>OX376077.1:10000000-19352951 GCA_947361185.1 Charanyca ferruginea | reverse complement strand
TTACTGAAAATGACTTTCAATATTATAAGAAAATGTTACTTGATACAAATGCACATCGTCGTGATAATGACCCAAATAAACCAATACTCAATACTCAATATCTTTATTGCTTTTCCATAAGTACAAATATGCTTAGGTGGTAGGTGTTTGGTTAGGATCATTATGGACCCTGATCAGGCACAGCAAATGGGTAGAAGAGAGGAAGCTCTGTTTTAGATAAATACTATATTAACGTAGGATGTATAGTTAACTAAAAAATTATCAATTACATTATTATTATTATTATTTATATTTATTTATTTATTATTATTATTTATTGTCAATTATATCTATTAATATTATTATATTAATTTATTTATTATTATTATTTATTCTCAATTATATTAATTTATTTATTATTATTATTTATTCTCAATTATATTTATTTATTATTATTCACATTCATTTATTTTATATACATATTAAATTACATTTTTAAATATTCATATAAAAACAAAAACATTTAAAAATATAAAAAAATAGTACCTCACCGGTATCGGGAACAGGGTCCAAGCTACCGGCGGTCAGGGCTCCAGAGAGAGAAACCTCCTGACAATGCGGGCCGTGTCCAGAAGTACTGCCTTCTGAATCAAGCCCTTGATCCAGCCGTCTAACGAGAGCCTCCTTAGATGTTGGTCGAGGCTCTTGGCAATTAAGCCATTGGCTGTAACAATTATCGGCACAATGATCGCTGAGTCCACATTCCACATGTCGACAACCTCATGGGCCAAGTCAAGATACTTTATCTGCTTGTCTTTCTCGGCCTTCATGAGGTTCTCGTCATGAGGAACAGCTATGTCAATAATCATTGCGCGCCTCTCCAATCGATCCACCACCACTATATCAGGCTTATTGGCTACAATAGTCCTGTCAGTGATGATGGATCGATCCCAGTACAATGTGACATTGCCATTTTCAAGAACTGGATCGGGCACATACCTGTAGTATGGAACTTCTGATTCCACGAGGTTGTAATTCAGAGCAAGTTGCTGATGGATAATCCTGGCCACAAGGTTGTGCCTGTGCAAGTACTCTTCGTTAGCAAGACGAGAACATCCAGAGATAATATGACGGATTGATTCACCCGGCCGGTGACATGCCCGACAAATGTCAACCGTGCCATCCTTCATAATAAATCTCCGGTAATTATTCGTCAAAATAACTTCGTCCATAATTGCACACACAAAACCTTCGGTTTCTCCAAATAGATCACCGAATCGTAGCCAGGATACGGACGCTAAGAAATCCACATCGGGCCCGTGTAGGGCCCGGAAAAAGCGTCCGTGAAGCTCCTTACTCTTCCAAACCTCCTCGCGATCATTAGTCTCAAGCACTACAGGCTTGCACCAGTTCTCTTTAGCCAAGGAGAGCGGGGTGAGGCCTTTGTCCACTGCAACTACATCTCGGTGCATCCCCACGTCGGCTCCTAGGAAATATTCCCTGAGACTGTATATCTCACGGTTGTGCAGAGTCTTAGCATTTAAGAAGCCACGACCTCCGCACTTCCGCGGGATATACAGTCTCATTACCGATGACCGTGGGTGATGCATCCGATACGCTGTCAACAATGTACGGACTCTCCTATCCAGGGCATCGAGTTCCGTTTGAGTCCATTTGAGTATGCCGAAAGAGTACATCAAGACCGGCATGACCCACCCGTTGAAGGCGCGCACCTTATTTCCGCCTGACAAAAGACTATTTAATACTTTCTTCAGGCGGCCAAAGAAGCGCTCCTTCAACGATTGCCTCATGTCAGCAGCATTGATGCCCAACGCTTCCGCCATACCCAAATATTTGTAGGTCTCAATTGAAGAGAGGGATCTAAGGTTTATGGAATCCGAAAGCTGAACTCCCTCAGATTCCACAATCTCCCCTCGCTTGACATGCATGACCGCACATTTGTCCACGCCAAATTCCATCCTGATGGCGCTACTGAAAGTTTCTGTTACTTTCAGTAGCTCCATCAGCTGTGAACTGTTGGTGGCAAAGAGTTTTAGGTCATCCATGTAAAGGAGGTGAGATATTACCTGACCTCCTCTCTTCAATCTATAGCCTAGACTTGAATTCTCCAGCAGTGTGCTTAGAGGATTCAAGGCTAAGCAGAACCAAAGTGGACTCAAACTGTCACCCTGAAATATACCCCGCTCAATCCTTATCGGTTCACTATTCCTCTGGATATGTCGACATCCTGGATAGCGAAGGACCGTCCTCCACTGCCCCATACACGACATCAGGAAGGTGCGCAGAGTGGTATCTATCTTGTACAACTCTAGCACCCTCATGAGCCATGTATGCGGCACAGAGTCATAGGCCTTCTTGTAATCTATCCAACATGTCGACAGATTTTTTCGGGATCGGCGAACCTGTTGACTGATGGCCATGTCAATCAGGAGCAGCTCCTTAGTACCGCGGGACCCATTCCTACATCCATTTTGAGAGGGAGACATGATACCGTTACTGTCTATGTGTTGGTTAATTTTCGCTCTCAAAATAGATGTAAAAACTTTATAGACCGTCGGCAAACATGTGATCGGTCTATAATTTTTAGGCTCCGCAGTACTACCTGATTTATGGAGCAGGTGGGTTATTCCTGTCGTCAAGAACTGGGGCAACGATCCTGATTCCAAGGCTGACTGAAACAGAGACGCTAAACAAACGTGCGACCTTCTAAACCATTTTATCCAGAAGTTGTGCAGCCCGTCCGGCCCTGGAGACTTCCAATTAGGCAATGGACGGACTGCACGAGCTACATCATGGGGGCTGATAATGATTGCCCCCATTTCTGGAATCGGGTCGCACGCTCGTTCGACTTCCAGAGTCCAATCACCCTCAGTGTGACCGACAGGCACCGACCAGATGTTGCGCCAGAACAAACACATGGCGTCATCATCCGGCAGGTGCGTATCAGTGACACTTTGAATCGGTCGCTCCCAAGTCCTATAAACCCACCTTTCATCGCTCTGGAATGTGCGATTCTGAGTGTATCGTTCCACCCGCCGCTTATACCTTCGAATACGGTTTGCCCATGCATACACCTTCTGCTTCAGGAAGTCGATGCGCTCTGTGACCCAGGGCATATAGTCTCGAGGACTGATATCAGTCCCCGAGAATGCCCGCCTCACAAAGCGCATCACTCTAGGGCGAGTATTGCCCTCCCTAAAGCAAATAAGTTTGCCGATGAGCACTCTGGCCTCACTAATACGCCGCTCAATTCTGCACTGCCACGCCGGTACGGCAGGTTTTGGTCGTGTAGCTCTATCATCACTAGGAAATTTTACGTGAGTCACACGACATGCCGCAACAGCTGCGCAGTACAAAATCGAATGCGCATCAGTGAGGTCTTCGCAACCATCAAAATAATTTGATAATTGCGAATCCAAAGCACACACCAGCACCCTATTTTTTTTATGCATGGGCAAACGAGGTAAACGTGGTCTAAGCTCAGGCGGAATGAATCGATATTCTCGAATCGCACCCTCCAAAGCGCTCCTCAATTCATCATTGCACTGGGTACTTACTTGTGTAACCATGTCATCACTCCCATCAGTAATATGGCTACGTGTTGCGGTCGGCTGTGGTTGTGCCACTTCCACAATCTGCGGCAGGGGAGCAGTAACATGGTTTCTCTGCATTTCAATTCGGAGGCGATCAAGTACAATGTCATCCAACATACGATTGCGCTGGATGACCCGCACCTGATCCGATAATCGTTGTGCCGAAACGTTGACAGCTGGCTCAAGCACCTGAAACAGAGAGAGCATCCGAACACGGTACGCGGTCAGATTACTTCCCCCCTCTGTAGCCCCATAGTATGCGCGCATGACATTTTCATTGATGGCTTGTGTCCATCTCATGCGCTGCACACTTCCGCCGGGAGCTGGGACCCTATCAGAGGCCGGTGGGCCTCGCGGTCCTAAACCATCCGGCGGCCGGCGTCCTCCCCGTCGACGAGCTGGTGGTGGCGTCGTAGGCGGAGAGAAATACTCGTCGCTCGAGCTCGACGCAACTGCCGACGCCGGTATCACAGCACTCACGGTGGGACTGGGTTCCGGCGGCGGCGAGGCGGAGCTGAGCAACGGGTCCGGAGGTGGTGGGCGTGCTCTGCGTGCTGCTGCTCGCGTCAACATTTTCTTCGTCACATTATATTTACATTTGGCTGATTTTCGCTTCTATTGTTCGTTTCGTGTTTTGTTGTGTGAATGTTTCTATGACAGATGTCATGATGATATTATATTTTTCAGGATTGTTTTTTGATCTATTGCCGCTATGTCTTTGATTTTTATTTAAAGAAGATTGAATAAGTGGCCAAAACAAGTACTTGGGTGATATTTTTCCAATGATTTTCATGTAATTTGTATAATTTTATTAATTTAAAACGAAAATTGTAAAAAATTTAAGTGTGACGTCTAGAGTTGCCAGCAGTATATTATTATTATTATATTTATATTGGTTTATTTATTTTATTAATTATTATGAATTATTCTCGATTATATTATATTATTATTATATTTGTATTGCTTTATTTTTACTTAGGTATCTTTCTTCTGGTTGACTGTATAATATCTAAATTATTTATTATAATATACAAAACTTAGAAATAAATACAGGGTGACTTGTAATTAGAGCACAACCTTGTAAGGGGATATAGTACAGGTCATTTGCAACAACTTTTGTAGGAACACTCATATGCAAAAGTGCACCAACATTGAGTTATAATTTTTTTCGTGTTATTTTGAAAAACTCTTATGGGGTAACCTTAAAAAATTAATAAATAAAAAACTTGACATAATTTTGTTAATTTTCTTTTTATTATTTAGTCTATAACGTTCCAGTTACATGTCAGCATCATCAAATGTACATTATTGACATTATTCTAGACACAGTGCTCCAAAATCCAAAAACCTTCAACAAATTTTACTGGTATTATTACACAAAACAGCCTGTTTAAAAAAAACTCACTATGGCACTTGCTCTGCGTATTATTAAAAAAACATCTACATTTCATAAGCTTTCAAATGAGGTGTAAAAGTCTGACATAGCTAGTTTAACATTAAAGATATTAGCCAAAGAATAGAACAGGCTGGAATATCGAAAGTTTCGCAAATTAATGGCCATAATGTTTAAAACACAATAAATACAAATTTAAGTAGAATGTGATCCACGCACTTAGTGGTGACAATTTTACAACACATTTTAACTTGATTTTAATTTTAAAATTTTTAGGGTAGCTGGTCCTTACTTCAAACTTCTCTTATTAAAAGAGACAAAAAGATCTAAAATTAACAAATTTTAAAAGTGTGTTGTAGAATTGACGTTCTCTAGTCATTCACTTAAATCTCATTTTCGAAATGACTCCCACCGTTACGCACGCAAATTCGCATCCTTTTCCTCAATTCGCTTTTCACCACCGCAGTGCTGAGATTTGCTCGAATTTGGTCAGCTCCCAAAATGATTCGCCGTCTTCACTCGTCAATATCTGGGACAGGCTGATTATCGACATAAACCAACGTTTTCATATGTCCCCAGACGTAATAGTCCATTGGCGTCAGATCTGGGCTTCTTGCTGGCCAAGGTATGGGCCCTCCTCTACCGATCCAATTATTGGTATAATTTTCGTCTAGCCAGTCTCTGATTTGTCGTCTGTAGTGAGCTGGACACCCGTCGTGTTGAAACCTGATAGCACGCAAGGTGGCTAAAGGTATGTCCTCCAGTAATTCAGGTAAAACATTTCTTAAAAAGTGTTCATAATATTCACCGTTTAAGTTGTCTGGCAGAAAAAAGGGCCCAATCAAATTATTGTTAATAATTCCCATCCACACATTTAGTGAAAATCTTCGTTGCGATCCTTTCGGTCGTTTTTTTTTTGGATTTCCCACCGCCTTTTCTTCCCAGAAATGAGTGTTATGATAATTTGTGATTCCATCTTTGTCAAATTTTGATTCGTCGGTCCACAAAATTTGTTTTAAATAATTTGGGTCCTCTATGTCGCAGTTTAGCAGATATCTGCAAAATTGGACCCTTGCAACAGGATCACGGTCTTCCAGGACTTGCACTGGAGTGTAGTGATATGGATGACACCCAGATTCATGGACCACTTTCCACACTTTATACTGTGATATTCCAAGTAAATTGGCCACTTGTCTTGTAGAGATGTTAGGTTTCCGTTGAAAATGACGTAGGATTTCTTCTTCATCATCAGCACGGTATATTCGAGGTCTGCCCGCATCGCCTGATAAAAAAAAACTAATTTAAATAATCAATTGCGGTAAACAATAGGGGTAATAAACCAAAGCCCATTCAGTTTTAAAGGAGCCATTTCGGCCAAGAAGCCATTTTGACTGAAATACAATGACAAAATTTATTTATTGAATTGTTCTAAAATAATAAATAAAAATACGTGGTTTTATAATTATTTTGTAAAAATTAATAATTATTAAAAATGAAGGAAGATAACATAGGGAAAGTATCTGTACGTACCGCACCTGCTTTGCAAGTGTTTACAAAGAATTCACCCGCCACAATTTAATACTATTGTTATTGGTAATGAAATGACGGTCTAAGTGGAAACACGCAGCTAATACTGAATGCACTTACAATTTTTTAAAGATGATAACCCAAGTCAGGCCTTTGTTTGCTTACGAAGTTAAATTGCAATAACAAAAACATTTCGGAGAAAACTATCTTTTTTTTTTCCGGTACTACGTAAGTAGGTACAGCCAGAAGCAAATCACGATTGACAATTGAACTGTGTTTAACTCTCTTAAGAAGGTACAAAATCTAAAGTGCTTAAGCAGCTGTTGGCTGTAAACTTGCAATTTAATCGCAATAATTTAGTAAATTACATTTTTTATTACATACCTTGACGTCTTTGAAAGCATCCAGTCTCCCGGGCTCGTCGATAAACTCGAGAAAACACGCCTACATCAGGTAAACGGCGATTGGGGTATCTCTGTTGATATTCGCGCTGGGCAGCTAAAGCATTGCCTCTAGCTACGCCGTAAGTGTACAGAATATCGGCATATTCTTCATTCGTAAAATTTGCCCGTTGTCTTTGAGCCATAGTCCTTGATACGCGCCAAAACCACAGATGAGCATAACACACGGAAACCAGTTGAAAAGCCAAGTCGTCAGGAGAGCAATCAATCACAAAAACAGTCACAAGCCGGGTCGTCAGAGATAAAACAAAACTGCAGAGCACACACAAAAGCATCCGATCGCAACGAATCACAAGGACGGACTAACCTAAACAACCCAAAAGAGATTAAACAATGACCGGCTGTTTTTACCTGCTTAGTAGAGCAGGTAGAAACAGACCTTTTTTTGGCCGTGCGCCTTTGTTATGCGAATATCTTCCCTATTGGACTAGCTATCTTCCCTATTGGACTAGCTATGTTAAGGTTTTATATCTCATTTGAAAGCTTATGAAATGTAGATGTTTTTTTAATAATACGCAGAGTAAGTGTCATAGTGTTTTTTTATTTAAACAGGCTGTATTGTGTAATAATGCCAGTAAAATTTGTTTAAGTTTTTTGGATTTTGGAGCACTGTGTCTAGAATAATGTCAATAATGTACATTTGATGATGCTGACATGTAACTGGAACGTTATAGACTAAATAATAAAAAGAAAATTAACAAAATTATGTCAAGTTTTTTATTTATTAATTTTTTAAGGTTACCCCATAAGAGTTTTTCAAAATAACACGAAAAAAATTATAACTCAATGTTGGTGCACTTTTGCATATGAGTGTTCCTACAAAAGTTGTTGCAAATGACCTGTACTATATCCCCTTACAAGGTTGTGCTCTAATTACAAGTCACCCTGTATAAACACATAATATGTACAATGCTCACAGGGCATCAAAAAACTCGTCCGCATCGCTCTCAATGGGACAAGTGCCCAAAAGGCTAGCAGCATTACCACGTTGAATGGCAATGCTAATTCTTTGGCCCAAGAAAAGGCCAGCCCTTTGGTCACGTGAAGGGTCGACCAGCCGCTTTGCAATGTCACTAAAAACAAGGTGAGCACTCGTTTCGACCCCAAACGGCTCAAACATATAACTTTCAAGAAGGTTGTTATATTTACGCCGTTTGAGGTTTTCCGCACCTGCAGCAGCTGCCCCAGCACAACACGACGTGCTAGGAAGATGGGATGGCGCAAGGGTGTCGACACAAGTTGCATCCCACACCAAAGGCCTACCCAACTTCCACGGCATTATGGTCATTCCATCTGGTCTCTTTCCATCCTCACGTGCCAAGCCAATAGGTTTTAACACAGCTGGCACGCCGGCGGAGGCAAGAGCACGACGAATGATGTCATTAATGCTGGCGTGCCGTGCTATCCGGCCTGCGCTCTTACAGCAGGAAAGGCCATGGTGACCGAGGGAGTCGACAACTGCACCGCATTGACAGCGATGCGGGGCCCCGCAAGGAGCGCCCAGACGTAGGCATGTAGCGAGCCGGAATGTAGAGTCACCAAGCATAGCATGCTAGTTTTGGAGCAACTTTCTGAAGTTTGCTCATAAAAGGGCTCAAACCCATGATATCTCCAGGAAGACTTTCATTTATATTATAGTCTGCCGGCATAATCTCATTTGGATTAAGTAATACATGATGTTCATCCCATTGTGCCCCAGGAATGGAGCTGTTCGCTCTAAAGCGTCGACGAATTTCTGCGGGTCTCTTCATCAGATAGCTCTACTACCGTTTCGCGTAAATTTGAAAGTAACAAGTTTTCAGGTCTAGGAAGCAAGTGACCATCATTGTCGTGTCTGATATCAGCAACGACAGGGAGATAAGCTATGTCATTAGAGTCTGTTACTACGCCTATTGCGTCTATAATCATCTTAATAGCCAACGGGTACGCATTGAAGCGTGAGATGTCTTCCATAAAATTTGCCCGGGCTGTAGAATGCGAATAAATCGCCTCAGGATTCCTCAAAGATATACCTGATTCTTTTCTTAATTTGATGATTTTTGCTTCGAAAGCAGCTAAGAACACTCTGTACATAGCATATGGACTTGGCATCTGAATATTATCTCGGTATTGGTTTACAGTGTTAAGTAAAGAAACGGTTGACACTCCGATGTTTCGTGACGTGACTGGTAATGTTGGATGTAAATCTTTCTAACTGCTCACTAGTTACGAATGCGAATATTTCTGATTTTATATCATCTAAGTTATTTTGTCGGGTCTGAACGCCGGTCTTATATCTATAATTTTCCATACGTGGGTTGTTGTATTGCTTTATTTATTTTATTCATTATTATTAATTATTCTCAATTATACTTTTATTATTATGTTTATGTGGAAACGGAACGTAAAAGGAAGGAACGAGAGGGAAAGTACGTGCGAGTGAAAGGTGACGGATGACAGATGCAGATTGACAGTTGACACTTGACAGGAATGAAAAACTAATGAAAGGAGTAGGGATTACTTGAGATTAGGACGGACGACGAACAGAGTGAAGAATACAAGTATCATTATAAACCAGCGATTTATTTTATTTCTTTGACCTTTATCCCACAAAATTGGGGGCTCGTCCGGGATAGGGTCAAAGAAGTTCAGTGTTGACGAACGAACGATCGGAAGACGCCGATTTTTCAAAAAAAAAAGACGCGTCAACGTGCATGGCGGCAGTGAGGTGCAACTGGTTCACGACGTACGTAAAATCAAACGACGGCAGCAGCGCAAACGACGAAACTAGGCTGTGCAAAACGAAGAAACAAAAAAAACACACACGATGGCTGACGGAAGTCCGAGTAAGAATAGCGGCGGCGGCGGCGCCGAGTTGCCAATGGCGGCGTTGTGCATGGATGGTATCTCCAAATTTAGCGGCGACGATAAAACAATGTCATCGTCGAAGTGGGCACAAGATCTTGAGGATAACGCCGAAATATTTCAATGGACAAATCAGCAGAAGTTAATATTCGCTCGAAGATCCCTCGTGGGCACGGCGGCCCTGTGGTTGAAGGGTGAAAAAACTTACAAAACTTATGAGGAACTAAAGACGGCGGTACAGAAAGAATTCCCAGACTCTGTTAATGTAAAGGAGATGCATGAAATTATGGCGGCACGGAAAAAACGTAAGGATGAAACTTACTATCAGTACATGTTAGTTATGAAGGAGCTAGGTCGCAGGGCGAAATTCCCCGACTATGTGTCAGTGCAATATGTCATAGATGGAATACCCGACTATGAGACAAACAAGGCCATATTATATGGATCTGTCACATATCCGCGCTGAAAGAGAAGCTCATGCTGTACGAGAAAATTAAAAGTAAGGTAAGGAAGTCTAGAACAGTCATGGCAACCGACGATACAGGTGGGAAAAGAAAGGAAGAAAAAGGTGAGAAGCGATCTCAACGTCAAAGGTGTTATAATTGCGGTGACCGGAATCATGTGGCGAGTTCGTGTCCGAATGGCATAAAATGTTTCCGTTGCAATAAATACGGTCATATTGGGAGTAGTTGTACCGAAGACAGAAGCGGCTACAAATCGGAAGCTACGTCATCGTCACCACAGACATCGAAGCAGTCCTCCTTCAAAACTCAGAAAGTTACGTTGACAAGCGGCGGGGGCGCTGCGGTCAGTCGGTCGGTAAAGCAGCAGTCTCACTTCAACAACATGGCGGCGACAGAGGGCGCCGGTGACAGTGACAGCGTGATGACAGTGACAGGACTGACAGGCGTCACGGTGTTGACAGACCAGTCTGCTGAATTCGAGGTTACGATGCAAGTTCAAAATAAAGAAAATAATGGAAAGCCGATGAAAAGTGTGATGATCAAGCAAATAATAATGAACGCGTTAGTAGACTCAGGGAGTGACGTTAACCTCATGTCTTACCAGTGTTGTGTCGCGATCGGTGCGGAAATAAATAAAGATGAGTTAACGCTCACGGGACTTGGACAAGCAAAAGTGAAATCTTTAGGAAAAGTGGTTACTAACATCATAATTGACGGCATAGAGTTTATTGATGTATTGTTTCATGTTGTAAGTAGGGAGGTTATGCCATTTAATCTGATTGTAGGTCAAGAATTGTTAAAGCATATTACCATGATAATGAACGGGGACAAAGTGATGCTATTGCCTAAAAGAGATGAATGGATGTCTAAATTTTCTTATTTTTCAGACACAATGGTTGACATTGAGCACATACTTGATCCAGCTGTAAAACAAAAGGTGTGGCTGAGTATTCAAGGTTACAATCCAGTGCAAGTGAAAGAAGCACCAATCCAGTTAAGGATCACTCTCAAAGACGATGTACCTGTCAACCAGAGACCACGACGTTTGTCTTTAGTTGAGCAAAAATTGGTTGAAGAACAGGTAAAGGAGTGGCTTGACACCGGCATAGTGAGGGTAAGTTTTTCAGAATACTCAAGTCCTTTGGTACTAGTCAGGAAGAAGGATGGTACAGTCAGAATCTGTGTAGATTACAGGTTGTTGAACAAAAAAGTTGTGAAGGATGAATTTCCTTTGCCAGTCATAGATGACATGATCGATAAGCTGTGTGGGGCGAAAGTGTTCAGCGTGCTGGACCTAAAAAATGGATTCTTTAATTTGAAAATTTCAGAGGAGTCTATTCAGTACACATCTTTTGTCACACATCATGGGCAATTTGAATTTCTTAGGGCTCCGTTTGGTCTGTCCATTAGCCCAAAGTACTTTATGTGGTATGTTAGTATTATATTTAGGGAATTAATCTCCCAAGGAATTATGATGATTTTCATCGATGACATTGTCATTACAGCTAAGGACGAAGTTGAAGCAGTTGAGAGACTGCAGTTGGTACTCAATGTAGCTTCAGAATATGGTCTGCAGATGAACTGGAAAAAAGCTGACCTGATCAAGAGGGAAATTGAATACTTAGGCCATATTGTGAGAGACGGAGAAATAAAACCAAGTTCAGAGAAGACTGATGCAGTTCTCAAGTACCCAGAACCACGAGATGTCAAACAACTACATAGTTTTGTTGGCCTGACATCATATTTTAGGAAATATATAGAAAGCTATGCTTTGATTGCCAAACCCCTTACAGATTTATTGAAGAAGGATAAAGAATTTATATTTGAGGAAGAACAAAGGCAAGCTTTTCAAATATTAAAGAAGAAACTGGCTTCAGGCCCTGTACTTAAGATTTTTGTTCCAGAATTGAAGACTGAATTGCACACAGATGCCTCCAGTGTGGCATACTCTGCCATTATTACTGCCACTACTGCCATAGATGGCGCTGCCATGACGTAAACATTAGCTCCGTGTTTTGCTTTTAATTAAAAATAGAAAGAGTATTTTTTTTACTTGTTTACAACATAAGACAACCCAAAAGGGGTCAATAAATAAGTGATAATGTTATACGGACGGAAAGTTTAAAAGTAGTTATGAATCGGAATAGTGTTGTGTGTATCACGGAAAGGTGCAAATTTTGAAGGAAATACAAACAATACAAAGTGTAAACATAGTAGAATGTGCTTGCCTAAACACAGAAAAATACCTAATAGCAAAATTGTGTAATAAATTCGTATTATCTGAAGAAAACGGGAAAAAGTAGATTGATAATTCCGTTTTTTATTCAAATGTTAACAACAAGTACTCAGTTAGCAGTAAATTCTGAATAGTGCCATCTACTTTTGTTTAGTTTCACAAGTAGTGACATCTAGTATTAACTACAACAATTATAAAGTCGGTAAAACAGTTGTTGCGGATACTGAGGCTAAAATTGAAAGTGTATTATATCGAGCAAGATTGCTCTTCACTGAACGCGTCGACATTGGGTTTATACTCTCATGGTCGTGGGTTCGAGACCGACCAGAAACTAATACTTTTTGAATGTTTATCAAAACCTTGTATGATAATTAAGTACATAATAATTAAAATTATGGAAGATATGCAAAATGTTAACACTCAAAAAAGATGTCGCCGGTCAAGTTTAGATTTACATGACAGTGACTTTGATTTAAACATATCATATCAAAGTTTACCAAACAACGTAACTATCAGAAATGAAGAGACAGAACTCAATGATAAACTTGAAAAGTTAAATGAGGAACTGCAAATAGCGAACTCGGAGATAGAATGTTTAAATATTGAGAATAACGCCTTAAAAAAAGAGTTGTCACAAGCCCAGCATAAAATTAATCTGTACAAATCTGTAGGCGCTTTAGAACTAAATAAGACTGATATATCGTTTGCTTCGCCTCTCAAATTTTATTCGCCACAGTATAGAAAGCGATATAGGTCGTTTGGTATAAGAAAAGGCTTAACAAGAACATCTTCTAAAGAAATAGATTTAAACGCGATGAGAGACAGTAAAAAATATAATGAAAGCTACAATTTAAGCAACTTTTTCGAGCAGCCCCTAACATCACAATGTGACTTGCAAAACACGAAAACAAATCACCAGCCTTCTTATCGACCTATTGTAAACCACGGCCACATTGAAATGGGGACAATAGTTGACACAGTGACAGTTGGAACTGTGACCATAGACATGAAAAATATTTCAGACCGAAAAACAAAACACTTAAGTTTGATAAATAATATTCAATCGAATACAGAAACAAGTCAATTAATCACTAAAAAACATCAGGTGAAGATTTTTGCTGATCAAACAGGACTTGGTATGAGGAGAGTGCTTCAAGAGCTTCTGGGAAACTCCTTCCAAGTTACTTCGATTATTAAACCAGGAGCCCCTAGGGCTGAAGTAATAAGTTCATGTGTTGATTTGTGTAAAGAGTTTACCCACTCAGACTACATATTAATACTTGGGGGTTCTAACGATTCTAATCCATTAAATTTTCAATCAATTTTGTATTACACCATAGGACAAGTAAAACAAGCAAATAGTTGGTAAACTTTATAAGAATAATTATCTCAATGTGAATATGCTCAATAACTCACTGAAATTGATATGTAGCAACTTTAAAAATGCGTCATTTTTGCCGCTGGATCTGAATTATAGTGATACTAAAATAGCTTCAAAATACATAAATACAATGAGAGCAAGTAGGCTTATCCATAGGGAAATACTTCATTTAAAGTACAGGAATGACTATTTAGAATATGTTAAAATTAAATGTAATGAATTAAATTGTTATAATAATGTGTATTCATGGACAGAAAATGAAGCTTCATCAAAGCATTACAAACCAGTTACAGACAGCATTGGCACACAGACAGATGAATATGATTTTTACAAACTAGTTACAAATAGCATTGGTATACAGACAGATGAAAATATTTTTTTTCGATCCTAAATTACCTATCAATTCTTATAGTCTGACAAATCAATATAGCTCCCTTAATATTTATCATCAAAACTTATGTGGGGTTATGAACAAGAAAAATGAACTAGAAATTTATATGGAAACTCTTGATAAAAGGCTGGATTACGTGTGTGTAAGTGAACACTTCTTGAATGAGAGTACTGCAAATGTGTTTAATCTAAATAGCTATAAGTTGGTTGCTTACAACACTAGAAAAAATAAATTAAGAGGAGGTAGCTTAATTTTAGGGCATGTAGATAGACGGACTGAACCAATAAAGAACTTGTATAACATGGAATGTTTTGAAAGGACATGTTAGGTTTTTGTATGGAGGCTGGGCTTTAATTCGGAGCTGCTGTGAACAGGGAAGAGATTTTTTTTTATGAAAGTACATAAATTAAGACTACTTTTTGTATATTTTTTATTTTTTTTAAAAGCACCCTTCCTATTTTATAATATTTTTAATTAATTGTAATTTAAAAGTAAATTGCAACCCTCGGTATTTATTGATTTTGGCAACACTTTTCGGTTGGATGTCATTATTGTCATTATGAAAAGTGTAAACGTCAAGCAAGTGTCAAATTCAATTATAATTGCGTACCTATGCGCGCCCTATTATTAATATACTCTGCGAATGCGTCTGTGGTTTGCGTTACAACAACGGAACGGACACAAGTGATTTGTTTTTTTTTTGTTTTTGTTGTGTTATTGATGTTCAAGTTTCTTGTAATCTTTAAGTTATCTTTATTTGACCTGGCTTTTAATTTGGATTCTTTCCTGCACAGTTTCTTGATAATATAATTATAAGGGATGATGTTGAAAATTAAGAGGTAGAATAAAATACAGTCAAATATAAATAAATGCATTACTTTTATTTCTCTACCTAATACACAAAAATGTTCACCTATTCTGACCTGCTGGAGCGACTATTTACAAAAGGTGAACAGGTCCAATCCATTTAAGTCTGTCTGTATCTGGACTGTTTGGTTTACTGGCCTGCCTTGGAGGAGACGTAAAACCATCAGTAATCATTTTGCAATTTACTGAATTCATGATGATAAAGTCATAAAGTCCCAAATTGTAGGAGAAAATAAGGATGTTTGATACAAATAAATTCATACACTGTTTTAAGCTTTCACGGTTTAAAACTAAACTTATATTGTCACACGGGATATCTTCCGTGATACGCGATCATGGCGCTTGCCAGCGTTGAAATATCGGGAGCTCAAAACAATGAACAATCACGGAAGATATCCCCTATGTGACAATATAAGTTTACATAAATTCATTACCTATCCTTAACATAAACCATTTACTGTTATTGAAAATAATAGTATTTCTGCGTTAATACAACTTCGCTATTAAAAAATAAATTCAATCCATTACTGGCCCCTTGCTGGGCACGGGCCTCTTAGAGTGAGAAGGGTTAGGCCTTAGTCCACCTCGCTGGCGTGGTGCGGGGATTACACACCTCAGATGATGATTTTACTAATATCAAGTAGAAATTACAAATATTAAACCTAAATATTCATAAGCAAACGGAAAAATAGCGATTCTAACAATGAGACAAGGGCTTGACAAGCGATCGACATGACAACTGACATGTGTGGTGTGACACTGACAACCTTACTGACACAACACAGTTAATGTTTTCATAGATTCCGGAATCAATGCCATGCATACAAATCATGGAGATAATTCGTCGGTTTTATAGCCATCTAATAATGTTTAAAAATATTTTAAATAACAATAAGGTGTTTAATGTACTTTAAAAATGATATTTAACCCTTTTTTCTTTGTTTCAATGTACAAAAATAATATTACGATACAAAAAAATATCTGGATTTAAAATATTTATTTATTAAATAATGGTGCTTTTAATTTTTTGTTTTGTTTTTGTTAGGCCAGCTTAAATAATTTTCTCTATCAGAAAAATCACACATGATAGCTAAAATATTTTAAGCCCATTTCATAACATGTCCTTTGTGCTGTTAAAGATACTGTCACTGGTCTTTATATCTGCTGTTGCTATCGAAATCCTGTTGACAAAAATTACGAACAGTTCTTAGAAAAATTAGAGAAGTTATTGGATTACTTGTTCAATAGGAAATGTATAATATGCGGTGATTTCAATATAGATCTTCTGGTGGACAATAAAAAAACTACCGAATTTCTTAGTTTGTTGAAGTGTTATAGTTTTAGGCATCTAATCTCCTCGGCTACTTTTATGCGTAATAATAGTACTTCGTGTATCGACAACATCTTAACCAATCTGCCTGATGCATATGTCTTGGGTTGTGACGTAGATCATAATGGTTTGGCCGACGGGCATGCGGGTATTTTTGCTGAGGTTCATTTAAAAAATCAAACCGATCCATGTCTGAATGAGAATCGGTTTATTGTAACAAACAAAAGAGTATACAACAATAAGAATAGTGCGGCATTCGTACAGGGTATTCTTAAAGAATCTTGGACTAGTATGGGTATTAATACTTTTCTAAAAAGTTTTTATAAAGTGTTTCGCAGTAGCTACAGGAAGAGAGAAAGTAAAATTAACCTAAAGAGTAAATCACAATCAAAGTGGATCACTAAGGGGATACGTACCTCTAGCAAAATGAAACGTTTTTTATGTGCACGCAATGGAAAGAGCCTTGAACCAAGTGTTCTAAAATATAAAAACATGTACGTTAGGCTTTACAGGAAAATTGTTACTGAAGCTAAAAAGCTTGCCATAATGTCACAAATTAACAAATCTAAAAATGTGAGTAAGGAAATTTGGAAAATTGTAAATCAGTGCACTAACAGAGAGAATGTGATTCAGCGGGACCTTAGGCTTAAGGTTGATGGACAAATTGTAGTGGATCCAGAGGAAATAGCCAACATACTAGTGAATCAATTTGACTACAAAGGTGCTACTGACATAAATGAAGGAGACCAGGCAATGGCATTTCTCTATTCACACACAGACAAGGTTAGTAGTGACATGCATATTTCTCCTACCACCCCAAACGAGATTTGTACCATAATTAAAAGAATGGAAAACAAACATTCCTGTGGGTATGACGAAGTTCCAATTTGCCTGTTCAAGGAGCACATTGTATTATTAGCCGAGCCTCTATCTGACTTCTTCAATAAATGTATAAAAGAGGCTATTTTCCCAGAACAGCTAAAACTGGCTAAGGTCATACCTGTTTATAAGAAGGGAAGTAAGTCTGATCCTAAAAACTATAGACCCATCTCCTTATTACCAGTGCTGTCAAAAGTGTTTGAAAAAATACTTAAATGTCGACTATTAGCACACTTACGAGTAAATAAAGTTTTAAATAAAAGACAATTTGGGTATCAAAAGGGCGTTGGCACTTCAGACGCCATATATACGTTATTGGATGATGTGATAAGCAAAATTAGTAATAAAATGAGAGTTGCAGGTATATTCCTAGATTTAAGCTCCGCATTTGACACAATTGACCATGAATTACTTTTGACTAAATTGAAACATTACGGAATAAGAGGAAATGCTTTGCAACTATTCTCTTCCTACTTAAAGAACAGGCGGATGTACGTTGAAATTGACAAAACTCAGAATAATTGTAAGAAAATGTATAAATCAAAAATTGTACCCATATCAACAGGTGTTCCACAGGGATCTATACTCGGACCTATTTTATTTTTAATATTTATAAATGACTTGATTAATTATTTAAATACAATTTTACCGGACATTAAATTAGTAACTTTCGCGGATGACACAAATGCCATAGTGGTGGCTAAGGACATGGTAGAGTTGACAGAAAGGGTGAATGCTACGTTACAAGCATTTTATGTGTGGTTTAAGGCAAATAAATTAGTCATTAATAGTAAAAAAACTCAAATTATGTTATTTAAAACTACAGCCCGTAACACAGATAATTTAAGTGTTGCCTTAAATGAAATTAAAATTGAGCTCGTGGCCGAAGTAAAATTTTTAGGTATGCATATTGACCAACTATTAAACTGGAAAAAGGAATTAAAAACAATTGATGCCTCGGTATCATCTGCATGTTACGCTCTGAGAGCCCTGAGAAATGATATCAGCATAGAACAGTTAAAAATGGTATATTTTGCGCTAGTGGAGTCCAAAATTAGATATAGCATACTATTTTGGGGCAACAGCTATGAATATAATAGTAGAAGGGCTTTCGTACTACAAAAACGTGCAATTCGTACCATGGTCCGCATCTCACAAAGAGACAGTTGCCGACATCATTTTATTAATTTAGGCATACTTACAGTACCAAGTCTTTATGTACTGGTACTACTTAGTAATATGGCCAAAAATATACAAGACTATGAGACAGTAGAAGAACGGCAAATAAGGGAAGGCACCCGTAGACTGGACTTGAAAAATAATTTTTTTAATAATCATAGCCTAAGAATTGTTAAACACAGTCCACGATACCAGTCTGTAAAATTATTCAACAGGTTGCCTTTAGACATTAAAAGTGCTGTCTACAGTAGCGCTTTCAAATTAAAACTAAAAACATTCCTATTAAACAAGTGTCTATATGCTGTAGAAGAACTGTAATTTTATTTGACAGAAAATATACATTTTATTGAAATAATCCTGGGTTGCTAAATTTTATTAAATGATTTTAACTGATTTATTCATAAAACTATAAATTTAATATTATTATTTTTAATTAATTCTATCAATATTTGCTAATTTATGTGTCAATTATTATTCTATTTTTATGATTTAAAATTTTAAAATGTTTAATTTATGTGTAGAAATGGTTGTTGACATGGTATTGACGAAATGTATAATTATTTATTATTTTTAAATTATTGATGTAATTATTATTTAAAATTCAAATGTAATTATTTTATTGTATTTTATTGTATATTCTGTAATTGTGTAATGTAAATTCAGATACAATTTTCTTGTTAATGAATAAATGACTAAATGACTAAAAAATGACTAAATTCTCATGCAACATTGGCCAGACACAGGACTTCACCCTGTCCATTACATGAGTTGCAAAACAAACGACGCCCAGAGTAGGTATAGTAGCTATGAGCTCGAAGCGCTAGCGATAATCGAAGGTGTGAAAAAGTTCCGGCACTACCTGTATGGAATACATTTTAAAATCGTAACTGACTGTAAGGCATTTCAAATGACATTGAAGAAAAAAGATCTAACCGCAAAAGTGGCACGGTGGGTACTATTTCTCAGTGAGTATGACTTTGAAATTGAACACAGATCAGGATCAAGAATGAGACATGCAGACGCATTAAGCCGTTATCCATATGTGGGAGTAACAACTTGATATGGTGAAACAAGCGCAAAATCAAGATGAGGGGCTGTTGGCTATAAAAGAAGTATTAAAAGATAAATCATACCAAGATTACTGGCTAGAAAATGGTCTACTCTACAAGGAAGATAAGAAATTGCTTGTGATACCTAAAGCTATGGAAAAAGAAATATTGAAGAGAGTACATAGTAAGGGCCATTTTACAAAAAGAAAGATGAAATAAATAATTGATAAGGAATATTACATAAAGGGACTAGATAAGAAAATAGAAGATTTCATTATAACATGCATCCCATGCTTCCTGGCTACGAAGAAAGAAGGGAAACAAGAAGGATTTCTACACCCTATTGAGAAAGAAAGTATTCCGTTGGACACTATCCACCTAGATCATGTGGGACCACTGACCCAGACAAGTAAACAGTACAACTACATACTGACAATAGTGGACGCATTTACCAAATTTGTGTGGCTGTTTCCAACCAAATCTACTTCCAGTAGGGAAACGCTAAACAAGCTAGAGATCCACCAGCAGACCTTCGGAAACCCACGAAGAATTATAACCGACAGGGGCACTGCATTCACCAGCCATGAGTTTGCTGAGTATTGTAAAGAAGAAAACATACAACATTTGACTATAACTACTGGAGTTCCACGAGGCAATGGCCAGGTGGAGAGAATACATAGAATCATCATTCCTCTGTTAACAAAGTTGTGTCTAGAGAATTCCAGCCTTTGGTACAAACACATAAGCAAGGTGCAGAGAGCCATCAACAGTACTTTCCAGAGAAGCATCAACACGACGCCATTTGAACTATTAACAGGCACAAGAATGCGTACCAAAGAAGATATCCATTTACAGAAATTACTACAGGAAGAAGACATAGAGCAGTATAATGTAGACAGAGAAGATCTCCGAAAACAAGCCAAAGAACAGATACTTAAAGTTCAGGATGAGAATACAAGAAGTTTCAACAGAAAGAGAAAGGAAAGTTCTAAATATAATATTGGAGATAAAGTAGCTATAAAGAGGACTCAGTTTGGTTCAGGACTTAAACTGAAACCGAAATACCTAGGACCCTACAGGGTAGTGAAGGTGAAAAGAAATGACCGTTATGATTTAGAAAAATCAGAGAGTTCTACTGATGGTCCCATCAAGACCTCAAGCTCGGCTGATAATATGAAGAGGTGGCCTACTGATGAAGACAGTTTATAATGAGTAGGTATTCATTTTTAGTTTACACAGATAGCATGAGATGATGGATGTATGGTGTATGAAAATCTATTTGGTTTATTTATACTCACTGTGTACTGTGTTCATTGTCATGGAATATGTATTGCAGATATTGTGTATTGTTTTATTCTAAGGTAACATATTCAGTTAATAATAACATAACAATATATGGTTGTTTTGATGTTTAAGTTGTATTTTGATAATAATAACAAAACAAGATTTGGTTATGTTTTGGTTGATATATAAGCTGTATTCTGTTATAGGTATATGACAGACTTGTTAATTTGTAACTATAAGATAGCGTTATAATATAACTGTAAGATTTTATTTAATTTACTTGTTACTTTGTTACAGTTATCATTATCACTGTGGAGCATTGTATATACTCTCACATGATGTCATCTCTCTTCCCTTATTACTATTCTTTAAAAAAAAAAACTTTAAATAATGTAACGGAAAACTGTTTGTTTAAGAAAATCCAGATTACCTGGCATAAGCTTAATTTTATTTTTGTGAACTGACTTTTATTGTGTACCTAGTTTAGTGTTTCAAAGAATTGTTAGGTATGAAATTAAGGTGTATGAAAGTGAGACGATATGTATTGTAAGATGAAACATAATGAATGTGAGATGGATGTCTGAGGACAGACATACAGTCAGGACGGCCGAATGTGGGAACGGAACGTAAAAGGAAGGAACGAGAGGGAAAGTACGTGCGAGTGAAAGGTGACGGATGACAGATGCAGATTGACAGTTGACACTTGACAGGAATGAAAAACTAATGAAAGGAGTAGGGATTACTTGAGATTAGGACGGACGACGAACAGAGTGAAGAATACAAGTATCATTATAAACCAGCGATTTATTTTATTTCTTTGACCTTTATCCCACATTTATATGAATTGATTTATTTTATTCATTAATATTAATTATTCTCAATTATATTATATTATTATTATATTTCTATTACTTTATTTATTTTATTAATTATTCTTAATTACATTATTTATATATTTATCATTTAGATATTCATTGATGGAATAATAACATTTGTTTATCAGAAT
Organism: Charanyca ferruginea; assembly: GCA_947361185.1. Lineage (NCBI taxonomy): Eukaryota > Metazoa > Arthropoda > Insecta > Lepidoptera > Noctuidae > Charanyca > Charanyca ferruginea. The sequence continues at coordinate 19,331,067 of OX376077.1, read as the reverse complement.
TTGTTTAATCCTTTTTATAAATAAATTAAACTTTTCTTCTTCCTTTATTATTTTAGGTAGTTTGTTATAAATCTTTATTGACATTACGTAGGGACTTGTAGAGTGTTAAAACTACACTCTACAAGTCCCTACGTAATGTCAATAAAGATTTATAACAAACTGGAGGTTGGTATATTTAGCCTAGATCGGTGCCTGAGTGTGTAGTGTGATTGAATATCTTCACGTTTTGTGTAGAAGTCTTGATGTTTACGAACGAATTTGCATGTTTGTAATATGTAGATACTGGGGAGTGTTAGAATTTTGTATTTTATAAAGTAAGGTTTGCAGCTGTCAGTTTGTTCAATATTTACCAGGATTCTTACCAATTTCTATTGTAAGGTAAAGAGTGTTGGTGCTTCTGTGCTGTTGCCCCAAAGGGTTACGCCGTAACTAAGCCATGCATTGGCGTATGCAAAATAGGTGCTGAGGGCAGTTTGTAGGTCGGTGGTCTTTTTAATTTCACGGAGAGCATACGAGAATTTTGAAATTTTTGCACGTGTTTTTTGTATATGTTGTTTCCAGTTAATATGTTTATCTATTGTTAGTCCTAATAATGTAAATTCATCAACAGTTTCCAATTTAGTGCCGTTGAAGTTGAAGTTTAGGTGTAAAGGTGCTATTTGGTAAGGGTGAAAAGTTATTAATTTAGTTTTAGTGTAATTTATTTCTAAGTTATGTGAGGTCAGCCGGTTACTTGTTTTGCCCGCTCAACTGTTGAGGGCCCGAAACCGCGAAAGCGCGCGTCTGTGGCAACTCGCCGGGCGGCCGGAAGCGATTCCGGCGCGTCTCATTAAAACGACGATATCTCCGAAATTACGTTAGTTAGCTCGCTACCAGTAGTATCATTGGAATCGTTATTAAATTTGCTAACAGGATATGTATGGTTTAGTTTAGTTCTGCCTTGTAATGTATTAGTAATTGTGATGTATGTTCAGTGTGAGGGACTTGTTCCCAGTTTCTTGTGTAAAGGACATTATAATAAAAAAAATAAACCATTATTTCACAAAGTTATTGTTTAATTTCATCCAATACACATTAGTACACATAAATAAAACAAAAGAACAGACCTCGGCATCATTTATTTCATCTCACAAGCTTCACAATGCATGACGTCATTTATGAGTGCCCGCATTGGTAACAAAAAATGGGCTTGTTTACACATCAATTCTAAGAACGCCACACGCCTGGTGGCTAAGGTTACATTTTAGTATTAATGATAGGTTCACATAGATACACAGACAGAGTTTCAGAGGATAAAAGTGTTTAGTTTAATAGTAATGGCTTTCCAAAGTAACCACTTAAAAACAGGTGCAAAAAACACCTACTCACACTTTGGATCACTGTATACATTCTGTGGCCTCAATTTTAAATCTAATTCAACATTCTACATGTTGAAGATATGTACAACACGTTAGGCACATAAAAAAGGCATGCCTTCTCAGAAAAATATTACACAAATGAACAATCAAATCGAACAATTTCACAAAAAAAAACACAAGTACAAGACCATAGAACACGAAAAAAATGGACCCGGCAAATACTGGCACATGTAGACATGAAATTATGCAATTGAAATCAAAAATATTTTACATACATAATATGTACTACATAATATTATGTAAGACTTTTAGTGTCTATATTATGTATATTATGTAAATAAAAAAAATAAAAAAAATTAAAAACCAGGATTGGCAACAATACAACCAAAGCAGCATTGCAATAGACAAGAATCTTTTGGAAAAAAAAGTAAAAACAAAAAAAAAAAAAAAAAAAAAAAAAAGAAATAAAAAAACTGCGCATCACCACCGCATCAAAAGAAGAACCATTAGGCCTCTTTTCCATTACACGGTTGTTCAAACGTACGGTGTGTAAGCCGTACGGTTGAAAAAACGTGCTAGCTTGTACATGATACGGCAAAATCACCGCGCGAGACATTGGTAAGTACTGGCTAGTAGCGCTTTTTACTCGGGCTGTGTAGGACGTGCTGCGTCATGAATTTTCTTACGAAAAAAAAGATTATAGTTGCTTATTACATATATAGGAAAAAGAAAATAGAAAAAAAAAGGGAAGTAAGGTTTTGGATACATCCGATTTTAGAAAAAAGGGAGGAATATGGCGCGTTTCATACACTTGTCAAGAATCAATTGAGAGAAGATGAAGACAAGTTTTACAATTATTTTAGAATGCAGAAAACTACATTCGACAACTTGCTCCAAAAATTATCCCAGGAACTAAAACATCAAGATACTTTTATGCGAGAGAGTATATCGCCCGCAGAAAGATTGGCTGTAACTCTGAGGTAAGTAGGTACAAAATTAAATGACATATTTTAGTTTAAAATTGTTTATTGCACACAAACAAAATTATTACATGTAATTGAATTTTAATAATTATTAATTTAAGAACAAGTCAATCAAAAAATACACTACGCTGAAAATGCTACTCAAGTGCGGTACTAAAATCGAATTCGTCTTCAATAGAAACTTGAGAATCTGCCGAGATACTTTCCGCATTTACACTATGTACAGATAATTGTGATTCGGGTCGGTAGTGGATTGGCTCTAAACCAGAACCGTGTCCAAAATCATGAGAAGACGTCTGTGGACGACTTATTCCATAGCCCGATCTAGCAGCTGTAGAATATCCATATGTTGACGATTGCGCATTTGAGGATGCTGTACCACTTAAATATCCTTGATGGCCTTGATCCCATTGGTTTCTTGATGTAGGTATATACTGAGTACACTGTCTTTGTTGAATATTTTTAATTATTGAAATTACTTGAAACTGAAAGTCTATCATATTTTCATCACTGAACTTGTCAACTGTATCAGCGATTCCCATAAAAAAGTTCATACTACGGCTTTTCTTTTTCTCATCTCGTTCTGCTGAATCCATAAACTTCATAAACCTAATGTCAACTTCACTTAGTTCATTTTTTCTTTTTTTTTTAGCCCTTTGCGTCTCACTCCGTTCAGTGTATCCCGAGCTTGATTGATTCGGGACTGCACTATCAAAATTTTCATTACTGAGGCTAGAATCATGAACATGTTCAGTCATGTTAGAATCGGTCTTGCGATGCTCAACATTTTTTTTTAGGAACATCATTTCATCATAGAACATATATTTTCTTATTTTTTTTGCTGAAGAACCAGACTTACATTCATTAATTTTTTTGTCATATTTTATCCAGCTATCTTTCATATTGGTCCACTTCTTCATCACCATTTGCCCTGAAAATAAATAAATAATAATTATTAAATTCAAAATTTATAAAAACCCCCGACCTAAACTGAATCGACCCCGACCTAAAATGGGGTTTTAGTATTTGAACCTGAACCGTTTTGTTTTATATTTCAGGTATCTAGCAACAGGAGATACCTTTACTGACCTATACTACAGCTATAGAATTGGAATAAAAACCATAAGTTGCATCGTACGTGAAGTATGCCACTACATTTGGTTAGAACTGTATAAAGAATATATGAAAATGCCATCTAAAGAAGACTGGCTACACATTGCAAGCAAATTTCAAGAATCTTCCAACTTCCCGCTGTGCTTAGGAGCGGTCGATGGAAAACACATCAGACTTATTAAGCCAATTGATAGTGGCTCGATGTTTTTAAATTACAAACATTTTTTTTCTATAGTTTTGATGGCAGTAGTAGATAGCGATTACAACTTTATATTTGTTGACGTTGGCGCCTACGGAAAGGAGTGTGATTCCAGTGTGTTTAAAGAGACCCCATTTTGGAAAAATTTAACAAACAACGGATTAAATCTACCCGATGCAACACGTTTGCCTGGAATTGACTACGATTTGCCATATGTGTTCGTTGCGGACGAAGCCTTTGCTTTGCATTATCACTTGCTTCGTCCATTTGGTGGTCATCAGCTTGATCAATTAAAACGTACATTTAACTACAGACTCACCAGAGCGCGAAGATTTGTTGAATGTGCGTTTGGCATTTTATCCAATAAATGGCGAATTTTTCACCGGCCAATGAATGTGTCCATCGATTTGGCAGTTGATATTGTGAAAACATGTTGTGTTTTGCAAAATTTTATACATAAGCAGGAAAACTTTCAGTTTCACAATGCGAGTGAAAATGAGTCCACCCTTGATTCAGAATCGGAACTAATCCAGTTACCTATCACGAATGCAGTTCGCGGAAGTTTGGCGGCTAATGAAGTTCGCAACAGATTTGCACAATATTTTGTATCTAACGAAGGTCGCCTCTCCTATCAAAACAACTATGCATAAGTAAAAAGTTAAAATATCTGTAACTTACCAAACTTGTTTTTCTCATCACCACTTAAATCTTCAAATGTGGGCTGGAAATGAATAAATATTTCTTTCCAGGAATCATATTTAAGCCGCTTATTTTTATAATCGTCGATGGTCTTATCCCATATTACAGGCCTTTCTTGAATCAACGTAATTAATAATTCTTGATTTATGTTCATTTTATAATAAAATCGCGAAACAGCGTATATAAGCGGTCACGAATCCGTGCGTACGTCCGGCACCGTCGACACACCCCGATAGACTGCCATACAACACTGGTGAAAATCACGCCGTGCGTAGACGCGGCGCGCCGAGGGGCAGTCACGGCGCACGCGGCCGCGGCGCCGTGCCTTGGCGCCACCGTGCATGTCGACAAGCTCATATAGTGATCCATACCACACTGACGACCGTGCCTACACGCGGCGAATTAACCGTAGATTTTCACGGCGAGAAACCGTGTAATGGAAAAGAGGCCTTAGGTATCACGCTACACAAAAAAGAATAAAAAAAAAATTTAAAACATAAAAAAGTTAAAAAAAAATGTAAAAATAAAGTAAAAAAAAAAAAAAATTGGGCTGCCCAAGGCCGGAATCAAAGGATACGATGGCGGATGAACAATAGCACTATTCGCACAGTCATTGAAACGAACAGGGAGTGGTACAAGAAATTGTTAGGGTGTCTCAGAATGTTTTTCGTTTTTAGATGTTAAATAAAATCAACAATATCAATTAAAACTCGTTTTATTTATTGTTAAATTAAAGAGCAGTTCTTGAAGTTTATTTATGAAAAACAACCGTTTGCAAATGCGCACCATTAACTTGTTCACACTCATTCAACGGTCTGAGTTCGACCTCGGAAAAGGACCGAAATTTACCGAAAAATAAGGACCGATAATTCCTTGACTTGATATGGCAGCCCAAACAACAGCTTTTGGCGAGTGCAAGGGCTTCTGATGCAGTTCCAGCGGATTCTCGGAAGCCCAGTATCTGCAATTTTGTTTATTCACGTGACCGTTGATGTCACAATTTAAAATTCCTGTAGAGACGACGAACAATAGTGCAAGAATCGTTGTTTTTATAAAACGGTTGCACGCAAAACGAGCGCTACGGTCCCGTGAAACGATTCATGGCTACTAAACTTAACAGGCCGGCCAAGCATTTGAGACCACTCCCCTCCCCTTGCTACCTGCGGTTGGCGCGTATTGGTCAATACAAAAACGAAAAACATTCTGAGACACCCTTTATAAATACAATATACACACAATGTACTACATACGAAGAAATATATATTTATAGATACACTTTACATAAACTAGAAAATCAAGCAGGGACAAAAGGGTGGACAGAAAGAAAACAGTTGGTGATACACATAGCTTTATTACAACCGACACAGTACGTATGGATCGTCTTCTTGCATACAATGCAAACCCGTCGGGGACGGCGAGAGCGAATCGGATCCATAGCGTAGAATTCGATTCTATGTACCGCCGCTTGCAACAGTTGCCCGTCATTAAGCGACGGTACATGGAATCGACGCGGTGCGGTTGCAATAGTAGAGGGAACAGGATGGGAATAATTGCGAGAAAGAAGGTCATTAACTAAAGTGGTACGAAATATGCGATGAGTAAGACGTGATGAAGAAGAAGAAGAGTGACGATGAATGATAAAAGCGTTCAATACGGAGATGTTGAGAATTCTCCGGAACAATTTCTTGTACCACACCATTGTTCGTTTCCGCTCGACCGGAAACATGGCCAGGAGCTGGTCTTTCTTATCCACCCCACCCATCATGATATTGTAGTCCAATATCAGGATGGGTTTGGTGGAACCCCGGACGGTTTGGACGGCGCTGCCATGGTACGTCGAGATGGTAGCCACACGGTTAGCATCTTTCCATACCATGACATCGACGTCCCCCGAGGTAAGACCAACGACTTGTCCCTGGCGCATGTTCCGCTTGGTCAGATCGTGCAGGGCCTGCGGAACGAACTTACGGTCGGTCCGCAGGGTTCCTACACAATCAAAGCCCAATGACTTAAGTCGTCGAGCCAGACACGGCGAATTGTAGAAATTGTCCATCCACAATGTGTATCCCTTGTACTCCAGACCTTGGATCAGCCGCAACACTATAGCAGGTGTAGGTGTACCTAATGGATCATCAATTGATGGCGGTGGCAATTGACCTACCTTATGAGCGTGAACCTCCAACCGCCATAGATAGCCGGTTTGAGATTCACACAGCTCGTAAGTCTTGATGCCTTTCCTAGCCTTTTTATTTGGAATAAGCTGGCTGATATCCAGCCAGCCCTTCCACATCAAAAGACTCTCGTCTAGAGCAATGTTCTGCGATGGTGTGTAAAGTTCCTGAAATTTCATGTTTACATGGTCCAGTATAGGCTGGATCTTATAAAGTCTAGCCTCGGAGCTACTAAGGTTTAGCCCACACATGCCAATGACGTCATTGAAATGTAAACATTTCGACAAAAGCATAAATCGGTCGATTGACATGTGTGCGCTAAACCCTGGAGTACAAAATACGTCAGAGGCAACAGACCAGTACTCTTCCAGCCGCGACTTCACCACCACTCCCATGGCCAAAGTCAGCCCGAAGAACATGTACAACTCTTCGGGAGTTGTATCACGCCAACGATTTAAGCGACAATGGACACGGGGGGTGGTGCTGTCGCCGCTGATCGATTCTGCTATTAACCTCTGAGCGTATCTGTTCGTCTCCGAGGCTATGTACTCCATAATTGGACGATCCCATATGGCGATGAAAGCGTCATACGGGGTTGCCATTGAAGTTGTCGGACCTACATTAGTCTGGGAAAAAGTTTCCCTCCTCGATTCAGGTGGAATCGGAGAATTCGGAAACGGTTTCCATTCAAAATCATACCACCTCCTAGGCTGGTCCGTAGCCATCAGAGGGACATCCGTGGACTCCTCCTCGGCGGCGTCCCCGGGCTCGGCGGCGTCAGGCGGCGCCACGGGCTCGGTGGAGTCAGCGAGCTCGGCGGCTTCGGCAGCGTCTACCGACTCCACATCCAAAGGTGTATCCCAGACACTTGCCTGTGTCCGGGTAAACCTTTGGGGCGGCACCAACAGTTCGTCGTCGATATCGACGTCATCCTCGTCGGAATCTACGTCGCTTCCTGTAACAAATAACAGATTGGTTAAAAATCGCGTTGAAACAGAAGTCACAGCCCTAAACCAAACTAAAATCAGCAAGTGCTTACCATAATGGAGGAGGTCCATCACTTCAGCATCACGTAGATTCCGACGGAATAGAGGTACTGAAGGTGCCGAAAGGAGTGGAGACGCTGCCTGCTCCTCTGAATAATCACACTCGGTGTAACTGGAACAAAGGAACAAAATAATGTAATGATGGAATACACACTTAAATTTAGAGATAAATAGAAAAGTTCGTAAGCAACTTACAAAGCCGGTGAGGGTACCATCACCGAAGGTGAGGGGGCCAGTGCGGGGGCCAGTGCGGGGGCCAGTGCGGGGGCCGGTGCGGGGGCCGGTGAGGGGGCCGGAGAGAAGGCCACGGGGGCCGGTGAGAAGGCCACTGCGGGGGCCGATGAGGGGCCCGGTGCGGGGTCCTCTAGGGGGGCCGATGAGGGGCCGTGGGCCGATGAGGGGTCCTCTAGGGGGACCGGTGCTGGGCTAGATGGACATTTCAAAACAAAAGTGAACACTTGTTCGCGAGAAAATATTACAACTAACATACACAAATAGAACTACTTACGGTGGTGGTGGCGGCCACCTGCGTGCCCTAAAGGGGTGCAGGGGAGTCTCCAGGGCCACCCCCTGCGGCATGTCCATGACGTCACAGAGAACAAGGCTAAAATAAATTCGAAACGGTTTAATTGTATAATATGTGTACGTATGGGGAAAGTGAAAAAAAAAGAAAGCATTAATTTTGCAAAACCAACTCTTGGATGCTGTAGGGCCCCGGGCGCACATGCACGAATCCTCTTGTGGCGCCTCCGCGCCGTCTGACACGGCCAGCGGCGGCACCCCTAGCTGCCTCCACCACCGCCACCTCTGCAGTAGCTGCACTGCCACCTCGCACGCGCACTCCACGACCACCACGCCGCGGTCCGCGCGTGCGAGGTCGTCGTCTGCATTAAATTAAAAAAAGCAAGCAAAACATGCATGAAAGTTTTTAGGTAGGTAAGAAGGAAGGAAGGAAAGAAGGAAGGAAGGAAAGAAGGAAAGAAGGAAGGAAGGAAGGAAGGAAGGAAGGAAGGAAGGAAGGAAACAAAATATGTAAAAAAAGAAACTTACACAGCTGGCGCCGGCGATGACGGTGGTGACGGGGCATCTAGGGGTGATCGCGACCGCGATCGATCACCCGCCGCTAACCCGCGTCCGCGTCCACGTCCACGTCGACTTGGGAGATAAAATTAAAAAAAAAAGTTGTGACAAACAGACAGACAGACAGACAGACAGACAGACTGACAGATATAAGATATATATATATATATATATCAATATATACATATATATATTTATATATATATCAATATATACATATATATATTTACATACATACATACATACATACATGCACCAAAACACCTACTACATTGTAAAAAAAAAAAATAATTTAAAAAAAGTCTACAAGAAATGTAGCTTCGATGCCGCATCTAATAGTTGCTAGGATCTATGAAAACGGATGACGTCATCGCGTCGATTTCAAATTCCGGCTCTCTGATTGGCTAGCGCGTGCGTAGGTTTTTCGTAATTTTATGTTTGAATTTGAACACGACAAAAACACGATAATATTGTAATTAAACACTTAATATCTGTAATACAATACATAAAAACACACGTAGTAGCCTTAGTTTGCTAAAATAACAATAATTTAGGGTAAAAAACCGCCAAATGAGTTGGCGTCCCTTCAACGGGATTTCATGTTTGATGAAATGACCATTTCTGGCCAAAATCAAACCGAAATCGACTGTTTCTACTATTAAAAATGTGTATTACTTACCCAGGCATGCTGTAGTTCACTTTTTATTGCTTTTTGTGAAGAAATAGTGGGCAAAATGTCGCGAGCGCGTCTTTCTGCCACCTGTTGCAACTCGTCGTATTGGCAACTGAGCGCAAGTGGCGGTGTGTCAAATTCATTAAGTCAAATGTCACACTTGAAGCATCATTTTGTTCTATATTCATTCCTACGTAATCTGTGCAAGTTTGAGGGAAATAACAACAAGTTAAGCATAAGAAATCATGTCAAAACCAATGAGCTATACAACTTGGTATCTGAGGCCAGGCCACAGACAAGGACAAAATTGACGTCTGCATATAATACCAAGCCACGGATGAGCGGGGCTATTAAAATCAGAATTAATACAAATTAATTCATCTAAATAACAGAATACAGAATTATCATACTCTGGACCAAAAATTATCTACTAGTCTCTGCAACTCAGCCGGTGCATTTGTGAGACCAAATGGCATGCGAACAAATTCGTACAGACCTTTTCCAGGTACTACAAAAGCAGATTTTTCACGGGAGGATTTTTCAAGTGCAATTTGCAAAAATGCTTTAGAAAGATCTTTAGTACTAATATATCTAGCACCTCTAAGGTTATCTAATATTCTAGAAGTATAAGGAAGGGGATAAGAATCTTTAATAGTAACAGAATTTAAACGTCTTGAATCTAAACACAATCTAGTACCTCCATCTTTCTTTTCTACCGCCAATACGGGTGAACACCAAGGAGACTTAGAGGGTTGAATAATACCTTCTCTTAATAAAACTTCTACTTCATCAAAAAGTTCCTTTTGTTTAGCAGGACTCAGAGGCCAATATCTCTGTTTAAAAGGTTCACTAGTAACGTTAATTTTATGTTCAACTAAATGAGTAAGACCTAAACCTCTATTCTCATAAGAAATATCTTCAAACAAGGCAATAATATTATCTAATTTTTGTTTCTCAGAAGGAGAAAGTTCAGAAATAGAAGTAATTGAACAAACTTGTTTATCATTTTCTGGAACAAGTATAATGTTCTTCCACAAATCTTCAGCTAAATTAAATTTAATCCAAAAGTCAAAACCTAAAATAATTAGTGGATCAAAAGAAGGAATAATTAAAAACTCTACGAATTTAGTTATATTATCACAAGTTATTGGCAAATCCATGGCACCAACAATTCTCCGGGCGAAGCCGTCCGCAGTACAAGCAGCGCCACTAATAGGTCTAATTTTATAACCTGACTGTAAAAATCGTTCATGTGTATATGAACCTAAAATGCATTTATCGGAACCACTGTCCAACAAACCTGAAGAAATTTGATTACCAACAGTAAAAGTTAAAAATGGTCTAGCATCATTCTGTTTTGTAAATAGAATAGGAGCCGAACGATAAATATTAAAAAAGGTTTTTAAATAATCTAACCAGTTGGAAAATTCTTTGTCGCGGGCAACATCATCAGGCTTGTGACTTCTAACACTTTTTTCACACATCGAGACGCTCGAAGTTTTATCAAAAACGTGGGCTCGATGCTGCCTAATCAGTTTTTTGACTCTTGCGAGTTTTTAGTATCCAAATTACAAACGTCACAAGTCTTAGAAGTGACCCCATCTTTATGACACTTAAAACAAACAACACCTGGAATAGACTTGCAATTTTTATATAAATGTCCTGGTTTTTTGCATTTTAAACAAATTAAATCGTTAGAAACGGCATTAGATTTAACAGAAGGTTTAATTGATTCTTTAAAAGGTTTTCTATTTACAACAACTTCTAATTCTTTTGCAAGTTCCAGAAATTGTTCAATTGAATCTATTTGTCTACGAAACAAAAAGGGTGTGTAAATTGGTAACATATTTTATTGTATCACGTTAACTAAAGTGTAGTCAAATAAAGGTACTGAAAGACGACTAGCCATATCATAAAGGAGTCCGCCCATCTGCCATACATCGTTGGGCCATGATTGTGATGTACCGTTACAAGTTCCATACTGGTGTCATTTGTTAGGTCTTCATATCAGCTTCAGGCTCCCTTAATTTCAGATTGATTGACAATTGCGTTTTGGAGATAAAGGCTCTTGAATATACGGTTAGGTTATGTTGGAAAATGTATTATTTGAAGCATTTGAAGATTATTTTTATAATATTAACAATTTAGGAACGATCAAATGACTCTTTTTAAAGGTATTTGTTAAGTATAATTAACCACTCTACATCTGAGAGTGATCAGCAGATTGAACACCCATTACATTATACCTAGGTAGTCTAGGTACCTACAGTCCAAAAGAAAGATTGGTTTAACCAGGGGCGTTGCTATCGCCGTAACAATTATAAGGGGCCCTCGGGTAACAGGGGCCCCGAAACAGATGCGATTGAGCTTTTTTTAGACAGTTGGCCGTATCAGCTGTATCAATTATCAGGAGGCCCCGAAACACCTGCGATTGTGTGAGAGCAGGGACTCCTGATACGGAGCCACCGGTTACCTAGCTACGCCACTGGGTTTAACTAATTATGAACAATGACTGATGCGTGTGCACTAAGTTGTATAGTCTTTTACATCCCTCATAAAAGCGTATCGGACAGATTTGAACCACCGATTACTTACTGTTACTAGATAGCATTTAGACCTAGGATTTAGTAGATTTAGTCGTTATTGATTTAACATTAATGTCACAGTATAATTAATAGATACTTACCTACTAGGTTTTTTAAGTAGGTAGATTGGTCCAGAGGAATATCAATCTAAAGGAAATGAAATAAGTTAATAAATAAAAAAACATTTTGTAGTTCACTTTTAATCATTTATTATGTACCCATACATGCAGTTATTCATCTTCATAAACAATTAAAATAGAATCTAAGAAGTGTGCAGGGGGTGTGACATTTTCTTGGTACCTAGCCCAACTCAAGTACCATATAATTGACATAGTATGTGCACAACAACCTACTGTACGCCTTCCCACTGTACAATTGCAATAATGTTGCACAATTGCTTGCCTTCCTGCTAGAGAGCTGTCGACCAATATGTAAACAAAATATGTTTTCTTACTTACATGTCGAGAGTGTATTCTCCCTCTTAGCAACCAAGCAGTGCTTGAAGCCGACAGCTCTCTTAAAAGATTATTATCGACCTCCCTCCACACTTCTATTACATAGGAGTATAGGAGCCATCTGCCCTTACGTGTTCTCCATAATAGGAACGTGCTTGTTTTATTTGGTACGTTCCTAGGGAAACTAGTACTAATTCACTATATGTGAGCCGGGGAAAATCTGTCACAACGTTACTGTCGACTGGTGTTGGTCTAAATTCAACTCTTCTTCTGTTTAAATTATTTCTAACAACATAATCAGCTAACCTGTTTTCTATGTACATATTTTGGTTTATTAATTTGAGAATTTCCCCGGCATCATCTCGGTCGGTTATAACAGGATGAAACGCATTTATAAGAGCGGCAGCCACCTCAAAGTCTTGCATTAAATGTCTAGACGCTACATTGAAATATTCTTGCCTAAAGATTTTAAAATCACGTTTGAATCGACCATTTACTACTTCCACAACCCAACGGCAAATGGTGACTGCCCTCGATTTATTTGCTTCTATTGTCGACAGCTGTTTCACCCTGTTGTAACGAAGCGGGTACATACGTTCTATATCCACACGTATTCAGTAAGGGCAAGGCATCCCGAAATCCCCTATCCAGTACAAATGCGTCACCAGCCTGAAAATATTCTCGCATTGCAGAACTATGTTTAAATTCCTCTTTCATTATATCGGCATCTGACGTTGTAGCTGGATAGGGGCCCAAAACATCTATAGTATAACCATCAGTACATACAATTAAAAATGGTTTGACCAAATTCCTATATTTATGTAGACTATAGGTGTCTTTTTGGTACATGTAATTTGAGCTTTTTTGAACATATATATAAGTTCCATCAAAAATTGCTACAGGTGTGCATTCATTATTGTTATTAGCAAACAAACCTCTTGGGATCATTAAAGATCTATTTATAAGTTGTTGCCTATTTAAGTGATTTAGGCCTAAATGATGTGGCACATAATTCTCTGCCATATTTTCTCTGCCATATTTTCTCTTGCTTTCTTCATTAAGCGTTCTAATGTTGACCTGGGCATTTGGAGTAATGTAGCCAATCTGTCATCAGACTCACCAGTACGCAGTTTCATAAGATAAGCTGCTAGGGCTGTAACACCTCTAGAGATCTGTATCAATGTTCTAATAGTATTTGGTGAAATTGGTCTTTTGTAAATCCAATCCAATAATAGAAAATGTGGTCTTCTATGGAGTCTATATCCTCAAAGTTCAAAACAGTGGAATTGGGGGTTTTCAAAGCCAACATGTCTTGGATATGGTGTGCTGAGAAACTATTTGTGAAGTTATTTGTAACACCTATTAAAAAGTCCCACGAGTCTACACCATATAAATGGTAATCACATAAGCGATTATTTGGAGGAATATACAAATTGTGCCTATTAAGCAGATCTTTCCTTAAAGACTCTGGAATTCTGTGTCTTTCACTCCTACCACATCCTTCAATAAAACATCTCCTCTCCGTTTCAGTAGCTCGAATGTAGTCGGATAAAACAATGGTTGCCTCATTTGAAGGACGCTGGATGACTTGCTGGGTTGGTGGGTCCACAGGTACAGGATCTGACTGTTCTGTTGTTGACTGTGATGGTGCTTCAGTTGGTAGATCAGAAACCAACACATCAGATCCTGATGCTGATGTTGATGGTTCTGACGAGAAGTGCCGGGCCGCTCTATCTGCCCTCACCCAACAAGAGTGGCATATTTCACTTTGAGCTCCAATCTATAAAATGAAAAATGTTACAGTTAAGATACAAAAGTAGTGTTGAGCGTTAATTATTTACTATTTTTTATTTTTTTATTTAATATCATAGTCAATAAACCTATAACAATAATTACAATGTGATAATACGTGAATACTTACAGTCCTGAGTAGAACCCATTCCCGTATGACATTATATATACTCTGTTCCCGTTCAGAAGTAGTCCGGAGCCGATGGGATCGTGTATTCCGCAATAGAGAACGACCACAATAGAGACATACACGATCATGTCCACGTAAAGCAGCCCTCTCTTCACCAGGTACATGTAGGAGCAATGTATCAACAGCCAGATCCCAACAAGCTTGGCATAGATGATGACTACTTTCTACCTAAAAAAAGACAATGAAGTTGTAGTAAATAAAATAGCATGTAGGTGTTGATACTTCTACAGAATAAATTATGTAGCTAGGCAAATAGGGGCAATAACACATATTCGAATAGGTAAATACTATGTAATTTGGCGCGACCCTCCAGCGGGCCGCGTAACTGTTGGAAGGGTGAGATTAAATTGGTATTATGTATTGTGGGTGGACTTACTGTTCGGGGAGAAACCCATCCACGTACAATGGACAAGATGGATTTTTCATTTAATGGACGCCTTCCTGTTATATTGCAACGAGACGTTGCAATCTCGCAGTTTATGCAGTTGTCCATTACGAAAGGCAATATCGACGTTCCAAATAACAAGCCGTGGTCAATCGAAGTAGCAGAAACTAAGTCCGTGTTCGCGCCGAAAGCAAGATTCGTCAGATTCCGTGAAACAGTCCAGGTCGTCAGAAAGATCACCGAAAACACGAAAATCGCAAAAGAACACATTCACCGCGCGTCACAACACAGAGCGAATGACAACAAATAATTCATAGTTTGACGTATTTATTTTGACACTGACATTTGTTTCAAGTTTGAGTTATTGTCTTTTCAGCCATTTCATGGCATGGAACAAGTAATTACAACCAGAAAAAAAAATATCTTCAAATAATATTTTTATTTAGCAACTGTAGATTATATTATTATTTTTT
Source organism: Charanyca ferruginea (assembly GCA_947361185.1). NCBI lineage: Eukaryota > Metazoa > Arthropoda > Insecta > Lepidoptera > Noctuidae > Charanyca > Charanyca ferruginea. The sequence continues at coordinate 19,315,866 of OX376077.1, read as the reverse complement.
TATTTTGGTTTATCAAAAAATAAGGAATTTTTCCCAGTAGATTTTATTCCTGTACAAGCCGTGGCCCAATATTGGGCAGTCTTCTTTCCGTAATGAAATCTGGAAGCGACTCAGACTGTTTCTGTTTCCTGGTGCGGAGCTCATTTTCTAAAAAGTGATCAAAATTAGGTTTATCAAAGCGTTTTAAAAGTGCAAGCTTAAGTTCATGCCAAGAAGAAATACGAATTCGTATAGATCTAAACCATTTGAGTGCAGTACCATCAAGCAAATCTGTAAAAGAACCAACCTGCAAATTTTCGTTGTAATTTCTATAAAGAAAATATTCTTCAACTTGTGTAATCATGAACACAAGTTCTACCATCGTAAATTATTTTGCTCTTTTTCAAATCAGGCAGTTTAGTAAGAGGAGGAAAGTTTTTTCGAATGTTTTCGTTAACAAGCGCATTCAAGGAGTTAAACGAAGGCAAAGCTCGAGCTGTAAAATCCGAAGACGAATGTGCGATTCCAGATTCAAAAGGATTGCCAACATCGGTGGCATTAACCATCTCGTGACCTTTCTCAACAACATTACCATCAGCAGCAGTAGAAGCTTCAACCTCAACCGAATCCTGAGGCGGTGGAAACTGAACTTCCTTGTCCTCCATGACTAACGAGTAACAAGGCAAATAGCAACGAAAAGCAAGGACTAAACTTCAAAGAATTTCAAAATAAATCAAAGTTTGAAAAATAAAATTTAAGTTTGAGGTTAAGTATGAAAGTCAATGTGGTATTTCCATGAAAAATTGCTAAGTTATTTAACGTTAAAAAGTGCAATAATAACTCACAAAACGGCTTAAAATTAGATAAACTAAGTGCACAATAATGTACACGTTGACTGCGGCAAAACACATACGTTTGTGTTTCAACAAAAATACGTGAGTGCGGCGCACACACAACCGTATGTGTTTTAGTATTTTGCTAAACGCCAGTGCGGCAAAACACATACGGTTGTGTGGCGGCCGAAGGTACGCTAGTGCGGCAAAACACATACGGTTGTGTTGCGGCCGAATTTTACGCCAGTGCGGGTCACACGCAGAGCGTGTTTCCGTCTAAGACTGCGGGAAAACGCATATGGTGTGTTTTTTTCGTTGCTACGCCAGTGCGGTTTACACATTTGGCGTGTTTTACTATTTTATTTTATGTCCCTGCAGTTCTTACATGTATTTATACTTTCTGTGGTTTATATCTGATTGATTTCTGAGGTTTATTTAGATTATTAAAATAAAATGATTATTTTAGATAAATAATGTTGTTATCAAAATATATTTTGATAACAACATTATTTATCTACGTGACTATTACTTTTCTGTGCTATTTTCATAATAATTGCAATAAATGTAGGTAGGTATTCATTCTAAACTGACCAATTATGATGATTTTTTTTTTTAATTCTTCGGGCCACTATTTACAAGGTTCTATGTCGCATTTTTTGAGCAAATAATATGGATGTGAAACTCACCGGTAATAGTTTACTCTAAACTGTCAATAGATGGCAGCACTTTCTGTTCAAAAGATTTACAAGGTTCTATGTTGCATTTTTTGAAGAAATAATATGGATCTGAAACTCACCCGTAATAGCATACTCTAAACTGTCAATAGATGGCAGCACTTTCCGTTCAAAAGCCTGTAAATGGTCTATTTTGAAATAAATGTTTTTACTTTGATTTTACAAACGACAATATACCTACTATGTTTTTAGTTTATGGCCATTCAATATTGGCCATAGTCATCGGACCATACCTACTGCTTAATATTTTTAGCGACGTAGAACGTCGAATTAATCTAATTTGTATAAGAAAACTATGAAAAAATAGACACAGGCCTCAGTTAGCCATGCTAAAAATGTAAAAAAAACACCTACACCTCAACCAACATAAAATTTTTCATAGTAAAATTAAGTCTAGTACCTATCTAGTTCATTCTCACCTATTATATCAGCCTTACCTGTCTTCACCAGTCTTCACATCATGTTAGTGTGTGTGATGGAAATAAGATACAAAGGATAATGAAAATAAAATAAAAAAACTTGAGCAAAGTTCATAGTTTATTGGGGGAGCCCTGATGAGTTGCTGGGACAAGAACAATCACCAGGGCTCCCCATAATCAACTCGCTCTTGGAGCCATATCTGCCACACGCTGCAAGCCGGTGGTTCTGGAGCTTGTGCTGCTGCTACAGGCCGGGGTACAGTCCTGCAAAAAAGGAAATTATGATTTGTAGAATGTAACAAATATTCTTGAATGTACTTTGTAGATCATGTATCACTTGAGCAAGTATGTACTCACCGCATCTCCATGTACTCGCCGTCTTCCGGCCTGTAGAACAGCAGCGGGTGCAAGTTGAGCTCCAATCGCCGCATGCGCTCCGGCACGTCGGCGATTGGAGCTAACAATTGCCGTATCTGTCGAAGTAAAACAAAAATGATGAAATCATATTTTGTTCTGTATATATGTACGCGTGGCGTTTCGAGTGACCATTAAAATTTGACATGAATTATTATTATTCCGTTTTTAACTTTAACCTAATAGCATAATAGCCTAAAACTATCGAATTATTTAACAAAAGTGACACTAATTAATCAATAACGGTATATATATACCTCATTCATCACCTCCACCACCGACTGCAGCGTGTTCGCCGCGTCGTCGTGGGCCTGGTGCTCCCCTAATGTTTGGTAAATTGGTCTGAAATTAAAAAAACATTTACAATAATAATAAGTACCTAATCAATACAATAATGCTTACATGAAAATATTTATTCAGATGTGGATACTTACTCATTGCCGGAAGTCTCTGAATCATCAGCACCAGGCCCACAACAAACGACACGGCGAAAGGCTCGGCCCCAAGAGCTGATCATGTTCATTTTTTTACGCACACAAAATAATGGCACTCAGGCGCAAGTTTTGTAAAAAGTGAATGTGTCACTGTCAAATTTACACGGCAGTTTAAAATTTTGAACGAATGAATGAATGAGAAAACAAAACAATGTTGCCGTGTAATAATTTTTTGTCAAGAAATTGGCTTCAATAGTTGAATATTGTATTGTTTGGTTCAAGGATTCAGGATATCAGTCTTATTACTCATAATAAAATTATAGTCACAAAAATATCATTAGATAGGTAATATAAAATTAGATGTTTATTATTGTTAAATTATTATTCAGACTGCGTAAGAAAACAAAAATGTTCCCACACTCGTTTTGCCTTAAGGCCAAAAGGTGATGATCAAAATGTGGCCCAGTTTTGTACCGGAATAAAATAAAGTATCAAAATTAAAAAAAAATTGAAAATTAAATAACCTCTCAAAGCAGAAGTAAAAAGAAATCATATAAAAGTATTTTTCCATTGAAACATCAAAGGAGATGGCCAAAATTATATGGGCCTGTGCCCCATAATATACACATGTAAAATGGGTGTAATTTAATAATACAGGCCTTGTATTATATAAATAAAAAAGGTGCATACTTCTGAACAGCCGTGGACAAAAGTTAGGAAGGTTTAAAAAGTTAATTTCATCAATACTAAAAAAACTTATATTATTTTTGTGACACAGTAAGGTAAAAGTAATAAGTAATTATGTTACAGAGAATAGCAAATCAAGCGGGTTTGTGTGAATGTGTGTTTCAGAACGTCTATATTGTCGTTTGCTAAGTCAAAGTCAAAACATTTAATTCAATTAGACCATTTACAGAAAGTTGAAGCTAGTTAGTAATGGAAGGTCTATGGTCCAGTACTTTTCAGTAGTCACACCATCCATTAGACAAGTTTTTTGAGACCTATTGAATTGAAGTGAGTTGCATTCAAGCTGTAAGTGATTGGTGTTTAGTTTGAAGTGAACCATAGTTTGTTATACGTTTCGTTTCACTCCAGTCTTTCGCGTCCAAATTAGCATTATAAAAAGTCGCAATTTCGTTATGTTGAAACAAAATTAAATAAATATGATTGTGATCGTGTATATGTATTACAATATAATTACAATGTTTTTATGCAACAGTAACCCAGACCGGACAATTGGAAATTTGAAAAAAAAAAAAATGTTTTTTTTATGTATTTAAAAACTTTATTATTAATAATATTGATATTCAATGCAAAAAACTTAAAAAATAAATTGTCAATTAATAATAAACAATTAAAAATTGTTAAAATTTCAAAAAATATCACGACTATAAACGCGCTACATACAACTATGGTGCGCAATGACGGCGCGCCATAGTTGTGACGTCATAATGTTTAGTTAATTCATCGGGCATTATCATTATTATGACGTCACACGCGCTCGTGTTTATTGCGGTGTTTTCGGTACTGAATTCAAAAGTAAATTTTTGAACTACATATTGGAAAAATTAAAAATTAAAAAATAGTTTTGTTATAAAACTTATACACTTATGATCTTTCCATTTATCACAAAAAAAAAATTCAAATACCCAATTGAATCCCGACTACTCGACTAAGGACGTACTAATAGCGGATTTGAATTTGATTGACTTTGTGAATGTGAATTTTGAGAAGGTTATCTACATTTTAACATCGAAAAATAAAACTAAAATAACGATGTCAATTTCAAGAGAAAAAATATTTTTAAAAATATGTACTGAGTAAACTACAACGGCTTCAAATGTTTCTATGTTTATGTGCACAGTTTTTTTTTTTTTTTTTTTTTCGCATGGGGAAACCTTCAAAAGGTTCCTGACCTCTTAGGGGAGAGGCCGGGATATGTGGGATTCTTACCCACTAAAACCACCTTGGTGGTCGCCTAAGCACTCGCGGCCCCAAAAAACTACCCAATAACCCTTGGCCGCTCACGCCAGCACATGACCACAATGTACTGCCGTCATACATGGTCGCTTGCTGGGCGCCCAGAACCCCCTGTTCCGAGCGCCCGCGACCTAAATACTCAGAGACGAAGGCGCCAAGGAGGTAACCTCCACAGCGCCTTTTTCAAAGAGTGGAGAATACATAGGCGCTTATTTACTTACATAGCTAATTAAAATGTAATAATTCAGATTGAATATAATAAAAACTATGGAAAATCAACAGGTTGATGCATGCTAAATCAACAATATAATGATGAATGATCAACAATATAAGTACATAAAAAAAATGTATTTGTGTATGTATATCAGCTGTCTGACACCCATAGTACAGGGTCTCCCTAGTTTGGGGTCAGATGGCCGTGTGTGAAAATGTCCCCTCATATTATTATTATTTATTATTATAATATATAAAATCAACAGTGACAACAATTGTAAATTTACCTTATCCTATTAAATATAGCAATGTTTTTTTACAAACATACAAAATCACATAAATAAACAACCAGACACGAAACAACTATTTATAGGCCATACAAATATTTGCTCCGTGTGGGAATCGAACCCGCGACACGCAAGCGCAGCAGCCAATCGCTCGACCACTATGCCAACCGTGTCGTGAAATACATGCATAATTATGTATTATATTATACAATTAACAATTTTTCTTTTTTTGTTGTTTTTTTTATTCGAATAAAATTTATAGTAAATTAAAATTAAAAGTAACACATAACATAAAAATTAAACATTGTGAACCAAACAAAAGATAAAAGTACAAAAATCAACAAGTATATACAACAATTCGTTAGTGTGCTATGGCTACCTAAACTTACGGATACAAAGCATAACGAGCCTAGACATGAAATTCTCAAAACTCGAGAAATAATAGGTACCTAACTAAGTATTATTATATCCGCCAGTGGAAGGATGTACCTTTTACCTATTATCTACCAAGAATACACCTACTATCTACATTTTTGCTCTAATGAAATGTGTACCTACCTAACTACCTATTTTCTGTAAGAAAATAATGAATGGCATTGACAAAAGAAGCAAATTGAAAAAAATTAAGAAGTGAAGAAAAAAGATGGAGAAGAGAAGTGAGAAGAACAGAAAAGGGGATAGAGAAGAGAAGAAGAAGAAGAAGAGCAAGTGAAGAAAAAGAGAAGTTGCAAGCGTGCGTTAAAATGGAAAAGCGAGGCGAGGTGGCAACAAGATATTGCAAAAAACTAATATTTGTGATATCTACGGAAGCATTTCAAGCATAAACCGGGCTTTTTACTGCAAAGGGGACAGTAAAATAATGTTGCCTTACGCACATTTCTACTTTCTAAACAATAGCGACAGTCTTTCCTTTTAGTTTTGCCGTTGTCATTTTTTGGCAACTCCTCTGGCAAATGAACGCGTATGTCTGATATTCTGTGAGAAACAGTATGCGAGGGTGTCCACTGTTCCATGTTAGTAAGTAACGAATAATTGTATAATTGTTTAAAACACAATATTGACTGCTTTGTATAGTTTAATTACATTGATATTTTATCGAGTGTTTCTATGTTAATTGATGTAATTGGTATATTACCGTGTTAATTAACTATAAAATAAATAAATAAATGAATGACGTCCCCGGTAGAGGTACGTGTTTGGTTGGTAATAGATGGTGAAGAAGTAGGCCTAGGCGTCCTCTCCCTAATATTTAATAAGTTCTTAACTATTTGAATACGGAAATCATAAAACGACATTATTGAATTTATGTTGCCGTTTAGTCGCTGTTTTTCATTAAATATCAAAAAAGTATTTAATAACATGACCTGAATTACATGTAGCAATATCTTTTTATACCACCTCGTTGATTTGGTATAGCACGGATAGTAAGAAAGCATTTGGTCCTTTTTGTCAACGCCTTTCATATATTTATTATATTGCACAACCACATTCGGTTTTCTTTTCATTTGACCGCGCCTATTGGTGTACTCCACAAAATCGGAGTTATGTTCTGTGGAAATCATGAGTACATTCCGCTTATCTCTATAATTGGTAACAGATACCCCGCGAGAGTTATATTTAGATACTACGGTACCGCTCGTTAATCTAGACTTAACTATGTCGGGGTTACGAGATCTATTGGCCCTAAGGGTACCGGTGACGTGGGTTCTTTTAGACAGAAGGTCTTCAGCAAGCGATACGCTATTATAATAATTATCCATGTAAAGAGAATGCCCTAAGTTCAGGTAATCCTCCATTAGCATCATAACAACCTTATCGGCATGACCTCTTCCCCGTAGTTCTTGGTCATTGACGCCGCAATACATATGCATCTTCTGCGTTATGCCGTTTGTATCCGTAAGAACGTATAATTTAACACCATATTTATGCCGTTTCCCTTGAATATACTGTCTAAACCCTAAACGACCACGCCATAAAACAAGAGTTTCGTCTATAGTCAAATTCTTAGGTGGAATAACCAAAGTTTTCATTAAATTATTAAAAAAAGCTATAATCGGTTTAACTAATCTATTGGGATCGTTATTATTTGCAAAAGTTAAACTGGGGTCTGAAAAGCAAAAATTCCGTAATATTACTAAAAATCTATCGCGGCTCATAAAATTTCTAAATGACAAATTGAACAAGCTATCCGTTTTCCAGTAATCGTTAAGTCTATTTAACTTGATATGCCCCATATGGAAAAGTAAGCCTAGAAATATACGGAGTTCATCGACAGTGATGTCTGTCCAATTTTGCATCCTACTATTGTCATGCGTCATTTCTAAAACGAGGCGCATCGCGTGATTGTTAATACTAGACACTATCATATTCATAAATGTGATGTTAAACATAACGTTAAAGAAATCGTACACGGACTCAGCCGAACCAGTGGAAAAGCGACCACGGTCCACAAATGGGAATGAAGGCAGCTGGCCAGCCGAAGCCCATTCGTTGTTTCCAACGGAACTGCCTGGGGCTCCCTCTTCTGCTTCTTCTTCCGAAGAAGAAGATGAAGAAGAGGACGGAAACGTCTCGCCCCTTCAGAAGAACGCAAAATAAAGATAACCATTAGGTAGGAATTCAAATCAGAATATCTCTTTGCCTATTTTCTAACTAAAAGTTCCTAAATTCTACCTTTGTCAACTATGTGCACCAAACAGAAAATAACCTAAGTACATAGAGATTAATCAAGAATAATATAGGTTAGTACTTACAAATCAGACTCTGCAAACATAGCCGACAATTCATGATCAATGTCATCGTAAGAAGACATGGTTCCGTCCTCAGCAGCTTACACAGCACAGCACAACACAGAATAGCACCAAGAGAAGCTCACGACGCGAAGTCAGAAATCAGACTGACTAAGACAGCTACTGTGTCAGCACAATACGGAACAGCACCAAGGGAAGTTCACGACGCGAAGTCAGAAATTAGACTGACCACGACAGCTACTGTGTAAGTTTACCTGCTTCCCGACTACTTTTCTTAGTAGGTACCCTAATAAAATAAATTATCAGTACCGAGCACACCTGCATGAAAACAATAGCTATCCTAAGCCCCTACACAAAAGAAGCCCGGCAGTGTCTAATGAATCGGCAAGCGATTCATTGGACACTGCCGGGCTTCTTTTAACCCTGTACATCGATTAATCTTAAAGAAATTGAATCTGTATGTAAAGATAGGGATGACTCATATGAAATTTAACTTCTTCAACTAGACCGCCTTATTGTGAACATACAATGTTTGAACCTTCAAATAGCTATTCAAATGTACTAATAGAACCCCAACCTTCCACTAGTAAACATTCACCTTTTTTTATATTCGCCTCCAGCCAATCAAAAACCTTTCCATTTTAAGAAGCGGTATTAGAACAAGAGGAAGAATGAGACGAAATATAGGTATTAAAATATGTACTTAAAAATCAAAGAGTAGTCTTACAGGATAATAAAGTATCACTGACTGATTTGGAAGAAAAAAGTGAGGGTAATGATGACATAATGAACGAAATGAGAAATGTATTTGAAGATATAGATAAAGAAGAAAAACCGAAAGCAAAACCCCTCTGAAAAGGTATTAACTGAAGACGACCTTATTAAGATGCTGGAATTGGAAGATGACATAAAAGAAGAAAATAGCCGGGAAAATGTATCAGATGATTGCTTATATTCTGACGCGAGTGAAGACGCGACGCAATTGTATGAAATGGTACCTATTTGTGTTTTGAAATCGAAAGACCGGTGGGACGTTCTAATGATTTCATCCTAACATGGATCTGACATGACTAGCATTACGAATCTATGTGGTGAATCGGTTTAAAACCCTGAAGTTATAGTTAAATACAATAGATACATGGGTGGTATAGATCACCACAATCAAATGCTAGCATACTATTCATGAGAGCATAAGACCATACATTGGTATAAGAAGTTAGGGGTGCACGTATTCCAACAAATGTTGTATAATTCGTAGATACACGCTGCACAACATGTTTTCGACAAAGAAAAGTTTTTAGGATTATAGGCTTGAAATCATAATGAAATTGTTAAATACTGATATAGAAATCCAACATGGCGGACGCCAAATTATGGATTGGATTTGGATTTTGACTTCATTTTCGGCATCAGCACCCCCGAAAACCATGGACACGACACCCATGACGCATATTTTGAAAAAAAATTCGGCCACCATCTTGGATTTGAATTTTGAACTCATTTTCGGCATCAGCACTCCCGAAAACCATGGACACGACACCCATGACGCATATTTTGTAAGATTTTGCGGCCGCCATTTTGACCTCATTTTCGGCATCAGCATCCCCTGAAAACCATGGACGCGACGCAACTTCCGTATAACACTAACCAGCTGATAAAAGCCGTTATAAATTTTATCTAATAGATAAAGTAATGCCTGTATGGTACCTTATTTCAAGATTTTTGCCCATTATACTTTATAAACATATAAGTACTTCGCCCATATCTGCACTTGCGCTAGTGTATTCGCGGAAATATCTATCGTGCAAGTGTAGGCGCGCAAACGTCCATTCGCGCAAGTGTCCTGGCGCGCAAAGGGACTCGCGCAAGTGTCTTGCGCGGAAATGTCTTTCGCACAAGTGTCCCTCAAAAAGTAGGTAAAAATAGACAACATAGGTACTCGTACATTGGAAAAGAATCTGGATTTTTGATTCACATTCAGAGACAATAGTTTATTAAAAAACCATGCATAACAGACTGCTTAACACAGCCAGTATCTGTTTTATAATGGATTTAAACAAAATACCTAATAGAAAAAAAAATATTAGGTATTTTGTGAGTGAAAGACGATTAACGAAAGGTATTTATATGGCAGAGGTGAGTGGCAACTACTGGCAACTGACCTTATTGGTGAGGTTCTTCAGAAAGGTCAGGTGCGGAGTACTCGTAACCGGCGTGCTTGTATGACGAGATGATGTATGAACGTAGATGAGGCGAAAGGAGAATGTAAGGATCGTAGCAGGTGGCGTTCGCGTTCTGTGGTTTCTGCCTTCAGTTTATGTGTGACCTAATAAAAAAAAATAGGTATAAGCAAAAACTTTAAATTATGTTCGCACCAATGATATTCTAATAAGTAAACAGATATGTTATACACTCACAAAACAAACGAAAAAAGTGTTCCGCGCAGCAGCGGCTGCACACATACACACTTTTCATTCATTTTACAACTCACTACAAGTCAAAATGTTGAAAAGGGATGGCTTGAAAAAACCAACTAGAAAAAAAGAGACAGTTAGTGTTGTCAGTTGCGCGTGAATGTAAACAGACATTATCCTGGCCACCAATCACCGCGTCTTGGCATCATAGACTAACACGAGACAGAAGGTATAAGGTTGTACAAACCGCGAGTACATTATTTTATACGCACGGTTTGTACCTATAACAACTAATAAACAGGACTAAAGGTATAATAGAATATATATAATAATATATAGAGTAGAAAATATTGATTTTGTAATAAAATTCATTTCTTTGTTTATGAACAAATGCGATCCATTTTTGAAGCCTAAAGAAGAATAAAAAATATCTGTCGTCACATTGTTTAATTTCTAATTAAGTAGGTATATATATGATTAAATAAAACAAAATGATTAAATATTACAAGGTTAGAAAAAAGAAAAACAGAACTGTGGGTAAACAATGACTTTACTGCCTACGATATCGCATCTGTACTTCTATTCTATGTCCGGAGTGAACGCGTCCTTGTCTTACTCACGTGAAAAAATGTATTTCCATTTCTTTCTTTTTTCTAACCTCCAAATATAAGAATATTAGGAAAATAATTGAAATATATAAATAAATCGTTGTATATTGCGCAGTAACATGTGGTATGAGATCCCTTGTGCTTTATTAAATTTGGCATCATAATTGGTACAGTTTCTGAATACACAATAAGCATTTTTTTTTATTTTTTTAGCTGCTTTAACAAAGCGTATCACTCGTCGCCATGCGTGACGCAGACTAAAGGCAATACGTCCTAATTAGGACGTTTTTGAATCTTCAAAATTGGGCGCTCATAACATATCTGTTTATTATAATATCATTGGTTCGCACGAACTATGGAATGACCTGAGAGCTGAGTTGAGTTTTGTTATAAGAAATATAAATTAAAAATCAGCTCCCCTGTTCTTGACGGGATCAAGTTCACATCAGGAATCATTTCCATAGTACCGTTTTGACGTTAATTTAATTCGAACTCGATCCCGTCGGTTGTACTGTATCAAATATTTCGGCCTAAAGATGAATAGCATCATTAATCCCACCGTGGTAGTTCCACATATAGGTACTTAGTCCGATCAACGAGGAGATTTCCGAATGTAGGGTTCCGAATGTAAGATTGTATGGAGACTTCTGAATAATTCCGCCGCCTATGAAACTTGGCACATGATGAAAATAGGTAATACACTATACCATGTGTATTACCTATTTTCATCATGTGCCAAGTATACAATTATCCAACAACTTTTATTATGAGAAGTTAGGTATTTTTACCTAAACATGAAAATCGTTTATAGCTCTCTGTGAAAGAATCCTCAGACTGAAATTATTTCTGTTTATATGCCTATTAGAGATGAGATATACCTGCTATTCTTCATACCCGGCCGTCAAGGTATGGGTATCGCTAAATACCCGGTACAAAAACCGGGTTTCAAAATACTTCTAAGTATTTGGGTGTGTTATGATTTTGATAAATAAACGTATTACATGCGATAAGTATGGTAGGTATGTCTCCAATATAATGTAGGTACGACGTTTCCAGTATTTTACCATTCCTTCTTACTTTACCGGGCTTAAGACTGGGCTAACGAGTATGAAGATGGTTTTAATGAGTTCTATTTATTTAGGTATAAATTACATACATACAAAATACGAAGGTGAATACGTAGAACTGTAAATACGTAATTTACACAAAACATCATAAATTTCCTTATGTACACGCAATAATATTCTCTAAATTTAACATACCTACCTAAGGAACTCCTTTCTATGTCAAAAAAAATAATTCGCAATAATAATTGTTATGCAATAACATTATTACGCAATTTTTTATGTTTCCGAACGTTCCTAAAGCACGAATGACGCGTCGGATCCTACCGTAAGCTATCGGGTAGCTTCGGGTGGCTTCGGCGTTCCGATGCCCTACGAACTGTAGTGCTATTCTCTAAAAACACAGAGCGGCGCGCCGCGGCAGCGCTGCGGCAGCGCCGATACTATGGTTTGTGTTTAGTGGATTTTCAACTTTATATTGTAGATTTCAACGTTGAAAATCTAAAAGAGAAACTGTTTAGGTACTCGTCGTAGAGACAGTTTGCTGTTAATGGATTTTCAACTAAATGCTCTAGAGCATAAAGTTCAAAATCCACTGGGGACCATACTGGTTTCGGTGACGAGTTCGTCGTATAGTCTTTTTTTAGAGAATAGCATAGCTGGCCGCTACCGCTAGGCGCTACCTACCTTGTGGTAGCGGTTCTACATATACGTATGACGTCATACCTTCAAGGTATTTACCCAGTATTTCGGTCTGTACCCGGGCTGCGTACTAGGAAGCACATACTTGGTATAATTTATACCTGTACCAGTATATACGACTTATCTCTAGTGCCTACCTATGTACTACTTAGAATATGTAGGTATGTAAAAGTACCTATCCAAAATGTTTTCGATCACAGAGATAGGTAGGTACCCCAAATTTAATAACTTTTTACATTTTGCACCAATTTTTAAACGACTTCTAAAAAAGGAGGAGGTTCTCAATTCGGATGTTTGTATTTGTTTTTTTTTTTTAGGTTTGTTCGCGCTTAGCTCCGTCGCTTGCCAACCGATTTCAAAAATTCTTTTTTTGTTGGAAAGGTTATACTTCCCAAATAGTCCCATGAAAATTTTATCGAAATCGGACAAAAATATGTCACTAAAAATTTACCTATATTAATAAACCTAACCTAACCTACGAATTAACCTATACTAAAATTTATCAATTTTTTGGAGTCGGTGCCATACGGTTGGATAATATAATATCCTCGGTCTTGGCACCGACTCCAAAAATTTGTACTGACGCAGATACTGACCGGACATGGCTGTTTCGGGAAGTATCTGTGTCGCATAGGCCGCGAACAATCGCCCGGTTGTCACCACTGCAGAGACTGCCTGGAGGACACGGCGCAGCACACGCTGGCAGAGTGCCCAGCTTGGGCAGAACAGCGCCGTGAACTCTCCGCAGCAGTAGGTGACCTCTCGCTCCCGAACATCGTCCTTTCGATGGTCCAGAGCCAAAGTGCGTGGGAGGCTGTTGCCTCTTTTTGCGAGCATGTCATGCACGCAAAAGAGGCGGCAGAGAGGGTGAGGGAAGCAACTGCCTCGCTTCCCTCTAGGAGAAGACGCACCGGGCGCCGGAGGGCGCTTAATGACCTCCGGCCTCCATGAGTTGCCGGCCTGCGGGTGGTCGACTTAGGGGCAGTCCACCACCCGGCCAGAAGCAGGCCCGTGTAGGCGGCGCGCCGTGTTCCGCGCGCGCCACATTAGAGGATTCGGCGGCGTTTAGACCGCCGAGGTTGACGGGACCCGCCTACATCATTGGCGGGTCATAGCCCGGTGGGGGCGCGGTGCATGCGCGAGCGAATCCCGTACCCCCACCCATGGGTCAGTCGAGGAACACCGTGGTGGTTTTAGCCGGTAGGAGTCCGGCACACCCTCCCGTCATCCCCAGACGGGGGACAGTCCATGAGGATTTCCCCACGTTATTAATATAGGTAGGTTATAGTATTATTTTTAACTATTTAGTGCTTTTTTTTAGAAGTCGGTTTTTTTTTTGCAAAAATAATTTTTTTGCACTAAGTATAAGTAACTTCTACTGAAAAATTGCTCTGCTGATTTTAATTTTTTAATACATGCTTTTATATGTTCAAAAATACATAGCTTTTCTCAGTTATCCAAAGGTTTTAAATTTCGAAAAAAATATTTTTAAATTTTTGCTTAATTAAGTACCTACGTATTGTAAAAATAACTCCGTCCATTCTTATAATATATAATTGGTCATTTGATTATATATTAAAACAGATTTATCAATTAGGTATAAATAAGGATATTATATACCTACTAAACGCAGACGAGATGCAGTTCGCGGGCTAAAGTCAGCGATACGTTCTTAATACTACTAACGTAAGGTTGAAATTGTATTGATTTAATTGTAAAGGCGCGAGCCCCCCGCACCCTTTTGCACTCCCGCGCGCCCGGTCGCTGCTAAGCGGCGGCAATACTTAGTAGGTATTAGCAATTACTGATATTTTAGAGAAACTTGGTAGGTATTTCGTTGAATTTCAATTGGATTCTTGAAAAATCTATTACAATAGAGCGACCCCTAACTAAGAAACGTAATTAATTTACCTGAGCAATTACCTATTCACACGACGTATAATTACATCAAAATAAGAATTAAAATATTGTAAAGGAAAATCTTTTGGATAACTTATTAAAGTTTTATGTCATGTACCTAAGTAAATAAAACCATATTAAAAAATAAAAATGAGCAGCAGATTTTTCGGTAGGTAGGTTCGATAAGTTGTAGCGCAAAATGCTAAAAGTTGAATTTGGAGTATCTCGGAAATCGAAAAAATATTGGATGCCTGTACTTACCTATTCTAACCAATACATGTACGTGCCTATACAGAAAGAATTTCAGTCTGAGGAATTTTTCACAGAGAGCTATAATAATAAACGATTTTCATGTTTAGGTAAAAATACCTAACTTCTCATAATAAAAGTTGTTGGATAATTGTATATCTATAGTGTGTATTAGGTACCTACCTATTTTCGTAATTATTCGGGTTACAAAAGCTTCGTTGATCGGAAAAACTGGGTTCAAAATTAACTTACATTTTTCAATTTGTCAATTAGCGGCGTGATTAATTTGCTATGCATAAAACCATTCAAAAAGATTTTTACTGCTATGCCAATGAACGGACCATATCGGTGCATGTTATTTTATTTTAAAAATACACGATGAAACAGCGGAAAAACATGATAAAATTAAGAATATTGCTTACCTTTATCTCCCGATTCAAAAATATTCAATACACACAGTTTCCGTTTTTGCCGTACTTGTACCAAAATGAAAATGACAGTTCGAACTAAAAACCAACAGTATTTCCACATTAAATAATTGTTTCTAGCCGTGAATGTTGCCAAATACTTAAATAAATTTCTATAATTTTAAAGTAATGCCAAAAAACGTCTTAGGGTACACTCAACAGACCCCTTTTTGAGGAGTGGCTGGAGAGGCGCAACGGCCTCTTCACCTTCCGCCTGACGCAGGTCCTCACCGGACACGGTTGTTTCGGGAGGTTCCTGTGTCGGATTCAGCGGGAGGAAACGCCCGGGTGTCACCACAGTGTGGACCGCCCGGAGGACACGGTGGAGCATACGGTGCAGATCTGCCCCGGCCTGACCAGGCCCGGGTCGACGGCGCGTTCTGTTTCGCGCCCGCCTCAAAGAGCTGTCAGCACAGGGACGGGGCCCCAACGGAGCCAAACGCCTGGGTTGCGGGACGTCTTAACAGGATACCGTGGCCCCGGAACGTAAAGGGCAACAGAAGGAACAGGGTGGTTTTTTAGTCAGTAAAAGTCTGACAGTCCCTTCCGCTCCACCCGGTGCGGAAGGACTCATTTGATGATTTTTACCACCTCAAAAAAAAAAGGGACTTAACGCATAATAATATGGTACGTTGATGGCATGACGTGATCTCGACAAACGCAAATGGTGCGTGGGTGGCAATGAATGGGTTTACAAATTTACAACCTAAAACAAGTGAAATAATTAAAGATAGAAACCTACTCTGTCATGTACCTACTTGTATTTTACCCAACTTTTATGAATTAGGCAGGCACCTCAATGAGATCGAAGTGTGTGAGATAATAATTTAATGTGTTTTTTTAAAGCCACCTTTTTTGTCTACTCTGAGATGATTATACTTTCTTGTTTAGCTTGCTACATTTTGTTGGCCTTCTATTATTTAAATATAGAGCTTTTTTGGTTTGTCATATTTTATGAAGGTAGGTTTATTATCATGAAAAAAAAAAACAATAACATTTCATTATTTTTATAACTTCATTATGGATGATGAAGATACGATGCCCAGCGACTGGGTCCCTTTGGAGGAACTTCTTCCGGCGGCTGCTGGCGAAACGAGCTTGTAGGTACCCAGTATTCGTTGTGGCACCTTTTTCATTTCCTATATTATGTCAAGTAAGGTATTGGTGTAAAATTATGTTTTGTGATATTAGAGGCGTTAGCGTGTAAAGTTTTGCTTATATAGGTACTAAATTTCAGTGTCCGCTACGTCGTGATCATATCATCGCTGATCGCACCCGAAAGAATATTTTATGACTTAATAATTTTTCGGAAAGTATGGGTGTCTTAGCAATTAAAGATTTAAAAAAAACAAGAATAAGTCCGAAAATAAACAAATTCCTTATGCGTAAAAAATGCAGGGGCAGACTGCAATGCTTTTTAGGGAAAAAAGAACCGGAATGCATAAAAAACAACCATACATTTTATCATTTTTATTAATTTAATAGTTCATTAAAATATGGGAGCTCTATACGAGTCCAATTACAACAATCAATTGTATTTATAGGTCTTGCCAAACTTTGTAGTCATCCCTAAGGCGATGCTGGCTAAAGGAGCATCGCCCACAGGATGACCAAAGAATGGCAATACCTATAAATACAATTGGCAAGGAGCTCGTATAGAGCTCCCTCAATAAAGCCCACGAGGGCGGCGGGCCTCGCCGGCGGCCACCGCTTCCCGCCAGCGCGCTTGCAGCGCCCGCAACTCGTCGCCTTGCAGGCGCTGCCGCTCCTCGTGGAGCTCAGGCAGCTGCAGGCGCTGATATAGGCGCAGCTGCGCCGAACGCAGCGCCGCTCTCTGGCGGCGCTCCTCCGTTCGCTCGATGCTGTAAAATAAAATTTAATATTTCGTTTATTTACCTACATTCACATTATTTTGTACATTATCCGCATTTAGGCAACTCTCTACTCAGGTACCTAAGTAATATCATTATAGGTTACTAGATATCAAAGATAACACAGTTAGAGAAAAAAAACATAGGTAGGTAAGTTTTTATTGCGAAAACATAGTAACATACCTACCTACATGTTACTATGTTTGTATGAAATACTGTAGGTATGACGTAAACGCTCGTAATCTGTATATAACTACTCTGGTGCTCCACGCCCCGCTTTGCTGGTCCTCGCGCCTCCCATTTTTAAAAACCCCAGAATTAAAAGATGTAATGAAACCTAGTTTTATAATAGGTACAACTAAAAAACCTAACAATTACCTATAGGTATAGTTATCAAGCACTACTTACACAATAGCTTCTTGAGCTTGCTCTATTATTATAAGAGGCCTGGACCTGAAGACAAAAGAAATCTGCATAAGATAACATAATAAGATCACATTTTCAGCTAAACTGAAATTTTATAAAATAAAATACCTATAATATTTCACAATATTGCCATAAAATTGCTAAAGCTTTAAAAACACCCCCAGGGTAGCCAGCCCAGGCCATACCTACCTATTGTTACAACAAACAAGTCACCGTAATATCGTTTATAGAAAGGTGTTTCAATTTGAAAATAACACACCACACCCTACACCAACATCTCACTTAATGCTTACAACTATAACTAGCCAGTCCTACTTACTCATCGTCTATGTCGGTGCCGCGAGCGCAGCCACCTCCTTCCAGGCAGTAGTACACAATGCTAAAAAAAAAAAAAAAATAAGTACACGAATCATGAAAGAAAATAAAAAATTTACCAAATTACGGGCAGACCATTCACAACAACAAAATATGTCTACATCAAAACTTAGCACTTTCATTAGTATGTCCAAAGCCTCAAAACATTCCAGATTGCTGCCATACCAAGTTAGTTAATTTTCTCTTCGCAAAATAGCAATTAGTTAGGTATGAAGCTTTTATTCAATCATCGTCATAATAGGTACCGGACAATCGTGATAAAATCCTTTGATCATCATAGGCGGCATGTAGGTATAGATACAGATAGGTTTGTACCTACGTCAAATATAAAAGCCGTTTGAAACTTTCCGAGCTAAAGTTAGGTACGTAGATAGTACCAAAACAACCTTGAATAGCGACTAATATTTCGATGTACCTACCTCTCATACTGCAACATGTTTTTAAATAATTAGATATAATTTGTAAGGAATAAAAACACACTTACCTATTTATAAGGCCCATGATTGCATGTACCAAGTACATGCACGTACCAACGGTGTCTGTAAATAATAACAATCATTTTTATTGCACAATATAACAAAAGCAATAGTGGCTCAAAATTTAAACTCCAAAGAAATGCAGAATTCATACTTACAATTTCTATAATCTGATAATTTGTAACAAATCACTGAACCACGCGCTCTGACGAATGAAGTTCGAAAGTTTTAGCAGTTTTGGTTTGACAATCAAAACTTTTGGTCAGTTTACACACTTTTATGTTACGTTTACAACTTACCCCAAAACCGGTGGGCTATTAATTAATTTATTATTAAATATTTGTATCTATTGTAAGCATTTCATTATTATGAAAATAAAATGAGTAAAACACATTAAAAAACAAACAACTTTGTCGTTCTGTTGAAATTGAAACGTGCCAATATTTAGAAAATGAACGGATCCGGAATAAATTATTATCAAGAACTTAGTGAATTGATTGGAGATTCTTACATTATATATTGACACGATATACAAATATTTTTTAAAAGGGTATAAATCGATTAGAATAATTAATGAAAATTTAAAGATCGCCAAATGGTACAATCCCATTCATAAACAACATTGAGCAACTGAACGAACGATAACACTCAAAATTATTACCATTTAATAAATGTTTACACTGATATTCTCGTTTATTTTGATGATGAACTTTTTGAATAAGTAGATTTGATTTCAATATTTTAAAATATGGAAATCAAATATTGGCTCTGTCACTGAGCAAAATATTTATCTTTAAAAAAAAAAGTGAGTAAACTATACAATCAAACCTTTTTGTACAAGGGCTAGACCTTTTTGAAGATAATACCAATAATACTATCTTCCCGTACTATTGTTTTAGTACTTTCGTTATCTTGATGTCAGGTGTCAACAAAGGATCGAAAACCCTATTGTACAAGGGCTAGACCTTTTTGAAGATAATACCAATAATACTATCTTCCCGTATATTGTTTTAGTACTTTCGTTATCTTGATGTCAGGTGTCAACAAAGGATTGAAAACCCTATTTAGACCTTTTTGAAGATAATACCAATAATACTATCTTCCCGTACTATTGTTTTAGTTTAACTTTTGTTATCTTGATGTCAGGTGTCAACAAAGGATCGAAAACCCTATTGTACAAGGGCTAGACCTTTTTGAAGATAATACCAATAATACTATCTTCCCGTACTATTGTTTTAGTACTTTCGTTATCTAGATGTCAGTGTCAACAAAGGATCGAAAACCCTATTGTACAAGGGCTAGACCTTTTTGAAGATAATACCAATAATACTATCTTCCCGTACTATTGTTTTAGTACTTTCGTTATCTAGATGTCAGTGTCAACAAAGGATCGAAAACCCTATTGTACAAGGGCTAGACCTTTTTGAAGATAATACCAATAATACTATCTTCCCGTACTATTGTTTTAGTACTTTCGTTATCTAGATGTCAGTGTCAACAAAGGATCGAAAACCCTATTGTACAAGGGCTAGACATTCTGGAAAAAGCTTTACGGAGTACAGACGTTTTGTTTATACTATTATAAATTTTAATTTATATTTGATAGCCTTGAAAACTACCATTCCCTAGATAGCCTAGCCACACACACACACATTATCACACGTATGTATGTATAGGTACTTTGATATCTTAAATGACACTATTGTGTCACTGTCATTGTTATACTTAATTAACTTTTATAATCTTGACTTCTTAGAGAGGACCTAATATAGCATAAACTATACTTAATATTGTATGATTTAATATTGTATGAGTCGCAGATCAGAATTGTTACCGACTAGCAACACTTTATTTTTTCCATTCGTTCATTATGTCATTCATTCTAAAGACATAATAATTGATTGTTTATAAACTTGTTTGTGGACCTGGACAAAACAATGTATCTACAATACTGAGAAGTTGTTAATAAAAAAAGAATACCATTATGAAAATTAATTTCAGATTATCTTTGTGAAATAATTGTTTAAAATTCGCCACTATACGCACGCGCTATGCCAAAGAAAGGAAATAACCAACTTTTTAAAGCAGCTGGTGGTAGATCTATCGTCTGTGAAAAATTTTCATGCAGGCCTTCTGACTGCGATAAGTCTCTTAATTTTTTATTCCATGCCCTGTAATGATAAAACCTTCACGAAATATTTAATAACAAACGGCTGCTACCGCCATCTATTGACTGTTATAGGATCTACACTAGTACAGTTTACAATTAACGAAGATGAGTTTCCTTTAGACGACACTGAGTAGGATTCTAGTGGGGAATAAGGACTGCGATGAAAATTTGTCTCTCTTGATTTTTTTAATTCCATGCCCTATATAATAATGATAAAACCTTCACGAAATATTTAAAACATACGGCTGGTACCGCCATCTATTGACTGTTATAGGAACTATACTGGTATTTTATCTAACGAAGACGAGTGTTTCTTTTAGACGATACTGAATAGGATTCTAGTGGGGAATAAGATTTATATTTTGAATAAAAGAAGAACCAGTCACAAGAAAAATAATAATCGAATTCTCAAACTATCAACTAGCCTATTGCAAAAGAGGTACTTTTGCAATAGGCTAGTTGATAGTTTCAAGTCAAGCATTAAGAAGTTCAGTATTATTAAGTCCCAATGTTGACGTGTTTGAAATATGTATAAATACTAGGTAACAAACCTAGATAAATTTATAATTTTGGTTTAGAACCCTTAGTTTTCATACTTGCCTACATAATCGGGGGGCAATACTATTTACATTTTTAAGTCTTGAGAGAAAAATAACTGATATAATGTATAAGTAATTATTTATTATATTTTATTTATATTTAATATAAATCGTGTGAATATTGCTAAAAAATATCCACACAGTCGACGCAAAATCGAAAAACACAACCGTATGTGAGCGCCCGCAAAGTCGACGCTAAATTATGAAACACAACCGTATGTGTTTATCCGCACACGCGTAGTAAAACACGCCAAGCGCGTAAACCCGCACTGGCGTAAAGTACGGCCGCGTGTGCGGCCGCACTCTCGTCTCGTTTACGAAAAAGCGTTTCGGCTGTGCGGCCAACACACCAGTTGTGTGGCCAGCCGCACTGGCGATCGGCGTAGCGAATGTTCGCCCGCAGTCAACGTGGCTGCAAATTCTTAAACAATAGCTCATTTATTTCAAACACCGCAGGCGATATGGTGTACACAACACAAGGAAGTCCCTTTCTTTAGAAGGGAAAGGTGATTTATAACTATTAAATTTTATATCTAAAGTTTATGCTAGAGCTGTCAGTATTGCACGATTTTAAATTGTAACTACGAAATACTAAAATGACATACCACAGGCTTGGGGAAAGCTAAATAAATAAAACCTGAGTTGCGGATTGGAGACTCGAGGCGAAACGCATCAGCTCATCTCCAAGATGAATTTAAATTTAAAGTTGAAAATCCAAAGTATAAATAAGAACGCCTTTGAAGCTGAAAACAAAACGATTTCTTTTGTTAGTTAGGTCCACACGTCGAACAAAATGGCGACGAGGTAGTAAATCGGAAATCTGAAGTAACTCACCGTTCTTATCGAAAACAAAACATGCCAACCACTCGTGCTATGGGCACAACCAAACCGCGATGGCAATATAGGGGGGCTGTAACAACAGATTACGATACATTGACTTCAAGTTTATTGCTAGCATATGGCTATGAAGAATCAACCAACAAAATACTCACGGTTTCCCAAAATACTAATGTAGCACTGTTGCTATCATCGTAGCAAAGAGGTTCCGACCAGAGGTGGACCTTTGAAACATTTTAATCTCGTGATTGAAACGGGCGAAATTTAATCTTGCATGTTCTTAGCGAAGACGGACAGGAAAGTGAGTCCTAATTATGCCAAAAACAGATACGTCAAAAAATCTGACAGCCGGGAAAAAATCCACCTGTCAAACTAATGGTCTATGGTTCCATCGATTACTCTACTAAATCCTAGCCAATCTATAAAATATCAACAGTGCGTCACGGCATTACCGAGAACTTCGAAAAAGTGACGAGAGAGGTCGACACCATGTAGCGAGTAGAAAATACTCGTTACATTACATCCCTACCCGAAAAAATAAATGAAAGAAACTTTCTTTTATTAGAAAGAAACAACGAAAAACGAAGTGAACAAAAATTCAAAAACAAAAAAACTATCATAGTGCAGTTAGGCGTCATGGCCACTGACTAAAACGTCGGTACTACACCGATCAACAAAGCCAAACAACAAACAAATACAAATTCAGTTAAGCACGAGAGCCGCTTACTAAAACTTCAACAAAACTAAACACTAAACAAATCCAAACTCAGTTAGGCACGAGAGCCGCTGACTAAAACTTTAACAAAACTACTAAACAGTACAGTACAGTTAAGCGCTATGGCTACTGACTAACTTTACGCTAATTTACTAAACTAACCTACACCTCTTAAGTTCAGTTAAGCACTATCGCCACTGACTAACTTCAACCAACCTACTAAACTAAGCCACACCACTTAAGTTCAGTTAAGCACTATCGCCACTGACTAACTCTACACATCTCTACCAACCAATCTGGAGTGCAGGTAGGCACTATCGCCGCTGACTATCCTCAACAAACCTACAGTTCTGCTTTGAGTACAGTTAGGCACCATAGCCTCTGTCTATCTCAGCAATAACCAATTAAAAATAACAATACCTAAACAAAAATTCTAGATAGAGTTGAAGGACTCTGTCTAAAAGTATAGATTCCGAACCAATAAGGTCAGACAGAGTTGAAGGGCTCTACCCAAAAATATTGATTCCCAACAAAAAGGTTAGATAGTTGAAGGGCTCTATCTAAAAATATTGATTCCCAACAAAAAGGTTAGATAGAGTTGAAGGGCTCTATCTAAAAAGGTTGGATAGAGTTGAAGGGCTCTGTCCAAAAAATATTGTCACAGCAATAACCTGTAACAAGCAAAAACCATATTGTGATCGGCGCTACACCACCGAACTTCCGAGCACAAAAGTAAAAAGGTATAACAAAAGTCAAAATTTCCACATTGTGACTGGTACAACATTGACCAACACAATGGTAAAAGGGCAAATGAAAGCTGTGATTGGCTCTACTCTACCAACCTTCCAAGCACAGACAAACAAACATAATATATTGGATTTCCGAAGGGGAAAATCACAATACCTAAAGGCGAAAGCCAAGATGAAATCGAGGTCAAAAATTACACCAAGATCCAAAAACAAAGTACATTCTTTAACAAAAGTTTCAGAATGACCGCAAAAACAAGGTAGGACGTTCTATAACAAAAGTTACAGAATGACCTCGAAAGCAAAATCCGGTATGAACGCGTTACTAACAAAGTCAAATCCAAGTCTAGTATCGAAGAAATATCTAGACAAAAAACAACACTGTCAACAAATAGTAAAAAAAAAGAATTAAAATCAATAACTATTTAAAACTATGAGAGAAATAGAATGATTTTAATCTACAAAAAAGGAAGATTACAAAAAAAACTTGAAATTAAATTTAAGGTTTTAAATCTTTTTAGGTAATAAAAAACCTAAATTGTAAGGTTATATCGGATCTTTCTTTTAAAAAAAAATGTAAACAAGTAAAAGGTTACCTTTATAAAAGAAAGAAAGGAAAAGATATAAGATCCCATACAATCTCAACAAACAAACAAAACAAACAAGATAAGATCCTTTGATGTGTAAAATGTATAGTGTAAAGAGTAGGTATTTCTAAATTAACCAAAATTACCTAAGTTTATTTTAGAAAGAATTGAATTGGAATCTAATAATTTGTAGTGAGGTTGCCTAACATAATAATAACCTTCAGACCACTATTTCCTTTCATTCATCATTCTAACAGTATTGGATCCTCACACAAAAATACTCAATACCAATACCAAACCTATGAATTCCCCAAAATTTTAAAATTTAATAATATCCTTTACATGATAACGACCCACGGAACCCTTATTTAAATCTTTCAAAACATAAACGTTATCAGAAACTTTTTCTGTAATTTCACACTTTAAGAACTTAGGTGCAAGCTTAGCCGAAAAATAAGCAGGTGCATGAGATTGAACAAAACTTCTTCTCCACACAACATCATCCACATCAAAAGAAATGACTTTCCGACCCTTATTATAATAAGCGGCATTTCGCTTATACCCCTTTAACAAATAAGCTTGAACTTTAACAAAAATATCACTAAGTGAATTAAGAGAAACTGCATAAGAGTTCCTATTTGAAACCTCTAGTTGAGATAAATTATCAACAGAGTTACTAAAATGATGTAAGGAAGCATCTAAAACAAGTTCCCCACCAAACATAAGAAAATTAGGTGTAAATTCTGTAGCAGGATTTACGCTATTATTTAAAGCTAATTGAACATTGGGCAAAAAACTTGACCAAGTCCTATGATCATCTTTAACAAAACACGATATGCAAGTTTCGACTGTTTTATTATATCTCTCAACAGGATTATTTTGAGGTGTATACAATGTGTTATAAAATATTTTAATTATATTAAAACCTTTCAAGAATTCTACAAAATGTTTTGAAGTAAATTGAGTTCGATTGTCACAAACTACTATTTTTGGACAACCAAATTTAAGAAATATTTCTTTTTCAAAATGCTTACAAATTACTCTAGTAGTTGCATTAATCATTGGAAAGAACCAGCAATATTTAGTAAAAACATCTACAACTGAAAGTATGTATTTATGACCAGAATAAGTTTTAGGTAAAATACCTATTATATCTACTGAAAGCATAAGCATGGGGCGATCAACCTTTTTAGGATTAATCATCGTACCAAAAGGAGGAGAAGTAGTATGTTTGTAAGCTTTACAAGTATCACATGACAAAATGTATTGGTGAACATCATTAAACATACCTTTCCAAAAATAATGTTATTTAATTTCTTTAAAGTTTTATGAATACCTAAATGACCTGAATTTACATCATCTTGATTTGACCTAATAGTATCTAAGATATTCTCTTTAGGAATAACTATCTTTCAGTCTAAAAGACTGTGAGGGTTAAATTTATTTTTACAATATTTATACAAAGTGTTATTTTCGACTCTAAAATTCTTATAAGGATCAGTAATTTCATCATCAGGGGAGACTAAATTATACTGAGTGGTTATAGCGGTGACTTCTATACGAGATAAAGCATCTGGAACTAAATGTAATGAACCTTTTTTATGAATAATATCAAAAGTAAAGAAATTCTAGCAGCCCAACGAGTTAAGCGTCCACTAGGATTATTGAGACCTAGGAGCCATTTCAAACAAGCGTGGTCAGTAATGACAGTAAACTTCATTCCCTCAATATAAGGTCTAAAATGTTCTATGGAATCTAAAATAGCTAATAATTCGCGTTCTGTGGTACTATAATTTCTTTCACATTTATTAAGCGATCTAGAATAAAAAGCAATGGGATGTTGATCACCATTATCATCTTCTTGACTCAAAACACTACCTATGCCCACAGAGCTGGCATCACAATGCAAAAAGAAAGGTTTTTCAAAATTAGGACATTGCAAAACAGGGGAAGTTATTAAAGAATGTTTTAATTCTTGAAATGCATTTTCAGCTTCGTCATTCCAAGTAAGTGACTTTTTAGAATTTTTACTACCTGCTGTCAATTTAGTTAAAGGAGAAGCAATATCAGCAAATTTACGAATGAATCTACGATAATAAGAACATAAACCAAGGAAACTGCGAAGTTGTTTTACCGTTTCTGGGCGTGGGAAATTTTCTATTGTCTCTAATTTAGAAGGATCAGTATGTAAACCATTACTGTCAACAATGAAACCAAGATAGCGAAGTCTGTCCTTGCAAAAATTACACCTTTTTAAATTTACAGTTAAACCTGCCTCTTTTAATATACTATGAATTTTATGCAACTGTGCTATATGGCTATTAAAATCAGAATTAATACAAATTAAGTCATCTAAATAACAGAATACAGAATTATCATACTCTGGACCAAAAAGTTTATCTACTAGTCTCTGCAACTCAGCCGGTGCATTTGTGAGACCAAATGGCATGCGAATAAATTCGTACAGACCTTTTCCAGGTACTACAAAAGCAGTTTTTTCACGGGGGGATTTTACAAGTGCAATTTGCAAAAATGCTTTAGAAAGATCTATAGTACTAATATATCTAGCACCTCTAAGGTTATCCAATATTCTAGAAGTATAAGGAAGGGGATAAGAATCTTTAATAGTAACAGAATTTAAACGTCTTGAATCTAAACACAATCTAGTACCTCCATCTTTCTTTTCTACCGCCAATACGGGTGAACACCAAGGAGACTTAGAGGGTTGAATACTCCTAGTAAAACTTCTACTTCATCAAAAAGTTCCTTTTGTTTAGCAGGACTCAGAGGCCAATATCTCTGTTTAAAAGGTTCACTAGTAACGTTAATTTTATGTTTAACTAAATGAGTAAGACCTAAACCGCTCTTCTCATAAGAAATATCTTCAAACAAAGCAATAATATTATGTAATTTTTGTTTCTCAGAAGGAGAAAGTTCAGAAATAGAAGTAATTGAACAAACTTGTTTATCATTTTCTGGAACAAGTATCATGTTCTTCCACAAATCTTCAGCTAAATTAAATTTAATCCAAAAGTCAAAACCTAAAATAATTAATGGATCAAAAGAAGGAATAATTAAAAACTCTACGAATTTAGTTATATTATCACAAGTTATTGGCAAATCCATGGCACCAATAAATCTCCGGGCGGAGCCGTCCGCAGTGCAAGCAGCGCCACTTATAGGTCTAATTTTATAACCTGACTGTAAAAATCGTTCATGTGTATTTGAGCCTAAAATGCATTTATCGGAACCACTGTCCAACAAACCTGAAAAATTTGGTTACCAACAGTAAAAGTTAAAAATGGTCTAGCATCATTAACCCCCGACGTAAAAACGACGGGGTGTTATAAGTTTGACGTGTCTGTGTGTGTGTGTGTGTGTGTGTGTGTGTGTGTGTGTGTGTGTGTGTGTGTGTGTGTGTGTGTGTGTGTCTGTGTGTGTGTGTGTGTGTGTGTGTGTGTGTGTGTCTGTCTGTGGCATCGTAGCTCCCGAACGGATGAACCGATTTTGTTTTTGTTTTTTTTATTTGAAAGGTGAATTAGTCGGGAGTGTTCTTAGCTATGTTTGATGAAAATCGGTCCAAGATGGCCGCCGCTACAAAATAGCCAATCACATATTTTTTCACAACTCCATCAATATGGGTATCAAATGAAAGGGCTTCACTAGTAGAATACTTTACACTATGATAAATTTCTAGGCCAAGATGACCGGCACCACAAAATGGCGAATTATATATACCAAACGCATTCTCAGGGTGATATCTTTAATATCAACAAAAAAGATCCATGTGACGAAATACAACTTTAGACGTATCTACAACTTCTCAAAACCAGACTAAATTACATTTAAAAACTTACAAATAAAAATTAAATTAAAAATTTAAAAAACCCCCAACGCAAAACATAAAAGCAATTATTTAAAAAGTAAAAAATAATATCTTTTGTTGAGCCATCAAATGTTTGTTCGTTGAAATGGCGCTATAATGTCGCGGCGGGGTACCGCTAAGTCAGCAATAGCTAAATAGGTAAAATAGCGAACTCATGGATTTGCAATGAGATTTGACTTAAGCGGTACCCCGCCGAGACATTATAGCGCCATTTCAACGAACAAACATTTGATGGCTCAACAAAAGATATTATTTTTTACTTTTTAAATAATTGCTTTTATGTTTTGCGTTGGGGGTTTTTTAAATTTTAAATTTAATTTTTTTTTGTTTTGTAAACAGAATAGGGGCCGAACGATAAATATTAAAAAAGGTTTTTAAATAATCTAACCAGTTGGAAAATTCTTTGTCGCGGGCAACATCATCAGGCTTGTGACTTCTAACAATTTTTTCACCCATCGAGACGCTCGAAGTTTTATCTAAAACGTGGGGTCGATGCTGCCTAATCAGGTTTTTGACTCTTGCGAGTTTTTAGTATCCAGATTACAAACGTCACAAGTCTTAGAAGTGACCCCAGCTTTATGACACTTAAAACAAACAACACCTGGAATAGACTTGCAATTTTTATATAAATGTCCAGGTTTTTTGCATTTTAAACAAATTAAATCGTTAAAAACAGCATTAGATTTAACGGAATGTTTAATTGATTCTTTAAAAGGTTTTCTGTTGACAACAACTTCTAATTCTTTTGCAAGTTCTAGAAATTGTTCGATTGAATCTATTTGCCTACGAAACAAAAAGGTTGTGTAAATTGGTAACATATTTTGTTGTATCACGTTAACTAAAGTGTAGTCAAATAAAGGTACTGAAAGACGACTAGCCATGTCATAAATTTCCGTAATGAAATCAGGAAGCGACTCAGACTGTTTCTGTTTCCTGGTGCGGAGTTCATCTTCTAAAAAGTGATCAAAATTAGGTTTATCAAAGCGTTTCAAAAGTGCAAGCTTAAGTTCATGCCAAGAAGAAATACGAATTCGTATAGATCTAAACCATTTGAGTGCAGTACCATCAAGCAAATCTGTAAAAGAACCAACCAGCAAAGAACATCGGCCACGGCTCATACATGTTGTGACCCGACTATAAAATATCGCGAACATGACTAGTGTATGGATTAATCCGTTCCTGTAGGCACCAGCATCAATCCTAAATTGAAAATATATTTTTTAAAGGCCGAGGATCATAGAACGATACACTTATGTATTTCGTCACTTCTGAGGTTATGATGTAATAAGTCTGCAGCCATGACTACAACCTCAGCTAAAACCATTAATATATAAAAACTATGCAGTACTAAATACTATATAATTATTATAACTATATACTTAAGTCAATGGCTAAAACCACAAATGAATCAATAACCTTTCTAATCTTTTCAGTTTTCACTGTTATGTATCTAAGACAAAGACAGCGCTATGTGCATGAATCAGGGTATGATTATCATGGACTTAATAATGATGATTATACAACAGCCAAGCTAGACTGTTTTTAGTAACTGTTTTAAATTAGAAAAATATATAAAATGATTCCTTGCCTTATCTTATACTAAAAATATAACCTCGGATAAGGTCGGTAAAATAAAGGTAATAAAGGCGCATGTTAAATAAAACATCAACATAGTTTTAAGTATCACTTTATTGTATGTCTTCCCCTACAACAATTACTGAATCTAAATATTCAGTAAGTGCAGAAATATTTGACTGGTATCAAGCCCATCCAAGGTACCGCACAATCATCATGACATGAGCACAACATCCAACTGTGCATCGCCCTACCAGAGTTGCAACAATACTCTGCTATACCCTCTCTCCCTGATATACCATTTTCTATTAAAATATAAACATAGTATTGCTTTCTTGATATATGCCTAGACTTGATTTTCCCCTCATCCATTAAGCACCTCCACCACCCATCAACAAATTGTGACACGTCATCTACTTCTATTTGCTCTGTGTGTGTGTAATCATCTTCAGTTATCTGTAAAAGAAGACATAAATATTACTATTATGAAACTTAAAAGGATATCTGCCTTTCTTTTTCTATGTTTGGGTTGGTTTCCAGTACAACCTAGTGCGACTAAATATCAGTATTTTACATGGAGCAACTACCATCAGACCTCCACAGCCCAATCAATGGGATATACTGATACTCTTACATGGACAGATTTTATAAGCTTTTTACGGGATATAATGATTATCAAAGATGGTAAATGTATGGAAAACGGGATCAACAGCTTAACATGCTTGCAAGGCAGGGGGAGTCTCAATGAGTAATGAAACTGTAACCCATCCACTGTCTGCAACAAACGCAGCTTTAGCTCGCAGATCAATCAATCTACTCGGTAT
The DNA here is from genome assembly GCA_947361185.1 of Charanyca ferruginea. NCBI lineage: Eukaryota > Metazoa > Arthropoda > Insecta > Lepidoptera > Noctuidae > Charanyca > Charanyca ferruginea. Next base: position 19,285,333 of record OX376077.1, on the reverse strand, counting down.
CCACGTTATACTAAAACATCATTGAGCATAAAAAAACTCTACTAAATAAATAAATACATTTGATTAATATTGTATTACTGCCATAACATAGTAAACTATATCATAATGAGAAAAGTACGTACTTACGAGTATTGGGGCGATCCAATTGCTGATTAACGATATGACTGGTGTATAATATATATTGCAATTAATGCACTGTAAATGTCGACGATTTGCTCCATTATTCGGGTTCATTGTAGTATTCCGAGACGTTACTCGGCACTCTGAACCAACTCATAAGCGCAATCGGTGTCCTAGGATCAATAGCAGAGGGTCGCCAGGTGTAAGCGTTATCGGTGTCCAGGTATCAGTATCAGAGGGTCGCGAGGAGTTGAGAGATCAGTCGGACTCAGTAATAGTAGCCAAGTCACAAATACCACACTAAAACCACAAGAAATCGCCGAAGGACTGCGTGGAATCATGGAATGTCGCTTTGACAGCTGATGAGCTGACAGCTCTCATGTGTGTGCTACGTTCCGTTCTACGTATTAGTACAAAAGTCAACCTATCATTTGCAACTCGTTTCGAAATACTTAAGCCATATCCCTATCTAAAAATGATGTTATTGATCATTACACTACAAAACAAGTAAAAAATCTACAATACAATCAAGTATTTAAAAAGTAAATGCATAATGGTAGTGTTGCTTTCGCGTTATGATGAAACGTGTACCACAGATAAAAAACGGGACGGGTTTAGATGCGTTCAAAACCTATAGAAAGTAGTAAGGAAATGAGGTTTTTATTACAAAGCGAAATTATTTTTCCGGCCTCAATAAAATAAGCTGAACCCCGTAATTTAATGTACACTTAAGTCACTATTTTTTGACGTATCAATCATTGGTGGTCGTTTCATATTTTAGTCAGGTCACATCTGGCCGATGTTCTTTTCGTTGTAATTTCTGTAAAGAAAATATTCTTCAACTTGTGTAATAAAATCACGAACACAAGTTCTACCATCATAAATTATTTTGCTCTTTTTCAAATCAGGCAGTTTAGTAAGAGGAGGAAAGTTTTTTCGAATGTTTTCGTTAACAAGCGCATTCAAGGAATTAAACGAAGGCAAAGCTCGAGCTGTAAAATCCGAAGACGAATGTGCGATTCCAGATTCGAAAGGATTGCCAACATCGGTGGCATTAACCATCTCGTGACCTTTCTCAACAGCATAAACATCAGCAGCAGTACAAGCTTCGACCTCAACCGAATCCTGAGGCGGTGGAAACTGAACTTCCTTGTCCTCCATGACTAACGAGTAACAAGGCAAATAGCAACGAAAAGCAAGGACTAAACTTCAAAGAATTTCAAAATAAATCAAAGTTTGAAAAATAAAATTTAAGTTTCAGGTTAAGTATGAAAGTCAATGTGGTATTTCCATGAAAAATTGCTAAGTTATTTAACGTTAAAAAGTGCAATAATAACTCACAAAACGGCTTAAAATTAGATAAACTAGGTGCACAATAATGTACTTAATGTTTAAATTTAATTATTAACATAAAAAGTTAACTTAGATATGAATTATATCACTGTATGAGATTTAACAATAACACGGTCTTACGCTTAACAATTGTTGGTTTTGCTAAGGAAAAAACATGTTAAAAACACAAGAAAATAAACAAATTATCCAATGTAAAACTAAAACATTGTTTGCAAAATACAATACCAAACTAAGTTACAACTTATGAGTCTAATTATTCAAAGTTTATAAACTAGATCAATTACAATGTAAAAACAATATGAATGACAATATGGAAACTAAATATTGTAAACAATAGACTCATTAGTTAAAATATAAATGAATTTAATGTGCAATACTGACTGTACACACCGTACAAACCTGCTTCAGTCCCTGTTCTAGTGCGACAATTGTAATAAAAAAATAAAAAAAATATAATTAACTAACTATGTGATTCTAAGGGTTCTAAAGATAAGAAGTTAGGGAGCTCGAATTAAACAAGAGTAACTAATAGAGATAACGTTCGGGCGCCAGAGCTCACTAGGTAATTAAAAACAAAGGAATCCTGGATAGCGGAACGGAAATGATATGACTTTTAATCTAAGGTCGGAGGGATTGAAATTAAGCTGCAATTTCTTAAACAATAGCTCATTTATTTCAAACACCGCAGGCAATATGGTGTACACAACACAAGGAAGTCCCTTTCTTTAGAAGGGAAAGGTGATTTATAACTATTAAATTTTATATCTAAAGTTTATGCTAGAGCTGTCAGTATTGCACGAATTTAAATTGTAAATGTTTGATGAAATGACCATTTCTGGCCAAAATCAAACCGAAATCGACTGTTTCTATTATTAAAAATGTTTTTTACTTACCCAGGCATGCTGGAAAACACTTTTTATTTGGTTTCGGGAACAATTAGTAGGCAAAATGAGGAGAGCGCGTGCTTCTGCCACCTATCTCAACTTGTCGAATTGCCAACTGAGCGCAAGTGGCGGTGTGTCAAATTCATTAAGTCAAATATCACACTTGAAGCATCATTTTGTTCTATATTCATTTAGTTATTCATTCCTACGTATTCTGTGCAAGTTTGAGGGAAATAACAACATGTTAAGCATAAGAAATCTTGTCAAAACCAATGAGCTATACCCCACTGACAAAGTGGCCGGTCCACAAACAAGTAAAAAATTCTCCATTGCATGGATGTACATCCAACAGATAAGCGGCAATGACATAATAGCATATGTCATGACAGATGCCGCGTCGGTTATCTTTCTTTCATATTTTGCTAGTCTATAGATTTCTATTATGGTTGAGTGGAATCTTTCTATTAATCCCATAGAGTTAGGGTTATGGGGCGTACCTATGTGCAGATCTATTTTATAAAATACTAACATTTCTTTTAGCAGATTGTTATTAAATTCTGACCCTGGATCCGCACTAATTCGTGATGGTACGCCTTAAATATGCGGCGAAGTATTTTAATAGTGCCCTAATAACTTCAGGTGTCGATCTATTCGGTATCTCAAATGCTTGTCCTAACTTGCTAAAGGCATCTACTATTGTAAGAAAATAAGTTCCTTCTATTGAAAATATATCTATGAAGATTTCCTGAAAGGGTTTCGTTTGGGTTTGAGTTAATTGTAATTCAGGTTTTAACGGTTTCCTATCGTACTTAATTTTCTTACAAAGTTCACATGAATTAATTATACTTGCTACTGTTTGGTCCAAATAACTCCAATAGTATGTTCTTTTTAAATGGGCTATCGTTTCTTTGATGCCTCGATGGCATGTTTTTCCTATGTGGTATCTCAGAACTATTTCCCGTTGCTCGTTTTCATCTTCCACGTAAACGACTCTTTTAGTGCATTCATAAAGGCTTATTGTACCTTTCTTAAATAATGTTGTAATTATGTTTGAGAATTGCCTACGATGGCGCTCGTCCTCAAAGTAAATGTAATATTTCATTTTAGGGCGTATGTATTCTTTTAAATATTCTTTAATTAATTCCGGTTTATCTATTGGTAGGTGTACTTCAAACACCTTTTGTTTATCCATAGAGAGATTTTTGACGCTACACTCATTTCTATGCCAAGTGTATACAAGTATTTGATTTGGTTTTGTATCTATGGCTTCATTTAATATTGGAATATCGGATGAATCTGTGTTGTCTTCCGAATGAATGGTAACTAACGAAGGTGAATCTGCTCTTTCAGAGGCTGTAACTGTATCGCTTTCTATTGATGGTATTGGGTAAGGTGACTTAGATCTATGCTTAGAGGCGTCAGACAAGATTGTGATACTGTCGTCCTCATCTGATGAGATGACAATGGTCTTTGAATCATCGGTGTTAACTATCATAGAGATATCATCTAAAGCGTTAACTTTTATTCTGGACAATGCGTCTGCATTACTATTTTGTTTACCCGGTTTGTATTTGATTTCGTAATCAAATTCAGACAATTTTAGTCTCCATCTAGTAAGTCGGCTGCCTGGTTCTTTAATAGAATTTAGCCATACTAGTGGTCTAGGATCACTTAGAATCGTGAACCTTTTTCCATATAAGTAAGGCCTAAGGTGTTTGCACGCCCAGACAACTGCTAACAATTCTTTTTCTATAGCACTATAACGTGTTTCAGCGTCATTAAGGGTTCTGCTAGCGAAGGCTATTGGTTTGTCGGTTCCAATTGGACCTTGTGATAGAACTGCTCCTAATGCAAAGTTAGATGCATCCGTTGTTAAAAGAAATGGTTTATCAAAGTCTGGAAACTGTAGTAATGGAGCATTAGTTAATAGCTCTTTACATTTTTCAAACGCGTTCACATATTCTTTAGTTATTGTTACTTTATTTTTCTTTTTAAGGCAATTGGTTAAAGGTTGCGTAATTTTAGAAAAGTCTTTAATAAACTTACGATAGTATCCTACTAGTCCTAGAAAACTTTTATTTCTGTTGGTGTTTTAGGTAATGGAAACTGTAAAACAGCTTTAATTTTATCGTCGTTTGGTTTAAGACCATCTTTAGTAATAGTGTGTCCCAAATATAACACTTCTTTCTTAAGGAATTCGCATTTATCTAAAGTAACTTTAAGATTGGTTTGTCTAAGTCTATCAAATATTTTTCTAAGTTTATCTATGTGTTCCTGGAGGCTGGTTGAGTACACAATTATATCGTCCAAGTATACTAAACAATGTATGCCTTGCAACCCACGAAGCACATTATCCATTGCTCGCTGAAAGGTAGCTGGGGCTGTCTTTAAACCAAAGGGCATTCGAGTAAACTCGTAATGTCCTGATTGAGTAGTGAATGCAGTTTTAGGTTGGTCTTCCTTTTCTACTTCTATTTGATGGTATCCACTAGCTAAGTCTATTGTAGTAAAATAAGATGCTAGTGGGTATTTGTCGTCTATTGTGATTTCATTAAGTCTCCTATAATCTATGACCATTCTATATTTCTGTTCTCCTGAAGCGTCCATTTTTATTGAACTAGGTGAACCGGGGCACTCCATGGTGAGTGTGATTCCGTAATAACATTATTCTCTAATAATTTATCGATTTGCTTTTGTATTTCCTTGTTTTGGCTAGCGGGTTGTCTATACGGACGTATGTAAATTGCCCAAGTAGCACAAAACTTCATTATAAGATGTCACAAGAGGTAACATCGGTAACTTTAGCACTTATGAAGAGTTATTACAGTACACTCGACCTGCAATAGGTGAAAAGTGAGCTTTTGCCTGAATAAGAACGTTATTATGTGTCACGGAGACCACACTGTAACGCTTGCAGCGTTAATATAGGTAACAAGTTCAGTATTGTACAGCTTTAAGCAATTTAAAGGATTTTTGTGGACTTTAACTAAACTATATTCTGAACTGAAGACCACAAGTGTACTCTTAGACCACTTGCATTTTAATAAAGAACACGTGAGCTACTATAATGTAATCAGTTATTCTGTGGCTTCAAATAATAAAGATATAATGCCTTTTGCTGCACACAGTGGAATTTGTGTAATGTTAATCAGCTTGATACACGCAATCGTATAATAGCTCTTATAATGGCCACATGATCACTATGGGTGAACATTATATGATGCTAAGTTAAAGCAAACTGCTCTATATTAGCTCACATGTTACCCTTAATCTCCGTGAGAGCTGAATACTTGTACTATCGTTGACAATTAATCTACTAGTGCCGTTAAATAAGACCTTGAAGACTTCCTTATTCAGCACTTCGTAGGTATAAGTATATTAATTGCGTCGTTTAAGATATTGTGATATGTGGAAAAATAAAAAAAGGACTGGCGGAATACGCCGAAAAATTAATGCAGAATATTTGAGGATTCTGAACAGAAATACAGATGATGCAGTGAACATTGAACAGGCTACACGTTTTGTAAATAATGGTCCAAGTGTGAATGACATTTTAGAACGGGAGGGTTCCGAGGTATCCGAAAATGTTGGTGTAAAAGCACGTGCTGATTTGGATGTACAAAACTCTTCAAGTATACAGCGAATGTTAAAAGATAGTGGTAACGTATTGTGCAGTAATGACAATGAATATATATGGCCAGATAGATCTAACTATTCTGCAAGTTCAGACAGTGACAGTATATGTAGAAATTATGATAAAAAAGAAAAATTTCGAGAAAATATAAGAAAATGGGCCATTGAAAAAAATATTGCACACACAGCTTTAAAGGATCTGTCAAAAATTATCAATGAATTTATTCCAAATACATTACCTAATGACCCCAGGACTATTTTAGGTACACCCAGACAAATCACCTTAAAAATAATCGATGGAGGTGAATACTGGCACAATGGAATAATAATACCTTTGCAAAAAATATTGCTTTGTTGGGAAGAAGCTCCAGAAACAATTTCGTTAAATATAAACATGGATGGCTTACCAATCTTCAAAAGTTCCAAAAAAGAGTTTTGGCCTATACTTTGCAACGTTTTTGAGAATCCTTGCTTCAGGCCATTTGTTATTGGCATTTATTTTGGAATAGGGAAACCGAAAAATTTGAATACTTATTTAGAAGATTTTATTAATGAAATGGAAGTATTGCTTCGGGATGGTATTTACTTTCAGAATTCTGGAAGAAAGTTCACAATAAAGATACGGTGTTTCATTTGTGACTCACCTGCCAGAGCTTATATAAAAGGTACCTACAGCTCACATCAGATAAGTACCTACTTCTCTGTCTGTTACAGGTGTTTGTAATTTCAACGGGAAGAATGGTTGCCTGAAATGTGTTACAGTTGGAGAGTATCACACACTTCGCATACCGTAGTCTTTGCCGATTCCATATGTTCCGATAGAACTGATGATGGGTTCCGGAAAAAAGCTTATGGTGCGCACCATAAAACTGACTCACCATTACTAAGACTGCCAATAGATATGGTGAAAAATATTCCAGTCAGCGACTCACTACACCTTATCGATTTAGGGATCATGAAAAGAATGCTTATAGGTTGGCGTGACGGTAATTTTGGAAAATACATCACAAAATGGCGTGCCACTGACATTGAAACAGTAAGGAATTTTTTAAACAAATGTAAATTACCATTTGGAATTCACCGTTCAGTGCGGAACCTCGATTTTTTAGCGTATTGGAAAGCATCGGAATTTAGATCTTTCTTTTACTATCTCAGCTTAGTTATTCTGCGTGATGTTTAGCCATCTAATGCGTTTTCACCCTTTTTGATGCTCTACTGCGGAATAACCATTTGTTCCAGTGAAGCTCACCATTATTTGTTACCTTTGTCTGAAGAACTTTTAAAACACTATGTTAAACATTATAAAGATTTCTACGGAGCGGCATATGTAACAAGTAATGTCCACAATTTACTGCACGTTACTGCTGAAGTTAAAATGTACGGAGCACTGAATACTTTTAACGCGTATCCATTTGAGAACAAATTATATATGATCAAGCAAATGCTCAGGGTTGGCAAAACTCCAATATCACAAGTGGCCAAAAGGTTAATTGAAGATGATCAGAATTGTGTAAAAAATACTGACCTAGAGAATAAGAAGTACGCTACGTATCCATTTATCTCGAGGAGTAAAAAAAACATCCCCATTTTAAATTATCAAGATTTTAGATTATCTTCAAAACCAGAAGACAGATATTTATTTACAGTACATAATGATATTTTCGAAATAAGTTCGATTGCTGAAGAACTTAATGTTGTGTCCATAATAGGTTACCGGTTAAATAGCAAAGAGGATGTTTTTGAATATCCTATCAAATCTTCTCGTCTTGGTATATACAAATACTCACGAATTGGCAATACTACTATAGTTGTTTTAGATCCCAAAGAAGTAAAATGCAAATTAGTTTGTATTCCTCATGGAGAATATAACTATTTTATTCCATTAATACATACAATGTAAGAAAATAAAATACTTGAGGTACTGATTATTTTGTACTTTTATTTATTATTTGACATCCTTGCCACATAAGAAAATATAACGTCCAAATAAAATAACAATTTTAGGTACCTAGTCGTTCCTGACGTTTATTAATGTTTAAAGGGCAAATTAAAGCTAATCAGTGGATTACTATTTTTATCTAACTAGAAGGCAGCATACACGGGAACATTTTCTTATTTTAATTTTGTTTGGAGATACCCGTTAAGCCTCCTCTACACGTCTACAGACACATCCGCGGACGTTGGCAGATACATAAGCAGACGGATCACCACGAGCCGTCCACACGTCTGTAGGTCGATCAGTCTATGCTTATACTCGACAAACGCAACTCGTACGTAATATTCCAAAAATGGATATTGAGACCGTAGCTGCCGCAGCTATTAATTTATTTCGTGCTTTTATAAATATTATGTGTTTTACATTATTAATATAAAATTTAAAAAAAAAACAAAAATAAAAATGTCGTAAGTGTACTATTATAAAATAAATAATATTTATAAACGTACCAAATAAATAAATAGCTTTGGCAGCTACGGTCTCAACTGAACATCCATTTCTGGGATGTTATATGCGAGTTGCAACTGTCGAGTATGAGCATAGACTGATCGACCTACAGACGTGCAGACGGATCGTGGTGATCCCTTTGCTGATGCACCTGAAAGCGTCCGCGGACGCATTTGTAGACGTGTAGAGGCTTTCTCATAGTAGGAACATAAACCCTTTTCATTCGCCTGTTATTCATTTATATCTAGCAGGAAATTTTCCTTATATTTAACAAGTAGGTATGTAGGTATCTACATAAAAATTGTTCACACTTAGAAATCTAGTTTAGAGCGATTATTATTAATCAGTCGTTACTTATATATATTTAATAGAAATAATCAACATCAGTCATCTTCTCTTCAGTCTTGCATTTAAAACAAAATATATTATAACAAGATTTCTCTTTTACGAAACGTTTCCTAACAATTTCTACTATTCAAAAATCAACGTTATCTGACATAAACGAACATATAATATTTTTATCACAAAAACAATAATTTTGTTAAAATGTAGATGTGGCTAGATCATAGAAATTGATCACTTCATGATATCGCCAACTGAAATTGCCCAGATCGTTTCAAACTTGAAACTTTGATGATATGTCAATCCTCGTGTGGTCTACTTTCTTTAGACTTTTAATTATAGTAGAAATCCTACATTAATGACACAGCCAAACGAGGATTGACATATCATCAAATGTTAAACGCCACGGGGGACACCGTGTGTCCGACGCTAGTGGAGGTTTTACCTTTAACGTTTTTGACCTGGCAGTTAACGTATTAAACGATCTGGTCAATTTTAGTTGGCCATATCATGAAGTGATCAATTTCTATGATCTAGCCACGACATAATGTAAAACATGTGTGAGCACGCATTTGTGTGCGTGTGTGCATGTTGTGTCTGCGATGTATGAGTATGCTTAAGTCTTGGCATAAAAATTAGCATAGGTCCATACTTTCGTCGCTTCTGGTCTGTTCGTTATTGTCAATATTTGAAGCTGTTTCAAGTTGTTCTCTTTTTTTGCCTGCTTTTGCCTGCTTGAGGTTCTTCTCCATTATTATTATTATCACCAACTTGAAGTTCTTCGCTGTTATTACTGGCAGTATAATGTAATTCCTCTTTAGGGTTTCTACTTTTGCGGATTCGTTTTGATGATTGTCGTAACCCTTTCATTAATTTACGTTTAGAAGCATTCCTTATGACTAGCTTCAAAAACTTTTCGGCGTCATCATCCGTAAATTTTGAGTCCCAAGAATTGACAATTTCAAAGAAAAAAATTCTAATGTTTTTGTAATTTTTAAAGGGAACTTTAGAAATTTCTCCCTTGCTACCACCAGACCATGAACACTGACAAAGAAAATTCTTGGAGAAAAGTATATCCAGTAGTTTGTATGCGCACGTCGTGCCGCTACCCGATTTAGATGAGCACAACAATGACAATGTTTTAAAAAGCTTCTTTTTTTTGGCCTTATCAGCTAGATCCGTTTCCAAAATTTCCAATTGCTGCTGGTTTTCAATGTGTTTTATAGAAAAACTTTCATTCTCTTCTTCTGTTCTTAATTGGTCTTGCAGTAATGTAACATTTACTGGTCTTTCTTTCTCCTGAGATATTGATGCTTTTGTTTCCTCCAATTGTATTGTTAAGGAAGCCAGCTTAAGTGCTATTTTTTTTTTATTTTCCACGACTACATTAAGCTTTTCTAACATCGCGACTTGATTAGCAATCACAGTTTGTATATCTTCTGAGTTGAATACCTGAATCGTGTCTGGCTGCTGACAAAATACATTTGTTGTTAAAGCACGACTGTCGCTGGCTGACGGTTGTGGATTATCCTGTAACATGAAGTGATTAACGTAAATGATTAAATAAGCACATAAATTTAATTTGAGTATTAGTTAGGTACTACGTAACAGATACATCACTTCCTATCAACTAACACGGCTCATGTACGATCATCGAAACATTACTCGCGCGCACATCGCTATTTTTAATATGTTATCTGCACTTCTACATCTACACTCAATAATAATAACAATATAATAATAATATCCGTATTTAAACTAATATTATAAAGAGGAAAGATTTGATTTTTTGTTTGTTTAATACGATTTAAGAAACTACTGGACCGATTTTTAAAAATGATTTCACAATTATAAAGCTATATTATCTTTTAGTAACATAGGCTCTTTAACATCACACTATGACCAATAGGAACGAAACAATAATGAAAAATGTAGCAAAAACGGAAAAATAATTCTTTTTAAGAGCTTACGTTGCGTAGGTACGCTGCGTAAAGGGTTGAAGTTACGCGAAAATGCAGTTTGATAGAAATGTCCCCCCTAAAAAGTTCTAATAAAAAGTTAGGGATAGCATTCTCTCTTTATATGGTAATATGGCGCCCGCGACTTCGTCCGAATCAAACTCGTAAAACAGCACAATGGTCATAATTTACCGAAGTATTTTTTTCCCGCGGAACCCTATTTAAAAAAAAAGTAAGTAAGCCCAAGTTACTCCCCATAATTCACTGGTGGAACCTACATACAAAGTTTTAAGTGAATCCGTTAAGAAATAAAAAAAAACAATTTATCCCCTTTTCTCCCCTTTGGTTTCCAACAATCCTCTCTTAGTGATAGCTTACTCCCCCTAACAAACACACATGCCAAATTTCAGCTCTCTACTGCCATTAGTTTCGACTGTGCGTTGTCTGTCAGTCACTCAGTAACGGAAGAGTTTTATAATACCTATGGATTCGATCACAAATAATGCAATACAAACAAAAAAACAAACTATCTCTTTATAATATTAGTTAGACTTTGGAAATCCATGGGAAAGAAGTCGCAAAATGCTAATAATTTACCTATGCCTATTTTGGTTAATATAAACTTTAATTACTGTGAAGTAGCGTTTATTAGCTGCATCTTAAAGTCCTAACTTACTATAGACACTACAATATCAAACAAAAATCTTATCAATTGTGTCAAATCTTGCGCCAATGCGTCGAAATTTATTTCGCCATCAGCGGCATATGGATCCGATGTTTCCGGCACGCTGCAGTGGGTATTGTCGTCGGTATCCGTATTTTGTTGCATTCGACGCAATTCCTTATCTGCCTCATCATAAGTAGGTATAAAATTTCTTTTTACAACACATTTGTACGAGTTCCATTCTGGTCCTGGACTAGAATGACCGTCTTTTATTAATTTAGATGCATATTTTAAAGTTTTTGGTGGCCAGCGGACAATCCCTTTTGATTCCCACAGCGTAGGAACGATGGTCAATTTAGGTACATCGTACTCGATCGTCTGTACTATTTTAAAAACCATAATACTTCTCTGAAAAGAAAAACAATTGATAATTAAATAGGTATAATGTACGTAATTTCTTTTTTACCTATCTACTCTGTATGGACTGTCCCATCCCAACGCTCCATGCATAAAACTAAATAAGACGTACCAACTAGAATTAGTTTAAGATTGAATTATTACGTCTGTGCACAAATTAAACTATGAAAGTAACGTTATGTCCAATTCGCGATACACACTCGACTGCGGTCCGTCGCACGTCGGCCGATAGGATAGCGAGGCGAGGTGTGTCAAAGGCGAGGAGGGGGGGTTTACTCTGACTGCACGCAAACTGTAGGTACTTAGGTACCTTACCTAAGTATTTCATTTCACAATGACCACTCTGTTTAAAGTTTTACCTAATTATATCTACTTTGGTCGAGAAAACTTTGATACTTACTAGGTGGGTACATGATTAACATACGCTAATCCAAAAAATATAGGATGATGTGATGATGATGAGGCTTAATCCGCGGATCCCTAAGGTGTGTCCAAACATTGAGCAGCAAGAGCGCGGCAGCAACACGCGGCATTTGTAGGACACATTTCTGCCGCGCTCTAGTTTGGACAAAGCCAACTAATGTTTGCGCGGCAGTACTGCGCGGCACAACCAAGATATGCCGCGCGCTTCAGTTGGCATCAGAACTAAAATGAAAGCGGTCGCATGTGTCGTAGCTCTGCTTATTATTAAAAAATTGCGTAAAAGAGCTAAGAAGAAACATATTTTAACGAGGAAATGCTGGATGAAACCACTTTTTCAACAGAGGTTACAGAATATTGAGTCAATCAATTATGAAATTAATTACCGGACACCACAGTTTTTAAGACTAACCTTGGAAGAGTTTGAACATTTACATAGCCTGGTTGAGTCACATATTAAAAAAGAAGATACGTACTGGCGTAAAGCAATCACAACCAAAGAGAGATTGGCTATAACTTTACGGTTTTTAGCAACAGGAGACTCCTATTCTAGCCTACAATACGTCTTTTGTGTATCAAAACAAACCATATCATCAGTAATACCCGAAGTGTGTGACGCCATAACAGCAGCCCTTAAGGATTTTGTAAAGGTAAGAAAGAATAATAGTGTTTATCATAATCACTTATTTTTATTATGCTTGATTTAAAAAAAAGGTAGTAGTTTGCGCCAGATATAATTAAAACAAAGATTAACTCTACGTATCTAGATCGCGAATTAACTGTGTCAATCCAGATCCTGTATCAGTATGATTAGAAACTGTTGAGTCGGAGAGATCAGTCAATTGCGATGTGAAGTATCCAGGTCTTCTTTCTTCATGGTATCCTAATGTCTGTTGCTGTAGATATCCCATATCAGCCTCATATATGATATTATTAATGGAATGTTTAACTCTTGTCAATGTAATTGTATCATACTTTCTTAATTCAGCCGCTATGTGCATACCAAAAGCAACGTATGGATCGTTGCTACATTGATCTTGTTTGCGCATTAATTCTATTGCATCTTCTAGCATTTTATTTTCGGCATTCATAACAGAATCTTCAAGAGTACGTTTTGCTGGTTTCTTTTTAGGTTTATTTTCAGATGCTCTTGAAGGTATATTACCTTCAGATGCATTGCTATTTGAATCCGTATTTACCGTTTCATTTGTGATTCCACTATTGCTGTTTGTGTCTAAGAGAGAGCTCTCTAGTGCCGAATCCTGAAACAAATAAGAAAGTTAATTACCTGTCCCATAACTGGTCACGGGCTTCTTAATAATACATTTTTTTTTCAGTTGCCACATTCAGAACAAGAATGGCACGCAGTTTCTAAGGAATTCAATGAGAAATGGAATTTTCCGCACGCTATTGGTGCTTTAGACGGAAAACACATCAGTATTCAAGCTCCCTTTCGAAGTGGCACAGAATATTATAATTATAAAAAGTTCTTTAGTATTATTCTTCTGGCATTAGTAGATTCAAATTACAACTTTATGTATGTTAATGTAGGCTGCCAAGGCCGGATTTCAGATGGAGGGGTGTTTAAAAATTCCCAATTATATCACAAGCTGGAAAATCAACAACTTAATGTACCGGTACCGGAAATTTTAAATATACCCTACTCAAAAAAAATACCGTTTGTAATGTTAGGAGATCAAGCTTTTGCATTAAATACATATATGATGACTCCTTTTGCCGGAATTCATGAAAAAGGTTCCAAGGAAAGGATATTCAACTATAGGTTATCAAGAGCGCGGCGAGTAGTTGAAAACGCTTTCGGGATAATGTCATCGAAGTTTAGAGTACTGAGAAAAGTAATGATCCTAAAACCGTCATCAGCTAAGAAAGTAGTTTTAGCCAGCGTTCATTTGCATAATTTTCTTCGTAGAGATTATTTGGAACGTAGTACCAATATATCCACGAATGAAACAGTTTCTGCAATACAGAACAACCAATTTACGGGTACCACTCCGACTGATAATCGTAATTTCTTAGCCAATCATTTTATAACAAATGGATCCATTCCGTGGCAAGATAAGTACTAAATAAAACTATACTTAATTTATTATTATTAGAAAGTTTACTTTTACTGGTGGTACGTTAAGATATGCGTCTAGGTACGTACTACCGCGGTATCATATGTTCTGCCGCCAACTAGTAGTTTGCTAACTACACACTATTAACTTCCGCTTTGAAGGGTACTCATTGTAGCTAGTGAAATTCCTGGTCAATTGAGACTTAAGAACTAATGTCTCAGGGTTGGCAGCGGCCTGGCACTCTGGCAGTGCCTCTGGCACTGTCGAGGTCCATAAGCGGCGGTAACCACTTACTGACGTCTCGTTTTGCCGCCATTGGGAATAAAAAAAACTTTAGGTACCTACCATTGTATCAGATGTGTCTATAGGATTATTTTTATCGTGTAAAAAGTGAAATGCTTCGTAAGCAAACCATTTTGATGTGTAAGACTGGTTTCTACCTGCAACAAAATAATATGTATTTAGTTTAAAAGAAAAACTAGAATAAATAATAATTGCGTTATGAGTCAATGATATTCAAAAAGTATAGATTCGCCTTGTATCGCCAAGTTTCGTACCACAAACATTCAAATTGCCTTCTATTTTATCTATTTGTCTCCTTCCCTCTTGTGATTGCCGAATATGTCTATCGCATTCAGTGCAATGCAAATGGCGTACCTACATGGCATGTTATTTTGACGTGTAAAGTATGACTATTGTCGGCGACGAAGACCCCATGCACGTACTATAACGCAAGTACAGTGATATTTTGTAAGGACTTTATACCTAGTTAAGTTTAATTTTTGAAAGGATTCTATAATTTGTTTTTTTGAAAGGATTTTAAAGTTGTTTTCTTATGTTTTATTGCACTTATTAGGTAGGCATAGGTAGTTATTGCGATACTCATAGTTTTAAGAAACTTTGGTTTACTTATTGATAAGGATATTAGGAAAACTTGTCTGATTAGAAAACATAACGTAAGGGAATTTGTGCAAAATTAGTGCATTATGTCTTATTGGAACGATGTTAGCGTAATCCAATAAGAATCCAATTAGAAAAGTCTAGAAGGATAGTAATCTGATAAGTTTTCGCAGAAAAGTTGTATGATAAGGAATAATTACGTAACTTGAGAATGAGGTTTTTTGTTTATGGAGAAATGTTAAATATTTTTATCATATTTTGGTAACATCGCTTAGAAACAAGGTTTACAAAAGGAATTGTAAAAATCTCTCAAGTATTGTAAAAGTTATAGCCGATTGTTCATAGTGAAAATGTTAAAAGAACAATTTTTACACTTCAATGTTCTAGGGTTTTTGTCAGACTGTATTTTATCATTATGTAATTGATTTTAAGTGATAGATAATATTGTCCCCTATGTAAAAAGTATAACATATGGTTATTATGGACAAAGAAAAATAAAATAAACAAGGAAAAGGGTTCGGCTCGACGCAAAATTAAACAAAATTAAAAGTAAAATTAGGCGCAAAAGCGCGGCTCTCGATAAGGGCAGACAGGGCAGTATATAAGATGTCCCTCTCCGCAGTACATTTGTAGTCTCGAGCAAGCAGTAGAACAAGAAACATAGAAAGGAAGTGCCGAACCCTCAAGATTGAAAAGTGAATAAGTTGTTTCATTGCTGCTATCCTGTGTAGTCGCTGCCACCTTGTACCTGTGGATCATCCGGATTTTTAACTACGCATTCACTAGGGGTACGTGGGACGTGTACCACCAGCATCGCAGAAGGGGTGCATGTCAAACGAGGGGAGACCGTCCCCGGACTACGGTTGGTCGTGGATCAAGCCCCGTAGGCCATCACAACTATACTCCATCTATACTTTTTGAATATCATTGTTATGAGTATAGTAAGTAGGTCTAGATTTACAGCAATATTGGTATACATTATATTAATTATTAAAAGATTATAACTAACCCAATCCAGTTGTATTGCTTGTTTTTTCTCTATTCCTTTCTCGTCTATAGGAACTTAAAAGACTTTTCATTTTAGCCTTTAATTCCTTCTTGGGAAGATCAAAATTGTTGGCTATTTCATTCCACAAGTCTTCACGTTTATTTTTATTATGGTATTCCTTTTGTCGAGGATCCCATAAACTCTTTAAAAGATCCATACATTTCAATTAAACGAATCGATGTTTCGTTGTCCATGTTTGTGCGCAGAAATACGTCCAAACACAATTACTGCCGAATGTTTACTAAGAATGTTCGCGCGCGGCA
The DNA here is from genome assembly GCA_947361185.1 of Charanyca ferruginea. Classification (NCBI taxonomy): domain Eukaryota; kingdom Metazoa; phylum Arthropoda; class Insecta; order Lepidoptera; family Noctuidae; genus Charanyca; species Charanyca ferruginea. The sequence continues at coordinate 19,268,810 of OX376077.1, read as the reverse complement.
GGTAGCCAGAAGCGTTCGCGCGCGGCAGGTAGCCAGAAGCGTTCGCGCGCGGCAGTCGTCTAATCACAGCGCGGCGGGCCGCGCGCGGCAGCCGCGCTCGATTGCCGCTCGATATTTGGACACACAAATGTCTGCAGATTTTATAGGTTCACTGATGATTACCTACAGTTATTTGCATACATGTTACCCACTATCAAGCATTACGTGAATCTGTAGCTGACTTGTGTAACACAAGAACCAACCATAACAGCTCGTTACTGATTTATGTACCACGAGTGGACACTTAAACAGCTCATGCCGTTTGATTGTGGTTACTAAGGTACACATTGCTTGTCTGCCATTTTTTTAGATTCTAACCTATCTACATACAATATTATAATAATTTGTTTCTATTTAGTCAAAGAAAATAACAACCGAATTTGAATAGAAAATGTAATGATTTTATACGTAAACAGCGTATTGTCAAATTACAAGGAAAAATAAAAAGACTTTTTTTTATAATATTTTCATCAACCTATTTTATACTATAATTTTCAAATAAACAGTGATATTTTGAGAGCGCGTGAAAATTTTCGTCTATAATTATATAGTATTTCACAATAAACTCTTTTTCCCATTCGAATTTCATGGACATGGAGGAAAAACAAAGTTTTACTTACCGTTATTCTATATTTCTCACAAACACTTTACAAAATGGTTCACAGAAAAGATGTCAAAATAATATTAAGTAGTAGGGTGAAAATTGTTCACAATTTTGCCACTTGTGAATTGTCAGCTCCTTCAAAGAGTTACTAATATCCTGGAGTGTATTTTGTGCTGAAAAATAGGTAAAAAGTACTCTATTATTCAGCCCTTGTAGTGTAAAAAACCATAATTAGATAACCAGTCATTATTCAGCTCTTGGGGCGACTGTTACCTTTAATAAAGCTCAAATAACGCTGATATAGTGCAACCAGCTACATTATTCAGCTAACAGCTGATTAATTTGTGCCCAAATCAGAGTTATATCAGCTGAGTAGGCGCCTCTAACGCTATTATTCAGCAGGTTTATTCAGCTTAAAATTCCATTGTGAACAGTGATTCAGCTACTATTCAGCGCTTCTGTGCTACTTGGGTGGGTCTTCGTTCTTTGTACGGATTCTATGTTTTACCTGATTAGTGAATGACAAAGGTACATGTTCACAGTGGAAGATGTCTTTAAATTCGGTACAAAGATTAGATATTAATGACTTTTCTTCTATGTTTAAATGACCAAGTCGTAATTTACATAGGTTTTCGTTTAACAATTTATCTAAGTCGAAGTTGTTGTTTAGACTATTTACTAAACAGCTATCTGTCAAGTCTTGCTCTATATTATGTACTGCAAATGGTTTTTTAAATGTTATGGTCATTTCAGTGTCAGTAGTGTTCTGAATTACTATTTGGGCTAATGAATCTACGCAACTAACTAAGGCGTCGGGCATGCGAACGCCTGGACAGAATTCTATGTGATTTAAAATTGCGTTACCGTTATCTAACATTGTTGGTATCTTAACACGTGTTTCTGATCTAGGAGGTATTTTTATCTGATAAAATGGGTTATATAAAATAGGAATCTCTGTTGTTTTAGTTCTTAAGACCTGGTTCTTCATGTCTATGTTGGCTTCTAATTCTTTTAACAAGTCCGATCCTATGAGACCGTTATAGGCGTTGTCTACGTTATAAATATAGAACTTATGATGAATGTCTGTGTTAAAAGTATCAGTTAAAGGGATATACGCGACCTCACTATGTTTGCTACGCCCGTGCGTACCGATAACTTCGAAAGGTTCCGAATTTTTATAATATTGAAAATACTGATCAGCTAATTCGGCGTTTATAAAAGAACGTGTACTACCCGTATCTATAAGAAAAATTGCTTCTATTTCTGGTAAATAGATGTGTGGTAGTCTAAGACCACTATAATTTAGATTTATGATTTCTGTTGATCCGTCGGAGAGGCTTCTATCTGAAAATTTTCTTGTGAGTTTTCAGTCTGTTCAGTATTAGCTGGGTTACTGTCATCTACTACTTCCTCACAATTCTCATTGTCATATAAACATACTTGTTCATAATTATAGACAAGGTCTATTAACTCGCCTAGCATATTATTCCGTATCGTACGCATTGATACGTCGGTATTTTGCCTTGGTGTCTGGTATTAATCTGTTGCGCCTGCTGAGTTATCTTTTGATTTTGTGGATTACTGGAACCTGGTTTAGGTTCTTGTGATTTTTGGTTATTATTATTAGGGTTTGGCGTAAAGTTTGGCCTAGAATTATACTGTGGCCTAAAGCCTTGATTCATGGGAATACCAAATTTTTGTTGAATTGGAACAATAGGATTTGGTTTAGGATTATTCGGCGGATTGTTAGTAATCTGCTTATTTTTATTACGCGAGTTGTATCTTGTTTGGAAATTAACTTCCTCCGTTACGACACTTAACGCGGATTCTATCGTTGTACATTTATTTAACCTCACGAACTTAATCATATCTTCCGGTAGATTATACAAGAACACATTCAGGGCTGTATTATTGTATATTATATATTTTGCTGCTTTGATACCCTCGTCGGTTAAAAGGTTTACTTTACAAATAAGTGAACTCTTAATATTTTGTATGCGATGACAAAAATCGATTTACGGTTCTCCCTGCTTTATTTTAAGATTTTCTAACTCGATGTTAATGCAGGCCTCAGATCTCGGGTCTCCAGAATGTTGAACAAAAAGTTATTTTAGAGCTTCCCAGGTAGTGATGTTTTCTCGCTCGCTAATTAGAACGGCGGCTCTACCCGTTAATCTACTAGTTATACAGTGAAATATATAGGTTTGCTGTGCTGGATTGTTCTCCCCTCTAAAGCTTCTTATGACATATTCACATTTAGAAATAAAAAGATTAAGCAACTTATCGTCTCCGTCATATCTGGGAATAATACTCTGTATTTCCTTAGGAATAAGTTGAATATTCATTTTTATTTAAATAGGTTACACAATTTATTTAAATAAGGCAAATAATTAACGTAATCAGCGATTTTAGTCCGAATTACGCGACTTAATAACTAAAAACGTGTAATATACTGATGTTTGAGTTATCACACGGAGTAGTAAAATGGCGATGTGTCCACTTTACTTATTTAAATAATTATATAAAGTGTAGATCCGGCGATTTTTGTCCAAAAATACACAAACTGCGCTAATGGCGATGTCTAGTCCAATTAAACGCAAAATAGGGAATATAGACGGGGAAAGAAACAATGCGAATAAGGGTCTACTCACAGCTTGCTCGATCCCATGCCGGTCTTCATACTGCTTACTGCTGCACCTTGTTTACGCGACGTTCTTTGACGAATTTATTTTAGTAGGTTCTTTACAGATCAGAAGTCTATGCGACTAGGATGACGTTACGACCGATTTTTGTGTACTTTAACGACCACTTGTACGCGACTTGCTAATTCGACCCGGCTGCGCCAGTCAAATATGAACGCGCAAGATTTGTAATAAAAAATATTTATTTTATCAATTACATGAGCGTTCTGTCGCAGTTTCACAAATTGATAGACCTTAATTCTAAGTTACATTTCGTTTAAATACTATCAAAAGGTTTGCATGTGTGTCTGAGGTTAGACCTCCCAAGTTGTTGGCAAATGGATGTCGATCCGGTTTCTAATCGTTTTGGTCACCATTAGTTTTATTATAATTGATCATTTGTCACATGATACTCAATAGCTTACTGGAACAGTTTGATATTACATAATCTTAATTTACTAATACAGTACGAGGTGAGGGTTGGCCACCCATAACTAGGTATAGGTAGATTGGTTAGCCGTACCATGGTGTAAACAGAAGTGTAGGGTGAACTAAACCAAAATTTTAGAATTGATTTTAACGTTGAATAAAATATACTCTAAACTTTCATTATAGGTATTTTATTCAACTACGTACAAAATCGAATTAGAAAATTGGGTTTTCTTCACCATACATATCTATTTACACTACAGTACGGACAAGCAATCCACAGATATTTATATTACTTTACAGGTTCTATGCGAACAGAATGAAATATATGCAATTGAATCGTCGGCTAAAAATGGGCTACTGTAAAAATAAATTAAAATAGAATTACGTTTATCACTCGTTATTTTGCCTATATGAACAAATCTCAGTTATTTAATTACAAAATGAATGAAGAATAACTGGAACTTGGCTGGTAATAGAAAAAAAACAGTTAATTGTTCATTATTTATTATTTGTCCTCATTAACGCACGGGTACATTATTTTATTTTCTTCCTTCCTTTATTTCTGGAGTAGTGCCTATACGCTTTCTCCTTCATGGGTTCATTAACATCCGTAAAGGCTATTTTTAAGCCCCGACGTAAAAACGACGGGGTGTTATAAGTTTGACGTGTCTGTGTGTGTGTGTGTGTGTGTGTGTGTGTGTGTGTGTGTGTGTGTGTGTGTGTGTGTGTGTGTGTCTGTGGCATCGTAGCTCCCGAACGGATGAACCGATTTTGTTTTTGTTTTTTTTTATTTGAAAGGTGAATTAGTCGGGAGTGTTCTTAGCTATGTTTGATGAAAATCGGTCCAAGATGGCCGCCGCTACAAAATAGCCAATCACATATTTTTTCACAACTCCATCAATATGGGTATCAAATGAAAGGGCTTCACTAGTAGAATACTTTACACTATGATAAATTTCTAGGCCAAGATGACCGGCACCACAAAATGGCGAATTATATATACCAAACGCATTCTCAGGGTGATATCTTTAATATCAACAAAAAAGATCCATGTGACGAAATACAACTTTAGACGTATCTACAACTTCTCAAAACCAGAGTAAATTACATTTAAAAACTTTCAAATAAAAATTAAATTAAAAATTTAAAAAACCCCCAACGCAAAACATAAAAGCAATTATTTAAAAAGTAAAAAATAATATCTTTTGTTGAGCCATCAAATGTTTGTTCGTTGAAATGGCGCTATAATGTCGCGGCGGGGTACCGCTAAGTCAGCAATAGCTAAATAGGTAAAATAGCGAACTCATGGATTTGCAATGAGATTTGACTTAAGCGGTACCCCGCCGAGACATTATAGCGCCATTTCAACGAACAAACATTTGATGGCTCAACAAAAGATATTATTTTTTACTTTTTAAATAATAGCTTTTATGTTTGGCGTTGGGGGTTTTTTAAATTTTTAATTTAATTTTGCCAGTAAGGACGCTGTTTATTTCTTTGCACCAATTATTAATAAAAAAAATTGTAGATTTATTAATTAAAAAATTGGATAAATCATTTCTATGTTCTGCGCATGTTATAAAACTGAAGTTTAAATTGATTGTAAGAATTAATTTAATATATTTTGTGACATTACTTTTATGACAGAATTTTTTTAATATTTCCATAGAAATATGTTCCACTTGTCCAAAGAAATCAAACAACGCCCTAGTAGGATAGCACAACCACTTTTTATTTTCATACTCTTTCATTTGGATATATTTATGAAAATTTTGCATGTCTTCTGTTTCCAGATCATGCCGGCAACTGATACATCCTATGTACACTCTTTTTTTCGGAAGTTGTGCCATCCAGCCGCTGCAATAACCTATTGCTGCACTTTTTTCCATATCCATTGGAATCTTACTAGTTAATAGAGCATCTGTATTGAGTAAATCTAAACATAAATGATCACTTTCTATTTCATCTACACATTCAGCTGCGGTGTTCTTGTCTCCAACATTCGTTAAGAAGCATTTTAGCGACTGGAGACAAACACTGTCATCTTTTTCACAGTTAGATCCAACTGAATGTGAAGATGTTACATTATTTATTAGTAACGTTTTAAAAGCTACCTCAAATGCGGATGCCGTGGGCATTACATTACTATACCCATGAGCTCGAATTGCTTCAAAAAAGTTTTCCAATGGATCTTGGTTGAAGTTCCGCAGCAATAGGGAGTTGATTCCTTGTGCATTTACAAAACGTACAATTTTTTTAAAACTCTCTATTGTTTTAATCCAGCTGGACAAAGAAGGCACTACTCCTTGATTATTACTATTAATAAATTTCATTGATTTGAGGATTGGGAGACTATAGTTCCACAAATTATGGTGCGGCGAAGTTGGGGTCACTGCAGCACGATACTTTTTCCCTCCTTTTATTGCGCTGAAACTCCCATTCACGCTGTCGAATAGATCGTCAAAAAACATTAACAGATCCGCAGTCTCACAGCTCTCCTTACTAAGGATTCCCATTCCTGCAATGAAAAAAAAAAAAAAAATCATTAACACAGATAAGTAGGTTTTACTATAATAACTATATTAATCTACGATTTCGGAGTTGATCTAATAGTAAAAAGTTGTTACAGTAATGTAGTAATGAATACTGGCATATACTGTGTAACCTAGCGTTACTTATATAAAAAAGTAAAATAGGGGAATGTGTCAACATCACAATTTATTAATTTTCAAACGAATAAAACGATAAACAAATAATGTTATTAAAGAATGTGGCAGAATCATCAATACATATTACATTTTTATGGTCAAAAAATACTAAATGTCTTAATATATTTGTGTTTGTATGCCTATTTCAATAATTAGATACACGTATTATGTATGTTTATTGTATTGTTTTAGTAACTTTCGATTTTCTTTCACTATTAAAAATATTAATAACGAGCAAACAGCCCATTAGGTAAGCTAATACTGTGCGATTCAAACTTTATAGCGACTCTGAACACGAGTCGAGTGGCTGCGCAGTAAAAATTACACGTGTCAGCGGGGGTGAGGGGCGGGGTACTGCGCAGCCAACAGCGCACTTCACTGCCGCCATTAAGTTTGAATCGAACTACACCATTTCTTAATGCTAAGCTATTTGGTTATACCATTAGGTACGTCCCTCGCGCGTTGGCTACCCTGTAAAAGCCTTTTAACACCTTTGAAGAAATTCATTTTGTAGATCTCTCTCTCAGGAAAACTTACCAAGGATCTAATTCTACAACCTAATTGCACGTGCAATATTAAAATAATATAAATACATAATTTACTATAAATTATTTTAAAAAACATGTTTATTATAGAAAGAGTCTACATACCTGCCATACATGCAAGTCCCACTCCAACCGATTGACTAAACACTTGTGTAGAGTGTTTTACCCTCATTTTAGGTATTAAATGTGGTAACACATGCTGGGCAGTCAGTTTAACATGCTGGGCAGTCAGTTTAACCCTACAAGGCTCAATTTTTTTTTAGTTCGTGGCAAAAATATATTGTTTGTAACTAGTGATAAGAAGATAGGGAAAACTTATAAAAATAAAAATAAAACAATATTTTATGGAAAATCAACTTTTTATTTCAGTTCCGCATACGGTACACTGAGCCTTAACTATACTTTTTGGTATTAAACTAGTACAATTGAATTGTTTTGGAAATAGTTTCCTATTTTAATTTTTTTTCAATTAGTGACTTATTATTTTAAACAAAATGAAATAATTATTATATATCTAATACAAAATACAAAATCATATAACTAAAATTATAAATTTGTTATTTTTTTATTGATGAAATGATCTAAAACAATTATTATATTTATTTAGGCAAAGTTCTACGCGACATTTCTCGCAAGATAATTATGTATGTTTTTCCTTTGCAACCAGGATATTTGCATCGTTGTCTTTTTTGACCCCAAGCAGGAAAATGCTCAAACCCATCACGTCTGACATCACGAGGAGGTAGGATTGATGTATTTGGCTTCTGCCTTTTATTATCAATTTCATCAGATAAACTTGGTCTACCTCTCTTTTTGTTTATCGATAACCCTAACATGCATAAACTTTTCCCTACTTCGAATTTGAAGTCCTTCTGTTTCATTGGGGTTGGCGTATGCTGTTGCTCCCCGACTCTTCTGTGCAATAACCAGCAATTGATAAGAGTTACATCAAGAAGATGATAAAAGAGCCTCAAGTACCATTTTCTGGTCCTAATTTTTATTTTATATTTCCCTAGGAAGGAATCTAGGAGGTCCACACCACCCATATGCTGGTTATATATTTTGATTATTTGGGGGCAATCCACTTGTATATACTTTTTCTGTTTCTTGCAGTATCTTCTTGCTGTTTCTATTGGCTCTTGACCCACAAAAGACGATGATAAAACGACTGGTTTGTTATCATACCACATAACGGTGACAATATCTGTATTTTCACAATTTGCTACCCATTGCTCTGAATAACCTCTCTGAACCTTTTCCTTTTTTAGGTCTTTTAGGGAAGGTATTTTGAGGTCTTTTCCTAAACGACCTTTATTGATAGTTCCCAGCGACTGTATTCCCTCTTTGGCCAAATAAGCAATCAACTCTGGCGACGTATAATAATTATCAAAGAATAATTTATAATGTTGATTCTTTGGTATGGACCTAGCTAAGCGTACTACGATATTTGAACTTGCTCCTAAGTCTGGCTCACTTGAATATCTTAGCTCGGGATCGTTCTCCATTCCAGAGTAAATTTCAAAATCGTAAGCAAAGCCACGATCATCGCAAAGAACCAGCAGTTTGTAGCCCCATTTGTGTGGCTTATTAGGAAGGTATTGTCGTAGAAGGTTAGAGGCTTTGGTCGCGCACATTTGCTCGTCGACGGATAGAGCTTCTCTTTTAGGCACACTTTGGCATTTTTTTTTTAAAGTTTCCAATATAGGCCTGATTTTATGCAAACGATCATGCCCTGGAGTACCTGATGGCGGTTGCGTAGAGTTATCGTTGAAGTGTAGGAACTGACAGATTTTTTTGAAATGATTTAGCGACATTGTCTCCATAATCAAAGGAATACCCAATTCAGGTGCCCAATACATTCGAATGTTTGGCAGTGGCGCCAAACTCATAATCACACAGACACCTATAAACTTTTTCAATTCATTACTTGTTATTGTAAATGGCTTTGAAGGATTTTTTTGGACACTAAATTTGTGAATTTCTTCTACAATATGCTGAAGTAACTCATCATCAAAAAACCATAAAAAATATTGAAGGGGAGTTTCAAAGTCTATGATCGGTGACTGTAAATTTGTGTGTCCAGTAAATGTAAAAGGAGGTGATTGAAAAGATGTTTTCTTCCAAATAAATCTTCTCTTTTTTTTTTGGGTAACAGTCACAGAACCAGGGACCCTAGATCTATGACCGATTGCATTACTCATAGTCGATGATCGTCTAGCTGCCCGAGATTGTGTAATGGTACCTGTAGTTGTCCCTGAAGTCATTGCTGATGTACTAGGCTGAGGGTCTGATATTTCTGGCTGACGATTTTCAATAACCTCGTTGACGGGAGACGAACACTGATGTCTTTGCGGAGATAAGGAAGATTCCACGTCGCTAAGTGGCTCGGATAAAAAGTTTTGGATGGACTGAAGTTTTTTGGCGTCATCATCACTTTCAGCGTCAGAAAAATCTTGTTCATCTTCACTCCCAGAAGGAATATTCAAAAAACCCTCAATATCTTCATCACCCAATCTTCTTCGCGACATTATCTGCAATAAAATCAAAGTATTCATAAGGAAAGTTATCGTAAGTACGTATAAGTAAAAACGCACACTAAAGCTCAACGTACCGTATACGGAACATACATAAAAATATGATTTACTAATACGTTCGCTATTGTAATATAAAAAACAACTTACCTCTGCAAAATATACACTTCTTTATAACACACAGTATTTTTTTCGAGTCAAAACTGTTCAATTACTATTTTTATTTTATTTTTGAATTCAAACAAACGACGAAGTTATCACTGTCATTCAAATTTCAAACTGAGTGCACTATAACATAAACACGAACGACATCTTTAGGTGAATATTCGTATTACTACATTGCTAAATGTCAGGAGCTTCTATCAAGATGTTAACAGATGTCGCTACTTATTACTTTATAGCTATAGGAACAATTAAAGTCGGTGTTCCACATATGGAACTGGGTGCCTTGTAGGGTCATGCTGGGCAGTCAGTTTAGGCACTAACTTGATACCTCTGTATCCTGGGCACCTATTATAATAAGTCCACAATGTGAGACCATTTCGCTGTGCATTTTTTTCCTTTCATATTGTATACCAAATCTTTAGTCAGAAGATTATTTCTAATGCCTTTGATAAGATGCGGTGGGTCATATAAGGGAAAAATTGTGTCTTGCCCCACTTCAAAATAGCCTTCCTTAAATTCTGTTCCTTTGCGTAAAAATACCTCTCTTGTTTCTTTTATCAACAAATTTATGGCTGCCATATTAGATGCGCCTTGGTCGCATATGGTTGCAACTACTTTGAGTCCAGTTTCTTGCACTTTTTTTATTATGCTTTTTATTTGTGCTTTAAGCACAGTAGCCTTGGTCCTCCCACTGCAATAATAATAAGCTATAGGCTGCTTGTATTTTTTTACAATACCTCTAATCATAAATACCAGCACGTGATCGCAGTATTCGGGTTCAATTGTGTTGCCATTGTTGACAAACCCAAGAATTCTATCATTCTTTTTATCGTAGGAAACACCAGGACTAATAGCCATTTCGTCAAATAATATTGAACAGAATTTATGGGAGGCAGGCAGGTTTGCTACTCGGTTTTTTAAATTTTCAAGTATTATATAATTTATTCCAGCTTTTATATCTAATTTGTGCAGCAAATTTTGTAAAGTTCTTCTGCTTGGAAAAACACACATGTTGCTAAGCAAAGGTAAAGCTTAGGCGCTGGCTTGTATAAAGATAATGCGAAAATTTTCTCCTCAAGTGTAAATCTCCTGCCATGGTTCTTCCTCCCACTCTGTGAGACTTGCATTTGGCAAAAAGTTTTGCAGATGCCGACATTTTAGATGACAGCATTTGAAATGCTGTGGTCCTTGACATTTTTTTTGCAAGAATGTATTTTCTTTTGAGACACCCCTTATCTTTTTCACATTTCTTTAGACGTGTCAAAAGCGATTTGAACTCTTTATATTTTGACAATGGTACATGGGGACCTGAAAAAATAAACTTCGGTTTTAGAACAAAATCGACATCTCTTTATAAGCATACGTTATTACAAATACAGTAGGTAAATGTAATAATCTAAAAGTGAATTATCATGGTTTGGAATTTCTTTATTTAAGTTGGTGTCAGTCGTGAGCAATGCGCGCTCGGAAACGGACGCGTTTGCGCTACACAGCAAGAATATTTTATTCGCGTTTTGCGCAGCGGTAACTGCTGCCCGATTTTATAATGGCTTCAAAGCAGCTCATTGCTAACATTTGGCATTCGTCAAGCATGCCATCGACTACATGGACGAGGTCAGCATCTTGCAGATCTGCAAGTCCTCCTTCGAAGAGGAAGAGGTATGCAGTGCCAAGTTGCTGTTATTTCAATCACTCGACCAAGTCGGACAGATGCCATCTCGCCGGAGAGATGGTGGCCAGAAGAGTCTGCAGGACATCATCGACCTGCTGAAGAGGACCGATCCGGATGAAGTGCCAGATTTTGTGGCGAAGGAGCTGCACAAGCTGCCTCCTGTCACTTTCGACCACGTCGACGTTACCGGGCTGCTGAAGGACTTCAGATCTCTGAAGGCGAGCCTGGCTGAGATGAAGTCCAAGTTGGAGTCATCGGATGTCACCATCGGTGAATTAAAAGCCGAAGTAGCGTTGTTGCGCAACGATATTCCGGCAAGTTGGTCATCGGACGACACCAATGTAAACACACGTCGCGGGGCACAAAATGCTTCGGTCTGCAGTTTCCAGTCGGCGAGTGAATCTGCGTCATCGGCTGTCAAGAATGCAAGCGTTGCATCGTGTTCTGTTGATCGCGTCGTACCTGCTGGGGAAGCGTCGCGTGTAATAGGTACATCGACCCCCAAACCTACCTATTCTGCAACTGTCGCCAACACGAAACCTGCTGTGTCGCAAACGAAACGACAAGCAGAAAAACCAAAAGGGGGAGAGCAGAGTCGCTCAGTATCGAGCGCGACTAAAGGCGCTGTCATGGACCATGAACAGCAGGTTCCACCGAAGAACACATGCGTTGGGGACGGCTTCATCAAGGTGGAGAGAAAGAAGAAGAAGCCTTCTTATCGCAACCAGTGTGGGACGGCGCCCGCCGGATCTAACATGCTGCTACGTCCTGCGGTACCGACGACGCAGCTGTACGTGTCCCGTTTGCATCACTCTACAAAGACTGAGGACATCGTGGAGTATCTACGGGTGAAGACCAACTGGACCTTGAGGGTGGAGAAGTTGGAGGCGCGCCATAACACCCATTTCAAGTCGTTCGTAGTGCGCGTTCCGACTCAACATTTGGTGACCTTCCTCAAGGAAGAGATTTGGCCGAAAGGTGTGCTGTATCGGCGTTTCCGCGGTCGGCTACGTGACACCACGCAGCGTAACACGACGCCGTCTCTTCGTGTGCAGTAGTTTTTAAGTTTATTGTTTTAAAATATGTATTAGTTTATAATTATTGTTTTTATGCTTATGTATGTATTGTGTTTTATGGGCCTGAGTTGCCTGAAATAAAGGATTAATAATAATAATAATAATTGAGATTGTATATGTATTAAACGTACCTTTTCTCATTTTAATATCCGATGCAGTCTTTTGAATACAAGATGTTGCACACAGAGCAGGCACAACTGACACAGTATGCAGTTTATCTGAAAGTGAAATGATTTATTACATACATAAAAAAGTATTATTTGCTCTCAAAATTAAATGCCTTTAGAAAAACATTTATGTTGTTTATGACTAAAAGTCAGCAATTTTTAATTTATCCGTCCTTGTAACGCAGTAAACTTCATGAAAAAGGTACAAACCTCTCATTTCAATATCAGATGGAGTTTTTTGAATACCAGACGTTGAACATAGAACAGGCATGGTTGAAACAGAATGCAGTTTATCTGAAAATAAAATCATTTCATTACATACATAATCTATATAATAAAAATGAATCGTTGTTCGTAAAGCGCAGGCCACACCGCCAGCTAGCGGGCGGGCGGGCTAGGCCGTTTCACCTCTTTACATACTTCCGTTCACACCGCGAGCTAGTCAACTAGTATGTAAAGAGGTGAAACGATGTTCGCCCGCCTAGCCCGCCCGCCCGCTAGCTGGCGGTGTGGCCTGCGCTTTAGTCTCGCTAAAACTTGAGAACGGCTGGACTGATTTCGCTGATTTTAGTTTTGTAATATTTGTGGAAGTCCAGAGAAGGTTTATACGGTAAAAAAAATTAAAAATACGATTGACAGGACAACGTCTGCCGGGTCAGCTAGTAATAAATAATTATAATATTTTTAAAGTATAAATATTTAAAAATATAATTTATATGTAGGTATGTAAAATAATTAAATGAAAAATAATAGATAGTACCAGCCTACAGATAATGCAATCCACGAAGACGCGCCCCACTATACCTCCTAACCGTTTATAGTATATGTGTGCAAGCTTCCGTCAATGTTTGAGTGTTATCGGTACACATTAATTACCAATGAGTGCACGCGTACACTACAATGAATAGACTAATCAGGACAGAGCGTCACGAAAATCCGAAAACCCCCAAACCAAAAATTGGTGGGGCGCGTCTTCGTGGATTGCACGATCTACATTACTGTTCCACTGCAGGGCAAAGGCCACTTCTCATACAGAGAAGGCACGAGCATTGATCACCACGTGCGCTCAAGGCCGATTGTCATTAGTGATTTCAGACTTATACTAATTATAAGTCCAGGTTACGTCACAATGATTTCCTTAAACAACATCAGTGATGTCCAAGATAAACTTAGAAAGTACACATGAAATAGGAAAACATTCAGGTTGTTCATGACTAAAGTCAAAAATTTTTGATTTATCCATGCTTTTAACTCAATAAACTTCATGAAAAAGTTACAAACGTTGCATTTCAATATCTGATGGAGTCTCTTTAATACGCCACGTTGAAAACAGAGTAGGCATGGTTGACACAGTATGCAGTTTATCTGAAAATGAAAAGAATTACATACATAAAAGGTATTATTGCTCACAAAATTAAATGACTTTATAAAAATATGCCGTCAATTTTCTTAAGAACCCCTAAATAATTTTAGAAATCGGATGAGTAGTTTCGGAGATTACCCCCTACATAAAAACTTACAAACAAATTTTACCTCTTTTTAAAATTAGTATAGATTTAGGTTTTTGAAATTAGAAAAGTGTCATTGGTGTTTGCTCATGCCCGGTTGCGGATGCACAACCTCGTGCAAGAGAGGCGGTTACATTAAAATTTAAGTTATTCATGACTAGCCCAAAAAAAAAGAAAGTCACTGTCAAATAAAATGTTTGATAATATCCTATGATTAAAATTCAAATAATATATTACCTGGTAAATACAGCTTGGGAATTGCTATTTTGCTCAGTCTATTTTTAGGATACTTTTATATGTCTTTAAAATGTTTGTGACAGACACGTCTGTTGTTATAAATATTTAAAATATCCGATAGTGCTTCTTAAAATGTTTAAAATCCAATTTAATAGAATATGCAAACACCCGATCCAAAGATGGATTGAAAAGAAGATCGGGATAACGATTCATCGATCGGTTATTGAAATACTATAAGTAAGAAATAGATTGAAATATCAATCTTGACCAGCAAATTAGTAATTATAAAAATATTCATCAGGTAGGATCTTAACAGCCGAAAGGGTAAACGGTTGGGATCCACAGCGTAGAATTCGATTCGATGTACCGCCGCTTGCAACAGTTGCCCGTCATTAAGCGACGGTACATGGAATCGACGCGGTGCGGTTGCAATGGAAGAGGGAACAGGATGGGAATAATTGCGAGAAAGAAGGTCATTAACTAAAGTAGTACGAAATATGCGATGAGTAAGAGGTGATGAAGAAGACTGACGATGAATGATAAAAGCGTTCAATACGGAGATGTTAAGAATTCTCCGGAACAATTTCTTGTACCACACCATTGTTCGTTTCCGCTCGACCGGAAACATGGCCAGGAGCTGGTCTTTTTTATCCACCCCACCCATCATGATATTGTAGTCCAATATCAGGATGGGTTTGGTGGAACCCCGGACGTTTTGGACGGCGGTGCCATGGTACGTAGAGATGGTAGCCACACGGTTAGCATCTTTCCATACCATGACATCGACGTCCCCCGAGGTAAGACCAACGACTTGTCCCTGGCGCATGTTCCGCTTGGTCAGATCGTGCAGGGCCTGCGGAACGAACTTACGGTCGGTCCGCAGGGTTCCTACATAATCAGTGCCCAATGACTTAAGTCGTCGAGCGAGACACGGCGAATTGTAGAAATTGTCCATCCACAATGTGTATCCCTTATACTCCAGACCTGGGATCAGCCGCAACACTATAGCAGGTGTAGGTGTACCTAATGGATCATCAATTGATGGCGGTGGCAATTGACCTACTTTATGAGCGTGAACCTCAAACCGCCATAGATAGCCGGTTTGAGATTCACACAGCTCGTAAGTCTTGATGCCTTTCCTAGCCTTTTTATTTGGAATGAGCTGGCTGATATCCAGCCAGCCCTTCCACATCAAAAGACTCTCGTCTAGAGCAATGTTCTGCGATGGTGTGTAAAGTTGCTGAAATTTCATGTTTACATGGTCCAGTATTGGCTGGATCTTATACAGTCTAGCCTCGGAGCTACTCAGGTTTAGCCCACACATGCCAATGACGTCATTAAAATGTAAACATTTAGACAAAAGTATAAATCGGTCGATTGACATGTGTGCGCTAAACCCTGGAGTACGAAATACGTCAGAGGCAACAGACTCTTCCAGCCGCGACTTCACCACCACTCCCATGGCCAAAATCAGCGCGAAGAACATGTACAACTCTTCGGGAGTTGTATCACGCCAACGATTTAAGCGACTATGGGCACGGGGGTTAGTGCTGTCGCCGCTGGTCGATTCTGCTATTAACCTCTGAGCGTATCTGTTCGTCTCCGAGGCTATGTACTCCATAATTGGACGATCCCATATGGCGATGAAAGCGTCATACGGGGTTTCCATTGGAGTTGTCGGACCTACATTAGTCTGGGAAAAAGTTTCCCTCCTCGATTCAGGTGGAATCGAAGAATTCGGAAACGGTTTCCATTCAAAGTCATACCACCTCCTAGGCTGGTCCGTAGCCATCAGAGGGACATCTGTGGACTCCTCCTCGGCGGCGTCCACGGGCTCGGCTTCGGCAGCGTCTACCGACTCCACATCCAAAGGTGTATCCCAGACGCTTGCCTGTGTCCGGGTAAACCTTTGGAGCGGCACCAACAGTTCGTCGTCGATTTCGACGTCGTCGTCGTCGGAATCTACGTCGCTTCCTGTAACAAATAACAGATTGGTTAAAAATCGCGTTGAAACAGAAGTCACAGCCCTAAACCAAACTAAAATCAGCAAGTACTTACCATAATGGAGGAGGTCCATCACCTCAGCATCCCGTAGGTTCCGACGGTATTGAGATGCTGAAGGTGCCGAAAGGAGTGGAGACGCTGCCTGCTCCTCCAGGTAATCGCACTCGGTGTAACTGGAACAAAGGAACAAATGTAATGATGGAATACACACTTAAATTTAGAGATAAATAGAAAAGTTCGTAAGCAACTTACAAAGCCGGTGAGGGTACCATCACCGAAGGTGAGGAGGCCAGTGCGGGGGCCGGTGAGAAGGCCACGGGGGCCGGTGAGAAGGCCACGGGGGCCGGTGAGAAGGCCACTGCGGGGGCCGATGAGGGGCCCGGTGCGGGCCCTAGTGCGGGGGCCGGTAGGGGGGCTGGTGCGGGGTCCGGTAGGGGGGCCGATGAGGGGCCCGGTGCGGGGTCCGGTAGGGGGGCCGGTGCGGGGTCCGGTAGGGGGGTGGTGCGGGGTCCGGTAGGGGGGCCGGTGCGGGGTCCGGTAGGGGGGCCGGTGCGGGGTCCGGTAGGGGGGCCGGTGCGGATAAGGCTGGGCTAGATGGACATTTCAAAACAAAAGTGAACACTTGCTCGCGAGAAAATATTACAACTAACATACACAAATAGAACTACTTACGGTGGTCACCTGCGCGCCCTAAAGGGGTGCAGGGGAGTCTCCAGGGGCACCCCCTGCGGCATCTCCGACACGTCACAGAGAACAAGGCTAAAATAAATTCGAAACGATTTAATTGTATAGTATGTGTACGTGTGGGGAAAGTGAAAAAAAAAGAAAGCATTAATTTTGCAAAACCAACTCTTCAATGCTGTAAGGCCCCGGGCGCACATGCTGAAAGCCTCGTGCCACTCCTCCGCGCCGTCTGACACGGCCAGCAGTAGCGGCACGATGACGGTGGTGACGGGGCATCTAGGGGTGATCGCGACCGCGATCGATCACCCCCCACCGCTAACCCGCGCCCGCGTCCGCGTCCACGTCCACGTCGTGATCGACTTGGGAGATAAAATTTTAAAAAAAAGTTTTGACAAACAGACAGACAGACAGACAGACAGATATAAGATATAAACATAAATATACCGGCTGACTTTTTTTACCGTCTGGACAACAATATGGTGTGTTCTGTAAGTAGAATTGAATCCATACAAGCTAATATTTGTTTGCTACCATTGATTTAAAAAATGTTCCAAATATCCTTAAAATACATGAAAAAGAATACATCCTACGACGCTGGCGTAAAACTAATAATAGTGAAAATAGGAGATAGTAAACGGCGTAGGCTTCAATTTCGCATGAATGGAGCATGATAGTAGTGTGAGCGAGACGCTAGGATTTAATTCGCTAGTCTACCATCCTTGCGGAGGCGAGTGTGATGTTGGAACCTTGGTGTTTAGTAAAAGAAACACACTTTATAGTTTGGTGTCTTTTATTAGACTGACACGTAATTACATTAAAAGGAATATGTAGAAAAGTTGCTTACTTAGCTAAGTGCGCGCACACATAGATATCGTACATAATATGAAATAATACTCACACTTCACCTCCCGGGGGCGAAGAAAAAAAAATTTTTTTTTTTTTTTTTTTTTAGTTAAACTTAGTATCTACTTTAACAATTTGTACGATAGAACAACAAAATGTTATAAAGTAAAATTAACAGAAAAAAGATCATTATATTATTATTTATAATCTAATGATTAAGAAAGTACAGTTTAATAGTTTTATTCATAAAATGGTTTAGTCCTATTTTTATGAATTATTTCTTGTTTATTTGAATTATTTTTAATCTTAACATTACATCCTAAGTCTTCTACAACTACATACGGTCCTTTATAAAGAGGATCCAATTTACGTCCAGTTTCTATCTTAATTAATATTAAATCTCCTACCTTATATCTAACAGGATTCATTGAAATATCATACTTAGCTTTTCTCTTATGTTTTTTAGTTATTAAGTTATTTTTAGCTTCAGTTTGTGCCAACTGTAGTCTATATTTTAATTGCAATGGATAACTGTCGACATTGTATAGTGGTTCTACATGATTAGACAAATTGGAAGGTATATTACATACTTTACCAAATACTAATTCGTGTGGCGTGTAATTTGTTTCTGAATGAATGGTATTATTAAAACTGAAACACCAAAAAGGTAACCATTGACTCCCAAGTTTCCGGATGATTATCGCACTGAATTCATAAAAATGAGCCCAACACTTTGTGGGTATTTTCTAAAGCTCCTATTGACTCATGATGATAAGCAGTAGACGATAGTTTTGTAATATTCAAAATTTTACATACCTGTTCCATTGTAGACGAAATAAACTCCGTTCCTCGATCTGTGGCTATTACCTTAGGAATACCAAATACCAGAATAAAATTACGCACGAATGCATCAGCAATAGACGTAGTTTCTTTATTTACAAGTGGAATTGCCTGTACGAATTTGGTCAATTCACATTGTATAGTTAAAATATAAGAATAATCATCTATGGACTTGTCTAGGGGTCCTACTACGTCTAGGTATACTTTTTCAAAAGCCGAAGATGCCGTACTCGTTATCTCCATTGGTTCTTTAGTGTAACGACTATGTTTCATTTTTTGACATTTCGTACATTTTCGCATTCACTACCGAAGTACATGAGGTTTAAACTTTAACAAGAACTGAGTGTCTTGTCCCATCTTAAGAGAAAGTCTCATTTTCCTCTGACCTACACATTTCTTCTCAACCCTCTTAGGTTCAAACCAGGTACAATAGTATGTCACTTTAGTGACTACCGGAGAACAGCCGGGAGGTTCGAGTGAGTACTACTACTTTGAGTCAGTTCTCGAGCAACTAATCATCCGTGATAAGTTGAAGTCCGTGATAAGATAAGTGTGATGTACCCACCACTGATGTGATGTTCTACAACTATCTGGTGAGACGCTTCCATTTTGTTATGACTCTGGGTTTGAATGTACCTACTTTCATTACTGATACATGTGTGGCAAACTTACTTGTATGGTCAATATAAAGTGAAGTTTCATGTAATACTGAATGCTTATTCAAATCATAGTATCATAATTATTATACCATGAGAGATTAAATTATCTGAAAAGTAACTGTGTACCCCCTGATTGTTGACATGTGTTCTGTGGTAAGGTAATTACGTGTGTGGTAAGGTAATTACGTGTGTGGTAAGGTAATTACGTGTGTGGTAAGGTAATTACGTGTGTGGTAAGGTAATTACGTGTGTGGTAAGGTAATTACGTGTGTGGTAAGGTAATTACGTGTGTGGTAAGGTAATTACGTGTGTGGTAAGGTAATTACGTGTGTGGTAAGGTAATTACGTGTGTGGTAAGGTAATTACGTGTGTGGTAAGGTAATTACGTGTGTGGTAAGGTAATTACGTGTGTGGTAAGGTAATTACGTGTGTGGTAAGGTAATTACGTGTGTGGTAAGGAACTAAACTTGTTTTGTGTTATCAGGTCTGTAGTGTTTGATTTAAATGGATCAGAATGACCGAACGTTAAGCTGTTTACTCGAGCTCTTTTCTGATTGTTTACAGATGATGCGATAAACTATTCACCCAAGAACGTGTGAAGATTCAGGACTGCCGTAACGCTGTTGATGTGGAGAAAGAAATTAAATTCTGTCCCGTGAAAGAAAGCGAGCAGCCCTGGATGTCAAGGGTTTAAAGTGCGATGCTTTACTTTGTTGGGTACTTTACTTTGTTGGGTACTTTACTTTGTTGGGTACTTTACTTTGTTGGGTACTTTACTTTGTTGGGTACTTTACTTTGTTGGGTACTTTACTTTGTTGGGTACTTTACTTTGTTGGGTACCTACTTCATTGTTGAAGACTTTGGTTGTAGATTCAAAATGATATTTGTTAAAATCTTTGAGTAACAATGTACGAAAAATCCCTGAAAGTCCATCAGTAACTGTTAATGATGTCAATGTTGACAATGATGATGATGATGATGATTCATCTGCTGCTGACATACTATAGCTGAAATGAGATGTCTATGTTGACTATTGTTTGTATTTGAATGTTGGTATTGACGCTTATGCGGGTTGTCTATGTTGACGCCTATGCGGGTTGTCTATTCAACTTCAAGTTACTTGTCGAATCCCATGGTGTGATTTCGGCTGATTGGTTGAGCTATGTATTGTCTGTAACAGTATGGTTATTTTGACTGGTTATGATGCAAATTTTGCTAATGATATTACTTCAGGACTAATTCAGGATTTTTCTTTACAACATACCTTTTGCTAATTAAAGCTTTTTGTCAGAAAGGCCGATCGATATTTACCAAGAACTTTATAACTACACGAGGACGTGTAGAATGTCAGTTCTGGCCGTGTCGGAGATGGTTTATAATCTCAATTAATATTGTGGGTAGTTAACTAAATTTGTTATGATTTGTTTCTCTTATTATCAATTTAAGTGATTTTAGTATCAATTACTGTCTATTAATTCGAAACATGATTTATTGAGTACTCACTGTATGCACACTGATTTGTGGTTACTTTATTTCGATAATTGTTATCGATGGTTTTATTCAAAACAATTGTTGACATGTTACTTTGAATGTAAAACGAATTACTTTATGAAATCACTATTGTTTATTCATGACAATTATTAGTGTGTTATTTGATTACAGATCTTATTAGATTCAGCACATTTTAGTGTTTTGTATCAAGTAAACGCGTGACGCACTTCCGTGCGCATGGGCAGACTTGTATGGAGAGGTTGCAAGGTGGGGGGCATCGCCTTATAAAAGAGCGTGCACTCCGTAAGTATGGCAGTCGATCCTCGGATTCGGCTCAGTAAAGAGTTCCTGCTCCCGACAATACTGTCGGTTTACCTGGTACAGCGCTGCTGTATATTCACATAGCTGTATAGGCTTGCTGCTAGCGAGCGATACACTTTGTATTTGGGTGGCTTATGCTACTGTACGAACTATGAACCTTAAGGGTTTGTTCGTTTATCATTGGGTGGCTTAGGCTGCTGTACGAACTATGAACCTTAAGGGTTTGTTCGTTTATCATTGGGTGGCTTGGCCACTGTACGAACTGTGGGACCTTAATGGTCTGTTCGATTAACTGTATTGTTGCTGTACCTTTAACTTACTTTATTCCTGTTACTGATTACCATTTGTATTGTGTTTTCTGTACTAATAGTGTGTAATTGTTTTTACAGGTCTTGTTTATCGATAATGGGATAATGGGAACGCCTATAGTCCTGACGATGTACTATACCGCTCGGCACTCCTCCTCGATCGCACCTGACGATCCTACATCAGAAGTGGGATTGCCTCTTAATGCTTCCGCATGGCTTCCCTAGTTATCGTATGTCTTTTCCACTCTTGTTATGACAGCTTCCTCTCTTGGGATTACCTAGCGCTGAGCTAAGGCTGTTTTAATGGCATTCATAAATCACCTACCCACATTAATTTCATTGTTTACATACTCCAACAGTTACCACTACCCTTATTTACCTACCTAAGTGTCAAACAAATTGCTGTTTGTACTGTACTGGCCCATGTTTCCAAATTTCATTTTCCGTGCTCATCTACTAGCATTCACTACCGAAGTACATGAGGTTAAACTTTAACAAGAACTGAGTGTCTTGTCCCATCTTAAGAGAAAGTCTCATTTTCCTCTGACCTACACATTTCTTCTCAACCCTCTTAGGTTCAAACCAGGTACAATAGTATGTCACTTTAGTGACTACCGGAGAACAGCCGGGAGGTTCGAGTGAGTACTACTACTTTGAGTCAGTTCTCGAGCAACTAATCATCCGTGATAAGTTGAAGTCCGTGATAAGATAAGTGTGATGTACCCACCACTGATGTGATGTTCTACAACTATCTGGTGAGACGCTTCCATTTTGTTATGACTCTGGGTTTGAATGTACCTACTTTCATTACTGATACATGTGTGGCAAACTTACTTGTATGGTCAATATAAAGTGAAGTTTCATGTAATACTGAATGCTTATTCAAATCATAGTATCATAATTATTATACCATGAGAGATTAAATTATCTGAAAAGTAACTGTGTACCCCCTGATTGTTGACATGTGTTCTGTGGTAAGGTAATTACGTGTGTGGTAAGGTAATTACGTGTGTGGTAAGGTAATTACGTGTGTGGTAAGGTAATTACGTGTGTGGTAAGGTAATTACGTGTGTGGTAAGGTAATTACGTGTGTGGTAAGGTAATTACGTGTGTGGTAAGGTAATTACGTGTGTGGTAAGGTAATTACGTGTGTGGTAAGGTAATTACGTGTGTGGTAAGGTAATTACGTGTGTGGTAAGGTAATTACGTGTGTGGTAAGGTAATTACGTGTGTGGTAAGGTAATTACGTGTGTGGTAAGGTAATTACGTGTGTGGTAAGGTAATTACGTGTGTGGTAAGGTAATTACGTGTGTGGTAAGGTAATTACGTGTGTGGTAAGGTAATTACGTGTGTGGTAAGGAACTAAACTTGTTTTGTGTTATCAGGTCTGTAGTGTTTGATTTAAATGGATCAGAATGACCGAACGTTAAGCTGTTTACTCGAGCTCTTTTCTGATTGTTTACAGATGATGCGATAAACTATTCACCCAAGAACGTGTGAAGATTCAGGACTGCCGTAACGCTGTTGATGTGGAGAAAGAAATTAAATTCTGTCCCGTGAAAGAAAGCGAGCAGCCCTGGATGTCAAGGGTTTAAAGTGCGATGCTTTACTTTGTTGGGTACTTTACTTTGTTGGGTACTTTACTTTGTTGGGTACTTTACTTTGTTGGGTACTTTACTTTGTTGGGTACTTTACTTTGTTGGGTACTTTACTTTGTTGGGTACTTTACTTTGTTGGGTACCTACTTCATTGTTGAAGACTTTGGTTGTAGATTCAAAATGATATTTGTTAAAATCTTTGAGTAACAATGTACGAAAAATCCCTGAAAGTCCATCAGTAACTGTTAATGATGTCAATGTTGACAATGATGATGATGATGATGATTCATCTGCTGCTGACATACTATAGCTGAAATGAGATGTCTATGTTGACTATTGTTTGTATTTGAATGTTGGTATTGACGCTTATGCGGGTTGTCTATGTTGACGCCTATGCGGGTTGTCTATTCAACTTCAAGTTACTTGTCGAATCCCATGGTGTGATTTCGGCTGATTGGTTGAGCTATGTATTGTCTGTAACAGTATGGTTATTTTGACTGGTTATGATGCAAATTTTGCTAATGATATTACTTCAGGACTAATTCAGGATTTTTCTTTACAACATACCTTTTGCTAATTAAAGCTTTTTGTCAGAAAGGCCGATCGATATTTACCAAGAACTTTATAACTACACGAGGACGTGTAGAATGTCAGTTCTGGCCGTGTCGGAGATGGTTTATAATCTCAATTAATATTGTGGGTAGTTAACTAAATTTGTTATGATTTGTTTCTCTTATTATCAATTTAAGTGATTTTAGTATCAATTACTGTCTATTAATTCGAAACATGATTTATTGAGTACTCACTGTATGCACACTGATTTGTGGTTACTTTATTTCGATAATTGTTATCGATGGTTTTATTCAAAACAATTGTTGACATGTTACTTTGAATGTAAAACGAATTACTTTATGAAATCACTATTGTTTATTCATGACAATTATTAGTGTGTTATTTGATTACAGATCTTATTAGATTCAGCACATTTTAGTGTTTTGTATCAAGTAAACGCGTGACGCACTTCCGTGCGCATGGGCAGACTTGTATGGAGAGGTTGCAAGGTGGGGGGCATCGCCTTATAAAAGAGCGTGCACTCCGTAAGTATGGCAGTCGATCCTCGGATTCGGCTCAGTAAAGAGTTCCTGCTCCCGACAATACTGTCGGTTTACCTGGTACAGCGCTGCTGTATATTCACATAGCTGTATAGGCTTGCTGCTAGCGAGCGATACACTTTGTATTTGGGTGGCTTATGCTACTGTACGAACTATGAACCTTAAGGGTTTGTTCGTTTATCATTGGGTGGCTTAGGCTGCTGTACGAACTATGAACCTTAAGGGTTTGTTCGTTTATCATTGGGTGGCTTGGCCACTGTACGAACTGTGGGACCTTAATGGTCTGTTCGATTAACTGTATTGTTGCTGTACCTTTAACTTACTTTATTCCTGTTACTGATTACCATTTGTATTGTGTTTTCTGTACTAATAGTGTGTAATTGTTTTTACAGGTCTTGTTTATCGATAATGGGATAATGGGAACGCCTATAGTCCTGACGATGTACTATACCGCTCGGCACTCCTCCTCGATCGCACCTGACGATCCTACATATAAATGTTTTACATCTTTTCTATAAGCGAAACACTCTATTTCCACAGTAATCTTATTTCTCATTCTCAATTTATCTAATGTTTTGCCATCCATAAACATCATCTCAATCGTGTCACGCGGTTTTCTTAATATATCTACGACTTTTGGTTGATCAGGCCAATCGTCTTCAGATTTATTAAGATCCGCTGTGCCTTTCAAATCTTTATTTTCATTCATCTCATTCATCCTTTTTTTCTGTGCTCTTGTCATCACATTCACTACTTGTTTATGCATATTTTCTAGATCATCCGATGTTATTATAACTCGAGATAAAGCATCTGCTACAGTATTTTCTTTTCCCTTTACGTAAATAATTTTGAACTTATATTCGTCTAAAGCGAGTCTAAATTTGAGTAATCTATTAGAAGGATCTTTCATTCCAAAAAGATACACTAAGGGTTTGTGGTCAGTCATTAATGTAAAATTTAGGCCGTAAACATAAGGCCTAAAATACTTCACAGCCCAGACAATGGCCAGAAGTTCCTTTTGTATTGTCGGGTAATTCTTTTCTGCCTTATTTAATGGCCTACTAGCGTATGCTATATGTCTCAAGTCTTTGTTGCATAGAACTGCGCCAATAGCTGTTCCTGATGCATCTGTTTGTATTACGAATTCATTGTCTTTAGAAAAATCAGGATATTGCAATATTGGGGGTGTTATTAATAACTTTTTTAAAATTTCGAGCGCTTTGTTACACTCATCTGTCCATTGAAATGGTTCGTTTTTTCTGCATAATTTATTTAATGGTATAGTAATATCAGAAAAAGATTTTATAAATTTTCTATAATAATTACAGAACGCTACGAAACGCTTGACGTCATCTGATTTTTTTGGAATTGGATAATTCTGGAGTATTTTAGTTTTTTCTGGATCAGGAGAAACGCCTTTTTCTGAAACGACGTGCCCTAAATACAAAAGTTCTTTTTTTAGAAATTCGCACTTTTGGGGATTTAATTTTAAGTTAACTTTTTTAAGTCTTTCCATTACGCTTATTAAATTTTGATTATGAGTAGTCAAATTGCGCCCAAAAATGACTAGGTCATCTAAATATACAAAACATTTTTCAAATGTTAGGCCCGACATAGCAACAGACATCATACGACTGAATGAACTTGGACTAATTTTTAGCCCCATTGGCAAACGTTTCATTTGATATTGTCCTGAACTAGTTGTAAATGCCGTATACTTACGACTCTCAGGGTTCAAGGTCACTTGGTAGTAACCTTGGTGAAGGTCAAGGTGACTAAAGTAAATTGCGCCAGAAAGAGAGTCTAGTATTTCATTGATGTTTGGCAACGGAAATTTATCATCAGCCACGATCTCATTTAATTTCCTATAATCTACTACCATCCTCCATTTCTTATTTTGACCTTCAACGCTTTTTTTAGGTACTAACAATATTGGGCTTGACCATTCACTGCTACTTTCTTCTATAATATCATTCTCTTTCATGTTTTTTATTTGATTTTCAATTTCGGGCTTTAATGCTTGTGGTAAACGATATGGTTTAACGTATACTGGGGAAACATTTGGTTTAATAGTAATAGATTGTTGGTAAACATTTGTGGTTGTTAACCTATCACCTTCTACATAAAACACATCTGCATATTTTGCGCATATTGCTTCAATGCTTTTACGCTCTTCATCGTGTAAATGAGATAAATTTAATTCGTTCAGTAGTTTTTGAACTCTATTAACGTTTATCCCAGTTTTATTAAATGAACATATATGATAGTCATTTAAAGAATGTAGTTCTGGTGTTA
Source organism: Charanyca ferruginea (assembly GCA_947361185.1). Classification (NCBI taxonomy): domain Eukaryota; kingdom Metazoa; phylum Arthropoda; class Insecta; order Lepidoptera; family Noctuidae; genus Charanyca; species Charanyca ferruginea. The sequence goes on along the minus strand of OX376077.1, from coordinate 19,242,290 downwards.
ATAATGGTAATTCTACGTCTTTTTCTGTAACATTTAAGATCTTAATAGGAATCATATTATTACTTACTCTTGCAATTTCAATTGCTAAAAATATGTCTTTGCTTAACTCTTTTCCACACACAACAACATCACCTTTTATGTATTTATCCACATAGATATGGTGTATCGATTCGGATCTAGCAGGAATAATTAAATAATTTTTATTATTACTAACATAATTAGTTAATTGTAATGAATAACTATTATTATCTTTATATAAAGTTACTAAATTTGTTTGTAAATTAATATTAGCATTATATTTCGTTAAGAAATCTAATCCTAAAATCCCATCAGCCGTTAGTGGTAACGTTTCAAAAATTACAAAGTTATGGTTAAAATGTATATTGTCAGAGTTTTTCAAAGTTAAATTTACTAATCCCTTTGATCGGGTCTGCCCTCCAATGCCATTTATTAATGTATTGTCTCTTTGCACTGGCGTATTAAAGGGAATTGCTTCACTTTTTATAACAGATAATGAAGCGCCAGTATCGACAAGCCAACAATATTTTAAGTTATTGATGTTTAATGTCACGTATTTTGTGTTTTTATTACATGATAAAATGGTATTCTTAAGATCGAAAAAACTGAATCTGGCTATTATTTGTCTGTTCACTACTTTGAGGGTCCACAACATTTTCTGCCATGTATAAGTTACGGTTTTGAGTGTTGAGTCTATCCCTATTTTTCTGGTAAGGTCTACGATTACTATACCGTCCTCTGAAGTTGTTATTATAATTGTTTGCTCTATAGTTATTATAATTTCCGCGCCCTATTCCACGCTGGTATCCATTACCACTACTTTGTCCTAGCTGTCTACGAAAATAGTTTGCGTTTTGACCATAATTGTGACTACCACCGCGACCACGACTGTCACTAAAGCGTCTATTATTATAGAAAGTACGTCCTTGCTTTGATGCATGCATGACGTTACCTTGTAGCTGTGCAGCAGGCCTGTCCTCGTCTTTCGCAGCCTGGATTGCTTCCTTCAGGTTGTTGTAATTGCGCGACGCGATGATTGTGGATAGTCTCGAGCTGCGGAGTCCGTCTGAAAATGTTTTTATGGCAGATTTTTCATTTATGGGTTTAAGTACAGAATACACACTGGAATCTCCGTCTGCTTGAGAATTTGTCATGTCAGTAAATAATTGCTCTATTTCCTTACCATATTCTTCAATAGACCTTTGACCTTGTCTCACAATTTGCATCTGCGATTGAATGGCTGTGTACGACTTTTTTGTTAATAAGTTATTCCTTAAATCTTTAACTAATTCAGAAACCGCCTCATATTTGTCAGAAATACGCAATTTTGCGTTTTCCGAAAGTCTACTTTTTAAGATAAAAATGATCAATAAAGAATTACCTTTATCGTCGAGCATATTCGCGTACATTTCTGTAGAGTCAATCATTCTCTTAGTGGTGCTTTCAGTGTCATCCATCACTGGAATCAAATTACATGCCACTTTTAAGTCGAATTCCATTTTGTTAGTTTCTATTGATTTAGGAAAAATACATAAATTTTTTATTTCATAATACAATTCCTGGCACTTTTCAAAAATATGTTTTCCTAACGCAATTACTTCCGTATCGCTACTTTTACCTAAAACTAATAATAATGATTTACACTTTTCAAAAACATCGCTTGACTTAATTTTATTTCAATAGTCTGGCCTTTATACCGACTTTGACCTTTTTTCACTAAATATTTTCGTATTTCACATAATAACTCTTGACATTCCTTTAAACTTTCTAACATAATGAAAGTAATATTCTTAAAATATTCCTATAATTATTCACTACTAGGTAAAACTTAACACTATTTCGTAACATACTGGTACATGAATTTCACACGTAAGCACTATTCGCCGCGAGGTATCATGTTCGATGAGTATCGGTGCGCCGTTTTATGAATTATAATATTAGCGTAATGAAATTTGATCACTGCCTTTACACTTTACACATAATATTGTCTTGTTAGAAAACGTTAGAATTCTAATATTTTTGATAACACTTCTAGTTCATGGGAAACACTTGAAATAATAATAGTATATATAGGTTTTAAACACTCACGAATAGTTCGTTTTGCTTAAGCAGTAGATTCCTCAACGCTGCGCCTGGCTCGTAGAGACGACCTGATGCGGGATATGGCTTGCATCCCCATTTCTTCCTGAATTAGGCGTCGATGGCACGCCCTATATAACTTGCAACCAAAAAATAGTACAAGTGCCACAACCAGGGCCAGCAAAATATATGTTACCGTGCTTATATTTTGTATGTGGTTTCCAAATTCTTTCAACTGAGCCGAATTATCTCCAGCAGCGTTCTGGGATAGAAACACGTCTTCTTTTTCAACTTTTGACTGGCACATCTTGATGAATTGGTAACCAATACCTAAAAGCTAAAACAAAAGAAAAAAGTTCCTTGGCAGAGCCCTGGCAGGGTCGCCATGTGATGTTGGAACCTTGGTGTTTAGTAAAAGAAACACACTTTATAGTTTGGTGTCTTTTATTAGACTGACACGTAATTACATTAAAAGGAATATGTAGAAAAGTTGCTTACTTAGCTAAGTATACTACTCACACTTCACGAGGACGATACCGCTTGATCCACAAACAATTGGCCCAGACGCTCTTCAAATATTCTACTGTTTTAACATTGAAATCGAGAACATTACATACAAGGAGTTATTCGCAAAGTTTGAAAAAATATTTTACGTCGCGCGTCAATATCTCCGTTGAAAGGCATAAGTTGTTCAACCGAAAACAAGGCCCAGATGAAGAAATCGAGACATATGCGACTGATCTCAAGAACCTGAGTATCCAATGCAATTTCGAAGGTCTTGCCGATGACATAGTAAAGGACATATTTTCATGGAACCTAAATTCAACTTGCTCGTACATTAGAGAACGTATCCTAATGGAAAAACCATCATCATTTGATGCCGCCGTAAGTCTCGCTAAAACTCTAAGAAACACTAGGTTAGAAGCTAAAGCCTTAGGCTCAAGCCACGAAGTAAGTGTCATCGCTAGTCGACCGTCAAAGGGGACTGGACCCCAAACAAATAGTCGTCAAGAAAGTCATAGTCGTCAAGAAAGTCATAGTCGTCAAGAAAGTCATAGTCGTCAAGGAGGTCATAGCCGTCAGAGAAGTCATAGTCGTCAAAGAAGTCATAGCCGTCAAGAAAATCAAAGTCACCAGTCTCAAGGAAGTCAAAATCAATCCAGTAAAGCATCGTCTAGCCAGGATCTTCATTCTAAACAGTGCACCAGATGTGGTCTAGTCCACCGTACAAAATGTCCAGCCATGGGAGTCGTCTGCAACAACTGCCACAAGCTCAACCATTTTGCCAAATGTTGCCGCAACAGGCATGTGAGGATAATCGAAGAAGAAACCATGGGTAATTCGTCAAATACATATTTTTTAAATAGCCTTTTCACTAATGAGATTTCTGTCAAACAAGTAAACCCGTTTCATACAGCTTTGTCTATAAATAATAAAAATGTAGAGTTTTTACTTGATACAGGTGCAGACACAAATATTTTATCATTCAACACATATAAAAAACTTAATTTACCATTGAATAATTTGAAGAAAAGTTGTCATAAACTCTCAACATTTAGTGGTGAAGTGCTACCTACTGTAGGCCAATGCATTCTGTCTGTCACCCATAACAACATAGCATACAATGTCAATTTTCACATAATAGATATACCTTGTAGAAATATTATTGGTCGCAACAGTTGTGAATCATTAAAATTAGTAAAAAGAGTCCATAATGTCCAATTTCATGAGTCTGTCAATGAATCACAACTTGTTCAATATAAAGATCTGTTCACAGGAATAGGTTGCCTTAAAGATTATGAATGTCATTTGTCAATGAAGCCTGATGCTATACCGTCTATTGATGCCTGCCGTAGAATTCCATTTAGTCTATTAGAACAGTTAAAAGAAGAATTAGTCATGCTAGAAAAAGATAAAATTATAGTCAAAGTTGAAGAACCTACTGAATGGGTAAGTTCTATTGTCATTACGTCAAAGAACAATGGTAAACTACGCCTGTGCATTGATCCACGAAAACTCAATAAAGCTATTATGCGCCCTCATTATCAATTCCCAACTATTGATGAAATTAAATCCAGCCTTTCTGGTTCACAATATTTTACAACCCTTGATGCAAACAAAGGTTTTTATATGCTCAAGTTAGATGAAGCCTCTTCAAAGCTATGTACATTCATCACACCTCAAGGTAGATATAGATTCCTTAGACTTCCCTTTGGGATAAATGCAGCTCCAGAACTATTCCATTCTATTATTACTCAACAATTTGCAGATATCCCAGGAGTGAAAATCATGATGGATGATTTTTTAATTTATGGTCAAACAAAAGAAGAACACGATTGTAGGTTAAAACAAGTCTTAGAAAGAGCTAGGGAATTAGGAATAAAATTTAACAAAGAAAAGTCTAACATAGATAAAAGTGAAGTCAAGTATTTAGGACACATCTTTTCTAAAAATGGTGTAAGAGTTGATGAAAACAAAGTCAAAGCCATTTGCAGTATGCCACCACCTACAAATATCACAGAGCTACAAAGATTTTTAGGTATGGTCACATACTTAGGCTCATACATAGAAAATTTGTCAGAGAAAACTTCTAATTTAAGAACACTTCTGTCTAAAGATAATGAATGGTCTTGGCAAGATAAACATAATGTAGAATTTAATGTATTAAAGGAATGTATAACCAAAGCCCCTGTCTTGACATATTATGATCAAAATAAGCCAATTACACTGTCTGTCGATTCATCTAAAGATGCCATGGGTGCAGTAATTAGCTATGATAAACACCCCATTGCTTATGCTTCAGCTTCTTTAAGCTCATGTCATATTCTCAGATTGAGAAAGCTGTTAGCTATCTTATTCGGTTGTACAAAATTCCACCAATATGTATATGGTCGCCACACTGTAGTTGAAACTGACCACAAACCAATAGTGTCGCTTTATAAAAAGCCAATATACAACATTCCTCCCCGTCTTCAAAGAATAATGCTAAGATTACAACCATATGATCTGAATGTAACTTACAAACCTGGTAAATATCTATATGTTGCTGATACTTTGTCTAGAGCAGCTTTACCAGAGCAGTCATTAAATGATCTTGATTCTGATCTAGATCTGCATGTCAATTTAGTCATTAGATCATTGTCAGTTTGTTCTTGAATAAGTTTTTTCAAGATAAAGAATTGTCACTTTTAAGTAAATATTGCATATCAGGTTGGCCTGAACATAAAAAATTACTTCCAGACATTCTAAGGCCATATTTTCCCTTAAAAACTGATATACACATAATTAATGGCATTGTCTTCAAAAACAACAGTGTTATTATACCTGTAGCTATGAGAAATGACATATTAAAACAAATTCATGAAGGTCACCAGGGTATCCACAGTTGTCAAAGATTGTCAAGAAATCTAGTATACTGGCCAAATATGTACTCTGATATAGAAAAATTCGTTAATAATTGTCACATCTGTCTAACTAACAGACGCAGCAACTCTAAAGAGCCTCTACAGCCTCATGAAGTGAAACCAATCCCTTGGAATAAAGTCGGTGTTGATCTATTTGATCTCAATTCAGATAAATACATCATAGTCGTTGATTATTTTTCTCAATATATAGAGTTAATTAAGCTAGTAGGTGGTTCAACTAGTAAAATTGTTATTAGTCACTTAAAGTCCATTTTCTCCAGGCATGGAATTCCAAATATTTTAATTTCAGACAATGGTCCTCCATTTAATTCAAAAGAGTTTAATCATTTTGCGTTAGATTGGCAAATACAACATATTACATCAAGTCCCTATCTTCCACGGTCTAATGGTCTTGTAGAAAGAACCATAGGTACAGTTAAAAATATATTAAAAAAATGTCACACAGATCATTCAGATCCGCATTTAGCACTATTGCAATATAGGAATACACCTAAAGAAAACATGTATTCACCTGCTCAGTTGCTAATGTCTAGGTCACTTAGGACTAAGCTTCCAGTCTCAGAACAGACACTTAAACCTAAAATACCTAATTACAGGTCTCTTAAAAATAAAAAACAATTACAGGATAAAAAGTCACAGATTCATTATAATAAACACACAAAACCGTTGTCTTCACTGAACATAGGTGATAAAATATATTTCAAGAAGCAGCCAGATAGTGTTTGGACACCTGGTACTGTTTCAGACATAGGTCCACAGCCTAGATCGTATACTATTGTCTCACCAGAAGGTACTTTCCGTCGCAATCGCCAACACATCTTTTTACCAAAACAGTCTCTCACTGAGTCTACTCCATGTAAAAGTCCAATGCCAACCCAATCAGTACCACTAGATACCGATCCTCCACCAGCTTCCAATTCACCACCGTCGTCTCCTCCATCGAGCTATCAATCGCCTTGTTCAGCTAGTCCCGTCCCAATACCTGAAACAAAAACAAACACAAAACAAACACCAGATCATAGTCATACAAACCGCTCAACAATGAGTTATTCTTCATTCGGCAGAGCTATCATAAAGCCCCGAAGATTTTGGTAGTTTTAAGTCTAATGTAAGTTCTTATTTTTAATTTGTTAAGATTTAATTAACAAGCATTATTGTTTTCTGAACTCCAAGTTACGTAAATGTATGTATACCTTTTATATTAATTTAGTTAAAACGTCACTGTCACAGAAATGTCAATTCATTTAGTTTGTAAACGTCACTGTCACAAATGTCAAAATTGAAAACACCTGTCACGTCAACTTGAAGGTTGTTACTGTCATTTAAATTCCGTTCCACTCATAATAAAAATGAAGATTATAAAAAAAAAAAAATATATATATATATGTATGTGTATACTTACCAATGTTCTACGATCCTGTATACTTACCATTGTATTATAAACCGCTTAATGCCGGCTTCTTTTCTTTTAATACGGGAGATGTTACGTATGTATCCGACAGTCGTCTTTATGAATATTATTATAGTCTATGGTTTAATAGAAATGTCTATGGCCGTCTTCCGACGAGCTCCATTGTCAATATAATATCTTGTATCCTGTTCCGCCCGTCACCTTATCATGGAATACAATGTTAAAGAGCCTGGTCTTATTTTGTTTTACAACTGCTTATAAAAACCCACACCACACAACATAACAATAGCAATGTAAACAAACCTGAAGATGATACTGTATTCTTAAAACAATCACTAAACACACACGTTCATCTGTTTTTCGAAGGTTTTAACTTGATGAATAATGAAAAATTAATAATAAGTAGTAATTTTTTTTTTCTAAAACAATTGATACAACGTAATATGCTTAGTGGACTGAGCGAATTGCCTAAAAATACGGCAAGATTAGACGACTCGTTTGGTGAAGAGATTGTGCGATTGACTGCTGCGCGGAGTACCGTGGGTCCGATTCCCGCATGGAATGATTTTCGAACAGATAGGTGGTAGTTGTTTCTGTAGGTAGGTCTGACTGTTTGTGTAGGTATGTAGGTACTCGTGTTGAGATTTGTTATTGTAAACGTCGACCGACACCTACTTATGTATAATGCCCCGTTAGGATTATTTTGTTTTAAAGATAAGTATAACAAAGGGCTTACTTATACCTACAGTCCCTACAGAAGTACCGCTGTCGTCAACACCATAGCAATAAGAATATGTTCCCAGGGCACTTCATAGTTTGATAGTTAAAAAAATTAACTGGATAGTTACAAGATTACACAAAATTATTATTATTTGAAATAAAGATAAGTAGGTACTCACTTACCAACGTTTTTAGCGATATCGCAATAATTTTTCGAAGCGTCCACCGTTTCTTTCTAAACACAAAACTAGGTAGCACATTTTTGTAAATTGTCAGTAAGACTTCTAAGCGTGTCTGTCACTTTTTAGAACATTAAAAGCGCCTATTAGGTACCTACTCGCTGTTTTTACTCATTTACACTACGGACTTCTTCGGTGTACACTACGCGTTTTAGTTCGGCCCACAAATAAAAGTCTAATGGAGTTAGGTCTGGTGATCTCGCCGGCCAGTTCACAGGTCCACCACGACCTATCCACTTATCACCAAATTGGCTATACAAGTACGCGCGCACACATCGCTCGTAGTGAGCTGGACACCCGTGCTGGAAATACATGTCCTGCAGAAAGCACAGAGCCCAGAGGAATGCCATGGTCAAGTAGCTGCTGATAAGTGCGGAGTATCAAATCTGTGCTGGGATTCCGGGGAGCAGGGACACCATTCAGTCTAAGGGATTGTAGGTGTTTCTCATCGGCGTACATTTGCCTCGCGCTATTAACCAGACAAGAAGTAGAACCTTATCATGTCAAGGTACTCCACGTTGGAGTATTCGTACGTCATTATGAAAACAATAACTGGGCGGGCGTTGCACTCGCGGAAACGTAAAAAACAGCGATCGACGTCACGCTATGACTAATCGCAGTTGACTGGTGGAGGAGTAGGGATCCGGACGCGGTACTAGGATCTAAGGGCGCGTGTGTGTGGGATGCGCGTGCGGTGACACGTGACACGTAGACAAGTGTGCGTCTGCGAAAGGATATAATAGAATGAAAGAGGAAGAAGATTTGGTTATTTTTGGTTTTATTATGAAAAGTTTACTTCAAATAAGGGATAGTTTTTATTGGTATGTTAATATAATTTTTGATTTTTGAAAAAAATAATGTTGAGATTTCTGTGCCATAGGCTTCTACTCCATTCACCTATTCTACCCTATTTTTGTCCAGACGGTAAAAAAAGTCAGCCGGTATATATATTATATATCTATTATATACATACATACATATATATACATACATACATACATACATACATACACGTAACACAGACATATATAAATATATATATATATTATATACATATATATATACATACATACATGCACCAAAACACCTACTACATTGTAATAAAAAAAATAAAATAATTTAAAAAAAGTCTACAAGAAATGTAGCTTCAATGCCGTATCTATTAGTTGCTAAGATCTATGAAATCGGATGACGTCATCGCGTCGATTTCAAATTCCGGCTCTCTGATTGGCTAGCGCGTGCGTAGGTTTTTCGTAATTTTAAGTTTGAAATTGAACACGACAAAAACACGATAATATTGTAATTAAATACTTAATATCTGTAATACAATACATAAAAACACACGTAGTAGCCTTAGTTTGCTAAATTAACAATAATTTAGGGTAAAATACCGCCAAATGAGTAGGCGTCCCTTCAACGGGTTTTCATGTTTGATGAAATGACCATTTCTGGCCAAAATCAAACCGAAATCGACTGTTTCTACTATTAAAAATGTTTATTACTTACCCAGGCTAGCTGGAATACACTTTTTAAGAAGATAAATCAACACTTTTATAGTAAAATGAGGAGAGCGCGTGGTTCTGCGACCAACAGGAACTTGTCGAATTGCCAACTGAGCGCAAGTGGCGGTGTGTCAAATTCATTACGTCAAATGTCACACTTGAAGCATCATTTTGTTCTATATTCATTCCTACGTATTCTGTGCAAGTTTGAGGGAAATAACAACAAGTTAAGCATACGAAATCTTGTCAAAACCAATGAGTTATACCACTTGGTCCATAGTGCCAGTCCACATAGAGGGACAAAATTGACGTCTGGATTTTGTACCAATTCAACAGGTAAGATATTTGCAACTTTATACGAACATTTTACCTCTACTATCGAGTCTTTACCTATTAGACCATCCGGGCTTGCCGCTAAAAAGGGTTTACTATCATCTACAAACTGTAGCCTCGTTTTCTTGACAGATTGGCGGATCGCCTCAGATTCATTCTCCTTGCCATAAATTGGTAGCAGGAGTTCCTTTAAATTCATTATATTATAATAATGTTTGTAATATTTTGCGAACCGATGTTATTTAACCCAGACTTGGTCCAAAAGCTGACTGGTTACTAATAGTGACCAGTGAGCCTTCCGGTCCACTGTTTCCTTTTCAACATCCTTCGTTGAGAGAAATCCTTCAATATAATATTCTTTTTTTTTGGTTTTTATCTAAACAGATGTATGCTTTTTTATAATTTATATAATTCCAAAGGCATATCTTCTTCCGATTCTAAGCTACCGTAATTTACATCAAGCCTTTAGTTTTTTTCTCTTGTTCATCCCGTCTTTGCAATATGTCAGTTTCCTTTTTCGTCAAGTTTCTGTGTTTTTTTGCGAACGCTGTTTTCGTTTGTATTTTTTTTTATTGGATGCTTGAATGAATAGCCGCATCGCTATTCCATGAATTTACTGCTCCATAACATCTTGTTTGATACGACCCCCTTCCTGTGAAGTTGACCCCTTTTCCGCCAGTAAAGAAAAAAACTTATTTTGTTCGAGGAATAGGCCACCACAAACGTATGTAATAAAATCCATGTTGGTTTATTCCTTAAATTCTCTAAGATTACACTGGTAACATAAGCTGAACTCCATGTTACGAGAATACTGTGAAAAACGACAATCGAAACATTACTCTCATTATGACCTTAAATGTCAGAAGAGCGGTTGTCTGATGAGTGGATAGGTATCAATAGTATTTTAAGTTTTTAACAGTGCACTATTTTAGTGCACTGTTAAAAAATAATAGTATAAAGCAAAGCCACTTATGTACTACGTGATAGATTTTGATGCGATGACAATATTAATTTAGGTTTTGTTTAGGTATTGTCTGTAAATCTGATGATGTAGGCATTAATAACATCATTTAATGGTTTGAACATTTACCTTCTGTACCCAGTATGATTTTGAATCTCGGTCAGATTAACCTTTGGTATGCCGCAACTGGCACAGTTACGGTACCGCTGTATGCCGCGAATATACGGAGAGATCGCGCGGCCGCGCAACATTAAGTTTGACATCAAATATCTTTAAGATTAGACAACGTATCTTCCATGTGATTTTTGATTATAAAAGACAATGAATCCAAGTTTCATAAGTGTATATAATTAAGTAGAACAGCATGAGTGGTGTATTTATTATAAAACATTATTTCTTACGACACGGTAAAAAATGTTAATACTATGTTAAAACGCAGATAATACAAATATAGTTATTTTATTTTGACTTTTTCTTGTTTTATTATATTCTTCGTTATATTGTGTTCGGAATAACACTATAAAATAGTTAACCCTGGTAAAATATTTTAGAAACACATAAGTTTCTTTAGTGTAAATTTTTGCTGCATTTCCAAGCGCGGATCCGAGTTCCGGCACAGCCTGGTCCATTCATATACAGGATGTTATGGGTTATGAAAAATGCTTTCAAAGTTTTGATCGATATTTATTAAAATCAATAAAAGAGTATCTAACTAATCACTAGGTGGGGTATGGTATTCGCGCCAGCACTGACCTACACAAAGAAAAACTTTGCACCCTGTGCAAATTATGTTGACCTCTTTACGGATTTTATTTGCCGTACAATTGACGCAACGTCCCCTTTTGTGCAGGTTCATGCGTTTATTTGGTCGCTTAGTTCTATCAACGTCATCGGAGAAATGTGCAGGGAAATGGTTTCCGCTATAGCGATCGTAACCTGAGTTTGCAGGGGGCCTAGTGCGTTGTACTGGGTGGCGCAAAAGTAAAGACCCTATTTGGTTCAGCTATAACATTTTTTCTAAATTAGAAAACTAGATTTAGATTTTTTTAAATGTATATTTGTGCCATTAAATTTCGTACCATTAGGATTTAAAGATGATGTCTTTTAAATGGTGACCTCCAGAGTTGATACACATTTGAGCCCTATTTATGACATTTTGCATAACTTGCCGTAACACTTCCTGCGATATGTTCGTTATTTCTTGACGAATGTTTTCTTTTAGAGCTGCGAGAGTCTGTGGCTTGTTCACATACACCCGAGATTTCAAAAAACCCCAAAGAAAGAAGTCTGGACTGGTCAGATCGGGTGATCTTGCAGGCCAAGGCAAATCGCCAAAACGAGAGATAACTCGGCCTGGAAAAGCGTCCCTCACTAAGTCCATAGTGTCGCGCGCTGTGTGTGCCGTAGCGCCGTCTTGTTGAAACCAGATGTGCTCCAGCCCCAATTCGTCCAAACTGGGTATCAAAAACTCACGTAACATGGTTCTGTAGCGTTCTCCAGTGACAGTAATCGCATTGCCTCCAGCGTCTTCGAAAAAATAGGGTCCGATCACTCTGTCAACACAGATGCCACACCATACAGTAACTTTTAGTGGGTGTAGAGGTGTTTCTTGAATAATGCGCGGATTATCAGTGCCCCAGAACCGAGTATTCTGCTTATTGACATGCCCTGAGAGATGGAAATGCGCTTCGTCACTCATAACCAATTTTGAAGGAAAATCATCCTCTTCAAGGTTGAGGTTTATGACGCGCTGGCAGTAATCTAGACGAGCTCGGTGGTCAGCAGGCAGCAGCTGATGAGTCATTTGAGTTTTATACGGGAACATCTTTAAGTCTTTCACCAAAATACGCTGCAGGGTCCGTCTGGAAATGCCCAATTGCGTGGCACGTCGCCTCGTTGATGTTTCTGGACACTCTTCCACATCTTCGCGCACAGCATCGATATTTTCAGCTGAACGGCCTGTTCTTGGTCTCCCAGACTTAGGTCTATCCAATGTTGAGCCAGTTGCTTCAAGGCGTGTGGCAAAGCGTCGAATTGTGCGACCAATCGGTGCCGGACGGTGGGGAAATCGTCGACGAAATTCACGTTGTGTTCTTATCACTGATGAATTATTCCGTAAGAACATTGACACAATTATTCCACGTTCTTGGGGAGTAAAACGGTCCATGTTTATTTTCAGTGTATTTTACATTTGTTCACTACACAATTTTCAACAACAGAATGACAGAAAATGTCATATAAAAAAAAAAAAGTATTTTCTTTAGTGCCAGTACTTTTGCGCCACCCAGTATATAAATACTTTCCAAAGACAGTGCCTCCGCCAAAGCAAAACGAAACTGCCTGTGAGTCAATTTTTTTCCTCTTTCATGGCACCTGTATATTATATAACTGTTTAAAATGCTACAGTTGAGCAAGCGCCTAAAAACTTTGATGTACCACTTGAGACCTCTTTAACGTTCCATTAAATATGTGGAGATTTTTTGGTCCTTTAGGTCTACTCCTCCCATGTGTTTATTGTAGTTGTGTACTACAAGCGGTTTCTCACATTCGACGCCTGCTCTGCGGCCTGGAGCTGTGTCATTTTTATGATAAGTTGAAATCATTGTTACCAACTTTACATCTCTCCAGGCTAAAACAGTAACATTTCCGCAGTGTGCAGCAACAATGTCTCCTTTTTGCATTTGACGTTCATTTAAATTTTTAATTACGGAAGGAGTTTCCACTCTGCGGCGATTAAGAGTACCTACAACGTCCGTGCGTCTAGACTTTAAAAAACGTGCTAAGCCGACAGAGTTATAAAAATTGTCCATGTATAGACAATGACCTTTATCAAGGTAACCCTCTGACAACTTCAAGACAATTTTAGATGTTGAGTTTGTAAAGCCATGTATAGCTTGTCCGGCATCTTGATTTTTTCCCGCATATATTACAAATTTTAATAAGTAGCCCGTTTCCGCCTCACATAACTCATACGTCTTGATGCCAAATCTTGCGGCTTTTGTCCTTATACACTGTATCCAAGATAGATGACCTTTCCATAATAAAAGGGACTCATCTATGCTAAGGGCTTTACGTGGAATGTATATTTCAGCGAATTTTCTGTTGCAGTGCTCGACGATTGGGGCTATTTTATATATTTTTCGCTCATACCCTTGAATAGCGTCTATGAGATAGTCATTATCGATGAAGTGTAAAAATCGTAATAGTGAAATAAATCTATTTTTACTCATAATTTTTCTAAAGCATGGCATACCTAGTACTCCTGTCGTCCAATATTCATCGAGCCTAGCTCTGTTACATAGTGACATGTAAATCAATATACCGTAAAATTGATATAATTCTTCCACCGTAGTCTCATCCCAATCGTGAAGACGCGACCCATTAGTGATTCCTTCTTCGCTTGCACTTGCACGAGCTATAATTTGCCAAGCATATAAATTAGTCTGTTCTACTATCGTTTCCATTATTTGCCGGTCCCAAATAACTTTGAATATATTTATGGGGGAAGTTTCCTGAATAGTGGGGCCAGACTGCTCTTGATAAGACTCTTCAACACCCGTGAACTGGTCAAAATTTTCGTACCAAGTTAACACATTTTCCGGCACACTTTCATGCCCTTGGAGTAATTCAACATCTTCTGCCACCATTTCTTCTTCCCTATTTGCTTCATCCGCCTCTAAAATCCGAAGTAGGTCGACATCATCATAGTCTTCCCATTCATCAATTTCGCTACCGGAATCTACCGCTAAAGCCTCAGCCAACGAAGACGGTAAGTATTCATCATCACGCATCTAGAGCAAAAAGGAAAATTGAAATAAACATTTATTGGTTATTATTATGTCTAAAAACATATAATTGTGATAACTGACTAACCGCAAGGGAAGGTGAATCCTCTTCTTCGTTGAAGTCAAATCCCCTGGCCTCTTCATTTATTGTACCTCGCAGAGCCTAAAACAAGATTGTTTCGGAATGCAATTCTACTTCCGAAAAAAATAATACCCAAAAAACATAAGATAAAAATGTCGAGGAACGTAAAAGTTTACCCGAATATTTCCCGATCCAGTTACGTGTATTAGCACGTGTTCATTACATGGAACTCGTAGAGTTCCATGTGGAGATAGCTGCACCGGCAAGGCCATGCTGATTGGGACAGCACGTGGGGGTGGTGTCACTGTGCCACGATCCATTTCGCTAGACTCCATCTACAATTAGTGTTAGTGCATGCAATTTTGATTGTAAATTTAAATCTTTATTCCCATGCCCAATCTAAACCATGCTAGAAAATTCAAAAGAGATTTCACAGTTCAGCACCATTACCAATATAGATATGTGAAAAATTCCTGAATCCAACACCATTGCTAGTAAATATGTGTGTTACAGACAAATAAAGAAGTGGAACTCAGCATTGAAACAACTTGTTAGTTTATAAAGAACATAATTTAATAACTTTGAAGCATCAAGCCACACCTACACTATGCAGCACAGAATTGGCATTCATCACTCGGGTAATGGTCATAAATAGCAAACATACACCTTTGGCACCAAAAAAGTTTAGTGTTAACTAGCACTTGAAAAGTAATATTAGTGTCAGTGCAGCGAAAAAAATGAGCAAGCAGCTTTGGATTGGTCAGCAAGCCACACACGGCACATACATTCAGTTTCACGAAGTGCGTTTCCTTCCATGGCCATTTCAAATCGTGAATACACAAACGGTAATCTTCTTTGTTTAGATAATTATCAACATCTAAGAAAACAACCATTGTTATTGTTTGTTAACCTATAACAAATCGAAAATTATATTAAAGTAAATACCTAGGTAGTACCTACCTACCTAGAAGAAATAATAACAATTTTTAATTAAAGCACCATCTTGATTTGCATTTAACGAAAATCATTGAAAACCGTAATATACACATGTACCTACATGATTTCAGTTCCTTACTAATCATAATCAAATAAATCGCGGATCTGCGTTCCGGCATACCAAACTTCAAACAATTTTAACACCATACTGTATTTGAATATTCTAAAAGCCGGAACGCGGATCCGCGCTCAAATTGCTTTGCACAAGTCTCAACAAGAATTTAGACGAAATGTTGCGTGTTCGCTGTTGATGTAATATTTCTTCGTAATGTCCATAAAATTACCTTCAAAAGTACAAATAAACTCACTTCTTTGAAAAATAATAAAACCAAGATACGAGTGGTTCAAATCAACAGGTGTTGAAGCTAACGGTCAGAGCTAAAGTTTACGTCGATTTATCGGCTACTTCCCATTTGGTAAACTTCCCATTTCGTAAACCTCAAACTGTACCTACTAAAAAGTTGCGTTTGGTAAACATTATACATTTCATACATTTAGTCCCATTTCGAAAACATTTCAATATTTTTTTGTGTTATATCCCATTTGGTAAACTTTCAGATGAAATGGGTACAGTCAAGTAAAAAAAGAAAAACGAAACTAATGATAACATTGTCATTTATTTTGTTAAATATTTTTAATCACAGGTACAATAGTCGGATTATGTGTACGTATGCCATTTACACATATTGATATTTAAAAACAGAAATAAAAAGTGGGGTGTACAAATAACTTTCAAAAAATTTAAGAAAAATCACAGTTCGATTTGACTATTTCGATGACAAGTTTTATTTTTTTAATAACATAAGTCAATCTAGATGCGAAATCAACTTATATAAAAAAACAATAATCACAGATTTGGTACTATCTTTTTATGTTAATGTACATTAACATAAAAAAATACATACGAAATCAACTACTTATAAAATATAAAAATAAACAGTCACAGATTTGGTACAATAACATAAAAAATACATGCAAAATCAACTTTTAAATATAAAAACAAATAATAATCACAGATTTGGTACAATAACATAAAAAATACATGCAAAATCAACTTTTAAATATAAAAACAAATAATAATCACAGATTTGGTACAATAACATAAAAAATACATGCAAAATCAACTTTTAAATATAAAAACAAATAATAATCACAGATTTGGTACATTAACATTAAAAATTACACACAAAATCAACTATAAAATATAATCACAGATTTGGAATATTAACATAAAAAATTTACTACCTACACTACAAAGTTAAAAATCAATAAATAAATTATAAAGTGATACAAGCAATTCTTGATAATTCGTTCAAACAATTTTCCAATGATATTTTTCCACTTTTGTAATCGCCGAGAATATTGTTAATTCGTATATCATTTTGGATAGATTTTTTTCTTCGTTTTGATATACTTTCTCCATTATTATAAAAGCTGTAAAAAATTGTTATGATTAATTAAAGTAATAATGTATAATTTTTATCATATGTGTCGCCTAAAAATACAGGTCATTGAAACAAAAATATGTACCTTTTCAGAAGATTTTCATAATGTTTAATATTGCCTGATATCGTTTCGAAAAATAAAAGAATTGATGGCCTTTTTCCAATTTCACTATTGAAACTCCAATTCCAAGATTCCATGAGGTTTGTAGTGCGGTGTCTTTGTGCGTAGCAGCACCAAATATTCATCATATCTTCATTTTCCAACCACTGATCCACAAAGTAATCATTGAATTCAGTTATAGCTTTTTCTTCAAAACTGTAACAGAATTAATTCGTTGAAGATTATGATACGAAAAACCATATATTACCTAGTTTGATTCCTAGTTGTCTATTTCTGTGTCTATACAAACTGCTTTTAACTTTGTCAAAATTTGGTAATTCTTTAATAATTTCATAACCATTATCTTTCAGCTTTTTAGTACATTTCCTGTATGTAGCTGGAATCGGCTTCAGATCTTCACATATAGTTTGTTTACATTTTTCGATGGCTACTTTCACTTCATTTTTTTCAAAATTCGGAATACAAGAACTGCAGTGAGCATTTTCTCTTAATACATGGCTTCGATTTGAATTCAAAGTTACACTTGCTGAACATCCATCTTTTCTATTAACACAGCGCCACCAACTTGAGTCCTTATTATTTTTCTGTTTATAATATTGATGCCCAGCGCGTAATAAAATTTCACCGCCTCGTGTACTATTAATAATTTTTAAATTCACTGCACCACTAGAAGATCCCTCACCCGACATTGCAACGACCTTGCACTATGCATAAAACGAGTGAACTGATAAGTTAAACCCGGTAATAGATATAATTTACGTATACTTACTTATGTCTATCTCATTCACACCTTTTGTTTAAAACGATGGTAAGGACAATAAATCCCTACCTGAGAACCCGCTCGGTGCTTCTTTTGCGGGAAAAGCACGTGGTATTTTTAGTAGCATCGTGGTATTTTTACAGACTTTAATACGTTTTTTTTACTTCTTCTTGATCAGCCATTCTTTTTGATGGTCGAGATACTATCTCAAGACTGAAGCATTTAAAAATATATACATCTCTAATTTAATACTAATTTGACACTGACTGTACCGTACAAAAATAACAATACTAACAAAGTTTACCAAATGGGATTAAATGTATGAAGTAACGAAATGTTTACCAAACGCAACTTTTTAGTAGGTACAGTTTGAGGTTTACGAAATGGGAAGTTTACCAAATGGGAAGTAGCCGATTTATCAGGTGTTTTTAAGTACTTTTTCGTAATATTTTTATTAAATAGTACTATAATACAGAACTACTTATAGAAAAAACGATATTTTTTCTTACTTTTTCACGATGTATCTTCACAAAAAAGTTTTATTTAACTCAGTCACGTCCGCCGGGAACACAGTAACAACTGAATGTTTCGATTGAACACTTCACACGAATTACGAATGAAAATGAATGGTTTGACCGCATTAGAAGCTAACTTCATTCAATAGGAACTCCTTTCTACGATTTTAAACTTTACTTGTATGTAAATACTACCAAAAAATGCAAAAAATCGTGTGGAGTCGTTTCAGCGTGGATCCGCGTTCCGACAGTATACCGGGATTCCGCGGTTCCACGTTCGCATACCAAAGGTTAAAACACAACTCACACAATGTTCTTCAGTCATTGTATATAACGTTATTTATCAGTATCTAAAATCGAATGCAGCCATGATCTTTGATTCTAAAGTCAAAGATTTCCCGAACGTGATTACAAAATCATTAAAAAAAAGCAATATAGTGCGCCAATAGCAATAAGTGCCAATATAGTTCGTAAAAGCAAAATCAAAACACATCCACATTGAAAAACAACATAGACAACAAGCGAAGTGTCAGATTCAATTCAGTGTTGTCATAATAACTAAAAAATATCAACGTAAAATCGATAAGTCTGTTACTTTTTTATATAACCGATAATAATTTATTTATTTTTGTTATTCTTTTCGTATTTTCATAATTCGTTTTTATTTACATATTATGTTTTCTTTTAGTTGGTTTTTGATTACAATATCAGTGAAGTCTAGTGGGAATGCCCTTGAGGTTATTGTGGTAGTTTATAAATCGATTTATTAATGATATAATACCTACTCATAATATAGTTTTGATGCTAACAATATTTTGCCTGCGTCAGTTTCAAAAAACTTCTGATTTTTCCAATAGAATTACGTTCTTTAACGAATTGTTGTTAATTGTAGTGGCGCTCATTTGGAAGAAAGTAAATACGTATTTTTTTATTGGCAAAATTAATGCATGATGGATTTTTTCTTTAGTCTAATGTCCACTGGAGGGCCTGAAATGGACATTTCAATCAAGGTTTTAAAAAAATACACAAATGGGCAAATTCGCACCTCAAGGGCAAAGTTGCCAAGTTTTACGGTACCTACTAACATGACAAAATTGAAACTGCTTTAGGTTGCATAAAAAAGTCATTTACAAAAAAAATATTACAAGGCACAGAAATGACATTCTTCTTCTATGTAATGTTCATAAACAGCATATTTGCAATTTTGGCACCAAAAGTTTAAAGTACACATTCATAAATTTATGGCAACAGTGTCAATATGAAGAATAAAATGAGGAGGGACCTCTGTGTATGTGGGCATTAAAACACATAAAGCATATATCCCTTTTTATTGATGAAATAGAAGTCTTCTCCCATGGCCAAGCGCAAGCGCATTCTGTGTCAAATAAACATTTTTTCTTTCTTTTCTTTTTATTCGTAAAGATATAATTGGTACTCCTATTGGTGGAAATAATCATAAACGTCCATGTAGACTACCATCTTAGACGGCAATATTGCTATGTACCAAATGTTATTTTCTTATAATAACGTCTCTTTATTCAGGTTCTCAAAAAAGAAAGAAACTAATAAATAGGTAATAATTACAACAATTGCGTAAGTTAGTGTTTTGTCAGGTAATAAAAAAATGAATAGATTTATAGCTGAACCTTTGCCACGAGTCTTTCGCTGCGCTCCCTTTGCGAACTTCGTCTCCAGTTGTTAGGGACATAGTGGTACCCTCGTTCAGGTCCGCACTTGTACGCTCGGGATCGCCCCCCACACTCTCTACGCACTTCACGGGAGCCGGGATAACGTCACGAGGCGACCCCGCACGTCGCGCTCCGTCAGCCGAACGGAGGCTCCGCCTGTTCCGCGCGCCCTCGTTCTCTCTGTGCCGGTAGCACCTCGGTGGCCGACAGGTTCAACACGATTTTCCCAAATAGATGCTGCAACCCAGGCTCTGTAACACGTTCAATGCATAACGTAGGTAGATTTCTAGCACGTCTGGGTCCTGGAGTGCGACCAAATCGTCTAAGTAAACTAGAACCCGGAGACCTTTCTCTCTCAAGAAATATGCTACCCACTTGCTGACGTTGGAAAAGGCTGCCGGTGCACTGGCCAGGCCAAAGGGTAGAGATTGTCATCTGATAAACTTTGTTTTCGTACCCAAAAGCGAGTTCGTGACTTCGCAGTTTTCTGCTATCCCTGACTTTATAAGTTCTTTATTTCTTCGAACACGGCTTGGGATGGTTACGTTAAACACCTTAATAAATTCTTGCACAGGGGAACGGAAGGCAGTTTTGTGTACCGTGAGATAATTCTTTTCCAACTACCCCCCTCAAAAATTTACAATATTTACGACTCCTTTGTGACTTCCTCTCTTCCAGATTAGTTGTGTGGTTTCGAGGACTTGAAACTTCCTGGCGGGCGATAATTTGATGTTCAGATTGATGAAACGTGTGTCGGCGCTTGGTGATGAGTGCGCTAAGCTGGTTGTCTACCTTTGGGGGCTTGAGTAAGCAGTGCCGGCTTACGAAATGTATTTCTTGTCGATTTCCTTTCCAAAAAGCTTGATATAAAGATTTTCACCGACCCTCCGTTATCTTTCACGAAGTTCCCTTCCCTAATAACTTCTTATCGAAAATGTTAGTTGTCGAAGGAGGTATAGCCTAAACCGCACCAGTAAATGCTTCACTTTTGCAATTAAAAGCCTTGCTTCTTATATCCATTGTCTCAGCCCGGTAAGCACATACATACTGCAGAAGTTGATCCGACAATATCTTAAACGGAGATTCTGAAAGCATCTTTCTCAACTCCTCTCCAGCTTAGGGCAACTTCTTCCTTACAGCGAGCGTTTAAATCCTCGGCGAGTGCCTTTCTTTGCAAAAGATGGCCATGTCACCTGGATCCTCATACCGCGGATCGTCCTTATAGGAGTCCAAGATCGGAGCCCTCCATGTTGTAGTACCTCGTGATTCCGAGAGCGAATCAGCATCAGACTCCGAAATAAGGTCTTCCTTTTCGGGTTCTGAGTGTAATAGGCCGCTGCTGGGTCTTTATTTTCCCCTCTTCGCTCGCTCGCTTATCTTGAGACGTGGAGCGAAGCAAGACCTGGTTACTGGATGCTATGAACTAGACTGGATGGAATGGGTTGATTGCCCTCGCTGACTCGTTGAAAAGTGCAATGCATTCCTTAATTTTTAAAAATTGTTGCAAAAATTATAATTAATTAATAAAAATAAAAAACAAAATTGTAGTGTCCAACTGACAAAATTCGAGTAAATCTTGCAACACATTCCATTGCTCATCAACACACTGCACAAAAATAGCCAACTGAGCTCTACTTATTAAATCACAAGTTTTATTTAACGCCATAAGTTTTTATTTGCACTTTGTTATTATTTCTTGGATCTGATTGGTGACATCACTTCCCATCTCCTCCACCCGTGCAGTAAGTGCCGTGCGAGTATAACACTGTTCGCTTTAGTTTCAACGTTTTTACGATCACAATTTTGTGTAAAAATTCTTAAAGCCTCTTTAACAATTTCTCCATCAGAAAAACATTTCTTCTTTTTTGCTACAAGCAAAGTAATCTCGTAAGATGTTAAAACTTTCTTTGTTTTTGAATATGTATTATGTATTACTAGCTGATGCCCGCGACTTCGTCCGCGTAATTGTCGGTTGTCAGCAAGGGTTTAATTATTTTTTCATGGATTTGCGGGGTTTTAATTTTTTGGTACGGAACCCTATTTTTTTGTAAAATAAAAGTAACCTAAGTTACTCCTTATAACATCAGCTATCTGCCAGTGAAAGTCCCATCGAAATCGGTTCAGCCGTTTCAGAGATTAGCCGGAACAAACAGACAGAAAGACAGACAGACAGACAGACAAACATTTTTAAAATTGTTTTTTTGGGATAGGTACCATGCTTACTTTCATATGCATTTAGTATAAAGCTGTTATTTGGACATTACAAACAGACACTTAGATTTTATTTATTTGTATAGATGATTTTGTTCATACTGCCTTGCTTCAATAACACAATATCGTTTTTCCCCATTCATCATGAAAAACACTGTAGGCCTCGGTCGATTACGAGTTACTTGGTTTGCTGTGAAACATATTACTCGTAAAACAAACAAAGAATGTATATTATTTTTGTTTTTTCGAAATAGATAGCTAATATAAATGGATACTTATATTAGCTAATAAGGAATAACATATCCTTGAACGGCAATGTAAACTGGTTTCAACAAAAGCTATTCAATTATTTAATCAGTGCTTCATCACCGAAATTACAAATTACTCAATTAAAATACAGAAGACAGTAAGCAGACGTGTGATCTCTATTGTTTTTCACAACACTATGGAACTGTAGGCGAGCGGCGAGAACGGGCAAACGCAAGAGTTGGTCTCCCCCCCCCCCCCCCCGCCCGCGATATGTGCGTACTGCGTACGCGGATTTTCCACTGACGGGAATTTTCGGGCTGGTTTGCGCAGTCCATTTAAAAATATGTTTATGTTGTGAAAGTATGTTGTGTTTTATACAACTTTGTTACAGAAAACGATGATTTAAGGCAACAATAAATTTTATAAAACTTCCCACAATTGCAACCCCATATCGGAATTAATATGATCCAGGCTCTCTCTTTGGTACCAGTACGTTGAACTCTTGACAAGCTAACTCGTCATTATAGTAGCAACGAGCTAGTGCCCTCACCATCTCCGTGTTCTGAATATTGGTGTATGGAACGGACTGGAACGATATCGCGCGCTTCAAAAAATAAATCTGTTATTCGTTTTATCGACAAAACAGTTATTTCATATAATTTAAATAATTTTCTCAACATTTTCACACATGACCTTTTAGATGACGGTTCCAGTTTCCAGTAATTATTAAACGATTTTTTTGCTGTTATATGCATTTCACAGTCAGAACAAACTTTAGAAAGAGTTAGAGCACTAAAAATATTATCGATTATTCTTTTCCTGTCACGAAAGTAACGTTACAATGCAATCAATTAGTTCAAAATGTCTGTACCGTAGATTGATAATGATTTTGCAAGATTACTGTTCTACTTTTTAAACAATTTACTTCAACATCTTAACGTACAAAAGCAGAAACCAGTTTCGAAAACGCCGAATACATAAAAGTAATAAATGTGGAAATATGTATATAATTAGTACAAACAACTGACAGTGTTAAGAATGGCATAAAAAACCACATGTATTCGTTATAACCACATTTTTATACCTGATGTGCAAATCCATTACGTAGAATTTTTTTTTGGGTTTTACTTTTTCTATTAACGATGTGGTTTTCGATTTTCTGTTTTATTGCGCAAATTTATACCACACAGCGTTGCGTGTTCTTTCCACAGGGAATGCCTGCAAAAGTTGGTCCTACTTGTCAACACCCCCCATGGAAAGATTGTAGTCCAACACAACCCTGAGCTTGTATTTGAAGGTCCCGTATTTCTCGGCCCCACCGACTTCTACTTTATGAAAAGGTCAGTGAGACCAAGTTAGGGTCCCTCCAAACCACAACAGATAAGTCTTCAGTATGGCTCAAGGCTATCTCGCCTGGGCGCATGTTGTTTTTCGTCTTCCCCTTCAAACTATCGGGAACAAATTCCCGATTAAGTCTGTGGCTTCCGACGGTGTCCGTCTTTTGCGCCTTTAAAGTCCTTGACAATAGGGGGGAGTTGTAAAAATTATCCATTACAAGTGTATGGCCTTTATTTAATAGAGGCCGAACCAACCTGTACACTATTTGGGATGTAGCCCCCTCTGGTTCATTGGACCCCCTTTCGACATCGTGCTGTTCAGTAAATTCAATTTGTGAACCCTTTCCAGAATAAATCTCGAACTTCCACAAATACCCCGTACGGGATTCGCACAGTTCGTAGCTTTTTATACCTACCCGAGCAGCTTTATTGGCGATGAGTTGGACGAAATTGAGTCTCCCTTTTCACAAGAGGAGAGACTCATCTATCGCAATATTCTGCTCGGGCAGGTATAAACTGCTGAACTTGCGATTTAAATGTTCGACGATAGGGCTAATTTTGGCGATTTTAGATAGTGAAGAAGAAGATAGAGAAGAATTGTCTACGAAATGAAGACATTTCTTCAGAAGTAGGAATTTACTGAAGAGCATTATGTCCTTAAAATTCCCGATCCGCAGGTACGAGAATCGAGGTTGCCAATATTCCTTTTCCACAGAATATATGATAAAACTGCACCATCAGAATCCCGAATAAAGCCCAAAGATCGCTAGACAAAACGTCCTTCCACTTCTTAATTGGGGAATTTGGTGGTAAATTATGGCAGATAGTGTTTGGTGCGCGTAGCGGTTCGTCTCCAAAATTATCTGAGCCATAATTGTTTTGAGTTTTGAGCCATTTTGTTCTTTGTAACAAAATGGCTCAAAACGCAAAACAATTATGGCTATAGATGAAAAAAGTAACAGCAAGCACACAGCGAAAATGATAATCACATAAATATTTTTCATGTCAAATATGTTTTACTTCAGGCGGGTCTCCTGCGACACTGTTTTGTGTTTTCTAACTCCTAACTTCAAATATCTAACAAAATATACGCCCATATTTTGTTGAATAGCATCTTCGCTGTGTGCAAACTTTTTTTATCTTTGAAATAAAATAAATAACTTTGATTGTAAAATTGCTTTTGATTTCCCTTTTGATTTGCAGTTTTGTTGCAATAGTTGTTTATATTTGATTAGATTTAGATAGTAATAGTAATAGCAGGTAAAATAAATAGAAACAAAATATGCTTAAATAAAATTTTCAATGGTTTTAACAAATACCGGCTGACTTTCTACAGCGTCTGGAGAAAAACAGGGTAGAATAAGTGTGAATGGAGTAGAAGCCTATGGCACAGAAATCTCAATGTTTTTTTTTTCAAACATCAAAAATTATATTAACATATCAATAAATACTTTCCCTTATTTGAAGTAAACTTTTCATAATAAAACAAAAAACAACCAAATAAAAAAATTAAACAAATAAATAGACAAATAAACTAAAAAGTCACCCTACTCGACGCGCGGAAATTGTCAATGAATTCGTAGCGACATTCAATCCTTTGATTAAAGCCGGCACTATCGGCCGGCTTTAACGGAACTTCTTCCTCTTTCATTCTATTATATCCTTTCGCAGACGCACACTTGTCTACGTGTCACGTGTCACCGCACGCGCATCCCACACACACGCGCCCTTAGATCTCCCTACTCCTCCACCAGTCACCTGCGATTAGTTATAGCGTGACGTCGATCGCTGTTTTTTACGTTTCCGCGAGTGCAACGCCGCCCAGTTATTGTTTTCATAATGACGTACGAGCACTCCAACGTGGAGTACCTTGACATGATAAGGTTCTACTTCTTGTCTGGTTAATAGTGCGAATATATTATAAAAAAATAATTGAGAGGGGTTTAGGAACAGTAATAGAGCACGAATCCAAAAAAAAAATTCTGTCTGTTTGTCTGTTTGTTTGTATACGCTAATCTTCGGAACTACTGGGCGGATTTGAAATTTAATTCTTTTGTTGTATAGGTATTAAGTTTGGGCAACATATAGGCTATAATTTAACTTGGAAACTTGAACACCAGATGCAGAACCGCAACAGACCAGCTAAACTATAAGAGATACAAAAATGGTACCATAGCAAAAATTGTTCTACGTGACGTGCATTCTCTGCTGAGAGAATAAATTTGAAGATCTGGAACACCTGATGTGGAACTCCAAGAGCCCAGCTACACCATGACACATATAGGAATGACGTCTGATGAAAAGTTGTTCGGTCTGATGGGCATTTCCTGTTGACTTATAAAAATCGAAGATCAGAAACATCTGATGTGAAAATCAAAGCTATCACTAATTTCACTGTATCTTATAAAATAACATAAGCTGGGAGTACCTCCACGCGGTGAAGGCGGTAACAGTTTAGAATTGATTTTTGATGACGCTGGTATATCATTAAAAAATTTGACTCTACTGGCCAAAATTCCCATTTTTTTATTTTATCGAATAAATATATGCCTTCGGGCTTATGTTATTTGGGTGTTTAATTTCCTTTTCCATTTATCTACGTGACACGGTAGCGTACCCGGTAACGCAGCGGAGCAGTCACTTAAATTTTAATTGATCAGGTATCTTCTTTACAATAAAACTATAACCATGCCTAGAAAGAGGTCAAATCTTCCCCAATGTTCCAAAGGAGCTAAAAGATTGAGGATCATAAGATCCCAAGAATCTACCGAAGAGCGTCAGGAGAGACTTGATGCTGTTCGAGAACATCAGGCTGTAACTCGCTCCGTGGAAACCTCTTCTGAAGGTCTCTAGAGACCAGTGAAGAGTATGATGCGCGACTGATCGCTGATCGTGAACGTCATACACTGTCTCGCGAGTCGGAGACGTTTACCGATACAGAATCACGCTTGAGTTCTCAGCGCAGCGTATTCGCACATCTCCTAACAGGTCTTTTGAACCGAATGATGAACGTGATGCACGACTAACTGCTAATCGAGATTATCATACACAAGCGACCCGACCCAGCTTCGCATTGGCCTATAGCCTTCCTCGGTAAATGGACTATCCAACACAAAAATATTTTTTTAATTCGAACCAGTAGATCCTGAGATTAGCGTGTTCAACCAAACAAACAAACAAACTTCAGCTTTATAATATATAAATAAATAAAATTTCTTTATTTCAGGCAAGTCAACATTGTTTATATACACCCATAGATTTCAGTTCATACAATTATTTATTTATATATTGAATTATTATTGATATTTGAATTATTGTTATATAAAACTCATTAATTAAATTATATTAAATTGTTAAATATTGTTTAAATTAAATTAGTCAGGTATCCATCAGGTAGTCAATAAATTATTTTAAAACAAAATTATTAGTGTTCATATAAATGGAGCGGTATACAGAGGTTACAATGCTATTTTTACAATTTATCAGTCTTAAGTGAAATGTTGCTCTAAGCCTACAAATTACAGCATAGAAATCGTCAACTCTGTTCTCGGCAAACATTCCAGACGCGCTACACCGCCAGGGGAGATTAAGTATGGCCCGAAACGCATTATTGTATTATACACGAAGCGTATTGTATGTACTCTTCGTATACAGTACGCAAAAGAGATAAGTATCCATGTCGTCGGGAATAGTTGAAGATTTCTTAGAAACCAATGGGGGCTTTCAAATGACATTTTATTAAATCATTGAACTGTTTATTCTCTATAAATTGTATTTTATTTTATTCATAAAAACCTATCGGTTTCTAAGTAAACTTCAACTGTTTCCGGCGACATAGATACTTATCTCCTTTGGTGACCGTACCTGTACCAGAGCTGACCGGTGTAGAACGCCTGGCAGTATGCTTTAAACAGGGTCACTTTAGCCTGCTGCGAACAGTACGCGAATCGTCTGGCAAGCATATTACTTTTACAAGCAATGCTTCGCCTTTGTCTTTCAAGATAAAGGTTATCAGTTAGGTCGTCAGTCACTATGTGTCCAAGATATTTAAATTTACTTACAATTTTAAGGGGAGATCCACACAAATAAACTGGCAACACATGTTCCGGTCCCTTACCGTGTTTGAATATTAATATTTCTGATTTGTTTACATTATAAGTCAGACAGTGAGTGGCTGCATATCGCTCGCAGATCTTAATAAGCTTCCTCAATCCAGCTGCAGAGGGGCTGAGCAGAACCATATCGTCAGCGTAACTAAGGCATTCGCCTCCTATGTGGCATCCAACTCTGGTTCGGCTCGGCTCCTCCAGCAGCTTATTTACATATAAATTAAAAAGCACCGTAGAAGTCAGCCCACCTTGCCTCACCCCACATGCCAATTTATAGGTTTTCGATAAACTACTTCCCCATTTAACTTGATTTATTTGGTTTGAATACCAATATTCTAAGATGTTTATGATTTTGGGGGGTACTTTTGAGTTTCTTAATTTTTCCCATAGTATTTTATAATTAATTGAGTCAAAAGCACGGCTCAGGTCTAGAAAACATGCATAAACGGAGGTGTTTCTTAGTGTGTAACCTCGTACCGTGTTTTTCAGTGCAAATATTGCGAAATCAGTAGATAAGCCTTCTCTAAAGCCAAATTGAGTCTTACTTATTGGGATGTTATCTTCCCCCAAATATCTGTTAATTATACGTTCAAATATTTTCGACAAAATTGTTGCAAGTGAAATGGGGCGGTAATTAGTCAGGCAGAATGCGTCACCGGTTTTATTTTTAATTATTGGTACTACATTTGTCTTCATAAATTCTACTGGTAGGTATTCGTGATCAATACATAGATTGAAAAAACAAGCAAGTTTTTCATACAGCAGTGGTCCCGCATGCAGTATGTGCTCGACACTGAGCCCGTCATGACCCGGGGACTTGCCTCGCTTCATTTGCCTCACATAATCAAACACTTGTTTAGGAGTAACGTGAAATGCACTAGTATCGCACGCGACAGAGGCGTGCACATTTATACCTGATTCTTGATCCGAGTCCCCGCCATCCGAACGCGCTGACGCTGACGCCCTGCGCCGTAGGCTGCGCTACGGCGCAGCGCGTCACCAGCGGCGGCGGCGACGACTCAGACAACTGTACCAAAGACGAGACAGTCCCCGCGCCACCACTGGCCCCATGCCGCACACTCACTTGCGCCACCGGGGGGCAGAACTTGTCCGCAAACATGTTAGCAATATTGACAGGGTCTCGACTGTTATTAACGGATAAAGGAAGACATGTCTTAGAATTTAATTGGTTTGTTTCTTTCCAGAATTTGCTGAATTCTTTATTCTGCCTATGATTGGCAATAATGTCCATTTTAATTTGTTGTTCGTTTTTCTGACACCATCTTATTTTACTTTTAAAAAGCCTTCGACTATTAGCCATATCGTCATAAATTCTACCCTCCGTCGGCCGACCGTTAAGTAACCAAACTTGATAATATTGTCTCGCAGATATGTGTGCCTCCCTGATGTGATAGTTCCAGCCTGTAACCTGTTGTTTTCGGTTCTGACTTTTACCACGATAAGATCGAACTGCAGCTTTAGTTATGCAATAGATAATTTTGTTGTAGTATTCATCTATATGACTGTAATGATGTTCGTCGTTACATGAAGAACCGGCACACGGAAAAATCGGCCAAATACATGAATCAATAAATTGTTCACAAGAATTAGCAAAGTTGCACCGTTGATCCTTGCTTCGGTTTCCCCATATTACTTTGTTAATAGCATGGGTACAATTATTATCTATTTTAGGTACTATAACATCGAAATCACAAGTTACTATTAATGGAAAGTGGTCTGACCAGTTTACATCGTTCAAAATACTTATACCTTCTATTGTACTTAGCGCCGACGCTGTGGTCACACAATGATCTAGCCAACTGGTAGACCCATGCGCATCACTAAGACAAGTAAAAGTATTAGAAGACATACCTAATAGACTAAGATCCGCACACGTCCACTGTTGCTCGTTACAGTAATCAAGTAGCTCACTCGCGAAAATGCTATTATTACGTGACACATCCGCATTAAAATCACCAAGTGATAAGACACATTCCACTGCATTGTTTTCAATAACCGCACTAATGGTGCTTAAACACTCCGTAAACAGAGGTAAGTTATCTATTGCCTCGGTAGGCATATACACCGACATAACTACACAGCTGCGGCCGGCGAGTTGTATACACACGGCCGCTACGCGCGTCGATCCAGTCTCAATCGGCGAAACGTTTGTAAACAGAGTCTTCCTCCACATTATTGCGACACCTCCGTAGGGTCGTCCTTTTAAGGTACCCTCCGTCGTATCCACCGCTGAGACACCATGGTAGGTGAACTCAGGGTGGATTCCATTTAGATACTCCAGGTCATCGGGAAGCAGCCAATGTTCTTGTAGTGCAATCACGTCATGAATCTTACATAGGTCTCTGATATGATTACAGGAACGTTTAACAGATCTACAGTTGAACGAAACGAGACTTATTTTCATTTTCTGTCTGCACGAGTATCAGAAGTAGAATGTACTCGTCTTAATGTGTATTTTCTATATACCACTCCACAAGGCCAAAAGTCTTCACTTAAGATAGTAGCTTCTTGAGCCTGGTCAATAGTTACCTTAAAAGAAGTGTAATTGGTTTCTTTATATTGGTTGAGCTTCTCAACTTTCACGACCGTGTGTCCGCTTTCTTGAATAAAGTTAGTAAGATCTTCTTCTGTAGTTGAATTGTCAAATCTTGAGGCATATATGTAGGAAAGTTTTGGTACTATTTTAATTTTATTCGATGTCAAGACAGCCTTGCCCGTTCTATTATTATTATTCTTTTGTCTTGTCTGCCTGATATCGCGATATTTATTTTTCTTGTTCGTCACAGTTATGAAACCGTCGTCGTTGTCAACGATAGTGTCGTCAAAAATATTCTTTGTTTCAAGTTCACCTATTGGGCTACTATTCGCTCCGGGTTGCTGGTATTGCACGGTGAGAGGTCCTTGATCCTGTCCCTTTACCTTGGGTTGCTTAGGCTGTGAACTGGGCTGAGGTATGATCTGTGATGGGGGCAGAGAGGTCCGCGAGGTACAGATTGGCGTATTCGGATGTGACCCAGCTGCCGTTGGCCGGTCTTTGTTCGCATGCA
Source organism: Charanyca ferruginea (assembly GCA_947361185.1). Classification (NCBI taxonomy): domain Eukaryota; kingdom Metazoa; phylum Arthropoda; class Insecta; order Lepidoptera; family Noctuidae; genus Charanyca; species Charanyca ferruginea. The sequence goes on along the minus strand of OX376077.1, from coordinate 19,211,236 downwards.
ACTTCTCTCGCTGTTTAGTAGTTTGAGCACTGTCTACCCTCAATTTCGCAGATTGGGTATAGCTACTTGTGAATAATTCGAATTTTTCCAATTTTTCGTTTATTTCTTCAACAGTCGCAGATTTAACATAGTCACATTGTATACGGTGGACGTCCTGCTTTAGTGTTAGGATATTCTTTAGCAGAGTTGTCACGTCCACGTAGTCAAAAGTAACAGGGGGTAGCCTGTGCAGGTCTTTTGCAACAAAAACAACCGATGTGGGTTCCTTTTCTTTAAGGATTTTGATGATGTCCTGTAGGCGACGCTTGCTTTTTCCTTCCCCTTTTCTTGAAAGACGTTGCCCGACGACCTCTCAAATAACGTCTTTCGCTTCGTCAATTTCCTTCTCCGTAAAGTTTGATTCACAGATTTGTAATAAACTAACTTCGTCCATTATATGTATTTTACATTGCAGAAAGCATAATAGCTCGTTGATAATTAGGCGCTCACTCTGCTCCGTCATAAATACTGTACATTCAAACCAACTAACGGCCGGCGACAAAAGACAACACAGCAAACACGCGCGTACGCAACGCACGCTAGCGGCGGACTGACTATTATAGTATAGACTGTCCCGAACACGCACACAACAAAATATTCATAATCAGTAAGAAAGTGAGAGAAAAAGAATCACTGGAGTACAGGATGAAGAGACAGAAGAAGAGCGCAACGAACGTTTGAATTCTGATTGACTTCGACATTCTCTGAACAGAATGTCGATATCATCTGAAGAATCGGATGTGTCTCAAGATATAGCCGTAGGTCATGGCGACCTTCCTTGGGTTGGTAAGGAACGGAGTTCATTTACGTATACTCCTATGATTGACTACGGCACATATTCCGCCATCGGAGGTATGATCCAAAATTGTACTTTTTGAACGTCTCGAATCATCTCGCGCATCCCGTTTTTTTCCCGTCCCCGGGCTCTTAGAATTCGACATCAGACGTTTCAGATCTTCGATTTTGCCGACCCCGTTGTCGCTGGCATAAGCAATAAGGAATAAGGATCCGCGTACGAAGTCGCCGGCAGAAGCTAGTAGTACAATAAAAGATAATCGAGTTGGCGAAATAGATAAATAGAAACAATAGAAATAGAACAATAGAAATAGAAAATAGACCGTATGTCTCGTTTTCAAGACTGTACTTTGAATGTTGTGCAAAATACTTATCGAGTATTTCGAAGTTTTGACGTCAAATTTGTAGCCCGCTTGAATGATGAAAGATGAAATGATTTTTAAAGTCAATTAAGCTAGTTTCTTTTAATAATTGTATTTTGATTTGAAACAATAATTTTGCAAAAGCTGTCAGTAAAAATATGAAGGAAAGTTTTTATTGCTGACATAATTACCATGACTTATTAGGAAACTAGCTGATGCTCGCGAGTTTAGATAAGATAAGATAAGATAATATATTTTTTTTGTCCGCGTGATTGTCGGTTATTTTCGGGGTTTTAATATTTTTGCGTGGAACCCATTTTCTTGTGAAAATAAATGTACCTTAAATTACTCCATACAACATCAGGTATCTGCCAGTGAAAGTCCAGTCAAAATCGGTCTAGCCGTTTCAGAGATTAGCCGAATTAAACAGACAGACAACACAAAAAAATAAGAATTTTTTTTTTTTTTAAATAGGTACCGTATACTTTCTGCGATTAGTAAAAAGCTTTTATTTTGACATTACAAACCGACACTTCAATTTAATTTATTTATATAGATGTAGATATAGATCATCTAATCGAAATCTAAACAAATGAATAAAATTGAGTGTCTGTTTGTAATGTCAAAATAAAGCTTTTTATTAAATGCATAAGATATCAAAAACACAATTTATAAAATATTTGTCTGCCTGTCTGTCGAGCTCTTTGTCTGTCGGTTTGTTTGGGCCGACTTTGATGTGACTTTCAGTAGCAGTTAGCTGATTTTATAAAGAGTAACTTCTATGTTAGAAAAAATTGGGCTACGCGCAAAATAAAAATAAAACTTAGTTGATAACCGACAATCACGCGGACAAAGTCGCGGGCATCAGCTAGTCTGGTAATATTACTTACTGTATGTAATCATTGACACTATATTTTATAAATACATTGTAAATGCACAAAGTCTTACTAACTTTACTCAATCAGTAGGTACTAGAAATAAATAAATAATAAAGTGTATAAAAATCGAATGGACAATGATTTCAATGAGTGCGTGCGTACCTATAACGTTGTAGTGTGACGACTCAATACCTACCTAATTTTGAGCCCGTTGAAAATGTAGTGCGGATGAAATAGGTAGGTACATTTATTTTTAGGTATGACAGCTTAGTGCTTTTTGTTAGATAGGTGAGAATGTGAGAAACTAACTCAGAAAAATGAATGGTCTTGCTAGATTCTTAATTTTATGACAGCCTTTAGGTTGACTTTGTGTAATAAAGTTAAAAATGTATCAACGAAAGACAGATTGTTAGTTTGATGTGCTGGCCTCTGCACTTAGTTAGAGGGTCTGGTCTTGTCTCTTGGATCAATGATTTAGCACCATCACAAATTGAAAGTAGCCTTTAGGTTGTCTTTGTGTAATAAAGTTAAAAATGTATCAACGAAAGACAGATTGTTAGTTTGATGTGCTGGCCTCTGCCACTTAGTTAGAGGGTCTGGTCTTGTCTCTTGGATCAATGATTTAGCACCATCACAAATTGAAAGTAATAGGTATCGTTTAAAAAAATATACAAAATCGTAAGAAATCTGGGCAAAGCTGTACGGTTTTTTTACGGTACCTGTAGATGTATAGATTTAATATAGCTTTACTGCGGACGAAATAGGTACCTACATTTATTTATCTAGGTACGACAGCTTAGTACTTTTTGTTAGATTGGTGAGAATGGGAGAACATAACTCAGAAAAATGGTTTTGCTAGATTCTTCATTTTATAACAGTCATTAGGTATAGTACCTACAGACGCCAACACATCAAGCCATACCAACTGTCTAAAAATTTCCCAGTTGAATATGAACTTTAATCCTATTTTGCAATAAAATTAAAAAAAAATGATGTAGCTTGATGTGGCCTCTGTATACTTACCTATTGTTGGATTGGTGCTTAGAATAAAGTCATCATAGTTATTTTGTAGGTAATATAAGATGAATTCTTAGCTTGGCGCCGCGACGGCACGCTTTTGGTTTTTTTACGGTTCCGTCCTTGTTCCGTCACAGTAAAGATATATCTTTACTGTGGTTCCGTGCCGAAAGGGTAAAACGGGGCCCTATTACTAATGAGGGTTCCATTCCCAAATGGTAAAAACGGAACCCTGTTACTAAAACTCCACTGTCCGTCTGGCTGTCTGTCACAAGGCCGTATCTCATGAACCGTGATAGCTGAACTGTTGAAATTTTCACAGATGATGTATTTCTATTGCCGCTATAATGACAAAGTTACAACAACAAAAACAGAATAAAATAAATATTTAAGGTGTTATTTAAGGGGGTACCAATATTTAAGGTGTTATTTAAGGGGGTACCATACAACAAAATAGTGTCTAAAATTTTCATAAACAATAGTACGGAACCCTTTGTGCGCGAGTCCGACTCACACTTGGCCAGTTTGGCACGTGGCGTACAAAAGGTTAAAAAAAAATCCTTGAAACCACTAAACGTAAATTAGTACCTACCGGTTGTGGATGGACTATGGGATGGGACTAATTGAGTAAAGCGCCATCTATTCTAAACAAAATTACTATCAGATGGCGACTGTTAGAGGTAAAATGCTTCATTTATCTTTTTTGTTGAAAATACGTGTTTTGTGAGTGTAAATAGATAAACCAACATTAAACAATGAAGTTTTGATTTTTACTTATTCTTACTTCACCCAAAATCTGCCATTAAACACTTTTTAGTGATTGTTAATATCAGACTGGTTACCTATGCTGCCATCTATGAATTTTTTTTCATGACTAATTATAATTTGTTCGAGTTGAGACCCCATGATACAGGTACAGTACAGTACAGAAATATGTACAGTATACATATTTACCTAATCTAGTCTAGAAGTCTATTACATGATAGAATTAATAAATAAATTACAAGTAGGTACTTAATCATTTTCAAATAACAATTAAAGGAAAATACTAGGTACTCAAGAGGAAAATATAGAAATAATTAAAAAAATTGTATAAGTATTAATTATACAATTTTAACAAATATAAGTATTCATTTAGGGCACATTTCTTAGTTAACTATTTTTTTTTCCTACCTAAATTGATAGAAAGAAGTGTTATTAACCTGCAACGTCAATCTATACTCTCACATAATCATTTAAATGATTCGGCTACAGTCAGGCCATAGCGTTTTGTAAAGCAGCCTGGGAGTTATTTAGTGCAGTCTCTGCCCTCAGCTGCTCAATTTTCAGCACCATTTACCTCGATTGATCCAACATGCTTCTGCTGGCTGAAATAAATGAAAATTTTGTTGTTTTATATTGAAAATAAAAATTTGATTTGATATAATATTAGGCACATTAACTACAAAGCATTATTACATTGTGCTTGCTGTGGAGCTTGTTCCTGTGCTGTGGTTGAAGTGTGTGTCTGTGTCCTTCGGCACTCTGCTCTGCTCGCCCTACGACGGTCACGCGTCCGAAAGACAACTCTGTCTATTAATACAATTATTTACTTTCATAAACATTTATTAAAAACAATCACAAACAGTATTAAACTATGTACTAACCTGCTGTAGATGCCCTTGGTGTATCTATAAATTCTGTGATATCAACAGCAGCTTGGTGGGTTGATGTTTCTGTTGGTACTTGAGAGTTTGAAGCAGCAGCAGCATCTACTGTCTCACAAAATGGAATTTCAAAGCTGAAATTAAATAATAAATCGTTATTAGTCTGACCCTGAATAAATACAGGCACTAAAAAGAAAATATTTAGTGCTTGAACAGCCAATGACCCTTTGCTATATTTTATATCACTTACACTATTTGTGGTGAAATATTTCCTGCCTCAACTTCATTTTCTTCTATGATGTGTTCCCCCATAATGTCTAAGTCTAAACCATCACCCTATAATGAATAGGAATAATAATGAAAGTATGACAAGCTATAAATAGGATAGAATATAATTAAGGGCAGTGTATGAGAGATGCAGAGATGCAACAAAAATGTGTATAAGTAAACCTTAAAAAAACAGATAATGACAAGGTGAGAATGTTGGCAGAGTATGTTAGGTGTATGTTAGCTATATTTAACTTCTTTCAATAAAGAATACTTACAGCTGCACTTGAGGGTAATAATTGGTCTTGCATTACATCAGGTAGGGGGCCAACATCCATGCCTATAATACAGGCCACTCTATTCTCCAGCGGGGTCAAAATGGGTTCTTTACTAGGCCCACTACCAGTAGCCCGTTGGCCAGAATTTATGGCAACCAATTTGGCCCGGACGTTACATTTTTGATTATTCCACACCTGAAACAAGTTAGTATTGTTATACTTACTTACTTGAACTTTATGCAGCACCTAATGAAAGCATTATTTCTAGAGAGTAAAAAAGTTTAAAGATAAAGAGAACTACAAACCTTGGCCCATTCCTTTCCCGTCCTAACTGCTCCAAAAGGATTTAAAATGTCGGCGCACTCCCTCCACAGACGGTCTGCTGTCGCACGGAATTCTTTTGATTTTATTCTACCTAAAGCTAGGTCTCTGTGGCCCTAAAAACTCCAACATCATCTCCAGTTGGCGAACAGTCTCTGCTGCGCTGAGCTGTTGCTCCATTTTCTATAAAATTCAATGAATAAACTCAGAAATAATATAGGTAAAACAAATCAGTCACAGTCTTGGAAACTTGGTCAGTGGGTCATCTTATTCATAAATCAATTATTTTATAGAATTTACTAAACGTATCTTTAAATGCAAAGATGCAGTGCTAGGATTGACATAAGAGGTTGCTAGAAATCTAGAGAAAACAAAATGTTTAGGTATTTTCTTAGACCTAACATTTGACACAGGTTTTGTTCCCACCCTCATCTCAAAATTAGAATACATAGGTATTCTAATATCTATAGGTACGTGGCGTGTCACTTGAAATATTTAAAGATCATATCAAGAATCGCACTCAGAAAGTTAAAATTGATACCCACCTTAGTGATGAGGAATTTGTTACTTTCGGCGTCCCTCAAGGTAGCATACTGGCCCCCACTTTATTTCTCATTTACGTCAATGATCTTTGCAAAATGAACCTCGCAAATACTAAGATATATACATATGCTGATGACACCGCCATCTTAGTTCATTGACCTACTTGGAATATTGTTAAAAACACTGCATAGTCGGCAGTAGCGGAAATTATGAAATGGCTCAATATTAATCTCCTTACCCTAAATATTAAGAAAACCTGCTACATCCCATTTGCAATTAGGCGTAAGACCGCACCGTCACAAAATTTCTCAATTACTGCCCATTTATGCTATAATCGTTCAGCACCATGCCATTGTCCAGCACTAACTAGAAGTGACAGCGTAAAGTATTTAGGAGTCCTCATAGATGACGGACTTACATGTAAAAAACAACTTGACGTTGTCACGACTAGAACCTTGCGCCTCATACATGTATTCAAATCCCTTCGAAACTCTGCTAATGCTGCTATACTGAAACTGGTGTATTATGCACTATGCCAATCGGTCATAGGATACTGCATCTCTGTATGGGGTGCTGCTACAAAAGGCTTTCTCCTAAGGGTGGAGAGAGCACAAAGAGCCGTACTAAAAGTAATGACCAGCAAGCCCCACAGATACCCAACAACACAACTGTACGCAGACTGCAAGGTTCTAACAGTTCGTCAGCTCTTTGTGCTCCAATCCGTCCTTCGAAAACATATGTCTTCCTCCGTCTAATCAAAAAAAGCGTACAAACCTTCCCTCGAGCACCCAACACAGGACCACGTTTGCACAGCATTAGTACTTTGTAACTAGCGCTTATATTTACAAAAAAAAACCATAAAGAATTACATTCTCAAAAGCAAATAAAAGAACATATCCTTGCCACAAATGAGTTAGTAGATATGTGTGTGTAACTCCATTGATGATAGAGTAGACCCACTGCCTCCCAGCACCTCTCAAGATACCTTCCAAATGGAACCAAACTGTGAGGTTCTTCAACCTGATGCTACAGAAGTCCTGTCCCAATCTGAAAGTGCTAGGGAGCGTATGCTCAAAAAAAAATGTAACAACAGATATTGTACAGGGTTCACCTTCTGTTGTACAGTCACAGTCAGACAACAGCTTTCTCACTTGCAGTAATGTTTCTAATAAAGTTTGTTGTTGTCCTATTTTGTTTTCAGATAGTTTAGGGAGAAGGTTAGGTAGATTATTAAATAACAACCCGAGTCATTCTGTATTGAATTATTGCACGCCTGGGCATTCATATAAAGAAACAATATCTTCAGTTATTAGACAGGAATATGATGGTTTGGTTGCGGTAGCGCCTGGTAGTCTGGTAGAATTTCTCTGGCGTCAGTACGTAGGTTCAAAACGTTTTGGCCAGCTGATCGGGCGGTTTCCAAGATCTCCAGATTTAAATGGACGGACATGGCATGAGTAAACATGCTGAGAGGTAGCCTCTCATGCAGACGTGGATCTATGCCACGCATCTTCTCATATGTCTCATTAATAAGAGGAATGAAACCGGAAAATTCAAAATTCTGACAGTATACATCTTGAGCTGCCAGTAAAGAAGAGTGAGGTCCAACGTCGTATAGAGGTTCATCTCGATATGGCGTGGCGGTCGTACTTGGAACGACAGTTTGTTCTGGTTCCTTTGGCCTGTTCAACTTCTTATTATTTTTCTTACCTCTGAAGGAGGTTGAGCGATCCGTTGGATTTCGCTGCTTAGTCTGAACCCTACTTGGGTCAAACTCTTCAGGCTGGAAACTCCAGTCCTGCTGCTGACGCATGTTGTTATAGTGGTCATAAGGGCAGGCGGGCTCGGACATTATTGCGGTCTCACTACGCACGTATACAAAATGGCCACGTGACAGATCATGAGTGAAAAGTGTGTCCGTCCCACGGGGTTACCTGCAGTACCAAAACTTGTATACAGCTAACAGTTGCGGTAAACTTCAAAGACCCACGGAAAGAGTTGGACTACCGCCTCCAGTTCACATAAACTACCATAAGTAAAAGGGCGTGACGTGTCAATGCAGTATTCAGCGGTGCAGTGCATAATTGTCCCCGTAACTATCGTGGGACATAATGGCAAACTCTTCCCAGTTGGCCGCCACATTGCTAACAATTTGCTCGCGCACCTCCTTTTTAGCTGCTACAGGGTTTCGGGCATCGTAACTAACTTAAATTGCCCTGTAGCAGCTCACAAAGCTGCTACAGGGCAATTTAAGTTAGTAAGCAAATAGGTAAACTTTCCGATTTTGCAGTAATGACGGTCTTACTAACAACCTCTATTTTTATATTAGGAATGTTTTGCTTTAAAATACTATAAAAATCGTTGAAAGTTGACTAGTCTATCTGCAGCTGTTTTAAGGACGGCACCTAGTCCATCTGCAGCCCCCTTTCGATGTCCAGACTCACCATAATTCCAAGACAACTTATTCAAGAATCCCGCGTAATCTTTGTGTATTTGGGTCACTATCCAAAAAATCTTTTTGTTTCGATATTGGCTGCTTCGAGAGTCTGTAAAAATATGTATTGAGTCGATATTTGTGTTTATCAGATAAATATAGTCCTGTACTGGACTATATTTATCTGATAAACACAAATAAGTAAAGTAATTAAGATGCGCCCACACCGCAGCAGCATCATGACGCACGTTAGCGCTAATAGAACAAAAAGACTTCGTTATCTTTTGGCCAGTCAATTCTTCGTGGAAATACAATACAGAAGTATGTAAGGCTACTTGACGGTGGCTACTGCCAAAATGCATCGATTGTACTTCTACGTGATATTTCAGCTCATAGTTTTCGGACCAATCCATGTGAATGGATGTGCTTCATTTTCATTATTATTCAATTTTTTCATTTCTTTATACAGCTTCTCAATATTAAAACAATGTTTCAGAAATGATTTGGTATTGCGACGTAATTTTTCAATAAGGTCCATTGGTTTAGCTTTTTCTTTTTTCTTTGTCGTTATGATTTTGACTTTCCTGATATCTCCGAGAATAGGCTCCTTAATTTTACACCAGTAATTGAACTCTACGACATCTTCATTGCTAAACTCATTTCAAATGATCTCTTTATTCTTTGCATACTTCACACATTCTTAACAAGAAGTTGTCGGGTTTCGGTGAACAGCATAAAGAGTTTATAATAATAATAATAATAATAATAAAAAAAAAAAAAAAAAAATCATAGTCACTTTTTTCGTTTATAATTTTTGCTTTATGTAGAGCCTCGACCAAAAAAAAAAAAAAAAAAATCATAGTCACTTTTTTCGTTTATAATTTTTGCTTTATGTAGAGCCTCGACCAATAACTTAATATTGAGCTTCTCGGTTATTCGGTTTTGGAAAAACTACCCAAAACGGTCTATACTTGCAAAAAGTACAGTAGATAATTTTTATTTGACTGTTGGTGGTAAAGGAGAATGATCACGACATTGAGCTTCTCGGTTATTCGGTTTTGGAAAAACTACCCAAAACGGTCTATACTTGCAAAAAGTACAGTAGATAATTTTTATTTGACTGTTGGTGGTAAAGGAGAATGATTACGACAATATGGACCACGGTACAGAGTTGCGTCAATTCCAAAGTTGTTTTAGATGGTTTATAAATTAACCAAATAACCATCTACAATTGCCATTTTTGAATCAAAACCCGCATTTCCAAGTTTTTTTTAGAAAACGTAACTTAACCTCAAAATAGAAATATCCGTCGTGTATAGAGGTAAGTTTATAGGTCGTAGTTTGGAGAGCAGATTAATTAGCGTATCTAATAGGGATAGAGACTTAAATAAATCAGTACCTTGCCTTTATATTTCCTGTTAAAACAGTTACAAATACAAAAAAAGGAGAGCTGTAAAAAAAAAACAATAGAATTCAAAGAGATCTTTAATTGGATCCAGTGACACTGGTACCTCTTTAAACATGTAGGTAGGTAGGTATATAATCAATCATAGTATATCTAACCCTTACAGTAAGTAGGTAGGTACCTATACATAATATAGGAACAGCGAATGACTTCATTCATCATTTTCATTAAAAAAATCATCTAAATAAGATGCTGGAGCAGTGATCGAGCCCAACTCAAAAACCACACCACTGTCATTATGTGAGCACAGCAGCCAACAGTTTGCTTACCAACAAGGCAGTTGCAACAATAACCTACCTAACTTATTGAATCATTAGTTTAGGGTTTTCTACGACAAATAAAACCATAATTACAATTAGAAAATGAATATAATTTAAAAACATAACGAAATTTTGTAAACCTCTTACAAAATAAATATTAAGTCTTACTTTGTTGAGTAATTATGTTAAGTTTAAAATCACATCTTTTTACTTGATATTATAGAATACGGACTAATTAAGAGCTTCATATAAAAAATCAACAAGTTTTAAGTTTAAATCACATTTAGATACAGCCTTTACATATATCAGTTTTGTGTTCACAACAAATGCTTTTATTGCATTTATAACATGTAATTTTCGACATCCTTCTTATTTTTGACGGACAATACGCACAATATCTCTTCTTTTTGTTTACACGTTCTTCATTATTATCTAAAGTATTCGTTTTTGGTAGCAACTCTTGGATATTTACACGGACATGTCTTTTAAGAGTAGGAGCTTCTAATCTTTTCTCCATCCAAGGTGATATAAGTTCTGTGCTCAGCTTTTTCATGTAATTTCTGCGACTTAGAGGCTTATCATTGTTAGCTATCATATTATGACAGTATATGACTTAAGAACTCACAAACGATATAATCATCATACCATAAAAAACTGCTATAGGCCACCTGTTGGTCTTTCTCGAACATGACATAGACGAGCACATTTGTCTGGTTGTAGTACATGATCATCTAGGGTGTGCCTGTCCTTTGATTGATCGTACCTGTTTCGTCGCAAGATGATAATAAATATACCATCTTTGATGGTTTGGGTTTGTAGGACACATGAGTCAACGGCCCATCATAGCAGAACATCGAAGATCCAACTGGTCGCGAACGAGTATTCTTTAGTTCTTCTGGAATCTCTCTTTTATTGGATCTTATAGTACCTACTAATGTCAGTTTGTAGGGTTCCTGAAGTAAGCTCTTTGCTAAAGGAACAGACGTGAACCAGTTGTCACACGTCACATTAAAAATTAAATTAAAAATTGTAAAATAATATCAAACTTAAGTCTCGTAAAGACATAGTGGAACTATCGGTTGAACATACTATTGAACTGTCCTGTGTTGAGCTAGATAGGCATGTAATAGTGTGCGTTTACAGACCCCCTAATTATCAAAACTACTCAATTTTTGAGTCAATAATGGAAGATGTTTTGACTAAACTTACAAATGGCAATAAATCAGTAATCATTTGCGGTGACTTTAACGTTAATATTTTAGAAAACAATTCAAATAGCAGTAGATTAATAAGTCTTTTTACATCATTTCATTTGTCAAATGTGTTTTTAGAACCAACACGAGTAACTACGACTACTGCTACATGTATTGATAATGTTTTTTGTTGCTGCGACTATTTAGAAAAGGCTATAGTGAATTAACTCCCGTCTGATCACAGCCGGCAAATCGTTACTTTTGAATCCAACGCTCCAATACAAAAAGTGCAGGTACTGTCAAGACCAGTAACATCTGGCAATTTAATTAAATTTAATAGCTCTTTAATGAGTAAGTTAAACATTCAGGGCCTTAATATGAGTGATGGTAATGTTTTGTATGAAGAATTCTTTTTAGTTGTGCAAACAGAGTTTAATAATATTTTTAAGAAAATACCTAGAACTATTAGCCCTAAGTTTTTATTCAGTGACTGGGCAACTAAAGGTATCAGGAAAAGTAGGGAAAGACTTTTTGAGCTATATGGCCTTAAGCCTTATATAAACACTGAAACTTTTAATAAGTATGTTGCTACTTACTCAAAAACTTTTAAAAATACTTGCAAGACAGCTAAAGCTTTATACATAAGCAACAAGGTAAAATCAGCAGAAAATAAAATTAAGACTGTTTGGAAAATTATCAATGATGAAACCAATAGAAACAAAAGAAATAAAACTGATTACACTCTGGAGACACCCTGTGGTCTAATAAGTACTAATATCGATGTTGCTCAGGAATTTGCGAAATTCTTTACTGATATACCAATTAAAACTACAGAAATTTTAGCTTCCTCGCCCTCACTTGCTTTTGATTTATTAAAAACGAATGTTTTAGCCTGCCCTTCGGAATTCAAATTTAAACATATAAACCCTGAGATTATTATAAAAACTTTTAAACAACTAAAGATCAAAGTTACTGAGGATTTGTGGGGAATGTCTACTAATGTTTGTAAATCGATTATTGAGACAGTAGCACCCTATTTAGCTTACATATTTAATTTATGTATAGACCAAGGAGTTTTCCCAGATTTAATGAAGTACAGTAAAGTTATACCACTTTTCAAATCCGGCGAATGCAAGGACACGAATAATTATAGACCCGTTTCAATGCTCAGTCATTTTAATTGCAATAACATCCTACATGATCAACAATATGGGTTCACCAGAGGGCGTTGCACTACTGATGCCGGTATCACTTTGATTAAGCATATCTTTAACGCATGCGAGGAGTCACAGGATGCCATTGGCATGTTCTGTGACCTCTCCGAAGCATTTGATTGCGTAAATCACGAAACACTGCTTTTGAAGCTTGAGCACTACGGACTCGGTAAACTAGCGCTCAGATTAGTAAAATCGTATTTAGATGATAGGCTGCAGCAAGTTCAAATAAACGGTGTAAATTCATCGGGCTTGATAGTAAAAATGGGAGTACCACAGGGCTCAATATTGGGTCCGTTCCTATTTCTAGTTTATATTAATGATTTACCGCATTTACTGAGACATCAACCTCAAATGGTGTTGTTAGCTGATGATACTTCATTGATTTTTAAAGTAAATAGACGGGCACAGCACTATGACGACGTAAATGACGCCATGATTAAAGTTCAGAATTGGTTTACTGCAAATAACTTAGTGTTAAATGAGAAGAAAACCAAGTTCATAAGATTCGCTTTACCGAATGTTAAAAGTAGTGAATGTAACGTTTTATTAAATAAGGACGTACTTGAATTCGTCGAAAAGACAGTTTTCCTAGGGATTACGCTCGACTCAAAGCTGCAGTGGGGTCCTCACTTAACATCTCTTGCAGGGCGGCTAAGTTCGGCCGCTTACGCTGTCAGAAAAATTAGGCAGACGTGGATATCGCTAGACTAGTCTATTTTAGTTACTTTCATAGTATCATGTCTTACGGTATTTTGCTTTGGGGACGGGCTGCAGATATAGATTCTATCTTTATTCTGCAAAAGAGGGCTGTCAGAGCCATCTATAATCTCAGCAGACGCGAGTCTCTAAGAGAATTGTTTAAACAAATTAATATCATGACGGTACCTTGTCAATATATTATATACGAAAACATCATGCATGTTCGGAAAAATCTTCACCTGTTTAGTAAAATAAGTGACAGACATAACTTTAATACTAGAAATGGGAACAAATTATATCAACCAAGTTTCAGATTGTCAAAAGTACATACTTCTTTTATGGGGTATTGTGTAAAATGTTATAATAAAATACCGCTCGATATTTTGCAATTAAATGAAAGACAATTTAAAACATGCATTAAACGCACACTATGTAGGCAAGCATATTATAAGTTGGAAGATTATATCAATGATAAAAATGCTTGGCATAATGCTGGTCCTGCTCCACAGCCTCTTTAGGGAATTTCTTAATTGCAAGAAGATTATGTTGCTCACCCCTTATTATTGACATGAATAACGTGTACCGTTATTATTATTTACTTATTATATTTTATCTGTCGAATGAAATACTTACATACATTGGAAATTTTGACTTTGTATATATTAATAGCACTATTTCAATTATTATGTAAATGTGAGAACTATGGAGCCATTTATTTATTCAATGTGTTTGACATAAATGAGCATGGCAGTTGAGAGCATTGTCATGCTCGCTCAAATGTCTCACTAATGGTGGCGTGTGGGTTAGATCATTCGGTTCCCTTCAAAATGGTTGAGCTAAGTGGTGCTGATCCGCGCGTCATGTTCGTGAACGGGCGCTGTCAGTTGAGATTGGTCATCTCTTAACTGCCATGGCTTTTATATTAATTTACTTTTAATTACAATGTTTTGGATTTCTCTTCACTTACATTGTTTTCACATATAGAAGCAACAAGAATAATGTAGCCTGGATTTTGTAAAAGCTTGATTGAAAAGAGTGTCCGTGGAGTTTCTTGCTCGTTCTTCTCCATAGAGACCTACCCTACGTTTTGGAACGAGCAACTAGCTTCAACTTTCTGACTAACTAACTGACTCTTTGACTATTCAAAAGTGTCTGCAAATGGTTTAATTGAAATAAATGCTTTTACTTTGACTTTGACATTTCTACAAGATCCATGTACAGTCCTAGATAGCTCTTTTACATAGTACTCGCCTTGAGGTAAACCGTTAGTTTTGGTGGCCTTTCCGATATAGGGCATGGCATTTATCATATATTTTGTGCCACTATCACAAATCATTGGTATTTGTATGCCATATTTACTCGGCTTATTTGGGATATACATTCTTAAAGGACAGCGTCCTCTAAATGCGAGCAGTTGTTTGTCAATAGTCAAGTGCGGCCCTGGAATGTAATTATTTTTACTACTACTACGATTAGTAGATCCCACACCTTTCTCACAGGTATAAATGGATCTTCTGTTCTCAACGCTGGACGCAATGTCTTGTCATCCATTCGTAAACATCGAATCAAAAAGTCGAATCTCTCACGGCTCATTACAGAGACATAACGCGTTCCTGAAAACGTACTATCAAAGAGTTCTTCAGTCGATAGGTGGTTATCTTTCATTGCTGAGGATAGCACCAAAATACCGATCAAGGCTCTTATTTCACTATCAACTGCATCTCTAAATGTGGCACTAAATGAGTAGGTTTTATTCTGATTTTCAGCAATGAGTCGAAATTTAGCTTCTTTGTCTGTACGTTTTCGAGATATTTCAGCATTGGTCCATCGCACTATTTCATTTATAATCTCGTCAGTTATAAATAATTGAAAGCATAAAGCAGGCTCATATATATTTTTACACATGCGAGTAGGCCCTCTAGATGTCCGTACTATGTTTATATTTGCAGTTCTTCCTCCCCCTTAATTGTAAACCAGCAATGTTTGTTTTTCCCGCGCAGTATACTTTGAGTTGGAATAATAATGCGCGAATCCAAATTTGAAGTTGTACGCAGTTTCCTGGTAATTTTGGTTTGCCAGAATTTAATGTCGCTCCAAATATACAACTGTTGACGTACGGCTACAAATATAATGACTATTTCAAGAATCTACTCATGGAATAACCTCAAATTTTGTTGCGACTGGCTTATACATAAATACCTATATTGATTCCAATATATTAATATACAACAAAGAAGAATTGCCTGGAAAATATTTATGGGGTATAGGGAATCGTGGGAGGTGTGTCAACATGACATGAAACCAATGATTAAAATTAAAAAAAAATAATGATTTGGCTATAGCTATGCACCATGGAAATTTATTATCCCTCAATGCAGAAGGAAAAGCTTTCAAATTTTTTTACATGGTGTATGATTTACCAAGTAAATCATACGCTTCATATTCTGCAAAAAAATATAGAATATTTTATAAAAGTTAGAAAAATGTTAATTTCAAAAGGAGAATGATTAGTTGACCTAACCCTTTATTTGCCAACCAGACAACTTCAGAGTTACGATAATGAACCTTATGAGCTTCCTCCACCCATAACATTCATATCAGTACCGACCGACGAAAGACGAATCGGCAACTTATTGTTATTTTTTTCGAATTTTAACAAAATATTTTTTGCACAATTCTTATCCCTGTGGATACCTTTACGACATACACTGCAGTATACGTAACGGTGTGGAGACTTTGAAACCTTCAATTTTCTCTGTATAATATGTCTATCGAAACAATAACTACAATTTTTTGTAGTAAATTCCTCGTTTATAACAAACAGTGATAAATTCTTCTTCTGTTTAATAATCTTGATAACTTCATTGTGTCTAAACTTCCTGTGCCCCTTGAAGGTTCATGAAATCAAAACCTGCTCCGTACACTACCAAAGTGTCTGGTTCTTTTCCAAAATATAGTTGACGGAAAGCTGTTTAACATCGAACTGTCGATAGTGGCCACTTTGTCTTGAGCCGCGTGGCACTCAGCACAAGCTCGGCGAGTCTTAGCCTCTTACCAAACGTTGAGCGCCTGGTACTTCGAAATAAGAAGTCATATTATAAATATAAAATGCCTCTTGAACGCTCGCCGCCGCCGCCGCCACCTACCCCAACAGCGCAGCCTACAACGCCGCTTTTTAGCACGCCGCAGCCTCCGCTCTTCACACCCCCCACAGCTCTTCCGAACCAAACCTCAACTTAAATACATGGACTCGCCTACCGATAACCTTTCCGCTGCCTTATCCTTCCGAAACGTGAAGCGCAAACGCCAAGATGATGACGAGGAAATTAGACTGTCCACCTTTATGTCCGATATTAAGGAACTATTTCATGAACTTAAACAACAGCAGGAGGAGAGGTACGATAAGCTCTGTTCCTTGATAAACCAGGTGCGCGACACTGTCGATAGTATGGCTGCCAACTTCAATGAATTAACATCGCGAGTTGAGTTTTTGGAAACGGATCGTAAAGAAAACTTGTCCTACATCCAAAACCTAGAGGCAAAACTGGAACGTTTTGAACAGAGCTCCAGATCAACCTGCCTAGAGATACGCAACGTTCCGGTTTCAAAATCTGAAACAAAGACTTCTCTCCTCAAAACTGTAACTGACACGGGCAATCTAATAAACTTACCAATCCAATCTTACGACATTAAAGATATTTATCGTATTCAAACGAAAGATCCTGCGAACAAAACTATCATAGTTGACTTTACCACGGTCCTACGTAAAGATGATTTAAAAAGAAAGAAAAAAGTTCCGCAAACACAACAGGGACAGATACAAGTTAACAACGGAGCACCTCAAAATCAGTGGCCCTGCCAAGCCTATCTTTGTCTCTGAAAACCTAATTTCTAGAAAAAAGAGACTATTTTTCCTGGCCCGTGATGCAGCAAAATCGAACAATTTTAAATTCTGCCGGATAAAGCACGGCAAGATCTTCGTGCGAGAGAAAGAGGGATGCAAACATTTTGAAATTAAGAACGAAAATGACCTCTCAAACATTGTTAATCCTAAAGCGTGACTATACCTCAAATTGTCAATCGTAACTTTTATCTGGTTTTTACCCCTCATGTTCTATCTTTGTTTGAATTACTTAATGTTATTTACTTTAGTTTTAATTATAATTTGTACTACTAACTATTACATTCAGACCATTTCACTACTTTACACATGTAAATACGCCCCCACGCACTCCATTACACTATATCACAAAAACTACAAGTTTCTGCAATTAACTTCTTATTTCTCTTCTAATAGCCTATTATTCAATCTAGTTGCATATTTTATTATTATTTTTTGTAAACAAGGTAAAATTATCGCAACCCAGCGTCCAAATATTGTATCACTTTTTGTTAAATCTTTCAAAAATGGATGACCTAAACGCAATTAATTCAGAAATTGAAATAATTTCTACATCGGACTGTTTTATCTGCTCCCCGGAAGCCAGCTGTAATTATTTGCGCAAACCGGAGTACACCCTTAAAATCCTACATGTTAACATCCGAAGCATCAATTGTAATTTCGACAAGTTCTTGTTATTATTAGGAAGACTAAATTACACACTAGGCCTTATCATCCTATCTGAATGCTGGCTTAGCAAATGCCCAAGCTGTCCTTCTCTAACTGGTTATAATATTTACTCGTCTTCGTTCACAAACCAGAATGATGGAGTTGTTGTCTACGTCAGAAATGATCTTCAGTGCTCTTTAGAAACTCCCCCTTTCAGCGACGCAAATTGCTTGGTACTGAAATTCTCAGACAAAGCTGCAGTTATCGCTCTATATCGTTCTCCTTCGTATAAAGACCTCACTCCATTTTTCAGTAGTCTAGATATATTATTAAAAAAATTAGGAAAATTTAATACTATTGCTCTAGTGGGAGATCTTAACATAAACATTGCCCCGGCCAGCTTGGACTCAAATGCAGACGAATACCTAAATATTGCAGCATCACATGCTATGCTCTCCGCACACGCCTTACCCACTAGACTAGCTAATTGCCTTGACCACGTCATACTGAAAACTAGACATACTGCCACCACCTTAGTCTTAGACTGTGATCTAACTGACCATGCTCCGGTTCTCTTATTCTGTAATCCGAACGTGTTAATAACTGCACCTGAACGTTTAATTACAAGAGTTGACATAACAAAAGTTAAAGATGACATAGAAAAAACAGACCTTTCACAAATACTCCAAATAAATGATCCTAACCTTGCTGCTGAAACCCTTGTATCTATCCTGTCTTCGTCCATTACTCGGCATACCTCTTCCTCAGTTATATCTAGTAGGAAACGCATCATCAAACCTTGGATTACACCCGGCCTGCTGAGATGCATCCGTCATAGAGACAAGCTCAATAAATAAAACAGTAAAAAAAACACCCAGGAAATGATACACATAAAATTGTGTTTCTTCGCTATCGCAATTATTGTAATAATTTACTAAAAAAAACTCAAATGCGACTATGAGAGATAACAATTTCAGAAGGCCAAAAACAATCCGAAGGCAACCTGGAAGCTTATTAAGCAAATATCCCATATGGACAAGGGTAAATCCTCTCCCTCCAAATTGTTAAAGTGTGGCGACGATCCTCTTCATTCTCTTAATATTATTAACAACTACTTCGCTAACGTAGGCAGCAATCTTGCTTCTAAATTTCCCTTATCTTCTCCTTCTGACCCAGTTAACCCTTTGCCCCCACCCTTAGAATCTATGGCTTTGTATGATGTGGACGATGGTGAAATTGAAAGCATCATAATGAACCTTAGAGATAAATGTCCTGTTGGATATGACGGAATCTCACCCACGGTCATTAAGGCCATCAAAGACGCTATTATCCCAATACTTGTTCACATTTTTAACTTATGCCCAAAGAGTATAATAATATATAGGGTAAAGAGAGCCCTCTTTGAGCATTTTTGGGCAGACTGTTTGACAGTCAACGCCATCTGAAACTTGTTTCCAAACTAAGGCGGCGGCAATATGGCCGCTTCAAAATATTTTTTATTGTAAGTTCTATGTTATAAATAACGAAATGAAATTAATTCTGCACTTAATTTGCTGTAAGAAGCATTCAGTTGTTTTGAAGTGCAAAGTTATTTCATTTCGTTACTTACAACATAGAGTTATATAAATCGGGAGCTTAAAAGGTTTATATAAATAAAAGGCGGTGTTAGCACATTACTTTTTATTTTTATAATGTTTATGTTTTTCATAATATTTTTGAGCAGCTATTTTAGTTTCAACGTCACCTACATAATTTAACTTTCCGGACAAAATTCGATTGATCGATCTACACCAGCTATATAATAAAACATTAAGAGTAACGTTTATAAAATATTCTTTTAATTTTTCCATATGCGTGGTGCAGTTAAAAGGATATTCAACCATCACATCTGCTAACAATTTGATATTTTTTTTAATGTTCTGTTTCGGTACATTATTTTTTAAATATCCTGTTGCTATATTTTGAAGGTCATGAAAGCTATTTTCTAACTCTTCACTTGGGTAACATAACCATTTCTTGTTAGCGTATTCTTTGGCTCTAATAAATTTATTTCTACTATCATTGTCCCCTTGATCTATTAGGTTTTGTCTGCAGTTTTTACAATTTTTTACAATATTTTTTAAACATTTCGACAGGACCCAGCCACATACATAATTTCTTTGGCCTGCATCACTTTCTCTACTAACATTTAAAACATTTTCATTATACTCGATGGCCTCGTTTTCTTTGGGAGCATCAGAAGCATGGGGCGTTGTCTTTTCTGTTAAAAAAAACTCTAATGTTTGAAGGCATTTGTTCGAGTCCTCCTCGCAGTTTGCTCTGCGTGAATGAGGGGAACTATAATTATTTAATAGTAGTGCCTTGAAAGCACCTTCAAACGCTACCGAATTAGGTGCATTATTTCTCGCCCCGTAGCTTCTGATATTCCCAAAGAAATTTTCGACCGGATCCTGATTAAAATTTCTTGTTAAAAGTGCATCAAAACCGTATCTTTGGGATACAATATTCCAAATAGCCTCCATACCTTCAATAGTTTTAATCAAATTTGTTATAGATGGTATGTTTGTTTCGATCAATCGAGATTTGTTTCCGGTCGATTTTATGTAAGTAAATTTGATTGTTTTTAAAATAATTTTTGCTTTTATCCACAGCTCGTGGTGAGGCGAGTGCCTTTTTATTGGCCCTTTATATTTTTTTCCATTGGGAACGTGTAAGGTACTGACGTTAAGACTGTCGAACAAATTATCTAATAATAACGTTATATCAATTAATTGCTTACAGCTTTCTGGGAGATCTCCTCTGGCAGACAAATGTTCAGTTGCTACAGCAACACTATGGCTGAAAAGTTGTGTTGCTGTTTTTACCCTCATTTTATTAATTTTTTCGGGATTTATGTGTTCTTCTGTGAGTTTGTCTAATAGGCGTAATTCCCCATAAGATTTGTCTGCCGCATATAGTTTTTGGAAATACTCCCATTTCACAGTTTTTTGCACATTGTTCGATGTATACACTAAATCTTTATTTAATAAATTATTTCTTATTCCCTTTATTAAATGGGGTACATCGAACAATGGTACAATTTTTTTCCTATTTATCGACATATGGTCGTAACGCCATTCCTTACCACGTCTCAAATATTTAGCTTTCGTTACATTAACAAGCTCAGTGATTGCACCAACATTTACGGTGCTCTGATCACAAACTGTATTTAAAATGATTAGACCAGAGTCTTGAGCATATTGTATGACCGTCGTTATTATATTTTTTAATTCGGTCTTATTCAGCCTAGATGTGAAGTAATAGGCTATGGGCTGCTTGAAATTTTGTTTAACGCCTTTGATCATAAAGACAAGCGCGTGGTCCGCAAAATGGCCCAGTTTATTAAACGCGAAGCCTTCGAAACTATCTTTTTGACAGTTGTAGTTCACTTGCGGAGTCAAGGACATTTCGTCAAACATTAATGAACACAAACGATCATTCTCGTTTTGTTCGCTAAGTGTTTTTTTTATTTTTTCAAAAACAATGGGATTTATCCCGGCATTTATTTTAATGGATCCCAGTAGGCGCTTCATTGATTTAGCTGATGGCAGAGTAAAATATTTATGTAACAATGAATATGATTTGGGGCTTTTCTTATAAAGCGCTAATATTTTCTCTTCCGTCGTGAAACGACGCCCTTTTGGTTTTTTTGCAGCCTGCAATTGCATACTTAAAAAGAGTCGTGCGGGTGTCTTAAAATTATTAGCGAAATGCTTGAATAGGGTATTGTTTGAATAGTCTTCAGCGCTTTTTAATCTTGCCTTGAAAGACTCCCCTTTCTTCCGCAAACGCATAACATCAGTTTGCAGTTGCTTAATCTTCGTGCGCAGTGGAGCTGCTGGATCTGTGGAAAAATGCACAATTTAGAAATTGTGTAGTATATAGCCGCGAACCACTTAAGCAGTTACCTTGGCAAAACATTGTATGATAAAATATGTTTATCTATACTAATTATAAAGAGGAAAACTATGTTTGTTTGTTTGATTGTAATGAATAGGATCAAAAACTACTCGACCGATTTTAAAAATTCTTTCACCATTCTAAAGCTACATTATCCCTGAGTAACATAGGCTATATAATATCACGCTATGTCTCACGGGAGCGAGGCAGTAACCAAAAACGTGGGACGTGGGACATCTTGTATACACTTGGGAGCAAATAAATCGAGCCACTACCTTTTTTCACGTAAAATGGTAAATATTTTTGGTAATATGGAACGTATCAATTCGAACTATATATCGCCTAAAAGTTTAGTTAATAACCTTTACAATGAGGGTAAATTATTGAATAATAACCTTATTGAATGATAAATTATTGGCTCTGCAAGAAAAATGGTAATTTTGATAGAAAATTTAGTAGGGCTAAAACAGTCCATAAAAACAATAAAAAACAAAATTATTGCAAAAAAAATATTCTTAATAACTGGTATTACCCCCCCGGGCCCTGATACATTCTTGTAGCCTATTAGTCATCGATCTGATCAGCGTTACGATGACATATTGTGGTATGTTCTCCCACTCTTCAAGCACAGCGACTTTAAGCTCGGGAATGGATGAAACAGCGGGAACCCTGGCTCGGACTCTCCGTTTTAGCTCGTCCCATAGGTGTTCGATCGGGTTCAAATCGGGACTTCGTGCTGGCCATACCATTTGTTGAATCCCGATCGCAGACAAGTATTCCGTAACGATCTGCGCGGTATGAGGTCTCGCATTGTCATGCATAAACAAGAAATTTTCTCCGACAAAACCAGCATACGGCATTACGTGGTTTTCAAGAATGTCAGTTATGTATCGGTCAGCTGTTAATCCACGTCTACCACTGCCATCGTTGGCGGGGTCGACGAAGACAAGTTCCGTTTTTCCGTCTAGAGAAATTCCTCCCCACACCATACAAGAACCACCACCAAAACTCACCGTTTCTCGAATGCAACATTGGGCAAATCTTTCACCAGGACGTCTATACACTCGGTTTCTCCCGTCATTGCTAAAAAGACAGATTCTTGACTCGTCAGAAAAGAAAACTGACCTCCAGTCTTCTAACGTCCAATTAATGTGTTCTCGAGCAAACTCCAAGCGAGATCGGCGATGAGCTACAGTCAATTTTGGGCCAGTTGCTGGTTTGTGTGATGTTAAATTTCGTTCTTTTAGTCTTCGTCTCACTGTCCACCTACTGATTGCGACTCCTCGAACGTCACGTAACGCTTGCTGTAGCTGAACAGCATTAAGTCCACGGTCGCGCAACGAATTGGTTGCAATAAAGCGGTCGTCACGTTCTGTTGTTGCCCGTGGTCGGCCAGTTCCAGGTCGCCGAACAAAAGCACCAGTCTCCAGATACCTGCGGTATACCCGCTGTACCTTTGAACGACTCAAATGAAGTCTGCGTGCCACTTCACGTTGTCCGTGTCCAACCTCAAGTAAAGCTACAACTTGGGCAGCTTCCGTCGGTGTAGTATCCATTTTATCAGGTTATTTTGATTACACAGACACAGATAAAGACAACAATAACAAGTAATATGGGTATGATTAACAAAAACCTCAAATTTAATCTTTTCTTAACAGAGTACAATAAAAATGTCATAAGCAAATTAAATGCGATAATTTTATTCTACCCTTTAAACTTTAATAAAAATGAAATTTTGACAACTAACTACCCTCATTGTAAAGGTTATTAAATACCCTTTTAGGCGATATATGTTTCGAATCGATGCGTTCCTTAATACCAAAAATAATTACCATAATGCGTGAAAAAGGAAGTGGCTCGATTTATTTGCTCCCAAGTGTATGTATAATGTACTGACAATAAACTGACTTTCGCATTTGATTATTATTATAGTAAGGATTAGGAGTTATATAAAAACCCAATTCAAATTTCTTATTAAAAGATTCATATTGATGGTGAATAGTCAATAAATAATATCTACAATAAGCAAACTTAATGTCAAAACTTATGTCTTTATTATTTTCATCTATAATGTTTTATCATAGGTCCAACAACTATATTTTTAGAATAAAAATTAAAAACATATATATAGAAAAGGAAAAAGCCGAAAACACACACGCAAGCCACATCTTGTGAAATTTCATTTTTATAGATATTATTTATTGACTATTCACCATTGATATATAATAAAAATAATTCATACCTTTCACAGCTTTTCTTCTAGGCCTGCTAATAGCACTGTAATTATGTTCCATCATCATGTTGTTCACCAAAGAAAATGTTTGAGATGGATCTGAAATTTGAAATTAATTAATCTTTTATACACACATACACCTATACAAGTATATAAAATTGGAGTGTCTGTTTGTAATATTGAAATAACCGTTTTTTACTACATGCATATGATATGGTACAGACACCATAATAACATTTATTACAATTTTTGTCTATCTGTTTGTCCTGGCTAATCTCTGAAACGGATGGACCGATTTTGACGGGCACTTTTATTGGCAGGTAGCTAATGTAATAAAGAATAACTTAGGCTACTTTTATTTTGTAAAAATAGGTACGAAAAGATATTGGTCCGGGACGCGGGTGAAAGCAGGAAATAGCTAGTACACAATATTTTGACAATTTATTTTAAGTTTTTAAAGCTTCTGTAAATCTCGAGGTATTATTTATCAGATTGATGGTTAAGTTGTGATCATGCATGAACAAACAGACAGACAGATAAATTAAGACAACTTGTTCTTTAGTAGATGATAAACACTGCCATTACCTGCAGCTATAGGTTGCGATGTTGAAGGCAGCAGGTTGTGTAATGATGGTGATGGTTGTTCTGAAGTATCATGGCTCACAGATGGTTCTGAAAATATATTATTCCAATTAAATTAAAACAGGTGATAAAATTATTTATCAAGCAATTATGGTAATTTTTCACTGGAATGTAATGGTGACTGTGTTAAATATAAAATCAAAATCATTGATATTATTATATTGCATAAAACTTTTCAAATATTTACCTGAATTTTCCTGCTGTGTTAATGTTGTGTGGAAGTTGAAGCTTGTCCTGATGTGATTTGGCTCAAATTCAGTCCTGAAATTTATTACAATTACTCTATTAGCTAATGTGCCACAACATGATTTATATGGTATCAATACTAATATTATAAAAAGTAAAGATTTGATAGTTTGTTTGGATTGAATAGGCTCCGAAAATACTTGACTGATTTAAAAAAATATTTCACTGTTGGGAAGCTACACTATTCCCGGTAAACTTAGGCTATATTTTATCCAGGTATGGGATACATGATATATGATGTAAATAGTGAAGAAAACATTGATGCCAATGACCTAAGAAGTACTCTTGGTTATACATTATAAATCTTGTCTGTAAGTTAAACGTGGTTTCAACTCCAACTCCATCACAAAACACCACAATTAATGAAATAAATTCAACATGAGTCAAAATTAAAAGGCTTACCAGTCAGATGAAGTGTTGGAACTGCCAATGCGTTCAACCGATTATTTCGATTTCTGTAAGTTTCACAGAAATGTATGTCGCAAATAACCTGTTTCTTGTAATATTCAATATCTGACAATGTTTCAAGTCTTCCTTCAACAAGATTGACCCAAGTTTTCAATCTCTCAGGGATTTTTTTTGCATCTGGGAAACGATGCATTGCAAAGTCTGAAAAAAATATAACAATAATTAGTCAAACTTTATTTGTAAAATTTATTATATAATGAAAAGGGTATATTATACTTCTAATAAAGGTTCATGACATTTACAGTAATCACACAACAGTGACTATGCACAATAACAAACAAAGTGCAAATCTCAGGAACTAACTAAATCTTTCAATCAATAAATACACTAACAAACACTGAAAGCTTTCAAATAACTTCCCCAGCTTTAGCGTATAACGCACAAGCAAGTAGTAGCCGTCATTTTGTGACCCAAAAAAAAAAGCTTGAATTTGTTGACACATGGGAGTGTTACCAAACTAAATATTTAGTTATAGATAAAAATATTAAAAAAATATTTATTTAATTACCTTTTTTGGATGTAAAAAAAAATCTCAAAATTGATAAATGATAATATAAAATTTTGGAAAATAACAAAAATACTGTTATTTTATAACTCGTTAATGTAGTGCCATCTACAGTTATTAAAGAAACTAATTGGTCCGTGGCGTTTCGATTCAACGTATAGATGGCGCCTCTATCTTCGACAAATGTCATTACAAGGCAACTGTCCCCCCCCTGCTTATGCCTATGTTTGGGAACTTTTCCCGATGTCTTTAAAACTGCCATAGTTCATCCCATATTTAAAGGAGGAGATAAGTTCGTCGTTTCTAATTATAGGCCCATATCCGTACTCATAACCCTTTCAAAAATATTTGAAAAAGTCATTAATTAACACGAGACTGGTAAAGTTCCTTACTAAATTTAATATCTTGGCCGACAATCAGTTTGGTTTCAGAGCTGGGAAATCTACCGAGGATGCTACTTTAGAACTTACAAATTCTATAATTGAACAAATAAATAATAAACAAAAAGTTATTGGCATCTTCTTAGATTTATCGAAGGCATTCGAAGGCATTCGATACTGTATCTGTCCCCAAACTGATTGACAAGCTGGAACACATTGGCATACGAGGAAATGCCATCGATATCTCTCGCAGCTACTTGACGGGTCGGAAACAGGTTGTGAAAGTCGAAACTTTTACTAGTACACCGGAAGATATGACATTTGGTGTGCCCCAGGGTAGCGTCTTAGGGCCCACTCTTTTTCTTATATATATAAACGAGCTGTGTCAGCTATCACTTCCAAATACAAGAATTATTACTTACGCGGATGACACAGCTCTTATAACTCATGGGAAGGACTGGCCCGATACTCGTGAGACGGCGGAGACGGCTCTGAGCTTGGTCATGAATTGGTTAACCTTAAACTTACTTACAATCAACCTTGTAAAAACAAAGTTCATCCCTTTCACACCAGGAATTCTTACACAACCACCAACATCATTTCAGATCAAGGCCCACGTGTGTTACACCACCACCATTCCCTGTAACTGTGTCCAGATAGAAAGATCAGATAGCATTAAATATCTTGGCGTCTTAGTGGACAAGTGTCTCACGTGGAAAAAACAGGTTGAGTCAATGGTGGTCCGTGTAAGAAGACTTATATACGTCTTTAAAAAACTCAGAGCGGTTGCTGGCTTCCCATGCCTAATATTAATCTACCTTGCACTCGTCCAGTCAGTCCTTAGTTATTGCATTACAGTATGGGGAGGTACCCACAAGTCTACCATGCTACGATTGGAGAGAGCACAAAGAGCAGTGCTAAAAGTACTGGCGAAGAAACCTGCAAGATTCCCAACATCTGAACTTTTTTCGCTCTGCAACGTCCTCACAGTAAGACAGTTATTTATACTTCAAACTATTGTTAAGAAGCACAACCTCACGAAGTATGACCCACATTACCTTTCTAAGAAGCGACGTTCCGACTTAATATGCAAGACTTTGTTCTCCAGATTGGCATTAGTAAGACGCCACTTTAACTATATTAGCTCTAAACTCTACAATAATATAAATAGAAGCATACAAATTTATCCTTTAACAACAACTTCAGTTAGAAAAAAACTGTCTGTATTACTACGATCCTTGTCCTATGAAGCTACATAAAAACTTGTGGTAACATAACACATACATTCCTCATTAACATAAACACAACACCCCCCTCACGCACACTCACTACTCACAAACTTCCCAATGACCACTACACACTGACACATAGTTAGTAAGATTAGTACTTAACCTTTTCATATTTTAATTATTTTGTACTTTTTTTAATTATTAATCTGGAACAAATGCTCCATGTGTTTGACCTGGGCGTTGACAGTTTTTAACTTTTGTAGCTATCTTCGTTTCATATTGTAATTTTGTGTCCCTTTACTTGTTCCAAATAAACGTTTATTATTATTATTATTATAAAATAATCGTCATCAATTTTATGCAACATCTTTTGATCATTGATGTATTTGTCGAATTTTAAACGTTGAACTTTTCTCTGCTCGTATAATCTTTGAACTCTTCTCTGCTCGTATAATCTTTGTTTTTCATCGAACCACTTTAGTTGAAATCTGGTGTAGACTTCTGCGTTTTTAGATTTTCTAGTTAATTCGACACCCGTCTCTTTTTCGACAGACTCTCTGTCCACTCGTATGCGCTCCTCTATGTCTTTGATGAAACGCAATCTTTTCCGAACTCTATGACACTCTTTTGATTCATACACTGCACGTTGTTGTTGCAGTTGTTGTTCATCCAGTTCAACGTTAATATCCTTTACTTTTCCGTCACATATAAACGGCGTTTCACATGCATCTGTGATATGAGTATTTCCTATGTATCCTGGATTGGTACACAAACACAACAAACTGTAGACATCTCTTTGCAGGGTTTGATCATCTGAAGCGACGAGCGCCACTTGTAACGGTTCTAATAGTTTAAGAAATAAAAGGCTATGTAGAACTGTACGAATTGAATTTAATAGCTCAGGAGGATTATGATCCACAGCCTGGCCGGCAAACTGGATCGGCCGAAGAGAAGACTGGCGCGGTCGTCTCTGGGACGGAGGTCCCCAGGCGGTCAGTAGGACCCGCCCTAGGAGCAGCGGCACGCGACAGCTCGACGGTTTGATTGAAGACTGTTACCGACTCTCGGTTGTGGACCGGTAGTCTTGCAGTAAGCAGACTGGTAGACTTGGTAACGTAACGTATGTGTAATCAGCGTGTTACCCAAGCGACAGCGGGATCTAGACTGACTCCTTGACAGGTTTTGTTTTCTGACCGCTCTTCCGAAATTCGTAAAAAATCCAATTATGAATCCTCTTTCTAGAACGGTCATATCGCTTTCTAAAGCCGGGTATTATAGTACCGGCCTGACTCAATAATTGCAGACTACCAGTTATTTTTATTTATTAGTGCGAATAGGATCTAAAGGAACACGCGACACATCAGCGGGTGTTCAGCCGTTTCATATAAAATACAAAGATACATGCTTACATAATCAACCACATGGAGGTTTTACGTAAACTTTTTAGAAGTAATATTGACGGTCGTCAAGTTTGACGACTGTCATTGACTAATTATCTAATTTATATTAAACAGGAATATAATGTAATGTATCACAGACAAGACCAGCATGTAAAACTGTAAGTACATAATATATCTAATATATAAAATTCTCGTGTCACAGTTTTCGTTCCCGTACTCCTCCGAAACGGCTTGACCGATTCTGATGAAATTTTTTTGCATATTGGGTAGGTCTGAGAATCGGCCAACATCTATTTTTCATCCCCCTTTTTCCCCCCCTTTTCATCCCCCATCCAAATGTTAAGGGTTAGGGTAGGGAAGCCCCTGAGCATATCGGTTGGTCTCAATCACTATATGTGACAAGATACCGTCATCCCAGTACTGCCTAAACGCCCCATACGGATTTTCGGATGCGATAACAGGCCCCGTTTGTTCAGGCAGAAATTGCTCCCTCTCTCACCTGAATAGTCACGCATGGATGACCATTCAAAGCGAGTTGAAATCTGTCCCAGTAAACAGAGCCTCGTCCTAACCTACATCAGCATCGAAAAACTGATCATCTGCATTCTGTTCATGCGCTTCATTTTCTGGCCTTTGCCTCCTCACTCTCGCAACTGCCCGCACTCTCGCTGCCTCCCTTGCATGCACCACTTTCCTCACCATCGCTCGCAGCTCTTCTGGCACGTCCTCATCATTCATATTTACTTCCACTAATCTGTCACCTTTTCTCTATTGGGACTCGCCTTGGTTGCGAGCTGCTGCTCCCCTCGCCCGGCCGCCTCGGCGAGCTCCGCGCGCACGTCGCTCTCCTCCGCCACGCATGCGACTTTGCACCGTCTCTACCACTTGCGAAGGGTAAACTTGATGCTCGTCTGCAAGATGATAATTGTCGTCATCGTCCTCCTGGACGATGTCACAGTGCGGAAGCTGGGGAAGGTCCACAAGAATTTCTGAGGTTCTGGATTAGAATCAACAATACACGTCACATTCTCTGGTTCGCCGTAAACGGCG
Organism: Charanyca ferruginea; assembly: GCA_947361185.1. Lineage (NCBI taxonomy): Eukaryota > Metazoa > Arthropoda > Insecta > Lepidoptera > Noctuidae > Charanyca > Charanyca ferruginea. Next base: position 19,181,181 of record OX376077.1, on the reverse strand, counting down.
CCTATATTCTTAGTGGCGCTCGTGCAGATGGGCTTGTCTGTGGAGATATCGCAAGCAGGTCATTTAATTAGAGAGTAATTTTTCATATGTAGCATTGATGATCAGCGGCGCGCTCGGAGGACTCGAGGAGGGGCGTAGCGGGTGCTCCTCTCCCTCGGTCGTGTACAGTCCGAGGACAGGCTGTTCCGAGCCGACATACTGAAAACTCAAAGCCTATCACCTCACACAAAATAACAGCAATATACATAATAAAACAATCACCCTTCACAACATAAAGCATACAGACAAAAGACATGCTACATACAAACCTAAACTCAACAACGGGTACGGGACAAGTACACGAAATAGCATCAATCATCATCTGCCCAGCCCTTTCCCAACTATATTGAGGTCAACTTCTAGTTTAACCGGATGCAGCTGAATACCAAATAGCACCAATATACAGAAGAAAACAATTACCCTCCACAACACAAAACATGCAGACAAAAGACATGCTGCATACATACGTTAACTGGTTGTCTGCAATTACATAATTATAATATCTGTGAGTAACGATGATAAATTTATTGCTGGAAGGTAACAAAATCTAATTTGATTAGACAATTGTAATAACTGACAAAATATCTATTTGCAGACAACCAGTTAGGTTGTCTGCAATTACATAATTATAATATCTGTGAGTAACGATGATAAATTTATTGCTGGAAGGTAACAAAATCTAATTTGATTAGACAATTGTAATAACTGACAAAATATCTATTTTGTATCAAAAATATACAAGTCCAGTCTATGCGACAGATCTCATCATTACAAGAGATTCCAGGTTACCTTTCCACAAAGTAAGGGATTCGTCAATACAAATATTCTGGGATGGGACATAGGCTTCCATGAAGCGTGAATTTAAATGATCCAAAACGGGGCCAAAACTAAAAAGTCTGTCAGAGTCGTCAGTCAGTCTATTGCTGTTGTCATTGAAATGTAGAGCGCGGCAAAGATTTATGTAGCGGGTACGGGAGAACATCTTTCTAAAGATGTTCGTCGGAAGGAGTGGGTTGAGGGTAAAGCAGGACTTCGTGGATGGATCTTGATGATTCCGAGCATCATCCAGAAGGAAAATAGGACCAATATTTCATGAACATTTGTGTCAGATCACTCCCGGGCAAAGTAAGCGGATGAACTCGCTAGCCCCTGAGCATATCGGTTGGTCTCAATCACTATATGTGACAAAATACCGTCATCCCAGTACTGCCTAACGCCCCATACGGATTTTCGGATGCGATAACAGGCCCCGTTTGTTCAGGCAGAAATTGCTCCCTCTCTCACCTGAATAGTCACGCATGGATCAATCAAAGCGAGTTGAAATCTCTGTCCCAGTAAACAGAGCCTCGTCCTGACCTACATCAGCATCGAAAAACTGATCATCTGCATTCTGTTCATGCGCTTCTTTTTCTGGCCTTTGCCTCCTCACTCTCGCAACTGCCCGCACTCTCGCTGCCTCCCTTGCATGCACCACTTTCCTCACCATCGCTCGCAGCTCTTCTGGCACGTCCTCATCATTCATATTTTCTTCCACTAATCTGTCACCTTTTCTCCATTGGGACTCACCTTGGTTGCGAGCTGCTGCTCCCCTCGCCCGGCCGCCTCGGCGAGGTCCGCGCGCACGTCGCGCTCCTCCGCCACGCATGCGACTTTGCACCGTCTCTACCACTTGCGGAGGGTAGACTTGATGCTCGTCAGCAAGATGATAATTGTCGTCATCGTCCTCCTGGACGATATCACAGTTCGGGAGCTGGGGAAGGTCCACAAGAATTTCTGAGGTTCTGGATTAGAATCAACAATACACGTCACGTTCTCTGGTTCGCCGTAAACGGCGCCTATATTCTTAGTGGCGCTTGTGCAGATGGGCTTGTCTGTGGAGATATCGCAAGCAGGTCATTTAATTAGAGAGTATTTTTTCATATGTAGCATTGATGATCAGCGGCGCGCTCGGAGGACTCGAGGAGGGGCGTAGCGGGTGCTCCTCTCCCTCGGCCGTGTACAGTCCGAGGACAGGCTGTTCCGAGCCGACATACTGAAAACTCAAAGCCTATCACCTCACACAAAATAACAGCAATGTACATAATAAAACAATCACCCTTCACAATATAAAGCATACAGACAAAAGACATGCTACATACAAATCTAAACTCAACAACGGGTACGGGACAAGTACACGAAATAGCACCAATCATCATCTGCCCAGCCCTTTCCCAACTATATTGAGGTCAACTTCTAGTTTAACCGGATGCAGCTGAATACCAAATAGCACCAATATACAGAAGAAAACAATTACCCTCCACAACACAAAACATGCAGACAAAAGACATGCTGCATACATACGTTAACTGGTTGTCTGCAATTACATAATTATAATATCTGTGAGTAACGATGATAAATTTATTGCTGGAAGATAACAAAATCCAATTTGATTAGACAATTGTAATAACTGACAAAATATCTATTTTGTATCAAAAATATACAATGTCCAGTCTATGCGACAGATGTCATCATTACAAGAGATTCAGTAATTTAGTCGAGATGCTGAAAAGGATTTACCTCACAAGCCGGTTCCTCAAAGTCATCATCGAGGAATTCCGGCTCGTCCAACTCATCCTCGGACATGTCCACTTCGAGGTACACCCGTCTATCGCCCTCGTCCTCAGAGTCGCTCTCCATCAGCACATCCTGGAAATTGAAGGGCGCCTCACCCTCCCCAATGTTCCAAGACATTTTTCTAAAATAATAAATAATATATTAGCTTTTTTTTTGTCAACCTGTACTGTCCCACTGTCAAAAAAAAAATGTTTACTTTATGAAAAATGAAAATAAAATAATCGATACTATCGATAACTTTAGTCGATATGACCTACGGCCTAGTAGTCGTTGCGGCAATCGGGCCATGTTTGAATTTGACAATTACGTGTTACGTAAATAACAATTTTATGAGAAAACATCGAAATATGAATAAATAGAAGAAAATACGCCTCGAATACATGAAATTATGAATTATAATTAGTTTTTACGTTGATATAACCTTACAAAGATACTAATTCATTGAGAATTATTAGAATTCATAACAAACAACTGCGACGCGGACGAACATTTTGTTGGCTCAAACGAGTAGTTTTATGGTATTGTTTCAAGCAAACAATTATATAATAACTTGCATTAGATACTTGTCAAAGTCAAAGTCAAATCATTTATTTCAATTAGACCATTAAAAGGCACTTTTGAACGTCATAATGTAAAATTTGAATCTAGTTGCCCATTCCAAATGGTAGTTTCGTATGGAGAAGAATGGGCAAGAAACTCCATACATACTCTTTTAAAAAAGGGTGTTTACAATATTTTCATTTACAAGAATGATTATGTTATGTGAATACGATGTATCTTGTATAAAAATCACTATATTATGGTATGTACAAAGTATCACAAGTTAAGAAATGATAGCTAAGTTATGTACATAGACACACAGTGTTCACATATTTACAATTAATAATACAGTAGACGACTACTTCTTCTATTCCAACAAACAATGAATAGTGTGTGAGCCAGAGTAATCTATTAAGTACAATAAAGAATAGTATGTATATTATATGTAGTATTAGATTTAGTCATTTGAATTAGCAATCAATTGATTTTGTCCATACTAAATTATGTCCTATGGAGCCGGACCAGCATGTTCCCAAGCATTCTTATCTTGGATATAATCCTCTAACTTATAGTATGCCTGTTTACAAGTCTACCTTTAATGTATCATTTAAATTTTGTTTCATTTAGTTTTAATATATCACAAGGTATTTTATTGTAACATTTAACAGAGTACCCCATAAAAGATGTGTGTACTTTAGATAATCTAAAAAATGGTTGAGCTATTTTATCTTTATTTCTAGTATTAAAATTATGTCGATCACTTAATTTATTAAAAAGATGTATGTTTTTTCTTACATACATAATATTTTCATAAATAAATTGACAGGGCACTGTCATAATATTAGTTTTTTTAAACAGTTCTCTAAGAGATTCGCAGCGACGTAGATTATAAATGGCTCTGACAGCTCTCTTTTGTAAAATAAAAATGGATTCAATGTCAGAAGCCCGACCCCACAGTAAAATGCCATACGACATAATACTGTGAAAGTAGCTAAAATAGACCAAACGAGCGGTTTCGACGTCTGTTAACTGTCTTATCTTTCTAACAGCGTAAGCGGCTGAGCTTAGCCGTCCCGCAAGAGATGTTATATGTGGTCCCCATTGTAACTTCTCGTCTAGCGTGATCCCCAGGAAAACCGTGTGATTAACAAATTCCAGTTTTTCTCCATTCAATATAAGATCACATTTGCTACTTCTAACATTTGGTAAAGTAAATCTAATACATTTGGTTTTATTTTCATTTAGTACCAAATTATTTACCATGAACCAATTTTGGACCTGAAGTATAGAGTTATTCACTTCGTCAAGATTTTGAGAACACCTGTCTATTTTAAAAATTAATGATGTATCATCTGCAAATAATACCATCTTCGGTTGGTTTTGAAGTAATTGGGGTAAATCATTTATATAAACTTAAAATAGAAATGGACCTAATATCGAGCCTTGAGGAACGCCCATAGTCATTTCAGACCCCAATGAGTTTACGCTGTTAACCTGAACTTTAACCTGTCTGTCCTTTAGATATGATCTAAGCAAATCAAGGGATGTTTTAGTAATTCCGTAGTGTTTCAGTTTCAGCAAAAGCGTCTCATTCCAATGGCATCTCGTGCTTCCTCCCAGGCGTTAAAAATGTTCTTTATTAGGGTGACACCGTCGTCAGTTGTACAACGTCCTTTGGTGAAACCGTACTGATGTTCGTGAAAGATGGAATTTTTATTGAAGTGGCGTAACATTTGATTGAGCATTAACCTTTCAAACACCTTACTGAGAACTGGCAGAATCGACACAGGCCTATAATTGTTGGGTTCTTTACTATCACCGGCTTTGTGCAATGGTACGACTTTACTGTGTTTCATCAAATCCGGAAAGACTCCTTGATCCACACTGGTGTTAAATATGAGAGCTAAATAGGGCGCAATAGTTTCAATAGTAGACCTACAAACTTTTACAAACTTTTCCTAAGTAAAGCAGCAGAGAGCGCGGGAGAGGAATTTACGGCCTCAATAGTTTTAATAGGAATATTGGCAAAAAAAGTTTCAAATTCCTGAGCTACTTCTTTGTCTGAATTTATAAGACCATGTGAAGTTTCTAAATTAAATTCATTTCTACGTTGTTTTTTCCTACCTGTTTCATTATTTATTATTTGCCAAGTAGTTTTTATTTTATCATCAGCCAATTTTATTTTATTACTAATATAAAGAGCTTTGGCTATTTTGCAAACACTTTTAAAAAGCTTTGAATATTTGGCAACATACTGGTGAAAGCTTGTATTAATTATGTGTTGCTTTAGGCCATAAAGTTCAAATAGCTTTTCCTTGCTTTTACGAATACCTGGAGTTGCCCAATCACTAAATAAGAACTTTGCGGAAACGCTTTTAGTTTTTAGTGGAAAACTGTCACAAAATTGCTTGTGTAAAAGTGAGAAAAACTCGCCGTAGGTATCATTCGGGTCACTTATATTATTAAAGTTATGAGCACTCAATTTATTTTCCAAAGAATTATTAAATTTCTCAATATTTTTACATGTAATCGGCCTAAACCTTATTTGAATTTTTTATAAAGGAATTTAGGCACAAAACGTAATGGTTTGTCCACTATGATCAGATGGCAGCTTATTTACAATTTCTTTATGTAAGTAATCACAATTACAAAATATATTATCAATACAAGTAGCAGAAGAAGCTGTCACTCGGGTTGGTTCCATAAAAATATTTGACAAATTAAATGATCTGAAAAGACTCAATAATCTGATACTATTAGAGTTATTATCTAACAAGTTAATATTAAAGTCACCACATATGATGATTGGTTTACTACTATTGGTACTAATTTTTTTTAACACATCTTCCATTACAGAATCAAATACAGATAAATTCTGGTAACTTGGAGGTCTGTATACGCATACTATAACATGCTTATCCAGCTCAACACAGGGCAATTCAATAGTGTGTTCAACCGATAATGCAATGTCTTTTCGTTCTTTACATTTAATTGAATTTTTAATTAGTATTAATGACCCCCCATGTATCATACGTTTGCGGCTGAAATGGCTAACAACACAATAATTTTCAAAATAAATAGACATCACTTGATTATCTTTTAACCAATGTTCTGTTAAACAAATAATATCATATTTGGTTTTCTCTAAAAACATTTCTGTTTCCAGTAATTTGGAAGAGCAACCTTGAATATTCTGATGAAATAGTTTTAAAGTCTGTTGCTTTCCTTTAAAAGTTAAATTGCCAGAAGATATTGTGAAAAAATATTGTGCATGGGCAAACGAGGTAGTCGCGGCTTTAATTCAGGCGGTGTGGAGCGATACTCCCGGAACGCATCCTCCAAAGCACTCCTCAATTGAACATTGCACTGGGTACTCACGGATATAGCCTCGCCATCATCCTCTTCATCACCGTCGTCAGGTCGCGGTGAAGCACTGGGTAAATCTTGCGATTGTACCGCGACCGCAACCAGTGGCAAAGCAGACGTGTCATGGCTACTCCGTGATTCTAGGCGTAGTCGATCAAGTACAACGTCATCCAGCATATGGTTACGCTGGATGACCCGCACCTGATCCGACAGTCGCTGTGCCGACACGTTGACAGCTGGCTCAAGCACCTGAAACAGAGAGAGCATCCGACCACGGTACGCAGTCATGTTACTTCCCCCGTATTATTATTATTATTATTCTTTACACTTTCGCATGTTATATTCAGGTATCGTTGCTTCAAATGAACATCTAATGAGTTTTTAACACGCTCCACAACGCAAACATTCAATTCATTCATTCATTCATCTTATAACATGTTCCAGTTTGTTTGATTATTGTTTGTTATTTGGCGACAATGATAAAATGCATACAGCTTCTTGTCGATTAACATTTTAAATAATTGCTCTTCACTGAGTAGCTTTTCACCAAACTTGTAGGAAACACAATTATAACATTTCATATATTTTTTATACAACCATGAAGATAAATTAGAAGGAAAAATGTTTTTTTAAACGTCTGGTATATTTCCAGTATCACAATAAATTTTATAATCGCTTTTGTGAATTTCCATTATAGATATCTAAAAAATATAAATATGGAAACGCACGATTCGTTCTATTTGAATTATATAGCAAGTCAATTCGGCCCGTCCGTGATATCTTTACATTCTTGTTTTGTAGCATTCATGGGTATTGTATCCGTTATTGTTATATTATTATCGTGTATGCATTTCAATTCATTCACAAATAAGCGAGACAGAAATATAAATGATATTACCACTTCTGTCAAATCAATACCGGTCGTACCGTTTGTTCAATCTATAAAATAATAAATTATTCCAATTATTATATTCAATTTATATATAAATAAAAAAATGTCAATTTATATATATTTCTATAGTGTCAATTTATATATATTTCTACACCGCTTGAGTGCCGCTCGGTCGTTTTCGTACCACCTCGTACCTCCAAAATTAAACCTTATTTTTATACAAAGTATGACTCTAAATCGCTTGCAAACATTTTACGTCTATGGCCAATTAGTAGTCTATTCAAACGATACCACTCGTTACTAAAACTAAACTGGGCATCACTAATAAAAAAAATATATATCGCGTCCTACTCGTTGAAAATATTCTATGCACGGTGTGAGCTGGGTGTGTCGTTATAAATAGTTTATTTTGTGAGTTAATTGTTCTAAAACCCTGGTAAGTGAATGTATAGTATATTATAAGTGTATATTGCAACTTTCTAGATTAGATAATCATTTGTTTGAAACAATATACGAACATTATTTTTTGAGCCAACAAAATATTTCAAATTTCGGAGTTCGTCAGTCGCCATTGAATGAAAAATTGAAAATATGAATTTGATAATTTTACAATGACTTACAGCCCTTTCACACGGCAGTCCAGTTTTTAACAGGATCCCGTTTGATGGCGAATGTGTTTATATGCTAGCGTTCACACGAGCATCCCGTATGCGGGATCCTGCAAAAAACCGATCCGGTCGAATTGTGCCGTTCGGTTTTGTCACTAGAAACTGGATCCGAAGTCCAGTAAAAAGCGGGATCCCGTTTAATCACACATATATTTCAATAGCAGTGTTCACACGGCTTCCTGCGTGCGGTTTTTTGCTGGACATTGCCTGTCGCTTTTTTTTATGGGCGACCTTTGAAGCTTGCGTTGTTCCGTTTTCCGACCTTTGAAGCTTGCGTTGTTCCGTTTTCATTGTTTATTTTCTAGTAAAAAACCCTATTCACACTTAAAAGTATATTACACTAGTAGAAAAGTATTCTTGTGTTCTTCTTTATTTTGTGGCCTTTTTTTTGTTATTGTTGTAGCCTTCCATAGACTTCCTTCCTTTTATAAAAACATATCCAAAATCCAAAAAAACATGAAAGTAATTTAGATAGGAGTGGGTAAGCCCTAATGGTGGTGATAGGACGAAAACGCGGTGAAATTCGTGTTACAGGACTGTATTTAAATATAGAGAAGAAACAAACGGTTGACAGTTAGACTAGGTAATAGATTTAACGCGGAAGGGTGAAGCGCGCGCTTAGTACGGCGGTGAATGACGCAGTGTCAGCTGATCCGGCCGGTGCGCGCTCGCAGCTCGAGTGCCCCCCCTGCACCCGCTGCTCCGCCCGCGGCCGCGGCCGCCCGGCGTGTAGTGATGTCGGCGGGAGCTAGTGATGTCTTAACAAATTATAAATCAATGCCATTTTGCGTACTTTATTCGGATTTTATTTTTGCATTTTTATGTTCTAGATTCTTCATTTATTTGTAATTTATTACTTTGGTTCTTCGTTGTTTTGTTCATTAAATAGATACAAATTTAAAAACAAAAAAAAATAAGGAGAATACCTAAAAATCAGAACAAAATGTATCACAAACTGTTGTAAAATACGTGTATTCTAAAGTACTATTTTTCTCAAAACTGCCGGGTCAGATTTTGATGCACCTTTACACAAGGGTGTAGTTGAGGTATCCCTACATAAGTACCATAACAGTATTGCTATTGGTTCATAGACCACTTTCGCTTAGTCTCCTTTGTAACATTCCCTCTATTGTTTTTATGATTTTTTTAACAGATGGCACACATTGTTCAACTGTTCTTACTTTCTTCCCGTTTTTTTCTTTAGATACATATCTAATATTTTCTAAAAACTTTATGGCATCGTACCACAGCTTATGATGGGGTGATTTTTTTCTTAATGCGCCTTTATAAATTTTGCCATTGGGCACATGAAATGAGCTAGAATTTAAACTGTCGAATAAATTGTCAATCATCAAAACAAATGGGACGATTTGCCGACACTCTTCAGGTAGATCACCCCTGGCTGTGATGTGTTCTGCTGCTACTGCAACACTGCGGCTAAAAATCGGGGCTGCAGTTTTTACCCTCATTTTTTTTTAATTTTTCTGGGTTTATATGGTCTTCTGTTATTTTCTGAAGATATCTTAAGTAGGATATTATTGGGCATTCTACCCCACCTTCGTTCCTTCGGCTCCGCCTCCGTCACTCTCGGTGGAGTAGAATGCCCAATAATATAAATGAAATACGCAGGTTCGACGTCTATTCCACGCGATGAAACGGAAGGTGGAGTATGACAATACCCAATAATATCCTAGAGTAGACGCAGTGAAAGAAAACAACTTTTATAAATAATTGTTCGTCGTAATTTAACACCACATTCGATTCTTACTATTGTAGTAAGAAGGTTGTATTTCATATCACAGATTTAAATACATTTCAACCAAGTTAACTGCAATGCATAGCTCAGAGAAATCTGATATTAAAGATATTTGTAAACTTATTATGAGGAATTCTAGCGGTGAGATTATATTTATTCAAGATTTGCAAACTGGACAGAAAAATACAGATAACGGTTCATCAAAATACCAGGACTCGTATACAGCCCAAACCGAAGATTTGTTCTACCAGCAGATGCTTGGTTGGTTAAAATCAAACAATCGCTATCTTATATTGAAGGACAGCTATGGTGAGAGTCGTACATTTGCTCGAGTTACCGACAATGAGTTATAAATGTCAATGTAATACGTTAATTTACTCATTATTAATAAAACCGCTTTAACAGTCGTCATGAAATTTGTAAAACAACCACAATCGTTACATGTAAACGAACTTTGTGTTCACTCTCAGGAGACTGGTTTTCGCCATGGAAAATTATTACCTAAAACGGTACGATGCATCATTTGCGGACCATCAAATTGTGGAAATACTAATTTATTAATTGGTCTCCTTATACACGAGAATGGTTTAAGGTTTCAAAATGTTTATGTTTATTCAAAAACCTTGCAATAACCCAAGTACGTATTTTTAGAAAAAGTTTTGCAACGGGTACCAGGCACGTCATTTCAGAAATATCATGAAAATGAGCAAGTACTAAGTGTTCAGGACGCAAAACCGAATTCTGTGATTGTATTTGACGATGTTGCTTGTGAAAATCAAAGTAGCATGCGGGATTATTTTGCAATGGGAAGACACAAGTTCATCGATTGTTTTTACCTAAATCAGACATATAGTAAAATTCCTAAGCAGTTAGTAAGAGACAACGCGAACCTAATCGTACTTTTTAAGCAAGATGAAAGAAATATGAGATATGTTTACGATGAACATGTCAACACTGATATGACTTGGATCGAATTCCGTGAAATGTGTTCAAAAATATGGAGTGTACCTTTCAATTATGTTGTAATTAATAAAGATTGTTCCAAAAACAAAGGATGTTATAGAAGTAAATTTGATACGTTTGTAGTTTTTGACTAAGAACACGAACACATATATAAGAGCTTTACCTGTGCGACATTATTATTCTTCTGGTGACGCTAAACCAATTACGATCTATTTTGCCAATATGGAAAAATCATTGAAAAAACAAATTGTTGATGCGACAGAAGCTGTAAAGAAAAAAGTAAGGAAAATGAGAGATGCGGACCTTGACAACAAACAAGCACTGGAATCTGTTTTCAAGCCTGTCATAGAACCCCTCAACCTAATTGCTAACGCCAATAAGCAAGCTCCTCCCTTGCGTACTAATGAAGATTTTGTTGAAGTTCCGTTTACTGACGAAACTTCACAGAAAGAAAGAACTGGTAGCGTTGGTAGCAATAATGACAATGAAGATGAATCCGATATCAGCAGTGACTCTTCTTATCAATCAATAGTTGAAAGCAAACAAGGTTGTGATACGTCATCCTGGTCAGTATCTTCAGAAGCGTTGGCAGACATTCCATTCGGTGTTAGAGCAGAACGCGGGAAATTGATGTTAGGTTCTGCTTGTATATTGATCAACAATCAGTACATTGCCGTGGCTGGACGTAAATACCGAAATACACCTGGTTTAAAACAGTTGCTGCTTAAGAAAGACGTAGACTTAAGCGTGGTTACAGAAAGCGATATGAAACATTATAAGTCGATGCTACTTGATACAAATGCACATCGTCGAGACTTCGAGCCAAATAAGCCGATAAAAAGTAATAAAGGGCAAAAATATTTGCAAGTTATTAAGCCTCTTTTTAAACTGAACACTGCAGTTCAGGGAAAGGGTTTGCCATTAACAAAAAAGTGGAGAAAAAATGTAGATTTAGTGTATTGGGATGATCCCAATGAACTAGTGGAAATATTGAAATTATTAATTGCGTCTAGAGATGCTGGTAACACAGGATTAGACAATGAAATTATATCTATTATTGAAGAATTGCGTGAAAGTAAAGTTATAAATAAATAAATGTTGTAAACTTTCCAGTGTTCATTTTATTATCAGACTTTCAATATAGTACACCTTCAATATGAATGTAGATAAATTCGGTCATTATATTCATAAAAGAATGCGTTTATCAGAACTGCTTGAGTTTAATGAAAACGCATTGAAGAAGTCGGAAAAAGGAGATTTTGATTTAAAAGCATCCAGATTGAGAGGAATTACATCTCCCATAGAAGCAGACGATGCAGTGAATAAGTCTTATGTAGATCAGTTGAATGCTAATACGATAAAAGAATTCAATAAACTGATTGGTTCATTGCGTTCTCAAATTATAAAAGAGACACAGCATACAATTCAGGTTACTTTAAAAGCAAAAATACCTGAGGTTTTAACTCATTTGCAAGATAAGTTTTATACCAAAGCAGATGTAGATAAATTACTTCTAAAAACTTCGTAATGGCAAAACAGCAAATTGTAAATGAAATACACAAAGCGGCTCGAAGAAACTTCCTTCGCCGTTCTGTTATTCTGAAAGGAATCCACGACTTGTGGCAAGCTGATTTGGTGGACATGCAAAACCTGAAAAAGAATAACAAGGGTTATAATTATATTTTAGTGGTGATTGACTGCTTCTCAAAGTACGCCTGGGCAGAACCGTTAAAATCAAAGAATAAATTTGATGTTGCTCGTGCATTTCAACATATCCTGCTTAGCAGCAATAAAAATCCTGTTAATTTACAAACCGATATGGGCACAGAGTTTTATAACAACACTTTTCAAACGTTAATGAAGAAGCATAACATTAACCATTATTCATCGTTTTCTACTAAAAAAGCATCTATTGTAGAGAGACTGATAAGAACAGTAAAAAATAAATTGTATAAATATTTTTGTCTCCGTGGGAACTATAAGTGGTTAGGTCTGCCATTGGATAATATATTGAAGACCTATAACAACACAAAACATCGCACTATCCAATCTAAACCCATTGATGTGAATAAATTGAATGAACCAGTAATAAAAGAAAATATTAAAAAAATCAAGAAACATAATTTAGTTCAGTGGAAGCCTAAATTCAAAGTTGGCGATTGTGTTCGTATAAGTAAATACAAATTACAAACATGATTTTGAGAAAGGTTATACTCCTAATTGGTCAACTGAATTATTTATTGTAAAAAAGATTAATAATACCTTACCAGTGACATATTATATAGAAGATAAACGAAAGCAGAACATATTAGGAGCTTTTTATGAGCAAGAACTTCAAAAATCGAACTATCCTAACGTTTATTTGATAGAAAAAGTGTTGAAGAAGAAAGGAAATAAATTATATGTCAAATGGTTAGGTTTAAGCAGTGCAGAAAACAGTTGGATTGACAAAACAGCACTTATGGGTTAAGATGTTATATAACCTTTATTTTTTAAAATTCTGCCATTATACTTTAAGTAATGCGAGGTGGAGGACTAGTTAATAACATTATTAATAATCTACCATTCGAAGTTCATTTGCCCGGATACAATTATTGCGGACCAGGAACCAAACTTCACGAACGGTTAGCGCGAGGCGACCGAGGTGTAAATAAGCTAGACGAAGCTTTTATGCAACACGACATTGCGTACGCAAACCATACAGACTTACCAAATCGTCACAAAGCGGATTTACAACTACTTAATATGGCTAAACAAAGACTTAAAAAAGATGCAGGGAGAGGTGAAAAACTAAGCTCATGGCTAGTGAACAAAGTCATGAAAGCCAAACTAAAGTTAGGATCCGGCGTTAAAACATTTAAAAGCTTAGTTTCCAAAATAAAATCAAAAGTTAAGAAACTCAAACACAAAGATAGTAAGTCTTTAATAAAAGCGACCTACTTAGTTGCAAAAAAGTTATTGCCAAACAACCATCATCGAATTCGGGTACCACGAGTAATACCCATACCAAAGACTGGAGGAGTTCTACCTTTAATCCCAATTTTCGCTGGTTTATCAGCTTTAGGAGCTCTAGCTGGTGGTGCAGCTGGCATTGCAAAAACCGTTAATGATTACAAAGCAAGCAAACGAAATTTACAAGAAACAGAACGACATAATAAAGCTATGGAAGCTTTAATGTTGGGCAAGGGTTTATACATTAAGCCCTATAAAAACGGCAAAGGATTGTTCATAAAATCATCAAAAAACTAAACAAGAAGCTACCTAATCGTCCTTTAACTAATATAGATATCCAAAACTATTCAAGAGACATTCCATATTTCCGTGGGGTCTACATGAAGGATCGGATACCTAGGAAGCCGAAACGGATTGAATGTGGTATCGTTAACTTAGACGATTCTAAGAACGAAGCAACGCATTGGGTAGCGTATGTTAAAGTATATGACTATTGTGAATATTTCGATAGCTATGGAAATTTAAAACCTCCATTGGAGCTGATGGGATATTTTAAGAACTGTAAAGTTTCTTATAACTACACGAGATATCAAAAATTCAACACAGTAAATTGTGGTCATTTATGTTTAAAATATCTGCGGACTTTTTGGAATAAAATTGTATAAATATATGTGTTTATTTTATTTCAATCATTTGCAAGATGTCACTCACTTTGTCGATAACTGGAAATTCTTCAACTTTATCTACGTACTATCCTAATACGTTACAACTAGATGGAGAATATGAGTGTGCCTTATTACATTTTTCAACTTTTAATTCTATTCCAAATATTGATAAAAGTAATAATAAGTTCTATTATGGTATCGATGAAGTTATAGAAATACCGGAAGGCACTTATGAGTTGCAAGATATCAATGATTATTTAAAGTCTGAAATAAAAAATGCGTCAATCAAACTACAGTGCAATAACAATACATTGAAAACTGCTCTATACTGTACAAAAGACATAAATTTTACTAAAGAAGACTCTTTTAGAAGCTTGTTAGGGTTTAATAAGCAAACCTTGAAAGCTAATAAATGGCATGTGTCACAGTCTCCAGTTAACATTTTACCTACGACCGTAGTCAGGATTGAATGTGATATTATAAGCGGTTCATACATAAACGGTGAACCAAGTCACATTATCCACGAATTTGCACTAAATGTGCCACCTGGATACAGGATCATAGAAATCCCGAAGAACGCAATATACTTTCCGATCAATCAAAACAACATAAGCTGCATACATGTCAGGCTATTAGATATAAACACTCGATTGATCAACCTGCGCGGTGAAGGAGTGCAGCTATATTTGCATCTTAGAAGAAAAAATGATTGACTACAATAAAAATGTGTCTCAACAAATTAAAAATATCAGTTCTACTCGGACCACCCGTCAAATAAGACCTCGCTTTAAGAAAAAAATTAAATTATCAAAAGACAATAAAGCATTCCTTAGAGCGATCGGATTGCTAAAATGAATATCTTAGACGTTTTATCCGCTCCGACTTACGATAATACTATAGAAGGAATCGAATTTCATTCCTACAAGCCCTACGTAACAAGTTTCAACAGGAACGATGAAATCCGTATACCTATCAACCAACAAGACTTGTACATACTACCATCAGCGAGCACCCTATATTTGGAAGGAACTATTATCGTTAGCAAAAAAGACACGAAGGACAAGGTTACTAGTGTCAATTTCACTAACAATGCTCTAATGTACTTGTTCCAAGATATTAGGTATGAGCTAAACGGAGTGGAGATTGATAAAATTAAAAATGCTGGAATAACTACAACTATAAAATCGCTCATATCAATGAATGAGAATGAATCAAAGATGTCTAATGCCTGGGGCTGGAATATTGATGGTATAAAAAATATTAATGGGGGAAGATTTTCTGCCTCTATACCACTCCGTAATATTCTAGGTTTCGCTGAAGATTTTAAAAAAGTCGTAATAAATAGTAGACACGAATTGGTATTGTTGCGAAGTAACACTAATTTAAAAGCTGTAAAACTTAACACTGGAGAAATAGTGGATGACGTTCAGATCAACAAAATCATATGGCGTGTACCACATGTTAAAGTATCAGACAAAGAAAAAATTAGTTTGTTAAAACTATTAGAAAAAGATCGACCACTTCAAATCATATACAGGAACTGGGACCTCTACGAATATCCAGCTTTGCCTAAAACTACAAAGCATACCTGGTCTATCAAAACTTCATCCCAAATAGAAAAACCAAGATATGTTATTATTGGTCTTCAGACAAATAGAAAGAACAATGCAAGTTCTGACATGTCTCAGTTCGATCACTGCTATGTTCGTGACATTAAAGTGTACCTCAATTCAGTTTACTTCCCGGATGAAAACCTAAATGCGAGTTTTGCTAATAACAGAATCGCTTTATTATACGAGCAATATACCAGATTTCAACAGTCGTATTACGGACGTCGACCAGAGCCATTATTAAGCGAGAAACAATTTAAAGATTTGGCTCCGCTGTTTGTCATTGATTGCTCTAGACAAGCTGATAACTTGAAGACCGGTCCAGTTGTAGATGTGAGAGTAGAAATCGAGACTGATTCGGAAATACCAGATCAAACCACAGCATACTGTCTCATTCTCAACGATTGCATTGTTGAATACAAACCTTTAAGTAACATCGTGAAGAAGATATCATGAAGCCGGATACCATCATCGTAGAAATCCAAGGATTTAAAGATTACAAAAATAATTTTATCGTGAAAGAAGTGGCGGTTGTAAATCAAGAGCATACACAGACGTTCCTGGTAAAACCGCCGCATTCATTCCATTCCCTTACTAAAGAAGAAAAGAAGCAAGTGAGATGGTTAGAAAGAAATAGAGGAATTTACTGGAGTGAGGGCTACGTAGACTATAAAGAATTTCATCGCATCATTTTACCATATTTAGAAAATAAAAAAATTATTACGAAGGGTTTAGAAAAAATTCAGTGGATCAAAGACTTATGTGTTAACTGTGAAGTGATAGATATAGGTGAAAAAGGATGTCCTAATTTTTCAAGGTTGAAAAAGAAATATTGTAAAAATGATACTGAATTTAACTGTGTAAATCATAGACTAAACTGTGCTTTGAATAATGCTATATGTATTAAGAAATGGTATTTTGATAATAACATGTCCATATTTAATCTATTTAAAATTAATGTCCATATTTAATCTATTTAAAATTATTTTGTAATGTTCAGTTAATAAAAAAATGATTATGTATATGAGGTTGTTTTATTTAATATAATCCGGGTAAACTACATAACAAACTTAAAATTAGCTCTAATAAAATGAATTTAATTGAGTAAGGGCGGCTTGCGCATCGTCGTTAAATACAGTTTAAGAGCGACGTAAACGCATTTAGTCTGCTAATTATAATTAGCGTCTTGCACAACAAAAATTTAGGCACTAATCACGTTTAACGAACTGTCAAAGTTAAATACCCAAAGATGGCTATTTAGCGCCGCTAAATACCGTCGCTAAATATCGCGCGTCATCATTTTGAGGTTATAGACATTTTACTATTATTTAAAAAAGATTTTAAAGAGTTCGGTAGGAAGTTTGTAAGATGGATTTGTGGGAACTGTATTCTGACGACGATGAGGAGATTATAGAATATATCAACAGACCGAGGGAATTGTTTGAGAGAGCAGACTTATTTGGAATGTATTCGGACGACAAATTCTTCAGAAGGTTTCGTCTAACGAAAGAAACCACTACAATTTTGTTACAGCAAATAGCCCCACATTTAAAAACCAGCAACAAGTAAGGAAAACTTATTATTAATGAATATTCAATAAATAGATAGGTAGCTAATTAGCTATTTTTGTTTGTTTTGCAGGATCAAATCAGTCACTCCTATGAACCAACTTTTATGTACGCTGAGATTTTATGCGACAGGAAGTCAGCTAATAACTTGTGGTGACATGATTGGTGTACATGAAAGCACAGCTTGTAGAATAGTGCATCGTTTTACTCATGCCATTGCATTATTGTATAAGGTGTATATAAAATTTCCAAGCACAACAGAAGAGCAAAATAAAACAGTGTATGATTTTTATAGAATTGCAAAGTTCCCTAGAGTCATTGGTGCGTTAGATTGCACTCATGTGAGAATATTATCTCCAGGTGGTGATAACGCTGAAATATATAGAAATAGGAAAGGATATTTTTCAATAAACACCCAATGTGTAGCTGCTGCAAACCTTATGTTTTTAGATGTTGTGGCAAGGTGGCATGGATCAGCACATGATTCCAACATTTGGGATAACTGTGCATTAAAACGCAATTTTTTGCAGGGCAAAAATATTATGATAAATTGTTGCTAGGTGACAGTGGCTATGCCCAAACTAACTTTATGATGACACCTCTGTCAGAAAATAATGTGAATACACGAGGAGAGACACTTTACCAAGAGTCACAAATAAAGACGAGGAATGTGGTTGAACGGGCATTTGGTATATGGAAGAGGAGATTCCCTATATTATCCAGGGGCATAAGTATTCACCTTCATAGAGTACCTGGCCAGAGTATCATAGCAACAGCTTTACTTCATAATTTAGCTATATTACGAAAGGAAAACATACCCCCTGAAGACCAAGAGTTTCCTGTTATTATGGAAGTTAGGGATGATGATGTTGCACCAGAACGGTATGGAAGAGGAAGTGCTAATTTGCAACGAAGACTACTAATAGAGGGATATTTTGGATCATTGTAAAAAAAATAAAAACAAAAATATTATAGCTCTGATTGTTTCTTTTTTATTTCTAAATTCTTAAATAAAAGTTCTTTTTTGTACATTTGTTCATTAAATTCCTTTTTTTTCATTAAATTATCCAACTCTATTTCATATATTTTTTGTTTATGTTCTATTTCCATTTCCAACGACAGTTTTTGTAATCTAACCAGCTCCAACTTCTCTTCTGACAATATTTTGAAGCTCTCATTTGCTGACTTACTTTTCTTAGTCGCTAGTTCTTTAGTAGTATTATTTTCTGGAATAAAGAAAAGTAGTTGAATATAATATTACTGTAAGCCAATTGTGAATTCGCAAAAATATATGAAACTGAATGACTTGAAATAATAATTTAGGTACCTTTGTTAAAGAGAGCAGATGCCTTCCTTTTTCTTAAAATGTCTATCCTGCTTAAATTTTCTTTGACTTCAGATTGTGATAATGGTGTGGTATTAATACCACCCGTAGAAGGTCCATGGTCATTGCCAGTTAAATCTAAAACAAAAAATATAATTAAAAAACTGCTTTAAATATATATAATTATTAATAATGGTGATAATTAATTACCCTTGTTTGTCAGCACAGTTCCTTTTTTTCGTATTATCTCCATCTTACTAAATTTATCTCCAGCTCGAGATTGCAATGGTGTGCTTGGAGTAGAACCACCATCATTCTCAGTAATAACTAAAAATAAATATATGAGTAATATAGGTAATAATAATAATAATAATACTGCTGGCAACTCTAGACGTCACACTTAAATTTTTTACAATTTTCGTTTTAAATTAATAAAATTATACAAATTACATGAAAATCATTGGAAAAATATCACCCAAGTACTTGTTTTGGCCACTTATTCAATCTTCTTTAAATAAAAATCAAAGACATAGCGGCAATAGATCAAAAAACAATCCTGAAAAATATAATATCATCATGACATCTGTCATAGAAACATTCACACAACAAAACACGAAACGAACAATAGAAGCGAAAATCAGCCAAATGTAAATATAATGTGACGAAGAAAATGTTGACGCGAGCAGCAGCACGCAGAGCACGCCCACCACCTCCGGACCCGTTGCTCAGCTCCGCCTCGCCGCCGCCGGAACCCAGTCCCACCGTGAGTGCTGTGATACCGGCCTCGGCAGTTGCGTCGAGCTCGAGCGACGAGTATTTCTCTCCGCCTACGACGCCACCACCAGCTCGTCGACGGGGAGGACGCCGGCCGCCGGATGGTTTAGGACCGCGAGGCCCACCGGCCTCTGATAGGGTCCCAGCTCCCGGCGGAAGTGTGCAGCGCATGAGATGGACACAAGCCATCAATGAAAATGTCATGCGCGCATACTATGGGGCTACAGAGGGGGGAAGTAATCTGACCGCGTACCGTGTTCGGATGCTCTCTCTGTTTCAGGTGCTTGAGCCAGCTGTCAACGTTTCGGCACAACGATTATCGGATCAGGTGCGGGTCATCCAGCGCAATCGTATGTTGGATGACATTGTACTTGATCGCCTCCGAATTGAAATGCAGAGAAACCATGTTACTGCTCCCCTGCCGCAGATTGTGGAAGTGGCACAACCACAGCCGACCGCAACACGTAGCCATATTACTGATGGGAGTGATGACATGGTTACACAAGTAAGTACCCAGTGCAATGATGAATTGAGGAGCGCTTTGGAGGGTGCGATTCGAGAATATCGATTCATTCCGCCTGAGCTTAGACCACGTTTACCTCGTTTGCCCATGCATAAAAAAAATAGGGTGCTGGTGTGTGCTCTGGATTCGCAATTATCAAATTATTTTGATGGTTGCGAAGACCTCACTGATGCGCATTCGATTTTGTACTGCGCAGCTGTTGCGGCATGTCGTGTGACTTACGTAAAATTTCCTAGTGATGATAGAGCTACACGACCAAAACCTGCCGTACCGGCGTGGCAGTGCAGAATTGAGCGGCGTATTAGTGAGGCCAGAGTGCTCATCGGCAAACTTATTTGCTTTAGGGAGGGCAATACTCGCCCTAGAGTGATGCGCTTTGTGAGGCGGGCATTCTCGGGGACTGATATCAGTCCTCGAGACTATATGCCCTGGGTCACAGAGCGCATCGACTTCCTGAAGCAGAAGGTGTATGCATGGGCAAACCGTATTCGAAGGTATAAGCGGCGGGTGGAACGATACACTCAGAATCGCACATTCCAGAGCGATGAAAGGTGGGTTTATAGGACTTGGGAGCAACCGATTCAAAGTTTCACTGATACGCACCTGCCGGATGATGACGCCATGTGTTTGTTCTGGCGCAACATCTGGTCGGTGCCTGTCGGTCACACTGAGGGTGACTGGACTCTGGAAGTCGAACGAGCGTGCGACCCGATTCCAGAAATGGGGGCAATCATTATCAGCCCCCATGATGTAGCTCGTGCAGTCCGTCCATTGCCTAATTGGAAGTCTCCAGGGCCGGACGGGCTGCACAACTTCTGGATAAAATGGTTTAGAAGGTCGCACGTTTGTTTAGCGTCTCTGTTCCAGTCAGCCTTGGAATCAGGATCGTTGCCCCAGTTCTTGACGACAGGAATAACCCACCTGCTCCATAAATCAGGTAGTACTGCGGAGCCTAAAAATTATAGACCGATCACATGTTTGCCGACGGTCTATAAAGTTTTTACATCTATTTTGAGAGCGAAAATTAACCAACACATAGACAGTAACGGTATCATGTCTCCCTCTCAAAATGGATGTAGGAATGGGTCCCGCGGTACTAAGGAGCTGCTCCTGATTGACATGGCCATCAGTCAACAGGTTCGCCGATCCCGAAAAAATCTGTCGACATGTTGGATAGATTACAAGAAGGCCTATGACTCTGTGCCGCATACATGGCTCATGAGGGTGCTAGAGTTGTACAAGATAGATACCACTCTGCGCACCTTCCTGATGTCGTGTATGGGGCAGTGGAGGACGGTCCTTCGCTATCCAGGATGTCGACATATCCAGAGGAATAGTGAACCGATAAGGATTGAGCGGGGTATATTTCAGGGTGACAGTTTGAGTCCACTTTGGTTCTGCTTAGCCTTGAATCCTCTAAGCACACTGCTGGAGAATTCAAGTCTAGGCTATAGATTGAAGAGAGGAGGTCAGGTAATATCTCACCTCCTTTACATGGATGACCTAAAACTCTTTGCCACCAACAGTTCACAGCTGATGGAGCTACTGAAAGTAACAGAAACTTTCAGTAGCGCCATCAGGATGGAATTTGGCGTGGACAAATGTGCGGTCATGCATGTCAAGCGAGGGGAGATTGTGGAATCTGAGGGAGTTCAGCTTTCGGATTCCATAAACCTTAGATCCCTCTCTTCAATTGAGACCTACAAATATTTGGGTATGGCGGAAGCGTTGGGCATCAATGCTGCTGACATGAGGCAATCGTTGAAGGAGCGCTTCTTTGGCCGCCTGAAGAAAGTATTAAATAGTCTTTTGTCAGGCGGAAATAAGGTGCGCGCCTTCAACGGGTGGGTCATGCCGGTCTTGATGTACTCTTTCGGCATACTCAAATGGACTCAAACGGAACTCGATGCCCTGGATAGGAGAGTCCGTACATTGTTGACAGCGTATCGGATGCATCACCCACGGTCATCGGTAATGAGACTGTATATCCCGCGGAAGTGCGGAGGTCGTGGCTTCTTAAATGCTAAGACTCTGCACAACCGTGAGATATACAGTCTCAGGGAATATTTCCTAGGAGCCGACGTGGGGATGCACCGAGATGTAGTTGCAGTGGACAAAGGCCTCACCCCGCTCTCCTTGGCTAAAGAGAACTGGTGCAAGCCTGTAGTGCTTGAGACTAATGATCGCGAGGAGGTTTGGAAGAGTAAGGAGCTTCACGGACGCTTTTTCCGGGCCCTACACGGGCCCGATGTGGATTTCTTAGCGTCCGTATCCTGGCTACGATTCGGTGATCTATTTGGAGAAACCGAAGGTTTTGTGTGTGCAATTATGGACGAAGTTATTTTGACGAATAATTACCGGAGATTTATTATGAAGGATGGCACGGTTGACATTTGTCGGGCATGTCACCGGCCGGGTGAATCAATCCGTCATATTATCTCTGGATGTTCTCGTCTTGCTAACGAAGAGTACTTGCACAGGCACAACCTTGTGGCCAGGATTATCCATCAGCAACTTGCTCTGAATTACAACCTCGTGGAATCAGAAGTTCCATACTACAGGTATGTGCCCGATCCAGTTCTTGAAAATGGCAATGTCACATTGTACTGGGATCGATCCATCATCACTGACAGGACTATTGTAGCCAATAAGCCTGATATAGTGGTGGTGGATCGATTGGAGAGGCGCGCAATGATTATTGACATAGCTGTTCCTCATGACGAGAACCTCATGAAGGCCGAGAAAGACAAGCAGATAAAGTATCTTGACTTGGCCCATGAGGTTGTCGACATGTGGAATGTGGACTCAGCGATCATTGTGCCGATAATTGTTACAGCCAATGGCTTAATTGCCAAGAGCCTCGACCAACATCTAAGGAGGCTCTCGTTAGACGGCTGGATCAAGGGCTTGATTCAGAAGGCAGTACTTCTGGACACGGCCCGCATTGTCAGGAGGTTTCTCTCTCTGGAGCCCTGACCGCCGGTAGCTTGGACCCTGTTCCCGATACCGGTGAGGTACTATTTTTTTATATTTTTAAATGTTTTTGTTTTTATATGAATATTTAAAAATGTAATTTAATATGTATATAAAATAAATGAATGTGAATAATAATAATAATAATTTATTTGCATCAAGTTTTACATTTTACATTAAATACATGGTAGTACATACAGTTTAAGGTAAATATACAGTAGCGTGGCGACACCAGCACCCTTGCTAAGTTGCCAAGACAACTTGTGTTAAGGATGCTGGGCCCGACCCTTTATTGGATGTATCTTAAATGCATTTAGGTACATACATGCCATTTTCTAATTTTACAACTGATTCATTATATGGAATATGTAAACGGACAAATAAACTATTTAGAAAAGAAAATAAACAAAACGAGATATTTTATGAGTGAAGTAGTGCAGCGTGTGAAGGGGTGTGTCTGTGATTGTGTAGTGTATGGTCTCTGTGTGTGTGTGTGTGTGTGTGTGTGTGTGTGTGTGTGTGTGTGTGTGTGTGTGTGTGTGTGTGTGTGTGTTTACTTGTATGTGTTTTCTCTATATTTGTGGGTGATGGTAGCGAGCAATGGGCAAATGATAGATGTGGTTTAACGGGAGCTGTATTGAGTTGACAGTAAGCCTTCAGTGTTGTTGTAATTAAGTGTTTGTAGCCAGGTATTTAGTTTTTTTTTAAAAGACATTATAGGGAGTGAGTAAAAGTTCAGTATTTTGTTTAGAGTATTGTAGAGATGAGGACCTTGAAAACAAGGAAATCTTCTTGTGAAAGTGTATATACAGCGGAAGGGTTGACACACCTTATCTTTACGTCTGGTGGTGATTATTTCATAGGAGGTTCTTTGATGCTGATAGAGTAGTATATGCAGTACAAATAATTGTCTGACTGTAAGGACCTTACAGTTCCTATCAAGTTCTTCAGTTGGGAAAAGAATGGGCCGAAAGGTACTAACCTTCAGTACGGCTCTCTGAGCTCGTTCTAGCTTCAGGAGTACCGTTTTGGGTGCACCACCCCAAGCACATATACAGTACGATAAGAGAGACTGACAAAGAGCAAAATATGTACACCTAATAATTTGGGGTTCTGCAATATGGCGAAGTCTACTAAATACAAAAATCAGCTTTCTGATTCTTTTTGTCAGTAACTCTATATGAGGTGCAAAGCTCAAGCCATCATCAAGAGTTACTCCGAGATACTTAATGGTTTGACAACGTTCTAATTCTGAACATGTACAAGTCGCAGTGCCAGACAGTAAACATGAGTGTGCTACTAAAGTGTATGAGTTTAGAGGCTGAGAGGACTTTCGTAAGCTGTATGTAAGAATTTTAGTTTTGTCAGTATTAATTGTGAGAATGTGTCTTTTGAGCCATTGTAAAACACTATTTAATCCTTTTTGTGCGGAATCGAAGGTATCATCCCAGGTGTCGCCAGAAAAAGTAAGGACGGTGTCATCAGCAAACGCCACGATTTTTCCACTTTCCAGACTTAAATTACATAGTTGGTTAACGTAAATCAGAAAAAGGGTGGGGCCTATCACACTGCCTTGTGGCACGCCGAATGTCACTGGTTCCTCTCTACTGAGGTAATTTTGTATTTTTACACACTGAGTTCGGTTTTGAAGGTAGTCTCTAAAGATGTTAAGTGATTGGCCACGAATCCCAAGTTCCTCCAGCTTTATTAATAAGTCAGAAATGGAAACCGTATCAAACGCCTTTTTTAGGTCCAAAAAAATCGACAAAACTTTCTTTTTCTTGTCCATATTTTTTGTAACATGGTCAATTAGATCAAGTACAGCACTACTAGTAGATTTATTGCGCCTGAAGCCGAATTGGTTGGGAGAAAAAAGCTTTTTATCTTCTATATAAGTCACAAGTCTTTTGTTGATCAGCCGCTCAAGAACTTTAGAAATGGAAGGTAATACTGCAATCGGTCGATAATTATTTACAAGTTTTTTATTCCCACTTTTGTGAATTGGGTGTATGATGGCTTTCTTGAAGTACAAGGGAAAAGTGCCGGTATGGAAACAGAGATTAAAAATATGTGTGAGTATGGGTACCAGTGTCAATGAATAGCGTTTTAGAAACTTTGTTGGGATATTGTCCCAGCCCATAGCAGAATCTGATTTAAGTGACATTAGGACTTCCTCAACCTCCGCCTCATCGGTGTCTAACATGACGAATGATTGTAAAGGTGGAGATGTGGAAACTATGTCTGGTGGAATTTTGTGACTACCAGGTGGACAAGAAAAGTTATCAGCAAGTTCTTTTCCGATATTGGCAAAGAACTTGTTTACTTTGTCCACCGAGAGCTGAGGTGAAGTAGAGGAAGCCAATAAATCAGAGTTGGGTATGTTTGGCTTGTCTGTATTAGTGACTCTCTTTATCACCTTCCAAATCTTTTTATTGTCTTTTGAAGCGTCACTCAATTCTCTTCTGTCATAATCTCTTTTTAGTTTTTTTAAGATTTTTGTGCAGTAGTTCCTGTATCTTTTATATGTAATACTTAATATATCATCGTTTGGAAATAGCTTAAGTTTTTTGTGCATTGCATCTTTGTTACGCATACAGCGGAGCATACCAATGGTCATCCACGGTTTGAGTAAGCGTTTGTTATTTGGAATCTTGATTATGACAGTGTGAGTATTTATGAGTTTAGCTAGAGTGGTTATTAAGGTTTTTGTCGCTTCATTAGCATCGGTATGTTCGTAAATTGCTTGAAAATTAGTAGTCTTCATTTCACTATCAAGAGTTTCATAATTTGTCTTCAAAATGGTGCAAGAACGTGAATTGTCATATCGTTTTAGATTAAAGCACAGCATTACAGGGTTATGGTCGGTTACGGAGGCGTGTAAAACTATGGTGAGCGCATTCAAGTTAGATTTAAGCATGATGTGGTCAAGGCAGGCATTCTCTCGAGTGGGAAGTGAGTGAGCAGGTAGCAGGCCGTGGGAAGCTATGAGATCGAGATAGTCCGAGGTTTGGTTTGAGGATATAGTACACGCGATGTCAAGGTTAATGTCACCAACTATTGCAATGTTTTTATATGTAATCAAGCTTGTTAAAAGAGCGTTGAGGGACTGTAGGAAGTTACTTACGTCTCTAACAGACGGGGATCTGTAGATACATATTATTGCCTTATCAGTACCGATTTTCAGCACTAGACAGCTAGCATCCGAGAAGTCAGGTTCTTCAACTGTGTAGTTTTCTATATTTTTAACATAAAGGACTACACCATCGTTCTGATTTAAGTGACTTTTCGTTTGATAGTAAGAGTAGTTATCGATAATTGGTATTGAATCATTATAACGTTTCAACCAGCACTCAGTCAGTACTAGTATTTCGCAGTCAAGGTTTATTCTATGTAGGAGAGTTAAGAAGGAGTCAAAGTTTGCATGAATTGAGCGAATGTTCTGAGTAATTATTTTTAATTGCTGGGAAGGGTTAGTGACATAGCTAGTGCATTCTTCTGGGTCACAATTAATTGTAGTAGAGACTGAGAGCTGATCTATATTGCTAGTAATTTCTGTCACGCTATCCACTGTTAAATGGTTTTTTTATGGGTGTACCAGACTGGGGCGTCATAAGGTATTCTGTACATAATTGACCTACGATATCGATAGCGAGTTTAATCAAACAGGTAAACAAGCATGTATGGTACCGTGTAGTAATCCTTTTAATACTATAAGTGAGAAAGCTTGTGAGGATGAGTGAATGAATGGATGGATGGATGATTGCTACTCTTTCACGCAATAATGGCTGGACGGATTTGAAAGAAACCTGGCACACAGACAGTCTACAACCTAGAACAGCACATGGGCTACCGTTTATGTCGGTTTCACACAAGTGAAACCACGGGTAAAAGCTAGGGGTGTAAACGTGATGTAGAAAATACATTGAGGTAAGTGTGAATGTGTATAATAAATACTGATATAATGCATTAAATGCATTGTGTGTGTTGATTGTTGTTGTTGTGTGTAGTGATTGGTTGTATAGTGTAAATAGAATTTTAATGTTGTACTTTGGTTTTAGTGTGTTGGTATACACGTACAAGAGTATAAAAAACATAAGAAAGAAACTTAAATCTATGTTAAATACAGGAAAGTTAAAATAGCATGCAATTTTCAGACGAAACATCAATGGTTTAGGTAGGCCGCGTTGTTGGGAGTTAATAAAAGTATCTAGTCATTTTCCTTCTTGTTTCAGGCCTTCAAAGTCGGATTCCTGTGTAATTCTCTTTGCCGGCGCTCCCTCTTCTTTTTTTATATAGACTTTGCCATGTGATGTCCAGTGATACGCATAGGCATTTAGCTTTGCAAACTCTCTTGCTTGATAAAACAGCTTCCTGGCTTTAGTGGTAAGACTCTCAGAAATGAATACGGGACTATTTCCCGGCATTTTGATGTGTGAGCTGTTAAGTCGGTTGGTCTTGTGGTCGCGATTGTAGTTTTTAATATTAGTTAGGAGTTTATCCTTCATTATGGTAGACGTAAATTCGACGGTAATAGGCCCATCAGTTTGGGGTTTTCTGTTACTGGTAAGCCGATAGACATCCCTGAGCTCACCTGTTTGTATTTCGGTGCTCACAGCGGTTCCCAGATTTTTTACAATATCTATAAGGTGATCCTTAGACTCATTTGGTTTTTTAGGTACATTGCGAATTTCTAGGCTCGATGATTTTGAATTTCGTTCCATAATCTCAACTTTTTCCTCAAGATATCCTACATACTCCAAGGTGCTCCTCTTATCATTTTCCAAAAGGGTCAATTTAGTCACGAGATCGTCATATTTACCACTCAAAAACTCAACCGTTTTTAACAGTTCAGTATTTTGAACCTTTATTTGGTCTAAATTGCCTTGCATCACACTAAATTTCTCCTGTTGCTCCTTTCTCAAAGTATCAAGTGATGACATAATGTCTTCCCGGAGAGATTTCATCTCAATTGATTGTTCAGAATCGTGTTTACGTTTTTGTCGTAAAGTGATTCTGTCCAGGGTATTTTCCGAAACTGGTGTTGTCAAATCGGGCTCAGAACTGTGGTGAAGAGGAGGTTCGCTGCTAGGTTTAGGTGGCGTACGCTTTATCATTTTGAAAAGATAACAATATGCACCTTACGTTTGATTTAACAAGTGATTGACGCGGTGACACACGTTGCTTAGTGTAATTTGTTAGGCGCTTAGAATTGCTAGTGGTCAGTGTAGAGGGCGGAGTCAGGTGGTAATGACTCACGCGCAGCCGACAGAGATGGATAGCGTGCACACCACTTACTTTCTCGCCTCGCTCGGCGCAGGACTCGAGCTCTTGCAACACTATGCGCGCCTGGTAGTTTGCGAGAATTAAACTTGATGATTTATTTTAATTTTATGTTAAAATTTAAATATTGATTTAATTAAATATACTATTTGGGTAAACACGTCCGTGCGCAATGGCTGTCCGAGGGGAAGGGGTATAGGTATTTAATAAATGTACATTTTGTTACATGATTGGTTTTAAAAGCATCAAAAAGTATTTTTGTGTACTATTTAGCTACCTACCAGTATTACAATCAACCACAAATGTAGTTATGTTTTCAAGACTTTTTAAGTAATCTTCTTCAATGGGTGCAATTCGTTGTTCTTCAGGAAGACTCTCTTGAAATTGCTTCATGAGCGTGGCATCTCCATCATACGTACTATAAAGTCCATCCATTTGTGGCTCTATTAACTTTCTTACTGCATTAAGTGGGTTGTCATCATCTGAAGGAGGAGGGCCTCCACCTAAAAATAATAAGTTTAACTTGTTTACAATTGTCTCTTGGACGAGAATGTGAATCTCACTCTCTGAAAGAATTAATGTCATGAACTTATGATTTTAATCAGTATTGATAGGCAGCTTATAAAACACCCATAAATGAAAAAATACAACACTACTATGATATTTTATATGTACCTGTTCCCATCACAACCTTCTTATACTTGGCTTCTTCTTTTTTCAATTCTACTTTCAAACTGTCGAAGCTTTCCTGGCAAACCTCAATAGGCCTATTTATTGTGGAGGCAATTGCTTCCCAGTCTTTGCCATTTTCCTCTAAGGCACTTAGAAAAGCCTGTTTTTGATCAGGATCTGTAACATAAATAGACATCTGTGTTATAAATAGCAAATACCAGCGGTACTACGGTTAATAAAAGACATTACTGAGCAGTATATACAAGGGTATGGTAGTCTGTGTCCAGAAAAATAAGTTCATCATGTTACTAACCTTTCAACAACATTTTTGATTCTGAATGCTTTTTTTTTCAATTTGCTTTTAATGTTTCTGTAACAACTTAAAAGGTTTTCGGCACTTCTTGAAACACCTTTTGTGTTGGCATTAAAAACATTAGCGATTTTGACCCAGGCATTTTGCTTTTCAGTCTGTTTGATTTGGTCGGTCTTTTTGCACTCAATAATATGGGTGTATGGTTCCATCGCTGCAATCAGCAATATCTGTTCTTCTTTTGTAAAATTAGGCCCCCGAGCCCTAGAAGAAACACTTTTGTTTGCCATGGTAATTATCACTGAACTCAACTAAAACAATTATTATCAATAAAAATTACCACGAGAACGCTTCACAAACAAATCACAACAAAACTTTGTGTGACTTGACAGCTCGGTTGACTTGATGTGACAGTTGAAAGCTCGTCGGTCCATTTCACGAATTTTTTTTCTAAGAAATGCAACCATTTTGCTCTAAGTCAAGTGTACAACGCACGAAAACGTAAAAAGGAACGCAAGAAACTGCTTTACCGACTCCCTAACTACGATTAGTTAAATTACCATCCAAACGGACGTGAGCAAGACCTTTTTAATTGTATTTAGGCTAAACATATTTAGCAAGATAAACGCATTTAACTAAATTCTGTTTAGACCAAATGTTGCGCAAGCCGCCCTAAATATTCTATTAATTTTAAAATATTGAAAACATAATTAAAACATAACATAATGAGAACATTTCTTTAGAGCTAATTTAAAGTGGGAGTATGTTTATAATGTCAATAAAAGATAATTTAAATTATAAATATATTATTTATTTAGTTTTCTCGTTAAAAACAATCACAAAACATTTACATTCACTTCAATTACAGACTAAATACACTTGGCCTTGTTATTTAATATTTTATGTATGTACATGAAACTTATCTACTATGAACTATGATGTATTTGAGAATTTTAATACACTACTACATTATCAAATAAATTATTTTATTTCTTCTAACTTATTCTCTCTAATTACAATAAAACTTACACCTTTGATATTTTTTTGTTTATATATTTTTTTTTATTACATTAAACTTACATATTAACTAAATTCTTATTATTTTATTTTTATTTACAGATTGTGATGATCTATGTGGAATCATTTTATTACACTAACAAATTAACAAATGAATTTATAATACCAATATTAAACTAATTATTTATTTCTACTGAATATACAACTAGGTAGATACATTAGTTACTTACTAATAATAATCATCACCACAAAGTTTCTTTGAAATTTTATGTATCAATGATTGTGTCTCTTCCATAACATTGTCCACCGGTTCACTAACTACATATTGTGCACTTAATAACACGTTCTCATTGTCACTTGAACTTGCAGCACTTTCTTCTTGACGCTCACTGATGTCTAACACTTGTATCTGGATCAGTCGTAAACCTTTTTTCTTTTCGTTGTTTATAACGAACGACGATTGACTTATAGAATGTTCAGCAGGTGCCTTCCGTTTTAAACCCTCCCGTCTTGCTCTAGGCTTTTTGTTGGTTGGTTCAGGTCTTTGTTGCTCTGGGATATGCCAGCTTAAACTCGGAGTCGGAAAACCTTGACCGTATTGTGAGAAGTCAATAATATCTGGAGAATCGCACATTATTGATGATCTGAAACAAAGAAAATTATAATTATTAATAATTATATCAAACACATAAATAAGACATAATTTTATAAGTACTTATACGCTTGTGCAATACTTACAATTTGTTTCGTTTTTAAGTGACGTGATGTGACCAGTCCGGCTGACTGCCTTGTGATGTATGTACTAATCATATTATTATGAAATGCAAACTCCATAAAACCTTGCGATGTGAATCAATTTCATGTTTCAACAAGTTCAATCTGATGAGCACCTGATCGGTGTTAAATTCTACACCGCGCGTGTGAACCTCAACTCATGAGTGCTTTGTCATCAAAACTGGACATTAGGTACATATTTTATCAAGTTGGAACCTGTATCGACACGCGGCGAGCGCTGTGTGCTTTGTCACCAGGAACAGAAATGAAACAGATGTATGTAATGAATATACACAATTTAATTTATTCAACTTTATACTTTGTAGGCACATAATAGATATATACCTACACTGTTTAGCTCTAACTAGTAAAAGGGACACCAAGAATACACACAATTTAGAATTGTATACATAATAAAACCAGGTTCAAAAGAAACTTCTATCGATACTATTTGAATTAAATTACACAGCAATACTACTTATTTCACATTTTAAAAGAGTAACAAACATCCATCCACTCACCCTTACAGACTTTTTATAATAGTAAGTAAGACAGTAGGTAGGTTGAAAAATTATCTAACTTTCCATTTAGGACGTCATAAGTTTTACCATTCACAATCAATAAAAAATATGTTAAAATATGTATTACTTAAATATACTTGCGTTACCCCAGGCTAAAGTAGAAACTTTATCAAACGATAGCAATCGTTTATCATCATTGCTTGAAAGTGCTACTTTATTTAAGTCCTGAGTAAATATTTCGTGTTTTATTGATTTAAACAATACATTTTTTTTACGAATAACATTGCAATCATATAAAACATTTTTATAATCTAACATATTAAAATTTTTGGTAATACATTTTTTTGTACCTTTTGCCTTTTTAATTGTTTTGTTTAACGTTTTAATACAATAAAGCTTTGAGCGCAGTCCTACGAATTCTTTGATAATGTCACCACCCATTTCATCCTTAAACAGTCCTGGAACCTTCTTATTAATAATTGGTAAGTTATAGTCATTGTTACAGTCATAATTGCTGGTATCAAAATATTTTAGAAAATGGAGCTTAAAGTCTTTATAAACATCATTACTCTGTACATCATATACTAGACTATCTGTGTCAGTATAGCATAATTCTATTCGGTTACCATAAAAAGGTTTAATGATGGAGTAGTGAAAGTTGTACATGTGAGCCTTAGATAATTCTAATACTGCAAACCCTATGTTTGGTTTATCAAGTATAATACGCACAGGTTTCATTTGGATGGCTACTAGATCATCAGAAAATACAGAGACGCTATGAAAATATGGGCTGGCTATCAATTTTTCAGCACAAGTAGTCTTTTTTGTTTTATTGTTCGAGTCACACCACTTGTTTACTAACTTAACGTCTATTCGGTGTTCATTATTTTCTAGGGTCTTTCCAAAAATACTATTATTCAATAATTTGAAAAAGTCTTGTTCAAACGTTGACTCTGCTTTTTGACGTAACTGGGTGTTAATATCAATATATTGCTTTAAAAAACTACTTTGTTTAAATATAATAGCGCGATGGATTCTTCTCAATACTAAACCGTGCTGTAAACATTTTTTTAAATGTACGTAATGAATAACACAGTAATATTTATCATACAAATTTGGTATTAGCTTTTTATTCTTACCACCCGGTGGTAAGCATTTTTCTGGACAAAAGGGAAAGTCATTGTGATCCATGTGCAAATTCTCCGGATATATTAAATCAACTTCAAGGATGTAACCGTTTTCTGCAGTATCACTAATTTCTGCTAAGTTCAATTGTAAAAAATCTATTTCTTGTCTATTCATAAATCTAAAATCCGAATAGGGTAAGGATTGACACATGCTATAACCGTATAAATTGTTACAATCTAAATAAATGATAAATGAATTAGGACGGGCTGGATCATAAGTATCTAAATATTTATGATTGGCTTTGACATGTCTTTTGGAACACATACAAACACCTCCTCGAATACCTTTTTGTATCATTCTAAAAATTTCAACATCACTAATCAATTCTAATTGAACTCCTGTTTTTAAAAGCATTGCATCAAAATATAGACCTGGTGCTGTAAGATAAAACGCGGGATCGAGATTGTAATGTAGTTTACAAGTTTTTCGAAAATTTTTAAATACATCTGTTAACAACAACACATCTGTTTTGAGATACAAATCTGTGTACATACCCATGTTTTGAATATTAAATACTGACCAAACAGACCGAGCGCGTTCATAGTCTTCGTCGGTAATTGCGTCATTTGCTAAATAGTTAAAAAAAAATTTTTTTGAGGGTAAACACGTTTCTTCACAACGTTCCCATTGAGACATATAGTCATATGGATACACTCCTTTACGAGTGAGTAGGTTAAATTGTTTTTTATTAGGGAAATAAGATTTTAATTGTTTAAAGTCTTGTTTTTTCATTGTACTAACCAACTTTTCTAAGCTAGTTCCTAAAAACTTGAAAGAATCTACAAACCGAACTTGGATGCTTTCCCCGCTAGCAATCGGAATAAACTTAGTGAAAGAAATATAGTTTTCTTTTGTTTTAGGTATCACTTTTATAGATCCAGGAGCTTCACCTAATTCTTTTATGAAAAGATGGCAATCGTATCCAGACAAATTATGAAAAAATACTGGCAAAAATGATGGTAGTTTGTATTGTATGTTACAATAACTATGAGCTGCGCCGCGATATTTACCAGTCAAGTGACAATGATCGCGAACCCTATCGCCGAACAAGAAGTGTTCACAAATATGACATGTCAACGCGTTTTCAAAGTCGCGAGCATTTTCATTTGAATAAATCATAGGAACATTATTTTTTACAATAACGTAAATGTTTTGTGCATCTTTATAGATAGACTTCACAAAATTTGATACACAATCCGAACCGCGATAAGAAACGTAACGATTGTGGCTTTCGTCTAGCGTACACGTAATATGATAAGCGAAAGCTATAGGCACATGTCGCTGTCGCGTTACAGTACTCGCCTTAGTGGGGTCAGGGTCACAAGATTCATACCGTTCTAGCATTGTTTCAAAATCTGCGTATATAACAAATGGAACAATTTGCTTTCTATTATAATTTTTAAACTGTATGAAAGAACCCTTTGGAGGTAGTTCAGTGACAACACCTCCACAACTATGTGAACTAAGATCATCGCATGAATTAAAAAACATTAAACAAGCATCACAAAAGTACAGTTTACTGTGGTGTTTTGTTATTTGATTTTTAACAAGTCGCGGCAAGTCTTTAATGAGACAGTAATGTGACAAATTATCTCTTTCTAAATCAAAGTAAATGAATCACCTTTCCGTTCAAGGCTTTTGGTTTGTAAAGCGGTCCTACGACGGTATTATTTTTTAAACCATAAATGTAAATGCAAATTTCGGGGTTATTCACTTCGAACCGCGCAATATCTGAGAAATTCACTGGAAATGACATATCCTTTACATTTAACACGTTACGAAAATCAGGGTAAGAAGATACTCTTTCAGGATGACTTTTAGCTGGATATAAAGCAGCAACAACAGACCACAAAAAACAATACTCGTCATTATTGTGGATATTAACACATGCTCTTTTCGATTTTATTGCAGAAGGCAATTCGATAAAGCCTGAACCATGCAACGGTTGATATTTGTTAACATTGACTTCCAAATGAGAACTGCTCAAGAACGTCCATCCACTGTCTCTGTCCTGAAATTCTTCTATCTTTTTTGATAAAATGTTTTTTACTTGAGTTAATAATGAATCAATTTCATAATTCTGATGCAGAGTAAAGTTTTTTGTGGCAAATGATTTCATCTCCTGAGAATCATTTATAACATTAAAAATAAAACAAAAAATTCGAAATTAACTTTTAGACAAGTATGTTCTTTAAGAGAAATATTAATTAACGTTTTAATTTTGTCCCAAATATTAATAAGAAATGGTTGTAGAGAACTATTCTCAGACGGATCGACAATTCTATAAGAAGCTATACGATTACGAAATGCAGAATGTATTATTTCAACACCTTCGCAAAAATGCGAAATAGTTTTGTTTTTATGATTAGTACTACGTAGGTGACCTGTCCAGTGACTGCGCTCAACAGATGTGTTACAAACAGTACAGAACGGCATTTTAAAATATAATAGTTTTAAACTTACTATTAGATGTTGCAATGTATTATTTTTACGATTATGATTTACGATCGCAGAAATACAAAAACATCTGGTGCCCCAACAACTTAAATATTTATTTTAAACTAATATTATCGCTATAAAAGACAGGCTCAGAGTTATCAAAAAACTCATGAGTCCGTCTCATAAAAACTTGTAACCCGTCCCACTGCGGCGTGTTCCGGTTAAGCTGCACTTTTAGTGCCACCGAGGCTTTCTTCCACCGCTCCTCTTTTGGGGTGGAGGCAACTTCAGCCTTGTTGTAGACTTTAACCTCCACGTAGAAGTCCCCGGATACGTCTGCCGTTTGCCGCACTTTACCGTTGGCAACACGGCTGATGAGTGACGAACCGAAGTCCGCAACTGAGGTTTTGGTGGGGACGTAGTCCTCCAAACCAAAGAGGTCCGAGCTCAAGCTGCGCCTTTTACTGTAAACAATTTAACACATTATTTATTACATTTATTTTTTAATATTGACAAATTGATGGTGTATTACTCCTCTGTTGAACCCTACGGGGATAGAAAGCATGATGTTCTGTTATAATAATTTAAATATCTCATGAACTAACTGTAAACATTCCTACAAGGAATATAATTGGAAATTGATTTCAGAGCTCTCTTCGTTGCAGTTCTAAATCCACTAACCAACGTTTATCGGTGTATAACATTTTAATTGACATAACATACACAACAAGCACCTAAAGGTAAAAGCAGTAACACAAAATTACCTTGACTTCGGTACGGACGGTGTGGTGCTTTCGGAAGCTTTGCGCTTCGACACCTTCTTCTTTGGTTGCGGCTTCGGCTCGGCTACAGTTGCGGACTGTGACCGGTATTCTGAATCGGAGTCAGACCTGAAATGGAACACATAAAGATTAATTTTGTAACTAATAACTATGACTTAAGTTTCGGTAATTGACAATAACGCATCGCGGCAACAAATAAGGTTCATAATAGCGATACGTTTGATGTTAGTTGAATCGGATAACCACAAAATAACATTAATTTTGAAGTTTTCTTTAAATTGTGAGAAAAATACATGGCTCAGTGGAATAATTTATGGACATGTCTTTAGTTCATGAAATTCCCTATAATGTTATTACATAAAATTATATGGTTTACGCTCAAAATTCTAACATCTATGCGATGAAATTAAGGCTAACCAATACACCAGCCGGCAGGCAGAAACCAGGTCCGTAGCTGGGTAGCGATTAGTACATTAGTAAATTCAGTAAAATTAGTAGTACTTACTTACATTTTATATAGTTGAAGGTAACCGGTGGTTATCACTGAAAGATACTGGAGCGAATGTAATATTATGATCAAAATTGATTGATTTTATACATAAAAAATACCATTTCAGCGATATTTATCCCATTACAAAATTAAACCTTAACTACATATATTGACAGTTGTATGACTAATTTATGTTACTTACGTCTAATTAAACCGTAGTGATTGAAAATCACTTCCGTCTAATTGCAATTTTATCGTGAGAAATGAAATATAAAACCAGCTTTTTTCGCTCGCCGACAAAGACGACACATGACGCTTATGATTAATACATTAATATATAATAAAGTATGTATGTTTGTTGTATAAAATGTGATGTAAAACTTCGCCTGATATCACACATGTGAACTAAAAAATAAAAATCACTTTTTTGACGGAAGAGAGCTGAAAGAAAATCATCCTGAAAACATTTTTTGTGTAGAATAATCCATGTAAACAAACTTGCGGCAAAAAGTTAACCACTTATATGCTACAGTAAAACTTGACATTATCGTAAATAAGTAATATCATCTAACGACTAAAACGAACTTTTTATTATCGATTCATGCATAAGTTCAGTAGGTAGGTACTAGTATTAAGATTCATCTTTCAAACAAATCCTAGATTGTTAAAGAACTATCAATGTATTTTGAAACATTTTATGTTTTCTTATATGTTTTTATGCTTGTTCAGTATGTATTAACCAAAAACTTGTATGTCTGGTGTAAACTGTAAGTATAGGTTGGTTATTTATAAATAAATATAGCAAATAAACAATATAAAATAATTAGCAAAGTTATCAAAGGAACATCCTCTATTTGACTGAATTGCATTGATTATGAAGTTCTATAAAATACCAATTTTAATCAGAGACTGCAACATGCACAGCGATCATCTTACAGCTAAATTGTTGAATACATGGGAATGACTCAAACATATACCTGGTACAACAAAGTTCGAACACTACAAATTTACATAATGCAATTTTGCAGTCTTTGCGATTGTAAAGAATCACGTACACTTATACTGTGAAGCTTAACACGGTCGCCGATCCAACGCCGTCGTCCGGCG
Source organism: Charanyca ferruginea (assembly GCA_947361185.1). NCBI lineage: Eukaryota > Metazoa > Arthropoda > Insecta > Lepidoptera > Noctuidae > Charanyca > Charanyca ferruginea. The sequence goes on along the minus strand of OX376077.1, from coordinate 19,143,375 downwards.
GTTTAAAAGGAGTATGGTACAATAGATGATCACGGGACGGCACACGAACCGTTTCGATAGCAATTGTATAAGTGTGCGATGATCTTAATCAAGCGCAACGCAGAGTCGCAGAGTAACAACAGAACATTTCAGAGCTACATTTTAGCTGTATGAATTAATTAAATTAAAATTCAGATGTCCTTGGTGCCGAATCTGGGGTCATAGAAATAGAATGTACGTGTGTCTGAAGATGCATAATATTTCTTGCTCTGTGAAGAGACATGAGACAATCTGTCCCAAAATTTTAGTTTACTATGAATATAGTAAACTAAAATTTTGGGAATTTTGGGATTTTACTAATGGAACTTTACGAATGTAAAGTTCCATTAGTAAACGAAATATGTGTCAAACTGACTGTGAAGTGGTGGTTAAGTGTGAAACTTGTTAACTAAAGTTAGTAGTGATTTTGTGTTCAATTCGAGAATCTGCAGTACATGATCGAGGTAAGCCATCGGTAAGTAATAATAATGTGCTCAGCCCCTTTAACCATAAATGTATTTTTTTTTTATTTATTTTTTTTCTCGTGTGGAATAGGCGCCAAACCAGTATTAACGCAAACGCAAATTCAGTCGAAGTGAGACGTAGGAACGATATGTAATAAAACGGAATTGTTGAACGGCGCCCACACCGTCGGATATTATTGGGCATTCTACCACACCGTGAGTGACGGAGGCGGAGCCGAAGGAACGAAGGTGGGGTAGAATGCCCAATAATATCCTACTATCTTAATTCGCCATAACTTTTATCGGCTTCATAGAGCATTCTAAAGTAATCCCATTTTATGGTTTTTTCTTTCTTGTCTCCATTTAAGTCAACATATTTTAAGTTTTTATTAAGTAAATTATTACGAATACCTTTTAATAAATGAGGGATATCGTATAATGGTATAATAGTCTTTTTATTAACTTTGAAAATTTCATTTCGCCATTCTATTCCTTTTTGCAGTTAATCAGTTTTCGTATCTTCAATTAAACTATTTATTGTACTCACGTTAATTGTGCTTTGGTCACACACAGTGCAGAGAACTATAAGACCCGTCTGCTGTACATGTGTAATTACGTCTTTTAAAATAATATGCGACTGGCTGCTTGTAATTTCTTTTATCCCTTTTACCATAAACACGAGTGCATGGTCTGCCAATTTGTTTATTTCGCCATAATCTACAAACCCCTTCAACTCATCAGTCCCAGTGTTATAATGGACCTGAGGGGTAATTGACATCTCATCAAAGATTAACGTACAAAGACGGTCTTCAATTTTCATCTCTGAAACAGTCTTCTTCAATTGATTAAATACTGTCTGATAGATGTCTGGGCCTATTCTTATTTGACTCAGCAACGTTTTTAATGCCTTAGCAGAAGACAACGTAAAATATTTTGATAATGTGTAACATTTCGGACTTCTCTTAAATAATGATAATGAGAGCACTTTTTCATCGACAGTAAATCGCCGACCTTTAGGTTTCTTGCAAGTTTGGCGAAACTGCATTTGAGTGAAGATTTTTCCAGCAGCTGTCATTTTTTCCACAACCCTTTGAAAAGCCAAATCATTGGAAAGCTTTTTGGCACTGGAAAGCCTTTCATTATAATTTACTCCCTTCTTCCTGAGGCGAGACACTTCTTTTTTCAAATTTCTTATTTGTTCTTGACATGACGCAAACTTTTGAAGCACAAGATTATGTGATTTCCTTTTCGAACCTGTAATGGTAATTAAAAATAATAGTTAATAATAGTTACTGTTTCTCTGTCTGTTTGGTCAATGTATGCATAAATAGTACACACATCAGTAGCACTTTAGTGGATGTTCCTAAAGTGAATTAGAGTAGAGAAGGACTGCTCTGTAAACTCCATATACCCTGTAATGATCCCAACTTTATTTCAACCGATGAAACAGATGCAATTGAATTGAAATGTAAGTTTAGTATTGTTGCAGATTTTCGTTATTACTGCACTTGTGGCTAAACTTCCATAACTCCGTAGGCAGCTTCATGGCCAAGGGCTATTTATATCAAGCAAATACATTAAAGTTTTTAGTTACCTGATTGATAGTCCTTTTTAGGTCATCTTTAATATTTTCAGACGAAGACGGGTTGCTGCATTCCATAGTATTTTTTAGATCCAAAATGTCATTTTCTGTAATAAGACAATAATTTCATCATGAAATACAAGAGTAATTTAATTAAAAACCCATATCTGAAGGTTAAGCACATAATGACTTCACTTGGCAAACAGACAGCAAGGTACAGGTCCTTGCTGTCTACCTACCTATTATTAATTATGACCCATGTGGAATTTCGTGTATAAACATGTTTGTTAACGTCAATTCAAAACATCTACCCTCTTAATAATAAACGCACAGTACAGTTACACCACCATTCATCATTGGTTTAGCCAAACATTTATTGAGGTTGCTCGCTGTAACTTTATTCGGTGTTTAATAATAGGAGCCTTAATGTCTAAACGATTGTGTAATCCCTTATGCAACAATTTTATTTTTATTTAATTCTGGCCTAGACTTAGGTTATTCTTAAAACTTGACTCAATAATAAATTACCTGTACTGAGAACTGCTTGTGATGTTTGTGGTTGGCTGTCAAAATTGGTATAGCCATGTTTTGAATTTGATTCATACATTTCTGCGGAGCAAAATTATTGTATTAATAAATCATAAGATGTATTATTAAAAAAATCCCCTGATGTCAAGATGTAATAATACTCTATTATTAAAAAAGATTGGAGACTTAATAATGAAAATATTGCAATTACATTTTGTTGCTGTTAGCAACTGCTGAACAAAGGATCATTTGTCATAGTTATTTATATTATACATCATCATCTGCCTAGCCTTTTCTCAACTATGTTGGGGTCGGCTTCCAGTCTAACCGGATGCAGATGAATAACAGTGTTTTACACGGAGCAACTGCCTATTGGACCTCCACAACCCACTTACTGGGTAACACTATAACCCCTTGATAAGACTGGTTGACAGACTTTCTAGCTTCTGACTACCCTTAACAACTGCCAAAGATCTACAGCCGGGACCAACAACTTTACGTGCTTTATGAGGCACGGAGGGAACTTGGTATGAAATAGATGGTCACCCATCTACACACCGACCGCGGCAAGCGTAGCTTAACCTTTGACAGATCGATCTGCACAGCTTTTACTTAGCCACAAGCTCCTCCATTTATATTATACATGATTATAGTAATTTTTAAATTACCTTCGATAGGTTCTATTGTATCACAAGATTGACCAACACACACAGTGCTTTGTTGAGGAACTGAACTATCTCCTGATATTAGAGAAGCATAGTTGTGTTCCGTTTGTGGAGAATATTTTGACTGGACTACACCTAGAACAATTAAAAGTTATTGAAGTTATCACGCACAATGCTATTACTGCTCATAACACAATTTATTTCTAGACCTTGCTTGACGTAGTTCTATGGGGCTATTTCATGGAATATAGTACTCAGCAAACATCTTGAACACTATGGTGGGTGAATACGACAGGGTGCCCTGCACAGTAGCTAAAACCTATAAATTTTGTTTCGGGTAATCAAGCAGGACTTTTTGCGTAAATTTTTCGTGTTCGAAGACATTTCGATCACAAAAATAAACGAGTAATAACAAAAACAAAAAACAACAAAAACAAGGAAAGTAACAAAACACTTAACAACGCTAAATTAACAAAGAACAATAACAAAACCGCGATATCCCTTGAACTGTTGACGGTTAAAAACCGCGCGAGCGCTTGTCTGTGGGGCCTTTCGGGTGGCCGCGAGCGTTTTCGGCGCGTCATACTAAAACGACGATATCTCCGAAATTACGATAGTTAGCTCGCTACCACTTATGTCATTGGAATCGTTATTAAATTTGCTAACAGGATATGTATGGTTTAGTATAGTTCTACCTTGTAATGTATTAGTAATTGTGATGTATGTTCAGTGTGAGGGACTTGTTCCCAGTTTCTTGTGTAAAGGTCATTATAATTAAAAAAATAAACCATTATTTCACAAAGTTTTTGTTTAATTTCATCCAATACACATCAATACACATAAATAAAACAAAAGAACGGACCTCGGCATCATTTATTTCATCTCACAAGCTTCACAATGCATGACGTCATTTATGAGTGCCCGCATTGGTAACAAAAAAATGGGCTTGTTTACACATCAATTCAAACACCTACTCACACTTTGGATCACTGTATACATTCTGTGGCCTCAATTTTAAATCTAATTCAACATTCTACATGTTGAAGATATGTACAACACGTTAGGCACATAAAAAAGGCATGCCTTCTAAGAAAAATATTACACAAATGAACAATCAAATCGAACAATTTCACAAAAAAAAAACACAAGTACAAGACCATAGAACACGAAAAAATGGACCCGGCAAATACTGGCACATGTAGACATGAAATTATGCAATTGAAATCAAAAATATTTTACATACATAATATGTACTACATAATATTATGTAAGACTTTTAGTGTCTATATTATGTATATATTATGTATATTATGTAAATGAAAAAAAAAAAAAAAAATTAAAAACCAGGATTGGCAACAATACAACCAAAGCAGCATTGCAATAGACGAGAATCTTTTGGAAAAAAAAATAAAAACAAAAAAACAAAAAAAAAAATAAATAAATAAAAAAACTAAAAAAGGCATCAACATCACCACTGCATCAAAAGAAGAACCATTAGGTAACACGCTACACAAAAAAGAATAAAAAAATAATGTAAAACATAAAAAAGTTAAAAAAAAATGTAAAAATAAAGTAAAAAAAAAAAAAAAAAAAAATTGGGCTGCCCAAGGCCGGAAACAAAGGATACGATGGCGGATGAACAATAGCACTATTCGCACAGTCATTGAAACGAACAGGGAGTGGTACAAGAAATTGTTATATAAATACAATATATAGATACATACCTACAAAGAAATATATATTTATAGATACACTTTACATAAACTAGAAAATCAAGCAGGGACAAAAGGGTGGACAGAAAGAAAACAGTTGGTGATACACATAGCTTTATTACAACCGACACAGTACGTATGGATCGTCTTCTTGCATACAATGCATAGCGTAGAATTCGATTCGATGTACCGCCGCTTGCAACAGTTGCCCGTCATTAAGCGACGGTACATGGAATCGACGCGGTGCGGTTGCAATAGTAGTGGGAACAGGATGGGAATAATTGCGAGAAAGAAGGTCATTAACTAAAGTGGTACGAAATAAGCGATGAGTAAGACGTGATGAAGAAGAAGAAGAAGAGTGACGATGAATGATAAAAGCGTTCAATACGGAGATGTTGAGAATTCTCCGGAACAATTTCTTGTACCACACCATTGTTCGTTTCCGCTCGACCGGAAACATGGCCAGGAGCTGGTCTTTCTTATCCACCCCACCCATCATGATATTGTAGTCCAATATCAGGATGGGTTTGGTGGAACCCCGGACGGTTTGGACGGCGCTGCCATGGTACGTCGAGATGGTAGCCACACGGTTAGCATCTTTCCATACCATGACATCGACGTCCCCCGAGGTAAGACCAACGACTTGTCCCTGGCGCATGTTCCGCTTGGTCAGATCGTGCAGGGCCTGCGGAACGAACTTACGGTCGGTCCGCAGGGTTCCTACACAATCAAAGCCCAATGACTTAAGTCGTCGAGCCAGACACGGCGAATTGTAGAAATTGTCCATCCACAATGTGTATCCCTTGTACTCCAGACCTTGGATCAGCCGCAATACTATAGCAGGTGTAGGTGTACCTAATGGATCATCAATTGATGGCGGTGGCAATTGACCTACCTTATGAGCGTGAACCTCAAACCGCCATAGATAGCCGGTTTGAGATTCACACAGCTCGTAAGTCTTGATGCCTTTCCTAGCCTTTTTATTTGGAATGAGCTGGCTGATATCCAGCCAGCCCTTCCACATCAAAAGACTCTCGTCTAGAGCAATGTTCTGCGATGGTGTGTAAAGTTCCTGAAATTTCATGTTTACATGGTCCAGTATAGGCTGGATCTTATAAAGTCTAGCCTCGGAGCTACTAAGGTTTAGCCCACACATGCCAATGACGTCATTGAAATGTGAACATTTCGACAAAAGCATAAATCGGTCGATTGACATGTGTGCGCTAAACCCTGGAGTACAAAATACGTCAGAGGCAACAGACCAGTACTCTTCCAGCCGCGACTTCACCACCACTCCCATGGCCAAAGTCAGCCCGAAGAACATGTACAACTCTTCGGGAGTTGTATCACGCCAACGATTTAAGCGACTATGGACACGGGGGGTGGTGCTGTCGCCGCTGGTCGATTCTGCTATTAACCTCTGAGCGTATCTGTTCGTCTCCGAGGCTATGTACTCCATAATTGGACGATCCCATATGGCGATGAAAGCGTCATACGGGGTTGCCATTGGAGTTGTCGGACCTACATTAGTCTGGGAAAAAGTTTCCCTCCTCGATTCAGGTGGAATCGGAGAATTCGGAAACGGTTTCCATTCAAAATCATACCACCTCCTAGGCTGGTCCGTAGCCATCAGAGAGACATCCGTGGACTCCTCCTCGGCGGCGTCCCCGGGCTCGGCGGCGTCCACGGGCTCGGCGGCGTCAGGCGGCGCCACGGGCTCGGTGGAGTCACCGAGCTCGGCGGCTTCGGCAGCGTCTACCGACTCCACATCCAAAGGTGTATCCCAGACACTTGCCTGTGTCCGGGTAAACCTTTGGAGCGGCACCAACAGTTCGTCGTCGATTTCGACGTCATCCTCGTCGGAATCTACGTCGCTTCCTGTAACAAATAACAGATTGGTTAAAAATCGCGTTGAAACAGAAGTCACAGCCCTAAACCAAACTAAAATCAGCAAGTGCTTACCATAATGGAGGAGGTCCATCACTTCAGCATCACGTAGATTCCGATGGAATCGAGGTACTGAAGGTGCCGAAAGGAGTGGAGACGCTGCCTGCTCCTCTGAGTAATCACACTCGGTGTAACTGGAACAAAGGAACAAATGTAATGATGGAATACACACTTAAATTTAGAGATAAATAGAAAAGTTCGTAAGCAACTTACAAAGCCGGTGAGGGTACCATCACCGAAGGTGAGGGGGCCAGTGCGGGGGCCGGTGAGGGGGCCGGAAAGAAGGCCACGGGGGCCGGTGAGAAGGCCACTGCGGGGGCCGATGAGGGGCCCGGTGCGGGGTCCTCTAGGGGGGCCTCTAGGGGGACCGATGAGGGGCCGGGGGCCGATGAGGGGCCCGGTGCGGGGTCCTCTAGGGGGGCCTCTAGGGGGGCCGATGAGGGGCCCGGTGCGGGGTCCTCTAGGGGGACCGGTGCTGGGCTAGATGGACATTTCAAAACAAAAGTGAACACTTGTTCGCGAGAAAATATTACAACTAACATAATAATAATAATAATAATAATAATAATCATTTATTGCAATAAGTATTGGTAGGTACAGCGTTGGTCTTAAAGTTAGTAATTCGGTTCCTAATACAAAGTCAGTTAAGTGACATGCAAAACATATTTATGCTACAGAACAATATGTATATGTCCGATGGCATGCTTTAATATTAAAAAAAAAATAAAATATTCAATAATTGTTGTCACATTAATTTAAAACTTATTATTATTTAACATTATTTATAAATTCATTTATAAATAATACACAAATAGAACTACTTACGGTGGTGGTGGCGGCCACCTGCGTGCCCTAAAGGGGTGCAGGGGAGCCTCCAGGGCCACCCCCTGCGGCATGTCCATGACGTCACAGAGAACAAGGCTAAAATAAATTCGAAACGGTTTAATTGTATAATATGTGTACGTGTGGGGAAAGTGAAAAAAAAAGAAAGCATTAATCGTCATTTGTTTGGGCTTGAAAATTGCTATTGCAACAACAATGGAGAAATTAAAAATTCGCGATATTTACGAATATGAGTTCTACCGTGGCACCAGTGCAGCAGAAACGGCTCGAAGGATTAACGACGTGTACGGGCCAAGCACCGCTAACGAACGAACGGTGCGTTTTTGGTTTCAACGTTTCCGTTCTGGAAATTTTGATTTACAAAATGAGCCTCGTGGACGACCGGATACTCAAGTGAATAATGAAAAATTAAAGGCGATAGTTGAAGCGGATCCATCTCAAACCACTTCTGAATTAGCAGCAGCCTTTGGAGTAAGTGACAAAACAATTACTATCCATTTGCGTCAAATTGGAAAAGTAAAAAAGCTCGAAAAGTGGGTACCGTACGAATTGACTGAAACACACCAACAAACACGCGTCGGTTGCTGCGCTTCCTTGCTCAATCGTCACAATAATCAGGGAATTTTAAATCGTATTGTCACTTGTGATGAGAAGTGGATCGTGTACGATAATCGCAAGCGATCATCACAATGGCTTAACCCTGGAAAACCGGCAAAACCTTGCCCCAAGCGAAAACTGACCAAAAAGAAGATTTTAGTTAGTGTTTGGTGGTCCTGTGCTGGTGTCATCCACTACAGCTTCATGAGATCAGGCCAAACGATTACTGCAGACATGTATTGTCAACAGTTGCAAACAATGATGGAAAAGCTCACCATTAAACAACCGAGATTGGTCAATTGCTCTAGCCCATTGCTCCTTCAGGATAACGCTCGACCACATACTGCACATCAGACGGTCGCCAAGTTAGAGGAGCTGCGACTGGAAACTCTGCGTCACCCACCATACTCTCCAGATCTTGCCCCAAACGATTACCATTTATTCCGAAATTTGGACAACTTTTTACAAGGAAAAAAAATCAATTCTGATGAGGCAGTTTAAACAGCCTTCAAGCAGTTCATCGATTCTCGCTCCCAGGATTTTTTTACCAAAGGGATCAATGAGCTCCCGATAAAATGGCGAAAGTGTATCGATAACAATGGTACATACTTCGATTGACTAAATATATAATTTCTTTTAAAAATGTTATTTTTAATTTTTTGATACCGAGCGGCAATTTCATATGTAAAGACCTAATACAATACATAAAAACACACGTAGTAGCCTTAGTTTGCTAAAATAACAATAATTTAGGGTAAAAAACCGCCAAATGAGTTGGCGTCCCTTCAACGGGATTTCATGTTTGATGAAATGACCATTTCTGGCCAAAATCAAACCGAATTCGACTGTTTCTACTATTAAAAATGTTTATTACTTACCCAGGCATGCTGTAGTCCACTTTTAATTGGTTTTTGTTCAGAAATAGTGGGCAAAATGTCGCGAGCGCGTTTTTCTGCCACCTGTTGCAACTCGTCGTATTGCCAACTGAGCGCAAGTGGCGGTGTGTCAAATTCATTAAGTCAAATGTCACACTTGAAGCATCATTTTGTTCTATATTCATTCCTACGTAATCTGTGCAAGTTTGAGGGAAATAACAACAAGTTAAGCATAAGAAATCATGTCAAAACCAATGAGCTATACAACTTGGTATCTGAGGCCAGGCCACAGACAGGGACAAAATTGACGTCTGCATATAATACCAAGCCACGGATGAGCGGAGCCACGTTTTGACACAAACCCAAATTGTCATCAGCATCAATTATAGCTTTAAACATGTTGATGAAGGGAATGTATTCTATTACGTCTTTAAACATGTTGATGAAGGGAATGTATTCTATTACGTTTTTACCTTCAAACTCTTTGATATTTATTTGTGGTAACTTTTTAAAATTAGTGTTTACCTTAGGCGGCTCCGCCATAGGCAGAGTAGATCGTCTACTATGGATTTCCCTGTCAATTATAGCAATGTGTGGTGTGAGGCACTTAGTATGTACACTGCTTTAGATGTAAGTAACTCGAGGTATAGCTGTATGTTTGTGATCCTTATTATTGCACATTGATTTATAATAAATTAGTATTGATTGCACCTTTAACGTGATCGCATGTGTTTTCTTTACTCTTCCGATCGCCGAACCTCACATAGCGACCCTGCCATAAGAGCTAGCGCCGCGGGTGGTCTGCGAATTTGGTACCTTTACGGGCGTATTCCGAATAACGATGGCTGTGATTTGTAAGTTCAATTAAAATACTTACTCTCATAAATTCCGGTGTCCGCGGTGTCGTCTTTGGAATTTACGTATAATATAGTCTTGTTAAACTCCTCCTAAGTTTTAAAATTCTCCGCTAACCGACTTAGACGTTCGTTTAGAAGTTCAATAGATGCACTTAAAATCTCGGCGCTATTACAAAATACTTCCACCCTACTGATGGCGCCTTTGACGTTGCAGAACTTGCATTGTTCTTTATTCTCTTTTGCCGTTGCAGTAAACATGTTGTGACGTTCTAGCTCTAACAGTTAATATTATTTCTGATTCGTGCTTTAGAAAGTCGGCAAGCAGCTCGAGTATGGGTATTTCAGTTAGGTTTATAGCATAGGCATAATCTGTCCACTTTATAAGTAAGGTACTAGGTAGTTTAGAGACAATTAAATTTATAAGTACTGGATATTCGTTAATAATCCGACTTTTCTAGTGGCCACACAATTGTTGATTTTTGTAAACAAATCAGTTACCACAGTGATGTAATCAGTCAGTGATGTAATCTTTGTAACAATAGGGTATTTTACCAAAAAAAAAAAAAATTATCGTCAGATGGATTTCTAAAAAATATTGGGCACGTGTTTTTTTTTTTTACGTAAACAAAAACTCAAGACTATACGTGCGTCGAAAACTCGTGTGACATCACTATGTCAGTACACTTTTACTGGCAAAATGACGTCATAAACCCCCACTCATGATCTTTGGTGTATTTTATCTTCGTCAGTTTTTATTGATAAAACAAAAAATACGTATCCAATATTTTTCGATAATAATCTAACTGATGGACTAATTCGATTTTTTTGGTAAAATACCCTGTTATATCTATCCAACCATACCTTCATTCAAGTGTTTGCATGATGTCCGAAGGTGAAGGATTCCCGATGAAATGATGAGAAAGAAGGTCGGTGACAAATTCCTTAGCTTCTCCACGGAGTGAACTTCGTAAACGCCATAGGTTTTCAGTATCACTGAACTTGCATATTTGGGTTGACTCATAGTACATACTTTTAAAATGAAGCCACTCAATATAATCACCACTAAAATAAAATAAAAATTTAGATTGGGCAGATTTAATGGTTGCTCAAGGAGAATGCTTCACAAGGGTTTTTTTCTGTGGCCTACCCGATTTCATTATCATGCGGTTCGCGAAGTTCTTTTGCGTGCATCTTAGAAATAGGCTTTGAATAATTCGGACGCCATGCCGGCCACGTGCAACCTGCGCTTGTTTCGCGTTAGTACTCCATGTTTTATGCATTATTTATGCTCGTGGTGTGGATCCGGCCGAAGGACCAATACTTTTGTAGCAAATGGACTGCAGTTGAGTAATAAAACACTATTTTTGGGAATTGAAACGCGGAGATGGAACGAGCTATTTTAAGAAATTTGCTTGAACTATGCACAGATTATAAAAGATAAATCACACCCGCATTCCGTTGTCTACTTTTTATTAGAACAAATAATACAAAAATTACAAGTAGTATTCTGTCATCTACACCTGTTGTAGAATGCATAGTCATTCTTTCTTTTCCTTAAGTAATCTTATGTCATCTACGTGATCGAACGTCACAGGAGGAAGTTCATACAGATTTCGTGCAACAAAGATTTTAGCTCCCTGATAAATGTCGAAGTCAATCACCAAGCCTTCACTTGTGGTCAGTACAAAGATTTTAAGACTTTACGAACACTGCACCTATCTGTTAATGCCACCATTTTCTTCATCAACCGCGTAAAACCCCGGGACTCCTTCGTAGCTTTTACTTAATTTATCTTCGGCTGTACCTTCCATAATGGGTTGGTTCTTTTACTTGGCGAAACTTCGGCTGAATCTACAACCTGCAGTACATTGTGGATAGTTAAAAATGGGTCACGACTACGGGACATTTGCCTATTATTACCTCTAACTTTAATCTTACCCTTCAGTACACTGAGGTTCGAGGGTAATTAATTAAGTCACGACGTTAAAAAGGCACTTATTCAGACTAAATTATGACTTAGTGACTCTTTCCACTGTAACTGATGACTGTCTTAAACCTTCGATAAGCATTTTTAGGGTTGCGTAGCCAAATGCCAAAATACGGAACCCTTATAGATTCGTCATGTCTGTCTGTCCGTCCGTATGTCACAGCCACTTTTTCCGAAACTATAAGAACTATACTGCTGAAACTTGGTGAGTAGATGTATTCTGTGAACTGCATTAATATTTTCACACAAAAATAGAAAAAAAACAATAAATTTTGGGGGTTCCCCTTGTAACGCATAAAAAACTGCGATACTAACAGCGCCCTCTCACGTCAAAAAAGAAGTACTGATAACTCAAGTCAGTGCATCTGCAAGTCAACTACTTAGAAGTAATGACAACAGATGGCGTTTGTATTTCATCACATTCACATCATTTAATTTTATAGTGATACTAGCTGACCCGACAGACGTTGTCCTGTCCCGATCTATGGGGGATGAAAAGGGGGTGAAAAATAGGGATGAAAAATAGATGTTGGCCGATTCTCAGACCTACCCAATATGCACAAAAAATTTCATCAGAATCGGTCAAGCCGTTTCAGAGGAGTACGGGAACGAAAACTGTGACACGAGAATTTTATATATTAGATATACATAAAAAAAAAATTAATAATAAATAATTAACGTTAACTTCAATAAATAACTAGATTTAATATCTACTTATTATAAATTATGTTCAGTTTAGAGTGAGTAATGAATGTAACTGACAGTTTGAAGTCTTGAACGAATGTACGAGAAGTAATTAAAAATGGCGTTCCTTTACAACTAAAGTTTCTACCATAACAGACGTAGAATATTAATTTTTAAGGGGCAAAAAGAAAACCCCAACGATCTTATGAATCGGACGAGAAGTGGAACTAGAGTTAAACTCAAATCCCACGGGATTAAATCTCTGTAAGTACTTACTGAAATATATTCATTCTGATGTTTTAGTAAAAAACCCACGTGGACAAAAAATTAATGATCCTCTTTCTTTGTCCCGACAGAGTTCCAATGTTTTAATAAAAATATGTATAAATAATAATATGTTAGGTATGAAATTATAAAATGGTCTCCTCGACCTATATTACCACGTAGTCGCACATCAGCTCAACGTCAGGATAATGTGCACATTTCCATGCCACGGTAAGCGGTGTCCTAGACCAGGCGTGTATCCACTATCCACACAGGCGCGATCCTGACTGCGAAACACGCCCATGGATTTCAGAGTAAGGGTTACAGATCCAATGTAAGTAACCACATATCAATCGTGTACCTCGTGTAAGACATTTTTATGTAAACTCACATGTGTTGGTGAAACGCTATTGGAAGTGTGTGCGCATCACGAATGTATAATAATTAAAGGTAATTGAAGAGACTGCAATGAGAAAGTTTTATTTCGCAACATCCTTCACGTTAACGCCTGGACATAAAAATCGTGCTCTATTGCTCAGACTAGTCGGTGAGTAGACTTAGCCATAAGTTAAGGCTACACCCATACTTCGAACTGAAACTCAATTTTTTTTTTTCAGTAAACCCATACGTGTGGTGTATCTATGGATAGGTCTTCAAAACAAATATTGAGGTTTCTAATATAATTTTTTTCTAAATTGAATAGTTTGCGCGAGAGATACTTCCAAAGTGGTCAAAAGTGTGTGTATGTGTGTCCCCTGTAACTTCTAAAATAAGGGAATGATAAAACTAAAATAAATATATGATGTACAGGCACCTTCAAAGTTGCATGGGCACCTTAGTGTCTATTTTCCTGTGAACGTCTGTTTTCGGAAAAAAACCAGATGGCGTTGGTTCCTTGACTGCTATGACTAATCTACGGAACGTAATAGGGAGTTACGAAGAAATGTATTAAGTAGGTTTAACTAAGGAGTTACACAGCTAATACATTTATCTATAAATTATCTATGTAAGCTTTAGTGCAGCCACACTAACACACGTAGGTTACTAACATACGTAAACAGATAGGAATATATTCATTAAGCTAACGAGTGGGTATTTTTTTCCGTTCGATTTGTGTCTACCTCTTTTATTTTTGTTTAGTTTTTATGTGAAACTTATGTATTTAAAATATTTTATGGTTTTAAAAATAATAGTCTATTTTTTTAAATCGCTTATTGCTCGTTCAAACCCATTTGCGGTGGAAGTTTACATGGTAATTAATGTACAAGCGCATGCAAAAAACCTTGGGCAGTTCAGAAATAAAATCGTGTGAAGCGAGAAAAAAATTAATTATGCTGTTACCTACTAGATGGTGTTGCTTTGCTTTAAATGATAAAATATTTTTGTAGTTTCTTTCTGACTCTTTAAACATTCAAATAATTTATAATTAATATTTATTTTAAAGAAAACTGTTCCTAACTATTAATTTACTTTGATAAAATTAAATAAATAGCACGATGGACAGTGTCAACACTTTTGTCAAATAAACCAGCATAGTGGATCGTCGACAGAAATCCATTTTCTTCATACTCATTTATCATGGTTTGACGTTGCAATATGTACGTCTACCAGTTCTTTGATGGTGTGGCAAAGAACCCTCCTCTTCAAATCGTCGTACCCATAGAACAACTATTTTTCTCTGCAACAATAAAACAGAAATATTTAATACCCAATAATGATTATTATGTAGCAAAAATTATGGAGTTTAATTTTTTAAGTGTATAAATAAAACTACTTACGTTTACACTGATCTCTCTGGCTATTTCTGTCAAGTTTTTGCCTTGATTATGCAAAGTAATTGTTTGAGTTCTTGTAACGAAATCAATATTACAACGCGTACTCATTTTGATAATATAAGTTCACCTGATATTAAATAAAAACTAAACAAAAGGCACTCGAACGAGGTAATCGAAATGAAATTAACGAACGATCAATTCAGCTTAGCCATAACTCTTCGATCTAAGTATTATATAGACTACCTACTAATGACTTATAAATCCATATTCAACCTACCCTCTCAAGTTACAAAACAAACACTTAGAAAATCAGATAAGTTAGTTTTGGTTTGTTGTGGTACTCAGAACATTCCAAAAAATGACTTGGTCGTATCAAAAAAAAGCTTATGTAGTCTAGTTTAATTTTATTTAGGTTTTATAGACACAAAGTACAAAATTATAGGTAAAAACTAAGTAAGAACAAATATTTTACTGGTAATCAACACATATTCTCATGTTTGACTTTTTTTTTGAGTACTAGAAACTGGTTACTGTAATTTAATTTTCACATAAGTCAATTCTATACAGTTTCTGCTATACACACGTATTTTTTACTTTGATGTAACTGCAGTAGTTTGCTAAACAATAAGGTTTAAGTTGAGGCGCATCCGCGGCGCTCACGCGGTCGCGCGGACTCCGCGCGGCTGGACGTTAGACGCGCAGCTTTTGCTGTGCCCGCGGACGTATCAGCCGCTAGGCGATAGGCTCGACCGTCGTTCTTCCTCATCATTTAGGTATGGTACTAGGAAAGAAAGTTCTTAGGAGAATTTGGGAGGTTTTAGTTTCGATGCTGCTTGACCGCTTTTGGTCTTACGCAAATTCAAAACCTTCCTATGGTTGTCTCTGATTCTTGTCTATCGTTCCTAGCATACATTGCCTGTAACAATAAAAAAAAAATGTTTCAAGTGCCTAGATACTGGGAACTCTTTTCGATCACTGTCATTTTCCTTCAGGATTGGCGAACGTACCGTTGCGAAGAATTGTGTATTCGACATGCGAAGCCATTATTCAAGTCCTACAGCCCATAGTGATGCCAAAACCCTCTGAAGATACGTGGATTGAATCGGAAAAACGTTTTTATGACAAATGGAATTTTGCAAATGCGATCGCTGCCATTAATGGAATGCACGTGCTTATGCAAGCACCACCGCACAGTGGTTCACATTACTTTTGTTATAAAAAACACTTTAGTTTGGTACTGTTAGCCTTAGTCGACGCAGATAAAAAATTCATTGCCGTAGATGTCGGTGCTTTTGGTAAGAACTCTGATGCTAGTATTTTGAGAAATTCGAGTTTAGGCAAAAGTTTACAGGATGGCACTCTAAGCATACCTTAACCAAAAATACCACCAGGAGGCACTGAACCACTACCTCATGTCATCATCGGTGATGAGGCTTTTCCACTGTGCACGTATTTAATTCGACCATACTCACGAGACGGAAGCCCAAAGAAATGAAGAGAAAAAAGTATTCAACTATCGGCTCAGCCGTGCGAGAAATACTGTAGAAAAATACATTTGGAATACTAGCAAGAAAATGTAGAGTTTTCGAACGAAGATTATCTATGCACGAAAAACATATTGTAACTGTTGTAATGGCTACATGCTGATTGCACAACTTTCTAAGAAATGACACATGCCACTGGACAGCAAATGATCTGAACACTTCTATTGCGCAAATGGCAGGACTGCAAAACCTGAGGAATATAGGTGGTAATTCATGCGCAGATGCTTTAGCAGTCAGGGATAGCTTCAAAAGTTACGTTAATTCAGCAGCAGGGCAGGTAGATTGGCAATTGAGGAGAGTTCGGGCTGGAAGGCACGACAAAGGATAATTAATAAATTGGATAACAAAATAAAAATTTACAGACTTACCATTTTCATTCAATCTTTGTCCAATTTCCTCCCAGATATTATCCCTTCTTTGCTGGTTCGAATAATTAGGGTTTTTTAAATTATATATCTCTTCATATTCTTGCACAATTGTAATTAGTAGTGACGCGTCCATGCTGCAAACAACGCGTGTTGACAGGACGATCGTCAAATGCAAATTGCAAATGGCCGACGATGCGGAGCGAGCGAGCGCGCGGGGCGCGTCCACTGATCGGCATTCCGTATGACGTCATCGGTACGCATCGCATGTAGGCATTGCCGATGAGCGTTGTATGAGTTTTTATACAAGGCCAACTAAAATCCGTTACTTGCGATGCTACCTATACGTGCGATGCGGGCCTGTTGACGCTTACCTTAATTGTCCATCCAAATATGCATAATTTTGACATCATGTAAACGTAAGAAAAAGTGGTTACTCATTATCATTTTGCTGACGATTAGTGTTTCGTGACGAGCAGCGCACTCCTCCCAACCCTTAGCAATTGCGTATTGATTTTTTTGCGAGCATCACAATTAGTATCACGTGTATGTAATTTATATAACTTACAAAGTTCACATTCTTCATTGCTAAGGCGAGCAAACGATATATTAAATGTGTTCTATACATTTTATGTCCAATTTTCAATTTTCCTAGAATCACTGAGTGTGTCAAGACAGATCGCATGAGGCTAAGACCAACAGATGATTACATTTTAAACAGCTGTTTATACTATAAATAGCTGTTTAACAATATTTTTATAAACTGCTGTTTAACAATATTTTGCTGTTCACGCACTAACCAATGATTAAATCGAGTGATTAACTTAGACGAAGTAGCTAACTCAGTTTAACCATCGGCTTATGCATTCTAACATGACATTTTGCATAGTGCATCTGCAAGACGCTTTGAGTTATATCTTTGAAGAGAATAATGTGTGTGTGTGTGTGATTTTGAAGAAATATAAAGAATTTTGCGCACTCTGCGTATCTTCCATCACGGCGGATTTATTTCGTAGAATATGACGAGAAAGCATTTGGTACACGATTTCGTTTAAACAAACTTTGTAATGTTGTATTGTTACTTTGTAGAAAATAATTAAAAATCACAACCGAATATCAACAATTAACCTCACAATAA
This sequence comes from Charanyca ferruginea, assembly GCA_947361185.1. Classification (NCBI taxonomy): domain Eukaryota; kingdom Metazoa; phylum Arthropoda; class Insecta; order Lepidoptera; family Noctuidae; genus Charanyca; species Charanyca ferruginea. The sequence goes on along the minus strand of OX376077.1, from coordinate 19,125,530 downwards.
CAAATAAATGTCAAACAAAGCCACAGACGTATTAATTTTAGGGACGTCCTAGGTTACTAAATAGCAAATTAGTAATAGTAAAGCCCGCCCAATTGCGGTATCTGATCGAGTGAAACGAACAATATTGTCTATGTCGTCCGCGGTATTTAAGTCATGGCAACAGCCATGACACTTCCTTTTTCAAATTCCGGCATCGGCTAAGACAGGACGTTCATCAGATACTTTTTGTGAGCGTGTAGCGTCTCCTCGCTATTTCATTTTTGAGCCAGTATTTTATTGACTTATATTAGTCAACCGTATTAAATTCGAGCTACGTATGGTATTCCGAAATACCGCTCACCGAAAGGACGGTTTTCCGATAACACTCTACTCCGACGGTTAGTTGAACGAAAAAATAATTGGCCGATGAAACGTTTCGCCGATAATATTATTCATCGACGGTTGGTAGTCCGAATGAATCCTTCGCCGATGTAACGGTTCACCGAAAACACTCTTCAACGACGATTGGTTAAACGAACGAATCTTTCGCCGATAGCACTCGTTGTAGGGGAATTCTTTTGCCAAATGGATAGATTTTCTTTCAGCTTGACAACACCCTTAGGTCTTGTAGAAGTCATGTTAAAAATACAGGTAATAATAAAATAATACATGGAAGAGTGGCAATAGAAAAAAAAAACAAAGTTTTTATTTAACAATAGGAAAATTAATCAAAAAGGCAAATTTATATTGTTTTTTACAATAAACAATATGATTATGATTATTATGATTTCTCTATTAGAACTGCGACAATAGAAAAAAAATAAATAAACTGTGCGAACAAAGCAAAAAACAAATCAGGGACTGAAAGCGGTTACGGTAAGAGCCAGTCCACACGGCGCGTTGCGTTGCGTTGCGTCGTCGTAACGCAAATATTTTGACGCATAGCCGGCCACACGGGCGCTGCGCCATCGCAGCGTTACTATGACGCAGTCTTAACGTTCCGTCGGCGCAGCGGCGACGCACAGTTGCGGCAAGCATTTTGAAAAAATTTCGCAGTCAGTCTATAGCAAATCATGGATCGGAAAAGACGTCTAGCATTGCTCCTATTACTACGTCACCGCCGAAATCGACGCAAGATCACAAGACGGTACTGGATCAGTCCTTTCATTTCATTAAGAAATCGTGATGGACAGTTTTTTTTTTTAGAATATCGGGAGTTGCTATTAGACGAAAAGAAGTTTTATAATTTTTTTAGAATGAGTGTATCCAGCTTCGAATGTTTATTGAAGTCCTTAGAACCACACATACGAAAAAACTATACTAATATGAGGAATCCAGTGGAACCAGTAGAAATGCTGGGAATTACTTTAAGGTAACTATATAAATATATTTAAGTAATAAAAATATAACAGTTTTTTTGGTTTGTTTAATTAGTAATCAACTCACAAATAATCATCAATTGTCATAATTTTAAGTTTAGACATTATTTAAGAGAGATATCATCCAGTAATTACAAATTAGAAAAATCGTATTCAGTTTCTTCACTTGCTTGAGATGTTTCTGGAGATGTAATTGAATTATTATAATCAGAAATGTATGTACTTTGAAAATTTGCTGTTTGATACCCATATGATGGTTGGTGAGACGTTGATGGGCCACTCACATATGATGATGTTTGTCCATACCGCATTTCATCTATAATTTGTATAACTTTACTTTGGAAACGGAGAGTTTCTCGGTCGGAAAATTCTTGAATAGATGGCAATATAGCTCTGAAAAAGGACATATGGCGATTTTTCCTTGAGAAGTTTTAGTCCTTCTCTTTCAAACTCATCCATTTGCATTGCCCTTTTGCGCGCGACTGGAACATAGCGCGGAGTGTTGTCTGTGGTAATGACATCATTTGTAGACGTAGGTTCATTGTTGATTTCTCTAGGCGAGTCTAAGCTAGATTCGGTGGCATTTTGTTCCACTTTTCTCAAAAAAAGAAGTTGATTATATAAATGATACTTCTTCAGTTTCGTAGCGCCCGAGCCCGATTTTGATGCTTCTTTTAATTTTTTTGAATATCTGAAGTAATTATCTTTTACACTTCTCCATTTCTTTATTAAATCATTACCTGCAAAACCAATAGTAAACATGATTTAATAATTTATACATAGTGAATTACTCGATAAAATTTAATGACATATTCAGATATCGTTAACAAACACTATGTGACCAACTCTGGAATCGTGAAAATATAACAGCTGTTACATACAAAAAGCAATACCTACTGAATCAAAATGTATGCAACAGCTGTTATTTTTTTCGCGATTCCAGAATTAATTGGTTACATAGAGAAAGTTATTTGCTATCGATGTCTGAATATGTCAGTATTTTTTTTCGGGTATCTATCTATCTCATAAATGCATATTATAATAATTATTTTCGTTTCAGATACCTAGGAAGTGGAAATTCAATAACTGATTTACATTTCAAATTCAAACGGGGAAAATCTACTATTGCATATATGATACAAAGAGTTTGTCGTGCTATATGGACCAATCTTCTTCGAGACAACATCCCTGAACTGACAACTGAAAGTTTCCAAACAATAGCGAGGGGTTTTGATGTAAAGGCAAATTTTCCTCACTGTGTTGGTGCCATCGACGGTAAACACATCCGCGTGTGTAATCCTGCAAATAGTGGCTCACTTTTTTTTAATTATAAAGCCTTTTTTTCGATTGTGTTGCTAGCTATTGTGGATTCAAATTACAAATTCGTATTTGTCGACATCGGTGCATACGGAAAAGAATGCGATTCAACCATATTACAAAATTCTAAACTGTACGAGCTAATGATTAACAACAACTAGCAAAAAACCTTGGGCAGTTCAGAAATAAAATCGTGTGAAGCGAGAAAAAAATTAATTATGCTGTTACCTACTAGATGGTGTTGCTTTGCTTTAAATGATAAAATATTTTTGTAGTTTCTTTCTGACTCTTTAAACATTCAAATAATTTATAATTAATATTTATTTTAAAGAAAACTGTTCCTAACTATTAATTTACTTTGATAAAATTAAATAAATAGCACGATGGACAGTGTCAACACTTTTGTCAAATAAACCAGCATAGTGGATCGTCGACAGAAATCCATTTTCTTCATACTCATTTATCATGGTTTGACGTTGCAATATGTACGTCTACCAGTTCTTTGATGGTGTGGCAAAGAACCCTCCTCTTCAAATCGTCGTACCCATAGAACAACTATTTTTCTCTGCAACAATAAAACAGAAATATTTAATACCCAATAATGATTATTATGTAGCAAAAATTATGGAGTTTAATTTTTTAAGTGTATAAATAAAACTACTTACGTTTACACTGATCTCTCTGGCTATTTCTGTCAAGTTTTTGCCTTGATTATGCAAAGTAATTGTTTGAGTTCTTGTAACGAAATCAATATTACAACGCGTACTCATTTTGATAATATAAGTTCACCTGATATTAAATAAAAACTAAACAAAAGGCACTCGAACGAGGTAATCGAAATGAAATTAACGAACGATCAATTCAGCTTAGCCATAACTCTTCGATCTAAGTATTATATAGACTACCTACTAATGACTTATAAATCCATATTCAACCTACCCTCTCAAGTTACAAAACAAACACTTAGAAAATCAGATAAGTTAGTTTTGGTTTGTTGTGGTACTCAGAACATTCCAAAAAATGACTTGGTCGTATCAAAAAAAAGCTTATGTAGTCTAGTTTAATTTTATTTAGGTTTTATAGACACAAAGTACAAAATTATAGGTAAAAACTAAGTAAGAACAAATATTTTACTGGTAATCAACACATATTCTCATGTTTGACTTTTTTTTTGAGTACTAGAAACTGGTTACTGTAATTTAATTTTCACATAAGTCAATTCTATACAGTTTCTGCTATACACACGTATTTTTTACTTTGATGTAACTGCAGTAGTTTGCTAAACAATAAGGTTTAAGTTGAGGCGCATCCGCGGCGCTCACGCGGTCGCGCGGACTCCGCGCGGCTGGACGTTAGACGCGCAGCTTTTGCTGTGCCCGCGGACGTATCAGCCGCTAGGCGATAGGCTCGACCGTCGTTCTTCCTCATCATTTAGGTATGGTACTAGGAAAGAAAGTTCTTAGGAGAATTTGGGAGGTTTTAGTTTCGATGCTGCTTGACCGCTTTTGGTCTTACGCAAATTCAAAACCTTCCTATGGTTGTCTCTGATTCTTGTCTATCGTTCCTAGCATACATTGCCTGTAACAATAAAAAAAAAATGTTTCAAGTGCCTAGATACTGGGAACTCTTTTCGATCACTGTCATTTTCCTTCAGGATTGGCGAACGTACCGTTGCGAAGAATTGTGTATTCGACATGCGAAGCCATTATTCAAGTCCTACAGCCCATAGTGATGCCAAAACCCTCTGAAGATACGTGGATTGAATCGGAAAAACGTTTTTATGACAAATGGAATTTTGCAAATGCGATCGCTGCCATTAATGGAATGCACGTGCTTATGCAAGCACCACCGCACAGTGGTTCACATTACTTTTGTTATAAAAAACACTTTAGTTTGGTACTGTTAGCCTTAGTCGACGCAGATAAAAAATTCATTGCCGTAGATGTCGGTGCTTTTGGTAAGAACTCTGATGCTAGTATTTTGAGAAATTCGAGTTTAGGCAAAAGTTTACAGGATGGCACTCTAAGCATACCTTAACCAAAAATACCACCAGGAGGCACTGAACCACTACCTCATGTCATCATCGGTGATGAGGCTTTTCCACTGTGCACGTATTTAATTCGACCATACTCACGAGACGGAAGCCCAAAGAAATGAAGAGAAAAAAGTATTCAACTATCGGCTCAGCCGTGCGAGAAATACTGTAGAAAAATACATTTGGAATACTAGCAAGAAAATGTAGAGTTTTCGAACGAAGATTATCTATGCACGAAAAACATATTGTAACTGTTGTAATGGCTACATGCTGATTGCACAACTTTCTAAGAAATGACACATGCCACTGGACAGCAAATGATCTGAACACTTCTATTGCGCAAATGGCAGGACTGCAAAACCTGAGGAATATAGGTGGTAATTCATGCGCAGATGCTTTAGCAGTCAGGGATAGCTTCAAAAGTTACGTTAATTCAGCAGCAGGGCAGGTAGATTGGCAATTGAGGAGAGTTCGGGCTGGAAGGCACGACAAAGGATAATTAATAAATTGGATAACAAAATAAAAATTTACAGACTTACCATTTTCATTCAATCTTTGTCCAATTTCCTCCCAGATATTATCCCTTCTTTGCTGGTTCGAATAATTAGGGTTTTTTAAATTATATATCTCTTCATATTCTTGCACAATTGTAATTAGTAGTGACGCGTCCATGCTGCAAACAACGCGTGTTGACAGGACGATCGTCAAATGCAAATTGCAAATGGCCGACGATGCGGAGCGAGCGAGCGCGCGGGGCGCGTCCACTGATCGGCATTCCGTATGACGTCATCGGTACGCATCGCATGTAGGCATTGCCGATGAGCGTTGTATGAGTTTTTATACAAGGCCAACTAAAATCCGTTACTTGCGATGCTACCTATACGTGCGATGCGGGCCTGTTGACGCTTACCTTAATTGTCCATCCAAATATGCATAATTTTGACATCATGTAAACGTAAGAAAAAGTGGTTACTCATTATCATTTTGCTGACGATTAGTGTTTCGTGACGAGCAGCGCACTCCTCCCAACCCTTAGCAATTGCGTATTGATTTTTTTGCGAGCATCACAATTAGTATCACGTGTATGTAATTTATATAACTTACAAAGTTCACATTCTTCATTGCTAAGGCGAGCAAACGATATATTAAATGTGTTCTATACATTTTATGTCCAATTTTCAATTTTCCTAGAATCACTGAGTGTGTCAAGACAGATCGCATGAGGCTAAGACCAACAGATGATTACATTTTAAACAGCTGTTTATACTATAAATAGCTGTTTAACAATATTTTTATAAACTGCTGTTTAACAATATTTTGCTGTTCACGCACTAACCAATGATTAAATCGAGTGATTAACTTAGACGAAGTAGCTAACTCAGTTTAACCATCGGCTTATGCATTCTAACATGACATTTTGCATAGTGCATCTGCAAGACGCTTTGAGTTATATCTTTGAAGAGAATAATGTGTGTGTGTGTGTGATTTTGAAGAAATATAAAGAATTTTGCGCACTCTGCGTATCTTCCATCACGGCGGATTTATTTCGTAGAATATGACGAGAAAGCATTTGGTACACGATTTCGTTTAAACAAACTTTGTAATGTTGTATTGTTACTTTGTAGAAAATAATTAAAAATCACAACCGAATATCAACAATTAACCTCACAATAACAAATAAATGTCAAACAAAGCCACAGACGTATTAATTTTAGGGACGTCCTAGGTTACTAAATAGCAAATTAGTAATAGTAAAGCCCGCCCAATTGCGGTATCTGATCGAGTGAAACGAACAATATTGTCTATGTCGTCCGCGGTATTTAAGTCATGGCAACAGCCATGACACTTCCTTTTTCAAATTCCGGCATCGGCTAAGACAGGACGTTCATCAGATACTTTTTGTGAGCGTGTAGCGTCTCCTCGCTATTTCATTTTTGAGCCAGTATTTTATTGACTTATATTAGTCAACCGTATTAAATTCGAGCTACGTATGGTATTCCGAAATACCGCTCACCGAAAGGACGGTTTTCCGATAACACTCTACTCCGACGGTTAGTTGAACGAAAAAATAATTGGCCGATGAAACGTTTCGCCGATAATATTATTCATCGACGGTTGGTAGTCCGAATGAATCCTTCGCCGATGTAACGGTTCACCGAAAACACTCTTCAACGACGATTGGTTAAACGAACGAATCTTTCGCCGATAGCACTCGTTGTAGGGGAATTCTTTTGCCAAATGGATAGATTTTCTTTCAGCTTGACAACACCCTTAGGTCTTGTAGAAGTCATGTTAAAAATACAGGTAATAATAAAATAATACATGGAAGAGTGGCAATAGAAAAAAAAAACAAAGTTTTTATTTAACAATAGGAAAATTAATCAAAAAGGCAAATTTATATTGTTTTTTACAATAAACAATATGATTATGATTATTATGATTTCTCTATTAGAACTGCGACAATAGAAAAAAAATAAATAAACTGTGCGAACAAAGCAAAAAACAAATCAGGGACTGAAAGCGGTTACGGTAAGAGCCAGTCCACACGGCGCGTTGCGTTGCGTTGCGTCGTCGTAACGCAAATATTTTGACGCATAGCCGGCCACACGGGCGCTGCGCCATCGCAGCGTTACTATGACGCAGTCTTAACGTTCCGTCGGCGCAGCGGCGACGCACAGTTGCGGCAAGCATTTTGAAAAAATTTCGCAGTCAGTCTATAGCAAATCATGGATCGGAAAAGACGTCTAGCATTGCTCCTATTACTACGTCACCGCCGAAATCGACGCAAGATCACAAGACGGTACTGGATCAGTCCTTTCATTTCATTAAGAAATCGTGATGGACAGTTTTTTTTTTTAGAATATCGGGAGTTGCTATTAGACGAAAAGAAGTTTTATAATTTTTTTAGAATGAGTGTATCCAGCTTCGAATGTTTATTGAAGTCCTTAGAACCACACATACGAAAAAACTATACTAATATGAGGAATCCAGTGGAACCAGTAGAAATGCTGGGAATTACTTTAAGGTAACTATATAAATATATTTAAGTAATAAAAATATAACAGTTTTTTTGGTTTGTTTAATTAGTAATCAACTCACAAATAATCATCAATTGTCATAATTTTAAGTTTAGACATTATTTAAGAGAGATATCATCCAGTAATTACAAATTAGAAAAATCGTATTCAGTTTCTTCACTTGCTTGAGATGTTTCTGGAGATGTAATTGAATTATTATAATCAGAAATGTATGTACTTTGAAAATTTGCTGTTTGATACCCATATGATGGTTGGTGAGACGTTGATGGGCCACTCACATATGATGATGTTTGTCCATACCGCATTTCATCTATAATTTGTATAACTTTACTTTGGAAACGGAGAGTTTCTCGGTCGGAAAATTCTTGAATAGATGGCAATATAGCTCTGAAAAAGGACATATGGCGATTTTTCCTTGAGAAGTTTTAGTCCTTCTCTTTCAAACTCATCCATTTGCATTGCCCTTTTGCGCGCGACTGGAACATAGCGCGGAGTGTTGTCTGTGGTAATGACATCATTTGTAGACGTAGGTTCATTGTTGATTTCTCTAGGCGAGTCTAAGCTAGATTCGGTGGCATTTTGTTCCACTTTTCTCAAAAAAAGAAGTTGATTATATAAATGATACTTCTTCAGTTTCGTAGCGCCCGAGCCCGATTTTGATGCTTCTTTTAATTTTTTTGAATATCTGAAGTAATTATCTTTTACACTTCTCCATTTCTTTATTAAATCATTACCTGCAAAACCAATAGTAAACATGATTTAATAATTTATACATAGTGAATTACTCGATAAAATTTAATGACATATTCAGATATCGTTAACAAACACTATGTGACCAACTCTGGAATCGTGAAAATATAACAGCTGTTACATACAAAAAGCAATACCTACTGAATCAAAATGTATGCAACAGCTGTTATTTTTTTCGCGATTCCAGAATTAATTGGTTACATAGAGAAAGTTATTTGCTATCGATGTCTGAATATGTCAGTATTTTTTTTCGGGTATCTATCTATCTCATAAATGCATATTATAATAATTATTTTCGTTTCAGATACCTAGGAAGTGGAAATTCAATAACTGATTTACATTTCAAATTCAAACGGGGAAAATCTACTATTGCATATATGATACAAAGAGTTTGTCGTGCTATATGGACCAATCTTCTTCGAGACAACATCCCTGAACTGACAACTGAAAGTTTCCAAACAATAGCGAGGGGTTTTGATGTAAAGGCAAATTTTCCTCACTGTGTTGGTGCCATCGACGGTAAACACATCCGCGTGTGTAATCCTGCAAATAGTGGCTCACTTTTTTTTAATTATAAAGCCTTTTTTTCGATTGTGTTGCTAGCTATTGTGGATTCAAATTACAAATTCGTATTTGTCGACATCGGTGCATACGGAAAAGAATGCGATTCAACCATATTACAAAATTCTAAACTGTACGAGCTAATGATTAACAACAACTTACCACTACCTCAACCCCAGCCACTCTCTGGTAGCAATATACCAACCCCGTATGTATTTGTGGGTGACGAAGCTTTTGGACTGAGCAAACATATTATGCGTCCATATGGCGGTCAAAATCTCGACTTACAACAAAAGGTTTTCAATTACCGTCTAAGCAGAGCCAGAAGATATGTCGAATGCGCTTTTGGGATTATGGCTAACAAATGGCGCATTTTTCACAGACCGATAGACGTGTCCTATGACTTCGCTACTGACATTATAAAAGCATGTTGTGTATTACACAATTTTGTCGCTGATCGAGATGGTTTTAGACAAAGAGATAAATTTGCTATAAGTGTTGATGAATTTCTCCCAATACAACCCGCACATGAAGAACAGACAGCACCGAATGTCATAAGACAGCAATATGCGACCTATTTTATGACTAGAGGAACTCTGCCTTGGCAGCTAAATAAGGTATAATTGTATTATGAGGGTTTTCAAGATTTTCTTGCACCGCCAATTCCGCGATCAGTAAAAAATTAATATTTTATACCTACTCAGCGTAGTCTAGGTTAGTTTTGAGCTAAGTAATAAAATAGTACTCACGCTAATCTAGATTCCCTTAGTTTTAAAATTTTAGAGTGTCGAGATATTAATTTTGTACTGATCGCGGAATTGGCGGTGCAAGAAAATCTTGAAAAATAAAAAAAAAACATAAATATCACTGTGAACTCACCAACTTTGTTTTTTGTTCAGCTGTGAAATTCTCGTAATCAGGAAATAAAACTTTTGATATGTCTTCCCAGGCTTTTGTTTTTAAATTTTTATTTTTAAAATCTACGTTTGACTTGTCCCATATAATTTCCCTTTCCTGTATCAATGTAATCAAGTAATCTATGTCAAGTTCTTCAATGGTATTCATTTTACCCTGCAAATAAAACTAATTAAAAAAACGTAAACGTAAAACGAAATGAGCTTCCGTGTATCCTCTCTGTCAACGCACAAGCAACTGAGCGCTGCCGCTCCGACGTCGCACGAGTACACCCCCTCTCGCTTCGTCTCGGGGGCTGCTGTCCGTCATGTGTGCGTTGCGACGACGCAACGCGCCGTGTGAACACCTTGGTTATTTGTATGTAAAACAACGCAAGGACAGCGCTGCGACGACGCAACGCAACGCAACGCGCCGTGTGGACTGGCTCTTAAAGGTGGTTATACCTCAAAAACATACCTGTACCGGTTTAAAATAAAGGTTGAGCTATACCGATACCTTTATAAATAAAGGTTGGGCTGAACCGTTATTTAACCTTTATATAATTTCGGTACCGAAAAACGTGCAAGAACACGTTAGAACTTGTGTATTTTGTACATTTTGTTTACTGTACTGTACTCTTTTACTTACCGTACCTACATCTCTTTGTGCGTTGCCGACCGTGTGCCGAGTAATACGTCTTTATTTTGTCGATCGCTCATCAACGTGAAACATTACAATATTAATAAAATGGGAAGAAAGCGTAGAAACGCAGTTTATGCGTTTTTTTCATATTCTAAGGAAACAAATGTCTCGACTTGCCTAGTGATTGGATGTTCAGCTGTTATAAAAGTAAGTACCTACCTACTTTCTTCGTTTACCTATTGTCAAATTATTATGGTTTCAACTTTTTAAGGTAGGCAGTGTAGAAACTGTGGTAGTAGTCAATGGTATGGTTACACTGTCAATAGGCATACCATACAGCTGACGTGCGTTTGATTGCATGTACCTATGTATTTACCTTCCTAATAACATATTCACTGTGCAGTGTATATTGTTATTGTATTTTACACATCAGTGTGTGAGGTAGGTACCTACACAATGCCGAAAATTGTTTGTGTTCGTTTCGCGTGTTTAAGGGCTGCTCGGCCAGTACCTACCTAGGTCACAGAACATAGTACTCCAATGATTGGGTACTAGGTACCTATCTCACACGTATGGAACCGAGTTTCTGTACTACCTACATCTACATATTTTGTGTTGTGAACTTCGGAAGATAAATGTACCTACCTACATACTTGCAAAACCACACGTCAACGTTCGCAAATGGTCAGTACCTAGGTAGAGTACAAGTTTGCTTATAAGTTAGGTACCTAATCGAAAACTATCTATTTACGTGGTGATTAAAACTTAATAAATTATTATGTTTGCCAATTGTAATACTGTTAAATGAACCTATTAGAGGGAAGTGTTTTACAATAATTATTAATAAACCATAATCTTCCTCACAATTTCACACGTTACCACGCGGCCCAAAAACGGCCGTAAGTGGTTGGTCAAGGTCACGATAAACTGCGCTAGGGTTGTCGCACACATAAATGTAAATTAATGAAATTTTTTATTCTTGTTATCTTTATTTAATTTAAAAGCCAAAAGTTTTTATATCCTATGTTGTATTAAATTTATTGGGGAAAGGACAGTGCTCCACCTAAGTTCTCTACCTGGGTGGAGCACGAACTCTTCCCCAATTTATTAAGTAACAATCATAAATTTGAAGAGTAATTAATTTCTTTTCAGGGCGAACATGGGACAAACCTTTTGTACCATTTATCGTCGCAACACCCAGATGAATACAAAATAGTTAATGATCGAAATCGTTTAGCAAAAGACGAATCAAATAAAGAGAACGATTCAACTCTTGCAAATACTAGTACAGATAGTTACAACAACAACCAACCAACGACTTCAACTACATCTTCTACGAATAAATATACTTTTTTGAAAAACCAATGTGTCAATTTGGTAACGGTACACGGAAGACCGTTTCCCATAATTGAGGATTTAGCCTTTAAAAATATTATATCTATGACCGGCATAAGTCCAAGAGAAGCTCAATCTTTAAATTCTCATTCCATCAAAATGTTTGTATCGCAGGCAGCAGAAATCAAAAGATCTGAAATAGCTGCAGCTATAAAAGGGCGAATAATTTCCTTAAAAGTTGACAGCGCTACACGTTTAGATAGATCATTTTTTGCAGTTAATGCACAATATATACTGGACGGCAAAATTCTTCTAAAAAATCTGGGGGTTACAGAATTGTATGCCAGGAGCACTGCTGAGTATCTAAAAAATAAACTACTTTATATAATGAGAAAATATTGCATTTAAGAACAGCAAATATACTCTATAACTACCGATAACGGTGCAAATATGATTAAAATGACCCAATTGTTAAATGACGGAGATAATGATTCCGACGAGGATGATACGGATACGGAGCCGCTTGAGATATTACTTAATAATAATGTGTATGACGTCGACAATACAGAGCCCGAGATTCCTTACAGTGTCACCTCGATACGGTGCGCTGCACATACATTGCAGATTGCAGTCAATGATGCGTTGCAGGAAGACGAATCAATACACACTATAAATGAAGCTGGCAGTGTTGTACGCAAACTTCGAACTCCTACGATGCGAAACATGCTTAAAGCATCAAACAAAAATAAGCCGCTCCTGGACGTGGCTACACGATGGCATTCAACATTGGACATGCTAGAGCGGCTCGTAGATTTAAAGGAGTACTGTTCACAAACACCAGGCGAAGCCTTGTATGTGTCACCAACACGACCTGGGATGCTTTAAATGACCTTATTACGTCACTAAAACCGGCAAAAATACTGACAAAGGTACTGCAAAGAGAACAACTCACGATTGGTGACTTCTATTACCATTGGTCCAAATGTTATTTAGAGACATCACGCTTATATTTACCTCTGGCCCAATGTATATGTAAATATATTAAAATAAGAGAAAAACAGCTAATGCTTAACCCAACATTTGTAAGCGCTTTATATCTGGATCCTAGATTTCATGTGGTCTTGTCAGCAGACGAAGAAGCATTAGCTAATAAACATCTTAACATGACTTGGAGACAAATTTTAAAAGTAGAGGCAATTTCTATGCCGGTACCCGAAGATGAATCTTCGAGCACATCGCAACTAGTTTCTGATGCTGTGGATGAAATGGAATCAATTTTAGCCGAAACTGAAAAAATAAAAAACCGTAACCGCCGTGACCGTTATGTCCAGACTCATGCGAATATAACAGCCCTTTTAGAGAACTTTTCTTGCCATCCACGAATACCGCCTACAGAAGATATATTAACATTTTGGAAAAATAAAGCCGTGTGCGAACCTCAACTATTTCGTTTGGCAACTACAGTTCTAGCTACACCGGCTACTCAAGTTAGTGTGGAGCGTTTCTTTTCATCCCTAAAATTCATTTTAAGTGATTTGCGGTACAATTTAAACGACAACATAGTCGAGGACATTTTAGTCTTAAGAAATAACAGTTAAAACTTGTTTTTTTTTTAATGTTTGTTTTTATGGATAAATAAAAGACAAAATAAATATACGTTTGCTTTTATTTATATTTCCCAGTGATTATGAATATTTATGATTTATGGTTAAACAAAATGTTATTATAAGCTTGTTATTTATTCATTTCGTGTAGTTCAAAGCAATGTGATAATTGGTGAATAAAATCTTCTCTTCTTTCTCTTGACATCTTAGTCATTGCTCTTCCAATAATTAGCCCCAATGTGTAACATTTTTCAATAGTATCTGCATCTAAATTGTTCGTTCGTTCGTCATTAATGAAAGGATCCGTATTTACTCCGACAGATATTTTATTAGTCACTTGATTATTTTCTATCTCCTGAAACAAAAAAATATAAATATGTATTAGTAAAGTAACAAGGTCTTCGTCTTGCTTGCAGTGGGGATCGAGATCCATGGATCTTGATCCCCAAATATGTTGGATTCCCTGACAATAATGGTACATACCTTACATATTTTAGTGATTTCTGGTATTTCTGTAAGTTTAAACTAAAGTAATAATTTTGAACTCTACTGTTACGCGTCCGTCGTGTCTGTCTGTCTACTATCCAAACCAAACGATAGCAGGCCAGGCGCGCTCTGCATTTTAGGTATGAAGCTACAAGTACGCGGCGGGCTAGACATGGTCGCACGTTAGTTCGATAGTCACTCATTCGGTGCATCGAACGGATGGGATGAATGGATGATTTTATGTTGTAGTTGAAAGAAAAGCATATTAAGTGCCTCCCTCGACGTGACTTCTTTTTTGCCCTAGTGTTATTAGAGCCCTCGCTGATGCTCGTGGTCCAATCTAACACTCGGCGCAACAATAAGTCACTTACTGCTCGGTGCAATAATCTACTATTAAAGATTTTGTAGAGTAAATCTCCTGTACTTGTAAAATGAATAAACTTTATATAGGCTTAAATATTATTTAAGCCTATATACAGTTCTTCATTTTACAAGAACAAGAGATTTGCTATAGGGCTGTCTGGATAGAAAAATAAAATACTTATGGGTAGCTTATTAAGCTAAGTACTCATAAATATTTTATTTTTCTATCCGGACAGCCCTATATTCCGTCAAGCAGCTAAGGTATGTTGCAGACGAGAAAAGACACAAAATTAAGTGCAATTTAGCTTGCGCGTTGGCGGAGAAGTGATTTTGTAGGCTATTATAAAAGCGGCTTTCTTATTACGTTAGTAGTACAATAGTAAGTTATTCTATGACGAAAGGTACTATTGCGACAAGACGCACCGAGTGAACGAATGCGATCCCGCGCTCGCCCGGAATCATTTGGCACCGCGGAGGATTGTGAGGAGTCTATATAAGGTTTACGTTTCCGCGTTCGGAACCGCTCGGTACCTTTGATTTGAATCAGTACCTACTTCCGGAGTTCCGTCGCTGGAGCCGGAAGTTTCGCTCCGGGTTGAGAACTCTGTGTACTTACCAATCTACTTATTGCGGGGCTACTTGCATGGTGAAAAATACCATTTCCTTCATCCCCATTACTGTCCCACTGCTGGGATTATTTATTATTAAGTGTAATCAATTATAAAAAGTCATTAAGTATCATATTTTATATTTTATTTCAAACAACCCAGTGGCGGCGTACCTATCTATGATATAACACGTAGTACCTAATAACAATGAGCAATTTAGTTACAAAAATTGACTTACTTCGTTGGTGTCACTCTCAAATAAGTCCGGTGAACTTGGAGAATCCAGTTCTGGAGTTGTGCCTTCGGGGTCTATTTCATATTTTTTATATTTATCAGACTGAACCAGGTCGAATTCTTTCTCATCAGCTGTAATAGAGTCATCTGAGCTCATAGATGACTCATCTATGATGACAGGTTCACCTGCAATTTTACAGTTTACTTGTATTTCATGTAAGTACCTATATTATGTTGCCTAATTATACTTCACAGACTTGTAGGTACTTACGTTTACGTATATTATGCTCGACACGTTTATGAGGTAACATTTTTCCACAACACTAAAGAAAACCTTAGGTAAGAACTCGGCTCACTCCGGCAGTCCTGCTAACACAGATGTGTCCTTCCGATTGGAAATAAAAACCAATACTGAGTTATAATAATGTGCAACAACCAGCAAACGAAAGACAGACAGAGTGGCGAGGCGGTGCGTCAAAGAAAACCCCTATTTATTAAGGTTAAGGTACTGCTACCGAAATATTTATAACGGTTGTAGTACTTCTACCGAAATATACCGTTACGCATCTATGTTCTATGTTAGGGGGGTTTGGTTTCCGCACTTAGTCCTTAAAATGGACCATTGTACGTGAGCCATTGTGGCCGATTACTCCAACCAGCCCACCTCCCTCCAGAAGCAGATCAGTCTTCCCAGTCTTCTCAGTGCGTCCGCAAGGGAGTTTGGCGTTCCAAGGGTCTCCCTGCGGATCTGGGTGACGCCAGTGCACTCAAGGAGTACATGTGCCACCGTTTCCTCCGCCTCCATGCAGGCCCTGCACAGAGGACTATCAGTGATACCTAGTGTGTGAAAGTGCTTATTCAATGAGCAGTGTCCGGTGATGGTCCCCGCCACCAGTCGCAGGCTTTCTCTGTCCAGGTGCAGAAGGCGCTTGGTCAGCTTCGTATCCAGGGATGGCATAGCCTCCTTGGACTGCCTGCACCCTGGTGTCGAGGTCCACCATTTCTCCGCTTGTGTTTGTGTGTAATCTCTTAACCAACTTCTTAACTGATTGAACGGAATGGGCACAATGGGTTCGGGTCCGAAGGCTTTTGTGCTGGAACCCCTTCTGGCGAGTTCGTCGGCCGCATCGTTACCTAGTGAACCACTGTGTCCCTTAATCCATTGTAGTGTCACTGTATTGCGGTTTGGTACTGTAATGCGTTCCAGTGCATTATGACATTCTAGTATTAGTCTCGACGTGATCTGGTTTTTCTCTAAGGATTGAAGGACTGAGGCACTATCGGAGAGTATACGGATATGCGTATCCGTGACTTCCCTGGCCTCAATGGCGTGTGCTGCCTGGATGATGCCTACGCATTCTGCCTGGTAGACAGTGCTTAGCATTCCTAAGGGCCTAGATATTTTAATGTTTAGGTCTTCAGAGAAGACCCCGACTCCGGTACCGAGATTGGTTTTTGATCCATCGGTATAGATTCTTAGCTCATTTGGGCCTGAGTAGTCACACAGCTCCGCTGTGAGCTCTATGATGTAGTGTTTCTGGAAACAGTGTATTTTCAGGGTTCTGTCGTTGGGTGATGCCATCATGGGCTGTCGTTTAATTGCTTCCTCTTTTATCCGTGTATGTTTGATTCGGGAGTCTTTGTTTAGGGTGCCGGATATGTCGAGCCTGAAAGCCGCTAGGGTCGCTTCCTCTCTCACGACGAGATTTAAGGGTGGCAGTCCCAGCATCGCCTGTAGCGCGGCAGTGGGTGACGTTCTCATACTGCCGGTGATCGCTACGCAGGCTAATCTTTGTAGCTTCTCGAGCTCCTTCTGGGCTGTGCTCAGATTGGTCCTGGGCCACCAAACTAGAGAACCGTATGTGACAATTGGTCGGATGACTGTGGTGTATAGCCAGTAGGTGATTTTGGGGCTTATGCCCCAATTCCTGCCGAGCAGTCTTTTGCACTGCCATAGGGCTATGCTGGCTTTCGTGGTGATGTAGTCAGTGTGTTTTGCCCAGGTCAGCTGTTTGTCCAAATATATGCCCAGGTATTTGGATTCAGTCGATAGGCTTAACGTGGTTCCAAAGAAGTGTGGTAACTGTAGGGTTGCCAACTTCCTTTTCTTTGTGAAAAGGACAAGTTCAGTTTTAGTAGGGTTCACTGCTAATTTATACTCCCTGCACCAGTCCTCTACTATCTTCAAGGCTTGGCGCATAAGGTTGCATAGTGTGTTTTCATGTGTGCCGTTTATTATAATGGTTATATCATCAGCGTAGCCCACTGTGAAATATCCCCTGTCATTTAGGCGCCTTATGAGGCTATCTACTACGAGATTCCATAAGAGTGGTGAGAGCACGCCTCCTTGCGGGCATCCCTTCGCCACAATGGCTCTTGTGGTATCATTCACCGTGACTTGTACGGCCCTCAGTCTGAGCATGTTGGTGATCCATCCTCGCAGGGTCGAGTCCACGCCGTGTTCCTCGAGAGCTGCGTTGATGCTATGGAATATGGTTTTGTCAAATGCGCCTTCTATGTCAATAAAAGCCGCTAATGAGGAACATTTGTGGTCTACCGCACATTCGATCTTGGAGATCACACTGTGCAGTGCTGATTCCGTTGATTTCCCTGTGGAGTAGGCGTGTTGTTGCTTGTGTAGTGGCAGCCTCCGAAGAGGTCCGTCCCGGATGTGTCGGTCACAGAGTCTCTCAAGGGTTTTCAGTAGGAATGATGTCAGGCTTATTGGCCTGTACGCTTTGGGTTGTGTGTAGTCCTTTTTTCCTGGTTTAGGGATGAAGATAACCTTCACCTCTCGCCATGCAAGTGGTACGTAGTTGTGTGCTAGGCAGGCACGATAGATTAAGACCAGCCGCGATGTAAGGAGATCAACTCCCCATTGCAGTAGAGCTGGGAAGATCTCGTCTAGGCCTGCCGATTTATAGGGTTTGAAGGTTTTAATTGCCCACCTTATTCGGTCTTCTGTTACTATGGTACTGGCTCTATACCAGTCCTGGTTGTTTGGCGTATGTGTTGGTTCACTTGCCCATGTCCTGTCCTCGGAGAGGCTGCAGTCCGGGAAGTGAGTTTCTAGTAGAACTTTACTTGTTTCAAGTCCTGTTTTCGTGTATGTGTTATCTGGGTTTTTCAACGACCCGAGGGTGCGATTATGGTCAGTGGCTAGGATCTTTCTCACACGCGCGGCCTCGCTGTGTGATTCAATATTCTCGCAGAATTTCCTCCAGGCTGCTCTGCTGGCAGCTCTGATTTGTTTTTTGAATGTGTATTGGGTTTCTTTGTATAGCTCCCAGTCCTCGGGTAGTCTGGAATTTTTGGCTTTGTTAAATTGTTTGCGTACCGCTAGCCTGAGCTTGCCTAGTTCCGCATTCCACCAAGAGTTTCCCTTACCCTTGGCGTTCGGATCTTTTAGTTTGCAGCAGGTGTGGTAGGCTTCAATAATATATTCTGAGAGCTTTGTTACGGTGTCCTCAAGTTGTTTGGAATTCTTTATGCCTAAAGGTGTTTGGTCCCTGGCTAGTAAGGAGGCCAGGAGTCGTTTGTAGCCAGGTACTATCGGCAAAACTTAAGCAAGCTCACTTAAGAAAATTTTTCTGCGGAAGCGCAGTTAGTGACAGACCACGCCCTTTCCTTGCTCTACCCAATTAGAGACAATAAGTATTTGTGTGAGTGCTTACTTACTGCGTGCGTGCGACAAAAAATATTAACAACCATTAACCAGTGCCAATTTGCATCTCGCTAATTGTTCACGCTTCCTGTTCTCGTTTCGCAATTTTATTTTACTACGACCTGTTTATTTCTATCGGACTGATTGCCTGCCCAACTGTGACCTCTGCTTTGTATACCGGACTGTGATCGTGGAACTCTTTTTGACCTTTGCTCGTGTCCTGGACTGTGTATTGTGACTACTGTGGGCTGTGTTTTGCTGATAACCATGACAACCCGAAACCTCAATCAAGACGAAAGGAATGAGATCATTGTCTTGCATAGACAAGGATTAAATATATCCCAAATTGCGCTGGAGTTGAATTTACAAGTAAGTTATATTTTTTTTAAATCCAGAGAGAGTTAATAGAAATAAATTAAGGGCAAGTATAGGTTTCGTTCACTGTGCTATATTTTCATTGTTTGCATTATTATATATGTAGATCTCAATTTTTTCTTCAGTTACCGTAATTACAGAGGCAATTAAAAGTTATTATTTCTAAAGCCGACATCGGCCCGACGACAATGCTTGACAGATTAAATTGTAGTTTACAAACAAAATGTTTAATAATTCATATTATTTTGGTTCAGAAAAAAATACAATGCTAAACCTAAAACTTGTGACAAAACATTGCTAACATCGCTTGTAATTCAATTCATAAATATTATATTTGAATGTTTTACGGATTTTGATATGGTTTTCACTCATCAAATACTTATATCATTTATCACATGCATATTATTTTAGAGCAAAGGCAAGAATTTTAAAGATGTGTAACACCTGTGCGAAGTCGGTGTGGATCGCTAGTTAATGATAAATATAAATAAAACATAACATGTTATTACAATTTTGAAATAATTAAATAAGAAATTACGTTTAGATATTCCAAATATTTTACTTTCAATATAATAAGTGATGCAGTCAAGAAGTTTGTTTTTGTCCTGTCTTTTTTTTATATCGGCACATTCAAAGACATTGTTCGGGCCTTTTATGACCCGATAACAAATCTTTCAACACCTAAACAATGGCTCTTCATTTCAAGTCATCACTGCATTTTCAAATTGGGTTACCGCACTTATGGTGTTAAAAATAAAGCTTAAATTTGCTTGGGAGAGTTTCACACAACATTGGAATTTACTATAATGCCGTAGATAAATATTTGTTTGTGGTTTACTACCCATACAAAATACAGATAAGAATGTGTGAAGAAGAACAATAGATATTTAAAAAGTTAGGGTTTATTTGTTATGAACTAGTAATCCTTTTGTGTGTGCAAAAGGATTAAGTTAAGACTGCCATAATATTTTATGTGACAATATTATGTGACAATTTGATGCTAATTATTATTATTTTTTTACAGAGAACCACGGTGCGCCGTGGGGTGCGAAGATATGAAGAAGGAGAAGATATGACCCAGCGCGTTCGTGCACCTCGACCTCGGGCTATAAGCGAAGGTCAGTTAGGAAATATGCTAGCTACATTTCAAGAAAGCCCTTTCACACCTACTCGCAATTTCGCACAAGAGTATGACGTATCAATGCAAACTATCCGGAACGAGTTACATCGAGCTGGAGTCCACCACAGACGGCCCGCAAAAAAAATTATTTTGACACAGGAGCAAAAAGCTGCTCGTGTACGATTCGCTCGGGACTACAGAGACTTCGATTTTTCTTACGCCATATTTTGCGATGAAAAGAGCTTTAGGTCTAGCCAACAAGGTCGTCGGAATTTATGGCGTATAGATAACACAAGATACGAACCTCGAAATGTAACCCCAAATGCTGAATCGGGAAGAGTTGTTGTAAATATGTGGGGCTGGATGAGTGCTGCTGGACCAGGCGAGCTTGCTTTTATACCGGGGAGGGCAAACGGCCACACATATAAAGAAGTCCTTCAAAATATTATGTTGCCAACTGTGCGCACGGTGTATCCAGAAATGGAGGTGCCAGAATTTTATTTTTTTCAAGATAATTGCCCGATACACCGTGCGCTAGTTGTCCGAGAGTGGTTGCGAGAGCAACCACAAATTAAAACAGTGCCATGGCCCCCCCGATCGCCAGACTTAAACCCCATTGAAAATTTATGGGGTTTAATGGTCCAGAAATGGGATAATAGGGCAGAAAGAACCAAAGAAGCACTCGTCACCCATTGCGAACAAGCTTGGGAGACATTAAGGGGTTCCAATTTGTGCGAAGTCCTGGTTAGGTCGATGCGTAACCGGTGCGATGCTGTAATAGACGCGGGAGGAGCAGCGACGAAATATTAGTTTTCGTAATAATTTAATTTTAACATACAGATGGTCCAAATAGTGACCCTAAAAAAATTGTCTCTTCATGCACAGAGGTATTCGAAAATACCTCATGTATGATTTGCGATTCTTGATAGTTTTCGAGTTAAGGGGTCCACTTCAAAAAACTCTTTTTTTTATGCGATTATTTTACATTTTTTTTTCAATTATTATTGTTACGACACATTATTTCAGATATAAAATAATCATCTTCGAATTTACGTTCGAGTGATACACAGTCGAAACTTTTACTTCAAACATTTTTTTTTTAATATTAGCTTTTATTAAATATATATTATATTCAAAGTATAAATTTTCAAAGCAACATGAATGTAAAAAGGCGTGTAAAAAAGACATTTTTTTTTAAAGCTATACCCATAAATGTTTTCAAAAGATTAAAAAAAAATATATAACTCGTAACAATCAAGAATCGGGAAACATCCGTGGAATATTTTTGAATAAGCCTGGGCACGAGAAATCTAATATATTAATCTATGACGTCACTATTGAGACCACCTGTATAATATATTATACATTCTGAAATGTTAATGGTTGTTTCCCCGCGGCAGAATGATTTGCTCTCAGTTAAGTACTATCAAAACATACAGCAAACTTTAAACATTAAAAATGTTTTTGTTTCCAAAAAATAATAAAAAAATACACCTATTATCATTATAATAATAAATGGTTCAAGAGATCACTTTGAATTTTTTTTTAATCACAATTTTATTTTTTATTTTAATAAAAAAATGAATTTTTCTAACAAGATAATATCATTTCGCTGCAGGAAAAACACATTAAAATTTCACAGTGGTGTAAAGGGTGTAAAGAGATATTTAATGAAACCGAAAGATACCTACTTGTTCTACCAATATTATTGTGATAATTTTTTAGCCTTGGTCCATACCTGGAAACCTTCTGGTTCCGGAGATATTATAGGTCAAAGTTACAACATTTTTGTAAGTTTTTTTTTACTAAAACAAAAACTACAACGTTTTGAATGATTATAGCAATGCTCTTGTGCTACCACAAACTGATTTTCCGGATCAAAAAATAAAAGTCAGTAATGCTAATGTTACTAAGTTTGATGCGCATGCGTAGTTAACGGCTATGTGATGTGTTTTTTTACACCCCGTATTTTAGTGTATATCATTCTAATTTGTATTATTCTAATTCCATAATAATGATTGTCATCATGTTATTTTGTCAAATGATTGTGCCAATTATTTTTAAGTCACCTATATAATTAATATAAATGAATGTGTATACTAATAATATTGTAAAGCTAAAGATTTTTTTGTTTGTTTGTTAATCGCGTTAATATCTGGAACTATCAGTGCTATTGTGATAATATAATATAGTCATTATTTTTGTATAATATATGATAGCTAGATTTATGAGGAATATTATAAACTATACAACGTGTTCCATAAATGGGTGCTCATACTTAACACATACACAATACGTCTATACACATATATATCAAAATAAACTGTCCTAAGTTTTCGATAACTTTCCGAATATATCGATTTATTGGATGAGGCAAAGTAACACCAAAACTCAGTATAGTTTGATATGTGTATAGGCTCTCTATCAGATACTGCAGATCATCACCTTTAAATGTGGCTACGCATTTCTGGAACAGGTTGTAAATATCATGCTCATCACGGAGCAGTAACCAAAGACACGGGTGAACCGCGGGAGACAGCTAGTATTTGATAAATAATGTAATAAAGTAAGAGTAATGTATAATATGTGTATGTGTGCTAAAATAAAATAATTTATTAATAAAAGATATGTATGATTTAAAAAATATATTTTAATATTTTTATGTTAATAATTAGATATTATTATAGTTGTGTTATTTGTTACCTCATATGAACAATCTGTTAGGCTGATTGCGTGGCAAGACAAGTATGTTAAATAATATGTAAATTTTTATTTAATGCTAATTTTTAATATATCTGTAGTTATAAAATAAATTATAGTTTGAATTTGAATTGTTTTTTTTTAAAGGCACATCCTAAGTGAATTTTAAACAACCCACAAGCAACCAGTGCATATATCACACTAAGACTAAAACCGGTAGCCTATCATACAAACATTTCTTACTATACAGATGAAATATTTAAATACATAACTATATAAAATAAATAATCCCTGAAGGATTAGGCAGAGGTGTACCCATTAGTGTATGTATAAAAAAAAAATTCAAACCTAAAAAGACACTCTTTAGTTTACATATCTTAGTACAAAATATCTTTTGTGGAATGTTGATACTTTCTAATTAAAATAAAGTTATACCAATAATACATTTTCTACGCCAAACATATTATATTACTATGAGTACGAAATTACTTCTTGTCAACAATCATAATAATATTATAAAGAGAAAAGATTTGTATTTTTGTTTGTTTGTAACGAATTAACTCAAAAAGTACTAAACCAATTTCTTTCACCATTCATTAGAATGCTACATTATCCCTGAGTAACATAAGCTATATTTATTCGTTGAAAAAATTAGAGATCCCAACTAAAACTTCAATAAGGTATCCTAGGGCCGAGTCACACCGGAATGGCAGCACAGCGGAAGGCAGTTTCGCTGTTAAACCATTTTCAACTTTATCTGTAAATGTCAAGACATAGTATCGCTTAAAGATTTGCATACGTCGACTGGCAACTCGTGACGCCGCGCGGCTCTGCGAGCCGATGACCTCCGAAGCGATACTATGCCTTGACGTTTAGAGATAAAGTTGAAAATGGTTTGCAGGCAAGCTGCCGGCCGCTGCGCTGACATTCCGGTGTGACTTGACCCTAAGGTGTAAAAAAAATTGCCCTAAAATGTTTTCCACCGCATGCGCTGCGGAAACTACTGATGATAGAACAAAACAATGTTCTACAATATTAAAGAACATACAAACATTTTACAAAATAAAATAATCTACAAAATACTTCGCGAAAATGTCCAAATATTATAGTTATGCCACTATAACTACTTTTTTACATGTTAAAAGTTGATAGAAATCACCGACCAAAATCAAACCATGTTATCCATACCTTTTGTATTAATACTTATTCAAATAAAACATCTCGTATTGAAGACTGTTTAAATACCTGTAGATTAGTTTTTGAAACATTGAAATCGGACATTCCATTCAAAAGATATTACGGATTTAAAAATGTCAAGCTAAACAAAATACTAATAGAAAAAAAACGCCGTGAAAAATATAATGGTAATTAAAAAAAAATAAAACTACTTATTTCCTGCATAAAGACATTTACTCTACGTTTATCCCAAAATGTATAAAAATAAACGTCCACCCTTGCGAAAGCGGCAAGAGCCGCTAGTAATTTATAAAGAGTTCACGCTGGCCGTATCATAGTTTGAAACCGATACGACAATTAGAATTTGTGTCCATTGAAAAAACATCCCACAAACTAGGGAACGCAGCTCACTAATGTGCGCCTCTACACACTAGTGTGAGTGTCAACTTCTACACATCATTGTATTCCGATCAACACAACTAAAACACGCTTCCTTTTTATTGGTCAAAACGCATGCATACGGCGATCGAGTCCAGAGCCGTGCCAGGCGATTATCGCCTTAAAGGTGAGCTTGCGGAAGTTTGCTCGATAGTACATTGGTTCGGCGCGGGTTGCGCCTTGGTTCGGGTTTTTTTGTGTTGGCTAATAGTGAGAAACGAATCCTTCTGTGATCAGAACAGGAGGGTTCGTTGGATACATGCCAGTTTGAGATAAGATTTGCCGCACTTTCTGAGGCAAGGGTTAAGTCAATAATTGTTTGTCCGCGGGCTGTGACCCAAGTGGGTTCTGAGCCATGGTTTATAATATTAAGGTTAGTTGAGAAAAGATACGTGCATAATACCTCGCCCCTGGAGTTGGCTTTATTGCAGCCCCAAAGTGGGTGATGAGCGTTTGAGTCCGTGCAAATGACCAGGCTCAGGTTGGCATCTTCGCAGTGCTTCACCAAGTCGGTCATCTCTTTAGGTGGGCAGTCTTCGTGTTCGCCTGGCATATATACCGACGCTAAGACTATGTCGGGTGCTTCGTTATTAGTGTGGAGCCTGACGGCTGTTAGATCTCTGGAACAGAATTGCGTGAGTGTTGTGGTAGGTACATCTTTGGGTATATAGGCACAGGTTCGTGGTTTGTCTGTGCTCTGTGTGTCAAGAATTAGCTTACCTCCGATGTTACTGAGACCGCATATTCTATTGTTTCTGATCCACGGCTCTTGGATCAGTGCGATGGTTCGGGGCTGTACCTCCAGCGCCCTGCGCAAGCAAGCCGTGGCAGTCTGGCTATGCTGGAGGTTTGTTTGGATGACGTGGAAGGAACTGGACGCGATCGACAACGGCAATGGGGTGAAGTTAGGAGGAGTCCGATCCATCGGAAAGTTCCCCCCCGTCCTCCAACCCATGCCGGCCGTCGCCGGGCGACGAGGCGAGCAGTTGCTCCGTCCACCCAGGTGATGTGGGTGGCGCACTCACTGCCTTCGTATCGGCCATCGCCGCTCTGGCCATCTCGTCCTCCAGTTCCTCCATTGTCACCTCGTGCTTCGTCGGTGTCTCTTCTGTCGGTGCCGTGCTTGGGGTCGCAGTCTGGGTTGAGGGTTGGGTGTTGGGGTAGAAGCGGACGTATATTGAACCAAGTAGGTACGATACACGTCGCTCCCGCCCCAAGACCTTTTCGACCTCGTCCGGTGGGATACCCAGGGTCAGGTAGGTCCCATGGTTATCACCACCGACCGATGTCGCCCTGTAGAGCGTCCATCTCCCGATGTTGTACCATGTGTTCTGACGGCTCAGCACACTCTGGAGCCGCGCTATGTCTCCGTTGTACCTGGGTACGAAGAGCGCAGCGCGGACACGGGTCGGCACCTCGGACTGCCTCATGACTGTCAGAGTGGCGTCCGTGTTGGGCAGTCTTATCTTGGGCACGTTCTGGGTTAGCCAGGTCAGGGCGTTTTCGTCCTCGCACCACATCTGGACGGTGCCGTCCGCTATCCGTGGATAGCCTCGGAAGGCCGGGAGTGGTTTTGAGGGGTCGGCGTCCATGACGAGGTCTTCGAGGCTGAGCTTTATGTGCTCAACCTCGTCCGTGTTCATGTCTCGGGTTGGAGGCGAGAGACAAATCGCTACGGCGAGCCGCGCAGGAATGTCCTGTACCGTTACGCATTTCCAACCTTTAAATTCCGCTACTGAAAAAAAAAACGGTATCGCAATATTTCGGTAACCCTTATTTAACGGTATGACGTCATACCGAAATTTAAAGGTACCTTAATTTTTGGGTAATTCAGTCCCTGAAACAAATAAAAGTAACACAACGTGATAAATTTTTGAAGTTATAGTAAATTGTGAGTTATTATTATTATTTGTACTTATAATTGTTATAATTCTTTAATGATTTTTCAGGTATAGAATATGGGCCAATCCACTTAAGAAAGATTCAATATTCATACTCTTTTGTGATAAGTGTGTTTGTATCCTAGCATCATATTCAACCTGTGCATTACGTCTACGCTTTGGCATGGGTTCCGAAGAGTTGATTCGTTCAATGACACATTCTGTATACTTCTGCTCTTTAGCAAATTCAATAATTGTTTTATAAATGTTCTATTTTTTTCTATGGAGAAGCGTGTTCCATCGTTCATGCCACGATTCTAATGCATTTTGTGTCCTTGGAACAGAAAGTGTGCGATCGTAAACTGACCACATAGCTGGTGGAAATAATGCCTGATTTCTTTTTATTATCAAACCCGTGTCAGTTCTTTGCTGCGTGTGATGTGATCCAACATAATATTTCTTAAACCAGTGGGCAATTTCAGCTGCTTCTGTCGGCAATATTTTATTTTGGATGATTTCGAAGGCTTCGGATATCTCAGCGGGCTCAAGAAAAGCGAGGGCAAATAAGTGTCTGATTTTGTGCGCAAATGTGAAATCTTCAGCATATCGCCTTGCGAGACCCTCTGACTGGACATGACGCCAAATACTTTGGGTCAAATGGAATAAGCATAGCCACGCCCACAGGCGCAGTCTGGAAACTGTCGTTTGACTGCATTGATCACTGCTACTTCAAAATCAGTTAATACTGGGCGTTAGGGACAGCTTGGCAAAAACGAAAAATATAAATCAAAAATAATATTGTAAATATTTTCCAAGTGAAATATTTTCCCGGAAATGCTATGCAAAAGTTTTTCAATTTTCAATTTTAATTCGAGCGCGCAATGTAAAGCGCGTTCGTTCAAGAGTACCTAAACCTACTCTCGAGTGAGCACGACGTGCCTAATCGTTAAAAATAAATAATTAAATACCCAAGCTTTGACTTAACGAATAAATAAACCTGTCAAATAATAAACACATTTTTGGTAACACAGCTAGTACCTAGGTACCTACATGATAAACAATAATGATGTTAAACTAAAACTTACCTAAAATCTCTCGGGCCGTATAAGAAACGGCTCGAAGTGATTGCCTCCAAGCTGGATGGATTCCCTGGATGGCGATCGTTGGGATGCCTTTGTACGTAAATACGTAAGGCCAATGACGCATTCCCTCGCGCTTCTCCTAAACACATCAACATTTGGCCGTATTCTCGAGCACTAAACGGTTCATTTCTTCAACTCATTATAACCACCAGTTAAACACTCAAACAACACAACACAAACGTACGAAACAGTCACAAATCTTAAAAATAATACGTAAAACGCGATAATACTGCGAACTTCAAACGCGAAACGAACTAACCAGCGGTCTCTTCGCTATCGACTCCGGCGCCGGTCGGTCTGGAGCACTAGAGAAACCCACGCAGAAAAATGTAAGTCTCAGTCGATCATGTTTTATTTTTTTTTCATAGTCTTAAGACTATGAAAATAAAATAATAGCTTAATCTTGATTGTCGATGCAATGTTTGACTTCTACTATTATTGTTCCTCTTAACCAAACAAAATACTTCACTTTAAATAAAATAACACAGGACAAGTACTCAATCTGCTGGTTTCCTTGCAATTTTCAGAAGAAAAAAAATATTTATGTGGTAAAACAAGTATTTGATCGATAATTAAAAGGTTTTCACTTTACTAAAATGAAACGCATTTTTTTCAAACCTGTGTAAATAAGTAATCTTACAATTTAACAATCAGGTACATTGTAAGGTATTTTATTTAAAAGATGCGTAATAAATCACATGTTGACAATAAATAAATGACTAGTTTTTAAAGTTTCGTTCGGTACAGCTCTAGCAGAGGACATCGCACCGATGCGGCGACGCCGGGCGGCGCGTGTTATTTGTGCCTAAACCTACATAGCTTAAATGTAGGGTGTGGCTTAATTGTAGGAGAATTATTTTTGTTGTGTTTACATTGCCGAGTTAAGTTTTTTTTTTTTTTTCATTAAATTTATGTTTAGAGGCCTGGACTTGGTACTTACATATCAATATATCACGAATCAAGTGAAAAATCGGTCGAAAATTTTGAGAATTTTCCGGAGAAAAATTCCAACGATTTTCAATCACAAATCGTGGTCTGAAACTACAGTTTCAGTTTTTGCCAACCTGTCACTAACGCCGTGTATATTAGCTGGTGACAAATGGGTATTTAATGTATTGATCGCATATCTTTTCAAAATCTCCAAAAATATGAAATAACAGCTTTCAGTCTTATGTGACAGTAGTGCGTATACCATAGGTAGAAATTTATTTGTACCACCTCCAGTTCCCACTAAAACATGAATAGAAAAAACTTGACAGAACGGAGTTGGGCAACTCGAAAATGTCCCGTCCATGATCCAGCATTGTGCATTATTCATACGCTTAACATTAGCTTTAGTACCAAAAATGACAACACTTTCATTGTTACATGTATATTGACCAAGCAAAAATTGCTTTCCATTACTTTTAGCGAGATATTGTGGTACATGAAATTCGTTGATTGTTTGCGGTATCTTAGGAAGTCCTTTATTTCTAACACGCTGCACAATCATTCGGCAAGCCGATTTATTCGGCAATTGAGGCGCACTTATGGTAGCTACGTCTTTTAAACAACGATTTACAATTTGTGACGGACTGTCCATAGATTCCTTCGCACTAGTTCTCAATTTGTTTTTAAAATTCATATCAATGATTTTTTCAGGCTCTGGTAAATGTGCATGATCACAATTTTGACTAACAAATGTATGTTCATAACAATCAAATAAAGTTATTACACTTAAACCACAACCACTTGTTTGTTTTTTTGTACACCGCCAATAATACTTGTTATCATATTTTTTATTTATGTGATAAGAATATCCATTCACTACTAGCACATGTCCTCCGCGTTTTGATTTAACTAAATTGCACTTATTCATTTTTAATTAAACAAAACACGAGCGAGAAACATTTCATGTAACGAGGTCTGTCGTCACAAATTTCGCAACTACCCACAAAAAATAAATAAATACTACCATAGATATTTGTTGTTTTGTTACATGTATCTATTGCAAGTTTATTCAATACTCGTTTAATCTCAGTACCATTGTTAATGAGTGCATTATAGGGACGCGTGCGTCATTTAGGGACTTATCTTTAATACGGAAGCTCCCGGTATTTATTTATTCATCTATGCTGATAAAATTAAACATGGGACTCGAGTATTGTTTAGCTGCATTGCACATTATTATAAAATATAATAGCTAGCGTAAACTGAATGCTATCGGCGAAAGATTCGTTCGTTTAACCAATCGTCGTTGAAGAGTGTTTTCGGTGAACCGTTACATCGGCGAAGGATTCATTCGGACTACCAACCGTCGATGAATAATATTATCGGCGAAACGTTTCATCGGCCAATTATTTTTTCGTTCAACTAACCCTCGGAGTAGAGTGTTATCGTAAAACCGTCCTTTCGGAGAGCGGTATTTCAGAATACCATACGTAGCTCATTAAATTCTGTGAATTCGTAACTCCATATTGGGTAAGTGTTAAACAGCTAATTCGATTTTGCATTTCGTGTTCCTACCTTATAGGTTACTAGCTTCTGCCCGCGACTTCGTCCGCGTGAATGTCGGTTATCGCGGATGTAGACGAAGTCGCGATTTAAAAAGTATTCACACAACACAAACACACACACACAACACCTTACCTTACTATATTCTTACAAATAAACTGTTCTTTCTTTCTTTCTTTCCTTTGTAATAGTTTAGTTTCCTCTTATTGAAAGAAAGAAAGAAAGAAAAAGCATTTATTAGCCCGCACAGGACGAAACACACAAATAACAACAAGGTTTAAGTATTATTACAAAAAAAATAAAAATAAATAAGAAACGAATCGGTCCTGTACGATGCCAAAAGGCCCCTATCTCAGCATTGTGCTGTAACATTTAAAAATGTCACAGCGCTGATATTCTGATAGGGCCCAAAGTGTTGCAGCTTAATACGCCTTATGCGTTATTTCTATTGCTGATGCAACTTATTTGCTCTTAGCTCTGTGCATTTTGATACACGTAGGTACCTATTTACCACACGGGTTACGTGGAGATATAAAAATGAAACCCAATTTTTTATGTTGACTGGTTACATTGGGTTTTATTTATATAACCCCTACGTCACAGCGTAGTGCATCACTCGATTTAATTGAAAGGAAGTTAGAAATAACCAAGCGTCAGGTAAGTTTTGTGATATGACTATTTCTACCTATTATTCTTTGGGGTAGGTGCTGTAGGCAGCAGTGGGTCAATAAAATACCTAGGTAATTTGGGGTTAGATTTATGATGTATTTACTTTAGCTCTCTCTCGAGGAACGTAACACCTACTTTGATATTATTTTCAGAAACCGTTCTCTGTCAACCATAAGTCAGTTGCTTCTCACTCAGAGGTATCACCAATCGACAATGAGAGACTGCTGGTCACCAGCAGACGTACAGCGAACAGGGTGATTCATGGCGTGACTGCTGCAATTGCCTCTTTAAGTAAGGATATCATACAATTTCTAGAAACCCCCGAAGATATTCGCTTAAATTTTAAATGGAGTTTTATAATAGGTATTGCCAAATTCCCCAAAGTGATAGGGGCATTGGATAGTACTCATATAATTTCAATTGGAGGTCAAACTTTCAGAAACCGAAAAGGCTATAATGTTAATAAATGTTCAGGTTGTATGCAATGGAAACCGAAAAGGCTATAATGTTAATAAATGTTCAGGTTGTATGCTATGCTTGACTTTTAATCACAGATCTTGTAGCTTATGTCACGTAGACCTCTTCAATAAAAGCCTGTGAGGACCACGTGGCAAAGAAAATAGAAAAAAGCAATTTATGATGTTTCACAGGTGTATTAAAACCAAAGTACCACGTTGTTACAAAATAAATCTTATGAAAACTAGCTCAGCGACAGGGGTCGCTTAACAGTAACGGGTTCTTTGATGTGTGTTGGGTTCCTAATTAAGTAGTTACATTGATTCACAAGTCCCTACAGAGTAATACCACTGCTAGTACTAATATTGAAGCTGCGCCGACCTCGTGTGTTCCAACGTTAAGATGCTCACAAACGTGGACCTGTCCGAGTGCTCCACTCCAGGCCACGAGCCAGCAATCAAAACAGCGCCGCTGCCGATGCAAACCAGTGCAGTGGGAATTGCTTCCTTCTGCTATCTGAATATTCCCCTCAGAGACCATATTAACTCTTCAGAGAGTTAGTTCCTTCAGAGATCAATTTCCTCTGAGATCAAATTCTTAATCAAATTCTCATCATGAGTATATGATGTGCGCATTTTTAGTGCATCCTGTAGAAATGTTATGTTCGAGTTGTGCACATACAACCACTCAATTTTTGTAGCTGACAGTGGCTATATGAATAGGAGCTACTTGATGATGCCTCTTGATAGGTTTCAGAGAGCTGAAGAGTCATTATACAACTAATCACAGATAAGGACTCGGAATCCCATAGAAAGGTTGTTTGGAATATGGAAGGGGCGGTTTCCAGTACTTGCATTAGAAATGCATGTATGTATATTTAACAAACTGCCTTCCAATAATCGTTGTCACTGCAGTCCTCCATAATATCCTACAATCAAAGCGAGAAGAATGCCCCCCTGATGACCCTGATTTGGAACTACCTGCTCCTTGGGAATCTATAATAGAACAAGGCAGGATAAGGCACCAACGGCATCCTGATATTGGTACAGAAGCTAGAGACATTAATCCAGAGAGGAGAAAACTAATTAGCAACTATTTTAAAACACTACAACATTTATAGCAACCTAGGTTAATATACTATAGTGATAGATAACAAAAACAAGTTTCAATTTTTTTTTTACTTTATTCTAGGTTAATATTTTTTTAAATAAAACAGATTTTTATAATCATTTTTGTGTCTTTATTTGTTCTTGTTTTAACTGATCCTGTAAAATTGAAATTCTAATTGTAGATTCTTCTTGAGAGTTTTGGATCAATGTTTTGACCAACTTAATTTTTTCTTATTAAGCAGAAATAAATAGGAGCCCGGCACAGCGGATCTGCGTCTATCTGATGGCGACCGTCTTTGTACCAATTTTCGTACCCGTTGCGGACAGTCGACGCTTTTAGGCAACTTTAGTGCTTTGAAGTTAGGTTACAACAAATTGTTTCCGTTTCATGGGAGTGGTACCAGGGATCCGGATGCTCTTTTCCTGAATTTTTAAATTTTTCTTTCCTCTTTTAATATTAGAAGAAACTATGGATCAACTCGTAGATAACTATCTGTCACGCCTTGGTTGGTGGATGATATTCGTCACCATTATCTGCAGAAAAGTCCGAGACTTCATTCAAGCAGATAGAATGAGAACTTGGCTCTTGATTTTCTTTACCTAGAATTAAGATACAATTATGTTAAATATTCTTACCAAGCTCGGAAAAATCATGGTAATTAGTTTTGCTAGTTGTCGCATCAGAATCGTCTTGGAAATGTGACGTGATTTGTTTATCCATCTGTTAGTTCAGCACATTTTCAGTCATTTTTGTTTGGAGTATCGTAGGAGACGATGATTTACTTCCAGCAATACCTATTCAACAAGAAATAATAAAAAAGACACTTCCACTTCAGGCAGCTAAATAATATTAATATATATTATCTATACCTTTATCAATTATATCTTTAAATTCTACAATATTTTCACCAGTACTTTGTTCACCAGCGAAATTATCATGCATACCTTAGTATGCACTTATGCTTCATAATCGCAATTATTTGCGTGTCTTAACGGTTCTACATACCCATGTAGAACCAAGTTAAGACGACACCACTCACGACGACGACGACGAGTGACGTGGTCACTGGACGATACCCATCGTCCTTAAAAACGTTGAGAGACTGAGTAGTGAGTTTGAGCCAGGCTTCACTGCACACTCTGCAGTTTTATTAGAGGAAATGTAACTTTGAAAAACACACATTCTTGAACCAAATCGTCCTCTAAATCATTGGCATAATATTTCACGAGAATCTGGGCTTTTTCTGTAACTCTTTGTGTTGAAAGTTCAGTCACTTTTGTTAAAAATGAAAAATTTTAAGTTTAAGTAAGGATTATGTCTTCTTTGTATTTTAGCCCTCAGTCTATAAAGGATGACCAAAAAATCTCTGGAGCCGGAGGGTATTTCAGGTTCTTCATTCGATGAATAAAGACGGATGAAACATCCGTCTTTATTTTTCTTTTAGGTTGCCTCTTTATTTCACCTTGATATATTATATATTGCTTAAGTACGCTCATCTCAATTGCTTTTTCTTCGAAATAGTCGTAAGTTTTTTCGCTCTGCTATTGTTAAACTCTACTAGAGATCCATAGAGATACAGAACAGATACCGTCAATACATCTACAGATAAGCTCTGAATCTAAACACTCTCTTTATTTAACCTTTCCAAAATGGTTACCTATCATAACTTCGAAAAATATTTGACCGAATTTCATTTCACCTACAATTTTTCAACTATTCTCGTTTCGTATTTTTTTACTACATCGAAGTCACGTCTGCCACTATATCAGTTGACCTATTTTTTTCGTTGCTCCGACGTTTCATTTGGTCGGAAAACTTTTTACCGAAGTTACACTTAGCCGAAATAACATTCGTTCGAATGTTCATTATACCACTGTTTTAATAACCATATTTTAATTTTAAATGTAATTATTACTGGCGTTACCTGTAGATTAGGGCAGCAGGAACTAATTTCAAAATAGTAACCTGCTATTTGTTTAATTATTTAAATGTAATGGCACTTAATAAAATAGTTGATTATGAACAAAAGTGATTTTACGTGGTCCCAGTAAGAAGCATACAATAAGAATTCTTGCTTCAAGCGTGCAGCATGCAAGCAAGCATTTATTTGATTGACCTCTTGGATAATATCGGAGCCCACGCGATAAGCTGACGGTACGATTTGTTTTGACGGGTGTATTTGACATGGTAGCACTTTTTGACATTTAAAACCATGTGATTATTGTTGCACCACTGAGCAACTGAATCGAGATCAGTCTGAAGCAAGGCGGTATCCTCATTTGTGTCAATTTGTCTACACAAATTAAGATCGTCTGCATACATATACGAGTAACATTCAGAAAACTGATAACAATCAGCAGTGCAATTTTGTAGAAATCGCTTGCGAATTCGATTCCTATCTCATTTCCGATTTCACTTCGTAACTCACCTGAAGTGAAAAGTATTTGGTATTCTGAAACACAAAGCTATCTCGTATGAAGTGAAACGCGACAAGTGACTTTAGGTGAGAGTATCCGATTACACTAGTGGCGCCCTGTTGCGATTCCGGTTTTCGTTTAACATTACCGATTGCAGTTTTCTAATAAACTGAGTATTAAAAATATCTATTAGATCATATTTTATGCTTTAACCCTTTAGGTGCATGATTTTTTATTTTAGATTGAAAAAAATATATGTGACAAAAAGTAAGCCAAATTTTCAAGGAAAAATAATTTAAAAAATCTTATATCTTTTATTGGTATTATTAGTAATTAAAAAAGCTTATTATCATTTTTGATAATCTATGCATTAAGCAGTGCATTTTAGTATGAAATAAGAATACAGACTTCTCTAGTGAAATATCAATTTATTATGTAAATATAAAATAAACAAACATAAAAATGGGTTACATAAAATGAAAAAGATGAAAATAATTGTTCTTTCTGTTGTCGCAAAGAGAAACATTGCATTTTGCACACATAACTGAAGTTAATTTTTTACAATTTCCATATTTGCACTGGTTCCTTTTTTCGTGATTATGTTTTATCATGACCCACACCATCCTTGCGTACATCCTGAGGGGGTAATATTTGGGCACCAACTCTCTGCTTCTTCGGGGTAGCACTTGGTGGTCTGTTGAGACTTGGTCGGCCTCTTTTATTCTCGGACACGGCTCCATACCGACACAGTGTGTTCGCCAATTCTGTTCTAAAGTCGACCAACTTCAAAATATTTTTGGGATTGGTGTTTTTCTTCACATTAGCTTTTTTATAAAGTACCCAACTGTTTATGACGGCCATATCCAGCATGTGATGGAACATTCTATTAGTCCACTTTTTTGATTTCATACGAATTCTATATCTGCCGAAGTAGCTGTCCATGGTATCAACACCGCCCATACCGCTATTATACTCTTGTATTGCTTTAGGACAAGATATAATCACGTTCGTTTTCTGTTTTTTACCCTACAGGTTCCGCACCAACATACGTAGACAACAGCAAGACCTGTTTATTGTCTTTCCAGCTTACAGCTGAGAAATCAAGCCCTTCGAAGTGGTGACATTTTCTTCGTAAGACCCTCTTGGTACCGATGTTTTGAGGACCTCTTTCTTGTCTGGCAACTTGCATGCTTTTCCTAATCTGTTTCTTTGCACTGTCCCCAAACAATAGATACCTTCATTATATAAATAATGAAACTGACAAGTTGGTGTAAAAGTTGTCAAAGATTACTATGTGGTTTACTTGCCTCGGTACAGGTCGAAGCAAGCGTACTACTGTATTAAAAACAGCTCCCAAATCTGGTTCATTGGGTCTCCTTTCAAAATTGTGTGTCCCAGAGTATATCTCGAAAGAATAGGCATAGCCCATGAGACAACAAAGCACATAAAACTTGAATCCCCATTTGTGGGGCTTGTTAGGGAGATATTGCTTCATAAAATGGGACAGCTTCGTGGAACACATCTGTTCATCTAGCGACAGACGGTGATCAAAAGGAACAGATTTGAATTTTAGATTGAGGTGGTCTACAACTGGTCGTATCTTGTGTAATTTGTCATGGTTATGGTGCTCAGGAGGAAGGTGTAAACTGTTATCATTGAAATGAAGAATTTGTCTTATTTTCTCAAATCTATTGACAGTCATTGTGTCTGCTATTGGGTGAAATCGTACATTCCCGGCCCAATAAGACCGAATGCTCGGGTAATGATATACAGAAGTATAAATTAAAATTCCAATGTATTTTTGAAGCTCTAAGATGGTAACAGGGTCGGAAAAATTTGGATTATTCTGTATGGCATATTTATTGCTCTCCTCAACAATGAGTTCTAGTAGGCTTTGCTCGAAAAAATATGTAAAAAACTGGTAAGGTGTAGTCAAATTCATAATACTTTCAGGGTAGTCTGTCACACCTCTAAAATCGAAAGCTCTTTCAACAATGGCCATATCCTTTTTTTTCCAGAGTAAATGACGAGCCGTCGTATAGTTGATGGACGGATTTTCAGGCACAGAGTCAGGCAAAACTGGAGCCTCAGAATTTAAATGAATTACATTAGACTCTGGCGCTTCCTCTATTTCCTCAATATCCTCAAGATCTGCAACCAACTCACCCACATTATCGTAATAATCAATAGAGTCCTCGTCAACATCGCCTTCATCCTCTGATACATCCCCATTTTCCAACTGCCATAGAAGTTGTTCAATGCGATTTTCGTCCATGACCAGTCTTGCTAATCTAAAAGCAAAATAAAACCATGCAAAACCATAACCAAAGCATACAAACGCGGTGCAATTTGCTTTCAAACCAAAACAGCAAAAAGAAACGTAAATATTATAAACACAACTTTTTTTTAGCCGGAATGCATGCATTATCATTTTTGATAACAAAGTTCAAAGCAGAATTAGTATCCACTATCAAAGATTAAACAAAAAAAAATTTATAACGATTTAGAGATATGAAACTTTTGAAAACGGTCACTTTACGAACTCTGTGGCTCATTCAAAGAAATGTCAAATTTCAACCAATTACGTGCAAGCTATCTTTTTTTTTTCTATATGTATTGAAGGACGACAGGTTATGATACGTTCAGAAACTTTATCCCGTGTCAAATAATATTTAGTTCAGAAGTTACGGTCACGTAAATTTCTGTTATCAATTTTGATAAACTATGCACTTAAGGGTAAGTACCGTTGGGACGTATTCGTCCCGCCTCGTAACCCCAAACTTAAACCTTATTTTTATATTTAATATGGCTCTGAATGTGGCTTGCAAACTTTTTACCTCTATGGCCAATTAGTAGTCGATTCAAACGATACCACTCGTTACTAAAACTAAACTGGCCATCACTCATAAAAAAAATAAAATTCGCGTCCCTACTCGTTGAAAAAGTTTAATGTCAACAATGAATCCGCGTATGATGCGTGTTGTTGTTTTATTTATTTGTGACAAATGTATGTTGTGAAACTTTGGTAAGTAAATGTATAGTATATTATAAGTGTATAATGCAACTTTGTAGATAGTCATTTGATTAAAAAAATATCCCAAAATTATTATTTTGAGCCAACAAAATATATCATAACTAGTTCGTCAGTCGCCATTGAATGAACAATTGAAAATATGAATTTGATTCTTTTACAATGACATATGGTCTTGGAAATACTAAGTAGCAACGTAAAGAATAGTGATAATTAATTATTTCATGTATTCGAGGCATATTATTCATATTTATTTATATAGTGACAGTCAATGTCATCCGACAGACCAACTCGGCGTAATTGTTTTTGAATTTGAATTAGATAAATAAAATGTTACGTGGGATTCTAAAACTAACGGTATTGTTAGATTCCTTGTTTATTCATAATGTAATTTACAAAGTTTTATTTACATAGCTACAGTATTTTTATCACAAATCTATATAATACAAGAACATATACACTTTTAGCCAGTTCTCTGTAATCATCCTTTGTTTATAAATACGACACTCATAATCCGGCTATTGTTTATAGATAAGTACCTGCTCTGGGTATTCAAGATCACGAAACAGTTTTAGTTATCGCTGTACGACGAACAGAAACTGCTTGAGAGCGTTTTTTGTGGCCGGTGTCATAACGTTCGCCCCGCGGGGCGCGTACGTGCGTGGGGGGTTTTGAGAGTAAACAATGTATTGCGCGCACGGATCGACCGGTTAATACCTGGCTGTACACTAGTTGCCTTTGCTTGAGTCAAGATTTGTTTTAAAAAGAAGCGGTGTGTCAACCATTTAAACAACATAAACAGTTGGTGGTAAACAAAATCCTACTCGGTTTCCCCTTCAAAACGCATGAATCGTTCGCCTTATCCCAGATCCTATTTTATCCCAGATCAAATAACATTGGATATGAAGTAAGTATTTTACTTATTTGTTACTATGGTGTGATAACAAAATTTATAAATTAACATAAGTGAATTGGAGTGAATTCGCAAGAGTTTTGTTGAATTTTGTTAGTTATAATTAGAGTATATAGGTATGATGTATGAAGTTAGATTATATATTAGTTAAGATTATTATACAATTTTGTAAAGTTGATGTGAATAGAGTTTAGTATTTTTTGTTTTGTGAACCACTCTATTGTTTTGGGGTCAACCTGTAAAATAGTGTGTGCGTATTAAATAAATAAATAAGGATACTTAAATGACAATATGGTTTTAGACCCTTTGAACGCGTTTCCCACCCATCACCGGCTCAAGTAGAGATTTTGGTACAATATTTAGAAGAGAGACCAAGCCTTGCTAAAGGATGTTTAAAAAATCCAAACGCTAAAGCTAGGGCTTATAAGGAATGGGAAACGGACTTTAAAATTAAATAGCGTCGGTGGAGGTGCTATTGTAGTGTGTGCCCACCATTGTGTATATTAATCATGTTTATCCTAAAATAAAGCCAGTGTAACTCAACTCTTCTTTCATTCAACTCGCCTCACAATACATGGCGACCCTGCCGGCGGTCTGCCTCGGGCGTGCATTCCTTTGCCCATATTAGGAGTACGATACATGATCTAAAATTATAAAGTTAGCTACAATGATTTATTATATTATCGGACTGAGTGCTGTTATCCAGCTTGCAACTACAAATACGTCTCACGAGGGTATCCCCAATTGCCAGTCACCATTATGGGAGGTTCTACATCAAAGTCAGAGGAAGTGATCTTGGCGCAAACTGCTTCTGGTGGCGCAGAGAATATTGCGCACCTGGAGACCTTGAAAAATCACGTTGGTGCTATAAACTACACCCTGGTCGCAATCTGCGTTGTCCTAACGTTGGGAACCGTATTCTTTATTTGGCGCGTATACAAAAGGTGCCATGAAAAACTGGTGGATCGTCGTCTGAACGAGTTCGCATTGCAAAGATATGCGAGTATCTTGCGTCGGGAACGACGTCAATTGGAAACAGAACGAGCGGTCTAAGGATGCAAGCCGTCGAAGTGATTTGTGTTTGTGGTGATTTCGTGTGAGTGGTTATTTTAACAGAAGGCGTTTCGGACTAACGGCTATCTATATGTGTGAAATTTTGAAGCGAGGTATATTTTCTTTTTACTCTTTTGTATTTTATTAATAACGTGCACAATTGCATATTCCTTATTTAGATACAATGATTATTATAGATCATTAGATCATCATAACTGCTAACTTTTGTTCCGTAATCAATGTTATCAAGATTATAGGGTAACACATAAAATAATAAATTATGCAATGGCAAGTTACCTTTATTGTTTAATTATAGAGTTATGGCAGATATACTAGAGTGCCTATATAAGGAATTAAAAGATATTAGAGTTTACTTGGTAAAAATAGGTCCAGAGCGTCGACGGGGACAGATAAGTGTATATAAACAAGCAGAGGCAAATATTTTGTATAGCCAGTATACATCCTTGATAAATAATTTGCAAGGTGATATTGAGAAGGGTGTCATAGAAAAAAAAACAATAGAGCTAATAAATAAATATAGTTCTCAATTTTTGAGCATATACAACGACATTGTAAAATACTGTTCTGAGAGTACAATAAAAGAAGAGGACAGCAAAATGAGTACGGACACTTTTGATTTAAAGATTGCTCTAAACCTCTTACCAGTGATGAACGATCACGATGACGTGACCAAAAAACTAATAGAAAACATTGACTATTATAACTCAATACTTGACAGGGCAGAATGTAGGAAAAAAATGATAATGTTTGTTTTAAAAAGTAGGCTCTCCCAAAATGCCAAATTAAAATTATCCTCTACTTATGGTACTGTTGAGGATTTGTTAAAGGATATGCGCCAGCTACTTCTGCCAAGGAAGTCGTCCACTGCTCTCCAGACCAAGCTGCAAAGAGCAATACAGAAGGACAAGTCCGTAGCAGATTTCGGTAAGGAAATAACAGAGTTATTCGTGGAACTTACTATTTCTCAGGCCGACGGGGACTCATCAGCATATAAAGTTTTGAAACCCATTAACGAAAAATACGCTATAAAAAGATTCGCGGACGGTTTGGCGAATAGTAAGTTGAGCACAATTATTGCAGCACGAAACTTTACGTCCCTAAAGGACGCGGTACAAGCAGCCCTGGACGAGGAAGTGTCCACTTCAGCAGATTCGACAGAGGTTTTAGGTATGTACCAAGCTCAAGCCAGTACTACAGAACAGTTTCCCAATAGGTATTTTAGAGGTCAGCGAGGACGAAATAGCCGACAGCGAGGATTTAATTCGAGGAATTTTGTGCGAGGTCAGTCAGTCAATCCTTCACAATATAGACAGGGCGCGGGGCCCAGTTCGAGACCTAACCGACGAGGTGACAACCGGGGTCGAATATCTGCTAGTCGGGGACGAAAAAATAACGCTATCGGAAATGCTAATGCTTTAGATGTGGAAAGTGAAGCGCCAGAAAATGAAGGACATGTAGTGACAGAGTCCCTAAACCATTTTTTTCGATCCTAATGTTATATATAATTTGAATTCGTTAAATAAGGTATCATTTGATATTGGTTGTCATCATAACCATAATTGGCTGATTGACACTGGCGCATCAATTTCAGTTGTCAACACTGATATGATAGCTTGTTTACAAATACCAGTTCATTTAGATACACTTAGAATTAAAGGAATAGGCGGTGATGTCATTTCGGATGGTTACGTGTACATTAACTTGCGTCGAAATAATGAAAATTTTAAACACAAATTTTATGTTTTGAAAACACTTCCTTCCAAGGTTAAAGGCATTTTAGGTTTCGACTTTTTAAAAAACTTTAAGGCTATTTTAAATTTCGAATTAAAATCGTTGCAACTAACTTCAACCTCCGGCAGTACTATTACTTTGCCATTTAACAATAGCATAAAAGACAACAATACCACTTTAAGAATTTGTGCTAGAAGCGAGTCAATTCATTATGTCGAAATGAGTACATCAGAAGAGTATGTTATTGAGTGTCAGGAATTATGTGAGGGCGTATTTGTCGCTAATGCAATTGTGAAGCCAATTAATGGCACTATTCCCATAAAAATATTGAACACTAGGGACGAAGTAGTAGAGGTACATAATATTGCGTTAAATACATCAAACCTAAGCGACTATCAACTATGCGAATTTAAAAGACCAGTCATTAACTCAAATAGGGTTAAAACGTTATTTTCGTTTTTAAAATTAGATGGATTA
Organism: Charanyca ferruginea; assembly: GCA_947361185.1. NCBI lineage: Eukaryota > Metazoa > Arthropoda > Insecta > Lepidoptera > Noctuidae > Charanyca > Charanyca ferruginea. The sequence goes on along the minus strand of OX376077.1, from coordinate 19,083,439 downwards.
AATGAGGAAGAAACTAAATCTATTGAAAACATATGTGCTAAATTCCCTGATGTTTTCCACTTACCAGGCGACAGATTATCAACAACTCCACTATGCCAGCAAAATATCGAACTAAAGCCGCATACAACCCCGGACTACACTAAACCTTATCGACTACCGCACTCACAAAAGGCGGAGGTTGATAAACAAATACAAAAGATGCTAGAAGACGGAATAATAGAGGAAAGTAGAAATTCATGGTCAAGCCCTTTATTGCTGGTACCAAAAAAAACAAGATTCAAACGGTCTAAAAAAGTGGAGAGTAGTAATAGATTATAGAAAATTAAATGATCACATACAAGATGATAAATTCCCACTACCAAATATCTGTGATATATTAGATTCCTTGTCTGGTTCAATGTATTTTTCACATTTAGACCTCTATCAAGGATTTTATCAGACGAGTTTACATCCTGATAGTAGACCCTATACGGCATTCACAACTAGCAAAAACCAATACCAAATGACCAGACTCCCTATGGGGTTAAAAACTAGTCCAAATGCATTCTCTCGTATGATGACGTTAGCAATGTCTGGACTAAATTATGAAAAGTGTCTGGTTTATCAGGACGATCTAGCTGTTTTCGGACGTAATTTGAATAATCACAACCAAAATTTAATACACGTACTCAGTCGGTTACGAGAAGTCAATTTAAAATTAAATCCAGAAAAATGCACATTTTTACAGAGGCAAATATTATACTTGGGTCACATTGTATCAGAGAAAGGTATTCTGCCCGATCCACAAAAAACTAAAGCAGTCGAAAGCTATCCCAAGCCACAGAATACTCAGGAAGTAAAGCGTTTTGTAGCTTTCTTAAATTATTATCGGAAATTTATACCGAATTTTGCAGAATACGCTTATTCATTAAACCAGCTCTGTCGTAAAAATGTGCCATTTGTTTGGTCAGAAAACAGTGAATGTGCTTTTCAATACCTTAAAAAAAGTTTAATAACTCCACCGGTGCTTCAATATCCAGATTTTACAGAAACCAATACATTTATTTTGCAAACGGACGCATCAGGAACCGCAATTGGATCGGTTTTATGCAATAGCGATGGTCGACCCGTGGCCTATGCTAGTCGTGGGTTAAACGACGCTGAAAGGAGATACCCAACTATTGAAAAGGAACTCCTTGCAATAGTCTGGAGCGTAAAATACTTCCGGCCTTATTTATATGGCCGACAATTTAAAATACAAACTGATCATCGACCTTTAGTATACTTGTTCGGAATGCGAGACCCTTCTAGTCGATTATTAAAATTTCGCTTACAATTAGAGGAATACAACTTTAATATTGAATATTTGAAGGGCACTAAAAACTCCGCGGCCGATGCGTTATGGCGAATAACTTTGACTTCAGATGATCTAAAAAACTATGGTGTCCTTAACGTTTTAACCAGAGCTCAAAGTAAACAATTGGCGTTGAGTAAACAAACAAACTTACCAAAAAATAGCATAAACACTAGTTCAGGGACCGAGCAAGCTAAACTTGTAGAGATTACTAAAAAACCCACGAACCTCGCCGAATTGTAAATAACTACAAATAAAGAAATAAATAAAATAAAAAATCAGACAATACTAGAGTATTCTAAGTATTTCATATATGTGCTCGATCATCGTTTACGCGAGACGAAATGATGAGAGACTTGCGATTATTATGTAAAAACATAAATGTCAATGAGCTATGTGTCATTAAAAATGACCTAACTTGGTCAGGCCCACGTAATTGTATATTAAAAGGATTACAAAAAATAGACAACTTTGATGATAGACGGGTCATCATTAATGATTTTCATCTGTTGCCTACAAGTGGGCACGCGGGCATTAGACGAATGTCTAATAATATTAAAAGATACTACTATTGGCCCAGCATGGAAAAAGATATAAGAGATTTTGTCTCTAAGTGTGAAGCATGTCAAAAACAAAAATATTCAATTAATACCAAACAACCGATGACAATAACAAGTACCGCAAATACGTCATTTGAAAAGGTTTATCTCGATTTGGCAGGCCCGTTGCCAAAAGATGACAATAATTATTGTTACATCCTCACACTACAATGTGAGTTAACTAAATTCGTAGAAGCTTACCCGCTACGTAATAAGGAAACGGTAAGTGTAGCAAAAGCATTTGTTAGCAATTTTGTTTTACGCTACGGCGTACCACGAGAAATTGGCACAGACAGAGGAACGGAGTTCGTGTCCTCCACGATGGCAGAGGTATGTAAGCTTTTAAATATAAACCGCCTAATGTCAACAGCATACCATCATGAAAGTTTGGGGGCATTGGAAAACTCGCATAAGCACTTGATGGCTTATTTACGGATCAACTGCTTAAACCATTCTAGCTCATGGAGCGAATGGCTATCGTATTGGTGTTTTTCTTACAACAATACCGTGCACTCGGAAACTAAGTATACGCCCCATGAGCTGGTATTCGGTAAGTTATGTAATATACCGAGTAATTTGCGTAGCGGCGTTGATCCTTTATACAACCTCAGTAGTTATCCTCTAGAATTAAAATATAGACTCCAAGTGGCCCAAAATGATGCAAAAAATAATTTGATATTAAGTAAGTTGAAAAGAAAAAAGCGCTTTGACAACAGTGTTAACTCAATAAATTATAGTAAAGATAGTCATATTTTGTTGAAAAATCCATTAGGAAATAAATTCGAAAGTATCTATGTAGGGCCATTTATGGTATTAGAGGATTTAGGTTGTAATGTCAAAATATTACGTAATAATAAGGAAGATATTGTGCACAAAAATCGTACCAAGCTTTATAAGCCATAAATTGTAATAATCATGATACCTGTAAGAGGGAAAAACAAAAAAAAAAAAATAATATTTAAATCATTATTATGTATAATGCATTATTTATACAGTTTCCTTTTTCTCTCATGTTAGGTTTACTGTGTCTTGAAAATACCATTGTACCTAGATAGTATCTAACTGTACCTAAACAGTGCAATGCAATCATTGACGTTATGTGTAAATGACACCCAGCGCGGAATGTAAACAAGTTCAGATAGAATGAATTGTGGTGCTTGTTGAAGTGTATTGTATAAAGTTTTATAATACTAATTTCAATACGAAATATCTAGCACTACAGATTAAAAGATCATATTCCCTGTAATAAGATTTATAAATAGATGCTTTATGTTGGTGCATTGTTTATATAAAAAAAAAATAACATTTAAATCTAGTTGTAAGTACAAATGTATTTTTTTTCTGGGGGGTGGAAGGTGTAGTGTGTGCCCACCATTGTGTATATTAATCATGTTTATCCTAAAATAAAGCCAGTGTAACTCAACTCTTCTTTCATTCAACTCGCCTCATAATACACTATAAAATCTGCTAAGAAGTGAATTAAGGTATGCGTTTTTTATGTTTTAAGGCGTATACATTTCTTTGCATATTGCAGATAATGTTTTTTATTGTAAATTTGTATTCAAAATGTGCATTTGCCTTTCTTAGTATTGGTCTGACAAAAAAAGTGCTGTCAAAAGAAAAGCCAGCGCAAGAAATAATGCTAGACGCATGACTTGTGGTGGAATTGAAGATATCCCAAAATAAATGAGATAGAGGAGAGAATTACACTAATGGGTGGTGGTGGCTTTGCAACTGGTGATGTGCACCTACGGCCACTGGTGTTTGATGTTAGTTTTTATTCAGATTTAATGTCAAAATAATAATAGGCTATTATTACCGTTGCAATTTATTCTCAATAAAATATTGCTAAAAATTATGCAAATAATTTTTTTACTGTTTTTGTAGTCATAAAGTTTTTAATATTCCTTCCCCCTGATGTAACAACTCTTAATTCCCCAGGAACCAATACCAGACCTAACTGATAGTCCATCAAACTCCAGCAGCCTGGGCCTAGTATAAGTTTTTTTTTTTTTTTTTTTATGCTTTGTTAGTAAGAATGAAATTCTTAATAATTAATTACGATCTAGCCTAAAAGACTAATAAGCAATTTAACTCTAACTTAATATGTTACGTGATAGATTATAATATAACTAAAAATAGTGTCCATTAAGACTTTTATACAAGTCTGTAGCACTTTCTTAGAGTCTGATATAATTTATAGAAACACTATGTTCATGTGTTCGATGTATAGCACAATATTGTTACTATTCATTCACTTTGTACACTACACTAATTCAAAAGGTTTAGTTCTTTTTAGCCTACGCACTAAGTCTGTATTGTCTAGCAGCTGAATTGCCTCAACATTCACGTGTCGGTGAAGTCTGTGTTCGTGGGCGTCAGCAAATTTTTGAATAATAGTTGTGACGGATTCCATTTTAAGGTCACGGTGAAGGTCGTCATTTCTTATGTACCAGGGTGCATTGACAGCATCCCTCAGTACTTTATTCTGGAATTGTTGGATTATTTTCACGTTGGTTTTTTTAGTACAGCCCCAAAGTTGGATACCATACGTCCAAATTGGCATCAGAATATGTTTATAGAGGGTTATTTTATTATGTACTGATAGACAGGATTTCCTTCCGAGCAACCAATACATGTTTTTATAACGTATATCGAGTTCCTGTCTTTTCTTTTTGACATGAGCTTTCCAACGCAACTTCGCGTCGAGAGTTATGCCAAGGTATTTAGCTGTATTAGCATAAGGCACCTGCATGCCATTTATATAAATTGGATGATAGTCCAAGTGTTTGTTTGTGAAATCAATGTGAATTGATTTTGACTCATTCAGTTTGATCTTCCATTTTTGTGTCCAGTCATAAACTTTGTTCACAGCTAGTTGAACTTTTTCTACTGCTTCTCTGTGGCTTGATCCGGTGGCCATAATTGCAGTATCATCTGCAAAGGTCGCAATGGTGTTGTTTTCTATTTCTGGGATGTCACATGTGTATAACAAGTACAAAATTGGTCCTAGCACACTTCCTTGAGGTACACCAGCTTTTATAGCTTTTAGCTCTGAATATGCGTCCTCCTGCCGTATTCTAAACATTCTATTTGTTATATACGACTCTAGGATATCTGCAAATTCTGGTAGCATGCGTCTGAGCTTGAATATTAGACCGTCATGCCAAACTTTGTCAAAAGCTTGCGCGACATCTAAAAACACGGTGGCGCAGACTTCCTTATTTTCAAGCGTTTTTTCAATTACGTTAGTTATTCTATGTACCTGATCTATTGTTGAGTGTTTTTCCCTGAAGCCAAATTGATGATTTGGAATAAGGTTTTTATCTTCTATAATTGGTTTTAACCGTTTCAATAACAGTTTTTCAAATAGTTTTGATAACACGGGCAACAGAGAAATAGGTCTATACGATGATGCTTCTTGGGGTGGTTTCCCAGGCTTCGCAATCATAATGACTTCAGCAACCTTCCATGACTCAGGTACATGTTTTAATATAAATGCAGCATTGATAAGCTTGGTCAGCTTTACTATGGCTTTGCGCGGGAGGTGTTTTAGAACTTCACCTGTAATGAGGTCATAACCCGGAGACTTTTTCGAGCTTATGTTATTTTGAATTTCTCTCATTACTTCTTTCGGAGTCACAAGATTAATTCTTTGATTTTGTGATAAATGTCTACTCTCAGGTATTTTTATTGAGCTTTCATTGGGTTGAAAAGTTTCTTCTAAATGTTGAGCAAACCTTACCGCTTTTTGGTCATTACTTATGGCCCATTTTCCGTCACTATTTCTGATGGGCGGTATTTGTAAAATCGGCCTTTTTAGATTTCTTGTCGCTTTCCAGAGGGAGTAATTTGTTGATTTGTCATTGGTGAGCTGCAGGAGGTTGGTATTCAGAGATTCATCTTCAAATTGTTGAATTTTCCTCTTTAATCGTTTAGTTAAGTTATTTAGTAAAGTTTTATCTCGCGGGCACCTTGTTTGTTGCCATTGCTTCCTTTGTTTTCTTTTCTCAGATAGTAAATCCACAATTTCTCTGGGATAGATAAATCCCTTATATTTACGTTTTAATTGCGGTGTGTTGTTCCACGCACATTGTTGGATATTAACAATAAAGGACAATGCCAAGAATTGGCCGCCAGCGGACACCTTTTGAAAGATAATCAAAAAATATAACTTTTTAAAATATGAATTATCCGATTAGTGCTACCTATCCAAATAAGTCTACGTAATCACAACAAACAAATAAGTCATTTAACTTATTATCAACACGACAGCCATTTTAACATGTAGTTTAGTGTTGCCATTATATGGTCAATTTATGTCAATTCATTTATTTAATAAGTCTAATCGATTACGGATTAATTAATAATAATATAATATTGGTTTAAAACAAAAAATAACAAAAAAAAATAGTTTCTTGAAATCTAAAACCCGACAGTAAAAAGAAATACAACGGCATAAAATACACTACTTGAGTATTTTATGACTGTAACTTCAGGAAGCGCTTCTAATATTGCTAAATACGTTAGAGTTTTTTAAAACTGATTTTATGTATTACTTACTATGGTTAGCAAAAAGTTTTTCTGCTGTCATGGACATTTAAGTTTCTGAACGAAACCTACTCGACTTTACACTTTATTCGACAGAACAATTATGTTAATAAACACCTCAGACTATCCAATAGTTTACACATACATAAACATAGAATGGTAAAATCACTGTATTCTTTATAGCTTTAACGTAGTTTGAAAAAAAAAAATTAATCGAGACTAAAAATCGATAAAACTAATCGATTATTTTTCAAAATATGGCAACATTATCCTTTGACGGATGATGTAATGTTTAATATGTATAATTAATTGTGTATGTATTTGATTTGACAATCTGCTCAATAAGCGCGCTCACTGTTATAGTGAGTCATTGAGACAGGCACCTGAAAATGCAATTGATTATTATTTCATATTAATGTCACTGTAAATGGTGAGAAAGAATGAAATGGGTAGCATAAAAGTCAACAGATTTTGTTAGTTTGTGTAGATGTCGAAAATTCTACCAGTATCAAAGTGAAAACGAACATGGAAATGAAACGTGCAAATTATAATTTATAATTCGGCATTGCTTACCATTAAATAAAAATACGATGAATTGTACAGCAAAGCAATGGGTTCTTTCACAACAGGTAAGCTTACTCATCTACATTAATCCTTTAGAAAACCATGATACCACTGACCCTTTAGTAATTAAAAAAAGTAATTTCACATAAGTATTATGAAACATTTTCATACAAGACTTAGTAAAAATATTTTTTATAAATATTTCGAGAAACTAACAAAATCTGTTGACTTTTATGCTACCCATTTCATTCTTTCTCACCATTTACAGTGAAATTAATATGAAATAATAATCAATTGCATTTTCAGGTGCCTGTCTCAATGACTTGGTCACTTTTTTTTGTTTTGGACTGCAGTATAGAATGAAATAAGACATGCAGCAGAAAGTCTCACTTTCTACTGCTTGACTCATTTGTGTTAGCTGTGGTCGCTCACTACATAGACAAAGAAATCACCTGCTGTCTCAAGATTCTCCACAAGAAAATCAAATAAGAAAAAAACATTTCTAGACAAATTGCTCCATGTCAGGTAGGTACTTAAGGTTTCAAATAAATAGTTTTTATACTTCAGTTTATGGTGTGAAATATTTAGATTTATAATATTATTCAATCATACTGAAGCAAATGAGTCAACACAAAATTCATCACAACGGCAAGAGATATTTTTACCAAATTATGTAAGCTCAGTGCTGCTGCTTTGTTCCTAGATCTACAAGTTCTGATCACCTTACTGCTCCAGCATCACTAAGAGTAACACTTTTCTGTAAATCTTAAATATTATGTACCCGTTCAATGCAGAATTTGTAATTATCATCTAACAAGCAACTCATTGGACTTGTTTGGAGACTTTACAGAAAACCCAATACTAATTTTAGTTCATCCCACATCAAAGAGTTTGCTTCGTTGCTGCAGCAGAATATGTATAAACATTTAGATATGTATAAAAAATATGTATAGATATATATGTATAAATAAAAAATAGTATGTATAAATATTTAATAAATATTTAGTATACCTAAATATGTATTTTATTTTATATTTAGTATAAATAGGATAAACATATCAATTAAAACATGCCAGGTCTTAATATGGAGAGCACGTTAGATTAAATGGATGTTATCGTATTGAGGTTTCTTATGATAGGAGAACCAGTATTTTGGAAGGTTCACTTTTTGAAAATGATTGCTCGTTATTAAGGGCCCGAGTCCAAAGCAGGCATATTAGCCGAAAGACATACTTTGTCTATATTTTTACAAGGAATAATGCCACTGGAAGTGCAGCCATTTATCAGTAGGTACTGCTGTAATTGTATTGTAGGCCGCAGAACTGTAGGATGTGTCTGTTGTCTGGTATCTTGGATGGGCATGGCACCAAACCAATATAGTCCCTCCAGCACAGTTTTCAGACGGTGTGTTGGTATATGATGCTGATACCTATAGGTATAGTACAGGTAGGTAGGTAGGTAGGGTAGGTAGGTAGGGTAGGTAGGTATGGTAGGTAGGTAGGTAGGGTAGGTAGGTAGTATAGGTAGGTAGGGTAGGTAGGTAGGGTAGGTAGGTAGGGTAGGTAGGTAGGGTACCCTACCTACCTGGTAGGGTAGGTAGGTAGGGTAGGTAGGTAAGGTAGGTAGGTAGGGTAGGTAGGTAGGGTAGGTAGGTAGGGTAGGTAGGTAGGGTGGGTGGGTAGGTAGGGTGGGTAGGTAGGGTGGGTAGGTTGGGTAGGTAGGTAGGTAGGGTAGGTAGGTAGTGTAGGTAGGTAGGGTAGGTAGGTAGGGTAGGGTAGGTAGGTAGGGTAGGAGGGTAGGTAGGTAGGGTAGGTAGGTAGGGTAGGTAGGTAGGTAGGGTAGGTAGGTAGGGTAGGTAGGTAGGGTAGGTAGGTAGGGTAGGTAGGTAGGGTAGGTAGGTAGGGTAGGTAGGTAGGGTAGGTAGGTAGGGTAGGTAGGTAGGGTAGGTAGGTAGGGTAGGTAGGTAGGGTAGGTAGGTAGGGTAGGTAGGTAGGGTAGGTAGGTAGGGTAGGTAGGTAGGGTAGGTAGGTAGGGTAGGTAGGTAGGGTAGGTAGGTAGGGTAGGTAGGTAGGGTAGGTAGGTAGGGTAGGTAGGTAGGTAGGGTAGGTAGGTAGGGTAGGAAGGTAGGGTAGGTAGGTAGTGTAGGTAGGTAGGGTAGGTAGGTAGGGTAGGTCGGTAGGGTAGGTAGGTAGGGTGGGTAGGTAGGTAGGTAGGGTAGGGGTAGATAAATAATGTGTACAGGACGTCTATTGGGTCAGCTAGTACTACTATAATAATAACTCAACTGCACCTATAACCCGGTCAGATTAGTCATTCAAGGTTACATTTTTTTTTTATTGTATATACCGTGATGCACCAACAATAAAATTAGTAAACTCTACGTCTTGAGACTGTTCAGCCACCACTTGTAAGAAAAAACTAGAGCCCTTTTAAAACTATCATACGAAGACACAAAAACTCTTGTATTTCGAAATGGAGACTTATTTTCTAAACTGACAAGTTCTAGGAACTGTTCATAACAATGTATACTATAATTCCATAAACTATTTATAAGTGGCCACTGTGGGCCAGGATTGTTCTAGGAAATGGGCATTGTCTTTTGTTTACTTCTGAGTCAAGCTGATCTTGCTTTTTTATCTGAGTTTTAAGGTCGATAATATTATCTAGATCAAGGGCAAAACTTTCCCAATCTGTGAACTTATTTACCAGGGTTAAGTGGCTTTCTTTGAGTAGGATTTTTTGACTAAGCGTTAGTATAATCGAGGAGTGGTCCGAGTTCATATGAAAACCTTCCTCCATACTGACGTAATTGGTAGATACATTTTTGCATATGAAAAAATCAATAAGATCCGGTATTTTCTGGTGGTCAGTAGGCCAATACGTTGGTTTACCCGTGCTCATAACTTCGGAATGTGTATCTTTAACTGCACTTAAGAGCTGCCTTCCCTTAGTTGTAGTAAGTCTTGATCCCCAATGCGTATGCTTAGCATTAAAATCGCCGCCTAGGATAAATCTCTGGCCTAATAATTCAAAGAGATGTAAATATCGCTCTTTTCTTATCATGTGCCGTGGGGGACAGTATACGGCTGCAATGGATACGTGACAAAATTTGGTTTTAACAGATACTGCCACGGCTTGAATGTCTTGTTCTTCATATTTACACTGAACGTAGTGACTTATGTTGTCTTTGATTATAACTGCGCTACCTCCTCTGGCAGAGTTGTCAGGGTGGAGCGAATTGTATACCATGTATCCTCTAAATTTGACAAAAGATTGCTTGGTGAAGTGCGTTTCGGAAACCAAACACACGTCTATATTTTCTGTATCTAGGACCGCCTGCAACTCATTTTGATGTTTGAGGAGCCCATTAGAGTTCCACGCCATTATTTTAAGGGTGTTATTCATTTTTGATTATTTTAAACAGCTGTTTTAGTGCTGGATTCTAGTTTCTCTAATCTCTTGTCAAATGAGGTGATACACTTTAAGATCTGATTAATCTTATCCTCTAGATTCGAAGGCTGTGATCTTTGTTTTACAGCTTCCGCATAGGAACCGGTGTTGGTTAAATGTATGAGTTTTGCAGTTGACTGGGCACTTGCTTTCTGTGTCTGTGGATTTCGTAAGGGAAGAGACTGTTGGGTAGTTGGTACCACAAGTTTCTTTTTAATAATTTTATTTTTCATAATTTGTATCTGCTTAGCTACTTCACACCCTCTATAGTTGGCAGGGTGAGGTAGACCACAGTGTACACATTTTGGCTTCTCTTGTGGAGATTTGGTACAGTCGGCAGTAAGATGCTTGCCAGTGCATTTTACACACCTTGGCTCTTTTCTGCAGTATTTATGAGTATGTCCATATGCCTGGCATCTCTTGCATTGAGGAATGAGTTTGGGATTTTTAAGTGGGTGTATTTCTATTTTACACCCCAAAATGAACTTTATGCCATAGATCTTGTTGACATCTTCGTCATTACTAAATGATAAAACGAACATGTTGAGTGGTTCTTTACGCTTCCAGCTCAACTTGTAGTCTACTTTTTCTATTTTCAGTCCTTGTGTTGCTAGATCGTCTTTGATTCGGTCAGGTTGGCAAGAAGAATGTAACTTTTTCACAACAACTCTAATTGGTCTAGCTTGCTTGTTTTCGTACGAATGCCAATGGTAGTCTTTTTCCGTGAAAAGCCTGGCAATTTCTCTATATGAGTCTTCTGTTTTGGCGTTAACCTTCACACAATCCCCATTCATCATTTTTGCGGTAAATGATTCAGCTGATATTGATTCTGTTAGCGAGTCATAAAACGTTTGATAGTTCTTAACTCCGTCTATTATGATTGGCGGTGGTGGCGGCACTTTTTTGACGGAAGTCGCTTTCTCATTATTTTGTTGATAATCTGGTTGGGCGCTTGTTCCGGGTTGTTGTTTTGGAGAGAGGGAGGTGTTAAGCTTCCTCTTCTTCCTGCTCTTGGCCCTAATCCACTCAGTCTCTTTAGCGAGTTCATCCTCGTCTGTGCAATACTCAACGTCACTTTTAGTACGCTGGGCAACTATTATTTTCTCGCTTTCGTTTTTGTTCAAGGGTTCATTAGTTTGTTTTTTTTCCTTCAAGCAACTTAATTCTTCTTGAAGGGCTTGTACTTGTTCCTGCAAGCTATTAATGTGACCATTCAGATTACGTACCATAACTTGCAGGTTTTCTCTATCTGTTTTCTCCTGGATGTAACAGTCATACAACCGCTTTTCCAGGTCGGTTTTTATCTTAATAGACTGCGTAGCCATTATTTTGTTGTAAGGCGAGTTTAGCACCTAAACAATAAATTATTATAAACACTTCATGATTTCCGCACTTGTAACTAGGTCATGACAATGACCCCGATAGATCGACGTAGGTACACCGCGACGACGCACGGCGGTGTTGTGCTGCGTCTGCAGAATACTCTTAACTAGAGCACGCACGCGCGATTGTACGTCTGTTCACTATTGTAGTTAAACAACAACTAAGTAACAACTAGTATAAGTGCCACTCTTTATCATCCAATAGAGGTTTATGAGGTAAACAAAATAAGTAGGTGTTATCTTTTCAACGATCAATATTCCTAAGCTTATATAATTTTACTAGCTTTTGCCCGCGACTTCGTCCGCGTGAATGTCGGTTATAGTGCATACAGACGAAGTCGCAGATTAAAAAGTGGCCTATGTCCTTCCCCAGGATTCAAGCTATCTTCATACCAAATTTAATCAAAATCGGTTGAGCCGCTTCATCGTGAAAGCGTAACAGACAGAGTTACTTTCTCATTTATAATATTAGTATGGATTCATGATATTCATTTTAAGTCAAGGCTGAAATAATGGTAATACTGTTTTAAGATAACATTCATTTGAATGTGGATACACTTAACATCCCCGTGAATCAGCCACCTCAGCCACCCATGATAGTACAGACTACTCAAAGAGAGGTAAACAACATTCAGTGTTATAGGTACTTAAAGCTTAATTATACCACACTTTACCATTACCAATGCCTTCGTGACACCCTAATATTCTTTCAGGTGACACCAGAGCCTACAAGACACCCTGAAGCTTTAGCAGAAAGCCGTGGTGACAATGCTAGTGCAGCTACAAGTAATTATACTATTTAACATCGTAAAAGATTGAGGTAAACTTGTTTTCATGAAATGTTATATTTAAATTTATTTTTAGCTCCTAGGCGACGATGCTTCCGCACTATCAGGTGATCGCCAGCATCACAGCGACAAAGTTTTTAAAATTAGAAGAACAACGGCTAATACTGGATCGTCGTTTTGTGTCGGTGTTGGAACAAAACATCGAGACAAACCGCTTGATGGCACAAGCTAACATCGCACTTGGAGAAGGACTTAAGGCTCTGGCAGAAACAATAAAAAGAAATTGATCTAATTGAGTACTTGTTTTATTCTTACAAAGCTACTTACATACTATATTACACTACACTACCTAACTTACATTCTACTTTGCCATTGCCTATTAATCAAATTCATCCGAGAATTGCGACCCATCAGCAGCTCTGAATCCAGAAGGGAGGGTCTACTTGGTGTATTTTCTACTGAAAACCTTTCTCACTGCATTTCTTCTTCACTTAAAACTGGGGCAGGCAATCCAGTACGATTGCAGATGTTGTGAAGTACACAGCATGCTACCATAATCTTTGCCGCAGTATCTGGATGGTAATGCAATACACTGTGCACTAAAAGACACCTGAAACGTGCTTTCAATACACCAATAGCCCGTTCAACAGTGTTACGAGCTGTAACATGCAGTCTATTATAGTATGCTTCTGGGGTATTATCATCTGCACCACTGACAGGAGTCATTAAATACGATCGCTGCAAATAACCAGAATCTCCTGAAAAGACAAAAATAATAACCAATTTTACTCTGCATTTCTCCAGATACAGGTTGCATGACATATAAATAATGTTCATGTCATACTCACATGATTATAATAAATATATATACCTAGTAGTCAAGAAATACTATTTACCTAATAAGTACACAGTTTCACCAGAGTTAGCCAAATCTTCTAAATGATGTTTTATATCAGAATTATTGAACACAAAACTATCATGGGATGCTCCTCCGTATGATAGATCCACATGTAATATATTTAAATCTGCATCAACAATCTGCAAAACAAACAAAATAGGTTTATGTACTGTGTTTAAAAAATTAAGAATAAACTTAGCAACATTACATTTCTAGCATGAAATCCTTTTCGGCAGTAATACCTTTCCTCATTCTCATGTGGCCTCAATATTGCTACAAATGTACCATCAATGCACCCTATCACTCCAGGAATATGCAATTTTTCATAAAATCTGTAATTTATATTTATAAGATTTAAATCTATTCAGAATTTCATGCAAATAAATACTTACTTATAAGTTTATAAATCTTAGTTAACCTTGAGAAAAAAGTGCTTTTAAAAGCTGTCTTTCTGTAGCGTGTCGTGGGAATCTTAGATATTTTTTACAATATTGGGATGATTCAATGCTTCAACAATTTCTTTAAATACACCGTTTGAGTCAGATATGTGTTAATATTTTTGCCCACTATTTTTTGGTAACTGCCGTTTGCTAAAAATGATAGTGCACAAAGGATCTGAAATCGAATTTAAATTAATTAATATGTAATTATAATAAGTAGGTAATGGTGCAAAACATTGAATCGTAATGCAGTTTATTACTTTGTATACAAGAGTGTTTATCTTACCTTAGATCTATTCGTAAGCCCTCTGCATTTACGCTTAGTTGTTGATAATAAAGGTCTTAGTTCATTTTCAAGATCTTCAATGAAGTCATCACTTAGCCGATAAATACTAACAAATTCGTTACTGCGATTTGTGAGGCGTAAGTTTCTTACAATTTAAGCTTGTCGTCGGCTGGCATTTAAGTCCAATTCTTATGCTTCCTTTCATTAACTCAACAAAACAAATGACCGTGCCATCTGAAATACAAATACCTACAAATTCTATGTAAAAATTAAATTATTTGTCGAAAAATCAATGTTACTGAATATTTTGGTTTACTAATGTTTGCCATAATTTAAAATGCCATAATTTAAAATGCCATAATTTTATATGCCATAATTTTATTTGCCACAATTTTATTAGAATTAATGCTCCAGTTGCTATAATCGTTATATTACATAAAATCAATTTCACTAATTTCATTGGTCATAATCGATCTAGTGTCATAATAATGTTAATCCATAAATTTATTTGCTATAATTTTTATTTTCAATAATTTCGTTTTCCATAACATTTATTCACCATTGCCCATACTATAACAACAATACTAGTTCAGTACGAGTACAACCGCCTGCAATGTTGATGTTATGATCATGATAACAGATACAGATTTTTTAATCACAAGGAAACCTAAAAATAAACCTTCTCTATCCATTTGCATAAAATTTTAAGACCTAATATAACTTAACGAACATTTGTTTCTTTACGTATAACGTATATAAATAATGATTAAGCATAACATTCTAAAGCATACATTTATTTACGCATAATGATATTAAAACATATTTTTACCATGCTTGCAGTAACCACACAAACATGTAAACAAACATACACCATGCATGCAGCAAGCAAGCATGCAGAATGCAAGCAAGCATGCAGCATAGCATGCAGCATAGCATGCAGCATGCAAGCAAGCATGCAGCAGGCATGGTTTCTGTCACGGCTCCGGCGCTGCGGGGCTCCGGCGGTCCCACGCGAGCTTATCGTCGCAGATGTGTTTTACGCTCGCCTCCGCGGCTGAGGTTGGCCGGCGCAGCCGGCCAGCAAGCCGAAGCCACGGTTAAAACCACCTGCTCCTCAGCTCGCGGGCCGCCTCGCCCCTCCGCGCCTTCGCGGGCTTAGATTACACTCTAGGTGTGGGGCAGATAGGACTACGTGGAGTCGGTTTTGCAGCGATTCGTTTCTGTCACTAACTTTTGTAGCACAACTTATTGTTTTTTTTAAGACAATACTTTAGCGTGACACAATAGATTTGCACATTATGCCTAGTAACATTATGCGAATTTAATTTATGCCAAAACAAATGTCTAAATATTATTTGCTACGCAAATGAGGACATCAGGCGCTCGGCGGCCGCTGCCGCGGCACGCTCGCTACGCTCACTCGCCTTCGCGCGTTGTGTGGTCACAACCTAACCTAATCTACCCGTTTCGATTATTACTAACTTTTTATTGTCTAAAGATTGCAGATTACTGTAATAAATCATTTGGTTAGTGGATGGCCTTAATGACATTAAATTTTGTACAAAACAATAAACGTTTCTAAATTATATTAAATGTTGCTTATGTCAAGTAACGATTATGACATATGTTATTATGGCAACTAATTTTATGGCAAATGAAAGTTATGACTAATAAGTTGATATGACAAACGTAATTAGTATAAATGATAATAGTGCAAGTAAATATTATGACGGGGTACGATTATGGAAAACAATAATAGTACAAATGATTTTATGGAAAACAAGACAATACCGAATATTTTATTAAATTATATTAAAAATACTTACGTCTTGATGTAAAAGTCGTTTACTCTTCTTAATAGATTAAATGTAGTAATTATTTAGTTTTCACCTAAGTTTTCGATAGTTCGATATTAACTTTTTATTTGACATATAAAATAGAGATGAGTAATGAAGTGACTATCGAAATGTTGTTGCAGAATTCCAATTACTATCAAAAATAGTACTTTTCACTCAAAAATAGTTCGCTTCACCTACGAGTTCGATATTAACTTTTTATTTGACATATAAAATAGAGATGAGTAATGAAGTGACTATCAAAATGTTGTTGCAGAATTCCAATTACTGTCAAAAATAGTACTTTTTACTCAAAAATAGTTCGCTTCACCTACGTTTTCACTTAGTGGCGCTAGCGTAGTTTTCATCGAGTTACAGAATACCTAATACAGTTTTCACCGCGGAATCTGAAGTGAGCACAGAAGTGAGTTCTTACAGAATAGCATTGCAGGTATGTCGTTAGCAAAGACGTTAAAAAAAATAGGCCCGACATGAGAGTCCTGTGGTACGCCCGAAGAGATTTTATCAAGTTTAGATTAAAAACTATTAACGGCGACATAAAAAAAACTATTTTTTAGATCAGATTCCAGCCAGTTGTGCAGTGTGCCAGTGATACCGGGTGCTTGTGAGCTTGTGTAATAATATATTGTGTGGGACGCGATTGCAGCACTGCTGAAATCTGTGTATATGACGTCCACTTGCTTACCGCAGTCAATAGCATCAGCCAATGTTTCCATAAAGGCCACTAGATTTGTGCATGTTGACCTTGACCCAACGAACCCGTGTGGAGAGTCACTTACTCTTAGAGAATATGACTGAATGTAGGGACAAATTAAAGACTCAAAAACCTTTGCGAAAGTAGATAATATAGATATGGGTCGATAATAGACGGGTACAATTTTTGCCCTCTTCCTCAAATCTGGAAGAATGCCGGAGGACACGGCAGCACATTTGTTAATAAAAATTGGAGAAATACCGCCCGGACCAGCACCTTTTTGAATGTCCAACGCCTTAAGTTTGTTCAAAAGGTTCTCTTGAATAATCACAGGGGCGGTCTATGGAATACTATAGTTCATAGAACACATATACCCTGAGGGGAAGAATGTAGACTTCATAGACAAAAAATGTAAACATGTTGCACACTAACGCTCCAGTATTTGATCCATAGAACTATTTTTCGCACGAGATTTCAAACTGATGCTTACAATGATACAAATTATTTAATTCGATTTATCATGGAAACAAAGCGAAATTCAGTTATTTAAATCTAGTTGCCCCTTCCAAGTCTCGCAAACTTAAATAAGCTTTATTATTTTTAACAAATATACAATATTTACACGTACAATTAAAAAAAGAAAAACCTATAACTATTAAACCAAAAATAAACTAATATAATAAGGCATCAAAAAATTCCTCCACATCGCCGTCATCTGGGAATGTGCCCAAGAGACTGACTGCATTGCCCCGTTGGATGGCAATGCTTAACCTCTGCCCAAAGTAAAAACCAGCTCTTGGATCACGAGAAGTGTCAACTAACCTTTTGGAAATTTCCTTAAAAAGGAGATGAGCACTCGGACCCCACGACCCGAGGGTTTCAACCCCAAACGGCTCGAAAATAAAGTTATCACCAAGGTGACTATACTTTCGCCGTTTGAGCCGTTTTCTGCAGCCGCAGCAGCAGCACCAGCAAAGCACGCTGAGCTAGGAAGATGGGATGGCGCAAGAGTATCGACGCACGTAGCGTCCCACACTAAAGGCTTACCCAACTTCCAAGGAAATAATGACATGCCGTCCGGTCTCTTGCCATCGTCGAGTGCCAAGCCGTTGGGCTCCAAAACTGCTGGAACGCCGACGGCGACGAGAGCACAACGAATGATGTCATTTATATTCGCGTGCCGCGCTATGCGACCTGCACTCCGGTTGCACGATAGGCCGTGGTGTCCGAGGCAGTTGACAGCTTCCCCACAGCGACAGCGATGAGGAGAACAACAAGATGCTCCTAAACGTAAGGAAGCAGCGAGGCGAAAAGTAGTGTTGTCAAACATAGTACCTACGTTTGACGACGGAAGTGCTAGAAGCCAAAGACCCGACTCCCATTTACCCACAGCCAGCAGACGCGCTCGCTCAACAGAATTAGAAGAAGTGGAAAGTAAATTATTCTGTACTAACCTGCAGAGCGGCTCATCCCACCGCCTCTGAGAAGATGGATTGTCGGGTAAATCAGTGCTCGGGCAAGCAAGTTTCCAGGCGTCCATGGCCTCAGCGAAGCACGGCACATCAAAATAATAATAATAATAAATAATAATAATAATTGTTTATTTCATAAAAATGCACATACACAAAATATCTTAGAATTTAAAATAGAACATAGAATGCTCATTTGCCTGAACTAGGTGGAACCTGTGTTTCAGGCTAGGAAGTGCTATATATTTGTAATAAATTAACACTAAATTACATTAAAAAACAAACTTAAATTAACGTAAAGCTAAATATTACCTATGTAGACACAAAAAAATATCTGTTTTCTGCCTGTTCGTAAGAAATAGTTTTTAAATATTGAAAAATTATATTTTTACAGTGAAAGTAATTCAACTTATAAATACTTAGTTCTCTATTTAATCTATTGTACAGAAATGGACCTAGGAATGAAAAAAACCTTTCTGCAAAGACATGTTTTGAAATCGAATTTGAATTGCATACTATATCGTTCCGTCACTTGTTAGTATTATGATCAGCATTGTAGGTAAGCAAGGTGTGCTGTTTTAATACTAGGTGCATAATGAAAAGCTGACGCACAGTCAACACATTGCAGGATTTATATAATAGATGTGTGGGAAAGAAAAAGGGTTGGAAATTGGTTACTTTTAAAATTGCTCTCTGGGCACGTTCTAGAGGAAGTAAATTAGTTTTTAGTGCTCCACCCCAGGAAGTAATACAATATTGAATTATTGATTGGCCTAGGGCTAGATATATTTGATTGATTAATTTCGGGTCTGCAATTGATCGTAGCTTTTTAAACACATATATTAATTTACGAGTACGTTTGACCAGACTTTCAATATGTTGTTTAAAAGAGAGAGTGTCGTCGATTATGACCCCGAGATATTTAATATTGCAAGTTTTGATGATTACAGGACACCTACACGTGTTGACTGGCCTATTTTCACATTGATGTGCATATAGGTGAGGGTTAGTAATATTAAGTTGAGACTTGCGCATGGAGAAGTGAATATATTTGGTCTTATCAGCATTTAATGTTAGTAGATGTCTTTGAAGCCACGTATTTACAGTATTAAAACCTGATTGAGCGTTTTCGAACAGTTCGGTGCTAGTTTTTGCGGTAAATATTAACGCCGTGTCATCAGCGTACGATACAATTTTGCCTTGTTCTGTGTTGAGATTACACAAGTCGTTAATATAAATCAGGAAAAGGGTAGGGGCAAGGATACTTCCCTGAGGGACACCGAAACCAGTGTTTTCCTGTTCATCGCTTATAATATTATCTATTCTAACACATTGATGTCGACTGTCTAGGTAGTCCGCAAAGAGTTTCAGAGGCGTACCCCTGATACCTATGGCCTCTAACTTCTAGAATAGAAATTGAGACTGTGTCGAAGGCTTTGACTAAATCAAGGAAAATTCCCAGGATCTGGTTCCCTTTGTCGAGTTCCTGTGTTACATAATCGGTCAGGCTATGTACCGCATCCGTTGTAGATAATTTAGTTCTGAAACCAAATTGCGCAGGTGAAAGGAAATGGTTTTTTTCGAGGTAATAAACAAGTCTATTGTTTATAATTTTTTCTAATATTTTTGATATAGAAGGGAGTATCGAAATTGGTCTATAATTATTAACTAGATCTTTACTTCCGGATTTAAAGATAGGGATTACTACTGACTTTTTTAGACATCTAGGAAAAACCCCATTTGAGAGACAGAGACGAAATATATGCGTTAAAGGGGGTACCAAAATATGCTTGAACGATTTAAGGATCATATTGCTTATATTATCCCATCCAACTGCACAATCGTTCTTTAGGCCTGAAATGATCCGAGTTATTTCGAATTCGTCAGTGTCCAGCATAACAAAGGAATTTAGGCTAGAGCTATTATGGAAAGGGGTTGTTGGATGGCTGCAGGATTGTTTCGGAATTTGTTCTGCAAGATTTTTACCTACATTTACAAAAAAGTTATTAACGATGTTAGCTGACAAAAGTGGTGAGCGGTTAGTAAGCAGTAAACTCGAATTTGATTCACACTCTTTAGAAATATAAGTGACTGTCTTAATATGTTTCCAAAGTTGTTTGCTATCGTTACCTGCCTTATTTAATATTGTAACACGGCCTTAAATAAACGTGCAACTTGTGCTCTGACGTCCCCTTAAGCGCGGCAAAATCGAGTTGACATAACACCCCCGCGCCCCCGCCAACGACAGTGGACTGCTAATCGCCGGCCGGTTCGTACCCTTTGCCGCGATACGCATATAATTTTGTCATATTACTGTTTTGTATTGTTTGTGATTCCTAAAGTGTGTTGTAACGCTCAAATATATTATAACTTTTACTGTATATCGTGCGTCGAATCATTAAGAGACTCCCACAAACGCCCCTGAGAGAAATACCTACTTTACAGTGTCGCCCAACTTGCGGGCACGATTACAGTGAAATCAACTAAAAAGTGTTAAAAGTACCGTTTACTATTGTGCTAACACATACTGTGAACCCTTTACAACAGTGCGTTTCACGAGAAATTGTTCCAAACAGTGCAAAATCAGGCGATAAAATTCACACTGGGCGAGTCCATTCTCCGCGCCAAAAGTTAGTGCGCGGGCGACTCGAAGCTTACGTTCAAAATCGTGCAACGGATTGAATACCTACGTAATGCGTAACTAGGTATTCACGTATTACCACCCATTATATCATCACCTGTGTAACCTGTGTTCATCAAGCGAAGTACCTACAGAAGAGCTAGCGCCCTGTTACTATGCCGAACACACGACGTACCAGAAGAGATGACGGGTCGGAGTCCGACACAGACACGGAACGGAATAGAACGGTGCTATCATCACCGAACATCACCATGTCTGAGGAAATGCTTCAGTCCCTTGTCTCCAACATCACCAGGAGTCAAGCGGAAGCGAATCAAATACTCATAGAGAACATACTGGCAAACAAAGATAAACCATGCACTTCATCACCACGATCACCTGACTCGCGTGATGCTCCGCGGCAATCAGGTAACTTCGCTAAGTGCACGGCGCGCTTTGACGGGTCATCGAAGAACGCGGAAGATCTTGAGGCATTCATTGACGCCATTGAGGTATACCGCGACTGCACCAACATCAGCGACGAGCATGCTCTGCGGGGACTGCCGATGCTGCTAGTCGGCGAGGCCGCCGTCTGGTGGCAAGGCGTGAAGTCTTCGATAACGTCATGGGCCGACGCGTTGCAACGTCTTCGAGGAATGTACGGAGTGCCGCGACCCGGTTATAAAATCTTTCGTGACATATTAAGTGCCGAACAAAATAGTGAACGAGCCGACGTATTTATATGTAAAGTGCGCGCTTTAGTATCTAAATTACCGTATGTTGTACCAGAAGTGATGTTATTAGATATAGTTTATGGTTTATTAGATCGTAGAATAAGAAAACGAGTGTCTCGCGACGAGGTGTACGAGCTGGAACAACTAATTGCGAAGGCCAGGTTAGTCGAAGAGTCGTTGGCGGAGGTGAGTTCTTCCCATGTTATAAGTTCAAATAATAATAATGTAAACATTGCGAACTCCGTTGTTAACCCGATCGATGCCGCGCGGGAATGTTCGAGCACAATTCCGAACGTTAACCCTACGAATACCGTAGGTGACCCCCGAAAGTTAGGTAAACATAGTGTAAGGCCGTCAGAATCGCGCGACACCTTTAATTCGAACACATCAATTGCGAAAACTAGTGATGGGGAAAAGCGCGTTAGACCGAAGTGCACTTATTGTAAACGTTTCGGACATACACTAGATAATTGTAGAAATAAGGAGAAGAAAGACGGTAAGATTGCCGATTCTTCTAATAGCTCCAACAATAGTACCCAGTTGCGTTGTTACGGTTGTGGTCAACTGGGAGTGGTACGGTCGAAGTGTAGTAACTGCAAAAACGCGTCGACCTCGAGTAAATCGGATTTCTGTAGCGCTCACGTATGCGAAAGTAACGATCCGCGGCCGTTAGTAGAAATTCAGGTTGCGAATCGCAATGGGGTGGCCATCTTAGACACGGGGGCCACACATTCTATCGCGGGCCCCATGCTGTACGATTTACTCGTTATAGCTGGCGTGGTTTTTAGGAAAACATCACGTACCATAGCACTTGCCGACGGATCACAGCAAGTATGTACTGCACTCGAGTGCAATACCGACGTCATCCTAGAGAAACACACTATACCTACCACGTTCATAGTATTACCTGACGCGCCGACCAGGACATTACTAGGTAGGGATTTTATGGTGAAGGCTAGTATCCTGTTGGACTTACCACAGAGCAGCTGGTGTTTCAACGACGAGCCACGGTGTTGGTATCCGTTTGTCACCAGTTTTCACTTACCTACCGGAGGCCAGATGGAGCTGATGAAGGCAGAGGCATCAAACCTCGCGCTGAGGAATGATGAAGGCACTAAGCTAACGACTGATCAGAGAGTCCAACTGAACACTTTTCTGATGGAGAGGTCCGACTGCTTCGCGAAGGATGGCCCCCCTACGGAATATGCCACGCATCGGTTGAAGATTGACCCACATCAGGAACCCATCGCTTCACCTCCTTACAGGATGTCCCCCAGTAAGAGAGCGATGCTGGAACAGGAGTTGCAGAAGTTACTGGACGCTGACGTGATTGAAGAATGTGAATCTCCTTGGGCTGCCAACGTGGTCCTCGTGACGAAGAAGGATGGAGGGGTTCGGCTTTGCGTGGATTACAGGAAATTGAACTCTGTAACAGAGCCTGATCGCTACCCGCTTCCACGCATAGAAGATATTCTCCACGCAGCTAAGAACACCAGTTTTATGACGACCTGTGACCTCCAATCAGGGTATTTTCAAATTTCTTTGGAACCGGACGACCGCGATAAGACTGCTTTCGTAAGCCCACTCGGTTGCTTTAGATTTAAAAGGATGCCTATGGGTCTAAGGAACTCAGGAGCCACTTTTCAGCGTCTTATGGACCGATTCCGATCTGGTAAGGAACTAGCAGATGTTTGCATGCTCACGTACTTAGATGACGTCATAATCCTTTCGGAGTCGTTCCCGAAGCACCTGGAAGACCTGAATGCTGTCTTCGACAGACTCAAGATGTTTAACTTACGAGTGAACCGTGAAAAGAGTTGTTTTGCTCGCGAGTCCGTGAAGTTTTTAGGCCACGTGATTGTACCAGGTGGGGTGAAGGCAGATCCTGATAAGACAGCGGCTGTCACCAACATGCCCCCTCCCGAGAACACGAAACACTTGAAGACCTTTTTGCAAACGTCAAGCTGGTTCCGACGCTTCATTCCCAACTACGCCGACGTCGCCAGACCTTTGACGAATCTTCTCAAAAAGGACAGTAAGTGGATATGGACCTCGAAGCAACAAGACGCCTTCGATTGCATCAAAGACAAGCTGGTTTCCGCCCCGGTCTTACGCCAGGCCGACGAATCAATCCCGTTTACGCTGAGGACTGACAGCAGCGGGTATTGCCTCGGAGCAGTGCTGATGCAGGGGGAGGGTCCCGAGGAAAGACCAGTCGAATACGCAAGCCGTTTGTTGAATAGTGCGGAGAGGAACTATACCACAACGGAAAGAGAAGCATTAGCGGTTGTATGGGCTGTCACTAAGTTTCGCGCATACATCGAAGGATCAGAGGTTGTAATAAAGAGCGACCACCAACCTCTGCGATGGCTCATGACTTTAAAGTCACCAAGCGGACGCTTAGCGAGATGGGCCCTTACTCTTCAGGCATATAACTTGCGCATAGAGTATACACCTGGCAGGTCTAACGTAGTCGCCGATACTCTATCGCGTCCACCTTGTGCTGAGGAAGCAGACTGTGATGTTCGCTACGCTGAAGTCGATTTTCCATCGAGAAGTCCCAAGGATGTTCGTGAGAACCAACTCAAGGACCCTGAGGTACGCAAGATCGTAGAGGACCTCGAGTCAACCGACGAACCGTTTAGGGGGAGGAGTTGGTCCGACCGGGGATTTATTATATCCGATGGCATACTATACAGATACGGACCAGACGAGTGTGAAATAGAGACGGGATGTCTCGTTATTCCGGAGCACGAGCGCGACAAGGTCCTGGCGGAGTATCATGACGCACCGACGGCTGGACACTGCGGAGTTGAGCGCACACTAGATCGTGTGAAGTCTAAATACTACTGGCCTGGTATGCGGCAATCTATCATTGGATACCTGAAGAAGTGTGTAGAATGTCAGAGGTACAAGGCCGATAACAGAAAACCAGCCGGATTGCTACAGACGCCTGCGACTAATCGCCGCTTTGAAGTCGTCGCCGTGGACCTTTTCGGCCCATTGCCGGAGACCGCTAATAAGAATAAATGGATCCTTATCTTGGAAGACACTTGCTCTCGATGGGTAGAACTATTCGCCCTACAGAACGCAACCAGCGCAGACTGTTCCAGGACCCTGATCTCAGAGGTTTTCCTGAGATATGGAGTACCCAGACGGATATTGAGTGATAATGGAGTACAGTTCATTAGCGAAGTCATGCAACAGGTTTGCCATTCGTTCGGGATTACTCAGTCGCTATCACCTGTGTACCACCCGCAAGCGAACCCGGTTGAAAGGAAAAACCGTGATCTTAAACCGCAACTCGCTTGGTTGGGAAAGATCACAACACCTGGGACGCCCACTTGCCCGCGATTCGTTTCGCGATGAACTCGGCGGTGACAAGTAGCACCGGATACTCACCAGCGTACCTTACGTTCGGACGGGAGATGCGTGCGCCAGCCGACGTTATCACCGACATGCGTACCATTATTGAAAGTGACAATGTCGTGACGAGCCTTACCCCTTACCTTCAGAGAATGTCGACCGTGTTGTTCGAAGCTAGGGAAGTGCATGAAAAGGTTCAGGCTAATCAGAAGCGTTATGCCGACGAGGGTCGACGCCCTGCACCCGATTACTCTATCGGTGATCTGGTCCTTTTGAAGACCCAAGGGAGTAATGATACGACCCGCGGACAAACACCCAAGTTCATACCGCGACGAGACGGTCCTTATCGGATTCAGGAAGTTGCGAGCCCTACCACATACGTGTTGGGAAAGGTCAGTGGCCACGAAGCTTTAGGTAGGTACCACGTCTCTCAGTTGACCCCATTCGTAGGCGACGTACCGCCAGCCCCGGTCAACGAAAAGCGTAAGCGCGGAAGACCTAAGAGGTTTCTTGACTGACCCAGACGCGTGGGCGCATTGTCTAGGTCAGAGGGGGAGGATGTAACACGGCCTTAAATAAACGTGCAACTTGTGCTCTGACGTCCCCTTAAGCGCGGCAAAATCGAGTTGACATAACACCCCCGCGCCCCCGCCAACGACAGTGGACTGCTAATCGCCGGCCGGTTCGTACCATTTGCCGCGATACGCATATAATTTTGTCATATTACTGATTTGTAATGTTTGTGATTCCTAAAGTGTGTTGTAACGCTCAAATATATTATAACTTTTACTGTATATCGTGCGTCGAATCATTAAGAGACTCCCACAAACGCCCCTGAGAGAAATACCTACCTTACAATATGTTTTTATCGTAATTATTTTTTATGTTCTTAAGTAGTTTGTTACAAAAATTTCTATACCTTTTATACGTGATTTGCAGTATAAGATTATTAGGATATTTTTTATTTATTTTATGAAGCTTATCTCTGTGTCTTATACACCGAATAAGTCCCGGAGGTAAATCAACCAGTGTAGGAGCTAAAACGTTCCTGATTAATTTTTCAGTGCCGTGGACCGAGGATATAAATGCAGGCAAACTGATACTTGAAATTTTACGGACGCCGAGGCCCCCCATACGAATAGGTAGAGTAGCTTGGGCCCAAACACGGTCGTCCATTGCCAAATTTAAAACAGATGTTAAAATATGACGGATAATTTGGTCCATTTTTTCTAAAAGGTGATTGTGTTTCCACAAATGGGAAGCGCGTAGAAAATAATTAAATTTAGGGCCGAAACAACAGAACCAAATAATGGTGATGGCCGAATGCATGTTAATTTGGAGTAATCTTTCCGAGATGTCATTAAAATTTTGTATTTTTTCCTCAATAAAACTGGGAAAGGAATTCTCGAAGATGGGTGTCCCAAGGAGACGAAGAGTGCTTTTATCTAATAATTTAATGTCTCGGGCTATTGCGTTAAATTTGGAAAGTGTCGATTGTCTGTCAGTACTGTCCGATAAGTATAATTCACACTTCGAAAGGTTGAGCTGTAAGCCTATGGAATGCATTTCCGTTTTTATGAATCTCAAATCTTTTAAAACACTGTCTACATCACCTCCCAAGGTTCCATCGTCGAGATACCAAACGTTAAATTTGGAATTTAGCTGTCGAATAATTGGATGAATGGCCAGACTGAAAATCACTGGCCCAAGGGGGTCGCCTTGTTGACAGGCGACCCTTGTTGACAGCCGACAGCAGATTCTAAAAGGTTGTCACGATATAGTAATTTAGACGGATGTCTGTAACATTGCCAAAGGAAACTTTAAATTTGGGGTATTTCTTTTTTAGATTCTGCCAGCAAGGTGTCCCTATTAACTGAGTTGAAAGCATTCTTTATGTCAACCTTCAAGATGACCTCTCCTTTGCCAGAATTTAGGTAGGTCGACAAAGCGTGTACAGCAGCCTCACAGCCCCCTTTAGAGCCATAACCTAGCTGAAGGGGCTGAAATTTTTCCGAAACAACCTCACCATAGAATTTGCAACAAATCTTGGCTGCCATACGACGGTATGTAGTTCCCACGGCAATGCCGCCGTCCTTCTTGCGCTGGGCACATAAGTTGGCCCCGTACAAAACGTCGATGACGGAATTGTTCACCTTGCCGGAGAGCATAAGGTTGATCAGAGCCGTAAGCTCCTTCACAAGTAACTCACCAGCTACCCCGGCGCCTGAACAAATAAGGTCCTTTAGGTGCTGAGGAGTCAAGCCGTCGAGGCCGCCGGCGGAGCCGCTCCGGAAGGAGCAAACGGCAGCGATCAACTCTCGACCTGTGACGGTGAGGGAGTGACTAACCGAGTCAGGAGGGTCGGGAAAAAAAAGGCCATCTGCTGGGGCAGGGTGTTTACTCTCCAGAGCTGAAAGTGTTTCCGGAGAACACGATGCCACCACATCACTACTGAAGAGAATCCTAGCTGCTCCACTAATGTCACCTTCCCCTAACTTTGTTTCTACCAGGTGGGATATACCCTTAGAAGAGTAGTATCTCTTAGACGAAAAATTTGGATCCAAAAGTTGAGCCAAAACATTACAATTTTCTTTAATTTGTGCAGTTAAAGTCTTTTGAGTTGCTAAATTTTTTTGGACGTGAAGAATTCTGTAGAGAAAGGTAAGTAACTGCTCCCAGGCACGTTGCGAGTTCTCCCGGGCGGCAAGGCGAATGCAACCCGCTAAATTCTGTGCAACTAGTGGCCTGGCACCACGGGGAACTCGCTTCAAAACGGGAATAGAATTTTTGGATTTTGAAAGGGTTTTCCAAAACGGGTCAAAAGTGGTTGTTGATGGGATGGAGCTAAAAGGAGTAATTACAGAGTCTGAAGAGAGTGTACTTGGGGGTTTATGGACCTTTCCTATGTGTACATTCAGACCCCGCTTATCTTTATAATAACTGAATCTCGCTTTCGATCTACAAATAACTAATTTTTCCAAAAATCCTTCCTTACTGAGTTTCTAATTAGAACGACACCTCAAATATTCACGGAAAGATATGTAAAAAAAAACCAAGTTCTAAGCGTTTTTTAGAATATTTATTTTTTGTTTCATAGCTTTTTTCGAAGCATCGTCGGCAAGTGGTCTATTTTTTAAATACAGTGTCGTTTGATAGGAATGCATATTGTTGAAACAATTATATGTATTTAATTTTTATCATAATGCTCAGAACAGCCAAGCATACATTAAAAATTAAATTGCATTTTTAAAATTTCTATTAATTCATATTTTAATTTTATTTTACACCCATGCTCATTCAAACAATTATTAAGAATTGTTGCAGCAATCTCCACTGTCTCAGTAAAATGTTTATTAACATAATGTAGACTGTTGCGCATACAATCGTATTCTTTGAAACTAGTAAACAAATGACTTACCTCAGTGTTCTGGTCTGCAAGCATTGTGATTTTACATTGAAGGTAAAGAGGTCCTAATTATGCGCATGCTTGCAGTTCCCCAGAACACTGAGGTTATTACAGTATTACAAGCCTCTACACTTTCTGTCATATCAAATGTTTTTACAGCTACATTTGATTCTTAATTTGGGTTACTTGTTGTTAAAAA
Source organism: Charanyca ferruginea (assembly GCA_947361185.1). Classification (NCBI taxonomy): domain Eukaryota; kingdom Metazoa; phylum Arthropoda; class Insecta; order Lepidoptera; family Noctuidae; genus Charanyca; species Charanyca ferruginea. Next base: position 19,054,804 of record OX376077.1, on the reverse strand, counting down.
ACCTTTTAAATCATTTAATGTTACATTATTGTCCTCTTTGCAGTTCTTATTTTTACTACTATGCAATAAATTGTTTATGATGGAAGTTTTGAGTGCTGCAACAAATTGTGTCTTGTTTTTTTTATCAAATAGGCTTGGGTTGCATCCACAATTGCTGCGGATGCAACCAACACAATTTTCTAATGGGACTGAGCGTACGTGTTGACAAACTTTTTATATGATATTTTCTTTGTAAATGTTGAAATATACGCTCAACTGCATTTAATGTCCTAATAAAACCTTCCTGCGAAGGCGGATTGCTTCTGGCCCCAATAAATTCTAAATCTTAAAACATATTTTAACTTTCATTGAAATAGTATAAATGCGGACTTCTTCGGGTTCAATTTGTCAGAATTTTTACCCTTTTTAGATCTGCCGTATCGCCATTTAAAGCGTCGAACAAATGGTTCATTTTTTCTATAAGCATTGTTGTCGCCATTGCTTCTTGAGGGAGTTCACCTGAAAAGTAATCATTTATTTTTAGACCGTGAAAGGTTGAGAAAACTTAAATCAAAGTGAAGATAAAGAACATGTCGCAATTTCAGTCAAAATTCATTATGATTGAATGATAGACATTGTCGTGAAGCGGCAGATAAAATGAAAGAGGGGTTAAGGTAGAAAGATACAAGAATATATTTACAACACAAACTATTGTCAAAAATGTAGAATTATAAAATAGAATGTATTTATATGTAGATTCCACTAGTTGAATATTACACTACACTGTATAGGTTTGGAGAGTAGCCTTTATACAGGAGGTCTGTAGAAACTTTTAAATCAGGAAAATTATCAGGCGTCACGCTCAAAGCCACGAGAAAAAGTGATAGTCAAACCTTTATTTTGTTGACACCCAGTTGAAAAGCTTTTTTCTATCTATCATTTAATTTTGAAACTATGAGTAATTTTATTCTCTCTATGAGTAAAGTGGCCAGAATTCATATTAGTGTTTTACGAAGGTTGTCAATGGATTTGAACTTCATAATGTTAAGAAATGCCCGATTTAGAAAGTATTAGAAAGTCACCAGATGACAATAACATGACAAGATAAACATTGCATATAAACAATTATACATTTTTCTAACAACCTAATGATGATAAAGAAACTAATGAATACGAGTGAAAGAGAACAGCAGACGAGTTTGGGAATAAGATTTATGTAAATGTGACAACTAGACCTGAAGGGGGTTGCCAGCAGGTAGGTAGATAGCCAGGGTCCGTAAATAAAAGCTTGATAGTTAAGTACACTATTATTTATTGCCTAACTTCCGTGGCCATCACATGCTTGACTACTGAGGGTAGGTAAATGATTGGAACACTGGCCTGAACCGTCTCTGTAGGTGATGCAGGTCCCGTCATCAGCCCCCACCAGGCTTCCAGTTCTAGGATCTTCCTGTGAACTTCCTTGTAGCAGGGAATCTCCGCAAAGTGTCTTCCTCCACGCCGGAACCACGATGTGGCGGAAGGGTGAAAGGTAGATCATAAATCCTGGAAGTCCAGACAGGAAAGGAAGCGTGAGCAAGCTGTCGGAACCACGTTTCGTAGGTCCAAAGGTCACAGTGTCCCAGATAGAAGGAAATACAGCAGAAAACTAGTTAAAAGGTTCTAGGAACACCTTACAATTAGGACTTCTAATAAAATACAGTATGGAAACTTACCCTAGAGGGATTTCGCGAAGTATTTATTAAAATGATTTTATTAAATGGCCGGAGCGAGCGACACCGCTGTCACCTCCAGTGCTTTTTAACGACTCGTCATCGTACTTTCCGACACCAACCGAATCAACAGTCCGCGGCGACGCTCGGCAAGGATCGTTTTAGCGATGCGCGGGCGCATAGAAGTGAGGACCTTTTAAGTTATTACGTACTCGTAGGTTCCGTATATTATTATTTAGTTTTAATGATTTATTTTAGTGTTAGGTAATATTTAAAAAGATTGTAATAGGCTAGTTAGGTGTTAGTTTATAAGGCTGTATATAAATTATATAGTTTTAAGTGTACTTAGGTTATTTTTACTAATGATTATATACTTACCTTCTATAGTTGTAAAGTGCAACGTTACAGTACCCCGCAAAAAGGCGAAGGATTTTGCGTACTAAATGTAAAATGCGACTATCACTACTTAACCGAACTAACTAACACATACAGACTAAACATTCATACCTCACGCAATTAGTCACCTTCTATAAAATCATCCAGTCTACTAATAAAGACTGGAGACCCTAACAACAGAGTAATAACTAAGTTAATAATAATTATACTCATTTAGTCAGTTTACATGTATTTAAATAGCTGTAATTATTTAATACATTAGAGTTTAAGTAGTATATTGAGGCTAGGTTAGGTACTACAACAAGTTAATTAATGTGTTTAGACTTTATAGCTGATAAGTTTGATATCCTTGATATGCCAGGAGCCTAGTGGTTTTCCAGACATATCAGCAAGTTCATAAACAAGGGGAGATTTTTTACCAATGACCTTACATTTTATGAATTTAGGAGCAAATTTTTTATTAAAATATTTGTCTTTATCACTCTGATAAAAAGTTCTTCTCCAAACTACGTCACCAATATTAAATTCGGCAGGTTTTCTGCGTAAGTTATAATGTTTACAATTCCTATCATGAGCTTGTAGTAATAGTGATTGTACTTTATTAAATATGTTAGACAGCACGCCCAAGTTTTCAGCGTAGGAATCGCGAGGTTGAAAAACAAGATCTTCATCGTTTTCCGTATCAACGTAGTGTGATCCACAAGCAATTAGTTCACGCCCGTACACTAGAAATGAAGGAGTAAAACCGGTTACCTCATTAACGGAACTATTCACTGCGAATTGTATTTTAGGTACCAGTTGGTCCCAAACACGTTGATCAGTAGTGATAAACGTTGAAATAGCGGTCATTATAGTTTTGTTGTAACGCTCGACTGTATTAATATGAGGTGAATATTTAGGAGTAAAATGTAATTTAGGTACCTTATATTTTTCAAACATCCGTTTTAATGTTGAACTTACGAATTGTTTACCATTATCAAGTATCACTGTAGAAGGTATGCCATGTATTAGAAATACGTGTTCCTCTAGGATCTTAGTAACAATTTCGGCAGTCGCGCGCTTTATTGGAAATAGTAAGCAGTACTTACTAAAACAACAAGTCACGACTAGGATATTGTTTCCTAGTAGTCGGTAGTGGGCCTACTAGGTCTACACTAATAATTTGGAATGGTCTCGAACATTGTTTAGGTCTACCCATTTCACCTAAGGGAGAATGAGTTTGATGCTTATGTGCGATACAGATATCACATGAAGTTACCGCTTTTACGACATCAGCATGCATTCTAGGCCAGTAGTAGCTGAGACTTAGCCGCTTGTAGGTTTTAAATATGCCAAAATGTCCTGAAGTTGGTTCTGAGTGTTTATTTAGAATTATTTCTGATCTAGACTCAGCAGGTACCACTTCCTTCCACTCGAACTCTTTATTTAGGGGATGTTTGGTTTGCATATATCGGAATAAGCGATTATTTTTAACTTGGTAATTAGGAAACGATGTTGGTGAATGTTGACAACCGTTAAATATATTTAAGTACCATTGATCATTAGTAGATGCAATGTTGATATCAGTGTCTATAGCTGAAATTTGGCATGCGCGAGACAGCGCATCAGGAATGACATTATCCACGCCACGTCGGTGTTTAATTTCGAAATGGAACGCTGACAAACGTACACCCCAGCGAGCTAGACGTCCAGTAGGATTGTTTAGATTAAGAAACCACTTGAGAGCTGAATGGTCAGTGAATACGATGATCTTTTTGCCATTGTCTAGGTAGCATCTCCAGTGTTCTAAGGCTACTAGTACAGCGAGAGCTTCTCTTTCAGTGATGCTGTAGTTCCTCTCTGATCCAGTTAACGTTCTACTAGTGTAGGCTATAGGATGCTCCACTCCATCTATAGTTTGAGTCAGTAGCCCTCCAACACCATAATCACTGGCGTCAGTGTGGACTTCAAACGGTAGGTCAAAGTTAGGGCATGAAAGAATCGGAGCAGAGACTAGGAGTTCTTTTAATTTTGTAAAAGATTCTTCCGCTTCAGTAGACCAAAGAAAAGGATTAGATTTTTTACTACTGGAAGTAAGTTTGTTTAGCGGCCCAGCAATTGAGCTAAATTTAGGGACAAACTTACGGTACCAGGACGCGATTCCAAGGAATCTTTTCACGTCTTTTTTGTTTGCAGGTGTTGGATAGTTTAAAATAGTATCGATTTTATCTGAATCAACATGAAGACCTTTAGAGTCAATGACGTAACCTAGATATTTAAGTTGATTACGAAAGAAAACAGATTTTTCGAAGTTTATGGTTAGATTAGCCATAGTTAATTTCTTGTGGACTTTTAGAAGTAGAGAAATATGATTTTCGAAATCAGAACTAATTATGACAATATCGTCGACGTATACGAAGACAGAGTTTTCAAACTCAGGACCATAGAACAATGTATCGACGAGTCTTTGTTGAGTAGCAGGTGAATTTGTCAACCCGAAGGGCATGGTAACAAATCTGAAAGTACCGCGATGAGGAATATAGAAAGCTGTCTTATTTCTATCGTTTTCAGATATAGGTATTTGCCAGAAAGCTTTGGATAAATCGATACTACTCAGGTACTTAGCATTTTTTAAATTATCCAAAATCTCAGATATGTAAGGCAACTTATAGGCGTCTTTTTTAGTTACGGAATTCAGTTTTCGACTGTCTAGACAGAATCTGAGTTTACCGTCCTTTTTAGGCGTCAATAGAACGGGGGAAGACCATGGACTCTCACACTCTTCAACTACCCCCAATGATAACATTTCGTCTAGTTGCTCAGATAGGATCCGTTGTTTCTCAGGGGAAACCCTGTAGTATCTTTGCCTAATAGGTAAAGAATCACCAGTATCAATATGATGGGTTACTAAATTAGTTCTACCTAAGCCACGTTTTTCTGATGATATATTTTTAAATTGTTCTATAATATTATCAGCAGTTACACGCTGCGCTTGAGTTAATTCATTATAGGAATGTACTACACTAGTAGATTCTGACACCGTAGATACTTCACAAATATTGTTTGTGGCATCATGAATAGAAATGGAGTTATAAAACTTTGGAAATAGTTTAAATTTAGTCCAAAAGTCAATGCCTAGTATTAAATTTGATTTTACAGATGGTACGACATAAGCTTTCAATATATGGAATTGTTTTTCAAATGTTACAGGGAGGTTAATGAATCCAATAGATGCTAAATTCTGTCCACCGGCGGCTGTAAAGGTTTTAGCAGTGTCCTTATGTAGTTCAAGACCCAATGAGACAAAATGTAGATGAGCATTATTACCTAAAATAGTCACTGTAGAACCGGAATCAAGTAAACCACAGAAGTTTATGTCACGTATTTGGATAGTCGCGTACGGTCGTAGATTATCCTTTGGTTTTTTATCGAAGATTGTTGTAATGAAATAGCTAGAAAAGAAAATCTTGACTGTCAGAAGCCAGTCCTTCCAATCGTTTTCATCATAGTTTTTATTTTTGTTAGATTTAATAGTATTAATATTAGTTTTTATTGGTTTTTCATTACAGCAATCTTCACCAGCTAGTTTTTTTCTTTAGAGTTCGAATGACAATTAGTGCAATTAGGGTATTTGACATTTTTTGTTCCACACTTAAAACAAATTAGAAACCTATCCGCTTTACACTGTTTCAAAGAATGTTCAGAATTCCGGCAGCGAGGACAATACACCTGTTTAGCATTCGAAACAGAAGTGGAAACAGCAGCTACATCTGAGTTATCTTTTGATTTCTTATAAATCAAAAGATAACTCAGATGTAGCTGCTAAACAGGTGTATTGTCCTCGCTGCCGGAATTCTGAACATTCTTTGAAACAGTGTAAAGCGGATAGGTTTCTAATTTGTTTTAAGTGTGGAACAAAAAATGTCAAATACCCTAATTGCACTAATTGTCATTCGAACTCTAAAGAAAAAAACTAGCTGGTGAAGATTGCTGTAATGAAAAACCAATAAAAACTAATATTAATACTATTAAATCTAACAAAAATAAAAACTATGATGAAAACGATTGGAAGGACTGGCTTCTGACAGTCAAGATTTTCTTTTCTAGCTATTTCATTACAACAATCTTCGATAAAAAACCAAAGGATAATCTACGACCGTACGCGACTATCCAAATACGTGACATAAACTTCTGTGGTTTACTTGATTCCGGTTCTACAGTGACTATTTTAGGTAATAATGCTCATCTACATTTTGTCTCATTGGGTCTTGAACTACATAAGGACACTGCTAAAACCTTTACAGCCGCCGGTGGACAGAATTTAGCATCTAATAATTTGAATTATGTCTTGAATTATTATTATACTTATGTTGTTTGTAATAGTTTGATTTATTCGAATTTTGTTCAGTTGTTTTGCTAAATGCTAAGTCTGGAGCCAAAGTATCAGACGACACACTAGGGGGTTCTGTAAACTGAGAAGTCAGCGACTGTATTTTTTCATAGTTCCTACATAGTGATCTTAAGCTATCCATAGTGTTGATAGATGACGTATTAGAAGCCAATGCACTAGAATATCATGGTCTAATGTTATGCATTAGGATGTCTAATTTGTCCTGTTCAGAAATATTCTTAGTTAATCTAGAAAACAATTCAGACATTTTAGCAAAATAAATAGTTATATTCTCCGTATCACCTTGTGTTCTATTACGTATCTCTGTCAATAATCGGTAGTCGTAATCAAAATGACTAAAATCCTCTATTAGTAAAACAATCAACTCATCCCAGGCAGTAACTGTGTCCTTTATACTACGATACCAATGCAACGCATCGCCAGTAAATATTTCCGTAGCATACAGTAATCAATTTATTTGAAGGTATATTACGCGCAGTGCTGTATTCGTTCACTCTCTGTACGAAAGCATGTACACATGATTTACCGTTAAATTTGATTTTTTGTAGGTCACTAATATGCGAGCGGTCACAATGCATCGATACGTTTGGTACGGCCTCCATAGATGTTTGAACGCTAGCCACAGGCTCACAGCTTAGGTTTGCAGATTTATTATAGACATTTATTTTATTCATCAATGATGTTAAGTGTTTTGAAATTGACTTTACTTTTTCAGAGTGTTTAGAGTCAGAGCAATCAATTCTTTTTATGCGGTGATACAAATGATTACACAAAGCTTTAGTTCGTTCAAAAAGGTTCGTATCAAACTTATCCTCTAAGGATTTAATTCTAGTTGTCAGTTCGATCATTGAAACATTAGCGCCAGAAATGTCGGCGTCTGGTTCGATTCCTGACTCACAAATATCCGAGGTAGGTATAATTGGTGTTAGTTTGTTTATTTGTTTGCGGAGCTCGAGTACGGTCGATGCAGGTTCTTCGCCTCTAATGAGCACTTCATACGTTAATTCGTGTTTGTTAAGTACAAAAAATTTGATAGGGTATGTTTCCATGTTTACCAGAAGAATGAAAGAAATTGATAGATGAATACAAAGAAAGAATAGCTAATCTGGAAATAATTATGGTGTTCCTTACAATAAAAGTACTAGCTACCTTTACGATAGGTGACAAGAGGTAATTAGATTACTTAGTTGTAATTTGTTAGTTGAAAATGTATGAAAAGAAAGTTATTGAAAGATGTAAAAGTAATAGAATTTAGTTGTGCGAACTGTTACGTATTACAAAGTAATGTTAAACTGGTTGTTGTTTTTTTTTTTAATTGGCCTTACTTTTTTTTATTTATTTATGTTGGTGCTGGATACAATTTAATTAACATGCTATAATTATCTTTTCACAATTAATAGAACCAACACGAACAGTTGACCTCAACAATACACTAATGGGCATAGATTTCTATACAAGGTACTAGCTAATGAGTAGATAACAGAAACAGTAATTGTATGAATAGGAAAGTACGTACCAGTTCGCTTTACTGTAGATTGTCACCGTCACGTTCACAGCAACAATGTAGGTAGATCGTCTAACCGCTGTATTTTTGGAAAAAAGAATCAAGACATGATTAGGCCACTAGAAACACACGATAAGGGCGCCACTGTGACAACTAGACCTGAAGGGGGTTGCCAGCAGGTAGGTAGATAGCCAGGGTCCGTAAATAAAAGCTTGATAGTTAAGTACACTATTATTTATTGCCTAACTTCCGTGGCCATCACATGCTTGACTACTGAGGGTAGGTAAATGATTGGAACACTGGCCTGAACCGTCTCTGTAGGTGATGCAGGTCCCGTCATCAGCCCCCACCAGGCTTCCAGTTCTAGGATCTTCCTGTGAACTTCCTTGTAGCAGGGAATCTCCGCAAAGTGTCTTCCTCCACGCCGGAACCACGATGTGGCGGAAGGGTGAAAGGTAGATCATAAATCCTGGAAGTCCAGACAGGAAAGGAAGCGTGAGCAAGCTGTCGGAACCACGTTTCGTAGGTCCAAAGGTCACAGTGTCCCAGATAGAAGGAAATACAGCAGAAAACTAGTTAAAAGGTTCTAGGAACACCTTACAATTAGGACTTCTAATAAAATACAGTATGGAAACTTACCCTAGAGGGATTTCGCGAAGTATTTATTAAAATGATTTTATTAAATGGCCGGAGCGAGCGACACCGCTGTCACCTTCAGTGCTTTTTAACGACTCGTCATCGTACTTTCCGACACCAACCGAATCAACAGTCCGCGGCGACGCTCGGCAAGGATCGTTTTAGCGATGCGCGGGCGCATAGAAGTGAGGACCTTTTAAGTTATTACGTACTCGTAGGTTCCGTATATTATTATTTAGTTTTAATGATTTATTTTAGTGTTAGGTAATATTTAAAAAGATTGTAATAGGCTAGTTAGGTGTTAGTTTATAAGGCTGTATATAAATAATATAGTTTTAAGTGTACTTAGGTTATTTTTACTAATGATTATATACTAAACTTCTATAGTTGTAAAGTGCAACGTTACATGAAGACAACGAAATAATTATTTTATGATGAAGAAATTAACATTACCCATTGGAGAACGTTGTTACAAGTAAGATATCAATGTATAATACCACAACATCTGACACGTAATGAAATTTGTAAATAAATAAAAATGGGTTTCTTTCAATTACTGGCTTTTTCTAACTATTACAAAACTGTAATCATCTCTTTGTTTGTTAGAGCATCACACTAAAACTACTACCTAGACCAATTTTGTTGACTACCTAGACAAACTTACTGTTTGCAATCTTCGCCAGCATTTTTGTTTGAAATTTGGTTCTGTATTATGCTGCTTGGTTAACTTAGGTGCAAAAACAAAATTTAGATTTTCATTGTCTTTGTCAAAGAATTATTTTATGTGGCTACTTGGCCATACCTGTAATAATTAACAAGTTATTAGAAATAATGTTAGATATTCATAATCAATTTACATGGGTTTATTTTTACAATGCCAATTCCAGTTTATATACAAGAAATTGCGTACGCTAGTTGAGTCAGTGTCAGTTATCGTTAGAGGCGGCTACCTTGCGTGTTTTTATCAATCTAAATATTACCACCGCCATCGTCGAGTTGCTCAAGGCACAATTAATTTTATGAAGTCTGATTTGAAACCACCAGTTGACCAACAACTAGGGTGGTTGGTTGGGTGATTAATCAACCGGCATGTGACCTAAGTCATGTAATAACCTAATTTATGTGGTTTTACAAAATTTAAATTGAACGGGTCCCGTACTTATTTTCATGTATTTAGTAAAAAGCTGTTATTTTGACATTACAAACAGACACTTAGATTAATTATCACGTATCTCTTTTATAAGAACAGATAATCTATCTGCTGTCACACAATCACCTGAAAAGTAGAAACCCAAAGGTCGCATCCATTTTTTTTTCGAATTTTATTAGTCATAAATAGCAGAACATGCGTGGCTGGTTTTATAGTTCTGCCTAGATTTCAGTGATTCTGATACCTTGTTTGACATTGTATGGCAGATTTTTTCTTATAGACATTTCGTAAAATGCCAAAATTCACAGATTTTCTTCATGTTCTCGATTATTTGTTATTCCTTTAATAGTATCAAATATTTGGCTATTTATACCACATGTCATTGGTATTTTATTGAGGAGTGCTTTTAGAGTTTTTTACTGGGTAGACAAAAAAAACGCCGTAACAATCTGTAGCTGGCAGTAGACCTTTTGTATATACAAACACGGAGATGGCATTGATGACAAAGTTATGGCTTTGAGCTTGAGCATATGCTCAAAGCCATAACTTTGTCATCAATGCTCCATCTCCGTTCAGTCAGTTTTCTGGGAGTATTTTTAAGTTGACTTTGCAACAATAATGCAAATGATCCTGATATATTTTTGTTCATGAGGCTTTTGACATTTTTGTCTGCAGTTAACGTTTTGAAAAGGGTACGTGGTTGTTTCTTAATGTTTTGTCTGTCTTATTATTTCACTTAAGTTTCTCCTACATTTTTTGTAAAGTTTAAGTTTTCTAGGAGTCAATTCTACTGTCTTGTTTAAATCCAGCTCTCTTAAAATCCCTTTTGTTTTTGGCACCTGGAAATATGAATTGGAAAAAAAGAAATAAATAGAAAAAATTAATGAAATGAATAGTTAAAATATTTTGATAGCATAAAGCACTAGGCTGTGGATTCGAAAGTCCATCATCATCATCACCAGGTGAATGACGTTTACTGCTGAACATAGATCTCCCCTAGGAAGAAGGAATATGTTTTCTAATGTCATTGAATTGCAACTGGCTCATCAGCTAGTTGCAATTAAAGATGCCCATGCCAACTATGGGCATCTTTAATACCAGAGGCATTATCATAATCGCCACTAGGAACCACTATTATACTCAGGAAATGCTGCTGCTTATTCTTTTGGTTCTGCGGTGCTATTACACAAATGTTACATAAATGTTAGTGAAAATGAGTATACTACGAACCTTCAGACTATCAGTAGTTGGTTCACATATGGTTGTCACTTGAACAGGTAATGAAGATTCCATTGTCACTAGCACCTGAAGAAGAAGAATTTTATATTGTTGGAATGTCCCCTCTCTTGGAGCATTCGCCTGTAATGTAATGTCACAGAGTCGAGCATTACATCAGTTAGGGCAGAGAACCGAGCATTACATTGCGCAACCTGTAACTTTACAGAATCAAGCATCACAGTGTGCAACCTGTAATATTATTATCACCATTTATTAAGCATATTTACCTATAAATTACATTTTTAAATATTAATAAATAATAATATAATAATAATAAAAACATTTAAAAATAGTAGCCCACCGGTATCGGGAACAAGGTCCAAGCTACCGGCGGTCTGGGCTGCAGAGAGAGAAACCTCCTGACAATGCGGGCCGTGTCCAGAAGTACTGCCTTCTGAATCAAGCCCTTGATCCAGCCGCCTAAGGAGAGCCTCCTTAGATTTTGGTCGAGGCTCTTGGCAATTAAGCCATTGGCTGTAGAAACTATCGACTCAATGATCGCTGAGTCCACATCCCACATGTCGACAACCTCGCGTGTCTTTATAGATCTTCACGAGGTTCACGTCATGCGGAACTGCTATGTCAATAATCATTGCGCGCTTCTCCAATCCATCCATCACCATTACATCAAGCTTATTGGCTACAATAGTCCTGTCAGTGATTGTTCGGGCGCCTCCGACAACTCGGCAATCTTCGGCTGCTGTCGTGAGACAGCGGAAGGCGGCGGGCGGCGGCGGGTAGTGGCGAGAGGTGCGGCGTGCGGGACGCGGGCCGTCGGGCCTTCACTTCACTAGCGAGAACCACCGACGACATACGCGCGCCTTATTGGTTTCTAATACTGTACATTTATTTGGATATACGTTGTCAGTTATACAGTCCACTGCTTTTAATTTCATAGTCCAAGTCAAGACCCTAACATATGGTCCTTCAAGCCTCTTCTACGTCGCGTTTTAAAGCATACAAAACGGTCGACGACTGGCTGTATAGTTGAAGAATATCGCCGTTACATCGTCGGTTCAAAAATCGCCGTGTCATTGTCCATAGTGACAATTTTTTGAAGTCAACGGTCAATCGGAACAAAGAAAAGAACTTTGAAAATTTTCCTGAGGTCTTTACATACGACGGCGGTGCAAGATCGACAGCCCTGGTCGAATTACGTTGAGTCGCCGCTTCGTGGGAACCAAATAAGTTCATCTTGTGGATAAGGATAAGGATATTTGTGAGTTTGTTCCAATTATTTCCCTTCTATTTCCTATCCCAACGTTATTAACGATTACCGTGTTAAATTCATAAGTAGATTATTTGTTTCTTTGTCTTTTTCTTCGCCTCGTTAGTGTTATTGCCATAGCCATCATATGTCTTACTCTTCTTTTGCATTCACGCGTACACTTTCTGTTGCATTCACGCATTGCTTATCTATCGCTTGCCGTTAACCGTTATAATTTGTAACGGTCGCATCAGCTGATCGTGCGCTGTCAGTGAGTCAAGGTCACGCGTCTATTCATACTTAACGATTTTTTTTTCTATGTTACAAAACATTCCTCGCTAATTATTTATCGCTTCGCTCAGTTTAAACATCTACATTATTATCATTATACTTTGCTCGTAATGGCCGAAGATTTACTTATTAGGAAACGTAGTGCTATGAAAGCGAAGCTAACGAACTTTAGCAATTATATAACAGTGTTGCTTAGTTGTGAAGCTATTTCTGAGTTACAGCGTATCGAGTTAGAGGGACGCTTAAGTAAATTTGATGCTATATACGATGATTTTGACGAATTACAGTTGCAAATCGAGGTGCAGTCGGACAAGCCAGACGAGGCATATGCAGAGCGATCCAAGTTTGAAGAGCGGTACCACGCACTAGCAGCACAGGCGCGTAGTCTGTTGGCCGGCGTCGCCGCTGGCGTCGTTGGTGACAATGGGTCTGTAGCGGGCTCGGCAGGCAAACAATCAGGTGAATCGTTTCAACGTAACTTTATACGCTTACCCAAGATTAATTTGCCTAGTTTTGATGGTGGTTATCAGTACTGGCTTGAGTATAGAGATACTTTCTTGTCATTAATTCATAACAGTAGTTGCATAGATGAAATTAGCAAGTTCCACTACCTTCGTGCATCGCTTAAAGGTGATGCAGTGGAAGTCATTACGAATATTGATTTTAAAAGTGAGCATTATGATATGGCGTGGAAGTTGCTATGTAGCCGCTATGATAATAGTAGACTTTTAGTTAATAATCACGTGCAGGCATTGTTCAATGTTGAGCACATTCCGAGGGAGTCGTGTACCTCTTTGCGGCGTTTAGTTGACGTCATAAATAAAAACATTAGAGCCCTAAAAACATTGAACGAGCCCACGGAATACTGGGATACGTTGACTGTGTATATGATGTCCGTTAAATTAGATTCCGTCACCAGTAGAAATTGGGAGGAACATCGGAACACTACCAAAGTCACCCACACTGACACAATTTTGTTCTTTTATAAGTAAAAAAGCTGATCTACTGGAAACTTTAGAATACAATACAAAGGCAAACACAGACAGTATTTGTAACACAATACAAAATAAACCTGAATCTTTAGTTATAGCTACTGAGCAGAGTGCAAATAAAGTTCAAACTTACAATCGAAATTCATCAAATCAAATAAAATGTCCCTTATGTACAAAGGCTCATCTTTTGTATACTTGTGAAGAATTTCGTGCATTGCCGGTTGAAACTCGTATAGCTAAAGCAAAAGAATTTAAGGTTTGCTTTAATTGTTTGCGTTCTAGCCATTTAACTAAACGATGTAAATTAACGGTGATGCGGGCTTACAACAACGTCTGCCCACTTCTTCTCACTTGAATGCTTCAACCCGGGGAGGATGTTCGGGCGCCTCCGACCACTCGGCAATCTTCGGCTGCTGTCGTGAGACAGCGGAAGGCGGCGGGCGGCGGCGGGTAGTGGCGAGAGGTGCGGCGTGCGGGACGCGGGCCGTCGGGCCTTCACTTCACTAGCGAGAACCACCGACGACATACGCGCGCCTTATTGGTTTCTAATACTGTACATTTATTTGGATATACGTTGTCAGTTATACAGTCCACTGCTTTTAATTTCATAGTCCAAGTCAAGACCCTAACAGTGATGATGGATTGATCCCAGTACAATGTGACATTGCTATTATCAAGAACTGGATGTAGCACATACCTGTAGTATGGTACTTCTGATTCCACAAGGTTGTAATTCAGAGCAAGTTGCTGATGGATAATCCTGGCCACAAGATTGTGCCTATGCAAGTACTCTTCGTTAGCAAGACGAGAACATCCAGAGATAATGTGACGGATTGATTCTCCCGGTCGGTGACATGCCCGACAAATGTCAACTGTGCCATCTTTCACAATAAATCTCCGGTAGTTATTCATCAAAATAACTTTGTCCATAATTGCACAGACACATTCTTCGGTTTCTCCAAATAGATCACCAAATCGTAGCCAGGATACGGACGCTAAGAAATCCACATCGGCCCCGTGTAGGAGCCGGAAAAAGCGTCCGTAAAGCTTCTTACTCGTCTAAGCATTTAAGAAGCCACGACCTCCACCCTTCCGCGGGATATACAGTCTCATCACAGATGACCGTGGGTGATGCAACCGATATGCCGTCAACAATGTACGGGCTCTTCAGGGCATCGAGTTCCGTTTGAGTCTATCTGAATATGCCGAAAGAGTACATCAGGACTGGCATGTCAGACGGAAATAAGGTGCGCGCCTTCAACGGGTGGGCCGTTGAAGGCGCGCACCTTATTTCCGTCTGACAAAACACTATTAAATTCCTTCTTCAGGCGGCCAAAGAAGCGCTCCCTCAACGATTGTTTCATGTCAGAAGCATTGATGCCCAACACTTCCGCCATACCCAAATATTTATAGGTCTCAATTGAAGAGAGGGATCTAAGGTTTATGGAATCCGAGAGCTGAACTCCTTCGGTTTTCACAATCTCTCCTCGCTTGACATGCATGACCGCACATTTGTCCACACCATATTCCATCCTGATGGCGCTACTGAAAGTTTCTGTTACTTTCAGTAGCTCCATCAGCTGTGAACTGTTGGAGGCAAAGAGTCAATTTGATTTGTCTATTAATAAAAAGACTTTTAATTTTTGTAAACTTTAGTAATATGTAAGTACTTCATTCAATTTTTAGTTGCCCCGGCAATATATTGGCAACACAACATTTAGTTTATGATTATTTTAGATTTATGTCATTACTGTCACTGTCAACTGTCACCACCTATATCAATATCGCAATAAAACAGTCACGTATTTTTGCACCCAGTTGTGCACTTACATTTTTTCTTTTTTTTTCTTTTTTTTTAAATAGGTTATTTACCTATCCAAGTGAAACCCCAACAAAGGCTTTGTAATGTAATCTTTCTTTTTTTTAGTCTAAATTCATCTACTGCACTTTTCATTTTACGATGCCAGAGCTCGCCGAATACGATTTCTGCTGCAGACATGTTTTCTTGAATCTTTGACTTGTAAACTCAATTTGCTTATTATGCGTAAGCAACCAGTGTACCGTAATTCCCTCTATGAATTAATTGTTTTACTGATTATAGGTTAGTTGTCAATTTGGGTACAATATACATCTTTTATGTCCACATCTAAACTGCAATCACCAACTAAGGCACAGATACGGCTACACATCAAGCTATACATTTCCAGTTTAAGCTGATCTCTCATTGTATGAAAATTCTATATAATGTAGCTTATACTGGAAATGTATGTGTGATGTGTAGCCGTGTGTACAAATCTTTACACCGAAAACAAAGTTGGCACTTTGGTCTTGTCGGCGATCACAATAGACTGACCCTTCATTTCATAAGAGGCATTCTTAATCCCTTTTTTGTTTGGGGTCAGATGCACGCTCGCTCCGGAGTCACTAGCACATGAATAAAAGACCGAGCAGAAGGTAGGCTACCTTACAGCGTTCAAAATTCTTACCTACTTTCACATATATTACTTTTATTTTCAATAACCGAGTGACAGACTCCGTTATTGAAAATAAAAGCGGAACATTAAAAATGTGTATCTTTGAAAGCCGAAATGGTAAACTTAGTTAACAGTTTGTTTAAAATTAAGTAGGTACATTTTATTTTATTGCTAGAAATCGAAAGAAAAATATTAAAATCAAAGTATTTTTTATTAAGTATTTATATTACATTTCTACAAAGTTCCAACTCTCAAAATTTGTTTGTTCTTATTTTGCTTAGTTTTTAGTAATTTATTGTTTCGTTTTATCATATGATAAATTCTGAACCTAATATGTATATATTTTAAATAATCTATTAGAAAACAGGGGTACGGCATTTCAAAAGTATGTACAATCATCTATATGCTTTAGAATTTCCTGTCAAACATTTGTAATTCTCTGGCGAATATTAAATATGTTCAAAATTTCGAGGAGTTAGCTGCTGCAAGGCTGGCCACAAACGGACTGCTCGAGCAGTTAAGCATTGATCAACATACACGGACCGCTCGAGCAGTCATAGTCAACCGCTTGAAGCTGCACTTGATAACTGCTGAACAAGCAAAAGACACGCGGGCGGGAGGGGCGCGTGACGTGGAATCAAAAGAGCGGGCGGAGAGACTGGTCGAGAGCATTCGACAGCTCGAGCAGTCAGTGTATGCTTGGCAACTGCTTGACTGCACGATGAAATTTCACTGCGCTGCTGACCACCCGAAGCAGTCGCGACTGCTCGAGCGGTTACGTGTAGGTATGTGTGCACGTAGAAGACTATAGTTCACTATGTGACGACACGTCACTATGCGACGACACGTCACTATGTGACGACACAGTGACGTCACGGACAGTGTACGGTACGCATCAGCTGTTGACTGCTTGAGCAGTCGGTTGTTGACTGCTCGAGCTGTCTCTACCAACCGCTCGAGCAGTTGAATTTCTACCGCAGTCTAGTCATGGATTCTGACGAAGAAGCACTGCTTTTGCTGCTTCTGCTCAAGCGAAGACGACGGCGGCGACGTCAAAAGAGAAAATTTTGGGTTCATTCAATTTTGGAATTAAGAGAACAACATGGACAATTCCATCATTTGTTTATGGAACTTAGAAGTGATGAAGAAAAATTTTTCAACTATTTTAGGATGTCAGTGTCTTCGTTTGATGAAATGAATAATATACTAAGGTCTAAAATTAAACGTGAAGACACAATCATGAGGAGAAGTATCCAAGCAGAAGAAAGACTAGCAGTAACATTGAGGTTCGAAAAATAAATAACAATTATTTAAATTTTTATTCATTAAAAATATTGGAAAATAATTCATCAGACCAAAAGCATCAACAACAATTGGTAAGATAGTGAGGGATGTTTGCAGAAATATATGGATACATAATAATATGAAGGATATGTGTATGGAACAACTAACTAAAGATAAATGGAAAGACATAATAAATGGTTTCAAAAAAACTTCTAAGTTTCCGAACTGCCTTGGCGCCGTTGATGGCAAACATATTAGAATAAAACAACCCGCGCAAAGTGGATCGTCATATTATAACTATAAAAAATATTTTTCGATAGTACTTCTAGCAGTATGTGATAGTAATTATATGTTCACTTTCGTGGATATAGGCTCGTATGGAAGGCACGCTGACTCGACTATTTTCGAAGAGAGTTGTCTATATAAAATGTTACAAGAAAAAAGTTAAATATACCTCCACCTTCTGCAATATCGCATAATGGACCTGTATTACCGAATGTGTTTATTGGGGATGAAGCATTCAGCTTGCAGGAAAATTTAATGCGTCCATATGGTGGCAAGAATTTACCAGAGAAAAAAAAAATTTTTAACTGTCGCTTATCACGTGCTAGGCGATATATTGAATGCACGTTTGGCATTTTAGCTAATAAATGGCGGATCTTCCATAGACCACTTAACGTCAGTGTTGATTTCGCAGTGGATATAGTAAAAGCATCATGTGTTCTTCACAACTACGTAAAACAACGAGATGGAAATAAATTTGAGGATACGTTTGAGGGTCTTCCTCACTCTATAGTACATTCAACCCAGCAAGTTCGCCAGGTGGGCCTATGTTAACAACAATCCGTGAAGAATTTGCTAATTACTTTGTGAGCGAATAAGGCAAACTAGATTGGCAAAGGAATATGATATAAATCAATAAATATGTTTGTGACTTTATAATATGACATAAACTTAATAAATGTGTGTGTAATAAAATGACTCACTTTTTTACTTACCGATTTTATTTTTTTCTTGATTTGTTTTTTCATCAAAGTTCTCAATAACTTGGGCGCAAATAATTGCCCATGCATTGTTCTTCTTTATTTTGTCGCTGTGCTCCTTAAGCTTATAGTTCCAAATAATTTCATGTGTTTTAATTGCACTTATAAGCGCATTACTATCGCACACACCCTCCATTTTCAAAGATCAGTCGACAAATGAGACGAGACAGAGACTAAAACGCCGCGAGGCCAGAAGAGAAGGGAGGGGGAGGTCGTAGAGCTGTCGACTGCTCTAGAGCCGCCGACGGCTCGAGCAGTCAGTGTATGCCTCGCGACTGCTCGCGAGCGGTCGACAGCACGATGGAATTTCATCATGTAGTTGACGGCTTGAAGCGGTCGCGACTGCTCGAGCAGTCGTGTGTACGGCAGCGAATGAATGGCTATAGTTCACCGCGCGGTCGCGGCTTCAAGCAGTCGGTCATAACTGCTTGAAGCAGTCCGTGTACGGCTGGCCTTACGGGTACATATTTGAATGTAGAACATTACAATTATCTGAAAGAAAGAAAAACCTTTTATTCTTGCGAAAACGACACACATATTAGGTACATACACATTGATACAAAACCTAAAACTGAAACAAGTAGATACTAAAATAAATTAAAATAAAATGTCCGTGTCGGAAATGGTGCGTCACTACAGCGCGAATCTTAATCTTTATCTTCAATTAAAATAACTTTTAATTTTTGGTTTTATGGTCGTTCGATATTTGAAATTTAATAATAATGTGACCCCCATTTCTACCCGTGGGTGTCGTAAAAAGCGACAGAGGGATATTGACCAGAGGATGGGCAGCAGTGTCCTTCTGAGTATCATTACACCTACTGCGATCGCCAACATGCATCGGCCAAGCATGGCGATTATGGCTGAACCCCCCCTTGGGGAGACCTGTGCCCAGCAGTGGGCGTCTAAAGGTTGAAATGATGATGAATGAATAATGTGACCCCAAACTAGGGAGACCCTGTACTATGGGTGTCAGATAGCTGATATACATACACAAATACATTTTTAAATACATACATATATAAGGTGCTATAAAAATATCTGCCACGGCTGCAATGGGAGACAGTATTGTGTTTATAGATTACAATAGTAAAGATAAATTATTGATCATTTGTCATATTTTTTTTCATACAAAAAATTGTACGTATAAATTTAAATTGATTTATTCGCATAAAACCATCACGTAGACTTGCTGTTGCCGCACCGCACCGAATAGGTACAATTCAATCGTTTCGCAAAACGCCGGCGCCGTTCATACACTGTTGCCATTCTTATCATTACGCCCCCACCCTGACCCGCACTACCCCGTTCGTCGCACGCGCCAGCCGACCGCCCGCTCGCCAGTCGCCCGGTCGCCCCCCGCCCGCTCGGAAGTTAGTTTTAATTAGCGGTTAGCGACGGTAAATCGCTCGCACCCTGACCCGCACTACCCCGTTCGTCGCACGCGCCAGCCGACCGCCCGCTCGCCAGTCGCCCGGTCGCCCCCCGCCCGCTCGGAAGTTAGTTTTAATTAGCGGTTAGCGACGGTAAATCGCTCGCGCTTCCTTTAAAAATGCCTCCCAGACGACGGTATTCCAATCAAGCATATCTTGAAATGGTGTTGTGCTACCGCGAGTGTAACTCCATAACTGCGCATGCAGTAAACTTATACCAGCAGAGGTTTGGTGTGCGAGTGAGTCATCATGTGTGGAAGAACTAAAAAGGCGCATCAAACGCGCATTTAGGCAAGTAAAAAGTGAAACGGACACATTAAATAAAGTGAAGAGACATGTACGTAAGCGTGCCTACATTTGTGTGCAACGCGAAGGCGAAGGCAACGCCAAGTTACTGTAATTTATCGTTATTTGATACCTAAGTATTAATCTAAGCACCTACTGTTTAAAAATAATAAGACAAAAATTGCGATTCTTACACTAACTTGTCAGTCCAAAGCCTGTTTTAAGTGTGATGGGAAGTTTATCATCTTATTTACCTACGTCAGTTTTTTGGAAGAATGGGGTAGCTGGTAAGTAATTGCACTTTTAAAACACTTTTTTCCCTGCGTATTATTGTGTACCTAGTAGGTTAGATAGTGACGAACTAATCAGCTGATTTCAGTTTTCATTCACAGAACAGATAGAAAGAGATAGCAGTTGTTTTCATTGACGAAGCGACACATCGCGCGTAATTTGTGAAACGCGTTATGCAGAGTAGAGTCAATGTTTATTAAACTACTTTATTTTCTCAAATTAAATTAACTATTCTGGGGTACGAAAGTTTTTCACTATTGTAATCTTTAAACACAATACTACCTCCCATTAAAGCCGTGGCAGATATTTTTATAGCACCTTATATAGGTAAACAACACCCAGACACAAGGTAAACACAAGTGCTCATCACACAAATATTTACCCTGGGCGGGAATCGAACCCGCAACACTGTGCAGCAGCCGATCGCTCAACCACTACGCCAACCGTGTCGTCATTAGTTCCTCTCGTGTTTCTCTTTTAAGGCCATATTTAAGGATATGATCCCATCGCTTCGATAAATCAGGTACAATGTCTGGACCCCAATCAATTAAGAGTCAGCGGATATGCCATCAGCCGTCGGCGTAGGCGAGCGGACAGGAGATGTAGGCCTAGACGCACCGCTGTCTGTTTCCAGATATTCTGGAACGATATTTCTTGGTTAATATCTCGTATTAACTCTTGTAAAATACAATTGGTCAATATCACGTATTGACTCTAAAAACAGAAAACATTAAGTAAATATCTCGTATTGACTTGAAAGTTTGATGTACCGTCTAACATCTCGTGTTAGATCTAAGGCACCATTATACAAAGAATTATTATTTTGCACAATAACAATGACGAAAAAATTATGTACATAATTTTTGACCGTCAATTGTCACACGTCTATGACGTCTTTTCTTAGTCATTTTTTGTTCATATTTCTTTAATTTTCTTCGCCATTTGTCTTCCTTCGTTTCTTCATGCTTCCTTTTTGGCATTTCTTAAGTTATTAGCACTGCTTAATACCAATAAGATCCATAAACTAAAAAAACCTAATTACACTATGTGCGGTTGCCGCGCGCGCACGGAAACGAATGAGGAATGGTGGAGTAGGGTGCCTATTGGAGATAGTGCTATCTCTTTCTTTCATATGGCGCTAAACTATGTGCGAGTGAGTCGAAGCATAGCGGGACTACTACAAGTGAATATTTAAATCTCTAAAGACGAAGACAGTATAATTAATATTATAATTATGTTAAATGCAAAATCACGGTCATGAACCTTATTGTGGTTGTATATGAGCATAAAACATGCACATTTACTTTACTTTAAGGCAATAGGTTTAAGCAAAATTT
Source organism: Charanyca ferruginea (assembly GCA_947361185.1). Classification (NCBI taxonomy): domain Eukaryota; kingdom Metazoa; phylum Arthropoda; class Insecta; order Lepidoptera; family Noctuidae; genus Charanyca; species Charanyca ferruginea. The sequence goes on along the minus strand of OX376077.1, from coordinate 19,033,122 downwards.
TAACAAGTACGTGTCTTTTATGAGACAATTGTGTGCTAATAATAAATTAAAAGTAAACAATATTTCCCGTATAAATCCGTTCAAAAATCAAAAAATCAAAATTAAAAATAATTTATTTGCATAAATAAGGTACAGAAGGTTGGTAAAATGTACAGAAATGTTCTCTTATTCTGCCTTTAATTTCGGCGTGCAAATATAAAACAGAGTTACATAAGACACTTCAATTAATTAATTATTGATCATAATCATTTACATTATCTAGATAATCCCATTAATGTTATTATTAACTTCAACTAATGTCAATTTACTCATGAAAAATAAATAAATGTGAATAATAATAATCATAAATGTCAATAGAAATTATGTCAACAATGGTAGAGTACAGTAATAATAACAATTATAATTTAAAATGACCGTGCAATAATAATAAAAATAAAAAAAATAATAATAAATAAAGCTTACAATTTATAATCTAAAAATTCATGCACACTATAAAAGCATTTGTCAAGTATAAAAGCGTTGTGAGAAAACAGCTGTTTCTGGTAGGTTACCGGCGTTGGTGTCAACTAAACACTGAGTTTACCTTTATATATTTACGGGAAAACAATAATCCTGGGATTTTGTGCCGTTATATTACTAATAAACTAATAATTACACACCACTTATATCCTAATTAAAACAAATTTTCCATTACATACATTTGGTGATTAATAGTTGTAGTATGTGTTAACTTATCGTTAGGCAAGTGGAATATATCTGAATATTGAGAGCAAACTTCTGTAAGAGCTTCGGATTCCTCCGAATTTAAATGATCAGTTCGTAGTGAATTTAACACGTCGATAGTTCGACTGGACGTCTCGTCTCTTGGATATTCGTGTTGACTTGATAAGCAGTGTTTAAAGTAGTAAGTTTTAGGTTAGGATCAATTTTAATGTGGGATAATGAACCTCATTATCCCACCACATAGCCAATACCTTTGGCTATCGTTAAATTGACTCGATTGTTTTTTTTTACTTTTACGATACAATTGGATATAAGGCCGCATTTAGACAAATGTTGATCTATGATAACTCCTTCCTCTAGATCAGTGTCTTGTACTGAACATTCAATTACTGTGTCAGTACGTGGCGGAATATCGTAACTACATTTCTTTGATCCCGCCACGTACGCGGACGTGGCGGGATCGAAGAAATATAGTTAAACTTCAGATTTTCCTAGTATAAGGGTAGATATCAGTGGTGTAATTTTACACCCAAAAGAAGTGAGGAAATCTGATAGGCTCTGGTAGCTGATGATGATGACATGGAATTTAAATGGGATAATATTTTTATGATTGAAAATTACCCGCGGTTGGAGTTGGTTCGTCTCCTGGGTCTATGCCCTTAAGTTTGTTTGGTTCCTTAACCAATTTTTGAGGGTTTACATTGTTGGAACCGGAGTCCACTAATAAGGATAAGGGAATATCTGAAACTTGTGAGTATGCCAATTTATGTGATAAAAACCTTTTGGATATATCTAGGTTGATTTCAAACACTTTAGTATTAGTCTTGGTGGACATTGGCAAGACCGTCGGACATTTGTTCACGGGACTGTCTGTTTAGGGCTGGTTACCCTGATGTATAGTCCTGGATAAGTTGACGGTAAGGTCATCAGTTTACCACTGATTACCCTGCCGGTTGACCTTACGTGGTTTTTGTTGATGGGTGCCGACAGTTACGCTTCGTTTCGTGTGGCAACCTCGCGAGACTCCTGGTCGCTTAAATCATTGGAGTCATAGGACGGAAGATCATTATCAAAGTTTTCATAATCGGGAGTTTCGCGTATATGATTTTCTTTATTATTGTTATTTTTTTGGACATCATTGTTCGGTTTTGATTGGTATTTGTTTTGGATATCGTGACCAGCTGTTTTACAATAACGACAAAACAAGATATCAGTTTTATTTGTATTCGCATTAGGTGTAATGTACTGTACATAAGAGTTTGGTTTTGAAGGCCCTGGTCTAGATTTGTTGTTATTAGCAAACCTCTGTTCGGCCTGTGGGCGTTTATACAGGCTCTGTTGAATGCGCTAATCTGAAATAGCTAGATTAATAGCTTCGTTTAAAGTTTTAGGAGATCTACATCTGACAATGTTCGATAGGCGGGGATGTAGCCCCATAAGGAAATAATGGAGGGCTAAGTCTTCCATAGCCGCAGTACGGCCAGACAACTCCTTTGCTTTAGTATTGGATAAGGATATTTCAGTTAATAATTGTGAAAGGTAGGTCTCTACAGGTAGGTCGGAAGCGAAAATTGACTAACGTTTTCTTGCGGATGTTGCCTGCTTTCCTGAAGATCAGTAAGATCAGTCAGAAGAGCGTAATGTTTGCGTTCACAAAATTGAGTTTTTAGGAATTCTCTTAATTGTCCCCAGGATGTGAATTCTTTTATTAAACAGGCAACTTCCGCTTTTCCATGCAGTTGGGCTGGCTGAGGATATATTTAAAAAGGATTAACCTTTGCGATTCTGAAGCAAGGTCGTAAGCGTTATTACAATTGATGATAAATGAGTTGACGGTTTCCCGACTGCCGTCATATGATTTTATGAATTTGAACAAGGTATTTAAATCTCTAATTTTAAGTCCATGTCGTGTCGGACGTAAAGAATAGCACCATCCCATATCTTCCCGTGGGTATCGTAAGAGGCGACTTAGGGACTTACCAGAGAATGGGCAACAGCGTTCTCTGTGCCTTTGTAACAACCACACTGCGATCGCCAACCCGCCTGCCAAGCGTGGCGATTATGGCAAATCAGCCCCTTGGGGAGGTCTATGTCCAGCAGTGGACGCGTTTCGGCTGAAATGATGATGATGATGATAATGATTTAAATCTAAATCTGCCATTGTGCTAAGTGCGACGGAAGCCCTCATAATTCTAGGAGAGGTGATAGGGGACTTCTTTGTATCACCGCGTTGAGATTCTTCTGAACTTGGAATATCAATAGTTAATTCACTATCCTCTGCTTTAAGGATTTTGAGCATAATTCAAATACACTTCTGGACACATCTATTGGCCCACCTTGTATTTTCAGTTTCGTTTGGTCCTAGCTAAAATTTTATATTAGGTCGAGCAAAAAGTTTTTATGCAGTTTTGAACCAGGCACATTCACAATTTCATTCAATAGTCTTTTTTTGAATTTCGAACACAGAATTTAAAGAAACAAAAGACAATTTGGAGCCTGTTTGTTGATATCAAACAATCGAATACTAAGAAAACTTGGTTTTATTGGTTTACTTGGATTTAATTCTTGAAAAAGTGATTGATATCTTTGGTTTTGCAACAAACATTACTTATTCTTAACATTAAGGTGAGGTTCTATCAATAATCTATGGATACTTCACCTGAAGTCGCCGCCCAAGCTGTGGCACTTATTCAGGCCGGACACAGCCAAAGAAACGTGAGTGCTCAACTTAATTTAAGTCGATCTGCGGTCCGAAATGTTTATCGGAGGTACCTAGAGACTGGCGGCTTTGTTCGTCGCCAAGGAAGGCCACGATCTCGGGTCACAACTGAAAGGCAGGATCGATTCATCGTGATGACCAGCTTGAGCTTACCTCCATTGAGATACAAAACCAACTTCGCGACTTCCACGGAGTATCTGTGAGCGCTCGAACTGTTCGGAGAAGGTTAAAAGAACGCGATATGGTACCACACAAGCCAGCTAATGGGCCCAAACTAACGCGAGCCCACCGAACAGCGCGCCTTCATTTCGCACGCAGTCATTTAAATTGGACACAGCAAGATTGGAGCCGTGTACTCTTTTCTGATGAGTCTAAAATTGTGTTACATGGCAATGATGGAAGGAAGAAGGTCTACCGACGTAAGGGAGAGCGTTTCGCACAATGCTGCTTTGAAGAGAGGGTTGCTTATGGCGGTGGCTCATGGACTGTCTGGGGCGGTATATCCGCGAGCGGCAAAACTCAACTTGAGGTTGTTACAGGACCACGGCTGCCAACATTAAATGCTGAAAGGTACATTCGTGAGTGCTTAGAACCTCACGTGATACCATACGCGGACTATGTGGGCCCAAATTTCCTTTTTATGCATGATAATGCAAGAGCCCATGCGGCCGGCATCGTCAGGGAATATCTTCGGGATGTGAACATCACAGTTATGGACTGGCCAGCCAGAAGCCCAGACATGAACCCCATTGAGCACATGTGGGACGAGCTAAAAAGACGTGTTAGGGCTCGTCAGCCAGTTGCCCAGACGATGCAGGAGTTGAAAACCGCCATAGAAGAGGAATGGGAGATGATCCCTCAAAATTTCATAGAGCGGTTGATAAACTCTATGCCTAATCGTATGAGAGCTGTGGTAGATGCCCATGGAGGCAACACGCGTTATTAAATTAAACCTTTATTTGATAAAACATGGTTTTTATTCAAAAATCAATTGCCTTTAACAAGGCGCATATCCGACTTGTTAGGCGTAGCTCCATGTCGTATGGTATTCTGAATTCAAATTTAAAACAATACGATCGAAAAAGATGGTAAAATGTATCAGGTTTAAAACTGCATCAACAGTTTTTGTTCAATCTAGCAATCATATTTCGGTAGGGGCCATCGAAACCTAAACTCTAAGGTGGGCCAATAGATGTGTCCAGAAGTGTATTAAAACATAAATAGAAGAAAAGGAGTCGCAAGTAAAATCAAATCAAACAACTTACAGTAAACAACAATGTTTAACTAACTTATTCGACAGATACAATCGAACAACCTTGTATTAGATATTAAATAATTGCTCAGCCTTAGACCCATATATGCCCAGAACTACTTTCGGATTCCGATTTTGGTTATTTTCGGATATGTTTATATGGATAACCCCCTATTTTAGTATTTACTAGTTTTAGAGTTTATTTTTAGTATTTAATAGGTATTTTAGAGGTGTTCGAAAACGAAACAACGGGCAAATATCCTACATTCGCTCTGGGGAATTAAAACAAATGTGTTATAATGAGGACCCTCCGAGAGGATCAAGGAGTAATACGAGCGTAAGAGTAATACGAGTGTAAGAGTAATACAAGCAATAAATAGTGACCAATCTCCGGGAGAGTCAAACGTAATACACCTCACCGATAGGGTTTAAGCCGAGAGAACAAATATATTTTATAATAGAGCCCACGACACAGCCTATTCAATGAAAGAAAACATAAGGTACCGTAAAATGAAAGAACAGTATTTGTTATATTATTTATTGTTGTTAGACTCTGTTTAGTTTATATATATGAGTAGGTATGTTCAAACAACTACAGGATATTGTCCTAAACTATCGTGAAGTGTCTCAGTCCCCAACTCAGTAGTGACCACTACGTGGTTTTAAAAACACACCCAAGCGAAGACTGAGTGCGGTTACCATAGGGTAAACGCTGTGGTGTGCACGTGTGTGGGGTGCAGCGTAATGTGGTTAAGTTTAGAGTAAAAGTGTAGGTGAGAACGACTATAGGATATTGTTCTAATAGCACGTCGTACAGTAAACCAAACCCCAACTTGTAAGTAACCAACGAGTGATTTAAAACTCACAAGCGAAGAATGGGTGCCAATTGCCAAAGGCAAGAGGATTGTGTGTGGGGATGTAGTGTAAGTTTTTGTAAACTATGTAGATATGTTTAGTACGACGAAGAGGGCTGTGGAGAAAATATTAGTATTTTACACGCACACAAGAATCTAAGCCAAATTAAAATGTCGAAATAAAGAGTACTAATAAACTAGTAAGATGAGAATTTTGAAGAAAATGATAGAGCTAGCTTTGATTTCACGATTGAGCGCCAAATGTAGCAGTTCTACTAATTTAAGAAATAAAAGGCTATGTAGAACTGTACGAATTGAATTTAATAGCTCTCACAAGAATGAAGTGATTAGAAAAACAGAGTTGTATAAAGACTAACCTAAACGCACTGTGTTAAGGCAGCGACGCCTAGGCTCCACAGCCTGGCCGGCAACAGGATCTGACCGAAGATAGGCTGGCGCGGTCGGCTCTAGCTCTGGGACGGAGGTCCCCAGGCGGTCCTATCAGTAGGACCCGCCCTGGGAGCAGCAGGCACGCGACAGCTCGACGGCTCGACTTAACCGACTCTCGGTTGTAGACTGGTAGACTTATACGTTATGCAGACGTGTTTCTTCAGGCGACGATATACGACTTTTACAGATTTTAAACTGACAATCACGTCAAAATGTGCAGTGTAAATGATTTGAAAAAAAATACATGTTAAACTAGAACATTCTCTTAATCATATAGAAAGTGAATATTTTTGATTAAGCTCATATTAAATAGTTTAATTAACTCGTGAAGTTGTGTCTGACGCGGACAAAACATTGACAATCACACAAAATCTACCAGGTATAATTATCCGAAACTTTTAGTATACGCCTTTTTTTTAATTTTGAAAGAATACTACTTTTATTTAATTTTTTCGACTAAATTTTGAAAGTTTTGGACGCAGACTGCGTCCGTTCTGCATCAGTTTTGCGTCCCAGACTGCCAGTTATTTTTATTTATTAGTGCGAATAGGATTTAAAGGAACACCCGATACATCAGCGGGTGTCCAGCCGTTTAATATAAAATACAGTCATTCACGCTTACATAATCATCAGTTTGGAGGTTTTTCGTAAGCCGTAAACTTATTATAAGTAATATTGACGATCGTCAAGTTTGACAACTGTCATTGACAAACATGTCAAAGCAAAACATTATTTATTTTCAGATTTGTAAAAGTGATTTAATATATATTAATTAACAGGAATATAATGTAACGTAACACAGACAAGACCAGCATAAAAACTGTAAGTACATATATTCCATTTCTGCATAATAAAAGATTCTAAGAATCTACAAAAACAAGTATTATAAAATGTAAACATAAGTCGTGATAAATGATTTCATGCTTATAAACAGTAAATATAGTATCGTGTTAAACCGAATACTATACATCTAAAATGTCATTCTGAATTTACTTAGACGTACCTTAAAAAATCGAGTTGTTAGATAAATGCTGCTTCATGGCCAAATCGATCTCTGACCCAAAATCAACTAAACCTCTATACAGGAAATTTTTTTAACCAGTGCGTAAATTTTGCCATAATAAACTTCAACACGTTTTATTAAACACGTATATTTTATTTTGATATGTCTTAGTACTAAAAAAAAAAGTTATCGCTTACGAAACATGTTTACATAAAACCATATTTTATTGTCACTCGCCCGGGCGATCGGGCGGCGCGCGGCGCGTGCGTAGGTATCAGCTGAGTCGGCGCGTGCGCAGGTATCAGCTGAGTCGGCGCGTGCGTAGGTATCAGCTGAGTACAGATCCTAAATAAAACAAAAGTCCAACTCCCGTATGATGATACATCGAAAAATCTAAAGTCCTGCATGCTGAATCTAAATAAACACACAACTCCATAACCTAAATCTGAATAAAATCACAACTCCCATACTCTGATCATCATAATACACAGTAAAATCTATACACAAACTATAGAATATGTAAAAGAGACTTTTCGTGATCATGTCGCTCAGCGCGTCGTCAAACTGGCTCTCACCATTGCCCGCGTCCATAAACTTGCAGTGATCAACGCAGTTGAACATGAACATGTTACATGCTCTGACGTTCTTGTAGATTCACCTAGTTCCAAATCCGATGAACTCGTAAATGTTGGATTTGATCTTGTGAGAGGCGAAACCTAACAATTCGCAGTACCCCTTGCACTTGAACCACACAACTTCACCGACACTGTCCACTAGGATCCTTTGACTCGATCCACTCGGAACGGGAGCCGTAGTCGTAGTAGCGGGTATAGACGATGTTTGGGGCATTCCATACCACCATAATCACATCTCAACTCCACAAGTTATATTTATTTATATATGTATATATAAACACTCACCAACATTTATACTTAAATTATATATACATGAAAACCTATACTAAACTATTTAAACACTTAACTAATTATAACATACTCTACTTAATAATATTAACTTATTAAATAACACAATATTCGCGACGTTAGTAAAATATCGTAACTACATACATTGCACACTATCACCGCGGGTCAGTGGAGGCGCGCCGCGTTCACGCACCCGCGTGACGTATGTGCGTGTCGTCACCTACCAAGCTCCGGAGTGGGAGCGCGACAGCGCGCGGCCGTTCACCTTGAGCGACCTCAGTCAAGATCACGTTATCGCGACGCGAAGCCTATGCAACTTTGTTGTGTACTATATGCGCTTTAGTTGTTGTTATCGACGTACTATTACCTAAACTATATTGCCTACTAGCTGTCTAGACCTAAGACTGAGACTATTTAACTTGTGCTGTACTTATATATCGTGTGTGCTACCTGTATTGTGCCTTTCTTCCTTCTGTGCCAGTTTCTGTGTTTGTGGACTATTGAACAATTATAAAACCGTGAGTAAACAAACTGGATTTCATTGTTACTCCTGTACGCACCCGAACAGAATAGATTAGTGCATACCCTAAATGCGCTAAATGTTTGCCATATTATTATAGCAAATCTTACAAACAAACTGGATTTCATTGTTACTCCTGTACGCACCCGAACATAATAGATTAGTGCATACCCTCAATGCGCTAAATGTTTGCCATATTATTATAGCAAATCTTACACACGTTGCAGTCCTTCACTGTATTGTTGAGCGACATCTCTCGCAATCGGGTCTCGATGAGGGAGCTAACGCTCTGTTTCGTAAGTCTGCTCACGTTGCTAACACTTGACAAATTGGGTTTTAAATTGTTTACGTACAAACACTCACGAATATTTATAATGTCGTACGAATTCGTCGTCCGATTGCAGTCAATCTTTGATCGAGGCACCGCAATAATAACAGATCGCCACATCTCCGCATCCGCAAAAATAGAATATAATAGAAATATAAATAAGGACATGTTATGAAATGGGCTTAAATTTTTTTTTTTGAACCGCTATCATGTTTTTTTTTGAACCGCTATCATGTTCGCTATAGAAAACCTAAAGTATTAAACTAAAAACAAAAAACCAAAACCTAACACAATAAAGCATCATAAAATTCGTCCACATCGCCGTCAACTGGAAATGTACCCAAGAGATCATTGCCACGTTGGATGGCAATGCTTAATCTCTGACCAAGGTAAAAACCAGCTCTTGAGTCACGGGAAGTGTCAACCAACCTTTTGGATATTTCCTTAAAAAGAAGATGTGCACTCGGACCCCATGACCCGAGGGTTTCAACCCCAAACGGCTCGAAAATAACGTTCGAACCAAGGTTACTATACTTTCGCCGTTTGAGGTCTTCTGCAGCCGCAGCAGCAGCACCAGCACGGGATGCTGAACTAGGAAGATGGGATGGCGCAAGAGTATCGACGCACGTAGCGTCCCACACTAAAGGCCTACCCAACTTCCAAGGAAATAGAGACATGCCGTCCGGTCTCTTGCCATCGTCGCGTGCCAAGCCATTGGGTTCTAAGACAGCCGGAACGCCGACGGCGACGAGAGCACGTCGAATAATGTCATTAATATTCGCGTGCCGCGCTATGCGACCCGCACTCCGGCTGCACGACAGGTCATGGTGTCCAAGGCTGTTGACAGCTTCCCCACAGCGACAGCGATGAGGAGAACAGCTGGAAGCTCCTAAACGTAGCGAAGCAGCGAGACGAAAAGTAGTGTCGTCAAACATAGTACCTACATTCGACGACGGAAGTGCCAGAAGCCAAAGACCCGACTCCCATTTGCCCACAGCCAGTAGACGCGCTCGCTCAGCAGTAGTAACAGAAGTGGTAAGTAAATTATTCTGTACTAACCTGCAGAGCGGCTCATCCCACCGTCTCTGAGCACACGGGTTGTCGGGTGGATCAGTGTTCGGGCAAGTAAGTTTCCAAGCATCTATGGCCTCGGCGAAGCACGGCTCATCAAAATCAACCAGTGTTGGAGCTAGAATATTCCTGATTAATTTCTCAGTGGAGTGGACCGAGGATATAAAGGCAGGCAAACTAATACTTGAAATTTTGCGGACGCCGAGGCCCCCCATTCGAACAGGTAGAGTAGCTTGGGCCCAAACACGGTCGTCCATAGCTAAATTTAAAATTGAGCTTAAAGTAGTCTGCAGACAAGCCAGCGTTGGCCTGGCCCTTGTTGTTTAGACGCGGCCAATCATTCACGGATTTTTTCTTCTGGTGTGCACACGTTTGGAAAAAATAATGAATACGCGGCAAAGGCTGTTGAAAAAGAAATGTTTAAGGAATATCTCTGCACTATTAAGAGAAGAGTTGATTGATATACACTCGGCGTCACAAAAATCGCACCTTTTCGAAAATAAGTTTAAAACATGTCCCGCCAGTAACGAATACATTAAACCCAATTAATATTGGTATTAAATAAAAGTATGTTTAACGACCTTTAAATTAACAACAGTTAGAATTCCTAAACACAACAGATCTCATTAGCACGTAACGTTAAAAAAAATGTTGTCAAAATACGCATTACAACGGCCACTAATTGCACCTCCCTACAACGGTATAAAACGGGCGACCCGGGTTAAATGTGGGTCATTCGCTATTCAACCTTTGAAGTGAACACACGTGAACAGCTACAGCAAGAAAAATACCCCAGAAGATGGATACCACTGCAGATGAAGCCGCTCAAGTCATTGCACTACTGCAATCAGGGATGCGGCAATGTGATGTTGCTCGGCAACTGAACTTGAGTCGTTTTGCCGTTCGACGAGTGTTCCAACGTTTCCAAGAGACTGGTGGCTATATCCGAAGACGTGGATCTGGAAGACAACGGTGCACATCCGAAAGAGACGATCGCTTCATTGTTTCGACGTCTTTACGTAATCGGTTCTCCAATGCTGTTGAGCTGCAACAACAACTGCGATCAGCTCGCAGAACTTCTGTAAGCGTCTCCACGATTAGAAGAAGAATGCGGGAGAAGAAAATTGCAGCTCATAGGGCTGCTACAGGGCCCAAATTGACTGCACAGCATAGGAGAGACCGGTTGCAATTTGCCCGTGACCATGTGGATTGGACAATAGACCAATGGAGGGCTGTGCTCTTCTCGGATGAGACGAGGGTGTGTCTTTTCTGCAACGACAGGCGTCGAAGAGTGTATAGGAGGCAAGGGGAACGATTCGCACAAGCCTGTATTCAAGAGACAGTGGAATACGGGGGTGGCTCGTGCATGTTCTGGGGCGGCATGTCAATCGACGGTAAAACGAACCTTGTGTGTGTTTCTCGGACTGGAAGTGCTCGCGGGCAAGGGTCGCTGACTGCTGCTCGGTACATAACAGAGATCTTAGAGGAGCAGGTTGTCCCTTATGCGGGTTTTGTTGGCAGTGGGTTGACGTAAATGCACGATAACGCCCGTTGTCACACCGCTTTAATTGTAAGAGACTACCTGCAAGAAGTTGGCATCCCTGTTATGCGCTGGCCGGCGCGAAGTCCAGACCTGAACCCTATTGAGCACTTTTGGGATGAACTGAAACGGCGAGTACGGGCACGAAATCCTGCCCCTACCACTCTCCAAGACCTTCAAGATGCCGTCGTTGCAGAATGGGACAACATTCCACAAGAGACTGTTGTCACATTAATAAGGTCCATGAGAGAACGCATGGAAGCAGTCATCAGGGCTAGGGGGGGTAACACTAGGTTTTAAGTTAGTTTTAAGGACTTTGTTGTAATTTTTGCTGATAAAATAAAATTTAACTTTTTAATCATTTGCATTAGCTTGCTTTTTTTTATTCCCTGGTAAACAAAAAACCAAATCCATTGATTTATTCTGAAATTTAAATAAATTGCCTTTCCAATTATACCTTATAGTCATATGTATACCATTGATTAATAGGGTTAAAATGACTTTGAAGGGAATTCTTAAAGAGGTGCGATTTTTGTGACGCCGAGTGTATTACAAAAAAAGGGAGCGAAACGACTTTGGATAAGAAAATGGTTAAGCGATAGACCTGTAACTGGAGGTTGGCGTTGCGGGTTACTGCTGAAAACTTTGATGAGTTGCTTTCGCTTATACAGAGCTCGATTCAGCGCCAAGACACTCTGATGAGAGATGCATTACCAGCAAAAATAAAATTAGAAGTAACGTTATCGTTCTTAGCATCTGGAATGAGTTATCGAAGCTTGAGTCATTTTTACCGTGTTTCTAAACCATCTACATCACAATTCATACCAGTAGTTTGTCGAACAATTTATGAAGTATTAAAACAGTTTATTAAGGTAAGTGTTTATTTATTTACTTAAAATTGAAATAATAAGGCACACATTATTACAAAATACAACAAACATATATATTAATATTAAGCGTCATTGAAGGCTTGTTGAATGGCATCACTGTTGTCTACGCTTTCGCCGTAACTGTCATAATTATATGGAGTTTCTGGGGATATGACATTAGTAGTAAACTGGGAACACGAAGAAGAACATGTCGATGGACTGGACTCTTTAGGAGGGCAGATTGTAGGTGTTGTCAGAGAGTATTGGGGTACCATGTAGGACGGAAGAACTTGTGTAGAATTCCAATTAGTAGGTAGCGTATTTTGCGATTGCTAAACCGATTGTTGCACTTGATACGCATTCTTGGCTCGTATATCTGTGAGCATGCATTGAGTCAATATACTCTGTATTTTTTCCTTAGCAATGATTGCCTGTTCCTCTGTCAATTTTTTTAATTGTGCCGAGACGCTTTTTCCAAATAGGTCAAGATCTGTTTCTTCGCAGCGTGTGTTGTCGTTAATTTCCCTTAAGTCATTTATCATGTTAGATATCTGTGATAACTTGCTCCGCTTAGGTTTTGTGGGTGGGGTAAATCGAGGTGTCTCTTCTGCAGACTCATTTTCTAACCCATTTTCAGAGCGAACCAACGATGGTCCTGGTTCATTGCTATTCGATAATCCTGATTCATTGCTTTTTGGGGTATCCATGTTATCCTGTAATTAAACAAAATAAATTAATGTAATTGTAATGTTATAGATTTTTTTGTTGTGACTAAAAATGGTATTAAATAGGCCGCTTTAATTACGACCCTTTTTTTACAGGTACCAAACGCAGAAGAATGGAAAAACATCGAAAGGGGATTTAAAACACGATGGAATTTCCCCTTATGTTATGGTTCTATAGACGGAAAACATGTGACAATTAAAGCTCCTCCTAAAAGTGGAAGTTTATACTTTAATTATAAAAAAACAAGCAGCGTCGTATTGTTAGCTATTGCCGATCACGACTACTGTTTCTCGTACATAGATGTCGGCGCGTGTGGTAGCGCATCTGATGGAGGAGTTTTTAAGAATTGTTCTATATACCAAGACCTGGAAAATAACTTATTACCTGACAACGGAGTCATCGTAGGAGATGCGGCATTTCCACTAAAGACTTATTTAATGAAGCCGTATCCAGGTGTAAACCTCAGTACAGAAGAAAAAGTTTTTAACTACAGGTTATCTCGGGCAAGACGGATAATCGAAAATGTATTTGGAATCTTAGTTAGTAGATTCCGGGTATTAGAAAAGCCAATACTAACTAACTTGGAAACAGTAGATGCAATCGTTTGTGCTTGTTGTGCCCTTCATAATTGGCTAAGAAAGAAATCAAATTCATACATCACCGCTACTTGTGTTGATAGGGAAGATGAACAGGGAAATATTCAGCCCGGTTCATGGAGGAGCCAAATACATGCCCTACAGAGTATTGGCAATCAAGGTAGCAATCATTCAGCAGAAATAGCAAGAGAGAAAAGAGAAGTTTTAAAAAATATGTTTAATAACGAAGGAAGAGTTCCTTGGCAATTAAATAGCATACATTAAAAATCGACTTCGAAAATCAACATTGAAACGGACAAATACACGAGCTTCTTTTGTTGTAGTATGCGTGTGTCTTTAAGTGGCTTTATAATTTTGCTTAAATGTAATTTTCGTTTAAAATAAATAATAATGTGATTTTACTTACTTTGGTTTTTCTCCTCATAGAAGGGCTTTACAAACGAATCATATTCATCAAACCATTTTGCCTTTGGCTTATAAACGCTCCCCCCAGCCCCAGATCTTGTAGATTTTTCGATTTTGTCGAGTTCCAAGTAGTACGTATTTCGAATACTTTTGATTTTTGATTTAACTTCATCGAGAGTCAGTTCTTCTATATTCATTCCTACACGAAGTTGTTCTAGTGCCGAAGCGCGCATTTCTTTATTTTTGTATGCATCGCAACGCTTATCCCACAAGCATTCGTGCTCTCTATAAACTTGTACGAATTTCAAAGTATCCTCTTCGTTGAATTTTCTCGGCATTTTGTCGCAGAAATTCCAAATAAAACAACAAAGAACACACACCGTACGGACGTTCGCCAGTGACTGGCGAGACCCGTCTACACGTGTCCGCAACGCTGGCGCGGGGGTCGAAGGGTATGCGGGCGGAGTGTAAACTATGCTTTAGTCAAGGACGACAATCGTAGCCCATTGCATTGGAATCTCGCGAGAGTCATAGAGCTCTAGTTTGGGGTTGATGGAGTAGCTCGAAGTGCATTAGTAAAAAATGCAAACAATCAAATCATCAATCGACCTCTAGTGAAACTATGTCCTTTGCCAACAGAAGACTAGTTTCAGTCGCATCAAATTATAGTTTAGTAAATCTTAGTTAAGCAAATCGTAGTATAAGACAAATCTTAATCCAATCGTTACTTTTAGCAATCTAATGGTATATTTAACCTCATTATCATTTCTGATTAGATCTTCTATGTTTTAACCAGAAAATGCCATAGGTGTTTTGGTGGGCGGGATGTTTCGTTCCCATCAAACTCTTTTTCCAAACCTATACGATGTTCACATTTTGTCTCTGGGCTTCACCGGCAGTAACGAGACGCCAACTTTTGGTTGTCATGCATTGTACATAAACGTCAAAGCTCAGAGCAAATGACAGTTCTTACGGACGCCGATCGGAACGCACGCGCAACTTCACGACCGGCTCTAAACGACTAAACTTTCAAATTCAAATTCAAATCTTTATTGCATATCACATGTGTATAAAAGGTCTTAATAATTATAATATTATAGTTCACATGGACCCTGTCGGGCACAACAATATAATAAAATATGAGTAGTAGCACAATAAAAGAAAACAAATAAAAAATATAATTAAAAATCATTAAAAAATTCAATTCAATTAAAATAAATAATGTCACAAATTAAAATTAATGTCATCTAAATTCAATTACAAGCTCAATTAAATATAATTATAAGGATATTTCCAATGAAACCACTCGCAACCAATGTTTTTACAAAGGGATATTTATTGTACTCTTCACAAACACTACTTTTGCACACTATAAAAAATATGGTATATTAGGACGACAATGAAAAAAATACTAAGTATGACCGCCCGATGTCGGTTCCGCGATGGAAGCCGACCGTGCAAGCCAGAGAGCGCTCAATTGCCCGAAACCGTTCTGAAGGAAGCGTGTCCGTGCAAGCCGAACTGAGAAATGACGGCCGCGCAGGCCCTTATATACTCTCATGCCGCGGCCGGCGGTGGCGGCGCGGTGGCGGCGCGTTGGTGGGGTATGGTGTGAGCGAGCGAGCACACAGGTACGCGTGCGGTACGGCGTCGTGCGCTACAGTCTCCCCCTCTGTCTCCGATGACGTCCCGGTGAGGTAGACAGGGCTTAAGTAGGCGGCTGCTTCTTTGGTGGTCTTCCACGGGGACGAGGCTTGGCGGTTGTTGCCAGGGCTTCTGGTGGGGTTGGCTTGTTCTTCCGCGGGCGACCTCGCCGGCGTAAGGGTAGCACCGGCTCGGGCAGAGCGGCTGATGCTAACCCTTGGTACGGACGCAGGGTCGAGGATTGATACAACCCTGCAGTCTGGTTTGGAGTGGCGGGATCAGCAATCTGGAAAGAAGATGGTCCATGAATGTTTTTGATAATGTAAGGGCCATCTCGGCGGGGTGCTAATTTAGCACTGAACCCTTGTGATGCTTTGCTTAAGGCATGAACGTCGACCATAACCTGATCGCCAGGCTGATAATTAGGACATGATTGACGTCTCTTATCCGCGTAATCTTTTCGCTTCTCCTCCTTCATCTCCTGTATTTCATGGGCTCTTTTTAATGTAGAGGCCATCATCAATAACTTTGGTGTTATCTCGGGAACAAAATTTTCATTTTGTAGTATGTGTCGCATATCATGATTTGTGTCGTCGATCGTGCGAAGATCTCGGCCAAAAGTTAAGTAGGCTGGGGTGTACCCAGTAGATGAACAAACAGCTGTGTTCATGGCAAAACGTATGCTTGGCAAATGTTCCGACCATCTGGTATGGTTATCTTCTACTAGTATTGCCAGCTGTGTTTTTAAATCTCGGTTGCGCCTTTCCACAGGATTGGTTTCAGGATGATAGACAGGGGTAAAACCGTGCTCGATGTCCAGACAGTATGTCAATTGCTGCATCACGTTGCTTACAAATTGAGACCCGTTATCGCTAATGAATCGTCTTGGTGTGCCATACCGTAGAATGACCTCATCCAATAATACTCTAGCACATTCCTCGGCGGTAGCCTGCTTCAATGCAAATAACTCAACCCATCTGCTAGCCAAGTCTTCTATAATGAAGATCCATGTCTCGTCTTTGGCCGTTTTAGGTAAAGGTCCGAACAAATCGAAGGATATGACTTCAAATCTTTGGTTAAGGGCCGTAGTTTGGAGCAGGCCTGCTGGTTTCAGATTGCTTGGTTTGTATCGCTGACATTGGACACAGTTCCGGATATAATTTTCTATTTGGGTTCTCATCCCCTTCCAAAAATATCGCTTAGCAATGCGTTCAATAGTTTTATCCACCCCATAATGACCAACAGAGGCTTCATCATGATACACACTGATAACTTTTGCTTGCTCATGCTTGGGAACAACTAGTTGAGCATTTTCACTATCTGATTTGTACCTGTAGAGTAGCCTTTGATTCATAAGATATCCTTTTGTACTCCAATATCTTCCATTTTCATATTGGTTTCCTTCTAGCTCGTTAATTATTTTCTCTATGTCTTTGTCTTTTAATTGTTCCTCTCTTATTTCATTTAATTTCTTTCTTGGCATATCAATTACTATGCTGCATACTCCAGTCTTTTTCCATTGTAGCATCGCAATTAGGACGTGACAATGTATCGGCGACAACGTTTACTCTTCCGTTGATGTATTTTATTGTCAGATTATAGGGTTGTAGTTGCAGGGCCCATCTTGCTAGTCGACCGGTTGGTGACTTTAATGACATAAGCCACTTCAGGGCTTGATCGGTCAGTATAGTGAAATTCGTTCCCTCGACGAAACCACGAAATTTATTTACTGCCCAGATCACAGCTAGAGCTTCTCGTTCTGTGGTTGAGTAATTTCTTTCTGCTGGAGTGAGGAGGCGGCTGGCATACTCAATTGGATGCTCATTTTCTCCCTCCCCCTGCACCAAAACAGCACCGATCGCGTAGTTACTTGCGTCTGATTTAATTATAAACGGTTTGATATGGTCTGCCTGGACCAGTACCGGTGCCGTAACTAAAAGTTTCCGCTGCATGTCAAACGCTGCTTTCTGTTCATCGTTCCAGGTCCAAACAGATTTCTTTTTCGTCAGACGAGAGAGTGGTTCGGTGATCTTTGCAAAATCAGGTATAAATCGCCTATACCACGAACACATCTGCAGGAATGATATCAAATGCTTCAAGTTTGTTGGCACAGCCATATCCATTATGGAAGCAACTTTGTCTGGATCTACCTGGAGACCATCAGGTGTGATATAATGTCCTAAATATTTGACCTTAGAGCAGAAGAAAACACATTTATCCTTGTTTGCTGTGAGATTGTACTCGTTTAAGCGATTGAAAACGTCTTGCAGGTCTCTGAAATGTTCATCTAGACTGGTTGACATGACTATTAGGTCATCTAAATATATGAGGAGCTTAATGTTACTGAGGGATATGCGGAATCTGTCCATAAGGCGCTGAAAAGTAGCAGGTGCATTTCGTAGCCCAAATGGCATTCTCAAAAATTTGTACATACCGAAAGGTGTGATGAAGGCTGTCTTTACTTGGTCTTCATCCTTAACATGTATCTGCCAGTAGCCGGCGCGGAGGTCTATGGTGCTCATGTAACGCGTAGGCTTAGCACTGTGTAAAAGATCGTCGATACGTGGCAGTGGATACATATCTGCAGTCGTGATCGCGTTCAACTGTCGGTAATCGACACAGACTCGTGTACTGCCATCTTTTTTCGGGACTAGTACGACTGGCGCTGACCAAGGTGAGGAACACGGCACAATAACTCCTTGCTGACACATCTTCTGTATTTCTTCTTTCAGAGTTTGCATCTTAAATGGCGATAGCCTATATGGTGGTACAGATATAGACTTGTGTGATCCCGTATCAATGGTGTGTTCAGTTTCCGTAGTTGGCTTGCCATTGGATACGAATACCGCTTCATTGCTCTCAATGAAATATTGCAAGCGCTTGTTCTCTTCTTCCGTCAGCTGGCAGTCATGGCTGCACATTGAGACAGAAGAGATCTCAGTTTCTGGGAATAAGCCAGCAGAGTCTGGCGATAGCTCGATGTCGGCGTTATTGATGTTCCTACGCGCATCTTCGTACGGAGCATCAATAATCGGGGAGTATCCATCGAATAGGGCTGTTCGTGGTCTCTTGGGTGGAGTCGAGAATCCTATGGGTATTAATGGTCCATAAGGTCGCTCCAAGGCTTGCTCTGTACAATAACGCCACTTCTCTGAGGAGAGTGTGGAGGCGTCATTATTTGCATAGCCTGTTGCTCAAGCGGTTGCGGAATGTATTTTGTCACACCAACAGGCGATAGTACAGGGCTGGGTGTATTCATTATTGGTGATGCCATTGCTGGCAAGCACACACTGGATAAAACACCCGCTATATCCTTTGATTCATCCAGACCCTCTGGATTTAGGTCGTACCTCTTGTGTGGTTCATCGACAAAATGACAAGTTCGTTGGGGTAGGTCTAGGGCTAACAATGCATCTTCTATAAATCCTACCCCAAGTAGAGTCCTATTTTCACGGGCGTCAGGAAAGATCACGAAGGACGTGGTTACGTCTCGGCCATAGAGATTTACAGTCGCCTTAACTGTAAGGACGTCCTGCTTCCTTGGTACTCCATCAGCGAGTGTTACGTACATTACCTCCTTCCCAAAACTTACGCCGTTTTGTTCTAGACGCATATATAGTTGGTAGGACGCAACACTCGATTTTGCGCACGTGTCGATATACGCTATCCCGGTCATTCCATCAATGGTAATAGGTACAGTGGGACGTGGTCGTACATCAGCAGTCATATTGGTTGAGCAGAAACAAAACCCGACTGCCGTTAGGGGTTGCTTATTTTTACACTTTGGGCAGCGACTACGTATCACACCTGGCACACCACAACCCTTGAACCGCGCAAGCCCAAATCCGCGCATGCGCCGCATCCGTTGGGCCGCACGGGTTGCCGCATGCCGTTCCGACGCGTCTGATTAAAACGACGATATCTCCGAAATTACGTTAGTTAGCTCGTTTCCAGTTATATCATTGGAATCGCTATTAAATTTCCTAACAGGTCATATATGGTTAAGTATAGTTTTACGTTGTAATGTATTCGAAATTTAATGTTTGTTCGGTGTGAGCGACTTTTTCCCCGTTTCTTGTGTAACAGACATTTAAAAAAAATAGTAATCCTTTTATTCAACAAACTTTTCGTTTTATCTCCACAAATACACATTAGTTCACATAAATAAAACAAAAGAACAGACCTCTCCATACATTTTTTTCATCTCACAAGCAAAACAAACCATGACGTCATTTACGAGTGCCCGCATTCGAAACAAAAGAATGGGCTTGTTTACACATCAATTCTAAGAACGCTACACGCCTGTTGGCTTGGGTTACATTTTATTAATAATGTTTGGTTCACATACTTGACACAGACAGAGTTTCAGTTGATAAAAATGTATAGTTTAATAGTATTGGCTTTCCAAAGTAACCACTTGAAAACTAGCGCAAAAAACACCTACTCACACTTTGGATCACTGTTTAAATTCTGTTGCCTCAATTTGAAATCTTATTTAATATTCTACACGTTGAAGATATTTACAAAACGGTAGGCAAATAAAAAATGCATGCTGGAAGCAAAAACATTACACAAATCAACAATCAAAACGAACAATTTTACTAAAAAATTACCAGCACGAAAACACAGATCACAGAAAATATAGATACGGCAATTATGGACACATGTAAATAATAAAAAATTACATTGAAATCAAAAATATATTATTATTTGAAGTCTTTTAGAGTGTATAAAAAGTATAAAGAGTGTAAAAAAAAATATAAAAAAAAAATAATAATAATAAAAAAAAAATTAAAAATTAAAAAAAAAAAAAATTGGTCGGTATTTCTTGACGGACACACACACACGAACACACACCTACAAAATTTTCGGTTTCAACACGTTCAACATTTAAAATCACGAATAAAAAATAAAGTCAACAAAAAGTATTCAACGGATGCCCTATCCATTAGTTCTAACGATCTGTGAAATCGTGTGATGTCATGACCTTGAATGCGCATTCCGGCTCTCTGATTGGCTAGCGCGGATTCGACGATTCTGGTAGTTTTGCGTAATTTTGATGTTCAAATTGACCACAAGAAAACTATTATAATATTCAAATTAAACGCCTAATATCTATAGTACGACACATAAAAACACACGTAATAAAGCCAGATTGCTTCTAAAACAATCCTATAAACTACAAATACCTCGAAATGAATCAGCGTCTCTGCAACGGTTCTCCGTGTTCATTGAAACGACTATTTCGGGCCGAAATCGTCTGTTTCTCCAATCAAAAATGGTTCAAACACAACCAGGCACGTTTTTATTACACGAAACACATAAAACACACACAATTCACTCACTTTTAGATACTTAAAAGCACAAACAGAACAAAGCAGCGCCCTGTCGGTGCGCTGTAGAATGATCAACTGGGGGGATCGAAAATTGGTCGCTTCAAAGTGTTGCTGTGACATTTAGCCTATGTTATACTTGTATCTCATTTATTCCCCTAGACTCTGTGAAAGTTTGAGCGAAATAGCAACAAGTTGAAAGTATTAAATCTTGTCAAAACCAATGACTAATACCACTTGGTCGGACATACCAGGCCACAGACTCGGCCAAAATTTATGTCTGCATATAATACCAAGCCACGGATGAGCGGTACAGGCAAACTTCGGTTTGTCCTCGTTCTGGGTGCTCGGGGTAGTTTCAGCCTTTATAACACCAGCATCCTGCTTTACTGCGTCTTCTCTTGCCTTCCTTCTACATACCTCAGCGGTGTGACCGGGAAGACGACAATAGCCACAACGTGCCTTATTTTGTTTTTTATTATTTTTGTGTTGTGTTGTGTCCTTATCGTGTGAATACTCTGGTTCCTCTTTTTGATTATTTTTCTCTACTAGTGTTCTTTCAATATCCCTTGCCTTATTTAGTAGGTCATCAAAAGTTTTTATAGATTCCCTAGAGATCTTCTCCCTTACAGCGAATTTAATCTGGCCAAAAATGAGGTTGATCTCTTGCTGCACCGTATGTGGCTCCGACATCTCGGCAAGAAGCGCCCGCTTCTTGGCAATGAAAATCTCTGTGGGGGTCTGGCTATCTTGCTTAACATTAACTATTTCCTGATAAATTACGTAGTCTAATTTCTTTGGCGCAAAGGTATGGCGCAAGCGTTCCTTAAAAAGTTCCCATGTCTTCACACTGCTTTTAACGCCTTGCCACCAAATTGCTGCGTCTCCGATCAGTACTAAAGGTAGGCCTTCAAGAGCGTTCGTATCCGATATCTTTTCCACCTCCTTAAACACTGTCACTGCTGCTAAGAAAGCTTCAACTTCCGCTTTTGATCCTCCAAATTTAGCCGGGCATTGTGCAAAGGTACTCCTCCCTCGTGTGCCGGTGGTGATTGCAAGGATGAGCTCCTTGAACTGGCTGTCTGACATGTTGATAGCCATTTCTTCAGGTGAACTGCTTTCAAATCGAACTGGTCTGCGAGTGGGCCGTGGCCTTAAATATTTTCTATCTTCGGCCTCCACGTTGCGCGCCACTTATAAGGATATTTCCAATGAAACCACTCGCAACCAATGTTTTTACAAAGGGATATTTATTGTACTCTTCACAAATACTACTTTTGCACACTATAAAAAATATGGTATATTAGGACGACAATGAAAAAAATACTAAGTATGACCGCCGGTTCCGCGATGGAAGCCGACCGTGCAAGCCAGAGAGCGCTCAACTGCCCGAAACCGTTCCGAAGGAAGCGTGTCCGTGCAAGCCGAACTGAGAAATGACTTTTTTTTTTTTTTTTTTTTTTTCGGATTGGCATCTCGCAGGTCAACTTAAGAGGTTGTCGGCTGCTTAACCGGACTTTCCTGTGGTGCCTTAAAAATTATTATTTTTAGGGCCTCCAGCCAGGGCAAAAAGCTTACAAACTAAGAGACTACACGCTAAGGGCACCCCCTGTGGGGTACGAGCCTCGGCTTAGGGCGTCGCTGGGAGAGGACAGCAAAGGGACAGGCTGGATCGGATTTCCATTATTTAGGGACGAATTTAAAACTACAGGCTCAGCGGCGCGGGCTGGCACGGGCAAGGGTCGGGGAGGGGACGTACGGGGTCGTCGCGGCGGGCCTCGGCGGCGAGGACGGAATGACGGCGGTCTGTGTTTCTTAATTGTACTGGTGGCCTTATTGCTCTCCTGGAGGAGAGTAATAGCATCGTCAGGGTCGGTCAGAGTATGTCTCGGTCGTCGAGTCTTACTAATACGGGAGGGAGTGTACCGGGCGGCCGATACGATTAACGGGTTAGAGTGCTTCTCAGCAGTGTCGAAGAAGCGCTTGGCGGAGCGTTTCATGAACTGCTGGATGGTAGGTATTTTTAGATCGAGATGGAGGTTCTCGTTGCGAAGGTAAAAGGGGGCTCCTGTGATTCTTCGCAAGAAACGGTTTTGGAGGGTCTGCATCCTATGGAGACGGTATGGTTTCGCGTGGGCGAATACAGCACAGGCGTACGTCATGATGGGACGAATGCACGCCGTGTAAATGCGCAATTTGCACTTGAGTGACAATTTGCTGCGTGCATTCAACATGAAGTAGAGCCTACCGAGAGCGAAAGCGGCGCGCGAACGCACCGTCTTTATGTGCCCTCCGAAAGTAAGATGGTGGTCCAGAATCACACCTAGGTATTTGGCTTGCTTCTCCCAAGGGATAGGCTTACCGAACATGGTTATCGGACTGGGCAGAGAGGGGGACGAACGCGGTTTGGAAAAGAGTACTGCCTGACTCTTGATGGGGTTTACCTCGATTCTCCATTTCCGGCAATAAGCGCCTAAGGCTTTTGCCGCGGATTGGAGGGTACGAGCTATGCAGTCTGGGTTACGACCCGAGTAATAGATGGCCGTGTCGTCAGCGAATAGAGCCAACTGGGCCTTTTTATCTTTGGGGATGTCGCTGGTGAACAGCGTGAAAATGAGGGGGATACTACGGAGCCCTGAGGGACGCCAGCGCGTATCGGGTGGGGTGAAGAGAGCGCACCCTCGATGCGATAGCGAAAGGTGCGATTCGACAAAAAGTCACGCAAGATGAGCACGAGACGATCTGGCACTCCGAGTTGGTAAAGCTTGTATAGTAAGCCGTTGTGCCAGACTTTGTCGAATGCTTTCGCTATGTCAAAGAAGAGTGCACGTCATCAAGCCACGCTGAAAACCAGCGCTTATGTGCTCGACGATGCGGTGGACTTGTTGGACGCAGCTGTGTTCGGTTCGAAAGCCAAACTGCTCGTCGGGAATGAGACTCTTTGCTTCGGCAAAGTCTTTGAGTCGCTTATAAATAAGCCTCTCGTAGATTTTGCCTAGAACATTGAATAGACTAATGGGACGGTAACTGGTGGGATCAGACTTGGGTTTGCCTGGTTTCGGAATGCCGATAACGGTGGCCTCTTTCCATGCCTGAGGAAAAATGTTGTTGCTTAGAGCGCCATTGAAGATGGCGGTCATTAGCATTATGAGATGGGCGGGGAGGAGTTTGAACACCTTATTGGTGATACCGTCAGAGCCGGGGGCTTTCCGGGGTTTGAGCCTCTTGATAATATCGTGCACTTCGTCGGGAGTGACAGGAGGCAGAGGATAATCAGGGTCTTCAACGGGTGGGAGAGAGGCTCTACGTTCGACTTCGGCGTCGACCTCAGAAAGGTGAGCTTCGTCTACTGGTTGAGAGCTGGGGGTGCATTGAGACTCTAGGCTGTCGGCAAGACATTCAGCCTTTTCATCGTTGTCGAAGACGACGCTACTGTCGGAACGAATGAGAGGGGGCATGGAGGCCTCGTTAGAAGAACGGAGCTTCCTCTGGAGTTCCCAGAAGGCTAGGTGGGTGGGCTCGAGTTCGCTAAGTGTCTTGTCCCAGCGGCTGGAGCGCAGCTCCTCGATGCGTTTCTTTACAGCACGCTGTAAAGAGCGCATGTGAGCCTTGTTCGCATCGCAGGGGAAGGCACTGTACGCACGGACGGCCGCGTTCTTCTCGGTCAACAGATAACGCACATCGTCTGGCAGTTTCCAGCGATGATCGCTTATCGCCGGAACCTCCCTTGAACAATCGTTCAAGACGGATTGTACATGATTTGTGAACGAGTCGATCGCGCCCGTCGTGTCTGCGACTGTCACCAAGTGGTCGGGGATAGCGTCCAAGTGAGGCGACGTGGTGGATTGTAGGCTTTCGCTTACTTTCCTCCAGTCGGTAATAATTTGGGTCGGAGGGGGCTGGCTAGGGTCAGAGGGACCTGAACGGGGAGCTAGTTCTAATATCACTGGACGATGGTCGGAATTAAGCTCGTGTAGCGTCTCTATAGATTGCAAACGGAGGTTCACATTCTTGAGCAGCGCTATATCGAGGATGTCGGGAAGATGGTTGGGATCGTGGGGGAAATGAGTGGGAGTCATCGGGGCGATGACGTCGAAGTTCAGTTGAGAACAGAGGTTAAACACGATCCTACCTCTGGAAGAGGTCCTGTTACTATTCCAGGAGGGATGTTTGGCATTGAGATCGCCCGCCAGTAAGACGGAGTCACCCAGGCCAAGAAGAGCAGGAAGGTCATCCTTGAGGAGGATAGGATCATCCTCCGATGGTGATGGAGGGACGTATGCTGATATAATAGTTAACGGCTGATGACCGGTCATGCCGAGCCGACAGACAGAGACCTCGAGGCGAGCGAGGGGAGGAGGGTCCATAGGAATGCAGTACAGAGCCTTTCTATAGTAAATTAGGGTACCGCCCTTGTGACAACGAGACCTATCATTGCGAACTATACGGTAGTTGGCAATATTCGGGTCACGATGATGGGGAGAGAAATGACGGCCGCGCAGGCCCTTATATACTCTCATGCCGCGGCCGGCGGTGGCGGCGCGTTGGTGGGGTATGGTGTGAGCGAGCGAGCACACAGGTACGCGTGCGGTACGGCGTCGTGCGCTACATAATCATATAAATAAATAATATTAAAATCATGATCATCCCAATTCGATGTTGTCATTAAAAAAATCATTTATTGAGTAATAACATTTATCCACCAATAGTTTTCTAAGCCGTTTATTAAATATTTTGTCATTTTGTTCCTCCTTTATGTCATTTGGTATTTGATTATATATTTTAATTGATGTTATGTGAGGACTCGTGCTGTGTAATTTTAGCTTAGATGGTGGTATAACGAGCATGTTTACAAACCGTGAACGCGGTGCGTATCGGCGAGGTTGGTCTGTGGCTTTAAGGTAGAAGTGTGGATATTGTCTGACGAATTTACACGTTTCCAGAATAAAGATTGATGTCAAAGTTAGAATGTCTAGTTCCCTAAAATACGGTCTACAACTTACGTCATTGTCGATATAAACCATTATCCTAATACATTTTTTTTTTCTTTAGGATAAATAGGTCGTTGCTATCTACACTATTTCCCCAAAGAATTATACCGTACCTAAGCCATGAATATGCATAAGCATAGTAAGCGGATAGGGCAGTTTTTAAGTCTGTCGTTTTTTTCAGTTCACGTAGTGCATATATAAAACTAGATAATTTTGATTTAATTTTTTGTATGTGCGCTTTCAAGGTCATGTGGATATCTAAGTCTAGACCCAACAAAGTAAAAGTATCTACGCATTCCCTTTTCAAAACTTTCAAAATCTAACCGACTCCGCGAGTGATCATCATCTCATCTCATCTGTATTTGTGAACTCTAGCCCTATTGTCAGCTCATGGACATTCGAAACGTGGAAGTTCAACGAGTGTCAGTTTGCAGTCTGAGGTACGTACTTTGCACATATCTTTACTGTTGGCT
This sequence comes from Charanyca ferruginea, assembly GCA_947361185.1. NCBI lineage: Eukaryota > Metazoa > Arthropoda > Insecta > Lepidoptera > Noctuidae > Charanyca > Charanyca ferruginea. The sequence continues at coordinate 19,006,702 of OX376077.1, read as the reverse complement.
GCCTAGATCAAAGTGAACATCTTATTTTATCGTGTAACTCGTCAGACCTCTCATGCAGGTCTTCCCTGTGTAGCAGAAAGCCATTACAGTATTACGGCGTGGTGCGCCGGCTACATCAAATTGATGCAACAAGCAAAAATTTTGACTAAAGACATACATTCTCAGATAATATTTACGAAAAAAGTTTTTTCAAAAAAAGTGATAAATAACTTTAGCACAGAACACACTTACTTTACTTTTGAAAGTCGGTGGCGGTGGCTTTGTGTTTGTTGTTTTGTATTGCCACCGACTTCCAAAAGTAAAGTAAGTGTGTTCTGCGCTAAAGTTATTAGGCGGGTCCACACAGAGCGAGCAGCCTCGCGAGGCATTTGCCGCGCGAGGAAACTATCCCCAAACGAGCGCGGCAGCCTCGGTATCATCGCGAGGCTGCCGCGCGCGGCAAGCCCGAGCCATGTTCGTTCGTTCAGTTGAGAATTAAGGCATCATGGCACCAGACGTACGTGTTGCGGTGGCAGCTGTTGCTTTTATCCTTATAAATAGGATTATAAAAAAGAGAAGACAACAAAAACTTAAACGAAGACGATATTGGATCCAGACTTTATACAAAAACAGATTATTATATAATGGGAACGAACTGTACCAAGAATTGATAAATGATGGAGTGGAAAAAAATTTTGCACGCATTACTACAGAGGAGTTGGATCTATTGTGTTCAGAATTACAAAGCAGACTTCGAAGAAATGATACGAACTGGCGTCGAGCGATAACCGTGAGAGAAAGGATACTTTTGACATTACGGTTCTTAGCGACAGGAGATTCTTATACCAGTTTGCAGTATCTCTTTCGCATTTCCAAACAATCTATTTCGAAGATTGTTCCTGAAGTTTGCGATGCCATCATCGAACATTTAAAGGATCATGTAAAAGTGAGTAAAAAAAACCAATCTTGTCAATTTAGTCCAATCATTTTAATAGAACTTTAAAATAACCATAAAAAGAAAGAAAGGTGAAATTAATTTTAATTAGTGGTTCGTATTACGTTTTAGCATAATTAGGAGGCAGAAAGCCGTGGGAGAGGAGGAATGTCTGATAGATTTTGAAAAGCCATCGGAGGGGAAGGGGGAGTAGGAATGTCTGATGAATTTTGAGAAATCATCGGAGGGGAAGGGAGAGGTGGAATCTCTGATTGAATTGGAGAAGTTATTGGAACGGTGGAAATAGATGGTTGAGGAGTTAGTGGTGAGGGGGACGTCGGATCGTTATAAGATGAAGCATGAGTGCTTGGACGTTGCGTAGACCCAGCATAGCTTTGTGTATAATAGCCATATTGTTGATAAGCTCCTGTGTCGGCTTGAAATATTATTCCGCATATATCTTTTTTTACGTGCGCCAGAGTTACTGGATCATATTTTCTCAATTCGTTGGCTATGTATTGTCCAAATGCCGAGTATGAGTCACAAGGCGGTGGGGTTGGCTGTGGTTCTGTGCATTGCTGGAGAATCCTGAAAGCTTCAGAAAGAGTTTCGTCCGATAAATCGTCTGTGTCTTTCGCTGGTCTTCTTTTGCTTCGTTTTCTGGATCTCTGGTCTTGTGTTTCAACTCTAGATTGTGTGTTACTGGCGCCATCTTGTTGTTGCTGATTTTCCATAACTTGAATGTTGTCATTGTCAAGTGAAGGGTCTTGAGCGATTTGAGTTGCTCTTACTGTTTCATCGTTAGTATCGGTTTCATTCTGTAAAATAATACATACTTTTTTACATCTGTTTTAGGTACCAGGTACAGAACAAGAATGGGTTGCAATTTCAAACGGTTTCCTAAATAAATGGAATTTCCCACATGCTGTGGGAGCGATGGATGGGAAGCATGTTGTTTTGCAGTCACCCATAAACAGTGGCAATGACTACGATAATTATAAATCTTTTTCAAGTATAGTTTTGTTTGCCTTAGTAGATGATAATTACAAGTTTTTATATGTAAACGTTGGGAGTAAAGGACGGATTTCTGATGGAGGTGTATTTAAAAATACAAAATTATACCAAAAGTTTGAGAAAAGAGAACTTAACATCCCATCACCCACAATTTTGCAATTACCGTACTATCCCAAAGTACCATTTTATATATTAGGTGACAAAGCTTTTCAGCTAAATGAATACACCATTAGACCATACGAGGGTAATCCAGAAAGAGGTTCAAAGGAAAGAATTTTTAATTATAGACTCTCCAGAGCACGAAGAGTTGTAGAAAATGCTTTCGGAGTGTTAAGTTCTGTTTATAGAGTTTTGCGTAAACCAATTTTATTAGAACCCGAACAAGCAACAAAAGTAGTCTTAGCATCAATACATTTGTACAACTATTTACGGAGAACACCTTCTAATAGCTTTTCAGCTCCCGGCTTTTTTGATGCGGTGGGAAATGATGGGGAAATCGTAGAAGGAAGTTGGCGAAATGAATCAGAACCAACATCATTATTACCAATTCAACAAATACCACGACGTGGAGGAAATAATGCTAAAGAGATACGTGACCACCTAGCAAGACATTTTATTACAAATGGAACTGTCTCATGGCAAGATGACTATCAATAAAAACTATATTATGTACTTACATTCTCCATAGTATCCCGCGTGGTACCTGGCTCGTTCCTATCAGACATAAATGCAAAGGCATTATATGCAAACCAGCTAGATCTGTAAACCTCATCACGACCTGGAAAATAAGTTACAAGTTTTTATAATAGATAAATAGTTCTTAGTAGTAACTGTGAAAGCAATTAATAAATATATATCTTACCTGATCCTGTTAAACGACTTTTCTTTTCTCGTGATTTTTCCCGCCGGAAGGATCCCATTAATGACTCCATTTTCTTTTTTAAATCAGGAACCGGTACATTCATCTCGCGGCTAATATTTAACCAGGCATCTTCCCTAAGTCCCCTATTTGTATAATTAGGATCACTTGCATTCCATAGCCAGGTGTTTACACCATAGAGAGATATTAATTTTAAACACTGATCTTTATTCATATTTTACTCTTATTATACTCGAGCGAGGCATGAAACAATATACGCGAGCGTCCAGAGTGCGCGCGGCAAACGACTGAGGCGCCTTTGAGCAAAACAAAAAGCCGACACTGGATGGCTCGGGCGCACGGACGCTCGCCCGCGGCAGCGCGCGCGTTTGCCTCGGCCGAGGCACGTCCACACAGAGCGAGCTGCTTCGCGCGGCAAATGCCTCGCGAGGCTGCTCGCTCTGTGTAGACCCGCCTATTTATCTTTTTTAGATTTTAATAGCGGTTTTTTTTTAAATACTTTTTATTTTTCGCTTTTTAGTATTGGCTTAACATCCAAATCTATTAAGAAACGGCGACACACTTAAAAGAAATTGTAAGTTCCCCAAAGATTGTAGAAACTAAAACGTCATCTAAGTATTTTTTGGGGTTTTGTTGATTTTTTGAAAAATGGCTGGATCAATTTTGGTAAAATTTATATGGGACCATTTCGGAATAAACCCCATTCAAAAAAAAAATAATTTTGCAAATCCGTCTCTCACAGTTATGCCTGAACATACATAAAATAAAATATAAACATCCGAATTGATAACCTACTCCTTTTTGTAGTCGGTAAAAAGGGTAGACACCTACAACATTTTGACAAGACATGCTAATGCTATCGGCTTATCCCAGCCTAGGACTAAATACGGAAAAAAGAATATCCTGTATGTAGGGGCAAACTTCTAGAATAAACTGCCTTAGGACTTAAAAGAAATCAAATCTTTCAACATATACAAGAAATATTAAAAAAAAACTATACAGGAAAAATTTTTAACCAGTGCGTAAATTTTGCCATAATAAACTTCAACACGTTTTATTAAACACGTATATTTTATTTTGATATGTCTTAGTACTAAAAAAAAAGTTATCGCTTACGAAACATGTTTACATAAAAACCATATTTTATTGTCACTCGCCGGGCAATAGGGCGGCGCGCGGCGCGTGCGTAGGTATCAGCTGAGTCGGCGCGTGCGTAGGTATCAGCTGAGTCGGCGCGTGCGTAGGTATCAGCTGAGTCGGCGCGTGCGTAGGTATCAGCTGAGTACAGATCCTAAATAAAACAAAAGTCCAACTCCCGTATGATGATACATCGAAAAATCAAAAGTCCTGCATGCTGAATCTAAATAAACACACAACTCCATAACCTAAATCTGAATAAAATCACAACTCCCATACTCTGATCATCATAATACACAGTAAAATCTATACACAAACTATAGAATATGTAAAAGAGACTTTTCGTGATCATGTCGCTCAGCGCGTCGTCAAACTGGCTCTCACCATTGCCCGCGTCCATAAACTTGCAGTGATCAACGCAGTTGAACATGAACATGTTACATGCTCTGACGTTCTTGTAGATTCACCTAGTTCCAAATCCGATGAACTCGTAAATGTTGGATATATTAAACACGTATATTTTATTTTGATATGTCTTAGTACTAAAAAAAAAGTTATCGCTTACGAAACATGTTTACATAAAAACCATATTTTATTGTCACTCGCCGGGCAATAGGGCGGCGCGCGGCGCGTGTGTGAGATATTTATATTTAAAAGTGCTAAAAATAATAGACTAACATGGAGACAAAGTATTTATTTATTTAAAATACAGAGATTTGGAATCAACTATTTAATAGGTATTTATTTGTAAAGAAAGTACAATTTTTAGTAAGCAGTTTAGTCTAATAATTTATTTTATAGACATAGAAATATAATACACTTGTATTATACATCAAAAATATATTAGATAAATAGAGAACATTTATATGAAATGTTATTAATTAAATTAAATATTAAATATACAAATAAAACTTTTACCACAAAATAAGGTTACTTAACTTAGGTCTGTTCGGTGTGACTGCTCCGGAGCGAATGTGTCCAGTAACGGCGGAGCGTCGGCTTTTATAACCGGTGGTAAACAAGTGACGTCACATCGTATGATTCCGTTACAGATTTGTTAATATTGGTATTTTATCATTAAACTATGATTCAATTATATCAGAAGACAATAAATATGTTAAAATTAATTCGTCCAATCACATAATTGGTCTTACAATGGCATAATTAGTAAGTAAGTCACATTATAACAGTTAAATATGAAATTACACAAAACAACAAAGAAATAACAGTATTTCGTAATAGAATTGATAAGATTTTGATGAGAAACTGTTGAATGTTGTGTATCACATATAAACAAGGTTATAATTATCATAGGGATGTTTTAATTTGTGTACAATTATAGAAACAGACGTGAGTTAGTGTAATATTCAAACTGAAATTATTGGAATAATCTATCACGGCCAGACTGACCTGTACTTCGCTCTCGAAGTACCCAACTAATTATATTTATTTTGAAGAAGTCTCTGGCCTTGGCATATTAGTTCTATCATTTGCTGCACATGAATTTCAAACTAATATCAGGGCAGTGACCGACCAGCAATTCATACAATAGCCTCTGGCCTTGACATACCAGTCCTATCACCTGCTGCGAATGAATTTCAGACTGGTATCAGGGCAGTGACCGACCAGCAGTAATATAAAAACTGTTTTGTTATAATCTTATATCATTTAATAATTTCAAACATCCAATGTTAATTAAACAAATTATAATGAACATTCGTTATCAATTTACAATTATTCCTAAGAATACATCATATTACTTCTTTTTCACAAAAAGACATCAATCAAAACAATCATTAAAAGTTCAACATAATTAAATAATCGTGTAAAATAACATATAACAATATCAACAATAATATAACAAAAATAAAATTATTCCTAAGAATACATCGCATTATTAACTCCTTTTTCAAAAGATACATCAATCAAAATAATCATTAAAGTTCAACATAATTAAATAATCGGATAAAATAAAATTTAACAACATGAACAATAATATAACAAAGAAATAATAATCTATCATGGCTAATGATGCTGGAGCTATGGGGACCCCTCAAAAGAAGAATTTTGTTCAACCCATTCCCCCGGCCAAAGCCTTAATTTTTCCTTTGCCACGGTAAGATTTCTTAATGTGTTAAGCCCCTTCAAAGAAATTCTATCATGCTCTAAAATACCAATTATTTCGTATGGCCCTTTGAATTTAGGACTTAATTTGTCATGTCTTCTGTGGTCTTGATTTACATAGACTATATCACCTATATTGAAAATCATGTTATTTCTACGTGTACTATCGAATCGTTTTTTATACTTTTCTGCAGCCTCTTTAAGACGTTGCCTAGCTAAGTCCCTATCAGCTTCAGCATCAATGTCTTGAACGGAATCATTATCCTGTATTTCGTCAAGGCGAGCCTGTATTGGGGGTATATTTCCGTTGCAACCAATTAATAACCTAGTTGGTGCAAAACCTATTGATTTTTGTATCGTAGTATTTAGAGACAGTTGTATTTTCCACAACACGCTTGGCCATTCTGAAGATTCGTTAACAGTAGTGGTTAACATATTAATTATAGTACCAACATATTTTTCAACTTGGCCGTTGCTTCTTGGAGTACCCGTGGCTATCATATGGTGATTTATTTGCATACCTCTAAGTAATGATCGTACGTGTTCAGAAGTAAAATTTGTGCCTCTATCAGTTACTATCATGGTAGGTGTACCGAACAAAGTTAAGTTTTCTCGCAAGATTGAGACTAATTCTTGACCGTTAAGCGTCCTAAGTGGTTTAAGTATACAATATTTGGTAAAGCCATCTACTATTATTAAAATATGTTTATAACCTTCGGAAGATACACTAAAAGGTCCTGTACAGTCTAAATGTAACGTGTAAAATGGTATAGTTTTTTCTATAGGGTGAAGGAGACCTTGTTTTGGCCCCGAGTGACCTTTACCCTCTACACACACTAAACAATGCTTTATATATTTTTTTGTAAAAGCAGCAAGACTAGGAAACCAAAAGTTTTCGGATATTTTGTTAAGAGTTTTGTTATAACCAAAGTGACAATTTTCGTCATGAAACAACCGCAATAAACTGAGTCTATAACCTTTTGGTATATAAAATTTAGGTGGATCCCCATCCTCATTCTTATAAAGCAACAAGCTATTTCTGATTATATATCGATTTGTATCTATATCACCGGTCCTAACCTTCTCTAAAAGGGTTTGTGTCTCAGGGTCGTTATTTTGTGCCGAGTGAAGCCAAGATGGTGGAGCATCTGGTTCATTAATTATATTAACTACCTCTGACGATTCTGCAGGTGTGATTACTGGATTACGACTGAGGTAATCGACGTGAGTAACAAATTTACCCTTTTTATATACAATATCAAACGTAAAATCTTGCATATACGTCCACCATCTTGCTACACGAGGAGAAATATCTCTTTTATTCATTGTCGATTTGATGGAATTACAATCCGTAACAATAGTAAAATTTAAACCTAACAAATAAATCCGGAATTGTTTAAGAGCATTAAAAATGGCTAACGTTTCTAACTCGTACGAGGGGTATTTAGATTCGGCTGGAGTGGTACGTTTGCTAAAATATGCTATGACGCGGCATTGGTTATCCTCTTTTTGTAAAAGTATGGCACCGTATCCAATGCTACTAGCATCTGTGTGCAATTCAGTTCCCAACTTTGGGTTAAATATATTCAATAGTGGTTTGGAAACTAAATGTTTTATAACGTACTCTCGAGCCGCATCTTGTTCGGGCCCCCATTGCCATTTCTGGTCTTTTTTAGTGAGTTTAGTGATACAAGCCGTACGATATGCAAATTCGGGTATAAATTTTCTGAAATAGCTCGCCAGTCCCATGAATTGACGGACTTCTTTAACTGTACCTGGGACTGGAGAGTTGGTTAAAGCGTTAACTTTACCGTTACTCGGCCTAACACCCTCACTAGAAATATGTCTACCCAAGTAGTCTATTTCTTGAACGAAGAATTTTCATTTTTTTAAATTAATGGTAAATCCTGACAGACATAGTGCCTCAATGGTTTGTTCAAGGTATTCTAAGCCCTGTGTTATATCTGAAAATGGAATCAGCAAGTCATCGATATATACTAACAGAAATTTCAGGTTTTTAACTGCCTTATTAATGGCCCGCTGGAAAACCGAGGGGCCGTTGCAGATACCAAATGGCATTTTCAGAAATTCAAAATGCCCATCAGGGGTAACAAATGCAGTATATTTAATACATTCCTCTTTTATAGGGATTTGGTGAAAGCCATTTTTCATGTCTATAGAAATGAAATATTTTGCTTTTCCTAGTTTATCAATTTGATCTTCGATTAATGGCAGCGGGTATCGATCTTTTTCAATAATTTTATTAAGAGCCCTATAGTCAATACAAAGGCGATCGCTGCCATCCTTTTTCTTTACTAAGATGACTGGGCTAGCAAAGGGGCTCTGACTTTCTCTAATTATACTCTTCCTAAGTAGATCAGAAATAATTTCTTGGACTTTTTCTTTTTCTGTAGATGCTAGCCTATATGGTCTGTAGTAAACAACTTCATCCTTTTTTAACCTGATGGTCATTTCACCCGTTTTAACTGTACTGATATAGTTAGAATTTGGCATCACTTTTGGGAATTTATCAAAAATAGCTCTTATTTTATGCTGTAGGCTTAAATCAAGATGACTTGTTGACTCCATTAAATCCTGAGTATAATTATCTATAGCGTTAAGAGATATTACAGTATTAACTGATTCCGTGTGGTTAACTCGTTCCAATCTACAACCACTGGAATCTAAAACTATAGCTACGTTTGGATTTTGAACCGCATTTCTTCCTATCAAACAATCATAGTGGCAATCTGAATCGTTAGCTACGCAGAATTCGATTTCTAAATTGTCGTTGTTAAATGTGACAGGCAAACTTATCTTTGAGGAGATGCTAATCATTCCATTTCCTATTCCTTTTAATGACGTCGAACAGGGTTCTAAACTACGACCAAAACTATTTGCAATTGATTCTTTCAAAATACTGCAACTAGCACCCGAATCTATTAGGGCTTTAATTGGTCTGTCACAAATTACTACATCAGTAAGCGATAAGTTACCATTTGTGGAACAATTGACGTTATTAGTGTTATTATTCTTTGCCGCATCTCTTTTCTTAAAGAAGCAAATTGATTCCTCATGGCCTACCTTTTTGCAGTAAGAACATTGAATCTTAGGCGTTTCAGAATTTGGGGTATCTTGATTTTTATTTTTGAAACACTGAGATCTAACATGACCAGTTTTATTACACAAAAAACAAGTAGGTGGTGGCTTAGAAGAGTTTGAGATCTCAGGCTTAAGACGCTTAGTAGTTGAAGGTACGTTATTCGTTTCGGATGGGCGTTTTCTAGGGTTTTTAACATAGGTTGTAAAAAGAGAAATGAGTTCCGATGTACTGTTAACACGACTATTAAAAGATGCCATCCTAATATTAATGTCCGATATACCTCCACAAACAAGCTCGACCAGCTGTCCCTCAGAAAATGTTACTTTAGTATTACGTAATAGCCTTAGTTTTTCCCTAGCATATTCACAATAGGTTTCTGCTAAGTCCGAGGTGTAAAGTACGGCTTTTGAAAGTTTTTCTGACAGGTTCTTTTTCTCGGGGTACAAATCTTTGATACACGTCTTAAAGTTTTCCCATGTTCTACCTTCATCTGGGTCCCAGGTTTCAAACCATAAAAGAGCAGAGCCCTTAAGGGCTTTACCTGCTTTGCTGACAGTTGTGATGCCGCTCCATACACGGTCCTTGGCCACGGTGTCGATGTTGTTGCACCAGCTTTCCGCACCATTGTCATTCTTTTCCGGATCAAACGGCGGCAACACCACATCATCTTCATTGCGGTTACCAGCTACCGCGTCACGGATGGCTTTCAGAAGGTTCAACACAGCAGGATCCATCTGTAAAAGTTTTTCGAAAAAAAATGTATTAAAACAGACAGGTTCCGATCCCACTTCTGATGTGAGATATTTATATTTAAAAGTGCTAAAAATAATAGACTAACATGGAGACAAAGTATTTATTTATTTAAAATACAGAGATTTGGAATCAACTATTTAATAGGTATTTATTTGTAAAGAAAGTACAATTTTTAGTAAGCAGTTTAGTCTAATAATTTATTTTATAGACATAGAAATATAATACACTTGTATTATACATCAACATCTTAAAGTATACACATACACATAAATCATACATCAAAAATATATTAGATAAATAGAGAACATTTATATGAAATGTTATTAATTAAATTAAATATTAAATATACAAATAAAACTTTTACCACAAAATAAGGTTACTTAACTTAGGTCTGTTCGGTGTGACTGCTCCGGAGCGAATGTGTCCAGTAACGGCGGAGCGTCGGCTTTTATAACCGGTGGTAAACAAGTGACGTCACATCGTATGATTCCGTTACAGATTTGTTAATATTGGTATTTTATCATTAAACTATGATTCAATTATATCAGAAGACAATAAATATGTTAAAATTAATTCATCCAATCACATAATTGGTCTTACAATGGCATAATTAGTAAGTAAGTCACATTATAACAGTTAAATATGAAATTACACAAAACAACAAAGAAATAACAGTATTTCGTAATAGAATTGATAAGATTTTGATGAGAAACTGTTGAATGTGGTGTATCACATATAAACAAGGTTATAATTATCATAGGGATGTTTTAATTTGTGTACAATTATAGAAACAGACGTGAGTTAGTGTAATATTCAAACTGAAATTATTGGAATAATCTATCACGTGCGTAGGTATCAGCTGAGTCGGCGCTCGCTCGCCGCTGCGACGACGTACCTACGCGGTGCGGTTACTGACCTTTTTTAGTTTGCACTGCGATATGAAGTTACTTGTTAACGTAATTCCAACTTTTCCTTCATACTTTCATGGGCTTAGGACCATCAAAATGCATAATAATAAACTTGAATGAAGCACTAAGATAGGTATGCAACATAAACATGAAAACATTTAATTGTAATACTAAACCATTGCATTATGGCGTATTTAAAAAATTGGAATCAACTTGTATTTACAATAATGTTCAATCAAAAATAACCTACACACTAAAATTGTTCATAAGAAATTAAACCGCTTACCCCCACATGTCACTAATCACAGTATTTTAACAATTGTTCAAAATGAAGTCCTCCTCTTTCCAGGCATAACGTGCACGTTTTAATAAATTTGCATTTAGTTTGTTAAGCACTGTACTTTCACTTTTCACTTCATCAAAAGCGTTTATTATTTTTAATCTTAAGTCATCTAGGCTTTGGGCCTCCTCTACAGACACCCGGCGTTTAATTTCTCCCCAAAGAAAAAAATCGCAAGGAGTAAGGTCCGGAGACCTAGCCGGCCACGCAGCTTCAAGCAGCTTCCACTCCGCGTGTTGGCTCACACCGAAGCGACGTGCCGCGTCGTAGGTACTGGCTCTAGGATCCCTCTCAAAAAAATCAAAAATAGTTTCTTCGACTTCGATCGCCAGTCGAGGTCTGCCAGATCCTTGTGCATGATTCGTGGTCGTAAACTGGCCGTAATCAAGCAGCCTCTGATTGGCTGCTAGAATGGTCCTTTTATTAGGGACGGCGGGGTTACGGATCCCCTGGGCTCGCATACGAGGTACGCTCTCCCTCTCATACCTTCTTCGAGCTGCTCGTAGATTCTCGTTGCTTAATAAATACACTCGCACCATTTCGTAGTATTCGCGGTGAGTAAAGTTTGACATCGTGATTGATACGACGCGAGTACGCGGCAACTGCAGGGCGCAGGGGTTGCGCGGGGTAAGAACGCTCGGACGTCAGGACACCAATTGCGCGTGGAACGTACTGACGGCGGGCGGGCGGGCGGCCCGGCGCTAGCGCATTCCCCACCCCCTCACCCCAGTCATGCGCCCGGGCGGCGGCCGCGAGTTTTCATTTATAGTATGGCGAATAGATTATGTCCATGTTTTGCTTATTTCAAACTGATAAGGATGAATTTATTTTTTTATTTATTTTTTAACTAAACACGGAAATGTGTTCTATTACTGACACTGAACTACCAAAAAAAATTCACGCACTGGTTAAAAACTTTTCCTGTATATTCCGGGATTAAGTGATCCGTAGTTTCATCGTCATGCCCCCGTAATACAATTTTAAATGCACCACAAAATACCACACAATCTATTAAGCGTTAATCTAAAAAGTGAGTACCCAAGCCGGTAGGTGGCGCTGCATGTCTCAATGTGTCCTCCGCTTACGCTCTCTAGATGGCGCTGTTAGTAGTTTTCGTTGTTGAATGATGATTAGTACATTTTCTTTTGCTTTGTTAGATAAATCAAAGTAAAAGTAATATCAAACCATTTATTTGCTCACTATGATGACCATTGGCGACATATCATATTCTAGTCTTGTCCGAGGAATTGACTTGGAAATATACATCTAGAATTTACTTATTTTACAAAACAAGTAAGAATCATTCATCATCATCATCATCATTTCAGCCTAAAGACGTCCACTGCTGAACACAGGCCTCCCCAAGGGGGGGTTTTGCCATAATCGCCACGCTTGGCAGGCGGATTGGCGATCGCAGTATGGTTGTTACAAAGGCGCAGAGAACGCTGCTGCCCATTCTCTGGTAAGTCTCTTAGTCGACTCTTACGACACCCACGGGAAGATATGGGATCGTAAGAATCATTAGTGAAAATCATTCTTTCAATCATCATCATCAAGAGCCTTATCAATTTTTTCATTAAACGAAACGTGAGTATTGTTACACATTATAGATTGAGAAAAACGGATTAACTCACTGTGTTGTCGGGTTCGTCCGACTAGTTTCGATGGCATACGGCCACCTTTTTCAAGGAGTTCCACAGGATGACACACCGCCCGTCGCGTTCCTGCGGAAAATGCGCGCGGCCGCGCGTTGCGCCCGCGCTGACAATGCGCGCGGCCGCGCGTTGCGCCCGCGCGGACAATGCGCGCGGCCGCGCGTAGCGCCCGCGCGGACAACTGCAGCGGTGGCGGGGGTGGCGCGGGCGAGGGTAGAGGTGGTAGAAGTGGCGGAAGAGTATCCTGCTTGAAACACATACACACTGAGCTGACCACATCATCACTTTTAGTTCCTCCTCTGTCACGGGTCGGGATCACTTTATACGGTTCGACAAAGTCTCCGTACTAGCGAGAGAGAAGTTCTTTGTTCCGCAGAAAATACGTGAGGCTATTGAAATAAGTCGACGCCCCAACTTTAATAGAGACGGGGGTTGGTCCATATCTCCATCATGGAAGCCACTGCTTAATATGGTGAGACCCGTTACAGAGGAGGAACTAAAAAGTGATGATGTGGTCAGCTCAGTGTGTATGTGTTTCAAGCAGGATACTCTTCCGCCACTTCTACCATCTCTACCCTCGCCCGCGCCACCCCCGCCACCGCCGCAGTTGTCCGCGCGGGCGCAACGCGCGGTCGCGCGTTGTGTCCGCAGGAACGCGACGGGCGGTGTGTCATCCTGTAGAACTCCTTGAAAAAGGTGGCCGTATGCCATAGAAACTAGTCGGACGAACCCGACAACACAGTGAGTTAATCCGTTGTTCTCAATCTATAATGAGCCTTATCAATGAATGATAATGGCAGATTTAAATGATAATTAAAATTTAGTTTTTGAAGAATGTATTTCCTTCTTCTTATTCTGGTATAATTATGTAACGCTTGTATTAATGATTTATTGTTATGACACATATTCGTTTTTCCTTTTAGTATTCTATTGACATTAGTGCACCAGCTATTTATAATAATATTTGTTATGGCATCCATAAAAATAATTTGCACATTCATTTTATGAGTCATACAAGAGAACTGAGTTAAATTGCAAAATATATTTGCGATTTGCTTAATTGTACTGTAGGTGCAACACAGTGCTAATAAGTATAGTTGAATGTACTCGAAGTAGGTCAACGTATTCCAAGTAATAATTGTAATATTAATAATATATACACTGTTAAATTTTGATCGTTTTAATCCCTTAGACGGGTGGTTTAACTAACAAAATAGTATTCATCAAAAGCTTGCACAGCATTGTATCTCTTAAAATAAAAAAAAATTGGTAGTGATAACGTAATATTCGCAAAATGCATGAAACCGTTAGTAGTGCCGCGAGTTAGTTACCTGCGCGTACGCCGCCGCGTCGTCGTCGGTGCCTACCTAACTACCTACGCCCCGCCCCGATCAAATTTAGGTTATTGACTCGCTCAGCTGATCATGTTCACGTAAACAAATTAAATGATTCCAAATTTTCCTTCATACTTTTACGGGCTTGGGACCGTCATAATTGCTTTGTGCCTAGGTTTCGGCAAATATCTAATAAAATTAAATAAATATGCTAAAAGCGGTATATGTACAAATAAGTATTGCCTGTAAATACTTATTTGTACATGCTAGTTATGGCGTATTTAAAAATGTGGAATCAAAATTATTCACAATGATTTTGAAAAGAAAAAAAAAGAAAAAGTTCTAATTACATGATTTAAATAAGTTCTATTAGGTACATACTAAATCACCTTTGATTTATTCAACTTCTAAAGACACTTCGCATATAATAATTCTTCATAAAAATGTGTATGTAGGTAATCAAAATTATTTACAACTATTAAAAAAAGGACTACACTTCACGGTACCGTAATAATTATTCAAAGTGCAAACCATTCCTTTCGATACATAATCTTGCACGTGTAATTAGATTGTCTTTTAATTTCAACAATGAGTCTCTGTCACTTTTTAAAACATCAAACGCGTCCACTATCGTACTTTTCATTTGTTCACGAGTTTGATGCTCGTTTCTGTACACAAATCGCTTCACCTCACTCCACAAATAAAAATCCAGCGGGGTAAGGTCCGGGCTCCTTGCTGGCGAAGCAACTGGACCACTCCGTCCAATCCACTGATCTCCAAACACAGAATTCAGATGATTACGTACATTACGCTCGTAATGTGCTGGACATCCGTCATGTTGATAATAAAAAATATTTAAATACGCCAGTGGTATGTCTTCCATTAAGTCTGGAATTACACTTTGCAGCATGTTTAGGTATGTCCCACCGCTCAGATTTCTTTCGACAAAATACGGGCCGATAATTTTATCATTAATGATGCCAGCCCACACATTAATGCTGAAACGCACTTGATGTCTACACTCACTAATCACGTTTGGATTATAAAATGCCCAACAATGTTCATTTCGTTGATTGAACACTCCTACACGCGTAAAAGTTGATTCGTCAGTCCACAGAATATTAACTTCGCGATTGTTCAAAATCCACTGGCAAAATGCGACTCTAGCTGTCCCGTCATTCTCGTGGAGGGCTTGTACTTTTCGAAAGTGATACGGATAGAGTCCTTCTGTATTTAAGAGCTTCCAAACGTAGTATTGACTTACGTTAAAGCTAATTGCAGCCATATTTGTACTACGCCTGGGATCGAAGTACTCGAGGATTTGTTCGTCTAGCTCAGGCGTGTAGACTGGTTGGTGACCGCGGCCCTGAGCGTGTGTAGGTGTACGGAATTGTCCGTGGTCTAACAAACGATGCGTAGCCACCAAAATTGTCTGACCAGACGGAATTTGCGGGTTAGGTATACCACGCAGTCGCAAAGATTGTAAGTGATTTGGTTCACCGTACAGACGAGCCGCTTGCGCATCGAAACCCGCGATCGCGTAAAATTGCACCATGGCAACAACTCCAGGTTGGAGTATGCGTAACTACGAGACGCCATTTACGTTCGCGCGACAAGGATATCTTTAAACAACAACACACCCGATGACGTCTTAGAAAAACTGAATTGTTTACATGACGTGGTCCTGCGCTGCCCTTAGCACGCGGGGTGCGCGGGGCGCGCGCTTTTTGCATTGCCAATTAATTGGGGTTTGGGGGCGGGGTTTGGTCTAGCATTGGCTAATTTTTGTGAGTCCACGTTGACTGCGCTTACGTGCCATTGTTGTTAGTCTCGAATGGTGCCTACTAATGTTGCGCATTATTACGAGTAACATGTCAAATTTTTGTTCCGTATTTTATAATTAATTTTAATTAGGAAATAAGTGTGTAATTATTTGTTTATTTGTTATATAACGGCACAAAAACTCAGGATTACTGTAAATATATTAAGGATAACGCAGTGTTTGGTGACACACCAATACCGGTAACCTACAAGGAACAGCTGTTGTCTAAACAGCGTAATTAATACGGGAAGTATTGTTCACTTTTATTTTATTATTAGCACACAATCGTCTCATAAAATCCTAGACACGTACTTGTTAAGATTTTGAATAATCTTGTACTCTGCAATTAGTTTCAAGTCACTTTGTTTTCATTAACTTAGTAAGTTTTTACACTCGGTAGGTACATATAGTAAAGTTTATTTCCAAGTTTTATGCTTATATTTAGTACCAATAAGGTTCATGATCGTGATTTTGCATGTTATAATATAATATAATATTGTAATATTAATAAATAAGCAACTGTCATTATTAGGCTGCCTACCCACATACACATACAAATATATATTGTAGACAATAGGAGTAGTTTTTTCTGTTTGATTAATTTAAAGCCTTTAAAGTAAATTCAGTAGCCTACCTGCCCCATTTCTCCATATAACTACACTAACTTCTCCCATATTTTCTTTTCATTTCCCATTTTACTCTTAGGTTGGTCTATCCTTTTTTTTCTTACACCGTTTCTTGAATTCTACTTTCAGTAACCATATCTGTAACTGTAGCGGATGGACTGCGGTTAAGCAATAAAACACAATTTTAGGGAATTTAACGCGGAGACAACGTACTGCGGGGTTAGCCATGTACTGAACGGAAAACGGAAGTCAAAGTGAACCATTGACAAAACTAGCTTGAACTTGCACAGATTAAAAAATACATTGATCACACCCGCACTTCGTTGTCTATTTTCTTTATTAGGAAAAAATAACACAAAATATTACAAAATACTATTCTGTCATCTACAATATCCACCCCCTAGTGCTGAATGTAAGTCAGCACTACACATTTGACGATCTAACAAGTAGGTACATCTTATTCAAGTTACATACAATCAAGGTACATACATATGACAAATAAATAATAAATTTAGGTACATTACTGAATCTCAAGTAAGGCTAACCGAGTAACCGGACGCCTGAGTATACCTGTGCGCGTACGTACATCAACAATGCGCACTCGACCGTCTTCACCTGTGTGTATCGCACTCACTATCCCATGTTTCCACGAACCACGCTCAACATTTGGATCAGTTATTAAAACATAATCACCTACTGATAACGATTTGTTTTCCTTAAACCATTTCCGCCTAGTTAATAACGTGGGAAGATACTCTCTTAGCCATAGATGCCAATACATATCTGTCAGGCGTTGAGCTACGCGCCAACGTTTGCGTAAATTAGTTAAGTCAAAATCGTCATATTTACCGTAGGGAGAACTGTTCGAGGATGTGCCTATAAGAAAATGATTTGGTGTTAAGGCTTCCGGGTAGTTGGGATCAGTCGATACATGAGTTATAGGACGACCGTTTATCAAGGATTCCACTTCGGTTAGAAATGTGAACAAAGTGTCTCGGTGAGGAGCTCGCTCCTTCAATATAACCTTTAGAGCTGTCTTAACACTTCGAACCATACGTTCCCAAGCTCCGCCCATCTCTGGAGCGCTGGGGGAATAAAACGCCATTCTATTCCTCTTACCGTACTGTCATCACGCACCTTCTCGAAGTTTAGATCCTGAAGGCTTCGCTTGAGCTCGGCGTCAGCACCACGAAAGTTAGTCCCATTATCTGAATAGATAATCTCCGGGGTACCTCTGCGAGCTATCATACGCCTCAACGCCATGATGGTAGAATCAGCTGATAGACTATCCGATACTTCAATATGTACAGCTCTGATGGTCAGACATGTAAACAAAACACCATATTGTTTAATACGTTTACGACCTTCGGTGACCTCCATGGGGCCGAAGAAATCTACTCCTGTAATGGAAAATGGACGCCTGTGGTGCTGGAGGCGTGCCTGTGGTAAGTCAGCCATGCGTTGCGGTTGTGGACTGGCACGACGATGTTTGCAGAATAAACAGCGCGCTGAAACACCACGAACAGTAGGCCGCAACCTAATAACCCAATATCTTTGGCGTAGCTCATTGACTACCATCTCGTTTGCGCCATGTAGTGCTCGTCTATGGTACCACTCAGCTAAAAGTTGAATGATCTTATGAGATCCGTCGATAATAATCGGTCTACACGTCGCCTTGTCCACACCATCAACCTTATCAATACATTGCTGTGGCGCGAGTTCCTCCAGCTGCGGCGGGCCTGCTGGTGCTGCAAATTCAGATAGTGAAGTATCATCGGTCAGCGTCACAGCAAAGATACCGAACTTTTGGCCTGAGATGCCGAGACTCTGGTTCGCTCAATTCGAGACAGTTATGGCTCCGCAGAAGCAAGGGGACGACGCGAAGTATTGTTTAGCGGTATCTAAGCTCGGAAGGGAACCTGTACTACAAGAATCCGATATCATTATGTCGCTATCAGTAAACGAGGAATCAGAAGAGCGCCAGTTCCATAAGTTGGTGAGCGGAATAGAACTTGGCGATCAAAAGCCATCACAGCTTTTAAGACGCATGAAAGAACTCGCAAAGAATTCAAACGTGCCAGACCAAACTTTGCACAATCTATGGTCTGCAAGACTTCCGGATCACGTAGTTCGTAGTTAACTGTTACAATTTATGTATAATATTATTTTGATATTAATATAACTGATATAATTACTCAATATACAAGATTTTGCGAGATTTTTAAGGAACAGTATGACTATTCTGTAACAATCTCTCTCTCTCTCTCTCTCTCTCTCTCTCTCCGTCTCTATGTCATCCGTCCGTCTGCTTTGTTCATCCCTGGCATCGGGACGGATGACAGCTAGAAAGAAAGAAGAAAGAAAGAAAAGCCATTTATTCACGCGAAAAGCGACGCACTTAACCACACACCGCACCGCACACCGCACTTCACCTAGGTCTTCACCGAGGGAGATTGTAACAGAATAGACATACTGGTTCTTTGTATTTTACGATATGTGATATTGTTGCATGCCTCCATGTTATACCAAGATAATAATGTCAATAGTCAAAATTCTATAAATCTGCGTGTAACGTAACGTTGCCTCAAAAAGCTGGTGTTCAAATGCAGTACTACTACTCAGATTTCCGATCGAAGATTCTATAGTCAAGTAATGTCAAGAATAATGCCTAATGCCTTGAGTACACGTACCGAGCAAACCGGCGAGACAGTAAAATGTTTCTCGGCCGAGACAGTGTAGTAAGCGAGTAACTGTTCACACACGTTTTGAAATAAGCACAGTCAGTTCAGTTCTATTGAGACTACAATCCGGTTAAGATCGATCGTAAAAAGATAATTAGAAAATATACAAAGTTACTTATTCCACCATTAGTAGAAGAATAAAATGAACTGCTGGAAAAGGAGCAACGCCGCATTTGGACAAGGCCATGGATGTTGAGAAGATCTAGTTTTGGCGCCACAAACACTGTTTTTAATGAATTAGAGGTAGAAGATCCTGATGAATTCAGAATGCTTTTAAGAATGGATGTACAACATTTTGACACATTGTTAGGAAATATTACTACATTGATACAAAGGGAAGATAGTCATGAGAGAAGCTATAACTGCAAAGACTAAACTACAAATAGCGTTATGCTATTTGGTAACTGGCGCAAGCTACCGTTATTTGCAGGCTTTTTACAGAGTATCTCGGGCTGCAATATCATCACTCATACCGGAAGTCATGGATGCAATATTTACTTATTTGGAAAAGGATTTAAAGGTACGTACTTTTTTCTTACATGCTAAAATTAAAACTTGAGTGAATTTATTACTTTTTTATTAATTTCAAACAAAGGGTACAAAAAAGACAAAAATAAAAATCAAACTTGTTGTCTTGTTGCCTTGTCATCTGTTTCCATAGCTGCAAACATCGCAGCTGCTACGATGTCATTAGTGCTGTAGTTATAAATTAAATCACACAGAATCACAGTTCGATGTTTGACGTTTTGAACGAATGAACATATAAAGCTTATGTCACCTTTTGACAATTGTTTTATTTTATTTTCAAATTTACTAACATGAGTAGGATATTATTGGGCATTCTACCCCACCTTCGTTCCTTCGGCTCCGCCTCCGTCACTCTCGGTGGAGTAGAATGCCCAATAATATAAATGAAATACGCAGGTTTGACGTCTATTCCACGCGATAAAACGGAAGGTGGAGTATGACAATGCCCAATAATATCTTAGAGTAGACGCAGTGAAAGAAATCAACTTTATAAATAATTGTTCGCCGTAATTTAACACCACATTCGATTCTTACTATTGTAGTAAGAAGGTTGTATTTCATATCATAGATTTAAATACAATTCAACCAAGTTAACTACAATGCATAGCTCAGAGAAATCTGATATTAAAGATATTTGTAAACTTATTATGAGGAATTCTAGCGGCGAGATTATATTTATTCAAGATTTGCAAACTGGACAGAAAAATACAGATAACGGTTCATCAAAATACCAGGACTCGTATACAGCCCAAACCGAAGATTTGTTCTACCAGCAGATGCTTGATTGGTTAAAATCAAACAATCGCTATCTTATATTGAAGGACAGCTATGGTGAGAGTCGTACATTTGCTCGAGTTAGCGACAATGAGTTATAAATGTCAATGTAATACGTTAATTTACTCATTATTAATAAAACCGCTTTAACAGTCGTCATGAAATTTGTAAAACAACCACAATCGTTACATGTAAACGAACTTTGTGTTCACTCTCAGGAGACTGGTTTTCGCCATGGAAAATTATTACCTAAAACGGTACGATGCATCATTTGTGGACCATCAAATTGTGGAAAAACTAATTTATTAATTGGTCTCCTTATACACGAGAATGGTTTAGGGTTTCAAAATGTTTATGTTTATTCAAAAACCTTGCAACAACCCAAGTACGTATTTTTAGAAAAAGTTTTGCAACGGGTACCAGGCACGTCATTTCAGAAATATCATGAAAATGAGCATGTACTAAGTGTTCAGGACGCAAAACCGAATTCTGTGATTGTATTTGACGATGTTGCTTGTGAAAATCAAAGTAGCATGCGGGATTATTTTGCAATGGGAAGACACAAGTTCATCGATTGTTTTTACCTAAATCAGACATATAGTAAAATTCCTAAGCAGTTAGTAAGAGACAACGCGAACCTAATCGTACTTTTTAAGCAAGATGAAAGAAATATGAGACATGTTTACGATGAACATATCAACTCTGATATGACTTGGATTGAATTCCGTGAAATGTGTTCAAAAATATGGAGTGTACCTTTCAATTATGTTGTAATTAATAAAGATTGTTCCAAAAACAAAGGATGTTATAGAAGTAAATTTGATACGTTTGTAGTTTTTGACTAAGAACACGAACACATATATAAGAGCTTTACCTGTGCGACATTATTATTCTTCTGGTGACGCTAAACCAATTACGATCTATTTTGCCAATATGGAAAAATCATTGAAAAAACAAATTGTTGATGCGACAGAAGCTGTAAAGAAAAAAGTAAGGAAAATGAGAGATGCGGACATTGACAACAAACAAGCACTGGAATCTGTTTTCAAGCCTGTCATAGAACCCCTCAACCTAATTGCTAACGCCAATAAGCAAGCTCCTCCCTTGCGTACTAATGAAGATTTTGTTGAAGTTCCGTTTACTGACGAAACTTCACAGAAAGAAAGAACTGGTAGCGTAGGTAGCAATAATGACAATGAAGATGAATCCGATATCAGCAGTGACTCTTCTTATCAATCAATAGTTGAAAGCAAACAAGGTTGTGATACATCATCCTGGTTAGTATCTTCGGAAGCGTTGGCAGACATTCCATTCGGTGTTAGAGCAGAACGCGGGAAATTGATGTTAGGTTCTGCTTGTATATTGATCAATGATCAGTACATTGCCGTGGCTGGACGTAAATACCGAAATACACCTGGTTTAAAACAGTTGCTGCTTAAGAAAGACGTAGACTTAAGCGTGGTTACAGAAAGCGATATGAAACATTATAAGTCGATGCTACTTGATACAAATGCACATCGTCGAGACTTCGAGCCAAATAAGCCGATAAAAAGTAATAAAGGGCAAAAATATTTGCAAGTTATTAAGCCTCTTTTTAAACTGAACACTGCAGTTCAGGGAAAGGGTTTGCCATTAACAAAAAAGTGGAGAAAAAATGTAGATTTAGTGTATTGGGATGATCCCAATGAACTAGTGGAAAGATTAAAATTATTAATTGCATCTAGAGATGCTGGTAACACAGGATTAGACAATGAAATTATATCTATTATTGAAGAATTGCGTGAAAGTAAAGTTATAAATAAATAAATGTTGTAAACTTTCCAGTGTTCATTTTATTATCAGACTTTCAATATAGTACACCTTCAATATGAATGTAGATAAATTCGGGTCCGTAGGTTACGCCCCCAGTGTGTTTTGCCCCCGTGGTGGAAGCCCCCGATTTCGTTTTAGTACTATAATATTTATTAGTTAAATATTTTTATCAAAAGTACAGTCAGATAGCAAAGTGTAACCTATTATAAAAAATGTCTAAGTCATGGTTCATTATTAAAATCAAAATCATAGTTTATTATTATAAATCTTTATTAACAATGTCGGTGTAACAAACGTTTGCTTATCTAATAATAGGTACTAATGGGTAATAATAGGTAATACGTAGGTACTTAATATGTAATAAAAATTAAATTAAATGTCTAATAAATAATAATAGGTATCTACGTAAATACAACTTTGATAACAAATAAAACCAAACATTAAAATAAAGCAACAATAACATGCAAAATCACAGATACGAAATTAAAAATCACAGTTTAAAATTAGGATTATTTTAAGTACTTATATACTATTTACGTACTAAGTATATAGGTAGGCATCTACTTAAATATTTAGAAGATTGGTAACAGAATGTTCAAACACTAAAATATAATAAAAACAATTAACATTTAAAATCACAGATAACAAAAGTAACAAAAGAAGAAAAACATAGTAAAAATATTAGGATGATTTGAACTTTGTAATTAAATTATGTAATTTAAGTCATTTATATGCAGTGACTATGGAGGTTACAACATTGATATACACTTGGGAGCAAATAAATCGAGCCACTACCTTTTTTCACGTAAAATGGTAAATATTTTTGGTAATATGGAACGTATCAATTCGAACTATATATCGCCTAAAAGTTTAGTTAATAACCTTTACAATGAGGGTAAATTATTGAATAATAACCTTATTGAATGATAAATTATTGGCTCTGCAAGAAAAATGGTAATTTTGATAGAAAATTTAGTAGGGCTAAAACAGTCCATAAAAACAATAAAAAACAAAATTATTGCAAAAAAAATATTCTTAATAACTGGTATTACCCCCCCGGGCCCTGATACATTCTTGTAGCCTATTAGTCATCGATCTGATCAGCGTTACGATGACATATTGTGGTATGTTCTCCCACTCTTCAAGCACAGCGACTTTAAGCTCGGGAATGGATGAAACAGCGGGAACCCTGGCTCGGACTCTCCGTTTTAGCTCGTCCCATAGGTGTTCGATCGGGTTCAAATCGGGACTTCGTGCTGGCCATACCATTTGTTGAATCCCGATCGCAGACAAGTATTCCGTAACGATCTGCGCGGTATGAGGTCTCGCATTGTCATGCATAAACAAGAAATTTTCTCCGACAAAACCAGCATACGGCATTACGTGGTTTTCAAGAATGTCAGTTATGTATCGGTCAGCTGTTAATCCACGTCTACCACTGCCATCGTTGGCGGGGTCGACGAAGACAAGTTCCGTTTTTCCGTCTAGAGAAATTCCTCCCCACACCATACAAGAACCACCACCAAAACTCACCGTTTCTCGAATGCAACATTGGGCAAATCTTTCACCAGGACGTCTATACACTCGGTTTCTCCCGTCATTGCTAAAAAGACAGATTCTTGACTCGTCAGAAAACAAAACTGACCTCCAGTCTTCTAACGTCCAATTAATGTGTTCTCGAGCAAACTCCAAGCGAGATCGGCGATGAGCTACAGTCAATTTTGGGCCAGTTGCTGGTTTGTGTGATGTTAAATTTCGTTCTTTTAGTCTTCGTCTCACTGTCCACCTACTGATTGCGACTCCTCGAACGTCACGTAACGCTTGCTGTAGCTGAACAGCATTAAGTCCACGGTCGCGCAACGAATTGGTTGCAATAAAGCGGTCGTCACGTTCTGTTGTTGCCCGTGGTCGGCCAGTTCCAGGTCGCCGAACAAAAGCACCAGTCTCCAGATACCTGCGGTATACCCGCTGTACCTTTGAACGACTCAAATGAAGTCTGCGTGCCACTTCACGTTGTCCGTGTCCAACCTCAAGTAAAGCTACAACTTGGGCAGCTTCCGTCGGTGTAGTATCCATTTTATCAGGTTATTTTGATTACACAGACACAGATAAAGACAACAATAACAAGTAATATGGGTATGATTAACAAAAACCTCAAATTTAATCTTTTCTTAACAGAGTACAATAAAAATGTCATAAGCAAATTAAATGCGATAATTTTATTCTACCCTTTAAACTTTAATAAAAATGAAATTTTGACAACTAACTACCCTCATTGTAAAGGTTATTAAATACCCTTTTAGGCGATATATGTTTCGAATCGATGCGTTCCTTAATACCAAAAATAATTACCATAATGCGTGAAAAAGGAAGTGGCTCGATTTATTTGCTCCCAAGTGTAGATATAAAATTAAAATGTAGTAATTATGTAACAATAAACATGCAAAATCATTATTTTTAAGCTAAGTAAGTAGGTGATTATTTTTGCTTGACTTGCACATACGGACGGATTTGTTCCAAAAACTCCATAATTGTAATTTGTTTCTTTTCATATTTGTCTGTCAGCTTAGCAATGAGTTTGTCATTGATTATTGAAGATTTTTTCCTTTTACATATAGGACTGTCATTTCTTCGTAATCTGAAAGTATAAGATAAAGATTATTTACTAAGAGTAAAAAAAATGAATTACTGATATATTAAGCGTTATGTAAGTAATCAGCATTTTACCTCACTTGACCTGTGCTATACGTAGAAATATCAGTTGTTATAATTTCCAAAAACGATAATAATGATGGTTTTCGGCCCAGATAGCACTGAAGCCGTTGATTCCAGGCCTCCACTAAATTTGTGGTTCTATGTCGTTCTTTATAGCAACACCACTTTGAGATCATCCCCGGAGGCTCAAGCCATTGTTCAACGAAATAATCGTTGAATTGGGTGACTTTTTCATCGGGAATACTGAAAACAAAAATTATGATATATATGACATGTCGTATATACCTAAGCATTATTTTTATTTTTGCGTACTTATAAAAACAATCTATGAGCTGTTAAAACTTTAAAATAAAATGAAAATTAAAATTACCTGTTTTCCATTACGGAAAGCCAACCATCTTCTATATCTTCTTTAGGAAGAAATGCTAGACAGGTGCACAGTTTCACATACAATGTTGTTTCTTCGTGTGCCAATAAACCTAAAGACTTCGCTTTTCTGTAAATGGCTCTTTGGAAGTGAACATTACAGCCATGTATTGTGACCGCTGGCAATACCTCTTTTATTGCCAGCATTGTAGCTAATTCAAAATCTACAGTGAATTTCATGGGGCTGAAGTCCGGCACAGCTTCTTTAATTTTTTTAAACATGACTTCATATGTACTTTTTTCTTTATTAACTAGTAGCACATAAAATATAGGCACAATATTGGTTGCTTGTGCATCACTTCCCATATCTCCATGAATGGTAAATATTTGGTAAAATGGACCTGGACAACAATCAAATGTACCATCCCCGAAGTAGTGTTGTATATTTTTGATGTGTTTTAAAGCCTGTGCTGATACGAATACTATAATTCTGTTGTCGTTCTCACAGTAATCAACTAATAGATATTTTTGAAAAATCTCAGGTATAATGACTTCAGCTGGATTACGAAACTGTGTCTTTTCTACATTTAAGGCTTTCTTTCGAGAGTTGTATAACTGTTGCTTGATATTATTGAATTTGGGTATGTATTCATCGAAGGCTGTGTCTGTGTTTTTTAACTCGGCAAATTTTGTTTCAAATTTTTGTTGTATAGAGCTCGAGAAACTCGTTTTCACTTCCTTTTTTAATTTTTCCATAACAACTCTAACTTCATTTTTCATTAAGTTAGGTTGACACTCAGCATTATGACACTTTTGGATTTGTACATTGTCACTTTCCTCACTTAATTTTATAGAACCACTACACTTGCCATGTCTTTTATTTACGCATGTCCACACACTCGATTTATTATTTTTCCTATGAAGATTATAAGCAAATCCGACATGTAGTAACGTTCTTCCACCTAGTTTATTTGAAATTATTTTGTAATTGGTTTGTGCTAAACCCCGTGAAGGACCTGGACTTGCCATTTTGAGTTAACATGACCGACTAAACTTTCTTATCAGTAACATATTGCAACTATGTGGGAAAGGGATAGAAATAGTGCCCATCGCTATGTTTGCTATTTTCACTGTCCGTCACCCTGGACTCTATTGTTTTCAACCCTATCTTTCCCTTTCTTTGACTACCTATCTCTTTCTTTTAGAATTCGATCTGGCTATTGTGTAAAACCAGTTTGGCCGGGCACGGGCGCCTCGTTTAGACAAAGTACAAAGTAATGCATCTAAAGTAAATAATTGTAATATAGTAATAAAGTGAATATCCTTGTAGCATGTTTATAGTATCCAATATTGTGTTAGTTAGAATACTTATTTAGTAAGTTTGTCTACGTATTTGGTTCCGAAACACTTTTTTTCATCGTCTGTATCTAGTAAAAAATATTTTTATTTCGGCGAAATCAACTATAATAACTTAATTTAAAATCGGGGGCTTCCACCACGGGGGCAAAACACACCGGGGGCGTAACCCACGGACCCATAAATTCGGTCATTATATTCATAAAAGAATGCGTTTATCAGAACTGCTTGAGTTTAATGAAAACGCATTGAAGAAGTCGGAAAAAGGAGATTTTGATTTAAAAGCATCCAGATTGAGAGGAATTACATCTCCCATAGAAGCAGACGATGCAGTGAATAAGTCTTATGTAGATCAGTTGAATGCTAATACGATAAAAGAATTCAATAAACTGATTGGTTCATTGCGTTCTCAAATTATAAAAGAGACACAGCATACAATTCAGGTTACTTTAAAAGCAAAAATACCTGAGGTTTTAACTCATTTGCAAGATAAGTTTTATACCAAAGCAGATGTAGATAAATTACTTCTAAAAACTTCGTAATGGCAAAACAGCAAATTGTAAATGAAATACACAAAGCGGCTCGAAGAAACTTCCTTCGCCGTTCTGTTATTCTGAAAGGAATCCACGACTTGTGGCAAGCTGATTTGGTGGACATGCAAAACCTGAAAAAGAATAACAAGGGTTATAATTATATTTTAGTGGTGATTGACTGCTTCTCAAAGTACGCCTGGGCAGAACCGTTAAAATCAAAGAATAAATTTGATGTTGCTCGTGCATTTCAACATATCCTGCTTAGCAGCAATAAAAATCCTGTTAATTTACAAACCGATATGGGCACAGAGTTTTATAACAACACTTTTCAAACGTTAATGAAGAAGCATAACATTAACCATTATTCATCGTTTTCTACTAAAAAAGCATCTATTGTAGAGAGACTGATAAGAACAGTAAAAAATAAATTGTATAAATATTTTAGTCTCCGTGGGAACTATAAGTGGTTAGGTCTGCCATTGGATAATATATTAAAGACCTATAACAACACAAAACATCGCACTATCCAATTTAAACCCATTGATGTGAATAAATTGAATGAACCAGTAATAAAAGAAAATATTAAAAAAATCAAGAAACATAATTTAGTTCAGTGGAAGCCTAAATTCAAAGTTGGTGATTGTGTTCGTATAAGTAAATACAAACATGATTTTGAGAAAGGTTATACTCCTAATTGGTCAACTGAATTATTTATTGTAAAAAAGATTAATAAAACCTTACCAGTGACATATTATATAGAAGATAAACGAAAGCAGAACATATTAGGAGCTTTTTATGAGCAAGAACTTCAAAAATCAAACTATCCCAACGTTTATTTGATAGAAAAAGTGTTGAAGAAGAAAGGAAATAAATTATATGTCAAATGGCGAAAGCAGAACATATTAGGAGCTTTTTATGAGCAAGAACTTCAAAAATCGAACTGTCCTAACGTTTATTTGATAGAAAAAGTGTTGAAGAAGAAAGGAAATAAATTATATGTCAAATGGTTAGGTTTAAGCAGTGCAGAAAACAGTTGGATTGACAAAACAGCACTTATGGGTTAAGCTGTTATATAAACATAATTTTTTAAAATTCTGCCATTATACTTTAAGTAATGCGAGGTGGAGGACTAGTTAATAACATTATTAATAATCTACCATTCGAAGTTCATTTGCTCGGATACAATTATTGCGGACCAGGAACCAAACTTCACGAACGGTTAGCGTGAGGCGATCGAGGTGTAAATAAGCTAGACGAAGTTTGTATGCAACACGACATTGCGTACGCAAACCATACAGACTTACCAAATCGTCACAAAGCTGATTTACAACTACTTAACATGGCTAAACAAAGACTTAAATCAAAAGATGCAGGGAGAGGTGAAAAACTAAGCTCATGGCTAGTGAACAAAGTCATGAAAGCCAAACTAAAGTTAGGATCCGGCGTTAAAACATTTAAAAGCTTAGTTTCCAAAATAAAATCAAAAGTTAAGAAACTCAAACACAAAGATAGTAAGTCTTTAATAAAAGCGGCCTACTTAGTTGCAAAAAAGTTATTGCCAAACAACCATCATCGAATTCGGGTACCACGAGTAATACCCATACCAAAGACTGGAGGAGTTCTACCTTTAATCCCAATTTTCGCTGGTTTATCAGCTTTAGGAGCTCTAGCTGGTGGTGCAGCTGGCATTGCAAAAACCGTTAATGATTACAAAGCAAGCAAACGAAATTTACAAGAAACAGAACGACATAATAAAGCTATGGAAGCTTTAATGTTGGGCAAGGGTTTATACATTAAGCCCTATAAAAACGGCAAAGGATTGTTCATAAAATCATCAAAAAACTAAACAAGAAGCTACCTAATCGTCCTTTAACTAATATAGATATCCAAAACTATTCAAGAGACATCCCATATTTCCGGGGGGGTCTACATGAAGGATCGGATACCTAGGAAGCCGAAACGGATTGAATGTGGTATCGTTAACTTAGACGATTCTAAGAACGAAGGAACGCATTGGGTAGCGTATGTTAAAGTATATGACTATTGTGAATATTTCGATAGCTATGGAAATTTAAAACCTCCATTGGAGCTGATGGGATATTTTAAGAACTGTAAAGTTTCTTATAACTACACGAGATATCAAACATTCAACACAGTAAATTGTGGTCATTTATGTTTAAAATATCTGCGGACTTTTTGGAATAAAATTGTATAAATATATGTGTTTATTTTATTTCAATCATTTGCAAGATGTCACTCACTTTGTCGATAACTGGAAATTCTTCAACTTTATCTACGTACTATCCTAATACGTTACAACTAGATGGAGAATATGAGTGTGCCTTATTACATTTTTCAACTTTTAATTCTATTCCAAATATTGATAAAAGTAATAATAAGTTCTATTATGGTGTCGATGAAGTTATAGAAATACCGGAAGGCACTTATGAGTTGCAAGATATCAATGATTATTTAAAGTCTGAAATAAAAAATGCGTCAATCAAACTACAGTGCAATAACAATACTTTGAAAACTGCTCTATACTGTACAAAAGACATAAATTTTACTAAAGAAGACTCTTTTAGAAGCCTGTTAGGGTTTAATAAGCAAACCTTGAAAGCTAATAAATGGCATGTGTCACAGTCTCCAGTTAACATTTTACCTACGACCGTAGTCAGGATTGAATGTGATATTATAAGCGGTTCATACATAAACGGTGAGCCAAGTCACATTGTCCACGAATTTGCACTAAATGTGCCACCTGGATACAGGATCATAGAAATCCCGAAGAACGCAATATACTTTCCGATCAATCAAAACAACATAAGCTGCATACATATCAGGCTATTAGATATAAAGACTCGATTAATCAACCTGTGCGGTGAAGAAGTGCAGCTATATTTGCATCTTAGAAGAAAAAATGATTGACTACAATAAAAATGTGTCTCAACAAATTAAAAATATCAGTTCTACTCGGACCACCCATCAAATAAGACCTCGCTTTAAGAAAAAAATTAAATTATCAAAAGAAAAGAAGGAATTTGTTTATTATTGTCTTGATTTTTTCTTGACTGTTATTCCAAAACGAATCTAAAGAATAATTTTCGTTAGTATCAATAATTCTATAAGAAGCTATACGATTTAGAAATGCAGAATGAATTAATTCAACACCTTCGCAAACGTATGAAATATTTTTATTTTTATGATCGATACTGCGTAGATGACCCATCCAATGACTGCGCTAAACAGATATGTTACAAACAGTGCAGAAAGGCATTCTATCGTAATTAATTACCTGCTAAGTTTAAAAATTAAGATTTATTTAGGATGCTTCAAATTTAAATTTAAATGAATAATGTAACTTATTTAAAATGTATCTTATCACTATAAATATGGGCTCTGAGTCATCGAACAACTCGTGAGCCTTATGCATGAATTTTGTAGTGAGTTTCACTGCGAGCTACCTTTATCCAGTTGCAGTTTTAATCTTATTTTGGATGCCTCAAATTTAAAGTTTAACTTATTTAAAATGTATCTTATCACTAAAATATACCGGCTCTGAGTCATTAAACAACTCGTGAGCCTTATGCATGAATTTTTGTAGTGAGTTCCACTGCGAGCTACCTTTATCCAATTGCAGTTTTAATGCAACTTGGGACTTCTTCCAACGCTCCTCAGGAGCAGTGGAGATGATGTCTTCTTTATGGTATACCTTCAGTTCCACAAAGAAGGCGCCCCTTAGGTCCGCTGTCCGTCGTACCTTCCCGTTGGCGACGCGGGACAGCAAGGATGAACCTAACTCCGACTGCGGAGGAATGCCATCTAAGTCTTCCAAACCGAAAAGATCGGTGGTCCCTGGTCTCTTGTTACTGTAAAAAAATAATTTTATTTTAATAATCTAGACAAACTTTTCTAGATACAAACTTATGTTGACCGAAAAATAAGTAAGTATGTACTTAAAAATATTTTTGCAAATCAAAGTTCTCTATTGAAATCTATTTTATATTAGAATATGTGAAAGTAATAACTTAGAAAATAAAAAGTAGTCATAAACTACCTTGATCCTAATTCCACGACCGAGGAAGCTTTGCGCTTTGTTGTTTTTTTCGTAGGCTGGCTCTTGCTCGGCACGACCTTTGTAGCAGTCGGCGGGCTCTTTATGTAGTCGGACACACGGGAAACGTCGGAGTCAGACCTAATACACAAGATAAAAAAGTACTTAATATTTTATATAACAAAACAAATAACCGTTTAAGGTCTTTTTTGAGATACAATAATCAATTTATAACAGGTTGAGAACAGTTACATCAGCCGGCAGGCAGAAACCAGGTCCGTAGCTGAGTAACAGTCATGATGGATAGATAGAACATGATAATTACAACAGCCGGCAGGCAAAAACCAGGTCCGTAGCTGAGTAGCAATCACGATGGATAGACAGAACATGCTAATTACAACAGCCGGCAGGCAAAAACCAGGTCCGTAGCTGTGCATTATGACTTCTAATTTAAAATTAAGAAGTACTCACTTACATGATTTAAAGTTGATTTTAAAGTACTGCTAGTACTACTTGTCACTTTGAAGATTCTGGAGCGAATGTAATTTAGCGATTTAATTAATTCGTTTATATTCACAACAAATACTTTTTCAGCATAAAATAGATCGTTTCAATTTTAAACTCAGTGCATGTCTTACAGTTGTATAAAAAATATGTCGTTTACGTCATATTATCCAATCCATGTGGTTGTTAATGTTAAGTTGTGGTTAAACTCGGAGCTAAATATTATAATCACATAAAAATACTACTGTGGAATAAGTTCGTTTATAAATACTCACAAATAAAATTTTTAATCGTATTATTAAATAATCACTTAAACCCACAATTAAAGAATCCAAGAAACTGTACATAACAACTTTAGTTTAATTTTAGTATAGGTACTATTACAATGCTCCCAAATAATCTTGTTGTGCACAGGGTTCTCTTTTATGTAAGTTAAAATCGCACTCGATCGAAGTGGGTAATGGTTCATCCAATAATACATGTTGTACTTGATAAAAATATATCATATAAATATATAGTCTTAGTACCTAGAAGAATGAAACACAATAAATTAGAAGCGATTACAAACTTCAAATATAAATACGAAAATAATATTTAGGAAATTCTATAAAAGACGAATTCAGTGTTTATTTACAACATGATAGTCGATCATGTTACATAGATTATGCAATGCAGTTGATGCGACCGTGGGAAGCGAGCATTGCATTGACATTGAACTTTGCTGATTCGAAAATAAACATAAAGCTAATTTACATCTATGATGCAACCACCGGATACGGTTACCGTCTACGGAACAATCTACAGCAGCGGATTCACACACAGTTCGTACGCTTGATTGAATAATGTGCAATACGGTTCTGATCCGGTTGTCGTTGTCAAGTGTATCTGCACCTTAGCTTTATGCATGCAAGGCAAGGATCGACTATGCATGCAAGGCAAGGATCGACTATCCGTGTGACCACGCTTACCACTTGATTGTTACGTGTTGATGTAAAAGGTTGATGTATCGTCTGTAATGTGTTAAATTAAAATTTAGATGTCCTCGAGCCAAACTGGTCACAGAAAAAATGTGCTGGCCTAAAGGTGTGCACTACTTACTTTTGTGGAGAGACATGAGACAATCTGTCCTAAATTTTAGTTTAATGTACGTGGTATCCTAAAGTTCAGATGTCCTCGAGCCAATCTGGTCACGAAAACGGGTATGTGTGTAATCCTAAGCGACAATGCACCATCCTAATAAGTATGTGGAGAGACATGAGACAATCGGTCCTGAATTTTAGGTTACTGGTTCGTTCAGCTACAGATCTAATTATGTTAACGGAAAGTATGTGTGTTGTTTGTTTAAATCAATGTATAGTAAGTTTCATAGTTGTTTTAAGCTGGTGAGTATAATTAAATGAATCCGAGACGTAAAGGATGTATCGTCTGTAATGTGTTAAATTAAAATTTAGATGTCCTCGAGCCAATCTGGTCACAGAAAAAATGTGTTGGCCTAAAGGTGTGCACTACTTACTTTGTGGAGAGACATGAGACAATCTGTCCTAAATTTTAGTTTAATGTATGTGGTATCCTAAAGTTCAGATGTCCTCGAGCCAATCTGGTCACGAAAACGGATATGTGTGTAATCCTAAGCGGCAATGCACCATTCTTAAGTATGTGGAGAGACATGAGACAATCTGTCCTGAATTTTAGGTTACTGGTTCATTCAGATACAGACCTAATTATGTTAACGGAAAGTACCTATGTTATATGTTTGAATCAATCACACCTGCGGATTTCATTTATATTATTAGGCATTCTACTCCACCGCAGGTGGGGTAGATGCGTGGAATAGACGTCGAACCTGCGGATTTCATTTATAACGGGTGGCGCAAAAGTAAAGACCCTATTTGGTTCAGCTATAACATTTTTTCTAAATTAGAAAACTAGATTTAGATTTTTTTAAATGTATATTTGTGCCATTAAATTTCGTACCATTAGGATTTAAAGATGATGTCTTTTAAATGGTGACCTCCAGAGTTGATACACATTTGAGTCCTTCAAAATTGGTTATGAGTGACGAAGCGCATTTCCATCTCTCAGGGCATGTCAATAAGCAGAATACTCGGTTCTGGGGCACTGATAATCCGCGCATTATTCAAGAAACACCTCTACACCCACTAAAAGTTACTGTATGGTGTGGCATCTGTGTTGACAGAGTGATCGGACCCTATTTTTTCGAAGACGCTGGAGGCAATGCGATTACTGTCACTGGAGAACGCTACAGAACCATGTTACGTGAGTTTTTGATACCCAGTTTGGACGAATTGGGGCTGGAGCACATCTGGTTTCAACAAGACGGCGCTACGGCACACACAGCGCGCGACACTATGGACTTAGTGAGGGACGCTTTTCCAGGCCGAGTTATCTCTCGTTTTGGCGATTTGCCTTGGCCTGCAAGATCACCCGATCTGACCAGTCCAGACTTCTTTCTTTGGGGTTTTTTGAAATCTCGGGTGTATGTGAACAAGCCACAGACTCTCGCAGCTCTAAAAGAAAACATTCGTCAAGAAATAACGAACATATCGCAGGAAGTGTTACGGCAAGTTATGCAAAATGTCATAAATAGGGCTCAAATGTGTATCAACTCTGGAGGTCACCATTTAAAAGACATCATCTTTAAATCCTAATGGTACGAAATTTAATGGCACAAATATACATTTAAAAAAATCTAAATCTAGTTTTCTAATTTAGAAAAAATGTTATAGCTGAACCAAATAGGGTCTTTACTTTTGCGCCACCCAGTATTATATCATATTACATCTTTTTAATATATTTTCCAGATAATTTCTTTGTGATAATACAGTTGTACCATTTTGCAAATTTTGTTTAACATTTATTCCTAAGAAATCTGAAATGAACCCTAGATCCTTCATCTTAAATTCCTTATTTAATGTACTTTTTAGTTTAATAATCTCCTGTTCATTTGTGCCAAAAATTAACACGTCATCAACATAAATTAATACAAAGATTTTATCTGTGCCATTATACTTTTTATATAAACATGAGTCGCACTTTGATCTCACAAAACCTACTTTTGTAATTACTGTATTAAATTTTTGATTCCAACACTTAGGAGAACTTTTCAATCCATATAAAGATTTCTTTAATTTAACTGTATTATTATTTCCTGAATAGGCCCCTTTAGGTAAACTAACATATACTTCTTCTTTCATCTCCTCATATAAAAAGGCCCCCGTGACGTCCATTTGATAAATAGGCACATTTAATTTTGTTGCTACCGCTACAAATAGTCTAAAAGTGGACAACTTTGCAACTGGATCATAAATATCACACAAATCAAATGACTCCTGTTGTTCAAACCCACGGGCAACAAGCCTAGCTTTATACTGTAAAACATTATTTAAATTTTTTATCTTAAAGACCCACTTACCGCTAACTGTCTTCCTATTAACTGGTAAATCACAAAAATCCCAAGTGTCATTGTCTTTAAGAGTCTGTAGTTCCCTAGCAACAGCTTCACTCCACTTACTTGCATCACGTCTTTTCATGGCCTCAGTGTATGTAGCTGGTTCACACTCACTCTCATCCAACAGCACATTATTGCATTTATAAAATGATGTTTGTTTTCTTAGCCGCTTGCTTCTTTCAAAAGGGATATCACTTTCATCCAATAGATGTTCCTCATCACTGCATGGTAAGTACTCACTGTCACAGTCGTGTTCTGATCCATCCTCTCCACCACTACTAGTATGTGTGACCTCCATTGTTTTATCTAGGTTAGTAGTTAGCTGATTTCCGGGGTTAGGTTCTGTCTCCGGGTTACTATCTACCACAGGTTCTTCTTCCAGGTTTATAGATGTTATATATTCCTTTTCTTCTCTTTCCTTCACTTGAAGTTTCCCTTCCTAACCATCTCAGTTTAGGAATACAACGTCTCTCTTTATCTCCACTGTGTTTGTTTCTGGAAAATAAATTCTATACCCCTTCACGTTATCTTCATAACCCACCATCAACCCTTTTTCACCTTTATTGTCCCATTACCTCCTTCGTTCCTTCGGATTGTGTGCATACACTGCAGTACCGAAGACTTTCAACTGGTGAATGTCAAACTTTTTGTTTGTCCATACTTCAAATGGTGACCTTCAATTTTCATGACTTTTCCCAGTTCTGTTTAAAATAAATACTGGTGTATTAATTGCTTCCGGCCACAGTTTCTTTGGAAAGTTTTCTTCATATAACATTGTGCGTGCTGCTTCTACCAATGTTCTGTTTTCTCTCTCAACCTTTCCGTTCTGTTCCGGCGTATAGGGTACAGTTGTTTGGTGTGTTATCCCACGTTTAGAAAATAGTTCTTTCACTTCTTTATTTAAGAATTCTAAACCATTGTCACTTGTAAACATTTTCACTCTGTTTCCTGTTATGTTTTCGGCCTTATTAATGAAGTTCTCAATGCAATATTTAATCTCATATTTTGTTTTAACAAAATACACACTTCTGTAATTCGAATAATCGTCCTTCAGTATGACAAAATATCTTGCCCCTCCAATAGATGCTTCTTCCATTGGGCCGCAAGTATCCGCATGGATCAGCTCGCAAGTCCTTGTACTCACGTTCTCACTTTTGCTAAATGGTAATCGATGTATCTTCCCAGCTAAACAACTCTTACACTTAGGTTTAGTGGTTTGTTTAACATCAACATTATGTTTTTGCAGAATATCTTTTACGTAAGTAAAGTTTTGATGCGCGAGTTTTCTGTGCCACTCATTTAAGTCATTCTTCATTAGTGTTGCAGAGCTTGCGGTATCGTAATTATACTTATACCTCAATTCCAAATAATAAGAATTGCCAATTCTTTCCGCCACCGCACCAACTTGGTTATCTTTGTAAAATTTGCAAGACCTGTCATCTGTCATCATGACGTAGCCTTTATCTGTGGCGCGATTGACTGAAAACAGGTTGTTATTTAGTTTCGGAACGTACAGAACGCTGTCTATGACCGTATCAATCCATTCGGTCCCGTTCGATACTTGCACCGCCACCTGTCCGCAGCCGAGGACACTAATTGTCGCACCATTGCCGACAACCACTGATTGTTCTGTGGTACTAGTGAATGATGTAAATAATGCGCGATTTCGACACATATGTTCACTAGCACCAGAGTCCACTAACCACTTTTATTTATGCAGTTCATGTGACGAACTAGACACTACAAACGCATTACTCTTCGTTTTGTTCTCAGTTTTACTAACTTTTTCTTTACGAAACCTACACTGCGCCTTGAAATGTCCGAACTTTCCACAATAGAAACATTTTTTATTATTTACGTTTTCTTCACTACTACCATTTTTATTTTATCTGCAATCACTTTGAAAATGTCCAGTTTTGCCACACTTAAAGCACTTTATTTGTTTAGTATTTTTCGCAACAAACGCAGATGATGAAGATTGCTGTGACTCTTCAATTTTGCCTTGACTCCCATTTCATTCATATCATTCTTCACACAATCGATCCATCTTTTCTTTCTCTTCATCTTTTCTGTATATTTTCTTTCAGTATGGACATCACAATGCACACCGTTTAGTCATTTAGGTTAAGAAGTCACAAGCGTCCGAATCGAAAATGAACGTTTCCTGTTTAGGTCAAACTCAAACTCAAAATCATTTATTTCAATTAAACCATTTACAGGTACTTTTGAATTGTCAGAGCCAGTCAGTCAGAAAGTTGAAGCTAGTTGCTCGTTCCAAACAGTAGGTTTCTATCGAGCAAGAAACTCCATGAACACTCATTTAAAATCAGTTAAATTTTACAAATTTAGGTTACATCATTCATGTTGAATCTAAGGGTACAATGTGAGAACAATGTAACACGTCTTGCATGTTAAAAGAGGTCTAGAGAAAAATATAGTTATAATAACAATTCAAACCAAAATTTAAAATAACCGAGGCAGCTAAGAGATGACCAGTCCCAACCGACGGCGTCCGTTCACGAACATGACGCATGGATCGGCACCATTTAGCTCAACCATTTTGAAGGGAACCGAATGATCCAACACATGCGCCACCGGCAGCGAGACATTCAAGCGAGCATGACTCTCCCAACCGCCAGGGCATATTCAAGTCAATGAGAGGTATACCTCGTAAATGGTAGCTTTAAAGAACATAGTGCTCACATGTATGTGCTACGAAAAATTATATAATACTAACACATTGAGTTTATACAATGTAAAGATAATATAGATCTACATCTTCAGCAGCTCCAAAAATTGTTACAAATGCTAATCAATTAATCTATGAACCCTTATGGCTGTGGAGCTAGACCAGCATCCAGCCAAGCATTTCCATCAGTGATGTAATCACTCAACTTATAATATGCTCGGTTGCATAGTGTGCGTTTAATACAAGACTTAAATTTTGTCTCATTTAGTTGAACAATGTGGGGAGGTATTTTATTGTAACACTTTAAACAGTACCCCATGAAAGACGAATCTACTTTAGCCAGTCTGAAACCTGGTTGAACTAGTTGGTCCCTATTTCTAGTATTATAATTATGTCTGTCACCTCTTTTATCAAAAAGATGCAGATTTTTTCTAGCGTACATGATGTTTTCATAGATGTATTGACAAGGCACCGTCATTATGTTAATTTCCTTAAACAGTTCCCTTAGAGAATCGCGCATACGCAGATTGTAAATGGCTCTGATGGCTCTTTTCTGCAGAATAAAAATAGAATCGATGTCTGCAGCTCTTCCCCACAATAAAATACCGTAAGACATAATACTATGAAAGTAACTAAAATAGACCAGTCTCGCGGTATCCACATCAGTAAATTGCCGGATCTTTCTGACAGCATTATGCTGCCGAACTTAGCCGTCCTGCGAGAGATGTTAAATGAGGACTCCATTGTAGCCTTGAGTCGAGCGTCAATCCCAGAAAAACGGTTTTATCGACGAATTCCAGTTTCTCTCGAAACCACTTTTGTACCTCCAGTAAGGCGTTATTTACGATGTCAAGATTTTGAGCCCGTCTATTTATTTTAAAAATTAATGACGTGTCATCGGCAAATAACACCATTTGTGGTTGGTTTTTGAATAACCGGGGAAGATCATTAATATAAACTAAAAAGAGGAAAGGACCTAAAATTGAGCCTTGTGAAACTCCCATTGTGACAGG
Organism: Charanyca ferruginea; assembly: GCA_947361185.1. Taxonomy (NCBI): domain Eukaryota; kingdom Metazoa; phylum Arthropoda; class Insecta; order Lepidoptera; family Noctuidae; genus Charanyca; species Charanyca ferruginea. The sequence goes on along the minus strand of OX376077.1, from coordinate 18,967,539 downwards.
TCCAAGGTGACAGGACTCTGGGTATCATGCTTGGAGAAGGGAATACCCACGCTTTTTGAAACACCCATTCTTTACTGAAAACATCACAGAAAAGAGCCAAACCATCTCTTAAGTCTAGAGTGATATACCTTGAGACGACAGCTGTATCCCACGTTGCAAAGAGATCCACTTAGGTAAATACTCCATCGAGATGCCGCATGGGTACTGACTTTCCCCTTGACAGGCAATCTGCGATTCCATAAGTTCTCTGGTAAGTGGAATGCTATCATTGTTATTTTGAATCGAAAATTCAATTCCAGTTACTTGATTGTCTTTTTTTTTTATATTTATTTATTTAAGGGGGCTTTGTCACATAGTGATAATGTCACCCCCATAACAAAACATTTTCAAATTAAAACTACACAAGTTTAGTAGACATCTGTTCTTATATCTACGTTTATAATTATAATGTACATCAGAGTAGAAAGGCAATAAAGTACTGTCACTAATCCCTTTGATAGATAGCGAACAGCAGTTGACACATCCTCCTAGCCTCCTCGGAAAACGGGGACGCTAAGATACTATAACATGCCCCCACCTCAATTCCACACTAAATACATCTTCTCTCTCACATATGTTCCGGTCACATTCCATCAATACGTGATAGATATCGTCCGTCACTCCTACTTGATTGCTATTTCCTAAAGGTTTTTGACGTAGTTTCGCCTTGATTTCGGATATATTATACTACCAGAGTCCTGTTGTCTGATTGTACTAAGACATGTACGTTCCGCAACGTATGCCTATCAATAGATAAAAAAAGAATAGTGCACCTTAGCACATGATCACTGTGAATACGGCATCATCTCCTTCATGTTGCTGAGCCACGGTCTTTGATTTGTAGTCCATTTGCCCGAAACAGGCTGACTGTGCCGTATCCGTGCGTCTGTGGTTAGGAAATGCGTTATTTCCCTCTTGTATAGGGAGGTTGGACTGCCATCTATCTCACCAAACCACCACCGCAAGTCCTCTCGCACACTGGGACACAGTGCTCTTTTCTCCGAGTAATTTTTCTCAGAATGAATAGTACCTAGCGACAGTGAAGCCGGCCATGACCAACCGCATGATTGGTTAAATTTTGCTTGCCTACAAACTCTGAAGCACTCTTAATTAGCAGCTGTTTCGACTCAACATAAATAAAATAAATAAATATCTTGGGACAACTCACACACGGTCATCTGGTCCCAAGCTAAGCAGAGCTTGTGTTATGGTAACCAGACAACTGATATACATACTTATATAATTTATAAATACATACATATTATAGATAAACACCCAGACACAGAACAAACAATCATGCTCATCACACAAAGTTTGTCCTGGGTGGGAATCGAACCCACGACCTCCGGCTTAGCAGTCAGGGTCAGTGACCACTAGACCAACAGGCCCGTCAACATGGTTGTGAGAGACTTCTTTATACCCAGAACTTTTCGGGAAGGCAAATTTGTCTTCCGGTTTTGAGTGTCCCAGACGAACCCTAAGTATTTCACCTTGTGTATGGGCTCGGTCAGAGACTTATGGTAATTTACATGTCAACCCAAAAATTCGAAGATGGTGAGCGTTTCCGCAACCTGAGCCATGAGGTTGCTCAACTGTCCAATTAGCAGACTCAATAGTTGAACATGACAACATGACTCCAGAAATCAAGAGTCAAGGGGCTTACCAGTCGTTTGCCGCATTCAGTGCGGCCGACGCGCCTGCGCGTTTTTCGGAAGATTACCATGTACTAGGCGGCGCGCATGCGCGTCCATACAATTTACGCACCTGTGCGTCTATTGTGCATCTCTATTGTTTCGAACACATCGTAAAATATGTATCGGTAAGGGTGTTTACACACGTTTGGATTGTTACATAAGAAATTCGGTTGTTACAGTAATATGTTGACGAGTGTCAGGGTGGAATAATATTCGTTCGTGGTATACCCACCACACCCAAGCAACACGTAAGCCAGGAAATAGCAAAGTTAAGCACCAATTGGCAGTTTATAGTTTCATTACATCTTTAAAAAAGCTGACGTGATAGCTTTATCTTGAATAATACAGTATTTAAACTTTAATTATACTGAAAGCTTGATAAGTTCTGCATAAAATTGGTATTCTTTTTTTAATCTTAATACTAATAATATTTGCTACTGTTATGTTAAAGATATTCAAATAAAAGTGACTGAGACAGCTAGTAGCTACATAACAGTGGAAAATTCAGCTTTGTGCTGTACAACTTTGACAAATATTTCAATTATACAGCTTAATTCTGAATAGTTTATGGTTTGGTTTCTTTAAGCTGCATAACCCGTCAAATCGTACTCATTTATTCAGAATATGGATATTGATTACTCTTTTAGCGTTTAAGAAGCTAACTACTGCATAAATGAAGATGGCTACGATCTTATGACAATCTTATAGCGAGAGAAGCGCGCTAATTCTTTTTTGTGTAGCTCAAAGTGGTAAATATTATGAAAAATAGATGTTTATGTATCTAATAACTGGTTATTAAAGAAATACAACGCTTTTATGCAAGAACGTCAAACTTATTTTATAATTAATGACAAGATGTCTAACAGTGAAAAGTGTAAAAATGATTCAAATTCATGGAAAAAAGAAAAAGGACAGGAGGAATAAGAAGAAAGTGTTTAAGGGAGTATCTAAAAATAAAAAACAATATCTGTACAGAAGCAAAAACGAGTTTGGCAGCTAATGCAATGTATAATACGGATCCAAGCACAAGTCGACCAGTCCAAGAGGGTTCCGTATTCGAATCTCGTAATTTTACATCTACATCAGCATCACAGATATTAGATAAAAATGACGATTCATGTTTTGAGGACACCGATTCAAGTTCGAGTAGTTTAGCAGAATACGCGTCAGAATTTAATAAAAATATAGATTTTCGAAATAACCTCAGAGATTGGGCAGTGAATAAAAATATATCCCAAGCGGCTGTTAAAGATTTATTGGGTGTGATTAATTATAGATTTCCTGGAATTTTACCGACAGATCCTAGAACTTTATTGCAATCACCTAGACAAATAATGATTAAAAATATTGACGGTGGAAGGAGAATACTGGCATAACGGCCTCACTAAACCATTGCAAAACGTTTTGAGTACTTGGCTTAATATTCCAAACACCATTAATTTAAATGTAAATTTTGATGGATTGCCAATTTTTAAAAGTTCCAAAAAAGAATTTTGGCCTATTCTTTGCAATATAAATGAAAAAACTGATTTACAGCCAATCGTTGTTGGTGTTTATTATGGATCTGGTAAACCGAAGAGTTTAAATTTGTATTTAGAAGATTTTGTCATTGAAATGGAAACCTTATTAGAAAATGGATTGCAGATAATTAAAGAAGGCACAGTATTAACAGTAGCTATCAAAATAAGGTGCTTTATTTGTGATTCTCCTGCGAGGGCATTTATAAAAGGTATTTTTATTATTAACTTATTGTCATAGCTTTACATATGCATGCATACCTATCCGCTGTATTTAACGTTAACATTTATTTTCAGGCGTTTCCAATTTCAACTCCAAGCATGGCTGTCTAAAATGTACAACAGAAGGTGAATACTCACATCAGGCCCATACAGTTGTGTTTCCAAACTCAAGAAGCCCAAGGAGAACAAACGAAGGTTTTAGAATGAAAAGCTATGGAAATCATCATAAAACAGACACTCCTCTGTTAAAATTACCTATTGATATGATCGAAGACTTCCCAGTTTCTGATTCATTACATCTTGTGGATTTAGGTGTAATGAAACGGTTGCTCGTTGGGTGGCGCGATGGTAATTTTCCCAAGCTTCTAACAAAGTGGAGAGCGCATGATACGCAGAAAGTTACGCATTTTTTACTTACTTGTAAACTTCCTTCTGAAATACATAGATGCGTGCGGGGGTTAGATGAGCTTCTTCATTGGAAAGCAGTAGAATTCAGATCGTTTTTTTATTACTTAAGCATTGTAATTCTTCCAGACGTGATGTCAAAAGAATCATTTGAACATTTTTTGCATCTTTTCTGCGCAATTACTATTTGTTCTTGCCGAAAATACAGTTCACTAATAGATTTATCTTATGAATTAGCATTGTACTTTGTAGAAAACTTTAAAAACTTTTATGGTAACTATATTACAAGCAATATTCATAACTTAGTACATGTAACTGACGAAGTCCGTAAATTTGGGCCTCTAAATACAATTAATTCGTACCCATCTGAAAATAAGCTTCATGTCATAAAAATGATGTTGAGACATGGAAATAGCCGTTAATGCAAGTAGCGAAAAGACTGTCAGAATGCAGTGAACATAGTCATTTAAAAGATTTAAGTAAAACTAAATTTCCGATTATAACAAAAAGTAGACAAAACAAAATAGTAGAGTTTGCGACATTTAAAATTTCACAAAAATCGCAAGATAAATACTTTATGACTACAGATGGCCAGATTATAGAAGTGAAAGAGATAACTGACACAAATATTATAGGCTACAAAATCGAAAAGTTGTCTGACGTTTTTCAAATTCCTATAAAGTCATCTTATCTTAATATATTTAAAGCAAGTTTATCTGATGATAACCACATAACAGTTAATGTAAATTTTGATAGTCAGTTACAAATTAGTAGCTACGGCACATAAAGACGAAATTTATTTTGTTCCTCTATTACATACGGTAAAAGAATAGTTACTCAGTCACACAAAACACACACACGCACACCTACACAAATACAAACACATAGTTACCTACTCACACACAACACACATACCACTACAGTCTCACACAGCTACTCACACAACTTACTTTATTACTACAATTATATTCTAGGAAATAATTTTGTGTTGTAATAATTACCTAAACTATGTGTAGGATTTAAAAATATAAAATAAAACTTGAAATCAAATATGTATGTGTTTTATTAGAAATTATTATCAATTGAAAATCTTTGACACTTATCTATTAAGTAATACAATGTGTTTCGTGAATTTTTCTATAAGGAAAGAACCTACACATAAAACTGAACAATATTTTCAAAAAAAAAATGGATCCAGAAACGGAAAAAAATGTTCGACCTCCGATACAAAAAGCGCGATCAGCTGACTAACTTAGCGTGTGGGAGTCTGAGATCGAATTTTTTTTTTCGTTTCCGATCCCATCCTTGGGGAAAGTTGTTAGTTTAATAGTCATGACTCACTCTAAAAATTTGTTCAAATAATTCAAGTTCACCCTGTAGAACGCATCGTTCGTGCTGGCTGCAACTTATTATGCCTACTTATAAATTCACATAATTATTATCTACTTTTAGAAGAAAACAAAATTAACGAATAATAATATTGTTTTATATAATCATAAGTTATGAAACACGTGATTAAGCTTATCATACTCAATAATCAACCTTTAAGGAGGAACTTGCCCCCTAAAAATAAGAGTTTTTGACCTCCCACAGAAATCTGCTAGCAGATTCAGACATTTCAGTATTAACCTAGTTTTTGTAATCACTTGCACTTTACCTACAACGGTCTTCATTGCCTGATCTAACAAAATCAGTACGTACACAAATTTAAAAAAAAAGTCACGATAGCAAATCAACAGTAATTTAAAAAAAAATCAAAAGACCTATTTATCAAAATCTCCAACAAGATGAGAAAAACAAGACATAAAAATGTAAGTAAAAAAAACTTCCTACTTTTCACGTGGACTTTCGGCGACGTTTTTGGATGATATTCGGATTATTACAAACATTAGTCTTGTTTTTAATTGAACTCACATTTTTACGTTGGTCGTTATTATTTATGTTCTGTTTAACTGACCGGCTTGAATTGGCTTCATTGAAATTAAACGTCTTATTTTCTGCAACTTTATCAGTTGCATATAATTTGGATGTACTAGGGTTGCTTTCTCTGTTATTTAGAATTCGTTTTGGGCTGGTTTCGTTATTATTTGGTGCCTTTTCTTCGACTTTATCATTTGAATTCTGTGTGATTGTGCTTATGGGGTTTGCTACGCTGATATTTAGTGTTTCTTCTTTGTCAACTTCACCAAGTTTATGTTGCCCATTTTTTGGTTTTGTGGTCCTTTTGCATTTTTTACTGGATTTGCGGATGTTTTTTTTTAATGCGTTTCTTAGCACTGACTTTAAAAAATCTTCATTACTTTCTACTGAGTATTTGATGTCCCAGTACCTAACCATCTCAAAAAAAAAATTGATGGTATTTTTGTATCTCTTAAACCCAATTTTTACTTCATCTCCTCGACTACCTCCAGTCCAAGAACACTTGCACAAGAATTCTTTAGAAAACAGAGAATCTAATAATCTGTATGCACAGTTAGATCCACTTCCTTCCGCAACAGAGCATAAGATTGAATACTTTTCCTTTAGCTTATTAAATATATTAGGGTCTGATAATTCATTATCAAATCTTTCCAGATCTGCGACATTGTTAATGGGTTCCATCGAAAATCTTTCATTTTGAGTTCCACTAACTTGAGCAAGTGTGCATACAAACGGACTCCTATTTTCATTTATTTCGTCTAGCTGAACTGAAATTTCTGCTAGTTTTTTCATTATTTTTTCCTGATTTTGCGTAATAACAGTTAATAATTCGTTTGAAACCTAGATTTGATCATTATTGTCATATACAGGTACTGTGGATGCTTGTTGTACTGTTTCGTGTTGATCTTGAGTTATAACCTGATAAACTTCGCCGTCAATACCATGCGCTTCAATGACTTGATGTTCTGTCACTGTACTTGTATTTCCAGCATCAACCTGTAAAAATATAACAAAAACATGAAATATTATAAGTACCAAAAATAAATGTTTTACAAGAAACAATATTTATACCCCCTGTTAATAACTTAGATAATGTATCACATATTTTTGTAAAACTAAACGAAATCAGAACTAAAAATAAAGCAAATATTATATTTTTTGTTCTGATATTTTTGATGGAACTGCGTTTTCAAACAATTTTATTTATTTTACTATACATTGGTTTTCAAAAACACTTTCGTGTTAGGAAATCTACATAGAAAATACCTACTACATATTACTCCGCGGGCGGGACTCAAACCTATGACTGTGCGATCTGTACCTACTTGCGTCATTTAAAAAGTTCGTACCTACCTAGAACAAAAACATTAAAAATTCTGGTTTCACTATACTAATTCTAAATTTAGACCGATTTACATGATTCAAACGGACGAAATGGTTTTAGACCTAGACCTTTCATTTGACACCAAAATCCTTAGGTTGTCTAAACAAAACAAAAATAAAATTTTCAAGTTATAAAATTTTCAAGTTGTGTCTAATATGTCTCTGTTGATTCTTTTAAAAACAATCCTACCAAACCTTAAACGTATCAAATTTTAATTTTTGAACAACACGATAATTTAAAATCTCTGCGCGCGAGCGGTGACAACCGACGTGTGGCGGCGCGAAAGTGTAGGCATTTATTGCTGTAGGTACAGCCGAGTGAAGGAGCCCTGTAGACTAATCTACTTCTCGCACTTATTATTATGAACCAAATCTTACTATAAACATAGATACCTACGATGCATTGAATTACGTATGCAAAGTTTGGTTGTAAGTATGTAGGTACATATCATTTTAAAATTAAAACTAAACTAAGTTTGTATGGCATTTCGGCTCATGTAGACCTCTTGAAGTTTGTGACATAATATTATTTACATAATCATAGGTATTCATTGACATTATGCATAACTTAACAAACTGGCATTACTGGCTGCATCCAAACTTACTACACTGTAGTACCATACTTAATATAATTTGTCTTAAAAAGAAGGTAGGTACCTAGTTGGAGTTGGGTAGGTAGGTACCTAATAAAATTGATTTGCTTTTTGATGATAAAGTAACAAAAATATTCCTTACCAAAAATTCTGCCATAGCATTAAAATTTGGATTTTGCGGAATTGATCTGATTGCTTGCCGTCTTTCTTCAACATCAGTATCTTCGGTATCTGTTCGATTTAACATTCTATTTAATTCAGCTTCGGCGTCTTCATATGAAAAAAAGTTTGATCGCTTCAAGATGCAGTCAGTTGTCCCCCAGTCTCGTTGGGGGGCAACATTAGCATTTTTTGAAAGTACATCTCCATTCCTTTTGGGCCAGCGCAACTTTCCCCTAGTTTCCCAGGAGGCAGGCACAGTCGACAGCTCAACCCGACCTCTGTGACGCGTAGCCACTATTTTGAACATTTTTCTAAAAGCAAAGAAACAGTGAATATATTGTTACTGAACAAAAGTAATTTTCGCTAAGAAAGAAGGTTAGTAGACAGTACCTATAATACACGCTGAGAAATACGAGCTTTTATTTCTAATACTGGGATTGTGATACTACGTGTAAATAAACGCCTCGCGAGCGCGACGTGCGCGCGCGACCTCTCTCTTAAGTTTAGACTGACCGACTGACGTTCACCGCGCGCGCGCTTGGCGCGCGCTAGGCCGGCCGCTAGCCGGCACCGACAGACACCGCCACTGTAGGTACTTAGGGGCCATCCATAAATGACGTCACCCGAATTTCATGATGTTTTACCCCCTCCTCCGTCCTTGTCACAATTAATAGATTATAATGGTTGACATGTGACGTCACGAAATTTAAGACCCTCCCACCCGCTTGTCACACTTTGTCGACCCCCTCCCTCCACCTTAACATGCAACGTAATTAATGTTTGAATCCCCGATCGGTCCTATGAGACCGCGCTGTTATTGTTTTACTATTGTGTCTCGTTTCGCGGGTAGGTATGTGATAGATTAATAAAAAGGATGGACCCTTAGCTATGTTTGTGTAATCGCGCTTAGCAAGTAATTTCGAGACATGAATAAATATGATAGGTAAATTAAAAAAATATTTTATTAATTGCAATTTTAAGAAACTCAATGGATGAATTTTGCTTTAATAGAACCCTAATGATCTGAATATGAGTACTGAGACGGGCAGCTTTAGAACCGTTTATCAGAACTGCGACATAAAACGTACTGTTAACCAAAAAATTTCTGGATAAGACAGTTACAAGCAATGATATTATATTAAAATTATATTAATGATATTTATTAGAATATCATTGGTTACAAGTGACCTGTTACGTAGAAATGTATAAGAAATCTTCTGCGTGATCAGCTTATATTCAAAATCAACATCGTCGCCATTATTTATCCCAACATAACCTCTCTTTTCTAAAACTAAGCGATGATAATACAAATAATAAATATATGTTTTTATTAAAAAACATTTGGTTAGTATTGAAATACCTACCTGTCTGTTTTCTACCACTTTAATTGGTAGCAATTGAATAAAATATGTTATTCGTCGAAAAGGGTTAATATATGTCAATTGTTTATTTTTTTAAACTGGTTTTATCTTGTGGCGCTCGAAAATTTCACTATAAACTTATATATATTCTCACAGTAAAGCATGCGTTTTAATAATTGTATTGTTAACAAAACATATTACCAAAAATTACTTACCAATATTTATAATTTCTTCCAGAGCGATGCCATCACCATCACTTGGAAATTTGTCGCAAAATATATGATCACAATGAATTATAAGAAACAAAATGCTGAATTTGTACATTTAATTACATAACTTTTTTATAAAACAACGAGAAAGATCTGAAATATGAATATTGTCTGAATATCAGAGTTTGATATTTTCATCTGCTTAATAGAGTTTTAAATTCTGAACAAAGGGTCGATCAGCTTATATGCAGAAGTTAACCAACCTTTCTGTATAGATATCCAGCTGGTATGCAGCTATTAACAAAATGTTATTCAGATTAAAGCGATGTATTATGTGCCCAAATTGCTTGAATATCGCCTGTATAAGCGCTTATACAAACCTTATCCCTACATCTTTTACAGCTTATAGTCATCAGAATTGCTATTATATAAAAGTTATTTAGCTAGTTTGTGTTGCTTGGGCAACTCGCCTTTCGAGTTGTATCTATACCTAGGTAATTATTGACGATCAATTATGAGCGTGCAATAAAAAAAAAAGTTTAAAATCGTAAAATTTATTTATTTTTTGTTTTTTTACCCACACCCTTCCCCTTGGGCGTGGATATTGTACGGTCGTTTGGCGAAGCGGTCTTCGATTATGACTGCTCTCTTAGCCGCCTGCAGCAAAGCCGTCATATTGGATGGGCCCGCCCCGCCACTGCTCCCGGCGCGGCGTCGCTTCCTCCGGGCACGCCGTAGTCAGCGCCAGTCGGAGGCAGTGGTGCCGACGGCACCCAGTCGCTGGGATTCGTATCCTCGTCTTGCCTATCAAAAAGTTATAAAGATATAATGGGTAAATAACCTATTGGTTCGATAATTCAAAGAAAACTACTTAGATACATGCTAAACCTTTCTATTTGTAGTTGGAAGGATTAGGTAGGTATCTACTTAGCTGCAGGTACTATATCAAAACTCCGAAATTCATATCAACAGTCAATTTGCGCGGTTAAATTGCAAACGACAAAGTACATATTTTTAGTATAAATCTCAACGAAGTAATTTAATCATTTGTAAAATAATAAGATCAGATTCGATCCATACTAGATAATTGTTAGTTCGACGTTTTAAGTCTACGTGACATAGATAACATTTGTTATGTGGTATGTATCGAATGTATTCTATTTATGAAAAAGTAGGAAAAAAATTGCAAAGGCCTCTGTAGCCATGCCAAAAATATATAATCAATCCTAACAGAATAGAATAGAATATCATTTATTTCTGAGTATATGGTAGGTACATTGAGAAGAGGATAGGAGGAGGCAAGTTAGGATTGATTATATATTTTTGGCATGGCTACAACCAACACAAATAGGACCCTTCTTTGTAGTATTACAATGAAGTCTAGTACCTATCTAGTTTATCTTTTATCAGCCTTACCTGTTGAAGGTCTTACTTCATGTTAGTGTGAGTGATGGAAATTAGATACTACGAATGGTAAAAATAAAATAAAACAACTTGTTCAAAGTTCATAGTTTATAATCAACACGCTCTTGGAGCCAGATTTGCCACACGCTGCGAGCCAGTGGTGGTTCTGGAGGTTGTACTGGCGCAGGCCGTCCGTTTCTGCGAATAAATAATAAGATTTGTAGATTAAAAAACAAAAACTTCTGAATATGAACCTGCATTTGGTACCTATTAGTTTTTTTGGGGTATGAATCCCACACTCCCCCGTCTTATTCCCAAAGCCCGGGCGCCTTCCCTGAAGGTTTCTCCCCGCAAAAAAAAAGAAACGGTAGATCATAAATGTGCAGTTAGGCAAGTACTTACGTCATATCCATGTATTCTCCGTCCTCCGGCCTGTACACCAACAGCGGGTGTAAGTGCAGCTCCAATCGCCGCATGCGCTCCTGCAAGTAGACCATTGGAGCTAGCAACCTCTGAATCTGTGGAAATAATGCAATGAAATCATATTTCTTCTGTGTAGGTACGTACGCGTAGCGTTTCGAGTGAACTTAAAAATGTGCCATGTACTATTATTAGTCCGTTATTAATTTTAACCTAATTACACCTTACCTGTGAACATGACTGCAGCAGGCATGCTCATGTTGACATTGTTTAACTATTGTGTCTGATAATTGGACAGTTGAGCTCATAGCCTTAATACCTACTCTTGAATTATTAAGGTAACAAAGTGGCACTACACAATGTATAATGGGTACATACCACAGACTCCTCCACCACCACTTGTAGCGGGCTCGCCGTGTCGCAGTCGTGGGCCTGGTACTCCACTAGATTCTCATAAACTGGTCTGAAATCATTTAGAATAATAATAAATACCTATTGCATACAAAATGGCTTAAATGAAATATTAATTCAAATCTCAGATCAAGTAAAAAAAGGTAGATAACGCACGGCCTTTGTTATTAGTGAAGCCACAAAACCCTGCTACTTCATGTAAACACACGCGCTCAAGCACACACATGCATCAAACCATGCTAATTTTCATTAGTATCTCACGGGGCGTCGGGGGTCGGAAATGGTGCATAATCAACTCCAAAGTGAACAAAAAGTCTGAAGGAATATCGTTTCACGCATAAGTATACACAAAACAACATATTTTATTGGTATTCAAAATAGGTAATGTCATTTTCACGAAGTGACGTACCGGGAAAGTGTTGTCAGTAGTTTTTTTTTAGTAGCCTTAATTGTGGGTAAATAGATTGCAGTCGTACAAAAATAATTAAGTATAGTGGACATATGTGATTTTATGTTACGTGTACATTCAAACCATGTTTTTGTTGTTCAAATTCTTGAGTTAATATTCTTCTATTTTACTTTGAAATATGTTTTTAGGTTACCAACAAATATTTTAATAAGAAACAAATGGGTAACTGCTGTAAGACTGAGCCGAAATGAACCACAAGGGTAGCCATCCTCATCTAGTGTGGTTTGTTCAAAGCATTTTGATAAGACTGACATGTACGATACAAAACGTGGACTTCGCCGAATCCATAGAGCAGGATATCCAAAAAAGATATTTTTAACCGACTTCAAATATAAGGAGATCTCTTTAAAATTAATTTTCTGTTATTTACCTACGTTTGCGATTTTCTCGGTATACAGTATACCTATCTGTTGCACCTATACCTACCTAAATGTTTAAAGTTATTTAGTTTCACATTCGAATGCGGCTGTCAGTAATATATTATCGCATGTAATTATAAAGATATTTTTAATTCCATGAAAGTAAACGTGCTTCACATAACCTTTGTTGTATTTTTTCTCTCTGCTCACACACCAACTGGACTACTACTACTGGACTTACTATTTTTCTGTTTTTTTTTTTAATCGAATCGAAATCGAAAATAATAAAGTAATCCTACACGGCTCCTAAGTTCATCATCTCTTCGAATTGTTGACGCTGAAGAATATTGTTTCCAGTAATTACAATAACCAAACAAACAAACTGGTTTAATTTGCATTCGCATACTACCTATTTTTATTATTACATATTATCGTATTTATCAAGGACTTTTTGTTGAAAAAGTGGCAACAGTTCAGGGACTATTCTAAATGCGTTATCTACCTTTTTTTACTTGATCTGAGATTCAAATGTTGATACTTACTCATTGGTGGAAGTTTCTGGTGTATCAGCACCAGGCCCACAACAAAACACACGGCGAATGATCTGGCTCCAAGTTCTTATTTATGCTTATTCTTATAAATTAGTCATTATTTATGCAATATTTTCCTGCTCTGCACTCCTATTTAAATATTGCACTCTTTGCTTTTGCCGAGTCCCGCGGTAAAAAGTAATAAGTGAAATCTGTCAGTGTCAAATATAAATCGTGGCTCTGATTTTTGAACGAGTGAATGAATGACAAATCAAAATGTTACCATTTCATTATTTTTTGATAATATATAATTATATACTTGTTAATATGTTACTGTCCATTAATATGTGTGAAGAAATTAGTTTTAGTCGTTGAACATTGCATTGTTTTGTACAAGGATGGAGAGTTTTATTACTCATATCTTCTACAACGAACCTTTAAATTAGCTATGTAATGTAAAATTAGATGATAAAAAATGATTCAATGGAAACGATGCATTATCATAATCATTTTGTGTTGATTTATTATACAGACAGAAAGACAAAAGGGTGTCGGAACATTTTTATTCTTTTGTCTTATGCTTAAACTTTTCACTATTCTATTATACTGATGCCATAGAAAAGTAATGTAAAATTAGATGATAAAAGAAATGATTCAATGGTAACGATGTATTATCAATATTTTGTGTTGATTTATTAAACAGACAGAAAGACAAAAGGGTGTCGGAACATTTTTATCCTTTTGTCTTAGGCTTAAACTTAACATTTTGAACACAATAGATTTATGGCCTAAATTGTACTAGGTATTTCACTATTATTTAATACTGATGCCAGGTTTCGGCCGGAACCTACTGTATTATTATGTCTGTGGCCGGAACTCATTTGTTTAAAATGTCTTAAACGCGGTATTACATTCAGCCCATTGCCGCGGCAACGAGTAGGGGCATGGGGAATAAACTGGGAAACACGAGAATGTAAACAGGTCATTTCCATTGCCTTTGACGTTGCCGTTCGCATTGCCCGGCCATCCCCCATTTGGCGGTTTTTCTTGTGGACATCAAAGCGCGGCAATGCTAGCGGCAATGTGTGTTTACATGTAGCTCTTTCGTTCAGTCGGAAGCGAACGCGTGAAAGTGACGTTCGTGTTGCAATTCATTTAATTACGAGCTGCCTTCATCATGCTATTGGAATGGAGTACTTAATGAAAAAAATCTGAAGTTTTTGGAACTTTTTTCAAATGAACGAATTATATGGACCCGTCGCAGAGCACAAACTGAAACAGATATCATGATTCTTGGAAGCTGATTACTGTGAACTTTGAGAACGCTAATGGGTGAATTTCAACAAATGCCATTTTTCTTATCATATCGGTGAACTTTTTCATTTATATATATTTTTTATTTTTTTCATGTTTAATGTAATATTTAGGATACTAAATACTCCCTTATTGGTAACCATCAACGTATCTTTTAAGACTATGGAGAAAATTCAGTTTGAATTCTGGTTTCCACCGATGTGACAATCCGGCACCGATTATCTTTTCTGTACACCGATATGATAAATTTATTCACCGATGTGATATACATATACAGCGATATGATAATCTATCCACCTTTGAACATCAAAAAAGAAATAGTAGGCTTATACATTTTTGAAGGAGTGACTAAGAACTGAATACCTGAACTAAGGGTATTATTTTCTTAGAATAAAAAATAATGTTTTTTTTAATTATCATTGTGTTTATTTAAAAGAAGTATAAAAAACAAAAATTTCTTGTACGTTATTGTACAATACACATTTATTAATGTGGCGATCAAGCTAATTGTTTTGCCATGTGTAGGTACACTTAAAACATTGTGGCGTTCTAGGTTCAACAATACTAAGAATAGAAACTTTATATAAGAAAACTTTATATACCTAATTAATCAGCCTTTTAAGTTTAACCTTAATCATAACAACACTACAATAATCACAGCTTTAATTATCACTTAATTTAATATTTTTAAAATCTTTGTTCTCAGTGCGTAAGTATCATAGATTACATAGAGATCGCTTATATCTTACATCTAGCAAATAATCTTTACCCTTAAAAAAAAAACTTAAATTAAATCTGTCAGTATAATTTGGTTATTATGTTAATCAGCCTTTAAGTTCAACATAAATCACTACAGAACTTGAACCGTCTTCGTACTCCACTTTTATTAAATTGCACCATAATTAGACTTTTAAGTCATAGAAGACTATGTAGTATACCTATAGTTAATCACAGCACTTAATTACGTACTTTTATAATTATTATCTGTTACAACAATTAAACCTCTTTTTTTCAATTAAAACTAAAAACAATAAAAATAAAAATTTTAAAAACAAATCAGCCCAGATCAAAATAAGTCATCATCAGTGTCACTGCAACCAAATATATAATTAAATCTCTGTTTGATGTCAGGAGTTGGTTTACGTGGCTCATTTTTTTCTTTTTTAAAGTTAATTTTAGATTTTATTCTAAATATTTCCTCATCGGTGTCACTGTCTTCCACGGTAGGACTTGAAAATCTATTAGATGCTTTTACCGTATCCTCTTTATTTACGAATTGAGTTGATTCCTCTAAACCAACTAAAATGTTCGTGTCAATTTTCTCTAAAAATGAACAGGCAGGAGTACTTTGATCAAGATCTACATAGTTCAATAGCAAATTTTCAGACATTTTTGTCGAAGAGGATGATCTGGGTGCCGCATTTTCCGAGATTTTTAATGTATTTGATGGTGTAAAATACTTTGAATGTGATGGCTGTGGGAACAAAATTAATTTGTCAGTTAACTTTACTGGTCGCATTTTAGTGATATCTATTTTGGATTTAGTTCTGGATTTTTTATTACTCGAAGTAGAAAGTTGAGGTTTAGACTTAATTTCGTGTTCGGTTGACAAATTGTGGAAGTCTAGATGTTTGCCATGTGGACATTTAACAACATATTTCATACATTCATCTTCTATACAAGAAAGTCGACGTAAAACTATACGATTTTTAGCTTCTTTAGTCCAAATGACTTGTTTGACTTGCAATGTTCCACGAAATGTGTTCAAATTTGTAGGGAGAAGCCAGTCCTTTTCTTCAACTTCATATTCTTCTACAGTACTAATTTTCACGCCTTGGACAGCAGATTTTAAATAGTTTACAAAAGAGTCTATATTATTCATATCACCATCGTGTGCAACAAATCGATCCGCCGTTCGCTTCAGTAGCCCACCTACTCCATCTGGCGCACCTTTTCCATGACCACATTCACTATAGTTCCATATTATGTTAGTCAGAGAAGAGCAGTAAATACTGAGTTGGGACATAATATAAAAAATTTTCTTATTCCGATACTGGCCTGATGGAGAATCAGAAATAATAATAAGATTCTGAACAATTGGAGCTTCCTGTTTAATTTCTTCTAATATTGGAACAAGGTGAGCCCAAACGGCGGCAGCATCATGGCGCAGTGAAGAACTAATAGTGCAGAAACATTGAGTTGTTATATTCTCTTCCTTATTTTTATAGTAAATTACAGCAGTGTGTAATGTGAATTGTTGACGACTGCCACCAAAGTGCATAGATTGTATTTCGGACCCGTACTTGGAGCTATAGTTCTCACTAAAGTCAATGTGAACGACACAATCCTTTTCAGTCATGTTTTGTTTGTAGTGCTTAAAAGCTTGACTTTGATTTCGTATATTACTACAATGTGTTAAGAACGGTTTCAGATTGTTTTCAAATATTTTGATTAGTTGTAATGGTTTAACGGTTATTTTTACTTTTTCTACATTAACGGCTATTTTATCGACTCCATTTTTTTTGTAATTCTTTTTTATCTTCTTCCAATTCCAATAAATAACATCTTTGGAGTTATCAAATTCTTGATAATTTAAATGACGATTCTTACAGACAGGACATGTTCTTTGCAGGCATTCTACCTTAAAAATATCACAGCAAATACTACTTAGAATTTCAGTCGTGGTGTTTTCTTTTATGATACGATTTCTTTTTAAAGATGATATAACAAGATCCATGTTCTCATGTTTCTCACATAGGCATGTATTTCTCAAGTTTAATTTTGGCTGCGTGACCCAAAACGGCCTCATTCTTGTAAAAGTGACGTAACTGATTGGAGGGTAGCCCGAAGTCAAATACTTTTTGTGTAAATTTTTAATTGTGTCTTTCATCAGCCTTTTCTGTTTTTTTACTCCATTTTGTGTGACAGTATCCTTTTTACCTGGGCAAAGATTTGAATTTTCATCATCCTCAAAAAACTGAACAACAATCTTACGGATACGTTTTTGCAGGTCTATATTTTTTGGCTTCGTTGGGATTCGTCTCACTTCTAAATTACTCTGTTTTAATTTCTTAAATTCTTGATGTAGTCTCATGTATCTCTTTTTGTACATTAGTTTCTCTTTATTAGCCTTTGCCAATTGTTTTCTTAAATCGTGTATTTGCTGAGTTTTAACGTTTTGATATTTACGAAATTTCATTTTAATGTCTTGTTTGAATTTAACAGTATTAAAGGATGTGTCTAAGTTAGGACTATTTGGGCGTAATGTTGATTCTTCTGAATTTATAGAACTAATACTTGGCGTTCGTAAAGGAGATGCTATTGATAAATCTAGGGGACTGCTTGTACGTAAATAGTGGGAACTACTCGCTACTATGGCATCAATACGCAAATTAGGACTATTACATCGAACATTCTGTCGCAATAGCCGTGGGCTATGAGGTCCTATTAGTTCTTGAGAAATACCGGGCTCATTATCTTGATTTTTCGGTAGCGATTCTGCGTCATTGGTCTCTGAAACACTTGTTGGGTTGTTGCGGGCACCATTTGCCTTATTTTTTTTCCGCTGATAATATGCACGGGCACTGATTCGGTTTTTCTTTTGTGCATTGCGACGTGCATGTGCAGTCATTTGGCTTCGGGTTAGGATAAGTCCAGCTGCCTTTCTTTTAGCTAAGCGTTCTCTGTCTTTTCTTAAATGCTGCTCTCTTAACACAGGATCACTTTTGATTTTAGCTTTTCTTATTCTTTCCATCAACCTCTTTCTCTCTTTTTTCTCCTCCTCGTTTAGTTTTGATTTCAGCATTCTTAAACAAAATTAATCTTAAACAAAATTACTCGAACGAATTGTGTGCGGCACGAGCTGCACACAAGTTAATATTTATGAAAGTTAAAAAATATAATATGTGTATATGTATGTATATAATGTATGGTTGTAGGTATGCTCCATTGTTTTTTTGTTTACTTTAATGAAATGACACTATGTCTACCAATATGATAAAATTACACCGAGGTGATAATATGATCTACCGATGTGATAAAACAATCCACCGATGTGACAAAACTATGCGTCGATCATGAATCAAAACACCGATATGATATTTAAGACACCGATTGATTTTTCTTATCACATCGGTGTAAATTATCACATCGGTGGTAAAAAAGACCACCGATTACAGCGATATGAGAACAGCGACGTGAGAAATTATCGACTTTTTTGAAAATTATGAAAAATGTATAATATTTAGGCTAAATTCAAGTACCTATAATGATGCTAATTTACTTACTATGTCTGTTAGAACCAAACAATCGTAATAAAACTTCACATTACACTAGAAAAATGCAACCACCGATAATATAAAATAATTGCTTGGAAGTAACTGAAATGTCGTACTTACGTAATTGGCGGGAATATGCAGCGATTTGACACACGTCCGTCCTGACTGCGCACTAGCACACACTAACGAGGGAAATAAAATTGGGGTGGGGACACTGTCGGACTCATCGATGCAAAGTTAGGTTTAAATTACTTTTGTGCAGCGATATGACAAAATTTTGCGAGACAAGTACATTTATGCCTCTCAGTAATAAATATTATGAATTACGTAATAAAATATGCTACATATTAATAATAAAACTAATATTCTATGAAATAGAATAAGTTCTATTCTTAAGTTACTTATTTTTATAACGATATAAGCGTTTTTGCTTGTAAAAAAAGTAGAGGGACAGCACCGATGTGACAAAAATAGAGGTTTATGTATTTATTTCTACCTTTGTAAATAGACTTAGACAAATAATATTTTATGCCACAACCCAATAAATACCTAATGAATACAAAAAAAAATAGTACAGAACAATATTCCTTTTTTCAAATACTAATTTCAATGAAGACAAAAAAAAAAGTCGTTTGGGAAATTCACCCTAATAAATGTGAATTAGCGTTCTCAAAGACTCTTTGACAATTTAAAAGTGCCTGTAAATGGTTTAATTGAAATAAATGCTTTGACTTTGTGCTAAAAAAAAGTCTTATATTATAGTTTATGATTTATATTACATAATTTATAAATCATAAGTCTTGATAATAGTCTTATTTTCATCTAATTACGATGAATTGCTATCATCCACAATCTCCTCTGACGATGACGCCTCTTTTGAATTCTAATTTTTTTTTTACATTGAAATAATTAATTAAACTTATAAGGCAGAGATGCTGCGACAATTTCCACGTTATCCATTGCCCAGAGTCGAATTGAAAATACATATGAAGCGGCAATGTAAACTTTCATTTCCGTTGACGTTGCCGCAGCAATATTTGGGAAAATATGTACGGCAGGGCAAGCGGCAACGGAAATGGCTGAATGTAAACGCGGTATTAAGGCGGTTAACATTTAGCCCATTGCCGCCGGCTATGTTTATTGGACTACTAATCTATGCCGATTGTTTTAAATATTCTTTTGTAGCCAAAATTAAGTAAGTATGATTTTAAGTCACTTCTGTTTTGCTTTCGTGGTGAACAGACGTACTCTCCGTGCTCTCCTTTTCGATAGCCCCTCGTGCCTTTTTTATTTTGACCATTGCTTTTTTCTGGACCTCTGATTTGACCCGTGATTACTTTGGCTTGTGATACTGGACTCTGAAAATACCTCGTGATTACCTTGGCTTGTGATTTTGGACTCTAAAAATACCTTTTGATTATTTGGTGTATCGTACTGGACTCCGTGGATTTACTTTGTAAATACCTTGACATGAACTTGGTGTGTGAACTGTGGTGAAACTTCGTGATCTTTAAGACTGTACATGGTAAGTACCCCCAGTTATTATTATGAGCTATCTTTAATTTACTTAGCTAATGCCAACTCGTTGTAATACTTCGACATTGACGACTGTATCCAGCTATAGACAGCATGCATAGCAATAGGTATCCACATTGCCATGTTCCTATTGATTTTTTTCAACCACAAAAAAATCGTGAATAATCTTTATCTATATCCTTCTCCTAATTAGATGATAAGAAAAGAAAGAAAGAAAAGCCATTAATTCTCCTGCCCTGATCCCAATTTATTTGGGATCGGCGCAAGATGTTTTTTTCTTCCATACCTCTATTAGTCGCTATCTCGGTAGTCACTCCCTTTCTTGCCATATCATCTTGTACACAGCCCATCCATCGTTTCTTCGGTCTTCTCCTACTCGTATTGCTATTCACGTTCGTACTCAAAACTATCCTTACGATATCATGCCCATATCACGCCAACTGATTTCCACACATCTTTTTAGTCACCGGTGTCACTTTTAGACTTCCCCGTGTATATACGAGGAAGTTTGAAAGTGACATCGGTGTCTGAATCATTCACCGGTGGTCACTCATTTCTTATTTTATCCATTCTCGTAACACCACACATCCCTCTTAGCATTAGCATCATTAGCATTCTCATATCAGCTGCAATGCCATGCCTTGGTGTGACTGACACTGGCTTGACCACCATCAGGGATTTTAATTTTTAACACAAAAAATTAGTTGTTAATTAGTCGAAATTTGTCGCCAAATATCAGAATTTGTCGGTCACTGGTTAGCTAATATATCTAGCTCTTGGACTATACCTTACTAATTGAACTCATTATATCTTCTAAACTAAGACCCGATTAAATCTGTGACTTGGCGACTGATTCCGACTACAAAATATGGGAAAAACAGATCTTTGCTAGGTGCCCTATTTTTTGAGATGTAAATGTGACCAAGCTGGGGAGACTCCAGATCGCCCACCTATCACCTCAGTCCCAATAAACATCCTAAGTTCTTGTCTGACATGTACTCATTTAAAGAGTAGTACGCCTTATTTATTAGCAAGTTTTATAATTGTTTTTTAAATTTATTGGAATCGTTACAGTCTAGTAATGCTTTAGGTATTCTATTGTTGATTTTGATATCGCTTTTTTGTGTTGTCTACTAACTATTGGTCGCGCCAGACCAAATGTCTCAAACAAGTGAGGATTATTTTTTACAAATAGAGCTACCTCATATATATATATAGGCAAGGCACTGTTAGTATGCGGAGATTCACAAATAATGGTTTGCAGCTATCCGCAGTTTGCAGTTTGCAGGGGTGGTCGGAGTGTCTGGCCGTTCTTATTTTAATTTTTTAGTAGATATTAACAAGACGATACTTAGTTTTCTTGCGTCTGGTAGTGAATTCCCGTCACCTCGACACCGAGATGCATTGTTTTGCCGTTATTTAAAGTCACTTTTTTGGTTCTTTCCATCTGTAACTCACGTAGGTACTATATCGCTGATAGGTAATGTTTGTTTCTTGTTTTAACTGGGTTTAGAGCCCCACTATAATACAAGTTTGTTTCACAATCACTGCACGCTATCTGGTATTACGCAAAGAGTATGGATTATGATTTTGAATTCGCTTTGATAATTGATGTTATAATAATTAATGCTACGTTCCTTAACAATAAACAAATATGTCTGCGCCCGCGTCCGTCTCTGTTCGTCAGTGTTGCCACTTTGCCAGTGAATGAAAATGAAAGTTATCGGCCATCCCATCGCGCAGATTGACGAAGGGTATGGTTATGTTGGGTGTAGATATAATAATTATTATTTTTTTTTATTTACTGTTTTCTCTAATTTACTTTTTTACATGTATTTATATTTGTTTTTTCATTAACACTATTTATTTTTTATTATATCCGTATCTGACCGTGGCATCACTTTGGGCCCTATCAGAATATCAGCGCTGTGACATTTTTAAATGTTACAGCACAATGCTGAGATAGGGGCCTTTTGGCATCGTACAGGACCGATTCGTTTCTTATTTTTTATTTTGTAATAATATTAAACCTTGTTGTTATTTGTGTGTTTCGTCCTGTGCGGGCTAATAAATGCTTTTTCTTTCTTTCTTTCTTCTATCCGTGTTTACAATTCCGCAAATCGCCCTAACGCATCTTTTTTGGACTCTAAGTACCATCTCCGTGTTTGTGGAGTTACCCCAATATATTATGCCGTAACGTAATGTAGAAGTTACGTATGCATGTTATGCTGTAATTAATGTTTTTTGACTGACTTCTTTTGCGAGATTGCGTAAAGCATATGCATGCTGACTCAATCGATTACATACACCGTCAGTGTGAGTTTTCCACGACATGTCTCTGTCCATCTCTATTCCTAAAAATTTTGTAGATGTAGTTTCTGTAATTTTTTGTTTCCATATGTTACGTCAGGTTTTTTATGATTTGTCCGTTGTTCGAAAGTCATTATTTTTGTTAAGTCAATATTTATTTTTAAATTATTCGCGATCATCCACTCTATTAATACTTGGAGGCATATGTTTGCCTCTCTTTCTAGTGCCACCGCATCGTTATTACTTAAAACTATCGTACTATCATCAGCAAACAAGACCATTGGATGATGAGTTTGTCTGGGCATGTCATTAATATAAATTATAAATAATAAATCGCTTAAAATGCCTCCTTGCGGTACGCCATAATTATTATTTCTCTGACTTGACAGATATGTACGTTCATTTTTTGATGTAGTACATACTTTGTCTATCCGCGTGACTTGTTTCCTATCTGACAAATAGGATTTCAAAAGGCTAAGAGCATTGCCTCTAACCCCATATCGTTCCAATTTCTTTAAGAGTAATGTCCGATTTACAAAATCGAATGCCTTGCTCATGTCCATAAACAGTGCTGCTACCGGACTTCTGTTGTCAATGCTGGTGATAATATTGTCAAAAAGATTGAAAATTGCCATGTTTATGTTCTTATTCTTTCTAAAACCGTATTGTTCATCAGCAAAAAGATTATTTTGTTCGGAAAATGAATATAGTCTGTTATAGATTACTTTTTCTATTATTTTGGAGAAAATCGGTAGTAGGGCAATAGGCCGGTAATTGGGTAATAGGCCGGTAATTGGCTGGGTCCTGTTTATTGCCTTTCTTATAAAGAGGTTTAATTACAGCAATCTTCAACCTATCCGGAAACACACCCTCTTGCAAACACAGATTTATGATATGACAAAGTACTGATGCGATAATAGTTTTTTTTTTTTTTTAATGATTTAATGATTTATTTCATAAAGTGGTACAGTCTGTTACAAAGTAGGATGACAACTTAGGAATAGTTTACATCTGAGATGAATAAGTAACATTACAATTTTACGATCTGATGTCCTAGCTAGGTTACTTAGTAACCTGTATTAAGGACAATCAGCCCTCATTTCCCGAAAATAGGACAAAAGTATTGCTTAGACTGTTAATTTTTAACAAAATATAGTTTAAAGTAAAATAAAATAATAAAAGTTCAATACAAGAAAGTGTGAGTGCGCGCGCATAATCGTGTTTGTGTGTGTGAGTGCGCGTGCGCGTATGTGTGTGTGTATGTGAGTGTGTGTGTATATTTTATAGGTTACTTCATAGTTGTAAGAAGGGATTCGGTATCTTCATAATTTTTGGAAGAAAGAAACTCCGTAATCCGCTTTTTACATGTTAGCTTACAGCATGTTTGCAGTGGGATTATTGCGTTTATTCTATTATATAGAAATGGTCCTTGATAGAAAAAGAATCTTTTTGTGAAACTTAAATATGGATGAGGTACAGTACATACCCTGTTTCTTCTTCTGGGTATTATCGGCTGACGTGCAATTGGAGTGTTAGTGTGTTGTTGTAAAATCGTGCTGAGTATGAACAATTGTCGAACGGTAAGGACCTCACATTTCTGGTAGAGGTCAAAGGTAGGATAAAGCATTGGTCGAAATGTGGCTACCTTCAGGACTGCTCGCTGCGCTACCTCGACAGGTTTGAGAACTGATTTAGCAGCACCACCCCAACTTGTAATACAATAAGAGATTACAGACTGGCACATTGCAAAATATGCGGTCCGTATAAGATGAACGTTGGCAACATATCTAAGCGTTTTGAAAAAATAAATCAGTTTGCGGACACGGCCAGTCAAAAGAGTAGTATGTGCTTTAAAGTTGAGGTGCTTGTCTAGAATGATACCAAGGTATTTAATTTTATCAGTAGATGTGATTAGTGGACAGTTACAATTTGGTGTATTTAATTGACAGGTGTGAGCTTGCAAAGTCATGGGAGTCGAAGGTTGTGATGTGATGTTGAGAGAGAAAGTAATGAGTTTTGTTTTAGAGGTATTTAAGGTGAGTGAGTGAGACATAAGCCAGGTACGTACGACATCAATCCCTTTCTGAGCGGTAGTTTGAAGATTAGACCACGAGTTGTCAGAAAAAGTGATGGCAGTGTCATCGGCAAAAGAAACAATGCTTCCGGAATTTAATTTCATATTACAGAGATCATTGATGAAGACCAAAAACAAAGTGGGACCTAAGACACTGCCTTGCGGTACACCGTAGGCAATAGGCAGTTCGTCACTCAAATACTTGTCAATTTTGACCCTCTGTGAGCGGCCTGACAGATAAGAGTGAAAGAGTTGAAGTTGTGTATCTCTGACACCTAAACGTTCAAGTTTGTATAACAAGCAAGGTAGGGGGACGGTATCGAAAGCCTTTGCAAGATCAATAAATACAGTGAGACACTTTTTGCGGTTGAAACAGATTGAATTGTTTTTGTTGTGACGTTATCATATCCGGAACTGTTTGTATTATTTAATGAATTTATTAATTTTATAATGTCAGGGGGAGTTGTGGGTATTCAAAATAAGGAGCTACATTGAATGTCAAGTTTTAAATTGTAATTATTAATGTCAGTAATGTCAGATGCGGATTCAATTTCGTATTTTAAAAAATCATTAAATGTTTGTGCGATATCTTTTGGGTCAGTTACCTCCATGCCATTTTTCCTAAGTATTGGTATTCCTTCGGGTGGCTTATTGTTTTTGCTCTTATTTATTATTTGCCATGTAGCTTTGCTCTTATTTAGTGCATTATTAATAAAGTTGTTATTTTGGGATTGTTTTGTCAGGCGAATTATAATTTTTAAGCGTTTTGTATAGGTTTTAAATATTTTTCTATTATTGGAGTTGGGGTGTTTTCTGTATTCCCAGAGCATTTCTTGTTTGCGTTTACAGCATAATTTTATGTCTTTATTTATCCACCTAGGTTTATTTTCTGCGTAAGTTTTCAGTTTTGTAAGTGGAAAACACATGTTATAAAATAATTTAAAAATGTCATGAAACTTATTGAATGCGTCATTAGGTTCTTTACAGGAATAAATATCATTAAATGTTGGATTTTGTGAACAACTAATAAACTTCGACATATTTTCTTTGCAATAGCTTCGTCTAAATACGTACCAGTATGGGAGCTTGCATGTTTTCTTTACTGGACATCGTAGCAGTTGTGCTGTGTGATCCGACATTGCTAATTCAACAGTTACACATTTACTTCCCGTTATGTTATCGATACAGGTACCGCTGCAAAGACGTGTTGGAGTGAATACACCTATTTTTAAATTGAAACTACGCAGTAGATTTCTAAAACAGATAGCTGCATAGTTGTCCTTTAAAATGTCTATATTAAAATCCCCACATATTACAATCTTCTTCTTACGTTTGAAACATATGTCACTAAGGAGTATTTCTTAGTTAGTGAAAAAAGTGTTCAGTGAAGTTTTATCTGGTTTCGGAGGTCTGTATACACATAAAATAATTATAGGATAAGTTTGCAACTAAACCGCGCAACATTCAATAATATTCGGCTTACACCATTTTGCTACATCTAATTTTTGTCCCTTCTGAGTATTCTTTATCAATATATGTATATGAACCCCCGTTCCTATTATCTCGTGAATAATAAGCGCAAAGTTAATAGTTCGGTAAGTGAAGATGTTTATGGTCATCCTTTTTCATGTTGGCTTCTGTGATGCAAACTATATCCACCGGTTTACCTTCGTCTATAAAGTTATTTAGGTGAACATTTAGTAACTCCGACTTATTTACTAGTCCATTAATATTTTGATGTAATAAGAATATATGTTTATACACGAAAAAGACTATCGCAAGCAGAAGTTTGTCGATCAGGTGATTGGTAATTATTGTTAATTTTCAAATCTAACATTTTTTTCTGACGACTATATGTTTTACTAGTTGCATTGTTATCGAAAATATTTTCTTGTTTATTACAGTTCTTTAACTGCTTATTAGTCTCATAAAATAAATGAAAGTCCACTAGTATATTACTCATAATATTGTCAAATATATTCCTAATTCCGTATTTATTGATATTTCCCGTTACCTTAGAAAACATCTCATGTGTTAGGTCAAGATTGCAGTCAAATAGTTATGCGTAACCGTGATTTTGTATGTCTAGATGTACGAGGTTGTTGAACATTTCAACTTTGTAGTTGTATATTGGTGCTCTTGCTATGTATGTTGGAACACAGATTACTACGTTAGTGTGGGTGATTTTTTGAAGCGATTCTTTAATTCTGTTAATTAAGTTAATATAATGGTTCTAGACAATAATCAATTAAAGTGAAGTCTTTTAGCTTTTGTTCAATATTATATATTAGCTGTCTTGTGGTACCGTTGGGCATTATAAAGTAACAGTATTCGAAGTAATCTGCGAATACCTCTTCAATTGATAATGAGGAGCCCTTGGTTTTACTACAGCTCAATATACACAATTTATTCTTTTGTTTAGATGCTTTATTTATACTTTTTATCGATATTTCTTCAACTGTCTTTGATGTCTTAGCACTAGGACTTATGGTTTATGTCTGTTTGTTATTTTCTAAGGTCGCAGATGCTTGTGTCATGGTTCCGTCAGTTTGTGTTTCTTTATTTTGTTTGTGCGGTTGTTCCTGGCTGTCATTTATGTAACTTGGAGAGGTTGGTTTAGTCGTTCTTTTGCGTTTCGGTGTTATGACTTTTTTCTCAGGCGTTGAGCATATTTTTTTGTATGCGTTATTAGATTTCATCAAACTTTGTAGATCGGATTTGAGGCGGAAGTTTTCACTGTTTAAGTTTTCTATTTCTTTGTGTGCACTTAATAATTGCTGCTGGAGTGTTTTGTTCTGCTCAGTCAAGTCATTTATGATGTCACTGTTGTTGTGAAAGCTGTCAGGAATGCTCATCATTGTTGTGTCAAAGAGTGTTCTGTCAATACTATTACTGTGTGTCAAGACGTTCGATAAGTCTGTTGCTGAGCTTGTCCTGCGGAATCTATTACGGTAAGTTATGTTGTCGGTATTCATCTTAACGAACACTAACGAAGCGACCTCTTTTGGGTGTTCAAAGTACTTTTATGCGATCTCGATATTTTTGTTGTTCGAATAAATGTGTAAACATTCACAAAAAGAGAAAGTTTATATCAAGATTCGAACTTGCGCCAAGCGACCAATATAGTATCTAATGTAGCCGCCTACGCCTCCAAGCCATAAGAACTTACCAAAACTGTTTACTGATTACTGCATTGTTCAATCCCAATTTTTGAATTAGTAAGAACGGTTGGTATGATTCATACTAATGGAATTTTTCCACTGCCAAAACACTTTTTGTACTTCTTTTTTTAGTCACTTTGTTTTGGGTTTTTGTTCGTTATTCAGTTGATTGTTTGCATTTATTATTGGTTTATTCACCATTTATTATACACTATTGTTCAACACTGTATATCTTATTGTATTATGGTTTTCATACCTTAAAACTTAGTTTATTTTGTTGATGTTGTTCTTATTTTTTTTTTTCTTTTTTCCAGTCAAACACTTTTAATATTGTTTATAGAATGTCATTGGTCACGTCACTCAATTTTGCCTCGCTGTTACTGTTTTTTCACTATCCATTAGCAAATATATTTCACAATGTTTTAATGTATTCCACTGGTATTTTCTTGGATAATACTCTCCCATACAGTTTAGGATTTATAAAGCACAGTAAGTAAGAAAAAGTCAATAAAAACTAAGATTTACTATTTTTTAATAATATCTTGCATGGAGCAGATTCGAACTTCCGTCTCGCGCGCGCGTCGCCACACTTCAAAGTAAGGTTAGTATTGAATAAAACTTGAGAAGTATTTGGAATCTATGATTCAGGCTCTAATGTATCATTATTAAATTCAAGATTACTGAAACATAAGCATAAAACATTAAGCAATTACAACAATACTAATTTAAAAACAATTAATGGCGTTAAAAAAGCAAGTGGAATAATATCACTTGATGTAAACATTTTCAATGTAACAAAAAAACTTGATGTCTTTGTAATAGATCAAGATAATTTTGATTACGACTTTCTAATTGGGCTTGGCTGTATAAAAAAAATCTATTTAATTCAAAATGAAAATTTTGAAATCAGTCAAAACATTCCAACATAAGAAAATAAAATTAAAAAAAAAACCATTCCTAAGGAAATTAAAAATAAATACTCAAAAATCTATTCTATACATATAATAAAACAGTAACAAAACTGTGTCTGTACATTGAATATATGAAAAAAATATTAATTGAGGGGGGTTTAGGAACAGTAATAGAGCACGAATCCAAAAAAAAAATCTGTCTGTCTGTTTGTTTGTACACGCTAATCTTCGGAACTACTGGGCGGATTTGAATGATTTTTCTTTTGTTGTATAGGTATAAGGTCTGAGCAACATATAGGCTATAATTTATTTTGGAAACTTGAACACCTGATGCAGAACCGCAACATACCAGCTAAACTATAAGAGGTACAAAAATGGTACCATAGCAAAAATTGATCCACGTGATGAGCATTTTCTGCTGAGAGAATAAATTTAAAGATCTGGAACACCTGATGTGGAACTCCAAGAGCCCAGCTACACCATGACACATATAGGAATGACGTCTTAGCAAAAGTTGTTCGGTCTGATGGGCATTTCCTGTTGGCTTATAAAAATCGAAGATCAGAAACATCTGATGTGAAAATCAAAGCTATCACTAATTTCACTGTATCTTATAAAATAACATATGCTGGGAGTACCTCCACGCGGTGAAGGCGGTAACGGCGGTAACAGTTCAGGACTGATTTTTGATGACGATGGTATATCATTGAAAATTTGACCCTACTGGCCAAAATTCGCATTTATTTTTTTATTTTATCGAATAAATACGCCTTCGGGCTTATGTTATTTGGGTGTTTAATTTCTTTTTCCATTTATCTTCGTGACACGGTAGCCTACCCGGTACCGCAGGGGAGCAGTCACTTAGATTTTACTTGATCAGGTATCTTTACAATAAAGCTATAACCATGCCTAGAAAGAGGTCAAATCTTTCCCAATGTTTTAAAGGAGCTAAAAGATTGAGGATCATAAGATCCCAAGAATCTAGCGAAGAGCGTCAGGAGAGACTTGATGCTGTTCGAGAACATCAGGCTGCAACTCGCTTCGTGGAAACCTCTTCAGATCGCGAAGCACGCCTGCGTTCTTAGCATATTTACGCATCTATATCATGACCAGTGAAGAATTTGATGCGCGACTGTCCGCTGATCGTGAGCGACATGCATTGTCTCGCGAATCGGAAACGTTCACCGATACAGAATTACGCTTGAGTTCTCAGCGTATTCGCACATCTACTAACAGGTCTTTTGAACCGAATGATGAACGTAATGCACGACTAACTGCTGATCGAGATTATCATACACTGGCGACCCGACCCAGCTTCGCGTTGGCCTGTAGCCTTCCTCGGTAAATGGACTACGCAACACAAAAATATTTTTTTAATTCGAACCAGTAGATCCTGAGATTAGCGCGTTCAACCAAACAAACAAACAAACTTCAGCTTTATAATATTATAGTATAGATTGTCCCGAACACGCACACACCAAAATATTCATAATCAGTTAGAAAGTGAGAGAAAAAGAATTGCTGGAGTACGGCATGAAGAGACAGAAGAAGAGCGCAACAGAATGTCGATATCATCTGAAGAATCGGATGTGTCTCAAGATATAGCCGTAAGTCATGGCGACCGTCCTTGGGTTGATAAGGAACGGAGTTCATTTATGTATACTCCTATGATTGACTACGCCACATGTTCCGCCATCGGAGGTATGATTCAAAATTGTACTTTTTGAACGTCTCGAATCATCTCGCGCATCCCGTTGTTTTCCCGTCCCCGGGCTCTTAGAATTCGACATCAGACGTTTCAGATCTTCGATTTTGCCGACCCCGTTGTCGCTGGCATAAGCAACAGGATCCGCGTACGAAGTCGCGGGCAGAAGCTAGTAAAAAATAAAACTATTGCAAACGAAATAAAATCTGTCGATTCTCAAAACGACAAAAGAAACCTTATAAACTTTAACGAAAACATTATCAAAGATAATTTCAATATTTGGATACACCATTTAGATTATGACAAACAAGCAATAATTGATGACTTAATAATAAACAATAAATCTGCTTTTGCAAAAGATAAATATGACATTGGCACAGTGAAGGATTATGAAGCACACATTGATCTAATAGTAGAAAAATATTGCAGTAAAAGGCCCTATCGTTGCACAATAGAAGACAAAAAGGAAATTCAACAACAGATTGCACAATTATTAAAAAAAAAAATGATCGAAGAATCGTATAGCCCATTTGCAGCTCCTGTAACATAGATTTTCGTGACCTAAACAAATCACAACCGTTTCCTCTTATTGAGGATCTAATGATCAAAGCAAGGGATTGTAAATACTTCTCTACACTGGACATAAATTCTGCATTTTGGTCGACACCTTTACGTATCACGGATAGGCACAAAACTGCATTTGTCACACAAGAAGGTCATTTCCAGTGGACTTGTTTGCCATTTGGTCTGAAAACCTCGCCAGCAATATTTCAGAGAATAATGTGTATCATAAAAAGAAAAAACTAACTTGCAGAGTTCACAGTAAATTACATAGATGACACTTTAATATTCTCCAAAACTTTCTCCGATCATGTCAAGCATTTAACACAGCTGTTTGAAGCAATTAAAAGTGAAGGATTAAGACTTAAATTTTCAAAATGCAGTTTTGCAGCTGACTTGGTTAAATATCTGAGTCACATAATACAGAATAATTCAGTGTTAGTCCTCTTAAAGACAACTTGATATCAATTAAGAGTTTTCCAACAGCAAAAACACAAAAAAACGTGAGACAATTTTTAGGAAAAATAAATTTTTATCATAAATATGTACCAAAAATAGCAATAAAATTGGATCCATTGCATAACCTTTTAAGGAAAGGACAAGCCTTTGATTGGACCAAAGCGTGCCAAGAATCATTTGATGAAATGAAAAAAATATTATGTTCGCAACCAATATTATTATTATTTTTGATCCAAAATTACCCTATACACATATACACAGATGCTAGTATACTAGGAGTGGGAGTCGTCCTAAAACAGCAGCAAAAAAACAAGGAAGAAAAACCTGTTGCATACTTCTCCAAAAAATTGAATGAAGTGCAAAAAAGAAAGAAGGTTATATATCTGGAATGCCTAGCAATAAAAGGATGTGTAAAATATTGGCAACATCTGTTGATAGGCAGAAAATTCATTGTTTTCTCAGATCACAAACCGTTGGAGAATATAAACATTAAATCAAGAACTGATGAAGAACTAGGAGATTTAACATACTACCTATCACAGTATGATTTTGAAATAAAATATTCTCCTGGACAATACAACTTGGAAGGTGATTGCTTGAGCAGGAATCCAGTTTTAGATGGCAATGAAAATCTGGAGGAACAATTAAAAGTGGTAAACTTAATAAAACTAAAAGATATCTTAGAACAAAATGAATATATACAATGCAGAAAAGAAAAACTAAAATCAGATCACAATGTTTATTACAAAAAATTCAAGAAAAAAGTTAAGATAATCCTCTCGGAACAATTTTGCGTAGAATTCATTAAGAGAATACATACAGACCAAGGTCATTTAAAAATAAATCAAATGCAAAAAACAATAAGTTCATTGTATACAGCAGAAAACTTAACAAATAATATTAAAAAAAATCTGAAAAAAATTGTACAGTATGTTTAAAAAACAAATCAAGGAAACAAAACAAATTTGGAATGATGTCACACTTGGGGCCGGCCACGAAACCTTTTGAGATATGTTCTATAGATACTATTGGAGGTTTTGGAGGTTCCCGGTCCACAGAAAAGTACTTACACCTGCTATCAGATCATTTCACGAGGTACGCATTTATTTTGACATCTAAAACGCAAAATGCAAATGATTTTATAAAATTAGTAAAGAACACCGCAGAAACTGATAAAGTGGCATGATTCTCTCAGATCAATACCCAGGTATTAATTCTAAGGAATTCAAAAAATATTTGGAAGGTAATAATATTCCACTAATTTTTGCTGCAGAGAATTCACCCTATTCGAATGGTTTAAATGAGCGATTAAATCAAACATTGGTAAATAAAATTAGATGCAAAATTAACGAAAAAGATACCAAAGTAGCATGGACAACCATAGCACAAAATTGTGTAAAAAAATATAATGAAACGGAGCATACTGTCACTGGATACGCTCCTACGTATCTACTAAATGATACCGATGTTACGATTTTGCCAAATAAGCTAAAACCAAAGAAGACAGAGACCGATTGGATTCAAGACAGAAAAAAAGCTCTAGCAAATACACTTCAGTCTCACAATTACAACAAGACACTTTATGATAAAAATCGTAAACACTTCGACTTCAAAGTGGGTGATATGGTGTTTGTAGACAATGGCAACAAGCTGAATAGGAAAAAGCCGAACGAATTAAGAATCGGACCACACAGAATCGTGAAAAAATTGTCAATCACCATTTACAGGATCAACACTGGCCATAAGAAACCAAAGTCAAACTTTTTCCATATCTCGAAATTGGCTCCAGCACCAACACTTGACGAATAAAATGTAATAATTGTAACATAGTGATTTGTGAAGTGTTGGCCTTCATCCAGAATAAAATGGATGTCATGGATGAAGAGAGTGTAGTGCGAATGTGCTCGACAGCATTCTCTGTTAAGGATACTGAAGACGCAAAAAGTTTGCTATTTGATTCCATCACAACAACGAAACGAAAAATATCTCGTAAACGGGTCGGCAAATCGCTGATCTTTACGACGTTATAACATTGTTTAAAGAAACAGATCCCGAAAAAGTCCCTATTTTGGTGGCTCGAGAACTGCACAAACTACCTCCGTAACCGGAGATAGTTTGTGCAGTTCTCGAGCTCGAGTAAAATACCCCATTTGACCACATAGACGCCACTAGATTTCTTAAAGATATTTTGATTCTGCAAAAAGAAGTCAGAACAATAAAGGACTGTTATGTGACCCATGAACAATTAGAAGATTTTGAGAAGAGTCGAGCGAAACTTAAAATGCCGTCGCCGAATAAGTCACTGAATAGTACGCCAAACATTAATTTAAAACGGGGCGGTAGTCTACTAAATAGTTACTGCTTAGACAGCGGGCCGGTGGGGTTACCTCACTTTTTAGAAAAATCAAACAGTGCACCAAATGTTTGCGAACTAATTGACAAGGCCCACTTATGTCTAACGCCGGTACATAATAACAAACCGGTTTCAACCTCGCAAAAAATTATTAAGCCTGTCGCAGCTCGCACTGCGATGCCGCCGACTCAAACCGGTTGTGTGCAAAGTACTGAGTGCAATCCTGCGGCGCGGCCGATGTCACAAGCGCTACATAATGTTTCCTCATTTAAAACAAATCGTCATCATAACAAATCAATTTCCATACCTAACAATCTTGTTATAATATAATTTAAACATCTCAAGACTTAAACTAAAGCTTGTTTAGAACTGACATATTAAAACATCCTAATGTTTATTACAACTGTGACAATAACTAAAGTAACAATAACTTATCATGAAAGACATTACATCGGAAATCCATTAGACCTCTTCCTTATCTCCTTCTTCTTCTTCATTTCAAAAGCCTTGCAGTCCGTGACTATTTTAAAACTTACTTCGTAATATTCCGTATAGATAGTGCCGAAACTTCTTAACACCCTCTATAACTGCTAGAGCTTCCAGCTCATCAACTTCATCAACTTGGGTGTCAACTCTGAGTATCTGATATCTTGCAACTCACATAATGAAGCGGGTGCAACCCCGTATTCGGGTGGAGTTGCAGGAGAATAGCGGAGTATGCTATGCTTAATGCATCTGTATGCAATTTTGTCTTGAGATTAGAATCAAAAAGAAGATTTTTGCCAATCCAATCGCCAATCTTTTTTTCAAGGTTTGAAAGCCTGAAGCTGCTCCTGTTTAAATACAAAATTATTATTTTCAGTAACAGATCTATAAGTGGTTTGGTTAGTTTGGTCATAATTTTCTACATATTTTCGGAAGTACGACGTCAAATCAATAAACCTGTGAGGTTGCTTGAGATTTTGCGGTTCCGGATACTTCAATACAGCTTTAGTCTTCTCCGGGCTAGGCCTTTTCACACTGTCTTTTACAATGTGGCCTAGATACTCTGTCTCTCGCTGAATTAATTTAGTTTGTTATTTTCAATTAATAATAAGACCATGTTTAGATGCCACATTCAATACTCTAATATTCGGAAAAACTCACCCGAGCAATACCAGCTGATGAGGATATCAACAATAAATTATACTAACTTTTTTAACTTTCTTCAGTAAAAATATTAATCACGTATGGTGTAGTGGCGAGCGCGCGCGCGCTGGTAAAACTTCTAGTCTAGTGCAATGGCGTCGCCGCGGCCCGCTCCGCGGCCGCGTCCGCCGCCCTCCGCCCCTACCCCTTCGTCATCTTAGGGATACGAGCCGGAACACCAGCTTCCAACCACTCCTTTAGCTGCTTCTGAACCAACTTCTGTTCAACCAGGGACAACCGTCGAGGTCTCTGGGCCACTGGAATATCATTCTTTAGGACAATGCTCAGTAGTATTGGTGCCTCCGTAGTATTGGTGCCTCCGTAGTTTGTTGTGCACCATACACATACTTTCAATTAAACTTGACACTTTTTCTTTAACACCTGGGTCATTAATGTGGTCAATGTCCACCAGTAGGTACATCTGAAAAACAAGACAATTTACTCATCCACTCAACCAGCAAGTAGAAACGTTACCTTAGCCAAATTCATCAACATGATCGTCCTTCGAAACAATTCCTGACCTAAAACCATAGTAAACGGAATTACATCTTTGCCAATAACATGAAATAATACATTTTTTATAAACAATACCATCGATGGTAATATCGACGAACGCTTTTCCAGATCAGAACACCTTCGCTTGGCCAAGTCCAGTCATAAACAGATTATCATCGAGTAATATTGCATTTAAATATCGGCACTTCAGTCGCACGTCATTAGATTTAAGTCACTACCTGAGTCTACCAACGCGTTTATCATAAGCTTTTTAATGTTAACACTTTTAATAGGCTTCGTAATAATTTCTTGTTTGTTTACTGACATTGACATTACAACTCTTTGTATTGACAATGACGTTTCTTCACCTGTCGACGTCATTGCCATCTTACTGCATCTCGCTCTGATTTATCGTCGAATCCGCCATTGTCTTACACCAGCCGAACTCGCTGATACGAAGTGTTCTTCCCGTAGGTGTGGGTAATCGGCATGGAGTACAGCACCAAAAACTCCAGCCATGTTAAAGTTATTATTTAGGGTGGCGCCCCATCCGCCTGGTCCTTGACCTGCTGCTGTTAAACAGCAGTACCCTCTCGCCATCTGGTTGCCCACTCCAATCCTGCGATCCTGCTTAGATAATTGTGAATCCATGACCAATTACGTGTCTCAAATAGTCGAAACGGCGCAGCGATTAAAAGGAACGGGCTTTGAAATCAATGAGGAGTGGATTGCATCATTGCTTTTAGCCGGCCTTCCAGAAAAATTCTCACCGATGATAATGGCCATAGAACATTCGGGTTTGACCGTTAGTGCTGACGTCATAAAAACGAAATTGCTCGATATGACATCTGAGGTTGGCAGCAGTGGAGCAGAATCTGCATTTTGGTCGAGTAAACCAAAGAGAAATGGCAACACTGCAAGCAAGTCAAAGCAAACGTCAAACACGAACAAAACGTCAAAACTGTCAACTGCAAGTGGTAAACAAATAAAATGTTACAAGTGCAAGCAGTTAGGTCACTATAAAAACCAATGCACTGAAAAAATAAAAGAAGCAGGTGCCTTTAGTGTAGCTTTTTTGAATGGAAAATTCTGCACAGATGATTGGTACATAGACAGTGGCGCGAGTACCCATATGACGCCGAATCGAGAAAGTTTGTCTGAAATTCGAGAAGTACACGAAATAAAAGAGATAGTTGTCGCAAACAAAATGTCAATGCCAGTAATGTGTACAGGTGATACACGGATTACGACGTGTGTGAAAGATTCTCAGTTTGACATACCGGTGCGAAACATTTTGTGCATTCCTAACCTCACAACAAATCTATTATCAGTTAGCCAGTTGATTGCAAACGGAAACAAAGTATCATTCAATGAAAATGCTTGTTATATTCGTAACCAACAGAATGTGCTAATAGGAATAGCAAATCTACATAATGGAGTGTACAAATTAAACACACTGAAGTCAGAGAAGTTGCTTGCAGCAACAGCAGTCCACAACACAGATGCAAGGCAATGGCATAGGAGACTGGCACATATCAACAGCTGTGACCTGGAAAAAATGAAAAATGGAGCTGTAGAGGGAGTCACCTACAAAGAAAAGGCTGATATAACAAAAGCCAACTGTGAGGTATGTTGTGAAGCAAAACAAGTTCGTTTACCATTCCCGTCTTCAAACCACAGAAGTGAAACATTGTTAGAAGTTGTGCACTCAGATTTATGTGGTCCTATGGAGACAAAATCCATTGGGGGAGCAAAGTATTTCCTACTTTTGTGGATGATGCTAGCCGAATGGCATTTGTTTATTTTTTGAAAGAGAAAAACCAAGTATTATTGTTTTTCAAAGAATTTCTGAGTATGGTTGAAAAACAAACTGGAAACAAAGTTAAAAGTCTTAGAACTGATAATGGAGGAGAATATTGCTCACAACAGATGGAAACATTCTTGAAGGCATCAGGTATTGCCCATCAGAAAACGAATCCATATACTCCAGAACAAAATGGTCTTTGCGAAAGGTTCAATAGGACTGTTGTTGAACGTGCAAAATGTTTGCTCTTTGAGGCTGAGTTAAATAAGAATTTCTGGGCTGAGGCAGTGAATACGGCAGTATACTTAAAAAATAGGTCGCCAGCATCAGGTCTAGGAAACGTGACACCATTTGAGAAATGGACAGGGAACAAACCCGATCTCAGTCATGTAAGAGTGTTCGGTAGTCCTGTAATGGTGCATGTGCCCAAGATTAAGAGACAAAAATGGGATAAGAAAGCCGTTAAATCTATTTTGATTGGCTATCCAGAAAATACAAAAGGATATAGGTTATACAATCCTGAGACGAAACGAGAAAAGTGACTACTAGCCGAGATGTAACTATAATGGAAAAGAATGAAAAAGATACTGAAATGGCTAAGATTGTAGTACAAGAAACAAATAAAGAGCAGGATCAACTATCTGATCGAGAAGAAACAGTCGAAATGAATGATACTGTCTCGGATAAAAATGACCCTACTTATATATGTGACACATCAAGTTCTAGCTTAACATCAGATGACTCCTACCATACGCTATGTGGAGAAGAAAATGATTCAGGCACAGATGAAGTACCCATAGTGCTTACTATGGGTACTTCATCTGTGCCTGAATCATTTCACTGGTTTTCTGACACGCTTGCTGCTTAGCAAGCGTGTCAGAAAACCAGTAGAGAGGTATGGTGTTACAAACCTCTGCGTTGTAGACGAGTTGGGCACTTGCGACGAAGAAATCACTTATGAGGAGGCAATGAACGGTGCTGAAAGTGAGATGTGGAGACAGGCTATGAAAGAAGAGTTAAAAGCTTTTGAAGAAAACCAAGCCTGGGAAGTGGTAACTAACAAGGAAGCAGATAGAGTGGTTCAAAGCAAGTGGGTTTTTAAAAGAAAGTTTGAAAGTGATAATAAAGTGAGATACAGGGCTCGTTTAGTCGCTAAGGGCTATACCCAAGTAGAAGGTGTGGACTATAAAGAAACATACTCACCTGTGTTAAGACACTCAACTTTGAGAATGTTATTTGCTTTAAGTGTAAAGTTAAAATTCGAAATTACTCATCTTGATGTGAACACTGCAGTTTTAAATGGCTACCTTGAAGAAACGGTATATATGCAAGTACCACCTAATTTAGAATGTCAAAGTAACAGTGAACTCAAATTAAAACGTGCAATTTACGGTCTTAAACAATCTGCAAGGCAGTGGAATAAGAGAGTAGATGATTGTTTGTTAAGCCAGGGCTATATTAAATCTAAATTGGAACCATGTTTATATAGTAAAAAGGTAAATAAGGAACAAATTGTAATAACTGTGTTTGTTGATGATTTTTTCATATTTTCCAGTAGCAAGGCATTGACAGATGAATTGAAACATAGTTTAATGTCAAAATTCAAAACTAAAGATTTAGGGCAAGTGAAAAAATGCTTAGGTATGAGAGTAAAAATATATAAAAATGGTTGTATATCCTTGGATCAGGAGCATTTTGTTGAACATATTTTAAATAAGTTTAAGATGCCAAACTGTAATGTTGTAGATACACCTATAGAATGTAATTTAAAGTTGGATAAGTCAGAGAATGTTTGTAAACAATATCCTTATCAGCAACTGATAGGAAGTCTTATGTATTTGTCCATACTTACACGCCCAGATATCAGTTACAGTGTCAGCTATTTAAGTCAATTTAACAATTGTTTTACTGCAGTTCACTGGAAACATGCAAAGAGAGTGTTAAAATCTATCTTCTATAATATAAAAATGAATCGCAAAATGTGTTGGTAAGCGCATAACTCAACAACGCCTGGACCAATTTGGCCAATTCTTTTTTTAAAATGTTCGTTGAAGTTCAAAGATGGTTTTTACGGCGAGAAAAATTCGAATAATTGCCGGAAAAACCATAAAAAGAGCCCTTTTCTTTTTCCCATACAAACGTTTTCTAACTAAAACGAGCTTTATTGCTATTGTATAAAGTTCATATTGAATTACAAGCAGTCACTGTTGTTTAAACAATGTAGGTATGTTCCTAACGTCAAAGAGTCAATTTTGCACTTAGGTAGTGGTAGGTGTAGGGTAGGTGTAGGGTAGGTGTAGGGTAGGTGTAGGGTAGGTGTAGGGTAGGTGTAGGGTAGGTGTAGGGTAGGTGTAGGGTAGGTGTAGGGTAGGTGTAGGGTAGGTGTAGGGTAGGTGTAAGGTAGGTGTAGGGTAGGTGTAGGGTAGGTGTAGGGTAGGTGTAGGGTAGGTGTAGGGTAGGTGTCGGGTAGGTGTAGGGTAGGTGTAGGGTAGGTGTAGGGTAGGTGTAGGGTAGGTGTAGGGTAGGTGTAGGGTAGGTGTAGGGTAGGTGTAGGGTAGGTGTAGGGTAGGTGTAGGGTAGGTGTAGGGTAGGTGTAGGGTAGGTGTAGGGTAGGTGTGGGGTAGGTGTAGGGTAGGTGTAGGGTAGGTGTAGGGTAGGTGTAGGGTAGGTGTGGGGTAGGTGTAGGGTAGGTGTAGGGTAGGTGTAGGGTAGGTGTGGGGTAGGTGTAGGGTAGGTGTAGGGTAGGTGTAGGGTAGGTGTAGGGTAGGTGTAGGGTAGGTGTAGGGTAGGTGTAGGGTAGGTGTAGGGTAGGTGTAGGGTAGGTGTAGGGTAGGTGTAGGGTAGGTGTAGGGTAGGTGTAGGGTAGGTGTAGGGTAGGTGTAGGGTAGGTGTAGGGTAGGTGTAGGGTAGGTGTAGGGTAGGTGTAGGGTAGGTGTAGGGTAGGTGTAGGGTAGGTGTAGGGTAGGTGTAGGGTAGGTGTAGGGTAGGTGTAGGGTAGGTGTAGGGTAGGTGTAGGGTAGGTGTAGGGTAGGTGTAGGGTAGGTGTAGGGTAGGTGTAGGGTAGGTGTAGGGTAGGTGTAGGGTAGGTGTAGGGTAGGTGTAGGGTAGGTGTAGGGTAGGTGTAGGGTAGGTGTAGGGTAGGTGTAGGGTAGGTGTAGGGTAGGTGTAGGGTAGGTGTAGGGTAGGTGTAGGGTAGGTGTAGGGTAGGTGTAGGGTAGGTGTAGGGTAGGTGTAGGGTAGGTGTAGGGTAGGTGTAGGGTAGGTGTAGGGTAGGTGTAGGGTAGGTGTAGGGTAGGTGTAGGGTAGGTGTAGGGTAGGTGTAGGGTAGGTGTAGGGTAGGTGTAGGGTAGGTGTAGGGTAGGTGTAGGGTAGGTGTAGGGTAGGTGTAGGGTAAGTGTAGGGTAGGTGTAGGGTAGGTGTAGGGTAGGTGTAGGGTAGGTGTAGGGGAGGTGTAGGGTAGGTGTAGGTAAATAGGCAGGTAAGTAGGTAGATCGGGACAGTACAACGTCTGTCGGGTCAGCTAGTATTTAAATAAAACAAAGTCTTATGGTTTAATGTTTATAAATGATAATAAAAACTTAGAAGGATTTGTAGACTCAGATTGGGCATCTAATACTATTGACAGGAGATCTTATACAGGTTTCTGCTTTAAATTGTCTGGTACTGTAATATCATATGAATGCAGAAAACAACCGACAGTGGCATTGTCCAGTACCGAGGCCGAGTACATGGCAATAAGTGAAGCTTGTAAGGAGGCTATATATTTGAAAAATTTGTTATCTGAAATTATAAACTGTAATTACACTATTGTTATATACAATGATAACCAAGGGGCTCAGAAGTTATCTGAAAACCCATTATACCATAAGAGATCTAAACACATAGATGTACGCCACCACTTTGTTAGGGAAACTGTTACTAACAACTTAGTAAAGATTGTACATCTGCCAACTACTGAAATGCCTGCTGACTTGCTGACGAAAGGATTAAGTAGTTTGAAACATTACTATTATGTTAAAAAGTTAGGCATTCAAAGTATTGTTTAGATGTAGTTAATATTCATTTGTTATTACATAGATATTAGATTATTTTGATAAGAGGAGATGTTAAAATATATCAAATATAATCCTGTACTTAATACTACTAGCGCCATTCTCATAATGTAGTTTGTTCTATGTTAGTTGTCTATGTATTTTATCTATGTGATTTAACTTCGTATTAAAGTCAGTCTTGTCGCAACAACTATCGTGTTTTAATATAACATTCATATACATTATGGTTATCAGCGTTTATAACTCCAAAGGATCCACTGGGCTGCTGAACACCGTCTACATTAACTGGTCCTTGAGGTATGGCAATTTGAGGTAGGTTAATCTTGACCTCTTTTCCATCTTGAGTAATAACACTTGAAATATGAGATATGTAGTCCACGATACACTGTGGTAGTACTTGGTAATCAGGTAGCATCTCCCTGGCATCCGTCCTCAAATTTAGAACGTTCTGTCCAGCCTGTCGTGCCTGTTCCAGTATCTCTACGTTCAAATGCGTTGCCATAGCATGTGTATACATAGATAAGGGTAGACGTTCTTGAAGTCTTGGGTCTACTCCTCTCATCTTTTCGTAGGATTCATTTACTAATGGTATGAAGCCAGAGAACTCGAAATTCTGGCAATATACCTCTTGAACTGGGATCAATGTTGAGTGAGGCCCGACAACGTAAAGAGGTTCATCCCGTGGGGCATCCTCTGTAAGTTTTGAAAGAACAGTCTGTGGGGGTCCTGTTTCTTGTTTTCTTCCTGGACCACTATTCTTTTTAAAACCCTGCGATCTATAAGTCGGCCGGCGGTTTACCTCCCGGCTTGGGTCATAAGGAGCTGGTTCATAACTCCAGTCCTGTAATTGCTGCTGTCCATTAAATCTGTTGTACGCTCGTTGGGCGTCGCGAGTTGCTCGGCGGTTACCACCGGAATACTGGCCAGTATTCCGGTGGTAACCGCGGAGCTCTGCCACGCGGAGCTCCGCGATTTTGTCCGCCATGATGACAATTCGACATATATGTCAAAAAATGACAAAATTGAAAAAAAATACTGAAATATTTGAAACAGTGGCGGGGGAACCACAGATAAGATAGCGGAAACAGGGCGCCTTCGGATGTGTTCGCGAAACGGACAAGGGTTGCCATCTCAATTTTAAAGGCATGGAATAGGTAAGTAGCTTAATTTAAATTTTATTTTTAGGTAAAATTTTTCAATTAAGCTCCTATTAAATTGAGAAGAGCCTTTAAAATTGAGAAGTGTTTGTTATCGGCTGCTGGGCAAAACGAAACCAATGTGATTGGCTATATGACCAGGGTTTTTTCGAAGGACCATCTGCGAGATTATAGCTTACGGGAGCGAATGTAGCCACTGGTTATACAAGGCCCTCCTTCTAAAACCAGTGGCTACATGGCATAAATAAGTCCATTGATCCCTATCAATGGACTTATTTGGAAGTTCTGGTACGCTCGTGTTGTAGGTTCAGCACGTGTTCCGGTGATTCTTCCTGCACTTAGTTCTACTTTTCCACTCGTGTCGGCCAACAGTCACAGCAATTTATTGCACAATGCCTGCACGGTGGATGGAGCAGTTATCGTGCATGAAATAAATGTGACGTTGAATGGGTAATTCGCACAGTCGGCACGACGTCACGCAGAATCTCCAAATACAAACTGCTATTAAACCTACCACCAACTTCCACCAATTCACCAGGTCCCATGATGGTCCCTGGTCTACCTACTGCCCAGGGTTATTCTACCGCTGGTTCTACAAGGTAGCAAGCACTTCTCGTTGTAACGTTCTCCTTTCCTCCGCCATAAGATCTTTGTCCGATTTAAATGATTTTTCATCAGTGAAGATCACAACATTTTCTTCCCAATTAAAATTTAAATATTCCTGGGCAAAACGGACCCTTTCTGCACGATGAGCAGGTGTCAATGCAATTTTCTGTGCCGGTTTATAATTCTTTATCCCAGCAGCGTGTAAATGCCTTCTCACTGTTTCCATTGAAATATTGTGGTTTATTGCGGTTGCACGAATGGGCAAAAATGGATTTTCGACGTGGCTTGAAACAATAGCCCGGTGGCGTTCGAATTCGGGACTATACTTAATGGCTTTTGCTCCTGGACGAATCCGCTGAATATTTCCATTGTCTCCATAACGTCTTAGCCATAGCCTGACCGTATTTCTCTAAAACAAAAATAAACATTTTTGGAACCGTGTATGTAAGTTGTAAGGAGTTAATGTAATGGTAAAATAGCCAACTACGCGTTCATTAATCACAATGCTATATTAAGTCGGCAACCAATCTCTCTAATTCCAACATTCTGCTCATGTAAAAATATTATTTTATGTTTGGTATAGTCGTCAAGTTGCTCGTTCGATTAAAATTATTTTTGTCTTGCACGCTTCACCCCACGCTGGTATACAGTACTGTATGAACGACTGGACTAGAGCGTTGTAAACGGTTTTGAGCAAGGATGGTTTGACTACGTTTCGATTTTTTTTAAATATTCAAATCGCCTTGCGTATTCTTGCTGCTAAAAGATCCAGATGAGCATTTCAGAAGAGTGTATCATCGAGTTGGACGCCGAGGTACCTTATATTATTGGTTCTCTCAAGGGGAGGACAAGAACAACTCGTTAAGCCTTCATTGTTACATATATGTACTCTAAGGGAGAAATTATTATTAGGTTGTGTGGATTTATTTATTGAGAAGGTTATATACTTAGATTTGTTGACATTTAGGGTTAAGGGGCTATTAACCGACTTTTACAGATTTTAAACTGACAATCACGTCAAAATGTGCAGTGTAAATAATTTGAAAAAAATATATGTTAAACTAGAACATTCTCTTAATCACTTAGTAAGTGAATATTTTTTATTATATTCATATTATATAGTTTAATTAATACGTGAAGTTGTGT
This sequence comes from Charanyca ferruginea, assembly GCA_947361185.1. Lineage (NCBI taxonomy): Eukaryota > Metazoa > Arthropoda > Insecta > Lepidoptera > Noctuidae > Charanyca > Charanyca ferruginea. The sequence continues at coordinate 18,923,332 of OX376077.1, read as the reverse complement.
CTGACGCGGACAAAACATTGACAATCATACAAAATCTACCAGGTATAATTAAACGAAACTTACACCATCTTACAGACAATTTTATTATCTATCTTTTAGTATACGCCTTTTTTTTAATTTTGAAAGAATACTACTTTTATTGAATTTTTTCGACTAAACTTTGAGAGTTTTGGACGCAAAACTGATGCAGAACGGACGCAGTCTGCGTCCAAAACTTTCAAAATTTAGTCGAAAAAATTAAATAAAAGTAGTATTCTTTCAAAATTCGGATAATTATACCTGGTAGATTTTGTGTGATTGTCAATGTTTTGTCCGCGTCAGACACAACTTCACGAGTTAATTAAACTATTTAATATGATCTTCATCAAAAATATTCACTTTCTATAAGATTAAGAGAATGTTCTAGTTTAACATATATTTTTTTCAAATCATTTACACTGCACATTTTGACGTGATTGTCAGTTTAAAATCTGTAAAAGTCGTATATCGTCGCCTTAAGAGACTTAAGGTTAGCCATTTTGATATTTTGTTTTGGCCCATTTCAGCAAATAAGGGCGATTCGACCCATATCTCCCCGAAATACAAGTGCTGTGTCAATCATTTCATTTAATAGTTCTTGGTTTTCAATGTCAATGTCTGGTTGAACATTTTCTACCAGTTCCAGAGGGATATTCTCACTATTATCATGCAAGTCGGGTGAATTGCTTTTTGAGGTTATTACAATGTCTGAAAATAATGCATGCTTTATATGCAACAAATATTGCAACATTATAACCATGTAAGTTCCCGCAGAACTTTTATTTAAGGTTATAAAGAGAAAATGCAAACCGTATGTGTCCCTAAAGAACACCCCACAGATTGCTTAGCTTACAACATAGCCAATTTAGACCACGTGCGTCCCCGCAGAACGCCCCACAGGTCAGGCAAGTCGTATTTAGGCTCCAAAACTGTTCACTTTTGGTTGAGCTACCGTGGCGACCACGTGCAAAGCAACATGGCAAGGCGCGATTATACGCACTGATAAAAACTTCTTACCTTCTTCGCTGGAATCGGAACCTAAATCTTTAATCCGCTTCTCCAGCTTTTTTATTTTCTTTAACAATTTGGATCTTTCCAAAAAAAAAAAGAAAAGAAAAGAAAAGATTCCATTTTATGAGAATTTTTAGATTTGACGGTATTTTACACAAAAAGAAATAAAATAATTAAGTTTACGTAACGCCGATAAGTGACATAAAATCCGAATGAAGATAGTTACAGATACCTACAGGTGGTAGCTCACGTAAGGCTGCGTTCCGTTTTTTGCTTATTTCTTAATTATGTGACGCCAGTGGCTGACGGGTTCGTACTACACTTGTTTCCTATTATCATCGAGGACGAGACAACAACGAGTATAATTACTATTAGGTATTAAAAAACCATGTTAAAAAAGTACATACAAGTATTGTCATGGAAGCATATAGCATATATAAATAGGTATTTGTTATGTTTTTGAGGGGTTAAAATAGATAAACAAACTGTTTTGTTTTCAGGTATGTGATGATGAGTATAGAATTCTAAGTGTCAATGCTAAGTATGGAGGTGCTAATCATGATTCCTTCATATGGGAAACACATTTAGGTTACGTACCTAATAGACACTTCAATTTTATTTATTTGTATAGATGTATAGATAAATGAAGATTTATTTAATAAAAATCAAAATAATAAAATTATATACATATGGGAAATATGTCACATATTTTCTTATAGCTATACATATCTGTCAGTGACAATAATAATAATTATTATTATTATTAGTCGTTTATTTCAGGCATCTAATATATCTAAAGCTCTTAGATACTTCCATCTCCCTGATTCTATTTTGCTCTCTTCTCATGTCCATGTAGTCGCTGTACTGTTGGCTTTTAAATTGTCTCCAAAACTGTTCTGCTTCAAGAAAATGTTGCGCTGCCTGCTCCTCCGGCCTGACTTGTCTTTGGGGCGACCCATGTGTTCTTGTGCGTCTTGCACGGCGAGGTGTAGTTTGCCCAGACAAAGCAGGCTCTGGCCGAACTACATGGACTTCAGATGAGTTGAGATGAGGGCCTAGTTGGAGAGAGCATGCCTGTATCTGTAAAAATATGTTATAAAAGTGAATACTGGTTGGTTTACCTTAAAACCCATACATTGGTATACTCTTTACAGCACGACAGCCATTCTCTATTACAAATTACAAAGAAATACTATCGGTAAATATATTTCATCAGCATAAGCTAAATCTGAGGTGCCGAAATTTCTAAGAAAGACAAATAGCTGCCTGCTTTTGTTATTGTTAATAGCCTGTAACAAGTGTGACATTACTCTTAAATTGCATTGTATTTAGGAATGTTGGCCCCAGTTACTAAACACATTATGCACTACATTCATAAACAAAGATAACAGACTTAAATTATGTAATTTTGAATGATTTAATTACATATTGAAACAAATATTTAAAAGTATTGTGATTAGTATTTGGCAGTTTCTCTTTCATCATCTCATTATAAAAAGTTTACACTATCAATTGTAATCTTCATGTATCCTTAAAGAAGTTCTATCTTATCTTCCAATTGTGCCTCCACAAATGATGGAAGTGGAGCTGTGGAAGGCCTTGCCTGAGGCGGTGATGGTGCTGGGGCAAAGGATGTTGATGGCCCAGACTCATTTCTAGGTTGAGAAGCTAATACCAAAAATATATGTAAATGAGTTTTTTGTAAAGTACATACATACCCTTGTGTAAGGCTAACTCTGTACCAAGTTTCATCAAAATCAGACAAAAATGACTAATACATTTTTGCATTTATAACATTGTAAGTAATTTATTATAAGGATTTGTTCAAATTAAACATCCTGCAACCTGATTGACTTGCTTTATTTTATAAATGTTAGAATAAATATGAATTTCTAAATTATTATTTCTTATTTATATACAAAAATGTAGATTCAATCTTACTTTGAACTTTTTCCTCCACAAAGGCAATTGGCGGAGATGATACAGCCCTCATCAGTAATGGTGGGAGTGATGCATTACTACTTCTTGGTTCTGGCCCGTTACCATGTTGAAGCACTTAAATAATATAAAAAGTTCATGAATGTACTGTTAACAATTTATTAATAAATATGCAAATACACAACAACTTACATTCTACCAATTGATATGGTTGTGAAATTGGTGGGTCTTGTTCAAGTCTCGTATTGGCATTGGGCTGGTTGTGAATCGTCTGTAAGAGAATGCAATTTTATACAATTCATGAGACACAAAAAAGTAAAATCATAGACTAGCGGCTGGTATAATAAGTTGAAACCTGTGACAATCCAACCTCTTCAACTACCAAGCACGTAGCAACTTGCACACCAATCAGATTTAGAACTCTTTGTTCTAAATCGGATAATTTGGAGTGCACAGCAGGACCACCACCAGTACCACTAGCAGCTCTATGCAGACGAACAGCCTTTATTACAGCATTATTTTTAAAATCACTCCAAACCTTAAATCATGCATAGAGCAAATTAAATTAGCGAACCACAAGTCTAATTTAGTCTAAGTTTCAAGTCAAGTTTTAAGCTAACTAGCTGAATAAGCATTTTCACGACGAACCTTCTTCCATTTCTCATTATTTTTAGTGTCACCACTACCATCACTGTTTAATAATTGGACCAACTCTTCCCAATTCTTTAAAGATGATATCCTCCCTCTGGCATTGGAGAATAGTTTGCTAAGGTCTCCATACCTAAAAAGCATAGATGTTTAGTTACAAAGTTCACAGATCAAAAGTACACTAAACACCAAATAACTCAAAATAATTCTACTTACTGCTCCATAAATGTCACCATTAAATCAAATTGAGACGAACTTGTCTTCATTTTAAAGTTTAATAAACTAAATTCAAGGTGAATAAACGCGTTTCGAGTGATGTGCTTGGAGAGTAGCTTGCACTCGCTTGCACACGATGCTCGAAGCGATTAAACGTTTACTCGGTTATCACGATGGTGAAGTTATTCGAATCAGTAAACGGGAAGTACTTGAAAGAATGAATTTTAATTTTATAACTGAATGAAATGCTACGTTCACAATAGAGAAGGAGAAAGAGTAAAGGGCACGATAAAAATTAAGCGAGGCGTAGCTACACAATTCTCTCCAAAAACTTAATCCAATAGATTGACTCTCGATTTTCTTTATATTGACAGACCTGATATTTTTTGATGTCATAGCTACGCTGAATATCTATGAACAAATTATATACATATAAAATATATCATAAAATGTGTTTGTACATTAATATCTACGAAGTCACTACATTACCCCCCTCCGAAGATCGTCAAGGGCGATAAAAGTCAGGAAATATAACGCGACGCCCTGATCGCGTCGTTATGGCGACGTCATCGTCGGTCGAAGGCAAGCAAGCTACGGTTATCCGCATTAGGTGTGTAGTGATGAGTGTTAGTGCTGAGTGGTGACTGTGGTGTGTGGTGGTACATTGTTGTGGTATATGGTAAGTGTGATGTGTTGTCAGGTTCACGCAGTATAAGGCCGGCTTAATGCGGTCAATCGATACTGTAACCGGTTTACCGTTTACCATTATTTTGAACATCTTGTCACCTCTTAGGATGACTTGATGAGGACCGGAGTATGCCGGTTTTAGACCACCCCCAACAGTACAGTCCCTAAGGAATACGTGAGTTGAAGAGGATAAATGCTTGTAAATGAAGGTTTTGAAGTTGCTGTTGTGTCTGGATGCTGGTGATGGCTGCAGATTTCGGATAATACTCCGGAGTCTTAAAAGGTAGTCCGTCATGTCAACGGTTTCAGCAGTCTGTGAGTCAAAAAACTCGCCTGGAAGGCGCATTGGCTGACCGTAAACTAATTCGGCGGCAGAAGCCTGAGCGTCTTCTTTGTAAGCGCTGCGAACGCCTAACAGAGCTAGTGATAGAGATTCCACCCAACTGTCATTTGCGTGGCAGGTGATTGCAGCCTTGAGCTGACGGTGAAATCTTTTCACCAGTCCGTTACAGGCTGGGTGGTACGCTGTTGTTTTGCGATGTTGGAAACCAGTAATGGCGGACAGGCATTTGAAGAGTGCCGATTCGAACTGCCTACCTCTATTGGTAACGACATCCGATGGGCAACCGAATCGAGCAATCCGGCCACTAAGTAAAGCCTTTGCCCATTGTCTCTGCAGTTATGTCTGCTAATCGTATTGCCTCAGGCCAACGTGTAAAGCGATCGACGGCGGTAAGGCAATAGCGGAACCCTTGATACAATGGCAAAGGTCCCACCAGGTCTATATGGATAAAAGCAATCCTTGATTGTGGTAGTTTGAAAGCTCCTAATGGAGCAAAGACTTGTCGTGTGATCTTTGAGCGCTGGCAAGCTAGGCAAGAGCGAACCCAATCACGGCAATCCTTCCTAACGCCAGGCCACACATATCGATCAGCAACCAACCTAGCGGATGCTTTGGTACCCGGATGACTCAAGGAGTTCAGGCTAAGGAAAACTGTTCTGCGCAACTCCTTGGGCACAAATGGTCTTGGCGTAGAGGTGCTGACGTCGCAATATAGCTGTGTCTATGTTCCATGTAGGCTAACTTGTTGCAGGCGTAATGCGGTATCTCCATCTAGTAGTTGCTTCAGTTCGGGGTCCTTAAGTTGAGCTGCAGCGATCCTTTCAACGTGCACAGTTTGGGTAATCTCCTCGACGCGTGAAAGTGTATCCGCCACGACATTATTCTTTCCAGAAATATGTCGTGCTATGGTATGACGCATTGTCAATGACAAACACAGAATTCGGTTGAAGGTTGGGAATTAATTTCTCTTGCAACCATTTTTCGTAATTTTCTTTGTTCATCTCACTGTGATAGTCTCCTGTGGTGTTAGTCGATTTGTACATGAGCAAAGCATTTGGTATGAATCCATTAGCACCACCAGCATGCACTATAATTAACCTCGGTCTCTTCGAAATTGGTTTTTTATGCCTTTGCCTTGACCGTCAGACCAGGCTTGTTCCTTGGTGTGGGTCGAATGAACATAAGTGTCGTCGGCATACACAATAGGTCTCCCTCCATGCCGATACATTTTTATTTTTCTTAAAAATCGTATTCTTAATAGCCTTACTTCGTCTTTTTCCGCCAGCAACTTACTGTTCGTTTGCGTTTTCCTGGACTTAAATCCTATCTCTTTTACGATTCGGCGCAGAGTTTCTCTGCCCCCGTCGAAGTCGATATCTCTTTTTAATTTCTCCAATAGCGCTCTCATTGTGACTACCTGTTTTTCTTCGCGGTGAAAGTCATAAATTTTCCTGCGTATGGCTTGGTATGAAAAATCGTCCAATTCCTTACGATAAGTTTTTTTCAATTTACCCTTTTTCGGCGTTCTAAAAGAAGGCCCCGCAGTGTTTTCACTTGTATACTGATCCTTTTCTTTAAGAATTCTTGTTATTGTTCGTTTTGAAATTTGTGTAGCTTCGGCTGTTCGGTCAATAATTTTCAAAAATCGATCTTTTATAAATGTTGTGTTCTCAGACTCCTGAGCTTCTTTCTTCACAAACTCGTGCACATTGAAAATTATTTCCCGAGCTTGACTTTTAAGTGGTTGCCCCCTTTTAAAAGAACTCATTTTAAACCCTAAAGAAGAAATCACTTTTGTTGCTACTAAGTGTACTTTTGCCTGCTGCGTGTGCACTCGATCAGAAGTATGGCGGCTGACTAACATGCCACGCGGCGCGCGCTAACATGGCGGCAGCTGCCGACCAATAGCGGTACAAGAAAAAGAAGCGCGGTGCGTGGAGCGTGCCGATTGGTCAATAGCATTTCCCGCGCTTTGAAAATTCATCTTCTGCGCAGGTACATCGGTAAGCCATATCAGTTGGGTACTACTGTAATGTAATATTGTATTTAATGTTTCCATGTAACTATTGTATGCCCTATGGGCGAGACATAGCTGATCACAATTTTATTATTAAAAGACCTGTATTATGTACCTACCTATGATCCACAATAAAGATATTGATTGATTTATTGATTGATTGATTGACAGAATAGCACTACTGGCCACGTAGTAAGAGCGCGGGGCGCGGGCGGGCAGCGATCGACGTCGACTAATCCATTCTACCATCGATCGATCGTCGATCGACAATCGATCGATTGGTCTGGTAGAAACTATCAATTGGAAAAAGTTACTTCGTATTTTATACTCAAATTAATGTTATAGATTAAGAACAACGAATTAACTCACTGTGTTGTCGGGTTCGTCCGACTAGTTTCGATGGCATACGGCCACCTTTTTCAAGGAGTTCCACAGGATGACACACCGCCCGTCGCGTTCCTGCGGACACTGCGCGCGGCCAGCAAGCGATGACAAGCAAGTAAGCAAGTGATGATGTGGTCAGCTCAGTGTGTATGTGTTTCAAGCAAGATACTCTTCCGCCACTTCTACCACCTCTACCCTCGCCCGCGCCACCCCCGCCACCGCCGCAATTGTCCGCGCGGGCGCAACCCGCGGCCGTGTAACTCTTAGTGCTGCTGAATGCCTATTGTATTGTCTGCGACGCATAGAACAACTCAATATCTCCAGCTATTGAGAAAAACGGCAACATCGGAAAGGCAGTAACCGAAGTCCAAGCAAAATAAAATGCGCCGGGTCTCACAGACCCTACCCCCATGACGCCGGGTTAAGGAAAAAATCATATATGACAATACTACCTAATATTTTTCAGTTATGTATATGTATAATAAAAAAAGGATAATTTCATATTTTTGAAAAAAAAAACAACATTAACTTGACTTATTCTAACACTTTTTCTGCTAACATTATTGATTACTTCGGGGTAAAAAGCTTTTCTTTTCAAGCTAGTAAGTGAGCATGAGGTTTTGTTCGCCACCAAGTCCACTATATTTTCGATTTTTTTCTCAAAAGCTTTGAATTTACTACTCAGAAACATTTCTAAAAGAGTTCTTCGTGATAATTTTAATTTTAGAAGACAAACCTGAAAGTACCTAATGTGCAAAAAAAAACAGGATTTTATTTAAACGCACGATGATTTTTCAGGATTTGATGTTCCCAAATATAAAAAATATTTTTTTAATTTCGTACAACTCGCTTTTACTTTTTTTCTCAGTTTCATAACAAGAAAGGTTGAGAGTATTAAAAACACATATATAGTTTTAAAAGTCTTTTGCGCGAATTGGAGATTGTAGTATAGTAGTACGAATATAATCCTTCCACCAATATTTGTGTATTTATAGGTAATAGTTTAACGGTCAAAAAGGAGGATATTACTGACAGTGTTACCGAGATTCTAAATATAAATTGTAATAAAATAATTTTGTGTGCTTTCCCATATTTTAAACATTTAACATCTAGACAGAACAATTATATACACATGTTAAATAATCATGTGCATTTTTTAGTAAGTCACTATAGTGATAAGCTTTTGTTTTTTGACACCAACAGTTTTGTTGAGAAATTAAAATCGACTAGGGATACCGTGTATCTGCCCATTAGGTTTAGACGTCAAATAGCGCGGCTATTAGCTCATAGTTTTAACTCAGACATAAGTAGTATGTCGAAGTCAGGTGTTATTAACTCTTCAACAATTAGTAATAGTACTAATAACAAGGTGAATAATTGTAGCTCTGCTATAAATAATTTTACAAAGTGTACGAAGGAGGATCCATGTGTCACTATGGACCAGCCATCTATTGATGGGAGTTTCACAAGTGGTAGGAACACACTACCTGTTATTGAAGTCCGTGGTCAAACTCCGGATACTCATTTAAACTAGTCTGTAAGACAATAGAAGGTACCAGTAACAATATAGCTATTTCTACAAACAATAAAGTACCTTCTTGCTCTCAAAAAGTTAAGTTGCAAAAACAGCAGAATACCTTAAAATTATTTCATCAAAATATTCAAGGTATTTCTTCCAAATTATTAGAAATTGAACTGTTTTTAGAAAAAACCATGTTTGACATTGTTTGTTTTACTGAACATTGGTTAAAAGATTACCAGATGCTAATTAATTATGAAAACTATAGTGTAGGCAGTTGTTTTAATCGTAACGCTATGTCCCGTGGAGGGTCATTAATCTTAGTAAAAAATTGTTTGAAATTTAAACAACGGAATGACATTGTTAGCCTATCGGTTGAACATTGCATTGAACTATCCTGTGTCGAGCTGGATAAGCATATTATAGTGTGCGTGTACAGACCCCCAATTTTCCTAAACTATTCTTTATTTGAGTCGGTAATGGAAGATGTCCTAGCGAAACTTGCAACTTGTAGCAAATCTGCAATTATTTGTGGTGATTTTAATATTAATATCTTAGAAGATAATTTGAATAGTTGTCGATTATTAAACCTATTTAAATCATTTAATTTGTCGAACGTTTTTATGGAACCTACTAGAGTAACTCCAACGACTGCTACCTGTATCGATAATATTTTTTGTGATTGTGATTATTTAGATAAAGACATTGTTAATTATCTGCCATCGGATCATAGCGGTCAAACGGTAACTTATATGTTTGAAATGCCTTTAACAAAAGTGCAAATAAAATTTAGACCAATAACAACTGGTAAATTAAATAGATTCAATGTTACCCTAAATGATAAGTTAAGTACTCTAGACCATAATAATAACGATGCAAATAAATTGTATGATGATTTCTTTTTTGTAGTGCAGTCTGAATTCGATAATAATTTTGAAAAAAAGACAAAACATATTAGCCCTAAGTTTGTATTTAGTGACTGGGCAACTAGAGGTATTAGAAAAAGTAGGGAAAGACTGTTTGAGCTTTATGGCCTTAAGCCTTATGTTAACACGGATACTTTCAACAAGTATGTTGCTACTTATTCTAAAGCTTTTAGAAATATTTGCAGGGTAGCGAAGGCCCTATACATTAGCAACAAAATCAAATCGGCAGACGATAAAATAAAGACAGTTTGGAAAGTTATTAATAACGAGACGGGCAGGAAAAAAGTTCGTAACACTGAGTATACATTAGAGACACCACGTGGTCCCCTAAGCTCTAACATAGAAGTAGCGCATGAATTTGTGAATTTCTTTACCAACATACCAATTAAAACCACGGAAGCTTTAAATTCTTCACCTGGCATTTCAATTGCCTTTTTAAAAGCGAACGTACCAGGCTGCCCGGTAGAATTTCAATTTAAACATATTAACCCCGTGACAGTTTTAAAAGCTTTTCGGCAAATTAAGATAAAATTTACTGAGGATCTGTGGGGTATGTCTATTAAAGTTTGTACGTCTATAATTGAGACAATAGCGCCTTATTTGGCTTTAATATTTAATATGTGCGTAGACCAAGGAGTTTTCCCGGATCTAATGAAGTTTAGTAAGGTTATACCTCTTTTCAAATCCGGTGACAGTAAAGACACTAATAATTATAGACCCGTGTCCGTGCTGCCGGCTTTCAGCAAGGTTTTTGAAAGGGTTATGCTTAATCAGATGCTTAATCATTTTAACACTAATGGCATTTTACACGATCAACAGTATGGTTTCACCAAAGGACGTTGTACGACTGACGCTGGTGTCACTTTATTAAAACACATATTTACTGCGTGGGAAGAGGCGCAAGATGCCATAGGAATTTTTTGTGACCTCTCCAAGGCATTTGATTGCGTAAATCATGACACACTACTTTTGAAACTTGAGCATTACGGACTAGGTAGACTTGCGCTTAGTTTAGTAAAATCTTATTTGATTAATAGGCAGCAGCAAGTCCAAATAAATGGGGTGAATTCACATGGTTTAAAGGTAGAAATGGGGGTTCCACAAGGTTCAATTTTGGGTCCTTTCCTCTTTTTAGTGTATATTAATGATCTTCTTCATCTGTTGAAAAATCAACCACAAATAGTGTTATTTGCTGATGACACTTCTTTAATATTTAAGATAGACAGACGAGCCCAGAACCTAGACCACGTAAATAGCGCCTTACTGCAAGTCCAAAATTGGTTCACGGCGAATAATTTAGTATTGAATGAAAAAAAAACGAAGTGCATCAGATTTTCTTTACCAAATGTCAAAAGTAATGACTGTGACATAGTATTGAATAATGAGAAGCTGGAATTCGTTGATAAAACTGTTTTCCTGGGGATCACGCTCGACTCAAGGCTACAATGGGGTCCTCATTTAACATCTCTCGCTGGACGGCTAAGCTCGGCAGCATATGCTGTCAGAAAAATCCGGCAATTTACTGATGTGGATACCGCGAGACTGGTCTACTTTAGTTATTTTCATAGTATAATGTCTTACGGTATTTTACTGTGGGGACGAGCTGCAGACATCGAGTCTATTTTTATTCTGCAGAAAAGAGCCATCAGAGCCATTTACAATCTCCGTATGCGCGATTCTCTAAGGGAACTGTTTAAGGAAATTAACATAATGACGGTACCTTGTCAATACATCTATGAAAACATAATGTACGCTAGAAAAAATCTGCATCTTTTTAGTAAAAGGGGTGAAAGACATAATTATAACACTAGAAATAGGGACCAACTAGTTCAACCAAGTTTCAGACTGGCTAAAGTAGATACTTCTTTCATGGGGTACTGTTTAAAATGTTACAATAAAATACCTCCCCACATCGTTCAACTAAATGAGACAAAATTTAAGTCTTATATAAAACGCACACTATGCAGCCAAGCATATTATTCATTGGGTGAGTACATCACTGATAAAAATGCTTGGCTGGATGCTAGTCTAGCTCCACAGCCATAAGGGTTCATAGATTCATTGATTAGCATTTTTAATTATTTTTGGAGCTGCTGAAGATATAGAATACATTATCTTTGCATTGTATAAACTCAATGTGTTAGTATTATATAAATTTTTCATAGCACATACATGTGAGCACTATGTTATTTAAAGCTACCATTTACGAGGTATGTCTTTCATTGACTTGAATGTGCCCTGGCGGTTGGGAGTATGTCATGCTCACTGGAATGTCTCGCTGACGGTGGCGCGCGTGTTGGATCATTCGGTTCCCTTCAAAATGGTTGAGTCGAATGATGCCGATCCGTGCGTCATGTTCGTGAACGGGCGCCGTTAGTTGGGACTGGTCATCTCTTAGCTGCCTCGGTTATTCTAATTTTATTTTGAATTGTTTATTATGATTATATTTTTATCTAAACCTCTTTTAACGTACACGACTTGTTACATTGTTCTCACATTGTACCCTAGATTCAATATGAATGATGTAACCGAAATTTGTAACATATTATTGATTTTAAAAGAGTGTTGTTCATGGAGTTTCTTGCTCGTTCTTCTCCATAGAAACCTACTGTTTGGAACGAGCAACTAGCTTCAACTTTCTGACTGACTGACTCTGACAATTCAAAAGTACCTGTAAATGGTTTATTTGAAATAAATGATTTTGAGTTTGAGTCATACATGTTACCATCTAGTATTTAAGTATGAAAATTATTATATTTAATCGCATATTATACCGGAGTATCATACGAGTAACATCTTTTATTTCGTCTCCGCTCTGGGAGAGCGGAGTCCTTACATGGCGACCCTGCCAGTGTGCGATCGGGTTCGCGCTAAATTCCTCGATCGCTAAATTAGGAAGTGACATTATAAACATCATGGACTTGCGCGTCTAGAACGATAAAAATGCATTTAATAATTTCATTACTCGGTATTAACCGGACCGGAACAAAAACCAGTTCAATACAAAATAATAAAAAACCGCAAAATGGGACAGCAGCAATCTAAGGACGAACATCATAGCTCAAAACGCCAGTGGAGGAAATAATGCATCGTCTTTGGAACAGTTAAAATATCATGCCACTTATACAACCTGGACCTTGGGGGTGACGTCTACTATCTTTGTGCTGGCCTTTGTTTACTTCGGATATCGTTTATATAAATGTCACCGACAGTGGATTCGGAGAGAAATTCAGGAGCACTATTTACGAAGGACGAGCAGTTGGTTTCGGCGCCGGGAGATGCGAGGAGACCAGGAAAACCAAGGAGGCGTAAATATCGTCTGATTACTAAAGTGACGTGTAAGCGTATAAGTGTAAGCGAGTGAAAGTGACCGATGTAAAACGAGCGGTATGTCAAACGGATTTTTTATTATAAGACTTTAAGTACTAGAATATTTACTCGTGTAGGTAGTTACTGTTATGAGTACCTGTATAGCTAATCCATTATTTTTCTTTTTACTATTTTTGTAACACAAGGCAGAAAGCCTTGAAAAATATTATAAAGCTTCACTTGACATAAGAAAGTATTTAATTAAATTAGGACCGCAGCGACGTCAAGTGGGTACTGTAGGGTCCAGGAAATTAGAGGAAGCTGAAGGTATATTGGAAAAATTTGAGTGCGAATTGTTCGAGGTACGTCCCAACTAGCAAAAGCGCTTTATAACGAATGATTTATAAGGGCATAACTCTTGTGAAAGTTTTATAACGGCATTCGTTTTACAACTCTTCTTATATTAGCATGTTAGAAGTGTTTTTTGCTTATATGGTACATCGGTCTTGTCACCTTATTTTATATACATTTATATAACCAACTTTAATGACCCGTATAAAGCAATGGACATGAAGGAGCATATAATATAACTTTTCAGACGTATAATATTTTAGCCATGTAGTCGCTTTGGCCTCATACTATTCGTAAAGCTAATAGGGCTATTATAAAACCTTAAACCCTTAAAATGTTTGTCAGAATGCAACTTAAAAGCTAATGCAAAAAGGCAAATTATATAGCATCTATCAATAAATAAAGTCTTGACTGAAACTCTATGTAACAGCTACAAGAACGTTATTCTTATAAGTGTGTTTGACTTTGCCTTTACATAACTTTATCGTCAGCTATGACAGCCATTACCAAATCAGTAATTACTATAATAGTGATATTGTGAAAATGGATTTAAGTTACTGGAAAAAATTAAAGCGAAGTGGTTCTCACAGAAGAAAGGTGAAGAAAAGGTACGAGGCTATGATGCCATTAAATTTGTTATCCTCACCAGCGAGTCCGGCCAGGGCAGAGATGAAAGAAAATGTTATGGGTTCCGTAGAAATATTTACACAAAACTTTGACAACAACCATTTCGATGAAGAGTTTTTAAAAGGTTGCCTTACTCAAAGTGATAATGAATCATCTGATGAGCATGACGGTGACATAAAACATCTGGGGCGTTGAGATTTTCCGATTACGAGAAGTTTTTTTTTAACTGTACCACTCATTGGCTGCAACCATCACAGTTATTCTCTCCTTTGATAATTTTCCTCCTTTACATTTTTCACCTCTAAATTTCAACGTCTTGTCCGGGGTTAATTTATAAAACAGTCCGGTCTTATCTGCATTAAAAATTTCATCATCTGTAAATTGTGCACGTAAAGTAGGCCAAACTTTTTCTAGCCAATCGGTTACGTCACTTTGTTGAACTGACAAAGATTCGCCAGCAATCTTACCACTAACGATGTTGTGTCTTACTTTAAAACGGTTTATCCAACTCATGGAACACGTGAAATTTTGCATGTCTAACTGTCTAGCAAAAAAGTTTGTTTTCTCTTGTAGCAAGGGTCCATTAACAGGTATCGGTCGCGCTTATATTTGAACCACTGTAACAATGTCTTATCCACCTGCTCATGAGTAGACGTCCTTACACGTTTGCATTTCAAAACATTGGCATTAAATAGCGGCTCAATCTTATCTTTATTCTTTTTTATTGTGGATATTGTAGAATGAGATACACCAAACTCCTTTGCGAGGGTTGCATTTGATTCACCGGCTTCCAATCGATGTAATATTGCACTTTTTTCTTCAATTGTAAAACACTTTCGCTTCACTGAACTCATTTTGTCGAGCTTTATGAACTTGTCATAACAGGTGACAAACACGAACTGTGATCAAATTAGGAGGTGAAGCGCGCGGGGCGGGGGTGCGAGTGCGTAGGTAAACAAAAAATTGCGCGTGTGTCGTTTTAACCGGACGTATTATCATAAATAATGGTCGCTATAAGCAGTTGGTCGCTTAAACCGGAGTCGCACTAAACGGTTATATTTTCTTAGTACCTATCTACGAAACCTAACTTGAGTAAAGATTATCGTCGCTAAAACCCATTAGTTGTTATAAGCGAAGTCGTTATATATGAATTCTACTGTATTTATGAAAACTTACCAGTGAATGAAGCTATTTCATCCAAGTACTGGTTCTGGGTTCTTATCCTGTCTTTCTGCTCTAAATCAGTAAGTTTTTCAATAGTTTTCACTATATCATCAACCCCCGCTACATTCTCCAAATTTTCTGTAAAATAAAACAAATTTGTCTTAAAATCACAATGCAACACAACGCATACTAATGCACAACATGGTTTTTAACGTTATTTAAACAGAATGTGAACCAAACACGGAATTCATAGTTTTTGTAAAATCATAAAAAATTATCACGAATACCAACAAAGTTTCAAAATCAAATCGTCATACTAACTTATGAAATCCAACACCACACGTTCTTGTTTCTGATTGAATTGGGCGTCTTTCTCTTGTTGTTTTTCTTCAAACTTCGAAATCATGCGAAAAAACATCTCCCGCACTCCACTTTGAATCGTTTTATTCATGTTTAATTTGGAAAAATGCTTCAGAAAGGTCACAATAAATCAACAACAAAGATGAAAAAATGATGTAAGGAGGCACAAAATGCCCAGTGACGTTCATAGCAACAACTATTGTCATTAATGAGCCTCTTTCAGCTGAGGTAAGTGAAGCTATTTGTCTTTTTCCTTTGTGACCGATAACTTGGGGTATCTTGCTTTGAACCACTGTAAGACCTGATTCATCAACGTTATATATGCGATTCGGAGTATAGTTACCCTTAGTGTAGACTTCTTCAAGAAGATCAAAAAAAGCGTCTACTTTTTCTTTACTGAAACCAAAAGCTCTTGCAAAAGACGTGCCAGTGGGTCTTCTCAACGAGAGTTTTTGCTTATGACGTTTTAAAAATAGTTTTAGGCCACTTTTTTCCAGCCATTCCTGTCTCACCAAACGGATTCTCCAAATGATTACGTTTAGCCAACATGTACGTCATTCTACGAACATCATTCCTCGTCAAACCATGAAACTTGCTCTACATCTTTAAAATATATTCTACCAAAAGATTTTCGAGCTGGTCACCTAAACCAGATTTTCTTCCTAATTGGGTGACTGCAGCTTCTTCTGGAGATAGCTCATTTTTCTGGCATAAACGAAACAAAGTGGTTCTTGGTACATCAAAGTGTTTTGCTGCTTTGAAATAACCCATTTTTTTCTCTCTAACCACTCGTATAGCTTCTGTCATGTGATCTGTGTTCCATTCTTTCCGTTTTTCTTTTGAACTTGAAGACGCCATTCTAAAACCAAAATATTAAATTTGAAATTTAGTCAGATGATATTTTTGGTATCCAAATAGTCGTATATCGTACCCTAATAGTAGTCTAAATATGGAATAGTCCATATTTAGACCCCACGGACTGTCCATAATCGGAAATTTCAAACTAATCAAAACATATATCAGATTTTTTTACTAAACACAATCAGACTAGAAAAAACCTCTAAAACAATCAAACAAAGATGTAATCAACGCATAGTCATAAAATATACAATATTATTTCCAATCATGTTTTGAGAAATATTTAGTTTTTACGTACCTTAAAAACTTTTCTCTCAGCGCCAAAACAAAACACTCTCACCGCGGCCACAACGGTCGTCCAACTGACAAGTCGAAACCTGCACGCGAGTATAATGATGGAAAGAGACAGAAGATCACTGTCTTTTGCAACTAGGAGTATTCGTTTCCGAGAAATGGTGGTATTCCATTTTAGGGATACTATTCCATATTTGGTTACTTTCCTCTAATAAAAACATTTGATTTGCTAATTCTTCTTATAGTAGCAATTAACAAGGACTCGCAAAAGTAAAACGGATTTTTAAATAATAAAACGATTGAATTAAAGAGGCGCATTAAAAATATGACATAAAACTTACCCACAATTCTTACAAAACTGCTTTCCCACATAAACTTGCAGTATAATTCAAGAAAAAGAGTAATCTTGTCAATGTCTAGTAATACAGGCAATTACTGTATTATATATATAAATGACGGATTGATGCAAATGACTCGTGAGTAAAATAAACTTCTCATATTCGTGTTGTGTTTGCTACTACACAAAAAATTGCCCTTATACACTTCTGGACACATCTATTGGCCCACCTTAGAGTTTAGGTTTCGATGGCCCCTACCGAAATATGATTGCTAGATTGAACAAAAACTGTTGATGCAGTTTTAAACCTGATACATTTTACCATCTTTTTCGATCGTATTGTTTTAAATTTGAATTCAGAATACCATACGACATGGAGCTACGCCTAACAAGTCGGATATGCGCCTTGTTAAAGGCAATTGATTTTTGAATAAAAAACATGTTTTATCAAATAAAGGTTTAATTTAATAACGCGTGTTGCCTCCATGGGCATCTACCACAGCTCTCATACGATTAGGCATGGAGTTTATCAACCGCTCTATGAAATTTTGAGGGATCATCGCCCATTCCTCTTCTATGGCAGTTTTCAACTCCTGCATCGTCTGGGCAACTGGCTAACGAGCCCTAACACGTCTTTTTAGCTCGTCCCACATGTGCTCAATGGGGTTCATGTCTGGGCTTCTGGCTGGCCAGTCCATAACTGTGATGTTCACATCCCGAAGATATTCCCTGACGATGCCGGCCGCATGGGCTCTTGCATTATCATGCATAAAAAGGAAATTTGGGCCCACATAGTCCGCGTATGGCATCACGTGAGGTTCTAAGCACTCACGAATGTACCTTTCAGCATTTAATGTTGGCAGCCGTGGTCCTGTAACAACCTCAAGTTGAGTTTTGCCGCTCGCGGGTATACCGCCCCAGACAGTCCATGAGCCACCGCCATAAGCAACCCTCTCTTCAAAGCAGCATTGTGCGAAACGCTCTCCCTTACGTCGGTAGACCTTCTTCCTTCCATCATTGCCATGTAACACAATTTTAGACTCATCAGAAAAGAATACACGGCTCCAATCTTGCTGTGTCCAATTTAAATGACTGCGTGCGAAATGAAGGCGCGCTGTTCGGTGGGCTCGCGTTAGTTTGGGCCCATTAGCTGGCTTGTGTGGTACCATATCGCGTTCTTTTAACCTTCTCCGAACAGTTCGAGCGCTCACAGATACTCCGTGGAAGTCGCGAAGTTGGTTTTGTATCTCAATGGAGGTAAGGTGACGATTTCTCAATCTGGTCGTCACGATGAATCGATCCTGCCTTTCAGTTGTGACCCGAGATCGTGGCCTTCCTTGGCGACGAACAAAGCCGCCAGTCTCTAGCTTACCTCCGATAAACATTTCGGACCGCAGATCGACTTAAATTAAGTTGAGCACTCACGTTTCTTTAGCTGTGTCCGGCCTGAATAAGTGCCACAGCTTGGGCGGCGACTTCAGGTGAAGTATCCATAGATTATTGATAGAACCTCACCTTAATGTTAAGAATAAGTAATGTTTGTTGCAAAACCAAAGATATCAATCACTTTTTCAAGAATTAAATCCAAGTAAACCAATAAAACCAAGTTTTCTTAGTATTCGATTGTTTGATATCAACAAACAGGCTCCAAATTGTCTTTTGTTTCTTTAAATTCTGTGTTCGAAATTCCAAAAAAGACTATTGAATGAAATTGTGAATGTGCCAGGTTCAAAACTGCATAAAAACTTTTTGCTCGACCTAATATAAAATTTTAGCTAGGACCAAACGAAACTGAAAATACAAGGTGGGCCAATAGATGTGTCCAGAAGTGTAATTGAATTTTGTTATCGGTTATAAGGGAATTTTGTTACGTAAAAGCAAATTTATTGCCTATTTATAGTTATTCCGCCATATGGTATGCCTTTACATGACGTGTTTAAGGGGGATTAGCTTATTATATGGTAACTATATAATCTCTACAAGGTTTTATTTCTTATAATTTGTGCCCAAATGCAGTCTTGTCAGTATTAATATGGCCTTTATAAAATATGTTTATTTTTTGCTTTAATGACATTTATGCAACAATTTTTTGCTAGTTGGGGTAGCCACATAAAAGGAATTAGCCTTAGCGAGGTGACCCAGATAAATAAGTGTAGTGACCAAATAGGACATCTCTTTGAAGAGATTAAAAATATTTGTAGGCAGTCCTTGCCCAGCGAAAAAATTGAGACTTTTAATTTTAAAACTGCGGTTTCGTTACTGCCAGTAATGAACGACGACGAAAAAATAACAAAACAGCTAATTTCTGCGATAGAGATGTACAGTTCCTTAATAGATGAAAAATCAAAGCCAATACTTATTGAATTCATACTGAAAACCAGCACGCGTAGCATGACCACGCTGTGTCTACGGAAGAATAGACATACTGACAGCATGAAAGTAATGAACGACGACGAAAAATAACAAAACAGCTAATTTCTGCTATAGAGATGTACAGTTCCTTAATAGATGAAAAATCAAAGCCAATACTTATTGAATTCATACTGAAAACCAGCACGCGTAGCATGACCACGCTGTGTCTACGGAAGAATAGACATACTGACAGCATCAATTCATGCTGTCATTCATTCACGGGACCGGTCAATGTGGCGCCACTTGGGGGAGGCCTATGTCCAGCAGTGGACGTCTTTTGGCTGAAATGATGATGATGATGATTTATTGTCTTGGTCTCTAACTGCCCTGACGAAAACATATTTTGTAAAACCACCTACTATCGTTAAAATATGCGTATTGCTTTTACTATTATGTGGTTGGAGATGGGACAATAAATGAAATGCACCAGTCAAAAAATAAAGTCTATTTGAGGCTGTCAAAGTATACAAAGAATTCATTTCTCATGACTTGGGATTTTCACAACTGTGGTGCCAAAATAGCCATGCTGTCGATTGTATTATGTACCAACGATGCTACAGATGCTATTAACGTTATTACATTAAGAATAATATCGATGTACAGTTGACAAAATAAAAATAGTAGTAAGAAATAATTGTAGAACTATAATTATTTTTACTTACTACTATTTTTGTTTTATACCTCTTCCAAGCAACCTGGATTGCTTGATTTAGATATTGTTGCTAGAAAAAATACTTTGCCTTGCAATTATCAATAGATACGATAATCTTATATATAAAAATCTTCTGTGCGTGTGTATGAAAGTGAACTCCTCCTAAACGGCTGGGCCGTTTTAAATAAAAATTTCTGTGTGTGTTTCAGTGGATTCGAGAATGGTTTAGATTCACAATTGGACCCGGTAGGTGGTGCTGCAGTCGGGTTGCAGGACAACGTCTGCTGGGCCCGCTAGTATAAGATAAAAAACAAGTCTCTCACTCTAATACAATTATTACTGTATGTGTAGGTAATAGCTCAAATATTTGTATTGATGATGTAACTAACAGTGTCACTGAACTTTTAAATGTTAATTGTCATAAAATAATAATATGCGCATTTCCATACTTTGAGCACCTGTCACATAGGAAAAATATTAAGATACATATTCTTAATAAACATATGCATTTCTTAGTTAGTCACTATAGTGACAAGCTTATGTTTCTAGACACCAACAGTTTTGTTAAAAAATTAAAATCGACTAGAGATACAGTGTATCTGCCCATTAGATTTAGGCGTCAGATAGCATGGCTATTAGCTTTTAATATTAACTCAGTCATAAGTAATATGTCGAAGTCATCTGTAATTGACTCCACAGTAGTTAGTAATAATAATAATAATAATATGTGGGGACATTTTCACACACGGCCATCTAACCCCAAACTAGGGAGTCCCTGTACTATGGGTGTCAGACAGCTGATATACATACACAAATACATTTTTTTTTTGTAAATACATACATATATAGATAAACAACACCCAGACACAAGGCAAACACAAATGTTTACCCTGGGCGGGAAACGAACCCGCAACACGCTGCGCAAAAATACTAATGATAAGGTGGTAAGCACAAATAATAGTTTAAACTAGTCAGTAAGACAACAGAAGTTACCAGTACCAATATAGTTAAAGGAGAATGACAAGGTTTCCTTCAAGACTCGGCCAGAACCGACAAAGATGAACTATATATCATTAAAAAGGAAAATAATTACATAATTTGATAGTATAATTAGTTTTCTAATAGAAGTACACCAAAAAAAATTATAGTTCTTTAAAGTTGTTCACTTAATACTTCTAATTTTAATGATAACATGAAATAAACTATAAAGTGATTAATTACATAATGATGTTTGGCACATTATCTTCGCATAATCATATATTTTCATAGTAAATATACATAATTATAACATACCTACTTACATTATTTTGAGATGTAGGTATGAAAAAAAAACATGTTTATGTTTACATTTTAACAATTTATTATTCATCAAACAGTACATCATCGTCGTCGTCTAAAAACTGGGCTGGAGGGGTTATATTTGTTTGATGTCTTGCCCAACCGTACCATAATATTGTCATTGTATGTGCACAGCAACCTACGGTTCTTCGCCCAACTATGCAATTACAACAATATTGCTCAATTTCCTCTCTCCCACTTCCATTATTATTAATTATGACATAAACATGTATTTTTCGACTTTTATGTCTGCTTTGAATTTTGCCTATAAGGAGAAAAATTAAAACTTTTTGACAATTAATTAACAATGACAACTACAAGATCAAGTGTTGCCAGCACTATAATAATTACTATTGTAAACAGTATCGATAATTGAATTAAATTATTATATAATATATTCAAAAATATAATTAAACACTATTTATTATAAGAATTACGAGTTACGACTTATACATGTAATAAATTCACTAAGTAGCTACATAATGATAGTAATTCAATCGATTTGCAAGTACAATTTCGTATCGCTGTTATTTTATTTTGGTGTTGGCAACATGTCTAATTGAAATTGCAGATAGGAAACGTGTTGAAAAATTGAATAACTATTTAAAGTTAGTTTTAAACGGTGTACTTCTACAGATTTGATTTGTACTGTATAATTCTTACCGTTTTATATTATAAATTATCATTAATATAAAAAGTCTGTTGGACGCTATTCGCTATTCGAGCCGATTTTTGTTATTGTTCTTTATCAAAAACAAGGTATCTTCTAGCAATAACTTAGTAAATTGTAAAAAAGGGTCAAAGCAACATTCCATGAAATTATTTCACCAAAATATTCAAGGTTTTTCTTCTAAGCAATTAGAAATTGAGTTGTTTTTAGAAAAGACAAAGCTTGACATTATTTGTTTCACCGAACACTGGCTGAAGGATTATGAATAGTCGTACCTTTTATATTTTGGAAACCGTAACATTTCCACCTTATTCATCTGTAACATTTCCTCATTAGTCAAGCCATATTGTCTCATTCCAGCTCCAGACGGATACACGATTCGATTACCCTGGTAGCTGGCATATAATCCGAGGCGCATTTTCAAGGAGAGACATTCCTGAATCATCCCTAGACATAATGCTAGCATCATTAGCACCTAACTCTATGAAGCAATACAAAATTCACTTGAAAAAATGGTGGAATTTCTGAAAAAATAACTCTATACACGTTTATGACGCGTCTGTACCCACGATAATTCACTTTTTAACTCAACTCTTTAATGACGGCTGCCAATATGATACACTCAATTCGTGCAGATCTACTCTTTCGCTGGTTCTTAGCCCTGTATCAATTAGTTAGTGACAATAGAATTAAATAATTCCTCAAAGGGGTTTTCCGACTAAAACCACCAAGACCAAAATATAATGTTACCTGGGATACCAACCTAGTATAAAGTAGATAAGTTAAACTCATGGCATCCTAATGAAGAATTAACTTTCGATAAGCTTACGAATAAAACCGTTAAGTACCTTACTGGCTTTATCGACAGCACACAGTTCAAACCCTGTCGAAGATAAAAGTTTACAATGTTCAAAACTTTTCTTAGCGTATCACAATTAAAATCGCCGATATAATAAAAACTTCTAGACCTGGATTTTAACAACCGGTTATTAATTTACCTTTCATTGTAGAAAAGTCAGCCATGTGCCCAGCCACTACATTACTGTATTATATACCTAGAGCGTACCTCACTAATAAGAACATCTTACGAATTTTTTGTTGGAATTACAAAGCCTCACAAACCAGTTGGAACACAAATGCTTAGCCGCTGGATAAAGAAAACACTCGGTGAGTGCGGGGTCGACACACGCGTGTTCAGTGCTCACAGCACGAGGCATGCAGCATCGTCGCGCGCGCTCTCACTGGGTGTAAGCCACAGAGTACTTTGTGTTAGCCTAGATATAACTATCCTTAAGACAGCAGGATGGAGTAGGAATTCTACCACATTCGCAAAATGTTATCAAGCAATCATTGTTGGTGATGATAATACTACCTTAGCCGAATCAATATTAAACTCAAGTCATGATTAATGATTATGCCCAAATTATAGTAAATTAATATATTTACATCAATGTTTTGTTACTAGTTAGAGATTAGTAAACCCGCCCTCCCAGTGCTGTACACACCCAAAATATTTAGTGTCCTAGAAATACATCAATGAATGGCAGGGTCCACAGGATCGCTTATTTTAACTCTAAACTAAATGACTGGCGACAATCGTATGAGAGCGGAACTGGACAAAGTACCTACCCACAAAAAAAAAAAAACTGTAATGACTGTGCAAGTTGAATTGCCATTAAGAAAAATAGAATATAATTCTCAACTTAGTGCATGAGTGGTGACAACTATGCGTAACTACATGTGTTAATTACTAATCTCTTCGGACTCGGCGCTCGTATAATTATGATAGAACTTCACGTACAGGTAAGTTCGTTTAATCATTAATTATTATGAATAATAATTTTACTCACCGAAATCATTAGGCGCCTTGCGATTTCACAAATTAAAAAAAAATAATAAACAGTAATCGTAGCTTTTTGGAATATCGTTAAATGATGCATGGGCCAAGCAAGATAAGTAATTTATAACAAGCACAAAATTCGTAAAAGTGCAAGTAATAAAGAAGGAGTACCTATAGGTGTAGTTGTAATGCAGACTGATTCATATATATTTTACAATTAAAGGCGGCAATATATTTTTAAAGCGGGTAGTTAGCTTCTAAACTGGCAAATAATTTGAAGTAGGCAAGAAACTTGTAGTAGATTCTCAAAAAACCAGTGTACCAATATTGCTTTACTAGCAACCCGGCCCGGCTTCGCATGGGCCTATAGCCTTCCTCGATAAATGGACTATCCAACATAAACATATTTTTTCAATTCAAACCAATAGATCCTGAGATTAGCGCGTTCAACCAAACAAACTTTTCAGCTTTATAACATTAAGTATAGAAGTATAGATTCAATTAGTATATTAACTCTAAATTACAAAATATAAAATAATGGAGATCTCAGAACAATCCGTCCGTGTGCAGTCCGACATCCGCAATGTGCAATTGCAATGCAAAACGCAATGCTTCGCAGCAGTCCGAAATCAAACGCATAAATTAAAATAGCCCTTAGAAGACGTTAGCGCTACGAGTTATATGTGTGCGTGGTTGTCATTGTGAGCAGTACATACAGTAGCGATATGTTTTGTTGTGTGCGTGACTGGTTACTAATCTCCTTTAGCGTGTACTCATTGTATTTACCATGTTAATGGGTGGTGTAATTTCTCAAATCTCTCCTATACAAAATTTGTTTCACTAATGGTGCACCGGTGAAGCTTGGGCACCGTTTATATATTGTAGAA
Source organism: Charanyca ferruginea (assembly GCA_947361185.1). Lineage (NCBI taxonomy): Eukaryota > Metazoa > Arthropoda > Insecta > Lepidoptera > Noctuidae > Charanyca > Charanyca ferruginea. The sequence goes on along the minus strand of OX376077.1, from coordinate 18,898,526 downwards.
AACCATGAATCACTAATGGTGCACCGGTGAAGCTTGGGCACCGTTTATATATTGTAGAAAACCATGAAGCTGTAAGCAATTTCCTTCTGGTTTCCAACCATAAAACACAAGAACTTTGTGAAATTGTGTCTTGTTCGATCTTTTATATTTTCTTCAGAACTTCTTTCTAATCTTAGCAAAAAGTCTTTTTGACCGTTTTGGTTAAGTTTTTGAAATTCTTCGCCGTTATGAACGTCCTTATTAGTCGTAGGTTTAATGACTTTCCTCTTTTTTCACTTTTTATATTTAATTGTTGACGAATGTTTTCTAGCTGGACTATATCATGGTTCGCTTTAGTGCCAAAAATATATTAATGAACAGTCTACTGTAAGACCCGAATTATATGATATCACGGTTGCAGCACAGCGGCCAGTATATGATAGCCGTTGCGAAAAAATACTCTTTTTCCGCCAGCTAATTTCGCTACTGTGGCGTTAAAACTCTTCCAAAGTGGTTTGTTGTGGCACCATAGTTTCGGTACGTTTCTTGATTTATCGTTAAAGAAATATAATGCACATTTTGAATGATCTCCAAAAATGTGGTAAAGGACCTTATATATTTTTTTATATTTTCCATTTTTTCGGAAATGGTAATATTTTGCTTGACCCAATATTATACTATCTACTCCCCATCGTATCCGCTATCTTTTCTTTTCCGTTATCTTAATATTTTCGGACTCTTCTAGGATAATTATGTGGTGTTACTCGTTATTGATATAAGCCCTTTGCAGTAGTTTCTAAACAAATGATTTTTGAACTCGATTTTACCCACAGTCATACTCTCATCTCATGTGGCCTAGCATTTTGGATTCTAGCATATTAGTATGTGCTTGAATCGCTATCTGCTACATACTGAGTATAAGTCCATGACTTTTTATAGATTTTTTGAATCCCTTTTTAATATTAACTGCTTCCATCGCAGTAGAAGAACCTTGAAACGCACACTACGTAGACAAGCATATTATAAGTTAGAAGATTACATCAATGATAAAAATGCTTGGCTAAATGCTGGTCCTGCTCCACAGCCAGTTTAGTGAATTTCTAAACTGGAAGATGTTTCCTTTTTCTCTCTAGTCTCTTCAGATCTTTTCAGATCTAGTCGGATCATTTTCTCTTCGGCCAAATCATTTTCCTGTTGTGACACACATAACCGTAACTGCCTTTTATGTTTTATTCCTGGCACCTGAATTACAGTGTTTGTTACAGAATTTTGAATAGAAGGTGTTGGGATTACTGAATTTGACATTATGTTTGATGAGTCTGGGTTTTAAGTAACTGGCACGCCCGTACGATCATCTTCTCCAGCCTGCAGTTGGATTGGATAAATTCGCTTTAAATGCTTCTTTAAATTTGAGGTATTGCCATGATGTGTGTAAGATTTTCTGCAAAGCGTACAGGACACATTATTTTTAAATATCTGCGTCAAGGTTAAACAATAACCACACAATACACTTGCACTGCACTTGTGTTTGCCTTGTGTCTGGGTGTTGTTTATCTATATATGTATGTATTTACAAAAAAAAAATGTATTTGTGTATGTATATCAGCTGCCTGACACCCATAGTACAGGGTCTCCCTAGTTTGGGGTCAGATGGCCGTGTGTGAAAATGTCCCCACATATTAAATAAATAAATATATTTTTTAAATGAAGGTCATGGCATTTTAGCAGTCACAAAATAAAATTTTCAAAAAGTTCATTACATCTATACTAATATTATAAAGCTGAAGAGTTTGTTTGGTTGAACGCGCTAATCTCAGGATCTACTGGTTCAAATTGAAAAATTATTTTTGTGTTGGATAGTCCATTTATCGAGGAAGGGTATAGCAAAGCTGGGTCGGGTCGCTAGTCAATGATAAAAAGGCTTGGCTAAATGCTGGTCCTGCTCCACAGCCAGTTCAGAGAATTTCCAAATTGGAAGATGTTTCCTTTTTATATTGATATGAGTAACGAGTATCATTATTATTATACATTGATATTTTTATTTATTGACTTATCACACTTCATCTGACAAAATAATATTCATTGGAAATCTTAGTTTTGTATAATTTAGCAGCATTATTTCAATTTTGTAAATGTGAATACCATGGAGCCATATACTAAGCAAAAATGAGCATGGCGATGCTCCCAGCATTGTCATGCTCGCTCAAATGTCTCGCTCATGGTGGCGCGTGTGTTGGATCATTCGGCTCCCTTCAAAATGGTTGAGCTGAATGGTGCTGATTCACGCGTCATATTCCTGAACGGGCGCTGTCAGTAGAGATTAGTCAGCTCTTATCTGCCATGGACTTTATCTTGCTTCTTTTTTATGTTTTGTATTGCTAGATTACCTTCATAGTTTTCACATATAGAAGCAACAAGAATCATGTAACCAGTACTTTGTAAAAAACTTAATTTAAAAAGTGTCCGTGCAGTTTCTTGCTCGTTCTTCTCCATAGCTCGCTCGCTCGCTTTCTCGTTCTAAAACGTAGGTAGGTCACCTACGTTTTGGATCAAGCAACTAGCTTCAACTCTCTGACTAACTGACCGACTCCTTGGCAATTCAAAAGTGCCTGTAATTGTTTTAATTGAAATAAATACTTTGACTTTAACATGGTCTTCAAATAAAGCCGTCGAGTTTGTTGCCACTTCACAGAGTCTCGATAGTGGATCGGCTGTGTTAGTCTTCCCCGGGCTATATTATTTCACCTTGAAATTGCAGCACTGCAGCCTTAATACCCACCTTTCTATGCGAGCGCATGGTTTTGCTTTTGGGCTAAATATAACATTATATTACAAATTATTTACAAATATTATATTACAGCGTTACTAGATCGAATACCATGCCGTACAGGAACATGTTGAAATGTTCGACTGCCCAAACTAGGGCGAAGGCGTCTTTTTCTGTTTGGCAGTAACGACTCTTACAGCTGCTGAGGGTATTATTACCAAATGCAATTATTTTCGGCCCATTCTTGTTGATTTGCACAAACACTGCACCCAGACCCACTGATGCTCGCAGATACACGCAAACTAAATAGTAACACACCCGACTGCTGACGATAATTATTGACTTTTAACTGACACACAAATATGGAAGGCAGAACCGTACATACTCAATTCTTATGGATCTTTATGATCTACAATTCGCACAGCGAACGTTACTAGTGCCAGTTCATCCCTGTTGACGACAGCAATGCTGCTCGAGCGGGAGTCTAAATGTGAGAGTCGTCATTCGGGTGAGGTTTATCGGAGTCCATTGTCGTAAAAAAGTTCAACAAAGAGTACAAACCACGGCAAAAGAAAACTACGATACAAAACGATATTCCATTATGTTTTTATTTAATGGTAAGTAATGCCGATGTCGACAATTCAACCATATCAAATAGATTGTCAAGGTCTCAATCAATTTAATTCTTATCAAACTACGGTAAAGCCACAAAGAACACAGTGATTTTACCATTCTATTGTATGTATTGTATGTACTAACTGTAGGATCTCTAGTCTGAGGTGTTTATGAACATTGAGTAGGTTTCGTTCAAAGGAACTAAAATGTCTGTGTTATGTTCTGCTTTCTAATATTTTTCTATTTTTGTTTTTCATTGATTAATTTCAAACCTAATAGTTTGTTAGTTATGATTTGCTCACATTTCAAATTCTATCATGAAGTTTCTAAACGCGAAGACTTGTAATTGGCTATCTGTCGACTATTGTTAAATTTTTTGTTGTTAAGTTTTTGTTTGTTGGAAAATTGAAATCCCGGCGGTATGTAGCAAAATTGTAAGCTCTTCCTGTAGTTAAGGGCCAAGAAGGGGGGAGGGGGGGTTAAGGAGGGTTAGGGTATTTTTTTTCACTGTCGGATTTTAGTTTGCAATTATTCTTTTTTAATATTTTTTATTTTATACCAATATTATATTTTATTCTATATACTTTGTCAGCGAAGTCACTGTTATCCACTGCTGGATAACAGTCTTTTCCTTCGATTGCACGCCACTGAGCACACAGGTTAATTTTTATAGTTATTAATTAATCCGTAATCGATTAAATTTATTAAATAAATGAATCGAAATTAAATTGACCGTGTAATGACAACCCGCGTTAAAGTGAAACTCGTTGATAATAAGTTTGATTACAGATAATTCCTATTTAAAAAAGTTCTTGGAATTGTCTTTTAAAGTGTGTGCTACACAGGGGTGATGATATTTACGCAGATCTTCTACTACAGCTTTTTTCCATGATTGTTGCATTATGAGTGACTGCTGTTACAATTTTATTAAATATTTCCCAATCGTTACAAATATCTGCAATTACTGCCGCAGTATTCAAGGACGTGTGGGAAAGTGTTACCTCTTTTGTTTGTAGCAAGGTTCTTCGATGTTAGGTGGTCGTTATATATGTAGTGCGCTGTCAGGCTAAGGAAAGTTTTATCATTTTTGCCTTTCCGTAGTAGACCTTGCCTTGTAGTCCGAAGTGAGAGATATAAATTCAACTTCTTGCATCTTAGATCTTAAGTTGCCTTTAATTGCCTCATATGTTTTTGGCTATAGTTTCTCTGACAGTACTTTACGAGATGGTAATTATATTTAGGATTTAATTCTGCCACAAAGTTCCGGAATTCGCTGTCCTCAACAGATACAGATAGCGGTTGATAGTTTTGAACTATCATTTTGATGACCGCTTTATCTAGTCGGATCATTTTCTCTTCTGACAAGTCATTTTCCTGTTGTGACGCATATAACCGTAACTGCCTTTTACGTTTTATTCCCGGCATCTGAATTACAGTGTTTGTTACATAATTTTGAATAGGTGTTGGGATTACTGAAATTGACATTATTATTATTTTAAGAAACTGGCACGCCCGTACGATAAACACTAAGTAACAATCTAATTTTTTTCAATTTAATTTTCGCTAGTACTTACTCAAATTATTCGAATACACTAACAGATTTTGAAATTTTGAATGATATAATTCAACATTCAACTGCTCGTCCGACCATTCATTCAATGGCGAGCGTTAGCCAGTTGCGCAACGGATCATCGCGGCAGTGGCGAATGAATAAATAGAACGAGTTCATATTATTTCATTCTCAACTGCCGACTGATCAACGCCGTTAGTAGTTACTAATATTAGTAGTCGTCATTCGATTATGACAATTAATATCCTACTAATCATCATCATCATCATTTCAGCCAAAAGACGTCCACTGATGAACATAGGCCTCCCCCAAGGGGGGGTTTTTGCCATAATCGCCACGCTTGGCAGGCGGGTATACTACTAATATTCAAGTCGAATTTGTAAATTAATAGTTGTAGATATTTCGAGTAACCAGATCATTCGCAGTCCCGCATCGCTACTTTCGTTACTAAATAGATCACTCATGATTGTCGAGTAATTTTTGTTTGCTTCATAAGGTCCAATGCAATATATATTCATCACAACATGTGATTAAAAACGATTTAACCAAATTGGCATATTTATGGAGACTATGTGTCTGTTTCTGATATTTGTAGTTACTACTACTCTGTACATAAACATATGTACCATCACAGATTTAGTATCTGAAGCTTATCTCGAAATAATATACTATCTCCAAATAAACCTTCAGAGTCCTGTTACGTTAGGCCACACTTTGTGTACTTGTATGGTTAAGTCCCAAATGCATTGGTACAAAATGTGTTCTGTTAATAATCTCTAAAAATCTTCATTTTTTTCTCTAATGTAGATCGTGGTATTTGAAAAAGAGTTACCAGTCTTTGGTTGTTGTCCCCTGTCCTAAGCTTTACGAGAAATATGCTCAATGCAAGGGTAGGTTTTGTAACTTTTATTATTTAAAGACTGAATGCTATTTAATAGTTCATTAAATTGCACGTCTACGTCTGTAAGTCCCAGCCAATAATATCGTAAATGTGAATAATGGATTCACATTTACGCTGCAATATTATTAAAATCTAAAGTCCTTTGGGGAGCTTCTTCCAGCATGGAAAATATATCATCGACTTGAAAGCCAGTAAAGTCATTTAAAGTGGCATTCAGTTCATCCCACTAATTACTATTTATGTGGTGATGGCAGATTCTAGCATTTAAGGGATATAATTATATATTGTACTGCAATAACAACAATTCCTTGATAGCCATACATAGGCACTAAAAGACGGTCAATATTTTTACATCCTACAAACATGCAGTGTCGAGAAGCTGCGGCAACTCGTTTATACTTTTGTGAATTAACTTTAGATTGTTGTCGTGGTGCTTGTTGTGATTTGTGTGTTGGAGCTGGCATTGGAGGTGGTTGAGGCATCCCAGTATCTTCTAAAGAAGGTGAATGGACTAAGTAGAGGCAAGACGCCCTCTACTACCTCCCAGTCCCCTTCATTTAAAGTTAAGTCAGGGCGTAGAAGTGCCACCGTAGCAATCACGGCATTCTTTACCTGTAGTATTCGCTTGAGCATGTCAAAATTGGAATTCCAGCGGGTCTGTTCGTCCTGTTTGAGTTTCAGAACAGGCAAATCCATTTGCTGCTGCGTAGCAATCAATTTTAATTTTCCATTTGTGCTACGATTGAAATACTTGACGTTATTTTTAACTCTCCCTAAAATGACACATCTCTCTTTCGTAGCTTCTTGTGTACATACATCAAGATTTAGAGAGTGAGCGAAACATAAGATGGATTCACCAAATCTGACAGCAGATAAGATATTTGCTGCATTATCGCTAACGATAGCAGCAATTTTACAATAGCTATATAGCTGTCGTTATTCCTAGACGTCCAACCATCAGTACTGAGAGACAACGCTAGTGCTGCTTGTACTATTTTTATTCCATCGTCCGTTACTTCATTGTGAATCCTTGACAATAAACTTTTAGATAAAGTTTTTCTTGAGGGTAGTTTGTAGCCTGGGCATTAAGAAACTAATTCAATGAGTTTACGGAATTCTGTTTCTTCCACGATTTTGTCAGCGTGGTTCCGTTTAGCTACCATCTTGACAACTTGTTTATTAATTTATTCAACCTTTCGAACTGGCGGTGGTCTACGAATGTATTGGTTCATTGATTGTTGGGAGTGTACTATATTTGATGGTACTGAAATTATATTATCCGATTCACGTGTGCTTTGAGATTTAAATAAGTTTAAATTTGGTAATATTGGTAATTGTCTCTTGACAGTTGATGGGATCAAAACGTGTTTTGTTTTTATATGTCGCATTACATTACCATTCGATCCTCCCGCTATACTTATTAATGTGGAACAATAGTTACATTTCGCTTTTTTTTTATCAGTGTCTTCTGTAAAATGATGCCACAGGAGCTATGTTTTCTTTTTGATGACATCGTAAAAATTACCTAAAACAAAACACATATCGTTCATTTGCGACAAGAACGACACAACGCAAAAACTGAGATTTCTCAAAATCTGTTTTATGTGTTGTGTTGTGCTTGGTGCTCAATAAAACATAGGAGTTTTACTAATAGACTTTGTATTTAGTTTTAACAGAATTTCAATAGGATTTAGTATAAAAACACGAATTAATAAGTACGGACCGATTCTTCCTTTGTTCCTTTGTAAAAAATCTAGTGTATATCCAAATGTCAAAAATAGCAGGTAGAATTTTTTCCTTAGTTGATAATAATTTCTGAATGAACTACCGACATATGTGCGCCTTATCAAAAATTGTTAGCAGCAATTTGACGGATGCTGTAAAGGCACATTTATAGCTCAGGCGCAAACATCTTCCCCGCCGTTAAAAGTCTGCGGCTTTTAACTCTCACTCGATCAGGTGTTCAGTCGCTGGTAGAGGGCAGAGTCGCTTGAAGGGTCTTCGGTAACTTCCCTGAGTTGTTTGGACATCTGCTACGCGACACACTCCATCAGGACCAGGAAAGAGTTTACTGATTCGGCCCATTCGCCAGCACAATGGTGGTAAGTTGTCCTCCTGAAGTAGCACTAGGTCTCCAACGTTCAGTGGAGTATCATTGGTGCGCCATTTTGATCTCTGCTGCAGCTCCGCCAGATACTCCCTCTGCCATCTCCTCCAAAAGTGCTGCCGGATTTGTTCAAGTCGCTGGTAGCGCTTCAGTTGAGTGGAGTTGCAGTTTTCTAGGCTCGGTGAAGGCAGCGCAGTAAGCGGCCGTCCAAGCAGGAAGTGCCCTGGGGTGAGGAAAAGGAGATCATTCGGAGACGAGGACATGGGATAAAGAGGGCGACTATTTAATATGGCTTCCACTTGTGCGAACAGCGTGGATATCTCTTCAAAATTTAAATGCGTGTTGCCCATTACACGTCTTATGTGATACTTGGCGGATTTTACCCCGGCCTCCCAGATACCACCAAAGTGAGGAGCGTAAGCAGGTAAAAACATAAATTTAATTTCCTCCTCATTAGAAAAATCAGTAATTGCCTGGCGGTGGTTTTTCAAAAAGTTGCCAATTTCTTTTGCAGCGGCCACAAAATTGCGGCCGTTGTCACTAAAAATTTCAGTAGGCTTACCCCGACGGGATATGAACCTACGCAAGGTAAGAATGAAGGCGTCCTTAGAAAGATCGCTTACCGCTTCCAAGTGCACACACTTGTACCTAAGGCACACAAAAATGCATAAATAGCATTTTGTAACTCTTGATCCGCGACCCTTCCTATTTGAGACAAAAAAGGGTCCGGCAAAATCTATACCAACACTACGAAACGGAAAATCCACCGTAACGCGCTGTGAGGGCAAGTTACCCATTAATGGTGTTAAAGTCTTGCCCTGTACCTTTCTGCATGTGACGCAGTTGTGCACTGTTCTCCTAGCGAGATGTCGCCCATTGATAGGCCACACATATTGCCTGACACTAGCGAGGAGAAGTTGTGGGCCAGCGTGTAATTTGTGTAGGTGTTCCCGCTCAAAGATTAATTTTGTAAAATGATGAGAAGAATGTAGTAGGATAGAGTGTTTACTACTAAATGAAATATCTGAAGCATCCAGCCGGCCTCCTACTCGTATCAACCCGTTTGCGTCCATGAAAGGTGTAAACGCTATGATGGGTGATTTAGAGCTGATTGACTTTTTGTTAGACAACAATTCGTACTCAACAGGAAAAGATTCCTGTTGAGCCTTGCGGCATAAAAGATGAAATGAATTTTGTAATTCTTCTAAAGTAAGGGCATCAAGACGCTTACAATTAGGCTTGCGTAAATTATAAAAGTATCTTAGTGCATAAGCATAATCTTGCCTTATCTTATGTAATTTACTATACTTATGAAATGGAATGATCGAATAATTATCTAGCTTAGCAACTATATTCGATTTAATTTCAGGAATTTCAGACTCGGGTTGGAGTTTATTTGGTAAGTTAGGCCAGGAAAACTCGCCTTGAAGTAAAAAATCGGGCCCTGACCACCACAGATTACGGTCTTTAAGCTCTTCGGGGTACACGCCACGCGAGACGAGATCGGCAGGATTCTGAGTGGTAGGCACATAACGCCAGCAAGCCACATCCGAGAGTTCCAATATTTCCGCTATCCTATTAGCCACGAAGGTCTTTAACCTTCTAGAACTAGTATGCAGCCAAGCAAGAACGACGCTGGAGTCACACCAATATAGTTTACGTGTTACTGGAAACCTCAAAGAATCAACGACGGCCTTGCAGAGTCTGACAGCTAGCAATGCGGCACATAGCTCCAAACGAGGTATAGTACAGGCCTTGATTGGTGCCACCTTTGACTTAGAACACAGAAGGTTTACGTGCACGATACCTGCTTCGTCAGTAGACCTTATGTAGACGCAAGCGCCGTAAGCCCTTTGGGAAGCATCGCTGAACATATGTAGCTCTGTAACAGCAGGTGAGTCACATAAAACTTGTCTCGGCATTGTAAATGTAGCTAGACAAGATAGATTATTGGAAAACTTACGCCAAGCCTTTTTTATTTCGTCTGAAACAGGTTCGTCCCAGCCAACCTTGTCAAGCCAAAGCTGCTGCATTATTAATTTAGGAATAACAATACAGGGGCTGACAAAACCGAGTGGGTCAAAGATTTTAAACGATGTGGATAAAATATAGCGCTTGGTGATTTTATCAGTGATAGGGGGAATTTCGAAAGAATAATGTAGACTATCAGTTTTAGGATTCCACCCTAAACCGAGAGCATTTGAAGACTCACTAATGATAAGCGTGTCTGTAGAATTTTCGGAGCAGACTTTAAGAACGCTAGACGAATTAGATTTATATTTTCGTAGATTAAAACACGCTGCCTTAAGGGCTTCTGATACAGAATTTTGAATATGTATAAGTTCCTCTTCTGAATTACAGCCCGTAATCAAGTCGTCTACGTATAGATCATGTTGTATGATCGTCCTGATGAGTGGATCCTCGCACTCCTCGCCCGACTGCCAAAGACACCTTGTGCTCAAATAACTTGCGCTTGTGAAACCATAAGTCACAGTATTTAAACGCAACACTTTAAGAGGCTGACGCTCGTCTTCTCTCCATAGAATGAGCTGAAGATTTCGATCTGACTCGTCTACTAATATTTGACGAAATAATTTTTCTACGTCTGCTGCTATAAGATATTTATAGAAACGAGCTCGAATTAATATGGAGAAAAGGGAGTCTTGAATCTGAGGCCCAACCATTTGTATATCGTTGACAGAGAGACCTGAGGAAGTGCGAGCCGATGCGTCGAAAACGACGCGAATTTTTGTCGATTCGCTGTTTTCTTTAAACACAGGATGATGAGGTAAAAAATAGCATAAATTAGAATTTAACTTGTTTATTGCAATTTCAGAAAGATGACCTAATTCTGAATACTCTCTGATGAATTCAATATATTGCGACTTGACTTCGGGCTGTCTTCTAAATCGCTGTTCCAAATTATGAAACCTTTTCTTTGCCATATTGTAGGAGTCACCGAGACAATCTGGTGAGTCAATGAGAGGTAACTTGACAGAAAATCTGCCATTTTCTAAGCGGCAGGTGTGCTGCAAAAAATGCGTTTCACATGCCTGCTCGCTTTCATTTAGATAAGATTTGGATGGGATTTCTTCAAGCTCCCAAAATCTATTTAATTTTAGTTCTATGGACCTCCAATCAACCAGCCCAACTTTGAGCCGTGTAACTTGGGATAATTGGGGCCTAACGACCGCTGCTCACAACCTATAATGTCCCAAAATAAATCTGAACCTATAAGAATATCTATGAAAGAAGGCTGATAGAATTTAGGGTCTGCCAAGATAATATCCTTGGGAATATTAAACGATCTGATATCAATTACCGCATTGGGAAGTAAGGCTGTTAGTTCCTTCATAACATAAAAGTTAGAAATAACGTTGAATGGTGTATGTAACGATTTTAATTGGGCAATGCAATATTCAGTTATAGTACCTGCTTCATTGTTGCCAAAACCGATTACCTTTGCAGCGTTAATAGGGCAGTCCTCTAGTGACAACCTTTGTTTCAGGCCTAGACTTATGAAAGAGGATTGGCTGCCGCAATCAAGTAAGGCGCGCACTGTATCGCGATTATTTGTCTTGGGATTGACTATTTCAATCAAAGCAGTACAAAGTAGGGCATATTTATTACCTTGATTGTTACTGTTAACTGACGTCTCAGAAGGACTGTCAGTGGTGTCAGCTGTTCCAGTAGGAAGGTGCAATAAAGAGTTGTGTCTTTTGTTGCATTCACGACAACGGCCGAAACGACATTTAAACGTAGGGTGACCTGACCTTAAACAATTAAGACACAATTTCAATTTAGTTGCCTCGGCTATGCGCTCACTTATACCCTTTGCCTTGAACGATGGACAATCAAATATTTTATGATCAGCATTACAGCATGGACAGGGGTACGACGAGGATGATTGTGTTTGTGGTTGGTTACTACTACTAATGTATGCAGATGTTTTAGAATGACGTATGTGTTCCGGTTTTTTAGAATGGCCTTCTGAACGCTGTTTGTCATGATTATGTTTAAATGTGTTATCTGACTTGCTGCGATGCAAGGACTCAAGCACGGTTGCACGATCGTTTAAAAATTTATAAAGTTCCCTGAGTGTAGGAGTGTCTGTTGACAACGCGTTACGGTGTTCCTCCCATTTCACGAAGGTGTTATTGTCCAACTTGGAGGCGACTAAGTGAATGATAAGGACATCCCAATGCTCAGTGGCTTGTCCCAAATTGGAGAGGGCACGTAAATTTTTAGTCACGTGGTCAACCAAGAACCGTAACGATTTTTCAGACTCCTTATTTATGGAATTAATGTTAAATAATGCATTGAGATGATGACTTATCAACAAACGTTTATTGTTATAACGTTCAAGCAATAGGTTCCAAGCTTCCCGATAATTATCAGCAGATATTTCTAGATTTGAAATGGTTTGTGCTGCTTCGCCGTCTAAATAAGAAATTAAATAATGAAACTTGTTTACCGACGTAATTCGACTGTTTTCATGTATTAAAGATCGGAAAGTATCACGAAATTCCATCCATCTAAAGTATGATCCGTCGAATTTAGATATCTGTATCAAGGGTAGCTTGAAACCCATTTCACTCTGATCGACAGCGCAATGAGTTATATTGTGAGGACTGCTTGAGTCTTGGACGCTTTCATCCCTACCGTGTATTTGTAATAATTCTTGAGCCATTACAATATTGCTAATGAATTCCTTCTCAATATTTTCTCGTTCTTCAAGTTCATCTTTCAACCCAGCAGAATTAAATATTTCGATTTGGCCTTGTAAGTCATCAAACTTTGAAAATAAGGTTTCAAATTTACCAAGTTTAAGTGTAAGTTCCGCCCTATTTGTTGTAGTAAAAGTGTCTAACCGTGAGATTTTTTCTAAATAATTTCTAAATTTTGTTACTTGGCCCTTGACGGAGCTTCGTCTAACATTTAATTCCGCCAAGTTCTTGGCATCATCGCCTACACCCATTATGAATGTTTACTTCGATCAAAATTCAAACGAAAAGGAAATAAAGTTATATAAGATTTAAACAAACTCAAGAATAACTAATGTTAAAATAAATAAAATAAAAGAATACGCTCACGCCCCTGGTTGGTGGTCTCTGCCGCACGGGAGGCCGAAGTCGCAGGCACCGGTCTGCGGGCAGCCTCAGGCTGCACGGACTCTGCGCGGGCGCTGCACACTGCGGCAACGACGCTCAGCGACGTACGGGAAACTTAGGCAAATCTGAAATGTTCGGCGGAACGATCTTTAACGGTACTGGATAGGCACGGCAGCCTGTGGAATTAATTTCCTGAAATAAATACAACAAGAAACGAAACAAACAAATCTGTACTAATTACTTTAGGTATGCAGGTACTTTGACATATGAAATGTGCTTGAAAAATTCACATAAAATCTACCAAATCGGTAAAAAACTAGAAATGAAGAACGTTGTATCTTTGCGAACTGTTAATAACATCAAATAGTAGCGGAATTATGGAAATATAAGAAAGAAATGTCATATAAGAAAGTATGACGCAACACTATAACCTTGACAAAGGTGACCTTATTAAAATATGAAATTGCACAAGTAGAAAAACCATACAAAAGTTGGATAGGGACGTTGGTTACGTGGTTTAAACGGAAGTTTAGGAATTAAGGAAGGGCACTTAGCTGCAGAAATGCTGCTGCGCTGCGGTGTGCTACATACAGTAGCATCAAAGTCGGCGGTGCTAAGTACTGCTCGTATTCTTCCAATTTACTTGTTTCTCCCAAGGGCTGGATGCGGCGCTGTGCTGACTGACTGATAGTTGCAGTGCGGTGCTGGCCAACTCCAGCTAGACCTTGGTAATCTGAAGATCGTGTTCGTGTCCTGTCACGGTCGCCAATTATGTCTACTGCGAGACACTGGAGCTTGGTGCTCAATAAAACATAGGAGTTTTACTAATAGACTTTGTATTTAGTTTTAACAGAATTTCAATAGGATTTAGTATAAAAACACGAATTAATAAGTCCGGACCGATTCTTCCTTTGTTCCTTTGTAAAAAATCTAGTGTATATCCAAATGTCAAAAATAGCAGGTAGAATTTTTTCCTTAGTTGATAATAATTTCTGAATGAACTACCGACATATGTGCGCCTTATCAAAAATTGTTAGCAGCAATTTGACGGATGCTGTAAAGGCACATTTATAGCTCAGGCGCAAACAAGGTTTGTTGAGAAAACTTGAATGGTTGCTATTCAAGTTTTCTCTACAAACCTTTTATTAATAGCCAATGATCATAAAAATATTTGTATCATACTTAAAAAATGCTCTTATGTAAAATCTTACAATTAGAGTTATGACATTATTGTTGCAATCAAGCGATATGTATATACGTAATAGTCATTTTACATTACAAACATGACTTACCTGATGACCACAGTTCAAATAAACACTTATTTTGCCGCCTCAAAACTTTTCTTTCGAACAATATAAAAATCGTATTTATAAATCTGTATTTTGTTTTCCTTAATAGCAGCATATAGCATTTATTCCTTTTTTAAATGCCGTTATTGGACATTTAATTTCTATTCTTGTGTCGTCCCAACTATCCCGTCAGGTGTAGCCCAAATAAATGGATATTTTTTGTCAATAAAAAGCCCACAGGGCTCGATCACCATATTTTCTTGTCGTTCCAGTTGTTGCAGCGCCTGTATTTTGTTTTCCACGCCATGAGCTACTGACAAAATGTGAGATATGTTTTTTTATATAATAAATTCTTTACTGTTAATACAGTACTTCTGGACAGTTTTCTTTTACAAATTGTGCTATAATTTGATGCCGCTTATTACATTTTTCCTCAACTCTATCCAATTACTGCAATTCCTTTGTAGTCCTACAGTGCTTCTTGCAATACTGTGCCTATGCCTATAATTTGTCAAGACGTTTATATTGCTAAGAAAGTCGTTCTTAGCTTTTTCTAATTGAGCTGGACTCATATCGGGTGCTTGTACGCCCATAGTTATGTTGTGCAGAAGTTCCTTCAAACCTTATTTTTTTAGTGGGATGGTCTGTCTCTGTTATATTTTCTTTTTAATGACTTTTTAATGATTTCTCAATTTCTTTCACCCTTCCTCTAGGACTGCTTCCAAGGATCGCTCTTTGGACAGATGAAAACGCAGATTCATTGGTAAAAGAAACCAAAGCGGCTGATCATCGTCCTTGATAGCCCCGTCTCAGTGAGAAATTTATTATTTTACCACCTATAAAGGCAATAACGCTATTGAACCGTTCTACTACATTGGTGTCTACATCTTCTATGAGACTTCGAGCTTTACCTGCTACAGTAGCGAAGATGGCATTAACTCGGAAGAAGAAAGTAGAGTGAGTTGTATTTCTCTCATTGTACAGTTATTTAGATTTTTATCTTTTGAGCATTTATAATCATAACAAAGTCGATGATCATCATAAGCATAAGCCACGGAATTCGTAATGTCTTTATGCAGCAAAAGGTGTGCGCAAAAAGGTAGGTATTTACTTAACAACTTCAACAATCTTTTTATTGCCCTCCGTTTATTTTGTTTGTTGCCCGTTTTTTGTACTGAACACTGATGAGATCAAAAATGTACACCAACAACTTACTTAATAAAAAACAACTTACTTAATAAAAAACAACTTTCAATAACAAACAGATAGGTCAATATTTCTGAGGGGTTAGCAGAACAAAACAACACAGGTCCGTCGCAGTGCGCCTCAGCGGTCACTGTCGCTTTGCGCAGAAATGAAAGAGAAGCGACAAGACGCCGCGATGGCGCAACGCATCGTCCGACTCGTTCGAATTATGTATCATGAAATTAATTCATCCTTACGAATCTTAATTCAATCGATACGTAAAAGCAATAGTTCCCCTTATTATTATACACCAGTTTTTGCCCGCGACTTCGTCCGCGTGGATGCAGACGAAGTCCCAGTCTCTCAGATTAAAAAGTAGCCTATGTCCTTCCCCGGGTTTTAAGCTATATTCATACCAAATTTCATGAAAATCGGTTCAGCCGTTTCGTCGTGAAAATGTAACACACAGAGTTACTTTCGCATTTATAACATTAAAAGTAAGGAAGTAAGGATAAGGATACGTAAATAAGTAATAAGTATAATACGTATATAAGTATGGAAGTCTTTTCTTCTTTTCCCTGCCCTTATCTCATGTTACTTGGGGTCGGCGCAACATGTTTTCTTCTTTCATTCCGTCCTGTCCAACGTCATGCTTTCACTGACTCCCTTTTCATACATATCATTCTTCACACAATCCATCCATCTTTTCTTTGGCCTTCCCCTCCCTCTCCATCCATCCAAATTAATATTCATAGCTCTTCTGGTCACATGAGTTTCGTCTCTTCTCTTCACACGCCCATACCAAGACAAACGATTCCCTTTCAACTTTTCTGTCACTGGCGCCACTTTCAAACTTCTTCTAATATATTCATTTCTCACCTTATCCATTCTGGTAACTCCATACATCCATCTCAATATTCTCATCTCCGCTACGTGCAATCATTTTTCATCCATCTTCTTCACGGCCCAACATTCCGATCCATACAGTACGACAGGTCTTATCACGGACTTGTAGATTTTCCCCTTTAACTTGAGGGGTATCCGTGGGTCATAAGTTGTTCCAGTGACCTGTCGCCATTTCATCCATCTTGCGTTGATAATAAGAATAAGATTAATAACGCACCGGCGTTACGTCTCGGTCTACATCGCCATCCCCTTGGACCAGCGACCCGAGGTACCGGATGGAAGTATGGATATATATATGTAGGATCGTCAGGTGCGATCGAGGAGGAGTGCCGAGCGGTATAGTACATCGTCAGGACTATAGGCGTTCCCATTATCCTATTAGGGATAAACAAGACCTGTAAAAACAATTACACACTATTAGTACAGAAACACACAATACAAATGGTAATCAGTAACAGGAATAAAGTAAGTTAAAGGTACAGCAACAATACAGTTAATCGAACAGACCATTAAGGTCCCACAGTTCGTACAGTGGCCAAGCCACCCAATGATAAACGAACAAACCCTTAAGGTTTACAGTTCGTACAGCAGCCTAAGCCACCCAATGATAAACGAACAAACCCTTAAGGTTCATAGTTCGTACAGCAGCCTAAGCCACCCAATGATAAACGAACAAACCCTTAAGGTTCATAGTTCGTACAGTAGCATAAGCCACCCAATGATAAACGAACAAACCCTTAAGGTTCATAGTTCGTACAGTAGCATAAGCCACCCAAATACAAAGTGTATCGCTCGCTAGCAGCAAGCCTATACAGCTATGTGAATATACAGCAGCGCTGTACCAGGTAAACCGACAGTATTGTCGGGAGCAGGAACTCTTTACTGAGTCGAATCCGAGGATCGACTGCCATACTTACGGAGTGCACGCTCTTTTATAAGGCGATGCCCCCCACCTTGCAACCTCTCCATACAAGTCTGCCCATGCGCACGGAAGTGCGTCACGCGTTTACTTGATACAAAACACTAAAATGTGTTGAATCTAATAAGATCTGTAATCAAATAACACAATAATAATTGTCATGAATAAACAATAGTGATTTCATAAAGTAATTCGTTTTACATTCAAAGTAACGTGTCAACAATTGTTTTGAATAAAACCATCGATAACAATTATCGAAATAAAGTAACCACAAATCAGTGTGCACACACAATTAATCATGTTTCGAATTAATAGACAATAATTGATAGTAAAATCACATAAATTAACAATAAGAAACACAAATCATAACAAATTTAGTTAACACCCACAATGTGATTAATAAACTGTCTCCGACATATATATAAATAAATATATACAGTAATAGTATGGATATGGTAATTTTAATGGTTATTTCATGATTTTTTTTCTTTGGAGAACATTTACCGAAAACGTGACAAGACTAACATTTTTTTTTCATCCCTTCTATTCGAAAAGTGTCGTTTTGTTCCTCTATAAGCGGGAGCAAAGTAGCTCTTTTCTCCACTAGACTTTAGCGGGCAGTAATGAGATTGGAATTTGGAACATGAATCGTTCATTGAAATTGAACGCAAAATGTATAATACTGGTTGTAAGTGTTGGCTGTACGGTGTGGGAAGGCGCGGTAACTAAAAAAAAACAAAAGCGCGCGATTTACTTCCCTGTTTTTGTAATCGGTACGGACTTAATTGTATTTTGGAAAAAAAAATAGTTCTACGTCGAGTTCTGCTCGAGTAAAGACGGAGCTTATAGTGGAGGAGACGTGGAAGATCGATCTTCGCCCATCAGATAACTTGATGAGACATAATTTTTTATCAAATATAATTTATTAACAAACATGCCTATGATAACTTGCCTATCGAAAAGTTTTCATAGCTACTTTTAATTTAATTTTCCAGTATAAGCTGATCTCGCCTTGTATAGAATTTCTCTACAATGCGAGGTCACGGACAGTTCAACCAGATGAAGATGAGGCCCGACATTGCGTTTTCCCCATCCAGCCCACACTTTTTCATTAAAGATATTTTATCATGGTAGTATCGAGTCACGGTCTCGTTTCCTTTTAGGCGAGCTAGCATTTCTTCCAGGCGATCGACGAAATAGGTGGTACGTGGAAACGCCTTTCCCAGCCATTCCTTCTATGTGCCCCACGTGGCGCTATAATCCTCCAGGTCATCGTACCAGTCACGCGCAGCGTCGCGTAGCTGAGTTTGCATCACAAAGGCCCTGTCCCTTTCTTCCCAGTTATATATGTCGCCCAGTTGACGATGTTGTGAAGCCATCCAATCACGTTTACATTTTTCTTCGCTAGATCGAATTTAGTAATTAATGAATAAAGGAATGTGTCCAGGTGTGTTATTCTTGGTCTTTTGTTGGCGTGTAACTCACAAAACGAGGACTGCGAAGAAAAAAAAATTGGGATTTTTTTCCTCCTGGCGGCCACCATATTCTTCCGAGTCGACGCTTGGCGACCGTCTCTTTATGCCGCGGATATATGGGCCGTGGAATTCTTCCATCCCACTTCTGAACTGTAATGGGTGTTCAGAAGCAGAAATGAGAAGCACACACTGTAGTTCTAATATGTATTTTTACAAAAATTATCAAGTCCCTTACAAAAAGAATCTGTCCCTACCAGTTACGCTAGCAAAAAGGTACCGCCGGCGACAGGAAGTCCACTAACATCCCCTTTTTATTATTGTTTAATATTCGTAACAATTTTATAATAATCATAAGAATATTAGCTATAGGTTTTATAAAGTAGACTTTTACAATTTGAATATGATTTACAGTAATATTTCCAAATTAATAAATGAATGCTCAGAGAAAAGGACAAGTTATTATTATTTAAAGTGACCACAACATTATGGTGTCTTTAATAATTTATAGATGGCGCTATTAGATAGATTGCATCAGTAAGGGCTGCTGTTATACCAGTTGCGTTTAATGTCGGTAGATGGCGATAGCGGTTTATTCTTGACGATGAATGAGTAGATTGAAGCTTCCTAGGCTACGGCTGTACAGCTGGCGACTAACTGTTACATTAGGTCTTTCAACACTGCTATACCTAGTACTAGATTTTGTCCGGGGCTTCGCTCTCGTACGAATTACTAATAATTATTCCTTAATGGATGCTTGCATCATAAATAAAAAATAAAGCTATTTGTATACTAATCGGTTGTGCAAATTTCAGTGAAATCCGTTCAGTGGGGTTGGCTGTACTTTGATAGATATGTCTGTCACCTTTTCCTTTTATAATTTACTAGCTTTTGCCCGTGGCTTCGCCTTCGTAAATCTTCCAGAACATAAATTCTTGTTTTTTCCCATTCCCGTAAGAATTTCGGGAAATCTTCTCTTAGAACCCTACAGTACCTAAGTAACGTACATACCAAATTTCAGCTTCCTACGGCCAGTAGTTTCGGCTGTGCGTTGTCTATTTGTCAGTCATTCAGTCACTAACGGAAAAGTTTTATATTATAATATGTATCACTAACAAACCAGCAGACAATCAGACGCGGCAGAGGACTTTGTTGATTATTATGTAGTGATGATTGATTGATTGTAAGTACTGTAGAGACTTGCCCAGCAGAGAGGCTTTATGTAATGAAGCCATAACTATTTAGTCTATGATTAGAACCTTCTGGAAATATATTTGAATAATGTAGAAGGATAGTTTTTATACTATGACATGTGATGTCAGTTAGTCCCGGCTAAGCTCAGAGCCGCGGTCTGATAAAGTTCCTCTCGCTAAATCTGATTAATATAATCTTCTACAAGTTATTCGTACCTTTTATTTAACGTAGCTTAGTTCTACAGTAATTCGTACACGGTACAAGTGTAGTCCAAGTGCTACAAATTGGCGGAGGGGCGCCGGTTAGAAGTATTTTTTTCAGATGCGCAAAGCGAGTGCTCGCCCCCAGAGCGTTTAATATTCCAGCAGCAGTAGCTGTAAGGCCTAATTAGTGAGGCCAGATTGATGATTACGCTGGTATAGCAGCGAAGAATTGTACGTATAATCGTTCTATATTATAAAGTGCAGTGCAGACGAGCGATTTTTCGGCATCGCATAAAAGGAAATACAGAGAAGTATTTGTGTCGTTTTTCAAATGTTATTATAAACCACGATGAGTCGTCATGATCGTGATTATTTCCCTGGGGAAGATATGCCCTATTATTATGGTATTCAGGGTTTGGAGTTCGATGATTTCCTCGAACAGTTCAAAGCGGTTGCACAGCGCAAGGAATGGGAGGAAGCCGGTTATCCAGTACATCTGGGTTGTTTTATGAAGAGTACTGCAAACGCCTACTACCGACTTTTCTTCGAGTATGGCATGTCTTTCGAGGAGACTTGCGATAAGTTAAGGGAAGAATTCGCTGAAGATTGGCCCGCTAGAAGGAAGCGGCAACGTTCACAGCAGCAGGCCGTAATTCCAGTAGTGGAATCGGCGAAAGAAGTTAAGTCTGAGGATATTAATGGTTCATTTTCCCATAGAAATGAAAAAGATGGCTGCCAAGCAGGCAGTGTTGAAAAATGTGGTTGCTGTGTCTAGCTGTCCAGGGAGCAGCCTAGATGAAAATGAGGCACAGAAGTCGGTCTCGTCCCCTCTAGAACACGAGGAAGAGATAGATAAATCGGGTCAGTCCAGTCCAATCATTTTATTAAGTAGAGATCTTTCAGAGCAACCTGATGTCGAGGTGCCGAAAGAAGAAGAAGTAGTTGATGTTTCGTACCAGCAGGTACAAGATAACGTAGTCACTGACGTTCTGGAAGAGAACTTGGTGATAGTAGAATGCAAGACGAGTGTTGAGATATTCGTTGAGGGGGACGAAAATGTTGTCGTCGAGTTCTCGCGAGATATTGTGTTTAATGTTGGTTCGGATAGCCAAAGTTTTATTGAAGCGTATAGTAAGGACGCGCGTGATACGAAGTTGTATAATATGGTTCCTCAACCTGCTGTGATAAATAAATACATAACAAGCATGAGTATAAAATCCTTATTAATTTCAAAGAAGAGTAAAATAAAAATAAAATATGTAAATAAATATATAGGTCGAACTGAGAACCTCTTTCCGTCGAAGTCGGTTAAAAATAATTTATTACGACTAGCTTTGATGAAGAAAATATTCGGTAGTATGAACTCTCCTTTAGGTAAATTTTATTATTGTCAATTTTTGAAAGATGATTTTATTTTAATTTTTATGGCTAGCTCTAAACAGTTTTGTATCATAATATCTTTTATGGATACGATTGAATTGAAACTTTTTGTTTATAATAATTCTTGACATATATAGGTTACGACAAATATAATTAAATAGAAACTTTTTGTGAATAATATTTCTAGGTTGTGTATTATTTGTCATTTTATTAATTATTGGGTGTTTTATAGCATAGTTGCCACGGTTATTTAGGCCTGTCACGATGGACAGTTGATGCTAGGTGTATTGTTATGTATGTGATTAGAAATATGTCGGCATGATAATAATGCGTGTTTTTTTGTATTTTCATGTTTACTACGAGCTGAAGACTGATGGGTGAATGGTGCCCACATTTCTTGAAGTCTAATGGTTTTAAGGTTTTTTTAAAAAAATAACGTGTATCTCATTCCTTTTTTTTACTTAGTAGATTATTTAAAGTAGTAGTAATAGTGTAGAATAGGACTGCTACAGGCCTCGTTCACTGACGTAGCCAATTACGCTAACAGAGTATAATCTCTGCGTAAGCTGTCGATGACACGCATGGTTTATTAAGTGAACAAAGTTTGTTTCGAGTTTAGTCTTTTCTCATTTAATTGTAAACCTCGTATAGGAAGAAATATAGGTCACCAAGAAAGGAGGACATGGATTTGGCCATGTCATTTGTCTAGTGGGCTGTTCATAAAGTTTTAGTGTGGTTTTGTTTATGTAAGGCTTAAACATGATGTTGTTGTATTTGAGCTGATGCACGGTCGCATCTATTGTTTTTATTCTATTTCCATATAAATGTTATAACGTCGTACGTCATGAGTTAAGCCACCTCAAGAGAGGCAGACCCATTGTTTCCCACACATAGGCAGGGACTTTACTATAGGTTTAGGTAGTTGTTAGGTTAGTTAGTCAATTACTTCGTAAACTAGTATTGGTGTCCAGAACGTTCAGAACATATAAAAGCTACTAGTCCCTTTTATTCATGAAGGGGGCGTAGCTGATGTAGAGACTTGCCCAGCAGAGAGGCTTTATGTAATGAAGCCATAACTATTTAGTTTATGATTAGAACCTTCTGGAAATTTATTTGAATAATGTAGAAGGATAGTTTTTATACTATGACATGTGATGTCAGTTAGTCCCGGCTAAGCTCAGAGCCGCGGTCTGATAAAGTTCCTCTCGCTAAATCTGATTAATATAATCTTCTACAAGTTATTCGTACCTTTCATTTAACGTAGCTTAGTTCTACAGTAATTCGTACACGGTACAAGTGTAGTCCAAGTGCTACAGTACTTAATAATCTTAAAATTTGTAGGTAATCCCTGGAACTACCTACTAAACTGATTATGAAATAGTACTATTACTGCATATTATATAGAATACATTTATCCGGTTTACGTGAACAAACGAAGAAAACTTACATAAGTAGTAACAGATCCGACGCATCTCTGTTTTCGCTTTTTACTACAAAACCAAGTGATGCTTTTACTAGCATACACTTTTGGTTCATAATACCGATATCCATCGAATAAAAGCACTACAACACGCTTTCTTTCTAAAATTCTAAAATCAACCTCAAAATCCATTCGTCCATCAACATATTATGTACGTTTCGAGGATCTAACGACAGTGTTAGCACAAATTGAGGCGTGCCTCAACTCGAGACCGCTTTCCTGTATAGATAATGTTTTTTCTTTCTGAAAATTCGAATTCGAATTTCGAAAGGACTAACATTTGTGGTCTCAGACGGTGGCAACTTAACCAAAGAATGTTACAGGACTATTGGCAGCGGTGGACTCAAGATTACTTAAATAAATTTTTACTTCGCTATAAATGGGCTCACCGAAATCCAGTACCAGCCGTAGGTGGCATAGTTCTGATAAAAGAGGATGATTTACCTCCTGGTAAGTGGTTGCTGGGGAAGATTGAGTTAATACATCCTGACCCCGACGGAATCACTAGAGTCTTTACGATTAGAATCAAAAATGCCCTAATAAAGAGACTTATAACCAAACTGACTATTCTTCCTGTAGCATCATAAACACCTACTACAAAAACAAAAGGACAATAGTAGCTGAAGTATTTTACCTTTGGTTTGCACGTAGCTGGCTATCTGGTGACCTCAGTGAAACACGGTAGCGAGTGACTTTTTCTTTTATTCCTTTTAATTATATAAATCACATTATTTATGTTTTATGTTATTCCGTGTTGTCCGCCTCAGATCAAGTAAAAAAGGAAGTTGTCCGCAACTCCGCATAAACTTATGCAACATTAAATAATGCATAATTATCATTATCACTTTTATTTATTTATTGTATTTAATAACTTTATACATATAATTGATAGATAAGTCGGGTTTACATATTCTTTACAGAAGGTTATCCTGCTTATTTTTGTTAGATATTTATTATTATATATTTTTTTTTTATTTATTTACCTTTTAGTCGTGACTGTGGCCGCCCGTGACATCTCTGCAAGGCCCTGTCAGAATACCAGCGCTGCAACATTTCATGTCGTAGCATTGTGCTGAGACAGGAGCCTTTTTGGTCTCGTACAGGTTTTATAAGTCTTTTTTTTATGTTGTATTATTTGTTTAACCCTTATGTTTCGGTTTACCTGTACGAGGTTTCAAATAAACAATTTTTCTTTCTTTCTTTCTTTTTAAGAATATGTATTTTTCATGATGTAGTTTGTAAGAACGACGAAATTGTTTTGTTCTGTCTTTTTTTATACCTTCACCCATTTTATTATTATACTAGCTTCTGCCCGCGACTTCGTACGCGGATCCGGTTGCTTATGCCAGCGACGACGGGGTCGGCAAAATCGAAGATCTGAAACGTCTGATGTCGAATTCTAAGAGCCCGGGGACGGGAACACAATGGGATGCGCGAGATGATACGAGACGTTCAAAAAGTACAATTTTGAATCATACCTCCGATGGCGGAATATGTGGCGTAGTCAATCATAGGCGTATACGTAAATGAACTCCGTTCCTTATCAACCCAAGGAAGGTCGCCATGACCTACGGCTATATCTTGAGACACATCCGATTCTTCAGATGATATCGACATTCTCACAAACGTTTGTAGCGCTCTTCTTCTGTCTCTTCATGCCGTACTCCAGCAATTCTTTTTCTCTCACTTTCTAACTGATTATGAATATTTTGTTGTGTTCGTGTTCGGGACAATCTATACTATAATATTATAAAGCTGAAGTTTGTTTGTTTGTTTGGTTGAACGCGCTAATCTCAGGATCTACTGGTTCGAATTAAAAAAATATTTTTGTGTTGGATAGTCCATTTACCGAGAAAGGCGATCAATGCGAAGCTGGGTCGGGTCGCTAGTGTTGATAATCTCGATCAGCAGTTAGTCGTGCATCACGTTCATCATTCGGTTCATAAGACCTGTTAGTAGATGTGCGAATACGCTGAGAACTCAAGCGTGATTCTGTATCGGTAAACGTTTCCGATTCGCGAGACAATGCATGTCGCTCACGATCAGCGGACATTCGCGCATCACTTTCCGCAGCAGATGCGTGGATACGCTGAGAACTCAAGCGCAATTCTCTATCCGTGAACGTCTCCGACTCGCGAGACAATGTATGACGTTCACGATCAGCGGTCAGTCGCGCATCATACTCTTTACTGGTCTCTAGAGACCTGGATGTAGATGCGTAAATACGCTGAGGACGCAGGCGTGCTTCGCGATCTGAAGAGGTTTCCACGGAGCGAGTTGCAGCCTGATGTTCTCGAACAGCATCAAGTCTCTCCTGACGCTCTTCGGTAGATTCTTGGGATCTTATGATCCTCAATCTTTTAGCTCCTTTGGAACATTGGGAAAGATTTGACCTCTTTCTAGGCATGGTTATAGTTTTATTGTAAAGATACCTGATCAATTAAAATCTAAGTGACTGCTCCCCTGCGTTACCGGGTAGGCTACCGTGTCACGAAGATAAATGGAAAAGGAAATTAAACACCCAAATAACATATAAGCCCGTAGGCATATTTATTCGATAAAATAAAAAAATAAATGGGAATTTTGGCCAGTAGAGTCAAATTTTCAATGATATACCATCGTCATCAAAAATCAGTCCTAAACTGTTACCGCCTTCACCGCGTGGAGGTACTCCCAGCTTATGTTATTTTATAAGATACAGTGAAATTAGTAAAATCAAAGCTATCTGATTTTCACATCAGATGTTTCTGATCTTCGATTTTTATAAGTCAACAGGAAATGCCCATCAGACCGAACAACTTTTGCTAAGATGTCATTCCTATATGTGTCATGGTGTAGCTGGGCTCTTGGAGTTCCACATCAGGTGTTCTAGATCTTCAAATTTATTCTCTCAGCAGAAAATGCTCATCACGTGGAACAATTTTTGCTATGGTACCATTTTTGTATCTCTTATAGTTTAGCTGGTCCGTTGCGGTTCTGCATCAAGTGTTCAAGTTTCCAAGATAAATTATAGCCTATATGTTGCCCAGACTTAATACCTATACGACAAAAGAAAAATCATTCAAATCCGCCCAGTAGTTCCGAAGATTAGCGTGTACAAACAAACAGACAAACAGACATACAGACAAACAGACATACAGACAAACAGACATACAGACATACAGACATACAGACAAACAGACAGAATTTTTTTTTTGGATTCGTGCTCTATTACTGTTCCTAAACCCCCCTCAATTATTTTTTTTTTAATATATTCAATGTACAGACACAGTTTTGTTACTGTTTTATTATATGTATAGATATAGATAGATTGAAAGTTTGTATTTGTTTACCCCATTAAAAAACTTGTTGCATGGTGGGTGGGTTAGTTAGTACCGCCTATTTCCCTAGATAGTGGTGGGGTCGGGTTAGATATCGCTAACCGTTTGGTTAGGTCCAGATGCAACTTTTTGTTTTGTGTGAGCAGCGAACCTATTGTATGGATTCCTAGTACAATAAAGTGACCTACTAGAAGCAGTTGGTGTTGTCGCCTTTGGACCTGGAATTCTGTTCACACACATTGTAATTTAATTTGTATATTCTATGCAACGGACATAAAGATGCAAATCTTTTGTCATTGACTAAGTAATTGACTGAATGGTAAATTGAAAAATGATGATACTAAATATTTGGCTTATGTTAATTTCGTAAATTAAAATTGGTAAAAGTACTAGTTGGTAAACAAGTTATTGTTTTGCTAAGTAATCATTTGGCAAATGAAATTATGCAGAAAATGGTTTGGGAAGTGATAATTTATCTATTTTTTTTCGATGAAACAAGGGAGACCCAACCCAAACCAGTACCACACCAGTCAGACCGACGGTCACAGTGACGTCACAGCCCGCTGTCAACAACACAACACGTTCAGGCCGCGTCGTCAAGCTTCCGGTACGCTTCGCTTGAAGGGTACTCCCCTGTAGCCACTATGCATCACAGCACATAACTACGTTTTGACACACTCTCGAAATGGACGAGCGAACCGCCAGCCACATATATTTATGCCTTCAGCGCGCGAACCGCCGCGCGCGCTAGCACACACGTGCCCCCGGCGTACTAGTGATGTGATTAAACGTTAAAGAAAAAAAATGGTTAAAATTTTGTAAAAATAACACGTTAAATTAAAAGTTTAAAATATAACTGATAAATAAGGAGTTTATTATTTTTATGTGTTCATTTATTGTGAAATTATATGTTTAATGAAACGTTAATCATTGGTACGTTTTGTTTTTACATACGCAGGAACGTCTGAAAAGAAGAAATACACATCGATTTTTTTTTTCAAATGTTCGTGTTATGTACGAATTATAAAAATACAGGTTGATTATTATATTCTATATTCGCCATCATACATTCTCATTTTATTGGCGTTTACAAAACATTAGCTGCGTAACTTTTGCTGATAATGTACCCCGCTTTCGAAAATGCCCTTTCGCATGGCACGGAAGCCGCCATTATATTCCTTTACATACTTAAAATTTTTAAATAAAATGGGATAAATAGTTTCTCGAGAGCGCCACCATTCAGCAATGTTCAGTAAGGATTCTTTGAGGTACAACTGCAGTTCTTCTTCTGCCTTTGTTCGTGCTGATTTCGGCGCAAGTTGTTACAGATGCACTCGAACTTGCAGTTGGAACGGCACTAGCTGAAGAAACCATAACTTCAGTATCATTTAAAGTGGTCATTATATGTATAAGCTCTGATTTTATGATTTCCAGGGCATTATTGTTTTGAAAAGCTTCGTCTTTGAATCTGGGATCCAATATCGTGCAGAGGGCAATCTCTTTGATATTTTCAATATTTCCCAGTCGAGCTGTAATGCCATCTCTTAATTTTTGTGTCAGGTTTTTTATTGGCTCGAGCATGGACGAATCGTTAATATGGGCGCTATATATAGAAAGTAAATTATTCGTCGTTATTAGAGATATGCTGGCACTGAGATAATTTTCCCCGCTGACAATCATAGTCACCTCACAAAATGATTTTAGTAGGTACTTGGCACACTTGATTTATAATCATTCTTCATGCGGTATCATAGTCCACAGGCAGGAGAGGTATTAAAGTCAATAAATTAAATCTCTTCAAGATGTGTTTAATTTGCCGCCAATTTGTACCTGGTGCTGAATTCTCTATTTTTCTCAGTTTTTATGTTTTTTTGGCCAGTACAAAATTCCATTTGCTTCCCATTCTTGGGCCACAGCAGTCAACATAGGACGGCCTTTTTCAAAAGTTTTAACAATTTTAAATGGCATACCTACTTATTTATATCTTATCTGAAAAAAAATATAATAATCTACTAAATTATTTTTTTCTAATTACGTTTTTCAAATTAAACGAAACTGGCTCTGCATCAAATAAACACCGACCGGCGACGTTTGGCGCAACGTGGCAACTGAGTGATTGATTCACTGAATAGTTTCTAGAACCTAACATCAATGAGGTGGGGCACGCTGCCTTGCCGCCCGCCTTGTTTAGGCCCCAAAAACTTCCAGTCGCGCACCTACTACAGATACCTACAATATTATAGTTTGGCTCTTGACACACATGACAGCTAATTCAAACAATACTTATTTGTATCGCGTAGTGATATTTTTGTTTAAGTAGGTACTAACAAACAAATAGGTTTCTAATGTAATGGGCAACGGCACGTTTTATACATAATATATATGTATATTATAGTATATGTTGTAACACATACTATATTTACTTTTTATAAGCATGCAATCATTTTTCATAATTGCTGTCTACATGTTATAATACTTGTTTTTATAGATTCATGGAATCTTTTATATTTTAAATGGGCCTTTAAAGGTACTTTAACATTATATTGCATCGAGCATAAAGCTAATTAAATGTATTTTAGTTCCCTTTTTATAAATCTGGAAAATAAATAATGTTTTGTTATGACATGTTTGTCAATGACAGTTGTCAATCTTGACAATTGTCAGTAATTCTTTTAATTAGTTTACGGCTTATATAACTTAAAACCTTCAAATTGGTGTCGAATATATGTGTGTATTGCTGTATTTTATACTAACCAGCTGGACACCCGCTAATGTAGCTGGTGTTCATTAAAATCCTATACGCACTAATCAAATAAAAGTAACTGGAAGTCTACAATAATTGAGTCTGGCCGGTACTATAATACCCCGCTATATGGCCATACGGGCGTTCTAGAAATATAATTCATAATTGGAAAGTAATATGAATTTCGGAAGAGCTGACAGGAAAGAAACCTGTCAAATGGGTCAGTCTAGATCTCGCTGTCGCTTAAGTAACACGCTGATTTACTTCTACTTTACTTACTACAAGTCTACCGGTCCACCACCAAAAGTCGGTAACGGTCCTGAGTCGTGCCGTCGTGCTGTCGCGTGCCTGCTGCTCCCAGGGCGGGTCTTACTGTTATGATCCCCGGGGACTTCCGTCCCAAAGCTAGGAGCCGACCGCGGCAGTCTTATCTTCGACCGATCCTGTTTGCTGGCCAGGCTGTGGAGCCTGGAAATCTCAGCCTAACTTAGTGCGTCTAGGTTAGTGTTTTTTATATCTCTGTTTTTATACTCATCGCATTCTTGTGAGAGCTATTAAATTTTAACGTACAATTCTGTATAGCTTTTTATTTCATAAAATAGTAAAATTGTTACAATATATTTATATTGATTGCAGTATTTATCCATTTTGAGGTCAGTTCGACGGAGCCCCTGCGGGTCTCCTATTTCTGTCTGCAGAAAAGAACCTAACTAAACCGAACCTCTCGGGGTGCTCGACCGTCTTCTTCTGGTTTTAGTCGCCAAGTCCTGATTTATAGCTTCTTAAGTTATTTTATTAGTTGCAATCACTTAGTTGCCTTTTAAGTTATTAGTCACCTGGAAAATAATAAGCCTTAAACAAAGATATTGTAGGTCGCTGTAGAACTCTGCGGGTAAAAAAAGATTTTAGTTTAATAATAAATAGGATAATGTATACGTACGTACTTCAGAACTTGAAACTGTAGGTAGGTACAATATTCTGGGTTTAATTACATACATAATTCACATTCATCACTTTCATCGGGTAGTGGTCGTAAGTTGCGAATTCGTGGCAGTTTCGGCACCAGAAGAATTCGGCTTACAATAATTTATTTACATCGCTTTGAACTAATATGAAATGAAGTGGGTTTTGAGGTCCATTGGCGTTATTCCATGATGTGTATCCACAAGCGAAACATTTCTGTGAAAGAATAAAGCGTGAAAGAACCCTAAAATTAAATGGCTGCAAGTAGTTATGTTATGTAAGTGCTCAATAAAACCAAAAGGTTATAAGTTTTTGGATAGGTGGTTTATTAAAAACACTGAATTAATCTGAATACTGTTTATTTAGAGAAAAGAAAAAAAAGCTTACATTTACATATTTGTAGCAGTCAATGAGGTGATCTCTAAATGCGGAGGTCGGAGTAGAAGTACTGCCTTCTGAATCAAGCTCTTGATCCAGCCGCCTAACGAGAGCCTCCTTAGATGTTGGTCAAGGCTCTTAGCAATTAAGCCATTGGCTGTAACAACTATCGGCACAATGATCGCTGAGTCCACATCCCACATGTCGACAACCACGCGGGCCAAGTCAAGATACTTTAACTGCTTGTATTTCTCGACCT
Source organism: Charanyca ferruginea (assembly GCA_947361185.1). Taxonomy (NCBI): domain Eukaryota; kingdom Metazoa; phylum Arthropoda; class Insecta; order Lepidoptera; family Noctuidae; genus Charanyca; species Charanyca ferruginea. Next base: position 18,867,785 of record OX376077.1, on the reverse strand, counting down.
TCACGAGGTTCACGTCATGCGGAACTGTTATGTCAATAATCATTGCGCCCTTCTCCAATCGATCCACCACCACTACATCAGGCTTATTGGCTACAATAGTCCTGTCAGTGATGATGGATCGATCCCAGTACAATGTGACATTGCCATTTTCAAGAACTGAATCGGGCACCTACCTGTAGTATGGTACTAGTGATTCCACGAGGTTGTATTTCAGAGCAATTTGCTGATGGGTAATCCTGGCCACAAGGACGAGAACATCCATTATTATTATTAATACTATTGCAGACTGACCGTTTCTCGTAAAAGTGCTGACTTTAGAACTTCCTCACTTTTTCTTTTAGGTACAAGATTCTAGCGATAGTTGTAGTGTGCCATGCATGTTGGACCAATGCCTGGGATGAAATACGACATCCAACAAGCCCTGTACCTATTGTTGGTCATGTAAATGTATGTATCAGCTATGGCACATCACTTTTAAGGAAACAATCACATACACTGAATACAAATACTACACTTGAAGCTGCTTTAAGAAATATGGTTGCCCAACAGATACCACCGTGTCAGGTAATATAATTTTACTGTTCTGTCATGTCTTTTGGTTGTAATCCATTCTAAACAAATGTATTTAAAAGAATTGAATTATCAAATTGTGGCTAACTAAAAACATAAAATAATTTATTATAATATTTAATTATATTAGATGTTTGTTTTATATTGCAGTGGACAAGAACAACACTTCTCTGGCATTGCTGTTGGTGAAGGGCTGACAGAGCAGCATCACATTCTACTTTAGAACGAACTTGAAGCAACAAGAAGTCCTTCTCATGAATCAGAGCTAGACACTATGACTTCTAACCAAGCAGAAGAAAGGAATGCAGATATAACTGATAGTAACCAGGTACTGATGCCAAACTATATACAAGCACCAAGTATACAATGGCAATGTTTTTTCTCTGGTTGCAACGGTATGAAAGACTTTTAGTACCAACATCACTACGGGTAAGTTTACTTTTTCCATGAACCAACCATTTTTGTTTGAATGCTGTGATGGTTATGTTGTTGATATATTGGATCCCTATCCTGCAGCAACAACTGATGCAGATATAATTAAACAAGGATTTTGAAATGAAAATAGCCCAATAGCAATAGTATTTATTTCAAGTGGGGGACAGAGGCTTTAAGGACTCCTTAGTATTATTAGATACTTGTGGTTATAATGTACAAATGCCTTTGTCTCCACAAGAGGGTGAGACACTGTGCCGTTGGGTGGTCGAACCTGTAAATGGAATGGAATTTTAAATCAAAGTTCAAAATATTTAGGCAAACACTTTTCAACAGGTCTTCGAAACATATCATGATAGATTTCTCTGTAGCTGGTGCTGGTCTTATCAATAAGTATTATTTGAGAGCACAAGAGAGAGCTGCTGAAATACTACAAACAGTGAACCAAAATATGCATAAAAATAATGATCTGTGTCATTATGTTCGGGGTACCTTAATAGAAGTAGGGCAGATTTTCAAAACATTGCTGTTATTAATGAGAATCTAAAGGAATTCCCTATATTAAATGTAAATAATTTAATATTGATTGCATGCGGGACTTACAAACTTAAGCAAGCTTGCTCATATTATAGCGAGCACATAAGATTTAATGGGAAGTATCAAATTGAAGTGTGCACTAATGTTATTGTCGGCTGTCGTACTGTATGTCGGATGTTTTAGTGACTAATCTCTTTGGCCCCCTCAATTGGAGCTCTCCGGAAGCTACTCGCAGTTTGTGAGTCTTTTGTAGCTTCACACGGTCTCATGTATAATGTAAAGAAATCTGTTTACATGGTTTTTAAATCAGGTCCCAAGAATCCACCTGTACAACCACTTATTCTGAATGGTGAGTCATTAAACAGAGTATACAAGTTTAAGTATCTCGGACACTGGGTGACCGATGATTTAAAAGATGATTTTGATATGGAGAGGGAACGCAGAGCGTTGTCAGTTCGGGCGAACATGTTGTCGCGCAGATTCTCCCGGTGTACAGACGCAGTCAAAATTACTTTATTTAATGCGTATTGCACCTCACTGTACAGGGGGAGTCTGTGGACTAACTACACGCAACGAGCGTACAATGCTCTGCGGGTCCAATTTAATAATACGTTCAGGGCGCTGTTGCGGCTTCCACGTTTCTATAGCGCGTCAGCAATGTTTGCTGATGCACACACAGATGGCTTTGCAGCCGTATGGCGCAAAAAGACCGCGTCATTCATGAGTCGGTTGCGTGGAAGTCGCCACAGCATCTTGAGTACCATTGCTGCTAGGCACGATTGTCCCCTGATACGGATGTTAGTGCAGCGGACTAAGTCCCTGCTTACTATCTTGTACTAGTTTAAGTTTCATGTATGGGTCGAAGTTATCTGAATAAATACATTTTATTATTATTCACATTCATTTATTTTATATACATATTAAATTACATTTTTAAATATTCATATAAAAACAAAAACATTTAAAAATATAAAAAAATAGTACCTCACCGGTATCGGGAACAGGGTCCAAGCTACCGGCGGTCAGGGCTCCAGAGAGAGGAACCTCCTGACAATGCGGGCCGTGTCCAGAAGTACTGCCTTCTGAATCAAGCCCTTGATCCAGCCGTCTAACGAGAGCCTCCTTAGATGTTGGTCGAGGCTCTTGGCAATTAAGCCATTGGCTGTAACAATTATCGGCACAATGATCGCTGAGTCCACATTCCACATGTCGACAACCTCATGGGTCAAGTCAAGATACTTTATCTGCTTGTCTTTCTCGGCCTTCATGAGGTTCTCGTCATGAGGAACAGCTATGTCAATAATCATTGCGCGCCTCTCCAATCGATCCACCACCACTATATCAGGCTTATTGGCTACAATAGTCCTGTCAGTGATGATGGATCGATCCCAGTACAATGTGACATTGCCATTTTCAAGAACTGGATCGGGCACATACCTGTAGTATGGAACTTCTGATTCCACGAGGTTGTAATTCAGAGCAAGTTGCTGATGGATAATCCTGGCCACAAGGTTGTGCCTGTGTAAGTACTCTTTGTTAGCAAGACGAGAACATCCAGAGATAATATGACGGATTGATTCACCCGGCCGGTGACATGCCCGACAAATGTCAACCGTGCCATCCTTCATAATAAATCTCCGGTAATTATTCGTCAAAATAACTTCGTCCATAATTGCACACACAAACCTTCGGTTTCTCCAAATAGATCACCGAATCGTAGCCAGGATACGGACGCTAAGAAATCCACATCGGGCCCGTGTAGGGCCCGGAAAAAGCGTCCGTGAAGCTCCTTACTCTTCCACACCTCCTCGCGATCATTAGTCTCAAGCACTACAGGCTTGCACCAGTTCTCTTTAGCCAAGGAGAGCGGGGTGAGGCCTTTGTCCACTGCAACTACATCTCGGTGCATCCCCACGTCGGCTCCAAGGAAATATTCCCTGAGACTGTATATCTCACGGTTGTGCAGAGTCTTAACATTTAAGAAGCCACGACCTCCGCACTTCCGTGGGATATACAGTCTCATTACCGATGACCGTGGGTGATGCATCCGATACGCTGTCAACAATGTACGGACTCTTCTATCCAGGGCATCGAGTTCCGTTTGAGTCCATTTGAGTATGCCGAAAGAGTACATCAAGACTGGCATGACCCACCCGTTGAAGGCGCGCACCTTATTTCCGCCTGACAAAAGACTATTTAATACTTTCTTCAGGCGGCCAAAGAAGCGCTCCTTCAACGATTGCTTCATGTCAGCAGCATTGATGCCCAACGCTTCCGCCATACCCAAATATTTGTAGGTCTCAATTGAAGAGAGGGATCTAAGGTTTATGGAATCCGAAAGCTGAACTCCCTCAGATTCCACAATCTCCCCTCGCTTGACATGCATGACCGCACATTTGTCCACGCCAAATTCGATCCTGATGGCGCTACTGAAAGTTTCTGTTACTTTCAGTAGCTCCATCAGCTGTGAACTGTTGGTGGCAAAGAGTTTTAGGTCATCCATGTAAAGGAGGTAAGATATTACCTGACCTCCTCTCTTCAATCTATAGCCTAGACTTGAATTCTCCAGCAGTGTGCTTAGAGGATTCAAGGCTAAGCAGAACCAAAGTGGACTCAAACTGGCGCCCTAAAATATACCCCGCTCAATCCTTATCGGTTCACTGTTCCTCTGGATATGTCGACATCCTGGATAGCGAAGGACCGTCCTCCACTGCCCCATACATGACATCAGGAAGGTGCGCAGAGTGGTATCTATCTTATACAACTCTAGCACCCTCATGAGCCATGTATGCGGCACAGAGTCATAGGCCTTCTTGTAATCTATCCAACATGTCGACAGATTCCTTCGGGATCGGCGAACCTGTTGACTAATGGCCATGTCAATCAGGAGCAGCTCCTTAGTACCGCGGGACCCATTCCTACATCCATTTTGAGAGGGAGACATGATAGCGTTACTGTCTATGTGTTGGTTAATTTTCGCTCTCAAAATAGGTGTAAAAACTTTATAGACCGTCGGCAAACATGTGATCGGTCTATAATTTGCAGGCTCCGCAGTACTACCTGATTTATGGAGCAGGTGGGTTATTCCTGTCGTCAAGAACTGGGGTAGCGATCCTGATTCCAAGGCTGACTGGAACCGAGACGCTAAACAAACGTGCGACCTTCTAAACCATTTTATCCAGAAGTTGTGCAGCCCGTCCGGCCCTGGAGACTTCCAATTGGACCGATTTAAGCAAAAATGTTCCAAACCACACAAACCTCATTTCGAGATAATTGACTTTAAAGTTCCGTCTGCGACATTTCAGCTGTGGGTTGGACCATACGGATTTTCGTCAATTATTAACATAGAGTTATGAGTCTTTGATATGTTAAAATATACCTTATTTGGAGTACATAGGTCACAAAACTCCAAATTGTCGTGGTTATGGGTTGGAACATTTTTGCTTAAATCGGTCCAATTAGGCAATGGACGGACTGCACGAGCTACATCATGGGGGCTGATAATGATTGCCCCCATTTCTGGTATCGGGTCGCACGCTCGTTCGACTTCCAGAGTCCAATCACCCTCAGTGTGACTGACAGGCACCGACCAGATGTTGCGCCAGAACAAACACATGGCGTCATCATCCGGCAGGCGTACCTGCCGGATGATGACGCCATGTGTTCACACAAAACCTGCTCTGTGACTGATACGTAGTATCAGTCACACTTTGAATCGGTCGCTCCCAAGTCCTATAAACCCACCTTTCATCGCTCTGGAATGTGCGATTCTGAGTGTATCGTTCCACCCGCCGCTTATACCTTCGAATACGGTTTGCCCATGCATACACCTTCTGCTTCAGGAAGTCGATGCGCTCTGTGACCCAGGGCATATAGTCTCGAGGACTGATATCAGTCCCCGAGAATGCCCGCCTCACAAAGCGCATCACTCTAGGGCGAGTATTGCACTCCCTAAAACAGATAAGTTTGCCGATGAGCACTCTGGCCTCACTAATACGCTGCTCAATTCTGCACTGCCACGCCGGTACGGCAGGTTTTGGTCGTGTAGCTCTATCATCATTAGGAAATTTGACGTGAGCCACACGACATGCCGCAACAGCCGCGCAATACAGAATCGAATGCGCATCAGTGAGGTCTTCGCAACCATCAAAATAATTTGATAACTGCGAATCCAGAGCACACACCAGCACCCTATTTTTTTATGCATGGGCAAACGAGGTAAACGTGGTCTAAGCTCAGGCGAAATGAATCGATATTCTCGAATTGCACCCTCCAACGCGCTCCTCAATTCATCATTGCACTAAGTACTTACTTGTGTAACCATGTCATCACTCTCATCAGTAACATGGCTTCGTGTTGCGGTCGGCTGTGGTTGTGCCACTTCCACAATCTGCGGTAGGGGAGCAGTAACATGGTTTCTCTGCATTTCAATTCGGAGGCGATCAAGTACAATGTCATCCAACATACGATTGCGCTGGATGACCCGCACCCGATCCGATAATCGTTGTGCCGAAACGTTGACAGCTGGCTCAAGCACCTGAAACAGAGAGAGCATCCGAACACGGTACGCGGTCAGATTACTTCCCCCCTCTGTAGCCCCATAGTATGCGCGCATGACATTTTCGTTGGTGGCTTGTGTCCATCTCATGCGCTGCACACTTCCGCCGGAAGCGGGGACCCTATCAGAGACCGGTGGGTCTCGGGGCTCCAAACTATCCGGCGGCCGGCGTCTTCCCCGCCGGCGCACAGGTGGTGGCGTCGTCGGCGGAGAGAAATACTCGTCGCTCGAGCTCGACGCAACTGCCGAGGCCGGTGTCACATTACTCACGATGGGGCTGGTTTCCGGCGGCGGCGAGGCGGAGCTGAGCGACGAGTCCGGTGGTGGTGGGCGTGCTCTTCGCGTTGCTGACCTTGTTATCATCCTTTGCTTACTTTATGTTACGTTTTATCATCCATATACTGTATACGTATTTTCATTGTGAACACTGACATCATGACAGATGTCAGTGAATTTAAAAATGATTTTCAATTACTATTGCTTGCATATAAATGGTCCATTTCGTTTTTAATATATTTGGGGTGACTTAATAGCTGTTTATTATGGTATAATTCGTTAGTTGATCCAAATTTATGTTGATTTTATAATTTATGTAACGGAGTGAAGAAAAATTGCAAAATGACATTACAGTGTTGTCAGTATTATTATTATTATTATTATTCTCATTTATTTATTTTATTTACATATTGTATTATATTTTTAAATATTAGTAAAAAAAAACAAAAACATTTAAAAATATAAAAAATAGTAGCCCACCGGTATCGGGAATAGGGTCCCAGCTACCGGTGGTCAGGGCTCCTGAGAGAGGAATCTCCTGACTATACGTGCCGTGTCCAGGAGTACCGCTTTCTGTATCAAGCCCTTGATCCAGCTGCCCAACGAGAGCCTCCTTAGGTGTTGGTCGAGGCTCTTGGAAATGAGTCCATTGGCCGTAACGACTATCGGCACAATGACTGCTGTATTCACATCCCACATGTCGACAACCTCGCGAGCCAAGTCAAGATACTTAATTTGTTTATCTTTCTCGGTTTTCACGAGGTTCTCGTCATGCGGAACCGCTATATCAACAATCATTGCGCGACGCTCTAATCGATCTATCACCACTATGTCAGGCTTATTGGCAACAATAGTCCTGTCAGTGATGATAGATCGATCCCAATACAATGTGATGTTGCCATTTTCGAGAACTGGGTCGGGCACATACCTGTAGTACGGTACTTCCGATTCCACAAGCCTGTATTTTAGAGCAAGTTGCTGGTGGATAATCCTAGCTACAAGGTTGTGTCTATGCAAGTAGTCTCCGTAAGCCAGACGAGAGCACCCAGAGATAATGTCGCACGCTTAATCATAAAGAGAAATAACTCAAAAATAAGTTATTTAAAGATTTAATCATAAAACGTAATAACATTATCGCTAAGAATTTTACGCTCCAACCGCCGCTCGATTTGAATGAATATGAACGAGATAAAGGACTGTCGCTCTCTTTCTGACTAACGTGCCCGAACAGATTGGTACCAGTAAGCGGCTATATTCAGTCATGTGCCAACAGTGATACAAGCAAGGTGATCGCAAAATTATTCTAAGGGCGAAACATTACGGCATAAATCTTTATATTATTAACAGGTAAGTCTTATTTCTTGTTTTAATTTATTCATAAAGTGAATAACTAAGTCTTATTTCACTTTATTACAAAAAGCATGTCACTACTTTGTGATATCATTATGACTTATTGCAGTTTAGTTTAAATTTTATTAACGCGTCGTCCAAATTTATACGAGTTATTTCGTTTTCATTTTAAAAGAATAAATATAATTTTGGCACAAAATGACTTATTTCGGTTTAGTTTTAAATTATCGTTCAAATTTAATAATGAAACATGCTTATTGCTGTTTATGATTAACTATCGTCAAAAGTTATTTGGGACATTTAAAATTATTTCCCTTTCCATTTGAATAGAATATTTTAATTGTTACTTATTATATGCATCGTCTGAATAGCCGTTTAGTGAATTAACATACAATTAGGCCAGTCTTATTATTATTGTATCCTACCCTAATCCTTATAAGATAATTTGGTACAGGGACAAAGCAAGGAATGTCACAAAAAAAAGTTTTTGTGTAGGTAATTAATCTACTATATAAAAATAAGTCGGGTTTTCCTTCCTGACGTTATAACTCCAGAACGCACGAACCGATTTCCACGGTTTTGCATTCGTTGGAAAGGTCTCGGGCTCCGTGAGGTTTATAGCAAAGAAAATTCCTGTAGGTAGGTAGGGTAGGTATGTAGGTAGGTAGGTGGGTATGTATGTAGGTAGGTAGGTAGGTATGTAGGTAGGTAGGTATGTAGGTAGGTAGGTAGGTAGGTAGGTAGGTATGTAGGTAGGTAGGTAGGTAGGTATGTATGTAGCTAGGTATGTAGGTAGGTAGGTAGGTATGTAGGAGGTAGGTAGGTAGGTAGGTTTACATTATTATTGACGTTTAAAACTGTGACTTGATCCGTTATTTACCGAGTTGCAGATGCGCCTTAATTTAATATTAAAAACTTTATATTGTTATTATTTGTAGCATGGCGTCTTGGCGAGCAAGTCGCATTCTGAAAATGGTAACACCTGATGCAACATCTCATACTCAAGATAAGAAGAAGATAGAAGATCAACACAGTACAGCTAAAGAAAACACAGAAAATGTTTCCCCAAATAAAAATACAGATGTAAGTAGCTGTGATGAGATCTTATCAGATTGTGATAGAGATGATCAATTTGCCAACAAAATTGATGCTCGATTTATTAGTTCTCGTAAATCAGATAATAGTAGTCTTACTACACACACATCAATAATAAGAACATTGCAAACAAACCTCGTACCAGATTATGACAGTGATGATTCATCCATAAATGATAATAGTAACTTAGAAAACATTAAAACTTGTACTGAAATTGATCAAAGCATTCAAAAAGCACTGCCGAAATCTTCTTCTTCAAGCTCGTCTTCATCGAGCTCTACCTCCTCTAACAGTTCATCTTCGGATTCAGACAGTTCTACGTCTTCTAAACGAACTAATCAACATTCTGAGCAATACGCCGATGGTGTAAGACCACAGAGCGCTTCAACTTCCACTCTACCTGCCAATATTTCACCAAATTATACTGATGAAAGTGATAACATAGACTTAAGTGATGATGACCCTACATTTAATTATGAACTGTCTACCAAACGCAAAAAGAAAAACTATTTTTTTGATGCTGCCACCAAAACAGACTCATCTGACAGTGACGACGATAGTGTTTCAGATTCTGATAGAAAGAAGCTTAGTAAAAGAGGCCGCAAGCGATCTCTAAATCCTGCAAAGTGGAAACAAAATAAAGTTAAAAATCTTTGGTTTTTGAATAACCGGGGAAGATCATTAATATAAACTAAAAAGAGGAAAGGACCTAAAATTTAGCCTTGTGGAATTCCCATTGGTATTGGTGGTTGGTTTTAAACCATGTGAATTCACCCCGTTTATTTGAACTTGCTGCTGTCTATCATTTAAATAAGATTTTACTAAACTAAGCTCAAGTTTACCTAGTCCGTAATGCCCAAGTTTCAGAATTAATGTGTCGTGATTTACGCAATCAAATGCCTTGGAGAGGTCACACAAGATTCCTATGGCATCTTGTGCCTCTTCCCACGCAGTAAATATGTGTTTTAATAAAGTGACACCGGCGTCAGTCGTACAACGCCCTTTGGTGAAACCATACTGTTGATCGTGTAATATGCCATTTGTGTTAAAATGAGCAAGCATCTGATTAAGCATAATCTTTTCAAAAACCTTGCTGAGAGCCGGCAACACGGACACGGGTCTATAATTGTTAGTATCATTACTATCGCCGGATTTGAAAAGAGGTATGACCTTACTAAATTTCATTAAATCTAGGAAAACACCTTGGTCTACGCACATATTAAATATTAAAGCCAAATAAGGTGCTATTGTTTCTATTGTAGATGTACATACTTTTATAGACATACCCCACAGATCTTCAGTAAATTTTATTTTGATTTGCCGAAAAGCTTTTAAAACGGTCATGGGGTCAATATGTTTAAATTGAAATTCTACAGGGCAGCCTGGAACGTTCGCTTTTAATAACGCAATTGAGTCGTCAGGTGAAGAGTTCAAAGCTTCCGTGGTTTTGATTGGTATGCTAGTAAAGAAATTGACAAATTCACGAGCTACTTCTATGTTAGAGCTTACGGGACCATGTGATGTCTCCAATGTATATTCCGCGTTACGAACTTTTTTCTTGCTAGTTTTATTTATAACTTTCTAAACTGTCTTTATTTTATCGTCTGCCGATTTGATCTTGTTACTAATGTATAGCGCTTTCGCTACCTTGCAAGTATTTCTAAAAGTTTTAGAATAAGTAGCAACATACTTGTTGAAAGTTTCCGTGTTAATAACGGGTGATTTTTTAAGAGGTATAGGATTTGATTTTCAAAAAAAACACAAAAAATTGTAAAATTTGATGAAATCTTTATTGGAATCGATAGAACGATCAATATAATTTAATGTTTGAAGATGATTTTATGCAAATGCTGGCCGCGGCTCCGGCTCCGGTTTAGATGGCCCATTCGCAAGGCCCAATTTCGGCACACTCTCTTCAACATATCAGCCGGTATATCACGAATAAATGCTTCAATATTGGCTCCCAGTGCGTCAATCGTTGCTGGTTTATCCCTGTAGACATGAGCCTTAACATGGCCCCACAAGAAATAGTCCAAAGGCGTTAGATCACACGATCTAGGCGGCCAATTGACGGGCCCAAAACGTGAGATAAACTGTTCACCGAAGGCGGCTCTCAATTAGGCCATTGTTTCGCGTGCCGTGTGGCATGTGGCACCGTCTTGTTGAAACCACATGTCAGGCATGTCCAATTCTTCCATTTTGGGCAAAAAAAAATCATCAATCATCACACGGTAGCGCTCGCCATTCACAGTAACGTATCGGCCATTGTCGTCACTCTCTTAACCGAGCATGCATTTTGATAGTAAAATTCAATAATTTGCAAGCGTTGTTCGTTCGTAAGTCGATTCATGGTTAAATTATAGACCAAACTGAACAAGTTTGACACTGACACAAGACACGATTCACGCGTGATCTGTCAAAAACAGTGTTGCCAAAAAGATACCAGCAAAAAAATCACCCGTTATAAGGCTTAAGGCCATACAGCTCAAACAGTCTTTCTCTACTTTTTCTAATACCCTTAGTAGCCCAGTCACTAAATATAAACTTAGGGCTATATTTCACCTTTTTTTCACAATTTTTATTGAATTCAGTTTCGACCACAGAAAATAAATCATTATACAATTTATTTGCATCGTTGTTATAGTGGTCTAGAGTACTTAACTTATTATTTAGAGTTTTATTAAATTTATTTAATTTACCAGTTGTTATTGGTCTAAATTGTATTTGCACTTTTGTCGTAGGCATTTTGAACATAACTGTTACCGTTTGACCGCTATGATCCCATGGTAAATAATTAACAATAGCTTTATCTACATAGTCGCAATCGCAAAAAATGTTATCGATGCAGGTAGCAGTAGTTGGAGTTACCCTAGTAGGCTCCATGAAAACAATCGACAAATTAAATGATTTAAAAAGGCTTAATAATCGACTACTATTCAAATTATTTTCTAAAACATTAATATTAAAATCACCACAAATAATTGCGGGTTTGCTACACGTTGCAAGTTTCGCTAATACATCTTCCATTACAGACTCAAATAAAGAATAGTTTTGGTAGCTTGGGGGTCTGTACACGCACACTATAATATGCTCATCCAGCTCGACACAGGAAAGTTCGATGCAATGTTCAACCGATAGGCCAACTATGTCATTTCTTTCTTTATATTTTAAACAATCTTTTAATAACATCAATGAGCCTCCACGCGACATAGCTTTGCGATTAAAACAACTGCCCACACTATAGTTTTCATAGTTCATTAGCATTTGGTAATCCTATAACCAATGTTCAGTAAAACAAACAATGTCAAACATGGTTTTTCTAAAAACATTTCAATTTCTAATAATTTGGATGAAATATCTTGAATAATTTGATGAAATAATTTCAAGTTGTTCTGCTGTTTCTGCAACTTAACTTTATGAGAGCATGAAGGTACCTTGTTGTTTGTAGGTTTAACTATATGGTTATTGGTACCTTCTGTTGTCTTACAAACTAGTTTAAATTATTATCCGGAGTTTGACCACGGACTTCAATGATATCAGGTAGTGAGTTCCTACCACTTGTGCAAATCGCATCAATAGATGGCTGGTCCATTATGACACATGGATCCTCCTTCGTACAGTTTGTATAATTATGTATAGCATAAGTGCTACAATCATTCTGGGTCACCACCTTATTATTAGTATTATTACTAATTGATGTGGAGCTAATAACACAAGAGTTCGACATACTACTTATGTCTGAGTTAATACTATAAGCTAATAGCCGCGCTATTTGATGTTAAACCTAAAGGGCAGATACACAGTATCCCTAGTCGATTTTAATTTTCCAACAAAACTGTTGGTGTCAAAAAACATAAGCTTGTCACTATAGTGACTTACTAGAAGATGCACATGTTTATTTAACATATGTATATAATTATTTTGTCTGTATGTTAAGTGTTTAAAATATGGGAAACCACACAAAATTATTTTATTACAATTAATGTTTAGAACTGCTGTAACACAGTTAGTAATATCTTCCTTTGTGACCTTTAAACTATTACCTATAAATACAGAAATATTGGTTGATACATTATATTGAAACTTTGTTATTGATGCCATTATATGTCTGTAGGATAACCCTGGTGTACAATGGTTCTGAATGTTATATCTTAGGTTATTATTAATTAATTTCCCTATACCTCTGCCTATACTATCAGAAAACATTAGTGAAAGACTTGCTTGACTGCTACCAGAGGAACTATATACTGCCTGTGGCACTTCTTGTACAATATCATGGTTATGGTTGGGGATACAACCATGGGTACTCACAGCTTGGGACTCCGTTGCCTCAGGCTGGACGGCGACAAGGTCAGACGAGCTCTGACAAGTACACTGCGTGTTTTTTTTTTTTTTTTTATCGTTTGATAGGCATCCGAGAGTAGTGTTGCTGAGAGTCAGCGAGTCCACTCTGTCTGCGTTGTAATTACACAAATCCACTAACTCATTTGCAGCTAGTATATCGCACCTTTATTCAAAAAAAGAAATAACTCAAAATTACTGTTTTGTGGGAAAACGCATTAAAAGTTTGACATTGTTTACCTTAATGGTTTCAATTTATCACAAAAAAATACAGAATGGTTTAGGTCAAATCCAAAAGTAGGGATGGGTAGCGTAATTAATAAACTAGTAGATTATCGTAAAAAATATTATCTTTTTTATCAGGAAGACTCTTAAATAAATAATTTAAAAAAAGGTTCGTTGTTATTTCACTTTTCAATAAAATATGTAAGCAAATAATTTAGATGCGGATGGAGTAATTGTAAAGGTTTCAGTTTTATATTAAAATCTAAAATCATCTTTCAAATTGACGAAATATTTAGATATTTTGCATTATTAACCTAACCTAATAAACTGTCAGAGAAGACTATTTGTAATTGTTTCTGTGTTAATTTTAATTGTCAAATAATTACAAACATATTTTTCATAAAAAAAGACGTTTCTTTTCGTTTTATCCGTATTTATTATCAAAAACTGGAATGTAGAACCACACGTAGAAACACAACTAACAATAGGTATTATATTACGTAGTAGGTACTATCATAATTATCAAAAGCAATTATAAATCAAAACAAAAATCTTTATAAATTCTTCTTCTTCTTCTAATGTTATTTAATGAAATTAACAAAATATAAAATATTTATTAAAAACTAAGAAAATTGTTGAGACTAGCGCCGTAAACAGACTTTAATCATTTTGGTATTACTATCCAAAAAAATCACACAATAAAATCAACTAAAAAATAAGATAGTGAAGTACAATATTAAATTACTTAAAATATTGAATTATAAAACCCTGCATAAAAAGAAGGGATCAATGCTTTTGAGATAAGCTCTTTTAAATCTTTCTTCTTGTTTGCACTTATTTCTTGTTTATTGAAGTATGCTGCTTGAAGTGTTATTTCTGTAGTTGATTTCATCTTCTTTCTTTTGTTTCTTACATTGACTTCCTTATAGTTTTCATCTTTGTATGATGTTTTGTAGAAAAAAAAGGTAGGGTTTTCCTTGGTAATTTTTATAACTTTTATTTCATTCCAATTAACATTCTGTCCATCTGTATTGCTCGTAAAATTATATCCCCATTCTTCTTGTAATATTTTCAAATCATAAAACATTTCAAAATTCATCTCATGCACAACTAACGGAGGTTTTGACTTTTTCGCATTCTTAATTAGAGGTATATACTGGTCGGGTGTATATATAGGACCAGATTTTAAGTTTTTTTTCACCTCCCTCTCGATGAGGCTATGTACGCTATCAGCCTCATTCTGCGTGTGTCCCCGTATCAAAAATTTATGCGTAATGCTCTTTATGTTTAACGTTTGTACAGCATATAAATATAGAGATGTGATGTACTTATTCTTATTCTGCCCGCAGCAATTGTCAGAATAAAATATCACCTCCTTTTCCTCATCGTCTTCATCACTTAAAGTTTTTAAATATGCCCATACACATGAACCGATCTCTATAGCGCCACGTTTAGCATCACTCTCTGACCAAAAATAACAATGCACGTTTTCATAGGCTACTTTACATTCCTTTGATGTTAATTCGGTAACGGTTAAATTATAGCAATTAAGTTTCGACTTATAGTAAAAGGAGGAAGTCTCACCTTTTGGGCACTGCAATACTGCCTCTAAATCATACACAGCTACTCTGAGATTTTTGTAAACTTTTATGCGATCATTGATCTTCTCAATCCTACTACAATTCTTCTCTTCTAAAAGTGTTTGATATTTTTCTTCTAGTTCTTTCTTTTGATCAGCATTAGAATTATAATAGGAGTTGCATAGATCACATTGATCTTTCTTTGGTTGGAAAAAGGCAAGATTAAATTCAGTTGTAAATATTTTATAATATGTTATGTATGTACCTGCGTCTTTATTGTTTTGTTGTCGCTCTTCTTTAAAATCGTTGTATAAATCTTTAATAGTTTTGCTGCCTTCTATATATTCCTTTGATGTAGAAGCCCGTGTGTAGTGAGATTCAATCTTAGGGATTGAATTTATGTGCTCCATGATCGCAGCTCGTAATTCGGGATCATTTTTTCTATGATTTTGATGTCTTCCTCTCATATCATTAAGTGAAAAATCATTTTCGTTTATTTTATTTTGTATTGTAAATATCATACGGTCCGAGATGTCCAACGTGGCCTTATAAAAAGTTTTGCAAACTCTAATCGAAGTGTTCTCGACTCTAAAATGAAATGCTTTGTAATTATGCCTAGGTCTCTCAGCATTCGTGTATCTGTATTTAGGCTGAACATCAACCATACTTGCACTTATGTACGCTCTTTGCTTTGCCAAATCTCCCAAATCCCAAAATTTCCGAAAGAGTTCGTATCTGCTGTCTGTATTAATCTTTGTGGTGCATTTAAGCCTGCATTTTTCCGTGCAAGGTTCTTTTAGATGCCTGGCTGGAACACTCTTCTTAGTTTTCGACATGGAAACATATGATTTTCCCTTATTACGCAAACGTTTAATTTTATTTTGTTTCCATTGGGAAGGATTTTTGGTACGTTTCCGTCCCTTTTTCGGAGCCGTTCTTGAATTAGATGAACTGGTCGAAGAAGAGCTTGATTGGCAAAATAAATAATTCCTCTTTCTCCTAGGTACGATGTTTGTAAATGTCGGATCTGTATCGCTTAAGTCTATATCACTTTCGTCGGTATATACTGGAGATGTATAATAATGTTGAGTCTTCTTTATCTCCCTGGGATGACGATTTAGCTCCTGAAAGATAAATTAATATTAGAATTAAATTATATGAAAAGTATATTGAAACAATGGTAAGTTTTTTCAGCGCTTTCTACAAAATAATAACTTACATTACTTGTATTCTTAAGATACTGAGGAGGAGTATTTTCAATAACGTCATCGTCGTCCTCTGTTTCATCAACAGTCACGTGGTGTCTAGCAATTATTGTTGGTGCCCGAGGGTCTGCTTGCTGCGATGATTGCGAACTATCCGAGTCTGAACTTGACGACGTTGAGCTCGAAGTCGAAGTTAAGGATGATGAAGATAGATACACATTATGTTCTTGGTCAATTTTGTTTCCTGTCTCTGTAGTTATGAATCGTGTAGTATTATCGTCATTGTCAGTTAAGATAATGTCACTATCATAATAAGGTACCAAAAGACTTTTGTTGGATTCTGTGTGTTCAAACTGAGATTCCTGTAATAAAAAAATTACTAAGAATTTCTTTACAGAAATACCAATATTTAATTATTTTTGACCCGACCCGAGCATCGAACCCGGGATGTCACAATCATTATAAAATAGTAGTATTGTAGAGAATGGCCACGCCCTACCTCGCAATGATTCCCTGATTCTAATCACTGATACTCTTATTTTTCGAACTCGCGGGCGCACGTGCATGGTGCACGTGTGCGCCTGCGAGTTCGAAAAATAATCGTAAGAAATTTCGTAGAACTCGTCACGCACACAACGTCACGTTAGGCGCGTGTTCGTACGTCTACATGTTTATGTAGTATCAACAATTATAGGCAGACAAATCCGCTGTTGTATAAGCTAGCTACAGGACCAATCTGGTACTCAATGTTCCAAAATAAATAAAATGTAAAATCTGCAATAATAGTAAGGTGTTAATTACTCACCTCGTGGTTGGAATTTTTATTGCTATTATTGGATTTCTCATATTCTGAACTATAGTCCGGTAAAGTGTTTTCATAATCCGGTGCTGTATTGTCCACAATTAAACTCAAAATTTTCCGTGCCCTTGAAGACGTCATTCTAAAACAAGCAAGGAGTAATCTATTATTTAAAATTCCTTACAAATCCCATGCACAAAATTAATCATTATTATTCAATAAAATACTCTTGTTAATGTTTTTAAAATCCGACACTTTGTCATTTTACTAAAAGAGCAAAATAACTGTAAATGGAACTAGTCATATCTGACAATTAATTAAACAGTAAAAAGGAACAAGACTAAAAATTACAACGTTTCTAAAAAAATATAGTACAATACTGAAATAATACGTATTCACTTTAGGTTTACTTATGCAATTTATTATAAAACTGCATCAACTTGAAACGATGTCTTAATACGATACGAAACAATTTACACAAAACTGAATTAAGTCACAATATTATCGAAATAAATTACGTCTACGTAATTAATAAAGTGTAATAAGTCAAACAATTGCAATTTTTGAATAAATAAAAACATGTAAAATAATTACCTGATAGTAAAACACGGACCTTATTTCGGTTTACTCTGCTTTATTAACTTTCTTCGGAGATCTTACCATGGGCAAAGTCGGCGCATCACTGAATTAGAACACTTTACCGGTACCAACTTGTTCTCGCGCGTTAATCAAAAAGAGTACGACAGTCTTCTATCTCTGTCATTTTACATCGTATCGAGTCGGCTGTTGGACTGAACGTATTCTCCATGCGACGTTAATTCACTTTACGATAAAAACTCAAAATAAGTAAATTTTGAGTTATTTCTTTTTATTATTAAAGGGGCGATATGTTCCTTTATTTGGTCTATTTCATAAATGTTCTTACTATCTTCCAATTTTATCTGATAGTTTTTCAATTTACTTATAAGAGCAACACGTTCTTTCCAACAAGTTGAATATTTTTGGAATAGCTTTTTTGTTGACTTTTGAATTTATGACATTTCTTAATAATTTTATTCAGTCTAGCATACTTTTTTAATTTATTTTGAATAAGTTTATAACTAGACTTATCTTTTAGTAAAGAATCTTCTGTAAGGTCTATGGTTATTAACGGACATGGGTTACAGTTTGTATTTAATAATTCATTATATAAATGGTTGGTTTCTTTGACCTGAGTACGTTCCTTTTCCTTTTGTAATTTAGAAATTTGTACATTTGCCTGGATTAATTCATCCTCTAAGTCCCTAACTTTGCTCAAGTAATAACAGCTCTGCCAAGTTTTTTGCTGATAACCTGGACCGTGTTTCAATCATATGAGACCCGCTTTCGAAAATATTCGTTCACATGGTACTGATGTAGCTACCACATGAAGTCTTTCATGCCACCAGGTTAAGGGGTCTTCATTTGGACTTAATATTGGCTCCTGTAAATACTTATCCATTTCAACAATTCCATTGGCAATTGGGTTACAAGGAACCAGTGCGGCAACTTCTTGTCAAAATCCTGCCTTATCGATGACGATGTCATCGTAAAAGTTGATGGTTGCGGTGGTCGGGGTGGCTAATGTAAAAAAAACTGTACTAATGGATTTTCTTCGCTGTAAAGTCCGACCTTTTTCTTAAGACCAGACAGTGCTTCATCATATTTGGTAATGCTGACAAACCCTTTCTTTATAATTCTTCGGCCCAATATAGTTGCTTCGGTGTATAATAAGTTAGATTCAACATCGTTTTTATCGTAAAACCATCTATATATCTGGTCATTAATGGTTTTAATAAAATTTCGTGTTTCTGAATGTGTGGAATAATTAATGTTGGAATCATATTTGTTGATATGTTGCCTGAGGAGCGGACAATACACAATTACCTTCGATAGGCTGACATGCTTCTCGGTGAAAATTTTCGTGGTGACCTCATAAAATATTTTCAAAATGGCTATCACCTCTTCCACGATCTGCCATTCTTCTGGTTTTAAATTCATGGTGTCATGGTTCGTAAGTGCCAAAGTTGCTGTTGATTAGGCTCTGTCGGGACTTTTAAATGAAACAGAGAACTGTACAAATATAGGTGTAATACCGTTACTATATTCGTTAAGTAGGTACATACAATGTTGTAAAGAAATGCCTGTAGTCGACCGTGGTAATGAGCTGAGTGGTGGACGGGCAGTGCGTGTGCGGCCGGGTTCGATACCCCGACACCGCGCTGTCCCCGGTGTCGTCTGTAGCTACTCATGCGCTGACACTATCACAGCCTCTTTACAGGTTATCATACGATTTAACATATCGTATGTGGAAGTCCACCTGGTCACAACGTCTTGTTTTAATTTAAGGATGGGAAAATTCATTTGATTTTGAATCTCATGTAACCAGAGCTTGAGAGGTGCGTTTAAAATATTCTACTATTTGTTTTACTTTTTCTACAACTGGTTGGATATCTGAAATCCCGGCTAAAACCACCAGGTTAAGGGTATGCGCGAAACAACTGATGTGAGGCCAACTTCCAATTCGATTAGCTGCTGTAATATTGGCAGCATTGTCGCTCACAATCGCTCACATTTTGTTATTGATACGCCACTTGTCCATTTCAGTTTAAAAAAAAAATCAAGATTATCACCAGTAGGATATCGCTCTTCGTACTCGATGCAGCACAATAAATTGGTGCACAGTTTGGCGTTTTGATTAATATAATGTGTCGGTACAGCAACAAAGCTTTCGTTGTTTATCGACGTCCAGGCGTCCGTCGTCCAGCATATAACATGTGCTGTGTTTATTTATTGTGTGCTGTGTTTATTTATTGTTTAAAATATATAATGAAGTTCACATTATATATTTTTATGTAATACTTTTGAGAAACAAGTATTTTAGTTTTGTATTTATCACTCTTTCCGATAGCTTTTAGAATGTCTTCTCTTTTTGAAAGGACTTTGTAAAAAATAATGCAGCTGTATTCTTGGAAATTCAATTAAATTTTAATTACTGACGAGATTGTTCTTACGCTTAATAAATTTCTATCTTTTGTCCATTGTTGTGTAAATAATGAGAATATTCTCTCCACGCAAAAATTTTGATTGTAATCACAACAAAGAAATCCAGGCAATGCACTTTGGTGCTGCGAAAGTGCAAGTAACATTACATGTGAGTGTACTAGATTAAACAGTATTTTTTTTTGCATTCTGGCTCATAATGCCAACATTATGAGCCAGAATGCAAAAAAAAATACTGTGCAATTTTCAGCAATTCCGAATATAAATTCGCATTTGGTGTTTTAAAAAATTGTACCCACAGTTGATTTGAATTTAAAAGCTTACCTTGTTCAGTTAGGTTTTGGCTAAAAGCCTTTAAATTGACCTTTTCCCGTTCCGAATTCACCGTTTCTCATTATTTCAATCTAGTACACTCACATGTAATGTTACTTGCACTTTCGCAGCACCAAAGTGCATTGCCTGGATTTCTTTGTTGTGATTACAATCAAAAGTTTAAAATATCCCAGCGGGATTTAGGATCATTTAAAGAAAATAGGGCTCGAATATTTTTAGAATAGTAATCTATCATAGTGCGCAGAGACTTATAATTTTCTTTATTTATTTTATCAAAATTCATGATAGCATTTAAATGATTATTGGTAAGTATTCGGTTATTATCAAAGCGTTCAGTAAGTAAATTCCAAGCTAATTTATAATTGGCTGCAGTGAACTCTATTGACTTTATAATAATATTAGATGCTTCTGCCTCTAATGAGGAACGGAGGTAGTGAAATTTATTTATATCAGGAATAGTATCATTGTTGTTGATTAAAGAATCAAAAGTGTCTCGAAACTCCATCCACTTCAAATAATTTCCATCAAAGGAAGGCAGCTGAATGGTAGGCAACTTAATGTTATAACTGCGGCAATCTTGTTTAATGTTCTGACAATTATGACAGCTAGATATTGAATTACAGTTAGTATTTTCAGGTAGTACATCACTAGGAGCAAGACTTTAAATGATCAATTGAGCTTTAGCAATGTTTGAGCAAAAGTCACTTTCAATCATGTCATTTTCTTCTAACTGATCAGGATCCAAACTTTCAATTGTCGTTTTTAAATCGTCAAACTGTGTCAACAATTCTTTGAATCTAGTTAGTTTTATCTCAGTTTCAACAACAACTTGTTTAGGAATGCTGTCACCTATCAGTTTTACAGTATTTAAGTATTTAGAAAATATAGTTATTCTAGCCTTTATTGTACCACGTAGCTGAATCAAGGTTTTTATTTCCACGGACATAGTGAAAGCTTATAAGAACTGAACAGACCGCCAAAAAAGTTATCCTGGTATTAAATACCGCAACTAAAAGTTAATAAAAAAAGGCCAAACCGTGCAAGTCGTGCAATAGCCATGACAACAGCTTGACAGTCAGCAACTCACACACGAGCAAAGCAGGTCACACAGCACAGGATGCAAGCAGCAGCTGTGACGAGTAGGTAGATTTATAGCAGCGCATTCCAGCGAGACCCAAGAAGCGGGTGCACACAGCGAGTCTGAAAAATGCCAGGGTGGTCCCGTAAGCGAAATGCAAGAAGAAAGTAAAGTAGTTAGGTAGCTATCAGTCAGTAGTGGTTTTTATTAGTCTACCTCCTACTAAGAAGTTATCATTAAGTAATCGAAATTCATAGAATGTAAGTAAGTAATAGTTATAGGTAATTGTCGTTTAAGGCGACGATATACGACTTTTACAGATTTTAAACTGACAATCACGTCAAAATGTGCAGTGTAAATGATTTGAAAAAAATATATGTTAAACTAGAAACTTCTCTTAATCATATAGAAAGTGAATATTTTTGATTAAGTTCATATTAAATAGTTTAATTAATTCGTGAAGTTGTGTCTGACGCGGACAAAACATTGACAATCACACAAAATCTACCAGGTATAATTATCCGAAACTTACACTATCTTACAGACAATTTTATTATCTATCTTTTAGTACACGCCTTTTTTTAATTTTGAAAGAATACTACTTTTATTTAATTTTTTCGACTAAATTTTGAAAGTTTTGGACGCAGATTGCGTCCGTTCTGCATCAGTTTTGCGTCCAAAACTCTCAAAGTTTAGTCGAAAAAATTAAATAAAAGTAGTATTCTTTCAAAATTAAAAAAAAGGCGTATACTAAAAGATAGATAATAAAATTGTCTGTAAGATGGTGTAAGTTTCGTTTAATTATACCTGGTAGATTTTGTGTGATTATCAATGTTTTGTCCGCGTCAGACACAACTTCACGTATTAATTAAACTATATAATATTAATATAATTAAAAATATTCACTTACTAAGTGGTTAAGAGAATGTTCTAGTTTAACATATATTTTTTTCAAATTATTTACACTGCACATTTTGACGTGATTGTCAGTTTAAAATCTGTAAAAGTCGGTTAATAGCCCCTTAATTAGAGCCTTTAACTAATCGAAATAGAATGCAAGTAGGTAGTAAGTAGTTAGGTCATTAAATTAGTGTTTAGAGAAAATTAAATCTGACTCCATAGAATAGAAAGTATTTAGGTGAACTGGTGCACAGAACTCGGCTATAGGTAAGCAAAATCAAATAAGGATATGTATACTAAAATTGGGCGTACTTCCCTGTAAGCTGGCCAAATCACACACTACACATTACACCGGACAGGCCGTTTGGGTTGATGGGTAATTTTAGGCGTCTTCAGCATCGCCCACCGTTATCACCATCGCCTCGCAGTTGCAGGCATAGCAGAAGTTGTAGAACTGTAGAAGGTTGCTTCGTTCGTTTGCACCAGGCAAGGCGCCGCGTGGATACGTGAGCGTCTTCGTATTTTCCATCACGTCGTGGTCTCCAAATGTTGGGATGACGAATAAAGTAGGCAAAGTAAAGTTTTAGGAGTTATAATTTCGTGTATACATAGTTTCAAAGCCTAAAACACATTAATTAGTTTTATAAAATTAAGCGCGACAAAATGCGTGTGCGCCGTTCATAGTGAGCAGAAAAGAAGGGACGGAAGAAAATGGCCGCCGCCGGATGAGTAGCCGCGCTGCGTTTCATCGTCGCGCGCGCTTCGTTTTGAGCATTCTTCATGATACTTTAGTTCCATCGCAAACAGGTACAAATCAATAATAAAATCAAATTTATTTGATTTACTTTGTAAGCATTTTTTATTTTGTGCTGTACTGCTACTGATGCTTCTATATTCTGTTGCATCGAAAAAGTAATTGAAAATTTAATTTTTGTAAACACGAGATCACTTGCTGGTGGAAGATCATCAGGATCACGGAAAATATTTTTATATTGTAAAAACGCTTTTTTTTATTCCTCCAAGGGCACAACGTACCTAGCTCAGTTTCCATGTAATGTAGCGTTGCTGCGAATGCTCGATGCTCTGTTCGGCGTAATGCTCACAGCGAGTGAGCATTTTCCCGTACGTTCACTCTCTGTTGAAATGTGAACTTGAACAAGTAACGACCGTGCTGTTATACTTACTTCGTGTTCGTCCCTCTCTTCCCCGTCACCCGCGCGTGGCCCACGCTCGTACAAGGGCTCGATGAAATATTACACCAATACGCTCGTTGGTTTGTACAATTAGGTTGTATAGGTTTATTAAGTTGTAAAACGGCGAGCGTGATCGATGATTGGTTCGTGAAAGGGTGATACACTAGAACTTATCATAGAGCGGCATGTTGTTCTGTTACAAGTAAATGCTCAAGTGTATACTCTCCTTTAGTTTATATCTTTAATATTAAACTATCACTACACGCCAGTAATAAACAGTAACAACCAACGATAACATAGAGTAAAAACGACAAGGTAATAACAAACCTCCTTTTACGTAATAACAAAGTCGGTAAGAAATATTATCGTTACTTATTTTTTTAATTTATTCAAAATAGATGAACATTATAATTAAGTATTTTAATAAAGAGTTTTCATTGGATTCCTACTGTTTTTTGCCAACCACATTTTTATTGCGAATATCGATTATGCTGTACGCCACTTTTGAATCAAAATAAAAAACTTGAGTGGACGGTCAATGTCACGATGCAACCTAATTTTGTGGAAATTTTGTTAAGATTTGGTCGTATTTTTTATATACAATTTATGGATATTGCCAAAACTAAGAATGTAGTTGGAATGATACTATCTTGATGTTGTCCTTTTCATCTTTTCAGCAAGCGAGAAAGTTGTTTATGTATTTTTTTTTCTGTTAATCTAAGTTGCCTAACGTTGAGTAGTTAGTTATACCTATTTAATACAAATTTGGCGGTGAACAGATGCTAAAGTTTGACCGACTGCAAGTTATAAATAAAAATATTAGCCTCAAACTTATTCCAGAAAGTAGCTGACTCAGCGGTAGGCCACCGGTACAATACGATAGATTTATCGCCTACTCCTGCATAACTGCAATGTTAAATACAAGTTTTGCTTTATTTTTTGTCTGGCACTAAAGATATTGATAAACAGCACTTTTGTCGATATCTTTATTGCCGTGATGGTTACAGTATTATCGTTGTAAAACATTGACAGAAACAAATGGGAAGTAATTAATAGGGTAGAGCGTATATTTATGAAAAAAAATTTTTTTTTAGATATTAATTTGTAATAGGGGGGAAAAGGTGCATTATATTGCAGTAAAAATAAACGTGATTATTCAATTACTTTGGCCAGCATCTTCTGCCTCCGCACTGGCCTCAAACAATCTAAATTAAACTAAAAAAGAGTAGTACACATTTTACCAACTATTGAGCTTAGTTTCATGGTATAGAGTGAGTGATAAATGACATACAAACTTTAATTAAGACATTTATTAAAGAACTGCAATCAAAAACACAGTGACTTATTAAGAATAATTATTAAAAAAAAATATTAATTTGCTTTAAAATCTCTTTTTGTCTCAAATTTAGGCATTAAATTTCGAGATTCCAATTTGGCTTTTATTGCACCTAATCGTGCCTTTTCCGTGCATTGAGACATGGCTGCCTCTGTAGTCATTTTTACTGCTCGTTCTACAGCTTGAGTATGGCACGGAAGCCTTAAAAACGTCAAATGATCCTCATCCCCAGTTTCGACGACGTGCCGAATTTCTTGGTCAGAAAAGATTTTCAAAATAGGGGGTTCTGTTATTTTTTCCTGCCAATTTATTAAATCAATGTATGTCGCAGCATTAAAATTTATACAGGGTAACTCAAACAGTCTAGTTGTTGAAGTTTGCTGCGTACTACGTGCTTTCAATATGCGCCTGGCTGCCAGTTCTCGAATACGCTTTTTGTCATCAGTTAACATTGCAAGAAGCGTGTTCTCCGGATGCGCAAAGTAGCTATTTGGTTGAATGACAGGATCAATTATCTTTTTAAGATCTTCTGACAGGTCACAGGACAGGTGGGAGGCCGAAATTATATAGAAAAGATGTCGCGATCCATCCTTGCAAGAGGGCTTATTTTTAATTAGGAACCAAGATGGTGCGTTAACTTTAACATCATGTTGCCAGAGTTATCAGTTTCTCTGATGGTGTTTCGGTCGCTACATACAAACGCAATATTCTATTGGCACGTGTGACCCAACGAGCATGTGAAAGTTTGCCGGGAGATTTATTTGACAAATCTTCTGGGAAAACACCTGTAATTACCGCTGTGACAATGTTATGTAAGTACTGTTGATCTGTACTCAAATCTATGGCCATTTCTAGCATATCTCCATCGATAGGTTGAATTTTTTTAACAGGCAATTGTTCACAGGTCTCTAGTGCTTTTCCCAAAGGTCCAGAGAAAGACTTAGGCCCCGAAGTACACCCGTCGAGATGAAGAAACAAGTGTCGCAAAGGCAGTTCATTCATGTGCAGCAAACAAACTATCCACTGAAGTGGTTTTTGTAGTTTTTTCTCAAACAGTCTTATAATACCACCATTCTTTCCAGTATTCACGTTTGTGCCATCGCAGCCGATTGCCATAAGTTCATGAAGAAGTATTTCTTCTCGTGATAGAAACTCTGCTATGGAGATTTCTATTCCTTTAGCTGTCCCAACATTAGGTACCACATATCCTAGATAAATTGATCCAGGCTCTTGAATTAGTGAGATGTGTTCTTCGACAATCAAAGTCCTGTAGCATTTGCCGCTCTTTTTAATGATTTTTAACGTTTTATCTTTTCTCCCGTCAAAGTATAAAGCATTAAGTTCCGGAATTGTCACCTCATTTAATAACTTATTTCTTGTTTTAGTTCTCTGTCTGCGTAATTTATGTCTATCAATCACGTCAATATCAGAACCAATGTCGAACAAGACAGATGATGCAATCGCGGCTGCAGCCCTATCTGATACTCCGTACCTGTCACATGTCTTCGAAAGCGTCGGAAAGTCGATGTGTGAGGATTTTTCCTTGTCTTTTGAGAAACCTCTTCAAGTTCGATTTTATCTGATGTTGATGATGTTGCCGAAGAAGTACTAACATTTAAAACAGCCAACGACGATGTACTCGTATTTGAAGATACATTTTGCGTTTTAAAGTGTTTTGCAACTTCTTAGTGACGATTGCGTCGATGCCGCCAATTATCATACTTCGACAGGTTCTTTGATCAATTAAAAATGCTTGCTCTTGTTTAGGAACCTTTTTAACCTTTGGACAGGTGCACTGAATCAACTCTTTGCATTTGCATACTGAAATATCAAAAAGTAACTTACTGCTTTGCCGAAATATCTCTAATTTATCTTCAGATAGTCTCTGCACAGATTTAAGTAGATTTTTGTATTTTAAATGATAGGCTTTTAACATTTGTATGATTCTTGTTCGTGTTACTGTAGGAATAGATGCAGTTCGCCATATATTTTCAATCCTGGATGTCACTATATCTGCTATTTCCGCAAAAATTGGCTCTTTTGCTGTTTCTAACTCCAATTTTCGTTGATGTCTTGTCCATTCATATAACTTGATAACATCGTCATAAGTAGGTAGAACATTGTCTTTTAACTCACAAATATCCCCTAAAACAGGGCATTTGAAAACACTCCGAGTTCTCTGCATGTTTTCAAAGAATAACAATAATTAAATATGGCCGGCACGTGACCGATGCGAGGGAAAACACAAGCGCACTGAGCGTCGTGACGATGCGACAAGTGGCGCTAACCGCTCCCTCCGCGGTCCCTCACTCCCCTTATTTTAAATTATGAACACAAAGTGACGCTTTTATTTTGTATAATATCGAAAATAGATTGTAATAATAGTTATTTCGTAAAACAAAATTGTTCTATTAAGGTAAAGGCACCTAATTCCGCGCTGTTTTTAACATAACACGAAAGAACATTATAAATTAAGTATTTATCGGACCTTTGTGTACAATTTTATATTTTTATCAGAAGTGTTAGCTATCAAATTTTTGAAAAATATTTGCAGTTTGTCAGTAGAAGGTTATTGAAGCTGATAAAATAAATAAAAATATAAAAAAGTCCGAGGTACCTTATTCTGATTTAAAAATCGTAATTCCGATTTTTAAATCGGAATAAGGTACCTCATTTGGTTCCTAATTCCGAGTATAAAAATAGAAAGGGAACTATGTAGGGAGAATTATACATGATGTTTAAAAGTCAAATCTGTTTATTTTTTATATTAAATCAATTCTGTTTTTGTTTATTCTAGTTTTATTCTAAACCCTGTTTTTTATTAATATTATTCCTTAATCTTATAAAAATATAAAAATGAATTAACAATATCAACATTAAAATCTAATTGTTGCATTACAAAAATAATTACATTATTATTATTTTTGTACTTACAAGTTAAAAGTATAACAATTGCTATAATCATATCAAAATTAGAGCCTATTACGAGATCCAAATTTGTTTATTTTTTATATGAAATCAGTTCTTTTTTTTGTTTATTCTAGTTTTATTCTAAACCCTGTTTTTTATTAATATTATTCCTTAATCTTATAAAAATATAAAAATGAATTAACAATATCAACATTAAAATCTAATTGTTGCATTACAAAAATAATTACATTATTTTTGTACTTACAAGTTAAAAGTATAACAATTGCTATAATCATATCAAAATTAGAGCCTATTACGAGATCCAAATTTGTTTATTTTTTATATGAAATCAGTTCTTTTTTTTGTTTATTCTAGTTTTATTCTAAACTCTGTTTTTTATTAATATTATTCCTTAATCTTCTAAAAATGAATTAACAAAATCGACATTAAAATCTAATTGTATCATTACAAAAATAATGTAAAACTTAAAAGTATAACAATTGCTATAATCATTATCAAAATTAGATCGTATTACGAGATCAGAAACAATTCTTAGGAACTAAAGTTCAACAATGTAGTAAAATAACATAATTAATAATATCTAAAAAAGGAATACATGGCACATCACATTGAACTATCTGATGTTGATTCACCGAACAACGTTGTGTAAGTTTTCTTAACCCTATTAGCCGTTTTATTTCTCATGGTCAACGTAAAGTCTTCGTCGTTGCTGGATGATTCAGAGTTTAATGAAAATGGATTATTTCTTCGATGTCGTAAGTCTATATGTATATTGTCGTCTTCTATATTTCCCTCAGTTTCTTGTCTTTCATTTATTTTGTCCAGGTTGTTTGTCTTTCGTACTGTTTTCCTCTTCTGTATGGTTTTATTTTTTTTAGATTTCCTTTCTTCTTGTTTTTTTAATCTATCTGCTCGTCTCTTAAGAATGCCCTCCGCTTTTTCCTCCTTTTCTTTTGCTATTCTACGTTGATATTCTATAAAGTCGTCAGCAGTTGCCACCGTTGGTGTTTGTTTTTTAGTTTTTCTAGTCATTGTTTTCTTTGGAGATTGTGGAAAATAAAACGCTGTTTTGAACGGAGTAGGAAAATTTGGTTTCTTGTTAGGTGTACTTTTAACTGCTATTATATTATTTGTACTTTGGTTGGCGTTATTAGTGTTATCAGCAGGGTGAAAAATATCCAGCGTTGGATCACTGCTTGACTGCCGTGACATTGGTGGTGATGATTGAAAATGTTGAGTTCTTGAACAGCAAGGTTGCGGCACATCTTCAGTTATATGTTATATGCCCAAGTGATTCTATTTGCAAAATAGAATCAGATGAATATCGTCTTGAATGATTATTTCCTGGTGTCAATGTCTGATCCATATCAAGTTGGGGAATATCATGGCTCATGATTGATCTAGGACTTAGACTCAAAGGAAGTATTTGAGTTCTTGAACAACAAGGTTGAGGCTCATCTTCAGTTATATTATGACCAAGTGAGATTTCTATTTGCAAAATAGAATCAGAAGAATATCGCCTTGAATGGTTATTTCCTGGTGTCAATGTCTGATCCATATCAAGTTGGGGAATATCGTGGCTCATGATTGATCTAGGACTTAGGCTCAAAGGAAGTATGATACTACCGTTTGGACCTATTTCTATATTCGAAACAACATCTGATATATCACAATCACGTATGTTGTTCGCAATTGTAGTATCGTTGAAGATAGGAGGAGGTTCTTCTTGTTGTATTTTCTTCCAGAACCCAAATAAACATCTATACTTTTCCTCACCTTCCCACTCATTTCCAGATTCGACAAATAGTTGAAGAACTTCTGGGGCCAGTCGTTGCTCAAACTTCTCAAAAAAACTATTCTTTTCCTTTGTATATAACTGGTCCTGTGAATTAATAGCAGTAGCTTCCCGTGAGTCCCGTGGCATTACCTTTGAGAAGTCAATATTATTGGCGTCAAATGGAAAGATTCCAGCGCTTCTAAAGCTATTTTTTATTGTATCTACTTTAATACTTATATCGAAACATTTTTTTACTTCCATGGCGAAATCTGTACGTTTTAATTTGGCATAATTATTATTTACTCTGAAGTCGTGTACTACGTTTTTCCATGTACCCTTAACAGGTCGAAAAACTCCAACGTCAAGTGGTTGAAGAAGGTGTGTCGAATTTGGTAATAACGCAACTAGTATGATTCCCTTTTCTTTGCAGAAAAGACTTAATGGCAACGAAATGTGTGAGGTATGTCCATCCATGAACAGGGCAATTGGCAGTGTTATTTTATTTTCTAGTAACCACTTGTAAAATACATTTGCGACATATTCATAAAAAGCCTCCATATTCATCCACCCTGATTCCGTACATCCTATACCCCACGTTGGTGGCACCGTCAGAGGCAAGTTTTTAGGCAGGCGTTTGTATGGATACAATACCATAGGTGGAGCTATTTTACCTCCAGCAGACACATTGACTAAAACTGTTAGGCACTCTTTCTCATCATTAGCAACTCTATTGTACACACGCTTGCTGCCCTTTTTTACTAAGACATCTTTTTCTTTGGGGCAGAGAAAAAAGGCCGTTTCGTCACAGTTATACACTCTTGATTCATCCTCAAGCACACCTAATAAATTATTAGTTTCAAAATAACTTTTGACTCTATCAAACCAGTTGCGCACATCTTGTTCATTAATTTTGTTTCGATGAGTTGGTAAAGTTTGTGCTACTCTCTTTGCTACAGTTGGGTGTCTTGACAAAAAATTGGCAAGCCAGTGCTTACCAGGCATACCATCTTTGAAAGTATTTGGACGGTTTAAATTTTCAACTAGCTTTGCCACTCCTTGCTTCAACTGCTCTTTAGAAACTGGGAAACCATGTTTTCCTAGATAATGGATCCAGTCAACAATTTTTGTTTCCTCCGATTTTGAGAGTACCGTTTTGCGACCGGCTATATGGCCACTATATTTTTGGTCACGTTTGTCTCTCAATGTCGTTTCTGGAATGTTGTATTCTCGGGAAGCCTTATAGACGCTACTGCCATTATTAATTGCAATAAGCGCACTTTCAAGATCCTCGACCGTATATTTCTTTTTTGCGTTCATTATCCTACAACAACACAAGTAAGTTAATGTAAGTAGTACCACAGGTAATAATTATTTTTACCTGTGCTACGACCCGTAGTAGCACCGGTAAAAAGGGAAAATACCTAATATGAATATTCTTAAGAGTCTTCTAAAGTCATTTTCTTTAATATAATAAAATAAATAAAATACATGCAATTAAAAAAAAACTAAACGTAAAAAAAATAATTTTATTATATTTTTTTACAAACACACACTCCAATTTTATGTATTTGTATAGATGATTAGTATTCTTTCAGTTACTAAACGCGTATCTACTAAACACATAAAATAATGAACACTCTGTATTTAAACAGGGTCTTAACTAACTTCGGAATTAGGTTCTCATGTAATCTTATTCCGACGTAAATACATCGGAATTAGGTACTCATGTAACCTTATTCCGACGTAAATACATCGGAATAGCGTTTTATGATGCTAAATCAAAGTTTCTAATTCCGAGTACTAAAAAGTAAAAGATTTTTTAATATTATGCAAATAAAATAATGTATAGTTACAATATGAAAGGAAAACAAATATAAAGTACATACATATAATAACAGAACACTTATAAAACCTAATGTCTTCACTAAAATCTTCTATACAACGTATTAATAAAGTACCTGTACAAACAATTTTTGACCTGCTATAATTAGTAAATGCGACGCCACGGTGTACCTCGGAAATAGATTATTAAATGTATGAGTTATTCATTAAGTCAGAACTAACACATTAAAGTTTATAATCATAAGACAGACACCGAAATTTAAAAAAACTAAATGTCTTTAAATTTGTTTTTCCGTGGTATACATCGGCTTTTAGGAACACACTAAAATATTTTGCACCTAATGCCGCGGTATTTTAAACACTTATTTTCTTGCTAATTTGCAAATAAAATACTCAAATCTTAAGTGTTTTCGATAAAAAATATTATCCTTTCAATATTTCAACCTAAACGAAAACTCGCGTTGTATAAAATTATTACGTAAAACACTATTTGGCAAATCGTAATACTCACGTGCATAAGGTCCCAAATGTATGAAGTGTGCTTTCGACGCCGCTCCCCGCGGCAAAATGACCGATTATTTTACAGTGTGACCATACTAAACTCTCCTTTGTATAAATAAATATGAACAGATAATTATTAATTCATTATTTTATCATGCAGACCATAAATAACTAGTAAATTGCTTTAAAAAACTGTTTTTCTAAATACATCGGAATATGATGCCATTTTTAGAACCCCTCGGAATAAGGTGCATTTACCTTAATTAGAATTTATTATATTTATACGGCGTCAAAACAGGTACTAAAATAAGATATTTTTTAAATTTCAATGACATTGCGGAGGCAGTTGCCGTAAACGAAATCAAATAATATTTTTTATGGTTCAATTTGGACCTAAAACGCAACATATTTTTGCTATTAGATTGCCATATAACAAAAAAAAAAAACGCTCCACCCTAGTAATTAATAGCCACCTTGAATTTCAATAATTATATTTATCAGGGACACTACGACTCGGTGACCGGTCGTTCGGACATCAGAATGAACGGTCACCCTTAAAATGTGTTTTCTTCTTCTAGAAAACGATAGAAGCAATTGTTTGAGAATAGGAAGCAAATAGAAGTAACAGGGAAGCAATTCTTGGGCATAAATTCAACGCTAAATACGCCGACGTGTCGCCAGACGCAGTGCTGGGCGCTTACTAATTCAAAGAAACAGAACGGCGCTACTCTGCATATATGCGGAGCCGGCTCCCCGGGCTCACCCCGCACTCTGCATATTTGCGGGGCTGGCAGTAAAGCTGTTAAAATAACTATATTTTTACCTCATACATGATATCACAAATTTGAACCCAAACCGTTGTCCATGTCTATTTAAAACGTAAACACAGAGTATCGTGCCATAAATTCATATTATAAACAAGTATTTACCTTAAAAATCACCTAAAATCCAATTTTTTATTCGCATTACCAAACTCTCACTCTCACAACTCTCTTTTTTGTGAAATTAGGTATAATAACAAAATGGCCGCTTCTTATTTTTAATTTCTACTCGTTCATTCATTGTGTTGCCATCATAATAAGAAATATTGTACCATGCAATACGTACCAAACGCATTAATCTATAAACAGTAAGGTAATTTAAAGTTACGTACGAGTAAAAGTAAAATAATGGGGACAAAGTAACAATTTTTTTTTTTAATAAAAAGAATATGTGCTTTGCTATAATCATTTAATATTGTAGGCAAAACAACAATCCTTTAATTACCAGAAATCAAAGAATCTTCTGGAATCATCATTCAAAATGTTACACAAGATTGTTTTTAATTCATGTTTTCGGGATGAGGACACGCTATTTATGGCCGATTTTATGCATTTATTGATACAAATAAATTAATTCTCAGGCTATTTTTCTTTATTCGGATAAAATGACAAAGAGAATAAATAGCAAGTAAAATCGTTGCTCTTTAATAATAGTTAACGCATTCACTGCTGAATTATTTGCGAGCTTTTCGCAAATGTTAATTAAATAGGTCACTACCCTGTGCGGCAAACGCTCATGCGCGTTCAAAAAATATTTCGTGTGGTGCTATGAACGCGCATACGCGGTTGAACAAATTCTACCCAGTGCGGCTGGCCGCATTAGTGTGTCGTTCGCTACTTTGTGCAAGTGCGGCACGACGCTTATGTGAGTTTGAATATTTTCTAGTTTTATGACTGTCATAAAACAATTACGCTACAAGTGAAGGGTGTTTCATACGACAGTTGTTTTTGTAACAATTTTAATGTACCCTAACCTACAGAGTCATTTGATTTGGTGTTCGTGCATAGCGTACACGTATATAGAGTGAATTAATGAATCACAATCAAATGAATGAAATGACACAGTGTTGCACAAACACAAAACAGAAGTGACTTAAAAACATAAGTTTACTTAATTTTGATTACAAAAGAATATATAAAACAATCTGCATAGATTAGATTTTAAACTAATAAGTTCCGGCCACAGACAAAACTTTTGTAAGTATGTAGTTAGTATCTGTTTTCATTCACCCAGTCACCGTGTATTCATAATCTATAATAATGATAATAACAGTAGGTATGATTTCGTGGTTTATACCTAGTTAAATCCTACAATAATAAATAGATAAGTACAGGTTTTCTACGTAATAGTATCTCTGTCTTATATTTTCATCTTTCATTTATTCTTCATTCATACACTTCCCATCTTCATTCTCGTCGCAAGCAATCAAGGTTCACTTACCTACCTACTTTTATGTTCAAAAGTATTTAGGTACTTAAAAAATAACAAAGAATAGTTTTACTATAGGATACATAATTGTCATAAGTTGATAAAATGTATTCAGTGTTGGGCGAAGTTGATGAAGGTACTCAGGATTAGGAATACATATTAGGTCCTTACATATGAAATTGCCGATACTTAATACTGGCAACTTTGAAATCAAATATTTTGTGTTTGATTAGGAATTCCAAATTCAAAATTATTTCAAAATAAAGACTAAAGAATATTGTTTTAAAATTCGTGTTTCATTTGTTTTCACGTCATTTGTTTGGGCTTGAAAATTGCTATAGTAACAACAATGGAGAAATTAAAAATTCGCGGTATTTACGAATATGAGTTCCACCGTGGCGCCAGTGCAGCAGAAACGGCTCGAAGGATTAACGACGTGTATGGGCCAGGCACCGCTAACGAACGAACGGTGCGTTTTTGGTTTCAACGTTTCCGTTCTGGAAAATTTGATTTACAAAATGAGCCTCGTGGACGACCGGATACTCAAGTGAATAATAAAGAATTAAAGGCGATAGTGGAAGCGAATCCATTTCAAACCACTTCTGAATTAGCAGCAGCCTTTAGAGTAAGTGACAAAACAATCATTATCCATTTGCGTCAAATTGGAAAAGTAAAAAAGCTCGAAAAGTGGGTACTATTCGTAATTGACAGAAGCACACCAACAAACACGCGTCGATTGCTGCGCTTCTTTGCTCAATCGTCACAATAATAAGGGAATTTTAAATCGTATTGTCACTTGTGATGAGAAGTGGATCGTGTACGATAATCGCAAGCGATCATCACAATGGCTTAACCCTGGAGAACCGGCGAAACCTTGCCCCAAGCGAAAACTGACCAAAAAGAAGATTCTAGTTAGTGTTTGGTGGACCTGTGCTGGTGTCATCCACTACAGCTTCTTGAGATCAGGCCAGACGATTACTACAGACATGTATTGCCAACAGTTGCAAACAATGATGGAAAAGCTCACCATTAAACAACCGAGACTGGTCAATTGCTCTAGTCCATTGCTCCTTCAGGATAACGCTCGACCACATACTGCACATCAGACGGTCGCCAAGTTAGAGGAGCTGCGACTGGAAACTCTGCGTCACCCACCATACTCTCCAGCTCTTGCCCCAACCGATTACCACTTATTCCGAAATTTGGACAATTTTTTACAAGGAAAAAAATTCAATTCTGATGAGGCAGTTAAAACAGCCTTCAAGCAGTTCATCGATCCTCGCTCCCAGGATTTTTATACCAAAGGGATCAATGAGCACCCGATAAAATGGCGGAAGTGTATTGATAACAATGGTGCATACTTCGATTGACTAAATATATAATTTCTTTAAAAAAAAGTTATTTTTAATTTTTTGATACCGAGCGGCAATTTCATATGTAACGACCTAATACTATAAAATAAAACAACATTTTGTAAACAGTTCATTGATATTTATTTTGGCGGGGTCATGACTAAAAATTGATTACCTTGTTAGTCATAACCCCGCCAATCTTCATTACGGTGATGCCGCGGATGCCGCCAGTATGATGATGGCACCGGGATGTCCACGGGGGGCGAAGGACGCAGTCGCCCACGCGGGAGTACAATTTGTGGCACCGCCATAGGACGGGGCCACCGCAGCTCCCACAGGCGACGCTCGATGCGCGCCCTCCGCCAAAGCACCACCCGGTGCTCACCTCTTGACATTCTTAATTTTCTAAAAAAGAGAATTGACACTTACTTGAATATCAATAACGTAGGTACTTATTTTAGATTTCCACAGTGAAAATTGACTAAGACCACATTGCAATAATAATAAGTTAAATTATAACTACCTACTTAAAAACAAGTAGTAAGTACCTAGTAGATATTTTATCTTCGATAACACGCAGAGGTTACTTCTGCTTGTAAGAATATCTTCTAGAAGTAGATAACTAATGTACCGAACTGTAAAATTGGTTTTCTTATTGTAATAATCAAACGTAAATCTAAACCAAATAAAACCAGCTGCTTTATTACTAATTGAATACGATAGGTAGGTTTTTAAGCAAGAATTGCTATCGGAGATAATATAACAAATAAAGAAGACAACAACAAAAAGTACTTACTGTGATATTGTGGCCACAATGCTCCAAACAAAGTAAAAGAACATGGTACCTACTTAAATATAAAAATATAAATTTTTGAAAGACCCGTACGTCGTGTAAAAAAGTTTTGAGCTCCAGTCTATAGTTTAGAGTTATGACCATAGAGCAAAGCCATAGAGTATGTATCAGTTTTTAGTTATGATTGACCATAGAGTATGTTCAATTTTATAAACAGTCATCATTAAAATCTTCAGCGAGGGATTAAAATCCTTATGCTTAATAAAAACAAGCCGAATCCGTTTAGTTTCAATTTTTTTAAACTGTCAGGAAGGGATTAAAAAGCTTAATCGGGCCTTTGTTTTGATTTTTAAAACCGCCATCGAGGGATGAAAGTCTTAAGCTCAATAGAAACAAGCCGACGCCTTTGTTTGAATTTTTTAGAAGCTCAATAAAACACATGCTGGTGTGTTTTGTTTTCTTTTACAAAAACAATGTTAAACACCATACGCACCATCCTTCTTGCTGTACGTCCCGCCAAGGTAACACATCAAAAGTACCGTGAAAAAAAAACAATTAATAATAATTATTGTTTTCTTTCACGGTACTTTTGAAGTATGACCTTGGCGGGACGTACAGCAAGAAGGATGGTGAACTAACAAATAATATGTAGTATGGATCTTATTATTTTACAAATTATTAAATTACCGTGTGCGTTTCGACCGCGCGGCCACGGCGATATTTCGAAAAAAAAACTATTCCAAGATTATGTAATATTTTGTAAAAGCTGATTCCCAAAACCATAAATTTGTCGAAGTTATGGTTAAAAAGCACCTGTGCAGGTGCGGCGCGCCGCACTCGAAGAAAGTATGTAAATTGTATGGACGCGCATACGCGCCGCCTAGCACATGGTAAAAATCTGAAAAACGCGCAGGCGCGTCGTCAGCACTGAATGCGAACGAGATTTGTTTATATGCATAATTTTTCTTTAAGCCGGTGGGGTTAAAACACAAAAAAAATGTGGCAAAATCTACGGTCTGACCCATTTGTATTTGTAGTTAATTTTAGATAATGAGGTTTTAAACTTATTTTGTTATTAAAAAACAGTTTTTAATTATAGATCTTTGAATCTGTGGTGACTATTACAATAACGGATATCTTACAAAACCTAAAATAAATTATATAAAAAAGTCCTAGCAGTATTACCTGCCTTTGAATATAATCATGTGTAGGTATTTAATGATATAATAAATGCTATTGTATTAAAAAAAAGACATGTATTATTTTAATTTTCATCACTTTCACCACTACCGTCAAATGAGGGTTTTGGCACGCAATTTGAGCCACCACTTAATGATGGCAAACTTTTGTACCATGGAATCAGTTCTTCTGGTATTTGACCAGCATTGCACAGTTTTACAAGGTTTTATTTTTGCTGCAGACAAGGGGAACACATTTTGATTAGCTGATTCAGCACCACAGTCGGTAAACGTCGGCGTCCCGTTCCTGCACTGACATTGATCTCATTATAATCACTTGTATGATCATATCTATAACATAAAGTGCCAGGAAACTCTTTCTCAACTTGTAATGCATCTCATTTTTAGCCAAGATACCTTATTATTCAATTTTTAACTGTAGATGCAGCCAATTCATGTAGGTTATAAAAAACTTTGTAAGTAAAAACTTGTACTTTATATTTATCATTGCTCTTTTTTTTACCTCTTTTATTCCTAGCAGATTTAAATATCTCAATCCAATTGTTCATGCAGAAGGCCCTTTTGTGTTTCTTGGCTGCTTCTATAGCTGATTACATAAAGTCACACTCCATGTATGTATGACCAGACTCCAAAAACTTGAGTTCTATCTTCATCAAATGTTCAATATTTTGAACAGCATAAAGCAACATGGCCGCTACTGGCTGATTTATATTCTGCCCCCCTGAATCACAAAATAATGAGATTTCAAATACTGTTCAGGGCAATTTTTTCGGGTTCCGTAGCCAAATGGCAAAAAACGGAACTCTTATGGATAAAGGTGATGTAATTCAGACTCTCAGAGAATGGATAAGGCCATGCGGTGGGGAAGATTGGTGATAATATGAAAGAAGGGTAACGGTTGTATCAGCACCAATCAGGTGTCATAATATCTCCTTCTCCTGACCCAAAAATGTGGAGATTTACATCTCTCTCTATATAGTGTTGGTTCAAGGATCACAAATTACTGATATTATGGATCCATTGATCCCCCCTATCTGGTATAGACCCAAATGTTGTACGAAGCAGTTCTACTCTTCCGGTTTTGTCTCGCAACTGATTGAAATCCTCTATAAAAGTGGGGTATGTTATAAGTTTCGAGAGTATCAGAGTCAGGTCTTGGTTAAGAATGTTGATCAATACTTTCTTGGATGTTTTTAGATCTAAGATTTTAGCCAAAGGTTTAGCTCGTTGGGTCAATGGAAATACTGTCATATCCTCGTTTATCCCAAAATTGATTTTCAGGAACTCAGAGGAGAAGCTAGAATTGGGAATAATGGATATCTTTCCTGGTACATTTATCTGAGGGGAGCTAGTAGAATCAGCTGTTGGGGAAGGGATGAAGGATGAAGTCTTCCTGAAACAGGGGCGGGACATTTCCAGTATTTTGGATTCCATCTTCTCTGAAAATTCCGCCATCCCCTTGGTAACGTTATTCAGTTGAATGGTTAGATCTTCCTGGAATGTCTTATCCATTTCTGACTGTTTTTTCAAGTTATGGGTATGTAGTTTAAACTGGTCCACAAGAGTACCCAACGTGCTCACAGTGGATGACATGGCTTTCGCATGTTGCAATTGGTAGACGGTATTCATCCCTATAAGGGTGTGCAGGAGAACATTGTATCCTTGCATACACGCATCCCCAACTTTCCTCTTGATGAGAACCCAGTCCATGGAAGCCATGCGGGAGAACATCCTGAACTCTGTCAGTAAGAGATCCTTATCCAATGTATTGATATCACTTGCCTTCTTGATATCTTGAATTAATGACTCAGACATAGGATCATCCTCCTCTTGGATTTTCTTAGCTAGTAGATAAAAGGATGTCATATCATGGCAATTTAGAGGATTACAAGAAGAGATATGGGGATCTGCCTCCGGATCATATCCCCCGGAATAATCAATGTCATCCTCATCCAACTCATGAGTGTGAGTGGGTCCCTCGACTCCGAGTGTCCTCACACTCTCCAAAACATTTTGTGCCGATTGACCAGCCATAGCAGGGTTAGGATTTTGCCCAGTGAGAAATGGAGAGATGTCATCTAATGCGGGCATGTCCATTAGGTCTTGTTCATCATACTCCATGTCCTGATTTCTCTTGGTATCAGACATTGCTTTAATTATCAACAGTATACCTAGCAAGATTAGAGATACTCCTGATATATCCTGAACAGGACGGAATGTGGAACTAAAAAATTGGGGTTCTAGGGAAGTGTGGAGCCCTCGTCCTCTAGGGTGTAGAAAGGTCGTTAACTCTGCAATGAGACTCGGGATCATTAGTCAACTCTTTCCTTCGAGAAAAATTACTGTATTGTTTTTTCTGTATTGGATTCGTCATGTCTGTTCATCCGTATGTCACAGCCACTTTTCTCCGAAAGTATAACAACTATACTGTTTAAACTTGGTAAGTAGATGTATTTTGTGAACCGCATTAAGATTTTCACACAAAAATAGAAAAAAAACAATAAATTTTGGGGGTTATACTTTAGAACTGAAACTATGGATATGATATGGTATCTATAGATAGGTCTTCAAAAATTATATTGAGGTTTCTAATATCATTTTTTTCTAAACTGAATAGTATGCGCGTGAGACACTTCCAAAGTGGTAAAATGTGTGTTCCCCCCCCCCCCCTGTAAGTTCTAAAATAAGAAAATGATAAAACAAAAAAAAATATATGATGTACATTACCATGTAAACTTCCACCGAAAATTGGATTGAACGAGATTTAGTTACTAGTCTTTTTTACCCTTAAATTGGCAGTGTACTCCACCAAAGACATAAACTTTGAAAAAATCGAATGAAGTACAAATTTTAAAAAATATGCCATTTATTATTATTTTTAGTTTGCAATAATTGTCTATTTTCGTAGAAGAAATGTTAGGATGTGGTAACATCGAAAATCAATCATCAAATTCAAAATGTCTCCGAAGCGGTCTAGTGCCCCTGCGTCACGAGTAAGCTTTTTAAGTTTTTCTATACTTTTTTGGATGGGACTTGTAGTTATTAGGCTTTACATTGCATAAGGACATTATAAATAATATCAATAATTCGTAATTTTATGTGTGTAGTACATAATCGCCATTTTATGAGTCCGAAACGTTGTGTGTACTCCGTGAATACCGTTGACAAGTACGTGGTAAAGAACACTAAATAGACTTTAGTACATTGCCAAATACACCAAGGAATGCACACTGACTTCATTTTGTTCATTTTGATATAAAATAACGTTGGTTGAGGTGTGGATTGTATGTCATACAGCATGTTTTTTTTTCTGCATTGCTTGAACCTGACACGATCGCATAAGATTTTACTTTTGATCCCGTAAGAAAATGCATGTTCCGATGACAGTTCTAGTTCGGATGGCGACACACACTTCCATCCACCATCTTCACCTAAGCTCAGCTTCACTAGACTCCTCACTTGAAAGACTGGACATTTAGGACGACCACGATGACTCTAATAACGTATTTGACTGTAACATTTATGATGTACCGCTAACACCAACTCCTCAAGAGATTTCTTTTTTATTTATTTTTCAGGGGGTAACACATCTTGACAACCCCTGAGCCGGTTTGTTCTTATTGATCCCATGCTAAATACCATAATAATATTCTACCCCTAACAAGTAAACAAGCTCTGGAAAAGTAAAGAAGTTGTCCGCGTATATGATAGATCGCTTCTTTTTTATTGTTTTGCATAATACTATTACCACCATACCACCAACCCCAAGTGAAGCTTCTTTGGCTGTAAAAGTGTGTCCACGAAATGTGTTATCTCCATCGTACATGATAAAATCGTATACTGTATAATACCTGAAACCCCATCACGTACAAAGTTTTTGTAATTCCATTTTTTCGACTTGTTCTTTATGTACTGCCCTTTTCCCAGCTTTTTACCTTTGTATTAGATCATCATCTCATCAATTGAATACTAATGAATATGCATATATTCATACATAAACAACGACTAGCTTTTTTACAGGCGAGATGGAAGACTTAAAAGTCTCTAAAAGAGTTTAGGCTTGATTAATTTGAAGCACTCTGTCGTGCGGAAAAAACGCCTAGTTCCACCTGACTTGGCGTGATGGGGTTTCAGGCATTACCTGTACATGATTTCAGAAACCTAGAGCTGAACGGTCGGTGGATAGTGTCAGGTACGATGCTGTCGGGCATTTTTCAGAATGCGCTAATAAACAATCACCCTGTAGGTTTTGCAAAGGGGGAAGAAGCGAAGTATTTTGCGTGAAATGCAATACGCATCTGTGTTTTGTGGTAGGAGCATTTGATAAAAGAAATTGCTTCCGCCAATTTCACACTTAATTAATATTGTTTGATGAGAATTATGAGAATTAAAGTAAAGATTTCACAAATATGAGTTTCATTGCTATCTTGGCACCGTGCTCCACGTAGTACAAACATAAGAAGACATACTTTACACTGGAGTTGGTAGATTTTCGCGGAAACTGCAATAAGTAGATTATTTTCACCATTTTTTTCAGTTCTTGAAGATCATAATATACCAGGAAATAACAAAAATATATTAAATTTTAGAAATTAATTCACTTGCCAATTTAAGGGTTAATACGTCATAAATCGTAAACCGCAATTTACCTTTCATTCAATCAACTCTAATATAAAACTAAAAAAACTATGTACTTGCTGCTACGGAACCCTTCATGGGCGAGTCCGACTCGCACTTGGCCGCTTTTTTTGAAAATTGTACAGTATTGATCCTATCTCACTACTTTCACGTTTTCCGTGAAGTTCATTCCATGTATAGCAGTAAGCTTCTTACCCATCGCCAACGTAATTTACGTTGAATTATAAACACAGATTTTTCGTGAGTAATACAATAAAGAAACATTCGAGCACGGTTTTTTGCAGTACTCTCTGTAAGTCAAGTATATAAGTAACAAATGAAGGATCTTAATTTGTCTTGGGCCTGAGCTTCATTATATTGACCGTTTCTTATTGAATGTAAACAATATTATTATTCCACTTCAAGGTTTTTTTTCTCATCAGAAGATGTATTTTTAATTTGAAAATGAGGCACAAAGGTCTTTTTAACCCCCGACGAAAAAGAGGGGTGTTATAAGTTTGACGTGTCTGTGTGTCTGTGTCTGTGTGTCTGTCTGTGGCACTGTAGCTCTTTAACGGGTGAACCGATTTGAATGCGGTTTTTTTTATTTGAAAGTAGATTCTCTAGCGATGGTTCTTAGACATGTTTCATCAAAATCGGTTCAGCAGTTTTAAAGTTATCAGCTCTTTTGTTTGCTGCGGTAGGGATCTTAGACGCATACCGGATGTTTACTTTGCTTTCAAACATATTATTATAGGTGACCACACTGACCACACAAAACCAAACTAAATTACATTTAAAAAATTTAAAATAAAAATTAAATTAAAAATTTAAAAAAGCCCCCAACGCAAAACATAAAAGCGATTATGTAAAAAGTAAAAAATAATACTTTTGTTGAGCCATCAAATGTTTGTTCGTTGAAATGGCGCTATAATGTCGCGGCGGGGTACCGCTAAGTTTAAAGCAATAACTAAATATCTAAAATAGCGAACTGATGGTAACTAGATTTGCAACAAGATTAACAACTAGATTAGCAACAAAAATTTGATAATATCGAAGCAAATTGGTCGGAAATGCTGGTAAATTAATAGACAGTGAATGAAATTGAGGGACTGACTTACTTAAGCGGTACCCCGCCGCGACATTATAGCGCCATTTCAACGAACAAACATTTGATGGCTCAACAAAAGTATTATTTTTTACTTTTTACATAATCGCATTTATGTTTTGCGTTGGGGGTTTTTTTAAATTTTTAATTTAATTTTTTTGTCTTGAATAAAGAAAAATTATAATTATTACAAAATATCCTTCTGTATGTTTTTTCACTGACAGGATTAGCAATATTGTTGTTAGTACAGAAATCATTTTTATATAAATCAAATATCTTAGAAATAGACAATGTAGAATCCAGCAGGCGTAGCATGACAATTCTATCTCTACTCTACGTAGAATAGACATAGGTCTTTCTATTCTACTTGTCATCTCTACATATCCGAGCATGAGCCGAGCGGTAGACTCGCGTTTCTATGTAGAGAAAGACATATCTTTTCTTTCCATAGCAACGGTGAGGTCTACCTCACCGTTGCTATGGCGTTGCATTTTTATCGACATATTTTTAACGTCTAGCTCTAGCTAGACGTTAAAAATATGTCGATAAAAATGCGTTTTGTTGTCGACAAAAATGTGTCCAACGTCAAGATTTCTAACGTTTTAAACATTATTCAAAAGCAACAACGAAACGATATATTAATATTCTGTTTTTTCTCTGTCTGTGATGTGATCTGTGTCTACTGTCTATAGACATATAAAAATATATGGACTGGAAATACCTACAAAAAAAAGGTGCATACCTAAAAGTCATAGTCTCATAAAATGGCTGCCGTTGCTAGGGTTGTGCCAATCAAGGAATATAACGTTACTACTACGAGTATCGATACTAGATACCTGTTATGTATGTGTACCGAGCGTAGGTAGGCGAGCGGGCTGCGCCCCGCCTCCCCGCGCCGGGGCATGTTCTGGAATAAATCAGTGTGCAACTTACTAGCGAGCGAGTTTGACGTATTTCCCCAGTACCTACATACGTAACACGTGGCGACGAGCGGACTCACATTTTCATTGTTAAAATGTCTACGGGAGCGACGTATGGTGTACTCACGAGCTTTGATCACCTGTCCCAAGAGTGGGACAGTTATAA
This sequence comes from Charanyca ferruginea, assembly GCA_947361185.1. Taxonomy (NCBI): domain Eukaryota; kingdom Metazoa; phylum Arthropoda; class Insecta; order Lepidoptera; family Noctuidae; genus Charanyca; species Charanyca ferruginea. Next base: position 18,823,500 of record OX376077.1, on the reverse strand, counting down.
ATCGCGATTACATCAGTGGTTCATTGCCAACAACATAACCGCGGAAACGGACAAAGCGTCAATCCGACGGAGGGCAATACTGTTGACGTCGTTATGCGAATCGACATTCAAACTCGCAAGGGACCTGGCGTTGCCCAACAAGGTGGAAGAACAGGAGTACGAGGTGATAGTGAAACTCCTCGACGATCACTTCACACCGAAAAGGTTCGGGTTTGCAGAAAAGTCGAACTTCTATGCTGCAACACAACGACCAGGTGAAACGCACACTCAATGGGCGGCTAGGCTCAGAGGATTAGCCACTCACTGTGCTTTTAAGAACTTGGAGGAGGCCTTGCTGGATAGATTTATCATGGGCATGGCGGCAGGACGAGAACGGGACAAATTGTTCGTGCAGGACCAGCGGGAGCTGACCCTCGCGAAGGCTATCGACTTGGCAGAGAGCGTGCGCTGCGCGCGCCTGGCCTCGTCGCAGGCAGCGCCAGGCGCCAGCAACGCCGGCGCAGTGGGCCCGGACGGCGTCTTCACCATATCCAAGAAGGAAAAGTGTAGTGTGTGTGGGTACAACAATCACAAGTCTGAGCAGTGCCGTTATAAAAATTACAAGTGTAAAAAGTGCAACAACAAAGGACACCTACGTAAAATGTGTCCAAACGCGGGCAAAGTAAAGTACGTGGATGAGGCTGCGGTCGCGGACGACGACGACGGTGAGTGTTTTTATAATATTCGATGCGTGCGCGGGAAACCAATGTCAGAGCGCGTGATGATCGGTGGTCTATCTTTGGAGTTCGAAATCGATAGTGGCTCAGCGGTGAGTGTAATAACAAAAGAAATCTATAAATCAAATTTCAACGGATTGCCATTGTCAGACACCAACAAAAGATTGTTTTGCTATACGGGGGAAAACATCAAAACAATAGGAGTCGTTTTATTACCGGTATCATACCTCGGGCGTACACACACACTGAATGTTTACGTGGTGAACGCAAGCGGCCCGCCGTTGCTCGGTCGCGATTTTATTCGAGAATTTGACTTAGAATTAGCGCCGGCGCGAGCAGCTGTGCAGGTACACGCCGTCACCCAAGGTACATCACGGTCACGCGAGTCTAATATCGGTGAACGACTTATTAACATGTTTCCGAAAGTTTTCTCAGGCAATCTAGGAGCATTTAACAAATATAAAATAGATTTACATCTAAAAACCGATGCGAAGCCAATTTTTTTCAAAGCGAGACCAGTACCCTACGCTCTTAAAGATAGAATAGACAAGGAACTAGACCGGTTATTGTCACTAGGGATCTTACAACCTGTCCAACACTCGGAGTACGCATCGCCCGTCGTGCCGGTACTAAAAAAAGATGGCAGCATCAGACTTTGTGCCGACTACTCTGTTACTATCAATAAACAGCTGATCATAGAACAGTACCCCTTGCCAACGGTGAACGATTTGTTAGCAAAATTGCATGGCGGCCTACAATTCAGTAAAATTGATTTATCCATGGCATATAATCAGTTCATTTTGAATAACGAGTCACAAAAGTTAACATGCATAAATACACACCGTGGGTTATTCAATTTCACACGATTAGTTTTCGGGTTGTCGAGCGCGCCCGCTATATTTCAACGCGCGATGGAATGCTTGCTCGCCGGAATAGAGGGCATTATCTTTCTACTGGACGACATCCTTATCACGGGAGCAAACAAAGAACAGCACATGCAAAGGCTTATTACTGTCTTACAACGGTTAGATGACGCCGAATTGACCGTACAGATGAGTAAATGCGAATTCTATAAAGACGAGATCTCATACCTAGGGCACGTCATAGATAGGCACGGAGTAAGGAAGTCGCCCGATAAAGTAAAAGCCATTTTGCAAGCACCTACGCCAACAAACGTGACACAATTGCAGTCATTTATAGGTCTCACTAATTATTATCGGAACTACGTGCCAGACGCGTCGTCCATACTTAGTCCATTGTATAATTTACTAAATAAAAACACTAAGTGGCAATGGACCCACAGACATAATAAAGCTTTCCAAGAAATAAAAAACATTTTAGCATCCGATAAAACTTTAGCGCATTACAATCCGCAAGCTAAACTAATATTAACGGTAGACGCGTCACCAACAGGGTTAGGAGCAGTTCTATCTCAAAAAGGGGATGACGGGTTAGAAAGACCGATATCATACGCTTCGCGGACGCTAACAGCAGCGGAAAAGAATTACGCGCAAATTCAAAAAGAAGCCACCGCGATAATATTTGGCGTAAAACGTTACCATCAGTACCTTTATGGACGGGCGGAACCATTTGTATTACGAACGGATCACAAACCACTATTAGCAATATTCGGCCCACATAAAGGCATCCCGGAAGTATCCGCTAATCGGCTACAGAGATACGCCATATTCCTAATGGCCTATAACTACTGTATTGAGTATATCAGTAGCAAACTTAATAGTGCGGACTACTTATCACGGGCGTGTGACGAAAACATAACAAAAACGCGGGACGACGAGCTTGTTGATATGGTATGTGCGATCGCGCTAGCTACGTCAACTTTGTAGTGGAGGGAGACTTACCGGTGACAGTAAGCCATTTGCGTAGCGAGACGGAGCGCGATGGCATCTTAACTACGGTCAAGCGTTATGTTTTAAACGGGTGGCCTAGGAAGGTGAATGACCTAGGCTTAAAACCATTTTTCAATTGTCGAACGCAATTATCTTACGAAAGTGGTATCTTAATGCGTGGTCATAAGGTCGTAGTTCCCGCGACACTACAGGATAGCGTATGTAGGGAATTACATAGCTCACATTTCGGAGTGGTGAAAATGAAAGCGGAGGCTCGCAAGCGATTGTGGTTCCCCGGCGTGGACGCCGCGCTGGAGCGAGTAGCAGGCGCCTGTGACGTGTGCTGTGCGCTGCGGCCCGCGCCGCCGCACGCCCTTCTCGCGCCTTGGCCGTTACCGCCGCAACCTTTTTACCGAGTACACGTAGACTTTTGTGGGCCAATTCACAATTACATGTTTTTAATAATTGTGGATGCATATAGCAAATGGGTCGAATGTTACGATGTATCGTCTACTTATAATTCAAAAGCGGTTATAAATAAACTATACGATTTAATGTCGCGATTTGGAATTCCGCATACGTTGGTGAGTGACAATGGCACATCCTTCACATCTTCGGAATTTAAGAATTTTTGTAAACTTAACGGCATTGAGCACGTTCTGTCTCCTGTATATCACCCGGCTAGCAACGGGCAAGCAGAAAGCATGGTGAAGGTGGTTTAAAAGGGGCTAAAGGTTATATTACTGGAGGGTTGTAATAAAAAAACAATTAACGAAAAAATCGCTAAATTACTATTCGATTACAGGAACTCTAAAAATAGTACCACAGAAAAATCACCCGCGGAAATAGTATTTGGGCGCTCGTTGCGCTCACGGCTGGACTTATTGAATCCAAGCACGCCGTCGCCCGCGTCCACAGACCTCACTAAAACCGTCGCACGAAATCAGTCCTTACAGGCTAAATATTATAGAGGGATACACAGAACAAACTTTAAAAACAATGAAAAAGTGTGGATTACAAAAAATACGGACAGTAAAAAATTCAGCTGGATACAAGGTAACATAAGGAAGAGAACAGGCACGGTAACATATGCGGTATACATACCACAGCTAGGATGCGAAGTCACCAGACACACAGACCAAATAAGGAGAAGGGAGAGCTCCACACCAGAGGAAGAGCCAGACTGGGACCTAGATGTGATTCCTGATGTGCCGCCGCTCACTGCCACACAACCGGAGAGGGTGGTTCCGGCGGGAGGAGAGGAAGGTCTGGAAGCGGGAACCATAGAGGAGGATACTCCGGCGACACCGCCACGAGCCACTGGCATTAATCAGCGGCGCCAAGAAATTAGCCCAATCTTCTCGACCCCAACAAACCAGGGTGACAGTAGCTAAGGGGGAGGGATGTTATGTATGTGTACCGAGCGTAGGTAGGCGAGCGGGCTGCGCCCCGCCTCCCCGCGCCGGGGCATGTTCTGGAATAAATCAGTGTGCAACTTACTAGTGAGCGAGTTTGACGTATTTCCCCAGTACCTACATACGTAACAATACCTGAAAGTCATACTTGGATTATGAATGACTTCATGTCCGTTGTAACAGAATAAGATGAGTAGGTATGACTTACCTTCTGTTATTTGAGAATAAAATTCATGTCAAGTGTATTTTCTGCACAGAGTTATTAAAAACACTTTAAAACAATGAATAATATTTGGGTAAAACCGCCAAATGGTAGTGGCTTCTTAAAGTAGCAGTGGTGGTGTTTCATAATCGATGAGCCACATACTAAGCATCGCATGTATCTTATGAGACTGGAGTTTACAAAACATGGTGGTTTTACACTTGAGGATCGTAATAGAGAAGAGATACAATAAGACATGCTCAAGATCATAAACACGAAAAAAAACTGAAAATGGCAGGGCTTGTGTGCATAAGTGTTTGCGTGAGAGAGAGAGAGAGAGAGACAGAGGAAGTGAAAGAGTATGTATGAGTAGGTGTAGTGGGGTGTGCTGAGTTTGGTATAGGTACTATGTCAAGAATTTGGCGTCCTCGTATGATAGTATTAAAAGGCTCTAGTTAAGTTTCTTACAAGATGTCGTAGAAATTACTAACTTTATTGTAGGTGCATTACGGTTTACGGTATTAAAAAGCGGGTGGTGGAGTAGCTATTAAATAAGAATTATTTTTTTATCTTTGTTTGTATTATCGTTTAATAGTTAAGTAAATAAGTTAAAAAGCAGTTATTCATTTCTAAACAATATTAATTTGTTCAAAAATTGCCTATGTGACACTTTTTCTGATGTTCTTCGGCCGTGATATCTAAATCTTATATCCAAGAAGGTCTTAATTATGGATTTGATGAGGAGTAACTTGTGGTTACTGTTATGCTCAGGATCAGTGTCCGCGTGAAAAAAAGTTTTGAAATCATAAAATTCACACATGAATTTAAAAATATACAAATAATATAGCTCCGGTTTCGTTTTTTTTTTCTAAATGAGATTTAATTATTTTTTCTGTTTTTTGAAGTATACTTATGACACTTTAAGAAGCATATTTAAGTCCTCCTCTTGTCTTTATGTAAATCAGGCTATTGATGTCTTCCTCTCCGATCAATAACGATACACAGATATCGCATTTAATTGCACCCATTAACTTTTTTGTAATAAATCCAGCTATATATTCTAAGACCTTATCTGTGTACGCATCAGCATCTGTATTTAAAATGCATTCCATATATGCGTCGTATAAATCACTGTGATCCTCTGTAATATCGACAAAACATTTTTTGTCAGTTAACTCGTTTAAAGCTAGAATAGGATTTTTTACAATTCCCAATGCCATCATCCCTGATCTCAGCTCTCACAAGCAACTTTTTGTAAGCCGCACGAAATTGAATAGCATTAGGATTATTGTTGAAACCCCCTCTTGCTCTCACAGCTGAGAAGAAAAGCTCAATATGATCTTGGCTGATCTTGTAGAGTGGGATGTACTTCAACAATTTTGTGTCTTCCACCAAGTAACTGAACAGTGCCAATGCGCTTTTCATGTTTATCAATAATCCAATGAAACCGGTTTTTCTGCGGGAATTGATCACAAGTTCCCCTGAAGGTAGTTTTAAACTTGTGAGATAATTAGTCGCACGTTCAAATAGAGCTGTTATAAAACCAATATTGGCAGGACACATCGCTTTTTTAATCCTGGCGGGCGGATGGAGTGGCTGTTTAACACATCAAATACATCGTTCATAATATTTATATAGTTGACAGTGCCACTACATTCCTCAAATTGTTTCAATTTTAATTCACTGCGGCAATACTCCAGTGCATCTGCTACTGAGCTACTGAGCAATTGTGTCGCCAGCTTCACTTTCATCTTTTGTTTGTGATAGAATACATGCGGCTTTTTAATTTTATTTGCGAGATGTAGGCCCTGTTTTTCTTGAATTCTTCTAAAAATTTAAAATCTACTTTTCGCCCAAATGAGTCAATAAATACTCTTAGTTCGCCAAATGCATTTCTGATTAATTTTATTGCATGGCATGGATCAATAAAAGCGTGGATGCGAGTGTTACCGCTCTGAAAACTGGTAACTTCTTGGTTTCTTAAAATATCGCAGCCAAGAGAAGTGAACATGCTAAAATTTGCGGCAGGTCCGTCGCATGTAATGCTTACAACCTTAATACCAACGTCTTCACACAATTTTAGAGCCGTGCTCACGATGATACATTCTTGTTCGCCTGTGAGGGATGTTATTAAAAAATAGCCAATAGGTATTTTCCATCTGCCATTGATAGTTGTTAATAGGACTACTAAGGCTTGACTAGCTTCTTCGACACTGTCATTGTCTAGGTTGTGGCCATAATCAACTCTACCATAATATTTCTGAGCTCTTGGTTCCCAAGTCAGACTTTCTTATGGCCATTTCGTCAAAAACCAAGGAGCATATTACAGGCTGTGCACTTCTCTGCACTTTAATTTTTAAAGTGTCAAATGCTTCTTTCGTGAATCCCGGTTCGCAATTCACATGATGGTACCATTTGCACAATGTTCTTGAATGAGGTAAGCATGTGTTGTAAGTCCGCCTTATATAGTTATAGGCCTTGGAGGATAAAAAATGCAATGTTAATGCAAACTCTCTGATTTCTTCTGAGTATTTGTTAGGTACAGGTAAACCTTTGGACTTATTAACTTGTCTTTTTAAGAAGTCTTTTGGTCCTGCCAAGTCTTCTATCACAACAACCTGTTCCATATTGATACAATTTTTTCTTCGAAGGTCTTCTATAATATCTTTCAAAATGGCAATTTTTTTCTTTTTCTTTCTAAGTTGTTCGTTGAGGCGTTTAATTTTTCGCTGTTGCTTGACACATTTTTCTTTTAAAGTTATAATTTTATTAGTTTGTATAACCTGAAAAAAAATATAACTACCTACTTCAATCATCAAGTTACGTGGTAAATGCTGAAATGTCATATTTGTCTCATCAAAAAAAAACTGTACTGTAAGGCCAGTGGTTCGTTAAGATAAGATAAGATAAGATAAGATATTTTTTATTTGCATAAAACATGGTATATAAGGTGTTATAAAAAATTTGAGATCGAACATGTTTTGCTTAAAACTAAAGCATGCAAATCATTATGACATTGAAATATAATTATGAAATTCATTTAAAATAATCATTAATATTATAGAAATTACGTTAAAGAGTCCCACCTAATTAGATATATACCTCTTTGTGCACTGTTTTCAAAATTCGATAGGGTAATTGCAATGGAGCCATTACAGAAGATGTACAAGAAACATCACACTTTTCAATATTGCTCGTTTCACGCAAAACAGACTCTTGTTGTGGTTTATTGTCGGGTGCCTGAAAAAAATAGGAACAAATTGTATGATATGGAATAAACATTAATATGATTTTTGTAATTTAAATTGTTAATATATCTATTTATTTATTTCAGGCTAAAGGGCCTAGTTATTATTAACACTAGAGTACACGCGTGGCCTACTATAGTAGACCACAGTAACATTTTTGCTCATAACTTTGCAGTTTTGAATGTTAGAGCGGTGAGCTTCCAGGTAAACCTGCTCCATTAAATTTGTCGACAGGTCAGTTCCACGCGTGACCTTTGCGCAAACTCATATTTCTGTAATTTGGTAATTTGGTTTTACAATTTGGCTTTCTATATAGCATAACGATACAACTATTGATCCCGATACAGATGAAGAACGCAAGCCTGAAATAATTCTTTTTACAAACGTACTAAGTGTGGTGACATATTGATAGAGATAAAATGTGTAAATAATACATGTCCTAAGAAACTGCCGCCGATGGCAATTTACAATTTTTCTCGATTTGATAAACATTATATGTAACTGAAACAAATAACAAAATACTGATATTTTATTTTAGTATTACAATACAATAGTAATCCAGGATGTCGAACATGAACCATTTATATAATGCATTTCACGAATTGTGATACATACGACGGGTCCCAAGAACAAAGTCCTATCTTCAATATTGTCTAGTTGCAGTGCGAAGCAATAAAGTTACGCGAATCGATAAGTTGCAAAAAAAATAAAATTAGTAGAAAATTATGGTGAAAGGTATTTGTTAATTTAGTTTACTTGTTTTTGGTTGCTACTGTTTTATTTTAAATATGTATTTTATTTAAAATGTTATTCTTATGTAATGATGTGAGTTTGTTTTTTGGAATAAACTAAGACTTAACCACACATGCGACTTTGTTTTATGAAATATTTATAAAAACAAAAAGTTGTATGTGTACAAGAGATGGTGTACATCGGTATTTGCCTATAGAATTATGTCTTATGTTGCAAATGTCCAAACCTATGTTGTCTCTAAATGTAGGTAGTAAGAAAGAAAACCATTTGATATGATCACTTAGGTATTTATTACTTACTCAAATTGAATCACTGTTTTGCTTGGAAATATTTTTTCCAGATATGTATTTAAAAATATGTTTAAACTCAAATACAAAAGAAAATTAACAACATTCTAAACAATTCAAAATAGTACTCATAATCAATAATTAATTTTTGACATAATCTAGTTAAATGTATCAAAAATTAATAACATTCAGTAGAAATCTAACAATTACCTTAATATCTAAAACAAGTGAGTATGTTATTTATGCCTGTAAATCATTTAAAAAAAACTTAAAAAATGAAACTAACAGCCTTAAAAAACCATCTCCAACAAACAGTTAAAAATATACTTGACAAAAGGTCAAAAACTCTTGTAGCAAACTAAATGTATTCCTTTACGGTTAAACATATATAACATTATAAAATTATCACAACATAATTATAATAGCAAAATAAATTGTTCTCTATTTTTGTATTTAATTCAATGCTAAGTAACCAGTGTAATCACAAAATCAGGTATCTTTATTTTACTTCGTAATTTAACTTTATTTTACTTCGTAATTTAAGTTATCTTTATTTTACTGCTAATTTAAGTAATCAACAACTGGGTATTATTATTTTAATCAGTCTTATTAAATTTAACCAGACTCTGTCTCTCGTATAAAAGAAAAATATAAAATAAAAGTAGGTATTATTCATCACTTTCATCACTTAAGTCATTTGCATTGTTAGATTTGTAGGGTAAAGATCTAAAAAATATTGCATTAGTGGCATTTATAACACCTGTTCTGCACATGCTCTCCAAATCATTATGTTTATCTTTTGTTAACTTAAGTGGTGAAGAATAAGCACGCTCTAAGACAGGCAATACAGATGAGTTTCTTGTATCGTTTCTTATAACTAAGCATTCATAAGATTCTTCATTTAAATCATACTTAAAGTACAATTTATTTGGTTCAGATTTGTCAACGAAAACTTCTTTAACTTTAGTCCACAATATTTTTTGTTTTCTTAAATTTTTGCTCCATAGTTTGTTATTTACATGGGTCTTAAAGTTAAAGAAGTTTTCCTGTACCATATTTTTAACTAAATATGGTTCTCCTTCTGTTTTAGCCCATCGCACAAGCAGGCGCCATTCATCGGGTGTATAAATCGTTCTGGAATGAGACGAACGCTCTATGACGGCGTGGACACTATCTCCCTCGTTTTGGGTATGTCCTTTCTCTAGGAAACGATGTGTAATTGACACCTTGTATTTTTTTGCTGCAAATTAAATATACAGAAAACACAAATCTATTCCGATTTTGGCCCGCACAATTATCGGACCAGAAACGAAATTCTTTTGTGCCTTCTGTACAATTATCTTTTATGAAATCTAATAAACAACTTCCCACTTCATTAGCTCCTCGTTTAGCTACTGTCTCATCCCACATATAGCACACAGCTTTCTTTTGGCCCATATTAAAAACTGTAAAGTTAAAGGCAGATAATTTTCTTTTGTAATAAAATATACTTATTTGTCCGTGCGGACAAGTCAATACTTTCTGGAAATCAAAAACTGCTGTCACAATGGACCCTTGAGACTCTATAGCATCATGTTTGTCTTTTTGTTTCATGGTACGTGCAGTTTTCTTTGCGTCCATATGTACTTTATGTTTTTGTATTTCTTCATTTGTAGGTGTCCGATTATTTGTAAAAGCATGACAAACTTCACACTGGTCCTTTTTTGGTATATGAAAACCAAGATTGAAATTTTTATTCACTATTTCCCTATACTGGCGTACTGTCGTTGCTTTTGATGCGTATATGTTTTGATCGAACCATTCATTATACAGTTTAAACATTCGGCTTATGCTGAGACTACCATCTAGATATAATTTGGTCGAGTCTTTTCGAATAAAGTGAGACTCAACGGGAACAAATGAATTTACATGATCACACACACTCTTTATCATGTCATTATTAATGATGGATTTGTGATGGTTATGTTTGCCTCGGCGGTCTTCCTCAAAATCTGCCACACCATCATATTTTTTAAATGTGGTTTTGATAATACTTTCACTAACAGCTAGTGTTTTCAAGAACATGGTCTTGCAGACGTTTATAGTAGTTGCATCGGCGTTTAAAGATTTAATTGGCAAAAAATACTTAAGTGTAAACTGACGGTTGTTAGGAGTACTGCGGTTTAAACATCTATATTTAGGAGCTTTTTTTACATATTTTGCAACAAATCCCCATTGTTTTTCTGAACTCCCAAGTTTCCAAAACCTAGTGAAGCATTCCAGTCTTTGGTCTTCAGAATTTTTTTCCGTACATTTATACCGACAACTGCAGGGTTTTCCCATTACTTTATCCTCAACGAATTTGCCTCTTTTTGACACATAGCTTTTACCGAGATTTTTTAAATATTTTCGTTATACGTCAGACCAATTTTCCTTATTAACTAATCGTTTTCTTGATCTTTTCTTTTTTTGTTGTGTTGATGTCAAAGTCGAAACACTAGTACTTACAGATTGAATAGAATCTATCCAAGAACTATGGTCGGGACAAAAATGATCATCACACTTACTGTGTACATTTATTGGAGAGGGCATTGGTGTAGCTAGTGTGATATATGAAGTGGAAGGTGTGGCAACAGCTGGTTCTTCAAATTCTTCTAGGTATAACGCAGGTGAATTATTAAAACTAGAGGTTACCTCTATATTCAAAGGTGTAAGTACTTCTTCTGGATACGGATCTTGTGAAAAAGGTAAAGGTGGTGTTACCACTTTATGACAGGTATTAGAAATGGTATTTTCAGTAATTTCATGCTGCTTTTCAGATATTGTTGTATTGGTGTTAGAGGGTGAAACAACTTGCTGACGTGTGGTATGAGTATTATTTCCGCAATACACCAACATTATATCCTTGCTTTGATACATTGGTTATAACTTTTTTCCTTTATTATCGCAGTAGTGCTTTTAGCTCATTCTCACAAAAAAAAATATTTATTTACAGTAGGCGAAGTACCGCTCAGCAAATAGAAATGTTGGTGGACTATATGTCCACCCATACTCTATTTGCGAATGGAGAATATAGGGGGCCTTTGGGGCGCGAAAGCCAACAGGAGGAGTGGGTCCGTCTGCAGCAGATGTTACAAGAATATGGGCCTAATAAGTCTGTGGAGCAGTGGCGGAATGTTTGTAATCTATCTAATTATGATCTACCTACTTCATCAAAATGAAAAACAACATATTTCTTTGCTTCATACCTATCATATTCGTGTGTTAATTATTTCAGACTTTGAGGGATCTTAAAAAGAAGGCACGGGCTGATGGTGCTCTAATAAATTCAGCCCGTGTGACTACGGGGAACCATAGACCAATACCCAAACTATCCGATTGCAGTGCCAAGATACTGAATATAATAGGCACAGCGAGTGCCTATGGTATAGGTCAGGAGGAGACAGGGCTGGGAGAAGTAATAGCAATGTCTATCAAATGTTATGTTAGTATTAATTTATGACATTATATTAATGTTTTTTGTAATTTATTTCACATAGTACCACTACCAGCCACACCACCACCACCACACACACTACCACCGCCAGCCACACCACCACCACACACACTATCACCACCACCACACACACTATCACCACCAGCCACACTACCACCACCAGCCACACTATCACCAGCAGCCACACTACCACCACCACCACCACCGCCAGCCACACTACCCTCCACCCCATCACAGCAAACTTCCGCACGAGGACAGCGTGCACGTAATATCAATTTCTCGACTCTGATGCTGAGACGAGAAATGTTTTGAAAGTAAATGTATTTTTATTATTATTAATCAAAGTCAAAGCCAAAGTCAAGTCATTGATTTCAATTAGACCATTAAAAGGCACTTTTGAATGTCATAATATGAGAAAATTTGATTCTAGTTGTTCTACGTACAAAGTATTACTAGTTAAGGAATGACAACTATTCCAAGCATTCTTTATCTTGGATAATTATAATCCTCTAAATAATAATTTATTTAACACAGCAGTGCAGTTTATACAGGCATATTATTATTATTAAATTATAATATTAAAATAAGGTATCTTTTGTTTCAGGATATCAGCAATAATATTATTAATAAGAATCATATTTACGAAAGAAATATGAGAGCAAATAAATTACAAAGGTACATTATTCATTTATATAAAATGGTTGAAATTGAAATTGTTTATTTGCCAGAATATAGGTCAGCTCTTGTTTGGGTTGCTACTTGTAGAAGGCTACCTCTGTGCTCGGTGCTGTTATCTCCAACAATTTCGTCGGCTGCTGTTGCATGCAGTTCTTGTATAGGCACCCTTAAACAAATTTCACCACTGTTAGATAGGTTTATGTTATACAACTTTCACAGTACAATGAAATAAAAACAACAACTTACCGATAATGTCGCATTATATTATATAGTGTGCAGCAAGTGTACACCAGCGCTGATGCCTTCTCGGGAGAATAATGAAGGCTCCTGTCTATGCCGAGACACCGAAAGGTCCCCTTGAGGTAGCCATTGGTACGTTCAATGACATTGCGCGTTTGGCAATGCCACTTGGTGTTGCTCTCTTCTGGTGTCCCGTGTCCTGAATTTCGTATTGGAGTCATGAGCCAAGGCTCCAAAGCGTAGCCTGAATCGCCTAAAATTCAATGAATGTTATAAATAAATAATTAATTTTGTGTTTTGTTTCAGATTACATAGTGCCCGAATGGCAAAACATAACATCATGGGCCCCAAGAACTGATTTAATATTATTATTATTGTACAAATGCATATTCTGATTATTAAATTATTAAAATTTTAAAAATAATTATTGTTTATTAATTCAAATGATGAGGACAGCAATATTAACAATGTATTTCATTTAAGAAACAAACCACAAAGTCATAAAATTTTACAATGTTGTGATATTTCCCCATAATACGTTTTTGATAACTTGTGATACCATAGAAAGTCTTACCTAATAGATAATACTAGCCAATTCTGGATTCGTGTAGCCTCCGTAGTTCAGTCTTAACATTACAATTATTAAAGATAAATTGGTCATGAACCCTGCCTGGATAATTTGCATTTACATGCAATATCCTGCACTCAGCATCCGCAATCTGAAATATAAGTTAGGATTAATTATTTTTAGATTATTCATTGATATGACTAACATGTTCAGTCACCACAAAAATAGTTATCAGGATCTCTGTCATCTTCGTCAACGTTGACTATTTCATATTTTTACCTTACAGCTATTTAGCTAATACCATAACCATAAAACCATAATAACCATTTAATGGTTCATGTACCTATTTAGGTGCATGAACCATTAAATGGTTATTATTTTATTACCAACTGAACATTGATGGAGGTAACGCCATGTCTGTTCCTGAACTGAGCTTGTTGTGGCTTTGGTGGTGGAAATAGTTGCACATGGGTGCAGTCAATGGCTCCCAATATATCTGGGAGGCCAAATTTCCTTTCATAGCCAGAGGCCACAGCCTGCCTTCCTGACTCTGTGTTTGGAAACTGAATCCATCGTGGTTTCAGTCTGAAATAATATTCAATAAATTAAATACAATAGTACGCAATCTAAATGGCTAGCGCAAGTCTCTCATAGGCCGCTCTAACTTTGGTCATTTGAAAAAGTAGTCAACTAACCTTGTATTTACTGCAACAAAAAATTGTTTTACAAATTTGCTGACAATAGTTTGACCAATGGAAATATTTTGCTCTTGGCCAATACCTCTTTGGTAATGGCCTGCAAGCAAAACTTTTAGCGAACAGAGAATCTGCAAATGATAAGGCATTGTAAAATTCACGGTAAGGGCGTAGGCATATAGCCTTTATTCAGATTTAACTTACTTTAACAAGAACAGGTAGACCAAGACCCGTCCTAGGAGACAGATCCTCGGTCAGCTCCTCGCACAAATACTGCACCATCTCTTTACTAATTTTAAAATTTTCGAGGAACTCGTTTTCGGGAAGATCGAGAGCCTCGGTTAATGCTCGTACAGCGTTCCTAGCGGCCTTCCTTTCATTCTTCTCGGCAAAGAAACTGAGACGATGGCGACGGTAGCCCCCCGACATGTTCTCAAAATCAACTATATAATATTGTTAGGCATTTTAATATTTTTTGGTAGTGAGGGTACCTGAGTACTATAAAAGCGCGTGCTCGATAAGATTCAGGTTCACTTGTTGCTGAGTCGTCGGACATAAACCGTCTTATTCCAAAACACGATCTAAATATAGTACTGGCATTTTTACTTGGTTTAAACCATGACTAAATAAAACGTCATTACAAAATGAAGTTTGTCACTAGTTCTGTAACTATCTTTTGTACTAAAGTTAGTCCGCTGAGACCCCTAGTCTAACTATGGAAACAACTCCGGTACTTATTTATTTGAGGTTAGCGTTGAATTTTTTTTGTGCATTTTATATACAATGTGATAGGGGTGGGACTTCTAACCCGTTAAGGCTGAGTACTACATCTAATTTTATCGACAAAAAAATAATATGGGGGGTTGAACCCCCTCCCCCTAAAAATTATGGCTATTTTAATATTTTTTTTAATGTACTACGGCGCGCTTGATACTTTATGTGATATCAAAGATTGTATGCGTCGTAGAAACAAAAAAAAAACGTCAAACTATAGCTAATAACCTTGGCTAACTAATTCATTACTTTTTTCATATGTTTGATAATGTTTTGGTGAGAAAAAAAAATCATTTCTGAATTATTTTGACCGAAAAAATCGCTATTTTTCAATATTTTCACGAATTACTCAAAACTATGTCCCATAAAATTATTAATAATTTGCGCTCATTTAAAAGTATTTGAGTTATTCTTTCTAACGATACCAAAAACATCACCATAACATTACAAATTCAAGTATTAAGAACCATTAACCATTAACCATATCATAACAAAAGCAGGTAACTAAACGAGGTATGCGAGCGGGTAAGAAAACTTACAACGTAATGTAACAGACAAGGATAGAAGATGACACCACATGCTGTGAGGTGTGCGAGAGGGTAAAAAAACGTACAATGTAATGTAACAGACAAGGAAAAAAGATAAATACACAGCGTGCGGTAAAGCGGTTCTTGTCACCATTGTCGGGTATTATTAGTCGTTAAGGCTCGTTTACGCCGAGTCAACTACTTGCGACAGTGTCACATGCTACACATTGTTGCATGCGGCACCTTGTGGCATTTGCGGCATATGTGGCATACGGCAGTCTATTTTACGCCGAGGCAACATCGAGCCTGAATAATTTCCAAATCTCTACTTGTTTGATCGAGGGGATACATACACCATAGAATATGGCTGATCAAGTAACTTTAGCAGCAGCTTATTTAGTACTACTAAGCCATGCAGCTAAACAACGGAAGAAGAAACGTTGGTGGAAAAGAAGATTACTTCAGAATGGCCCACGGACTAGTTTACTAACAAAAATTAAGGCAGACGATGGTGCCTTATTTAAAAACTTTACCAGAATGTCAACTGCGGACTTTGAACATTTACTACAACTAATTGCACCATATATTCAAAGAGAGGACACCAATTACCAAGATAGCATTTCACCGAGAATGCGCCTGCTAATCACATTAAGATTTTTAGCCACCGGTGATTCATACAGGTCTCTAATGTACTTATTTGAAGTATCAAATTCTACAATTTCCCTCATTGTACCAGAAGTATGCGAGGCTATTTCAAAAGTATTGGAAGATCACATAAAGGTAACAAATAGATGTGTACTTACCTAGTCATTTAGTGTGGATACCTAAAGGTTGTAAATAAAATAATTTACCTGTTTAGTCAGCATAGATATTTAATGTGTCAACTATTACAAACAGATCGTATTTATTTAGTACTATTTAACCTGTAATTCATGGTTTTGCATTTGGCTTAAAAGTTAAATATTGTCGGAGACTACTTGATTGATCAAGGTATTCCACCAAAACAGATTGACTTTCATCATCCCTATTTCTATCTATTGGCTCATGTTGAGTAGCCAGTTCTATTGGTGATGGCTCAGATACCACTATTGTATGTTGATTGTCATATGGAGACTGAATATTAGTATTAAGATCAATATCTGGTGTCGATACTGTTGTTGGTGGCGATGATATTGATGCCTCATGTGTAATCTGTTGATTGTCGTATACTCCCAAGGCTGCATTAAATAATACATTATTAATCATATGTTTGACATATATCTGAGATTTAGATGAAAGCTTTCTTAGTTCATTGCCAACATGTTCTCCATATGTACTGCAATCATCCCTTTTAATAGAACTTTTCATGACATTGTATGCTTCTTCAGCTCTTTTTTCATTTTCTGTTTGAGGTACTGTATTTAAACACCTTTTTTTCTTTTTTCTTGTTTGATCTCCATATATACCATCTTGAGACTCTTGAGACTCCCTCATCAACGATGAGGGAGTGCTAGGTGGCCGCATATTTGTTGATGTGGAGGGAGTGCTATGTTGCATATCTGCTTCAATGTTTTGGGATAAATTTCCTTGTAGACTCATAAATGAATGCTGATCTATATCAATATTTTCCTCAATATTGGTATCATTCTGAAACAAAATTGATATTTTTTTTTAGGTACCAAATGATGAAGAAGAATGGAAAACAGTAGCCCGAAATTTCGAAAATAAGTGGAACTTTGCTCACTGTATAGGATCCGTTGATGGTAAACATGTACTGATCATATGTCCTGCCAATACCGGAACTGAATATTTCAACTACAAAAAAACATTTAGTATTGTTCTTATGGCAATTGTGGATGCCAACTATTGTTTTCATTATGTTCATATTGGGTGTCAGGGTCGTATATCGGATGGCGGCGTGTACAAGAATACTTCATTTTACAAAGAACTACAAGAAAACAGATTAAAAATACCTCACCCAGAACCACTACCTGGGAGGGAAAAATTGACTCCATATGTTTTAGTAGCTGATGATGCATTTGCACTAACTACTAACTGCATGAAGCCATATGCTGGCCAACTCTCTCAATCACCAGAAAGAATATTTAACTATCGACTTTCAAGAGCAAGAAGAGTAGTAGAAAATGCAATCGGCTTCTGTTTCTGTTTTTAGGGTTTTCGGAAAACCGATGCAACTAAAAGTAGAAAATGTGGAAAAGATTACCAAGGCATGTACATATCTACACAACTATTTAAGAAAAAGTACAACTTCAAGACCACTTTACACTCCTCCGGGAAGTTTTGATACAGAGGACTTAGAAAATGGAGTTATTGTTAATGGCACTTGGAGATCCATTACTTGCAATGACACAGGATTAACAGATTTACAAAGAGTTCCTCGAAGACCTCCAATTGACGCAAAGCTTGTTCGAGAAGAATTTAAGGAATATTTTATGACACCACAAGGAAAAGTGGAATGGCAGGACATATATCAGTAAAGTTATTTACTAAATGACAGTTTTGTTTTCTCATAACAATGCTTATTATGATGATTGTCACACAAAAAAAATGATTAAATAATTATAGGTACCTATCTAGTAAAAAATAAATGGAGTAAAACTTTAGTACCTACATGATTGTCTATTAATTTTTTTTTTAGGGAACTTATGTATGCTAAGATAACCTTTATTCCTGCTAAGTACCTACTTAATAATGTAGTAAGTATCAGTAAACTAGGTATACTTACTTACAATTATACTGGCTGTTCCTGGACGAGGTTCAGTCACATCGAGTATAAACTGCAATGATTCGTAGGCAAACCATTTTTTACTTTCTTTGGTAGATCCAGAACCGCTTTTTTTATTGGTGAGACGATTGTGTTCCCTGTGGAATGCACTTCTGAGGTTCTTTATTTTCTTTTTGACAGTATCTTCATCTAAATTGTATTTTTGTGCAAGACCAAGTAAAACATCACGTTTCACTCTATTATTTTTATAATTTGAATTGCGGACATCCCATAACACTTCACTCTTTCTATAATCCTCAATAAAGTCTAAATATTTTTCGTTACACCACTCCATGACCAATAATTCTCATTTTCCAAAACAAATACAAACAAAAACATAACCTAAAAACTGTTTTGACGCACGAAAAATGTCGCATGGAATCCATTGTGCCCGGATACAAGTTTGCGACAGTCTGCCACGTGACGCAAGGTGTTACCATGCCGCACGGTTCTTGCCACAATGTGCGACATTTTTGACTTTGTAGCATGCGGCCTTGTGGCATGCCGCAATGCCGCACAGTGTTGCCCCGGTGTAATATAGCCTTTACAAATCTGTGACTGCTAACACACCTTGTTAAATTTCTTCTCGCGCTTTTCGTGGACAAGTTTCGCTATGGCTAATCGTCGTAATTATTAAAAGGTTATTAGTTACCGTTTGTCGTTTTTTTTTTGTTTCTACGACGCATACAACCTTTGATATCACATAAAGTATCAAGCGCGCCGTAGTACATTAAAAAAAATATTAAAATAGCCATAATTTTTAGGGGGAAGGGGTTCAACCCCCCATATTATTTTTTTTGTCGATAAAATTAAATGTAGTACTCAGCCTTAACGGGTTAGAAGTCTCACCCCTATCACATTGTATAAACAGTTAAAAATGGATACTAATACGATTGATTTGATGGATTTGGAAGATTTGGATATGTTGGAGACGTCTCAGCGATCTTACAGACATTGTCATCGTGTGTATCATTTTAGTTTTGTGTTAAGTTTTTGTGCACTTATCTTCTATAATACTTGCTGATTGAGCAATAAGTTGACGTAACATTTCTATTAGTAAAAACATTAGCGTTAGGTAGTCAAAATAAGATGATACAAAGCACTGCTTACCTAATAATTAAAAATCCATGTTTGACTAATTTTCTCGACAGAACTCCAGTTTTAACCACTGTGTTTTCTTTTGTTGTTCCATTCTTTACGATTTAACCAAACCACAACTCACGAACAATCCACATAACATACTAAGAACATTGAATAAGAATAAGGCTAATAAGAGTGTTTACAGATGAAGAAACTAATAGGACACAACATAAACATTTGACTCAAATTACGCGCTGTCCGTCGCCGTCGGTATATAATGCCTACACTCCACTTCACGCTAGAAGTGTTGAAAAATGTAACCACTTGATTTTAAAAAGCGCGTCAAAAGTACAAGTTATGCTTGTTCAATATATTGTAAACTAAATAAAGAACAATTTATGGCATATTTTAGCATTAATCAATAATTATTTAATAACTTACAATGTTATTGTAATATAAATATTTATAGAAACGGAACGTTGCGTCAAATAAAGACTGATTGAACGAATGAAACAATGCCATTTTTGTTTCTTTCGTAGATATTATTTGAACCATGGACTGTTTTCCGTACTAACTGATCCTCAAATAGACTGCGTTTTGTAATCGCAACACACTTTGATTCTGATATGAACGTTAATACCGGAACAATCCTAGACTAAATAGTCGTGGTTTAAACCAGTACTTAGGCATTTTTTTGTAATAAGACGGATAGGGTTTGGTACCTACACTACGTAACAGTGAGTTCGTTCCATATATTGTGTACTTGTGTATTTCTTGATTTGTGTTCGCTCGAGTTATTGAAATATTGTTAGAACTAAGTCTATTTTGGAATAAATTAGTCTTAGGTTGTTTATAATTGTCTTTTTTTAATGTTTTCCCCTTCTGGTTTCTAATATCAGAAGTGGGATTGAACTCATTTGCTCACAATTATTAGCCTAGATACCAACACAAACATCCGTTAACTTCAAATAACAATACTCCGTGAAAAGCTGGTTATGACACCGCCTCGCTCTGGCGCTGTGTACAGCCATCGCAGTGAACCATGACACACGTATCTATGGTTCACGATCGCCTCGCTGTGTGGCTAGGTGTTGCCGTCACAGTGAACTGCGACTGTCTGCGACACGCGTATGGTTCACGATTGCCTCACAATAAAACACGACGCCTTGCTCGCTGTCGCTTCCTGTTTTGTGGTAAAATCGTGTTTGTTCTTAAAGTTGTAACCGCTATTTTGTTCAAATATTTTAATGTTAAGTGTACACGTCGTTAAACCGTAAGTACCCTCATCTTTGATTTTATAATGTCGGGACGTTCTTCGCGGTCGAACAAACGAGTTGACACCTCGTGTAAACGTCGTAGCAGGTCACGTACGGTCAACTCGAATCGTTGTCATGGTGGATTTCGATTGTACCCTCATGTTTCCGTGAAAAATGTATTGGGCATCATTAATGAAAACAACTGTCAATTTGTAATAGCATACCGCCGTTAGAATGCTATCTCCGATTCTATTAATTTGAAGTTTAGAAGTGTTTTGTTTACCACTGCAATAGAACACTTGCAGTGGTTTTGGAGGTTAATTACAAGAAAAAAGGTTCGTACTTTATTAACTTTTCAATCACCATGAAATAGTAGTGGTCATGTTATTACGCCGTACGCCTATGTAAACAAAAAATTGACAACTTTCAGTCAACTGATTGGCGTATATAGGCTTTGTACTTTTATTATTTCCGTAACCAACGTAATTTTTTAATTATTACACCTATTACAAAATATGCTTTTAATTGTTTTTAAATTATATAAATATAATATTTTTTAATATAATAATATTATTTATTTATTAAAAAAAACAGATTGTAGATTAACACGCATAATTGTTTTTTTAAATAATAGGTAACACAGAAATTTAGTCTACAATATGGTGGGTGAAGCTCTGTCCTCCTAGCTAGGCTACAAAGTAGCCTGTGTTAAGGAGACACAGTTTTGATCCCCTAAAGTTAAAAATGATTCTGGTACGTGTTACATGTGCAGATTGGTAAAAATGAAAATTAACAGATGACATCAATGCAAAGAAAATCTAAATTTTATAAATACTTATAAAAAAATTAATTACAAAAATAAAAAACCCGACTGCGTAAAAAGCGAACTTTAAATAAAAACTGAAAAGAAATAAACAAACTCTGTAGTCTAGAATTATGTTTATTATGTTGAATAACCCTTGCAATAAAAACCACGCCAATAGCGATTTCATCAGTCGGGACCCATTAAAATCTAGACCGGCTCAAATCTTCCCTATAATAGGTCCCGATTGATCAAATCGCTATTGGCGTGGTTTATATTTCAATGGTATAGTTATTCAACATACTAAACATAATTCTAGACTACAGGGCTTTCAGTTTTTATTTAAAGTTCGCTTTTTACGCAGTCGGGTTTTTTATTTTTCTAATTATTTTTTTTATTTGAGGCTATTCAGTTATGAATACCTATTCTAAGTAACGTAAGCGGTCTGTCCTGTTGCAATTCTGTTGTATCTTTACTATTACGTGTTTTTAGACTTTCGAAGTCAACATGGAACCCTTTATAGTTTCGCCATGGAAGTGCGAACGTACGCTCGAATCTGAGGATACGTATTTGTTTTTGCTCCGTTATAAAAATATTTTGTAGTAGTAATTAGTGAAGTTTGGACTGAAAAAAGTTATACGTATGGTGATTAACTTTAATTATTTCTAAAAACACGACCAAAACGAACAGTGTGAAACATCAAAACATAAGAAAAACAAATTATAAAATATTGTTCAAAGTGTTACAACAGTGCAAGGTATTCGTGTGTGAACTGGATAAAAATATTATCACACCCTCATTGGTTCCGGAATTCATCTGCTATAGGCTCAAAAAATTTAACGAGTCAAAAAGTGTGTAAATAGCGAAGGCGGTTAAGGCCGTACCTCAATGTTGGTTTTTATATCAAGCACGGAATAAATGTTCGAAGTCACTCGTACTCTGCTAGCCCATTGCACACCACGGTCGAACAGATGTGGATAACAATTAGTGTTCGCGGTATTAAGCTAGCAATAGGTACCGCCTACCGCTCGCCCTGGCAAGATGTTGATCTTTTCCTAGACGCTGTATCTGGTTCTTTAAACTCTCTTACGCATTGTGAGTACACGATATTGATGAGTGATTTTAACATAAACATGCTTAATGACACAGACTCAAAGACTGACAAGTTAGTCTCATTTTTGAACTGCCTAGGTCTTAAACAGTTGGTTCAGTCACCCACACACTTTACAGCGACTGGCAACTCTCTGATAGACATCATCTGTACAAACATTAAACCACGAACTGTATCAGTTGATGTAATACCGGATCTAGGTGCGCACGCGTTGTTTTCCGGTGAGTTCAGTTTTAAACGTCTGAAAATTCCATCGCGAACCATTACGTATCGACCACTAAAAGACATTGTTGGGGAATTTTTTGATCAAGACCTCAACTTACTTAACTGGGAATCGTTAACCGACCTGCACGATGTTAATACTATGGTCAATGAATTTAACTCAAATTTACTTACATTATTTGATATCCATGCACCTCTAAAAACTATTGTTATTAAGGAGTACTGTTACCCTTGGATTACTGATAATGTTAAATACATGATGCATTTGAGGAATAAAGCACATGCAGAGTATTTAAAAAACAAAAAAACAAATTCTAAAAATCTATATTACAAAGAATTGAAGTCACTTGTTACTAGGTCTCTTTTTCTCGAAAAATCTGCGTACTATAAACACAAAATCAACAGTCAAATAAATGACTCCAGAGCGCTTTGGAAAAACCTTAAGTCTACCCTGCTCCCATCAAAACACAAAGAATTACCTCTGCACTTTGACGATCCTGACAACATTTGTGACCATTTTCTGAATGTGCCAGGTGAGGATGTAATTAGTGATTCATTGCTTGCATATTTTAAATCCGCGCGAAACAATGGTTCCACGTTTAGTTTGAAACCTACAACACGCAAGGAAATCGCAAACATACTGGCTACTATCAAATCGAATGCTGCGACGGTTTTACCATAAATATGATATTACTTACACTACCTGTAACTTTGGACGCCGTGACTGCTTTAGTAAACACATCGGTCACATCCTCATCTTTCCCTGGGTTATGGAAAATTGCCAAAGTACACCCATTGCCGAAGACTCCTAACGCTCTGGACTTGATGGATCTTAGACCTATAAGTATACTGCCTGTACTTTCTAAAGTTTTAGATAAAGTAGTATGTGCGCAATTGGTTAAATTTCTGAAGACAAATAAAATCCTCCCAGATGTTCAATCAGGGTTTAGGAAGGGCCGTAGTACAGCGACGGCTTTATTGGATGTGACAGACAACATCCTGTCAGCTCAAGATAACGGGATGTGCACTCTTTTAGTGTTGCTTGATTTTTCACGCGCGTTTGATTGTATTAACGTTCCTCTATTATTGTCAAAGATGGCTTTTGATGGATTTGACGAGGACACAATTAAACTTTTTTATTTTGAATGAAATTAGTTACGGATCACGGAAATAACATAATCTGCCGATTTGCACAAGCCGAAGTAGCTAAAATCATCAATAAAGTGTGGTGCATGTAAGTATTTTTTTGCCCTGGCCGGAGGCCTTAAATTCATTTGGCACCAC
Organism: Charanyca ferruginea; assembly: GCA_947361185.1. Lineage (NCBI taxonomy): Eukaryota > Metazoa > Arthropoda > Insecta > Lepidoptera > Noctuidae > Charanyca > Charanyca ferruginea. The sequence goes on along the minus strand of OX376077.1, from coordinate 18,799,553 downwards.
TGGAAAGTCCGGTTAAGCAGCGGACAACCTCTTAGGTTGACTTGCGAGATGCCATTTCTAAAAAAGAAAGATGAAGATGAAGAAAAGATAAGATCCAAATCGTCAGTCTTTTGAATAGGAGCTACATAAGGCTTCACTTAACATCCCTTCTCAGTATCTGACGCGGTCGACAAAATTTTTTTTTTCCTACTTTCTACCTCTTCGTACGGCCACCCCATCATGCAAACCGGCAGATTAACATTTTTCCGTTACCAGTAACACGTGCGGCGCATACACTATTAATATCTGACGCGCTCGAGTATTTCCATATGACGGTTTTTTTTTTACATTTTTGAAAACCTGTACACGCTTCCCCCACCAGTGAAAGTGCATACATCTCACAACCTTTTTTTCTTTTTAGCATCTAATCTTCACAATCCAATAGATTTCCACGACGCTCGAGTAAATCGCGATTTAGTCTCTTCGGCTCCCCTATTATTAGATGCAGGCATAAATCACAATCCACAGCACAGTTAATAAAGCGTCCTTTCGCGAAACGACTACCGAGAGATAGGTACGTACGGAGGAGCAGAGCTCAACTCAACGTAAAAACGGCCAGATAATTTGCTAAATTGCTCAGATGCAGTCACAAACCACAATCCAAAACAACAGCAAAGAACCGAAGACCTGACAGATTTTATTTACATGTCAATGGATAATAATGCCATATAATCAAAAAAAATACTGATGTTGGAACGCATTCCTGTCATTAAATCTTTTAGTTTACGATTGTATTACGTTTGTTTATTAAAATCTTATTATAGATGTTATTAGTGAATCCGAACTGCTGAAAATAGTACTGCTACATGAAAATAAACGGCTTAGTTGCCCTAATAAGTGGTACAAATTCTGTAACACAACAACTCAAAAAGTATGCGGTACAAGATCTGCCATTCGTCTTTAAATTAGAATCTGCTAGTGCCATATGTTTGACAACAGATAGCTGGACTTCTATCAATATCGATAGTTTTACTGCAGTGACGGCTCATTATATTATTTCAGATGTCAATGTAGCCTAGAGGCTGCATTGAGCATTCCGAGCGGCATAGCAGTGTTAACATTGAGGAATTTTTGAGGAATCTGCTTGTGGAGTAGAAGATCAATAAAAAAATCAAGGCAATAGCGAGTGACAACGCTGCTAACATCACATTATCCTTTAAATCAAGTTGGAAACACATACCGTGTTTTGAACATACCATTAATATTTGTGTGCAATCATCACTTGTTCATATAAGTAGAACTATTATTAAAGTCAAACATATAGTAGAATATTTTAAACGCAATGCTCAAGCACAGAAAAAATTAAATGATATACAGAAACAACTTAAACAGGACGTTTCAACACGATGGAATAGCACTTATGACATGCTGTGACATATTTTAACTTTAACAGAATCGGTGATAACAACAGTTGCGCTTCTAAGAAGCGACTTAAGTTTACTAGAAAATGACTGGACACTTATTGCTACCGCCGTGCCTATATGGAAAATGTTTTATGATATCACGGTAAAGATATCGACAGAGAAAAATGTTTCTCTCTCAAAAGTCATACCATTATGCAAAATAATGAAAACCCAAGTTCAGAAATTACTAAGAGAGCCCCAAAATGTACAACACCCGGAAATAAAAACCCCGTTGCTAAACAAGTAAATAGAGCGGCGTTTTCACAATGTTGAAATAAATCAAATAAATGCTGAGGCTACAATCTTAGATCCAAGATTTCAAGCAACAAGACTTAAAGATATAAATAGTTTTGAAAAAGTGTGTGTGTGAATTAAATGTCGGCGCAACAACTGTTACTTGCATACAACATTCTGCTAATGTCGTACTAGAGGAAGGACCTACTCCGTCAACTTCAACAACAAATGTCACTTATTTACAAAATTGTACGATTGTAAAGTTTATTAGACAGGGCCCAGATTCATCATAGTAACGGACAATTACACATGAACTTTTAGGCTTCTGCCTCGAATCGTGCGGGCAGCGGGGCGGCGGCGGCGGCGGCGCGGTGGCGGGGCAAACAACGCAGTTCCGTTCTCGAAACGAGCGGGCAGATCGAGCGGCATTATAGCGGCGTAGTGTAGTGTTCGTGGTTGTGTCGTCGAGATATTAGTTTTAATTCGCGAACGAAATGTTTGAACAACGGCGACAACATCTTTTTGATTCAAATTTATTTCCTATCGCTAAAAATAAATTGCACAACACAGCAATGGAGCAGCAGCAGCAGCAGCAGCAGTCACCGCTTGACTGGAGTGCACCGCTCGTTGTCCGCCCTCGCGCCGCTGCCTCGCCGCTGTTTTCGAGGGCCGGTCCATTTGAATATACGCATTAGATCCTGCCGCCGCCGCGCCGCCGCGCCGCCGCCGCCGCCCGCAAGATTCGAGGCAGAGGCCTTAGTAGTTGATATATCCGTGGATTAATCTGTGAGAATACTAAATTTTGTATTTTTCATCCTTTGCGCTAATTTTAAATAATAACTTGGACCGACGGCCTTATACACGATTTTCGCATTCTTTTTTCGTGTGAAATTGATTTCTTTGATTATTTTAGAGTCTCAAACAGCTTCTTTCAATAATTTACCTAAATAATCTGAGGCGTTAAATGCGGTATTGTGTTGTGTGTTGTGTTCTGTAAAAAAGCTGATAATTTAATTTCTAGTTTTCTTGCTAAATTTATTTGTATTTTGTTCTGATGATGAAGATGTGCTTGCCACAAAGAAGGACGAAACCGGTTTGTTTCCACGAATAATGGAAGTGTTTTCCACGTGCTTTTTGCTCAATGTGTGTTTTTGTAAAATATGTTTTTCAGCTAACATGTTTAATTGGCAAACTGTACATCGGGATCACTTGTTAACCGATTAGTGAACAGTGGATCGTTTTCCCATTCCGACCTATATTTCTGATGCCGATGTTTTTGCTGCGTAATTAAACTACCCTCAGCAGCACGTTTTCTTGGTGTTACAGACAACAACTCACCGTCAGTTTCACTATCACTACTAGAGTTACTTGACATGATGACCAATTATCTTCAAACTTAGCACTCACTTTTAATGATGTCCCGTCACAATAATCGATTGTATTTAAAATTTCAAATACTCTGACTCCGGGAGGCATTTTCCAGTCCCACAACAAGGCCACAAAGTTTAAAACTCGTACCACTTGACTGTACTGTACTGTACCTCGGCGTATGTATACGTACTGTAAGGGATCGCTAAGCTAACTACGTTAAATAAGACGTTGGAGAACGTTTAGATATCTTTATTTAGATAATATATTAATTAGAGGAAGAAATACATGACCAAGCATTGACGGCTGGGTCTGACAGACTCCTGTCATAGTATAAAAACTATAGAAATCTACGATTTGAACTTATTCTAGAAGATTGCTGAGTGTTCTAACCATAGAGTTTATTATCTAATGGCTATTGTATCATAATCTCCACATGAGCTACACCCCCTTTATAAATAAAAGGGACTAGTAGCTTTTATTCATGCACTGATCACTCTGTAAACTTATACTATATATTATATATTATATTAGATTTAGCCTGTACTGTCCCACTTAACTTATACTACTTAACAAAAATAATTGAATAAATTACCTAACTGTTACCTAATCCTAATCGGAGGTCCCTACACTAAAGACGGAAATGACGATGGGGACGTCTCAGGAGGAATAGTTCAATCCATGACGCATGAGGTAATTAATTTAATCCAATATTATTAAAAGAAAACCGAATACATGAACACTAAAAACGCTCATGCTATCATGTCCAAACCCCGCTCTATAAAAACCGGCTCCAAAATCAAGAACGCGTCCCCCTAAACAAATGACATGGCCAAATCCATATCTTCCATTCTTGGTGACCTATATCTATTCATTAAACTGTACTCAAAACCAACTTTGTTCACCTAATAAACCATACGTGTCGATTCGACGCCCTACGCGAAGATTATACTCCGTTAGCGTAGTTGGTTTCGTGAGTGAACGAGGCCTGTTGGAGTTCTATTCTAACTACATCGACTAGTATAAAATATTCTAACTATTATTAAAACCTAACTAAATATTTGATACATAGTTCTTTATAAAATCTTGAAATCCATTAGACTTCAAGAAATGTGGGCACCATCCACCCATCAGACTTCAGCTCGTAGTAAATATGAAAACACAAAAAACACGCATTATTATTGTACCGATATATCTCTAATCACATTCATAAAGATCCACCAGGGCAAAATAATCAATAAAATGACAAATAATACACAACCTAGAAATGTTGTTGACAAAAAGTTTATATCTAATTATATTTGTTATATCTCATAATTATATGTCAAGAATTATTATACCTAAACAAAAAGTTACAATTCAATTCATCATCATCATCATTTCAGCCTAAACTGCTGGACAGAGGCCTCCCCAAGGGGGGGGGGTTTGCCATAGTCGCCACTCTTGGCAGGTGTATTGGCGATCGCAGTATAATTGTTAAAAAGGCACAGAGAACGCTGCTGCCCATTCCCTGGTAAGTCCCTTTACATTGCCTCTTACGACACCCACGGGAAGATATGATTCAATTGTATTTGTATCCATAAAAAAATCTTTACATATTATGATACAAAACTTTTTATAGCTAGCCATTAAAATCAAAATAAAATCATCTTTCAAAAACTGACAACAATAACATTTACATGAAGGAGAGTTCACATTATCGAATATTTTCATCGTAATAAAATATTTTTAACCGACTTCACCAACCAAGAACCAAGGTTACCGACGTAGCCCGAAGAATTGCCAAACTTAAGTGGCAGTGGGCAGGGCACATTGCTCGCAGAACAGATGACCGATGGGGTCGAAAAGTTCTAGAGTGGCGACCGCGAACCGGAAGACGTTGCGTTGGAAGGCCTCCCACTAGGTGGACCGATGTCCTGGTAAAGGTTGCGGGGATCCGCTGGATGCGAGTCGCACGGGACCGGTCAATGTGGCGCCACTTGGGGGAGGCCTATGTCCAGCAGTGGACGTCTTTCGGCTGAAATGATGATAATGATGAACCGACTTCAACGAAATGAGGTTCTCAGTTCTACCTATGTATTTAATAATATGTTTTATTTTTATTTTGCTATTCTTCGAATCTATAAACGATTTCAATTTAATCCGTGTCATATGTTTATATATTATAGCAGTGTAGCGGGTATGATTAAAACGTAGACTCAATATATAAACAATTAGTTTAATCCACTTGACAATGTTATCTTACAAAGCTTATGTAGGTACGATAAAAAAAACACTACACGGTACGTTCCTGGCCAGTTCGTGACACGAGGTGCGTCGCGAAACAAGTAGGATGCGTCACCGCGGGGCGCGAGGGTATGGGGGGCGTCTAGACTAGGCGAGCTCTTCCAATGCGTGGAAACAGCGGCGCGCTAGCGCAGACTGGCCTCTCGATGCCGCGTTCGCTCCTTATATATGCGAGGCGACCTAACGTTGTGTGCGTGAGTATCGTCCCAACACGGCAGTGTTGTGTGGCGCGCGGCTGTAGGCGTTCGGTGGTGCTACAGGCTCCCCCTCTGGATGCGAAGTCGCCCCGACGAGTAGCCAGTCAAGATGAATGTTTCACCGACGAAGTTGTACGAGGCGCCCAAACTACTGCGAGAACCTCCCTCTCGGTTGTGGTATAGTTGCGTTCTGCAAGGGTCACCAGCCTACTGGCATATTCAACGAGATGCTCGTCCTCTCGCTCCCCCTGCACTAGAACTGCTCCAAGTGCATAGTTGCTAGCGTGTTGGATGAGACTTCTTCCACTTCCAAGGATCCAATTTCGACATCATTGCTGCTATTACTTTGGTCGCTAGGGAAGAGCGCCTTGGAGTGTGGAGATAGCTCACACGGAGCATCGTGAAGCTGCATTTGGGCATCACGAACCATAAAGTCGACGAACCTTGGAGAATACCCATCAAATAATGGTCGGGATCGCTTCCTTGGACTTGGGGACAGCTTAATTGGCACTACGCGATATGGCATCGTGTTTGTGGTGCAGGCACTCGTTTCCGGGAGTGCTGGTTCTCCGCTGGATAATGGACTGCCAATTGTTGGGGTGCATGCACTGGATTGTGGCAGCGCCGGTTCCAGTACGCCTTCGTCTCGTGGAGTAATCGACATAGGAGAAATAAATTCAGGTAGCTCGACATCTTTTAGCGTGGACCGTAACCAAGGATTAAAATAAGCAGGCGTAGCCTCCACCATGGCCATTGATGTCTCCTCAGCATCTTCATCTTGGAGGTCGAAGATGTCATCAGGGTAATCTTCGAAATACCATGTCCTCTGCGGAACGTTAAGTACCATCTTAGCATCCTCAATAAAGCCGACGCCCAATAGTGTGCGTGACTCTCGAGCTTCCGGGAACACGATAAAAGTCGTTTGTACAACCCGGAAACAGACACTGACGGGTGCCTCTACGGTCAAAACCTCTCTCGTCGTCTTCTTACCATCAGCCAGTTTCACCACAAGCTGTTGTGTCTGGAATGCAAATCCGAGTCTTCGTAGGCATTTGTAAAGCTTATATGATGCAACGCTTGTTTTTGCACAAGTATCCACATAAGCGCTACCGGTTATTTTGCCTATAGCAATACCAATAATCGGCCTAGGGCGTACATCTGGTTGAATGTTAATGGAACAGAAACTTACTTCAGTCTTTCCCACCTTTGGCACAGCCTTGGCGCAGGTTGTGCATTTTGATCGAACCACTCCTGGTGTACCACATCCATAACATGTAAACGTTGGTGTAGAAGGTGATGGCGCTTGGGTGCCTATAGCGGCGTTTGTAGGCGCAGGTTTCGTGGCAGAAGTACTACTACCAGAAGCGAGATCCTTTTTTTCCCTTTTTTGACATGTCTCAATTGAATGTCCAGGCAATCGACAGTACGTGCAACGCTTCTTTTTAAAGGATACCTTTTCTGTCTCTTTTCCTTTTCCTGTCCCTTCTTCTGGCATTGGCCTCCACTAGGGCGTCAAGAGTATTGACAGTCTCGCGTGCCATTTTTACCCTTATTTTGTACCTCAATTGCCCGTATATCATGTCGATTTGTTGGGTCTCTGTGTGTGGCTCTGGCATTTGTGCAATAAGAGCCCTCTTCTTAGCCACAAACACTTCGGTTAACTCATCCTCACCTTGTTTGATGTTTATAACGTTCTGGTACAGCTGGTAGGCAGGTCTTTTAGGAGCAAAGGCGTGGCGAACTCTCGACACAAACTCTGTCCATGTTTTCACCTGGTCTTTTATCCCATTCCACCAGGTGGCTGCCTCTTCTCTCAAAATTAAGGGGACGCTCATAATGGCATCTTCGTCGGAGATCTGTTCCACGGACTTGAATACTGAAGCCGCAGCGAGAAAAGATTCTACCGATTCAGTGTCTCTGGCACCATTAAAAGTAACCTTGCAAGTGTTGAAAGAGCCTCGTCGCTGTTGGTTACCAATCACTGACAGTAACTTCTCGAATTGCTCAGCTGACAAATTCATGGTAGTTAGCGGTTCCTCCTTAATTTTCCTTCTTAATCTTGATGTTGGGCTAGCCTGCTTCCGGGCCTTTACGTTGAGCGCCAGATTGTAGCGGGTATGATTAAAACGTAGACTCAATATATAAACAATTAGTTTAATCCACTTGACAATGTTATCTTACAAACCTTATGTAGGTACGATAAAAAAAACACTACACGGTACGTTCCTGGCCAGTTCGTGACACGAGGTGCGTCGCGAAACAAGTAGGATGCGTCACCGCGGGGCGCGAGGGTATGGGGGGCGTCTAGACTAGGCGAGCTCTTCCAATGCGTGGAAACAGCGGCGCGCTAGCGCAGACTGGCCTCTCGATTTTTTTTTTTTTTTTTTTTCGGATTGGCATCTCGCAGGTCAACCTAGGAGGTTGTCGGCTGCTTAACCGGACTTTCCTGTGGTGCCTTAAAAATTATTATTTTTAGGGCCTCCAGCCAGGGCATAAAAGCTTACAAACTAAGCGACTACACGCTAAGGGCACCCCCTGTGGGGTACGAGCCTCGGCTTAGGGCGTCGCTGGGAGAGGACAGCAAAGGGACAGGCTGGATCGGATTTCCATTATTTAGGGACGAATTTAAAACTACAGGCTCAGCGGCGCGGGCTGGCACGAGCAAGGGTCGGGGAGGGGCTGGCCTCTCGATGCCGCGTTCGCTCCTTATATATGCGAGGCGACCTAACGTTGTGTGCGTGAGTATCGTCCCAACACGGCAGTGTTGTGTGGCGCGCGGCTGTAGGCGTTCGGTGGTGCTACAGCAGGTAAAATTACTGCGTAATCGCATTGACGCAAATCTTTGCGGACGGCAACCGCTTCAAACTCTTCGATAAAATCATTGAATTCCATACCCCTAGTGCCATAATAAAAAGGAACATTGTCACCCAGAAAAATCTCACGACCAGTAGTATCATACAACCAACGATAACTACAACCTAATTTCATTCAACACTACAAGTAAAAAAACTAGAGGTGGTAGTCTCATTCTGGGACATGTGGACAGAAAAGCAGAAAAAACAAACAATGTTGATGTAATAAACAAACTTTATGAGACGGACAGCTTTGAAATATGTTGTATTAAAGATGTCGACACAGGTTTGTATATATGTTGTTTTTATCGTAGTCCATATGACATGAATTTTGTATTTTTCATGACACGCATGGAGAAAATGTTAGAACAATTTTTTAACAGGAATTGCATAATCTGCGGAGACTTTAACATAGATTTGCTTTCTGATAGTAAAAAACGGACTGAATTTCTTAGCTTATTGACATGTTACAATTTAAATGTGTAGTAGATGGCTGATGGTCATGGAGGTCTTATAGGTCATTTTTGCGTGGAAAATCTTGTAGCCAAGACAAATAATAACTACCAACATAATGTTACAACTAAGAAAGTTTTTGGTTCTAAAAACGGAATGTTTTTTAGACAGGGAGTATTGAGACATGACTGGTGAAATATGGGAATTAATACTTTCTTAAAGAAGTTTTCTAAAGTTTTTAAAAATAATTACAAAAAAAAGAAACTTAAAATTAATGTCATTAAGAGCACTAAGTTAAAATGGATCACCAATGGTGTCAAAACGTCAAGTAAAATGAAAACTAATAGTAATAGTCTTAATTCTAGCATTCTAAATTACAAAAATGCAGATATATAAAATCGAACTGTATTAATACTAACATTTTATATTTTTATATAAAAATTTAAATCTAAAAAGCTTTGTACGAAATAAAGGGCTTTTTATTTTATTCAATACAAAATAAACCTTTTGGCAGCTTCGACTTTTTAATTATTTTTATGTCATTACCAGTTCATTAACTAAGTCACGCCTAATCAACGTTTATAAGTAGAAAATATTTAATCAATAATTAAGGAGTTAAGTAGTAATTAGTTAAGAAATTGCTAAGAAGATGATTAGTTGTTTTTTATAAGTAAGGCTGGATTTTAAAGTCACAAAGGGTAACTTGGTATAGTAGTCAAAAAAGTTTTAACATCAGCTACTAAAGAAGAATCAATATAGGGTAAACAATTCAGGGTCATCACCCTGAACAACATTTGAGACATCAGTTGTAATAGTTATTGCCCGGTTAAGGGATTGATAGTCGTTTTTTCTTCTTATTATATTTATTGAAAATAAAATCAAGAAAAATTGTTGTTTTTATGGAACTACACCATATTTTTTATAGGAAAATCAGTCATTTATTTGTCTACCTTTGGGAATAAAATAATAAAAAATCAACAAAAACAAAACCTCTAAAATCACAGTAATTGCCCTGCAAACATAGTAATTGTCATACATAATTAATAGTTATTGCCCACCTAGCAGTTATTTTTAATTAATGTTTTATTTTAATAAAAATACTTAAAAGTTAAGACTTCGAGCCTTTTGAACATTTAAATATAATTCTTCGCAATCAGAATTCGTATCGTCAGAATCATTAATTTTATAACAAAAATGACATAAAAACAACAACATATCAGCGTTATCAGGGATGTTACTTTTATGGTGTTCTGGAATACATCGTGAATGGAAAGACTGGTGACAGCTACTGCATTCTATTTTGTTTTTTATAATAATATGTTTGCACACTGCACATAATATATCACTGGACTTCACCAGGACTTCCTTTAAAACAGTGATTCTTTTCGATTCTGGAATTTCACGACCACTATCAGGAATATCATTAACAATATCATCATCCGGTTGTCTTCTTGTTGTTTGAGTTTTTAATTTATCTTTGTTTTGTAATTTATTACATTCTTTTTTACTTTTCTCATTCTTCTTCACCTCTCTCTTAATTTTTTCTGTTTTTTTTCTTTCAATTGACTTTCCTTGTCTGTCTGCTTTTTCTTTACTGCTAATTTGAATTTTGTTGATGTGATAGCAAAAGGCTGTCGCTCTACTTGTCGTTTTCCTTTTCCTTTTCTTATTGGGGTTTTTGGATACACTAGGTATTCTCCAAAAGTAGATTTTTTTTTTACCAACTTTGGACTCTCAAGGATTGTAGCAGAGTCTGGAGTAGCGAGGTCAGACTGAAATTCTGAAAAATCTTGAGTTTCAGAGTCACCAGCCAGAAAAATATTTTGGTCACAGTTAGACGTTCCAGGTAGACTACGTAAGTAATAGGGGGTATGCTCAGTTTTGGATGTGCTAGGGATAGTGATTAATTCGGCTGGAGGGACTTCAACTGGGTATATAATTTGTACTGCATCTATTTCAGCAATTTCATTGTTACTATCTGGATTCAAAATAGTTTGAGATTTATCAGTATTGTTAATAAAATTGAGAATTTGGGAAGTGTTTGGTTGAGCCTCATTTTCCAATGTTCCAACAGATGTAACAGTAGTTTGACTATTATTTTGAAATTCTCTCCAGAGTTTATAAATTATAGCCAGGTGCTTATCAGTTGTATTAAATGATTCTTCTTCAAAATTCTTACAAAGAGAGACTCCTGTTATATTTCTGAATGTCTCGTATGTAATTATAGCATTGTCGAGGTTTCCCTTTGAAGACTCTGGCTGTATAACAGTATTTTTACCTAAACACTTCGAGTAATTTATAGAATCGGGATTAAACGGGCAAAGACCACACGTTCTAAAACCATTTATCAGTATATCCGGCCTCAGACTTGCTGTAACCACTTCGTAAAGTATAGGAGCAAAATTTAACTTTGTTATTACCTTATTTTGATTTGATAGTTGCCATTTCTTCAAATACTTTCTCCAGCCCATTTTCAGAGGTCTAAATGCAGAAACGTCAGCTGGCTGGATTATTCTTGTAGCATTGGGGTACAAAGCTATCAACTCAATTTGCAGATGCTTGCATAACTGGCTTAGATGATAATTTAAATGTGTTTTATGGCCATCAACATATAGAATGACAGGATTTGCTCACTAAGTAAGGATGAAAAACATTAGCTATAAATTCGTAAAATACTTCAGTGGTCATCCAACCATTATCTGATTTTCCAATACCCCATCCTTCTGGTATAGATTCGGCTATTTTTTCAGGTAGTCTCTGGTAAGGATATACAATAAACGGGCAGCTTACGTCGCCTGCGGCCGAAAACGTGAATAATACCGTAATAGACTCTTTCGCGTTAGAATGTTCAATATTATAAACATTTTTAGAGCCTTTTTCTGCTATAACAAGTCCTGAACTTAGGCAAATCTGAAAATTTGTCTCATCTGCATTGAAAACTCTGCTGGGTTGGCTGAGAACCTCAATAAAACCTTTTTCTTCAGCATACAAACATATTTCATCAAACCATCCCCTTATGTCTTTTTCGGAAACACATGAACTAACTAGCTTTTGTGACCCCTTCCGAAGTTCTGATGCTCAACTTTGGATGTCGCTTTAAAAAAGCCTTCCACCGTCCAATGCCAGGCCTGTTTTTAGTGAAAGGTCTTGGGTTTTTAATCAAGAATTTTTGAACGCTGTCCAAAACATCCTCTTTGTTTTTGGGAAAACCTTTTCGAGCCGATGTAATTAACCAATCTTCAATAACCGATTCTTCGCTTGAAGTCAAAATTGGCGATGGACCCAGACTGGTTTTATGGCCCGGGTTACGTTTGTAAAACCGAAGAGTTGATCTCGGGATACCGTACTTTTGAGAAATTTGGCGAACTGACAATTGCTGTTCATTATTTTGAACTTCAGCTATTGCCTTCTGAAGGTTTTCTTGAGAATATTTTAATTTTGGCACCTTTGGCATTCTGAAAGACATAATTAAAAAAAATAGAAAAATAAAAAGGATAGATATACAACTATTGACCGGGCAATAGCTGTATCTATTGTCAGTGGCAATAACTAAATCATGATATGGCAATAACTAATATTGTTAGTATTTTGGTACAGTGATTGCCCACCCCCTTTTTAAATTTTACGAAAGAAATAACGGTTATAACAAGTAGTTAGATAGGCACTTCAATATCTGTTTTAATGAATGACATTAATCACAAAACACTTTACACAGAAAAAGCTAACAAATAATGCAATTTTGAAACAACTGTCCCTAAGAAAAATCACAAGAAACTTACTTTTTTTTGTCGAGCTGCAAACCTGTTACTTTGAAATCAGTCTTGACATTTCAAAAATAAAATGTTATTGAAATTTAAAATTCTACTGTATAAATAGTAATAATATCTATGGTTATTTAATTTATACCAGTCCCTTAAAAAACTGCCAAAACACGTATTGCTTCTTAATGTTGGCAATCACTATATGCTGGGCAATCACTATAGTGGTTACCCTATTTCTGCTCAGCCAATAATATTACAAATTATTGTAATAATTTGTATAATACATAGGAATTCGATTTTTTCTTACCAAGTCTTTCAGATCTTTTTTCTTATGTTCTTTTAGGTTAAGCGCTTGCGCACATAATTTATCAAATCTTATTTCTTCGTAATTTTTCATCTTCCTTTTGTTACGCATTTTAATTATTCGATATTCTGTCTCTAGATAAGAAGTTGTAAAGTGCATTTGAAATTCGTTTCCTTTCCTAAAACTTAGCATTTTAATATCATTCCATAAAACTGACTGTATGTGTGTCTTCATTAAAATTGTATCCCCATTGGTCTTGCATGGCTTTAATATTATAAAAAAAGTGTAATCGAGTTCCTTAACTATGAAAGGTTTACCCGTTTTTCGAGCACTTTTTATGAGAGTTGCGTATTGACAGGGTATGTAAATGGGACCTGCTCTTTCATTTTTGTTTATCTCTTTTTCGACTAAACTGTGCACGTTGTCGGCTTCGTTGTGGGTGTCAAACCCACATCACATCACATCCTTTATCAAAATATTTGTGCGCTATGGTCTCTATATTTTCTAAATTTGTTACTGCAAAAGAGTACAATGCTGCCATATATTTATTTTTATGTTGTACACGACATGCTGCTACAGCCGCGCAGTACAAGATCGAGTGGGTATCGGCGAGGTCTTCGCTGCTGTCAAAATAGTTTGACAGCTGCGAATCTAAAGCACACACCAGCGTCTGGTTTTTCTTGTGCATGGGCAACAAGGTAATCGTGGTCTTAATTCAGGCGGTGCAGAGCGATACTTTCGGAATGCAGCTTCCAAAGCACTCGTCAATTGAACATTGCACTGGGTACTCACGAATATAGCCTCGCCAATGTTCTATGATTTATTTTTTACTAAATTTTAACACTTCTAGTGAACTGTATGAGTTACATAGTTATAGCTATGTACAGTGGGTGATAGCTATTATCTGACCCACCCTAAAAACAAACGAGTTTAAACCCTCTGTCTGTAACAATAAGGGTTATTCAATTTGTATGAGTTCATCTGACTAGCGCTACTCGATAAACAAATACAATAATAAAACAGACACGCAAAACTGATCTTTAAAACGTTAGGATTAGGATATTTATAACTACTTGTTATGCAATTTTGATTTTTATGCGGTAAGACTTAAAGTTTATCACAGTATTGTAAAATAATTATCATTTTAACCTAACTTGTAATAAGTGGGTAGTTGAAAGACAAATGCGTATTCATTGTAAAACTGGTATTCAAATCTTACTAAGGATATGGGTAGGAAAATAAAAAAATACCGTGACTATAACGCACAATTGCAATGACTACGGGCGAATATTTTCTGTGTTGCCTTTCTAAATTGCGAATAGCCCACGCCGTTTTAAAATGATTAAATATAATCTTTGTAGCTTTATTAACATGTCTCAATTGAGTGATTATTTAAAATACAAAATAATCTATTTGCACGAGGAGAATATTGGCATCAGAGAGATTGCAAGGAGACTTAATATAGCAGTAAGTGTATTTTTCTAATTTTAAACCACGTTTTTATATCTAGCTATTCTTTGTGCCGTGACGTAAACAAACATTTTTTTTTATATACTTAAACGTAAAGTGACGCCGTTTAATTTATTTGTTTCAGAAAATACTGTGAGATTGTGGTTAAGGCGTTTTAAAGAAACAGGAAATGTTCAAAAGGATCCTCCAGGACCAATGACTAAGAACTTGTGGAAATTGGAGGCCGATTTAATAGTCGCTAATATTTGGAAATGTTACGTGATGTAATGTTGCCGACTGTGCGTGTTGCTTAGCCAAACACGGATATTTACTTCGTGCAGAGATGCTGTGGTGCAAAATTGGCTAACTAGTCAAGAATAAGTCATAACAATAAGTTGGTCATCTAAAAGTCCTGATCTGAATCCAATAGAAAACTTGTGGGGTCAAATGATTTTAAACTGAGATTCATCAGAAGTCAGGACAAATGAAAATTTGGCGCAACTTGTGACTTCAACGTGGGAACTCATGAGAGGAAGTGATGCTTGCTAGAACATGGTGTGCAGTATGCGAAGCCGCTTGCAACAAATTATAGAGAAAGATGGTGCTCCACTTCGCTATTAAGACAGCATCACCGCCTGCAGTCAACACTACTTAAGTCAGTGTGTGTGTTAAATAATCTGTTGTTATCATAATTCCTAAGGAAGTGTTAGTCATACAATGATGCAGGTTCTTATAACGATCATATTTAAAACTAAAAATACTTTTAAAAAATCTAAAAAGTATGTAATACATCAAAGTATTTAGTGCTGTTTTGACTAATATTTTATAAGTAGGTAGGTATGTATGACAGTAAGTTAATGTGGTGATGTTATTGTTATAAAATAGAAATATTATAGGTATATTTCTAAACATAATATAACATGTTGACATTCAACACTTTGTAAAGCATGTAACAGATTACTTACCTACTTAAAAAATAATAAAAATGGGTATTTTATGGGCACTATTGAAACGAAGAACTGTTTTGTTGTCGCGTTAGCAACTTAAACAGAAAATTCACGCATAGCATAAGTAGTTTAGTATTCTAACTTCTTTTATAATGTTGTAAGTAATTAATTTTTATTTATTTTGAATAAAATCTTTATCATTATCATAATTGTTTTTATTTTTTGTGGTTATTTCTATTTATATATTATTAATATAAATCTACTTTTCTTAATCTAATAGAAATAGTATTTTAAATTCAAAAAACATAAATGAATATTGAAAACTACCAAAAGTAAAATGTTAGTTTCGAACTCGCAACTATGTATGTTGACTCACTTGTTTCCACTGGTTCAACCACTAGACCAAACAGACTTCATGTGACAAAACAGTAGTCACTATAATTATCTACCTTATCGTTACGTGTTAAAGATTATATTAGCATAACTATATTCTTTAATATATGCCTACCTTAAACAAGTCGTTCTAGTTCGTACGTATCGAATAACACTTATCTACTGCTAATTGCATAAGGTTAAAATTCGTCTAACTTTTAGTGGGTCAGTTAACAGCTATCACCGACTGTACGTAACTTACATTCCGCCCGCCAAGAACGTGAATTTACAAAATCTATACATAAACAATAAAATTGTACACAGCACTTTATTTAAATATTAAATTACAATTTTAGTTATATACAAATCTTAAAAATCTAATAATATTATGTACAATTCCAAGAAAAAGACAGGGGAGCTCAAAGGGCATCAAAAAACTCGTCCACATCGCTGTCAACACGTGCCCAACAGGCTGGCAGCATTGCCACGTTGTATGGCAATGCTGATTCTTTGACCCAAGAATAGACCAGCCTTCGGGTCACATGAAGAGTCGACCAGCCGCTTGGCGATGTCACGAAAAACAATATGGGCACTCGGACCCCATGGCCCTAGAGTTTCTACCCCAAACGGCTCAAATATATAGCTTCCAAGAAGACTATTATATTTGCGCCGTTTGAGGTTTTCGTCACCTGCAGCAGCCGCCCCAGCACAACATGTTGTGCTAGGAAGATGAGATGGCGCAAGGGTGTCGACGCATGTTGCATCCCACACCAAAGGCCTACCCAACTTCCAAAGCATTATGGTCATCCCATCTGGTCTCTTCCCATCGTCGCGTGCCAAGCCATTGGGTTCTAAAATAGCAGGCACCCCAGCGGTGGCAAGAGCACGACGGAGGATGTCATTGATGCTGGCATGCCGTGCCATTCGGCCTGCGCTCCTACTGCAGGATAGGCCATGATGTCCGAGGCAGTCGACAGCTTCACCAAATTGACAGCGATGTGGAGCCCCGCATGGAGCGCCCAGACGCAGGCATGTAGCGAGTCGGAAGGTATTATCACACATCATAGTACCGATGTTGTGTGACGGAAGTGCCTGAAGCCAGAGGCCCGACTCCCACTCACCCACAGCCAGTAGGCGGGCACGCTCAGCAGAATTGGTGGACGTATTAATTTGATTATTCCGTACCAACCTGCAGAGCGGCTCATCCCACTGTCTCTGGGAAGATGGGTTCACGGGCCGATCTGTATCTGGGCAAGCCACTTTCCAGGCGTTCACCGCATCAGTCAAGCACGGCACTTCAAAACTAAAAAATTTTTTTTGGTTAACTTTTCGGTGCTGTGGACGGAGGACAGGATAGCCGGTAAACTCACACTGGAAATTTTGCGGACGCCGAGACCACCAAAACGAATGGGTAGTGTGGCTTGTAGCCACGCTCGGTCGTCCAGGGCCACATTCAAAATTGATGTTAAAGTGTTTTTAATGATTTGATCAATTTTGTCCAAGAGGTTTGGCTGCTTCCACAAAGGTGAAGAGCGGAGGTAGTACATAAAATTTGGGCCAAAACAACAATATCTAATGAGAGTAAAAGCCGAATGTAGATTAATTTTTGAAAGTCTCTCCGAAATATCGTTAAAATGTTTAATTTTTTCTTCAATAAAAAGTGAAAAACTATCTTCCAAAATAGGAGAACCTAGGAGGTGTAAAGAACTTTTGTCAAAAATTTTGATGTCTGGGGCTATTGCATTAAATTTCTTTTAAGTTGATTGTCGGTCAGTAAGGTCAGTAAGGTATATTTCACATTTAGAAGGGTTTAAGTCCAGGCCAAAAGATTTAAATTTCTGTTTTAAGAGTTGCAGATCTTTCAAAACGGTGTCAATATCACCTCCCAGAGTCCCGTCATCTAAATACCACACGGTAAATTTTGAATTTAATTGTTGTATAAATAGCCAAACTGAAAATAACTGGCCCGAGAGGGTCACCTTGTTGGCATCCGACTGCAGATTCTAAAATATTGTCCTTGTATAGTAATTTTGAAGGGTGCCTGTAGCACTGCCACATAAACAAGCATAACAATAAAATTACAAGTAACTCTAAGGAATATGCCATCTCACTTGATGGGTCTCATCTCACTTAGATGGTAGGAAATATTAGAAGTTCAAAGTAATAACGGCGCCTGAATGCTACTAGTACAAAGGTAAGTTTACAACGACATTTACACAACGTAGGTACTTATACTATGCGGACTGCGGAACTCAGAGGAACCAGGGTTGGCTGTCACTTGGGCAACCTCTGCGTGAACAGCTTAAGCTATGCTGATGACATGGTTCTTCTGAGTCCCTCGATCGAAGGTTTGAGAATATTGTTGTCAGTCTGTGAGCATTATTGTAATGCTCACGGATTGAAATATAACGTTCTTAAAACCGAAACCATGGTGTTCAGGTTTGGGGCTGGTCCGGAGAATATTCCCAGTGTTTATTTGAATGGCGCGACCATAAAGGTCGTTAAGCAATTTAAATACTTAGGGCACATACTGTCAGACAGACTCCAGGATGACTGCGATATAGAAAGAGAGCGTAGGGCCCTCGCAGTAAGGAGTAATATGCTCGCGCGCAGATTTGTGAAGTGTACCAACGATGTAAAAAATACGCTGTTCAAAGCTTACTGCTACACCTGTCAACTTTGGTGCAACTTCACAAAAAAGATGTATATAGTACATTAAGGGTTCAGTACAATGATGCCTATAGAACTCTTATGAAGCTACCGAGGTACTGTAGTGCTTCGAGCATGTTTACCGAAGCGAGGGTCCCGGATTATTACGCAATCATTAGGTCAAGAGTCGCGTCTTTTTGGCAACGTTTGAGACATTCCAGGAATGGAATTTTAAAAGCTGTAGCGGGTGCGTCACTTAAAACTGATATCGGACGCGAATTTAAAGAAGCTTCCACCTGTGCTAACACAGTAGTAAGCTCCTCATAAGTGAGGGTACTATCTCCAATGACCTTCTTAAGGTGAGTTTTTGTGCTGTGCACTCCAGCCTCCCACAGGCCCCCAAAATTAGGAGCATGTGGAGGAATGAAGTGCCATGTAGTACGTTCTCATGTTAGTAAGCCTGCTATCTCAACTAGAATAGTAGACTTAGCCTTATCAAACTTGTCGCTAAGTTGCTTGTCTGCTCCCACAAAATTTGTGCCGTTGTCGCTGAAAGCTCCAGACAGGGTCCTCGTCTCACCCTAAAGCGCCTGAAGGCGGCCATGAAACCCTTGGATGTCAAATCGGTAACAGCTTCTAAGTGTACTGCACGTGTTGCCATTCAAATGAAGAGACGTTTATAGCCTTTATACGACTTAGCTCCTCTGCCTGGTGAGAATTTAATATTAATGGGCCCTGCATAGTCTACACCAGCTGATCTAAAAGGTCTGCTGGGTTTTACTTGTGCCTCTGGTAATTGGCCAATCAACTGTACTGACTTTGTCTTGAATGTTTGATACAAGTTACACACTCGCGGTAATGTTTTTTTGCTTGATCCTTGACCCGCGCTATCCAGTACTTAGACCTCAAGTAATTAAGCATTACTTGAGGTCCTCCGTGCATTGTCTTCTGGTGAGCCTCTATAATTATAAGTCTACCAAGATGACTCTTAGCAGGTAAAATTATAGGGTGCTGTGTGTCTTACTCAACGTGCGACTTTTCAATACGTCCGCCTACTCTTAAAATGCCATTATCATCTATAATGGGACAAATATTGCGTAGTTTGCTCTTTTTGAGAACACAACCATGAGTTTTTAACTGTTTTATTTCTTGACTAAATTCGAAACCTTGAACTTGTTTAATGCAATTATTTAAGGTCTCATTAATATCTTGCGTAGTTACAAATTTAGTTTTACGTTGTCCTATATCTTTATTTGATTTAAATTTTAGCAATATTCTACAGTACGAAATAACTTTTAACATTTTCGTTAAATTAGAGAACTTAGTCCAAATTAATTCTTCTTCCGTTTTTAATAAAGCAGTTAAAACTCTAGCCTTCTCCTCTTCTTGAGTATCCTCGACCTCAACTAAAAGAATTGTTAGATCTAATGCAGACAACCCAGTTGGGTCATTCCACCACAACAGGTTATTTATCAACTCTGGGGCCTGCAAACCTCGCGAAGCGCAGTCAGCTGGCTTTGTATCTGTAGTAGTCACAGGACCCCAATGCTCGTAATCTAAAATATTTAATATTTCGGATACTCGGTTGCTCACAAAAGTGTTCCATCGGCTAGACCCACCTTTTAACTAGGCTAGAACGATGGTTGAATCTGTCCATGCGTGTAAATTTTCTTTGGAAATATTCATAACTTGAGCTATTTCAAACATTAGTTTGGATGCTAAAGCCGCACCACATAGTTCCAATCTTGGTATTGAAATTTGCTTAATATAGCGACCTTTGTTTTGGCTGATATTAAATTAACATAAACTCTTTCTTTCTCAATTACTCGAAGGTATACTGCCGCTATATGCTGTCTGAGAAGCATCTGAAAAAACATGCAACTCAGGAATCCTCATATTGTTACATTTGATGAATAATCCACTACATCTTTTACATCCGGGTAAATATCTTGTAAGATCATCAATTAGAACATTTATCAAATCTTAAGAAAGCCTATTTTGCCAATGAATTCGGCATTGCGAGAAATTGTTCTAAATTCTCGGAATTCGCAAGCTTGACGACGCTTTTGTAAGTCGTTCGACTTTTTGGCTTCTTTTAATAAATTAATTATGCACAACACACGGGTGGCCATTATATTATTATTTTATTATAATTAAATTCTTTGGCGTTTCGTCTGCAAAATATTAGCTTTTCATTTTGACATGTAAAGTAGTGGCTGTGGTCGCAGGCGATCGACAAAGGTCAGGCTGGTTTTGCTTAGCGAATGTCGTTTTTCATATATGAACAATCAAAAGTGTCAAATAATTGAGTTATCCTTGAGTAGTTCCATCAAAAGCCGTAAATTCAGGTGGCGCTAGCGCTGCGTAAGCAAAAATGTTAATGAATCAAAATTGTTACTCGTCGCTGCCCGCAGCCGCGTTCTTGAGGCTACAGGAATGCTCTTGTTCTCGCGGCGCTTGCACCGGGCCAGTCGGTGAACTGCATATCATGCATACGTGTCTTCTACGTTACGTTATGGCATAATGTACTGGGGAAATTCATCGGATAGGGAGCATGTGTTTAAGGCACAAAAAAAGTGTTTAAGAGCAGTGTGCCAAATAAAAGCTACAGATAGTTGTAGACCACACTTTATTGAACTAAAAATAATGATATTTCCATCTCTATACGCATTTGAAGTAGCAATGTTCGTTAAAAAACACTTCGGTTTATTTGAAACCCTGACTAGTAAACGTCACCGGGACAAAATTCGCGTTAGGCCTCAAAAAACAGCATTATACGCAAAAAGCTTACTGGGATTGGCCCCAAAAATTTATAATATGATACCCAAGAATATAAGAGCTGAGAATTATGTTAATAAATTTAAAAGAATGTTAACAGACTTTATGGTTAATAAAGCGTACTATTCTATTGGAGAACTTTTAACAGACAATTTTAATAAATAATAATTAGTTAAGTCGTTGTGTGAGTCAAATGTCCGATTTATTTAAGTTCAATTCTATATAATGGTATTAATATTATAATATATAACTAAATAATTTAAACTTATCAATGCATTAAATAATAGTTTAAAATTAGTATTATAATAATATATAATTATATAAATGTATCCAAAAATTTGTATGCCTATTGTAACAATTCTGATAATTTACGAGAAATTAAAGGCTATGCAGAATTGTACGTATTGAATTTAATAGCTCTCACACGAAAGTTAAAATGTGATGAGTATCAAAAACAATTTTATTGTAAGTATAAAAATTAGCACTGACCTAAACGCACTAAGGTTAGGCAGTATCCAGGAGGATTATGATCCCCAGCCTGGCCGGCGTACAGGATCAGCCGAAGAGAAGTCTGACGCGATCAGCTCGGGGACGGAGGCCACCCCAGGCGGTCAGTAGGACCAGCCCTGGGCAGCAAGAGGCACGCGACAGCTCGACTTAGCCTCTAAACCGACTGTCGGTTGCAGACTGGTAGACTTCAGTAAGTAGACTGGTAGACTTCAGTAACGTACGCGTATGGGTAATCAGAGTGTTACCCAAGCGACTCCGAGATCTAGACACCAGCAACGCAACGTAAGCGTATGGGTAATCAGCGTGTTCACCAAACGGCTCCGAGATCTAGACTCCAGCAACGTAAGCGTACGAACAATGAGCGTGTTCACTAAACGGCTCCAAGAACTAGACTCCAGCAACGTAAGCGTATGAACAATCAGCGTGTTCACCAAACGGCTCCAAGAACTAGACTGCAGCAACGTAAGCGTATGAACAATCAGCGTGTTCACCAAACGGCTCCGAGAACTAGACTCCAGCAACGTAAGCGTATGAACAATCAGCGTGTTCACCAAACGGCTCCAAGAACTAGACTGACCCATTTGACAGGTTCCTTTTCTGACCGCTCTTCCAAAATTCATAAAAAATCCAATTATGAATCTTCTTTCTAGAACGGTCAAATCGTTTTTTATATAGCAACGGCCAGACTCAATAATTGTCGAATGCCATTTATTTTAATAATTTTTATTATAATATTAGTGCGAATCAGATCTAAAGGAACACACGATAATACAGCGGGTGTTCAGCCGTTTACTATCTAACACAGACAAACAAGCTTACAAGATATACAACATAGAGGTTTTACGTTAGTAGCCGAAAACTTATTTTAGAAGAAATGTTGGCGGTCGTCAGTTTGACGACTGTCACTGACAGACATGTCAAAGCAAAACATTATTTATTTTTCAGGTTTGTAAATATTAAATCATGAATGATAATTATGAAATGAAGATGATACAGGAATACAATTATAACACAGACAAAACACTGCACATAAAACTGTGAGTACATTAAATATTACTTATAAGATTCCAAGAATCCATAAAACAAATATTATAAAATGTAGACATAACGTGCGATGAATGATTTCATGCCTATGAAAAGTAAATATAGTTTTCGAGTTGAACCGAAACACTATACTATTAGGCTGAACATAGCGATTCTAACACTAAAAATAGATCTTATTACCTGTACTGTACCTATGTTTACAAATAAATAATTTGAATTTGAATTTGAATAAGTTGCTTAAAGCATGGTGTGACTTTTATGATAGCATTAATGTCATGACGCCTATAGCTATACCACGTTATATTTCATGCAATGCGCATTCCGTCCAGATTATAGGATTTTGCGATGCTTCAAGCTCTGCCGCATATGGATGTTGTGTTTATTTCAGGGTTGTTGAAGTCACTGCTGCAGTCAAAGTCTCTCTACTTGCTTCAAAATCACGTGTCGATCCGTTGAAACAAAGCTTAATTGTGCCCAGGCGAGAGCTTAATGCTGCTGTATTGCTAGCCAAACTCGTTTCCAGAGTATGTAACACACTGCAACTTAAATTAAAAATTTATAATGTTGTCTTATATTCTGATTCACAAATAGTTTTAGTATGGATAAAAACCAACATAAATACACTCAATGCATATGTGTCAAATAGGGTAGAAGTCATTGTACACCTTACACATAAATTTCATTGGGCATATATAAGCTCTGAGGAAGACCCCGCCGACTGCTTAAGCAGAGGTATATTGCCGCACGAATTGCTTAGTCATCCTTTGTGGTGGAGTGGTAGCCTCTTGCATTCTGGTGAGTATAATCCCATAAAAGTCATGCAGGGCATGCCGAAGACAAAAATGATTTTCCACCTATAGCAAATAAGCAGGCCTTTTCATAATGAGTTCAGCGCCTGTCACCTATCAAATAATCAATTGCTGAATTTATTAATTTTTTTTTACATTTCGCGCAGCTCGCCGTTGCTTTTCCAAGGCGGCGGCGGCGCGGGGGAATAGGTGGCGGCGGCGGCGCGGCGCTCATATCTAATTGCCACTGACTTCCGAAACTAAAGTCATGTGTATTCTGTGCTAAAGTTATATTTATCACTTTTTAGTTTTTGAAGGCGGTTCTCTTTTTTGTAAACAGTTTTTACATAATAATAAGCTAGCAATTATTGTAGGAAATCATATAAGTATTAATATCTTAACTTATTAATCTTAAGTATATAATGAAAAACAAATAAAACAAAGCAAAAGTCGGGAGCGGTGGCGCGCGCGCAGACGCGTGGAGGTGTGGCCTATTCCTAGTGCGACATCATTTTATTGGCTCCTTATTATTAGTATGTGCAACCATTGGTCAATTTTGCAGACGTTAAAAACTACACCAATCATGCCACAGATTTTTTCTTTCTAACACTCGATACCGCATCGTAGTTATAGTTATGTATAGCGTTTACGTTGACATGCTGGCGACTGTACATACTATGTGTCAACAAATTATAAGTCATGTAGTTCTGATGGGGTGGTTAAGTAGCCAAAATTTAAAAACCGTGGAGGTCAGACAGGTAGGCGCTCCATGTACAACACAGTTATTCAGCTGCATCCGGTTATTTTAACTATTTATAAATTCTAAATTAAAATAAAGTAACAACTTTAAATTTTAACGAAATAAAGTTCTTTTTACTTGTTTGGTATTTTTAAGACATTCCAATTTTTGTTAAAATGTCTTTCTTTTCCAACAGAAATTAGTAAAAGTCGGAGCAACTTTATTATTTAGCAATTATACTTAATTTTGATCAGAGATGAAACCGTGTGTGTTTAGCGAGTTTTTCTCCTTCGCCCATTGCTGCGAGACTAGCGAAAAGACTCTGTCTACGTTCACATTGTGAGCTGGTATAAAAAAATCATACTGTGCAATTTTAAGTAGTTCAGAATATAAATGGACATCAGAAGTTTTAAAAAAATTCAGCCATAGCTGGTTTGTGCTTAACAGTTTATCTCTGTCACTAAGGCTTAAGCTAAAAGCTTTTAAATTTGCCCATTCGTCACTAAGTGTCCGGGTTTATGTACGTTTGCCCAGCACGGCCCCTCAGAATTTGCATTTATGGTGTACACCATTGCAATGTACTCGCCTCTAGCAGTATATGTACCGATTTCTTTTTCAATGTACCTCTATACTTTTGAAGAAATATGCAAAAAAAGGTGGCCGTGCCAGCCAAACGCTTTCAGCACGGCCCCCCATGTAACTTGAATAATACATACCGTATTAACAAATGTCTATAACTCAAGAAATGTACTCTATTAATACGTTATATGTGCCGCAACAGTTATTGTGAATTCATAATAACAAATAATATATAGATGTGGATAAGGGGCCGTGCTGGAAAAAATCATTTTAAGAAATATCTAAAAAAGACAAAACATACTTAGCCAAAAACTATTAAAAAATAATTGAAGTTTAGCAAGTAACATATGTACCGCATTGATTTCTCATACAACTTGTTATATTGTGAAAAATAAATCTATTTTAGTTCATTCAGCACGGCCCTCTATAGTTGCCTATATCTTTTTAAATAAGCCGTGTATGTTTACAAAATTCGACTTCCTGAATAATATATAGGAGTACATTCCTTTCAACTAAATTGCAATTCTGCTGTATCAATACTTTAGAAGATAAATTCAATCTAAAATATACATACATTAAAACTGATGGGGTGACCATGATTCTACATGAAAATAGGATAAAAAATACTGCTTAAATTGAGTAAATCTTTATTAAAATAAACAAATCAACAATATGGTAAACTATATAAACGATAACTAGGTACTTATACATAATAGGTCGATAATCGTACAAGTGTCAAGTTAGTGTCGCTAAGACTACATAGCTCAAAGTCTTAAAAATCATACATTACAATAAAATCACAGATTCATTACATTTCACAAATTAGTTCGTTTACATGGAATAACAACCTATGTCTCAATAACACTACAGAGCTTAAAAATCTTAAAAAATCACAGATACGCGTTCAATAAATCATATTGATTGAACCTTACATTACACTAATATTAATTTGCATGAATCGCTTTAATTATTTGGTATAATCACAGGCAATTAATTAAATCCACGTAATTACAGATGTTTTTCAACGACTATAACAATTAGAATATTGTTCGTTTATGTTACTAATATTATGTTACCTATGGAATAATCATAGAAAAACTAGTACATAAATTAACTTATTAAAAGTAATCACAGATGACATTACAACAGTATTGACTTCTTATTAAACAGTTCACAGTTTCATATGCATATTTTTAGCAACTAGTCTTTACCAGATTCTTAAATAGTGTAAAATTAACTTTAAATTATTACAAAATACATGTATTTAAAAACCATGGCTCAAAAACATATTCTGGTTTCACTGTAATTACCAGAGCCGTCACTCATAGGATCATATTCAGCAAACCCTGAGCTCCGCTCCGACGTGAAAGCGGAATATTCGTAAAAGTTATTATTTTTAGTTGTATTAAATATCACATATCACTCACTAAAACGTAAGTAAGAGTGTGTAAAAATATCGACTCCACTGTACTGTTGTTAATTTTCAAGGCCAAATCATCATAACATAGCCACAGATCAAGGCTAAGCGTATGGCACTTATAATGGCCCAGAGTTCCCTCTGAATTCCCTACATATTCAATGGCACCAACGACACCATAAATTTGATTTTGAATATTAATAGTGACCGGGATATTACACAAAACTATTGCATCTGTTCCATTTAAATCAAAGGTTATAATCCTTTGTAATTTATAACTTGAAATGACAGTTCCACCGCAATTATTTTTACAAATTTGAGAAGTAGTTTCGATAGCAAGTGATTCTTCTAATGCCAAAATACCAAACGTGTTAATTATGTTAATATTCAAAGCTATTGTGCACGACAGCAGTGTAATTTAGCGCCGCCTGCTAATGTTAGTTAGTTAGGTACTTATATTATGAAAGCCGACGGAGCCACGTGCCTGGCAACAAGTATAAACTTGTTCACGCCGCTCCGTCGCTTCGCGCGTTGCCATTGGTCAACGCCAAAAAGAAAATATGGCTGATTCGCGCCCCCCGCGGGGTGTATATAAAAGCGCGGACCCTGGAAATGCGCGGCACAGTCGACCAAAAATTCTCTACTTAATGTGTATTCCCTAAAATATGTATGTTGTGTGTATTTACTAGAAATAAAACCATCTTGTGTACTTCCGAATTTCATTAATACAGTCCACTCGTTACACATACTGGTCCTTCGAGAGCCGAATCTTCAAGATCCAGCAGGATGGTTTTAACACGCAGCCGTAGTGGAGACTCTAGGAGAGAACTGACCCAGCAAGAACCGTCAGTGACCGCCGGACCGGGTGCCAGCAACCCGGCACCAGAATCCGACACGAGCTCGGTCGCTGTGATAGACAAAGGAAGCGGATCTACGGCGACGGTCAGTGGGTCGTCTGCGACTACCAACACCGACGCCACGCAGACACATGGTACGCTCAAGCCCGGCGATACCAGGTCACGCCGTTCTACAGCTTCGAGAAAGAAGCTCCTCGCAGAGCTGGAGGCCAGAGAGCGGCTGGCTGAAGTGAAGGTCAGGCAAGCGAAGGCAGAGCTAGAGCTGCAAGAAATACAGCTCCAGCGCATCAGAGCCGAAGCTGACTCGAGTGAAGAAGACGACATGGTGGACGACCTCGCCTCCGTAAGGATTGGAACGTGGCTAGCGCGACCGGCGCCGCCACCCGGAGGTGAGGCTCGACCGCCGCCACACGACGTTAGCGGCGGGAGGAACAGCAGGGACGCAGCGAAGGACACCGGCGCCGCGACAGGCGCTCAACCGCTGCGAGACGACGACGGTTACGAGGAAAGTGTGTGTGCGAAATCAAACAAGGGCAATATCGCGAGTGAAGTGTTACACGGTAATGTGAGTGATAAAGTGATAGACGTAGGGACACTCGCCGCGGCCCTAGCACAAGCCGCGCGCAGCACGAGAGAGCCCCCCAGGTACGTCCAGCAGCTACCAATCTTCGACGGAAAACCCGGTGAGTGGATAGCCTATAAGGCCGCGTATTGTGACTCACACACGTATTTTTCCTGTGTAGAAAATGTCGCTAGGATCAGGATGAGCCTCAGAGGCGCCGCAAAGGAAGCTGTAGGTTGTTTATTATTTAGTCAATCCGACCCTCAGGTTATTCTCGACGCACTAGAAAGACGTTTCGGTAGGCCCGAGGCCTTGATTATAGCCGAGTTAGATCACATAAAATTATTACCTAAATTAAATGATAACCCTAGGGACATATGTATTTTCGCTAGCCGTATAGCAAATACGGTGGGTACGGTAGAAGCACTAAAAAGAATCCAGTATTTACATAGCCCCGAAATGTCGCGTTGTATCGTAGAAAAGTTAACGCCAATACTAAGAAACAAATGGTATGATTACGCGGCTAATAGAAAGGTTGAAGATATTCCCGAGTTAAAGCGCTTATCTATGTTTATGAATGAAGAGGCAGATAAGTGTGGCGCGTATGCGCAGCCAGAACGTGGTAATGACGACTCCAACGGATTACGACAACGGCGCAGAGTAGAGCGCACGTTCAACGTGAATAGGGAAACATCTAACGAGCAATGCCCGGCGTGCAAGCAACACGGCCACAAATTACCAGACTGCAGTGAATATAAACAGCTAGACATAGATACACGATGGGATATAGCAAAAACCTCCAACATATGCTTTAGATGCCTACGAAACAAACATAGAAGGTTTATGTGTAAAGCGCCTATTTGTGACATAAAAGAATGCAACATGAAACATCACAAACTGTTGCATAAAGAGCGTAAAGTTGAGGCGACACACAACGTGGCTCAGACGCCGGCGGCGGCGACGCCGCCCGTTATCACACACGAAACCGTTACGTCGGCGCGGGAAACTGTATCAACAATTGCGCCTCAGAATCGCCGCGCGTATTTAAAAATAGTACCTGTCACATTGAGCGGACCACATACATGTGTAGATACATATGCCTTGTTAGACGATGGAAGTACAGTCACCTTGTTAGACGCGTCAGTAGCAGATATCCTAGGTGCAGATGGGCCAGCCAGTCCTATGTGGATACAAGGCATAGGCACGGAGGTTAAGCATGAGCAAAGCCGAATCGTGAGCCTCCACATACAAGGCAAGCACCATAACGTCTCACAGAAGATAGAGGCGGCGCGTACCGTGACTAGGCTTAAAATTATGCCGCAAACTGTACAAACTAAGGACATAAGTAATTGTGAACATTTGAACGACATTCATAGCACTCTTGTTTATGAACACGCGCGACCAATGATCTTAATAGGCCAAGATAACTGGCATTTATTAGTAGCCACAGAAACACGAACAGGTGCGCGTGATCAACCGGTAGCATCGTACACAAAACTTGGATGGGTATTGCATGGATGTCAGTACTCAGTAAATAAAGTTATAGCTACATTTTGCGGCCACATTAAAATTAAAGAAAATCTGGAACCAATAGAAGAAACCATGAAAAACTTTTTCAAATTAGAATCACTAGGTATAGAACCTAGGATACCTAGAGATGACCCGCAACAGCGAGCCTTGGACATCCTAGAACAAAAGAGTCGACGATTACCCGATGGCAGCTTCGAGACCGGACTATTATGGAAACAAGAGGTACCTAAAATACCAAACAACTACCTAGGTGCCCTAAAACGGCTAGAAAATTTAGAACGACGCCTAGATAAAAAAGAAAACCTCAAGACCCAGTACTTGCAACGCCTTGACAATCTATTCAACTCAGGCTATGCAGAAAAGGCACCCGATACCTGCACGACCAATAAAACCTGGTACCTACCTCACTTCCCAGTAGTCAACCCAGCCAAGCCTCATAAGCCGCCACGACTCGTACACGATGCAGCAGCAAAGACAGCGGGTCTGTGCCTAAACGACCTACTTCTATCAGGACCTGACCTATTACAATCATTACCCGGTATTTTAATGCGTTTCCGTCAAAATAAAATAGCTGTGTCAGCGGATATTAAAGAAATGTTTATGAGAATAAAAATAAGGGAAGAAGATCGCGATGCGTTGAGATTTTTATGGCGCGGCGATCAACGAGAAGGACCGCCTGGTGAATATCGCATGACGTCTGTTATATTTGGCGCGACGTCATCCCCATGTACAGCGCTATACATAAAGGATCGCAACGCTAGGGACTTTGCCGATAGATACCCAGCCGCGACGTCAGCAATAATAAACAATCATTACATGGATGATTATCTTCAGAGCTTTTCCAACGAAGAGGAAGCCAAGAGAATAACAACGCAAGTAGATTACATTCATAAAAAAGCCAACTTTGTTTTATGTGGTTGGATATCAAACAATAAAAATGTGTTAAACAATAACCTCGCGCCTTCACAAAACATAAAAGTATTAGGCGGCGACGACACCGAGAAAGCCCTCGGACTACGATGGGATACTAGGAAAGATTGCTTTATATTTCAAATTAACAAAAACAAAACACCTATTGTATTATTAAACAACACACGCCCACCCACCAAACGGGAGGCGCTTAGCATAATTATGTCTATATTCGACCCACTAGGAATTATATCACCTATCACTATTCCAGCTAAAAGGATACTTCAAAACACATGGAAGTACAAAACGGAGTGGGACAAGCCACTACCCGAGGAGCTACAACCAAACTGGAAAGAATGGATGAAGTCACTAAGTACTATAGAAACGCTACTGATCCCACGTTGCTACGATTACGGTGATGTCACAGCCAGAGAAGTACATACGTTCGTAGACGCGAGCGAGGAGGCGTACGCCGCAGCGGTATACTGGCGAACTGAAAGGTCAGACGGCAGCGTACAAGTGACCCTGGCGGCAGCCAAGAGCAGGGTAGCCCCACTTAAACCGGTATCAATACCTAGGCTAGAGCTGCAAGCTGCACTATTAGGGGCGCGCCTAGCCCGGACGGTCGTTCAAGAACATGACTACGAAGTGAGCGACCTAACATACTGGAGCGACTCTACCACCGCTCTGGCCTGGATTCGAGCCGAACCACGTACATTCAAGACTTTCGTGGGGCATCGTGTCGCTGAAATTGAGGAACTCACAAAGAAAAACGAATGGAGGTGGCTATCCTCAAAAGATAATGTGGCAGACGACGCGACACGCAGCACGCCGGAACATTTTAACTCGAAACACAGATGGTTTAACGGTCCCGAGTTCCTTAGAAAAGGCAGAGATGAATGGCCACAGGACAAAAGGGTCATTGCCCCCACGAACACGGGCGAAGAACGCGTCAAATGTCATGTAATCACCGACACAAAAGTAAACGATCATCTCCCAATTATTACACGTTTTTCTAAATGGACACGGCTGATAAGGACAACTGCAAGAGTACTTCAGTTCATTGACCTGTGTAGACAAAGTAAACACACTGTCGAATATAAGTGTACTAAGAAAAAGGCATCAAAAGATCCATCGTGGAAAATAATACACAAAAGCAAACCCGTTAAAAAAGTTACGCAAAAAATTATAAGGAATAAAACAGTAAACTACATACCTATACCTGCTACTTATACTCTACGCGCCGAAGAACAATGGGTCAAGGGCGCACAAGCCGAAAGCTTCTCAAAAGAAATTGCCGCCATAAAGGATAACAAAGCGGCGCCCGGCGACAGCCCATTATCGGTATTAAGTACATACCTAGACAGCGGGGGCGTTTTACGTTTGCGCGGGAGAATCACAGCGGTACAAGACGTAAATGAAGAAATTAAAAACCCAATTGTACTCGAGGGTAAGCACAGATATACGAGGCTATATATAGCATATGTGCATGAAAGTTTACATCATGGTGGAACTGAGATAACGGTAAACGAGTTAAGACAGCGTCTTTGGATAACGAGACTACGTCCGTCGGTAAAGAATGTTATAAAGGGCTGTTTACATTGTAAAATAAAAAAGGCAAAGCCAGCCAACCCCTCTACGGGAAACCTACCGTACCCCCGTTTAGCTCATCATGTAAGACCTTTTACTTTCACTGGTTTAGATTATTTTGGCCCCATATCTGTTTCTGTAGGTAGACATAAAGAAAAAAGGTATGGAGCCTTATTTACATGCTTAACTTGTAGAGCTATACATATAGAAATAGCAAATTCACTTAGTGCAGATTCAGCTATCGCCGCTCTCAGGCGATTTATAGGTAGGAGAGGTTGTCCAAAGGAAATATGGAGCGACAACGCTACTTGCTTCAAAGCGGCTGATAGGGAACTAGGAGAAAGCGCCTTAAGTGCTTTAGGTAGTGAGTCCAATGCGCGGTCCATAAGCTGGAGATACATACCTCCCGCGTCACCGTTTATGGGCGGGGCATGGGAGAGGATGGTGAGGGCAGTCAAGGAAGCATTGTACGTCACCCTGAAAGAAGTTCACCCATCAGACGAGACCCTCGCTACGCTACTCGTGGAAGTCGAAAATACGGTGAACTCCAGGCCACTCACACATGTCAACGTGTCACCAGACGAGCCCGAAGCCCTCACGCCTAATCACATACTGATCGGGCCCAACTCACATGTACCCTCACCGGGTAATTTCACCGCAGCAGACGTCACAGCACGGCACCAATGGCGGCGCGCCCAGGCACTCGCAGACGTCTTCTGGCGAAGATGGGTACGTGAATACCTACCGCTCCTACAAAACCGGCGGAAGCCCTACGGCAGAGGCACCCCACCCAAGGTCGGAGACGTCGTTGTGATCTGCGACCCTAACCTCCCACGCAACACTTGGCCCAAGGGAAGGGTGACGAAGGTGTTGCCAGGTGCAGACGGAGAGGTACGAGTAGTAGACGTGATGACCAAAGGACATGTACTCCGAAGACCAACGAAACGAATTGTCGTGCTCCCCACGGAGTCGCCTGATGGCGACGGCGGGAGAAATGTGCACGACAGCAGTGTAATTTAGCGCCGCCTGCTAATGTTAGTTAGTTAGGTACTTATATTATGAAAGCCGACGGAGCCACGTGCCTGGCAACAAGTATAAACTTGTTCACGCCGCTCCGTCGCTTCGCGCGTTGCCATTGGTCAACGCCAAAAAGAAAATATGGCTGATTCGCGCCCCCCGCGGGGTGTATATAAAAGCGCGGACCCTGGAAATGCGCGGCACAGTCGACCAAAAATTCTCTACTTAATGTGTATTCCCTAAAATATGTATGTTGTGTGTATTTACTAGAAATAAAACCATCTTGTGTACTTCCGAATTTCATTAATACAGTCCACTCGTTACAGCTATAAAAGGTCTTATGATTTCTACATAATATTGACATTCTTCTTTTGTGCAAACTTTTATAAACTGAGCACTGTAAAATAAATTGGTAAACATTTGCTCATACAAATTAGCGACATTGCATTCACAATCTGTTATTATCTTTACATGCGCTGGCCGGTCAAAATATTCATGACAAACGTAATTTCTCATTTCATACACAGTACCTTTGTCAAACTTTTTCATTTAAGATGAGATTTATATAGTCTCGAAGTTTATTATCTTTTGACTCAATTTCCATTTTGAAATTAGAAAACGACTGAAAGCCAAATGCAATCAAAAACATTATTGCATCAAAACCGCATGTGTTAACGACTGTTGAATTTTTAATCATGTTACCATTTTTTATAAATTTTATACCGGTATGTGGCTTTACATTAACGGCCTTGTCTGCTTGACCTCCCCAATTTTCTACAAATGTTGGTTGATCGCTAAATATTGAGTCTTGAACAAATTGTCGTTTCGGTTTTTGTTGTTTTTTACTTATGGGTTTTGTCGTCCTGCGATTTGTTTTTTTTACAGTGTTAGGTTCTATATGAAATTTACTCGCTGCAATATTTAACTCTCCTTTTAAATAATTAATATGTCTTTGCAGGAAAACGTCAATTCTATGTTTTGTTATTTTAGATTTCAGCAGCAAGTGTTTTAAAGTTTTAAAATGATCCTCTGATGCACTCGACGAAGGATTTTTATTATCTGATTTATATAATGGCATCATGACATTCGACCACAGGGGCAATTTTCGCAGTAGTCGTTTTATTGTCGTTAATAAGGGCGGATAATAAAAATCATTTAGAGGGCCAGTTACACAAACTTCTTCTTTATGATGTGTAACAGTTTCCTCAAACCACTTCGCGAAATTCAGCTCATTAAACGTTGTATCAACATGAACGTCATCATGTAAACAGTAACGGTCATCACTTGATAAAGAGTCATCTTCAGTTATATTATCATGTATTTCCTTAATATTTACATTTTGAAGTACACTTCTCAGGTAATATTGGGCTTCAGTACAATGCTTGGAATGATATTTAGACAGGATTATAGCTAGCAGTTTATCGATGATGTTTTTGATGACATTAATATTTTCTGCTTTTTTAATGTAAAGAATACACTGAACAAATAAGTAATTCACTTTTTTTGGTGCGTTTTCTAAAGAAATTTTACGAATAGATTTAATAAAATGGCTCGTATCAATTCTCATATATAAATTAGGTACAATGAAGTTGCCTTCTAATGCTTTAAAAGAAGCCTCTAAATAATCCTTGGTTGAGTTAAATTTTGTAAAACAATTAATTACAGCCGCAATCAAAGCCGATGAGTCGTCAGTTATAACTTCTGCGGGCGAAGTGATATTCTTTGCCCATTTAGATAACCAATCCGCAATAGTTTCTTTGGTATGGGAATTGCTAACCATTTGGGCGACGGGTACAGATTTCAAGCTATTATTAGCAGTTAACATTACTACGTATAAAAATAATTTCTTGGTTAGGTTGTTAGTTTTATAAATAGAACCAGTAGCATCTAGGGAAATAGTTATTCTGTCAACTACTTTAGAATAGTGTCTATAATAATTGAGTTGTTCTTCTAACCAATAGTGTACATGAAATGTTGGTTTTATAAGTATTTCTTGAATTATATTAGAGAACTCGACGCTCTCAGCTAAAATTATCAAAGACATTAATTCATTTTTGTGATACCAATGTTGACTATTAGATTCATAACGGATTATCCTGAGTGCTCCAAGAGATGGCAATGTAGGTGGTTCTGTATCTCCGAATGTCATTGTGCGACGTGCCAGATCTTTATGAACAACGGCTGCTGGCTTTTCTTTTAAATTATCTGATAATTTTCGTCTCAAGTACGGAGTACAACGAACTTTCTTTCGTGGGTCATGCTTAAAGTTATTATCTAAGTTGATAATTTCACAAAGAAATTCGACGACCTTATCTGTCTTCTCGGTGTCATGAATACGCACTTTTGCGTTGCACTGAGTACATTTTCCGTGGAAGGTAATTCCATTGCTATTAATGTTATAATTTTTAAAAGATATTGTACATGGCAATTTAAAATGTTTCCAAAGCTTTTGCCTCAAAAGGCAGGACCATTTATACTTAGGAATGGTTTTGTATGTTTCATATCTCAGGTATGGCTTCTTTTTATCGTTTCGTCGAAAAGTGCTGCGTATTGGCTGTATTTTTTTCCACTCGTGAATATCCACAGGAAATTTAAAAATAACTCTATTTCTATCTTCGTTTTTACTATGTTCGGATGATTCAGGCAAAGGTGTCGATTTCTTAGACGAATTCAAAGGTGTCGTTCCAACACTAATGTTTCCTAGTTTGTCATCAATTTTTGTTGGCTCCGGTGTGAGGTCATTAGTGCCCAGAAAATTTCTTTTATAACTTAGGTACAATGCTTGCGGAGACATAGCATAATTAAGCTCTTCAGCTAGTTTCTGGTACACATTTCTATCATATTTCGGTCCTTTGAGCTGATGTCGATTTTTCATAAATAGTTGTTTCTGTACATCTAATGCTACATCACTTTTCTTGCCCATCCTCACCATTAATTGTATCAATCTGAAGAAAAAAAAATCTGTACAAATATTTATAGTGAATTACGTAACTTCTTTTTAGATTTATATATAATTTTGCTACCTATTTATTTACTAAATATATTAATAAATAACGGTTAATATAAAGTGATAATTATTTTTGATACCCTAATTATTCAACATTTTTTATAATTACTGCTCAGTATGATTACACCAATTCTTAAGTGAAAAATGCTGAATGAATGAACGATGCTGCCAACGGGCCGCTTTAAGTTTAAAATAGCGTCCGAAAATTGTATATCTCAACTTTTGCGTGTCACATTTACCTACTCTATATATGTATAGTGGGTAAAGTAGGTATATTTCCACTATATTGAAGAGTTCCTTAAAATTTTAAAAGATGGTAGGTAAATTTCTATGGACTCTGGGCGTAAAATCAACAGAAATGTAACTCCTAATAATTGTAAAGGCTTAATACTACTAGATACACAAGTATTTTCTTTTATATAACTACGAAGCACTCTTGGGTTTTGCTTGTAAATGAACAGAACACAATTAAACAAAAACTATGATTAATTATGTAAGGTAACATAATAATCGTAGGCTCATTACACAGTTTGCTATCATATATTATGGTTAGCAAAATAAATTTAATGTAAGAAATAATTAATAATAGAACTACTCATTAGACATGGATATGCACTGCGGTTGATATCACAAAGTACATATTCACTGAGCAGTGTATACATTCACTCGCATTGCCCGAGATATTGAGATATGTACTATACACCGCATTGACTATGGCATCGCATTCATTCGTATCACACGGGCAATGAGTGAGAGAAAGAGTGCATGTAATATGTATGGCTCGCCAACTCTGACGTGAAACGCATTACCCGCGACAGCTAATACAAATTATAATGAGAGTGAATGAGACCGAAGCATAGCTTAGCCACAACAAGTTAAAATGAACCCTATTCCATTGCGTTACAGTTTATATCTCAAGAAGTGATGTTCTGCATAGTGTATACACATGTCTGTAAGTGACATGGGTATGCCCTATGTACTATTAATCGCAGTATATATTATATACTGCGGTTGCTATTATCAACCGCAGTGCATAGTGTATAAATCGTATTTATCGACCGCCCTCATGGCCGGTTGATATGTACTAAAGTGCATATCAAAAGTTGATGTACTTTGGAACCGGTGCATATCATATGGCATTGACTTTCGATGCACTGTTATGCGCATGTCTACTACTCATGCAAAGATTTGTAAAAAAAGAAAATTTGCAAAGATTTGTGTCGTAAGCAGGTGCTTCATACATTTTGGTATTTTTAAATAACATTAAATAAATCTAGCATACTGATTTAATGTGCTTTGCATTATCTTATGTGCATACAACGTGTAACTTTAATATTTACGCAATCTTCTTTAGGGTCAAGTTCAATTCCTACATGCACTTACCTAGATATACTTACATCAAATCTATTTTTTAAATACAAATAAATTATATTATAACTTAAAACTTACTTACCCGTTTATTTTAACAATCCATTTTCGTCCTTGAAATAGAATTCACTGCACAAACACACGACCCATGAATATTCATATTATTTGAGCAGTATTTATATTTACTACTGTCTGTTATGCGCGTAGAGATGTGACTGTCAATAAACACTCAAGCGCAACATGAAGTAACCGCGACACCAGCGCCACATTAAAAATTACGGTAGCGTCAGTGAACTAATAGCGATCGCACACGACAAAATTAACTGATAATATATTATTATACTTAATGATTATTTTTTAAGATGTAATGAATAAACACATAATTATTTAAATAAATTACCCAATAGCGGACAAATTTTAAACTTTGAGAAACATTGAATATTTTGTTTTTTTTAGCATTTCTCATTCTGAATAACATTTATTTAAACATATTATAAGTTGTGTTTTTTCTAGGGGAAGGTTATAAGCACACTTTATATATTTTTTATTTCTACCACGCGAGCCGAACCGTAAGTTAAAGCTAGTCCACTTAGAAATTCGTTTATTTAATATATTATCCCACTAGATAGGCTTTGAGGAAAAGAAAACGATTAATTACTTGACGCCAAGAATCAGTTATTTTTATTTTTAATGTTTTTGATGGGTACCTATACCTACCCTGTGTCATTCTCACAATTAAGACGAATATAACGACATCTCTCAAGTTGAAATTAATAAAGCCGTTTAGACTACAAAGCGTGCCAAAGAAATGAAGGTTGCTACATATCTACATTCATTCACTCGAAAAACCTTACCGTCCTTCTGGTACAGTCGGGTAAAAAGAATGTTTATTTCAATGTAGTCACATAATTTAATTAATATAAGTACATAAATATAGAACATTTATGTACTATCAACAAAACTTAAGCATGCTCAGTTAAGAAAATATTTCAGCGGCAAGCGCAGCTAGTGACAGACCACACCCCTTCCTGGTTTCGCCCAATTAGAGGCAATATGCATTTGTGTGAGTACAGGGCGTGTAACAAGAAATAACAACAAACATAAAAATATTTTGTAATTTTTTTGAGAATGTATTTTATGGCCGTTCTATTAAGCCGTCCTATTGATTAACCAGATATTCAGACATTCCCACGAAATAACTCACAAACAAGTGAGCATAGCACGCGCCTAGTGTGAGTGTCACACTTCTGTACATCACTATATTAATACGGACATGACTAAAATCTCGCTTTGTGCATCCTATTGGTCAAAATGCATGCATCGGGCGATCGAGTCATGAGACGAGCTATGCGATTATCGCCTTAGAGGTGAGCATGCGGAAGTTTGGCCGATAGTACCTACCTACCAAATATATGAAATCATGGTCACCCCATCAGTTTTAATGTATGTATATTTTAGATTGAATTTATCTTCTAAAGTATTGATACAGCAGAATTGCAATTTAGTTGAAAGGAATGTACTCCTATATATTATTCAGGAAGTCGAATTTTGTAAACATACACGGCTTATTTAAAAAGATATAGGCAACTATAGAGGGCCGTGCTGAATGAACTAAAATAGATTTATTTTTCACAATATAACAAGTTGTATGAGAAATCAATGCGGTACATATGTTACTTGCTAAACTTCAATTATTTTTTAATAGTTTTTGGCTAAGTATGTTTTGTCTTTTTTAGATATTTCTTAAAATGATTTTTTCCAGCACGGCCCCTTATCCACATCTATATATTATTTGTTATTATGAATTCACAATAACTGTTGCGGCACATATAACGTATTAATAGAGTACATTTCTTGAGTTATAGACATTTGTTAATACGGTATGTATTATTCAAGTTACATGGGGGGCCGTGCTGAAAGCGTTTGGCTGGCACGGCCACCTTTTTTTGCATATTTCTTCAAAAGTATAGAGGTACATTGAAAAAGAAATCGGTACATATACTGCTAGAGGCGAGTACATTGCAATGGTGTACACCATAAATGCAAATTCTGAGGGGCCGTGCTGGGCAAACGTACATCCGGGTTTGACCGGGACACTTTTTAACAACCCCTTCCGGACGTCCCCCGGAGGCCCTCTAGACTAGGACAAATCCGGGGAATTTTTATTTATTGATTGTGGACTCTCTCCCTCTCTCTCTATAGTAGATTGAGATATTACAGAAAAGTCTCGCTCCCTAAATCCGAACTCAATTTTTTTCATATCGGAGCGTGTGAATCGCTTTGCCAGTTAATCAATTCTCCCGTGTTGTACAGATCCGGCTTGTCTTTCACTCCCACTAACAGTTGATGTCCCTCTTTGTCTCAATATAGCTAAAAGCCAGTGTTGGATTCTCTACTATAATTATAGTATTTGTACTATAATTTCGCCTCTTGTACTATCTACTATCCAAAGCCAAGGATAGTACACTTTTGTACTATAATTTTACGGTTCCGTCCGTGCCTAATAAGATCTCAGACAAACTCAACTTTTTCTGTCATTTCTATGGACCGTTCAGTGTATGTTAGTCATTGTGAGTTGGTTAGTTCTTCGCTTGGTAGCTTTACTGATCACAATATTAACAATATTGGCAACATCTTCTCAAAATGGGTCTTTGTTTGGCATAGAAGAAAGAACTTTATGGTCTTTGTGTTGTTTGGATGAAATTAAGTCAGAAAAAATGGTAAAGCTATTTTGGTCTAAACTGAAGACATGGTGTGATTTGAGTGAAAATAAACCTTTTAAGGAATGACTTCTGTGGATTATTGTTAATTCAGCACAAAAACTATTCACTAATTTCAATAAATAAATTAATACCTAAGAGAAAGCGTCTAATTTTTTTATATTTAAATAATAATCAACCATAACACAAGGTGTACTATACTTTTTTGTTAAATACTATCTTTTTTTTATCTGTCTACTATCCGTCTCGTAGTGCTTCAGTCCAACCCTGCTAAAATCTCACCCGACGAGACTTCTAAATACGACTGACGTTGCCTTAGTCTAGAGGACTCGATTCTACCCGATGTAGTAGCAGAAACTTCTAAATATTAGCGCTATACCTTTGAAATCCTTTTTCTTTGTTAATGAAAAGTTTTACATCTTCTAGTCAATCATATCGTAAGGGTCTCTGCCAACACATATAGACTCCATATCAAATTCCACATCACAATGTGTGTGAGGAATCCACCTGTAACACAGGTTTTACTCTCAAAACCTATTTCAGGCACCAGGAACCAAACTCTCACAAAGGTGGAAATAGTTATATAGTTGCAAGCCTTTATCGTAAGACCACTATTGTGAAGAGAGAATAAATGATTTTATTATTTTATTATTATTATATAAAGAACTATTAAAAAAATATATTGGGTTCGTTGCCGGACTCACGGTTTTTTTTTTTTTTATCATTTGATAGGCATACGTTTGACCACTATCTCACCTGGTGGGAAGCGATGACGCGGTCTAAGATGGAGCACGCTTGCCTAAAGTAACCTATTCACTCAAATCTAAATGCACTAGTGACTGATTTCGAAATAATGAATTTTCCTAAAATTAATTTTTAATCATTGTGTATTTTTCCATATTATAATAGGTCTTTAGCTATGAAATTGCCGTTTTGCAATACTGGCCATTAAAAACGTCATTTATGTATGGCTAACATAAACCTTTAAAATTCTAATTATTTTTATTATGGTATTTTTATTCCAAATTCAGTAATTTCAGTAGTTTTTTCCGGATGTAGCACCTAAAGTAATTTGTAAATTAGTAGTTGCAGATAATTCGAATAATCAGATCATTCGTTCATTTACACTACTTATATAAGACAGGTAAGTACATAAATACCTAGTTAAATGTTTTACTGAATCTCTTAGCTTAACTAGTCACATGACATAGAAATGCAATAGAAATAGCATTAGTGACAGGCATTTACTAGCATATTTCTAAGTATTGAAGGGATTAATTCTTACTAAATATAATCTCAAAATCTATGTTTTCTTTTTAATTAAATGCTTTCTACAAGTTGTTCGTCGTTAAACTTTGTCTTCATGGGCATATACTTGTAATTTAGAACACGCAAAATAAATTTCCTTCACTGTTGGATCTGGGGCAAAAGAAGTATGGATGCAGAACAATCTCCTCTTGCCACTTAGCGAACACACGTGGTTGTCTATGGTCATTTACCTTCAGCTCCTGGGTCCACATGCATGCTGTTTACTGGCATATACGTATGGCCAGGAACTAGATAATTCATCTGAATCCCTTTTAAGCTTCGTCTATTCGCTAATGCATAACGCAGCATACTCAATACGGTTTTGTTTTATTTTGGCCATAGCACGAGTCCGTATACATGAGCCAAGTTTTGACATAGCCTCTACTGTCTACTTCTTTTATGTAATTTAGCAAAATTGTAGAAATTGAATTTGCCACTGTGTGAACATCTGTTTCGTTCCAAATGAGACAAAATGCCTCCTGAGTTCTGCTTTCGTGAATAGTAAACATGTAAACGGAACTTTTTCTGCTTACAGACATATTTTTTTCCATGAGATGTTTTGAACACGTTTTGGAGATTGCACAAAATACAGTATTGTCTTTTGTATTTAAAATTTGGTGAAACATATACATATTTATTATATTATTACAGTCCACGAATATAAAACGATTATATGAATTTTCTTTTTCTGTAAGATGTGCATTTGTTTTGTCAATCTCTTATTTTGTGAGGACGTGGTAAGTTTTAGCATAAGACGCACTTGTCTTTTTAGACTTGAAATCTGATATTATGATTTTGATTAAAATATGCAGCAAACACCTAAAAAGAAATAGGGTTTGTGTAATTTTTCTTAGTGTTCAACATATCAAAAAACCGGACAAGCGCGAGTCGGACTCGCCCACCGAGGGTTCCGTTTAAATTCCGTGATTAAGTCACCCATACAATTATGACCGCGTAAACCTCGACTTTAAATAAAGACTGTATTTTTTTATGATTTGGTTACAAATGTATAGTTTTCAGAGTTTTCCCTGTACTTGTAGTATAAGACGATATTACTTGCCAAATTTCATAGTACCTAGGTCAACGGGAAGTCCCCTATAAATTTTGATTCCCTTGAGAGTGTCGAAATATACGTTTTTTGCGGCATAAATGGCAGTATCTTTTTTTAACGTTTGATGTTTTTTACAGCTTCAAGGGACTGTAAGCTTAAGTATATAATAATATGGTTTTAATTTCAACTCGATATTTTCACGCGTTCCCGAGATAAAGGGTCTTGACAGACAGACGGACAACAGAGTCATCCAATAAGGGTTAATTGTATTGCTTCGTAAAATTAGATCTACGCGTCTACCTGTAGTACTTACTTCTTAAATCCACTTATTTAAATCAATTAAATAAATTTTGAAACAAAATATTTTTATCTATTGATTGTGAACTCTCTCATTCTCTCTCTATAGTAGATTTAGACATTTCAGGAAAGTATCGCTCCCTAAATCCGAACTTTGTCATATCGGATCTCAACTTTTTTCATATTGGAGCGTGTGCATCGCTTTGCCAGTTAATCAATTCTCCCGTGTTGTACAGATCCGGCTTGTCCTTTATTCCCACTAACAGTTGATGTCCCTCTTTGTCTCAGTATAGCTATAAGCTCACCACACGAGACTTCTCAATATCTATTGACGTTGCCTTGGTCTAGAGGACTCGATTCTACCCGATGTAGTAGCAGTAACTCCCAAATATTAGCGCTATACCTTTGAAATCCTTTTTCTTTGTTAGCATCGCTTTGCCAGTTAATCAATTCTCCCGTGTTGTACAGATCCGGCTTGTCCTTTATTCCCACTAACAGTTGATGTCCCTCTTTGTCTCAGTATATCTATAAGCTCACCACACGATACTTCTCAATATCTATTGACGTTGCCTTGGTCTAGAGGACTCGATTCTACCCGATGTAGTAGCAGTAACTCCCAAATATTAGCGCTATACCTTTGAAATCCTTTTTCTTTGTTAATGAAAAATTTTACATCGTCTAGTCAATCATATCGTAAGGGTCTCTGCCAACACATATAGACTCCATATCAAATTCCACATCACAATGTGTGTAAGGAATCCACCTGTAACACAGGTTTTACTCTTAAACCCTATTTCAGGCACCAGTCTCTCACAAAGGTGGAAATAGTTATATAACTAGTTGTAAGCCTTTGTCGTAAGACCACTTTTGTAAAGAGAGAATAATTGATTTTATTATTATATTTTATTATTATATTTTATTATTATATTTTTTTATTATTATTATGGAATAAATAGTATGTAAAGAACTATTTAAAAAAATTATTGGTTTCGTTGCCGGATACACAAATCTAAATGCACTAGTGGCTGATTTCGAAATGATGAATTTTCCTAAAATATTTTTTTAATCATTGTGTATTTTTCCATATAATAATAGGTCTTTGCCTATGAAATTGTCGTTTTGCAATACTGGCCAAAACGTAATTTATGTATGGCTAACAAAAACCTGTTAAATTCTTCTAATTATTTTTATTATGAAATTTTTATTCCAAATTCAGTAATTTGTTTATTTATTTGTTTTTTTTTTCACTACATTTGTATTTT
This sequence comes from Charanyca ferruginea, assembly GCA_947361185.1. NCBI lineage: Eukaryota > Metazoa > Arthropoda > Insecta > Lepidoptera > Noctuidae > Charanyca > Charanyca ferruginea. The sequence continues at coordinate 18,755,906 of OX376077.1, read as the reverse complement.
TTTTATCAATATGGACTCGATAGAAAATCGAGTAATTATGGCATACGAGTTTTATCGCGGTTGAAATGCCGCAAACGGCTCGCAACATTAATTACGTGTACGGAGTAAACACTACAAATTAAATCAAATTTATTCATTAATGTAGGTTTCAAAATAATAGGATGTTATTATAAGATGGTCAGTTCGCTACATTATAGCATACAAATAACAATAGTTGTGTCGAAACAACAGACATACATTTAAAATGAAATAACTCAATTACATACTAACACACAATTCCTACGTACTTACACACAATTACCAATGTCAAAATAATAATAACCTAAATGTAAATTGTGCAAATCTAGGCGTCAGTGGTGTCCTCCATAAACTCAGTTGTGGAGTAGTAGGATTTATAATTTAAAAATAGTTTCAGTTTTCAAACATATTATTATTAAGATTTTTTATATGTCGTGGAATTTTGTTGAAAATAACTGAAGCCGATAAATACTTTAACGTACGAGAGCGGTTTTACTGCGATTAACACAAACAATGTTCAAATCCCTTTTCTTTAACCACGGATCAGCTTACTCCGAAAAGTTTTGGGATTGTTTTAACAAACACTGCCACCTCAAAGATGTATAATGACGGCAATGTTAGAACCTTCAAGGATTCAAAATATGGCTTACAACTGTTCCTTGGGTGTAGATTACATATAGCGCGTACGTATTTTTTTTTTCTTTTGCGATTGACTTGTAAGTCTTCTCTGTCGAGTTACCCCAGAAAACGGCTCCGTACCTCAGAACTGATTCCACGTAGCTATGGTAGGCAATAAACACGGCGTGACAGTTTGGTCAGCTTATGAAGAGCAAAAGCAAAACTGTTGAGTTTTTACAAATTTCTTCAACATGCGGTTTCCACGTAAGTCGACTGTCTATCAATAACCCTAAAAACGTTTTTGTAACTGAATGCCCATTGTGACTAATTTCCGGTAGTCGTTGTCGTTGTTTCTGATCAAAATGCAATATACACGTCTTTTCTAAATTATTTTTTAAATTATTCGACCACATCCAATTTATTGTTTGCTTTTGTCTCATCGATTTCTTTTTCATAATAATATAGCACTCATCTTTTTTTATCATTATTGTACAATCATCAGCAAAAAATACTGTTTGGTGATTGATACTTTTTGGAAGATCATTTATGTACAGAGGCCAGCACATGAAGCTACTACAATCTGTCAAATTTCTTTGATAGATTTTCAACTTTATTACAAAAGCGTAAGGTTCATATTTAATTGGGAAAATTTGACAGTTAGGTATGGCTTGATGTACTGGCGTCTGTACACCACAAATAGTGGGGGATTATTTGTCTTGGGATTATACAGCCTGTAGCCTTTAATTTCAAATCCCACACGAATGTATTACTATGACTTCTTGTCACACCAGCTATTTTGATTTTGGGATCATGGGCCATTGCAGTGCTTCCAAAAACTCTTGCTTAATATCTATGTTATTTTCTGCTCCATATTCTATAATTATTTCAAATATTGTGTCATATGTCCTTGTATGTCCGTGCTTTGTTCGTACAAAGACAAAATACCTGTGGAAACGTTTTCTGATCATCTTGTCATATCGTTTTCTTATCATAAATATATTTCCGTGTATATAACTGGCTAAATATTGTAACTACGATTTTGAATGCGCAATCAATAATCAGATTTGCTTAAAGTAGTTACCAAGTTCAATGCTGATCATAGTAATTGTTTTAGTATCATATTTACAATCCTTAAATATAAAAAATTACCGTCAATCTTTGTTATAGACTCATTAATAACAAATTGAATGCTAACTGGTTCTTCTATTTTGTCTTGTATTTGGTGTTTTCCGCGATACATGCATTGTTTCAATGCAAAAGAAGGTGGTGAGTTGAAAATGTCCGAAGTGCTTTTGGCTTTTATTGATATTAGGTATTTTACATAATTTGTAATATCCAAGTCTTTCCATCTTCAGTTTGTTGTTATGTACCAAACAAATCAAAATAAACTATCTCAAATCGTTGGCTCATAGCTGTGGTTTGAAGTAATCCAGCCGGTTTCTGATTGGATGGCTTATAACGTTGGCACTCCAAACAATTCTTCACATAACTGGCAACATAGCTACGCATCCCACTCCAATAGTATCTATTGGCTATCTTCTTGTAAGTTTTCTCAGCACCATAGTGCCCTGCTAAAGGGTCATCATGATAAGCACTGAGAACGTTCGCCCATTCGTGGTTGGGTACTACGAGCTGAGCAATATCAGCTTCGGTATCAGGATGTAAACGGTATAGCATACCATTATTCATTAAGTAACCCTTGTTACTCCAGTATGCAGCATCTTCTGTTCCGTTAGTCTCCTCTAGGGCTCGTATTATCTTCTGAACTTTAGAGTCCTTCATTTGTTCTTCTCTGATTTCCTTAGTACTTCTAGTGGGTAGATCTACCGTTACAGAACATATCTCACAGGTAGTGTTATCTTCAAAACATGGTGGCCTTGACAACGCGTCAGCCACGGCATTCAATTTCCAGGTTGGTAATCAATACTAATATTGTTGAATGATTGAAGTTGTAGTGCCCATCTAGCCAAACGTCCTGTTGGCGATTTTAGATTCATTAACCATTTTAAAGCTTGGTGATCGGTTACCACAGTCACCGGTTGGCCTTCAACATAAAGCTCAAAATTTATTTAATGCCCAGATTACAGCCAATGCTTCTCGTTCGGTGGTAGAATAGTTTCTCTCAGCTGACGTGAGTAATCTGCTTGCATACTCAACGGGGTGCTCATCCTCCTTCTGCCCCTGGACCAGGACTGCTCCAAGCGCATAGCTACTGGCATCGGTCTTGAGAGTGTAGGGCTTTGTTTCATCTGCCTGCCGCAACACAGGAGCGGTAGTTAAGCTAGTTTTAAGCATGTTGTAGGCATCTTCCTGTTCAGTATTCCATTGCCAGCGAGCTCCCTTCTTTGTTAGATTGGTAAGAGGTTGTGCTATAGCGGAGAAATTCTCAATAAAACGGCGGTACCAAGAACACATTTGAAGAAAAGATATGAGTTGTTGAAGATTCTTGGGTTTTGGCCTTTCTAGAATTGCTTTTGTTTTACTTGAATCTAGTTTTAGTCCTTCAGGAGTTATAACATGACCTAAATATTTTATCGACGAACAGAAAAATCTACATTTGTCTTTGTTTAGAGTGATGTTATATTCTCTCATTCTCTGCAATACATCCTTCAGGTCGGAGAGGTGACTTTCAAAAGTACCAGAGAATATGATCAAATCGTCAAGATAGGCCAGGATGTTTATATGTGCCAGGGTAACCCGCAATCTATCGACAAGTCGCTGAAATGTAGCCGGTGCATTGCGTAAACCAAATGGCATTCTTTTAAATTTGTATATGCCATAAGGTGTTATGAATGCTGTCTTGTCTTCATCTTCTTTCCTGATTCTTATTTGCCAGTACCCAGAATTTAGATCGAGTGACGTCATGTAAGGGGTAAGCTTGGCAGGTGTCGGGCACCGTGATATCGTTTAAGCGTCGGTAATCGACACACACTCTGACCTGTCCATTAGGTTTAGGTACCATGACCACTGGCGAAGCCCAAGGCGAAGAACAGGGTTCAATGATATCCTTTTTTAACATTTCGTGTAACTCGGCTTTAAGAATATCTTTTTTGTTTGCGATCATCGGTAGGGAGGCACAGATATTGGAATATCGCTTTTTGTTATGATACAGTGTTCTCCAAGCAAAGAGGGTTTGTTGTTATCAATAAAAACCTCATCGTACTCTACACAAACCATAAGCACCATCAGAGTCCGTAGAATCGTTTGCCTCGGGAAATAGTTGACGAGAATGCGGGGATAATTGTACTTCCGCTTCTTTCACATTCATTTCCGCATCTCTCATCATGAACTCTGCAAAAGCAGGTAAGTACCCATCAAAGACCCTTTTTGCTTTCTTAGCAGGTGACAGCTCGATTGGCCTCAATTTGTAGTGGAAGGCACTCTCGGGAAGAGCTGCAACACTTGAGGATGCAGTAATCATCGCAGGTACCTCTTTTGTGGCATCTAAGGGCTCTCTCATTGAATTGCTACTGGAATGTTCGAAGGTCACGAAGTCTTCTTCATACAATTCATAGGTCAGGTCCGCATCGATGAATTGCCAGGTAAATTGAGGAAGATTGAGAACGATTTTAGCGTCCTGCAAAAATTTCGCCCCCAATAGCGTTCGATTGTCCCTTGAATTAGGCAGAAAAATGAAACTTGTTGATATAATTCGCTCCTCTAGCTTTAGATTACAGTTCCTGACTGTAATCTTTTTTACACGTTGACTTTTGACTATCCCGTCTGCCAAAGTGACCTTTACTATTTCTTCATGAAACTTGTGTCCTTTTCTCGCTAATTGTTCGAATAGCTAGTACGATGCGATGCTGTTTTTTGCACAAGTTTCAACATATGCTGTCCCTTTAATACCTTCTATTTCAATGAACACTATAGGCCTATTTCTTATAGCCGTTTGAATATCAACCGGACAAAAGGCTAAGTTAGCGGATTGTACTGCGTGTTGTTTACTTGCAGAGCATGTTGGGCAGCTACTGCGTACTACGCCTGTACCACAGCCGTAACAGGACACTTTGGGTGCCGATGGAGACGGAGCTTGCGTGGTTTTGGTCGTGTCAGGTTTGACCATGGGAGCTTTGTCAGACTCAGTTGTTTCCGATTCTTGCTGCTGCTTTTTTAGCTTCCTGCATTATTCAGTAGCATGGCCCGAGAAATGGCAGAACCCGCACTTAATTTTTCGCTTTGAACTCGATGTTGGTTTTTGTTTCCGTTCTGCCCCGTCGTTCGACCTGTCACTACACATCTGCTCGATGGCCCTAGCCGTTTCTAACAACTCGCCGTAACTTTTGATGGAGTTGCGTGGAATCTTGTCACGTATGCGGTGTTTCAGCTGACCGTATATCAAATGGAGTTGATGGGATTCCGGTATTATTGGTTCCGGAAGTTGAGCAAACAACATTCTCTTATGTGCCACGAAACTTTCAGTGGTCGTGCGGAAATCTTGCTTTTCCTGCACTATTTCTTGGAACAGCACATAGGTAGGTTTTTTGGGCGCAAATGCATTGCTTAGGCGCTCTTTAAAATCCTCCCAGATGGAGATATTATTTTTAACGCCCTGCACTGCAGCTTCACCTTTGAGGAGCAGTGGTAATCCAGTCAGCTCTTCTGTATCGGTGATGTTTTCAATTTGTTTGAAGACTGTCGCTGCCGCCAAAAATGCTTCCGTCACTTCGGAGTCCTTGGTCCCGTCGAATTCAACCTTGCAGGTGGTGAACGAGCCGTGTTTTCCCGGTGACAGTTTGGACAGCAGCGCCTCGAACTGAGCGTCAGACATGCTCACCGACAGCTCTGCTTTTTCTTTCTTTACCGTTGTCGTCGTGCTTCGTCCAGAACGTGTGACGTACCAGGGTTTGATTTCGGCCTCACGGTTGGTCGCCAGTATAGGAGGTGTTAAATGGTGACGTCACACAGGCGAAGAGAAACACAAACGTCAGGAGTTTATTAAAACAACCAGGAGTTTATTCTTCAGCAGTTTACAGTTTTACAGTAGACTTTGTTGGTTAGAGATTATATTTAAAATAAGAGCAGTCCCAGTGCCAAGTCCTAGGACGAAGGCAGGGAACTTTGTCCTCTAACCAAAAATTAAGGGATGAATCCCTGATGAATGTAAAAAGTTCACTAAGTCAGCCAAATAACAGGGGTGTTCTACGTAATCCTTTCCAATGAGGACTAGAATTCGCGGATGCACCTCGCTGTTATGGGGAGTCGATTAGAATGAATAAATTACAATTTCTAACGAAGGTCATTAACTCACGGAGGATCTTAACACCGCGATTCAGAAAAGTGACGTAAATGCACAGTGACATCTAGTAACATCCTTGCGAACTAATTACAATACAATCAATCAAAGTGCGTTTGCTACGTTTACTTGCTATGCACATTCTTCGATATCGTAATTAATAACATGTTTAACGCTTGGCAGGCGGGTTGGCGATCGCAGTATGGTTCTTACAAAGGCACAAAGAACGCTGCTGCCCATTCTCTGGTACGTCCCTTAGTCGCCTCTTACAACACCCACGGGAAGATATGGGATGGTGCTATTCTTTACGTCCGACACCATACGGAACACCATAAAGTTATTATATAACAAACAAACAGACACGCCTTTCAAAAAACAGTCGTAACTGGAGCCAAGTAACCCGAGATGAAATCAAGGCTTATTTAGGAGTTCTAATAATGATGGGACTAAACCCCCTTACAGATATGAAACTACATTGGGAAAGTGACACATTTTATAACAACCCTGAAATATCTCGAATATTCACTCTGTCACGATATAAAAAAAATAATGGACTACTTGCATCTGAACGATAACGAAATGGAGCCTCCAAATGGTTATCCTGGACATGATAAACTTTATAAATCGAGGCCAATGATAACTGCTTTGAAGGGAATATTTATGAATGAAATGAATGATTCGAGCCGACAATCCATTGACGAGTGTAAGGTTAAATTTAAGGGAAGAAGTAGTTTGAAACAGTATATACCTAAAAAGCCCATAAAAAGGGGCTTCAAAATATGGGCCAGGTGTGACGCTACAACAGGATATATGTACCAGTTTCAATTTATACAGGGAAAGGAGACAGCATAGAAAACGAAGGACTGGGATGTAGTTATGTCACTTTGCCAGGATCTTCCAAGAAAATATACACTAGTTGCTCTTGATATTTTTTTTACCAGTTGCAACTTGATGGAAGATTTGTTTGAAAAAGATACACATGCTGTAGGAATTGAAATGGCACGATAACAGGGATGTGACTGTTTTGACAACAGCTTATAAGCTACTTGACACGATATTTGTGAAGAGCACACAAAAAGATGGCTCGCGAATAGACATGAATCGGCAATGCTCGCGTACTCTGTCAATATGGGCGGGGTAGACCACTTTGACCACTTTAGGTCATCATATCCAATAGACAGAAAATTCGCTTGGAACATTTCACAAGCTTCTTTATTGACGAATTCTGTTCCATTGTCACTCCGGAAAACTTTGCAATGCAAAAGCAATGAAATTATTAGCGCACTGCTTTACTTCATGTTAATTTTTTATGAAATATGCGTCCCTGTACTTTGAGGTAGTCGTCCCTGAAGATAACAAAATAGAGCCACAACTGACCAGCCACAACTGACCTTTCGTCCACTGGCCCGCATGTATCAGCATGAATTATTTCACAAGGTTTCTGACTCACATTATCACTAACAGGGTAAGGCAGGCGGTGAATTTTTCACTCCAAACAACTTTCACACTTATTTGACCCGAGCATGTGGGATTTATTTACATAAATATTGTTTTTCTTCAATATATTCTCCACGTAATTCATGTTTTGATGCACTAACTTTTCATGCCATATATGTAAATCCGCGTACGTAACTTCTGCTGTACTTACTGAACTGTCAGCATTATAAAGTAAATCCAGAACGTACATGTTACCACTCCTTAGAGCAATTGCTATTATGATGATTTTATTTCAACGACTATATTATTACTAATTCCATCCAGAGTAGCCCCTAGAAACGGAAGAGCTTAGTCGATAAAAAGCCCACATTTTTCAATTCTAATATTTTTTAGGCTGTACAATTGTTCTATAGCCAATGTCTCATGTTGTCTTTCATGTTTTATAGACGAAACATGGTCTATAGGAGCTCCGTGTAACATGTTTTTCACTATATTTTTGTAGCTATTGGTCTTTCTTCTTTTTACGACTTTACCGAAGTTGGAAGCCGTCAAAAGGTTGCGTCTTAGCCCAAGTATTCATGACTCTTATTGTCTTGTCTGAGTCAGAGTATATTTTGTATCTCTCACGTAACGCATCCGCTAACGGACCATGCAACAGCAGGTTATCCAAGGAACGTAAACTATCACAAAGTGAAACTCTATATTCCTCAACATGCTCACGATTAACTAAATCAGTACGACCCCACTTGGTCAAAGTTCTCAATATATCCGGGATCAGAAATAATCTTTCCTGAACGCCTATTAAGAACTTCGAGCAAAAGTAAGGGTACTGATACGATAAGACTCGTACCAGACATCCAGAAGGTACCTTGGTACACCTAGTAAAGCGTAAAGTTTAATTTCAAATCTAAGTAAGGTTTCATGTTGAGACTTAGCATACTTAGAGAAATCATTTTCTATTTTGTTGGTTTCGCGCCACAGACTCGAAACGTCAAACCCCTGGTTAATTTTGGATTCGAACGCATCGTTGGACATTCCCGTCATTATCATTATATTCGGTTTAAGTATTGATATTAACCTATCCCTAGCAACACTGAAAATCAGGCATACGACAGCGTTTATCTCTTTAGGGTGATAACATATTATAGTCTGTTCTCCTAGAATTTTAAAAACAGCATTCGCTTCCAACGGCGTTTTAAGCTTGTCCTTGACCATAAACTCGTACATTGAGGAATTTCTATCCTCCAAAGCCACACGACTTTCGATCATTTTCTTCACCGCCGGAGGTTGCTTATCTAACCAGAGTTGTAATAGATGTGCATTTGGTTCTATCGTATCGAAAGCCTCCCAACTATCAAAGTCGTCACGCAAACAAGACTTAACAAAATTTTTGAATAAGTATTCTGAAGCTGTGACGGAATTATTTCGTTGTTGCGTAGGTTAGGTACATTGGCTGTCCGCTTGGATAGACACAGCAATGTCGTAACTTGGGATTGTACCAAATTCGATGGCATTGTGGTCTTAAGGACCGGACTCATTCGCGAATACGTTTTCTCTTTGTAACCAGGTTTCAACGGCTCTATTCTCAAAACGTCATAAATAGGTATGGCTAGATCACTCGATTCGTAAATCAACTGATCCTGCGTCACGTCATTCTCGGCGTTCGTTGGTATCACGTTGTCGTACCACATCTGTACGTAACCGATATCTGCGTCCTTCGGAGGTTTAACGGTTAATGTAGGTAGATCATGCGCTGCATACCTCTGCACTAACTCTTGTGGAATGTTCGGATTATGGTATCCACCTCCTATCGCACGCATGGCTTCGGTTGCCTTGATACCTGCATAGTTGTTAAGCACAGGTCTGAACACCATCAGAGGCGGCGCGATGTAATCACCCACCAATGTTTCGCCATTACGCAATTTTCGGTCGTCATTCCAACGCGAGAGCTCGACCTCCGAACGTCCCAGGGCTTTGTTTATCCACCCGACCACCAGATCATCAACGTCGGTGTAATAAACAAAACTCCTGGTATGTCTACTAACCGCCACAATCGCATGTCCTTCAGACTCCTATAGTTTTAGAGGCTTATGACTGGTTCTAACATACCGAACATGCGCGAACGTTTGACCTTGCGCCTCGTGAACAATCAGAACACGCGAACCTCCCGTTGTGTACCCCTGCCTTTGAAGCTCACTCTTATCCGATTGGAACAATACGAGATAAACCACGTTCTCTTCCTTAACCACACCACGTCCGGAATAGCGTTCGCGTCGCATCGAACGAATCACACTACTGACAGAGTAGAAACCTTCGTATTTGTCACTTACCACGTAAGTGACATCCACAGGGCATCTATGTGTGCGTCTCAACGTCTGCGTGATTGCACAAAACTTGTCCGGACTTGCATACTTAACGTTGGTCACGTGGTCGCGGTCTATGTAAGGAATTTGATGTTTATCCCCGATAATAACTAACTCTTTGGCCTTCGTCAACTCCGCAACATAAGCCAATTGACCCGCGTGGACCATTAAGGCTTCATCGATTATGACTTTATCGAAACCCTCACATTGTACACCGTTACATAAGACCGAAGCCACAGTACGATAGTTTGAACAAATGAAAGATTCAGGAACGGTAGAATCAACTCTCTTTCTTAAACTGTCACAACTCTCCTTCGTGACAGTTAGAATCAAGTCTCCTCGATCCGTCTTGGTATGTCGACGATGAGTTTTTAAGGCAAACTCAGTTTTCCCACAACCGGGTGGACCTTGCCGATGTCGTCTTAGCCCAAGCCATTCGCCACATTCACTTTTTCAAAATTGTTTGCTTTATGATATGAGCCCGTTCTTCTTGTATTTTCTAAATTTTGTAGAAAACTTTCTTTTTGCCATTTCAAAAGTCTGCGGATCCATATCTGGCTGTTTTGCATTTTCACCATAGTTGCTATCTGAAGAAAGAAACTTAGTGAAGTGGCGCTTTCTTTTTCGTTGTACCAGCCTATTTCTTTCTCTTTTATTACAAATTGTTTCTTCGCATTTTTTAATGCTTTTCTGGGTGTATTTTTGTACTTCGGTGAACAGTCGACAAAAGTTTCCCGGTGTTAAACGATATAACAGCACCAGCGCATCGAGTTTGGTAGCCACGACGTTGAGAGTCGTTTATACGTTGGCCACCAACTAACTTAGCAACGACTCCGATATATTGTTCAACAACGTTGCTGTCGACGTCTTCAATAAGACTTCTGGAATGCGAAGCAACGTTAGCTGCAAGCATTTTAATTCTTTGCCATACACTGGAACCGTCAAATTGCGTGGTACAGACAGCGTCATCAACTGCTTACCCCCTATCCGAAGAAATTTTAATGCGTGGGGGGTAAGTAGTTGATGATACTGTCTGTACCATCTCCAGTGTATAGAACATATATCTTTTTTGCACTTGGAATGTCTTCCAAAGGTATGAATGGCACTGAATTATTTATATCATGATGCAAATTCTCACAGTCTTTGGCAGGTTTATTAATTCTGATGGCGTCACAAATGTATTTACGAGCTAACAAAATGTTTAATTTACTAACAAGCTTTCTGTCTTTTATAGGGAAGCGGGTGTGGGTCATGAGTTTCTGTGTATTATTACAAAATCGGCGCAAAATATGATTTCTACAGTTAAATTTTTCGACTGTAATGTTTGCATACGGGCGTGACTCAATAATTTTTGAGTAGGTATTGCTATCTCCATCTGCTATAAACCGTCCATAAATAATGTTCTGCATTTCAATCGACTTTTTAAACTTGCTTCCATGCCTGTAGATGGCCGCCCATTGTAATTTTGGAAACATATTATGGTCTTTAACATTTTCACTTTTTTGACAAATGCAACAGTACTTGTTTTTAACTGCCAAGTATAACACTTTACCGGTACGTCTGCCTGTTAAAGCTGCGCATCTTGAGTAAGCAGCATAGTAGAAAATGAAAGAAAAGAAAGATGCAAAGATGTAGAAAATGCTTGGTCCTGACAATTTTTAATGACATGCCATTCGATTTAGAGAGTAGCTGTACCACAAAAATGTCCTTCAAAAATAAAATGAGAAAGTTTATTTTTAACACTTTGTGTCAAAACATCTAATATGGTGATTGATAGATCTAATCTATAGACAGTGTGTCTGTTTATGCTTGCGGGTTCGCGCCGGCGTGGTGTGAATGGAAATACCATTAATAATAATAATAAGCCTTTTATTCCATGCAAAAAAAAAGTAAGATACATACATGATATTTTTTACACGTAGGTATTTTGCTTGTTCACTGTAACACTAGTTTGTTTGCATGAACCCCTCCTCAAGTGAAGGTGAAGGCCTCCTCTAAAGAACACCATGTGTCTCTATCTTGAGCTATTTGCGGCCAGCAGGTACCAGTTATTTTTATCAACTCGTCTGCCCATCTCGTGTGGGGCCTGCCTTTGAGACGTTTGCCGATTGGACCCTTCCACGTTGTTACCCTGGTGGTCCATCTCTCGTCCTTTAGCCTCGCTACGTGTCCAGCCCACTTCCATTTTAGTTTTTTAGCGTAGGTTAGAGCATCCGTCACTTTGGTGGTTTCTCTAATTTTTGTGTGACGAATTTTTTGCATCTTTTTAATGTTGAGCATACTTCGTTCTATTCCGCGTTGACAGGTAGTGATTTTGTTTTTTAATTTTGATGTAAATTTCCAAGTTTGACATGCGTAGGTTAGACAAGGTAAGAGGAAATATCATTACGCAATTTAAAATATGTAATTATATCGTTGCGTAACAGTCGGCCTATGTGCTGCTGTTAAAATTTAGTGTTTAGTTTAGTTATACGGTTGCGGTTAATTCATAAGTATAATTTATGGAAGGTACTAATAGAAGGTAGCTACAGGAAAATAAATAAGATTGTGCATGGGAGCTACATCTGCCAACAAACTGCTTTACAGTTTGGCAGAAGTAACATTTTTTGTAACTCTTTAGTTACCACAAATAAAATTTTCTTTTTTTTTTTTAGTTGGTTTGATACGATCGTCTACACCAACAACCATCTACGATTACATCTATCAGGTTCCCTATCAATTTGCATAACATTTTAAGACCTAATATAACTTGGCATACTTTTGTTTCTCCTAATTATATTTTCGCATAACATTATTTACGCATAACAGCATACGCATAATTTTTTAAGCGTAATTTCTCTAATCATAATAATGATCAAGCATAACATTCTAAAGCATAATTTTATTTACGTATAATGATATTAAAACATGTGTTTACCATGTATGCAGCAAGCATGTAAACAAGCATACACCACCCAGGCAGCATGAAAACAAGCATGCAGCAAGCACGCAGCATGCATGCAAGCTTGCAGCAAGCACGCTGCATATAAGCAAGCATGCATCAAGCACGTAGCATGCAAGCAAGCATGCAACATGCAGGCATGGTTTCTGTCACGGCTCCGACGCTGTAGAGCTCCGGCGGTCCCACGAGAGCTTATTGTCGCAGATGTGTTTTACGCTCATCACCGTAGGTTCGTCTTGCTGGCCGGCGCGGCCGGCCAGCCTCAGTCATGGCGGCGAGCGTGACTCGAATATCTGCGAGAAGTCCTCTAACACACCGTCTATGGAATGTTCCAAAACATGCTTGACACTGAAAGTGCGATCCATTTTTGAATACACTTTATTGCACTTAGCACACTCCATTTGCAATAATATTATAGGAACTAATTTTACACGCGTAAATTAGGTAGACACGCACAGCGCGGGCGCATCAATGTGACGCCCGCACACTCGTTAACGTTCCGAGCGAGAGTGATGACCACCAGGAACACGAAGTCTTTGTGGTAACAATTGCCATTCGTGATGCTGACGTAATTTATAGTAAATTTGTCAATTTTCGTATAATAATCCTCTGATATCGGTGACTAAAGGATCTCCAGCTTTTTTCCCTGGTCTCAATGAATCTAGCTGACATAAAATTTCAAAATTTAAAAAAAATGTATAGTCTAAATGGTGAATTATGTAAGGTTGGCTTGTGCGAGCTTGTGCCATTTTGTTTATGTAATCATTCGGGGAATAAATAGGCGGCCTAAAAAGACGTTCCAATGTAGAATGGACACAATCCACCTCCATCATTGTGTGCCCCTTTCCAAAATAATTTCTCTTTGAATTGAATTATTATCTTTAATAAGATGTAGTTGAGGATAGTGAAAGCTGAGGATAGTACCTTATTTCTATTTAGATAGGCACACACATCCATCTGATATCAGTATTATTTTTGTATAGTTTTGATTAATTTTTGTATTTAAGAAATCTATCAAACAAGTTGTAAATTCATTGGCAGTTACTCCGCCATCACCTTCATGCCACACATATAAATGAACTTCCTTATCATTGTTTACATAAAGGGTATAATTATGAATTTGAAGTTTCTGTTTGTAGTATTGAACAGAAACCTGCAATTTAGGTGATAATAGAACACTTTGCACATCCATAGTCACTACTAGTACATCAGAGGAATACATTGATTTAGCGTTTTCTTTAGCGTTTTCTTTAGCGAGGTAAGCTTCTTGTTTCATCTGGGTGTCGTGTTCATATTCTTCTGGTGAACAATTGCCTTCCTTGACAGCAGTACAAGTGTCGCATTGATCTTTTCTGGGTTTGAATATAGATATTTTCTTATTTTTTAATACTGAACAGAAGCGTTTGCGTTGTGCTGCTAGAATATTCTTACAGGAACATCATTTTTTTATATTCTGTAAATATGTGAGTTTTGTTCCTTTATTTCCTTGGAAGTTGGGTAGGCCATCCCATCTTCCTAGCTCAGCGTGCTGTGCTGGTGCTGCTGCTGCGGCTGCAGAAAACCTCAAACGGCGAAAGTATAATCACCTTGGTGATAACTTTATTTTCGAGCCGTTTGGGGTCGTGGGGTCCGAGTGCTCATCTCCTTTTTAAGGAAATTTTCTCTTTTTAAAAAAGGTTAGTTGACACTTCTCGTGATCCAAGAGCCGGTTTTTACTTTGGGCAGAGGTTAAGCATTGCCATCCAACGTGGCAATGCAGTCAGTCTCTTGGGCACATTCCCAGATGACGGCCATGTGGAGGAGTTTTTTGATGCCTTATTATATTAGTTTATTTTTGGTTTAATAGTTATAGGTTTTTCTTTTTTTATTGTACGTGTAAATATTGTATATTTTTTTTTATATATTAGAAATAAATTTTCCGTCTATTTTGTTTCAAATGAAAGGGCTGTGCATATTAACAAAATAAGTACATGTAAATATTATGTTTCGCTTACCTTTCTCATTTTTCTCTTTCTCTTTGTTTGATTTTGCCGCAAAGTCTTCAATAAATTCATTGAAAAGCTCTTCCCATGCTTGTTTTTTATAATACGATCACTGTACTCCCTTTTTTTTGGTCCCATAAAACGGGACGATTACGTTTTAACCTCTCAATGACGTTGCGTCCGCTTATACTCGTGTCTTTGATACAACTGAACGCGAATGTATAAATTGAACTAACAGTGAAATGTGTTAATTGCTTTAAAACAAGACTTTAGTGCAGAAAAGCCATATAGAATATAGTGTTTAACTCTCAAAGCAATATCTCAACATATGAAGGAGAAGCTGGCGAACAGAACCGGAGTAGTCCACTATGAATTCAAAAGCATTTTTTTTTCGAATCGTGATGTCCAAGACCCGTTGCGTCGATCTCTGTTAATATTTTAAATCAAAACCGGCTCGTAGTTGGCCAAAAAAAGGCTTTAAAAAGTGCATTTTCAAACGGAACCGGATCAGTTCGATATCCACCTTAAAGATTTTAAAAATTTCATCTATTTTCATTCTGAAGCGGACTTGTCCTTTAAAGTATTCATTTCTTCACCACATTTTTAATCAAAAGCGGAAATGTAGAGCAAAAATAAAACACGAAGTAGAAAATGTCTGTATTTTTTGGACGGCAACACTGGCATTAATCTGGCAACTAAAATATGATAAAAAAAAAACCAGCTGTTACTTGCAACCATTGTGGGTGTTTTGTATTCTTAATTCCATTTCGAGTTTAGTGTTGGACGAGAATGTGACTATGGAAAGTATTAACGATGGCTGTCGAAAGAATAATATAAACTACAAATTTCTTAAAATTCAAATTAGATGAATAGTCTTCGTATAACGTATGTTTTAATGGCTTGTTTTAGGTACTCTGACAAGGATCCACTTGTTTTGGATTTTTAATCGCCGTATGACCACAAATGCAGCGTCTTTTAATGTAGAACTCTAACACAAGTAGTAGTAAGTGAGTGAGTATCTGTTCCTCATTGAACAGTTTGATAACAGACATTCAGATTCCTGTTAATTATGATGTGAATACGCGACAAGCCAAATTAAAGTTATTTCAAGTGCCACGTAAAAATAACTTTTATGGTAGGCGTACCGCTTCGTTCACTATACCCAATCTACTTAATCAAATACCTGTTGACATTAGAGATTCACTAAACTTTAAAAACATAAAGTATAAGCTAAAAAATCATTACATTAACTTGATTAAAACTTAATTGGTAATTAGCGCGTTGATCTAATCTCAGGCCATGACATGCTAAGACAGACCCCAGAGGTCTAATTGTGTGCCTTGTATTTAATATTAAGTACAAAGTTTTTTTATACATTAAAATAAAAAAACTTTGTACTTAATATTAAATAAATAAAAAAATAATAAATAGTAGTAGTACTTGTAGTATGACGGGCTGGTGTCCGCAACTCCACGACTCAGCGCGTATTTTGCGCACAGAACGCAACAAAATAATAAGTAACCGTAGATATTTGTATACAATTGTTGGAAAAATTGCCAAAGATACGTACTTATCACGCTTTATTGCACCATACTGTAGCTATTCTGATAATTTAAGAGAAATAAAAGGCTATGCAGAATTGTACGAATTGAATTTAATAGCTCTCACACGAAAGATAAAATGTGATGAGTATCAAAAACAATTGTTAGTATAAAAATAAGAACTGACCGAAGAGAAGACTGACGCGAGCAGCTCGGGATCACCCAGGCGGTCTCAGTAGGAGGACCCGCCTTGGGAACATAGGCACGCGACAGCTCGGCTTAACCCGCTTAACCGACTCTCGGTTGCAGGTTGGTAGACTTGTAGTAGTAGACTGGTAGACTTCAGTAAGGTACGCGTATGGGTAATCAGCGTGTTACCCAAGCGACTCCGAGATCTAGACTCCAGCAACGTAAGCGTATGGGTAATCAGCGTGTTACCCAAGCGGCTCCGAGATCTAGACTCCAGCAACGTAAGCGTATGGGTAATCAGCGTGTTCACCAAACGGCTCCGAGATTTAGACTCCAGCAACGTAAGCGTATGGGTAATCAGCGTGTTCACCAAACGGCTCCGAGATCTAGACTCCAGCAACGTAAGCGTATGGGTAATCAGCGTGTTCACCAAACGGCTCCGAGATCTAGACTGCCTCTTTGACAGGTTTTGTTTTCTGACCGTTCTTCCGAAATTCGTAAAAAATCTAATTATGAATCTTCTTTCTAGAACGGTCATTGGTTTTCCACAGCGAGGTATTATAATACCGGCCAGACTTAATAATTGTCGAATGCCAATAATAATAATATTTTTTTATATAATATTAGTGCGAATTAGATCTAAAGGAACACACGATAATACAGCGGGTGTTCAGCCGTTTCATATATGACACAGACAAACAAGCTTACAAGATATACAGCATAGAGGATTTACGTTAGTAGCCGAAAACTTTTAGAAGTAATGTTGACAACTGTCATTGACAAACATGTCAAAGCAAAACATTATTTATTTTTCAGGTTTGTAAATATTAATTTGATCCAATTATACAGGAATATAATACATAGGATGCCGACAGGAACAGCATAAAAAAACGTAAGTAGATAATACACATTCTATTCATAAGATTCCAAGAATCTACAAAAACAAATATTATAAGATGTAAACATAACGTGCGATGAATGAGATTTCATGCTTATAAAAGTAAATATAGTTTTTCAGATTAGACCGAAATAGTATAATACCCTGTCAAAAGAAAGAGAGAAAGACAAAACTCAACCACACCACGACCAAATAATTTTTCTGTTTTTTTTTAATGTTTTACCTGTGTGTAGGATTTTTTTTATCGGTACTTGGATTGAGTAAGCATAGGGTAAATTTACTCGCAAAGACATTATTTGCTGGTAAGATTCTTCGTGATGGAAGAAGACGTCATTCGGAAAGCTGTCATGCTGAAATGGAATTGGGCTGGACGCATCTGCCGCATGTCAGACGATCATTGGGCCAAACGTACAACCCAATGGGTGCCTCTACATGGCAAGCGACATCGCGGCAGGCCCAGGCGGAGATGGCGGGATGATCTAGACTCCTTCGAAAAATACTGGCCCCAAATAGCCCTTAACAGAGAGAGTTGGAAGGAGAGTGGAGAGGCCTTTGCCCAGCAGTGGGAAAATACAGGCTGAAAAAAAAAACCGGACTTGTCACACGTTTGCATGCAGACAGTGGCCCGACGCTCGAAAACTATTAGTATTTCGTCGCATATATTAATTAGGCTACACTGTACTTTGTGACCATTTTAGTTGTGACCAAGTATTAGACCTGTGTGCACGCTAAATTTACGTAAATTGATAAAAGTTTTTATAATAATAATAATAATAGTGTTTTGTCAGGCGGAAGTAAGGTGCGCACCTTCAACGGGTGGGTCATGCCGGTCCTGATGTACTCTTTCGGTATACTCAAATGGACTCAAACGGAACTCGATGCCCTGGATAGGAAAGTCCGTACATTGTTGACAGCATATCGGATGCATCACCCATGGTCATCGGTGATGAAACTGTATATCCCGCGGAAGTGTGGAGGTCGTGGCTTCTTAAATGCTAAGACCCTGCACAACCGTGAGATATGCAGTCTCAGGGAATATTTCCTAGAAGCCGACGTGGGGATGCACCGAGATGTAGTTGCAGTGGACAAGGGCCTCACCCCGCTTTTCTTGGCTAAAGAGAACTGGTGCAAGCCTGTAGTGCTTGAGACTAAAGATCGCGAGGAGGTTTGGAAGAGTAAGGAGCTTCACGGACGCTTTTTCCGAGCCCAACACGGGCCCGATGTGGATTTCTTAGCGTCCGTATACTGGCTACGATTCGGTGATCTATTTGGAGAAACCGAAGGTTTTGTCTGTGCAATTATGGACGAAGTTATTTTGACGAATAACACCGGAGATTTATTGTGAAGGATGGCATGGTTGACATTTGTCGGGTATGTCACCGACCGGGAGAATCAATCCGTCACATTATCTCTGGATGTTCTCGTCTTGCTAACGAAGAGTACTTGCATAGACACAACCTTGTGGCCAGGATTATCCATCAGCAACTTGCTCTGAAATACAACCTCGTGGAATCAGAAGTATCATACTACATCTACAGGTATGTGCCCGATCCAGTTCTTGAAAATGGCAATGTCACATTGTAATGGGATCGATCCATCATCACTGACAGGACTATTGTAGCCAATAAGCCTGATGTAGTGGTATTGGATCGATTGGAGAAGCGCGCAATGATTATTGACATAGCATTTCCACATGACGTGAACCTCGTGAAGGTCGAGAAAGACAAGCAAATAAAGTATCTTGACTTGGCCCGCGAGGTTGTCGACATGTGGGATGTGGACTCAGTGATCATTGTGCCGATAGTTGTTACAGCCGATGGCTTAATTGCCAAGAGCCTCGACCAACATCCAAGGAGGCTCTCGTTAGGCGGCTGGATCAAAGGCTTGATTCAGCAGGCAGTACTTCTGGATACGGCTCGCATTTTCAGAACATTTCTCTCTCTGGAGCCCTGACCACCGGTAGCTTGGACCCTGTTCCCGATACCGGTGGGCTACTATTGTTTATATTTTTAAATGTTTTTTTTTTTTTATTACCTAACCTGGTCCTACTTTGCACCAAAATTTGCTCCAATTGGTTTGTTTATTTCACATTTTTTTTTATTTTACCTAAATTAGTTCTGTGATGTATTGTATGTACAATACTACAGTTGAAGTTTAAGTTGGCATTAAAACATTATTGTATTTATCTATCATTATTTTTTATTTTTTTATTTATTTTGGAGCATAGTAGTTCCTTTGCAGGTGGTAACTTTGCTCCTCGAATTCTTTGCACAAGTTTATCGTATATTTTACAATGGAGCATATTTTCAAATTGACATTTTGACTTTGCTCCAATAGAAGAGGGTAGTAAAAAACTGACATGTTAAAAATCATCTTTATTTACGAGAGATCAATGGAAAAATTACAGTTTGAGACCGATTTCACAGTCATAGGAACATTTTTTCTTAATAATTAGCATAAACATTTCGTAAATGTATCAAAAATAAACAGTTTTAAAGAGAAACTAATATAACTAATAATAAGGAACAAAGATAATTTTTAAAATCGTCTAAAAAATTTATGTGCCCCATATTTGGTTAAGTTCGGGCACAGAATCAAAGTCCCTACGCCCAATGTTTTTTGGTGGGTTTATTCAGCCAAGGGCATCATTCCATGTGTAATATAATTCGTCTTTAGGAAGAGGCCACTACCAGTTCTTTAAAGAACGCTTCATTGATGATATAACTGCCCCATTTTTATTGATTTTTGTAATCAAGCCGGGAAACAGCTCACCTTCGTATTTAAAAATTACGTATTGACCATTCTTTTTTACCAAGGGCTGAAACGCCAAATTCTCTGAACCTTCAAAATTTAAAATATTGGGGTTTTCATTTTCAACGTCACTTAGGGGCCCTTCAGAAGAATCTCTTAGAGATATCTGATCATCGGTTTCGCTGCTATCACTATTGATTATATCAGATGACGAACAAGGGACAACTTCGATCTCACCTGTAGTCGGCGAAACAAGCATTTGATCAGCTACACTTTTGCCTGGTAGTAGCTTTGGCTTTTTTCTTCCTCTGGTGGTTGTAACACCCTGTGTCCATGCGTTTCTTTTTACTTCTAAGCTCTTTATAAAAGAATCATTTATTGCTTCGGTATCCGTTGTATGGGGTAGTCTTTCTAAGAGAGGTTTAGCATCTAAAGGATAGATTCCGCACTTTGTAAATCCAGCTTAGAGATTATTAGCACTGTTCGGAGTTATTGCATCCAATAAACGTTTTAACATTTGTGGGAAAATGCCCTTTGGGAGAATTGCATTCTTATACCCGCTCGCAGTAAATTTCCATTCATACAAAATGGATCTCCAAGTAACTTTCAGTGGGCGGAAGAACGCCTCATCTAGCGGCTGAGTTAAATGTGTACTGTTTGGCGGTAAACAAAGAAATGTAACGTTATTTTCCTTGCATTGATTAATGACATCTAGGGACATGTGAGAAGATAAGTTATCCCCTATGATTACTTTCTTACCCGGTAGTTTTTTCAATCTAGGTTACAATTGCGATTGAAACCGTTCAGTAAATATACTCATATCAAACCAGCCGCTTAGGCTACAACTATACCACTACCGGGTGCCTACGGGCCCACCCTCCGTCCATGTTGTCCACAGACAGCTTGACTTATACACTACGAATGGTGGGAGTAATTCGCCTTCATTGCTTCCACAAAACATAAGTGAAATACTGGATTTTGATGAATTTCGAAGAAGTTCTGGGTACTTAGTGCCTCTTTTTACAATCACTTTTTTGTTGCCGGGATCGTCTGTGACATTGGTTTCGTCGTAATTCCAAATGTTACCGGCTGGCACATCTTCGAGCTCTTTTCTAAGATATTCGATGTATTCAGTTAAAATGTCAGGAGTGATGGCGGCCCTAGCTCGCCTTATATTTGCAGCAAAACGTCTGGCCAAATCAGGGTGGCGACGTAAAAATGATGCTATCCATTCTGTACCCGGCAAATTATTTTTAAACCTAGTAACAGTTCGTCCAGTTTTATCAAAATAGGCTTTTACTATATAACGAAAATCACTTTCAGATAAGGGAAATCCATACGTTCCCATCAATTTGATGCAACTAGAAAACTGTAATCCTTCTTCATCATCAAAAACTAGCGGATGTCCTGGTGGTTTCACGGCTACATTAGTTTTTCTGGCTTTTATATAGTTGGTTATAGTCCTTCTAGGAATATTAAAATGTTTTTCTGCTTCTCTTTGGGTCATGACTTTATTTTCTATTGTCAAAAGACATTCATCTTTGACGACACGGTTGGCGCAGTGGCTGAGCGATCGACTGTTGCGCAGCGTGTTGCATGTTCGATCCCGCCCAGGGTGTTTACCCTGGGCGGGATCGAATCGATTTGTGTGATGAGCACTTGTGTTTGCCTTGTGTCTGGGTGTTGTTTATCTACATATATGTCGGATCGCCAGGAGGAGCGATCGAGGAGGAGTGCCGAGCGGTATAGTACATCGTCAGGAGTATGGGCGTTCCCATTATCCCATTAGGGATTAACAAGACCTGTAAAAACAATTACACACTATTAGTAAAGAAAACACAATACAAATGGTAATCAGTAACAAGAATAAAGTAAGTTAAAGGTACGGCAACAATACAGTTAATCGAACAGACCAGTTCGTACAGTGGCCAAGCCAACGAGCAAACCCTTAAGGTTTATAGTTCGTACAGCAGCCTAAGCCACCAAATGACAAACGAACAAACCCGTAAGGTTTATAGTTCGTACTGCAGCCTAAGCCACCCAATGATAAACGAACAAACCCTTAAGGTTTACTGTTCGTACAGCAGCCTAAGCCACCCAATGATAAACGAACAAACCCTTAAGGTTTATAGTTCGTACAGTAGCATAAGCCACCCAAATATAAAGTGTATCGCTCGCTAGCAGCAAGCCTATACAGCTATGTGAATATACAGCAGCGCTGTACCAGGTAAACCGACAGTATTGTCGGGAGCAGGAACTCTTTACTGAGTCGAATCCGAAGATCGACTGCCATACTTACGGAGTGCACGCTCTTTTATAAGGCGAGGCCCCCCACCTTGCAACCTCTCCTTAACAAGTCTGTCCATGCGCACGGAAGTGCGTCACGCGTTTACTTGATACAAAACACTAAAATGTGCTAAATCTAATAAGATCTGTAATCAAATAACACAATAATAATTGTCATGAATAAACAATAGTGATTTCATAAAGTAATTCGTTTTACATTCAAAGTAACGTGTCAACAATTGTTTTGAATAAAACCAACGATAACAATTATCGAAATAAAGTAACCACAAATCAGTGTACATACAGTGAGTACTCGATAAACCATGTTTCGAATTAATAGACAATAATTGATAATAAAATCACTTAAATTGATAATAAGAGAAACAAATCATAACAAATTTAGTTGACTACCCACAATAATAATTGAGATTAAAAACCATCTCCGACATATATATGTATGTATTTAAAAAAAATGTATTTGTGTATGTATATCAGCTGTCTGACACCCATAGTACAGGATCTCCCTAGTTTGGGGTCAGATGGCCGTGTGTGAAAATGTCCCCACATATTGTATTATTATTTATCTAATTTTTCTTTGCTATACGCTTTGTAACGCCTTGCATCAGGGCGTCTTATATATTTTGTAGGCATGTTTATAGCCTGAAACAAATAAAATACAGTAGAAAGTAAGGAGGTGGCTAATTTCATTAGATCGATGCAATAATTAAACTTTGGGGATTCTTTGCTCCAGGTGCATTATAACCTCAAAAGTAGGAGCAAAGTATACCCAAGTAAAAAAAAAATTACATGAAATACAATGTCTGCGTTAAACGCGAAATATCACCTGAATCAGATAGTTTATAAAACACATTAACTAATAAAATCCAACTGTCATGGTTTTGTTTTCAAAATATAAGAGATGCAAAGAGATTTACCTTAATTTTAAATAGTCACCATACGGAGCGATGCGGTTCTACTGCATACAGAGAAACGAAATGGCTGATTTTGACATCTGTCAACCTTGGTGTTGCTAGATCCAGAAACGTTTTATTGGATAAAAATATTGCAATTCACCAAAAGGCAATGTATTCGCACGAAAAACAGATTAATTATTTTTTCGAGTGTGGAGCATTTTCACCACCTTAGGAGCAAATTAAGACCAGGTTACATAATTATTTTAAAATGTAAATTGTGTGTATATACGATGAATAAATGAGAATAATAATAATATGTGGGAACAATGCGTGTGGGCAATTATAACGCATCAAGATGCGCTCATGTGCGGTGAAGTGTGGGAAACATTCCAAGACATATAGTTACAAAAAAGATGGCATAACATTTCATCGCTAAGTAAACAGTACGAAATTGATTCAGATCATGAGTGACCGTATGGGTAAAGAAAGCACACTGTATTATCGCGCGTTGATGTCTTTTGGAAAAGTTTCGTTCTTTCATTAGTAAATTCTAATACCTTTCTTTCGCTTTGTTTGGTTTATCGTATAAATCAGTGATGTCACCTTTATAAGTAGCTGTAGTAGTAGAAAATAATAATACATTTTACTTGATTGAAAATGATTACAAGATCTTCCTAAAATTTACGAAAATTACCTGGCTTGTAGAAGGTTTATTCTCTACATCTCCTGATGAAGAATGTTGAGCTTGGGTATTAGTTTTACCGCAAAGACATAAATGACCTTCCCATGAGATGGCAGAAACGTATAGACAATAAGGCCTAATAAATACTTTAGCTTAGAAAAAAAAACATTTTATCGATATCGGCTATTTTTCCTTAATCAATTGGAGCAACCCTAACGATGTTATACCTACGCATGTTGACCTTGAGCTGACCAATTGCAGCCGCGCGTTTTTGCCCGTCCCCCGGCCCGCTGTGGTGAGTCGTGTACTTAGAAGAAATATATATGGCCTATAGGCTCTCTACTGGATTCTCTTTGGATCGACCCCTTCCATATTTTTACTGTACTTTACAACAACTTCAGGGTATGTTACATAAATCTTATCACCACTACCTTGCACACACCTCTTGACTGTCGCTGTTGGTATGGGTGACAAGAAAGTCAATAAAAACACAGCTTTATTAGCAAGCAAGCACAGCAGCAAGAAAATCGGATGTCGCATTGATGACGTCTGTGTCAACAACATCAGCTACGCTGTCGATATGGTGCTGCCTTCGGTCAGAGCGCTTAGAGAGCTGCTTAGTTGTTGCGAGGGCTATGCTCGAGAGCATAGCCTTGGCCTAGTTTATAATAATAAGAAAAGCGAGTTCTTGGTCTTTAAGGCTGGCGGTGCTAAATGTCCTGAGAATGTGCCTCCGATTAAACTAAATGGGGTTAACTTATTGCGAGTGTACCAATTCAAATACTTGGGACATTATGTAACTGACGACCTTAACGACCAAGTGGATATTGAGAGGGAACTGGCAGTCCGATGTAACATGTTGGCTCGCAGGTTTGCACGTTGTAGCAAAGCAGTAAAAATAACGCTTTTTAAGGCTTACTGCTAAGTGTTTTATACGTGCAGCCTGTGGACCAACTATACTCAGCGGGCTATCAGCGCCTTACGGGTCCAGTATAATAACGGTTTCAGGATGTTGATGGGGCTGCCCCGTTTCTGCAGCGCATCAGGTATGTTTGCACAAGCACGCGTCGATGGCTTCCACGCCATCGTCAGACAGAAATCTGCCTCTTTGCTCTGCAGAGTGCGGCGCAGCTCCAACTCCATCCTGAAGACTATAGCGGGCATATACAAGTCTCCTTTATTAGGTGATGTTGTTCGAAGATGCTTTTTGAACAACAGCCTAGTTACTAAATAGATTAGTTTACTAACATAGTTATAAGTTATCCTTTTGTGTACTAACCCATATGGATGTTGCTAATCCGAAATAAAGATTACTTTTTTGTTTTTTATATTTTTTTTGTTATCCATCCATTTTATAAAAGATATTCCGTTGCTGCTGACCGCGAAAATGTCTCCACAGGTCACATCGCTCGAAGAACCGATAACCGATGGGGAAGAAGGGTTCTCAAGTGGCGACCACGAACCGGAAAACGCAGCGTTAGTAGACCTTCCACCATATGGACCGACGACATCGTTAAGATCGCGGGTAACCGGTGGATGCAAGCGGCAGGTTTCCGCTCATCTCATCTTGCAGTCATCAAATGTGTATCGCATTCATTACACTTAGCAGCAGAGAATGCATGCAAAATTTTACTTATACATTTAGACTACATTGTTAGAGAATGCCATAACTGGTTTTCCTTTAGTACCAAGTGGCAGATAGAATATGCGTTGCTGCATGAAACACTGGCTGGAAAAAAACCTGTCAAAATAGACAAGTTGTCGGGAACTCGCTGGTTACCTCGAATTGGAGCCCTCACCAATATTTTGGACTAATGGGATGCGTTGGAGCTTCATTTTCGATTAACGAAAGATAAGGAACGATGCTACACTGCTGGGCAACTACATTTGATGCTCTCATCAAAATTAAACAAATTGTATTTTGTGTTTTTACGACACTCTCTTAAGAAGATCACAAATTGTAATCGTATGTTCCAATCAGATAATTTGGGACCACTGAAGCTATTTACCAAATTAAATAATCTACTTATACATTATTTATTTATTTTGGTACCTCCAGAACGCCTAAATATTGTCAGACAATATCTCTCTTCATTTAATTTTAAAGCCCATATAATGAATATAAACTGCATTCATTTGGGGTTGCAAATGAGGCGGTAAGACCTTTATCAAATAATATAATATATATGTGGGACGGAACGTAAAAGGAAGGAACGAGAGGGAAAGTACGTGCGAGTGAAAGGTGACGGATGACAGATACAGATTGACAGTTGACACTTGACAGGAATGAAACTAATGAAAGGAGTAGGGATTACTTGAGATTAGGACGGACGACGAACGTAGTGAAGAATACAAGTTATATTTTAAACCAGTGATTTTATTTTATTTCTGTGACCTTTATCCCACAAAATTGGGGGCTCGTCCGGGATAGGGTCAAAGAAGTTCAGGCGTAAAATTTACCACACGGTGTTGACAAACAAAGAAGGATCGGAAGACGCCGATTTTTCAAAAAAAAGACGCGTCAACATGCATGGCGGCAGTGAGGTGCAACTGGTTCACGACGTACGTAAAATCAAACGACGGCAGCAGCGTAAACAACGAAACTAGGCTGTGCAAAACGAAGAAACAAAAAAAACACGATGGCTGACGGAAGTCCGAGTAAGAATAGCGGCGGCGGCGGCGCCGAGTTGCCAATGGCGGCGTTGTGTATGAATGGTATCTCCAAATTTAGCGGCGACGATAAAACAATGTCATCGTCGAAGTGGGCACAAGATCTTGAGAATAACGCCGAAATATTTCAATGGACAAATCAGCAGAAGTTAATATTCGCTCGAAGATCCCTCGTGGGCACGGCGGCCCTGTGGTTGAAGGGTGAAAAAACTTACAAAACTTATGAGGAACTAAAGACGGCGGTACAGAAAGAATTCCCAGACTCTGTTAATGTAAAGGAGATGCATGAAATTATGGCGGCACGGAAAAAACGTAAGGATGAAACTTACTATCAGTACATGTTAGTTATGAAACAGCTAGGTCGCAGGGCGAAATTCCCCGACTATGTGTCAGTGCAATATGTCATAGATGGAATACCTGACTATGAGACAAACAAGGCCATATTATATGGATCTGTCACATATCCAGCGCTGAAAAAGTAAGG
Organism: Charanyca ferruginea; assembly: GCA_947361185.1. Classification (NCBI taxonomy): domain Eukaryota; kingdom Metazoa; phylum Arthropoda; class Insecta; order Lepidoptera; family Noctuidae; genus Charanyca; species Charanyca ferruginea. Next base: position 18,728,896 of record OX376077.1, on the reverse strand, counting down.
CACAGAAGTCTAGAACAGTCATGGCGACCGACGATACAGGTGGGAAAAAAAAGGAAGAAAAAGGTGAGAAGCGATCTCAACGTCAAAGGTGTTATAATTGCGGTGACCGGAATCATGTGGCGAGTTCGTGTCCGAACGGCATAAAATGTTTCCGCTGAAATAAATACGGTCATATTGGAAGTAGTTGTGCCGAAGACGGAAGCGGCAACAAATCGGAAGCTACGTCATCGTCACCACAGACATCGAAGCAGTCCTCCTTCAAAACTCAGAAAGTTACGTTGACAAGCGGCGGGGGCGCTGCGGTCAGTCGGTTGGTAAAGCTTCACTTCAACAACATGGCGGCGACAGAGGGCGCCGATGACAGTGACAGAACTGACAGGCGTCACGGTGTTGACAGGCTAAGTTGCTGAATTCGAGGTTACGATGCAAGTTGAAAATAAAGAAAATAATGGAAAGCCGATGAAAAGTGTGATGATCAAGCAAATAATAATGAACGCATTAGTGGACTCAGGGAGTGACGTAAACCTCATGTCTTACCAGTGTTGTGTCGCGATCGGTGCGGAAATAAATAAAGATGAGTTAACGCTCACGGGACTTGGACAAACCAAAAGAGAAATCTTTAGGAAAAGCGGTTACTAACATCATAATTGACGGCATAGAGTTTACTGATGTATTGTTTCATGTTGTTAGTAGGGAGGTAATGCCATTTAATCTGATTGTAGGTCAAGAATTGTTAAAGCATATTACCATGATAATGAACGGGGACAAAGTGATGCTATTGCCTAAAAGAGATGAATGGATGTCTAAATTTTCTTATTTTTCAGACACAATGGTTGACATTGAGCACATACTTGATCCAGCTGTAAAACAAAAGGTGTTGCAGAGTATTCAAGGTTACAATCCAGTGCAAGTGAAAGAAGCACCAATCCAGTTAAGGATCACTCTCAAAGACGATGTGCCTGTCAACCAGAGACCACGACGTTTGTCTTTAGTTGAGCAGAAATTGGTTGAAGAACAGGTAAAGGAGTGGCTTGACACCGGCATAGTGAGGGTAAGTTTTTCAGAATACTCAAGTCCTTTGCTACTAGTCAGGAAGAAGGATGGTACGGTCAGAATCTGTGTAGGTTACAGGTTATTGAACAAAAAAATTGTTAAGGATGAATTTCCTTTGCCAGTCATTGATGACATGATAGATAAGCTGTGTGGGGCGAAAGTGTTCAGCGTGCTGGACCTGAAAAATGGATTCTTTCATTTGAAAATTTCAGAGGAGTCTATCCAGTACACATCTTTTGTCACACATCGTGGGCAATTTGAATTTCTTAGGGCTCCGTTTGGTCTGTCCATTTGCCCAAAGTATTTTATGCGGTATGTTAGTATTATATTTAGGGAATTAATCTCACAAGGAGTTATGATGATTTTCATCGATGACATTGTCATTACAGCTAAGGACGAAGTTGAAGCAGTTGAGAGACTGCAGTTGGTACTCAACGTAGCTTCCGATTATGGTCTGCAGATGAACTGGAAAAAAGCTGACCTAATCAAGAGGGATATTGAATACTTAGGTCATATTGTGAGAGACGGAGAAATAAAACCAAGTTCAGAGAAGACTGATGCAGTTCTCAAGTACCCTTCTGGGTACTTGAGAACTGCATCAGTCTTCTCAGTTTCTTCTCAGTTTTGTTGGCCTAACATCATATTTTAGGAAATATATAGAAACCTATGCTTTGATTGCCAAACCCCTTACAGATTTATTGAAGAAGGATAAAGAATTTATATTTGAGGAAGAACAAAGGCAAGCCTTTCAAATATTAAAGAAGAAACTGGCTTCAGGCCCTGTACTTAAGATTTTTGTTCCAGAATTGAAGACTGAATTGCACACAGATGCTTCCCGTGTGGCATACTCTGCCATTCTCATGCAACATGAGTTGCAAAACAAACGACGCCCAGAGTAGGTATAGTAGCTATGAGCTCGAAGCGCTAGCGATAATCGAAGGTGTGAAAAAGTTCCGGCACTACCTGTATGGAATACATTTCAAAATCGTAACTGACTGTAAGGCATTTCAAATGACATTGAAGAAAAAAGATCTAACCGCAAAAGTCGCACGGTGGGTACTATTTCTCAGTGAGTATGACTTTGAAATTGAACACAGATCAGGATCAAGAATGAGACATGCAGACGCATTAAGCCGTATTCCATATGTGGGAGTAACAACTTTACGTGATATGGCGAAACAAGCTCAAAATCAAGATGAGGGGCTGATGGCTATAAAAGAAGTATTAAAAGATAAATCATACCAAGATTACTGGCTAGAAAATGGTCTACTCTACAAGGAAGATAAGAAATTGCTTGTGATACCTAAAGCTATGGAAAAAGAAATATTGAAGAGAGTACATAGTAAGGGCCGTTTTTCAAAAAAGAAGATAAAAGAAATAATTGATAAGGAATATTACATAAATGGACTAGATAAGCAAATAGAAGATTTCATTATAACATGCATCCCATGCTTGCTGGCTACGAAGAAAGAAGGGAAACAAGAAGGATTTCTACACCCTATTGAGAAAGAAAGTATTCCGTTGGACACTATCTGCCTAGATCATGTGGGAACACTGACCCAGACAAGTAAACAGTACAACTACATACTGACAATAGTGGACGCATTTACCAAATTTGTGTGGCTGTTTCCAACTAAATCTACTTCCAGCAGGGAAACGCTAAACAAGCTAGAGATCCACCAGCAGACCGTCGGAAACCCACGAAGAATTATAACTGACAGGGGCACTGCATTCACCAGCCATGAGTTTGCTGAGTATTGTAAAGAAGAAAACATACAACATTTGGTACAAACACATAAGCAAAGTGCAGAGAGCCATCAACAGTACTTTCCAGAGCAGCATCAAAACGACGTCATTTGAACTATTAACAGGCACAAGAATGCGTACCAAACAAGATATCAGTTTACAGGAATTACTAAAGGAAGAAGACATAGAGCAGTATAATGTAGTCAGAGAAGATCTCCGAAAACAAGCCAAAGAACAGATACTTAAAGTTCAGGATGAGAATACAAGAAGTTTCAATAGAAAGAGCAAGGAAAGTTCTAAATATAATATAGGAGAAAAAGTAGCTATAAATAGGACTCACTTTGGTTCAGGACTTAAACTGAAACCGAAATACCTAGGACCCTACAGGGTAGTGAAGGTGAAAAGAAATGACCGTTATGATTTAGAAAAATCAGAGAGTTCTACTGATGGTCCCATCAAGACCTCAAGCTCGGCTGATAATATGAAGAGGTGGCCTACTGATTGTAACGGTTCTAGATAGTCTACGAAATAAAAGGCTATGTAGAACTGTACGAATTGAATTTATTTGTTTATTTATTAGGTTCACCAACAATTGTTTCCACACACATACAGCTACGCATATTTGATGCATAAAATAAATTAACAGTGCAACAATTAATTAAAGGCAAACACCACATTCACAATTCAAATAATCAAAAATAAAGCTAACTTACAAAGTGATAAGCGCTAATTATTTACAACTAATAACAATTGCATGAATATAAAATATGAGATTGATAAAAAAATAAAAAAAAATACAACATTGAAAATATTGGTAAAATTGATAATATTGATAAAACTGGTAAAATTAATTAAATTTACAAATTGGCAAGTGATAAAATTGATTTAAATTAGAAAATATAATTTATTAGCTCTCACAAGAAAGAATTAAATGTGATGATTATCAAAAACAAGTAATAAATATAAAACACTAACCTAGTCGCACTATGATTAGGCAGAGATTTCCAGGTTGGATTATGATCCACAGCCTGGCCGGCAAACTGGATCGGCCGAAGAGAAGACTGGCGCGGTCGGCTCTGGACGGAGGTCCCCCAGGCGGTCAGTAGGACCCGCCCTGGGCAGCAGCAGGCACGCGACAGCTCGACTTAACCCGCTTAACCGACTCTCGGTTGCAGACTGGTAGACTTGTAGTAAGTAGATTCGTAGACTTAGTAACGTAACGTATGGGTAAACAGCGTGTTACCCAAGCGACAGCGAGATCTAGACTGACTCTTTGACAGGTTTTGTTTTCTGACCGTTCTTCCGAAATTCGTAAAAAATCCAATTATGAATCCTCTTTCTAGAACGGTCAAATCACTTTTATAAATCCGGGTATTATAGTACCGGCCAGTGCAGACTGCCGATTATTTTTTATATTTTAGTGCGAATTAGATCTAAAGGAACACGCGATAAATCAGCGGGTGTTCAGCCGTTTAATATATAACACAAACATACAAGCTTACAAGATCAACAGCATAGAGGATTTACGTTAGTTAGCCGAAAACTTTTAGGAGTAATGTTGACGGTCGTCAAATTTGACGACTGTCATTGACAAACATGTCAAAGCAAAACATTTTTTATTTTTCAGGTTTGTAAATAATAATTTGATCCAATTATACAGGAATATAATGCAATGGATGCCGACAGGAACAGCATAAAAAACGTAAGTACATAATACACATTCTATTCTTAAGATTCCAAGAATCTACAAAAACAAATATTATAAAATGTAAACATAACGTGCGATGAATGATTTCATGCTTATAAAAAGTAAATATAGTAAGTTTTCGGATTAAACCGAAATACTATATGATGAAGACAGTTTATAATGAGTAGGTATTCATTTTTAGTTTATACAGATAGCATGAGATGATGGATGTATGGTGTATGAAAATCTATTTGGTTTATACTCACTGTGTACTGTGTTCATTGTCATGGAATATGTATTGCAGATATTGTGTATTATTCTATTCTAAGGTGACATATTCAGTTAATAATAACAAAACAATATTTGGTTATGTTTTGGTTGATGTATAAGCTGTATTCTGTTATAGGTATATGACAGACTTGTTAATTTATAACTATACAATAGCGTCATAATATAACTGAAAGATTTGATGTAATTTACTTGTTACTTTGTTACGGTTATCATTATCACTGTGGAGCATTGTATATACTCTCACAAGATGTCATCTCTCTTCCCTTATTACTTTTCTTTAAAAAACTTTAAATAATGTAACGGAAAGCTGTTTGTTTAAGAAAATCCAGATTACCTGGCTTATGCTTAATTTTATTTTTGTGAACTGACTTTTATTGTGTACCTAGTTTAGTGTTTCAAAGAATTGTTAGGTATGAAATTAAGGTGTATGAAAGTGAGACGATGTGTATTGTAAGATGAAACATAAGGAATGTGAGATGGATGTCTGAGGACAGACATACAGTCAGGACGGCCGAATGTGGGAACGGAACGTAAAAGGAAGGAACGAGAGGGAAAGTACGTGCGAGTGAAAGGTGACGGATGACAGATACAGATTGACAGTTGACACTTGACAGGAATGAAACTAATGAAAGGAGTAGGGATTACTTGAGATTAGGACGGACGACGAACGTAGTGAAGAATACAAGTTATATTTTAAACCAGTGATTTTATTTTATTTCTTTGACCTTTATCCCACATATATTATATTATTCTTTAAAAAGTTTATTGTGTCTATTGTCATAATTATATTTTCTTTACATGTGCTTTAATAATATAAAGTTTCATACTGAAGTGTTAGAAGTAGAACAGGAAACTACTCTACCAGATGTTAACTCGCCTACATTGTGAGTAAAAAGACACTTGAGATGTCTATGTTTACATAAACATTGTGCAACTCAAGAAGTCTAATTTTTTTCAGGGATATATCTATTATACAAGATTTTGCTGCGGCATCTATAATTAGTTCACCTCAACCCCCCTCCAACCACCCCAGACCTTAACACCAGAACAGCAACACTTGAATCACCACTAATGTCAGAGCAGAGAAATACAGATGTGAATGTAGAGAGACCTAACCAGCCAGCTGTTCAGGGCATCACTTCGCCGCGTAGAGGTTTGCTCTATTTTACAATGATCAATCGATTGATTTATCAATATGAATGCCAATGTTAATGTGTAAAAAATGGTTTTATTTTAGTGAGACCTAGAAATAGAAGACAAACAGAAATTTGCCCAACTGCGCGACCCCGTTTCATACATCAGAATAAGTATAAAATACCTTGTAAAAAATAACCAGCAGTATGGAATCTCATCATATTCTTTACCAGCGTGTACCGAGTTCGAATCCCACCCAGGGTAAACATTTGTGTAATGAGCACATGTATTTGTGTTAACCCTGTATTTGACAATATAAACTGGCATACTACTACCTACTAGCATAGGTACCTATAATTAATTAAAACCTGCTTATTTATAGGTAATGTTATAGCTTCTGATGAAGCCAAGGCGGCCATAGTTCGCATGAAAGAGATGCGTACACAAACGGAGGAAATGGTGGCTACCACGCAGCCGAACTTGTCACAGGCGGAACTTAACATCTCTGAAGCTATGACCAGCATTGCTTCATCAATAAGGACTATCGCAGAGCATCTCACACGCTCTTAGCGCACTAACATACATAAGAGTATTTTAGACTTTAGTGTTCTACCTTTTTATTATGCGTACAGCATTTCTTTGATTAAAAACATTTTATGTTTATAATATATTAATTTTAGACTTGAGTGTTCTACCTTATTATTATGTGTGTATAGCATTTCTTTGATTAAAAACGTTTAATGTTTATAATATATTAAATAATATTACAATATGTATATAAATAATATTAAATCATTTTATTTTTCATGTTGACATTTATTTATTTTGTTCATCAACAATTGACAACATTTCAAAACTGACACGACCTTAAAACAAAAATACCATTTCTTTATTTTCGTATCCTCAGTACAAATATATATTTTTTTTATTTTTTATTTCATAATTTCTGAGATAAATAAGTAAAACCAAAAAGCATGTGATGACGTCACTTATACGGTGGAATGAGGTAGTTTACCTTTGCATAAGCATTTCAATGGTTTATATGAAAACATTAACGTCAAATAAGACACACGTCAATGTCACGAAAACTGTCAAGTACTACTCCGATAGGAGCACACCTATTTATGCCTGCTTTCTCGACCCCTCGAGGGCGTTCGCCCTGGTTAGCTATGACATCCTATGGCAGAAATTGAATAACATATCAATGCCTCTCGAACTGATAGACATTTTCAAGTACTGGTATCTTAACCAGGTCAACGTCATTCGATGGTCGAGTGCTTTGTCGGAACCGTACAGGTTGAAGTGCGGGGTGAGACAGGGAGGGTTGACCTTTTTTTTTTTTTTTGGTACGGGGTGGAAAATCCTCATGGATGTCCTCCGCCCTGGGGCGGGCGGAGGGGTCTGTCAGACTCTTACTGACTAAAAACCACCCCGGTGTTCCATCTCACACCTACGTCGGGGGTCGCGGGAACTGGAGATACTTCCGCAACCCCCGGCTAGTGCCGGCCCGCTGCAGCGGGCCACTTCTCGGGTCAGGGGGGGGAGTGAGGTGTTAAGACTCCCCCCCGGACGTCTTAGAGGGGCGCGCGTGGAACACTGCGCGCCGCCACCTCGGGTCCTGGTGTATGTGGGGGGCGACAGACGTCCCCGAGTCTGCCGCCCCTGGACAAATTTAGGGGGGCCGGAAGAGGGCGTTATCCGCCCTTCGCCGACGCCCGGTGCGCCTGCTGCGGACAGGGTGGGAGGTTGAGATCTCCCTCTCCCTTTCCGCAGCCTCCTTCTGCGACATGACACTTTCGCAGAAGGAAACCACCGCGTCCCAGGACTCTGCGCTGTCGACCATCGACTCTACCACGGCCGACAGCGACAGGTCACTGCCTACTTCTGAGACGAGGGCACGGCGCGGCCCCTCCCAAGCGGCACATTCCGCCAGCGTATGCCGCGCCGTGTCCTCCCGGCAGTCGACGCAGTGGTGACACCGGGCGTCCGGCTCCCTGTTTATGCGACACAGGTACTTCCCGAAGCAACCATGCCCCGAGAGCACCTGCGTCACCCGAAACGACAGGGAGCCGTGCCTCCAGGGAGGGTTGACCTCGCCGAAGCTCTTCAACCTGTACGTGAACGCACTGATAGAGGAGCTTAGCAGCACCCGTGTCGGCTGCCATATTGACGGTGTTAATGTCAACAATATTAGCTACGCGGACGACATGGTGCTGCTGAGCGCCTCAGTGTGTGGTCTGTCTAGGTTGCTGGGCATATGTGAGCGTTATGCGCAGAGTCACGGTTTGCTCTATAACGCAAAGAAGAGTGAATGCATGGTCTTTCAGGCCAGGGGTCGGAGCGGTCCGGATTCTGTTCCACCTATTTGATTGAGGAGTTGAAAAGGGTTCAACAGTTTAAGTATCTCGGACATATCGTGACCTCTGACCTGAGGGACGATGCGGACATCGATAGGGAGCGGAGAGCGTTGTCTGTGAGGGCGAATATGATCGCGCGCAGGTTTGTTCGTTGCTCGGGGGCCGTCAAAATAACTCTATTCAGAGCGTTTTGTACGCCCCTGAACACAGCCAGCCTGTGGGTGTCATACACCCAGAAGCAGTACAACGCTCTCCGTGTTCAATATAATAATGCGTTCAGGGTGTTGTTTGGGCTCCCCTGGCACTGCAGTGCGTCGGGGATGTTCGCCGACGCCCGTGTCGACTGTTTCTACACGACGATGCGAAAGCGGTGCACATCTCTGGGGCGCAGGCTCCGGGCCACCTCCAACACCATCCTGAGCGTATTTGCGAACAGGTTTGATTGTCAGTACATCAACCATTGTTACATGGTTAATGTAATGACAAACAAAGAAATGACTCAGAGGCAGGCGTATTTTTAGTCGGGTTAATTTAATTTTATTATTGTTATTTTAATTTTATGATTTTGATTTGATTTTATGATTTTAATTTAATTTTATGATTTTAATTTGATATTATATATTATTTGATTTTATGATTTTAATTTAATATTTATGATTTGAATTTGATTTTAATGGTTTAATTTTAATGATGATAATAATTTTAAATTTTATTTGTTATTTTATTTATTATTTTTATTGTAATGAAATTTTATTTGAAATTGTATTTTATGACCTAGAAGTGGTTGAAATAAATGATTTTGAATTTGAATTTTGAATTTTGAATAATAATGATAATAGTTTTTTGACGGGTCACAGTAAAACAAAGCATAAAACGCTATTCCACCGTAAGTATGACGTCATTTGGCGCTTACGTCTTTTTAGAATACACCTAATTTCAAAGTTAAAATTGTTAATGAAAAGTACATAATTTTAAAAAACGGAAAAATTCGGGTGGCCTAATTTTGTATCTACTTTTATATAACGTAATAATACAATAGGTTAAAAATATGAAATGTTGTCAATTGTATACACTAACAAATGAAACATAAGCAGCAAGAACTTAAAGGTAAACTATAGAAGTAAAAGACTATATTATGAAGTTGCGCTGAATAGAACTTAATAAATTAATTAAACTAAATTAAAACAAACAACTTAAAATTAAAACAATCTAAACTAAATTAAACTAAGTAATACAAATACGTGGCATGCCTTTTAAGTTTTGTCGTTTGAAGAAAGAAAACCACCTAGAACCTTACAGTATTTTTTATTGGTTTTTAAAGTATTCACCACGTAGTTTAATACAATTTTCTATTCGCTCTAACCAGTTATTAAAACATTTTTGCCACTCCAAAGAGGGGGTGTTTAATATAGCTGACTTGAAAGTTTCGACTGCTTCTTCACCGGACTGGAAACATTGACCACGAAGACTATACTTAATTTTAAGAAATGTAAATCGGTAGGGCTCAGGTCTGAACTGTATGGAGGATGGATAAGGATTTCTACGTTTTCCTGCTTCAAATACCCAATCATCATATGAGCACGGCGTGAGCTTACGTTATCATGTTGTTGGATGATGCGTCGCTTTGGGTTTCATTTTCGTAGTTCGGTGATAATTTGTTGTAAACAAACTGTGGTATACCACTCTATATTAACCGTTCTACGATCTTCAAGTGTAATCCTCACATCATAACCTGTTCTTGCAACGAATTTGCCCGCCATATTTTTTGAGATGCTTCGAAAACGAACGACTTTAGTTAGTTTTGGCCGGCTTTGGAAGACCCAGATTGTTGATTGTTGCTTGGAATCAGAATCGTAGACAGATCTAAGATTCGTCACTATTGATAATGTCGTAGACGTGATTTGACTCTCTTCGGTTAAACCTTTGAAGAGTTTTCTTAGATTCAAATCGTCGCTGTGACTAAACCATAACATTAATATTAGTATTTTCTATTGTTTTATCATTCTGAATTCAAACAAATTTGAATATAAAACAGTTCCTAATCCAAAATTGCCAGTATATATTGAGACGACAAAACATAAAAGGCATGCCTTGTACTACTCACTGCAACTTGTATTGTCTGTTTGTTTGTTTAAGTTTATAATATATTTGATTGTTAAGATAAATAAAATTACAACAATTTAAAATAAAAATTAGGCCTGACACTCAAAACCTTCACTTTTCCACAAGATCAACAGGGAGTGTGAAAGGAAGTCCCACCCTCCCTGTTGATGTTGTGAAAAAGTTATTTAAAGCCTAGAGCTCCACAAGTGTCACACCAAATCTTCTTGATAGTTACGCCCTTGCTCCAATAACTGATTTGGTCGACGCCGGGAACTATGTCTATCTGTGGTCAAGCTGGCAGCATGATAGTATGCATCCCTGGCTCTTTCATGCTCTTCTCTGTCTATTCAAACTCAAACTCAAATCATTTATTTCAAATAAACCATTTACAGGCACTTTTTAATTGTCAAGGTGGTCTATGGAGAAGAACGAACAAGAAACTTCATGAACACTCTTTTAAAATCAATAGAATATTACAAAAGGTTACATCATTCATGTTGAATCTAGGGGTACAATGTGAGAACAATGTAACAAGTTGCGCACGTTAAAAGAGGTCTAGTGACAATATAATTAGACAAGTCAAAATAAATTTTAAATAACCGGGGCAGCTAAGAGATGACCTGTTTCAACTGACGGCGCCCGTTCACGAACATGACGCACGGATCGGCACCATTCCGCTCAACCATTTTGAAGGGAACCAAATGATCCAACATATGCGCCACCATCTGCGAGACATTCAAGTGAGCATGACAAACTCTCAACCGCCAGGGCATACTAAAGTCAACGAAAGCATATGTCGTAAATGGTAGCTTTACAGTACATAGTGCTCACATGTATGTGCTATGAAAAATTATATAATACTTATAGTTTGAGTTTATACAATGCAAAGATTTAGAATTCTACATCTTAGCAGCTCCAAAAATAGTTATTAATGCTAATCAATAAATCTATGAACCCTTATGGCTGTGGATGAATGCTTGGTCTGCACTGTCCAGCTCCAGACCACATTGCAGTGCGATGTTGTGCAGGACACAGCAAGCATTGATTATTTTTGCTGCAACTACAGGTTTGTAGTGTAGCTTACTGTCTACTAACAAACATCAAACGTTTTTTTTTTACAAATTAAGTTATTCAAGATACGTGACTATCACAATTTGGTTTAAAACATGGGATACAAATAAAACACATACCTAAATCGTTTTTTTTTAATTCCTATACACCGTTCAACAACATTTCTTGTACTCATGTGCTTCTCAGTGTAGTAACCCTCAGGAGTGTTTGGAGCAGCATTAAGTATGGGTGTCATCATAGCCTGTCTTAGAGGGAATCCTGAATCTCCTGGGAAAAAAAGGATAGCTATAAAAATAATCTATCTATAGAACATGGTGATATTTTGTTGTTTAGTGGAAAGTAATAATTCATTACCTACTAAGCTAATAAATAAAAATCCTCCCTGAAAGTGCTAATAATTTCATATAAAGATAATTTCAGTGGATTATTGTTCCACGCTACTGTTCAACACATGATAAGCTCTATCATCTGTTGAACCAGGGTTACTTGGATCAACACACAATATTCGATCATCTGAGTCGCAAATCTGAAACAATCATACAATGTTAATAAGTACCTAAATTTAAACTGCTGTTAATAGGGGTATAAAATAAAGAATTAACTCACAATTAAGGTGTGAATATGATAACCCTTACGGTTAAAGTAGCGTTCCTCATGTAGCAACGGTGGAACTATAGCTACATGTGTGCCCTCTATACACCCCAGCACTTCAGACGTGCCAAACTTCCCATAGAACCTACATTTATTGATCGCTTGACGAGATGCGAGACTAAGCGGACGTGTTTTGTATTTATTCCGTATAATGAAATAAACAACTACGACAAATAAAATTATTTGCGCCGTCAGTATTTTAGTAAAGTGTGTAGTGTGTAAACTGTAGATTTTTCAAGATTGTTTTACTGAAGTACAACTACTACTAGAATTTTTATAAACAATAAATAAAGTGTTTCGGGTAGGATGTCTAACCCAGGATCGAGCCCATTTGGTCGTAGCCAACTACTGCGGTGAAGTCCCCCACCGACGCCGACGCCTACTGTACCGATACCCCCGAGCAACCCAATTCCACCAGCACCCGAAGAGAATGAATTGCCGAGTGAAGTCGTCAGTACGCCGGAGATCCAGAAATGGTTAGGATCTATAGATACCATTCTTAACGAAGTTTGCACTATTGTCGCAGACGGAAAAATGAACTCGGTCCAGAAGGTTCGTGTGACCAATCTTTGCCGGAGGGTCTCAGGTGGTACTTCTCAGATAGCTGTCTTATACCAATCATTGAAGCAGAAAACAATTCAGGCCTAAACCACAATCCAGCACCTTCAGGAGCACCAGAACATTGTGAACTCTCTCCAGCAGGTCAAAGAGGTTGTTGAAACGAAGCTGAATTCAAATGGAAATAGCTCTTATGCTAGTATGGTGAAGAAAGGTGCAGATAACTTCGAGCACAGTCGCTATCTATCCCAGCGATAAAACCCAAATAAGTGACGATACCAACTCACTGGTCCAAAAGATAATTTCCCCCGAACAACTTAAGCTCCATGCCTGTGGCTTGAAAAGACTGAAAAATGGGGGCGTTCAGATTATCACATAAAACAAAGGCGATATAAATAAACTAAAGAATTCAGACAAACTAGTTTCATCGGGCCTTAGAATAGAAGAACCTACAAAACGTCGCCCAAGGGTCGCTGTCATTGGAGTTCCCGTTGCGCTTTCCGAGAAGGAAGTATTTGACTGCATTTACGAGCAGAATCTTTCCGACAAGGTGCCAAATTTATCTCGTGAGTCTGTCCTTGGGAGCATCAAATTGAGCCACAAATCAGGTAAGAAAGACCTTCCAACCTGTAACTATATCTAAACGAACGAAAAATTATTATAAGCCAAGGCCGGATATTTATAAATTGGACATCATGCCCTGTGAGAGACTTCACGATAGTCCCAAGGTGCTTCAATTGCCAGCAGTTCGGACATGCAGCCAAGTTTTGCCGGGAAACAAGTCTTACTTGCAATCACTGTGGAGAGACTGGACACTCCTTCAAGGAATGCAGCAGCAGATCTTCTCCCGCTCAATGTGCGACGTGTAAATGATTCAAGAGGAAATGTGACCATCCAACTGGTGATGAAAGTTGCCCGGCGCGCAAATATGCACACACACACACACACACACACTACACACCACATTAACCACTACACCCCAAACACCCCACCCCCCAAATATTACTGATTTTAAAAAAGTGTTCATGGAGTTTCATGCTCGTTCTTCTCCATAGAAATCTACCGTTTGGAACGAGCAACTAGATTCAACTTTCAGACTGACTCTGATAATTCAAAAGTACCTGTAAATGGTTAAATTGAAATAAATGATTTTGAGTCTGAAATATTACAATAAAATATATGTTTCCTAAACAAAGTATTTTCATTTCAATATTCTGTTCTAAAATAATAATATTCTTTGAGTATATAAGTATGTGTATTTAATGTAGAGCATTTAATTGCTTTTTAATGTTGTTTTTATTCCTTTTATTCTCCACTACATTAACTCGATAGACTACGAAAGCGCCTAAGGGCGCCAACCTTTAAAAACATCATACTATTGGAAAATGGACTTTTACCATCTCACTATCACCCCACGCATCAAAGCGGCTCAAACCTAGACCATAATAGTATCATTGTTAAATCAAATAATTCATCCAAAACATTGGTAACTAATTCTCCACCAAGATGTTCTACTAACATTAGAAATAAGTTAATCACCTAGAAAATATTGCATGCATAGTAGCTACACTAAAGTCAATATGAAAAACATTTTATTTACAATTTGTCATAATAACATACCGCTTACTAATCCAAACATTTCCGCACATAATAATTGTAGCACGTAAGTACGCTTACACTACATATTTTTGCACCACTTTAGCTAGAGCTGACATTTAAAATATCTAGGTCACTATTGACTCTAATCTAAATTTCCGTAAACATTACGACATATATGTACCAGTGATTTATAATAATAAGCTCAACAACTCATAGATAATTTATTCCCTGTAAGTATTTACTGTTGTATATTTACATAGGTTTAGTTTTTAGATAATAATGTTCAAAAATGCTTTTTCTCAAAATTGTTAAGAGATTATTTTACATCAGTTTAACTTTAAACTTAAAAATTAACCAATATAATTTTAAACGTAACGTGATGGCCTGCAACACAGGTTTGTAGTACAGGTTTGTTCAGGCGGGTCGCTACCAAACATTGTAACTCCGATTCATCATAACTTGCACTAGTTAGGTATGTAAATATTTTAGTTTAGTTTTTTTTTAAGCAATATACATATTTGTATGGAAAATATTTCTATTGTAGACTAATGTACACTTTTTTGTAAACGATATTTAATAAATAAATTATTATTATTCACATCATTTTTAAATATTCATATAAAAACAAAAACATTTAAAAATATAAAAAAATAGTACCTCACCGGTATCGGGAACAGGGTCCAAGCTACCGGCGGTCAGGGCTCCAGAGAGAGAAACCTCCTGACAATGCGGGCCGTGTCCAGAAGTACTGCCTTCTGAATCAAGCCCTTGATCCAGCCGTCTAACGAGAGCCTCCTTAGATGTTGGTCGAGGCTCTTGGCAATTAAGCCATTGGCTGTAACAATTATCGGCACAATGATCGCTGAGTCCACATTCCACATGTCGACAACCTCATGGGCCAAGTCAAGATACTTTATATGCTTGTCTTTCTCGGCCTTCATGAGGTTCTCGTCATGAGGAACAGCTATGTCAATAATCATTGCGCGCCTCTCCAATCGATCCACCACCACTATATCAGGCTTATTGGCTACAATAGTCCTGTCAGTGATGATGGATCGATCCCAGTACAATGTGACATTGCCATTTTCAAGAACTGGATCGGGCACATCCCTGTAGTATGGAACTTCTGATTCCACGAGGTTGTAATTCAGAGCAAGTTGCTGATGGATAAACCTGGCCACAAGGTTGTGCCTGTGCAAGTACTCTTCGTTAGCAAGACGAGAACATCCAGAGATAATATGACGGATTGATTCACCCGGCCGGTGACATGCCCGACAAATGTCAACCGTGCCATCCTTCATAATAAATCTCCGGTAATTATTCGTCAAAATAACTTCGTCCATAATTGCACACACAAAACCTTCGGTTTCTCCAAATAGATCATCGAATCGTAGCCAGGATACGGACGCTAAGAAATCCACATCGGGCCCGTGTAGGGCCCGGAAAAAGCGTCCGTGAAGCTCCTTACTCTTCCAAACCTCCCTCGCGATCATTAGTCTCAAGCACTACAGGCTTGCACCAGTTCTCTTTAGCCAAGGAGAGCGGGGTGAGGCCTTTGTCCACTGCAACTACATCTCGGTGCATCCTTACGTCGACTCCTAGGAAATATTCCCTGAGACTGTATATCTCACGGTTGTGCAGAGTCTTAGCATTTAAGAAGCCACGACCTCCGCACTTCCGCGGGATATACAGTCTCATTACCGATGACCGTGGGTGATGCATCCGATACGCTGTCAACAATGTACGGACTCTCCTATCCAGGGCATCGAGTTCCGTTTGAGTCCATTTGAGTATGCCGAAAGAGTACATCAAGACCGGCATGACCCACCCGTTGAAGGCGCGCACCTTATTTCCGCCTGACAAAAGACTATTTAATACTTTCTTCAGGCGGCCAAAGAAGCGCTCCTTCAACGATTGCTTCATGTCAGCAGCATTGATGCCCAACGCTTCCGCCATACCCAAATATTTGTAGGTCTCAATTGAAGAGAGGGATCTAAGGTTTATGGAATCCGAAAGCTGAACTCCCTCAGATTCCACAATCTCCCCTCGCTTGACATGCATGACCGCACATTTGTCCACGCCAAATTCCATCCTGATGGCGCTACTGAAAGTTTCTGTTACTTTCAGTAGCTCCATCAGCTGTGAACTGTTGGTGGCAAAGAGTTTTAGGTCATCCATGTAAAGGAGGTGAGATATTACCTGACCTCCTCTCTTCAATCTATAGCCTAGACTTGAATTCTCCAGCAGTGTGCTTAGAGGATTCAAGGCTAAGCAGAACCAAAGTGGACTCAAACTGTCACCCTGAAATATACCCCGCTCAATCCTTATCGGTTCACTATTCCTCTGGATATGTCGACATCCTGGATAGCGAAGGACCGTCCTCCACTGCCCCATACACGACATCAGGAAGGTGCGCAGAGTGGTATCTATCTTGTACAACTCTAGCACCCTCATGAGCCATGTATGCGGCACAGAGTCATAGGCCTTCTTGTAATCTATCCAACATGTCGACAGATTTTTTCGGGATCGGCGAACCTGTTGACTGATGGCCATGTCAATCAGGAGCAGCTCCTTAGTACCGCGGGACCCATTCCTACATCCATTTTGAGAGGGAGACATGATACCGTTACTGTCTATGTGTTGGTTAATTTTCGCTCTCAAAATAGATGTAAAAACTTTATAGACCGTCGGCAAACATGTGATCGGTCTATAATTTTTAGGCTCCGCAGTACTACCTGATTTATGGAGCAGGTGGGTTATTCCTGTCGTCAAGAACGGGCAACGATCCTGATTCCAAGGCTGACTGGAACAGAGACGCTAAACAAACGTGCGACCTTCAAAACCATTTTATCCAGAAGTTGTGCAGCCCGTCCGGCCCTGGAGACTTCCAATTAGGCAATGGACGGACTGCACGAGCTACATCATGGGGGCTGATAATGATTGCCCCCATTTCTGGTATCGGGTCGCACGCTCGTTCGACTTCCAGAGTCCAATCACCCTCAGTGTGACTGACAGGCACCGACCAGATGTTGCGCCAGAACAAACACATGGCGTCATCATCCGGCAGGTGCGTATCAGTGACACTTTGAATCGGTCGCTCCCAAGTCCTATAAACCCACCTTTCATCGCTCTGGAATGTGCGATTCTGAGTGTATCGTTCCACCCGCCGCTTATACCTTCGAATACGGTTTGCCCATGCATACACCTTCTGCTTCAGGAAGTCGATGCGCTCTGTGACCCAGGGCATATAGTCTCGAGGACTGATATCAGTCCCCGAGAATGCCCGCCTCACAAAGCGCATCACTCTAGGGCGAGTATTGCCCTCCCTAAAGCAAATAAGTTTGCCGATGAGCACTCTGGCCTCACTAATACGCCGCTCAATTCTGCACTGCCACGCCGGTACGGCAGGTTTTGGTCGTGTAGCTCTATCATCACTAGGAAATTTTACGTGAGTCACACGACATGCCGCAACAGCTGCGCAGTACAAAATCGAATGCGCATCAGTGAGGTCTTCGCAACCATCAAAATAATTTGATAATTGCGAATCCAGAGCACACACCAGCACCCTATTTTTTTTATGCATGGGCAAACGAGGTAAACGTGGTCTAAGCTCAGGCGGAATGAATCGATATTCTCGAATCGCACCCTCCAAAGCGCTCCTCAATTCATCATTGCACTGGGTACTTACTTGTGTAACCATGTCATCACTCCCATCAGTAATATGGCTACGTGTTGCGGTCGGCTGTGGTTGTGCCACTTCCACAATCTGCGGCAGGGGAGCAGTATCATGGTTTCTCTGCATTTCAATTCGGAGGCGATCAAGTACAATGTCATCCAACATACGATTGCGCTGGATGACCCGCACCTGATCCGATAATCGTTGTGCCGAAACGTTGACAGCTGGCTCAAGCACCTGAAACAGAGAGAGCATCCGAACACGGTACGCGGTCAGATTACTTCCCCCCTCTGTAGCCCCATAGTATGCGCGCATGACATTTTCATTGATGGCTTGTGTCCATCTCATGCGCTGCACACTTCCGCCGGGAGCTGGGACCCTATCAGAGGCCGGTGGGCCTCGCGGTCCTAAACCATCCGGCGGCCGGCGTCCTCCCCGTCGACGAGCTGGTGGTGGCGTCGTAGGCGGAGAGAAATACTCGTCGCTCGAGCTCGACGCAACTGCCGAGGCCGGTATCACAGCACTCACGGTGGGACTGGGTTTCGGCGGCGGCGAGGCGGAGCTGAGCAACGGGTCCGGAGGTGGTGGGCGTGCTCTGCGTGCTGCTGCTCGCGTCAACATTTTCTTCGTCACATTATATTTACATTTGGCTGATTTTCGCTTCTATTGTTCGTTTCGTGTTTTGTTGTGTGAATGTTTCTATGACAGATGTCATGATGATATTATATTTTTCAGGATTGTTTTTTGATCTATTGCCGCTATGTCTTTGATTTTTATTTAAAGAAGATTGAATAAGTGGCCAAAACAAGTACTTGGGTGATATTTTTCCAATGATTTTCATGTAATTTGTATAATTTTATTAATTTAAAACGAAAATTGTAAAAAATTTAAGTGTGACGTCTAGAGTTGCCAGCAGTATTATTATTATTATTATTTAAGTCATTAAATTTAATGCTGATTCACTAAAATATTTACATTACTATGTATGTGTATACATAAGGCAATAGTAATATTAGGTCTTTACATATGAAATTGCCGCTCGGTATCAAAAAATTAAAAATAACTTTTTTTTAAAGAAATTATATATTTTGTCAATCGAAGTATGCACCAATGTTATCGATACACTTCCGCCATTTTATCGGGAGCTCATTGATCCCTTTGGTAAAAAAAATCCTGGGAGCGAGAATCGATGAACTGCTTGAAGGCTGTTTAAACTGCCTAAGCAGAATTGAATTTTTTTCCTTGTAAAAAGTTGTCCAAATTTCGGAATAAATGGTAATCGTTTGGGGCAAGATCTAGAGAGTATGGTGGGTGACGCAGAGTTTCCAGTCGCAGCTCCTCTTACATGGCGACCGTCTGATGTGCAGTATGTGGTCGAGCGTTATCCTGAAGGAGATTGCTCCTTCAGGATAACGCTGGTCTGGTCAATTGCTCTAGCCCATTGGGGCTAGAGCAATTGACCAGTCTCGGTTGTTTAATGGTGAGCTTTTCCATCATTGTTTGCAACTGTTGACAATACATGTCTGCAGTAATCGTCTGGCCTGATCTCAAGAAGCTGTAGTGGATGACACCAGCACAGGACCACCAAACACTAACTAGAATCTTCTTTTTGGTCAGTTTTTGCTTGGGGCAAGGTTTTGCCGGTTCTCCAGGGTTAAGCCATTGTGATGATCGCTTGCGATTATCGTACACGATCCACTTCTCATCACAAGTGACAATACGATTTAAAATTCCCTCATTATTGTGACGATTGAGCAAGGAAGCGCAGCAACCGACGCGTGTTTGTTGGTGTGCTTCAGTCAATTCGTACGGTACCCACTTTTCGAGCTTTTTTACTTTTCCAATTTGACGCAAATGGATAATGATTGTTTTGTCACTTACTCCAAAGGCTGCTGCTAATTCAGAAGTGGTTTGAGATGGATCCGCTTCAACTATCGCCTTTAATTCTTCATTATTCACTTGAGTATCCGGTCGTCCACGAGGCTCATTTTGTAAATCAAAATTTCCAGAACGGAAACGTTGAAACCAAAAACGCACCGTTCGTTCGTTAGCGGTGCTTGGCCCGTACACGTCGTTAATCCTTCGAGCCGTTTCTGCTGCACTGGTGCCACGGTGGAACTCATATTCGTAAATATCGCGAATTTTTAATTCCTCCATTGTTGTTGCTATAGCAATTTTCAAGCCCAAACAAATGACGATAAAACAAATGAAACACGAATTTTAAAACAATATTCTTTAGTCTTTATTTTGAAATAATTTTGAATTTGGAATTCCTAATCAAACACAAAATATTTGATTTCAAAGTTGCCAGTATTAAGTATCGGCAATTTCATATGTAAGGACCTAAATCTTACCCTCTTTTGATGGCATCACGATCTTCTCTGGAGCTTGGAAATCTCACAAATTTATTAAAAGTATGTGGTATATTCAGTACCTCTATTACCTGGTTAATTACCCGAGAAACAGAGGGTTGTGAGACTGCATGACTTTGGGACTGTCCAACAAATGTTTAGTACGAACCAGGTGCATAAAAAGCTAGTGCAACTAAGATCTGGAATGACATTAAGAAAAGTGTTTATCGCATTTTTACACACGTAAACAAAATAATTATCTACTGGTGCGTAAAAAATTATGTTACCTTTGTTTCCGTATTAATGCCATCGGAGCGAAGATTGGCATGTGAGGAGTAATCTCCTCAATCAAAGACCTAGCCTTGAAGAGCCTGTATGTTTTCACAAACTAACGATTCGTTAAATTAAAAGCGTTGTTGCTTATTCTTGACGAAATATTCCTTTTCTTACCCTTACGAGGTCAACCTCATGAGCAAGTTCGAAAAATTCCACATAGAATGTCATTAAAAAAAAAACAAATTATAGCAATTGTACAACGATTCAGAAAAAGTTACACTTTAACAGCTTTTGTTCAGTCGCAAATTTTTACAGATGGACCGCTACAGTTCAGTTTCGTATCGACAGATGCATGTATCAAAATATTAGAAAAATACGAGTTAACGCAAGTTAACGTTATGTTCGCTATCGATTGTGTTAGCAGAATAGCACTTGAGAATGTCAAATGTTAACGGTACTGTAACGAGCCCGCAATCAGATCGTTATTCATTAGTCGAATAAGAAAACGCTTGAAAGCTGTGGTTAAATTGCTGTTCGATTGCATTTGTGGTATTAATTTGTTAGATCGACTACTGGGAGGTAATTCTACTAATCTCCTTATCTACTTTGTCGTGCAGTACAAATGCTACTAGGCGCGCTTAAAAGAAAACCGGTTTCATCATTTTTCAACCGTAGTTTAATTCGATAATTTTTAAAAGTGCCTATTTTATCCGATAATACTTCTGGGAACCGAGACTGTAATTGCTCGGCTACATACCGTTAAGGAAGTTAACCGAAATTAATTTTAACTTATTTGATATAAAATCTGCCGAGCAGCGGTGGGCCGCCGCTACGTATTATATACCGCTACGTGTTATTATCGCGACACAACGTCAACTTTAAGTCGTTCGTGGTACGAGTTCCAACCCAACATCTACAGACCTTTTTGAAGGAGGACTTTTGGCCGAAAGGTGTCGTATATCGACGTTTCCGAGGATGGTTACGCGACACCACGCAGCGAAACACGACGCCGACTATGTAAAGTGTTAAGTTTAATAAACGTTTAGTTGATAAGGTTTTTTTTTTATATGTATTAGTTTATGGTTGTTTAAGATTATTTATGTATTTTTTCTATGGGCCTCAGTTGCCTGACAATAAAATTTATTATTATTATTATAAACATCGAGTGTGTGCGTGCGTTGCATGTATGTTGCTGGCAGTCACACGTACCCTACACACTCTATTATGTTTCCTGTGTAACTGTGAAATCTTTTCCATAAAACTTTATTTGTCGACTTGCCTTTGCCATGTACCTTTCGATATTACCGAAACAGCAGAACCACTATCGATTTGAAATTGAACACATTTGTTATTAATTGTTACCGTTTCCGTCATAGGTTCCCCTTGAGTTGAACATATGTTAAAAAACGACTTACCATCGTCGTCCTCGCTCACATCCCCCGTGGTCACGTAATTTATTAAATTTTTACACATCTACGCAGATGTCCTACAACGTTACACTTTTGGCATTTATACTTCGACATTCCGACGACTTATGATTGCGACGACCGCACACCGTACTTTTGGCACTCATGGCACTATTTTGTCCTTTCCCGATCTTGAACACCTGAACCTGGGGGTCAAGTCTGCTATTTTTATAATTTCGTCATTCCAACACGATTCCATTGTCATTTTGCTAAAAGTTCGTAATCTGCTACATCCATAATGGTCGATCATTGGTCGGTCAATGGTCTCATAATAGAATTGTGTTATAATGACATTGTCAACAAATTTGAACATTTATTCATGCCAGATTTCATTTATATATATTTTTACAAATTATTTATAAGTGTTATAAGCAATCTGAAGTAGTAAGAAGTTCGTAAACTAAGTCAGTCATTAATTTGTCATTATGTACGAGATTACCATTGTATATCATTTCTTTCAATGGACTGTCATTGGCTGACCACTGGAAAGTCATAATGACGCCATTATATTAGTAGATTACCAAACTTGTCAAAATCAACAATTATGAAATCAATGACAGACCATTCTGACACTATTGTAATAGCAGGCTTGAGGCCCTGGTCCGTAGGGGCAGCCGACGTGGCGGCGGCGCCTGCGTGCGCGCACCGTACGCTCTCTGCGACCTCCACTGCCTTTGCCAAGGTCAAGCTCTCCAAGGCCCGGGCAAACAATTTCTCTCGTTCTGGACCCGCTACCATCCCCATCACGAAACGATCTCGCAATGCTTCTTCTACATTGCTAAACCCACAATGTGCGGTGCGTCCTCGTAGCCTTGCCGCACATTGCGTGTGTGACTCGCCTGGTTACTGTGAAGCCGAGTAGAATTTATATCGCTCGCTGAACCCGCACCGTTTTGGGGTGAAGTGATCATCCAACAACTTAATAAATAAATAATAAAATAAATAAAATTCATTTATTTCAGGCAAGACACCCATACGACAAAATTACATAAAATTGAATTGAAATACACTTCAAATTGATATTAAAATATTGAAAATAAATGCATTATTGTTAAAAATATTAATTAAAAATAAATAATTATATAAAAAAATTAAAAAAATAAATATTCTTAGCAGGAATATTGACAGCCATATATAAAGAAATAATTAGCTTTATATATGGCTCTCAGTATTCCATTGTCCGAATCGTGTACACGGCTCATAAAGGAGGCCCTCGCTTTTCGTAATACAGCATGGAAATCATCTACTCTGTTCTCTGCAAACATGCCGGACGCACTACACCTCCACGGTAGCCCAAATATACACCTGAATGCGTTGTTGTATTGCACACGTAGGGTGTTGTAAGCGCGTTGTTTGTGCTTGTACCAAAGGTGGCCAGTATAAAGCGACCGACAGTACGCATTGAACAGAGTGACTTTAACTTGATTGGTACATTTAGCGAATCGCCGAGCAAGCATGTTACTTTTAGCAGCCAACATTCTCCTATGTCTTTCTAAATCCTCATCGCCCCGCAGTTTATCCGTTACGATATGACCGAGATATTTAAAACTCTTAACAACTTTTAGTTTGGTGTTACACAATGATATATCAGGCGTAGGTAATGGACTGTTATCGTATCTAAATACCATCAATTCCGTTTTTTTTACATTGTATTTGAGACCATGCTTACTAGCGTACACTTCACAGATGTTCAGTAGCTTTTGCAACCCCTTGACAGAGGGGCTGAGCAAAACCATATCGTCTGCGTAACTGAGATTATTTACAGGGACATTATCAATAGAACAGCCGACACCGGCTCTGCTCAGCTCCTCTATCAAGTCGTTAACATATAAATTAAATATTGTTGGCGATGTTAAACCACCCTGTCTCACTCCGGAATTGAGGGTGTATTTGTTATGGACCAAGTGATAAATTGGGCAGTATACATAATGCCCGGTCATTATGAAAAATGCCCAATATGAAAGTGCAATTTGATAATAATTATTCAAATAATCAAATTGACTGGGCAGTATACATATTGCCCATCACCTTTTGGGCAGAGTAATACAAACACATTTAATTACCGAGGACTTCTACCTTAAAAAACCACTAGTTTTTGCATTTAAAACTTAAGGAAAGTTATATTAAAAATATAACATAAAATATAATTAAATTTAAAACGAAAATTTCACAACATATCTTTGTTTTATAGAAATGACTTATTAAAAAATAAAACAGAAAATAAACTAAAGTTAAAGCAATCAGACTCATTATTTGGCATAATTAGCATCTTCTCTTAATATAAGTCAAATTAAATTATAAGTCAAATAGAACATAAAACTGAAAACAATAATTATACTTGAATATGTAGCAAGTAACAGGTTTATTTATTAGAACAACTACCACTGTGATGGCATTTTGAGGTACACAACTTTTTGGCTTTGCGACAACTACATTTATCAGACTTGCAACCACCTTTACAACCACATCTACTATAACCTTGCCCTCCGCATTTAGAGGACATTCTACAACACTCTCTCAGCGAAATCTCTGTCTCTGGAACATCTTCAGGCGAAATAAATCTTTCCTTGCAGACAGTAAATTGGTTTCTTGAATATAGTTGATTTAAATTACCTTGTTTTGTTCCCAGTTTATAAAGGTTATTGGCTGTTAATTCAATAACGGTAGCAAGCATATTTCTTCCATCGCTACGAGCGCGATCAACATCGGGAACTCGGACTCTTACAGTGTCACCAATTGCAGCCACGGGATATTTAGCGCTTGATACATCCAACATTTTATTTGCTTGTTTCTGCAAATTTCTTAAAGCTAGTTTCCTAACTGCCATAACATTTTCTTTTTTGCGCTCCAGGTTTTCGTTTGTGGGTATTGGGTTTGAATCTGTATCTGAAGTTTTTTCAGACTCCTCATCTACGGTAAAAGTTAACGGAAATTGACTTGAGCTAGCTGAAAATAAATTCATATCATTTTGAGTTCCACGCGGTCAGTTTCGATGGGCTCCAGTTGATAATTTTTGGCAGACTCTACTTGATCATTTTCGGCGGACTCTACTTGATAATTTTCGGCGGAGTCTACTTGATAATTTTTGGCGGACTCTACTTGATCATTTTTGGCGGACTCTTCTTGATCATTTTCGGTGACAACCACTAGATTTCTTTCAGTAATAGTGCTCTCAGTAGATAATAGTTTCTCCAAGTCTTCTTCTGAATTAATATCAAGCAGAGCCTCATGTGGTATAGAAGAACTTTTAAGCCCTACTTTCAACTTCGTTCCAAACATGGCTTCATATGGAGTGCAGTTAATACCTGTGTGATGGGCTCTATTTTTCATTAATTGTACAAAACGTAATCCTTCCGACCATTTCTTAGTGTTGTTATCCTCCAACCACGTACTCAGCATATTCTCTATGTCATGGTTTGCTCTCTCTACTGACCCTTGGCTTTGAGAGTGTCTCGGTTTACCATGTACAATTTTCAATTCAGGCCACATTTCACAAGCTTCCTGAACAATTTTATTAGCAAACTCTCTGCCATTATCGCTTTGAAGAATGCTTGGTGCACCGAATATTGTAAAAATATCAAGTAGTACATATGCTACTTCTTCAGCAGTTTTGGTCTTGAGCGGACGGAGTTGCACAAATTTTGTGAGATGATCTTGGTATACAAGTATAAATTTATACTGATTATCTCCTTGTGACTGCATGTCAATAAGGTCTACTTGACATCTTGCATTCATTTCGCCGCTAAGAATAGGTTTAACAACTAATCCTTTTTTTGGAACGCTGCGTTTCTTTTCGCAGCTCTCACAAAGGTTTAAATAAATGGCAATCATTTCCCTCGTAATATTTTTATACCGAAAATTTAGCTCCTTTTCCATTCGGTTTCTACCACCATGCCCTACACTCAGATGGGTATCATGCAAAATCTGAAATATCTCGTTGTTTTTCACGTAGTACCTAATCATATTGTCTTTGACTGGAACAATCAATTTCTCTGTTTCTTTAACAGCCATGACGTCAAATCTTCGCAAACGCTGATAATCGTCGGGTTTTTTATGCGACTTCTTTGATTTTGCAGATTTAACTTTTTTAATCATCTCAGTATAGCTTTCGTTGGTGAAAAACTGAGTATTTTGTCCTTTAAGTGACATTAATTCACTCAATCTTTCGTCAAATTGACGATTCATTTCGTTTAATTTCGAAATATCCATGATTAATTATTAAAATACACACTAACAGCTGTTTCACTTTATTTCGCTAACACACTCGCGTTAACAATTAGTTACGAAAGTAAAAATAAAAGCATTTGCGTCCGTCCGTCTTCGCTTATAATGCAAAACTAAACAAAAACAATAGCGCTTGAAGTCCGCCGCACGAGCCGCACGCTGAATGGCGGTCTCTGATTGGTCAAAGCGTGTCACGCCACGCGTACTTCCCTCCCCGCCCTCGCACCGCGTCAAATATAGCTTTATTATCAAATTGCCCAATTGTCATGTAGCAATATAATAATGACCGTGCAATGTGATAAATAATGACGTTAAGATAGTAATTAATCACTTAGCCCGATAAAGCTAGACATTATTCATAATGGTCGTGCATTATTAATAATGCCCGCATTAATCACCTGGTCCATAACATATTCACCGGATAAACTTTCTCCCCACTTTACAACGTTAGTTTGACCCTCGTACCAATATTTCATGACATTAATTACTTCCGGTGGTATACCTGCATTGTACATCTTGTTCCACAAGACATTGTAGTTTAAAGAGTCAAAAGCACGACTTAAATCAAGAAAACAGGCATAGATATTTGTTTTTCTGTCCAAATAGTACTGGACAGTTTTCTTTAACGAGAATATGGCGGTATCAGTCAAAAGATTTGGACGTCGTAGATTCGTACGAATAATGAGTCCTTCATACGGCCCCTCCTGTAAGTCTTTCGGCAACGCCAAATCCGCTGCCAGCTTGTAGGTCACTGTCATGGAGTGCACTAAGTAGTATCGCTCGTCTTCTTGTACCTACCGCGTCACTTTTGGCGTCGATATCATTAGCGATGAAAAATTGCGATATTCGACCTTTATACGTTTTCCACTCGTGTATATTGTAGTCGAATGTGGATAAAACACCAAATGACGCCATGTTGGGTAACCTCGTCGCCACTGTTAGGTATATGTACGGGAGAGCAAATGAAACCACGGCTGCTGTTAGAAAAAAACCGGCATTTTATAATAAGAAATAGAAAAGTCGAAGAAACCGAAAGATGCCATTAGAAAAATGTAGTAAAGAGTGATAAACAGTAAGAGGAAAAATGATAATAATATTGACTGAGGAAAAGGTGACCATTTGGTAGAAAAAGTGCACACAGAAAAACGTGAAGAAATTGAAAAGAAATTAATATTTGGTAAAATTATTTCAAGAAGTGTAGAGGAAGGTATTCCGGGGCTTGAGAACAAAAGAAAAAAAAAGAAGTCTCTGATGTGATTATGACTGAAAAGGATAAATTTCAAAAATGTAAGCTCTTGACACAAACAAGAACATTCACGGTTAGAGATCGATTAGAGACAGAACAACTTATTCTGGAATTTTTCGACGATGACGCAGTGACGAGAATAGCAGCTAATAAAAAGAATATATAACAAGAACAAAATTAGAATGCAGAAAAGAGACTTAACAGACAC
Organism: Charanyca ferruginea; assembly: GCA_947361185.1. Lineage (NCBI taxonomy): Eukaryota > Metazoa > Arthropoda > Insecta > Lepidoptera > Noctuidae > Charanyca > Charanyca ferruginea. The sequence continues at coordinate 18,701,199 of OX376077.1, read as the reverse complement.
ATTGACCAATCTGTTATTGGGTAACGTATTAAGGTACGCATTAAGGTAACATATCAAACATTTTGTAAATATCGCCCGAGTTGGGTTTTAATGATTTATACCCAGAAGCGTCCAGTAGAAATACTTGTGCTTGCACAGTTCACGTTAATGTAGATTTGTTAATAAAATGTCTTAATACAAATAAAATATTAAAATAATCTAACGGGACAGGTATTTTAGAAACCTTATGCTGCAACGTTAATCTTGAAAATTGTTTAAATCGAACATGTGAAGAATGTCAATTGAAAAACATAGATTACGCCGAATTTTAGAATGAGAAGAAAATTAAATACTATCAGTGTGTACTTGCTCTGAAAAGTACTATGTGAAAGATGAGAAGAAAACAAAATTAGTAACAAAAAAAAGAAATATTGTATGATTTTCCACGAAACATTATACTCAAATTAGAAAACTCTCTAGTGGGCTACATGAAACATTGCACTAATATTTTGACTCAGTATAGAAACCTTAAAGAGCTTAAAAATAATCTTACTCCTCGTGATGTAGTGGTTCATGTCGACTTTAGCGAGAACTATTGTGTTAAATATAACGAGGAAATACAAAGTTTTCACTGGTGGTAGTAGAATGCAGTTGTCACTGCATACATGTGTCATCTACTTGATAGACCCAAAAGTTTGCATTCAAAAGCAATATAGTTTTTGCACTATAAGTGAATGTACCCAACACGATGCTGCAGCTATCTGGGCTTATTTGATGCCGACCATTTCGTATGTGATGGAAATTTCGACCCAAATCGATACTGTACACTTTATTTCCAATTGTCCAACGAGCCAGTATCGCAATCGCTTCATATTTTATATTTGATTTTCCGCAGCTGAAGTCTATGATCTGGAATTACTTAGAAAGAGAAAGGCAAGAATAAATTTAAATTATGAATTTCTTGGAGATTTAAGTAACATTAAAAGTAGAACTAGGGAGGGATTAGACTAGGCATTGTATAATATGGCCAATTCATCAGAATTCTGGAAAAGTATCATTGGGACGGTTAATGGAATGGCAATATTATCATTTAGTAGTATCCTGATTGTCAGATTGGTTAGGATCCTTAGTGTAAAAGTTTTTTAGATAAGGAGGGAGTAACTAGCGGGCCGATAAAACTAGATCTTCCATAAATTTAATCAAAAATAAGCTCCTCATTTACTTTAATTTAGATTTCACTTGTAGTGAAGCTTATTACGCCTTAAAAAATGACACTAAATGAGAAATATAATTTTAAAACATACAAAATATACTCTTTATTTTATTGAAATACTGTTGATTTGCGTTCTCCAACCTGAATATACTGGATTTCTTGCACAGATTTTTACAATAGAACGTTTATGGGTTTTACCATTAGATAGATAGATATAGATAGTATTTATTTTGTAAAACATGAGTACAATGTGAAAGGTCTTATGACATAGAGGTGGCTACAAGTTTTGCCATCTATGGCATACAAAATTCATTTTTCATTTTCATTTCGTTTCATTAGACTAACAACAAAAAAAAAATAGAAATAGGACGAAAATACCAAATTACAATGTCAAAATTTAAATTATAAAATTGAAATTACAATGTCAAAATTTAAGTTTAATTCAATATTCTTAAATTAGTTAGTCAGCACTCTATACAAGCAAAATATCATTTAAAAATTCATCTACGCTATAATAGCACTTTTTTAGTTTACCCCGAAGGGACTTTTTAAATTTCTTTAGAGGCATACATTTAATAATATTAGGTATTTTATTATAAATATTTGGAGCAATACCAAAGAAACTCTTTTTTAATAAAGCAGTTTTACACATATTTTGGCATAACACATTCTCATATTGGGCACGAATTGGGTTTCTCTTAACGGCTGAAAATTTTTGAAATAAATGTTGATTAGCTTTTACAAATAATGCAGTTTCTAATACGTACAAAGATGGAAAAGTTAATATTTTTAATTTTTTAAAGTAAGGAACGCAACTATCCGTTGTTCTTAGACCACACATTGATCGTATACACCTTTTCGCATCCGGAATATAAGTTCTCTATTAGTTGACTGTCCCCAAAAAATAACACCATATCTTAAAATAGAAGCGACCAGTCCATGATAGGCCGTTAGTAATGTGTCAACATTTACCTTCTTGAATAATTGAAATAGTAGATAAGCCGATTTACTCAGACGCTTACAGATTTCCTCTACGTGAGGTTTCCAGGTTAGTTTAGATAATAATCTATACTTATACCCAAGAATTTTGCATCAGTAACTTCTTCCACTACCAAGTTGTTATAGGCAATGTTAACTGGTGGGGACTTACGGCGCTGGTGGAAATGCATAACTTTGGTTTTATTTAAATTAATTACAAAATTATTTTTGTCAAGCCAATTTATAATGTCACTCAGAGAATTATTTATGTCATTTTCATAATTATTAGGATTAGTACATTCCACAATAGCCGTGCTGTCATCTGCAAATAGCACCATTTTATGGTCTATAGTTTTTGGGAGATCATTAATATATATCAAGAAGAAAGGTGGCCCCAGTACGCTACCTTGAGGTACGCCATATTTTATAAGCCTTGGTTTAGTTATATATATTATCTCCAATTTACTAATAGGACAAATTCTAGTGATTTCTGTACATTGGGTGCGATCACTCAGATATGATTCCAGGAGTTTCAAGATGTTTCCTCTTACGCCATACCCATATAATTTTTGCAGCAAAATCTTATGATCCACGAAATCAAACGCCTTCGTCATATCTGTTAGTATAGCACACACAGGATTACCTTTATCTACAGATGTCATTACACCTGACAGCAGATCGAATAGAGCCATATTAATATTTGTATGTTTTCTGAAGCCTTTTTGTTCATTGCAAAAACGTTTGAATTTTTCGAAATAAGAATATATTGCGTTATAAATGACTTTCTCAATTATTTTTGAAAATACTGATATTTTTGCAATAGGCCTATAGTTTTGAACATCACTTTTATCGTTTTTTTTTATAAAGCGGTTTTATGATGACTTTTTTTAGGCTATTTGGAAATAAACCATCAGAAATGCAAAGATTAATTATATGTGATAGTGAAGGTGCTATAATTTCCTTTACGTATTTTATTACTTATTACTTAAGTTGATATGCCATCAAATCCTACCGTATTTGTGTTTTTCAGGCTGCTAATTATTTTAATTATTTCAGAATCAGAAACAGATAGCATAAATAGTAATTGAGAATTTGAAGGTTCAATAACGAAATTATTGGTTAAAGTTCCTGTAGTTTTAATATTATTTTCAATTACCTCTATAAAATAGTTATTAAATTCATTTGCAATACTCATAGGATATGTAAGAGTTAAATTATCTTTGTTTATTGACAGTATAGGTTCTTGTGGTAAGTTAAAATTTGATTTTTTAATGACTTGCCAAGAAGCTTTTGATTTATTTTTTGACGTATTAATGTAGTGGTTATTTTGGGCATTTTGAGTTAATTTTATTATTTTTCTATAAATTTAAGAGTATTTTTTAAACGCAAGCCTATTTTTTGTATTAGGATTAAATCTATATGCCCAAAGCAACTAGGCGTACACTGGCCTTTGCTCCGGGGTGGCTCAAATTGTGTAGAGTGTCAAATACCTGGCGCCGAAAGGGGGGTGTGATGAAAGGCCTTGGGGTTGTAGTTGACACGTCGCAGTATACCTATACGTTTGCGTCTGGTGTTTTCTCCTTCCTTAACACCAAACTTGAACCGTTTGTCAGGAGGTCCTGTAGCTCGTTGTCTGTGCTCTGATCGTGGGCCAAGGACTGGTAATCTAGGGGCAGAGTAACAGCATTAATACGGGATAGAGTGTCCGCTACGACGTTTTCTTCGCCTGGTATGAACCGGATGTCTGTTGTAAATTGACTTATGTAGTCCAAGTACCTAAATTGACGAGGCGAACGGTTATCTCCGGGTTTGGTAAATGCAAAAGTTAACGGTTTGTGGTCCGTCATGATCGCGAATGTCCTTGCCTCGACCATGTGCTTGAAATATTTAATTGCTTCATATATAGCCAACAATTCGCGATCATACGGGCTATATTTCCTTTGAGCTGGAGACAACTTTTTCGAAAAGAAAGCCAACGGTTCGAGCTGTCGTCCTTTACGCTGTTGCAGGACGGCTCCTATTGCAGTGTCCGAGGCGTCGGTCTGCACAAATAACGCTGCATCTGGATCAGGATGTGCTAGTTGTGTGGCTTCGGCTAGGCTTTGCTTACACTTAGCAAATGTGTCTTGAAGCTCAGGTGTCCAATCTACAGGCTGCGATCCTTTGGTTTTTGGGCCTGCAAGCAATGAATTAAGTTTAGCCTGAATCATAGCTGCTCGTGGGATGAAACGCCTATAAAAATTTATCATTCCCAGAAATCTACGTAGCTCCTTTATAGTCCGTGGTTCTGGAAAGTTCTGGATTGCTTCAACCTTTGATTGTGGTGGCTGCACACCTGTTGCGGAGACCTTGTAGCCCAGGAAAGTAACCTCTGATTGCCCTAAATGACATTTCGAGAGGTTTACCAAGATGCCGTACTCGTTTAGCCGCTTGAAGAGGAGTTCCAGGTGTTCCAGGTGTTGGCTGCTACTTCTGCTGGATACTAAAATGTCATCTAGATAGCAATAACAGAAGTCTAAACCGCGTAACACCTCGTCCATGAACCTCTGAAAGGTCTGTGCGGCGTTGCGGAGTCCAAAGGTCATGAACGGGAACTCAAATAGACCAAAAGGTGTTGTGATTGCTGTCTTTGGTATGTCCTCTTCGCACACAGGGATCTGGTTGTATGCTTTTACCAGGTCTATAGTGGAGAATATCGTGCTGCCTGTCAGCTGGTGTGCGAAGTCCTGTATATGTCGTACTGGATAGCGGTCGGGGATGGTACGTGCATTTAGTGCCCTGTAGTCACCGCATGGACGCCAGCCGTCGTCTTTCTTTCTTGAGAGGTGAAGCGGTGAAGCCCAGGCGCTCTGCGAACTGCGTGCTGTTCCGTTCTGTAACATAGCTTCAAATTCCTGCTTAGCTATTTTTAATCTCGCAGGATCCAGGCGGCGTGGTCGACTAAAGACGGGTGGTCCAGGTGTGGTACTGATCTGGTGCACCGTCTTGTGTTTTGGGGTGCTAGGCTTACCGGCTGGTCGTGTGATGTCGGGGAACTCTCGTAGCAGGCGGAGGTATTGCGTGTCAACCGTTGTTGCGCATGTTGTGCGTACTGACAAAATGCTATCTGCACGCTGTTGCTGTGGGGCGGATACGGTTAGCGATGTCACCCCATCAATTATGCGCTGGTTACGGCAGTCGACTAGTAGGTTGTAAAATCCTAAAAAATCAACACCGATTATTGGTTTTGATACGTCTGCTACTATGAAACGCCAAAGAAATGCACGGCGTAGTCCCAGGTTAAGCGATAACTCTATGAAACCATACGTAGCTATTGGAGTACTATTGGCTGCAAATAGTTGGTAGTTAGTTTTGGGTCGCGACTCCCGAACAGCTGTCCTTGGAAACACGCACAGGTCTGAACCCGTGTCAACCAAGTATTGGATCTTCGTGTTTTGGTCGGTAATGAACAGGCGGTTCGAAGTGTTAGGGCAGTCGTTTACCGCGATTATCGGCTGCCTTGGCTGTTTCCCGACTTGTAATTGCAGGGTTGAGTGCATTTCCTTGCGTTCTCCTTGAACCGGTAATGGTACCAGCAGTGCGGGTGATCTGCTGGTCGTGGACGGGATCGGGATCGCGAGCGGGAGCGGTTCCTATGGGAGAATGTTGACTCACGTCTGGAACGCTTCTGAAACTCCGTGGTCATCACCTCGATTTTTCTGGCAAGCTCGGCTACTTGTATTCTTAAATCGCTGTCGCTTGTACTTTGGGCCATCGGCTGTTTTGTTGTTGATGTGCTAGCTACCTGCGAAGTGGTTGGAACGATATCGTTAATACGGTCCGCCAGTTCTGCTGCGGCCTCGACGCTCATACCTGATTGAGATGCTAAAATGGTTTGTAAGTTGGTCGGAAGTCTGCTTGCCCAAATAGTCCGAATAAAATCTGAAGGTACGGTAGGTCCCGCTAACTGTTGAAGATGCCTGAGAAATTGAGACGGTTTTCTGTCACCTAGTTCCTCATGCATCAGGAGCTGCTTAGTTTTCCTCTCCTGTGATGCTGACAGTCTCTTGATAAGTTCCTCCTTCAGCTTATCATACCTGCCCGTGGTAGGTGGAGTGACTATTAGGTCCCTTACTTCGGCGGAATATTGGGGTTCCAGCTGTGCTAGCACATAGTAGAACTTCGTCTCGTCCCTCACAATATTAGAAAGAATGAACTGACCTTCTATTTGGGCGAACCACAGTGTTGGGTCTTCCGGGTTGAACGGGGGTACCCGTACACCAACTCTAAACAACTCTGCTGTCCCTTCTTTGGCCGACTCCGTGTCCATCTTGTCCTTGTTCGTTCGGGGTCACCACTGTAGAAGTGCTTTGGTACTACTTCTAACGTAATTTTGCACGAGCCGGGAATCGAACCTCGTATGACTTGCGCTCCACCAAACTTCTAGGTATCCTACCGGTATGTGAATTAACACTCGCAGTACGTAAATTTGAATCGGTTTTATTATGGAATTTAGTGACAATCAGATACAGCAAGAAGTGGGTACAAGCGAATAATAATTAATGGTTTGAAAATTACACTGGCTTTTATACGAAACCAAAACAAAAGAAACTTAAATTAGAAGTAGGGGTCCTTTGGGCGTACACAATATGTCCGCTTGATTTTGGAAACAAAAGGATAGCTAAACGGCCATATTGTGGCGCATCCATGTTGCTTCGCGGTGACGTATGTCGTAGGCAGGCGTGGCTTACGCGATGACACGACGGTCGAACAATGGCCTACGTCACAGCGGTGACCACCGCCATATTGGTCACCTGATGTGTGGCGTGATTTTGTTGTGTGCCTTGATGTATAAGCGGTAGCGTTTTAGTGGCGGCGGATAATGGTCGCCACACTTTGCTTTCGACTACAGATTTTTATTCCCCGAGAGTTAACTCATCGTAACACGCGTTTACGCTGAGTATACAGTCACCATCAACATACGTCATACTGCAACTATGCAATTATCAGAAATCAGACACATTTATTATTTTTGTATTATATTCAGTCGGGCATCAGCCACCAGCTAATTATCCTGTATTTTTATAATTAAATTAATATTGTAATAAATAAATATTTTTTTAAGTAAATTCCCGACCGCCGAAACATAACTGGCGCAGTCGGTAGGATCGCGACGTTCTAAGATCGAATCCAACTCTTCATCTTACGGGCGACGGTTTTCAAATCGTTCTTTCACGATCTACAAAGAATCTATCGCGCGGTCGGACACCTCTACGGTCATCGGGATAAATCTCCGGAGAATTGGAGGAAGCTGTGCTGGACGAGACTCGACTCGACAGGAGATGCAGTGGCTGCTCTGGTGAGTGCTCTTATCTTACCAACTGTCCTTGCTCTATTTCCTGCCTTATTTTAATTTGTGTATTTTATGTTAATTGATGTGTCTGTCTTTAAGCTAAAATCGCAGTAGGCAACCATAAAATTATAATAAGTAGCGTTAAGTGTACCACGAGTAAATTCCAAGTGTTATATTCGGCACTTGTATTGTTTTACGTCAAGCGCCACTACACAGGCAAGTTACAGTAAAACAATGTCGCTCAGAGACTATGATGCTAACTATAAACCATACAAACTATTAGCAGATTTAATGCCTAGATATGATGGTAATCCCAAATTACTTAACTGTTATATTAGGGAAGTAGAAAGCTTATTACAGTTAACCTCCGAGACAGATCGTTCGCACCGAGCATTCATTTGCTTAATTAAAAGTAGGCTCAGTGGTCCAGCCATAGACGCAATAGCGTACGAAGGTCACTTAAACTCATGATTATCAACTAAGAATGCGTTAATTAGGCGCCTAGGTGAACCACGAAACGAAATACAAGTAATGCAGGAGCTAACGCGAGTGCGTAAATCTAAGGCAGAAGACGCTGAAAGCTTCGGCAAACGCCTCCGTGAGCTATTGGATACTCTGTATTCCGTAGGTGAGCATGGTAATAAATCGTATTACGAAAAGATGGTTATTGAGCAATATATTAATCAGTTAGATTTCCACGTCTCGTTGGGCGTTCGAATCGCCAAACCGGACACCTTCGAAGAAGCCATCATAGCGGCTAGACAAGAAGAGGCTAGGCTTTCATATAATAGAGCTAATTACAATAATAATAATCCATCAACGTCACAAGTAAAGCCAAAGGAGTTATCTAAACAACCAGGTAATAATAATCCCATACGTAATACAGCAAACCCATTTGTACCTGGCTTTATTACTTCCCCAGAAAACTTTGTACCTTTCCAAAATAGCATGACCCCTGAACAGCGTCAACAATGGGTACAATCCGTATTGCCCTGGAAGCCCAAACCAGCATCAGGTAACTATAGACCAAATGGTTCAAGTAACTTTAGGAATCAGCCTAACATCCCAAAACTACCGGTTCCCACGCCAGTATCATCGGACGTCACAATGCGTACGGCAGGTAAGCCAGAAAAACCACAGTTCGCTCAGCAGTTATTCTACATACCTATTCAGATGGCCACTCAAGATCAACCAGAATCCAGTGACATGGGGCTCTACAACAGTGTCGCAGATGGTAACGGCATAGTGCTCGAGCCGAATGTTATCATGGAAGAGCAAGAGGTAGGTTGTGACCAGGATTTTACCTTGGACACCAACCGAGACAACCAGACCTAGTTTCAATAAATTTCCAGACTAAGAAATACTTACCATACATAATACTACCAGAGTTTGACGGTAAGTTTCTATTAGATACTGATGTACTAATAGAAACTTACCGTCAAACTCTGAACTGACGTAGTTGCAGGCACCATATTTGAGTACTGTGTAGAAACAGAACCCTTTCAAATTAATACGGCACACAGTTCATCAGTTCACGATAAGGTAGTGTACCTTCCCTTACCCCCGCGTTTAATAGTGATATAACACATAAGTTCCTAATATTCGACTTCGACCCTAAATATAAAGTTCTTATCGGAATTGACCTTCTGCAAAAACTTAAGAGAGTAATATTGATTTAAATAATAATGTGTTACGTACATCTACAGCGGAAATACCGATACACTTTAGTTCCCCACCTCAAAAAATAAGCATAGAACCTAGATGCGAAAAGATAGTTAAAGTAAAAACCAACTATTTGAACGGTCAATACTTACACGACGAATTAATCTGGTCAGATGGTTTAATGTCCCCAGCTGCTTTAGTTAACGTTACAAACGGTTCTTTTAGGACATCGGTAATTAATCACAGTGATCAAAAGAAGTATATCCCGTTTAACCCCTCTATTGAATTAGAGAAATTCTCCAATGCCAATGAAAAAAAATAGTCACGATATTAATACCTTAAAGGTTCAAACTAACATCGACCAAATATTAAACAAAAACCTTCAGAAAATTCGTACAGATCATATGAACGAAGAAGAAAAGCGCGAAATAACTCGTCTATGTTATCAGTATAGGGACCTGTTTTATGCAGAAGATATACCACTCACTTTTACACACGCTGTTAAACACGAGCTCAGATTAAGTGATAAAACACCAGTTTTTGTACGTAGTTACAGACAAGCTCCTAAACAACGCGAAGAAATTCGTAAACAAGTCGATAAGCTCCTTCAGCAAGGTATCGTGCGAGAGAGCATATCCCCTTGGTCATGTTCCGTGCATATCGTGCCCAAAAAGCCCGATTCCTTAGGCAATGTTAAATGGCGACTTGTAATTGACTACAGAAGACTCAATGATCGTATCATAGAAGATAAATACCCATTACCAAATATACACGACATATTGGATAGATTAGGACGAGCGTAGTACTTCACAACCCTAGATCTTGCTAGCGGTTACCACCAAGTGGAAATGCACCCTAATGATATAGAAAAAACCGCATTTACCACTGAACGAGGGCATTATGAGTTTCTTAGAATGCCTTTTGGATTCAAAAATGCACCAAGTACGTTTCAAAGACTAATGGATCATATATTAAGGGGCATAGATAATGTTTATACCTACTTAAATGACGTAATAATAATATCTACGTCATTGCAGCAACACATAGAAAAATTAAAACAAGTATTCGATCGATTTAAAACACAATCTAAAGATCCAGTTAGATAAATCGCAGTTCTTACAAAAACAGGTTATCTTCTTAGGACACGAACTAACAGATGAAGGCTTAAAACCAAACAAAGACAAGATAAAAGCCGTACTTAACTTTCCACTACCCAAGTCGCAGAAGGAAATAAAAGCCTTCCTAGGTTTTGTCGGATACTACCGAAAATTCATAAAAGATTTCGCTAAGCTTACTAAACCAATGACCCTTTGCCTTATAGTATTGTGCTAACACAATGTTAACACAAAACTACATCCACTTTCATAAGCATGCTATCATTCATAACATTTGATGTTTACATTTTATAATATTTGTTTTTATAGATTCTTGGAATCTTTTAAATAGAATTTATATCATGTATGAATGTATATTATGTATGTGGTTTTAAGCTGGTCCTGTCTGTATTACGTTATATTTTATTCCTGTTTAATATAGATTAGATCACTTTACAAACCTGAAAAATAAATAATGTTTTGCTTTGACATGTTTGTCAATGACAGTCGTCAAACTTGACGACCGTCAATGTTACTTCTAAAAGTTTACGGCTTACATAAAACCTCCATGTTGTTGATTTTGTAAGCATGTATGGTGGTATTTTATATTAAACGGCTGAACACCCGCTGATGTATCGCGTTCCTTTAGATCCTATTCGCACTAATATATAAAAATAACTGGCAGTCTGCAATTATTGAGTCTGGCCGGTACTATAATACCCCGCTTTAGAAAAGTGATTTGACCGTTCTAGAAAGAGGATTCATAATTGGATTTTTTACGAATTTCGGAAGAGCGGTCAGAAAACAAAACCTGTCAAAGAGTCAGTCTAGATCTCGCTGTCGCTTGGGTAACACGCTGATTACCCATACGCTTACGTTGCTGAAGTCTACCAGTCTACTTACTGCAAGTCGACCAGTCTACAACCGAGAGTCGGTTAAGCGGGTTAAGTCGAGCTGTCGCGTGCCTCCTGCTGCCCAGGGCGGGTCCTACTGACCGCCTGGGTGACCTCCGTCCCAGAGCCGACCGCGCCAGTCTTCTCTTCGGCCGATCCAGTTTGCCGGCCAGGCTGTGGATCATAATCCTCCTGGAAATCTCTGCCTGAACGTAGTGCGTTTAGGTCAGTCCTTATTTTAATACTTACTTGTTTTTGATACTCATCATATTCTGATCATTCTTGTGAGAGCTATTAAATACAATTCGTACAGTTCTACATAGCCTTTTATTTCCCTAAAATATCAGAACCGTTACAGCCTTAAGAAAAATAGTAAAGTAATACACTCCCCGGATTTCTTAGAAGCTTTCAATAAGTGCAAGCAAATTCTAACTAACGCCCCAATACTACAGTACCCGAATTTTGATGAGCCTTTCATACTCACCACTGATGCATCAGATGTAGCACTAGGTGCGGTGTTATCCCAAGGGATAGTAGGATCGGATAAGCATTTGCATCACGAACACTATCAGATACCGAGTCGCGTTACTCTACAATAGAAAAGGAGCTACTCGCTATAGTATGGGCCATTAAATATTTCAGACCCTTTCTATACGGTAGAAAGTTTATTATCTATACAGACCACAGGCCTCTCACCTGGCTAATGTCATTGAAAGATCCTAACTCTAAATTAACAAGGTAGCGTTTAAAACTCTCGGAATATGATTATAAGGTTGTATACAAGAGGGGTCGACAAAACACTAACGCAGACGCTCTATCACGTGTTAACCCTTTCACGCATATGGGACACATATGTCCCCCCACAATTTTTACCAGTTACAGCTACACTGGGAAAGTAAAACCATTTTTGTATTTAAGTTTTTAAGATTCATTGTACCTTTTCGAGTTTACAAGCTGATAATAAAAAAAAATATATATATATGACAAAAAAGTTTGTGGCGCGAAAAGTGATAAATATTTACGCTAGACGTCAATATTGTTTTTTTTTTTTATTGATAAATAGTTAATTTTGACGGCCGTTTTTCGTCAGGTTCATATTCACAGGTAAGTATAATTATTATTTTATTATTTATTTTCGGATTTCTTAGTCAAAATTATGCATATTATGTGAAAAAGTTTAAAGGGACGCGGGTGTCCCAATATGCATCAAAGGAGACTTTTGCTTCGAAGTCATTGGCTATTACAATCATCGTATTGTTTCTCAATTTTATATATTTTACTGCAGAAAATGTATTCAAATCGGCATCGAAAATTTTCGCTGCTGGAGGAACGTATTTTTGGAGTCCCGTTAGCTGATAACAGTGACGACGAGGATGATTTACGCCTTGATGAAGAGAACCAAACATTTTTAGCACATGATATGGATGCGGATATGTCGACTATTGTAATTGAACCAAGCTCAGCGTCTCTAGTGAAAAACATAATTGAATCTTGCAATCAAGCAACATTACTCCATCTTTCAATTGGCGGGAAAACTCCTATGTACCGCACAATTTTGGTGAGATTCAAGGATATAACTTTACTACAAGAGCACATTTTAGATTGCACCTACACTTCTGATATGAGAAATACTCATGTAAAATGTTACAATGCAGTAGGACATTTCGGCAAATGTGGAAAATCAGACAAATAACTCAAACTCAAACTCAAACTCAAATCATTTATTTCAAATAAACCATTTACAGGCACTTTTGAATTGTCAAGGAGTCAGTCAGTCAAAAAGTTGCAGCTAGTTGCTCGTTCCAAACAGTAGGTTTCTATGGAGAAGAACGAGCAAGAAACTCCATGAACACTCTTTTAAAATCAATAGAATATTACAAATTTAGGTTACATCATTCATGTTGAATCTAGAGGTACAATGTGAGAACGATGTAACAAATTGTGCACGTTAAAAGAGGTCCTAGTGGCAATGAAATTAGACAATTCAAAATAAATTTAAAATAACCGAGGCAGCTAAGAGATGACCAGTCTCAACTGACGGCGCCCGTTCACGAACATGACGCACGGATCGGCACCATTTAGTTCAACCATTTTGAAGGGAACCAAATGATCCAACACATGCGCCACCATCAGCGAGACATTCAAGTGAGCATGACAAACACTCAACCGCCAGGGCATATTCAAGTCAACGAAAGACATCTCGTAAATGGTGGCTTTAAAGTACATAGTGCTCACATGTATGTGCTATGCAAAATTATATAATACTAATAGTTTGAGTTTATACAATGCAAAGATAATGTAGTTCTACATCTTCAGCAGCTCCAAAAAAATTGTCACCAATGCTAATCAATAAATCTATGAACCCTTATGGCTGTGGAGCTAGACCAGCATCCAGCCAAGCATTTTTATCAGTGATGTAATCATCCAATTTATAATATGCTCGGCTGCATAGTGTGCGTTTAATATAGGACTTAAATTTTGTCTCATTAAGTTGAACAATGTGGGGAGGTATTTTATTGTAACACTTTAGACAGAACCCCATGAAAGAAGAATCTACTTAGCCAGCCTGAAACCTGGTTGAACTAGTTGGTCCCTGTTTCTAGTACTATAGTTATGTCTGTCACTTCTTTTACCAAAAAGATGCAGATTTTTTCTAGCGTACATAATGTTTTCATAAATGTATTGACAAGGTACCGTCATTATGTTAATTTCCTTAAACAGTTCCCTTAGAGAATCGCGCATACGTAGATTGTAAATGGCTCTGATTGCTCTTTTCTGCAGAATAAAGATAGAATCGATGTCTGCAGCTCGCCCCCAAAGTAAAATACCGTAAGACATAATACTATGAAAGTAACTAAAATAGACCAGTCTCGCGGTATCCACATCAGTAAATTGCCGGATCTTTCTGACAGCATATGCTGCCGAACTTAGTCGTCCTGCGAGAGATGTTAAATGAGGACCCCATTGTAGCCTTGAGTCGAGCGTGATTCCCAGGAAAACAGTTTCATCAACGAATTCCAGTTTCTCTTTATTCAATACTATATCGCAATCACTACTTTTGACATTAGGTAAAGCAAATCTGATGCATTTCGTTTTTTTTCCATTTAATACTAAGTTATTGGCTGTGAACCAATTTTCGACCTGAAGTAAGGCGTTATTTACATTGTCATCTTACATCTTCCCCGTTTATTCAAAAACCAACCACAAATGGTGTTATTTGCCGATGACACATCTTAAAAATTAAAGAGGTGTCATCGGCAAATAACACCATTTGTGGTTGGTTTTTGAATAAACGGGGAAGATCATTAATATAAACTAAAAAGAGGAAAGGACCTAATATTGACCCTTGTGGGACTCCCATTTCTACTTTTAAACCATATGAATTCACCCCATTTATTTGAACTTGCTGCTGTCTGTCATACAGATAAGATTTTATTAAACTAAGCGCAAGTTTACCCAGTCCGTAATGCTCAAGTTTCAAAAGTAACGTGTCCTGATTTACGCAATCAAATGCCTTGGAGAGGTCACAAAAAATTCCTATGGCATCTTGCGCCTCTTCCCACGCGGTAAATATATGTTTTAATAAAGTGACGCCGGCGTCAGTCGTACAACGTCCTTTGGTGAAACCATACTGATGCTCGTGTAAAATGCCATTTGTGTTAAAATGAACAAGCATCTGATTTAGCATTATCTTTTCAAATACCTTGCTGAAAACCGGCAACACGGACACGGGTCTATAATTATTGGTATCTTTACTGTCCCCGGATTTGAAAAGTGGTATGACCTTACTAAATTTCATTAGATCTGGGAAAACTCCCTGGTCTACGCACATATTAAATATTATAGCCAAATAAGGCGCTATTGTTTCAATTATAGATGTGCAAACTTTAATAGACATGCCCCACAAATCTTCAGTTAATTTTATTTTGATTTGCCGAAATGCTTTTAAGACTGTTACGGGGTTTATATGTTTAAATTGAAATTCTACCGGGCAGCCTGGAACGTTCGCTTTTAATAACGCAATTGAGACGTCAGGTGAGGTGAGGAGCTTCCGTGGTTTTAGCTGGTATGCTAGTAAAGAAATTAACAAATTCATGAGCTACTTCTAGGTTAGAGCTTATGGGACCATGTACATTGTAACATTATATATATTATATCTCTCTCCATCTCTACATGAAAATGTCCACCTGTGTTACACTCCGAAACTAATTGTTTCGCTGAATATCTCAAAATTTTATGTTACAAATTATAAATAAGTTTCTTATATTAAATAATTTGTATTTTCTACCACAGTTTGTTTTTATTTTGCAATAAAAATGTTAGAGTATTTTTGCTGCGATACCTAACAATTTATATACCTTGACGCATATTGGGACATATGTGTCCCTTTCACAAAAACACTAAAATACACTCATCTTCTTTATTTTGTATTACTTTTATGTTAAATCAGGCCAAAATAAGTAGATAAAAAAAAAAAAACATTTTTATTCTCTTAGAATAATTATAAACGTGAATGGGTTAAAATATTCTATGGTAGTGCCGACTCTCTAGCTGTTAATTTAGATGATAACGAAGATGACGAGATCATTAATAGAATATTCGAAAATGCACGTAGGGAAGCTGAAAATCAAACAAACATAGTAGCACCCAATGAAAACACACAATCACAAAACCCAAGCGTTCCCAAGTCTCATATAGGTACAGATAGCATGAGTATAGTGTCAGCCGAACCCGAATTAGTGTCTACTAGACATACACAGCCTGACAACGAAAATAGAGGCATACCCATAATGATGGGTATGCCTCTAATTTCGTTGCCAGGCGGCCTATCTATAGTGTCTATAATGAGACGCTATAGATAGGCAGCTTAAACAGTTCCACATTAGGTCTACTCCCGGATCCATGTCTATACGTGATGTGAGTAGATAACAGATCCACTAACTCGAAAGTAGTTATAAAAGATGTCTTTATCCCAGTTAATAACACAGAGTCCGAAATAATCAGATTTCTTAAAGAACACACCATCGCTGACCGTATATTCCATTGTTACTTTCATAACGAATAATTATACTACGCCTTTTCTAGAGTTTACACAACGATATTTAACGACAGAGGTCCTAAACTACTTAAATGCACAAAACGCGTAACCCTAGTAGAAAACAAAACCCGAACAACAAGAGTTGATTAAAAAATATCACGAAGGTAAGACGGTTCACCGTGGTATTCAGGAAACGTACAAGCAGTTACACAGAAATTATCATTGGCCGAACATGCTTTTTACTATCCAAAGATTCGTAAATCAATGTGACACCTGTTTAAAATCTAAATACGAACGCAACCCTAAGTGGGTACGAGGCGTATCGGTTATAGCTAACCACCGTTAGCTATAACCGATACGCCTCGTAAACCGATGGAACACATATTTATGGACTTATACTCAACCGGAGGCGCAACGTTCCTTACAGTCATTGATAACTTCTCTAAATACGCCCAGGCAGTCCAACTAACAGCATGTAGCAGTGTCCATATAGCCGAAACATTGCTAAACGTTTTCTTAGTGTTAGGTTTACCAAATAAAATAACTACTGATTCGGACAGTAAATTCGACAATGATGTTATTAAAGAAATATGCGCACTTCATAATATTAAAATACATTTCACGACACCTTATAACCCTAATTCTAACTCCCCTATTGAACGTTTGCACTATACCCTAGCCGAAATAATTAGGATACAGTTAATTATGAAATATTCCATAATAGCGTACAATAACGCTATTTATTCGGCAACAGATTATACACCGCATGAGTTATTGTTCGGACACACAGCATCCAGAAACCCATTAGAGCTATACTACCCGAAAGAATTTTACCAGGACTATGTTATCAAGCATCGTGCCAATGCAGAAGCGGTTCAAGAGTGCATCGCGGCACACATGTCCAAAAACAAGGAGCAGGTGATTGCTAAACGCAACCAAGAAGCAGAAGAAATTAAATTTAAGGTAGGTGAAACCGTTTATAAACAGGTAGCAAAGTCAGCACGCAGTGACAAAACGAAGCCAGTCTTCAAAGGACCGTACAAAATTATACATCTTCATCAAAGTCAAAGTCAAATCATTTATTTCAATTAGACCATTAAAAAGGCACTTTTGAACGTCATAATAAAAAAATATAAAGTTAATTCTAGTTGCCCATTCCAAAAGGTAGCTTCGTATGGAGAAGAATGGGCAAGAAACTCCATACTCACTCTTTTAAAAAAAAATGTGTACAATATTTTGCATTTACAGTTTTCAGTTATATAACTATACGTGAATACGATGGACCTTGCATAAAAACACTATATTGAAGTATGTACAAAGTATTACAAGATAAAGAATGACAGCTAAGTTGTATACATAGATACATAGTGTTCACATATTATTATTTACAATTATTGTAAAAGTAGACAACCACTCCATACATTTCAACAAACTATGAACCTATGAACCAGTGTGTGACCCAAAGCAAGAATTAAATATAATGTATATACTAAGTATAAATTAAGTAGTTTTAATTAGCAATCCGTTTGATTTTGTCTAGACTGTAGATTGTCCTATGGAGCCCGGACCAGCATGTTTCCAAGCATTCTTATCATGGATATAATCCTCTAAACTGTAATATGCTTGTTTACAGAGTGTACTTTTAATATATGTCCATCCAAACAACATGGCTGAAATAATAGGTAACCATCCAAATTCTAAGTCCATTAGGGTTCACTTCAAGCTACTACGAAGGCCTCATCTTGTTGCAGGAATATCGCAGGAGCCGTCGTGCTCAACACAACAGCAACCGTAACCATTACCCATGTAGGTAACGATAACGGTATCCTCCTCCTTAAACAAGGTCAACTCCTTAAACAAGACAACTACTTTAGCCTGGCTTGCGTTTTTAACATTTCCAATTTGCACTTTACATCTATCCAATTGATGTCCTTATATGCAAGTACGAAAACCGTTGAGAGCACAGCATCTGGAGATTTGCATAAAACGTATAGGAATCAAATAGAATATAGCTTTAGTATTATAGGTAAGAAGATAAAGTTTTTAACGCCGCAAGTTAGGAAGCGACGCGGTCTTATAGATGGATTAGGTACTGTCGTTAAGTCTATTACAGGTAACCTTGACCACGAAGACGCAGCTAAGTACGAAGAAGAAATTTTAAACATTAAAAGTAGAGTTAGAAATGTGCAGGATTCACAAAGGAAATCCTTAGTATTAGCACATAATACAATAGATGAGTTCAGTAAACAGTTAACAAAATTAAACAATAATCAGAAACATTTAGCTAGTTTATTACAAAATATTACTAATAATTCCAACGACTTATCTAACCATTTACATTTCTTAGACATTTACGTACAGATTGATTTTAGTTTACAGATAATTTTAGATAGGTTAATGTTATTAGAAGATGCTATGACTTTTGCGCAGATGGGCACCATGCATCCTAGTATTATAAGTCCTCAGAATCTAATAGAAGAGTTAAGAAACTTAGAAAATAGGTTTTCTCTTAAAACAGTAGCTAGTATTAGTATTAGTAACATATGCAGGATAGAAAAGTCAATAAAGGTTAAAGCTTACAGCACAGAACACTCAGTTAATTTTATTCTCGAAATTCCCTCAATTACCCCAAATACCTATGATCTTATCCACCTCTATTCAGTCCCAAATAAAAATAACCTTACCATTATCCTTAAATCCAAATACCTAGCACTTGGTAACGACGAGTACGCCTACTTGGAAGAAGATTGTCAGCCACTGACCGACAACACCCAGCTCTGCAAGCTCCTCGACACCAGAAGAATTGAAGACACAGATGACTGCATACTATCACTCATTCAGCATCGCCCAGCAAATTGCACGCACGCCAAGATGAACTTAAGAAGACAATAACTGGCTACTTGTTCTCAGAGAAGATGAAGTCATCAAAACACAATGCAACACTAAGACAGACTACAAGAAGCTATCTGGAATTCATCTCGTTACACTGACAGAAGACTGTCAGGTGCACGTCATGAACAAGACACTGCGGTCTCACACTGACACGGTGGTCATTAACGAGGTCATACCGTTACCGGAGCAGCATCAAGTCTCAGAACAATCAATACAATACGAACTCCAATTAGAAGACATCTCACTTGACAGCATCCATGAATTGATCAATAAGGCAGGCGACATCTCTGTGCCAGAAGAAGATAATTGGCCAATCATAGCAGCCACACCTAGCTGGAACACAATCATCCTATATATCCTACTGATCGCTGCAGCATCCTGGAAGCTGTACCAATGGGAATCTAAAAGCATTCCGGAGGACACCAAAAGCACCGCGGACGCCGCAAGAAGCAAGAGTTGCTTCTATCTTATGGAGGGAGGAGTTAACTCATCGTAACACGCGTTTACGCTGAGTATACAGTCAACATCAACATACGTCATACTGCAACTATGCAATTATCAGAAATCAGACACATTTATTATTTTTGTATTATATTCAGTCGGGCATCAGCCACCAGCTAATTATCCTGTATTTTTATAATTAAATTAATATTGTAATAAATAAATATTTTTTTAAGTAAATTCCCGACCGCCGAAACATAACTCGAGATATTCACTTTTTTTTTGTTAGTATATTATACAGTCACAATTTTATTCGGAAAGCACAATTTGTACAATAATGAAAAATCATCCATAAAGTGTTCAAAGGATTCATTGGCATCTTTGGCTCTGTATACATGTGAGAAAGATAAGCATTTTAGATGATTCTTGAAATTTTCTAAGTTGCCTACTGAGATATCCCGTTTTTTTGTTTTCCAGTATTTTAATGTACAGGTTTTCTTAATAGGAACCTGGAGTCATTGAGACTTATGATCTGAAAGAACTAAGTCCATTATTTCAGCTTTACATTTTTTTCGGTAAGTGTGAGCAAAATTATCTGTGCAAGAGTTACTACTTATCTAGTCGGTTTATGAAGTTCTAATTGTAGGTTATATTGCAAAAGAAAGTTTTCGAATTCTAATTTTATTTTATTCCTTTTTAACACATCTATATTAAAATTTCCAGCTAAGATAATATGTTAATTTCCAATCGCAAAATTTTCGTAAAATATAGTCTAGTCTCTCGTAAAATATGTTATAATTATATTTAGGTATTCTATAAACACATATAATGATAATACTAGAAGATATCAATCAGTATATCAGTTACATATACCACAACATTCAAAAACCCCTGTGACTGATTGTTTGACAACATCTAATAATTCGCGATACTGCAGTCCTGCTCTAACAAAAATGCAAGTGCAACCACGTTTTACATTTCTAGAAAAGAAAGCTGCCGGGCAGAAGTTAGGTATATGTAACATATTTTCGTAGCCTGTTTCAATGAAATGCTCTGTTATACAGATTACATCAATACTAGTTCCGCTACTATCAAGTTCTGCTAATTTTACAATCAGCGAATCCGTTTTATTAATAAGTCCTGCAATGTTTTGATGGAGAATATTAAGATAATAATTATAGAAAAAACTGAGATGTGTTTTGTGCCATTTCAGATTGTACATTCTGGGAACAATCAACTATTGGTTGCATCATGTTTACGTTATCTAAGTTTAGGATGAGGTTTTGCTAATAAGATATTACGATATTAAAGCCTTTATTATTGAGATTACTGTAAGGTTATTCTACTTTAAGAAAGAATGAGTCAGCAGACAATACACTTGATAACTTTTAATTCACAATCAATTAATTAAAAAGAACAAGTATTAGGCAATAATTAACAATGTAGGTGTTGTTTCTACGATGAAGCGCGAGTGATAAAAGAGAGCTCAGCCCACTGAGCTCGGGGTTTTAAAGACTTCGTATTCTGCCGCTGAAATGACGTACGCCGATGCAAACAGCCAATCACTCGCTAGCAACGTTCTAACGTCCGGTCCGGCAGATGGCAGCACTGGATCCCACAGTGCGTCGCTTGAATCTTGATACTGGCGCTATGTTTGGTCACCGGAAACAGTGGCGCCAACATTACCATGCCAGTGGTTGTAAGTATCAAGTGTGTAAGGAAGATTTAATTTTGAGTCTAAGATAAACGCATAGCTGTATGTTTGAACCTCCATATAAATTAAATTATTAAAAGTATAAATCCGGCTATTAAACATAGTATTAGAATTATCCATGTATTTAAAAGTAGGTAGACATCTAATAAAATTAGTGCGATTTAATTGTAATAGTTTCTCACGAATTAATGTTACTAGTTCTATATACTTATTTGTTTTTTTGAAATCCTCCTCACCAATAAAAATAATACAATAATCTGAGCAAGTAAAATTACGAACTTAGTTTTCAATATTTCTTAAAATAATCTCATTAACTGTTAACTTCCACAACTGTGACTTCATTATCAATATCAGCCCCTGGGAAAATTTGCCTTACTCTGATTAAAATTACTATAGATCTTTTTTTTTACTATTGCAATCTCGGCCTAAGTGCCCTCCACTTAGGCTTAAATTTAAATAATACTTATTCCACACTTTCCAAAAATATTTATTTATGTTTATACATATCCAAAATAAGCCAAGTTTTACTTCTGGTTCTAAATAACTGTTTAATGCAGATCCTATTAGACAATTATCAGGAGTGAGACAAGAAAAATCATTTATGTCGTTTGACGGTGGCATTAGTGGTCTACTATTAAATATAGATTCAATTTCAATTTTTGTGTTTAATTCTTCATAGGTGAGCAAAGAGCAAAGCCTTCTGAATCAGTCTTTTCAAATGAAATTTAAAGCTTTTCACGCCTGCCTCAATGCAATGCATATGCAATACTAAAAATAATTCTAATTAAATCATACCTTATGGTAGGGGAAAATATTTCCTGGTAATCCAATACCAGGGACTTGGTTGAAGCCTCGTGCACATAATCGAGCCTTATAACGGTTTACTTTTCCATTGTCACCCCTCTTAATGGTAAATACCCACTTAGCTGTGCTTCACTGGGGTCCAAGTTTGATTCTCATCATGAGCATTCAGTTCTTCTTTAACGGCTTGCAACCATTCATTCTTCTGTGAACTCTTCATTGCCTCATCAAACGATGATGGTAATACAAATTCCACTAAATTGGCTTCTAAATTCAAATTTCTCCTTGGTCTCAGATTTATTGGTTCACATGGAGAATCATGGAGGATTTGTGATGGTTCATAATCAGGATCATCACTGTTGCAACTGAGCAAACTTTCCTCATTCAGTGAGTTTTCATTTAAATAATTATCACTTAATGCAGGATCATCTTCGAGTATGACTTCATCAGAGTTATCCTGTTGGACATTTTCATCACTTTCTTCTATGAATATTTTTGCTATATTCCGTCTTTGTTCAGGAAATTTATTCTCATCAAAAACAACATTTCTTGATACTTTAATTCGTTTTGTTTTTATGTTGAACATTCTCAAAGTCAAAGTCAAAGTCAAAGTCAAATCATTTATTTCAATTAGACCATTATAAGGCACTTTTGAACGTCAAATGAGAAAAAAAAAATGATTCTAGGTGCCCATTCCAAAAGGTAGTTTTGTATGGAGAAGAATGGGCAAGAAACTCCATACTTACTCTTTTAAAAACGATGTTAACAATATTTGCATTTACAGGAATTATATAATTATACGTGAATACGATGTACCTTGCATAAAAACACTAGGTATTTGAAAGTGTGTACAAAGTATCACAGATTAAGGAATGACAGACTAAGTTATATGTACATAGATACACAGTGTTCACATATTATTACAAATGTTGAAACAGTAGACGACCACTCCTTATATTTTAACAAACAATGAATCAGTATGTGAGCCTGAGCAGTGTATAAAAAAGAGTCAAATATATATATGTACATATTTATACCAAGTATGAAATTAGGTATTTTAAATTAGCAATCGGTTCGATTTTGTCTAGACTGTCGATCGTCCTATGGAGCTAGACCAGCATGTTTCCAAGCATTCTTATCTTGAATATAGTCCTCTAGATCAGCGGTTCCCGAATGGTGGTCCGCGGAACCCTGGGGTTCCGTGGAAAGACCGCAAGGGTTCCGTAAAAAATATTATCACACGTTTTGTGACCAACGTTGCTCGCGCGCACCGACTTGTTTACACACGAGAGAGGGGCAGGGCGTGCGGGCGGAGTAGTACAGCGCGCACAGCCCTCCCCACCCCGCGCGCCCGCGTTGCAGCCCCGCGCGCCGTCGGCTATGGCGAGCGGGGCGGATTATACCGGTCTAGACCGCGAAGAGAGCACACGTATTTAATTATTATTTAATTAGTAGTGAATAGCTGCAGTACAAAAATACCTGTTGTTGGAATTTTCGATGTTTACTGGTAAGTCACAATGTGTTTGTTTATTTGTAGACACATTTTCGAAATAAAATACGAGTACGATTACGATTACGTGTTATTTTTATTGTAGGTACCTAGTTCAAAATGGAAAGATGGCTCAAAACGGGGCGCCTCACAAGTGGCAAAAGTGTTTCGGATTCTTCATTAGATTCAGAGCCACCAGCAGTGTGCACTGAAAATATTTCAGAAAATGTTCCTGGTTCGTCGGTAAGAAAGTTATACATAAGTTTTTTTACAAGCTTTTATTTAGTTTCACCTGTCTCGTTGTCGTTAATCGAATCTTGCAAGTAAAATTTTATCCACTTCCCGGTTTCCGATTGAGCTGAAATTTTGCATGCATGTATGATCCAAACGAAAATGCAATATTATTATGACATGGAGCTGATCTGGTGATGGAGCTGCAAGGTGGCCATAGGAACTCCGTGAGTAAACGACGCAACCCGGTCGAGTTTGGGTTCGTTTGATTCGTCTTGACAAGTACTTTGACACTATGTGGTAAGATCGTTCGCTCACTTTGATACTACATTGTACGTATTGCTATGGTTATTATCATTGTTTGTCAATTCATTTCAGGGTATGCTAAATACACAAAACCCTAGTGCCGGACAGAATCTACAACATACAATCACCAAAAGAGATGCAACTCAGGAGAAAACTTCTTCAAAAAAAAGAAAATACGACGAATCTTACTTGTCCTTTGGATTTGTTCCTGTGGGAATGACTGAGAACCCGGATGGACAATGTGTTATTTGCAACAAAATAATGAGTAATAGCTCACTGGTACCTGCAAAGCTTAAACGACATCTTGACACGAACCACCCAGAACTGAAAGATAAAAGCGTCAGCTTTTTTGAAAGACACAAAAAAGTACGTAGAAGTGGTGCAGCTGCTATACAAAAATTTGTAAAGACCGATAATGAAAATGCAACAGAGGCATCATTTCTGCTAAGTTACAAAATCGCTCGTGCTGGTAAACCACACACGATTGCAGAGGATTTAATAAAACCATGTATGACAGAAATTGTCACCTGTGTACTTGGAGAAGAAGCAGCAAAGAAAGTGTCAGCAGTTCAGTGTTCAAATAACGTCATTTCTGATCGAATTCATAAGATTTCTGAACATATTCAAGATGAATTAATTAGTAGATTGACGACCAGCGAAATGTTTGCAATGCAACTGGACGAAAGTACAGATGTCGCTGGGTTATCAATACTGCTTGTTTTTGTGAGATATCCCTTTGGAGGATCTATTGAAGAGGATTTGTTTCTTTGTACTCCTTTAGAAACCAACACAACCGGAGAAGAAATTTTTAAAGTTATCGATAGTTACATGACTAAGCACCATATTGATTGGAACAAATGTATTGACGTGTGTAGTGATGGAGCGGCAGCTATGGTTGGCAAAATAAAAGGTACTGTAACGAGAATCAAGGAGGTTGCACCTAAATGTAGTAGCAGTCACTGCGTTTTACATCGCCATGCCCTTGTCGCAAAAAAAATGCCATACGAGCTCAAGGCAGTTCTCGACCAAGCAGTACTAATTGTAAACTACGTTAAATCACGTCCACTCCAGTCGAGGCTTTTTAAAAAAGTGTGTGAGGATATAGGAAGTCAGCATCAATCACTTCTTCTTCACACGGAAGTAAGATGGCTTTCAAGAGGAAGAGTTCTATTAAGGCTGTTTGAATTGCGCGACGAGCTTAAGATATTCTTTACCAAACAACCTGTTTCTGCACACGTTAATAAGCTTGTTGAACTGCTGCATGATGAGCAATGGTTGATGCAATTGGCTTATTTAGCTGATATATTCGATAAGCTCAACGTAATCTGCAAAGCATTACAGGGACGAGCTACAACAAAATTTACAGTAAATTATAAAATGTCTTCACTGAAAAACAAGCTTGCGTTTTGGATTGAATGTGTTGAAAAACATAATTACGAATGTTTCACAATATTAAATGACTTTCTAAAAGAAAATGAGCTGCGGGTATCTTCAGACATGGAAAATAATATACAGGAGCATTTGACAAGCCTTACAAAATCTTTGCATGAGTATTTTCCGGAGCAGTTGCAGGATATGAACTGGGTGCAGAATCCGTTTGTAAATCACACCAAACCTTCGATGCTGTCGGTGTCAGAGTATGAGAATTTGATTGATATTACATTTTCATCAACGCTAAAACAAAAGTTCGAAGAAGGAACTCTTGATTTAAACGCCTTTTGGATTGGACTCAAAGATGAATACCCAGAAATTGTTAATAGAGCCATCACATTACTGTTACCGTTTGTGACGACTTACCGATGCGAGACTGGTTTTTCCGCATATGCTTACACCAAAAGCAAGTACAGAAATAGACTGGATGCAGCTCCAGATCTTCGCATTGAACTGTCGGACATTAAGCCTAATATTAATGCTATTTTAAGAAAATATGTAAAAAAATTTCATTCATCACATTAAATTCACAAACGTGTTTTTATGTTTATTTTTTTATTTTTTATGTACCTACCTACTTACATATTCACCGTAAATGTATAAAAATAATTTCATGAAAACTTTATTGTTTTTCATTTATACCTATTTTAAGGTAGGTTAAATTTCCAGTTACCAAAGTAGGGTTCCGCTAGGAAAAGTATAATCAATTAGGGTTCCTTGGCCAAAAAAAAATGGGAACCCCTGCTCTAGATTATAATAAGCTTTTTTACAGAGTGTACTTTTAATATATGATTTAAATTTTGTTTCACTTAGTTGTAATATATCACTAGGAATTTTGTTGTAGCACTTAACACAGTACCCCATAAAAGATGTATGGACTTTAGACAATCTAAAATATGGTTGAGCTATTTTGTCCTTATTTCTAGTATTAAAGTCATGTCTATCACTTACTTTATTAAACATATGTAAGTTTTTTCTTACATACATAATATTTTCATAAATAAATTGGCAAGGCACTGTCATTATATTAATATTTTTAAATAGTTCCCTAAGAGATTCGCGGCGACGTAGATTATAAATGGCTCTGACAGCTCTTTTTAGTAAAATAAAAACGGATTCAATTCAATTCTGTAATTGGTATTATCATACCCAACCAATATCATCTTTTCACTCTTTTTTCCAATTTGGTTCGCAACTGATCAAGAATATGTACATACCCTTCACTACCAAATACTCTTACATGCTCTAAAATTGGTTTAACTCCATTCCACAACTCAGATGGCGTTTTGTCTGATGTTTGGCTAGATGAGGAAACTGCACAATTTATGGCTTCTGCCCATAAATCCAAAGAAACATCACGTGCATACAGCATGGACCGAGCGCTTTCTACGATTGTTCTGATTTCTCTTTCTGCACGCCCATTTTGTTCTGGGGTATATGGAGCAGTACATTCATGAACAATTCCTTCTTTACCTACCTACCTACCTTTAAATGCATTATTAATGTATTCAGATCCGTTATCTGTATGCAAGGCTTTTACACTGTGCATGTATTTGTTTTTCACAATTGCATTATACTTCTTGAAATATTCAAGAGTATCGCTTTTATTTCTCATGAAGTACACATGTCTATAGCTGGTTGCCGCATCCTTGAATAATAAAAAATATCTCATACCTTGAACCGATGCATGACTCATTGGACCACAGACGTCACTATATACTAGGTCACCAGGTTGAAGTTGTGCCCGACTTGATTTTTGGAATAGGAACCGTGATTGTTTCCCATAAGCACATGCTTCACATACTAGGTCAGTTTCATTACTTTTTTCAATATTTAAACCTTCAACTATATTGTTCACACTCATTTTTTTTATTTCTTTTAAGTTTAAATGTCCTAACCTCTCATGCCACTTTTTAATGTCACTTTTATTTTTCTGCACTAAGTTGCATGTGTCAGCAACAACTGTTTCAATGTCCAGTTCATATAAATTGTTCAACTTCATTTTAGCACACATCACAACTTCACCATCTTTGTAAATTAGAGCACTACTGTCCTTCTTCACTATGGAATAACCTTTTCTTATTATTGTACCTTCAGAAAATAAATTTCTTCTTAAGTTAGGTACATGCAGTACTTCATGTAACATGCTTAGCTCCTACTGTCCATTGACACATCTTTTTATTAAAACTTTTCTAATTCCACATACTTCTATGGACTCTTTGTTTCCCAATGTCAATGATTTCTGAGTACAAGCTGTATATTCTTCAAAAAATTCTTTTCTATATGTCATGTGGGCCGAAGCACCACTATCCAAGATCCAGGTGTCTTCTTCTGTATCACTGCATATCTTTGACTCATCAGCTACATTAAAAGCTAGCATGGTATTCTTATCTTGAGCTGGTTTCTTATGTACTTTCTTGGGTGCACGACATTCTCTGGCAAAGTGCCCCCTTTTTCCACAGTTGTAACATTCAAAACGATGCTTCGCAGGTTTCTCTTTGCTCATACTACTTGTACTAGGTTCATTTTTGGTTGGTTCTTTCTTTGGTTTAGTATTAGCAACCAAAAAGGCCATTTCTTGTTCTTCTTCACAAGTAATATTAGCTTCCTCATCGAGTAGTCTAGCCGTTAAATTATTCAAGTTTTGTTTTTTAGGATCCAGCGACATCCATGCTTGCCTAAGTGATCTATATTTAGGAGGCAGAGTTCCCAATATTTTCGTGATTATAGCAGTGTCACTGATGCTTTCACCACTTTCCTTGAGCTGTTTGGCAAGATTCTCAACCTTTGCAATGTGTTGTGCCACACTGTCACTTGGTGACATTTTATACTGGTAAAACCGTTCATGAATTAACATTTTGTTCACTTCACTTTTTTGTTCATATATGGATTCTAATTTAGACATAATTCCCAAAGCGGTTTCACAGTTTTCTATTAGGGTTATTTGATTTAAATCCATCGACGACGTGATGACGTACATAGCCATACCGTCATTTTTTAGCCACGCATCCGCATTTGATTCTTTTCTTTGTATCGAAATATCGATGCCTTTCGCTTTCAGGGCACATTTTATCTGGAATTTCCATTGCCTGAAGTTTTTTCCGTCGAACTTATCCACACTCAACGTCCGTTCCATTTTGAGGTTATACGGCGTGTTTTATTCGAAAATGAAAAATATGACTTCTTCTTTACTGTTTTCTTAATTCTTCAGTTTTCAGAGCTTCCTGAGCCCATAACCTATTAAGGTTCGGGCTTATTTATGAATAAAACTGAGAAAATCTACTTAATTTGTTTTATTTGATTAACAAACAATTTGCACAGCAAGAACACCGAACGAAATCATACTAATCATAGAGAGGGAAAAACAGTGCTGCCGTCTATACATAAATTGGCAAAACAATGGGC
This sequence comes from Charanyca ferruginea, assembly GCA_947361185.1. Taxonomy (NCBI): domain Eukaryota; kingdom Metazoa; phylum Arthropoda; class Insecta; order Lepidoptera; family Noctuidae; genus Charanyca; species Charanyca ferruginea. Next base: position 18,672,300 of record OX376077.1, on the reverse strand, counting down.
AACGACACCGTGGCTTTTTAGCCAAGATCAAAATTTTCACCAAACATGTTAACATGAGGCAGATAGGCTATTAAATTTACTTTAGGCTTTCAATTAATCAAACAGTAAAATCTACTTCTATTGCCTACAGTAATTTTTTTTCTTTTTGTGTGTTGGTAGGAAGCCTAATCACAGTTACTTACTGATTTATTAATATTACAATATTATAAAAAGCAAAATCACGATCACGAGCCTTATTTTTACTGAATATTTGGTCAGTGGGTAGTCTTAGGGGTTTGCATAAAACTTGGAAATAAACTTTACTATACCTTCTGAGTGTAAAAGTTACGAAGTTATTGAAAACTAATTGACTTGGAACTAACTGCAGAGTAGGTACATAGAAAGGCAAAATGAACGAAAAACCTTCACAAGTACGTGTCTAGGATTTTATGAGACGATTGTGTGCTATTAATAAAAAAAAAAAGTTAACAATACTCCCCGTATTAATCCCGCTGTTAAACAACAGCTGTTCTTTGTAGGTTACCGGTATTGGTGTCACATCAGACACTAAGTTATCCTTAATATATTTACAGGAAAACAATAATCCTGGGTTTTAGTGCCGTTATATTACTAATGAACATATTATTACACACTAATTTTACTTATTTCCTAATTAAAATTAATTATAAAATACGGAACAAAAATTTGTCACTCGGGCAGTGTTGCCACTTTTTTTTTCGTTTCGTTTTTTTTAGTGACGCTATGAAAAGGCTTTAATTTTTTTTTTAATTCTTTTAGCACGACAATTTCATTTGCTTGAAGCATTGCGGGCGCATTTGGGTGGTTTATCAAAAAAGATCGTATAGTGCTGCTCATTAACACGAAACGTTCAATTATGTATTGTTGCGAGTTCCACTTCGTTGATACGTCCCCTACCAGATGTTTTAATTTTCCCACGGCAACATTGTGAAGGGTTTGCTACCACTTTGGTGGAACCAAGTTACTATTTTTGGACCTTATCCAGGAAAAGTTTAATTTCTGGTAAATTTACTGAATTGTCTACCACTAAATTATGCTTCGCTCGACCAAAAGTGATCTCAATTCGGCTTAAACGATGTTACTGCCATTGTCAGTAGTAATACTTACAATTTTGTCGTGGGACAAACCCCAAACATCATCAATTTTATGAATCATTTCTGACAAATACTCTACTGTATGAATATCGTGAAGTGGTTCACATGCAACGTTAATTGACTCCATTTCAAAATTTTCTATGAAGTGTACTGTTGCGCCTAAAAAACTCCTTAACTGCAAATCTTTCCATTCATTTTTTTTTTCATATTTAGCATCTCTATGATAGTTTTACGGCACGGAACCTTATACAAAGGAGCGACGGTGTTCATTCATTTCTTGAAACATAATCCTTCTACTATACTAAAGGGTAGACTGTCCCGGCCACGGAATAATAAGAACAAGAGGAAGTGCCCATAATCTTACTTAATACTGGATCCAGTGTCGCCAAACTCACACATTTGCAAATTAAAATGCGTACTTGCAATACACAGAAAACGATGATATAATTGGCTACAAATTATGAACGCAACTTTGGCGAAAAGCTTATTTTATTGTTGTTCGAAATTAAATCGTATCACAACTGACGAACGTTGCTATTATTTTACATGACAAAATCACTAAAGAGATTTTTTCCATCTAACAATCCAGTTCGAGCAATGTCCAACGAGTTCAGCTTTCGACGCTAGAGAGCGCTGTTACCAAATTACTTAACATGACACCTATTGTTACTATGAATAGATGTCATCTTCGCATGCAACTGTTAACTATTTTGCTATTCAATGAGAGATGTGGTCAAGTTATCGATAATTAGTACAATGTAAGAAATATATTAATCTTTTTAATGTACGTAATGGATCAAAAATAATGATTAACTAATGATGTATTGACATATTTTTCTGCGATACCTTTCATTGAGTCCGTAATATGATTGTATGTAGGAAATTGATTGACATCCCAATGAAATGACGCATTATTTTAGACATGACAATATCTTTTTTAAATATGTGACAGTCTTTTAAAAACATAATTGACATATCAATTTTAGTACATGAAAATAAACTATATACATGTATATAGAATATTTATATTCCTACGTCTAACTGCGAATGAATGTCTATTTGACAGAATATAGGTATAAGGTTTTTAAAACACATTCTTTCAAACTCGTACTTTTATTTATTAAAAAAAAAAGTTAGGTACTTTAAAAACATGTTATTGTGTTATTGTTTTGTCGACACGAACTATTTGCATTAATGTGTCCCATACCTAAACGAGTAGCGTCGAAGTTTCTAGAATTTATGCCACGTAAAACGATTACAGTCAAGACAGCGAGCAAGCTAATTTAGACTTTAATGAATGGACATAAGGTAGTTTTTAGTTCGCATCAAAGCAAAAATATGGTATTGTCAATAAAAATCGATTATATTGAAATATATGATAGTTTTATACTTTTTGGTGATACGATATACCTCTGCGAGAAACATTCTTTGACCTGCTATCGTTTTGGCATGTAAAAATTGCACAATAAGGCATGGTTGAATTATTTTTCCTTACGTGCGATATTGTGCGATATGTCACGTCGCAGCAAGTAGTTGATCGTGACTGAACCAATGTTGATCATTTCCACATAATTGTGCCACACGTTCGATGGCTGCGTGGCACTTCCACTTGTTTTTTATTATTCCGTGGTCCCGGCATATCATTTCGCTATGTTTTGAGTTATTTTCTTATTTTTATTTCCATCTGAGGCGTATGCCGAAATTTTCGCAAAAGAAGCTACAATGCTTGATCTGGCACGCTTTGGCGTTGAAGGTCCAGCTTCAATTTCTGTCGCAGGAGATTGCATCGGTGCATCTTTATTCCCAGACATGCTGATATCTTGAATATCATCTTCACAAAAGTTCTACGGCAATAAAATTAACAAGTAATTTCACAAAAATATAGATTAATTTCCGCAAAACCATTTTTTATTTCTGGCAACACTAAATGAAACATTAACAAGTCAAGTTTGTCACAAACAAAGAACAATGGCGAAATCTTAGCTGACTTCAATTTGAGCGTCTAAAAGTGACTTATATACGAAATAAATTCTATTATTTTTCTATGATTTTTCAAAGTATCACGTTAACGTTAAAAATTAAATGAAAACTTATTTGACTTCTTCATTAACGTTTAGTGTTGCCATTTTATTTGTATTTTGCCAAGTGACAGTAATTACAGCTTAAAAGTATTGTAATCAGCTTTAGTTTGTTATTACAATTAAACGGAGTAAATGAATTAACAATACAGTTTATTTCTAAGTAGGTGTTTCTTGCAGGTAGGTAAAACTACTGTGGTGTAAAAATTAATTAATTAGTTTCAATTAATGACTGGCAAAAAGACTAGTAACCCAAACCTAAAAAAAATTGCTCGGTAATTGACACAGAGTCGTAGACAGATCTGTCTACGCACAGAGTAAAAATGTTATTATTGACAATTGACAATTGTTGATTGGTTGATATCTCAGACTAAGGAAAAAAGGAGACATGACATACCTACGAAAAAAACGTGCATACCTAATGTGAGTCTGGCACAAAGATGGCGGCTTGCCGTAGAGCTGCGCGCATTTCATTATCGATAGTTGAATTGCGCGGTGCTTACAGAAACAAAATTTTCGAAAATGAATTTCTTTTAGCTTTCTTATGTGGTAGCTATAAAAACGCACACGCTCAGAATGTAATTTTATAAGGCAGAGCACGTAGATAATGAATAGATGCTACTGCAATTAAATTATCATCCTCTATATTCTGTACTTGTACATGTACATGAGTTCATAATAAAAGTAGTTTTATTCCCAGTTGCCACCGCGGCGATCACGAATAAAAACTGTGTAAGTACATTGTGTAACATTGCTCGCTCTTTCCTGCGGGCATAGTATGCGACTGGGTGCTGCGCGCCGAACTTCCTGACGGCGTCAGCGTAGTCTTCTTCGCTGACGTCACGTCGCACCGGGCGCAAGGTCACATCGGCGTCGAGTGGACGATGTGACCTTGCGCCCGACCTAGGACTCGTCCTCGACAGCCGGTGAAACTTCCAGGAGCATTACCGATGTTTGGGCCCAAAACTGGACCGGGCGGGGGCTGCTTTCAAGCGGCTCATATCCAATGTTGGGGGGCGAAACACACACACACTAACCCTTTGACCGCCAGAGCGTAAACACATCGGCGCCACTGCTACGCCAAGGTACAAATTCAGCATTTCGATTAGCAATTTTTGATTATTGTTTTTTTCTAGTGAAATGTAAGAAATTAATTTATCTTTGTGCTATTTTACAATATTTCATTAATGTAGTTTTAAATAATAGGAACGAGAAACACAAAAAACTTAATTTAGGACATTTTTAAGTAGATAATAAGAACTTAAAAATTTTGTTTTCTTGACGGCTGTAGACGTCTGTGGCGTGTTTGACACGTTTTCGTTTGTCGGCTATAGCCGTCCGTGGCGGTCAAAAGGCTAAACATCGCGACACGACAATTTTATATATTAGAATTAATATTACTTATAAAAAAAATTACATATGTACAACTTGGGTCGATTATTCATAATGAAACGATAATTATCATTTTACACAGATTTATTAAAAACTATAAAAGCCGTTGGTTCCGGTTATAATGAAGTTCTAAAAATACTCTCTAAACAAGTATATCTTCACAATAATCAAATGAGGGTTCATTAAACCGTCGATCAGTCATAATCAAGTTCCAAAAATAGAAATTTTATACAAAAATACACATTAATCAAATAAGAGCATATCGAACCCTATTAAAATTGCACGTCATTTACTCAATACGAAATAATATGATTTTGTTAAAATAATTGCGAAACGAAATCTTTTCCGTGGTCTTCTTTCCATAGTATTTAAACCTTAGATCCATGTACGTTTGAACTATAGATTTAATAAGTAAAAGTCTGTGGGTCGTATCATGTTCGCAGTTCGATTTGAACAAATTGGATTCAACAAAATGTTCCATGAAAAATTGAAACGCATGCAGTTAATACTGTTCAGACCGAAGCTGCTTTTGAAAAATACCTTTAAGATTTTTTTCGATTTTAATTACAGTATTCGTCACCGTCTTTTGATGGGTAAACCAATCCACCCCTATTTCTCAAAGTTATTAAGCTTTTTTGGTAGGTATTGGCATCTCCGAATAACAAATTTGCGCAAATATCACATTTCACAGAGCGAGCTAACTTTCTCGATATAAAACCGGCAATATAAGTAACTACGCTTTCGGAGTAGTTGGGTAAGTTATTATACATGCAGTGTATAAATTTTTCGAACAACTCACTATCATCCTCTGGCAATTCAACAAATGAATTTCTTTCCGTTAGTTCGTTTATAGCCGTGACTGGGTTTGTCTTACTAGAGCAGGTTAGTATGTTAATTTGCTCCAGAGGAACGCAGTTGCCAACGCCCGCATCCCTAATTTCAGCTCTTATTAACAATCTTTTAAAAGCGCCCTAAATTGGACCGCATTGGGGTTATTATTAAAGCCGCCTCGAGCTCGAATGGCAGAAAAAAACAACTCGAGGTGGTCCTGGCTGACCTTGTACAATGGCAGGTACTGTAAAAGTTTGGTACCATCAATCAAATATTTATATAGTTGAATTGCACTGATCATGTCCAGAATAAGCCCTACAAAGCCGGTTCTTCTTCTGGAATTGACGAGTTTCTGCTCAGATGGCAGCATCAGATTCTGAAGGTAAGCTATAGCACCTTCGAATAAAGCTTCCACCAGACCAATATTTCCTGAAAATATAGCCTTTTTCCACTCCGGTGGTCTAATTGATCGGCTGTTTAAGACATCAAAAACGCTGTTTATTAACCTAATGAAATAAATTGTGCCTTCACTTCCTTGAAATTCCGGGATTTTTAAATCAGCACAATGCTCCAAGGCATCTGCCACCGAGTCACTAAGAAGCTGCGTGGCAAGTCGTACCTTCATTTTTTGCTTTTGATAAAGTATGTGGGCCTTTGTCAATTTGGTGGCCATGTGCAGTCCTGCGGCTTCCTGCAAATTTAGAAGATGTTCCAAGTAGATGTAATCTATTTTCCTGCCATGTATATCGTAAAACACCCTCAATTCACCGAAAGCATTCCGAACTAGTTTGATAGCATGACAGGGATCAATAAAAGCGTGTATGATGCTGTTACTGTAAGTAAAAGTCACCTGGCCTGAATCGAAATCACATCCTAATGCTGAAAACATGCTAAAATTTGCAGCTGGACCATCGCAGGTCAAGCTCACAACTTTGACGCCAACTTCTTCACATTTATGGATGCATGTTTTAACTAGTACTGCTTTTTGTTCCCCAGACAAAGCCGTTATGAAGAAGAATCCCACAGGCAACTTCCAACTACCGTTTATACAGGTCAGCAGTAACACAAGACACTCATTAGCTATTTCCAGTGAGTCCATATCGCAATCAATGCCAACGTTAACTCTTCCATAATAAGTCTTAGTTTGAGGATCCCAGCAAAGAGACTTTCTAATAGCCATTTCATCCAAAACCATAGCACATATCACTGGCATCTCACTTGTTTGAGCTTTGAGTTTTAAAGCATTAAAAGCCTCTGTACAAAACCCAGGTTCAGCGTTTACATTCTGGTACCACCTACTTAAAGTTCTTGGATGTGGCAAACAGGAACTGACGTACGACGAACAAAATTGTAGGCTTTTGGAGACAAAAAGTGGAGCGTCAATGCGAATTTTCGAATTTCTTCGCTGTATTGTCTTTCCAAAGGCATTCCTATCGATTTCGAGATTTGTCTTTTTAGAAAATCTTTGGGGCCTGAACACTGCTCTAACACAGCCGCATGCTCATCATTCACATAATTTTTGTCTTTTAAATCTTTCATTACAGTTTTAAAATCTGCTATTTTTATCTTACTCTGTCTTCTCACTTTTTCATTTAATCTTTTAATTGTTTTCTTCTGTTGTTCACATTTTGATTTTAATTTTTGAATAATTTCAAGCGCTTTATCCTGAAACAAACAAAAAACATTAACTTATAGTTTTCTGCAACTTCGTACAAGTTTTCTGCCGTAAATTATTTTAAATTACCAGTTACACTGCTCACAGTAGCTATAGTAACATATAATAAAAAAGAACATTTACATCTGAATGACTAGAAGTACTGCAGACAGGCTCTTCTTCCAGTGCTTTGTGAGAAACAAATTATCCATCACGTTCATTCAATTGGGCTGGTAACTGTAAACGAGAAATAACAATAATTTTAATATTGAGTGAGTTTGTATTTAAAAGTCAAGATTGTATGGTAAGTACCTAAAGGAACATAACTATTGTGAAATATTACACTTACATCTGCATAGTTACAAGTGCTGCAGTCAGGTCTTTCTTCCAACACCCTGTGAGAAACAGATTGTTGTTCCTCACACTCATCAAATTGCGCTGGTAACTAAACAAAGAATAACCATATATGTTTAATAATATTTACATTGCCAATTAACACATGCACACATTTGTTTCACTAGCATTTTAACATAGGTTCAACATTTTATAACCTGAAAGTTAAAATCATTCAACTTATATAAGGTTTTCATTCAGTCCGTTCGACAATTTTAAAAATGTTTTATAATTTTACGGCACATGCATGCTTCTAGTCCCTACTCTCTCTCCATGAACTGGTTTGGTTCGGTTACATGTCAGTAAGTAGGTAAACACTATAATAAACTTGTCAATTTTCAAAACTTACCAACAGCTCACTTGAAGGCAAAGCATCATCGCGCAGTCTTGTTACATTTAAAGTTCGGTTAAAACATTTCTCTTCAAAATGCAGGGAACAAATAAAAATATGTTTGGTTGTAGTATTCAGATTTTCAATCCCAAGTATATCCAGCCACTGTTTTTTTCTTTCTTTACATGTTGGCAATCTAATAATCATAAAAAATAAATCCAAGTTTAAATAATATTCACCTGTCGATATGTTATCGATATTGAAAATGTCGAACCGAAACTCTATTTCTTAGGACGAATGATTTTCTTAAAAAATCACTTAATATTAATAGTAAAACAGTAAATGATTACAGAAAAGCAAGTTTACCTTTATAAACTTTCTCACAAATAGCAAAATCTTTCAAAATAAAAGAAGAAATAAGATATTTTGAGTGAATTCGGTTACTTACCTGTGCAACGTTATACCGGGACGTTTTTTGTTGCTTTTCATGCGGCAGCCTGAAAAATGTGTTGTGAGGCATAATGCTACAAGATAAAAATATGTCACCTGAAAAAAATAACAAACTAAGCGTACAAAATTAGAGAACTTTTCTTGATTATGAAAAAAGTGGCAAAATCTACGGCCTTACCCATGTATAGATTAACGAACTGGCTGTTCTCCTTACCAAAGTCCACTACACACAAACACGCAACGCTCCATGGTCCTTCGAGTCACGAGAACTTACGGTGAAGATACACAACCTCACCTCAAGCCAGCATTGCGGCAGACCTCATTCAGTCATCATCATCAGGCAGGCACGGAGTCTGCTCCTGTCGGCGCGGCGGTGCAGCGCAGACATAGGAAGAAAACCATCATCATCAGGCAGGCACGAAGTTTGCTCCTGTCGGCGCGGCGGTGCAGCGCAGACATAGGAAGGAAACCATCACCATCAGGCAGGCACGGTCGGCAGTTTGTATCCATATACTTACATTCTTCGCCCTAGATAAGATCCGATCCGTGAGGAAAGTGCAGTGCAGCAGTGTGGACCCCTGATGACCCACTGACCAGACGCAAGTTGCGTATTTATAGAAAAGGATTTTCCTACCTACTTACTCTGTCGGCAGTGTAGACAGAGGGAAAAGAGCGTAGGTGCAGGTACTTATAGTACTTATACTAGTAGAACTCCTGTCAGCGCGGCGGTGCAGCGCAAACATAAAAGAAGACTGCTGGTGCATCATCATCATCCCTCAAAAAACCTACATCTTATATCATTCAACATTTTAACAACGGGCGGCAATCAAGCGCCAAGCAGGCGAACCGCAGCGCGGTGAAGCGCGAGCGCGGCAAGCGGGACACGGTACCGGTACACGGTGCGAGCGACGCATATACCAGACGAAGTGGGCGGGCCCAGCCAGCGGTAGACTAGACGGCAGCCACCAATCGCTATTGGAAGCCATTTTGAAGCGCAAGAGCTTGAGCCAGTCATTGCCAGTCAGGCAGTCAATTTATTCGTTTGTCGTCGAGTGCGTCTGTGTTTTTCGAAAATACGTGTGGGTGTTTTGTAAAAATAATATTGTGATCAGCAAGAAAAGTACTGTGTTAACATAACTTTAACTAGCTTAAAAATAGTCAGTAGTGTTTTTATTACAACTATGAAGCTAAAGGATTTAATCGCAGCACGTGGCTACTTGAAAGGTACGATTACGAGGTTACAATCCACTTGTTCGCAATCATTATTTAGTATACCTAAAGAAACCTTATTAGCAAAACGACAAAAATTAATAGATACGTTTTGCCAATATGAATCTCATAACATGAAATAATAATAATAATAATTTAATTCAGGTAACAAGACCCATACAATATATACCTTATAGACTAACATACATAACTAATCTCCTCACTCCATCCAGAGGACAAGGAGGATATCGAACAAGTGGAAAGCAGTTATTATTTCATCATTACAGCAATTGATGAAGAACTCAATCGCCGCAACAGTGCTAGCGACAATTGTTCAGATCCTAAGTCAGTGCCTAAAGTTAACTTGCCTCCAATTGACATACAAATATTCAGTGGTAAGTTCACTTTTTTTTTTTTTTTTTTTTTTTTTCGGATTGGCATCTCGCATGTCAACCTAGGAGGTTGTCGGCTGCTTAACCGGACTTTCCTGTGGTGCCTTAAAAATTATTATTTTTAGAACCTCCAGCCAGAGCAAAAGAGCTTACAAACTAAGCGACTACACGCTAAGGGCACCCCCTGTGGGGTACGAGCCTCGGCTTAGGGCGTCGCTGGGAGAGGACAGCAAAGGGACAGGCTGGATCGGATTTCCATTATTTAGGGACGAATTTAAAGCTACAGGCTCAGCGGCGCGGGCTGGCACGAGCAAGGGTCGGGGAGGGGACGTACGGGGTCGTCGCGGCGGGCCTCGGCGGCGAGGACGGAATGACGGCGGTCTGTGTCTGTGTTTCTTAACTGTACTGGTGGCCTTATTGCTCTCCTGGAGGAAAGTAATAGCATCGTCAGGGTCGGTCAGAGTATGTCTCGGTCGTCGAGTCTTACTAATACGGGAGGGAGTGTACCGGGCGGCCGATACGATTAACGGGTTAGAGTGCTTCTCAGCAGTGTCGAAGAAGCGCTTGGCGGAGCGTTTCACGAACTGCTGGATGGTAGGTATTTTTAGATCGAGATGGAGGTTCTCGTTGCGAAGGTAAAAAGGGGCTCCTGTGATTCTTCGCAAGAAACGGTTTTGGAGGGTCTGCATCCTATGGAGACGGTATGGTTTCGCGTGTGCGAATACAGCACAGGCGTACGTCATGATGGGACGAATGCACGCCGTGTAAATGCGCAATTTGCACTTGAGTGACAATTTGCTGCGTGCATTCAACATGAAGTAGAGCCTACCGAGAGCGAAAGCGGCGCGCGAACGCACCGTCTTTATGTGCTCTCCGAAAGTAAGATGGTGGTCCAGAATCACACCTAGGTATTTGGCTTGCTTCTCCCAAGGGATAGGCTTACCGAACATGGTTATCGGACTGGGCAGAGAGGGGGACGAACGCGGTTTGGAAAAGAGTACTGCCTGACTCTTGATGGGGTTTACCTCGATTCTCCATTTCCGGAAATAAGCGCCTAAGGCTTTTGCCGCGGATTGGAGGGTACGAGCTATGCAGTCTGGGTTACGATCCGAGTAATAGATGGCCGTGTCGTCAGCGAATAGAGCCAACTGGGCCTTTTTATCTTTGGGGATGTCGCTGGTGAACAGCGTGAAAATGAAGGGGGATACTACGGAGCCCTGAGGGACGCCAGCGCGTATCGGGTGGGGTGAAGAGAGCGCACCCTCGATGCGATAGCGAAAGGTGCGATTCGACAAAAAGTCACGCAAGATGAGCACGAGACGATCTGGCACTCCGAGTTGGTAAAGCTTGTATAGTAAGCCGTTGTGCCAGACTTTGTCGAATGCTTTCGCTATGTCAAAGAAGAGTGCACCCGTCATCAAGCCACGCTGAAAACCAGCGCTTATGTGCTCGACGATGCGGTGGACTTGTTGGACGCAGCTGTGTTCGGTTCGAAAGCCAAACTGCTCGTCGGGAATGAGACTCTTTGCTTCGGCAAAGTCTTTGAGTCGCTTATAAATAAGCCTCTCGTAGATTTTGCCTAGAACATTGAGTAGACTAATGGGACGGTAACTGGTGGGATCAGACTTGGGTTTGCCTGGTTTTGGAATGCCGATAACGGTGGCCTCTTTCCATGAATAAGGAAAAATGTTGTTGCTTAGAGCGCCATTGAAGATGGCGGTCATTAGCATTATGAGATGGGCGGGGAGGAGTTTGAACACCTTATTGGTGATACCGTCAGAGCCAGGGGCTTTCCGGGGTTTGAGCCTCTTGATGATATCGTGCACTTCGTCGGGAGTGACAGGAGGCAGAGGATAATCAGGGTCTTCAACGGGTGGGAGAGAGGCTCTACGTTCGACTTCGGCGTCGACCTCAGAAAGGTGAGCTTCGTCTACTGGTTGAGAGCTGGGGGTGCATTGAGACTCTAGGCTGTCGGCTAGACATTCAGCCTTTTCATCGTTGTCGAAGGCGACGCTACTGTCGGAACGAATGAGAGTGGTAAGTTCACAGAATTTGTACCCTTTATAAACCTGTTTAACTCATTAATTAATAATAATAGGTACCTGGACAATGTTCAGAAACTTTATTATTTACGCTTGTACCAATGATATTCTATTATACAGATATGTTATACACGCACAAAACAACCGAAAAAAGTGTTCCGCTCAGCAGCGGCTGCACACATACACACTTTTCATTCATTTTACAATTCACTACAAGTCAAAATGTTGAAAAGGGATGGCTTGAAAAAACCAACAAGAAAAAAAGAGACAGTTAGTGTTGTCAATTGCGCTTGAATGTAAACAAACATTATCCTGGCCACCAATCACCGCGTTTTGGCGTCATAGACTAACAAATTTAACGAGACAGAAGGTACAAACCGCGAGTACATTTATACACGCGGTTTGTACCTATAACAACTAATAAACAGGACTACACTCTGTCCACTGGTTTAATCGTTTTTTGACAGCTGCAACTAGTGAACAATATTTATGTTTTTTGTGAAAACTGATACGCATACCTGTATTATAATGTCTGTAAGAGGTCGTAAATAAGATAATCCAACAAGATTAGGCAGTTTATATATTTATTTTGTAACACATTTTAAAGTTAACGTGAATAATTACATTATGAGGCAGCTGTCAAAAAACCAATAACCCAATGGACAGGGTATAAAGGTATAATAGAATATATATAATAATATATAGAGTAGAAAATATTTATTTTGTAATAAAATTAATTTCTTTGTTTACGAACAAATGCAATCCATTTTTGAAGCCAGATCTCATTGGATAACCTTAACGAAGAAAGAATAATAATAAAGAATAAAAATAGAAAGAATATCTGTTGTCACATTGTTTAATTTCTTATTAAGTATATAAATGATTAAATAAAACAAAATGATTAAATATTACAAGGTTAGAAAAAAGAAAAACAGAACTGTGGGTGAACAATGACTTTACTGCCTACGATATCGCATCTGTACTTTTATTCTATATCCGGAGTGTACGCGTCCTTGTCTTACTCACGTAAAAAAATGTATTCCCATTTCTTTCTTTTTTCTAACCTCCAAATATAAGAATATTAGGAAAATAATTGAAATATATAAATAAATCGATGTATATTGCGTAGTTACATGTGATATGAGATCCCTTGTATTTTATTAAATTTATGTATCATAATTGGTACACTTTCTATATACGCAAAATAGCATTTTTTTATTTTTTTAGCTGCTTTAACAAAGCGTATCGCTCGTCGCCATGCGTGACGCAGACTAAAGGCAATACGTCCTAATTAGGACGTTTTTGAATCTTCAAAATTGGGCGCTCATAACATATCTGTTTAATATAATATCATTGGCTTGTACTTAAAAAACGAGCCATACGATTGAATTATAAATTTTCCTTTGACAGGTGAAAGCTATGTAAAGGCCTTGCAAATAATAAATGAAAGATATAACAATAAGCATAGATTAATAAATGAACACATCAATTTGTTACTAGATATTAAGCCGCTATCAAAGTCAACGGCATCTAACTTAAGAGAATTTGTGTCAAATGTAAAACAAATGCTTGCCGCACTCAGTAACTTGGAGCCTAATGTAAAATTTTGGGATGCTATTATTTTATGTATTTTGTATCGAAAATTAGATGCATACACCACCCGTGCATTTCAACTCGAGAGGAACACCGATGAGGAGCCGACCATAGAAGCTTTCTTAGACTACATGGATAAGCGAGCGCTGGCGCTTGAGAATGCTGACCCGGGGTTCTCCCACGGGCAACTACGCCAGTCGCCTAAGAAGCCAGGCCAAGCCGCTGGTAGGCTAGTGGCCAATACAGCTACTCAGGAGCCTTCATGCTTATACTGTAAGTTGAAACATAAAATTTATTCCTGTAACAGTTTTAAATTACTAAATGCTGATCAGCGAGTAAAGTTTGCTAATGAAAAGGGCCTGTGTAATATTTGTTTAGGTGCTCACGCTGGAAAGTGTAAATATCGTTTCCGGTGTGCAAAGTGCAAGGAAGCACACAATACCCTGCTGCATTGTGGTATGGATAAAAATATGTGCAATGCACAAATTACTGGCTCAGCGTCAACCGCTTCATTAGCAGCAAATAATATGAATAATTATGACGTTCTTTTACCCACAGCAAAGGTGAAACTTGTTGCTCGGGACGGCGCTGAAACCCATTTAAAAGCCCTGCTTGACAGTGGGTCCCAGCTGACCTTTATTACACAAAAGGCATTACTGCTGCTTGATATGGAACCTTCTTATAGTAATGTCAGCGTAGTGGGTATCACCAATTCAAAAACAAGGTTGAAGCATTGCTTGCCTCTAGAAATTTATTAATTAACCAACCCCTTCAAGGTTGAGGCTACCTGTTATGTGGTTGAAAAGATAACCTGTATAAATTAAATTATGCTGAGGTAAACCTCAGCATAAATTTAATATTTCAGACATTTTGATGCCTAAAAGCATTAAGCTGGCCGATGATCAGTTTAACCACCAGCCGAGACCAGCTGAGATTGATTTATTAATGGGAGCGGACATATTTTTTCAGGTGCTGCTGCCTTCAGAGCTGCCAGTGCTGCATGAACGCCAGCAGTTTGCAACAGAGGCCAGCAGTCCGCAACCACATCTTGTCAACACTCAGTTTGGATATATTGTATTGATTGGAGTATATTGTACCACACTTTAATCATCAATCAAAAGTCTGCAATAAGGTTAGCTTAAAATGTAATACATGTGAATCAGATATTAATGAAACTTTAACTCAGTTCTGGAAAACAGAAGATGTTCCAAAAATCTATGATGAAAGATCATCAGAGCAAGAGCTGTGTGAATATATTTTTAATAACACTGTTCAGTTAAAGGAAAATTGCTTTGAAGTTGCTTTACCATTAAAATTGCCTGTTAGTGAAATTAATGATTCTTTGGGTGATTCCTTTAACCTTGCAATAAAAAGATTTTTAAATTTAGAGAGGAAATTACATAAAGATCCCAAACTTTTCTCTGAGTACCAAAAGTTCATTCATGAATATATAAGTTTACATCATGGTCAGTACGTAGACATAGGGCTGTACGAATTAAACAAAAATGCAATATATTTCTTGCCACATCATGCAGTATTAAAACCTGATAGTAAGACCACTAAGCTGCGTACAGTATTTGATGGCTCTATGAAAACTAACAAAAAAGTGTCACTTAATGATTTGCTTTTAAATGGACCTATTGTACAAAGATATTTGTTTGAGATATTGTTATTATTTCGTTGTGGTGATTTTACATTTACCTCTGACATAAAGCAAATGTTTAGAAATATACGTGTATCACCAGAGCATACCTCCTTATAAAATATACTGTGGAGAGATAGTCCCGATGAGCCAATCCGATGTATTAGGCTTGACACGGTCACGTATGGTTTAAAAAGTTCTAATTATCTGGCCACTAGTTGCCTTAAAGAACTAGCGTCACAGAATAAAGACACTGGTCTACCGCTAGCTTCAGTCATTATAGAAAATTGTACATATGTAGATGATATTCTTTATGCAGAGAATGACTTAAAAACTGTCTTATAAGCTAAGTCACAAATTCGACAGCTTTTAAAGTTAGGTAATTTTCATACACACAAGTGGTCATCCAATGATAATCGAATATTCCTTCAGCTGAACAGCATTTTGATGATTTAGAGCTACAAAGCGATGATTAATATTTGAAGACTATGGGCTTACAATTGATGGTCAAAGATGATAAATTTAAAATGTCTTGTCTAAAAAATCCCAATAAAAATAATTTTACAAAGAGAGACATCCTCTCCTATATTGGAAAAATGTTTGATCCCATGGGCTTTGTTAGTCCCATTATCGTACAAGCGAAAACCATAATGCAAAGACTATGGTCTTCTAAGACTGACTGGGATTCCATACCTGAAAAAGATATTAGTAAGGCATGGCAGGAATTCTCATCCAGCCTATATAAAATGAAACCAATTCTATCAATAGAAATATACATATAACTGAGTTAAGTAAACTTGAACTAATAGGATTCTCAGATGCATCCAGTACTACGGCATTTGGATGCTGCGTGTACCTGCGAGTTACAAATCAAAATGGTAACGTTAAAATGTACTTGTTGTGTTCAAAATCGCGCATAAATCCGCTTCAAAACAAGAACAAAACTGTACCGCGCTTAGAACTTAACGCTGCTCTGCTTCTCTCCATGCTTGTGGCAAAGGTTTACTGCACGTTGAAATTAAAATATAATATATGTAATACCTACTTGTTTACTGACTCACAAATTGTCCTCGCATGGTTGCACACAGAACCCATGAAACTCAACGCTTATGTTGCAAATAGGGTAAAGACAATCGCTATAAATATGCCTAACTGTCAGTGGCTATATGTTAACACTGAGAATAACCCTGCAGACTATATCAGTAGGGGTGTTACTCCAAGTGAGCTTCACGCCTGCAGCTTGTGTTGGGATGGCCCTGAATTTTTGCATGACAATGAATATAAATTTGATTTTAAAATAGATTTACCTAAAAACTTACCTGAGGAAAAAACCGGTTCAGCATTCTCAACAGCAAAAGTAGATGATCAAAATCAGAAATTGAATACTAATTTACTAACACTAATTTATATAATTTATGACTGGTTCATTTATTAAAAGTATGTGTTTAGTCACACACACACTTTTGAATCACTTCGACGCCACACAGTTCTGACGCGAACTCCGCTCATTAGTCTTGAATTTCTGATTTTATCATCTACTTTTGCTGTTGACTGTACTAGTAATGTATTCGATCAAATGCGTAAATATTCTAGCATTCACAGAATGGTACATATTGGCTTATGTAATGCGGTTTATTAATAATTTAAAGGGTGGCAAAATAGATTACAAACATCTCTTAAGTTCTGAATTGCATAATGCACTAATGTTACTTATAACTAATGAACAAGAAATATATTATAAAGACGAAATTTAATGTTTAAAAAATAATAAAAGTGTAAAAGGTCCTTTACAAAGCTTATGTCCTTTTATAGATAGTTTAGGTATGCTGCGAGTAGGTGGCAGGCTACACCATTCTAATATTCCATATACTCATAAGCATCAGGTTATTTTACCTAAAGAATCACATGTTACTAATTGTATTATAAGAGCTGAACATGAAAAACTTTTACATGCGGGTCCAAAATTGTTACTGTGTAATTTAAATCAAAAATATTGGATAACCAATGGTTCTGCCGGAACGTAGATCTACGACACAAAAATTGTTACCGTAAACTGCCGGAACGCAGATCTGCGGCGCAATTCTAGGCTTTAAAAATCGTCTTTATTATCACATAAAATAAGTAAACTAATCCTCTAAACTAATATATGAATGAAAATATGAACAGAAGAATCAAATACAAACGGTTACTGCCTTCATGAACGAATGAATGGTCATTTTAAAATTATTTTTTCTAACGTGTCGGTACGTGTACGTGACTTTCTCTAAAAAAAGTGATTTTTGTGTGAAAAAGTAACAGAAGGTGAGTAATTATTTGTGTAGTAATGTTTTTAGGGCCTAAGTTATCATAATCAGTGAAACAATTGATAAAAATGACAGTGGTTATGTGAAAAATGAAATAAAGAATAGCCATGCACCATACCTACCCCTTCAGACTTTAGTTTGAAATGGCATATAAGCTTACTTTACTATTATTCTACAGTCTTCAATCGGTACAGCTAAATATAAAATAATTCAACTTCAAAGATTTGATGATCTGAGCTTGAAACGAAAGTTATTTCATAAATACCTACAAAGCGCTCGTTCTCTGCGTATACACAGCATGTTCAATTTTTTTGTCACGTACAAGTGTTTACTCGCGTTGTAGGTACTTGCACGCGGGTTCAATTATAAATGACGATGTTATTTTTCTTTCAGAAAAAATGGTTGTATATTTGGATTTCGATCGTTATTTGAATAAAAAAGATTTTCGTTTATGTATATTTGACTGTAAATGGCCCTGGAAAACTACCCATTTTTTAAGAAGTGACAAATGTTTTATATGCCATAGATCCACAAATAGAAAAGGGCCGACACATTTTATCATGCTCACTGATAATGCCAGCATAATCCCCCCCCCCCCCCCGACCCTTGCTAGCGCCAGCCCGCATCGCTGAGCCATTAGCTTTAAAATAGCCCCTAATTAATGGAGATCCGATCCAGCCTGTCCCTTTGCTGCCCTCTCTCAGTGGCGACCTAAGCCGAGGCTCGTACCCCACAGGGGGTGCCCTTAGCGTAGTCACTTAGTTTATAAGTTTTTGCCCTGGCTGGAGGCCCTAAAAGTCACTTTTAAGGCACCACAGGATTGTCCGGTTAAGCAGTAACCAACCCTCAGGTTGAACTGCGAGATGCCATACAGGAAAAAAAAAAAAAAAAGCCAGCATATTGCACTTACAAATGGTTTTGGTGCAAATTTTGTCATTACGCTATTTATGAACACTATACAGAAGATGAATGCGATTTTTGTGTGCAAGAGTAGTCTGGTTATGGCAATAAATAAACATATAAGTAATATGTTTGATTAAAAAGATTTTTTTTTCTTTTTTTTTTAATAAATTTTAGAAACGTAGAAAAGTATAAATTTAATATATGCTCAAGGTAATATATTTTGTTGATAATAAATATTTATAAAAAGTTGTCTATTGGCATGACTGACTAAGTAACCAATTGTGTTTTGTAGATGGACGTGGGACATAGTAAGGAAAAGGCAACTACGCCGCTGCCAGTACAATCTCGAATAATTTCAGCGTTAGTGGTAAATAGATCGCCTAGCGGAACTCTGCGCGCTACAGATGATCGTGTTCTGTTACAACAGACCTCATCAGGATCCGTACAACCATACCGCTCACATAACATGCCAGAGCTGACAAATTATTTCTTGGATCAAAATGAAGCCGATATTCTATTAGAAACCGATGATTGTGTACGAGTAGGTCAGCCTTCTGATTATGAAGAAATTCCTATTAATGTAAGTAGAATTACTATATTTTTTTTAAATTAATCACTGTGTCGCGGGGGTTTTACAAACATTTAGAATCTCTGGTTGTTTTAGTTGCCTTATCGACACAATGAACCTCTTCTGCTTCAAAGTCTCGCAGAATTATTAGCTGTTGATTCAGGAAGTGATAATGATGAAAAGGACGAAGCAGATTATACAGAACATGAAATATTAGAAATGTTAGAGGGAAGCATAAATGAGGACGACCAAAAAGTGCCTCCAAACTCCGAAGTCATAGCTGATTTATCGTGGTCTGATAATTTTGAAACATTTACGGCAGTTGAAGAAATTTATAGCGATCAATCTGGGCCAACAGTACACTCGGTTAATCCTTTTGAATTATTCACTACCATATGGGATCGTGGTATCATGGAGAGAATTGTTCATCAAACCAATGAATATGCTTGGCAGCAAATTGTAAGTTTAACTGAAGCAGAATCTGGGATTCCACCTAAATCTAGATTACATGAATGGATTCCAGTGACCGTAGAGGAAATGTATAAGTTTTTTTCAATTTTGATGTACATGGACATTTGTTATAGGGGAAAATTAGATGAGTACTGGTTTACAGGGGTCCTAGGTATGCCTGAATTCCGGCAAATAATGAGTAGGAATAGATTTTTATTAATTTTACGATTCTTACATTTTGTAGATAATTATTGTGATATTGGTGTCAATATACATGGTCATGAGCGCAAAGCGGCTAAAATAGCTCCAATAGCCGAGCACTGTTGCAAAAAATTTTAAGAAATTTACATACCTCGACGACATATAAGTCTCGATGAATCATTACTGCTATGGAAAGGTAGATTAACCTGGGTTCAATGTATCCGAACCAAGGCATCCAGATTTGGTATAAAAACATACGAATTGTGTGAGGCAGAGACTGGGTACCTTCTAAATTTTTTTATTTATACTGGCAAAGATACGACCTCATCAGAACCTATTAGTAATTTTACGGGGGCTACTTCAAAAATCGTACTTAAATTAATTGAAGGATATCTAGGTAAAGGTCATTGCTTGGTTATGGATAACTTCTATAACAGTGTATGCCTTGCACGATTTTTGAAGCAGAATAAAACTGACTTATTAGGCACCCTGAACAGGAGAGGGTAATATACACCTGTAGATATCAAAACTTTAAACGAGAGACGTATGCAGCGCGGAACCATTGTAGCACGCCACTCTAGAAATGTTTCTGTTCTCGCATGGAAAAATGTGAAACTGGTCACCATGATTTCCACATACCATAACTCGGATACAGAACCGGGACAGCGAGCGGGTGTTCATGTACTTAAGCCCACTTCAGTCCACTGCTACAACAAATACATGGGTGGCGTTGATATGAAGGACCAGAAGCTATCCATGTATTTGTTGGAGCGAAAACGTGGAATGAAGTGGTATATAAAAGTTTTCAGACGTTTGATCAACTGCAGTATTTTGAATTGTTACATAATTTACCGTGCGAATAACCGGGATTTGAATAGAAACATTTGGGATCATCGTCAATTTAGGTATGCTTTGGCAGAAACTTTATCCAAACAACATAATTCCATACAACGCGTCAGACCGGCCGCCGTAAACTCCCGTCAACACACAAGATTAGATGGAATAGACCACTTCCCTGAACATCAGCAAAATACTGATCGAGCCAATAAGCAAAGCATACGCCACAAACGAGGACGTTGTGTGCGATGTCGTATTCTTAAAAGGCGATCTGAAAGTAATGTTATTTGTAGCAAATGTCAAGTATTTTTGTGTATTGGTGAATGTTGGCGAATCTATCACACCGTAGAACAATTGTCCATGTGATTGCCACGATTGTTAACCAATCATTCATCATACTCACAAATATTATCCAATTCCAACAATATTACATACATACCTACATATCAAACTGATAACCTCATTTTTTGAAGTCTGTAATAAAAAAAATACTGCGATTTCATAAAATATTTAAATATTTTATGAAATCGCAGTATTTTTAATGAATAATAATTGCTATTCTTTATTAACATCAACACGTGATTGCCCTTTACACTGCTCATGTTACTATACTTTTTGAACACTCTGTATAAGACAGGCCGTAAACGTATATCTACGCCAAACAAGTTGCGCCGCAACGCAGATCTACGCGCTACTGCTTTCTATTATTTTTTTGTATTATTATAAAAATATTTTATTTATAAGTGTTAAATGATTGTGAATACAGAATAAAGAGAAGTTAAACAAAATCTATATGCCAATTTTATTCCAATTATGCCTCAAGAAGTTTTTTTTTTGGGAAGTTATTGAAACAATGGCTTCTAGTTAATTACTACACACGATTTTGTGATGAAAAAGTAAGCAATAATAAACTTTAGTAATTTGTCTATCATAAACAGTCACAAGAATAACAAACTTTCGTCGTTTACAAAGTAAAAAACTGATAAAAAGAGCGCGCGGCGCGCGTTCCGCTCAGCAATTGAGCGAGTTACTATGTGAGCGATGCGCGGCAGTCGAGAGGTTAATGTATGTGAAGAAGTTGATTCATAAATGTATAATATTAGCTAAATTAAAGCCGTACAGATCGATCGGTCAAAGGTTAAGCTACGCTAGCCGCGGTTGGTCTGTGGATGGGTGACCATCCCTACCATACCGATTTTCTGCCGTGCCTCGGAAAGCACGTAAAGCTGTTGGTCCCGGCTGTCATTTGATGACACACAATTAAAAAAAAAAACAATAAAAAAAAAATCAATTCAATTCTGAATTTACTGTATATTTTATTAACATAGAGTTATACAAGAATCCTCCAAAAATAATCGAAACACTTGAATTTTCTGAATATCCTCTTCTATACTTATACGAGTACATTCTGCTTCGAAGATGAGCATCCACTGGATTACACTTGATGTTTTTTTTTTGTGAATTTGTCTATTTCAAACTTTTCAGATAATTTCTTCAAATTAGACTGTTTAGATTCCTTCTTCAATTCAGTAAAATTTTCTAGAATTTTCAAAAGAGCGTCTGTTGAAGTTTCATTTGTAAAAACCTGCTGTTGTGCTACTGATGTAATCTCCTCTAGTAAATATCCTTTGAATTGCATATTTCCATCTTCATCCAGATAAGTATCACGTAATTCTAGTGTTACTGAAATCCATACTTGTCTTTTTTCATGTCTCCTTTGCAGAGTTGCTTTTACTTTTTGATAGGTTTGAGTTTTTATTACTGCATCATGTAGTTTCACCGGCTGTAATTTTTCCGGGATTGAGTACATCATTTTAATTTTATCGCTCATAATTGAGGTTATGCAGACCACGTTGGTTTTCGGGTCTTCACTCGGTTTTACCACGAATTCAAATTTTAACTTTTCCATTGTTTATTATAACTGTTTATAGCGTCACAATGTTGTTTTATAATGTGTTATTTAATTGAAACAATGAACTACAGTTGTTGCTCTGAAATAAGAGAAGTTTATTCTTTTAAAGAAACAGTACAAATTACCTTTGTAAACTTATCTTAATCAACTATCTTAATCAATGAAACATATTACTCACCTGAAATAAGAGAAACAACAATGAAAGCTATTGCTTCTAATATTATGTTTTAACAATCTAAAATTTCACTATTGTCCGGCGTCCATTTTTATAATCCTGCATTGAACATAGTGCAAAGTGCTGCCACCATAGATAAGGTACTTTGACTTACGTCAAAGGTAATGCGCGGTAAATTTAAATGTAGGTAATGATGAGCTAAGCTTCATTTACATATCTTTGGCAGTCGTTATGGGTAGTCAGAAGCCAGAAAGTCTGACAACCAAGACTGGTTGTAAGACTACCAGGGGGTATCGTGTTACCTAGTAACTGGGTTGTGGAGGACCGATAGGCAGTCGCTCCACACACACACAAAACACTGGTATTCAGCTGCATCCGGTTAGACTGGAAGCCGACCCCAATATAGTTGGGAAAAGGCTAGGCAGATGATGATGACTTCGTGAGGGTTTTTATATGCCCAAGTGTGTTCATTGTGAGTGTTAAAAAACCCGACTCAACCAAACGTGGCTTCATCAGTCCACAGTACCAGGGGCCGTTCACAAAGGAACCAGTTGCAAAATTCCACTCGTGCGTGTTGTGTGTGTTGTCGGGGTCTATGATCTCTTAAACACGTAGGAGATGAAATGGGTATTTGCCTTCATGGTGAATGACACTCCAAGCAAAGTATTGGGACGTTGAAGCGTGGTGCTGCGTCGTAGCTAGCTGCCGGATTTGCTGCAAAAAAGTGCAGTATTTCTCCTTCCTCACGCACTGTGTGAATTGGTGAACGACCACGGTCACTGGACCTAGTTCGAAATTGGCCGTGATCACGTAGACGTTGTGTTGCAAGCTGACATTGTTTCATTGGAAGGACGACGTGAGTTAGGGAAACGTGTTGCGTACTGACGACAGGCCAACGATACGTTACCACCGCATCTTGCAAACATCCGCACCATCTCCGTGTACTCAATATTGCTTATTATTTTCTTATAATCGATTTTTATAGTAATATTAATAATAAATAATAATAATAATATGTGGGGACATTTCCACACACGGCCATCTGACCCCAAACTAGGGAGACCCTGTACTATAGGTGTCAGACAGCTGATATACATACACAAATACATTTTTTTTTTGGAAATACATACATATATAGATAAACAACACCCAGACACAAGGCAAACACAAGTGCTCATCACACCAATGTTTACCCTGGGCGGGAATCGAACCCGCAACACGCTGCGCAGCAGTCGATCGCTCAGCCACTGAGCCAACCGTGTCGTCAAAACCCCTTAATAATCGCTTTTAATAAATAATCGCTTTTTGATAAAAATCGACTTTTTATAAAAATAGATTATATAAATTACGCGTTTTAATCGATTTTCACAAACAGCACCAGCTATGCGGCAGATAAAAAAAAACTTGAAGTAAGTTTCAATTTTATAAACAGCGCCATCTATGCGGCGGATGAAAAAACTCGAAGCAAGTTCATTATTACTTACAAGTTGATTAATTTAAAAACGGCGCCCTCTGTAGTTATGTACGCGTGTAAAGAAGTTTCATTCGGTGTAGTAAGTGAGCTATTATAGTTGTTGGTAAACATTAAAAATGTCTTCAAACCGTAAAACACCTAAAAGCGGCTGGCGAAAGTATTTTATAACGAAGAAGGATAATACCACAGCAATATGCATGTACTGTTCGAAAGAATTAAAGACTTGTAATAATACTACAAATTTAAAACAGCACATAGAACGCAAACATCCCACTGTCATACAGGTAACATGAATTACTATATTTTATAATGATTATTGTAGTTCTTATGACAGCAAAATACTGGTGTCTGTAAAATTCGTTCAATAAAACTAAAAGCGTCTGTCATGGGAGTCAAACATTTTATAACCTTAACATTTTTATTAAGAAAAAATGTGTTAAAGTAAACTCGACATCAATAAGTTTTTACAAACTAAGATAAGTTACTTTAAGGAAAGTACCTTTTGTATTCATTCGAAACTAACCGGTTATATATGTTTGGTTGTTTGTTTGCAAAACAAACATCTTTTAATTAAGTGAACAATTTGCTGGTCTGAAATTCCGCGAACATTTTATGAACACTTTGTTTGTATATGACTTCGCGAATCACTCACACTATGATACGAACTATCTGAGTCGCTAGATTTCACAATCAGCCAACTCCAAAAAGGTTGTTTAACTGTAAATCATTTTTTTGTTTTGTTATAACTACTAGCGGTATATGGTAGCTTTGTCCCTCTTTTCCTGTTCTTTACTACATATTATACTCCTTCCATGTTTAACACTTCACCTGTGTAAGTTAATCAGCTAGCATATAAAAAAGCATTTTTGAGTGGATATAATCTGCTCATACCAAAACAAACCAAATCCATGGTAAGTACCAAGTGGCTTATTCTGAAAAAACAGAAGAACTGGACTTGGTTTAGTTTGATGAAATGATTTACAGGGGCCGGACTAAGGACTAAGTAGATACCTAAAGAAGGATTGGTAGGTAAACTAAATATTAGGTACATAAAGCTGAAAAAAAAAAAACAAATTTATCAAATAATTCATAAAACTTTAATAGTAATTATCAAAAAAAATTGTTTCTGTTAAAAATAATGTTGTTTCTTATTTTGGTTTACAATTACGTTTACACAATGCCATACGTTGAAAGGTAATTATCAAACAACATCTAATATTTCGTCGATTTCATGTTCACAACACTCATCATTGTCTCGGATTTCGAGGTACCTATGATCCCTAGCAAAAACGTTTTTGTAAAATATCAATGCTCCTCCATGTTAGCCCAGTCAGAGCCATAATGTTTTGTAAGTAAATTTTTCACATCTTTTAGTTTTAACTCGTTGACTGCAACTCCCAACTGAACTTGTTCTGGAATCATTTGTGTGAAACTTTTGGTGCGGCGTAGTATGCTTTTGGGTACACCCGTGTCGCTTTGGTACGAAAGCTCGCCTCTTGCCAAAATGTTGTGTGTCCTTTTCCCTCTTCTCAAAATTACCCTCTTCACTTTACTTATTTGAAAGTGCCACTGACTGGCAGGCTTGACCGTTTCTCCTACTGCAGAACGGTAATCATAAACTGGTACTTCTGTTCCTAATTTATGAACAGTTGCGTGTGCCGCTATTATAGCCTCATATTCGTTTGGATCGACTATTGTTTCCAATTTACGTATTTGCAATTCTGTCAATGCAAAAATACGGTCAGCTGGCAGAAATGAATGTCCAGTTACTGGAAATAATTAAAAAAATAATTTCGATAGTTTTTAATGTCGGTGGAGCGTCTCCAAGCCATTTACTTGCCATGCTGATGAGAAACGAATTTTTATTTTGGCCTCCGCCATTAATCGAATGTTATTCATATTTTCAGTATCTATTGAATTCAGACAGTGGAATAATGCACTGCAGATTTCATTCGAAGATTTGGAAGTGACATCTTCAGTCCAAATGTATGACATGACATTTTCCTTTTTAAGTTTTGAGTGTGAAGAACCTATTACTGCTGTAAAGTTGTACAGATACAATTGCTTGGAATAATAAGTAGATTGGCCCACCACTTTTGGCAATGGTAAGTTCTTCTGGCAATCAAAGCTAATGATGATCAAACCATCTTTTTCTTGTCTAAGTTTTTCAAAAAACGCCTTAGCTTTTAGTTTATGGATTCGTAGCTGAATCATCAGTTTATGTTTTTTAACTTTACATTTTTCAAACTTTATTTGTTCCTGCAGTTGTAAACAGGTTGAACATACATCCTTTCGTGGTGTTGCGAATCCAATATTAAAGTTACGGTTAAAACCTTTTCTCAAAAATGAATGTGTAACTGACATTCCCGGGGCAGCTTGATCATTATACATCTTGAACATCTTTGTTATGTTAAGAGCTGAATCAAGATAAATTCGCTGTCTAATCTTACCCCGAGTGTAATGTTGTTCAAGGGGCTTAAACATTTGAATAAATTTTATGACAGCTTCTTTTCTTGACCTTGTGGGGACACACACATACACATACACACATATACGCACACATACACACACACCTAAACAGACCAATGTATAAAGTAAGTTTATAATGAAATATAAACCAGTTGGCATTTGACTTCCGAGCCTTTCATTACTCTCCCGATATAAAGTAACCCATACACACACAACTCTAACAGTGGTAACCCCGACGTAAAGAAACCCGATATCTACATAAGCGCACATTCATATCCGATCTGCATACATCGCGTGTTGTTTATAAAAATGAATCCGCAGTACCAGCCAACTCAACCTAGTGCTCTAAAATATGAAGAACAACCAGTGATTTCCACATTGTCAGTATCAGATAAAATACCGAACTCTTGGCCGGAAAATCCACGTCTTTGGTTTATGCAAGTAGAAGCGATTTTAGTTTATAATTTAACTACAGTGGGTGTAATTTTATTTTAAAATTAATTTTAATGTATAGATGACATAAAAGTTTCATATAAAAAGTTATTGTCCATAAACTGTGACACGAAAACAATGGACTACATTACAGACCTTGTTATCAGTTATACATAAATTAATACATAAATTCTTAAACGTATAGAAAGTACTTTGGTAGAGCTACTTATTTCAATGTAACATTGAGTTCAAGCGCCATTTGTTTATTCCTTATCCTAGTTTTAAAACATGTCTTCAATTTTAACACTTGTATGTTACTTTTTTATTTATGTTACCAGTTTTGAGAGTAATCCAGTCTTTAACATAAGAATGGGGTAATTGTGGTAATTTAGGTTGGCAACACCAAACAGCCACTTTAGAAAAAAAAAAACAAGCGCCCTTTTGTTGTCTTTGAATTGTGTCAAGAAGCGCACGTGTGAATTTCGTCACTTAAAATAAAAAGTGTTTTCTGCGATTTTGGAAGGTAAGTAGACATTTGTTTATGTTCAAAATACTATTCACGTTTGCGCCAAAGCTAACATTGATCGAGAAAGCATGTTTTGGCATGAAAATCTGTTTTATTTTCATATTATAACCTAATCAATCGAATATTATGTTACTTTTACGTGGCTTTTATGATACTTTTATGTTACCGGTAACATACGTTTTTATGTGACGTAACGTAAGTAATTGTAAAATCTAGTTTACATCGCTAATATTATAAAAATGAGAAAAATCTGCAACATCGCCTAAAAGAGCTTGTAAAAATTGCTTGTGTACACATTAAAATAATTTAGGATTTATCATGATTTTTTCCCCGTTAAAGATTTCTTTCTTCTTTATTTTATCAAATCCATTCTATATTTAAAAGAAATTGTACAAAGTGGGTGTGCGCTGGGGCTCATCAGACTACCAAAACTTGACAAATTTTCCCATCTATTTTGGACTTTAATGGTTGGAAGTTGATTGAAGAATTTGGCAGTTATTAACCTGCTGTTGACTGTAAATTGGTGATTAAGGGGGAAAAAATACATAGTGTCAAATTATTAAGTATCATTTACATTCATTACGTATGCAAAAATGCGTACGACCAATGCATTATTATTTCATTTCATTTAACTTATATGAATTTTGACTTTATTATGAAGTACGGTTGGCAAGCCTAGTGTGCGCCGCTAAAACTGAGAGACGAGTCCCGGTACGATTTAGGGAGTAATAAGGCGTGGTACCATCCATAATGAAAGTTCCCGTTTTCGAGTTTATTAATTGTTTATAGATGCCACTAACGCCGGCGGAAAAGCAAAAAAAGTACAGAGAAAAGCTTAAAGCTAATAATCCAGAAAAATATGAAGAGATGAGAAAGAAGGCTGCAGAAAATGCTTTGAAGTATTATAAAAATAAAAGAGATAATTACACAGAAGACCAAAAAGAAGAACAAAGACGAAAATGGAAAGAAGATAGAAAAAAAGCCATAGAACAAATGCCATCAACGTCGCAGCAAAAGACTACCGACAAAGAATCCGTAGATTTACGGAACATTCAACGTCGTATTGAATACAAGTTTCAGCAAGAAAATATGAGGTTACGAAAAGGTTTATTTAGTTTGTCAAGAAGGTTTAAAAATCTGCAAAAAAGTCTTTACAGACACAAAAAACAAATTGATGAAACGAATGAAAATTTAAAAAATGTAATGATTTGACTTAAACAACTAGAAAATAGTAAAACATCGACCGAGAGTGAAGAAGCCAGTGTGATGAGACAAAATACAGCTGAATACACTCCAAGGAAGAGAGTTGAAGAATTTATTAGTGAAAACATTCCTCATATTGAAACACAAAAGAAAGAAGCTATTAAACAAAAATTACTGGAACATAATGTTTTGACAGAAGCACTTAAGTTAGAAATGAAAAGTTCAAATCAAACTGAAAAAAGAACATTCAAAAAAATTTTGAATAATAATTTGGTCGAAAAGTATAGACAAAAAACGAAATTAACGCTGTCCTTGGGTTTTAAAGGCAGTTTAAAAAAATACACCAGGGCTCAAATTCGTAAGGCTATTTAGTTACGAAATAAAATAGAGGATTTTTTTAACAGAGACGACGTAACTCGTGCGACCGCCGGCAAGAAGGAGTATAGAACATACAAAAAAGTAACTCGTCAAATAAGATATCAACTGGATAAACTGAAAATTCTCCACCAAAAGTACACGGCTGAGGTGTCTCAAGATATAGCTACGGCAATATCTTGAGACACATCCGATTCTTCAGATGGCATGGCGACCTTTCTTGGGTTGATAAGGAACGGAGTGCATTTACGTATACTATTATGATTGACTACGCCACATATTCCGCCATCGGAGGTATGATTCAAAATTGTACTTTTTGAACGTCTCGAATCGTCTTGCGCATGCCGTTGTTTTCCCGTCCCCGTGCTCTTAGAATTCGACATCAGACGTCAGATCTTCGATTTTGCCGACCCCGTTGTCGCTGGCATAAGCAACAGGAACCGCGTACGAAGTCGCGGGCAGAAGCTAGTAATGAAATATAATCTCACCAAATCACCAATCAGTCGATCACAATGGAGGTATGGAGGGTTTGCAAAGGCACGAGCACGTGTCGACCTATCGCGATCCGTCCCGTGAGGAAAGTGAGTGAACGAGAGCAACGAGACATTCAAATTACAATATGGCTACCGAGGGCGCACGCTAGTGATGTCCGTATAATTTTAGTAACATTTAAGTGTTGGGATTCCAACACTTATCTTGAAGCCACTCACTGCGAAACTTTTGTTTATATTGCGGTTTTGGCATTTTTACCGAAAAATTATCGATACACAAGGACACAAACGTTAAAACAATTATTGCCAACTAATATCGGTCTGACTCTTGAATAGAAAATCTTATTCGTACGTGAACCGGCACATAAACAGTATACTTACTTGAGTACTTGACGCACGTTTTTGTTAAATCTAAGTGTGATAGACAGGAGTGAAACGATTGCTTGCTAAAGATACACTGGTTTATTCGTAGTAAGGCGGACACTTAAAACATGGACGCAGCCACGCACACATATACAACAATTCCTCCCCTTATTACAAATAACACTGAATCAACGTAATAATTAAAAGAAACCCTTATAATCGATTCTTGGAATTTTGCGTAACAACATTCCTGATAATGGGTTACCCCTTTCTATATCTTGCTCATCATTTTGCACTGAGGGGTTTGCGCTTACTCATCTGCGTTCTCGCTAGACGGCCGGTGAACACTGTTCTGCCGTTGTATGACTCTCCGCGGTCTGTGTGGTTTATTCCGCTTCGGATACCCTTTCACCTTCCCCCGGCAGTGGTAAATCTGATACCGTGTTCTTTTTTCCCTGCTGTGGTAACCCCTACATAATATGGTCATCACAATCCCAGTAGGTTTCATAACTAAGTATGCCCTTATATAAAACTACTTGATTTTTATGTTTCCTATGGTGTTGATGTGTGGTAATGTCCTTTACTAGATACATTACATTACCTAATCGTTTTAAAATAGTGCCCCTGTTCCACTTCCAATTATTCATGATATTTTGTTTATATAAAACGCTGTCCCCCACTGCAAATGTTTGTTTGTTTTTACCACCATATGACTCAACCTGTGAACACAGTTTGTTTTCCACCGGTTTAGGTACGTTTAATGAAGATGATAAGGCAACGGGTTTTGGGCTGATCGTGCCCAAAACCCACGTGGGTCGTGACCTAAGATTTTTACCGTACACTATTTGAGCCGGTGACAATCCCGTAGTACTGCCTGCTGCCCGTAGTGTCCGCCTTACTACGAATAAACCAGTGTGTCTTTAGCAAGCAATCGTTTCACTCCTGTCTATCACACTTAGATTTAACATTGGCGACGAGGATGGGATAGACACTAAGGATGTATCCTTTTTAGTTGTAACGAACATTCCAAATGACATGAATTCTGGTCTGCTCACCACCCTGTCATAAGCTAGCTTATCCGCCGTAACAGTGTAATTGTAATATTGCTTTAAGCCTCGAACTAAGCCAGA
This sequence comes from Charanyca ferruginea, assembly GCA_947361185.1. Classification (NCBI taxonomy): domain Eukaryota; kingdom Metazoa; phylum Arthropoda; class Insecta; order Lepidoptera; family Noctuidae; genus Charanyca; species Charanyca ferruginea. The sequence continues at coordinate 18,641,369 of OX376077.1, read as the reverse complement.
CTCAGATGTTCTGCAGCTGACCTGGCAGTCTGCAGAGTAACAGTAAACAGTGTTTGTCTGGAAGGCTAGTTCGGCTGAGTCAAACAAGCCTATTTGTAGGTTGCCGATCATGCTAGAAGAATAGTCACCAAGGTTGTTTGCGTGCATATTCCAAATCGAACCCTCCGGTGATTCAATCAGATAGTCATTGTGGAGATAAGATGGCCTTGATGGTGCTAGTAGTGAAACTCTAGTGCCTGAGGTACTTTCCATTGATATCATGCTAGAACTCATAACCATTCTATTAACCGTACCTTCATGTGAGATGTATGATAGATGGACACTCCAATCACTCTTGACCCTCTTGTAGACTGTGTACAAGCTTTCGACTGGCTTCAATATATACTTGTACCACTTACACTGACCATAGTAACAGCAGAAGTTGCAATAATCATTTCCTTGCTTACAGCCATATTCTACTATAGATCCACTTTCTATTTTCTCTCCTTTCCAATCTGAGTATACTGAGCCAGCCAGGCAACCTCCATAATCACACTCACCTGCTGCGTAACATCTCCAGGGGGCATTTATTACATCAAGGCTATAGTTGGCAGTCCGGTAAGTGGGTGTGTAGGTGTCAACTGATTGTGTAGATTGGATAACCACCCGATCGACAGTACCATCTTCAAACTTCAAGCATAAGGTCTGTTTGTCAGTCATATGGTATATCCCACTATATAAGGTGCTATAGCTATCATCCATATAAATCTTATTCTCAGATGATACAAATGAGATCACATGCCTTCGCCAAGCTTGTTATCATAATTAGAGCTAAACCTGCTGTGGCTTTCATTTTGTCAAATCCAGATGTTGTTACCCTTTTAGGTAGTGGTGGTGGCCTGTCATAAGCCCTCTCTGGGGCTGATGGTGTGTTTTCGCTAACATCTTTAACTTCCATGTATGTTTCCAATTGAGGGTACAGCGGCCTTGGCTTTACTGGAGGAGGGATCAACTCATTATCACTGTCATTAGAATCTGTAGTTTTAAGATAATTTCTCATCTCGATAGCTTCCTTCTGCCTATTCAAAATTTTGTTCTTCCGTGATTTCTTTGCTAAGTCTTCCACCTTCCTCAAGCACTTGGACATCAGGCCACATTTCCACATGCTCAAAAAACATACCAGAGACACCACAAGAGTGATCAGTGTCGATGCTGTTATGGGCAAAACAAGTTTGCCTCGCAGTCGAACGGTTAGCATACGTGTGAATATGCTCTTTGGTTAAATTCAAATAAAAATAAAATCTAGACATATTCTACAATTATAACCATCCCAGGTGGTATATCATTCCATAATAAGTGTTATTCATATTTGAAAATCATCAAAAGTGTCTATTAGGAACGATTTGTGGTGTGAACTGTTTAAAAATTAAACAAACTGCTGGTGAACCGGTGAGTGCATGACAAGACATTTTACGCGCAGCGCAAGCCACTCTCGCGGTTACGCAGCGCGCATAAGTAGCATATCGGCGTGCGCCCGCGCTCAGTGACGCATACGAGCGCTCGCACCAAAGATTATCTATCGAAACTCCCGCAGTGTTTCCTACCTACTTTACGCTGCCTCTCGGAGGATATATTTTTTATTTTTTTTCCCAAGTCTGGTTTTTAATTTAACCACTATGGCCAGTGAAGCGGAGCGATCCAAAATCCCCAAAAATGATTCAACCCCTTCCCGTAATGTGTCTACGAATAGAGGAAATAAGCGGCAGGCTAGCGGTTCTCCTACCCCTCCTTCACCGTTATGTAATAAGGAAGATATTCGGTCTATTATCCAAGAGATAATTAAGGCAGAATTCAGCGATGTGTTGACACAATTCAATGAAAATTTGGCCAGCACTATGAACAATGAACTGGATACAGTTAAGACAGAAATGAAGGAGATGGTAAAATCCATGCAATTCATAACCAACAATCTGAAGACTTTGAGAGCAATCAGAAGGCATCAAACGAAACCATCAAGAGGCTAGAAATAGAAAATACTGAACTGAAGACATCTCTGGCGAATCTTAGTGTACGTATAAATAACTTAGAGCAGCAATCTAGATCAAGTAACCTTGAAGTACAATGCATGCCTGAAACAAAAAACGAGAATATATACACTATCGTCATCCAACTCGGGAAAGCTGTCAACTGTGATATTCAAGAAAAGGATATATTAAGTTGTACACGAGTTGCCAAAACCAATCCATCCAGTACCCGTCCTAAATCTATAGTAGTACAGTTGGCATCACCTAGGCTGCGCGATCAACTACTAGCGTCCGTTATTAAACACAACCAAAATAACCCAGAGAATAAACTTTACTGTGGACATCTTGGATTTGCAGGTCGGAAAGCACCTGTCTATGTGGTTGAACATCTTTCACCCTCCAACAAATCTCTCCACGCTGCGGCTAGGATAAAGGCTAAGGAAATGAATTACAAGTACGTTTGGGTCAGAAATGGTAAAATATTTGTGAGAAAAGTTGATGGTGCAGAATACATACTCATTAAAAACGTGAATAGTTTAAATAAAATCGTATAGTTTATATAATACTATTGTAGAAACATGTCTTAGTACCTAACACTATTTTTAAATTCAGCAATTTAACAATATATTATCAAAATTGTAGAGGTTTAAGAACAAAAACTAACACTTTTTACAGTAACCTTTGTTGTATGGATTATGATGTATTAATTTTGACCGAAACCTGGCTGAATAGTAGTGTTCTAAGTAGTGAGCTATTTGATGATAGGTACGTTGTTTATAGAAGAGATCGGAAGACAACGGGTTTCCATTCTCATAAAGACGGAGGCGGAGTCCTGATTGCTGTTTCAACCAAAATCAGTTCAAAGTGCATTGAGAAATGGCATAGTAAATGTGAAGATCTGTGGGTTACCATCGATATTTCGACTGCACATAAAGCACGGCAGCTTGCTCTCTGTGCAGTTTATCTTCCCCCACCTGTATGTCTTCCAACAATTGAGTACTTTATAGAGAACTGCAATAGCGTGTTTGAGATAACAAATATCCCTATTTGTATAATTGGGGATCTTAATTTGGGAAAAATAGAATGGGCGTCAGGTGCCGTTAACAGTTCACTTCCTAACACCTGTTTAAGATTATTAGAATTTATGAACGTTAGTAAACTTTCTCAGTACAACTTAGTAAAAAACTGTTCTGCGCGTATTCTGGATCTTGTTATGTCAACATTACCTTCGTGCACTGTGAGTGAATCTAGTTGTGCTTTAACCGCTGCTGATGAACTACACCCTCCGCTTGACATTGCTATATCATTCTTAAAAGAAACTAAACTCCCATACAATAATCTAAACAAAAGAAAAAACTTTAATAAAGCAAATTATGAACAAATTAAAAGTTTTATAAACGAACATGACTGGCTTCAACAATTTGCGAACAATAATGACGTAGATAGTATGTTAAAAGTGTTCTATGAAGTGTTAAACAATGCAATAAATACATTTGTTCCAAATTGTAAGTCAGTGACATGCCGATATCCCCCTTGGTTTAATAAAGCAATTATAAGAACACTAAAGGAAAAAAATAAGTAAGATTGCGCTATAAGAAATATAAAAACCCCTTAGATGAATTAGAACTAAAATTGGTTTCAAAACGTTGTCAAAATCTAGCCAAAACTTTGTACAATACTTATATGGAAAAGTTGGAGTCAGAAATTAAAGAAAATTCTAAACTATTCTGGACTCACGTAAGGGCTAAACGCGGTGGGTCTAGTGTCTATCCACTAACAATGACAGACGGTCAAATTATTACATCAAATGGCCCGGATATTTGTGATCTTTTCGGAAATTATTTTGCATCTGTTTACACCCCTCCACAACACGGCACAGAATTTAAGAACGACTTAAACTTTCTTAATACTTTAGAAACTAATAGCCAGTGCCTAACAATACCTGAACTGGATAGTGATTCCCTACTCAAAAAGCTACAATGTGTAAACACCAGAAAAGGAGCATGACCTGACGGTATCCCACCCTTATTTATTTCTGCCTGTGCATCAGCCCTGGTTACCCCCCTATTATTAATATATAGGGTGTCACTAGCCACTGGAACCTTTCCTTCTGAATGGAAGAAGGCCAAAGTCGTTCCCGTGTACAAGTCGGATCAAAAAGACATAATTTCCAACTACAGACCTATCGCAATTCTTTCCACGTTTGCCAAGATATTTGAGTCGATGATCTGTCCTCACATCCAGCGCCATTTCAGACTATATCTTAGCGATCACCAACACGGCTTTATTGCCTCTAGGTCTACTGCCACCAATTTACTGTCTTTTTCGGAGTCCCTAATAGAATCTATTGACTCAAATAAACAATTTGATGTGTTGTACACTGACTTCAGCAAAGCTTTTGATAAAATTCCTCATTCTCTACTAATTCGCAAACTGCAAGCGTATGGTATCACTGGTCCATTGCTGGGTTGGCTGACATCGTATCTCTCTAAGCGTGAATTTTATGTTGTTGTTAACGGTTTTCGATCTGCCAACAACTATTACATGACCTCCGCTGCCCCACACTGCCCCCGATAGGAAAAAAGGCGCATCTAACATTTTTTCCAGATTTGAGTTATATATATTGCCGGAATCAGAAAAAAAAGGCGCATCTGCCTGTATTTTTTATATTTTTCTAACTTCCTCCTGTGCGGTTTTAGCACAACAAAATAGGGCGCTTCTGTTCATTTTTTTACACCCGATTGAAGATGAAAAGACGAATTTATGTGAAACTTAATTAAAAAGTCGCATGTAGATAATGTCCTTATACTTTATAGTTTTTTTTTTAGTTCAGTAATATAAAAGACGCATATTTATCCCTATTTCTAAGAGGAAGATAATAAGACGCAAATAGGTATTTGCGACTAACGCGCTAATAAAAAACTGTTTTCACATTAAGAAAAAAGACCACATCTGACCACTTGCGCCCTATTTACTTCGTAAAATTGTTTTAGCATAGGCGCATTTGCCATAAGCGTCTTAATACTTTACGTTGAATAAATAATTACAATATGATACTTAATAAAAAAGGCGCAAGTGTACAGAAACGTCCTTTTTTCCTAGAATTGTGAATCAAGCGGAGATTGCGCGGGGGTCGGGCGGGGTATGTTTAGTACGGCGCCTGATCAGTTTCTATGTCAGTTGCGCCCGAGGAGGTTTAGGAGCACGACGTGTCGCGGTCGCGCAATATTTCGCAGCGTGATTCGTCGTAACAAAGTAAGTATTTTTTATTTGATAAGTTTGTTTGTTGTTTATGTGTGCATTTTTATTCAACCGTAGTGTGCCAAATAATAATACAAATTGTATAAGACTTGTTTTGATAGAAATTAAATCATTTCCTTGAATAAAATTTATAATACATTAGTGATACTAACTGAAGTAAGCTTTTATTGAGAAAATCTTATTGAATTGTGTGTGTTTATAATGTATTCTAACACTATTAATTACTGTTGTTACAGCTAAAACTAACATGAAAAAAGGTCGATGCTTTGAGTTACTTACTAAAGCTTTAGCTTCCACAAGTACGGAAAGTACAAATAGTACTGCAGCAGAAAATACAGAGCGAATTTCGCTGTATCCCTTAATTAATGACCAACACCCTTACCAAATTAGCCATGGTGAAGAAATTAACCACGTCTCTACAACTGACAATGTTCTTCCGGATAAAGTCTGCGATAATACCACCACTGCACCTACTATCAGCAGCAGCAGCAGTTCAACAGTAAGTGATTTTGACTCTGATGATTCAGTTTTTGATAAAGATTACATTCCACCACAAAGAAAAAACAAAAAAGTAGTGTTATCGACTCAGATTCAGATATTGATTTCATAGAGAATTCACAACAATACAACATTCGCGTATCAGAGTCACCTGAACGAGAAGATTTTGAGCCCGAAAATCAGACTGACCAGGCTTTTGAAAATGTAATCCAACTTACGAAGAAAGGAAGTGTACGTAAACGCAAACATTACGATACTTCATTGCGAGAGCGTACTAAAGCTAAGAAAGAGTTGAAGACTATTACCAAGTATTGCGTTAAACCAGGTTGTGGCGAAGAATGTAAAAAAAAGTGTTCTTCAAATATATCTGAAAACCAGCGAGGTATTATAAATAAGCAGTTTCGTAATTTCACCTGGAGAGAACAATACATATATATAATTAACAACACATCTCAAACTTTACCGGCCAGGCGAACAAAAAAAAAATCCTAACTCAAAAGTAATTAACCGAGGAAAAACTATTACATATTTTATGTTGAATGAAAATAATGAGAGAGTAACGGTGTGCAAGATTTTTAAATCAGTTACTTTCTCTTATGCCGGAGAACCGAAGGGCGTTTTGGCGAAATTTGCCAGTTAATGACAACTCTGTCGATTTGATTAACGAATATGAGGAAGATGTTGACAAATAGGCACACAAAGCAACAGCAGCTCTTTTTCTTTGGTGGCAGTGAAACTACAATTACTTCACTGGTCAATGCTATCAATAGATAGCATTGACCAGCGAAGTAAAAATTCTAAATACAGAATTTTTAGATTAGACAATATTTTTTCAAAAAAGCAATTTTTATACTTATTTTTAAGATTTGTCCAAGGATTAATAATTGTCTGTGATCTTACGTTAAAGTTAGATTTTAAGAGAATCTAGAGGCAGTTAAGACTGATGTTTTTTTTTAAAGTTTTTGATATTGATTTTATAATGTTTTTTACTTTGATATTTTAGTCACATAATAATCATAATATTGTTTGTGTAAACACTTATAGTAATGTGATTATTAGCCTAAGAATGTTATTTTTTTTAAGACGTGTTTGTTAAAATAAAGATTAAGGAGATAATTATAATAGATCTGTATCTATTTAAGACTGATTAAGCTAAACTTTGCTCAAGTATAATAAATAGTTCTGATTTTTACTGTGCCATGGATAGCATTTTTGTTTATGTGGGTCAAAAGATTTTAAAATAAATACTTGACTATATCAATTGTGTTTTATTTACAAATAATAAATTAGGCTATGGCTTATATGATAACCACGAACCTACTGTACTATTTCTGATATACTACCTTAGATAAAAGGATTATTAAATAATTTTATAAACATTTTACCTAAGCCAAGGGTTATCTACATACTTTCTAATTCTTAAGAAAAAAGGCGGAAATACCTATTTGCGCCCATTTCTGTTAAAATCAAATACTAGACAGATAAACTAAATACTTACAAAAAAAGTACAGCCAAAAGCGTTTGAAATTTAAAGGACGCATCTAGCGGTTTACGTCTATTCAATTAAGTATGTAATATTTTCCTTAATTTTTTATGCTAAGATGAAACTGTTTTTTCATTAATCTTATTATAATAATTTAATAAGTTCATATTATTATTAAACCAAGTTAAAGCCAATTATTAGAGGGTATTATTTTCAACTTTTAGTATGTAAATTTTTTTTTTTACTCGAAGACAGCAAACGATTTCCCGTTTCATTCATTAAAATATTTATTTCTCCGTTTTTACTTTTTGTTAGATACGTCTTTTTAACTATCGGGGGCAGCACAGGGATCACATCTGGCTCCTATATTATTTATTATATATATAAATGACCTCCCACACTGCTTTTTCTTTTCCGAGTGTTTTCTCTACGCTGATGACCTAAAGTTTGCTCGAACGATAGAATCATCAAGCGATATCGCGCTTCTTCAAGGGGATCTTAACAGAGTTGTTGAATGGTGTGAGACCAACAAAATGGAACTTAATATTAAAAAATGTTACCATCTGTCATTTACAAGAAAGTCTCACCCTATACACTCGGAGTACTTCATAGGCAATAAAAAAATACATGAAGTGGATGCAATTACGGATCTAGGAGTACTGTTTGATAAGAAAATGACTTTTGTCCCCCACATCGAGAACATTTCTAAGAAAGCATCGAAAATGTTAGGATTTGTGATAAGAAACACTAAGGGTTTTAAAAATGTTGGGACTAAAATAATGCTGTACTATAGCCTTGTACGTAGTGTCCTGGAGTATTGCAGTGTTGTATGGAGACCACACTACGCCACACATAAGTTACTTTTGGAAAGAGTTCAAAAACGTTTTCTATGGCATCTCGCATTTTCAAGAGATACAGTTGCACTCCTATAATTCTCGTCTCAAATACTTCAAAATGCACTCGTTATCAACCCGAAGAGAAGTTATTGATGCGTTGTTTCTCTACAAATTGCTTAGAAGTAAAATTGACTGCCCTAACCTTCTGAGTCTCATAAAGTTTCGGGCCCCAGCCCGATATCCGCGAAATCCTATAACACCGCTGTACCCACCCCTGCGCAGAACAGTTCTTGGTGCTAACTCACCGATCGCACGCCTGTGTAAAAATTTAAATAGTTGCAGTGATCTTATTGATATCCATCATGACAGCATAGGAAAATTTTATAAAATATTTTTTGAGCACTATTCTCACAATCAATGATCTCGCTATTTAACGTTTTCTTTTTTTTTCGATTTTAAGTTTCTATTTTTAATTATCTCAATTTAATTTATGAATGTTATTCTTAATAATTTGTTGGAACGAAGTTCCTTATCGCGCGTTGTGAAAGGGGGCTAGACGGAAAAAAATCTTACGAAAAGTTGTCACGACATTTGACATTTCGTCATTCATTTGATTTAAGAGCCATCTATTAACGTTATTAGCGCAACTGTGCTCTTCGAGATCGAATTACGAACGGCCAATAGACGGCGCAGAAATAATTTATTGGTCTTTCTATCTAAATAACTACGCATTGTACTAACATGTTAGAAAATGTTAATCTTTAAAATTACTTACTTACAATGTAAGCAGCCATAATAACTTTTCATTCCTCGCTTTTTTTTTGCCCTGGCTTAAAGCCACTTAAATTCACTTTAACGCATCACATTAATTAGTGAAGGAATTGTAATAAAATTGTAATAAAATTCCTTCACTAATTAATCGAAAGGAACTTCGTTCCATCCGGGTGTCCCTTGACACCTCTCAAGTTTTTTTTTTATACTATTGGAATTGAAATTTATGTTATTGTTACACAAGAATTATAATTGTTTATATTTAACTATACATATACCTATGTTTAATGTATTTTTATAATTGTAATAGTTATTATGTAAAACCATAAATGGCGCATGTTGTGTTAGCCTATAAGAAATTGTTGCACTTATAAATGCACTATTATGAATATAATTTTGAATGTATTGTGTAAACAATTGTTGGCTAACCTAAATAAATAAATAAATAAAGTGATTTGCAGTTCTTAATACCTTCATTGTGAACACACCATATACAGTCATCACACCCATTAAAGGCACTGACAATTTTTAGTGCACAATCATTTCATCATTACATAGCCGTAAAATCTCATGGAGCGGATTTCCTCCCCTCTATACAACTTCTCCTCACCATTTAGTTGGAATGTGCAACCCTTTAGCGATCCCACATTTACCAGATTCCCATTATTAAAGGTCACTGAAGGACAAGCAGAAGTTGCTACAACCCAAACAACTAGGGGTAAAAGTCTCCACATCTTGCAACAAAGTTGAATTTTCCAAAATAATTATTTCAAGACGTCTATGTGTCGTTACAACTAAAAAGGAAACATCCTTAGTGTCTATCCCATCCTCGTCGCCAATGTTAAATCTAAGTGTGATAGACAGGAGTGAAACGATTGCTTGCTAAAGACTCACTGGTTTATTCGTGTGTATCAGAATGGCTGGTTGCCTGTGGCTTTGGTCTATGAGAGTTGATTAGAAAATTGCTACATAATTGCTTATATTTGCTACATTTAATAAATAATTGCTACATACTATATATATTTAGAAATAACATATTTTTTTTGTACAGCCATCCTGACGTTTGGTTGGCTGGTCGCCTCCTAGTTTAAAGCAAAGCATGCAGAGTTTCTCGAAATGTATTGCGTCAATAATTGCTACATACATATTTGCTTCATTTATCTAATTTAGTTGTATCTTCAAACATATGTTAAATATAGGATGTAGCAATTATTTTAATTATCCCAAGGAAAAGTGCCTGATAAAACAATAAAGGCAAATAGTTGCAGTGTGTCTTCAGTCAACGGTATTGAGCTACTTTAGGAGGCTATTATTATTATTATTATAGTGCTTCCACTTGCCACCACTTCCACTTACCTACTCATAACATAAAGTAGCAATAATAGCCTTCTAAAGTAGCAATACCGTTGACTGAAGACACACTGCAACTATTTGCTTTTATTGTTTTATCAGGCACTTTTCCTTGGGATATTTAAAATAATTGCTACATCCTATATTTAACATATGTTTGAAGATACAACTAAATTAGATAAATGAAGCAAATATGTAGCAATTATTGACGCAATACATTTCGGGAAACTCTGCATGCTTGGCTTTAAACTAGGAGGCGACCAGCCAACCAAACGTCAGGATGGCTGTACAAAAAAAATATGTTATTTCTAAATATATATAGTATGTAGCAATTATTTATTAAATGTAGCAAATATAAGCAATTATGTAGCAATTTTCTAATCAACTCTCATAGACCAAAGCCACAGGCAACCAGCCATTCTGATACACACGTTTATTCGTAGTAAGGCGGACACTTAAAACATGGACGCAGCCACGCACACATATACAACAGTTTTGTTCTTAGCTTCTGACTATATTTGATTCTTTAAGCTAAGGGGAAGGAAGTCCCCGTTTCCTAACAAATAAGTTCATTTCATTAGTTGGTGCTGCCAACGTGATGATAAAATTACATATTAAATATAGTTTATACATGCCACGGTTTTTAATCATAAATAAATTAATCGATTGAAGGCTAAATAGATAATATTCATAAGATTCCGCTAAAAAATCCGTCAACCGTTAACATATGTTTTGTTCCGTTTCACTCATGCCTGAATCCGCCAGATTTGACGGAAAATCCGTCAAGTTGGCAACGCTAAATTTCTTGTATGATTTTTTCAAACAACTTGAATTTAGACCGCGAAAAGTCGTCATCTGCTAAATAAATGTCAAACGGCCTCGGCTGCGTTCCAGTTGCCAGAGATTACATCGAGCATCGAACTAGGTATTCAAAAGTGTGATACCAAAAGACTAAGTTTTTTTTTTTTTTAATCCTGATTTGATATTACAACTTACCCAGTGTACACAGCAGCGTACCTAAATAAACGATAAGTGATTAATCTTTTACCGGCTACCTGTTACAATTTATACTACTACTACTACTACTATAGTAGTGGTTGTAGTGTTATATTGTGCCAAGTTATAGTGTAATAATACTGTAATAATGTAATTGATTTTGTTTTTATTATTTTTTTAATTGCTGTTATTTTAAGTGTATAGTTTAATTAGTATTTATAAGGTCTTAACTGTCGCATTAGGGTAAACCCTGTAATGATAGTTTAAGTTGGTACAAATAAATAAATAAATAATTACAGCAATAACAAACCCATTTAACTAATTCTGCGTTATAGTATGGCATTCATGAAAAAACATAATACTCTATTAAACTTGTGTTGCTTAAAGCTGGAATATTGTTTGTTTATATGCAGTGTAGGTGCAGTTATTTTTTTATTCTTTTTACTATTTTATTTTACTATTACTACTACACTATTTACAGTATTAAATTGTAGTCACTTGTGTGTTAGCATTATTTTAATCTGTTTTCTCATGCAAATCCTCTGATCTCGCTGTCATTCTATTGTTAATAATTTATACTGTGCCACTCTAGTTAGATTTATTTTAGAGAATTTACTAGTAACATGTCAACCGAAGGAAAACAAGTATTTCTTGACCCCGAATCTGGAACTGAGGGTTCGTGAGCGGGCGCTGTCAGTAGAGGTTGGCCGGCTCTTAACTGCCAGGGCAATTTTTTTGTCTTCTTTAAATCTTGATTCTTTTTTTTTTTAATGCATTGTATTGGTCTTTACCTGCCTTGTTTTCACATATAGAAGCAACGTGATTAATGTAATCAGTATTTAGTAAAAACTTGATTTAAAAGAGTGTCCGTTGAGTTTCATGCTCGTTCTTCTCCATAGAAACCTACGCTACGTTTTGGAACGAGCAACTAGCTTAATTTTTTCTGACTAACTGACTCTTTGACAATTCAAAAGTGCCTGTAAATGGTTTAATGGAAATAAATGCTTTGACTTTGACTTTGGCTTTGAACATTCAGTTAACCCTTCCACACCCAACCTTCAAACTATCTTGGTAAACCGAGTGTCAATCCGTGTTCCCCCTTTCTGGCCCGACCGACCTGGTCTCTGGTTTGCCAGAGACCAGGAGAGAGAGAGAGTTTAGAGGCATAGTTCCACATTAAGGCATCACACAAGAACTAACTAAGTACTACTATGCGGTCAGCCAGTAAGACACTAAATTCGCATCAGAAATGGAGGACGTAATTACTGAGTCTCCAAAATAACAACTTTACACATGTTTGTGGAAGGCTCTCATCTTCCGTTTCTCTTTATCTTATGAGGAAAAAGTTAGAAGGCTCCTGGAGAAAGAGGAGATCGGGGATAGAAAGCCTTCCTCCTTTTTGCGTCATCTCAGGACTCTTGCTGGTCCTTCTTTTCCTGAGCAGCTCTTCCACACAATTTGGACAACATACAAAGCATTTTGGTTGCTCTAAAACAATCATTCCTTGAAGACACGGGTGAGTTGGCTGATAAGTTGCAAGTAATTAGTGCGCAACCAATTCATATTAATGCAGCCAGTAGGGCAGCAGTGCCTATTGATGATACCAAAGAGCAACTCAGGTTGGTCCAGCAACAGGTGGCAGACTTGACACGGCTGGTAACCAGCCTCACTACAGGAAACAGCAGAAATTGCCGCAGCCGCTAAGGTCTCGGACTTTTAACGGCCTGTGTTGGTACCGTACGCAATTTGCTGCAAATGCATCTAAGTGCTTATAGCCATGCACTTGGTCTGCCCCTGCAACACAGGGAAACTCAAACAGCAATCAGTAGTGGCGACCACTGACTGCTCCCTGTCTAATCGCCGTCTATTTGTAACCGATCGGTACTCCGGCCGACGATTCTTAATCGACACCGGGTCTGACCTATCTTGCCTACCTAGACGGTTCTCCCAGGGTAACAAGCAGCCACTAACATACGAATATTAGCAGCTAATGGCACCATAGTAAATACCATTGGTTTAGTAGAACTAAAGTTAAACTTAGGCTTAAGAAAAAAAAGTGTAATTGTTATTGCCCCTACTGATGTAGCACCTAGGCTTATTGGGGGCAGTACTTTACACTCCACTTTTGCACTACTTATCGAAAAGGGTAGAACGGAAGCATTAAGACCTATGGCTGGAGTGCTCTTTGGAGTCAAAGAGAACGCCTAAACTGGCGTGATATACAATGGTTCTTAATTGATGAAATATCTATGGTGCCATATTTAACTCTCCGGAATATTCACTTGCGGCTTCAGCAAAATAAACAAAATGATGCTGTCTTTGGTGGAGTTAATATTCTCCTTTTTAGAGATCTTATGCAACTGCCACCGGTGTCTAAGATTTCCGGGGGATCTTATTGCTTCCGTCAGCCACAAATATTATCTGCCGAAGTTAATCTATGGCATTTATTCAGTTTTTGTGAGCTGCCAAAACATGAGGCAAGTTAGTGATACAGCATTTTTAGATATCTTGAACAGTCTTCGTGTTGGAGATTTGACAATGCAACAGTTATCTGTAATAGATGATGGGCGAAGAGTACCATTGACAGGACCTTTCAGTGACGGAGAAGCTGTCAGAATTTTTCCAACAACTAGGCCAGTGGAAGCTTATAACGCCACCATAACTACTGACTTAGAAAGGATTACAAAAGTTTACACTGTTAATGCTGTAGACATTTCATTGAATCCCAAAACATACGGGCAAAAACCAGGAAAGGAATATATACTTGATGATCTCAATAAAACAGGTGGCATACCAAACCAATTTAAAATAGGTGTAGGATCACGAGCCATGTTAAGACGGAACATCAATATTAGTCACGGGCTCGTCAACGGCACCATGGGCGTGATTCGGAAAATAGAATGGCCTGCGTTGCGTAGAAAACAACTGGAGGTGGGGGAACTGCCTCAGACTGTTTTTTTGGAGTTCGATGATTCAAGTATAAAAGGCAATCAACCTGGTATTGGTGTCCGGATTGAGCCATCTACGTCAGAGTTTGATGCTTTACGCGGTAAAGGCAAGATCGAGCGGCGTATGCTCCCTTTAATTTTATGCTGGGCTGTGACAGTGCATAAGTTGTAGAGTACAACTTTAGACCGGGCAGTTGTTGATTTGGACAGTAACCTATTTGCTAAAGGCCAGGCTTATGTGGCTTTGAGCAGTCCGGTCTCTCTCGGGGTTAGCTATCAGTTCACTTGACCCTAAAAATTATTAAATCAACCACACGATCAAAATTCTGTCTAAAATAAAATAAAAAACCCGACTGCGTAAAAAGTGAACGTTAAATAAAATAATAATAACCGAACTGTATAATAAATAATTCACTTTAAATAAAAACTGAAAAGAAATAAACAAGTCACAGAGTCTATAATTATGTTTAGTTATCAACCACACAAATAGCCATTTCATCAGTCGGGACCCATTATTGGGAACATTTGAGCCGGTCTAAATTTTAATGGGTAAAGGGTAGGCTGTAAAGAAAAAAAAATATAATTTTATATACACGCTTACTTTTTTACCGTTCTGGAACCGAAAGCCATACGTTCTAACATAGTAACAGAAACTATGGGCACTATTATTTCCAATAAATAACAAAAAAAAAATTAACACGAAACTAACCCTTAAATGTGCAGTAGGAAAATTATTCCCACATCTTTGTGTTCTCAAAGGGTCAGGAAGAAATAGTTTCCCACAATCTGTCAAAATAATAAAACTACGTAAAATTGTCTATGATAAAAAAATAGCGTGAAATAGCGTGCGTGCGTTAGAATATCAGTGTGTTATGTACACTGGATTACATTTTCTATTTTTACAAGTTGGCAACATTACTTTCGTACTTTTCTTCGTTCCGTCATGGCTTGCACTGAGTTATGTTTTTACTAATAAAAGTAATATGTTTATTACATGAAAATAAGTGTTTCTTTAAATACGATCCAATAACAAAATATGGTAGCAGAGCGTGGTTTATAAAATATGAAAAAAGATTGCCAAAATATCGCAGGATTAAAAAAGTTGAAAATTGTCTTTGTGCTGTGTCATACATGTGTTTGCTGAAAAAAAAAAAAATGGAGCGTAATCAACAAATCGTAATACCCATTTTCGACGGAAAAGAATACGCAAATTGGAAAATAAGATTAACAAAATTTCTGCAATACAAAAAGTGTCAAGACGTTATTACGAGAAAAATCTTGAGCACTGATGACAAAGAAAAATGGACGGACAAAGATGTGCAAGCAACAAACTACATTTACGGGGCAATTACAAATAAGCAATTGGAATATATATCAGAGTGTAAAACGGCATGCGACATTATTTGTAAATTCGATTCTATGTACATGAAAGGCTCAACATCCTTGCAAATAGTTTATCGAAACAATCTTGAAAACATAAAGTTATAAAACTATCAAGAACTAGACTCCTTTTTTAATGATTTTGAAAGATCAGTAAACGAGCTTAAACAGGCAGGTGCCACTATATCAGAAAATGAGAAGTTGAATTACATGTTAAGAGCACTGCCCAGTGAATATAGTCATTTAGTGCCAAAAGAGGAAAGAACTGTGGAATATTTATCAAATAAAATTAAAATAAAATATTTGGCACAGAAACCACAAGAAATGTCAGAAGTTCCAGACAAATCAAATGCCTTTAAGACAAAAAACAAAGTCAGCCCCTAACTCAAATTTATGTTTCATTTGTGGAAAACCAGGCCATGTGAAACGCAACTGTTGGTACAACCGGGGACAGCAAAATAGAAATACAAATAATAATAATAGAGGAAGAGGTCATTCAAATCATCGGGGACGTGGTCGTGGATTTAATAATCGTGGTCGAGGTCGACACACTGATCATAGTGCATCAAATACACAAAATGAACAAAATGTTTTCCAAACTTCAGTTATTCAAAGTAACATGACATCAAGTGTGAGTGCTAATAAGTCAAATACGAACCAAATTACATGGTTATTAGACAGTGGATGCACAGACCACATAATCAACAGCGATGAATATTTTGAAAAGTCAATTGTATTAAAAAAACCAGTGCAAGTGAAAGTTGGAGATGGACGAATGCTGGAGGCCACAAAGGTTGGTGACATTAAAATGCATTTTCTTGTTTATGGCTCTAAATCATACATAACAGTAAAAAATGTATTCTATGTAAAAGAAATGAAAGCAAATTTATTGAGTTATGCAAGGATCACAGATAATAACAACACAGTAATATCAAAAGGACAATGGACAAAAATATATAATTCAAATAGCTATAGCAAAAAAGGAAGAAAACTTATATAAAGTGATTAGCTACATAGATACACAAAGTAAAGTACAAGCAAATACAAGTGAAAGTAAATTGACAGTAAAGGAAAAATTACACCGTACACTTGGACATGTAAATTTCAAATATCTAGAAATCTTATGTAAGGAACAGTTACTGGAAGGAATACCTAAAGAAATTGAATCAGAGTATATGAAGTGTGCTATATGTATAGAGAAAAAAATGCATAACTTACCCTTTAAAAACAACAGAACAAGAGCTGAAGATATATTAGAAATTGTGCATACAGATGTAAATGGACCACATAATATAATAGGATATGGTGGTGAAAAATACTTTGTGACATTCATAGATGACTACAGCAAATTGGCAAAAGTTTATTGCATCAAGTCCAAAGATCAAGTTGCAGATTGTTTTATAGAATATGTAAATACAGTTCAAAATTTAACTGGAAAAATGATAAAAGAATTACGATGTGACAATGGTAAAGAATATATGAACAATAAGATGTATAGTTTTGCATGAGAAAAGGGAATAATGATAAAGGCATGCCCGGCATATGTACATGAGTTGAACGGAACTGCAGAGAGATATAACAGGACTATAATGGATATGGCTAGATGTCTGCTAGCAGAAGCAAGAGTAAATAAATGCTATTGGCCGGAAGTAATTAAAACAGCAGCTTATTTGAAAAATAGAAGTTTGGCAAATACTATAATAAGGAAAACACCCTATGAAATATTCTTCAATAAGAAACCATCAATAGAACAATTGAAATTGTATGGAAGTAGAGTTTATGTGAGAATACCAGAAGAAAAACGGAAATCAAAATGGTCTAAAAAGGCAGAATTAGGAATATTACTTGGATATATTGAAGTTGGCTACAAAGTACTTATAAATAATAGAATAATTGTTGCCAGACATGTTGATATTATAGAAGAAGATGTCAAGATTATGAATAACAATGAAGATACAGATATAGGGCAAGAAAGACAAGAAAAAGAAAAGGAAATAATAGAAAATAACTTACCGGAAGAGACTCGATTAATAGAAACAAGTTTTGATGACAACTCGATGAATGATGATCCTAGTGATAATAAAGAACAAGGAAGAGCAAAGAGACCAATCAGACGTCCAATCAGATTTGCTGAAGAATTTGGATATTACTGCATTTGTGCAAATTTTTGTGATGCTATGATTCCAGGTACATTTCAGGAGGATGCAAAGATGCAATGGACCGTGAGATGAGCAGCCTTGTTAAAAACAATACATGGAACCTTGTGAGTAGACCAGAGGGCAAAGAGATTCTAGATGTGAAGTGGGTTTACAAAAGGAAACCAGGTAACAAATTTTAAAGCTCGTTTAGTAGTCAGAGGTTTTCAGCAAAAGGATAATATTGATGATACATACTCACCTGTTGCCAAAATGCAAACATTAAAATTGTTGTTATCTTATTCTTGTCAGTTCAGTTTACACATTAATAATAATAATAATGGAAAAACCCGATAAGCCTGATATAGTGGTGATAGATCGATTAGAGCGTCGCGCAATGATTGTTGATATAGCGGTTCCGCATGACGAGAACCTCAAGAAAACCGAGAAAGATAAACAAATTAAGTATCTTGACTTGGCTCGCGAGGTTGTCGACATGTGGGATGTGAATACAGCAGTCATTGTGCCGATAGTCGTTACGTCATGGCTTGCACTGAGTTATGTTTTTACTAATAAAAGTAATATGTTTATTACATGAAAATAAGTGTTTCTTTAAATACGATCCAATAACAAAATAGGAACGCACCACTTTACGAAAGAAAAAAAAACAAAAAACCCCGAATTCTCCTGTCAAAACATCAGCTGAATGTTAATTTTATGCGTGTTTGTGAGTGTTTTGGTCGAAAATGTCGAAAAAATACCGTAAGTATAATTTTCTTACAGATTTGTTATAATTATGATATTTGCTGTACATTTTATGTAAAAGTTACCTAAATAGTTATTTGGTCCGACTTTTATGGGCTTCCAAAATATGTGGGAACTATTTTCCTACTGATCATTACGGAACTACATCTTTGTTTTTTCTTACAGGTGATACTGAGGAGAGAGTTGAAAGATGCACAGATTGAATCGGAATTAAGTAGAATGATGTCCTCCGATGACGAGGAAGATGAGGACGATGAATAATTTACCTTCGTGAGTGAAAGGCCCAACTTATTTAATAATTTAGATGCAAAGATGAATAAGATTCAATCTTATAGCTACAAAAAACTCTTAGACATTCTTAGACATTCTTGATGACTGTAATCAGCCAGCGCAATCACTCTCCCCAGCGCAACCACCCTCCCCAGTGCAGGAATTTACCATACGTTCTTCACCAGAGAGGAATGTTTCTGAGAAGGATGCAGTTGATGAGCCCATGTCATCTTTTTCACTTGAGAGTAATGTTCCTGTGGAGGCTGCAGTTAATGAGCCCATGTTACCTTCTGCTCTTGAGGAAGATGTTCGTTCAGAGCCTGTGGCTGAAGAGCCCAGACCGCCTCCTATACCTACACCTGCCTATCAACGTAGAGGACCTTCCGATCAACAATGATTTAGATCCAGTTCAAATTATTTTGATTTATTGAAGAAATCGCGAGAGTGGTCCAATGATTTGTCAAGATTCTCACTCCCCCCAAATTTTGAAAGGCCTTTGACTGTAAACAAGCAATATAATAACCGATCTACTCCATTGTCCTATTTCCGGGATATGTTTCCAGAAGAGTTGGTAAATTTGATTGTGAGAAACACAAATATCTATGCAGCTTATAAATGCTCAAGACATTTTTTCTTCGTTTCGTTGTCCTCGTCTAGACTACTAGTAGTAGTAGTAGTAGTAGTATGACGGGCCGGTGTCCGCAACTCCACGACTCAGCGCGTATTTTGCGTACAGGTGGGAAGTAAATCATTCGATCCACCCGAGCTCCCCAAGAAAGGCCAGCAGTGCCTTGACGTCGCTGGCGATCTCCCGTAGGTTACCTGGGTTACCGAAGTACTTTGCCCTGTATGACGCAACCTCAGGGCAGTTCAGAAGCACATGGGCTGCTGTCTCGTCCGCCCCCATGCAGGCTCTGCATAATGGGCTGTCTGTGACTCCTATGACAAAAAGATGTTTATTGAAAGACCCATGGCCAGTTATGGCGGCTGTGACCACACGTAGCTGTTGTTTGGACAGTCGGAGGGCTTGCCTTGTGAAGCGGCCCTCAATCGCAGGAAGAGCCTCCTTGGCCTGCCTGCACTCGCCATGCTCGATCCATAGTCTTTGGTGTAGATCCTTGGTACGTTTCCTTACCATGGTGCGTAGATGACCGACGGGGATTGGCACTATGGTTTCCAGACCCACCACGCTTGTACTCGACCCCCTTCTAGCGAGCTCGTCGGCAGCATCGTTGCCACGCGACCCGCTGTGTCCTTTGATCCATTGAATGGTTGTATCATTGAGAATACCCACCTCGTTCAGTCTTTGGTGACATTCGTATATCAGCCCGGAGTTGACCGTGTAGCTGTTTAGAGCTTGTAGTACAGCCATGCTGTCCGACAATATGCGAATTGGTTGTTCTACTACCTGCCTGTTTAGTATAGCTGAGGCCGCCAAGCAGACGCCCATGCACTCGGCCTGGAACACCGTGTTATAAGCACCCAGCGGCGTTGCTATATGTATGTTGAGGTCTTCCGAGAAAACGCCGGCCCCCGTGCCGGTACCTGTCTTAGATCCATCTGTGAAGATCCGCAGCTCTGTCGGGCGAAGGCCCTCACACCGCCGATCCTCATGCAGTTGGATTTTGTATTTTTTTTCAAATATGAATTGCTTTGGTATCCTGTCGTTAGTAGCCTTAGTTATAGGAAACTCCTTACCAAGTTCCTCTAGTAACGCAGTGTGTCTAGTGCTAGTCTTGCTCCAGAGATTTAGTGTCTTTAAGCGTAATGCTGCCGTTGTCGCTTCTTGTTGGATGAATAGGTGAAGCGGCGGGAGCCCTAACATGGCCTCCAGTGCTGCCGTCGGAGTGGTCCTCATGCAGCCCGTGGTCGCCATGCAGGCTAGTCTTTGCATACGCTGGAGTTTGTTGATGGCTGTGATAAGTTTAGTCCTCGGCCACCATACTACCGACCCATAAGCAATCATGGGGCGGATTACCGCGCTATACAGCCATAGTATTATCTTGGGGGATAGGCCCCACTTCTTACCTATCATTTTCCTACATTGCCAAAAGGTGATGCAGGCCCTGTTTATTTTATTGTCTAGGTGGTTACTCCAGTTTAACTTACTGTCCAAGATGACCCCAAGGTATTTTACTTCGTTGGCCAGCTGGAGCTCGGTATTGAAAAGTTTGGGTAGGCGGTAGGGTCCTAGTGCACGTTTGTGGGTAAACAAGACTAGTTCGGTTTTATTGGGATTTACGGATAGATCGAATTCCCCGCACCATCGCTCCACGATGCGTAGCGCCCGCTGTGTGAGGTTGCAGATGGTCCCCGTCACCTTCCCTGACACAAGGATGGCAAGGTCATCTGCGTAGCCTATGGTGTAGTAGCGTTCGGCATTGAGTTTCTTGATTAGAATGTTGATCACCAGGTTCCACAGGAGAGGGGATAACACCCCTCCTTGGGGCAGCCTCTGGCAATCATGGCCCTTGCTGCTCTTCCTCAAGCCGAACTACACGTTTACTTAGCATATTAGCAATCCAGTCAATTAGTACCTGTTCTACCCCGTGTTTGGTTAGGGCGGCGCTGATGCTGGAGAAACTAGTTTTGTCGAAGGCCCCTTCGATGTCTATAAAAGTACCCAGGCTAGAACCCTTTTGGTAGATGTCCTCCTCAATTCTACTGACTACCATATGGAGGGCGGATTCTGTTGACTTACCTGAGCAGTAAGCGTGTTGGTTACCGTGTAATGGTAAGTTTCTTAAAGGCCCGTCCCTCAGCTCCCTTTCGCATAGTCTTTCCAAGGTCTTCAGCAAGAACGAGGTCAGACTGATCGGTCGGTGGGATTTGGCGTTTGTGTAGTCACTCTTACCTGGTTTAGGGATGAATATGACCTTCACTTCCCTCCATCCTAAGGGAACATATCTTAAGGTGTAACAATTCTGATAGTTTAAGAGAAATAAAAGGCTATGCAGAATTGTACGTATTGAATTTAATAGCTCTCACACGAAAGTTAAAATGTGATGAGTATCAAAAACAATTGTAAGTATAAAAGTTAGCACTGACCTAAACGCACTAAGGTTAGGCAGTATCCAGGAGGATTATGATCCACAGCCTGGCCGGCGTATAGGATCGGCCGAAGAGAAGACTGACGCGATCAGCTCGGTGACGGAGATCACCCAGGCGGTCTCTCAGTAGGAGGACCCGCCCTGGAAGCACAGGCACGCGACAGCTCGACTTATCCTAGTAAACCGACTCTCGGTTGCAGACTGGTAGACTTCAGTAAGTAGACTCCAGCAACGTAAGCGTATGAACAATCAGCGTGTTCATTAAACGGCTCCAAGAACTAGACTGCAGCAACGTAAGCGTATGAACAATCAGCGTGTTCAACTAACGGCTCCAAGAACTAGACTCCAGCAACGTATGCGTATGAGCAATCCGCGTGTTTACCAAACGGCTCCGAAATCCAGACTGACCCATTTGACAGGTTCCTTTTCTGACCGCTCTTCCAAAATTCATAAAAAATCCAATTATGAATCTTCTTTCTAGAACGGTCAAATCGTTTTTTATATAGCAACGGCCAGGCTCAATAATTGTCGAATGCCATTCATTTTAGTAATTTTTATTATAATATTAGTGCGAATCAGATCTAAAGGAACACACGATAATACAGCGGGTGTTCAGCCGTTTACTATCTAACACAGACAAACAAGCTTACAAGATATACAACATAGAGGTTTTACGTTAGTAGCCGAAAACTTATTTTAGAAGAAATGTTTGCGGTCGTCAATTTGACGACTGTCACTGACAGACATGTCAAAGCAAAACATTATTTATTTTTCAGGTTTGTAAATATTAAACAATGAATGATAATTATGAAATGAAGATGATACAGAAATACAATTATAACACAGACAAAACCAGCACATATAACTGTGAGTACATTATATATTACTTATAAGATTCCAAGAATCCATACAACAAATATTATAAAATGTAGACATATCGTGCGATGAATGATTTCATGCCTATGAAAAGTAAATATAGTTTTTCGAGTTGAACCGAAACACTATATTATCCCCAACGACCCGAGAAAATTTTTTGGCCTAGAACAAAAATTTTGAGAAGGTTAGATATTTCAGCATTCACAAACTTTCATACCTCATTCAAACACACCGACATCTTACGAAATTAAGGTCAAATGAGATTCACATTCAATGATCATCACGCAAACCTAAAGATTCATTAACAATAGGGCTTATTTTTGGAGTTGTAATCCGCTCGCGTTTAAAACCCATAGTTAATATAAAGATTTATATCAAGGGCTAGGCCTTGATCGATTATAATAAGGGCTTAATTGAAGACGAGTTATTAACCGCTCGTGAAGATACCTATGGCTTTCAGAGTGAAGCCATAGATATGGGGAAAAAGATCAAGGGGATAGCCCTTAAATAATATTAATACAGGCTTATTTAAGGCGAGTTATTAGCCGCTCGTAAAGATACACCTATGGCTTTAAGAGTACAGCCATAGATATAATAGAAGATCCATCAACCTCAATAGTTGACGGTGGCTAATTAGTCAGAAATCCATCAACATGCAGACGTTGATGGTGCTAATTAGTCAAAAACTAACAAAGAGTTAGTAAATAAGAAGGCTAGGTAACGTTGTACCTAACATTACTTCTTAAGCTCTTTAAAAAAAAGAGATTAAAATAATCTTATTGGTTTCAGAACCGATGAATGAAGAAAATAAATATCTATAGAGGTATTATTAGGTCAAGATTAAAAACTCTATAGTAAGAAGAAGGAAGCGATAGACATGAGTAATGAATAAAACCATTTATAAGAAAAGGTAATATATGACAATATAAAAGTCAAAAGAAAAGAAAATAAAAATAGTCATAGGATTCCAGAGAGTGTCATGAAGTGACACTTGAAAAATATAAGTCAGGGAAAATAATATTTAAGAAGCAAGAAGCAAAAGCTGAGATAGTAACAAAGTTATAAATAGTGTAAAATAAGATTTAAGAAACAAGAAGCAAAAGCTGAGAGAGGGACGAAGTTATAAAGAGTGAAAAAAAACTCCGAGAGGCTCAGAGTAACTAGCCTCCAAAAGTTCAAAGGCGACTAGCCTCAAAAAGGTTAGAGTGACTAGCCTCTGAAGGGTCAGAGTGGCCTCAGGAGGGACAGAGTGACTAGCCTTAAGAGGGTCAGAGTAACTAGCCTTAAGAGGTCAGGCGAGGGTAAATAAGATTCAAGAGGAAGAGAGTAACAACCCTCTGAGAGGTAAATGAGAGTAAATAAGATTCAAGAGGATAAGAGTAACAAACCTCTGAGAGGTAAATGGGGGTAAATAAGATTCAAGAGGATAAGGGAGTAACAACCCTCTGAGAGGTAAATGAGAGTAAATAAGATTCAAGAGGATAAGAGAGCGACAACCCTCTGGGAGGGTACATGAATGACTAAGCCCTTTCGAGAGAGGGTCAAGCATGACTAGCCTCTACGAGAGAGGGCCAAGCATGACTAGCCTCTTCAAAAGAGGGCCAAACTTGACTAGCCTCTTCAAGAGAGGGTCAAGGTGACTAGCCTCCTCAAGAGAGTCAAGCAAGTAATACACCTCACCTAGAGGTTCAAATAGTGATACGCGCGTAAGAGTAAAACGAGTAATTAAATAGTGACCGACCTCCGGTAGGATTAAACGTAATACACCTCACCGAGAGGGTTTAAGCCGGGAGTGAAATAAAATATTTTAAAATCGAGCCCACGACATTGAGCCTATTCAATAAAATAAAACATTTATAAAGTAAAGTAAATGAAAGACGGTATTTGCTATTTTATTTATTGTTGTTAGCATCTGTATAGTATATCATCGTGCAGGTATGTTCAAACAACTACAGAATATTGTTCTGTAGCTATCGTGAAGTGTCTCAGTCCCCAACTCAGTAGTGACCACTACGTGGTTTTAAAAACACACCCAAGCGAAGACTGAGTGCGGTTACCATAGGGTAAGCGCTGTGGTGTGCACGTGTGTGGGGTGCAGCATAATGTGGTAAAGTATAGAGTAAAAGTATAGGTGAGAGCGACTATAGGGTACTCTCCTAATAGCCGTGTACAGTAAACCAGACCCCAACTTGTAAGTAACCAACGAGTGATTTAAAACTCACAAGCGCAGAATGGGTGCCAATTGCCAGAAGCAAGAGGATTGTGTGTGGGGATGTAGTGTAAGTTTTTGTACAGTATGTAAGTATGTTCAGTACGACGAAGCGGGCTGAGGAGAAAATATTAGTATTTTACACACACACACACACAAAAGAATCTAAGCCAAATTAAAATGTCGAAATAAAGAGTACTAATAGACTAGTAAGATTAGAATTTTGAAGAGTATTTTACACACATAAGAATCTAAGCCAAATTAAGATGTCGAAATAAAGAGTACTAAAGAATTAGTAAGATTAGAATTTTGAAGAAAATGAGAGAGCTAGCTTTGATTTCACGATTGGGCGCCAAATGTAACAATTCTGATAGTTTAAGAGAAATAAAAGGCTATGCAGAATTGTACGTATTGAATTTAATAGCTCTCACACGAAAGTTAAAATGTGATGAGTATCAAAAACAATTGTAAGTATAAAAGTTAGCACTGACCTAAACGCACTAAGGTTAGGCAGTATCCAGGAGGATTATGATCCACAGCCTGGCCGGCGTATAGGATCGGCCGAAGAGAAGACTGACGCGATCAGCTCGGTGACGGAGATCACCCAGGCGGTCTCTCAGTAGGAGGACCCGCCCTGGAAGCACAGGCACGCGACAGCTCGACTTATCCTAGTAAACCGACTCTCGGTTGCAGACTGGTAGACTTCAGTAAGTAGACTCCAGCAACGTAAGCGTATGAACAATCAGCGTGTTCATTAAACGGCTCCAAGAACTAGACTGCAGCAACGTAAGCGTATGAACAATCCGCGTGTTCAACTAACGGCTCCAAGAACTAGACTCCAGCAACGTATGCGTATGAGCAATCCGCGTGTTTACCAAACGGCTCCGAAATCCAGACTGACCCATTTGACAGGTTCCTTTTCTGACCGCTCTTCCAAAATTCATAAAAAATCCAATTATGAATCTTCTTTCTAGAACGGTCAAATCGTTTTTTATATAGCAACGGCCAGGCTCAATAATTGTCGAATGCCATTCATTTTAGTAATTTTTATTATAATATTAGTGCGAATCAGATCTAAAGGAACACACGATAATACAGCGGGTGTTCAGCCGTTTACTATCTAACACAGACAAACAAGCTTACAAGATATACAACATAGAGGTTTTACGTTAGTAGCCGAAAACTTATTTTAGAAGAAATGTTTGCGGTCGTCAATTTGACGACTGTCACTGACAGACATGTCAAAGCAAAACATTATTTATTTTTCAGGTTTGTAAATATTAAACAATGAATGATAATTATGAAATGAAGATGATACAGAAATACAATTATAACACAGACAAAACCAGCACATATAACTGTGAGTACATTATATATTACTTATAAGATTCCAAGAATCCATACAACAAATATTATAAAATGTAGACATATCGTGCGATGAATGATTTCATGCCTATGAAAAGTAAATATAGTTTTTCGAGTTGAACCGAAACACTATAAAGGCCAGACACGCTCTCATTAAGGGCAGCAGTCTGTCGGTGACTAAGGCACCCCCCCACTGAAACATGGCGGGAAACACTCCGTCTGGGCCGGCTGCCTTGAAGGGATGGAAGGACTGAATGGCCCATTGGAGCTTCTCCAAGGTGATCATCCTGTGTGCGTAGACCCAGTCATCATTTGATGGTGTGTAGGTTACCTCTGACCAGTCTACCGTCTGTGTGAAGACACATCCGGGAAAGTGGGTTTCGATAAGAACCCGTCTCGCTTCGTCTGGTGAAGTTGTGAGTGTGTTGTCAGGTTTGCGGAGAGTGGCAACCCCCGGTGTATTCTGCTGTGCCAGTATCTTCCTTACCCTGTTTGCTTGTTGGCAAGATTCAATGTTGCCACAGAATTTGCGCCAACCCGTTGTTCTCCTGAATCTGATGCATTTCTTGTAGCTGTATTTGGCCGCGTAGTATGCGTCCCAGTCTTCATCAGCACAAGTGTTCATAGCTCTGTTTAAGGCTTTCCTTACCTTACTGCGCTTACGCTCCAGCTCTGCTCCCCACCAGGGTTGTTTACCCGGTGTCTGCTCAAGACATTGGAAAGATACAACATATGAAGAAATGAATGCATATTTTGGGTTTATGGTGTTGATATCAATAAACCCAATACCTGATATAAAGATGTACTGGTCTACTGACGAATTTTATAGAAATTCTGTAATTAGTGAAGTCATGCCTTTCAAACGCTTTCAGAAAATCACAGAAAATTTTCACATTGATAACATATTAGAAGAAGCTCAACGCGATGACCCGAGCTATGACAAACTGTGTAAAGTACGACCAATAGTGGACGCTCTGAACGAAACCTTTCAACAAAACTGCTCCTCATCTCAAAATCAATCCATTGATGAGAGTATGATAAAATTTAAAGGCAAATCATCTATGAAACAATACATGCCTAAAAAACCGATTAAACGAGGTTATAAATGCTGGTGTCGTTGCGATTCTAAAACTGGGTACCTCTATGAGTTCCAAATTTATACAGGCAAAACAGATAATCAGTGTTGCCACTTTGGTGGTTTTCCCACCAGAACTGGTGCTTTTTCAAGGCTTCTAGTGGTATTTTTTCATAATTTAGCGCTTTTATATTTTTTAGTGGTTTTTAGCGGTTTTTCAATATGGAATCGGGCAAAACATTTTTTTTATCGAAATGGAGAGAAATGTAGTGGTTCATTATTTAATTTTCTTTTTATCTCTCATTCTTTGTTCGGAATTTGGTACGTGTTGTTAAAAAGTCTTAAAGTTTGATAGAGTCGTGTTTTTCAACACTCTGTGAAATGTGTGAACTCTAGAAGCTGTAAATAATATCCAATTATGGAAGTTCCACACAAGAAAAAGAATTACGCACAAAAGTATAGAAAAGAGTGAGAATCACTAGATGAATTCCAAACCAATGATACGAAGGCGTTTTGCTCATTTTGTAAAGCAGAATTATTTGCAAAATTAGTAGACTTGAGAAGACATGCTGAAACAAAAAACACACACATTTATGTGGTTTAATTTCACTGCCTGTAGAATACTAAACATTTTGTCAAGTTATACCGAATATAATGTTTATGTTTTGTAAATTGTAAGTTACCTAGTAAAACTCTTATTGCACTCTGGTAAAAATACAGAACATTTTATAAATACGTAAAATTGTATAATTATTATTACGAAGAACTACCGCCGGATACAACTATTTTTAAGCATCTCAAACATATTCGTTCGTTTTTTAGTCTGATATTTAAATACAATAAATTTAGCGGAATTTGGTGGTTTTTTATAATCCGAAATTCTGAAAATCTGGCGACATTTTACTCTTGACCTAGCGCCTTAATAAAATCCAAGGTGGCAACACTACAGATAATACAGCTAGAGAGGGATTAGGGTGTAGAGTTGTTTTGGATTTATGGCAAAATGTGCCAGAAGATACTTTCATAATTTTTGATAATTTTTTTACGAGCCTGCCGTTGCTGGATATTTTGTATTCAGAGAAGATATATGCTGTAGGAGCCATTCGAGCGAACAGGAAGGGATTGCCACCAGAAATTAGCAAGCAAAACAAAGATCTAAAACTGAGTCCTGGTGAGTTCATTTTCAAATATTAGAATCCTATTGCATGCATTAAATGGATGGATACAAAAGATGTATTAGTAAGTACTACAGCGCATGATCCAAGGTCTGTTGAAGTAATACAAAGGACACAGAAGAACGGCTCAAAAAAAGCAATGTTTTGTCCAGTTGCTATAAAGAAATATACAGAACACATGGGAGGAGTCGATCTATTTGATCATTATAGATCATCCTATCCTCTGAGTCGCAAGTCAAGAAAATACTGGCACCGTTTGTTTTGGTTTCTTTTCGAGGCGCCTGTAGTGAACTCATATATTGTTTACCATCAAAACAGTCTTATGACACACAGAGATTTTCGTCTCCGACTTGGCCGTCGACTCATAAACAACTTCAGTGCCAAAAAAGTGACTGTTCCCCTTTTTAAGAACAAAAAGGGTGGAGTATACGGTGTTCCTGATGAAATCAGACTGCTGAATGTGGGACTACATCTACCTCAAGATAATTTGAAATTCCGCAGATGCCGCTTTTGTTCTACTCGCGTAAAAGAGAAACGCTCCAGATTCATATGCAAAACTTGCAACTTGCAAAGTATCTATTTGCCCCGAATGTTTTGACAACTTTCATAAATAAATATGGTGCCATGTAATAAAATGTCTATCATTCTTCCCTACCCAGATGTGGGAATAATATTCATGTTGTATCTCAAAAACATATATTTTTATATGGACAACAGGAAAATAGTTCCCACGTGGTAAAACCCATTAGAGCAATAAATGATAAATATCAAACTCAGAAAATATTATTCTAGACCTCATAATAAGTATATTTTCCAAAATTCATAACTTTATGATGGTTAGATCACTCACAACCCATTAAGGGTTAAAATTATCGAGTTTTTTGTGAAAAGTGATAATTCGAAGTAACGTTTCAGTGCATATGTGTGTGTAAGCCTTATCGACGCTCGGCTACACATGCGAACGGTAGCCATTGAAACATCCATTCATCGATCAGACAGCATGATCCATAAGCCACGCCCACTCCACTCTCGCCCTCCGCTAGCCGCCCGGCCCGCGCGCGCGCGCTCTTTCTCCTTTCTTTCTACTTTTCTTCTAGTATTGTTGTTTCTTTTTGTATTAGGTCACGCACGCGCAACCTAATTAAATTTACGTAACAAAAATGAGTCGGCAATACGTGTACTCGAACGTGGAGTATGTAGCAATGGTGCATTTTTATGGGATGGCGAGATTTAACCTGGAAGAGGCTAGACGTTTGTACGCTCAGCCGGAACACCTGAACTCACTGCGCGCACGTGGAATCGCTAACCCACAAGTTCCCTTCACCTCCACCATCCTGGCTGCAACCCAGCGCCTCATAGATCATGGGCAGTTTCAAGTCCCTACACACGCGCAGGGCCGCGGTAGGCAGCCATACTCGACGGAATTGGAGAAAGACATACTGGAATTCTTCAAACGCGATCCACGTCGAAGTACCACAATGGCGGCCAGGCGATTCAATGTTAGCCAATATTATGTATGGAAAACATTGAACACGAATGGATTACATCCATACCATTTTCGTCGAGCGCACGCTATTTACGAAGGTGATGGGCCAAGAAGAATCGCATTATGCCAATGGTTGCTTGAAAACGTCACTGCAAACATACTGTGGACGGATGAATCCCTATTTACGCGAGTGGGTCTGTATAATGTTCACAACAAACATTACTAGTCGCTTATAAACCCACACCTCATTCGCGAAGGTAACCATCAGATCAGATTCAGCGTGAATGTTTGTTTGGAAAGGCATTATCAATGACCAAATAATAGGGCCTATTTTTATTGAAGGTCATCTGACAGGCGGTTCTTATCTGGAGATGCTGCAAAATACCATACCGGAGTTGTTAGAGGATGTGCCTCTGGCATACTTACGCGGCATGTTCTATCAGCATGATGGATGTCCCGCTCATTATGCTACTTCAATGCGTGCGCATTTAAATAGTGAGTTTGGTGAGCGGTGGATAGGTCGTGGTGGCCCAGTGCCTTGACCCGCAAGGAGCCCTGACTTGACACCGCTGGATTTTTATTTGTGGTCCGAGATTAAAAGGCTCGTTTATACCCAGGAGTACACTACTCGAGATGACTTAAGAAGCGCGATAGTGAACGCTTTTAATATTGTGAAAAGTGACAGAGACACATTAATAAAATTAAAAGACAATTTAATGAAACGTGCCCGTTTATGTATCGGGCGAAATGGACTCCATATTGAGCAGTTGCTTCGATACAGGGAAGTGTAAATTTTATACCTAATAGGTAAGTCCTTTAATTAAGCCAAATTTGATTAAAACTGTGTTTGTGAATAGCTCGAATTTATTTAAATAGGTTACCTATAGCACCTGTAGGTACCTACGCCTGCCTGCCTTTCTTTTTCTAGCAAAAGAGTACCTACTCACTTACCTACTTACAACTACAAATAATTCGCCAATGATAAAAGTAAGTACCACTACCTACCTAGGTACCCACAAACGCGACACACCGAAGCTCCCACCACGGGCTTAATTTAAACCAAAACATTTTAATCAAATCAAAAAAAATATTATTGTCGCTAGTAAAACCTAGAGAAAAGTACTCTGTGACCTAAAGCGATAAGGTGCAGTGGTTACCTACTGACGACCGCGACCGATAGAAAGCTCATGATTACCATACCCAAACTTTCAATAGGTACCTACTAAACAAAACATAGAAGTAGGTACAGTAACTACCTACGTAACCTACCTATTCTATGGCTTAATTATCGACTCAAAATTTACACTCGTTTTCACAACCCACACAGTCACAGTGAAAGGTGGATTTATCTCGTAGGTTTACGCAATAATAATTCCGATGTTATTGAGGTAGGTACCGCCACTATTTGAGCGAATAAACTTAGGTACTAAACATATCGACGTAGGTACCTAGTTCAAAGAGTTCGCCGCGCCGCCTTTAAAATACATAAACATATTCTACGAAAAGCGAATTCGGACTTTATTTTGTAAACGTTAACGGTTAAAAATTTAAATTTTACCAAACTAGGTATGATAAAATTATTCTGAGAAACGTATAGGCTGGTGCCCGACCGGACAATAGGAGCTATGTGCCACCGGATTTCACGGTTAAGGGGCTATTAAACGACTTTTACAGATTTTAAACTGACAATCACGTCAAAATGTGCAGTGTAAATGATTTGAAAAAAATATATGTTAAACTAGTAGAACATTCTCCTAATCAGTTAGTAAGTGAATATTTTTAATTATATTCATATAATATAGTTCAATTAATACGTGAAGTTGTGACTGACGCGGACAAAACATTGACAATCACACAAAATCTACCAGGTATAATTAAACGAAACTTACACCATCTTACAGACAATTTTATTATCTATCTTTAAGTATACGCCTTTTTTTAAATTTTGAAAGAATACTACTTTTGTTTAATTTTTTCGACTAAACTTTGAGAGTTTTGGACGCAAAACTGATGCAGAACGGACGCAGTCACCGTCCAAAACTTTCAAAATGTAGTCGAAAAAATTAAATAAAAGTAGTATTCTTTCAAAATTGAAAAAAAGGCGTATACTAAAAGATAGATAATAAAATTGTCTGTAAGATAGTGTAAGTTTCGGATAATTATACCTGGTAGATTTTGTGTGATTGTCAATGTTTTGTCCGCGTCAGACACAACTTCACGAGTTAATTAAGCTATTTAATATGAACTTAATCATAAATATTCACTTTCTATATGATTAAGAGAATGTTCTAGTTTAACATATATTTTTTTCAAATCATTTACACTGCACATTTTGACGTGATTGTCAGTTTAAAATCTGTAAAAGTCGTTTAATAGCCCCTTAATGTGTAAAAATAAGGTTTTAATTCGATCCAATATTTTCATAGAAAAGCCACCATTCAACTAATAATGAACTCAATTTGACAGTTTAAACGATTCAATTTTTCTGTTCGAATTGTCTGCGTTTGTGAAGGCACCGCCAGGCGCCAGGCTTCCTCCGACGTCCGTTGACCCACCGCAGGCGCGCTATTGACGCACAGCTGTGCTGCGCTACGTCATCAGTGGCAAATCGCGTACGATCTTGCGTCTATGAATGAAATAGAGGGAGCCCTACTAACATTTAACTCGAATAACAAAAAAAAAGTGATATATTTCCAACTTCTTTATTAGACGTCTTAAAAAAAAAATAACAATGCCTATAGTACCTATTACCCAAGTGGAGTTCCCGTGTTTCGGGTCCAGAACGGTATAAAAGTAAGCGTGTATAGGTAGGTATATTAATTTCGAACACAATCAAATAGTCTTGTAGTATTGTACCTAATCATATAATCTTCTACCTAATCTCGCAAAGATCACAATTGAAGTTATTGATATGCGGTTCTACACCAGCACACAACTCGTGCCACCACCGAAAACATTTTGTGCACTGTATCCACTTTTCTCCAGCAATGGCATTTGAATATTGAGTTAGGCAATATATGCATTCAACGTCTTCATTACATTCGCTTTCATCTGAGCTCATCAGTGATGGCTCTTCATCGGCACTCTCACTAGATGAGCTACTTTGTAAAATCTTCTTCTTTACTGATATCGTCTTTTTATTTATTTTTTGTAATCTTCTTGTTTTTCTTTATGGTTTTGGTTTTTTGAACAGTCTTAGATTTCTTTTTTAGCAAGCATCGCCTTTTTCGTATTACTTTTAGATGTTCCTGGTTTTTCTTGCTTCATATTCAGTTGTTCTTGTATTTATTTATTTATTTATTTTACTATTTATGTACACACAGTAGACAACACAGGAAAAGAACATTATAAAATATGAGTACATAGGTACTGCTTATTTCTTAAGAAATTTCTGCCAGCAGACCTGCAAAAGGAGAAATGAAAAAAGAAACATAGACTATAGTGTGTGAGAAAAGGAAGAGAATAAAGTATGTATGTGCCTTATTTAACTAACCTATAATATTATATATAAATACACATATAAGTAAATATTAATATATACTTATATAAATACATAATGCTAAGATATATAAACCAATAAAAATATATATGTATATAATAAATCATAATTGAGAGGAAAGGTAATGCTCTTTCACTCTGGTTTTGAACAAAGAAATTGTCTTTAGATCACGAATGCTAGGGGGAAGTGCGTTCCACAACCTTACAGCATGGACGGAAAAGGAATATGAGTAATAGCTGGATTTATGAGGATGGGATTTAAGTAGGGATCTAAGGTGCGATCTACACGGTGCGTCAGTAGGGCGGGCATAAGAAAAACGCTCGCGCAGGTAAGAAGGATAGGACGGGTTGTGTAGGATATTGAAGAGGAGACATAAGATCCTAGTGTTCCTGCGAAGGCGGATTGGGAGCCACTTGAGTTCTTTGCGAAGGTGGGAAACGTGGTCATATTTACGAAGACCAAAAATAAAGCGAATACATAAATTTTGCAAGCGCTCAAGCTTATTTAATAACTCCTCAGTAGCATCCAGGTAGCAGGCATCGGCATAATCTATTATCGGCTGAATAAGCGTTTGAGCCAACGAAATTTTAGTCTTCAAAGGCAGGACACTCTGAAGGCATTTCAGCGAATGAAGAGAGAAGTGTACCTTACGGCTTACCTCATTGACTTGAGCTCGCCACGACAGACAGGAATCAATAGTTACACCCAGGTCTTTGGCGGTATCTGTATAATCAATGCGAACACCATCAAGGTACAACGGCATCAAAGATGCAACAACGGCCGCACTACGAACAAATCGGCTGCCTATGACCATGGCCTGAGATTTAGTTGGGTTGATTTGCAATCCAAAAGACTTAGCCCAAGCGCTGATACAAGCCAGGTCATGATTCATAGCAGCAATGGCAGAATCGGCATCAGCTACAATAAAGTGCCGGTAGAGCTGCAAGTCATCTGCATAAAGATGGAAATTGGAAGAGATTACACTGGTAACCATGTTAATGAAAATTGAAAATAGAAGAGGAGAGAGAACGCTACCCTGAGGAACACCCTCGGTGAGGCAACACCAATCAGAGAAAACCTCATCAAGGCGAACACACTGAGAGCGCCCCCGAAGATAAGAATTAAACCAGGCTAAAGCAGAAGACGAGACATTTAAAGATTTGAGGATACCTAGTAAAATGTCGAAATCCACCGAGTTGAAGGCACTACTGAAGTCAAGCAATACAAGAACGGTAAGTGACTTACTCTCCATTGCCCAGCGGATATCGTCAGTTACTTTCAAAAGTGCAGTGACAGTACTATGACCCGAGCGGAAACCAGATTGGAAAGGGGATATTAAAGAGTTCGACGTTAAGAAAAATGTTAATTGTTTATGAATTAAGTGCTCAAAAACTTTGGAAAGAAAAGGGAGAATAGAAATAGGTCTAAAGTGGGATAACGAGGATGGATTGTTAGTTTTAGGTAAAGGTATGATGTGAGCCTGCTTCCAAACAGAAGGAAAAGAGCAACAAGAAAAAGAATGATTAAAGATGTAAGTAAGAACAGGAAGTAAAGTTGGAAGGATAAGAGTAACCATTCTTGAACACAACTTATCGTTCCCAACTGCAGAAGATGTAATCGCAAGGACAGATTTCTTAACATCATCTTCAGAAACATCACTAAAGTTAAAAGGAGAACATTGAGGCAGCGGCAAACTGGAAAGGTTCTTCAGGGTCACAGCTTTGACAGACGAATCGAGAGAAAAGGGAAGGAAAGAGAAATGTTTATTTAGATCGTTGAGGTTCACATCCTTGCACTGGTTGGAAGGTGATTTGCCTATGCCTACAGACTTGAGAAATTTCCAAACATCGGAAGAACTACGATGGTTGAGTTGGTCATGGAAATAGCGTCTCTTGGCATCTTGACACAGATGACTGCAGCGATTACGTAGCGATTTGTAATAAGAGAGATTCAGCTCTGAAGGTCTGCGCTTATATCTACTCTTAGCTTTGTCCCTACGTGCCATAAGCTCTTTAATTTGCATGGTAAACCATGGTGCAGGGTTATGTCTCACTTTGACACATCGGATGGGTGCATGCTGGTCAAACAAGTCGAGAATAATTCTATTAAAATAACACACCTTCTCTTCGATACTTTCCGTCTCGACCAGAGGGGACCAGTCGAGATGGTTGGCATCACGCTGCAGTGCCTCCAGATCAATCCCTTTATAGTTACGGAGATATAATAACTGGGGCTTACGCTTAGGGACACGGATGCGATACGACAGATAAATAAGATCGTGGTAGGAGAAAGTAGCAGTAAGCTGACCATGATATTTAACATTATTAGGAGCAGAAACAATCATAAGGTCTAGCCAAGATGGTGTACAATTAGGAAAATAGTGAGTTGCAGAGAGAGGCAAAACTTGAAGATTAAAGGAAGACAAGACGGAGAGGAGTTTGAGAGAGCGAGCGTCGTTTTTAATCAAGCAAGTATTAAAATCACCCATTAAAATAACATGATCGTACAACGGACAAAGATTACTAAGAGTGGAATCAAGGGAATCGAAGTAGTCAATATTTAGATTAGGACTATAGAGCACTGCAAGCAAAACTTTAGTGTGGTGAAAAGAAATTTCTAAAAAAAAGTATTCAGCCGATCCAGAATAAAGTAAAGGAGATGAGCTGACCACCCTGTAGGGTAAATCAGCACGCAAGTATATAGCAACACCTCCTCCACCCTTGCCAGTCCTGTCATTGCGGATCAAGACGAAGCCAGGCA
The DNA here is from genome assembly GCA_947361185.1 of Charanyca ferruginea. NCBI lineage: Eukaryota > Metazoa > Arthropoda > Insecta > Lepidoptera > Noctuidae > Charanyca > Charanyca ferruginea. The sequence continues at coordinate 18,605,178 of OX376077.1, read as the reverse complement.
AAGAATATTGAGAAGAAAGGAGAGAAGGCTTCAGAAAAGATTCCGAAATCAATAAGGCGTCCAGGTGAGCACTGCTAAAGGATGCCAGAAGATCAGAATAGTGACCAGGAACACTCTGAGCATTGATGTGTGCTATATGAAGATTCTTAGGGTCATTGGTGAAAAGAGTAGAAATTTTATCGTGTAAGGTAAGTGGTGCGGAAGAGTCACTATCCGCACTAACAAAACTAACAGAGGAAGAGCACGAGAAGAAGCTGTCATTGAGATCAGCTACTTCATCCATAATTTATATAAATATAATAAATAACTATATAAATATACTAACTAAAATAAAATTATTTTAAATATCCTATTAAATACAGAAAAATCAAATGTAAGTTTTCCCACAATAAGAAAACCACCCCAACTTGCTAGTTTATTGGCAGAAATTTTACAACGAATATTTTAGAAACACAAAGATTAGATAAACAATAATACCCAGAAAACGAAAAAGTATTATAAACTATTATTCAACAATCGATTTTTAGATCGAATTGTACGTGGAATGAAACGTAACGAATGACAGATGGAATAATTTGAACGAAGGTAATGACAGCAATCAATTCAACAATCCAATCCACAACTGACAACGTCAAGATTTTGTTTGTCATAATAACAAAAATTCACAATAACTTGAACGAATTATCAGAATACCGGCTAAATAAATTATATAAAAGTGAACAGTTTTAGCGGTGAACTGAATAAAATTATTTATGTAACCACCGGCACAGGAAACCAAATAATTGTGTTCGTACAACGCGACCGAGTTGCGAAGCGGTGATGTAAACACATGTATACTGCACAACGGTATCAACAGAGACGCTGAGTTACTTGCGCAGACGCGTCTTTCTCGATCTCTTGGCCGGTGAAGCTGTCATCGTTGCGATATTTGGAGACTCAGGTTCTTCCGACTGTACAGAATCCTCGGTGCCGGCTCCAGTGGATGGGAATTTGGCAATCAGGTCGTAAAGTTCGCTTGCAACCTCAATCTTACGGCGGGATTTGTCTGGGCAGATAATAACAATTTTGCCCTCCATGGACCAGCAATTTGGCATACCGAAATGCTTACGAGCAGCCGCAAACACACGGTGCCTAGCTTGTGTCAAGAACTCGGAGATGGTGATACCAGTACCCTTGAGAGATTTCTTGCAGTCCCATACAAGTTGCCGGTGCTCCATTTTGAAGAATCGTACTAGTATGGGGCGGGCCTTCTGCTGAGAGTATCCAAGTCTATGACATACATGAATAATATTCTTGTCCCTATTTACCTCTGGCAATTTAATTTGGTTGATTAATATGTTGTTGACCACAACAAGTAAATTTTCATTATTCTGCTCTGGGACACCATGGAACAGCAGGACCTTTCTACGCATAGCAGTTTCATGCCTATCATACCCAGCAGCGAGCAGCTCAATTTGAGATTTTAATGCGGAAAGTGATTGACAGACAAACAGCTTAAACTCAGAGAACTCACGTGCAATGGATACAATGTCAGGTGAAGCCGGTGTGGTGTTAGTGGAAGCCTGCTGCAGTTTTGCTTCATATTCCTGCATTCGGGAACCAAACAACTGTTGGAGGTTCTCCAGGCTGGCAGCAAGTTTAGTGTCCATGATGTAGTAAAGTGACAGTGACCCAGGAGCAGGTGTTTCAGAGTTGATAACAATAGATAGCAAGTGTGGGGGGGCCTAATGTAAGATGAACTTGTTTATTTCATTAAAAATTAAGAAAAACTATTTTATATTAATTGTTTTATGAAGAGCCCACAAACTTAATGTTGTTGCTATATCTACCCACAAAGGAAAGCATGTAATTAATTTTTGTTTGGTAAACTGGTGGCTAATAAAGGCTTTCCTCCTCGGAGCTATGATACTTGATCAGGTTTCTTGGTTTTTCGCTGTATTGTGGAAAAAGGACTGATTTCAGCCGGTTTTATAGAAATTTTTCGTCTGGCTTGAGCTCTTAAACAGCGCGAGACTTGAGAATGAACTAATTCGTCATTTGATGTCCACGTCACCGTAGCTGATTCATTATGGGTCTGGACTGGAAGCGGAGCCGGTTCAGCACCTGGACCTGATGAGATTATACTTTTGAATGCAGTCATAGTGAGCGATGCTAGATTCGAGACACTTGAAGGAGTCGAAACTGGTAGCGAAGGCGTTTCAGCACCTGAATTTGACGAAGGCATGGTTAAAGCAAATGCTAATGGCGAGTGCGCAGGTACGGCACTAGTAGTCGCCAGGGGCGTTGCTGATTCAGTAGACGATGCGATTGGAAATGGGACTGGAGCTGGTGATGATTCATCATTCATACCGGTGTCTTCAGCGTCATCGTACTGTACAGCCATATACGATCCAATTGGAGATAGGACTAGAGCTGATTCAACATCCATATTCGTGTCATCATTATCGCCGTCCTGTACAGCAAAATCAAATGGTAATGGTGAGTGCACTGATACGGCACCAGTAGTTGCCAGGATTGTCGGTGAGCCCGTATGAGATGCAACTGGAGATAGGACTGGAGCTGATTCCACATCCATATTAGTGTCATCATCGTTGCCGTCCTGTGCAGCGAAGTCGTGATTTCTGAAATGATTGCGGTCGAATAGGAATATTCCGCTTTTACGAAATCCATTGACGGCGGCTTTCAGTGTAGCAGCCCTCATGTATGCCTTTCTAACTAATTCTGCAACTTGGAATGCAGTCACGACGCGGCCTGGGTGATTTTTTAGCCATGAGTCGATTTCTTTGGCATAGTATTTGCAAGAGAAACTAGGCTCCATAGATATTATATGTCTAACGGAAACATTCCTTAAAAGTGGTAGTGAACCTAACCTTAGAATTAATAACTATAGACTGGTATCTTTCTTCTCTCGAGTCAACCAACGCCGGGGAGGCTCATGTATCTTATTAAAAAACCACCTACAATTTAAAGAAATAAAAAATCTTACCTTTCCCATTTCCCATCAATTCGAATACTGTGCCATCGAAATTATTAAATATAACTTAATTGTAGTATGCATATATAGAACACCTACACGCGATGCTACGATATTTTTGAATAACTTGGAAGCCCTTGCCAGTAAATTGTGTAAAAAAAACAACAAAAAAATTATCATATGCGGCGACTGGAATATTGACATATTTGACATACTCAAAACAAATAAAGCATCCAATGATTTAAATTCCATACTTTATAATAATAATTTAAAAAACCTCATAAAACTACCAACGAGGAAATCCTCATGTTTAGACTTAATAGTAAGCAATATACACGACGCAAAATCTTCTCTTCACTATCTAGCGCTCTCAGACCACGAATCGGCACAAGCAATAACAATTAATTTAATAATTGATCATCAAGTAAAGGACATTCACAGCTTCTGGTTCAAAAGTGTAAGAGAGCTCAGTAACGAAAATATAATTAAATTTAAAAACTGTATGTCAAGCCTATCTTTTTCGGAAGTTTTTGAAACCCAAACAACAAATGACGCCTTCGATAAACTCCACGATACAATTACCCTGTTTTACAATTTATGCTTTCCCATAGTTAAAGTAAAAAATACTTGTAAACAAGTAAAAAACAGAGGTCTAACTAAGGGTATAAAAAGATGTTGCATTAAAAAACGTACAAACATAATAAAAAACAAAACAAAAAAAAATATGATGAGTACACTCGAATACTTAAACGATGCATATACAAAGCTCAGCAAATGAACAGCCTACGCTACATTAATAAGGCCAAAAACACAAGTAAAGCGGCATGGAACATTATAAAAACAGACACAAATAATATGACATGTTACTCTGAAATTGACACAATTAAAACTAATAGTAAAACTTATAATAATCCGAACCAAATATGTGACTTATTTAATGATTTCTATATATCTCAAATTAATACGACTAAAAATACTCATAAAAGTACACATGACACAAAAATAACTATTCCTCAAAACCCTAAAAGCATTTTCCTCACGCCAGTAGACGAATCAGACGTCTTTAAAATAATTCATAGTCTGAAAAACACGAACTCGACTGGGTATGACGACGTGTGTACTAAAGTGTTAAAAATATGTGCAACGAGTTTTATGTCTCCCCTAGCCTATGTAATAAATCTCTCTTTAACAGAAGGAGTATTCCCAAAACGCCTTAAAAAGGCAATCGTTAAACCTCTGTACAAAAAAGGCGTAAAATCTGACATGAACAACTATCGCCCAATAACCTTAATCCCAATCTTGTCTAAAATCTTTGAGAAGGTTATGTGTATTAAAATAGAGAACTTTCTTACAGCTTGTGATGTTTTAAAAAAAGAACAATTCGGCTTCAGGAAGGGTAGTTCCACGACTCTAGCAAGTTTTTCACTAATGAAACAAATAACGGAAAGTTTAAATGAAAAATCTAAAGTAAGTAGTGTATTTCTAGACATGACAAAAGCCTTCGACTTTGTCTGCCATAGAACACTGCTCTCAAAACTTGCTCACTATGGAATCCGTGGGAAGGCTAACGACTGGATCAAAAGTTATCTCACCGAAAGGCTACAATCCGTGGAAATAACTAGAACTTGTCAATATGAACAAAAAATCTTCAGGTCAGAATATAGGGAAACTAATAACGGTACACCACAGGGAGGCATCGTATCCCCACTTCTCTTCTTAATCTATATCAATGACCTTCCTGACGCAATAGGCAAAGATTGTATTTTATTCGCTGATGACACTACATTAATTGTTAAGAGTGACGATACCAAACAATTAGAAAAGGAAATCGTCCAAGCTCTGGACAACGCAATCGACTGGGTGGAAAAAACAACCTTAAAATAAATATGACTAAAACCAACATTATACAATTTCAGACATTTAACGCGAACATAAATAATTTAGACATTCACTTTAATGATTCTCATTTGACTAGTGTAGACAGTTGTGTATTTTTAGGTATAACAGTCGACAAAAACTGCAGTTGGAAACCACACATTAATAAAATCCTAGTAAAAATAGATCGATTTATATATGTTTTGAAAAGAATTAGACAGACAGTTAACCGTGATACGGCAATGATGGCTTACCATGGTTATGTCGCATCCGTACTTCGATACGGCATCATAATCTGGGGTAACTCTGTGGACGTTGACAGAGTGTTCAAAGCACAAAAAAAATGTGTCCGGGCAATATGTGGAGCCCATGTTTTAGATAGTTGTAAGCCACTGTTCGAAGAATTAAAAATCCTAACATTACCTTGCCTGTACATATTTGAAACCTGCATCTTTGTAAAAAAAAATTATAGCTTATTTGAAAAACAGGAGTACAGGGAAAACAGCCGGACACGGCATAAAGATAAACTGAGGTTGCCGACAATAAAATTGAAGCTTTTTAAGAAGAATATATACTGCATGGCTATTATTGTATATAATCATTTGCCAAACACGCTCCAAGATTTACCACTTCTACTATTTAAAAAAATGCTATTGAAACTCTTAATGCAAAAAAGATATTACACAGTTAGGGAATACTTAGAGGATAATTTAATCATACTTAGTGAACTTTTTTAGGACATTTCATAATTTAGTACAACATTGACATAAAATAACAATTGTATCGGATTGACATTTGCACGCCATGTATGGCAGGATATGCTGGAACTATCTAAATGAAACATCTATTGTGTACCATATTCTAACAAATAAATATTTTGATTTGATTTGATTTGATTTGAGTACGTCTTGAATGGGTTCATAAATGATACATCCAAGGGCTGCATCGTGAGACGAATGTGGGGGGGAGGCATTTCAGAATGACACCATTTTCCTGACATTTGTCAATGACATCAATATTTTTTGTATGAGAGTAGTGGCCATCTAGGATCAGTATGACTATACACTCATTAGATGGGTGGACAGTGTTGATGAAGTTAACAATCCATTGTGTAAAGATATGGACTTGTATCCAGCCAGATTTGTGACACGCCAACTGAGAGCCAGGTGGAGCACCATTTTTTAAATCTTCCTTCATGTTAACTCAGGGGAAAATGAATAAGGGTGGAACGAAGACCCCCGACGCGCTCATACACGTGACTAGAGTTATGAGAGCTCCCCGTTCCGCCGACGAAATTCCGCCAACCTGTTTTTGTCCTTTAAGGCATAAGACCTTTTCCATTTTATGTTGAACTACAGTCACGCCAGTCTCATCAACGTTGTAGATTTTTGCTGGATCGAAATTCATTTTTGGCAACTCTTTCTCCAAAATATCATTAAATTCGTCAACCTTCTCGTTTGAAAACCCCTTGGCTCTATTAGCAGATATAGATTGAAGTGTTCTAAAAGACAATCGAGGATTTATTTTTAGAAAGTTTCTCATCCACTTTCGGCCTGCACTATTCTTGCTTCTATTAAACTGGTGTGGCAGTCCATGCTTTATCGCCAGTCAGAGGCTCTCAGTCCGTAAAACCTTGACACCATTGTAATGCAGTACTCTGCAAACTCACGTTCCATTTCCTCTGAAAAAGTTGGCTTTCGGCCCATTTCTCTGCCCACCAGAGAGGTTAACTCTGTTATAGGATTGAAAATTTTACAATAACGCTCCAAAGTTGACTATGGGACGTTAAAAAATTGAAAGTTTAAAATTATAAAATTTTATAAAAATATTTCGTAATATTTACACTTTGCAGATTTATTAAGTTTAATGTTTCCAAACTTCTTCCTTCATCGGGTGTGGCATGATGCTCTAAAATAGAGAAAAATCAATAAGAACCTATATTAATGACTTTACGTACCGAATTAGTCAATAACTATTAATTAATGAAATTAAGGTTTACACGAATGACACGAATTATACTGCATAAAACTAAATTCATAAAATATATTGATGCACGTATTTAAACATAGTACAAAAAATCTTACCTTTGATTTGAAAAGTACTTATTTCCTAAGATCAATTTTAATTCGTGACACCAGCACAATCAAAATAGCAAGAAATATCACTTGTACGTGCGCACTCTTCAGTAAGTTAACAGCACCTGCAACTTGCAAGGCGCTCTGGCCAGTGAACATTCTCGAGCGAACTAGCCGTGAGCATCAATGCCCACCGAGTTTGCCCATGTTGCCAACCCAGCCCCTTTTTTATCGCTTTATGATCTTTTCAAATATATTCTCGAATTTTTAATTTACATTTTCGAATTATTTTTTACATTATGACATAGCTAAAATTATTAAACTAGAAGTCATTGACATAGTCTCCAAGCTTTGATGTACAGACGCCAGCACATCAAGCTACTACAATCTGTCAAATTTCTTTAATAGATTTTAGACTTTGAGACTGAATCACGAAACACTACTCTTAAAGCTTGAGCATTACGGACTGGGTAAACTAGCGCTTAGCTTAGTAAAATCATATTTGACTGATAGACTGCAAACGGTGTAAATTCATCGGGCTTAAAAGTAAAAATGGGGGTACCGCAGGGCTCAATATTGGGTCCGTTCCTCTTTTTAGTTTATATAAACGATTTACCTTATTTGCTGAAAAATCAACCACAAATGGTGTTATTTGCTGATGATACTTCCTTGATATTTAGAGTTAATAGACGGGCACAGCACCATGACGACGTAAATGACGCTATGCTTAAGGTTCATAATTGGTTTACTGTAAATAATTTAGTATTAAATGAGAAGAAAACTAAATGCATAAGATTCGCTTTACCGAATGTTAAAAGTAGTGAATGTAACGTTGTATTAATAATAATAATAATAATAATATGTGGGGACATTTTCACACACGGCCATCTGACCCCAAACTAGGGAGACCCTGTACTATGGGTGTCAGACAGCTGATATACATACACAAATACATTTTTTTTTTGTAAATACATACATATATAGATAAACAACACCCAGACACAAGGCAAACACAAGTGCTCATCACACAAATGTTTATCCCTATTGAATAAGGATATACTTGAATTCGTCGAAAAGACTGTTTTCCTAGGGATTACGCTTGACTCAAAGCTGCAATGGGGTCCTCACTTAACATCTCTTGCAGGGCGGTTGAGTTCGGCCGCTTACGCTGTCAGAAAAATCCGGCATTTGACAGACGTGGATACCGCTAGGCTAGTATATTTTAGTTATTTTCATAGCATTATGTCCTACGGTATCTTGCTTTGGGGGCGGGCTGCAGATATTGATTCTATTTTTATTCTGCAAAAGCGGGCTGTCAGAGCCATCTATAATCTCAGCAGTCGCGAGTCTCTAAGAGAATTGTTTAAACAGATTAACATCTTGACGGTACCTTGTCAATACATATATGAACACATTATGCATGTTCGAAAAAACCTTCATCTTTTTAATAAAATAAGTGACAGACATAGTGTTTATACTAGAAATAGGAACAAATTAGATCAGCCAAGATTCAGATTGTCAAAAGTTCATACTTCTTTTATGGGGTACTGTGTAAAATTTTATAATAAAATACCTCTTGATATTCTACAACTAAATGAAAGACAATTGAAAACATGTATTAAACGCACACTGTGTAGACAAGCATATTATAAATTAGAAGACTACATCAATGATAAAAATGCTTGGCTAAATGCTGGTCCTGCTCCACAGGCTGTTTAGGGAATTTCCTAATTGGAGGAATGTTGTTTCCTACCCCTTTTTTTTAATTGACATGAGTAACGAGTATCGTTATTATTATACACAAATATATATTTTAATTACTTTTTCGACATTTTAGAAACATTGGAAACCTTAGTTTTGTATAATTTAGCAGCATTATTTCAATTTTGTAAATGTGAGTACCATGGAGCCATATTTTAAGTAAATTATTATGTGTTTGACTTAAATGAGCATGGCGGTTGAGAGAATTGTCATGCTCACTCAAATGTCTCGCTGGTGGTGGCGCGTGTGTTGGGTCATTCGGCTCCCTCTAAAATCGTTGAGCTGAATGGTGCTGATTCACGCGTCATGTTCGTGAACGGGCGCTGTCAGTAAAAATTGGTCAACTCTTAACTGCCATGGTTTTTATCTTGATTATTTTTTATATTTTGTATTTCTAGATTGCCTTCATTGTTTTCACATATAGAATAAAAGAGTGTCCGTGGAGTTTCTTGCTCGTTCTTCTCCATAGAGACCTACCTACGTTTTGGAACGAGCAACTAGCTTCAACTTTCTGTCTAACTGACCGACTCCTTGACAATTTAAAAGTGCCTGTAAATGGTTTAATTTAAATAAATGCTTTGACTAAACTTTGACTTTATCTTTAAAGCATAAGATTGTTAAAGCGTAAGGTTAAAGTTGATTGGGAAAAATTTACAGTTTCGGGTAGCTTGATGTGCTGGCATCGTACTAAGCAAACATGGTAGGAACATAAATTAATTTTACTGAAAAATTTTAAAATATGCAAAATTTTACGATAATGCTAAACATCCTGCTGTAGCCTAAATTTTGGTCTTAAAATGCAAAAAAAGCAGGCTCCTGCTAAAAATGGCAACATTGGCGGCGACCGATGAAGGCGCACAACATTGGCTGAATAGTTGCCTCCCCTCTCACCCCGTATCCCGCCCACCTGCACCGCTCCTATGTCAGTATTTTATTAAATTAATCATTTTTTTTAATGTTACTACTACCTACTTTTTTTAATTAAATTTTAAAATATAATTACTTTGAATAAAAAAAACCTTTCAAATGACATTTTTATTAAATTATGAAACAAACACAAAATCCCTTAAAAACAAAAAAATACTATGCTACCTTAATTTGAATAAAATCACATATTTTTATTAACTGTTATACTTTGGAAACGAAAATAAAATGGTCAAAACCCTAAAAAGAAAAAAATATTATGCTACTTTAATTTGAATCTTCGCTTTCAATATCGATTTCTTCTTCAGAGTTCCCAACACAATGCAAATTGTTATAAAATGAATGATCGTCGTGAAGTGGTTTTGATAAGGCGATTGGCTCTCTGTACAGATTTTTCAGTACATCTTCTGAAACATTAGTCACTGGCGTCTTTTTTGGTCTTCCTGTTGAAGATCTGGTGTTTGATGCAGTATTTAAAGAAATATACTCATCGTCAAAGTTATATTTTAAATAAATAACATTTGAATGCGCTTAAGTAATCTTGATTTCGTGAATCTTTATCCACATAACTTTTTCATTAGTTTGGTCTGCCCGCAACCAGTGTCTATTGTCCATTAACATTTTTAAATCTTCAATTTAAGAAATTGTATTGTTCCACTTCCTTAAGATGAAATTTTTTACCATTGATCTTGGCATTCATGATTATGCCATACATTTGATTAGGAGTATAAATCGTGTGGTTCTTTTTTGCGCGTTTGATAAGAGAATGCACCGAATCGCCTTCAGACTGGCTACGGCCAATTTCAAAGTACCTATATATTATGTTAAGTCCATACTTTTTGGACAAATATAAATAAAGAGCAGATATCCTTTTGTTTATTCTAACCAACACAACCATCAGAAAAAAATATAAAATTCTTGATACCAGGTTGGCTCTCAGTTTCAATGAAAGGAGATGTTTCTTTTTTGTATTGGACTCCGGCCATAACATGTACCTTTTACCCCTTTTAAACTAACCCCTGAATAGAATAAAGTAACACTTTTTCATTATATCAAATGGTTTTTACGTACATACATAATGAAAATTAAAAATGTTTGACGTTTGTCGTGAGAGTTATGACAGCCATGAGAGATTGTAGAGATGACGATTACATAATCTCTAGAAATTGATATTTGATAATTATTGTTTAATAGATTCAGAACTGTGATCTTTCTAATAAAACATTAGACGAAAGTGGCTCACCCGAGGCACGATGATCAAATCTTTGAATCATTTCTTGAAGTAGTGTTTCAGCTGATCACGATTATTATGGCAAAAAAATGAATACTGTGTTGAATCCCTTGTGGCAAAGATGTTATTTATTTCAATACATATCCTTTACAAAATGGGCCTCGTTTGTCTAATTACACTAAATAGAGGATATGATATGTTGTTACTGTAATTATCTGCTGCTGGTGCTGTAATTATTGGATGGATTGATATGATACTGTAGACTAGATTAAAAGTAAAAACGTAGGTAATTGTAAAACAAGTATCCTACATAAAAATAAGTAAGTAAATAAAACAACAAAAATGAGCTTTCAAAACTTTATTCTTCTTCTCGCACTAAAACATCAAGGAATGATGCTGGTGCCACAACATTATTTTGATATCGAGCCCAACCATGGTACCAGCACAGTATAAAAACATACAGTAGGACGACGCCTTTGATCTTCTTGTAAATGCCGACAACGTGTAGACATTGTCGCAACAGCTAGGGTTGTCTCAAGTAAACAATATTTTTTAATTTATTTTAGATCAACATTATTATTAACACCAACCATTATCAAAAATATCGTTTTTTAAACAGTTTTATTTAGCTTGCCCTGTTTGTTTATTTATTTGTTTGGATCAAATCAAGTAATTGAAATTTGACCCCCTTCCTGTTGACGGATTTTTTTGAAATTTGTTATGCACCTTTAGTATTAGTATAATTTAACAAATTCGGTATCATTGTAAATCCAAGATGGCCGCCACTACTAAAAGGCGGGTTACATATTTTATCACTACTTCCTCAATATTAGTATCAAATGAAAGGGCTTGATTAGTAAAATAGAGTTCGTTATGAAAAGCTAATATGGCCATCAACAAAATGGCCATTTAATTTTTCTTTTCATATAACAAATTTAAAATATACTTAACAAAATTAAAAACTTAAAATAAAAAATGAGCAAAGAATGTTTAAGTTGAACGGTTTTATTGAAAATAAAGATTAAAATGACATAGTCAATGTAGTATTTAAAGCTAAAAAATAATTTGGTAGGTCCTAGCTACAAAAATAAAATCGTTGGGCGAATGAAATTTTAATCAAGCGTTTAACTTTTAAAAAATTATAGGTAAGAATGTACTCATTAAACGGTTTTATTTAGCTGGACTTGTTTATTTGGGTCAAATCTAGCAATTGAAATTTGACCCCCTTCCTGTTTACGGATTGATCTGAAATTTGGTACGCACCTTTAGTTCTCATGACAATATAATTTAATACATTCGGTTTCATTGTAAATCCAAGATTTAAATCCCATTTTTCTTTTCACAACCCCTTCAATATGGATATCAAATGAAAGGGCTTGAGCAACAAAATGCTGTAATATGCTTTGACAGATTTAAAAAGGAACAAAACTAAAAACTTGTAAATCAAAATTGAGTAAAAATATGGTTTTCAATCTTGGATCATCTTTGATTCTAATGTCGACCCCATAATCGTTTTAACTGACCTTGAAAACCTTGAAAATGACACCCATGACGAAAAATTTGCAAATTTTCCTCGGCGCCACCTTGGATTCTAATTTCGACCCCGTAATCGTTTTAAGCGACCTCGAGAACCATGAAAATGACACCCATGACGAAAAATTTGCAAATTTTCCTCGGCGCCATCTTGGATTCTAATTTCGACCCCATAGTCGTTTTTAGCGACCTCGAAAACCATGAAAATGACACCCATGACGTAAATTTTGCAAATTTTCGTCGACGCCATCTTGGATTCTAATTTCGACCCCATAATCGTTTTAAGCGACCTCGAGAACCATGGAAATTATACCCATGACGAAAAATTTGCAAATTTTCGTCGGCGCCATCTTGGCCGGCGCACAATAAATAAATGTCGGCTACACGTCGCGCCGCCAAGTTGGCGGCAAGGGCTCAGGATAATTTCAAGTATTTTCTTTCGATCAAATAAACAATATTTTATTTATTTGTTTACCTTTCATCCGTGCGCGGAAATTGATGAAATTGCAGTTCTTTATTAATGGAAGATGACGACTTGCAATCTTTCACAACACACGTCGTATGCACCATTTTAATAAAATTATTTTACATTAATTAAAACAAAAATAAACTGACACATGATAGCCCTGAAAGTTTTCTCCCGAACTACTAACACGGTAGCATATGCAGTTCGGGAGCGCCCTTCCCCCGTCTCGCCCCTCACGCCCCGCACGATTGCCCTGTCTAGACGTCTTCGTCGGACGACTGTATGATTTATAGACTGTGGTACCAGACTATTGTCATCATATGTGCGCAACATCCAACAGTTCGCATTCCACATTCGTCGTTGCGACTTGAAGACCTCTTATGTGTCACTTTTGGCAAAATCACTTTTTTACGCCAGCCTTTTTCACATTTTGAAGCTCTATCGACTGCAAAAACTCTCATGTGTATGCGACGATTCAATCGTCATTTGTTTACCAATTTCAAGATCTACAATGTGCGTCCTAATAAAATGTTGGTGCTTAAAATATCTTATGTGTCAGCGTACACATACGAGCTTTTAGTTCTATGTCATACTCGGGACCTTTCGGTAATTATTAGATCAAAATATCTTATGTGCATCAGGATGAGAAAGGCGGGTATTTTTTAAAAGTATTTGCCTATGTCACTCTAGACCAATCATATCACGGGGACGAGCGAGACAGATAGATCGTATGATTATTCTCCAATCGTAGATGATAGATGTCGCTCATTATAGGTATTAATGCATTCTGTCAGTGCGTGCAGGTCGCGTCGCGTAGAACGAAAGTTTATTCGATTTGTAAGTGTAACAACATAAAAAATGAGTAAACCTCTCTGTCCAAGTGAGATTGAGTTATTAGTTAATCAGCAAAATACAGGTGATTCTGAATCAAGTTCTTTTTATGATTTTGGGGAACCTCCAAGGGTGGAGAGCTGTTCTAGCGGTTCCCTTATTACGCCAGAAGATTTGGGCTTAATATCTTCACGATTGAATAATCAAGATGATGTTACTGAAGATTTATTTGATCAAAGTATCAGCATGCTCCATGCCGCTGAAGACCAGGGTATTGCGTCTGAAGATTACGTTACGAATGCTTTATCTGATCATAGCATCATCATACTCCATGCCACTCAAGACCCGGGTATTGCGTCTGAAGATTCTGATGACGTTATGAATGCTTCATCTGATCATAGCATCAGCATACTCCATGCCACTGAAGACCTGGGTATTGCATCTGAATCGAAGCAAGTGCTATCACCAATACCTATCTTTGAAAATTTGAGCGATAATAGTGATGACGATCCAGATTGGGTTCCGGTGATTTCGCGGCAGAGGCGGAGTTTTTATCCATTGCGGAGCCAGGTTGAAGAACATTTGGACGTCGATGAAAGTATCAGGTCGCTGTCTGTGCAAGATTTAAAGAGAAACAGGAATTTATTTTTAAAAACACGGAGGATCTTGCCTTCTCTGGATTATGAAGATAGTGATAGTGATGACAATGTTACTAGGGTATTATTGCCCGACAATATTGATGGTAATACCTCTGTATCTGTACAAAGACCACTTCCGTGTACCGTTAAAGAGAACAAAGAAGCCCGTGTTGCCGGTAAATCGTACCTTGGATATAAAAAGTTAGCTGACAAATGGACAGCGTGCGTTGACAAGCCTGAAAGAATTTTGAAACCACGTTGCTCACATACGTGTGTAGCTCCAAAATCTAAAAATTCTTTTCTTTGTGCTCTTGTATCCGACGAAGAACGTGAACAAATTTATAAACATTTTTGGAAGCTCAAGACTTGGCCAGAGAAGATGGCGTTTATAAAAGCATCAGCAGTGAGAAGGTGTATAAGACGACGACGTACATCTCAACAAAGGTCGACAAGCAAAAAACAAAGTGGCCACGATATCTTCATCAATAAATTGGACGCAAAATGCACTAGAGTGAGAGTGTGTAAATTATTTTATCTTAATACACTTTGCATTGGAGAAGACAGTTTTCGCCGCTGGACTAGAGAGGTTGATACTTTCGAAGAAAATATTAAGGAACAGACTACAGAAAACACTGTATCAAGTTCAAATATTATTGCTATTCCAGGAAGGAACGCTGAGTTGACAAGAACTGTTAAGACATGGCTGGATATTTTACCAAAAGTGCCGAGCCATTACTGTCGTTCTAGCTCGAAAAAAAATTATGTTGAATCGACTTTTCGATCTGAACTCCACATGCATCAGGTTTTTAAGGAGTGGTGTTTAGAAAACCACTACAGAGCTGCCTCTAGAAAGACATTTTCGAAGGTAATGACTAAAGAAAATATCAGCATTCACCATTCTCGCAAAGACCAGTGCGACACGTGCTGTAGTTATAAAACTGGTAACATTTCCAAAGAAGAATATGATAGCCATATTGTAAAAAAAATTGAAGCCCGTGAAGCCAAAAAGAATGCCGTAGCTAGTGCAAACGAAAAGGTTGTGGTTATAACAGTGGATGTTCAAAGTGTTTTGCTTGCCCCAAAGCTATTGGCTAGTGCATTGTACTACAAATTAAAATTACAATGCCATAACTTCACGGTTTATAACGTTCTATCTAAAGACGTAACAATTTACTTTTGGCACGAAGCAGATGGTAATGTGACTGCTAATGAATTCACATCTTGTTTAATAGACTACTGTCAAAACCTGCCACTTTCCACAGAGCGCGTTATCATCATTTCTGATGGATGCGGACACCAAAACCGGAACCGAATTTTGTCAAGTGCCCTAAGCGATTTGGCGCAAAGAAGGAAAATTAGTATCGAACAACTTTACCTGGAAAAGGGGCACACTATGATGGAAGTGGATAGTGTTCACTCCACTATTGAGCAGTACATAAAACCACCAATATTCGCTCCCAGTGATTACATCACCCGGATAAGACAAGCTCGACCACAAAAGCCCTATGATGTCAAATCCATTCACCATGATTTCTTTCTAAATTTCGAAGAGATGGAATCGAACCTAAAATCCATACGGCCTGGCAAAAAGAAGGGAGATCCTGTCGTGGTGGACATTAGAGGTCTTAAATATTTATCTGACGGATCCGTATTTTATAGGTTAAGACATGTTGATGAGTGGTCCGTACTTCCACAGCGAAGAAATAACCAAAGGAACGGTCTGGTATCTCCGAACCGATTGTACAGATCTCCGTTAAAAATTACTGAGAGCAAGTTTAAACATTTACAGGAACTGAAAATGGTAATAGATCAGGATTATCATCCGTTTTACAATGCATTACAATTTGATCCGGGTACTTAATGCATAGGTAATTATATGGGTACCTCAGAAAATACCAATACTTTGATTTGTAACTTTTATTTTATTCCATTTTTAGATTCTACTGTTATCATTACCTAATTATTGTTTTCTGAGAATTATACATTTTTTTTCATTAAAATTAATACCTAGTTTTTTATTTTAATTTTTCATAGGCATTTTTGTTCAAAAGCTCTGATGTGATACGTAAAGCGCAACGAAAATCTCTTATGTGTTAACTAAAACTGTTTTTTTTTTTTAACTGTTGTACTACTTTTAATTTCAACTAACAATCGCAAAATAAAAAGCAGAAAATCATATGGCTGATACCTATATTTTTTGTTGTAAATGGTTTCATAATATTTTTTTCAGTAGACGGTTTATATCGATTTTCTCATAAAGTTGAATTTTACACTTAAGAGGTCTTAAAGTCGCAACGACGCAAAGTCGCAGCAACAAAATGCTGTAATATGCTTTGACAGATTTAAAAAGGAACAAAACTAAAAACTTGTAAATCAAAATTGAGTAAAAAAATGGTTTTAAATCTTGGATCATCTTTGATTCTAATGTCGACCCCATAATCGTTTTAAGCGACCTTGAAAACCTTGAAAATGACACCCATGACGAAAAATTTGCAAATTTTCCTCGGCGCCATCTTGGATTCTAATTTCGACCCCATAGTCATTTTTAGCGACCTCGAAAACCATGAAAATGACACCCATGACGTTAATTTTGCAAATTTTCGTCGACGCCATCTTGGATTCTAATTTCGACCCCATAATCGTTTTAAGCGACCTCGAGAACCATGGAAATTATACCCATGACGAAAAATTTGCAAATTTTCGTCGGCGCCATCTTGGCCGGCGCACAATAAATAAATGTCGGCTACACGTCGCGCCGCCAAGTTGGCGGCAAGGGCTCAGGATAATTTCAAGTATTTTCTTTCTATCAAATAAACAATATTTTATTTATTTGTTTACCTTTCATCCGTGCGCGGAAATTGATGAAATTGCAGTTCTTTATTAATGGAAGATGACGACTTGCAATCTTTCACAACACACGTCGTATGCACCATTTTAATAAAATTATTTTACATTAATTGAAACAAAAATAAACTGACACATGATAGCCCTGAAAGTTTTCTCCCGAACTACTAACACGGTAGCATATGCAGTTCGGTAGCGCCCTTCCCCCGTCTCGCCCCTCACGCCCCGCACGATTGCCCTGTCTAGACGTCTTCGTCGGACGACTGTATGATTTATAGACTGTGGTACCAGACTATTGTCATCATATGTGCGCAACATCCAACAGTTCGCATTCCACATATAAGCTGGCAACACTATGTGTCACTTATCTAATATTTTATTTGTTCAACAAAAATATTAATTAAATACCATATACACATTATGAATAGATACTGATACAATTTTTTATAAATAACGAGCATATATTCAATTAATTTTACTACTTCTGTGAGCCATACCCATAAAATCATCGCAAATTGTTTTTGGAAATTATTTTCTCATCATGACATCTGTCATAGTACAAATATATTGCATAAATAATTGGAAATTGTATATAATCATCGATACGTATGGACTATATCGATGCCTTACGGCCGAAAGGGGATAAGCGACATTTTTTGAGAAATTCAGTTATATACATACTTAGAATCGACTTTTTTTTCTGCGTCGATTGGTCTAGGTAACGTTTGCCTACGTGAAACTTTTTGTCGGTTACGCGGTAGGAAAAATATAGACTTCTGTCAATTTATTTCGTTGTAAACGACTTCAATTTTTGTAAAATATTTTTTTTGGTGTTTGATCTACGAATTATTTAAGAATAAAGAAGTTACACCTTTTGGACTTTTTGTAATATTTTATTGATTGTACGTTAAACTATTTTGGCTGGAAGTAAAAATTCAGAAATATGTATTTAGTTTGTTACGCCTGTTCGTGTTTAAAACATAATTAGTCGTTTATTCCGTTTTGGCCGCATTTTGCAGACTCTGTTTGGTCTGTAGTCTTTTTTTCCTCGTTAAAAATAAATGAAAAAATGGAGGTTACTACATATTTACCCGCACACAAATATGTAATAAAAGTTAGCTTATCCTTTTTTTCCCTCCCGATATTTATACAATTTTGGCGGTTAGATAAAAAGCTAGACCAAAATCTTATCCTTATCCCAATTCATACTCTACGCGTTATGGCGCTTATCGAATTAAAAATAATTTAAATTGGCGGTTGTCGGTATCGTTTTCTGAAAACTACGAGCGCAAGCGGCAGCGGAACAAATTTTAGTCTCCAGGTGAACACGGGGCAAGCACCACGTGCGCACGCGAGCCGTTTCGGCGCGATAAATTTAGTATTACTTATTATAAGGTAAGTTAAATTTCATGCTGAAAAAGGACATAGATTTATTTATTTCTTGTTTACAAATAGATTACATAACTAAAATTTCAAAGATATTGATTAATTGTGACTTATATTTCAGATTAACAACATGACTGCAAGAAAACGGGCGATGAATATAATTGACAAAGCACTGCACAGTTCTGACATAACATTTCCGACACCAAGAGTGATAAATTTTGATTTACCAGAACCTGCTCAGGTAAGATACTTCTCAAAATTATTGTAATTATGTATGTTTAGGTATAAAAGTAGTAGTAGATAGGTAACTTATCTATTCTATAGGTATAGGCACTAATATTATAAACTAGTTCCATTTTGCATAGTGCAATATTTGAATTTACTGATCCAATTTAAAAAGTGTTGCACCGCAAAATAGTTACGTACGATAATTTTGTGTGATTAGGTAGGTACTTAGAATAGCGCGGGCTGAGCCGCGTGCGATGTTAGGTATTTTTTTATTGTGATAGTGTTTATACGCGAGCGTGTAGGTATAAGTTATTGACATGTTCATTACAAATAGATTATGTACCTACTTACTATTTGATGTTGTTGGTCTAGTGTTCACAAGCGTGACTTCTGCACGTGAGGTCCAGGGTTCAATCCCGGGTCGGGCAAAGTGTTATTATGTTTTTCCACTAGTAATTTCTTAGTAGCAGCAGAGCCTGGAACTGTGCCTAGTAGGTGGCAATAGGCTCGCTTCCTTATATCTACTTGGGACGTAATTGGTGAAACGTTAGTGAACTGCACACCTTTGTCTAACCTTTCAGTGATTAAGGCGTGACATTATGTTTTGTACAAGATTATTATGTACCTACTTACTACGTACCGTAGGTATAGGAGATTACTCAGTTCCGAAAGAATGTACCTACATATTAATAAGGACAGTTTAGGTAGATACCGCCGGGTCTAATGTTGGTCCCTCTTACTGCTTCTAAATAAGGATCAGCAACGTATGATTTTATTGGTAACAGTTACCACCAATAAGCGTACCTACTATTTGTTTGTCTATGTTTAGTAATGAAATTATTTTGTTTGTAGGCCAATGTAAGACCACTCGATTATGTTCCGGTTGAAAACGTTGAGCCTGTTAATCAGTTGCTTATGGAGTCTGAAGCCTTGAAAGATCAAACAGTCACCCAGTTGTTGCCAGAACCGTGTATTGCTGAAATTGAAAGATCAATATCACCAATCCCTATATTTTCTGTGACGGCCGATGATTTACCATCAACGAGTTCTGGGCCGGACCCAAAAGTAAATAACAGTGGCATATCGAATCCTAAAAAGAAACGTAAAGCCAAACTAAACAAGCAATATTTTGATTATTATTTATCTGATGAAGAAGATTTTACAACTATTTTTGGAGGTGAAAGTGATTCTGATACATACAAGCCTACTTCAGATTCATCAGACTCTTCCGATTCTAATAATTCGCACAAAACAAGTAAAGGAAAAAGAAAGAAAAATAATGAAAAAGATGCTGGGAATACGGTATCATCAACAGATGCACCAGGGCCTAATATAGTAGGAGAGAATGCAACAAAGCAGCAGCGCAAGAATATTAAGAAAGAGAGACAAAAACTAAAGCAATCTGGACAAGCATATGTGAAGCATGATGGATCTGAGGTATCTTCTAAAGAAATCCAACCAAACCCATGCATAGGTAAAAAGTGCGGTAATGATTGTGGTTCTGTGTCAGATGAGAAACGAAAAAGTATACACACCTATTTTTGGAATTTATCCGTGCAACGCCGTAAAGATTGGCTTGTATCTATGACCCAGAAAACAGTTGTGAAACGAAAGAGAGTTCAAAATTCTGATAAACGAAGCTTTAGTTACAAATATACAATAACTGAAGGTGAAGGACAGCGAGCAGTTTGTCTGCAATTTTTAGCAGCTACTTTGGATGTTGGCCATAAATTCATCCAATACACCGTTCAAAATTCTACACTCGGACTAGCTAAAGAAGATAAGCGTGGTAAGTGTGACCCGCCTAACAAAACTAAGGATTCAACCATTCTGTCTGTTACTAACTTTATAAAAGGCTTACCTGCTGTGCCATCCCATTATTGTCGCAAGGACACTAGCCGTGTTTACCTTCCAACTAAAATGAAAAATTTGGCAAATCTATACAAAATTTACAAAAACAGTTATACAGAGAGAGTAGAATTGACATAGTAAGCGAAAGAGTGTTTCGCTCCATATTCAATGAAAAATTCAATATTGGTTTCCATGTCCCTAAAAAAGACAAATGTTTGAAATGCCTGAAATTTGAAAGAAATAAAGATAATCCTGAATTAGAAGAAGAAAAGAAGCAACATGAATTACAAAAAACAGAAAGTTACAACAGATTTAAAGCTCATCAGAATATACATAAAAGTGATCCTTCTACTTTATGTGCTAGTTTCGACCTCCAAAAGGTATTAAATACCCCATATGTAGATAGTATGCTCTTATTTTATTCTCGTAAATTAGCTGTGTATAATTTTTGCGTGTATGAAAATGGGACTCGCAACGTCTTTTGTTATTATTGGGATGAATGTAATGGAAAAAGAGGTGCCAACGAAATAGCAACAATACTCAATAAGTACATTCAGACGGTTGATGAACGTGGCACAATTAAAAATTTGTTGCTGTATGCCGATTGCTGCCCGGGTCAGAACCGAAACAGAATTATTATGGCAATGCTGCATACAACACTGCAAACATGTGTTAATATCCAGACTATACAGCTTAACTTCCTACTAACTGGCCATACTTACATGCCGGTTGATTCCGTTCATGCCGTGATAGAAAAAAATCTAAAAAATACAATCATTTATGCACCTTCACAATGGTATACAGTATTCACAACTGCAAGACAAGATCCAGAACCGTACAATGTCGAGCTTTTGCAGTTTTCAGACTTTAATAAATGGGATATAATCAGCGATAAATACTTTAAAGGAAATTTAACAGGAAAAATAAGTAAGATGCGTATTGTAACTTTTCGGAAGAAGAAGGATAATTTGATTTTTGTTAAAAACTCGATGAGTGACGATGCTGAATCTTATAGTATTGAAGTGCAACCAAAAACCAAAATTAGTCCACCAGCATGCTATAAATCTTTAATTCCTTTATCTAAAGCCAAACATGATGACTTACTTAAATTGTGTAGAGATAAGGTAATTCCTAATTTCCTCCATAGTGAATACAACAGCCTGATTAGTTCCAGTAATGTTAAGGATACACTCCCTGAGTCTGATATTGAGGATGACAGCGTAGAATAAGAAGCTCTGCTTGTTTACATTTTTTATGTGTATTTGTAAGTCAAAGACTGATGCAAGCAAATTGTGATACTTACAGTACATTGTATATCATAAGAATATTTGTTACTTTATTAAAGTTGAACTTTTTTATAGTTTTTAGATTAGGTACCTATATTGCAATTATTTGAATTGTTCTAAGTAAAAATATTGAGACAAGTGATTATGATGTTGAAAGGGCCACTAATTTTAAGAATTTGTTTTCATTATTTTGATAAATTTGATTTTAAACATTGATCTCAATGTGATACAAATAGCTGTTGCATTAATTGCAATAGTTCTAAGTCTATTTGATCACGGTGATTTTTTGATACGAGGGTTTATTACAAACAATTGTTATTTAGTATGTTTTTAATTTGATAAGTGCGAGGTGCCATTTTTATGTTAATTAAAGACTGAGCTGATTACCTAATTAAATGGTTTTTTATTGTATACCTATACCTCTTGGGTGAACTTGAAATGTTAAATGCAGAGATAACAGTTTTTTAAAGTAAAATAATCAAAATACATCCACTAAATAATTGACATCTTTTAAAAAAATGTGCTTGATACAATTTTCCTTTCAGTCAACTATTGTTACATTGTTGGTTAGATTATATTATCACATTTTTTTTCTCTAAAAACCAAGACTTGACCTTTTTTTCCTTAATTTAAATAAAAAATGAGTTGAATTTAGGTCATTTTTACTCGCATCAGATAAGTTGATAATTCAATTTACGACATTTTGGGTGATTTTAAAATAAAGACCATTTGGGGATAACCGACAGTAACTGCTTCTTGCAGGCTGAATTACGTAAAAATAAAAACGCCATCTTATAGATAGCATGCTAAATATTATAAAAACTCATTTCCAGGCTTTCGGGAGCTATACTTAATTTTTTATGATTTTTTTTCCTTTATTTTGAACTTTAAATCACTCCCCTGTAAAATTTGAAAAGAGGCGGTTATCCTTTTTCGGCCGTAAGGCATCGATATAATCAAAAACGATGGTACAAGATAAAGAAAATATATAGATAAGGATGATAACGAGAGCAGCAGTACGTCGAGCACGCCTACAACCTCCGGACCCGTCCGAGCGCATGAGATGGACACAAACTATCAACGAAAATGTCATGCGCGCATACTATGGGGCTACAGAGGGGGGAAGTAATCTGACCGCGTACCGTGTTCGGATGCTCTCTCTGTTTCAGGTGCTTGAGCCAGCTGTCAACGTGTCAGCACAACGACTATCGGATCAGGTGCGGGTCATCCAGCGTAACCGTATGTTGGATGACACTGTACTTGATCGCCTCCGAACTGAAATGCAGAGAAGCCATATCACTGCTCCCCTGCCGCAGATTGTGGAAGTGGCACAACCACAGCCGACTGCAACACCTAGTCAAGTTACTGATGGGAGTGATGACATGGCTACACATGTAAGTACCCAGAGCAATGAAGAATTGAGGAGCGCTTTGGAGGGTGCGATTCGAGAGTATCGATTCATGCCGCCTGAGCTTAGACCACGCTTACCTCGTTTGCCCATGCATAAAAAAAACAAGGAGCTGGTGTGTGCTCTGGATTCGCAACTATCAAATTATTTTGATAGTTGCGAAGACCTCACTGATGCGCATTCGATTCTGTACTGTGCAGCTGTTGCGGCATGTCGTGTAGCTCACGTCAAATTTGCTAATGATGACAGAGCTACACGACCAAAACCTGCCGTACCGGCGTGGCAGTGCAGAATTGAGCGGCGCATTAGTGAGGCCAGAGTGCTCATCGGCAAATTAATCTGCTTTAGGGAGGGCAATACTCGCCCAAGAGTGATGCGCTTTGTGAGGCGGGCATTCTCGGGGACTGATATCAGTCCTCGAGACTATATGCCTTGGGTTACAGAGCGCATCGACTCCCTGAAGCAGAAGGTGTATGCATGGGCAAGCCGTATTCGAAGGTATAAGCGACGGGCGGAACGATACTTTCAGAATCGCACATTCCAGAGCGATGAAAGGTGGGTTTATAGAACTTGGGAGCGACCGATTCAAAGTGTGACTGATACGCGCCCGCCGGATGACGACGCCATGAATTTGTTTTGGCGCAACATCTGGTCAGTGCCTGTCGGTCACACTGAGGGTGATTGGACTCGGGAAGTCGAACGAGCATGCGACGCAATACCAGAAATGGGGGCAATCACTATCAGCCCCCAAGACGTAGCTTGTGCAGTCCGTCCATTGCCTAATTGGAAGTCTCCAGGGCCGGACGGGCTGCACAACTTCTGGATCAAATGGTTCAGAAGGTCGCACGTTTGTTTGGCGTCGTGGTTGCAGTCATGCTTGGAATCAGGATCGTTGCCCCAGTTTTTGACAACAGGAATAACCCACCTGCTCCATAAATCGGGTAGTACTGCGGAACCCAAAAATTATAGACCGATCACATGTTTGCCGACGGTCTATAAAGTTTTTACATCCATTTTGAGAGCTAAAATTAACCACCACGTAGACAGTAACGGTATCATGTCTCCCTCTCAAAATGGATGTAGGAATGGGTCTCGCGGTACTAAGGAGCTGCTCCTGATTGACATGGCCATCAGTCAACAGGTTCGCCGATCCCGTAAGGATCTGTCGACATGTTGGATAGATTACAAGAAGGCTTATGACTCTGTGCCGCATACATGGCTCATGAGGGTGCTAGAGTTGTATAAGATCGATGCCACTCTGCGCACCTTCCTGATGTCGTGTATGGGGCAGTGGAGGACCGTCCTTCGCTATCCAGGATGTCGACAAATCCAGAGGAATAGTGAACCGATAAGGATTGAGCGGGGTATATTTCAGGGCGACAGTTTGAGTCCGCTTTGGTTCTGCTTAGCCTTGAATCCTCTAAGCACACTGCTGGAGAATTCAAGTCTAGGCTATCGGTTGAAGAGAGGAGGTCAGGTAATATCTCACCTTCTTTACATGGATGACTTAAAACTCTTTGCCCCCAACAGTTCACAGCTGATGGAGCTACTGAAAGTAACAGAAACTTTCAGTAGCGCCATCAGGATGGTATTTGGTGTGGACAAATGTGCAGTCATGCATGTCAAGCGAGGGGAGATTGTGGAATCCGAGGAAATTCAGCTCTCGGATTCCATAAACCTTAGATCCCTCTCTTCAATTGAGACCTATAAATATTTGGGTATGACGGAAGCGTTGGGCATCAATGCTTCTGACATGAAACAATCGTTGAAGGAGCGCTTCTTTGGCCGCCTGAAGAAAGTATTTAATAGTGTTTTGTCAGGCGGAAACAAGGTGCGCGCCTTCAACGGATGGGTCATGCCAGTCCTGATGGACTCTTTCGGCATACTCAAATGGACACAAACGGAACTCGATGCCCTGGATAGGAGAGTCCGTACATTGTTGACAGCATATCGGATGCATCACCCACGGTCATCGGTGATGAGACTGTATATCCCGCGGAAGTGTGGCGGTCGTGGCTTCTTAAATGCTAAGACCCTGCACAACCGTGAGATATGCAGTCTCAGGGAATATTTCCTAGAAGCCGACGTGGGGATGCATCGAGATGTAGTTGCAGTGGACAAGGGCCTCACCCCGCTCTCCTTGGCTAAAGAGAACTGGTGCATACCTGTAGTGCTCAAGACTAATGTTTGCGAGGAGGTTTGGAAGAGTAAGGAGCTTCACGAACGCTTTTTCCGGGTCCTGGCTACGAACCGGTGATCTATTTGGTGAAACCGAAGGTTTTGTCTGTGCAATTATGGACGAAGTTATTATGACGAATAACTACCGGAGATTTATTGTGAAGGATGGCACGGTTGACATTTGTCGGGCATGTCACCGACCGGGAGAATCAATCCGTCACATTATCTCTGGATGTTCTCGTCTCGCTAACGAAGAGTACTTGCATAGACACAACCTTGTGGCCAGGATTATCCATCAGCAACTTGCTCTGAAATACAACCTCGTGGAATCAGAAGTACCGTACTACAGGTATGTGCCCGATCCAGTTCTTGAAAATGGCAATGTCACATTGTACTGGGATCGATCCATCATCACTGACAGGACTATTGTAGCCAATAAACCTGATGTAGTGGTGGTGGATCGATTGGAGAAGCGCGCAATGATTATTGATATAGCAGTTCCGCATGACGTGAACCTTGTGAAGGTCGAGAAAGACAAGCAAATAAAGTATCTAGACTTGGCCCGCGAGGTTGTCGACATGTGGGATGTGGACTCAGCGATCATTGTGCCGATAGTTGTTACAGCCAATGGCTTAATTGCCAAGAGCCTCGACCAACATCTAAGGAGGCTCTCGTTAGACGGCTGGATCAAGGGCTTGATTCAGAAGGCAGTACTTCTGGACACGGCCCGCATTGTCAGGAGGTTTCTCTCTCTGGAGCCCTGACCGCCGGTAGCTTGGACCCTGTTCCCGATACCGATGGGCTACTATTTTTTATATTTTTAAATGTTTTTATTTCTTATTAATATTTAAAAATGTATTTTATAGGTAAATATAATTAATAAATGGTGATAATAATAATATGTGGGGACATTTTCACACACGGCCATCAGACCCCAAACTAGGGAGACCCTGTACTATCGCCGTTCTTATACTAGTTACTGTTTCAAATTAGCAGGCAGTCCGGTTTCATGGGCTTCGCGGAAGCAGCAAACCGTGCAACCGTTTGTCCTCAGCGGAAGCCGAGTATATGGCAATAACTGAAGCTACGAAGGAAGCGATTTATTTAAGAAGGTTTATCACTGAATTAATTTCAGATCCTATGGTAAGGCAAAAGTTATTACCTGATACCGTAACTATTTGTACCGATAGTCAGAGTGCACAGTGTTTGGTCTTAAATCCGGTACATCACTATAGGACGAAACATATAGATACCAGATATCACTTTATTAGAGAAAAGATTAGTGATAATTCTGTAAACTTATAATATACCAAATAAAGTGATATGCCCGCTGATATCTTAACTAAACGATTGCAGCGTGTGGCACATGATAGATGTGTACTGGGCTTAGGTTTAGTGTAAATACACGTTCACTTCAGTACTTAGTATACATTTTGATATATTTTTTTTAATTGGTATATTTTGAGTCCCATTTTTATGTTTTTTTTGTGAGAATTTTGATTAAGGGGGCGTGTTGTAATAATACTGGCTTTATATTGTCCATAGACTGTATTCAAAATTCTTCTCATTCTATGTAACTAGGTTACCTAAACTTCTATTAATAACAGACCTAATGAAACACGTCTTTTCTTATCTCAAATACAAAATTACAACAAAAAGGAATTACTTTTGCGTAAAATTTAGAATCGCAAAAAGAATCATCATTTCAGAGATTCGAACTCACACAGTAGTAACTAGCAATATTATGACTTACTCGTCGGGCTACGAACGCTTCAGAATTTGAGGCGAAATTGTGTTATACTATCATTTAGAAGACGATAGCGCACTCACTTTACGAATGCGATGTGTGCGTAGCTGTCATTGTGAGTAGTACAGTACAATATACGTACAGCAGTAATATAGTTTTGTAGTGTGCGTGACTGGTTACTTATTTCCTTTGCCGTGTGTACATACCTACGAAGTGAGAGCGAGATAGCCTACACTGGAGTTCCCCTCCCGTGTGCGGGGTGCCGGCGAGGCGCAGAGCGGACAACGAGCGCGCTCCTCTTCAGTACGCTATTGCTTCCGAACTGTGTGCATGTGTTACGTACAATCGTGTTTTAGTTTCGTTCACGGAAATGGTAAGTAATTTTCCATTTTACTATTATGTGAGAGTGAGTTTTAGGCCTTAGAACGTTAGTTTATTGTTTTCTTTTGAACCAGTAAACGATGTTATCGTTGGATTATGTAGAGATAAAACTAAGTTCGTGTTTTGTGTGACTTATGGTATTGATTTTTGACCTACCTACTGGGAAGTCTCGTCAGTAAATAACTAAATACATAGTTATCTCAATATTTATAATTTTTTATCTTGTTGTTTTGTTTGTGTTTTGTCAAATTACGGGTGAATTTTGTTTAGCTTCATAAATTATTAGCCGTGACCTACTCAGGTTCGGTTGTTGATATTCCAGTTCGCCGGTCTCTCGACCGCAACTGATGTCTGGTATAGCGGTCGCTGTGACTCGCTGAATAACCAGAATGGCTCACTAGGGCAATATAAAAAAAATATATAAAAGCTACCTAGTTGTAGCCATAAGGGCTCACTTGTAGGGTACACACCTACCACATAGTTTATTCATGTTTATTACTTATAAACACACACAAAACAACACTACATAAACACAGCCAGATTATTATTTCATTTACGTTTATCGATAGCAATACTCATTCCATTCACGGCATCTACAATGTTTATATTATACCATCAGCTGATGTCGGAGTACCATCTCCAAGCGCACGCAGTGATGGCGTGACATTATGACGTCACTGTGTGTGTCCTTTCACGATAGAGGTCAGTCGGTCGAAGATCTCGGCGTATAAATGCTGCGCCCGCGCATGTGTTAATTTACCTGATTAAGTAATTCGTAATCTCGTATTGTTTATGTGGACTTATGATTTGTTTTGTTTACGTGAACTAATTGTTAATAATAATAATAATGACATAGCTGTTCCTTATGACGAGAACCTTATGAAGGCCGAGAAAGACAAACAGATAAAGTATCTTGCCTTGGCCCATGAGGTTGTCGACATGTGGAATGTGGACTCAGCGATCATTGTGCCGATAACAGCCAATGGCTTAATTGCCAAGAGCCTCGACCAACATATAAGGAGGCTCTCGTTAGACGGCTGGATCAAGGGCTTGATTCAGAAGGCAGTACTTCTGGACACGGCCCACATTGTCAGGAGGTTTCTCTTTTATTTACTTTTACTATTGACTTTTATTATTGTTCACCCGTACACATCCCACATGTAAAACTATACACTAGTCGCAGCCGTGAAGGCTCACTAGTCGCAGCTGCTAAGGCTCACTAGCGGCAGCCGTAAAGACTCACAAGTCGCAGCCGTCTTCGACTCATCGGCTGCAGCCGTCTACGGCTCGCCGGGTGCAGCCATCTACGGCTCGCCGGGTGCAGCCATCTACGCCCCCTCCCGCCCAGAGTCGTCTAATGCTCACTTAAATGGCTGCGGTTAATTGTCGCGACTCTTTGTCGCTGGGCTTTTTTTTTTTTTTTTGATACGGGGTGGAAAATCCTCATGGATGTCCTCCGCCCTGGGGCGGGCGGAGGGGTCTGTCAGACTATTACTGACTAAAAACCACCCCGGTGTTCCATCTCACACCTACGTCGGGGGTCGCGGGAACTGGAGATACTTCCGCAACCCCCGGCTGGTGCCGGCCCGCTGCAGCGGGCCACTTCTCGGGTCAGGGGGGGGAGTGAGGTGTTAGACTCCCCCCCGGACGTCTTAGAGGGGCGCGCGTGGAACACTACGCGCCGCCACCTCGGGTCCTGGTGTATGTGGGGGGCGACAGACGTCCCCGAGTCTGCCGCCCCTGGACCCATTTAGGGGGGCCGGAAGAGGGCGTTGTCCGCCCTTCGCCGACGCCCGGTGCGCCTGCTGCGGGCAGGGTGGGAGGTTGAGATCTCCCTCTCCCTTTCCGCAGCCTCGTTCTGCGACATGACACTTTCGCAGAAGGAAACCACCGCGTCCCAGGACTCTGCGCTGTCAACCATCGACTCGACCACGGCCGACAGCGACAGGTCACTGCCTACTTCTGAGACGAGGGCACGGCGCGGCCCCTCCCAAGCGGCACATTCCGCCAGCGTATGCCGCGCCGTGTCCTCCCGGCAGTCGACGCAGTGGTGACACCGGGTCGCTGGGCTCTACGCCAACCCCAACTGTTTAGAGCTCGCCAATACACATTGGCGAGCTCTAAATAGTTGGGGATTTATAAGCCACTATCTACCAGATGAGTAAAAGGTCAGACGCTTAGTATAGCTGTCTTTGTTAAGACAGCTATACTAAGCGTCTGACCTTTTACTCTAAATATATAAAGTTTTATTACTAGACCTCTTAGTAATAAAGGCTTTCCGTTGGCGCAGATGGTGGAACCCGCATCGTTCCTAACAATGGGGGAGCTGTTGGACGAATCGGCGGAAACGGAAGAAAATGACGTCGTTTTAGACAAAATTAAGGACCTAACTCGTCAGTCTCTCCAGAAGGCTGGATTAACTGGAAAACCTTTAATCCAACTAAGGAAGAACTCTTTAGTGATAACGTAGATCCCCAAGTCTTAAAAAGATTTTTTTGCCTGACGCTGAATTTGTGGCAGAAACCCCTTTTAGAGAAAGAACAGTCTCCATGCTAAAATGGGCCTTATGCAGGGCGCTGATCATAAGCCCACCATCTATTGTCAATAAAGTAAAAGGATCTGCCACTCAAGCTCAAATTTTTCTTAGCGCCATTCTACCGATACGCCCGTTGATTCTCACGAGAAGAAAAGTTTGCCGTCAGTTTCGTTCGGATTCGGAAGTAGAAGAGGATCAAAGAAAACAGGAAGAAGAAATTCCATCTAAATTCAATTTCAAATTAAAAGAGGTCGCTTCGAAAGACTGGTGGAAAAAGTTGATAATCTTTTTGGTCAATTATGTAAGAAGATCGAGTCGTTAAAAAACTTGAATAAAAAAAAAGTACAAAAGGTAACTTTCACTTTGGCCAAATCATATATAGACGTATACAAACTGAGGGACTACAAAATTTGTACATACATAAACAACCCAGATTTTGTAAAAGACATTAAATGTATTTTTGCACTAAGTTATTTGTCACCCATAGTACAGGGTCTCCCTAGTTTGGGGTCAGATGGCCGTGTGTGAAAATGTCCCCACATATTATTATTATGTCCCCACATATTACTTGATTTTTTATAACAAATCTAATTTTATAACAAAATTTTAAATATTGTAAGACTCTCTTCGCGGCTAACCAGTGAGTCTTGTTGTAACGAGTATTGAACTGACTCAGGTAACTAGTCGCGTATGCGATGTCTGGACGAGTATTAACACTCAGGAACATGAGGCAACCAATTAATTCTTGATAGGGATACCCTTCTAGATTATGATCACTATCAATGCTGGTACTGACCTCCGGTTTTCCAGATAGTGGAGTTGTAGAAGTTTTACAATTCTCCATTCCAAACTTTAGTAAAATATTGTTTATATAATTTTTCTGATGTACTTTTATTTTATCATTATTTCTGGTTATATTTAAACCGTGATAATAGCTTAAATAGCCCAAATCTTTTTTTGAAAAATATTTTTGCAAATCTTTATGACGATGTCAAACGTCTTGTCATTACTGTAAAACACAATTATGTCATCGACAAAGACCGCAACGATAACCAACTCTTTTCCAAAAAGTTTGGTATACACACATGGTTCAGATGGAGTTTTCACAAAACCAAAAGATGATAAAGTTTCATCAAAATTTATATTCCTGGCACGTGGAGCTTCCAAGTCCATACAAGGCTTTTTGTAAGTCACACACTTTGTTCTCCATTTATTTTAAAACCTTGAGGTTGCTTCATGTAAACCTTCTCATGCAGATCTCCATTTAAAAATGCAGGGAAAATGTCCAAGTGACGCATCTTCAAACCCAATTCTGCTGCGAGAGCCAGTAGAGTACGCAAGGGAGAGTGCCGCACGACAGAAGCAAATGTTTCAAAATAATCTACACCTGGCGTCTGGGTAAATCCCTTAGCAACTAATCTTGCTTTGTACTTCACAAACTTTCCTGCTGGATCTTTCTTTAACTTATAAACCCATTTACATGGTATCACTTTCTTGTTTTCTCTGTCAACCAATTTCCATGTCTTCAGCTTCATCAGTGAATTATATTCATTCGTCATTGCCATCTGCCACTTGTCAACATCATCAACCAATGTAGCCTCATAATAAGTTCTAGGCTCATTAGATGCTTGACTAGAAACTTGGTATGAGAAGTAATTAGGAGGTTTCCGGTCTCTTGAAGGATATCTACGTCCATCAGTTTGACTAGTAGAATCTACTGCTTCCTCAATTCCTTCAAAAAATTGATCAGTTTCAGCAGTCTGATGTTCAGTGACAACAGTATGGCCTGGAGCTGATTCAACAGTGACCTCTGGAATATGTTCAAAAGACTCTTGAACTGTACTGGTTTCTTCCTGTATAGACAGACTATTAGAAAGTAGTAAAGGTTCAGTAGAAGTCTTAGTATTGTTGACATTTCTATTATTTAAAGAAGAAAAACAATCTTCAAAAAATTTAACATCTCTAGACTTTTGTAAGGTTCTAGGACAAGATGAAGTTCTAAAAAGATAACTATTAAGATCTTCTGTATAGCCTACAAATATAGCTTCATCAGCTTTAAGATCCAATTTCTTACGGTGACAAGATAGTATATGTATAAGAGCTCTACACCCAAAAACTCTGAGATTACTTAGGTCTGGTTTGCAACCATTCCACAACTCGTAGGGAGTTTTATTATTTAAGGCACGGTGTGGGCATCTATTCTTCAGGTACACAGCCATCTTCCCAAAAGGCTTTAGAAAGATTGCTTTCAGCCGTAAGAGAGCGTGCCTTTTCAACAATTGAGCGGTTAGTGTGCTCGGCAACACCATTCTGCTGAGGGCTATATGGTACCGTAGTTTGATGCTGAATACCACAGGATCTAAGATAACTTGAAAATTCACTATTGACGAATTGCTTCCCATTATCCGTCCTTATTGTTTTTATTTGAGCCCCAGTTTGTCTTTCAACCATAGATTGGAAGTGACAAAAACTATCCTTTACCTCTGTCTTAGAAGAAATAAAATATACAAATATAGTTCTCGAAAAATCGTCTATAAAAATTTATAAGTATTTATTACCCTGAAAAGAGCTAACTGACATTGGTCTACAAAGGTCAGAGTGGATCAATTGTAATATTGAAGTTGCTTTTTTATAAGTAATAGCCTTAAACGGTTTTCGAGCTTGTTTCGCTTGAACACAAGAGTAGGGTATAATTGGGGATTCTGGAATCATTTGTTCTCGCTTCGCTCCAATTGTTTTTATCGAGCGATGACTAATGAATGAGTCTTCCGACGATATCATTTATAACATAGGTATTGTGTTTCATTACGCACCGAACTGCTACAGTGAGCAATATAAACTAGAATATTAAACAGCCAACTGAATTGCGCTATCAACTCATATTTTTATGTTGTAGTAAACTAAACAATTATATGGCATACAGCATTCACAGCAGCAGGTATTTTAAGGGAACCAATAAATATTAATTATATCAAGTAATTCGTTGAACCGAGGTTTGTTATGTTGATCTAAAATCGTTATAAAGAGGTAAAAAAAACAAATTACTGTATCTATATATCTATTTACAAACAATTAGGTAGGCAACAAAATTACAATACCAAATAAGTGGGTACTTAACTAAACGTAATTCTAAATAAGTAGGTACTAAAATATATAACTTGATAGAGCATTGCGCAAACTTTCCAAAAATAATAATAAAATGTGATGATTTTAACTGCTCTGCTATCTGTACATTGTTTGTATAATTCACTGATAATACATAAAGTAATATTTATTCTATAATAAACGTATTGTAAACCTACTGGAAAATGTTTATAATTCATATCAATAATTTGCAATCAATTTAAATTAATTCCTTACACAAATTATAATAATAATGATTTGTTTACTTCTGAATTTAAGAGATTTTTGTTAGTACTACAACTTACATTACGTACTATGTTTGTATTTACATTCCATAGTATTGAGGTATTTATAGGTTTTATAACATAAAAAAATTAAAGTTCAAATTATATTGGTTATCGCTTTGCGAAGTTGTAATAACTATTTAAATGCGATACTCATAAAGATCAGTACTAGAACAGTAAAGTACATACGATTTCCTTTTTAGAATTTCGTCTCAGGTATCCGCGACATCGTGGCGCCCGCTACCAAATTAAGGAATGAAAGGTGGTGAGCATAGTGAGTATACATGATTAAATAATTATCGACTGTATTTGACTAGTACATATGATTGAAATACCAATGTATCATTGATAACTAGCTTTGCAATATTTAATATAATCGCTACCTTATTTACGCTAATTTATAGTAGTATAAAAAGCGATCACTGAGGAGCGCATTGAGAAATTTTGTGATTTTGGTGTGCATTGTTTGTGTAACGTGAATTATTGTATTGTGTTGAGAGACAAGATCGGCGACAATAAGTATGTATGTACCTATTTAAATGTTTTTAAACTTTTGCGATTTGTACACATAATTATACGCAATCGGGACTTACTCGCGATATACTATATTTAAAGGTACGATACCTTTTTTTTGAGTATATCGCGAGTAAGTCCCGATTGCGTATAATTATGTGTACCTATTTCGGTTTTTAAGTAGTAATAATATCTAGTCTTGAATTTTACAGAGTTTTCAATAGGTAAAACGTACTATGCGCAATTAATGAATACTTTTTTTAGATTCTAATGAATAATTATGTAATTTTAGGGCATCTCTGAATCCTTTTGACTCTGATACGGAGATTACTTTGCAAGCAAGTACGAGTGGTGAAAAGCCTCAAAAATCGAGGAAAAGGAAAACCAGCAGCAAGCAACCTAAATATAACAAGAAAACTGCGCCTCCTCGTGATATATCCGAAGACTCCGAAACCGAGCCAGTATCAGCTCCTCGAACAGCAGTTCGAAAACAATCCTCAATATTTTCAGATTCTGAGGTAAGCATAATAATCATTTAATACGTTTTACAGTTTCACAAAATTCTTGTTAAACATTGTGTTCTGGTAACAATCGTTTAATATTTATTTTTTTACCTATTGTTTACATCATCATGATAAAAACGTGTTTAAATGAAATATCTTACTCAAACAAGAAGTACCTGCTATCTGTACATCTACCTCATTTGTACCGTCTTCATACAGTTAGTGGTTTCAAACTAAGAGAATGTTAAATTGTTGCCATAGTTTCCGAGAGTTACATGTATACTAACAACTCGATCTCTTTTTATAATTAATGAGAATAGTATAAATTTATAGAGTGAATTAAGTAGCCTAACAGTAAACTTTTAATGTATTTTTTCCTATGCTGTTGAATTAAATTAATAATTTTACTGTATATTTTTCAGGACGACGGAGCGGAGCCTGTTAGAGCTGCTGCTCTAAGAAGTTATCTGTCACGGCGCGTGGGTTCCGGGTACACCCTGCAGCGTGATCCTACTCGCAGCGGCAAGTTTTATATAGAGCTGCGGGTCTACAACAGCAAGGAAGCAGAGACGCTTGCTGCTAATCGTTGGAAGCGAGCGCTTTTCACACTTCGCTCGTCACATGATGACAGCGGTCCGGTATGGACAGCTCTTACTGGCTTAGTTAGCGCTGCTAAGCAAGAGTATGCAAACATAAAACCTATATTGTACCCATCAAATGTTTTCTAAATGGCACTATATGTTATTTTGTTTACTCTTGCTTCATATAGGAATTGAGTAGGTATTATCGGATTAGTTAATCCTGTATCCAAATTAAAGTCTCGGTATATTGTAACCATCAAACGTTATCTAATAATTGTAACATGTTATTTTATATTTTGTAGGAACGATTATCTTATTTTTATTATACGTGTGTTTGTAGCACTTATCTGCTTCAGATTTGAATTTAGTATTGGCCCTTTTTCGGTATGATATTACAATATAATGCATTGTGTTACTTCACAGGTCTCTGATATATTTCAAAACTATCTGAACCAAAATTTACAAAAACTCTGATAATCCAATATTGCTCAGAATTCATGAAACTCTGATATTCCAATATTGCTCAGAATTTATGAAACTCTGAAATTCAAATATTTAGAGATCTAGAATATTAAATATTTATCATAATAATTTACTTTTATGCTGATTACCTTTCTTACAGATCTAAACCAAAAATTTACAAAAACTCTGAAATTCCAATATTGCTCAGAATTTATGAAACTCTGAAATTCCAATATTGCTCAGAATTTATGAAACACTGAAATTCAAATATCTAGAGATCTAGAATATTGAATATTTATCATAATAATTTACTTTTATGCTGATTACCTTTCTTACAGATCTAAACCAAAAATTTACAAAAACTCTGAAATTCCAATATTGCTCAGAATTTATGAAACTCTGTAATTCCAATATTGCTCAGAATTTATGAAACTCTGAAATTCCAATATTGCTCAGAATTTATGAAACTGAAATTCCAATATTGCTCAGAATTTATGAAACTCTGAAATTCCAATATTGCTCAGAATTTATGAAACTCTGAAATTCCAATATTGCTCAGAATTTATGAAACTCTGAAATTCCAATAGTGCTCAGAATTTATGAAACTCTGAAATTCCAATATTGCTCAGAATTTATGAAACTCTGAAATTCCAATATTGCTCAGAATTTATGAAACTCTGAAATTCCAATATTGCTCAAAATTTATGAAACTCTGTAATTCCAATATTGCTCAGTATTTATGAAACTCTGAAATTCCAATATTGCTCAGAATTTATGAAACTGAAATTCCAATATTGCTCAGAATTTATGAAACTCTGAAATTCCAATATTGCTCAGAATTTATGAAACTCTGAAATTCCAATATTGCTCAGAATTTATGAAACTCTGAAATTCCAATAGTGCTCAGAATTTATGAAACTCTGAAATTCCAATATTGCTCAGAATTTATGAAACTCTGAAATTCCAATATTGCTCAGAATTTATGAAACTCTGAAATTCAAATATCTAGAGATCTAGAATACAAAATATTTATCATAATAATTTACTTTTACGCTGATTACCTTTCTTACAGATCTAAACCAAAAATTTACAAAAACTCTGATAATCCAATATTGCTCAGAATTTATGAAACTCTGAAATTCAAATATCTATAATATTAAATATTCATCATAATAATTTACTTTAACGTTGTTTACCTTTCTTACAGATCTAAACCAAAAATTAACAAAAACTCTGATATTCCAATATTGCTCAGAATTCATGAAATTTTGAAATTCAAATAATACACATTATTAATACAATATAATTTAAAAATAAAAGCTCAAAGTAATATTAAATTCTAGTTATCGAGTTTGACAAGTATTGATATCTTGCTCTATTCTTTATAAAAATGAAATTCTGTCATAGTTGTCAGTTACATGTCTCAAAGTCAAAGTATTCATCACATAAGAAAAGTAACAAACATAAAACAAATTGTTTACTTCGTACTGAATACGAAAATGTTCAGCTGATAGCCAGTGCTTTCAAAGACAGAATAGCTAGTTACAAAATAAATCCTCAAACCACCGAAATATTAACACCTGAATTATTTTTAGCTAATGTTTTCAACACCATTTTTAATTTATTACAACCATTATTACAAAAACATAAATCACTAAAGATAAACTTTGAACTTTTTGTGCTATATTTACTTCCTAAAAATGAAGAACTATCTCTCAAGTCTTTTAATACTAAATATTCCATAGTGAATCAGAGTACAGATATCGTATCTTTATACAAAGATTGCACACAACGATTAATATGTAAATGCTTAGAGTTTGAATTATCAGAATCTGGTTGGACTCTAGAGAAAATAAGTCATTTAGAAATAAATATTGCAAAATATAATCCTTTGAGAGCAGGAAGTTACATTGCTTTACCTTCGAGAATTAACAAAATAAAGGCATGTCTTAATATTCAGAATATGGATAATCATTGTTTTCTTTGGTGTATCATTGCTCATATGTATCCAGCTAAAAATAATCCTAATAGAGTTTCATCTTATCCGCATTATTCTAAGATATTAAAAACTAACGGAATGTCTTTCCCCCCAACATTTGAAGATATAAAATGGTTTGAAAAACATAATTTTAATATAAGTATGAATATTTATGGTTTGGAAAAAAACAATACTATAACGGGTCCATTATACAAAACTAAACTGCGAAAGTTAAATCATGTAAACTTATTATTTATTAGCAAGAATGGTAAGAACCATTTCTGCTTAATTAAAAACCTTAAAAAAATTATTCGCAGTCAACTTACAAAACATAAATCTAAGATTCATCTATGTGAAGAATGTTTTTTATATTTTAAAACGTCGGATAAACTAAATAATCATAATTGTGGTAGATTGCAAACCGTTCTTCCTGAAGAAAATAGTAAACTTAGATTTTCAAATTATCAGAAAACTCAAAGAGTTCCAATTGTCATT
Source organism: Charanyca ferruginea (assembly GCA_947361185.1). NCBI lineage: Eukaryota > Metazoa > Arthropoda > Insecta > Lepidoptera > Noctuidae > Charanyca > Charanyca ferruginea. The sequence goes on along the minus strand of OX376077.1, from coordinate 18,567,086 downwards.
TACGGAGATTTTGAAAGTTTATTACGTGAATATTCAGATGAAAGTAAACGCCAATATACTGAAAACATTCAAATTCATGAAGCCACTTGTTTTGCTTATTACATATGCTGTGAGTCTAACCCTGAATTAAATAATTTAATATCATATCGTGGTCCAAATTGTTCAAAAAAATTCGTTGAGTCAATTATCAACGACTCACAAAGATTGTATCAGATTTTGTCAATGCATAGAAAAATGTTACCATTGACGAGTGAAGAATACCTTTCCTTTAAAACTGCTGTGAAATGTCATATCTGTAAAAAAGTATTTACATCTGATGATCATATTGTTCGTGATCATGATCATTTCACTGGTAAATATCGAGGGCCGGCTCATAATAAATGTAATCTAAATTCTAAAAAATGTAATTTTATTCCAGTTATATTTCATAACCTTTCCGGATATGACAGCCATTTATTTATCAATGAAATTTCTTCAGTATGTGGTTACATAAATTTAATTCCAAAAAACAAAGAAAAATATATTTCTTTCAGTAAATTTGTGCCTCTGGATTCTAAAAACACAGTCCAACTAAAATTTATTGACTCTTTTAACTTTTTAAGTTCTAGTTTGGATAATTTAGCGAAAACTCTAAATGTTGCAGATTTTAGGCATTTAAAATCATTTTTCATTGATGAAGATTTACTGAGATTGTGTCTGAAAAAGGGTATATATTGCTATGAATATATAGACTCTTGGAAAAAATATGAAGAAACACAATTACCTGATCGAAATAAATTCTATAGTAGACTCACATCCGAAACTGTATCAGAAGAAGATTATAATCATGCATTAACTGTATGGAATAAATTTCGAATAAATAATATAGGAGAATACACTGATTTCTACCTAAAATATGATGTGCTATTATTATGTGATATCTTTGAAAAATTTAGATCTATGAGTTTAAATCACTATGGGCTAGATCCCTGTCATTATGTTTCATCACCGTCATTAAGTTGGGATGCTATGTTATTAGTTACTAAAGTTGAATTGGACTTACTATCTGATATAGAAATGTATGAAATGCTAGAAAATGGCATCAGAGGAGGGTTAGCCCAGTGCTCGTTAAGGTATGCAAAAGCTAATAACAAATACCTGCCAAATTATAATGAGCAAGAACCTAATACTTTCCTAGCTTACTTAGATTGTGTTAATTTATATGGTTATGCTATGATGCAAAGATTCCCGGTTGGAAATTTTAGATTCCTTACGGACAGTGAAATTAGCAAATTCAATATTAACTCTATTTCATCTGACAGTGATGAAGGTTATATACTTGAAGTAGATTTACATTATCCTTTTTCAATACACGATGAACATTCTGATCTACCATTTGCAGCAGAAAAAATAATTCCTCCTATGCCGTGCTCTAGCAAAACTAGCAAATTAATAGCTAATCTTTATGACAAATATAAATATGTTATACATTATATTCATTTGCAAGAGTGCGTAAAAAATGGTATTGTAATATTAAAAATTCATAGAATACTTTCATTTACACAAAAAAAGATCTTAGAACCATATATAACTTTAAATACTCGACTCAGACAGAAAGCTACTTCAGATTTTGAAAGGGATTTTTTTAAAAAGCAGAATAATTCAATATTTGGGAAAACTATTGAAAATAAAAGAAAACAAGTTGATGTTAAGTTGGTAAACGTATGGAAAGATGACTTCAATAAAACTAACAAAGTTAATGGTGCTGAAAAATACATAGGTGCTCCGAATTTCAAAAACCTTGCTATAATTTCTGGAAATCTTGTTGCTATTCAGTTACAGCCAGCAAAAGTAGTTTTAGACCGACCAATTTATATGGGCTTTACGATACTGGAACTAGCAAAGAGTCACCTATATAATTTTCATTATTCCATAATGAAAAAAATATACCAAAATAACATTCAACTGTGTTATACCGATACCGACAGTCTCTTATATTTAATACGTACCAAAGATTTCTATGAAGACATGAGAAATAATATTCAATACTTTGATACAAGTAATTTTAAGATTAACAATATTTATGGAATGCCACATTGCAATAAACAGATACCTGGTTTCTTTAAGGATGAAATGGGTGGAGATGTCATATCAGAGTTTATTGGTTTGAGAGTAAGCTTTATTGTATTAATACGCTCAGCGATATAGTTAAGAAAGCCAAAGGTGTAAAAAAATCTGTTTAAAAAAAATTTACCATAAACAAATATAAAAATGCATTACATTGTAATATTAATTTTAGATACCCCATGTTTGTTATAAGATCTAAAAATCATAAGCTCTACACACAAAGAATCAATAAAGTGGTGCTTGATGGAAATAATGACAAACGTCAAATAAAAAAAAATAATGCTTTTACTTTACCATGGGGTCATTATAGTTCTCTATTCTAATCTGAAAGCAAAGATTTATTACTATTTTCCTTAACAGGATTATTATATTTGTAATAGGATTAAGGCATAATGTATTTTTTATTTTTGAAATGAAATAAATATAATATCTTGTATTCAAATTATTTGTGTTTGATTTGTGTTATGCTTGTGTTATGTACCGAAACCTACTTCACACATTGAGAACTCGGCAAGTCCTACATGGCGCGAGCAGAGTTTACACGCTTCGTTACCATATAATATAAACAGCTACCCAACTATTGGACCGTCGTATATGGGTAACGAAGCACACGCTTGTGCACTAGAATATGGCTTTGTGTCTAGTGGCACTAGCCGCTGTGACCGAAATCGGTCAGGAGGACATTATTTATTTATCTCGATTCAACTGAATAATGAAACAATTAACTATGTCATTAAATAATTTATTTTAATTTGACAACATACAAACATACCTATCACTAAACTACTATACAATAAACTATTACTAAAACTAGATAACAAACTATTACTGTACTACTAAACAGTGAACTACTATACCTTCTAGATTCACGCACTATAGTAGGACGCCTGGGTGATTTTTAAAAAGAACCCTTCGATATTCGCCGGTAAACTCGCGTGATGGCTGACGAGTAGGTACCAACTTCAACTGGATCTGTCTGTCTGTACGAAAGAAGCTGCTGCCCGGACTGGATCCTAATTTTTCTTTTTAAGCCGATATTGTTCTTCTATCGTCGAGGTCACCAATTTAGGCGCTTACTTGCGCTGTTCTTCAAATAAAACTCGTGCACGTTTTATCATCACTGTATCGCTACGCTATGTCTCTTGACATCAAACACCAAACAAAATACAATAACAATCATTTACTGTTTAGCAGGTGAAAATGGTAACGTCCAATATTCAAGTCTTCTTGAACTCAAGGAAAACTTCCTTACTTTTTCTCTGACCATAGAGACTAGCTCTCTTATGTCAGTCTTCTCTCCGTACTGGGAACCATATATAATAAATACAGATAACTATGATTCGCCACACTCGTTTTGAAACTTTCGTTTTCTGCGTTAACGAAGTGTTACTTGTTATTATTGTTGTTTATTGTGTTATTGTTATTCTGTTTGTTTCTTTGCTGTTATTTTTTTGTTATTATTAGGTATTAGTACGAGTGCGGTTTACGAGTTTTTCATTGCACCGCCCCTAAGATGACCCATTGACCGCAATTCTTTTTTTTTTTTTTTTTTTTTTTTTTTTGCTGGCCACACTGGTAGCCGGTCGTCAAAAAACGACCTCTTCGTTAAAATAATTTGTAAAATGTTTAAAAGTCCTTAATTCGCGATAAATTAGTGTAATGTAACTAGAACTAAGTAATAAGTTTGACTTAAAAGTGTTTTGCAGTGTTTTGGTCGCGAGAACTTTGCAAAATAGACATAACAAAAACCGGCTGTCAAGTCACCAACGGGTGAAGGATTTGAAATATCATCGAACCCGGGGAGTATTTTGTTTTATCTAAGTTGTATTTACATAGGTACCACTGAACATCACGAAATACTGCTCAGGGCTCTGAGCTACGTCCATCACACACTGGCTCGGTTTATGTCTCCTTTTGCTTGACAAGTTGTGGAAGCAAAATCGACGACGAAACATTCGCCCAGACAGTAAACACTTCATAATTTACTACACAAAATAGGCTTTTTTATATATTTTTTTTATTTCTGTGTAATTATAAATATATACTTTAGATAAAACTTCCAAACTTGTAATGTGCCTTAAACTTGTATACTTGTCCAAGTTTAAAATAGTGTTACTAAAGTAGTGTACCCGTTCTTTACTTTTCATGTTATTTTACTTATGTTTAACATTCCCTTTTATTGTACTTAACCTTATCTTGTTGTATTATATATCTGTTAGCAACTCCTCACTTAATTTTCATTTCATTTATTTTCCCTACTACCTACCTTCTTTTACTATAAATAAAAGAACATCTCTTGCACTATTATTGAGCTGCACAATTACACATATTCCAGGTGGCTGATATTTTGAACAAAATGATGACCCGCAGTGCTACAATCAAGGAGATGGAAGCAAAACTTAGAGCAACATTAAAGGACCTTGGGGCTTCCAAAGCCTTATGTAAACAGCTGCTCCAGGAAAGAGATGACAGTGAGGTGGAGGTGAAGAACATAGTCGACAAGAACACCTTTCTCAAAAATAAGCTGGCCGAGCTGCATATTCAACATATGGACTTAACTGACCAACATACTCAACTACTAAGTAAGGTGTCATCATTTCAAGAGTGCAGTGACATCCATGAACTGGCTTTAAACAGAATTTCAGAACTTGAACAGGAATTGTGTGATGCCCATAAGGCCCTATCTCACTCAGAGATAGTAAAAGTCAGCGAACAGGTTGCAAAGACCAATAACTTGTTTAAGGAGTTGGTAGGCAGTAGGTCAAAATCAGTGTGTGAACCAGGGGTAACAATAGATTTGACTGGTGACGATACCTTGCCATTATGTCCTGTTGTAATGAGCCACAACAAACTTAAAAAATACATTAAAATTAAGAAATTTATTAAACGGTCACAAAGATCTATTAAAAAACAAAATCTTCTAAAATTAAATCTTTCCCTTAGAAAACAACGTGTCACCCTTTCAAAAAACCTAAATAATTGTACTATGGAATTAGATAAATATAGGGAAAAATATGACACAGATATTCAACTACTCCATAATGATTTGCTATATAAGGAGTACTTGCTAAAGGATATTTTTGAAAAGTATGAGTTGTCACAACAACAGCTAAGTGAACGCTTGTTTGAGGCTGGGGAACTACTGGATTTGGTGAAGTACAATGCTGAGAGGTATGAGTCTTTGACTAATAATCTTTCATGCAGCAGTGCCAACCAACCACCATCGCCTCAGCCTCAGCTTGACTTGCCTTCACCGGTTTTGGCTCTTCCAGCAAACACCTGCGTTAATACACAGAAAAGTAATAAAATTATTTTATTTTCCGATGAGTTAGGTTCAGGCTTTGGGAAAATACTACACAATTACCTTAGCCATAGTTTTACTAATCATAGTTACCATAACATAAGTTTTAAACAAATTATTAAGAGAATTAAAAACACAAACCTAGACCAATACTCTACAATGGTCCTACTTTTCGGCAATAGTATTGGTATTAACAAAAAGGACATAGTGGATGGTGTGGAAGCCTTATTAAAGTTAAACATAGGAAGGCTAATGCTGTGTGCCTTTCCTTATTCTGACAATTTGTCAGATGAAGAGAACAATCATATTTACAAATTGAATAGTACTATTCATATGTTGACATGTCATAGTGACAAATTATTTTATTTTGACACTAATAACTTTGTTAGTGGTTTTAAGTTAACTCAGGGAACTTTATCTCTGTCTGGAGAATGTAGACATTTAATTGCTATGTTGATAGCATATAATATTAACAATGTTATAGCTAATAATATAACGAACTGTAGTGTAAATGACGAATCTATGTTGTCTAGTCACACTAACAACATAGTGATTGATCTTTGTGAATCCTCATATTGTACGAAGGAGGGTCCACCTACAACACCAACATCCTTGGAGGCCGCTACCAGTCAGTTAGAGTATTCTCTTCCTGTTGGGATACATACAGACAGTTTGAACTCTTCACTTGTGGTTGTGGAGGGCACTCCGGATAACTGTTTAAACTAGTTGGTACGACAACAGAAGTTACCCCTTCAAATAATCATTTATTATTACTGAATAATAAAAAGGTATCTTCTGGCAACCTAACAAATAAAGGAAAGCAACATACGTTAAAGTTATTTAATCAAAATATTCAAGGTTGCTCTTCCAAATTACTTGAAATAGAAATGTTTTTAGAAAGAACCAAATATGATATTATATGTTTAACAGAACATTGGTTAAAAGATAATCAAGTGATGTCTATTAATTATGAAAATTATTGTGTAATTAGCCATTTCAGCCGGAAACATATGGTACACGGCGGGTCATTAATCTTAATTAAAAATTCTATTAAATGTAAAGCACGAAAAGACATTGTTAGATTATCAGTTGAACACATTATTGAATTGTCCTGTGTTGAGCTGGATAAGCATGTTATAGTATGCGTATACAGACCTCCAAATTACCAGAATTTATCTATATTTGATTCGGTAATGGAAGATGTGTTAAAAAAAATTAGTACTAGTAGTAAATCTATCATTATATGTGGTGACTTTAATATTAATTTGTTAGAAAACAACTCCAATAGTATCAGATTATTGAGTCTTTTTAGGTCATTTAATTTGTCCAATGTTTTCATGGAACCCACTCGAGTGACAGCTTCTTCTGCAACCTGTATTGATAATATATTTTGTAATTGTGATTACTTTCATAAAGAAATTATAAATAAACTGCCATCTGATCATAGTGGACAGACAATAACGTTTTGCGCCTACATACCTTTACAAAAAATTCAAATAAGGTTTAGGCCAATCACATGTAAAAACTTAGAGAAATTTGATAATTCATTGGAAAGTAAATTGAGTGTTCAGTGCTTTGATAATATAGGTGACCCAAATGAGTTCTACGCCGAGTTTTTTTCACTATTAAACATGCAATTTAATGAAGCTTTTCCACTAAGGAATAAAAGTATTTGCACGAAGTTCTTATTTAGCGACTGGGCGACTCCAGGTATTCGTAAAAGCAGGGAAAAACTATTTGAGCTTTATGGCCTAAAGCAACATATAATTAATACAAGCTTTCATCAGTATGTTGCGAAATATTCGAAACTTTTTAAAAGTGTCTGCAAAATAGCCAAATCTCTCTATATTAAAAATAAAATTAAATTAGCTGATGACAAAATAAAAACTACTTGGCAAATCATAAATAATGAAACAGGTAGGAAAAAGCAGCGTAGTACTGAATTTAATTTAGAGACGGCATATGGTCCCATAAATTCAGATATAGAAGTAGCTCAAGAATTTGAAACCTTTTTTGGCAACATTCCCATTAGAACCACTGAAGCCTTAAATTCCTCTCCCGCTCTCTCTGCTGCCTTACTTAGGAAAAATGTTAAGAAATGCCCTTTGGAGTTTAGGTTTCAACATACAAACCCCCAGGCTGTTATAAAAGCCTTTAAAGATCTTAAAATTAAATCAACAGAAGATCTTTGGGGAATGTCTGTAAAAGTCTGTAAATCTATTATCGAAACAATTGCGCCCTATTTAGCTCTCATATTTAACACCAGTGTAAACCAAGGAGTCTTTCCGGATCTGATGAAACACAGTAAAGTAGTACCATTGTTCAAATCCGGTGATAGTAAAGACCCCAACAATTATAGGCCTGTGTCGATTCTACCAGTTCTCAGTAAGGTGTTTGAAAAGTTAATGCTCAATCAAATGTTACATCACTTTAATAAAAATTCCATCTTTCATGAACAACAATACGGTTTCACCAAAGGGCGTTGTACAACTGACGCCGGTGTCACCCTAATAAAGAACATTTTTAGCGCTTGGGAGGAATCGCAAGATGCCATTGGAATCTTTTGCGACCTCTCAAAGGCGTTCGATTGCGTTGACCACGAGACACTATTGCTGAAACTGGAGCACTACGGGATTAGTGGAGTATCTCTTGATTTACTAAGGTCATACCTGAGGGATAGACAGGCAAAAGTTCAGGTTAACGGTGTGAACTCATTGGGGTCTAAAATGACTATGGGCGTTCCTCAAGGCTCAATATTAGGTCCATTTCTATTCTTAGTCTATATAAATGATTTACCCCAATTACTTCAAAACCAACCGAAGATGGTGTTATTTGCCGATGACACTTCATTGATTTTTAAAGTAGACAGACGGTCACAACATCTTGACGACGTAAATGACGCTATTCTTCAGGTTCAGAATTGGTTTACGGTAAACAATTTGGTACTTAATGGAAAAAAAACCAAATGTATTCGATTCATTTTACCAAATGTTAGGAATAGCAATTGTGACATCATTCTGAATGGAGAGAAACTGGAATTTAATAGTCAAACGGTTTTCCTAGGAATCACGCTAGACGAGAAGTTGCAATGGGGACCTCACATAACATCTATTGCGGGGCGACTAAGCTCCGCGGCTTATGCTGTTAGAAAGATAAGACAGTTGACAGATCTAGAAACTGCGCGTATGGTCTACTTTAGCTACTTTCACAGCATTATGTCGTATGGTATTTTACTGTGGGGTCGGGCTGCCGACATTGAATCCATTTTTATCTTACAAAAAAGAGCTGTTAGAGCCATTTATAATCTACGTCGCCGCGATTCTCTTAGGGAACTATTTAAAAATATTAATATAATGACAGTGCCTTGCCAATTTATCTATGAAAATATTATGTACGTAAGAAAAAACCTACATTTATTTAATAAGGTTAGTGATAGACATAATATTAATACTAGAAACAAAGACAAAATAGCTCAACCATATTTTAGATTGTCTAAAGTTCATAAATCTTTTATGGGGTTCTGTGTTAAGTGTTATAACAAAATTCCTAGTGATATATTGCAACTAAATGAAAGAAAATTTAAAACATATATTAAAAGTACACTCTGTAAACAAGCATATTACAGTTTAGAGGATTATATCCATGATAAGAATGCTTGGAAACATGCTGGTCCGGGCTCCATAGGATAATCTACAGTCTAGACAAAATCAAACGGATTGCTAATTAAACTACTTAATTTATACTTAGTATATACATTATATTTAAATCTTGCTTTGGGTCACACACTGGTTCATAGGTTCATAGTTTGTTGAAATGTATGGAGTGGTTGTCTACTTTTACAATAATTGTAAATAATAATATGTGAACACTATGTATCTATGTAGGTATACAACTTAGCTGTCATTCTTTATCTTGTAATACTTTGTACATACTTCAATATAGTGTTTTTATGCAAGGTCCATCGTATTCACGTATAGTTATATAACTGAAAACTGTAAATGCAAAATATTGTACACATTTTTTTTAAAAGAGTGAGTATGGAGTTTCTTGCCCATTCTTCTCCATACGAAGCTACCTTTTGGAATGGGCAACTAGAATCAACTTTATATTTTTTTATTATGACGTTCAAAAGTGCCTTTTTAATGGTCTAATTGAAATAAATGATTTGACTTTGACTTTGACTTTGACTTTCTCGCAATGAGTTTTCGCCAAGCTCGTTGCATTTTTGGTTGCGACACTTTTGGTAAGTACTGCACTTAATAATTGATTTTTAATGTATATATTAGTATGGCTTATTAATGTAAAACACATCGTTCTAGTTAATTATAGTGTTTTGCTAAAAGCTCGAAATCCTGAAGATTTTAGCAGTTTAATATCTACTTGGCAAACAATAGGCATCAAAATTACAACTCTGAAATTTATTTACTATTAAGCGACATAATTTTTCTTTAAACTGTGAAGTTGACAATTACTAAGTCCAAATAAAGTAGAAAGTATAATTTTTTGCACCTATCCTAAGTTAATACTATTATTTCCAGGAGTGTCAATGCATGGATTTCCGAATAGAATTAAATACCCTGACCTCTTTGAAGCATAGGTATCAGTCATACCTGACAATATAGCTCTTGACGTGTCAAGACGTGTCAAGCCCCCTCCACCCGCTGCTTGTGGGATAGACTTACACCAAGCAAAAGACCGACCAGCGGAAACTATATATCAGTTACCTCGACATGCAAGTCCCATTTACCCGCTGCCAGTGAGCTAGACAAGCACCAAGTAAAAGATCGCCCAGCGGATATCTTTTTGTTAACGATCACAATTTACTTACAATCAAATTTACAATCTCATAAAACCTTATATTGATCTTACGTACGTAAATCAATTTATCATCTCATTTTCTACAATTACATTCTCATCAATTAATTCACCGGGCCAGAACCTCAACTTTTCTTTAGCTACCGAGATATTTCGTAAGCTACCTATGCCTTGCAAATTATAGCGATCATTAGGGAGGATAGAAGAAATTTCATAAGGTCCTTTAAATTTTGGTGCTAATTTGTCGTTACGTCTATGATTCTGTGAGACATATACCACATCCCCTATGTTAAAATTTATTTTATTGCAACGAGTAGCGTCGAAACGTTCTTTGAATTTTGCCGCGATTTGTATAAGACGTTGTTTAGCTATATCTCGATCAGCCTCTAAATTAATTGGACGTTGTCTATCGTTTTCGACAAGTACATCATCTAAACGTGCTTGAACAGGGGGAATATTTGCCTCTACACCAATGAGTAACCGTTAGGAGAAAAACCTGTGGACTTCTGTATTGTTGTGTTAATCGATTATTGGACTTTCCATAAAACGTTCGGCCAATCTGACTGTACATTGCACATGGTGTTAAGCATATCAGTTACTGTAAACACATATCTTTAAACAGTTGGGGATTTATAAGCCACTATCTACCAGATGAGTAAAAGGATATAAAAATATAAAGTTATATAAAGTTTTATTACTAGACCTCTTAGTAATAAAGGCTTTCCGTTGGCGCAGATGGTGGAACCCGCATCGTTCCTAACAATGGGGGAGCTGTTGGACGAATCGGCGGAAACGGAAGAAAATGACGTCGTTTTAGACAAAATTAAGGACCTAACTCGTCAGTCTCTCCAGAAGGCTGGATTAACTGGAAAACCTTAAATCCAACTAAGGAAGAACTCTTTGGTGATAACGAAGATCCCCAAGTCTTAAATAAGATACGGTTCGCCCTGCCGACTTTGGGTTATGTAAAGATTTTTTTGCCTGACGCTGAATTTGTGGCAGAAAAGCCTTTTAGAGAAAGGACAGTCTCCATGCTAAAATGGGCCTTATGCAGGGCGCTGATCATAAGCCCAGCATCTATTGTCAATAAAGTAAAAGGATCTGCCACTCAAGCTCAAATTTTTCTTAGCGCCATTCAACCGATACGCCCGTTGATTCTCACGAGAAGAAAAGTTTGCCGTCAGTTTCGTTCGAATTCGGAAGTAGAAGAGGATCAAAGAAAACAGGAAGAAGAAATTCCATCTAAATTCAATTTCAAATTAAAAGAGGTCGCTTCGAAAGACTGGAGGAAAAAGTTGATAATCTTTTTGGTCAATTATGTAAGAAGATCGAGTCGTTAAAAAACTTGAATAAAAAAAAAGTACAAAAGGTAAGTTTCACTTTGGCTAAATTATATATAGACGTATATATCGGCGCAACTACAAAAGTGCATCTGTTATAAGGATCAGAATAGTTGAGTTTAATGATTTGATTACCAACTGATTACTTTGAGATAATTACGATGTAAAATTAACGTTAAACAACATGTAACAATTTTTCTTATTGTAATTCAAATATTTCAATACTTAACCTAAAACTTGAGTACACGTGCACGAGACTTATAAATACGGGCGCACGCCAGTGCTCAAGGCCTCACTCCGACTCTGAGGAAGCCCACTCTGCCTCCGCGTCCTCGGACGACGACTACCAAGTTGTCGGTCCGGGAGGCAAGAGAAAGAAGGGTAAGAGTCCCTCTCAGGCCACCAAGGCCAAGAAAGCCGTAGCCGCGCCCACCCCCTCCTCCACCCCCTCGGTTTCGGCCCCCTCCGTCTCAGCTACCTCTCGTCCAGAGAGCAGCCGTCCCGCTAGTCCCATGTCCACTGCTGCCCCCAATCCTTCGGTTTCAAAAAAGAAACTACCCGCCCCGCCTCCCTTGTTCATCCAGGACAAGGCGAAGTGGACCGACGTGTCCAAATTGTGTAATGATCGTAAGATCAAATACACAAACGCGCGCTCGACCCAACAGGGTATCAAAGTCCAAGTTCCCACGGTGAACGACCACAGGGAACTTACGTCCTTGTTAAAAGTGAGGAACATTTCGTTCCACACTTATTCCCTGCCCGAAGACAAACCCACCCGTGTGGTAATCCGACGCGTCCCTAAAGAAATCTCAACGGAAGAGATTCTCGCCGACCTTCAGTCGCAAAATGTCCCAGTATCCGCTGTGCATCGTCTGCACAAAGCTAGGGGTGCGATTGCATATGACTCGGTTCTTGTCGTGTGCGATCACACCGACGGCCACCATCCGATCTTTAAAGTAAAGTCGGTATGTCACTTGTCGGGCATCTCGATCGAGAGGCCTTATAAATCCGATACGGTTGGACACTGTCACCGCTGTCAACTTTACGGTCACGCCCAACGCAATTGCTACGCGACCCCTAGATGCGTCAAGTGTCTGGGTGAGCACGCAACTGCTGACTGTCCCCGTCCGAAAGACCGCAATCTGTGCACAGAACATCCCAGCTGTGTGCTATGCGGTCAATCAGGTCACCCCGCCAATTACCGCGGCTGCCCCAAAGCCCCAAAATCCTCTTCTCCCAAATTGACCAAGCGTGCGAACGCTCGTCAACAAAGGGAAAGCCCCTCTGTTAAGATTCCCTCCTCAGAGATGCCCGAGCGTCTCAGCCCTCAGAGGCCCTCCCCATGGAACTCGCTGAATCATCAGAGAGCGTTCCCTGCATTGAGGCCCTCCCAATCTCTGCCCATGCCAGCGCTGATGGATTCGCCAGTTCCCGCGCTGAACCTAGCCTCCGCGACCACGCCCCCCCTACCTAAGGTCGCCCCCGCCGCTCCTAAAGCCGCCACCGCCGCTCCTAAGGCCGCCCTCGCTCCATCTAAGGCCGCCCCCGCCGTTTCAACCGCGCCCTCAGTCTCCCGCGTACCTGCATCTCTCCCTACCGAGAGGATAGGCGAAGTCATCAACCTCGCCTACCAAATTTACCGCAACCCCGCTGCTGAAGCTATGGCTAGGGATATACTCGCGTGCAAAGCAAATATTAGCGACATCCTTAAGGTGTTCAAAGCGTATCCGGAGATTACGCAAGCCCTAGATAAACTTTACCCTTGCTAATCCAATGGATAAGGAAAGGCCGTGTACTAATAAACCCCGATCCCTTAAGTTAGGATTCTTTAACGCCAATGGCATTACTAACCAACGTGATGAGATCGCCAATTTCCTCCGCGACCATCAACTTGATATCCTCCTCATACAGGAGACCTTTCTTAAGCCCCATCATCGTGACCCGAATATTGCCAACTACCGTATAGTTCGCAATGATAGGTCTCGTTGTCACAAGGGCGGTACCCTAATATACTATAGAAAGGCTCTGTACTGCATTCCTATGGACCCTCCTCCCCTCGCTCGCCTCGAGGTCTCTGTCTGTCGGCTCGGCATGACCGGTCATCAGCCGTTAACTATTATATCAGCATACGTCCCTCCATCACCATCGGAGGATGATCCTATCCTCCTCAAGGATGACTTTTCTGCTCTTCTTGGCCTGGGTGACTCCGTCTTATTGGCGGGCGATCTCAATGCCAAACATCCCTCCTGGAATAGTAACAGGACCTCTTCCAGAGGTAGGATCGTGTTTAACCTCTGTTCTCAACTGAACTTCGACGTCATCGCCCCGATGACTCCCACTCATTTCCCCCACGATCCCAACCATCTTCCCGACATCCTCGATATAGCGCTGCTGAAGAATGTGAACCTCCGTTTGCAATCTATAGAGACGCTACACGAGCTTAATTCCGACCATCGTCCAGTGATATTAGAACTAGCTCCCCGTTCAGGTCCCTCTGACCCTAGCCAGCCCCCTCCGACCCAAATTATTACCGACTGGAGGAAAGTAAGCGAAAGCCTACAATCCACCACGTCGCCTCACTTGGACGCTATCCCCGACCACTTGGTGACAGTCGCGGACACGACGGGCGCGATCGACTCGTTCACAAATCATGTACAATCCGTCTTGAACGATTGTTCAAGGGAGGTTCCGGCGATGAGCGATCATCACTGGAAACTGCCTGACGATGTGCGTGATCTGTTGACCGAGAAGAACGCGGCCGTCCGTGCGTACAGTGCCTTCCCCTGCGATGCGAACAAGGCTTACATGCGCTCTTTACAGCGTGCTGTAAAGAAACGCATCGAGGAGCTGCGCTCCAGCCGCTGGGACAAGACACTTAGCGAACTCGAGCCCACCCGCCTAGCCTTCTGGGAACTCCAGAGGAAGCTCCGTTCTTCTAACGAGGCCTCCATGCCCCCTCTCATTCGTTCCGACAGTAGCGTCGCCTTCGACAACGATGAAAAGGCTGAATGTCTAGCCGACAGCCTAGAGTCTCAATGCACCCCCAGCTCTCAACCAGTAGACGAAGCTCACCTTTCTGAGGTCGACGCCGAAGTCGAACGTAGAGCCTCTCTCCCACCCGTTGAAGACCCTGATTATCCTCTGCCTCCTGTCACTCCCGACGAAGTGCACGATATTATCAAGAGGCTCAAACCCCGGAAAGCCCCCGGCTCTGACGGTATCACCAATAAGGTGTTCAAACTCCTCCCCGCCCATCTCATAATGCTAATGACCGCCATCTTCAATGGCGCTCTAAGCAACAACATTTTTCCTCAGGCATGGAAAGAGGCCACCGTTATCGGCATTCCGAAACCAGGCAAACCCAAGTCTGATCCCACCAGTTACCGTCCCATTAGTCTACTCAATGTTCTAGGCAAAATCTACGAGAGGCTTATTTATAAGCGGCTCAAAGACTTTGCCGAAGCAAAGAGTCTCATTCCCGACGAGCAGTTTGGCTTTCGAACCGAACACAGCTGCGTCCAACAAGTCCACCGCATCGTCGAGCACATAAGCGCTGGTTTTCAGCGTGGCTTGATGACGGGTGCGCTCTTCTTTGACATAGCGAAAGCATTCGACAAAGTCTGGCACAACGGCTTACTATACAAGCTTTACCAACTCGGAGTGCCAGATCGTCTCGTGCTCATCTTGCGTGACTTTTTGTCGAATCGCACCTTTCGCTATCGCATCGAGGGTGCGCTCTCTTCACCCCACCCGATACGCGCTGGCGTCCCTCAGGGCTCCGTAGTATCCCCCCTCATTTTCACGCTGTTCACCAGCGACATTCCCAAAGATAAAAAGGCCCAGTTGGCTCTATTCGCTGACGACACGGCCATCTATTACTCGGGTCGTAACCCAGACTGCATAGCTCGTACCCTCCAATCCGCGGCAAAAGCCTTAGGCGCTTATTTCCGGAAATGGAGAATCGAGGTAAACCCCATCAAGAGTCAGGCAGTACTCTTTTCCAAACCGCGTTCGTCCCCCTCTCTGCCCAGTCCGATAACCATGTTCGGTAAGCCTATCCCTTGGGAGAAGCAAGCCAAATACCTAGGTGTGATTTTGGACCACCATCTTACTTTCGGAGAGCACATAAAGACGGTGCGTTCGCGCGCCGCTTTCGCTCTCGGTAGGCTCTACTTCATGTTGAATGCACGCAGCAAATTGTCACTCAAGTGCAAATTGCGCATTTACACGGCGTGCATTCGTCCCATCATGACGTACGCCTGTGCTGTATTCGCACACGCGAAACCATACCGTCTCCATAGGATGCAGACCCTCCAAAACCGTTTCTTGCGAAGAATCACAGGAGCCCCTTTTTACCTTCGCAACGAGAACCTCCATCTCGATCTAAAAATACCTACCATCCAGCAGTTCATGAAACGCTCCGCCAAGCGCTTCTTCGACACTGCTGAGAAGCACTCTAACCCGTTAATCGTATCGGCCGCCCGGTACACTCCCTCCCGTATTAGTAAGACTCGACGACCGAGACATACTCTGACCGACCCTGACGATGCTATTACTCTCCTCCAGGAGAGCAATAAAGCCACCAGTACAGTTAAGAAACACAGACACAGACCGCCGTCATTCCGTCCTCGCCGCCGAGGCCCGCCGCGACGACCCCGTACGTCCCCTCCCCGACCCTTGCTCGTGCCAGCCCGCGCCGCTGAGCCTGTAGTTTTAAATTCGTCCCTAAATAATGGAAATCCGATCCAGCCTGTCCCTTTGCTGTCCTCTCCCAGCGACGCCCTAAGCCGAGGCTCGTACCCCACAGGGGGTGCCCTTAGCGTGTAGTCGCTTAGTTTGTAAGCTTTTTGCCCTGGCTGGAGGCCCTAAAAATAATATTTTTTAAGGCACCACAGGAAAGTCCGGTTAAGCAGCCGACAACCTCCTAGGTTGACCTGCGAGATGCCAAACCGAAAAAAAAAAAAAAAAAAAAAAAAGTGCTCAAGGCATTCAAGCTCGAGCCGCCGGACAGTGCGGACCTCTTTAGACGTGGTTATACTGCCCGTTGAATAAACCAAGTTTGTAACAAGTCAAGAACTTTTCATTTAATGACCCAAAAACGAGTGATCATGACGACAACATTTGTGACGTCAGCTGTGGTGACGTCACCCTTGTAAAGAACGCTACGGAGGACCCTGCTCCGTCATATACAAACTGAGGGACTACAAAATTTGTACATACATAAACAACTCAGATGTTGTAAAAGACATTAAATGTATTTTTGCACTAAGTTATTTGAATTATGAAGAGGTGCTTCGCTATTACAAAGCCCTGACGAAGAATTTTACTGGCGATAGTAAAAAAAAATAGAATTATTTTGAATAAATTACGTTGATGGTAAAAATCAAACACCCCTTCATTTGGCCCAAAGTTTTGAAATGTTCAAGAACTATATGAAAACAAAATTACCATATCATATAAATCATCATGTAAATGTAAATATCGGCAAAAAAAACTCAGGGTTTTATAATATTGCCAATGACTTAATTAACATGTTCGTTGCATTACGAGATCTATCAGATCTCTTGCAGGACTTTTGAAAAGCATGGCTAGACATTTGTACAGTACTGTTTCAAAATTTTGATGACTGGAGTGCAGCAGAAAAAAACATACAAGGTAAGTACCTACACTCTTTATTTATTTTATAATAACGTAGGTTAGGTAAACTATTCTTTGCGCCAAATTTTTATTTTTAATAATCTATGCAATTAGTTATATATAATTAGTTATTTCAATTGTATTTGTGTCAATTAAATGTTTTCAACAATTAATCCAACTATAAAATTAAAACTCGGAATATTTACAATAATTTACCTATGTAAATATAAAATCATGCTTATATTCAAAACTAGTGCAGAGATACTGCGTATTTCTGAACATTGTGAAATTCGTGTGAACAATGTCCCATAATATTGGTATGGTTTTATATTGCTCGATAAATTCCAAAGTTCTTTCTTTCGGCCACGCGGTCGCCGCCATTTTGCGCGTCACGAGACAACCAGTACTTATGTTCACGACTGCGAGCTTCACACTACTTCACACTATCGGTGTATTTAGGGTTCAAAATCATTTTAGGGCAGAAACAGTGGATCGGTAGGTAAATAAATAAAACAATTATCAACTAAAATATTTATTATATTGGTTTTAGAATTGGGCTAGTAACTTTGTAAAATAAGCGTGCGTTTTGTAGTTTTGTAGGTTTTTCTTTGACATCTCTCAACTTTAGTTTACAACAATCTAAGTTATTTGGTTACATCCGATGAATTTAACAAATAAAATCATTAGGTATATTATTAAAATATGCCTGCTATGTTAATAAAAAATGTGTGGTAACAAACCGTGAAAAATCAATTATTGAATGTACATAAATTATAAAAAAGCCAACTATCTTCAATAAATACTGCGATCTTGCCATGACAGCTGTCCGTCTGCAACGAAATAATCTGCGAAGTTATCGCGTAATGTATACGAATCTCTGTGGGTATTTCCAATTAACCCCCGAACTGAACGTATATGGTCTGGTATAATGACAATATCATGAAAGTCATTAATTTGACTTCTTGATCTTATAAAATTATGCAAAATACAAATTGTTTTAAGAAAACAAATTGCTTTGTCTTTTCCAACGTTCAATGGACGATGGAGTATGCGAAATTTATTAGCCATGATACCAAATGTACACTCAATATAACGTCGCGCCCTCGTTAACCTATAATTGAATATTTTTTTTTTGTAGTTTAAATCGAGAGCTCGAGCATATGGCCGCATGACATGGCTAGATAACCCGAATGCTTCATCTCCTACAATAATATAGGGCAAAGCTGCGGTTGCAGCAGTGTTGGTTGGTTTATCATTGTGTATTACGGGCAATGCTTTGGCAGGAGGAATATCTATTAAGTCATTGTTGATTTGTTCGTACAATCGGCTTTGTGTGAAAATTGCGGAGTCAGATTCTTTACCCTGCACTCCCACATTTATATAGGTAAACTCATAGTTGGCGTTACACATTGCAAGCAGTACAATAGAATAGTAATGCTTATAGTTGTAATAGAGGGAACCACTATGTGGAGGTCTTATAATGCGTATATGTTTTCCGTCTATTGCACCTATGCAGTTAGGAAACTGGGCTTGCGTTAAAAAACCTTTTTCAGTCTCTACCCATAGCGCACGGGAAAATTTTGGTATACATTCTTCCTTTAACCTTTCAATTATAATTTGACAAACTTCTGTTACTATTTTTCTGACCGTGGTTAGTCCTGTCTGATACGCCAGATGAATATCGACGAAGGTATGTCCACTAACTAAATATCTGTAATAAAATAAAATACCTGTGTTATTGTTTCAGTGAAAAAGCTGCAGCAAAGATGGAAAACTGCAAGAGACACTTATATAAGAGTGAGGTCTACTAAAAAAAAACTTAAATCAGGTTCCGGTTCCAGGGCAAATAAAACATACATTTACTATGACATGCTGTCATTTTTAGATTCAAACTCGAATACTCAAGGAGAAGAATCGGCAGACGATTTTAATCAGTCAGTAGAGCAAAACGCGTCACCGAGAACTTCACAAAATAATACGATTATTGAAGAAGATTTGATTAATGTACCTAGCACCAGCTCCAGCGTTACCAAAGAAACACGATCTTCCAAGAAACGTAAGTGCGAATCGCCAACTGATTTCGAATTAGAGTTGTTAAATTGCGTGAAGAATAACACTGCAGATAATATGGACGAAGACTTGAATTTTTTTAAGTCATTATTACCAACTGTGAAAAAATTGAGTTGCTTTAAAAAATTATTATTTCGTACAAAAGTATTAGAATCTTTAATTGATATAGAAAAAGAAATTATTATTACCATTGATGACCTTTCATTAACGCAAAATACGGTAACGAATGATTTAGAATCCTTAAATATAAGATCAGACACGAACAATGAATAAATAGGTAACAAGAAAGACTGAAGATTTGATTAAGACTGTTTAATTATTAAGAACAAAAGAAAGAGAAGAACATGAAGAACTATTTAAGTTAGTAAAAAGCGCAATTTTATATTTATATTTTTCTGGTCTCATGTGCAATTATTATGATATACAAGGGCATTCGCCAAAAGTTTACAAGCCTTGAGTGTAATGTTCATAAGGAAAGAAACGGGGTCGATTCGGACACTTTTATCTTAAACCCTATTTAGGGTCAAATAAAAAAGTGTATCAATAGACCCCTTTTTTTACTTAATGGACCTTTTTTTTGAACCTACTCATAACATTGCTCCTTCATATATCCTCTTCTTAAATTTAATCTTTTATGTAGTAAACTGTGATTATGATTGTGATGATAAATAAGAATTTAAAATAATATTAGTACCCGATCTAGTAATAGAAGGGAATAATTAATAAGGGAAATATTCGTATGTAAAAACTTGCAATCAATATGCGTCATTATAATTAATACTTTGTAAGGTAGGTATATTATTATAATTAAGACATTTAGACTTATTGTACTGTTTTAACTGTTATTGTGTTTTTTTATTTTAAACTTGAACCTGTGATTTTATTAGTGTATTTCAAATGAATAATCAAAAACTAATTGTAACGTAACGTTTATGCAAGACACTGTGATGACTGTTGTGATTATATAAAAAAATAAGTAAATAAGTAGGTATAGATAAAAAAAACGAAAACGATAAAACTGTGTAATTTAGAAATAACAAAATATAATTAATAAATGTAAGAAACTGTGATTAATATGATGATTAATAAGTGTGCGGTTATGTGTTTCGGCCCTAAGAACAGAGTGCACCACATCAAGAAAAACATTTTAAGCCATATTCAGGGGGCCTACCACCAGCTCATAATCAGTATTATTTTAATATTACTTCCATGGGAGAAAGAGATGAAGCTCTACAGTACGTATAGCTCCATCTCTTTCTCCCACTGAAGTAATATTAAAATAATACTGCTTATGAGCTGGTGGTAGGCCCCCAGGTGTCACTGCCGAAACAATAAGAACTTCTTCTTCTTTCTGGCTTGATGTGGCTAAACAGTAGTGTGACTTACATAAATTGGCAAAAAAATATGAGTGTTCTAAACTTTTGTTAAATAATGACTGTTTTTTTTACATGAATAAAGATGATTATTAATATCGAAATGTCTTTACTTACCGCAATGTCATTGCAAATCGTTCCATTGGTGATACGATTGACGTAGATTTCAATCGTAGATTGTTAGTCTTCAAATAGGGCTCCAGTTTTGAATATAATTCATCATAGACTTGTAATGAAACTTTAAAATATTTGAAAAAAAACCTTTCATTTTCTCTTAATATACCAAACTTCACCACGAATTCCCCGCACAGTAACCTAGATTCAACGTACGGGCTTACTGGCTGGCGTCTTTTTTTGGCAATTCGTCGTCGCCGTCGTCTTGATAAATAATACAACATTAATTTATCCATAATTACTCGACTGTACACCTCCAACGTCAAAATTGTACTGAGAAAACTGACGCGCCGATGCCCGCGCATAAGCACGCGAACGTGCTCACGTGCGTGCACCAGAAGCGTGGCCCGCGACGTGCTCACGTGCGTGCACCAGAAGCGTGGCCCGCGACGTGCTCACGTGCGTGCACACGCGTAACGCAGTTTATGCCCTAGTGTTGTTCTAGCATCGACGTGGGAGGTCGCACGCACGTTTTGGAAATAACACTCGCGTATATACCTACGTGTTGATTATTTTTAATAAACAATGATTGCTTATAAAAGAAAAAAGTGTAAAAATCTATTTATTTTGGTGAGATTTCTAACAAAAAATCAACGCCGGATTATACTGCTACATCGTCCAGTAAAATAAAAATTTTGGAAAATGTTCGAATTTGCCCCCCATTGGCTAATAATGACAGTGATTCTGATTACCTGATTTGACGTACCTAAAAAGAAAACGATGAACCTTGCTGCGTTAGACCACACGCAGCTAAGTAATGAAAATATATATATCAGCCCATGTACTGGACAACGATTTAGTGTGCTTCAGAATACGATATCCAGTCCAAAACATAGTAACAATAATACCACATTATTGATGACGAATAGTACACCGACTATACCTGCATAAAATAGTAGAAGAAACTAATAAATACGCAGATAAATATTTATTAGGAAAATAAATTACAGTAAAATCACGCTCTAAAGCTTGGAAACCTACAGATGCAAATGAAATGCGTCAGCTTTTCACTGTCATACTTACGATGGGTAATAATAAGGTTCCACATTTTCACAAGTATTGGTCAAAGAAATCCATTTATAGAAATGAATATATATGCTCTCTCATGGGAAGAGACAGATCTGTCTTGCTTCTAAAGTTTTGGCATTTCTGCGATGAAAGAAATGATACTGGAGATACGACTACAAAATTTGACAAACACTTTTTTTTATCTTTATTTGTGCTAAGTAAGTGTTAAGGAACTTTTGAACACACGTTCACGCCAGTTCCATCATACTTTAATCTAAACTACATTTCTTAATGCTACTTATTCACTAGCAACATGCTTAAGTACTACCTACTTATTCACTACCAAATCATACACCATCATGGCCTCTCTTGAGGTGGGTTTAGAACTATAATTTCTCTCTGAGATTCGTTCCTAATGCACTCAACCAAAAGGCGCTGCACATATTCTTTTTATCTTTCAAAAATTGACATTAATAAAATCTACATAAATAAATTAATAAAGGAGAGTTCATACTACCGAATATTTTGATCAAAGCTATTCGTAATAAATTATTTTTAACCGACTTAGGAATGAGGTTCTCAGTTCGACCTATATATTTATCAATATATTTGATTTTTATTTTAATATTCATCGAACTTAATAAGGATTTCAAACTCATGCGTGTTATATATTTATTTATTACAGCAGGTTGCGGAACCATTTTATATAATTTCGTATCACGCGCGACCTTACTATTCGCTACAATAAAACTTTGGTTATCCGAACCAACATTATACACGTCTCGCGACGACTCGACGACAACATTTTCGTCCACCTCAACGAATGCCTTAACACTCGTCTTGCATTCTACCATCACCAAGTTCTCTTCCTGAACGTCAGTGATACATTATCTTGTACCTACTGGTACGAAACATCAACTACTTCTACTTTCTGCAATTGATCATCGCTACTATGATAATTAGCGATATCATCATTATGTACCTGATGGCACAAATCATCCACTTCTTCTTCTTTCAGCACCTCGACATCAGGTTGCTCTGAAAGATCTCTATTTACTAAAATAATCGGACCGGACTGACCCGATTCATCCTTCTCTTCCTCGTACTCTAGGGGGGATGAGACAGACTTCTGTGCCTCATTTTCATCTAGGCTGCTCTCTAGACAGCTAGACTCCGCAACAACATCATTTTCAACACTGCCTGCTTGGCAGCCATCTTTTTCATTTCTAAGAGAAAATGAACTATTAATATCCACAGACTTAACAACTTTCGCCGATCCCACTACTGGAATTACGGCCTGCTGCTGTAAAAGCTGCCGCTTCCTTCTAGCGGACCAGCACCCAGCGAATGTTTCCCTCATCTTGTCGCAAATATCTGCGTATGTCTTCCCCTTTTTAAATATACATTCATAAAATGCAAATGCAGCGTCTAGTAAAAAGGCACGCATAATTACTGCGTAATCGCATTGACGCCAATCTTTGCGGACGGCAACCGCTTCAAACTCTTCGATAAAATCATCGAATTTCAGACCCCTATCGCCATAATAAAAGGGCATATTTTCACCCGGAAAAATCTCACGACCAGAACAATGATACATCGCGATTTATACACAACACTTAATAAATTGACACAGATACTTCTCTGTTCTTCTTTTAGGCGATGCAAGACAAATCGCTCGTCTGCAGTGCCCTTAATGGCATCCAACGCTTATGCGTATAATTCTTCGCTGCTTTAACAGCTATCTTCAATCTGGCCCTATTAATAGGCCTTCCAGCTACTTCTGCTGGAATATTAAACGCTCTGGGGGCGAGCACTCGCTTGGCGCATCTGAAAAATAACAATCCTACCCGGCGCAACTGCACCAATTATAAGGACCGGGAGTCTACGTACTACAATAAAAGGTATTTAACGACTTTCAGAAGACTATATTATTGAATTAGCGAGAGGTAAACTTTACAAGACCGCAGCTCTGAGACGAGCCGTCCGTCTCACTGACATAACATGTCATAGTATAAAAACTATCTTCTGCGATTTGAATTCATTCTAGAAGTTTGCCGAATGTTCTAATCATAGAGTTTATAATCTAATGGCATAATCGTCACAGTACACAATTTTTACAAAACAAACAACGAATTTCCCACCATTGCAAAACTGAAAAGTAAACTAGAGGAGGACATTAATTTCCAAGGTTCAGAACGAAGTCTTCGGCGAATCATCAAGGGTTTAGGGTTTCGGTGAAAAAAGACCGAAAACAACCGTAAGGTACTGATAGAGACTTCAAATATACGTTTGCAACGCATCAAATATTTGCGTAAATTTAAACAATATCGTCGAGAGGGAAAGTCTATTGTATATACGGATGAATCCTACGTAGATTTGTCGCACTCTACTCGAAAAGCCTGGATAGATGGTACTACTAAGGGCATAAAAAACCCACATCTAAAGGACAGCGTGTTGTCATTGTCCACGCAGGATCGGGAACTGGGTTTATACCGAACGCGTTACTTACTTTTAAAGCCGGTACTAAATCAGGCGATTACCACGACAACATGAATTATGAAAACTACGAAAAATGGCTTAGAACACAGTTAATTCCGAACTTACCACCTCATTCCGTTGTGGTAGCCGACAACGCATCCTACCATAATAAACAATGGGATCTCGCACCAACCTCAAATACGGCAACAGCGAACATGCAGGCTTGGCTCACGGAAAAAGGTATACAGCATGACGCAACATTACTTAAGCCCGACTTGTATGATTTAATAAAAGCGAACAAGAAAACATTTTCCATAGACCGAATCCTAGCAGAAGAAAATCACCTAGTGCTAAGATTACCGCCATACCACCCAGACCTTAATCCCATTGAAATGGCATGGTCCGCTATCAAGCAATAGTAGCAAGCAAAAATGTATAGTGGAATCTTAACCCTAGAGTGGTCGCGTGGACTACATACGTAATCCACCTATACAAAATCGATAATTTCCAACAATTGATTTGCGTTAACTTGTGGCACCTCCAGGTACTTTCAAATGAATGATTGAGCGATGCACTCGGTGCAGCGCAAGTGTAGGACTCGCATGGTTGTGTCACAGGAACTCAGTAAAGTGAGCAGACTACAATTGTAATCCGCGCGACCAATTACGTGAGTATTTTTTTAACATTGAATTATTATGTTTTCGTTTATTTTAGATAAATAATACATTATTTGGTCAGTGGGTCGTCTTATTTTGTTCTGTTTTGTTAGATTATTGTAATATGATGTTTGTTTTTAGACAAAAAATGGACAATGCACGTTGTGCACTAATTGAGTCGTGGCTGGCTGAAGTTGATGTCGGAAATGATGTTCATGAAGCTGAATCGAGCTCCGACGAAGAAATTGATAATTTAGAAGAGGATGACCATCAATCAGAATCTGAGCAAGAGCAAGACATACCAGGTGAGGGATCTGACGAAAGTTCTGAAGAAGATAATCCTCCTCAGCAACGTCGCCGACGCACGGACTTTTACAGAGGAGTAGATGATACATTATGGTCGAAAACAGTTCCCCTAAACAGAGGTAGAATACGAAGCCATAATAATTATAGTGTTTGTACCCCTAGGGCCGAAAGGAACAGCTCGCCAAAAACCAACCCTAGAAGACTGCATGTCACTGTTTTTGATGATCATAATCATCCACCTCATTACCAAATATACCTACTAATAAGAAAATTGATTCTATAGACTGGAAAAAAAAGTTGCCAAGAACACTCACAATCAAAATCAAAGATTTTCTTGGTATTACGTATGCAGAAACTCAACCCAGCAATGTTGTGCGCCATTGCCATGACTGTGGAAGAGCGCGCAACAAAAGAACTAGATAGATGTGCACCAAGTGCAGTAAGTTTGTATGTGGAGATTATTTAAAGATCATGTGTCTGTCCATTGTGCAGAAAACAACATTTAGATATAAATTTTAACTATTTTTATAAATTGTGATGTTAATTAGAACAATCCATGTGATTTTTGTGCCATATTAGAGAAGATTTTTTATTTCGTTGATTATTTGTAACACAGAGGTTGTGATTTAATTGTGATAATTATGTTTAAAAAGAGAAAACTGTACTGATTCTATTTTTATATAATTAATAAAAAGTTTATAAATAAATCTTTGGTTTTTTTCAATTTGTATATGGATTACGTATGTAGTCCACGCGACCACTCATGAAACTTTTAAGGGCGCGACCACTGCAGGGTTAATACGTGTAGGTATAGAGCTTATTAAACAAAAAGTTTCACAAATGGGTGACCGGGATTGGGACAAATTATGCAGGAAGGTGAAGGATATTGAAGAACAATATGCAAAGAGTGACCATGTTGTAGACTTGCTCATAGAGGAATTCGTTATTTGCGTCAATGAAGACAGTTCCGAAGATGACTCAGACGATTCTGATAATGACGATTCTAATGATGATGATGACCGAAGCAGCCCTGTGCCCGGGTCCTCATCAAGAAAAAGGCCTTGTACGGACCAGGCATACGGCAATTTAGTGGAAGGCGTGCTATCCCTATCAGATACAGAATAAAAATTGACAAACTTTTTTTTTATTTTATTTTTACTTCCCCAAATTAGTAATAATACTAGTTTTAACGAACTAGCTTAGATATAAAAGAAGGACAAACAAAACACGTTCTTTATTAGTAAGGATTATTGTAAAAAATATATATATATTTTTTATCTTTGATCCTTTGTGGTCTGTTCTTCAGTAAATATCTTTGCTAGTTTTTTACTAAATGTCTGTAGTCACAATACCATCATTTTTCATAAACTTTCCGAGATCTGACTGATGGTCTGTGAGGACTGAGGGACCACACTTTAAGGCGTGTAGTTTTTATTATATTTCTTTACAAATTCCCAGATTTGTTTTAAGAGTACTACTAAATTCTAGGGTTTTTTTTTTACGAAAAACCAGTATGGTCCCTCAGTTCGCGAGCACATTGTAATAGTCTACTAAATCACGTCGAAGCCAAACATCTATGAGAGACCAAAAATTATATACGAAGTGGATCCAAGTTACTATTATATTTGAAACTTCTGTTTTGCTTACATCAAACATTTTAGCTATTTCATAATCTGTTTTATTGCGTCTGAGCTTTATCAATAATATTACTCGACGCCAGCGATATGTTAAATTATTTGCCATTAGCAAAAGAGTGCAGAGCGCTAGATGTAATTTAGAGTAAGATTCTAAACCAGAGTAAAACATAACTTAAATTAACAAAATTAGCATCTTAAATTATCAAAAACAAATGTCCTACAAACTGCCACTCGAAATTTTCATATTCGATATCAAAATCCCCTGTTATCGGTTATTGTTTATGTTTGGGTCACATTCCGTGCCGCTGAGTGTAGGGATGAAACTAAAATAAACAGCACGCTTGGGTTTTTAGATTTTTAATTTTAATTTTATAGGACGAACAAGATGGGGAAATATAAAAGAAAATCTGACAGAAAATTGTTTTTACTCAGGAAATCTTAAAAGAAATAAAAGAAAAAATAGCAAGAGGTCAAAGCAAAAGGTCTGTTGCGGAAACATTGAATATTCCGGAAGCAACATTAAGAAAAAGACTAAAAGCCGGTACCGTTCCAGAAACCCTCGGTAGATTCAAGAGCGTGTTTGGCCCCGACTTAGAAAACAGCTTGGCAGACATTGCCGAAAATTAGACGCATGTCTCTATGGACTCACGAAAAAAGAATTAGAAAGAATATACACTCGCGAGCAACCAAATCGACTCAAGCCTAGACGGCGCACATATACATTGATTTTCCTAAACCGATAAATAGTAATTACAAAAGTGATATGTTATTCGAAAGCTGAAGAATTAGGCTTTCAATTAACATCAATACCTTAAATAAAAACTAAGCGCTGATTTATTGACACATTTTAATTGGCCGTCAGCGTAAATTACCTCTTTAGGAATCCACGACTTGCGCTACCTGCTCCCGCTATAAAACCCCCGGTAAGATAAACTTCCGGTTTATCTTATCAGTTGCTCGTTACAGGTTGACCGGTACACATCTCCGTAAATTGCATTCCTTGTTTTCGCTAACCCATGGATACCACACCAGAAGAAGCCGCTCAAGTTGTTGCCTTGTTGCAACAAGGGTTAAGTCAGCGAGCAGTCGCTGCCCAGCTCCACTTGAGCCAGTCTTCTGTATCCCGAGTATACAGACGGTTCCAAGAGACTGGTGCCTTCAATCGGAGACCAAGAACGAGCCGCCACCGGTGCACCTCAGAGAGAGACGACCGCTTCATTGTCTCAACCTCGCTGCGCAATCGACACCTTACGGGCGTTGATGTGCAGCAAGAACTGAGACGTGTACGACAAGTGGCTGTCAGCGAGTGGACAGTGAGAAGACGCTTGAAGGAAGCCAGCTTGACACCAAAAAGAGCTGCGACGGGCTCTAAATTGACTGCTGGCCACCGACAAGCGCGCCTTCAATTTGCTCGAGAGCATCTCAATTGGAGCGTTGCGCAATGGCGATCGGTCCTGTTTACTGATGAGTGCAGAATGTGTCTGCATGGCAGTGACAGGAGAGGCCGAGTCTACAGGCGTCCGGGGGAACGATTTTCCCAATGTTGTTTCGCTGAAACAGTGGCAAATGGCGGCGGTTCGTGCATGATGTGGGCTGGTATTTTTTTAGAGGGAAAAACCGAACTTGTTTTCGTGCCTGGGGGCGGTCGAGGAGGCGGGCTAACAGCTGATCGGTACATCACCGACATTCTACTGGATCATGTTGTGCCCTACGCAGGGTTTGTCGGTGAAGACTTCGTGTTAATGCACGACAATGCCCGCTGCCACACGGCACGAGTCACTCGACAGTTTCTGCAAGAGGTCGAATTACGCACGATGGACTGGCCTGCGCTCAGTCCTGACATGAATCCCATCGAGCACTTATGGGACGAGCTTAAAAGAAGAGTTCGGGCCAGAAATCCAGTCCCTTCAAGCGTAGGCGAGCTAAAGACAGCATTATTAGAGGAGTGGGCCGGCATTCCTCAAGAAAATGTAAAAAAATTGATAAGGTCCATGAAAAACAGACTGCAGGATGTAATTAGGGCTAGAAGGGGCAATACGAAATACTGATATAAATAAATTAATTTTATTTTTAAAATGTTTTGTTTAATTTGTCAAATACGAGACACATATCCTTTTTCCTAAATTCCCGTTTTTCCTACTCTTGCGTTCAGACATCATTTATTTAAAAAATGATGGATGGATTTCAATGATAATGATATCAAATTAAAGCTGGCATCTTAAGCTTTCGAATGACATATAATTTTAATAATTGCCATTCATAATTTTAGTTGTATCAATGTATGTGTGCGCCGACAAGGCTTGAGTCGATTTGGTTGCTCGCGAGTGTACATACGATCTGGCGGAAAAAAATGGTCTTGATCATAGATTTAATAGAGAAAAGAAACAGGCCAGCAAGCAGTGGGTGGAAGGTTTCGCAACAAAACACCAACTTAGTCTTCGTCAACCAGAAAATACCAGTTTGGCACGTTTGGCTTTAACCGTGTTCAAGTACAGCGGTTTTATGACAATTTAAAGGAGGTTATGAATAAATATAAATTCGTTGGCAGATACATTTTCAGTATGAATGAAACTGGTCTACAAACTGTTTCTAATAAACTACCCAAAGTTTATGCCACCAAGGGGAAGAAAATAGTTGGGAAAATAGTGTCCGCTGAAAGAGGACAAACAGTGACTGCTGTATGGGAGCCACCGGGTCATTTGTGCCGCCAGCATTAATATTTCCTAGAAAGCGACAAAAAAAAGAACTGCTTGATGGAGCAACAGAAGACTCTTGGCTTGTTTCAGATTCAGGATATATGAATTCTGATTTATTTGTTTTGTGGCTAAAGCACTTTATTGAGATGGTAAAACCATCTAACGACACGCCAGTATTTTGGACAATCATTCGTCCCATTTGAGTTTGGCTGCAATTGAATTAGCACGTGCAAATGGAGTAGTTTTCCTTAGTTTGGCACCACATACGAGCCATCGCAATCTCTGGATACAGATTTTTTTGGTCCACTAAAAAAAGCCTATGCTGTTGCTTGCGACAACTGGCAAGTTTCTAACCCTTGGCGCGCTATTACGCAATTTCAAGTTGCCAGGTTATTCGGCACAGCATATTTAAAGGTTGCTTCAATTTAAAGAGCCCAAAAGTCATTTGAATCCTGTGGTATTTGGCCATTTAATGATCAAGTGTTCACTGATGAAGATTTTGCCCCAGCAGATGTAACAGATCGTCCATATTTAAATGCAGAAGCAGTTGAAAGCCATGCCCTGCATTTGGGAATTCCAAAACCATCGGAAACATCAGGTGTTCAAGATAGTAAAAAATCAACTGAAACCATTGATATCCAATCTCCTGAAGCACAATTATTTCCATCGTTGCTACGTACACTCTCTGTTGAAGGCTTGGAAGAATTTGTACAGACGCCAGCACATCAAGCCATACCTAACTGTCAAATTTTCCCATTTAAATATGAACCTTATGCTTTTGTAATAAAGTTGAAAATCTATCAAAGAAATTTGACAGATTGTAGTAGCTTGATGTGCTGGCCTCTGTACATCGCATTCAAAAAACTCCAGACCATCCTGATGATGTTTATGATACTCATGAGGTTTTTTAAAATATGTCTGCAGATGGGTCAAAATAGAATTTCTAAAAGGAAACTACGTTACATTCAAATGCCCCCGCCACTCAAGTTATTAGTATAGATAGATAAAACATCTTTAATTATTTTTGAAGCTGCACCCTGTCCTGAAGCTTTGAGTTTCATTTGCGTGGCATAAACCAGCTCAGGTAAAGGTCTATATTTTCTGAAATCTTAAGTCTTTTGTCGCTTCATCCTGTTTGTACTTTCCTCAAAAGGTATTGCCGGACGACCGGGAATACTTCGTTTTCTTTTATTTGTAGGAAAAGAAAGTGACGTATCTAACCACGTGTTATTTTTATCGCAAAATCTATCCTCCATGCGGTGCGCTGCTTCCCATCGTGATTTGTAGTCAGATTTAAAACGATTTATCGTTTGCAAAATAGCTGTCCGATGTTCACAGTCACATGTTGTTCTTTTGTCAATTTCCTTCTGAAGTGAATATATCTGATCTTAAAGTTTATTATGTCCAGAGTTCTTCATTATCATAAGCAACTCTCGTCTTGTCACAAACAAGGTATTGGAGTTTGTACTTGTGTAAAAAAGTAACAAAAGAATTTAATAAAAAAAGGAGGTATTTTTAAAATACCTACTTAACTCACTACTAATGTTATTTATTTCAAATCGGGCAAACATGTGCAAAAAACTAAGAAATAATCTTAAACTATAACAGCTACTGGTACTAAAAAAATCTAAACGCAACCCCGATCAGTTGCGGAACATAATTATTATCTAATAGATTTATTAGTTTTTAATTCTGACTTCTTTTTTTTGTGCAATCATTGACTGACAAT
The DNA here is from genome assembly GCA_947361185.1 of Charanyca ferruginea. Lineage (NCBI taxonomy): Eukaryota > Metazoa > Arthropoda > Insecta > Lepidoptera > Noctuidae > Charanyca > Charanyca ferruginea. Next base: position 18,535,760 of record OX376077.1, on the reverse strand, counting down.
TTTACCCATCAAAACCAATATTAAAATATTAATATAGTGTGAAATAATAAGACATATACCTGAACTTGACGCTTCCATAATAGCTTCTGGGGTTTTTATCACAAGTATTTAAAAAATCTAAGTACACTTCGTTATTGCGCAAACGCACGAATTTACTTGTATGCTCCACGAGTGTTCGGCTTGGACTGAGGGGCATGGTAGGGACCGCGGGTTGAGTGGATCGCGTCCGTTTACCTGCGCTATTGTTCCACAAGTACTAGACTATGCCACAGCACACACAACGACATGGTAAAGCAAAAACAAATATTTTTATTTAATGTATCGATTTGAGTTATCTTGCCCCAGTGTGCGTCGCATGGTAAAGGAGCCGCTGATGGAGTGGGTGCGGCAATAAAACGACGCCTCGATAACTTTGTTTCACAAGGCGTTGACATACCAGATGCTGAAACGGCTTATGAAGTTTTGCAGAAATCGGATACTACAATACTAATCTTATATATATCACAAGACGATATTAAAACCTACTCTGTAAAAGAAAACCTCACACCGGTACCTCAAACGATGTCTTTGCATCAAATTGTCAACAATACAGATTTATCAGAATTACAGAACAGTATCAAATTCCAATGCCTTAGTTGTTTTTGTTTCGACCTAGTTACAGAAACATTTAAATGTTTCTGCAATTGCTTAAATATCAAAACACATGTACTTTGTGATAAAAAAGAACTTCTCAGAAAAGAAATCAATTGAGAAAAAGATTAAAATCACAAATAAAGAAAATCTCAGTAATAAAAATAAAGTTATAATCATAACATACTGTTATAACCCTTATTACAAGGCAATAAAGCCGACATCTGCACTCTACAGTTTTACTCATTTTTTCATTGTAAAGTAAACGCTGAATTGCAGTTATCGCATAGTAGTGGAATTATAATATAATTTCAGTTAGTTAAATTCTGGACGCCATCACGCCCTCGCGTATACCAAAATTATCTCGAGAGATAAATGAGATTATAGACAGTCAAATTTAAGTTGGTGTAACGTTTAATTGTGCAGTTATTTCTTAGTTATTCGTAAATTTAAAGTGTAACTGTGGTTTCATGAATTAACAGTGGTGAATTAAAGTGGTTTCGGTAGAATAATTGTTTTTCTTTTAAAAGACTAACGGGGTCGGCCTTGTAACAAATTGGTGTCAGAAGTGGGATACCAGAGACGAAGTCTTACGACGTTGAGTCAGACAGACGCTGGTATCCCGAATCCCGAGCCTCCCGTTCATTGACCGACAGTAAGACTTGGCCTAAGGCGAAGCCTGCGTCACTACCTTGGACGACGGTCAGCCTCCGCTCTTCAACGTGAGCCCGCTCCAGCCACAAACATTGGACGACGGTCAGCCTCCGCTCTTCAACGTGAGCCCGCTCCAGCCACAAACATTGGACGACGGTCAGCCTCAGCTCTTCAGCCTGAGCCCGCTCCAGCCACACATTGGACGACGGTCAGCCTCCGCTCTATAGCGTGAGCCCGCTCCAGCCAGCACATTGCACGACGGTCAGCCTCCGCTCTATAGCGTGAGCCCGCTCCAGACGTCATCACCAGCACCATCATCAGCTCCAGGGTCTAACTCACCACATCCAAGGCCAAGAAATTCACACAGCGAACCGTGTGAAAATTCCAGCTCCAACGCGTCATCGCAACATAACGCCAATGTTAAGCTTCGTGTTACTGTGAGTGTTTCTTGTGTATATAATTACAAAGTGAATCGCGCCTCTGAATCGTATTTCTAAGTCATTGCTATATTTTTCTAACTTCTTGTATCTACACTGTTTCACGTATTTTATTGTTCGTAAACTATAAAAGTTGAGTTGTCCAACATATCATAATAACTATCTATGTCTTTTAAATTAGAAAACGAAAAGATGTCCGAAAAAATTACCTTGTCCGTCTTAACTAAATTCGTCAAATCTTATAATGGGGACAGGGAGACGCTACCTGCATTTCTCACAAATTGTGAGAATGCTATGTCTCTGGCCACACAAGATCAACAAAATGTGCTTTGTAAGTACATAATTTCCCAGATGGAAGGGAAAGCACAAGTAGCGTGTAGTCTAAAATCATTCGAAAAATGGTCAGAACTTAAAACCTTCCTAAAATCCACATTTGGCGAAAAAAAACACGCAACACGTCTCTTATCGGACTTACAACATTGCAAACAACTGCCAAACGAAGACATTACGCAGTATTCTTTACGGATTGAGTCAATATTGACCCGAATTCAGTCGGACACTCATCACAGCTGGCCGTATAGCAGCCATGGAAGACCTTGCCCTCAACACATTCATGCTAGGCCTAAATTCTTCTATATCTAACATTGTTCGTTGTAAAAATCCTACAACTCTCAACGAAGCGATTCAATACGCTATAGATGAGGAAAAGTTATATAACTTATTAAAACCTAATTCTAAATCAGTCAAACAATGTTCAACGTGTAATAAAGTAGGCCATAATTCATCAGAATGTTTTAGGAACAAAAAGCCTAATTACAATTCCCAAAAACCATACCATAAGGTCTTCATTTCCCAATCAAATTCTTATAAAGATACTAATTCTAATGCTAATTCTAACTCTAACTCAAATACTAATTCTAACGTGCAAACTTGCAAATATTGTAAAAATTTCGGCCACACTATAGAGCAATGTCGTAAAAGGCAATTTAATATGCAACGCCGCGAAAATACAGACTCCGCGCAGCGCTGTCATAACTCGCCTAATAGCTCTACCAATGCATTTACGCATACATGTGAATGTGAGGCCAATGATCATAATAACCACACTGAATCTCATGATAATTTAAACTAAATCGGATTTTGGTGCCGTGTCCGCTAAAATCCATACATAATTATAACGACACGACTTATACTATTTCTACATCTCAGCCAAAGATGCTGAGTCCTTCTAATTCTACATCTCAGTCAAAGTTGCTGAGTCTTGCTAAATCCACATCTCAGTCAATGAAGCTGAGTCCTACTAAATCTACATCTCAGTCAAAGATGCTGAGTCCTACTAATTTTACATCTCAGTCAAAGGTGCTGAGTCCTACTAAATCTACATCTCAGTCAAAGATGCTGAGTCCTACTAAATCTACATCTCAGTCAAAGATGCTGAGTCCTACTAAATCTACATCTCAGTCAAAGATGCTGAGTCCTACTAATTCCACATCTCAATCAAAGATGCTGAGTCCTGCTATTTATACTAATCTTACTAAATCTACACCTCAGTCAAGTCAGCTGAGTCCTGCTACTTCCATAAATCTTACTAAATCTTATACTAGATCTACATCTCAAGCCAACGAGCTGAGTCGTACATTCCTAGTGATAAAATAAAATGTCACTTATGTCATAAAGCTTTACAAAGCTCTCAAACTAATTCTAAACATAACTTACTTACATCTAACTTAAATATGAATCCTATATCTAAACCTATATACGAAATTAACGATTTTTGTAAAAAGGTAGCCTTACCTCATACTTACTTATCTATTAATCATGCCTTAAAACAGTTATGTTTCCTTATCGATACAGGATCAACCATCAGTATTATTAAAGGTTCCTGTTTGCTAGAAAATCCAAAGTTATCTGCTGAAACTGTAAATTTAAAGGGCATTAATAGCTCTGAAAACCCTGTTAAAACTTTAGGTACTTTTCAGATGATGTTTAAACTATCAGATAATACTTATAAGTACAAATTCCATGTCACTAAAGATGACATCAATCTTTATAATTACGACGGAATTATTGGTAGCGATTTTTGCGATTATTTTAAATCGAATATCGATTACTCTTCTAAATCAATGTCCGTATTGAATCATTCTATTCCTATTATTTATACTGAACCGTCGTATAACATTCCAGCTCGTTCCGAAGCGGTTATCGAGTGCACTGTATCTAATTACTCTCCTGAGCTTTATCATAACAATGAAGCTCTCGTACTAGATCATACCTTAAGTGAAGGTCTATGTTGCTAATTGCATTGTCTTAATCAAATCAAATAAGAAAACAAACATTACTATCTTAAATACTACGGAGACTGACATTGAAGTGAAAGATTATCACGTAAACGTGACACCGTTTGAAAGTAATTGTTCAGATTCCTTATCTTGCTACAACATTAATTCCATTTCCTATAATAAATCTGAGCGTATAGATAAAGTCCTAGGTCTTATTCGCTGCTCTCATCTCAATGACGAAGAGAAAAAGTCACTCTTAGAATGTTGCTCCCAATATACAGATATCTTCCATATCGAAGGTGAGCCCTTAACCTTCACAAATGCTATAGAGGATACTATTAATACATGTGATGCACCACCGATTAATGTCAAATCATATCGTTTCCCCGAATGCCACAAGGAGGAAGTCGACTCCCAAATTCGTAAAATGCTAGATCAGGATATTATCCGACCTTCTATTTCGCCTTGGAGTGCTCCAGTTTGGGTAGTACCGAAAAAGATGGACGCTTCCGGCAAACAAAAATGGCGAATAGTCATTGACTACCGCCGTCTCAACAACGTCACTGTTTTCGAAACTTATCCGCTGCCTCTTATCACTGATATCTTGGACCAATTAGGTCACTCCAAATATTTCAGCACACTGGACCTTACCAGTGGCTTCCATCAATTAAAGACCAGTCCCAAGGACGCACCTAAAACAGGTTTCACAATTAGCACAAATTCAAGCATGTCTGGACACTATGAGTTTACCAGGATGCCTTTTGGGCTGAAAAATGCCCCTGCCACATTTCAGCGTCTTATGAATACTGTGTTATCAGGCTTACAAGGCCTCCATTGCTATATCTACCTAGATGATTGTATCGTGTACAGTCAAAATCTACAAGATCACATGCATAAATTACAACTAGTATTTGACAAATTTCGTGAATATAATCTTAAACTCCAACCGGACAAGTGTGAGTTTCTTAGACATGAAGTGACTTACCTTGGTCATATTATCACCGATAATGGTGTCTCTCCAAACCCTGAAAAGGTTAACGCTGTATCGCAGTTTCCAATCCCTAAAAATCCTAAAGACATTAAGTCATTTCTAGGCCTAATAAGCTATTATCGCAGATTCATTGAAAACTTTTCTAAGTTAACTAAACCACTTACCTCTTTGTTAAAGAAAGATGCTGTCTTCCACTGGAATACAGAACAGCAATACGCATTCGATTTCCGGAAAGAAAAACTAATTACCGCCCCTCTTCTACAATACCCCGATTTTTCACAACCTTTTAACGTTACTACCGACGCCAGTAATTACGCCGTTGGCGCAATATTATCTCAAGGTCCCGTCGGCAAAGATAAGCCAATCGCATACGCATCGCGTACTCTAAATAAACCTGAAGGGAACTATTCAACTACGGAAAAAGAGCTTTTAGCCATCTTATTTGCCGTTAAAACTTTTCGTCCATACTTATATGGAAACAAATTTAAAATAATCACAGATCATAGACCCCTTGTATGGTTATTTAATGTTAAAGATCCCGGCAGTAGACTTATTCGCTGGCGCCTCAAACTTGAGGAATATGATTACGAAATTGTCTATAAACAAGATCGTCTCAATTCTAACGCAGATGCATTATCTCGTTGCCCTATTAATTCTATTGATGTTAACAATTTAAATAATTTTACTTATGAACAATATTTTAAAAATCAATTTACTAATCAGCTTCCTACTTCAAATACTATTATAGAAGAATGTACTCAGGGTCTACACTTATCCAAGTTAAATACAATAGCTTGCCCTGTCTCTTTAGACTTTGATTATTCTATGCCCTATTGCGAAGAAATACTATCACAGCTCGATAATTCGGCTGATTTACTAAATTCCGAACGCGAACCTTTAGATTTATTTTTATCGTCGACGCGATGTATTGTAAGCAATACATCGCGTCGACGATAAAAATAAATCTTACTATTTTCTATTTACAAAAGTTCATCATTATGAACAAACTAACTTTAGAGATGTCTATAACTTATTAATGAAACTCAGAAATCTATTAATCGATTGTCCAAATATAACTGATCTCGCGTTACCAGATTTTAGTGATCCATTTTCTAAACTAGCTTATACTAAAGTCTATAATATGATATCGTATATTTTTCACGATACCAACATTAAAATTCATATTTATAAAAATCTATTGATTTATCCTACTCCTATAGAAGTTCCTAAAATATTAAAAGAAAATCATGACTCTGTTATCGCTGGTCACCCAGGATCACAACGAATGTATTCACGTATCAAAGCTGCCTATTATTGGAAAGGCATGCGCTCTGACATTGAACAATATGTTAAAAAATGTAAGCTTTGCCAAATCAATAAACCTTTAAGAACATCAAATAAAGCTCCTATGGAGATAACTTCTACATCTACTAGGCCATTTGAACGACTAGCCCTTGACGTCGTAGGTCCCTTACCCGAAGCGGGTTTCCAAAATTTTAAATTCATCTTAACACTACAAGATGATCTAACCAAATTTACTAGCGCCTATCCGATGGTTACAGCTACTAGTGAAGAAATAGCTCGAAACCTCATACATTTTATGTCTCTTTTCGGTTTTCCTAAAACCATTTTAACTGATTTAGGTACTTGTTTTACATCAGAATTATTTAAACAATTAACAGATATTTTGAAGGTCAAAGCCCTTTTCACTACTCCGTATCACCCACAAACTAATGGAGCTCTTTAACGCTCACATGCTACTTTAAAAGAATACCTAAAATCTTTCGTTAACGAAAATCAAAACGACTGGCATTGTTATTTATTCACTGCAATATTAGCATATAATACTACTCCTTACTGCACAACTAATTTCACTCCGCATGAATTATTTTATGATTATAAACCATGCATTCCTAATTCTTTATACGAAACCTCTGGTAACACAACATACAACGAGTATATCAGAGCTTTACAATATAGAATGCGCTTTAGTCGCGAAAAAGCTGTCCAAAATATTCTAAATAGCAAGGACAAATCAAAACAATATTATGACGCAAACTCCCGTGAAATCACGTACAAATCGGGAGATATGGTGTACCTAAAACACCATCACAGACTTCGCAAAGCGTTATCGCCTATATGGAAAGGCCCTTACAAAATTATAAAAGTACACAATAAACATAATGTGACCCTTCAAGTAGGTCGTAAAAATGTAAAGTATCACACCAACGAAATAAAACCTTCAACGTCTTAACATATACTATGTTTCTTTTCAGAACGCTATGCTGTCATGGCATTTTAAGCCACAGCCTCACCGAATCTAGCATCATTCCAATCTACCATAGTCCCGGAATTTATTTTGAACCTACTAATAATATTCATTTCTACAGTGATCATTGGAAAGTTATCACTCACGTCGATTTAATCTTGTTAGAACCTTATCTTAACAAAATCGAAACTCTATTAAATGAAACGCTGAATCTCTGTAACAAAATACAATCACAGGATTCACAAGATTTCAACATGTGCAAAGATATTTCCAATCCTATCGAAGTTTTAATTCAGGCAAATTACATTAAATTACAATCGTTATCACATATCATCTCTAATAGATCAACAAATAAAGTAAAACGCTCATTAGAATTTGGAGGTGAAATCTTAAAGTTCTTTTTTGACGACGCTAGAAAGTATGATGCTGCAATCGAATCATGTAAAAAGAGCGACACAGAACTATATCACCTAATGAGAGATAACATTCACATAATTAAGTCTACCATAAATAATTTTATCACTACTATTTACAAACTTAATCAAAACGAAAATAAATTAAATTCCCAAATTAATCAGATGAACGAAATATTTTCCCAAATCACCAAAACCGACAACTTACTGCTATATACATCAAGGTTAAATAACCTTCTTAATATAATCGAAGGTTCTTTACTTAGTATTTCTAATTTACTGGATACCACAGTAAATTCTATTTTATTTTCTAAAGTTAATATACTACATCCTAGTGTTATAAGCCCATCTAATCTTTATCTTGAATTATCCAAACATAGTAGTCAAGTCAGCAAAAGGTTAAATTTCCCAGTCTTCTTAAGTATTCAGAATATTTATATTTAATATCTTACCAGAAAACCGAGGCTTCTCGGATTTAACGTTTTTTTTTGGGTCAGAGATAACAGTACTTTAAAAAAATTATGGTATATTAATAGATCAACAAAATAAAAACACTCAAAATTTTAGGACGATCCAATTCCATCAACGTTAAAGGAAGATATAAGGAAGGTAAAAATAAATAACCTAAAACAAATTAAAAGATAAGTGCCTACTTTTAATGACGATACTACATACACCGACGATGAAATATATTCCCTACACGACTCTTCGGACTATTGTGTTGATGATGACGAACCACTATTAGAAGAATTTGCGAATTTTTTTTATGACAATGAATCAGAAATAATGCAAAATATAATCGGAAACGAGGAAACAGATATTCAAGTACTGGACCAAACAGAACAAGAAAGCAAGATAAATACAGACATTCGTACTATGCAAACCGAAAATAGAGTTCAAATAGAAGAAGAAAACAAGATTATGACATCAAAAAATAATACTATTGAAGAAGAAATCAAAACTAAGAAAACCATGGATTTAGTTCAAATAAAAGTAGAAATCAAAACCAAGAAAACAGAAAAAAATGTTGAAATAGAAAACAGGATGGGAATCACAAATAGAAAAGGCAAATAAGAAATGTAATAACATTCAAACTGGAGAAAAATAAGAGGCACGACGCTTTTAAGAAAAAGGAACAAACTACATTGAAAATAATAAAGGTGACAGCGTGATTGTTAAGTATTACGAAAAAAAATCTTGGAAGTTAGGGTCTATTGAAAACGTTGAAACTGAAGAAGGTGAGATATTTTATTGTGATTTTTTTAAAAACTGTTTTTTAGATCCGTTAAAATTTGTAAAACGAAATAAGTGGGCAATGATAATATACACTCGGCGTCACAAAAATCGCACCTTTTCGAAAATAAGTTTAAAACATGTCCCGCCAGTAACGAATACATTAAACCCAATTAATATTGGTATCAATTAAAAGTATGTTTAACGACCTTTAAATTAACAACAGTTAGAATTCCTAAACACAACAGATCTCATTAGCACGTAACGTTAAAAAAAATGTTGTCAAAATACGCATTACAACGGCCACTAATTGCACCTCCCTACAAGGGTATAAAACGGGCGACCCGGGTTAAATGTGGGTCATTCGCTATTCAACCTTTGAAGTGAACACACGTGAACAGCTACAGCAAGAAAAATACCCCAGAAGATGGATACCACTGCAGATGAAGCCGCTCAAGTCATTGCACTACTGCAATCAGGGATGCGGCAATGTGATGTTGCTCGGCAACTGAACTTGAGTCGTTTTGCCGTTCGACGAGTGTTCCAACGTTTCCAAGAGACTGGTGGCTATATCCGAAGACGTGGATCTGGAAGACAACGGTGCACATCCGAAAGAGACGATCGCTTCATTGTTTCGACGTCTTTACGTAATCGGTTCTCCAATGCTGTTGAGCTGCAACAACAACTGCGATCAGCTCGCAGAACTTCTGTAAGCGTCTCCACGATTAGAAGAAGAATGCGGGAGAAGAAAATTGCAGCTCATAGGGCTGCTACAGGGCCCAAATTGACTGCACAGCATAGGAGAGACCGGTTGCAATTTGCCCGTGACCATGTGGATTGGACAATAGACCAATGGAGGGCTGTGCTCTTCTCGGATGAGACGAGGGTGTGTCTTTTCTGCAACGACAGGCGTCGAAGAGTGTATAGGAGGCAAGGGGAACGATTCGCACAAGCCTGTATTCAAGAGACAGTGGAATACGGGGGTGGCTCGTGCATGTTCTGGGGCGGCATGTCAATCGACGGTAAAACGAACCTTGTGTGTGTTTCTCGGACTGGAAGTGCTCGCGGGCAAGGGTCGCTGACTGCTGCTCGGTACATAACAGAGATCTTAGAGGAGCAGGTTGTCCCTTATGCGGGTTTTGTTGGCAGTGGGTTCACGTTAATGCACGATAACGCCCGTTGTCACACCGCTTTAATTGTAAGAGACTACCTGCAAGAAGTTGTCATCCCTGTTATGCGCTGGCCGGCGCGAAGTCCAGACCTGAACCCTATTGAGCACCTTTGGGATGAACTGAAACGGCGAGTACGGGCACGAAATCCTGCCCCTACCACTCTCCAAGACCTTCAAGATGCCGTCGTTGCAGAATGGGACAACATTCCACAAGAGACTGTTTTCACATTAATAAGGTCCATGAGAGAACGCATGGAAGCAGTCATCAGGGCTAGGGGGGGTAACACTAGGTTTTAAGTTAGTTTTAAGGACTTTGTTGTAATTTTTGCTGATAAAATAAAATTTAACTTTTTAATCATTTGCATTAGCTTGCTTTTTTTTATTCCCTGGTAAACAAAAAACCAAATCCATTGATTTATTCTGAAATTTAAATAAATTGCCTTTCCAATTATACCTTATAGTCATATGTATACCATTGATTAATAGGGTTAAAATGACTTTGAAGGGAATTCTTAAAGAGGTGCGATTTTTGTGACGCCGAGTGTAGTTCCTACATCAAATATTGTAAAGAAAATTGAGTTAAGTTAGATCCCGTATATAGGGGCACAGGGAAAGGGTTTGCAGTCCAGACTCCTTTAAAAAATTCCACTGATTGGCCTCGTGGGGGTGATAAATGACCTGGATAATAGGAGCATTGAGGCGGCGAATATTAAACAAAACTCCAACCTCTTTGATGACCAAAAGGAAGAACTGTTGCAACCACAAACTTGGTTCTTGAGGTGGACTCCAGCCTCTGGCAAATAAAAGCAGACTTATTACAACAACAACAACTTTATTAAAGTAGCAATGGTATCAGTGCGTACTCCAATTTGTTATTAAAATAGATATACGAATAAATAACATAACTTTTTGTTTTGATGCACGAATATCTAAGAGAATTGAGAATAATGCCCTAACTACTAGACCTAGATTTATTAGCATAATACAATAAATAAAATCTATCTTGATCAACATAACATGCAATACAATAATACTGTTACAACAATGCAATACAATATAATTATACTAGCATTTGCCCGCGACTTCGTCCGCGTGAATGTCGGTTATCGCGGATGCAGACGATGCAAAGTGGCGGTTTAAAAAGTAGCTTATATCCTTCCCCAGGGTTTTAGCTATCAATCGGTCTCTCCATACCGTTCACTTCTATGCTTCTCGTAGTTTGTGGAGCTGTAAGTATTCAGGCATAGCACGTTTTTTGACAATACGGTTGGCGCAGTGGCTGAGCGATCGACTGCTGCGCAGCGTGTTGCGGGTTCGATTCCCGCCCAGGCTAAATATTTGTGTGATGAGCACTTGTGTTTGCCTTGTGTCTGGGTGTTGTTTATCTATATATGTATGTATTTAAAATATATTTGTGTATGTATATCAGCTGTCTGCCTAGTTTGGGGTCAGATGGCCGTGAGTGAAATGTCCCCACATATTATTATATTGTTCTTACCAAATTTCATCAAAATCGGTACAGCCGTTTCGTCGTATTAAGTATAGAAGTATGGATTACTACCTATTATGATACTTAACTTGTAAGCCTTCTTTCGTAATATCATCATTAAGTCTTGTATTATATATTTTCAGGCATCAACATCAAGTGTTCCTCACGGTGAGTCTCCGTCTATTCTGAGAATGGCTGAAGAAGTTGTGGGAGATAATATCAATGTTGGACCATCCTTGCACGACACAATTCCTTTCACACAATCCAATCAGCCAGCAGAACCACAGACGCCTACTTAGTCCCTGGGACGTCGACGACGGTCAGCGCCTACGTCTCAAGAGACTACAAGAATAGCTCTTGTGGCATCCCGCTTGCGAGCAGAGGCAACGCAAGAAATGATAACAAGCTTAAAAAATATTGTTAATGTTCTGTCTCATATAGCAGCATCTTTAGACAGCTTAAACAATAGGTAATTAGTTCCCAACTTACATTATACTTAAAAACATTTTACTAACGATGACAAATATAATACTAACTTTCTAATACATTTTTCATCATTATTTTTTTTATTTATTTTTTTGTATTAGAAAGTTAGTATTATGTTTGTAGAGCACACGCTCGTAACTTTTAGAACAAAAACTGTTACCGTAGCCGAAATCGGCATGGGATGTTATTATTATTATTACTATACCGGAAAGCAGAAAATACAAAAGTTAAGCAGGAAAATAAAAAACTTCACGAAAAGGTAGCAGAATGATGAAAAGAATGGTTGTAATGTAAAAACACATTTATAGTAGCAAAATATGTATTAAACATCTTAAAGTTAAAAACCGAAATATAGTCACAGTCACAGATAACCAGCCTGTACAAAGCAATTTTCCTGAAGAATAAGAATTAGAAAAAGCAATTTCAATGTCAAAAGCAAGCAGTTTTGTCAAAAAGATTGTTGTAAGAGAAGAGGATAAAGAAAAAGTAAAGCAAACAAATTTCGAATTAGGTGTACTTTCAGAATCTTTAAAACTACAGTATACCAATGCAGACACAAACTATGAAAACAGGGTACTCAAAAAGGTAGTTAAAAACGATCTTGTAAAGTAATATAGTTAGATTACCAAACTAACAACAACTTTAGGATTAAAGGGACGAATTAAAAATGATGATATAGTGAAAGAGGCCAAAGGAAAAGACAACGACGACGTCAGCCGTGCCACAGGAGGCCGAAAAGAATGTAAAACGCTAAAAAAAGATAAACAACAGAAATGTTTTCTTTTAGATTCTATGAAAAATCTGCACGCCAAATATGAATCGGAAGGTGGAAAAGACTCTTATACTACATTTACTCGGTATAAACCATTTTACGTAGTAAATCCTACTCTTAACGATCGTGAAACTTGTGCTTGTATTAAACACAGTACTTAATTTGATACTGAAGGCCGAAACGCTCAAAGCTTTAAAAATAATTGGTGCATACATTAGATGTAATGCACTAATTTAAGTTACTGTAAACCAATGTTGGATGTATATGCTGTTGGTGTACTTTATTGAATAAATAAATAAAAAATACCGAGTGTAAAGTCACCGATTTAGTCACGGAAGTCGTCTCAGTAATGTCGGCAAATTACGTAAGGAAATACAATCCGTTCATTTCGCTGGATATTTCCAGCGAAATGCTCTATTAAGAACAAATGATGGGATGATGAGCAATTGGGTACCCCCCCCCCCCCCCCACCCCTAATCAGCAATAATAATTGTAGTGTCATGGAATAGGGCTTTTCAATGGGAACAATATTCACTATGACAACTTTTACGACTACTTAGTATGTTCGGAATTATCTCATGATGAATATGACGAATTTTGTATAGAAATAATAATGATTTTTATATGATTTCTTCAGGCCATTTAAAATAGCTAAGGACATAATCACAACGCGGTATGAGAGCCGCCGCGGCCGCCGCGCGGGGACCTTCCCCTCCCTTCTTCCATGCGCCCACGCCGAGCGATGCGCACGCCGCCGCGCCGCAACCCCCAGACTTTCGTTAATAGTACAGTAGTAGTTTCGGTAGTAGTAACAGTTCGACTACTTTCACGTTCTTTTCCTGTTTTTATCACTGACCCCCAGGTTTATCTTGGACATTGTTACTGCTATTATGAACGTTGACCTCGGCTTGAATACTGAAATATTGAATACTGCCAACGAATCGGAATATCACAATGGATGACCATCGTAATTGTGTTATGTGTCGCTGTGGACTTAACCATGGACGATATCGGCAACATGCACTGGCTGATGACCTTCCAAGAATGCGTCCTGACTTTATGTAAACTAATAAGATTTTTTGACTATACGCTGGTATAGTCGAAAAATCTAATTAGTTTACATACATACGCACACAGACGTTAAATAAAACAAGCGAGTTCTGCTTTTTATTAGTGTGCGTATGTCGTGTCAAAAGGCAATAACTAAGGTGCGTACAAATTAACCGCGGCAAACCACCGAACGTGGGCGCGCGCGGCGGCCGCGCACTATATAGACGGGGTCGCTGCGCTCGGACGTGCCGTTCGCTGTCGGTTTTTGAGACTGCATCAAAGGAGCTTCAGTCGCTCGCTCGCGCGCAGTTTGCTTTCGATGACTTTGATTTCATGAGGTATAAAGACCTACCCAATGAAACATTGGGCACTATGGCTGAAAATGTGAGTAAAAATTTTAATACCTATTTTGCCAGGATACTGCACCAAACAAGTGACTCAGGAATTATGAAAAGCAAAATGGTATTAGGGGAAATTCTAGATGCGGATACACAGTTAATAGCAAATGAAGCAGTAAAACTAAAAACAGAAACAGACATAAAGGAAACTAAAGCAGAAGTGAAGATGAAAGGCGACAAAGAACCGGTAATAGCTGATGATGATAAGATGGTGATAAATCTAATAAATCAAAAAGAGAACTCACCTCCTTGTGCAAGCACTAGCATTAGTCTCAACACCGGAGAAAATATTGACTCAAGCAGCAGTCAAGATGATATTAAATGAACAAAACAGGCAATATACAAATAATACCCGTAAAATAAATTAAAACCGAACCTGTAATTGGAAATCAAGGTAACCTTCAGGACGAGACAAACAAATGGGAAATAAATAATACTGTATTGATCAGATATTATATTAAAAAAACCTGGAAATATTTTATCGGTACAATTGGACATTAATAATACTAATAAAAGTTATTAGATTAATTACTTCAAAAGCATTCGTCAAAAAGGTAATTTGAAAGGACTTGACCAGTGGGGTTATGGGCCTGCCCCCGAGATCGGGAAAATGTGCAGGATTATAGTTTTTACACTTAAGATCACAGCTTAAGAAGAAGAAATTACTTCTTATGGTGGAGGCTCCGTTTATTTATTTATTTATTTATTGGCTTACCTACAATTATTACACTGACACATAAAAATAAATATAGTTTAGGTTTAGACTAAGTGTACAATATTAAGCGGTAAACACAAATAGCAAAAATAATATTAAACTAAAAGAGAAACGAAAATGGTACAGGAATACAAGCAAACAAATAAAGCAAAACAAGGAATATAAACATTTTTTTTTTCAGTAAAGTTAAAGGTACATTATAGGTAATATTTGAATAATTAGGTTAGGTACTTTTGTGGACATGGCGCTTGAATTTTTGAAGTGAAGTGCCACAAATGTCTATCTTTCCATCGTGGTCATTCAGTAGTCGACAAAGTCTTGGAATTGGGGAATTAGAACCGGAAACAGTTTTACGAAATGGGGGATATAATAGTTTAATGGGCTTACGTGGATATTTATGGGGAACGTTGAAATTTAACTTGCTTAACAATTGGGGGCAGTCGATTTTGCTGTGAAGAATTTTATAGAGGAAAATTAAATCAATAATATCGCGGCGTTTTTCGAGTGAAATCATATTAAGGTAAACGCTCCTAATACGGCGGTAGTCAAAATCGCTTCCTATTACGGTGGTATTTCTATTTTCGCGTTTTATTCCCGTTTTATTCAGTGTAGGTACACCAAAACCGAAACTATTTATTCTAAATCTTTTACTTTATGACTTAACTGACGTTTGCAAGTATAGCACATAGACAACACAACACAACATAGATCAATCAGTCTGTGTAACGTAATCGACGTGAGAGGTGTTTCCATACAAACGCGGAACAACAAAAGTACACAAATATTTAGAAACTAAGTTTTTCGTATTAAGATGCCGTTCGAGTTTGTTCATTTGTTATTTATAGCATTTTCTTATTATTACACTCACAAATATTATTTTTTTGGTAAAAAATGACTTACAAATATAAAATAAGCTATTTAAATAGTAAATCATTTTTTACCAAAATCTATAAAAAATAAAATACCGCCGTAATACGATACAAATTTTGTAGATTAATCCTAAAACGGTGGTATGACTCCGAAATAGGAAAAGTACTGGACATGTTTAATTGTTTATAACTTTCAATTGATTAACTTATTGAATTAGTTTCAAGTTTAGTTGAAATAATTATTAATCACATAACTTAGAAACCATATTCTGTGGTATGTGTTCTTAATTAGAAATCTAGTTAAATATGAAAACTGTCGAGTACAAAATGTTAGTTTCTTAGAAGAGGCAAAAATGGGAAGGTGTATTTTAATTTATCACAAAACATTTATTTTGTATAAATTTTGACTTGAGTTTTACAAATCTGAGCCAAAAAACTGTTAATGTTTGATTAGGCATTTTTACTCTTTTGTTTATCGAAATATTTATGGGTCAAAAACTCAAAACTCAAAACTCAAAATCATTTATTTCAATTAAACCATTTACAGGTACTTTTGAATTGTCAGAGTCAGTCAATCAGAAAGTTGAAGCTAGTTGCTCGTTCCAAACAGTAGGTTTCTATGGAGAAGAACGAGCAAGAAACTCCATGAACACTCTTTTAAAATCAGATAAATTTTACAAATTTAGGTTACATCATTCATGTTGAATCTAAGGGTACAATGTGAGAACACGTCTTGCATGTTAAAAGAGGTCTAGAGAAAAATATAGTTATAATAACAATTCAAAACAAAATTTAAAATAACCGAGGCAGCTAAGAGATGACCAGTCCCAACCGACGGCGTCCGTTCACGAACATGACGCATGGATCGGCACCATTTAGCTCAACCATTTTGAAGGGAACCGAATGATCCAACACATGCGCCACCGGCAGCGAGACATTCAAGTGAGCATGACTCTCCCAACCGCCAGGGCATATTCAAGTCAATGAGAGGTATACCTCGTAAATGGTAGCTTTAAAAAACATAGTGCTCACATGTATGTGCTACGAAAAATTATATAATACTAACACATTGAGTTTATACAATGCAAAGATAATTTAGATCTACATCTTCAGCAGCTCCAAAAATTGTTACAAATGCTAATCAATTAATCTATGAACCCTTATGGCTGTGGAGCTAGACCAGCATCCAGCCAAGCATTTTTATCAGTGACGTAATCACTCAATTTATAATATGCTCGGTTGCATAGTGTGCGTTTAATACAAGACTTAAATTTTGTCTCATTTAGTTGAACAATGTGGGGAGGTATTTTATTGTAACACTTTAAACAGTACCCCATGAAAGACGAATCTACTTTAGCCAGTCTGGAACCTGGTTGAACTAGTTGGTCCCTATTTCTAGTATTATAATTATGTCTGTCACCTCTTTTATCAAAAAGATGCAGATTTTTTCTAGCGTACATGATGTTTTCATAGATGTATTGACAAGGCACCGTCATTATGTTAATTTCCTTAAATAGTTCTCTTAGAGAATCGCGCATACGCAGATTGTAAATGGCTCTGATGGCTCTTTTCTGCAGAATAAAAATAGAATCGATGTCTGCAGCTCGTCCCCACAATAAAATACCGTAAGACATTATACTATGAAAGTAACTAAAATAGACCAGTCTCGCGGTATCCACATCAGTAAATTGCCAGATCTTTCTGACAGCATATGCTGCCGAACTTAGCCGTCCTGCGAGAGATGTTAAATGAGGACCCCATTGTAGCCTTGAGTCGAGCGTCATTCCCAGAAAAACGGTTTTATCGACGAATTCCAGTTTCTCTTTATTCAATACTATGTCACACTCACTATTTTTAACATTTGGCAAAGCAAATCTGATGCACTTAGTTTTTTTTTCCATTTAATACTAAATTGTTAGCCGTGAACCACTTTTGTACCTCAAGGCGTTATTTACGTTGTCAAGATTTTGAGCCCGTCTATTTATTTTAAAATTAGTAAAGTCAGAATTAGGATTATCGAAAACATGAGTAGTTTTCCTATTACGGCGGTAATTATTTCCAGGTAACTCCGTGTAGGGTTCTAAGATCTCCTATTACGGCTCTATTCATACAACATAAAATTATAAGTTTTTAGGGTTCCGTAAAAGTTTTGTATCTTTTTTTATGGATTCTTATTTGACATGCATGTTTTTTTTTTATAAAATCAAAAGCGATGAAAACTTTTAAATTTATGTAATCGTTTTATTTAAATTTATGCAATCTACATAATTTTTATTTTTGTTTTTATAGATATTATGGACAGAAAGAAACGGAAGTGTTATACTAATGCCCAAGTGGCTGAAGCACTTTCATCAATTCGACAAGGTATGAGTATTTACAAAGCCTCGAGACAGTATAATATACCAGAGACTATATTACGGAGTAAACGAGATGAGCTTTACGAGAATGAACATTGTGGTAAGCAACCAGTACTTAACCTAAACGAAGAAAGACAAATCGTTGATTGGATCCATTACCTTGGTAAATGTGGCTTTCCAGTTACTAAGAATCAATTATTACACACTGTCTCTAAGTTAGTTGAAAACCTGCAGCGCCCTAATCCGTTTAAAGATGGAGTTCCTGGAGAGAAATGGTTTTCAGGGTTTATGCTACGACATCCAGCAGTGTCAAAGCATGTGGCACAAAATCTTCCAACAAGTAGAAACCAAGTCACGGAAGTTGCATTGCGAGCGTGGTTTGATAGAGTAGGATCATATTTAAAAGAAAACGATTTGCTGCAAGTTCTTCAAGATCCAAAACGTATATTCAACTGCGATGAAACTGGGTTTTTTCTTTGTCCAAAAGACAAGCAAGTTTTGGTAAAAAAGGGTAGTAAACGAGTATATAACCGCGTTGCAAATGATGAAAAAGAATGTTTGACCGTTTTTTAGTCAATGTGTCAGCAGATGGTAATGTAGCTCCGCCAATGGTACTTTTCCCCTACAAGAGGCTACCTAACAATATCAAGTCAACGGTTCCTTCGTGGTGGGGACTTGGTAATACAGAATCAGGCTGGATGACTATGGAATCGTTCTATGAATATGTTGCAAATGTGTTTTACCCATGGCTTCAATAACAGGAAATAACACTGCCCGTTGTTTTATTTTTAGATGGCCATAGTTCACATATATCTCTGCCTTTAACAACTTTTTGCAAGGAAAAAGGAATTGTACCGGTTGCTTTGCTCCCAAATTCAACGCACGTCTTGCAGCCTCTTGATGTCGCCGTTTTCAGGCCCGTTAAGGGGACTTGGCGGGATATTGTGAGGGAATTCAGGGTTAAACATAATTATGCGAAGCTTAAGCGTACAGACTTTTGTAGAGAAGTACAAAAATGTTTTCACAGAAGCCTCAAACCTGAAACAATAATGAGCGGATTCAAATGCTGCGGACTTTACCCGTTTGATGAACAAAATATTGACTATGATAAACTTTTGTCAAAAGTGAAAAAACACCAAGACAAACTATCTGAAGCCAATCAAAATACTCTATTTAATACTCAACAGATGAGCAATATAGATAACAATGAGCAGTTCAAGAAACAATTTGAAAGTCGATTATCACATAATACATTAAAATCATTTAAAGAGGCAGGCAACCAGTGGACAGGTGACCCCACTTATGAAAAACTATTTTTATTCTGGAAAAGTCTTACATCATCGGAAAGCATATTTGAAGATCAAGCAGACTCTGCTCTAGATATTGGGGAGACAAACTTTACCAATAATGTCGATATAGAAAATGTTTATGATTCCGTAAACTTTGATATTAGATCGGATGGTATTCTAACCCACTTAATTATGAGGAAGCTAACGATATTGGAAAGGTCATACCAAAGTCATCGCAAGTATCACTGTCATCAATTAATGTGGTCCCAACAATCGAAGAAAATACATTTGAAGCAAATTCTCTTCTACCGAAACCATTGGTTGATTCACCTGTATTGATAGAGATTATTGATCCGAGGTTATCAGAAGTTACCCCACCACAGAAAATACGATTATTAACAGAAGAAAAAGCCCAACAAATATTACGTTCATCGACTCCTGAATCAAGCAAGTGTTGTAGTACCGCTCCATCAGTCTCTGAAATAGAGAACGCAGATGATGAAGTTAATAGTTGCTCTTCTCCCTTAAGTCTACGTCCAAACAGAATGCAAAAAAAAACGCTGATAGATAAGTATTCGGAAGAAATAGATACCCTTCAAAAATCTTTAATAATGCCTAGTACAAGCAAAGCTCCAACGCCAATAGTTATTGAAAATGTCACACCTTTCAAGAATGCATTTTTTTCCCCGAAAACCGAGAATACTCCCCAAACCAAAAAACTCACTAAAAAGGTTACTCCCACCGTAGCTATTGCAGCAGAATTTATGGAACACCAAAGAAGGTTAGACAAAGAGAAAGAAGAAAAAGAAAAACTTAAACAACTGAGAAAATGTAAGGCATTATAAAAGAAAAGACAAAAAGAAAACGATAAAAAGATAAAACAAGCACAGACTGAACAGAAAAAAGAAGAACCGAAAAAAAAAAGTGTAATGAAGAAATTAAAAGATGTAAATATGCGTCACGTCAACACACTAGATAAAAATTCAATCCAAAACTCTTCTGACAGTGACGATGGTTTTGTTTTTAATATTACTGCAAGGGCAAAGAAGGATAGTGACGATGATTTTGTTTTTAACATTCCTGCAAAGGCAAAGGAAATTAAACGCCGTAACTTCCTTGATTCAGATGATTCTGTTTAAATATTTATTCACAAAGTGATCAATAAATAATAATTATTATTTTAAGTTCATGTTAAATATCGTGTATAGCGCAATTCAGGCAGCGGTGGCAGCAAAAAGCAGCGGTGCGTAACACTTTCGGCTTTGAAAGAGTTTTAAACTTTATCTTCATTAAAATAATTATTATCAATACATATTTAAAAAGATAAAACTGTCGGTGACTGATGCCGCTAACAGCTGGTGGCAGTTACGATAAGTATCAGCGATACTAGTCTTTAAAATAATGTTGATAACGTTTAAAATTCTTTCAAAACTGAAAGTACTCTTCGAGCTGCTGCCGGCCGCTACCACCGCTGCCTGAATTTAGTCTAAAACTTCACTTACCTCAGTTTATTTACCATTAATTACGTAAGTAATTGTTGTTCCTTTTTGTTATGTTATTTAGATGTTTTTTAAAACTTTTTTTAAGTGCATAATGTGTAAACCTTCAGTTACTTTTAGTTCGTTTTTAACTATACTCTACGGATTGTTAATTTTTGAAAGATTGAGATTTAAAATGTTGTTTGATGTTTTTCAATACGTTTTTAATTTTATAACCTTTTGTTCCTCAACGAACTGTTGATTTTTGAAAGATTTTGTTTAGATTTTATTGTTATTAGTTGTCATTATTTTTTAAATAATATAACTAGTTGATTCCTTAATAATTGTATTTTTAATTCTATAAAACCAGTGAACATACCTCCTTATTTATTCTTAAATTCCTTCGGAATCCGTTGGAATTTGGGAATAAAAATTATTTTATTTTAACATGAGAGAATCCTAGGGGATTCTCTCATAGGGGATTCTCATGTGAATTAATTTAATAATACAATACAGAAAAAATGAGCGAAGCGATTTCGGTCTGTACGGAAAGATTTTTCTATACAGACCGACTTCTTTCGCTCATTTTTTAAATTTTACTTATTGTTTTTCACAACGTAAAGTTTTTTTTTAATTTTATTGAAGTTTCGTACAAATAATATTTATTAAATAATATAAATGTGATTAAAGTAATTCTAAAAATAATTCATTCACCATTTATTTGATTACGCAATGTAATAAAATCAATGGTCAATAAATGAAAAACTTACGAATTACGTTACTAACACATCAATATTATTTAATAAATATTATTTGTACGGAACTTTAATGAATATAATTTCTGACCCTCCGTATTAGGAGCCGTCTACCGCAGTAATAGGATCAGAGCAAAATTGTACCTCCGTATTAGGGAAAATCGACCAGACTATTTAAATATTTCTTTAAAATAAGAAATATCATCAACAGAAACATAGTCTCAACAGCAATACAAAATATAAATTCCACTTTTAACGATAGATTTTGTTTCCACCTTTAGAAATACCTACAAATGCTTATTTTTGTTTCTTACTTTCAAATGATGCGAAATACCTCCGTAATAGGTGCTTTTACCTTAAACTTGTCAATGCGTTTTGCATAGCTAGGAACCTTTTTTACTATTCTCGCAGACCAGGCTAGATGGTTCACAAATCTCTTTTGAATGCGCTCTAATCTGAGACTATGTGTTGCATAGTGGGGGCGCCATACAACCACGCAGTATTCCAATAGAGTACGGACAAGGCAATTGAAAAGGTATATTTTAGTTTTAGGCTTGCGAAAGCATTTTGCATTCCGCATGACGAAGCCAAGTGATTTTGAGGCTTTTTTGATAATATAGTCCATATGGGGAATAAATGTTAACTTACGGTCCGAAAGCACCCCCAAGTCTCTGATAACATCTACTTTATTTAAGCGTATGCGATCCATACTATAACTAAAATCGATAAAATTTGACTTTTGAGTAGATGTGATTTGAGAGCACTTTTTTATATTTAGTTCCTCCGTTATGTTGTGGGCAGCTATTAATTCGACGGAGCGTCCGGAGTTAGCTTTCAAAGAAAATGGAACTTTAAATGCACACCGGTACATAATGGACGTCCTAATTCCATATGCACAACCCGCATTGACTACACTTGGGGAAGATTCCATTTTTATGGACGACAATGCTCGCCCGCACCGTTCTGGCGACGTGGAAGCGTAATGCAAGAAGTTGGGATCCGTCGTTTAGATTGGCTAGCTCGAAGTCCTGATCACAATCCAATTGAGCATGTCTGGGATGTTCTAAAGAGAGGGGTAAGATCAGTGCAACCTGCTCCACAAATCATTAGGGACCTAAAAATAGAGTCATTGCAGAAGAGTGGGAACGTATTTCTCAAAATGTTATTAAAAACATCGTGGAAAGCATGCCCAGAAGGATTCAAGCTGTGATTTTGGCAGGAGGAGGTCACACTAGTTATTAGGTTTTTACTTTTGTAACCTTTAATAAAAAAAGTAAAAAAATCTAAATAATCTCGTTTTAAAGAATTCATCGTTTTTTTTTTTAATTGCCAGAATTCACTTAACGCGTATTAATTTAAACGATTATAAGTATACAGACTACGTCAAACAATTAAATTTCATTTAATTAACTCAAATCAACCTTAGAACGTAAATTTCTTTAGGTGCCCGTTTTTTTTTGCAAAAGAGTGTATGTTATTACACTAAATCATGCAATTCTTCAAAAGAACTTCTTGACATGTGGAAATACAAGTAAAAGCGATCCTCATACGATTCGAGTTCACGGCAAAGGTTATGATATTTACTGTGTTTCTCTTCTTTAATTTATATCATGGACCCATTTTCTTTTTGCACACCGGTTTAAAGAAATTTATTCTCATAAAAACAAACAGTCACTTACATGAGAAAATAGTTTACAAAAGTGCTTTATGGGATTGCACACGCAGAAGTATTCTGGCACAATAGTAGTAATATTGCTTCTTCCTCGTCAGATGAACTACTAAGTCCATATACCCAATCTTCGTCAGACATCGTGCACAACATAAGCGTCAAAAACAGTAAAATAAAATATGGCTGCCGCAGCCGGGCACGCAATGGGCCTACGTTGCGTACTCAGCTCGATTGCGTAAGCGAGCGAAGATATATGCGTAACCCGGTGTGACATCGGGTTACGCCATTGCTACGCGCGTGACGTGGTTACGTCATGTTCACGCATACACATCCGATCAGCTCGAGCCTTAAAACAGAATACGAAATACGAAGTTCTACTGGCGGTGTACGAAAAAAGATGTGGCTATCACTTCAACAGTGTCTACTAATAATTCTCATAATGTTATTTCGAAAAATTTTGAACATGTTTGTTTACCGGATCCCGTTAAGCAGATAGAATTAACTGTAAAAGCTAACATCAAACAAAAGGCCCACCATTCAATGGATGCACCCCCACAAATTGTTCAGCGGTGCATTGAAGATGCATAGCATAGCACAGACGCACATACGTTTTTCTTTCTCCAAAAAAAAAAAAAAACGAATTCGCATTATAGTTAATAAAGAACCAACGGATAGCTGTAAATATTTTATAAATAAAATATAATATTCTCACTTTACCCTCTTTTTATATCTTAGAAATATGCAATTTGTTAGGAAATACGCAAAATTTTTTACAACCCGCGGAGACGAACACAGTGATCGATCTGTTAGATTTAAGAATATGTTAATGTTACCCTCCTCTCGCAAGAAGCTGCTCTCAGATAGTCCTTATGTCAATAGAAATATTTCACAAATTACCGGATTCTATAAAGAAAGAAAAAAGTGATGCAAACGTTATTAAAAACCTTAAGCATATTTTAGGTCAAGCTTATTACACACTGAAAGAATATATGTATACTACTCAAAACAAAATACGGGCACAAGGTATTATGTCTGTACCATGAAAATAATAAAACCAATATATATTTTTTGTCTCCATAACGAAAACTAATGTTGTTTTTACCATGTAGACCAATAAATTTATTCAAATAATAATGATTAAAAAGTTTATTTGCTTTTGAAAGAAAAAACACATTTTAGGTTAAAAATAAAAACAACGTAAAGTTACTGAAAACAAAAGAAAATACTCCATGCTCATCTTTTAGTAACGGGTATGCCCCCCCTCGTTTAGCTACGCACTCCTGAAGCCTGGAGTACATGCTCTCAATCAAATGCCTGACATTTTCCATTGGAATCTCTTCTCAGGTCCTTTTCACAGCGTTGATGAGTTGCTGTTGGTTGTGGATTTCCTGATCATCGTCTCTGACTTTTCGTTTCAACTGATCCCACATGCGCTCTATTGGATTTAAGTCCGGACTGTTCGCCGGCCACGGCACGACTTGAATTTGAGAGTCTTCCAGTACAAACCGAGTCGCTTGAGCCGTGTGTGCACGAGCAATGTCTTACATCAAGATGAATCCAGGACCCGCTCGCTGTGCAAATGGGATCACATGTGGTCTGACCGCTGAGCAGTAACAGTACCCTCATTTAAAATAGCGAGCTCAGTTTTCGTGTAAGCTTATCCCGCCCCAAATCATTACATTTGGGCCTCCAAAACGATCGACTTCATGGATGCAGGCTTCTGAAAATCTCTCGCCGCGTCTTCTCCATACTCTAATACGCCGATCGTCGTTAAAAAAATTAACTTTGCATTCGTCTGTGAAGCGCACCATAAAAAAATAAATTACACCAAAATGAAAAATACCTCGTGGGCCTTATTTTGTTTTGAGTAGTATATAAATGATAAAAAAATTGACATACAAACGAACAACAACATCACTAATTGAATGGTTAATAGCGTATATTGTTTTTTTATTTTATAAATAGATTATTATTTTATGAATAGATTTTTATTTGATGAATTGGTTATTGTTTTGTTTTTATTTTGTGTACTAATTTAATGTGAATGTTGCTGTGCCCTACAGGGTCCACGATTGTGCCTAGCTCTAAACGATAAAATGTAAATAAGTTGAAACATTGTGGAATGCAATAAATAATATAAGTATGAGTATGTACCCAAGTATTAGTGCTCCTTACATGCCGACTAAGGACGCCATGAGAATGATGGTTCATCGGGTAAGGAATAAGAATTTACCAAGTGTTCCCAAAGATATACATGCTGTTGTGATTCCCGATGAATTAACAAAAAATAGCAAAGATGAAAATTTCCTGGTTACTACACTCATAATGAAGAATCTGTAATCGTATTTGGCACAAATGAGTATTGCAGACTTTTAAGTGTAGCTAATTATTGGCTGATGGATGGAATGTTTAACTGTTGCCCTCCCCCTTTTAGACAAATATATTCTATACATGCAATAGTCGGAACACCGGACGGTGCGCATAAAGAACTTTCTTTAATTTATGGTTTACTTTCACATAAAACTGTAAAATGTTAAGGAATATTTTAAGAAATACTAATAAGGCGTAGATCTGCTTGATAGTTTTATTAGAAGGTATCATATTACACGCAAAAGCAGAAAATGGTCAAATCGCCTGTTTTTTCCATCTTCTAGACATGACTATAATAAACTCCTGACTATTATATAAAAGAACTCTCAAACAGACCAACTCGACCACAAAGCTTTTGAACTTGTGTAATTATAGGCTTGAGTTGGCAAATGCCTTATGTAATCTCGGTCCACAGGCCAATGGTAATAAAAGGGGCCGGCCAAGCTCTTCTTCTTTAGAAACAGAATTTCAGCTGAAAAAAAAAGCGTTGACCTGCACACAGCATGCCTTCGAAAGATGTCCGCCAAGATAAAACGGACCATTGGCAGAAATGGGGTAATCACTCAAGGTGCAAATATCCTCACTGCAAGAGTTATACATACACATATTGTGAAAAATGAAGAGTAAGTTTATGCTATAATAGAGATAATAACCGTTTTAATAAATTTCACCAAGAATAAATAAACTATTATAAAATTCTATTGACATTGTGATTTTAATTTTCAACTGTTTCCTCATACATAGCATTGTTCGATGAGTGCGCACAGTTGCACATATGTTGGGGCTCCCGCGGTTCTGTAGCGCGTCAGGCATGTTCGCTGAGGCAGACACAGATAGCTTTCAAGCTATAATGCGCAAAAGAACGGCATCCCTGATGCGAAGGATTCGGGGGAGCACCAACAGCATTTTAAAGGTGATAGCGTATAAGCCTGATTGCCCGTTCCTGGAGCACTGGACCCGTATGCACGCCTACGGGTTTGGTGCGGCGGGAAGCGGACATAGTTATAGGTTTTTAAATTAGTTGCTTTTTGTTTTAGTTGTAAGAAATGTTACTAACATAGTTTGATAAGTGTTACTAACAAAGATATGAATCTTGTGTTCGATTTAAATAAATAATAATAATAAATAATAATAATATGAAACACACGATTTTTTAATTTTCAATGGTTATAATTCAAAACAATTTGTTTTTTTACTATTTTTCCTGTTCTTTATACACCTTAAAAATATATTTGAGAATATTAAAAAAAATCGCGCATTTAAGGGTCGCAACAGATCTTCAAAAACCGACTTACTTTAATAACGCTAACAAACCAAGCACGTCCAAAGTCACAATTCTTTCAAATGTAAAAGTAAACTAAAAATTATCTGATTTGCAATGTGAATAGTGAGATGTTTGATGATAGCGATGATGAAGCGATTTTCAAATAAATTTTGCCTGTAGCATCACTTGTAAAAAAAAAAAAATTTTTACTGATTCGAATCTCAGTTTACTGAATTGGATTTTTCAATGAAACAACTCGACGTCCTTAGCGTATCTAAAATTATTTCTCATACAAGAAGCGCGGTTTCAGAGAAAAAGGAGTTAAGAGAGAAATTACTAAAAAGCTGGTACCCCTGATGCCAGAATCCTGAAGGGATTTTAGGCATAATCTACCTATTAATGACAATTCAGTTAATCTTCTATTCTTTAGAATTTGTTAAAATGTATACAGTACGTTGCATAAAAGTTAAGGTAAGAAAAGTACAAAACAGAATTTCTTGCGGTTGGTCCATACTCGATAACCATATTTTAATCTAGGAAGTACCCATACTGATTTTGGTTTTTTTTTAGACAAGCATTTAGACATGCTTGTCTAAATGCTTGTCTAAAAAAAAACCAAAATCAGTATTAATATAAATAATTAAAAAAAAAATGTAATAAGCTTAAAACATACGGTATTAAAATAAATTAGAACATGCAGTATTTAAATAATTTCGCCACAATACCTCTAACAAATGTTCTTAACATTTGTTAGAGGTATAATGGCGTTTTTACATACGATAACGAAAATTATAAACCAAGAGATGTTGCAGGACATGACCGATTATACAGTGTGAGTCTTTATTATGTGCACATATCGAAATGAGGGAATCTATGCTTAATTTTATCGACGGCAAAAATATCTACGAGAATCTTATTTATTTATATTTTCTTTTGGGATTCAAAAAAAATTGTTTTCTACTGTGACCCCAGTGTAAACAAAACGGTGTAGGTAACTTTTAAACTAAATAATCTATCACAATGAAAGAAACTCCTGATTGGAAGTAATTAGGCATCCTCATGAACTTAATTGTGAAGAAAAAAAAAACCTCAATTGAATATTGCCCGTGGGGTGTCCGGGCTAGAATAGAATTTTGGGGGCCGAGTCACCCGCGTCCGTAGGAAAATACCCCTAATAATAACTAGTCCCTACACGTGGTCCCTGGGTGGTGCTAATCAGGTGACACTAACTGGTGGTAGGTTTCGGCCGCTGGCTTGCGACCACCCACTGGGCAAAGACGTACCGCCAAGTGGCTTAGCCGCGTACGATGCTCAGTGTAGCCAATTCAGAGGAGTTGGGTCGAAATAGTTGTTCCAATGCAGGCAGACCGACCAGGCTCGCGTTGATATGGGCGTATCGGGAGACTAGTCGCGGAGGGTAGCGGGATCCGAGGCACGGTGCGCCGCTGGCCGACCGCAGGTAGTTGGGGGCCCAAGTAGTGTGCTAGCCACACATGAAAGGCTGCCCCGCCAACTGTCGAAAAATCCCGGAGTGCACCATCGTGCTGGTTGGCGACCAGACGAGAGGGCCCGATCGACATTCCCGGGGGGGCTCGGGCGTCCCCGCAGTCTCCAGACTAGTCCCCCAATGATGCCGTCCTGTCAGAGCGTGCCTGAGGGATAGCAGCATGGAACCTCATTTCACTTCCTTCTCCTCTCCCTTCTTCACTCTCAAATCCATGACCAACAGGAACAAATTAAGAAAAGCTGTACAGCGGCAGCACTCCCTCTCACTCAAAGTGCACCTCGGTAACATACGAGGTCTGCACTCAAATCTCGCCGCAGTCCATCACCACCTAGAGACTGAGAAACCAGCGCTCTTGTTCCTGTCGGAGACGCAGATCGGATGTCCGTCAGACGTGTCGTACCTTACCTACCCAGGGTTTACCCTGGAGCACCACTTCAGACCACGCGCGGGTGTATGTATGTACGCCCGGGACGACATCTGTTATCGGCGTCTCCGCAACCTTGAGGACTCCAGGTTCTCAACGCTGTGGGTTCTAGTGGACACAGGCCTGGACAAAATTGTCTACGCCTGTGTCTACCGGTCGCATAGCGGCGATCTGGAGACAACTGGGCTCATACAACATCTCAGTGAGGCGGCGGATGCGGCTCAGCAGCGGTACCCTTCTGCCCAATTGGTGTTGCTGGGGGACTTCAACGCCCACCACCAAGAGTGGCTCTTCCCATACCAGCACACAGACCATGCTGGACGAGAGGCGCGAAACCTGGCGCTAGCGCTAAATCTCACCCAGCTGGTCCAGGGGGCAACAAGAGTGCCAGATGTTGATTCGCACACAGCCAATTGCTTGGACCTTCTGCTGACAACAGATCCAGACCGCTACTCAGTGTCGATTTCTTCTCCACTGGGTAGCTCCGACCACTGTCTGGTGAAGTCTGTGTCCGTCTACTCCCCGCCCGATCCTTGCCCTAGAGGCACCCGGCGGGTATGGCGATACAGGTCTGCAGATTGGGATGGCATGCGATCTTTCTTCGCATGTTATCCTTGGCAGCCTACTTGCTTTTCTTCGACTGATGCTTCGTTGTGCGCGGACGCCGTGACGGATGTGTTGCGGAGGGGGATGGAGTACTATATTCCGTTCTCAGACGTAACAATGTCTGGTGAAGCTCGCCCATGGTTTGGTGCTGAGTGCATTCGTGCTAATGCGTTAAAACATTCAGCGTACCTAGCATGGGTTGACGCCCGCACTCGCAAAGCAAGTGACGTGAGCCGGAAGAAGAGAGCCTTTAACAGGGCTGCCAAGTCCTGCAAGAAGGTGTTGCAGAGAGCTCGGTTTGACCACATTAGCCGAATAGGGAACAAACTTGCTTCATACCCAGCAGGTAGTAACGCTTTTTGGTCCCTGGCTAAGTCGGTCGAATCGAACTTCTGCCGCCCCTCACTACCACCACTGCTGAGACCCGACGGGTCGCTGGCCCACTCCGCTGAGGAGAAAGCTAACTTGATCGCCTCTATATTTGCGGAATCGTCACGTCTGGATCCGGGTGGCGCGAGGCTCCCTGTTTCTTCTGTTGGATGCGAGTCGAGTATGTTGAACATAAGCATTCATCAGAAGGACGTTCTTAGGGTACTGCGTAACCTAGACGTGAACAAGGCTAGTGGCCCTGACGGGATTCCAGCAATTGTACTGAAGACTTGTGCGCCTGAGTTGTCTCCGATCTTGACGCGCTTATATCGCCTGTCGTTTGAGACTGGGAAAGTGCCGATGGCTTGGAAGCAAGCTAACGTGCAGCCCGTGCCCAAGAAAAGTAGTCGGGCTGACCCGTCGAATTATAGACCCATTTCGGTGACGTCCATACTCTGTAAGAGTATGGAACGGGTGCTGAATCGTAAGCTCCTGGCATACCTAGAAGCGAATGATATCCTCAGTGACCGACAATACGGCTTCCGCCGAAATCGATCAACTGGGGATCTACTAGCGTATGCCATTCACATCTGGAGTGAAGCCATCGAGAAGCATGGAGAGGCACTAGCAGTCTCCCTTGACATCTCAAAGGCCTTCGACAGGGTCTGGCACGATAGCCTTATTAATAAGCTTCCTTCCTTCGGTCTGCCCGCTGGATTGTGTGATTGGATTGCAGATTTCCTGAGGGATCGGTCTATTCGAGTGGTCATAGATGGCTGCTCGTCCGGACTGCTGGATATTAATGCCGGGGTTCCTCAGGGGTCGGTGCTCTCAGCAACATTGTTCCTGCTGCATATTAATGATCTGCTAAAACCCGGTACCTTTGGGTATGCAGACGACAGCTCTGTCGCTGAGAGATACGTTTCCGACGCACGAGCTAGTGGGTCGCAGATCCGGTCTCTCCGGGAGGCGATGGTTGAGCGCTTGAACTTGTCCTTACAGGCTGTCTCTGAATGGGGCGACGCCAATCTGGTCAAGTTCAATGCTGCTAAGACCCAAGCGTGTCTCTTTTCCGCTAAAAGGAGCCAATTCCACCCAGCTCCATCTTTCCGAGGTGTAACCGTGCCGATAACCGACCGACTTGAGCTTCTTGGTGTTACGTTAACATCAACCCTCAACTTTGGCCCTTTCATAGAGGCAAAGGCTCAAGTGGCTGCCAAAAAGCTGGGGATCCTAGCAAAGGTGAGACGGTACTTCACGCCGGAACAGCTGCTTAAACTTTATCAAGCGCAAGTTCGATCGTGTATGGAGTACTGCTCTCATCTTTGGGACGGATCTGCCAGATACCAACTTGATGCCCTAGAGTCAATTGAGAAACGAGCCAAGAGGATCATTGGCAATGATAGGCTCGTCGAGTCAAAGCTCCAAAGTCTTGAGCATCGACGCCGAGTTGCTGGCCTGTCGGTTTTCTATCGGTTGCATTTTGGGGAGTGTGCGACGGAATTGCATAATTTAATTCCGCCGAGCCCGTTCCATCATCGGACCACAAGACGTACGGCGATGCGCCACCGGCACACGGTGGACATCCCACCCACACGCACGAAACGTTTTGGGAATACATTCATTGTGCGTACTGCTAAGGAGTGGAATTCCCTGCCTGAGTCTGTGTTTCCTGATAGCTACAACCTGGGAGTCTTTAAGGCAAGAGTGAATAGGTTACTTCTAGGCAAGCGTGCTCCATCTTAGACCGCATCATCGCTTCCCATCAGGTGAGATAGTGGTCAAACGTATGCCTATCAATAGATAAAAAAAAAAAAAAAAAAAAAAAAAAAGCACCCCCCCCCCCTGGGGAGGCCTTTGTTCAACAGTGGACGTTTTCCGGCTGATGAAGAATTGAAAATAAACATGTTTTTTTTTCATCATGTTTTACAATAATCGTAAAATTTCTCAATAAGACGCCCCCATTACCTATCTTTTTTATTACTTTAACTTAACCTTCATTGTATTATAATAATAATACTTTATTGAAAACAACGTAAGAGCACATTTAGTATTTACAAGTAGTAAATACTCGATGCGAATGAAGACTAGACTATACCATCGTTTTCCTTCGTATCAGTCGAGTAAGGACTCGTGCGCGTGTGATCTCGGTGTACACCAGCGGCTCGCCTTATTGATACTTACCTACTCGACGTCATAAGACTGTTTTTCTTATCAATATTATGTCAACCTTTAGACACCCACTGCTGGGCATAGGTCTCCCCCAAGGGGGGTTCAGCCGTAATCGCCATGCTTGGCCGATGCATGTTGGCGATCGTAGTAGGTGTTATGGTACTCAGAAGGACGCTGCTGCCCATCCTCCGGTCAATATCCCTCTGTCGCCTTCTACGACACCCACGGGTAGAATGGTGCTATTCGAGACCGGCACCGCACGGCGGTTTTCTACGTGTATGTAAAAACACAATCAATTATGATTATAGGCAGGCAATTAAAAAAAATAAAGAAAAACCAACAAAACAAAAAAATTGGAAAATCTGATTTTGTCTCAAATGAATTGATTTTTTTTAAATACGCCTATAATACATACATACCGACGCGTATTGTTAGTACGCACAGACTAAGCTAATACTTTAAAGTATGCGTACTTCATGGACTAGGTGGAACCTATTCCACCTCTCGTACTAGGTAAATTTTGTACTAGGTGCACCTAGTCCAACTCCGTACTAATACTCGATCCAAATACGACGCATCACGTTGACCGGTGAAAGATTGACTAGACTGATTGATTCAATAGACTTAAAAGTCTATTGACAAATGAACTACCTGAGTTATTGGAGGATGTACCACTGGCTTTGCGTCGAAGGATGTTTCTGCAGATGGACGGATGCCCTGCCCATTACGCTACAAATGTAAGATCATTTTTAAACGATAATATTATATGAACGTTAATATGATAATTCTTGCGTTCTTTCTTTACAACAACGAGGTGAACATTTTGAGAACCTGATGCATTAAATTTTGTGTAAAATAATAAAATAAAAAAAAAAAAAAAAAATGGATTTAATTGAACTCTTTTGTATTAATTATCATTTTAAATAAGCCATCCTTAAGAGAACAATTAATTGCGCGTTCGGAGTGTCAACATTTTCTATATAGAAAATGTTATGTTTGGGTTATAAACATGTAATTTTTACTATTGGGTAGCGAATACGATGAAGATTAATTGAAAGTAATAAAAAAGGTAGGTAATTGAGGTGACTTAATGAAAAAATTTACGATTATTGTAAAAATTAATGAAAAAAAAAAACAGACTTGTGCTAATAAAACATGTTTTATTTCAATTGAGGCTAGTTTTTTTCCACAATTTTCATTTTATGAGGACGCCCAATTACATCTAATCATTATGGAGTTTGTTTCAACGTGATAGGTCATTTAGTTTAAAAGTTTCACAGTTTTGTTTACACTGGGGTTACAGCAGCGAAAAATTTTTTTTTTAATATAAATAAATAATAAGATTATTTTTAATATTTTTGCCGTTGATAAAATTAAGCATAGATTCCCATATTTCGATATGTGCACATTATAAAGACTCACACAATATAGAAGACGATCTCTTCTCGAAACCTTCAAAGTATTGACAGAAAAAGAATCACTTTCAGTTGACGAGCAAATGTTTGCGACGAAAGCATGCAACTTTTTACACCAATATCTTCCTAATATACCCCATAAATGGGAATGCAAAAGTTATTGGTTTTATGTGATGACAAAGATTTTGTCTATGATTTCGAAATTTACTCCGGTACTGATAAGTATCCTGATCTTAGACTACCTAAAGAAGTTGATTTAGGCGCTAGTAGCAATATTGTAGTTATGTAGACGTGTTCTTAAGCAAGAAAATTATTAAGTATTCTTAGATAATTATTAAACTTCTCCTGAATTGGTGTCATGTTTAGCGAAATAAGGCATAGGAAAGAAAAGACCAAGACAACACCTTGTCACAGATGTGGATAATTTTGATCAGAGGGTTACTAAAAGGTGTATTCATAATTACCACCACACCAATAAAAAAATACCCACTGTAGAAAAACTACGACAGAAGTTGCGGAAAGATATAAATTTTATAGAGTCTGAACACAGTCTTCGCCATATAATCAAAATCTTGGGTTTCAAGTGGAGGAAAACTGAGAATAACTGA
This sequence comes from Charanyca ferruginea, assembly GCA_947361185.1. Taxonomy (NCBI): domain Eukaryota; kingdom Metazoa; phylum Arthropoda; class Insecta; order Lepidoptera; family Noctuidae; genus Charanyca; species Charanyca ferruginea. The sequence continues at coordinate 18,501,621 of OX376077.1, read as the reverse complement.
AAAAAAATCCCTGCCACGTTAGCTCTTCACCACCCTTGGTTTACTGGTGCAGAATGCCTGAGGCATTAAGTCCGCCTTTGTGTTGTTGTTGTGCATGAAGTGTAAATAAAAAATTAAATTTTAATAGAACAATCCAATATTCGCTTCCAGCCTTCATATATTGCCTGCCTACCTTTCATAAGTACGGTAAAATGGGATTACTTTGATACTACGGGTTTACTTTGATAACAACTTCCGACTGTTAGCTTGATGAAAATTCATGTTTTAATTTAAAACAGTTTTCGCGAATTCTTTAGATATTCTGCATTAATAATTAAAATTAAGTTGAGAATTCTACTAAAAGAACATCGGTCACCGCCCATACATGCTGTGACCTGACTATAAAATATCGCGAACATGACTAGTGTATGGATTAATCCGTTCCTCTAGGCACAAGCATCAATCCTAAATTGAAAATATATTATTTAAAGGCCGAGGATCATAGAACGATACACTTATGTATTTCGTCACTTTTGAGGTTATGATGTAATAATGTCTGCAGCCATGACTACAACCTCAGCTAAATCTATTGATATATAAACTATGCAGTACTAAATACTATCTAATTATTATAACTATATAAGTCAATGGCTAAAACCACAAAAATGAATCAATAACCTTTCTAATCTTTTCACTGTTAAGTAGGTACTTAAGACAGGTGCAGCGCAATGTGCATGAATCAGGGTTTGATTATACAACAGCCAAACTAGACTGATTTTTAGTAACTGTTTTAAATTATTATGAGAAATATAAAATATGATTCCTTGATATACTTATACTAAAAATATAACCTAATAATATCTCAGTCGTAGGTATCTCAAAGGTCGGTAAAATAAAGATAATAAAGGCGCATGTTGAATAAAACACCAGCATGGTTTTAAGTATTAATTTATTGTATGTCTTCCCTTACAACAACCGAATCTAAATATTCAGCAGGTGCAGAAATATTTGACTGGTATCAAGCCCCTCCAAGGTACCACACAATCGTCATGACATAAGTACAACGTCCAACTGTGCGTCGCCCTACCAAACAGTTGCAACAGTACTCTGCTATACCTTCTCTCCCTCATATACCGTTTTCTATTAAAATATAAACATAGGCTTTCTTGATATATGTTTAGAAATGACTTTCCCCCGTATCAGAGTATTGTTGCCACTTCCTCTCAAATTGTACTCTGAAGTAATTATACTGTCACTTGTTATTTCTATTCTGTACCCACCATGAAATCTTACGTGCTCCCCATAATATGACCGTGCTTGTCGTATCTGATAAGTTCCTAAGGCGAAAATAATTGATTAGTTCATTTCCATTCTAGGAAATGTGATTAGGTTATCCCTATCAGCTGTAATACTAACAAAGTTAGAAGATCGTCTGTTCATATTAATTTGTACTATCAACCAATAGGGATAAATTATTTGCTAAATAAATCCTTTCTCTGATAATATTTAACATTTCCCCTGCATCATCTCTATTTCTCAGGCGAACACCAAACCTGTTCAGAAGACTGGCCGCTATTTGAAAATGTTGCATCATATGCGGTACAGTTTTATTAAAATAGTCTTGCCGTAATAATTTAAAATCTCTTTTAAAATATCCATTAAACACCTCCACCACCCGCTACTATTTGCTCCTACTTTTATTTGCTCTGTGTGTGTGTGTGTAATCATCTTCAGTTATCTGAAAAAGAAGACATAAATATCGAGGGTATAGTGTTCAAACCCAATAAGTGTCGAAAAATAAAAAATCGTTTTATTAGTACATCTTAATGCATTTTTGACGCTCTTTCCAGTGGTCTAATCCAATAAGTGGAATTCGCAGTAGAAAGAAAATTACTTAAGGTAATAACCCAATAAAGTCACCACGTTTAGCCAAGACTTAAAAACTGGTACCCTATAAAGCGTGTTATCTTGTTACTTAATATTTTTATTTCACGTTTAAACCACATAAAGCTTATTATTGGTATTGAGTGTTCAATAATTTTAACTAAAATTACTCAACGGTTTAGAGGCAATAATCACTATTTGTATTTATCGGGTTTTATCTTTAAATACGTAGATTAAAAAACAAACAAAACCAAAAGTTAAATCAAAATAAATGTATTTGTCGGGTTTTACTGTCGATTATGTTTCAAAAGTAACAAGTTATGTTTAGTTATATGGTATTAGCTCTCTTCGTCAACTAACTTTCTTCACACTTTGTTCGAAGAAGAACCCAATAAATCAATTTGACCTATGAACTTCTAGCATTACTGTTGTCAGTTTGCGAGGCGCATTTGCATCGCGCACGCGTCGTCGCGTCGTCCGCGCGTATTGTTATCGAAATTCCTCTCTTTAATGCGATAATACTTTAAGAGTTACTACGCTAATGCTACAATGGGTGATCGAGGAAGAAAATTAGTGCAACTAGCTTGCATTAAGCCGTTGATATCAGGTAAATTCTCACTTTATAGATATTTATTCTTAAGTAATGAAGAATGAAAGTAACCTAACCTAGTTGTATCGTTCAATTCTTAACTAAACTTTGATTAAGCACTTTAGCTATAGTTTCAAAGCAATCAGCCTATTATAATTGTTAATTCATTGTGTTATAAATAGTATTATTAATTTGGTAAGTCATACCAGCCAAAGTAACGAGGCCGGCGCGGCGTCGAGCGAATTGCGCCGCTGTTTCATTCGATGCGCTGTGTGTGAGCGGGAGAGCAATAATAATCACTCGCGGTTCACGAATTTCTATTATCAAATACGGTGCACTGTCGGCGGACTTCCGGATTATGCGGTTTTACCACTAACAACTTTTATCGTTTTTAAAACGGATTCTACAGTAATAAAATAATGTTTTTATGTTTTTTTTTTCACTTACTTATTTTTCTCCTATAAATTTATTATTATAGCACTTAATGTTGGTTTTAGATATTTCCGATGATGATATCATGAAAGTGGAACTGCCTTTGGAAAATCGAAATCCTGCAAGTACTTTACAAGATGCTTGTGGTAAGTTTTACGTGAAGTTTCATACCATGTATTGTCTGACTTATTTGTTATTTTTATTAAATAATTAGGTTTAAGTTGTTATTTACTTACATTTTTACAGAATAAGCTATTTATAATTAATGTTATTTTGTTTTTAGATGGTACAAATTCCAATTTGGATAAGGGCAGCGCTAATTTGAAAAATCTAGATCCAGCCAGTAATGTACACGATACTCGTGGTACGTAGCTATGTACTTCTCAAATGATGTTATTTCTTTATCTACTATAACTGTTCGATATTTTGTGTTGATTATACTCATTAAATTAATTTTAGATATAGCTGTGCCTTTGATGTCACCAAACGATGTTGATGTAATTTCGAATAGTTCATCAGATCTGAACCTTACGCAAATGGATACTGTTTTAAAGATGAAGGATCTTCTCGAGGATAATTTCATGAATACAGGTACTTATATTTTTTCCAATTCTATCTTACTTTATCCATGTAGTATGTGGGCGGCGCTAGACAGGGCATTGTGGCAATCTTTTGGAGAGGCCTATGTCCTGCAGTGGGCGGCGTTTAGGTGACACGATTGTCTGAATTAATAGGTACAATTAACTTTTGAGTTCTGTGTTATCATAACATTATGAGCATTTTTACAATATTTTATTATTTACGCAGGTCAATCTCCTGAGGCAATTGCGTCTACAAGTCAGATAATTTGTTGTTATGCGTCAGATGAATCAAGTGAGAAAGAAAACCTATTTGGCAGCGACTTTTCAGATAAAGATCCTACTTACGTGCCAGATTCAGATGAAAATATTCAAAACGATAGTGGTTCTGACTGTATTGTGATAATTCCTGAGGAATGTCAAAACGATACAGGCAAAGAATTCGTTACGTTGATTCTTGAAAATGTTTTGGATAGAGTTTGGTTATCCGTCAAACCCATAACGAGACGAAAGAGAGCTCAACCAAGAGAGTGGAAACGAAACATTAGTAAGGCGAGAAAAGCCGAGGGATTATCTTACATTACAAAAGGTGTTGCTAGATCGGCCAAAGTGCCAAAGCCCATTCAATGTGACAAATGCATATTTAAATGTACTCAAAAGTTTTCTCCTGACGAACGAAACGTTTTGTGTCGTAATTATTACAATATGAACTTCGTATCACAAAAAAATTTTATTCTCTCATGCCTAAAGATTCAGCCTGTAAAAACTAGGAAACTACAGAAAACATCAAATAAAAAGGATCGCACAGTCAGCAAAAAATACTTTTTCAGAAAGAACAACGAACAAATTCAAGTCTGCCTCAATTTTTTCAAAGCGACTTTATGTATTAGTGTGGATGTTATAACTGACGCTGTGATTAAAGCTGATTCTTTCGGGGTTTACATTAGCGATGATCAACGCGGCAAAAAAGAACCACCTAATAAAACAAGCCCTGTAGACGTTGCATTTGTCCAACAACATATTGAATCTTTTCCTGTGATGGAGTCCCATTACTGTCGTAAAGATAGCAAAAAGAAATATTTGGCTCCAGACGTAAAATCTATTAATAATATGTATAGATTGTATCAGGACATTTGCAGAGAATCCGAAAGGGTAGCAGTTTCAGCATTTAAGTACCGTGAAATATTTAATGATAAATTTAATTTGAGTTTTTTTCATCCAAAAAAAGACTTATGTAATATTTGTTCAAAATACGAAAAAGCTGACTCGAAAGAAAATTTGGAAGAAGAGTATCGGGAGCATTTACAGCGTAAAAAAATATGTCAAGCAGAAAAAGATGTTGACAAAATTCGGGCTAATACAGATGACTCATTTATGTCTATTACTATGGATTTACAAGCTGTGTTGCAAATACCAAGTGGAGGGGAAAGTATATTATACTATATGAGGAAGTTAGTATTATATAATTTTACTATTTACGAAGCAAAATTTCCAAATAATGCATACTGTCTCTGTTGGAGCGAACTAAATGGTAAAAAAGGGAGTTCTGAAATAGGTACGTGCCTCTATTACTTTTTATCGGAAGAATTACCCCAATCCATCAAAGAAATAAGTATTTTTTCTGATACCTGTAGCGGACAAAACAGGAATCAGTACATCTCAGCACTTCTGCTCTGGACAGTTCAAAAAATCGATCATTTAGATATAATCGAGCAGAAATTCTTAGAAAGTGGCCACACTCACATGGAAGTGGATTCCATGCACGCTGCTATTGAATCAGCGTCTAAAAATAAAACAATAAGTAGCGTAAGTGAGTGGAAAAACGTTTTTAAAGCAGCTAGAAAGAAGAGGGCCAAAACTATTACGAAAGAGGATGTGAAGGAAACAATAGAGATTGATAATTATAAAGTGAGAGAATTTAAATTTAATGACATGTTAGACTTGAAAAATCTTAGCGCTGCAATAATTAGAAACAAAAATAAAGATAACTTGAAGGAAACGGTTAACTGGCTTAAAATAAAAAGGATTAAATATGTTAAAGGGGACTTAAAAATATATTTTAATTATGACATGTCCGAGAACTTTCGTAGCATTGATGTCTGTAAAATGGCCGTTAATACACCAAAAACTAGAGCTAAAAGAAATTCAAACCCGCCTTCAGTTAATGTTCAATTACCAAACGAAATAGAGCACTTATATTCCACTCAATTACCAATTAGCCTTGCTAAAAAAAAGGATCTCCTCAATATGTGCGAAAAACTTATCATACCAGAGGAACTTCATGCATGGATACGTGGTATGAAGACGTACACCAAACCTACAGTTTTCGAAAGTGACGAAGAGTGATTTATCTTGTTTTTTTTTGTGATTCTTTAAATAAACCATTCATTAAAGTACATAATATGTTTAGTTTCTCTAGATCTAAAACCCAATAAGTCGGTGCCCTTTGTAACTTATATTTTTATTATGTCAAAATGGACTACCTCAGAAACTCAAAAATACTGTTTTACACTAATTCAACGTATCCACTTTTACCACAAATACTCATTATAACGACATTATTTGTATAACATAGGTAATTTTGTCCTTAAAACTTAAATATTGAATATCTCAAAAGTGTAAATTTCGTACTTATTGGGTTTGAGCACTATACCCTCGATATTACTATTATGAAACTTAAATGGATATCTGGGGTTAATTTCTAGTACAACCTAGTATGGCTAAATATCAATATTTTACATGGAGCAACTACCATCAGACCTCCACAGCCCAATCCATGGGATATTCTGATACTCTTACATGGACAGATTTTATAAGCTTTTTACTGGATATAATGATTATCAAAGATGGTAAATGTATGGAAAACGGGACCAATAGCTTAACATGCTTGCAAGGCACAGGGAGTCTCAATGAGTAATGAAACTGTAACCCATCCACTGTCTGCGACAAATGCAGCTTTACCTCGTAGATCAATCAATCTACTCAGTATCCACGTTATACTAAACCATAATTGAGCATAAAAAATCTCGGGTTGGGTTTTAAAACGTGCCGCCCCGCTGGGGGAAAAGTGAGTATATTCGGGGGTTCTGGAGGGTTTTCTGATATCCTTACAACAGTTTTTTTTTGCCGGGGACGAAATATAAAAAACACAAAAAAAAAAGAATCCTTACTTTTAGGTTAGAAACGCACATATTTAGACCAAAAATATGTATAACAATGATCCTAATGACGTGAAACTAAACGCAATGCCGCCATTTTGTCACCTTGACAGCTGTCACTGTCATGAGGCCTATCTCTCATTCCGTTCCCATCTGTGGTTTCGTGAATGTGTCCGTGCTCCGTGTTGTTTTGTTTCGTGGCTTTTCTGACGACTCTGGCTTGCTCACTGGATTCCGACGATAGTTTTTACGAATTATTAACCTTGGCACTGACACCGGACTTCGCTTTCTTACTTCTGGAACTTACCTTGGCACGCATAACGGACTTCGATACATTACACGAAATGGACTCTGATGTGCCCCTTGAGACTGGCGCTTAAGTGGTATGGCGGTTGCTGCCTCGCCCTCAGGGAGTGAGGCTGTTCCTGGTCCGTCACATGAAGAGCCATCTACATCAACGGGTCGCCGTTGCCGCTCTGACGATGATACCGAGGAACAACATGCTGCAGTACGAGTTCTGCTATCTAATGAAATAATAGCGCACTGGAATTTGGCTCGTGTCATACAAGAGTTAGGCTCAAGAGAGCAGTGCGTGGCTTTTGCCGAAGAAAATGATTTAGTGGCTAAAGAAAAATTGTGCAGGACGCATAGAGTGCCAATGAAATTGACCATGAGCACAAACCAAAATCTTGGGTCATGGGTTTGCCATAAAGGAAATTGCAAAAATAAATCAAGGACGGCGAGAACAAAAGGAACCTTTTTTGAGAACATAAAAATAGACTTGCGTGTAGTTTTTTATTTAATATATGCATACACACATAATTGGAGCTACGAACAGACCATACACGAATGCCCTATGAAAGAGGAATTTCAAACCTGTTTGTCACGGGCTACAGTGGCAGACTGGTTTAATTACTGTCGAGAAGTAATAGTACTTTATTATTTGGAGGAGCAGCAGCAACTAGGAAAAATTGGAGGAGTCGGAAAAATTGTCCAAATTGATGAATCAAAATTCGGGAAAAGGAAGTACAACCGAGGTAAATATATATTAGATATACTACTTGCCCCAACTCTTTAGTATATGTTATGATTATTTTTTCATGCAGACAGGACTTGGTCTTAGAACCGACACAGTGCACCCCCGACCCCACGTAGTCTTGTGGTCCCTACCCCTAGAGTGTTTTTTATAAAGGCGGGAGCCAGGAGCTCAAGGGAACTCCTGAGTGGAGCAAGCCACACAAAGTCGAGCAGAGCGAAGGGGGGAGGTGGCGAGCGAAGCGAGCCGGCGACCTCCGTAACGAAGCGAAGGTGGAGTGTGGCGTAGCGACACTCAGGGGTGACCGAAGAGTTTCTGGCGGGAGCACACCCGGAGTCCGACTCAGTCCACCTTGACTGGATTAGGCTAGATACAAAATGTCCGATTGATACTTAGTAATTTTTTATTTTCTGTTTCAGGTCGGCATATTGAAGGTCACTGGGTGTTGGGGATGATAGACGATGGATCTGAAGATTTGAGATTGGAGGTGTGCCCTGATAATATTCGTAACGCTGATGTTTTAGTGCCCCTTATCCAAAAACATGTTGAAGTGGGCACCACCATTCATACCGATTACTGGAGGGCATACGATTGTCTCTCAGAGCACGGGTACATCCATAAAAAAGTAAATCATTCAGATCCAGACAACCCTTTTGTGGCTGAAGATGGGACTCATACACAAAGGATTGAGTCCCAGTGGAGAGCAGTAAAAAGATTTTTTAAAAAAGAAAATTATAATAACCCAAAAAATTTTGCCGATTTCATTATTGAATATTTGTGGCGGAGAAATGTTTATAAACATAAAAAAGATCCGTTTTTAGATTTAATGGAGGGTATTAAGTTTGATATAAAATAAATTAAAATTTTAAAGTAAAGTTGTTTTTTATTTTTCTCACATAAACGTCTCATGCAAAAAAAACAAACGAAATAAATTTTTACCGTTGCCCTCCCCCTCCCCTCTGGACCCCCCAGAACCTCTACAATCTATATTTGCTATGACAATAAAATTGCACATAAAAAAAAAACATTTAAAAAAAAGTATACATTTCCGGCAGGGGGAGTGGTGGGGAATGGGTACCCCCCTCCCCCCTCCACAGAACCCTATCACGGCGGCACGTTTCAAAACTTTAACCCTAAAACCACAAGAAATCGCCCAGTATTCAACGACGCAAGAGCAACGATCGGAAATTCGAAGGACTGCGCTCACTGCGCTGCGCGGATTGTCGCTTTGACAGCAGACAGCTCTCATCACTCATGTCATACTACGTTCCGTTCTATGTATTAGTACAAATATCAACCTATCATTTGCAACTCGTTTCGGAATACTTAATCCATATCCCTATCTAAAAATGATGTTATTGATCATTACACTACAAAAACAAGTAAACAATCTACAATACAATCAAGTATTTAAAAAAGTAAACGCATAATGGTAGTGTTGCTTTCGTGTTATGATGAAAGGTGTACCACAGATAAAAACGGGACGGGTTTAGATGCGTTCAAAACCTATAAAAAGTAGTAATGTAATGAGGTTTTTATTACAAAGCTAAATTATTTTCCCGGCCCCAATAAAATAAGCTGGACCCCGTAATTTAATATACACTTAAATCACTATTTTTTGACGTATCAATCATTAGTGGTCGTTTCATATTTTTGTCAGGTCACATCTGGCCGATGTTCTTTGACAATTATTACGGAAGTTTGTTTATCTAAAAATATGAACGGAAGTCAAAGTTGAGCTACTAACATTTTAAATTAGTAATAATAAAAATCGAAACACTTTCTAAAAACATAAGTTAATATCAACATTTTTTTTGTGGTAAATTATACGCTAGTATAATTTACCACAAAAAAAATGTTCGATTATGTTTCGATTTTTATTATTACTAATTTAAAATGTTAGTAGCTCAACTTTGACTTCCGACATTATTATAAAAAGATTAGTCAGCTAAGGTACCCGACTTTACTTTTTATGTTCCAATAGTAACGGCGGCAGTCACTGTTGAGCTACGAAGCCAGTTGGTCATTTGAAAATATTGTATCCAAGTGTGTATTGGTTAATAAAGTGTATTTGTAACTAGGCGGCAGATTTGTTCTTGATACAGGTGCCTCACAATCATTAATAAACCCGCGAATTTTAGAAGAAAAAAAAACATAGATACAAAAATTAAAAACGAAACACATTTCAAAAAAACAGCACACTCAACTTTAAAACATAAGCAAGTAGCATAATATTAAACTCCCTGTAGATTTATTTAATGAAGAAATCACTCATACATTTTTAATGTTCAATTAAATGTAAAATAGATATCAAAAACATGATCCTCAGAACCGATAAAGCAAATATACCAATTAGAGACGATATAACATCACAAACTAAAATAAAACCCAAAAGTGAGCAAGTAATTAATCTATTATGCAACTATAAAGAAGGTGAATATTTCTCAGAAAAAAACAAAAAATGGTTTAATCTTTCCACCGGCATTAATCACTGTAAAGAACGGAAACGCACTAATGACGGCAATAAACACTTCTGATAAAAATACAAACTTTAAAAATAGCTGTCACCTAAATTTTCAGAAATTAAAAATAATAAGTAGTACTCCAAAACCAAATAAAATTAATACTATAGAACTGGACAAACTACAGAAACAAAATCTAAAAAAATTGCGAACCGATCACATGAACGCGGAACAATACCGCGAAATTAAAAAAGTTGTGTTTTAATTATAGAGATATTTTTCATTGCAAAGAAATTCCACTAACATTCACTCACGAAATTAAACATCAGTTAAGACTAACAAATGATAACCCTATTTTCGTACGTAATTATAGACAGACACCTAAACAAAAAGAGGAAATTAAAAAACAAATTAATCAATTATTGGAAAATAAGATAATTCAGCAGAGTAATTCACCATGGTCATGCCCAGTACACATAGTGCCTAAGAAATTAGACGCTACAGGGGAACAAAAGTATAGATTAGTTATATAGATTACAGAAAACTAAATGATAAAACCATAGAAGATAAATATCCCTTACCTATTATTGATGACATTTTAGACAAATTAGGTCGTGCCCAATATTTTACCACACTCGAGCTAGCCTCAGGTTACCACAAAGTAGAAATGAACCCAAACGACGTTGAAAAAACTGCAATTTCTATAGACTGCGGACACTATGAATTTCTAAGAATGCCCTTTGGTTTGAAAAACGCACCAAGTACATTCCAGAGATTGATGGATTCAGTATTGCGAAGTCTGTACAATGTATTAACATATCTAGATGACGTAATCATATATTCCACATTCCTACAGGAACACTTGGACAAGTATAAACAGGTATTTGATAGATTCAGAACACATAACCTAAAAATTCAGTTAAATAAATCAGAATTCCTACAAAAACAGGACAAATTTCTAGGACACACACTTACAGATAAAGACCTTCAGCCAAACGAAGATAAAATCGCAGCAGTTAAAAAGTTTCCCTTGCCTAAAACACAAAAATAAATGAAATCCTTCCTAGGATTAGTAGGTGGGCATACACTCAACCGCATAGGCGAGGCGGGCCGTGAGCGGTGCCGGGCGATAACGAAGCACATCGGCGCGACCGCTCCCCATCACCAACAGTGAGCCGTTACCTGCGACATCGTACGGCCGCGCTCGCGCATCTTAACATTTTTACTTTTATTTACTTAATTACGAAGTCTTTAACTTTTATGTGTTGTTCATTTTTACATCCTTTATACATTATACGTTTTTATACAGTCCGCTATTCATTTCTATTCTCTAACTGAGATATCGTCGCAACAGTAGGCTATTAGAGAAAATTCATAAAAGATTTCGCAAAACTCACTAAACCATTAACAAAATGTCTAAAAAGGGTAGCAAAATCACACTAACACCGGAGTACACACAAGCATTTGAAAAATGTAAAGAAGTACTAATTAATGCACCGATACTTCAATATCCAGATTTCGAAAAACCTTTTATATTAACTATAGACGCTTCAGACGTAGCCATAGGCGCAGTACTATCGCAAGGAGAAATAGGTTCCGTTAAGCCAGTAGCGTACGCGTCACGTGCACTATCGGACACAGAACAAAGATACTCAACCATAGAAAAAGAACTATTGAGCATAGTATGGGCCATTAAATATTTTCGCCCTTATTTATATGGTAAAAAATTCACCATAATATATACAGACCACCGTCCACTTACATGGATTATGTCAATTAAAGACCCGAACTCTAAACTCACACGTTGGCGCGTATGATTAACAGAATATAATTACAATGTTCAATATAAAAAAGGAAAAGAAAACACAAATGATGCACACTCTCCAGAGTTCAAATATTACACCACAATGAACTCAGCGACAACCCTCAACCAAGTACATCTAATGATAATATAGATATAGCAGACATTGACATTCGCACATTATTAGGTTTACCCCCTACCCCAGATAACGCAATTCAAGATTACAGATCAAGTTTCAGAATTAGAAATAGTATCTGACAAAATACCACAGATAGATGATGCAACCGATAGACAGTTAAAACAATTTCACATCAGAAAAACACCTGGGGATACATACAGAGTAGAAGACAGATCCAGAGGTAAAACAATAATCGAATACGCGCCCTTAAATTGTAAATCCGTAATTGGCTGTAAAACCGGTTTATATTTTAAGATGAATTGTCAAGGAGCTGTGGATTTTATGAGTAGTAATTAAATACATTTTCTAGTGTTGCGATTGACCAACGCTTGTCAATCGATGAACAAATGTGCTCAACAAAAGTCAGACACTTTTTGAAGCAATATATGCCGAACAAACCTCACAAATGGAGTTTCAAATTATTTGTCCTCTATAGCTTACTGGGACATTCATATAATTTTACAATATACGCGGGTAAAGAAAAAGATGACGAGAGACTACCTACTACTACTTTTTCACTACTACTATTTTTATTTTTTTTTTAAATGAACCTGAAGTAGGATTTGTTGGAGAAACTGTCATGAGGATGTTCCACTCCGGAACAAAAGAAACACGCGCGCCCCTCTTAGACGTCCGGGGGGGGAGTCTAATACCTCACTCCCCCCCTGACCCGAGTAGCCGGCACCAGTCGGGGGTTGCGGAAGTATCTGCAGTTCCCACGACCCCCGACGTAGGTGTAAGACGGAACACCGGGGTGGTTTTTAGTTAGTAAGAGTCTGACAGCATTGCATGCATGCATTAACAGACTAAGGAAAATAAATAAATAAAAAATATTAATTTAATAAATCTTTGTTTAGTAACATATTGCACTAATTGTAAGATATAAAAGAGCGGCGCCTCCTGGCACAGGCATCTATATGCTTAAAAGGAGACGCCACCAACTGTATAATGTACGACGTGTAATAATGAAATAAAACATTTTGATTTGATTGATTGATTTGACAGACCCCTGCGCCCTCCCCAGGGCGAAGAACATCAACGAGGATATACCACCCCGGAAAAAAAAAAAATTCTAGGCAAAGAAATCAGATCGTATACTTCGATAATTATTATACATCTTTGCCCCTAATGTATCATTTGGTCACTGAAGGAATCCATTCTTTAGGAACCATACAGCGAAATCGTTTGGGGAAAAGTTGTAAATTGCCTGATAAAAAGACTCCATAAAAAGTTCTATACCTCGAGAAACATATTTTCCACTTGCGAGGACAGTGTGACATCTTGAATTATACGATTTCTTGTCTTACTGATATTCTGAATCGCGATCTTGCGTTTTATTATCTTCAAAAACGTGATATTTTACTACAAAAACAACAAAGTAAATGAGAGAAAGAGACCTAATATCACAGTGTAGCGCTGTCTCGTTTGTTGATCTAGTTGGCTTCGACACAGTGACAATTCAGTTGTACTTGTCACTTGAGTTTCGTGTTGTGAAGTGCTCTCGGTTTTCATGAAAATCATGACATCACGAGGATACCACGATTTAGATGATAAAGGTGTCTCTTTTATTAATTTTCTGTTATTCGACAATGTGGCACGTCATACTTATCACAGTGTTCTTGTAAAATATCGAGCGACAGTATCACCGCGTCATTTTGAATTGTAACGTTGTAGATGATACAAGTTTTATGGAACTGGAAATATGTTGGTCATTTGTTGATGTTCTGTTGTTGCAGAGTACATATTGATAAAATTGTATGGTATGTTCACGTGTCACGTTGTATACACTAAACAGCAATATAAAACTCCAGTTATCTTTAAAAGTTAGAACAAGGTCTAAACTAATATTGCTAAAATAAACTGTTAACGACTATGAAACAGTAGATGATCAAAAAACGGCCCAAACTCATCGCCATCGCAGTGTATTGTTGAGTTCATCTTCTTCAAGTAAATCGTGTAGCAGCTCTCCAAGTTCTTCATCTTTCTCCGAGGACAGCGATGACTCCGTAAAATACCCCGACTATAAAGAGATTCAAGAAAAACGCCGACCTTTATTTTGACTCAATGATGTGAGCGATAATGTTCCGACAGCTGCGACTAGTCAGCAAACGACAAACAAAGAAGAAAGGTCAATCATCGACTCAGTAGTTTTTACTTCTAATGAAACTCCAATCGATGCACCTGATATACTATGAGTACCAAAAATCAATCGCCTCCAATTGAACCTAGCGTCGTCGCCGCAACAGAATCTGAAAATTCTCCTACTACTGTTGAAACTCCTACTAAAAAAGAGAAAAAAAGGCCAAGACAAAAAAAAATGAACAAGATTATTGCAAAGAAATTGAGAAATAGTGGGAAACCTTATAAATCAGCAAAAACTATATAGAACTTTGCCCCACTCATAAAAGTAATGTACAAGCATGCAATATGCAGCATCTTATCGCTAATTATAACACGACGCCTTATGCCATCTATCAGATTGGGTGCACAACACTAATTCACCTGAGTAGATCGCCACACAAACAAGATCAATCATTGATAAGACGATAAACAGTGCCAACAGACTACTAGCGACATCTAACATTCGACGTGTGAAGTGACATTAACGAAGGTTACAACCACATACAAGCATGAGATAGTAGACGTGTAGTTACAATAACCAGCAACGCGGCATGTAACCGATTCACTAGTTTCGAGTCAAATTACAAGTAGTGATTTTTGTAAATGCGTTTATTACTGTTAACTGTGATTGTTGGGTGTGACAGCGTTACATTTCTTTCGCATCGCGCCTATCGGGCCGGCCGAGCGAGTGAGATGGCAGATCAAAAATGTCTTATTACAAGAGAGCGGATGACACGAACAAATCCGAAGTAACCCGAACGCGCACATGCCGTGGCATACAACTAAATACAACAGTGAATTTTCATGCGTAAGGCTATAGACATAGATAATAAAATAGAGTGATCTTTGTCTGTAAATAATTGCAACGGCTCGCGATTCCGGGAAGCGAGCGACACTTTGAATTTAAAGTTTATAGCTTACTGGGACACTGACTTAAACACCAGCAACTCACTCTTCTTAGCATTGTATCTGACTCCATGAGCGCGTAGGACTCACATAAACGAACCAATTTACGCAAAGCTCCAATCGATGGACTCAGCAGTACCATGTCATCTGCGTAGCTTATATTATTGACACAGACTCCGTTCACGTAGCACCCGACATTGGCACTGCTGAGTTCACCGACAAGCCGGTTTATATACAGGTTGAAGAGCTTAGCAATTTAGTGCAAAGTGAAGTGCTACTAACAATAGTCTTAATAAGTCTTTTCTACTAACAAAAGTTACAAATTATAAAATATATATGTTTAGGTTAAGCGATTTATCTATGGGCCTATGCAGCCTGAAAATAAATGAATTATTATTAGGTGAGGTCAAACCACCCTGCCTCACTCCGCACTGCAACCTGTACACATCCGAATAAGAGCCTGCCCATCTGACACTATTCTTTTGGTTGTTGTACCAATATCTGAAAAGACATAACCTCTGGGCTGCAATCTGTCTTACTCAATAGCTTCTGCCATAGTTTGCTATAAGACACCAGGTCGAATGCTCTTGAGAAGTCCAGGCTTGAAACACATGATAGCGCTCTCTGTGGACAAACCAGGCCTAAATCCATTGTGCGTCATGAAGCTTGATATGCGAGCCCAGGTGTTGGTCAAGCAGCTGGCCACAAAACTTTAGCCACAACAGTGATTAGTGAGATTGGTCTATAATTTAAAACATGAAAAGTATCACCAGTTTTATTCTTAATGATAGGTACAACAACAGTGTACATTAATTTATCAGGTAAGTATGAATGACTCACACAGAGATTAAAAAACATGGACAATACCCTCGGCAAGTGACAGCCTGCATGTTGCAGATGCTCGATGCTAAGGCTGTCGTGGCCAGGAGATTTACCTCTTACCATTTTGTTAAGGCGATTACATCACTCAAATCCCAAAAACACCGTATGTTTAAAGAAGTTTGTAGATGAATCCTTTTGTGCGTTTTCCATATATAAAATATATGATAGACTTAAAGTCATCACAAATACATTGCATTGTTTACAATTTTAATAAACTTTGCCAAATTTTGGAAAAAAATTATAGTAAATAGGTTCTTTTTCAACATAAATTGTAAATTTTCTCTGTAACGGCTCAATAGTTCGGTATGAATTTTGTACCTAAAAATATGTAATGACGTATTTAACAATTTGCGTTGTTTACTTTTTTGTATTCCTGTTAAGATTTTTAAATAAAAAATAAAATCCCGAAACCTGACCTGTACCCCGCGGAGGCACCCCCGCTAGGCCTGTGATGCATACTCGGGACGCAACACATGTCTTGTCTTGTAGACTCTTGTGACGGGTGGACTATACGCGTGTTATTTTTTCGAAAATAAATACCAAAGTTCACGTTTTGTATGATTTTTAAATGAAGTCATATTGTAAATAGTACAAACATAAATATTTCGTAAAAACCTAAAAACCAAAAAAAGTAAGTGGATGGTGTGGACGCCTTATTAAAGTTAAACATAGGAAGGCTAATGCTGTGTGCCTTTCCTTATTCTGATACTTTATCAGATGAAGAGAACAATCATATTTACAAATTGAATAGTACTATTCATATGTTGACATGTTGTCATAGTGACAAATTATTTTATTTTGACACTAATAACTTTGTTAGTGGTTTTAAGTTAACTCAGGGAACTTTATCTCTGTCTGGAGAATGTAGACATTTAATTGCTATGTTGATAGCATATAATATTAACAATGTTATAGCTAATATAACGAACTGTAGTATAAGTGGCGAATCTATGTTGCCTAGTCACACTAACAACATAGTGATTGATTTTTGTGAATCCTCATATTGTACGAAGGAGGGTCCACCTACGACACCATCATCCTTGGAGGCCGCTACCAGTCAGTTAGAGTATTCTCTTCCTGTTGGGATACATACAGACAGTTTGAACTCTTCACTTGTGGTTGTGGAGGGCACTCCGGATAACTGTTTAAACTAGTTTGTAAGACAACAGAAGTTACTCCTTTAAATAATGATTTATTATTACTGAATAATAAAAAGGTATCTTCTGGCAACCTAACAAATAAACGAAAGCAACATACTTTAAAGTTATTTAATCAAAATATTCAAGGTTGCTCTTCCAAATTACTTGAAATAGAAATGTTTTTAGAAATAACCAAATATGTTAAAAGATAATCAAGTGATGTATGAAAATTATTGTGTAATTAGCCATTTCAGCCGGAAACATATGGTACACGGCGGGTCATTAATCTTAATTCAAAATGCAGCAAAAAATACCACGACTCGTTAGAAAATTTAGATTTTAGCACTCAGAAACTTTTTGAGGATATCCAGACTGTACATTTACATGCCTTTGGTAACCATACTAAATGTAAAAGCCATTTCTGTAACAGTCCACATAATGTTGAAATCTTACCGCAAGCATTTTTTACAAGGTCCTTATGGCAGAAAATATGTGTTTTTATTAATACTATTGCAGGACATTCCAGAAATTTCGTTCATGATGTTGACAGTAATATAGTGGAAAGTTTTCATAGCGTGGTGGCCAAATTCGTGGGTGGTAAAAGAGTGAATTACTCGTGCCGGCGTGGAAACCAAACTCGATGTTCAGCGTCTGCAGTGAACTTTAATACTAGGAGGAAACCTGTTTCTATCTATTTAAAACAATTGTTGGGCAAAGTCCTAAGGGCAAAATGAGCACCTTAGATAACAAGTATCGCAAAAGGAGAAATTTACTAAAACGTATGCATTACAAAAAACGGCCAACTCATGACGTAAATGTAGATAAAGATTATGGAGAACGAAGCATTCGGCCCGATGTAAGTGATGCGATGCTAGAACAAATGAAGGAGAACTTTCTATTCAACTTACATAAAAGTGACGAAGAAAGAAAACAAATTGAAAGGCAAACTATTTTGCAGAGCGAGTCAAGCGAGTGGCTCGAACTCCGGCGCTCCTTGTTGACCGCCTCAAACTTTGGAAGAGTTATTAAAATGAGGCCTGATACTAGTTGTGCCGGCATAGTTAAACAACTGCTGTATAAAATTAATATAGATGCTGCGCCCGTACAGCATGGAAGAGAAAATGAAAAAAAGCGCTAGATCAGTTGTGTAAGCAAGAAGGTATCGAAATCAGACCATGCGGACTTTTTATAGATCATATTTAGGAGCTACACCAGATGGACTTATTGGAGAAGAAGATATAGTAGAAGTAAAATGTCCAATTACGGCGCACAAGATAGGACTAGATGAAGCTACAGCAAAAAAAGAGTAAATTTTTGGGTTCAAGATTATTCAGGCCTTTTGAAGGTTAATAAAACCCACAATTGGTATTACCAAATTCAAGGGCAATTGCATGTGACTCGGAAAGCAAAATGTTTATTTGGTTCAGCGAGTCAAAGCCTCTGATAACAGAAACAATTATTAGAGATGATAATTATTTTGAAAATAAAATGAGAATAAAAATATGTACATTTTATTTAAATTGTATATTGCCGGAACTTTTGGATTCGCGCCATAGTCGAAATATGGAAATTAGAAATCCACCTTATATTTTACAAGCAATAAAGAACAAGGAAGACCGGAAAAGGTGCATAACCTACAAAAAACCTGAAGATGGAAATATGTGCGTACTTCAAGAAAGTCTACATGCACCATTAACACCATCACCTACACCAATACCAATAAATGACCAACCGACTTGTTCACGGTATTTGGATTTCAATTACTTTTAACGGCAATTGAGAATTTTAGTTTTAGCGAATGGAAACATTTTATTCTTATGGGAGCATATGGTGACATTAAAATAACATCAAAACATACATTATTCATTTATTTAAGTATAACAGCCATCTTCAGACATCAAATTTTATTACTATTTCCGTTACTAAGAACCAATTAGCACTTACTTGGTCCTCATCAGGCCTTCAGAATGCATCATGTAGGAGCACCCGTAATCAATTAGATAAATGTTGAAAGCTAGGTCATCCTAACTGTTTCCGTTCCTGAGAACCGATAAGCACTTACCTGGTCATCATCAGACCTTCAGAATGCATCATGTAGTAGCAACCGTGCTCAATTACTTAGATAAATGTTGAAAGTTAGATGAACAGGAAAAGTGGTTCTATATAATATAGGTACATAATATATCAAAATAAATATAAATTATGATGCTCTCAGAGAGCGAATGAAATAGGCAAAAACGATGACAACTCTGCGACTGATCAGTCTGTATTCTTGCTTAATCTTCAGTTCGTTTTATTATAGTGTAGTCGTTTGTCGGTAGGTGACGCCAAAGTAGCAAATACTAGTACAGAGATTAGATCTTCAAGGGCATCGGGCAATGTAATATAAAATACCCTTAATAACATTTGCCACATGTGCTTTTGACTGTTTGTTTTTGTTGTAATTTAATATTATATGTGATTAAAAGTTGATTGACTACTTGGGTTACGTTATTTAAATATTCCTAGTTTAAACGCGTAGCTGTCGTAGGAAAAGGTCATTTCGGGAAAGGGACGTTTTGAGAAAGGGACATTTGGGGAAGGGGGTATTTTGGGAAATGAACGTTTCGGGAAAGGGACATTCTGGGAAATGGACATTATGGGGAGGGGACATTTCGGGAATGGGACTATTTAAACCCGAGGGACATTTTGGGAAAGGGAAATTCTGAGCCTGAACTAATTTTGAGTACTTTCCTCTAAAAATTTACGTTTAAGAATATGTTATTATTATGGTGTTTTAAGTAAATTTAATGTACCGTTTCTCTGTTATTATGTAAATATAATTAGTGTGGATTGTACCCTTAAGTCTAAATAAAGTGTAAATATAGAGCTTAAATTCTAGTGCTTTGTGGGAGATTTTTCAAAAACTAGATAATGAAAAAAAAAGCGAAATGCAACAGTTGTGGTGATGTTTATAGCTTCAAAACTTCAACTGCGAATTTGAAAACACATTTGAAGCTGAAACACCTCCATGCGTATGCAAGCATTTGTACCGCGCAATCAACGGCAAGGACCCCAGAACAAAGTCGTGGGCAGTAACCCCTAGGCGATGTGCAACCTCAGCCCTCGTCTTCCAGTTTCTACGTCCACTGCGGCAAGTACCACCCATAAACCGCGCTGCGCAACAGCGCATTGGTAGCGTAGATAGGTTGATAATGACCTTGCTGATTTATTTATTGATAGTTACCACCCTTTCTCTTTAGTAGAAGAACGTGCTTTCAAAAAATTTGCCCCGACACATACCTGGGTACGAGTTACCATCGCGAAAAACGGTCTCTAACATTCTGATTCCCTCATTATACGACCAAACAGTTCTACGAAAAAAAGAAGAAATAAATGAAATAGAATTTCTATCTCTAACAACTGACTTATGGACGTCTCGGGTCAATGATGCTTACATTGCTGTTACGGGCCACTATATAACAAAAGGGTTCGTTCTCAAAACATTTCTGCTAAAATGTGCAAAGTTTAAAGATACGCACAGCAGTGCGAATATTCAAGCTGCATTGCTCGAAACAACCAACGAGTGGAATGCAACAAATAAAATAAATTTTATTGTTAGTGACAACGCAGCCAACGTCAAAAAAAACATAGCTGATATAGGGTGGAAGCACTACGGATGCTATGGCCATACAGTACGGTCAACGTAACTTGGCGCGTCTGAAGTTAGCCGATTAGCTGCGCAGTAGACAATTTCGTTCCTAAAAGTTCCATTGCGCAGCCAAACAGCTAACTTCAGACGCGCCAAGTTACGTTGACCGTATTGTACGTTAAACTTAATAGTGCAAGATGCCCTGAATTTAATCCAAGCTTCTTTGGATAAAGTAAAAACTATCGTCCGACATTTTAAGACAAGTAGAGCAGCACTAGAAAAATTATTAAAAGCGCAATCACAGGAAAAGCCGGACGTAACACCAAAGCGCTTGATCCAGGAAGTACCAACCAGGTGGAACTCTACGTTTGCTATGGTATTATCTAATATTAACTGTCGAGGAATGGACAATATTTCACCAACTGTGCAAGGTTTTAAAACCTTTCGACGAAGCAACGAAAGCTATGAGTGGTGAAAATTATATGACAGCCAGTACCATCATAGTCATGACACGCTCTCTTAGAGAATCTTGTGACCAACTGCTCCTGGAAAGCTTTAGTGCTATAACAAATAATGTAATTACAGCACTTCGGACAGGCTTAGACAAACGACTAGAAGGTGTTGCAGAGCTTATTGAATGATTCTTCGGACATGGATGATGATGACAAAAATGAAGATGCGCTGTCAAGAGCGGAAAAGCGGGTAAGGGATGACAGTACTGAAGACGAAGAGGGTTGGACAGAAATTAAAGGGAGTAAAAAGAAGATTTGTCATGGCAGTAAAAACACTCTACAAGAAGAAAAATATGAAGTATATGCCTCTTCTAAGGAACGCCTACCGAAACAGTTTGCGATGGCACGTATTTTAAAAGAACATAATATTACACGAGTCCGCCAAGTTAAATATTTGAGTCCTTTTAAAATACGTTTTGAGTTTGAGTGAGAATCAGCTGCTCAGAACCTATTGTTTTGTGAGAAACTTTTGGAAAAGGGGTGGCGATTTCAGAAGGCTATGGAGCTGTCAGTATGCTATGGCCTAATCAAGGATGTAGACCTAGATTTAACGAATGAAGAGATTCTCAAAAATATTTCATGTCCTGCCCCCGCAAAACTTTTATCTTTTAAGAGGCTAGACCGTCGTAACAGAGACGAAGGTGGTTGGTGCCCCAGCGAAACTCTTAGGCTTTGTTTTGACGGTGACTATGTGCCCACGTCAGTCCGTGTATGTGACATCCATATTAAAGTGTTGCCTTACATACACCAGGTATCCCAATGTTCCCAATGTTGGAGGTTGGGTCATAAGAAGAAAATGTGTCCTTCAAAAAATGTGGTTCGTCCTAAATGTGGTGGGCTTCATGAAAATTGCGACATTTCAATATTTTCATGTGTTAACTGTAAAGGTGTAAGACGTGCCCAATTTATAAAAAGGAGAGGAGGCTACGAGAGATTATGTCTGAGTTTGGATGCCTTAGAATGTTATGTTCCACCCGATAATTCCGTCCATACCGAAACTGGCGTAAATCCTCGAGCTTCAGTAGTCACAGAAAATCATTTCTCTGTATTACCTGCTTTTTCAGACGTCCTTTCTCAATCTAAAATAACGAATCCGGAAGCCTCTCTTCGCCCCAGTTATGCTGAAATACTCCAGACTGAGGCCACAGTCCATAATGAACGTACTCCTATTACGGTTAGAAAGGATGATCACCCTCCTAAATCTAAAGTACTTCAATCTCCGAAAGTGAAAAACAACCCACCCAAAGATGACTGGATGTTTTGGAGTTCAGATACGCCTACATCTGACCAAGTACCCAATGTTGAAGAGGGTAATGATTAACGTCCATCGGTCAGTGAGCTGTGGTATAGAATTAAAGAAGTCATTTACCTCAAGAAGACTAGCTTAATTTTTAAGATTAGAAGTATTTTCCAATTATGCCTAGAATGGTTAACCCTAGTGACAGTGAGTTTAGTAACAGAGTGGCCGTGGATAAAAGCATTGTTAAACCTTTTTATTTCGTGTGATGGTTAACAAAATAATAAAATTAAATATCTTGCAGTGGAACGCCCAAATTATTAGACCTAAGTTAGCTTCGTTTCATCAACTTTTATGCCAGGAAAAAGTACATATTGCTGCCCTCAGTGAGACATGGCTCGAACCAGAAAGTAGTTTTAAAGTTAGTGATTATGTTGTTTATCGCGCGGACCGGGATAACTCATACGGCGGTGTAGCTATCGTTGTACACAAATCTGTTAAATCGCAGCTGCGGCGCGTGCACGTGAATAATAACGGTATTGAGGTAGTGTGCGTGCAGCTATTTAATTGTGCTCCGTTTGAAAATATTGTTTCTGTCTATTGTCCATCTAGAATAGTTATCACTCAACAGGATTGCGATAATTTATTTTCATTATGGCCTTCCAAAACTTTAATTCTTGGTGATTTGAATGTCCACCACGTCAGTTGGTCTTATAAAACTGACCACAGAGGCCGGCTTTTTCACGATTCGCTTATAGACAGCAACTTTTTTTCTTTGAACGATGGCACACATACGCGAGTACGTTTAGTTGATAATAATTTGCAACAATCTTCTCCAGATATATCATTAGTCTCTACAGATATTGCGCTAAATTTCAATTGGACCGTTTTGAATGAAAATCAAGGCAGCGACCACTTAATTATTAAAATTTCAACATTATGTACATCATACGTCCCTTCAGTTGTTAAAAGAAATTTTAGCAAAGCGGACTGGACTTCGTTTAAAAAAGACCTTGAACTGAAGTTTTGCAATTTATGTTTACCGAATGACCCTCAAAAAGCTTACGATTTTTTTTTTGATATTTTGAATGAAGCTGCAGACAAATTCATCCCTATGTTAAAATTTAACCAAAACCCCACTTCAGATTTCATCCCAAAGCCGTATTGGACTACAGAACTTTCACACGCTGTGGCTCAACGTAGGCTTGCTTTATCCAAATTTAGGCGTAATCCCACTCCCCAAAATCTTGATATTCTGAACAGTCGGATAAGTATATCACAAAGACTAATCTGTCAGGCTAAGGGAGTGAACTGGCAAAATTTTTGTTCCTCAGTTGACCACACTACAACGTCTAGTGATTTGTGGCGCAAAATGAAATGGTTGAAAGGTTACCGTTCGCCTAGACATTTCGTAGACACTCAAAATGCTACAAATCTCCTTAATTCCTTAACACCAGATTATGTATCCCCTTCGACCCCTACGGTTCACCATAATAACCCAATATTAGATTCTCAGATCTCCATGCAGGAGCTAGATAAATGTATCAAGTCTAAGGATACATCTCCTGGATGCGATGATATATCTTATTCCATGATTAAGAATTTACCTGATGTAGGTAAATCTGTCTTACTAACGTTATTTAATACTTTTTTTGAACACAGTTTTGTCCCCTCTCAGTCGCGCGACATTTGCATCATACCTATCCCAAAACCTGGTCGTGACCCTAGTAACGTTTCTTCACTCCGACCCATATCCCTGTTATCATGCATATGCAAAATTTTCCATTATGTTTAATTTCGAAGACTGGAATGGTTTCTGGAAAATAACAACACATTTTCTGCGAACACGGTCGGCTTCCGTAGGGGTAGGTCATGTCTGGATGGTCTGAGTTGCTTAATCTCCACAATACAATCTGGTTTTTCCGAGGGTTGTTCTACTATCGGTTGTTTTTTAGATATAAATAATGCTTATAACAATGTCAATAATACTATTTTAATCAATATTTTGGATAATCTAAAAGTAGGATCACATATCTGTAGATATTTATGGAATTTTCTTCATAGAAGGGATACTCAAAATAAGATTAGGTAATAACTTTATTAGTAGACATTCTGGACGTGGTTTGGCTCAGGGTGATTCGTTATCTCCTCTTTTATTTAACATAATAACGTCGGATATTTGTAAACGTTTGCAGAACTACACTTGCATATCCCAATACGCGGATGACTTCGCTATATATGTACAGTGTACCTCGGTTAGTGACGGGCAATCAATCAATAGAATCAATTATTATTATTTTTTTTTCTCATTTGACGTTCAAAAACTGCCTTATAGTGATCTAATTGAAATAAATGATTTGACTTTGACTTTGACAATCCAAAATACAGTCTACTCTTAATTTAATCAACAGCATGTTAACGCATGTTGGTTTAGATATTTCTCCCTCTAAAAGTAAAATCTGTTGGTTTAGTAGAGGTTACCGTAGGCCAGTTATAGAAATACGCTTAAACCGGACCCTGTTAGAATTAGTTAACCATGTCAAGTATTTAGGACTGTGGTTGGATAAGGGTCTTCGATAGAAGAAACATATCAATGAGGTTCGTGAACGGGTACTTAAATTGATCAATATTTTTAAGGTTTTGGTGGGACCCGGGTGGGGTATTCACCCTAACCACTTAAGACGACTGTATATCTCCCTTATTCGTAGTCGTATAGACTTTGGTAGTTTTTTATTAGACAATTGCGCCGATACACATTTAGCTAAACTGGACAGATTACAAAACATTTGTCTGCGTTTAATAGGTGGGTTTATCAAAAGCACTCCCATTCACGTGATGGAATCCGAATTAATGGTACCTTCTCTTTTTATTCGCCGGCAGTACTTAGCTGGTAAATTTTACTTAAAATCTAAATGTTTTGATTTTTCTGTTATAAGCATACTGGATAAGCTACGTGGTCTTTGTTACAATAATGCCTATTGGAGAAAAAAGAAAAAGCCACTGTTAGTTTTGTCTGTTGCTGCAGTACATATGTTCTTAAGCAAGAACATATGTACTGCAGCAATAAAGTTGACACGTTCACCATGTCTACCTGGGTCAGCAATATAGATCTATCAGGTACAGTAAAGCCCAATTTAGATTCTATAGATAAACCTAAGCATAGTTATAATGTACACAATTTAAGATCAATATGTTGTAAGTCTCTAAATTCACTATATTCTGACTTTTACAGTGTTTATACTGACGGTTCTAAACATGAGAATTTCTATGGTGCCGCTTTTTTTGATTCGCAAATAGGTACCTTCTTCAAATTTCAAATTTTATCTAAAGTATCAATAATGCACTTAGAACTAATCGCTATTTCTGAAGCTTTGGCTTATATCGATTCATTGGACTGTGATCGTTTCGTTATCTTTACTGATTCGAAAAGCGCTCTCTTACATCTATTGAGATGTACGACTACTTCATCATCTAGGGGGCTTCCACTGGCTTATACTATATTAAGAACGATTACTGATTTTGTTGCCAAACATAAAACAGTTGTATTGCAATAGATCCCCTCTGCAAATGAAGCCGGTTCGGATGGGGAAATTTATCCGTAATCTCCTTGGCACACCGAGCTCTTACCCTTAGTTAGAGACGGTTGTATTAAATCTTGGGCAGAATATTTTGATAAAAGATCTTTAACGAAAGGCATTTGGTATAAGACGATACAACCATCTCTTCCGCGGATACTTTGGTTCAGCGAGGTAGGGATGAATAGACAGGAGGTTGTGACGGCTTTGAGACTCCGATCCGGCCACATACCACTTAATAGTTTCGGTTTCATGATGCGCAAAGTTCATTCTCCCAATTGTGTTGTCTGTAGAATTATAGAAGATGTTCATCATATCCTATCGGAGTGTGTTCGTATTGGGGTCCAAAAGCGACAAGCTTTTGTTAATAGTTGTAATGTTGGGTTTTATAACAGCGTTCTAGCCTCACCATTATCAGATGAGGCTAGGGTGCTTTATCGTATGATTATAATAGGTTTAAGGTTGCGGGTAGACTAGTATTTAATGTGTACTTATAAATAATCTGTTTTCAATCATCGGGGTGACATTTTCTGTTTAGAAAAAACCCCGTAAATAAAATGAGATTAAAAAAAAAAAAAGTTCAAAAACAAATGACACTGAAAACGTTGAAAAAGTGTAAATATATCAAAAGTGTAAATAAACTGTAAATATCAATCATCATTGGATATACAATTAAATTAACTTTTAAATACGCCTGCATTCATAATTTTATTAAAATCATAGTTACATAATAAACCTAAACACTAATCAATCATAAATAGATATAAGTAATACAGTCAGTCTTAAGCCTGAATAAAGTATGAAGGGAAGTTAATTTATTGATTTGATTTAACTGTATAACTAGAATAACTACAAACACTTAAAAAGTGATTTAATTTATTTCGTTTTGCGTGTAACTGTATCGATGGTGGAGGTATTTAAGCAAACAATCACAGTAGCTGAATATAAATAACTAGTTACAACAGGTGACGCCGACCAAGTCACTGGTTTCGTTACGTTTCTTGAAAATGACGTAACGACCCACGACTATGAGATAGACAAGACACACACTGATCGCTCAAACCGACTATATAAACCGCACCACGGAAGAGCTAAGGACCCTCGCTACATAGACGGCCGCAGTCACGACTGTTGTCGTAAGCTTGACCTGAGCGGAGGCCCCGTCGCCTTCAGGAATAGCCTAGCTAGGAGGTTAAGGGATGCGATAGCTCCGCAGTCCATCCCTAGAACCACTAATAGGATTACCCTCAGTCTAACTTTGTTTGCTAAAGTCTGTCAAGTGATGATGTAATGTGAATAAAACCCCTATCTGTCATCCAACCATTATATTATTTTATACTCATAACTAAACATTAGTCTTAGTGACTGTAAAATTGCGGTTTCTGTTTAAAACTGCAATGACATTGGTTATAGGTTAATAGCACGCTCAAGGTAGCTTCAAAAAAAGCGGTATGGTTACATTAATTCGCACAAAGCTGAAAACTGGTATGGATGTTGGGAACATCATTACAAATAAATTGTTCAAAGTCCCCATTGATCCGACGTGTTTAAAAAAATATATTTCAAAGTCAAATGCAAAACTCGGTTTTTTGCATTTTTCAACTAAACGGTAAGTTTTATGATACAGAAAGGTGAGACAAAATTGTTTTTTCATGCATTATCTATAAAAAATATTTTTACACTTTTTTCCCTAAGAATTACCATTTCGGAGATATAAGCGATGTAAAAAGTTGAATAAGTGGTGTCTTCATAATATGCACGTTTCCGCGCCACTCGTGAGGTAGTATACTTGGCGCTCTTTTTTAACATGTAGGCGTATTTAATACCACGATTTACTGTCCTACCTACATGCCATACCTGCCTAACCTACATACCCTACCCACCCACCCTACCATACCTACCCTACGTACGCTACCCATCCTACTCTACCTACCCTTCTATATCAACCCCACTCTACCCACCGTAACATACCTACCCTACTTACCCTATCTACCTACCTACCCTATCATACCCTACCCACACTTCCACACCTACCCTACTTACCCTTTTTTTTTTAAGGTATTTGATCATTATTTTTAAGGCGAATAGAAAGTTCTAACTAAATAGATAGTTTTGCTTTTCATAATAGTGTTGTTGTATGTCTGTTGTTCTATGCTATTAAAAAAATAATATTGAAACAATATTGTGTTATTAGTTTGAGGTAATCACATACTTAACAAAACCAATTTCTTAAATTCCTGTAGTGCCCTGAATTATACAAATACAACAAATACAAATATTATTTTGAGGACATTAAGAAAAATTACGTATCCTGTTCTAGTCTATGGTTACAGAACGAAGTTATTTATGTCAATTGTTTTAGACGTAAAACTGACGTTGCCATCCTTACTTTAACCGCGTTTCACGCATGTGCTTACAATTACAAGAATCATACAAAATTACATTGTTTCATTGCTATATCCATGGTTGCAGTACGATTTAATAGTGGCGACGAGATTTGGTGAAGTTTCTGCAGTGAATCATGGCTAAAGTGCCACCTAATTTCATAGAACTTTATGATACTAAAAACAAGTTTAAAAGATGGGTGCAGAGGTTTGAAAGTGCCTTACATATTTACGCAATCACGGTGGAAGGAGATAAGAACTCCCATCTTCTTCATTACATCGGTGCGGATCTGTACGAGACTTCATGTGACTTAGTCTCGCCAGCGGAACCAAGCTCAAATTCGTGTAGTCAAAATGTTGAAATCCTTACTAAGCACTTAGATCCAGACCCGTTGGAGATTGCGGAATACTTTAAATATCATCACAGTCACCAAAGAAAAGGTGAATCGATAAAGGAATATTTAGCGTCGCTAAGGAAAATGGCCTCGACCTGCAATTTTGGTACTTTTCTAGATACAGCCTTGAGGAATCAGTTCGTATGTGGTGTCAGATTACAAAAAATCGTGACAGGCTTCTTGGGTCAAGCAAGGTAACATTAGAACAAGCAGTGAGTATTGCCACAGGCATATAAAGTGCTCAAGCAGAGGGAACACAAACAATTGAGAGAGAGGTACAGGCAGTGTACATAAATAAAAAGAAACCCTTATTTACTCCGTCACCACAAATTAAGCCAGGCACCAATAACAACACAGGGTCATTGGATAAATATGGGCCAGCAACGTCATCAAACATTGTGTTTCCGATGCGGTGGAAGTTATTATGCCAGCAAATGCACTATGATGAACAAAAAATGTAATTTCTGCCAGAAAACAGGACATCTTAGAAAGATGTGCCTTCGATTAAAAAGAGTTAATGCTGTGGATGATACTGGCCAAGTGGATTATAATACAGAGGAGGTGGTATTTGTTAACAATTGCAACATAAATGCAAATACAAACAAGTTTTGGATAAAAGTAAAAATCAATGGATCCGAAGTGTCAATGGAATTTGACAGTGGGTCAGCATTGTCCATAATGAACCTGGATGACTATAGAGAAAATGATGAGGAATTGGTTTCTACAAAAACTAAACTGTGTTCTTATTCTAATCAATTTTTAAATGTTTTAGATGTCGCTAACGTAACAGCTGCCATTGGAAAGGAGAGTAGAAGTGTCAAGTTATACATCATATCGGGGAACCAGCACCCACCCCTGGTAAGAGAGAGGATCAAAAAATTTAACGCATTTTGTGGTTCAGGGATTGCATAGCACAGGTTAATCAAGTATCTCCAGGTATTGTGTCGCATGCCCATTCTTTGCAAAAATTATTATAAAGTATTGTACATTGTTTAATGACAAAAGCGTAGGTAAAATTAAAGAGGACCCAGTTGCATTTCACTAAAAAGAAAATGCCAAACCTATTTTCTATAGGGCTAGACCAGTGCCTTTTGCATTGAAGGAGAGAGTTGAAATGGAAATTGATAATTAGGTAAGGGAAGGGGTTTTGATCAAAGTTGATTATAGTGAATATGCTACTCCAGTGGTACCAGTAGTGAAACACCTTACTATACGCTGACGTGATTGGCTAGCTGTCAATATCAGTTTTATCTGTCAACTGTCAATAAAAAAAATCATGTCGTGTTTTTCCTATTTTTCTGTTACGAGTTTGAAGAAGATACCAATAAAACATTAAACTGTGAATTTATATGATTTAATGGAAATTAGTGATTCTCCGTCTATTTTCCGTCAAGAAAGAAGAATATGTGGAAATTTATAAGTATCATGGAACAGTACTGACATTAGGTCGAGATTGGGAGCGATTGGATATTAAGAGTGTAAAAAATGCTATTAGAAAATTGAAGGATTAAAAGATTTGAAAATAATTAATCTGAAAAAGTATGAAATAAAACAGGGCAGGAGGGCTACAATTACAAAAACCGTTTATCAACGGAAGACTTTCAGACCAAAATTTCATCCATGAAACTGAATAAGAAAGGAAACCACTTTGTATTTTGAAACGTAAACAAAGTCATCCCAGTCATATGCAAATACTGACAGGAAAACAACATTTATCAGCTAAAACGAAACAGGATGTAAGAAATTTATGAATGAAACAGTTTGTAGATGATTGGGCGAATAACAGAGAATTACTGTGGTATAAACAAGTGATAAACGATGAAGACATTGATGAAGATGAGGTGAATGATGATGAAGATACTGATGGTTGTCAAGATAATAAATGTTAATAATAATATTAATAATAAGAATATTATCTAAGAATTTAAGTGCATAAGGACTTTTTATTACAACTAATTGAGAAGCCATGTACTCACAGGGTAGAAAAGAAATCAAAAAGGAGTTATTTGTGTGCTGCAATAAATGATGAAATCAGAAGAAATTGCTTCAGATATTTTTGGTAACTACCATCATAGGACGCTAAAAAATCATACATAAACGTACTGATTCTAGAAAGAAAGATATTATCTACGACGAAAAACTTCTACAGATGTACAGAGAAAATCTTTTGGATATGATTGCTATTTACCAGGCGGTAATGGTGACAAGTTTCGTGATAGTAAAGAATTGTTTTTAGGGACTGATTTGAAAATAAAAATATGTTTCTACTTTGGGTTAGATCAAATATAAATATTTTAGAAACAAGTGAAGCAACCCTTGTTCGAAGAATAGATAAGGTTAACACATCAGGAACTACGACTAGAGCGCTCAAATCTGATTCTGTTAATAAGTGGCTTGAATGTGTACCAAAAGTTTCGAGTCACTACTGCCAGGCAAACCACCGTTCCAATATATAGGTTGAAGAGTCTTTCGAATCTTTTAGTCACATTCATTCTGTGAATACTTTTTGGTGTCAGTCCACCTTATAATGTGGATGCAGTGAGGGAAGAAAATTTATATTTTTAAATCAAATCAAATATATTTACTTTCGATTTAAAAATTACATCCATAGGTATTAGTATCAATAAACTTAGCCTATTGTTTGTACATTTTTTTTAAGCCGCGCAAAAATAGTGTGACATTTGTGTTGGCCACAAACAAGGGAACTTACGACTTATATCAGCTTCATATACATACAATTAAAAAGATGAGTTCGAGCAGCAAAGACAGAAGCTATTAACCAAATTTCAGACGATGTGATTGTAGTATCAATATGTTTTTTGAATTTTGGAGGGATCAACAGACAAGCAGGAAGAAATGTGTTGACAAATCTTAAGAATAAAATAAACAGGGAGATTGTTGGAATTGGTTGCCCAGAACATATTTTGCATAATTGCACCCAACATGGCACTGATGTACAGTCGAACAAGCTAATTGGTTTACAGGCAAAAATATTCATCTTTCTACTACACTCACAATATTTTATTTTATTCCATTTTCTTATCTCGAGCACGTAGGTATCCCTAGTACCTACATACTAAAGATAAAAAAGTAAAATAAATAAATGAATTGTTAGTACAGTAAAAAGATTAATATTTTTGCCTGTAAACCAATTAGCTTGTTCGACTGTACCTACTAGATATCGAATCGCTGGTGATGAAGCTTTATAATTTATTTTCATTATATACCGTGCGCACTGAAAGCTTAAAATCAATTTGTAAATACATTGATATCAACTACCAAAAGTTGCTTTATCACAGTAAAACTACGTGGCTAAGCCTTTTTCCAGCTATAGAAAGAATTTTGAAAATGTATCTGCCTCTTCGATAACTCCGCAAGTGCCGACAACACTTAAAACTTTTTTCAAAAATGAACTCGCAGAAAGTTATTTATTTTTTGTGCATTCTCTTGTGTCGGTCTTCCAGTCACAAAACGCAAAAATAGAACGGGAAAATAACTCCGTCATGGATATTCAAGGAATACTAAATTCGACCTCTGAAACGTTGAAGGCAAGAGCAGAGGCTACGTTCGTTCCGTTAAAAGTGCGAGAATTGCTGTCTAATTGTACTGTAAGGGGCCAAAGAAACATTTATGAAAGACGGATAACGCCTACATGACTTGCCTTGAATATTTGGACAAATGGTTGCAGCCACTAGACGAATTTAAGGTCTTTAACTGGATGATACTGAAAGGTGTTGATATTGATTACGACAAAGTTGTTTCTTCTTTGCAGTTTTGAATGAATACAGAATGTTTTTAAATGACGTTAAACTTGTTGATGAAATTACT
Source organism: Charanyca ferruginea (assembly GCA_947361185.1). Classification (NCBI taxonomy): domain Eukaryota; kingdom Metazoa; phylum Arthropoda; class Insecta; order Lepidoptera; family Noctuidae; genus Charanyca; species Charanyca ferruginea. Next base: position 18,468,914 of record OX376077.1, on the reverse strand, counting down.
GTATTCAATTCTTTTTCTAAGGCAGCAAAGAAATGACTTTATTGAAATGGGGCATGTAAAACAATAGGAAATTATTTTAAAATCTGTAACCTGTGAAAGACTGGAAGAACTGAACAAAATTTGCTGTTTTGTGGGTGTTCGAGTGTTTTCATTAATGGGTGCGCAATGGACAAAGGAGAGAAATAAACTGTGCATAGCTTCTGTTAGGGCTGTACTGCTGATACAGTTCAATCTGAAGAACACATCATGTGAAGAGTTTCATAATACAATTCCAAACATATAATTCATTAGTAAAACCACCTCAGATACACTACAATAATACAATTTTGGAACCAGTACCATCCACCACATTTTTGGGAATAATTATTGACGAAAAATTAAACTGGAAAGGACATATAAAAAATGTCTGCACTCAACTCGACAAATTTGTATTTGCTCTGCGTAAACTGAGACGAGTAGCCAGTAAAGAAACAGCATTCAATGCATACCATGGCTATGTGTCATCAGTGCTGCGTTACGGCCTGGTGATATGGGGCAATTCAGTAGACGAGAACAGAGCATTCGTTGCACAAAAAAAAATGTGTCAGAGCTGTGTATGGAGCAGATTATTTAGATAATTGTAAACCAATTTTTAAAGCACTGAAAATTCTTCCACTACCTAGCCTTTACATTTTTGAAATTTGCATGTTTGTAAAAAAGTATCCGCACACGTTCCCAAAGTATGAACACGTCTCTAAAAGAGTAAAAAACAGAAGTCCAAACGAATTACTTGCACCTAGCCAGACTAGTAGGACGCTTAAGGAAACAACTTCAAAGAACTAAATTGATATTACAATCGCAAGTGAACAAAAATAAAGAATTGGAAGAAGGTAGAAAGTTAAAACAGGCATTCCAAGTTACCTATAAGGAAAATTGTAACTCATGAAAATAAGAGAATAGTCAAACAAGTTATTTTAAATTACTCAAAAATAACTGCAAAAAAACTTGAAGGATAAACTTTGGGACTCAAAAGTAGGATAAGATTTTCATACAAACAGCGTTTACTCAATACCAAGGTAAGGCAAGGTCGATTATGATGAAAGAAAATCTGGTAATCAAATTACATGGTGGAAATGGGTACGAATAGATCTCAAGTATGAAAAATCTGGCACTACTAAAAAAGAAAGGAACCGTCAATAATCTTTCACTGAATTTGAAACGGCAATAGTGCAATTCAAATTACATTATTAAAACTGGAAAGAACAGCGGCGGCAGTACAGACAATGTGTTAATAGTCTTAAAGACGGAGAAATCGTAATTTTATGCGTTTTCTCAGAAAATTATGAGTGCAAATATTGAGATGCAAGCAACACACTTTAGCGCTTCAAAAAACTTTATTACAATCCATACTCGAGCAATATTTTTCAAAGAAAAATTTCAAACATTTGCTGCTCTATCTGATAGTACTTGCCACGAGGCCTGATGCCATCTGGGCACATCTTGTTCCTATTTTGAAATATGCCAAAGAAAAGTACCCTATAAATGTAATCAATTTCTTTTCCGGTGGTCCGACTAGACAGTATAAAAACTTCTATTTGTTAAACCTATTTACAGACAAATTAAAATTAAAATATTCCACTTGGTCCTTCTCGGAAAGTGGACATGGTAAAAGCGTTGCTGATGGTTTAGGAGGTTCAGTAAAACGACAACTGGATAGAAAAGTTGCTTACGGTTACGATATCACAAATGTAACAGATGCTTACAATGTGTTACAAAATGTTTTGAAAACTACAAAGTGTTTTTACGTAAACGATACGAGGCATGCCTTTTAAGTTCTGTCGTTTCCATATTTCCCGGCAATTTTGAACTTGGAACTGTTCTATATTCGAATGTGTTTAAATTTTTAATCTCAAAACAGTTGAAAGTATTAGAATTAATGCTATTGTTTAGTCACAGCGTCGATTGGAATCTGTCAGGTAACGTACGAAAATGAATCTTTCTAAGGAAAATGTTCGTGCAATAATTTTCTTCAACTTTAGAAGAGGCCTGACACGGCTTCAGCGTTTTGAAGCGCTAACATCTGTGTTCAGTGATGAAACCCCATGTCTGCGGACTGTCGAGCGCTGGTATTTAGAATTCCAGCGTGGACATACTTGTTAGGGGTGGTGCTTCAGGGCTAGCGGGTGTGCCGCAACGAAAACACTGAATAGACGGATAGATGGGATCCAGGGAGCTTGATTTGAGAATAAAAACTTAAACTTGTCCAACTATGATATTTATTTTATTTGCACAACGGAAAGCCATTACGGTCACACAGAGTAGCAGAGAGCAGTGACGGGTGTAGGCCACACAGAAGCACAATAAGAAAAAACACAGATTATAAAAGACAACAGATGGCAGTATTGTCCATACACCCGCCCGTTACAAAGTAACTATGTAATTAAGCTTAAACGTCAAAACAATTCTACAATTAAAGATGCATAAGGCATAATAAATGTTGAACACATTCAAAGTATTTCTTTACAAAGTTTATTTGTTGAAGGACCTTAAAATATTAAGTTGCGCTTACACAGGTAAATTTTAGCAATCATTGCCAGCAACAGAAAGTAGGGGACGGGGATGGGATTTTAAGAAAATAAGCTCCCCATGCAAGTACATAATATAAAATGAGTCTACACAATAAAATGTTATAAAAACAAGGTAGTACGTTAATAGTTTACAGCAATGTTATTATTAATGTTAGTTATATGACAAAACTTTTATAACATGTTGCTTAATCTAGACTTAAGGTTACTTGGGAACTTAAAGAGTTTACTTGACAAACTATTATATATATAACATTCACAAAAGTTATTTATTAAAATGATTATATACTTATATTTTTACTCAACAAAGTTTACAACAATATTATGAATCAATTTTCATGTGGCAAAGGAACAATTTTTGTAATAGGCCTTGTATAATTGCCATTTTTAGTTTTTAACATGACAGATCTAACATTATTATCTTTACCATAAAACAACTTAATTATTCTACCCAAAGGCCATGACTGCGGAGGTACATTATCATCCTTAATTAATACAATCATATCTAATAACAAGTTAGGGTTATGTTTATACCACTTATATCTCATTTGAAGAGAGTGAAGATAGTAATTTTTCCACAATTTCCAAAATGATTGGCGCATTTTACATAATTGATTATATATAGACAACCTATTGTTAGGCACATCAAAGAAAATACCTTCTGGGATTGAAGTTAAGTTTTCACCTATCAAAAAGTGGGCAGGAGAGAGGTATTGGTCATCAGCATCATCTCTTAAGGGAGTGATAGGGCGGCTATTAACTATGGCCTCTATTTGAACCAGCAATGTATTTAAATGTTCATAAGACCCGCTTCAAATGATGTTTGACACTTTTAACACTGTTCTCCCATATAGAACCCCAGTCAGGAGAATAAGGAGGTATCAAGACCCATTCAATCCCTTCTGAATTAGTAAAATTAGAAATAGCTTTAAAATCTTCTTTAAACATTTTATGCAATGCTACCAACTCATTCTTAGCGCCCTTAAAGGTCGCTCCGTTATCACTAAATATTTGTAGGCACCTACCCCGCCTAGAAATAAGTCTCTTATGCGCATTCATAAATTAATTAGTTGTGAGGTCAGAGGTAAGTTCGACGTGGATAGCTTTAGTACACATGCACACAAAAATGCAAATATAACCTTTGGTGATGAGTGGCTTTCTGACACGCGCCACCTTCATTTGAATAGGACCCGCAAAATCAACACCACACATTAAAAATGGTCTGTTGGGAGTTACGAGATACCTGGGAAAGTCTGCCATTACTTGCGACGCTGTCTCACCCCTATACCTACAACATTTCACACATTGATGTATTATATGTCGCACAATATTCCTACCATTTAAAGGCCATACAAATTTGCGCAAACTAGACAATGTCGTCTGATTGCCTGCGTGTAGGAGCCGCTCATGTTCATATCTGATCAACAAGGAGGTGATATGGTTCTTTGAAGGCAACAACAAGGGATGTTTCTGCTGTAAAGTAAGACTAGAGTGACGCAAGCGACCACCAACGCGTATAAGCATATCTTTATCTATAAAGAGGTTCAAATATTGCATTTGCTTAGAACAGTACTTAACATTAGTTTTATTTTGTTGTAAGTCATGTAATTCCTTACTGAAGTGTTCATGCTGGACAATTCGAATAATATGATCAGCCGCCTGTCTAATATCCTTAGCTGTAAGACAACCAACAACTTTATTTTTAGGGTTTTTAAAATTGAATAAAGAGCGACGAATATAAGCAAATATACGACACAGCCTACTCCAGGAGGAGAAAGTTTCAAAAACTTCAGACTAATATGAAGGTTTAGTTTCATTAGAAACAAGAGTGACATTCTTTTGTTCAGGAACAATGACATCTAAATCACATGAACTTGTGTCCCAATCAGAGTCTGTGAAAGATAACCACTGTGGCCCATAGAACCACAAATCACAACCAATGAGATTTTGAGGTTCTAACCCTCTTGATACTAGATCAGCTGGGTTGTCAATTGAACGAACATGACGCCAATTATCTTTAGGGGACATCTCATGAATTTCAGTCACACGATTGGTTACAAATAAGTTCCAACGTGCAGGGTCAGCCTTTATCCAACACAAGGTGATCAAAGAGTCTGTCCAATAAAACATTTTATCTTTACTTACATGGATAGCCTTGGCAACCTTGTCCATCAGCTTTGCCAATAACAATGCAGCGCACAGTTCTAACCTGGGCAGAGTGACCAACTTCAATGGAGCAACACGAGATTTAGCAGCAATTAAGTGGACTGTATATTTCGATTCTTCGCAGCAACGAGCGTAAACAACACAACCATACGCTTTCGTAGAGCTGTCTGCAAACCCATGAAGCTCAATGTTTGTAGCACCTGGTATTACTAAGCAGCGAGGCACTGAAAGTAAGTTAAGTGACGTCAAGTTTTTACAAAAGGATTCCCAATCCTTTAATATGTCTATAGGAATTTCAGTATCCCAACCAATATTAGCCTTCCAAATAATTTTAGCGTGAATAGTGACAGGCGCAATAAGACCCAGTGTCAAAAACCCTAGCAATATTGGACAAAACATTACGTTTTGTAAATTTATTATCATCCATTAGCTTGTCAGGCACAACAATTTGCAGAGCATCAGCTGTAGGATCCCATTTTAACCCAAGCGTTTTAATAGATGCATTCGCATTGTTATTAAAAGAGAAGGTGCATTTTGCACGCTTTTCTAAAGGCAAGGACTGAAGAATTTCAGTGGAGTTTGAGTGCCACTTATGCAATTAAAATTGCCCACAACTTAAACATTCTTCCAATTGACATATAGTCTTAAGAGCTGTATCAATGTCATTAGAACCATGCAAAATATCGTCGACGTAGCAGTTCTCCTGAAGAGCTTTAGCAGCAAGCGGAAAGCGATTACCTTCATCCTCTGCCAACTGAAGTAGACACGTGTAGCCAAGTAACTAGCTGAAGCCATGCCGTACGTGACGCGAGTTAACTGCAAACATTTGATTGGTTCTGATGATTTGTCACGCCAAAGGATTCTCTGTAGAGGCTGATGATGACTGGAGATAACTACCTGTCGATACATTTGCTTGATATCTGAAACAAAAGCATAAATGAACATCCTAAGGGCCCTCGCCCACGGCGACTTTTTGTAGCGATGCAGTCGCGCGTTTAGCAAACGCGCGACAGCATCACTTCTAACGCGTGTTAGTCGCATTTGCAACGCGCTACTGCATCGCGATTGTATCGATACAAACGCGCGACCGCGTCGGACGACATCGGTAGAGAGAACGGAGGGGGGAGGGAGTGTGGCGCGGCGCGTGATTGGGAATCGGCATCAGTGCAACGTGCAACACAGACAGGTCCAGAGTGCATGCTATTGTCCGTCACAGGCGTAAAATGGAGTCATTTGACACTGAAACGTTTATTACGGCAATTCAGGAGCGTCCTGTAATATGGGACTCACGTCTTCCTGAGTATTCGAATAAGATTGCAAAAAGGAAGGCATGGGAAGAGATAAATGAATTATTTAATGCAGAATTTGGAGAAAAAACCAACAAAGAAAAGAATGATTGTGGTAAGTTATTTATTTATTTAACTCATCGATCACTAATAAAAAACTAGATACCTACACAATCGGTGACAAAAAATGTCCTCACCGAATGAGCGCCCACTCGAACTCACTTGGGTTGCGCTTTTAATCTAGTAGCATTCGAACTGTTATAAGCAGACACTGAACCCTTAAATGATTACTCATCACCTATGCCACTTTAAACTGATAGTTAGCAATGCTCATCAGTACTTTAGTTAGTCTATTTCCAACCTTCGTGGTGATCGGTTGCATAAGGGTCCCTTTTCCTATTATTATAAGTTTAATTAAAATAAACTTAATATTATAATAAAATATCTTTTTTTAAAAACCCTTTTTGAAGGGACCCTATAACATTTGGTGGCAGCGGTGGGATACGGAAATCCCCAGTGCCGATTCGCGTAAACTATATTTGCGCTAAATTAGTGAATAGACTCTCCGTATCCTACAATTTTATAAAATAAATTACAATTAAAACTAAATAAGTGTTCTGCGTGTCCTGATCATCCTGAGCGTATCCTGAGCGCATAATAAGCGCAGCCTACAAGTATCCTGTGAGCATCCTGCAAGTATCCTGTAAGCGTCCTGCGGACATCCTGAAAAGTCCTGCGGACATCCTGCGAGTATCCTGTTTGCGTCGCGTCCTTCGAGCATCCTGCGAGTGTCTACGAACATTTGTTCCTTCAAAGTGTCATACGTATTGTCCTGTAAGCTCTTCCCTGTGATCCGCGAGTGTTTCGTGTAGTGCCTAAAAAGTGTTCCGTGAATCCAAGAGTAGTTGTGTTATCTCCGTGTGTGTCGGTATGCAGCTGCTCTCAGCTCTAGCCCTTATCGCCGCCTACGTGTTCCTGTAAGTCGTTGAACATTTGCTAACTGTAACCTTATCCGTGCTAGTTTATAATTATCTGATATTTCATCCTATTTGTCTTATTTGTCGTATGGAATCTGTATGTTATGCCTCCTAAAGTGCCCAAAGCAGAAGACAGTAAATTACAAATTATTGTTGACGTTAAATCAGATCTTCCAGATCCAAAATCTCCAATCCTATCACCAAGATTAACCAGGCAATCAGCAGTAGAAATGGAGCTTAATATTTTATTAAAGTTCGTCAAAACATACGATGGCAGTCGCGAGCAGCTAAATTCCTTTATTAATAATTGTAACAACGCTTATGAGCTAGCGTCCGAGGCACAAAAACCAATAGTGTTTAAATATATATTATGCCAACTTACAGGTAAGGCAGAAATTGCCTGCTCTATTAAAGAATTTACGTCTTGGGAACAATTAAAAGAGTTCCTTAAAACTCAATTTTCTGAAAGGAAACATTATACACATTTACTTACCGACCTCCAGGAAAGCAAACAAAATCCATCTGAAAATGTTGGACAATTTTCCCTTCGAATGGAAACTTACCTTTCTCAGTTGTTAACAGAGATGTCACTCTCAAATTACAAGGCGAAGGAAATACCTGGTCGCACAGCGGCAATGGAGGACCTAACACTCCATCATTTTCTTATGGGCCTTAACCCTCGTGTTTCTAATATTGTAAGGTGCAGAGCGCCTAAAACTTTCAACGAAGCCGTGAATTTAGCTATTTCTGAAGAAAGGATCCAGGAAACTTTATATAAACGTAATCATAGCTCACAGCAAGATAAACAGGCTAACCAAAATCGGTTCAAATCAAAAGCTCAGACTCAAATCAATAATAGGTTACCGCAGAAACCATCTTCGCAACCGAGTACGTCAGGTAACAATCCTAAACATGACTCTAGCCTAACATGTAAATATTGTAAAGAGGTAGGTCATGATATAAATAACTGTCTAAAACGACAAAAACGTTACCCGAGCTCTCAATTCTCTGGGTCTCAACCCAGTTCTAAATCTCCTCAAGTCAATTTCATCGATGATTGCGATGATTCTGATGAATCTCTCCACGATGACGAAGGCGAAAATGCCGAAGTGGAGGATTTAAACCAATAAACGTCCTGCATCCGTGCCGCACGGGACGTAAGATCACAGCCGGCACACATCCGAACCAACAGTGTTCACTTCGCCAAAATGTTAAGGTTATACATCAGGGTAACCAGCCCCAAAACGGCAACCTTAACTCTCCTGAGGTTATACATCAGGGTAATCAGCCCCAAAACGGAAACCTCAATCCTTCTAAGGTTATACATCAGGGTAACCAGCCCCAAAACGGCAACCTTAACTCTCCTGAGGTTATACATCAGGGTAATCAGCCCCAAAACGGAAACCTCAATTCTTCCAAGGTTATACATCAGGGTAACCAGCCCCAAAACGGAAACCTTCAATCTCCTAAGGTTATACATCAGGGTAACCAGCCCCAAAACGGCAACCTTAGCTCCCTCAAGGTTATACATCAGGGTAACCAGCCCCAAAACGGAAACCTTCAATCTCCTAAGGTTATACATCAGGGTAACCAGCCCCAAAACGGCAACCTTAGCTCCCTCGAGGTTATACATCAGAGTAACCAGTCCCAAAACGGAAGCCTCGATTATCCAAATAAAATTTATGAGGTTAATATAGACACCTCGAAAAGGCTATTGCCTCATGTGCTAGTGGAGTCACAAGTATCTGACATTCCACTAACACTTCTTGTAGATTCAGGCTCTGCAATCTGCTTGTTAAAAGAATCAAGCATCCTAACTAAGCCAAAAATCACTTATAAACCTATAAGCATTAAAGGTATCGATCCTGGTGTAGAGACCACTCAAACCATAGGTTATTTCAACCTAAGATTCAAGGTCTCCGATACCAAATCAATAAGTCACAAATTCCATGTGATCAAAGATATTAATCTACCTTACGATGGCATTATAGGTAACGATTTTCTTACCGCTAATAGATGTAACATCGACTACGGTCGCGACGTTCTGAAAATAACTCATAACGAAATTAAAATTCATTTCTTTGACTCTTGTTACATCATACCACCACGGACAGAGACTGTGATAGAATGTACTGTCGCAAACCCCGAATTAAAAGAAGGCGTAATACTAGACCAACACCTATCTAAAACTCTTCTAGTTGCTAATTGTTTAGTAAAAGTAAAAGATAACAATAGTATTAACATATCCGTTATCAATACCTCTGATAAATCTGTTAAGGTCAAACGTAATCTTAACCTTAAATTAGATGCAATTGAAACTTATCCTGTTCAATCAACTTCCCATAGTGAAAATATAACTGAACGTACTAGGCAAGTACTTAGTTCCCTAAGAATTTCTCACTTAAATGATGAAGAAGTCGAAGCTCTCTTTAGTTTATGCTCAGATTATTCTGATATATTTCACTTACCGGAAGAAACCTTAACCTTCACGTCAGCCATCCAACATGAAATTAAAACCACCAGTAATAATCCCATTCATACAAAATCTTACCGCTTTCCTGAGTGCCACAAGAAAGAAGTGGAAACTCAAATGAATAAAATGTTGGACCAGGACATCATCAAACCCTCATCATCTCCTTGGTCTTCTCCTATATGGATTGTCCCTAAAAAGTCTGATGCCTCTGGCCAAAAGAAATGGCGAATTGTCATTGACTACAGAAAGTTAAACGATATCACAATAGGTGAAATTTATCCAATTCCCCAAATCACAGAAATCCTTGACCAATTGGGTAAGAGTCAGTATTTTACTACTCTAGACCTGTCATCAGGGTTCCACCAGCTGATGGTAGCACCAGAAGACGCACCCAAAACAGCCTTTTCCGTACCTCAGGGTCATTTTCAGTTTAATCGGATGCCATTTGGCCTAAAAAATGCCCCAAGTACATTTCAGAGACTTATGAATAATTGCCTTACAGGACTACAAGGCTCTCATTGTTACGTATATTTAGACGATATTGTACTCTATGCCATTGACTTAAGGTCGGCAATTCACAATCTCAAAGTCGTCTTCGACAGACTTCGAAAATTTAATCTGAAACTTCAACCAGAAAAATGTGAATTTCTCCGCAAGGAAGTAACTTACCTTGGTCACACTATAACCCAAAACGGTGTGAAACCAAACCCAGATAAGGTCAAGGCCGTAACCTTGTACCCTGTCCCAAAGTCACCTAAGGACATTAAATCTTTCCTAGGTCTTGTGTCGTACTACAGGCGTTTTATTCCTAACTTCTCAAAGCTCGCTAAATCTCTTACCTCACTCCTAAAAAAGGACGCCCCGTTTGATTGGACAAATGAACAACAACTCAGTTTCGAAACTCTGAAAACCAAACTGATCGAAGTACCCATCTTAGCCTATCCTGATTTTAATCAAACCTTTCTATTAACTTGCGATGCATCTAATTATGCCATATCAGCTATCCTGTCTCAAGGTCTCATTGGCAATGACCTTCCAATCGCCTATGCGTCTCGTACTTTAAATAAAGCTGAATGTAACTACAGCGTTACCGAAAAAGAATGTTTGGCGATAGTTTTTGGCACCAAAACCTTCAGACCATATTTATACGGGCGCCGTTTTACCATTATAACCGACCATAAGCCCCTGCAGTGGCTATTTAACTGTAAAGATCCCGGCTCTAGGCTCATCCGTTGGAGATTAAAACTCGAAGAGTTTGAATATGAAATACAATATAAAAAGGGAAAAATAAATGCTAACGCAGACGCCCTTTCCAGGTATCCTGTCAATCCCGTTCAACCTATCACTAATGAAGTACCAACGCTCAATCTTCCAAATTCCAACCCCAATATTTCACCCGAAAATCAAGAAAATCTAAATAATTCAGATATAGACTTATTCGACTTAATTACGTCACCTATTTCATTTCCATCAGACGAACTTAACCCCGATCATCTCTTAGAAATTCCTACCCCAGAGCTCTTTAATGCAGAATCTCCAATTCCTGACGTAACCACCGATGACTACTCGAACTTTCTGAAACAAATCAATAATCAAAATGAATCATTCAACACGAACATTATTGAACACAATGACAGCTTACTGAAAACTCCTTGTAAAATTATTTTGTTGCCCACATCAATTGATCTTGACGAGTCAAATCCATATATAGAAGAAATATTGAGCAACTTGGAAAATCGAGACCAAACCGTTAACCAAGAAAAACAATTACATAGCTTTTCCAAAGTTCAATCAGGAAATAAAGACTACTATTTTCTGTATATGAAAGTACATCACTTCGATCAAACGTCTTATCGCGAAATATTCGAAACTCTGAAACTAGTTCGTAATGAACTAATTACCGTCGAACAAACTAAAGAAATCGGTATTTCCGATTTTCGCGACCCGTTTGAAAAACATAGTTTTATTAAAATCTATAATATTCTAAATTACCTATTTCATAACACAAATATACAAGTAAATATCTACCATAATAGCGTAACTTACCCATCACCGTCAGAAGTGAAGAAAATACTCCACGATAATCATGACTTACCTGTAGCTGGCCACCTTGGTGTCAGTCGTATGTATAATAGATTAAAACAGCTATACTATTGGAAAGGCATGCGCAATGACGTAGAGTCATATGTAAAACGTTGTAAACAATGTCAAGAAAATAAAGCCTTACGCAAAGTAAACCGCGCACCTATGCAGATTACAAGTACATCAACTAAACCGTGTGAGCGTATATCACTAGATGTAGTGGGCCCACTCCCGGAATCTGGTCCTGCAAAACTGAAATTCATATTAACACTACAGGATGATTTTACTAAGTTTTCCACTGCTTATCCCCTGCGTAGTACAACCGCTGAGGAAACAAGCGAGTGCTTATTACATTTCATATCAGTATTTGGCCTCCCGAAAATAATATTAACTGACCAGGGCACTAACTTCACATCTGACCTATTTAAGAAAACATGTGAGTTTCTAAAAATCAAGCAATTATGGTCAACTCCATACCACCCGCAAACACAAGGCGCCCTAGAACGGAGCCACTCAACCCTGAAAGAATATCTCAAATCTTTTGTCAACGAGGAACAAACTAACTGGCCTCGTTATGTGTACACAGCTATGCTTAGCTACAATACTACCGTTCATTCCACAACACATTACACACCGTATGAATTAATGTTTGGCAATAAACCTTTTATTCCAAATTCTATATGTGACGAAACCCTTGGCGCCACATATCCTGATTATGTGCGTATGCTACAAAATCGCTTAAAATGTTCTCGCGATAAGGCCCTAGAATACGTCCGTCAATCTAAGATAGCTTCCAAAACTTATTATGACTCTCATAGTCGACCCGCACAATATAAAATTGGCGATCACGTTTACTTAAAGAACCACCTAAGAATGCGAAAAGCCTTATCACCTATATGGAAAGGGCCATATAAAATCGTAAAGATTCATGGTAATAACACCTTGTCACTATTAATAAACAGACGACACGTCCGTCATCATTACGACCAGGTAAAGCTCGCCGAAGTCGCCAACAACCTGTAAAATAAAACTTATCCATTAGGTATACAGTAGATTTAGTTATATAATTGTAACCCTTAGTTATGTTAGTATTAGTAATTAAAATACATATACATAGATTAATAAGCTACTACATTAAATAGACTACCGTCCATAATACATACCTATGTACTTACAGTGCCTCGGCGGAGCTCCAAGCACCTAACGAGTATGTCCATCCGATAGCTGCGAGTCCTGGAATATATTTCGATTATATAGGAACATTAAAAATCAATAATGGCATTCTCAATATCATTATGCCAATGGAAATTTTGCATTTTAAATCACACATAGAAAATATAAATTCAGCATTGGAAACATTTGTATACCTCTGTAAAGAAACCGGTTATATAAATCACATAGAATGCCATAATACAGTAGAACCGTTATTAGTTCAGCAACAGAATATAATAAAATTGTTTGGATCCATTTCTTACCTGACTGATAATGGTGACCGCAGATCCAAACGAGCTTGGATTGGAGGAATTGGAACTATATTAAAACAAGTTTTCGGCACTTTAGACGAAAATGATGCTGTTGAATATGATCAAGCAATTGAATCAATACAACATAATCAAAATAACCTTTTGTCTTTAATTAAGAATAATATTTTAATTACTAAATCCGTCATATCTACATACAACAATACACTTCAAAAAGTTAAACAAAATGAAGTAAAGTTAAATAACGCTATTAACGAACTTTCTAATTCTATCCAAAACATATCTAAATCTACGAATGATTTAGAATTAAGGATAAACTTAGATTTTGTCCTTAACACTTTAGAAACTTCCATGGTCACCCTAACCTTTCAGCTCGAAGACATAACGAATGCAGTTATGCTCTGTAGTCAAAACATGCTACACCCATCGGTTATGTCACCTACCGCTATGTACCGAGAATTAGCTGATAATGTAAGGCACTTGCCTAATAATCTAAACTTACCTGTACGATTAGATATAAGTTCAGTTCATACTATTATAAAGGTATCAACCTTGTTATGTTATTATTTTAATGATAAGCTTGTGTTTTTATTACGTGTCCCTTTAATATGCAATCAGGAATATTCGTTGTTTAATAATATTGCATTACCAACACCTCATGATGTCAATCGACCAAACACGTTTGGTTTAATTGTACCTAGCAGTAAATATATAGCTATTACAAAAGATAAATCTAATTATTGTAAACTACAATCATTAGAAAACTGCAAAGTAATTAGTCCAGCTGAATATTTATGTGAAGTCTCGATGACTTATAAAACTGATTCAGAACTCAGCTGCGAAAGCGAACTGTTATCTAAGACAATAAAGGATATCCCTTTACAATGTAATACCAAACTTGTCCACGGTAAAATAAATACGTTTAAATCACTGAGTAATAATAGATTTCTCTATGTTCAGTCTGAATTAACCAAACTCTCATTAGATTGTCAAGGTTCTAATCAGATACAAGAATTAAGTATGTTCGGCATTGGTATCCTATCTATACCAAATAATTGTATTGCATATTGTAGTGGTACCACATTATTACCACGATACAACAGTGTTCTCAACTTAACTTCACCTATTAACCTACCAGACTTCAATCTAATAAACAGTACTTGTTGTAAAATTAATAATATGACGAATAATATGTCCCTTATTCATTTGGAAAATATTAACTTAGATGATATAAATCAGATTAATCAATTAACTAATAACTTGTTATCAGAGACTGATAAAATCAAGGAAATTCCCCACATGGTTAAATATGGGACACACTATTCAATAGTTATAGGTTTAATTGTATGTTTTCTTATTTTGTATTCAATTTATAAAATTGTTACTACTTGTAAACCCAATTGCAACCTTCGCAAATATAGTTCTCGCGAACACAATAAATCCAAGTCGGATTCTATAGAGCTGGAACAGACCATTCAGGAAATTCCTACTCCAGCCCTAAGAACCTCTTTCTAGGGTTAACTTCGGTAATCATCCCCGAAGTTCACTCTAACAGGGGAGGTGTTATAAGCAGACACTGAACCCTTAAATGATTACTCATCACCTATGCCACTTTAAACTGATAGTTAGCAATGCTCATCAGTACTTTAGTTAGTCTATTTCCAACCTTCGTGGTGATCGGTTGCATAAGGGTCCCTTTTCCTATTATTATAAGTTTAATTAAAATAAACTTAATATTATAATAAAATATCTTTTTTTAAAAACCCTTTTTGAAGGGACCCTATAACAGAACGTTCCGACGGTAAACATGCCGTGCTCGTTTAAACATTGTAAAAATCACATATCCAGGACGCTAAAAAAGGATGGAATTTCATATTTTCGGTAAGTATTAATATTAACATTATTTAATTGTTATCACACTTATCACTGTACTTATCACTTATCTAGTTTTTATTAGTGATCGATGATTTAACTTTAGTATTAGCACAGTTTAACAATCCATACAGTTGCGCAACGAATGTACTTTCGTGGAGCAACGGCGGGGATCTCGCGGGGGGTTGGGCGACGCGGTACGCGGTCTCTGATCTCGCGCAGTTTGTATACTTGGACGCTTACGGCAGACGCGTCTGTGTAAATCGTTGTTAATAATAATAAATTGTTAATAATCGTTACATAAATTGAATATAATACTACTGCGCTAATTGTGAACGTTTAATAAGATAGTTTTTAAAAGAATTGTTTGTACGCGTTTCACATACATGTTAGATAATTACGAGAGCAACTTGAAAATGTGATTTTTTGTTTGTTGAGATATCTTAACGATTTTGGTGTCAAATGAAAGGTCTAGGTCTAAAACCATTTTATTCGTTTGAATCATGTAAATTGGTTCACGCGTTTAGGAGATAATAATTAGTACCTATAGTAAAAATATAAACAAGATGATCTCCTTTGCTGGTTATTTTATTGGTTACTTTTTTCAAATTTTTGAATCTTGCCACGGTACAGAACCTTCACCGGTGAAATAGTCAGTATATATATTTCGGATTGCAGTACCACTTAGTCCAGATCTTCGTCTTCTAATTAAATGTAAATTATCACTGGCAGGTGAATCTTGGAATCCAATTATACTCAGAGTGTGATCAAATTGGTACCCATCTCGCTTACGTATGAAATTGTGCAATACGCAACACGCTTTAACAATGTTCGTAGCAAAATCAACATTAACGTTTATGGGCCTGTTGAAAATTTTAAATTTGTTACTCAATATACCAAACGTACATTCAATATAACGCCTTGCGCGTGTCAAGCGATAATTGTATATTCTCTTATTTCGTGGTAAATGTTTACCAGCGTATGGTCTTTGCAAGTGTTCGGATAAAGCAAATCCTTCATCGCCAATAAATGAAAACGGTATAGGTATTCCATTGTTACATATAGGTCTCGGTTGAGGTATTTTAAAATTTCCTTCTCGTATTTTTTTAACCCATTCGCTGCTGTCATGTATTGTTGAATAGGAGCTCTTTCCATAGCATCCGACATCGATAGCTATGAAATTATAATTACCGTCACATATTGCTAGCAACACGATGGAAAAAAAATGTTTGTAATTGTAATATTCTGAGCCGGTATGACATGGTTTTATAATTCTTATATGTTTTCCATCTATTGCTCCAATTATGTTAGGAAAATTTGCATGTTTCATAAACCCTTCAGCGGTTTTTAAATGTGATTCTTCTGTTGGTTCTGGCATGGATATGACTTTTAATTTATTCCATATTACTTCTACGGTTTCTTTAACAATTCTACGTGCAGTAGTATGTCCACATTTAAAATCTATATGAAGATCTGTGAAATTACATCCAGTTGCTAAGTACCTGAAAAAGAATAAAATTACTAAAGATTACATTATATTTATGGCCTGGGTCTAATTTCACGAAAGTTACATGCTACAAAACTACAAGTGTAAAGTGGCAATATTGTCATATCAGCCAATCACGTCGTGCGGTCCTGCAACGCGATTGGCTGATATAACTGTGTTGGCACTTTACAGTTGTAGTTTGTTACTTTCATCAAATGAGGTCCTGTTGATTGAACTTGTATATATTTTTTCAGCTGTGGAACTCCAGAAAAAATGGAAAAGTTTAAAAGATTCCTACAACAGAGAACGGGCAAAGGAAAAGAACTGTTCCAGTGGGTCCGGGGCTAAACCGAGAAAACAATATGTGTACTATAAATTATTGTCATTTTTACAACCTTTGACCGAAATCAGACCGCCAAGTCGACCTACAGTCACTGAGGGAACCGACTCCGAAGATTGTTTGGAATCTTTTGTAATGCCAAAATCAAAGAAGCTTAAAACAAGTGATGATGCACAAAACAAATTATACGAAATTCTGACTGAAAAATTGAACAAAGTCACGCCAACCATTCAACATCCAGATCAACATTTTTTACTTTCTCTTTTTCCACATTTTCATTCCATAAAGGAAGAATATAAACTCGATGCAAAAGCCGAAATGATAAATTTGCTTCGCAAATATAACAATAGGGCACAGACGTCTGCATACGTCAGTCACTATGGATATCAGTCTGGATATCAAAGCTACGACACAACAGCTCGTACAAGTACTGAAAGCAGCGTGTCGCAATCGCAACTAATAAGTAACAACAACACGCTGCCAACGCCTGCTAGTACCAACATCAATACTGCAGCTTCGTTGCAATATAATGATGATGAATATAATTATATTAATGATGATTCTACACAAGATTCTATTATCACAAATCTATATTCACCGTAAAGTAAAAATTAAGAAATTACAAACCTGTTTAAGATTTTTTTTTAAAAGTCAAAGTCAAAGTCAAAGCATTTATTTCAATTAAACCATTTGCAGGCACTTTTGAATAGTCAAAGAGTCAGT
This sequence comes from Charanyca ferruginea, assembly GCA_947361185.1. Classification (NCBI taxonomy): domain Eukaryota; kingdom Metazoa; phylum Arthropoda; class Insecta; order Lepidoptera; family Noctuidae; genus Charanyca; species Charanyca ferruginea. Next base: position 18,451,464 of record OX376077.1, on the reverse strand, counting down.
TAGTTAGTCAGAAAGTTGAAGCTAGTTGCTCGTTCCAAAACGTAGGGTAGGTCTCTATGGAGAAGAACGAGCAAGAAACTCCACGGACACTCTTTTCAATCAAGCTTTTACAAAATCCAGGCTACATTATTCTTGTTGCTTCTATATGTGAAAACAATGTAAGTGAAGAGAAATCCAAAACATTCTAATTAAAAATAAATTAATATAAAAGCCATGGCAGTTAAGAGATGACCAATCTCAACTGACAGCGCCCGTTCACGAACATGACGCGCGGATCAGCACCACTTAGCTCAACCATTTTGAAGGGAACCGAATGATCTAACCCACACGCCACCATCAGTGAGACATTTGAGCGAGCATGACAATGCTCTCAACTGCCATGCTCATTTATGTCAAACACATTGAATAAATAAATGGCTCCATAGTTCTCACATTTACATAATAATTGAAATAGTGCTATTAATTTACACAAAGTCAAAATTTCCAATGTATGTAAGTATTTCATTCGACAGATAAAATATAATAAGTAAATAATAATAACGGTACACGTTATTCATGTCAATAATAAGGGGTGAGCAACATAATCTTCTTGCAATTAAGAAATTCCCTAAAGCGGCTGTGGAGCAGGACCAGCATTATGCCAAGCATTTTTATCATTGATATAATCTTCCAACTTATAATATGCTTGCCTACATAGTGTGCGTTTAATGCATGTTTTAAATTGTCTTTCATTTAATTGCAAAATATCGAGCGGTATTTTATTATAACATTTTACACAATACCCCATAAAAGAAGTATGTACTTTTGACAATCTGAAACTTGGTTGATATAATTTGTTCCTATTTCTAGTATTAAAGTTATGTCTGTCACTTATTTTACTAAACAGGTGAAGATTTTTCCGAACATGCATGATGTTTTCGTATATATATTGACAAGGTACCGTCATGATATTAATTTGTTTAAACAATTCTCTTAGAGACTCGCGTCTGCTGAGATTATAGATGGCTCTGACAGCCCTCTTTTGCAGAATAAAGATAGAATCTATATCTGCAGCCCGTCCCCAAAGCAAAATACCGTAAGACATGATACTATGAAAGTAACTAAAATAGACTAGTCTAGCGGTATCCACGTCTGTCAATTGCCTGATTTTTCTGACAGCGTAAGCGGCCGAACTTAGCCGCCCTGCAAGAGATGTTAAGTGAGGACCCCACTGCAGCTTTGAGTCAAGCGTAATCCCTAGGAAAACTGTCTTTTCGACGAATTCAAGTACGTCCTTATTCAATAAAACGTTACATTCACTACTTTTAACATTCGGTAAAGCGAATCTTATGCACTTGGTTTTCTTCTCATTTAACACTAAATTATTTGCAGTAAACCAATTATGAACTTTAATCATGGCGTCATTTACGTCGTCATAGTGCTGTGCCCGTCTATTTACTTTAAAAATCAATGAAGTATCATCAGCAAATAACACCATTTGAGGTTGATTTCTCAGTAAATGCGGTAAATCATTAATATAAACTAGAAATAGGAACGGACCCAATATTGAGCCCTGTGGTACTCCCATTTTTACTTTCAAGCCCGATGAATTTACACCGTTTATTTGAACTTGCTGCAGCCTATCATCTAAATACGATTTTACCAATCTGAGCGCTAGTTTACCGAGTCCGTAGTGCTCAAGCTTTAAAAGCAGTGTTTCGTGATTTACGCAATCAAATGCTTTGGAGAGGTCACAGAAAATGCCAATGGCATCCTGTGACTCCTCCCATGCGTTAAAGATATGCTTAATCAAAGTGATACCGGCATCAGTAGTGCAACGCCCTCTGGTGAATCCATACTGTTGATCATGTAGGATTCTATTGCAATTAAAATGACTGAGCATTTGATTAAGCATTACTTTTTCAAACACTTTGCTGAATACCGGCAAAACCGAAACGGGTCTATAATTATTCGTGTCCTTGCATTCGCCGGATTTGAAAAGTGGTATAACTTTACTGTACTTCATTAAATCTGGGAAAACTCCTTGGTCTATACATAAATTAAATATGTAAGCTAAATAGGGTGCTACTGTCTCAATAATCGATTTACAAACATTAGTAGACATTCCCCACAAATCCTCAGTAACTTTGATCTTTAGTTGTTTAAAAGTTTTTATAATAATCTCAGGGTTTATATGTTTAAATTTGAATTCCGAAGGGCAGGCTAAAACATTCGTTTTTAATAAATCAAAAGCAAGTGAGGGCGAGGAAGCTAAATTTTCTGTAGTTTTAATTGGAATATCAGTAAAGAATTTCGCAAATTCCTGAGCAACATCGATATTAGTACTTATTAGACCACAGGGTGTCTCCAGAGTGTAATCAGTTTTATTTCTTTTGTTTCTATTGGTTTCATCATTGATAATTTTCCAAACAGTCTTAATTTTATTTTCTGCTGATTTTACCTTGTTGCTTATGTATAAAGCTTTAGCTGTCTTGCAAGTATTTTTAAAAGTTTTAGAGTAAGTAGCAACATACTTATTAAAAGTTTCAGTGTTTATATAAGGCTTAAGGCCATATAGCTCAAAAAGTCTTTCCCTACTTTTCCTGATACCTTTAGTTGCCCAGTCACTGAATAAAAACTTAGGGCTAATAGTTCTAGGTATTTTCTTAAAAATATTATTAAACTCTGTTTGCACAACTAAAAAGAATTCTTCATACAAAACATTACCATCACTCATATTAAGGCCCTGAATGTTTAACTTACTCATTAAAGTGCTATTAAATTTAATTAAATTGCCAGATGTTACTGGTCTTGACAGTACCTGCACTTTTTGTATTGGAGCGTTGGATTCAAAAGTAACGGTTTGCCCGCTGTGATCAGACGGGAGATAATTCACTATAGCCTCTTCTAAATAGTCGCAGCAACAAAAAACATTATCAATACATGTAGCAGTAGTCGTAGTTACTCGTGTTGGTTCTAAAAACACATTTGACAAATTAAATGATTTAAAAAGACTTATTAATCTACTGCTATTTGAATTGTTTTCTAAAATATTAACGTTAAAGTCACCGCAAATGATTACTGATTTATTGCCATTTGTAAGTTTAGTCAAAACATCTTCCATTATTGACTCAAAAATTGAGTAGTTTTGATAATTAAGGGGTCTGTAAACGCACACTATTACATGCCTATCTAGCTCAACACAGGACAGTTCAATAGTATGTTCAACCGATAGTTCCACTATGTCTTTACGAGACTTAAATTTGATATTATTTTTTATTAAGATTAGTGAACCACCACGCATCATAGTTATCCGGTTGAAACAACTGCCAATAGTATAATTATCATAATTAATTAACATTTCATAATCCTTCAGCCAGTGTTCGGTGAAACAAATAATGTCGAGCTTTGTCTTTTCTAAAAATAACTCAATTTCTAATTGCTTAGAAGAAAAACCTTGAATATTCTGGTGAAATAATTTCATGGAATGTTGCTTTGACCCTTTTTTACAAATTACTAAGTGATTGCTAGAAGATACCTTGTTTTTGATAAATTTAACTATATTGGTACTGGTAACTTCTGTTGTCTTACTGACTAGTTTAAACTATTATTTGTGCTTACCACCTTATTAGTATTATTACTAACTACTGTGGAGTCAATTACAGATGACTTCGACATATTACTTATGTCTGAGTTAATATTAAAAGCTAATAGCCATGCTATCTGACGCCTAAACCTAATGGGCAGATACACTGTATCTCTAGTCGATTTTAATTTTTCAACAAAACTGTTGGTGTCTAGAAACATAAGCTTGTCACTATAGTGACTAACTAAGAAATGCATATGTTTATTAAGAATATGTATCTTAATATTTTCCCTATGTGACAGATGCTCAAAGTATGGAAATGCGCATATTATTATTTTATGACAATTAACATTTAAAAGTTCAGTGACACTGTTAGTTATATCATCAATACAAATATTTGAGCTATTACCTACACATACAGTAATAATTGTATTAGAGTTATATTCTTTTTTAATTACTGAAGATATTATTTCTTTGTATGAATTCCCAGGCGTACAATAGTTTAATACAGAATGACTCAGATTGTTATTTACTAATTTACCTAACCCTCTCCCTAAACTGTCCGAAAACATAATAGGATAGTAACAAACATTATTCGAAACATTATTGCAAGTGAGTAAACTACTGTCTGCCTGTGCAACAGTAGATAAAGCTTGTACAATATCAGTTGTTACATTTGTTTTGAGCAAACACTCACTGGTACATTCAGATTGGGACAGGTCTTCTGGTACCTCCGATTGGAGAACCTCAAAGATTGGTTCCTTCTGGAAAGTACATTGAGAGGTGCTGAGAGGCAGCAGGTCCACTCTGCCTGCATTGGAGTTACACATATCTACTAACTCATTTGTGGCAAGGATATGTTCTTTTATTTGATTTTGGGAATGCACATACTTCCTATATAAAGAAAGTAGTGACTCTTCAAGTACCTGAATTTCTGACTGTAACCGTTGAGTGTCAACCTTATAAATGTTTGCACTATCTTCTAACTTTATTTGAAAATTGTCTAATTTATTTATTAGAAACACACGTTCTCGCCTTAGTTTTATGTTATTGCAATAGTGTTTCTGTTGTTTCCTAAATTTATTACATTTTTTAATAATTTTGTTCAACTTGACATATTTTTTTATTTTATTGTGACTCATTTTATAATTACTAGTATTTTGTTTCAGTAAAGAATCTTCAGTAAGGTCAATTGTTATTAATGAATTTGGGTTACTATTACTCTTCAACAATTCATTATATAAATGGTTAGTTTCAATAACCCGAGTACATTCTTTTTCCTTCTGTAATTTTGCATACCGCACATTTGCATGAATTAATTCTTCTTCTAGATCCCTAACTTTACTCAAGGCCTCCTCATATAGGTTGCTACAGCTGTTAAAACCATCTGTGACCACCCGCAGTTTATCCCGTTCCTCAACAACATCCAGGTATTGTTGATGAAGGTCTACAAGCTCCCGCTTCGACTTGGTGTTTTTGTCAACAATCTTTTTAACTTCCTCTTCACCTTCCTCTCTCTCCAGTAATAATTGTTGACATTGGATGTTAGACGCCTTTAGTTCTTGTAGGGCCGTTCTCAATTTGAGCTCCAAATCCTGAGCAGTAGCCTTACGGGTCATCACAGGCATGGTTTCAAGATTAGTACTGAAATTAGAATTGAAGAAACGGTGAGAACTAATTGAATAAACAAAATAGGAATGGTAGAAATGAAAGAAAAAGATGGGAAAATTAGTACTTGAGGAGAAGAAACGAGGTAGGCTGTAATCACATTAATTGCAAAGCTAAACTAATTCAAAAATTGTCTTGTGGTTTTATTTATCCCTCTATGTGGGTAGGATCCTAAGATTGAAGTTGTAGTTTTATATCAAGACTACAATGCAAATTATGAGAAATACACGTTATTGTTTGTTGTTATGTATTCTAATATACTATAAGATTAACTCTATTTCGAAACAAGTTATGTCTTTTGTATGCGAACAAAGTGACAAGGCCCTATTGCAAAGTACCAACAAATCTACCAGAATAAATGATGCTGGGACTCAACAAGAGCGTGTTATACAATAAGTGACGCTTGTTTGTGTGCTAATATCTGGCTACAATGAAATAAAAGTAAAACAATACTCCCCGTTTAAATCCGTAGGTTGACATCAGCTGATCGGTATAGGTTACCGGTAACGGTGAATAACCAAAACAATGTGTTTACTTTGTTACTTTGCAGGAAAAACAATAATCCTGAATTTTTATGCAGTTATTTACTTAAACTTATACTGATACACCTTAATAAATACTTAAATAATAATTAAAACTAATTTTTAAATACGGATTAAAATTTTTGACATGTCACTCGGGCAGTGTTGCCAGCGACCTCCAAATAAATGTGGTGAACACCACATATTACATTATATAATACAACTTTCAGTACCACTGTGCCATTGAATGAACCATTAAAAGATAATTAATATAATATTTGGTTTTTCTTACCTTAAAGTTATGGTTAGTCATTCTTCAGCTGATATACATTGTCTCATCATTGTATTTCTGCGTGTCAACTCTGGTTTTACAATGGAAAGCAATTCACAAAACGTCGAATATGACATTCTATAACAACTTTTGAATTTAAGATCATAATTTTTGAGTTGTTTGAATGTTGTTACATGATGTCCACAAAGTAATCTCTGGGTATTAAATGGATGCATCCAATATTGACGCTGCTTCCGTTGCCTACGCTTCGGCTGCTTACGTAAAAGCAGCACCAAAGACAACGTGACTAATGTTGCCTCAACGGAGTCCATCTTGCAACTGTACTGATCCAAGGTATTTTTGTATCGTAACTGCATCGCGACCGAATCGCGTTTGCATCGCGACCGAATCGCGTTTGCATCGCGACTGAATCTGGTCCCGTGGGCGCGGGCACACAGCTAGCGACTGCTTCGCGTCTGTATCGATGCTACGCGCGAGAGCATCGCGACTGCATCGCTACAAAAAGTCGCCCGTGTGCGAGGGCCCTAAACCGTAAAAGCACCGCAAACATATCAGGCTGTATCACAGGTCCCACATAAAGAGCGTCATTCAAGCTTATACCAGTAGAAGAGGATGCAGATGCATTAAACACTACCCTAAGTTTAGTGGTAGTAGAAGTATCCTTTAGGACAGCGTGGTGAGGCATGTAAAATTCAACATGCTTCCCTCGGTGAGGTTTGATATTTTCAACCCACTGAGCATGACCAAGATCAACAAACTCATTAATGAATGATTTGTAAGATTGAAAAATTTCACTATTATTTTTGAATTTTAGTTCAAGCGCTTGGAAACATCTAAAAGCTAAGTTATAAGAGTTACCTAAGTTTTTAATTACATCTTGATTGACAGGCAGATCAACTTGATATCGACCACTCTTGTCACGACATACAGACTCTTTAAATGACTGCTCACAAGACTTCTCCGGTAATGAAAACACAGGTTTATCAGAAACCTCTTCCAAACGCCAATATTTTATAATGTCATCTTGAAGTTCAGACAAATGGAAACTATTATCAATACGCATTGATTGTGTGTAAAGTGTTCGAGAGACAGACCAATCACCACATAATACCCAACCAAAGGCAGTATTAAATAGTCTAAGACAACCTTGTCCTAAATCAATGTTCCCATCACGCAATGCCATACCAAATACATGAGCCCCCAAAATAACATCAACTTGCTTTGAGAGGTTGAAGTCAGGATCTGCAAGTTTAACAAAGGATGGAAATTTAAGTCCCCCTTTCATTATTGTAGTATTTGGCAATGCATCTGTGATCACATCTAACACACCAAAATCTGATTCTACTTTAAAACCAGAACATTGTGACATAACGGTAAGTTTAATCCGCTTTGACACTTTACTAACATGACCTCCTACACCAGCTACCAATGAATCAGTGCAGTCAAAGTCTATAGTTAGAAACTTACTGGCCAATCCCTTGGTGATATAATTTTTCTGACTACCAGCATCTAAAAGCATCCTACATTCAACACGGTTGTTAGCTGAATCACAAAGATAGCCCTGAATAGTTGGCAGCAACGAAATAACATAAGAATCACCACATTGAAGAGATGAATTAGCAGAGACAATACTATTAGTATTACCTTTAATAAAATTACACACAGAAGATTCATCATCAACATGTAACAAGGTATGATGTTTCTGTTGACATTTTTTACAACAATAAACATTAAGTTTTTGACACTATGATATGTCGTGTGACTGCGACAGACACAAAGTGCAAATTTTTGTCTTTTCAACAAATTTAAGCCTTTCCGACGGAGAAAGTTTAATAAATTTAAAACACTTACTGGTTGCATGTGCTTTGCTACAAAACACACAAGATACTTTGCTTATGGATTGTGAAACATTAGCAGCAACATGAGAAACAGCTCGCTGTGGTGGCAATTGCTTGCTTTGGGCAGCAGGTGCATCTTGTGACACCATTTCCAAAGCTTGACATCGTTGCTGTAAGAAATCCACAAAACTTTGCAAAGAGGGAAACTCATTAGTGGTACGCTGCAGCTCATAATCTCTTAAAGACCCATAATCAATTTTAGTTGACAACAAATGAATTAAAATTACATCTGCTAAGTTTTTTATATCCAATGACAACAATGAGTGATAACACTGCATAAAATCATTAATAAACTTCCTTAAATTATATGTTTTATTAACCCTGTTGAGAAAAATAATAGGTGATGCTGAGCGATAAGTATTTTATTATCATACCTCTTGACCAATACCTCCCATGCTTTGTAATAATTATCGTTAGTACACTCTAGTGTTGACACGAGAGCCGCAGCTTCTCCTTTCAGACACGATTTTAGGTAATAGAACTTTTGTACAGCACTTTCACTACCGTTGTGAACTAAAGACGTGTATAAATCTTTGAATGCTAACCAGCTTCCATAATCTCCGTCGAATGTACGCAGTGCAACTTTAGGCAGATTCTTGCTATGACAATCGCCATGCTGACCAGGCCGCGGACCCTCAGCAGGCTGACTGCGTTCGTATTTCTGTAAATCCATGATCCTACTGGTAATCCGTTTTGCCATGTCCATAAATTTACTTTCAATAGCGAGGCCTTCGGCTATGTGGGTTTCATCTATATTTTCAATTTTCATATTAATTTCATCCAGTCGAGAGAAAACTTCCTTCAATCGATCGTAGGCAACCTGAAGTTCCGCTGCAGAGGTAATTGCATTTATCTCACCGAGGCTTCGTTCGATATGAGTAATGCGTCCTTTCAGGTAGCGTCGCGAATTTATCAAGGATTGAATCTCTTCTCCCATTGTGAATGTGAACTAAAATCAAAACCACGCCGCGCACTCGGACAACGGGACAAGTACGTACTTATTAATCAATTAATCTAATAATCTTCAATTATCAAAGCAATCCTCTGGCTTTTCTTGATACCCGGCTCGATGGACCAAATAGACGGATAGATGGGATCCAGGGAGCTTTATTTGAGAATAAAAACTTAAACTTGTCCAACTATGATATTTATTTTATTTGCACAACGGAAAGCCATTACGGTCACACAGAGTAGCAGAGGAGAGCAGTGACGGGTGTAGGCCACACAGAAGCACAATAAGAAAAAACACAGATTATCCACTGAATTCTTAAAAACATGTTTTTAATCAAAATCAAAATGGCCGCACGCGCCGTTAGGTAGGCAAATAGATCGGTGCGATTGCAAGACGTTTGGCGGCAGAATGGCGGGGGGCCCATAGTGCGACAGACATGTCAGCGAGTCCCGCCTCTTTCTTACTTACTACACAGTACAGACTATATTACAGATATTTATTCTATATTTTTAAAACTGCTGAGCGCGTCGCCAACATTCCCCCTCCCTAGTGCTGTCACAGCACTTATCATTTAGAGTGATAGGAGCGACGCGTGCCGCGGAGCGGCGACACGTCCGTGAGCCCACCTTCGCTTCCACGAGTCTGATACGACCGTCCTTACCTGGGAACAACTCAGTAATAAGTCCCTTTGGCCACGAGTTGCGGGGAGAATTTGGGTCCACAATTAATACGAGGTCGCCAACTCGCAGCAATGGCTGTTCTGATGTCCATTTTCGCCTAGGTAAAAGGTCAGGTAAAATTTCCTTTACCCACCTGTGCCAGAACATGTCGGCCAACCGATGACTTATAAGCCAATGCCTGCGTAAATACAGATCGGAGTTGTCAAACGCTCCGATTACAGATAAGTTCGACGACGTACCTAGTAAAAAATGGTTGGGGGTGAGGGATTCCACGCCCTCCGGATCTACCGAAACGTGCATCAAGGGGCGACTGTTCACTATATTCTCGACTTCAGCCAGAAGTGTGCTCAACACTTCGTTCCTTGGTGCTCGCTCGAGCAAAACCACTTTGAGCGACGACTTGACGCTGCGTATCAGCCGCTCCCATGCCCCACCCCAATGGGGACTAGCGGGAGGGATGAAAGTCCAGTCCATCCCATTATTGACACCTACGTCTTTAAGTACCTCTTGATCCAGGTCCTGTATGGACCGTTGGAGTTCCTTTTCAGCGCCTTTTAGGTTTGTGCCATTGTCGGAGTACAAGTGACGTGGCCAGCCACACCTCGCTGCCATCCGACGCAGTGCCATAATCGTCAGTGCCATAATAGTGTCGAGAGAGAAGCAACAGTTTCTACGTGAATAGCACGCACTGTTAAGCAGGTAAAAAGTACACCGTACCTTCTTTCCTTGCGTCTGCCCACTGTTACTTCCATCGGTCCAAACAGGTCCAGCCCACAGTGAGAGAAGGGTCGCTGATGATGTGCCACACGAGCCTGAGGTAAGTCACCCATGCGAGGAACCAGCGGCTTGCACTTCTTGATACGGCACAGCATGCATTGCGACACCAGTCTTCACGGTAGGTCTAAGTACTAACCAATACTTTTCCCTCAGTAGGTTGACTACTGTTTCCTGATTTCCATGAGCCGCCTTCACGCGGTAGTACCGAACGATAAGCCGAGCCACAGGATGCTGGCCGTCCAATATTACAGGCCTCTTTACTCCTATGGGAACATCAGTCCGGCCGCCTACGAGACGCAAGCCATGCTCGTCCAAAAACGGTGAGAGAGTAAGTAACCGACTATTTTTAGATAACGCCTTACCATTCCTAATAGCAGCTAAACACTCAGTGAACGACTCCTCTTGTGCGTGTTTTAATAGCTGACGCTCTGCACGCTCCATCGTCTGAACATTGTACCCGCTACCACGACTACCTTTTAATCTGTCAAGAAATTTGAAAACAGCGGCTGTCTGTCGTAGAAGGCGTAGCCAAGAAGAAAATCGAACCGGATCTGGAACCGGTGAATATGCTGAGAGTTCGTGAACAACAGTTGTTACCTCCTCGCACGCTGCATTCGTCTCCGGTTGGATGACATCGATGGGCCGTGACGCGTCATCAAAGAGCAGGAAACTCGGACCTGCCAGCCACTCAGAATATAAAGTAGGATTAAAGGTTTCCCTCGTAGCCAAGTCGGCGACATTGAGCTTCGTAGGGACGTATCTCCATTCGTCAATACGTGTCAATTCGTCGATCTCCCCCAGACGGTTCGCTTCAAACGCTTTATAGGTATGTGTATTGTTCCGAATCCAATGGAGAACCGTAGTGGAGTCGCACCAGAGGTGTCGACGTACTGGAGATAATCTATGTACCTTACCAATGGTGCTAGCTAGCTTAGTGTTAGTTAGCTAACAATGCCGCTTGAAGCTCGTATCTAGGCACCGTCATTGGTTTCACAGGTATCACTCTGTATTTACTAGAAATGAAAGAAACATGTATATTACCTGTCGTTTCCCAGCGCCAATATGCTACGGCGCAGAACGTTTTAGTAGAAGCATCACTAAATACATGAAGATGTAAATTATTATAAGCGGACTCGCTCGTAGCCGTACTCGTAGCAGTGCTATCGTCCGCTACGTTTTCGTAGATCGTAGTACAAGGCCGCGTAGCACTGTGAGATGTGAGCCGTGCTTGTGGCGGTGTGGGAGTGGGGACTTCCATCTCGTTCTCTCATCTCTTTCTGTAGGGCTACTTCTCCACAGGAACCTTAGCGCGTGCTGATCCTCGGCGTGAACTTTAACCCTAAGGAATATGTCTTTTATGTCACCTGTTACTGCGATTTTATTTTCCCCGAAGCGCAGAATTATTCCAAGCAGTGATGACAGCAGATCAGGTCCTGTGAGTTAATAGTCATTAAGGCAGGAACCATTTACCTTCCCAGCAGTATCGAAGACCAGCCGAAGCTTGCTTTTGTTTGGGTTGTCAACACCGAAATAATAATAATAATAATAATAATAATAATAATAATAAAGTTTATTGTTTCACTAAGACTAGATACATGGTGAGGTAAACAAAGGATAATGATTGCCTTACATCTAGTTAGTGGGAGGATTACTGCTCTCCTAGATAGGCTACAGGGTAGCCTGTGTTTAGAAGAAACAGTTCCGACCCCCTGTCGTAGTGGGTGAATTAAAAAAAACACGTGAACATATTTTTAGTATAAACAATAAATAAAAAACAAAGATCTAGGTGTGTAGTGTGTACGAGTAAGTGTGTGTGGTCTGTGGTAGTGTGAGTATTTAGTGTAGTGTGTGGTGTGTGTCTGTATTTCTGTGTGGTGTGTGATGTATGAATGTTGTAATCACTTCTTTAGGAATTCTTCAGTATCGTCGTAGTTTAGAGTTTGAAGAAACGTCCGAACAGTCTTTCTGCAAATAAGAAAAGTTGAGCTAAAGATAGGAGTTTTCTTATTAACTTTATTGTAAAGAGAAGGGCCGAGGTAGATAGCGAATCTTTTTATAAATGATGTGCGTGCAGGCGGAATAGTGCATACTATGTCCTTACGGCGTTTGGAAATTTGACGGAAAGGTGTTCTTTGGTGTTCCAATAGGACAATGTGTAAAATAAACTGCTGTCTTACATTAAGGACGTTACATGATTTATAGAGCTCGGTAGTTGGGAAAAGTATATGTCTGAAAGTCGCCACTTTCAGAATAGCTCTATGGGGTAAGTACCACGTATTCGATGTGACGTCATTTACCACCAGTTCGCGCGCGTAACCATTTTCCAACAAATGATAACCGCGTTCCTCATACCTTTTAGTGAAACCTGCATCCTTTCCCATTTTCCTTTCAATACCTTTCAGCCTTTTTAGTGCGTTAGGGTACGAGTCCGGCATCGTGCGACCTGGCTCCTTCCAAGGTAAGCTTACGCACCAGCGTCCGTCAACGAGCACCGCTGATCGCTCCAGCTGATCGATGGCACGCAAATCGTCAACATTCTGGCGTGGCTTACCAGACACACCCAAAGCGTCTAGTGCAAACGAGTGGCGAACTTCATCGTGGATTTCTTGAAGTAGTCTATCACTCGTCAAAGTGTCACTTACCTCCTCGTTCTTCGTGATGGTCAGCGCGGCCTCAGCGCCGGGGGTGCGGTCGGTGGCGGAACTCCGCCTCACGCACACTTTACCTTGTATGCACCAACCAACCTAAGGGGGTGAGTGTGGCGGACGGCTCATTTAAACTACTTAACTTTATTTTTAAAGGTACAATTAAATCGTAATTGTCTTGACCAATTAGTATTTCAGGCTTTGAATCTGAGGTACACAATATTTCTTTAATATTATTTAGATGAGAATACTTATTGCAATCGATAACAGATAACTTTTGAATTGGTAAATTTTATTCTTTTACACAACGCTTTCTTATATTATTATGTAACCTATCATTACATCCAGCAATGTCCACTTTCACAACAGTAGATTCGCATACCATCGCATCATTATTCCACACTCCGCGCACTGAGAGCGTCTCGCGGCGGCCGCGCAGCCCGACCCGCTTGGCGAGGCCTGCGCTTATCAGCGACACACTCGATCAGTTATCGAGTAGCGCGGTGGCGTTAACGATACCGTTAGGTCCGTGCACACGAATAGGTAACACTTTCAATAACACTTTATTGTCACATTTGTCACTCGCGTTAATGTATTGTTATTGTTTCCGAAGCCGCCGGCGTCGGCGCCTCGGCTTGTTGCTCGTTAGCCGACGTCGTAGTACTCGAAGTCGACGCATTGTTGTTATCACCGCTTGGGCGCTCACGTTGTTTACTCGTAGAATAATGCAGGAGACTATGATGTTCTTCATTACAGCCGTCCTTATCGCACACGGGAGATGAACACGTATTTCTATCGTGTTTGCAAATAAGACACTTGTAGCACGTGCCGTGTTTTTCACATATTGCCACCGTACTTTACGTAGTGCTTTCTTAAATTGTTTGCAGTCGCTGAGATTATGTACCGCTGCGCGGCAAAACAAACAATTAGCGTTACGTTCTTCCTGTTGAACTAGCACGGTCTGTGTGCGTGGGCATGTACTTGTTTCATTTTTCAGATGCTGGTCACTACGAAATGAAGAAAAAATACTTGCAGTGGTGGAAATCTTTACAGCTTCTTCATTAAAAAAATCAGATAAAATCACCAACCTAGGTTTCTTTCCTTCGGTGATCATTTTGTAGCTGTAGTCAGATCACTTGGAGATAAGTACTGTGGGGAGCTTGGATAAAATTATCGAGACGATGTTGACACCGTGTAGGTACTCCTCACGGCCGACTGCTCGCACTGCTTCTACTACATTTTGCACTTTCACAGATAACGCGACAATATCCTTATGATATTCCTTTTATAGGGACTGAAGCTTCTTTAAATCTTGGAATATTCTGGAAATGATGCAGTCGGGGTTACCAAACCGTAGCTCCAATGTCGATATCACTTTGTCAGGCGACGTGGCGCTTATGAACAATGCGGCGACTGCATCTTTTGCTTGCCCTCGTAGGCATTTTCGAAGCCTCCACAGGTTTTCTTATGGCGTGAAAATACACAACGCCTTTGACTCGTCGTAGGCTTGTTTGAACTGAAGCCAATCCAACTGGTCACCTGAGAATTCAGGTAAATCTCTCCGTGTGCTCATGCGGCTGAGCAAACTGGCTTGAGGCACGTTGTTTGCACAGTTAGTGGAGATTTCTTTTAAAGCACTTGCCAACACATATGTTGTTTATAAACCGCGTTGTTAAGCACAGTCACGGAGTCGCCGGGAGGTGGCGGCGGCGCTGCGGCGCATGGCCGGCCCGCCACGTGCTCGGCGCATGGCGACGGTACTCGTGCGTGCAGCTCGCCCGTTTGATTACCTTTCTCGGGGGCTTGCTGCTTCATTAGGGGTTCTTTGTAGTTGCTCTGATGGATTACCCAATCTTCTAGGTCTCTTTGAGGAAACTCCTTCCCATCAACTAGTGAACTGTTATCCAACTGTTCATCTTCATTTAATCATAACTAAAAACTGTTACATACTCTATGGCTTTGCTCTATGGTCATAACTCAAAACCATAGACTAGAATATTCTCAAAACTTTTTACGTACCTTCCAAAAAAATATATTTTTAAATAAATTAAATAGTGTAACGAACTAGTAACGCCATCTAGTGTTGCATGTCATAATACTGTCCATCTTCGGCGACATCTATGGTCAACGAGCGCAGCAGCGTGAGCCGGCGCAGCTCGTGAATCATCACATCACAACTACTAACGAATACGTGTAGATATTGTGCACAATTTGTGCACAATATCTACACGTATTCGTATGTGTGTGCAGCACACATACAAGCCTTGCGAGCTTGCGAGCGACGCCCGGTACATTTTATTTATTTATTTATTTATTTATACTTCATGCACAAAGGTACAAAGGCGGACTTAATGCCTTAGGCATTCTCTACCAGTCAACCAAGGGTGATGAAGAGATAATATGGCGGGTGCATAACAAAAAGTAATAATTAAAAAGTTAAAAAGATGTAAACTCATATACATAATTATATATCTGGATACCATATACCTACATAAACATATACATACATACATACCTACATATATATAATATGTAAAAGAAAAGGGGGTTTTGAGATGACTCTGCTTACTTGTTCTGAAAATAAAATCTCAATTTCCGCTTAAATGCATACCGAGTGGTGGCCATCCTGATATCGAGAGGAAGTGCATTCCAGAGAAGAATGGCTTGAATATGAAAGGAAGAATGAACGAAATCAGAAGTATGAGAAGGGCAAAGTAAAAGAAGATTGTTAGAAGACCGCAAATTCTTCAACATTTTGTCATTCGACTAGCTAGAGGAACAGAGTTCGGTAGCCACGCAGCCAATTCTGTGCCTAAGTAAGTCTAGTTCCTGTTCGATAGCCTAGCGGTCTTCAGGAACTAGCCAGTTAGGGAGGTTTGAAGGGCGATAGCCACGCAGTCCCTTTCATCCCTCACTTAGGGTTGCCATTTGTTAATTATCTGTAACCTTACCATAGTTGCCAGTATTAATAAATGTATGACTAAACGTCAACGGGGCATTTTATTTTCACCAGCAACCCTACATTGGCGCCCAACGTTAATAAATAAATCTACCCACATTATCTTTGATAATTGTAAAAATGACAATTACAATGACGCAAGAACAATTGAACAGTTTACTAAGTACGATCGCTTCGACACAAAGTAACATCATGAACGAAAGAAGTTTTGCTCGTTGTTCGAAGAAATTCGACGGAGTAAGAGATTTTAACAAAGTGGAAGAATTCATAAATAACATTACTGTCTATAAAAAAGTTGAGCATATCTCCGATGAAGACGCATTGGAAGGATTGCCATTATTGTTAAATGGCATAGCAGCAACATGGTGGCATGGAGTAAAAAGTGACATAAAAAAATGGAACAATGCCCTAGAGGCAATACGATCGGCGTTTGCACCGAAGAAACAGCCGCACGATATTTATTTGGGGTTGTTTGGGAAAAAGCAAACCACTGCAACCATAGACGAATTTGTTTATGAAAAACGTGCTCTTCTCTCTCAACTGCCATCGAAACGTAACAAAGAGGAGGAACATTTAGACTTCGTGTACGGTCTATTAAATCTGAGCATCAAAAAGGAGGTCGCCAGATCCGATGTCAAGTCGTTTGCCGAGTTACTTGAAAAAGTACGCCACTTAGAAAGCTTAGAGGTAGAATCGCAGGCGAGTACAAGTTATTTACCTACAGAACGTTTCATTAAAAAACCGCTCAAATGCTGCGCATTCTGCGGGAGGAAGAGCCATAACATTGAAGAATGTAGAAAACGCCTGGCTGAAACAAAAAGTCAAATTGTAGTGGACAGTAAAACCACGGAGACCCCTACAGTGTCCTGCTATAGGTGTGGTGAACAGGGAGTGTTTAGAAGTAATTGTAAAAATGTAAAAACCAGGAGACCCCGCCTAAACCAGTAGCGTTTTATACAGTTGACACTACTGAATTGGTAGTCCGTGCAAAAATACCAACCATAGAAATTGAATACAAACGTGAAAGAGGTTATGCCTACATCGACACGGCTGCAAGAACCAGTATGGCAAGTACACGATTATTTAGGTTACTTATAAGAAATGGCGAAACATTCAGTACAAAAACAGCGGACACAATCCTAGCCGATGGATCAATGAAAACACGGAAACTACTTACTACAACGATAGACATTATTATAGGTAAACGTAAACTACCAATAACGTTTACTATCATACCAGATGCAACAGATAATCGCACACTGCTCGGCATTGACTTCTTAGAAGTAGCGGGAATAATGCTTAATTTACCCCAACGAGTTTGTTACTTTTTAGACCGACCTACTGTAGAACACAGCTTCCTACAACTGAGGAACGAAAAAATACCGTTAAAGGCAGTTGAACATTTAACTTTTGAGCCAAGCCAGCCATTTCCTGAATCCTTATCAAATTTCATGCAGTGGGCCAAAGACTTGCCTATTATGATCTCCCCACTTCTACAGACACCGTCACCGGTGAATAACAATGAAGACAGTCCTCCGCCAAAGAAGATACCAAAATGGATACTTAAAAAAGAGATACACCGCCACGCCCGATTCATCCTCGTAAGCCAACGGATGAAGAATCTTGTAAAGATCCTCGTATTAATTATGTGCCAATAAACAAAATGTCATTCTATTCTTTGGATATTTTATTGCACGCAGAAGAAGGGAAATTACTGTCTGAAGTTGAAAAGTCACTATTTAATAACTTGCTAACTACCTATATGTTGGATTTATTTCGGCAGATAAAGAAAACTATTAGTCGAGATCACACAGGATTTATTAAATACAGTTGGGATAACAAAAAGAAACGCACAACCTCATAGATGGCCAGTCGTTGGTAGGGAGGTTGTCAAAAACAAATTGACAGATGTCACTGCACTATAAGTGACGTTATAGGTTGCGTTTACAAACATACAATTGTTCTCACCACTGGCCCTTAAACGCAAACTTTATTATGTTACATCATTATTACTTTCACAAAACATACTTAGAATGACTTACACAGTTAACATTAAACTAGTTAGGTACTTATAATAATTTACACAGTTAACATTAAATTATGGGTCCCCGAAACGATCAAGTGCACTTGACAAGTCTACGTGCTTGAAGTGAATATTGATCGTCTACAGCGTTGACTTGACAAGTCCCGTCAAGTATCTACGGGCTGGACCATACTTGTCAAAAATTTTGATTGACGGCACTTGAACCACCTTGCGCTTGATAAGACTTTACGCGACTTGACAAGTTTTATTCATTTGCGGCCGGAACATCGAAGATGGCGGATGACGAACCGGACCGAGACGTCGCTTTGGCGGCGATCACAGACCTAATTACCGAGCGTGATTTTGTGATATTATTAATATCTCTCTACAGAGATTATCCTGCATTGTGGAAAATTAAAAGTAAGGAGTATGCGGATAAAAACAAAAGGTCGCTTGCTTTATCAAGCATAGTCAAAGCACTTCGAGTGTATAAACCTGCCTACACCGAAGATTTATTGAAGAAAAAAATTAATGCATTAAGAACCAACTTCAACAAAGAAAGAAAAAAGATTGAACAAGCACAACGGTCTGGCGCGTCTCCCGACGATATACCAAAACCGTCACTCTACTATTACAATGAACTGTTATTTCTGTCAGACCAAATGTGTATAAGTGATACTGAAAGCAGTTTAAGCAGTGAGGTAAAACATTTTTTATTTACAATTCAAAGATACCTTTTTTTTCAAGTATATTTTTATTAACAATTCAAAGATACCTTTTTTTTAAGTATATTTTTAAATAACTAAATTAGGCAATTATTTTGCCAAGGGACTGAACCGTTACCATTAAAGTAATCACAAAAGTCATCTCTCACTCTTTTTGCCTCATTTGCCGAGTTTCCTCGTACTCGCTCTATATTTAATAATTGGCGCCCTTGTCTCCACACACCTGTGACTGTAGTATTTGGTTCTTCTATGTCAATATCTCCTGGTTGAATATATTTGTTTTTATTTTTTTCACACAAATAGTTGTGTAAGTGACAGGCAGCCAAAACAACTTTTCGCGTTTTATCGGGATGCAGTCCAATGTCTTTTTTAAATATTTTGAATCGCCAAGACAGGATTCCAAAACCATTTTCAACCACCCTCCTGGCTCTTGACAATCTATAGTTGAAAATCCGTCTTTCGTCTGTCAAGACGGCTTTGTTGTATGGCTTCATGAAGTTTGGAGTCAGTTGGAAAGCTTCGTCACCTACCAGTACACACGGAAACTTTTTATCGCTTTCTAGTAACTCACATGGCTCCGGAATATTAAGTTTGTTTTCACTTTCAGAAAACAATTGCCAAAACTTTGTATTTTTCAAAGTTCCACCATCTGACATCCGCCCATTTGCACCAACATCAACCATCATAAATTGATAATTGGCGTTTACAATAGCCATAAGAACAATACTAAATGTCTTTTTATAGTTAAAATAGTAAGATCCAGAATTTGAAGGTTTTTCTATTTCAATGTGCTTGCCATCAACAGCACCTATACAGTTGGGAAAGTTCCATCGTCTCTCGAACTCTTTGGCTACTTTTTTCCAGTCCTCGGTCGTTCTCGGTACCTGTGTATAGTACAAACATTGGTTAATTTTTTTACAGGCTTTCGGGTCATCCAATAATCAAAGCCACTACCAAAGAAAAGCAAAAACACATCGCAGCAGGACCTGATAGATATAGCAACGCATTATTTCAAAAAACCTGATGACTCTGAATCGGATATAATTGCGAAGGGCTGGGCTCTTAAACTCAAACGTTTGTCAGCAGATCAAAGACGCTATGCGGAGAAAATAATAAATGACATTTTATTTGAAGCCGAAATGGGATCACTTTCAAGAAACGGAGTTCAGATCTTGCCTGCTACCTCACCCACATACACATACTCATACCAGTCACCCGCATCACATCAGTCACCATCACCTGTGCCATCACCGAATGTACACCACTCAACCTTGACATACCAGTCACCATCACCAAGTGGGCACCACTCAACTTTGACATACCAATCACCCGCATCAGATCAGTCACCTTCACCTGTGCCATCACCAAATGTACACCACTCAACCTTGAAATACCAGTCACCATCACCAAGTGGGCACCACTCAACTTTGACAAACCAATCACCCGCATCAGATCTGTCACCATCACCTGTGCTATCACCAAATGTACACCACTCAACCTTGAAATACCAGTCACCATCACCAAGTGGGCACCACTCAACTTTGACATACCAATCACCCGCATCAGATCAGTCACCATCACCTGTGCCATCACCAAATGCACTCCACTCAACTACGACATACCAGTCACCCGCACCACATCAGTCACCATCACCTGTGCCATCACCAAATGTACACTACTCAACCTTGACATACCAGTCACCTTCACCAAGTGGGCACCACTCAACTTTGACATACCAATCACCCGCACCACATCAGTCACACTCACAAGTCATAGGCAGGACACCGGTGCATGGTACTGCCAAATCACTGATAATTGTGCCATCTCAACCTATGCAGGCGCCAAATCTGACTCATGAACAGCCCGCAATGGTTCATACCAGCATGCAGCATGGTTTATACCAGAACAAACTACTCAAGAAGAAGAATCACAGACTGCGGCTAAGTTCTTACAACACTTCTATTCTTTTTAGTAACTACTAACTACAAAGAAGAAGAATAGAAGTAAAATAATCATAACAAAAATTAAATACTTAATGTGTTATACATTAAGTATTTAATTTTTGTAATGATTATTTTGGTTAATATAAATAAAAATAAATGAATATCATACATATCCGAATATTTTCTTTTAACTTTTGAATTATAGCCTCACACGTCTCCTGTATTATTAAATCCAAAGTACGAGGAGCGACAGCACACATAAACTTTAAATCTTCCAAGTCCATACCAGTGACCATTACCTTAGAGTTATAGAGAGCCTTTGGCTGGCAGGAATAGCTTGTCGCATATTGGTATCTTGCTTTTCAATATTGGGTCGAATCAACTCCAACAATGCTTCAAAAGAATCGTTGTCCATTCGTAGAAAATTTTTATAATCGTCGGGCTCAGTTGCTTGAAGAGTTCTTTGCAAATGTTCATGCGTGAATCGATATCTCATTTTATACCATTCCTTACACCATCGCCTCTTTCTTTTCTCTTTTTCTGTGATAGATACCGCTAGAGTTATAGCAAGGAATGCCTTGTCTGCGTTGGAAACCATTATTTATTTTTGCGACGACCACTTCTCTGAGCACAGGGCGGTGAACGACTGCGACATGTGGACTTGACGGCACCTTCAAGTCGCGTCAAGTCCGTCGTCAAGTGAAATCGTCAGGCACGTAGACTTGTCAAGTGCACTTGATCGTTTCGGGGACCCATTAGTAAACTCACAATGTTTCTCTTTGCTAAGAGGTTTTGTTAATACATCTGCCAACATAATATTAGTTGATAAGTATTTTATTTCAACTATACCATCATTAACAATTTCCTTTATAAAATGATGGCGTATATCTATATGCTTTGTCCTAGAATGGAACATAATTTTTTTACAAAGTTTTATAGCAGATTGATTATCATTAAATATGGTAAATTTAGTTATGGTACCAAGTATTTCAAATAAAAACTTTCTTATGAAAAGAGCTTCTTTACACGTGTCAGACAAAGCCATGTACTCTGCTTCCGTGCTAGACAATGCAACAGTACGTTGCTTTTTACTTTCCCAGGAGATAATTGACTTACCTAGGAAGAACACATAGCCCGTATACGACCTACGATCTATATTGTTTGATGCCCAATCTGCATCAGCATAAGCTTTCATATTCAAACCGCTTTTATTAAAAATAAGACACAAATTAACTGTACCTTTTAGATAGCATAAAACTCTCTTGGCAGCCTTCCAATGGATTTCACTGAAAAAATTATTAAATTGACTTAGGTAGCTCACTGCATAACTGATGTCAGGTCTCGTACAAACAGCTATGTACATTAGTGATCCTACCAACCCTCTATAATCATAAGTATCATCTTTCAGAGTTTCTTTGGGTAACTTCAGACCAGTCTCCATCGGTGTTCCTGAAGGCTTACAATCCTCCATCCGAAACTTCTTTAACAATTTAAGAATATAGTTAGACTGACTAAGAGATATTTCATTACCTTTTCTAGACAGCTTCATACCTAGAATGTGTTGAGCTGGCCCTAGATCTGTGACGTCAAATTCCTGCTGCAATTTTGTCTTTTCCTTGAAATGTTGGTGAACAAAATATGATCAAATCATCAACATACAGCGCTATGAGTATCATTAAATGTTTATCAGACCTATAGTAAACACAGGGTTCTGAAGTCAAACGACAAAAGTTCAACTTATCACATAATACCTTGGTTATTTTCTCGTACCAGGATCTTGATGCCTGTTTAAGACCATAAACAGCTTTGTTGAGCTTGTATACCATGTTCTCACTACCCTTAACTTCAAAACCCTGAGGTTGCTCCATAAAAACAGTCTCTTCTAGGTCTGCATTTAGAAACGCCGTTTTGACATCCATGTGTTCAATACTCATATCATATTCGGCTGCCAGAGCGATCAATAATCTAAGTGTATCTCACGACAGGGGAAAACGTTTCCAGATAATCAACACCATATTTTTGGGTGTATCCCCTAGCAACCAAACGAGCTTTAAATTTTAACAACTCACTACTCCATACTTTTTCTTAAATATCCACCTACACTTTACAGGCTTATTCTGTTGATTTCGTTCAGTCAGAGTCCAACATTTATTTTTTATAAAAGATTCAAACTCATCTGTCATCGCCTTACGCCAACTATCTGATTCTGGTCCATTTAATGCCTCGACTGCAGTTTGTGGTTCATCAGGATCATTGCAGTCCATCATAGTCACTAAGATGGTCATGAGCGAAGACTCTGAAGCATCATCATAGCTGCAGTCTTCTGCTGACTCTGTCTCAGTTGCAGAATCTTCTCCTGGAAGGTAAGTTGGGTCCAAGCGATCATCTGATTCACCACCCGTCTGTTCACTGTCGAAATCATCTAGTGTGATTGTGCTTATTCTTTGTTGAGTATCCTGTGATAATCTTATGTCATCAGATATATTATCAGAACTCACAGTGGATGATTCCGATGGTCGAACATCACTTTGATTCAAACAGAGATCAACAAACAGTTCTTGATCACCTTTTTCATCATTTGACATTTCATTCTTATAAAATTTATTCTCTATGAAAACCACATCACGAGAAATTACACAATGTCTTGGATTATCTGGATCAATGAGTCTATATCCTTTAGATTTTTCATTGTATCCAACAAATATGTATGGTTTACTTTTTACATCAAGTTTCTTTCTATTCTTCACCATAACATATGCAATACAACCAAAAATTTTTAAATGGTCAAGCTTTACCTTAATTCCACTCCATTTTTCTTCAGGGGTAATGACAGGAACTGCCTTAGTTGGACTTCTGTTTTTCAAATAGACAGCAGTGTTTACTGCTTCAGCCCAGTACTTCATACTGAGTCCAGCATCTCGCAGCATGCACCTGACCATTTCCATGATTGTTCTATTTGAGCGTTCAGCAACACCATTTTGCTGTGGAGAATCAGGCACCGTTTTCTGATGTTTAATACCATTCATCTTGAGGAAATCCTGCAATTTCGAACCCATGTACTCTCCTCCTCTACCACTTCTAAGTATTTTTAATTTGTTTCCGGTTTCATTTTCTACAAGAGCCTTAAATTGCTGAAAATAATTAAAAGTTTAATTTTTTGTTTTCAGAAAATAAACATAATGTTTTCTTGTGTAATCATCTATGAAGCTCAACATGTACTTAGCACCACTTTGAGATGGAGTTTGAATACGGCCGCATAGGTCTGTATGCACTAAACCTAACACATCTGTAGCTCTAATATAGGACCTCTTTGGGAAAGGCAATCTGAATTGCTTTCCTTCAATACAAGGTACACACTGTCGATATTCAGACACACTATAATTAATACCAGTTGCCATACCTGACTGTAGCAGTTGCATACTCCTGGAGTTAAGGTGCCCTAGACGCCTGTGCCATACCTCTTGAGATGTCGAGCCTGCTACTGCTGCTGCTGCCCCTAATGCACTAGATGCCTTATCATTAGCACAGCTATTGCCTGACACAGTGTCAAGTTGATAGACACCATTTACTTGAGTACCAGTAGCTAAAACTTCAACACCATCATAAACAGTACATGAACTGCTATCAAATGTAACTATATAACCCTTTTTGGTCATAGCACTTACTGACAATAAATTTGTACTTAAATTAGGTACATAATAAGCATCACTTATCGTCTTTACACTATTTTTCAAATGTATTTTCACTTGTCCTATTCCAGAAGTCAATAGTTTTTCACCATTTGCAATACTCACATCCACAATTTTATTTGGAGTTTTGTTTACCATCACTGTTTCATTATTGCACATATGGTTTGTGGCCCCAGAGTCTATATACCACACATCACTGTTCACTTTGACAGAAAGAGCAGCAACTAGAGCCTTGTCCTTTGATTTAGTCTTTGATTTGTTCCTATCCCGACCATGACTGTGACTCTGAGCATCCTTTTCCACTGCAGACTGTCCTGTAGTTTCTTTACCAGGACAATTCTTCATGATGTGGCCCGTACGCTTGCACTTGAAACATTTGGGTTGCTTCCGTGTCATAAGCGCTGATATATTATCCTGCTTGTCTTCTCTCCTCCTTGTCTCTTCTAATAGTTTGGTGATGGGACTGAGAGACCGATCTCCTTTGCGTCGCGGACCCTTAACGCTGCTGAGAAACGTTACTCGCAGATTCAAAAGGAAGCGACCGCGATTATTTTTGGGGTGAGGCGGTATCACCAATATCTATATGGCAAGTCCATTCCGTTTATTCTCCGTACCGATCATAAGCCATTGTTATCGATTTTCGGACCGCACCGTGGTATCCCTGAAGTTACAGCAAACAGACTACAGAGATATGCGTTATTTTTAAGCGGTTATAATTATAAAATCGAATACGTGCGTAGCGCAAACAACAGTGCGGACTTTTTATCTCGTGCCTGTCTGCCGGAGGAGGGGGGCGCGGACATAGGCGCGCGGGGCACAGGTGCGACGATGCCCGATCTCGATCGGGCCTCATACATTAATTTTGTGTTAGAAGGTAGTTTACCAGTGACCTTAAAAATGTTACGCGAGGCAACCAATACAGATGTGACCTTGCTTAAGGTGGTGCACTTTGTGTTGAATGGATGGCCTAGGAAAACGCCTGATGACGGGATTAAGCCGTATCATTCATGTAGGACGCAATTGTCATTTGAAAATGGATGTGTTATGAGAGGACACAAGGTTGTAATTCCAGAAAAGTTACGAGGTAAGATTTTAATGGAATTGCATCAATCCCATTTAGGGATTGTCAAAACAAAAGCGGAGGCGCGATCGCGGTTTTGGTTTCCGGGGATAGACGCAGCTTTAGAGCGCTTGATAGGATCATGTGACATTTGCATGCAACTGCGCCCATCACCGGCGCGAGCGCCGATTGCTCACTGGGAATATCCTCCAACGCCATTTTATCGAGTGCATATTGATTTTCTGGGACCTATAAATGGTCACACCTTTTTAGTGGTAGTGGATGCATACTCCAAGTGGGTCGAGGTTTATAATATGAAGTGCAGTATTTCTACTACAGCAACAATTGATAAGCTATATGAGTTTATGGCAAGGTTTGGTATACCGCATACGCTGGTCAGTGACAATGGTACATCGTTCACATCACACGAATTCGAGGCTTTTTGTAGGGTGAACGGAATTAGTCACGTGACGTCACCGACGTACCACGCGGCCAGCAACGGGCAGGCTGAAAGCTATGTTAAGATAGTTAAAAAGGGTATTAAAACAAGCTTGCTTAGTGGTAATGGGACGCGAAACTTAAATAACAAACTATTAAAATACTTGTTCGACTACAGGAATTCCGTTCACACAATAACTGGGTTCACTCCGGCTGAGCTGGTCTACGGTCGAAAGCTTAAGACGCGTCTCGACCTAATTAAACCCGAAACGCCATCGCCATCATCCACGGCTCTTGCTAATGCGGTTAAACGTAAACAGTGTTTGCAAAGTAAGACGGGTGGGCATAACACACAGGTATTTGCCACCGGAGACAAAATTTATTATCAAAATCAAACAGGCAACGGAAAATACACTTGGTGCAAAGGAATAGTGATTAAAAAAATCGGCAACGTGTTGTATTTAATTAGAGACGTAGCGACCACGGGCACCGTAAGAAAGCATAAAAATCAAATTATATTGTATAAAGGCGACGATTACTATAATGGCATAGACGTGGATTTAGACCAAGATGAGCAAAATGGTAGCCCAACATCAGAGAAGCAGCCAACGGAAATGATGTCGTGTCCAGACACAGGTGAAGGGGGCGAAGACACGCCGACTGCTATAGATGTATCCGACACGACAAAAGCAGTCACTCCGGCAGTTTCACCCACCCAGGTGTCACAGTCATCAACACCTGACAATTCGGCCGAGGAGGAAGAGTTCCAGGAGGCTATATCCGGACCTAGCATAGGGCATACCGGCGAAGAGCTGCCGCAACAGCAGGCAAGTGAAGCTGCACCAACACCACGGTCTAAACGTAATCGGCCTAAAGTCAACTACAAACTATTTTATTAGTAGGTACTTAGGCTTAGCAATAGTAGTAGGTATTCGTAGTTTGTATTTCTAAGCTAAGGGGAGGAATGTTACATATGTGTGCGTGTGCCTACGCACCACTTAGTACTTATGGTAATAAACGGCAGTGCGTTACTAGCAAGCGTTTGTTTCACTCGTCTGTCCTCGTACTTATCAATATGCAATAGGTGCAGCTTTAGAGCAGGGGGAGGGCGAGAATGAACATCCAGTAGAATATGCAAGCAGGCTTCTCACATCTGCAGAATATAATTACAGTGTAACAGAAAAAGAAGTTTTAGCTATTGTGTGGGCTATCTCAAGATTTCGTGGCTACATTGAAGGTACAGAATTCATTACAATCACTGACCACCAGCCACTTAAATGGTTAATGAATGTAAAAACACCAACTGGTCGCCTGGCCCGTTGGGCACTACAACTCCAGCCCTATAATTTCAAAATTCAATATACTCCGGGGCGCACAAATGTTGTAGCAGATACCTTGTCGAGACCGCCATGCATACATGATGTAGAAGAATGTACTTTGTCATATAGAAATTGAATTACCAAAGTACAATGAAAAGCAAATTCGTGAGGAACAACTTAAAGATGATGAACTTAAAGTTATAATAAACGCTCTTGAAGAAGAGAATGAAACAGAAAATTATATAGAATGGTCTAAAAAAGGCTATTTACTTCACAAAAATGTATTATATCGCTTCACACCAGATCAAGAAGACGATAATGCAAAATTACTTATACCTTCACAGGAAAAACAAAATATATTAAAAGCATTTCATGATGATCCCACAGCCGGTCACTTAGGACTAGAACGCACAGTTAAACGTATTACAACAAAATTCTACTGGAAAGGAATAAGAAAGGATGTAAATAAATATGTGAAGACATGCGAAGAGTGTCAAAAATATAAACCATCAAATAAGAAACCAGCAGGGTTATATCAGTCAACAGCAAATAATCACAGATTCGAAGTACTCTATATAGATCTTTTTGGACCTTTACCTAAAGCAATAACAGGAGAAAAATGGATTTTTATTATTGAAGACACAGCTTCTAGGTGGGTTGAACTATTTGCTATTAAAGAAGCCACAGCAGAAACATGTGCATTGACACTTTTGCATGAGATATTTCTACGCTACGGTTTGCCAAGGAAACTTATAAGTGACAATGGAGTACAATTTATTTCAGCAATCATGCAAAAATTTACTTATTGTCTTGAAATACAACATATTCTGACGCCTGTGTATCATCCAGAAACTAATGTTGTTGAAAGGAAAAATAGAGATATGAAAACTCAAATTGCAATTATGGTGAAAAACCAACATCATACATGGCCAAGTACCTTACCTGCTATCAGATTTGCAATGAACTCGGCTGTATATCAAGCAACAGGATTTACACCATCTTATTTAACTTTTGGACGTGAGTTAAGAACTACATATGATTTAACTCATGACCTCAGTTCAGCCTTAAATCAAGAAACATTTATATCACAAATTACACCAACTTTGAAACAGTTAGCTGAAAACTTGTTAATCGCAAAGGATAACATAGAAATTATGCAAGACAACTTGTTAATCGCAAAGGATAACATAGAAATTATGCAAGACAATAATCGGCAACGCACAAATCAAAGAAGACCAGATCCTCAATATAAAATAGGAGATTTAGTGTTGGTTGAGACGCGATCCAATAAGCAGTAATCAAAAACTGTTAACAGCAAAATTTGGTCCACGCAGAGATGGACCATATGTTATAACAAAGAAACATGGAGCATCTACATATGAGGTGGCAAACTTAAAGTCACCAGAACAATCAATTGAAAAATTTCATATTTCAGCAATCTGTAAATTTGAGCAAAGAAATGATGATAATATACCCAAACCGATAAACCCCATGGGGAGAAGAGGCAGACCAAGGAAGTCATCTGATGCTGGTACCATAAAGTACCAGAGGGGGAGAATGTAACGAACTAGTAACGCCATCTAGTATTGCATGTCATAATACTGTCTATCTTCGGCGACATCTATGGTCAACGAGCGCAGCAGCGTGAGCCGGCGCAGCTCGTGAATCGTCACATCACAACTACTAACGAATACGTGTAGATATTGTGCACACATACAGGCCTTGCGAGCTTTATAAGCTTATAAGCGACGCCCGGTACATTTTGTCATTCGACTAGCTAGAGGAACAGAGTTCGGTAGCCACGCAGCCAATTCTGTGCCTAAGTAAGTCTAGTTCCTGTTCGATAGCCTAGCGGTCTTCAGGAACTAGCCAGTTAGGGAGGTTTGAAGGGCGATAGCCACGCAGTCCCTTTCATCCCTCACTTAGGGTTGCCATTTGTTAATTATCTGTAACCTTACTATAGTTGCCAGTATTATTAATTGTATGACTAAACGTCAACGGGGCATTTTATTTTCACCAGCAACCCTACAACAGTATGTTCTTTTACATTGTGTGGAGTATTGTGGCCACATATCACATATCACAGTAAGTACTTTTTGTTGTTGTTGTCTTCTTTATTTGTTATCTTATCTCTTGCTTAAAAAGTGTGGTACCTACCTATCGAATTCAATAGGAAATAAAGCAGCCGGTTTTATTTGGTACATTAGTTATCTACTTCTAGAAGATATTCTTACATGCAGAAGTAAACTTTGCGTGTCATCGAAAATAAAATATCAACTACTACGTTTTTTAGTAGGTAGTTATAATTTAACTTATTATTATTGCAATGTGGTCTTAGTCAATTTTCACTGTGGAGGTCTAAAATAAGTACACACAGCTCCAGAGAAATCTCACCCCGAGCGGGTGAGAAATTTCAGCCGGAGAGGGTGAGATTTCTCTGGAGCGGTGCCTACATTATTGATATTCAAGTAAGGGTTAATTCTCTTTTTTAGAAAATTAAGAATGACTAGAGGAGAGCACCGGGTGGTCCTTTGGCGGAGGGCGCGCATCGAGCGTCGCCTGTGGGAGCTGCGGTGGCCCCGTCCTACAGCGCCACCAATTGTACTCCCGCGCGGGCGACTGTGTCCTTCGCCTCCAATGGACATCCCGGTGCCATCATCATATTGGCGGCATCACCGTGCAAATGAAGATTGGCGGGGTTATGACTAGTAAGGTAATCAATTTTTAGTCATGACCCCGCCAAAATAAATATCAATGAACTGTTTACAAAATGTTGTTTTATTTTATAGTATAACGGTATGTATTCCTAATCCTGAGAACCTTTATCAACTTCGCCCAACAGTGAGTACATTTTATCATCATATCGACGGCGAAGTGCCAATACCCCCTAACTGATTTGTTTCAAGAAATACACTTTTCTATCGTTTTGAATTTAAAGGCGTTGTTCGCATGTTTTAGTGAAATCTCTTAAGTGTATTTTTAGTTGCAACAGCATTAAATTCAAATGTGGAAATAACTCCTAACTATACCAACGTGTCTATTTTATGGCATTACCTCCTAACTTTTATGAGACACGTCTATACGTGTTCGTTGGTTGTTTTCGACTGACAATCGGTGGTGGCGACGACGCGCGATGGCGCGGGCGTGACGACGGCGCGATGATGTCTACGGGTGCAGAAAAGGCGGGGGTAGGGTATTTTAAAATCAAGTAGTCAGTTTGAGGCAATTCGTGTTTGCGCGTGTTTGTTCGTAGTTAGGTTTACT
Organism: Charanyca ferruginea; assembly: GCA_947361185.1. Lineage (NCBI taxonomy): Eukaryota > Metazoa > Arthropoda > Insecta > Lepidoptera > Noctuidae > Charanyca > Charanyca ferruginea. Next base: position 18,421,046 of record OX376077.1, on the reverse strand, counting down.
CGTAGGTAGAGTAAAATAATTGTGTTTATGGTGTTATTCACGAGTTGACGAGTTTTAAAGGATAACAGGTAAGAAATATAAGTCTTATTTAATGATAGTGGTAATATTCTTTTCATTTAATGAAGACGTTCCGAGTCTTATTTGTGGATACGATTTATTTCTTTTATTTTTTTTATTGTTTGATGTATTTAGGAGGTATTGTCTTTTTATTGTTTTAGCAAAATGTCTCGAATGGCAAGGCGTTATCAGGGAATACAAGCTGAACAGATGTTTAACATACTGAAACATCGCGAGAAGAATACACAGCCTCAAGCTAGTACTTCTTCTAACCCAAGTAAGTTGTTGTATTACCTACCTACCTAATGAGTTGTGATTTCTGTGTTATCAGAATCTAGAATCAATATTAGAATTTACTAAATACGCTTGATCAAGAAGTGACACCTGATATCAGAACATTAAGCTGCAATAATGATTACCGAATAACAAAGCAGAGATGTAAAGGGCGTAGTTTATCAATGTCCGATCTAACTCACGATAATACCAAAGTCTATAGTAAAAAACGATGCTCCTCAGTTCCACCTTGATTTTTCTGTAATTATGAGTATACTCAGATATAATAGACAAAACGTGTTCCTATGACGGTGACTATTCCGGCAATGATAGTGACATAACTTACTGTCCTAGTTCTGATCATGATCAAGAGTTGAACAATTCTAGTCCAGGGTTACTTTTAGAAGAACCATCCACGTCATCGGGTATTTACCACGGTAATCCAAATGAAGAAAGAAAACGCCAAGCTAAACGTGACCCGGATAACTGGGAGAAATTAAAAAATAAGAAACTTCGTATGTTAGGAGAGGAATATTTGAGATACACAAAACCAAAGAATAGAAAACTAAGCCAAGATAAAGTAAGACCTGCTAGAAAATTAGGTGATAGGTGCAATTCGCAGTTTTGTAGGAAGAGTAAGGTGCGAAATTGTGAAAAATTTGATGATGAAAGACGTCAGGAGACAACCGTTTCTGGAAAAATATGAACTGGGACCAGCGCAAAGTGTATGTAGTCGGATTTGTAAACCGTAAGGGCACGACACGCAAAACAAGTCATCAGGGATCGAGACGTTAAGGTACGTTCGATTACTTTTTGCCAATGAACAATGGTCAAAACTTACAGGTTTGCAGAACAACATTTTTAAATACTGGAACAACATTTTTTTAAAACATTTTTAAAGTCTGGGGTCGTACACAGTTCAATCTTGGGTCAAAAAATCGAGTGATAGAGTAATTCCTTGTCAAGAAATTCAGAATACAATCAGGGTCAGAACGCCACAATCTGGAACACAACGAAAGCTTCTAACCGCACGCAGCTTTTTAGACAATATTCCCAAGTTACCTTCTCACTATGCCAGGAAGGAAACATCAAAGTTGTATTTAGAACCTGTTTACCGTTCTCTGAGTGACTTATATAAACAGTATAAAGAACATTGCACTGAAAACGAAGAGCCTGTGCTTTCTCGCTTTACTTTCGAGAAACTGTTTCACGAGAAAAATCTGTCCCTATACACCTTAAAAAAGGACATGTGCGATACCTGCTGTGGCCATGCAGTAGGGAATATTAGTACTTCCCATTATGAACAACATATTAGACGCAAAAATAGAGCGAGTCAAGAGAAGGAAACGGACAAAAAGAAAGCTACATCTGGCGAATTCATTTTGTTGTCTATGGATTTAGAGTCAGTAAAACTGCTGATATACATCAGCAAGTGCATTATACTTTAAGACAAAGCTTACGTGTCATAACTTTACAATGTATGACCTGGTTACCCACCAAGCCTCCTGTTATTGGTTTGATGAAACATGCGCAGATCTTATCGCTAGTACTTTCACATCTTTTGTGTCCGATTACATCGTGCGTTATTGTTTGCCTAAAGGGCTGCCTATAGTCATTTATTCAGATGGATGCACCTATCAAAATAGAAATAGTGCATTCTGTGGTTAAGGCAGTGCCATTGATAAAGTTCAAAACTAAAGATTTGTTAAAATAATAATAAAGTTGAACTATTATCCCAAGGGAACACATTACCGGGATAAAAAAGTATCCTATGTATTAATCCAGGAAATGGTTTATCTATGTGCCAATTTTCATCCAAATCTGGTCAACGGTTAACGCGTGATTGAGTAATAAACATCTAAACATCTTCACAAACTTTCACATTTATAATATATGTCGTATGTGTGGAATATATATATATGTCGGAGACGGTATATTAATCACAATAGTGGGTGTTAACTAAAGGAGATGGCAAAACGACTGCCCCCAGCACGTATAGAAATCTCACATTAACTGGGAATATTTAAAAAATCATTCATGAATTATTTAGTGTTTGGTAATTTCTTATAACTTTCGTGAACTAATAAATATAAAAAAGTATTTTTATTGTTTTTATGCTTTGTTTTGGTTCGTTAGACATGACAAGATCAATGACACATCATGGAGTACTTCGAGTTAGGGAGGAGACATATTGCATTTCCAGAATGTTAAATCGAAATTGAATTTATATCGATTTTTAATAACAGTTATCAAAACAATTTAATTTCTGAAACTAGACAATTGAAACTGGATGAGCATTATTACACTTTGGGCACACAATCTTAATACATATTTAGTGTCTGTCGAGGCCGACAATAACAATAATATATTTTTACTCTTTCAACCCTTTCAATTATTTTATCGATTTTGTTACACTTGAAATCCAATTAATCCCATCTCTACTCTATGAAAAAAAACAAACGTCTTATGTCAACGTCAAACAGACGTCGTTTGAACGCTCTGCCGTTTATTTGCTCGTTGTGTTTTTGTTTCGGATTTTCATTGACACTCGCTTGTATATTGGATTTATTGTTTGCTTGCCTACCTATTGACCTCTCACTACTCGACACGGACTTGAATTGCAATCTGTTCATCATGCGGTGCATAAATTGCGGTGTAGCCACGCAGAGACTGCGACGACATTTCACTTCTTCTTTGCCTGATCTTTTACTCATGACCCTAGCACGATGGTTAACAATCGAGGTAAGTTATCTGCAGCTAAAATATTTCTATAACTAATAAATATAAGAAACAATGAATCCCCTAAGACGACCCACTGACCGTGATTTTCAAGTTGTTTACCATAGTTTCGAAAATACATAATGAACTTGGCACAATGGATCAGAAAGACTTGTCTTGGAATTGAAAATCAGTCAGTTTACCATTTTATATATAGGTACATAGATTATGGGTACTAAAGTAATTCAGTTTTGTTTTTTTTTTAGGTTCCAAGAGATGCCAACATTTGTCATCCTTGTTATGAAAGGCTGAATTCTGCTGAAGCTAATGATGCTCGTTTATTTGGCCATACAATGGTGTGCATTACTTGTGGTCGTTCTGTGAGAACTATACAAAATCATACAGTGGAAAGAAACGATTCAATTATGCAGAATTTACCAATATCACATCCAGGTTTCCATCAGGTAAATAAAGCGATGTTTAAGCATTGTGCTTTATAAATGTTTTTACATGCCCATCTTGCCTACAAACAGTTAATAGTCATTCTTACTTTCTTCATATAACGATGACACCATAAAAATACCTTAAATATTTTTTTTTAGGTTACCAACTTTGTGTGTCATCCCTGTTAGATGAGGCATCAAAGGCAGACAAATCAGGATCAAAATCGGATAACTCTGCCTCAACCTGAAAATGTGCCACAAGCTGAATCTGAACCTGAACCACTAGCTGGATTTCAACCTGAACTACAAGCTGAACCTGGACCAATAATGGAACCTGAACCAGCACCGAGACCTGTTCGAGAACCAGAATTAAACCTGCCAAATTATAAACGGGCTGCAAACACCTCTAGACACTGTGTGTTTAATGGTTGTATTTTTGAACAACAATTACATGTGATTCCAGCATTTAAAAAAAAAATGCTTATCGGAAAACATAATTTTTATATTCCCCGCAGTATGTGATGTGCATTTGAACTTGAATGTTTGGCACTTGTTGCTTCAAAATAATAATATATACTCGACTTTCACTGCAAACCAAATTGAAGATATAATATCTTTAGCAAAATCTGAACCACCAACATTTAATTTCGAAAGGGTTTCTGAAATGCAAAATGTAATATGTCACTATTGGACAGGTTTGACAATCGTCAATTTTTTGAATTTATTCAATATCTTGCCTGCCCTCTCTTTCAAAAGGCCTAAGAATGCTTTGGCTATTTATTTAGCAAAATTAAGGACGGGTGAATCTGACAGACGACTTGCTACACTTTTTGCAGTATCACGTCCCACTTTAACAGCAATACAAAAAAAAATTAGAGAGTGTTTAATGCATAATTTAGTGCCTAATTATATAGGCCCAAACCATTTAAATCATGTGGATATTGCAAATAGGAATTTGAGTATACCAAATGCTCTCTTTGGTAATGACAATAGACCTGTCATTGCCATATTTGATGGCACATATGTATATTTACAAAAAAGTTCCAATTATCTGTTCCAGAAAAAAACGTACAGCCTGCATAAATATGACAATTTAGTTAAACCATTTATGATTGTTTCATGTGATGGGCATATCATTGATGTTGTAGGACCATATGCTGCTACTCAAACTGATGCCGAGATTATGAATCAATTGTTTGATGGAGAAGATAGTCCGTATCGACAGCTTTTTCTGCCTAATGACGTTTTTATTTTAGATAAGGGGTTCAGAGATGCTATACCACTATTACAAGCATTAGGCTATCAAATCCATAAACCTGAGTCATTGGATCCTGGTCAAACTCAATTAACAAATGAACAAGCTAATAAAAGCAGGAAAGTAACACTATGCAGGTGGGTAGTAGAAGTGGTCAATGGACGCTTCAAACGCGACTTTAAATTATTTCGACAACGATTTTTTTAATGTAGCTACACCCCACCTCATGGAAGATTTTAAAATAGCTGCAGCCTTAATTAATAAATATCATATAATCAACCTAACCATCTAGGCACCTTTGTAAGAGAAAATAATTTGAATAGGCAAAGATCAATGTTTTTAAGAGTGGATGGCAACTTGCCCCAATTAGAGAATTTTCCAATATTGGAGCATAACCAACTAATATTGATTGCATTAGGACCGTATCAAGTTAAACAAGCCCGGTCATACTACGGAGAGCATATTAGAGCAAATGGTGTTTATAATATTGAAGTATGCCCAGATCTTGAAAGAGTTAGTCATTTAGGCGGATCAAGACCTCAACTTTTAAGAGGCCGAATAAAGTCAAGACATATCGGCCAAAAAATATACTATGTATATATTTTGTATGAAAGTGAAGCCACTAACAATACTTTAGATGACATACTGTCGTATTATTGCAGCTGTATTGTGGGTAACAGAACTCTAGGCTGTTGTTGTCATGTCATGACGGTGATCTGGTATCTTGGGTGGGCGAGACATCAGAATACATTATTATCTCCGGCTTCATTTTTAGACAATGTCCTAATAAGGCTCACTGAATAAAATAAATAAGTAAATCGCATTATTGTTGTTTTATTTTAATATCTTTTATATCCTTGGTTACTCAGTGCGTTCATTATCTAGTTAAGACAGAATTGTTTACTTCAATACAGAAATCTACAAATATTTGGGTTACATATTCTTTAAGATCTTTTTCAAATACGTTTATCATTTCAACCATAGTATTATTTATGTTTTCTGTGTAGACTCTTTATTTCATCTCTTTTGGATAAGCTGTTACGATTTTACGACAGAAGACTTAGTACAAGAAAGCGATTTTTGCGGGGAGTATACATCGAAAGTCCGTTGTATTAAGTTTTTTTTATGCAATTACCATTTTGTAGATATTTACTGCAGTACCTCCGTGCGAAATCGTTAGTCCGACATACAATTATCAATAAAATCGTCGTAGACACATTGTAACGCCTAGATGAAAGTTCATAGCAATGTCATTTATTTGAAGTTTTGTGTACCTTTGTCGTAGGAGTTACACGATTTTATTTTCAGGATTGTGCAGATATAAAGAGTTCCTTAAACTTTTTCAATACGAATTTCTTATATTCAGCTATTCAGCTTTATATATTGCTAGGTGCCATGTTTATACATGCGTTTTCATTTCGGGATCAGTCGTCCATACTTCAATTTAGCCATGTCATTTGTTATGATTTGTGTTTCTTATTGTTAATTTATGTGATTGTTCTATCAATTATTGTCCATTAATTCGAAACATGATTTATTGTGTGCACACACTGATTTGTGGTTGCTTTATTTCGATAAATGTTATCGATGGTTTTATTCAAAACAATTGTTGACACGTTACTTTGAATGTAAAACGAATTACTTTATGAAATCACTATTGTTAATTAATGACAATTATTATTGTGTTATTTGATTACAGATCTTATTAGATTTAGCACATTTTAGTGTTTTGTATCAAGTAAACGCGTGACGCACTTCCGTGCGCCATGGACAGACTTGTATGGAGAGGTTGCAAGGTGGGGGGCATCGCCTTATAAAAGAGCGTGCACTCCGTAAGTATGGCAGTCGATCCTCGGATTCGACTCAGTAAATAGTTCCTGCTCCCGACAATACTGTCGGTTTACCTGGTACAGCGCTGCTGTATATTCACATAGCTGTATAGGCTTGCTGCTAGCGAGCGATACACTTTGTATTTGGGTGGCTTATGCTACTGTACGAACTATAAACCTTAAGGGTTTGTTCGTTTATCATTGGGTGGCTTAGGCTGCTGTACGAACTGTAAACCTTAAGGGTTTGTTCGTTTATCATTGGGTGGCTTAGGCTGCTGTACGAACTATAATCCTTACGGGTTTGTTCATTTATCATTGGGTGGCTTAGGCTGCTGTACGAACTGTAAACCTTAAGGGTTTGTTCGTTTATCATTGGGTGGCTTGGCCACTGTACGAACTGTGGGACCTTAATGGTCTGTTCGATTAACTGTATTGTTGCTGTACCTTTAACTTACTTTATTCCTGTTACTGATTACCATTTGTATTGTATTTTCTTTACTAATAGTGTGTAATTGTTTTTTCAACACACTTGCTCATTAAATGGCTCTAATTTCACCGCAATTAGGCACATAATGACACCTGTAATCAAACTGTGACTTTTTCATTGCTATTATTCACAAGTGAGTTATAGGTTTTTTTTTTATTTTATTGGTTGAGTGGCTTTGTTCTTAAAAAAGTTTCGATACAAAAAAGATCGTGTCCAATAGTACAAATAAATTAATGTACCTATTGCTGGCTCATTTCATGCAACTTCGTATTTAAATAGATAATTTCAACTTGTACGTTTTTAATTAATAAAACTTTCACTCAAATATAACTTTTGTTTTCTCTGTAATAAAGAAAACTTTGAATTCCCCATTTTGTACGTGGCTAGAACGCTATCCGCGAAAAGACAAAAAAAAAGAAACCTCATTCTTTTAGTCTATGGCCGATCGCCATTATTTGATGCGCGCGCATAGGAAAACTGATTAATTTTTCCCGCCATTGCGAAAAATTTTTCACAACTCGTTTTCACTGTTGAAAATATTTTTTTTGTATTAATTTCTTCACAAGTGTGTTGAAAAACGTCGTATGATACACGTGTGTATTGATGATTACCGTCCTCGGCTCTCTTAAGACCCTCACCTAACGGCTCGGGTCTTAATGGCGCCTCAGCGGTAATCATCAACATTACACACTAGTACCATAATGTACTATTACAGGTCTTGTTTATCCCTAATGGGATAATGGGAACGCCTATAGTCCTGACGATGTACTATACCGCTCGGCACTCCTCCTCGATCGCACTTGACGATCCCACATATATACAAGATGTAACATATATAACGCAATTCCTGAAAGTAGTTGGTTCAGAATCGGCTTCTGAATCCATTTCCGTCATTAAAAATAGGTGTTAAATTTTGACGGAAAAATCTTTTAATTAACTTAAATTGGAAGCACAGTATCATGACAAGTTAGTACAATTCTTAATTCAAGGAAATTGAAACCTTAACGCAGCGCAATAAAGCATACTTAAACGCACGACATAATTTGTAGTTCACAGATAGCTCGTAATACACACATGACAAGATAATACAATTCTTAATTCAAGGAAATTTAAACCTTAACGCAGCGCAATAAAGCCTACTTAAACGCACGACATAATTTGTAGTTCACACATAGCTCGTAATACACACACATAAATAATATCAACGCATTTTACTTCAAAGGTAGTGAGCATCAAAATAGGTAAATTAAAGAAATTCCAACCTTGGCTCCAATGAGTAAGGATTATTGAAATGCACGACCCAACATAGTTCGGTCATCAGAGTTACACATAAACAATTTTTAGGGATTTTAAAATAAATACAATTAATTTAAAGAAATTTAGAACTTATTTCAAAGAGATAAAGCATTTGTCGGCTACCCCTTTGAGTTTTATGCGAAATGCCGACAAACGCGCCGCCGCTGCCGCCCGACTAACATGAGTACCTAACATCAAAAGCTAGTCATCCGCCGGTAGCGATCTAATGTAGTTGTTGCTTGGCTAACTTCTCCGTCATACTCTTGTTTCCGCGCGCGATGGCTTTCCGCTATACCAACATCCAGTACACGGAGATGGTGAGGACCCTGGCTCGTTGTCTGGATAATGTCGCGTTAGCTTGTCGGGAGTTTAATACCCGTTATGGCTGCAGTGTGAGTGCCAGGACGATGCTTGCTGCCACTTGCTGCGGGACTTTCTTTCTAAATACGGCTTTGGACACGGGGACGAATGTGCGGACTACTCGACTGCAAGAGCGAGATACCTACCTGCGGTTCCTGCAGGAGACTTTGCCGGACTTACTAGATGACATCCCTGCCGGTCTTTTACGTGACATGTTTTACCAACAAGACGGTGCTCCCGCGCATTTCACGTGGACCGTTCGACGGCATCTGGATGCGGAGTATGGCAGTCGTTGAATAGGTCGCGGAGGACCTGTGCCGTGGCCTCCCAGATGGCCTGACTTAACGCCACTAGACTTTTATTTGTGGGGTCGCATAAAATCGCTCGTGTACGTCAGTCAATGTACAAGTGTCGATGAACTTAAATCGAAAATTGAAGAAGCATTTGTGACAGTGAAACGTGACACTGAAGTGCTTACAAAATTAAAACACAATTTAAGAAAGCGTGCAAATAAGTGCATAGGCCAAGGCGGTGGTCATTTTGAAAGTATAATGAAAGTGGATCGCCGAAATAGTGTAAATTAATTAAGTGTAAAGTGTAAATAGTTCAGTCACGTAAGTACCTACTTGTTCCTATCAATACGATTGTATTCTAATCACTGTAAATGAAAAATGATTCAAATCTTTTAAACACGCCGTCTTTGAATATTTTTGTAGTAGGTACAAACAATAAACTGTACCTAAACACAACTTTTAGCGTTCGCGCCGCGCGGGTGTGACATCTCTAAAGATAGATACCTAGTTAAAGACTCGTAAAAACGACACGCGACGAACGAAACGGCGGCCGCGCGTAGAGCGTAGTCCGTAGAGACAATTCAAAGCCGGTCTAAAGCCTGTGAAAGTGTGATGGAAAGATTGAATTTTACACGGTGATATCGCATAGGTATCACTACCATATCTAGCTAAAGTAATGTTTGGTCGTTGAATTCGTACGGTCAATAGTCATAGGTACCTAACGCAGTAATGCCTACACCTACCTACAGTTCAAGCTGGTGATGCGGCCTTGCCGTGTGTGCACGCGCCGCTAGCATTGAACAAACATAAGTACCTACTTCAATGCTAAACCTAATTTTAAGGTCCGTAAAGCACACGATTGTATTCCGCATGTCTCATTAATTTGTCGAGAAATTAATGTCGAAAATAGTAGACAATTTTCTGGTACCTAGTACCTCCGTCCTTTGCAAATGTAAGAATAATGTGATAAGCGAGAGGCACAAAACCGGCTTTCCATTTACATGCCGACGGGCGCGCTACACCCGGTCCCCGGCCGGCCATCATCAAAGTAGGTATTTTTCCGTGCGCGGGCACCGGGCACTCGGCAGCGAAGTTTGCTGTTTGTGGTTTAAATCTTTTTATGTTTCAATTATGAATTAGGTATGACCCAAATCTTTAACACAATTTGTTTTTTTTTTCACGTAGGTAATAAGCAGTACTCATTTTTTATTTATTATGCATGATTTCAGACACAATGTAAATTGTTATTGAATAAATTAAATTGAAATTAAATTGAAATTGAAGTAAACACGACCTATTTATCAGGTAGCTGATATTGCGATAGTTACGCATCTGAGATTACTTTCAACCGACTTCAAAAAGTTCTCAATCGACTGTATGTTTGTTACCTACGCGATTTCTCCGGCAAATTTAAATCGATTTTGAAAAAATTTTTTTTAATGGACGGGGTATGCCGCAATCTTTGGAGTACTTTCAATCTCTGTTTTAAGGTGTCTTAATGGATTTCGATAAGAAGGAGGTACTAAAAAGCGGAAAATAAAAAGCTTTTTCACAAATAAGACAACCGCCTTCAAAAACTTAAAAGTGAAAAATAACTTTAGCACAGAACACACATGACTTAAGTATCGGAAGTCGGTGGCTTTGTTTCGTTTGTTGTTTTGTATTGCTTCTCTTTTTTATGAAAAAGATTTGTTTTACCGTTCAAGCCGGCACCCGAACGGAGTCCGTTTTGTACTTCACATCGTTAACGGGTAAAAAGTAGCTGTATTAAATGCGTCCCCTTCACTAAGCTTAAAATTTTAGATTCGTGTTGAACTTGAATCAATCGTAAAAGTAAACAAAATTATTTGAAGCCGCTAAGTCCCAAGCCTGTGCACGTGTGATAGAAAGATGGAATCATAATGTTACTTGCTAGAAAACTATCAATAATTACATGGTAAACTCAATTTATTATCAAAAGTTATTCTTATCGGTCTGTGACATGTTAGGTACGTAAAATTCGTTCATTGAACTAACGCATATCTTATGCCTACTGCACTGGTCAGCTGGCGGGCGCTCGAGTGTGTGCACGTCGGTCGCTAGCATTGCATGAGTGTGTGTGTAGGGATGTTGTAGGACGCACATACGTTTTGCGTTTAGTAAGGATAACTATTTTATAAAAAAAAGTCTGGGTTTGGTTTACATTTATTAAATTACGGATGTTGTTTTAGACTTATAATTTAATATTCTAATTGGGGTGTCTGAGGTATAGCGTTAAATAAGATACACGTTGTATATATATATATATATAGTAGGAAGGATAGGATAGGATTCTTAGGCGCGATCTAAATCGACGCCAACGCCATCAAGTGAGAAAATCGGAACTAAGATCATAACAATTTGCCTTATTAAAACTCAATCAAAATAACATTAAAATTGAACTATTATCCCACTGGAACGCATTACCTGGATAATAGAGCATTGTCTAATCCAGGAAATGGTTTATCTATGTGCCAATTTTCATCCAAATCTGTTTAACGGTTTACGCGTGATTGAGTAACAAACATCCAAACATCTTCACAAACTTTCACATTTATAATCTTAATATATATAATCTTAATCTTATCTAATATATATAAATCTCCTGTCACGATGTTTGTCCGCGATGGACTCCTAAACTACTGAAGCGATTGTAATGAAATTTGTACACCGTGTGCAGTTTGATCCAAGAAAGAAAAGTAAGAAAAACCATTTATTCACATGAAAGTGACGCACATTACACAACAAGACTTAAACTAAAACAAAGTGGATACATGTTGTAGAAAACAAATACAAATAAAATAAACTATAAAAACGTACGAGACAGAAATACCAACCAACCAACTTGAAAGATAGGGTAGGTGTAGGGTAGGTGTAGGGTAGGTGTAGGGTAGGTGTAGGGTAAGTGTAGGGTAGGTGTAGGGTAGGTGTAGGTAAATAGGCAGGTAAGTAGGTAGATCGGGACAGGACAACGTCTGTCGATCTTCACAAACTTTCACATTTATAATCTTAATATTTATAATCTTAATCTTATATCTTATAATATATATAAATCTCCTGTCACGATGTTTGTCCGCGATGGACTCCTAAACTACTGAACCGATTTTAATGAAATTTGTACACCGTGTGCAGTTTGATCCAACTCGAAAGATACGGTAGGTGTAGGGTAGGTGTAGGGAAATAGGCAGGTAAGTAGGTAGATAGGGACAGGACAACGTCTGTCGGGTCAGATAGTATTATATATATATATATATATATATATAGTAAGATAGGATAGGATGAACCAAAATACTCAGTAGAGTGTAGACAAAGTGTTACTTGGCTATTTAAAAAATAATAGAAAACCGAATGAAATGAAAAGAGCCAGAAACAAGAAAATAAATATTAAGTCAGGAAAGTCTGTTACGAAATCAGATCTTCTCAACAAAAGAGAAGTTTATTATAAAACGTGATACGAAGAAAAAAGAAATACGTACTAAAAATAAGAAAATGAAAAATATCTGAACTCTTCAACAGAGTCATTGGAGGATTGCATTGAACAGGAAATATCTAATATCGACAAAGTATACGGAACTTTAAGCGACAACGCTGATCTGTTTACCAAAAATAAAGAAAAGAAATGAAAAACATACTACAACTAAGACACTGAAAAATGAAACGAATCAGAATAGTATCACAGAGTCAATGGAGGATTGTGTTGGACAGAAAACTTCTATCATCGTTAATGAATGTGGAACTTTAAGTGAGAACAAGGATTCATGTACCGAAAATAAAGAAAATAACGAGCCTGCTTTTAAAGATATCAAGCAAAATAATAAACGAAAACTAAATAAGAAGAAAAATAAAACAAAAATCAAAAAAGGAAGAAGAGACTTAGAGAGCGAATCAACAACATTAGAGGCTATTTATTGCATTAAGTGTACACAGTGACAGCAATTTAGTAGGTATTTGTTCAGAAGAGGAAGAAGACGATATAATCCACTTTGATGACAAATCATCAAAAGTAATAGATTTGGATGTTAAAGATAAAAAAAGGGTGAATATACTTGAAGAAAAAATATTTGAAGAGATTTATCGGAGAGATTTGGAATCAAAAGACTGCAAAATGAAGGGTTTAGAAGTATTAAAAGAAAGTTTTACTAATGATGAAGAGATTTTTCAGAGAGATATGGAATCAAAAGACTGCGAAACGAAGGGTTTAGAAGTATTAAAAGAAAGTTTTACTAGTGATAAAAAAATTAGATTTATCGAAGAGATATGGAATCAAAAGACTGCGAAACGAAGGGTTTAGAAGTATTAAAAGAAAGTTTTACTAGTGATAAAGAGATTTATCGAAGAGATATGGAATCAAAAGACTGCGAAATGAAGGATTTAGAAATATTAAAAGAAACGTTCTACTAAAGATGAAGACGTTATTGTAGAATATCAGAGTTCAGGGTTTGAGCAGGATATTCACTCACTCTATAAATAATGATAATTTAAATGAAAATAAAATTGTATTCTATGTTGGAGATACTATATTGACACGTTATTACTCCTCCTGCCAATAGAAATATTATGTCGGCATTATTGAGAATGTCAACAAGTCCGAAAAAGTGTATTCAGGTTCTTATTATAAGACAAAACGCCTCGGTAAAAGTGTTAAGTTAGTAAAACCCAAACGTGTAGATAAGGATTCATCCTTAATCTTGCAGTGTGATATCAATTGAATTGCTGCAAATATCAGAAAATCCGGACGAGAATCTTCCCTATCATGACGAAGATATGTTTGTTTAAACCACCATGCAACAATTTTTACATTAGACAAACTTTATCGCATTAACATTACAAATCGCGCTTCTAGTGAAATATTTTTCACTGATACCTTCATCTTAGTAAAATAAGACACCAGAAGGGCGATTTGCAGGAAAAGTATACAGAAAACCTGTACTCTGTAAAATTTGACAGACACATTTTCGTGAGGATTTTTTTTATATTAGTTACTATTATACCAAATATTAAATTTAGGTAAAAAGTAATATGTATTATTAGTTATTAAGTATACCATTTTCATTCGTGCCATTTCAATTGTACCAAACATTAAACTTAAGTAAAAGTACTACTATTAGTAATTAAGTATACCATTTTTATTCCTGCCATTTCAATTTTAACAAATATTTAACTCAAGTAAAAGTATTAATATTTTTTGTAAGACAATTCATTTCTACTATTTCAAAATAATAAATATTATTTTGAAACTTGTTTTTGTGACAGCCCTATAGAATACAAATGATTTGTATGAAAATCGTTTCGAGTCCTATGGCAACTTGACCCAGTATCCAGTATTATCAGATGTAAGGTTGTATAGGTAATTCGAAAAGGGATACCATGTTATATGGCCAAGTTGACCTTATATAGGAACTAATATGCAATTATCTATGAAAACTAGCATGCAGGTCAAGATGCCAAAGTGGTGTCAATTTGACCTCTGTTATATTTCTTTGTCTAGAACGCTAATTTCAAGGTATTTTAAAGAAATCAATAGTTATTTTGAATTTCAGTTCGTTATGGTCACAAACAAATCATATGATATTAAAAAAATCTATCATAGTTATTTGATAAATTCGAAAAAAAATGAGATCAAGTTGCCACAGTTGACGGTACCATTTTGTAAACCGCATTTAAGCAAATAAATGTTTCTACTTTGACTTTGAAAGACGAAAAACGATCTGAACTTAAAACGAATATATCAAAACGTTGAAAATGAAAAAAATCCAACCAACTCACGAGTTATCGTGAGTTGTTTGGATTTTTTTTCATTTATCTATGTCCAATTGATTAAAAGTTTTTCGAAGTTCTGGCTTCAAGGAGGTCAGAGTTTCATTTAATTCCCTCTGATGTCATATTGCTTTTCCTTATTGTCAATGACAACTTCTACATCTACTATGATGTGACATTCGTTAGATAGGCTGCAACCCTACTTCTAACGATGACTGCATCCTTGAACTGAGGTAGAAGCTTGAGGATGTAGCATGCAAGAACTTTCATCAGTGGAAGACACCATCATGAGTTCCAATCTACCTATAACAAAAGAAATTTCAATCAGGCTCAGTCTTCTTCTTAGTGTGTTGATGGCAAAAACGAATGTGTATCATGTGTGTATATGTGCATGTTAATGTATAAGTGTTTTTAATCGTGTGTTCTGTTTGTTCTTGTCAGCCTTCGATGTTGATCGAGATTACACACAAGCCTGGTTTTGTCAGAGGCTCAGACTCAGCGATTTCTTTTATGTATGTAAATAGGATGGCAATGTAACGGGTCCTTTTGGTTCGTTACATGTTTAGTATTTTTCAACATTAATTTGACGTTTCGTTGTCAAGGGAGTCGATTTGACTTTGACGTTTCGCTGTTAAGGAAGTCGATTTGACATTGACGTTTCTGCTGGTGCCCCACTTTTTCGGTCTAATCTCTGATAAGGATGGCGTAAATTTGCAACTCCAATTAAATCAACATTAATTTGCGGCATCATGACCTAACAATGGTAGTCGCCGGTTCCTTTTTATAGTAGTCGTCTAGATATACTTAAAGGGAATTGCCATTTTCGGCCGAGGGTATACAAGTTGCTCAGTAAAAAATATTTTAACGAATAGACATAATTCCTAAACAATTATTGATGCAAACCTCGTTGCGAGAAAGTATTCCGTTTATGAAGTTATGATAATAAGTAAACTCGCCGATTGCACGTGTTAGATTTATACCGATGTAATTAATATACACTCGGCGTCACAAAAATCGCACCTCTTTAAGAATTCCCTTCAAAGTCATTTTAACCCTATTAATCAATGGTATACATATGACTATAAGGTATAATTGGAAAGGCAATTTATTTAAATTTCAGAATAAATCAATGGATTTGGTTTTTTGTTTACCAGGGAATAAAAAAAAGCAAGCTAATGCAAATGATTAAAAAGTTAAATTTTATTTTATCAGCAAAAATTACAACAAAGTCCTTAAAACTAACTTAAAACCTAGTGTTACCCCCCCTAGCCCTGATGACTGCTTCCATGCGTTCTCTCATGGACCTTATTAATGTGACAACAGTCTCTTGTGGAATGTTGTCCCATTCTGCAACGACGGCATCTTGAAGGTCTTGGAGAGTGGTAGGGGCAGGATTTCGTGCCCGTACTCGCCGTTTCAGTTCATCCCAAAGGTGCTCAATAGGGTTCAGGTCTGGACTTCGCGCCGGCCAGCGCATAACAGGGATGCCAACTTCTTGCAGGTAGTCTCTTACAATTAAAGCGGTGTGACAACGGGCGTTATCGTGCATTAACGTGAACCCACTGCCAACAAAACCCGCATAAGGGACAACCTGCTCCTCTAAGATCTCTGTTATGTACCGAGCAGCAGTCAGCGACCCTTGCCCGCGAGCACTTCCAGTCCGAGAAACACACACAAGGTTCGTTTTACCGTCGATTGACATGCCGCCCCAGAACATGCACGAGTCACCCCCGTATTCCACTGTCTCTTGAATACAGGCTTGTGCGAATCGTTCCCCTTGCCTCCTATACACTCTTCGACGCCTGTCGTTGCAGAAAAGACACACCCTCGTCTCATCCGAGAAGAGCACAGCCCTCCATTGGTCTATTGTCCAATCCACATGGTCACGGGCAAATTGCAACCGGTCTCTCCTATGCTGTGCAGTCAATTTGGGCCCTGTAGCAGCCCTATGAGCTGCAATTTTCTTCTCCCGCATTCTTCTTCTAATCGTGGAGACGCTTACAGTTCTGCGAGCTGATCGCAGTTGTTGTTGCAGCTCAACAGCATTGGAGAACCGATTACGTAAAGACGTCGAAACAATGAAGCGATCGTCTCTTTCGGATGTGCACCGTTGTCTTCCAGATCCACGTCTTCGGATATAGCCACCAGTCTCTTGGAAACGTAGTGCAATGACTTGAGCGGCTTCATCTGCAGTGGTATCCATCTTCTGGGGTATTTTTCTTGCTGTAGCTGTTCACGTGTGTTCACTTCAAAGGTTGAATAGCGAATGACCCACATTTAACCCGGGTCGCCCGTTTTATACCCTTGTAGGGAGGTGCAATTAGTGGCCGTTGTAATGCG
Source organism: Charanyca ferruginea (assembly GCA_947361185.1). NCBI lineage: Eukaryota > Metazoa > Arthropoda > Insecta > Lepidoptera > Noctuidae > Charanyca > Charanyca ferruginea. The sequence goes on along the minus strand of OX376077.1, from coordinate 18,403,920 downwards.
TATTTTGACAACATTTTTTTTAACGTTACGTGCTAATGAGATCTGTAAATTACAGATCTCATTACAGATCACGCTTAATCATAAAGAGAAATAACTCAAAAATAAGTTATTTAAAGATTTAATCATAAAACGTAATAACATTATCGCTAAGAATTTTACGCTCCAACCGCCGCTCGATTTGAATGAATATGAACGAGATAAAGGACTGTCGCTCTCTTTCTGACTAACGTGCCCGAACAGATTGGTACCAGTAAACGGCTATATTCAGTCATGTGCCAACAGTGATACAAGCAAGGTGATCGCAAAATTATTCTAAGGGCGAAACATTACGGCATAAATCTTTATATTATTAACAGGTAAGTCTTATTTCTTGTTTTAATTTATTCATAAAGTGAATAACTAAGTCTTATTTCACTTTATTACAAAAAGCATGTCACTACTTTGTGATATCATTATGACTTATTGCAGTTTAGTTTAAATTTTATTAACGCGTCGTCCAAATTTATACGAGTTATTTCGTTTTCATTTTAAAAGAATAAATATAATTTTGGCATAAAATGACTTATTTCGGTTTAGTTTTAAATTATCGTTCAAATTTAATAATGAAACATGCTTATTGCTGTTTATGATTAACTATCGTCAAAAGTTATTTGGGACATTTAAAATTATTTCCCTTTCCATTTGAATAGAATATTTTAATTGTTACTTATTGTATGCATCGTCTGAATAGCCGTTTAGTGAATTAACATACAATTAGGCCAGTCTTATTATTATTGTATCCTACCCTAATCCTTATAAGATAATTTGGTACAGGGACAAAGCAAGGAATGTCACAAAAAAAAGTTTTTGTGTAGGTAATTTATCTACTATATAAAAATAAGTCGGGTTTTCCTTCCTGACGTTATAACTCCAGAACGCACGAACCGATTTCCACGTTTTGCATTCGTTGGAAAGGTCTCGGGCTCCGTGAGGTTTATAGCAAAGGAAATTCCTGTAGGTAGGTAGGGTAGGTATGTAGGTAGGTAGGTGGGTATGTATGTAGGTAGGTAGGTAGGTATGTAGGTAGGTAGGTATGTAGGTAGGTATGTAGGTAGGTAGGTAGGTAGGTATGTAGGTAGGTAGGTAGGTAGGTATGTATGTAGCTAGGTATGTAGGTAGGTAGGTAGGTATGCAGGAGGTAGGTAGGTAGGTAGGTTTACATTATTATTGACGTTTAAAACTGTGACTTGATCCGTTATTTACCGAGTTGCAGATGCGCCTTAATTTAATATTAAAAACTTTATATTGTTATTATTTGTAGCATGGCGTCTTGGCGAGCAAGTCGCATTCTGAAAATGGTAACACCTGATGCAACATCTCATACTCAAGATAAGAAGAAGATAGAAGATCAACACAGTACAGCTAAAGAAAACACAGAAAATGTTTCCCCAAATAAAAATACAGATGTAAGTAGCTGTGATGAGATCTTATCAGATTGTGATAGAGATGATCAATTTGCCAACAAAATTGATGCTCGATTTATTAGTAGTCTTACTACACACACATCAATAATAAGAACATTGCAAACAAACCTCGTACCAGATTATGACAGTGATGATTCATCCATAAATGATAATAGTAACTTAGAAAACATTAAAACTTGTACTGAAATTGATCAAAGCATTCAAAAAGCACTGCCGAAATCTTCTTCTTCAAGCTCGTCTTCATCAAGCTCTACCTCCTCTAACAGTTCATCTTCGGATTCAGACAGTTCTACGTCTTCTAAACGAACTAATCAACATTCTGAGCAATACGCCGATGGTGTAAGGCCACAGAGCGCTTCAACTTCCACTCTACCTGCCAATATTTCACCAAATTATACTGATGAAAGTGATAACATAGACTTAAGTGATGATGATCCTACATTTAATTATGAACTGTCTACCAAACGCAAAAAGAAAAACTATTTTTTTGATGCTGCCACCAAAACAGACTCATCTGACAGTGACGACGATAGTGTTTCAGATTCTGATAGAAAGAAGCTTAGTAAAAGAGGCCGCAAGCGATCTCTAAATCCTGCAAAGTGGAAACAAAATAAAGTTAAAAAGCTACGGAACACTGGTGAATCGTATATATTCATATCGAAATCTCAGAAAGTTATTCCCAGCCGCTGTCTTCAAGTGCCTTGCACAGATAAATGTAGATTAAAATGCACAAATAATATATCAATGGATGAAAGGTATAATATATTCAAAGAATTTTGGGATTTAGGAGACCTGACAAGACAAAGAGTTTTTATAAGCAGTTGTATGGTAGATATAACTCCAAAATATAGGTACACAAATGCTACAAATCCCAGACGCCCAAATAAAGCCTATAATTTTACTGTTAATAATAAAAAAAATAAGGGTATGTAAGACATTTTTTAAATCTACTTTGGATGTTACGGACAGAATGATATTCACCATACAGCATAAAGTAAGTGACGGTGGCTTTATGCTTGAAGATTTGAGAGGGAAACACCATAGCCACAAAACTCTTCCTCCTGAATTGCTTGACGACATACGGAAGCATATTCAATCCATTCCGAAAATAGAGTCACACTATGTGAGAGCTACTTCTACAAGAGAATACATTGACGGTGGCAAAACTATAAAGGATTTATATTCAGATTTTGTTAAACAACAAGAAGAAAATAACAAAGAGACAGGAAATTACATAGCTTACTATAAAATATTCACTCTAGAATTTAATTTAAGTTTTTTCCAGCCTAAAAAAGATCAATGTGATTTATGTGAATCATTTAAAAACAGTACTGATGAAAAAAAGAAAGAAATGGAAGATAAATATAATAAACACATAGAAGAAAAGTTATTGAGTAGAATAGAAAAACAAGAAGATCGTAAAAAAGTTACCAAAGATAATATAGTCGCAATTTATGATTTAGAAGCAGTGCTTCAATGTCCAAGAGGTGATACCTCGGCATTTTATTATAAATCCAAACTTAACAGTTACAATTTAACATTAACGGAATTGACACAAACGGAGTCAAAAACGGCATATGATAAAGTACATTGTTATTTTTGGACAGAATCAGAAGCTAAACGTGGGGCAATAGAAATAGGAACTTGTGTATGGCAGTATCTTGAAGGGATATGTGAATCAAATATAGAAGAGAAAAACGTTACATTTTATTCTGATAACTGTTGCGGACAGAATAAAAATAAATATATCGCAACATTGTATTTATTTGCTGTGAACACGTTGAATATAAGAATTATAAAACACAAGTTTTTAATCACAGGGCACACTCAAAATGAAGCTGATAGCGTGCACAGTTTAATAGAAAAGGAGATAAAGAAAAATCTTAAATCAGGGCCCATTTACAGCCCTGATCAGTACATAGCTTTAATTAAAAATGCTAAAAAAAGTAAACCAGCTATAAATGTACACGAACTAACCTTTGATTCCTTCGTTGATACTAAACTATTGCAGGAAGAATGGGGGTTACAATTATAATACAAATATGGACGGACAAACAGTTAATTGGAATAATATAAAAGTATTGATGATGAAAAAAAAGAGAAACCATTCAGTATTTTTTACAAAACTTCCTATAAAGATGATTGTTTTCAAGAAATAGATGTAAGAAATAAAAGGAAGAAGATGAAGCTCATAACAGAAATTACACTAAAAAAGGCTTACACGGAAAGGCAAGATATAAGTCTTAATAAAAAGAAGGATTTAAGAGATCTCGTCAATAAAGGACTTGTTCCTCCTTTTTACGCAAATTTTTATAATTCGATCATTAACTAGAGTTACTTCATTGATCTCATAATAATTCATTGAAATTTTAGTGATTTTGTTTGTCTACAATATTTTTATAAACATCGTTTTTTTTTGTTTTTTAATTAAGAAGAGTTTTAGTTTTGTTATTAAGTATAACTAATATTAGTATTATAATATTATGATTGTGTTGTATGGATCTCACGTTTGTGGTAATTGTTAATGATTCCAAGTTCATTGATTATTTTTTTAAACATATTTTTTTTTCACTTTTTGCCCCAGCCTGGTTTTGTCATTAGGTACCTCCCTACCTCAATTCAGTTAGCCAAGTCATTAATGTCTTGAGTTATACTACTTTCGTCTTTTAAAATAAAGAATATTTCTAATTATGCGTTTCATTACTATAATATTTATTGATATTTTTCCGTCATGTTGTAAGACAAAGAAATATTTCGAATTCTTGCAAGATAATTATTACATTTATTTTAAAAATTGAAATAAAGCTTACTTAAGTTGAATAGCTAAACAAAATTTTATTAATAAAGAGATATATTATGTTTTATGACTAGTAACATTTAAAATATGCACGTAGATTTTAATCATAAAGTGAAATAACTAGGAACTTTTTTTTCTATGCATCATCTACTAGTTAATAGTAAATAAAATATACTTTTATATAGCACTAAACAAAAACCAATAAACCCAGCTTTCCTTTAAATCAGTTTATTTCCTTATAACACGTCTAAATTAATTTTAATACGTAAACAAAGTTCAACCCAGAATAGTTCTAAACTTTAAACTGTCATAATCCAAAAAATATCAATTTTGATATATTTCTTTTTTTGATTAAGCGTGCGTGTGTTTAGGAATTCTAACTGTTGTTAATTTAAAGGTCGTTAAACATACTTTTAATTGATACCAATATTAATTGGGTTTAATGTATTCGTTACTGGCGGGACATGTTTTAAACTTATTTTCGAAAAGGTGCGATTTTTGTGACGCCGAGTGTATAACAACGTAATTCGTGTTGTAATATAAAGTAATAATTAATTTCTGATTAAATGCAGTAGAAGTATAGTAAATAACATCATTTTAAATAGAATAAAGTGTGTTTAAACTTTGGATAGCAAATAAGTATGAATCACATTTGCTTGTCATCGTTTATGGAAAAATGAATCATACTTGTTTGTCGCCGCTTATAAAAGCGAGTGTTCCGACTTCATTGAATGAAGCCCTCCCCGACCCTTGCTCGTGCCAGCCCGCGCCGCTGAGCCTGTAGTTTTAAATTCGTCCCTAAATAATGGAAATCCGATCCAGCCTGTCCCTTTGCTGTCCTCTCCCAGCGACGCCCTAAGCCGAGGCTCGTACCCCACAGGGGGTGCCCTTAGCGTGTAGTCGCTTAGTTTGTAAGTTTTTATGCCCTGGCTGGAGGCCCTAAAAATAATAATTTTTAAGGCACCACAGGAAAGTCCGGTTAAGCAGCCGACAACCTCCTAGGTTGACCTGCGAGATGCCAATCCGAAAAAAAAAAAAAAAAAAAAAAAATTCATTGAATGACTTTTGATCGAAACGTTGATCGGTACGGAGCTCTCGAAGAAAATAATAGATAAGTATAACAATGATGATAACTATGAAAGGCTATGAATATGTATAATTTTAATATTAAATTATATGTACCTAGTTGTTATGACATGAATGATGTAACCTAAATTTGTAAAATATTACTGATTTTAAAAGAGTGTTCATGGAGTTTCTTGCTCGTTCTTCTCCATAGAAATCTACCCTTTGGAACGAGCAACTAGATTCAACTTTCTGACTGACTCTGACAATTCAAAAGTACCTGTAAATGGTTAAATTGAAATAAATGATTTTGAGTCTGAAATATTACAATAAAATATATGTTTCCTAAACAAAGTATTTTCATTTCACTATTCTGTTCTTAAATAATAATATTCTTTGAGTATATAAGTATGTGTATTTAATGAAGAGCTATTAATTGCTTTTATAATGTTGCTTTTATACCTTTTATTCTGACACACGCATGAAACACCGCCATCTTAGCCTTGAAGGCTTGATTCTGGGTTACCACTTATATAATAATGCGATTTAGAAATAAAAATAGATTTCTAGTACGTTAGTAAAAAAATATTATTTTTCAGGTGAACGTTTACTGATCAAGTAATTTGGGTTTTTTTTCAATCAACCAACTTTATTTTCTCACCACAATATACATAAATACATAAAATTGGTCACATTCGGTGATTATACACAATTCAGGTACGTATATATTGTGGGGGACTGGTGCCTAAGCCAGGCTCGTGGCCTGTGTTTCAGGTCTCCAGGATCCCACCCCTTTACATTTTCATTTCTTAAATTATGTGTTAAGCTGACATAATGTAGTAAGAAATCTTAGAACACTTTACAGTTTTTTTATTTTGATTAAAATCTACGTTATGTATTCGAGACTGATGTTAGCAGATGTGTAGTATGGGTGAGGATATCTTCTGTATCATTAGTAGCTATTTTGCTGTAGCTGTATTTTTAGTAGCAACAGTTAACCTCTTTTTGCATTTATTTTTAATCATTTTTTGGTATTGTCTTTATGGTGTCAACCAACAATGACAACAGACAAACTGCCATTCGCTTTGCTTCCTTGTATCGTGAATCAATATAATTATATTGTACTCTTTGTGTTCTAGGTTGTTTTTTGAACGTAGTTTGTTTCTGTGATAATGGACTCCGATACCGCTCCTCACGAAAACCCGGCCTTAATCCTAGACACCATTTGAAAATTACTCAAGGTCTAAGGAAGCAAATGAATAAAGACTTCCTAACAGCGAAAGAAGAAAATAATGTAGACCTTTAGACCTTTGACTTAGAGAAAACGCTCCCACTACCTAGAATCCCTACTATCATCGTCTTTTATAAACGACAACTATGGGTGTACAATAGCAGTATACATTCTGCATCAGACGACAAGTGATATTGTTATTTATTTATTTATTTATTAACACTTTAAGCACAATGTACAGAGGCGGACTTAATGCCATAGGCATTAGGGGGTTGTTATGTATGGGTTGAAGGCGAAACAGGGAGGGGAGCACAGGAAGTTGGCTCATGCCTATTGCAACAAATCGATTATAAACTATCAGTAGAGACAGAACACCTTATACTATGGAGTGATTCCTGCAGGAGTCAGAACAGAAATATAAAATTGACTTTAATGTTAAAAGCAGCTTTACACTCTCGTAATAATTTGAAGACCAATTTGATAAGATTTTTAGAACCCGGACACATTTTTACCAAATGACACGGACTTTTCGAAAATTGAGACGCGACTAAAAGGCATACTGGCATACAAAGGCTTTACACGGTAGAATAGTACATGGACGTCATGAAGCACTGTAAAAAAAGAAATCCTTTGCAGGTAGTGAGAATGAAGTCAGATTCTTTTTTAAGCTGCAATGATATTGAGAAGTTTATAGTAAACTGACAGATGTACGTTAATCGAGTCTCTCGCGCGAGAGACTCGAAGTGGATTGTTACGTCAACTATTTAGCGACTACAGAAGCTTCTATTGAAATCAACCCTAAGCGTTTCTGGAGCTTTGTGAAGCAGCGGTCTGAATCAAATATAATGCCCAGCTACCTCAAGTATGGTGATGTAACACTTTCCTCCCCGGATTCCATTTGTAACGCGTTTTCTTCCCACTTTTATTCCACATTTCTTAACCCTAGTGTTGTATCGTCTAATAATCCCCGTCCTCCGCAAACGGCGGTTAATCTCAATATACCTTCAGATATTCATACGATTGAAATTGATCCAAATGTTATAGCTAAGTTAATTAATAATTTGGATCCATTTAAATCAGGTGGCCCGGGCCACTTATCACCTAAACTGATGGATGTGCTAAATCAATAGCCTTGCCAGTATCTCTCCTATTTAAAAAATCCTCTCTACATGTACTCTTCCCCATATCTGGAAAGTCGGCTTTTATAACTCCAGTGCATAAAAAAGGGCATAAAAATGAAGTGGTTAACTATAGGCCATTTTCCAAATTGTGCATATTAGCTAAGGTTTTTGAGAGAGTGGTTTATGATCAAGTTTATGCAGCGCTCAGGCAGTCTTTTAGTCCTTCGCAGCACGGGTTCCTTAAAGGCCGTTCAACCGTTTCCAACTTGGCTCTGCTTAATGACTATCTAACTGAAAGGATGGATGATGGGGCACAAGTCGATGTCATTTACACGGACTATAGCAAAGCTTTTGATAGAAGGTGACTTGCTACGCTGGTTTTCTTCTTATTTAGAAAAAAAAAAGATTATCAGAAGAGGCAAAAGACTACCGTGGAACAAATTGTGTTGAAAAATGCATATGACAAACGCTTACCCATTTCTAGTGAAAAGTATGACGATTTACAAGACTTATGCAGACAAGGCATCATTCCAACGCAATACCATGATTTTTATAAAGGGTTTTCAGTTGGAACTCCAACAACAGATGACGAAGATAATTAATATTTTTCTAAACGCTGATATGCTGATTACAGGTTTTATTATTTAAATTGTACTATTTCAGGAGTAAAATAAAGATTATTGATTTATTACCTATTTTATTACTCATTAAATTTAATCACTACCATAATAATACTTAACTTCACAAATGACGTATTTAAGTTTGATAACAACATAAGTTTGAAAATAATTAAGAGCCACACTAACGTATGTCAACCGAATTTAAAAAAAATATATATTGCGTCTATGTAAGCATATATAAATAAATAATTTCTAATTTTTTCAAAGCTCTAAGAGTATGGCAATACATACAATTTTTTTTTATTCCATACTAGTATTTTATCTGTATTAAAAAGCTGGTAAAGTTTAAAGAGCCGAATTTTTACAGTATTTTTGCTTTCCTGTAAAATTGAAAAAATGTAGATACGTTTATCTGACTCTTACACCGCGATATTGACAGATAATGAATTACCATCAGAAAAATTAGATTAACCAATTACAGATAAAAATGATAATACAAATAACGACCAAAATATAAAATCTGAAAAAAGTAACGTTTCAAACAAGCAAACCCAGTGACGAAATATATACAACGCGAACTGGACGAATAAGCAAAAGACCATCTAAATATTGAAATTAGCATTATCGTAATGTGGGTCAATTTATAAAATTAATTCAACCATTTTATTCCAGTCAATTTATAAATATAAGCACTAAGCAACTGAATTGAAACAATGTAAAAACCAATAACCGTCGCGAAGTTACACTACGCATACCAAGTTATTAAAAATGGGTACCAACCAGACAAAGGAAAAAGTAATCGTTAACGAAAACCTATCAAATGTTGCTCAAGTGGATAGCAAATTAAATATTAACGGCAGCGTCATGATAGTTATCATAGTACTAATAACCATGTTGTTAATCTACGCAGCAAAACGAAGGTGTATTCAAAACATCCGCAAGTGGTTAAAAAAGGAAGTAGTGGCAAGCGCAATAGCCACACCGAGCATTAATGTAGAAACAATGCAACCATCGCAAATATCACCAAATCCCAAAGTTATTTATTAAGATAACCCACTCAGGAACCATCGTCCATTCAAGTCAAATTAAACCAAGTCATGTTCAAAATTTCAAATGATGTAAAATAGTGAAAGTGCTTGTGAAACAAATAATATAAATGACCTCATTGTATGTTCAAATGGCGTCACCATGACGAATACTGTGGACTCCACAAGAGTGCTAATTTCTTTTTATTGCAGAGTACGTCGTCATGGTAACTACCCTTAACGTCTAATATTATAATATATTTTTTTGTGTAAAATGTCAAGACGGCACCTTTAAAAGCAGGTGGCCGCACTAGTGTATAAGGTTGTCAAGTAGTTGTATTACTTGAAATTAGAAAATAGGTTTAGTGTACGTTTTATTTGATAGTTTTACAATATTCTTACATCATTTCTACACTACTTTTACATTGTTTACTGTTCAAACCAATCGACAATTGCAAATGTACTCCAGAAACCAATCATATGATTTTTTTTGTAAATGTAAATGTATCTCGTACAATTGTTTCATACATGTAAAATTATACACTACTTGTACCCATTGTATTAATAGCGTGATACAATTTAAAACTTAGAATCGTAGTTATAACATTGTTTAAGACATCAATATCAAATGACGCAATCGCGCCAGGTCACAACATTGTTTGTTTAAACTAAATGATGCATAAGCAAATATATTATATCTTGCAAGTAGTACAGTTAGCCAGAGATGTATTTGGTAATATTATTTTTAGAATACAACATTATTTTGTAAACAACTTTGTTTTTTTTTTAAAAGGGGAGGATTAGTGTAGGCGCGCTGACGCATCAGTTTTATATTCATTCGCACGCCCATCGCCCGCGGGACGCCAGTTCGCCAGTTCGCCAATTTTACCCGAAAGTGGGGATTCTTCATATACATTACAAATGAAGTTACACAATGAACATAGAATGCTGTGTCAGAAACATTTTAGTGATGCAGATTTTGCTGATGTGTCTTTGAAGAGTCATCACAAGGAAGGTCCTCTTTGATTGCTGCATATGCCTTAGTGTTTATGATTACTGGTATAAGGCAGAGAGTAAAATAGCCTATTGCCCATTTCTTTTCTAGTGGATTTCTACAGCAGATAGGCTTGCAGTACTAATAAAAGAGGTACATAATATTTTTTTTTTTGACTAATAAACTATTAGCATTCACTCGCGACGCCTATATTTCGTTAAATATAATTCTATGTTACTTAACTGAAAAATGTTCAGAAGCTGACCATTTTGTTTTTAATTTCAGGTCTTATCATTGTATGTGACATGGATGGTGTAAATAGGCGAGCTTTGACAATCTTGGGTGCATCTCTACAGCACCCGTACATAATGGTTGACAATAAGGAGATCGTAACATTATTTGATCCGCCACATTTGTTGAAATGTTTCCGAAACTTATTCATGAAATATGATATTGACTCAACCAATATTTCCTTTAATGATGTGATGGGAAGAGGTAAGATTAAGTTATAATTTCCTTTAGAGCATTTTAACCTAACATTTGGGGTAGTCTATTGTTATTATTACAAACTATATAACTTTGATATTTTCACAGGTATTGCTAAATGTATTTGTAAATAATGAATTCCATATATCTACAATATTATTTTACTATTAAAACAATATAAATAAAATAAAATAAATATTTTTTCATAATTTACAGGAGAACTCACTATGGATGCTACTGTCACTGCAAATGTCATAAATATTACGGAAAAACTATTTGACACATTTAACAGCGATTGTTCAGACTTGCGAAGAGGGAAACCACATGCAACTTTATAAAGCAACGGTCCACATCTCAAATGTTTTGAGGAAATGAAAAAGTTCTTTTCAACAATTAAATATATTGGAAGCCCACGTAAACCACCATCACAGGAAGGCTGGATATGTATCTTAAACGCCATCGAACGGTTGTGGAGGAATTTAGTGAGGTCCCACATCATAACCAGTCTGGCTACAAGAAGACTGGAGCAAGATGCTCTCAAGAACCTTTTTGGTTGTATTCGCGGGAACTGCGGTTCTAACTAACTAATCCAACGTGTAGTCACAGGTCTTAAAACCGCCGTTCTGAGCAATGTATCCCACATTGGTACGACAGGGAATATTGAAACTGATAACAATGAATTATTAATAATATATATAAATTTGAAAAAATGTTATCAGTTTCACAACACACACGCATAAATGCAGAACCAGAAACAAACGCAATGAGGCAAATGAAAATAGTGCAGAAATTCAGGCATGTGTGTGGGTTAATATTGAAAAAAAATCCAACAACTTGTGAAACCTGCCGAAATGTTTTATATGCGAAAGAAATAGAAAGGCATCTTGTTTGTTCAGTTCCAAGAATACACTTAAATAAAAAAAGTTTAAATTATGTAACTATTGAAATGATTATGATGATTGTCCGTGTGGTGTCGGACGTAAAGAATAGCACCATCCCATATCTTCCCGTGGGTGTCGTAAGAGGCGACTAAGGGACTTACCAGAGAATGGGCAGCAGCGTTCTCTGTGCCTTTGTAACAACCATACTGCGATCGCCAATTCGCCTGCCAAGCGTGGCGATTATGGCAAAACCCCCCCCTCGGGGAGGCCTATGTCCAGCAGTGGACGTCTTTAGGCTGAAATGATGATGATGAAATGATTACTTGTGTGGAGTGCTGTGCATCCCTTATAAATAACTACGTGGAAGAGAATGGGCACACAACTTTTATAAAAAACATATAATAGATAAAATTAAACCCACTATCAAATTTTGATTTCCTCAATCCATGTACAGAACATAAATTTGAAAATGTTGATAATATTGCGCAAAAAGTTTTTTTTTATATGCACGAAACGATTTTGCGTTGTCAAAAATCGCGCATTTACCGAAGAAGCGCCAGCAGCTGCACTTAGGCGCAAAATGAATATTATTTTGCATAAATAAAATGTTTATACAAGTAAGATGCTATCTTGCTTCTTCTTTCGTGTTGGTAGTGGAAATAATCCTGTCAGCAAAAGCCAACCCCTAAGAGGCTATTTTCTTACATTCTGATATATTACCGTAAAGTGGGGATATTTGGAATCCATGGGGCTAATTAAAATTATGAAAATAAAAGATTTGGTAGCTAGTAATATTTTTTCTTTTGGTAGTATAATATTTTTTTCACAGTCTGGCAACACTAATACTAAAGCAGTAGTATGGGACGCCATTTTGAAGCTTGAACATCGTCGCGTGCTCCACGAAACAATTTTAAAAAAGTATTCAAATTTTGTTTATTTATGTGTCGCCTACTTTTGCACGAGTACGCAAAGGTTTTGGAGGTAAGTGGAATTTAAGATTTCTCATGTATCCTACGTTTTGTTGTGATTTGAATGCTTTCTGACAGCTTTTTCTAACTAGGTTAGATCGCTATATTCGTTTTGTTTTTTTAAATGGGGCTTTTTAGAACCGTTTTGGGGCTATTTAGTACAGTGGAACAACGTAATTAGTTTACACATTGCACCCACACGCGGTATGAAGAGTTACATACACAAACGTTAAATAAAACGAACGAGTTCTGCTTTTTATTAGTGTGCGTATGTCGCGTCACTAAGCAGTAACTATAATATCAATGTATGTATCGTCATCAGTAATCTGTGTAATTGAATAAGTTATAATATTTCGCACCCAATCATTGTAACAGGTTTGGCGCAATGGCTAACGTATCTGGTTAGTCATTAAGAAGTCTTAAGATCAAATCTCGGTTGCAATACATTCTTTTTGTTTTGTAAACATAATTTTCTTAAAACTTTCATTACCTAGTTGAATTGCTAACAATTCAATTCCGTTCACAGATGAGTAAAATAACGTTTGAGAAGTGCGCACGGAACTCTCAGCCAATTTATTATGACCGTTTAGAATATAACTACCCACAATTTTTGTTTATTTTTTTATACTTCCACCTTAGTTTATAAAAAATGAGCATTCTTAGTTGTCAGTCTACGAATATAAATTGCAATCCTAAGTATACAAGCTGTAACAAATATAACGCAATTCCTGAAAGTAGTTGGTTCAGAATCGGCTTCTGAATCCATTTCCGTCATTAAAAATAGGTGTTAAATTTTGACGGAAAAATCTTTTAATTAACTTAAATTGGAAGCACAGTATCATGACAAGTTAGTACAATTCTTAATTCAAGGAAATTGAAACCTTAACGCAGCGCAATAAAGCATACTTAAACGCACGACATAATTTGTAGTTCACAGATAGCTCGTAATACACACATGACAAGTTAATACAATTCTTAATTCAAGGAAATTTAAACCTTAACGCAGCGCAATAAAGCCTACTTAAACGCACGACATAATTTGTAGTTCACACATAGCTCGTAATACACACACACAAAAAAAATTTCAACGCATTTTACTTCAAAGGTAGTGAGCATCAAAATAGGTAAATTAAAGAAATTCCAACCTTGGCTCCAATGAGTAAGGATTATTGAAATGCACGACCCAACATAGTTCGGTCATCAGAGTTACACATAAACAATTTTTAGGGATTTTAAAATAAATACAATTAATTTAAAGAAATTTAGAACTTATTTCAAAGAGATAAAGCATTTGTCGGCTACCCCTTTGAGTTTTATGCGAAATGCCGACAAACGCGCCGCCGCTGCCGCCCGACTAACATGAGTACCTAACATCAAAAGCTAGTCATCCGCCGGTAGCGATCTAATGTAGTTGTTGCTTGGCTAACTTCTCCGTCATACTCTTGTTTCCGCGCGCGATGGCTTTCCGCTATACCAACATCCAGTACACGGAGATGGTGAGGACCCTGGCTCGTTGTCTGGATAATATCGCGTTAGCTTGTCGGGAGTTTAATGCCCGTTCAGTGTGAGTGCCAGGACGATGCTTGCTGCCACTCAGCGACTGATGGACTCCGGGACTTTCTTTCCAAATACGGCTCTGGACACGGGGACGAATGTGCGGACTACTCGACTGCAAGTGCAAGAGCGAGATACCTACCTGCGGTTCCTGCAGGAGACTTTGCCGGACTTACTAGATGACGTCCCTGCCGGTCTTTTACGTGACATGTTTTACCAACAAGACGGTGCTCCCGCGCATTTCACGCGGACCGTTCGACGGCATCTGGATGCGGAGTATGGCAGTCGTTGAATAGGTCGCGGAGGACCTGTACCGTGGCCTCCCAGATGGCCTGACTTAACGCCACTAGACTTTTATTTGTGGGGTCGCATAAAATCGCTCGTGTACGTCAGTCAATGTACAAGTGTCGATGAACTTAAATCGAAAATTGAAGAAGCATTTGTGACAGTGAAACGTGACACTGAAGTGCTTACAAAATTAAAACACAATTTAAGAAAGCGTGCAAATAAGTGCATAGGCCAAGGCGGTGGTCATTTTGAAAGTATAATGAAAGTGGATCGCCGAAATAGTGTAAATTAATTAAGTGTAAAGTGTAAATAGTTCAGTCACGTAAGTACCTACTTCTTCCTATCAATACGATTGTATTCTAATCACTGTAAATGAAAAATGATTCAAATCTTTTAAACACGCCGTCTTTGAATATTTTTGTAGTAGGTACAAACAATAAACTGTACTAAACATGTGTAACTAAACACAACTTTTCGCGTTCGCGCCGCGCGGGTGTGACATCTCTAAAGATAGATACCTAGGTAGATACTCGTAAAAACGACACGCGACGAACGAAACGGCGGCCGCGCGTAGAGCGTAGAGACAATTCAAAGCCGGTCTAAAGCCTGTGAAAGTGTGATGGAAAGATTGAATTTTACACGGTGATATCGCATAGGTATCACTACCATATCTAGCTAAAGTAATGTTTGGTCGTTGAATTCGTACGGTCATTACGGTCAATAGTCATAGGTACCTAACGCAGTAATGCCTACACCTACCTACAGTTCAAGCTGGTGATGCGGCCTTGCCGTGTGTGCACGCGCCACTAGCATTGAACAAACATAAGTACCTACTTCAATGCTAAACCTAATTTTAAGGTTCGTAAAGCACACGTGCACATAAATAATATCAAAGCATTTTACATTTGAAGTAGAGCGCGTTTAATAAAACAGTTGATGTAAGAGAATTTAATCCATTCGTCCCAACAACAAGGCTTATTTAAATGCACGACCGATTTGTATTCCGCATGTCTCATTAATTTATCGAGAAATTAATGTCGAAAATAGTAGACAATTTTCTGGTACCTAGTACCTCCGTCCTTTGCAAATGTAAGAATAATGTGATAAGCGAGAGGCACAAAACCGGCTTTCCCTTTACATGCCGACGGGCGCGCTACACCCGGTCCCCGGCCGGCCATCATCAAAGTAGGTATTTTTCCGTGCGCGGGCACCGGGCACTCGGCAGCGAAGTTTGCTGTTTGTGGTTTAAATCTTTTTATGTTTCAATTATGAATTAGGTATGACCCAAATCACAATTTGTTTTTTTTTTTCACGTAGGTAATAAGCAGTACTCATTTTTTATTTATTATGAATGATTTCAGACACAATGTAAATTGTTATTGAATAAATTAAATTGAAATTGAAGTAAACACGACCTATTTATCAGGTAGCTGATATTGCGATAGTTACCTACGCATCTGAGATTATTTTCAACCGACTACAAAAAGTTCTCAATCGACTGTATGTTTGTTACGCGATTTCTCCGGCAAATTTAAATCGATTTTGAAAAATCTTTTTTTAATGGACTGGGTATGCCTCAATCTTGGGAGTACTTTCAATGTCTGTTTTAAGGTGTCTTAATGGATTTCGATTTTCGAGGTACTAAAAAGCGGAAAATAAAAAGCTTTTTCACAAATAAGACAACCGCCTTCAAAAACTTAAAAGTGAAAAATAACTTTAGCACAGAACACACATGACTTAAGTATCGGAAGTCGGTGGCTTTGTTTCGTTTGTTGTTTTGTATTGCTTCTCTTTTTTATGAAAAAGCTTTGTTTTACCGTTCAAGCCGGCACCCGCCGCGCCCGCGCCGGCGGGTGCCGAACGGAGTCCGTTTTGTACTTCACATCGTTAACGGGTAAAAAGTAGCTGTATTAAATGCGTCCCCTTCACTAAGCTTAAAATTTTAGATTCGTGTTGAACTTGAATCGATCGTAAAAGTAAACAAAATTATTTGAAGCCGCTAAGTTCCAAGCCTGCGCACGTGTGATAGAAAGATGGAATCATAATGTTACTTGCTAGAAAACTATCAATAATTACATGGTAAACTCAATTTATTATCAAAAGTTATTCTTATCGGTCTGTGACATGTTAGGTACGTAAAATTCGTTCATTGAACTAACGCCTAACTTATGCCTACTGCACTGGTCAGCTGGCGGGCGCTCGAGTGTGTGCACGTCGGTCGCTAGCATTGCATGAGTGTGTGCGTAGGGATGTTGTAGGACGCACATACGTTTTGCGTTTAGTAAGGATAACTATTTTATAAAAAAAGACTGGGTTTGGTTTACATTTATTAAATTACGGATGTTGTTTTAGACTTATAATTTAATATTCTAATTGGGGTGTCTGAGGTATAGCGTTAAATAAGATACACGTTGTATAGATGAACACACATATTTCTGTGCGTTCTTTGTTTCTGATCCAATTGTGCTTCAACTTCTTCCAACCATGCAACAAGACGCAATTCATTGTTTTGCATGAGCAAAACGTTTTCATTAGTGAAATTGCAAGGTGATTATTAATATCGGTGAGTAACAAAGCTACTCGTGACAATGTTTTCATTACGTTAGTAATATTCCAACTCAAATTCTTAACTTATCTCACCTTTGACCTATGACTAAATTAATGTAAAATAATATTTAAATATATCAGAATTTGATTCTGATAAAATTTACTTATGCCAGTCTGTTTTTGTCTAACATAAAACATTTAGTCGAAATAAAGAAAAACTTTTAAATTATGTAATTAAAATAGTCATGAAACACGTTTATTATTTATCTAATAAATAAATAACGGTATTAAGTTTTATTACAACGAGGCAATATAAGACAGTCATCTGCATTATTTTAAATATTATTTTGTTTTTATTCATTAAGGAGAACCGTGCAGTTATGTGTCCATCGAAGTGCGTATTCTGAAGAAATAGACCATCATCGACGTGGGCCAAAACCGAAGGCGAATTCTTCGGCTCGTTACCACGACATCGTGGCAAGGCTGTTTATGGGACTAATCCGTTTTTATCCACACGCATATCTGCATCAACACATAATGACATGTGTGCTTATAAACAGTGCGATATCACCTGCTGACCGGCATGAAGCTGGTTTAAGTTGCAGTAAGCCACCACGGAAGATTTTTCTGTCCAACGCTCACCGGCAAAAACAAATTCTATTCGCTAGGTCATATTATTATATTCATTTTAATTGGGAGAACAATGTGTTTATTTTAGTGATGAGAAATGTTTAAAGTCGTTTATGGATGGCGTTAAAATACTGTTAACGAAGCCGAATTACTATTAATATACTTAGGTTTAAAAGCTACTTCATGTTGCCGTGATTCTCTTATAAACACCTAAGTTAATATGTATAGTCCGTAGTTGACAGTTATTTGCCGTATATATTTTGAAGTGTAAGTGATGTTATTGTTATTCAGTTAGAAGTTAAATTAATTTCTTACTATCTAACATGTTGATTCACTTCACTTTCAATTCCACTTTGTTTAAATTTGTATACATTGAAGAAACAATTACGTCCATTCATATTCAATAAAAAGAAAACTTTATCTTGTCCTATAAACTCTTAATGAAGTTGCCAATAGTGTTCTAATCATAAAAAAGTTAGGTATCAATAGCGATATAATAATATTTTTACAATAGTTTACGTTATATAAATAATTGTATTGGTTACACGTAGTTTTTTATTTGCTAATATTATAACCCATGCCAAATTGAACCCTAAGCCAACTCTTGTAAGAAACATAATAGTCGAAACGAGCTGGCTCATTCACTAATGACCCAATAGCGATAAGGAACAATAGGATTCCGCATTCCATCTTTTATTAGTGATCGATGATTTCAACGCCTAGGTTATTTAATAAAATATTTTGATTTATTTTATTGGTTTTATTTAATTACCTTTTTATTTTTTTGTTTAAGTAATTTTATTTGACACAAAATATTAATGTTTTATAGGACAAAGGAAAAATAAAAACCCAAAACCATAACACCTGCCGGGGTTTGATCTTACGACACGAGGCTTATCTATGCCAAGTGCTTTCACCGACCGGCTACCTGGTCCTTATTTAAAAGATTGAAATATTGGACTTCATTCAATTAAAATTGGTATACGTGGGTATATCATACGCACACAATCAGTTTAACTTCATAACCGACCAACCGACTAGTTCATTTACACACACAGTGACAATATCCCGTATGTGTGGCCTGTAAATCAATTACGTTGGCCGAGTGTACAAAATTCCAAATAGTCCCTCCTATACCTAGAAATAGTTGTACAAAGGTTTTAAGTAAAATTTCAAATAGCCCTGATGGTAATTTTCAAGTAATTAAGGGTAAGTTCAACTTTTTTGTTTCAGTTTTATGACCATGGTGCGCATACACAAGAAAATACTCCAATAACAGAAATGGAAAATCACATTTGCCTTACCAAAGTTATTCATTGGAACATTTACAAGAGGCAATAAATAAAGTTAAAGATGGAAGAATGAGCCTCACAGATGCAGCAAATACATATGGCGTGCCAAAGAGTACCCTGGGTAGAAAGACTAGAAACATCAACTGCACGCAAGAGAAGGCTGGTCATCCAACATTATTTTCTACCGCAGAGGAGAGAATCTTCCTTAAATTTATTTTATTATTAGGGGCATGGGGATTTCCCTTTGAAATTTCAGATCTTCGTGTTTTTGCTCAAAAATACCTTAACAAAATGGGTAAATAAGTATATGGGCTTGAAGACAATATGCCCGGAATTGACTGGGCCCGTAATTTTCTTAAAAGATATTGCTCAGAAATTTCAAATCGCAAATCTGCAAACATTTCCACTGACCGAGCCAGATTTACATCCGATGATATTGACGCGTTTTTTGAAAATTATATCAAAACGGTTGACGGGGTTGCGGCAGACTGCATCATAAATTACGACGAAACAAATTTGACAGACGACCCTGGTAATAAAAAATATATTTACAAAAGAGGATGTAAGTATCCAGAACCGATTATAAACACCTCAAAAACCGCAATTTCGCTTATGTTTTCTGGAACTGCATCGGGGCATTTGTTACCGATACGAGGGCTGCACTAAAAGTATCGGCAATGGAATATTTCCACTGTTCATGTCATATTAAAATCTTTTTTATTGAAAACTCCTTAGTTTTAAAAATCGAATACCATTTATTTATTTAAAAAAAGATTCTCGGTCTTGTCACAAGGTTTTGTTAAACTTGTTTAGTCGTTGAGAAAATGGAATTGATTGGAGAAAATTCAAGAGCGATGATTTATTATGACTTTCGACGTGGTTTATCACAAAAACAGTGTGTTGACCGGATGATTTCTGCATTTGGTGATGAAGCCCCATCCAAAACCACAATTTATCGCTGGTTTGCTGAATTTCAACGTGGACGTGTCAAGCTCAGTGATGATCCCCGTCCAGAAACTGCAGTCACCCAAGAAAACGTTGATGCTGTGCGTAAGCTGATTGAGGAAGATCGACATGTGACATACCGCGAAATTCAGGCAACTTTAGACATTAGCATGAGTCAATACAAATAATCTTGCATGAACAATTAGGCATAAAAAAGTTGTTTTCCCGATGGATATCGCATTCGCTCTGTGAAAAGCAAAAAGCGGCTCGCGTCACTTGGTGCGTCAGAACTCTCGAAAGATTCCACGCAGGATCCTCAAATGTTGTATACAACATCGTGTCAGGTGACGAATCCTGGATATACGCGTACGAACCCGAAACAAAAAACCAGTCACGAGTTTGGGTGTTCGAAAATGAGTTAAAGCCAACAAAAATTGTTCGTTCACGGAATGTTGCAAAAAAATGGTGGCCACGTTTGTCTCCCAAACCGGCCATGTTGCGACTATTCCTCTTGAGGGACAAAGAACGGTAAATGCAGAATGGTATGCTAGCATTTGTTTGCCACAGGTCGTTTCTGAACTCCGTAAAGAGAACTGCAACCGCCGCATCATCCTCCATCACGACAATGCGAGTTCTCACACCGCGCACAGAACAAAAGAGTTTTTAGAGCAAGAAAACATAGAATTATTAGACCATCCGCCGTACAGCCCCGACCTAAGCCCTAATGATTTCTATACTTTCCCTAAAATAAAGAATAAATTGCGTGGTCAGAGATTTTCATCACCTGAAGAAGCTGTGGACGCCTACAGAACGGCCATTTTGGAAACCCCAACTTCCGAATGGAATGGTTGCTTCAATGATTGGTTCCATCGTATGGAAAAATGTGTCAAAGGAGATTGACCATTTTTGTATGGATGTTGGACCAAGTGCTGCCCAACATTGAATCATAGTGCATAATGTTCCTTAGACTCATACTAGTCTGTTACCCAAAGCGCTTCAAAATCTATCCCAGGAGTATTGAGAAAAAAACTCTTCTTTAGGTTTTATTGACGAAAAATCATAACTGTTGGTTATGATTTATCGTTCGCTTATTTTTAAAATAAAAGACTGTGTAATATAAACAATAGATTATAATTACCATAAAAACACTTAGTTAAGGATAGTCATTCAATCAATCAATTATTTATTCGTTAAACTTATGTATAAGTTTACAACATAATAAATGGTTATCTATGTTAAGCCACATGTAAACATTAAAATAACTAATCAATCGTAATCCTCATCGTCGTCTATAATGATTCTGTCCAAAAACAAAGCAGGACGCCTCACAACGTCTTGGTGCCTAGCCCACCCCAAAAACCAAACTAGGCAAACAACGTGGCCACAACTGCCGATCGTTCTTCGCCCAATAAAACATGAGCAGCAATAGTGTTTAATGGAATCGAGCCCATGATTGTTCTCGTCAATCAAAATGTAACAATGATATACTTTTGAGGACGTATGTCTGCTCTTTATGTGCGCTCTAATTAGTTGCACATTGCTGGTGGGCATCGAAAAATCGGAGAGGTCGTTAAGGCGACCGTTATACTTTTGTATAATAAATGACTCCGTGGTTCGTATATGCTCGCTGTAATAGCTAGGTGCAAGTTTTATTTGGTACGTTCCTACTGCAAAGAGAGTCAATTCCTCCGGTGTTAACATGGGAAATGAAACAACATTATCTCCACCCACTGAAATATTTTCGAAGTTGGCTCTGTTCCGGTTTAGCCTCCTTTGATCAATATAGTCAGCTAAGTCATTGGCAACATTCAGCCGCTCTCTGGCTATATTGATAAATTCACGTGCATTACTATTATCAATAATATCAACATGGAAGGCATTAGTTATTGCTGCAGCGATCCGAAGGTCTGTATAAAAGTGGCTCATGGCCAGATTATAATATTCGTGACGAAAAATCTTCAAATCCCGTTTTAGTCTTCCATTTACCACCTCAACGGGCCACCGGCAAATGGTGCACAACCGCGACTTATTGGCGTCGAGTGTGGTAAGTTGTGAGCCTCTTCTGGTCTGCGATTGTGGCATGATGCCGACATATCCGTGGCTTTCTAAAGACGCAATAGAGTCGCGAAAACCTCTGTCTAATATAAAAATATCACCCGGCTGTAACAGCCAATGAATGGTTCTATCCGGCCCATCTAAAAGATTGTTTAAAATGGTTGCGTCATTTGTAGTCGCAGCATAGGGACCACAAACCTCAATAATGTGTCCATCGCATGTCACTAACAAAAATGGTTTTAGGAGGTTCCTGTACTTGTGCATGCTGTACGTGTCTTTCTGAAATGAGAAATTGGAACTCTTTTGTATGTACATATAGGTACCGTCACATATAATAACAGCTTCCTGGTTATTTGCAAACAATGCGGTAGGAACTGCTAGATTTCTTTCAACGATCTGCTTTCTAGAAATATGGTTGAATCCCAAGTGGCGAGGGACAAAATCACTATTCAGACACTCTCTAGCTATTTTCATTCTTCGTTCTAGATTTGGACGAGACATGTTGAAAAACGTGGCAAGTCGTGCATTGGATTCTCCAGTTCTCAATTTGGCAAGTATTATACCTAACGCAGTTCGTGGATTTTGACACCTTTGTGCTAAAAGTGGAGTTTGATTAAATAATCTTTCGAATTCGTCTCGAGTCCGGCCTGTCCAATAATGCAATTCTTCATCATGCAGCGCATTAAGGTTCTCAAAATCGATAATTTGACTTCTGGGTTCTTTTAATAATTCTAACATTTCAAAAACTTGTTGGGGACTAAAATCAAAACAACGATTTGGTGCCGTAAAAAGAACATCCCAGGTGTTGTCTTCCAAATGCTCCTGACACACACGTGCGTATGATGGAACATAATAATTATTATTAACAAGTAACTGCACTTTTAAACTCTTTGGTACTCGTCGACGAGTATTATTTGTGCAATTGTACACCATGCAAGCATTTGACGTGTTCGAGGCTCGGCAGTAATTTCCAGGAAGGTGAAATGTTACGTTTTGTCCTAGAATGTCTTCCTCCGCGGGCTGCCCTTCCACTGCTGGTAGATTTTCCACGGCTAGCGGATTACCCGCAGTAGGTGCATCTTCCACAGCAGGTGCATCTTCCACAGCAGGCGCATCTTCCGCAGCAGGCATTGCAGGCAGCGACCCACGGCGAGCTCTTGTCCAACAGTTGTGGCAGAGGTATTCCTCATTATTGAATGTTATCTGTAATCAAATATAAAATGATAAACAAATAACCCACGGCATAACATGAATCTGAAATATAGTCGATTATATTGTATACTCGAAGCGGGCAGATAACTCTTGAATAGATATTCAAGAGCTCATAAGAGCAAACATTCAGGTAACTACATTCAACGCGTTTTCAAATAATTCGTCGGGTAAGATCATTTCCCTGTAATAATATCTATCTCAGCGTCCGCGTCACCACATCACTTGTGGTGTGGTGTTAACACTAAAAGTAGTTTTTAATTAAAATAATTAGGTACCTACATACAAAACAACATTCAAGCTATTTTAACAATCAATCAGGAACCGGCAGGTAATTAGAAGGGACATAGTGACTCAACGATCTCGGTGCGCAGGTAGCGGACTACCGATAACTGGACCGGTTTGTTGGACGTTTAGGGTCCCATGACTGATAACGCGTAAACTATAATAACTATTTATATCGAATTCCTGTGTGGTTCCTTGTAGTTCTAACCAAGTGGAGTCTAGATTTTATAGTAGGTATGTACCTACTTCTAAGTAGATATCTAAGAACGCATTTGTTATGATTTAAGTAATGTAAATAATTGTCTTAACTGTATTTTATGTTATAATATAAATACTTAAATAAAAGTTAAGTACTTACCTCACGTGCTAGAGCTCGAATGATGTTTTGAAATGTATGTTGATGTTCGTTTTGAAGATCTCGAGTTAACATATATCTTCTTATTCTTTCCACAGAACGATCACAAAATAAACACACTCTATAATGAGGTTGATACATCGTGTAGTCCAAATGAATAGCCGGGTCAACAAGTGATGCAGATACGATAGTCCAAAAGTAATGCCGGGTTGTAAAAAAACAAGGAGATAGATAAGCGCACAGTACACAACGGTTCACGTCAAAGAGTGAAGTTAGACTGCGATACAAACAAAATGGCGCGCGCGCAAGCAGGTATAGAGATATCCAACGTGAGCGAAAGAGACAGACACATGCCAAATCTGAATATGAGCAAGCGAGACTTTTGATTTCTCGCAACTTGGAATTGAAAATCGAGACAGCGGTCTATAAAGCTATCGTGTTCGTACAGAGCTAACAAATAAAACTTACTTCGAGCGAGAGCTCGAAGTAAGTTTTTTTTTGTGTCGAGTAAGTAAGATAATAATATTATTTAATGTAAACGTTAAAACAAAACAAAAGTTAAATCACAAAAGCTATAAGATAAGTTTTTAAGTACTGTAGGTAACCCCGTGGATATTTTTTTTTTATTTATTTATTTTTTATTTCTATTCATGTAAAGAATAAAATAAAAATATTCTCATGTCTGGGCAGCATTTGGTCCAAATTGGTCAATCTCCTTTCGCGGAGAATACTTCGAAAACCAATAAATACATTTTTAAATAGTAATGTTGTGTCACTTCCTTGATTTCCGAAATTTTCAGTGCCGGTATATGTCGTTTACAAATCGGAAAACCTGTGGGATACATGGATGGAAGCAGGACCAGAAGGGACAAGATACAATCGTTCAAAAAGTGGATGGTTCGATTCTGTCTGCTTTGAATACTGGTTTCAAAGCATTATAGTCCCATATGTTGGAAATAAGTCAGGTCGTAAGGAATGGTCGGTGACAATTTATCATCACACTTTTCAGAAAGTGTGTTCAGAACTTGTGAGGAATTGAATATTTCATTTGTATGCCTGCCTCCGAAAACTACCCATTTACTTCAACCTCTGGACGTCGCATTTTTTGCTCCGCTTAAGGCTTACTGGAGAGATATTCTCACAAGATGGAAGCTTACCGAGGGAAGAAAGCACAAAACGTTAATTAAGAGCGCATTTCCCAAACTTTTATGTAAATTAAAGGACAAGTTAGTTGAAAAAGATGCGGAATCTCACAATTTAAGGGCAGGTTTCAATAAATCCGGACTGTACCCTGTTGATCCCAATCGTCCTAAATCTAGGTTACCCCAATCCCAGACTCTGTGTATACTTTTATTTTTGGACGTGATTAGAATTCGAAGTAAATTCATTAAATTTTGGTTTGGTTCTCCCACCCTCGCGCTCAAAGCGTATCAATGTGAGAAGGGCGACTATAGATGGCGCTAGTACAAAGTGTTTTCCTTTTTTTTTGTTTGAAGTTGTCATTCTTCTCTAGTAAGAGTATTATTGTTCTGTGGTCTCACCGCTCACATACCTCAGGCGGGCGCACGGACCTTAATAGTTTATTAATATTATGTAAGGATTTTTTAACAGTTTTTTAGTGTAAGAAAAATAAAGTTCTGTTTTGAATTCATTTGAAAGTGTAGCGACATCTATCGCACATGAAGCATACTACAACCGACGTTTCCTAGATCGCGCAAGCAGAGTTATCCGCGACATTAGAATATATACAAGATCCCGACAACAACCGTCGGGCAGTAGCCCACCAGACATAACACCCGTCTGGTCGGAGGATCCTCCCTTTTCTACGGAGGATGAGGAACTTTACACCCTGTTCCTCATACCTCTAAACTGGTGACCCCGCACATGAACGTCGACGCAGCCTTCGTGCAGCTACTTCATGAAGACGTCACTTCCTCAAGCTCTCGAGCAACGAGTCACACAGCCAGCCAGCACCCCCACGGCTTCAACGGGTATCCTGACCACCAGCATGCAGCGGACGCGCATACCTGGTCATCACCCTCAGCCTCATCAGCCTCATCAGCAGCCTTGGCACAGCACACTGCACCTCGGCCGGTCAGCAAGCAGAGACGCACCTCTCTCCTGGTCGACGCAGCAGCCAGCCACTACGCAGCACTGCACCACTCCGACTCACTGGAGCAATATGTGCAGCAATCACTCCTGGAGTATCACCGCAGACAGTTCCGACCCACCGAGAACTATGCGGCATCCGGTTCCGACTCACTGGAACCTTCCACTGGCCCGGCAAGCATCACGAGATGTACGGACGACTCATCGTGCTTCGAGTATCGACCTTCGGTCTCGGAGGGGAGTGATGTAGCGACATCTATCGCACATGAAGCATACTACAACCGACGTTTCCTAGATCGCGCAAGCAGAGTTATCCGCGACATTAGAATATATACAAGATCCCGACAACAACCGTCGGGCAGTAGCCCACCAGACATAACACCCGTCTGGTCGGAGGATCCTCCCTTTTCTACGGAGGATGAGGAACTTTACACCCTGTTCCTCATACCTCTAAAAAAGTTTAGGTACTTGAGTTTGTTATTTCATTTATTTGGTTGTACTTACCTCTGTAATTCTTATCACATATTTCTCGCAATACCGTAAAAAGGGGTGAATAGAACTGACGGGGGGAAAAGAGAAAAATCTTGGGATAATTTCTAACGTTTTTTATGGCAAAATCGTTATACCCAGTAAAAAACCCGCAACTTTAATATTTTTGTTGGTGTAATTTTTCTTAGGCTGGCAACTTTTTATTTGTGGCAACATCGCTAAAAACGTCAAACTTAATGTCAAAGTTGACAACAAAACAAGTCGTTAAGTACGAGCGAGTTTGAACCTCCGTATTTCGGTGAATTTTGGTCAAAATAGTTTAAAGTTATCTTCAAGTTACGGTGAGTGCAGTTATAAATATATTGTGCTATAATAATTAAGGTTAGAATATGCATTATTATATTAAATTGTTCTTATTTCGTAAGCCCTGTTTACTTGATTTTTTCGGGGTATTAGATACACGAAAGGGGTGAATCGACACGCCTGAGGGGTTAATAGGCACGCTAATATGGTTAATAGATACAGCAAAGGGGTGATTAGTTACGAAAGAGGGGTGATTAGCCATGAATATATCAGGGCTGCCACAAAGTTTGTATTGGTTATCTACAGTTCAAATTTCACTTTTAGTTACTTAAACCGTTGTTAATTTTCTTGATTATTTTTTAATCCATTCAATATTTTATAATTTAATTCATTCTTAAATGAAAAATATAAACAAATAAGGTATTTAATTTATTTTTGTTAATATTTTTGTTTTATTTCTCAGGTACAATAATGCCTCGAAACTATAAGCCCGATCCACGCCGTAAGCAGTATCGCAAATATGACCCTAATACAATTAAACAAGCTTTGAAAGAATTTCAAACAACTCCAAAGTGTTCATTAGCCTCTATTGCAGAAAAATATAACATAAATAAATCAGTGCTATACATAATAGGAAAACTATGAAAACACAAGATGGTCAGAATGCTTTAGATGAAGACACAGAACGCCACATCGTAAATTATTTAAATATTTGCGGCAATTGGGATTATCCATTAGACACTTATGATTTAAGAATTGTAATTAAATTGTATTTGGATAATCTAGGTATCACACACAAACGTTTCAAAAACAACATGCCTGGACCAGATTTTGCCGCAAGATTTTTAAAAAGACATCAAAATTTAATTTCTTTGAAAATGTGTCAAAACATAAAAAAGTCGAGGGCTCAAGTCTCACCTGATACAATCAAAGAATACTTTGAGGAGTTAGAGGAATCTTTGAAAGAAATTGATCCAAAAAACATAATTAACTATGATGAAACGAACCTCAGTGATGACCCTGGACGCAAGAAGGTTATAGTGATAAGGGGAACTAAGTACCCTGAAAGAGTTCTTAATCAGTCGAAATCTTCAATATCTATAATGATGGCTAGTACAGCTGCAGGAGAGCTTCTGCCGCCATATGTAATTTATAAGGCCAACAATATTTATGATACTTGGGCTACAGGCGGACCTAAAGGTGTACGCTTCAATAGAACTGCATCTGGATGGATTGATGGCAGCACTTTTGAAGATTATATTAAGTCCATTATTATTCCATTCTTTAAAGATAAATCTGGAAAAATTTATCATATCATTTGTCAATAGAAGTGATTAGAATCTGTGGACAACACAATATTTCATTTATATTTTCTACCAGCAAATTCTACCCATTTAACGCAGTCCCTAGATATCGCTTTTTTTAGGCCCATGAAAATTGCATGGAGAAATATTTTATTAAAATGGAAAAAACAGATGGTAGAACCCAAGCTTCAGTACCGAAAGGATGCTTCCCAAGACTTTCAAAAGTACTTATAAATGAATTGTCACAGAACGTTGAGACAAACCTTAAAGCTGGTTTTCGAAAAGCAGGTATTATTCCTGTTGATCGCAATCAAGTCCTATCAAGACTCCCAAATACCGAAAATGAAGATCCTGATAAATCAAGATATGCTATTGACAATTCAGTCTTGCAAATACTTAAAGAAATGAGATATGGCACAATGAACATTAAGGAACCAACACGTAAACGAAAATTAAATGCAGAATCTGGAAGAAGTTTAGGAAACATAGATGATGATAATTTAGAAAGTACATCTGAACACGAAATTACGAATAAGACAGTAAAAATATGCAAACAAGGCAACAAAAAAAAGAAAGTAATAGTTATTCCTGGAAAATCTGTTAGTATCGATACCGAAAGTAACGACTCTGAAACAAAGAAATTGAAAATACTGACCCTGAAAATGTAATAATAAGTAAATCTACGAAGAAAAAAGAAGTACAACAACTAATTGACAAACTGAAAAAAGATTTGACGACCAAAGATAAGACGGAATGTAAAAGGAGTGTGTTAGATTCACATAAAAAAAAATAGACATAAATCTACTACCTGTAGTATGTGTGGATGAATATTTCAACGATTCTCAACAACAAGAAGATGAAGAACTACTTATTAACAACTACATTGATAAAAGTGTATCTAGCATAGATAACTTACCTGATATAGGAACAGAAGAGATATTTAGTGAATTCGTAGAGCCGCTACAGGGTGAGATGTGTGAAAATGGCAATAGCAAGGCTTTAGAAAAAAGGGAAGAGAAAAAAGTCGAAGATAAGAAAATTGAAATTATTTCGGTAGAAAAAGTAGAGAATGCTAGATTTGGAGTGAATCCTACGTAAGTGTAAAAAAATACCTTTAAATACCGTAATTAACATAAAAAAAGAAAAAACTCAAAGCACTAAAAAAGAAGTACCTGTACGACGAGGAAGTTATTACAAAAATGATGCAGATATTTTAAGGGATTTGACCGATGACAATTTTTAATTATTTGATAAAGGATGTAACAGTTTTTTCATAAACGACTGATTATTTTTTATATTTTGATTATATTAATGAAACAACTGATTTGTTATAAAAATGTTATTATAAGTCAAGTGCAATTTTTAGTTTTAGTTTTATTTTTGAGTTTCATGTTTAAGTTTGTTTAGATGATGTTGCTATGTTCATTTTTAATAGTGACTGATTTTGATAGTTGATTATTTTTCTTTTTTAATTTTAATTAACATTTAATTACAATTTTAATGTGGTAGAACATTAGAGGCAATGTGCATTATCTTGTTTTAATTCGAGTTTGAAGTTCATGTTTAGGATTATGTTGACATTAGTAATTATTATGAATAATTGTTGATTTTGAATGATATTGATTATAATTCCTGAATGATTTAATATAAAGTTTATTATTTTAAAGTCAAGTGCATTTTTTTTTTAGTTTTCTTTTCGTGATACACTCTAAATTTATTACATTTTTATTCATTTTTATCATTGATGATTTCTATTTGAAATTATAATTTTACTTTAAACTAATAATTAAAGATCTTACGAGTTTGCTTGCCTTTAGCCTAAAATAATATTTAGGGAAACTACAATGAGGCAGTCCCTCAGGTGTGTTTATTGTCCCCTGATGGGTGGTAATTAGAAATCAGGTATATTTTGTCTTTTTTTATTAACTACAAACATATCCGAATAGAATCAAATGTATTTCAATAGTTTTGCCTAAGACTCAGTAAATACATGCTTTAAAAAATGGGTATCAATTCTGCAACGTTACGAAAATCGTTACCAAAGTTCCAGGACCTATCTATTCACCCCGTTGATGATTGTTGATGTTGTGATAATTTCATTTATTCGTTAGGGTTGGATCTAGACGGAAACCACGAGTTAGGGGATAAAAAATGATGAAGTTGGTAGGGGTTGGGTCCCAAATATAACACTACTACTTTCATTAGAGGAAACCGCGTAGTTTTCGAGAAATTAAGAAAATAACTAACTAACTTCAAATCACATCATACCACGTAAAAAGCAAAAACGGAACGTTAAAATGGGCGATTGACACCCAAATCTGTCAAAATATATTTTTTGTGGTGTAAAATATCGTGCAATATTGATAAAATGGAACTTAAAAAAAAGAAATGACATTAATGTGTGTCAAACTTTTTGGACACAAGAAAAAAACTTAGGTATAGGTCGACATCAGGGGCACCCCGAGGATCGGTTAGTTAGGGTCCTTTAAAACCCGCAGACAGAAATAGGAGCCCCGCGCAGCGGGGCTCCGTAGACCTGATGGCGGCCGTCTTTTTGCCAAATTTCGTACCCGTTGCAGACAGTCGACGCTTTTTAGGCAACTTTACCTAGTGTTTGAGGTTAGGTTACAATTTTTTTTTTCCTTTCATGGGAGTGATTTCAGGTGGTCGGGAGGTCCCTCCCCCTACCATCATCCCCCACTCCCAGTTCATGTTTCCCGATACTAGATTTTAACCATTCATTACACTTATTTATTTATTTATTTATTTATACTTCATGCACAAACGTACAAAGGCGGACTTAATGCCTTAGGCATTCTCTAATGCCTAAAATATTCTGACTATTTACACACCCTAAATTTCTATTGTGCTACATTTATTTTCCAGTGTGATACATTCCCTTGTGATTTCCGTTGTGCGATTACGTCAAAAATTTGGTCTTGACCCATCCATGTTTTACACTCTTGTAAATCATTTTACAGAATTTTACTCACACCTTAAATACTTTATGGAATTACTATGAAGCAGGACACGGTAAGGGGGCTCCTGATGATGTTGGTGCTGTTGCGGCAAGCGGCAGCGGCAAGGATATAGCATCTCTGAGCGATTTGTCAGATGCTATTCAGAAAAACTGTCCCAAAATCGTGTGCGTTCGCGCAGCGGAATGTTGTTGAATTTAAAGATATTAATTATGCAGATATTTAGTGTATGACGTCGTATAATTGTGTATGGTAAAAAAAAAATTGTGTACGCAGCCATTGTGGAGAAATTCACCAAAAACTGATTCCGCTGGGCGATCGTTGTCCTGGCGGAACTTATTTTAATCCATAGACTTTAGAAGAAAAGAGGTGTGTCCAAAAATTAGTGTGTATTTGTGTGTAATTGTGTATGTATGAATAAAATGAGTGCATGCATAAACTTCGGAGAAATTCAAGTTTCCGCTACGCGAACGTTTGGCCATTAGCTAGTTTTCATATAAAGCGCTTACATAGAGAGCTGTAGATTTTTACATACCTACGTTGTTTTGAATTTGTTTATATTTGTTTAAAAAACAGATTTAGAAAAAATCGTAGGGCTTAAAAGATAAAAATATAAACGTAAAATACACTTAATAGGTCTTAGTTCTTAAAGTATGCACTTTGGGGTCTAGATTTTCACGTTTATACAAACCTTGTAAGTATCTGAAACATGTTGCCAAGTATCAATGATGTTCCGTTAGTAATTAAAGAGTTAAAGGACAATTTTACCATGAATAGATCACTGTTTACAAAACAGTCAAATATCACGACGTTCTAAAGGAATTGCATGGTAAAATGTATGCCAAAAATTAGTTTATTCATTCAACTATTCACATGCAAAATTTCATGTCATTAAATTTAGTAATTAAAGAAATCAATTAAAATACTGACGAAGCATCGAAAACCTACATAACCCGACCAAGTTCGGATAGCTACAAAAAAGCGGCCCAGCCATATATCTAAGAGACGTTCTTAACCTTCCAATATAGTATTTACTAATATGGTACAGTTCCGTACACAAGCGTTAGGAAAAAATAAAACAATTGCATTTCTTGAATTAAAAATATTTTTTTAATAATAACCCAACTATCTACGATAAAAACAAATCTTCAATTAACAAGTACTTTTCTATTTAAATATCCGTGTACAAAAATTTTTTTTATTAAGTACATACTTAATTATGTTTCATTACACACTTAAATAAGTAATTATAATAACGTTAACAAACGCTTGCAACGACAGCAATAAACTTAAATGTGTTTTAACTAACATAGGTTTAATAAACGATTATGAATATAAGGGTAAGTAAAATATTTAGAGCTTCAATAATAAAATCACAGATTAACAATCTCAGATCACATAACTAGACTATTCAGTTGTTTAGGTTTGAGAGTCTGCCTAATATAAAAATAAATCAACATTTAAAAAGTACTTATAAAATAAAAAAGGTATTTACAACTCAATACCAATTATTAAATGAGTAGCAAATACAGAAAAAGAACTCAACATTTCTAAGTATAATGTACACTAGCTTAAAAAAAAATCACAGATTAACAATCACAGATCACATAACTAGACTATTCAGTTGTTTAGATTTGATCAACATTAAGAAAGTGCTTATAAACTAAAACATTGGTATAAAAAAGGTATTTTCAAGAAAATATTCTTAAATGAGTAGCAAATACAGTAAATAACCTCAACATTTCTAAGTATAATGTACACTAGCTTAAAAAACACCAAATTTTTGTTCAATTGTTCTGATTTTTCAGCTCCAGAATTGACTGGAATAATTCCGGAGTTCCGATAGGTATTCACATTTTTTAAAAGTTAATATTTTGATTTAATTATATTCTTGTGAACGCACGTAATTTAACGTCTGTGGAATATTCCACAAACTGCTAGTCGAACAGGACGCGCGCGGCTTCCCGCTTGAAACGGTACTTCCATCCTTGAAGAAAAGAGAGGGCAATAATATGTTTTCATTGGCCGCGGCCCGCGCGTATTCGTTTTTGCTGTTGAACTTGAACCTGATTTTGTTTTTTATCCCCAGTCACAAACAAATGTGCAGTCAAGGACAATGTGCGTATGCGCTGTTGTTTTGCTATGCATCGCCAATTCTCGATAATAATAATATTGACAAAGTGTGTTATTAATGTTATAGTGTAACAGTGAAGCTTAACATAGGTAATTATGTAGTAGGAATATTGAGTCAGTGATAGCGAGAAGCTGATCACAGATATAAGGTAAGATTTTATAATAAATTAATAACTATACACTTATTCATTTACGTAGTTTATGAGGCATATAAATTATAATAATTGTGTTACGTTAACATTGGACAGACACCATAAACCCAAGTTAATATCTACAGATTGATCTAATTCTATTTAGAATTTAAATTCATAATAATAAATTATACTAGACATATTATAATGGCTTTTTCACTGTTCGTGCTGTGCGTCTGTGGAACTCACTCATTCGTTACGCGATAGCCCTTCGTTGGTAGTTTTGGAACATTTTTTGTCAATATAAACTGTAGTTTAAGTATATATTTATAAGTATGTATCATTTGAGTATATATTATGTTTATGTATTTGTTATTTGTTTAGTTTCTATCTGTAGTTTATTTTATGTAGGTACCTATAATATTATAATTAGAGTAGTTTATCTTTTTTTTCCCCCCTTTCTTACTATGTACACTTGTTTTCTGTCCTGTTAAGAACTATCTCTCTTTCGCTCTAGGTTTGCTGTCAGAGAACTCATTAATGAGTTAAGCTCGCCTTTGTACATTATATTTTTTTATTGTAAAATTTATGTATTATTTTGGTGTGTGTACCTTAAAGTATAATAGTAATAGTAGTAATATATTATAATAAAATCGTAACCAAGTAGATGTTTTTCCTGGTTAAAGACAAACTACTGAATAGAAAATTACAGAATAACTACTGAATTAACTAAACGACCGACTAGATTGTAACGAAATGTTGAAAATAAATATTGTTATTGAATAATCACCTTATATTTATTACCAATATGCAAAATACATATACGTATAAGGCAGATGTTTATTATTGACTTTCTTTTTGTGGGGTTATGTGTAGAGATGGCAATAACGGCTGTTTTTCAATAATTAATTATGCATATGATTCTATATCACTAAGACATACTCCCCTTAAAAGGAAAGCAACTAATAAAGTATCACAATTTTTCATTATCTTTATGTAGTAATCCATGTACCTATGTAAATGTATACTTTTTATTAATGTTTCAGATTATAATGGCGTCTTAATCTCACTAGAAGCGAACACCTCAACGACCTAATTCTACAAACCAAACCAATTGATCCAACGCATCGCGCGGCGCTACCGACGCCGACGGGAGGAAAAATTTAAAATGGCCGGCAGAAAAAGTACTATACCGTTAAATAATATGAAAGTAGTAGTACGAATACATAAAGACACGTTTGTTAAATCTGTTCCTCCTGTTAGCCATGAAGTGTATGACAGTATACAAAAGCAGTTAGCTGAATTATTTAATTACCACATGAAGAAACCTGCCATACAATTGTCAATTAAACGCCATTATAATTATTTTTTTGACCACTGTGAAAACATACCCACCAGTAAACATTATTTTGATGATTCTGATGAAAACAATGTTGATATTACAGACGAATCTGATGAAGTTTAAGTAAAATTTCTAATGGATTATTATGAGTACAGAAATATAGAACCAACAAATCACAAGTTGTTAAAAAATAATTGGACGAATGAGCTACAAGACCACATATGGGCAAAAACGGATATTCAATGCACTTTTTCATTTAAAAGCAATTACGTTCCTTCAAATTTAAAGCTAAATAATATCAAATGTGATGGCAAATGTACCCAATGTGGAGCAAATATTTTAGTCACTATTGATCCAATAACTAGTAATTTCATAGATGTTACTTGTTTGCTAAGCCGATATAAAAAAGATTTTGTCCATGATTCGACTATAAAGAATAAACTTAATTCTGTAAGAAAACAAAAATTAGCAGTAATGTTAAAACATAATAAGGCATTAGCAGTTAGAGCCAAGATGGCAGACAAAATTATAGGCATAAATGATCCATGTGAACCTCCAACATTTCCGAAATTAAGTACTTTGAGGCGTATACGACACGAAGTTAAAAGGGCACTCCAATTCGATAAGAATACAATTCTCTCCATTTATGCTATGTCACAAAGTCCACCTTTTGATTCTTTTGTTCAAAAATTTAGTTTAGTCCCGTTTTTTTTATATTTTTGGACCCAAGAACAAGGTAAATATTATGATGAAGTATTAAAAAATACACACATCGTTTTATCCATCGATGCAACCGGTTCGATTTTTCAAGTAATTGCACCGCCAAATGTTAACGATAATTTAAGAACTAAAGAACCCAAACATACCTTTTTGTATGCCGTTGTGGCATACACTGCAAACACAAGTATACCTTTATGTTATATGGCGTCCCAGTCCCATACTACTGAAACCATAGCCACGTGGTTAAGCACATGGGCGCGTTACCGTAATACGCCGAATGAAATTATCAGTGATGATTCGTCTGCCCTATTAGGAGCAATATGTCGCAGTTTTTTAAACACCGACACAAACAAATATTTAGCGCAGTGCTTTTCGATATTAGAAGGTGAACATAATTCTATACCAGCATGTTACATTAGATTGGATAAGTCTCATTTTTTCAAAAAATTATACAAACAAAGCTGTTTCGATAAAGCGACAGAAAAATGTAAATACTTCTATATAAATTGTATAAAAAAAATTCACTTGCTTAAGTCCTATGACGAAGTCAAATCAGTAATCAAAGATATCGTTACTGTATCTTTACATGAATATGTAACCCTAGATTTAGATGGGCATTCATGCAAGAAATATGATCAAGCTGTAGCGTGTTTAGCGAATATAAGCGAGTATAAGGTTGACATCCAAGATTTAGATAACTGTAACGATGATGAGGCATTATGTTCTGTATTAGCCGATGAAAAGAATGACACCAACAATGCAGGTACAAACCCACTCATTCAATATTACGACAATATTCTAGAAACCGAAAAATTGTATTTAATCTTAATTGACCCGAACGAACATAAAAACGAATATTATCTACCAGAAATAAATGATACATTAAAAAGACTATTGAGAAAGTTGCCAATGTGGAGTGGCGTTATGGATAAGTATTTTCGTAATGTTAGAAATGTTGGGAGTAGCTCAAATGTTGAAAATCATTTCAAAGATATAAAGACCATATATTTCAATACAAAGCAGGAGCGAATACGTTTAGACGAATTTTTAATACAACATTACACTTACATTAATGGAATGATCAAATTAAATAAAGCTAAATTTTCTGAAACTGCTACTAAGATAATTAAGAATAAGAATGAACATATGATTTTAAATCAAGTTAAACAGACGAAAATTATAGGTGATTTCGAGGAGCAATCTATTTTTCAAGACAATCCTGTTGAAATAGAAAACTGGAGAGGTCTAGTTATTCCCAACACAAAAACTATCTCGTCGAAGCCTCTTTACATCTTACAAAATGGTAACGTATCAATATCGAACGACATCAAAAATGTAGTGACTAATACCTGTGCATTTGACGCAGTGGCTCAAGCTTTCGCAGTCGCATATACTGACCGTATCTCTTTCCGTAATTTTATAGATTCCTTGATTAGCAAAGATTCATTCACTCGTTTTTTTATCCTATTATCTAATACGAAAAAGAATTATTGCAAAACGTTATACGCAAAACGAGAAATTTTACTAAATCCATTGTTTAATGTTAATGACAATACACTTGATGCAAGACAGTGCCAAATTATAGATTGTGCATGCAATGTCACAAAAATAATTGAAGACATCTGTTTGCCATACTTTTCTGGAAACAGAAAGAAATGTTGTTCAAATAAAGAATGCCTTGTTTCCATAAATGACAGCAATTTTAAATGTAAATACCTACCTTTAAACATTGATATCATTAAGTGTAAAGGCATTGCCAAATTGCAAGAGTCTGTAGAATCTGGTATGAGGAGTGACAATCCTCCTATTTGTAATTTTTGTGGAATAGGCACTGTCGATTTTAAATATGATTTAAATGATTTAATTATCTTTGAACTACATAATTTGTACATAAATCTAGAGGACATACCTCGTAATATTGAAATAAATAATAAGCTATTTTTAATATTGGCTATTATTGAATATGTTCCACCTTTACAAATGCCAGGTATTGGTCATTACAAGGCGCATTGTTCGAGACCCCCGTACACTAATAAATCATTTCAGTGTTACGACGATTTATGTAGCAAAATTCAAAATAGTTCCAAAAACATAATGCCTCATGCAATAATTTATACAACTGAATAGTCTAGTTATGTGATCTGTGATTGTTAATCTGTGATTTTTTTTAAGCTAGTGTACATTATACTTAGAAATGTTGAGGTTATTTACTGTATTTGCTACTCATTTAAGAATATTTTCTTGAAAATACCTTTTTTATACCAATGTTGTTAGTTTATAAGCACTTTCTTAATGTTGATCAAATCTAAACAACTGAATAGTCTAGTTATGTGATCTGTGATTGTTAATCTGTGATTTTTTTTTAAGCTAGTGTACATTATACTTAGAAATGTTGAGGTCTTTTTCTGTATTTGCTACTCATTTAATAATTGGTATTGAGTTGTAAATACCTTTTTTATTTTATAAGTACTTTTTAAATGTTGATTTATTTTTACTTACCCTTATATTCATAATCGTTTATTAAACCTATGTTAGTTAAAACACATTTAAGTTTATTGCTGTCGTTGCAAGCGTTTGTTAACGTTATTATAATTACTTATTTAAGTGTGTAATGAAACATAATTAAGTATGTACTTAATAAAAAAAATTTTTGTACACGGATATTTAAATAGAAAAGTACTTGTTAATTGAAGATTTGTTTTTATCGTAGATAGTTGGGTTATTATTAAAAAAATATTTTTAATTCAAGAAATGCAATTGTTTTATTTTTTCCTAACGCTTGTGTACGGAACTGTACCATATTAGTAAATACTATATTGGAAGGTTAAGAACGTCTCTTAGATATATGGCTGGGCCGCTTTTTTGTAGCTATCCGAACTTGGTCGGGTTATGTAGGTTTTCGATGCTTCGTCAGTATTTTAATTGATTTCTTTAATTACTAAATTTAATGACATGAAATTTTGCATGTGAATAGTTGAATGAATAAACTAATTTTTGGCATACATTTTACCATGCAATTCCTTTAGAACGTCGTGATATTTGACTGTTTTGTAAACAGTGATCTATTCATGGTAAAATTGTCCTTTAACTCTTTAATTACTAACGGAACATCATTGATACTTGGCAACATGTTTCAGATACTTACAAGGTTTGTATAAACGTGAAAATCTAGACCCCAAAGTGCATACTTTAAGAACTAAGACCTATTAAGTGTATTTTACGTTTATATTTTTATCTTTTAAGCCCTACGATTTTTTCTAAATCTGTTTTTTAAACAAATATAAACAAATTCAAAACAACGTATGTAAAAATCTACAGCTCTCTATGTAAGCGCTTTATATGAAAACTAGCTAATGGCCAAACGTTCGCGTAGCGGAAACTTGAATTTCTCCGAAGTTTATGCATGCACTCATTTTATTCATACATACACAATTACACACAAATACACACTAATTTTTGGACACACCTCTTTTCTTCTAAAGTCTATGGATTAAAATAAGTTCCGCCAGGACAACGTTCGCCCAGCGGAATCAGTTTTTGGTGAATTTCTCCACAATGGCTGCGTACACAATTTTTTTTTTACCATACTCAATTATACGACGTCATACACTAAATATCTGCATAATTAATATCTTTAAATTCAACAACATTCCGCTGCGCGAACGCACACCCCAAAATCAATGCTTTTGTAAATGACGACAAAAATATCCTGGAAAAAGAAGCTTTGCTTGCTAGTGTTAAAGAACACAAAGACGTTTTTTTTTAAAAAAAAACGTTGCCCCGCACTAGGAATTACTCCTGTGTCGTGGGTGCGTTTACAAACATATAAACTCACATACACAAACAGCATCCCATATCTTCCCGTGGGTGTCGTAAGAGGCGACTAAGGGACGTACCAGAGAATGGGCAGCAGCGTTGTCTGTGCACTTGTAACAACCATACTGCGATCGCCAACCCGCCTGCCAAGCGTGGCGATTATGGCAAAACCCCCCCTTGGGGGAGGCCTATGTCCAGCAGTGGACGACTTTCGGCTGAAATGATGGCACAAACAGCCAGACCCGGAACAACTATCTGTAGGCCATACAAATATTTGTTCCGTGCGGGAATCGAACCCGCGACAAGCAGCACAGCAGTCGATCGCTCAACCACTGCGCCAACCGTGTCGTCAAACTTTTTCCCAGCACCTTGCGTGTCCACCAGGTGTAATGGAACATTAAAGATAAAAAAAAAACAAAATTAAGCCTTTCAGCTTCTTCAACAGTACCGTTACGTGGCTATGTGTACGGGTTTGGAAGAGGATGCCGAGATACAGGTACTTAGTTTTCTGTAAAATAGGGGACAACACTGGAAAATTATTTTAAGTTGATGAACAAGATTATTTATTTCATAACATGTACACTATCTTTACAGGCAACTTTCCAATACGATAGTGCCGAGCTATACAGTACAGTTGATTTAAAAACAACAATGAGTTACAAAAACAAATTATATATAAAAACAACAATGAGTTACAAAAACAAATTATATATAAAAACAACAATTACCTAATGACAAAAACAAATTATATATTTAATTATCAAGATGTTTCATTCATCTCAGAAGATCAGGTTGTCAAGACACTCCCTATGCCAAATCTTATTTTGAAAGGGCAGAGGATGTTTTACTCCTTTAAAAAGTCGGTGAATGTGTTTTAGAAAGCTTAATTTTACTTTTTGTTCATGTAGGCAAGAGGGTGTCTTTAATATTTTATTTTATGTTCATGGAGGCAAGAGGGTGCCTTTAATATTTAATTTTTTGTTCATGGAGGCAAGAGGGTGTCTTTAATTTTTTATTTTATTTTTTGTTCATGGAGGCAAGAGGATGCCTTTAATTTTGTTTTATATTTTCTTTTGTTCATGGGTGCCTTTAATTGTTAATGTTATTTTTTTTCTACTTATTATTAATAAAAGAGATTTTTTTTATTTGTTGAAGGTACAAAGGCAAGATAATTTACAAATGTGTACTTTTGTAAGTGAAACACTCTCATTTTTAGAAAAAAGGCTGTAATACAATAGATTATAAATATTAAAAACAATTCGAAAATCTTTTACTCAAAATATTAAATGATTGCATACCCATAAAAACACTAAAACTAAGTCGAAATAAAAGAAAAGATTGGTTGACAAGAGGCATTAAAATATCATGCAGAAATAAATGGTTGTTAAGAATTTTTACTTCATATTCTAACGATCCTGTATTGACTAAACAATATAAAATATATGAAAAAAACAATAAAACAGACAGTCAATAAATAAATAAAAAATTGGTACAATATATTCGGGAAATCACAAAATCAACTAACAAAACTAAATCGATGTGGACAATATTTAAGGAGCGTACTAATAAAAATCTGACTAAGACACAACAAAACATAACATTGATGATCCACGATAAACTTGACTCCGCTGCTAAATGTCGAAAGTTGAAATGTCGACATATGTTAGGTCCAAAGTACAGGATCTCGATGTACGCCAGTTCGAAAGTTCACTGGAGCGAAGTATGCAAGGCCGACGTATCGTTAGTTAGAAAGCATACGAGTGCGATGTACGCCAGTTCGAAATTACCCTGTTACGAAGTATGAAATGCCTCCGTACTGTTACTGGTACTCCTACAACATTATAATTAGCAAATTTGTGTAAAAATAAATTTACTTCATTTTTTATATAGGGACAGACACGGATATTAGTAATTGTTTGTACCTATTATTATGATAAATATATTTAAACGGAAGTTAAACGCAACAATGATAAATAACACTATGTGTTTACTATTTTACATTACAAATAGACAATGCATTTTAAAAACATTAAGTTTACCAGGTACTATATTTATTGCAAAATTATAGAAAATGTGAGGATAGATATTATTTTTCCAAGTGTCATTAATTAATTTGTTGTCCTACAACAGTGATATCGCTTTATCATTTTAACTCATTCGTAAAAATGGAGAAGAGGGAGAGGGAGAGGGAGATCGTAACAGAATAGACATTGTTACGACATAACAATGTCTATTCTGTTACGATCTCCACATTAAAATAATAATCTTTTGTTTCTTGATGGGTTTCTATATTTGATTAATAAAAAGTATGATAATGTGTTCAACTGGAATTGCGTGAGAAAAAAGTCGTCGAGTTGTGGCGCCACGGTAACTACAAGAAAGAATGGTGATGATCATTATGTACACAAATTTAACAACATATTTCATCTTCATGAACTAGATTCGAATACTGCTGAAGCAAATACCGTCAGGCACTCATTAAAAAGAAAAGCTGCCGACAGTTTTGATAGGCCTGGGCAAATTATTCAAAAAAGTATACAGGACATGCCTAGTAGGTCATCTCCTTTTATGCCGTCAAAAGAAGCTATGCGTTTGATCATTCATAGAGAAAGGATGAGAAATGAACCAAAACTACCGTAAACATTGAATGATATTGTCATACCCGACGAGTATACCAAAGGATGATGGGCGAAAGTGGTCCAAGAGCCTCCACGGATGAGAATAATGCCAATCGATAGATTTTTTTTTTCTCTACAAGTAATGTTAAACACGATTAAAATCCATCCGAGGGTTTTTTTAAATCAGCGTTTTCAATCAGTGTATTTTACTAGGTGTTTCATAGATAGGTACATATTAACTTCATTATTATTGTACAATAAATGGCGGCACGGGCGCAGAAGGCATTCGCATCAGCCTGTCCCCCTCACCCCCTCTCACCTCTCTCTCTCTCCCCTCACCCTTTCCCAAGAGGCGCGCGCGCACGCCACGCCACAGGTAGTCTTGAGCTAGAACTTGTTCGGTGTGCTGTGTTTCTGTGCTGTGATCTGTCTGCATTAGTAAAAAAACTTCAACCTATAGAAATAAATCCCGACTTATGCTTGTATATGGACACCTCTTTTTCTTTGCGATTGTTGAACGTGAGTTTTCGATATGTATCGACCTTCAGCAGGAGTTATTTGTTTGCTGTGTAACCGTTCTGTGTTACGAAAAAGGCGAATCACATTATCACAAGAGCTGTTTTATGAACACCCAGAAGCAGCTATAATTGCTACAGAAAATCTGCATCCGTATCAGGTATGTTTACCCAATTCATTATTATTATACATAGACAGTAAGTACTTGATGTAAGTTAATAGCTGTTTGCACCTCGCTGGAATGCGGCGCCCCCGCCCGCTTCCCCGCTCACCTTCCCGCGATCGCCCTGTCGCGTAGTAGATCGTACCGTCATGTCGGTGTGACTTAATCGACACGAGATACAAACTAAGCTTGTTGGAGTTGTAATGAATTACCAAAAACGGTTTAACGGCGTCACCGTTAAACCGTTTTTGGACGATAATGAGTATAAGTAGTAATAGTGTTTTTGTTTGTTGCAGATACAGTTTAAAAACGCTGAATACGTTTGTCGACCGTGCTGGATAGGGGTTTTGAACAATGTACCTCAACCACCAAACATACAACAACCAAATGATGATGTCGCAGAACCTCCACACGGTGAAGGCGTTGACCCAAATCACCAACACAATCCAGAACAACAAGTAGATGCCGTGATGCAAGAAGTTGCTATGATTGAATTACCAACTTATTCTCGGCCTCCTAACACGTCGAATGCCTGTATGTTTTTCGGGTGTCGTCGTAGGACTCGGCGGCGTGTTACAGATGCTGTAAAAAAGCGATTGTTAATGGAGAATAACTATTATGTTCCCGAATCTGCACGAACGTGTCAGTTTCATTCGGAGTCTGATGATTGGAGTGAATTATTCAATGCACCAAACCTAAGTCACAGTTTTACCAGTGAGCAGATAACTGACTTAATTACCACGGTAAAGCAAGTTGCAGGACAAAGAAGAATGTATGACTTTGAAAATCTGGAAGAGATAGATGATGATGAGTTGTATTTTTGGACTGGTCGATGTAAGGAAGATATTTCTACAATATTAAATGAAACACCATCACTTCGTGAATGTAATGAACCGATAACTGCTCTTGCTATAATGCTTGCGAAGCTAACAACCGGAGAACCGAATGTTAGGTTAGCACTGATTTTTCACATGAGTCGTAGAAAACTGGAACGATTAATGAAAGTGGCCAGAGATGCATTAATTCAAGACTTTGTTCCTCGCCATCTTGGATGGGACCATATTGAGCGAGAGAGACTGCTGCAACGAAACCTATTGGTACCTAATGCACTTTTTGGAACCCCTGAAAACAACCGCCTCATTAGCGTCATTGATGGGACCTATATCTACATATTTAAAAGCAGTAACTTCGGATTCCAAATGAAAACTTATAGCCCACACAAGTTCCTCAACTTATTGAAGGTATTCATGATTGTATGCAGTGATGGGTACATCATAGATGTAACTGGGCCTCATGAAGCCAAAAAGTCCGATTCAACAATCACAACTGAAATTTTGCACAATGAAGAACATCCATTTCATTGTTTTTATAATAGTGGGGACGTTTTTATCCTCAACCGAGGATTCAGAGACGCAATGAGTGAATTAGAGGCATACGGCTTTGAACCTCATATGCCAGCCACTGTCACGGTCGGTGAGACTCAATTGACCACCACCCAAGCCAATGAGTCTAGAATGTTGACAATGGTGAGATGGGTGGTCGAAAATGTGAATGGCCGGATAAAAAGAGACTTTAAGTTATTCCGACAGGAATATAATCACAACGCAATGCGCCACATGTTTGCTGATTATAGAATTGCAGCTGCGTTAACAAACGCATTTCATGTTCCTTGCATGGACAATGAACATGGTCCTGCATTTCTTGAAAGAATATCAATGAGGAATGAAATGCCAAATGTATTGGCCGAATACGTGCAACGTAATCGGCTGAACGGGCAAAGAGTTGCATTTCAAAGTATGGCCGCAGGACTACCTGGCCTTGAAATGTTTCCAAGGCTCACCGAAGACGACCTGCTATTGTTTGCAGTGGGATGTTACCAATTAAAACTGGCCAACAGTTATTACGCCGAGCACGTGCAGGATGACGACGGCGAGTATTCTATAGATCTTTATAGAGATGATGAACGAGTGACTGCTGATTTAAATGCTGTTGGAATTGAAGGAGAGAGTCTTTGTCTTTTAAGGGGCAAAATCCAATCGAGACACACCCGGTCACGAAAGTATTACTCCTATATTGTAATAAAAGATAATACCAGTGGCTTGGATGTCATTGAGCACAATTATTGCTCGTGCAAAGCTGGAAAACGCACCGTGGGATGCTGCGCCCATGTCATGGTGATAGCTTGGTACCTTGGGTATGCCCGTTAT
Source organism: Charanyca ferruginea (assembly GCA_947361185.1). NCBI lineage: Eukaryota > Metazoa > Arthropoda > Insecta > Lepidoptera > Noctuidae > Charanyca > Charanyca ferruginea. Next base: position 18,359,280 of record OX376077.1, on the reverse strand, counting down.
CAGGAAGCCGTGCATCAACCAGCTAGATTTTTAGATTTAATAACTATTTAATAAACGATACCTTCGCTTCGATCTATACTCTCTAGTTATGAAACAGACCCCTGGATATGTAGACAATAGTAGCCAGTTACATTTAAAAAACATATTTTTGTACAAAACTACTTTGGAGAACAGCAGTAGTCTTATTACCTAGTTACTTAATATTCACTACACGATAAAAAAAAATTTTTTTTTCTCAAAATCACCAGGACTAATTTTGATGCTCTTCTGTCACTTTGAAGCAGGAATATAGGCCTTTACTTTGGCACATGTTTCAATCGTGGAGCTTCTTGGACCAAGATCCATACAAATTTGCCCATCATCCTTTGAAGGTGAACAATTTTTAATTGGCCATTACGATGATGAGACCGATACAATTCTTGCGTTTAGTACAAAAACAAGTCTTCGCCTTTTGGATAAATCTCTATTTTGGATAATGGATGGCACGTTCCAGTGTTGTCCAAGTCTGTTTTACCAATTATTGTATTCGATACATGGGCAAGTGGGTCAGAACGACGATACCAAGCAGGTACTACCACTTGTTTATGGTTTTTTGTCGAGTAAATCTGAAAGAATTTATGGCATATTTTTACAAATTGTACTGCGATTTACATTCAATCAATTAAATATTAATCTCGACCCAGAATTCATTATCACAGATTTTGAGGTAGCTGCGATAAGAGCTAGTGAAAGTGTTTTCCCAAATGTAAAACACAAAAATGTTGTTATTTTCATTTGTTCCAAAATATTTGGAAGCATATCCAAAAGGAAGGATTATCAAAAAAGTCAAGTCTGGCCAACGAAAGCTGACCACGAATTATTTATTTAACTTTCTATATAGCAACATTTCAGGACTGTCAAAATTTTCACATTTTGAGCACGTAAACAAAAGTTATTTTCGTTGGTTTTTTGTGATTTTGTCTAAAATAATGCCGAAAACAATTACTAGTTCGACGAGGAGGCTTCTCTTTAATATGATTGACAAATTCAAAGACATAAAAAGTGATTTTATCCAGAAATCTGCGGAGAAAATACGACTGGATTCAATTATTACTGTTTTAGGTTAGTTTTTTGATTGTCTATTAAAACTTCTAGATAGTTTTCGACTATTTGTAACAAATTGCAATATTAATCACGGCGTATTATACGTTTTAGGAGGTATCGACAATGAGCAGACGAAACTCCAAATTGCGAATGCAGTAAAGGCATCGAAAACTCTAGAAGAAATAGAAATGTCATCTTCTGAAACACAATATATAGAAAAGATATCGTCAATGACAGGTATTTTTATCAGTTCAGACTTCACACATTTTAGATTTAAGTAACAGTTATTTATAAGGGTATAAATAAAGGATATGTGTAAGGATGTCTAAATTCAATATGCATTTAATATGCATATTCTATCATTGTATTATATTATTGTATAAATAATTGTTGGTTTTAAATGTAAGTGTGACACTTAAAATAAAAAAGGAAGGGTCTATAAATCAAGGACAGTGGAACACCCCGGGAAAAAAGCGTCCACATTCTGCAACAGTTTCCAATTTGGATAATTTTGATATATCAGCTATAAGAAATAAAATAAATGAATTTTATGGTGTAAAAAAACAAGTACCTAGGCTGCGAAGCCTGCACAATGAGCTGAGGGAAGCTATTGGATTTACGGGATGCCGTGAAACTCTTAGGAAAATCTTACACAAAAATGGGTTTGAATTTCTAAACAATAAAAATGATCGTGCTTTGCTTACGGAAAAATATGATATTGCAGCTTGGAGACACAGATTCTTAAGAACTATTCATGAAAAGAGACTAGAAGGCAAACAGATTATTTACCTTGATGAGACATATGTTCATCAGAACTATAAAATTTAAAAAATCGTGGCAAGGACCTTCAACAAGTGGTGTCACTAGTAATATATCCTTTGGAAAAAGACATATTATTGTGGTTGTGAAGGGTTTGTGCCAGGTGCTTTATTGATTTTCAGCACAAAATCCAAATCAGCTGACTACCACGATGATATTAATTCCACCAACTTTATGAAATGGTTAGCGGAAAAGTTGATACCAAATTTAACTAAACCTAGTGTGCTTGTGATGGACAATGCAAGTGAAGAAAGCAATAAATCAACTTTATCAGGTGTAGAGATCCTGGAATCCGATTTTGACCATGACTCCTAACTTACTCTTAACTTCAATGTTTTATATTTCATTGTGTCAGCTGTCTTTTTTCTATTTTATAAATAAACATACTGCTTAGTAATATTTCCTGGTTTAATTAAACCTTATCTGTATAAGTCCAGGGAAGTTGAATGGTGAACATTATTGCGCCGAAAGTAAAATAACAAAGGTACTTTGGCCAGTAAAGTTACTTAAGGCGATTAGTTCCCCAGAATGAGAAGTATACAACCAATCAAACGAGAGCGAGCGAGACTGAGCTAGCGTAGCTTTTATTTTCACGTGCTCCGATTAATTTGAGCAATGCTAGTAATGAGCATGTGTGAAGAAAGTCTTATAAATGTATCGCAAATCTCATGAATACTCAAAAGTATCAACTCCGTTTATGCAGTGTATAGCCAGGGTGAACAGCACCATTTTTTTTTAAATTGGCGCCATTACGTTGTGTCAGCTTTCATTGGCCAGACTCTATGTTAGCGACAGTAATTTTGCGCATCAAATGCGCCATCTAACGGCCCTTGCCTATTTAGATCCGATTGAGATACCATCCGCATTTGAAATTATTCGCGAGCAAATTATACCCAAAGAAGAAGCAAAAAAGTGGCTGACTGGTTTTCTGAATATTATTTTCATGGAGTTTATAAACGTGTAACTAATCGAAAGAAGGTGTCAACACTGAAATTACAGCTGAAGAAGTTGGCCCCAAGATTTCCGCCTCAGATGTGGTCCAAATTAGATTGTGTGAACGCTGATATCCCAACTACCCAAAACAATATTGAAAATTGGAATAATCGTTGGAATAAGTTGCTGAACAGGAAAAAAATCAATATCTATAAATCGATGAAAGAATTGCAAAAAAAAAACAAAAAAATACGATTTTGGAGATTGAAAGAATTAATACTAATATAAAGAAACGTAAATACAAAAAATCATGCCATATCCTAAAAATCAGAGAACAGTTATTAAAGAAGAATAACGTAGATTTAAAAGAATACATAAGTGGTCTTGCGTACATAGCGTATATGAAGATTTAATTTTATATACAAAACTTTACTGATTTTACTGACAATTTAATTACTGATACTATAATACATATTTAATCTAAATGGTGTTTTTAATAACATTATGTTATGTAATGCTCCAAGCGCATTTTTTTTGTTTGGTTCTGGTTTAATTGCTTTTTTTTCTTTTTAATAATTTAAAGATATATCTATTTATGAATGTGTTTTGTTTATTACCTATTACAATTGTTCCAATAGCCATAGTGTCGATATCGAACTTAGAAAGCATACGAGTGCGAATAGTCCTATTGCACACGTATGCTTTCTAACTAACAGTACGGAGGCATTTCATACTTCGTAACGGTAATTTCGAACTGGCGTACATCGCACTCGTATGCTTTCTAACTAACGATACGTCAGCCTTGCATACTTCGCTCCAGTGAACTTTCGAACTGGCGTACATCGAGATCCTGTACTTTAGAACTAACATACGTCGACATTTCAAACACCGACATTCAGTAGCGGAGTCGATAGCCTCACGTCCGACCCAAAACTAGTTTCTAACTCATTCAATGAATTTTTCGCATCAGTAGGACAAACAAGAAGCAGTTGGGACTCAGTACCATGCGGCCGGCCTGTGCTTCGGCCAACGGAGAACACAATGTTTTTACATCCACCTCCACCGCAAGAAATAAAAAATATAGGCAAGTTTAGCCACGGATTAGACGAACTACCCCCATATTAATAAAACCGTGCGCTGATGAATTGACATTACCATTTTATCTATTAATTTACCAATCGTTTTCTGAAGGGAAATGTCCATACGCGTTAAAAAAAACTTTAATAAAATCTATCCACAAGAAAAACTCGAAGTCAGATCCAAGTAATTACCGTCCCATTGCACTACTACCGACATCATCAAAGATCTTTGAAAAAGCTATGTGTAAGCGCGTTTATGACTTTTGCGAAAGGTTTAATGTTTTCGATGAATGTCAAAATGGTTTTCAGAAAAAAAGATCTACGATTTTAGCTACATATAAATTGACTCAAGAAATACTTAATGTTTTAAATAATAAAAAATACGCTATCGGCATCTTACTTGATGTGACCAAGGCAAATGACACAGTACTGTATAAAATATTACTGACAAACTTGACGGTATAGGCGTCAGAGGCATAACTCACGAGTGCTTTGCATCCTACCTACAAAACAGAGAACAATTTGTAGAAATTGAACATTGGGACCATGACACTGGATACTTCAACCAAATACGCTCGGATAGGATTTGCATACATAACTCTATTCCACAAGGTAGTATTGTAGGGTGTTTGCTATTTTTAATCTACATCAACGACCTACCTAAAGTCATGACGGAGTCGTGCGTACTGTTTGCCGATGATATTTCATTATAACTTCCTGTAGTAACTCTCAACACCTACACGAAAATCTAAATAATATAATGGTAAATATACAAAATTGGATGAAAGACCACAACTGACGACGTAAGCATACGAGTAACGTCCATCTCAGTAAGTTGAAGCACAATCTGCATTGATGGTACACTCCAATAATAAACCCACCGTTAGAAATATCAAGTCCATGTCCGCCTGGTGTACAGCAATCGTTCCAAGGAGGTCAAAAAGAAAATTTTGTGCTTCAGCCAAATTTACGTTTTTTAAAAGACGAGCTCTTTCGCTCAAAGCTACGACATCTAAAAGCAGACAAAGTAAAAGTAAAGAAAATTCATAATAACAAAAACAAAGTAAAGTCAAATAAAAAAAACAAAGGATCAAATAGAAAAACGACGCAAAATTATATCAACTACAAAACTATAGTCATGTATACAATTATAGGCAAAATCGCAAAGGTGGTGGAGTTTCCATATACGTACACAACAGCATAATGTATGAAATAACAGAAAACCTATGCGATAATGCAAGCCACTACTTATGGATATACATAGAGAAGTTGTCGCTAAACGTAGGAGTAATATATAAACCTGGGGAGTCAAACATAAATAACTTTCTAGAAACATACACCCTGCAATTAGAACAACGAAAAAGAACAATAGTGTTCGGCGACTTCAATATCGACCTTCTGAACAAGGACAATCAAGGCACAAAATACCTAAATGAAATTAAAGGAACTGGGTATGAAATTTTAAACAATATAAACGGACTATATAGCACTCGTGAAACCCATTCAACAAACACTATACTGGACCATATATGTACAAATATAAACAATCACTCATTTAGCATGACTATAGTTGATTCAAGTCTATCAGATCACAAACAAATATTTCTGGAAATAGGCAGCTTGAAGCCGCAGATAAACAAGAAAACACATTACAAAGCACTGGATTACACAAAGTTATACAACTGCGCTCTAACAGCTACCTATAGCAATGAAGATAATGAGTATAATTACCTAGAGAGATTTATTTCAGAACAAGTCAATAAGAGCAAAATAAACAAAACAAAAATATTAAACCTACCACAAAAAGATTGGATAAACTGGGATATTATCGACTCAATAAACTCACGAAACATATTATGGCAACAAACAAAATCACATCCAAAAAACAATGACCTAAAGAAAAACTTTAACGAAGAACAAAGCAAAGTAAAAAACCTAATCCAGACACAAAAGAAGAAGTACTACCTTAACTTATTTAAAATTAACTACAATCAACCGAAGAAAATGTGGGACCTTATCAATAATTTAGCGTTAAATAAAATTAAGGACAACAGCCGTGCCCCTCCTAAACTAATGTCGAACTCAGGCCTAGTTACAGAAGGTAATGTAATATGTGACTTATTTAACTCATTTTTTTCATCAATAGGCGCAGACCTAGCGAACAAAATACCTATCACATACCATGTAAACACCGGTAATATTCTTATGTACGATTCTAATTACACACATGACATAACATTGAACGAGCTTTCCCCATGTAGCGCAGAAGAAATATCTAGAATTATTGACAACCTTGACAGCAACACAAGCACAGGCCTAGATGGCATCAGCACTAAGGCAATCAAATGTTTAAAACCTATAATAGCTGGGAGATTAGCTGACTGTATAAACGTGTGCCTATCACGAGGTATTTTTCCCGATACACTTAAGATTGCTAGGGTCAGTCCTATTTATAAGTCCGGAACTAGAACTGACCCGGGTAACTACAGGCCAGTGTCGGTCCTACCTGTGATATCAAAGATATTCGAACGAGTTCTATATAATCGTCTAAGTAAATACCTAAGTGACAAGAATTTTTTGATAGACCAACAGTATGGCTTTCGAGCTAAGTCTAGTACTTTAACAGCTGCGGTAGACTTAATTACCAAAATTAGAACAAATATCGATAAAAAAAAAATTGTATTAGGGATCTTTATTGATTTAAAAAAAGCATTTGATACAGTAAGTCACCAAAAGCTTATCCAGAAACTAAACAATATAGGTATCACAGGCAGCGCCCTTGATATATTCACATCATATTTACAAAATAGGCAACAAGTTGTTATATTAGACAATTTCACTAGCTCGGTTCAAAACATTACATTTGGCTGTCCCCAAGGCTCGGTTATTAGTTCCTTACTCTTTCTAATCTATATTAATAATATCAATAAAATAGGGCTTAAAGGGCAATTAACTTTGTATGCAGACGACGCATGTCTATTTTATTTCAATGAATCCATACATAATATTATAACGGACGCACAAAACGACCTAGATCTGTTGAACGAATGGCTAAAATATAATTTACTCACTATTAACGCCGCAAAAACATCATATATGATTTTCTGTGCCAAAAACAAACCGTTACCGGAATTTACACCACTCACAGTAGATAAAGTAGTTCTTAAACGATCCACCTATGAAAAATATTTAGGATTACATGTAGACGACAAACTCACTTGGAAACTTCACATCAACCATATCAAAACAAAGTTAATGTCATTACTAGCAGCATTACGTAAAGTTTCAAACTGCATTCCAAAAAAAGTACGTAAAATAATATACAACTCCCTGGTTAAATCTTACCTTGAATACTTGATTGAATTATGGGGGTCAGCCGCGAAAATTTACCTAGACCCACTACAAAGAACACAAAACAAAATCATAAAAACACTATTTCACTATCATTATTTAACTCCGACAAGAATACTATACAAAAAGACCAAACTATTCAATATAAAGCATATATACACATACTGCACTTGCGTCCTTATTAAAAAAATCATCACCAAGTCTGTTCAATCAAACATACAACTACATAAGAAAAACATAACATACAACTTAAGGAATAAAAACAAAATCCAGTTGAAACCGGCGCAAGCGCGCACTAATTATGGCAAAAAAACGATTTTGGTTGAAGGAGTACGGCTGTTCAATAGTTTGCCGGAAGATATAAAAAAAAGTGACAATGTAAACACATTTAAACATAGATTAAGGCAATACATCACAACACTTGAAATAACATAAAACAGAATAAGTACTTATGCTAATACAATGTTTCCAACACCCTAGAGGTAACTAATATTTATAATTATAAGCACATATGTATCTCATTTTAAGCGAACTGTTATTTAAGTTCTTATGAGAAATAAAGTTCTTTAAACCCAAATTACACAAAATTTTGATTGGAAAAAAGATGTATTTTTATACGAAGTTCATAACACTAGACAAAATGTTTTACACAACCTGAGAAAATCAGATCACCAATTGAGTATTTTAAATTGTTGTTTACGGACAAAATAATACGACAAATTCGAGAGCAGAGTACCTTGTACGCATTTCAAGTAAATACAAAAAATATTGCACTGTCGAATCAAGATATCCAAGATTTTCTTGCCATAAAATTATTGATGGGTATAATACAATTACCTGCCTTTACCGATTATTGGAGTTTGAAAGCAAGGATTGAAAACAGCCCAAATAATGTCACTGAAGAAATACGAGTTAATTAGGAGATATTTACACTTCAATAATTATGAAAATATTGAAAACAGTACTGACCGATATTTTAAAATAAGGCCGCTCGCTGGTAGAAGCCATTAGAAAGAATTGCAATAAGATTGAAGAAGAAAGTCGCATGTCAATTGACGAAATAATGATACCTACAAAGGAAAAAAGCTGGAAACCTGCGGCAGCATGTCAAGCCTAAGCCCAAAAAATGGAGATACAAATTATTTGTAAGATCAGGTGTATCAGGTTTTGTGTACGACTTCCTGTTATATGGTGGAGAAAGTACCTTCCAGGCTATCACATTCAAAACAAAAGAGAAATCCATGGGATCAAAGTAATATTAACATTATGTCGCACAATTCAGAATCCAGTTCTGTCTGTGGTTTACTTCGATAACTTTTTCTCCAGTATCGAACTTATGACATACCTACACGATGAAATGAGCATTTTATCCATCAGAACTTTCCGACAAAATAGAATACAGAAATGTGATTTAGAATCCGATAAGTCAATAAAAAAGAAACCACGGGGTTCTGCCGATTATAGAGTTTGTAATGATCAAAAGATTATCATGGTAAAGTGGCCAACCACTTTATTATCCAAACAATAAACCTGTATTAATCGCGAGTACATATGTGGGTCTTGATCCTATGGGCATATCCTATGCCTTAGTTCACAATTGCACTAATTACAAAATTTTCAATTTTTACATTTTTAATGCCAAATACACTAAATTTCATGCTCTTTCGTTTCCGCGCATCGAAATACCGTTATTCCGTCTCTTTCTACCAAAAACGTGGGTCACAGTTGTATTAAATGAGTTCGTTTAATGTTCCATGAATGTGGTATTATACTAATGGTCTTTATTTTTGTAAAACCAATCAAGATATACTTTAACTGATTTTAAGTTTCTCATCTGCAGGAAATTTCAAAACACAAACGTATTATATACATTTGCAATATCTGGTCATACTTTTTAGCAGTGCGACACACATAATACACTCTTGTAGAGTGTATTATGTGTTGGTAGTACAAAAGCATCAAGAAAGTTTGATGCACAAGTGTGCTAAGTACTTTTACTGGAAGGGGCTTGGCAATTTTTTAAGTGCACAAATACATTAAACCGTTTTGAGATATAGTCCGAATTGTACAAGTGTATTAAGTACTTTTACTTGAAGGTCTAGCGGATTTATACACTGTCAATAACATATCTCACTTAGATACGATCGATTTGAAATTCATGGAATCGGGGCATTCGTACTCGTATTTAGAAGTGGATTCAATTCACACGTGTATTGAAAGAGCGCGAAAGCATAAAAGCATCTATCCTAAAACAACGGGTTGCACTCCGGGACTGCCGGCAGAAGTGAAAACTTAGTATTAATTACATTTAAATATTTTCATCATTAACAACTTTAACATCCACAGAAAGACAATCTGTGCAGCCTGCGGATGATGACTGCGTCGTCGATGTTAGTGTCGGTGTCTGTGAATAGACCTGGGAATCATGTTGCTGACCGTCTCTCCTGAGTAGGCTTTTTGCAGCGGTAACCGACATTCACGCGGGCGGAGCCGCGGGCGCCCGCTAGTGTTACAATAAAATACCTCCCCACATTGTTCAACTAAATGAGACAAAATTTAAGTCTTATATAAAACGCACTCTATGCAGCCGAGCATATTATTCATTGGGTGAGTACATCACTGATAAAAATGCTTGGCTGGATGCTGGTCTAGCTCCACAGCCATAAGGGTTCATAGATTAATTGATTAGCATTTTTAATTATTTTTGGAGCTGCTGAAGATATAGATCTACATTATCTTTGCATTGTATAAACTCAATGTGTTAGTATTATATAATTTTTCAAAGCGCATACATGTGAGCACTATGTTATTTAAAGCTACCATTTACGAGGTATGTCTTTCATTGACTTGAATGTGCCCTGGCGGTTGGGAGCATGTCATGCTCACTGGAATGTCTCGCTGACGGTGGCGCGCGTGTTGGATCATTTGGTTCCCTTCAAAATGGTTGAGTCAAATGATGCCGATCCGTGCGTCATGTTCGTGAACGGGCGCCGTTAGTTGGGACTGGTCATCTCTTAGCTGCCTCGGTTATTCTAATTTTATTTTTAATTGTTTATTATGATTATATTTTTATCTAAACCTCTTTTAACATACACGACTTGTTACATTGTTCTCACATTGTACCCTAGATTCAATATGAATGATATAACCGAAATTTGTAACATATTATTGATTTTAAAAGAGTGTTGTTCATGGAGTTTTTTGCTCGTTCTTCTCCATAGAAACCTACTGTTTGGAACGAGCAACTAGCTTCAACTTTCTGACTGACTGACTCTGACAATTCAAAATTACCTGTAAATGGTTTATTTGAAATAAATGATTTTGAGTTTGAACAAAAAATACAAAAAATGAGCCAGTACAGTGGCTGAAAATTAAGTGGCTGCGGCTGCAGACAGAATCCTCCACTTCAATTTTTTACAAATACGATTTGACCGATCCAGATTTCAAAGAAATAGACATTTGTAAGACAAAAACAATGAAAAAAAAATGAAGACATATGTATAAGCAAACTAAAGAAATCTCTGAAAGGAGCATATAAATCACTGATTGCAGTGTCGCAAACTAAAAAGAAAGATCTGATAACACTTTTAACTCTTTTCTTCACAGTGGTCAGTAGAATTAACCACATATTTATTCGCGTGTTTTATGATATAGCGACATCTATTGGTTAATGTTCGTATTAATATCAACGACACGAGCATGTGACATTTGAAAAGTGCTAATTGTCATACTCTGACGGCCAAAAGGAGAACTAAACTATCAAACGAAAACTGGTGAAATTTGAATTTCGTTGTTCTGCAAGTGTTTTATTTCATTGGTAAGTTAATATTTACAAATACGATTTATTTTTATGCTCAAATTGTTGAAATATGAATAATCTTGTATAATAAGTATAAATATCACAAATAAACATAAGAGGTTTTTGAAAATTACACCTTATTTAAAGTGGTTAGCAGCGGTGACCACCGTACTGTAAAGGTATAATTTTTTCTATAACTTAGTTTTATTTCAAATTGGTTTTATTTTTGCAGATAATGAAAAGAACGGCTTTATCTACCCAGGAAATCGAGAATGTTTTATCGGGATATGTCGATATACCTTCTGATGATGACAGTTATGCGCGTGGCGATGGTACGGATATCGAAGATGAGCTCATCGTCGAAGGTCCAAGTACGACGACTCAAGAAATTTTACTCGGTGAAGACTTCGAAGGTACTAATCAATCTAACTCTGAATTTGAATCAGAAGATGACACGCCTCTAGCCAGATTATCTTCTTCTCAGCCGTTACCTTCATCATCATCATCAGCAGCAGCTCCACAACCAGGACCATCTACTGCGCGGGCTGATATACAGGTTTCAAAATGGAAAAAATCGTACTCCATTATACCTCCTGACGATTATGACCCCTCCTCACATCACATACCTACTACTGACTTGTTATCTCTGGCTGCTCATAAAGAACTATCTCCACTTAGCATTTTTCAATTATTCTGGACAAAAGAACTCGTTCAACTTATCACCTTTCAGACTAACTTATATGTTCAACAAAAAGGAGGATCTTATAATCCTGTCACAGAAGAAGAAATGGAAGTATTTATTGGTCTCAATTTAGTCATGGGAATAAAAAAGAGTCCAAGTTATCGAGATTACTGGTCTTCTTCAACCGACTTACGAGACGAATACATATCTTCGTTCATGCCTTTGACGAGATTTTCTTGGATTCTAGGAAACCTTCATTTGAATGACAACAATTTGATGCCAGGAAGAACAGATCCTAGCTATGACAAGCTGTATAAAATTCGGCCATTTATTAATAAAATTAGAGACTCATTTATAAAAAACTACTACCCTACAAAGAATATAGCTATAGATGAGTCTATGATAAAATTTAAAGGAAGAAGTTCTCTCAAGCAGTACATGCCCAAAAAACCAACTAAACGCGGGTACAAGGTTTGGACTAAGTGTGCATCCTCTGGCTATTGTCTTGACTTTGAGATGTATACTGGAAAAGTTGGAGATAGAGTGGAGACAGATTTAAGAGGTAAAGTTGTAAGGAAGTTTTGTGACGGCCTGGAAGGAAAACACCACCGCGTGTATTTTGATAACTATTTCAATAGTTATAGTTTACAAGTAGATTTACGAGAGAAACAAGTTTATGCTTGTGGAACTGTCAATGCTTCTCGTAAACATCTGCCGGAATTAAAAGCAGACAATAAACTGCAACGCGGTGAATCTGATTACCGTATCAGTGATAATGAAATGGTGTCGTTTATGAAATGGAAGGATAAGCGGTGTGTTTATTTGTTGACGAACTTTCGTGACCCTAAGGTACCAGACGCGAAAGAAATGGTGAAGCTGTTGAAATGAACTGTCCGAAAGCTATCAAAGATTACAATGACAATATGAACTTTGTTGATAAGTTTGACCAACTGAAGGGGAGTTACGCAATGGATAGAAAATCTAAAAAATGGTGGCACCGCATATTCTTTCATTTCTTAGACTGTTCAGTAGTCAATGCATTTATTTTGTACAAGGACCTTCAAGAAGATCCTAACACATGTCTCGACAAACTCTGTCTAAAAGATTTTAGACGCAGCGTGTATCAAGATTTGTTGGCGCCTGCTTATGTAAGAAATAAAACGCTTATGAAAAACAGATCTGGAAGCAATCCAGCCTCACCAAGATTGGTCTCCATAAAAAAACACAAACCTGAAGTTCCTAAATCTGTTCGCCTAGCTGTCGCAAATCATCAGCCAGTTAGAGGAACTTCCAGGCGTTGCAGTAGATGCAGCACGAAAAAAGAGCCCGTGCGAACAATTTGGGGCTGCAAAATATGCAAAGTTCCCTTTTGCTACCGAGAGGGCAAATCTTGTTTTGAGGACCACCACAAACAATAATTTGTGTTTAGAATACTTTGCAATACTCACGTTCTATCATCTAGTAACAAAATGCGTACATACGTACGTATTTTGTTACTAGATTTTATTTTATAATAATAAAAAAATATTACTATATTTAGCTGTTTTCTTCACAGTGGTCACCCACAGTAACCACCCCATATCTGACCCCCCCATCAACCCACATACCTACGTAAAACCGCAAAATCTACTTAAAAGTAAGCCTAAGTAATACAGAATACACAAAAATATTAGTTTTACTCTTAACCTAAAAGTCTGTGCCGCAAAGAGTTAAATGATGGGGTTTTACCACCAGAATATGAGCACTATTACAAAGATATTCCATCCACTTCTGCAGCTATTGTTAACAATAATTGTGATGACACTGAATCGTCTGATGATGATCCAGATGAAGAGTCCAGATTCAATATGAATGATGTAACCAAAATTTGTAACATATTATTGATTTTAAAAGAGTGTTGTTCATGGAGTTTCTTGCTCGTTCTTCTCCATAGAAACCTACTGTTTGGAACGAGCAACTAGCTTCAACTTTCTGACTGACTGACTCTGACAATTCAAAAGTACCTGTAAATGGTTTATTTGAAATAGGTATTGAGTTTGAGTAATCGGGAAAAACTACTTTTATGTGTGCTAAATGTGAAATGATTGAGCATAAAAAAGGACCGAAATTGTTTCGTAAGTTTTCACAGTAGGGACTCACAAGAGGACAATTTTTATTTATGTCTGAAACTAATAAAATAATGAGCAGATTAATTACATTAAGTACCTACATATTTAAAACTATGCTAGTTTTGATCGGACTAATATTTACTAATATTTACGGACTAATATTTTGGTTAATTTGCAAGAAATGTTTTTTTTTTGTAATTCATAGATTTTCGATTAGTAAGTATTATTATATTTTGAGTTCGATATTTTTAATCCTATAAGGAGGCTGTTACGTTAAAGTACACAAATAATTAATTTTATATGTAAGTTGATTCTACGAACAATTATTATTAGTGTTGTTTTTTTTTTAGATTTATAAGTTTTGTTGAAATATTATTCTGTCATTTCTTTTAATAAATTACTGATTTTCATAGATACAAAATATTGTTTTTTTGTTATTTTTGTATATGAATGGAATTTCTAAAAAGATTCTTGATTTTTCGTATAATTTTAATTTTGTAGTACAATTTTAAGCAGCTAGCAGAGATAATTACGCAACAAAAGACTAGACTCAATGATGTAGGTACAATTGTACTCCCACCCCACTACATTATTTTAGGCAAAAACGGCAAAGTGCCTTGCAGGGGACAAATATACGAACAGTAATAACTCATGCAAGCGAAACTGTTTATGTGCCCTATTGGGCACTATTAATATTTTATAAAGTAACAAATGAATAATATAAAAAATATTATTTACAGTGTACCTATTTAAGCGCCCCTAAAGCCATTTTAAAGTAAATAACTGGTTAATTTGAAGTACAAAACTTCAAATTAACCAGTTATTTACTTTAACATACCAACATGCAGTTTGCATTTTGCCAAGTTAAGGGTTAAGGAATAACAGCTAATGCCCAGTTTCTGAGGGATTTAACTCCATTATATCTATTTGATAATGCTATTGTTTCGCTACTGCGTTTCCGAGCACTTAGCTAAGGAAGAAAATAACTCAAATAGATAACTTTGTTGAATGAATATCCCTTATGACGACCCACTGACCTATTACTTGTATTATACAGGACTGAACAGGGCAAAACACCAGAAAGCAGGGTTAAAATAATTTGATTCCACATTCATATTTCAGGCCTGAGACAAGAAAATAGTAACGTCGGTCAGAGGGTCGTCTTGACAAGTTCGAAGTTGCTTTGTGGCTAAACTATTAATACTTTACGTTAGTTTTAAAACATTTACTTTACTCACCAACTCTATTTTGCAGCGTGTACAAATACAATTTCTTGCACACAAAGTACTACTGCATCGAGTATTCCCTCGATTATTACCAGTAATCAACATTACCAACAATCACTATTATATTGCCCTGCGCTGCGCCCTCGGCATGTTCATGCCTCGGCAGGCCGACGAACGTGCCATTTTTCAATCCAAATCCACTCTGTGACTAGATATAATAATATTGTAGTATTTGTCTGTGATAAGTCTGACCACCGTCCGCATATTTATAATATAAAACTTTAGTTTAAAAGAATGTGCTAGCCAAGGCCAACCAATGTGAACCTATGAAGTGTGTCAAGTCACAGAAGTTGAAAAGTTCATCAGTTCAGTTCATCAGTTTCACAGTCCACCATGAAGTTATAGGTATAAATGGAGCCAACAATTAGAACAAAAGCTTGAAACCAACTGTGGGCTGATGCTCTCTTTCTGAATGCATACATAAGAACGAGACGGTGATATGTGTTTTCTTTATTTTATGTACGCATTCAGAAAGAGAGCGTCTGCCCACAGTTGGCTTCACTTAGGTATTTAGAGTGTTGCCTCCACTTTTTTCTATAAGCTTCTTGCAGTCCACAGAAGTCAGAATGAATGAAGTGAACAGATTCAGAATCACAGAAAAGATAACGCAGGTCCTGTGCACGATAAAAAAAAGAAAAAAGAAAAAGGTGCACGGCAAGAGTCTGAATCTTAGTGATGTACTTAATTAACGGCCAGTTACGGTTTTAATAATCGACTACGAATCATCTGTTGGTGGTGATTTGTCTTAGACTTCTAATATCAAAATTATTTTATGATCGGTCTAACTGTCGGATTACAAAAAACAACGGAAACAGAATTACAAAAAAGAAATGGAAATAATAATCGAGTCGTATTAAATAACATATGATGAGTTTTTATTTTCTAAATCAGATTATTTTATTTGATTAAGAATTTATGCACTATAATATATTATAGTTAAATGAAAATAACATTTGTTTATCCTTTTTCCGTTTCTCTTCTCTATGCTGTCGTCGTCAGCCCTCGTCAACTTTGTATCTTTGTATGGTGGAAGAAAAGAAATGCCTTTATAGGCAAATCCTAAAATCCATTCGACAATATGATTTTATGTAGTGGTAACACTTATCTGTTGACAAAAATGTCACGAATCAAAATATTGTCTAATCCTAACTTTCAATTCATATTTTTTATCCATACTTTTAATTGGAATAATAATAAAAAAACATTTAAAGATGAAAAACGTAAATAAAACCGTTAAAATCCTCATATTTTATAACAAAATATCCCAACGATAATCCCAATAATAAAATTATATAATAATAATAATAAAGTATAAAGTATCTTGACTTGGCCCATGAGGTTGTCGACATGTGGAATGTGGACTCAGCGATCATTGTGCCGATAATTGTTACAGCCAATGGCTTAATTGCCAAGAGCCTCGACCAACATCTAAAGAGGCTCTCGTTAGACGGCTGGATCAAGGGCTTGATTCAGAAGGCAGTACTTCTGGTCACGGCCCGCATTGTCAGGAGGTTCCTCTCTCTGGAGCCCTGACCGCCGGTGGCTTGGACCCTGTTCCCGATACCGGTGAGGTACTATTTTTTTATATTTTTAAATGTTTTTGTTTTTATATGAATATTTAAAAATATAATTTAATATGTATATAAAATAAATGAATGTGAATAATAATAATATGTGGGGACATTTCACACACGGCGATCTGACCCCAAACTAGGGAGACCCTGTACTATGGGTGTCAGACAGCTGATATACATACACAAAAATATTTTAAATACATACATATATAGATAAACAACACCCAGACACAAGGCAAACACAAGTGCTCATCACACAAATATTTACCTGGGCGGGAATCGAACCCGCAACCCGCAACCCGCAACCCGCTGCGCAGCAGTCGATCGCTCAGCCACTGCGCCAACCGTGTTGTATTATTATAATTATCATTATAATTATTTTATTATTGGAATATCGTTAGAATATTTTATTATCATATATGTTTTACAGCCGCAATCAAGTAGAGTACCCTGTACTTCATCATCATCATATCAAACTTTAGACGCCTACAGCTGGGCATTGGGCATAGGTCTCCCCCAAAGACTTCCTGTGTCAGTCCCGCGCCGCGTTCATCCAGTACTATTTTATTATCATATCTCGAAACCAAATTGTAGTCAGGAATTCTTGTGTTGTGTTTTTTTATCGCATACGCCTGGACACATTAATCAAATGTCATTTTCAAAATGCCCAACCATCACACCACAACATACCACCATACCGCCCGCCACCACCATCCACCATCCATCTACCATATTTAGGGTGTGTTGCTCTCTTTGACTGAGTTAATTTGAATTTACATTAACACAAAGTAAAATTATAGAAAACTAAAATTCCATAATGGTTACCATAATATAACCATATTTACACATGGGTGGCACAATTCATGCAATCACTAAGTCCATTTTAGACTGTTATGGGCTAGCTACACTGTCTGATTTGTTTGTTCATTCTCTTTCAAATGGTATATTTGAGGTTCTACGGAAAAATCTTTGTCTTCTTCAGTCAGATAATTAAGAAAAAAAAACAGAAAATAAAGTAGTAACTGAATTTAGTCAAATGTAATTAGAGCTTAAGAAATCACCAAGTCCCTTGATGTATTAGTGCGTATTGTGCTCCAAAACAAAACAAAGCAAAAGTTAATGTCTTAGGCGGTCCCTAGACGATCAATTATATTGTGCAATATTACGAATTTCGCAATATTATTGACCGTATTAGGTTAATATTGAAGATTGCGCAATGATTGAACGAAATTTTGAGCGAGTTTAATTTTAATTGCTCCATATTTTTCCATTGCGTCGTGTAGGGTCAGTATTGCGCAATATTTTTTAGTGTGTTTCATCTTCACCAGGAGTAAACGCGAGCGCGTGCAAAAATGGCGGGACAAGATAATATCTCTAAATGCGTAGAGATGTTTCCACAGACAACCAAAGATGACGTGAATAAAGAAAAAATCTTTGAGAACTAACTGGATTAATACTATTCTCCGACTGAAAACAAAAACATCATGAATAATTGAGGAAACGAAGAACAAAACCCTACTTCTCCATTTAAAAAAATAGAGAAGTGAGTTTAATTTATATTGAAATGGATGAAGACGGGACTGCTGAAGTTATAACGATAAATTGTGGTACAAAAACAAGGCCACGGCGAGGACATGACATACAAGAACTACAATATCAGCTTCCAACTGAGTGACATTTTAAATCAATTTGAGTGGGGATTTTATTTATTTATAAACATAAATTATATTCCATAATAAATTTTCCAGTTACACTTGCACTTAATTTGCAGAGAAACTGTAAACATGGCTCGAAAGTGTTTTCAAATGTAATAAGTTAAGCCTTCCCATACTACTCAAGAATAGAAAGCTTTTTTTTTTTAAACAAAATAAAAATAGCACAAGATACTTATCTGACAAGATTGATCTCTTCATACATACCTCAAAGAATCAAGGAACCTAAAGGATCTATTTTGAAACCAGAAAATGATGTTCCGTTTCATTTTGCCCGGTTAGAAGAACAAGTTGGTTCAAGTTTGCAACGCCTGTTCATGGCAATTTTTTCAATCAAAAGTTTTAGGTAGATAACAATCTTCAAGAATGTGTTCAATGGCACTCTTCCTAAAAAAAGAAGAGGTGGAGACTATAAAGAAAAAAATGAGAAGTAACGACAAAGTGTCATACAATTCATTGAGAAATTACCTGCCAAAGAAAGCCATTATTCTCGAAATAAATCAAAGAGAGTTTTGGATAGCTCACTAACATTAAAAAGTTGTTCAAGCTGTATAACAACTCTGTTGGAACCACGAAGTACGTATTACTTCGTATTTCCAACAGAGTTGGAACTGATCTAAAAGTATCATGTTGTTTATTTAGAAGATTTTTTAATGGAAAAGTTAACATTGGGTTCAGAGCACCCACAAGTGATCAATGTTCTGCTTATGTACTACTTGTAACAAAATTAAAAACTGCCAAAATCCTCAGGAAAAGCAGAAATTTATTACAGAAAAAAGAATTCACAAATTGCGAGCAAATGCTTTCTATGATTTGACAAAGGTAGATGATCCTCAAATCTTTCGGTGTTGTTTTGATCTTCAGCAAGAACAGCCCCTACCCCGAACACCAACCCAAGATGCCTTTTACAGACGTCAATTAAGTTTATACAATCTATGTATTGTAAATATGGTAGATAGATATCCCACCTTTTATTACTGGATGGAAAATCAATCTAACCTAACCTTATGTCTATGGTATCGTCTATGGGTCACATATCTTGTTTAACAGTTCCCTTCACCCGTCTGCCCGCCTTTCTCCTGTTCTATTTCTGTCCGACGCCATATTTGTTGATATGTCAAAACTTTCGACAGTTAACTTTAACACAGTATTACAGTTTCAAATGTGATCGAGTGAAGTTTTTTGTTGATTTATTTCCGTAACTTATCCTCTCAATTTCCTGAAGCTGTAATGTTACCTTGCATTATGCACAGACGCCAGCAGGTCAACCTACCCGAAACTGTCACATTTTCCCAATCAATCTTGAACCTCATATTTTAACCGTAAAGTTGAAAATCGATTAAAGAAATGTGACAGATTGTAGTAGCTTGATGTGCTGGCGTCTGTACAATAAGTGCTGTGTTGTGCTGTGTAGGAGTCAAGAAATTATTAGACTCCATTAACTGCTTGAGCGTCCAGGATCTTCGGAAACAGTTTGTGTGTCGAAATCATTTCGAGAAAAGGTTTCTTTCTGCAACGCACCATAGAGTTCGTTTTTGCCCTGACGCTTATCCATTGTTATTTACTGAGTACGAGATATCCAGTGGTATCCCTCAATGTAACGCAATATTATCATGCAAATCAGGTACGTACCACTTTGAGTTTAATGAAGAATCACTTCACTCTATCTCATCTGCACGTGTTTAGTTCTTCAAACAGACCTATTTATTACTTCTTTTTAAATCAACACTAAAGTTCAATAAACACTTCAGAAAGTAGTAAAGTGAAACTTATGACATGTTGCTTCAAAGTATGCGGTGAACCTTTATATATGAGTTTTAAGTATCATACGTGCTTTTGATTAATATATTATGTAAAATATTTTGCAGAGAGTGTCAAACCTGATCATACATATTGTAAAAAAAGCAAAAAGCAAACAAATACTTGGAAAATAAACCACACCAGAGTATGATTATAAACAGTATGAAAAATCATATAAAATCTGAGTATTTGTTTGACTTCTTAAATTGTAAATTGCATAAGGATGCGGTTTCTGAATGCTTTCTCCAATTAACTTTAAGATTAACAGTATTTATTTGGTGCAATGTTATTAATAGAATATTATACTCAGCTTTGTCCTCGAGATTAGCATAGAGATTACATGTAGTAGACATACGGTGTCGCCATCTGCACTGTGTTTGAGAGCTTTTTTTTTATCTTCCCGCTTTTGCCTGACAACCCCAGCGAACTTCATTACACATTCAGTGCTTCGCCATAACGCACACTTTCCATTAAATTTGTAATTTTGTGTCGTGCATCGGTTCGATCAAACCATGTATACGTTCTCGACCAGTGGAAGAGAATTATAAAACTATTGCCAATAAATTCAAAAAGTAAGAGCGTAAAAACATGCGTGCACGACATGGATCAACAGGGAGGTGGTCATCATCATCATCATCGTCAGACTTATCGTCGCGGGCTTCGTCAAGTTTGTGTTCTAAATCATCGGGTTCACGTTCAAGGTCAAGATCAACAAGGCGTGGTGAGGCGGCGGCGCCGCCGCAGCGCGAGCGTCTATGCATTGAAGGTAAAATTTTTCAACTACCCACATGTACAAAAATATAATATTGTGGTTAACCTGGCGTTTATCACTTATTGACGCTCTACGAACATTATTCCCATGTATATAACTAGTGCAGCGGGCAATCAACGGGCAAACATGACAAGTGCAATGCGGACATTTTTTGGGAATGTCACTTTGCGATTATTATATAGTCCTTTGAGCAGTCTGTGGGACTATTACTTTACTATTTTACTACTTACCTTGAAACAAGTCATATCATGACGACTGCAATGCGGACATTTTTTGGGAATGCCACTTTGCGATTATTATATAGTCCAGTGACCAGTCTGTGGGACTGTTAGTTTACTATTTTACTACTTACCTTGAAACAAGTCATATCATGACGACTGCAATGCGGGCATTTTTTGGGAATGTCACTTTGCGATTATTATATAGTCCAGTGAGCAGTCTGTGGGACTGTTAGTTTACTATTTTACTACTTACCTTGAAACAAGTCATATCATGACGACTGCAATGCGGGCATTTTTTGGGAATGTCACCTTGCGATTATTATACTATAGTACTGCGAGCAGTCTGTGGGACTGTTACTTTACTATTATTACTGTGACTGTTATTTTACTTTATACTTATCCTGAAACAAGTCATATAAAGACGAGTGCAATGCAAATGCAATTTTTTGGGAATGTCACTTTGCGATTATTATATAGTACTGCGAGCAGTCTGTGGGACTGTTACTTTACTATTATACTACTTATCCTGAAACAAGTCATATCATGACGAGTGCAATGCGGGCATTTTTTAGTCATGTCACTTTGCGATTATTATAATTATAGTACTGCGAGCAGTCGGTGGGACTGTTACTTTACTATTATACTACTTATCCTGAAACAAGTCATATCATGACGAGTGCAATGCGGGCATTTTTTGGGAATGTCACTTTGCGATTATTATAATTATAGTACTGCGAGCAGTCGGTGGGACTGTTACTTTACTATTATACTACTTGACCTGAAACAAGTCATATCATGACGAGTGCAATGCGGGCATTTTTTGGGAATGTCACTTTGCAATTATTATATAGTACTTAGGTACTGCGAGCAGTCTGTGGGACTGTTACTTTACTATTAAACTACTTAGGTACCTTAATCGAAAACAGGGTATTGAGGTCAGCTTATGGGGCTGTCACTTTACCTAAATAAATACCCAAAGATGGTTTAATGTCCATTTCAGACATGCTTTTAACAGCGGCACGCGCACAATGCGCAGCCATCGACAAGTACCGCTGACCTCAGCCGTCAACCAGTGCCGTAGAGGCACTGCCGGTGCCTACGCCGCCGCTACATGTTGTGTTGAGTTGAGGCGTCACCTGCAGCATTGCAACTAGATGTCGAACTGCTGGAAATTCTAGGGGAAGACCCCTTTCAGACTAAGGCGTACGGTAAGAACATCCAATGTGATCTTGCAATACGCCTGCAGCACATATTTACTACAGGCTTATCTAAGGAAGAGCGCATGGAACTGGTACAAAGACACTTGCCTCCAGCAAATTGCTCTTTACTTGAACCCTGCGTTCTCAAGGCTGAGGTTAAGGCTGCAATCTCAGAGACTGTCTACAAAAGAGACAAAGGCATCGAACTCAAACTACTTATGGACGCTACCAATCTGTTGTGTGACATCAGATTCCGTATCACGCAGGAATTTGGTGCTGTTATGAGTTAAAAGTTCAGCTGCAAGGAACAAAAATAGACGAATTCCTTTTCAGCGAAGGTCTGTTGGAAGCATTAAGGGCAGAAAATGCTATCACAAAGTTAGGAGCTGACCTAAAATTCATTCAGTATCCACCGAGCAAAAACCCGGTGAAGAATAAAAAAGCTTTTAAAAATAAACCACACCAGAGAAATTTTAACTGGCGTGGTCCTCCACTGAGCCAATCAGAGGACGGAGGAGCCTGCATATCAATGATCACTTTGACGAGTGAGAAAAACGTCTTAACATGGATTGATGGTTTTCAAATTCTATTTTCAACACCTATGAATCAGACCATTATTCCTACAAAAAGATTATTCTCCATCTCTGAGAAAGCAATGAGGAGCCATCGCAGAATGTAAATCCTGCGCTGAGCAATAATAATTCATCATCATCTGCCTAGCCTTTTTCCAATTATGCTGGAGTCGGCTACCAGTCTAACCAGATGCAGCTGAATACCAGTGTTTTACATGGAGCGACAGCCTATCGGACCCCAGAACCCAGTAACACGATACCCCTTGATAAGACTGGTTGTCAGATTTTTCTGACTTCTGACTACTCTTATCGACTGCCAAAGATCTACAAATGACAGCCGGGACCCACGACTTAACGTGCTTTCCGAGGGAACTCTGTATAAAGTCACCCATCCAATGACTGACCGCCGCAAGCATAGCTTAACCTTTGACCGATCGATCTGTACGGCTTTTACTTAGCCACGAGCTCCTGCGCTGGGCAATTCTTGTCCCCTATATTTTTCGTTCCCAAATTGAACGACAAATCTAGGTTTTTAATAAATCTAAAGGCACTAAATAAGTTTATTGAAACATCACAAGTCAAACTTGAAGATTTACGTACGGTGATAAAGCTGATTTCTAAGGATTGCTTTATGAGTACAATTGATCTAAAAGACGTATTTTTTATCAGAATTCATGATCATTTTAAAAAGTACCTGCGCTTTCATCTCGAAAATAGGCTGTATGGATTTAATAATGTCAACTATGACAAATTTATGAGTATACGTATTGCACAGTCTATCATGCCCAGATCTCAAATGATGTCAACTATGACAAATTTATGAGTATACGTATTGCACAGTCTATCATGCCCAGACCTCAAATGGAGGGCACAAGCTATGAAAAGTTCATACAATAAAATAAAAACAAGTACCTAACTTTCGTTTAGATAGGTACCTATTTATAGTGATTCCTTAACTAAGGGATGGGGAGCAACCTGTGGGGATCAACGTGCGAGCGGGATGTGGACAAGTAGTAAAAAGTGCTTAGAAATTATTTAGAAATCTTAGCTGCCTTTTTTAGGACTTAAGACATTCGCCTAGTCGTACAACGACTGCCAAAAATTATTACGGATTGGTAATACCACCGCCATTTCATACATCGTGAGGAACGTAATTTGGTAGTATTTGCGTCACATACAAGTTCCACAGGTAATCAAATCGCAGATGGAGAATCGCGACGTGTCCATCCGGATATAGAGTGGGAGTTGTCACATACCGCATTTCAAAAGGTCGTACGAAATTATGGTGTTCCAGAAACAGACCTATTTGCCACTAGAATCAATAAAAATAAAAAATAATAATAAAAATGCTCGAAATACGCGTCCTGGGATAGAGACCCTGATGCGTATGTTATAGATGCATTCACAATTTCATGGTCTGATATTAATTTTTACAGTTTCTCTCCAATATCTATCATAAATAGATAAAGGCATTAACAAAAATTGTAAGTGATAAGGCTAAGGGTATTATGTTAGTACCGATGTGGTGTGGCCCACGCAGTCGTGGTTCCCATTATTTAACAGTACCTACACTCATAACTGAACCTTTAATAGGTACTTCAATCAAGTAAGAACGTGTTGCTTATTCTAGCAATCTTAAAATTACCCTGGTTGCCAGAATATTATCAGGATGTCTTACCTGAAAAGAAATATGCCACCAGATTCTATACCTACCTCTTAGGATAGTCTAATTTTAAGACAACTCAATGAAGCAATATGATAAATGGTTCAATTTCTGTCAAATACATGATGTTGATTTAAATGTAACATCGATACCAATTTTTATATTTTTTTAACAAATTGTATAATTCAATACTTGTAGATCAGCTCTAACCCTGATTCTTGGTCAAGAATTAGGTAAAGATGACTGTATTAAACGCTTGTTCAAAGAAATTTTCAGTTTGCGTCCTCCACTATCTAAGTACCTACAGCATTACTTGGGTGGGACACATCTAAGTATAGTCCCTAACTTTTTAGCTAATTGGTCTCCAAATGAGACACATAACTTAGAGAAAAGATTAAATAATAAATAACTTTAGATACTTGTTCTGGCTACCGCTCATAGAGTGCAGACGTTTTCAAAAGTTAACATATAAACTCAGCATAATTTAAAGTATAGAAGTAGGTATTTAATAACGAAATTCAAATTAAAATCTCAAATTTAATTAAACCGTCTCGTCTTGGATCGTCACAATCACTACTACTACTGCCTTTTTACGGGAGCGGCCAGAAATATGCCCGCCCTTACATTACATTGCAATCTTATAAATAATAAATAAATAAATAATTATATTTCAATAACAAAACTTTTAAGATAAAGTGATGATCTCTTTTTAAATTTAACGATTCTTTTGCTAGAAGCATTTTGTTAAATGATGTACTTAATGAGTAAACGAACTTACCTTAAGTGAAGTTCGATCATAATTATACGAAGGCTTTGTCCGAAGAGATTAGCATCCCACCCTCCCTTCTCCCCAGTGTATTCAACATATTATTCAAATATCAACCATATGAACTAGATGCTGTGAAGTAAATGAAGTTTGCTGGGGTTGTCAGGCAAAAGCGGGAAGATAAAAAAAAAAACTCTCAAACACAGTGCAGATGGCGACACCGTATGTCTACTACATGTAATCTCTATGTTAATCTCTTCGGACAACGCCTTCGTATAATTATGATCTAACTTCACTTAAGGTAAGTTCGTTTAATCATTAATTAAAAGGCATCGATGTCTAGACTGGAGAACAAATCGTTACCTAAGATGCAATTAAGGCTCTTTAAAAAGTATACAACAAAAATAAAAATAAATGAAAGTGAATCAAAATAAAGTTTTTTTTATTTCCTAACATTCCTTCTTTTCCACAAAATGAAACTGAAAATTGCTAGCGGAAAAATCCTTTTAGGCTGAAGCAGTACTGCCTTTGCTCAAAGTTACACGCCGATCGAGGCTAAAATTATAAAAAAAAACTGTCATAAGATATAATATATGTGAGCCTTCGACACAAGAAGCTTATAGATAAAAGTGGAGGCAACACTCTAAATACCTAAGTGAAGCCAACTGTGGGCAGACGCTCTCTTTCTGAATGCATACATAAGATAAAGAAAACACATATCACTGTCTCGTTCTTATGTATGCATTCAGAAAGAGAGCATCAGCCCACAGTTGGTTTCATGCTTTTGTTCTAAGTGTTGGCCCCATTTATACCTATATCTTCATGCTTCGACAGCGTCGAATTTTACTCTATGGGAGTGCCCTGTCTGATCATGAAGTTATAGGTATAAATGGAGCCAACACTTAGAACAAAAATCTTCAAGCACATTAGTATCCTAATGTCTATGGTATCGTCTATGGGTCACATGTCTATCTTTATTTGATAGGTTGACGTTGATTGACTTGACAGTTGACTGACACTGACTGACTGACAGTTCCTCTTCATCGCCCGCGGTTTTCTTTCTTTATAATCTTCTCTAAATTTCTGTTGTCCAATCAGGCAAACAATAATCAATGCGGTGTTGGTTGATCAAAGTTGATCGAAAGAAGTTTTACGTAAAGTTATTTTCTCTCAATTCCTGATGCTGTTTTATTATCGTGTTTAATGTACAGAGCAACACACTACTAGCACACTATTAGCAGTAAAACACTGTTTTGTGACCTGTGCTCCGTAAGGTAAATATGTTCCTTGGACCTGTGCTTGTAAACGAAACGACATCAGTTTCTCATTTATACTAAAGTAGTACGGACGTCATTCTCATGTTTCCAAGAAGTAAGATAGGGCTCAAAAAATGGCTAAACTCCATACAGAGTTCGTCTTTGCCCTGACGCTTATCCAACGTTGTTTATTGACGAGATATCCAGTTGTATTCCTTAACTAAGACTACCCACTGACCCAATAGTCCTACAAATCAGGTACTCCTCAGGTACGTTTTTGCGTTTTTAATGAAGTAGCAATTGCACCCGGATTGGGTGCAATGTAGAACAAACTATACATACAAACCACTGACCCAACATTTCTCTTGAATCACTCTGCCTATTGATGAAAACTCCATTGAAACCCGTAGCCTAGTTAAAAAGATCTAAGTGTATAGACAGGTGGAGTGACTTTGTTCTAAGCTATGTGAAAATTATCACTTAATGTGTATCCTATTTATATTTTTATAATGCTAAAATTAACTGTCAAATCACTATCAGTGGCCACATTAAAATTTATTTTATCCAGGTTGCTTACCAAATCTATAAAGAAGAACTACATAAAAATATATAGTCGGCATCTGCCATATTGTTACCAGCTATGTAATATTATTATTTATTACACACACAACACAATACACAATTATTTTTGTTTATGTCAACACTAAACACTTCAGAAGTAGTAAAATGAAACATAGGACATGTTGTTGTACAGACAGTATGTTGTGTGCCATTGTATTAGTACATTGTATCATGTGTGCTTTTGATTAATATATTATATGAAATGTTATGCAGAGAGTGTCAATGCTGATCATACATATTGTCAAAAAGAAGACAAGTGGATCAACACCTACTGCAAATCAACAGTTATGCAGAAATGCTCCAAAATTGACAACATTGGTAATGGTAAGTGTCAGTTTAATTCTAAACCTATAAAGTAACAAATAAAATGTGTCACATCAACTATACAGTACAAGAAAATAGATCATGATCATTATCTGCCTAGCCTTTTTCCAATTAAGTTGGGGTCAGCCTTCAGTCTAACTGATTACAGCTGAATACTCTTACTCTTAGATCAGGTGAGTTGTGGTCAAGCACAAGCCTATTAGAATATCTAAAAAAAAACAAAGGTTTAATGTCTATCTCCGGAAGTCGGAATATGGGCTTCCGTGTGCTTAACAACTTCACTGCAATCCCCAAGACGCCTGCCAAGCGTGGGGATTTTGGCCCCCCTTTGTTCAACAGTGGACGTCTTCAGGCTGACGATGATGATGATGATGATGAATTTCTATCTGACCTCTACAGCCCAGTAAATGGATATCACAATCTCCGTGGTAAGACTGGTTGTCAGAACAAGTAGATAGGTTATGTTGTAGAGATAATTGAAGTAACCCAGTTTGATAGCAGGTAGCTGATCAAAAATTATCAACCAGTGAACTCTGAACAGTCTGTTTTTTTTTTTCACCAGTAGTCAATTTTTAAAGGACAATGCCAGAAACTCTATAGAACTTTGCCCCACTCAATTAAAGTCATGTGCAATATGTAGCATCTTACTGTTTATTTATTACTGATAACTACACATTAGTCTTACTGCCACACTCAGAGACGTTACTTAATAATAATTAATCATAAACTTTGATTGACCAACATAACTTGGCTTCTCAATCTGTCATATTTTTGACTGACTGCGTTTCAATTTATGTTGATTGATTAACGTTAATGATTAATTCTTATTAAGTGACGTCTCTGAGTATGGCAGTTAGTGACTGTAGAACTTGCGGTTTCCGTTTAAATCTAAAATCAATAATGACATTGATTATAGGTCAAATTGTATTTAGGTAAGAAAATCCAAAGAAGTTAGAAGTAATGATAGAAAATTTAACTACAAAAAGCTTAGAAGTAGGGCTTAGAATAAATAAAGAAAAAACAAAAGTAATGACTAACTCAAAAATAGTGGATATAATAGCGAACGGAAACGTTTTTGACTATGTTAGTGACTATGTGTACCTGGGACAAGTGATATCCACCAGTGATTGTATGACGAAAGAAGTGGACAGAAGGATTGCTTATGGGTGGCAGAAATACTGGTCTTTGAAGGAAATTATGAAAAGTAAGGACTTAGGTATGCATATCAAAAAGAAGACCTTCGACACATGCATCCTACCATGTCTAACTTACGGTTGCGAAACATGGTCACTGACACTACACTTAAGGCATAAACTTGCCACTTGCCAACGTGGAATGGAGCGGAGTATGTTGGGCACAAAGCTGAAAGATAAAATACGAAATGATAATATAAGATCTAAAACTAAAGTAATTGACATACTCACGCGAATTGACCAAGCAAAGTGGAGATGGACTGGTCACCTATTAAGAAGCAAGTTGGAAAAGTGGAGCAAGGTAGTGACCCTTTGGTATCCCAGGGATGGCAAACGGAAGAGGGGTCGTCCTATTAGAAGGTGGGAAGACGATTTAAGGTTGACCTTGGGACCACTCTGGACAAGAGTGGCAGAGGACAGAAACCAGTGGCGACAGTTGGAGGAGGCCTATGCCAAAAGGCACACGGAAATAAGGGACTTGATATAGAAAGACTTGATACTAAATGTTCAAATATTTCCGAAATAAAGGCTATATTATTATTTATTATTATTATTATGTATTTTAGGTAAAATAAGTTTGTATTTTGTGGGTAGGTATTTCGTAATCCGCAAGTTCTAAAGAAAAACAATTTACTAACGAAAGGTTCTATATTCATTACAATTATTTTCATTAATTTACTTTTCTGTACATGGGTTACTTTTTATGTACATGGGTGGGGCAGGATCTGGCATTGTCATTTTATTTATTATTAAGTATATTAATTTTGCCAATTATCTATTTTCATTTTAGTAATGGAAGTGGATGTAAATTCGCCATTGCAGGCTTTGCCTATGACACTTGGACATGGAAATAAAGTCATAGAAGTGCCATCAACGGGTATGAATGAAGTTTATTTTCAACCGACTTCAAAAAAGGAGGAGGTTATCAATTCGACTGTATTTTTTTTTTTTATTATTATTTTTTT
This sequence comes from Charanyca ferruginea, assembly GCA_947361185.1. Taxonomy (NCBI): domain Eukaryota; kingdom Metazoa; phylum Arthropoda; class Insecta; order Lepidoptera; family Noctuidae; genus Charanyca; species Charanyca ferruginea. Next base: position 18,329,502 of record OX376077.1, on the reverse strand, counting down.
TCTTTTTTTTATTGTTGTTACTTGATTTCTCGGGTCTGGGTGAACCGATTTTAATGATTCTTTTTTTATTTGGAAGCTAGTGCTTTCCGTGTGGTCCCATTTTAATTTGGTCCAGTTCTGACCATGGCATCCATGAGAAAACCGTATAAGTCTTTTTGCATTAAGTATGTGCGCGATTTGTTACGCGATTTCTCAGGCGAACGTAAACCGATTTTGAAAATTCTTTTTTTTATAGATAGGGTATGCTTCAGGGGTGGACCCACATAAATTTTATCAAAATTGATTCAGGACTTTTTGAAAAATAAACAAATACCCAAAAATGTTACATAGACGACGTTTTAGTTTCATCAATCTTTGTAGTAGTTAACTTTCAATCTCTTCTTAATAGATTTGAATGAGAAGGAGGTACTAAAAAGCGGAAAATAAAAAGCTTTTTACAAAAAAGACAACCGCCTTCAAAAAGTGAAAAATAACTTTAGCACAGAACACACATTGACTTTAGTTTCGGAAGTCGGTGGCAATACAAAACAACAAACAGAACAAAGCCACTGAATTTCGAAACTAAAGTCAATGTGTGTTCTGTGCTAAAGTTATTTTTCACTTTTTGAAGGCGGTTGTCTTTTTTGTAAAAAGCTTTTTTTGTCACCTAATACTATCCTTGAAATGATGAAGCTAAAATTTTGAGTGAAAGCTATATTACTTACTTATCTTACTTTAATCAAACCTTTTTTATTTATTTTACAGCATCAAGGGACCGCAGACTTGAGTATATGGTTTTAATTTCAACTCAATACCTCCACGCGTTCCTGAGATAAAGGATCTTGACAGACAGACGGACAACAAAGTGATCCTATAAGGGTTCCGTTTTTTCCTTTGGAGGTACGGAACCCTAAAAATTTAAGGAAATTGACCCTTCTGCAAATGAAATAACTGCAAAGGAAAAAGTGGATCATTTAAAATATGCCTACCAAAGGGAGTTAAAAAAGGTAGGTTCATTACGTCCTAAAACTCTCGCTTGTCCGTACGTAATTTATTTGACGTAGTAGGTAGGTACAGAGGGCTGCGCTTATACCGCATTTACATTCAGCCATTTCCATTGCCGATGGCCCTGCCGTACATATTTCCCCTAATATTGCTGTGGCAACGTTAACGGAAATGAGTGTTTACATTGCCGCTTCATATGTATTTTCAATTCGACTCTGGGCAATAGATAACGTGGAAATTGTCGCAGCGTCGGCGCTCTGCCGTAGAAGTTTAATTAATTATTTAGAAAAAATTGAATTCAAAAGAGGTGTCGTCGTCAGAGGAGACGGTGGATGATAGCAATTCATCGTAATTAGATGAAAATAAGACTATTAATAAGACTTATAACATGATTTATAAATTATGTAATAAACCATAAAATACTTTGATTTTAGCACTTTTATTAGCATTCTCAAATTTCACAGTAATCCGCTTCCAAGCGGATATTTGTGTTTCAGTTTGTACTCTGCGATGGGTCTATAAAGTTCTAAAAACTTCAGAATTTTTTCATTACTCTATTCCAATGGCATGATGAAGGAGGCTCGTAATTAAATGAATTGCAACACGTCAGTCACTTTCACGCGTTCGTTTCCGACTGAACGAGAGAGCTACATGTAAACACACATTGCCGCTAGCATTGCCGCGCTTTGATGTCCACAAGAAAAACTGCCAAATGAGGGATAGCCGGGCAATGCGAACGGCAACGTCAAAGGCAATGGAAATGACCTGTTTACATTCTCGCGTTTCCCAGTTTATTTCCCATGCCCCTGCTCGTTGCCGCGGCAATGGGCTGAATGTAAACGCGGTATTAGGTTATACATTGCCAGTAAATGTTAAACCCCTCTAAACCCTGTCTTGCGTTGAGCAGACACAAATCAGAGGTCAGCTTACGCTGGCACGTTATAGCCTAATATGCGGCCTTTTGTAGATACGTATGGGTACTTTATTTGTGTAACCATATTAAGTAGGTATTCTTTATAGATAAAATAGTCAAAACGCACCGGATCAGCCACCAGCGAAATATATAAACCAAATCTGTGGTACTACGAGATGATGTCATTCTTAGAAAAGAAAAATCACACACAAAGAAGCGGAGTGGATTCACTTATGGAGGAAAATGAAGACGTAAGTTCTTTTTAAATATTTTTTTACAAGCTATATCCATACCAAATTTCATCAAAATCAGTTCAACCGTTTCGTCGTGAACACGTAATAGGCAGAGTTACTTTCGCATCTATATAATAAAAATGAATCGTTTGTTAGTCTCGCTAAAACTCGAGCTGAAACGGCCAGACCGATTTGGCTAATTTACGTCTTGAAATATTTGTCGAAGCCCAAGAAAGGTTTGAATGGTGAGAAAATTGTGGTAGGTAGGGTAGGTAGATAGGGTATGAAAGTGGGTAGATTGGTAGTGTGGTAGGTAGGTTGGAGGGTTGGCAGGTAGGTAGGTAGGTAGGTAGGTAGGTACCTAACTACTGTACAAATTACGCAGACTACGTTTAATTACCTACTTAACTTTTAGGACATAAAAAAGTACCTTTTTCGAAGGGTAGATTCGTAGGTAAGTTGTAGGGTAGGCAGGTAGGTCGGTGAAGTAGGGACAGGACGACGTCTGTCGGGTCGGCTAGTTTATAATATTAGATCTACTAACCATACTAACACCATGCACCAATAATTGAAAATAGTTTTTTTTATTTTTTTTTTATTGTAAATTCTTGCACGTTTCATTATACGAGTACATAATTATAAGATGTAAGTTTACCCAAGGGGTGGAGACCTGGTGTCCTGAAATACAGACCTCTCGTCTAGTTTAGGCACCAGTCTCCCACAGTATAATAATAGCCTTATGTATCTTGTATTGATACCTCTCTAATGTACCTATATTGTGGTAAGAAATAAATTATTATTATTATTATTCTCGTTTATTTATTTTGTTAACATATTAAATTACATTTTGAAATATTAGTAAAAAAATAAATAAAAACATTTAAAAATATAAAAAAATAGTAGCCCACCGGTATCGGGAACAGGGTCCAAGCTACCGGTGGTCAGGGCTCCTGAGAGAGGAATCTCCTGACTATACTACTATTATTATTATTATTAGTAAGGAAATATGAATTACCGATTGACAGCCCTATGAAAGTAGGTAAGAATTTTGAACGCTGTGAGGAAGCTTGGCTTCTGCTCGGTTTTTTATTCAGGTGCTTGTAGGCAGGGGCGTGCACAGAGTTTTTAGGCAGGGTAGGCAGAAAAAATTGAATGCTTAACTTTCTAAAATACCTACTATTTGGATTTGGTTCATCGTATTGTCGAAGATTTGCCACCTCAAATTACCAAACCTAGATTGACTGAATTTATAGACATCAATTTGTTTTTTGCTGCTGTAGGAAAATTATGAATAGGTCTGTATCGATGTAATGCCTCGTTTCAGGCGATTATATTGTTTGAAAATAGTAGGGAAGTTCTCAAGCGTCAGGCTCGCGTCACAGAGTAGGTACTGTACCTACCTTCATTATAATAAGCTCTCTAACGTTTCGGCGTTTCCCGCCCCCTAGCAAGAGTAGGTAAAGAAAAAAATAACAGAACAAACCACCATACGAACAGATGTTTTCTATTTTTTTTAATCGATTTTACGATAGGTACTCAAAACAGGGTTAAAAATAATATTTCTAGAAGAAAAACGTTTTGCAATCTACTAAACAAAGAACAATAATAATTACCTATGTGTTTTTTACCAATAAAATAATTTCAAGTTCACAACTTACTAGAATTAGGTAAGTATTACAAGTACCTACCTTTTTCCCTTTCATGTGACGATGAGATGATTATCTATCATTTACTTAGTACCGAAACCTAAACAAAATGTAGGCATTTTATTCGGGTTCGGTCCTACAACTAAATCTCGTCACATCTTAATCATCGTAAAGCACGAATCTTCTACTTTATTTTGATAACATAAAACAAAACTGTACCGACCTCTTACGACATAATCGCATGGTTAGTTTGTATTTATTGCAAATCTAGCGGCCATCCTCGATCAGTCTTTTTCCACCGAAGCCGAAAGAAAGTTTTGAAAAGGTATCATTTTTTAAGTATTGTCTGTACGTACACAACCACCACCAAACTTTCACAGTGAAGTTATTACATTTTAAACACTAGTAACAACGTTAAAATCATATAAAAATGCAATCACAAAACATTAAACACAAACCAAAACAAAAAAAATGGCGACTCAGAATTCATTCACGTATATTTTTGTCCCTACAATTGTCGTATTTCGTCGTGTAGTAAAATCTAAAATGTAAAAAGGCAATGTCTTCAGTTTGCGTTGTGTGCGTGATTTGTGACATTGTGTTCCATGTACGAATAGAAAAATCACACCACTGTACACGAGCCTGTCACAAGGCACACATCCAAACAAATATAAAAATCTAGGCACAATATATTTGTGTCTTTCCCGTAGGGTCCTAGCGGCGCTAGTGCAGCGCGAAGCGATCGAAATGCGCGAACTAAGGCGCGAACGTATCGATGAGACTTCGTGTTGCCACCGTTACGCGACAGATGGAGCTGATTTAAGATGTTTTTATTTATTGATAGTAATTACTCGTGGATATAATATTAGATATCAAAATAAATTAAAACATGATAATAAATATTTATCTGAGTTGTAGGGTAGACAATGTCTATGTGTCTGTATGAACCGCACGCCACTGCTTGTAGGGCTCCGCATAGGAGAGATCCCACAAACGGCGTATCGGGGAGATGAATAGGTCAAATTTAAAGCAAATTTAATACAAAGAAAAGGCAAATTATGATATAGTAGGTAGGTATATTTGTTATGAACTTATGAAAGTACCTACATGCATTATAAGATTATTATTAATCAGACACTGTTGCCACTGCCATTCTATTTTGGAAATACACTCTTCCTTCACCGTTAAAGTATTCCTTCAGAATATGTCCAATATTCTTCCCGTCATTGGATATCAGTTGAATATTTCTTTGGAAAGGTGTAAGTTCATCTCTTGCTTGACGCCAAGTGCCATAATTTAATGTACCATTTTCTAAGTCTTCTCTGTCGACACATGTAGGTGTCAAATAAGTATTTGACTTTTTTCTCAAAAAATTGTGTAGAGCACAACTTGCTAACAGAACTGCATCTACGTATGTTTTCAAGATGATTGATTGGCTGCTTGAATACTTTAAAACATGAGGCAATAATGCCAGAAGCGTTTTCGACAATAGGGTATTTTACTCTATACGAGAAAAAATCTATAAATATGTTATTGAGACAGTTTAGGCAAAAAGCAGTCGGAAAATGTAAGTGTTAGTTCATAAAATAACAAAACAATTTTTTAAATTCAATTCAAAGTTTTCAGTATTTTTAATCTGTTATAAAACACCGTGAAATAGTAGCGGCCATGTTATTACGCCATACGGCTGTGTAAACAAAAAATTGACAACTGTCAATCAACCGATTGGCGTAAGTTATAACACTTATTAGGAACTTTGTCACTACAAAAAAGTTTATACTAAACTTAATAAATGTAAAGTTATTTACATTGAACTATATTACTAGTAGTACCTCATTGGTTATTTATGAATTAGGTATGATACCAATCGAATCTCACCTACTCGCTGACGGATAGGCTTTGTACTTTTATTATTTTCGTATTTTTTCATTATTACACCTATTACAAAATATGCTTTTAATTATTTTTAAATGAAATACAATTGTCATATTTAATATAAGCTCATTTGATACAAAACGAACTGACGTCATTTACTCTGAGCAATATGGCGTCCAGTAAGAGGCGTTTTCGTCAAACTACGCGCGAAATTTGAAAATTTAAAATTTAGATGCATTTTTGGCACTTATCGATTGAATAAAAATTTTGTGTTTTTTTTTGGTGGCATATTAGCACTACAGAATTGCAAGAATAGACAAACTGTATTGACTTGTCTATTCTTGCTGTCAGTATGTCTATTCTTCCGTAGACATAGCGGGGTCATGCTACGCGTGCTGTAGTTGAAAATCTTTTCTTCATTTGAAATGTTCCTTTCAGACTATGGCTTCAAAATATGCGTATCAAGTGCGAAAGCACTATCTCCCAAAAAAACGTAAGGTACAGTTATGTCTGTTCCAGGCAGTAAATATGATTCAGGTAAATGTAGCTCATTGTTTATGAGTTTTTCATAAAACGTTGTATTTTTTATTATTCCTGCATCAGACATGCTTCCATTTGATCCGGTGTGCACGTATATAAATTCATAATTTGCATTAACAACGGCAAATAAAATAACAATGAATGGACCTTTATAGTTAAAAAATATAGATCCACTTCCATGTGGTTTTACTCATTCTTTACCCGTCCATACAACCCACACAATTATTGACATTCCACTGTGTTTCAAATAACTCAGCAGTCTTTTTCCATTCCTCTTCCGTTGAAGGTAACTGTAAATAAAAATAATACATAGGTCAACACAATGATTTTGGAGAACGATTGTTAGTAAATATTTTGTTTTGTTTCAGGAACCCAGGAAAAGAAAAAGGAAGGGGTCAAAAGAAGATATCCTTGAAACAAAAAAGGATAAATTATATGATACGGCCCAAGCTTTAATGAATATCAAGGATAGTGAAACCAACTCTTTCGGGACCTATGTTGGCAGAAGTTGGAGCAGATTGAATCTGGTCAGCGAGAAATTGCTGAGAAATTAATTTCAGATGTACTTTTCCTAGCTAAAACCAACAATATACGTTTCGATTCGCGTATTGATACACCATCTATTAGCCGTTTTCCTCACTACAACCCAGATTCACCCCATTCTTCATCAGAGAACTCAAACACAAATATATATCAGTCGTCCTTACAGTCAGTACAGTCTCCAAACAGATCGTAGATTTTCATCAATTTCACCTTTTCAAATCCAGTCCCGCCGTTCCTCGTCTCATATCCAGACCCCATATACTTCCCAAATAGCTCAACTAACTGCTTCCGCCTCCTCAAACTCCACTCTTAACATTGAAACGCCACCTCGTTCTCTTTCGCAATATCCTCAACAGTCACCTTTACACCATTCTTCCCAATATAGCTCTACCGAATGTTTTACCTTTCGCAAACTCCCCTTATATTCCATTACCACCACCTCAATCGCCCCATGTCCAACACCCTCAGCAATCACCCGTACACCATTCCTCACAAATCTTTCAACAAACTGCTACGCCCGCCACAAACCCAATGACTTCGCAAATAGACGTAATTGATAATCAGGTACTTACCTTTATTGTTTCTTTTAAAACTTTGTAAATTGCCCGACAAGTTTCAGAAATGATTTCTGATAGAAGTTCATGTGATATTACAGAGCTGTATCTTCTGAGATACAGCTCTATAATATCACACGAACTTCATGTTCTCTATAACATGTTACAGAAGCTAGGTATCTGAGGGTGACTAATAGTCTTTCTTCGGCAGAAACAGCCTGCCTCAGATGCGTATTTTTTTTAGTTATAATTAGCCTCACCATTTCTAATAACTCGTAGAATGTTTCCTTTTCCATTCTGAGGAAGTTGCGCAGGTTACCAGAATCAAGTAGATTCATTAAATTTAGATGACTAAGTTATAATCTTTCCTTAAGCCAACGCTTCATCCATATTCTTTTCCTTTTTTCTTTTTTCTCTTCACTTGCGCACACAAGTGCTAATGCCACCCCAACTTTTTGAAATTTAGAGCGGGGACGAGCCATGTCGCAATGATTGCTTCCAAACAAAGATTCGACAACACACTGAGGTGGGAGCCTTGTTGTAAACCAGTGTGGACGCAAACACCAACCGTGGGCTCCACAAACCTCCCACCAAGGTGATGGTCCCTCTTGGAAGCTTGTTTAAAACAGTCTGGCCCGGACTGTAACGTAAAAAAAGTACGGCCGTTTATGCCGCAAAAAAACGTATATTTCGACACTCTCAAGGGAATCAAAATTTATAGGGTACTTCCCGTTGACCTAGAACTATGAAATTTGGCAAGTAATTTCGTCTTACACTACATGTACAGGGAAAAGTTTAAAAACTATACATTTGTAATTAAATCATAAAAAATATAGTCTTTATTTAAAGTACGTAATCAATCATCGAGGTATGCGCGATCATAATTGTATGGGTGACCAAATCACGGAATTTTAACGGAACCCTCGGTGAGCGAGTCCGACTCGCCCTTGTCCGGTTTTTATTATATAGATTACTATAAAACCTTCCCTGGGCTTCCACAAAACCATTCTCGAGTTTTAGCGAGACTAACGAACAACGATTCATCCATACTTAATATTATAAATGCGAAAGTAACTTGTCTGTTACGCTTTCACGGTGAAATGGCTGAACCGATTTTGATGAAATTTGGTATGAAAATAGCTTGAACCCTAGGGAATGACATATACTACTTTTGATGCGCGACTTCGTTTTCATTCCGCGATAACCGACTTTCACACGTAAGTAAGTAGGAAATAATTATTATCTCTTAAAATTAAATTTTTCATTATGAGATTTATTAAATTGTATGCTGCATACAGATTTATTAACATTAATCGATAAATTGTAATTAAATCGTCCATAGTATTATTGAGGTCAGTTTCATGATCAGTAATGGTTTTGAATTTTTTGTCGCTAGTAACAATAATAGAGATGTCATCAGCAAAAAGGAAACATCTATGAAGGGATATCAATTAAATCATTTATGTAAATTATAAATAAGATAGGTCCCAATATGCTACCTTGGTTGAGGCACGCCACATTTTATATTTTTATATTCAGACGAGTAAGAGTGTCATGTCCCTCTTTTCATTAACCTGTATATATATATCGATTATTTTTTATTTTTGATGTAGGTATTAGTGTTATACACTCGGCGTCACAAAAATCGCACCTTTTCGAAAATAAGTTTAAAACATGTCCCGCCAGTAACGAATACATTAAACCCAATTAATATTGGTATCAATTAAAAGTATGTTTAACGACCTTTAAATTAACAACAGTTAGAATTCCTAAACACAACAGATCTCATTAGCACGTAACGTTAAAAAAAATGTTGTCAAAATACGCATTACAACGGCCACTAATTGCACCTCCCTACAAGGGTATAAAACGGGCGACCCGGGTTAAATGTGGGTCATTCGCTATTCAACCTTTGAAGTGAACACACGTGAACAGCTACAGCAAGAAAAATACCCCAGAAGATGGATACCACTGCAGATGAAGCCGCTCAAGTCATTGCACTACTGCAATCAGGGATGCGGCAATGTGATGTTGCTCGGCAACTGAACTTGAGTCGTTTTGCCGTTCGACGAGTGTTCCAACGTTTCCAAGAGACTGGTGGCTATATCCGAAGACGTGGATCTGGAAGACAACGGTGCACATCCGAAAGAGACGATCGCTTCATTGTTTCGACGTCTTTACGTAATCGGTTCTCCAATGCTGTTGAGCTGCAACAACAACTGCGATCAGCTCGCAGAACTTCTGTAAGCGTCTCCACGATTAGAAGAAGAATGCGGGAGAAGAAAATTGCAGCTCATAGGGCTGCTACAGGGCCCAAATTGACTGCACAGCATAGGAGAGACCGGTTGCAATTTGCCCGTGACCATGTGGATTGGACAATAGACCAATGGAGGGCTGTGCTCTTCTCGGATGAGACGAGGGTGTGTCTTTTCTGCAACGACAGGCGTCGAAGAGTGTATAGGAGGCAAGGGGAACGATTCGCACAAGCCTGTATTCAAGAGACAGTGGAATACGGGGGTGGCTCGTGCATGTTCTGGGGCGGCATGTCAATCGACGGTAAAACGAACCTTGTGTGTGTTTCTCGGACTGGAAGTGCTCGCGGGCAAGGGTCGCTGACTGCTGCTCGGTACATAACAGAGATCTTAGAGGAGCAGGTTTTGTTGGCAGTGGGTTCACGTTAATGCACGATAACGCCCGTTGTCACACCGCTTTAATTGTAAGAGACTACCTGCAAGAAGTTGGCATCCCTGTTATGCGCTGGCCGGCGCGAAGTCCAGACCTGAACCCTATTGAGCACCTTTGGGATGAACTGAAACAGCGAGTACGGGCACGAAATCCTGCCCCTACCACTCTCCAAGACCTTCAAGATGCCGTCGTTGCAGAATGGGACAACATTCCACAAGAGACTGTTGTCACATTAATAAGGTCCATGAGAGAACGCATGGAAGCAGTCATCAGGGCTAGGGGGGGTAACACTAGGTTTTAAGTTAGTTTTAAGGACTTTGTTGTAATTTTTGCTGATAAAATAAAATTTAACTTTTTAATCATTTGCATTAGCTTGCTTTTTTTTATTCCCTGGTAAACAAAAAACCAAATCCATTGATTTATTCTGAAATTTAAATAAATTGCCTTTCCAATTATACCTTATAGTCATATGTATACCATTGATTAATAGGGTTAAAATGACTTTGAAGGGAATTCTTAAAGAGGTGCGATTTTTGTGACGCCGAGTGTAGGACGATAATAGTCTATGTCACATTTTTCACCCTTTTTAAATATCGGCTTCACAAGGGAGATTTTTAGGGCATTAGGAAACACCCCTTGTGAAAAGGATAGGTTGATTAAATATGTCAACACCCCGCTTATTTCATTAACACCTATCTTAATAATTTTGGTGCTAAGTTCATCGTAGCCCTCAGAGGTAGTATTATTTAATAAACACAAAATAAAAACATTTATTAATGATAATATAATAATACTAGCTGACCCGACAGACGATGTCCTGTCTCTATCTACCTACTTACCTGCCTATTTACCTATACCTACCCTACACCTACCCTATCTTTCGAGTTGGATCAAACTGCACACGGTGTACAAATTTCATTAAAATCGGTCCAGTAGTTTAGGAGCCCATCGCGGACAAACATCGTGACAGGAGATTTATCTAATATACTAGCTGACCCGACAGACGTTGTCCTGTCCCTATCTACCTACTTACCTACTTTACACCTACCTTACACCTACCCTACACCTACCCTACACCTACCCTACACCTACCCTACACCTACCCTACACCTACCCTATCTTTCAAGTTGGATCAAACTGCACACGGTGTACAAATTTCATTAAAATCGCTTCAGTAGTTTAGGAGTCCATCGCGGATAGCTGACCCGACAGACGTTGTCCTGTCCCTATCTACCTACTTACCTACCCTACACCTACCTTACACCTACCCTACACCTACCCTACACCTACCCTACACCTACCCTACACCTACCCTACACCTACCCTACACCTACCCTACACCTACCCTACACCTACCCTACACCTACCCTACACCTACCCTATCTTTCAAGTTGGATCAAACTGCACACGGTGTACAAATTTCATTAAAATCGCTTCAGTAGTTTAGGAGTCCATCGCGGACAAACATCGTGACAGGAGATTCATATATATTAGATAGATTAGATAGATATAAATGATAATATTATTTTTTAATGATAATATTTGTTGCTTTACCTCATTTTCTGACATTGGTGTGAGGTGAGATGTACCTACATCGAATTAGCAATTAGATTTTTATTAGGGAACTTGTTACAATTTTGCGTTAGGATAGAATTTGTTGATTATTGAAGGCGGAGGCACGTTCTACCGGTTTTGTAAGTACGGTGTTGTCAATTTTAATATGTTCAAAATTGTCTTTGGGGCTCATATTGTGCAATTTCGTTTTTGATTACTGTCCATGTGACTACATTTGTTGTCATTCTTGTTCAAATATCTAATATTAGCATTACGTTTAGCATTGTAGATTCATTTTTGTAGCAGATTGGAGTATCCGTTTGAATGTTCAGACGCCACCTGGTGGTGGTCTTCAAAAATGGCTATGGTCCATTTTTACATTTTGGCACAAAGTGTACGGTGAAAAGACAAGGATGGCATACTTAACGCTCGGGAGGTTACTCCACTTCGTATAATAGATCAAATCAACTTCAAAAAATTACTTATTTCCAGTTTGTCGGCGACCGTAGAACGGTGCCGTTGTCAGTTGTTTTGTGAATAGTGTTTGTGTAAGTTACTGATTAAAATATGGTTTCCCACCAAGAAGAGTAAGTAATAAACAGTTTGAATGCATAGATTGTATATGTGGTAAAGATTTTAGTCCCAAATAGTAATTTTGACAAACATCGTTGGCCGTTTTGTACGCCATTGTCGGCGCCATGCGTGATCCGTGTGTATTTTCCCTCGTATCATAGTTTTGTTACTAGGCATTGAATTATAACGTGTAACGTAAGAAATTGGCAAAATTGAAGTAAAGAATACTCAAGAGCAAATAAAGGTATTGCCCTTCTATATTTTATTTTGTTTCTTGATTTCTGGAATGTTTTTGTTTAGGCAGCATGCCTTTTATTATGTTTTCGATTAGTAAATCTATTCAAATTGTAGAATGTTTATTATTATTTTCTATATTTTTTCCAAGTACAAAAAATTGGGAATAGATTCCCACTCTGGTTTCAAACAATATTAAGAATTTACTACAAGGCAAAACAGGCCTGATCTACTTTAACGTGTGATAGCTCATGTAATAACGATTCTAACGACATAACTTTTACGCAGCTCCAATGTAAACTAAGAGATATCGACGATTTTAAAAACCGGGGCGTAATCGGGACGTGACCGCCCCGAAGCACCAGAACATTGTACGCCATTTTTTCAAAATGGCCTAGAACAAGAGCGGGTATGTGGTATATTTTGTCTTTTATTTTTATAATATTGGTATCGTAGACAACGGTTATTCCTTATAGGGTTCTAAGTTTATAGGGTTCTTAATAGAGTTTTTTTTTTATATCTGATGTCGCCTGTTTGCTACTACAACGCGTTAGGGTTAAAAAACAGGTTTTACAGGAATCGCATTTTGAAGTTTGAAATGTCTGTAAATTATTTCTTTCTGAGATTAGAAGCCTTTTATGTTTTGTGAAATTAGTTATCTACTATTAGAGGTTTTGTAACATTATGATTTGTTAGTGTATTTATTAACCTTTATATTTTCCACACTACTTAGTATCATTGCCTATACACTATGTAACAAAAGCCCTGTCCGATCCTTAAGAGTATTATTTGGCATCGTACTGCGTACACATATACGTAACCATTTAATGGATTTGAGATCATTATTTTTCCCCAGTGAATATAATTAAATAAAAATAAAAAATGATCAACGGCAACACTGATCGCTCGACAAAGTTCACGTGTTACTACCTACAGTTTTTGTCAAAGAAGCCGCCTGAGCGAGACGGTTTGTATGATCCTGTGTCATGAACCCGCTTTGTCGCGTGCCGCCAAACAAACTTATAACGTAAGAAACCTATGCTACGTCATACCTGCCTACACGTAGGTATCAGCTGATATTGTTTTGTAGGCATAGTGATCCGGATTTCAGACACACTTTCTGTATTTTGTGTTTCAGACATAATTCTGTTTATCAAGAAACAATTAATCGAATTAAATGTAACCCTGATAAGGGCTTTTTTAAATGTGATGTGCTTTTGGCAATGTATTAACCGACTGCAGGTATCAGTTTATTAAAACGTTCACTTGTTGTTACATACTTCGGCGATCGTGCTTCACATGTCCACCTCCAACACTAATACACATTCGACATTTTTCATTCTTCTTTTCATTAAATTTGAATACGACATTGTTCGCGAAACGATAGCGCGTGATACGTACGGACGTCCGATCGAAAGCTATCTCCACGAAAGACTGGCAAAGTGGCAACAAGTAGCGCGCCGGCAGGCAACCAGTCGACGACATCAAAAGTCAGCGACTATTTGAAAGAGTGCCTACAACGCGGTAGAGTAGGGCGGTGTTCTTTGAAATAAAAATAGGTAAAAATAAAAAGATTTTGCCAGCGAGTGGAGTGTTATCAACTTATGAAAATTTGCTATATTCAGTGTTAAATTTCGCATGGATTATAAAAATAAAAAATCCAATAACTTTTGGTTTTTATGATGAGTTACATTTTTATAACAATTTTTTCTTAAAAAATCCAATAACTTTTGGTTTTTATGATGAGTTACATTTTTATAACAATTTTTTATATATAGTATATAGTAGTATAGTAGCTATAGTAGCTACTATACTACTATAGTAGTTGATATTTAATTCAACAATATCAACTACTATATTCCGATCGAGCGTCCAAAATGACGGCTGACTGGCGACTGAGTGAGCGAGGTTCAGTTTACTCGTGTACATTATAGTGGCAACGTCGCCAGGCCGCCAGAGTATCCAGAAGCCACGTAGGGAGCTGTAGCTCGTAGCCACGCTTCCAACTTGGCGACATGGCCAAACCGTCGCCAAGTGAGTTAGGTACCATACATTTCAATATTAACTGCTTGGAAACGTAGCCGGTGACGTCGCCATGGCGTCTTAATGAGGCAGAGCTCTTATTATTTTGTTTAGGCATAAATTTATGCCACATTTGGCACAGCTTATGGTGGTGTATCCTGTACAATGTGGATACTTACAACGAAGCGTCACACCAACATCTGGCCAGTGCCCTAGACCATCCATCCGTATATCCAATGGAGGGATTGGTTTGGATTGTGACCTCTTTTTCTTAGCTTGCAACTCCTTCTCCAGGCTGGAAGAGATAGGCCGACCTCTTTTATTTTCATTTGTGCCTGAGTTACATAAAACAAAGGCCAGCTCATGTCTGAACTCACCTAAGTTCAAAATGTTGTTCTTTGCAACATTTTCCTTTATTGCATTTTTTTATATATAATCCAGGAGTTGATTACAGCCAGATCAAGCAAATGAAAAAATATCCGAATATACCATTTGCGAGATTTGACTCTTATGTGATATCTACCCAGGAAACTATCTAACAAGACAACAACCCCCCATAAGAGTATTGTAGTCTGTTATGGCTTTTGGACACAATATATCAACTGTTTCCTTATTCTTTTTATCAAACCTGTTGACAGTCGAAACAGGCTCTGCTCCTACGTAACTTGATAACATACTCACTATTTTATTGTCCTTCCATGCTATGCATGATAAATCAATTCCCTCATATGATGCTGTTCTTTCTTCATAAATACCCCTAGGGGTATCTTTTTTCATCATCTCTTTTTTTATCTGGTAGTTTGTTGTTGGGAATCCTGTTTTGTTCAAATTTGTAGGCAAATCCAAAAACACTAGATAAAACATACAACTTGAATCCCCACTTAATGGGGCTTGTTTGGTAAGTATTGTTTGAGATAATTACCAACTTTGGTTGCACACATTTGTTCATCAATTGATAGTCTTTGATGTTTTTTTTACACTGGAAAAGGTTTGATTCAGACACGGAATAATAAAAACAAGAGGAAGTGCCCTTAGTCTTACTTATTACTGGATCCAGTGTCGTCAAACTCACACATTTGCAAATTAAAATGTACTTGCAATACACAGAAAACGATGATATAATTGGCTACAAATTAGAAACGCAACTTTGGCGAAAAGCTTAATTATTGTTGTTTGAAATTAAACCCTATCACAACTGACGAACGTTGCTATTATTTTACATGTCAAAATCACTTAAGAGATTTTTTTCCATCTAACAATCCAATTTGAGCAATGTCCAACAAGTTCAGCTATTCGACGCTAGAGAGCGCTGTTACCAAATTACTTAACATGACATCTATTGTTACTATAAATAGGTGTCATTTTCGCATGCAACTGTTATTTATTTTTCTATTCAATGAGAGATGTGGTCAAGTTGTCGATAATTTGTACAATGTAAGAAATATAATTACCTACAGTGTTTAAATTGATCTTTTTAATGTACGTAATGGATCAATATGATTGTATGTAGAAAATTGATTGACGTCAGAATGAAATGACGCATTATTTTAGACATGACAATATCTTTTTTTAATACGTGACAGTCTTTTAAAAACATAATTGACATCTGAATTTTTGTGAAGATAAACTATATACATGTAAGTATATAATAGAATATTTATAGGCTACGTCTAACCGCGAATGAATGACTATTTTCCAGAATATAGGTATAAAGTTTTTAAAACTCATTCTTCCAAACTCGTACTTTTATTTATTAAAAAAAAAGTTTGGTACTAAACATACCTACATGTTATTGTTTTATCGACACGAACTATTTGCATTAATGTGTCGCATCCCTAAACGAGTAGCGTCGAAGTTTCTAGAATTTATGCCACGTAAAACGATTACAGTCAAGACAGCGAGCAAGCTAATTTAACAAGAGCGGGTATGTGGTATATTTTGTCTTTTATTTTTATAATATTGGTATCGTAGACAACGGTTATTCCTTATAGGGTTCTAAGTTTATAGGGTTCTTAATAGTTTTTTTTTTATATCTGATGTCGCCTGTTTGCTACTACAACGCGTTAGGGTTAAAAAACAGGTTTTACAGGAATCGCATTTTGAAGTTTGAAATGTCTGTAAATTATTTCTTTCTGAGATTAGAAGCCTTTTATGTTTTGTGAAATTAGTTATCTACTATTAGAGGTTTTGTAACATTATGATTTGTTAGTGTATTTATTAACCTTTATATTTTCCACACTACTTAGTATCATTGCCTATACACTATGTAACAAAAGCCCTGTCCGATCCTTAAGAGTATTATTTGGCATCGTACTGCGTACACATATACGTAACCATTTAATGGATTTGAGATCATTATTTTTCCCCAGTGAATATAATTAAATAAAAATAAAAAATGATCAACGGCAACACTGATCGCTCGACAAAGTTCACGTGTTACTACCTACAGTTTTTGTCAAAGAAGCCGCCTGAGCGAGACGGTTTGTATGATCCTGTGTCATGAACCCGCTTTGTCGCGTGCCGCCAAACAAACTTATAACGTAAGAAACCTATGCTACGTCATACCTGCCTACACGTAGGTATCAGCTGATATTGTTTTGTAGGCATAGTGATCCGGATTTCAGACACACTTTCTGTATTTTGTGTTTCAGACATAATTCTGTTTATCAAGAAACAATTAATCGAATTAAATGTAACCCTGATAAGGGCTTTTATAAATGTGATGTGCTTTTGGCAATGTATTAACCGACTGCAGGTATCAGTTTATTAAAACGTTCACTTGTTGTTACATACTTCGGCGATCGTGCTTCACATGTCCACCTCCAACACTAATACACATTCGACATTTTTCATTCTTCTTTTCATTAAATTTGAATACGACATTGTTCGCGAAACGATAGCGCGTGATACGTACGGACGTCCGATCGAAAGCTATCTCCACGAAAGACTGGCAAAGTGGCAACAAGTAGCGCGCCGGCAGGCAACCAGTCGACGACATCAAAAGTCAGCGACTAGTTGAAAGAGTGCCTACAACGCGGTAGAGTAGGGCGGTGTTCTTTGAAATAAAAATAGGTAAAAATAAAAAGATTTTGCCAGCGAGTGGAGTGTTATCAACTTATGAAAATTTGCTATATTCAGTGTTAAATTTCGCATGGATTATAAAAATAAAAAATCCAATAACTTTTGGTTTTTATGATGAGTTACATTTTTATAACAATTTTTTCTTAAAAAATCCAATAACTTTTGGTTTTTATGATGAGTTACATTTTTATAACAATTTTTTCTAGTACATATGTTGAACCAAGAATACGCCTTTATTAGATCGGACAGGTTTTTGTTACATATTATATACCTACATATAGGTAATGATACTAAGTAGTGTGGAACTTAGTAAAACAGTTAGAGCTCTGCCTCATTAAGACGCCATGGCGACGTCGCCAGCGGCGCAGGCCTGGCTACTTCTGGCATCCGAAAGTTGCCAAGTCGAGTGGCCATGGCGTCTCGACAAGTCGACAGTTAGTTCGTTTACGTCGTCAGGAATGGATGTAGAAGAAATCGCACTTCTATGGTATCTACGTCGCAGAAAAATAGAAAAGGAAAAGAAGAAAAAAAAAAAGAAACTATGGGTTCATCCTTTTATATCAGATAGAAGCAAAAGTGGTATTTTAAATTTAGTGGAAAATATCCTGTTTTTTTTTTATTATTACTATCATTATTGTTATATATTATTACATGTTACTCATTATTTAATTCAACTACTACTATAGTAGCTACTATACTACTATAGTAGTTGATATTTAATTCAACAATATCAACTACTATATTCCGATCGAGCGTCCAAAATGACGGCTGACTGGCGACTGAGTGAGCGAGGTTCAGTTTACTCGTGTACATTATAGTGGCAACGTCGCCAGGCCGCCAGAGTATCCAGAAGCCACGTAGGGAGCTGTAGCTCGTAGCCACGCTTCCAACTTGGCGACATGGCCAAACCGTCGCCAAGTGAGTTAGGTACCATACATTTCAATATTAACTGCTTGGAAACGTAGCCGGTGACGTCGCCATGGCGTCTTAATGAGGCAGAGCTCTTATTATTTTGTTTAGGCATAAATTTATGCCACATTTGGCACAGCTTATGGTGGTGTATCCTGTACAATGTGGATACTTACAACGAAGCGTCACACCAACATCTGGCCAGTGCCCTAGACCATCCATCCGTATATCCAATGGAGGGATTGGTTTGGATTGTGACCTCTTTTTCTTAGCTTGCAACTCCTTCTCCAGGCTGGAAGAGATAGGCCGACCTCTTTTATTTTCATTTGTGCCTGAGTTACATAAAACAAAGGCCAGCTCATGTCTGAACTCACCTAAGTTCAAAATGTTGTTCTTTGCAACATTTTCCTTTATTGCATTTTTTTATATATAATCCAGGAGTTGATTACAGCCAGATCAAGCAAATGAAAAAATATCCGAATATACCATTTGCGAGATTTGACTCTTATGTGATATCTACCCAGGAAACTATCTAACAAGACAACAACCCCCCATAAGAGTATTGTAGTCTGTTATGGCTTTTGGACACAATATATCAACTGTTTCCTTATTCTTTTTATCAAACCTGTTGACAGTCGAAACAGGCTCTGCTCCTACGTAACTTGATAACATACTCACTATTTTATTGTCCTTCCATGCTATGCATGATAAATCAATTCCCTCATATGATGCTGTTCTTTCTTCATAAATACCCCTAGGGGTATCTTTTTTCATCATCTCTTTTTTTATCTGGTAGTTTGTTGTTGGGAATCCTGTTTTGTTGAATTGTGCCAAGGCAATGTATTTCTTGCTTAGCCAAATAAATAACTAATGTCACATGTATTGAAATTATCGAAAAAGATTTTATAGTTGACCATCAGTTAAGCAAAGCACAACATTATTTGTAGGACCTAAGTCAGGCTCACCTTCAGGCCTTGTGGTAAGGTCTTGGCCAGAATAAATTTCAAATTTGTAGGCAAATCCAAAAACACTAGATAAAACATACAACTTGAATCCCCACTTAATGGGGCTTGTTTGGTAAGTATTGTTTGAGATAATTACCAACTTTGGTTGCACACATTTGTTCATCAATTGATAGTCTTTGATGTTTTTTTTACACTGGAAAAGGTTTGATTCAGACACGGAATAATAAAAACAAGAGGAAGTGCCCTTAGTCTTACTTATTACTGGATCCAGTGTCGTCAAACTCACACATTTGCAAATTAAAATGTACTTGCAATACACAGAAAACGATGATATAATTGGCTACAAATTAGAAACGCAACTTTGGCGAAAAGCTTAATTATTGTTGTTTGAAATTAAACCCTATCACAACTGACGAACGTTGCTATTATTTTACATGTCAAAATCACTTAAGAGATTTTTTTCCATCTAACAATCCAATTTGAGCAATGTCCAACAAGTTCAGCTATTCGACGCTAGAGAGCGCTGTTACCAAATTACTTAACATGACATCTATTGTTACTATAAATAGGTGTCATTTTCGCATGCAACTGTTATTTATTTTTCTATTCAATGAGAGATGTGGTCAAGTTGTCGATAATTTGTACAATGTAAGAAATATAATTACCTACAGTGTTTAAATTGATCTTTTTAATGTACGTAATGGATCAATATGATTGTATGTAGAAAATTGATTGACGTCAGAATGAAATGACGCATTATTTTAGACATGACAATATCTTTTTTTAATACGTGACAGTCTTTTAAAAACATAATTGACATCTGAATTTTTGTGAAGATAAACTATATACATGTAAGTATATAATAGAATATTTATAGGCTACGTCTAACCGCGAATGAATGACTATTTTCCAGAATATAGGTATAAAGTTTTTAAAACTCATTCTTCCAAACTCGTACTTTTATTTATTAAAAAAAAAGTTTGGTACTAAACATACCTACATGTTATTGTTTTATCGACACGAACTATTTGCATTAATGTGTCGCATCCCTAAACGAGTAGCGTCGAAGTTTCTAGAATTTATGCCACGTAAAACGATTACAGTCAAGACAGCGAGCAAGCTAATTTAGACTTTAATGAATGGACATTAGGTAGTTTTTAGTTCGCATCAAAGTAAAAATATGGTATTGTCAATAAAAATCGATTATATTGAAATATATGAAAGTTTTATACTTTTTGGTGATACGATATACCTCTGCAAGAAACATTCTTTGGCCTGCTATCATTTTTGCATGTAAAAATTGCACAATAAGGCAGGGTTGTATTTTTTTTCCTTAAGTGCGACATTGTGCGATATGTCACGTCGCTGCAAGTAGTTGATCTCGACTGGACCAATGTTGATCATTTCCACATAATTGTGCCACACGTTCGATGGTTGCGTGGCACTTCCCCTTGTTTTTATTATTCCGTGGATTCAGACTATCAATAATTGGTTTCACCTTATATAAACGGTCATGTCCTGGTTGGTTAATTGGTATAAATTCGTCATTATCATTAAAATGTATATACTTTTTGATCTTGTCAAATATATTCACAGTCATACTCTGTTTTATAGGGTCAAATCCAAAACGTCTTAAACAGTACTTCCGTGTGCTGGGAAAATTCTGAACAGACATGTACAGTAGAATGCCTAGAAACTTTTTCAGGTCATATTGAGACAAAATAAATCTATTTTCAGGATTTAGTTAGATGGCGTAGAGATTAGTTTCTGAAATTATTTTGTTACAAAGTTCATGTCTAAAAAAGTAGTTGAAGCATTGATATGGCGTTTTTATGGTTCTTCTAGATCGGTGCTGCCTTCAAATTCAAGGTTTGACTCGGAAAACTGAAGTTATCTCTTCTTCCAAATCAGCTTCCTCTTTTCTAAAACCGAAGTCGAGCTAGCAGAGGTTTCTCCTGCTATCAGAAGCAGGAGAGACCTCTGCTAGCTCGTCACAGTTTCTTGGATGAGAGGGGGATCATGCACATCATCTTGTTCTTCAAGTAGAGTAGGATCATTTTCCAGATTATCACCATCCTCTAACTCGCTGCTATAATCGCATGCTCGATCAGCTTCGTGGGTTCATGCTTCATATTGAAGATGTCGTTCTTCTCCAGCAGCTTATCGACTATCTTTTTTTGGCCGTTGTTACATGTTCCACCACATCGATCGAGTCTATACGAACGTACCAATTATTCGCATCAAAGAGGCTGAGCAGAGAGCACTCTGGAGATAGCTCGACGTTTTCTCGATGGATATTTATTTAAGCATCTCGCAACATGTAATCCGTGAAGCTTGGGGAGTACCCATCGAATAACCGGGGCCTCTTCTTGGTTGGAGGTGGGGTAGTTAGGTCTATCGGCGCCAGTTTATAGTCTGTATTCGCGCGTTGATCTTCTGTTGGAGTTGCTGCTTCACCCGTGGGTAGCATCGTTGGAGGAGGAGTCGATGGAGGCTTAGGTATGGCGGTGCTCACGCTAGTCGCGTCCTCACTGTCTGTCACGGGCATCGCGCTGACTGGGCTTGGCATCTCAGTCAATTCCTTGACAGTAGTGGAGTTGAAAATGGTGAACTCCTCTCTCTCTCGGGTAAAGCTCGTACAGCAACTCGGGTTCATCAATTAAGTTCCAGGTATATTGAGGCATGCTGATCACCACACCCGCATCTTGTTGGTAATCGACACCTAGTAGTGTACGGATGTCTCTTGCTTCTTTCAGTACGACAAATTCTGTACCTACTTTCCGACCGTTCATCACGGCTTTGCATACTAGCACCATCTGCGTTCTTATTATGCCATCGGCCAATGTTAGGTCCACCATTTGCTCTTTGAATTGGCATCCACACTTCAGCAGGGACTGGTAAAGAGTGTGCGATGCGACACTCCTTTTTGCACATGTGTCTATATATGCTGTACCCATGATCCCTTCAATTTCAAGGAACACGACAGGCCGTGAGCGTATAACTTCAGAAGCGTTAAGTGCGCAGAAACTAACATCTTACTTCTTGATCATTAACTAGTTATTCCTGCACGTGGTACAATTGTTAGCATATGTTAAGGTGATAAGATCGAGATTAGCTTGTTCGAATTTTTGAATGAAACGACGTGTGGTCTATACAGACGTTTATTGGACACCCATTTTTGAAGTTCGAAACCTCCTCGTTTCAGAATGGTAATAATTTGCTTACTAACACGAATTGCTTCTTCTGTTGCATCGCAGCCTGATGTCAGATCATCAACATAGAAATCTTCACGAATAATTTTGACAACTTCAGGATATTGTTCAACGTTTTTATGGCAAGATAAGGCGCAGATGCTGTACCAAACGTAACTGTTTTCAATCTAAAGTCCTTGATATCAGGTGTTTGGCAGTTCGGCTCAAGGTTGGGTCTGACGCTGCCACGCCACAGTATTCTATGATAATCTGTATCTTTCTTATCTACAAGTACCATTCTGTACATTTTGATGACGTCACTTGCGAAACACACCTTATACATACGCCATCTCAGTATTGATATACATGAGCTCGTCGTTCAAAGATATGCCATTACTTCCTTTACATGACGCATCAAATACGACTCTGATTTTCGTGGTCTCTTTATCTCTTCGAACTACGGCGTGATGTGGTAGGTAAACACACCGGTTGTTTATTTCATCTTTTGGAACTTCCTCCATATGTCCCATTGTTAAATATTCTTCTAGTACCTTGTCGTATTCTTCTCTTAGTTCAGGTTCTTTTTGAAGTCTTCTTTCTTGTTGAATCAAGCGACTCATTGCAATTTGTCTCGTGTTCCCATCCGCTGCTTTTGGTTCGTTGGTACGAAATGGGAGTCTCACAACGTATTGTCCATTGCTGTTTCTCCTGTATGTATTTTCATAGAAACTCTCACATTGGTTTTCTTCCTTTGTGTATGCTCTCTTCATATCTGGTTCTATCTCCCAGAGTGTTTTCAATAAGTCTTCTCCTATAATTTGATGATGCATAACAAGCACCGACTCTGTTTGTTGTATTCTATCTTCCACCTTTCCAAATAAAATCCAGCCAAGGTTTGTTTTGTGTGCACATGGTGACTCTGGCGGACCTTTGATTAATTGGTTCTGTACGATTTGTGCATACACGTCGACACCCAGAAGCAAATCAATAGACCCTGGCTGACAGTAGTTAGGGTCAGCTAGGACTAGTCCTTCTAGATGAGGCCAATAGCTTCTGTTGATTGTGCGGGATGGTATTTTAGTAGTCAGTAGCTTCGTCATAACATATGTTCTAACTTCCATGTTGAAATTTTCACATCTTGATTATAGATTGATCTGAACTACTTGCTTGATATCTTCCCTCGTTGATCCCACGCCTACAACTGTACCTTTGACAGGATATCGCTTGGCCATG
This sequence comes from Charanyca ferruginea, assembly GCA_947361185.1. Classification (NCBI taxonomy): domain Eukaryota; kingdom Metazoa; phylum Arthropoda; class Insecta; order Lepidoptera; family Noctuidae; genus Charanyca; species Charanyca ferruginea. The sequence goes on along the minus strand of OX376077.1, from coordinate 18,305,767 downwards.
AGTTGTTGTGCTGCTCGTTCGCTGATGAAACTTGCTTGTGAGCCTTGGTCGATTAAAGCTCGTAATATCATTGTATAATTGTCTTCGCTTCTCACTTTTACGATTACAGTTGCCAGCAACGATGTACTTTGTTTCGTAGAAACGTGTGATGTCACCATTGTAATGTCCTTCTCGGTTTCTTCAATCTTCTCCACGTTGGTATGTAAGGGTCACTTTGGGTTGTTTTGTTTGTTTGTTCTCAATGTTGCCCGTTGTGGTTTGTTTTATTGTGCTATCTTCCTTATTTTCATGAAGAAGTGAATGGTGACGTCTCCTGCACATTCTACAGCTCGTTGGTATGCGACAATGCCTCACAGAGTGTCCGGGTGCAAGGCAATTGAAGCACAAATTGTTGGTTTTGGTAAACTCGCTTCTTTGTGTTAGTGACTGTTTCCCAAACTCCTTACAGTGGCTAAGTGTGTGGTTTTCTTTACACATTTGACATACTTTACTATTCTCCTCATTAGTTGCTGCATGAAAAGACTTTTCTCGAATATGAACTAAACTTGTCTTTTGCAGGCTTTCCACGCGCATCTCTAGGTTGTGCAGTCTCTGCCTGTCCTGCTGCGCTTGCTCGTGGATTGTGGTGACCTTGGAAAGAATTTCACGTTGCGTTTTCTGCATGTCAATAAGTAGAGTGTATAACCATCCCCCCTCTCCATGGGATCCTGCATCTGCCTGCTGTGTGTCTTGGTGTGTTTGCTCATCCATGTCTGCATCTTCCCCCTCCCACTCTACCACAGGTGACACTTCGGGTACCTTTGCTTTCTTTTTGGATCTTCCCGAGGGGCCCCCTTCCTCCGATTTCCTGCGCCCAGCTCTCGTTGTTACACCGCCAATCATCAAGGGTGCCGATGTTACCCCCTGATGCAATACTTCGCCCCTAGATTTTGTTTGCAAGGCTTGTATTGCGCCCCCCAGGATGTCTTCGTCTTCCAAGGAGTCCATGATCTTTGAGAGTTTGCAGGGGTCTTCACTTTTTTTTTTTTTTTTTTTTCTTAAAGAACGTTCCCTTCCTTCTTCTATAAGATCACGGGGCCCTCAGTTATTGTGTTCGCATGGGGTGTGGTGCCACTAGAGGGGAAGCTGGGTGCTTGTGGAAGTACCTGTGTGGTGAGCCCCATCATTCTAGCCTGTAAGGGCAGGAAAAAGAAAAACTCCGGGGGTTCCACACCCATAGCAGGAGAACTTCGGCTGAGAGGGAGATGGTGCCTGCGGTCTAAATCTCTGTCACACTTTTCACCGTGCTAGGAAGAGAGACCTTCAGCCCGTTTCTTCTTGCGACACACATCCGCTGTATACCCCGGGTTTTTACAGAAAGTGCACCTCATAGAGCAAGAGCCCACGACGGCCAGACCTTTCGTACTTTATAAAAGCTTAAAGTTTTCCTATGCATATCCCCTATACAGGTAAGAACGACCAGCGACTATAGAGTTTGGGTTGTGGTTACTTGGGCAGGTAACAGGTAGTAAAGGTATATAAAAGATTAAAGATAAAAGATTTCCATTTTAATTCTCACAGGCACAGTCCAGCAGAGTTCTCACTTACTGTTACCAACCAGGAGACAGTTCTGAAGATAATCAGAAATCTGGGATCCAACGCTCAGGGTGTTGATGGTATCAGTTTGGACATGTTAACACTCACACTGCCGAATAGCCTGCAAGCCATCACTGATATCGTAAACAAGTCGATAGAATCGCGCACATTCCCTAGCCTTTGGCGACGCGCAATTGTTCGCCCTATCCCAAAAATAAGTGAACCAGGCAATTTTAAAGACCTTAGACCAATTAGTATTCTGCCCTGCCTGTCAAAGATTCTAGAGCGTGTATTGTATTGTATCTACAGATAACTGAATACCTGGAGAAAAATAACATTCTCCCTGACCTTCAGGTCCGGTTTCCGTAAAGGGAGAGGCACTGCGACGGCTCTGATGGATGTTGTGGGCAATATCCTGGAGGCACGTGATCGGGGGGAGGGGTCGATCCTGGTCCTACTGGATTTTTCACGGGCTTTTGACGCAATTAATACAAATCTACTGCTGTCCAAGCTCGTGTACTATGGTTTTGACCGTGATGGATTGGTTTAATAGTTACTTAACCAATAGGTCCCAGTGTGTGCAGATCCACAAGGAGGATGGATCCACTGTGTCATCCCTTCCGCTCCATGTGTCCAGGGGAGTCCCGCAGGGATCAATTTTGGGCCCTTTGCTGTACATCCTCTACAGTGCAGACGTCATTGGATCCTTTGTTAACTGCAAATATCACATGTATGCTGATGATATCCAGATGTACATGTCCTTCAAAGGAGATGATACGGCAATGGCAGTGCAAGGGATTAATGAGGACCTGCATCGAGTAGTGACCTGGTCTGAAGATAATTCTTTAGTTCTGAACCCACTAAAGTCCAAATTCATGGTGTTGGGTACAAAGAAATAAGTTGCTGCAATATTGTCTGCCAAACCAGAAATTGTGATTAAAGGGGAGAAAATTGAGCTAGTAGAGCAGGCATGTAGTACCAATACGAGGCCTGAAAACGTTAGTCGTTTAAATGTCAACATAAAAAGTTACTACTACATGCACAAATGTCTTTACAATGATGTTTCAGCTACATCTTGTGTTTGCTTACCTCACGGGTCATGGCCTTCCGTCTTTGGTTTGGATCCTCAGCAGCGCTGTGGTATGGCTTCCCCCGACTCTGTTTCTGTGTTGTAAACCTGTATAAAATACAATATAATAATTATTCTTTATAAATTCTATTTTCATAATCTTATTATTATCCATTCAATAGTATTTACAATTCTATTAATAATTCAAATTATGTAACAGTAATCGTATCATGTACATATGCATTAATCATTATTTTCAAATTAACTTACCGTTTTCATATAGAATTGCACAGGGTGCTCAGATCGGGTCACCCTCCAGCCCTGAGGTTTGTCTTATTTCGGGTTTATCTACTTCCACTTTCACTCACAATCTCTATATAAACAATACTACAGTCACTATTATTGTAACACATTTTACAACCACATTACATAATGATTTTGTAATTGCTGACGCCATTTTCTGGTTACATAACTCATAGGTCAGGCATCTGTCAAATCGTTACGCAATTTAACGCATTACCGCAACGCTAGTTTTTTATTATTACTCTATTTTGTCTTTGGCTCAGGACGCGTCGAAATGTTGCCACAATTTAATTTAATTATTATGTAAAATTACTGTCTGTTGTCTTTTTATTTTGTTTCTTTTTATTTGTTTGCTGTTTTACATACAGTATAAATACTATTAAAATATTATTTGTGGGCGCCGTGCCGAAACATCGTCATTTTGTGTCCACAGACTGTTAAATGTTTATTGTTCTGTGCCTCGGAACAATAAAAATTGTTTGTTTTTTTTTATTTTTCCGACACAGCGACACGTCGGCTGACGCTGAAAACCAGCGCCGTGACTTCGCGCCTTCGTGCGCGGGCCACGGCATTTATGCTGAGCGTCAGCCGTTTCTCGTGGCAGTGACGCATATTTCTGTCTCATACGTTTTTATAGTTTATTTTTATTTTATTTGTATTTGTTTTCTACAACATGTATCCACTTGTTTTAGTTTAAGTCTTGTTGTGTAATGTGCGTCACTTTCTCGTGAATAAATGGTTTTTCTTTCTTTTCTTTCTTTCTTTCTTCTAAAATAGTACCTTAAATTCGTTAAGGGCGCGTATTCGATTTAGCGCAACTCAAAATCTAAACGATTGCGAGAACGGCGTAGCAGCATTGACACACACTAGTACAACACAATGGTCGGTTTGTGTGCATCAGAAAAAGAAATACGCATGAAATAAGCACGAATCATTAAAATTGATCGGCAAACGACAGCGCGCGATGTTTTACAGTGCCTTTTAAAATAATTGTCTAAAATAAATGAGCTCATATAACGGACTGAAAAATATGCTATATATTAAGCATAACATTTACTTTCATAAAATAAATATATCACTTATGTTTTTATTCAAATACCGGTGAAAAAAAATTGTCAAAGTGAACTGATTTTCTACTTTCTCAACATTGTTTTTTAATACATAATAGTAATATTTTCGTAATTTTGGCTCTGTAGCTGTCTTTATGACTGTATGTACTGTTGGAAAAACGCATAAAACAACATATTTTGGCATATTGTAATGGTTGTATTAGTCCTGAAAGTTAACTCTGACGTCTATTTTCGTAAAACGATATGAAAGAATTGTCTTCGCTTTAAAAAACCGTTTATATTTATATTTATTTTATATCTTTGTAAAACTGTACTGTTTCTAAAATTGTCTTTAAATAATCTGCTCACATAATTACGATTTTGCTCTGGGCAAAACGCAAAAACATGAAGTTTTCGTCACGAATCGAATACGCGCTCTTAAAGTATAAAGCTCTGGAAGCTCTAAGGAAGGTCTGGCCGTCGTGGGCTCTTAGGCTATCAGTTTTCCTTTTTTCCCCTGAGTCCTGATTTCGCTGGTTTTGCCAGTCTGCGTACTAGCCGCGTACTCCTGCAAGGTCTCTTCAATTCCTCGTGCCGTCTCCAGCAGCTTCTCAAATGTTAGCACTGTATCTAGCGGCATATGGTTTCTTATTTCCAAGCGGATGAGCGCGAAGATCAGATCTATTTGCTGTATTTCAGTGTGTGCTGGAGGAGGAACCAATGAAAATAAGGACCTTTTCTTAGCAATAAATGTCTCCGTTGTGGTGTTCGCCACCTGAACTTCATGCGTAATCTTGTGGTGCACCATGAATGCTGGTTTCTTAGGGGCAAACGTATGGCGTAACTTATTGCCGAAATCTTCCCACCGTGTCACACCGGTTTTCACACTGCTGCCTCGTCTGAAGTAATAGTGGGAGACTCTGCAGTGCGTCTGAGTCATTTATCTTCTCCGTTGACTTATAAACGGTAGCTGCGGCTAAGAAGGCTTCCACTGCATCCGTGTTCTTTTTCCCGTCGTACGTGAAGGTGCAGGATGCGAATGTTCCCCGTTTATTGGCCAGGATTGTTCCCAGGAACTGCTGGAACTGCTCGTCTGACATGGGCATCTTGATGTTTCGATGTAGAAGACGACGCAAGGATTCAATCTTGTTGCCTGGATTCGGCTTCGCGTTGTGCGCCAGATTGTAACAGGTTTGATCAAACAAACACACTATGTTCCAACTAACGTAATCGTTTATTGTTGTGAACAAATAGAATTACTTATGGTCTAGTACAGTACAAGGAGCGGGACCCCGTGCGTGCGCTAGCGTAGTAGGTACTGGTTTTCAGAGCTGTCCAACCAGAGAGGTTGAAGCTGACCGAGAGCGCAGCGAAGAGTGCCTGAGCGCATTTTTTTTTTTTTTTTCGGTGTGGCGTCTCGCAGGTCAACCTAGGAGGTTGTCGGCTGCTTAACCGGACTTGTCCTGTGGTGCCTTAAAAATTATTATTTTTAGGGCCTCCAGCCAGGGCAAAATAACTTAGCGACTACACGCTAAGGGCACCCCCTGTGGGGTTCGAGCCTCGGCTTAGGGCATCGCTGGGAGAGGACAGCAAAGGGACAGGTTGGATCGGAGCCTGAGCGCACGGCGGTGATGGTCTTTTATAGCGGCCGATGTGGCTGTGTGGAGCTGGCTTCGCCTCCTCACTCCTCAGTGACGTCTAGCGCTGCGGAACGGGGCGGCCGCGCCACTTACGTAGTGTTGATGTCATTTGATGTCGATTCAGGAGCAGAAGCAGTAGCTTGACTTATTTCCTTATTAAGTTCTTCTTCATTTGTTAAAGAAGATACTTGTTGATCATCATGTCTCCTGAAATCAGACGTACACACAAGACTTACACTTTGTTTTGTCCGTTGAATGAGGTTTACGATTTCCCGCAGCATCTCATCACTCGTAGGCCGTAAAAAAACAGTTTTATCTTCATTTTCAATGTTATCAAAATACTTCTCCGGATTTGTCAAATATTGCAATATTGCTGCTTGGACTAATCGTCGTTTTGCATATTGTTTACGCAATGCAGCCGCCATTTTATTGCTCAGATGAGTGTTTATTTCAAGCAATTTTTTATTTGCAAATTTGAGAGAAATATCAGCTGTAAGCAATGTTGCATCACGGCGACAAAGTGCCTCCACGACAGTTTTTATTATATCAAATATATTATTTAACTCGTGTATGTATCTCCAGTCGTCGTCAGTAAACTGAATATCAATGTTCAAATCTATTAGTGCTTTTGTGATAGATGTTTTTAATTTTAGAAAACGGCTTAACATGGTGGCCATGCTGCTCCAGCGAGTCTTTCCATCTAAAAGTAGAGAATACTCCTGTCCAAAATCAGCTTTGACATGCTTTTGAAGGACGTCATCATTTTTAGTCGGTGACTTTTTGAAAATGTTTACCACTTTTCGTACCTTAGATATGAGCTGATGATAGCTAAACGATTGTGGTGACAAAAATGCTAGTGGTGATTCGTTATTAAATTCAGCACCATCGTCTTCATCGTTGTTATTTTCACCATCATCAGTTTCGTTACTAAATTCGCCAGTTCGCATTCTTAAAGCTAATTCAGATAGAAGCAAATCTTCATCATAATCATAATTGCCAAGTTCGTTCAACTGCTCCAGTATCATCTGTGGCGCTTCTACGTCTTCCTCGATGTCTTTGTTGCGATTATACATCACGTCCACAATTGCTAGTTGAACTGCGTGAGCAATACATAATTGATGGTAAGACTTGAGCGACTTCCCAAATGCAACCATAAGGCTGCAGCCATCTGTGGTTTGAGCAACAATATCTTGAGTTAAAGATATGCCATATTCATTCAACTTGGACTCAATTAACTGCATTTTGCTGCATTCATAGAGCCATGAATTCTTATTAGACCAAGGTTACGAAAAGCGTTTCTAGCAAAATCTGGTGAATGCAAAGTAAGACCTATGTATCTTCTGTTGTGATTGGATGTCCATTCATCGAATGATATTGAAAACTTCTATTCATAAGATAGAATCGCTTTAATCTCAGTAATCACCTCTAGCTTTCTTTTTTCACTTTCCTTGATAATCTTGTTTCGAATGGTATCCGCAGTCTTGGGTAAATTATTGCCGCTTTTTTCAAAAAGATACCTTAAATCTTGAGATGTTGTAAATGTTCTTAGTGGGATTCCATCCATCGAAGCCATACGAGACACCATTACTTCCATACTTGGATTAGCATCACTCTCAAAAAAATGGGTCAATTTAGATTTCTTTTTCGGCATTTCGGGATCCGGAAGTTCTTTTGTAGTAGATGCACTATCCTGTGCTGACGTAGTTGGACTTTCTAAACTGAGTTTATGTACGTTTTTCAAATGTTTTTGTAAACTGCTCGTGCTACCGCCGCCTGATTTTAATATCTTTTGGCATAATTTACATTTTGCTTCACTTTTATTTTTGTTTCTCAGAAAGTAGTGCCAAACAGAGGCCTTGTCTCCTGCCTTATTAATCACCTCTTCGAAATCCATTCTTTTGTATTTTGTTCAGGAATGCAGTCAATCGAAAGATGCGTCTGAAATCCAATAAACTTTCTTAGTAAATTTAACCAGTGTAATTTAGTCCCGCCTGAGCAACGCTGTTATTTTTTATGATTATTTAGTTTAAGTTACCCACTAAGCAATAAGTAGTTTAATGTAACACGCGCCACGTGCACGTGTTCTCCCAAGTGCCCAAAACTGAAATATTACCTACTTTGATTTGTGTTGTATAATTTAAAAAAACTCACAATATTATCAGATTGAATGCCAAAAAACAAAGTAATGTGAAAAAAAAAATAAAAATAATAAAAAGGTGTAACAAACGTTATCATGTCGTTGTCCAGCCAAGTCTGGCCTAGTTATTATTCTATCTATTCCGTCCAATATGTTTCTTCCACAAGAGTGAAGGCGTAATACTTAATTAATAGCAATTAAAATAAGTATTCTCAATTGACTGATACAAAAAATAATAACAATCATTAAGCATTAATATTTTAAGTCACTTACTTGTCAAATCAGCGTCAAAAACAAAACACCCACTCACAACGTTTGTTTGTGTCGAACTAAACAAATGGCGACAGCGCGTCTACCAGTGTTGCCAACCAGAGGTTGTTAATATATCCTGGCGAATATACCTTAATGTTGCCGAATCCCTTAAATTTTTTTAAGTTTCTTAAACATATATCAATAATATTCTCCTCCCGCCCGAGCGCTGTCACGAGCGGACGTGTTTTTGTGACTTCCCTATATTTTATTCTATTAAAATTGTTCAAAACACAGTAAACAGTAAAACAAACAAATAACTACGTGAACAAAGTGCCAACGTATTAATCAGTGAAAAAAGTATATTAGTGCATAAACTATTTCTTGTGTTATCAACGAAAACATTTTTAAAACTACTCACAAGTGAACGTTAAAAGTGTGATTGCTTTGTGGTCTGACCTTCAATACCAAAAACCGGTCACAACACGTGCCTCTAAACACTATCAACTAATCGACAAATTCACCAAACTTTAGTAAGTTCTTGTGGTCTGAAGGCGTAAGCGGTCGCTATCATAATCCAAGTGCGCTGCGAGTCGCAAGTTCGAATCCTCGGGTTAGACAGAAAGTACTTTTTGTCTTTTAAATTTTTTTATTTTTTATTTTTTTCGTTTGCCCTGGATCTTGTTTTTCAATCTGATCTCGATTCAGTGACATCGCTACTGCCACCTTCGCAGTTTTTACTATTATTAATACGCTCCTGGTGCTATGCCTCTAAACCGGACACCTCCTACTTCATCATCCCCGAAAGCCGAACCACCAGTCATTATTGTCAAAAATAAACCGTCGACTATAAAACTAACCCCACCAACCAGTGATCTGCAGCACTCCCAATCTGTGTCTGATCTTCGTTCACTTGCAGCAAATATTACTGAGCGCAAGAAACGTAAGTTTGATGAGGATGACTGCGACTTCTATTCTCTTATTAAGGAGATGTTTGACACATTCTCTAAGGAACAGGAAATACGTTTCCAGGATTTAAGCAGCACAATTAAGGAAGTGAATGCTCAAAATATTGAACTACGAAATAGCGTCGAGCTAATGTCAAAAAAATACGACGAGTTCTTGTTAAGAGTATCGGTGCTCGAGACAGAAAGGCTAGAAGATAAAAAAACTATTAAATTACTGGAAGAAAGATTGGAATCACAAGAGCGTAAGTCACGTGGAACTGGAATTGAGATCCGAAATTTACCTAAATCCCACGGAGAAACGAAGGAAAATCTATGTGTCGACGTCATTAAAATTGGAAAAACTCTGGACCTCAATATTGACTCCTCCACAATCAGGGACATTTATAGAATTCCAGCCAAAGATGGCTCAAATCCTGTTATTGTTGAATTTACCTCCGTCCTAACTAAAGACAGTGTCTTGCGTGGGGTAAAATGTTTCAACAAGTCCAGATCTAAAGGAAATAAGCTGAACACAACTCACATAAACCTTGACTACCCACTAAAACCAATTTATATTTCGGAAACATTAACTCAAAAGACACAAAAGTTGTACTACCATGCAAGAATGTTTAAGAAGACCTATGGATACGCTTTTTGCTGGACCTCAAATGGTATAGTGTACCTTAAAAAAACCTTGGACGCTTCTCAGACACGCATAACTAATGAGGTAGACCTAGATAAATTAAGAGTCTCAGAATGACTAGTAATTATTGAACTTAGTAATAATTTTGTAAAAATGTTTCTGTTTCTATTTCATGTTAATTTTGTTTTTTTGTTTTTGTGTTACACTTGCACACTTTACACCATTCTCTTTTCCTTCGTTTTATATTGCGGACAACCATATAAATACAAGACTACTAAAACGTATCTTTCAACAAAAATCCAAGTGGTAAAGTACCACTCTTTTGCCTTTAAAATAAAAATAGCAACATTCCACGCAAAAAAAATATCAAGATCTCTCGCTGTTGTAGGCGTTCTAAAATGTTTGCAAACTTTATCTTGTTATTATCTTTGCACACCTTACGGATTCTTACCCAAAAACCATTACCTCCTATGGTAATGAAACCACATTATATAGAAAATATCATAATTTTTTGCATTCGGTAATCTTGGTGAATTGTCTGAGGACATAGATAGGGTGACTGTTTCACAGTCCCAATCCGCCGATATTGGAGACTGTCACAAAATCATAACCCCATCGTCGGATCGCCTTCTAGTACTAACGCAAAACATACGCAGCATAAATTGCAATATGTCAGGACTAGAATTATTACTTACTAGACTAAAATTAGATTGTGATTTAATTATTCTTACTGAATGCTGGCTTTCACGTACACCACTAGTTCCCAACCTGAGGGGCTATCGCTTTGAGGCTACAAAAAGTAATCCTAAACAAAACGATGGTGTGGTTATTTACTATAGAGAAAACCTTCGTCTAACTATTATAGAACCAAAATTCGAAGAATGCAACTGTTTAGTTGCCACCTTAGACAATCGCACGGCCATCATTGCTGTGTATCGATCTCCTTCTTTCCATAATATAGAACCATTCTTACAATCACTAAACGTAGTTCTCTCAAATTACTCAAACTTTGACAATATTATTGTCATGGGAGATGTCAATATTCCAATCAACCATAATAAATTAGAGTTAAATGGCGAACGATATCTAACCCTTGCTGCTTCCCATGGTCTTCTTCCAGCCCATACTCTTATAACCCGTAGTGAAAGCGATACATGCATTGACCATGCCCTTCTAAAAACTAGTAGCTCGGCGATGACCATTGTCCCTAACACAACTCTGACTGACCATTTCCCTGTTTTACTAAACTTAAATCTCAAGAAGACAACTCAATTCTCTCTAACATCCATTAAAAAAGTCGACACTGAAAACTTGGCACGTGAGATCCTTAAAATTGACTTATCTCCTATCTATGACTTACCAAATCCCAACGACTCACTAAGGTATCTCTCTGAAAGAATTCAAGAAGCCATAGAAACCAACACCAAAGAAATAACTTTATCAAGACGTAATAAAATTATAAAGCCTTGGATTACACAAGGCCTTCTTCGCTGCATGAAAAATAGAGACAAATTACACCGAAAATCTAGACTCTCTCCAGACAATCTAACCCTGAAAACAACCTACACGCGCTATAGAAACTTTTGCAATAATCTTTTAAAAAAAGTCAAAAGAGCCTACGAGAAAGATTTAATGCAGGCGGCGCGAAAAGATAACAAAAAATTATGGAAAGTAATAAAAGACATCACCAATTCTTCCAAAAATACGAAACACCCAAATGAACTTCTGTCTCTCTCTAACTCTCCTCAATCATCACTAAATGAAATAAACGCCTACTTTGCAAATGTGGGTAAGTCACTGGCTGACAAGATCGGGCAAAAGAAATCGGGCAAATTGAGCACTGCTTTGAGTAGTATCTCTACTGTTACACGGCTTGGTTCATTCGTTTTAGAAAGTACAAGTGAGGAAGAGGTGGACCGTCTTATTGGTAACTTGAAAACCGAGTCTGCTACAGGCCATGACAAAATAAGCAGCCCTTTCCTCAAAGCATATAAAAAGTTTCTGGTTCCTCCGCTTACCTTCATATTTAATTCTTGCCTTCAGAATGGGGTTTTCCCCGACAGCTTAAAAAAATCTGTAGTTATACCTATTCATAAAAGTGGGAACAGAGGTCGTATCATGAACTACAGGCCAATTTCAATCCTTCCAGCACTGTCTAAACTTCTAGAGAGACTAATTAATACAAGACTTATGAATTACCTAGAAACTAAACATCTTCTTTCTACTAACCAATATGGTTTTCGTGAAGGGAAATCAACGGATCAAGCTGTTAATACTCTTATCGACATAGTTAGCAACAATCTCGACAAGAAAAAGAAATGCCTTACAGTTTTTCTTGATCTAGCCAAGGCTTTTGATACGATCTCTGTCCCAATCTTACTCAAAAAGCTGGAAGCACTGGGAATTAGAGGCGTTCAACTAGAACTTTTCAGAAGTTATTTGGCTGGGCGGCTCCAGAGTGTTCGGATTGGCAATCACATTAGTGGAGACCTTCCAGTTACGCACGGGGTCCCGCAGGGCATATCCTGGGTCCAACCTTATTTCTCGTATATATAAACGACCTCACGAGTCTCAATTTTTCCCATGGCAAAATAATCTCTTTTGCTGATGATACTGCTCTTGTGTTCTCTGCCAATACATGGGAAGAGGCCTTTGATGCTGCTCAGTGTGGTTTCGATTCTGTAAGGGAATGGCTCGAGAGTAACGCCTTAACTTTAAATGTGGAAAAGACCAAGTATGTTTGCTTCAGTATACGGTCAAACACAGGTCCCAATCACGATCGTCTTAATATCACTGTACACGAGTGTGTCTCTAAAGAAAAATGCTCTTGTTCTAAACTAGAACATGTTAAAACAATTAAATACCTTGGCGTTACAATAGACAACCATCTCAACTTTAAAGAACATACTAAGTCCCTCGGTGGTAGAATCAGGAAATTGATCTACATCTTTAAAACTCTCCGACACGTCGCCGAACCCTCTGTACTGAAGCAAATATATTTTGCTCTCTGCCAGTCCCTCATAAGTTACTGCATAACAGCATGGGGGGGATCCCCTAAATCCACTATTAAATCCGTTGAAATTGCCCAACGAGCCATATTGAAGGTTTGCACCTTCAAAACACGGCTGTTCACCACTTCGCTGCTTTACGAATTTTGTGAAGTCCTAACCGTTAGGCAGCTCTATCTTCTAAATTTAATATTGATGCAACATAGGAAACTGAACTATGACCCACTCATATTAAATAGACGTACAAAACATTTGGTTTGCCAACAATTGATCGCATCCAAAACTAAATTCAGCACCCGGTTTGCTCCGTTTATAGGTCCCCATATTTACAACAAGATAAATAAAATTCTAAACATTTACCCGTTGACACAAAAATCCTGCAAATATAAAGTAAGTAATTACCTTCAAAAGCTTACATACGAAGAGACAGAAAATTTGCTTCATGTCATTACATAGTAATTTATTGTTATAGTTCATAAAATTAAAAAAAATAATAAACCGCCAATCACAATGTTCCGCAATTCTCACACACCCTCTCACACTCACTCATGCGCACCCCCATCTCACACAAAGAGAGGACTGTTCAAACACTTAGTTAAGTTACCTAACTTGTAAGATTATGCTTCGTTTTTTTTTTAATCTATTTCTTAATTTATTTATTTTTATTATTCATGTATTTTCTTCTTTTTTTTTTCTCTATAATATGTTTGGCACGTACATTTAATCATGGGTTCATTAAAACACATAACTTGTATATTTATTTGTAACTCAGGGGGATCGGCGTTGAGGGCTGAAATACAGGCTTTGCCTAGTTTGGCCCCAAATGCTAATACTTTTGTGTACAATAACTGTAGACTAAGCACCTTATTTGTGAAATGATGTACATTTTTTTCTGTCAATAAACATTATTATTATTTATTTATTATTATATTAAAATTATAACGTTATTTATTAATTTAACAGTGAAATAACAGTATTTATTCTGTTAGGATAATAACTTGATATTTAGCATCAAGAGTATTATAGAGATAATATTATTTCTAAATTTATTTTAAGAGAGATCCGAAAGAACCGGACCGACCGGTTCTTTGTTTTCCAGAACCGGTTATTTCAAGGACCCTCAGAACCGGGAAAAACCGGTTCCGATGCCCTAGTTCACTTGTTGTTGTTGCATACTTCGGCGATCGTGCTCCACATGACCACCTCCAACACTAATACACATTCGACACCTTTTCATTAAATTTGCACGTACTCTTTGCAGCGCACTTGTGTCCGATTAAAGTGAGTCGAAAGCTGCCACAATCCGAATTCTGACTTCGATTTCCGAATCGCACTCTCTTTTATAAACTATTTGTTTAACATGACCCCATAAATAAAATTCCAGAGGCGTAATACGACATTGATCGCGAAACGATAGCGCGTGATACGTACGGACGTCCGATTGAAAGCTATCTCCATGAAAGACTGGCAACAAGTAGCGCGACGGTAGGCAAGCAACCAGTTGGCGACATCAAAGAGTCGGCGACTAGTTCAAAGTGCCTACAACCCGGTAGTGTACACAACTTTAGTCTCGTAAGCTTTTGATACTACTACATCTATCTCCTTTTTTTTTCTTAATAACTACCGCTTTCTCAAACTCTTCTTCAGAATATGACGTTTTAAAAATATAACGCTTGGCTCATCTTTCAAAAGTTTTATTATTTTCATGTCACCAATCTTTGCTGGATTATTTTCTTCGTGTTTTTGAAGTGCTACCCCCATCTGAGTACACACACTTCCAATCGTAGAAGTCAGCAAAACACAATTCTGAAACTTTTTGTGTAACAATGTAAATTAGTAATTATGCTTCACTTAATGTTGAGCTCTGATTAATGAAAAATCCTTTAAAATGTGGCTTTTCAATGGTTTTTTAAATGTAAACAGAGATTTTGCTTCTTCTATATTTTGAGGTAACTCGTTGTAGGTTTGGGTCCCATCATATAGAATACTCTTTTTTCCGTAGTTCGTTCTATGGCACAGATTATCCGCCTGCCTTGTCATAAGTTTATGATAATCTATCTTTTTTGTGAATGTAATTTGTGAGTATCTTTAGTAAAGATTTTTCTAATAAAAATACATGTATTATATTTATGTCGACGTCCCCGGGGAATAAACCGGTAATCGCAAAAATCAAATATTACAGGAAAAATGATTTAGTGTTTTTGGGGTATATCTCTTCAACAAAAGGTAATCATGACAACATTGTGATATGACGGAAAAGCTAATTTTTACCGGAATAGTTTATAGTATTAAGTGTAACTATTAAATATACACAGAATTAGTTATTCACCAAAATACATATTGCCGAAAATGGTTTTATATAACTTTAAGGGTATTGATATCTTAAGATCCTGACTTATCAATATTATTCCAGTAATGTTTACTTACCGAATTCTTCTTGTAATTTTCTTAGAAATCAAAGGCATAATATTGCTTTACTGGATTATTAAACGTGTTTTTTTCATTACAGAGTGTTTTATTAATGAAAGACTCAATAATTTCTTACTTTTTAATATAACTCAATCAACATTGTGCATCGGATCCACACGCACTGACGTGCCAGAACGCGGGCTGTCAAGCTTACATTTTGTTATTTTACCAACTTGACACAATGGTTATTAGCTCGTACAACACGCTTTTTTTTTTTTTTTTACTATTAAATAGGCTTGCGTTTGACCGCAATTCACCTGATCGTAAGTGATAATGCGGCCTAAGTTGGAACACGCTTGCCTAAGATGAACCGGTTCACTCGTGCCTTAAAGATACCCAGATTATACTTATCAGGGAACAGAGAGGCGGGCAGGGAATTCCACAGTCTGGCAGTTCGCACAATAAATGTGGAGTCAAAGCGCTTGGTTCGAGACCGTGGAACTTCAACCATATAGCGGTGACGCTTCGCCGTATCTCTGCTCGTCCGATGATGGAACGGGGATGGGGGAATTAAATTGTGCAATTCCAAAGCACACTCTCCGAAATGTACCCGATAAAAGACCGAAAGGCTAGCAACGGTGCGGCGATGTTCAAGGCTCTGGAGCTTAGCCTTAACCAGGGAGTCGTTGTTTATGAGCCTCTTGGCACGTCTATCGATGACTTCCAATGCCTCCAGTTGGTATTTTGCCGATCCATCCCAAAGGTGCGAACAGTACTCCATGCACGATCGAACTTGTGCTTGGTATAAGTTGAGCAGCTGTTCCGACGTGAAGTACTTTCGCACCTTTGCGAGGACTCCCAGCTTTTTGGCAGCTAGCTTGGCCTTGGATTCAATAAATGACCCAAAGTTAAGATTTGACGTCAAAGTAACGCCAAGAAGCTCAAGCTGGTCAGTGATTGGAACGGATACATGTCGGAAAGTAGGGGCCAGATGGAAAGGCCTCCTCTTGGCAGAGAAAAGACACGCCTGGGTCTTAGCTGCATTGAACCTGACCAGATTGGCATCGCCCCAATCGGAGACTGCCTTGAGGGACAAGTTCAAGCGCTCGACCATGGACTCTCTAGAAGACTGGATTTCAACCGCACTGGCACGTGCGCTGGATGTATAACTCTCTACAACCGTGCTGTCATTTGCGTACCCAAAGGTACCGGGTTTCAGCAGATCGTTGATATGCAGCAAAAAAAGGGTTGCAGAGAGTACTGAGCCCTGAGGAACCCCGGCATTTATTGCCATTTGATCTGACGAGCAGCCATCAATGACTACGCGAATTGATCGATCACTCAGGAAATCCGATATCCATGCACAGAAACCAGCGGGCAAGCCATATGCTGGAAGCTTGCTAATAAGACCATCATGCCATACCCTATCAAAGGCCTTCGAGATGTCCAGGGAGACGGCAAGTGCTTCCCCATATTTCTCGATGGCCTCACTAAAGATATGAGAGGCGTACGCGAGAAGATCCCCAGTGGACCGATTTCGGCGAAAGCCATATTGACGATCACTGAAGAGGTCGTTAGCTTCAAGGTACGCCAGGAGCCTGTTATTGAGGACACGTTCCATTGTCTTGCAGATAATGGACGTGACCGAGATGGGCCTATAGTTGGTAGGATCGGCATGACTACATTTTTTGGGCACGGGCTGCACGTTGGCAAGCTTCCATGACTTCGGCACTAATCCAGTCTCGAGAGAGAGCCGAAAGAGGCGTGTCAGTACAGGAGACAATTCTTTTCTTAAAGCTATTTATCCTAATACATAGTCTTTCAAATAAGCTGGAGTTTTAATTTCTCTTTTAGATCTATTAGATAATGGACTAGGTGATTTGTGAACAAAAGAAGTCTTAGTAGTAGGTTGAGAATTTGTTAATGGATTGGTAGCTACCAAAAAATTTTGGGTTCAGGATCCTCTAGGAGACTAACATCTAAATTAGTTGAAGAGGTACAAGGAAGCGATATAGCATTATTATCCTGTTCTGTGTTTGTTGTTGTTGTTACATTTTCTTGTTCCTTAACAACAGGGAGTTGTGGTGTCTTATTAGAGGTATTTAGAGATTCAGATACTAATGTTGAATGTGGTGAAAGTGGACGAATGTGTATGAGGTCTCTTCTATATGTTGAATCATTCACATCCACTAGGTAGGAACGATCTGAAAGAACATCTGCAATTATTCCAGGAGTCCAAGTTTTGTTACATGCTGGGTGAACCTGAACTGATACCAGGCTGTCCAATTTCTAATGTAGTTGCTTGTTTGGCCCTTTTGTCATGCGAGTATTTTACCCTCTCTTTTTTATTCTCAAGAATAATGTTCTCAGAAACATTTTCAACCACATTTGGTTTCAGTAAAGTTTTAATAATTGGTAGAAATCCTCTTGTTCTACGTGAAAATAGTCTTTGTACAGGACTTGAATTTAATTTATTAGGGGTATTTCTCAGGCAGAGCAGACTCAACCAGATATCTTCTTTATCCTCAGTAGCTTTTGTTATTAATTTTTTGGCAATCTTCACTGAAGCTTCAGCTTTGCCATTGCCTTGGGGATGGTGCGGAGATGATGTAACTTGCGTGAACTTCCATTTACAAGCAAAGTCTGAAAATTCTTGACTGACAAAATTAGTTCCACCATCTGTGATAACTATTTCTGGAATTCCATGCCGTGAAAAGTTTTTCTTGCAAATTTCTATTACTTGTTTGGAAGACAAGTCTTTTAGTACATCAATCTCGAAGAAATCTGAATAATGGTCAACTGTTATTAAATATTTAATTTGTTTACCATTTTGGTTAAAAAAAAAAATATCATAGATATTATTTGGAATGGATATTCAGGTATTTTGTGACTTTGCATGGTAAATTTTTGCTGACTTGGTTGATATTTACTACAAGTAGAGCAATTTTTAATCATTTTTCTCTTATGTCATTCGACATCGATGACCAGAAAATAGCATCTCTAGCTAATTTTAATGTACTTTCAATTCCTGAGTGTGCTTTGTGTAATTTACTCAACATTTTTTCTCTTAAATTTTCTGGTATTAATATAGCTTGATTCTTAAGTACAAGATTCGCAAAATACGCGCTGAGTCGTGGAGTTGCGGACACCGGCCCGTCATACTATTACTACTAAGTACAAGATTATTATAGGTTGTTAACTCACTTTCATAATTATGATATTGTTTAATAGCATCTGGTACATCTCTCAAATATTTTGGCAATCCATGTAGAATAAATGTTTTTAAAGCCAGAATATTGTGATCTTTTGATGATGCATCTTCTATTTCCTGTATGCATTTATCAGATATAGGTAAGTTTAACAAAGGTTTAATTCTTTCTATAATTTTAAATATTTTTATGTCTTTTGATCAATCAATGTCTTTACATTCTAAATAAAATCGAGATATTGCATCTGCCATAACATTTTCTTTTCCAGATACAAATTGTAACTCAAGACTGTATCTTTGCTGCATCAGAAGCATGGATTGAAGCCTTTTTGGAGCCTGAAGAAGAGGTATTTTAAAAATATTTAATAAAGGTTTGTGATCTGTTTTGATAATTGTTTTAGTGTTACCAATAATTACCTGATCAAACCTTTTGCAGGCGAAAAGAACTGCTAGAAATTCCTTCTCTATTTTGGGCTATTTGGGCATATTTCTTTTCAGTTGGAGTGAGGCATCGAGATGCATATGCAACTGGCTGGTTCTGTTGAAACAGTGCCACCCCCAAGGCTCCTTCGCTGGAATCACATTCCACAGTTAGTGGCTCATTCTTATCATAATATTTCAATGTTTTGTCACCGATCATGGACTTTAATGTATCAAACTCCTTTTGAGCTTTTTTATTCCACATCCATTCAGTTTTATCATGTGTAAGGTGTCTTAGATATACTGAGTTAGCACTTAAGTTAGGAATAAACCTACTGAGATATGTAACTACACCCAGAAATTTCTGAACTTCTTTTTTGTTTCTTGGGATTGGAATATTTGAAATAGACTCTATTTTTGATGGAAGACTGGTTGAAGACCTTTATTGGAAAACATATGCCCATAATATTTTACTGAAGTTTGTGGTAGTTTTGTTTTTTTTATTTAATTTACAATTATAGTTTTGTATTCTGTTAAATAAATTCTCAAGATTTTTGTTATGATCTATAATAGCTTCTGTCATTGTATCTCCGACTCCATATACAAGCAAATCGTCCACCAATGCCTCAATACCGCTTAATCCTTGAATCATTTCACTCATTTTTATCTAAAAATGATCTGGAGCTGAAGAGATACCAAAGGGAAGAACCTTCCATCGGTATTTACCAAATGGTGTCCAAAATGTTGTTAATTTGCTGCTTTTTTCAGATAGCTTCAAATGCAAAAACCCTTTTTTGACATCAAATGTTGTGAATACTTTAGCTTTACCTAGCTCTGGTAGTATTTCTTCAACAGTAGTAAATTGATAATTAGGCCTTTTAATAGCTTTGTTTAAAGGAATCGGATCTAAGCATATTCTAAAGTTTTCCTTCTTTTTTATAATAAGTATATTAACAGTAGTAAATTGATAATTAGGCCTTTTAATAGCTTTGTTTAAAAAAATCGGATCTAAGCATATTCTAAAGTTTTCCTTCTTTTTTATAATAAGTATATTGCTTACCCAATCTGTGTGATTATCTTCTTTGGTAATTAGCCCTTCTTCTTCTAATCTCTTTAATTCTTCTTTCAGCAATGATCGTAGAGCTACTGGGACACGACGAGCTTTTTGAAACTGTCTCATCAATTTCAAGATCAACTTCACCTGCAAAACTTCATCGGCCTTCAAAAACTGAATTATATTTATTTATATTTTTTTCAGTTTCCTGTGAATAATTGCATAGTACTTCCTTGCAGAATTTAACAAGACCCATATTTGTACAAGCTTGGCATGATAAGAGTGGAATGTGTTTGTTGTGTACTATCTGAAATGTAACAATGTGTTTATTTTTCTGACCTGAAATGCTCGTTCTTAAATTAAAAATCCATTTCACCATGTACTACAATACGATTTCCTCCAAAACCAAACAGAGTTTTATTTGAAGGTCGCAGTTTTTCCTGTACATAACCTTCACCAAACATCTCCTTAACATTTTGAAGACCAATTAGACACTCATCAGCTGCTGTATCAAGTAAACATTTTGTGGTTTTCCATTTGTTTTCAACAAGGTATTCAAGTGTGCACTCGGCTAAGTTTTTATTCTTATTATTTTTGATCTTGTTGATAACATATTCAGTGTCAGAGTCTGAGACAAGACTGTTATTTTGTTCTTCTGTTTTGTTCTCCTTCAGCACCTTTACTTGTTTCTTTTTCTTACAAACTTTCTCTAAATGGTTTTTACCCTTACAGTTTTCACATTCTTTACCCCAGGCTGGACATACTTCTTTCTTGAACACATGATAATTTGCACAAAACTTGCATTTTCTTTTTTTATTTGTATCTTTGTCCTCTATTTTCTTTATTTCTGAAGTTGTTGTTCCTGATAAATCCTTCATATGTCTTTCAGTGGCCGTAATTATCGTAATCATTGAAAACGATTATGTAAAATAAATTTGTTGTTGGTATCTTTGAGGGAATAATTAAAAAAAAACTCACAAAACTTATTAAAATTATAACGTTTATTAGGAACAAAGTTCTCATAGAGATCACAAATTACAATCAGTAAAAGTATAACAAAAGTAGCCAAGTAAAAACACTAATAAGTAATCTTAATAACTAATCGGTATTATCAATGGCATCATCAGTATCATCGCGATCATCACTATTTTCTACTGAAATTAACGATTCATAAAATGCGTGGTAATACCGTGAAATCGCTCCACTATTGCACAAAGACAATAAATCTGTATGTAACGCCTTGCTTATAGGAAGAGGTTGATGATAAGCACGTGCCAATACAGTATCTTCTATCAGAGCATCTGTCTTAGGTTTTCGCCCACGTCGTTTGGTTTGAAATGAATTTGAAATATTTAATTCAGAATATGCCTCATCGAAATCATATTTAAAGAAAACCTTGTCCTGTTGGGATGATGATACATGAATTTCCATTACATCAGACCGTATTCCGCCTTTTTTTTAATTTTGAAAGAATACTACTTTTATTTAATTTTTTCGACAAAATTTTGAAAGTTTTGCACGCAGACTGCGTCCGTTCTGCATCAGTTTTGCGTCCAAAACTCACAAAGTTTAGTCGAAAAAATTAAATAAAAGTAGTATTCTTTCAAAATTAAAAAAAAGGCGTATACTAAAAGATTGATAATAAAATTGTCTGTAAGATGGTGTAAGTTTCGTTTAATTATACCTGGTAGATTTTGTGTGATTGTCAATGTTTTGTCCGCGTCAGACACAACTTCACGTGTTAATTAAGCTATATAATATGAATATAATTAAAAATAATAATAAATAATAATAATAAATGTTTATTTTATCTCCACAAATTACATCAAGTTATAAGTACATATATTATAGGTACAGTTGACAGGAACAATTTTACAAGATATTTGTAATTTGTGGGAGATCTGGAGTCTAAACTAAGCCGAGGCCTGTACTATAGATCTCCAGGCCCCCCATGTAATAATATTGTACAGATTGTCAACATGAAGAAGCGAACGTGAGCGTAGTGAATGAGCGTGGTCAATTTTGATATTTTTGCTTGTGGAAGTGATTTGGAGTGTGTGTGTGTGTGTGTGTGTGTGTGTGTGTGTGTGTGTGTGTGTGTGTGCATGTGTGTGTGTGCTTGTGTGTAGTTCAAGGATATATAATTTTGTCAAATATCAATTAAGCATGTTGTAACATTTTTTGTTAGGGTTTTTAAGTATGTATTGTGAGTAATATGTAGATAAATGCATAATAATAATAATTAAATGTATAATATGATAATTCTGATAAATAATATAATAATATTAGGTCTTTACATATGAAATTGCCGTTCGGTATCAAAAAATTAAAAATAACTTTTTTTAAAACAAATTATATATTTAGTCAATCGAAGTATGCACCATTGTTATCGATACACTTCCGCCATTTTATCGGGAGCTCATTGATCCCTTTGGTAAAAAAATCCTAGGAGCGAGAATCGATGAACTGCTTGAAGGCTGTTTTAACTGCCTCATCAGAATTGAATTTTTATCCTTGTAAAAAGTTGTCTAAATTTCGGAATAAGTGGTAATCGGTTGGGGCAAGATCTGGAGAGTATGGTGGGTGACGCAGAGTTTCCAGTCGCAGCTCCTCTAACTTGGCGACGGTCTGATGTGCAGTATGTGGTTGAGCGTTATCCTGAAGGAGCAATGGGCTAGAGCAATTGACCAGTCTCGGTTGTTTAATGGTGAGCTTTTCCATCATTGTTTGCAACTGTTGACAATACATGTCTGCAGTAATCGTCTGACCTGATCTCAAGAAGTTGTAGTGGATGACACCAGCACAGGACCACCAAACACTAACTAGAATCTTCTTTTTGGTCAGTTTTCGCTTGGGGCAAGGTTTTGCCGGTTCTCCAGGGTTAAGCCATTGTGATGATCGCTTGCGATTATCGTACACGATCCACTTCTCATCACAAGGGACAATACGATTTAAAATTCCCTCATTATTGTGACGATGGAGCAAAGAAGCGCAGCAACCGATGCGTGTTTGTTGGTGTGCTTCAGTCAATTCGTACGGTACCCACTTTTCGAGCTTTTTTACTTTTCCAATTTGACGCAAATGGATAATGATTGTTTTGTCACTTACTCCAAAGGCTGCTGCTAATTCAGAAGTGTTTTGAGATGGACCCGTTTCCACTATCGCCTTTAATTCTTCATTATTTACTTGAGTATCCGGTCGTCCACGAGGCTCATTTTGTAAATCAAAATTTCCAGAACGGAAACTTTGAAACTAAAAACGCACCGTTCGTTCGTTAGCGGTGCTTGGCCCGTACACGTCGTTAATCCTTCGAGCCGTTTCTGCTGCACTGGTGCCACGGTGGAACTCATATTCGTAGATACCGCGAATTTTTAATTTCTCCATTGTTGTTGCTATAGCAATTTTCAAACCTAAACAAATGACGTGAAAACAAATGAAACACGAATTTTAGAACAATATTCTTTGGTCTTTATTTTGAAATAATTTTGAATTTGGAATTCCTATTCAAACACAAAATATTTGATTTCAAAGTTGCCAATATTAAGTATCGGCAATTTCATATGTAAGGACCTAATATAATAAAAATAATATAATGTGATATATAAAATGTAATATTATAGATGTATGTATATAAAGTACACGTCAATTTATATTGCTACCTCTAGGATTTTTTCTGTTTCGGAGTAACTAAGTGTCTGTAACCATTTATAAATTATATTTTTGCATTCTTTTTTACAATAGTTGGAGAAGGGTACTATCTTATTTATTTTGTTAAGAAGCATACCTCCTCGGTATGGAAAAAATCTTCGTGCAAATGAGGTGTTTACGGCAATCGACTCACATACCGCGTACTTTCTTCTAGTCTAAGCTATGCGCTTTCTTCTGTCCTCTGGTAAGTCACTCAGCTTGTGAAGTATAGAAACCATTATATAAAGCTGGCGCACGGTGAGGACTTGCGCTTCTTCATAGAGTTTAGGAGTGGGAAATAGCCGAGGTTTTGATAGGCTTACTTTTAGTATCAGTCTTTGAGCTCTTTCAAGGGTTATCAATTTTGTTTTACAAGCTCCTCCCCAGGTAGTGATGCAATAGGATAGGATTGATTGCGCCAAGGCCTCATATACTAATTTTATGGTCGGTTTGTCTGCTACGTCACGTAGTGATTTAAAAATGTATGTTAATTTTCGCATTCTATTGGATAAAGTTTGTATATGATTCCCAAAATTTAAGTTAGCGTCGATTTCGATTCCAAGATATTTAATACATTTAGTGGGGGTAATTTTGGGACATGTGCAGCTTGGCGTTGGAGGAAAGTTACATTTATGCGCATATATGTTATTTGTAAGATTAGCTATTTCTGTTTTGTTATGGATAGAGAAGACAATGAATTTTGTCTTATCGTCGTTTAAAGTGAGAGAGTGTGATGTTAACCAATGACAAATTTTGTTAAATCCCTCCTGCGCTCGATTAAAAAGTTCAATCTACGAATCAGCATAAAAAGTTAGAGCTGTATCATCTGCATAAGCTGAGATGCGGCAGTTTTTACTACTAAGAGTGCAGAGCTCATTTATCCTTTTGTATGCCGTAATTACAGACATAATTAAAAAACTATTGTGTTTTGCGTAGATCTACGTTCCGGCATACAAGAGGTTAAATAACAGAGAAAGAGTGTTGGGCCGAGTATACTGCCTTGTGGCACCCCGAATGTTATTGGCAATGCGTCACTGACGTTGTCACCGACTTTTACACATTGCGTTCTATTGTGCAGATAATCGGATAACAATGCCAGTGGAATGCCTCTTATACCAAGTACTTCCAGTGTCTCTACAAGGCAGGGGACAGAAACAGTGTCAAAGGCCTTAGCAAGGTCTAAAAATAGAGTTAAGCATTTCTTTTTATTATCTAATTGATTAACCAGAAAGTTAACAAGGTCAAGCACAGCATTATTAGTTGAGCGGCCAGATCTAAAACCATATTGCGAGTTAGAAAGTAGATTGCCGTCTTCTAGGTATTTAGTAAGTCTGGTATTAATTATGCGCTCAAATAATTTCGATAATGAAGTTAATATTGCAATCGGCCTATAGTTACTGACACTACCCCTATCACCTGCCTTGTAAATCGGGTGTACTACAGCTTTTTTTAATGAATCTGGATAACCCCAGCCTCAAAACAGCGATTTATCAAATCAGTAAGCACGGGAGTTACTGACTTGGAAGTAATCTTAAGTATCTCGGCACCAATCTGATCCCAACATGCAGCGCAGTCACTTTTTAGAAACTGTATTGTTCTCGCAACTTCTTCATTGTCGGTTGGTAAGAGGACAAAAGATTTCACGGGAGGCTCAATAACTTTCTGGAACTTAGGAAAGCGAGTGGGCAAAATCATGTCAGATAGACGTTTACCGATAATAGCGAAATATTCATTTGTTTTGTTGACTGCCTCTTTGGGATTGTCAGCAATTTTTAAAAGTTGTAGTGGTTGTTGGTTTTTGTTCTTGTCGTTAGTAATAGTTTTAATGGTAGACCAAAGCCTTTTTGAATTATTTTTAGACATTATTAATTGATCTCTCTCATACTGTTTCTTAAGTTTTTTTAATAAATTATTGCAATAATTTCGATATCTTAAGTACGATATTTTTAATATTTCATTAGTTGTACTTGATTTTAATTTTTGGTGCATCCTATCCCTAGTACGTATGCAACGTAACATACCAACAGTTATCCATGGTTTTATTATAAATTTATTTCTAGGAGTTAATCGTCTTATCGAGTTATTTGCAATTAATTGCTGCATTATATAAATGAACTTGCTCATTGCAGCATTTAAGTTAACTTCCTGATAAACTTCCACAAAATCATAATTCTCACAATCGGATTGCAGTTTTTCTTTATCAATTTTACAGATAACTTTTAGTTTTGTTGATTTTTTTATAGACGCGCTAGTTTTTAAGCTAAATAAGACCGATTCATGATCTGTGATACTGGTTCCTAGCGAAAATGTAAACGCACTTAAATTCGATTTAAGTAACACGTGATCTAAGCACGATTTCCCTCTAGTTGCAGTATTGATGGCAGGAAGAAGTCCATGGAAGGTAATTGTGTCCATGTTCGCTGTATTAATAGGGCTCGTTTTGATAAGATCAATATTTATATCGCCGACTATTATAATATTTTTGAAAGATGAAAAACCTTGTAGTAATCTGTGTAAGGAATCAATAAAAATATCAGGTGTTCTGAAACTGGGTGGCCTATAAATCGCAATTAATATTGTATGATTTTGTATTTTAATTGTCAGGCAGTTGGCTTCAGATAAGGAGGGTTCCTCTACAATACATTCCAGGTTACTGTTTGTATAGACTACAAGGCCATCATTTTGATTGTAGTTATCACTGGTTTTAAACGAGTTATACCCTTCAAGCAATGGTAAATTCATGACATGGGATAGCCAGCATTCTGATAGCACTATAATGTCACAGGACAAATTCAATCGTTTAAGTAGAACGTGTTACTCCTGGATGTTGCAGTTTAGGCTACGGATATTTTGCTGTAGAATATTTAAATATCTAATAGGATGTTGAAGGTATGAAATGCATTCTTCCGGCTTACAAGAAATAGGGACAGATATATTAAACTGGTCAATGTTTTGTATTAAACTATGAGTGGTATCGAATGTTGCATATAATTATTACTAGTGAAAAGTAAGTACAGTGGGTGATAGCTGTTACCTGACCCACCCTAAAAACAAACGAGTTTAAACCCTCTGTCTGTAACAATAAGGGTTATTCAATTTGTATGAGTTCATCTGACTAGCGCTACTCGATAAACAAATACAATAATAAAACAGACACGCAAAATTGATCTTTAAAACGTTAGCGTTAGGATATTTATAACTTGTTACGTAATTTTCATTTTTATGCGGTAAGACTTAAAGTTTATCACAGTATTGTGTCATTTTAACCTAACTTGTAAAAAGTGTGTAGTTGAAAGACAAATGCGTTTTCATTGTAAAACTGGTATTCAAATCTTACTAAGGATATGGGTAGGAAAATAAAAAAATATCGTGACTATAACTAAAGCCAGTCTACGCACAATTGCAATGACTACGCGCGAACTTTATCTATGTTGCCTTTCTAAATTGCGCATAGCCCACGCCTTTTTCAAATTTTTAAATATAATCTTTGTAGCTTTATTAACATGTCTCAATTGATTGATTATTTAAAACACAAAATAATCTATTTGCACGAGGAGAATATTGGCATCAGAGAGATTGCAAGGAGACTTAATATAGCAAGTAAGTGTATTTTTCTAATTTTAAACCACGTTTTTATATCTAGCTATTCCTTGTGCCGTGACGTAAACAAACATTTTTTTTATATACTTAAACGAAAAGTGACACCGTTTAATTTCTTTGTTTCAGAAAATACTGTGAGATTGTGGTTAAGGCGTTTTAAAGAAACAGGAAATGTTCAAAAGAATCCTCCAGGACCAACGACTAAGAACTTGTGGAAATTGGAGGCCGATTTAATAGTCGCTAATATTTGGAAATGTTACGTGATGTAATGTTGCCGACTGTGCGTGTTGCTTAGCCAAACACGGATATTTACTTCGTGCAGAGATGCTGTGGTGCAAAATTGACTAACTAGTCAAGAAGGTGTCAAAACAATAAGTTGGCCATCTAAAAGTCCTGATCTGAATCCAATAGAAAACTTGTGGAGTCAAATGATTTTAAACTGAGATTCATCAGAAGTCAGGATAAAAGAAAATTTGGCGCAACTTGTGACTTCAACGTGGGAACTCATGAGAGGAAGTGATGCTTGCTGGAACATGGTGTGCAGTATGCGAAGCCGCTTGCAACAAATTATAGAAAAAGATGGTGCTCCACTTCGCTATTAAGACAGCATCACCGCCTGCAGTCAATAATACTTACGTCAGTGTGTGTGTTAAATAATCTGTTGTTATCATAATTTCTAAGGAAGTGTTTCATACAATGATGCAGGTTCTTATAACGATCATAATATTTAAAACTAAAAATACTTTAAAAAAATCTCAAAATATCTCAAATCATCAAAGTATTTAGTGCTGTTTTCACTAATATTTTATAAGTAGGTAGGTATGTATGACAGAAAGTTACACAACAACAACAAACACAATAACACGTTACACACACACACGTCACACGTTATATAACATGTTGATTCACTACATTCAACACTTTGTAAAGCATGTAACTACTTACCTACTTAAAAAATAATAAAAATGGGTATTTTATGGGCACTATTAAAACGAAAAACTGTTTTGTTGTCGCGTTAGCAACTTAAACAGAAAATTCACGCATAGCATAAGTAGTTTAGTATTCTAACTTCTTTTAAAATGTTGTAAGTAATTATTTTTTATTTATTTTGAATAAAATCTTTATCTTTATCATTATTGTTTTTATTTTTTGTGGTTATTTGTATTTATATATTATTAATTTAAATCTACTTTTCTTAATCTAATAGAAATAGTATTTTCAATTCAAAAAACATAAATGAATATTGAAAAACTACAAAAAGTAAAAGGTTAGTTTCGAACTCGCAACCAAGTAGACTCACTTGTTTCCACTGGTTCAACCACTAGACCAAACAGACTTAATTAAAATTGTTGAAATTAAAAACTCCATCATGTGACAAAACAGTAGTCACTAATATTATCTACCTTATCGTTACGTGTTAAAGATTAAATTGGCATAACTATATTCTTTAATATATGCCTACCTTGAACAAGTCGTTCTAGTTCGTACGTATCAAATAACACTTATCTACTGCTAACTGCATAAGTGGTTATTTTACGTAAAAATCGATATTAAAATAATTACAACACCATGGACACGTCTTGACGCTTTCGCGATCCAAACGGAAGGGCTTACTAAGTGATTAAGAGAATGTTCTAGTTTAACATATATTTTTTTCAAATCATTTACACTGCACATTTTGACGTGATTGTCAGTTTAAAATCTGTAAAAGTCGTTTAATAGCCCCTTAAATGACGTCTGTAGCTTTCTTCTAAAGACTCTTTCTCTGATGGACTGGCTTGTTCATATACAAAACATTTTGAGCATGGATCTTTTTTAGGCTTAAAAAATGAGTAGTTAAATTTTGTGTTAAAAATGGTTTCATATTGACGTTTTGTCGCCATCGTAACTTCAACATAATTTTGCTGTGGAATCCACTCAGTGTACAAACGATACATTTTTGATATGATGAGGTCTTGTGACAAATATTGTCGAGTTGAGCTTTTTCTTGTGTAATGAGACTCTACTTTGGGAAATAATGAAATATGCTTCTCAATACTCGCTTCCGTGCTGGAGCTCATTTTTCGAGGTCTATTGGTGTGCTTACCTCTTAAGTCTGTAATCCCTTCGTCTAATTTAAATTTTTCTATTGCTTATTCATTAATTTTTAAAGTGTTTAGGAACAATTTCTTACAAACAAGAACTTCTACATTATTTAAAGAAAAAAAATATTGTATAGTCTGTGTGCGATTATTTTTCCGTTCTAGAGTCATTCGTTTGATATTTTCGGTATTAGTATGTTTAATAATATACATCCATTGGCGTTCTCGATCAGAAAGCTAAAAATCAAATAAGTCTTGCCTCTCTGAAGAAGTAAATTTGCTGCCACAGTTCATTTTACATGAACACACAGGACCCACGAGGCCACGACCTTTTGTGGATACTTATTCTTATTATGACAACCTTCGCAAGCCTGTTCAGCATTTTTAAGTAATTTTTTTTTTGCTAGACCAGTGTTCTTCATTAATTGCACGTTTTCTGGTTCTTTTGTTTTCATTGTGTGATGTGGAAGGTTCGTCTGAATTTCTTGGCTCAAATTCTAATGAATGTGGTGTTAATAATTCATTTCTAAAATTGGGATGTTCATTTTGGAAACTATCAGTTAGTGTGATATCAACAGACATGTTGACGTCAGTTTTATTAACTTCGGAGGAGCTTTCAGGTTGCAATGTTTCCTCGAGTTCTCCAATTGACAGATTATCGGTTAAAGGATAACTAGGTACTAAACTTAAATTTGCAAATTGCTCTTCTTTATTGTACGGGACAGCATTAATTGTAGAACTATGTTCATTATTTATTTTATAAATGGTGGTAGAAGAAGCGATGAAATCGCTGTTCGATAAAACTAGCGATAAATTCGAAATAGTAGAAGGAGTATCAATTACTTTTGAGGTGTTCAAAATTCAACATTGGGAATCTCCGCTATGACCCGAAAACGTACTTGATGGGCTATTGACCGCATTCCTTTCTGGGCTTGGAACATATTCTGAACAATCTGGAGAAAAATCAGCATCACTTACATCTTTATCACAATCAGCGTATTTTTTCTTTGGTAGATCTGAAATCAAAATAATATTGTTGAATAAATAATTGTCAAAAATTCTAAATTCAAACTTAAGTTTTTGACAAAAAAAAATACTATAAAAGAATTGGTTTTTTTTTATTGGCGTCGCGCTAACGATAAGAATACAATACGCTGGGGTGACGTAATTAAAATGTAAGTATCACTACAGGAAAAGACTTTCTTTAAATACTTGTACCTATGTACAGATTATAGATTAGAATTATTAGTAAGGATTATATTTGTATGTACATATCTCGTAAATTATAATCAGTTATTGTTTTGATGGATTCTGCAGATTTGCTCACTTGCACGATATTAGCACAGTTCCTATTTGAAGTAAGTCCAGAACCTGAAAGCACATTAAGTATAAGTTAGCTTGACGGCACAGTTGGCGCAGTGGCTAAGCAATTGACTTCTGCGCTCCGATTCGCGGGTTCGATTTCCGCACGAAACAAATATTTGTATGACCTACAGATAGTTGTTCCAGGTCTGGCTATTTGTGTATGTAAGTTTGTAAATGCACATATGACATTTAAAGAGTATAGGACCCGGGAATTGAACCTGATACCTCTTGCACAAAGTAGTACAAATTGCTAGTACAATTGCTTTCTGCAATCTTGCTGTGTCTCGCACACATTCCAACACGCAACACGCTGGGCAGCAGTCAAATATCTAAGTTAGTGGGCTCAAATGTTCATCAAAATATAATAGACTAGCGGTTCCTCGCGGTTTTACCCGCATTACGTTAGGTTTTTGGTTACTGCTTCGCTCCCGTGGGACCTACCGTGATATTATGTAGCCTATTTTACTCGTTGACAACGTAGCTTTCGAATGGTGAAAGAATTTTTAAAACGGTCCAGTAGCTTTTGAGCCTATTCATAACAATCAAACAAACAAACATACAAACATACAAACAAAGTTTTCCTCTTTATAATATTAGTGTAGATACCAATCTATTCTTTCATCAAAATTAATACCGCTACTAATGCCAACGAATGTACATAATTATAAACTAAATACAATGTTAATTGTTTCTAGGCAAGCGTGCTCCATCTTAGACCGCATCATCGCTTCCCATCAGGTGAGATAGTGGTCAAACGTATGCCTATCAATAGATAAAAAAAAAAAAAAATAATTACAAATAACATTTTGATACTTACTTGTTGCAACCTGATCGTCAGTATCGTCAATCATCATCAACATTCATTCTTCTAACACGAGGGTTTTTTAAAGTACGATCTTGATTCGATGCCATAACACTTATTTTGTTTAGTTAATATAATAATTATAATATAAACACGATGTAAGACGCTAAACTTTGCAACAAAAATCACGCACAATAGCTATTACATTAATAACGTTACATTAATAACGTCATGTCACTTTAGAACAGCAAATGCAACTAACTCTCGTGATTCACGTAAACAAACTATTAGTGCGTGCGCTAATAATCTGTCGCAGTTTATTTCCGTGTTAAGAAAGAGATGCACTGACCATCGCGGACGCCGCATATTAGTATTAAGGACGTAGGAGGAAGGTGTCTAGCGTGAGTCATCCTTTAGTGTGCGTAATGTGCGTTACGTGTAGAAACGCGTTCTTGAGTCGCCGAGCGCGAGCAAGTTCCCGCCAATACGTATCGTAGGTATAAATCTATGTCCCGGATGATAACTGTAACAGTGCATTACCGAAAATGTCTACCACAAAATTTACGATAATAAACCTGTAATCGCGTTAACCGGATTTTTTTTTTTAATATTTTGTTACTTTACCGAAATTTTAATTTGTAATAATGTATTTCGTGATTGTTCTAGTAAATAAGAAATGGAAAATTTCCAAAGAACAAAAGTGTTATAAGAAAAATCGTTGGAAACTACCGCAGAAAAAAATTAAAAAAAATTGCATAGGTGTATACCGACCCATAGATACCGTAAATGGTATAACAGTAAAAAGTCAGTAATAGTAAAATACAGGATTATTCCTTGGGGGCTTCGATGTGTTTGGGCCGGATTGAATTGTTTTGTTTCTTTATAAAATTTAATAGTTGGTGTTAGATAATCGTACAGAAATAATGTTTTAATAATAAAATTCTATTCTGTGTAACCTGCAGTTTTTGTAAGTTTGATTTAGTTGCTGAACCCCATACCTCTACCAAATAATCTATACGAGACTTGACCAAGAAGTTATATATCATGTATCGGACGTGTTTAGGAAGACATTTCACTATACCTCTTAGCGCGCCTATTAGTGAATCTATTTTATTACGGATTTTTTCGATTTGAGGTTTCCAAGTAAGGTGGCTATCAAGAACACGGCCTAGATATTTTTCATTGTTAACTCTAGAGGACTATAATTTTCAATTTTATTGTTTTTAGTAGAGAATAAATAATGTATTTCGTTTTTGAGCCATTAATAGTAAGCAAAGGAAAATGCCCACTTTTGGGCCAACGCGTTACAGTCAATTGTTTTATTGCAAAATTATCGTAATTTTATCATAAACCAAAAACACGAAAAATAAATTAAATTCATAATGGCAACACTGAGAAAAATGCATTTTATTACACTTAGTTCGTCCTTTCCCAAGTTTAGTATGGATAAAAAGACATTGTGTCAGGTTTTAAAATACATGTCATCATCTGTCAAACATGACCTCCAACGTGAAGTCATTCGCTTGGTTGTGCTTGCGCCGGTGAATATGTTTGTTCTGTTACGATATTCGTATTTTCTGTGATTTTACAAACGACGTTACAATAAAACAAAAACAAAAAAAAATCACAATGGCAATGCTGTGAAAAATGCATTTTATTGCACTTAGTTCCAACTTTCACTAGTTTAGTATGGATAAAAAGACATTGTGTCAGGTTTTAAAATACATGTCATCATTTGTCAAACATGACCTCAAACGTCTAGGTAGATACTACAAAAAATATGAGGTTTCGGTATAATCACACATAAAACGAAATGCCTGTAACTAGTTTTTCACTACAAACCAGCTAAATAAGAGTTATATTTGATTTAATCGTATCGTTGCTTGTCACTTGGTGCATTTTCTAACCTAACTAAGCTTTAAATCAGGGACTTGAAAACGAAATGAATTTCGTTCCGTTATCATTAATGTTATCATATAACGTTCCATTTGGACAATGGGCAAAACACTATGGGAGTTGGGCCTGATGACCAATACACATGAGATATTGTTTTTGTGATAGGTCATAACACACAACTAACGAGAAAAATAAAAAAAATAATTAAATGTACCGGGTTGTTGTACAGTCACGTCGAAAAGTTTTATTTATTTATGTTAAATATTTTGCAATTAATAATTGTTTTTCAATACGAATGAAGGAATATTACCCTAAAATAGCAAATGCTGTTGATTGCAATATTTGCAATAACGCCTCTTACGACATCCATCGACAACTACGTATAATAATAAATACAATAAATGAAACAACAAGTTTCCTTTTACGCATTTGTTTATTTTTCTTTACATTAGTCTATATCCAAAATAGTAGAATCTAAAAATGCGGCTGGAGGGTTAAATCCTTCGTATCTAGCTAAGCCCATATACCAAACTACGGATAAAATGTGCGCACAGCTTCCCAGCGTACGACTTCCGGTCAAACAAGTACAATAATATTGTAAAATAGAGCTGATGCCAGTTTGGTCTCTGTCAATTAATATGTAGCCACGATACTCGCGCGCCCTCGCATGTCGTGATTGAATATGAATTCTAATCAAAAATACATTTGTTTGAAAGATATTAAAATCTGTCAAATCTGGGTCCATATTGGCTCACCTAAAGTTCTTTACCCGAAATTGTACTTCCTAAGGATTTGTAATCCGAATGATCACTCTTCCTAAAATTTTTCATCCTAAAGTTTTTATTCACACTATTTGTAGTGCTACCGGCGATGTTCATAACACTCATGTTTCCGAAAATTGTTATTAATAATATCATTAATGTAAATACATTTAAACTCCTACTGTTTTTTATCATAACGCTTCTGTCCCTAAACATAATTACCATAATATTTTCACTCATATTCGGAAAGAAACATTCACCAAGTGTAATAAAAAATATTTGTGGGTAGAAGATGATATTTATAGTTTTAATTTGAGGGTATGATTATTATTTGGGGGTATGCTTTACATAACGTACTGAGTTGTGTCTATTGCTAAGTTCAAACCTACTGCGCGTGCGTGCAAGCAAGCATGCAGCAGGCAAGCAAGCATGTAGCATACAAGCAAGCACGCAGCATACAAGCAAGCATGCAGCGCGCAAGCAACCATGCAGCATGCAAGCAAGCAAGCATGCAGCGTGCAAGCAAGCATGCAGCATGCAAGCAAGCATGCAGCGTGCAAGTAAGCATGTAGCGTGCAAACAGGCATGCATCATGCAAGCAAGCATGCAACATGCAAGCGAGCATGCAACATGCAGCAGGCATGATTACTGTCACGGCTCCGGCGTTGCGGGGCTCCGGCGGTCCCACGCGAGCTTATCGTCGCGGATGGTATTCACGCTCACCACCGCAGCTTCGGCTTGCTGGCCGGCTTCGCCGGCCAGCCTCAGCCGCGGCGGCGGGCGTTAAAACCACCTGCTCCTCAGCTCGCGGGCCGCCTCGCCCCTCCGCGCTTACGCGGATTTAAATTACACTCTAGGGGTAGGGCAGACAAGACTACGTGGAGTCGGTTTCGCAGCGATTCATTTCTGTCATTAACTTTTGTAGCACAACATATTCACTTTTTAAGCCAATATTTTAGTTATTGTCTATTTATATATATTTTCGTTGAAATAAATTCAATGAAAAAATACACTGAACAAACAATATTCGTTAAAAAAGAATTCTACTGTTTGATAAGTTTTTCAAACAAAAAAATGTGAATAATAATTCATTGAATTGTGTTTCTGTGAAATATGTTTCATTGAAGTAAATAGTCTTTGAAACAATAATAGTCGAAATAAAATTACAAGAACCAAATATGATATGAAACATTTTCTGGAAAACGAAATTCTATGTTTCTGTCTGCGAAACAAGGGGACACCGTTATACATGTTATGTGAAAATAAAGTTACGCAAAATTAATGTTTATAGTACTGATTATTATGAATAAAAAGAAATCTAAACAAAAAAGATATGACTTTGAATAATAGTGTAAAAGATGGTTATGTTGAGAAAATATATGAAAACAAATAGAAGTATAATAGATGTTTATTGCTACTGACATTATGAAGTTGAATGCTTCGGATTATGAACATTAGAGACAGAGTAGTTAGGAATTGTGATTGTTAGGATGAAAAATGTTAGGAAGAACATTTTCGATTTCCAATTATCGGAATTAAAAATTTAGGTGAACTTTGGCGCACCCGTCAAATCTTCTAATTGCTCGTCTCGATAAACCTCAATTATGTAAACGCCATCCCGTAAATGTTCACTGCAGTAAGACCTTGCCAGTTTCAATTGATATGTGCCCAGCGCGAAAAGGATTATTTCTTCCTCAGTCAAATGTGGAAAGTCCTCTATTTGATTGTCTTCTATTGTCACGAAAGAAATCCTTTGTCTGTTAAGATGTTTTCGCTCTACATATTCTTGCAAAATGTTAGGTGTGTGTACCCTTTCCTGTATGCGGTTTATTATCGCAGGAGAGCGTTCACTATCACTGATTACAGGATGAAAATGGTTAATTAATGCTCCGCACACCTTAAAATCATCAAACATGTGTAAAAGTGCTTTGTTGAAATATTCCTGGCGTAAAAGTTTATAGTCACGCTTAAAACGCCCGTTGACTACTTCGATTTCCCAACGACAAATTGTTACTGGTCGAGACTTGTTGGCTTGGGTAGTCGTTAATTGTGTGGCACTTCTATCTTTTGTAGGAGGGATATGACCTTCATAGTCATACATTCCAAGATTTTCGATGGCATCACGAAATCCTCTATCTAAAATGAACACATCGTTCGGGACAAGAAATACGTGCAGCGGGTGTTCTTCGTTTTCCAAAATGGAATTCAATATGGTCGCATCACTTGTTGTTGCAGCATATGGACCCAAAATATCTATTATGTATCCATCACTAGTTGTAATTATGAACGGTTTCAATAAATTGGAAAACTTATGCAAGCTATAACTCAGTCTCTGGAATAAGAAGTTGGAACTTTTTTGAATATAAACATAAGTTCCATCGCAAATCACAATCAACTTCGTGTTTTCATGATTTCCGAAGAGATATTTAGGTATTGCCAGATTTCTTTGTAGTGCATCTTCTCTGGTGATGTGGTCAATACCTAGATGCTGAGGAACATATTCATCAATCAAACACTGCCTTGCAATCGCCAGCTTCCTCTATAATGTTCGTCGAGACATTTTAAATAGGTTCGCAAGCCTTTCATTGCTCTCACCAGTCCGTAGCTTAGCGAGGTAAAGACCGAGTATAGTTCTATTATCGCTGTATGCACGTAGCGATGGTGTTTGCAATAATATGGAGCGAAACTCACTTCCATTGAGTCCAACCCAAAAATGAAGACTGTCGTCATTGAGACCGACCATAGTTTCGAAATCATACTGCTTGTTAGTAATGATTCCTTCAGTGAAGATGTTACACACGTCTGTGAAATGTTCTGATGTAAAGTAATGAGAAATTGTGCAGTGGTTCTCCAATTCAACCCACATATTACTTTCTAAATGTTCCCTGCATACTCGTGCATGTTGAGGAATATACAACTGATGTGTAGTCATCATATACAGCTTGATTGTTTTCGGTATACGCCGGCGGTTATCGTTACCACAAGCGCTAAATATGCAGTGGCTTGATGTGTTTGGTGCTCTTTTATATGAAGGCACATAAAGTTCGCCATCATTGGAACCCTGTGCATCATTTTGCAAAGGTGGAACTGGTACTGGAACTGGTACTGGTGGTGGAACTTCTGGTTCATGTTCTACTGGATTTTGTACATTGTGGTCGACTCTTTGCCAACAACGATGACAGACAGATTGTGTGCTGTTGAATGATACCTGCAAGTAAAATAATTCACAACTTAGATTACCTGTTATCACACTTTCTGAAAGATTAAGAAGGTATTCTAAGCAAGCAGCCTATACGAGTTCTCACCGAGGAACATACGGTTCATAGAGAAGTTAATAGAGAGGGATTAGAGATCGTGGTACTATTCGAAACTGGCACCACACATCACCGTAATCGGCAACACGGGTTGTGTAACATATAAATAGGTTTTTTGTAATACCTTGTAGATTTCGTATGGATCGCACTTTATGTATACCTAGTCTGCGCTTTACATGTATTAAATATGCTTACATGCGTTAGATAAACATTATTTAAATAACTGATATTAATAATAATAAACGGTATAAAACTCACCCGTCTTATAGTGTTTTCCTGTATTTAGGAAACATGCGCAGGATGCGTATGTAACAAGCTTGCTTGCAAAACATGATTTTGTCTACGTCTATGAACTGAACGTGGACACAGAACACACAAACGTTCTTCCTGCATTTTTAAGAACAGAATTCAAGTCCGTAAAGGTAGCCAAAGTCAGTTCATGTAAGAATATCACCAGAGTCCAAAAACGGTTCTGACGCAGAATGCCAACTTCTCAAAATGTCAACTCGACGCAAAACGCCAACTTCGCAGAATGCCAACTTCTCATAATGTCAACTTTTCAAAAAGTCAATATGTTCGTGTAATAGAAAATATAAAGAATTATTTTAGTATTTTCTAATAAAAATAATCATTCCTTTATAATAAACCGTCTGTATTAATTAATATATAAACATGAATACGCCAACAATTACGTAATCAACAAATAAAATCAAAACACGGTTGTATCTGGGATCACCGTATATTGTAGTATACGTAATTGTTTGCGTATTCATGTTTATATAATACTAGCGACCCGCCCCGGCTTCGCACGGGTGCAATGTATAAAAGAGCACCAAACACATCAAGCCACTGCATATTTGGCGCTCGTGGTAACGATAACCGCCGGCGTATACCGAAAACAATCAAGCTGTATATGATGACTACACATCAGTTGTATAAACCTTCATCTTGAATCACTCTATCTATTAAAAAAAACCGCATCAAAATCCGTTGCGTAGTTTTTAAGATCTAAGCATATATAGGGACAGACAGACAGACAGACAGGGAAGCGACTTTGTTTTATACTATGTAGTGATGATAGTGAAGCAACGGTCTGCAATTCACTCTCGCATAGGTACATAGAACTTTTATTACGCCCTTTAATAGTCGAAATACACTTATTATTATTTTTGTAACAGGTATATTGTGTTATTATAATCCCATGTGGCTCTATGTGGTTAGAATTATTGACTTTAGTAATATTTTAAAGTAATATTCTTTCACTCCTATTGAAAAACTTTTAATAATTGAAAAATAATTGACATAATTAAATAAAACTTTTCGACGTAGCTGTACAAGAACCCGGTACATTTAATTTTTTTTATTAATTTTCTCGTTAGTTGTGTGTTATGACCTATCACAAAAATAATATCTCATGTGTATTGGTCATTAGGCCCAATCTGTCGCATTGTCCCGATACTAAAACTTAAAAATACCAATAACGTTACAAGAAAGAAACGTTAAAGAATATCATTTTCGTAGAACAAAATTTTAAGTAACGTTACAGGTATCAGTAACATTAAGCTTATCCGCTTGTAATAACGTTACAGGTGAAACGTTATTACTCATTAGATTCATTTGTAACGTTATTCTTAAGAACTTTTCTCGCTGACTACCGCTCCCGCGCTCCGTCGTCGCCTGGTAGCCTCGGCACAAGCCACCACTGTATTCGTTCGAAAGTGCGCATCTTTTCCCGACATCTGCCTACTTCTATATATTTATGTGATTGTGTCAGCTTTAACTTTTTTTCTGTATAAGTCTCATCGGTGTGTTCTATTACTATTATAATGGGTGAGTATCTATCATTTTCGCTATTTAATAATGAATACAATTGTTAATGCTGTCTCATTGATCCTGCGGTCTATAGATAATAGATATAACGTTTAATAATACATAAGTACAGTTTTATATCTCACGAAGCGACGTGCGCTTTAGAGATGCGCCGAGTACTCATTTATTACTAAGTACTCGGCAATATTCGGCCATTTTATTAGTACTCGTTATCGGCCGAATAACTCGATTTGACTGTCGAAGTACTCGTTACTTACGGGTGTTTAGTTGGAGTCATAATTATTCATTATTTACAGGTGACAGTGACGATGATTGTATATTCCAAGAGAATAGTCAGCCACTTTTTACGGAGGTTCAGAATGAGAATGAGTTTAAGAGGAACGCGTATATCGACAATAGTAATGGCACAGTATAAAAACATACAGTAGGACGACGCCTTTGATCTTCT
Source organism: Charanyca ferruginea (assembly GCA_947361185.1). Classification (NCBI taxonomy): domain Eukaryota; kingdom Metazoa; phylum Arthropoda; class Insecta; order Lepidoptera; family Noctuidae; genus Charanyca; species Charanyca ferruginea. The sequence goes on along the minus strand of OX376077.1, from coordinate 18,266,272 downwards.
TGTAAATGCCGACAACGTGTAGACATTGTCGCAACAGCTAGGGTTGTCTCAAGTAAACAATATTTTTTAATTTATTTTAGATCAACATTATTATTAACACCAACCATTATCAAAAATATAGTATATTAAACAGTTTTATTTAGCTTGCCCTGTTTGTTTATTTATTTGTTTGGATCAAATCAAGTAATTAAAATTTGACCCCCTTCCTGTTGACGGATTTATTTGAAATTTGTTATGCACCTTTAGTATTAGTATAATTTAACAAATTCGTTATCATTGTAAATCCAAGATGGCCGCCACTACTAAATGGCGGATTACATATTTTATCACTACTTCCTCAATTTATGTATCAAATGAAAGGGCTTGATTACTAAAATAGAGTTCGTTATGAAAAGCTAATAAGGCCATCAACAAAATGGCCGGTTCATTTTTCTTTTCACAACCCTTTAATATGGGTATCTATGCTATAACAAATATACTTAACAAAATTAAAAACTTAAAATAAAAAATGAGCAAATAATGTTTTAGTTAAACGGTTTTACTGAAAATAAAGATTAAAATGACATAGACAATGTAGTATTTAAAGCTAAAAAATAATTTGGTAGGTCCTAGCTACAAAAATAAAATCGTTGGGCGAATGAAATTTTCATCATGCGTTTAACTTAAAAAAAAATTTTAGGTAAGAATGTACTCATTAAACGGTTTTATTTAGCTGGACTTGTTTATTTGGGTCAAATCTAGCAATTGAAATTTGACCTCCTTCCTGTTTACGGATTGATCTGAAATTTGGTACGCACCTTTAGTTCTCATGACAATATAATTTAATACATTCGGTTTCACTGTAAATTCAAGATTTAAATCCCATTTTTCTTTTCACAACCCCTTCAATACGGATATCAAATGAAAGGGCTTGAGCAACAAAATGCTGTAATATGCTTTGACAGATTTAATAACACCCCTCTTTTTCGTCGGGGGTTAAAAAGGAACAAAACTAAAAACTAGTAAATAAAAATTGAGTAAAAAACGGTTTTAAATCTTGGATCATGTTTGATTCTAATTTCGACCCCATAATCGTTTTAAGCGACCTTGAAAACCTTGAAAATGATACCCATGACGAAAAATTTGCAAATTTTCCTCGGCGCCATCTTGGATTCTAATTTCGACCCCGTAATCGTTTTAAGCGACCTCGAGAACCATTAAAATGACACCCATGACGAAAAATTTGCAAATTTTCCTCTGCGCCATCTTGGATTCTAATTTCCACCCCATAATCGTTTTTAGCGACCTCGAAAACCATAAAAATGACACCCATGACGAAAATATTGCAAATTTTCGTCGACGCCATCTTGGATTTTAATTTCGACCCCATAGTCGTATTTAGCGACCTCGAAAACCATGAAAATGACACCCATGACGTAAATTTTGCAAATTTTCGTCGCCGCCATCTTGGATTCTAATTTCAACCCCATAATCGTTTTAAGCGACCTCGAGAACCATGGAAATGATACCCATGACGAAAAATTGCAAATTTTCGTCGGCGCCATCTTGGTCGGCGCACAATAAATAAATGTCGGCTACACGTTGCGCCGCCAAGTTGGCGGCAAGGGCTCAGGCATCCGTGCGCGGAAATTGATGAAATTGCAGTTCTTTATTAATGTAAGATGACGACTTGCAATCTTTCACAACACACGTCGTAATGCACCATTTTAATAAAATTATTTTACATTAATTAAAACAAAAAGAAACTGACACATGATAGCCCTGAAAGTTTTCTCCCGAACTACTAACACGGTAGCGTATGCAGTTCGGGAGCGCCCTTCCCCCGTCTCGCCCCTCACGCCCCGCACGATTGCCCTGTCTAGACGTCTTCGTCGGACGACTGTATGATTTATAGACTGTGGTAATGGTAACTATTTCAATTTATTTAAAGAACCACTAGTACTTAGTGTGATTTTGTGATATCAATCAATCAAGTGATATATTGCTAGTACATATCGCCTGATGTTACGGAATCACACATAGGTATATTACTTATTTGTTTATAGCCTGTAGTTTAGAAAATATTATAGGTTGTATTTCTTTCAGGCACAAAACATTCTTCTGATGAAATATATGACATGTCACAATCTTTATTGCTGCCAACTACTTCTTTAACTAAACGAAGACGTTTACAAGAAAACGATGACCAGGATGTACAAGAGAAGGACAAAATGGATAATTGTGACGGTAATAAAGAAAAAATACCAGACAAATGCGAACAGAATACACAAGATTTATTTGAGAAAGTGAACGAAAAACACAGCGCCAACGAGATAACATTAGAAAATAACTCTGAAGACAACTCTGAAGTTCAATGTATTCATTGCACTTTTGATAAAGAATTAGATAAACGTAATTATTATTTTGGTAATTTACTTATCGGAGAATTACAATTTTTACCTCCATGTATGAGATCTAACGCTTACATCAATATTTTGAAATATATTGATGCACTAAAACATAAGCATATAAATAAACGCTCAGACTATTAAGAGGAAGAAATAATATTCCACTTTGAAAATGCACATAAATGAAGCAAATTTTAGTAATGGTGGTCTTACGTTTTTTGTAATTTGCAAGTCAGTGTCAGGTTGATTCGCGACCGTAACAAATGATTTTACAGAATTATAATCATTAGAATCAGCAATACAACTCCTTAAATTAGAATAATCCTCAAATGTCATGATTTCATGAAATAGTCATTCAATAGGATTATAGGAACTTAGAGAGTTGTATTGATGATTTTTATGATTATAATTCTATAAATAAATATTTGCGGCCGCGAAACGTATTTAGATCAACATACAACTTAATACTGACCTGCAAATTGCAAAAAACGTAAGAACATTTGAAGGGGGTCATCCTTACGCTTTCGCCTTAATAGCATGTGTATTTCAGTATTTCAGGGAGCTTGCCGTTATGATAGAAATTATAAGACTACTACTACTAATCCACTCACGAGATATTTTTGAGACTCACAAACGGAATCTTGAGTCATGAGCTGGTTTCGCAGCACAGTCGCGGGTCGAAATGTCTAAGCTAGTTGAGTAGTCCCAAAAATATTCCGTGTGCTGATTTACATTAATTTATAGAATCATTATCATTTGATTAATCAAAGCTTAGTTAAGGGCGATCCGCAGTTGTAGCCCGCGAAATTCAAATTTTCTTACGTTTTTTGCAGTTTGCAGGTGAGTGTCAAGTTGTATCTTGATCAAAATATGATTCGCGACTAAGTTAAACTTAAAGAGATATTTTAATTATTCTAATGATTATAATTCTGTAAATACATATCTGTTATAGTCGCAAATCATATTTTGATCAAGATACAACCTGACACTGACTTGCAAATTGCAAAAAACGTAAGAAAATTTGAATTTCGCGGGCTACAAATGTTATTTCTTTTAATTTTAATAATAAAATTTTATACTTGGAGAAAAAGAAGATAAAAATCAACCCGTATTGTTTAGCATTGAATTATAATTACTGAATAATCATAATTTCTTATTAATTGTTATATTTTTTGTACAAATGATTACTTCGAATAAACAAAATATCTTCAATAATATCGTCTTTTAAATTTAACCTTAAATCAGACACAACGAATTTCATCGATGAAAACAATCTTTCGACGCTTACTTCAGTAACTGGTGTTGCCAATACAATTTGAGCTACCTTGTACAGTGATGGATATTTTTCTTTCTTGTGTTCCCAAAACTTTAATATGTCTGCAGAACAATCTAACAACGGCTCTTCTAAAAACACGCTGAGTGCCTCTTTAAATTTTTGCACGCATTCATCTATGATGCCTCCAAGTCTCGGTTGCAGTAATGTTGAAATATTATCATGTCTTTCCATGTAACTGGTATTTAAGAAATCTCGTAATTTGGTCTGTACACTATTAATATTTTCTTTGTCAGATTCATATTCATCAGGTGGGTCTGTAACTTCTGTCGTATCTATATGATCACTGCTTTTTTCAAAATCATTAAATTTCAATAATCTAGTATACAGGGACGTAATCTGACTTTTCGCAGCTTGTTGTTGGTCTATTTTCAAGGTGGAGTTTATTCGTGGGTCCATAATCATAGCATTTATAAACGCTTCACTGTTAAAAAGCATACTTTCTCTGTTTTCTATATTACTAGTTATTTCGTTGGCTAATGTAGTATTTAAATCCGATGTCTCAAGTTTGCAGGTCATCCAGGATAAGTAGCAGTCACCTACTGTTAGCTGTTCTGATTGTAATTTTATCATTAATTTTTTCGCTGGTTTCAGTGCAGCAACTATTTCTTCTAAAATTTTCCATGTCGAATCAGGTAAAAAGAGATTTCTAGGATCTGAGGAACATATATCTTTAAGGGTAAATAGACTCTCAATCATATCTATGGTGGAATTCCATCGAGTGGGACAATCCAGAATGGGCTTATTTTTGTTTTCTGCTCTGAGTGCCATACTGTAAGTTGGAGTACGTAGTTTTTTTATAATTCTTCGCGCAGATGCAAAAGACAGTTGTATTTCAGGATTTTTGTAGGCGTCATTAACTGCCAATTGCAACGTGTGTGCAGCGCATTTGACAATACAGATATGGGGTCTAATTATTCCAAAACAGTATTCAAAATTTGTGATCTCTTCCAGTCGTGCTTCTATTTCGCTCTCATTAATATTTACATCGCCGTCGTTTTCTTCATCTGATTCCGAAGTCAAACCTGTATTATTTGAAGAGCCTGGGAAAGGATCATCTAAAACATTCATTAATCTACCCATTTTTATCATATTGGCTCCATTATCGGCGGTTATGGAATAAATTTGATTTGTGTCAATTCGGAATTTTGTTAATATAAATAAAAGCTTCTCCTTTAAATATTCGGATGTATGGCTTTGGTGTAACTCAATGAGGCCAATATTTCTTAAAATTATTCTTCCGTTTTGAATAAATTGCAGGTTGACACCCATTAAACCTCTTGTAGAAATCGATGCGATATCGACTTTAACGCTGATAAATTTTCCACGCAACTCATTTGCTAGTTCCGTCCTTAACTCATATGTAGTTTTGACCACCTGATCTCTAATGTTATAGGAATTAATTTTTTTTTTTCATTTTCGACTTTTACCGGAACTAGCGATAAAATTTTCTGAAAAGCCTCATCATCGATTAATGATAATGGGCGTCCATGAATAGCAACTAATTTTACGCACTCTTGAAATAGTATAGTGAGGGTATCTTCAGATTTTTTTAATGGAGTTGAATGGCTACTTGAGCCGCTTTCATTTTGATCGCAAACATTTTTGTACTTCTGTGGATGGTGTATTGATAAATGTTTTGCAAGATTTGCACCGTGTTGTGTCTGAAACAAATAATGCCCATTTTATACATTTTTGGATTTGTGTATTCGTACATTGCAAGGCGAATGAATAAAGTTGCGCCCTAATGAACTGAAGTAAACGGTGTAACTGTAAATGAATGTCCAGTTAAAATATTAAAATCTGTAAAATAAATAAAATGGAATCAGTCGTTACTTTGCGGAAATCCTTGATATACTGATGCTTATACAATTACAAAATCTAGTTTTAATAATTTACTTTAGGTATTATTTATTAAGCTTAAATGCAGTATGCATGCAGCACCGCCCATCCCGCAAATATATCCACATGAAGATTATGCAGAAGGTGGAAATAATATAATGCAACAAACAACCCGAACACAAAACAGAAAGGTACATAAGTCAATCACATGTATGTACTTCACTTTTCATACCTACGCTCGGCGCGGCGGTCGCGCTAGGATTGTCAACTATGGCTTACGCAAAAAAAAACTACCTATCGTGGTAGGTAGTGGCACTCGTATCTAGTTGTTTGATTTATTGTTGAGAATGAAACAGGAAGAAAGGAAATATAAACTAAACAAAACATATTTTAATTTGTTAATTTTCACTATCGAAAATCCCTAATAACTTCTAAACGGATTACCCTATTTACCCAATTTATTTTGCCCTATCGGATTGAGATCTAAACCTATTAAATGACACTAAAAACAACAAAATATAACAAAAAATCATGTTTTCAACTTACGTAATATTTGTTGGCGTGAATTTAACAAAAAAGTTACTTCGTTTATACTGATTCAAAATAGGAAACTATTATATAAATCGAGCTTAGATAGCTTTTTTTGTTGCTCCATTTTTGCACTTCACAGACGCGTGTCTCAAGCGGATGGCACTCGCAATAGTTTTTTGTGCATACTTAATCCAAAGTTGACAATCCTAGCGCGACCGCCGAGCGTAGGTACAATATGAAAAGTGAAGTACAGACGCCAGCACATCAAGTTACTACAATCTGTCAAATTTCTTTGATAAGAGAAGATTTTCAAAAAATGGCAAGTAGGTACTTGATGCGCGCTCGCTCGCCGGCCGCACGTTGCAACCAGCGATTTGGCGAGCAGAGCAAGTTTAAACCTGTTTTCGCGCCCAAGACCTGTGTCAACTAAACCGCAGAGTACTCGGTAAAACTTGTACTCGGCGTATCCCTACATGTATTTAGAAAACACTTACGACAAACCTTTTGTAATTGTAAACATCACACACACTGCTGTCGCGGACGATTAAATCATCTTTCATATATCAATAATATTAATAAGTAGGTAGTAATATAAGATTTTACTTACCCTAAGAGTTTTATTACAACCCGGAACACCACATTTCGACGACTGTTTGTCGTCGCTCAATGAAAAATATCTGTACACAAAGTTCTTCTTCTTACGGCCCATGATTTAATAAAGAAACTGTCAAAACTCAAACTATACGAATTGAAATCAAATAATGTAAATAAATAAACACAGTGAAATGCTACGTTGCCGTATTGCGCTCGAGAAATAAGTACCTACTACTAGACTAGACGACGACGACGCGTTTCGTATGCGTGGCCGCACCGCACACAGCATGGTCATGAAGCTGGCAACGTTGCGTATCGAAATGAATGAATAACGTTATTATATCGTTATACTTATAACGATATATTGATAATATTGTTAGTGAACACTTTAAGATTTCGTTCCGTTTGTCAGTATCGTTATAGCCAAGGTATTAATTTTGTTACGATCCTGGTGGAACGGTACAAATTATTGGTACTGGAACTACGCGTAACGTTATTTTGAGTAACGTTTCAAGTCCCTGCTTTAAATTCAAATTAAAAAATCTCAGAAATGCAATTGCTAATATAATTGAAATTAAGTCAGATAATAGCTAGTGTATTTGTCTAAAAAATGACACCAATTTCATGACTGTGACAGGTGGGCCCAGAGATATAGGGAAAATGGGCTTTCTCCAATGGGCTTCTTTTGGATTGTAACCAGATGTGTAGCAGATTTAGATCATGCTGAGCTTGATTCATTACTGTTTCTAAAGAGTGACCAGAATAAAACTGGCTAGTATCATCAGTATATAAAGTTATATCTCCCTTTAGTCCAATTTCATATATGTTATTGACATAAATAAGGAACAACAAGGGTCCTAAAATTGAACCCTGAGGAATGCCACAGGTAATCGATCGAAGGCCACTTTGGTGGTCGTTAATTTTGACAACTTGAGAACTGTCTGTAAGGTATGATTTAAAAATATCGTATGCTTTACCAGATATACCTATGTCCTTTAGTTTTGATAGTAGTATGTCGTGGCTAATGGTGTCGAATGCTTTTTATAAACCAATAAAAAATTCTATACTAAACTTTTTTTGATTAATATTACGTCTAATATCAGTTACCAAGTCAACAGTTGCGGAAACAGTGTTTGATTTGGGGCGGAAACCGTATTGCTTTTTGTATAGGTAATCAATTGTAGTTAAGAATTCATACAATTGTTTATGTAGAATTTTTTCATATATTTTCGAAACCACTGGTAGTACCAGGGTCCAGTTTGCTGCCTGATTTAAAGATTGGGCTAACCTTTGCAACTTTAAGGCGGTTGGGGAAATAGCCTTCGCTTAAGCATATATTAATACAGTTTGCTAAGCTTTCTGCTATATTGTCTTTAATACATTTTATGGATTTCGTACTAATGCCATAAACCGGAGCTAGTGTTAGAATTAAGGTTTTTATTATTCTCAATATCTCGTCTGCAGTGGTTGGTTTTGATAATTCAGGATTATTATTTTTAGGTTTATTATATGTTAATGTCTGAGTTAAATTGTTAAGGTATTTTTGTGGTATTTTATTTGCAAGTTCAGTACCTATTGTTGCAAAAAATCTGTTAAAGTATTCGCAAAAGACATGGCCAATTTCTGTATGGGCGTTGGCATAGTTATCGAACTTCGCGTACACTAATGATTTTTGGTGTTTTATATTCGTGAATATGGCACATCCAATTGCTATAAATAGAAAACTCAAAGCACTTGTCATTATATCAGACGAGACGCAAAACAGTTTAATTAAACCTTGTAATTGCCTTGCTATATAAAAAAACTAGGCATTTCAAAATAGCGAACAGTTGTGAATTATTACGTTTAACAGATATGGTTTTAGAATTACTAGGCATGGTAATGACCACCCGAACTAAGGATTTTAATTGTATATTGATTAACATTTTTTTAACTGGGTAATAGTCTCAAAAAATGTGACAATACTAACAAGTTATATTCGAAACTAATATTATTCTCAAAAGTATATTTTTACAAGTTACCCTTATATATTTTTTAAATAGTTTACCAATTAACAAGAAAGACACAAAATAAAACAAGAGTAGTATAAATAATTATGTATTTATTATTAGAGAAAACAAGTACAATTATTTTGTAACATTATAATATATCTTAATTGCCTACCTAGATAGATAACTACCTAGATAGATAACTCAATGTACATAATGCAGTTTTTAAATAGATTAGCCTTTTGTTAGATTATTTTATTATTCTTGAATTGTTAATAATATGTGGTCTAAAAATCTATTAAAAATCAACTAAAACTAAGATGCAAGTAAATATCGCATAGCATAAAATATACCGTATACAACGTGTATCTGATTTAACGCTATACCTCAGACACCCCAATTAGAATATTAAATTATAAGTCTAAAACAACATCCGTAATTTAATCAATGTAAACCAAACCCAGTCTTTTTTTATAAAACACTATAACACTCATGCATAGCGGCCGACGTGCACACACTCGAGCGCCCGCCAGCTGACCAGTGCAGTAGGCATAAGATATGCGTTAGTTCAATGAACGAATTTTACGTACCTAACATGTCACAGACCGATAGGAATAACTTTTGATAATTGAGTTTACCACGTAATTATTGATAGTTTTCTAGCAAGTAACATTATGATTCCATCTTTGTATCACACGTGCACAGGCTTTGGACTTAGCGGCTTCAAATAATTTTGCTTTTTCGCTGCTCAGTGCCCGGTGCCCGCGCACGGAAAAATACCTACTTTGATGATGGCCGGCCGGGGACCGGGTGTAACGCGCCCGTCGGCATGTAAAGGGAAAGCCGGTTTTGTGCCTCTCTCTTATCACATTATTCTTAAATTTGCAAAGGACGGAGGTACTAGGTACCAGAAAATTGTCTACTATTTTCGACAGGTACAGTTTATTGTTTGTACCTACTACAAAAATATTCAAAGACGGCGTGTTTAAAAGATTTGAATCATTTTTAATTTACAGTGATTAGAATACAATCGTATCGATAGGAAGAAGTAGGTACTTACGTGACTGAACTATTTACACTTTACACTTAATTAATTTACACTATTTCGGCGATCCACTTTCATTATACTTTAAAAATGACCACCGCCTTGGTCTATGCACTTATTTGCACGCTTTCTTAAATTATGTTTTAATTTTGTAAGCACTTCAGTGTCACGTTTCACTGTCACAAATGCTTCTTCAATTTTCGATTTAAGTTCATCGACACTTGTACATTGACTTACACGAGCGATTTTATGCGACCCCACAGATAAGTCTAGTGGCGTTAAGTCAGGCAATCTGGGAGGCCACGGTACAGGTCCTCCGCGACCTATCCAACGACTGCCATACTCCGCATGCAGATGCCGTCGAACGGTCCACGTGAAATGCGCGGGAGCACCGTCCCTGCCGGTCTTTTACGTGACATGTTTTACCAACAAGATGGTAAAACATGTCACGTAAAAGACCGGCAGGGACGTCATCTAGTAGGTCCGGCAAAGTCTCCTGCAGGAACCGCAGGTAGGTATCTCGCTCTTGCAGTCGAATAGTCCGCACATTCGTCCCCCTGTCCAAAGCCGTACTTGGAAAGAAAGTCCCGGAGTCCCTCAGTCGCTGAGTGGCAGCAAGCATCGTCCTGGCACTCACACTGCAGCCATAACGGGCATTGAACTCCCGACAAGCTAACGCGACATTATCCAGACAACGAGCCAGGGTCCTCACCATCTCCGTGTACTGGATGTTGGTATAGCGGAAAGCCATCGCACGCGGAAACAAGAGTATGACGGAGAAGTAAGCCAAGCAACAACTACATTAGATCGCTACCGGCGGATGACTAGCTTTTGATGTTAGGTACTCATGTTAGTCGGGCGGCAGCGGCGGCGTGTTTGTCGGCATTTCGCATAAAACTCAAAGGGGTAGCCGACAAATGCTTTATCTCTTTGAAATAAGATCTAAATTTCTTTAAATTAAATAATTGTATTTATTTTAAAATGCCTAAAAATTGTTTATGTGTAACTCTGATGACCGAACTATGTTGGGTCGTGCATTTCAATAAGCCTTACTCATTGGAGCCAAGGTTGGAATTTCTTTAATTTACCTATTTTGATGCTCACTACCTTTGAAGTAAAATGCGTTGATATTATTTATGTTTGTGTATTACGAGCTATTTGTGAACTACAAATTATGTCGTGCGTTTAAGTAGGCTTTATTGCGCTGCATTAAGGTTTAAAATTCATTGAATTAAGAATTGTATTAACTTGTCATGTGTGTATTACGAGCTATCTGTGAACTACAAATGATGTCGTGCGTTTAAGTATGCTTTATTGCGCTGCGTTAAGGTTTCAATTTCGAATTAAGAATTGTATTACCTTGTCATGATACTGTGCTTCCAATTTAAGTTAATTTAAAGATTTTTCCGTCAAAATTTAACACCTATTTTTAATGACGGAAATGGATTCAGAAGCCGATTCTGAACCAACTTCTTTCAGGAATTGCGTTAAATTTGTTACAGGTTATATAAAAATAAATCAGGTTAAGATTTTTCTCCTCCAACTTCATACCTGGGTTTGAGTATTGGATAGCCAAACGCTACAACCTCGTTTGATGGTGTGCAGAAAGCGAGGATATGAGATGCCTTTGCAACTTTTGCATGGTTATTCCACTGTTGATGTACCTTGTTTTGTTCCACAAAACAAATCCGAAACGCAATGCAAATCAGAGTCCAGTGTTAATAACAAGGTAATCGAGGTATCAGTTCGTAGAGATAAGCGGGGGTCAAAAATATGAGATAGGTAATAATCGCAAAAATCTCCCCCGAGGGGTGCCAGCCGTAATCGCCATACTTAGCCGATGCATGTTGGCAATCGCAGTAGGTGTTATGGTATTCAGAAGGACGCTGCTGCCCATGCTCTGGTCAATATCCCTCTGTCGCCTTCTACGACACCCACGGGTAGAATATGGGGTAGTGCTATTTGCGGCCGGCATCACACGGCTGATAACAATCGTATTTATAAAATGTTCCTAATAAGAGCATCATATGTCTACAAGTACTTAGTATGCATGATGTGGAACGTCCATTTATCTTTTCTATGGTTCAATATGGTGGAATTGACATACGATACTCTGAATTCATCTTTCATTACTTATTATTTTGCAAAATAACTGACAAGATCAGAGAGGTTAAAATCTACGTATTAATTCTTTTTTCTGTTTTTAATATACAATTTATTTACTATGTATGTGGACGTGGAATGTACTTTTTTGTCCATTTCCTTTCTTGAGTATCTGAGATTTGACCATTGGAGGATTTTTAAATGCCCAAGGCCTGCCAATTCTGTTTTATTATTTGATAGTCTATTAATTAGTTGGCCACATTTTTAAAGGATATTTCTGACAGGTTGGGAAAGCCTTACGGTAGTATTGTTTTTTAGCTAATTGTATATTTACAAAGGTGTGGTTACTTTGCTTTAAAAAATCTTTTGCAAATGTTCGTATTCGGGCGTTTGTTTTAAACTATACCACAGTTGGTTCTTTTTGTTTATTAATGTTATGAGGTCCTTATTTATCCACTCTTTACATGGGGTATTTAACATTTTTAAGAATCATGCAAAAAATACAAGTCTTCGTCTGTGCTGCTCTCATAATCTTTTCTAATTTTCTTAGTTGCTCTAAAGTTTACGTCAACAAGTTTTCTTTTTTTCGGATTGTTCTTTTTTTGCATTAATTTTATTAACAGATGACGAAACATTTTCTTTTGAACTGGTGGCAACAATTTTTGTTTTTGGGTCAACTTCTTTAAAATTAAATGGGCCATATTGCGTCAAATCAAAGTAAGACTTATTTTTCTCATTTTGTTCTTTATGTCTGATAATATTCTAATCATCTTTTTGGGCGCAATTGCTTTTTCGTTTATCACTGCTGTGTGTTTTAACAAGTCCGCATATTTCAAATTAATACAGTCGCAAAAACCTGGTTTACTCTTTTGGCAGAAACAACTTAGTTAACGGTTGAAAGGTTGAAAATAGAGTATGCTGAATCAACGTTGTTAATAATTTGATGTATTTTCATGGTGTTTGGGACTGGTACAAGATCTACTAGTTCATTCAGAATGGCATGGCATTCAATTTGGTTTCGGATGTCTGGAGAAGTTCGTAAGCTGTTTTACCGTCGCGAACGTACGAACCGTAAGCAACAAACATTTTAAATCTCCCCCAACGCCATCAGCGGCTCTTGCCGTGGGAGGCTTCGAAAAAGTTTCATGTTGAAAATGGAAATAGTTTTCAGAAATAGTAAAAGTTTTTCTTTTGACGGTACTGTACAGTAGGACCATCTGAATAAAAATTAATTCCATTTACCTTAAGAGATGAGCCTAAATTGCATCTAGTCCGTGTTCTTTGCTTGAAGACAGATGCAAAAGATTGGATACCTTCTGCGGTACACAAAATGCCAGTATACCCTTGTAATTTACAAGGGTATTTTCAGAAAAATCTATGTGTAATGCTACAGTGTGATCAACCGGTTGTACGTTGTTTCATAGCTAATAGTTTTATAGAATTTCGTTTCAAAAATTTTTTTTCTAATAATTTCTTTATTTATATATATTTCTTTATATTATATCGCTTCATAGAATAATCAATACGCAGAATACTTACTTTCAAGATTTTTAAATCAGATTTTTGTTTTACATAATATATGTAGGGCAGACAAGACTACGTGGAGTCGGTTTCGCAGCGATTCGTTTCTGTCATTAATTTTGGTAGCACAACATATTATTGACTTTTTACGACAACATTTTTGCTTTTGTCTATTTATATCTATACATTTTCGTTGAAATAAATTCCATGGAAAAATACAACAAACAAACAATATTCGTTAAAAAAGAATTCTACTTTTTGATAATTTTGTTAAACAAAAAAATGTGATTAAAAATTCATTGAATTGTGTTTCTGTAAAATATTTTTCATTGAAGTAAATAGTCTTCGAAACAATAATAGTCGAAATAAAAATACGAGAACCAAATATTATGTTAAACATTTTCTGGGAAACGAAATTCTATGAAATTTCTGTCTGCGAAACAAGGGGACACCGTGATCATCCATATTGTTCGTGGACCGTTGATATTCTTTGTACTGATGGATGATATTGTAAGAATGAATCTTCTCTCTCTGGAATGCAATTGTTCTTGAAACGCATGTAAAAGCATTCTCAACGGACCAGTTTTTTTTTTTTCTCATCGATTTTTTTCGTAGTCTTCGTCACATAAGACTTCAAAATCCATTCATCCCATAAAAATGTTATCATTTTGATTTTTTTTTCACCCATGGTAAATTCAATAGATTTATTTTTGCATAACTCAGACTCTCCATAAGAACATTTCTTAGATTTTAAATCACAAACAACCATACACATTAATTTGTCAAGATCTTTTGTTGCTATTAATCCAATCGACTGCAGGCCAACCATTCGATACGTTTCCGTGTCGGTAAGGAACCGTATTCGACTATCTCATTTCCGAGCCGAAAAACTGTAAAGACGCTATTCACAGTTCCGAGCGGGATGGGGTTTTTTTTCCGATTGACCATTGTGTTTATGGGGAACGCTACAAAATGGTAGTAAATAGATAATAATATATGAGTTGATAAATTTCAAACTGCCATAAGTCCACTACATGCAAAATTTGGGAAATTAACGTTTTTAGTTTCACATTAGTGTTGTGGAAAATTGTACTAACAGTGTTATAAAATGTTAACTATCGACTGTGTCTAAGTATTTTAATGAACAAATTTAACAATAACATTCATAGATACTATGAATAAGATAAAAATAGTTTGGACTTATTGCCGATTGATATGCCCATACTGGACTTGATGATGATATATTGATAAATATTGATATGATTAATATGGACTTATAGTTGTTTGAAAATACTAACCTCTGTTGTAGACTATGGGCCGAACTCAGGGAGTAGTATAGTTAGCTTATTTAATTTAGCATAGTAGGGGTTGTTGGGAATCGAACCCAACACCTACACAGCACGCGCAGGCGACGTGACCTACCTACGCGTCATCGTCATCGGCGAGCGAGCTGAGGTGCGGCGCGGGGAGCCGGCCCGACCGCCGACCACTCGCTTCCTCGGACACCATCGCGAACGGACGACACTCTTAAACCGAAACTTTAATTACTTTTATGTTTGTTCGGGTCAGCTGTAACCTTTCGAATCTAACCGGCAATATACCAAGCCTTCAATATACAGTCCACTTTCATTTCTCTCCAACGAGCATATCTAACATTGGTCCTTCTAGGATCTCGCCGGTTTATTTTCGAAAAAGTAACGGTCTCGGAAGAAAACTTCAAACTCGAAGCTCTTCGGTTGCGGTCTTCAGCGGCGACAGTTCCTGCAGGAGTCATTAATTTCCTGTCGAAGAAACTACGCATAGCTCCCGCACACGCCCAGAGAAGAAGTCATCTAGAGGTCAACCGTACAACGGACTTTGGACCCGTAGAAAGTTCGAGTCATCTTCAAGGACAAAAAGGACAAAGAAGAACTTGCAGCATCATCGTTTATCCTGTGGATGGTTTAGACATTCTGTGAGTTCGTTCCAATTTGTCCCTCTTATCTTTTCCTATTTTTTTATCATATTAATTCATGTTTAAATAGCAATATTTAAGTGAGTGCTTTCAATTATTTTCACTTCACATTATTCAGTGATAAATCAATCATATTCATAGCCTTGCATTTCTCAAAACACTCAATTATTCTGCTTATAAAGCTAGTAAATAACCTTTATATTAAACCATCTGTTTACGTTTACTTCGCTTCTTATCTATAACAGCTGATCGCACGGCGACATACCAGTGCGTCAGGTGTTCCTTTGTTCGACCTGTTACGTCACACCTCATTAGCGAGCTACGTTTTTTTTTCTATGCATTCATAAAAACTGGTTTCTAGCGATTTATCTTAGTTATAGTTTCTAGTGATTTATAAATTGTGTTTCTATCGCTATGGCTGACGAAAAAGTTGAAAAACTCGTTAAAAAACGCAGCTGTATGAAATCTAAGCTCACCATTTTCGGCAACTACCTTCACATGCTTCAAAGTTGCGACGAACTAAGCAGCTTACAACTTTTAGATTTAGAAACTAGATTTAATAAATTTGATAGCTTATATGTGGATTTCGACAAATTACAGTGTGACATCGAGATGTTGTTGGAGAACCCCGATGACGACAGCAAGGAGCGTGAGCAGTTTGAGAACCAGTATTATAAACTGGTGGCGACGGCGCGGAGTCTGCTCGGTGCTCGTCCCCCCCAGTCTGGCACTCAACAAGATGGTTACGTAACGGGTGACGAGGATGTACAGGCAGGTGGCTTTAAATCTAATTGTGTTAGGTTGCCAAAAATTAATTTACCTGTTTTTCATGGTCACTATCAACACTGGCTTGAGTTTAGGGACACTTACATTTCACTGATTCATTCACGAAAGGACATGGACAACGTTAATAAGTTGCACTACCTGCGTGCTTCTCTTAAAGGTAGTGCGTTACTAGTTATAGATAATTTAGATTTTAGAGCACAGAATTATGAGTCCGCTTGGAATTTATTGTGCCAAAGATACGACAACAAAAGATTGCTCGTTAATAATCATGTTCGTGCATTATTTAGTATTGAACATATGCAAAGTGAATCATGCTCTTCTATTCGTAATATTATAGATGTTACAAATAAAAATCTTCGTGCCTTAGCAACATTAGGTCAGGACACTGAATTTAATTTACGGGATACCCTCACATAATACACATGATGTCCGAAAAACTTGACACTGTCACACGTAGGGAATGGGAAGAACATCGAAACACTTTGGAAGTTCCTTAGCAACAGAGCTGACTTGTTAGAAACTTTGCAAGAACATAAAGTAAATAACAATAAAGTACAACATACAGACACTTGTAAACATAATTCGAATCTACTTACAGCTACAAAATCTGATCAAAAAACAAATGAAAGTAACAATAAAAATAAAAAACATAATAACAATAATAAAAAAATATATACATGTCCTATGTGCAGTCAAACTCATTTTTTATTTAATTGTGACGCCTTTAGAGCTCTGACTATTGAAGCTCGTATGCAGAAGGCCAAAGAGGCAAAGGTGTGTCTTAATTGTCTACGACCAGGGCACGTAGAATCAAGGTGCAATCTTGTACCTTGCAAATATTGCAAGAAAAGGCACAGTACTCTGCTTCATTCACATGAAGCAGAAACAACCCCTACTTCTGAGCCAGTCATTCCCATCAATAACGTCTCCTGTTCAACGAATGTTCAGCAGCATACTACTTCTCCGAATGTTTTGCTTTCCACAGCGCTCGTGAGAGTGGTTGGCAGCAAGGGAAAGGTGCACACTGCCCGACTGCTGCTGGACAACGGCAGCACGGGTAACTTCGTAACAGAGGCACTTTGCGGTAAGCTGAGTTTGTCGCGACGTAGTGCGAGCTCCACCGTGACAGGTATAAATAATAATACTTCACATTGCACACAATCTTGCAGCCTTACTATTACGTCCAACTACGACGGTAACTGTAAAATGACTGTAGACTGCCATATTTTACCTCATATTACTAAAGCTTTACCGTCTTCATTTATAAACTTAGATAATATTCCTCTTCCATCGGGAATAAGTCTAGCTGACCCAACATTTAATATACCGTCAGCTATAGACATCCTAGTTGGGGCCGAAATATTTTGGTCCGTCTTATGTAATAATTCTATCGACTTAGGTAAAAATCAGCCTAAGTTATATGAAACGAAATTGGGTTGGTTAGTGTCAGGGTACGTTGCCCGTCATAAGTCACACACTTCTTCTCCCGTTTGTCATTTTTTAAATGAGGACACCGACCCAGACTTATCTCGTTTTTGGGAATTAGATACCATTGCAGCCAAGCACTCCTTATCTCCTGAGGAGCGTGCCTGTGAGCAGAGCTTTAACAAGCACACCACTCGTAAAGACGACGGACGCTTTGTCGTTACCATGCCACTGAAGAGAGATCCTTCAGTCTTAGGCGATTCCTTTTCAAAGGCAAAGTGTCGGTTCATGTCACTTGAGCGTAAGTTTCTTAGAGACCCTGCCTTCAAAAGCAGGTACGTTGAGTTCATGCAAGAGTATGAACGCCTAGGTCACATGACTGAAGATAAGGGGTCTTCGCCGGGCTGTCTTCAGGAAAGTTGTTATTTTTTACCTCACCACGGCGTCATCCGTGAGTCAAGTACAACTACCAAGCTTCGTACAGTTTTCGATGCTTCGGCCACCACTAGTACTGGTGTGTCACTTAATGACATCCAAATGGTTGGTCCGACTGTACAAGAAGACATCATTTCGATACTGCTACGCTTTCGCCAACATAAATATGTTGTAACTGGTGACGTAGAGAAAATGTACAGAGCGATTGAAATTCATCCTTCTCAACGCTCTCTACAAAAAATTATCTTCCGCTCTGATTCTAAAGAGCCTTTAAAAACTTATACACTCAACACAGTGACTTATGGCACGGCAAGTGCGCCTTACTTAGCCACCAAGTGTTTGGTTAGTTTAGCTTCCAACGCCCCAAATGATGACGTCAAAAAATCTATTCAAAGAGACTTTATGTTGACGATTATCTAGGTGGCTCAGATTCAATACATAAAACAATCGATATTGCTCAGGGAGTCATATCTACTTTAAAATCAGCACAATTGAAATTAAGAAAATTTAAATCAAATAATAAATTCATTTTAAATCAAATAATAAATTCATTTTAAATCAAATTTCGCCTTCTTATAACAAAACAGATGATAATATTTTAGATTTTTCACAAACAAATATGGATGTGTCATCTAAGACTCTTGGTCTGAACTGGATTTGTGATTCAGACACTTTGTCGTTTTCAATTAATATAAAGTTAAATAAAAAAGTAACAAAACGACACATACTTTCAGTCATTAGTCAAATCTTTGACCCACTGGGACTCGTCGGCCCGTGTGTTGTCGAAGCCAAATTCATCATGCAGAGATT
This sequence comes from Charanyca ferruginea, assembly GCA_947361185.1. Lineage (NCBI taxonomy): Eukaryota > Metazoa > Arthropoda > Insecta > Lepidoptera > Noctuidae > Charanyca > Charanyca ferruginea. The sequence goes on along the minus strand of OX376077.1, from coordinate 18,247,518 downwards.
GTGGATCGATCAATACTCATGGGATGATGAGGTCTCACAAGACACCAAACATTTATGGCTTGCATTTGCTGAGACTTTACCTCTTCTGAATCACTTAAGAATTCCTCGATGGGCTCTTAGTGATAGCTCAGGAATTCATGAAATTCATGTTTTTTCAGATGCTTCAGAGCGAGCGTACGGCGCTTGTCTGTACATTCGTTCTGTGGATCAATCAGGTTTAGTAAAGGTACACCTCTTAACCTCTAAAAATAGGGTAGCGCCGATAAAACCTACGACGATACCTCGTCTAGAGCTTTGCGGAGCCTTGTTGGCTGCAAGGTTGTGTACAAAAGTATTAACCTCTTTAACTCTAAAGGTAAGCAAATGTAGATTTTGGTGTGACTCGACCATAGTTCTAGGGTGGTTGTCTACACCCCCACTGCAACTGAAGAATTTCGTTCGCAACCGAATCCACGAAATTCAGGAGAGCACAGAGGGTCACGTGTGGGGCTACGTACCGTCGAAAGACAATCCGGCGGATCTTGTCTCCCGCGGGCTGAAGGCTGATTCCATCAGTGGTTCATCCTTGTGGTGGTCTGGTCCCACTTTCTTAGAGAAAGATGAACGTGAATGGCCAAAAATGCCCAATCACAACGAGAGACACGATCTACCAGAATTAGTTTCTTGTTCTGTCGTAGTTAGTAACAGTCCTTCTAATGTAGACTCTATCAGTAGTTTAATTAACAATAGATCTAATTTAATTTATTTACAAAGATCGATAGCATATTTACAAAGATTTGTACACAATTGTCGAAACAAAACCAACAAACGAACCGGTGCACTTTCAGTTGTCGAACTTAAAAACTCTTTAAATTTAATATTGCACAAAGTTCAGCTGGATATGTTTCCTGATGAATATGCTATTCTTAAAACGACGAAAGCTTTGCATAAAAAAAATAGAATCAGTTCCTTGTCCCCATTTCTAGATCCCAATAACCTGTTACGTGTCGGTGGTAGATTGGACAATTCCCCATACACGTACGATACAAAGCATCCCATCTTGTTGTGCAGCAAGCACCATTTTACTAAGATACTCTTTGAGCATCTACATTTAAAATATTTACATGCTGGTCCCCAGCTCTTATTAGCAAACGCTAGGCAAACTTATTGGCCCTTGGGCGGCAGAAGCCTAGCCAAAGCCATCGTAAACAAATGTGTCCGATGTTGTCGGTACAAAGCGGAATCTGTGCAACCCATTATGGGACAGCTACCGACAAATGGAACTGAGTTAGAGTACCCTTTCTTGCATTGTAGTGTTGATTACGCAGGGCCAGTGATGATAGCGGACAAGAAGGGCAGAGGTTGCAGACTTATCAAATCGTTCTTGGCAATCTTCATCTGTAACTCGACAAAAGCCTGTCACATCGAGCTCGTTACTGCACTATCGAGTGAAGCTTATTTAGCCGCTCTTAATCGGTTTGTGTCGTCGTGACGTCGGGGGAAACCGCAAAGTATTACATCCGATAACGGCACTAACTTTGTCGGCACTTACAATGAGCTATCAAAGTTTCTTGTACAGTCAGACCTTGAGGGTCACTTATCTCAAGAAGGTATTGAATTTAAATTCGTACCTGCAATATAGTCCCCACTTCAACGGCTTAGCCGAGGCAGCTGTTCGTTCCACAAAACACCATCTCAAAAGTTACAATCCACTCATCTTACCTACGAGGAAATGGCTACGTGCCTCACTCAAATAGAAGCTGTTTTAAACTCCCGTCCTCTTACTCCTCTATCCTCAGAACCCCTTGACTTTTCCGCTCTGACACCTGCTCATTTCCTCATTGGACGGCCACTTAATGCTATTCCTCATCCACAGGTCTCTGATTACAATATTAATCGCCTGGAGCGCTTCAAGAGGATCGAGCACATCAAGCAGCACTTTTGGCAGCGTTTCTCTCTCGAATACGTTGCTCTACTGCAGCAGAAGGTGAAGTGGCGCTCTTCGACGACGGAGCTGAAATTAGGCTCTCTTGTTGTCATAAAGGACAGAGCTCTTCCTCCTTTACTCTGGTCCTTAGGAAGAGTCACCCAGGTTTACCCTGGCAGCGACGGTATATCCAGAGTCGCAGAGGTAAAGACGAAGAGAGGCACCATAAGGAGGGCCTTCAATAATATCTGCCCACTTCCAGATTGTTGAAGTCTCCGCTTCAACCCGGGCAGCATGTTGGGAATCGAACCCAACACCTACACAGCACGCGCAGGCGACGTGACCTACCTACGCGTCATCGTCATCGGCGAGCGAGCTGAGGTGCGGCGCGGGGAGCCGGCCCGACCGCCGACCACTCGCTTCCTCGGACACCATCGCGAACGGACGACACTCTTAAACCGAAACTTTAATTACTTTTATGTTTGTTCGGGTCAGCTGTAACCTTTCGAATCTAACCGGCAATATACCAAGCCTTCAATATACAGTCCACTTTCATTTCTCTCCAACGAGCATATCTAACAGGGGTACCTACATGGATATCTCAATGTTCATAAAATAAATCAAAATAAACATCAAATAGAAAAAATATTTATTCCATACATAATTATTACAAAATAAGTCATACACAAATTACACAAAATCTAACACCTCATCCATCATGTATTCTTCGGTATTATTATTAATTATAATGTCACTTTCGTCTTCTTGCACTTGGGCAATAACTTCACCTTCTTCTGATAAAACTTTCTTATAGTAGTCTAAGGAGTCCATATCTCTCCAGCTTTCACCATAATGTTTCTTTAATAATGAATCTACGTCTTTAAGTTTTTCTCTCTTTACTTAAACTCTGTTTGCTTGCTGGTTCTGGTTGTAATGATAAAATAGTTTTGTTTTTTCAAGTCTAACTATACCTAAGCTCGAGTTGTGCGGCGCGTTATTGTCCGCCGAGTTGGGAAACAGAGTGACTCACTCATTACGTTGTAATGTGGTCCGCTGTGTTTACTGGACAGACTCGATGATAGTGCTCGGGTGGTTGCGTACTGATCGCGCAGTTTCAAAACAATTAAAGGTGTTTGTTTCGAACAGAGTAGGTAAAATTTAAAATCTAACAAAAGATAGTGAATGGAGATACGTACCAACCAATGTAAACCCAGCTGATTGCATTTCACGAGGAGTCGACCAACTGAATGATTCAGTGCAGAAATTATGGTGGAGTGGGCCATCCTTTCTATCGCTATCAGAGACAGAATGGCCAAAGGTAGATAAGAATAAATTAAAAAGTGTACAGTTGCCGGAAGTTAAACTCGTAGGCTCATTAGTAGCAAATGTAAATATTAAAAATACGTTAATAGAATTTGAACGTTATTCTAAGCTTAAGAGATTACAAAATACAATGGCCTACGTAATTAGATTTGTTAAGAATTGTAGAATTAAGAATCGTGAATATAGACTTACCTGTAGTTATTTAACAGTTGATGAACTAAATGATAGGATGTTTAATTTAGTTAAATTGTCACAGTTAGATTCATTCAGTAGTGAGTATCATCAGCTATTAACAAATAAGCCCATAAGTAATAAAAGTAAATTCCCGGCTGTCATTTGTAGATCTTTGGCAGTCGTTATGGGTAGTCAGAAGCCAGAAAGTCTGACAACCAGTCTTACCAAGGGGTATCGTGTTACCCAGTAACTGGGTTGTGGAGGTCCGATAGGCAGTCGCTCCATGTAAAACACTGGTATTCAGCTGCATCCGGTTAGACTGGAAGCCGACCCCAATATAGTTGGGAAAAGGCTAGGCAGATGATGAAGTAATAAAAGTAAATTATTATCGCTTAGCCCATTTTTGGATTCTGAACTTAAGTTAATACGCGTAGGAGGGCGTATTCGTAATTCACCTCTTCCCTACGATAAAAAGCATCCCTTTCTTTTAGATTCTAGCCACCGACTGTCAAGGTTTATTTTTGAGAACGAACATAATATGAGGTTATTTCACGGGGGTTGTCAATTAATGGTATCAGCTGTTCGAGAAAAATACTGGGTCATTAATGCTCGTAAAATAGCTAGAAGCGTAGCTAATAGTTGCATACTTATTATGTAAGCGATTTAGGTTTAAGGCAATAGTGCCTATCATGGGAAACTTACCCAAGCAACGCTTGAAGCCAGGGACACCTTTCGAAACTTCTGGAGTCGACTTAGCTGGTCCTTACCTCATTACTGATAGAAAGGGTCGCGGTTGTAAGATCAGTAAATGTTACATGTGTTTATTTATTTGTTTTACAACTAAGGCCCTGCATTTAGAAGTTGTCAGTGATTTAAGTACTGAAGCATTTTTATTGGCTCTCAGAAGATTTATTTCACGGCGTTCAAAACCAAACACACTATATTGTGATAATGCGACAAATTTCTTAGGTGCTAGTAACGAACTAAATAAATATTTATTAGAAAATAACGGAGAAATAAATAAATTTTGCTCTGAAGAAGGTATGAAATTCGCCTTCATACCACCATACGCCCCAAATTTCGGAGGACTATGGGAGCCCGGGGTAAAATCAGCCAAATTCCATATCAAAAGGGTTTTAGGAAACAGGCACTTGACTTACGAAGAACTTTCCACACTATTTAGCCAAGTAGAAGCCATATTGAATTCCAGACCCTTATTCCCCCTCTCATCCGATCCTAATGACCTCCGTCCCCTGACTCCTGGGCATTTTCTCGGTAAACCACTGATAGCTCTTCCCTCTGCTGACGTGTCAAACATTAACCCATTTACAACGACCGATCGTTATAAAGATCACCAAAACGTATTAGGAATACCCTCAATTTAAAATTAATACCGAGCGGATAACTTTTACTTATTATTTACCAATCGCCGCAGTGATCGTTTGACAGTGTTTTAGTGCATAAATAATTATCTTATGATCATAATTTTGAAGTGCATTTGTATTTTAATTCGTATTAGCGTAATTAACTGTCACTATGTCTTCAAAACGGTAAGTGTTTACAAATTAGCTTGTGATTTAAAATTATTTTATACATGTTTTTTATAAATTTATAACCTGTCTAACAATACTGTGAAATAAAATTTGATCTTGTCATATCTTTTATAAAAAATAAATGATATTGAATTTGATGATCGTTTTAACGATCGGTAGTAATTTGGGGATGTATTTTTGACTTTCAGACCCAGGAATACCAACAAGCCATTATCCCTCAATCAAATCATTGACGAATTGGAACAATTAGATGATGATGCCCCATTACCAAGAAATATAACCATTTTACCACCTGATTACGCGAATGCTGATATCACAGATGAAGATTCTGGCGATGAGGAGTTTGTAACACTGAACAATCTTCCAGGTTTGATAAAGAGCTCATATAAATCTTTACGTTATTTTCTCATGTAAGTTGTTATACAAATATATATTTCTATCTAGGTTCTCAGCTAAGAGCTCCTGCTGAGATAGAATACATGAGTTCTGACAGTGACGAGGACAGTGTTCCCTTGTCATCTTTATCAAAAAGAAGTCGAACCACCGAAGAACCCCTAATTGTGGAAGGTCGTCAACCTGAGCCATCTACATCTAATTCAGCTCCAGTTGTTAGCAGCACGTCAGCCGTTCCTTTTGTTGATCCAACCGTACCAAAAAATCAAAATTATACTTGGAGAAATCGCCATAATCCTCACGTCGGACCACTATGGCAAGAAAACCACGGGCCAAGACACCTTCAAACGCCCATGTATTACTTTGACTGTATGTTTGACGACTGCGTTATAGAATTATTGGTCAAATATACAAATATTTACGCGATTCAAAAGAACAAAGTGGGCAATGTGACAACGAGTGAAATGAAGTGTTTCCTTGCTATACTTCTTTACAGTGGATATATCGTAGTCCCCCGAAGATACATGTACTGGGAGAAATCATCAGACACTGATTTTAGTATTATATATAACGCCATGTCGAGAGATAGATTTACATTTATCATGACTCACCTCCACTGTTGTGACAATGCTCAGATAACGACTGAAAGTGATAAATTTGCAAAGTTGAGACCGCTTTTCGATATTCTGAACGAAATATTCCTGAATATGGCTCCTTTAGAAGAAATGTACAGCATTGACGAGGCTATGGTACCATATTATGGAGGACACAGCTGTAAACAATTTATACGTGGAAAACCGATTAGATGGGGGTATAAGTTCTGGGTTGGAGCGACTAGATTAGGATACGTACTATGGTTTGATCCGTACCAAGGCCATGCAGCAATTATTCCACCGGCATATAGGCAGTTAGGTATGGGAGCTGGTGTGATTTTGCGTTTTGCTGATTATTTACAATTTCGTCACCCAGGTGTGCCTTGTCACTTGTTCTTTGACAATTTTTTTTCTTCTATTCCACTCTTCCACGAATTGAGTAACAGAGGGCTCAAAGCCACTGGCACAATTCGCGAGGACCGTACAAAAAAGTGTCCTTTGCCGTCCAATAAAGAATTCAAGAAGACAGAAAGAGGCACATTCAAGTACAAGTCTAGCCAACCAGGGCATATTTTAGTTTGCAAATGGAATGATAATAGTATGGTGTCAGTAGCATCCAATTCAGAAAACATAGAACCCTTACATAAAGCTAAACGGTTCTCGCAGCAGCAGAAAAAATATGTATACATCGATCAGCCTGCAATTATAAAAAGCTATAATGAAAACATGGGGGGAGTCGATAGGTCCGACCAAAACATTGGTCTTTATCGTACATCTATCCGTGGCAAGAAATGGTATTTCTCATTGTTTTGTCACTGCTTAGACATGGCGACTCACAATGCGTGGCAACTTTACAAGAATAATGGAGGAGAGTACGATCATCTCACATTCCGGAGAACTATCGCCAGAGGTATGTTGGAAACATATAAAAAAAATGAGAAACGCGGTCCTTGTCCCACTCCTAGAACTTACAGGGAAACTTCACGCTACGATAGAGTTGATCATCTAGTAGAGTACAATGACTCTCAGCTTAGATGTTCGCTTTGCAAAAAAAATACAAACTTCACTTGTCAAAAATGTAAAATCCATTTGCACCCTAAAACATGTTTTGTTACTTACCATACTCCTACATAGACTTGTTTGTTAATTAACGTTTTTCAATTAGATAATAAAGCTTTTTTCATAATAATAACTGTGTTTCTGTTATTTAAAATAGGATACAATCGATAAAGTGGTAGTTATATGAGCGTTAACCTACATGGCTATTACTACTGATCGTTAAAACGATCCGCATTTTCCGAGCCTTCGGAAAAACTCAGTTTTTTTTGGTATTTTTCCATGTTTACTATATGCATCAAGGAAACAATACTAAAAAATTACTGTGATAGAAGATAAAAAAAAGTTTCAGTAACAACTGGGTTAATACCAATCGACTCCACAGATACGAACAATTAGAACAGATGAGACAATGTTTTTGGATGAGATGGCAACATGACTACGTCACAGAGCTCCAGCATCGTACCAAATGGCGTAAGGCGGACAGAACCTTAAAAATTTGAGATATGGTCATTATCAAGGAGAACAACTTGCCTCCCTTAAAATGGAAAATTGGACGAATCCAGGCCTTGCACGTGGGCAATGACGAAGTGGCCAGAGTAGCAGACGTGAAGACAGCTAATGGAATCGTCCGCCGAGCAGTAAACCGCCTTTGCCCGTTGTTCGAGCCTGATATAGGCTTGAAGAAGGTAGAAGCTTCTCTTAGGGAACTATTTAAAAATATTAATATAATGACAGTGCCTTGCCAATTTATCTATGAAAATATTATGTACGTAAGAAAAAACCTACATTTATTTAATAAGGTTAGTGATAGACATAATATTAATACTAGAAACAAAGACAAAATAGCTCAACCATATTTTAGATTGTCTAAAGTTCATAAATCTTTTATGGGGTTCTGTGTTAAGTGTTATAACAAAATTCCTAGTGATATATTGCAACTAAATGAAAGAAAATTTAAAACATATATTAAAAGTACACTCTGTAAACAAGCATATTACAGTTTAGAGGATTATATCCATGATAAGAATGCTTGGAAACATGCTGGTCCGGGCTCCATAGGACAATCTACAGTCTAGACAAAATCAAACGGATTGCTAATTAAACTACTTAATTTATACTTAGTATATACATTATATTTAATTCTTGCTTTGGGTCACACACTGGTTCATAGGTTCATAGTTTGTTGAAATGTATGGAGTGGTTGTCTACTTTTACAATAATTGTAAATAATAATATGTGAACACTATGTATCTATGTAGGTATACAACTTAGCTGTCATTCTTTATCTTGTAATACTTTGTACATACTTCAATATAGTGTTTTTATGCAAGGTCCATCGTATTCACGTATAGTTATATAACTGAAAACTGTAAATGCAAAATATTGTACACATTTTTTTAAAAGAGTGAGTATGGAGTTTCTTGCCCATTCTTCTCCATACGAAGCTACCTTTTGGAATGGGCAACTAGAATCAACTTTATATTTTTTTATTATGACGTTCAAAAGTGCCTTTTTAATGGTCTAATTGAAATAAATGATTTGACTTTGACTTTGACTTTGACTTTGAAGGAGCAGCCTTCAAGGGGGGAGGATGTTAACGCCTAACCCGGCGATGCGCGGGGGGTCTGGTCGGCCCCTCCCCCGCGACCCCGCGTGAGCCTATATAAACGCGTGCGCGGGACCATTTTTCGTGCGATCGACAACTAGCATTATATTCAATATTTCGAACATTAAGTATCAAAGCATTGTATCAAATTTAAAGTAATTAAACGAGTAGTCTACCATCAACCCGAGTATATTTCAGCTCCGCACACTATACCTGACACACAGCACAAGCATTGCAAGGTCTAACCCTAGATATAGGGTAGGGTAGGGTAGGGTTAGACCTTGCAATGCTTGTGCTGTGTGTCAGGTATAGTGTGCGGAGCTGAAAATACTCCTGGGCATTTTCTCGTCGGTAAACCACTGGGTTCACCGACGAGAAAATGCCCAGGAGTCAGGGGACGGAGGTCATTAGGATCGGATGAGAGGGGGAATAAGGGTCTGGAATTCAATATGGCTTCTACTTGGCTAAATAGTGTGGAAAGTTCTTCGTAAGTCAAGTGCCTGTTTCCTAAAACCCTTTTGATATGGAATTGGTTGGTGGTTGGTATGGTTTTGTTTTGTTTTTTGTGATCTCACCTCGTACAGTAATGCTGCGGGGAGAACGTTTTATAATAATTCGCTTGCATTTGCTCAGTTGAAAGTGCCAAGTCTGAGTACCCTTAAGGTTTTCTTTGGTTGCCGATTTCCAATCAAGTACTTGTATATCTTTGACGAGAAAGTGCACCGTTGCATGTTCCGATATTATTTCACAATATTCATCTGGTCGAATGATACATTCCTTCTCCCGTATTTTTTTCTCAGTCAATGCAAAGACGCGGTCCGGCGGTACTCGTATAAATGAATGGCCTGTCACGGGAAATATTAATTGTACTTCTGATATCGACGGATCTGATTGTTGTAACCATTTCATCGCCATTGCTACGATCATTGAATTTTTATTCTGGCCACCACAGCCATCGGCAACCATTCGAACAACTTTTTTTCCTTCGAGATTCAAGGAGTTTAGACAGTGGTTTCAGACAAAGGCTTCCTTGGTAAAACCAGGCCGTCCATCAATATTACTATACCATTTTGTTAAAGTCCGTGGAGCTGGTAAACACGTCCCAAACGTTTTACGAACATACTTGTAAGCTTTGGGGGAATAAAAGTTGAGAGTCAGAGCAAAACACCTCAGTTCTGGTGAATACTTAGCTCGTGAGAGCTTTCCACTTTTACACTTCTTTAGTTGACGCTTAATAAGCTCTGCTTCTTCGACGCCAATTTTTTCCAAGACCATTCTTTCCTCTTTATCAATCAAAGCTTTTTCATCTAGACTCTGAAGAATGTCTTCTAGCCCAGCAACTTTTTTCTTTAAGAAAAGATTTTTAGCGTGTAACCTTTTAATTTTTTTTTTCTGATTATCTAATTGTTGCTGAGTTTTTCTTTTTCTTGGTGTAAGTGCAGTAGTGGGAATCAAAGTAGATTTTTTAGATATTTCGTTTGACTGAACCTGAAAAACAAATAATTATGCTCGTATCATATTTTTTCATAACTTACTTAATCTCAATAGTAAAATAGTAGAAATGACCATTTTATTAATATGCGATTCTACAATAAACGATTTAAAAGCAACTCACATTTTGAGGAGTTGATGATCTATACGTAGATGTTCAATTCCTAATTCCAATGAATTAGGAATAGTGCAAGTGTCATTAATGTCACCATAAGATGATATTCTCTCATCTGGTATATTGAATGATTGTTGATGGTTCTGGAAAATTAGATTTAATATCCTTAATTTTCAAAATCTACGCTTTATTTCACTACTATGACTAAGGTGAACTAAGTACATCATGAGGAATGTACGCTTGTTTACCTTGTCCATGAATGAAAAAAACTTACGGAACAAATACAATTCTGCGTCAGAGTTGGTTTGGCACCATCGACTAATCTCCTCCTATTGTTCGCCAACACTTGAAAGTCAGAAGTCGTAAAATGATTTGAGCAAATGACACTATTTCTTGTGGGAATCCAGGTTAGTCTGTTATTACAAAATATCTTCCATGTATTCCTTAAATTTGGTTGGGTTTGGGTAAGATCCAAATTTAAATAAAAATACATTAAAGTTGACGTTCACACTGAGTAATTTTAATAAAATGTGATAATACGCGTGAGTATTATATTATATTTAATTTAAGTACACAATTATATATTTAAAAAAATAAAGCCATCAATATGAGGGGTATTTAAATCACAAGCATTTCTTTTCCATTTTCATCGATAACTATCTGTCTATAAACAAACCGGCAACAACACTATCGCTCGTCAACAACGATTTCTAGGAAAAAGACTCGGATCTGTCGCACGACTGATCTATCGATTGAATGAATTCGTGCGGCCTTTGTTGGTAAACAAATCTGAAACAACACGATTAATATTATTGTAGTTTTCTAATTTAAAGGTAGTGTTTAGAAATTAAACAAACTTTGATTTTACTAAAATAGTTATATTGGATTGCAAATTTTCACTGAATTTAAGATAGTTATGGTGTTACGTTGGTCGGTCGTTGTTGCGGAGTGACGGCCCGCGGCCGGGCGGCGCCGGCGCCGGCGCGCACTGACAGTCGTGACAGCTAGTCAGCCTAGTGCTTCGCGCGTATACTAGTGCTGAGCGCGAACATCTTCCCGGGCCTTGAAAGAATAGCTTTCAAACTTCTGCTTTATATAGTACTTAATTTTGATTGTCTGCGCCGTCTTTTTGGGCTAAATCCTTGGCATCATCAGTAGCCGGTAACATGCACATTTTATTGATAGCTCTCCGTAGTGTGCCCTTTGTAGTATAACGTCGGCAACTCTGCTAATCCCATCCTTCCCAGGATATAAATGGGCAATGCGGCCAAGTTTCCAGAGAAGTGGGGGAAGATTTTCTTCTTTGAGGATCACCAGATCGCCCACACGAAGCTCATATTGCCTCGTTTTCCACTTGGTGCGTTCTTGAAGTTCAGCAACAAATTCCCGGCGCCATCTCTCCCAGAATTGTTGTCTCAGCTGCTCAATATATTGATATCTGTTAGGGTGCTTGCAGGTGATAGGCAACGATGGCACTGAGGTGAGAGGTCGCCCTATAAGAAAGTGCCCTGGGGTCAATGGGTAGGGATCATTTGGATCAGATGAGAGAGGAGTAAGGGGGCGAGAATTTAAAATAGCTTCGATTTGTGTAAATAGAGTCGCGAGCTCCTCGAATGTCAGGGAAGCATTACCGGCTACACGCTTAAAATGGTGCTTTGCAGATTTAACACCTGCCTCCCATATACCTCCAAAGTGAGGTGAGTATGCGGGGCTAAACACGAATTTAATGCCTTCATTATTGGCATAATTAATAGCTGACTCACGACTGGACCTGCCCCCTTATTCACAACCATTCGATACGTTTCCGTGTCGGTAAGGAACCGTATTCGACAATGTCATTTCCGACTTCAGTCTTCGTATGTTCGTTGAACTGTCAAAATTATTCGGTTTCGGATTTGTGAATTGCGTTTGAAGGACATCTTCGATATCTTTTGACTTTCGATTCGGTACGGAATCGAATCGAATGATTGTGAATAAGGGGCCTGAGTATTCTACTTATCTCATTGTTTGCGCCCCTGAAATTGGTACCATTATCGCAATATATAATATTAGGTTTACCTCTTCTAGAGACAAACCTTCGCAGTGACAAAATAAAAGCACCAGTGCTCATATCGCTGACTAACTCTAAATAAATCGCTTTGGACGAGAGGCATACAAACAAACATAGGTAGCATTTTGATATACGATTGCCTTTACCCTTACGACAAGAGATCATAACCGGGCCAGCAAAATCTACACCACACGAGTAGAAAGGAAACATGGAATAGCTTCTTTCGGCAGGTAAGTTTCCCATTAAAGGTTGTAATGTCTTCCCACGTAGGCGAATACATACTATACACTGCTTTTTCGTGCTACGTGCTAAGTGTCTGCCACCTATAGGCCAAAATCGTTCTCTTATTGAGGCTAAAAGATGTTGAGGACCAGCGTGAAATAAGCGTTCATGTTCATATGAACATGAACGCTTATTTCACGCTGGTCCTCAACATATGTTCATACCTTAATATTAATTTAGTTAAATGATAATTAAAAAATTACGTTGGTTACGAAAATAAGAAAAGTACAAAGCCTTTAAACGCCAATCGGTTGACTGACAGTTGTCAATTTTTTGTTTACACAGCCGTATGACGTAATAACATGGCAGCTACTATTTCATGGTGTTATAAAACAGATAAAAAAAAAACTGAAAACTTTAAATTGAGTTTTAAAATTTATTTTGTTGTTTTATGAACTAAAACTAACATTTTCACTGCTGCTGCAGTGAAAATGACTGCTTTTTGCCTAAACCAGCTCAATAATATATTTATAGATTTTTTCTCATTTAGAGTAAAATACCCTATTGTTTACAGGAGTTAGGATATATAAAATCTGTTCATGAACCATGTTTATTTGTAAAATCTTCAAGAAGTGTTATAACTTTTGTAGCATTGTTTGTTGATGATTTTTAATTTTTTCAAATTGTAATGAATTGCTGATGATACCACTTTAATCAGTAAATCATTAAACAAGAATGACTTGGAGACTGACACGAATAAAGAATTACAAAATGCAATTAAATTACTGGAATGTAATAATTTGCATGTAAACATGGACAAAACAAAGTTAATACAATTCCAAACATACAATTTGGTAGTAAAACCATCTATCTACAATACAATATAATCAAAAAATATTATAAGCAGTGTCATCAACCGTATTTTTAAGTTATTGACGAAAAACAGATGTTTTATGAATGTATGGAGCCTGGGCCAGCACTATGTACACTATATGTAAATATGGCCATATGATATAGTAACCGCTTTTGAATGTTAGTTTTCTGTAATATTACTTCGTTTCAGTGTAAATTCAAATTAACTCAGTTAGCGAGAGCAACACACCATAAATATGGTGGATCAGAAATATGCCATCAAGTGACATTTTGACAATAACATTTGATTAATGTGTCACTTGTCAGTGTCAGGACTAAGACGTCTACTATCTGAATATCTGCGATAACTAACAATACATAAACATTGTGATGTATGTCAATAGTGGAACTCCTTGCAATGTTTTATGGTATGATGTAAACGTCAAACCAGTCTCGGAATATACGTCTTTCAATGAAATCCATGTTTTATTGTGCTCCAATATTTTTAGTAGTTTCCATCACAGAGTACATTGAATATACGGAGATAGAGTAATCAGTCAGACTTTCCAGAAACAGCGCCATCTTTTGATAATTTAACCAGTTAAAAAACTTTACAATATATATGCTATGTATAGATATCAAAGGTAGGTTCGTACCACAGTAAAGATATCTAACAGTATTGTGACTCATAGATGAATATACTCTAATATAGATAGGTAACTTCGGCTTCGCTCGAGGTCGCGAAAGTGCTGCCATCTAGTGGTTGCTTCACGAACTAAAACTACTGCCCTACATATCTATAAATATAGATAGGATATAGTGCAGCCGTATAGCGTACCCAGCTTCTATAGCTATTATTGTTTATTGCATTATTTTCGGGGGTATAATGCTATCTTGTAAACAATGCATGACATTTTCTTAAAGAGAAAAAAAAAACATTATTATATTAGTTTTTATTTCGGGTTTTATGAGTTACGTCGTAATTAAGCGCTTCCACTTTTTTAACATCACTTTCATCCCAAAACGTGTTTTTTTCAGATATCAACTGGTTCGCGTCTTTACATCAATTGTTCAAAAAGAACAAAATGATATTTTATTAATAAATTTCTATGTTGGTTACATTTAATAAAATTATAGTTGATAATTGATATTTATTGTTAATTCTAGTTCTAAATATGCATATATACAATTATTATATTTATATTTTGTCTTTTGAATTTCTATCACAATCTTTTGTGAATAAAAAAAAATGAAAATGCTTCACGACTTGTGTAAGAAAGTGAAGTTTTTGTGCTATCATACTCTTTAATTTCTATAATATAATATATTTATGATAGTCTTGCATTTCTTCAGATTCGAAATCATGTCTGCAGGTTTGACAATCCTTACAAATATTTTGCTATGCCACTGCTGCATATTTTTCTTTGTTTTCGGGATTTGATAATAAATCTACATCTGCGTACTTAACGCACAAGTGGTCCTCAGCTATTTCAAATTTGAAATTGCTTGTTTCTGGTTGGGGCTTTTCAGTTATTTTTTTGTTATGAATGCAATAATTTAAATTGTCTTCTTTACATTTAACCCCAACCAATTTGTATGATGTTATATTACATATCCTCTTATCTGTAATAATAATTAGTAATAATTTGTAAGCGTTAATAAAAGTATGCGCACTTGGCATATTATTGCGGAGACCATGCCCTCTTATTGCCCCAAATAAATTTTCTAAGGGGTCTTGATTAATATTCAAACCTGCAGAATGTAAATACTTTGGCAAGGCGAAAAAAGCTTATATACTTTTTACTCAACTCCTTACAGACGGCACAGTTGCTCTGTTACCAGTTTTTGTGATGGAAGTCATGGATTTCAATATTGCTAAACTTTTAATTAAACTTGGCATAGCATATCTACAAATTTTTCCTAAGTAAGGTTTATAGAAATGACAAAGTCAAATAATTTGTAAGTAGGTATAAGATGAGATTGGCTGTGTCCGCACTTTCATTCAGGAGTCTCCCTTCATCTGAAAAGAAAAAGTTTTTAATTAACTTTCATCGTGATTTTATGCATCAATGGCCGACTGGCCAGTCTAAGATTTAACGTCGTTAGATAACGCGTAAATATGAATCATTAACGCAGCTATGTATTCCATAGTCAGGCCAACGGTGTTGCTAGGGTAAAACATCTCCCTGCAGGTTTCTTTTCAAACTGCTTGATCTGCACTGCGAAAAATGTCTGAGCTGCTGGTGTAATTTTTTCTTTCACCATTCATAAGCAGAATATTTCATAATTTTGTCTAGCATCGCAAGCTTTGCGCAATTTTGCTTTTACTTCGGATATTATATTTTTCAGCTTCTTTTGTGTTGCAGTCAAAGGCATAGAAATCATATAACCTGAAAAAATAAAAACAAAATTACACATTGGGTAATAATTATAATACCTATACTAATATTATAAAGCTGAAGAGATTGTTTGTTTGTTCGTTCGATTTGTCTATGCACTAAAAAGAATAAGAGTCACGGTGTCAACAGAAGCTGCATATCATGGCTACGTTTCGTCAATACTAGCATTATGGACTTTTGATGTGGGGAAATTCGGTGGATATCATAAAAGCATTTAGAGTACAAAAAAGTGTGTGCGTGCAATCTGTGGAGCCTGGTATATCGATAGCTGTAAGCTCTTGTTCAAAAAGTATAATATTTTGCCTCTACCGTGCATGTACAGACGCCAGCAGGTCAACCTACCCGAAACTGTCACATTTTTCCAATCAATCTTGAACCTTATTCTTTTAACCATAAAGTTGAAAATCGATTAAAGAAATGTGACAGATTGTAGTAGCTTGATGTGCTGGCGTCTGTACATTAAAGAATTATGCCTATTTGTACAAAAAACCCAGAATATTTTAAGAAGTATAAAGATGTGATAAAAAGAAATGTAGCTCCTAGGAATAAAAATAAGCATAAACATATGCTCCGTGTACCACAATGTAGGCTAGCATTGTACAAAAGAAATTGTTACTTATCGGCAATAAAGGTGTATAATAAATTACCTGACGCCTTCAAAGATTTACCTTTGACTATGTTCAAAAAAATGTTGATAACGAACGATATGACATAAATTTAAACGAATTTATGTCATATCGTGCAGAAGATTAAAACTAAATAATATTGAAGCATACCTTGCAGCAATATTGATATAGCATTGTATTCGTAATTTGACATTTTAGTTTAACTATTTTGACGCTAACTAATTTTAATTGTATTTTATATTATTTAACCAAATTTTAATTATTATTTTATTTTATTTTATTTAAAAATAATATGACATATTTGCACACCATATGTTATGGTAGAATGTAATTGGGCCACGATAGTCTTATAACTTCTTCATTTGTACCTACATTCTAGCAAATAAATTAATTTGAATTTGAATTGAATTTGAATTTGGTTGAACGCGCTAATCTCAGGAACTACTGGTACGAATTGAAAAAATAGTTTTCTGTTGGGAGGAAGGCTATAGGCCCATGCGAAGCCGGGTCGGGTCGCTAGTACAATATAGAATATTTATTTCGAACATCACTATAAATAATTGTTTACAAGTCTTACATTAATCGTCGAGGCCGCCGGCGGAACCGCTTCGAAAGAAGCAAACGGCTGCAACCAACTCTCGACTTGTGACGGTGAGGGAGTGATTAACCGGGTCAGGAGGGTCGGGAAAAGAAAGGCCATCTGCTGGGGCAGGGTGTTTACTCTCCAGAACTGAGAGCGTTTGTGGAGAACATGGAGCCACCACATCACTACTAAAAAGGATCCTAGCCGCTCCACTAATGTCACCTTCCTCTTAGTTTCTACCAGATGGGATACAGTCCTAGTGGAGGAATATCCCTGTGACGTAAAATTTGGATCTAAAAGTTGAGCCGAATCATTACAATTTTCTTTAATTTTTGCACTTAATGTCTTTTTAGTTGCCAAATTCTTTTACACATGGAGAATTCTGTAAGGGAAGGTGATTAGTTGTTCCCAGGCACGTTGCCAGTTCTCCCGGGTGGCAAGGCGGATGCAATCGGCTAAATTCTGTGCTACTAGTGGCCTAACGCCACGGGGAACTCGCTTCAAGACAGGAAAAGAGTTTTTGAATTTGGAAAGGGTTTTCCAAAACGGATCAAAACTGGATGTATCTTGTGTAGAAGAAGTAGGAGTAATAACAGGATCTGAAGAGAGAGCACTTGTGAGTTTGTGGACATTTCCAATGTGCACATTCAGACCCCGCTTACCTTTAAAATACCGAACCTGGGTGCATAGGGGGCATCTCTCCGGGATATGTAGTGATGCAGTAGGTTGGCATGCACTTCGATCTTCATCGCTGCTTCCACTAATTATTAAAATTAACACTTATGTAACTAGATAAATTAAACTTAAAAATAAATAAACAATAATTGTCAGTTTTTAGTGACACTACACTTCGTGTCGCGCAGCGCAGTCGCGGTGGCTGCCTAGGGCACAGCGCCACTGTAGCAGTCATTTCCGCGCAGCCCTAGTAATCATTGCCAAGAGACAGGCCGTCGTCGTGAAGTTGTCATTAATAATTTATTACAAAGTCATTGGAATAGTGAGGTTCAACGCGCCAACTCAGTTCACTGTGGTATTTGTGAGCTCACTTCTTTGTAATGTGTTGGCGCACAGCGCACTTGACCGGGAGGATTTGAAAGATGGTGTTGAGCTAGTTTTCTGTATATATATTGTACTCTTTGGAGTTAGTAGGTTGCCCGCAGAGTGCGGTGTAGAGTTCTTGAACACTTCTGGTATAACAAGAATCTTACTATCTGCCAATTACAACTCCATAGATTTTTATTTTATTTTATTTAGAAAAATAAGTGACATAATGTCGTGTCAACTGTCATTTTTATCAATATATTTTTTTAAACAGTTCAATGATTTAATTAATTTTCATTTGAATGCCTCCATTGGTTTCTAAGTAAACTTCAACTATTTCCAACGACATGGATACGAGTACTTATCTCTTTTGATGACTGTACCTACCATATACTCAGAATTAAATAATTTTCTATTCTATTGAAACCTTCAGTCTATTTAGACATTATATATTTTATCGTAAATGTTAACCCTATTATTGCTTGTTGTTATACGTAATAATAAAAGTGTTAACGTTTTATTGAATAATAACAATACTAAAAATAAACTTAAAAAATACTAACTTTAACTTATTTATTCACAAAAACAATAAATTAATTATAATAAAATGTTTAAAAAAAAATACAAAAACCAACTTGGGACGGATTTAAACGCGTGTGTACCAGACGCTCGTGTCATACAAGCGTAGTAATGCCCAGCAACGTAAATAATCGCTGAAACCATTCTGTTGTGTCATATATTCAGGGATTTCCGAAAAAGTAAATAGTTTCCTGCAATTCGCTAAACCACGCCGTGCAGCGAGAAACCTAATTTCGGTAGCCTCGAGATTGAGGAAAATGTGGTTTCCTCCAGCAAACTTCTTAGTAACGTTGGTTCCTTTACAGAAGCAACTATCGCTTCGAGTTTTGGATACGTGGTATTCTGCGAACTGATTGTCAGCTTCCTGTAGGCTCCTCATGGCTTCTTTGAATATCGGATCGGGATTGAGATCGAGGACTGGGATGTTGATTGTTTTTTCGTACTGGAAATCACTGCAATGCATTTTAATTTCAAGTAACGGAATGTTTGGTAAAATGTGTGACTCTATCAAGGTCGTGACGTTTATCTCGCAATCCAACACTCCTTTATTTTACTCCGCTGTGTTTCAAAATTTCACATCGTTCGTTGTATAGTTTCAAACATACACCAACATTTTGACAACGGCTACAAAATTATATACAGCAATCTTCGACTTTGTGATGTGTTCGTAATACGTAGTAAAATCGTGATATGCAGCTAGCATACTCTGCACGGTGGAGAATGTACACTTGTTACGAATAGAAATAATTTATTCACCAATTTTTGCAGGACTGAAACTGTTAGCATTCGCGAATAGAGGCAAAGTCAAACTAAATCTAGGTCGCTGGTGTATTATTTGTAAATCAGGACACGGTGTCAGAAGTTTTTCTCGTTTTTTGGGTTGGATCGGTTCAATCTTTTTTGTAAGGTCACGCCAATCTTCTTTCTCATTGAGAAATACCATTGAAGATGGTTCCCGTTCGATCGTAATATCGTCTAAATCATGTCTTGTTTATGTTCTAGATCGTGGTCACTCTTACCGTCACCGTCATTTTCACATACGCGTTTACGATAATATCCAACTTTACCTTTATTTTCATTTCCGTGATCACTTTGAAACTTATTTTCCAGATGACGTTTACATCCTTGCTGTTGATTTAACTGGTCCGGTATCGACACATTCAAGTGTTCCTGGTGAAATTAGGTTTGGATTGACGAAGTTAGATCCACTTCGTCAATCCTTGTTAATCCTTCGTTAATGTTGTTCGTGGAGTCTCCCACGAACAAGGTGGTGGATTTTCTCTCAATCGAACCAGCCACTCAAGGAGTTGAATGTGTTATTTTGGGCTGAGTTTTTTTCCTTCCTTCGTGTCCGCATGCAATAATATGGTAGTGACTGCCATGTTCCTCAGGTGGATTACTAGGAACTTGTCCATCTTAACCGATTTTTCTTTCTTGAAGTGTTCACGATCAAACCCACTCGTTATGTCAAACAAAACCAATTAATTTGTTAAAGTTGCCAAAGACGTAACTAGATGGCGTTGGCGTCGAAATAGATCGCGATATGGTTTCGTCGCAGTGATTTGGTTAGGGTCCTGTGAATTTTACGAAAATATAACTTGCATATAGAACAGTATATAGTGGTTGTTTTATTTAAAACCTACTAGTATACACATAGTACAACTAAATTAAGTACTAGAGACCATCGTCGGTGTTTGGTACTTAACATTGGTCCATCGAACCGGGATAACTTTACTTTTTTTTGAGTTAGCGGACCCAGCATTGGGACCGCTCCCCCGTAGTACTCGCAGTGGATCGCTGCGGCAAGGTACTACACGCCCACGGTAGCCGCACCGGCAGCGACAGTGCCCAGTGTAGTGGACGAGTCCAGCCGTAGCGGTAGAACAGTGACACTGTAGAGGGCGCCACTTACATCCAGTTCAACCGAGAAGTGATCAAGCACGTCACTCTCGGCCAGTTCAACGTGACGTCAGAAGAACGACGTCACGCCATCGAGTTCAATGTGACATCAGAAGACTGAAGTCACATCCACCGAGTTCACCGTGTCGCCACAGAGGGCGCCACCGTCGCGTCTCCAAGTTCAACCAAAGTGTTTGAGTGAGTGAAGTGAAGCTGTGAGTACAATTTTAATTCATACGCAGACAATTAGAGCCAAGCAACTTTGAACCTTATTTATTAGAAGATTTTAACTTAGTAGTTTTGTGAAGATTTTTGGACTTGTAGAATTTTAAGTAGATTTTTACACTTAGAAAAGTTACCTTTAGTTTTAGAAACTTATTTATTTGTGTGCATGATAATTTAGAACTTAGAATAGTTTCTTAAAAAACGACGGAACGGGGAACCTATGCCCGATTTCCGCCAGAATATATAAAAGTTGCAAACACTTGTAAAATTTTGAGCGACTAATTAGAACTTAGAATATTTGTGTCATTACTGAACTTGTAGTTATTTTATTTCATCTTAGCTTTGCTTCATTTTAGAACATTGTTTTATTACATTTGTTGATTCGTTTATGAATTTATATTTGTTCAATCAATATACATCAACTTTACTGAAACTTCAAATCAATTTATACACCGTTTAAAGTAAGTTTATTTTTTATTTATATTTTTACCGTTATCATTTTTAATTGTCTCAAATATGGAGGGATTAATTAACGTGTTAAAGGGCTTTCAAAATGTTATTGTTAAGGGATTAGTTAATTTTAAAAAGAGTCCGAAAGAAAGATTAACGGTCGAATATATTGAGACTAGACAAGAATTGTTGGAAAAAGATTGGGATTCGTTTAAGGGTACAAATACTAAAATTTACCAGAACTTTAAATTAGATGATATTGATCAAAAAATTGTTGATATTTACGATACAACCGAAGATACTTACATAAGTTACAAAAGCCTATTGAAAACAACGCTCAATAAAATTAGGGTTGCACCAAATAGTGATGGTTCTTTTAGTGGTGCACCTAAAGTAAGTTCATTAGTTAAGTTGCCCAAGATCTCCATACCAATGTTTTCTGGTAAATATGGAGAATGGACAACATTTCATGATCTTTTTGTATCATTAGTCCATAAAAACGAATCTTTAGATAATGTACAAAAGCTGCACTATCTAAAGAGTCATCTTACTGGTGAAGCTGAGCAACTTATACGCAATACGCCAATAACTGACGCTAACTACAGCCAGTGCTGGGATCTGCTGGACAAGCGATACAGCAACAAAAGATACCTCGCTAACTGTATTTTGAAAAGGCTATTTGGTATCAAACGTATGCAAGTTGAATCGGCGACATCATTAAAGGAGTTATTGGATACCACCAGTGACTGTTTAAGTGCGTTAGCAAACTTAGGTATAAATGTGACTACATGGGACGTTATTATTATTCACATAGCGACGTTCAAGTTAGATCCTGAAACGCGTAAACAATGGGAGTTAAGTGTCAGTAGTAGCGATAGTAGCAATGAATTTCCTACATTTGATCAGTTCAAAAGGTTTTTAGAGCAACGTTTCCGTGCGTTTGAGTGTATAGAACCAAAAAAGGGTTCAGGTCACCAGGTCAATAACAGTTCAAACAATCATACGCCGAAAACCATGCTAGCCACAAGCGCATCAGCACACATGAAATGTGAATTCTGCTCTGAGAGTCACAAGCTTTGTTTTTGCAAAGGTTTTGCTAAACAGTCACTTGAAGCTAGGCGTGAATTTGTTAGCAAAAATAAAATTTGTTTTAACTGCTTAGGTAGCAACCACACAGTCCACAACTGTAAAAAGAACACCAAGTGTAGAGTGTGCCAAAGGCGCCACCATTCGCTGCTTCATATTAGCGGTGAGTCGGACAACAAACGACATGACCCTGAAGACAAGCCTGCTACTGATAGTGCTAGTCCTAGTACTAGCGCTACTCAGATAGTTTCTTGCTTGTCCACAGGTAAGGTATCAAAGCCCAGACAGGTTTTATTAGCCACTGCGCTAATAAAAGCCTCGTCAAAAACGGGTGAATACCAGACAGTCCGAGCGTTACTCGATCAGGGTTCGCAGGCCTGTTTCATTACAGAGGCCACAGTTCAATATCTGAGCTTAAAAAAGATCCCCATTCAAGGGTTTGTTTCAGGATTGGGCGATAATAGATCAACCATGACAAAGTACATGGTACAACTAACAATAAAATCTCGCGTCGATCCAAGCTTTAAGTTTTTATTGAGCGCCTATGTCTTAAATAAGATCACCTCTTACCTACCCGAGCGAAGCCTTAACGAAGGTACCTTCGACTGGTTAGCAATAAATAATCTGTGTTTAGCAGATCCAGAGTTTAACACACCCAACAAAATCGATATTCTGTTGGGTGCTGATGTTTATAGTTGCATCATACAAGAAGGTTTAGTTAAGAGTCCTTCTGGGACACTTATCGCACAGAGCACTTCATTAGGATGGATCTTGTCTGGGGCTGTTGGTTCTGAAAGCAAAAACAGTTCGGATAATAAATTAAATAATTTAAAGGTAATGCATTGCCAAGTTAAAGAAGAGGATATGTTAAGGAAATTTTGGGAAATAGAGGAGCATATTAGTTCAAAAAAGTTATTTACACCAGAGGAAAGAAAATGTGAAGAGTTCTATAGTGAAACAACTAAGAGAGATAGCGATGGAAGATATATAGTCAGGTTACCTTTCAGAGACGAAAATCCTCCTTGCAAATCTGGAAATTCGCGTGGCATAGCTAAAGCAAGATTTCATTCATTAGAAAAAAGATTAGAAAAGAACGAACAGTTAAAAGAAAAATACACAGAAGTAATAAATGAATATTTAGAATTAGGACATATGAGGCCCGTGAAGAAAAATGATAGTAAAAGGGAAGAGGCAGTGTATTTACCACATCATGCAGTTATTAGGAACGACAAAACCACCACCAAAGTACGTGTGGTTTTCAATGCCTCGGAAAAGAACAGCAACGGAGTGTCATTAAATGATACGCTCATGGTTGGCCCGACATTGCAAGCCGATTTACGTCACACGGTTTTACGATGGAGAGTGCATTTAATTGGACTTGTCGCGGATATCATTAAGATGTACCGGCAAGTAAAGGTAGCAGAAGAGGATGTAATGTTCCAACGAATACTCTGGCGTGACAGCCCATATAAAGAAATCCAAGACTTCGAGCTTTTGACAGTAACTTTTGGAACAGCTTCTGCGCCATACCAGGCAGTCAAAACCTTACACCAGATTGCTGCTGATGAAGGAAAAAATTATCCACTTGCTGCAAACAAGGTTTTAACTTGTTTCTATATGGACGATTTAATGACAGGGTGCAACAGTGTAGAAGAGGGCATAGACATTTACAAGCAAATGAGAGAATTATTAGGAAAGGGTGGATTTATACTACAAAAATGGAATAGTAATAGTCAGGAAATATTAAAAAGAATAGATGAGATTGAAAGAAATGAAGTTAAAGAACAACCAGATCAAGCTAGTACAACTGAAAATAAGGACAAAACAAAAGGACAATATAATAACATACAAAATAATGAATTAGAAGAAATAGATTACAAAGAAGAGAAAGGGTTAGAAATCAAATTAGATAGCACTATCAAAATTTTGGGTCTTACCTGGAACCGCAACGAAGATAACTTCCAATACTCGGTGAATCTTCCGCCGCCGACGACTGCACCTGTAACCAAAAGATCAATTATTTCAGACATAGCTCGGTTGTTTGACCCACTAGGTTGGTTAGCTCCTAGTGTGGTGTTAGCAAAAATATTTATTCAAAAATTGTGGCTTGCAGGTGTTAGTTGGGACGAAGAGTTAAGCACTGAACTAGTAAAAGAGTGGGGTACTTACCGCGAAGAGTTATCACTACTTAGCAAAATTCGGATACCTCGCTGGCTCGGCACGAAGTCAAACGACGAGCTCGAGCTACATGGCTTCAGTGACGCTTCCAAAACAGCATATTCAGCTGTAATTTATTTACGAGCAATAGATGCTGCAGGTAAAGTACAAATCTCGTTGTTGGTTGCAAAAACCAGAGTAGCTCCCGTTAAACAGGTAAGCATACCTCGGTTAGAGCTGTGTGGAGCAGTTCTACTGTCAAATCTTCTGACAGAAACATCAGATGTCCTCAATATTTCAAGAGACAAAATCTGGGCATGGACCGATTCGACCGTGGTGTTGGCTTGGCTCAACAGCCATCCAAGCAGATGGAAGACGTTCGTGGCCAACCGTACCTCAGAAATATTGACCAACATGAAGGCATCTCAATGGTTCCATGTGAAAACCAAGGATAATCCAGCAGACTGCGCCTCAAGAGGTATATTACCAAGCGCACTGCTATACAACACTCATTGGTTTTCCGGACCGCCGTTTCTGACAGCAAATGTTATAGAGTACAACAGGTCAAATGAGACAAATACTAACTTGGAGGAATCACCAAAAACACACATTGCTGTAGTTCCAGAACAGTCCATGTTTGAGCGTTACTCGTCTTTACAAAAACTTGTTAGAGTTATTGCATATTGTAGACGATTTTTAAAAAATAATGCAATTAAACCAAACTATTTACAAAAATTAGAACTAGAAACTGCTTTAGAATGTTGTATCAGACAAACACAAAGGGAAATATTTTCAATAGAATACTTACAATTACAGGACAAAGGCTATTTACAACTAAAATCTAGTAAACTAAACTCACTTAGTCCATATCTTGACGAAAAGGGCATTATCAGAGTTCGAGGGAGACTCGACAAAGCTCCATTGAGTGAAGAGATGAAACACCCAATTATATTACCCAACTCTAGTCATCTGACAACCCTTATAGTGGCAGATGCCCATCTTAAAACTCTACACGGGGGTCCACAGCTGATGTCGAATTATTTAAGGTCAGCTTATTGGGTCATTGGAGTTCGTAATCTGGTCAAACACCATGTGCGCACATGTGTAACATGTGCTAAACAGCGTGCCAGCATCAAGAGCCAAATTATGGGTTCCCTTCCAAGTGTTAGATGCACTCCAGCGCGACCGTTTCTACATAGCGGTGTTGACTACGCTGGCCCTATAAACATCAGGACAACGAAGGGTCGTGGACACCGGTCGTACAAGGGCTACATATGTCTATTCGTGTGTATGTCTACCCGTGCTCTTCATTTAGAAGTCGTTAGCGACATGAGCACCCAAGCCTTTTTAGCTGCCTTCCGACGTTTTGTGTCGCGGCGAGGTCATTGTGCCAAAATATGGAGCGACAATGGTACAACGTTTGTAGGCGCCTCTAGAGAGTTGCAACATTTGGCATCCATTCAAGCATCAATAGCAGAACAACTTGAAGCCAACGGTACTGAGTGGCACTTCATTCCTCCCCATAGTCCTAATTTCGGCGGTCTATGGGAGGCAGCGGTGAAGTCCACAAAGTTTCACCTCAAGCGGGTCATCGGTGACGCTACTTTAACATATGAGGAAATGAGCACACTCCTCAATCAAGTGGAAGCTTGTTTAAACTCGCGTCCAATGAGTGTCATGAATGTTAATGATCCTGGTGAACTGTTACCTTTAACTCCTGGACACTTCCTTATCGGCGAGCCGGTAATTAGTGTACCAGACAACAAATATGAGAGCACAAATGTCAGCAATTTAACACGGTGGCAATTTATTCAAAGAATGCTACAGTCATTTTGGAAGCGCTGGTCTCAAGAATATTTGTCCAACCTAATGAATCGATACAAATGGTCTTCAAAAATTCCTGAGCCTAAATTAGGGGACATTGTACTGATTAAAGAAGACGACTTGCCGCCAAGTCGTTGGCTGTTAGGTCGCGTAGTCCAAAAACATCCCGGTGATGATAATATCACTCGTGTGGTCACATTACGTACCAAATCTTCTATTATTAAGAGGCCAACCTCCAAACTTTGTATTTTACCAGTGTACTCAGATCAATGAATTGTTTAAGTTTTTATTATTTTTATTTTAGATCAATGTTTATACATCCTTACAACCTTTTATATTTACATGTTATTGTTAAGTTTTTAATTTATAGGATTTTACTGTATCAGATCAATTTATTGTTAGATTTTAGAATATTTTACAACAGACCATTTTATACACAGTGTTAGTTTAAGCATCATTTGTTATAAATAGCTCTAAGTTTACTGCATGTAAAAATTATTTATATTTGTATTTAAACTTAAAACTAAGGTCAAAATGTTAGTAATACATTCAGATCCCTAACTTAGTTCAAGAAGGACATTCTGTCAGTAATGTCCTTGGTGGGCGGTATGTTCACGATCAAACCCACTCGTTATGTCAAACAAAACCAATTAATTTGTTAAAGTTGCCAAAGACGTAACTAGATGGCGTTGGCGTCGAAATAGATCGCGATATGGTTTCGTCGCAGTGATTTGGTTAGGGTCCTGTGAATTTTACGAAAATATAACTTGCATATAGAACAGTATATAGTGGTTGTTTTATTTAAAACCTACTAGTATACACATAGTACAACTAAATTAAGTACTAGAGACCATCGTCGGTGTTTGGTACTTAACATGAAGACTAGATGTTTCAATTCTCAAAAATATTCTTCGCTGCGAGCCGAACTCGAAACAAGTTGGACGTCATTATCATTCGATACCTCTACTAGAGTTGAGGTATTTGGATCGTTGGCATTCTATTTTTTTAATATTAAGTAGTTTTCTATTTTGATTTAGTTTAAGGGATTTTAAAAATCAGGAAAATTAAAAAAAAAACAATAAATTATTTAATAATATTTATTATTGCTATTATTAGTTAGTATTGAGCTATTATTGAGTAACATGTCTACGTTGTTTATTTTTCTTCTCATACTTAATTAACATAACCACATAAAAGTGTGAGATTACAATATTTTGTTAAAAAATGTTTTTACTTCAGATATAATTTTACTGTTCTAATAAAATAATATTTAACCGGGATTGCGAAGTGTGAAGTCAAGAAATATATTAAATTTAGTAGCAAAGAGAACCTGCGCTGTCTATTATTTGTTGGAGTCTGCTTCTCATTTGTGTAACCATCGTCCAGCCTGCATTACGATCTCGCATCAACTCCCAACTTCTCAAAACTTCATTGTGCAAGTTAATTTTGGATTTCACTTCGCTTGAATCCCAGTTTAAAACCATTTGACCCCGTATATTTTCTATTGGATTTAAATCCGGACTTTTCGATGGCCAGGAGATGAGTTATGTCAGTATGTGTAGTGAGCTTTTCCATCACTACGCGAACGATGGACCGAACAGTTGTCTTGAACAAAATAGATATGCCCTTCAGGGTAAGCAACTCGTACTGTTGGCACCATAACATCTTACAGAATTTGCAGATAGGTCTGGCCGTTCATGCGTCCATTTGCTTCCACTAGTTCTCCCGGTCCCATGGACATCATCCGGTACCCTATAAATAACAACAAAGGTTTAATTTTGTTTTTAGACATTTATGTCCAAACTGTCTTGAAGTTCAAAATAGAATTAAATATATTAATAGTACAGTATATAAATAACTTAATAAAAAGTATATAATACTACTGAATTATGTAAAGTATATAATTTATATTAATAATTTAATATACTTTTCTGTATTAACATTATAATAAATAAATAGGCAGTGTTAATATTTGTTAATTTCAATATTAGGTAATGTAATGGGGTGGAATATACATTATTAATTTACTTATTGAAAGGTAACTAACCTAATGTTATTCTTCCTTTGGCTCTGTCAGGTAAAAAATTGTTGTTAGTATCGTTCATTAGGTTTCGTCCACAATATTTTTCGACCGTTACAGTCTGATCTGAAGGTTTTTCATCACTGAAGAAAACAATATTGCATTCCCAATCAAAGTTAATGTATTTCTGGGCAAATCGCCCTCGTTCTCTTCGATGTTCTTCCGATATACATAATGTATTTTCTTTGATGGTCGATAATTGTGAATGTAAATGCCTTCGAACCATAGAGAAATACCATGCCGTTGCGAACTCTTAACGAGTGGATGTGAACGGCGATGTAGCGTGAACCTTAAAATATTCCGATGACGTTCAGATTAGTCCGAATAGACTCCGACCCATGGACCTTGTCTTAACATCGCCGGTTTCTTGGAACCTGCGCACCCATAAGCGCCCCGTTTGTCTCCGTATAGAAAAAAATGGTTCTAAATAAGTTATTAAATACTAATCACAAGAAACCGCATATAACCCAACAAAAAAAAATCGTACACCACAAATAATATTATTAGAAACCAGAAGTGGAAAGCATTAAAGAAAAGACAATTATAAACAACCTAAGACTAATTTATTCCAAAATAGACTTAGTTCCAACAATATTCCAATAACTCGAGCGAACACAAATATCCGTTAGCATTTATATCAAGAAATACACAAGTACACAATATATGGAACGAACTCACTGTAAGGTAGTGTAGGTACCAAACCCTTTCTGTAGGACGACTCAGCAACAAGTGAACCTGAATCTTGTAGAGCACGCGCTTTTATAGTACTCAGGTACCCTCACAACCAAAAAATATTAAAATGCCTAACACGGCCTCTCCTGACCGTGCGCCGTCCTCGGCTGCACCAGGGACGCTGTCTTCGGAAGCGCTGGTGGGCACGGCGAGAGTTTGATCGCCGTCTTCGTCTGAATTGGTTCCGTCTGTACTTGAAGCGCCAGCAGAACCGGCAGAAGCACCAGCATTAACAGTAGAAGCAGTAGCAGCACCAGCAGAAGCACCCGCAGCGCCTGCAGAGGCACCAGCGGCTTCAGAGGCACCAGCGCCTGCAGAGGCACCAGCGCCTTCAGAGGCACCAGCAGCGCCTGCAGAGGCACCAGCAGCGCCTGCAGAGGCACCAGCAGCGCCTGCAGAGGCACCAGCAGCGCCTGCAGAGGCACCAGCAGCGCCTGCAGAGGCACCAGCAGCGCCCTCCGCCAGGACGTCTCTGTCCAACGGCTGCTCGACATCACCATCATCGATCTCTGTGAAAATACACACATTCTGAGAAACATATTTCTTTACATCGTTTATCAATAGTTGGTCTAAATTCATATAGTGCATGGAGCGTTAGATTATGTACCGATTAGCCAAACAAGCAAATATGAGCAGAAATCATCGCTACACATAAGCATTTCAAGTTACATAGGTTTTACACAGGTCTGTTCCCACGCAACCGAATACCCCCCGCACACACTCGCATGCGCTACAGGATTTACATCAGTCTCTAGTAGGTCACCCCAGATACCTAATAAGATTTGGATTTACACAGGTCTGTTGTCGGTGCACCACCGACTCACCCCAGAAACCAAATAACGGTTGGATTTACACAGATCTGTTGTCGGCTGCGCCACCGACTCACCCCAGAAACCAAATAACAGTTGGATTTACACAGGTTTGTTGTCAGTCCACCACCCACTCACCCCAGAAACCAAATAACAGTTGGATTTACACAGGTCTGTTGTCAGTCCACCACCGACTCACCCCAGAAACCAAATAACAGTTGGATTTACACAGGTCTGTTGTCAGTCCACCACCGACTCACCCCAGAAACCAACAGTGGTCAGGGTCAACCCAATACCATGCGCACAGGATTTACACGGGTCTCTTCCACTGAACACTACACATACATAAACAAATAACACAGTCAAAATCAATAAACACAGGCTTGTTTAGTACATAATCTAGCTCAAGAATAGGGAAAGACAAGTTGGTATGTAGGCTATCACAGCAAACAACAACAATAGTACAACAAGTACCTTCAAAAAAGCAGCACAAGTCTCGGGTGTCCATTCACCCTTCCATAACACCATGTATTGAACTTTGGCCTGTTTGTTAAATCGAATGATTTAACACTGAAAGAAACCCGCAAGGCCTATGAACTAGTTTTGTTTGACATTAGAAGGGGTAGGTCAGTTACCTAATATGTCGATTTAGTACCGACTCGGCCTAACCTGACCAGTTGTTTTGAAACTCAGATCAAGGGACCGGTCGGTCACTATTTATTTATTTAACACATGGAAAACTAACAGCTGTTCATAGAGTGAACAAAAGAAGCCAAGTTAGTTACAGTACAGCGTCAGTAACAATTATTATTGTGTCCTAATTTCTTACAGAAAGAACAGACGGGTTTAGCATTACTATTACAATCGTTTGACCGCAATTAACACATTTGATTTCAGATCTACTAGAATTGTTAATTATGTACTTTAGTCATAAATTGATGAGTCAGATTCATCAGACTAAGGGCTATCAAATTTACGAATAGACATTAAGTGGCTAAAAAGGAGACGTAGGTTGTCGCTAGGTCAGATTGATAATTACTGCGCACATCTGTACGTCACAGATACCGTGTATCACTTTTGAACCATAAGTTATTCGCTTAACCATCTTACTACACGTAACTTTAATAAAAATGAACGTTACGCATAGTCAGCATAAGACAACAACTTAATTAGACGTGGTGTTTATAGCGTCGTGAGTTTGGGCATAAATAATCTTTTGCGGACACAACGACGCACAAATAAAAGATTTGATTTGAACAACTTACATTTCTGAACTAATTTCAATAATGAGCGATCATTTGTAGCCTACTCGGTAAACCACGTACGAGCATCAGCTAGAAACAATTACAAAAGGCGTTCATGATCGCTGCAATTATTTGAAGTTTTGTTCGATCAACTTCGTCACACCACCATTAATATTTTTCACGCTAAGATCGATGCTAGAAATAAAATATTGGTCAGATCTCACCCGGTTAGACAGATCACGTTCACCATGTGGTTCACCGGCGCGATCCATCAAGTCTCGACCGGCACAGAGCTCTTTCAAAGTAGGTGGCACACGTATCCGGAGTCCATTCTCTTCTCCATGGTACCTTGTATTCGCTTACGGCGAACCGAGAACCAGCTGTAGCTCATACGCCCATGAGCAAGCGCTATCACCACACGGTAGGAGTGGCGTACGTGACCGCGGTGCTTGCGCCGATCGCCTTAGCAACAGCGACACAACGCGCTCGGCACGGCGCTGCGATATCGAAGCCGTCTGGCGCCGGGAAGGCGGCGTCGGTGCGCCACGCTCGAACCGTAGTATAATCATATGAAAATACCCTCCTAGAATTATTGAAAGGTTTTCGTTAGGACTGGTTATTATCGTTACGATTGAAAACTGAGCACTGGGTAACATATGAGATTTTGGCACAATACATTTTACAAAACTCGACAAGTAGTCCACTATGCTTTCAGGAGTTAATTTCCTCGCCGGACGTATGAACGTGCATATTCAGCACAGATAGAATATTTGTCAGACTCGGTACACACAACATTGCACGGAATGTTCGCAATATCGACACAGTGGGCACGACGATTTAAACTCAATTTGGAATTTAACTCAATTTTAAATTGAACCATGTACGCATGGTGCTAGCCCACTCGCTGAGCCGGGTACAGGCTTCCCTTAAGGCAATGACCTACGCGAGCAAGACATTCACCATCCTCCCAATGATTACGCGATACAACTTCATCGCACCACGTGTAGACATCATAAACACTCAAATCAATATCAGAGAAAAACATTGGTTTGATCTCACCGTGATTATCATCATAGCGTCTAGAAAGCGTTTTGCTATGCTTATGGCGTCGTTAAGCGTCGGCGGCGGTGTGGCGGCAAAGTCTCTTAAAATCTCGTCCAACTTTGGTGACGAGGTAGTTCGTAACGTATGAACCTTTTTTCTTGTAATTAACCTCCAAAACCACTGCAATAGAACATGGTAACCAAAACACTTCTAAACTTCAAATTAATAGAATCGGAGATAGCATTCTAGCGGCGGTATGCTATTACGAATTGACTTTTATTTTCATTAGTAGCAGTCAGTCGCGACATAATGATGCCCAATACATTTTTCACGGAAACATGAGGGTAGAATCGAAATCCACCATGACAACGATTAGAGTTGACCGTACTACGACGTTTACACGAGCTGTCAACTCGTTTGTTCGACCGCGAATAACGTCCCGACATTATAAAATCAAAGACGAGGGTACTTACGGTTTAACGACGTGTACACTTAACATTAAAATAGTTGATCAAAATAGCGGTTACAACTTTGAGAAGAACAAACACGATTTTACCACAAAACAGGAAGCGACAGCGAGCAAGGCGTCGTGTTTTATTGTGAGGCAATCGTGAACCATACGCGTGTCGCAGTTCACTGTGACGGCCACACCTAGCCACACAGCGAGGCGATCGTGAACCATAGGAACGTTTGTCATGGTTCACTGCGATGGCTACACCCAGCGCCAGAACGAGGTGGTGTCATAACCAGGTTTTCACGGAGTATTGTTATTTGAAGTCAACGGATGTTTGTGTTGGTATCAAAGCTAATAATTGTGAGCAAATGAGTTGAATCCCACTTCTGATATTAGAAACCAGAAGTGGAAAGCATTAAAGAAAAGACAATTATAAACAACCTAAGACTAATTTATTCCAAAATAGACTTAGTTCCAACAATATTCCAATAACTCGAGCGAACACAAATATCCGTTAGCATTTATATCAAGAAATACACAAGTACACAATATATGGAACGAACTCACTGTAAGGTAGTGTAGGTACCAAACCCTTTCTGTAGGACGACTCAGCAACAAGTGAACCTGAATCTTGTAGAGCACGCGCTTTTATAGTACTCAGGTACCCTCACAACCAAAAAATATTAAAATGCCTAACAATATTATAATTAACTTACTGTTATGCCAAACTACCCGCAATTCCTTTTATGCTCACGTTTTGCTCATATATAACAACTATGTTTGTTCTCATGAAATCAGAAATCATTTTAATAAGCAATAAGTAAAAATTTTTGTCGTTTAGTATTAATTTCTCGTTTTAAGTAATAACGCGTTCAGGGCGGTGTTGGGGCTGCCCCGCTTCTGCAGCGCCTCAGGCATGTTTGCGGAAGCGCGCACTGACTGGCCACCATGCGCAAGCGGTGCGCGTCCTTAATGCGCAGGGTGCGAGCCAGCTCCAATACTGTCCTGGTGATGATCGCTGAGCGATTTGACTGCACCTATATTCGACAATGCTGTAGACGACATTTATAGACACTTGAGTGAACTTCAACAGGTCCTATAAAATCTTCATTTCCGTGTTTTTTTTTTTTCATCTTAAGTTTAAAAAAAATAAAAACGCTTTTATTAAAGTTTTTGATAATGTATATATTCTTACTTAATGTCTAGCAAGTAACTTAAAAAACTAACGACATATCAGGATTTAAAATTTCGTGCCACGGCGATGAAACATGCGTGCACGGCAATGAAACAAGCGTCCACGGCAATGAAAGAACTGTGCCATGGCAATGAAGGAATCAATCAACGGAAATTAAAAAATATTTTATTTAATGAGATAGACAGATAGATAGAATAAAAATGACTGTTTATAAGAGGTGTTGATTCCAACACTTGTATGGGGAGTAAAATTTGGGTAAGGAGATATTACAAAAAAAGAATGAGAGTACAATAAGTAAACAAACACTGTTGAATTACACTCGCAACACTACTTAGAGACTTTAATACTATAGTCTTTCTTTTCTTATACATACTCCCATTATTCCTTTTGTAATATCTATTCAAATCTTACTCCCATACACAATCTGTCTGGGTTTGCCTTTCCCTCTCGGAGACAGGCATGATAAGATATATTTTTGAACTTGACAAAACAAAATAGCTTCTTTAGAAAACGTATATTGTGATTTGTAGCAAGTAAGATGCATTTTCAAAATAACAAGTACTAAAAACACAATCATCTAAAACATCTAGATACTCTTAAATCCTTTCAGGTATAATCTTATTTCTTATTAACCTAAGAACACAATGTGAGTATATGGCACTACAAAATTCAGCCTTTCAAGTTTAACTTACAGCTAACTTACACTAATCTTTATACATAAGTAAATCACATTTAGGAGAACAACAAGAACATTTAGGGCTCTAGATGCTCTGCGTGTTCAGTATAATAATGGCTTCAGGGTGCTGTTGCGGTTGCCTCGGTTCTGCAGCGCGTCTAGTATGTTTGCTGTTGCACGAACTGATGACTTCTACGCCATATTAAGAAAAAAGACCGCATCCTTAATCAGCAGAGTGAGGGCGAGCCGCAACAACATTTTGAAAGCCATAGCCGAGCAGCATGATGCACTTATATTCCAACATGCTGTCAGGTTGCTCGTGCGGCAGGGGTAAATGTAAATTGTCGTATTATTATTAAATACTAACTCTTAGTTCATAAGTTTTTTACTAACCACTGGACCTTTGTTGTCAATTTAAATAAATAAATAATTATTATTATTATTAGGAACTTTTTTAACAGTCTTAATTATTTATTATGAAATTAAGCAAAATTATATTTAATCAGATAAGGAGGTACTTAAAAATTTAAATTTTGCTTGTGCTTTATTAGTTGAATATAGACAAACTATCATCTGAATCACTACTTAAGTCTATATCTGGTTTTTTTGATGTTTTTGTATGGTTTTCCTCAAAAGTACCAGATTTTTCCAACTCTTTTAAAACTTCAGAGTCAACATTACATAAGTATGAGCACGGTGGTACACTTGTAGCACCACTACAGTTTAAGTTTTTAAAATCATAAGTTTCTAAAATTATACTATCAAACTGAGGTACAGCTGCTGGCTGGATAGTTTTTGGTGTAGAAGTTGAGGGTTTAGGAGCCAATGCAAGTTTATCAGTTAATTTGACTGGACGCATTTTACGGATAGAAGTTTTAGGTGTAGTTTTAGTGCAGTTTGATGAGTGTTCAAGAGGAGTTGATATCTGGGGTTTAGTTGAAAAGTCATAAAATCCTAAGTGATTACCATGAGGGCATTCTTTGACATTGTTAAGACATTCAATATTTGTGCAAGATAAACGACGCAATGCTAAACGGTTGCCTGATTCTGCTGTCCACACAACTTGGTGGATTTTTAAAGTACCTGGGAAAGGTTTCAAATTGTCAGGCAGTAACCAGTACTTTTCAGTGATCTGATAATCTTCCACTAGTTCTATTTTAACGCCCTTGACAGAGGACTTCAAAGCATTCACAAATGCATCAAGATCAGGAATGTCACTCTGTAATGCAACGTATTGGTCAGCAGTTCTCTTTAAAAGTCTACCAACGCCATCTGGAGCACCTTTGCCGTGACCGCATTTGCAATAATTCCAAACTACTTTGTCAATTGAAGAAATGTAGATCGAAAGTCGAGACATTATATAAAATATTTTTTTTGTTACGATATTGTCCAGAAGGAGAATCAGAAACTATGTAAATATTTGGAACCAAAGGTACTGTTTTTTCTATTTCAGTCAAAATTGGAATCAGATGTGCCCACACTGCAGCAGCATCGTGTCGTAAAGATGTACTTATAATACAAAAACATTGGGTTTTTGTCGTGTGACCTTCAATATTAAAATAAAGAACTGCAGTGTGTAGAGGAAACTGCTTTCTACTACCACCAAAGTGTACCGACTGAATTTCAGAATTATATTTAGCACTGTAATTTTCGCTAAAATCCATATGTATAAGACAGTCATTCTCAGTCAAATTTTGCTTAATTTCTTTAATTGCATCGGTCTGATTACGAATGTTGGCACAATGATTAAGGAATGGCTGAAGATTAGTTTCAAATTGTTTTATGAGTATTAACAGTTCTACGTGGTGTCGTACTTTTCCAACGTTGATGGCAGTTTTCTCAATCCCATTTTTTGTGTAAGAGTTTTTCTGGTTTTCCCAGGCCCAATATAAAACTTTTTCCGAGTTATCAATTTATTGGTATATTAGATGTCTGTTTATACAGGTACTACACTTTCTTTGTAGACATTCCAAGTTATAAATGGCGCAACATATGCTCTTAATAACGTCAGTTGTCGAATTTTCTTTTATGATATGATTCTTTTTTAGAGATTCAATTAGCAGATTCATGTTTTCGTGTTTTTCACACAAGCAAGTTTTTTTTTTCACGTTGAAATTTTAAAGTTGCAATAGAAGAGTCTGATGCTGGACTATCAGGACGTGATGTAAAATCTATGCTACTGATGTTTGGCGCTAGTTGCGGTGATCCTGGGGGTGACTGTTGTGGACTACTTGTGGCCGGAAAATTAGAGCTACTTGCTATTAGTGTGCCAACCCGCAAATTTTCACAGCGACGTCGGTTTGATTTTAAAGATTCAAGACGCGAGCTACGTCTTATTAGAGGGGTCATCGGCATGTTATCATTATAAACAACTTGAGATAACCCAAAAGACGTTTCATTTGGCTCCATCGACGTTTCATTTGGCTCTATCCTTGGTGTTTCAGTATTTTCTACATCATAAGTCACATTTGGACGTGTTTTCTTACGAAAAATTGCTGTCCTTTTTTTGTAAGAAGCAAGTGCACTCACCAAGTTTTTCTTGCAAAGATTCCGAAGCTTTTGCGAAGTCATTGCACTTCGAGGAACAACTACTCCTGCAGCCTTCTTTTTAAGATATCGTTCTCTTTCTTTTCTTAGATACTCCTCTCTTAATACAGGGTCGCTTCTTAATTTTTGGCGTCGCTTTTGTTCAGCTAAT
Source organism: Charanyca ferruginea (assembly GCA_947361185.1). NCBI lineage: Eukaryota > Metazoa > Arthropoda > Insecta > Lepidoptera > Noctuidae > Charanyca > Charanyca ferruginea. The sequence goes on along the minus strand of OX376077.1, from coordinate 18,210,380 downwards.
CTTTTCCTCTCCTTTCTCTCCTCTTCAGATAATTTTGGTTTAGGCATCTTGGCATCCTAAAAATAAACAATCCATTATTAAAATCAGACTGTAGTATGTGAGGGTGCTTGCGTGTGTGTGAGTGTATATACGTGTGAAAATGTTACATCATTTTGTAAGGTTAACATGAAAACATCTTTTTGTAGTTGACTGTATAATAAAAAACTCATCAATACTAAAGAGAGACCAGTACCCCTAGCACGAATATTTGTAGGTTTCGTATCGCAAACGTATCGAGTTCTCGATACGATAACGGAGTACAACGAAAGTAGGAAGCACGAAACACTTTCGAAATAGTATCGAGAGCTCGATACGATAACGTTGGTGACGTCATACTAACGTAAGTAAAGATGGGCAAAATAGAACGAATGATCTTAAATTGAATGAATGTTTCGTACTGAAACTGGATAATTTAGTGATTTTAGGGCATTTAAAACTTTAATACTGTTCAATTTATGACGCAATACGAAGAAACTGCAGAAAAAGTTAATATTGAGTTAGATAAATGGTATAATAATTTAACTTATTACTAAAACGTTGTGTTTGGTTTGACTGTATTCCTAAACGAACGACGGGTGCTCGAAGCTCATTCAAGTTCAACTTTGTTTTAAAGTGAACTTGTGTTTTGTTGTGATTTTGGTGAAAATTTTGAAACTATTTTATTCTGTTAAAATGAGAACCATCCACCCGCAGTACACCATTATGATAGAATTTATGGAAAAGTAAGTGTATTACATTTAAGATTTTATTGTCTTAAGCAATGTTGATTTTAATAGCGTTTCAATGGGATATTTGGAATATGTTTTTGTAAAGTTTAAAAGAGCTAAAGTTTATTTGTATACTCAAGTCAAATAAAGAATTAGGCTAGTCATGTGAAATAGGTATGTAAAAACAAAGTATTGTCAATTATGTCAGTATAAAATAGAAAGATAACATACTTACTATTATTATAATCAATAGCGCTGCAAGATAATAGTACAATGCACTACAACGTGGGGTGCTTCTTCTGAACATTTTCTGACAAAATATGTCCACACAATCACTTAAATTATAATTTTATACTTAAAATAAACTCCGACGAAAGTTTTCTCACTGTCAAATTTACAGTGAATAAACATTCGTGAAACTCGCAAGCCAGCCTTCGACAATTACGATACTATCCGTCATTTTATGCCTTCGTGCTAGCTATCTTCATACAAACGGCTCAAGTTACCTTACGAATTCGATACGATGACGATACGAAACTTACATGTATTTGTTCGTGCTCTTAAAATTAGTTTAATTTACGGACACCAGAGGCGCTGTTCAAGTTTCCATACTAAATGCTTACGTTGACGATACGAATGTTTTTTCGATAGTGATTCGTGCTAGGGGTACAGAGCGAGAGAATCTAGAGTTAACTTGACGAGTTTTGTACTGTCAGTAATCGGTATTACCTGTATTACAGGTGACAAAAGTTGTTTTCTTTGCCTAATCATACCATGGCGATGAAAACACAAGTCACGGAAATGAAATACCTGGCCACGGCAATGAAACTAAATTGTTTTACAAGGCATTTGTTTTGAAACCAGGTATAGTGTGCGGAGCTGAAAATATACTCGGGTTGATGGTAGACTACTCGTTTAATTACTTTAAATTTGATACAATGCTTTGATACTTTATGTTCGAAATATTTAATATAATGCTAGTTGTCGATCGCACTAAAAATGGCCCCGCGCACGCGTTTATATAGGCTCACGCGGGGTCGCGGGGGAGGGTTCGACCAGACCCCCCGCGCATCGCCGGGTTAGGCGTTAACACTAAGTGTAATGTCCATGACACACAGCGGAAAAACATGCAATGTCACTAAAACGATGAACTGAGAAATTGTTAAATTATCATTTTGATCCTTGATAAATGTTACATTAAAGCCTAAAATAAAACAAATATATATAATTAATGAAGAAAATATATCGGTTTTGTGTGTGTAGTACAAAAAAAAACATCTTGCTGTTATTTTATTAAGTTAAAAGAAAAAAAGTAAACAAAATCAGAAAGTACAGGAAAAATATACTGTGTCCATGACATTGTTATTGTACGGTTTACGTAATGTAAACGCAGCAACCTACTTTTGTATCGTATTTTAATAATGTTCAATACCATTTAAATTTAGTTGACAAATTACTTACCTATACAAACATCGCGGATTTTGTCTTCTGTTACCAGAACATTTTGTCTTCTTTTAATCTCACCGCATGCCACCTATCCTGCCCGTAGCAGAATGCACGGCCACGCCTTATATTTGCTTCACAGTCCACAGTGCAGACAACTACTCTGCTCTGATAGTTCGTAATAACACACCCAACGTGCCGTCAGTTGAGTCCGTGCGAGCACCGCAAGTGGGTGTGCTTATATGTGATGTAAGTTTTTACCTACTCTGTGCCGTCTGTGCGTGTATCCGTGTCTTTTCCAAATATAAGTTGTGTATGCTATCTTCTCGTTTCACTACACTGATTACTACCTGCTACCATCTACAGTGCCCAAATGGACTGAAGTTCTTCAAGTGCAATTCCTATGGACATATTGGATGAAATTGTACTCAACAACAAGTAAGTACGGGTGCAAACACTGGTGTTGGCATGAAACGAGCAAATCGTTCGGGTCCTTTCCGCAACGATCGGCTATGAGCGAAACACGTGTGACCGGTGACGTTACACCTCGGGGCTGAACACACGAGCGAACGAACCAAAATAGTGAACGAAACTCAAGAAGGTGGGCTTGTGCCAAAAAGCAGGGTGCTGGAGTCAACAAAATCCGTCAGAAATAATTGAAGTTTTGACATGTGAATATAAAATCATGGAAAATCATCAGTGTTGCCGTTTTAGCCATTTTGTGGCTAGATCTAGCAGATTTTTAACGGATTTAGCCAAATACAATCCATTTTAACCACCAAAATAAATCTAGCTACTTTTTGCTGCTTTTTAGATTGTTAGACCTACTTTTATTACGGTTAGAAGTCTACCGACTAATATCACCATGCGGTTCACGTCACCAAACAAACATAAATAGTTAACTGTAGGCAACACCACCAATGTCCGCATTATGGCAAGGGATTCCCCAATGAATGCTTATTTTTAACGTAATGCAGATTCGATCGAATGAAAATGTACGTTTTACTATTGCTATTGAGCCTAGTTTATTTTGCATAAAGTCAACACTACTCATGTCAAAATGTCAAACGGAGCGGAGTATTGTTATTGTTTAGCCGAAGAGGCTCGCGAGCAGTTCTATTTTTATTTTGCGTAAACTTTTTAAGTGAAAACTTGTGTGAATTATGGACGTGCCGTTAAAGAAAAAGTGTTACACTCAAAGATATTGGGCTGAATGGGAGAATAACGAAGAATTCAAACAATAGATACAAGTCAGTTGCAAACAGCCCAACGACAGCCTTTTGAAACTATTGTCACGTAGAAATTACTGCTTAAATTTATGATTTGTGTAAACATTCACATTTCGCTTTGTGTTTTTTGGATTCGCTATCCAAAAAACACAAAGCGAAATGTGAATTAATAAAAAAAAAACAGTTTACTTCCGTAGAAGTAAACTGATTTTTTTAATTTTTTACCTACCACTCTTATGGTGTGGTGTGTGGTGTAGATGGTTCTTTGCACTACCAGGTCTACCCGGTGATGCAAAGAACAGTCAGAAACCTGAAGGTCAGCTGGCCTTGTTTACAGCATACTTCCATATCGAACATTGACCACCTTACAGACCTTTGTAAAGAAGTTTTTTGTATAAAAATGCATATAACTAAATGCACATAAGTTATAAATCAAGTACTTGCACCACATTTTAGGGTAACTCTTCTTCAAGGTATTGGCTCACAGAAATACGAGTATGGCATTATTTTAGATGAGTCTACGGATGTCAGTGTATCCAAATACCTAGGAATAGTTAGATATTTTAGTCTGAATATGAATAACATTGTGTCGTCATTTCTGTCTCTGGAGCCTATTGAAAGAGCTGATGCGAGAGGTAAAGTAACATCTATAATGAAATTTTTAAGTCACATAATCTTCCAATACAAAATTTGATTGATATTGAAACCGACAATCCGTCAGTAATAATAATAATAATAACTGGCAACCCTTAATGTCATACACGTCATATCGTATAGCTCTTTGATTTTATTTTACAATTTTACGTTTTTAGACGTCTACTATTCATTTTACTACAAATTTTAATATTGAAATCCATAGAACCAGAATAATAGAAATACATCACAACCTTTTATAAAATATTTATGACAAAAACTGAGAAAACCAAAATTGACGTATGTCATGACGAAAATCTGCAACAATAACATCGATTTATAATGGATTTAACTGGATTGCGCAAAAATAAATACATGTACAGGAAAATAACGGAAAAGAAGAAAATATGATGTGACGAAGTGACATGTTATTAAGGTCAGCAACTCGACGAGCACGCCCGCCATCTCCGGACCCGTCGCTCAGCTCCGCCTCGCCGCCGCCGGAACCCAGCCCCATCGTGAGGGCTGTGACACCGGCCCCGGCAGTTGCGTCGAGCTCGAGCGACGAGTATTTCTCTCCACCGACGACGCCACCACCTGTGCGCCGGCGGGGACGACGCCGGCCGCCGGGTTTAGGATCTCGAGACCCACCGGCCTCTGATAGGGTCCCAGCTCCCGGCGGAAGTGTGCAGCGCATGAGATGGACACAAGCCATCAACGAAAATGTCATGCGCGCATACTATGGGGCTACAGAGGGGGGAAGTAATCTGACCGCGTACCGTGTTCGGATGCTCTCTCTGTTTCAGGTACTTGAGCCAGCTGTCAACGTTTCGGCACAACGATTATCGGATCAGGTGCGGGTCATTCAGCGTAATCGTATGTTGGATGACGCTGTACTTGATCGCCTCCGAACTGAGATGCAGAGAAATCATGTCACTGCTCCCCTGCCGCAGATTGTAGAAGTGGCACAATTACAGCTGACCGCAACACCGAGTCATGTTAGTGATGGGAGTGATGACATGGTTACACATGTAAGTACCCAGTGCAATGAGGTATTAAGGAGCGCTTTGGAGGGTGCGATTCGAGACTACCGCTTTATGTCGCCCGAGCTCAGACCACGTTTACCTCGTTTGCCCATGCATAACAAAAATAAGGCGCTGGTGTGTGCTCTGGATTCGCAGTTATCAAATTATTTTGATGATTGCGAAGACCTCACTGATGTGCATTCGATTCTGTACTGCGCAGCTGTTGCAGCATGTCGTGTAGCTCACGTCAAATTTGCTAATGATGACAGAGCTACACGACCAAAACCTGCTATACCGGCGTGGCAGTGCAGAATTGAGAGGCGCATTAGTGAGGCCAGAGTGCTCATCGGCAAATTAATCTGCTTTAGGGAGGGCAATACTCGCCCAAGAGTGATGCGCTTTGTGAGGCGGGCATTCTCGGGGACTGATATCAGTCCTCGAGACTATATGCCTTGGGTCACAGAGCGCATCGACTTCCTGAAGCAGAAGGTGTATGCATGGGCAAACCGTATTCGAAGGTATAAGCGACGAGTGGAACGATACACTCAGAATCGCACATTCCAGAGCGATGAATGGTGGGTTTATAGGGCTTGGGAGCGACCGATTCGAAGTGTGACTGATACGCGCCTACCGGATGATGACGCCATGTGTTTGTTCTGGCGCAACATCTGGTCGGTACCTGTCAGTCACACTGAGGGTGATTGGACTCTGGAAGTCGAACGAGCGTGCGACCCGATGCCAGAAATGGGGGCAGTTACAATCAGCCCCCAAGATGTAGCTCGTGCAGTCCGTCCATTGCCTAATTGGAAGTCTCCAGGGCCGGACGGGCTGCACAACTTCTGGATCAAATGGTTCAGAAGGTCGCACGTTTATTTGACTTCTCGGTTTCAGTCGGCCTTGGAATTAGGATCGTTACCCCAGTTCTTGACGACAGGAATAACCCACCTGCTCCATAAATCAGGTAGTACTGCGGAGCCCAAAAATTATAGACCGATCACATGTTTGCCCACGGTCTATAAAGTTTTTACATCCATTTTGAGAGCTAAAATTAACCAACACGTAGACAGCAACGGTATCATGTCTACCTCTCAGTATGGATGTAGAAATGGGTCCCGCGGTACTAAGGAGCTGCTCCTGATTGACATGGCCATCAGTCAACAGGTTCGCCGATCCCGAAAGGATCTGTCCACATGTTGGATAGATTACAAGAAGGCTTATGACTCTGTGCCACATACATGGCTCATGAGGGTGCTGGAGTTGTACAAGATAGATGCCACTCTGCGCACCTTCCTGATGTCGTGTATGAGGCAGTGGAGGACGGTCCTTCGCTATCCAGGATGTCGACATATCCAGAGGAACAGCGAACCAATAAGGATTGAGCGCGGTATATTTCAGGGCGACAGTTTGAGTCCGCTTTGGTTCTGCTTAGCCTTGAATCCTCTAAGCACACTGCTAGAGAATTCAAGTCTAGGCTATCGGTTGAAGAGAGGAGGTCAGGTAATATCTCACCTTCTTTACATGGATGACCTAAAACTCTTTGCCCCCAACAGTTTACAACTGATGGAGCTACTGAAAGTAACAGAAACTTTCAGTAGTGCCATCAGGATGGAATTTGGTGTGGACAAATGTGCGGTCATGCATGTCAAGCGAGGGGAGATTGTGGAATCTGAAGGAGTTCAACTCTCAGATTCCATAAACCTTAGATCTATCTCTTCAATTGAGACCTATAAATATTTGGGTATGGCGGAAGCGTTGGGCATCAATGCTGCTGACATGAAGCTATCGTTGAAGGAGCGCTTCTTTGGCCGCCTGAGGAAGGTATTCAATAGTGCTTTGTCAGGCGGAAATAAGGTGCGCGCCTTCAACGGGTGGGTCATGCCGGTCCTGATGTACTCTTTCGGCATACTCAAATGGACTCAAACGGAACTCGATGCCCTGGATAGGAAAGTACGTACATTGTTAACAGCATATCGAATGCATCACCCACGGTCATCGGTGATGAGACTGTATGTCCCGCGGAAGTGTGGAGGTCGTGGCTTCTTAAATGCTAAGACCCTGCACAACCGTGAGATATGCAGTCTCAGGGAATATTTTCTAGAAGCCGACGTGGGGATGCATCGAGATGTAGTTGCAGTGGACAAGGGCCTCACCCCGCTCTCCTTGGCTAAAGAGAACTGGTGCAAGCCTGTAGTGCTTGAGACTAACGATCGCGAGGAGGTTTGGAAGAGTGAGGAGCTTCACGGACGCTTTTTCCGGGCCTTACACGGGCCTGATGTGGATTTCTTAGCGTCCGTATCCTGGCTACGATTCGGTGATCTATTTGGAGAAACCGAAGGTTTTGTCTGTGCAATTATGGACGAAGTTATTTTGACGAATAACTACTGGAGATTTATTGTAAAGGATGGCACGGTTGACATTTGTCGGGCATGTCACCGACCTGGAGAATCAATCCGTCATATTATCTCTGGATGTTCTCGTCTTGCTAACGAAGAGTACTTGCATAGACACAACCTTGTGGCCAGGATTATCCATCAGCAACTTGCTCTGAAATACAACCTCGTGGAATCAGAAGTACCATACTACAGGTATGTGCCCGATCCAGTTCTTGAAAATGGCAATGTCACATTGTACTGGGATCGATCCATCATCACTGACAGGACTATTGTAGCCAATAAGCCTGATGTAGTGGTGGTGGATCGATTGGAGAGGCGCGCAATGATTATTGACACAGCAGTTCCGCATGACGTGAACCTCGTGAAGGTCGAGAAAGACAAGCAGATAAAGTATCTGGACTTGGCCCGCGAGGTTGTCGACATGTGGGATGTGAACTCAGCGATCATTGTGCCGATAGTTGTCACAGCCAATGGCTTAATTGCCAAGAGCCTCGACCAACATCTAAGGAGGCTCTCGTTAGGCGGTTGGATCAAGGGCTTGATTCAGAAGGCAGTACTTCTTGACACGGCCCGCATTGTCAGGAGGTTCCTCTCTCTGGAGCCCTGACCGCCGGTAGCTTGGACCCTGTTCCCGATACCGGTGGGCTACTATTTTTATATTTTTAAATGTTTTTTTTTTCTATTAATATTTAAAAATGTAAATTATGTGTATATAAGATGAATAAATGAGAATAATAATAATAAGAGAGTATAATATATCAAAAGACAATGCCCATTTACTAGAACAATCCTGGCCCACAGTGGCCACTGATAAGTAGCTTATGGAATAATAGTATACATTGCTATGAACACTTCCTAGAACTTGTCAGTTTAGAAAATAAGTCTCCATTTTGAAGTAAAAGAGTTTTTGTGTCCTCGTATGATAGTTTTAAAAGGGTTCTAGTTAGGTTTTTTTTACAAGTCGTGGCTGAACAGTCTCAAGTCGTAGAATTTACTAACTTTGTTGTAGATGCATCACGGTATTAAAAACTGTAATGACATTGATTATAGGTTAGTACTAGTCAAGTTAGTTTCTGAAAAAGGGGTAAAATTACATTAATTACCTTTGAATAAAGCAGAAAATTAGTGAACGTTGGGAACACCATTACCAATAATTTGTCAGGTCCGACATGTGCATAAAAATATATTCAAGGTCAAATGTTGCGTTTTTCAGTTTCATCATCATCATTTCAGCCGAAAGACGTCCATTGCTGGACATAGGCCTCCCCCAAGTGTCGCCACAATTACCGGTCCCGGGCGACTCGCATCCAGCGGATCCCCACAACCTTTATTGGGGGGGGGGGGGGGGGGGTTGCCATAATTGCAACGCTTGGCAGGCGGGTTGGCGATCGCAGTATGGTTGTTACATAGGCACAGAGAACGCTGCTGCCCATTCTATGGTTTGTCCCTTAGTCGCCTCTTACGACACCCACGGGAAGATATGGGACGGTGCTTATGTATTATAATAAAAATTGGTGAGAGTAAAATTGTTTATCATGCAATTATCTATTAAACATTGATCTCACTTTTTTCCTAAGAATTACTATTTTAGAGATATAGCGATGCAAAAAGTTGAAAAAGTTCTTCATAATTTGCACACGTTTCCGCGCCACCCGTGAGGTAGTGTAGGTACTTGGCGCGTTTTTTTTAACGTGGTTTCCCCGGTAGGCCACGATCTATTGTGGTCCTGTACTCGTATATTGTTTCAAATAAAAATAGTAGTTTTGGAATTGATGATTGCGGTGTATGTTTTCGGTATTTTGGGAAAATTATTCGTCTAATTGATAATCATTTGACCTTGAATATATTTTACGAGTAGCACACGTAGGATCGATGGGGACTCTTGACAAATTATTTAACTACTAGTTGATCTAATAGACGTCCTGTCCTTTTTTTTACCTACCTCTACCCTACCTACCTGCCTAGCCTGCTTACCTAGCCTGCCTATCTAGCCTACCTACCCAGACTACGTACCTAGACTACCTACCTAGCCTACCTACCTTTATTCTGTACTATCATCGGCATCATATACCACCAACACACTGTCTAAAAACTGTGCTGGGGGAACTATATTGGTTTGATGCCGTGCCCACCCAAGATACCAGACAACAGACATAACGTGGGCACAGCATCCTACAGCAGTACTGATAAATGGCTGCAGTTCCAGTGGCATTAATCCTTGTTAAAATATATACAAAGTATGTCTTTCGGCTGATATGCCTTTTTTGGATACGGGCCCTTAATAACGAACAATCATTTTCAAAAAGTGAACCTTCCAAAATACTGGTGCTCCCATTAGAAACCTTAATACGATAACATCCATTTAATCTAATATGCTCTCCAATAAGACCTGGCTTGTTTTAATTGATATGTCCCACATGCACACAAGATTAAATCACTTTCAGTTAACCGTGGAAATTCACTCTTTGTTATGACTTCAATACTTGAAAAATGAACTCTTACTCTATTTAAATTCCTTTCTTCAATAAAGAACTGAATAAGACCTGATAGAATGTGAACGTGAAATTGCTCTGTCACTTCTCTGCCGGCAAGGGTGGCAGATGCGAGATGAGCTCAGCAACTAAAATATAGTAATTAATATATTATCTTCTGTTTTTTAGGTGCAGCTACCAGTCAGCTTAAGATGTGTACTTTTATTTATTTATTTTTTAATAATGTTTGTCCAGGGGGGGAATGAAGCTATATATCTTATGGCCAAATACTCAAACGCTATTCAATGTTAAGATGCCGTTAAGTCTTGTACTGCCACAGTCACTTTGTTGAGTATTTAGCCATAAATCTAGTAAATTAGAGCACTGCAGGCAAGACCATTGAATGATTGAATGAAGTTATAAATCTAAATATTTCACACCATAAACTGAAATATAAAAACTATTTATTTGAAACCTTACCTGACGTGGAGCAATTTGTCTAGAAATGTTTCCCTTATTTGATTTCCTCGTGGAGAATCCTGAGACAGCAGGTGATTTCTTAGTCTATGTAATGAGCGACCACAGCAAACACAAATGAGTAGAGCAGTAGAAGGTGAGACACTTTCTGATGAACGTCTTATTTCATTCCATGCTTCAGTCCAATATGAATGGCAAACAAAGTCATTGCTAGAAATATGCACCTGAAAATGCAATTGATTATTTCATATTAATTTCACAATAAATGGTGAGAAATAATGAAATGGGTAGCATAAAAAGGGTTATAATTATTTATGCCGTAAGATTTTGTTAGTTTCTTGAAGTATTTAGCTATTCAAAAATAATTTTTACTAAGAACATTTCATAATAAGTGACATTACTATTATTAATCACTAAAAGCTTGCAAATGTATGTACTTAAAATGTATTTGTGTATGTATATCAGCTGTCAGACACCCATAGTACAGGGTCTCCCTAGTTTGGGGTCAGATGGCCATGTGTGAAAATGTCCCCACATAATACTATTCCATTTATTTATTTTACATACATATTATAATACATTTTTAAATATTCATATAAAAATAAAAACATTTAAAAATATAAAAATTAGTAGCCCACCGGTATGGGGAACAGGATCCAAGCTACCGGTGGTCAGGGCTCCTGAGAGAGAAACCTCGGTCAGTGGGTAGTCTTAGGCTCCTGACTATACTATTATTATTATAGGTACTGGCTGTTGTTATGTTATCATGGTTTTCTAAAGGATTAATGTAGATGAGTAATGTAGTAGTGTAAGCTTACCTGTTGTGGAAGAACCCATCGCTGTATAATAGATCGAACTTCAACAATTTCTAATTGATGAGATCGCAAGCGCCTCATATCTACTCTACAATTCGCACAGCGATTGTTACTAGCGCCTGATAATCCCTGCGACGCCACGCCTGCGCAAACCACGGCAAAAGAAAACTACAATACACCACAATATTCTATTCTCTTTAAATAAAATACAAATCAAAGTGTAAAATAGTGAGCGCGTTTATTGAGTTGATTGTCAAATCAAATCAAATACAAGATACAACAAGAATACAATACGTCATCACCCGTCAAAGGATAATGTTGCCATATTTTGAAAAATAATCGATTAGTTGTATCGATTTTTGGTCTCGTTTAATTTATTTTTTTTCAAACCACGGTAAAGCCATAAAGAATACAGTGATTTTACCATTCTATGTTTATGTATGTGTAAACTATTGGATCTGTAGTCTGAGGTGTAATTGATGCATAATTGTTCCGTTATTTAAAGTGTAAAGTCGAGTATGTTTCGTTCAGAAACTTAAAATGTCCGTGACAGCAGAAAAACTTTTTGCTAACCATAGTAATACATAAAATCAGTTTAAAAAACTCCAACATATGTTTTGCAACTTTATAAGCGCTTCCTGAAGTTATAGGCATAAAATAGGTACTCAAGTAGTGTATTTAATGCCATTCTATTGTATGTAATTTACTGTCGGGTTTTAGAATTCAAGATTTTTTTTTTGTTATTTTTGTTTAAAGCCAATGTATTATATATGAGCTTAACTGTCTAATTAACAGACACAATAGTTTAACAATTGACGCGAATCTCCTGGAGATTTCGTTACAGATAAGAGGATTATCATTAATAGGGAACATTACGCGAAACTCGGCGCAGAGGGCGCCACTAGCACATTCCGTAAATCATAACCTCGTATTCTTGTTATATTATGTTATTAATTGTAATATCTAGGTATTTTGTGAAAATATTATCAAAGTTTTAATTAATCTTACTTACCTAACTGTACTTTAACCATATTAAGGCGTTCTACGACCATTTGAAAGTGGATTCTAGGTTATGCTTTGAATAAAATAATATTTGGTTGTCTTACATGATAAATGTGAACGTTATTCTGTAAATGCGACTATCTAACCTGAATACTTAACCTGAACATATTTTAGAGTGATTTTTAGCTGCTTCCCAAAGTTTTCGAACATTTTCTTCTTTTGAAAATGAATAATTCCCTTCATTTCTTCAACAAAATACACAGCACTGATACATTATTGTATAATATAACACACTTTCCAATATTGAACTCAATTAAAGGCAGAATTTCACGCTTTGAACGACTTGTCGATAAACTGTTTACGGACTATGCTAATGCTGCACTCTGGTGCCAGAACATTGCAGTAATGTCCCCTATTAATCCGTAATCGATTAGATTTATTAAATAAATGAATTGACATAAATTGTCCAAATAATGGCAACCCTAACCTACACGTTAAAATGGCTGTCGTGTTGATAATAAGTTAAATTACTTATTTATTGGTCGTGATTACGTAGACTTATTTGGGTAGGTAGCATTAATCGGATAATTCCTATTTTAGAAAGTTATATTTTTTTATTATCCTTCAAAAGGTGGACGGTGGCGGCCAATTCTTGGCATTGTCCTTTGATCCTCATTAGATGCATCTGCCACTCCTTGCAACTGGCGGTCAGCCATGCCTGTGAAAGCAATCTCTTTTTGATAAGAGAGGCGTGTAACTGGTTCTCCAATTCTTCAAAACGCCGGGACGAATATAAATGACTGTTTCAAACAATTAACTGCGGGGACGATCCATTAAAAATATTAAAGGTTTGTGAAACCTGTTGGTTGTCAATATAGCCTGCTGTAGTCAGAATATTTGCACAATGGGAAAAGCTAAAACTACATTTTGCTTTGGCTAGAGTTAAGTGTTATACAGCGGGACTGCTTTGGGAAATGTACAGTGAACGACTATACCTATGCTTTTTTAAAAGTATTCTTCACGACGTTCAAATTAAATAAAGGTATTTGAAGGCAAAAATAAGGATCCTGTCAAACTGTTTAAAACTCTGAGGACCTTGCTACGATCTATCTGCGTTAGAATAATAATGCCAGGCGTCGCCACAACAGACAAAAAATTTCTTACAATGCAAGTAGAAGATCATCTAGATTCAGTTGCACACTTGGGAAATCTCTTCGACTCTCATGCTAGTAAAAAAAAATGATACTAATGAATGATTAAATAAAATATGTTTGTATTAGGTATTAGTTAGGCGCCATACAAAATTTTTATAATTTTTTCTATAATTTAGTTTACCTATAAAATGATATTTCTTATATCCTTATATGTAGGATCTGGAGGAGCGAGGAGGTGTGCCGAGCGGTATAGTACATCGTCAGGAGTATAGGCGTTCCCATTATCCCATTAGGGATAAACAAGACCACACTACATAAGAAAACACAATACAAATGGTAATTAGTAACAAGAATAAAGTAAGTTAAAGGTACAGCAACAATACAGTTAATCGAACAGACCATTGAGGTCCCAGTTCGTACAGTGGCCAAGCCACCCAATTATTATCCGTGATAACCGAACAAAACCTTAAGGTTTACAGTTCGTACAGCAGCGTAAGCCACCCAATGATAAACGAACAAACCCTTAAAGTTTAAAGTTTGTACAGCAGCTTAAGCCACCCAATGATAAACGAACAAACCCTTAAGGTTTATAGTTCGTACAGTAGCATAAGCCCCCCAATGATAAACGAACAAACCCGTAAGGTTTATAGTTCGTACAGCAGCATAACGTCGTCTAAAAGTGTTAAACTGCTAACTCCACTTTTGCTAGTATGAAGGTTTTTATGTCGATGGAAAGAGAAAAAAAATACCTTTCAACCCGAAAAGATGCTAAATACATCCAAAATAAACAAAACACGAAAAAACCACGCAATCAAAACTGATAAGTACAGCGTACCAAATTTCGCGCGTAAAAAATGACAACTCCGCCATTTTGTTCGTGCGTCCGAGCAACTACAAAGTGTTTGCGATAATTTATTGTAAAACAAATAGTTTTTGGTTATCAAACTTATTTCTGCATTGATTTTCTTGCAAGGTGAGTACATTTTAATGTTTCTTACTTATCAGTTTATAAAAAGAAGACTTTTGAACATGAATAATTCTCATCTAATGTGATCGCTGGAACGGGTGGGAGATAGCAGCTTTTACTTTTAACTTTGAGTCACCCAAGCAAATGTATTAGTGGAGATGGCATGTTTTATTTCTTATTTACTTGAAATTGGGTATTTGTGGCAATGATGCTATGAAAATGTTGTCTGTTTACATGAAATTAATAATAAATAATAAATAATAATAAGTTCTATAATAGCTTCCTACTGTATTGGTATAATCTAAACTAAGTCGGGTAAACCCGCGGGGCGCCCACATGTCTACTATACTTTACCTACTGTAGAAATTAAGTATGCCCACGCGTTAGTTTCGATTTAACCGATCCGGTGGGAATACAAGTACTTACGGCTGCTCTATTTCTTTGCAGAAATGTTCTTTTTACTTACCTAGGTTAATATAGGTACCGTATTAATACAGTCCTTTTGGTGAGGTAGAATTCTTTTGTTATTGGTTTGCTTTAGCTTGGTTTGCGGGCTTACTTTATTTGTGTTGTTGCAGATGAGCAAAAAGTTTAATTCTCGAGGGAAACGAATTGTTGAAATGAGTTTGAGTAAAAATGCACTTGATGTCATATCCAACAGCTCATCAACTTTATCTGTTAACATACCTGCTTTTGCTTCTCACGATACTGAACCCTGTTTCTTTGACAGTGAACTACAAAAAGTTTTACCAACTACCCTTAGTATTGATCCTAACTCAAACCTCGTCGTTATAACAACACCTACTAATAACAATGATTGTGACATGACCCAATGCAATAATGAAGATGCTCAGATAGACATAAGAAGTTTATCGGTAGTTCTTGAAACTTCTCTCGCCACTGAAAGTTGTCACGACATGGTTGCTTTTTCCAACACTGGCCCTTCCACTATAGAATTCACTAATGACATAAATAGTGTATATTGGGTTAATACGGATTCAGCACTTGGAAACAGTCTATCTAGTACTATTAATATCATTGGCGCTGATCAAACCTCGAATATAAATGTTCAAGACCTACAATGCACTACAGAACCTTCTGATCCTATGCCTAGCATATCTACTGGCATGGATTTTACAAGTACTGTCTGCAATGTCGAAAGTTATGAAGGACACAACAGCGACAGTTGTTCAACTTCAAATTTGATTTCGAATCGGCAACATAAAAACCTTAATGAAAATGAAACCATTGAGTCTGAAGTAACAATTATAAAAGAACCAGAAAATAATATGAATTTGGTACCGTATTCAAGCTCATCTGATAGTGACACTGAACTACCCATTAAAAGTAAAATAAGAAATAAAAAACACAAAGTTGATCGTAAAAATTGGTTTGCAGTTAAGAATAGAAATTTAAGAGAAACTGGGTCCAAATACTATGGAAGAGTGAAAAAAGATTCAAAGTGGGTTTATGAAGTTGAAAAAGAACCAAAAAAACTAAAGGAACGTTGCAAGTGTAAAGGATCAAAACTATTAAAGTGTGACAAAATAAAAGAAAATGTGAGGAAAGAGACTTTCGTTAAGTTCTGGAAGAAATTATCTTGGGGTGAAAAAAAAGTATACATTGATGAACATGTAATATCCTTACCAGTCAAACGACAAAGAGATCGTAAACATGTGGACGAATCCCGGAGAACACAATCTTTGGTCTACTACTTGCCTGGTGAACCCGGAGAACCTAAGCTGAGAGTTTGCAAAACTATGTTTCTGAACACATTAAATATTGGCAGAATGGCAGTACTTGGATGGAAAAAGAAACTTAATGACGGCAGCAAACCTAGCGAGCAACGTGTTACGTCACAAAATGTTCCCGTCTTTGATGAAAGACACACTCATATTACAGATTTTTTTTACGCTTTACCTAAAATGGAATCGCATTATTGTCGAGCGTCTACTTCGAGGATTTACTTACTACCTGAATGGCAATGCAAAAAGGCCCTGTATGATTTCTACGTTTTAGACTGGTGCGCTTCCCGCAATATAAAACCGTTCTCAACGACAACTTTTTACAAGTATATGGAAGATAGTAACATTTCACTTTTCCGGCCAAAAAAAGACGAGTGTGAAAAATGTGCTCTATACAAAGCAGGCAATTTAGAAGAAAATGAGTACCGTTTACATACAACTAAGAAAGAAGAAGCAAGGAAAGAAAAGGAAAAGGATAAAGAAGATTCATCGTGCATCGTGATTGCCGCAGATGTGCAAGCTGTTTTGCTTTGTCCTGTTTCCAAAATAAGTACCCTTTACTACAAAACGAAGCTCCAAGTCCATAATCTTTGCTTCAAAAATTTAAAAAATACAGCTGCGTTTTCCTACTTCTGGAATGAAAGTGAGGGAGGCGTAAATGCCGAAGAGTTTGCTTCAATTTGGATAAATTTTTTAGAAAACGAAATAATCCCTCTGTTATCTTCTGAATGCAATAGGATTGTTATTTATACAGATGGGTGTGGCTACCAAAACAGAAATGCTGTATTATCAAATGCTTTGCTTAATTTTGCTGTCAAACATAATGTGTCTATAGAACAAAAGTATCTAGAAGTTGGCCACACCCAAATGGAAGTTGACTCCATGCATGCCGCAATCGAGAGAAATCTAAAAAATAAGATTGTCAATGTCCCAGCTGATTACATAAATATTATTAAAAACGCACGAAAGGAGCCTTACACAGTACAGTATTTAACACACGATTTTTTTAAAGATTTCAACTGCGTTCAGGCTTATAAAAGTATTCGACCAGGACGGTCAGTCGGTGATGCAAAAGTTAATGATATTCGTGCACTACAATACAGGCCTATAGGAGAAATATATTACAAGATAAGCTTTAACGATCCTTGGACTATTGTGCCGCAAAGGAGAATAGTAGTCCCGAATTTTCTGTATGATGAACTGCCAGTTTTGCATCAGAACCGTTTACCTATCAAGGAGAGAAAGTATCAAGATTTGCAACAAATCAAGTTAGTTCTCCCGGTTGACTATCGCGAATTTTACGACAGTTTGCCCCACTAATTTTTCAAATAAATAAAATATTTTTCCGTTTTTCATAACAATGTTTTTAATTTCATACCTTTTCTTAAAAATCGTAAATATGCTAACTCCACATAATCTTTGATATATTTGTGATGACTTAGATAGTAATCCTGATAACTCCTATTTTTGCTATAACTTCTTCAAAATGTAATAATTTATATCGATTGTATCATAAACAAATAAGTAAAATTAATGTTGACTAACGGGATTTTCAATTTTCGGCTGTGAATCATAAAACGAAAATTGTAACGTTTTATTGTTCTCCTGAAAATTCTTACGAATGGAGTTAACAGTTTAACGGTTTTAGACGACGATAAGCCACCCAAATACAAAGTGTATCGCTCGCTCGCAGCAAGCCTATACAGCTATGTGAATATACAGCAGTACCAGGTAAACCGACGGTATTGTCGGGAGCAGGAGCTCTCTACTTAGTCGAATCCGAGGATCGACTGCCATACTTACGGAGTGCACGCTCTTTTAGAAGACGATGCCCTCACCTTGCAACCTCTCCATACAAGTCTGTCCATTGGCGCACGGAAGTGCGTGACGCGTTTACTTGATACAAAACATTAAAATGTGGTAAATCTAATAAGATTTCATTATAAAGTAATCAAATAACACAATAATAATTTTCATGAATAAATAATAGTGATTTCATAAAGTAATTCGTTTTACATCCAAAGTAACGTGTCAACAATTGTTTTGAATAAAACCATCGATAACAATTATCGAAATAAAGTAACCACAAATCAGTGTGCATACACCGAGTACTTAATAAATCATGTTTCGAATTAATAGACAATAATTGATAGTAAAATAACTTAAAATAACAATAAGAAACAAAAATCATAACAAATTTAGTTAACACCCACAATTGTGATTAATAAACCGAACACCCAAATATTCCGAAATATTTTAGTCAGAATTTCGATATTCCGATTTTCAAAAGTCCGAATTTCATAATACTTAAGAATTATAATCTCTATTATTTAAAATCACGCAATGTATTTTACCGAATGTCGTAAATCCGATTTTTTTTTCCGATTTTCATATGTTCGAAAAATCGAAATGTTCGATGGATTCTTGGTCTGAAAAACGACATTCTGAATTTCAATACTTCGAATAAACTGCTAAAATTAAGATTCTTATTAAATTCAGTTACGTATACTAAGATATTCAAAATCTATAAGTAACGTTTAATGTAATTTAAAAACGTCTACTTTGTTATTCATATTTGTGTATTAATATTGTTTGTTTGTGTTTTCTTCTCCTTACTTAGTTATATCTGCGTCGGGTACCATCTTGTTACTAAATCATTTGGGTTAGGTTAGGTTAGAACTGTGACCATTAACCCTTTATAAGGCCGAGAAAACTAGAGGTAGTACAGAAATGAAATGTTGGTATCTTTTTTTTTCAAATCGGAAAACTGTTGGTAAATGTGTGGAAAATTGGTGGCAGTATATGTGCCACTGCCCATACTATGAGGGTAATATTATTTCTGTAAATTAAGTAAATTCCATTTTTTTCCATCTTTACATTTTATGAAATTAGAAATAAAACTATGTAATAATTGTCATCACAAAAATATTTATTTTTAAATGCTTTTTCTTTATAAAAAAAGCTTAGTTCTAACTAGTGAACATTAATGATCTTTTGAAACTTTGGTTCTTTACATTTAGTATGCTCATCAGTCAATATTTCTTATAAAATAACATACATAAGAGCTAATTCAATCTTCAATTCTTTTGGGGAAATTGAGTAAAACAAGGGAAAGCACAAAGAAATACTTTACAAGTCGTACATGACAACTTGGTTCTTACGTTGTTTGTCTTTGTACTGGAACACTCGCTTTTATAAGCGGCGACAAACAAGTATGATTCACATAAACGATGACAAGCAAATGTGATTCACACTTATTCGCTATCCAAAGTTTAAACACACTTTATTCTATTTAAAATGATGTTATTTACTTCTACTGCATTTAATCAGAAATTAATTATTACTTTATATTACAACACGAATTACGTTGTTATATATTAATTACATCGGTATAAATCTAACACGTGCAATACAAACAGGCAATGGCATTTATACTGCCACCAGAACATGTCAGTGAGCAGGCAGTGGCATAAATACGGCCACCAATAAAATTTACAATAAAACAAATTTCAACCCATTCA
This sequence comes from Charanyca ferruginea, assembly GCA_947361185.1. Taxonomy (NCBI): domain Eukaryota; kingdom Metazoa; phylum Arthropoda; class Insecta; order Lepidoptera; family Noctuidae; genus Charanyca; species Charanyca ferruginea. The sequence continues at coordinate 18,190,759 of OX376077.1, read as the reverse complement.
TAGCCAAAATTTTACGTAAAACGTAATAAATAAAAACAAATGAATAAAATAAATTAATTTTCTTACCATTTTAGCCAAAATCTTAGAAAACGCAACTGGATGAAAAATTCTAGCCGGAATACGCCACTTTCAAGCGATAATGGACGACTTCAAATTGACAGCTGTCAAGCATTTGTCAAAGGGACCCTCATTTTTGACGTAAAAATCATTGATGCTGCCATCAATAAAAAATAAAATCCCGGTGAACGATACAGTCGAAATAAAAAATATTTTTTTTTGGTGGCATGTATACTGCTACCTTGAAAAGCGCGAAGGTGAGTGAGCGGAGCGAGCGGTACCGCGGTAGCTGCCGCCGAATTGTTTACTAACCAGAGACATAGCCATTGTGCCCAACTTGTTACAATGATCTGATGCGAAATATTACAACTCATTAAATTACATAACTTAAAGTATATAGATGCGATACACGTACACTAATATAGAACAGAGCTCGCTTGTTTTGTTTAACGTTTGTGTACATAACTCTTCATACTGACACAGTTATCCGTGTGTGTGTATGTAAACTAATTACATTGTTCGAGTGTACGTCCATTAATATCCATTCCAGATGAGCCGTTTAGAAGCAATGTCGGTGAAGATCACTCTCCGTCTTTCGAGTTATCCCATCATACAATTGAAAGGACGCTGAATAAAGACCCTCGCAATGTGGTAGTAGTCCCACTCAACGACATGGCTAGCATGCCGGTGGAGCCTTCAGATGAAACAGGCCCTTAAAGTCTCAACCGAAGCTGTTGTTACTGACAGCGCCAGCGAGGACGAACGAATCGAAAACAGAGCAACTGAAAACATTCTTCCAGATGATATTCTGGAAATATTAGGAGAAGCTCCTACAAATAATAAAAGGTATGGTCCAGCTCCAAATTCAAGTTTAGCTATCAGGTGGGAGCATACAGCCAAAAATGGTCTTTCTAAGGAAGTTGAAAACGATATCATTGCAAAACATCACATTCCAGTCAACTGTAAAAATATTGACGCTCCTATACTTAACCAAGAGATAAAACCGGCTTTGTCTGAGATACTTAACAAAAAGACAAAGCCATTTAGAATAAGCAAAAACAAAGTGCCTTGATTATCACATATAAAGCTTGTTAGGTCGTTAACAGACGCTGGAAAACTGGCCTGCGACTTGCAACATACGGAATCGATGATTAGCAGAAGTTTTGTTTGCTCCTCAATTAAAAAAAGAAATAAAAGATCACCTGAACGCAACTCGAATAGACAGCCACCTCTTTGGCAGCCAGTTGGGTGACCTTGTATAGGCTGCCAAAGCAATTAACAAAACGGGCGCACAGATGAAAACTGGATCCTCTGTACCTGGACTTTCATGGCGATTACCAAACCAGATGCAGAATTTAAACGCGAGGCGCCCACCTCCACCCATTGGCAGGCAAACAGGAGCTGCGGCGAGACGTCCTGTGATGCCTGCCCAGATCAACCGACCAGAGTATCACCGCCAGCAGCGCCGCGCTCCACCGCCGCCGCCGCAGCCGCTGCCGCGCGCACCCTACAATCGCTCACAGACCCACGCACCGCACCGCCGATAGAACCGGTGAGTCACGCAGGACGTTTGTCACGGCGCCTTATTACAAACGATGCAGTACTCTTATCTTGGGTTGAAAATCACACCCCATCGCCTCCAACCTTAAATAAGTTTGATGTAAGAGATTATGGAGAGATCATCAACAATTTAATAGAAATGGGCGCAATATCGCCCTGTCAGCCCTGTTATTGTTAATATGTTTCGTGCACCTTTCTTGTACTCATACCAGATGGAAGACAACGATTTATCTTAAATCTCAAGTCCTTAAATAGATAACGTTGTTCCATTTGGCTTGTGTACAGCCCCACATAGATGAATATACTCTAATACAGCCCCATACATTTTTACATAAATTCTTAAGCCTGTGATGGCACTATTACGAAGTTTTGGATATTTGTCAACAATTTATTAAGATGCCATGTGCTGTATTAGGAAAACTTAGAAAGAAAGGGTCGAATTCAGAATTGGATCTCAGCCTTGAGCAGTGTTGCCGATTAGGGTTACATTTAAATGTATATTTTTGTTTTGTAATATTATCATATTATATTATTAATATAACAAGTGACCGTTGACAGGACGAGGTTATTGACCTCTCTAATAGCAGTTGAATCGTATCTTATCTCTATTACAATAGCACGCCATAAATATATTAAAATATTTGGAACAGGGAATTTGAGAAAACCAAGTATGGCAACACAGAGCTCAATTTTGCCAACCTTAGGGCTAGGGGGTTAGGGGGGGGGGGGTACTTTTATCTAGCTTGTTGCCATTTGTGTTTATTTCGTAAAAATATGAATAAATTGATTCAACACGTCGATACAAGATAGAACAGCTACCTTTACATGTTTCAAAGAATAAAGCAAATAAGAGAGGAAAATTCCTCTCTTATTTGCTTTGGCTGTGAGTCAACTTCCAAGTTCACCACCAAACTTAACTATAGATAGTACGATTTATTAGGCGAAATTGAGAAAATATTCGAACCTAATACATGCACATCGGCTTTATCTGGAGAAGAATACTCCACTTTGTCACTTATTATTCCATTAATAAAAGGCCTTTCATTAGCAATAGCTAATATAGAAAAACAAAATTTGTCTGAAACTGCCAAAGCTATCGTACAACATATAAAAGTATCTGTCGATATGAGACTCAAACAGTATAAGAGTAGAACACCTTGCCTAGCATCTACACTACTTATAATCCATATTAAAAAAAAAATAGGCTTTAAAACTGATTGCGATGCCGACAGAGCAATAAGGCCGCTATCCCACTGGCGTTTTACGAGCGTTGACGTCGCGTCGTCGCGTGGCAAGCATTATCGTCCGCTGAACGCGACGTTAACGTCGCGCACATGATACTATTTGAGGCGTAGAATCAGAAACATAATGGATTCCGACGAGGAAGCACTACTGTTGGCTTTACTACTTCGACGAAAATTACGTAAAAGAAAATCTCATCGTCAATTTTGGGAAAACCCTTTATGGTCCAATCGATCACAAGAAAGTGAATATTTCGCACTGTACTCTAATAACATTAAAAATAATGAATCTGATTTTATAAATATTTGCGAAAGCCATAGAGTACATTTGACGAACTTTAACAAGTGATTCAAAGTGACATACAATATTTAGACACAAATTTTAGAGTTTCAGTGTCACCAGAAGAGAGGCTTGTTATAACTTTGAGGTATGTAAGGAAAATAATACATTTACATTTCTCATACAGGCTGTTTAAAATATTATAATAATAAAACGCTTTTATGTATATTTTTAACTACCTACTTGTTTTATTTGTTCAAAGACACTGTACGGGCATGAGCCTATACATATAATGTTGATTGATGTAATGTTAAATTAAAATAAATGTTAATGTCCACGATAATGTTTATTTAATAAAAAATAATTAAAATGTGAGAAAATGTTAGAAATAAAATGTTAAATGTTGCGCGAGCTCGATATTAAACCGAAGACTGACGTACTTGCGTACGTGACGATGTTACAAGTTCTCAATTAACAGAATTTGCAGTATTTATAACTAGGCCAAATTCCAATGTGCGGTTGCTGACCGTACATCTTGGCGGGGCAAAGAAGTAAATAACAAATAATAATAATGTAAATTAAATGGTAAAAAAGAATAAGAAAATAATATTAATGTAAACTAAATGTTAAAAAAAGAATAACAAGTTAATAATAAGTCATTTTAAATGTTAAAAGAATGAGGTATTGCGTAGGTAGCATTTCTCCTCGTGTTGCCTATGTTTTCTGTAGATGATGCCCTTGGTGGCTTGGGTGGCGGTAATCTGGTGGAGGCGCCAGCGCCGGTGATGGCGATGTTGCCGCAACGTTTGCAGTACGCGTAGGCTCCTCCCGCGACGACTACTGCCAGGATCAGAAGTCCCATCGTAGTGTACGAAACTATGTATTGATGTACATCATGTTGTGACATTTCTGTTTGTTTCGTTTGCTCTTCCAATTCCTTTAACGAATGATGTAGTTTCTCATAATCGTTTCTTACGAATTGCGTGTTTTGGTGCCCAATTGATAGATCAATCGGCTGGATAGATGTTAGATTATTGATGCCATCCAGATCTATATGCGGTATTTCCGGGTCGACATAAATATTGTTTGTATAGTACACTTGTGTGTAATAAGTCTCTTCGTTGTGTCTGATTATATTATACATCCTGCCTTGGCTTCTAAGATTCCCGTTGAGTGTATTGTCTTCGAAGTCATACGACCTTCACAGATGATTTGTAGCTGACAATCAGTGCAGCAGACGTACAGCCACGTGTTGGGTTTTTGTAATGGTGTCCATTTGTTGTTGCAGGTTTCGGATGTGTAGACACATTTTGAAAGAGTGATGTTTGTTATTGCACCAATTTCGCATGGATTTTGATGATTTCTCATGTTACGTGTTGGTTTGTTTAATGAACAAACATACGTACTTGGTTCGATTTTTATGCAATTTTCAAGGTCACTGCTTGTGAGCTGCATATACACTCGGCGTCACAAAAATCGCACCTTTTCGAAAATAAGTTTAAAACATGTCCCGCCAGTAACGAATACATTAAACCCAATTAATATTGGTATCAATTAAAAGTATGTTTAACGACCTTTAAATTAACAACAGTTAGAATTCCTAAACACAACAGATCTCATTAGCACGTAACGTTAAAAAAAATGTTGTCAAAATACGCATTACAACGGCCACTAATTGCACCTCCCTACAAGGGTATAAAACGGGCGACCCGGGTTAAATGTGGGTCATTCGCTATTCAACCTTTGAAGTGAACACACGTGAACAGCTACAGCAAGAAAAATACCCCAGAAGATGGATACCACTGCAGATGAAGCCGCTCAAGTCATTGCAATCAGGGATGCGGCAATGTGATGTTGCTCGGCAACTGAACTTGAGTCGTTTTGCCGTTCGACGAGTATTCCAACGTTTCCAAGAGACTGGTGGCTATATCCGAAGACGTGGATCTGGAAGACAACGGTGCACATCCGAAAGAGACGATCGCTTCATTGTTTCGACGTCTTTACGTAATCTTTACGCAACAACAACTGCGATCAGCTCGCAGAACTTCTGTAAGCGTCTCCACGATTAGAAGAAGAATGCGGGAGAAGAAAATTGCAGCTCATAGGGCTGCTACAGGGCCCAAATTGACTGCACAGCATAGGAGAGACCGGTTGCAATTTGCCCGTGACCATGTGGATTGGACAATAGACCAATGGAGGGCTGTGCTCTTCTCGGATGAGACGAGGGTGTGTCTTTTCTGCAACGACAGGCGTCGAAGAGTGTATAGGAGGCAAGGGGAACGATTCGCACAAGCCTGTATTCAAGAGACAGTGGAATACGGGGGTGGCTCGTGCATGTTCTGGGGCGGCATGTCAATCGACGGTAAAACGAACCTTGTGTGTGTTTCTCGGACTGGAAGTGCTCGCGGGCAAGGGTCGCTGACTGCTGCTCGGTACATAACAGAGATCTTAGAGGAGCAGGTTGTCCCTTATGCGGGTTTTGTTGGCAGTGGGTTCACGTTAATGCACGATAACGCCCGTTGTCACACCGCTTTAATTGTAAGAGACTACCTGCAAGAAGTTGGCATCCCTGTTATGCGCTGGCCGGCGCGAAGTCCAGACCTGAACCCTATTGAGCACCTTTGGGATGAACTGAAACGGCGAGTACGGGCACGAAATCCTGCCCCTACCACTCTCCAAGACCTTCAAGATGCCGTCGTTGCAGAATGGGACAACATTCCACAAGAGACTGTTGTCACATTAATAAGGTCCATGAGAGAACGCATGGAAGCAGTCATCAGGGCTAGGGGGGGTAACACTAGGTTTTAAGTTAGTTTTAAGGACTTTGTTGTAATTTTTGCTGATAAAATAAAATTTAACTTTTTAATCATTTGCATTAGCTTGCTTTTTTTTATTCCCTGGTAAACAAAAAACCAAATCCATTGATTTATTCTGAAATTTAAATAAATTGCCTTTCCAATTATACCTTATAGTCATATGTATACCATTGATTAATAGGGTTAAAATGATTTTGAAGGGAATTCTTAAAGAGGTGCGATTTTTGTGACGCCGAGTGTATGTCTTCTTTCTAATGTTGACTGCCACATATTCTGAGCTTGTTTTCATTACGAGTGACTGTTTGTTGTTTGTTATCATCGGGATAGGAACTGTTTTATATATGGTGAACGGGTTGTCACCGGTTAATGGTAATGTGATTTCGATGATAAAATATTTATCTAATAATCTCGACTTGACCTCTAGTAATTTGTATATGTCAGCTAATTGATTCTGAATGTTGTCAACGGGTATTGATAGTTGTTGTGGTAACTGTCCAGAAATGATGTTGACAAGGCTTTTACCGCAGAGCCAGCTCTTCCACGAGGAAGAGCTGACTCTGCGGTAAAAGCCTTGTGTATACATGACCATGGTGGATGTTAATGGCTGTATCTAAAAGCATGTGTTGAATATGGCGCAGTTTAGATAAGATTATTGAGCTGGTCATAGCCATGATGTTGAAGTAGTTCAGAGCTTCCTCTTGCTCAACAGCCTTACCCAGATTTTGTAAGTAGGTGTCTTTAGTGTTAAGATGTTGTGACAAGAGATTTAACTGAGTATTCATAGCCTCTTCATTTCTCTTTAAAATGTTATTTTGCGCCTCAATTATAATAATAATTTGTATTGCTGACCGTACAGACACCGTCATATTTATAGTTTACAATAATCAATGTTTATTTATTCGGTAATTTTCGTCATGGAGACCTTTTAGAATCATATTATAATAATAAAGTTTATCGTAGTAATAATTTCGTTAATCGTAGTTATCAGCAAATAGGTCGCTGTACACTGACTCTTGTGAAGTGTCATCGCTCAGCAGATGATTGGGAGTAAGGGTACTAGCACAGGTTACTAGAGTACTTTGAGTTATTGGCGGTTGGACAGAATTGGAGGGAGACTGTGTTTCTACAGCTGTAAAATACCCCTGTTAGTTAGTTTTGATATATTTTGACATTTGTCTATATTTTTTTATGACGCTCATAATTTCCATCTTGGCGTCCATTTTATAATCTGGGCCAGCAAAAACATCTACAAGTGGTGTAAAAAATTGGTCTATTCATATCCTGATTTTTTTTCATGAATTCTTTTTCCTTTCCTGAACCTTCTGTCGGTAATTTCTGTGGTCTCGTGCGTGATAAAGGATTCAAAAATTCCATCAGATGGATTTTCAGATTCCATCACCGGAGCCGCTTTTACACTTTTTGTTTCTATCTCTTACCCCGCTTCTAAAACTAGCGTATAAAAGGGGCCGCACAGCGGCAAAAGGACTGGACACAGACCGCCGTCATTCCGTCCTCGCCGCCGAGGCCCGCCGCGACGACCCCGTACGTCCCCTCCCCGACCCTTGCTCGTGCCAGCCCGCGCCGCTGAGCCTGTAGTTTTAAATTCGTCCTTAAATAATGGAAATCCGATCCAGCCTGTCCCTTTGCTGTCCTCTCCCAGCGACGCCCTAAGCCGAGGCTCGTACCCCACAGGGGGTGCCCTTAGCGTGTAGTCGCTTAGTTTGTAAGCTTTTATGCCCTGGCTGGAGGCCCTAAAAATAATATTTTTTAAGGCACCACAGGAAAGTCCGGTTAAGCAGTCGACAACCTCCTAGGTTGACCTGCGAGATGCCAATCCGAGAAAAAAAAAAAAAAAAAAAAAAAAAAAAAAGCAAAAGGACATCACTCTTCGCTCGACGCTCGCCGCGCACGGACGTGTCGCCGCTTCGCTCCACGCTCTGCCGCTACGCTCGTCACCTGTTCTCGCTGCGCCCGCCGCAACGATTCCTGTAGTCAGCCGACTGCAACCAACTGTTCAAAAGTTGCCTTTTTCAAGGCGACGGCTGAAATTCATATTCCTTTAAACAGAGTCAGTCGTGTAGCTTCACTAGGCCCCTTCAGGGCAAAACCACAGTTTCGTGGTACTCGGTGGATACCTTACGGTGCCAACGAAGCCGAGTGGGTGTTGCCCCAATCACACCCGCCAAACCCCTTCAGGGCGAGGCAGTCAATTGGAGTCGGGAGCTAGTGTTTCGGCCTTGGGGGGTCTCCTAGTCGAACCTAGTCTCTGGTTTCCTTCCACAGCTACACACCTAGTGTCGGTTGGGCGTGTCTACACCCTTCGCACTAGACTGGCTAGGGCCCCGTTCGCACAATAAGACTGGCGACGGGTTTACAAGCTTAGGGCTCACCAATAGGTACTCACCTCCCTGTCTACACCCGACAGGGAGGGTTACACATCCCCGGGCCACTCCACCCGGGGAGTTAGAGTTAGGTGTTAGGTTTAATTTAGGCTTCCCTGAGAGGACCGTGTCGGACGCTGAAATATTAGCGTACGTCAAGGCCCGTTTATCTAAAAGCGCCCTGTTCCAAGCCGATCTAGCGATATGGCTAAAGAACTCCGCGTCCGCGTCCCGTAAAGCAGCCGAAACAAGCGTCGCTGACTTCAGTGACGTATTTGATAGCCCCTTTTCCCCGGATAACGCCGACGAAGGAACACCTGTGGCGGCATCCTCTATGCCACCGCAAATCCCGTCCCTATTGTCAATTAAGACAACAAGCCCGTACGCGGAAACACCTATTGTTTCCGAACCCATTGTTTCCAAGCCCATTGTTCCCGCGACCATTGTTCCCACGCACTGCGCTCTGTGTCGCCATGTTTCTCAGAAACAATGGATACCTCTGTCCCTGTCTCTGAGCCATCTCACTCCGACTCTGAGGAAGCCCACTCTGCCTCCGCGTCCTCGGACGACGACTACCAAATTGCCGGGAGGCAAGAGAAAGAAGGGTAAGAGTCCCTCTCAGGCCACCAAGGCCAAGAAAGCCGTAGCCGCGCCCACCCCCTCCTCCACCCCCTCAGTTTCGGCCCCCTCCGTCTCATCTACCTCTCGTCCAGAGGGCAGCCGTCCCGCTAGTCCCATGTCCACTGCTGCCCCCAATCCTTCGGTTTCAAAAAAGAAACTACCCGCCCCGCCTCCCTTGTTCATCCAGGACAAGGCGAAGTGGACCGACGTGTCCAAATTCTGTAATGATCGTAAGATCAAATATACAAACGCGCGCTCGACCCAACAGGCAACTTACCTCCTTGTTAAAAGTGAGGAACATTTCGTTCCACACTTATTCCCTGCCCGATGACAAACCCACCCGTGTGGTAATCCGGCGCGTCCCTAAAGAAATCTCAACGGAAGTGATTCTCGCCGACCTTCAGTCGCAAAATGTCCCAGTATCCGCTGTGCATCGTCTGCACAAAGCTAGGGGTGCGATTGCATACGACTCGGTTCTTGTCGTGTGCGATCACACCGACGGCCACCATCCGATCTTTAAAGTAAAGTCGGTATGTCACTTGTCGGGCATCTCGATCGAGAGGCCTTATAAATCCGATACGGTTGGACAGTGTCACCGCTGCCAACTTTACAGTCACGCCCAAAGCAATTGCCACGCGACCCCTACATGCGTCAAGTGTCTGGGTGAGCACGCAACTGCCGACTGTCCCCGTCCGAAAGACCGCAATCTGTGCACAGAACCTCCCAGCTGTGTGCTATGCGGCCAATCAGGTCATCCCGCCAATTACCGCGGCTGCCCCAAAGCCCCAAAATCCTCTTCTCCCAAATTGACCAAGCGTGCGAACGCTCGTCAACAAAGGGAAAGCCCCTCTGTTAAGATTCCCTCCTCAGAGATGCCCGAGCGTCTCAGCCCTCAGAGGCCCTCCCCATGGAACTCGCTGAATCATCAGAGAGCGTTCCCTGCATTGAGGCCCTCCCAATCTCTGCCCATGCCAGCGCTGATGGATTCGCCAGTCCCCGCGCCGAACCTAGCCTCCGCGACCACGCCTCCCCTACCTAAGGTCGCCCCCGCCGCTCCTAAGCCTGCCGCCGCCGCTCCTAAGGCCGCCCCCGCCCCTTCTAAGGCCGCCCCCGCCGTTTCAACCGCGCCCTCAGCCTCCCGCGTACCTGCATCTCTCCCTACCGAGAGGATAGGCGAAGTCATCAACCTCGCCTACCAAATTTACCGCAACCCCGCTGCAAAGCTAATATTAGCGACATCCTTAAGGTGTTCAAAGCGTATCCGAAGATTACGCAAGCCCTAGATAAACTTTACCCTAACTAATCCAATGGATAAGGAAAGGCCGTGTACTACCAAACCCCGATCCCTTAAGTTAGGATTCTTTAACGCCAATGGCATTATTAACCAACGTGATGAGATCGCCAATTTCCTCCGCGACCATCAACTTGATATCCTCCTCATACAGGAGACCTTTCTTAAGCCCCATCATCGTGACCCGAATATTGCTAACTACCGTATAGTTCGCAATGATAGGTCTCGTTGTCACAAGGGCGGTACCCTAATATACTATAGAAAGGCTCTGTACTGCATTCCTATGGACCCTCCTCCCCTCGCTCGCCTCGAGGTCTCTGTCTGTCGGCTCGGCATGACCGGTCATCAGCCGTTAACTATTATATCAGCATACGTCCCTCCGTCACCATCGGAGGATGATCCTATCCTCCTCAAGGATGACCTTTCTGCTCTTCTTGGCCTGGGTGACTCCGTCTTACTGGCGGGCGATCTCAATGCCAAACATCCCTCCTGAAATAGTAACAGGACCTCTTCCAGAGGTAGGATCGTGTTTAACCTCTGTTCCCAACTGAACTTCGACGTCATCGCCCCGATGACTCCCACTTATTTCCCCCACGATCCCAACCATCTTCCCGACATCCTCGATATAGCGCTGCTCAAGAATGTGAACCTCCGTTTGCAATCTATAGAGACGCTACACGAGCTTAATTCCGACCATCGTCCAGTGATATTAGAACTAGCACCCCGTTCAGGTCCCTCTGACCCTAGCCAGCCCACTCCGACCCAAATTATTACCGACTGGAGGAAAGTAAGCGAAAGCCTACAATCCACCACGTCGCCTCTCTTGGACGCTATCCCCGACCACTTGGTGACAGTCGCAGACACGACGGGCGCGATCGACTCGTTCACAAATCATGTACAATCCGTCTTGAACGATTGTTCAAGGGAGGTTCCGGCGATGAGCGATCATCGCTGGAAACTGCCTGACGATGTGCGTGATCTGTTGACCGAGAAGAACGCGGCCGTCCGTGCGTACAGTGCCTTCCCCTGCGATGCGAACAAGGCTCACATGCGCTCTTTACAGCGTGCTGTAAAGAAACGCATCGAGGAGCTGCGCTCCAGCCGCTGGGACAAGACACTTAGCGAACTCAAGCCCACCCACCTAGCCTTCTGGGAACTCCAGAGGAAGCTCCGTTCTTCTAACGAGGCCTCCATGCCCCCTCTCATTCGTTCCGACAGTAGCGTCGCCTTCGACAACGATGAAAAGGCTGAATGTCTAGCCGACAGCCTAGAGTCTCAATGTACCCCCAGCTCTCAACCAGTAGACGAAGCTCACCTTTCTGAGGTCGACGCCGAAGTCGAACGTAGAGCCTCTCTCCCACCCGTTGAAGACCCTGATTATCCTCTGCCTCCTGTCACTCCCGACGAAGTGCACGATATTATCAAGAGGCTCAAACCCCGGAAAGCCCCCGGCTCTGACGGTATCACCAATAAGGTGTTCAAACTCCTCCCCGCCCATCTCATAATGCTAATGACCGCCATCTTCAATGGCGCTCTAAGCAACAACATTTTTCCTCAGGCATGGAAAGAGGCCACCGTTATCGGCATTCCGAAACCAGGCAAACCCAAGTCTGATCCCACCAGTTACCGTCCCATTAGTCTACTCAATGTTCTAGGCAAAATCTACGAGAGGCTTATTTATAAGCGGCTCAAAGACTTTGCCGAAGCAAAGAGTCTCATTCCCGTCGAGCAGTTTGGCTTTCGAACCGAACACAGCTGCGTCCAACAAGTCCACCGCATCGTCGAGCACATAAGCGCTGGTTTTCAGCGTGGCTTGATGACGGGTGCGCTCTTCTTTGACATAGCGAAAGCATTCGACAAAGTCTGGCACAACGGCTTACTATACAAGCTTTACCAACTCGAAGTGCCAGATCGTCTCGTGCTCATCATGCGTGACTTTTTGTCGAATCGCACCTTTCGCTATCGCATCGAGGGTGCGCTCTCTTCACCCCACCCGATACGCGCTGGCGTCCCACAGGGCTCCGTAGTATCCCCCCTCATTTTCACGCTGTTCACCAGCGACATCCCCAAAGATAAAAAGGCCCAGTTGGCTTTATTCGCTGACGACACGGCCATCTATTACTCGGGTCGCAACCCAGACTGCATAGCTCGTACCCTCCAATCCGCGGCAAAAGCCTTAGGAGCTTATTTCCGGAAATGGAGAATCGAGGTAAACCCCATCAAGAGTCAGGCAGTACTCTTTTCCAAACCGCGTTCGTCCCCCTCTCTGCCCAGTCCGATAACCATGTTCGGTAAGCCTATCCCTTGGGAGAAGCAAGCCAAATACCTAGGTGTGATTCTGGACCACCATCTTACTTTCGGAGAGCACATAAAGACGGTGCGTTCGCGCGCCGCTTTCGCTCTCGGTAGGCTCTACTTCATGTTGAATGCACGCAGCAAATTGTCACTCAAGTGCAAATTGCGCATTTACACGGCGTGCATTCGTCCCATCATGACGTACGCCTGTGCTGTATTCGCACACGCGAAACCATACCGTCTCCATAGGATGCAGACCCTCCAAAACCGTTTCTTGCGAAGAATCACAGGAGCCCCTTTTTACCTTCGCAACGAGAAACTCCATCTCGATCTAAAAATACCTACCATCCAGCAGTTATCCATCCATCATTCGCTTGTCGAGACGCGAGACTAAGCGGACGTGTTTTTGTATTTATTCCGTATAATGAAATAAACAATTACGACAAATAAATATAATTATTTGCGCCGTCAGGATTTTAGTAAAGTGTGTCGTGTGTGAATTGTAGTTTTTTCAAGTTTGTTGTTGCAAGATGAACTAAATACTTCATATAAATAAAGTGTTTCGGGTAATACATATGTCTAACCCAGGATCGAGCCCCTTTGGTCGTAGCCAATTACTACGGCGTAGTCCCCCACCAACGCCTTCTGCACCGTTGCCCCCGAGCAACCCAATTCCACCAGCACCCGAGGTCAATGAATTGCCGTCTGAAGTAATTAGTACGCCGGAGATCCAGAAATGGTTATTGTCTATAGATGCCATTGTGAACGAAGTTTGCACTATTGTTGGTGAAGGAAAAATGAACTCTGACCAGAAGCTTCGTGTGACCAATCTTTGCCGGAAGGTCTCAAGTGGAACTTCTCAGATGGCCGTCTTATACCAGTCATTGAAGCAGAAAACTATCCAAGCCCATACCACAATCCAGCACCTACAGGAACACCAGAACGTTGCGAACTCTCTCCAGCAGTTCAAAGAGGTTGTAGAAACTAAGCTGAATTCACCAGACAACCATTCTTATGCTAGTATGGTGAAGAAAGGTGCCGATAACTTCATCCGTCCTGCAAATTTGAGGTCAGTCGCTATTTATCCATGCGATAAAACTCAAACAAGTGACGACACCAAGTCACTTGTTCAAAAGATAATCTCCCCCGAACAACTTAAGCTCCATGCCCGTGGCCTGAGAAAGGTGAAAAATGGGGGTGTCCTGATCATCACCGAAAACAAAGGCGACATTGATAAACTGAAGACTTCGGAAAAGCTTGTGTCATCGGGCCTTACAATAGAAGAACCTTCTAAACGTCGTCCAAGGGTCACTGTCATTGGTGTTCCCGTTGCCCTTACCGAGAAGGAGGTATTTGATTGCATTTACGAGCAGAACCTTTCAGACAAGTTGCCTAAAATAACTCGTGAGTCTTTCCTTCAGAGCATTAAGTTGAGTCACAAATCGGGTAAGAAAGACCTTCCTACCTGTAAATATATCCTAGAACTACCTGCTAGCATAAGAAAAATAGTCATTAACCAAGGCCGACTTTTTATAAATTGGACATCATGCCCTGTGAGAGATTTCACGATAGTCACCAGGTGCTACAATTGCCAGCAGTTCGGTCATGCAGCCAAGTTTTGCCGAGAAACTAGTCCTACTTGCAATCACTGTGGTGAGACTGGACACTCCTTCAAGGAATGCAGCAACAGTTCTTCTCCCGCTCAATGTGCGACATGCAAACGATTCAAGAGGAAATGTGACCATCCAACTGGTGATGAAAGTTGCCCGGCGCGCAAATATGCAGAGCTTAACTATATTAACTCAATTGACTATGAAAGCGCCTAAGGGCGCCTATTAGACAATGAACTTTTAACATCTCACTATTCACCCCACGCATCGAAACAGCACATGCATATAGACCATAACATTGTAACATCAAAAAATCCATCCAAAACATTGGTTACTAATTCTTCACTTTCCGATTATCAAGATGTTCTACTAACATTAGAAATAAGTTCATCTAGAAAATATTGCAAGCGTAGCTACACTAAAGTCAATACGAAAAACATTTTATTTACAATTTAACAATGACATATACCGCTGACACAGCATGCTCTTTAGCACTTTAGCTAAAGCGGACATTTAAATAATCTAGGTCACTATTGACTCCAATCTAAATTTCCGTAAACATTACGACTTATTTACCAGCAATTTATAATAATTAGTTCAACTCATTTAATAAAAGGCTCAACAATTTACTAATACTATAGTTATAAAAATGTAGAAAATGTTAACAAAATTAACGATACTTCTAGAAGTTTTGGCATGTTGACAATTTATTCCCTGTAAGTATTTAATGTTGCGTTCATCTGTTGTATATTTACATAGGTTTAGTTTTTAGATAATAATGATCAAAAATGCTTTTTCTCTAAATTTTTTAAGTCTATTTTATATCAGTTTAACTTTATAATAATGAACCCATATAATTTGAATATAAAGTGATGGCCTGAAACACAGGTTTGTTGTAACCTAGTTCAGGCGGGTCGCTACCTAACATTGTAATTACGATTCATCATAACTTGCACTAGTTAGGTATATGATTATTTTAGTCTTCGTTTAGTTTTAGGCAATATATTTGTATGGAAAATATTCCTACTATTGACTAAAGTACACTTTTTTTGTAAACGATATTTAATAAATAAATTATTATTATAGTTCATGAAACGCTCCGCCAAGCGTTTCTTCGACACCGCTGAGAAGCACTCTAACCCGTTAATCGTATCGGCCGCCCGGTACACTCCCTCCCGTATTAGTAAGACTCGACGACCGAGACATACTCTGACCGACCCTGACGATGCTATTACTCTCCTCCAGGAGAGCAATAAGGCCACCAGTACAGTTAAGAAACACAGACACAGACCGCCGTCATTCCGTCCTCGCCGCCGAGGCCCGCCGCGACGACCCCGTACGTACCCTCCCCGACCCTTGCTCGTGGCAGCCCGCGCCGCTGAGCCTGTAGTTTTAAATTCGTCCCTAAATAATGGAAATCCGATCCAGCCTGTCCCTTTGCTGTCCTTCTCCAGCGACGCCCTAAGCCGAGGCTCGTACCCCACAGGGGGTGCCCTTAGCGTGTAGTCGCTTAGTTTGTAAGCTTTTTTGCCCTGGCTGGAGGCCCTAAAAATAATAATTTTTAAGGCACCACAGGAAAGTCCGGTTAAGCAGCCGACAACCTCCTAGGTTGCCTGCGAGATGCCAATCCGAAAAAAAAAAAAAAAAAAGCAAAAGGACATTCTGTCTTCAGGCGTGGCCCGGTACACAGGTTGTATTGCTCTTAATTATTGTTATTCTGCTTCTCTGTACATTATTGCTCCTTTTCTGAACTAAGGTGTTACTGTATTAATGGAACGAATGTGTTACTGTTTTATTGGGTGTCATGTTAATTATCTTCTAAAACGTAAAGAACTGATTGAGCGCAATTTTCTGACGAATTAATTAAATAAGCTCTGTAAATAATAAATTCTAATTTCATTAAAGAACCTCTTTCATTTTCAATATGTCTGATCCCGTGCCTTGCTTTATTCTTGTTACTGATTACCATTTGTATTGTGTTTTGTTTACTAATAGTGTGTAATTGTTTTTACAGGTCTTGTTCATCCTTAATGGGATAATGGGAACGCCTATAGTCCTAACGATGTACTATACCGCTCGGCTCGGCACATCACTCCTCCTTTTTTCAGAAAAGGAGGAGTGCCAAGCTGTATAGCTCTTAACGCATCTCTCATTTCTTTTCTTTTTAGTAAATTTAAAGACATATTTTTAACATTAGAAATCTGGGATGGAGTTGCAGTTTTACCTGCACCATTATTTTCAAATAAACTTTTCTCAGTATGCGATGAAGTGGTCACTTGCACATTTTCAAAGGTGAGCCATGAGTTCTCGGTGTCTAGTTTACCTCTAGGAAGTTTGTCGTCATTTTCTTCCAAAGTAAATGCTAAATTATCAATATCAATAGTAGTCAAATCAAATGGTTCATCAATATTATTGAGTCCCTCCAATAAATCCGATGAGAAATTTAAAGAAGATTCATGGGCAGCTTCCGTTTTGAGGTCGTTTGTCACTTGTTTGAGTCCATCATCCAAACTTTGCTCAATTTTATATACTTCTGAAGTTAAATAATTAATTTTGAAGTAAGGTTCTAAAGACATATCTGTAGTAGATTTCAAAGATGAACAAGGGTCAGTTTCTACTTCGTTATTCCCTTTACTGTTATGGGGTGTTTCTGCTATACATGCCGTTGAATTTTCTGAAGTTGGGCGAATTTCTGAAGTCTTATTAATGTTAACCGAACTGATTACAACAGAATGTGACTTTGGTAAAAAACACGCACATTGACCTCTTAGGTCACCGCAAAAGCAACCGATATCTCTATATTTTATAATGAAGGATTCGTCATTTTGGCTCGTAATAATTTGGTGTAATTGCATTATGCCCTTCAATACTGGTATTTTATCAGGTAAAACTTTTGACACATTTTCTATTGCACAATCATCAATCAGGAATACTTTAGTCACTTTCAAACATCGTGTTAATAAGTTATATGCATCTTTTGCGTCAACAACATCGTTACCGATGCACACTTTTCTATCAAGAGTGAGTTTGATGCTACCGCTTATTCCATTTGCCACGTTTTTGCCATGGCCTGCCTCATAAAATGACCAAGTGGCATATTGCAGTAGATACTTTTTTGTATAGTGAACCAGCAAATAAAAGTTTTTTTTTTTGGCGATATTGTGACGAGGGTCCATCAGAGTAGAAGTGTATTATCGTCGTTTCAGGAGTTTTCTGCTTTATCATCTCAAGAACGGGAGTCAGGTGCGCCCAGATCGCTGCTGGTTGATGACTTGTATTGTCTGACAATGTGCAGAAAGATTGGGTGCGATCTTTCCAAAATACCATTCCAGTATGGGCATCAAACCTTCAAATATGCCTATATTTGAAGGTTTGATGCCCCATAATGCATAGACTGAATCTCCTCAGCAAGTTTGGCTTGGTAATTTTCAGAGAAGTCGCATACTATTACGACTTCATTTTCTTTTAGCTCATTCACTGCCTTTTTATATTGATTTTGCTGATGTGTCATGTTAAAGAAATGTTTTTTGAACATTAGTAAGTCATTTTCAAAATCTTTTTTCAAGTCACTGAGAGTTCCTTTTTTTGTCATTCTTACTGTTTTCTTAGTTGTTATTTCCTTTATCTCTTGGTCTTCCATTTTCTTGTACGTGTGATCTTGTCTTTCCCAACGTGACCATTCCACTGTTTGGTTTAATTTCTCATCACAGATTTGTTGATAATGCACTTTTTTGTCCTTACATTTCAGACATTTATTCCACATACAATCATAGTAATTTGTATCACATGATACTTGATTTAAAGTATCTCGTATACTGCCAGTAACTAAACCATTTTTGACCATAGCGGTATGAAGAAATACAAAATTGCTGTGCTTCACGCACAAGCACGTAGATCTTGAAGACAAGCTAGGAGACAAAACAAAAAATGGTTTGTGTAAATAAAATGTAGTGAAACCATAACGTCCACCTTCAGCTTTGTATGTTTTGAAAGTATCAAGCAATGTGTCCAATAAATATCGAATTTGGACTTTTTCTTTGTTTTTTGTTCGAACTTCTTTTTTGCCGACGGTATTACGACTAATGTCATCTCTTGTATAGAATTTTGTAATTTCTGCTATGCCACTGCGTCTAAATTTCTTTTTCTTTTCTCTGATTTTACCTTTCAGTCCCAGCATTTTAGAGATAACCGACTTGTTTCCAGAATTCGTTACCAATTTTTTTAAGGTTTTCTTTTCTTTTCTATCCCGACTACTTTGATATGTTAATTTTAGTGTGCTTTCCAAAATTTCCTCTCGAGCTTTCATTTTTTCTATCTTTAAATTCAGGACTTCAATCTCTCTTGCCGTTTTTTGTTTAAACCTTTGAAACTGCTTTCGATAACTTTCCAGGTATTTTTTAATTTATGCATTGTATCTCGTGAACCTTTTACATTTATTAACAAGAACTTTATTTTTTTTTCGCAGATTCTGATTTAAATTATTAAAGTTATTTTCTTGAGCACTATTAGAGCCAGAAGGAGAATTTTCGTTTTGCGATATAGCCAGATCTTTATTTCTCTTCTGTTTCTGCCGGCTAGTCCTCTTATCCTTTCTCCAAGCTTCCCTTCTTTTTTCGGCTTCTTCTGGCATCAGTTCGGCAACTTTTTCTTTTTTGATTTAATTTTTTCCAAATTTTTCTTTCTTTGCTTTTCATATTCTTCAGGCCGTTCTAATCTCAACTTTTTTCTTTAACGCCTCGACCTTTCCGCGCCACTTAGAGGCATGGTGAGGTTTATTTAAAAAAAAATAGCTGAAAATAAATATTCTAAATTGTGGATGTAATCCCAACTTAATGTGTCAGTTTAGTGACATTTGTAGTCAGCCCTATATGTGACAGGATAAAAATATCACCAATCTGACGTCACGTTCACGGGCAAGATTAAAAGAACTAAGTTTTCTAATTACAATGAAATATTTCATAAGAATGAAGTATGTGAAAATATTTCTAAGTAATATCTGATTCGTTTGAAATAGTTGAAGGATGTAAAACGTCTATATTAAGAAGGAAATAACATCACTAACCTGAGTAGTAAAGTGAGGACAGCTGTCGACGCCAACAAAAACACCCTTTTACTCGAGACACTGTGTTTAAACTGACGTTTTAAACTGCGGACGTGATCTTCTTTAGAAATGTTGCCATTTTAGGCAATGTGAATTTGTGTACAAGAATTGTTTTGAACACCTAGAACCGCCACTAAACTGACCTGTCAGATCGGGATCAAATTTAGAACATTTACTTAAAATGTTTTTTGGCCTGTTTAATTAGTGTTTTAATGCACAAAGGACATTGTCCAATTTCTATGGGACTTTGGCCACTCTTAAACAAACAGTTCAGCTAATAATATGTGATTGATTTATTAGCTCAAATCAGTAAGAATGAGGATCTACAGCTAGTTTTGTATCAAGATTTTTATTTAGATATTTTTTTAACATTTAATTGAAAGAGGTTATGTATGAAATAAAACTTTTTTTATAATTATATATATTTATTAGTCAGATTCATAAGTTATGAGTACATTGTCAAGGAACTGAGCAGGTGGATTAATATGTTCCTGATATCTTGCCCAACTTAAAAACCACATAATTGTCATAATATGTGCACAGCAACCTACTGTTCTACGGCCCACCATACAGTTGCAGCAATAATGTTTTATTGCTGACCTCCCTTCAGTGTTATTTTCATATAATATATACACGAAATATGTTTTTCTACTGATATGTCTGCTCTGTATTTTACCACGCAATAAACTGCAGTTAACCGAAGGGAGTGGGAAACTTTCCAGTAGGTTGCTGGCAGTATTTCTGCATATCTCAATAGTATAGGAACCATCGCCTCGTATGTGTTCTCCATAATAAGAACGTGCTTGTTTCAATTGGTATGTTCCACATGCAATTAGAATTAAATCACTATATTCCATCCTCGGAAAGGATACATTATGTATGTTTACATTAATAGAAAGAAAATCTGTTCGCCGTCTATTTAAATTATTTTGATTAACAAACTCTGCAAGAGTATTGTTTATATGCATGTTTTGATTTATTATTTCTAGTATTTGCCCTGCATTCTCTCTGTCTCTGATTCTTTGGTGAAACCTATTTATCAGAGCTGCTGCTATGCGAAAGTCTGTCATTGCATGTCTTGATGCACGATTAAAAAATTCGTGCCTAAGCAATTTAAATGATTGTTTAAATATGCCATTTACTGCTTCAACCACCCACCTACAAACCGTGACAGCCCTCGACTTATTAGCAGCAAGAGTTGACAATTGGGTTTCACCTTGTTGTAAGGATGCAGGCATATGAGTTGAATAATTACAATCTCTCAGCAATGGCACAGAATCTCTAAAGCCCCTATCCAGAATAAATACATCACCTGCTTGGAAATATCTCCTTAGTGGTTTTGTTTCTTCATTAAATTCATTTATTATTATATTGGCATCTGATGTTGTAGCTGGATAGGGGCCTAATACATCTATAATGTATCCATCACAACAAACCATAAGCAAAGGCTTCATCAAGTTCCTATACTTGTGCAATGAATATGTATCTTTTTGGTACATATAATTAGATGATTTTTGTACATATAAATATGTTCCATCACTTATAATAATAGGTTGTCTATTTTCACCTCCAAATAAACCATTAGGTATTAATAAATTCCGTTCAGAGATTTGTGTTCTACTTATATGATCAATCCCCAAGTTATTTGGGACAAATACTTGCTCTATTATATCTCGAGCTTTACCCATTAACCTCATTAATGTAGTGCGAGGTATATTTAAAAGTGTTGAGATCCTTTGATCACTATCACCTGTTCGCAATTTAATTAGATAGGCAGCAAGCGCTAATTGAGTTTGAGGAATGTTTTGTATTCCTGGCAATTCTAAATAGAGTTGTCTAAATTGCTCTTTGCTCAACCCAACCCAATAATGAAACAGTTCATCAGACATAGTTTCTATATTAGAAAAATCCAGGATTAAATGTCGCTCATTTACAAATGATGCAAAATCTTGGATGTGTTCTGCATTAAAACTATGAATGGGTGACTGGATATCAGCGAGAACTTCCCAATTATTACTGTATAAATGTAATGAGCAAATCCTACAGTTCTGTGGCACATAGAATTTATAATCTGCAAATAACTTCACCCTTAGCCATTTAGGGACAGCTAGCCTTTGGGTCGAATGACAATCAGGATAAAAACAGAACCTTTCAGTGGCTGCTGCTCTGGTATACAAAGGCAAGTTGATAGTTGTTTCATCCGAATGTCTTTCAGCCTCAGTAGACCGGACAGAAGCTCGGTCTACTCGTTGCCAGCAGGTAGGACAGATTTGATCCGATCCATGTAACTGTAACAAAATAAATAAATATCAGAAATAGTAAAAAAAACTAATTAAAAAGATGTGCTTAGATTTCATATTTATAAACACAGAACCAAGTCACACAAATACATAGGCCAAACTATTTTCAAATGCTGCTGTACAAGCTTATTTAGTTTATGTTCCAGTTTCCTGCTTTATTGTAAATATGAATTTTAACAAAACTGTAGTGAGAAATAATTTACATTAATTGCATTTTACAAATAAACTCAATAATTATTTGAACTACTTACTTGACGAGGAGCAATCTGTTCCATTACCATATTTCTAATGCGAGATTCTCTTTCTGTCTCGGAATGAAGCCTATGAGATCTTGTCCGTAACAAAGAGCATCCACAGTTGACACAGATACTTCGACGATGACCACTGCTAGTTGTTGGTTCATTTATTATTTGCGTCCTCGAATGATGAAGAGCCATAGTCCAGCAAGGATGACAAACTAAACTATCATCTTCAATCTAAATAAACCAAAAAATAGATACTATTAGTGTTTGATTTTTATTCAAAATCATTAAGATTTAATGGTAATAAATATTTACCAAACGAGGAGCAATCCAATGTTGTACAATTAACCGCACATCCATTAGAATGAGACTGTGTCTCCTGCTTTGAAATAAATCGCTTCCACAATTCACACATCGCTGCGTTGACACTTCATCCGTCATCAGATCACCGAGAGGTAACACGGGATCCATGTCCACATTCAAGCCGGGGTTATCGTTAGGGCGAGGTTCGGTGTCCGTAGGTATGCCAAGTTCAACGTAAATACAAGGTTCGGGGTCCATAGAAGTGCCGGGGTCGTCATGAAGGGAAGAATCGGAATCCATTTCAAAAAAATCGTTATAAAACTCACAAAAACAACACTCACGATGCAAATAAACAAAGCGAATGACAACTGTCATTTTGAATTCAAATCAACATTTTTTAAACATTGTGTTGCCATATAAAAAAAAACAATTATATATCGATTCATTTGAAATCGATTATACTGCGATGATTTCTCCAGAAATAATGCATAAAACCTCAGTTTTATCATTTTTGAAGTCCTATTAATTATATCGTTTATTAGAATTTTTAATTATGTTATTTAATGAAAACTACCTATATTAAATATAGTGGAGAGATTGCATTGTATTTTAAATCGATTTGAATTTGTTGGTTTATGGAGTTTTTATTTGGCAACACTGAAACCAAATCCGAAGCCAGTTCATGTGTAGCATCAAATCAAATACTAAAAAAAAAGGTTTTTTTTACAATGCACATTGATACAAAGATATATGCACCAGATGTTTACTAAAATAGAATTTAAAATATTGGTAAATTATTTTTTTGTATAGCATCGCGTACAAAAATGGCCAAGTTTGGACAATTCCCTTTAATTTATGTGCCAAAATTTTATATATTCGTAGATACTCTTTCAGTAATCTCGGCCAATTCATATTGGATAGGCCGTGGGACATGCCAAAAACGCTAACTCTGAACATTTGAAATACTCATAAATTAATAATTTAAAAGTATTTTACCATGATTGCAGATGAATTCGTAAATTTAATATATATTTTACATTTTTATTCGAAAAATTAGACAATATTTCCATTATTTATCTCGTTACGATATTTTGAATTTGTGGGACAGCCTAAAAATGGAGGGTACACTTAAAAGTGAAAATGCCCTTCAACAACCTGCTAGTTTGCAGGTCGCACATGGAGTGTGACTCCATCAACTCCAAAATTGAAAAGAAATAAAAAAATATACCTGTATATACTCCAGATGGTTCGACTCAGATAGTTCGGCTAGCTAGAACTAACCCGCGACCTTTTTCCGTTACGTCATTACAGCACGACGATTTTAAAGATTTTGGAATGACAAACCAATTTCATAGCAAACCCTCAACCTCACAAGAAAAATATGAAATAAATGATGCCGTTTGGTTACAACACAGAAAAGAAATGCCTGGTACGATCTTTTTGAAAACAAGTTTCGATAAAAATGAATCTTTTATAGAAATTCATTTAAAAAAAAGAAGAGGCAAAGTGATTCCCTATCCGATACCTGCGTATTCAGAAAGATTTAAGATCTCTTCAAAAAAGAAACAAGATCTCATGAAGTTATGCACGGATTTACAAATACCAAAAATGTACCATAGCTTTTATGCTAATCTTCCTTATTCGGAAACTACAAGAGACGCTCTTCCAGAGCCTGATGCCGCAGAGGGCAGCGAATAACCCTGTTTTAGTTATAAGATTCTACAGAATACTACCAATTTATGTTACTTTACATAATTTTTCATTACGTTTTTCAATAAGAATATTTCGAATAACATTTTATTTTTCATTTTTTCTCAATTTCGTACTAAAATAAATGAAAGAATAAATATTTTTTCACAAATGTTTTTATTTTAATTTCTGTGTCATACAATAAACACTTACTTTCCTAAAATACCAACCTAAATATCTACAATTTCCTGCAAATGTCACTAATATTATGACTGTTGTAGTGCAGTTTGGCCACTTACCACCATCCAGCTAATTTTATATAGTAAATAATATCCATGGTAAACTAGACTAATTACCACATAGGCTACTTTAAAACATAAGAATAGATTACTGAAATCTAAAGTAACCACGGTAAAGTCATCAATCTGCTTTATTTACATAAATAATAATAAAGGAATATTTAATTTAACATAAAGTTTAGGACATTTATTTTTAATACTAAATTTAAAATTTCAGAAAGATACGTTAAGATTTCGATTTCCAGGACCAATTTCAATATTCTTTTTGCTCTCCTGGAAAAAGTGGTTTTTGCAGATTGGCTTCATGACCACTGGACCGACGATATGTACTACGCTTTTGTCTAATGTTATGTTAGCATTGACAAAGGTGACTTACTTCATGGCGAGCCCAGTTGCGTAATGCGCAAACCACTTGCAATTCAGGACTAAGTGGGCATCCTCGAGGGTCGTGAGATAAATCTTCACGTAAAACATCCACAATTTTTTCCCTAAAACGTTTTGTGAACCTATACTTATATCTAAAATCTTCATCACTCAGTTCAAAAGGATTCACATGATGACGACGTCTGTAAGATCGCTGAGATG
This sequence comes from Charanyca ferruginea, assembly GCA_947361185.1. Classification (NCBI taxonomy): domain Eukaryota; kingdom Metazoa; phylum Arthropoda; class Insecta; order Lepidoptera; family Noctuidae; genus Charanyca; species Charanyca ferruginea. Next base: position 18,166,088 of record OX376077.1, on the reverse strand, counting down.
TCTCCAGCATAACCAAATCTTCTAAATCCATCAAGTCAATTGTATTAATTTCCATTTTTAACGATTTAAAAATAAAAGACACAAAATAACATTTAACGCTCTAACCTCAAATAAATTAGTACCGGAGTTCGTCCCATAGATAAACTAGGGGCCTCAGCGGACTAACTTTAGTATCAAAGAAAGTTACAGAACTAGTGTTAAAATTCATTTTATAATAAAGTTTTATTTAGTCGTGGTTTAAACCATGTAAAAATCCCAGTACTAAATTTAGATCGTGTTTTGGAATAAGACTGAGTGAGTTTATCCGTTTTTCTCAATCTATAATTTTAATTTTAGATTGAGAAAAACGTGTATAATTTTAGGGTTTCACTAGCTGTACACTTAATTTTAACCTTAATGCTTCAACTTTGTTATTATAAGTTGTTTCCATATCAAGCAGCTGTAATAAAGGTCAGCTGGGACCCACTGTCAAGCAGGACTTTTAAATGGACTTCAGCACCGTCCCGAGCAACAAGTTTCACCTTTGCTGAGGATAAAAGAACATCATTATTATTGATATTATTTGCAGCTAATGAAGCGGCTGACGCTGAGCCAGTAGTTTGTGCATTGCACATATTTTTATCCATGCCACAATGCAGCAGGGTATTGTGTGCTTCCTTGCACTTTGCATACCGGAAACGATATTTATTTTCCAGTGTGAGCACCTAAACAAATGTTGCACAGGCCTTTTTCATCGGCAACCTTTACTCGCTGATCAGCATTCAGTAATTTAGAACTGTTACAAGAATAAAGTTTATGTTTCAACTTACAGTATAAGCATGAAGGCTCTGTTAAGGATTGTTTATCTATGGTTGTTCTATAATTGTAGTATGTACTCTCTGGTAAAACTCCTTGGTCTGAATACTCTGCTTTTAAAATAGTGCCTATACATTTTAGTGTTTTATTATCTACTAAATATAGTAAAGCATTAATACGCTTCTACTGCGCTAAGTGCGCGAAAAGTTCGTTGAAGTGCCACCGATGTTACGTATTACTACGAAAGTATAATAACGTAATAGAAAAGTTGAGAAAACTAAAAGAAGAAAAAAGATGGCGGATGAAGCGGTGAGAAAATTGCTGCCGCGATTCACAGGCACGAATTTTAACACATGGATATTTAGAATGAAATGCATTCTGGAAGAGAAAGAGTGCAAGGAAGCTATAGAAGATAATATAAAGTCGGAGATCGCAAATACGGAAGATTTCAGAAAAAGAGATCCGAAAGCGAGCTTTATAGTATACAGTTTAAGCGATAAGTACTTGGAATATGTGAGAGATGTAAAAAGGCAAGGGAAATGATAGAAAACTTGAAGAAGATATTTAAGAGGAAGAGTACACTATCTGCATTATACATAAGAAATAAATTACTTACCTTAAAATGTGATGCCAATAAGGAATTGTGTGACTACTTCAGCAACTTTGACACATTGATCAGACGATTAGAAGAAACTGGAGCTGCAAAGATAAGGTGTGTCATCTATGCCACATGGGAAAAACCAGGATACCCGTAGCTTTATCCTGTATAATCTTTTGTATGCAGTCACATGGGAAAAACCAGGATACCCGTAGCTTTATCCTGTATAATCTTTTGTATGCAGTTTACTTACAGAGAAAATGGCGGGAACGCATAAAATAATTGGGGATATCAGCTTATCGTGAATGCGTCGACACTTATTGTATCCGGGTCCTGTTTCCAGGACACATAATTACGACATTTGCCATTGATACGAGAAGCAAATAAATCAATCTCTGGTTGACCTAACTTTTGCACAATATATTGAAATGCGGGCTGTGATAGCTCCCACTCAACGTCTAGGTTCACCCTGCGTGACTCTTCATCAGCCTCGATATTGTCCTTCGTGTTAATATACGAAGCAAATAACCACAGTTTACGCATCTCGCACCACTGCCAAATTTCGCGGGAAAGTGAACTTAAGTGTGGAAACTGAATACCGCCCATGCGAGTTATATAGTTTATCGCCGTAGTGTTATCCACGCGGAGCAGGATAGCACATTCAGTTAGATCTCGAGCAAAATATTTAAGGGCGAAAAATACAGCCAAAAGTTCTAAATAGTTAATGTGAAAACTAATCTCACTTTCTTTCCAAGGACCAAGCGCCATTGACTCTTAATCCGTTACTAAACGCACCCCAACCTGTGCGTGACGCATCGGTGAATATTTCCAGCGCATAACTTTGGGGCTTTAAATTATAAATTAAATGTTAAATAAGATGTACAATGTTCATACATTTTAAATCCAAGTTGGCAGTACTTTTTTAAATAGCAACACTAAGTTACTAATAGCAATGATTATTGTCTATTTTTTCCTCTCTGGTCACATAGATATATAGTTGTAATAACTTGTAACAGTGCAATGTTCCGCTATAATAAAACAGCTTGAGTTAGAACAAATCTCTGCATTTCATTTAAAATAACTTCAGGTTATGGGCCCAGGCACATAATCCTGTATCGTGAGTTAGTTAGAATCAAGAAAAGTTCGGCGTTAGCAGTTACTCATCGGTGGGAAAGAAAGTGAGGTTAAGTCTCACGGCGGCGCGCGGTGTGGCGTGGTACTGTATTCCCAAAAAGATTACTTGTTCTGGATTGTGAACAAGGTCGGAAAATGGAGAGTAACAATAATGCGAACACGATCAAGCTGGAGGGATCCAGAAATTGGAATATCTGGAAATTCCAGACTACGGTGCTGTTGAGAGGCCAAGGTGTGCTAGACGTTTTGGAGGGAAAATGTGTTAAGCCCGAAGCTCCTGCTGAAATAACCAAATGGGAAGCTAAAGATGCCAAGGCGCAAACGTTGTTGGTCACGCGGATGACGGAAGAGGCCATGTTACACATCATCACATGCACGAGTTCTGCTGAAATGTGGCGGAAACTTCAAAGCGTGTATGAACAGAAGACTGAAACTAGTATACACATTATTCAGCAACGTTTCTTCCAGTACAAATACGAAAAGGGCATCGATATGTCAGTTTTCTTGTCAAAAATCCAAGAGATGAGAAACTTGTTAAAACAAATGGGCGAGGAGATCTCTGATAAGTTCGTTATCACAAAAGTATTGATGTCGTTGCCTGACGAATATAAGCATTTTGTGTCGGCGTGGGAGTCGGCACCTGACGACAAGCAAACGATTGATAACTTGGTGGCCAGATTATTAATTGAAGAAGAGAGGGTGAAAGGCAAAATTGAAGAGTCACAGCAATCTTCATCCTCTGCGTTCGTTGCGAAAAATACTAAACAAATAAAGTGCTTTAAGTGTGGCAAAACTGGACATTTTCAAAGTGATTGCAGACAAAATAAAAATGGTAGTAGTGAAGAAAACGTAAATAATAAAAAATGTTTCTATTGTGGAAAGTTCGGACATTTCAAGGCACAGTGTAGGTTTCGTAAAGAAAAAGTTAGTAAAACTGAGAACAAAACGAAGAGTAATGCGTTTGTAGTGTCTAGTTCGTCACATGAACTGCATAAATCAAAGTGGTTAGTGGACTCTGGTGCTAGTGAACATATGTGTCGAAATCGCGCATTATTTACATCATTCACTAGTACCACAGAACAATCAGTGGTTGTCGGCAATGGTGCGACAATTAGTGTCCTCGGCTGCGGACAGGTGGCGGTGCAAGTATCTAACGGGACCGAATGGATTGATACGGTCATAGACAGCGTTCTGTACGTTCCGAAACTAAATAACAACCTGTTTTCAGTCAATCGCGCCACAGATAAAGGCTACGTCATGATGACAGATGACAGATCTTGCAAATTTTACAAAGATAACCAAGTTGGTGCGGTGGCGGAAAGAATTGGCAATTCTTATTATTTGGAATTGAGGTATAAGTATAATTACGATACCGCAAGCTCTGCAACACTAATGAAGAACGACTTAAATGAGTGGCACAGAAAACTCGCGCATCAAAACTTTACTTACGTAAAAGATATTCTGCAAAAACATAATGTTGATGTTAAACAAATCACTAAACCTGAGTGTGAGAGTTGTTTAGCTGGGAAGATACATCGATTACCGTTTAGCAAAAGTGAGAACGTGAGTACAAGGACTTGCGAGCTGATCCATGCGGATACTTGCGGTCCAATGGAAGAAGCATCTATTGGAGGGGCAAGATATTTTGTCATACTGAAGGACGATTATTCGAATTACAGAAGTGTGTATTTTGTTAAAACAAAATATGAGATTAAATATTGCATTGAGAACTTCATTAATAAGGCCGAAAACATAACAGGAAACAGAGTGAAAATGTTTAGAAGTGACAATGGTTTAGAATTCTTAAATAAAGAAGTGAAAGAACTGTTTTCTAAACGTGGGATAACACACCAAACAACTGTACCCTATACGCCGGAACAGAACGGAAAGGTTGAGAGAGAAAACAGAACATTGGTAGAAGCAGCACGCACAATGTTATATGAAGAAAACTTTCCAAAGAAACTGTGGGCGGAAGCAATTAATACAGCAGTATTTATTTTAAACAGAACTGGGAAAAGTCATGAAAATGGAAGGTCACCATTTGAAGTATGGACAAACAAAAAGTTTGACATTCAGCAGTTGAAAGTCTTCGGTACTGAAGTGTATGCACACATTCCGAAGGAACGAAGGAGGAAATGGGACAAGAAAGGTGAAAAAGGGTTGATGGTGGGTTATGAAGATAATGTGAAGGGGTATAGAATTTATTTTCCAGAAACAAACACAGTGGAGATAAAGAGAGATGTTGTATTCCTAAACCGAGATGGTAAGGAAGAGAAACTTCAAGTGAAGGAAAGAGAAGAAAAGGAATATATAACATCTATAAACCTGGAAGAAGAACCTGTGGTATATAGTAACCCGGAGACAGAACCTAACCCTGAAAATCAGCTAACTACTAACCTAGATGAAACAATGGAGGTCACACATACTAGTAGTGGTGGAGAGGATGGATCAGAACACGACTGTGACAGTGAGTACTTACCATGCAGTGATGAGGAACATCTATTGGATGAAAGTGATATACCCTTAGATGAAAGAAGCAAGCGGCTAAGAAAACAAACATCATTTTATAAATGCAATAATGTGCAGTTGGATGAGAGTGAGTGTGAACCAGCTACATACACTGAGGCCATGAACAGACGTGATGCAAGTAAGTGGAGTGAAGCTATTGCTAGGGAACTACAGACTCTTAAAGACAATGACACTTGGGATTTTTGTGATTTACCAGTTAATGGGAAGACAGTTAGCAGTAAGTGGGTCTTTAAGATAAAAAATGTAAATAATGTTTTACAGTATAAAGCTAGGCTTGTTGCCCGTGGGTTTGAACAACAGGAGTCATTTGATTTGTGTGATATTTATGCTCCAGTTGCAAAGTTGTCCACTTTTAGACTATTTGTAGCAGTAGCAACAAAATTAAATGTGCCTATTTATCAAATGGACGTCACGGGGGCCTTTTTATATGGGGAGATAAAAGAAGAAGTATATGTTAGTTTACCTAAAGGGGCCTATTCAGGAAATAATAATACAGTTAAATTAAAGAAATCTTTATATGGATTGAAAAGTTCTCCTAAGTGTTGGAATCAAAAATTTAATACAGTAATAACAAAAGTAGGTTTTGTGAGATCAAAGTGCGACTCATGTTTATATAAAAAGTATAATGGCACAGATAAAATCTTTGTATTAATTTATGTTGATGACGTGTTAATTTTTGGCACAAATGAACAGGAGATTATAAAACTAAAAGGTACTTTAAATAAGGAATTTAAGATGAAGGATCTAGGGTTCATTTCAGATTTCTTAGGAATAAATGTTAAACAAAATTTGCAAAATGGTACAACTGTATTATCACAAAGAAATTATCTGGAAAATGTATTAAAAAGATGTAGTATGGAAAATTGTAAGCCAATGATGACCCCTATGGATAAAAATTTTAACAGTAAGATACTTGATTCTGATGTTAAATGTGATAAAAAGTTTGAAAAAACTTGTAGGGAAATAATTGGTTGTCTTATGTATGCTGTTTCAGGCACTAGGCCTGACCTTTGTTTTGCCATTTCTATGTTAAGTAGATTCCAGAATTCGGCAAATAGTGAATTGTACTCAACAATTCACTATTTGCCGAATTCTGGAATCTTAAGAGACGCTTAAGAGAGTTTTGCGTTATGTAAAGTATACTATTGATTATAATTTAGTATATAAATGTAATGATACTGTGTTGCAAGGGTTTTGTGATGCTGATTGGGCAGGTGACCAAAGAGACCGAAAGTCTACTTCAGGCTACTTGTTTACTTTTGCAAATTGCTTAATAGTATGGTGTTCAAAGAAGCAATCATCTGTAAGTTTGTCTTCAACAGAGGCCGAGTATATTTTAATGAGTATGGCTGCCAGTGAGGCGTGTTGGATTGTAAATTTGTTACAAGATTTTGATTATCAAAATGTTTGTCCTGTAAATTTGTTTTGTGATAATCAGTCAGCAATACTTAATGCAAGCACAGAGTCTGTAAAACGTTTGAAACATGTGGATATCAGATATCACTTTGTCAAAGAGTTAATTAAAAATAATAAAATTTGCCTTAAGTACATATGCACTTCAAAACAACCTGCAGATATGTTAACGAAATCTCTTAGTAAAGAATTAATTGTAAAATTTCTGAAAGAGTGTGGTATAGGTAATGTAACTAAACTAAAGCTACTATTGTTGTTGATAATTTTTTTTTTCTATTTGAGTATTAGAATATTTTTGTTCAAATGTATATAACATTGAGAGAGGGTGTTAAATAAGATGTACAATGTTCATACATTTTAAATCCAAGTTGGCAGTACTTTTTTAAATAGCAACACTAAGTTACTAATAGCAATGATTATTGTCTATTTTTTCCTCTCTGGTCACATAGATATATAGTTGTAATAACTTGTAACAGTGCAATGTTCCGCTATAATAAAACAGCTTGAGTTAGAACAAATCTCTGCATTTCATTTAAAATAACTTCATTAAATAGTCCAACTATTTACTTTATAAATATTAGCTGACCACCAATTCAAATCGTTTAAAATAATACGAGGAAGTTTAACCTGTATGTCAAACTCAAACTCAAAATCATTTATTTCAAATAAACCATTTACAGGTACTTTTGAATTGTCAGAGTCAGTCAGTCAGAAAGTTGAAGCTAGTTGCTCGTTCCAAACAGTACGTTTCTATGGAGAAGAACGACCAAGAAACTCCATGAACACTCTTTTAAAATCAATAATATGTTACAAATTCCGGTTACATCATTCATATTGAATCTAGGGGTACAATGTGAGAACAATGTAACAAGTCGTGTACGTTAAAAGAGGTCTAGATGAAAATACAATCATATTAAGCAATTCAACAAATTTAGAATAACCGAGGCAGCTAAGAGATGACCAGTCCCAACTAACGGCGCCCGTTCACGAACATGACGCACGGATCGGCATCATTTAGCTCAACCATTTTGAAGGGAACCGAATGATCCAACACATGCGCCACCGTCAGCGGGACATTCAAGTGAGCCTGACATACTCCCAATCGCTAGGGTACCTTCAAGTCAATGAAAGACATACCTCGTAAATGGTAGCTTTAAAGAACATAGTGCTCACATGTATATGCTATGAAAAATTATACAATATTAACACATTGAGTTTATACAATGTGTTGGGGCTTCAGCGAACTTCAATGAAACTCCCGTATTGAGGTAGTGGTTGTATAATTCGATTTAAATAATACTTTTACAATGATAAGATGCGGAGCGTACAATTTTGATGGTGGTAAAATGTAGAAAAATGTGTAAAGTCCTTTGGCGCCTGGCCGTTTGATATTAGCAACACGACACAACACTGAAACATCTTTTATATTAACACAGGCGTAAACATCCTCCCACCGTTGAAACTCCAGAGTTTCAACCCGTAAGTAGTTCCTCTTCGGTTGGTAAAGGGCAGATGCGAACCAGGGGACGCCGTATAGTTCCTCTCTTCGTGTTTATGTCGGCTACTCTTGAAATCCCATCTGGTCCTGGGAATAGCCGTACAATGCGTCCAAGCCTCCAACATAGGGGTGGGACGCCATCTTCTTTCAATAGGACCATGTCCCCAATTTTGACTGCGTCGGTGTTGGTCTTCCATTTACGGCGAAGCTGCAATTCGGCGATATACTCGCGTTGCCAGCGCTGCCAAAAATGTTGATATATTTGCTGCAGCCTGGCATAGCGTTGCAAGTTGGTTGAGGGACAGTCCTCCAAAGCTGGTTCAGGCAGTGCGGTAAGAGCCCGACCAATGAGAAAGTGCCCAGGGGTAAGGCAATGGAAATCGTCAGGAGAGGCGGATAAGGGACAGAGAGGTCTACTATTTAAAACCGCTTCTACCTGAGCGAGAAGAGTTTGGAGTTCTTCAAAACTTAAATGAGAATTACCCATTACTCGCCTAATATGAAATTTTGCTGATCGGATACCGGCCTCTAAAATACCACCAAAATGAGGAGCGTAAGCGGGTGAAAAGTAAAACTGAATGCCTTCCGAACATGCAAAGATAGCTCGTTTTGATGAATCTTAAAAAAGTCATTAAGCTCTTTAGCTCCTGCGACAAAGTTGCGTCCGTTGTCGCAGAATACCTCCGCTGGCCCGCCTCTTCGTGACACAAATCTTCTAAATGTCATAACGAAAGCGTCCTTTGATAGATCGCTCACGGCTTCGAGGTGAGAAATTTTATAACGAAGGCATATGAAAAAGCAAAGATAGCACTTGACCAACGAAGCACCACGTCCCTTTCTGTTTACAATAAGGAATGGTCCAGCGAAATCAATTCCCACTGTGTGAAAGGGGAAATTTGGCATGACTCGTTGTGAGGGCAAATGTCCCATTATTGGTGCAATAGTCTTGCCCTGCAAGCGTCTGCACCTGGAGCAGTTATGAAAAATGCGTCTAGCCAAATTTCTACCGTTAATCGGCCAAACGTATTCCCTAACAACAGCCAACAATAATTGTGGTCCAACATGTAGTACGCGTTTATGTTCGTACTCGAAGATCAACTTGGTAAAATAATGCGAAGCATGCAGGAGAACAGGGTGTTTTTTATTAAAATTATAATCAGATGAACCTAGTCGGCCACCAACGCGAATAACCTTGTCGTCACTTAAAAATGGAGTCAATGATAAAATATTTGATTTAGAACTTAAAGCCTTGTTGTTAATTAGTAAATTATATTCACAGAAGAAGGATTCTTGCTGTGCGAGACGACACAAATAAAGAAAGAAATTATTTAATTCATCAACGGTAAGAGTTCCGAAAAGTTTATCTTTGCCAGGTTTTAAATTATTAATAAATCTTAGCACATAAGCGAAAGATCGTTTTATTTTAGTTAAACTGGAAAAGTTTTTATAATTAATTAGAGGTTCGCTCTGAGTAATGACATGATTTATAGTACAATTAGGTTTAGTTTCCGGTAAGTCATTAGTATTCAATTTATTAGGTTTTAAGATAGGCCAATTACTTTCAGGCTCCGTGAGGAATGCAGGCCCTGATCACCATAGATTGGTACTGCCAAGCTTATCTGGACTAATTTCTCTTGATATGAGGTCTGCAGGATTGGCAGATGTGGGCACGTAGCGCCACGAGGAGGCATCTGTTAGCTCACAGATCTCCGAAATCCTATTGGCAACGAATGTTTTTAAATTTATAAAACTGGTGTGGAGCCAGGATGCTGAACTTCATATCGCAGTGACTTCCTGACAACTTTGCATAACCTTGCTGCTAGTAAGGCAGCGCACAATTCTAGACGAGGGATAGTCGTACCTTTAATCGGAGCTACTTTGGATTTAGAACAAAGTAGATTGACTGTGACCTCGTTCGCAGCATTTACCGAACGTAAATAAATGCAAGCACCATATGCATGTTGGGATGAGTCACTAAAAGAATGTAATTCTACCGATGTGGGTTCATTGCAGAGCACACGCCGTGGTACTTCTAGAGCTAACAGACATGGTAAATACTGCATAAAATGGTTCCAGTCTCTTTGAACTTCATGTGGGACTGGAGAGTCCCAAGTTAAATTAAGCAGCCATAGTTGCTGTAATAAAATTTTCATTTTAATTACACATGGACTAATAAGTCCTAAAGGGTCAAAGATTTTAAAAAGAGATGATAGAAAAGATCTTTTGGTTAAATTATTGTTACAAAAAGATGGACATTTGATGGGGAAATGTAACTGGTCGGTTGATGGGTTCCATCCCATGCCTAGTGTACTAGTAGACTCACTTACTAAAAGATTATCATCAGACTGCGTATGTGAATCAAACAATGATGGTAAATTTGTCTTAAACTTACGAAGATTAAAGCAACCTTTCTTTAATTCTTCAGTTACAGATTGGTAAATGTAACGGAGGGTATCCTCACTGTCAGAACCGGTGATGAGATCGTCGACGAAGAAATCATGTTGAATTATATCCTTAACCATAGGATCAGAAGATTCTTCACCAATCTGCCATAGACACCGAGTGCTCAAGTAGCTGGAACTTGCCATTCCGTAAGTCACAGTACCTAGCTGAAGCGTTTTGATGGGCAAAGACTCATCCTCTCTCCATAAAATAAGTTGAAGATTGCGATCCTCCTCACGGACACGGACTTGACGGTACATCTTCTCGACGTCACCAGTGAGGAGAAACTTATGGTGTCGAGCTCTTATTAAAATAGAAAAAAGCGAGTCCTGCATATTAGGCCCGACCATGAGGATATCATTGACAGACTGACCTGATGAAGTAGGAGCCGAGCCGTAATACGACTCTAATTTTTGTGGACTCACTGCTGTCTTTGAAGACAGCGTGATGGCAGAGGAAATAAGATGTAGAAGGTATAGGTACAGCGTACTCAGAAAGGTGACCTAAGTCTGCGTACTCACGCATAAAATTGACATATTGGGATTTCACATGAGGTTGCTTGCAAAATCGCCTTTCTAAATTAAACAAGCGTTTTTTAGCTAGTGAATATGATTCACCAAGACAATCGGGTGTATCCTTTAAGGGTAGACTAACTGAGAATCTACCAGTTTCTAAACGAAGGGTATGCGATAAAAAATGTGTTTCACATGCCTTCTCGCTATGACTCATCATAATCGATTTAGTTTGGGGAACATTTTCTAAGTCCCAAAATTTTGATAATTCTTGATGTATTTTGTCAACAGACGACACATATGAAACAACTGAATGATTTGAATCTATATTATTGACAATTTCATTTATCTTATTGTTTGTGGATAAATTAAAATACAAAGGACCTGAAACCAGCCAACCGAAATTAGAACTTCTCAATACAGGTAAATTGAGACCGAGAGAGACTTGATCGCGGCCAATAATGTCCCAGAAAATGTCGGCACCGATGACAACATCGACAGGTGCTGGTTGGTGGAAGTGAGGGTCCGCTAAAAAGTAATCACTCGAAATATTGAGTGTTTTAAGGTCAACGGGTATTCGAGATATGTTACCGGTCAACACAGGCAATACTAGAAAAGAAGAAGTGATGGTGAAATGCTTCATCAAAGATTTCAACTGAATCACGCAGGTTTCTGTAGCTTGTGTGGTGGTTTTGTTGCCAATGCCAATTATATTGACATGCAAAGTGGTGGTCGGCTCTAAAAGCAATTTTGTTTTAAGAGATTGAGTAATAAACGATGACTGACTACCGCAATCCAAAAGAGCACGAATCTTATGTGTTTTTTTGGTAGTAGGGTTAGCTACCTCAATATATGCAGTTCACAGCAAAACTTGGTGATTGTTTTGATTAGAAAAATTTACGATAGTGTCGTCAGTGACGTCGGGTGAAATGGTGACAACACTGGAAATATTTTTATTACTAGATTGTTTGTGCAAGAGCCTATTGTGCCTTGCATTGCACATGCGACACGGATGCATGCGACAATTGCGTGCAGAATGACCAGACCTTAAGCAGTTGTGACAAAGTTTCAATCTGCTTACTTCACTGATACGGTCATCCACACTCATAGTCAAAAAGGTGGGGGTGGGACAATCATAAAGGCGATGATTACCGTTACAAACGTCGCATGATATATCGGAAATATTACTGTCTTCACTATTTGTGATGTATGACTGATGTGATTTTATTTTATTGTTAGAATCTATAGGCCTTGAAGTGGTTTGAATCTTAGGTTTAGAGTGGGGATGGCTACTATTTATCGACTCAAGTACATCAGCGCGATCAATAAGAAACTTGAAAAACTGTTGCAAGTTAGGTAGGTTAGTATCTAAAGTGCCCCGGTATTCTTCCCACTTGGCTTTGGTATGGCTATCAAGTTTGGGGCTCATTATATGAATGAGTAAAATATCCCAGTCACGTGAACTTTGACCGAGATTAGTTATATTCTTCCCACTTGGCTTTGGTATGGCTATCAAGTTTGGGGCTCATTATATGAATGAGTAAAATATCCCAGTCACGTGAACTTTGACCGAGATTAGTTAAAGCACGTAAGTTTTTATTAACTTGATCCACAAGGAATCGTAACGATTTATCAGACTCGCTTGTGATTGGTTTTATATATGTCGGATCGTCAGGTGCGATCGAGGAGGAGTGCCGAGCGGTATAGTACATCGTCAGGACTATAGGCGTTCCCATTATCCCATTAGGGATAAACAAGACCTGTAAAAACAATTACACACTATTAGTAAAGAAAACACAATACAAATGGTAATCAGTAACAAGAATAAAGTAAGTTAAAGGTACAGCAACAATACAGTTAATCGAACAGACCATTAAGGTCCCACAGTTCGTACAGTGGCCAAGCCACCCAATGATAAACGAACAAACCCTTAAGGTTTATAGTTCGTACAGCAGCCTAAGCCACCCAATGATAAACGAACAAACCCTTAAGGTTTATAGTTCGTACAGTAGCATAAGCCACCCAAATACAAAGTGTATCGCTCGCTAGCAGCAAGCCTATACAGCTATGTGAATATACAGCAGCGCTGTACCAGGTAAACCGACAGTATTGTCGGGAGCAGGAACTCTTTACTGAGTCGAATCCGAGGATCGACTGCCATACTTACGGAGTGCACGCTCTTTTATAAGGCGATGCCCCCCACCTTGTAACCTCTCCATACAAGTCTATCCAATGGCGCACGGAAGTGCGTCACGCGTTTACTTGATACAAAACACTACAATGTACTAAATCTAATAAGATTTCATTATAAAGCAATCAAATAACATAATAATAATTGTCATGAATAAACAATAGTGATTTCATAAAGTAATTCGTTTTACATTCAAAGTAACGTGTCAACAATTGTTTTGAATAAAACCATCGATAACGATTATCAAAATAAAGTAACCACAAATCAGTGTACATACAGTGAGTACTCAATAAATCATGTTTCGAATTAATAGACAATAATTGATAATAAAATCACTTAAATTGATAATAAGAGAAACAAATCATAACATTGACTTGACTACCCACAATAATAATTGAGATTAAAAACCATCTCCGACATATATAATAATGAATTTATATGATGAGTTATTAATTGTCGCGTATTGTCATATCTGTCACATAATAGTTTCCAAGCACACGCATAATTAGCGCTGGATACCTCTAAATTTGCAATAATACGCGCTGCATCGCCGGTCAGGTACGAAATAAGATAATGGAATTTGTGAATGGGTGCGATGCGGTCATTATTGTGTACTATAGATAAGAATGTGTCACGAAACTCAAGCCAACGAAAGCAAGACCCGTCGAACTTAGTAACTTGAATTTGAGGTAATTTAAAACCTATATCAAAATGATCGTGATTACATGGACCTGTAGTTATCTGTCTTGAATTTAAATCCTTGTAATTACTTTCATCATGACGGTTCGAGTTATGTTTTTGTGTAATACTTTGAGCAATTGCAATATTTATTTATTTATTTAGGTTAGCCTACAATTGTTTACACGTTACATATATCATTTCAAAGCACACAATATTCATTTATAAGTGCAACAATTACTTACAGGCTAACACCACATGCACAATTTTATTTAGATTATTATACATTTTTTTTTATTGCAATTAATTGTGAATAATGAATTATAAAATAAAATAAAAATACTGTAATACAACAAATAAATATGGGAATTTAACAAATCAAGAATACCTATCAAATTTAATTAAAAATAGTTGATTGGATCTTCAATAAAATAAAATAAAAATAAATTAAATTAAACTAAGATTAAATATTTGGTTTTCATTAGATAATAATTAAAAATTAAATAACATTAAATATGTGTATACAAGTAGTTTGACAAATGGGCAATTCATGCGAATAGTATTTAATAATTAGTTTACAAAACGTTCCTATGCTATCGTGGTAAACGTCAATAAGGTCACTGCAGCTATTTAAAACTTTACACATTCGTGGTATTGGCGAGTTAGCACCTAGGACAGTTCTACGCAAGGGTGGGTAAAGCGGAGTGATCGGATTTCGAGGATAGCGGGTTGGGGCACGAAACTTGAGGAGACTCAGTAAGTGGGGACAGTCCATTTGCTTTCTGAGGAGTTTGTATAGAAACAGGGCATCCATGACATCTCTTCGAGTCGATAGCGAGAGCATCTTAAAAGTTTGCAGACGAGAAACATATGAGGGCAGCCGCTTGCTTTCCCCTTTGGAAAAAGCAAGGTGCCATAAAAATCGTTTCTGGACCCTTTCTAAGAGAAGTTTATGCGTGGCATAATGCGGTCTCCATACGACACTACAATACTCCAGTATGCTACGGACAAGGCTGTAATACAGCAGTACTTTAGTGACGACCTGTTTAAAACCCTTAGTATTTCGTAGTACAAATCCTAACATTTTTGAAGCTTTTTTGATAGTGTTTTCGATATGGGGAATAAAAGTAACTTTCTTGTCAAACAGCACTCCTAGGTCTTTTATAGTTTCTACTTCATGAATTTTCTGTTTGTTTATATAGTAGCTCGAAGGGATGGGGTGAACCTTTCTAGAATATGACAGGTGGAAGCATTTATTAAAGTTCAATTCCATTTTGTTATTCTTGCACCACTCAATAACTCTGTTCAGATCATCCTGCAGAAGCTCAATACAATTTGATGATTCGATAGTCCTGGCAAACTTTAAGTCATCCGCGTACAAAAAACACTGTGAGAAATGAAGGCAATAGGGAAGGTCGTTTATAAAAATGATAAATAATATGGGGGCCAAGTGGGAACCTTGCGGGGCACCGGAAGTCATTCGATAATTGTTGGTAGAGCGATAACCATTTACCACAATATAAAATTCACGGTTAGCGAGGTATGATTCCAACCATTTCAGCAAGGGTCCCGTGATACCATATATTGCCAGTTTTTTTATCAGTATGGAGTGAGAGATTTTGTCAAACGCCTTACTGAAATCGGTGTATATCACATCAAACTGCTTATTCGAGTCAATAGATTCTATCAGGAACTCCGTAAAAGACACTAAGTTTGTGGCAGTAGACCTTGACGCTACAAAGCCATGTTGGTAGTTGCTAAGATAAAGTCTAAAGTAGTGTTGGATATGGGGACAGATCATTGACTCGAATACCTTGGCGAAAGTGGAGAGAATCGCAATGGGCCGATAGTTTGAAATAGTCTCTTTATGGTCTGACTTATGTACCGGAACGATTTTGGTTTTTTTCCACTCGGATGGAAAAGTTCCGGTGGGTAATGACATCTTATATATTTTTAGTAATGGCGAGACCAATACCGTCGCACAGGTAGAAATAAATATTGGTGGGATTCCGTCCG
Organism: Charanyca ferruginea; assembly: GCA_947361185.1. NCBI lineage: Eukaryota > Metazoa > Arthropoda > Insecta > Lepidoptera > Noctuidae > Charanyca > Charanyca ferruginea. The sequence continues at coordinate 18,150,282 of OX376077.1, read as the reverse complement.
GTCCTGCTCCTTTCCCGTTGTTCAGAGATTGCAGTTTACTGAGTAAAGAATCCATGTCCAAATCAGCAGGCTTACTCTTGAAATCAGTCCTATACTCGATCGTATTCCAATCCGATTCAGTTTCAATTTCAATCTTATGAAAATTGGCACTCTTGAACGAAGTCGAGATTGAGATTGAAATCGACTGCATGTTCGACTACTCTGATTGAAATGGGGTGGCCATACCACTCAAAACGATAATTACTAAATTTAAAAATATTGAATAACTCGTTAAATCTCTCTGTACATTTTGTTCTGATATTTATTTTAATATTTATTATCATTTAAGTGTTCTTTGTTTGCTTTTATACATGTATTTTACCACTTAATAAATACTAAGGCGGCAATGGTTCACTATATAATCTGTAATTGCGTACTTTACGAAATCTAAACATGACATTGGCTGAATGCACAAACCGTGCGAAGCCACAAGGAAAAAAACTTTAAGTATTCAACCGAGGGAGACGAAAATATCAAGGTAAGGCTACAATAATTCTATTACATTGTTATTCCTTTAAAATTTAATATTAAACCCTTTTGTTCATACAATTATTCATTGTTCTTACAGGATGAGTAGGCCAACACATCAACAGCTGGAGACACTTGTAGATTTCCTGGTACAAAACCCCGGAATTGCCAAGGGGCTTTTACGCACTGCTCATGCTAAGCAGGAGACCAAACGGAAATGGGACGATATTGCAGTGTCTTTAAATGCACTTGGCGGTGCGCAGAAAGATGGTAGAGGCTGGGCTAAGGTATTGTCTACACACAATTTTATTTAAATTAATTACATGACATTAATTACATGACATTAATTACAATAATTGGTACATGTGTTTACTTTTCAGTATTGGGCTGACAAAAAGTGCTCACTAAAGAAGACTTGTGCTCAGCATGCACAGTCGATGAGGCGTACAGGTGGTGGGTCTGCAGATAATTTACCTGCATTAACACCCCTCGACCAACGCCTAGTAGCAGTGATGGGGGGCCTTCAATTTGCTACAGGAGACAGCGATGTTGCTGTCAATCCATTTCCATCCACAGTAAGTCAGTTTAGTTTAAAAATATTATTACATAAGTACCTAAAACTCGATAAAATTAACACCTTCATAATGAAGTATATATAATATATACTATAATTTGTTTAATAATTGTAGAGCCAAGAAGACATCCCATTAGAAATAGTTATTCCAAGCCAGGAAATAAATATGGATACGATAGAATTGGAGCCTCGTGTTTCTCCCGCCCAAAATGTGGAAACTGTGAGAGGTAATTTCTTTATATCTATATATGCCATCTTTCATGTTAATATAACTCACTTACATGTTATTTATTTTATTTTATAGTTACAACACCAAGAGAACCTAGTCCTAGAAGGACCAGCCAGCCCCCCAGACAGCGTGTCCGATCAAGGAGTATGTTGGAACAAGACCGGGAAAGATTCGCAGAGATAGAGAGGCACAGAGTTGACGCAGAAAATGTCACAGCTAGGGCCTTTTCTCGAGCTGTAGAATATATGGCAGAACTGACCACAGCCATAAGAGAAGGCTCTCAAACTGTGGCAAATGCACTTAATAATATTGCTGATGCCCTGAGGCAAAATAGGGAGTAATTAAATTTATATTAATTACTCCCTATTTTAAGTATTACTTTTGAGTTTTAATTAGATTTGTAGATTAGAGTTAGATACATTTTATTATTCATTGTTTAACTTTTTAGTCCATTCTCATTTTATTTATTGTATAATTAATATATTTATATTAATTAATTAAATTTATATTAATTACTCCCTATTTTAAGTATTACTTTAGAGTATTAATAAGATTTGTATATTAGTGTTAGATTTTTTTTAATTGTTTAAACCTTTTTAGTCCATACTCATTTTATTTGTTGCATAATTAATATATTTATAAATGTTATACATTATGCCTTTGTTTTTATATAAATAAAAAAATACATAAAAAAGGGTATTTTTTATATTTATCCAAATACTTGTTAATATTAATTAAACATTACATTTTAAACTTAAATTTTTTATTCATTGTACCATGAACGTGTAATATACTAATTACTACATAAGTAACATTTACTTTATATGGCATTACTTAATATACAATAGAAATCAAACATCACTACTGAACAAATCTTAAAATTATAATAAAAGAGAGTACAAGGCTTCCATAAATACATTTTTACTTATCTATATAAATATTAAGTGTAATAAAAAAAATTCATTATAAGATACAGACTTAGGTTTTTAATTAAAATTAAGTACATAAAAAAAATAGTTCTTACATAAGAAAATAATAATATTAATGAAGATGCCGAGCTGCCCACAATTCTTGAACAAGCTGTGCACGAGCCTCAAGACCCCTGCGCAGTTCAACAGAGGCAGAACCTCGATTCACCTCTACCTGACTCTGTGCCAATTGCATTTCTCCCATGGGTGGTACGGCATCCTGAATATCATCCAGACCCAATCGTGCTCGGTTACAAATGTTGTGTAAAACACAACATGCATTTATAATTTTAGAAGCTGTGTGTGGATGATAATGAAGAACTGTATGGCCCAGAAGACATCTCCATCTATTTTTTAAAACCCCAATAGTGCGCTCAACAGTGTTGCGAGCCACACAATGCAAATTTGTGTAGTACTCCTCAGCTGAGCCAGGCGGTGCATCCACTATTGGGGTCATCATATATTCCCTTTGGGGATAACCGGAATCACCTGCAATAATATAAAAATGACATGAATTTACAAATATATTGCAGAGCTAATGTAAATTTATTTCCATTTTAAACAACTGTATGATATGCTTACCAAGTAAAAAAACTCTTTCTCCAGTATTTATTAAATTGATTAAGTGATTCTGGACAGGATGTTGGTTCCAAACAAAAGTGTCATGTGAGGCTCCACCATATGACGAATCTACACTTAATATATTGAGATCTGCATCACAAATCTGTAAAAGAAATACTTTTTATAGAAGGTTCAGTTACTCTAATAGTTAATAATTAGACAAAATCCAACATTACTCACAATTAAAACATTTCTGGAGTGGTAACCTTTTCTGTTGTAAAAACGTTGTTCCTCTTGAGATGGTCTCACAATAGCCACATGAGTACCATCAATACATCCTGTGACAGCAGGAATTTAAAATTTTTGATAAAACCTAAAATTAAATTATAGTTATATTAAACTTATCAAATGACTTGAAAATAAACATTTTAAAAAACTAAAACAAGTATGGAGTAATAGGTGCTGTTTAATATTAAGGTAGAAAGAAACACCATACCTTTGTTTAATTAGGTCTCGTTGTCGACGAGTCTGTGGGAACTTCAGCCATTTATTTATAACGTCATTTGCATTGAGAGCATTTGTGACTTCTCTTATTGCTTTCGACACAGATTGTTGGGACATCATTGTGCCTTGTGTTCCACCAACTAATCTTTGGTAGCTGCCAGTGGCGTAGAAAGAAAGAGCCACTAAAACCTAAAGAATAAAATTAGTACTAATATTAATTCTATAATAAAAATATACTAGAAAAAAATTTAATTGATCGTTTACAAACCTTGTATTTTCTCGGTATTTCGCTCCGGCGAGTAAGTTGGGGCATCAAGGGTTCCAAATCCCTAAAAATCACTTCAAAAAGCTCCTTATCTACCCGGTAATGCTTCTTAAATTCCTCGTCAGTCATGGCAAACGCGTTGTCTGCATAACGCGCCATTCGTCTCAAATTCCGCCTATTTCGCATATCTAGCTTATGAGCATTGTCCAAAATATCACAAATAAGTTCTAAACGTGCCATTATTCACAATAAAAACTTCACAAATCAGTCACAATAACTAACTCGAACCCGAAAAAGTAAGCTTTTTGTAATTGTTCAACTTTGATCCTAACACGAATTGAAACTCGATACGTCAACGTCAAAATCTCGTCAAGAGTACCGAAAAAGTGCATAAGTTCGAGTTAAGTCGATTTCATTTAGTTCCAAAAATTTCCACCCAATACGATTCCAATCGTGAGCTGGTGTAGCATTCAAGAGTGCCAAATGACAAAATCTCGAACCCAATTTCCGATTCGAATTGAGATCGAGTATCGAGAGTAAGCCTACAGGTGTCGTTAGCCACTAGCAATTAGTTTCCAGCGACTTAAGGTAGCTTGAATCATTTTTAAACTCCTTATTATTCTCAGGGGTGTAGACAGAAGAGAAATAATTGCCAAAAAGGTCACAGATAGTCGGACCATTCGACGTTGTAGTCTGTCCGTCAGTCATTGTCAGTGGATAGACACTAGATCCTCCGCGCTTTGTCTTAACGTGAGTCCAGAATAGTTTAGGATTGTACTTGATTTCTGTTTCTAGTTTATCCATATAGATATTGTATGAACTTTGAGCTAAATTTTGACAACGTTTTGCAATTAATTTAAGTTCTAATTCATCTAGCGGGTTTTTGTATTTTTTGAAGCGCAATCTTAGCTTATTTTTTTCTTTGAGACTATTTATAATCGATTTATCAAACCATGGGGGATAACGGCTAGACATTGGTTTACAATTTGGAACAAATTTATTTATGGCTGTGTTTAAGACTTCATAGAATACATTTACCATACTATCTACAACATTTTGCCCTGCAAATAGTTGAACCCAGTCTTGTTCTTCTAGATAGGATTTAATACTTCCACTATGTTGATTGTATGGCAGACTATTTTCTTTTAATAATGAAAGAGTAAGATCAAGCGCTGGGTGGGGTTTATCAACAGTAGTCAAAGAGCTAGGGGATTCACTCACTGTGCAAGAAGCCATTGTAGATAAAACTAGGTCCAAAATACGCGCAGAACTGTTTTTAATGAGATTGTGCTGTGTTAGCTTACTAACACCCATGAACTCTAACAGTCTTAAGCATGTGTTGGGAAGTGAACTATTAATTGCCCCCGGGGTCCAGTTTATTGTGCCCAAGTTAAAGTCCCCTACTATACCAATTGGGATGTTTGTTGTTTCAAAAACGTAATTACAATGCTCGATGAAATGATCAAGTGTTGATAGACATACAGGAGGAGGAAGGTAGACTGCACAGAGAGCTAGTTGCCGAGTAGTCGAGACATTAATAGTGACCCAGAGGTCTTCACATTTACTTAGCCATTTGTCATTACATTTTGAGTTGATTTTTGTTGAGACGGCTATCAAAACACCCCCTCCGTCTTTATTGGGATGAAAGCCAGTTGTTTCCCTATCTCTTCTGTAGACAACATATCTATTATCAAAAAGCTCACTGCTGAGTATACTACTATTTAACCAAGTTTCAGTTAATATTAAAACATCATAATTTTTACAACAAAGATTACAGTAAAAAGTGTTGGTTTTAGTTCTCAAACCTCTACAATTTTGGTAATATATACTTAAATTGTTGAATTTTACAATAAATAATTACCATGACGTGCTTACAACAATAACAATTATAATAATAATGTCAAAAAAGAAAACTTATATGATTTTACTTAGGCTACTCATGTTTTTGATTAATATATATTCCGCGCCATCTACTTTCCTCACAAATATTTTGCCATTCCTGACCCATACGTACTTGTAGTTCATTCCCTTGGCCTTAATCCTAGTCGCTGCGTGTAGTGTTTTGTTTGTAAGAGACAGGTGTTCAACAACATACACTGGTGACTTGTTGCCGGTGAATCCCAAGTGGCCACAATGTAGTTTTTCTTTAGGATTGTTTTGGTTGAACTTGATGACGGACGCTAGAAGTTGATCGCGCAACCTTGGAGATGCCAGCTGAACAACTAAAGATCTAGGGCGAGTACTGGATGGGTTGGTTTTTGCAATTCGCGTACAATGCAATATGTCTTTCTCTTGAATATCACAGTTGACCACCTGGCCGAGTTGAGTGATAATTGAGTACACATTTTCGTTCTTGGTTTCAGGCATACATTGTACCTCTAAGTTATTCGATCGAGATTGCTGCTCCAGGTTATTGATGCGTACTTGAAGACTGCTCATTGATGTTTACAGTTCTGCATTTTCTATTTCTAGTTTGTGTATAATTTCGTTGTTTGCCTTCTGGTTTTTCTCAAAATCCTCAAATTGATTTTTAATGAACTGCATTGATTTATTCATCTCCTTCATTTCCGCTTTGACCGTTTCCAATTCCTTATTCATAAAGCTGACCATTTTTTCGTTAAATTGGGTCAACATCTCGCTAAATTCGGCTTTAATTATCTCCTGGATGATAGTCCGCAGTTCTTCCTTGTCTTATGTGATGTGTGAAGAAACAGGTGAAGAAGCAGATGGTGATTTACTGGCCGACCTTTTATTACCTCTATTAATTGTCACATTACGGGTGGGAGTTGACTGAGTCAAGTCCTTTTTTGAGATTTTTGAACGGTCGGAATTACTCGCCATGATTATAATTTTATATCAATAAAATAAAATTGTAAAGTTATAATTCTCCCAGAGGCAACTTTTAGTAGGCAGGAAGCAATACGGTGTCTTCGTTTATTTATCTTTGTCTCGAGCGCTCGCATGCGTCACCGTGCGAGGGTTCACGCCGAAGTATTACATATGCGCAGTGCGTAACCGTGAGAGTTGCGTGCGCTACGCGTGAAACGGCAAGTCATGCACTCACCTGTTGACCAGCCGAGATTTTAAACTTTTTAACAGTTCACACCGCAAAACCATCCGTTTACACTATTTAGAATACAATTTCGACTGAATTACACTTGTTCGATGAATGTTATATCACTATGAAGAGTTTTATTTGAAAATTAAGCCAAATATGGATATTATTTAGTTATTAAATATTAGAGCAAGTTTAAACGTATGTTCACAGTATGGCCGCTAGGGCAAAGATGGGAATATTGGATATAAATAGTTGTTCGATAGTATCACGTTCATCAATCTCATTGGGTAAATTATGAGAATTTAATACTTCTATCTGATTTTGCAAGTCATCAAAACGGCTATAGATGGATTCAAATTTGTTGAGTTTTAATGTTAACTCTGCTAACTCAATCTGAGTAAGCATTTCCTTAGAGGTAACATTTGATAAAAAGTTTCTAAATTTAGTTATTTGACCTTTTATGGAACTACGTTTCTCTAAAAGATCCTGTAATTCTTGAGGATTGTTTGTGCTAGATTCACCTCCATAATCTTTACCCATTGTGAACTTAAAATCTTGCCAATATTAAATGATTAATTGGATTGAATAAACTAATTGATTCCAAGTAGGTTTGATTATGGAAATATACAGACACAAACTAGGTTATAATATTGAAAAATAACTAAAAACTTAGCTCACGCTCCTCGCCTAACGTCACCTGAGGCCGGCCGAATGGCGCAGCAGTGGGTAGGGCTCCGCTCCGGTCACGGTGACACGGCAGGCGGCCCGAAGACACGGTCGACGCAGAGATCGGCCTGGAATGTTCGGCGATGTGGGTGAAATATATGCTTTGGTATTTAAAGAAGATTGTGGATAGATTTGTTAAGAGAATTACGGTTTTTCAAACGATCTGTGGGTATGGGTATGGGTATAAAAATAAGAAAAGGTAATAGTGAGTAGGTAACAGGGAATTCTAGGAAATGGACACTTAGCTGCATTGGCCGATGCTGCGGTACGATGCTGATTGCTGATCGCTATCCGGCGGTGGCTGCAATGGCTGGTGCACCTCCAGGAACCCCAGGTATATTTGGTTTTGATAAAAGGTGGCTGCGGCGCAATCGCAATGGTTACACCGGCAGCGCGTGGTCGTAATTTCCGAGATTCTGGTCCTGTCACGGTCGCCAGATGTTGGGGCTTCAGCGAACTTCAATGAAACTCCCGTATTGAGGTAGTGGTTGTATAATTCGATTTAAATAATACTTTTACAATGATAAGATGCGGAGCGTACAATTTTGATGGTGGTAAAATGTAGACTAAAAATAATTAAATAGTGACGGTACATGTAAAAAGTCCTTTGGCGCCTGGCCGTTTGATATTAGCAACACGACACAACACTGAAACATCTTTTATATTAACACAGGCGTAAACACAATGCAAGGATCATGTAGATTTACATCTTCAGATGAACCCTTATAATGGCTGTGGAGCAGGACCAGCATCCAGCCAAGCATTTTTATCAGTGATGTACTCCCCCAATGTATAATATGCTCGGCTGCATAGTGTGCGTTTTATGTATGACTTAAATTTTGTCTCATTTAGTTGAACAATGTGGGGAGGTATTTTATTGTAACATTTTAAAAAGTACCCCATGAAAGAAGTATCTACTTTAGCCAGTCTAAAACTTGGTTGAACTAGTTGGTCCCTATTTCTAGTGTTATAATTATGTCTATCACCTCTTTTACTAAAAAGATGCATATTTTTTCTAGCGTATATTATGTTTTCATAGATGTATTGACAAGGTACCGTCATTATGTTAATTTTCTTAAACAGTTCCCTTAGAGAATCGCGCACACGGAGATTATAAATGGCTCTGATGGCTCTTTTCTGCAGAATAAAAATAGACTCGATGTCTGCAGCTCGTCCCCAAAGTAAAATACCGTAAGACATTATACTATGAAAGTAACTGAAGTAGACCAGTCTCGCGGTATCCACATCAGTAAATTGGCGGATTTTTCTGACAGCATATGCTGCCGAACTTAGCCGTCCAGCGAGAGATGTTAAATGAGGACCCCATTGTAGCCTTGAGTCGAGCGTGATCCCCTGGAAAATAGTTTTATCAACGAATTCCAGCTTCTCATTATTCAATACTATGTCACAGTCACTACTTTTGACATTTGGTAAAGTAAATCTGATGCACTTAGTTTTTTTTTTCATTCAGTACTAAATTATTCGCCGTGAACCAATTTTGGACCTGAAGTAAAGCGCTATTTACGTGGTCAAGATTCTGGGCCCGTCTATCTATCTTAAATATTATAGAAGTGTCATCAGCAAATAACACCATTTATGGTTGGTTTTTCAACAAATGAAGAAGATCATTAATATACACTAAAAAGAGGAAAGGAGCCAAAATTGAGCCTTGTGGAACCCCCATTTCTACCTTTAAACCATGTGAATTCACCCCATTTATTTGGACTTGCTGCTGCCTATTAACCAAATAAGATTTGACTAAACTAAGCGCAAGTCTACCTAGTCCGTAATGCTCAAGTTTCAAAAGTAGTGTGTCATGATTTACGCAGTCAAATGCCTTGGAGAGGTCACAAAATATTCCTATGGCATCTTGTGCCTCTTCCCACGCGGCAAATATGTGTTTTAATAAAGTGACACCGGCGTCAGTCGTACAACGTCCTTTGGTGAAACCATACTGTTGATCGTGTAAAATGCCATTAGTGTTAAAATGATTGAGCATCTGATCAAGCATAATCTTTTCAAAAACCTTGCTGAAAGCCGGCAACACGGACACGGGTCTATAATTATTAGTGTCTTTACTGTCACCGGATTTGAAAAGAGGTATAACCTTACTAGAGTCTGGCAAATGAAAGTAGACACTCGAATTATTTGCAAACTTTTCATATGGCAATGTTTTATTAATGTCAATTTCAATTTGTCAAAACAAGATTGCGTGTTGTTGTTGATTTATTGTGACCTTTCTGAAGCATTTTTCCAAATTAAACATGAATAAAACGATTAAAAGTGGAGTGCGGGAGATGTTGTTTAACTCTTCGCCACATATTATTGTCCAATGGCTATGAATTTAAGAGAAATAAAAATGAGCGTTCTTTGTTAATTGAACGGTATGACATATCTGCCTGGAGACATCGTTTTTTAAGAACCATGGCTTTGAAACGTAGAGAAGGAAAGTCAATCATTTATTTAGATGAGACCTATATTCATAAAAACTACAGGCCGAAGAAGTCTTGGCAAGGTCCATCTACAAGTGGTGCGATTGAAAATGTTTCAACAGGGAAAAGGTACATAATTGTACATGCTGGATCGGAGAAAGGCCCTGTGCCTAACTCATTATTAGTATTTAGCACTAAATCTAAAATGGCAGATTACCACCACGACATGAATGCCGTTAACTTTAATAAATGGCTAAAAGAAAAGCTCATACCCAATTTAAATGAACCAAGTGTATTAGTTATGGATAATGCCAGTTACCATTCAATCATTGTAAATAAAGCTCCTACGTCACAAAATCGCAAAAATGAGATAAGAGAATGGCTTACTTTGAATGATATTCCATTTGAACAATATCACACAAAAGCAGAGCTGCTATGTCTTGTGAAACGAAATACACCAGAACCAGTATATGAAGCTGATGAACTTCTGAAGCAGAATGGGCATGAGGTATTGCGACTTCCCCCGTACCACTGCGATCTAAATGCCATTGAGCTGGTATGGAGTTTAGCTAAACGTAAAGTGGCAAGTAAAAATATTGCCCTGCCTGCTGTGGAGTTAGAGAAACTTATTAAAGAGTCTTTTGAAAGCATAACTCCATCGGAATGGAAGAAAATGACTGATCATGTAATTCACATTGAAAATAAATATAAAGAAAGGGATAGAATAACAGAAGATAATTTAGAAAGTTTTATTATTCATGTTGGAGATAGTGATTCAAGTGGATCAAATGAATCTTTCCACATGGAAATCCTAGATTCAGATTTTGATTATGGTAGTGAATAAACCAAAATTATTATAGAATATTGTTGTTTTTTTTATTCAGATAATACCACATATTAGGTACCTAGTATTTTTATTCCAACGAAGTAAACTGATTTTCGAAATGTCACGCACGAAATGTCTCTTTGGTTTGGTTATCATAATGGGTAGACATGATTTCACATCTCGAAACTTCAGTTACTTCGTCTGATTAAAAATACGATTTTACACACAAGTACCCAACCCAACAAATAAGTTCCCATTTTTGGACCTGTCCTGTGTCCACATGCCACATGCTGTCAAGCATATCTGTTTTTTTAAACAATATTTGTATACTACACAAATATTGTTTTACAATAAAAAACAAATAACCCTAAAGTATCAAGTCGGGTTATTCCAGGTACTTCATACAAATATTGGGGTTACTAGGCTGAGATTTTTTTAAATTTGCCGCGCTTTTTCAGTCTCTACTTTTGTTTGCCAGACTTCTAAACTTCATTAGATCCGGGAAAACTCCTTGGTCTACGCACATATTAAATATTAAAGCCAAATAAGGCGCGATTGTCTCAATTATAGACGTACAAATTTTAATAGACATACCCCACAGATCCTCAGTAAATTTAATTTTGATTAGCCGAAAAGCTTTTAAAACTGTCGCGGAGTTTATATGTTTAATTTGAAATTCTACCGGGCAGCCTGATACGTTCGCTTTTAAAAAGGCAATTGAGTTGCCGGGTGAGGAATTTAAAGTTTCCGTGGTTTTAACTGGTATGTTGGTAAAGAAATTCACAAATTCATGAGCTACTTCTATGTTAGAGCTTATGGGACCACGTGATGTCTCCAATGTATACTCAGTGCTACGAACTCTTTTTTTGCTAGTCTCATTATTGATGACTTTCCAAACTGTCTTTATTTTATCATCTGCCGATTTGATTTTATTGCTAATGTAAAGGGCTTTCGCTACCCTACAAGTATTTCTAAAAGTTTTAGAATAAGTAGCAACATACTTGTTGAAAGTATCGGTGTTAATATATGGCTTAAGGCCATAAAGCTCATACAGTCTTTCCCTACTTTTTCTAATACCCCTAGTTGCCCAGTCGCTAAATACAAACTTAGGGCTAATATGTTTCGTCTTTTTTTCAAAAGTATCATTTAATTCAGACTGCACTACAAAAAATAAATCATCATACAGTTTATTTGCATCATTATTATTATGGTCCAGAGTACTTAACTTATCATTTAGGGAAACATTGAATCTATTTAATTTACCAGTTGTTATTGGTCTATATTGTATTTGCCCTTTTGTCATAGGCATTTTAAATATATAAGTTACCGTTTGACCGCTATGATCCGATGGCAGATAATTAACAATGGCTTTATCTAAATAGTCACAATCGCAAACAATATTATCGATACAAGTAGCAGTCGTTGGAGTTATTCTAGTAGGTTCCATAAAAACGTTTGACAAATGAAATGATTTAAATAGGTTTAATAATCGACCACTACTCAAATTATTTTCTAAGATATTAATATTAAAATCACCACAAATAATTGCGGATTTGCTACAAGGTGCAAGTTTCGCTAGGACATCTTCCATTACCGACTCAAATAAAGAATAGTTTAGGTAGCTTGGGGGTCTGTAAACGCACACTATAATATGCTTATCCAGCTCGACACAGGATAGTTCAATGCAATGTTCAATCGACATGGCGTTACGATTAAAACAACTGCCTACACTATAGTTTTCATAATTAATCAGCATCTGGTAATCTTTTAACCAATGTTCAGTAAAACAAACAATGTCAAACATGGTTTTTTCTAAAAACAATGTCAAACGACCCATACTGCTGTAGAAGCAAATATTTACTTCGCTCTAATATCTTGGTATACAACCAAAAGTAACGCACCGCTGGGCATGCTGCAACCAGTACTCCTATCAACTGGGAAAAGCTTCTTATAGAAACAATGGGGGGGTTCGAGTATTTCTTTAACTAAAATAGCTATCTTGTTCCGTTTATCTAACGGCAACGACAAAGTCATATCATTAGTGTTATAAATAAAGAGGGGTAAGGGGTGAACGGATATAACATCTTTTCCGACCCAAATGTCAACCTCACCTGCCCGCGTCGGTGGTTCGTATGAATAACCGACGGCGGCCTTCAGCCGCGGTGCCCTCTGCCAGATAACAGACGAGGCTCTGGCGACCGAGTCAGTGGCGGTAATATCCACTCAACACCTAGGAGAATTACCTACCTGGAAGAGGCTGCTACAAGCCTAGGGATTTAAATACTCCCTAAAAGAGTAGCCGTGAAGAATAGGACTGCAAAATAATAAGAACACCAAACTAGTAACCTTCACGTGTTCTCTATAGGCTTCCAAAGGTTGCCCCCTTGCCGAATCTCGGGCGGCAATCGATCCCGACTCTGGACGGCCTAACAAGCCTGACAAAGATTAGTAGGAAATGACTAACCTAACCCGCAATCACACTAGCGATCGGGGGTCTTGGCTTAACCGCCCGGACCAAGAGGAAGAACCACCTCCATAAAAAATTACCCCAATCCTACGGTGGGAAACGTGCCAAGAGGATGAATGACTAGTGGGAGACTAGTTCCTAGCGCCAACCTCGATGGACCTGGCTAACACCGTTGTACTTGAGCCTTCTCAGGGGAATGGGCGTCACCCCCTGAGTGACGGTTTATATCGACCCGACTCGTGGGAACAAAATGGCAAATAATGAAAATATAAAAACAAACCCTTCAATTAAAACAACGAATATGGTACAGCAAACCTTCCATAAAAGTATGTTCGAAAGAACAAGAAGCAACTCTTTAGGAGCACCGCCTAAAGAAATACCAAAAGTATTCCAATCGGATAATACGCAGTTTACGAACACCCCCAGTTGGCAGAGAGATCACATACCAGCAACAAAAAGAAAACGAACTGAAATAAGCCCGAACACAGAAGATAAGAACAAAAAAGTAATGAAAACCAACTACTCGATCAAAACCCAAAATCGATTTGAAATTCTCGACGCGGAAAAAGGTGAAGAGACAGTAGACTCTATCCAACCCAAACAACCAAAACCGGAACCTATTTTCGTCACGGGAGTCCTCAACGTAACATCGCTAAAAGAAATCCTGGCTGAAATTATTACAGATATCAACAAGTACACAATGACCACCTTAAAGTCAGGTCATATAGTCAAAATCATGCCAACAGATGTAGAAACCTACAAAAAGATAAGAGAAAACTTTATAAAAAAAGACATCAGTCACTACACCTACCAACTAAAGAGCGAAAGAGCCTATAGAGTAGTGCTTCGGGGCCTCCACTCTTCCGAAGACACCGAAGTTATAAAACATGAACTCAGTGAGCTCGGACATGACATCAGGCAGATAGTAAATGTACGTCACAAAACAACAAAAAATCCACTACCGCTCTTCTACATCGACCTAGAACCTAAATTTAACAACAAAGAAATATTCAAAATAGACCGGTTGAACTACATGAAAATCTCCTTCGAAGCACCATACAAAAAGAAAGAGGTTCTTCAGTGCAAACGCTGTCAAAGATTTGGACACTCCAAAAATCAGTGTCTACGACCGTACCGATGTGTCAAGTGCGGCAAAGAACACCCAACATCTACATGTCCAAAAACACCCGATACCGACGCCACTTGCGCAAACTGCCAAGAAAAACATCCTGCAAGCTACAGAGGCTGCATAAAATACCAACAATATAGAGAATTAATAATAAAACCAAAAACTAAACCCACTGACAGAATAGAGGACAATGACGATACCAATCAAAGACTAAAAAACAGCCATTACACAAGAAGACAAAACTACACTTACGCAGACGCAGCAAAGAAAAGGCACGACACAACTGATATAAATACAAATATGAATAACACCGACTTAGTCGAAATAATGGACTCTATGTTCAACAAATTCCAAAATCTTATGAGTAAGATGTTAGACAGCATGATGGACCGTATGATCAACCTAATCAAGCCACTAATACTAAGATGCCCCTGAATCTTCGCATAATCACTTGGAACGCTAACGGGCTTACTGATCGACGATTAGAGCTAGAGGTTTTCTTGAATACAGAAAAAATTGATATCGCTTTAATATCGGAAACAAGATTTACATCTCGTACTCACTTAAATATCAAAGGTTACGTAATGCATAACACAAACCATCCCTCGGGAAACTCTCATGGTGGAACCGCAGTTTTTGTGAAGAAAAACATAAAACACTACCCTATTGAGGAATACAGGACTGAAATGATTCAAGCGACAACGATTAAAGTAGTTGAAAAGGAAATGGAAACAACAATTTCCTCCATTTACTGCCCACCTAGGCACACAATATCCAAAGATGACTTCAAAAGCTATTTTAATACACTAGGGAATAGGTTCGTATGCGGTGGGGACTGGAATGCCAAACACACTTACTGGGGCTCCAGGATAATTTTACCAAGAGGGAGGCAACTATATTCCACCATCAAAGAAATGAATCTTAACTGTAGCTCACACGGTGCGCCTACCTACTGGCCGGCCGACAGAAACAAGGTCCCAGATTTGCTAGACTTCTTCATTACAAAAAATATCTCAGCTGATCACTTAAATATCGCTGAATGTACCGACCTGTCCTCTGATCACGTACCAGTTATTCTTGACGTGCACTGTAAAGCCATCTTAGTTAAAGCGACTTCAAGATTGTACAACCGAAATACCGACTGGGAGTTGTATAGGGATATAATAGAGAAGAACACAGATCTAAAAGTACCGTTGAAAACAAATGAAGATGTGGAGTCAGCAATAGAAACCTTCAATAAATTAATACATCAAGCCGCAAACAAATGCACGCCTGTCACCACACCAAATATCATTAACCTACACAAGTATCCAAAACAAATCAAGGATAAAGTAAACGAAAGACGAAGGTTGCGGAAAATATGGCATAACTCCGGGTACCCATGTGACAAAAGAAGATTCAACAAATCTTCCGAAGAACTGAAATGTATGATCAGTCAGACCACAAATGAGAACATACAATCCTATCTGAGCACCCTCTCTCCAAATAAAACTTCGAATTACTCACTATGGAAAGCTACTAGTAAGCTGAAAAGACCCACAAATCAAATACCTCCAATCAAGACAGATACTGGTACATGGGCAAGATCAGATGAGGAAAAGGCAAAAGCGTATGCGGAACATCTGAAAGCTGTCTTCCAACCACATCCGAGTGCAAATCCTGAGCATGACGAGGAAATTCTTCAATACTTGGACTCTCCATTGCAATTGTGTCCTCCCCTAAAAAGTGCATCTCCAAGGGAAATATGGCGAGAGGTGATGAACCTCAAAAATGGAAAATCACCAGGATATGACATGATTGACGCTACACTACTTAAACAACTACCCAAAAAAGGGATTATAATGCTCACATGGATCATTAATGCCTGTCTAAAATTGGCAATCTTCCCGTGCCAGTGGAAAATTGCGCAGGTCATCATGGTGCTTAAACCTGGGAAACCACCTCATGAAGCCGGCTCGTACAGACCTATCAGCCTACTATGTGTTACCGGAAAACTGCTGGAAAAAATCCTGCTCGCCAGAATGCGACCTTACTTAGCAGAAGTAATCCCATCTCATCAGTTTGGTTTTCGGGAGCACCACGGAACTATAGAGCAAGTACATCGACTCACGGATGTGATTGGTCGCACCTTTGAAAATAAAAAATACTGTTCTGCGGTCTTTCTCGACATTGGGCAGGCGTTTGATAAAGTGTGGCATAATGGACTGCTATACAAAATCAAAAAGTTGCTTCCGCATTCACTGTTTCACATATTAAAATCGTATCTAAACGAAAGGTGTTACGAGGTCAAGTACAACGACACAACCTCTAAAATGTACAAAATACTTTCCGGAGTGCCACAGGGAAGCATCCTTGGACCTGTACTATATCTCCTATTTACTGCTGACCTACCCACGCATCCCAATAACACAACCGCCACCTACGCTGACGACACAGCTCTTCTCTCGGTACACCATGACCCTGATGTGGCATCTGAAAACCTACAAATCCACTTATCAGAAATCGAAATTTGGTTGGACAAATGGCGCATAAAAGCTAACCAAAGCAAGTCAGCCCATGTTACCTTTACGCTCAGAAAAAAGACTTGCACGCCAATTACGCTCTATAAAAAGAAAATCCCTCAAAAAGAAGACGCCAAATACTTAGGTATGCATCTAGACCGTAGACTCACATGGCGAAAACACATTTGGGCTAAACGTAAACAACTGGATGCCAGAGTCAGAGACATGTACTGGATAATTGGACGGAAATCACAGCTATCATCAAGTAGTAAATTAACCATATATAAGGCCATCCTAAAACCTATTTGGACTTACGGGATTGAGCTATGGGGAACTGCGAAAATCAGCAACATAGAGATTTTACAGAGATTCCAGAGTAAAACTCTGCGTAACATACTGAACATACCACATTACATCAGCAACAAATTAATCCACATGGACCTGAAAATGAATACTGTTCAGCAGGAAATTGCCAACTTTAGCAAAAAGTACCAGACCAGATTGTCAAGACACGTAAATTTATTGGCATCGCGGCTGGAAGGCACTGGAAGTGCTCAATACTTTCGTCTGAAAAGGAATAGCGTCCCTGCTCTAGTAGACCGATTTGTAGACAACATCACATAGGCAAGCTTATTGAAGCTTCCTATTCGAGACGTCATTACCTTGAAACAAGACAATCGAATGGCCCATTGTGTTTACACAGATTGCCAGGTTTCAGAAAAGTAGAAGAGAAAAAAAAAAAAAAAAAAGTGTTATAAATAAATCCTAAAAATTTGCAAGTTTTTTGAGGTATTAAATGGCTTTTTTCGTAATTTATTACAAACCCCAAACATTCTAATAACGCTACTGTTTCCTTAGCATTACGAAGACATTCTTCGTAACTGCTACCTAAGCAAAACAAGTCATCTAAAATAAGCTACAGACTGAAAACCAGCACCACGTAAAGTACCTACAACCTCTCTGACAATTTTAGTAAAACACCTAGGAGCTATGGCGAGCCCGTAAGGTAACGCGCTAAACTCTTAAGTTACTGTTCCGCTTGAGTTTTCCGCGATACGAGTATAATGAAATCGAAGGTATTTGCGAAATTCGTCAGCGACAGGAATAAGTAGATAAGATTCCATCATATCTATGGTCGCCATAAACCAATTGGATTGTACTAACTTACAGGCCGTTCTACTATCCTCCATTTTAAAATGCATGTTAGGTATAAAACGATTTAATAATTTTAAATTCAGAATAAATCTTTGACCGCTGTTAGGCTTTGGAGCTAAAAACGTACTAGAAATGAACTGATCTGACTTCGATCCAACTGGAAATAGCACTTAGCTCGATTAAGTTCTCGATGGGGCTAACGACATGTCACGCTGTTCATTCAATGACCACGTGATTTTAGGAATACACGTTTGAAATGGCGTACATATAAACGGAATAGATATTCCCTGCAGAATCCAATTAAGAATACTGCTATTATTAGTAATGCGAGTCCAACAATTATAAAAATGTTGTACCCTACCGGCATATACCTGTGTTACTGGCGTGGAGGGGCACGCGACCGGAGCTGATTCGGCTTGGTCGACGTCACAGCCGACGTCATCGGCGCCGTTCGACGTGTTGACGTTGGGATTCTCCTCTGACCTCCTCGCCCCCCCCTGTTCGTCAGGTAACGAGAAGGTCCTGACCAGTTTCCCTGAAATGGCGTGTTGACATAGTTGAAGGCTGGACAACTGTATTGGGTCTTGCTGGCAGCGGCACAGTCTTTTTGATCTGCAGCCCCTGTTTTGGATGCTTTTATTTTTTCAGGTAAACTAGAACCAAATAGTCTCTCATCTCGCTCACTATCCTGTATGACATTGAGGAAAGTTTTGGCCAGTCCTGGTGTGATCATTTTTATCCGAGCTTGGGTTTCAGAAAAATGCAAGTCACATAAAATGCGACAGCCATCGCTTAGTGTTTTTATTGCATCGATTTTGTTATCACTCGTCATTAAAGACGTCATCGCCCTGCTAATAGCTGTAATGCCGACACCCAACTGTTGTTGAGATGTCTCAACTTTTTTGTCTCGTAACCTTACCATGTCTGCAATAGCAGCTGAGATCTCAATATTTAATTTTGGTGCTTGCAATAATGTGCAGTTACTAGGTACGAGATATTGTTTTAGGATTTTTTCCTTTATCTCTTTACCCATTCCCTTTTTAATTAAAGGGTGCCACAATTGGGTTAAGTTGCCGTGTATTTCTTGACCCCATATTGGTCCTTCATCTGTCGCTTCACCGAGGGCTGACAGAATCGCTGGATCCAATGGCGGCTCGGGGGGCGCCGCCGGCGGCGCCCCGACCGCTTGTAAGTCACCGCCAGTAAAATATCCGGCTGAGGTCCGATGGTTTAATAAAAGCCTCATCAGGTGGCAGCTCAATTTCATTAGTTGCTTCTAATACATCCCACGTCGCCGTTTCGCATCCTAGAGGACAAACGTAATTATAAATATAACGCAACCGTAGGTACGTTCATGAGTTAAATAGTAATGGTTCGAAATTCGAATCCAAAACCATATATACAACGCCTCGTTCACATGAGGAATCTATGGTGGGTAGGTTGAATATTTGCCGCGTTCAAATTTGAATCTATGGCAAAAATACCGTATCAAGATGTTCACTTTTGAACCATACTTGAACAGTAATAATATCAAAAGAAATGAATACTTTCTAACCTTGCTGATAATTATCGTCCGAGGACGAAAAGGAATCCTCTCGACGTCGTCGTTTGTGACGGTGTTTGTCACGTAATTTCTCCATCTTATTCTCATAGTATTTCTATTTTCTCTTCGAAGGATCTTTTTGGCATGATGACCTTTAAAAACAATTAACTATTTTATAAATTATTTACGAACAAAAGAACGAAAGAGCCGCGTGCACTCGTTGCCTCGCTCGAAAAAAAAATGAGCTGTCACTGTCTAGTATAGGAAGGGGTAGACAGCTCGTTACGATACTTTAATAGACTTTATTTAAAATTAAATCGATTACTTATCTAAATTAAATTAAAACATACTTTAAAAAGCGTGCGAGTGTTGCCTTGTAGGTCAAAGGACTACCTGTTTATTTATATCGAAAATGAAACCACGAAATATTAAATTAATTATAAATATTCAAAGATACGTTTAGTATATTCTATAAAATAATTGATTTATGAATAAAATGACCCACTGACCAAGTTTTCAGTTAAGTCTGTGACTGATTTGTATTTATATTACTTGAGTTTATTCATTGAATTTTATAGAAAATGGAGTAACAGCGTCGCAAGTGCACGACTGTTCGCCAACTGGAAATGATGTTGGAGTTTTTATAAAGTCACAGAGACCTTGCTTTAGGTAGAATAAAATCAAAAGAATTTCGTGCGACAGCAGACCGTCTGTGGAGGGAGTGCGCCGACATTCTAAATCTTTTTGGAGCAGTTAAGACGGGAAAGGAATGGGCCAAGGTTTGTAGTTCTCTTTATCTTTAAACTTTCTTACTCTCTAGAAATAATACTGTCATTAGGTGCTGCATAAAGTTTAAGTAAGTAAGCATAACAATACCTACTAACTTGTTTCAGATGATCAAAAGTGCAAAGTCCGGGCCAAATTGGTTGCCATAAGTTCTGGCCAACGGGCTACTAGTAGTGGGCCTAGTACAGAACCCATTTTGACCCCGCTGGAGTGGCCTGTATTATATGCATGGATGTTGGCCCCCTACCTGATGTAATGCAAGACCAATTATTACCCTCAAGAGCTGTAAGTATTCTTTATTGAAAGAAGTTAAATATAGCTAACATACACCTAACATACTGTGCAAACATTCTCACATTGTCATTGTCTGTTTTTTTAAGGTGTACTTATGCATATTTTCCAATAATATTATTCTCTTATGCACTTCACTTAATTATATCCTATCCTTTTTATAGCTTTTCATGCTTTAATTATTATTCCTATTCATTATAGGGTGATGGTTTAGATTTAGACATTATGGGGGAATACATCATAGAAGAAAATGAAGTTGAGGCAGTGTGAAGGTAGTATTAAGTACCTACTTTAAGATCTGTATTACTATAATCTATGCACCTTTGTAACCATTTATATGCACTATTCTATGAAATATAACTCAGTATTATTCGGGCAGTCACTAGTTTAATTTACCATCAACACCGCACCTTACATGGCGACCCTGCCAAAGGATATACGCGCTACGCGAACTTAAGGCGAGGTATTCCGTATTTTAGCAATTTTTGTTAATTTTTGAACCGCTGTATTTATTTTTAAGATCAACCTAGAATTATGAAATTGGTATTTTATCAAAATATAACATATTATCTAGTCTTTCGGAAAGACAGAAACATGATTAATAACAATTTACTCATTAGAAAAAATATATAAAGGCAACCCTAATTTAAAACTTAAAACATCGACTACTCCGAGATCTCATCACTAAATGATATGAAAGTTATACCAATAGAAGTAGCTTGTTATTATTTAAAATCTCGGAAAAAAACTTTTTTCTTTTAAGTTATAATTTTCCCACAAATTAATAATAACCTACGTAAATTTTTAATCTAACGGGTGGTCGCGTTCCCTCCGACGGCCCCGACCGTCAACCAGTACCCGTCGAGACACCGGAGCGGAAGGTTGTATCGATTTTGTACAAAAATAATACGTATAATATTTTAGTCTAAGTTCGTCCCCGTGATTAGGTAATTATTAAAATGGGCAATAAAATAAATGGAAGAAGATTTATAAAATTAAAATTAAAGGAATACCGATTTATATGTTACAAAAAGTAAAGCGAGTAGGCAGGCACTTACCTACCGTAAGTACCTGCCTACTCGCTTTACTTTTATAATACATAATTAGATTACTAACATTTCCCATAGGTATATATAATTATAATATTAGCAATAAATATATAATAAATAAGTAATAAATGAATAATAAATAAATAAATTATAAATAAATAATAAATCGATTATAAATAAAAAATAATAAATGAATAAAAATAATAAATAATAAATGAGTAAAAATAATAAATAATAAATAATAAATAATAGATAATAAATAATAAATAATAAATAATAAATAATAAATAACAAATAATAAATAATAAATAATAAATAATAAATAATAAATAATAAATAATAAATAATAAATAATAAATAATAAATAATAAATAATAAATAATAAATAATAAATAATAAATAATAAATAATAAATAATAAATAATAAATAATAAATAATAAATAATAAATAATAAATAATAAATAATAAATAATAAATAAAATATATAATAAATAAATAATAAATAAATAAATGTCAACGCTACAATATTTTGTAGGTGCTATAACTAGTTATAATTACACCTAGGTACATATAATTAGGTAGATATGTAGGTATATAAATTTACTTTCAAATTTTGCCTTTATTCAGATAAATTTGAAATAATGTGTAGGTATAAAGGGAACACACAATCACAACACAAATCAAAGGAAAGGTAGGTACAGCGGCATGCATATCAAGCTACAACAATGTCAAATTATTTTGATAGATTTTCAACGTTATTACAAAAGAATAAGGTTCATATTCAATTGGGAAAATTTGACAGTTTGGTATGGGTTGATGTACTGGCGTCTGTAGCTACCGTTCTAGTTGGTTCTTCGTAACAAAAAGTATAAAGACGGAACAGGATAGGATTTTATTTCATAGTAGTATACCTACCTACTTAGCGAATGAACAGAAAATTGAATTTATAATAAATAAGTAAATAGGTACTTACTTGCAAAATTGCCTATGAGATTTTATGCTGGAACTTGACATGGCGTATTTGTGCAAATATTAGCCTTATTTGGATAATAGAAAATTGACTTTATTTCAATTACTGTAAGGTAAATTTTGTATTATCCAAATAAGGCGAATATTTGTACAAATACGCCATGTGAAGTGCCTACATAAAATCTCATAGGCAATTTTGCAATGCAGTGAAATGTACCCTATAGTTATTGCAATAAAGTCGATTTTGTATTATCCAAATCAGGCAAATATTTGTACAAATACGCCATGTGAAGTGCCAGCATAAAATCTCATAGGCAATTTTGCAATGCAATGAAATGTACCCTATAGTTATTGCAATAAAGTCGATTTTGTATTATCCAAATCAGGCGAATATTTGTACAAATACGCCATGTGAAGTGCCAGCATAAAATCTCATAGGCAATTTTGCAATGCAATGAAATGTATCCTATAGTTATTGCAATAAAGTCGATTTTGTATTATCCAAATAAGGCGAATATTTGTACAAATACGCCATGTGAAGTGCCTACATAAAATCTCATAGGCAATTTTCCAATGCAATGAAATGTACCCTATAGTTATTGCAATAAAGTCGATTTTGTATTATCCAAATAAGGCGAATATTTGTACAAATACGCCATGTGAAGTGCCTACATAAAATCTCATAGGCAATTTTGCAATGCAGTGAAATGTACCCTATAGTTATTGCAATAAAGTCGATTTTGTATTATCCAAATCAGGCGAATATTTGTACAAATACGCCATGTGAAGTGCCAACATAAAATCTCATAGGCAATTTTGCAATGCAATGAAATGTATCCTATAATTATTGCGATAAAGTCGATTTTGTATTATCCAAATAAGGCAAATATTTGTACAAATACGCCATGTGAAGTGCCAGCATAAAATCTCATAGGCAATTTTGCAATGCAATGAAATGTACCCTATAGTTATTGCAATAAAGTCAATTTTGTATTATCCAAATAAGGCGAATATTTGCACAAATACGCCATGTGAAGTGCCAGCATAAAATCTCATAGGCAATTTTCCAATGCAATGAAATGTACCCTATAGTTATTGCAATAAAGTCGATTTTGTATTATCCAAATCAGGCGAATATTTGTACAAATACGCCATGTGAAGTGCCTACATAAAATCTCATAGGCAATTTTGCAATGCAATGAAATGTACCCTATAATTATTGCGATAAAGTCGATTTTGTATTATCCAAATCAGGCAAATATTTGTACAAATACGCCATGTGAAGTGCCAGCATAAAATCTCATAGGCAATTTTGCAATGCAATGAAATGTACCCTATAGTTATTGCAATAAAGTCGATTTTGTATTATCCAAATAAGGCAAATATTTGCACAAATAGGCCATGTGAAGTGCCAGCATAAAATCTCATAGGCAATTTTGCAAGTAAGTACCTGTATACTTATTTCTTATAAATTCAATTTTCTGTTCATTCGCTAAGTAGGTAGGTATACTACTATGAAATAAAATCCTAACCTGTTCCGTCTTTGTACTTTTTGTTACGAGGAACCAACTAGAACAGTAGGTACAGACGCCAGTACATCAACCCATACCAAAGTGTCAAATTTTCCCAATTGAATATGAAACTTATTCTTTTGTAATAACGTTGAAAATCTATCAAAGTAATTTGACATTGTTGTAGCTTCATACGCTGGTCTGTACCTACCTTTCCTTTGATGTGTGTTGTGGTAGTGTGTTCCCTTTTTACCTACACATTATTTCAAATTTATCTGAATAAAGGCAAAATTAAAAAGTAAGTTTATATACCTACCTACCTAATTATATGTACCTAGGTGTAATTATAACTAGCTATAGCACCTATAAAATATTGTAGCGTTGACATTTATTTGTTAATTATTTATTTATTATTTATTTATTATTTGTTTATTCTTTATTTATTATTTGTTTATTATTTATTATTTATTTATTTATTATTATTTACATATTATTATTTATATTATTATTATTTATATATTATTTATTATTATTTATTTATTTATTATCTATTTATTATTTATTTATTATTTATTTATTATTTATTTATTATTTATTTATTAGCGAGCACGTTTAGTAATAAGAAAAGACCTAGTCTAAGAAAAGAACGACACATTATTATAACGTAATTATAACCCAAAATAGTGTTGGTCAATACATTAAAATGCAACAAATAAATTTGTTTTTCGTTGCTACAAAATATAGCTCGACGCAGCGCCCAGCGCCCGCGCGCCGCTGCATGCCGCTTTTACGCTGAGTACAGCGCGCTGTACAACGCTTGCAGCGCTTACCTATTCTATGCCATTGCGGGGCGCTCCCCTTTACGCAGCCGTCACTTCCTCTGCTTCACCCCCTTCAAAATAGTATGCGGTAGGAAAACCTCGCCTTAAGACGTTGAGTGTATCTGTATACAATAATGACTGTGTATAATTAGTGAAAACGGAACAAGTATTGATTTATTGTGTCTACGGACTAGACGTCAGTGCGACTGTACGAATCTTCTACGAAAATGGGCAAGCAGCAGAGTAAGAGGGGACCCTGATCGTTCAGAACGCGGCTGGGCTGGCAGTAACCAAGCTACAGCAGACGAACTTCGTTTTCATATGTCCACATCCAACATTATTCTGTCCTGCATCTTGCTTATACTACTTCTCGGCATATTGGGCTTCATGTATCGGCAGTATAAAAGATGCCATAAAAAATGGATCACTAAAGAAATAAATAAGACGACCATAAGATCTCTTTTCCGCCGACGCTTGAGGTTGGAGGCCACGGAGCCAAAAAACTACGAGGAAGAAATGGTGTATAATACTTACCGAAAAAAAAATTATATATCTAGTTAATACTTATACATTTTTTTTATTATTTCTATATTTTCCTCATGAGTGTTTCTTACAGTGTTTTCCAGTAATTGTTATTTGAAAATGATTAAGTACTTGTAATTTATTTATTCATGCTATCATGTAATAGACTTCTAGACTAGATTAGGTAAATATGTATACTTACCTGTACGTATTTCTTTTTCAGTTTTGTGCCCAACAAAGAAGAGAAGATCAATAATATTAATAACTCATAATTAAAACTCATTTATTTAGATACATGTATTTGATTTATTTTATGTCCTGTTATTCCACAACTGATTATATTGCGGTCCTCCGCGCACGGCCCAACTCCAACTCGGAGAGGTGGTGGCGTGCTGCAGAGCGTTGCGCAAGACCTCCGCTTGCGCCCTCCGTCAGGCTGTGCTCACGAGCCGCCTCCTCCTCCGTCAGCGGAGTGTATGCCACATGAGCTCTGTGAGCTATGTTATGTAGCACACAACAAGCATACAAATTTGCAACACCTTTATTTACCTGAAGCGAGCTTTCAAAACTCCTATGCAACGCTCAACTACACTTCTGGCAGACAGGTGGAAGTTCTGGTAATACTCCTCTGGAGTACCTGGACTAGGGTTTGTGATGGGAATCATCTGAAGTGTAACAATAATATGTATGCTCCTTTAGTTTAGTAAGTAAGTACGCTTCTTTATAACCGTATGTATGCTGAGTTTGCACTATACCTTATATGCATTATTTTACATTGATTACCAAGGCATTCATTAAATAGTACTTAACTGATGTGGTCGTTTCCTTAATAACACCCACTAGGAACCCCAACATTACATGGCGACCCTGCCAAGATTCTGCCAAGGGGATTGTTAGTTATACTAAAGTTAACAAAACTACTTATATAGTAAATTATAATGTGTCAACTGTGGAAAAAGAAGAGGTTTTCCTCAGCCAAAACGCGGCTGGAGGCAACGACGCCACGTTGAAAGAAATCGGAGGCCACGTGGAGCGGCTTAGCATTGTGACCTATATTGTTCTGGCCATTATTGGACTCGTAGCAGTTTATGTGGGCCTGCGGATGTACAGGAGCTGCCACCGCACATGAATCCAGCAGGAAATTGGGATGAGTACCATGCAGAGAATTAGATCATCCATCAGAGGGCGCTCAGAAGGTAACGAGAACCAGTAATTAGAAGTGAATGAATAGTGAAAGTTAAAAAAAAAGTAAATATCAGTGAGTGAGCTAGTTACGTGGTATCATATTTCATAACGCTATAATTCTAAAGGTGCTAAAACCGTGCGCGGACACTCAGCAATAAGACACCGAACGGAAACAAAATGCAACGTCGGACTTTTTTCTTCGCATTTACATAGAATGTGTTTCATGTGTGCAATTCTATTATTAGATTAAGAATATTATGGTTGATATTTTGAAACAAAATATCAACCATAATGCCTGTTTAGTAGAAATACGCAATTATTTCGTAAAAAAGGGACAAACTAGATATAAGGGTAATGTTATTTCAACTAAGTTAGATCAAGCAAAAAGCGCATACGAAAATTGTTGTAAAATATATTTGCTTATTGAAAAAAGTAAAGACATTAATTTGAAATTGGCAATAGATCTTTATCAAAAAATAAAACAAAAGTACGAGGAAATAGAGAAATTGTGTACTTTTCCCGTTACAGTAGACTCAAATATAGGCAAAATGGATTTTGATATAAAGGTGGCGTGTAGTTTGATTCCAGTAATGGACGGTGTAGAAGCCACCACGAAGCGCTTAATAGACTCAGTGGAGATGTATGCTGACATGCTGGACAGCCCAGGTAAAGTATTATTGTGACCCTCACAGGGTATCCCGAGTCTCCGTCAAAATAATTATACATTATAAAAAAATATAAGTTCCACTGTTATAAAATATTCAGACTTAGAAAACAGAAATATTGAAAGTTCTTTATTAATAAGTACAAATATAAACATCTTCTCCCTCAACCCTGTGAAGCCTATCGAAATAAGGATTTAAATAATGGTAGGCCAGTTCCCAGTTTTGTTTGGGTTGGGATTTTTTTGTGCGATCGCGCCCCAGGTATATTTAAACGAAATTTTCACTATCTTACAGACAATTTTATTATCTATCTTTTAGTACGCTTCGTTCGTTTAGTGTACGCCTTTTTTTTAAGTTAAAGAATACATTTTTTTTTTTTATTTTTTCATTTTTTCGACTAAACTGAGTTTTGGAAGCAGCGCATATGATTCTCTGGTCGCTCAAGGTCGCCGGCGTATATCGTCGCCTTAACACAATCAATTTACTTCGCCATGAGTGAGGGCCTGTAATATGGAACTCTTTGTCACAAGAACAATGAATGACGGTGTTCACTATTCTGGAAGGTTCATACCTTTATCACAGCATAAGTATTAGTACTACCGTACAGTAGCGACATGCTCCGCCTCCCTCTGAAACCGTTCCTCACCTCTCCCCGCGTCGAACGACTAGCTCTGGAAATTGCGTTTTTGTTCGCGCGGCGCGTAGACATGCACACTCACGCACGTATCTGAATAGTCTATTATTTTAGTATTAGTGTAGGCAATTATATCGTTTCGTTTCTATGGAGTGTCGCGGGTGTGCCTTTATAGTGGAGTTTGTACGAATTGTCTAAAGTATTCTTTGTTTAACACGACCGACAACATGAATCATTAAAGGGGTCGAAATGTATTAAAATATATATATTTTTTATTCAAATTATGACCCACCAGTTACTGCAATGGGAAATAAACATAGTTATGCTATCATCCGCAAGCCACCTACAGACGTCAGAGTGTGTATTAATAGAGTTTATACTGTAACACTAACACACACAATACACCACACACACGACGTCAAACTCAAACTCAAAATCATTTATTTCAATTAAACCATCTTACCATCTTACTTTTGAATTGTCAGAGTCAGTCAGTCAGAAAGTTGAAGCTAGTTGCTCGTTCCAAACATTAGGTTTCTATGGAGAAGAACGAGCAAGAAACTCCATGAACACTCTTTTAAAATCAGTTATATTTTACAAATTTAGGTTACATCATTCATGTTGAATTTAAGGGTACAATGTGAGAACAATGTAACAAGTCTTGCATGTTAAAAGAGGTCTAGAGAAAAATATAGTTATAATAACAATTCAAACCAAAATTTAAAATAACCGAGGCACGTCGTCGTCGTCCGTTCACGAACATGACGCATGGATCGGCACTATCTAGCTCAACCATTTTGAAGGGAACCAAATGATCCAACACATGCGCCACCATCAGCGAGACATTCAAATGAGCATAACTCTCCCAACCGCCAAGGCATATTCAAGTCAATGAGAGGTATACCTCGTAAATGATGCTTTAAAAAACATAGTGCTCACATGTATGTGCTACGAACAATTATATAATACTAACACATTGAGTTAATACAATGCAAAGATAATGCAGATCTACATCTTCAGCAGCTCCAAAAGTAGTTAAAAATGCTAATCAATTAATCTATGAACCCTTATGGCTGTGGAGCTAGACCAGCATCCAGCCAAGCATTTTTGTCAGTGATGTAATCAGTCAATTTATAATATGCTTGGCTGCATAGTGTGCGTTTAATACAAGACTTAAATTTTGTTTTATTTAGTTGAACAATGTGGGGAGGTATTTTATTGTAACACTTTAAACAGTACCCCATAAAAGACGAATCTACTTTAGCCAGTCTGAAACCTGGTTGAACTAGATGGTCCCTATTTCTAGTATTAGAATTATGTCTGTCACCTCTTTTATCAAAAAGATAAGAGATTTTTTCTAGCGTACAAGATGTTTTTATAGATGTATTGACAAGACACCATCATTATGTTAATTTCCTTAAACAGTTCCCTTAGAGAATCGTGCATACGCAGATTGTAAATGGCTCTGATGGCTCTTTTCTGCAGAATAAAAATAGAATCGATGTCTGCAGCTTGTCCCCACAATAAAATACCGTAAGACATTGTACTATGAAAGTAACTAAAATAGACCAGTCTCGTGGTATCCACATCGGTAAATTGCCGGATCTTTCTGACAGCATATGCTGCCGAACTTAGCCGTCCTGCGAGAGATGTTAAATGAGGACCCTATTGTAGCCTTGAGTCGAGCGTTATTCCCAGGAAAACGGCTTAATCGACGAATTCTCTTTATTCAATACTATGTCATTTTAGTAGTTTCTCTTTATTCAATACTATGTCACACTCACTATTTTTGTTATTTGGCTAAGCAATCCTGATGCACTTAGTTATTTTTCCATTTAATGCTAAATTGTTAGCCGTGAACCACTTTTGTACCTCAATTAAGGCGTTATTTACGTTGTCAAGATTTTGAGCCCGTCTATTTATTTTAAAAACTAATGACGTGTCAGCGGCAAATAACACCATTACTGGTTGGTTTTTGAATAACCGGGGAAGATCATTAATATAAACTAAAAAGAGGAAAGGACCTAAAATTGAGCCTTGTGGAACTCCCATTTGTACTTCTAATTCATGTGAATTCACCCTGTTTATATAAACTTGCTGCTGTCTATCATTCAAATAAGATTTCACCAAACTAAGTGCAAGTTTACCTAGTCCGTAATGCTCAAGTTTCAGAAGTAATGTCTCGTGATTTACGCAATCAAATGCCTTGGAGAGGTCACAAAAGATTCCTATGTCATCTTGTGCCTCTTCCCACGCAGTAAATATGTGTTTTAATAAAGTGACACCGGCGTCATTCGTACGACGCCCTTAGGTGAAACCATACTGTTGATCGTGTAATATGTCATTTGTGTTAAAATGAGCAAGCATCTGATTACATAATCTTTTCAAAAACCTTGCTGAAAGCCGGCAACACGGACACGGGTCTATAATTGTTAGTATCTTTACTATCCCCGGATTTGAAAAGAGGTATGCCCCTACTAAAGGAGAATGGCGAGACTACATGTATTGTGGGACCCAGTGTTTGGAGTAGCATACATTATAGAAACTTATGAATTGTTAAAGAACGACATACGACTAACCAAAAAGCAAATGGGAAGTAAGTTATAGAAGATGGGAGAAAAAAGATATGAACGGTAGAAGATTATAACCTAAAATATTCTTAAAGTACTTTGGGCATGTACTTATTGGCCTATTATTCAGTAGTAGAATGGCTTATTCATACATATTTACTTAAATTCACACCTATATCCCGTGAGGGTAGGTAGAAACTACAGAACGCCATCTGCTACGATTCGTAATAGGTAGGTATCTACTTCTTTTACTTCATCCACGAACATACGTCCGCGCGTTGCGCCTGACTTTTTTAAGGACATCACTAATATTTTCAGTGGATTTTTCTAGGGTGTCCTCCCATTATTTGTCCAGAAACTAGATTGTGGTCAGGTTAAACCTAGCTAACATGTAGTTTAGCATCATCCTATTGCTCTTTCCAATCCATCGGCACAGTATGTCCTCTTCCATATCTACATCTCTACAAGCCATCATCTTAGCATTCACCCCCTTACTACCTACCATACCTATCATCTTTCACACAATCTATGCTGCTCAGGGGTTTGGCTAGGTTTACAGACATCAACCCTCGTTACGAAAAGGTTCATAAAATAGTAATAACTTTTTAAAGTGGTAAAGGTACACAATATGACTAGATAAGGAGTCCAGTTGTTAGATCTCCTAGAATATAATATAAATAAGCATATTTGCTCTGCTTGAAACTAGAGGTTTGTTAAATAAATAAAAATATATTTTAAAGAAATCACTTTTATTTACTTTATAATGACATAGAAAATATTGAAGACATACAATTGTTGTGAATCTTGGATATTTTTTTTTTAGTATGTATGTATTGATTTATCTAATTTAAAGATTATCTAAGAAGGCAGCTGGTGCAGCGACATACCTCTGGTGTCTGGCATAGCCCATCTACCACAATATGCTCATAACATGAGAGCAACAGCCCACTGTCCATGTTCCCACGGGGCAATAACAATAGTATCCTAATATGGCATTTCGCCCCTCCAGCCTCCTATCTAGTGCGATGTATGTATAATAGGACTTGCTACCTATATGCCTAGATTTAATTCGGGCACTTAGAATAAATGGGTGGTTGCCAAATAAATAGTTACCTAGGTGGAAATTGCAAATTCTAGCATTGCTAGGAATATAGAAATTAAAATCCTTTATAATTCGTTTTCTGAGCCCATCAGGTATATGTCGCTTTTCAGCATCATTGCACTCCAAAAACAAGCAGCGCCGTGCTGTATCAGCCGCTCTTCTCAACGTGGGCAATATAATATGTTCAGCAGAAGTTTCCTGTATTGGACGTCTTGAGGTGGATGGACTAGCCTCTTCACCCTCTGCTGTGTCAGATATTCTTCTTGTGGGCAATATTTGTTCAGTAGATGTTTCCACTAATGAATTTCCAAATGTTGATGGACCAACCTCTTCAACTTCCACCGTTTGCTCTGTCTGTTGAGAAGATGTTGGTTGACTGATTGCAGAAGGTGAAACCACAGCAGAACTTCTATAAGAACTGTCCACCACTCTCTGTGCCCGTAAATAGCATGGCACACATATGTCCTCATTTAAGGTTAACTGAAACAATAAAAGTAAAATGTTGCCAAAAATAATAATATATTAGGATTTCATATCATTATTTGTAATATTAAATGGGTGTATAGGGTTGTATAGGGTTACTGGTAAGGTTGGCATCCAAAAAGCCCACTTGTGATGAGACCTTGACAGTAACCTTACCTTAGGCTTACCAGTAACCCTATATAAATTGTTTTCATTACCAACCTGGCGGGGCCTTATCCATTCCGATACAATGTCTCTTATTCGGGTTTCCCTTTCAGACATCTCTGGTCGGACAACTAGCCTGCTCCTGATTCTCATAATCTATCTGCCACATCCAGCACATACATCACGAAGGCCAGGTTGTGGTTGGGTCTCATGTTCAGGACCATCATTTGGGTTACTATTTATCAACTCCCAACATGAGTGACAAATATAGTTGTCTCCAGTTACCTAAAAATATTATTACTATGGTTAAGGATACACAAAAAATGTTTACAAGCTAAGTTATAATCATGTTTTGCTTCTGGGTTAAGAAAGTGACTACCACATTCAATGCTGCCAAAGCATGTGTGGTACAGGTACCCATACTGAGTAGATTAAAGAACAGACTATCCAAAAACTCTATCCATCAGGTTATTACGCTAGCAGTGTGGTTATACAAAAATAGTAATATTCTTCTAATCAAGTATCTTGACTTGGCCTGCGAAGTTGTACTTCATCAGTGGTACACCTAGTCATACAACATTGTTAGGAGATTCTGCTCTCTGGAGCCCTTACCATTGGTAGCTTGGGTCCCGATACCGGTGCAGTATTTTATTTTAAAATGTTATTAATATTGTGCACCACAAGCAGTACCTAAGACGACCCACTGACCGTAATCTGCAGTATTATAAAATACTTCAGGTTGTTATTATATTCAGAAGATTAAGAGATGCTCCTGTGTTGCCCAATACTGCAAGACGAGCAGGAAGAGCATAATTATGATAAGAGTATTATATACGATACTACATATTTGTATACGAAATCTCTACTTTTGCTTGCTCCATTTATTTTATATTTGTATGATTTGTGTTCATGAAATTAATCAAATTAGTACATGAATATACTTACATCACGCGGGTACACCCATTTCTGTACTCTTTCAACTATTTGATCACGTTCATCAGACAAACGATGTCTCGGTAAGCGAGCAATTCTCAATTATTAACACAACGCATTTTAACCGTTGAGAAATTCCAAATCACTTGCAAGTCGGTCGTCAGTCTAAAGGTAAAGCCAAATTGTCAAGAATCCACAAAATCGCAAAAATAGTATTAGAATCCCACCCACGTTAGCTGTTAAACACAAACAATGGAATGAATTGACAATGACATCAAATGACATGACAATTCGACACTGACGTTCCATTTTTACGTTCCATGTTTTCATTACTGTTAAAATAATTTATATTATTTTTACGGACTGTTTATAACAGTATTTATGTTTCGTTTTATACGTTATTAGTTTATTTAACAAGATGTAAGTAAAATAAAAAGGAAATCTGCCAAGCGAAAACGTACTTAAGTATGGGGATCAGCTGCTAAAACCAACTTAAATAAACTACAGAGATCACAAAACAAATTAATTAAAACTTTATTTCGATATGATTACTTAACGCCGACCATAAAAATTTATAAGGAAACTGGACTAATGAATTTATCGCAAAGCTACAAATACAACACCTGCATACTGATTAGGAAAATCATAACAAAGGATATTCACTCACAAATAACATTCACCAAAAATATAGACCACCACAAATGTAATACTAGACAGGCAAATGATATCCGTTTAAAAGCACCCAGAACTAACTACGGAAGAAAGAGCATTCTGTACGAGGGAGCCCAGAATTACAATAAATTACCTAAAGACATAAAAGAGGCTAAAAGCTTATCAACCTTTAAGAAACTGTTAAAACGCCACGTTTTGAAGGATCTTTCAATAATATAACGATAAGGATTAATAATTAATATATATATGTTAATAACTAGCTGACCCGAGAGACGTTGTCCTGTCCCTATCTATTTTACCTACCTACCCTACCAACTTACCTACCTACCCTACCAACTTATACCTACCTACCTACCCTACAAACTCACCTACCTACCTACCCTACCTACCAACCTACCCTACCAACCTACCTACCTACCCTACCAACCTATCTACCTACCCACCGTATCAACCTACCTGCCTACCCACCTACCATACCCTACCTATCTACCTTACCCTACCTACCTACCACAATTTTCTCACCGTTTAAACCTTCTCTGGTCCTCCACAAATTATATTTCCAGACCAAAATGAGTAAAATCGGTCCAGCCGTTCTCGAGGTTTAGCGAGACTAACGAACAGCAATGTATTTTTATTGTATAGAATGTATATTAAAATATTAACATAGACAATTTTACTAACACTATAAAAACTTAAACTAGTTAAATATTTATAAAATGCTTTATTCGTAAAAACAATGTAATTACGTTGTACAAACAAACTACGTACAAACTTCAATTATCGCTTACGCTTAACGCACTGTGCCATTGGCCTTAATAAACAAGCATTGTTCGCGCCGCAGCAAATGCGCGCACTCACTAATCTACACTAAATTTTTAACATCTACCCTACTAAAACGCTAATCGGTTATTTTGTTAACATAATTATTGTATTTTCTCAGTAAGTGATTTATGTAATCTTTTGAGAAAAATAAATGTCTTAAACCATAAGTATTTTAAGAGGGTAAATCAGTAGTGTAGATTGGAATGTATCAATGTAATTCGTAAAAAAACATTGCACGTAGAACTCTTATAAACTTGTTACTATAATTAGTATAAACTAGTCCGAGCACGGTGCTCCGTTAATTTTTAAATTACGTGGGTCCAGCCTCGCCATCCTCCTTTCATTATATCTGGGTATTCCCAGATTTAATGAAATTTAGTAAAGTCATACCAAGGTGTTTTCACCTTGGTCTACGCACATATTAAATATTAAAGCCAAATAAGGTGCTATTGTTTTTATTATAGATGTACAAACTTTAATAGACATACCCCACAGATCTTCAGTAAATTTGGATGGGTTACTATAATGCGTTAGTTTCAGCTACACTATGGAGCGAGAAGACGAAGAGTTCAATGCAGACCCAGGTGTACCCACGTGTGAGGGTCAGGGTCAGGAACCATTGAGCTCGAGGCGGCGAGCGCCTAGTCATGCGAGCTGGCCAAGAGACCCCGGGTGTAAGGGGCAAGGTCAAAACTTGAGACACAAAACGTTCAGTGCAGACCCAGGTGTACCCATGTGTGAGGGTCAGGGTCAGGAAGCATTGAGCTCGAGGGGGAGAGCGCCTAGTCATGCGAGCTGGCCAGGAGACCCCGGGTGTAAGGGGCAAGGTCAAAACTTGAGACACGAAAGGTTCAGTGTAAACCCAGGTGTATCTACCCATACCCATGTGTGAGGGTCAGGGTCGGGATACATTGAGCTCAAGACAGAGAGCGCCTAGTTATGAAACCTGGCCAGGAGAACCTGGACGTGAGGGGCAAGACCAGTCAATGAGGAGATACCGTCGAGAACAACCGGAGATATCGCGAGGGTGCTATACCGAAGTTGGTCGTAATGCTAAACACAGCACAGCATCACTTGTCTCGGCCACAGGTTACCGTGTAGAGATTTTTGCGTACGCCGTCTAGAGTGGAGCAAGGTTGCCCATCCAACACAGAACACAAAGAACGCGGGACAAATAAAGAAAGAAGTTCACGTAGTTGCACACCTAAATGGGAAGATATGAAGGGAAGTCGGCGTAAAAGGAGGAGAATCCTCCATCGGGAGATTCGGGTGAGAGACAATTATCTAAGTCTAAACCGTGTGAAAGTAATAGTTTTAAGACAGATAAGTTCTTGTCGATTTTGCAGTCGGTCAAAAGTTCAGATAAATAAAAAATGACGTATAGCACTAATATTTTGCATCTATTCAAGATGCAAAATATTTGGACGACAGGCTGTAGATTGTCTACTTCACGGTGTTGAAGATAAGGCCATTAAGGTAGGTGCTCATGCAGCACAATTCTCCGAACCAGGAAAAGTCAATACTTTTATAAGTAAGTAAGATACTTCAATAAGTATCTTCGAACGGTCAAAGTAGGTCTAACCCGCGAGAATCACGAGTCGTCTGTGAAAGTTGGAAATGAACGAAGAAACGGAACTTTATCTACAAAATGTCCATTGCTTTAAAAATAAGCCAAATAATAACCGTGAAAAAGATACAAATCAATTCAATAAAAAACGTGAAACAGGAAGCGCAGATAACTTCAACTGAGCATTGAACCGCTAAAAACATTATTTACGTCAAAGTGAACGGGAATGTCGTAGATTGCCATTTGGATTTGGGAAGTCATTGCTCGTTTATAAAACTGGCTAAAGCTGGAGAACTTGATTTAAATATCATGGTACCAAAGGATTTACCAGTACTTAGAGGTATAGGTGCAAATCTTATTTTCCCGCTGGCGGAAAACGTGAAGGCGAACTTAATCCTATTCCCTTTCGCACAGTTCATGTAGACCACATGAACTGTGCGAAAGGGCACACTGGGTTTGTTTGGTCTGTGCATCTGGGACCGTTGTATTAAGGGGCTATTAAACGACTTTTACAGATTTTAAACTGACAATCACGTCTAAATGTGCAGTGCAAATCATTTGAAAAAAATATATGTTAAACTAGAACATTCTCTTAATCATATAGAAAGTGAATATTTTTGATTAAGTTCATATTAAATAGTTTAATTAACTCGTGAAGTTGTGTCTGACGCGGACAAAACATTGACAATCACACAAAATCTACCAGGTATAATTAAACGAAACTTACACTATCTTACAGACAATTTTATAACCTATCTTTAAGTATACGCCTTTTTTTTTAATTTTGAAACAATACTAGTTTTATTAAATTTTTTGATGCAGAACGGATGCAGTCTGCGTCCTGCGTATAGACCAATCAGTCTACTGGCCAGCTTATATAAACTTTTTACGTCTATCATACTAAACCGAATTGCTGGTAATATTGAAAAGTTCCAGCCAGTAGAACAGGCAGGCTTTCGCTCAGGATTTAGCACAACTGACCACATACACACAGTAGAACAAATAATAGAAAAGCACAACGAGTTCAACAAACATCTTAATATAGCCTTTGTCGACTACAGCAAAGCCTTTGACAGTATTAGCCATAGCTCAATCTGGAAAGCACTGAAAGCTGCGAATGTAGATGATAAATACATAAACATCATAAAATACATATACTCAAATTCTATAAGCACCGTTAAACTTGAAACAAGAGGCGATCCAATTTAAATAGAAAGAGGAGTCAAGCAAGGCGACCCCTTGTCACCGAAACTTTTCATAGCTGTTTTGGAAAATATATTCAAAAATCTAAAATGGACAAATTATGGCATTAATATCGATGGGCATCGTCTAAACCATCTCAGATTCGCAGATGACATAGTCATATTTGCTGAAACAGCTGCGGAACTTAAGAATATGCTCTACTTACTTGACCAAGAAAGTTCAAAAGTGGGCTTGGAAATGAACGCAAGCAAGACTAAGATAATGACCAACTGCTACAACATACCTATAAACATAAAAGGAAACAACATTGAATATGTGAATAAATACATTTACTTGGGTAAACAAATATCTTTTATAAAGACCAACAACGATGATGAAGTAGACAGAAGAAAAAACATTACATGGAAGAAGTTTTGGTCGCTAAAAGAAATTCTAAAAGGAAAATACAGTATGAATTTAAAGAAAACTGTTATGGATACCTGTCTCTTGCCTAGTTTACTATATGGCTGCCAAACATGGACTTACACAAACAAAATAAAACAGAAAATACATGTTACACAGAAAGCCATGGAAAGAAGCATCCTAAAGATCCATAAAACTCAGAAGATCAGAAATGTCATTATAAGACAAAAAACAAAAATAACAGACGCGCTTACACAAGCTCTAAAGCTCAAATGGAAATGGGCAGGACACGTGTCACGTTATACAGACAACAGATGGACTAAACGGACTACTCGCTGGCGAGGACCAACACTCGGTCAAAGAAAAGTTGGAAGACCAAATAAACGATGGGCTGATGATATTATAAACATTGCAGGAAAAGATTGGATGAGTAAAAGTGAAAACAAAGAACAATGGAAGCAGCTGGAGGAGGCCTTTACTCAAAACGAGATTCATATCACGTAAAAATAACTAACAGTACTAACAAAAATTAGCTAAGTGAACTCACTAATACTACTTACAACATTTGAATTGTAAAAAAATAAGGATAGGTATGAAAATAAAAAGGCTTTATTATTATTATTTGTGTTTGTTTTCTTTGTTCTCAGCTCTTTGGCTGGTTTTAACTGCATTTACGGGCCGGAGCCAAGTAAATGTAGCGTGTGGTGTGTATTATGTTGAGGGTGTATTCTGTTACGGGTCTGCTTCGTGTTCATCAATCTGCATGAACTTTCTCACGATTCGGCACGTATTTAATATGGCAGCTTTCTGTAGAGTGATATAAAGAGTTTCTTGTAGATCAAGTAGTTTTAAGCTATGGAGAAGATGGTTCGGGATAACGCCTGTTGTGGATATGACTATAGGGATTACGTACACTTTTTCTTGTCGCCATATTCGAGTTACTTCATCTCTGAGTTCTGTGTATTTACTAATTTTTTCAACTATTGTTTTTTGTAAGTTATGTGTGTTGGGGACTGCAATGTCTATTAGGTAAGTGATTCTTTTTGTTTTATCCTGTAGGATTATGTCTGGTCTGTTATAGTGGATGGTCCTATCTGTGAGTATAGCGCGGTCGTAATATAGTTTGTACGTGTCATTTTCTAGGATAGTTTGTGGTGTGTACTTGTAGTAAGGAGTGTTCGTATTTTGTATGAGAGTGTGCTTGAGTGCTAGTTTTTGATGAATGGTGTTTGCTACTTGGTTGTGTCTGTGAGTGTAGTCTGTCTGTGTGAGAGTTGTGCATGCTCCAGTTATGTGTTGTATGGTTTCTGCCTGAATGTGGCACCGGCGGCATTTATCGTTTGTAATAGAAGGGTCTTTAATTATATATTTCCTGTAGTTTTTCGTGTTTATTATTTGATCTTGTATGGCTATGATGAAGCCTTCGGTTTCTGGGAACAGGTTTCCTATTTTAAGCCACTTATTAGAGGCTACTGTATTGATGTGGGATTGTTCTAAATCATGAGGGTGTCTACCGTGAAGGGTTTTCTTTTTCCAGCTTTCAATTTTCTGGCTTTGTGGGTCAGTGTTGCTTGTTTCTTGTGTATTTTGTTCATGCAAATTGAGCGGGGTGTAATTGACATCATTGAAAGTAATAGCTTTGTGTATGTCACTAGTGCGAGATTTTATATGGAAAAATGTTTTGAGCCTAGTGATTTGTTTCTGCCAAAGGTGATGGATGTCGATTAGGCCTCTCCCTCCATTCTGTCTTTTGATGGTGAGTCTCTCGATCGCAGATTTAGGGTGTAGGTTATTGTGTTTTGTGAGTGTTGTGCGTGTAGTCCTTTCTAACTGTTCAATGTCTGTTTTTGACCATTTTATTACTCCGAATGAGTAGGTCAGTATCGGTATGGCGAAAGTATTCAAGGCTTTTATTAGGTGCTTTCCAGATAACTGCGTTTTGCAAACTGCGTTAATTCTCCTACGGTATTCTGTATTTAGTGTCTATTTTATTGCTGTATGGTCGAGTCCCTTGAGTTGCTTGTACCCTAAATATTAGGTCTGATGGTTCCATAGCTATAATTGTGTCGGTGTTGCTAACTGCATAGTCGCCGGGTTTTACTTTGCCTTTTATAATATGCAATGTCCTACACTTATCTAGTCCAAATTGCATATTAATATCTTGACTAAAGGTGGTCGTTGTTTCTATAAGAGTTTTCATTTCTTTTTCATTTTTAGCATATAATTTAATGTCGTCCATATATATAAGGTGTGAAATAATAATAATAATTTGTTTTTATTATTATTATTCTCATTTATTTATTTTATTTACATATTGTATTATATTTTTAAATATTAGTAAAAAAAAAACATAAAAACATTTAAAAATATAAAAAATAGTAGCCCACCGGTATCGGGAATAGGGTCCAAGCTACCGGTGGTCAGGGCTCCTGAGAGAGGAATCTCCTAACAATACGCGCCGTGTCCAGGAGTACCGCTTTCTGTATCAAGCCCTTGATCCAGCTGCCCAACGAGAGCCTCCTTAGGTGTTGGTCGAGGCTCTTGGAAATGAGTCCATTGGCCGTAACGACTATCGGCACAATGACTGCTGTATTCACATCCCACATGTCGACAACCTCGCGAGCCAAGTCAAGATACTTAATTTGTTTATCTTTCTCGGTTTTCACGAGGTTCTCGTCATGCGGAACCGCTATATCAACAATCATTGCGCGACGCTCTAATCGATCTATCACCACTATGTCAGGCTTATTGGCAACAATAGTCCTGTCAGTGATGATAGATCGATCCCAATACAATGTGATGATGCCATTTTCGAGAACTGGGTCGGGCACATACCTGTAGTACGGTACTTCCGATTCCACAAGCCTGTATTTTAGAGCAAGTTGCTGGTGGATAATCCTAGCTACAAGGTTGTGTCTATGCAAGTAGTCTCCGTTAGCCAGACGAGAGCACCCAGAGATAATGTGTCGGATTGATTCTCCCGGTCTGTGGCATGCCCGACAAATGTCAACCGTGCCGTCCTTCACAATATACTTCCGGTAGTTGTTCGTCATCATAACTTCGTCCATAATCGCACAGACAAAACCTTCGGTTTCCCCAAAGAGGTCACCGAATCGCAGCCAGGATACGGACGCCAAGAAGTCTACATCAGGCCCATATAGAGCCCGGTAGAAGCGCCCGTGAAGCTCCTTGCTCTGCCATACCTTCTTACGGTCATTAGTATCTAGTACTACAGGTTTGCGCCAGTTCTCGTTCGCTAAGGAGAGCGGGGTGAGGCCCTTGTCCACTGAGACCACATCTCGATGCATCCCCACGTCGGCTTTAAAGAAGTACTCTCTGAGACTGCATACCTCACGGTTGTGCAGGGACTTAGCATTAAGAAAGCCTCGACCTCCGCACTTCCGTGGGATATACAGTCTCATTACCGATGACCGTGGGTGATGCATCCGATTTGCGGTCAGCAATGTACGGACCCTCCTATCCAGGGCGTCAAGTTCCGTCTGAGTCCACTTGAGTATGCCGAAAGAGTACATCAAAACCGGCATGACCCATCCGTTGAAGGCGCGCACCTTGTTTCCGCCTGATAAAAGACTATTCAACACTTTATTCAGGCGGCCAAAGAAGCGCTCCCTCAGCGATTGTTTCATGTCGGTAGCATTGATGCCTAACGCTTCCGACATACCCAAGTATTTGTAGGTTTCGGCTGAAGAGAGGGATCTAAGGTGCATGGAATCCGAGAGTTGTGTGCCCACGGATTCCACAATCTCCCCTCGTTTCACATGCATGACTGCACATTTGTCCACACCAAATTCCATCCTGATGGCGCTACTGAACGTTTCTGTTACTTTCAGTAGCTCCATCAGTCGCAAATTGTTGGGGGCAAAGAGTTTCAGATCATCCATGTAAAGGAGGTGAGATATAACCTGACCTCCTCTTCTCAGCCGATAGCCCAGACCTGAACCCTCCAGCAACGCGCTTAGAGGGTTCAAGGCTAAACAAAACCACAGTGGACTCAGACTATCGCCCTGAAATATACCTCGCTCGATCCTTATCGGTTCGCTATTCTCCCGGATCTGCCGACATCCTGGATAGCGAAGGACCGTCTTCCATTGCCCCATACATGACATCAAGAAGGTGCGCAGAGTTGTATCAATTTTATACAACTCTAACACCCTCATGAGCCATGTATGTGGCACAGAATCATAGGCCTTCTTAAAGTCTATCCAGCATGTCGACAGATCCCTTCGGGAACGACGAACCTGCTGGTTAATGGCCATATCAATGAGGAGGAGCTCCTTAGTACACTCGGCCAACGTAATTGATTTACAGGCCACACATACGGGATATTGTCACTGTGTGTGTAAATGAACTAGTCGGTTGGTCGGTTATGAAGTTAAACTGTTTGTGTGCGTATGATATACCCACGTATACCAATTTTAATTGAATGAAGTCCAATATTTCAACCTTTTAAATAAGGACCAGGTAGCCGGTCGGTGAAAGCACTTGGCATAGATAAGCCTCGTGTCGTAAGATCAAACCCCGGCAGGTGTTATGGTTTTGGGTTTTTATTTTTCCTTTGTCCTATAAAACATTAATATTTTGTGTCAAATAAAATTACTTAAACAAAAAAATAAAAAGGTAATTAAATAAAACCAATAAAATAAATCAAAATATTTTATTAAATAACCTAGGCGTTGGAATCATCGATCACTAATAAAAGATGGAATGCGGAATCCTATTGTTCCATAGCGCTATTGGGTCATTAGTGAATGAGCCAGCTCGTTTCGACTATTATGTTTCTTACATGAGTTGGCTTAGGGTTCAATTTGGCATGGGTTATAATATTAGCAAATAAAAAACTACGTGTAACCAATACAATTATTTATATAACGCAAACTATTGTAAAACTATTATTATATCGCTATTGATACCTAACTTTTTTATGATTAGAACACTATTGGCAACTTCATTAAGAGTTTATAAGACAAGCAAGACAAAGTTTTCTTTTTATTGAATATGAATGGACGTAATTGTTTTTTCAATGTATACAAATTTAAACAAAGTGGAATTGAAAGTGAAGTGAATCAACATGTTAGATAGTAAGAAATTAATTTAACTTCTAACTGAATAACAATAACATCACTTACACTTCAAAATATATACTGCAAATAACTGTCAACTACGGACTATACATAATAACTTAGGTGTTTATAAGAGAATCACGGCAACATGAAGTAGCTTTTAAACCTAAGTATATTAATAGTAATTCGGCTTCATTTACAGTATTTTAACGCCATCCATAAACGACTTTAAACATTTCTCATCACTAAAATAAACACATTGTTCTCCCAATTAAAATGAATATAATAATATGACCTAGCGAATAGAATTTGTTTTTGCCGGTGAGCGTTGGACAGAAAAATCTTCCGTGGTGGCTTACTGCAACTTAAACCAGC
Source organism: Charanyca ferruginea (assembly GCA_947361185.1). Classification (NCBI taxonomy): domain Eukaryota; kingdom Metazoa; phylum Arthropoda; class Insecta; order Lepidoptera; family Noctuidae; genus Charanyca; species Charanyca ferruginea. The sequence goes on along the minus strand of OX376077.1, from coordinate 18,107,049 downwards.
TTCATGCCGGTCAGCAGGTGATATCGCACTGTTTATAAGCACACATGTCATTATGTGTTGATGCAGTTATGCGGGTGGATAAAAACGGATTAGTTCCGTAAACAGCCTTGCCACGATGTCGTGGTAACGAGCCGAAGAATTCGCCTTCGGTTTTGGCCCACGTCGATGATGGTCTATTTCTTCAGAATACGCACTTCGATGGACACATAACTGCACGGTTCTCCTTAATGAATAAAAACAAAATAATATTTAAAATAATGCAGATAAACAATGGTGAAATGGTGGATAATTAATCATAGATAAATTAACTGACTGTCTTATATTGCCTCGTTGTAATAAAACTTAATACCGTTATTTATTTATTAGATAAATAATAAACGTGTTTCATGACTATTTTAATTACATAATTTAAAAGTTTTTCTTTATTTCGACTAAATGTTTTATGTTAGACAAAAACAGACTGGCATAAGTAAATTTTATCAGAATCAAATTCTGATATATTTAAATATTATTTTACATTAATTTAGTCATAGGTCAAAGGTGAGATAAGTTAAGAATTTGAGTTGGAATATTACTAACGTAATGAAAACATTGTCACGAGTAGCTTTGTAACTCACCGATATTAATAATCACCTTGCAATTTCACTAATGAAAACGTTTTGCTCATGCAAAACAATGAATTGCGTCTTGTTGCATGGTTGGAAGAAGTTGAAGCACAATTGGATCAGAAACAAAGAACGCACAGAAATATGTGTGTTCATCTATGTATTTAGGATTGCAATTTATATTCGTAGACTGACAACTAAGAATGCTCATTTTTTATAAACTAAGGTGGAAGTATAAAAAAATAAACAAAAATTGTGGGTAGTTATATCCTAAACGGTCAAAATAAATTGGCTGAGAGTTCCGTGCGCACTTCTCAAACGTTATTTTACTCATCTGTGAACGGAATTGAATTGTTAGCAATTCAACTAGGTAATGAAAGTTTTACGAAAATTATGTTTACAAAACAAAAAGAATGTATTGCAACCGAGATTTGATCTTAAGACTTCTTAATAACTAACCAGATACGTTAGCCATTGCGCCAAACCTGTTACAATGATTGGGTGCGAAATATTATAACTTATTCAATTACACAGATTACTGATGACGATACATACATTGATATTATAGTTACTGCTTAGTGACGCGACATACGCACACTAATAAAAAGCAGAACTCGTTCGTTTTATTTAACGTTTGTGTATGTAACTCTTCATACCGCGTGTGCGTGCAATGTGTAAACTAATTACGTTGTTCCACTGTACCACGAGACCCGTTCCTACATCCATTTTGAGAGGCAGACATGATAGAATTTTTGTCAATATGTTCGTTAATTTTTGCTCTCAAAATGGATGTAAGAACTTTATAGACCGTTGGTAGACAAGTAATCGGTCTATAATTTTTGGGTTCCGTAGTACCACCGGATTTATGGAGCAGGTGGGTTATTCCAGTTGTTAAGAATTGGGGCAACGATCCTGACTCTAAGGCTGACTGGAACTGAGACGCCAAGCGAGTGTGCGATCTTTTAAACCATTTTATCCAAAAGTTGTGCAGCCCGTCCGGCCCAGGAGATTTCCAGTTAGGTAACGGACGGACTGCACGAGCTACATCGTGGGGGCTGATGGTAATTGCCCCCATTTCTTGTATTGGATCACACGCTCGCTCAACCTCGCGAGTCCAATCGCCCTCAGTGTGACTGACAGGCACTGACCAGATGCTGCGCCAAAATGAACACATGGCATCATCATCCGGCAGGCGCGCATCAGCCACACCTTGGTCCGGTCGTTCCCAAGTCCTGTACACCCACCTCTCATCACTCTGGAATATGCGATTCTGAGTGTACCGCTCCACCCGCCGCTTGTACCGTCGAATACGGTTTGCCCATGCACAGATCTTCTGCTTCAGGAAGTCGATACGCTCTGTGATGCAGGATAAATAATCTCAAGGACTAATATCAGTCCCCGAGAATGCCCGCCTCACAAAGCGCATCACTCTAGGGCGAGTATTGCCCTCCCTGAAGCAGATTAGTTTGCCGATGAGTGCTCTAGCCTCACCAATACGACGCTCAATCCTGCACTGCCATGCTGGTACAGCTGGCTTTGGTCGTGCAGCTCTGTCACAGTTGGGAAATTTGACATGAGCTACACGACATGCCGCTACAGCCGCGCAGTACAAGATCGAGTGGGTATCGGCGAGGTCTTCGCTGTTGTCAAAACAGTTTGACAGCTGCGAATCTAAAGCACACACCAGCGCCTGGTTTTTCTTGTGCATGGGCAAACGGGGTAATCGTGGTCTTAATTCAGGCGGTGTAGAGCGATAAAGTCAAAGTCAAAGTCAAAGCATTTATTTCAATTAAACCATTTACAGGCTCTCGGAACGCATCCTCCAAAGCACTCCTCAATTGAATATTGCACTGGGAACTCACGGATATAGCCTCACCATTATCCTCTTCACCACCGTCGTCAGGTCGCGGTGAAGCACTGGGTAAATCTTGGGATTGTACCGCGACCGCAACCAGTGGCAAAGCAGACGTGACGTGGCTACTCCGTGATTCAAGGCGTAGTCGATCAAGTACTGCGTCGTCCAGCATATGATTACGCTGGATGGCCCGCACCTGATCCGACAATCGCTGCGCCGACACGTTGACAGCTGGCTCAAGCACCTGAAACAGAGAGAGCATCCGACCACGGTACGCATTATATTATTATTATTATTATTATTATTATAAATGATTAAGAGGATGTTTTAGTTTAACATATATTTTTTTCAAATCATTTACACTGCACATTTTGACGTGATTGTCAGCTTAAAATCTGTATAAGTCGTTTAATAGCCCCTTAAGAGCAAAAAGGGCAACTGCTACATTCTTGTTTTGGTAGACAGATTCACAAAATATGTCAGCATAAAACCGCAAAGATACGAAATCTGCAACTACTATCAAGACCCTTAAAGATTATATTAGCTACTAGCTGATACCCGCGACTTCGTCCGCGTGATTGTCGGTTATCTTTTGCACGGAACCCTTTTTTTTTCTAACTACTTACTTACTTACTTTCATATACTTTTAGTTAAAAGCTGTTATTTTGACATAACAAACAGACACTTCGATTATATTTATTATTATTTGCGAATTCAAATTCAAATTCAAATTAATTTATTCGCAATAAGTATTGGTACAAATTCGGTCTTAAAAGAAATAATTATACAGGTCCATAACACTTAGTCATAATGAATGTGACATGCAAACATTTGGGTTCATACTTATTATTAATTAATTATAATTCAACAATTAAAATTAAGTGGCATTTTGCAATATTATTAGATACATTTTTTTATTAAATACTATTAATGTCCAGGGGTAAATGATTATGATTGTTATTTAATTTTTAATCTCTTATCAAATATGTCGTTTACTGAGTATAAATTCTTTTCCCTTAACCATACTTTAAGACACCTTGCAAATTTATCCACGGGCAAGATTTTAATGCTGTCAGGTATAGCATTAAATATGCGACCACACATTGCATAGCTATTCTTACTATATAATGCTGTCCTTGGAATTATGGGCAAAACTATTCTATTTCTGTGCCTAATGCTTTTTGAGAACATTTCATGAGCTTTTTTAAATAGCTCCGGGTGCATTTTTTGCAGGGTTATCATTCTTTTTTGTACGGAACTCTATTTTGCTTTCTAAAATAAAAGCCTAAGCCTAAGTTACTCCTTACAACATCAGTTGTCTGTCAGTAAGAATCCCGTCAAAATCGGTCCAGCCGTTTCAGAGATTAGACGGAACAAACAGACAAAAAAAAGTTGGGTTAGGTACCGTATTTACTTTCATATGCATTTGGTAAAAAGCTGTTATTTTGACATTACAAACAGACACTTCAATTTTATTTATTTGTGTAGATTGTATGTATGTGTTGTATTTGTTTTGTGTTGTGTTTGTATTTGTGTTTGGGCCTCGTACAGGACCAATTTTCGTATCTTTTTTTTTTAATTATGTTATTTTTGTGTGCTTTTGTCCTGGGGGGCGAATAAACGCTTTTTCTTTCTTTGTTTCTTTCTTAGTATATATATGTTACAGTTAAAACTCTTAACCAGTCAAAATTACTTTTGACTGGGTTCAGTCAAAACCCTTATTAAGATAAAACATGTTTGCGTTACAAAATTAAAAATACGGAACGCCCTAGTTATAAGAATCACTACAAAAAATAGTTTTAAAAGGGTCACAAAAAAAAACCTACCAATCTAATGGATTTCTAAATATTAAGGATACATTTAAACCGTTCAAAAGTAGTTTTGACTGACTTTTGTAGGAAAAAGTAGTTTTGACTGGTTAAGAGTATTGACTGTGACAATATGTCACAGATACATAGATTATTTGCGGATTTTTGGTTTTCTATAATAAAAGTAGCCTAAGTTACGCATTGAAATTAGATCCTGTTGTCTTAATATGTAGCGCCAGTGTAATAATTACATTCGTTTTTTTAAAGCTCTTTCAAATTTTTAATTTCACTCAAATTGAAATGAACTGAAATGAAAATATCGTACACAGTGGTATTATGAATGTTCGGAAACATAATACTTCGAATAAATGTTATTTCGGCTAACTGTAATTTGGGTAAAAAGCTTATTGACCAAATAAAACGTCGGAGTAACGAAAAAAACTCGAAGTGATAACAGGTCAACTGATACAGTGGCAGACGTGACTTCGATGAAGTAAAAGAAAAAGGAAACGATAATAGTGGAAAAGTTTAGGTGAAATTAAATTCGGTCAAATATTTTTCGAACTTATGTTAAGTAACCATAACGGGAACCGATCACTTTTCCGATTTTTTTATGTTCGAATTTAGTTTTAGCGAAAACTATTGACCGACGTCTTTTTAACCCCCGACGAAAAAGAGGGGTGTTATAAGTTTGACGTGTCTGTGTGTCTGTGTGTCTGTGTGTCTGTCTGTGGCACTGTAGCTCTTTAACGGGTGAACCGATTTGAATGCGGTTTTTTTTATTTGAAAGCAGATTCTCTAGCGATGGTTCTTAGACATGTTTCATCAAAATCGGTTCAGCAATTTTAAAGTTATCAGCTCTTTTGTTAGCTGCGGTAGGGATCTTAGACGCATACCGGATGTTTACTTTGCTTTCAAACATATTATTATAGGTGACCACACTGAACTAAATAACGTTTAAAAAATTTAAAATAAAAATTAAATTAAAAATAAAAAAAAACCCCCAACGCAAAACATTAAAGCGATTATGTAAAAAGTCAAAAATAATACCTTTTGTTGAGCCATCAAATGTTTGTTCGTTGAAATGGCGCTATAATGTCGCGGCGGGGTACCGCTAAGTTTAAAGCAATAACTAAATAGCTAAAATAGCGAACTGATGGTAACTAGATTTGCAACAAGATTAACAACTAGATTAGCAACAAAAATTTGATAATATCAAAGCAAATTGGTCGGAAATGCTGGTAAATTAATAGACAGTGAATGAAATTAAGGGACTGACCTACTTAAGCGGTACCCCGCCGCGACATTATAGCGCCATTTCAACGAACAAACATTTGATGGCTCAACAAAAGGTATTATTTTTGACTTTTTACATAATCGCTTTAATGTTTTGCGTTGGGGGTTTTTTAAATTTTTAATTTAATTTTTATTTTTTTGCTATATGCATTATTCTACTAGTATTAAAAATGTGAAAGTTTGTGAAGATGTTTGGATGTTTGTTACTCAATCACGCGTAAACTGTTGAACAGATTTGGATGAAAATTGGAACACACATAGGTAAACCATTTCCTGGATTAACACATAGGATACTTTTTGTCCCGGTAATGGATAACAGTGGTCTATACGCGGGCGTAGCCGCGGGCAGAAGCTAGTTTGACATATTTTTAGATCATCAAAGTATCATGTGTCATAGTATTTTACCAAACTTTGTTTCGCCAATTTACAAAATAACTTTCTGTTTTGTTTTTTTTTCGGCTTTTGGCCGAAGCTTCTTTGGAATTTTTTTCATTCAAAGTCAAAGTCAAATCATTTATTTCAATCAGACTATATTTTGCATGCTGCATGCTGCATGCTTCCTGCATGCCAGCTGCATGCTTGATTGTGAAGTATCCTTGATTGCATGCTTCTTACTGGGACGACTTAAAATCACTTATGTTCATAATCCACTGTTTTTTTCATTAATTAGCAGTGATAGGAATAGGTAGTGCTTATTAGCCTAAAGTTTGAAGAACAGAGACAAGAAACGGAGACTTCCTTAGTACTATATTTTTTCTCGGACATCTGCCCGGACAACACTTAAATACATTAAAAAATTATGTTATTTGGAATAAGTTCGTGTTGTTTACCTAAAGTTTGCGACTAGACATAACATAACACAGTCGTTACAACTATCAAATATTCTGAAAGTTTTCTTTTTGGAGAACATTTTGTAAATGACTTGTTGATCTTAAAACTATGAAACGCAGTCTTTGTTTAAAGAGCCGTACACGTTTCGAAGTAAATATCTGTTTTCTAGCTCGCTCTTGGCCATGTTTCTTGAGATTTCTAAAGTTCAAGTGTATAATTTAAAAAAAAAACTGACAATTGTTTTTATTAAAAAACGGTCCTTTTTATCATATGAAAGTTTGTATGGATGTTAAATACGGTTAAAAATATGAACACGCGTAGCCACGTGATTGTTATTGAATTTGTTGTTACAAGAAATAAAATAAATAACTTTAATCAAAACATTCAAAACTAATTAAAGGTTGACTTACCGTATTATTTGATGTAGACAGACAGGAACAATCTTATTGCAGAAAATCGCAATCCATAAATTCAAGCCAAGGTAGTCGTATTAGGAAGATCCAATAAATAAACCAAAAAACATGCGAGGGTCAAAAACAATATTAACAGAAACAATATACGTGATACAGGAGATGCGCACTCAACAGACCGAAGTACAGGAGTGAGAATAACCTGAGCGGCGCGCCGTCACGCGGCGGTGGGGGAAGGTATGTAGAGCGTTCCCACGCCGCACGGGTATGCGACCACGCCGAGTTTAACAATAGATAACGAAATGCGCTGCCGTAAAAGTCCGCCCATTGTACTTTCGGTGCAATAAAGATTAAATGGTGTTTTTAAAGATTTTAAAGTTTAAGTGTGTTACTAAACAATGTGACCCAACATTATGCACATTTTGAAATATATTTTAGTAAGGTAAAAGACAAATACCTTTTGTTTTTGAAATGATAAATACTCTATCTCCATCCAAAATACGTATAGAGAATGCTAAAATGATAAAAATTACCGTTTTATTATTTTCAAAACAATTATCAGTTTTTTTTTTCAATTACACACTTGAACTTTAGAAATCTCAACAAACGTGGCCAAGAACGAGCTAGAAAGCAGATATTTACTTCGAAACGTGTACGGCTCTTTAAACAAAGACTGCGTTTCATAGTTTTAAGATCAACAAGTCATTTACAAAATGTTCTCCAAAAAGAAAACTTTCGGAAAATTTGATAGTTGTAACGACTGTGTTATGTTATGTCTAGTCGCAAACTTTAGGTAAACAACACGTACTTATTCCAAATAACATAATTTTTTAATGTATTTAAGTGTTGTCCGGGCAGATGTCCGGGAAAAAATATAGTAGTAAGGAAGTCTCCGTTTCTTGTCTCTGTTCTTCAAACTTTAGGCTAATAAACACTACCTATTCCTATCACTGTTAATTAGTTAAATGTAAGTGCCATTTACATTTAACTAATTAATGAAACAAAAAAGTAGGTTAAAATTATCTGAAATTAGATTCTGTTTTCTTAATCTGTAACGCCAGTGTAACAATTAGGTACATTTGTTTTGAAAACTCTTTAAAATATTTAATTTCACTCAAATTGAAATGAACTGAAATGAAAATAATGGTACCTAATTAAAACAGTGGTATAATGAATGTTCGGAAACATAATACTTCGAACAAATGTTATTTACGGCTAAGTGTAACTTCGGTAAAAAGTTTACTGACCAAATGAAACGTCGGAGTAACGAAGAAATATCGAATTGATAATAGGTCAACTGGTACTGATACAGTGGCAGACGTGACCCCGATGAAACAAAAAAATCGATATTTTTATATGAGCGGAACCCATTTTTTTTTCTAAAATTAAAGTCGGCTAAGTTACTCCATATAACATCAGCTAAAGTCCCGGCAAAATCGGCCCACCCGTTTCAGAGATTAACCAGAACAAACATTGTTTTTTTTTTAATAGGTACCATACTTACTTTCATAATGCATTTAGTAAAACAAACAGACACTTCAATTTTATTTATTTGTATAGATATGTATTGTATGTGTGTATATGTATTGTTGTATGTATATATGTGTATAGATTATTTGCGAGGATTTAATTTTTTTTGTACGGAACCCTTTTTTTTCTAAAATAAATGTAGCCTAGGTTACTCCTTATAACACCTACTATCTCCCAGTGAAAGTCCTATCAAAATCGGTCCAGCCGTTTCAGAGGTTAGCCGGAACAAACAGACAGACAGACAGACAAAAATTTTAAAAATTGTTTTTTTGGTATAGGTACCATACTTACTTTCATATGCATTTAGTAAAAAGCTTTTATTTTGAAATTACAAACAGACACTGCAATTTTATTTGTATGTATGTATGTATACAAATAGATTATTATTATTATTCACATTTATTCATTTGTTTACATATTATAATATATTTTTAAATATTATTAAAAAAAAATAAAAACATTTAAAAATATAAAAAATAGTAGCCCACCGGTATCGGGAGCAGGGTCCAAGCTACCGGTGGTCAGGGCTCCTGAGAGAGGAATCTCCTGACTATACGCGCCGTGTCCAGGAGTACCGCTTTCTGTATCAACAAACACCTAAGGAGGCTCTCGTTAGGCAGCTGGATCAAGGGCCAGCTGCCTAACGAGAGCCTCCTTAGGTGTTGGTCGAGGCTCTTGGAAATGAGTCCATTGGCCGTAACGACTATCGGCACAATGACTGCTGTATTCACATCCCACATGTCGACAACCTCGCGAGCCAAGTCAAGATACTTAATTTGTTTATTTTTCTCGGTTTTCACGAGGTTCTCGTCATGCGGAACCGCTATATCAACAATCATTGCGCGACGCTCTAATCGATCTATCACCACTATATCAGGCTTATTGGCAACAATAGTCCTGTCAGTGATGATAGATCGATCCCAATACAACGTGATATTGCCATTTTCGAGAACTGGGTCGGGCACATACCTGTAGTACGGTACTTCCGACTCCACAAGCCTATACTTTAGAGCAAGTTGCTGGTGGATAATCCTAGCTACAAGGTTGTGTCTATGCAAGTAGTCTCCGTTAGCTAGACGAGAGCACCCAGAGATAATGTGTCGGATTGATTCACCCGGCCGGTGGCATGCCCGACAAATGTCAACCGTGCCGTCCTTCACAATATACCTCCGGTAGTTGTTCGTCATCATAACTTTATCCATAATCGCACAGACAAAACCTTCGGTTTCCCCAAACAGGTTACCAAAACGCAGCCAGGATACGGACGCCAAGAAGTCTACATCAGGCCCATGTAGGGCCCGGTAGAAGCGCCCGTGAAGCTCCTTGCTCTGCCATACCTCCTTGCGGTCATTAGTATCGAGTGCTACAGATTTGCGCCAGTTCTCGTTCGCTAAGGAGAGCGGGGTGAGGCCCTTGTCCACTGAGACCACATCTCGGTGCATACCCACGTCGGTTTTAAGGAAGTACTCCCTGAGACTGCATACCTCACGGTTGTGCAGGGACTTAGCATTAAGAAAGCCTCGGCCTTCGCACTTCCGTGGGATATACAGTCTCATTACCGATGACCGTGGGTGATGCATCCGATTTGCGGTCAGCAATGTACGGACCCTCCTATCCAGGGCGTCAAGTTCCGTCTGAGTCCACTTGAGTATGCCGAAAGAGTACATCAAAACCGGCATGACCCATCCGTTGAAGGCGCGCACCTTGTTTCCGCCTGATAAAAGACTATTTAGCACTTTATTCAGGCGGCCAAAGAAGCGCTCCTTCAACGATTGTTTCATGTCGGCAGCATTGATGCCTAACGCTTCCGACATACCCAAGTACTTGTAGGTTTCGGTTCAGGAGAGGGATCTAAGGCGTATGGAATCCGAGAGTTGGGTTCCCACGGATTCCATAATCTCTCCTCGCTTCACATGCATGACTGCACATTTGTCCACACCAAATTCCATCCTGATGGCGCTACTGAAATTTTCTGTTACTTTCAGTAGCTCCATCAGCCGCAAATTGTTGGGGGCAAAGAGTTTCAGATCATCCATGTAAAGGAGGTGAGATATAACCTGACCTCCTCTTCTCAACCGATAGCCCAGACTTGAACCCTCCAGCAACGTGCTTAGAGGGTTCAAAGCCAAACAAAACCACAGTGGACTCAGACTATCGCCCTGAAATATACCTCGCTCGATCCTTATCGGTTCGCTATTCTCCCGGATTTGCCGACATCCTGGATAGCGAAGGATCGTCCTCCATTGCCCCATACACGACATCAGGAAGGTGCGCAGAGTTGTGTCTATTTTATACAACTCCAACACCCTCATGAGCCATGTATGTGGCACTGAATCATAGGCCTTCTTATAGTCTATCCAACATGTCGACAGATCCCTTCGGGAACGACGAACTTGCTGGTTAATGGCCATATCAATGAAGAGTAGCTCCTTAGTACCACGAGACCCGTTGCTACATCCATTTTGAGAGGCAGACATGATAGAATTTTTGTCAATATGTTCGTTAATTTTAGCTCTCAAAATGGATGTAAGAACTTTATAGACCGTTGGTAAACAAGTGATCGGCCTATAATTTTTGGGTTCCGTAGTACTACCTGATTTATGGAGCAGGTGGGTTATTCCAGTTATTATTATTATTATTAGTAGGATTCTTAGGCGCGATCTAAATCGACGCCAACGCCATCTAGTGAGAAAATCGGAACTAAGATCATAACAATTTGCCTTATTACAACTCAATCGAAATAACATAAAAATTAAACTATTATCCCACGGGAACGCATTACCAAGATAATAGTGCATTCTGTGGTTAAGGCAGTGCCATTGATAAAGTTCAAAACTAAAGATTTGTTAAAATAACAATAAAGTTGAACTATTATCCCAAGAGAACACATTACCGGGATAAAAAGAATCTTATATGTTAATCCAGGAAATGGTTTATCTACGTGCCAATTTTCATCCAAATCGGTTCAACGGTTTACGCGTGATTGAGTAACAAACATCCAAACATCTTCACAAACTTTCACATCTATATTCTATATATATATTTATACATACCGGCTGACTTTTTTTACCGTCTGGACAAAAACAGGGTGGAATAGGTGAATGGAGTAGAAGCCTATGGCACAGAAATCTCAATATTTTTTTTTCAAAAATCAAAAATTATTTTAACATATCAATAAATACTATCCCTTATTTGAAGTAAACTTTTCATAATAAAACCAAAAACCACCAAATAAAAAAATTAAACAAATAAATCGACAAATAAAGTAAAAACTCTACTTATAGTCACCCTACTCGACGCGCGGAAATTATCAATGATTTCGTAGCGACATTCAATTCTTTGATTGAAGCCGGCCGATAGGCATTAACGGAACTTCTTCCTCTTTCATTCTATTATATCCTTTCGCAGACGCACACTTGTCTACGTGTCACCGCACGCGCATCCCACACACACGCGCCCTTAGATCCTAGTACCGCGTCCGGGTCCCTACCACCAGTCACCTGCGATTAGTCATAGCGTGACGTCGATCGCTGTTTTTTACGTTACCGCGAGTGCAACGCCCGCCCTGTTATTGTTTTCATAATGACGTACGAATACTCCAACGTGGAGTACCTTGACATGATAAGGTTGTACTTCTTGTCTGGTAAATAGTGCGAGGCAAATGTACGCCGACGAGAAACACCTACAATCCCTTAGACGAAATGGTGTCCCTGCTCCCCGGAATCCCAGCACAGATTTGATACTCCGCACTTATCAGCAGCTACTTGACCATGGCATTCCTCTGGGCTCTGTGCTTTCTGCAGGACATGTATTTCCAGCACGGGTGTCCAGCTCTCTACGAGCGATGTGTGCGCGCGTACTTGGATAGCCAATTCGGTGATAAGTGGATAGGTCGTGGTGGACCTGTGAACTGGCCGGCGAGATCACCAGACCTAACTCCATTAGACTTTTATTTGCGGGCCGAACTAAAACGCGTGGTGTACACCGAAGAAGTCCGTAGTGTAAATGAGTAAAAACAGCGAGTAGGTACCTAATAGACGCTTTTAATGTTCTAAAAAGTGACAGACACGCTTAGAAGTCTTACTAACAATTTACAAAAATGTGCTACCTAGTTTTGTGTTTAGAAAGAAATGGTGGACGCTTCGAACAATTATTGCGATATCGCTAAAAACGTTGGTAAGTGAGTACCTACTTATCTTTATTTCAAATAATAATAATTTTGTGTAATCTTGTACCTATCCAGTTAATTTTTTTAACTAACAAACTATGAAATGCCATGGGAACATATTCTTGTTGCTATGGTGTTGACGACAGCGGTACTTCTGTAGGGACTGTAGGTATAAGTAAGCCCTTTGTTATACTTATCATTAAAACAAAATATTCCTAACGGGGCATTATACATAAATAGGTGTCGGTCGACAATAACAAATCTCAACACGAGTACCTACATACCTACACAAACAGTCAGACCTACCTACAGAAACAACTACCTATCTGTTCGAAAATCATTCCATGCGGAAATCGGACCCTCTCTTCACCAAACGAGTCGTCTATTCTTGCCATATTTTTTGGCAATTCGCTCAGTCCACTAAGCATTCTGTAATAGTGTAATAGTCAATAGTTTTAGAAAATAATAATAATAATTACTACTTATTATTAATTTTTCATTACTCATCAAGTTAAAACCTTCGAAAAACAGATAAACGTGTATGTTTAGTGATTGTTTTAAGAATATCTACAGGTTTGTTTACATTGCTATCAAAGGCCTTACCGATCTTGCGAGACGTAATTTATTATTGGTTACTTAACGGTTTCGTGACACGGACACTCAGAAATGTATCAAATTATTTGCCTACCACAACTACATACAGCAAGGTCACGTGTGGGTACACGCGCAAATGTGTGCGTGAGAGTGTAGGGATCAAGCGGTCACTATCATGCTCCATTCATACGAAATTGAAGCCTACGCCGTTTACTATCTCCTATTTTGACTATTATTAGTTTTACGCCAGCGTCGTAGGATGTATTCGTTTTCATGTATTTTAAGGATATTTGGAACATTTTTTAAATCAATGGTAGCAAACAAATATTAGCTTGTATGGATTCTATTCTACTTACAGAACACACCATATTGTTGTCCAGACGGTAAAAAAAGTCAGCCGGTATAATAAAACAGTAACAAAACTGTGTCTGTACATTGAAAATATTGTCTGTTTGTCTGTTTGTTTGTACACGCTAATCTTCGGAACTACTGGGCGGATTTGAATGATTTTTCTTTTGTTGTATAGGTATTAAGTCTGGGCAACATATAGGCTATAATTTATATTGGAAACTTGAACACCTGATGCAGAACCGCAACAGACCAGCTAAACTATAAGAGATACAAAAATGGTACCATAGCAAAAATTGTTCCACGTGATGAGCATTTTCTGCTGAGAGAATAAATTTGAAGATCTGGAACACCTGATGTGGAACTCCAAGAGCCCAGCTACACCATGACACATATAGGAATGACGTCTTAGCAAAAATTGTTCGGTCTGATGGGCATTTCCTGTTGACTTATAAAAATCGAAGATCAGAAACATCTGATGTGAAAATTAAAGCTATCACTAATTTCACTGTATCTTATAAAATAACATAAGCGGGGAGTACCTCCACGCGGTGAAAGCGGTAACAGTTTAGGACTGATTTTTGATGACGATGGTATATCATTGAAAATTTGACTCTACTGGCCAAAATTCCCATTTATTTTTTTATTTTATCGAATAAATATGCCTTCGGGCTTATGTTATTTGGGTGTTTAATTTCCTTTTCCATTTATCTTCGTGACACGGTAGCCTACCCGGTAACGCAGGGGAGCAGGCACTTAGATTTTAATTGATCGTATCTTCTTTACAATAAAACTATAATCATGCCTAGAAAGAGGTCAAATCTTTCCTAATGTTCCAAAGGAGCTAAAAGATTGAGGATCATAAGATCCCAAGAATCTACCGAAGAGCGTCAGGAGAGACTTGATGCTGTTCGAGAACATCAGGCTGCAACTCGCTCCGTGGAAACCTCTTCAGATCGCGAAGCACGCCTGCGTTCTCAGCGTATTTACGTATCTACATCCAGGTCTCTAGATAACCGGTGAAGAGTATGATGCGCGACTGACCGCTGATCGTGAACGTCATACATTGTCTCGCGAGTCGGAGACGTTCACGGATAGAGAATTGCGCTTGAGTTCTCAGCGTATCTACGCATCTGCTGCGGAACGTGATGCGCGACTGTCCGTTGATCGTGAGCGACATGCATTGTCTCGCGAATCGGAAACGTTTACCGATACAGAATCACACTTGAGTTCTCAGCGTATTCAACATTTACTAACAGGTCTTTTGAACCGAATGATGAACGTGATGCACGACTAACTGCTGATCGAGATTATCATACACTAGCGACCCGACCCAGCTTCGCATTGGCCTATAGCCTTCCTCGGTAAATGGACTATCCAAGACAAAAAGATTTTTTTAATTCGAACCAGTGATCCTGAGATTAGCGCGTTCAACCAAACAAACAAACAAACTTTAGCTTTATAATATTATATTATAGTATAGATTGTCCCGAACACGCACACAACAAAATTTTCATAATTAGTTAGAAAGTGAGAGAAAAAGAATTGCTGGAGTACGGCATGAAGAGACAGAAGAAGAGCGCAACGAACGTTTGAATTCTGATCGACTTCGACATTCTCTGAACAGAATGTCGATATCATCTGAAGAATCGGATATGTCTCAAGATATAGCCGTAGGTCATGGCGACCGTCCTTGGGTTGGTAAGGAACGGAGTTCATTTACGTATACTCCTATGATTGACTACGCCACATATTCCGCCATCGGAGGTATGATTCAAAATTGTACTTTTTGTACGTCTGGAATCATCTCGCGCATCCCGTTGGTTTCCCGTCCCCGGGCTCTTAGAATTCGACATCAGACGTTTCAGATCTTCGATTTTGCCGACCCTGTTGTCGCTGGCGTAAGCAACAGGATCCGCGTACGAAGTCGCGGGCAGAAGCTAGTTTATAATATTATATTAAGTAGGATAGTAGGATTTTGGAACTCCGACACGCTTAATCACAGATAAAGGCACTAGTTTTAAGAGTAAGGCTTTTAAGGAATGTATAACATCACACAACATCAAACATATCATAAACGCCGTCGCAACTCCTAAGGCGAACGGCCAAGTCGAGAGGTTTGAACGGACCATTTTAGATGCGCTATCCACTTCAACTCACAGTAAGGATAATGGTTGTTACAATAAATGTAACACAAAATTAAATAATCGTAGCCATAAAAACATTATTACATTTCATATTAGTCATAACATTATTAGTCATAAATAAAAATAAAAAAAAACTAAATGTCAATGCCAAAAAATTTAGGTTATGTCAACATAAATTCAAACAATTGTAATCCCAAAAAAAATTAAAAAAACAATTCAAAGAAATGTATATCAATGTAATGTCGTGGTTGAAAGTTGAATATATTATTTAAAGTCGTTAAAATATAAATAAATAATCACATATTAGTTCGAACTACTATTATCGATCGAGAAATGTGTAACCTAACTTTTGAGTGATACTGAAAAATATTTGTATACTATAGAAGCCAATACATACGACGATAGTACTAATAATACTGTGACATAAGATTGTATATCTAAATCAATTTAAAAATGTATTTACTCCACTTTTTAAATAAGTATTAGTAAAGTAGTCTACAATGTTTGAAGTTAAATAAATAGACTAGCAAATGGTAGTTGTATAGCGAAATATTACTGTAGTACATCTAAAAATTGAACTGTTAGTTTTCAGTTTGTTTAAACATTTTTTGAGTTTGTTTAAGTTTGTCTATAGAAGCCAATACATAAGATTGTATATCCAAATCAATTTAAAAATGTACTTACTCCACTTTGTACATAGGCATTAGTAAACTAGTCTTACAATGTTTGAAGTTAAATAAATAGACTAGCAAATGGTAGTTATATAGCGAAGTATTACTGTAGTACATCTAAAAATTACATAATTTATAACTGTTAGTTTTCAGTTTGTTTAACTTTTTTGAGTTTGTTTTGTTAAAGTTTGTTTAACCCATATATGCCCATAGGGTCGATAACGACCAAAATTACGCCGATACTGTTAATGCATATTTGACCGCGAACTGTTTATTGAATTTTTAATAAAACGCAATCTATTAATAGGTACCGGAACAATTTTGAAGCATGAGACAGTTTTGTTGACAGTTCATGACAATTTCGAGTGACAGTTTAGAGTGCAAGTTTATACTTGTTTATTTCTTGAAAAAGTGTGCGACCGATCGGATGCAAATGTAAGTATTTTGTGTGTATTATGTTATTTTACCTTATTTATAGTTTTTATAGGATATCTAATGAGTGTTTCAGAGTTAGAGATATTGTTTTTTCGAAAATAGTATATTTTTCTATTCACAATCGGTTGATATATTTTCTTGGGTCGGTAACGACCCTGTGGGCACATATCGTGTTTTATATTGTATTTTTTTGATTTTAGGTCTCGACACATACTCTCGACAAATGAAATAGCCGATGCCCTGGAGGTGTTCGATGACGATGAAGATGTTCAGGGCATCGATGTTTACATGGATCCGCCTTGCGATGGTACCATGTCGGATGGTGATTCCGGTGAAGAAGATTGTGATAGTATAAATCGATTGAACCGTCACCAATTACTTGCGCCGGCTGAGATGGTATTACGACAACGTGAAGAACATTTTGAAGAGAACAGAACTATCGATGAGGTAATAGTCAGTCCTGGTCCTAGTTCTGAACACCTAGAATCCATTTCCACGCCATCGGAACCCAGCCCACACAGGTCACGACGTTCTCGACCGGTTGCGACACCGACGATTATCACTGATTCAGAACGTTCTTTTTCGAATGTGCGCACCACCAGGACCACTAGGGGTGTTGGCCTTTTTTCAGAACGTAGTAGACAGCCCAACGTCAGGCCACGCAAATGGATAAAGCATGTACGTTTGCCCAGCACGGCCCCTCAGAATTTGCATTTATGGTGTACACCATTGCAATGTACTCGCCTCTAGCAGTATATGTACCGATTTCTTTTTCAATGTACCTCTATACTTTTGAAGAAATATGCAAAAAAAGGTGGCCGTGCCAGCCAAACGCTTTCAGCACGGCCCCCCATGTAACTTGAATAATACATACCGTATTAACAAATGTCTATAACTCAAGAAATGTACTATATTAATACGTTATATGTGCCGCAACAGTTATTGTGAATTCATAATAACAAATAATATATAGATGTGGATAAGGGGCCGTGCTGGAAAAAATCATTTTAAGAAATATCTAAAAAAGACAAAACATACTTAGCCAAAAAATACTTAGCCAAAAACTATTAAAAAATAATTGAAGTTTAGCAAGTAACATATGTACCGCATTGATTTCTCATACAACTTGTTATATTGTGAAAAATAAATCTATTTTAGTTCATTCAGCACGGCCCTCTATAGTTGCCTATATCTTTTTAAATAAGCCGTGTATGTTTACAAAATTCGACTTCCTGAATAATATATAGGAGTACATTCCTTTCAACTAAATTGCAATTCTGCTGTATCAATACTTTAGAAGATAAATTCAATCTAAAATATACATACATTAAAACTGATGGGGTGACCATGATTTCATATATTTGGTAGGTAGGTACTATCGGCCAAACTTCCGCATGCACACCTCTAAGGCGATAATCGCATAGCTCGTCTCATGACTCGATCGCCCGATGCATGCATTTTGACCAATAGGATGCACAAAGCGAGATTTTAGTCATGTCCGTATTAATATAGTGATGTACAGAAGTGTGACACTCACACTAGGCGCGTGCTATGCTCACTTGTTTGTGAGTTATTTCGTGGGAATGTCTGAACATCTGGTTAATCAATAGGACGGCTTAATAGAACGGCCATAAAATACATTCTCAAAAAAATTACAAAATATTTTTATGTTTGTTGTTATTTCTTGTTACACGCCCTGTACTCACACAAATGCATATTGCCTCTAATTGGGCGAAACCAGGAAGGGGTGTGGTCTGTCACTAGCTGCGCTTGCCGCTGAAATATTTTCTTAACTGAGCATGCTTAAGTTTTGTTGATAGTACATAAATGTTCTATATTTATGTACTTATATTAATTAAATTATGTGACTACATTGAAATAAACATTCTTTTTACCCGACTGTACCAGAAGGACGGTAAGGTTTTTCGAGTGAATGAATGTAGATATGTAGCAACCTTCATTTCTTTGGCACGCTTTGTAGTCTAAACGGCTTTATTAATTTCAACTTGAGAGATGTCGTTATATTCGTCTTAATTGTGAGAATGACACAGGGTAGGTATAGGTACCCATCAAAAACATTAAAAATAAAAATAACTGATTCTTGGCGTCAAGTAATTAATCGTTTTCTTTTCCTCAAAGCCTATCTAGTGGGATAATATATTAAATAAACGAATTTCTAAGTGGACTAGCTTTAACTTACGGTTCGGCTCGCGTGGTAGAAATAAAAAATATATAAAGCGTGCTTATAACCTTCCCCTAGAAAAAACACAACTTATAATATGTTTAAATAAATGTTATTCAGAATGAGAAATGCTAAAAAAAACAAAATATTCAATGTTTCTCAAAGTTTAAAATTTGTCCGCTATTGGGTAATTTATTTAAATAATTATGTGTTTATTCATTACATCTTAAAAAATAATCATTAAGTATAATAATATATTATCAGTTAATTTTGTCGTGTGCGATCGCTATTAGTTCACTGACGCTACCGTAATTTTTAATGTGGCGCTGGTGTCGCGGTTACTCCATGTTGCGCTTGAGTGTTTATTGACAGTCACATCTCTACGCGCATAACAGACAGTAGTAAATATAAATACTGCTCAAATAATATGAATATTCATGGGTCGTGTGTTTGTGCAGTGAATTCTATTTCAAGGACGAAAATGGATTGTTAAAATAAACGGGTAAGTAAGTTTTAAGTTATAATATAATTTATTTGTATTTAAAAAATAGATTTGATGTAAGTATATCTAGGTAAGTGCATGTAGGAATTGAACTTGACCCTAAAGAAGATTGCGTAAATATTAAAGTTACACGTTGTATGCACATAAGATAATGCAAAGCACATTAAATCAGTATGCTAGATTTATTTAATGTTATTTAAAAATACCAAAATGTATGAAGCACCTGCTTACGACACAAATCTTTGCAAATTTTCTTTTTTTACAAATCTTTGCATGAGTAGTAGACATGCGCATAACAGTGCATCGAAAGTCAATGCCATATGATATGCACCGGTTCCAAAGTACATCAACTTTTGATATGCACTTTAGTACATATCAACCGGCCATGAGGGCGGTCGATAAATACGATTTATACACTATGCACTGCGGTTGATAATAGCAACCGCAGTATATAATATATACTGCGATTAATAGTACATAGGGCATACCCATGTCACTTACAGACATGTGTATACACTATGCAGAACATCACTTCTTGAGATATAAACTGTAACGCAATGGAATAGGGTTCATTTTAACTTGTTGTGGCTAAGCTATGCTTCGGTCTCATTCACTCTCATTATAATTTGTATTAGCTGTCGCGGGTAATGCGTTTCACGTCAGAGTTGGCGAGCCATACATATTACATGCACTCTTTCTCTCACTCATTGCCCGTGTGATACGAATGAATGCGATGCCATAGTCAATGCGGTGTATAGTACATATCTCAATATCTCGGGCAATGCGAGTGAATGTATACACTGCTCAGTGAATATGTACTTTGTGATATCAACCGCAGTGCATATCCATGTCTAATGAGTAGTTCTATTATTAATTATTTCTTACATTAAATTTATTTTGCTAACCATAATATATGATAGCAAACTGTGTAATGAGCCTACGATTATTATGTTACCTTACATAATTAATCATAGTTTTTGTTTAATTGTGTTCTGTTCATTTACAAGCAAAACCCAAGAGTGCTTCGTAGTTATATAAAAGAAAATACTTGTGTATCTAGTAGTATTAAGCCTTTACAATTATTAGGAGTTACATTTCTGTTGATTTTACGCCCAGAGTCCATAGAAATTTACCTACCATCTTTTAAAATTTTAAGGAACTCATCAATATAGTGGAAATAAACCAACTTTACCCACTATACATATATAGAGCAGGTAAATGTGACACGCAAAAGTTGAGATATACAATTTTCGGACGCTATTTTAAACTTAAAGCGGCCCGTTGGCAGCATCGTTCATTCATTCAGCATTTTTCACTTAAGAATTGGTGTAATCATACTGAGCAGTAATTATAAAAAATGTTGAATAATTAGGGTATCAAAAATAATTATCACTTTATATTAACCGTTATTTATTAATATATTTAGTAAATAAATAGGTAGCAAAATTATATATAAATCTAAAAAGAAGTTACGTAATTCACTATAAATATTTGTACAGATTTTTTTTCTTCAGATTGATACAATTAATGGTGAGGATGGGCAAGAAAAGTGATGTAGCATTAGATGTACAGAAACAACTATTTATGAAAAATCGACATCAGCTCAAAGGACCGAAATATGATAGAAATGTGTACCAGAAACTAGCTGAAGAGCTTAATTATGCTATGTCTCCGAAAGCATTGTACCTAAGTTATAAAAGAAATTTTCTGGGCACTAATGACCTCACACCGGAGCCAACAAAAATTGATGACAAACTAGGAAACATTAGTGTTGGAACGACACCTTTGAATTCGTCTAAGAAATCGACACCTTTGCCTGAATCATCCGAACATAGTAAAAACGAAGATAGAAATAGAGTTATTTTTAAATTTCCTGTGGATATTCACGAGTGGAAAAAAATACAGCCAATACGCAGCACTTTTCGACGAAACGATAAAAAGAAGCCATACCTGAGATATGAAACATACAAAACCATTCCTAAGTATAAATGGTCCTGCCTTTTGAGGCAAAAGCTTTGGAAACATTTTAAATTGCCATGTACGATATCTTTTAAAAATTATAACATT
The DNA here is from genome assembly GCA_947361185.1 of Charanyca ferruginea. Taxonomy (NCBI): domain Eukaryota; kingdom Metazoa; phylum Arthropoda; class Insecta; order Lepidoptera; family Noctuidae; genus Charanyca; species Charanyca ferruginea. Next base: position 18,085,600 of record OX376077.1, on the reverse strand, counting down.
AATAGCAATGGAATTACCTTCCACGGAAAATGTACTCAGTGCAACGCAAAAGTGCGTATTCATGACACCGAGAAGACAGACAAGGTCGTCGAATTTCTTTGTGAAATTATCAACTTAGATAATAACTTTAAGCATGACCCACGAAAGAAAGTTCGTTGTACTCCGTACTTGAGACGAAAATTATCAGATAATTTAAAAGAAAAGCCAGCAGCCGTTGTTCATAAAGATCTGGCACGTCGCACAATGACATTCGGAGATACAGAACCACCTACATTGCCATCTCTTGGAGCACTCAGGATAATCCGTTATGAATCTAATAGTCAACATTGGTATCACAAAAATGAATTAATGTCTTTGATAATTTTAGCTGAGAGCGTCGAGTTCTCTAATATAATTCAAGAAATACTTATAAAACCAACATTTCATGTACACTATTGGTTAGAAGAACAACTCAATTATTATAGACACTATTCTAAAGTAGTTGACAGAATAACTATTTCCCTAGATGCTACTGGTTCTATTTATAAAACTAACAACCTAACCAAGAAATTATTTTTATACGTAGTAATGTTAACTGCTAATAATAGCTTGAAATCTGTACCCGTCGCCCAAATGGTTAGCAATTCCCATACCAAAGAAACTATTGCGGATTGGTTATCTAAATGGGCAAAGAATATCACTTCGCCCGCAGAAGTTATAACTGACGACTCATCGGCTTTGATTGCGGCTGTAATTAATTGTTTTACAAAATTTAACTCAACCAAGGATTATTTAGAGGCTTCTTTTAAAGCATTAGAAGGCAACTTCATTGTACCTAATTTATATATGAGAATTGATACGAGCCATTTTATTAAATCTATTCGTAAAATTTCTTTAGAAAACGCACCAAAAAAAGTGAATTACTTATTTGTTCAGTGTATTCTTTACATTAAAAAAACAGAAAATATTAATGTCATCAAAAACATCATCGATAAACTGCTAGCTATAATCCTGTCTAAATATCATTCCAAGCATTGTACTGAAGCCCAATATTACCTGAGAAGTGTACTTCAAAATGTAAATATTAAGGAAATACATGATAATATAACTGAAGATGACTCTTTATCAAGTGATGACCGTTACTGTTTACATGATGACGTTCATGTTGATACAACGTTTAATGAGCTGAATTTCGCGAAGTGGTTTGAGGAAACTGTTACACATCATAAAGAAGAAGTTTGTGTAACTGGCCCTCTAAATGATTTTTATTATCCGCCCTTATTAACGACAATAAAACGACTACTGCGAAAATTGCCCCTGTGGTCGAATGTCATGATGCCATTATATAAATCAGATAATAAAAATCCTTCGTCGAGTGCATCAGAGGATCATTTTAAAACTTTAAAACACTTGCTGCTGAAATCTAAAATAACAAAACATAGAATTGACGTTTTCCTGCAAAGACATATTAATTATTTAAAAGGAGAGTTAAATATTGCAGCGAGTAAATTTCATATAGAACCTAACACTGTAAAAAAAACAAATCGCAGGACGACAAAACCCATAAGTAAAAAACAACAAAAACCGAAACGACAATTTGTTCAAGACTCAATATTTAGCGATCAACCAACATTTGTAGAAAATTGGGGAGGTCAAGCAGACAAGGCCGTTAATGTAAAGCCACATACCGGTATAAAATTTATAAAAAATGGTAACATGATTAAAAATTCAACAGTCGTTAACACATGCGGTTTTGATGCAATAATGTTTTTGATTGCATTTGGCTTTCAGTCGTTTTCTAATTTCAAAATGGAAATTGAGTCAAAAGATAATAAACTTCGAGACTATATAAATCTCATCTTAAATGAAAATGTTGACAAAGGTACTGTGTATGAAATGAGAAATTACGTTTGTCATGAATATTTTGACCGGCCAGCGCATGTAAAGATAATAACAGATTGTGAATGCAATGTCGCTAATTTGTATGAGCAAATGTTTACCAATTTATTTTACAGTGCTCAGTTTATAAAAGTTTGCACAAAAGAAGAATGTCAATATTATGTAGAAATCATAAGACCTTTTATAGCTTTGAATATTAACATAATTAACACGTTTGGTATTTTGGCATTAGAAGAATCACTTGCTATCGAAACTACTTCTCAAATTTGTAAAAATAATTGCGGTGGAACTGTCATTTCAAGTTATAAATTACAAAGGATTATAACCTTTGATTTAAATGGAACAGATGCAATAGTTTTGTGTAATATCCCGGTCACTATTAATATTCAAAATCAAATTTATGGTGTCGTTGGTGCCATTGAATATGTAGGGAATTCAGAGGGAACTCTGGGCCATTATAAGTGCCATACGCTTAGCCATGATCTGTGGCTATGTTATGATGATTTGGCCTTGAAAATTAACAACAGTACAGTGGAGTCGATATTTTTACACACTCTTACTTACGTTTTAGTGAGTGATATGTGATATTTAATACAACTAAAAATAATAACTTTTACGAATATTCCGTTTTCACGTCGGAGCGGAGCTCAGGGTTTGCTGAATATGATCCTATGAGTGACGGCTCTGGTAATTACAGTGAAACCAGAATATGTTTTTGAGCCATGGTTTTTAAATAAATGTATTTTGTAATAATTTAAAGTTAATTTTACACTATTTAAGAATCTGGTAAAGACTAGTTGCTAAAAATATGCATATGAAACTGTGAACTGTTTAATAAGAAGTCAATACTGTTGTAATGTCATCTGTGATTACTTTTAATAAGTTAATTTATGTACTAGTTTTTTCTATGATTATTCCATAGGTAACATAATATTAGTAACATAAACGAACAATATTCTAATTGTTATAGTCGTTGAAAAACATCTGTGATTACGTGGATTTAATTAATTGCCTGTGATTATACCAAATAATTAAAGCGATTCATGCAAATTAATATTAGTGTAATGTAAGGTTCAATCAATATGATTTATTGAACGCGTATCTGTGATTTTTTAAGATTTTTAAGCTCTGTAGTGTTATTGAGACATAGGTTGTTATTCCATGTAAACGAACTAATTTGTGAAATGTAATGAATCTGTGATTTTATTGTAATGTATGATTTTTAAGAGTTTGAGCTATGTAGTCTTAGCGACACTAACTTGACACTTGTACGATTATCGACCTATTATGTATAAGTACCTAGTTATCGTTTATATAGTTTACCATATTGTTGATTTGTTTATTTTAATAAAGATTTACTCAATTTAAGCAGTATTTTTTATCCTATTTTCATGTAGAATCATGGTCACCCCATCAGTTTTAATGTATGTATATTTTAGATTGAATTTATCTTCTAAAGTATTGATACAGCAGAATTGCAATTTAGTTGAAAGGAATGTACTCCTATATATTATTCAGGAAGTCGAATTTTGTAAACATACACGGCTTATTTAAAAAGATATAGGCAACTATAGAGGGCCGTGCTGAATGAACTAAAATAGATTTATTTTTCACAATATAACAAGTTGTATGAGAAATCAATGCGGTACATATGTTACTTGCTAAACTTCAATTATTTTTTAATAGTTTTTGGCTAAGTATGTTTTGTCTTTTTTAGATATTTCTTAAAATGATTTTTTCCAGCACGGCCCCTTATCCACATCTATATATTATTTGTTATTATGAATTCACAATAACTGTTGCGGCACATATAACGTATTAATAGAGTACATTTCTTGAGTTATAGACATTTGTTAATACGGTATGTATTATTCAAGTTACATGGGGGGCCGTGCTGAAAGCGTTTGGCTGGCACGGCCACCTTTTTTTGCATATTTCTTCAAAAGTATAGAGGTACATTGAAAAAGAAATCGGTACATATACTGCTAGAGGCGAGTACATTGCAATGGTGTACACCATAAATGCAAATTCTGAGGGGCCGTGCTGGGCAAACGTACATGATAAAGCGAGATCTTCGTACCCAACAAAGTGAGTGGTCACCTCCACTGCCACGACCAGTTCTTACACTCACCAAGGAAAGTGAACCGATAGAATTCTTTGAATTATTTTTTAGTGAAGATGTTATAAGGTATATGGTCAGGCACACCGTAATGTACGCTGTTGAAAAGCATAACTATAATTTCTGTCTATCGGGGGATGAATTGAGCTGTTTTATAGGTATAATACTCCTTAGTGGTTACGCGCCTTTACCGAGACGGCGTATGTATTGGGAATCCAACGAGGATACCCACAATGTTTTGATTGCGAAGTCGATGAGGCGAAATCGATTTGAAGAGATATTTAGGTATTTCCATGTTGCTGACAACAGCAACCTACGTGTAGGAGATAAAATGGCAAAAATTCGGCCTTTGTTCAACATCATGAACAAAAAATTTCTAATGTATGCTCCCATCGAAAAAAACTTGAGTATCGATGAATCAATGATACCATACTATGGGCGTCATGGCTGTAAGCAGCACATTCATGGTAAACCAATCCGTTTCGGCTTCAAAGCATGGGTGGCAGCGACTCGTTTAGGATACTGCTTACCAGCTGAGTTATATGAGGGAAGATCTGAAGCGCGAGATACAGGCCTAGGGGAACATGTTGTTACCAAATTGACGAATACAGTCAAGACTGAATACAATAAACAGAAAAAAAAAATCGGTGTTAAAAAAGATCTGGGCATATATGGTTTGTATAAGTCTGTCTAAGTGTACTTATAATCTAATTTTCTCTTTTCAAAAGTCAAGGGACTCGCTTGTAAGCTGTAAGCCAACCGATAACTAAGAATAGGTAGTAATGGATAACATCTACTAATGTATAACGCTAAACATGCAAGGGCACTCGCTGAGCCGTGGCGTGATGGACGGACGTGTGACAAAATATTTTGTGAAATACATGGTACAATTGTGAAAATACTGGACTTTACATTTTCGTGAAACTCCCTTTTCCTGAAGCTATCCCTATAATCCAGATATTGTTCTGAAGTCATGCGTCCAGGTATTTCCACAAGTTCGCCAGGACCAACAGAACTCATCCATCCCCAGAATCCCAAGCTCAGCCGACCACTCGACCTGTTGGGTATCACATTTTCTATGTGATATCGTGCGTTGTCACGCCGCTTTAATATTTTCCTCCGATCTCTGTCGGATTTAAATGTCTTTTGACCGACGAATATTTCATAACGCCTAGACGAAATTATAAAATTCCAGGCAAAAACCTAACTCTAGCCTCAGCATGGGCCGGAGAAAAACCTATTCTTTTTTGTCGGGATTCTTGTTTTTATTCCAACGGCCTGCAATCTTCATCGGATTGTTTGAGTTGATACCTGAAACAAAAAAAAATCATATACAATTAAAATGAAGATTTATACCTATTTACCTAATGCTATAATAATAATAATCTTACATTTATCAACAAAGTAAAAGCTCGTTATTCACGCTTCCTTTTTCGCGTTTTCATTATTCGCGGATTAAAATTTTGCGACCCAATAGCTACGTATTATGTTAATACACAGGATTCGGTACCCTTTGTATACGCGTCGGCGAATGATCTAATATAAAAATAAAACACATCTTATTACAACTATGCCTAAAGCAATTTTCTTAAAAAAAAAAATACACAGTTTTAAGCTCTTCAATAATGAATGCAAAGAGGAGACCATAAAACACGCAAAGCGGCGCTTAACGAAGGACATAACGGAACGTCTAATAATATGTGGAAGCATTTAACAATATACTTTAGTTATAGAGTAATAAGACTGATTTACTTAAATATTATTCTGTTTGTTAACATTCTCAAAAACACCGAACGCGGCGAAGGCGGATCATATCAAGGGAAAAGGCGAACCGTCGTATACAGCGTAGAGATGATCATTAAAAGTTATAACGCTTAATTTAACAGAATATATTTTTTTAACATTTAACTTCATTAATAATAACTGAGATTTCCGTTAAAAGTTATAACAACGAACCTCTTCGAATTGGGCGAGCAATATCATTGTTTATTTTAACACCCTCTAGTGGCTCGCGTGTAAGTTTATTCTAAAAGTTATATTACAAGTGTTTGTAGATGGCGTTGTTCTTAATGCAAGCGATTATGATCGATATAAAGCCAAGATTGTTTGAAATGCAATTGAAAATTGCCTGGCAAAAAAAATAACATTTAACACACGTTAAAAGTTGTTCATAGAATTGTAAGTCTTATGCTATGGAAATAGTATTCCTTTTTGGTTGAAAACTGAAAATAACTCTTAACGTATGTTGTCAATATAACTTTTAATACAAGATGGCGTGGTTCCTAATGTAAGCGATTATGGTCATTATAAAGTCTTGATTGTTTGAATTGTAATTGAAAGTTGCCTGGCAAAAAAAATAACTTTTAACACACCATAAAATTGTAAGTCTTATGCTATGGTAATAGTATCAGTTTTTGGTTGAAAACTTAAAACAACTTTTAATGTTTGATCGTCAATGTCAATTTATTTCCTGCAAATTTTATTCTGGGATTCGTTGATTGTGTTCATGAGTGTCAGTGATAGTGAGATACCTGTGTTATTATTATGACTTCAAGACGTATTAATGCCGTAATTTGGAACTCGTACCACCAATAACCAACGGAACATGTTAAACATTTAGGATTTCATAAAAAATAACAAGACACGGGTCGTGTTAAAAATAATGAACTTCTTAACAGTTATATTTTTAACTTTTAATTTAACATGTTATTTTTATTTAACTTTTAACTTTTAACCATTAATGTTTTTTAACGATTAATCACATCACTAATACAGCGGCGAAATTGCGAAGCTTTAACAACATACTTACTTTTAATATTACGTAAATCCATAGAACAGAATACTGAACACGAGCAAAATTTTATAGAGCGAAATTTTTTGACAAAAAAGTGCAACTATGTGCGCAGGCGCAACGCAGCGAATACTGTGATTGGCCGATGCCACGATACACAGACACACAGTCCCTTTCCTACAATTCTCTGTATTGCTGGTAGCGTAGTTATAAGTGTGTAGGGTGTCTGACTAGATGTGTAGCCGTGTGTACATAGTGGTGACCCAAAATGGAACATCTCCTTTAGAATATTTATTTATCACGAAAAACCTCTACAACTGCCACGTTGCCAGCCCACGTGCGATAAACGCTCTTAAATTGTTTTTTCGAGGGTTACGGGGTCAAACCCGATAAGTAACAAAAATTGAGATTTTTACCTAAAAGTGCAGTTATAATGCATTTTTTGCGCTCTTTTTAATGGTATTTACAGATAAACCGACTTAATAAGGATCACAGAAAAGGCTGAGTTAATAACCCAATAAGTATTGTATGTATTAACTACAACATCGGTATAATATAGTATAAATAGACGTAAAGCTTGAGATTTTGGTTTTATTTAGTGGAAGAAACACATAACGTATATTTATGGGTGTTTAGGGCAAACGTTATTTGGGCAAATTTAACTAGATCTACAAAGTAACACCAGTTATTAATCTTTAACGGGTTTCGCTTCTTACGATATTATAGTAAAGTTATTTTTAATGATAACCAGAAGCTATTAACCATATTTGTCGGATTTTAGTTTAACGATATTATTTAACTTATACATATTTTGTTTTAGTATAAAATCCAATAAATATAATTGTGGTGTTTTTCTGAAAACCCGTATTTAAAAATAATACGTAAAGTTTAGTTATCGGATTGTCGCAATTATTTTTTAACATTTTATTTTTTATTTTATGTGAGGTGAAACCCAATAAGAGTGGTTGAGTAGTACCTACGCAGAGGTCACGCCCCGCGCGCACCGTGCCGGTCAGTTCGCGCTGCGATAGCGACCGTTGAGCAAGCGCACGCATCAAAATAATAATAAAAAACGTTGAAAGTTAGTTTACTTGCGTTTAATAACTTAATTTGGTTTCATAACATAATAGAGGTGTGATGGGGGATCGAGCAAGGAGATTAGTAGCACTAGCTTACAAAAACACTCCAGAAAAAGGTACGTATAACCTTGAAGCTCACAAGCTAACCTTGAACATGTATGCGTCCAGCTATCTAACGAAACTATTCAAATAAGCGTATAAATTTGCATGTTAATATTGATTGTTTATTGTTGATAATTTAAATATTTATATGGTTCGGAGTCAAATATTGCTATCTTGTTTTGTGAGGCGCTGATAAAACGAGACAGAAATAGTGAATGTTTCGAGAACAGAGAACTTATTGGGTTTTAGCACTAAGCTAATAAATACGTCAAATAGAGGGTTGTGTCGATAAGTCGATATAACTTGTTGTGTCAAAATAAAACATAATAAGTAATTATTACAATTAAAATAATTTGAATAAACCTATTAAGTATTTCGATTTATCGGACTTGCCCACTCAACCCTCATAATTAAGTGTTAAGTTTCTTAGGTTGTGCAAATACTGTTAACAAGTATGCTAGCTACTTTGATTGACTATTAGTTTCTTGTAGTGTTTCTTCTCAACCGTGACAAGGTTTCAACTCCTCTTGGGAGCAACTGGTAGATTCATGATTTGTAAAAATGCCTACATGTATGGCCTACTTACGTACTAAATACTACTTACTGAATATCATTTAGGTATTACGTTTATTGACTTGTTAAAGTATTTGTTGACGTCATTAAAACAATAGAGGTTTCTTGTTTCGTTACCCGACTGCCCAAGAAGGAGGTTTTCTCCAGGGAGAGGGGCTGGTTATCTCCTGCAGCCTAAACAAATGGAAGGATTTTGAAGTGCGATGTGTCATATTATTCGTTTTTATTTTCAGATATTACTCCGAGTACCTCGTTACCGAGAAATTATGTTAGAAAGTGTTCAAGTGACTCTTCAGATCTTGATGGTACACAAATGGATATTGCCAACGAGATGCACAACATTGTAAACGATAATTACAATATCGACACAGGTTTGTTTTTTTTATATTTAGTTTCATTCATTTATTTTTACAATTTTAGTTTATTTTATTAGATCAATTGTATTGTTTCATTTATTTACATTATTTTTTATTGGTAATTTTTTATTTTTTCTAGATGATGAAGTATGTTTATTTGGCAGTGACTATTCAGATGAAGATCCTAATTACGTGCCGGAATTAGACCATGATTCCCCGAATGAGTCTGACTCTAATAGTATTCCAGAAAGTCCGAAAGTCCCGGAAGTTCCGACAATACCGAAAAAGCTTTTTAAAACTATTCTTGATAATTGCTATGTATCAGACTCAGATGAAGATTCACCAAATCAAAATAATTTTGTCAGTAATAACATTATTATTCCTGAAAGTCCAAGAGTTTATTCACCATTGGAAGAAACAGCCGAAACGATTCTTGAATGTATATTGGATAGAGTTTGGGTTACTGTTAAGCCTTTAAGACGACGTAAGAGAGCTCAACCAGAAGAATGGAAAAAAAATATTGCCAAAAATAGAAAAATCGAAGGATTATCTTACGTGACCAAAGGTATTACACGCCCCGGTAAAGTTCCAAAGCCTATTAAATGTGACAAATGCATTTATAAATGTACAGAAAAGTTTTCATCAGAAGAACGTGATAGTCTGTGCCGTCATTTTTACAAGATGGATTTCAAAGCTAAGAAGAACTTCATTCTTTCTTGCATTCAAGTTCAGGCTGTGAAAACACGTAGACTTCAAAAAATATCAAATAAAAAGGATCGATCGTACAGCAAAAAATGTTACTTTCAAAAAAACAACGAAAAAATTCAAGTATGTCAAAAGTTTTTTATGGCTACGCTGTGCATAAGTGTCGATGTCATTTCCGATGCTCTGAATAAAGTAGATTCATTGGGTTTGTACACCGCGGATGATAAACGAGGAAAGAAAAGTCCACCAAATAAAACAAAGAAAGAGGATGTTCAGTTTGTTAAGGACCACATAGAATCCTTTCCCGTAATGGAATCTCATTACTACCGTAAGGACAGTAAAAAGAAATACCTTTACCCAGATGTAAAATCGTCAGTCAAGATGTATTCATTGTATAAAGCCTTATGCACAGAGACACACAAAAAACCAGTTTCAGAATCGAAATACCGTGAAATTTTTAACCAAGAATTAATTTCAGTTTTTTTAACCCAAAGAAAGATCTGGGTAACCTTTGCACGAAATATGAAAAATCGGAGTCAAAAGAAGATTTGGAAGTTGAATACCGAGAGCATATACAACGGAAAGTCGTCTGTCAAGAAGAAAAAGACGCTGACAAAGCTCGTGCTAATACGGATAAAACATTTATGTCTATAACGGTGGATTTACAGGCGGTTTTACAGATACCTACTAGTGGAGAAAGCATAATGTACTATATGAGGAAATTGGTGCTTTACAATTTCACCATATACGAAGCTAGTCTTCCAAATAATGCTTACTGTCTTTGCTGGAGTGAGCTTAATGGTAAAAAGGGCAGTTGTGAAATAGGATCATGTCTATTTTATTATTTATCATCACAGCTCCCAAAAACCGTGACAGAATTGAGTATTTTTTCGGATACATGCAGTGGACAGAATCGGAATCAATACATATCTGCTCTGTTACTTTGGGCAGTACAAAAAGTAGACCATTTACAGATAATCGAGCAAAAATTCCTTGAAAGTGGACATAGCCATATGGAACTTTACCGAAACATTACCGAAACTCGCTCTGTGAACTAGGTCTGGAAAGCGGAATAAGTCAATTCACTCGTATTGATAAGAGAAGTGACTGCGTAACAAAAACATGTATAGACCACATTTTCATACGTAGTGTCGACTGCCGCGCCGTGCACACAGCTGTTATAAAAAACGCACTAGCCGACCACTTCATAACCGGTTGTGCGCTCGTCGACAATGCGTACGTGAATGGGGATAGTCAGTATAAAATAATTACCAAATTAGATAACGAGAAATTAAAAAGTGAACTGAGTAAAATTGATTGGAGTCTAGCCTTATCATATAATAACCCTTATGATATTTTAAACTTGATATTAGATAACTTTTCAGCCGTGTACGAGAAATGTAAGTACAATATAAAAATAAAATTAGGCAAAAGACAGACTTGCAAATGGAAAAGTAACAGAATTGTAAAAATGTGTGAAAAAAGAGACCAACTTCTACATATTTGGCTTAAAGACCAGAGCAATGTCACAAATAGATTACTATATAATAAATACAGAAATAAGACGAACAAACATATTAATAACGTAAAGAATAATTACTTTCTAAAACAGATAAATTTAAACTTCCGAAATTCTAAAAAGGTTTGGGGAATTATTAACAATTTGTGTGGGAAAATATCTAAATCTATAGATGACATAATTACAAAATACTTTAGATTTAGGCCGGATATTATAACAAATAAATTTGCCTATGGGTTCCGAGACAATGTTAACAGTACATGTACGCAGTGTACCACACCAATATTAGATATAAACTCCTATAGTAATAATTGTTCCTCTTCAATGAGATTACAAAAGGCTGAAAATGATGTTGTTTTTTCTATAATAAAACACTTAAACGACAGAAAATGTCCAGGTTTCGATAGTGTTCGTGTCATTGATTTAAAATACATTAATAATGAGATTACACCAGCTATAACACACTTAATTAACAGATGTATTGCCACGTCCTTGTACCCGGACCAACTGAAGGTTGGAATAATAAGACCTATACACAAAAATGGCTCATATACGGATGTAAACAACTACAGGCCAATCACTATTTTGTCATGTATTGACAAGATAATTGAGAGATACTTAGGACAAGAAATTAACAAATATTTGTTAAAAAATAATGTAATAAATGACAAACAATACGGATTTCAGAAACATAAAAACACCTCGCAGTTGTTATCAAAGTTTAATAATGAGGTCAACAAGTGTCTGAATAATCGTGAACACGTACTTGCTGTCTTTATTGATTTTAGCAAAGCCTTCGATTGTTTAGATTATAATACATTATTTACTAAGTTACATCAAAATGGTATACGGGGTCCACTTCTGGATTTGTTCAAGAATTACCACAAGAATCGTTTTACTGCAGTTAGCATTGCAGGATCGCTAAGTGATATGGTTGCAACCGATAAGGGCACAGCCCAAGGTTCGATTATCGGGCCGACCGAATACCTATTGTACGTGAACGACATGTGTAACATATTCAAGGTGGGCTCTGTGTACCAGTTTGCCGACGACACTTGCTTAATTACTGCACATAAAAACTTACATGAGGCACAGAGGGCGATGCAGTGTAACTTCGACCTCTTATGTAGGTGGGCTCACGATGCTGGTCTCGTAATTAACGCTAAAAAAACTAAATTAATGCATATTCACTCACCCTACCTAACATCGCCCTGTGCGCCTTCCATCGTTGCCCACGAGCATATGTGCTTACACCAGGCAGGTAACGCATGCTGTTGCCAAACGCTGGAGTTGGTGAATCAACATATGTATCTGGGCCTGATTATAGACAGTAAGTTCCACTGGAGGCCGCACATTGATTATGTATGTACTAAACTTAGATCTGTGTTAGCAAAGCTATACATACTTAAGTATAAACTACCATATAAAACACTTCGGACTTTGTATCTAGCTTTGGCCGATTCCGTAATTTGCTATGGTATAAGTAGCTATGGTTGTACTTTCAAGTCGTATGTCGAGAATGTTTACAACTTGCAGTTAAGAATATTAAAAACAATTGTACCAAAATCAATAAAATCACAATTCCAGGATGATGACACGGGTCTGTTTAAACACTGTCAGATTGTAAACGTTTTCGACAGGATTAGCATGTGCGTTTTGAGCGAAAATTACGATAATATACTAAGCTTAGAAAAAAATGCAAGGCCGAAGTCGTTGCGTTGTTTGTCATACATACCTACCTTTAAGATACCCCCATCTATTAATGTTTACGGACAACGGACGTGGGAATACATGATGCCATCAATTTTGAATGGCCTACCTATCGAAACCTTAAATGTATTAAACAAAAATAATTGTAAATTTGTATTAAAAAAACATTTCATGAAATTATAAGTTAATTGAGAATTTGAGTATGTGGGTAGAGGTACTAATAATAATATGTAAGAAGTGCGCCGAGCTTGATGTGCCTAATATATCACGGATAAACCCGCGATGGTTTATGTGATATATTTGTGTAAGTGATATGTGTATTTGTTATGTTTTAAATAAAAACAAAAAAAAAAAAAAAAAAAAAAAAAAAGTAGACAATGCATGCAGCCATTGAAAATGCTTCAAAAAATATTTCGATCAATAGCGTCTCTGACTGGAAAAATGTGTTTAGGCTGGCTAGATCTAAAAGAATAAAGACCATTAAAACTCAAGAAGGCAACAAAAAAATAGAAGTGAACAACTACACAGTTAAAGAGTTTAAATATGATGAGATCTTTGACTTAAAAAAACTAAGTGCTGCTGTTATGAAAACTAAAAATAAAGATGGTAACAAAGATACCGTGAACTGGCAAAAAATTAAAAGAATTCGATATGTAAAAGGAGATTTAAAAATTTACTTCAACTACGACATGTCAAACAATTTTCGCGAGATAGACGTTTTAAATACGAATCCAAACACACCTAAAACTAGATCCAAAAGACACTCAAACCCATCATCCGTCGTTGAGCCTTTGCCAGAGGATTTAGAGCATTTGTACACTAATCAGCTACCCATTAGTGTTGCAAAAAAGAAAGATCTAGAAACTATGTGCAAGAAGAAAATTATCCCTGACGAGTTTCACGGATGGATACGCAACTTAAAAACAATTGATAATGTTTCACAGGAATCCGATGAAGAATAACACTTGTGCGGAATGTCAATGTTAAATATTTTTTACTCTTATGTGCCAAAGAACGTTTTATGTTAGGCTATAAGTAATAACAATTCAAAACGAATATGTTTTCACACTTTTATTAAACTTTAAACACAGTAAATGGCTTTTTTATTTGAGCTAAAATCCAATATGTCGGTACCCTTGGGTATAATATATTTTCTCATAAAAAAACTAAATACGATACTCAATTAAAAACCACGTAAATTGTATCTATATTAGTACATGATATTTTAAAAAAATATTTCATTCCGATTTATTTTTTAATTTAAGTTTTTCTCGTCTGCGAACTTTTAACATTGAATATCTCGAAAGTAGGTTTTTTGTACTTACCGGGTTTGACCCCGGAACCCTCGTTTTACTTTTTTTAGAACAAAAAAAATTATTCATCGATGGCAACGTTTCCCGAACTTGAGATAGAACCGGCCCAATACCCTGAAGTTTGCGTGCCTGTCAATACTACAGAAAATCCAGCAGAAAGCTTAACTTTCCTCCAGAAAGCTCAACAACCTCGGAAACTTCATTCATCGTGGAACAGGACACAGCGTCAGGAACGTTATATTTACTTAGCCTAAATCCACCACTAAAATCAAACTTTGAGGAAACTGTTCTAAAACGTTTGGAAAATATTGAAAGCACATGAGAAAAAATTATGTACTAATTATCTCAAAAAATCGATGCATTTCTCAGACAGAGCCAACAACACAAAATAAACAGTCAAATGGGGTTCAAAAAAATGGATAATATTGACGAACTTCAAAACTTTAATGATGAATTAAAAAATAAAGAATCAGTAGACATCTTCAAAGAAAAAATATCTTTGGTTTTGTGGCTCTGGAAAGGGTAACGGTCTTAACAATTGTTTTGCACTAATAGAAGTCATCTTTATTCGTCGATACATGACAGAAAGCTCATGGGCTCTAAAAATCTGAAATAAAAAATAAGTGTTTCAAAGCCCACACCCGGGTAATTAACTTGTTTTTTTGAAGTCATTCATCACTCCGATAACACTTTCACATAATTGGAATGCGAAACATTTTTTTTTTTTTTTTTTTTTTTAAATGACCTTTTATTTAAGTGTTGTAGATACCCTTCGTACTTTATAGAATACTAGTTATTTACAACCTAGCCAATACAGGAGGCTATTTGAATATAAGTAATGTATAACGAGTATTAGAAACATTTTAATAAGGTACTGTAGCACCTGGGCTACACTTGTAGCAAGAACGAATTACCGAGAGTCTAAGCTACGTTGAATGAAAGATATTATCGACTTGTAGAAGACTATATTAATCAGATTAGCGAGAGGAAAACTTTATAAGACCGCAGCTCTGAGCTTAGCTGGGTCTCACACTGACATCACATGTCATAGTATCAAAACTATCCTTCTACATTATTCAAATATAATTCTAAGGTATCCAGAAGGTTCTAACCACAGACTAAATAGTTATGGCTTCATTACATAAAGCCTCCCTCGTTGGGCAAATCTCTACATCAGCTACGCCCCCTTCATGAATAAAAGGGACTAGTAGCTTTTATTCATGTTCTAAACATTCTGGACACCAATACTAGTTCTCCTACCTAATCCTATCTGACGGTCCCTGCCTATGTGTGGAAGACAATGGGTCTGCCTCTCTTGAGGTGGCTTAACTCATGACGTACGACGTTATAACATTTATATGGAAATAGAATAAAAACAATAGATGCGACCGTGCATCAGCTCAAATACAACGACATCATGTTTAAGCCTTGCATAAATAAAACAACACTAAAACTTTATGAACAGTCCACTAGACAAATGATATGGCCAAATCCATATCCGCCTTTCTTGGTGACCTATATTTCTTCCTATACGAGGTTTACAATTAAATGAGAAAAGACTAAACTCGAAACAAACTTTGTTCACTTAATAAACCATGCGTGTCATCTCGATAGCTTACGCAGAGATTATACTCTGTTAGCGTAATTGGCTACGTCAGTGAACGAGGCCTGTAGGAGTCCTATTCTACACTATACTACTACTTTAAATAATCTACTAGCAACCAGAGCTAGAACCACAACCAGAGCAACCAGAGCCGCTAGCTCAAGAACATCGAAGCTCTCCGAACGTTGAACAGCAAGCCGATGAAGCACCCGGACTAATAAGTTTATCTCGGTATAGACGAGCTGCTAATACTGCAACACATTGTGTTTTTTATGGTTGCCAGAATAGAGATTTACACAGGATTTCTGACCCTCTAAGAGCAACAACGCTAAGCCAACACAAGTATTACTTGCCTATAAATGCTCGTATTTGTGAAGAGCATACATTTAGTAGTGATTGGGACACGTTATTCAATTCCCAAAATAGTTTTAGAACATTTACGGCTGAACAACTTGAACATGCATTATCTTTTATTAATGCTTTTAACACATTCTTAGATTTCTCGAGCATGGAAAGCGTAGAAAGAATTGATGATCATTTGTTTCATTATTGGCTGGGAATGAGTAAACTGCAATTTGAATTATTATTATATGAAATGCCACGTCTTATTGAAATGCATCGTGGCATTTTGGGTTTAGGTGCTCTTTTAATGAAAATGAGAACTGGTGACTCAGATGACCGTTTATCCCAGTTATTAATAGTACCAAGACGTACATTAGAAAGGTTAATGGATAAGGTTAGGGAAATATTGGTGCAGGACTTTGTGCCTAGATATCTGGGTATTGAACACATATCCCGTGAACAATTGTTGCAACGCAATTTAACAATTCCGAATGCAATTTATAATCAAAATAATGAAAACACAATAATTATATGTGACGGGACTTATATTTACCTGAATAAAAGCTCTAATTATATGTTCCAAAAGGAAACATATTCCTTGCATAAGTACTGAAACTTGTTAAACCCGTTTTTGTTGGTAGCATCTGATGGTTACATTGTAGACTGCTTTGGCCCATACAAAGCTACCACATCTGATGCAGATATAATGAAGTCTCTTTTTAGGGATGAAACCTCTCCTCTCAGACAATACTTTCAAAGTAATGATATTTTTATTCTAGACAGAGGGTTTAGGGATTCAATTAGTTTGTTAGAAGCTTGCAATTATAAAGCATACATGCCGGAATCAATGCTGGAGGGTGAACACCAGCTCACCACCGATCAAGCCAACAGAAGTCGTTGTGTGACCTTATGCCGTTGGGTGGTGGAAGTTGTCAACGGGTATTTTAAACGAGACTTTAAAATATTCCGCCAAGAATATTTTAATAAATCTGTACCCAATATGATGCAAACGTTTTCCATAGCTGCAAGCCTTTTAAATAAATTCGGTGTTAGATTAAAAATAAAAATGATGCTGAACAGATAATCAATGTGATTAGGGAACGATTTACACTAAATAATAATTTATCTGATTTTATAAACACCACAAATATGAATAGACGAACATCTGACTTTACTAATATTACAGCTTATTCTAATACTTCTATTACATTCCCCTTTTTAGAACATAGTGAACTAATATTATTTGCCCTAGGAACATACCAGATCCGACAGGCAAGGTCTTATTATAGTGAACATATTAGGTTTCATGCAGGCTATAGAATTGAAATATCCAGAGAAAATATTAATGTATCAGAGTATGGTTTGAGAGGGAGTGGAGATAATTCACTAATTAGAGGCAAAATTAAATCCAGACACATTTCTAGAAAAATATATACCACTCTCCAAGACCTTCAAGATGCCGTCGTTGCAGAATGGGACAACATTCCACAAGAGACTGTTGTCACATTAATAAGGTCCATGAGAGAACGCATGGAAGCAGTCATCAGGGCTAGGGGGGGTAACACTAGGTTTTAAGTTAGTTTTAAGGACTTTGTTGTAATTTTTGCTGATAAAATAAAATTTAACTTTTTAATCATTTGCATTAGCTTGCTTTTTTTTATTCCCTGGTAAACAAAAAACCAAATCCATTGATTTATTCTGAAATTTAAATAAATTGCCTTTCCAATTATACCTTATAGTCATATGTATACCATTGATTAATAGGGTTAAAATGACTTTGAAGGGAATTCTTAAAGAGGTGCGATTTTTGTGACGCCGAGTGTATTATATTATAATCAGTAGACATGTATAATGTATTTTATTCTCAAATCTGTCTCAATATTACGCAAAATTCGTCACAATATCGTATGTATCGTGTGTATCATCATGGATTTATTTATTACATAGTAAATTAGTTACGATTTTTTTAATACTTTTGGCGATTGTTTAATCGAAAACAATTATTGAATTTGGAATATAGTACTTATGTTCACTCTACCTTGCCAAACATAAATCGTTTTAATTGATTCCGGGTTTTGGTCCATCCATTTTTGGGCATTATCCTTTTGCAGTTCGTATCATAATGTCTTTTAAACTGAATTCCTTACAAATAGCAATGGTCTGATCGCAATTCAAACAAAGCGGTTTACCCTTCCATTCATAAAAAAATATGTGATTTCCCATTTTGTTTGAAAACTTTGCACTCACTATCAATTTCACTAAGGTTTATTGTAACCACTATTTTTAGCCGGCTGTATTAAATTACCCCCGCATGTTTATGCTTATTTATAAAATTATGTACACAGGAGTGAACATTAACATTGTGTGATTGGTAGTGGTGTCAACATGGCTCCAAAACGTAGTATTGCATGGGACTATTTTGATGATAAGGGAAATGATAAAGCAACGTGAAAAATTTGTAAACAAGATATATCATATAAAACATCCGTTTCAAATCTAACGAAGCACATGAAGAGGAAGCACGGTACCGTTCAAATGGTACCCAGGCAAGACACCTCGGTCGCTGTGATGGCAACGGCGGCAGTGGCTGGGACTCAGTCTGAAACTACTGGTACTGGTGCTATTGGAGAACTACAGCCTACTGGTACGAGTGCTTCCATCAGCAATTCGCAGCCGCTAGCTATTGCATTCACACCACAGAACACTAATATTATTAGATCTACGTACAGGAGTGGTAACGGTACCCATGCAAGTATAGTGCCAACTGTCAGAAACACAATAACATCTTATGTACGTAGAGACTGTTTCAAAATAAAAAAAGATATAGACCGTCACATAATGAATCTATTCATTTATGATCTGCAACCGTTTTCCATAGTTGAGGATAGGGGTTTTAGAGAGCTGATAACATTTGGATTCCCAAATCCCAAGCACGAAAATATTTTTCTAATAGTATGCTTCCCTTGCTTTACGAAGTTACGAAGACTGAAGTTAAGGACTTGCTAAGCTCGGAGATGGTATCAATATGTCTGTCAACGGATATGTGGACATCTCGAAATGGTGATTGGTTTTTAGCGCTTACTGGACATTTCATAGACAGGAATATGGAGTTACGATCTGTTTTATTAGAATGTTGTGCTTTGAACGGAGTTTCACATACTGCTACGTCTCTCGCTGAAGAGTTATCGCGGATTGCGAGGGAGTGGAATATCGAAACAAATATACTTCTTGCTGTGTCCGACAATGGGTCTAACATTAAGTGTGCAATTGAAAGATGCTTAGGTTGGAAACATTTTAATTGTTATGCACATTGCTTAAATTTGATAGTATGCAAAGCATTGGAAAATGAAACTGTCAAGAACATTATCCAGAAGGCAAAAACAATCGTCGCACATTTAAAAAAAGTACAATTGCTTGGGAAAAGCTGAAGCGCTATTTGGAGCAGGCCGGAAAACCCATTAAAAGGCCTCTTCAAGAAGTCCCAACTAGATGGAATTCCACATTCTATATGTTGGAGTGACTGATAGAACTCAAAGAAGAACTGAACAGTGCACTTTCAAATTTAAATGTAAATATTCCGGTATTATCTGCGCACGTTTGGACCCTTATTGAGAAACTCGTTCTCGTTTTAAAGCCCTGTGAAGAAGTCACAAAGGAAATGAGCGGCGATAAGTATGTAACTGGTAGTTCAGTTATTCCTATAACAATCGCGCTGAAATCTGCAATAGTGGCCTTTGCTTTAGATGGCGCCGAACCATTACCTGATGAAATTGAAATGGTCAGGATGGATATTTTAAGTGGTATAAGTTCGAGATTTTCGTCACTAGAAAATAGCCGCACCTTCACCACTTGCATGTTCCTCGATCCAAGGTACAAACTATACTTCGAAAATGATACGACGGCAGAATATACTAAACGATACGTGATTGGATTAGTCACTTCTTTAATCACGGAACAAAATGAAGTAACCGAGGTTGAAGAGACACCAAACGTAATAAATGAACAATCTGTTTGGACCCATTTTATAAAAAGATGCAAAATATCAGGCCAAGCGGCACCGCCTATTCAAGAGCAGTGGTGGAAGTTCAGAGGTATATAGACGACAAAATACTTCCAAAAACTCAGGCGCCTCTGGAATGGTGGAAACATCACCAAAATACGTACCCGCACCTAGCAATACTTGCGCGCAAGAAACTCAATGGTCTGGCAACAAGCGTACCATGCTAAAGATTATTTTCAGTAGCAGGTAACATTTTGAGTGATAGACGAACCCGTCTTGGTGTCCGGAAAGTCCAACAGCTGTTGTTCTTACAACAGAATTTAAAAACTAAATAAAATGTACAACAATGTAAATACCTAAAAAAACATAAAACAAAAAAAAATACCAAAAAAAAACAAAAATAAAAAAATAGAAGTGTAAATATTTGTAAGTATGACTCTAACTCCTAAAAAAATGTAAATTAAATAATAAATGAATGCCATGTACATAAAATGAATTGAAAACTTTCAAATACGCCAGCTGTTTTGTATCTAATTATTTTGACTTGATAAATAATTTTGCAAAAGCTGACAGTCCTAAGCCTGTGACTAAAAGTATGAAGGGAAGTTTTCATTTCTGAAAAAATTAAGAAATAAATGCTTGCTACAATTTTCTAACATCTGTTGTTTAATATAATCAGTAAGTAAACAATTGCTGAAATTGTTCTTACCGGAGTAATGGCTATTGGATAGCCTAGCCTGACTATAAAGATTTAACTTTCGTTCCTAAACCTTAAATAAACGCGTACATACTTCTAAATACTCGCGACGTTTACACGTAAGGAAACGTCAATAGACTAGAGACGCCTAAACACTCGTCGTGGAGCTGGTTTTTGGAATAAGTATTTAGGCGTACGCGTACTTCTAATACTCAGTACGCATTTTACCTAGTACGTTTCACCACCACTAGTTACCCATCTCTACTGTGTATTGGGTTCTTATTTTAAAAATTACAGTCATAACGAGCCTAGGCCTAGTTCGGGAAGGAACTTAACACCGCGATTCAGAAAACGCCGCTCACCTAACAGCGCCATCTATCGGTTAAAAAGTAAACAATATTTCCAACACAACCCATACCGTCAAAAACATCGGAATATTCGCTCATAATTGTACTTTTATTCTATATACCGTATAGAAGTGCGCGCCGCCGCGGCGCGCCGCCGCCGCCGCCGACCGTTAAAAATTTCCGCGCCGAGTTGAGTGAGAGCGAAATTGCTCGAGGCCAAAGTGAAGATCCACAAGAATTAATCCAAGGCCCAAGTACAAGTAAGGAATCACTACTAACTCAGCTGTCTTGCAAATATAACTACTCCCAACATAATTCAGAGAGTGTTGAATATATCGATCAAGAAGTCTGGAAATATATCGCAACTGCAGATCCCGCTGAGCTCGAAGACGGCGATCTCCTGGCTTACTGGAAGAAAAGAAGAAATACTTACCCATGGTTGTCATCCTTGGCACAGGCAGTATTATGCATTCCTGCAACAAGTACTCCGAGCGAACGAGTGTTTCCGTTGCAGGGCTCGTAATTACAGCAAAAAGATCTCGCCTGAGCCCCCTGAGACTAAATAAAATAATATTTGTCCATGACAATTACAAACAATGCAAAAAAGATGTCAAAGACTCTTGATGTGATCCTTACTTAAATTTTTTATTTTGTAATAAAGTTACTTTTCAAAAACAGGATTGTTGTTAATATGTTACCTCAATTTACAGTTATTAAACTAAAATTAGCTAAAATCTTCACGCCGCCGCCGAGGTAATTTTAAAGGCGCGCCGCCGCCGGGTTTTACTAACTCGGCGCGCACATCTAATACCGTACCCTGTACTTACATTTAGTACCAATTTTAATTTACCAATTTTAAAAGATTTAATTGTTCACATGAATACTTGCCAATAATTGGTGGCGAAGGCACGTCCGCAATAATAAATATCGTGATGTATGGATGCCTTTTATGATATAACTTTAGGTTACATTTGCCGATTACTTTGATATCACCGTCCGAATAACCACGTAATTTTTACCCGACTACGGCAAAGCCAAAGGAGGATTATGAGTTTGACAGGCTATGTATGTATGTATGTATGTATGTATGTTCATCTGTTCGCTCATAGCTCCTAAACTACTTATCAGAACTGAACAAATGAGGTATCGTTAGAAGCGTCTTGATCGTCCGCTGGTTATAGGCTATATGACGTGTCACCGAATTCAATGTGGCGCCCTCTGGCGGACAAAAAAACCAAGATTAAATAAAAAAATGAAGACAAGCATACCGTGTTTGGTATCATTGGAAAGGGGTTCACTAGTACCATTCAAATATATAATATTTAGTTGTGACTTGTCACAAATTATTTAAAAAAAGGAAAGATTACCAAATAAATTAAGATACGCATACCGGTTTAGTATCATTAGAAAGGGGTTCACTAGTACCTTTTAAATATATAATACTTAGGTGTGACTCCAAAATGGTTTCAATAAAAAAAATCTGTTTAAAAACTAAAACCCGACTACAACAAAAAGTGATCTAAAAAGTACGAAACAAGAAAATATTTCACACAGAAATCAAGACATAGGTACAAAATGGTCAAGGTAAGCCGTGGTTGCATGCCATTATAATTCATGTTTATCGCACTCATATGGGATACAGGTATGCCACGGCTTACCTTGACCATTTTGTACCTATGTCTTGATTTCTGTGTGAAATATTTTCTTGTTTCGTACTTTTTAGATCACTTTTTGTTGTAGTCGGGTTTTAGTTTCTAAACTGATTTTTTTTTAATCTTTTAGATGATAACAAATCTTTTCTCTTTAACTTTATGTTATTTAAAAATCTACAAGGTAGATTTTAAACATCAGATCCGGTGTCAATTTAAAATTTTATTTTACATCCATTTATCCTTAAAGGTACCGACCAATTATTTAAGTTGTTATTAAAATAGTAAATTACCTGACATTTCTCATTGTCCTCATGCACTTCATGAACATTGCACATACGAAAGAAATGGTTTAATTTATTGCACCTTAAACATCTACGACCATACGCAGGACATTGCTCACGCTGTCCGTGGCTAGGGGGGGGTTGCTCCCCTTTGCATCCACATTATATTCTGGCTCTGTTCTTGTCTTTCTGATTGTCACCCACATTTACTGCAAAAGAATGCTGCTCCGCCCACTCCTTTTTTATATTGCCCGCTTGTATTTTAGACATCTGGTCTATATAAGGTTAAATCTGGATCTCGCAGCAATCTTTCTCGTAACGCACCCTCCTTGATACCACATTTAATTAAATTTTCAATCAAATCTTTAAACTCGCATTTTGCAGCTAATTTTTCTTTAATTCAAAAGCATACTGTTCAATAGACTCGCCTTCCTTCTGATCACGTGTAAGGAACCGATGTCTCTCAATAATTAAGTTCTTTTTTGGTAGAAAAAACGTGTCGTATTTTTTTAATAATTCTTCAACTGACGTGAATTGTTGATCGAATTGCTGGTAAATCTCTCGACATTGTTCTCCAATTACGTGTAAAAGTATGTTATCTTGCACAATTTTGTCTTTTTGTTTAAACTCGCACGCATTGTAATATACCTATTAAGAACGCAATCTTCCAGGTTTCCCATTCCATAGATAAGTTTCCAGTAGTCTCATTGTTTAATGCGTTGTTAAAATTAAAGGGCGGTGGCGGTGGTAACACGGAATCCATCTTGCGCGAGTATTGGCAAACTCAAATTTACGCTCACTCATGAAATATTACTTTTTTAACTGTACTTGCACTTAATACAGTGATATTATTAAAATAACTTTAATGTTCTTATTTTTAAACCGGCTGCGCCATGTTGAGTAGGCGCGTAGAGGATTCGACAATCAAACAAGGTGTTCAGAACAAGACTGCCTTTATTGGTTCATATCATATGATCCTTATTTTGTGTGTAGCCTCATGCGCTGTTATGTGATGCAATTCTAATGAACTATTGACACAATGAGGATTTATTATTATTAGTTAAGTGTTAAAGTTATTCTCGTTGGATCCCACAAAACAGTATTACGTATTTCCGTTAGATCCCAAATTTAAAACATGCAAGAAAATTATGTTTTATTGTCGTTGAATCCCAAAAACTATTATTTTGTCAATTATCTACCCTTCGTCTGTCCAGCGACCAAAATATAATCGATTTAAAAATGGCCGTCTGTCCAGCGACCAACATTTTTATTACGTTCCGTACATTCGTTCAAGACTTCAAATTGTCAATCTAGATTCATTACTCATTCTAAACTAAACATATTTTATATTAAATAGATATTAAATCTAGTTATTTATTGCAGTTAAAGTTAATAATTTATTTGTAATTTTATTATTATTGTTGTTTTTTTTTTAACATTCTTTTTAAGAAAATCGATGCGAACCAAACGTCATATTCTGTTAAAACTATTAAATCGATGTTATGTAGCTTGTTGCGTCAGTAGCAACTACAGAGATTCGCCGTAAGAGGGCGCTGCTTTACATAGCAGTTTTTTAATTTATTGTTATAACACAACCTGATCGATTACATTGATCGTTCAGTTTTTAGTAACACTATACTCGATTATTGAAAGTTTTTCAAGTCAATTGTCGCCTTCCGTCAATCTACAGCTCGTAGTAGAGGGTGCATCCATAAATCGGATCGAGAGTTTCTCGACGGACGCGATATGTGCACGTAAATTTAAACACTTTGTAGCTGCATCGTCATACAAACCGAAGAAGCCGCAGCGCGCCGCGCGCGCCTGCCGAGTGACCGACCGAAGCGCCCAAACTTTGCGCTCCCGCCACCGCGATGGTGGCGCCCCCGTCGTGTGTTTTGCGAACTACAGATTTATTCGTGTTGTGCAGTGATTGGTTTAAATTTAATTTGTGTAGTTTTTCGAAATCACCCTCGTAATTTGATTTTTGTTATGTGTACATAGTATATAAGGAACCAAGCTATTGTAAATAAATTAGAACTATTCAGTATCCCGAACTGGTCGTTTCAATTGCCCTGACTCTCAACAGGACGATGTAGCTACAACTTGTACGGGTCAAATAATACGATTTACATGACACAAATGATCAGGATCGTTACATTATTGCACGTAAAGTACTTTAGTAAAGTATTTTTAACACTTTGTGTCAAAACCTCTTATATGGTGATTCATAGAACATATCTATGATAGTGTGTTTGTTTATGTTTGCGGTCTCGCCGGCGAGAATTGAAATACCATTACGCAATTTAAAATAGTTATATGTCGTTGTGTAACATCCAGCCTTTGTGCTGCTGTTAAATTTTAGTGTTTAGTTTAGTACTAACAGAAAGTAGTTACACGAAAATAAATAAAATTGTATAAGGGAGCTACATCTGCCAACAAACTGCTTTACAGTTTGTAACTCTTTATGTCACCACAAATAAACGCATTTTTTATTTATACAAGTGCTGCCTCAAGATTAAACTCATCTCCGCGAAATTGAGTACTCAATAAACGATCACTGTTGTTTAAGTGTACCTTAGAGTAGGCTAAATGTTGTTGTCATAATTAAAATGTTGTGTTAGTTAGCGAACTAAGTATAGAAGATTATTAAATGTGTTTATAAGTATTAGGTACTATTCTTTATGTTTTTCATAGCTTTATATTGTAAATAAGTTAATTTTAAGACCGCGCTATCGCTACACCTGTAATGATAGTTGTAAGGGCGATTTTAATAAATAAACAAAAAAAAAAAAACTACATGTTCAGAGGCGCTAATCTATAAAAAGTACGTGCCCATATTCAACGTGCTCGGTTTGACTGATGTGTTTTTAACCCTTTACTTGGCACTGTATACCAACAGATACACAATTATAAACCATACTGATTTTTTTGAAGATTTGTATTTCATTTACGCCTAAGCGTGTAGGGTAGCGCTTTAAATACTTACTGCATTTGTAGAATCAAGAAGATGCCATGTCCCTGTTACATATTGAACCCTTCGCTATATTAACTCTTTATTTACTCTTTACCTAAATCACATTGATACGTATTCACAAAAACTAATTAGTAAATAAGACCATGTATTTAAGCTAAATAGGTTGTTATCGTTTACCTAAATGAGAAACAAGTTAGTAACATTAATTATCTTTGTTTACCTCATTATCACAATGTTTAAGTATCCCACGTTTGTTAACTATATAAGATTAGATCATAGAAAATTAACTTCACTTCTATTTCTGAATTTCACTGTATCACTAATTCCGAACTCCTTAGCTTTAATAATATAATATTGTTGAATAAATTAAATGGGTCTTTAAAAAAAAACTAGTCAAGTCATTTATTGCGTAACACCCCTCATGTGGCAAACAATAACAATAATCAACGATCGTCAAGTACAAAGTATTATAAATCGAAAACGTCATATTCGCAAGACTAGACTTGTCGATGATCAAGAGTTCTCTGACTATTGTGTAAAGAAGGGTCTTACATCGGTACTGTGCCCGCTCAGTGATCGAAAAGATGCTTTAATGAAGTACTCAAGATTGCAAAACAGCGGAGGAACTTGTCAGTGATTGTGATTACCAAAGCGTTCACCACAAAAAAATGTAGTTATTGCTACAAACCTGGGGCGAAGAATATTTTGCGTGTATCAAAGTTTCCTCATCATTATGTATACTGTAGTGTATGTCAAAAAGGTATACACCGAGACAAGAATGCTGCAAAAAATATTTCCTAGAGTATGAATATACAAAGTCGCCGGTTGGTCTTTCGTCCTCCGGTACTGATATGAATCGTGTGGACGGTGGTAGTTCATAAGGTACATTATCGTAACTCTTTGTTATTTCATCATCAATATGATATTACGCATAGGCTCGTGCGGAATACTTAAGTTTATTAGTACAACCTACGATGGCAGATTCAAACATTATAGTAAAAATGTCAGATTATGACTTGATTTTTACCGATCCCGACTCGCCGACAGAGCTCGGGATATTTTACCCGGCAATCTTACAATGTGGCTACTTTCGTATCATGCAAAGTGGTACAGTTTAGATTTTTACAAGTTTGCCAAACCAGTCATAACCGAGGATTCGCTCCGTGAAATGATTCAACTCATAGATATAGCAGCCTACTCGATGTATGCGCCACCTTTTGTTTTGCAATCGTTGCGTAGGCCTAGACTCTGGATAGACTAGCACGAATTCTCTCAAGTGCAGGGGTAAGCAGTTTGTCGTTAGAAACAGCTGCAACGCTGGATTTTGTGCAAACTCAGAGTGCGACAAGTTTCACATGTGCACAATCAAACTGGAAAGTATCGATTTCGAGACTGGTCCTATGAACAATATGAAATTTTTCATCGAATCTAGACGTCGACTCGCCGGCGATCAGCAGACTGAGCAGTTGATGGTGTGTGTAAAGTGTAAAAACTGTTCATTGTGCAAGCGATTTTTGGCAAAAAACGGGATTCGATGCCGCCGTCGTCCCATATGTACACATTTCATTAAACGACATCGTTTAGTTTAGTATTTTTTTAGTAAAGAACTTAATAAAAAAAAATAGTTTATTTCTTAACCTGTCTTTTACATCATTGTATTCTGTGGCTGGAACCACCCAGAAAGCATGTAGCTGTGCTTTGCATTGGGTGGTTCCGCTCATCCCTAGGATCAATATATTTACTCTTTGTGAGTGCGTGTGTGCGTGTATTTGTTTGTGTGTGTGTTTGACTAAATAATAACATACTATGTAATTTGGGGTCCGTTTACAATAGTTTCCAGATATCGTTGATCCACAATCACGCTTGCTCCGAATAATAATAATAATAATCTATACATATAATAAAACAGTAAAAAAACTGTGTCTGTACATTGAATATATTAAAAAAATAATAATTGAGGGGGGTTTAGAAACAGTAATAGAGCACGAATCCAAAAAAAAAATTCTGTCTGTTTGTCTGTTTGTTTGTACACGCTAATCTTCGGAACTGCTGGACGGATTTGAATGTTTTTTTTATTGTTGTATAGGTATTAAGTCTGGGCAACATATAGGCTATAATTTATCTTGGAAACTTGAACACCTGATGCAGAACCGCAACAGACCAGCTAAACTATAAGAGATACAAAAATGGTACCGTAGCAAAAATTGTTCCACGTGATGAGCATTTTCTGCTGAGAGAATAAATTTGAAGATCTGGAACACCTGATGTGGAACTCCAAGAGCCCAGCTACACCATAACACATATATTAATGACGTCTTAGCAAAAGTTGTTCGGTCTGATGGGCATTTCCTGTTAACTTATAAAAATCGAAGATCAGAAACATTTGAATGGAAATCAAAGCTGTAATTTTTAAAATTTCACTGTAAAGCTATCACTAATTTCACTGTATATTATAATATTATTATATGTATAGATAAGGTGGGAGTACCTCCACGCGGTGAAGGCGGTAACAGTTTAGGACTGATTTTTGATGACATATATCATTGAAAATTTGACTCTACTGGCCAAAAAATAATAATAATAATAATAATAAAATTTTATTTTCAGACCAGAGTCCATAGTGTTTTCATAGTACCTACTTAATTAAAACTTTAAAAACAACATTTCATACAACAACAGAACAACAACAACAGAATTATAATAAAAATAGACTCATCAAAAACAATTATAATTAAAATGAAAATTAGAATTAAAATCAGAATTCAAATATATTAAATTAAAATCAAAACACAAAATTGCAATTAAATTAAAACATCAAAATAAATTCAATAAAAAATTCAAAATAAAAACATAGTTGCACACATCTTCTCAATCAACGTAACTGGATGACGCTCGATGTGTCGTCATCTAGTGCCACATTATTGGGCTGTCCATCTTGCCGGCTATAACAGAAACCAGGCTGTTGGAGCTATCGCGCACTCGCCGCATCAAGGATGCTATGCGTGTACGGATAAGTGCATAAAAATCAGGCACACCGGCTTCCGCGAACATCCCTGACGCACTGCAAAATCGCGGTAGCCCCAACATAACCCTGAAGGCGTTATTATACTGGATACGCAAAAGGCGAAAAAAATGCGAAACTCGCATTTATTTTTTTATTTTATCGAATAAATATGCCTTTGAGCTTATGTTATTTGAGTGTTAAATTTCCTTTTCCATTAATCTTCATGACACGGTACCCTACCCCGTAACGCGGGGGAGCAGTCACTTAGATTTTAATTGATCAGGTATCTTCACAATAAAACTATAACCATGCCTAGAAAGAGGTCAAATCTTTTCCAATGTTTCAAAGGAGCTAAAATATTGAGGATCATAAGTTCCCAAGAATCTACCGAAGAGCATCAGGAGAGACTTGATGTTGTTCGAGAACATCAGGCTGCAACTGGCTCCGTGGAAACCTCTTCACATCGCGAAGCACGCCTGCGTTCTCAGCGTATTTACGCATCTACATCCAGGTCTCTAGAGACCAGTGAAGAATATGATGCACGACTGACCGCTGATCGTGAACGTCATGCATTGTCTCGCGAGTCGGAGACGTTCACGGATAAAGAATTGCGCTTGAGTTCTCAGCGTATCTACGCATCTGCTTCTACACTCGGCGTCACAAAAATCGCACCTTTTCGAAAATAAGTTTAAAACATGTCCCGCCAGTAACGAATACATTAAACCCAATTAATATTGGTATCAATTAAAAGTATGTTTAACGACCTTTAAATTAACAACAGTTAGAATTCCTAAACACAACAGATCTCATTAGCACGTAACGTTAAAAAAAATGTTGTCAAAATACGCATTACAACGGCCACTAATTGCACCTCCCTACAAGGGCGTCCATAAAACGGGCGACCCGGGTTAAATGTGGGTCATTCGCTATTCAACCTTTGAAGTGAACACACGTGAACAGCTACAGCAAGAAAAATACCCCAGAAGATGGATACCACTGCAGATGAAGCCGCTCAAGTCATTGCACTACTGCAATCAGGGATGCGGCAATGTGATGTTGCTCGGCAACTGAACTTGAGTCATTTTGCCGTTCGACGAGTGTTCCAACGTTTCCAAGAGACTGGTGGCTATATCCGAAGACGTGGATCTGGAAGACAACGGTGCACATCCGAAAGAGACGATCGCTTCATTGTTTCGACGTCTTTACGTAATCGGTTCTCCAATGCTGTTGAGCTGCAACAACAACTGCGATCAGCTCGCAGAACTTCTGTAAGCGTCTCCACGATTAGAAGAAGAATGCGGGAGAAGAAAATTGCAGCTCATAGGGCTGCTACAGGGCCCAAATTGACTGCACAGCATAGGAGAGACCGGTTGCAATTTGCCCGTGACCATGTGGATTGGACAATAGACCAATGGAGGGCTGTGCTCTTCTCGGATGAGACGAGGGTGTGTCTTTTCTGCAACGACAGGCGTCGAAGAGTGTATAGGAGGCAAGGGGAACGATTCGCACAAGCCTGTATTCAAGAGACAGTGGAATACGGGGGTGGCTCGTGCATGTTCTGGGGCGGCATGTCAATCGACGGTAAAACGAACCTTGTGTGTGTTTCTCGGACTGGAAGTGCTCGCGGGCAAGGGTCGCTGACGGCTGCTCGGTACATAACAGAGATCTTAGAGGAGCAGGTTGTCCCTTATGCGGGTTTTGTTGGCAGTGGGTTCACGTTAATGCACGATAACGCCCGTTGTCACACCGCTTTAATTGTAAGAGACTACCTGCAAGAAGTTGGCATCCCTGTTATGCGCTGGCCGGCGCGAAGTCCAGACCTGAACCCTATTGAGCACCTTTGGGATGAACTGAAACGGCGAGTACGGGCACGAAATCCTGCCCCTACCACTCTCCAAGACCTTCAAGATGCCGTCGTTGCAGAATGGGACAACATTCCACAAGAGACTGTTGTCACATTAATAAGGTCCATGAGAGAACGCATGGAAGCAGTCATCAGGGCTAGGGGGGGTAACACTAGGTTTTAAGTTAGTTTTAAGGACTTTGTTGTAATTTTTGCTGATAAAATAAAATTTAACTTTTTAATCATTTGCATTAGCTTGCTTTTTTTTATTCCCTGGTAAACAAAAAACCAAATCCATTGATTTATTCTGAAATTTAAATAAATTGCCTTTCCAATTATACCTTATAGTCATATGTATACCATTGATTAATAGGGTTAAAATGACTTTGAAGGGAATTCTTAAAGAGGTGCGATTTTTGTGACGCCGAGTGTAGGTCTCTAGAGATAAGTGGGGAACGTGATGCGTGAGTGAGCGCTGATCGTGAACGTCACGCATTGTCTCGCGAGTCTTAGACGTTCACGGATAAAGAATTGCGCTTGCATTCTCAGCGTATCTACGCATCTGCTTCTAGGACTTGTCGAAATTACTAGATGCCTACGAATCACTATATGTCAATGACCCTTTCTCCGCGGAAACTGTCGCAGCTGAAGAGAAGCTGTTATCTAAGGTCAGTGAAAACCATAAACAACAGTGGCTTAAGGTGGTGGAGAACATCGATATGACTAAAAACAGCAAGAAGGCATGGGCAACATTAAGGAAACTCACTGGAGACCCCCCAGAACTAACAAACACGGGTCAAGTTACGGCTAATCAGGTAGCCCACCAACTCCTACTAAATGGCACCAAATAAACTGCCAAAATTACCAAAACCCACAAAGAATTTAACATCCTCAACTGAAATCAGTAAGCCCTTTACGCTGTCAGATGTAATTCCGGCTATCAAGGCGTTGAAGACTGGGAAAGCGGCTGGATCCAGTCCAGCCGCTTTCCCAGTCTTCAACGCCGATCTTCGATATAACGGTCGAGCAACTTAAAAATCTAGGCCCAGTTGGTGTGTCATGGCTACTAAATTTTTTTAATGCGTGCCTTGGAAGCTCACGGATCCCCAAACTTTGGAGGAAAGCTCAGGTGACGGCACTCCTTAAACCGGGAAAACAGCCTGACAACCCTAAGAACTACCGCCCTATATCTCTTCTGTGCCACACGTACAAATTATTTTGATCGACTACTGCTGAATCGTCTTCAAGCCTTTATCGACCCTAAATTAATTCCCGGGCAGGCGGGCTTCAGACCCGGTAAGTAATGCGCTGGGCAAATCCTCAGACTGTCACAATTCATCGAGGATGGGTATGAGGCCCGGAAAATTACTGGCGTAGTTCTCGTCGATTTGTCAGCAGCGTATGACACTGTCAACGTCAATAGATTACTGACAAAATTGTCTGGCATGATTGACGACCAGGGATTCATCCGGATACTGGGTGAGATGCTCCGTAACAGACGTTTTCGAGTGCATCTAAACGCAGAAAAGAGTAGATGGAGATCACAAAAAAATGGCCTGCCCCAGGGAAGCGTCTTAGCACCCATCCTCTTCAACATTTATACCAACGACCAACCTATAGTTGATCACTGCGAAAGCTTCCTGTATGCTGATGATCTCGCCCTGGCAACCCAATCAATTACATTTGAAGACGCCGAAAAAGCTCTAGAGGCAGGTCTGGAGGTCCTTGGGAAGTATTACTTAGATAACGCTCTTCGACCAAACCCTTTAAAAACACAAGCATGCGCCTTCCATCTCCGCAACAACTCAGCTGGACGCACTCTTAACATCAATTGGCAAGGAGTCCCCATTGATTATTGCAGTAATCCAACCTACTTGGGTGTTACCCTTGACAGAGCACTGACTTTTAAGAGCCACTGCCAAATAACTAAGAAGAAAATCGGGTCCCGCCACAACTTACTCAGGCGCCTAACATCAACCACCTGGGGGGCTTCACCTCACGTACTCCGGACTACTGGCTTAGCTCTCTGCTTCTCTGCAGGTGAATACGCGTGTCAAGTGTGGCACCGTTCCACCCACGCCAAGGAAGTAGATGTAGCTCTAAATGAGACATGCCGTACGATCACCGGCTGCCTCAAACCGACCCTGGTCAGACTACTATACCCCACAGTCGGAATAGCACCTCCACACGTCCGAAGGGAAGTTGCGAGTGCAGTTGAGAAACTGAAACAGGAGCGTGACGCAAGGCACCCTTTATTCGGTGCGCAACTACCAACGCAGCGTTTAAAAAGCAGACACAGCTTCCTAAAATCGGTAGTTCCTTTGTCAGGAGACCCGGCTGATGCCCGCTGCAAACTGTGGCAGGACACTTTTCCCCACCCACTCAATATCTACCACCAAGCGAGCATCTACCCGCAGGGTCTAACCTTCCGTGGTTCATCTGGAAGTCCCTGAACCGTTTAAGGACCCAAGTGGGAAGGTGTAACGCCAACCTCGCAAAATGGGGCTACCTCGACAGGGCAGCAGCAGGGTGCGCATGTGGCGCCGAGTTGCAAACCATGCCGCATCTCATGTCATGTCCTTTGTGCCCCAAAGCATGCGACCGGGGTGAATTATGCGCTGCCACCGACGGCGCCGTGGAAGTGGCTGAATTTTGGGCCAAACAAATTTAAAAGACTGTCGTGCCAGCGATACGAAGAAGAAGAATTACAGGATGATACACTTCTTAGAGAAAACTCACACAACCATGCCCCGGATTTTGAAAAGAATGACGTTGATGTGGCTTTACAAAAATGTAAAGAAATAATTCATTCGGGTCCAAGCCATGCTGTTCCGGCAGTATATAACATTAACGAGTCAATGGCTGAACTAGAAGATGCGGGACTGAAGATTTTAGAAAAAAAAACCTACAATAGAAGGTATTAAATCAACTTTGTATAGAGAAAGAAATAAAGTGGAAGGGGTTAAGAAGCTAGTTAACAAAAATGTTTCTGACGTGGAAGTTCCTCCAAAATTTGCATCTTATTTAATGGTTGATTTTTACCATAATGGTACTCTGATATTAGTTTTCTGTTCGAAGAATACCAAAAGCTTAATAGCCAATATCAGAGATTAGTTAAGGTTGCTTTCTACTTCGTCGTCGTACAACTCCGGCAGCAATTACTCGGGCTTGGAGTCGTTCATAGGCGAGCTGTCGTTGGACACCCAACTTTTGGAGGGTTCCTCGCCCCTTGACCACTTTATGGGCAGACTACTTAAGCAGGCGCCTGTGGAGCCAGCGATGCAGCAGTCACCGCAATCAGAAGAAACCCCACAACCGAAGGCTACAGTGCAACATACAACGATTTTGCCGCCGACCATAAAACAACTGAAACAACCAAATTCTTTAAAATTCTTTCAAGCGCGCGAACCGTTGCCGTGTTACGATAAAATGTATACCTAATGTTTCAGCGTGCGAATAAACATATAATAACTTGATAATTTGCGTACCCATTCTTGTGTATTTTTCACTTTTTAGTAGTGATACGTACCCCACAACTAAATTGACATTATTCCCACAATGAGTAGTTGCGCTATTTACCGTTAAGGAGTTACTTTGTGTGCCTTCGTAGATCAAGTCCAGGCTCATAGTTAAATACCTATCTATTTTGCTTAGGGATTGACACAAACCTAACTATACCCTGTCCATTGGGTTATTATTTTTTTGACAGCTGCCTTAGAATGTAACTATTCCCGATTACCTAAAACTTAACTTTAAAATAAATATATAAACAGTTTAACGTTAATGGATTATCTTATTTATGAACCCTTGCAGACGTTATAATACAGTATGTGTATTAGTTTTTACAAAAAACATGAAGATTGTTATACGCATGAAATATAGTTACTCTCTATCGAACATAATGATGGGATCGAATGTATTCGCTTCAAATGAATAAATCGAAAATAATATTTTTTATGTATTCCTGAAAACCTATATATTTTGAAAATAATGAAATGGGTTTATATTGCGGGTTTAAAACATCGAAAACTAAACAACCAAATTAATATTTCAATCGGTTATTTATTTTGTTAAACATAGGTATAGTTACAGATAGTATGTTGTCTAAAATATGTGCACTATGTTTTGCCAATTTAAGGCGTACAAAATCAACATAACTAAACAAGCAATTACGATTAAAATTAGGGTGGCATGTCAACAGATTACATTCAAGAAATAATTCAATTTAAAATATATCAATTAGGTTGTGTCAATGGCAACAGGTCATTACAATTTTATATAAATGAACACATTCTATAATTTTATACTCAATTAATAAATAAAATCATATGTTGCTAATTAAAAATTAGCAAGTCGGAATCTTCATACCTCCATTTATCAGTATAGTATAGTAATAACTCAGTGATGGAGTAGTAACATCTATCTATAAGTAATTTAAACAAAGACCTCTTAAAGGATCCCAGACAATCTTTATTTCTTATAGCTACTGGAATACTGTTATATATTTTTGGGGTCATACCTAGCACACTTTTGCCGAAAAATGTGGTTATATGAGAGGCAACATGAATGGTATTCTGATAACGACGAGAGCGGGGTCTTTCAAAGAAATGAAGGTTACAGCGAACTAACACTCCCATTTCATATATGTACATAGAAGGCAGAGTGAGCAAACTAAGTTCCCTGAACAATGGTTTACAACTATCAATCGATTGTAATTTGGTAAACGATCGCAAGCATTTCTTCTGAGCTTTAAAAGCAATATCTCTGTCAGTGGAGTTACCCCAGAAAATGATTCCGTATCTAATGTTAGAAGCCACATAAGCATTATAAGCTATTTGTACTGTAATGCGGTTAACCGCTTTCGATCGGTTAGTCCCGCTATGCACCAGTCCCGCTATGCACCACTCCAAAAATACCTATAAAAAAGTTTCGCTATGCACGAAATTACAAACGCGTACAGTGATGAACAAAACTGTTACAGTGTAATATTTTATTTAACCACATAAAAAGTAGATTAAGAAAACCTACTACAAAAATGATCCTATTCTTAATCATCATTAAATATATTCAAACAGATCAAGCTTTGAGCTTGTTATGAGAAGCATGTATCGAACTAGTTTTTTCAGGGTAACCATAACAATGAGCCCTTCCGCGAATCATTACCTGGTTCTTCTCTTTCCCTTCTATGTAAATAGGTAGAGACAATATGATCGCATTATTATTTTGCAGCTGCCACTTACTGATAAGGGTAATTAGGTTAGTTGTCGGTTAGTTCTTCTATAACAATGTCGGGTGCAAGTTGTTCAAGTGGTTCGGTTCAAAATTTTAAAACAATTGACAGTAGACGCGGTGGAATAACTTTATTACATGCCGGGCACAAATATCTTAAAACCCGCGAAAACAAAAGTACAATTATTTGGCGTTGTGTACATAGAAGAAATATAATTAAATGCACTGGAAAACTGGTTCTGGACAATAAAGGTCATGCAATAGTTCAAGAAAATAAACACAGCGATCAATGCGTGCCAAGTTTTGAAGAC
This sequence comes from Charanyca ferruginea, assembly GCA_947361185.1. Taxonomy (NCBI): domain Eukaryota; kingdom Metazoa; phylum Arthropoda; class Insecta; order Lepidoptera; family Noctuidae; genus Charanyca; species Charanyca ferruginea. The sequence continues at coordinate 18,049,172 of OX376077.1, read as the reverse complement.
AATGAGGTTGAAATAGCCATTAGTGAGTGCAAGAAAGATATTGGTACAAATTATACACCGGTACAGAAAACTTTCGAAAATCATATGCGAAGATTAAGAGACATTGGCTACCATCTCTCGGGAAGTGTTCCCGACTACAAATCAGTAAAAAGTAAACTATACAGATACAGAAATAAGTCACTGAAGGTTCAGAAAACACAATTTAATAACCCGGCTGAAGTTATCATACTAGATGAATTTCGTAAATATGTATTGGTTGATTATTGTGAAGGCGAAAACCGCATAATTATTCTTACTTCAACCGAAATTGGGCAACATAAAAGGTGTCACCCATTTCTTTGGTGATGGTACTTTCGACGATTGCCCAATGCCATTTAAACAAGTGTATGTAATTCATGGAGACATGGGAAGTACTGGTATATCAACGAATGTAGCACCTTTATTCTATGTACTTTTGTACAACAACGAAAGTGTAAAGTACGAAAAGGTGTTCGTATTAATCAAAGAAGCTTTGCCTGAATGGTGCCCATCGAAATTCACGTTTGATTATGAAATAGGAGCAATTAAGGTTTTCGCCGCGATTCGGAAAACGCCGCTTACCTAACAGCGCCATCTGTCGGTTAAAAAGTAAACAATATTTCCAACAACGTATATCTCGTTACGTTTTATTCGTTTAATTTTTTTTTTTTATATTTGATTATTTATATTTTATTTCAAAAGTGTATTATTGGTATTATATTGAAATAGTTGATTGTTGGTATTTTATTTGAAAACTTGATTATTCGTATTTTATTGAAACAGTTTATTATTTGTATTTTATTCGTGTAATTAATAAGACTGAAATATTATAAATACAAGTGATTTGACTTTGGAAACGGACTTTTTATTTACTCTCTTGTAAATTGTACTAGTTTTCTGCCCGAGACTTTATCTACATTATATGTTAATAGTAAGATAGGATTTGGTTTAGGGACGTTTAATATTGTGGGTCAAGTATTGACTTACATAAACATATCATAACTTAGAATTGCTCTGAAATTTGTTTGTCCTTATCTGTCATTTTGACGGTTTTGATTGTCATAACGAGACAAAACCAATTTTATCTTACAGACGCTAACGCATATTTATACTATTAGTGCTACAATTTTTTTTACTTGAATTTAAACACTTTTCTATACCTTCCATTGTTTAAGTAGCGTCAAAAAATTTCGTGCATAGCGAAACTTTTTTATAGGTATTTTTGTAGTGGTGCATAGCGGGACTGGTGCATAGCGGGACTAACCGCTTTCGATAGCTTGTACAGAGCATACGCAAATTGGCTAAGCTTTTTTGACAATGCGTCATTATGATGTTTCCAAGTCAGATGACTATCTACGGCCCACAAAAGACAATGCCCATTTCCTAGAACAATCCTGGCCCACAGTGGCCACTTATAAATAGTTTATGGAATTATAGTATACATTGTTATGAACACTTCCTAGAACTTGTCAGTTTAGAAAATAAGTCTCCATTTCGAAATACAAGAGTTTTTGTGTCTTCGTATGATAGTTTTAAAAGGGCTCTAGTTTTTTCTTACAAGTGGTGGCTGAACAGTCTCAAGACGTAGAGTTTACTAATTTTATTGTTGGTGCATCACGGTATATACAATAAAAAAAAATGTAACCTTGAATGACTAATCTGACCGGGTTATAGGTGCAGTTGAGTTATTATTATAGTAGTACTAGCTGACCCAACGGGTACCTACCTACCTACCCTACCTACCTACCCTACCTACCTACCCTACCTACCTACCCTACCTACCTACCCTACCTACCTACCCTACCTACCTACCCTACCTACCTACCCTACCTACCTACCCTACCTACCTACCCTACCTACCTACCCTACCTACCTACCCTACCTACCTACCCTACCTACCTACCCTACCTACCTACCCTACCTACCTACCCTACCTACCTACCCTACCTACCTACCCTACCTACCTACCCTACCTACCTACCCTACCTACCTACCCTACCTACCTACCCTACCTACCTACCCTACCTACCTACCCTACCTACCTACCCTACCTACCTACCCTACCTACCTACCCTACCTACCTACCCTACCTACCTACCCTACCTACCTACCCTACCTACCTACCCTACCTACCTACCCTACCTACCTACCCTACCTACCTACCCTACCTACCTACCCTACTACCCTACCTACCTACCCTACCTACCTACCCTACCTACCTACCCTACCTACCTACCCTACCTACCTACCCTACCTACCTACCCTACCTACCTACCCTACCTACCTACCCTACCTACCTACCTACCCTACCTACCTACCCTACCTACCTACCCTACCTACCTACCCTACCTACCTACCCTACCTACCTACCCTACCTACCTACCCTACCTACCTACCCTACCTACCTACCTACCCTACCTACCTACCTACCCTACCTACCTACCTACCCTACCTACCTACCCTACCTACCTACCCTACCTAACTACCCTACCTACCTACCCTACCTACCTACCCTACCTACCTACCCTACCTACCTACCTACCCTACCTACCTACCTACCCTACCTACCTACCCTACCTACCTACCCTACCTACCTACCCTACCTACCTACCCTACCTACCTACCCTACCTACCTACCTACCCTACCTACCCTACCTACCTACCCTACCTACCCACCTACCCTACCTACCTACCCTACCTACCTAGCCTACCCTACCCTACCTACCTACCCTACCTACCTACCCTACCTACCTACCCTACCTTCCTACCATACCTACCTACCCTACCTACCTACCTACCTGTACTATCATCAGCATCATATACCAACACACCGTCTTTAAACTGTGCTGGAGGGACTATATTGGTTTGGTGCCATGCCCATCCAAGATACCAGACAACAGACACATCCTACAGTTCTGCGGCTTACAATACAATTACAGCAGTACCTACTGATAAATGGCTGCACTTCCAGTGGCATTATTCCTTGTAAAAATATAGACAAAGTATGTCTTTCGGCTAATATGCCTGCTTTGGACTCGGGCCCTTAATAATGAGCAATCATTTTCAAAAAGTGAACCTTCCAAAATACTGGTTCTCCTATCATAAGAAACCTCAATACGATAACATCTATTTAATCTAATGTGCTCTCCATATTATGACCTGGCATGTTTTAATTGATATGTTTATCCTATTTATACTAAATATAACCTACCCTACCTACCTACCCTACCTACCTACCCTACCTACCTACCCTACCTACCTACCCTACCTACCTACCCTACCTACCTACCCTACCTACCTACCCTACCTACCTACCCTACCTACCTACCCTACCTACCTACCCTACCTACCTACCCTACCTACCTACCCTACCTACCTACCCTACCTACCTACCCTACCTACCTACCCTACCTACCTACCCTACCTACCTACCCTACCTACCTACCCTACCTACCTACCCTACCTACCTACCCTACCTACCTACCCTACCTACCTACCCTACCTACCTACCCTACCTACCTACCCTACCTACCTACCCTACCTACCTACCCTACCTACCTACCCTACCTACCTACCCTACCTACCTACCCTACCTACCTACCCTACCTACCTACCCTACCTACCTACCCTACCTACCTACCCTACCTACCTACCCTACCTACCTACCCTACCTACCTACCCTACCTACCTACCCTACCTACCTACCCTACCTACCTACCCTACCTACCTACCTACCCTACCTACCTACCTACCCTACCTACCTACCCTACCTACCCTACCTACCTACCTACCCTACCTACATACCTACCCTACCTACCTACCCTACCTACCTACCCTACATACCTACCCTACCTAACTACCCTACCTACCTACCCTACCTACCTACCCTACCTACCTACCCTACCTACCTACCTACCCTACCTACCTACCTACCCTACCTACCTACCCTACCTACCTACCCTACCTACCTACCCTACCTACCTACCCTACCTACCTACCCTACCTACCTACCCTACCTACCTACCCTACCTACCTACCTACCCTACCTACCTACCCTACCTACCCACCTACCCTACCTACCTACCCTACCTACCTACCCTACCCTACCTTACCTACCTACCCTACCTACCTACCCTACCTACCTACCCTACCTACCTACCCTACCTACCTACCCTACCTACCTACCTACCTGTACTATCATCAGCATCATATACCAACACACCGTCTTTAAACTGTGCTGGAGGGACTATATTGGTTTGGTGCCATGCCCATCCAAGATACCAGACAACAGACACATCCTACAGTTCTGCGGCTTACAATACAATTACAGCAGTACCTACTGATAAATGGCTGCACTTCCAGTGGCATTATTCCTTGTAAAAATATAGACAAAGTATGTCTTTCGGCTAATATGCCTGCTTTGGACTCGGGCCCTTAATAATGAGCAATCATTTTCAAAAAGTGAACCTTCCAAAATACTGGTTCTCCTATCATAAGAAACCTCAATACGATAACATCTATTTAATCTAATGTGCTCTCCATATTATGACCTGGCATGTTTTAATTGATATGTTTATCCTATTTATACTAAATATAAAATAAAATACATATTTAGGTATACTAAATATTTATTAAATATTTATACATATCTAACTATTTTTTATTTATACATATATATCTATACATATTTTTTATACATATCTAAATGTTTATACATAGTCTGCTGCAGCAAAGAAATGAACTAAAATTAGTATTGGGTTTTCTGTAAAGTCTCCGAACAAGTCCAATGAGTTGCTTGTTAGATGATAATTGCAAATTCTGCATTGTACGGGTACATAATATTTAAGATTCACAGAAAAGTGTTACTCTTAGTGATGCTGGAGCAGTAAGGTGATCAAAACTTGTAGATCTAGGAACAAAGCAGCAGCGCTGAGCTTACATAATTTGGTAAAAATATCTCTTGCCGTTGTGATGAATTTTGTGTTGACTCATTTGCTTCAGTATGATTGAATAATATTATAAATCTAAATATTTCACACCATAAACTGAAATATAAAAACTATTTATTTGAAACCTTAAGTACCTACCTGACATGGAGCAATTTGTCTAGAAATGTTTTTTCTTATTTGATTTTCTTGTGGAGAATCTTGAGACAGCAGGTGATTTCTTTGTCTATGTAGTGAGCGACCACAGCTAACACAAATGAGTCAAGCAGTAGAAAGTGAGACTTTCTGCTGCATGTCTTATTTCATTCTATACTGCAGTCCAAAACAAAAAAAAGTGACCAAGTCATTGAGACAGGCACCTGAAAATGCAATTGATTATTATTTCATATTAATTTCACTGTAAATGGTGAGAAAGAATGAAATGGGTTGCTACCCATAAAGTCAACAGATTTTGTTAGTTTCTCGAAATATTTATAAAAAATATTTTTACTAATTCTTGTATGAAAATGTTGCATAATACTTATGTGAAATTACTTTTTTTAATTACTAAAGGGTCAGTGGGTCATATTAGGGGCAAGGTTGCATATGTTTTTACCTATGTTATCATGGTTTTCTAAAGGATTAATGTAGATGAGTAAGCTTACCTGTTGTGAAAGAACCCATTGCTTTGTTGTACAATTCATCGTATTTTTATTTAATGGTAAGCAATGCCGAATTATAAATTATAATTTGCACTTTTCATTTCCATGTTCGTTTTCACTTTGATACTGGTAGAATTTTCGACATCTACACAAACTAACAAAATCTGTTGACTTTTATGCTACCCATTTCATTCTTTCTCACCATTTACAGTGACATTAATATGAAATAATAATCAATTGCATTTTCAGGTGCCTGTCTCAATGACTCACTATTATAATAGTGAGCGCGCTTATTGAGCAGATTGTCAAATCAAATACATTAGCCGTCTACACACTCGCGCGCGTTACGCGCGCGAAGCCGTAAAGCACCCGCGTAACATGAGTGTAGATCCGATTCGCATATTCTTCGTGGCTTCGCGGCTTGTTCGCGCTGTGTTCCCCGAAAGTTGTCGGTTTTTTGTCCCGCGACAAAGGGCTCGCAGGCGCGAAGCGCGGCGCGAACGCGACAAGACTCTACATTCGCGGGCAGCTCAGTCGCTCCGTAGCAATTGTCACGGATGGTTGTGTTTTAATTTTTTAATAAAGACTACGATTTTGCGTGCAAAATGAGTATCGTGTGGAATAATGAATTAGAACTATCGTTTATAGAATGTTTTCGTGCTGAGCCGGTATTGTGGGACATAAATTTGAAAGACTATAAAAATAAATTGAAAACCCACGATGCTTGGATGCGGATAAGTACAGTGTTGGAAATACCAATTGAAGAATTGAAAAAGAAAAAAGATTCTCTCATGTCAAGCTATAGGAGCTACAAGGGAAAAGTTAAGAAGTCCATTCAATCGGGAGCTGGTGCTGATGAGATATATCAGCCTATTTGGTTCGCTTATGAAGTAATGGATGCTTTTTTGGGAGATACTCTAAAGTGCAAAAAAAGTATGAATACGGTAAGTAGGTAACTTTATTATTTATTAGTTAGGTACTTAAATATTACTTAAATATTACTTAAATATTTTGTGAATTCGTTTCTTATTTCTGTGGCGTTATTTGCTGATCGCCGAGGAACTCTTCTAAGTTACGAAAAGCGGATGTATTTTCTTGATCTGTTCTCCATGATCCAGGTTGTATAAGTACTCCATCATCATCAAACATATCAATAGATCCGGGTGGTGTATAGATATGTAAAGAAGTAGAACTTCGTCTCAAAAAGTTATGTAGTAGTATACAAGTATATGTTATAAGGCTAGCCTTTTGAGGTTGTAATGGAATTGGTTTTCTAAACACTCTAAATCTGGCCGCCAATATACCAAAAGTATTTTCTACCACTACCCGAGCTGAAGATAATCTTTTGTTGAATTCACGTTTTGCAGATCCCATGCTGTGCTGATCAGGATAGGGCTTCATTAAATGTTCTGACAGTGCAAAGGCTCCATCCCCCAAAAAAACGTAGGGCACATCAATATTCGAACCTGGTAAAGGATGCGGTGGTGGTAAATTTAAGCTGTTTGTGCACATCTTGTTCCATAAAAGACTATTTGTAAAAACTCCACCGTCACTTATTCTGCCTTGGCAACCAATGTCAGCAAAAATGAAATTATATTGACTATCAACTAATGCCAGTAATACTATACTGTAGGTTCTTTTATAATTATAGTATACAGAACCAGAATTGAATGGACAGTCGAGAACAATATGTTTGCCGTCAATAGATCCAATCGCTCTAGGAAACTTCCTTGCAAATCCTCTTTCTATACGCAGCCATTCTTCTGGACAAGATGGTATCTGCAAAAAAGATAACATATATTATACAAAACCTTCGTGTAAAAAACAGTATGTATGTGCCTAAATATAGGTATGTGTGTTTTTTTTTTTAGGAACGTGGGGTGAAGGAACCTATAGAAGTAAATCTCGAAGCTATTGAAGAGAATGTTGAAGAAATGAATGAAAATCAAAGTCAGTCTATTAACACCCAAAAAGACAGCGACCAGACTATTCGCCGACGCAAAATCTCTTCTGAACTGGTTGACGCAGGACATGTCGTTAGAGACGCTCTTGCCACCTTCAAATCCTCGCTAAAAAGGACCCCATTACAGCCTATTCAGCAAGACGATGATTGCGATTTATATGGTAAACTATTAGCAAGTAAGTTGCGAAAATTGTCTGAAAAAAATAGATTAAAGTTGATGCACGACATTGATGGCATGTATTTAAGATACCAATTTGATGACCCTGTGATGACTCCATCGCCACCTAATTTTAATAATGAACCAAGACCGGGCACATCAGCATCTACGTATTCAGAGCGTCCATTTCACTATGGGCACAATAGACAAGTATTATCAGCCCCACCTTCTAATATAATCATTCAATCTAACCGGCTAGTCCGTACACCAGATTATCCTGTTCTTCATTTACCAGAGAACCAAGATGCAAACACATCTGATCAGATTAATGATATAGTTCGGACAGCTTATGACTTTAGTTAAATAACTACTGAAATTACCGAATCTGTGATTTTCATAGTGCCTAAGACAGATAGGATAAATAATTAAAAGATTTATATTTTTAGTAAGTAATAATTAGTCAAATGCTATTCCTACTTGTAGATTTCTATTTTAGCTTCAGTTCCAAATTACATCATTCCCACTACTTATTTTTAAATTTTCGTTTTAAATCATTTATATGGGTCTAATTGATAGATAAATATGCAATTTAATATAATTATCATCTTGGTTTATATTAAATATCATATTATAAACAATAATTAGGTATTTGTTTTATTTTAAAGTGAAGTCGTATATAATTTCTAATACATTTATACCCTTAGTATACATTTTGTAAGAAGTTTTTGTAGCTGAGTGTACGTAAATACGTCAGATTTCTACGTCCGAGCGAATTGACGATAGAAAAAGTACGTAAAATCGGAAAGTCCAGCTCGTTCGGTTCGAGCGAGTCTTGACCGAGCGGGGCGATGAATGAGTCGTTGTAATAATAATATGATAGATTTTAAGTTTAGTTCTTTAAATGCATATTAAATATATAAAATGTATGTCCTTACTTTTATTTCATCCTCTAATACTTCACATAGGGCATGACAAACTTCTGGTATAATTTTTGATATTATTTGTGGTGAAACTTTGAACAAAAAATGAAGGCTTTCATAGTCGTCTCCTGTTGCTAAGTATCTCAGTGTTATAGCAAGACGTATCTGGGCAGGAATAGCCTTTCGTAATTGGGTGTCTTGTTTTGTAATTCGTGTTGAAATTTGACTAAGCAAATATTCAAAATCATTTAATGACATCCGGGAAAACTTTTTGAATCCATCTGAAGATTCTGCAACTAGTTCATTCAACTGCTTCTCCATAGTTGCACTGTAACAAAATACAAAATTGTCTAGTATAAATTCCGACATCATAAGATATGTGATAGCAACATATTACACATACCTACAACTGTAATTTTAGGTATATAGTTAAAAGTGAATGTATATTTATTCCACTCATTTTGTACTACATACTTACTTACTTTACTCTAAACTGTACGAGAAAGCAAAATAAGTTGGTACTTACCTGGTTCTGTTTCTGTGAATGGTGGTAATCCACCATCTCCGTTTTCTTTGCTTCTTTTGAATTGTTTGTTTTTTCTTTAAGGCATGACTATAAATTGCCAAAGCGCAAAGTAGCCCCGCAGCTGCTGTAGTGGTTTCACTGTCCATACCGACTACAAATAAACTATGTTGATTGATTGAGAAAAATTGAAAGATTAGGTAAATATTAAATGCTTAGCGTGCATACGCGTCAAGAGCGCGAACTATACTGTGAGTCCGGCGCGAACCACTGTGAGTGTGGACTGTTGGCAGGTCTTGCTTCAATTCGCGCCGCGCTTCGCGTCGCGATTCGCGCCGTGATTCGCGTGCGAGTGAGGAGAGGCCTATACACAATTAATTATACATAATATATTAAACATTACATCATCCGTCAAAGGATAATGTTGCCATATTTTGAAAAATAATCGATTAGTTTTATCGATTTTTAGTCTCGATTATTTTTTTTTTCAAACTACGTTAAAGCTATAAAGAATACAGTGATTTTACCATTCTATGTTTATGTATGTGTAAACTATTGGATAGTCTGAGGTGTTTATTAACATAATTGTTCTGTCGAATAAAGTGTAAAGTCGAGTAGGTTTCGTTCAGAAACTTAAATGTCCATGACAGCAGAAAAACTTTTTGCTAACCATAGTAATACATAAAATCAGTTTTAAAAAACTCTAACGTATTTAGCAATATTATAAGCGCTTCCTGAAGTTACAGTCATAAAATACTCAAGTAGTGTATTTTATGCCGTTGTATTTCTTTTTACTGTCGGGTTTTAGATTTCAAGAACCTATTTTTTTTTTGTTATTTTTTGTTTTAAACCAATATTATATTAATTAATCCGTAATCGATTAGACTTATTAAATAAATGAATTGACATAAATTGACCATTTATAATGGCAACACTAAACTACATGTTAAAATGGCTGTCGTGTTGATAATAAGTTAAATGACTTATTTGTTTGTTGTGATTACGTAGACTTATTTGGATAGGTAGCACTAATCGGATAATTCCTATTTTAAAAAGTTATATTTTTTGATTATCTTTCAAAAGGTGTCCGCTGGCGGCCAATTCTTGGCATTGTCCTTTAGTGATGTCAGTTTTAGAGATTGCTACGTTATCATATTTTATATTCAATTTCGATTTATTCTTCGTTTGGCCCACTGAGTTTTGTCCTACATAAAAAAATCCTGGTTCGTCCCAAACAATATGCTTCCTTCGTCCCAAAATATAATTTTAATTTTTTATTCCCGCTTCGTCCTATTATATATTCCTTCTTCGGCCCATATTTTTTTTGTATATGCCAAACTTACTTTTTTGTACAATCGGCAAAAAAGGGTTACTTAATATTAAATATTTAACATCAACTTTTTAAAACAACCGCTCCTCTCTAATATCTCCGCGAGAGAAAATTTGCCCGTATTATTTTATAATAACACTCTTTAGCCGCTTTTAGTGAGCAAGTTATTTGTAAACAACTGACGTCACTGGAATTTTTTCAAAAGAGCAGGTAAAAAAATGACCACCCCTTCTTTATTGCGTCCTTTGTTTGTTTGCTTGTATTGACTCATTTGGCCAATAGCATTAGTTTTCGTTATCTGCAAAATGGGATTCACGCTAGCTCCCGTGATGCACACTGCATTCAGACACTCATTCGTCACCTGGTTAAAGTGTGTGTAAAGTGAGATTGAGAATTGATCGAATTTGTTATAGGTAAGTTATTATTTTTATCTGAAGTGTTATTGATAATTTAGAAGTTAAATATCAAATATTTGTTCTTATATTTAAATAATACTAATTAAGGTAACAATAATGTAAAGCTAATATGTAATTGCTAATAAAGAATAATAACAATAAACAAATAATAACTAAAAAGCTTATAACTAAATCATTTATGCTTTAATTTCAGTTGTTCTACAATGGAATCAAATCTTAGTTTACTATCTACCTCACGGGAGCCGATCACATTTATAGAATCCAGAAGAGGTAAACCTGTTCTGCTATATGGTGGTTCTGAACACACACAAAAACGAAAGAACAAAAATGGCTCAATAATTTGGAGATGTGTGAACAGAAAGTGCCGTGGTGGTATGGTAACAGTGAATAATAGTGTTCAAAAGATTTTAAATCATAACGTTTGCACACCTAGTCAATCAAAAAATGACATTAAAGAGGAATTACATCGCTGCAAGAAAGAAGCAAGAGCTGCGGATGGGAAATCGATCCCATCTATCTTTAATGCCGGTTTAAGAAGATTAAAGGACAGAGGAACCGACATTGTAGAAGAAAAATTACCAAACTTATGTAATGTTAAGGGCAGTCTCTACAGTGCACGTAACAAATCGCAGCAAATCCAGAAATCTTCATTTCGAAAACCGTCTGAAGTTCAAATTCCAGTAAGCTACAAATCTTTTCTATTTTTTGATTATTATTATAAGAAAACAAGAATAATAGCATTTGCTGAAGAAGAAAGCAGAAGACTTCTCCAAAACGTCAAACATTACCTAGCGGATGGTACATTTAAATGTGTGGTGAAGCCATTTAAACAATTGTATGTCATTTACGGTGATCTCGGGAGTACCAGTGAAAAAATTAATGTTGTGCCATTATTATATGTACTATTAATGAACAAAAAGGAATCCACATATGAAACTCTGTTCTCTCTTATTAAATCGCAAATTCCTGATTGGAATCCCATTTCATTCAGAACTGATTATGAAAAGGCGGCCATGAATGGTATCTGTTAAATATTTCCAAACGTCACATGCAAAGGCTTCCATTTCTCTCAAGCTCTTTGGAAAAGAGCTAAGGCATTGAAACTAAATAAAAACAGAATGTTCAAGAAGCATATTGCTCTGTGTTCATCTTTAGCTTTGCTTCCATCAGAACTCAAATGTGATGGCTGGCTTTACATTATGGAAGATTGTCCCAGAACAGATAATATCGATAAATTTAATCATTATTTTGTGTCAACGTGGCTTGATAATGAATATTTAAATGGAAAATGGGATTTTTATGGTGACACATACAGAACGAATAACCCAGTAGAAGGTGGTAATGCTAGATTAAATAGAATATTTTCTGGAAAACTGAACATGATTAGTTTTTTGAATGTAATAAAAAATGACGCTCAATCTCGAGTGTTAAGTCAAGGGAGACCACGACATAAAGACGTTATTATGTATGACAAAATCATTAATGATTCAATAGCAGCTTTATTAAATGGTTCTATTTCTTGGGACATTGTTTGGAAAAAATAAGCCCGTTTGTATTTAAATTGCAGTGAGTTAGACGTTGATTTTTAACTAGTTATTTGTTTTTTGAAAATCTCTTAGTTTACTGTTGATCCAATTTTTATATAAATAAATGTTGATTTTAAAATGTTTGTTTTATCCATGATTGTGTAATAATCACAATTTTTGATGATTTAATTTTAAATTGGGCATGGTGTTTTTGAAATTTTAAAATTATAAAAATTATTGCTTTTTTAAACACTTGTTTTGATACTCTCATTTAATTACTGGTCGGTAAAATTTTTGGTAATTAAAATTATAATTGTCTTAAATATTGTTTATTACAGATCTGACAATTCTGTATACCTATTTACACTGTAGTAATGATAAGATGATTGTTATACCATTTCTGTGATTTTGATTGTGATACTGGATAATAAAGATGATTTATACCTAAATGTTTAAAATTGTGTTATTATTGAATTATTTTTGTTTCAAAAATTTCAAATAAGTACATTATTTTTTGGTTGACTGTACCTTAAATGTACTTGTTATTTGGGACGAAGCACAACTTTAATTGTGCTATGGGACAAACTAAGATTTTTTTGGAATGTGGGACAAAACTTCAGGACGAACGAAGAATAAATCTCAATTTCAGCTTTTTTTTCTTTGATTAAATGTCATTATTTTTGTTTTGTCCAGATTTATTTTTAGATTATTATTAACTAACCAATTAATTATATATTTAAGATCGACATTTATATCATTTTGAAGAGTAATATTGTCATTACTAGAGAACAATATAGTGCTATCATCAGCAAATAAGACCATCTGATTTTTACTGACCTTAGCCATATCTTTTATATAAATATTAAATAATGGAGGGCCAATAATGCTACCTTGGGGAACACCATAAGTAGTTTTTCTAGGACGTGACATGTATGTTCTTACAACTTTCGAGCTCGCACATAACCTATAAAGCGTTGTGAATTGAGTGCGATTAAAGTAGACCGGCTGCAAACACCATTTCAACACGTTAGCAGCAAGCCTCATGACACCTCAGGCAACATATGCTTGTGATAAAACACTAGTAATGACCTCTAATGGTAAGGTGTGTGATGATTCAAATTGCCAGGACCTAAATACATTTTCAATACCTATAATGTCTGGATCTGTAATTTGCTTTAATACTGTGACCAATGTAAGGCTAACCATTAAAATTAAAGAAGCAAAAATGATTCAAAGGTTCTGCCCTATTTATAAGACATGCTCATATCATGTAGATATACGTACCACTTATGAATGTACAAGTAAGTCACCTGGAGGAGCATGCTGGAATCATGGAAGTTGTGTACCAAACTCAATCCATAAGAATCTCAAAAGAAATTCAATTCATCCGGTTGGCTATGGCTGTCAGAGTGATACCATAGGATGTGATACTTGGTGTTACCATCAAACCTCATGTACTTACCTGGTACAGCTGGGAATTTAAGCCAAATTTGAAAGAGTGTTCAACTGTTTATCAGAAATCAAGTCAAATATGGAACATAGTAGTTGAGGTCAATTATAAAGGACTAAAGAAAATCATAAATATGAATACTAATAACCCATCATTTAATTTAGAAGGTTCAGAATTATCTGATATAAATAAACTTCCTATTTTCATAACCTCTGTATTGGTTGAAACATTTTATGATTATAACCATATTATATTTAAAAATGGGAACTATAATAATATTATGGATGGCATCACCTATACACATGCCAGTTAAGAATTTAATTGGAGAATTTCAATTATCATTGGATGGCAGAACAACATCATTTGATGAGAGTAGTATTCATTGTAAGGTATCAGTACCTCTACCATGAGTTGTCATCGAAAACTTGCTCGCTAGCGTTGAACTCGCTAGCGTGCTAACGCGGATTGAATAGATTTCGATAATGCTTGCACCATGAGATTTACGGAGTCTTACGCAGGCGCTAAGGTAGGCTCGATAGATCGTGTCGTCTTGCTAACTTCACTCTACTCATTAGAATACTTTCGTCTATGCTTCACTACTTATGTTTTGTTTCTTTCTTTCCCACTAATAAGAAGAGAGAACGACTCTTAAGCTTAAAATGTACTGTTATCGCTATGCTAAATATGTTAAGACAGTCAATATCACAAATAAACCGACTAAATAGAAAAGTTGACTACTTAAGGTATTTAGTGATTTTTGAATTTTTATTCCTTATAATATGTCGGTGTCGTCGTCTCGTCTATTCAATTTGTAATTTTGTTTGTTTACGTTGTGTCACAGAGTTGCGTTGTATGGTTTAAAAGTTTACAATTAGATTATTTAACAGATTATTTAATACAATGAGGACCAGTGTCTCACAGTTTCAACTGCTGGTGGAGTTCACGGAAAGGTGTGTTTTAACTTTCTATTCAATATAGGTATTGTATGGATTGTTATATTTATAAAATAAATAAATCAATAATTTACGTTTCTAATATTACTTACTATTATAAATTAATGTGAAAGTTTGTGAGGATGGATTTTTGTTATTCTTTGACGCATAAATAGATGACTTACTTACTTACTATACTTTACTTTCTATTTTATTATTTAAAACATAAAGTTACAAAATTCCTCAACGCAGGTAGATAAACCAAGTCACTAGAAACTTTAAAAGTGTATTAAGTCAGCTTATTAGCTAAGTTCAAGTGTCTAATATAAAGATGTGAGGAATGCAACAAATAAACAAAAAAATATGGCTATGAAAATGATATGACCAAAATTAATTTGAAGGCACAACTTGCTACTATTTAAAATAGAAATTTAAGTTTAATAAACTTTTTTTCACTTATATTTTCTAATTGGTATCCAAAATGAATTCTCATTTTGGCTTGAAATTTACTTTGTTCACGTCGTTGATCTTCAAATTCAGCGGCCACTAACATATTCCATGCTAAATAAGCTCTTGCAGACATTATTTTGACTGTATTAGACTCAAAAACGTATATAATTTTAATGTAAACATATGTTTCACCCGTCAAAATGCTAGTGAGCTACGTAACTACTATCGTAAACGTATTGTTCAATAGCTTCAGTGAAATTAGTGAGTCATGGTACCGTTTTGTATGGTGAAAGCTGAAAAACGTTAGCGACTATCGAATAGATTACGATAGGTTTTTAACCTATGGTAATCTATAGTGCTCATGGTACGAATTTTAGTTCTTTCTGTGACCGCTCGGGGCGCTGTTTAATATTTCATACAATTAATTTACGGAGACGCTAGCGAGTTTTGGTTATGTAAAATCATGGTAGAGGTACAGCTTGTATAGCATATCATACTGATAATACATATCATAGACTAAATGAGTCAGTATGAAACAAGGTTGATACAAAATTTATAAAAGTCAATAATAAAAACCATTTATCTGATCTCAAAAGAAGTATACCTGTTCAACTTACTGCACAGCTAATTATGGGGTCAATAGAAATCTCTTATTTCTATTGACCTATTGATATTCTATTGAGTTATATTTATGTTAAGCCCACTAGTGATTGTGATTTAAATGTTGTTAAGATTTATGGATGTACTGGCTGTAGTATCAAACCATATTTAATAATGCAATCAACCAACATTAAATCTGAAGGGTTACTACAAATAGAATCAAATTGTTCCCATTCTAGGCCATACTTGTCATGCAGTGAAGACTTATATCAAGTATCTTTTGAGAATAACCCTAAATATTGTGTCATTAATATACCATCTATTAATAAGACAATTTATACTAACTTTGAATATGAATTTTTTGGAGGTCTGAGCAATATTAATAGTAGGACTAGTGAGAGTGTAGATCAAATACTTGCTAGTATGGTTAATTCCAATGAATTTTGGTAGAGTATTATAGGCACTGTTAATGATATGGCTGTATTATCATTTAGTAGTATCTTAATAATTAGATTAGTGAGAATCTTTAGTGCATATAAAATTAAGAATAACTTAGATTTAGAGAGTAAGAATATTAACTTAGGATAAGACTATATAATTATGAATAATCACTATAACCTCTATATTTTAAGGTTTTATATATAATGTATATTAAGATTATAACCATTTAGACGGCTTAACGATGGCTAGAGGTACAGCGACGCAGATCTTCCGGTAAAATAATCACCGACGCCCTGACCATACGGCGATAGCGTCTCTATGATATCAACAGACCTCTCCAAAGCCTTCGACTCGATCAATCACAAAGGCCTGATCAAAAAGCTACAAGAAAAAGACGTACCCATCAACATCATAAAAATCATAGGAAATTACCTCGCAGACCGACAAGTGAAAGGCAGGTTTAGAACAACCGAAACAGAAGGAAAACCGAAACAGAAGGAAAACCGATACCCCACGGCGTGCCACAAGAATCGATCCTGGGACCGATGGTCTTCAACCTGTACGTGCATGACATCTGGGATGCAACGTAGAGAAAACAGAGTGCATCATGTTCTCAAAGAAAAATAAATACCGCCCAGCGGTAAAATTAAAACAACAGACGCTAAAATACCAAAAACAGATAAAATATCTCGGCGTGATCTTCGATAGGCACATGAGAATGAATCAACACATCGAAAAGGTAGTGAAGAAAGTGAAACAGGTCAGAGGAGCCCTCGACCCGATAATTGGATATCACGCAAAGATAGACATAGAAACCAAATTGGCCATAATATAGACCTGCATCCTGCCGCTGCTGGACTACGGAGTAGCTTAACTACTATCGAGGTACAGCTCGACAAACTTGATTAAAATCGAAAGACGGTACAGAATGGCACTCAAATGTGCTGCACAATTACCGATAAGAACACCCACCGAAGCATTATGGGAGGTGGCAGACATAGAAGCCTGGCACCTACGCGTTGAGGACCTAAATCGAAAGATGCTGGACAACATCGCCCAACTGGAAATAGAAGACTTCGAATCCCCCGGAGACGCGTATCTGGCGCACGGAGAATTCAACCCCCTAGAAGTAATTATAGAATAAGTGAAATTGTATACGATCCTAAAAAGAAACATTAACATTACAAGCGATGGCCCACCGGTAATACGGGAGCCCCGCGTCCCCTTAGAATAAGATAATTAGAATAAGATAATTAAGACTATTACATAAGTATACAACAACAAATAAAATACATAATATTTTTATTGTATAAATTATTATGAATAAATATAACGCAGCAAACACAGATCCACCTAGGACATAAGTTAGCTGACTCACCTTCGCACGGTCCATCGGCCGCGAGCTCATGAATGTAAAATACAAGTAGGCAAATAAACAACTTTCTGATTCTGATTCTGTGTTCCTTAATTACAACGCAATATGAATCAATGTCCTACGCAAGTATTTTTAACTTTGGAGACCGACGACGCGGTTGTGGGCAGCGAAACGTTCGCGTCGTTGACGGCGCGGGTTTCAAACAAATTGAAAATACTTCATAGGAAATCGATCCATGTGTTTGTACGAATAAGGAGCATAATCGTATTTACGATTAAAAATACTTTGAAATAGCAAGTATTTTTTTGTTGTTAGGATTGTGTTCCTTATTTATAAGGTAACATGTATCGATGTTCTATGCAAGTATTTTTAACTTTGGAGATGAACCTTTACGAACAATGAAAAGGAGACCTTAATGTTTTATTTATTTATCAACATACTTACATCTACCATTACAGCTAACCAATGCGGTAAATGCAGCATAATTAGTACTTAACTTAATTGTTAATTATAACTAATACCTATAACTACCTAGTCTTAATCAATATTTGTGGTGAGTTCAGACATTTCTTGTTGACATTTCCTTTTGCGTAAAAACATAAAGCGGCTATCACTAATGGCAAATTATGAGTGGAATTAGCAATCTACGTCTACTGCCACCAATATTTTTAAACAACAAGGGTATCTATAAAAAAGCGCACCACAACATCTTTAGTGAAACGAAAATAATTTTAAATTCATTTTTATCATCACACTGAATTCGATTTTCTTTCTCGTATGTAGCATCGCGCTATGTAATCATACAAATGTACAATATAAAAAAAAAAATAAAATAAAAAAAAAAAAAAAAAATATATTAAAAAATTGAATAAAATACGCGAAGTTCTATGATTCCTACCTCAAGGTAGATGCCGACGTACCTTATATTTGACAGTTGGTTCCTCAACTCAAACTCACCTCAACTGAGGAAATTGTTTGAGATGAGGAGTAAAATGACAACTATGAATGTCAAACCACCTAAGTGAGGTCGAGTCGAGTCGAGGAAATCATGAGTTTTTGATGTAGAATATGGGTGTTGTGATGTTTACATTATTAACATATTTCTTACCTTCAACATATATCTAAACACTATGAAGTTTAAATCCCTTGACAACCTTTTCGTAAGGCACTCATAGAGTAGAACTTTCAATGCCAATTTCAAAATAAAAGAAAGCTTGTCAACTTGGTGTCAGAAAAAAGACTTGACTTTTCCCCTGACTTTGGATGGTGCAAAAGTATTTTTATATGGACTTATTTCTTTACACTACACTATAACTGATCGCGTCTTTATTGAAAAGGGTTGGACTATGCTACCTACAGAAATGTAGTGTGGAAGCTCACAATTACCAACCTTTCTGCACCCTTGGAGCCCGCATGGTCCGCCGAGTTAAAGTCGGAGTCGGCGGCCTGAGCTTCGCGGCACGCGGTCGACCCACGCCCACGTCGTCATGTTCTACATTCACCTTCCCGATAGGCCTGTTTGCAGCGTCGTCTTCTTAAATCTTCTATCATCAATCCCTCTACACCCATTACTATACTACCTACACCTATCTACACCTTCGTGACATCCTTCATTCTTCATCAATTATCCTACAGTTCTATATTTTTATATCATATTTTATAATAAATATACTTGTACCTCTATACCTTAACATCCTCTTTAATTTATCTGCCGCTTCACGACAGTGTGTATGAATATAATGCTCAAGTAAAGGAGGTTTTATTTTAATAATAATAATAATAATGTTTATTCACATAAATATGTAAATACAATTTTTTTTACAAATACCTAGTCTTGAGAAAAACCTCGTCTTGATTGTCACGAAGAAAAAAAAATCTTTTTTATTGCAAATAATATTTATTACTTTTACAGTGTGTTAGTTTCATACATAATTATACAACAATTTAGAGTATAAAAAGCTTATTCGAAGTGGTCTTCATTGGCTGCAATACAGTCCTTTAAACGTTGAGGCCAGTTATCAATAGAAGCACGCACTCTTTCCATGGGAAAATTCTTCACTGCCAATCGTATGGATTGATTTAGGAACTCCAAATTATCATGGCGTTTAGAGCAAGCCGTACTCTCTAAAACTGACCATAAATCATCATCCAGCGGATTAAGATCGGGACTAGACGGCCAGTCTTCAGCTCTGATGAAGTCCGAAACGTTCACTTCCAACCAAGACTGCGTGGACCGAGCTTTATGACCCGGCGCCGAGTCTTGTTGGAAGGACCATACTTGATTATTGAACGTGGTGTTGTTAAGGGGCTTAACTACCTTCTCAAGAATGGTATCTTGATACACTTGTGCCGATGTTTTGATACCTTTTTCATAAAAAAAAGGCTCAGTCACTCCACCAAACCATCACTGAAGTCGGATAATGCCCACGTTGCACTCTGTCGACTAATTGGGAAGCTTCCTTAGAGCTTTGAGCATAATTACGGTAATTTTGATTGTTAAAATGTTGCTCAATTGTAACGATTTTCTCATCCGTAAACAAAATTTTTCTGTGACCTCCCTTTGCCGCTTCAGTAGTTGTTTCGATTTTACCACCCTATTCTTTTTTAAATTATCAGTTAAAAAATGACCAGTGCGTCTCTTATAGGCTGCAAGTCCTAAGTCATCTTTTAAAATACGCGACATGGTTCTGGGTGCTATTTTCATCTCCCGAGATAAAATCTTTTGCTTTCGGACAGGATTTCTTCGAATTCTTTCCCTTACTGCTTTGACCACCCTTTTTCGTACGAACACTACGTGGACGGCCAGATTTTTTCTGTCACAAACAGAGGAGGTCTCATTGTACCTATTAATAGCCAGGTACACAAACATTTGACTAATACCAAGCGTATGGAGAGTTTTAAAAATTGCATTTGGCTCCATACCAACTTTGTGTAACGCAATCACAGCGATTTGGTTCTCTTTCTCACCCCACTCCATTTTAATATCGCAAAATATTGTACAATGTATTGGCGCCTGTTATATATGTACAAGTAGTTAGCTATACTCGCCGATGCGCCGGCGCAGCTACCGTGTCATTGGTACGTGCGCCCCGTCCTCACATCTCCCTTGCGAATATAACAAGTGGCGGCGACGAACTTAGGCGAATAATGTCTGCAGCCGTATCTTTCGGACTTTTTTCGGGTTTCGACCACACAACACAAGAGTGGAATAGTTATAAATCCCGCTTGGACCAGTGGTTCATCGCAAATGACGTGGACGACGTTAAGGATAAGAGCAAGGTCAAGCGAAGGGCAATATTGCTGAGCGCGTTCTCGGAAGCGACGTACCAGTTAGCTAGTAACCTGGTATTACCAAAGCAATTAAAAGAAGTGGAATTCGACGATATCATCAAAATATTAGATGAGCATTTTACTCCTAAAAAGCGCGGGTTTGCGGAGAGGTTCCATTTTTATTCAGCGCTACAAAGGCCAGGTGAGAGTCACTCAATGTGGGCGGCCAGAGTCAAAGGATTGGCAGCACACTGCAGCTTTAAAAGTCCCGAGGAGGCCGTACTGAACAGGTTTGTCATGGGTATGGTAGCGGGCCACGAGAAGGACAAGCTTTTCGCACAAAGCCTGAAGGATTTAACCCTCAGCGGCACGGTGGAACTGGCGAAGAGCGTGCGGTGCGCGCGCGAGGCGGCGGCAGTGGCTTCGCTGGGCGGCACCCGCCCCGCACCAGCAGCGACCGCACGCGACGCGCGAGTATTCAGCATCACCAACGGCGGTTCGGCCTCGAGCTTGCGCCTGCAATTCAGTACCTTTACACTGAGACAGACGACTTATTTACGCAAAGTTTGTTTAACAAAGGAGACTGGGCGAAAGTGGCCTATGAGTCAATACCAACTGTCTATATACCATTTAAGAGCGCTTGTAGACGTCCGTTTTTTTCACCGGATAACGGACCGTGTTTTTTGCCGGATTCGCGGTGGTGTATGAATTATAATGAATGTGTGTACATGCACCGGACATCGGTCCGGCGAACAATTTACGCCGGATGCACCACCGCTTCCCCTCGGCGCGACGGACACCGGTCCGATGTAAGAAAGGGCGGTCATCCACGCCAGTGTATTGGTGCGTGTTGACGCTGCCGGACGTATTGCCTGTTTTCTGTTAATTGAGTGCCGTCTACCTGCGTTCTTTTAAAAATGGGTGATATTGACATGGAATTGTTAATAAGTTTGGTTGAAAATAGGCCTGTACTGTGGGACAAAACCCAAGAGTGCTATAAAAATAGACAGTCGAGTTTTGCCGCTTGGAGAGAAAAGTGTCTTGCGTTAAATGAAGGTTTTGAAACGATGTCCGAGAAAGAAAAAAATGATTTTGGTAAGTAACATTTTATTTTCATTATTTTTATGCATATTGATTTTGCCATGGTACACGCCCTACTGGTGACATGAAATACTCTGCATATTTGTTACGAATCATATTTGCTGTTACATTACCTCGTGTTGAATGGGAACGAGGCAAATGGCATAGAGTAGACATCATGTGTGAACTAGCATTGTCAGTAGCATTATTAGCAATACCCTCTACTTTATGAATTATGTTTTGTAATAAGCAGCATGTTTTTACGATAATCGCCTAGCACGCCTCTGGACTCGATCGCCGTATGCATGCATTTTGACCAATAGGAAGCGTATTTTAGTTGTGTTGATAGTAATATAATGATGTGTAGAAGTTGACACTCACACTAGTGTGCAGGGGCGCACATTAGTGAGCTGCGTTCCCTAGTTTGTGGGATGTTTTTTTAATGCACACAAATTCCAATTGTCGTATCGGTTTCAAACTATGATACGGCCTGCGTGAGCTCTTTATAAATAACTAGCGGCCCTTGCCGCTTTCGCACGGGTGGTCGTTTATTTTTATACATTTTGGGATAAACGTAGAGTAAATGTCTTTATGCAGGAAATAAGTAGTTTTTTTTTAATTACTATTATTTTGTTTAGCTTGAAATTTTTCAATCCGTAATATCTTTTGAATGGAATGTCCGATTTGAATAATTCAAAAAGTAATCTACAGGTATTGAAACAGACTTCAATACGAGTGTTTTATTTGGATAAGGATTAATCCAAAAGGTATGGATAACATGGTCTGATTTTGGTCGGCATTACTATCAACTTTTAACATGTAAAAAAGTAGTTACAGTGGCAGAACTATAATAGTTGGACATTATCGCGAAGTATTTTGTAGATTATTTTATTTTGTAAAATATTCTATCATCAGTAGTTTCCGCAGCGCATGCGGTGAAAGACATTTTACGGCAGTTTTTTTACAACATGATACCTTATTGAAGTTTTAGCAGGGATCTCTAATTTTTTCTAGTAATAAATATAGCTTATGTTACTCAGGGATAATGTAGCATTCTAATAAATGGTCAAAAAAATTAGTTTAGAAGTTTTTGAGTTAATTCGTTACAAACAAAAATACAAATCTTTTCTCTTTATAACATTACTAGCGACCCGCCCCGGCTTCGCACGGGTGCAATGGTGATACTAAATATACTACAGAATGTCTCTAAATACAACGTTCACAGCTTTTTTGTTATTAGACAAAACAAACAATATTTAAATGGCCATGTGAAAAACACTCAACGCTCAAATCTAAGCGCCAGCCGCACTACCCCCGCTTTTTAACACTGTGATATCTTCTAATATATAGATTTTAATGATATGCTGTAAAGGGCAATTTTGATCTACATGTAGATCAAAATTGAATTGAAATTGAATTGAATTGATTCTTAGATACGTTGTGCATTTCATGAAATGCACAACGTATCTAAGAGATTTTATTTGGTAAGGAATAAAAGTGTATTGTTTAAAATAGGTTGGTAAGTAACCCATATCTTATATGTAATATGTAATAGATAAAAATGATTACTGTGGGTTATCCTTAAGAGATAAATATATACCATCGCGGACTTTTTTATCGATCGTTTTAAGATATACAATTCCGTAGTACATTAGTACATTTGATATATCTCGTAAGGTTTAGCCAGCGTTTGCAATGTAAGCGCACAAAAATATGTTTATTACGACCTCACATAACTCTTGGAATTTCTCGGTTTTCCTCTATTATGATATGCATGTATTATACCTATAAACCTTCCGCTTGAATCACTATATCTATTAAAATAACCCGCATTAAAATCCGTTGCGTAGTTTTAAAGATCTAAGCATACATAGGGACAGACGCGGCGGGGGACTTTGTGTTATAATATGTAGTGATGATAGTAAAGTGATTATGATTGTTGACAAGAAGTAATTTCGTACTCATAATAATATAATCTGTTTGGCGTAGAAAATGTAGTATTGGTATAACTTTATTTTCATTATTAGGATCTACATTCCACAAATAAATATATTGTACTAAGATAATGTAAACTGAAGAGTGTTTTTTTTTAGCTTTTAAGCATAAAATATTACTAGCAGTCTTAATATGTGCAAAAAGATTAAGTTTAAGATTAAGCCCTAAAAAGTTAGGGCTTAATCTTTTAAAAATCTTAATCTTTTAAAAGATTAAGATTTTTAAAAGATTAAGCCCTAACTTTTTAAATATCTATTGTATTAACATTCATCTGTAATTTGTATTGGTAGTAGATCACAAACAAATATTTATCTATGGCATTATAGTAAATTCCAATGTTGTGTGAAACTCTCCCAAGCAAATTTGAGCTTTATTTCTAACTTCATAAGTGCGGTAACCCAATTTGAAAATGCAGTGATGACTTGAAATGAAGAGCCATTGTTTAGGTGTTGAAAGATTTGTTATCGGGTCATAAAAGCCCAAACAATGTCTTTGAAGGC
Organism: Charanyca ferruginea; assembly: GCA_947361185.1. Classification (NCBI taxonomy): domain Eukaryota; kingdom Metazoa; phylum Arthropoda; class Insecta; order Lepidoptera; family Noctuidae; genus Charanyca; species Charanyca ferruginea. Next base: position 18,024,639 of record OX376077.1, on the reverse strand, counting down.
GCCGACATAAAAAAAAGAAAGGACAAAAAGAAAGGACAAAAACAAACTTATTGACTGCATCACTTATTATATTGAAAGTAAAATATGTTGAATATCTAAACGTAATTTCTTATTTTATTATTTCAAAATTGTAGTTGTATTTTATGTTTTATTAATATTTATCATTAACTAGCGATCCACCCCGACTTCGCACGGGTGTTACACATCTTTAAAATTCTTGGCTTTGCTTTACAATAATATAGTATGATATGAGTATTTGATGAGTGAAAACCATATCAAAATCCGTAAACCATTCAAAAATAATATTTAGGAATTGAATTACAAGCGATGTTAGCAATGTTTTGTGACAAGTTTTAGGTTTAGCATTGTATTTTTTTCTGGACCAAAATAGTATGAATTATTAAACATTTGTTTGTAAACTACAATTTAATCTGTCAAGCATTGTCGTCGGGCCGATGTCGGCTTCCGAAACAATAACTTTTAATTGCGTCTGTAATTACGGTAACAGAAGAAACAAGAAGAACAATGAAAATATAGCACAGTAAATGAAACCTATACATGCACTTAATTTGTTTCTATTAACTTTCTCTGTCACAGTTTGGCAGGCAATCAGTCCGAAAGAAGTAAACAGGTCGTAGTAAAATAAAATTGCGACGAGAACAGGAAGCGTGGACTACAGGCGAGATACAAATTAGCACTAATGTTTGTTAATTTTTTTTGTCACACGCACTTACTGCACTCACACAAACACTTATTGTCTTTAATTGGGTGGAGCAAGGATAGGGCGTGGTGTGTCACTAACTGCGCTTCCGCAGGAATATTTTCTTAAGTGAGCTTGCTTAAGTTTGGCCGATAGTACATAAAGAGATTGATGTTCTGTTAGACCTTTTTAATTAATAAAGCACTTTACTTTGGTTTCGGAGACGCCCTAACAGCAGAAAAGCAAGTAGATTTCTCAGTACAAAAGACTGCTGCAGTTGTTCCCGTGACAACTAGGGCTGTGGGTTTTTATACTCAATGGCTGTTCAAAAAGGTCTACGAATTATACGGCCGCCGACTCGATCGTATACCTGAATGCTCACCTTACGCATTCTATCGCGTTTCGCTCGCCCAAGTCGAGTACCGCCTACTCTGGTGCAGATCGAGCCAAGTTAACACGCTCGGAATTGATGCTGGTTTGTTTTTCCGCCCACGACTGGACGTAGAAGAACGCGACATTATAAAAGCAATGGTCGTGACTTTCTCACCAATGGCTAATCTGATTGCCGGAATCGGCAACTTCGAATTTGAAGGCGAAATGTATTACGTCAAATGTCCCAATGATATAGTATTGGGTATATTATTTTCCAACTTACGTGCGGTAGTCGAGCGATACGCCGACCTAGCTACACCACAAGCTGAAAGGCAGCAATTTTATGACTTGAACCCCCTTCCTTTTGCGAACTGGAATCAGCCAGCTCGCCCTCCGGTACGCCGTCGAGTCGAAGGACAGGTCATCGACAACAATCTTCTGTTAGACTTGGGAGTGTTAAAACCGGTGGAACACTCGCAATACGCTTCACCTGTGGTTCCAGTGCTAAAAAAAGATGGCGGAGTTAGGCTTTGTGCCGATTACTCAGTATCAATAAACAAACAGCTGATTGTTGATAAGTACCCCTTGCTAACAGCACAGGAGTTGTTCTCCAAGCTGCACGGAGGGGGAGCAGTTCACTAAGCTCGATCTCTCGATGGCTTACGGACAAACAAACACATAATTTTATCAGGAGTATTCAAAGAAGAGACGGCTAAAGATGAAGATTTAATTTTATTAATAAAGTACATACAAAATGAATGGCCTTCAGTCAAAGACATACCCATACAAGCTTAAATATTATCATTCTATAAAAGATGAGTTATATGTTACAGATGGTTTAATTTAAAAAAATACAGCTATTTTAGTACCCAAGTCATTGCGTAGAGAGATGTTAAACAAATTCCTTTTAATCATTTCATCATCATCATCATAATCATCATTTCAGCCGAAAGACGTCCACTGCTGGACATAGGCCTCCCCCAAGTGGCGCCACATTGACCGGTCCCGTGCGACTTGCATCCAGCGGATCCCCGCAACCTTTACCAGGTCATCGGGATAAATGATCGAATTGATAAATGTAAAAATAGAATTAGGGGTCTATTGTTTTGGCCTTTTATGAATAAAGAATTAGAAGATTTAATTCAGAATTGTGACACATGTCTTGAATTTAGTAAAAATCACTCATATGAAGCATTAACCTCTTGAGCGTCCTTACAGACCGTAAGAGAAAATGCTCCAAGTGTCGCGTGGGCACATGTAGGACCATAAGGATCGTTCCTTATTGGCCGCTCATTTTTATAAGCAATATCGCATTTTACAACAGATTATATCTATATTTCCAATAACCGATAACTATTTAACCGTTTCTAGTAACATTTTTGGTGTCACACCCTAGTTCCGTGCCATAAAGAAAAAATAAAAATCATCTGCCATTTTGCACTGTGACTCGCCGCCATAGCCTGTTTGTGTGTGAAGTGAAAAATTGTTAGAGAAATGTTTAATCGAAGAAAACGGTGAGTATTGTTATAATAAATTATGTAGAATTACTAAGAAATAAGTGTAGATTCCGTATTGAGTTGTAGTTTTTCGAAAAGTGATAGATATATCAGTGAAAAAGTGACGAAACTTTTGGAATGTACTAATTTCATGCATGATGGCGGCCGGCTTACGCAATAATTTTACAATAAATTTTCGTTTATATAGTCTTGATTACACATAAGTTGCTAGTTTATTTATCTATGAACATATAAAGGCCTCGAGATCATAATATTGTTGCGTATTGACATCGTAATCGTTTTTCAAAGTGAATAAGTCCGTGAATAAAACCGCCATTATGCAAAGTACAGTACAAAGTACCGTCAGCCAAAACGATTTATGCACTTTTGTCATTTGTATTATTTATTGGTATGTAATAAAATGAAATCACTTTCTCATCAGTCATATCTATGAATGTTTTTTACTTTTTGACTATGTAATTTGAATTTTTTTTAACTTTTACCAAAAAAAAAATTTTTTTTTATAGGTATGTAATAAAATGAAATCACTTTCTCATCAGTCATATCTATGAATGTTTTTGACTTTTTGACTAATTTGAATTCTTTTTAACTTTTACAAAAAAAAAAAATTTTTTTTTTATAGGTATGTAATAAAATGAAATCACTTTCGCATCAGTCATATCTATGAATGTTTTTGACTTTTTGACTAATTTGAATTTTTTTTAACTTAGCAATTCACAAATAAAAATATACGCAATACAGTCCCTTCGTCTGATTACCGGGCATGGTACAAATAGTGAAGTTTTATAATCTTTTTAGCCTGGCGAAAGACGCCGCTGCGAGGGCGTCCAGATCGAGATCGAGATCGATAACCCCCGGCCCAGGGGATCGATCGCAGTCGCTGCGGAGCAGTGCTGCCCGTCGGGCGTTATATATGAACCTGCTGCACGAGCTCCCCGTCTCCGATCCTCCTCTGCCCCCGTCCCCGCCGCGGTGAGTCTTTTTCATAGCGTAAATAACGTATTATTTTTGTTACAGTGAAGTAATTTTTTGTATTTCTTATCTTTGTAGCCGCTACGCTTTTCCCGTCCAGGCGACCCCTGGTGGTTCTCTCAACGTGCAAGGAGACCCCTTGCCCATGGAGCAGACCCCAGGTGGTCGCATTCGCATTGGGTAAAATGAGCCGGCCTTGCCGTTGTGGTAAGTTGCATTTCTTCAGAGTATCTCCACGCTACGTTTTCAAATTTGGTTATATTTTTTACGATATTATTTTTGCTTACAGGTCTAGCGTAGTGGAGCGGGTGGAGCGGCTGGACATGTCCGAAGAGGAGACGGAGGAGTTGATGGCCAACCATCCATGGCACGTGCAGCGGTGGATGAAGGACCTGCCGGTCGTCACCAACCTGCCGGGCGTCACCAACCTGCCGGGCGTCACCAACCTGCCGGGCGTCACCGACGTAGCTCGTTCTACTCCTCTCATGCCTAGCACATCTGAGGCGGCTGCCGCCACCGAAGTTGATGCTGTCCCATCAACTTCGGGAGTGACAGCACCTTCCATGAGAGTACCTAGGTGTGATGGCAGTGACCTCGATAGCGAATTCGATGACGAATTCGATATCGAGCTCATGCCAAGTGCCAGGGACTTTCCTGACACTGAGGAGTTGGACGACCGGGAACAGCGTACTTTAGCCGAGATCGAAACGGGGATGGACGACGCTGCCGATCGCTTATTGGGTACCTCGGCTAGTTTCGAATGGGTATCAGACTTTGACTCGTTCAGGGCTGTTCGTGAAGAGTTTTCAGGTCCTACCCCAGGGCCAGTCAAAGACTACGATTCGCCTTATGATGCCTTTGTCGACATTTGGGATAAAGACATCATACAGTTGATCGTCCGCGAAACTAACCGGTATGCCCAGCAGACGATCGAGACTATGCGTTCGCGAGGAACATTGACACCATCATCTCGCCTTCATTTGTGGACTGACACAAATGAAGAGGAAATAATGGTTTTTTTCGGAATGTTCATGTACATGGCTATCGACCCGCGGACGTCGCTATCTGAATATTGGTCATCAAACGCTGTTCTCCAAATGCCGGGGTTCAGACGTTTGATGTCCTATAATCGGTATGTCTTGCTGAATAAGTTTCTACATTTTGTTGACAATGACGAGAGTCAAGTGTCGCAAACTGAAGCAACTTCTTCAACAAGACAGGCGGCTAGGCTGAGTAAGTTGGCACCTGTAATTGAACATCTCGGAAAAAAGTTCTATTCCTTGTATCACCTCGGGCCTGACATCAGCATCTATGAGTCTTTGACCTTATTCAAGGGCCGGTTGTCCTGGGTCCAAACAATAAGGTCAAAGTCTGCACGATTTGGAATCAAGTCATATGAACTTTGTGAGGCCAGGACGGGTTATAGGGCTAGATTCCAAATCTACACGGGCAAGGATGACAGTTCCGACGGTGAGCCATCGTCGCTTGGCATCAACTTGGGTGGCAAGAGCACGAAAGTAGTCCTTGATCTATTGCAAGGTCTTGAACGTCGGGGGCATTGTGTGGTGATGGATAATTATTACAATTGTCCATCATTAGCACGATACCTCAAGAGTTTGGGCTTTGATTGCTTAGGGACTCTTCGTGCAAACCGTCGAAACGTCCCTAGTGACATTGGTAAGGTGTCGAAGAAAGTGAGGAAGGGGACTGTAATATCTCGCCATTGTGGAGATGTTTCCATCGTTGCATGGAAAGACTCCAAAATGGTGAATATTATATCCACCTATCACAACTCCGACACCTTCCTTGGGACTAGGGCGGGTAAAAGAGTTGTGAAACCTGTGTGTGTAAGGGATTACAACAGCACCATGGGGGGCGTTGATCTGAAAGATCAAAAGCTCTCCATGTACCTGTTGGAGCGAAAGAGAGGTGTGAAATGGTACATCAAAATGTTTAAAAGGTTGTTGAATGTGAGCATCCACAATGCTCTTGTTTTGTATGTGGGATCGCTGGAGCGGCGCGGTCAACTGCCCATAACGCATCGTGAGTTTCGCTATGAGCTTGCAGAATCTCTGACTAATCGGCATCCCCCCCCTTTAGTTGAGATTAGCAAGCCAGTAGCTGACCTCATGAGGCTCAGGCAAAACATCGTGCACGAGCCAGAGTATTTGGTAGGTCGCCATAAAAGAACTAGATGCGTGTTGTGTTATCGAAAGAAAGTGAGCAAAAAGGTTCATTCGAGGTGCGTCACTTGTGACGTATATCTTTGTTTCGCGGAATGCTGGAAAGTTTGGCACTCTGTAGCAGAACTCCCAGGCGAAGATATACGTGGGCGGAAAAGGAAGCGCCGAGAGTGAGCATGTTTTGTTGTGTGGATGTGGAGTATGACTTTGCTTGAATGGGATGACTACCTGGGCCCTCGCACGAGGGTCCAGGTAGTTACGTTTCGACGGTTTTGATGCCTAACCGTAGATCTCGCCGAAATACGCTGCTGCCGGAGTGCTGAAACGATGGAAAAAGCAGATTATATATTAGCACCATAATTCTTCTTTTTTTACTTTTACCTGGCCACGGGGTTTTGGGGGTTGTCTCATGTAACTTGTTTTAACTTTTTTTATTTCTTATTTTTATATAAATGGTTTTTGAATTTAAATTTGCCTTCTGCGATACTATAATCCAAGCCTAGACTGACACAGGACATCAGTCTAGTTTTTTTTATACTTGTAATAGTTAAAAAATTTTATACTTGTAAAAGATATCACGTGTGTACATTTTGCTGAATATTTTTCTTGTTCCCATAATGTGGTGATCTATGCCAATTTTGTTTGTTTACCTTGAATTATGTAACATAATAAAGAGCGAACTATATTACAATTTTTGTGTACAATAAAATATATTCTATTGTTTCGCAATATACATTTGTATGTCTGTGTGAAAATTTTGTTCTGATAGAATTTAGCAAATATATTTTTATTTTATACACTTGTTTATTTTTTTTTTGTTTTGTGTTTTTGTTTTGTTGTTTTTTTTGTTGTGTTTTTGTTGTTTTATTAATTTTTTTAAATAAATTTTATTTACATCATTTCGAAGCACTCTTTTATTTGTCATAATCCCTATTTCTTTCAAAAACTCATCATAATACTCTTTTATATCATTCTTTACACACTCCAAACCAGTCACCAATCCCGATAGTCCGTAGTTGCAGTTCAGGTAGTCAATATCTAGGATCAAGGGAACATTTAGGTATTTATTACAACTATTATCACAGGCTTACCAGTGTAGTTATACATTACATTACACCACCACATCACCATTACATTATGATTATGCCTGTTGAACCATCACGGGAGAACATCCTTTCGAATAAAAAATAACATTTATTTATTTATTTAGGTATTTATTACAACTATTATCACAGGCTTACCAGTGTAGTTATACATTACATTACACCACCACATCACCATTACATTATGATTATGCCTGTTGAACCATCACGGGAGAACATCCTTTCGAATAAAAAATAACATTTATTTAGTTATTTAGGTATTTATTACAACTAGTATCACAGGCTTACCAGTGTAGTTATACATTACATTACACCACCACATCACCATTACATTATGATTATGCCTGTTGAACCATCACGGGAGAACATCCTTTCGAATAAAAAATAACATTTATTTATTTATTTAGGTATTTATTACAACTATTATCACAGGCTTACCAGTGTAGTTATACATTACATTACACCACCACATCACCATTACATTATGATTATGCCTGTTGAACCATCACGGGAGAACATCCTTTCGAATAAAAAATAACATTTATTTAGTTATTTAGGTATTTATTACAACTAGTATCACAGGCTTACCAGTGTAGTTATACATTACATTACACCACCACATCACCATTACATTATGATTATGCCTGTTGAACCATCACGGGAGAACATCCTTTCGAATAAAAAATAACATTTATTTAGTTATTTAGGTATTTATTACAACTATTATCACAGGCTTACCTAATACAATAGTGTAGTTATAGTTATACACATAGCATACAAAGATATACAACGATAGTGGCATACAACTTGACGGAGATAAATGAACATACGTAATTCATCTTATTTGAAGTCAGTAAATAAATATTGTTTTTAGAATAAACTAACATTACAAACAAAACAAAATCACTAAAATAATAATAAATAACAACATTACAAACAAAACAAAATCACTAAAATAATAATAAATAACTAATAAATACTAAACAAAAAACGTACTTGAAAATTATAGCATTGAAATTTATTGTACGTAATATGTCTATACTGACTGTACTACGGCACTTGACGACGCAGTTGAGAAAAATGGCGCGCCGCGCGAGCGTTGCGCGTCTTCGTATTATTACCGTTTTTTCTGCAAGTAGTGTGTTTGGAAGTGAACTACGGTGTTATATGAGTGCCTAAACATATGTGTTGTCGTGATATAGTGTTATTTAGGTGAATATGTTTGTGAATTCGGTGTATTGTGATCAAGTTTGAAGGTCATGTGAAGAAAAAATATCAAAATGAAAATATTTCACGCCGCTGTGTGGTCAGGTTAGTTTGAATTTCTTAGATACATATACCAATAGATAGGTAAACTCATAACGAATCCACGAAGGTATATGTTATATTGTGTAATTCTAAATCTGTATAATAGCGAAATCTTGATTTTTCTGATGGTCTACCTAAAATAATTTTATACCTACAAAATGCTCCGACGTTTGAGGCATTTTTACGCAATGTTCGCGGACGCGTGACGGCTTTTTTTTAATCAATCTTTTTATTATTGTCATAAATATATGGGGGAGGGATTGTTATATATGTATAAGTAGTTAGCTATACGCTCCGCTGCGCCGGCGCGCGTTAAATGTTTGAATAAAGACAGTGTGCAACTAGCTACCGTGTCATTAGTACGTGCGCCCCGTCCTCATATCTCCCTTGCGAATATAACAGCGCTAAAATTAGAAAACTCAATGAACAATCGTATAAAAATGACAGATTCCAAATTCAAATGTAATATCTTTCTTATTTTTAATTGTAACAGTATTTATGGCCAGACTAAGTAATTACAAACAAACCATTCCTTGTGAATTCACTCAGAGAACAACAGAATAAGTTCGCCTCACTCGCTATGAGGTTGAGCGTGCGGAGAGCACGCGTCAGCGGCGCCATTATTTAAGTGTATATTGTTGAAAGATGACTTCTCGGTGTCTAGCGAATATCGGGGCCTCAGATTTAGACGACTTGTCGGTCTCTAGCGAATACCGGATCATTTTTTTTTAGGGACGTTTACAATTGGGAGAAACCCAGTTGCTAAGCACCACGGATTATAATTGACATAATTAATGGGCTCTAAATTGTATGGCTAGATTCGCCATACAATTTAGAGCCCATTAATTATGTCAATTATAATCCGTGGTGCTTAGCAACTGGGTTTCTCCCAATTGTAAACATCCCTTTGTGCCTATTGGCCTAGTTCTGTTGTCTCCTGCTTGATTTGGAGGGAAGTGGAAAATATGTTATTCTTACTCCTCCGCTGTTCTTTTCTGATTAATTTCGTAGCGGGATCCAAGACAGTTGAATCGTTTCTCTAGGACTCGTCGAGCATTGCTCTGGCGCTTTTCTGGTGGTCGCCACTGTTCATTCTGGCTTACAGGAGTTACAGTGGTTAGGGAATAGTGTGGCGGGCTTGTCCCATTAAGAAAAATACAATTTATCCGGTAAGAAATGGGGCCCAATCCTATGTTTAAATCTCGAGCTATTTTTATAGTGCTGGTATGTGGATCAGCTTGAAATGCCGCCAAGATATCTTCTTCGATGTTAGTATCATGTCTATCTGGATTGACGGGGAGTTACCCTCACATCCGGTACTCTACGATTAGGATAGCGTTCATGGTTCATCCGTCGTGCTAACTGTCCATTGCCGTCTGCTCTGCCATACATAAAAACGATGTCTGCATATTCTTCGTTCGACAAATTCATTCAAATAAATTTAAACAAAGTTAAATAAATAAACTAGATACTTATTTCACTGATTGGGCCCCATTACACCCCGGATAATTTGGAGGGCAACAATTATATGGAATTCCTACAAAATGATCTTCCAGAGCTTGTAGAGGAATCCGGGCCCCGATAATAACTTCTTCTCAGTCGTTCACTCTTGACAGAGTGGTCGTGGTCATGGGACGTCACCCACAACTGCGGTCGCAGCCTTCGCGATCCTTCTCCACCGGTCTCTGTTGACTGCATGGCGAGCACACTCTGTCACAGGGAGCTTGGTGGCAGATTTGATGGAGTCTGTCCATCGGGTAGGCGATCGACCACGTGGTCACGTGCCCTCTACCCTTCCCTGAATCACCAGACGCTCTAGGGCGTCGTTGTTGCGGGTAACGTGTCCAAAGAATCTGAGGATTCGTAATTACACAAGCGACGACAGTCTTTGTTTGATGTTGAGCTCATTTAGTATTGACACGTTAGTCCGATGAGCGATCCAGCTTATTCTGAGCATGCGTCTCCAACACCACATTTCCAGAGCATCTATCTTGCGCCGGTCCAGCATTCTTAATGTCCATGTCTTCGCTCCATATAAGAAGATAGGGAAAAACCAAGGTATTCATAATGCGCATTTTGGTATTTTTAGTAATTCGGCGGTCTCTCCAGATCTTGTCCAACTTTTGTGCAGCCGATCGTGTTATGGCGCAACATTTTCTAATTTCAGTCTCACAGCCCCCGCTATTGGTGATAGTAGAGCCCAGATAGATGTAGCTGTTGACAACTTCGCAGTTAGCAACTGGTGTGATATCTGGGTTATTTTCGTGACCTCTATCCACTATCATCATTTTAGCGGTTTTTCGCGGTTCAGGGCAAGTCCAAACTTTAGGCTAGTGGTTTCGAGTATCCGCAACAAATTACCAATATCCTCTTTGGATGACGCCAGGAGAGTTGTATCGTCAGCATACCCCAGATTGGAGATCATCCTACCTCCGACCGACACACATTTATTCCAATCATCCAATACAATACGCATAATGTATTCAGTGTATATGTTAAATAGTAAGGGTGACAGAATACATCCTTGTCTGACACCCGCTTGTGTTTTGAAGGGTTCTGACTCAACACCATCCAAGCGCACACCTGCCGTTCCACCTTCATAAAGCTTTCTGATAAGTTGAACCAGATGGTGAGGCACGCCCATCTTCAGCAGTATTTCCCACAATTTGGACCAGATAATAGAGTCGAAAGCTATATTAACTAGAGACCGACAAATCGTCTGAATTCGAGGCCCCGATATTCGCTAGAGAGACCGAGAAATCATATTTCAACAAGATGGTTGTTCAGCGCATTGGACATTAAATGTACGGAAGCACTTAAATAATGGCTTCCTTAACAGCTGGATCGTCAGAGACGGGCCAATCCCTTGGCCCGCCCGGTCTAAGTCTCTTAGGGGGTACTTAAAATTTTGGGGTAGTTGTTGAAAACGGGCATAAGCCACCCAATGATAAACGAACAAACCCTTAAGGTTCACAGTTCGTACAGTAGCATAAGCCACCCAATGATAAACGAACAAACCCTTAAGGTTTACAGTTCGTACAGCAGCCTAAGCCACCCAATGATAAACGAACAAACCCTTAAGGTTCACAGTTCGTACAGTAGCATAAGCCACCCAATGATAAACGAACAAACACTTACCGTCTTATTCCAAAACACGATCTAAATTTAGTACTGGGACTTTTACATGGTTTAAACCACGACTAAATAAAACGTTATTATAAAATGAAGTTTATCACTAGTTCTGTAACTTTCTTTGATACTAAAGTTAGTCCGCTGAGGCCCCTAGTTTAACTATGGGACGAACTCCGGTACTAATTTATTTGAGGTTAGAGCGTTGAATGTTATTTTGTGCCTTTTATTTTTAAATCGTTAATAATGGAAATTAATACAATTGACTTGATGGATTTAGAAGATTTGGATATGCTGGAGACGTCTCAGCGATCTTACAGACGTCGTCATCGTGCGAATCCTTTTGAATTGAGTGATGAAGATTTTAGATATAAGTTAAGGTTCACAAAACGTTTTGGAGAAAAAATTGTGGATGTTTTACGTGAAGATTTATCTCACGACCCTCGAGGATGCCCACTGAGTCTTGAAAGTGGTTTGCGCATTACGCAACTGGGCTCGCCATGAAGTAAGTCACCTTTGTCAATACTAACATAACATTAGACAAATATATATACATATATATCGATGACAAAATCCAAATTATATACTAATAATATTGTTTTATTCGTAGATTCAAGACGATACAGCTGATTTACATGGTGTGTCTCAACCAGTTGTCAGCAAAACTTGTAAAAAGGTAGCAGACATTTTGTCACGTATGTCCCGAGATTTATAAAAATGCCTGCTACTCTTAATGAACAGGAGCAAACTATAAGAAAATTCCGCAGTATCGCTGATTTTCCTACAGTCATTGGGGCAATAGACTGTACTCATATTAGAATAAAAAAAGTAAATGCTGATGGTGGTCAGTTATACTAATAGAAAAGGAACTTCTTCTATCAATGTACAGGTAATCTATAAATAAATATTTTATGTTGTGATTGTCTCAATTGACAAATGACTTATTAGTTTGATCCAAAATGGTTGACACAATAGACAACTATTTTATTTACCAATCAGTTTTATTAAAATAACAGAGAGGAATGTAAAGTTTAATAACCTGTTATTTTTCAGGTGGTTTGTGATGCTGACCTGAAAATCATGGACATAGTTACCAGATGGCGAGGCAGTGTGCATGACTCAAGAATATTCCGAGAATGTAGACTAAAACAGAGGTTTGAGGCTGGTGCATTCTCTGGAATATTATTGGGTGACAGTGGCTATCCTTGCACTCCATATTTATTTACACCGTTGGACTTATCTTCTATAATACTTGCTGACTGAGCAATAAGATGACGTAACATTTCTTCAAATAAAAACATTCGCGTTAGGTAGTCTAAATAAGATAATAAAAAGTAATAATTAAAAATCCATGTTTTACTAACTTTTTCGTCAGAACTCTAGTTTTCACCCCTTTTTTTCTTTTGTTGTTCCATTCTTTACGTTTTAACCAGACTACTACACACGAACAATCCACATAACATACTAAGAACAATGAATAAAAATAAGGATGTATTTATTTATTATTATAGGACGCAATATTAAAAACTTTCGAGTCAAATTACGCGCGCCGTCGCCGTATATAATTCACTCCACTTCACGTTAGAAGTGTTGAAAGATGTGACAACTTGATTAATTAAAAGCGCGTCAAAAGTACAAGTTGTGTTTGTTCAATATATTGTAAACTAAACAAAGAACAATTTATGACATATTTTGGCATTAATCAATAATTATTGAATAACTCAAAATGTTATTATTATTATAAATATTTATAGAAACGGAACGCTGCTTCAAATAAAGACTGAATGAACGAATGAAACAATGCCATTTCTGTTTCTTATCTGTAAATATATTTGAACCATGAACCTTCTTCGGTACTAACTGATCCTCAGATAGTCTTCGTTTTGTAATCGGAACACATTTTGATCCTAGAATGAACGGTAGTACCGTAACAATCCTAGACTTAATAGTCGTGGTTTAAACCAGTACTTAGACATTTTTTTGTAATAAGACGGTTAAGGTTTATAGTTCGTACAGTAGCATAAGCCACCCAAATACAAAGTGTATCGCTCGCTAGCAGCAAACCTATACAGCTATGTGAATATACAGCAGCGCCAGGTAAACCGACGGTACTGTCGGGAGCAGGAATTCTTTACTGAGTCGAATCCGAGGATCGACTGCCATACTTACGGAGTGTACGCTCTTTTATAAGACTATGCCCCCACCTTGCAACCTCTCCATACAAGTCTGTCCATTGGCGCACGGAAGTGCGTCACGCGTTTACTTGATACAAAACACTAAAATGTGCTAAATCTAATAAGATTTCATTATAAAGTAATTAAAATAACACAATAATAATTGTCATGAATAAACAATAGTGATTTCATAAAGTAATTCGTTTTACATTCAAAGTAACGTGTCAACAATTGTTTTGAATAAAACCATCGATAACAATTACCGAAATAAACCACAAATCAGTGTGCACACACAATAAATCATGTTTCGAATTAATAGATAATAATTGATAGTAAAATCACATAAATAACAATAAGAAACACAAATAATAACAAATTTTGTTAACACCCACAATTCTGATTAATAAACAGTCTCCGACATATACATTATGCCAAATTACAGGTAAGGCAGAAATCGCCTGCTCTATCAAAGAATTAACTTCTAAGAATTTTAGGGGACTGAGTCGCCCTCGTCCGTGGGAGTACACCCTTATCCCGAATCCCCACACGTGGTCTCTGGGTGGTGCAAACCAGGCGACAACATACTGGTGGTAGGCTTCGGCCGTGGCTAGTGACCACCCACTGGATAAAGCCGCCCCGCCAAACGGCCTTGCCGTGTTTCGGTGCGATGTCCAGTGATGCCGTCTAAGTAGGGTGGGTCGGAATAGCTGCTTCACTAGCTGTTAGACCGTATTTGACACGCATAACTGTAGCTGCATGGGGTACTTAGTCCTGGAGGGTAGCGGGATCCGAGGCACGGTGTACCGCTGGCCGACCGCAGTTAGTAGCGGCCCGATCGGAGCTAGCCACTCTCGGGAGGCTGCCCCGCCAACTCGCGAAAAATCCCGGGATGCGCCATCGTGCCGGTTGGCGACCGGGCGATAGGGCCCGATGGACATCCCCGGGGGGGCTCGGGCGTCCCCGCAGTCTCCAGATTAGTTACCCACTAATGTCGTTGCGTTGTGTGTGTCTGCTGGTCAGCAGCGTGAAGCCTCATTCTACTTCCACCCTACTCACCGTAATTCATTCCATAATGCCCAAAAGAAGCAAGAGACATAAGGTAGTACAGCGGTTGCACTCCCTGTCACTGAAAGTGCATCTCACCAATATTAGAGGGTTGCACTCAAATATCGTGCCGGTCCACTTCCATCTTGAGACCGAAAAGCCAGCTCTCTTGTTTCTAACGGAGACGCAAATCAGATGTCCGACTGACACGGCGTACCTATCGTACCCAGGGTACTCCCTGGAACACAATTTTAAGGCTCGGGCCGGAGTGTGCTTGTACGCTCGGGAGGACATCTGTTTTCGCCGCCTCCGTAACCTTGAAGACCGAAGGTTTTCTGTACTTTGGGTTCTGGTGGATACTGGTATGGAACAAATTCTCTATGCCTGTGTCTACCGTTCGCACAGCGGAGACCAGGAGACGACCAGACTCACAGATTATCTCAGTGAGGCGGCCGATGCGGCTCAGCAAAAGTACCCTACTGCCCAATTAGTGTTACTGGGGGATTTCAATGCCCACCACAAGGAGTGGTTGTTCCCAAACCGGGACACTGACCATGCTGGGAGAGAGATGCGAAAGCTTGCCTTAGCGTTAAATCACGTGCAGCCCGTGCCCAAAAAAGGTAGTCATGCCGATCCTACCAACTACAGGCCCATCTCGGACACGTCCATTATCTGCAAGACAATGGAACGTGTCCTTAATAACAGGCTCCTGGCGTACCTTGAAGCTAATGACCTCCTCAGTGATCGTCAATATGGCTTTCGCCGAAATCGGTCCACTGGGGATCTTCTCGCGTACGCCTCTCACATCTGGAGTGCGGCCATCGAGAAATATGGGGAAGCGCTTGCCGTCTCCCTGGACATCTCGAAGGCCTTTGATAGGGTATGGCATGATGGCCTAATTAGCAAGCTTCCATCTTTTGGCTTGCCCGCTGGTTTCTGTGTATGGATATCGGATTTCCTGAGAGATCGTTCAATACGAGTAGTCATTGATGGCTGCTCGTCTGTTCAAATGGCTATAAATGCCGGGGTCCCTCAGGGCTCGGTACTCTCTGCAACCCTTTTTCTGCTGCATATTAACCATTTGCTGAAACCCGGTACCATTGGATACGCAGATGACAGCACAGTTGTAGAGAGTTACATATCCAGCGCACGTGCCAGTGCGGCTGAAATCCGGACTCACAGGGAGTCCATGGTCGAGCGCTTAAACTTGTCCCTCAAGGCTGTCTCCGATTGGGGCGATGCCAATCTGGTCGAGTTTAATGCAGCCAAGACCCAGGCGTGTCTCAATCTGGCCCATGCTTTCCGAAATGTATCCGTTCCGATCACCGACCATCTTGAGCTTCTTGGCGTTACTTTGACGTCGAATCTCAATTTTGGGTCATACATCCAGTCAAAGGCCCAACTAGCTGCCAAAAAGCTAGGAGTCCTCGCAAAGGTGCGATAGTACTTCACGTCGGAACAGATGCTGAACCTATACCAAGCACAAGTTCGATCGTGCATGGAGTACTGTTCGCACCTTTGGGATGGATCTGCCAAGTACCAGCTGGAGGCGTTGGAAGTTATTGAAAGACGTGCCAAGAGGCTCATAGACAACAACTTCCTGGTTAAGGCTAAGCTCCAAAGCCTTGAACACCGCCGCGCCGTTGCCAGCCTATCGGTCTTTTATCGGGTACATTTCGGAGAGTGTGCTTTGGAATTTCACAACTTAATTCCCCCATCCCCATTCCATCACCGGACGAGCAGCGATACGGCGAAGCGTCACCGCTATACGGTTGAAGTTCCACGGTCTCGAACCAAGCGCTTTGACTCCACATTTATTGTGCGAACTGCCAGACTGTGGAATTCACTGCCCTCCTCTCTATTCCCCGATACATATAATCTGGGTATCTTCAAGGCACGAGTGAACCGGTTTACTCTAGGCAAGCGTGCTCCACCTTAGGCCGCATCATCACTTAAGATCAGGTGAGTTGCGGTCAAACGCAAGCCTATAACAATATAAAAAAAAAAAAAAAAAGAATTAACTTCTTCCAATCTTGGGAACAATTAGAAGAGTTCCTTAAAACTCAATTTTCTGAAAGAAAACATTATACACATTTACTCAAAGACCTCTAGGAAAGCAAACCAAATTCATCTGAAAATGTAGGACAATTTGCCCTTCGAATGGAAACCTACCTTTCTCAATTATTAACAGAGATGTCACTCTTAAACTACAAGACTTAAGAAATACCTGGTCGTACAGCGGCCATGGAGGACCTAACACTCCATCAATTTCTTATGGGCCTAAATTCTCGTGTTTCTAATATTGTAAGGTGCAGAGAGCCTAAAACTTTCAACGAAACCCTGAATTTAGCTATTTCTGAGGAAAGGATCCAGGAAACTTTATATAAACGTAATCATAGCTCACAACAAGACAAACAGGCTAACCAAAATCGGTTCAAATCAAAAGCCCAGATTTAAAGCAATAATAAATTACCGCAGAAACCATCTTCGCAACCGAGTACATCAGGTAACAATCCTAAACATGACTCTAACCCAACATGCAAATATTGTTAAGAGGTAGGTCATGCATGACATAAATAACTGTCTAGAACGGCAAAAAAGTTACCCGAGATCTTAATTCTCTGGGTCTCAACCCAGTCCTAAATTCCCTCAAGTCAATTTCATCGACGATTGCGATGATTCAGATGAATCCATCCACAATGATGAAGGCGAAAATGCCGAAATGGAGGATTTAAACCAATAAACGTCCTGCATCCGTGGCGCATGGGACGTAAAATCAGAGCTGGCACACATCCGAACAGACAGTGTTCATCATCATCATCATCATTTCAGCCGAAAGACGTCCACTGCTGGACATAGGCCTCACCAAAGGGGGGGTTTTGCCATAATCGCCACGCTTGGCAGGCGGATTGGCGATCGCAGAATGGTTGTTACAAAGGCACAGAGAACGCTGCTGCCCATTCTCTGGTAAGTCCCTTAGTCGCCTCTTACGACACCCACGGGAAGATATGGGATGGTGCTATTCTTTATGTCCGACACCACACGGAGACAGTGTTCACTTGGCCAAAATGTTAAGGTTATACATCAGGGTAGCCAGTCCCAAAACGGCAACTTTAACTCTCTTGAGGTTATACATCAGGTATTTCAGGTATTGTGCCTATTTCGATTTTATTTAAAAAGTCCTTAAATACTTGTGTTGTCCCGCAAATATGGAAGTCAGCGTTTATAACGCCTGTTCACAAAAAAGGTGTCAAAACAGACATAGTGAACTACAGGCCTATATCCAAACTATGTATCATAGCAAAGGTTTTTGAAAGAATTATATATACTACTCAAAACAAAATAAGGGCCACAAGGTATTTTGTCTGTACCATGAAAATAATAAAACCAATATATACTACTCAAAACAAAATAAGGGCCACAAGGTATTTTGTCTGTACCATGAAAGTAATAAAACCAATATATATTTTTTATCTCCATAACGAAAACTAATGTTGTTTTTACCATGTAGACCAATAAATTTATTCAAGTAATAATGATTAAAAAGTTTATTTGCTTTTGAAAGAAAAAACACATTTTAGGTTAAAAATAAAAACAACGTAAAGTTACTGAAAACAAAAGAAATTACTCCGTGCTCATCTTTTAGTAACGGGTATGCCCCCCTTGTTTAGCTACGCACTCCTGAAGCCTGGAGTGCATGCTCTCAATCAAATGCCTGACATTTTCCATTGGAATCACTTCCCAGGTTCTTTTCACAGCGTTGATGAGTTGCTGTTGGTTGTGGATTTCCTGATCACCGTCTCTAACTCTTCGTTTCAACTGATCCCACATGTGCTCTATTGGATTTAAGTCCGGACTGTTCGCCGGCCACGGCAAGACTTGAATTTGAGAGTCTTCCAGTACAAACCGAGTCGCTTGAGCCGTGTGTGCACAAGCATTGTCTTGCATCAAGATGAATCCAGGATCCGCTCGCTGTGCAAATGGGATCACATGTGGTCTGACAACTTCCTCAATGTATCGCTGAGCAGTAACAGTACCCTCATTTAAAATAGCGAGCTCAGTTTTGCCGTGTAAGCTTATCCCGCCCCAAATCATTACATTTGGACCACCAAAACGATCGACTTCATGGATGCAGGCTTCTGAAAATCTCTCGCCGCGTCTTCTCCATACTCTAATACGCCGATCGTCGTTAAAAAAATTAACTTTGCATTCGTCTGTGAAGAGCACCATAAAAAAATAAATTACATCAAAATGAAAAAATACCTCGTGGCCCTTATTTTGTTTTGAGTAGTATATATATTTTGTCTCCATAACGAAAACGAATGTTGTTTTTATCATGTAGACCAATACATTTATTCAAATAATAATGATTAAAAAGTTTATTTGCTTTTGAAAGAAAAAACACATTTTAGGTTAAAAATAAAAACAACGTAAAGTTACTGAAAACAAAAGAAAATACTCCATGCTCATCTTTTAGTAACGGGTATGCCCCCCTCGTTTAGCTACGCACTCCTGAAGCCTGGAGTGCATGCTCTCAATCAAATGCCTGACATTTTCCATTGGGATCTCTTCCCAGGTCCTTTTCACAGCGTTGATGAGTTGCTGTTGGTTGTGGATTTCCTGATCACCGTCTCTAACTCTTCGTTTCAACTGATCCCACATGTGCTCTATTGGATTTAAGTCCGGACTTTTCGCCGGCCACGCCAAGACTTGAATTTGAGAGTTTTCCAGTACAAACCGAGTCGCTTGAGCCGTGTGTGCACGAGCATTGTCTTGCATCAAGATGAATCCAGGACCCGCTCGCTGTGCAAATGGGATCACATGTGGTCTGACAACTTCCTCAATATACCGCTGAGCAGTAACAGTACCCTCATTTAAAATAGCGAGCTCAGTTTTGCCGTGTAAGCTTATCCCGCCCCAAATCATTACATTTTGACCACCAAAACGATCGACTTCATGGATGCAGGCTTCTGAAAATCTCTCGCCGCGTCTTCTCCATACTCTAATACGCCGATCGTCGTTAAAAAAATTAACTTTACATTCGACTGTGAAGAGCACCATAAAAAAATAAATTACACCAAAATGAAAAAATACCTCGTGGCCCTTATTTTGTTTTGAGTAGTAATAATCAGGTTTACACTACTCTGAAAAATTCTTTTAGCTTGTTCAAACATGGTTTTCTAAAGGGGAGGTCTACTGTTACAAACCTGATTCTCCTTAATGATTTTATTACTGATGCCATGGCCAATGGTAAGCAGGTCGATGTCGTTTATACAGACTATAGCAAGGCTTTTGACTGAATTGATCATGACATCCTCGTAACAAAATTAAATAGCATGGGAATACGTGGAGATCTACTCAGATGGTTTTCCTCTTACCTTATAAAGCAGTAGTACTTAATAATTATATATGTAGCTGGGTCCCTATTCCTAGTGGAGTCCCACAGGGTTCATTGCTCGGTCCATTGCTTTTTATAATCTATATTAACGACATTGACTCCTGCTTGACTTCATCCAAACTATTGTGTTTTGCTGATGATATGAAAATCTATGCCACAATATCGTCACAGAAGGACGTAATAGCACTTCAGAATGACCTTAATCGTTTAGAGGATTACTGTCAAAAAAGCAGGCTGGATCTCAATCCTGCCAAATGCTCAGTCATTACGTACTCTCGGAAGAGCAATATCATTACCACATCATATAACCTAGGCGGCCAAATCCTACCTAGATCAAATTCCATTCGTGATTTGGGGGTTTACTACGATTCTAAACTCAATTTTGAAACACACGTTGATGCAATAGTGAATAAGGCATCCAAATCGCTGGGTTTCATAATGCGGTTATCCAAGTGCTTCACTCAAGCTAAAACCTTAAAAATCCTATATTGTACTTTTGTTAGAAGCCACTTGGAGTATGCGTCTGAAATATGGAACCCATGCTACCACAAGTATATTAACCGTTTGGAAGCGAAGCTCATGTTGCAGCAATGTTTTTTTAGGTCATCATATTTTAAATATATCTCGGCGCGTCATAAGAATTGGTTTGACAATGAAAAACTTATGTTGATTAAAGAACGACTGTGACAGCTGTCAGCTTGACGTAACACCAGGCACTGGGAAGGCGGCCCGCCAAAACGAGTATCAAACGTCAGATTGGATCGAGAGCGCGAAACGAAACGCTAGTATTGATTGATTTTATTGATTGGTGACAATTTCGAGATTATTGTAATATTGTGATAATGTGATTACAATAACAGTGAAGTCATGTGATGTGGTTAACTGCGCTCGCGTCTCACGTGCCTGGTGGAACGTTGCTCACATTACTTAATATTAATTATCTAAATAAGACTTTCATTATCATCTCCTCACCCGCAAACCCACGCAAACCATGGCCTCTTCTGGTAAAGACGACGTATTGCCTTTATATATATTTTTATATTGTTTTTTGTTTGGTATTTAGTTTATTCGGAAACCAGAGAAAGATCCCTTAGTATATAGTTTTTTAAATATTTCTTGTGTATGTTGAAAGATTTGATTTCTTTTAAGTCCTAAGGCAGTTTATTCTAGAAGTTTGCCCCTTCATACAGGATATTCTTTTTCCCGTATTTAGTCCTAGGCTGGGATAAGCCGATAGCATTAGCATGTCTTGTCAAAATGTTGTAGGTGTCTACCCTTTTTACCGACTACAAAAAGGAGTAGGTTATCAATTCGGATGTTTATATTTTTTTTATATGTATGTTCGGGCATAACTGTGAGAGACGGATTTGCAAAATTATTTTTTGTTTAAATGGGGTTTATTCCGAAATGGTCCCATATAAATTTTACCAAAATTGATCCAGCCATTTTTCAGAAAATCAACAAAACCCCAAAAAAATACTTAGATGACGTTTTAGTTTCTACAATCTTTGGGGAACTTACAATTTATTTTAAGTGTGTCGCCGTTTCTTAATAGATTTGGATGTTAAGCCAATACTAAAAAGCGAAAAATATAAAGTATTTAAAAAAAAACCGCTATTAAAAACTAAAAAAGATAAATAACTTTAGCGCAGAACACACTTACTTTACTTTCGGAAGTCGATGGCAGTACAAAACAACAAACACAAAGCCACCGCCACCGACTTTCAAAAGTAAAGTGTGTTCTGTGCTGAAGTTATTTATCACTTTGTTTGAAAAAACTTTTTTTCGTAAATATTATCTGAGAGTGTATGTCTAAAATTTTTGCTTGTTGCATCAATTTGATGTAGTCGGCGCACCACGCCGTAATACTGTGATGGCTTTCTGCCACACAGGGAAGACCTGGATGAGAGGTCTGACGAGTTACACGATAAAATAAGATGTTCACTTTGATCTAGGCAGCCAACAGTAAAGATATGTGTAAGGTACGTACCTCAGACTGCAAACTGACACTCGTTGAACTTCCACGTTTCGAATGTCCATGAGCTGACAATAGGGCTAGGGTTCACAAATCCAGATGAGATGAGATGATGATCACACGCGGAGTCGGTTAGATTTTGAAAAGTTTAGTCGTTTAGAGCCGGTCGTGAAGTTGCGCGTGCGTTCCGATCGGCGTCCGTAAGAACTGTCATTTGCTCTGAGCTTTGACGTTTATGTACAATGCATGACAACCAAAACTTGGCGTCTCGTTACTGCTGGTGAAGCCCAGAGACAAAATGTGAACATCGTATAGGTTTGGAAAAAGAGTTTGATGGGAACGAAACATCCCGCCCACCAAAATACCTATGGCATTTTCTGGTTAAAACATAGAAGATCTAATCAGAAATGATCATCATCATCATTTCAGCCGAAAGACGTCCACTGCTGGACATAGGCCTCCCCCAAGTGGCGCCACATTGACCGGTCCCGTGCGACTCGCATCCAGCGGATCCCCGCAACCTTTACCAGGTCATCGGTCCACCTAGTGGGAGGCCTTCCAACGCAACGTCTTCCGGTTCAGATCAGAAATGATAATGAGGTTAAATCCATTAGATTGCTAAAAGTAACGATTGGATTAAGATTTGTCTTATACTACGATTTACTTAACTAAGATTTACTAAACTATAATTTGATGCGACTGAAACTAGTCTTCTGTTGGCAAAGGACATAGTTTCACTAGAGGTCGATTGATGATTTGATTGTTTGCATTTTTTACTAATGCACTTCGAGCTACTCCATCAACCCCAAACTAGAGCTCTATGACTCTCGCGAGATTATAATGCAATGGGCTACGATTGTCGTCCTTGACTAACACCATCGAACCTATCGACAACGGTTTAGTCCATTTCGCGCGTTGAGTTAGCGAGTTTAAGTATTCAGTTTTCCACCGAGACCAGAAGTTCTGTTGAAACGCTTGTATCACCTGCCACCGATGAAGCCGATTTGGATTGAGATGCGATAGAGCCATTGTTTTTAAAGAAAAATATTCTCACACATCAGAAACTGTAGATCACTCAAAATGCTCGGGTGTGTGAAGAACATTTAGGGTTATACAATTGGGACTTTCTTGCTGAATTTGAATTCGGAACTGAATTCAATCAGGTGTATGTTACTGAAATGCTTGACTTATTACGGAGAGATGGAAATAACACCATAGATTTTGAAAATGTTGAAAACGTGAATAATACTACTTGTCGATACTGGACAGGCTTGACTGTTTTGAACTTTCTGGCAATATTAACTTGCATACCTCAATTGTCAAATTTATGTAAAAAACATAAAACAGGACTTGCTATGTATTTAATCAAAATAAGAACTGGAGAACCTTTCCGACGCATTGCCTCTTTGTGTCGTTTATCTACTTATACAGTCTGCCAGTGTGTACATAAGACCCATGGTTGCTTGTAGGAATTCTTTGGGCATTAGTAATATCCCAAGAGCTAGCTTTTCCAGTAGAAATCTTTTGATTCCACAGGGTCACTTTGGCACACAGGAAAGTAATCTTTGATGGCACATATATTTATTTGCAAAAGTCGTCTAACTACCTATTCCAAAAAAAAAAATAGCCTATAGCTTACATAAATATGCCAATCTATTGAAAACTTTTATGATAGTAACCACAGATGGATTTATTTTAGATGTTTATGGTTCGTATGCTGCTACAACTTCTAATGCCCAGATAATGAACCAGCTTTTTGCACCCAGTGGTGCTCTCAGAAATTATTTTAGAGAACATGATGTGTTTTTGTTAGATAATAATAATAAGCCTTAAAACACATCCACTCACATACATACTCCTACAGAAAGCAGTCATACTGAACACATGCAGAATCGTCAGAAAGTTTCTGTCTATAGATTAAATTGCCTAACGCCGCCCGTATTTATTTCTCAGAGGAGAGAGATAGAGGGTTTCGGGATGCTATAGGAATACTTACCTCATAAGGATTCTCAGTACACAAGCCAGGGACTCTAGATGTGAAACACAATTGTCCACGATAAAAGCAAATAAATCTCGGCTTGTAACTTTGTGCAGATGGGTAATTAAAGTAGTAAATGATCGTTTTATACGTGATTTCAAGATGTTCAGAAATAAATATTATAATTTAGCATCAAGAAACTTAATGAGCGATTTTAGAATTTGTGCAGCAATGTTAAACAATTTTCATCCACTTATAACCGACCGTTCTGATGCTCAAGCAATCTTAGATAGAGCAATGCATAGAGGGAACATGCCGAACTATTTAGGTGATTATGAACCTGAGCATCAATTAAATAGACGCCGAGCCAGTTTTACAAGAATAAATGATGCCCCATTACCACAAATAAATATGTTCCCTGTAATGGAAATGTCAGACTTGATTTTGTTCAGTCTTGGAATTTATCAAATAAAGCAAGCCAGATCTTATTATGGGGAGCATATTCGTGCAAATGGGACATTTTTGGTTCAAATAAGTGAAAGCTTAGAAATCACAAATGTTCCAGGAACAATGTCCTCACATGAGACAGTACTACTAAGAGGTAGGATCAGGTCAAGACATCAAAGCAATTAAGTATATTTAATTATGTCTTAATAAAATTAACCGAATCAAATAATTGGGAGGAGAGAATTTGTGAATATTACTGCAGCTGCTGCTCATGTAATGACGATCATATGGTATCTTGGGTGGGCTCAGCATCAAAACAACATATTACCGCCTGCACAGTTTCTTGATAATATAATTATAAGGGATGATGTTAAAAGTGAAAAGGTAGAATAAATACAGTAAAATATAAGCAAATGCATTACTTTTATTTCTCTACCTAATACACAAAAATGTTCACCTATTCTGACCTGCTAGAGTGACTATTTACAAAGGGTTAACAGGGTCAATCCAATCAAGGCTGTATCTGGACTGTCTGGTTTACTAGCCTGCCCTGGAGGAGACGTAAAACCATCAGTAATCATTTTGCAATACTGATTTCATGATGATAAAGTCCCAAATTATAAATAATCCCAAATAATAAGGATCTTTGATACATATAAAGTAGAAATTACAAATACAATAAACTTAAGTATTCATGCAAGCAAACGGAAAAATAGCGATTCTAACAATAAGACACGGGCTTGACAAGGGACCACCACTGCCAAGTGTGATGTGACACTTATAACCTTACTGGCACAACACAGTTAATGTTTTCATAGATTCCGTTAAAATGCAAACGAATCAATGCCACATACAAATCATGGAAATAATTCGTTGGTTTTACTTTAAATCCATCTAATAATATTTTAAAATATTTTAAACAAGAATAAGGTGTTTAATTGACTTTAAAAAATGATATTTAACCCTTTTTTCTGTTTCAATGTATAAAAATAATATTACGATACAAAAAAATATCTGGATTTAAAATTGTTATTTATTAAATAATGGTGCTTTGTATTTAATTTTTTGGTTTTGTAAGGCCATCTTGAATAATTTTGCCTATCAGAAAAACCACACATGATAGCTGTTCAAAAAAAAAAAATTTAAGCCCATTTCATAACATGTCCTTATTTATATTTCTATTATATTCTATTTTTGCGGATGCGGAGATGTGGCGATCTGTTATTATTGCGGTGCCTCGATCAAAGATTGACTGCAATCGGACGACGAATTCGTACGACATTATAAAGATTCGTCAGAGTGTTTGTACGTAAACAATTTAAAACCCAATTTGTCAAGTGTTAGCAACGTGAGCAGACTTACGAAACAGAGCGTTAGCTCCCTCATCGAGACCCGATTGCGAGAGATGTCGCTCAACAATACAGTGAAGGATTGCAACGTGTGCAAGATTTGCTATAATAATATGGCAAACATTTAGCGCATTTAGGGTATGCACTAATCTATTGTGTTCGGGTGCGTACAGGAGTAACAATGAAATCCAGTTTGTTTACTCACGGTTTTATAATTGTTCAATAGTCCACAAACACAGAAACTGGCACAGAAGGAAGAAAGGCACAATACAGGTAGCACACACGATATATAAGTACAGCACAAGTTAAATAGTCTCAGTCTTAGGTCTAGACAGCTAGTAGGCAATATAGTTTAGGTAATAGTACGTCGATAACAACAACTTAAGCGCATATAGTACACAACAAAGTTGCATAGGCTTCGCGTCGCGATAGCGTGATCTTGATTGAGGTCGCTCAAGGTGAACGGCCGCGCGCTGTCGCGCTCCCACTCCGCAGCTTGGTAGGTGACGACACGCACATACGTCACGCGGGTGCGTGATCGCGGCACGCCTCCACTGACCCGCGGTGATAGTGTGCAATGTATGTAGTTACGATATTTTACTAACGTCGCGAGTATTGTGTTATTTAATAAGTTAATATTATTAAGTAGATTATGTTATAATTAGATAAGTGTTTAAATAGTATAGTATAGGTTTTCATGTATATATAATTTAAGTATAAATGTTGGTGAGTGTTTATATATACATATATAAATAAATATAACTTGTGGAGTTGAGATGTGATTATGGTGGTATGGAATGCCCCAAACATCGTCTATACCCGCTACTGACTACGGCTCCCGTTCCGAGTGGATCGAGTCAAAGGATCCTAGTGGACAGTGTCGGTGAAGTTGTGTGGTTCAAGTGCAAGAGGTACTGCGAATTGTTAGGTTTCGCCTCTCACAAGATCAAATCCAACATTTACGAGTTCATCGGATTTGGAACTCGGTGAATCTACAAGAACGTCAGAGCATGTAACATGTTCATGTTCAACTGCGTTGATCACTGCAAGTTTATGGACGCGGGCAATGGTAACAGCCAGTTTGACGATATAGTGTTTCGGTTCAACTCGAAAAACTATATTTACTTTTCATAGGCATGAAATCATTCATCGCACGATATGTCTACATTTTATAATATTTGTTGTATGGATTCTTGGAATCTTATAAGTAATATATAATGTACTCACAGTTATATGTGCTGGTTTTGTCTGTGTTATAATTGTATTCCTGTATCATCTTCATTTCATAATTATCATTCATTGTTTAATATTTACAAACCTGAAAAATAAATAATGTTTTCCTTTGACATGTCTGTCAGTGACAGTCGTCAAATTGACGACCGGCCAACATTTCTTCTAAAATAAGTTTTCGGCTACTAACGTAAAACCTCTATGTTGTATGTCTTGAAAGCATGTTTGTCTGTGTTAGATAGTAAACGGCTGAACACCCGCTGTATTATCGTGTGTTCCTTTAGATCTGATTCGCACTAATATTATAATAAAAATTATTAAAATAAATGGCATACGACAAATATTGAGTCTGGCCGTTGCTATATAAAAAACGATTTGACCGTTCTAGAAAGAAGATTCATAATTGGATTTTTTATGAATTTTGGAAGAGCGGTCAGAAAAGGAACCTGTCAAATGGGTCAGTCTGGATTTCGGAGCCGTTTGGTAAACACGCGGATTGCTCATACGCATACGTTGCTGGAGTCTGGATTTCGGAGCCGTTTGGTAAACACGCGGATTGCTCATACGCATACGTTGCTGGAGTCTGGATTTCGGAGCCGTTTGGTAAACACGCGGATTGCTCATACGCATACGTTGCTGGAGTCTAGATCTCGGAGTCGTTTGGTGAACACGCTGATTGTTCATACGCTTACGTTGCTGCAGTCTAGTTCTTGGAGCCGTTTGTTGAACACGCTGATTGTTCATACGCTTACGTTGCTGGAGTCTAGATCTCGGAGTCGCTTGGGTAACACTCTGATTACCCATATGCGTACGTTACTGAAGTCTACCAGTCTACTTACTGAAGTGTACCAGTCTGCAACCGAGAGTCGGTTTACTAGGATAAGTCGAGCTGTCGCGTGCCTGTGCTTCCAGGGCGGGTCCTCCTACTGAGAGACCGCCTGACCGCCTGGGTGATCTCCGTCACCGAGCTGATCGCGTCAGTCTTCTCTTCGGCCGATCCTATACGCCGGCCAGGCTGTGGATCATAATCCTCCTGGATACTGCCTAACCTTAGTGCGATTAGGTCAGTGCTAACTTTTATACTTACAATTGTTTTTGATACTCATCACATTTTATCTTTCGTGTGAGAGCTTATTAAATTCAATACGTACAATTCTGCATAGCCTTTTATTTCTCGTAAACTATCAGAATTGTTACAACGACGCGCTGAGCGACATGATCACGAAAAGTCTCTTTTACATATTCTATAGTTTGTGTATAGATTTTACTGTGTATTATGATGATCAGAGTATGGGAGTTGTGATTTTATTCAGATTTAGGTTATGGAGTTGTGTGTTTATTTAGATCATCATACGGGAGTTGGACTTTTGTTTTATTTAGGATCTGTATACTGAACATGTGATTTTACGATGAATTATCATACAGAACTTGTGAATTTACCATGATTCATCATACAGGACTTGTACTTTGTTTCTGTGTCTGTAGAGTTGACAATCTTCGATAATTGATTCATTTTACTGTGTGTAAGGAGTAGCGAGTTTGTAATGAAACTTAATAGATTTGTATACATTTTATTTAATACAAAAGTAGAATCATGTTAGTTCAATCAATACAAAAGTTGAATCATGTTAGTTAAATCAATTCAAGAATAGAATCATGTTACTTTAATCAATTCAAGAGTAGAATTATGTTAGTTTAATCAATGCAAGAGTAGAATCATTTTAGTTCCATCAATTCAAGAGTAGAATCATGTAAGTTTAATCAATTCAAAAGTAGAATCATGTTAGTTAAATCAATTCAAGAGTAGAATCATGGTACAAGTATTAAAATCAATGTCTCTTTATCAACAGCTGCGAACATTCAAGTACTCAGGTCGCCCAAGACCATGGATCTCGACCTCATACAGTCGCTGAAGGAGTAACCGTTCGATAGCGTTTCCAACGACTTGGTAATTCATGTCGACATCGAACTCGTCAACACGATGCCCGCGCCTCTGCAGATCAAGGTTTCGCCGCAATCTTCGCCCTCCAAGTCCAGTTCCGCGAGCAATGTGATCGAGCCTCAGGTGGACTTGTACCAAGTTCCACTGTGTCGGTGGCGAACAGCAGGTTGAACTTGATACTATGCCACTTGAGACAGTCGCAGAGCCACAGAAACCTGAAAAAGGTAAAGATGTCGGTACAGCGCATACCGGATTGAGAGATTTCTATGAAAGTTCCAACATTTTTACAGTCGAGTCTGAGCTTGTAGATCGAACCGTCCTTCCAAGAGTACTGTTAGGAAAAAGCAATCGGCTACAGCAAAAGTCACCGAAAAAGAGTCGGCTGCGTTAAAAACGACTGAAAAGCAGTCTGAGCAAGCTAAAAGACTGCTTAAAAGAGGTCGGTGCCTCCTAAGAAGGGTGATTCGAGAGACAAAACGGTTGCCGTGCCTGTAAAACGCTCCGCTCCACCCTCTCCGTCTGACTCAGAGAAACGCTACGCTCTAGCGGTATGTCGCAAACTATGTACAACCGTAAGATCAGAGTCCAGAAGGCGCGAAAGCGGCCATCCGAAAAGGCACTCCCTAGCCATAATTCGATACGCCGTTTGGCCATTAGAGCGGGTGCCATTAGGTTATTTAAAGACTTCTTCCCGTTTATTCAGTCTGTTTTCGATGTGTACTCTCCAAGGTTTGTTCGCTCATGTGCTACGTTAAACGTGTGACAGTTAGAGCTGAAGAGGTCAAAGAGGGTCTACGTTTAATGGGTTGCACGCTTTACGGTGATGGATCGGATGAAACCCGAAAAAACACAATTCGATCTACTTACCCGTAAAGGAGTTTATCCGTACGACTATATGTCTCAATGGAAACTTTACGAAGATACGTGTTTACCCTCTAAAAAATGTTTTTTTAACTCTTTAACTAATGAGTCAATTACTGATGAAGACTATGAACACGCTCAGTCCGTTTGGTCAGTATTTAATATTCGTAACATGGGTATGTATACAGATTTATACCTTAAAACCGACGTTCTTTTGCTTACAGACGTGTTTGAAAGTTTTAGAAAAACATGTAAACGACATTACAATCTGGATCCCGCGTTCTATCTTACGGCACCAAGTCTATCATTCGATGCAATGCTTTTGAAAACTAGAATTAAATTAGAATTGATAAGTGATGTTCAAATTTATAGGATGATACAAACAGGTATTAGAGGAGGTATTTGTATGTGTTCCAGAAGACATGCCCAAGCCAATCATAAATACTTGGATTCTTACGACCCATCCCTTCCGAATTCATTTATTATTTATTTAGATTGTAACAATTTATATGGCTATAGCATGTGTCAATATTTGCCTCATTCGGATTTTAGATTCATGAGTAGACAGGAAATAGATGATTTGCAATTGAACTTAATAGATTTAAGCGATACTGCGGAAAACGGTTATATTCTTGAAGTTGATTTATTATATCCTACAACATTGCACATTGAACATAATGACTTTCCATTTTGCTCAGAAAAATTCGTCCCACCCGGTGGTAAGAATAAAAAATTAATACCGAATTTGTATGACAAATACCACTATATTATTCATTGCATACATTTAAAAAAATGCTTGCAGCACGGATTGGTATTACGAAGGATTCATCGTGCAATTGTTTTCAAGCAAAGCTGCTTTTTAAAACAATATATTGATATTAACACCCAGTTACGTCAAAAAGCAGAGTCAACGTTTGAACAAGGTTTTTTAAAATTATTGAACAATAGTATTTTTGGAACGACTCTGGAAAATAATGAGCATCGAATAGATGTTAAGTTAGTAAACAAGTGGTGTGACTTGAACAATAAAACAAAAAAGAGTACTTGTGCTGAGAAATTGATCGGCAGTCTATATTTTCATAGCGCCTCAGTATTTTCTGATGATCTAGTGGCAATCCAAATGAAGCCTTCTCGCGTTATTCTTAATAAACCAATATATATAGGATTTACTGTATTGGAATTATCTAAGAGTCACATGTATGACTTCCATTATTCAATCATAAAGCCTTTTTATGGTAACCGAATTGAATTGTGTTATACTGATACGGATAGTTTGGTTTATGATGTAAATACTGATGACATTTATCAAGATATCAATGAACATTTTCTAAAATATTTTGATACCAGCAACTACGACTTAAACAACGAATTTAACTTACCAATTATTAATAAGAAGGTTTCAGGGTTATTTAAAGATGAAATGGGTGGTAAAATTATCAAAGAATTCGTAGGACTGCGCTCAAAGCTTTATTGTATTAAAACTTTAGACAAAACAATAAAGAAAGCAAAAGGTACAAAAAAATGTGTTACGAAAAATTTAAATATGTTAGATTATAAAAACGTTTTGTACAATTATAATGTCATTGACAAAATAAATGTTTTTGTTTTGTTTAAGTCGATAAAACATGAAATATTCACTCAGGATGTAAATAAAGTAGCACTTTCAAGCAATGATGATAAGCGGTTGCTATCGTTTGATAAGGTATCTACTTTAGCTTGGAGTAATGCAACTATATTTAAGTAATGAATTGCCATTATTTTTAATGTAAGTAATTACAGTAGATACATTTTTTACAATGTATTTAGATAACGTTCAAATGTAATGATAATTACCTAAAGTAAAGGTGCTCCCACATTGCCGTTAGAAAATGTTTAATAACGTTAGTAAACATTTGTTAGCAAACATTTAATCACAAATAAATTTTCATGTTAGAAAATGTTTAGTAATGTTAGTAAACATTTTATAACAAAACAAATTATAACAAAATAAAACATGTGTTATCTTTTGTTTGTAAACATTTTATAAGGGTGATGGCGGGATAGGCGGTGCGGTGCGGTGGGGGTTAGAGTACGCAGGTCGCTGCGCGTGGTGTCTCGCTTGTCAGTCCCTTTGTGTCAGCGTGCATCGCTGTGCGTGTGTATTAGTGGTTGCGCGTGCGCCAAGCAATAAAATATGTCCGGTAATTGGAATAACGATGATGTTTACAAACTGATTGAAATGTTTCAAGCAAGAGAAGTACTATGGAACACGATGTCAGAGAGCTACAAAGACCGAAATAAAAAACACGATGCTTGGATGGAAATTGCCAGTGAATTTAATATGGATAAAAAAGTAATTGAAAAAAAGATTCGATCACTCGTAGGTCAATTTAACCGAGAATGTAAATCTAATAAATCTGGTGCAGGAGCTAATGAGTCAAGTAAATGGTTTGCATTTAAAAAACTCATGTTCCTTAAAGGCAAAAATATTCCAAGTTTAACTGTCGATGGAGGGTTGCAGGTGAGTTTTATTTTAACGTCTTTTAATAATATTTAGATGCCCAGTCCAAAAACCCTTCATTTGAAAAATATTCTGCGAATTCTTTTCTTATTTCTTTCCTATCATCTGTCAGGGATTCACATGCTTCAAGTGGTGTTAATTGCTGCTGTTCTAATCTCCATTGTCCATCGATACGTGTACCAGTTACTATGTCATCTCCATCATAGTATTGAGATGGAGCGTAAATCATGCTCGATTCAGTTTTTCTTATAAAATTATGCAGTAGCACGCATGTCATAATTAAAGTAGTAGTTTTTTCTGGATCTAATAATATTGTAGTTCGTAAAACTCTAAATCTGGCTGACAAAATCCCAAATGCGTTCTCTACTGTTCTCCTCGCACGACTCAGTCTAT
Source organism: Charanyca ferruginea (assembly GCA_947361185.1). Lineage (NCBI taxonomy): Eukaryota > Metazoa > Arthropoda > Insecta > Lepidoptera > Noctuidae > Charanyca > Charanyca ferruginea. The sequence continues at coordinate 17,992,064 of OX376077.1, read as the reverse complement.
AACTGAAGATTCTTTCCTTAGAATTGCTATCCTGTGGTCCTGGAAAAGGTTTTAATAAGTGTTTTTCTAAAGGGAACGCATCATCTGTTACGAACACATAAGGAACAGGTTTGTTTCTGCCTGGTAGTGAGCTGTCACTGGGTATTTTCAAACTATTGTCGTTAATTTTATTTCGAAATTTTGTGTTTGCGAAAACTCCGCCATCACTTATGCGTCCTTGGCAGCCAATATTCACGTACAGAAAGTTGTATTCTGCGTCCACTATCGCTAAAAGTACAACGCTGTAAAATCCTTTATAGTTGTAATATTCACTGCCGCTATCAATTGGCTTTTGTATGGCTACGTGCTTTCCATCGATACTTCCTAAGCAATTTGGGAAATTCCATTTTTCTTCAAATGAATTTGCCACGTGTAGCCACTCTTGAGGTGTTGTTGGTATCTGGAACAAAAATAGAAGATTAAGAAATAGGCGCGAAAAATAAATTTATAACTCGTTATTCTAACAAATTTTATTGGACATTTTTATTAAGTATGAAATATTAATAGAATACACTATAAAAAAATATGATTTCAGTTAAGGGTTGTTAAGTAATAGAAAAAGAAAATCGCGGTTATAGATTTTTTTACAATTTTAGCTAATTTGACGCGCCTATAACTTGAAATTATCGTTTAATTCTATTCTTTCAGGGTAACGAAGAAAACAGAATTGCTTCAGAAAACACTCTCAGTTTGAACGAAACAGGAAATACTGTCACTGATGAAACTACGGGCACGCCTTTCGCCACCCCAAAACCATTTCGGAAAAGAAGACGGCCTGAAGTAGAACAAGATCCAACACAACAAGAAGCTGTAAATATTTTACAAAGAATGTACGAATCTAGAAAAAGCAGGGATGAAAATGACGCATTTGGAGAGTATGTCTCGATGAAACTGAAACAAATAAAAAACAGTCATGCTAAGAATACTGCTCAACATCACATTAACAATATTTTGTACAATGCGACAATGGGACAATATGATTTTCCAACAACCTTTACAGACCCAACTGCTAGTAGTTCCTGGGGATACAACTCTGAACCAAATCTATCCACTTTTTCGGAAAATAATGCTGACTGTAGCTCGAGAGGATACTACACCGCACCGAGTCCCTCGGCTTCATTTGAAACCAGTTCTTCGGATAACTCCAGGACACATACTCGTACCAGCGCAAGAACACAGAGTCCGTCTAATTTATCGGAATCAAGCCAAGATTCGACCCAATCATTAAACGATTTGTTGGAATCAATCAAAAATTAAAAAATACATGTTTGGTTTGTTAATTATTAAAAAAATTATTAGTAAGGTAAGGTAGGTACCTACCTAAAGTATGATTAGATTAGATCATATTAAAAGTAAATAAAAAAATAATTAAAAATGTTGTTTGACTTACCTGTATGTATTCCTTTAAAACCTCATTGAGAGCCTCGCACACTTCTGGTACGATAATAGATATCACTTGGTCTGACAACTTGAACACATTTCCAAGACTTTTATAAATGCTACCAGTTGCCAAAAATCTTAACGTTACCGCAAGTCTTTCCGTCACACTTACAGATTTTCTAAATGTAGTGTCTCGTTTGCCTATTTTTGCCCCAATTAAATTTTGTAGATATTCAAATTCGGAACTGTTCATTCTTATAAAATCTTTTAAGCAACCGTCAATACCCAAATCCTTGAGATAGTCTGTGGCACTATATTTTCCTCTAGCTTTTAGCGTTTGGCGCATCCAATAAGAGCGCTTTTTCTTCTTTTTTAAACAAAAAATAAAAGCTATTCCAATGAGCAAATCTTCTTCCATTTTCGTGTAGACGTCCTCGGCCCTCAGAAGGCGAAACCAAACTGCGAGCCAATACTAGATGTTATAAAATGTTTAAACATTTTCCATCAATGTAGGAGCACTTATAACATGTAACAGTTTCTAACAAAGTGCAACAATTGTTAACATTTGTTAGTAAATGTTTTGGTGTTATAAAATGTTTACAAACATTTTATAACGGCAATGTGGGAGCACCATAAGGTCAAATAATGTGTAATGTAATTGTAAAAATTTAAATTTTCTTGGTGCCTCAAATAGATATTATTATTTTAACTGTTACTTATAGCAAATTATGTATAAAACTTTAGAACTTAGTACTTAATTAGTTTTAAGAGCGTTTACGCGACACAGCATTTCGTAAAATTCCTAAAATATAATTTACTAACTTTTTGTGACGTATCAAGTTTTATTAATTCATATTATTCATTTCCAAAACTTCGGACTTAAGTTTGTATGAAATACCATGCCGCTATGTGATAAGTTTTCTTATATTGGTAGTAAATAAATAAATAGTATTTAATGGTTATAATTATATCTGTTTTATTTCCATTCCTGATTGATTACAAAGCACACAGGGCTCCCAGCGTGTCGATACAGGTTCCAACTTGATAAACATAAAATGGTAATTTTTGTTGACAAAGGACTCGTGCCTCGAAGTTCGCACGCGCGTTGTAGAATTTGACACCGAACAGGTGCTCGGACGGGACCGTACAACCCCGAATATAAGTTAATTCTTTCGAAAGGGTTACAGATTGTTCGCCTACAGTAACGGAAAATGTTACCTCTTGGTAGTGGTAGCCCTTTCATAACACTAACGTTAGGGTAACCCTATCAATAAGTTAACTAGTACAAGATGTAACCGGCTCTTGTATGGTTTCCAATTGAAGAAGATAACCCTTTCAAAGGGTTTGTCGAGGTAATCAAAGGGTTTTAAATCAAATTATTTTAAATTACGCTGGAGCGGAGGAATATGTATTGACCTTGAAAGTTTGGAATCATATAAGATCGTTCATTAGTGTTTCGTAACTCGGTTTGATAGGACGGTGCTTTCTTTTTTAAGTTATAAATATTATCTGAATATTGAAGATGAACAAAGGTAAGTAAGTGTATTTTCATTAAGTATCACTTATAATAAAACTGTAATTAATTGTGTCTGTACATTGAAATCATTGAATACCTACATTTTTTTTATAGGGTGTAATCTATACTTAATATTATAAAGCTGCAGAGTTTGTTTGTTTGTTTGTTTGTTTGTTTGTTTGAACGCGCTAATCTCTGGAACTACTGGTCCGATTTGAATGATTCTTTCAGTGTTGGGTAGTCCATTTATCGAGGAAGGCTATAGGCTATATACCATCACGCTACGACTTACGAGAGCGGAGCAGTAAAATAAGTATATTCTATCTATCTATTTTCTATCTAATTATACAGATAAAATCTGTCTTGTCTGTATTTGTCCAATAAAATTATTCTAGGAGGAAGACAGGGTCTTAATAGGATCAATAAAATCCACAATGTAGTTTAATATATTTGTATATCTGACTCTACAATTGTTTTATAGCCCAGCAGACAATATGCCGCTAAATTGTTTAATACTAGTTTTATAATAATTCTTATTTTTTTAGGGCACATATATATTTCAGACAGCGACAGAAGCTCAGACGAAAGTCAATCAATATTTGTTGAGGAATTAAGGACAACCGATGCTTCATGCGTATCAAAGCCGACATTGCAACAGACATTAGACGATAATGCGTCTACTCCCGATTTGTCTTTTGAAAATGACTCTAAAGAAATGGAAGATAAGGCTATAAATACAGATAATTCAGACAATAGCAAGGAAGATGATATTCATGAGTGTTATTCTTTTTCTTTATTACTAGCAAAATATCTAAGCAAGTTAGAAGAAGGACGACGCAACAAATGTATGCATGAAATAGTTCATATGGTCATGCAAAGTTTTCAAGAACAACCATTAAAACAAAACTGAAAAATAGTGTTTTTTAATAATAAATACCATTTTGTTTTAAAAGATTTTTATTTATTTAATGACACCATTATTTAAAATTATAAAGTAAGCCATTATTGCCAGAATTATTACACATGAATCAACAAACAAGCTACTATAATTAAAAAATTAAAAAACACGACTGCAACAAAAATTGCACATATTTGTACTTTGTTTACTCGTCAGTTTTTTTTACGTTTTTTATTTACAGTGTTATAATATTTTTTAAATCTACTTGTCAAATTCTAGACGATAAACATAGACACGACCAGATTCATTGAAAAATATATTTAGGCTGGTATTAATTTACGTTTTAAAGTGACCACACCGGTTTATTTTTATCTAGCCTAAGTTACTCGGAACGATGCAAGGATTGTAACGATACCCCATACATCTAAATCGGTTCAGGCGTTTAAAAGTTATGGTGGAATAAAGAAACTCACATACATACATACATACATTAACCCTGAACACATAACACTCCTTTTTTTGGAGCAGTCGTGTAAAAATCAACAATTAAAGAAATTATGGCTCGGTTTACAAAAAAATACAATTGGCTGAAAAAGTATTTAGTAAAAGTATCCGTTCAAATCAAGATTCACACACATACACATTAACATTATATCCTGTAACAATTTTCCACCCATATTACATCTTAGGGGGTTTAATATAAATTTAACTGAGGAAAATAACCTCTCCACTGATACCTGCGTTGCAGGAGCTGCCAACACTACATTAACTACTTTCATCAGAGAGGGATCAATTGATGCTCCTTTGTTCGCCCAGTGGGCTAATATATTGGTATTCAAGGGTAGTCTAGGTTCAAATCTTAATTTACTTAATATACCGTCAAATGTATTTAATGACGACCTCTCAGCTAACCCACGAGTGGCCTCAGTTTCTTTTAAATAATTTTCTAATGGTAATGTTGTTTGAACATGTTGCCTGGTACTCGAGTCATCTGGTAATTCAGAAATCTCCGTTGGAGACTCAGATAATGTGAGAGATTGCAACTGCTGGAAAGTCTGCGCTATTAATGTTTTTGCCTTCTCACATTCTTGATCAGACAAAATTACGTTGAGGCGACCATCTAAATATAAATTTTCTATGACTAAATCATTATTTAATAAATCAGTTTCTCTACATTTCATGGCTTTAACTAAGTCCTCTGCAAATGAGGTTCTAATAGCTTCCAACTTTATTTTGCAATTAAGCCATTCTGTGAAAAAGTCACCAATCGTGAGCTGTTCGCGTTGTAATGCTACTGTCGCCTCATAAACAGGTTTAAGGCAAGCAATTAAATTTTGGATTTCCATCCAGAAACTATCAGAAAAAATACTCGTAAGATCAGCGTCTTGAACAGCTTTTAATGAATACAACCGTACCAACATTTGATAGGTAGACGTCCACCTCGTTGGACAGTCAATTATCGGTTTATTTAAATTGGAGGCCCTCAAAATATTTTTTATATTTGGTCGGCGTAAGATTTTAACAACTTTTCGTGCGGTTTGTGTGGTAATTTTTGCATCCAAATTTTTATTAAAGGCGTCTTTTACAGCAAGTTGTAAAGTATGTGCAGCGCAAAACATTGCACGTGGCTTGAATGAATCATTGTTCCCACTGTTGATAAAACTGTATAGGTCCATGTTTTCATTAAGTTCATACCTGTTAGATATATGTTCATCATCATCATCATAATCATCATAATCATAATCATTTACCTCATTTTCCTCGTTCTCACCGCTGGCCTCACTATCGAAATCGGAGTTATTTTCAGTTTGAGCAGTTGTGTAGCAAAATTCAGTCAACAACTTTGTCATTTTTTTAAAATTACTGCCATTATCTGTAGTTATTGAATATATTTGTGCATGTGAAATCATAAACTCATTTAAAACTTCCAAAAGCTTTTCCTTTAGAAATTCTGCGGTTTGTCTCTCCAACACTTCTAATACAGCTAGATTTCTAATTATAATCTGACCGTTTTTCATGTACTGCAAGTTGATACCCAAAAAATTCCTGTCAACGTAAGATGCTGAATCCAATTTTAAACTTATCATAATGTTTTTAACTTCTAATGAAATTTTCCTTTTTATTTGGTATGCCTTTTGAGGTATCATTCCTTTAATAACATTTAAATTTATCCTTTTTGTTTTAGAATTGGATGGGACTGCAATATTAATGATTTCTTGAAATGCGGCATCTTGTAGAATCGCAAATGGTCGTCCATGAGTTGTTACTAATTTTACACACAAATTTTTTACTTTGTCAGAGTTAGAAGTATCTTTAGACGTACTTGGTTCATTTACATTTTCTTTATTTATATTAGTTACCAGTAAATATTCTTCCGGATGTTTTATAGAAATGTGGTTTTTTAAATTGGTGGTATGTTTTCCCTAAAACAAAAAATAAGTATTAATCTGATACGTTCAAGCATTGACGACACCGAATTCGAGTTCCTGTGAATGTAAAGCATTCACAATAAATGTAGAAAACAAGAACTGAAAGTAAAAGAGAAATATATAAGGGAAAGTAAAAAGAAGGCGGATTTGAAATATAAATATTACTGAAATAAACCTCAAAATAATTAAATAAAAAATAAGTTTAAAAACTCAAACCCGACTACTGGGTTTGATTTTTTAAACTTATTTATTATTTATCTATTTTGGGGTTTATTTCAGTAATATTTATATTTTTGAAATGTGCTAATTAAACCCTCTCATTAGATACCCAACACGGCATGATTAAATTTTTTTTTAGGTCAGGTCTTTATATTCGCTAGAGGGCACCATTTTCAATGTATTTTGACGTCACATAGCCTATAACCAGCGGACGATCAAGACGCTTCTAACGATACCTCATTTGTCCAATTATGACAAGAAGTTTAAAAGTAATGAGAGAACAGATGAACTTACATACAAACATACATACATACATAGGTACCGGTCAAAATCATAACCCTCCTTTTTGCTTCGCCGTAGTCGGGTAATTAAATAACCTCGCGAAGCGTCGTGCGTACGTACGACGGTGCCTAGCACCGCGGTGAAGATATACGAACACTCGGAACGCGAGTTATACCTACGCGCCTCGAGTTCGGTACACTCTCAGTACACAAACAGTCGCGAATGCGCCGCAGTGACCAGTGCGATTTGTGACAAAATATTAATAGAAACTCCGCAAGGTAAAACTATTAAGAAAAAATATGTAGGTACCTACTACTACATAATTTCTTTTTTTTTTTCATGGGTAAATATTTCGCTTTTTCTATGTAGTAAAATATTTGAATTAATAAATGAATAAGTGGATTAGTGGATAGGTAAAAAAAGTGATACGACTGACCTACCTATGATGCTCGCATTAAAAAAACTAGCAGACCTAGGTAGTTTCCTAGGCTCTGCTATCTACTTTCTATGTAAGTACTTAGTTACTTACACATATTATTATCTAAGACGAAATCACGGTAGGTACGAAATACGAGTACTTATCATTATGAAGTGATCATGAGAGTAATAAATGGTAGGTATAGTGTATTGGGGTAATTACGACAGCCGGGTATATTACGATTTTGGTTGAAATTAAACCAAAATCGGAATATACCCGGCTGTCGTAATTACCCCAATACACCTTACCTACTACCTAGAGTACCTACCTAGTAAGATTTACATTATAATTTACTTTTAAACTAAGATTTTGTTGTGGGTAAGAAGATGTTCTTAGATGGTTTGATTGCGGTAGGTAGTTGTAAGTAGGTTGATGAAATTAAAATTTATACTAGAAGCCGGCCAGCCCTACCGCGTGTTTACGTAGGTACCGCACGGCTGTAGGTAGTTATTTCAAGGACATGGCCGAGTCACAATAATTATACTACATACAACAAAATCTTACTTTAAAAGTGAATTAAAATGTAAGATTAACGTCTTACTACCATTTATTAATCTCATAATCATTTCATAATGATATTTCGTCCACGTCATTGTTTCGTACAGTGATTTTGTGTTTGTTAATATTAAGTGTAAGTAACTATGAATACCTACAAAGAAAGTAGATAGTCGAGCCTAGGAAAGTACCTACCTGCTTAGGTACTAGTTTTTTTTTAATGTGAGCAGCGTAGGTAGGTCACTCGTATCACTTTTCTTCGTCTCCTATCAATTTATTCATTTATTAATTTAAGTATTTACTAGGTGGAAAAAGTGAAATACTTACCTATTAAAAAAAAAGAAATTATGTAGTAGTAAGTACCTACATATTTTTTCTTAATAGTTTTACCTTGCGGAGTTTCTATTAATATTTTGTCACAAATCGCACTGATCACTGCGGCGCATTCGCGACTGTTTGTGTACCGAAATCGGGGCGCGTAGGTATGACTCGCGTTCCGACTGGTACCCAAACTGGTATCTGCTAGATAGAAGATTGGGAAAATCACATCATAATATAATGATCACCTTACCTTTATACGATTTCCACACAAATTGCATTTGCTGCTCTGAGTAGGTGCATCGTATTCATAATATCTATGTACGGCATCTCTCCTCGGTTGTGGCATTTTTTAAATCTTAGTTTGACGCAGCTCCTTTCCCTTCGGGCACTAAATGATGAGTGAGACGATCGAAATGATCGAATGACATTTATGATTCCGTGAAAAAGGACAAGATTATACATGAAACAATCCCGACTATTCCAGAAAAAAAATACATTGAACTTTAAAATCACTGCTATAATAACTATAATCGTATGTGTATGGAACTAAGGAGTCGCTAGGGCCTAGACTGCGTGTTGCGACTTGACGCATACCTGCCGAATGCATGCAGTTTAGTACTTTAAAGTAAAGGTACGAGAGATAAAATTACAATACTTGTAGTCCGAATGGGTAACTCTGTTACAGTCGTTGAAGAGGTAACCCGTTCAAAACGGCTTACCATTAAAAAGTACAACCTACTAAGAAAGGGTTTTTGAATATACAGGTAATCAAATCGAAAGGGTTTGGAAGAGGTTATCCATTAATGAGGGTTTTCATAAAAGAGTGTAATCAATATGAAATTGGTTTTAAAACAACACTTTGTCAAAACCCTATCCAAAACCCTTTCAATGGGTAACCAAAATGGTCCCATGTGAAACATGAAATTGATTCACAGCGTGTGGCTTTATGGAGTCTAATTACATATTAGCCACGTTCCACAGTAATATTATTGTGTAGAACATCATTCTATCATTACACAGTCGGTCGGAGTGGTCATATCACGTTGAATAAAAACAAAACAAATTGTAAGTATTGCACAAGCTTATACATATTTATAAAATTATTTCTTAAGCTGTTAAACATAATTATTATCAATAATTATAACTTTGTTTATTTCAGATCATCAATAATGTGCGATTCTCCTGATTTTATCTTCTCACAATACGGTCAAGGTTGGCCAACTCCAAGTTTAAGCTGGCATACTCCAGAAAAACAAAGACCTTTTTATTTATTTATTTATTTATTTTTGGTACCGGGGTGGAAAATCCTCATGGATGTCCTCCGCCCTGGGGCGGGCGGAGGGGTCTGTCAGACTCTTACTGACTAAAAACCACCCCGGTGTTCCATCTCACACCTACGTCGGGGGTCGCGGGTACTGGAGATACTTCGGCAACCCCCGGCCCCACTTCTCGGGTCAGGGGGGGGAGTGAGGTGTTAGACTCCCCCCCGGACGTCTTAGAGGGGCGCGCGTGGAACACTACAGAGTAACAAAGACCTGAACCAACCAACAAAAAGCCTAGAGCAAGACGGGAGGGTTTAAAACTGAAGGCACCTGCTGAACATTCTATAAGTCAATCGTCGTTCGTTATAAACAACGAAAAGAAAAAAGGTTTACGACTGATCCAGATACAAGTGTTAGACATCAGTGAGCAACAAGAAGCAAGTGCTGCAAGTTCAAGTGACAATGAGAACGTGGTATTAAAGGCGGTATCAGACGGTTCACTTTTCTTTCATTTTTGTCTTTCATTCGGCATCTTTCATTCGAAATGATTCGTCTGAACGCCAAATGAAACAAGAGTGCCGAATGAATTCATTAATGAACCGATCCGACGATGTTAGATTTTTTCATTCGGCATCTTTCACTCCTACTGCGAATGAACGAAAAATGAACGGTCTGCACATAGAGAGAACGTTCACTCGGATTCGGCCATTTTGTTTCGAGCTCGGAGCAGACGCACGTCCCGAGGCGTCACGGAAAATTGGCGGCAAAATGGTGTTCAAGTGGAATGAGCAAAGTACGCTGCTGTTTTTGGAACATTTTAAGAATTATCAATGTTTAAGGAACCACAAACTTGACGAATACAAGGATAGAACATTACGTACAAACGCTACAAAATCCCTAATTAGTGATTTAAACCTCGAGGTTACTGGTTACTGAAGAAGACATCAAACATAAAATAAAAACTATACGGACCCGCTTTACAACTGAATTAACAAAAATAAAGCAGTCTACTAAAAGTGGTTGCTCTTCTGACGATATATATGTGCCTACACTGTACTGGTTTAAACATGCAGAATTTTTAAGCAGTGTTTGTATCCCACGGCAGAGTACATCAAATCTCGTAAGTATACTAATTTAGCTATTGTTTATTACTCACTTTTGTTTAGTTGCACCTGTCGGGGGCAGCACGGGACGATAAATATTAGGTACCTATTCAATAAAAGCAACGTAACTAGATAAAATATTTATGTTAGGTATTTACATTTACATATTCATCATATCATGTTCCATTGCCATGGCACAGTGCATGTAGTGACAAACTTTTCTGCATATGCATCACGCACGCGACGGGCATTTTCAGTATGATGCCTTGCAGAGGTTGGTGGAGAATCACTTAGTGCTAGAGATGATACTTGTCGCCATTCCCCTGGTATGGTGCTACCTGTGTTCCAATCTTCAGTTGCTGTTGTATAACATAATGCTTAGTCGTTTTAACAACTTGTTCAGCTTTTTCCACCGATAGTGGAATCGGTTTTTCAAAGATTCTGAATTTAGATACCAAAATTCCGAAAGTATTTTCTACCGTCGAGCTCTAGAGAGTCGATACTTGAATATTTTTTGTTTGACGCCAAACTCTCCTTTAGTGTTAAATTTATTTATTTTATTTATTTATTTATTTATTTAGGTTAGCCTACAATTGTTTACACGTTACAAATATCATTTCAAAGCACACAATATTAATTTATAAGTGCAACAATTACTTACAGGCTAACACCACATGCACAATTTTATTTAGATTATTATACATTTTTTATTGCAATTAATTGTGAATAATGAATTATAAAATAAAATAAAAATACTGTAATACAACAAATAAATATGGAAATTTAACAAATCAAGAATACCTATCAAATTAAATTAAAAATAGTTGATTGGATCTTCAATAAAATAAAATAAAAATAAATTAAATTAAACTAAGATTAAATATTTGGTTTCATTAGATAATAATTAAAAATTAAATAACATTAAATATGTGTATACAAGTAGTTTGACAAATGGGCAATTCATATATTAGCTTTGCGAATTGTATTTAATAATTAGTTTACAAAACGTTCCTATGCTATCGTGGTGAACGTCAATAAGGTAACTGCAGCTATTTAAAACTTTACACATTCGTGGTATTGGCGAGTTAGCACCTAGGACAGTTCTACGCAAGGGTGGGTAAAGCGGAGTGATCGGATTTCGAGGATAGCGGGTTGGGGCACGAAACTTGAGGAGACTCAGTAAGTGGGGACAGTCCATTTGCTTTCTGAGGAGTTTGTATAGAAACAGGGCATCCATGACATCTCTTCGAGTCGATAGCGAGAGCACCTTAAAAGTTTGCAGACGAGAAACATATGAGGGCAGCCGCTTGCTTTCCCCTTTGGAAAAAGCAAGGTGCCATAAAAATCGTTTCTGGACCCTTTCTAAGAGAAGTTTATGCGTGGCATAATGCGGTCTCCATACGACACTACAATACTCCAGTATGCTACGGACAAGGCTGTAATACAGCAGTACTTTAGTGCCGACCTGTTTAAAACCCTTAGTATTTCGTAGTACAAATCCTAACATTTTTGAAGCTTTTTTGATAGTGTTTTCGATATGGGGAATAAAAGTAACTTTCTTGTCAAACAGCACTCCTAGGTCTTTTATAGTTTCTACTTCATGAATTTTCTGTTTGTTTATATAGTAGCTCGAAGGGATGGGGTGAACCTTTCTAGAATATGACAGGTGGTAGCATTTATTAAAGTTCAATTCCATTTTGTTATTCTTGCACCATTCAATAACTCTGTTCAGATCATCCTGCAGAAGCTCAATACAATTTGATGATTCGATAGTCCTGGCAAACTTTAAGTCATCCGCGTACAAAAAACACTGTGAGAAATGAAGGCAATAGGGAAGGTCGTTTATAAAAATGATAAATAATATGGGGGCCAAGTGGGAACCTTGCGGGGCACCGGAAGTCATTCGATAATTGTTGGTAGAGCGAAAACCATTTACCACAATATAAAATTCACGGTTAGCGAGGTATGATTCCAACCATTTCAGCAAGGGTCCCGTGATACCATATATTGCCAGTTTTTTTATCAGTATGGAGTGAGAGATTTTGTCAAACGCCTTACTGAAATCGGTGTATATCACATCAAACTGCTTATTCGAGTCAATAGATTCTATCAGGAACTCCGTAAAAGACACTAAGTTTGTGGCAGTAGACCTTGACGCTATAAAGCCATGTTGGTAGTTGCTAAGATAAAGTCTAAAGTAGTGTTGGATATGGGGACAGATCATAGACTCGAATACCTTGGCGAAAGTGGAGAGAATCGCAATGGGCCGATAGTTTGAAATAGTCTCTTTATGGTCTGACTTATGTACCGGAACGATTTTGGTTTTTTTCCACTCGGATGGAAAAGTTCCGGTGGCTAATGACATCTTATATATTTTTAGTAATGGCGAGACCAATACCGTCGCACAGGTAGAAATAAATATTGGTGGGATTCCGTCAGGTCCTGCTCCTTTCCCGTTGTTCAGAGATTGCAGTTTACTGAGTAAAGAATCCATGTCCAAATCAGGTGTCGTTAGACACTGGCTATTAGTTTCCAGCGACTTAAGATAGCTTGAATCATTTTTAAACTCCTTATTATTCTCAGGGGTGTAGACAGAAGAGAAATAATTGCCAAAAAGGTCACAGATAGTCGGGCCATTCGACGTTGTAGTCTGTCCGTCAGTCATTGTCAGTGGATAGACACTAGATCCTCCGCGCTTTGTCTTAACGTGAGTCCAGAATAGTTTAGGATTGTACTTGATTTCTGTTTCTAGTTTATCCATATAGATATTGTATGAACTTTGAGCTAAATTTTGACAACGTTTTGCAATTAATTTAAGTTCTAATTCATCTAGCGGGTTTTTGTATTTTTTGAAGCGCAATCGTAGCTTATTTTTTTCTTTGAGACTATTTATAATCGATTTATCAAACCATGGGGGATAACGGCTAGACATTGGTTTACAATTTGGAACAAATTTATTTATGGCTGTGTTTAAGACTTCATAGAATACATTTATCATACTATCTACATCATTTTGACCTGCAAATAGTTGAACCCAGTCTTGTTCTTCTAGATAGGATTTAATACTTCCATAATCAGCTTTGTAAAAGTTTTTCCTCGTGCTATGTTGATTGTATGGCAGACTATTTTCTTTTAATAATGAAAGAGTAAGATCAAGCGCTGGGTGGAGTTTATCAACAGTAGTCAAAGAGCTAGGGGATTCACTCACTGTGCAAGAAGCCATTGTAGATAAAACTAGGTCCAAAATACGCGCAGAACTGTTTTTAATGAGATTGTGCTGTGTTAGCTTACTAACACCCATGAACTCTAACAGTCTTAAGCATGTGTTGGGAAGTGAACAATTAATTGCCCCCGGGGTCCAGTTTATAGTGCCCAAGTTAAAGTCCCCTACTATACCAATTGGGATGTTTGTTGTTTCAAAAACGTAATTACAATGCTCGATGAAATGATCAAGTGTTGATAGACATACAGGAGGAGGAAAGTAGACTGCACAGAGAGCTAGTTGCCGAGTAGTCGAGACATTAATAGTGACCCAGAGGTCTTCACATTTACTTTGCCATTTGTCATTACATTTTGAGTTGATTTTTGTTGAGACGGCTATCAAAACTCCCCCTCTGTCTTTATTGGGATGAAAGCCAGTTGTTTCCCTATCTCTTCTGTAGACAACATATCTATTATCATTTTGATAATAGATCAAATCAACTCAAAATGTAATGACAAATGGCAAAGTAAATGTGAAGACCTCTGGGTCACTATTAATGTCTCGACTACTCGGCAACTAGCTCTCTGTGCAGTCTACCTTCCTCCTCCTGTATGTCTATCAACACTTGATCATTTCATCGAGCATTGTAATTACGTTTTTGAAACAACAAACATCCCAATTGGTATAGTAGGGGACTTTAACTTGGGCACTATAAACTGGACCCCGGGGGCAATTAATAGTTCACTTCCCAACACATGCTTAAGACTGTTAGAGTTCATGGGTGTTATACTACTATTTAACCAAGTTTCAGTTAATATTAAAACATCATAATTTTTACAACAAAGATTACAGTAAAAAGTGTTGGTTTTAGTTCTCAAACCTCTACAATTTTGGTAATATATACTTAAATTGTTGAATTTTACAATAAATAATTACCATGACGTGCTTACAACAATAACAATTATAATAATAATGTCAAAAAAGAAAACTTATATGATTTTACTTAGGCTACTCATGTTTTTGATTAATATATATTCCGCGCCATCTACTTTCCTCACAAATATTTTGCCATTTCTGACCCATACGTACTTGTAGTTCATTTCCTTGGCCTTAATCCTGGTCGCTGCGTGTAGTGCTTTGTTTGTAAGAGACAGGTGTTCAACAACAATATACACTGGTGACTTGTTGCCGGTGAATCCCAAGTGGCCACAATGTAGTTTTTCTTTAGGATTGTTTTGGTTGAACTTGATGACGGACGCTAGAAGTTGATCGCGCAACCTTGGAGATGCCAGCTGAACAACTAAAGATCTAGGGCGAGTACTGGATGGGTTGGTTTTTGCAATTCGCGTACAATGCAATATGTCTTTCTCTTGATATCACAGTTGACCACCTGGCCGAGTTGAGTGATAATTGAGTACACATTTTCGTTCTTGGTTTCAGGCATACATTGTACCTCCAAGTTATTCGATCGAGATTGCTGCTCCAGGTTATTGATGCGTACTTGAAGACTGCTCATTGATGTTTTCAGTTCTGCATTTTCTATTTCTAGTTTGTGTATAATTTCGTTGTTTGCCTTCTGGTTTTTCTCAAAATCCTCAAATTGATTGTTAATGAACTGCATTGATTTATTCATCTCCTTCATTTCCGCTTTGACCGTTTCAATTCCTTATTCATAGTGCTGACCATTTTTTCGTTAAATTGGGTCAACATCTCGCTAAATTCGGCTTTAATTATCTCCTGGATGATAGTGCGCAGTTCTTCCTTGTCTGATGTGATGTGTGAAGAAACAGGTGAAGAAGCAGATGGTGATTTACTGGCCGACCTTTTATTGCCTCTATTAATTGTCACATTACGGGTGGAGTCAAGTCATTTTTTGAGATTTTTGAACGGTCGGAATTACTCGCCATGATTATAATTTTATATCAATAAAATAAAATTGTAAAGTTATAATTCTCCCAGAGGCAACTTTTAGTAGGCAGAAAGCAATACGGCGTCTTCGTTTATTTATCTTTGTCGCGAGCGCTCGCATGCGTCACCGTGCGAGGGTTCACGCCGAAGTATTACTTATGCGCAGTGCGTAACCGTGAGAGTTGCGTGCGCTACGCGCGAAACGGCAAGTCATGCACTCACCTGTTGACCAGCCGAGATTTAAACTTTTTAACAGTTCACACCGCAAAACCATCCGTTTACACTATTTAGAATACAATTTCGACTGAATTACACTTGTTCGATGAATGTTATATCACTATGAAGAGTTTTATTTGAAAATTAAGCCAAATAAGGATATTATTTAGTTATTAAATATTAGAGCAAGTTCAAACGTATGTTCACAGTATGGCCGCTAAGGCAAAAAGATAAGATGGTTTCAAAATATCTGTTCGTAAAGGAAATGCGTCATCTGCCACGATTACGCCTTCCTCTGGAAAATCCAGAAGGTTTGACATCAATGCTTCATTTAATGTTGATTTTTGAAAGACTGATGCATCGTTTGCTCTTCCGTTTGTTTCAACATCTATAAAGATGAAATTGTAATTCGCATCCACAAGTGCAAATAGATGAATACTGAAATTCTTTTTGTAGTCGAAATAGTCTGAGCCGTAGTTTCCTGGGCATCTTATATTGACTAATTTTCCATCCATGGCACCGCAACAGTTTGGAAAATTCCATAGTTTATAGTAGTCTTCCATTATTTTAATTCATTCATCTCGGACTTTAGGAACCTGTAACGATAAATATATTTTAATTGCAGGATACGTCACGAAACACGCAGATTCAATATGAAGACACCACTGAATCTGAGCCGAAGAGTTCTGAAGCTGGCAATGAGAAGCAGTCGACATCTAGTGCTGAGAATAGTAGAAATGGTGGTACAATATCCTCTACATCATCGCATTCTGGAAAACCAGTCAACCGCAAACGAAAGACAGACATTCCAATTGATATGGCAATTAAAGAATTAAAAGCTATAAGCAAGGAAAACAAAGAGCAAGTTGAAGATGAGTTTGATTTGTTTTGTAAAAGTTTGGCAATACAGCTAAAGAAAATGCCCCTAAACAGGGCTTTAATATGTCAGGAAAGGCTTCAATCGGTGATGACCCAGGAACGACTTTCACAAATGTCGTCTTTATCTGAATCTATTAACTCGAGCGACGATCCTCATTAAATATCAGCCGGTCGCATCAATATGTTACCTATCACTCGCCAACCCAGCAAGTACACTCACCATCGGACTCCGTACCTATGTCTTCTCCACAAAATGATCAGTACTATCCCTCCACAACCCAACAAGAACTATACTCACCAACGGTCTCTGTACCTATGTCCTCTCCACAAAATAATCAGTACTATCTCTCAGGAATCCAACAAGAAGTACATTCACAAAATGCTCTTCCACCATCCACTCAAGAAAACATACTCATTCAAGCTCTTTAAGAAATCGTGTGAATGTTAATTGTCGGATATTAAATTAAAAAGTTTCAAAAATATTACCTACTTGTTTTTTAATCAATTAAATGTTACTGACCTTTATAAATTTTTCAAGTGCCGTCCAAATAGCTTCACATACTTCTTTGAAAAAGTAGGATATTGAATTGCGTGGTACTCTGTATAAAGCTTCTAAGGTTCCAAAAGAATCGCCAGTAGCAAAATATCTCAGTACAATTTGAAGTTTTGTTCGGTTGGGTATACTATCTCTCATTAAAGTGTTTTGTTTCGTTATTGTTGGAGCAATAAGCAGTAAAAGTTCTTCAAATTTACATTCGTCCATTCGCAAATGATTGCGATACGATTCAAATCAAATGAAATCATTTATTTGCATAATACATGTTTGTAAGGTGTTATAAAAGCATAGAAAGTACACTGCATTATAACCTAATGAAGCGTGCAAATTTAAGTAATATCTACCAATCACAATATTATAAATATAAAAATAAGCAGTAATTTTCTGAAACTCAGTTAAAAAATAAAAATAGTAAAGACGATTTAGAAAATGTTCGAATTTAAACAATGTCAAAAATTATACAATGTCAAAAGTTATGGAATGTCAAAAATTATAAAAATATAAAACCTCAAAAATTATACAATGTCAAAAGTTATAAGATGTCAGGAAAATTCAAGTTACTAAATTACGATACTCATGTTCATGTCACTCATTTCAATTTTATTTGATACTTGTTGATAGTATTAAATTACAATATTTTTATCCTCTAAATACTCTTTAACATTATAATAACACTTATGAACTAGAAACTTGTGTAGTTTAGATTTGAACTGCGGAATAGATAATTTTTTGATATCATCAGGCAGTTTGTTGTACACCAATGATGCCATACTAAGAACACTTTTGTTGAATAATGCTGTTTTTCCGTACTTTATTTCTATTTCTAGTTTTTTTTTGTCACGTAATTGTCTATATTCACTTTTATACATAATCATATGATAGTCTGGATTTGATTTTACAAATAAATTTAGTTCATAAATATATAATGAAGGCAGTGTCAGAATTTTTAATTTTTTAAAGTGTGGTTGACAGCTAGTGGTACTATCTAGGTTGCAGATTGCTCTGATGCACTTCTTTTGGGCTTTAAACACGATTTCTTTATCGACCGAGTAACCCCAAAATATTACACCGTATCTTAGGATAGGTGCGACAAACCCGTGATAGGCAGTTAATACGGCTTCTTTGTTAACAATCTTCGAGAGTTTGCGGAGAGCAAATGAGGATTTATTAACTTTTTTACAGACATGTTCTAGATGCGTTTTCCATGACAGCTTATTATCAATATGGATTCCAAGAAACTTAGTATCTGTTACTGGTTGTACAATCTTGCCTTGATAACTGGCATTTATGTTTTTAGGTTGTGTCCTTTGTTGAAAGTGAATTATTTTAGTTTTGTCCATGTTTATTTTAAGATTATTTTTGGTGAGCCATTGAATTATTGACTTTAATGTTTGATTGATTTCATTTTCGTAATTATTTTCTTTGTCATATTTTATTATCACTGTACTATCATCCGCAAAGAGCACCATTGGATGCTTGATATGTTTAGGGAGATCATTAATGTATATTAAAAATAATAGGGGGCCTAAGACGCTACCTTGTGGCACTCCAAATTTTACGGTATTAATATTTGATCTATGTTTAATTTCATTTCGTGTTTTATGACATATTTGTGTAATTTCTGTAATTTTTTTTCTACTGTACAGGTATGAAGAGATAAGTTCTAGCGCTTTACCTCTTATGCCATACATGTTTAGTTTTTGCAGTAATATCTTATAATCAACACGATCGAAGGCTTTACTCATGTCCATAAAAATGGCACATATTGGGTTTCTTTTGTCCATAGCAGTCAGAATAGTTTTATGTAGGTCATAAATGGCAAGATTTATCGATTTACCCTTGCGGAAGCCTTTTTGTTCGTCTATTAAGATCTTATATTTCTCTAAATATCCGTATAGTCGGCTATATATAACTTTCTCAAATAATTTTGAAAAAATAGGGATCAATGCTATCGGTCTATTCAAGATGAAGGTCGTCGGCTGATGAAGATTCAAGATCTTCATCAGCTAGTTCTCTCAACAGTGTATTCGAAGCTCCAAATATATTTCTTCTTTCAATCCATGGCCGCACCCACCAACGTCGACGTTTTCTATGCTTCTTTTTTACTAATTTTTGGATTAAATGATCACAAATTAAACGGATTCCGAGACGCACTACTTCACGCGATGACATATTTAAAGTAAATAAAGATGAACGTTCTTTTCTTTGTCATTCGCAGTAAGTCGTGTGAACATGGAATGAAAGAGAAAAGAAGCATTCATTCGTGTGAATGTTCACTCGAGTGAACTGTCTGATATCACCTTAAGTGCACAATATGATTATTATTAGTAAGTAACTCATGTATCTACCTAGTTTGTATATTCAGTAGAAATAAATAATTAGTTTAATATTGGTATTATAAATTCATTTGTTAATTTGTTAGTGTAATAAAATGATTCCACATAGATCATCACAATCTGAAAATAAAAATAAAATAATAAGAAAACTTTAAGCCCTTAGTTAGGTTCTTAGTTAAGGTTTTTAGTTAATATGTAAGTTTAATGTAATAAAAAAATATATATATATATATATATATAAAAATAAATAAAACAAAAAAATATCAAAAGTGTAAGTTTTATTGTAATTAGAGAGAATAAGTTAGAAGAAATAAAATAAATAATTAGTTTAATATTGGTATTGTAAATTAATTTGTTAATCTGTTAGTGTAATAAAATGATTCCACATAGATCATCACAATCTGTAAATAAAAAATAAAATAATAAGAAAACTTTAAGCCCTTAGTTAGGTTCTTAGTTTTTAGTTAATATGTAAGATTAATGTAATAAAAAGAAAATATAATAATGATAATACAAAAATAATAAATAAATAAAATAAAAAAAGAATATCAAAGGTGTAAGTTTTATTGTAATTAGAGAGAATAAGTTAGAAGAAATAAAATAATTTATTTGATAATGTAGTAGTGTATTAAAATTCTCAAATACATCATAGTTCATAGTAGATAAGTTTCATGTGCATACATAAAATATTAAATAACAAGGGCAAGTGTATTTAGTTTGTAATTGAAGTGAATGTAAATGTTTTGTGATTGTTTTTAACGAGAAAACTAAATAAATAATACATTTATAATTTAAATTATCTTTTATTGACATTATAAACATACTCCCACTTTAAATTAGCTCTAAAGAAATGTTCTCATTATGTTATGTTTTAATTATGTTTTCAATATTTTAAAATTAATAGAATACTTACTCAATTAAATTCATTTTATTAGAGCTAATTTTAAGTTTGTTACGTAGGTTACCCGGATTATATTAAATAAAACAACCTCATGTACTATCGAGCAAACTTCCGCAAGCTCACCTTTAAGGCGATAATCGCCTGGCACGGCTCTGGACTCGATCGCCGTATGCATGCGTTTTGACCAATAAAAAGGAAGCGTGTTTTAGTTGTGTTGATCGGAATACAATGATGTGTAGAAGTTGACACTCACACTAGTGTGTAGAGGCGCACATTAGTGAGCTGCGTTCCTTAGTTTGTGGGATGCAAATTCTAATTGTCGTATCGGTTTCAAACTATGATACGGCCAGCGTGAACTCTTTATAAATTACTAGCGGCTCTTGCCGCTTTCGCAAGGGTGGACGTTTATTTTTATACATTTTGGGATAAACGTAGAGTAAATGTCTTTATGCAGGAAATAAGTAGTTTTATTTTTTTTTAATTACCATTATATTTTTCACGGCGTTTTTTTTCTATTAGTATTTTGTTTAGCTTGACATTTTTAAATCCGTAATATCTTTTGATTGGAATGTCCGATTTCAATGTTTCAAAAACTAATCTACAGGTATTTAAACAGTCTTCAATACGAGATGTTTTATTTGAATAAGTATTAATACAAAAGGTATGGATAACATGGTTTGATTTTGGTCGGTGATTTCTATCAACTTTTAACATGTAAAAAAGTAGTTATAGTGGCATAACTATAATATTTGGACATTTTCGCGAAGTATTTTGTAGATTATTTTATTTTGTAAAATGTTTGTATGTTCTTTAATATTGTAGAACATTTTTTTGTTCTATCATCAGTAGTTTCCGCAGCGCATGCGTTGGAAAACATTTTAGGGCAATTTTTTTTACACCTTAGGGTCAAGTCACACCGGATAGTCAGCGCAGCGGCCGGCAGCTTGCCTGCAAACCATTTTCAACTTTATCTCTAAACGTCAAGGCATAGTATCGCTTCGGAGGTCATCGGCTCGCAGAGCCGCGCGGCGTCACGAGTTGCCAGTCGACGTATGCAAATCTTTAAGCGATACTATGTCTTGACATTTACAGATAAAGTTGAAAATGGTTTAACAGCGAAACTGCCTTCCGCTGTGCTGCCATTCCGGTGTGACTCGGCCCTAGGATACCTTATTGAAGTTTTAGTTGGGATCTCTAATTTTTTCAACGAATAAATATAGCTTATGTTACTCAGGGATAATGTAGCATTCTAATGAATGGTGAAAGAAATTGGTTTAGTACTTTTTGAGTTAATTCGTTACAAACAAACAAAAATACAAATCTTTTCTCTTTATAATATTATTATGATTGTTGACAAGAAGTAATTTCGTACTCATAGTAATATAATATGTTTGGCGTAGAAAATGTATTATTGGTATAACTTTATTTTAATTAGAAAGTATCAACATTCCACAAAAAAATATTTTGTACTAAGATATGTAAACTAAAGAGTGTCTTTTTAGGTTTGAATTTTTTTTTTATACATACACTAATGGGTACACCTCTGCCTAATCCTTCAGGGATTATTTATTTTATATAGTTATGTATTTAAATATTTCATCTGTATAGTAAGAAATGTTTGTATGATAGGCTACCGGTTTTAGTCTTAGTGTGATATATGCACTGGTTGCTTGTGGGTTGTTTAAAATTCACTTAGGATGTGCCTTTAAAAAAAAACAATTCAAATTCAAACTATAATTTATTTTATAACTACAGATATATTAAAAATTAGCATTAAATAAAAATTTACATATTATTTAACATACTTGTCTTGCCACGCAATCAGCCTAACAGATTGTTCATATGAGGTAACAAATAACACAACTATAATAATATCTAATTATTAACATAAAAATATTAAAATATATTTTTTAAATCATACATATCTTTTATTAATAAATTATTTTATTTTAGCACACATACACATATTATACATTACTCTTACTTTATTACATTATTTATCAAATACTAGCTGTCTCCCGCGGTTCACCCGTGTCTTTGGTTACTGCTCCGTGATGAGCATGATATTTACAACCTGTTCCAGAAATGCGTAGCCACATTTAAAGGTGATGATCTGCAGTATCTGATAGAGAGCCTATACACATATCAAACTATACTGAGTTTTGGTGTTACTTTGCCTCATCCTGAAGTGTATGTATGCTCCCTAACAGTGCATAACGTAGTGAGTATGCTCCTTTAGAAAATAAGTATCATTTTAAGCTAAGTAAGCAGTTTACTTCAATGCGCATTGTAAATCATATTCCCACTTAGCAATTATTAAAATACGTTCAATCAAGTCGGTTGTCTGATTTAACACACCTTTGAACCCCCAACATTTCATGGCGACCCTGCCTTAGGGTCTGCCAAGGGGCAGATTAGGCAAAGTTTTTGTTGCGTGACTATTTTCAAAATGTGTAACTCCAAAATAGAAAAGGACGAGGTATTTCTAAATCAAAATGCGGCTGGTGGAAACAATGACGCCCTTCTGAAGAACATCGGAGGACACATGGAGCGCCTGAGCACGGTCACCATCATTATTCTTGCTGTCATATCTCTCCTGGTAATTTACTTTTTCCTGAAATACTACCGAAGCTGCCATCGACAATGGATACAAGAAGAAATCGGATTCAACGCAATTCAGCGCATAAGGGCATCCCTACGTGGACGAGTGGAAGGTACACCTGTTAACTAATTCAAGCATCAAAGCCAGTTTCAAGTTAATTCTATAAAAAAGTTAGTGATTGCAGACAGACTCATACCTATTTGTTTTATAACGCAAAAACTTAAACGACATAAAATAGTGCACGAAGACTCAGTGAATATGATACCTCGCGGCTAAAACTGCAACGTGTGAAATTCTTGTGTGCCGTTTCGCAGTAATAACGTCAATATGATTCTTTTGTTTCTGCATTTAGAAAATAATTAGCCTATTATGTATTAAGTAATGATTTATTATGATTGATGTTTTGTTAGAAAAATATAATGTTTTGGTAGATATTAGAAAATACTTAATTAAGAAGGGACAGACTAGGTATAAAGGTCAAGTTATTGAGACGAAGCTAGGTGAGGCGAAAAACATTTTTGACGAATGTGCAAAAATATTATTACTTTTAGAAAAAGGCAAGGATGCGAATTTAGTTGCATCGGCATTGGATATTTTTCAGAATATTAGGATAGTTTTTGAGGAAATTAATAGTTTGTGTATTTTCCCTAAAATCACTTCTGAAAAAATGGAGTTTGACCTTAAAGTGGCGTGTAGTTTGCTTCCAGCAATGGACGGTACTGAGGGGACAACTAAACGCTTGATAGATTCGATCGAGATGTATGCAGATATGCTGGACGAAAATGGTAAGACATTACTTATTACATTTGTCCTTAAAAGTAGATTGTCCGAAAATGCCAAGTTACGCATTACAGGAAATTATAAGACCAGTCAAGACCTAATTAAAGATTTAAAATGCCATCTATTGACCCGAAAATCCTTTACAGCCCTACAGACAAGTTTGCAAAATGTACAACAGGGTTCAAATAGTATCGAGGACTATGGTACAGAAGTAGAAAAGCTGTTTACCGAACTAACAATATCTCAGTCAGATGGTAATTCAAACGCATTTGGAGTTTTAAAACCTTTGAATGAAAAACTTGCTATAAAACGGTTTTCAGAAGGACTACGCAGTTCAAAATTGGGCACGATCATCTCCGCCAGGAACTACAGCAGCCTGAAAGATGCAATCCAAGCTGCCAAAGATGAAGATACAGCATGCCAGTCATCGCCAGGTAATGTTTTGCATGCATTTAGACATGGACGAGGTTTCAATAAGACAAGGGGACAAGGTCATCGTCATTTCAATAATAATCGTGGTCAATATATTAATAGTTCAAATCGTGGTCAGTACGAAAATTACAATAATCATTACCATACATGGCGTGGTAACAACAGAGG
This sequence comes from Charanyca ferruginea, assembly GCA_947361185.1. Classification (NCBI taxonomy): domain Eukaryota; kingdom Metazoa; phylum Arthropoda; class Insecta; order Lepidoptera; family Noctuidae; genus Charanyca; species Charanyca ferruginea. The sequence goes on along the minus strand of OX376077.1, from coordinate 17,967,662 downwards.
ACATAACGGTAGTAGGTACAATAACGGAAATAGGTACAATAATGGAAATAGGTATAATAACGGAAATAGGTACAATAACGGAAATAGGTACAACAACGGAAATAGATATAACTATCGTACTAGGGGTTCAAGATATTTTAGAAATAATAACCGGAACGTTTGTTTAGCGGATCAGTACGAAAACAATAAGCCATGCGAAAGTGACAATAAAGATAAAAAGGAATCGGAAAGCCAGTTTTTTCGTTCTTAAACATTGCGTTTTATCAAATTTAGGCAATGCAAAATATGTAGTTTTTAACATTAATAACATTAAATATTATTGGCTCGTTGATACAGGCGCTTCTTTATCCATTATTAAAAGTGAAGCGTTACCAAGAAATGTAATCGTTAGAAAATATGAAACTTTGATAAATGGAATCGGTGGACAAAGGCGTTCTCGAGGTTTAGTTGATTTAAATTTGGAGCATAACAATGAAATATTTCAGCATTCTTTTATAATTTTTGACTCGTTACCATTAAAGGCAGACGGAATTATAGGGTTAGACTTTTTAAATAAGTACCAAACAAATATTAACTTAAGTACAAATATTTTAACATTGTATTATCATGGTAAAACATATTATTTAAATATCGTTGATGAACATATTAGGAGAAGTAACAACCTGATTGTTCCAGCTCGATCAGAGTCAATTCATTACATATACGTAGATAAAAATGAGAATGATGACGTTATTGTCTGTGGACGTGAGTTAGCGAAGGAGGTATATCTGGCAAATACGATAGCCACAGTAAAAAATAACAGGATCCCTATAAAGATTCTTAACGTTACTGAAAAGGAATTAAACTTACCAAGTTTCATACCTAATATGCAATTTTTGAGTGATTATAAAATTTGTCAATTTAGAAATAATAATATTGGCGCTTCTAGAATACAAACACTGTTATCTCAGCTCAAATTGGATTATTTAAATGATGAAGAGAGAAGGACTATTGAAGCGATCTGCGCAAAATATTCTGATAATTTTTACATCGACGGAGATAAATTAACCACTACAAATATTTATGAGCAATCCATTATCGTAAAACAAAACTCCACTCCTGTATATGTCAAGCCATATAGGTTACCGCAAGCGTTAAAACCAGAGATAGCTAAACAGATTAATAAAATGATAGCAGATGATATTATAGAAGAATCCAACAGTGAATGGTCAAGTCCAATATTATTAGTACCGAAAAAGAGTAAAGATGGAACTGATAAGAAATGGCGATTAGTTGTAGACTACAGAAAATTAAACGAGACAATTTGTGATGATAAGTTTCCTTTACCTAACATTAATGAAATTTTAGATTCTCTTTCTGGAGCTGTATATTTCACTCACCTTGACCTTCAACAAGGTTATTATCAAGTGACCTTAGAGCCCAACAGTCGAAAATTAACTGCTTTTACGACCAATACAGGCCAGTATCAAATGAAACGATTACCTATGGGACTGAAGATAAGTCCGAGCGCATTTAGTCGTATGATGTCAGTAGCAATGTCTGGTTTGACTTACGATAAATGTTTAGTTTACCAGGATGATCTTATTGTATTCGGTAGAAATTTGCAAAATCATAATCAAAACTTAATAAATATAATGGAAAGATTAAGAAAAGTTAATTTAAAATTGAATCCTCTAAAATGCGAATTCCTGAAGAAAGAAATTCTTTATCTAGGTCACGTTGTTTCAGAGAAAGGTGTCTTACCAGATCCCGAAAAAACCAACGTATTGAAACACTACCCTATACCCAAAACGGCAGATGAAGTTAAGCGTTTCGTAGCTTTTTGTAACTATTATCGTAAATTTATAAAAGGTTTTTCAGACATAGCTATGCCATTAAATAGATTATGTAGGAAAAATGAACCATTCGTTTGGACAAATGATTGTCAACATGCCTTTGAGTATCTAAAAAATGCATTAATTTCGTCACCTATACTACAATATCCAGATTTTTCAGAAAATAATGAATTCAAATTACAAACAGATGCTTCAAACACTGCAGTCGGTGCCGTACTTTGCAATAAAGATCTCAGACCAATAGCGTATGCAAGTAGACCTTTGAATAAAGCGGAAAAGAATTATCCTACTATACAAAAAGAGCTTTTAGCAATAGTTTGGTCGGTAAAATATTTTAGGCCGTATTTGTATGGTAGAGAATTCACGATAATGACAGATCACAAACCTTTAGTTTATCTTTTTGGCATGAGAGATCCTTCAAGTAGGCTTCTTAAATTCCGTTTGACATTAGAAGAATACAAATTTAAAATTACTTATGTACGAGGGAAAGAAAATGTAGTTGCAGATGCTATGTCTAGAATATGTATAACATCAGACGATCTAAAGAATATGCAAGCACAAGTGGTTGCTGTGATGACTAGAGCACAAAAGCGAAAGGTCGATGATGAGTTAAATAAAAATAAGAATGACGTAGAGAAGGCGGATCTTAATAAATCACCTGACAATTGGTCTGGCCAACCAAGGGTTGTGGATATATTAAGAAAACCGTGCGACTCAGTCGAAATGACTTTTATTGAAGGTAGCGAAATAAAAAGATTGAGAAACGATGATATGATAACTGATGTTAGCGAATGTTTTGCATTTTTAGCTAAAAGAAAGATTATTTACATCAATCTTGATTACAAGGCACATTTTACGCGAGCCGAATTTGTGCATAAATTAAGTTTGTTTTGTAAAAAATTACATATAGAAGAAGTGTGTATCATTAAAAATAAAGATAATATAGAGTTTATTAAAAACGTCTGTGATGAGATATCGAAGTTAGAAAATTGGTCTGGACCGCGAATATGTATTTTAAGAGGAGTGAAAAGAGTAAGAGATGACAAAGAAAAAATAATTATTATGAATGACTTTCATTTATTGCCATCCAGTGGTCATGCTGGAGTGCGCAGAATGGTTAATACTATCAAAAAGAAATATTATTGGCCGAGTATAGAAAAGGACGTGCAAACATTTGTAAAAAAGTGTACGAAGTGTCAGAAGTCAAAGTATATCCGTTACATCAAAGAACCGATGGAAATTACTACTACAGCGTCCTCGGCTTTACAAAAGATTTATTTAGATGTAGTGGGTCCGTTGGATAGAGACATCGATGGGAACTGTTATATATTGACGATTCAGTGCGAATTATCTAAATTTGTTTTAGCGATTCCATTAAAAAATAAAGAAACTGTGTCCATAGCTAATGCATTTGTAAGACATTTTATTTTAATATTTGGAATTCCTGAAATAATAGCTACAGACAGAGGAGCTGAGTTTGTCTCCGCAACTATGGAACAGGTATGTAAACTTCTTGATATTGAAAAATTATCCTCAACTGCCTACCATCACCAATCGATAGGAGCTCTTGAAAATGCTCACAAAACTATGGGTGCATTTTTAAGGATCCAATGTGAAAACCATACAGATACATGGAGCTATTGGTTACCATATTGGTGTTTCAGTTTCAACAATACAGTTCATTCCGAAACAAATTACACGCCTTACGAACTAGTTTTTGGTAAACTTTGTCGAGTACCTAGTAGAATTTCAGAGTCTGTAGAACCATTGTACAACAGTGATAATTATCCATTGCAGTTGAAATATCGTTTACAGTTGGCCCATGCCGAGGCAAAAAATAATTTATTGTGTAATAAATACAAACGCAAGGAATTGTACGACAAATCAGTTAATCCCATAGTCTATCAGGAAAATGATTTAATTTTGTTAAAAAATGAGACAGGTCGTAAATTAGATGCAATTTTCGAAGGTCCCTTTAGAGTCAAAGATGATTTAGGTTGTAATATTAGAATATATAAAAATAATAAGATAGACTTAGTACATAAAAATAGGACAAGACCGTACTTCCAATAAGAATTATGTTAGATTATTTAAGCATAAGTAGTACTTACATAGTTAAAACTATTGTTAACTTAGGTTTTTAGTAGTTTCGATAAAATTAGAAATAGATAAGATAATAAAAACGACATACATTGCAATGTATGTGAAGAAAATGTTGTAAGTAATATATTATAATTATTATTTCAGTTTCTTGGGTAGACAAGTATAAAGTACTGTTATTAATAAAGTTGGTTTGTACTCGTATACTTATTTTAAGAAAGAAAAAAAAAACTCGTTATATCGTTTTTTTTTTTTCCATCGCCCCCGGAGGTGAAGTGTATGTATGCTCCCTAACAGTGCATAACGTAGTGAGTATGCTCCTTTAGAAAATAAGTATCATTTTAAGCTAAGTAAGCAGTTTACTTCAATGCGCATTGTAAATCATATTCCCACTTAGCAATTATTAAAATACGTTCAATCAAGTCGGTTGTCTGATTTAACACACCTTTGAACCCCCAACATTTCAATCCAATAAATCGATATATTCGGAAAGTTATCGAAAACTTAGGACAGTTTATTTTGATATATATGTGTATAGACGTATTGTGTATGTGTTAAGTATGAGCACCCATTTATGGAACACGTTGTATAGTTTATAATATTCCTCATAAATCTAGCTATCATATATTATACAAAAATAATGACTATATTATATTATCACAATAGCACTGATAGTTCCAGATATTAACGCGATTAACAAACAAACAAAAAAATCTTTAGCTTTACAATATTATTAGTATACACATTCATTTATATTAATTATATAGGTGACTTAAAAATAATTGGCACAATCATTTGACAAAATAACATGATGACAATCATTATTATGGAATTAGAATAATACAAATTAGAATGATATACACTAAAATACGGGGTGTAAAAAAACACATCACATAGCCGTTAACTACGCATGCGCATCAAACTTAGTAACATTAGCATTACTGACTTTTATTTTTTGATCCGGAAAATCAGTTTGTGGTAGCACAAGAGCATTGCTATAATCATTCAAAACGTTGTAGTTTTTGTTTTAGTAAAAAAAAACTTACAAAAATGTTGTAACTTTGACCTATAATATCTCCGGAACCAGGTTTCCAGGTATGGACCAAGGCTAAAAAATTATCACAATAATATTGGTAGAACAAGTAGGTATCTTTCGGTTTCATTAAATATCTCTTTACACCCTTTACACCACTGTGAAATTTTAATGTGTTTTTCCTGCAGCGAAATGATATTATCTTGTTAGAAAAATTCATTTTTTTATTAAAATAAAAAATAAAATTGTGATTAAAAAAAAATTCAAAGTGATCTCTTGAACCATTTATTATTATAATGATAATAGGTGTATTTATTTTTATTTTTTGGAAACAAAAACATTTTTAATGTTTAAAGTTTGCTGTATGTTTTGATAGTACTTAACTGAGAGCAAATCATTCTGCCGCGGGGAAACAACCATTAACATTTCAGAATGTATAATATATTATACAGGTGGTCTCAATAGTGACGTCATAGATTAATATATTAGGTTTCTCGTGCCCAGGCTTATTCAAAAATATTCCACGGATGTTTCCCGATTCTTGATTGTTACGAGTTATATATTTTTTTTTAATCTTTTGAAAACATTTATGGGTATAGCTTTAAAAAAAAATGTCTTTTTTACACGCCTTTTTACATTCATGTTGCTTTGAAAATTTATACTTTGAATATAATATATATTTAATAAAAGCTAATATTAAAAAAAAAAATGTTTGAAGTAAAAGTTTCGACTGTGTATCACTCGAACGTAAATTCGAAGATGATTATTTTATATCTGAAATAATGTGTCGTAACAATAATAATTGAAAAAAAAATGTAAAATAATCGCATAAAAAAAAGAGTTTTTTGAAGTGGACCCCTTAACTCGAAAACTATCAAGAATCGCAAATCATACATGAGGTATTTTCGAATACCTCTGTGCATGAAGAGACAATTTTTTTAAGGTCACTATTTGGACCATCTGTATGTTAAAATTAAATTATTACGAAAACTAATATTTCGTCGCTGCTCCTCCCGCGTCTATTACAGCATCGCACCTGTTACGCATCGACCTAACCAGGACTTCGCACAAATTGGAACCCCTTAATGTCTCCCAAGCTTGTTCGCAATGGGTGACGAGTGCTTCTTTGGTTCTTTCTGCCCTATTATCCCATTTCTGGACCATTAAACCCCATAAATTTTCAATGGGGTTTAAGTCTGGCGATCGGGGGGGCCATGGCACTGTTTTAATTTGTGGTTGCTCTCGCAACCACTCTCGGACAACTAGCGCACGGTGTATCGGGCAATTATCTTGAAAAAAATAAAATTCTGGCACCTCCATTTCTGGATACACCGTGCGCACAGTTGGCAACATAATATTTTGAAGGACTTCTTTATATGTGTGGCCGTTTGCCCTCCCCGGTATAAAAGCAAGCTCGCCTGGTCCAGCAGCACTCATCCAGCCCCACATATTTACAACAACTCTTCCCGATTCAGCATTTGGGGTTACATTTCGAGGTTCGTATCTTGTGTTATCTATACGCCATAAATTCCGACGACCTTGTTGGCTAGACCTAAAGCTCTTTTCATCGCAAAATATGGCGTAAGAAAAATCGAAGTCTCTGTAGTCCCGAGCGAATCGTACACGAGCAGCTTTTTGCTCCTGTGTCAAAATAATTTTTTTTGCGGGCCGTCTGTGGTGGACTCCAGCTCGATGTAACTCGTTCCGGATAGTTTGCATTGATACTTCATACTCTTGTGCGAAATTGCGAGTAGGTGTGAAAGGGCTTTCTTGAAATGTAGCTAGCATATTTCCTAACTGACCTTCGCTTATAGCCCGAGGTCGAGGTGCACGAACGCGCTGGGTCATATCTTCTCCTTCTTCATATCTTCGCACCCAACGGCGCACCGTGGTTCTCTGTAAAAAAATAATAATAATTAGCATCAAATTGTCACATAATATTGTCACATAAAATATTATGGCAGTCTTAACTTAATCCTTTTGCACACACAAAAGGATTACTAGTTCATAACAAATAAACCCTAACTTTTTAAATATCTATTGTTCTTCTTCACACATTCTTATCTGTATTTTGTATGGGTAGTAAACCACAAACAAATATTTATCTACGGCATTATAGTAAATTCCAATGTTGTGTGAAACTCTCCCAAGCATATTTAAGCTTTATTTTTAACACCATAAGTGCGATAACCCAATTTGAAAATGCAGTGATGACTTGAAATGAAGAGCCATTGTTTAGGTGTTGAAAGATTTGTTATCGGGTCATAAAAGGCCCGAACAATGTCTTTGAATGTGCCGATATAAAAAAAAGACAGGACAAAAACAAACTTCTTGACTGCATCACTTATTATATTGAAAGTAAAATATTTTGAATATCTAAACGTAATTTCTTATTTAATTATTTCAAAATTGTAATAACATGTTATGTTTTATTTATATTTATCATTAACTAGCGATCCACACCGACTTCGCACAGGTGTTACACATCTTTAAAATTCTTGCCTTTGCTCTAAAATAATATGCATGTGATAAATGATATAAGTATTTGATGAGTGAAAACCATATCAAAATCCGTAAAACATTCAAATATAATATTTATGAATTGAATTACAAGCGATGTTAGCAATGTTTTGTCACAAGTTTTAGGTTTAGCATTGTATTTTTTTCTGAACCAAAATAATATGAATTATTAAACATTTTGTTTGTAAACTACAATTTAATCTGTCAAGCATTGTCGTCGGGCCGATGTCGGCTTTAGAAATAATAACTTTTAATTGCCTCTGTAATTACGGTAACTGAAGAAAAAATTGAGATCTACATATACTGGGTGGCGCAAAAGTAAAGACCCTATTTGGTTCAGCTATAACATTTTTTCTAAATTAGAAAACTAGATTTAGATTTTTTTAAATGTATATTTGTGCCATTAAATTTCGTACCATTAGGATTTAAAGATGATGTCTTTTAAATGGTGACCTCCAGAGTTGATACACATTTGAGCCCTATTTATGACATTTTGCATAACTTGCCGTAACACTTCCTGCGATATGTTCGTTATTTCTTGACGAATGTTTTCTTTTAGAGCTGCGAGAGTCTGTGGCTTGTTCACATACACCCGAGATTTCAAAAAACCCCAAAGAAAGAAGTCTGGACTGGTCAGATCGGGTGATCTTGCAGGCCAAGGCAAATCGCCAAAACGAGAGATAACTCGGCCTGGAAAAGCGTCCCTCACTAAGTCCATAGTGTCGCGCGCTGTGTGTGCCGTAGCGCCGTCTTGTTGAAACCAGATGTGCTCCAGCCCCAATTCGTCCAAACTGGGTATCAAAAACTCACGTAACATGGTTCTGTAGCGTTCTCCAGTGACAGTAATCGCATTGCCTCCAGCGTCTTCGAAAAAATAGGGTCCGATCACTCTGTCAACACAGATGCCACACCATACAGTAACTTTTAGTGGGTGTAGAGGTGTTTCTTGAATAATGCGCGGATTATCAGTGCCCCAGAACCGAGTATTCTGCTTATTGACATGCCCTGAGAGATGGAAATGCGCTTCGTCACTCATAACCAATTTTGAAGGAAAATCATCCTCTTCAAGGTTGAGGTTTATGACGCGCTGGCAGTAATCTAGACGAGCTCGGTGGTCAGCAGGCAGCAGCTGATGAGTCATTTGAGTGTTATACGGGAACATCTTTAAGTCTTTCACCAAAATACGCTGCAGGGTCCGTCTGGAAATGCCCAATTGCGTGGCACGTCGCCTCGTTGATGTTTCTGGACACTCTTCCACATCTTCGCGCACAGCATCGATATTTTCAGCTGAACGGCCTGTTCTTGGTCTCCCAGACTTAGGTCTATCCAATGTTGAGCCAGTTGCTTCAAGGCGTGTGGCAAAGCGTCGAATTGTGCGACCAATCGGTGCCGGACGGTGGGGAAATCGTCGACGAAATTCACGTTGTGTTCTTATCACTGATGAATTATTCCGTAAGAACATTGACACAATTATTCCACGTTCTTGGGGAGTAAAACGGTCCATGTTTATTTTCAGTGTATTTTACATTTGTTCACTACACAATTTTCAACAACAGAATGACAGAAAATGTCATATAAAAAAAAAAAAAGTATTTTCTTTAGTGCCAGTACTTTTGCGCCACCCAGTATAATAATGCAAACAATGAAAATATAGCACAGTGAACGAAACCTATACTTGCCCTTAATTTATTTCTATTAACTCTCTCTGGATTTAAAAAAAATATAACTTACTTGTAAATTCAACTCCAGCGCAATTTGGGATATATTTAATCCTTGTCTATGCAAGACAATGATCTCATTCCTTTCGTCTTGATTGAGGTTTCGGGTTGTCATGGTTATCAGCAAAACACAGCCCACAGTAGTCACAATACACAGTCCAGGACACGAGCAAAGGTCAAAAAGAGTTCCACGATCACAGTCCGGTATACAAAGCAGAGGTCACAGTTGGGCAGGCAATCAGTCCGATAGAAATAAACAGGTCGTAGTAAAATAAAATTGCGAAACGAGAACAGGAAGCGTGAACAATTAGCGAGATGCAAATTGGCACTGGTTAATGGTTGTTAATATTTTTTGTCGCACGCACGCAGTAAGTAAGCACTCACACAAATACTTATTGTCTCTAATTGGGTAGAGCAAGGAAAGGGCGTGGTCTGTCACTAACTGCGCTTCCGCAGAAAAATTTTCTTAAGTGAGCTTGCTTAAGTTTTGCCGATAGTACATAATCATTTTTTTATTAACTGAACGTTACAAAATAATTGAAAATAGATTAAATATAGACATATTATTATCAAGATACCATTTTCTAATACACACCGCATTATTTAATGCACAATTCACTTTATGGTTCACACAATTAAAATCAGTTTTATTTTTACAGAACTTTTTTTTTAATGTCGTAAAATTAGGACACCCTTTCTCACCTATATCATTCTCTTCACAGTTTGCACATAACTCTTTAATCCACTTTATCTTTTCCAAACCCTTTGTAATATTTTTTTTATTTTCTAAATACGGTACGATGACGTGTTGAAACTCTCTGTAGTCTATAAAGCCCTCACTCCAGAAAATTCCACGATTTCTTTCCAACCACCGCACCTGCTTCTTTTCTTCTTGAGTTAAGTAATAAAACGTATGCGGTGGTTTAACCAAGAACGTCTGTGTGTGCTCATTACTTACGATAGCCACTTTTTTGACAATAAAATTATTGTCTAAATATTTAAATCCTTGGAGTTTGACAATGATAATATCCGCGTTCATGATAACTTCTTCACTGTGTTGCTTAATGGTTTGTATTCAACAATGCAATCGTTAAGAATGAGACAGTATGCTGAAGTTTGATCTGGTATTTCTGAATCACTCTCAATTTCTACCCTTACATCCACAACTGGTCCAGTCTTCAGATTATCGGTCTGTCTAGAGCAATCCACAACAAACAACGGTGCTAACTCTTTAAATTGTTTCTCGCTTAATAAAGACTCCGAACAACGTCCGTAATACGACTGCTGAAATCTGATGTATTGCTCGTATAATAAAGCAATTCTGTTATTAGCGAAGTTCACATTGAGGCTTTCATACGGGAAATATGTTGAATTAAGGTACACTCGAACATCACATAGCAGAACATAGCAGTGATCAAACTGCGACATGTCAGAACTGGCATTATTTTTTCTACTTGTTTGTAGTCCGATTATTACATATCGCGGTTTTTCTATTTGAGATGAAGTTTTGATAGACCAGGTGTGCTTTGTAGTTCTAGGTAAAGTGGGATATTCATATAGATCCCAGTTTCTAAATATCATCTGGAGCGGTCGATCTTTTTCCAACAGTTTTAATAAACTTATTTTTTCTTTGTCCGATACTTTAACATGGGGTACGCGCCATATGATTTTATTGATTTGAATGTCTTCCACTATTTCTCCGGTATTCAATTTTATAGCGTTCAAATTAGTGTTGCTTCGTAACAATATTAGTTCATGTCTACTATTTATTACAACTTTTTAAAAATCTTCTGCGAAACCGATGATATTCCGAAGTGGTATAGACGCAGAAAAACTTCCCCCATTAATATTTTTTATACCATCGATACTCCAACCCCAAGCTCTAGCTACTTTTGATTCATTCTCATTCATTGATATTAACGATTTCATGGTTGTAGTTATACCTGCATTTTTTATTTTATCAATCTCCACTCCGTTTAGTTCGTACCTAATATCTTGGAACAAGAAGAGTAGTCCATTGTTCGTAAAATTGACACTAGTAGCTTTCTCTTTTGAATCTTTTTTGCTAACGATAACGGTTCCTTCCAAATACAGAGTGCTGGCTGATGGTAATATGTAAAGATCTTTATGGTTGATAGGTATGCGTATTTCATCGTTCCTGTTGAAACTTGTTACATAAGGTTTGTACGAATGAAATTCGATTCCTTCTATACTGTTGTCGTAAGTCGGAGTGGATAAAACGTCTAAGATATTCATTTTAACAATCCGATCGCTCTGAGAAATATCTTATTGTCTTTAGTTAATTTTATTTTGCTCTTAGAACGACGTCTTATTTGGTAGGTAGCTTGAGTAGAACTGGTATTTTTAATTTGTTGAGACACATGTTTATTGTAGTCAATCATTTTTTCTTCTAAGATGTAAATACAGCTGCACTTCTTCACCACGCAAGTTAATTAAACGATTGTTTATATCTAGTAGTCGGATATGTATGCAGCTTATGTTGTTTTGATTGATTGGAAAATATATTGCGTTCTTCGGGATTTCTATGATTCTGTAACCAGGTGGCACGTTGAGTGCGAATTCGTGAATTATGTGACTTGGTTCACCGTTTATGTAAGAGCCGCTCACAATATCACATTCGATCCTAACCACAGTCGTCGGTAAAATGTTGACTGGATGCTGTGACACATGCCATTTATTTGCTTTCAAGACCTGCTTATCAAACCCTAACAGTCTACTGAAAGAGTATTCTTCCTTAAAATTAATGTCTTTTGAACAATATATGGTAGTTTTTAAAGTATTGTTATTGCATTGTATCTTAATTGAGGCATCTTTTATTTCAGATTTTAAATAATCATAAATATCTTGCAATTCATAGGTGCCTTCCGGTATTTCAATAACTTCGTTTGAACCATAATAGAACTTGTTATTACTTTTATCAATATTTGGTATAGAATTGCATGTGAAATCATAAACTCATTTAAAACTTCCAAAAGCTTTTCCTTTAGAAATTCTGCGGTTTGTCTCTCCAACACTTCTAATACAGCTAGATTTCTAATTATAATCTGACCGTTTTTCATGTACTGCAAGTTGATACCCAAAAAATTCCTGTCAACGTAAGATGCTGAATCCAATTTTAAACTTATCATAATGTTTTTAACTTCTAATGAAATTTTCCTTTTTATTTGGTATGCCTTTTGAGGTATCATTCCTTTAATAACATTTAAATTTATCCTTTTTGTTTTAGAATTGGATGGGACTGCAATATTAATGATTTCTTGAAATGCGGCATCTTGTAGAATCGCAAATGGTCGTCCATGAGTTGTTACTAATTTTACACACAAATTTTTTACTTTGTCAGAGTTAGAAGTATCTTTAGACGTACTTGGTTCATTTACATTTTCTTTATTTATATTAGTTACCAGTAAATATTCTTCCGGATGTTTTATAGAAATGTGGTTTTTTAAATTGGTGGTATGTTTTCCCTAAAACAAAAAATAAGTATTAATCTGATACGTTCAAGCATTGACGACACCGAATTCGAGTTCCTGTGAATGTAAAGCATTCACAATAAATGTAGAAAACAAGAACTGAAAGTAAAAGAGAAATATATAAGGGAAAGTAAAAAGAAGGCGGATTTGAAATATAAATATTACTGAAATAAACCTCAAAATAATTAAATAAAAAATAAGTTTAAAAACTCAAACCCGACTACTGGGTTTGATTTTTTAAACTTATTTATTATTTATCTATTTTGGGGTTTATTTCAGTAATATTTATATTTTTGAAATGTGCTAATTAAACCCTCTCATTAGATACCCAACACGGCATGATTAAATTTTTTTTTAGGTCAGGTCTTTATATTCGCTAGAGGGCACCATTTTCAATGTATTTTGACGTCACATAGCCTATAACCAGCGGACGATCAAGACGCTTCTAACGATACCTCATTTGTCCAATTATGACAAGAAGTTTAAAAGTAATGAGAGAACAGATGAACTTACATACAAACATACATACATACATAGGTACCGGTCAAAATCATAACCCTCCTTTTTGCTTCGCCGTAGTCGGGTAATTAAATAACCTCGCGAAGCGTCGTGCGTACGTACGACGGTGCGTAGCACCGCGGTGAAGATACAGTATAGATATCTAACAGTATTCTATCTTCATACGAACACTCGGAACGCGAGTTATACCTACGCGCCTCGAGTTCGGTACACTCTCAGTACACAAACAGTCGCGAATGCGCCGCAGTGACCAGTGCGATTTGTGACAAAATATTAATAGAAACTCCGCAAGGTAAAACTATTAAGAAAAAATATGTAGGTACCTACTACTACATAATTTCTTTTTTTTTTTCATGGGTAAATATTTCGCTTTTTCTATGTAGTAAAATATTTGAATTAATAAATGAATAAGTGGATTAGTGGATAGGTAAAAAAAGTGATACGACTGACCTACCTATGATGCTCGCATTAAAAAAACTAGTAGACCTAGGTAGTTTCCTAGGCTCTGCTATCTACTTTCTATGTAAGTACTTAGTTACTTACACATATTATTATCTAAGACGAAATCACGGTAGGTACGAAATACGAGTACTTATCATTATGAAGTGATCATGAGAGTAATAAATGGTAGGTATAGTGTATTGGGGTAATTACGACAGCCGGGTATATTACGATTTTGGTTGAAATTAAACCAAAATCCCGCTGCTAATGGTACGGGGCGATCGTGAATTCCATATTTTGTAATTAGGTACCTTAATTTACCATTATTGATGAATAAATAAACCTCTTTACATAATAAATATTATAATATTACTTTTATGTCATTACAAATCCGAGTAATTCATAATCAAATATCATTTATTTTATTTATTAGAAATAAATAATTGACCGCTCGGACAAGATCACTTCATAATAATGCTCGAAACGTTCGGGTAGTTCCGTCGTCGTTCGGTTCGCCCGACGCAAAGCGCTGCACTTTTCGCGCCATTTTGTACGCCACGACATCCAACTGATTCAACCCTACTAAAATTCACGCACACATTTGCACGTGTACAGGCGTCATTTGGTTTTGTAGTAGTGATAGGTAATTATTTTGCAAGTTTTGTATGAAGTGTCGGAGGTGTGGTAATAGCATTTATTAAGTAGTAAATCAAAGAGTTTGCGCTTAAACTTGCTTAAATTAAGGCATTTTAAGCCATTTGGAAGCCGAATAGCCATACAGTAAGAATTTATACTATATATTTTGGTGCGTTGATAAGGGATATGTAATTTATGAGGAAATCTACTTATTCTGTTAGTGACAGCTGTGTTTTTTTTGAAGAGAGAAGGGTGTTTGTATACAAATAAACAAGTTTCATAAATGTACAGACTTGGTAATGGTAAAATACAATGTTTTTTGAAAACCGGTACACAACTGTCTAAGCACTCTGCTCCACTAATTGCTCTACCACACACTTTCTTTGTGCCCTGAATGCTCTGATTAGATCAACCGAGTTGCCCCATATGACTATTCCATAACGTAAAACTGAGGAAACGTATCCATGATATGCGCAAAGGGTGGCATTGAGTGTGGTGATTAGCCGGAGTCTATTTAACACATATACGTAACTGTCTAGTTTGGAGCATATTTTGTCTATGTGTTGCTTCCAATTACAGTGTCTGTCTATAATAAGACCTAGAAATGTCGTTGAGTTTACTTTTTCAACAACTTTGTCGTTTTGGGTTATATTTATAGATATCGGGTTACTATTATAAGTCTGAAATTGGACAAGTTTAGTTTTATTAATATTTACATTTAAATTATTATTGTCGAGCCATTTTATTACACTATTCAAGGTATTATTTACGTCATCTTCATAGGTATTTTTATTATTGCAGTGAACAAGTAGAGTTGTATCATCTGCGTATAAGATACATTTGTAAGTGGTGGCCTCTGGAAGGTCATTAATATAAAGTAAGAATAGTAAAGGCCCCAGGATACTACCCTGTGGTACCCCATAATTATTCACCATATACTGGGATCTTTGTCTAGTTTTATATTGTTCTGATATGTTTGGTATTTCGACACATTGATGTCGTGAAGAGAGGTAGCTTTCTATCCAATCTAGTGCATTCCCTCTTATACCACATTTTTCCAGCTATTGAAGAAGTAAACTGTGTGATACGAAGTCGAAAGCTTTCGACATATCTAAAAAGATTGACACAATTGGGATCTTTTTATCTAGAGACTCTGTTATTGTTTTTACTAAAGTGAAGCAAGCTAATGTAGTCGAAAGGTTTTTTCTGAAACCGAATTGTTCTGATTTTAAAATATTGTGCTTTAATAGGAATTTATTAAGTACATTATAAAATGCTTTTTCAAATATCTTGGACATTATAGGAATTAGGGTTATCGGTCGGTAGTTACACATATCAGTTCTATCGCCTTTTTTGTAGAGCGGTTTAACTACGGAGTACTTTAAACGTGATAGAAAGCAACCTTGAAAAAACGACAAGTTTACTAAATGACTAATTGGAGCTGATAAATAATTGGCGCATTTTTTTAAAATGTTTGTATTTATTTCGTCATACCCAGCAGAGTTAGTGTTGTTAAGTGAATAAATTATTTTACTAATATCCTCGTTATCCACCGGACTTAAAAAAATTGTGTTTGTATTATATGGGATGTTTTTCAAATTTTGGTTATTCGTTGTTAAAGGTTTGTCTTTCTTAGTTATATTAATGAAATAGTTATTAAAATTTTCGGCTATCTCTTTTTTGTTAAAAATTTCTTTATTATCACTCTATTACTCTATTACTATTTGAGCTTAATACTGCCCCATATGTGTTCACAAAGATTTTAAAGCCTGTAGTTACAACATTAAGGGTCAATGGGTTTCATCTCAGTTATTTACTTAGATGATATTTGGTGTTCCGGTAGCACATATGCGGACTGTAGTATTAATGTACAAACAACCATAACAACTTTATCTCATCTGGGATTTATAATAAATAATGAAAAAAGTTCTTTATCACCCAGTATGTGTGTTACATTATTTTTTAGGTTTTGAATTCAATTCCAAAGAATACACTATTTCATTGCCCACTAAAAAGAGACATAATATAAAACAAGAAATTCATAAATTTGTATCCTTAACATTTTGTAAAATAAGAGAACTTGCACATTTGACTGGATTACTTGTAGCTGCATGTCCTGCTATAGATTATGGTTTATTGTACACCAAGGAGATGGAAAGGCAAAAATTTATTTATTTAAACAAGTTTAATAATAATTTTGAGAAAATCATGCCGTTATCTAAAAAATTAATACCTGATTTTAAGTGGTGGTTTTTACATATTGACACAGATGTCGGCAAGATAAAGTGTGGTATTTATACCCTTGAAATATTTTCAGACTCTTCGCTAACTGGCTGGGGAGCCTCATGTGGTAAAGAAAAAGCTGCAGGTTTGTGGAATGAAAAGGAAAGACAACAGCACATCAACTACTTGGAATTAACAGCTGCCTTCCTTGCTCTTAAAGCTTTTACTAACAACCTTCAAAACTGTGAAATTTTACTGGGCGTAGACAACACTACAGCTATTTTATACATAAACCGCATGGGAGGCATACAATACCCACATTTATGTTCTGTTGCTAGGCAAATATGGCAATGGTGTGAAAACCGTAAACTTTATTTGTTTGCATCTTATATAAAATCTACACAGAATGTGATTGCAGATACACAGTCTAGAAAATCCCACTCCGATATTGAATGTGAACTGAATGATGATTATTATAAATCTATTGTAAAAACATATATGGCGTCCCGGAAATAGATTTATTTGCTGCTCGGGCTAATGCTAAGTGTGATTTGTATGTGGCATGGAAAAAATGATCCTGATGCTTTTAAGCTTGATGCATTTACTTTGTCATGGAAGCCATATTTCTTTATTGCTTTTCCTCCTTTTGTTTTGATTACAAAAGTCTTGCAAAAGATAATCTTTGAACAATCGGAGGGTATAGTTGTAGTACCAGACTGGCCAACACAGCCTTGGTACCCTGTATTTCACAGACTTGCCATTTCTAAACCTATACATTTTGGCCCCTGTGATAACTTGTTAAAATCCTATTCCAGCAATCTCCAATTTCTTCAACGCCTTATCCTGGTTGCCGCGCGCTTGTCAGGGAAGCGCTTGCAAGACGCGGCGTATCTGCGGGCCCAATTACTGTCATGCTGGCCTCCTTATCTGAAAATACTTTCAAACAATACAATACTTACTTGAAGCAGTGGTATGAATACTGTCTTTAATTGCATTTAGATTACCAACAAGCGTCGGTGCCACATATTTTGACATTTTTATCAAAATTATAAGATGATGGCGCAGTTTATAGTAGTATAAACTGTTGCAGATCAGCACTATTTCTTATTATTGGTTCAAAAATATGTAATGACGATAGAATCTCCCGCTTCTTGAAAGGAGTATTCAGACTTCGGCCACCGCATCCCAAGTATGATATTACTTGGGATCCATCAATTGTTCTCAATTATTTAACTCAGAGAGGCAAAAATAATCTTCTATCTCTAGAAGAAATTTCAAAAAATTAATTCATCTTTTAGCAATTGTAACTGCACATAGAGTTCAAACATTTTCTCTGATTAAGATAACAAACATTCAAGTTTTATCTGAAAAAGTATATATTAAAATACCAGATCTTATTAAAACATCGAGGCCAGGCAGTGTACAGCCAAATCTGATATTACCATTTTATACAAGCAATACAAACATTTGTCCAGCCAGTGCGTTACTTAATTATTTAGAACGTACATCATGTTTAAGACACTGCGGCAAACTCTTTATCGCCTTTAAAAAACCACACAAGGCGGTGACGCCTCAGACGCTTAGCCGCTGGATCAAGACTACTCTGGAAATGAGTGGAATAGACGTGTCGATATTCTCAGCACACAGCACACGACACGCAGCCAGCTCAGCAGCTAAGCGCCTGGGTGTCAGCGTTGATACCATTAAAAGAACAGCTGGATCGAGCAGTTCATCGAAAATTTTTGCTCAGTTTTATAATAGGGAGGTTGTTACAGACGAAGATTTTTCTATTGTTTTAAGTTCGATTACTTAGCTTTATATGGTGATTTAAACTTAATATAAATAAAAATATTTTTATATGCAGATCAAAATTATTTTTCGACTCTCTAAACATCTACATGTCTTCATTATCATTTCGAGACTATGCAGTTTTCGTACAATTAAAATGGAACTTCACTTAGGTAAGTTCGTTGAATTTCTAATTATATTCTGGACATTATAATGTGATTAGAGATTTGTCACCTAATGTTGAGATCGAATGTAAAGGAAAATCAGACATTATCCACAAAAACAGAACGAAATTGTATTATGTTTAGAATAGAAACAATAAGTTAATTAATTATCAATGCCATAAGCATAACAACAGCTTTTAATCGGGTCAGCAAAAAAATGCAGACGTTTAGGCGCCAGCTGTGCGCTCATAGGTACTAGTTTAATTCATTGACGACACGGTTAGCGCAGTGGCTGAGCGATCAACTGCTGCGCAGCGTGTTGCGGGTTCGACTTCCGCCCAGGGTAAACATTTGTGTGATGAGCACTTGTGTTTGCCTTGTGTCTGGTAGTTGTTTATCTATCTATGTATGTATTTAAAATGTATTTGTGTATGTATATCAGCTGTCTGACACCCATAGTACAGGGTCTCCCTAGTTTGGGGTCAGATGGCCATGTGTGAAATGTCCCCACATATTATTATTGTTGTAAATGTTTGTACGACAGTCAATAACAATGTATCATATCATTAGTAATAAATAACTACTTATAACATTGTATAACATAACGGACACGTTCACTACGATTATGTCATATTATTTTATTCCACATTTATACGTTTATTTAGTCTAAGAGACACAAAGTTTATTTAGTGCTAGCGTTTTCAAAGCTGCATAATTCTTACAATAAAATAAAATGTAACTTTTATTTTATGTTAGTAATAGGGAGGAGATGAGAGGGAGTTATCAATGTAACCATGTACCACAACCACACAAACCACAACCACACAAACCACACCACCAAACCACACCACACAAACCACCACAACCAACAAAACCAACCACATAAACTTGTGTTCTTTGTAATAAAGGCCAGTATTGTATCAGCAGTCGTTGTGTCATTTACTCATCATATCGCCCATCCGTACAATTGGTTCATCGAACATTCATAAACGTATTCATGATATTGATATAAGTATATTTTTTAGTTTATACTGGGCCACACGAAGGTTATACTAGTATTAATGTACAGACGCCAGCACATCAAGCCATACCTAACTGTCAAATTTTCCCAATTAAATATGAACCTTATGCTTTTGTAATAAAGTTGAAAATCTATCAAAGAAATTTGACAGATTGTAGTAGCTTGATGTGCTGGCCTCTGTACCAGTATAACAAAACTGATGATTGATGACACGGTTGGTTGAGTGATCGACTGCTACGCTGCGTGTCGCGGGTGCGATTCCCGCACGGAACAACTGTGGGCCATACTACAGTTAGTGATTCCCGGTCTGGCTGTTTGTGTGTGCAAGTTTATATGTTTGTAAACCCACCTACGGTACAGAAATTCCTACTTATAAGAAGGACAATTGTTATTATACTTATCCTACGTAAAACAGGCTACTCCACAGCATATTATATGCCACAATTGCTACTTGCTGATGCTAGAAGGAACGATTGGAAGCCCAGAAGTTGGTTATCAAAGCGTTTGTTTTGGCTGTGGTGTATCATTATTACGTACTAGTGGAAGAAGAACATATCAAATTTTAATAATGCCTGATTCTCCACAGCTAGATGTAATTTTGCAATGGACACCACTACAACCTGGGAGTCTTTAAATACAGAGTGAATACGTTACTTCTAGGCAAGCGTGCTCAATCTAAGACCGCATCATCGCTTCCCATCAGGTGAGATAGTGGTCAAACGTATGCCTATCAATAAACAAAAAAAAAATCTTGCGAGTACAATATTTATTACAAACTAGCTGACCCGACAGACGTTGTCCTGTCGCTATCTACCTACTTACCTGCCTATTTACCTACCCTACACCTACCCTACACCTAGCACCGAGACGCAGCTGTTGTGGAAGCTTTGCTCAGGCTAGCGAAGTCCCTGGCCAGCAAACCTCAACACACCTGACCTACCCATACTAACCCAATCCCCATCCAAACTCCCTCACACCATGAATGACAAACCCAAATCTGTGCGAAAATGTAAAACTGCATGGCAGAGTGAGTCTGTCATACTCACGTAAACGTCCCTCCGGTGGCGGCGGTGCATATCCGGCCGTTAAGTTCCCTAAAATATGGTTGAGCTAAACGGCGCGGATGTGTACGTCACGTCCGAGAACGGATGCCGTCGGTGGGGGCTGGTCGGCTCACTCTGCCATGTAGTTAAACGGAATAAACATTGCATGTAACAATTTAAAATAACACCAACACCACGACACGACACTAACATAATATAAATATAATAATAATAAAAAAAAAAAAAAAAAAAAACAATGGACTCACTTAGACTTAAGTTAGTTATTTAAGCTACTAACATTAGTCCAGTAGGAACACTATTAACTGTAATACCGATAAGAAAAAATGTAAACAATTATAACACTATAAACAACAGCACGGGCATTCCTTGCCTGTGGATATTTTGTAAGGCAGGAGTGTGGTTTTAGCCGGTAAGAGTCCGGCACTACCCAGACTGGCTCACCTGTGAGGCAGCCTGGGTGTCCATGAGGATTTCCCACTCCTGCCAAAAAAAAAAAAAAATACCCTACACCTACCCTACCCTACACCTACCCTACACCTACAAAAAAAAAAAAAAAAAAGTATCCTATGTCCGTCTCCTGGTTCTAAGTTACCTCCCCACCAATTTTTATCCAAATCGGTTCAGCCGTTCTCGAGTTATAAGTGTTGTAACAAACACGACTTTCTTTTATTTTTATATATATAGATTTAAATAAAATGTATTGAAGGTGGAGGAACAGAGTGAAAAGTTCCTCATCCTCCGTAGAAAAGGGAGGATCCTCCGACCAGACGGGTATTGTGTCTAGTGGGCTACTGCCCGTCGGTTGTAGTCGGGAGTTTTGTATGTATGCTAATGTCGCGGAGAACTCTGCTTGCGCGATCTAGGAAGTGTTAGTAGTACCTAGTTGTAGTTCGTCTATTGTGCGATAGATGTCGCTACATCACTCCCCTCCGAGACCGGCGGTCGATACTCGTAGCATGATGAGTCGTCCGTACATCTCGTGATGCTTGCCGGGCCAGTGGAGAGGTCCAGTTACTCGAAACCGGATGCCACATGGTTCACGGTGAGTCGGAACTGTCTGCGGTGATACTCCAGTGAGTCGGAGTAATTGCTGCACATAATGCTCCAGTGAGTCGGAGTGGTGCAGTGCTGCGTAGTGGCTGGCTACTGCGTCGACTAGGAGAGAAGTGCGTCTCTGCTTGCTGACCGGCTGAAGTGCAGTGTGCTGTGCCAAGGCTGCTGATGATGCTGAGGGCGATGACCAGGTATGCGCGTCCGCTAAATACTGGTGGTCAGGATACCCGTTGAAGCCTTGGATGCTGGCTGGCTGTGTGACTCATTGCTCGAGAGGCTAGGTGTAGGAAGTGACGTCTTCATGAAATAGCTGCACGAAGGCTGCGTTGACGTTCATGTGCGGGGTCACCAGCTTAGAGGCATGAGGAACAGAGTGAAAAGTTCCACATCCTCCGTAGAAAAGGGAGGATCCTCCGACCAGACGGGTGTTGTGTCTGGTGGGCTACTGCCCGACGGTTGTAGTTGGGAGTTTTGTATATATCCTAATGTCGCGGAGAACTCTGCTTGCGCGATCTCGGAAGCGTCAGTAGTACCAAGTTGTAGTTCGTCTATTGTGCGCTAGATGTCGCTACAGAGGCTCTCATCTATCTTATATCTAGTATGTATCTAGAACGCAAATTTAAAAATGACGGTCTCCAGATTTAAAAGAGCATGTGCTGCGTGCTGGAGGGCGGCTACTAGGACAGTAAACAGATCACACCAACATGATCTCCCGAGGCGAGGAAGTTCAAATAACTGACGCATCTAGAATGACTTCTTCTATATACAGGCGAGCAGCGAGTACGGCTAATCACTGCTTGTTCATGAACTGTACTGGGACAGAACGTCTAAAAATACCTCTCTCAATACGGGAAATGGTACTTCAAAATCACCGATTTTACATACCAGCTAGTGCTCAAGTTTGTCGTTACCATTTAAACCATGGTCGTTGGGGTGAATTAACGTCAACATTAACTGATTTTACAGCACATCAATTTATTGAATGAAATGATGGGTATAATGGAACGGTTGTCTGTTAGAAATGTAGTTGATTTCAGTAATCCAAGTACTATGTCACCAGACATGTGTCATTATTGGTTAGGAATGTCTGCAGACCAATTTCATGAATTAGTACTAACTGTACCAAGTTTAGGTAAAACTGTACCAAATGCTGGTTTAGCTCTATCATTTTTTTTTTAACTGAGAACTGGACAGGAACGAGAGATCTTCAACTCTGTTTAAAATACCTACATCTACGTTAGAAATGTACATGGACAAAGCCAGAGTATGCCTAATTGATCAATTTGTACCTCAATATTTAGGGTTTAATCACATGTGTGTACAAGAAGTAGCGGCACGGAATAAAATCATTCCTGAGGGGTTATTTGGAAATCCAGAATTAGCCCCGGAAATAAAACCTCCTATTATTATGTGTGATGCCACCTACATTTTTGTACAAAATAGTAGTAACTATAAGTTTCAAAAGAATACCTATAGCTTACAAAAGCTTAATAACCTTATAAAACCATTTATGCTTGCAGCTGCGAATGTCATATACTAGATTGCATGGGTCCATTCAAAGCGACCACAAATGATGCAAGTACCTATTAAAAGTATAGACTTACATAGTGAACAAGGAAATCTTACATCATTTTTTCGCATTGGAGACATTTTTATCCTGGATAGAGGATTCAGAGATGTGATTACCGATTTGGAGGCTCATGGGTATAGAACTCATATGCCAGAAACAGTAAACGAAAACGAGTTCCAATTATCAACTCTCCAAGCAAACAATTTTAGGTTTGTGACCATATGCCGGTGGGTAGTGCAGGTAGTGAATGGGAGGATAAAAAGAGATTTTAGGATTTTTCGACATGTTTATAATAACAGAGCTGCTAGACATCTAATGGCTGATTTTAAAATAGATGTTGTGCGCTATTAAATAAATACCACAAGCTCATTGAACACCAATCAGAAGCAGCACTTTATGTCACTTTAGAGGTATGAGGAACAGTGTGTAAGGTTCCTCATCCTCCATTGAAAAGGGAGGATCCTCCGACCAGACGGGTGTTATATCTGGTGGGCTACTGCTCGACGGTTGTTGTCGGGATTTTTGTATATATCCTAATGTCGCGGATAACTCTGCTTGCGCGCTCTAGGAAGCGACGGAACCGTCGTTGTAGTATGCTTTATGTGCGATAGATGTCGCTACATCACTCCCCTCCGAGACCGGAGGTCGATACTCGAAGTACGATGAGTCGTCCTTACATCTCGTGATGCTTGCCGGGCCAGTGGAGGGTTCCAGTGAGTCGGAACCGGATGCCGCATAGTTCACAGTGAGTCGGAACTGTCTGCGGTGATACCCCAGTGAGTCGAGGTGGTTGCTGCACATATGCTCCAGTGAGTCGGAGTGGTGTAGGCTGTGTAGTGGCTGGCTGCTGCGTCGACCAGGAGAAAAGTGCGTCTCTGCTTGCTGACCGGCCGAGGTGCAGAGTGCTGTGCCAAGGCTGCTGATGATGCTGAGGGTGATGACCAGGTATGCGCGTCCGCTGCATGCTGGTGGTCAGGATACCCGTAGAAGCCCGTGGATGCTGGCTGGCTGTATGACTCATAGCTCGAGAGCTTGAGGAAGTGACGTCTTCATGAAGTAGCTGCACGAAGGCTGCGTCGACGTTCATGTGCGGGGTCATCAGTTTAGAGGTATGAGGAACAGAGTGTAAAGTTCTTCATCCTCTATTGAAAAGGGAGGATCCTCCGACCAGACGGGTGTTATGTCTGGTGGGCTACTGCCCGACGGTTGTTGTCGGGATTTTTGTATATATCCTAATGTCGCGGATAACTCTGCTTGCGCGATCTAGGAAGCGTCGGTTGTAGTATGCTTCATGTGCGATAGATGTCGCTACATCACTATTGCAAAGTCCAGACAGTTACTGCCGAATCATTTGTCAGATTTTGTCATCCATGAAAATATGAACAGATGGAGTGCGCTATTCCCAACGATTGATGGAAATAACCCCTACCTGGATACATTTCCGAGACTATCCATCACTGATTTACTACATACATCCCCACTTCTACCACAACAACTGCGAACAATCGTGCGCTTCGCGCACATGATTATGTTCATGCGCGTTGTTGTGGTAGAAGTGGGGATGTATTGAATTGTTTCCAACGATTCAAGTTATATAAACCTTTACAGTGAGAAGTTGAGCGTCAGTTTTACTATACATTTTGGTGGAGCAACATTTATTATCAACATTGAGTCACTGCGTGAATTTTTAGTCTTCAAAGATGGACAACAATCTATCTCCAATTTCATTGAACGAAAACGACGACGTTGTCAAGATTGTGGCGCTGAACGAGCATCAGGAGGAAACGACGGAAAATTTCCAGGATCTGCCGAACACCCAATATGTGTTGGAAGTGGAAGCTGCCCCGCCAAGAAAAAACAAAGGAAAACAGTTGGTGTCCCAAAAGAAACGTCAAGTAGCAACGATGAAGAAGCATCCTATGTACGTCTGGTTAGAGAATTCGTGGCAAAGCGATGTCACACTTCCGGTAATGAAACCATGGCTGAGTCTGCTCAACAAAAAGGCGTTAGAAGAAAAGAACATGAAGCTATATCATGCGGGTCAAACGATTACAAAGATAATGAAAGAATTTATAACTTACCTCAAAGAAGCGAAGAAACCCTTGATAAATTGTGGATTCGGGAGTTTCGAGGAGTGGGCTTGCGACGTAGGATTCTCCACGACATTTGGGTAACTCCAAGCGATGGATTGGGAAAACGATTTGAACGAGAAATTATTCAGCCATTATTCGGACGCTATAACCGTTTGTGTCTGTGGAGGCTTTAAAAGTAGCCATAAAATTTTTAAGATTTATCTGTGTTGGCAACTTTAAAGACCCGACGCCATTTTATTATAGTTATTTTAATTATGTCCAATTTACTTAATTTTTTGACGTAACACATTATACTTCCATGCAATAATCTGTGGGGTCTTGAAATTCCGCTCACTGTGGTATATGACAATACTAGACGAGAATATCAGGAACATTTTTTTATCTGTATCCTTTTTCCGTCAATTAATCATTTCGTTCATTCGATATTGGTGGCCGTGTGAGTTCATGATTTTATGGAAATATTAGCAAATAACGAGGAAACCAGGTAAAAAACTATTTGTGTGTGATGACAATAATATAAGTAATAAGAATTAGTATAGGATTCAAGTGGGTGAGTTAAATAAATACGTAACTTCTATATTTTTCCTCAACCGGCTTGGTTCCAACAATTCCAACAATGCTTGTTGAAAATGTTTTATGTTGTTTTGGTATAATTACGTTGATTTGTTCTATGATTCCTTCAACATCATCAGGCAAATAATATCTAAATGATTATTCAATCCATTGAATACGACAACATTACAATGCAACTTCAAAAATGTAAAAGAAATCAAATCGCGTCGAACATTTTGCCGCCATCTTGTAAGCGTCTCGTGAGCGTCGTGTAAAGATTAGTTTACATGGTGAGTTTATTCCTCCGAATTATTATCTGGTTTTCGGAATTCGGTTTTGCTTACAGTGTTTTTATTTTTTATTATTAAAAAATATTTGAAATAAATTTGAATTAAATTAAAATAAATAAATAAAATAGATTATTAATAATAATAAACATAAATAAGCGTCGTGTAAAGATTAGTTTACATGGTGAGTTTATTCCTCCGAATTATTATCTGGTTTTCGGAATTCGGTTTTGCTTAGTGTTTTTATTTTTTATTATTAAAAAATATTTGAAATAAATTTGAATTAAATTAAAATAAATAAATAAAATAGATTATTAATAATAATAAACATAAATAAGAAATATAATAATAAAATATATTTTTTTATTATATTTATTATTATTTTTATTATTATTATTATTTATTTACATGCATAATGACTGGAGTACAGCAGCTGCAGCCGGTCGTGGTAATTTATAAAAGAATTTTCTTTTTTTTGCATTTTTTGCGTTGCATTTTTTGTGTTTTACTCTGCATTTTTTGTGTTTTACGCTGCATTTTTGTGTTTTAAGCTGCATTTTTGTGTTTTACGCTGCATTTTTGTGTTTTACGCTGCATTTTTGTGTTTTACGTTGCATTTTGGTTATTAGAATGGATAACGAATGGCACCCGACGGTGGATCGTGGCGCTCGTGGTCGGCCTCGTGGCTCACGAGGTCGTCAGCCCCGTGGCTCACGAGGTCAGCCTCGTGGCTCACGAGGTCAGCCTCGTGGCTCACGAGGTCAGCCTCGTGGCTCACGGGGTTCTAGGGGGGCCCGCGGTGCCCAAGGTGGTGGCGGCATGCCTGGTGTGGGAACGTATGTTGCTTAATTTCTTGCTGCTAAATAATTTATAGATGTCTGCTGTAAATTTATGTGTTCTAAAGGTTTGTTATTTTTTTTAGGGTTAGTGTGCCGTCTGGAGCTGGAGATGCTGGAGCCAGCCAGCCGGTTCTGCCCTCCACGTTAGTATATATCAATTTTGTCTCTACTATAATTTGGCGGTCATTGTATTTAACTCCACTTCCCTCTCTCCAAAACAACAACCTGGAACAAGCGCCCAACCTGAAGAACAGCAAAAAAACGCGAAAGAGACTTCCGTCAAAAAAGTGCCCCCACCACCGCCAATTATAATAGATGGAGTTAAGAACTACCAAACGTTCTACGACTCGCTAATTGAAACAATACCAGCTGAATCATTTACCGCAAAAATGATGAATGGTGATTGTGTAAAGGTAAACGCGAAAAAAGAAGACTCTTATAGAGAAATTACCAGATTTTTAACAGAAAAAGACCACCATTGGCATTCTTACGAGAATAAGCAGGCTAGACCAATTAGAGTTGTTGTGAAGAAGTTACATTTTTCTTGCCAACCTGATCGTATTAAAGACGATCTCACAGCACAAGGCCTAAAAATAGAAAAAGTAGACGGCAAATTGAGCTGGAGGAGTAAAGAACCACTCAACATGTTCGTTTTATCGTTTAGTAATGAGGAAGATGTCAACAAAATCTATGGCATAAAGTATATTTTAGGGTGTAAAATTGAAATACACCCACTTAAAAATCCTAAACTCATTCCCCAATGCAAGAGATGCCAGGCGTATGGGCATACACATAAATACTGCAGGAAAGAGCCAAGGTGCGTAAAATGCACTGGCAAGCATCTTACAGCCGACTGTACCAAATCTCCGCAAGAGAAACCAAAATGTGTTCACTGTGGTCTGCCGCACCCTGCCAACTATAGAGGGTGTGAAGTAGCTAAGCAGATCCAAATTATGAAAAATAAAAATATTAAAAAGAAAGTGGTGGTACCAACTGCCCAACAGTCTCTTCCCTCACTAAATCTTACCAAACAGACACAGAAACCAAGTGTCCTGAAACCCATGCAAGTAACCAACACTGGTTCCTACGCGGAAGCTGTAAAACAAAGGTCACAGCCTTTGAACCTAGAGGATAAAATTAATCAGATCTTAAAGTGTATAACCTCATTTGACAAAAGATTAGAGAAATTAGAAACCAGCACTAAAACAGCTGTTTTAAATAATCAAAATGAATAACACTCTTAAAATAATGGCGTGGAATTCTAATGGGCTCCTCAAACATCAAAATGAGTTGCAGGCGGTCCTAGACACAGAAAATATAGACGTGTGTTTGGTCTCCGAAACGCACTTCACTAAGCAATCTTTTGTCAAATTTAGAGGATACCTGGTATACAATTCGCTCCACCCTGACAACTCTGCTAGAGGAGGTAGCGCAGTTATAATCAAAGACAGCATTAGTCACTATGTGCAGTGTAAATATGAAGAACAAGATATTCAAGCCGTAGCAGTATCCGTTAAAACCAAATTTTGTCACGTGTCCATTGCATCCATATACTGTCCTCCACGGCATATGATAAGAAAAGAGCGATATTTACATCTCTTTGAACTATTAGGCCAGAGATTTATCCTAGGTGGCGATTTTAATGCTAAGCATACGCATTGGGGATCAAGACTTACTACATCTAAGGGAAGGCAGCTCTTGAGTGCAGTTAAGCATACACATTCCGAAGTTAGGAGCACAGGTAAACCAACGTACTGGCCCACTGACCACCAGAAAATACCGGATCTTATAGATTTCTTTATATGCAAAAATATATCCGCCAATTACATCAGTTTGGAGGAAGGTTTTCATATGAACTCGGACCATTCTTCGATAGTACTAATTCTTAGCCAAAAAGTCTTACTCAAAGAAAGCCATTCAACCCTGGTTAATAAGTTCACAGATTGGGAAAGTTTTGCCCTTGATCTAGATAATATTATCGACCTTAAAACTCCGATAAAAAAGCAAGATCAGCTTGACTCAGAAGTAAACAAATATATTGTTAACATCCAACAATGCGCGTGGAACAACACACCGCAATTAAAATGTAAATATAAGGGATTTGTCTATCCTAAGGAAATTGTGGATTTACTATCTGAGAAAAGGAAACAAAGGAAGCAATGGCAACAAACAAGGTGCCCGCGACATAAAACATCACTTAACAACCTAACGAAACGATTAAAGAGAAAAATTCTTCAATTTGAGGACGAGTCTCTGAATACCAACCTCCTGCAGCTAACCAATGACAAATCAACGGATTACTCACTTTGGAAAGCGACAAGAAATCTAAAAAGGCCGATTATACAAATACCGCCCATCAGAGATTGTGACGGAAAATGGGCCATAAGCAATGACCAAAAGGCGGTAAGGTTTGCTCAACACTTAGAAGAAACTTTTCAACCTAATGAAAGTTCGATTGAAATACTTGAGAGTACAAATTTGTCACAAAACCAAAGAATTAAGCTTGTGACTCCTAAAGAAGTAATGAGAGAAATTCAAAATAATATTAGCTCGAAAAAGTCTCCAGGTTACGACCTCATTACAGGTGAAATTCTAAAACACCTCTCGCGCAAAGCCATAGTAAAGCTTACCAAGCTTATTAATGCTGCATTTATGCTAAAATATGTGCCTGAGTCATGGAAGGTTGCTGAAGTCATTATGATTGCAAAGCCTGGGAAACCACCCCATGAAGCATCATCATATAGACCTATTTCTCTGTTGCCCGTGTTATCAAAACTATTCGAAAAACTGTTATTGAAACGGTTAAAACCAATTATAGAAGATAAAGGCCTCATTCCGAATCATCAATTTGGCTTTAGGGAAAAACACTCAACAATAGACCAGGTACATAGAATAACTAATATCATTGAAAAAACGCTTGAAAATAAGGAAGTTTGTGCCACCGTGTTTTTAGATGTCGCGCAAGCTTTTGACAAAGTATGGCATAAGGGTCTAATATTCAAGCTCAGACGCATGCTACCAGAATTTGCAGACATCCTAGAGTCGTATATAACTAATAGAATGTTTAGGATACGGCAGGACGACGCATATTCCGAGCTAAAAACTATAAAAGCGGGTGTACCTCAAGGAAGTGTGCTAGGCCCAATTTTGTACTTGTTATACACCTGTGACATCCCAGAACTGGGGAACAACACCATTGCGACTTTTGCAGATGATACTGCAATTATGGCCACCGGATCAAGCCACAGAGAAGCAGTAGAAAAAGTTCAACTAGCTGTGAACAAAGTTTATGACTGGACACAAAAATGGAAGATCAAACTGAATGAGTCAAAATCAATTCACATTGACTTCACGAACAAACTCTTGGACTATCACCCAATCTACATAAATGGCATGCAAGTGCCTTATGCTAATACAGCCAAATACCTTGGCATAACTCTCGACGCCAAATTGCGTTGGAAAGCTCATGTCAAAAAGAAAAGACAGGAACTCGACATACGTTATAAAAGTATGTATTGGTTACTCGGAAGGAAATCCTGTCTATCAATACAAAATAAAATAACTATATACAAGCATATTCTAATGCCAATTTGGACGTATGGTATCCAACTTTGGGGCTGTACTAAACAAAGCAATGTCAAAATAATCCAACAATTTCAGAATAAAGTACTCAGGGATGCTGTTAATGCACCCTGGTACATTAGAAATGACGACATTCACCGTGACCTTAAAATGGAATCCGTCACCAACATTATCCAAAAATTTGCTGAAGCCCATGAACACAGACTTCACCGACACGTGAATGTTGAGGCAATTCAGCTGCTAGACAACACAGACTTAGTGCGTAGGCTAAAAAGAACTAAACCTTTTGAATTAGTGTAGTGTACAAAGTGAATGAATAATAGTAACAATGTTGTGCTATACATATAACACATGAACATAGTGTTTCTATATATTATATCAGACTCTAAGAAAGTGCTACGGACTTGTAAAAAATTCCATATGGACACTATTTTTAGTTTTAGTTTGTCACGTAACATATTAAGTCAGAGATAAATTGCTTATTAGTCTTTTAGGCTAGATCGTAATTAATTATTAAGAATTTAGTTCTTACTAATACAGTACAAAAAAAAAAAAAAAAAAAATTGTATTTAACTATTATTATTTTGTTTTAGCTCGCGTACGCTGGCGGAAGAGTTAAAACTTGTACGGGCAGTCAGAGCCGCTGACAAAAAAAATTTGAATGTTTTGTCAGCGGCTCAGAAAGCCCGACTGCTCGAGTTGAGGGAGCAGAAAGAGATTGGGAGGTTTCTGCTCCCTGATGCTCCAGAGCGAAAGCAGAGGAGGTATGTATTATTTATTGTTAGATGTGTATTTATCTGCAAATTAACTTGTGACAAATTAATTTGATTTGTCTTACTTTTTACAGAAAACCGTCGCCGATTAGGGGACCGTGTCCCTTAATGCCTGGGACCCCGGCAATTCCACCTTCCAGGAAAAGGAGGTACTGGGAAGTGGAACCCGTGCCATCAACAAGCACAGGTTTGTTGTTCTTACTTAGATTTATTGTGGCTTGCACATGATTATATGTATTACTATTGGCTTACTCATATTACATCGTGTGCTCTTTTTAGACCCGACTCCTCCTTCCCCGTGGAGTGCTAGCAGCCCTACGGCGGTGCCGGTCGTCGAGTCAACAAGCACAGGTTTGTTGTTCTTACTTAGATTTATTGTGGCTTGCACATGATTATATTACTATTGACTTACTCATATTATATCGTGTGCTTGTGATGTTGGAACCTTGGTGTTTAGTAAAAGAAACACACTTTATAGTTTGGTGTCTTTTATTAGACTGACACGTAATTACATTAAAAGGAATATGTAGAAAAGTTGCTTACTTAGCTAAGTGCGCGCACACATAGATATCGTACATAATATGAAATAATACTCACACTTCACCTCCCGGGGGCGAAGAAAAAAAAAAATGACAATATTACTTTTTTTTTTTTTTTTTTTTTTAGTTTGTTAAACTTAGTATCTACTTAAACAATTTGTACGATAGAACAACAAAATGTTATTAAATAAAATTAACAGAAAAAAGATCAATATATTATTATTTATAATCTAATGTTTAAGAAAGTACAGTTTAATAGTTTTATTCATAAAATGGTTTAGTCCTATTTTTATGAATTATTTCTTCTTTATTTGAATTATTTTTAATCTTAACATTACATCCTAAGTCTTCTACAACTACATACGGTCCTTTATAAAGAGGATCCAATTTACGTCCAGTTTCTATCTTAATTAATATTAAATCTCCTACCTTATATCTAACAGGATTCATTGAAATATCATACTTAGCTTTTCTCTTATGTTTTTTAGTTATTAAGTTATTTTTAGCTTCAGTTTGTGCCAACTGTAGTCTATATTTTAATTGCAATGGATAACTGTCGACATTGTATAGTGGTTCTACATGATTAGACAAATTGGAAGGTATATTACATAGTTTACCAAATACTAATTCGTGTGGCGTGTAATTTGTTTCTGAATGAATGGTATTATTAAAACTGAAACACCAAAAAGGTAACCATTGACTCCAAGTTTCCGGATGATTATCGCACTGAATTCTTAAAAATGAGCCCAACACTTTGTGGGTATTTTCTAAAGCTCCTATTGACTCATGATGATAAGCAGTAGACGATAGTTTTGTAATATTCAAAATTTTACATACCTGTTCCATTGTAGACGAAATAAACTCCGTTCCTCGATCTGTGGCTATTACCTTAGGAATACCAAATACCAGAATAAAATTACGCACGAATGCATCAGCAATAGACGTAGTTTCTTTATTTACAAGTGGAATTGCCTGTACGAATTTGGTCAATTCACATTGTATAGTTAAAATATAAGAATAATCATCTATGGACTTGTCTAGGGGTCCTACTACGTCTAGGTATACTTTTTCAAAAGCCGAAGATGCCGTACTCGTTATCTCCATTGGTTCTTTAGTGTAACGACTATGTTTCATTTTTTGACATTTCGTACATTTTCGCACAAATTCTTGAACATCTTTCTCAATGCTTGGCCAAAAATATCGATTCTTAATAGTAGTCCTGCGCATACCAGCATGTCCGCTAGATGGCAGTAAATGAAAATCATTCATTATGAGAGTTTTCTCTTTATCGTCCGTAATTCTTTTAACACCTCGCAATATACATATACGGGGTCCTGTCCAATCGTCTAGTGACTTTATTTCACTACAAATATTTTTAATAAATTCAACATTCTGTTCATCTTTTACTATGCATACTTCTTCGACACCTATCTTTTTGCAAAATAGACTTAATTTCTGCACAAATTTGACTCGCGAGAAATGCGCCTTGAAATCAAGATTAATGTATAAATGTTTTACATCTTTTCTATAAGCGAAACACTCTATTTCCACAGTAATCATATTTCTCATTCTCAATTTATCTAATGTTTTGCCATCCATAAACATCATCTCAATCGTGTCACGCGGTTTTCTTAATATATCTACGACTTTTGGTTGATCAGGCCAATCGTCTTCAGATTTATTAAGATCCGCTGTCCCTTTCAAATCTTTATTTTCATTCATCTCATTCATCCTTTTTTTCTGTGCTCTTGTCATCACATTCACTACTTGTTTATGCATATTTTCTAGATCATCCGATGTCATTATAACTCGAGATAAAGCATCTGCTACAGTATTTTCTTTTCCCTTTACGTAAATAATTTTGAACTTATATTCGTCTAAAGCGAGTCTAAATTTGAGTAATCTATTAGAAGGATCTTTGATTCCAAAAAGATACACTAAGGGTTTGTGGTCAGTCATTAATGTAAAATTTCGGCCGTAAACATAAGGCCTAAAATACTTCACAGCCCAGACAATGGCCAGAAGTTCTTTTTGTATTGTCGGGTAATTCTTTTCTGCCTTATTTAATGGCCTACTAGCGTATGCTATAGGTCTCAAGTCTTTGTTGCATAGAACTGCGCCAATAGCTGTTCCTGATGCATCTGTTTGTATTACGAATTCATTGTCTTTAGAAAAATCAGGATATTGCAATATTGGGGGTGTTATTAATAACTTTTTTAAAATTTCGAACGCTTTGTTACACTCATCTGTCCATTGAAATGGTTCGTTTTTTCTGCATAATTTATTTAATGGTATAGTAATATCAGAAAAAGATTTTATAAATTTTCTATAATAATTACAGAACGCTACGAAACGCTTGACGTCATCTGAATTTTTTGGAATTGGATAATTCTGGAGTATTTTAGTTTTTTCTGGATCAGGAGAAACGCCTTTTTCTGAAACGACGTGCCCTAAATACAAAAGTTCTTTTTTTAGAAATTCGCACTTTTGGGGATTTAATTTTAAGTTAACTTTTTTAAGTCTTTCCATTACGCTTATTAAATTTTGATTATGAGTAGTCAAATTGCGCCCAAAAATGACTAGGTCATCTAAATATACAAAACATTTTTCAAATGTTAGGCCCGACATAGCAACTGACATCATACGACTGAATGAACTTGGACTAATTTTTAGCCCCATTGGCAAACGTTTCATTTGATATTGTCCTGAACTAGTTGTAAATGCAGTATACTTACGACTCTCAGGGTTCAAGGTCACTTGGTAGTAACCTTGGTGAAGGTCAAGGTGACTAAAGTAAATTGCGCCAGAAAGAGAGTCTAGTATTTCATTGATGTTTGGCAACGGAAATTTATCATCAGCCACGATCTCATTTAATTTCCTATAATCTACTACAATCCTCCATTTCTTATTTTGACCTTCAACACTTTTTTTAGGTACTAACAATATTGGGCTTGACCATTCACTGCTACTTTCTTCTATAATATCATTCTCTTTCATGTTTTTTATTTGATTTTCAATTTCGGGCTTTAATGCTTGTGGTAAACGATATGGTTTAACGTATACTGGGGAAACATTTGGTTTAATAGTAATAGATTGTTGGTAAACATTTGTGGTTGTTAACCTATCACCTTCTACATAAAACACATCTGCATATTTGGCGCATATTGCTTCAATGCTTTTACGCTCTTCATCGTGTAAATGAGATAAATTTAATTCGTTCAGTAGTTTTTGAACTCTATTAACGTTTATACCAGTTTTATTAAATGAACATATATGATAGTCATTTAAAGAATGTAGTTCTGGTGTTAATAATGGTAATTCTACGTCTTTTTCTGTAACATTTAAGATCTTAATAGGAATCATATTATTACTTACTCTTGCAATTTCATTTGCTAAAAATATATCTTTGCTTAACTCTTTTCCACACTCAACAACATCACCTTTTATGTATTTATCCACATAGATATGGTGTATCGATTCGGATCTAGCAGGAATAATTAAATAATTTTTATTATTACTAACATAATTACTTAATTGTAATGAATAACTATTACTATCTTTATATAAAGTTACTAAATTTGTTTGTAAATTAATATTAGCATTATATTTCGTTAAGAAATCTAATCCTAAAATCCCATCAGCCGTTAGTGGTAACGTTTCAAAAATTACAAAGTTATGGTTAAAATGTATATTGTCAGAGTTTTTCAAAGTTAAATTTACTAATCCCTTTGATCGGGTCTGCCCTCCAATGCCATTTATTAATGTAATGTCTCTTTGCACTGGCGTATTAAAGGGAATTGCTTCACTTTTTATAACTGATAATGAAGCGCCAGTATCGACAAGCCAACAATATTTTAAGTTATTGATGTTTAATGTCACGTATTTTGTGTTTTTATTACATGATAAAATGGTATTCTTAAGATCGAAAAAACTGAATTTGGCTATTATTTGTCTGTTCACTACTTTGAGCGTCCACAACATTTTCTGCCATGTATAAGTTACGGTTTTGAGTGTTGAGTCTATCCCTATTTTTCTGGTAAGGTCTACGATTACTATACCGTCCTCTGAAGTTGTTATTAAAATTGTTTCCTCTATAGTTATTATAATTTCCGCGCCCTATTCCACGCTGGTATCCATTACCACTACTTTGTCCTAGCTGTCTACGAAAATAGTTTGCGTTTTGACCATAATTGTGACTACCACCGCGACCACGACTGTCACTAAAGCGTCTATTATTATAGAAAGTACGTCCTTGCTTTGATGCATGCATGACGTTACCTTGTAGCTGTGCAGCAGGCCTGTCCTCGTCTTTCGCAGCCTGGATTGCCTCCTTCAGGTTGTTGTAATTGCGCGACGCGATGATTGTGGATAGTCTCGAGCTGCGGAGTCCGTCTGAAAATGTTTTTATGGCAGATTTTTCATTTATGGGTTTAAGTACGGAATACACACTGGATTCTCCGTCTGCTTGAGAAATTGTCATGTCAGTAAATAATTGCTCTATTTCCTTACCATATTCTTCAATAGACCTTTGACCTTGTCTCACAATCTGCATCTGCGATTGAATGGCTGTGTACGACTTTTTTGTTAATAAGTTATTCCTTAAATCTTTAACTAATTCAGAAACCGCCTCATATTTGTCAGAAATACGCAATTTTGCGTTTTCCGAAAGTCTACTTTTTAAGATAAAAATGATCAATAAAGAATTACCTTTATCGTCGAGCATATTCGCGTACATTTCTATAGAGTCAATCATTCTCTTAGTGGTGCTTTCAGTGTCATCCATCACTGGAATCAAATTACATGCCACTTTTAAGTCGAATTCCATTTTGTTAGTTTCTATTGATTTAGGAAAAATACATAAATTTTTTATTTCATAATACAATTCCTGGCACTATTCAAAAATATGTTTTCCTAACGCAATTACTTCCGTATCGCTACTTTTACCTAAAACTAATAATAATAATTTACACTTCTCAAAAACATCATTAGCTTGACTTAATTTTATTTCAATAGTCTGGCCTTTATACCGACTTTGACCTTTTTTCACGAAATATTTTCGTATTTTACATAATAACTCTTAAAATTCCTTTAAACTTTCTAACATAATGAAAGTAATATTCTTAAAATATTCCTATAATTATTCACTATTAGGTAAAACTTAACACTATTTCGTAACATACTGGTACATGAATTTCACACGTAAGCACTATTCGCCGCGAGGTATCATGTTCGATGAGTATCGGTGCGCCGTTTTATGAATTATAATATTAGCGTAATGAAATTTGATCACTGCCTTTACACTTTACACATAATATTGTCTTGTTAGAAAACGTTTGAATTCTAATATTTTTGATAACACTTCTAGTTCATGGGAAACACTTGAAATAATAATAGTATATATAGGTTTTAAACACTCACGAATAGTTCGTTTTGCTTAAGCAGTAGATTCCTCAACGCTGCGCCTGGCTCGTAGAGACGACCTGATGCGGGATATGGCTTGCATCCCCATTTCTTCCTGAATTAGGCGTCGATGGCACGCCCTATATAACTTGCAACCAAAAAATAGTACAAGTGCCACAACCAGGGCCAGCAAAATATATGTTACCGTGCTTATATTTTGTATGTGGTTTCCAAATTCTTTCAACTGAGCCGAATTATCTCCAGCAGCGTTCTGGGATAGAAACACGTCTTCTTTTTCAACTTTTGACTGGCACATCTTGATGAATTGGTAACCAATACCTAAAAGCTAAAACAAAAGAAAAAGTTCCTTGGCAGAGCCCTGGCAGGGTCGCCATGTGATGTTGGAACCTTGGTGTTTAGTAAAAGAAACACACTTTATAGTTTGGTGTCTTTTATTAGACTGACACGTAATTACATTAAAAGGAATATGTAGAAAAGTTGCTTACTTAGCTAAGTGCGCGCACACATAGATATCGTACATAATATGAAATAATACTCACACTTCATGCTCTTTTTAGACCCGACTCCTTCCCCG
Organism: Charanyca ferruginea; assembly: GCA_947361185.1. Taxonomy (NCBI): domain Eukaryota; kingdom Metazoa; phylum Arthropoda; class Insecta; order Lepidoptera; family Noctuidae; genus Charanyca; species Charanyca ferruginea. Next base: position 17,929,826 of record OX376077.1, on the reverse strand, counting down.
TGGCGTGCTAGCAGCCCTACGGCGGTGCCGGCGGATACTGATGCCCTGCATGTCGTCGATGTCGAGTTTGACCTAATTGGATTTACACCCAGTGAGTTAATCAAAATCAAAAGCTATTTAGAATAAAAACACACACACACATATACACACACACATACATACAACACACATTACACACTTTCACACACACACACACACACACACACACACACACAAACATACACATTACATTTTTATTCTAAATTAACCAATATCTTTTTAATTTGTAGCGCCCAGTCCAGACCCTGCGGTGGTTTCGTCTCCCATACCATCTACGTCCTCCGTCACGAATGGTGAGTGTTCTTTTACCACTTTTTGCTAACTTATTAGTAATACAGTCGTTTTATCCTCTCACTCCATCGACGTCTTCCGTCACGAACGGTGACTGCTCTTTTACCAGGTTTTGCGAATTTAGTATGTGGTTTTATTATAGTACCATCAATATTCGAGGACGTCGAGGACGAGGTTGCTGCGTGGGAGCGATCCATCGCGGATAATCCTGGATCGGACGTGGACGACATCGACGACGGCATCGACATCAGCGCACCCCGGCAGAGGTGTGATGCAGAGTTCACCATGCTGGAGGGCTTTACTCCAGCGATCATTAACGACATTCTGCAGCTCGATGCCAGCGACGATGCAGCGTTAAGGGAGGTTGTCAGCCATGACATGCTCCACTTTAACTGGCAGAGTGATAGTAATTGCTTTACTGGCGAGCGGGAATCTTTCACCGGAGTATCGGGGCCAACTTTTAACACTGACGAGATGACCCCTCTGGACATTTTCGAGAGGATTTGGGATGAAACAATTATGGCTCAGATAGTTTTGGAGACGAACCGCTACGCCCACCAAACACTATCTGCCAGCCATAATTTATCACCACGATCCCGAATTAAGCAGTGGAAGGACGTTACGTCTGGCGACGTTTGGACTTTCTTCGGGATTTTGATGGTGCAAAGTTTCATCATAAATCCTGTTGAAAATGAATATTGGACCCCTCGATTCCCGTACCTGCGGATCGGGAATTTTAGAGACATCATGCCCTTCACTAGATTCTTACTTATAAAGAAATGTCTACACTTCGTAGACAATTCTTCTATTTCTGCATCTTCTAAAATCGCCAAAATTAGCCCTATTCTCGAACATTTAAATCGCAAGTTCAGCAGTTTATACCTGCCCGAGCAGAATATTGCGATAGATGAGTCTCTCCTTTTGTGGAAAGGGAGACTCAACTTCGCTCAACTCATCGCCAATAAAGCTGCTCGGGTAGGTATAAAAAGCTACGAACTGTGCGAATCCCGTACGGGGTATTTGTGGAAGTTCGAGATATATTCTGGAAAGGGAACACAAATTGAATTTACTGGTGAGCACGATGTCGAAAGGGGGTCCAATGAACCAGAGGGGGCTACATCCCAAATAGTGTACAGGTTAAAGATAGCAGACCTGTTACAATGGTTCATCGGACCCCAGTGCTGCTCTCTTTGGCCACAACCATAATGAGCCGCGAAGGACCTACAGTACTACACAATAGGAAAACAGATTGGGATGGTTTCCGCTCATACCTCGATGACCATATCAATCTGCGCGTAAAATTGAAAACACCCGAGGATATTGAGGAAGCTTGTAAACACATAACGAACACCATCCAAGTAGCAGCATGGGTAAATACCCCCCCAACAAACACAGCAACCCATACCATAACAACCCAGACCAAGGAAATTAGAAACAAGATAGCCGAGAAACGGCGACTGAGGCGTATATGGCAACAATCGCGGCACCAGTCAGACAAAACCATCTTCAATGCAGCAATTAAAGACCTGAAATCAGCTCTTGAGCTTGCAGCTTGCAAGCATCTGCATCAGCTGTGTTCATATCCAAACATAGATTTATTACCACATTTTAAGTTTTAGTTTTTATTTGTAATATTTTAGATTAGATCTTTTTTTGTTGGTGGTCACAGAGAAGAGAAATAAGAATTGTGACTTTGATCCAAAACGCCAAATGGCAAATATTATAAAAATTGTAAAACCATATCGTTTAATAAAGTGAACTTCTCTTTTCACTAATAATTTTATTTATGTTCTGCCACGAACATAAATTTGGTTCCGATACCTAAAAGTTGTTTTTCCTGCAAGTAAATAAAAACGTGTGGAGGAGAATTTCCTGCGGTCTTGGCGGAGGGCCTGGATAATTGCTGACATTTCAGTATAATACATCAGGTCTTCATCTGCTGGCTTGCGGGGCCTTCATGCAACAAGTGGGGAATCATAAAATAATTAGATTCATATAACCAAAAATTGGTTATCCAGGTATTTTATTCATTTTGTACCTACTGGAAAGAAAGAGTCAGCAACATAATATTCGTTGCGGGCGGGCTTGGTTGCGGGACGTCGTGATTTGTCAACGCGTCGTAACGTCTGCGGTGATATGCTGTTGCGGAAACTCGTCGTGACGTCTGCGGTGATTTCGCTAATAATTCATCAATAGCTACCTACGCCATTTTGTATTGCTGTTTCTTTTGATAAATGTTTTTGCCCGGTGATTTGAATAAGCTACATTTATAAGTTAGTTGTATAATTACGAAGTGTATTTGTTATTGCATTATTGCAAACGATCGGTACAATGGCCGATTTACAAGAACTTTTAGCCCAAAGGGGCTACGTCAAAGGTAGTATTACTCGATTGTTTAAATTTTCACAAAATGATCTATCCGATTTACAAGAAGAGTTGCTTAAAGAAAAGTGTAAGAAATTAGTAGAAACGTTTAGGGAGTATGAAGCACTAAATAAAAAAATATTATATCGGTGTCCAACCGATAAAGAAGATTACAGTGAAGTAGAAGATAAATATTTCACTGCCGTTACTGCTTTCAACACAGCAACTGCTTCAAAAACTATAAAAAAAGATGATAATCCACCTAAAGGCGAATTCAAAAGGTTACCTGTTATAAATTTATCGACTTTTGATGGCAAAAATGTAGTGGATTATCCACCGTTCATTAATATGTTTAAATCAGTTGTTGATACTGACAGTAGGCTAAGTTCATGTGAAAAGCTGCATTATTTGCGCTCATGCTTGGCTGGGGAGGCTCTAGATATAATACAAAATTTAATTTTGAATAGTGAAAATTATACGGTTGCATTAGAGCTGTTAAATAACAGATATAACAATAAATTACTAATAGTCAACCATCACGTTAATAACATTCTAGAGTTACTTGCAGTCACGAAATGCACTGCTCAAGGTCTTAGGTCTCTAGTTTCAGTCATTAACTTAAATATTGCAGCGCTAAGGAATCTTAAGGAGCCGGTGGAGCACTGGGACACCTTACTTGTTAATATACTGTCAAAAAAAGATAGATAACTACACGAACAGAGGGTTCCATCAAGAACGGCTCAGTAAGGAAATACCTAAGTTGTCTGAGTTTATAGATTTTCTGGAACGGAGGGCTGTCGCAATGGAAAATACTGCTGATGATAAGTCGTCCCTTTCCCATAAGCCAAGTAAGGCAATGAGCGGTATAAGCACATCTAAGCGACCTTTATGTAAGTATTGTCAGCAAACACATAAACTTTATGAGTGTACAAAATTTAAATTAGCTTCCGAGAGGGAAAGATTCTCTTTTGTTAAAGACAACAATCTTTGTCAGATATGTCTTAATTACCATAACGGAAAATGCTTACTAAAAATAAACTGTGTGATTTGCAGACAAAGGCACAACACACTTTTGCACAATGAATTCGAAAGTAATGCATCTAATAATACAGCATTGCTGGATAATCCAAAAAACACTGGAGTTGACAGAGTGGCCTTATCGAACGCTACAGCGTATACAGACGTCTTATTGCCTACTGCTATGGTGCGCTTAGTAAAAAATGATGGCACATTTATCACCGCTAGGGCTCTACTTGACTCCGGGAGTCAAGTATCATTTGTCACTGAGAGCTTGGCTGACAACATTAATTGCGAATTTAGTAAGACTGACCAGCTCATAATAGGTGTGTGCCAAGGAGGTGAAAGAAATGTATAACGCAGGGCTAATTTCACTGTTTATTCTGTCATAAATAATAACAGTGTAGCAGTTTCATGCTGTGTTGTAAAAAGTATTGCATATCCATTACCACAGCAGTCGTTTGACATTTCACAATTTGCTTTTCCTTCTTATGTGGAACTGGCTGACAAAAACTTCAACAAAACTGGTGAGCTGTCTTTGCTATTGGGGTGTGACATATTTTTTCAGGTGCTACGACGTGAGTCCCTGCTAGTAACTCCATTAGGACCGTACCTGACAAATACAAGTTTGGGATATGTTGTCGCGGGCACTTTGCCTATTAACTCAGGAGGGACAAGCCCTTCTAATCTTTGTGTGTTAACTAATCCAGATAACTATTCCAAGGTATGTAGCACATGCATTACTAAAGAAAGTCAGCTTGAACAAACTATTTTAAAATCTTGGGAATGTGAATCTATCTCCAAGAGTTTCAAGGAAGATACTTCTGAACATGAACAAGCTGAGTGTATATTTCAGGATTCTGTTAAATTAGAAAATAATAGGTTCAGTGTTGCTTTACCTTTGAAAATTGATTTTCATAATACAGGGTTAGGACATTCATTTTCCATGGCTTTGAGTAGATTGCATAATTTGGAGAAAAGATTCGCAAAAGATATTAACTTGTTTCAACAATATAAAAAGTTTATTTCTGATTATATCCAGCAAGGTCATTCAAAATACTTGGATACTAAAAACCAGAACCTAGATATAGGTAAGTTAAACTTCTTACCTCATCATCCAGTTATTAATCCTAACAGTAAAACAACACCAGTAAGAGCTGTGTTTGATGGAAGCGCAAAAACAAAAAATGGTTTAGCATTAAATCATATTCTATTGAATGGACCCGTTGTTCAAAGTGATTTGTTTGACATATTCACGTTGTTGCGAACATACAAGTATGTGTTGCTTTGTGACATTAAAACTATGTATAGAAAAATATTTCTCGATGAAAAGAACTGCGTTTTACAAAATATTCTATGGCGAGAATCCTTGGACAGTCCTATTCAGTGGATTCAATTACAAACGGTAACATATGGCTTAAAAAGTTTAGCCTTCCTTGCCACTCGCTGCTTGATTGAACTAGCGCATAGATTTAAAGATCAGTATCCTTTAGCTGCGGGTTGTTTGCATAGTTCTAGTTATGTCGATGATCTACAATTAGGCAGTGATGATCTCTATGAGCTAAACCAGACCAAGAATGAGCTTTGCAAATTATTAAACATGGATAGCTTCTTATTACATAAATGGTGTTTAAATGATATTAGTCTACTAAAAGTCATTCCTGATAATTTACATCAATTAGATCATAAGGATTTTGATAAAAACTGTTCATATGTTAAAACATTAGGGTTAACTTATAATGTGAACACTGATAGTTTGGAAATACAATGTCTTGTAAAAGAGTTAGAACTTGATTATACTAAGAGGGAAATGCTAAGTTTTATAAGTAAATTGGTTAACCCACTCGGTCTTGTGGGACCTATACTGGTCCTAGCGAAGCTTCTAATGCAAAAGGTGTGGTTTCATAATGTAAGGTGGGATCAGTTTTTGCTCCCAAATATTAATAAAACATTGGTTGATTTTGCCAAAGATTTGATAAATATGCTATGTATTGCTGTTCCTAGGAATATTAAAGGTATAGTATGAAATAGCTTTGAACTAGTAGGATTTTATGATGCCTCTGACATCGCCTATGGTTGTTGCTTATATTTAATAGGGATATGTCCTGATAAATGCGCAATTATTAATTTATTTTGTTCTAAGTCACGCATCAATCTTAAAAACAAAGCGCTGATAATACCTCGACCTGAGCTTGAAGGCGCATTATTGATAGCTTTATTGTCGAGCAAAGTTAATATTAAATTGTTTTTAAAATATAATGTTTATACATATTTGTATTCAGTCTCTAATATAGTACTTGCGTGGCTCAAGACAGTGCCTGTAAAATTAAACATGTATATTGCTAATAGAGTTAAAAAAGGGCTTCAGTTAACTTCCTCGTATGTATTTCTTCGGTTCTATGTCAACACTGCAGATAACCCAGCAGACTGTCTGTCCCGAGGTGTAAGGCCTTAAGGTTAATTTATTGTGGTGGCATGGACCCAAGCATATGGGGAATGCTGAATTCGTTCATGGCTTTTATTTAATTCTAATGCCTATGGAAGAATTCCCGAAACAGAAATATCTCTTTATGTGTTAAAAGCAACACGTTAATTATGTTAGAGAAATACTCAGATATGTTAAGATTTGTAAATATTTTTATTGTTTTTGTCATTGTAAAAAGTGTGAACAAATGCAACAATTATTATATTGTAAAAAAAGTGGCATAAATATTATTTAGTTCTTTTACAAAATAGACCAAAATGGAAAAGTATTCAACCAAACTTGAAACCAGGTGACATGGTAATTTTAAAATATGATAACATGAAAACATGATAATGCCTGGTAAAGATGGATGTGTTCGGGCTTTAGAAGTTAGGACTGCTAAAGGATCTGTCATCCGAACTAGCGTTTTAAAAGTATGTCCTTTTCCTATCATTGATGAGAATGATTAATTAAGTTTTATTTTTTTATTTTTTGATATATTAATTAAGTTTTATATTTGATATATTTTTTTTGGTTTATTGTTGTTCACGGCCAAAGGCGCCCCCAGCATGTTCATATCCAAACATAGATTTATTACCACATTTTAAGTTTAGTTTTTATTTGTAATATTTTAGATGAGATCTTTTTTGTTGGTGGTCACAGAGAAGAGAAATAAGAATTGTGACTTTGATCCAAAACGCCAAATGGCAAATATTATAAAAATTGTAAAACCATATAGTTTAATAAAGTGAACTTCTCTTTTCACTAATAATTTTATTTATGTTCCGCCACGAACAAGCTGCATCTGCAATAATGATGGATCACAGCTATAGTAAGGCTAACTGATCTTCAAGAAAAACATTTAAAATGGGTAAATGTTACTTTCTTATAGCAAGTGTCTAAATAATAATATAGTATCAATTTACCCAGTACGAAATAATATATATCTAAGTAGTTTAATATAAAATTGTTTTTTTTTCAGGTACTAGTAAGAGTTCACTAACATATAATTGTGTCCAAAATTTGGACTAAGGCAGAAAGGGATTTCATTTGGACTCCAAATGAAATCCCTTTCTGCAAAAGTTAAACAACGGCGGTGCGACATAAGTCGCTTACGGATGAGAGGGCTATCTTTCAAGTCAAGACTGGCAAATGCGGCTAAATTATCCAAAGATGCTGCATTCCAACAAGTCGTGAAAAATTTGAAAACGCCTGTCCAGCTGTTTGTCCATATGCAGCTACAATCGGCAAAAAAATCGGTTTACTATGAACGAACCTTGCTTTGTCCATATGTAAGAAAAGTCCAAAGGCCTATTCTTTACTTTGTAAATATTTCACTTTACATTCGACAAAGGCAATGAAACGTTTGCTTAGTCAAATTAAACTCCATCCATCCATGGCATTAATCCCATAGTTATCGAAAAAATAAAAAAAAGCTGTACTCGAAAAATTTATGCTGCGGATCGTTTGTGCAGTCTAATGTTTGACGAAATGTCTCTGACCCCTCAAATATTTTATAATAAACAAAAAGATGTATTTGAGGGTTTTGCCACTACTAACGATACTAAATTTGCTGACCACGCTCTCGTTTTCATGGTGAAAGGTTTAAAATAGAATTTTAAACAGCCGGTAGCATACTATTTCACCAATGCCCTACAAAAAGTAAAAACTCTTAAACTCTCATTCTCAATCATTATAAACACAGTATGTGATCAGAGCTCTGTAAACGTAGGGGCAATAGCGGATTTAATTAATGACACGATAGCGAAGTATTTGCGGCTAGGTAAAAAGTGGCACCATGACTTTTTTACGGTAAATGGTCAGAAGATTGTACCGTCGTTCGATGCTCTCTATTTAATTAAAAGAATAAGTAATAATTTACTCACTAAGGATATGGCGTACACCTACGATAATATAGATAATATTGTTAAGCGGGACTATAATCAGCAGGTGTCATCATCATCATCATCATTTCAGCCAAAAGACGTCCACTGCTGGACATAGGCCTCCCCCAAGTGGCGCCACATTGACCGGTCCCGTGCGACTCGCATCCAGCGGATCCCCGCAACCTTTACCAGGTCATCTGTCCACCTAGTGGGAGGCCTTCCAACGCAACGTCTTCCGGTTCGCGGTCGCCACAGCACAGCAGGTGTATGCTGCAGATAAATCGAAAGGGGAGCTTCGTCTGCTCAATAAAATAACAGAAGAGCACAATCTTCCTTAAAAAATTAATAAAATGCGGGTAAAGTCCGCGACCTAGATTTTCAACCCCAGTGTCGCTGTGGTAACAGACCATTTAATAGCCAGAAAAGATTTACCCCAAGAGTGTAAACAGTTACCTAATACAAATTATATTATTACGAGACAATTTGTTTCATACATTTAAGTTAGTAGTTTTACGATACCCCATGGTAAAATTCATAAAGGGCCAATTAGAAGGCACTCGCCTCATCACCAATTATGGCTAAAATCAAAAGAAATTTTGAAAACTGTAAAATTTATTCAGAAAAAGGATTCCTTTAATAAAGTACGATTAGTCGAAACGACTATACAATCAGTAAAGAATTTAATTAAAACTATTGAAGGCATGGAAGCCATTTGTAAGGTGTTGTTTGATAAATATGGTTATGATGCAATATAAACACGGAATTTTAATCAGGACCCTGTAGAAAACTTTTTTGGGAACAGCAGAAGCTATGGAGTCAGAAATAATGCCCCAAATGCAATATAGTTTGAAGGGGCATATAAAGCACTTCTATTAAACAATTATAGTACTCCACATTCAAAAAAAGGCAAATTGTGAAGAGGACAACCAGCAAGTGCCTCCAAACACTTAGATTTTACGTCTTAGAAAAACTTGATGCGACAGATGTTCCCCGGAAGGAGGACAAAATTAATTTTAATGCCAATGTATAAATTGATTACTCCAAAGAGTCTGATGCTGGTCAAAGAAACTATGTATATGGTTAGGTCCTAACTAAGTGTTTGAAAAATGTTGTGAAGTCGTGTAAATATTGCAGACAGAATCTTTTAGATAATAATAATGAAAACATTGATGATAACAACTTCATAAAAGCTAAAAAATATCAAAATAAAAAATGGTTGGTTGCAACGTGTATACATCCTAGCAGAACATGTGCGCGAGTCAATGTCTTTTAGGTATAATCCAGATTCCCTTCATACATTAAAATGTGAATTGTGATCCGCAATAATTTAAGACAAGGATAATTATGATGAGACAAAGATAATAATAACGCGCCTTAGTGTTTTTGGCGTAGGTATTAAAAAAATAAAATTACACCTAAATTTAGGTACAACGATTAACATGATTGACTATTTACACATTTTTAGACTAATCTTATTTTTTTTTTAAATGAGCACCTCATCGTAGTGCATAGTTCAGGCGGTATCCACACGCGGTTTATAACACGCGTCCGTCCACAGAGGTTGTTGAAGGTCAAACGAATTTTTGTTGCAAACAAGTGTTTATACTGTTGTAAACCGCCGGTGGAGACCGATGTGGAGGGCTTGTTTACAACAGTCTGGCCAGGGTTTCAGTATGTTGTCGCATATTATTGTCCTTTACGCGGTTAAGAATAAACGGATCACTTTCAATTCATTCGTGATACGTACCTTTAACTCTTCCATGTTTGCGTACTACGAGCGTACACAATTCGTTTTACTTCACCCCATAAATAAAAGTCTAATGGAGTGAGATCTGGAGAGCGTGCCATGGCTGACACGGGCCCAACGCGATCAGCTTACCTCGTCCTTGGGCATACGTTGCGTCGGTACGGTGAACTGAACCGAATGTTCGCAATCGTTGGTTAGACATAAGATTGTACGAATCTGGCGGTAGGGAAACATCTTTCGGTACAAATTAATGGCTCTTCGCACACTATCATTATATAACACGTAGGCACGAACCGTAACCCAATATTCTTCATTGGAATGTTGATAACACGTCATTTTTATTTATTCAACAACACATTTACAGGACACACTTCTCGCGAAGTAAGCGGGGTTGTTTTAGCGATACGCGGAAGCACAATTAGACATGCGGAAATGCGCCGTAGTCTATGCGGCGCACTCGCATCGACTACGGCGGTCAGCGCGGGAGGGGTAGTGTATCCTGTCGGTACATCGGGGACAACACAAAGGAAAGGGGCGGGGCTTGCGCACGAGCTTCCTTTTAGGCAAGATCGCCACGGGTTTTGCCGCGTGATTACTTTAGGTACTGTTTACAAGTTCACTTTTTTCGCGATCTGTGTTCATGAACATGTATTTTATCGGTCAATTTCGTAAAAAATTAAGATTATAGATTTTTTACATATTTGGGGCGAGAATCGAATACTGAATACCCTCCCTCAATAAGTCCCTCGTTTAACCTAACAAAATATATATCTATCGTATTATCCAAATGAACTCTTGCAAAATTATTTTCATGACCCTTTTTATGCTCTCCTGTTATTTTATTTTTTCATTAGTGTTTTAATGTGGTTTGGCTGTAAGTAAGTACCTATGTATAATTTTTGGTAAGTATCTATTAAAATAGCCATAATAATGCTAATATGTGTAAAAATAGAAAAAAAAACAATAATTATAAATATATAGTTTATTATTTGTCTGTTCACTATTACTTTTAAAATTTTCCAAAATATGGAAATTTCTAAATTTTATTAATACAGTTGTTGTAATATAAAAGTCAATTTATAATGGACACTTAAATAAGTAAGTACTACAAACCATTTTAAATTAAGCTGCTTTATGCATTTAGTGTTACTTGCGAATACATATCATTACCTTATAAAAATTCCGTCTCGAATTGCAGCGACAGAGCGTCGTCGAGATAGTATTGCCCCCAAATTGGACTAGAACTATGTTTACATTGAAGTGTCTAATTTTAACATGCAATAATTAAAACTAAGCCATACACTAGATGGCTATAGAGTCTAATCCATACTAATATTATAAATGCGAAAGTAACTCTGTCTGTTACGCTTTCACGATGAAACGGCTGAACTGATTTTGATGAAATTTAGCATAAAGATAGCTTTAACCCAGGGGTAAGACATTGTCTGCATCCACAATAACCAACATTCACGCGGACGAAGTCGCGGGCAAAGCTAGTTTAAAATAAACAAATTTCATTGTCCTAGCTTGAAAATTAAAATCAATATAAAAGTAATAATCTGATCGCTGCTTTATAATCTTAGTCTATAAATATAGACGCTTGAGGCGTTAGATACCATTTGTCATCTATAGATACTGCTCGGGCGCTAAGTATGTATGTAAAAACATTTGTTAAGAAAAAACAAACTTATAGACATTTGTAAAGAAAAGATTCAGGAAACTATTTTAGGTTAACAAATCAATTCCAAGTATGGGTTGTAAGGTGGATATGAATCATGTGCTTATAGCATTGATCGTAAACATGTTGGTGATCAACACTCTCTGTGTCACAGATAGCAATGACGAGATGATAAAAACAGACTGGTATAAAGTACCACCAGTGGGAATGTACGGTAAACCATATACCGATGAGAACAGTGGGAAGATAAGAGAGTTGTTTAAGGACTCTGATGAGGAAATGAAAAGAGATATTCTAAAAAAGAAGTCTCCTGCTTTTGAATTAGCTTTTGGGAAAACTGGGGACACGACATACCTGGACAAGAGGACAATCAAACATAGTATCTCTGACTTATCAGAACTATCAAAAACCAATAGATTGCTTAAAGATAAGATACCATCATGCAATGCTATACAAGAGGGACCTAAATTATTTTTTCCTATCTGTCCTGGTGACGTAGTGGTTGTGACCATCACTGGATCAATGAAAATGACTTGTAATGAGATTGAGAAGAGAGTGTTCTATGGCCCTGTGACAATCAAATCAGGAAAGTGCCAACAATCATTTAGTTTTGAAATGAGCTGTGAAAAGAAGGAGGCACTCAATATAAAAGCAAGTTCCTGTTCAGACTCTGATTATAAGTCAGCCTTCATGATTATGGTGGTTTTGTTCTCTCTATCTGTTGTGATATTGACATTATTAGTAGTGTGGTTTATTGGAATAAGGAGAGGCATAGTTGTCGGAGGAAAGAGAGTACAACTGACACGCAGAGGCTGCTACTATGAAGCTCGTTACAATGAAATATGCGAGAAGAAATGATAAAAGCTAGAAAGAAAGGCTTTTTTTCAGTCATTCGAAACAATCAATTATATATCGAAGGAAAAATTATAAAATTACCAATTCTTACAAACCACCATTTACATAACTCAACTAATGAAAGGAAAAATAGTCTGAAATTAATCCAAAACGATATGACCAGCGAATGTCTACCCAGTCAAACAATTAGTGGCATAAATACTGGAAATTATTCCTTTCGCAAACACAGGCCAACAATTTAAAATTTTATTCCAAAATATCCAAAGTATTTATAATAAAACACATGTGTTAGAAGCATTTTTCGAACAAAACAATATGTATAACGCCGTGTGCATATCAGAGACATGGTTATCAAAGGAAAAGTTATCAATGATTCAATTCACCGGATATAAAATTGCAGCGTCATATTGCCGAAGTAAACGCAGGGGTGGTGGCGTCTGCATCTTGCTTCAAAATCACATCGATTACATAGAGAGAAGTGATATCTCAGTTATGTAAATAGAATATATATTAGAATTATGTGCAATCGAACTGCCAAAAGAAAATATATTATTAGTAACGATTTACTGGAACAAAAAAGAAGAAGATATTTTTAATAATCAATTAAAACTAATTTTGAATTATATAAACGATAAATATTCTAAACTTAATGTTATTATAGGCGGCGATCTTAATATGAATATCTTGGAGAATAACAGGAAAATTAGTCAATTCTTAGATTTAATGTTAGAATACAAACTAACACAACACATAAAAGAACCCACACGTATAACACAAACAACATCCACATGTTTAGACTTGATTTTCACAAACTTGAATACAAACAAAATAAGCACTTCCGTTAAAGAATTAGGTTTCTCAGATCATTGCGGAACAGTGATACACATCACCATACCAAATGTAACCACGACACAACCTACTTGGTACGCTTATAAGAGATTATTTAACAATATAAACAAATTAAAATTTAAATGTGCTCTAAATACCATAGATTGGAACACTATTATATCAACAAATAACAATATGAATGACAACTATAAGGCATTCCACGGGGCGGGTCTGGGTCTATGCTTTAACGGTTCCCGTACGGCATGCTTAACATGTTAGCATAGATGCAGGCCTACCCTATCATCTCCTTCAGAGGTGGTAGGGGGGCGTTGGTCTTGGGGGAGAGTGACAAGTTGGTCGCAAAGATCCCCAAGGCAAGTTCGGCGGACTAGCCTTCTCGAGGTTGCCAGCTCTGTTAATGGGTCTAGCTCACTAGGATATAGACTCAAACAGAAACCACCGAGCGCTATAGTATAAAATATATATAGTATGTATTTGTGTAAGGTGTATTTTATAGTATTTTCTTATATTTTATACAACCACACTATCGCGGGCCAGAGTAGTGTGGTTTTCTTTCTTCCTTCTTCTTTCTTCTGCCCAAACAAATAAAAATGACACATAATAATAAAGAGAAATTACCCCAGGAGGGTACCACGCACCGTGGAGAATCCCTCACCGAGCCCAGCTCGGTCAGTTCCTCGTATTCTGGGGGGAACAAAAAAGTGTGCGAAGAGCGAGGATCAAGCCTCGACCTATCAGGCCTCGCAGAGGCCATACCCGAAACCAAACCGCGACAACTTGACACGAACAGTGTCACGAAATGGAGCCAGACTGCACATAAGCGCCCTTGCAAAAGGGCAGCTGACAAAGCAGCGAAAGCTCCCGACAACTTAGGGTTGAAAGGCCAACCTGAACGCAGTCGCCCCAACAGGCGCGCGAGACGGACGGCCCTTCGACTACCAAAGGCACCGAAGGGGACGGCAGACGCAGCAGCGGCAACGCAGCGCGACCCTGTACCGTCCACCTCGACACCGACCGTGACAGCACACGCAGCAGCGGAAACGCAGCGCGACCCTGCACCGTCCACCTCGAAAGAGGCAGCGACGGCGCAGAAAGACACGGCACTACCACCACCGGTTCCACCCAAAAAGCCGAAGAAGAGACGTACTCCGAGGGGTCTGCGCGGTCGGCGGACTGCTGCGGCGGCGCCCATTGCTCCTGAAAAGGAACAACCTGGGACCGGGGGTGGTCCGGGAGAGCGCGCTTCTACGAAGCGTGCTCGCCTGGACGACACCCGATCACCCAGAGGGGAAGCCAAACGCGCGAAAACCGACGCGAAACCGAAGCGGGCAGTGAGCTATGCAGATGCGATGCAATCGCATCTGAAGGTAGCGGTCATTACTGTCCCGCCGAGGGACCTCTCGCAGAGTCAGGCAGAGCAGCTTAAGGTAGCTATCGATGATAGCATCCTACAAGCAGCACTGTCGCCACCGTCTCCGAGTGCGCGAGCTCCATCTTTCCGCGGGCGTCCCTTCATGATGGATGCATGAACATCCCAGGAATGGGAAATTGCAAACGAGATAGTAACCGCAGACAAGGTGGCATGGGCCCTAAAAAGCTTTAAGCCGTTCAAATCTGCCGGGCTGGATGGAATATTCCCAGGATTACTACAATGGCCAATAAATCTGATAACAAAGTACCTGGTACCAATATACAGGGCATGCATTGCCTTCAAATACATACCTACAGCATGGAGGGAAGCGAAAGTAGTATTCTTACCAAAACCAGGTAAAGAGGACTATACTCACGCAAAATCCTTCAGACCCATCAGCCTAACGTCTTTCCTACTGAAAACGTTGGAAAGACTGGTTGACCGACACCTACGGGATGGAGCACTGAAAACAAAGCCATTACATCCCCAACAACACGCTTACACGAAAGGCAGATCAACTGAATCGGCTCTGCACTTGTTAGTACACAAGATAGAGTCAGCCATTACAAATAAATCATCAACACTAGCTGCCTTCATAGATATAGAAGGAGCTTTTGATAAAACCACGCACAACAGCATTATCCATGCCCTGCAAGGCTACAAAGTCGAACCAGTAATAACAAAATGGATTACTGAGTTGGTCAGCAAAAGGGCAGTTCAAATAGAAGTAAACAATACAACAAGAGCAAAAGTGATCAAGGGATGCCCACAAGGAGGCGTCCTATCACCACTTCTATGGAACATAGTAGTGGACAGCCTTCTAAAAAGACTAAACGAACAAGGCTACACTACTATTGGATATGCAGATGACCTAGCAATACTGATAAGCGGAAACGCTGAAAGCATCTTATGCGAAGTAATGCGATCTGCTTTACGTATTGTGGAACAATGGTGTGGCGACCATCAGTTGTCAGTAAATCCAAGAAAAACAGAACTCATTCTTTTCACCAACAAAAGGAAGTTACCAGAACTCAAGCTACCAAGCTTATTCAATACCAAACTCTCCCTATCAACTCAAGTGAAATACCTGGGCGTCACACTTGATCATAAATTAAATTGGGCGAGTCATATCGAAAATAAAACAAAGAAGGCCTGTATAGCTTTTTATCAGTGCAAGAGACTAGTTGGTAAAAAATGGGGTCTCAACCCTAAAATAACACTGTGGCTATACACTTCAGTTATCAGGCCGTCTATAACATACGGATCCGTTGTGTGGTGGCCCAGAACACAACTGGCTACGGTGAAAACGAAACTCCAAAGCCTGCAACGCCTGGCTAGTGTTGCGGCAACTGGATGCATGAGAACTACTCCATCAGTCGCTCTTGAGTACCTGCTGAACCTAAGACCTCTGCATCTCGTCATTAAAGAAGAGGCACAGGCAGCCGCACTAAGACTGAGAGCCAACGGACTGTGGAAGCTAAACATAGAAACACCACACTCAACTGTACTGAATGGAATCCTGAAGGAAATACCACTCCTTGAGGCGCCCACGGACAGAACATTGTGTCATCATGTTTTCGATCGAAGATACAATATCCAACTTACAGCAGAAATGGAAGATAATTTTGGTATCGATGAAGTTAGGATATACACAGATGGCTCCAAAACCACACAGGGTACTGGGGCAGGTGTCTTCTCGAACGACCTAAATATTAAAATCTCAACCACCCTAGATAAACTTAACACTATCTTTCAAGCAGAATGTATAGGTATAACCAAAGCAGCACAAGCGGTTGCAGCCAGAGATGTCAGAGGACATAATATTAAAATTGTCTCAGACAGTGCATCCGTACTTCAAGCTCTACAAAGCAACACTATAACCTCTGTCCTAATACTGGAGTGTCATAATACACTGCAGTCCATTGCAAACACAAACAGGGTGACTCTGCAATGGATTAAAGGACACAGTAACTCACTGGGTAATGATGCAGCCGATGAACTGGCCAAAAGGGGTTCAAGGACGGCGGTATACGGCCCGGAACCACTACTGCCTATACCCCTGGCACAAATCAGAGCATGGCTGCGCCTTACAACAGAAGCTAACCACCAAACAGAATGGAGAAACAGCGCAGGATGCAGGCAAACAAAGAATGCTGTTCCGGTAGCTTCGAAGAAGCTTGCCCGCAACCTCACAAGACTAAACAGGGACCAAATCCGTAAAGTACTAGGTACGATAACCGGACACTGTCCCCTAAACAAACACCTGTGCACCATAGGTGTGACAGATAGCCCTCTGTGCAGAGGCTGCATGGAGGCGGAAGAAACGCCACAGCACGTGCTCATGGAGTGCAGGAGCGTGGCGGATCAACGGGCACAGATTCTCCAGTCTCCAGTATCACTATCGGAAGTCTGCAGCAACCTGAAAAGGCTGCTCGGCTTCTGGGAGGAACTAGGATGGCTGGAATAAAAGAAAGAGACAGATATCACGTACAATGGCCCAATCGAGTGGCTAAGTGCGGAAAAGGCCCCGACAAACTAACTAACTAACTAAGGCATTCCACGATACATTATCTAATATCCTGAACGAATGCACACCTAAACAAAAAATAAAAATAAAAACGAATTACAAAAAATATTGGTTAACCAAAGGCATCAAAATCTCCTGCAAAAATAAAAGACTATTAAAAACACTTACCCTTAAAACTAGCAACTCAATAATAACAAAATATTATAAAAAATATGAGAAATTATTAAAAAAAATAGTATCTACAGCAAGAAAATTACAATACATTCATAAAATAAAAAAATCTAATAATAAAGTCAAAACAATGTGGAATATAATAAATGAACGTACCAATAAAATAAATAAAAAGGAATAATATAACATAACACTACAATCTAACAGCATTAAAACAACCTCGGAACCAAAGGAAGTTGCAAACATTTTTAACAACTTTTTTGCATCGATCGGCGAAGAAAGCCCTTTACGAACAAATGAGCCAAAAGGTACCCAAGTGCTCACACCGACCCAAAACACAATGTTCCTGGCCCCTGTAGACCCTTATGAAATAAATGCTCTGATAAAAAACCTAAAAAACAACAACAGTCACGGAATAGACGAACTCCCACCTAGTTTACTCAGGAATTGCGCGGATGAACTCACCTTGCCATTCTTCAAATTAATAAACCAATCATTTGAAGAAGGCGTATTCCCCGATCAGCTAAAAATCGCACTAGTGAAACCCTTACACAAAAAAAATTGCAAAACAGACCCTAATAACTATCGCCCAATAGCCCTTCTGCCTACAGCTTCAAAGATCTTTGAAAAAGCAATGTGTAATCGTGTGTACACCTTCTGTGAGAAATATAAAATATATTTTGACGAATGCCAAAATGGCTTTCGAAGAAATAAATCCACATCACTAGCAGTTTTCAAATTTATACAGGAAGCCCTAAATATAATAAATACTAAAAATTACGCAATCGGCATACTGCTTGATATGACCAAAGCCTACGATAAAGTGCAATATGGTATATTATTGAATAAGCTCTACGGAGTCGGAATTCGCGGCAAATCATATGAATGGTTCAAGTCTTACCTAGAAAACAGAGCGCAATTAGTAGAAGTAGAATTCTTCAACAATAAAACGAATGAACTCCAGAACTATCGATCCAACATCAAGGCAATAAACGCCTCAATACCCCAAGGGAGTGTTATTGGCTGTCTTCTTTTTCTCCTATACATTAACGATCTGCCAAAAATCATAATGGAGTCCGGACCATGCGTTTTGTTTGCGGACGATATTTTTATTCTTACTTCCTGTCATGATAACGTACATTTAAATAATATCCTTAGTAATATATTCACTAAAACAATCACCTGGATGACCGAACATAATCTAGAAATTAATTATGCTAAAACTAAATTAATAACATTTCACCCCCACCAAAAAAATCCTCTTCATGTAAATTTTTCATTTAACAATATTAATATAGAATCAGTAAATGAATTTCCACTGCTAGGTTTAACTATAGATTCAAACATCAATTGGAAATCACACGTACAGAAAATAAAATCCAAACTTTCCAAATCTGTGTACGCTCTTTGTGAAATAAAAAAGACCACAAACTTGCAAACTGCTTTGGTTACCTACTACGCCTATGGCTCATGCATGGCTTAACTACGGCGTAATAATGTGGGGGAATAGCACAGACGCACCGGCTCTGTTCACTATTCAAAAAAAGTTACTTCGTATTTTAGTTAATTTAAAACAAACGGATAGCTGCAGACCCCATTACATAAAATTAAATATTCTAACTCTTCCTTCTATATACATACTAGAAATCTGTAAATTCGCACACACACTTCAAGATTTTTACACTAAACGAGAAGACATACAGACAAGATACACACTCCGACACAAAACACGATTAAACATACCGACATCCCGATTAAAAATGCACTCATCTAGTCCACTGGTCATGTCAATAAAAATATACAATAAACTACCCGAGATACTCAGAAATGAGAAAAAGATTTCAATTTTTACAAATAAATTAAAAAAAATACTAATAAATAAATGTTATTATAGCATAAATGAATATTTAATTGACAAATCCATAGAACTGACAGAATAATTTTAATGAATAATATATATTTTTTTTAAATGAATATTTTATTGACAAATCCATAGAACTGACAGAATAATTTTAATGAATAATATTTCTTTTTTTATTAAATTAATAATGAATAAAATTATCGATGTAATTAATAATTAATAAAATGTCACCTTAAATTATAATTAGATTAAGTATTAGTTTGCATGTATAAATTAGTAGTCCTTTAAATCTATGTTTTGCTGTGCCCGACAGGGTCCACGATTGTTACTACAAATGTTTACCAACTTACCACCTAAGCAAATACATTGTGGAATGCAATAAATAATTGAGTATTGAGTATTTTACAAAACGTGAAAAAAGCTAAGGTTTTCGCTACAGATATTTTCTCATAACGAAACACGAAACGAAACAGATTAGCCTATCATTCGGTTATTTTAATGATGGTGTTATTAAGAAATATTGTGTATGCTTTTGCGACGCTTATGTAAATGCTTCAATGTAAAGAAAGAGATAGCTCAGACGGCGCAAAAGAATCACATTGCTTTTGCTAAAAATCGTAGGAAATCTTAGTTTTCAGTTTATGAACCCTGCCAGGGCAAACCCTACTCAAAAATCGAATTAGCACATTCTGCAACAACATTTTACGGTTATTCAATTTTATGACGACTTAGACATCCTACAACATCCAGAACGTTTAAAAAATATATGTAGGATCGTCAGGAGCGAGCGAGCGAGGAGGAGTGCCGAGCGGTACATCGTCAGGAGTATGGGCGTTCCCATTATCCCATTAGGGATAAACAAGACCTGTAAAAACAATTACACACTTTTAGTAACAAGATAAAGTAAGTTAAAGGTACAGCAACAATACAGTTAATCGAACAGACCATTAAGGTCCCACAGTTCGTAAAGTGGCAAAGCCACCCAATGATTATGCGTGATAACCGAACAAACCCTTAAGGTTTACAGTTCGTACAGCAGCGTAAGCCACCCAATGATAAACGAACAAACCCTTAAGGTTTATAGTTCGTACAGCAGCCTAAGCCACCCAATGATAAACTAACAAACCTATAAGGTTTATAGTTCGTACAGTAGCATAAGCCACCCAAATACAAAGTGTATCGCTCGCTTGCAGCAAGCCTATACAGCTATGTGAATATACAGCAGTGCTGTACTAGTTAAACCGACAGTATTGTCGGGAGCAGGAACTCTTTACTGAGTCGTATCTGAGGATCGACTCTCATACTTACGGAGTGCACGCTCTTTTATAAGACGATGCCCCCACCTTGCAACCTCTCCATAACAAGTCTGTCCATGGCGCACGACAGTGCGTCACGCGTTTACTTGATACAAAACACTAAAATATGCTAAATCTAATAAGATCTGTAATCAAATAACACAATAATAATTGTCATGAATATGTAATATGTAATAAATATGTAATAGTGATTTCATAAAATAATTCGTTGTACATACAAAATAAAGTGTCAACAATTGTTTTTAATAAAACCATCGATAACAATTATCGAAATAAAGTAACCACAAATCAGTGTGCATACACTGAGTACTCAATAAATCATGTTTCGAATTAATAAACAATAATTGATAGTAAAATCAGCTTAAATTAACAATAAGAAACACAAATTATAACAAAAGTAGTTAACACCCACAATTGTGATTAATAAACCGTCTCCGACATATAGATGCACTAGCAACAAATTCCTGTACAAAAGCGGAGATAGATAATAAAAGTAATTATTATTGTATCGCATGTTCCTATACATGCTGAAACCGTCACCATATTGACACGTATGTCAACGCTGCCGGAAATTTATTTCTACTTATGACATATTAAAAGGCAAAAATAAGGCCAGAATTTAACAATATGCCTGATAGTCAGAGTGACAATAAACGGTAGCATGACTACTGAATTGTTTATTGATTTTATCCATCATCTTCGCAATTACAAGTAACCAGAAAAACGTTTGCTAGTTTCTGATGGAGCTGCTTCGCATTTGGATGCGATGTCTGTCATTTATTCACACACCCTCCAAAGCTACCACAAATTGGTGAGCTTGAGAAAAAAAAAAGATTGAATTATTATAAATAGACAGTCCTCAGGAGAACGACGATGATTTCTTTTGTTTCAGAGGCTATTGCCATAAAGAAACTTAAATTACGATATGTTATACAAGATGCAATTTTAGAGCAACTACCTAAAATAACCGGAAAGTAATGACAATATTTATGCAGAAATTATTGAAGTACCACACAATTCAGTTCTTTATTCATGTACGATCCACGGCAGGTAATCTTCAAGCTGATTTTCCTAACCTTATGTCTATGGTATCGTCTATGGGTCACATATCTTGTCTGACAGTTCCCTTCCCCCGCCCTATTTCTGTCTGTCCGACGCCATGTTTGTTGATATGTCAAAACTTTTGACAGTTAAAGTTAACTCACAATATTATAGTTTCAAAATTGATCGAGTGAAGTTTTATGTTAATTTATTTCCATAACTTATCCTCTCAATTCCCTGAAGCTGTAATATTATCTTGCATTATGTACAACAAGTGCTGTGTTGTGACCTGTGCTAGTAGACGAAAGGACGTCAGTTTTCATATATTTCCAAAAAGTGAGATAGGACTCAAAAAATTTAGACTCCATTAACTGTGAAAGACTGCGAAGCTTGAGCTTCCAGAAACTTCGGAAACAATTTGTGTGTCGAAATGATTTCGAGAAAAGGTTTCTTTCTGCAACGCACTATAGAGTTCGTCTTTGCCCTGATGCTTATCCAACGTTATTTACTGAGTACGAGATATCTAGTGGTATCCCTCAAAGTACTTGTGGTACTTTGAGTTTAATGAATAATCACTTCACTCTATCTCATCTGCACATGTTTTGTTCTTCAAACACACCTATTTATTACTTCTGTTTAAATCAACACTAAAGTTCAGTAAACACTTCAGAAAGTAGTAAAGTGAAAGTTATAACATGTTGCTTCAAAGTATGCGGTGTGCCTTTACATGAGTTTAAACTATCATGTGTGCTTTAGATTAATATATTATGTAAAATGTTTTTCAGAGAGTGTCAAAGCTGATCATACATATTGTAAAAAAGGAGACATGTGAATCACACCTACTGCAAACCAACATTTGTGCAGAAATGCTCCAAAACTGGCAACATTGGTGACGGTAAGTTTCCGTTTAACTCTAATCTGATAAATTGACAAATAAACTAGTTTTTCACTGTAATTCTTCTGTCATAATTATGAACATCAACTATACAACAGAAGAAAATAGATCATGATCATTATCTGCATAGCCTTTTCCCAACCTTTTTTTGGGATCGGCCATCAGTCTAACTGGTTGCAGCTGCATACCAGCACGCATAGCATGACCACGCTATGTCTACGGAAGAATAGACATACTGACAGCAAGAATAGACAAGTCAATACAGTTTGTCTATTCTTCCTGTCAGTATGTCTATTCTGCCGTAGACATAGCGTGGTCATGCTACGTGCAGGTAAGTTGCAGCCAAGCACAAGCCTATTAAAATATAAAAAAAAAATACATACAGGAAATGTTTATTTGACTTCCACAACCCATCCACACCATGGTAAGACTGGTTGTCAGAACAGTTAAATAGGTCATGTTGTAGGGTTAATGTACCCAGTAACTTGGTAACAGGGCAAAAAATATCTACTGGTGAACCCTGAACGTTATGAAACTGTTATGAATTTGCTTCAATCCACTTTTATTTATGAAAACAGTCAGCTTTTGCTGAAAGTTTTGTTTTTGGTCATTAATGGTTATGAATTAATATGAACATAAATATTATTTTCATTTCAGTAACGGAAGCGGATGTATATTCATCATTTCAGCCTTTGCCGATGACACTTAGACATGGAAATAAAGTCGTAGAAGTGCCATCAACAGGTAAATGATTAATTTGTCACTGAAGTCTATTTTTTGTCACCTAAAACTATCATTGACATGATGGAGCTAAAATGTTGAGTGAAAATTATATTATTTAGACTAAATTATTGGACTATCTTGCTTTAATCATACCCATCCTTTATTTGGAAAGTTTTCAATAGTTTTTATTATTATTATTTATTTATTATTAATGCATATCTATTTTCCATTTCAGAAATGGAAGTGGATGTAATACCATCATTACTGCCTGTGGCTTCTACATCCATGTACATGAAGTCCTACAAGAACCAATAGCAGGTAAGAAATGTTTGAGTTTATTAATCTATTATTATATAATAATAATATAATATATAATATAATTTTGTTAACTTTGTCGGATAAGGTGTTTTACTAAACTTCTAAGAAAGAACATATTATTGTGATTTCAGCAGTATTTTCATAAATTTTTAGGTTAAGTACATTTAACTTGTTTGTAATTTATACAATTTTAGTAGTCAATTACCTAAGCCAATGCAGTATAGACATGGTGGCAAACCACTTGATATGGTAATCAATTAAATTATATATTTTTCAGATAAAATTGTGATTTGAACTCTATCGTCAAAGAAAAGACGGCGTGTCGTACATATGAAAAATAAACTACCGCCGCATTGCTCTAGGCTTTACAAAGAATATGTTAAGTCAAGGAGGCAGCTTAATTTCAATTTACGAGCAAAAAAAGCATTGAAATTTTCAAAAGACAAATCTTTTGTAAAGCTCACAGAAAAACTGAATCCAATTGCAGTAAAATTTTTATGGATGCAGATTAAACAATGCACTCAAAAAGCCAGGGGCAGGCGATTCTCAGATGAAGAAAAATTGATAGCCAGGGCGATAATGAAACAGAGCCCAAAGTGCTACAGATTTCTTCACAGAATATTTATTTTACCATCCAAATACACATTAAACAAAATGATTTCTAAATTAAACATTGAAGCAGGAATCAATCCCCAAATATTTGAGGCTGTGAAAAATGAGGTAATATAATAATATTACCTCATTTTTCACAGCCATTTTAATTGAAACGGTTTATCTTAGCCATACATGCTCCACCTTAGGCCGCATCATCGCTTAAGATCAGGTGAGTTGCGGCCAAACCAAGCAAGAATAAATAAACATACAATAAGGAATGTAAAAAAAAACAAATTTTCTGAATAAAATTAATAATGTTTTATAATATTGCTTTTAGGTCAGCACTTGGGATGCCAATAAAAGATATTGCTCCATACTTTTTGATGAAGTGGCTTTGGAAGCAGCCTAGTCTTATGACAAACATAAAGACATAATAAATGGATTTGTGGAAATAAATGGATTTGTGGAACTAAATGACAAAACAAATGACTTCGCCGACCATGCCCTTGTGGTTATGTTGCGAGGAGTGGTTCACAAGTGGCAACAACCACTGGCCTTCTATTTTTGTAAAGGAGCAACTGCTGGGGTTCAACTAAAACACATAATCAAAGACATTATAACTGCTGTTGGTAACACAGGCCTGAAACCACTGGCTCTGGTGTGCGATCAGGGTACAGCATTCCAAGCTGCCCTGAAGAGCCTGCAAGAAGACACAAGGCGACAGCAAATAATTTCAGGGGAAAACATTGGTGAGTAGGTCTTGTCCTCTTTATGTGCATCCTTGTTATTTATAACATGTTGCCTATACTCCTTATAATTTATGTTATTAATTATTGAATAATTTAAAATGAATAGGCTTCAACAAGACTTCTAAAGGGAAGCTGTTAAGACAGGCGGTAACAGAAAAGTCGCAGCACCACGAATTTTGGAAGGACGCAATTCACATATTAAGTAGCATTAAATTTGTTGACAAACATGGTAAAGAAACATCTGTGCCATCATTAAAAAATTGGATTACAACCTTAAAAAGATTCCAGAGAGTGTGGCAATACTTAAATGAAAAAAATATTAAAATTATGCGCTCGATATTTGAACTCAGATCCAATCGAAAACCTTTTTGGACAAATGCGAGCGTATAATTTTAGAAATACAAATCCAGATTGCCACACTTTTAAAAGTACCTTTAAATCCTTGTTAATCACGAGGTTAATACAATTTCACTCAGATAGCTATAATTGTGAAGAGGATTCAGGTGAACAGTTATTGAAATTAAAATCCCTATTTAATACAGAAAAAATAGTTCCCGAATCAGATCTGGTATGTTCACCCGAGTCCCGTGCGCTATCGAGCTGGGTCGAAAGTGAAAGTGTTCAAAATTCAGCTACGCAAGAAAGACTGAATGTCCACTCACGTGCTTTAACCACTGGGTGGGTCATAAGAAAAATACTTCAAAAAATAAAGTGTCAACATTGCGAAGAAAACTTAACAAGTAGGGAATCCAATTTTGATAAAAATTCTGTAAATAATTGTGTTTCCTTTAGAGAGTTCAAGAGTTTAAAACAAAACAAATTGACCTACCCTTCGGAAAATGCAGTGAGATTTTTAGGGATCATCACAGAAGAAGCAAACAAATACATAGAAAATGAACCCGAATATGATTATAAAAAGTATGAAAAATCACATCAAAACTGAGTATTTGTCTGAGTAAGTAAATTGCATAAGGATGCGGTTTCTGAATGCTTTCTCCAACTAACTTTAAGATTAACAGTATTTAATTGGTGCAATGTTATACCTCTTGCGCGTCCTTACGGACGGTTGTCCGTCGTAAGAGAAAATGCTCCAAGTGTCGCGTGGACGAGTGTTCGCCCATAAGGATCGTTCCGTATTGGCCGCCCATTTTTATAAGCAATATCGCATTTTGCAACAGATTATATCTATATTTCCAATAACCGATAACTATTTAACTGTTTTTAGTAACATTTTTGGTGTCACACCCTAGTTCCGTGCCATAAAGAAAAAATAAAAATCATCTGCCATTTTGCACTGTGACTCGCCGCCATAGGCTGTTTGTGTGTGAAGTGAAAAATTGTTAGAGAAATGTTTAATCGAAGAAAACGGTGAGTATTGTTATAATAAATTATGTAGAATTACTAAGAAATAAGTGTAGATTCCGTATTGAGTTGTAGTTTTTCGAAAAGTGATAGATATATCAGTGAAAAAGTGACGAAACTTTTGGAATGTACTAATTTCATGCATGATGGCGGCCGGCTTACGCAATAATTTTACAATAAATTTTCGTTTATATAGTCTTGAATACACATAAGTTGCTAGTTTATTTATCTATGAACATATAAAGGCCTCGAGATCATAATATTGTTGCGTATTGACATCGTAATCATTTTTCAAAGTGAATAAGTCCGTGAATAAAACCGCCATTATGCAAAGTACAGTACAAAGTACCGTCAGCCAAAACGATTTATGCACTTTTGTCATTTGTATTATTTATTGGTATGTAATAAAATGAAATCACTTTCTCATCAGTCATATCTATGAATGTTTTTGACTTTTTGACTAATTTGAATTTTTTTTAACTATTACCAAAAAAAAAAATTTTTTTTTATAGGTATGTAATAAAATGAAATCACTTTCTCATCAGTCATATCTATGAATGTTTTTGACTTTTTGACTAATTTGAATTTTTTTTAACTTTTACCAAAAAAAAAAAAATTTTTTTTATAGGTATGTAATAAAATGAAATCACTTTCGCATCAGCCATATCTATGAATGTTTTTGACTTTTTGACTAATTTGAATTTTTTTTAACTTAGCAATTCACAAATAAAAATATACGCAATACAGTCCCTTCGTCTGTTTACCGGGCATGGTACAAATAGTGAAGTTTTATAATCTTTTTAGCCTGGCGAAAGACGCCGCTGCGAGGGCGTCCAGATCGAGATCGAGATCGATAACCCCCGGCCCAGGGGATCGATCGCAGTCGCTGCGGAGCAGTGCTGCCCGTCGGGCGTTATATATGAACCTGCTGCACGAGCTCCCCGTCACCGATCCTCCTCTGCCCCCGTCCCCGCCGCGGTGAGTCTTTTTCATAGCGTAAATAACGTATTATTTTTGTTACAGTGAAGTAATTTTTTGTATTTCTTATCTTTGTAGCCGCTACGCTTTTCCCGTCCAGGCGACCCCTGGTGGTTCTCTCAACGTGCAAGGAGACCCCTTGCCCGTGGAGCAGACCCCAGGTGGTCGCGTTCGCATTGGGCAAAATGAGCCGGCCTTGCCGTTGTGGTAAGTTGCATTTCTTCAGAGTATCTCCACGCTACGTTTTCAAATTTGGTTACATTTTTTACGATATTATATTTGCTCACAGGTCTAGCGTAGTGGAGCGGGTGGAGCGGCTGGACATGTCCGAAGAGGAGACGGAGGAGTTGATGGCCAACCATCCATGGCACGTGCAGCGGTGGATGAAGGACCTGCCGGGCGTCACCGACGTAGCTCGTTCTACTCCTCTCATGCCTAGCTCCACATCTGAGGTGGCTGCCACCACCGAAGTTGATGCTGTCCCATCAACTTCGGGAGTGACAGCACCTTCCCAGAGAGTACCTAGGTGTGATGGCAGTGACCTCGATAGCGAATTCGATGACGAATTCGATATCGAGCTCATGCCAAGTGCCAGGGACTTTCCTGACACTGAGGAGTTGGACGACCGGGAACAGCGTACTTTAGCCGAGATCGAAATGGGGATGGACGACGCTGCCGATCGCTTATTGGGTACCTCGGCTAGTTTCGAATGGGTATCAGACTTTGACTCGTTCAGGGCTGTTCGTGAAGAGTTTTCAGGTCCTACCCCAGGGCCAGTCAAAGACTACGATTCGCCTTATGATGCCTTTGTCGACATTTGGGATAAAGACATCATACAGTTGATCGTCCGCGAAACTAACCGGTATGCCCAGCAGACGATCGAGACTATGCGTTCGCGAGGAACATTGACACCATCATCTCGCCTTCATTTGTGGACTGACACAAATGAAGAGGAAATAATGGTTTTTTTCGGAATGTTCATGTACATGGCTATCGACCCGCGGACGTCGCTATCTGAATATTGGTCATCAAACGCTGTTCTCCAAATGCCGGGGTTCAGACGTCTGATGTCCTATAATCGGTATGTCTTGCTGAATAAGTTTCTTCATTTTGTTGACAATGACGAGAGTCAAGTGTCGCAAACTGAAGCAACTTCTTCAACAAGACAGGCGGCTAGGCTGAGTAAGTTGGCACCTGTAATTGAACATCTCGGAAAAAAGTTCTATTCCTTGTATCACCTCGGGCCTGACATCAGCATCGATGAGTCTTTGACCTTATTCAAGGGCCGTTTGTCCTGGGTCCAAACAATAAGGTCAAAGTCTGCACGATTTGGAATCAAGTCATATGAACTGTGTGAGGCCAGGACGGGTTATATGGCTAGATTCCAAATCTACACGGGCAAGGATGACAGTTCCGACGGTGAGCCATCGTCGCTTGGCATCAACTTGGGTCGCAAGAGCACGAAAGTAGTCCTTGATCTATTGCAAGGTCTTGAACGTCGGGGGCATTGTGTGGTGATGGATAATTATTACAATTGTCCATCATTAGCACGATACCTCAAGAGTTTGGGCTTTGATTGCTTAGGGACTCTTCGTGCAAACCGTCGAAACGTCCCTAGTGACATTGCTAAGGTGTCGAAGAAAGTGAGGAAGGGGACTGTAATATCTCGCCATTGTGGAGATGTTTCCATCGTTGCATGGAAAGACTCCAAAATGGTGAATATTATATCCACCTATCACAACTCCGACACCTACATTGGGACTAGGGCGGGTAAAAGAGTTGTGAAACCTGTGTGTATAAGGGATTACAACAGGACCATGGGGGGCGTTGATCTGAAAGATCAAAAGCTCTCCATGTACCTGTTGGAGCGAAAGAGAGGTGTGAAATGGTACATTAAAATGTTTAAAAGGTTGTTGAATGTGAGCATCCACAATGCTCTTGTTATGTATGTGGGATCGCTGGAGCGACGCGGTCAACTGCCCATAACGCATCGTGAGCTCGATCGCCGCTATGAGCTTGCAGATTCTTTGACTAGTCGGCATCGCCCCCCTATAGTTGAGATTAGCAAGCCAGTAGGTGACCTCATGAGGCTCAGGCAAAACATCGTGCACGCGCCAGAGTATTCGATAGGTGGCCATAAAAGATCTAGATGTGTGTTGTGTTATCGAAAGAAAGTGAACAAAAAGGTTCAATCGAGGTGCGTCACTTGACGTATATCTTTGTTTCGCGGAATGCTGGACAGTTTGGCACTCTGAAGCAGATCTCCCAGGCGAAGATATACGTGGGCGGAAAAGGAAGCGCCGAGAGTGAGCATGTTTTGTTGTGTGGATGTGGAGTATGACTTTGCTTGAATGCGATGACTACCTGGGCCCTCGCACGAGGGTCCAGGTAGTCACGTTTCGACGGTTTGTGATGCCTAACCGTAGATCTCGCTGAAATACGCTGCTGCCGGAGTGCTGCTACAGTACTTTCTCAGTTATTATGTCCTGTGACCAGTCGCAGGACATAATAACTGACAAAGTACTGTAGCAGCACGCAAAAAAGCAGAATTATGGTGCTACAGTCCTGGGACTGTAGCACCATAATTCTGCTTTTTTTACTTTTACCTGGCCACGGGGTTTTGGGGTTTGTCTCATGTAACTTGTTTTAACTTTTTTTATTTCTTATTTTTATATAAATGGTTTTTGAATTTAAATTTGCCTTCTGCGATACTATAATCCAAGCCTAGACTGACACAGGACATCAGTCTAGTTTTTTTTATACTTGTAAAAAATAGTTAAAAAATTTTATACTTGTAAAAGATATCACGTGTGTACATTTTACTGAATATTTTTCTTGTTCCCATAATGTGGTGATCTATGCCAATTTTGTTTGTTTACCTTGAATTATGTAACATAATAAAGAGCGAACTATATTACAATTTTTGTGTACAATAAAATATATTCTATTGTTTCGCAATATACATTTGCATGTCTGTGTGAAAGTTTTGTTCTGATAGAATTTAGCAAATATATTTTTATTTTATACACTTGTTTATTTTTTTTTTCTTTTGTGTTTTTGTTTTGTTGTTTTTTTTTTGTTGTGTTTTTGTTGTTTTATTATTCTTTTTAAATAAATTTTATTTACATCATTTCGAAGCACTCTTTTATTTGTCATAATCCCTATTTCTTTCAAAAACTCATCATAATACTCCCTTCTTTCATATCATTCTTTACACACTCCAAACCAGTCACCAATCCCGATAGTCCGTAGTTGCAGTTCAGGTAGTCAATATCTATGATCAAGGGAACATTTATTTATTTATTTAGGTATTTATTACAACTATTATCACAGGCTTACCAGTGTAGTTATACATTACATTACACCACCACATCACCATTACATTATGATTATGCCTGTTGAACCATCACGGGAGAACATCCTTTCGAATAAAAAATAACATTTATTTAGTTATTTAGGTATTTATTACAACTATTATCACAGGCTTACCAGTGTAGTTATACATTACATTACACCACCACATGACCATTACATTATGATTATGCCTGTTGAACCATCACGGGAGAACATCCTTTCGAATAAAAAATAACATTTATTTAGTTATTTAGGTATTTATTACAACTATTATCACAGGCTTACCTAATACAATAGTGTAGTTATAGTTATACACATAGCATACAAAGATATACAACGATAGTGGCATACAACTTGACGGAGATATCAATGAACATACGTAATTCATCTTATTTGAAGTCAGTAAATAAATATTGTTTTTAGAATAAACTAACATTACAAACAAAACAAAATCACTAAAATAATAATAAATAACAACATTACAAACAAAACAAAATCACTAAAATAATAATAAATAACTAATAAATACTAAACAAAAAACGTACTTGAAAATTATAGCATTGAAATTTATTGTACGTAATATGTCTATGCTGACTGTACTACGGCACTTGACGACGCAGTTGAGAAAATGGCGCGCCGCGCGAGCGTTGCGCGTCTTCGTATTATTACCGTTTTTTCTGCTAGTAGTATGTTTGGAAGTGAACTACGGTGTTATATGAGTGCCTAAACATATGTGTTGTCGTGATATAGTGTTATTTAGGTGAATATGTTTGTGAATTCGGTGTATTGTGATCAAGTTTGAAGGTCATGTGAAGAAAAAATATCAAAATGAAAATATTTCACGCCGCTGTGTGGTCAGGTTAGTTTGAATTTCTTAGATACATATACCAATAGATAGGTAAACTCATAACGAATCCACGAAGGTATATGTTATATTGTGTAATTATCTGTATAATAGCGAAATCTTGATTTTTCTGAAGGTCTACCTAAAATAATTTTATACCTACAAAATGCTCCGACGTTTGAGGCATTTTTACGTAATGTTCGCGGACGCGTGACGGGAATATAGAATATTAAAAGGCACAGATGTCTTAAGACTGGCGGACAAATCGTTACCTCAGATGCAATTAAAGGCTCTTAAAAAGTATACAACAAAATAAAAAAATAAAAAGAAATAAAACTGAATCAAAAAAAGTTTTTTATTTCCTAACATTCCTTCTTTTCACTAACATATTGCATTAATTGCAATATGTCCATAAAATAAAACTGAAATAACTAATTCCTAGTGGAAAAATCCTTTTAGGCTGAAGCAGTACCTAGCTCTAGCTCAAAGTTACACGCCGATTAAGGCTAAAATTAAAAAAAAAAAATGCGTTCATACAAGATATGTGAGCTTTCGACAGCGTCGAATTTTGCTCTATGGGAGTGCCCTGTCTGATACGTAGTATCTCAAAGTAGTCTGTGGTACGATCACAGCAGATTTTTATTGGAGATGAAGGAACATCAGAGTCGGTTCTTACAACTTACAAAAACAATATCTAATATCAATGATTGATTTTAAGTTTTGTAACTCTCTCTATCGCACGGTACGGTTCGGGGAGCAGGGGCATATTGTTCATATTTGTTTTGTTAACCCGAAAAGAGGCAGAGCGAGCGGTATGAAAGAGATAACATTTTTGGAAAAAACTAATCGCGCCGCGTAGCGGCACCTCACAATCCTCTTTTTTTTAAACTTCTTACAGGCAAAATGATTTTAAATATGTGAAAGTTAAACCTAAGCGTTAAACCTAAAGAAAGTTAAACCTAAGCGTAATTTTGTTACAAATTACAAAATGCTTTTAAAAAAAGTAATGGGATCTCAGAGATAAAGAAGAAAGGACTGTTAGATTTAGTGAACAAAAATATAATTCCTCACTATTATCGCCACTTCTAGTATAAATGGTTTCATAAATTGGTTTTCGTTAATTTTAGAATATCATTTGTTTTAAAGGGCAAGTGTTTTTTAACCGACTTCAAAAAGGAGGAGATTCTCAATTCGATTGTTTTTTTTTTATGTATGTACATCGATTACTTATCGATTATTTTATCTGAGATTTATGATCCGATTTACGTGATTCTTCTTTAGTTTGATGCGGAATAGTTGCCATTTGGTCCCATAAAAATTTAACATTGTTTGGCCCAGTAGTTTTAATTTTATGAACATTTTTTTATTTTTTATGTATTTATTTTTATGTTTGACCACGCATAACTTTTTTCAGTGTAGTCTGATTTCGATGATTCTTTTTTAAATTGATAGTGTATACCTCAAATTTCAAGAAAATATTCCACCTCTAAGGGTTGAAAATTAAGGGATGACAGTTTTTTTTTGGTGTCGCCGTTTCGTAATTAATTTCTATAATGAGAAGTAGGCACTAAAAACTAAAAAAAAAATTTAACAAAAAAGACAACCGCCTTCAAAAAGTAAAAAATATCTTTCAATTCGCAAGTCGGCGGCCTTTGGTTTTGCTTGTTGTTTTGTATTGCCACCGACTTGCGAATTGAAAGTTATTTTTTACTTTTTTTTTATTTTTTACTAGTTACTAGTTAGTTTTTACTAGTTTTTTATTTATTTTATTTTCGAGAATAATCTTTACTTTTTGTTATTAATATTTTTTTTTTGTTTGTTGGCCATGTACGTATTATATTTTAATCAGTAAAGTTAGTCTTATATTAAATTAATTACTTTTTGAGATATGCAAGATGCAAAGAATTTAAAAACGTCATACCTACTGTAAAATCGCTGATTTTTAATAGCGTCCGCGTCGGTGTTATGCCAGCGGTATGAGTTAAATATAGGTAAGTCTCCAGCATCAGATGCATGTAGTATCTGTAGGTATATTATTTTCAAATCAAAAACACACCGAAACAGAAAATTACAAAAACAGAATATTAATGATTCAAACGATAATACATTTATTTGGTGCTAAGGCTTTTTACAAATTGTGCAATATCGATGACAATGAATCGGTAAGGTTTTGTTTTGATTTCCAGCAAGTGTAACCATTACCTCGAACATCCATCCAAAAGGCACTTTATGCACGACAAATAAGTTTTTACAATTTATGCTTCGTAGGATAGACTCCAGATTGTAGTAACGGAATGTTACTTGACGTTTGACGTTTTGACAGATGTCATTCCTGGAAGCGATGTTATGGCCAGGATGGCTTAACGGAATTGTAGAACGCGCATACGCATTCACTTGTAGTAATAACTATTTAATACTAAAATTATAAGTTGTTTAAGAATATCTTCAAATAAATAAGCTGAAGACCTCCATACATTGTTTTACTTATAAGAAGACACCAAGACACAGATATCCTGTGTTTTATCAGTAGACAAAAATCCAATCTGCCCTTTTAAACTACCTGATAACGAAGCGCCATCTTGCGATCGACGGACTACTCTACCGCAGCTAACCATGAAGATAGTTCGATCATTAATCAAAACTTATACCAATTTTTGTAGTCAGGCGTCATTTTAATTAGCCCGTGAAATTTGGTTAAATGGCACTATTTTCCTTAAGAAACCAACTCATTTGTAGATTTTATCTATGGCATTCTATATTATCTATGAACTTATAAAACTATTTTTTGCACAATCATTATGATCATTCAAGAAAAGGTTAAAGAAGAGCTCCGTTTTTTTTTTATTCCTCCGCCTCTGATACCTCAAAAAGTCTCCGACTTGCTGAGACATTACATTTATCAACACTACCTTGATTCTTTAGATTTAGAAGGCAAAAAAACTTTTAAGATTATTTTGTAATGGATGTGAGGGACAGAATAGAAACTACCACATAATACATACGCTAGTATTTTGGCTTCTACATAAATCCCATCAAAATGTGAAAGAAACTCATATGAGTAACAGGGCATCCCAGTAAGAGGGCATAGTTTTTTGCCAGTCGACTGAGCATTCGAAAGGGTAAAGATAAGCATATCAGAACGAAAATAATATGAAGAAATATATAAAAAACATGGACTAGCACGGCTTGTGATTCGAATGTGAGTTAATAGATATTTAATGATTTGGACAGACTTCATAAAAAAATTGAAGCTCTGTTACATTTAAAGAGGATATCATTGAGGAAAGGTTACAGAGAGAAGGGTAGAAGTCGTAGAATACAAAGAATAACTAATTGTCATGTCAGTTGTTTTAGAAACTATGTCAATAAAAGTAAAGAGGAACGGTAATAGTTCAGTATCCTGAAAAGACTTAAAATTTAAGCCTTCAGTAGTTCAGTATCCTACGATACTGCCTAAGAAAAAGAAGGCTGTCAGGGGTTTATTCATAAAAAAACAACCAAGAGTGTGCTCCTGTCTCGAGACTGGTTTGATTGTCGTCAGTACAGTGTGTGATCAAAGCCCGATTAATATTGGGGCAATAACAGAATTATTTAATGACACCAAAGCCGTATATTTATTTGTACGAAATGGCTGGAACTAGAAGTTTTTTAATGATGCGAAAAGATTTCCCTTGAAGAGTTAATAAAAAAATATAATATTAAATTCGGTGGCAACGACTATGAGGAGCTTCAGCGGCAAAAAAAACTGCATGGGCTAGCCTAACGGAAAAATTTAATTTAATTTTTATTTATGTATTTGGTTCACTAACAATTGTTGATGGTTGTTGTTGTTGATCTCTTATAAGTAAGCCCCGCATGCACTAAATCGGCGGCGGCGGCTAATCGGCGTCCTGTGCGGGCTAATAAATGCTTTTTCTTTCTTTCTTTCTTTCTTTAACGAGCAACTTTTATTAAAATTGTTTAATAAAAGTAATTTTAGTATGTTTGTATGTTTAGTATGTTGTTGCAATATTGTCTAATATTAAAACAAATCTAAAAAAGCTGACATCAATTAAATACAATAGCACCGAATAAATTCAAAAGTGCTAGTGCAGATCAGACGTATTGCTCTATTTAAACTTCTGCATGAACTGTCGTGCAATAATCCAAGATGAGCGAAATCATTTTAAGGACGACGACTTTCTTTACTTTTCGATTCATATATGTTTCATTGAAAATTCGTAAAATGGTAAAATAAGGAGAATTGCTTAAATGACAATTATATGAAATTTTACAAGTTACTCGGGAAGCAACATCTTTAGTTCATGTTCGCATTCTATTTGATTTTTGTGAGTTATTCAGCGTGAAAATTGTAGTCAATTGACTTAAAACATTGTAATGGCAGAATTGGCGGACTTATTTATGTACTGTGTTGAGCAATAAATGTTTGAATTTAAGTTTGTGCGAGATTTTTGTGTATATTTGGTAGCTCTGAGAATAGGTCGAAGGCTATTTTATTTATATGGTAAAACAAAGTTTGCCGGGTCAACTAGTATAATTATATATTGTTTGTTTGTTTACGTGTTTTTTTTCAGTACATTATGTTAGAAACATTATGGCAGATTCTGCATGACTTGGAAAACCGCGCCCCACCAACCACTGCAAAGAGTGGGCGCTGCAACAACTGCCCGCGGAAAATCTCAAGAAAATGCAAAAAATGCTCACAAAAAATCACTCTGAAATATGCTGCCAACAGTGTGAGAAAAGTGATTTGGAGAGTCCTAAAAATATTACTAAATTTTAATTTTAATCTCAGTATAAGTTCAAATTGTTAATTTTTGATGATTATTTTAATTTAGTTTGTTTTTGTTTAATTAGGTACTTAATTTATGTTGTTCCTTATAAATATTATAGAAATAATAGAGCACTTTAATAATAAAAAAGTTTTATTTTCTTATCTATTCATTAAATATTAAAAATAATTCCAACAATTTGGGGTCACCGGTGACCTCATGCGAGCAGTTATGTAACATTCTTCGTGCGAGTAACTAAGGGTTAAGAAACTGAATTTGAAAGTAGTTCCAATGTTTCAATTGCATCAAAAGCTTTAAATATTTCACTATCCATTTCGTAACTATACCTGCTTTGCTTTCTTTCACTTAAATGTAGTGTTAGGTTTAGTTTGTAGAGCATTCATCACATGTGCATATATCACACTTGTAGCTAGGTACTCACTCCCTCTCCGCGCAAAGAGTGTTCGCACGATCCTAAAATAAGTGTGCTACCCAAAACTACTTAAATGCAACTGCCACTTTTAACATTTAGGTGGCCGGCAATCGGGTCCCTATTTTGTAGTGGTCACTTAAGCCCATAGGTGGGCCTTATGTCTTGACAAAAATGATACTTGCGTCAGCTATCACTTCGTACTAAGTATTCGTATTAAGGTTTGCGTTTTTTTTGTAAAAAAAATGCTGCATAAGAAAAGCCAGCACACGACATAATGCTAGACGCAGGACTGGTGGTGGAATAGAAGATGACTCAGAATTAAATGAGATAGAAAAGAGAATTGTGGCACTAATGAGTAGTGGTGGCTTTGTAACTGGTGATGTACACTTACGGCCAAAATCAAGCCAATGTCAAAGTAATAATAGGCTATTAGTAACGTTGCAATTTATTTTTAATAAAATATTGCTACAAATTATGAAAATTATAAAGCAATTTTTTGCTGTTTTGTAGTCGTAAGGTTTTTAAT
This sequence comes from Charanyca ferruginea, assembly GCA_947361185.1. Taxonomy (NCBI): domain Eukaryota; kingdom Metazoa; phylum Arthropoda; class Insecta; order Lepidoptera; family Noctuidae; genus Charanyca; species Charanyca ferruginea. The sequence goes on along the minus strand of OX376077.1, from coordinate 17,892,761 downwards.
ATTCCTTCTCCCTGATGTAACAACTCTTATTTCCCTAGGAACCAACACCAGTGTTATCTGATAGTCCTTCAATTTTGGTTGGTCACTCTGATCAAAATATGCTACTACAGCAGCCTGGGTTTAGTACAAGTGCTGCCTCTCTTTATCATCCAATAGAGCTTTTAGAGGTAAAAAAAGGCAAAATAAGTATTATCTATTCAAGGTTCAATATTCCTTATATGTAACCAATTATAAGTCAAGGCTAAAATAATGGTAATACTGGTTTAGGATAATATTCATTTGAATGTGGATACACTAAACATACCTGTGAATCAGCCACCTCAGTCACTCACAATAGTACAGACTACTCAAAGAGAGGTAAATAAGCTTCAACTTAAAGCTGGTAATACTGTTTTAGAATAATATTTATTTGAATGTGGATACACTAAACATACCTGTGAATCAGCCACCTCAGTCACTCACAATAGTACAGACTACTCAAAGAGAGGTAAACAAGCTTCAGTGTTATACTTAAAGCCGGTAATACTGTTTTAGGACAATATTCATTTGAATGTGGATACACTAAACATACCTGTGAATCAGCCACCTCAGTCACTCACAATAGTACAGACTACTCAAAGAGAGGTAAACAAGCTTTAGTGATATACTTAAAGCTTAATTATATCACACTTTACCATTACCAATGCCTTCGCTGACACAAGAGCCTACAGGACGCCCTGACGCTTTTAACATCATAAAAGATTAAGGTAAACTTTTTTATGAATAGTAGTATTTAAATTTATTTTTAGCTCCTAGGCGACGATGCTTCCGCACTATTAGGCGATCGCCACGATCACAGCGATGCTCACAGTTTACCAGTGGAACTGACAAGTTTTTAAATATACAACCAGTTGGTTGTCTGTTGATCACTGACTTGCAAATTGCAAAAACACATAATAAAAAAAAATAACTCCTCGTTATTTCTGGCCTATACAGTTTAATGGTAAAATGTAATTTGTCTAGATTATGTAAGTTTATAATAAATATTATTTTCAGGATATCTATCAGGCTGCCTAAACTCCCATTCAGGTAAAACCACAAACCAAAACCTATTACACTAATGATACATACTCCAGCGAAAAGACGTCCCGCATACCTTAATTCACAGGTGTGCTATATACAGGGTGGGCCATAAGAGTGTTGGCGATTTAATTCTTTAATTTCTCGGGAACGCGTGGCGCGGGGCGGCGGCGGGGGGAACCGCCGCGACGCTTCCTGGAAATTTAGTCGCCATAAAGCCGTACACGGGAGCGCAGCGTGCATTTTGTGTCCGAGCGTATTACGAAAACCATAAATCAGTGATTACTGAAAGAAAGAAACATAATTTATTCGCCCCCCACGACAAAACACACACAAAAATAACAAAAAAAAATAAAAAAGCAAGAAAACGAAAATTGGTCCTGTATGAGGCCAAAAGGCTCCTATCTCAGCATGGTGCTGTAACATTAAAAAAACGTCACAGCGCTGATATTCTGATAGGGCCTGAAGTGATGTTCAAGTGAGTTTATTATACAAACAAATCTTTTTGTTGTTGGAGTAAGTATTGTTTGAATTTAGTTCTAAACGCACCAATTATTTTTAGAGCACGAAGAGGTGGAGGGAGGTCATTCTAGCAGCGACTGGCAGCGAATTTAAAACTACCACGGAGAGCAGCAGTTTTATGGGAGGAGGCCAACATAAGGTATGACGATGCTCTGGTCTTTATTTGGTTGACATCACGCGGCCAAGACAGTTTCTTATAGAGAAAGTCTGGTTTTTTTGTGAGAATAGTACCAAAAAGTGCCAGCGGCAGCCAGGTGAAACTTTCTCCGCGTTGACATTCTCATCAAATTACCCTTATTTAAAAATGGAGTGATGTGGGTTCTGGGCGGTACATTGTAACAGAACCTTGCATACGCATTCTGTGCCCGTTGGATTAGCTTCTGACTTCTACCGAGAATGCACGCCCCGTACACAGTGTCAGCGTACAGCGTCTGACGACACGGTTGGCGCAGTGGTTGAGCGATCGACTGCTGCGCTGCGTGTCGCGGGTTCGATTCCCGCACGGAACAAATATTTGTATGGCCTACAGATAGTCGTTCCGGGTCTGGCTGTTTGTGTATGTGAGTTTATATGTTTGTAAACGCACCCACGACACAGGAGTAATTCCTAGTGTGGGGCAACGTTTTTAAAAAAAAAAAAAAAAAAAAAAAAAAAAAAAAAAAAAAAAAAAAAAAAAGCGTAGTTCAGCTTGGATAATACAAGTGATTCACAGAGCATGACTCGCATATCTACATTTCTTAAGTAGGGACGAACACGATATAAAAGCTCGAGTCGGTAGAAGCAATTGCGCACAGCTTCCAGAATGTGTGTTTCAAAGTTAAATTGCCCATCAAAAACTACCCCAGGGTTACAAGCTTCCAGAACCCTCTCAATATCCCCCTTTTTCGAAATGAGATGATGAAATACTGCACGACGTTAGTATCGACATTAACAAGGTTTACGCGATTTAAGTGAAGTTTACGCGATTTAAGTGAAGTTTCAAGCGCCAATGTGATACGGAAATGGCTCAGAATGTTCGAAACATTCAAACACAACGGCTCGACAGTAGCAATTACGGCACGTGGTCGCCCAGTTACTGCAAGATCAACCCGACATTGTGGAGCGTGGAAAAGGGGCAAGCGATGACGGTTAGAGCTAACAATTATTGCAATATGATAACAGACTTTGGTGCCATCTTTGCAATAACTTCAAGGCAATACCTCGAGGATGTGGTTTCATTAAGATGGGAGACATGTCATACGGCTAGGGTATCCATAGAGCTACTGAAAAATGTTTTTTCCGGAAAACTCATTCCGAAAAGGGGGGATATTGAATGGCCACCACGTAGCCCCGATCTCTCTCCATGCGATTATTTTCTATGGGGCTACCTTAAATCGGTGGTCTACGAGAATAATCCGATCAATTTAGAGCAGCTGAAGAGGAACATTATTCAAGAAAATAACAAAATATCGAGAATAACTTTTCAACGAGTTTTCCAAACTCTGCAACTTCGGTTCCAGGACTGCCAAGCAGCCGAGGGAAGTCATTTAGACAACATTATTTTTAAGTCTTAAAAATTTCCATGTTTCTACTTTTTTAAATACGAATATTTTTTTTCAATGTTCCGTATTTCTTTTTTGATTGAATATTGAAACCGCGAAACCGCCAACACCCTTATGGCCCACTCTGTATAACGTTATTTTACTAGCTCTCCGGAACCCGTGTTCTGCCATGTTTGAAAGTCAGATGGCACCGCATGAGAATATTGTTTAACTCTAAATGATATTGTTTTATCTTTTATGGTAATTGATTTTATCATGGTTGTACTATTTTTGAGAACATCAATCAAAACGCATGAGCCTCAGTAACTGTTAGTACTGGAATAACAAAAAAACAAATAATCTTCTAATGATACATATATAGTTGCATTTTTCAAACAGTTTCACTAGAAGAAGAAACAGGAACATGTCAAAATGAGAATGTTGGAACAGTACAGTACCAGTTACAGAAATACAATGCAATCTTAAATAAATAAATCAATTCTGGAGGAGATTAAAACTATTAAAAAACTGTTAAAAAAATATCTGATCTCTATCTGGCGATCCTAAGAATGTCGAACTCAAATAGTAACGTCTCGGGATGCACCATTATGGAAACGCGGAAAATTCAGTCGCATACATTCATACTCTGTGTGAAGTCGGATCAATTGGTTCTATGTGCAGGCACGTATATTGCGCGAATGTATGATAACAAACTCGTGGAAATTCAGTACACTGATCTACCGGTAAAAATTGTCGTATTATTGAAGTTATAGAACCTTGCACCTTTATCATTGTTGAGTGGGGAATATCCGTTATAATGGGACGCGACTATGTGAGATTTGGTGGTATGAGGGAGGTCAGCTGTTTCTATATGATGGTGGGGACTATTGAAAGATTAGGAAACGAAGTATTCAATGGCCGAGCGCGACCCAAATATACAGTCACAAGAGCTTCTTCGAGTATTCTTCTCTTCAAGTGTATTGATACGGTTAAAAGTGAAAATTTTGAAAACATAACTGCGGATTAGATGATGGTGCGGCTTGGAGTGGGTTTAAGCGCGCACTCCTCCAATTTTTTCTGCCACGACTTCGTGGGCAGGGATTTCAAGACGCAGATGAGTAAGCGCGTCTCTATTGCGCAAGATTCCGGCCAGTCAGACGATTCTGGTGTAAGGTTTACTGCACATAATCCGACGATTGCGCCGTGATATGGTGTGGCTTTGACTTCAGAGGCATCAGAGTTAGTAACGAATGAGTCTTTAAGTGCACAAAGCGACAATATTTCTAATAAAGCTTACGCTTCTAGCGAAGAAACGAATCATATTGTTAAAAAGCTGTCAAAGCAATCTCTTAATATTCAAGTATGGGTGGTTTGTCAAACTCCAATAAACCTAAATGTCCAGCTATTCTTCACAGATATATATAAAACGAATACTAAAAATGATATACAAACGATTACTGTAAACCAAAGTGTATTGTGTGAAAATCAAAATACCATTATTGCGTAACTGTCTGAACTTTGATGAAATTTGAAGAATTTATCAAGCAATATGGGATTGCTGCACCAACAAAAACCCAAATCCTGGTGAATCTGGCACCCTAAGAATTTGTAATCTGAAGGAGATGGAAGTATTTGAAAGAAAATTTGACCAACCCGATACAAAAGATGAACTGTACATAAAATTTTCTATTATTTTAAACTAAGCAAAGGGGGCAAAATTTTCACACAATGTTCATGGACTGGAATCTCAAAGGGAGATCCGATTGCTTTAAGGGGTTTACAAATACTATTAACTTTTTCTTCTTCTTTTTGTTCACGAATCCGATAAAACTTTCACTAAAGCAAAGTTGTCAAAGTATTTCAGGATAATTTGACGACACGGTTGGTGCAGTGGCTGAGCGATCGACTGCTGCGCAGCGTGTTGCGGGTTCTTAGTGGCGCTCGTGCAGATGAGCTTGTCTGTGGAGATATTTCATTCAATTAGAGAGTATTTTTTCATATGTAGCATTGATGATAAGCGGCGCGCTCGGAGGACTCGAGGAGGGGCGTAGCGGGGGGTGCCCCTCTCCCTCGGCCGTGTACAGTCCGAGGACAGGCTGTTCCGAGCCGACATACTGAAAACTCAAAGCCTATCACCTCACACAAAATAACAGCAATGTACATAATAAAACAATCACCCTTCACAACATAAAGCATACAGACAAAAGACATGCTACATACAAACCTAAACTCAACAACGGATACTTGTACACGAAATAGCACCAATCATCATCTGCCCAGCCCTTTCCCAACTATATTGAGGTCAACTTCTAGTTTAACCGGATGCAGCTGAATACCGAATAGCACCAATATACAGAAGAAAACAATTACCCTCCACAACACAAAACATGCAGACAAAAGACATGCTGCATACATACGTTAACTGGTTGTCTGCAATTACATAATTATAATATCTGTGAGTAACGATGATAAATTTATTGCTGGAAGGTAACAAAATCTAATTGTAATAACAGACAAAATATCTATTTTGTATCAAAAATATACAATGTCCAGTCTATGCGACAAATCTCATCATTACAAGAGATTCAGTAATTTAGTCGAGATGCTGAAAAGGATTTACCTCACAAGCCGGTTCCTCAAAGTCATCATCGAGGAATTCCGGCTCATCGTATTCCGGCTCGTCCAACTCATCCTCGGACATGTCCACTTCGAGGTACACCCGTCTATCGCCCTCGTCCTCAGAGTCGCTCTCCATCAGTACATCCTGGAAATTGAAGGGCGCCTCACCCTCCCCAACTTTCTAAAATAATAAATAATATATTAGTTTTTTTTTTGTGAACATGTACGGTCCCACTGTCAAAAAAAAAATTTTTACTTTATGAAAAATGCAAAGTCGCATGCGTGGCGGAGGAGCGCGACGTGCGCGCGGACCTCGCCGAGGCGGCCGGGCGAGGGGAGCAGCAGCTCACAACCAAGGTGAGTCCTAATGGAGAAAAGGTGACAGATTAGTGGAAGTAAATATGAATGATGAGGACGTGCCAGAAGAGCTGCGAGCGATGGTGAGGAAAGTGGTGCATGCAAGGGAGGAAGCGAGTGTGCGGGCAGTTGCGAGAGTCAGGAGGCAAAGGCCAGAGAATGAAGCGCATGAACAGAATGCAGATGATCAGTTTTTCGATGCTGATGTAAGTCAGGACGAGGCTCTGTTTGCTGGGACAGAGATTTCAACTCGCTTTGAATGGTCATCCATGCGTGACTATTCAGGTGAGAGGGAGCAATTTCTGCCTGAACAAACGGGGCCTGTTATCGCATCTGAAAATCCGTATGGGGCGTTTAGGCAGTACTGGGATGACGGTATCTTGTCACATATAGTGACCGAGACCAACCGATATGCTCAGGGGCTAGCGAGTTCATCCGCTTACTTTGCCCGGGAGTGGTATGACACAAATGTTCATGAAATATTGGTCCTATTTTCCTTCTAGATGATGCTCGGAATCATCAAGATGTCCTCCACGAAGTCCTGCTTTACCCTCAACCCACTCCTTCAGACGAACCTCTTTAGAAAGATGTTCTCCCGTACCCGCTACATAAATCTTTGCCGTGCTCTACATTTCAATGACAACAGCAATAGACCGACTGACGACTCTGACAGACTCTTTAGTTTTGGCCCCGTTTTCAACACTGAATTCCTGATTTGAATTAATAAAACTCGAATGGAGATACAGACTTATAGGTCAGAAACCTACAAGATACTTATAGAGCAAGGCCAGGGCACACAGACAGGGTTACATCTTTTAAAAAAATAATTAATTAATGTAACAAATAACACATTTTTCAGGTCCTTGCGTAACTTTGGCGCAACAAAAGGAATTCAAATGTATTTTAAAGAAGTTAAGAAAATGTGAAATTGATAAGAATAATTTCAAAGCAAAATACATGATCGCAAAGAAAATGAAAAATCAACAGCATTCAATATTGTTTGTAAGAATATGTCACATACTACGAAGCTATTTTGTCAAATGCAGGCCTCTCAAAGTGGCTAGAAAAAGAGGGGAAGGAGATTCACTATTGATGAAATTGTCTCTGTATAAGACATCTCCTAAGGCATATCGCTTACTTAGCAACATGTGTATTTTGCCAAGCCGAAGAACACTGCAAAGTTTACTGCACAAGGTAACTCTAAAAGCTGGAATCAATGACATAATATTTGAAAATTTTAAAAATAGAGTTGCTAAAATACCTAACAATTATAAATAATAATTATTATAACTTTAACATTTGATGATATGGCAATAGGAGCAGGCATTTCATATGAAAAAAGAAATGACAAAATATCAGGATTTGTTGATAATAGAAATACCACCGATTTAATCTATGATAAGAGGAATTGTCAAAAAATACGAGCAGCGGCTTTCTATTATTGTAGTGGAAGCACTAATACAGCAGATTTAAGAAACCAAATAAAGACTGCAATAAAAAAAGTGCAAGAAACGGGACTGAAAGTTGTAGCAACAGTATGTGACCAAGGCACCTCCAATGTGGCTGCAATAAACGCATTACTTAAAGAAACGCGAGAAACATTTTTAAGAAATGGACAAGAATGTAAAGAGTGTTTTTTCTTAGTAAATATAGACGAAATATTCCCAATTTTGATCCACCTCACCTCATAAAACGGATTAGAAATAACCTGATCACAAAAGACCTTAAATTTACCTTTAAAGGCAAAGAAGCTGTATGAAATATGCCCAGGTTCTAAAGGCGTACAGCTAGTGCCTAAGTTGACAGCCCACCACGTGTTGCCTGCATAAATCCCGAAAATTAGGATTAAACACTGTACGTAAGTGTTCAGCCAATCAGTTGGGAGTAGCCCTTGGATTTATGGCAGGTAAGCAGTTTATTATTTTTCAAAATTCATTATGAATGTTTGAAAGTTGCAGCTTTTTATTTGCTCTGTCTTTAATGTTTGGATCGTGACAATATCAGTGACTGTGTAAGTGTGTAGTGACTTGACAGGCATATTGTAGATTGCAGTATGTTCTTAGCACAAACAAGGATGCTGTTGTCCATCTTCTTTACACAATCCCTATGTCCTAAGTGGCAACCTATTAATCATTGCATAGAACCACACTTCTTCTTAGCGTGTCGATGGCAAACACGGATGTGTATCATGTGTGTGTATATGTGAGTTGTCCGAACCAGAACCACAATGAGATACTTGTGTTAATATATTTTGTCTTCTTTGCAGGCTGTGGAGGCCTTGAAAAGGAAAGCACCAACACAGCAGATCTACTCATATTCTTCGATAATTTATTCGACAGCGTAAATGGAAGGTTTAGCGCGATAAAAGGAGGAAAAATTTACTGGACTGCAGTGACGCCAACCTCACCTCACCACAAATTGTGGAATTATAGTCTACCTATCCTGAAAAGTATGAAATTTATTAACGCCAATAACCAGGGAGTAGTTCCTTCGTTGTCAAGCTGGATTAAAACCATAGAAGGTTTTAAATTAATCGTGAAACATTTAAATTCCAAAGGGATTAACTCTTTATTACTGCGCAATTTCAATCAAGACTTTTTTGGGGCAATCAGAGATTAATAATATTTCATCTTCACATTCAGTTGGTTCCAACTGCGAAAAACATGACGGTACATGTCTTCAATTACTCAAACATTCTTTAAAAATTCCGGTAGGTTCACACACAACTGAATGTGAGGATGAAATTGACAGTCCTCATTTAAATATCGACGGGTCCTACGTATACTGGTGTAACCCGCAAAACAGCAAAATACGTTTTTTTGCACCAAAAGCCTTAAAATTATCTTAACTTTATATCCTGTAAAAAATAATATATTTTTTACAGGATATAAAGTTACATCATTTTAAGGCTTTCAATTTAGTGACATCATTTTCCGCCACACGACTATCTACACTGATGTAAGTCACTTGCACCAGTGTAGGTAGTCGCGTGCGCCGCGACACGTCGGCACAAGTGTCATTCGATCTAGTATGCGCGCGGCGGCGAGTCGAGAGCACGTTAAAAAGTAGTATAACTGCGCTGCGTTTTAGTTTACGTATTCATTTGTTAAAAACTATTCCGATTTTGTTTGTTTTGAGTAAGTAGTGGTAAAAAGACATAACAATGAAGCGCTCACGAGGTCAATTAATGATCGATTTATTAGAAAATAAGTATAGTAAAATAAACCCTCCAGAAAATTACGAAGGTAAGTGTTAATAGCTATTTTAAATAGTGTAATGATATACTTTGTATTGTTTGATCAAATGTGCAATTAAAAAATAGGTAAATTACGTGTTGTTTATTTGTATTTTCACTTGTACCAGTATACAAGGTTCATAGTGCTTACTCGCGTACTTTGTATAGTGGTTTAACTAAATTTTAACGATTATTTGTAAATAATTTTTGATTTATTTTAGGTCAGCCGCCAGTACCATCATGCATAATACGTGAAGAATTAGACCAAACTATGAAAATGTGCAACGAGACTACGGAACAGACCGATTTTAATGAAAAAAATAGTTTCACAAATGAAAGTCTAATAGAAAAGCCAGGTAAACATACTAAACTAAATGATTGAAATGTGATTTTATAATTCATGTTTTTTTTTCAATAAACTTTGCACTTGTATCAGTATACATTTATTATTTTTTGTTTTCGTTACGTTGTTATCCGAATCTATTTACTAATAAAATCAATTGCAATACTATTTTTAATACGTTTTTAGATGCAATTCACAGCACAATTATTTTATTATATAATTTTAGATTCCCCCTTACCTCCAAATGCGGATTTATATGCTGAAGAGATGTCATTCCTCAATAAAGTTGTAAGCTTAAGCGACCCAGAAGACATGTTCGAGGAAACCCCTACAGTAGAAAATTTATACCGACATTTATCAAACGTTTCGTCAGATTCTGTCAGGTCCTCTGAGTGCTGTACCGTCCAGGAGGTGAGTGTGATTGTGCATAACCACTATAAAGAAGATGAATCTCAAATTCTACATCCACGTCAAAATCCTATTTCTGAATCAAGTGTGATAAAACAAAATGACCTTCCTGTTGATGAAATTGAGAACTTAACACCAATGCCTTCGCCATTACTTTCTTTTTCACCTATTTGCCAACAAACTAATGATGAATTTGACAATTTATCACAATTAAATTCAAACCACACTGATACACCTTTAAGTAGTCCCGCAAGTGTGGAAAGAAAAACCCAAAAAAAGAAAGATAAGGGTAGATTGCGAGAGAGGTTTCAAAATACAGTAGAACAAATTTCAGTAGAATCCGTTTATGATGACTCCGCCTATATTGACCAACCGGTAATTATGACGTAACTATACTACGAAGTTTGGTTTTCATATGAAATTCTTTATAAATAGTCGGATATAATGACTTCCCTTACCGTGACATGTCGCTTATTATGACCCATTTTTAATAAATTATGTCCGGTTATAATGACCGACATGATTCTGTACGCCTTCGGTAATGTTCGTTGATTCCCGACGACGTTCGGCACCTGGCTCGTTTTTCAAAACAAAAACGAGCCACGTGCCGAACGAAATCTCAGTGGGTAATTGACGCTCTAAGGTCACACGTTGTTTTTCGTTTGTTACTGTGAAAAAAATGTCATCTCAACGACGGAAAGCATTTACAATTGAGGAGAAAGGTGCAATAATATGCAGATTAGAAAATGGAGAATCTAACTCATGTCTCGCAAAGGAATTTGGCGTGGGTCATTCGACAATTTCAATGATTTTTAAAAACAAGAACCGCATTAAGCAGTCGTTCAATTCAAATGTTTTGAAACCGAAGAGGCTTCGAAAATCACGACAAGAAAATGTTGATCAAGCATTAATTCAGTGGTTTAAAAACATGAGAAACAAAGGAATACCTGTCAGCGGCCCTATGCTACAGGAAAAGGCAAATGGTTTTGCCGCGCGTTTTGGTATTCTCGACTTCAATTGTTCTGCAAGCTGGATCAGTCGTTTTAAAGTTCGACATAACATTGTGGCGGGAAAAATTGTCGGTGAATCTTCGTCTGTTGATCAAAATTCAACAAAAAACTGGTTGATATCTGTGTGGCCAAATTTACGAAGACAATTTTCTGATGATGAGATATTTAATGCTGATGAAACTGGACTTTATTACAAATTAATGCCGGATAAAACTTTAAAATTTAAAGGTGACAATTGTAGTGGAGGTAAGTTGTCGAAAGATAGAATAACTGTCATGGTAGCAGCTAATATGAGTGGCACAGAGAAAAAGAAATTGCTCATTATTGGAAAGTCACAAAAACCAAGATGTTTTAGTGTCAAATCATTACCTGTCGATTATGCTAACAATCGTAAAGCTTGGATGACGTCAGAACTTTTAGAAAAGTGGCTTCGTGATTGGGATCGTGATTTGGTGAAGAAGAAGAAAAATATTCTATTGCTGGTTGATAATTGCCCGGCCCATCCAAATGTTACTGATTTAAAGTCTATAACACTTGCTTTCCTTCCGCCGAATACAACATCAGTACTACAGCCAATGGATCAGGGAATAATACGATCACTCAAAACGAATTTCAGGAAGAACCTTGTGCTCAAAATGATTAATTGTCTTGATGCTAATGAAGACAACTCTTCTACAAAAATAACGGTGCTAGATGCAATTCTGATGGTTATGATGCCTGGAATAAAATGTCACAAAGTACCATTCATAACTGTTTCAGACATGCAGGATTCATTGAAAACCACGACGGTTTACCTATTCAAATATCAGACCATGAATTCGATGAAGGAGATGACATTCCTTTATCTTTGTGGTCACGAAACCTACATTCAGATTCTTTAGCAGCACCGGAAATGTGGGAAGATTATGTTGACATCGATAGTGCTCTCCTCACAACCGAAGAACCCACCGATGAAAATATCCTACAGAACATTTGTGCTAAGGAACAACTCGAAAGTGATGGGGAAGAAGAAGTCGAGGAAGAACCATTACCTACCGCAGAAGAGGCATTAAAAGCTGCAGAATTATTATCACAATTTGTTCACAGCAATATTGAAAATGATAATTTGGCCATAGCTATGTCTTCTATACACAATAGCATTAGAGATTGTTTATACAATAAAATGAAAAAACAAAAGCAGACAAAAATTACAGATTACTTACAATAAAAATACACTTGTATGTGTTATAATGTGCTGATTACGTGCAATTTTGATTTTGATTTAATATGTATGTTATTACATACTATGTTTATGTATTAAACTACAGTACTTAAGAACATTCATATTTACATAAAAAAGGTTTTTCATTTCACAAAACGCTTTGTATGACGTCCGCTTATTATGACTTGTTTGTCACTTCCCTTCGATGTCATTATAAACGGATTCTACTATGTGGTTTGATGAAAAACGCAAGTTCAATTTAAACAGGGGATTAGAATACATGAGTCGAACAGGGAAGCTACATCAGAAGAAAAAAATAAAAAGTGCTTGTAAATGCCCCAAAAAATGTTTCGAAAAAATTGAAGAAACAGCTAGATGCACAATATTTAGAAACTTTTGGGAAATAGGAGATCACACTCGACAGTGGGACTTCATTGCCAAGTATGTTTCCAAACTGGACAAGAAACGAGTAGTTATAAAATTCCCAAAGAAATTATACTCTGCGATATTCATTACCAGTAACGGGAGATAGTGGTAGCATTGAAAAGGCTTATGTTTGTAAAGTTATGTTCCTAAACACCTTATCTATAAGTTTAAATTTTGTGAAAACGGCGTTGGATAAGTTTGAAAAAGGTTTCGGTGTGATAGAAAAGGATTGTAGAGGAAAACATTCAAATCATCCAATAACGATACCCAGGACTGCTATAGACAGTGTTTGCTCCCATGTAAAGATGTTTCAACCCGTTGAGTCTCACTATACAAGAAAGGAAACAAGTAAGGTATATTTAGATGGATCATTGACTTTTTCGCGAATGTTTAACTTTTACAGAGAATGGTGTGATAAAGAAGCAATTCCCGTAAATTGCCAAGTTAAAACGTTAAGGCAGTATAGAGATATTATTAATAAAAACTTTAATCTCTCTTTCCACATTCCTAAAAAGGACAAGTGCGAATTTTGTCACACATTTGAAAACCTAGAAAACCCTGCAGATGACCAAATTTCAAAACACAAACGGCATTTGGCCGAAAAAGAGAGGGCTCGGCAATTAAAAGAGATGGATAAACAGTTGGCTAAGGAAGATAAAACTGTAGTTGCTGTTACTTTCGACTTGCAAAAAACTCAAAAATTTACCACATGGAAACGTTAGTACTTTTTATTACAAAAGAAAATTACATTTTCACAACTTTATTCCATTTGATATGGCTGATCTGCAGGGTTATTGTTATTGTTGGGATGAACAGACTGCTAAAAAAGGTGCAAATGAAATAGCCAGCTGCATTTTCGATTTTATTAGTATGAAGGTGGAGCAATGAGTCAAAACTTTTATATTCTGGTCGGATAATTGTGGAGGCCAAAATCGAAATAGGATCATATTCCTTATGTACATGTATTGCGCTTGGAAGTTTAACGTGAATGAGGGTGACAGCATTCACTCGGTAATTGAAAGAAAAACCAGAAATATTTTAATTTATACTCCAGAACAGTGGATCCTAGCTTTTAAAATGGCGACAGCTAATGCAAAGCCGTATATTGTTCGAGAAGTAACTCAATCTTTCGTTTTTGATTTTAAGTCTTGCCTTCCTTTTTTTGACAACTGGAAAAAAAAATCTATTGGGGAACTTGTTATGTGGAGTAAGGTTTGCGAAGTTAATGTTAAAGCCAAAGATTTATTTATGCTTAATTATAAGTATGCGTTTGAAGAAGGGGCTTACAAAACTATTCAATGTTTGAGAAGTAACACACGTGCCAGTATACAAAGTGTTTCAAAAAAACTTTACACATTAGATGTAGCGTACAAGAGTTTGTTACCAATTGACAAGAAAAAATTTAAAGATCTTCAAGATCTTTGCAAGTCCTATGTGATTCCTGAGCGGTACCATTCATTTTACAATAATATGAAGATACGGACCGAAAACACTGAAGATATCTCTGACTAGGTTATATTTTTGAAAGCCTAGTTGACGTTTAGTTTGAGAGTTTGAGCTGTTGACTATGTGGCAATTGAAGAAGAGGCTATGTTTGAATATTTAAATACTGAAAGGAAACAAATAGTAATTAGACCAACGCCCGATCAGTTCGCTATGTAGGATTCAGAAGTTTTTTTAATAAATTAATTTATAATTATTATTACCATTTTCATTAATTAAATTATTAGAATTAAACTAATGAATGAATAATGATTATTCTTCTTTTTAATAAGTTCAGCAGTATAGAAACACTGCTTTTGAAGCTTGAGCATTACGGACTCGGTAAACTAGCGCTCAGATTAGTAAAATCGTATTTAGATGGCAGGCTGCAGCAAGTTCAAATAAACGGAGTAAATTCATCGGGCTTGAAAGTAAAAATGGGAGTACCACAGGGGTCAATATTGGGTCCATTCCTATTTCTAGTTTATATTAATGATTTACCGCATTTACTGAGAAATCAACCTCAAATGGTGTTATTTGCTGATGATACTTCATTGATTTTTAAAGTAAATAGACGGACACAGCACTATGACGACGTAAATGACGCCATGATTAAAGTTCATAATTGGTTTACTGCAAATAATTTAGTGTTAAATGAGAAGAAAACTAAATGCATAAGATTCGCTTTACCGAATGTTAAAAGTAGTGAATGTAACGTTTTATTGAATAAGGACGTACTTGAATTCGTTGAAAAGACAGTTTTCCTAGGGATTACGCTTGACTCAAAGCTGCAGTGGGGTCCTCACTTAACATCTCTTGCTGGGCGGCTAAGTTCGGCCGCTTACGCTGTCAGAAAAATCAGGCAATTGACAGACGTGGATACCGCTAGACTAGTCTATTTTAGTTACTTTCATAGTATCATGTCTTACGGTATTTTGCTTTGGGGACGGGCTGCAGATATAGATTATATCTTTATTCTGCAAAAAAAGGGCTGTCAGAGCCATCTATAATCTCAGCAGACGCGAGTCTCTAAGAGAATTGTTTAAACAAATTAATATCATGACGGTACCCTTGTCAATATATATACGAAAACATCATGCATGCTCGGAAAAATCTTCATCTGTTTAGTAAAATAAGTGACAGACATAACTTTAATACTAGAAATAGGAACAAATTATATCAACCAAGTTTCAGATTGTCAAAAGTACATACTTCTTTTATGGGGTATTGTGTAAAATGTTATAATAACATACCGCACGATATTTTGCAACTAAATGAAAGGCAATTTAAAACATGCATTAAACGTACACTATGTAGGCAAGCATATTATAAGTTGGAAGATTATAACAATGATAAAAATGCTTGGCATAATGCTGGTCCTGCTCCACAGCCACTTAAGGGAATTTCTTAATTGCAAGAAAATTATGTTACTCACCCCTTACTATTGACATGAATAACGTGTAGGTACCGTTATTATTATTTACTTATTATATTTTATCTGTCGAATGACATACTTACATACATTGGAAATTTTAGCTTTGTATAAATTAATAGCACTATTTCAATTATTATGTAAATGTGAGAACTATGGAGCCATTTATTTATTCTATGTGTTTGACATAAATGAGCATGGTAGTTGAGAGCATTGTCATGCTCGCTCAAATGTCTCGCTGATGGTGGCATGTGGGTTACATCATTCGGTTCCCTTCAAAATGGTTGAGCTGAGTGGTGCTGATCCGCGCGTCATGTTCGTGAACGGGCGCTGTCAGTTGAGACTGGTCATCTGCCATGGCTTTTACATTAATTTATTTTTAATTGTAATGTTTTGGATTTCTCTTCACTTACATTGTTTTCACATATAGAAGCAACAAGAATAATGTAACCAGGATTTTGTAAAAGCTTAATTGAAAAGAGTGTCAGTGGAGTTTTTTGCTCGTTCTTCACCATAGAGACCTACCCTACGTTTTGGAACGAGCAACTAGCTTCAACTTTATGACTAACTGACTCTTTGACTATTCAAAAGTTCCTGCAAATGGTTTAATTGAAATAAATGCTTTGACTTGCTCTCTTTTCTTTGTTTTCGATTTCATTTATTATCAAAATAATAACTACTTAATCCCTGACAATAAACCAAACTACAAAATCAAAAAACACGAGAAAATAACAGATGTTAGGGATGTACTAGTAAACGAATACCAACGCATTTGCTATCCTCTTCTAACACACATTACACCATATGCGTTTCATGCTCCCACAACATTACAGTGAAGTTGGCAACTAAAATCCACAATAAATATTCGCTTGCTATCTGGCCATTGAAAAATGCAACAATTTTATTTGTCGTTTTAACTTATCAGCTAAGTTCAAATGTCTAAAATAAAGACGTGAGGAATGCAACAAATAAACAAATAAATACGATTATGAATATGATTTGACTAAATTTAACTTGAAGGCACAGCTTGCTACTATTTAAAATAGAAATAATATAATAATATAGTCTAGGTACATTGTCTAAAACATCATATCGTAGGTTACAAAATGCATATTTTTAGGAACGGTGATCTTAGCAAACCCACCGAAGGTCCGCAAGAAAGGATGAACAATAAGCAATGTTGGGTTTAATTAACCGAAATGTTGAATGCCGATTCAACTAGCGATACAAAATCAGCTGAAAAATGGAGAAAGGTGTGTGATAAAATGAGTTTTGGTATTCTTTCTCACCATAATTTAATATTAGTTTTGTAGTGTTTAGATTCTTTTTTTTTTAATTTCATGCAATTAATTGGCATTTGCGACTTTGGTGGCATGGTCTATGCTTGGTGTGCAGCTTTGGAGTGATCTGAAAAATAACACAAAAATGAAATACGCTCGCATACACAGAGATGCTACTGGAACTGGTGGTGGTCCTGCTAGTAAACTTAAATTAACAGATTTGGAGGAAAGAGTCTTAAATGTTATAGGCTCTCAAGCAGCTACTGGAATACCTGAACTTGATGAAGACGGCTTGTCTTAGGTTATCTATTTTATTAAATTTAAATATTATTTATTGATCAGCATTATCCTAATCCTAACCAATATTACAAATGAGAAAGTGAGTGTGGCACATGGGTAGACCATGACTTGGAGAAGGACATGGGATATTTTTTATTCTGATATTCCGGTGGAACTGCACGGCGCAGCTAGTAGTTATTATATTTTGTTTTCATAATATGCTAGTAATGTTAAAACCTGAATAATATAATGTGTGTGTATTTACATCTTCATCATTTTAATTATAACAATATATTTTATTATACTTCTAACTTTATTTAATAATAAAATTACAGAAGGACATTCAGCCAATTTCAGCATCAATACAGGTGCACTCTGAAGTTCCAGAAGCTACAGAAAATAGTAAGTTTCAAGAATTATTTGCTCCACATGACACTTGAAAATAAACATGTTACCACATATCGACATGTTATTATATGCCATGGGGGCATACAAGTCTTTACATGGGGGCGATCATATTGTTATTTACTGGAAAAGCTTCAAAATCTGACCTGCAAATGAGAGTTCATAAAAATCTTAACAACACTGCCTTGGGAAAAGAACCAGAGATCTCCAGAGATCTCCAGAGATTGACAGTTGAATTCGATGTCAGTTTTTTTTTAATTGTAAACAATGTTGCAATGGTGTTGTTTCATTTCAGCTTTGGTTAAGTGGAGTCGCAGGGATTAGTGCCAGTGCTCAACCGTCCCAGCTGCCTGAGGACTAGACAGAACCGCCACCACCTATGCCCAGTAGTAGCAGAAGTGCGCAGTACTTACTGACTGAACGTCAGGTGCCCAATACGTCGCCCATCCCTGAAGCACCTCAAATACCGACTCCTCTGCCTGCAACTCCACGACGAAGGCGCCGTTTGCTGCAAACCATGCCCTCGCCTACCCGTAGGAGAACTCTCACTAAAGTCAGAATTGGCAAGGCAGTCGTTTGTAAATTCTGACAATGAGTGGCGGGTTTTTCAACAGAAATGCGAGGAGGATCGGTTAAGATTAAGGGAGAGAGAACTAAACCAACAAGAGCGGTGGTTGGATCTATTGGCTCAATTTATCGGTTTAGGAAAAAGAATAAGCAGTTTGTCCTCGTATACTAGCTAGCGCAGACGCATTATCAGTTTTACCTAAATAGTGTAATTTCGGTGCCATATAAAATCTAACCTTGCTACTAAGACAAATAAACTCAATTTCATCATACACCTGTTTGTTTTAAAATAATTGAGCACGGGACAAAGTGCGCGTGTCGCGAGAGTGCGGCCCTCTTCACCCCCGCGAGGAAACAGTGCAGACTATATTTTTTAACTCGCTCACACTATTTCGTGCGGTGATATTCGCGTGAGTGCGGCCCCCTCCTCCCCCGTGAGTAAACAAAACAGTGTATTATTTCTCGTTTTTCATCCCTTTTACTCAATACCGGTTTGGCATAAAACTTTGTGGAATAAGTGCTTATTAGCTGGTCGGATAAGATACCTAACTGCCCAGCTGATTATCGCCGAATTGGACGCTTTCATTATGTTACGCTCGCCGAATAGCAGTAAATGCCAATCTGTTCCTGATATAGATCAGGAACAGATTGGCATTTACTGCCTCTTAGGGGTGCCTGAGTATAGACTCAGGCGAAGATGCCGACCCTAATGTGACTCAGAGAAACCCTAAGAGGAAGCAGCCAGATTGCGACTTGCGTAGGGATATCTCTGCACTTTCCGAGGAATTCAAGAGGTCAATGAGCGTTCTGAGCACTGAGATACGCGACCAGTTTTCCAATATCAACTCGAATATTAGTAATCTTCGCAATGAATTTAATAATTTAGCAACTACCTCCTCTCAAATTCAATCAGAGTTGAAAGAATTACGCTCTGATTTTTCCAATACAAAAAATGATATGTCAATTCTAAACACAAAACATCTTCAATTAACGAAGGTTGTTGATGAATTGAAGTTGTCGGTGGAATTCAACTCTGCAGAAATTATTGACGCCGCAAAACGTACGAAGGAAATGGAGTCGAAGATCGTTGCCTCTGCGTCTGAACCCATATTTACACTGGTTAATAAAATAGATCGCCTGGAACAATAGGCTAGGCAGTGTAATGTTGAAATTGGGAACTTGCCGGAAAAACGTGGCGAAAATCTGGTGGTTATTTTGAGGTCAATTGCGGCAGCTATCAACACACCTATAGCACAGAACGACATAGTGGCTATTCACCGTGTTCCACATGCACACACGCATAATTCACGTCCGAAAAATATTATAGTAAAGTTTACTTCCCGACTACTCCGTGATAACGTACTGAGCGCTTTTCGACTATCTAAAGGGATTACATCAGATCGTATAGGACTCGCTGGAACTCAATGTCGTATCTATATGAACGAACACCTGACGCTTCGAAATAAGGAGTTATTTCGAAAATGCCGCGACGCTGCCAAAACTAAAAAGTTTAAATATGTGTGGGTCCGTAATGCTACGGTGCTGGTCAAGGAGAATGATGATTCACCTACGATTGCGATCCGTTCAGAAAACGACATCTGTAACAAGCTCGGATCAAATAATGGTACTGTGCTTGTCCAGGGAAATGATGATTCACCGATTGCAATCCGTTCAGAAGACGACACTTGTAATAAGTCAAGGTCAAATAATTCATCCTAATACGTTGTTGGTATCTGTTTCAAAACGTTCACTTTATTACTTAATGTACCTGTACAAAAAAAACATCTGTTTAAATTATTGTTTGTCATGTTTTTTTGCAAACAGCTGTGTGCTTATCTTGCTTATTACATTGCATTGTTTACAATTTTTTATTGTCTTAGTAGTAGTATTAGTATTTGTCCCGTATAAAAATAATATCTGGTTAAATATTTACTGGTTACATTTCTTTGCAACCAATTGTTTGCTTAATTTGCGTATGATAACTAATCACTTTTTACAATATTTGTTTACCTCATTAAATTTTATGTACGATGTTAAAAATAGTGCGTCTTACAATGAAGTTCTGAAAACAAATCTATTATTGTTGCTTGAGATTTTAATAATTTACGTTGTCGATTATATCTACCTTTTAATTATATTTACCGCGAACGTAACACGTAAACTTCCAGCGTTGGTTTTTTTAAAGTATACTTATGAATTTCAAAATGATTGTTATTATGTTTCTGGTTTCTTTTGTTGTACCCTCACATTTGTGTATCACATCGCAGTAGTGTATAACTCGCATGTTTTAAGTATACTTATGAGTTCCGAAGTGAATATTTTTTTGCCTTTGGTTTATTTTATTGTACCCTCAGATCTTAAAAATGTCTTATGATAACAAAATATCCATTTATCATCAAAACTGTCGAGGAATCAGGACTAAACTGAATACCTTATATTTAAATATTATGTCGAATGCATATGACGTCATTATCTTGACCGAGACCTGGTTGACGCCTGACATATCAGATAATGAATTTATTGATCAACGCTATTTGGTGTTTAGATGTGATCGTAACCGTTTACTCACCAACAAAAAGGATGGTGGTGGTGTCCTTATAGCCGTATCTAAAGAACTAAATCCCTCCTGTATTTCATTTTTGCCCCCGTTAACCTTGCCTGAACATGTAATAATTAAAGTTCCCGCGAAAAACAATAAATATCATATAATTTGTGCTACTTACATACCCCCTAATGCTATTGATGATACTTACCTGACTTTTCTAAATTCTCTGACAGTGCTGTGTGATGATTCCTCCGTGGAAAATATTATTTTAACAGGTGACTTTAATTTACCCTCACTTGCTTGGGTAAAAAAGTTATCTTACATGGAATATGCTGCGAACAACAAACTGACCAATATAACTCGTTCCTTAGCAAATTTCTGTTCACAGCATGGTATGATGCAGTACAACCACTTTCTCAATTGTAACGGACGCATCTTAGACTTATTTTTTTGTAATACCCATGCAGTCACACTCTCTCCTGATGTCCCCCTTTTACCTGTTGACACCTATCATCCAGCCTTCTATGTACACATTTCCTTCTCTCACCCGACATATATTCCAAAACGTAATGCTGACAGCAAACTAAATTATCACAAAGCTAACTATAACAATATAAATACTGATATAAGTGACGTAGATTGGAATATCTTGCTGGATAACTTAACACCTAATGAATCTGTTTCTATATTTTATGAAAAACTTTACGCAATTATAAAATCACACACGCCCACATGTCGATCAAAAAATGTTAATTTCCCCAGTTGGTTTTCCAAGTCTCTCATATATACCTACAAAAAGAAAACTCAGGCCTGGATCAGGTGGAAAAAGTATGGGAATTTATGTGACTATGAGGTATTCTCGAGTAACAGGAAAAAATTTAAAAAAGTAGCTGACGCTTGCTATAGCAAATATATTAATACAATTGAAGACAGTGTTGCCACCAATACTAAGACATTTTGGACGTACGTTGCTAGCCGTAAATCTACTAATAAAATCCCATCCACGGTTCATTACAATCAAATATCATCCAATGACCCTAGTACTACTTGCAACTTGTTTGCTACATTTTTCCAGTCTGTGTATGAGCCCTCCACATTTGACTATGACTCTTGGGAACCACCTTCTAGTAATGCTGACCATGATGTTTTCCTATGCAAACTGCAGCTATCTCTCGATGAAATACATAAACAATTAAAATCACTTGATTCCACCAAGGGTCCCGGTCCTGATGGGATTCCTTCGGTTTTTCTGAAACGCACGTCTGATACATTATGCTATCCTTTATTCATAGTATTTAATAAATGCTTATCATGTGGTATTTTCCCTGAAGTTTGGAAACATGCAAATATTGTACCAGTTCATAAGAGTGGTTCCAAGCATGACGTAGCGACCTATCGACCTATCTCTATACTATCTGCTTTTTCCAAACTATTTGAGAGGCTGGTACATAACAAATTATATCCTGCCATACGCAGTGTTTTATTAAAAGAACAGCATGGCTTTGTTAAAGACAGATCATGCATTAGCAATCTTCTCATTTTCACGTCCCAACTGTTTAATAGTCTCGATAATAGACAACAAATAGACGCAGTTTACACAGATTTTCAGAAGGCTTTCGATAAAATTGATCACACACTACTACTTAATAAAATTGCTTACAATGGAATCAGAGGGGACCTTCTACGGTGGTTTATATCTTATATAACTAACAGAACACAAAAGGTAGTTGTTAATGGCTTTGAATCTGGCTCTTTTTTGGTCACCTCCGGAGTACCACAAGGTTCCATTTTAGGCCCATTATTATTTATTTTATACATTAATGACATAAAAGACTGTTTTCAAAATTCAAAATTTCTTCTATATGCAGACGATTTAAAAGTCTATAAAATTATTTCTGATAAAGTCGATTGTTATAACTTCCAGCAGGATTTAGACCGTTTCTCTAACTACTGCTCTTCTAATAAGCTTTATCTTAGTCTTCCAAAGTGTCATGTTATAACATTTACCAAAAAGAAAAATATTACTGAGTTCGACTATCGTCTTGCCAATACGCTAATTAATAAAGTTAGTTCTCTCCGCGATCTTGGTGTTATGCTAGATTCGAAGCTCCATCTGGATACTCATATAGAAAAAATTGTTAACAAAGCCTATCAAATGTTTGGTTTCGTCATGAGATCTTCCAGGGATTTTCGGCGACCTTCCACCTTTTTGTACTTATACAAATCAATAATTAGGCCACAGTTAGAGTTTGCAGTTCCTATTTGGAACCCATTTTATGTAAAATATATTGAGCGATTAGAACTAGTACAACGTAAATACCTTCGTGCGATTAATTACAGATGTTGTCGTAATAGGATATCATACCACTTACTTCTCAAAAAGTATGATCTTCTGACCTTAAAGTCAAGACGGAAACTTCTGGAAGTTATGACTCTGTTTAATGTGTGTCGCAATCATTTTGATTGTCCGGACTTAGTTAGGAGTCTGTGTTACCTGGTTCCTCGAACAGTTCATGTACGTGAGGTACGCACTCGACGTCTATTTGCTACTAGCCTCTGTAAATCCAACGCTGGCTCGCGTTCACCACTTCATCGTTTGGTTGAAACTTACAATAATGAGTTTAATTCAATCGACATTCTTTATCTTAATAAAAATGCATTTAAAAAGCAAATCCAAGCAGCCCTAAAGGATCAGCTATTATAAAATTATATTAACGTAATTTTTTTAATAATGTACGCACACAAAATAAAAATACTTTTTCTTGTTTTAAGTTTAAAATCCATTATATAAGTTTTGGGACAGTGTCCGATATATATATAGGTATCAATAAATTGTATCTGTGTTGCTTTGCTAGCTAGTTTCTTAATTACTTTTAATTGTAATCTGTGGAGAACGTTGTGGGTAGCACGATTGTTAAATTGTAATATTTAGATATTAAGACTATTTCTTATTGTGCTACTGTTTGTTTTTCCTTAAATAAATAAAATAAAAAAAATAAAATAGTTGCATATATCAAAAATAATTGAAATTTAGTGTTGTTAGCTTGTATTTATTTTTATGTCAACTAAAGGATACGCAAGGGCAGGAAGGTAGGTAGCGTAAGCGGCTCCAGCCAGGACGACAATCGGGACAAAGAAGGACCGAAGAAAGAAGACTGGCGCGCAGTCAGCTCCAAGCTCGGGAACGGAGGTCCCAGGCGGACCTTTCAGTAGGATCCGCCCCAGAAAGTGCAGGCACGCGTCAGCTCGTCGGCTCTGATTTGAAGTTCCCGATTCCGTTACAGACTGGTAGACTTCAGTAAACTTTGAAGTTTTATGATGTTACTAGATAGAATCCAAATCTCGACTGACTGATCTCTGTCAGCGCGCCTTATATAGTCCGCTTCTTCCGAATTTTCATTTTTCTAAATATGGTTTTTCTTCTTGCCGTCATATAATCATTCCATCTGACTGACAAGTAAAACCAGTTAGGCTTAAATGTAGCCTGCCAGTTAATCAGACCTTCATAAAATCACGAGTGCGTAAAGAATTTTATAAATATAGTTTAGTTATTTAGTAACAACCGTAATTACATATAAAATACAATTAAATATTAATGAAAATAACTTAAGTTATATAAGCCAAAAAGCTAGGAGCCGAGTCATAGAAAAACAACTAACAGTTGACAATCTTGACAACTGACATACAAGTCATAATAATAAATATTGAATTTCAGTTTTCAAAACGATAAGTATTTTATAAAACAAGTCTTAAGAAAATACAAGGAAAACAATAAGGAAATAATAAATTTCAGCTAATTTTATGTAAAAGGAAAAGTATGTTTTAAACACAATTGTAAGAAAATATAAGGAAAACAGTGAAAACAAGATAATCATGGATGACATGTAAGTAGTATAGTATATAATAATATCAAAGGTGTTAAAATCCTACTTGGTGTTGTCTATTAATGTCCGCCCGCCATAGACTACTTTTCCAACCTTGACAATCAGTAGGGTCAGAGTATGCACATTGCGCCATCATGGACCATTTCAACACAGACCTTGCATAACTCTTACATATCATCGAGTCTGTTAGTCTCTTATGTTCTTCATCTGCAACCTACCTGATTTTAAAGGGAAAATCTCTACGAAGATAATTAAATAGCAACACAACCTCCTTCCTTTCCATAAATATCGTTACGGATAAAAACGAAACCGGGAAGAGAGTAGATGGTAGAAAGAAGATTGAGGTTTGTACCAACTCTTACAAATCAGAACACAGGGTAAAACAGCCTATTTACGACGCCAAAAATTAAAATATTGAACTAAATAAACACAAACAATTTTTATTGTAAAATGTTGCTTATTAATCCCCATATACGAAACAATTAATAAATTGCGCTAGGACATACGAACAGGTTTTTAAATGATCACTCAAGTTGACTCTTCGCACTTAGTGTAAATATGCATTCAGTACTGTGCTACACGCAGTGTTTATATTATGTTTTGTTTTTGTATAGTAACTGTGAGCCTAATCCACATTTTATTTATGGACATCTTACTAAGCAGTAAGTACTTTAAAATAAGATAATAATCAGAAATAAAGTAATCCATTTCAGATATAAAACAATTCAAAATATTTCAAGAAGTATTTCAAGTATTCTAGGTATTTTTATTTTGCATATCTGATAGTGTTTTAACCATATAATAAAAGTTCCATCGAGTTCCGCTCATTTAAGGTAATCAGAGATAAGCAATGGCTTATCTCTGGTTACCTTAAGTGAGCACAGTGCATAACTATGGCTATGTTCATGAAGAAAAGATAAGAATTTGGAGGCGCAGGCGTCGGGGGAAGGGAGGAAAATTTCTGGTTAGAAATTTAAACTTATCTAATAGTTTAAGGCGCCATTTTGTTCGCTATTTTGTTTTCGATAACATATCAGTATATAAGGTGTTGTGGAGCTACAGAAATCATGGCTCGACGCTCGCCGCGCACGGACGTGTCGCCGCTTCGCTCCACGCTCTGCCGCTACGCTCGTCACCTGCTCTCGCTGCGCCCGCCGCAACGATTCCTGTAGTCAGCAATCAACTGTTCAAAAGTTGCCTTTTTCAAGGCGACGGCTGAAATTCCTATTTCTATAAACAGAGTCTGTCGTGTAGCTTCACTAGGCCCCTTCAGGGCAAAACCTCAGTTTCGTGGTACTCGGTGGATACCTTACGGTGCCAACGAAGCCGAGTGGGTGTTGCCCCAATCACACCCGCCAAACCCCTTCAGGGCGAGGCAGTCAATTGGAGTCGGGAGCTAGTGTTTCGGCCTTGGGGGGTCTCCTAGTCGAACCTAGTCTCTGGTTTCCTTTCACAGCCACACACCTAGTGTCGGTTGGGCGTGTCTACACCCTTCGCACTAGACTGGCTAGGGCCCCGTTCGCACAATAAGACTGGCGACGGGTTTACAAGCTTAGGGCTCACCAATAGGTACTCACCTCCCTGTCTACACCCGACAGGGAGGGTTACACATCCCCGGGCCACTCCACCCGGGGAGTCAGAGTTAGGTGTTAGGTATAATTTAGGCTTCCCGGAGAGTTAAATTTCCCAAAATTCCCTCCCTAACTTAACTTTCCCTCCGACCATGTCAGACGCTGAAATATTAGCGTACGTCAAGGCCCGCTTATGGCCAAGCGCCAAGTTCCATGCCGATCTAGACATATGGCTAGAGAACTCGTCCGCGTCCCGGAAAGCAGCCGAAGCTAGCGTCGCTGACTTCAGTGACGTATTTGATAGCCCCTTTTCCCCGGATAACGCCGACGAAGGCACACCTGTGGCGGCATCCTCTATGCCACCGCAAATCCCGTCCCTATTGTCAATTAAGACAACAAGCCCGTACGCGGAAACACCTATTGTTTCCGAACCCATTGTTTCCAAGCCCATTGTTCCCGCGACCATTGTTCCCACGCAGCTGCGCTCTGCGTCGCCATGTTTCTCAGAAACAATGTATACCTCTGTCCCTGTCTCTGAGCCATCTCACTCCGACTCTGAGGAAGCCCACTCTGCCTCCGCGTCCTCGGACGACGACTACCAAGTTGTCGGTCCGGGAGGCAAGAGAAAGAAGGGTAAGAGTCCCTCTCAGGCCACCAAGGCCAAGAAAGCCGTAGCCGCGCCCACCCCCTCCTCCACCCCCTCGGTTTCGGCCCCCTCCGTCTCAGCTACCTCTCGTCCAGAGGGCAGCCGTCCCGCTAGTCCCATGTCCACTGCTGCCCCCAATCCTTCGGTTTCAAAAATGAAACTACCCGCCCCGCCTCCCTTGTTCATCCAGGACAAGGCGAAGTGGACCGACGTGTCCAAATTGTGTAATGATCGTAAGATCAAATACACAAACGCGCGCTCGACCCAACAGGGTATCAAAGTCCAAGTTCCCACGGTGAACAACCACAGGGAACTTACCTCCTTGTTAAAAGTGAGGAACATTTCGTTCCACACTTATTCCCTGCCCGAAGACATACCCACCCGTGTGGTAATCCGACGCGTCCCTAAAGAAATCTCAACGGAAGAGATTCTCGCCGACCTTCAGTCGCAAAATGTCCCAGTATCCGCTGTGCATCGTCTGCACAAAGCTAGGGGTGCGATTGCATATGACTCGGTTCTTGTCGTGTGCGATCACACCGACGGCCACCATCCGATCTTTAAAGTAAAGTCGGTATGTCACTTGTCGGGCATCTCGATCGAGAGGCCTTATAAATCCGATACGGTTGGACAGTGTCACCGCTGCCAACTTTACGGTCACGCCCAACGCAATTGCTACGCGACCCCTAGATGCGTCAAGTGTCTGGGTGAGCACGCAACTGCTGACTGCCCCCGTCCGAAAGACCGCAATCTGTGCACAGAACCTCCCAGCTGTGTGCTATGCGGCCAATCAGGTCACCCCGCCAATTACCGCGGCTGCCCCAAAGCCCCAAAATCCTCTTCTCCCAAGTTGACCAAGCGTGCGAACGCTCGTCAACAAAGGGAAAGCCCCTCTGTTAAGATTCCCTCCTCAGAGATGCCCCAGCGTCTCAGCCCTCAGAGGCCCTCCCCATGGAACTCGCTGAATCATCAGAGAGCGTTCCCTGCATTGAGGCCCTCCCAATCTCTGCCCATGCCAGCGCTGATGGATTCGCCAGTCCCCGCGCCGAACCTAGCCTCCGCGACCACGCCCCCCCTACCTAAGGTCGCCCCCGCCGCTCCTAAAGCCGCCCCCGCCGCTCCTAAAGCCGCCACCGCCGCTCCTAAAGCCGCCACCGCCGCTCCTAAAGCCGCCACCGCCGCTCCTAAAGCCGCCACCGCCGCTCCTAAGGCCGCCCTCGCCCCATCTAAGGCCGCCACCGCCGCTCCTAAAGCCGCGCCCTCAGCCTCCCGCGTACCTGCATCTCTCCCTACCGAGAGGATAGGCGAAGTCATCAACCTCGCCTACCAAATTTACCGCAACCCCGCTGCTGAAGCTATGGCTAGGGATATACTCGCGTGCAAAGCAAATATTAGCGACATCCTTAAGGTGTTCAAAGCGTATCCGGAGATTACGCAAGCCCTAGATAAACTTTACCCTTGCTAATCCAATGGATAAGGAAAGGCCGTGTACTAATAAACCCCGATCCCTTAAGTTAGGATTCTTTAACGCCAATGGCATTACTAACCAACGTGATGAGATCGCCAATTTCCTCCGCGACCATCAACTTGATATCCTCCTCATACAGGAGACCTTTCTTAAGCCCCATCATCGTGACCCGAATATTGCCAACTACCGTATAGTTCGCAATGATAGGTCTCGTTGTCACAAGGGCGGTACCCTAATATACTATAGAAAGGCTCTGTACTGCATTCCTATGGACCCTCCTCCCCTCGCTCGCCTCGAGGTCTCTGTCTGTCGGCTCGGCATGACCGGTCATCAGCCGTTAACTATTATATCAGCATACGTCCCTCCATCACCATCGGAGGATGATCCTATCCTCCTCAAGGATGACCTTTCTGCTCTTCTTGGCCTGGGTGACTCCGTCTTACTGGCGGGCGATCTCAATGCCAAACATCCCTTCTGGAATAGTAACAGGACCTCTTCCAGAGGTAGGATCGCGTTTAACCTCTGTTCTCAACTGAACTTCGACGTCATCGCCCCGATGACTCCCACTCATTTCCCCCACGATCCCAACCATCTTCCCGACATCCTCGATATAGCGCTGCTCAAGAATGTGAACCTCCGTTTGCAATCTATAGAGACGCTACACGAGCTTAATTCCGACCATCGTCCAGTGATATTAGAACTAGCTCCCCGTTCAGGTCCCTCTGACCCTAGCCAGCCCCCTCCGACCCAAATTATTACAGACTGGAGGAAAGTAAGCGAAAGCCTACAATCCACCACGTCGCCTCACTTGGACGCTATCCCCGACCACTTGGTGACAGTCGCAGACACGACGGGCGCGATCGACTCGTTCACAAATCAAGTACAATCCGTCTTGAACGATTGTTCAAGGAAGGTTCCGGCGATGAGCGATCATCACTGGAAACTGCCTGACGATGTGCGTGATCTGTTGACCGAGAAGAACGCGGCCGTCCGAGCGTACAGTGCCTTCCCCTGCGATGCGAACAAGGCTCACATGCGCTCTTTACAGGGTGCTGTAAAGAAACGCATCGAGGAGCTGCGCTCCAGCCGCTGGGACAAGACACTTAGCGAACTCGAGCCCACCCACCAAGCCTTCTGGGAACTCCAGAGGAAGCTCCGTTCTTCTAACGAGGCCTCCATGCCCCCTCTCATTCGTTCCGACAGTAGCGTCGCCTTTGACAACGATGAAAAGGCTGAATGTCTAGCCGACAGCCTAGAGTCTCAATGCACCCCCAGCTCTCAACCAATAGACGAAGCTCACCTTTCTGAGGTCGACGCCGAAGTCGAACGTAGAGCCTCTCTCCCACCCGTTGAAGACCCTGATTATCCTCTGCCTCCTGTCACTCCCGACGAAGTGCACGATATTATCAAGAGGCTCAAACCCCGGAAAGCCCCCGGCTCTGACGGTATCACCATTAAGGTGTTCAAACTCCTCCCCGCCCATCTCATAATGCTAATGACCGCCATCTTCAATGGCGCTCTAAGCAACAACATTTTTCCTCAGGCATGGAAAGAGGCCACCGTTATCGGCATTCCGAAACCAGGCAAACCCAAGTCTGATCCCACCAGTTACCGTCCCATTAGTCTACTCAATGTTCTAGGCAAAATCTACGAGAGGCTTATTTATAAGCGGCTCAAAGACTTTGCCGAAGCAAAGAGTCTCATTCCCGACGAGCAGTTTGGCTTTCGAACCGAACACAGCTGCGTCCAACAAGTCCACCGCATCGTCGAGCACATAAGCGCTGGTTTTCAGCGTGGCTTGATGACGGCTGCGCTCTTCTTTGACATAGCGAAAGCATTCGACAAAGTCTGGCACAACGGCTTACTATACAAGCTTTACCAACTCGGAGTGCCAGATCGTCTCGTGCTCATCTTGCGTGACTTTTTGTCGAATCGCACCTTTCGCTATCGCATCGAGGGTGCGCTCTCTTCACCCCACCCGATACGCGCTGGCGTCCCTCAGGGCTCCGTAGTATCCCCCCTCATTTTCACGCTGTTCACCAGCGACATCCCCAAAGATAAAAAGGCCCAGTTGGCTCTATTCGCTGACGACACGGCCATCTATTACTCGGGTCGTAACCCAGACTGCATAGCTCGTACCCTCCAATCCGCGGCAATAGCCTTAGGCGCTTATTTCCGGAAATGGAGAATCGAGGTAAACCCCATCAAGAGTCAGGCAGTACTCTTTTCCAAACCGCGTTCGTCCCCCTCTCTGCCCAGTCCGATAACCATGTTCGGTAAGCCTATCCCTTGGGAGAAGCAAGCCAAATACCTAGGTGTGATTCTGGACCACCATCTTACTTTCGGAGAGCACATAAAGACGGTGCGTTCGCGCGCCGCTTTCGCTCTCGGTAGGCTCTACTTCATGTTGAATGCACGCAGCAAATTGTCACTCAAGTGCAAATTGCGCATTTACACGGCGTGCATTCGTCCCATCATGACGTACGCCTGTGCTGTATTCGCACACGCGAAACCATACCGTCTCCATAGGATGCAGACCCTCCAAAACCGTTTCTTGCGAAGAATCACAGGAGCCCCTTTTTACCTTCGCAACGAGAACCTCCATCTCGATCTAAAAATACCTACCATCCTGCAGTTCTTGAAACGCTCCGCCAAGCGCTTCTTCGACACTGCTGAGAAGCACTCTAACCCGTTAATCGTATCGGCCGCCCGGTACACTCCCTCCCGTATTAGTAAGACTCGACGACCGAGACATACTCTGACCGACCCTGACGATGCTATTACTCTCCTCCAGGAGAGCAATAAAGCCACCAGTACAGTTAAGAAACACAGACACAGACCGCCGTCATTCCGTCCTCGCCGCCGAGGCCCGCCGCGACGACCCCGTACGTCCCCTCCCCGACCCTTGCTCGTGCCAGCCCGCGCCGCTGAGCCTGTAGTTTTAAATTCGTCCCTAAATAATGGAAATCCGATCCAGCCTGTCCCTTTGCTGTCTTCTCCCAGCGACGCCCTAAGCCGAGGCTCGTACCCCACAGGGGGTGCCCTTAGCGTGTAGTCGCTTAGTTTGTAAGCTTTTTGCCCTGGCTGGAGGCCCTAAAAATAATAATTTTTAAGGCACCACAGGAAAGTCCGGTTAAGCAGCCGACAACCTCCTAGGTTGACCTGCGAGATGCCAATCCGAAAAAAAAAAAAAAAAAAAAACAGAAATCATTCGTCTGGACGCTCTCATCTCTGAGTTACTTGATAGCACCTTAGTCCTTCCAAATGGAAAACTCCAAAAACTGCGTTCAATACGAGGACGACATCGAGGAAATATCCGACCATCAGGACAGTCAAGATTGCCACACTTCTACGGACCGGCACCGCGACGAGGAGCAGACGACGGACCATATCTCAAACGAGGACATCATGGCGAATACGCAGCAAGTGCTAGAGCTCCCGAAGAAGACCACGACGAGCCAGCAGCAAAAAGGAAAAGGAGTATCAACAAAAGGGGCCAAGGCAAAGCAGAGGAAGCAGCTGGAAGTTCTCGGCCTATTCGTTTGGCTGAAGAACTATTGGGATAACGACATGACCATGATAGTGATGCCACAATTCGTCACTGCCATAAAGGAGAACGCGCTGAAGATGAAGAACATGAAGCTGGGACGTCTCGTCAGGCCGCTGAACACAGTGATGAAGGAGTTCGTGTGTCACTTGCAGAAGCACGGAATCTCTTTAAAAAGGATTTCATGGGAGACGTTCGCCGAGTGGGCCTTAGGGGTCGGATTGTCCACGATGTTTGGGAACTTCCAAGCGATGGACTGGGAGACCGATTTAGAAGAAACATTATATCGCCTCTATGGAGAGGTAGTCACGACTTACATGACCAATCTGGAGGAGGCGACGGCAGAGACACAGTCAGAAGAGGAGGACGAACCAGAGGAGTCTTCTTCATCGCGCAACATAATCAACACATACACGTCATACACGACTGTACGTACAGCGGGCAATCATGCAGATGCAGACAGATCCGGAACCTCACAGACTATACCACGCGGTCTGAAGAGGCAAATGACCTTCAGTTCAGCCAGTGGAGCACCCAAGAAAATCAACTCGACATCGAAATCGAAGACGAGTATGAAAAACTCTCTCTCGGCCTCGGCGAAGCGAAACATAATGGTGGTGGAGAGCGACGACGAGGAGGAGTACCAGCCGCCGACGAAGAAGAAGCAGCCTCAGGTGCAGAGCGACAGCGAGGACTCGGACGAGGACTCAGACAACTTAGAAGATATGCTAGACGGAGTTGTCCAACAGCAGTCCTTACAGCGGACCACTGGATCAATCTCGCAGAACCGACGTCCTATTATTTCGAACTATCTTTGGTTCCAACTGTTGCCAACTTTTGCTAGAATTTGTCATTGTTTTCAGGTAGTTGAAGTGACTTTATGAAGTCAAATGTACTAATGATGATGATTATAAAGATGACTATTAAATCGATTCTGATTAATAATTATTATTAAATAATTTTATACTTTTGTAGCTTATATTTGAAAAAAACATTAATTTATTTTATAAAAATAAATTTGCATTACTACACATTTTAAATAATTTAATTACCTTACACAAAAACAAAATCTTGATAATAATCAGGTTTAGATCATTTATTTACAAAAAAATGTTAGTGTAGTTTGGAGCCGAGGGGCCCCCTAAGCTTGGGGACCTGGTGTACTGCACCCCCTAGCCCTCCGATAGCTACGACACTGAAAAGCGGAGTACTGAAACTCGAGTAAAAACGGGACAGAAATCGTAGACACGTAGGGATAATAAAAGCGAGGCAAGGTTTTCGGCTCGACGTAAAGTTTTCTAAATTCTAAATTGATTCACAGCGAAAGCTAAAAAAATAAAAGTAAAAAAATATTTTAAAAACAAACCACCCGACTGCGTAACAAATTGTTAATATAATAAATTAGGTAACTCAAAAGATAGAAATAAGTGAATATTTAAATATTCTTTTGGTTTTGAATCATCGTGGTTGACAGTGTTCACAAAGGCAGTCGGAGGCATAAAGTTAAAGTTTAGACACTTTCAGCTGATTTGATAACAAAATACA
Organism: Charanyca ferruginea; assembly: GCA_947361185.1. Lineage (NCBI taxonomy): Eukaryota > Metazoa > Arthropoda > Insecta > Lepidoptera > Noctuidae > Charanyca > Charanyca ferruginea. The sequence goes on along the minus strand of OX376077.1, from coordinate 17,859,413 downwards.
TATTGTATGTACATTTTTGATGCCTCCGTCTGCGTAAATATGTAGGTTCAATTTTTTTTTTGATAGGCTTTCGTTTGACCGCAATTCACCTGATCTTAAGTGATGATGTGGCCTAAGGTGGAACACGCTTGCCTAGTATAAACCGGTTCACTCGTACGTCGAAGATACATAGATTATACTTATTAGAAGGATTTTGTTATCAAATCAGCTGAAAGTGTCTAAACTTTAACTTTATGCCTCCGACTGCCTTTGTGAACACTGTCAACCACGATGATTCAAAACCAAAAGAATATTTAAATATTCACTTATTTCTATCTTTTGAGTTACCTAATTTATTATATTAACAATTTGTTACGCAGTCGGGTGGTTTGTTTTTAAAATATTTTTTTACTTTTATTTTTTTAGCTTTCGCTGTGAATCAATTTAGAATTTAGAAAACTTTACGTCGAGCCGAAAACCTTGCCTCGCTTTTATTATCCCTACGTGTCTACGATTTCTGTCCCGTTTTTACTCGAGTTTCAGTACTCCGCTTTTCAGTGTCGTAGCTATCGGAGGGCTAGGGGGTGCAGTACACCAGGTCCCCAAGCTTAGGGGGCCCCTCGGCTCCAAACTACACTAACATTTTTTTGTAAATAAATGATCTAAACCTGATTATTATCAAGATTTTGTTTTTGTGTAAGGTAATTAAATTATTTAAAATGTGTAGTAATGCAAATTTATTTTTATAAAATAAATTAATGTTTTTTTCAAATATAAGCTACAAAAGTATAAAATTATTTAATAATAATTATTAATCAGAATCGATTTAATAGTCATCTTTATAATCATCATCATTAGTACATTTGACTTCATAAAGTCACTTCAACTACCTGAAAACAATGACAAATTCTAGCAAAAGTTGGCAACAGTTGGAACCAAAGATAGTTCGAAATAATAGGACGTCGGTTCTGCGAGATTGATCCAGTGGTCCGCTGTAAGGACTGCTGTTGGACAACTCCGTCTAGCATATCTTCTAAGTTGTCTGAGTCCTCGTCCGAGTCCTCGCTGTCGCTCTGCACCTGAGGCTGCTTCTTCTTCGTCGGCGGCTGGTACTCCTCCTCGTCGTCGCTCTCCACCACCATTATGTTTCGCTTCGCCGAGGCCGAGAGAGAGTTTTTCATACTCGTCTTCGATTTCGATGTCGAGTTGATTTTCTTGGGTGCTCCACTGGCTGAACTGAAGGTCATTTGCCTCTTCAGACCGCGTGGTATAGTCTGTGAGGTTCCGGATCTGTCTGCATCTGCATGATTGCCCGCTGTACGTACAGTCGTGTATGACGTGTATGTGTTGATTATGTTGCGCGATGAAGAAGACTCCTCTGGTTCGTCCTCCTCTTCTGACTGTGTCTCTGCCGTCGCCTCCTCCAGATTGGTCATGTAAGTCGTGACTACCTCTCCATAGAGGCGATATAATGTTTCTTCTAAATCGGTCTCCCAGTCCATCGCTTGGAAGTTCCCAAACATCGTGGACAATCCGACCCCTAAGGCCCACTCGGCGAACGTCTCCCATGAAATCCTTTTTAAAGAGATTCCGTGCTTCTGCAAGTGACACACGAACTCCTTCATCACTGTGTTCAGCGGCCTGACGAGACGTCCCAGCTTCATGTTCTTCATCTTCAGCGCGTTCTCCTTTATGGCAGTGACGAATTGTGGCATCACTATCATGGTCATGTCGTTATCCCAATAGTTCTTCAGCCAAACGAATAGGCCGAGAACTTCCAGCTGCTTCCTCTGCTTTGCCTTGGCCCCTTTTGTTGATACTTAATGAATTAAGCGTAAATTGAAACGCAAATACATATTACATTTTTCTTCTATTGATTCTCTAAAGTAATAACTAATAAACAATACGTACGTAAGCATTGATTCGGCGATTGTACCATTCTAGATTTCGGACAAGCCAGAGTCGTACAATTTTATTTAATAATATAAATTTCGGGGAACTTGAAACTTGGGGCGATCGGGCATCACCCCTTTGGAATTGCACAACTTAATTCCCCCATCCCCATTCCATCACCGGAGGAGCAGGGATACGGCGAAGCATCACCGCTATACGGTTGAAGTTCCACGGTCTCGAACCAAGCGCTTTGCTTCCACATTTATTGTGCGAACTGCCAGACTGTGGAATTCACTGCCCGCCTCTCTGTTCCCGGATACATATAATCTAGGTATCTACAAGGCACGAGTGAACCGGTTTATCCTAGGCAAGCGTGTTCCACCTTAGGCCGCATCATCACTTAAGATCAGGTGAGATGCAGTCAAACGCAAGCCTATAATAATATTTAAAAAAAATATCAGGATACCATATACCTATATAAACATATACATACATACATATATACATAAAAGAAAAGGGATTTATGAGATGACTCTGCAATTTCCATACCGACTGGTGGCCATCCTGATATCGAGAGGAAGTGCATTCCAGAGAAGAATGGCCTGAATATGAAAGAAAGAATGAACGAAATCAGAAGTATGAGAAGGGCAAAGTAAAAGAAGGTTGTTAGAAGACCGCAAATTCCTAGTGTGCGAAGAACATAGTAATTGAAAGTGGGATATTAAATAAGAAGGAGGAGAGAGAGTTTTGAGCAGGGAGAACAAAGTTGTCAAGGCACGCAAACTCCTTCTTTCTTTTTCTTTTAAAAGTAAATCAGCCATCCTGATCCGTAGTTTGTTTTTCACAATGTTCATGACATGAAACTGAAATTCTTTCGAATGAGGTAAAGTTATCGCAGATATTTATGGCAAGATCAACTAGTTCTCCAAAGACCATTCCAACTGCGTTTCTGTACTCATCTACCACAAGCCAAAATTTTATAACATCATTTGTATTTTCCACTGAACAAAACAGATGTTGTGCCACTTGTTCAATATCTTGTCAATATCACAAGCGTTACAGTTATAGCCAAGTTCTTTAGCTTGTTCCGAAATGGAATTGTTACCTTGGCATAGAATTGTCTCTGGGTTTACGGCACATCAACTCCAGCACAGTATAATTGGTTGGCAGTCTTTGTTGAATTTCCTTTGCTAACTTCACATTAAATTCAATACAGCGACATATTATGGCTGATACAGCATCAGATGTTAATGATGTTATTTCAGTCTCCGATTCAAAGAGGTATCCCATATATTGATGCCTCATTTATTGTGCGAACTGCCAGACAATAGAATTCACTGCCCGCCTCTCTGTTTTCTAATAATAATAATAATAAGTGGTGGGGCTTGCGCGCTTCAATGAACCTTAGATGTGTGCTGGTATAGTTTCCTTTGCCGACATAGGTCTAGGGTGAGGAGCCAGACTAAGAGAGATACAATCCAAGCCAAGGTCGCACATGCCGAGGGCTGCATGGCTAGGGGAGAGGCCTAGTCGCTAGTGTGCCAACTCTGGATAATAGGGGACCTCCAGTTTTATTTACCCTTGCCGCAGTGAACGCAGGGCACTGCTGCGGTCGACGTCTTAAGTCCCTAGCTACTCGTGGGAATAACATGAATACTAGATCTAAAACAAAAAAACAAATTCAGGCTATGGTGCCTCAGATAAATGACGAAATTTCACAATTCTCTTCGTCATCTTCCTCTTCTCTATTTCCATCAATACCATCATCATCATCACAATCTTTCCGCGTCACTCCGACGCCATTATCATCAATCAGTATACAGTCGTCAGCGGATGTTGTACAGGAGACAAATTTTGTCGACGATACTGTGCCCACCGCTAGAACTGCCACAACTCGTAGGAAATGGAGCACAGAAATGAATAAATTCATCCTACGCACATATCTTCATCTTACAAATATGGAAACAGACAAAAATGCATACCTTCCATCACTTCACACCAAGTTTTTAGAAAAATACCCGGCAATGCAAGCAAGCCGACAAAGGATAGGTGACCAGCGTAGAGCCATAGTTCAAAAGAAATTATTACCACAGGATACAATAGACCACATTTATGAGGAAGTCAGAGCCGAACTTCAAATACTTCATTCTCAAATACAGCAACACTCCACACAATCTAAAACCCCAACAAACACACAATCTGGCCAGCGCATGAAATGGACAAATGAATACAATGAAACACTAATTAGAATATATTATACTATTACACAACTAGAAACAAATAAAACAGGCTATAGAAAATATTTACTTGAGGAATTTCTAAATATTTATCCAGAATTAACATATATAAGAGAGCAAAGATTGTCGGATCAAGTGAGAGCTATTGTAAATAACAAATACATAAACACTAACAGATTAGAAGAAATAAAAAACCAGGTTGCAACAGAATTATCTAACAGAAACAGCAACACACAAAATATTGAATATGTAGACAACGATAATTTGAACACACAATCGCAGAATGACTTAGAGGAATCAGATGAATATATTGAAACACTAAATACTCAACACACAAATATTCACATCTCTAACACATCGACAAACTTCACAACAAATATAGTCGTAAATAATAGCATAGATACTGACATCGCATCTCACACACTCATAAATACAGATGAAGACAATTTCTTGAACAACATAGATATTGATCTATCTCAACCTACGCAACATAACTCTGAAACTGCCCCAGAAATTAATCCAGATATAGAAACCACGTTTCAACAAGCCCAACAGTTTTTTTCTAATACACACCCCACTGATAGACCATATATCCCTAAGCAGAAGACCTCTAGAAAGTTATCTGCTATAGTTACATATATAAACACTGTCATTCTCCCTAAGTGCGTAAATGTGGACACCGATTTTACTACATTGCAGACGATAATTTATTGTGCAGCATGGTCAGCAGCTAAATGCAACGGAGCTAAAATGTCACACTTTACACAAAATGAAAAACGCCCCTATAAACAAAGAAAGCCAAAGTGGCAAATCAGATTAGAAAAGAAAATTGAAAATCTAAGAGCAAACATAGGTAGGCTGACACATTTTATTAAGGGTAGCAGAAGTCAAAAATTAATAACAGCTGTAGAAGCAATAAAGCTAAAATATCAACTACATGCACAACACGAAAACTCAAATACGCAAATAGAACACTTTTTAGACACTTTAAAACAAAAATTAAATGCAGCATCTAGCAGACTTAAGAGATATTTAACATGCACTAACTAACCGAAAAGTACAAAACACTAAATTTACTAACAATGAAAGAGTATTTTATAGGAACCTTACATCTAGTAACAACGACACCACTAACCAGAACTTACAGACACCTTCCCCCGAAGCTTTACGAGAATTTTGGGCAAACATATGGGAAAATCCTGTACAACATAATGATCATGCAGACTGGGTCAACGAAGCGACACCAGAAACCCCAGAAATGGTGTTTGATTTCATACCGATAGACACATTTATAGACGTCCTCAAACGTACACACAACTGGAAAGCTCCTGGCACAGACAATATTCATAACTACTGGTATAAGAAATTCACTTATATTCAACCATATATACATAACCACTTAAACACATTCATTCAATCACCACATTTACTCCCAACATACTTATCACACGGAGTAACATACATGATACCTAAAGACTTGAATGATACCACCGACCCAGCCAAATATCGACCAATCACCTGCTTACAAACTTTTTATAAAATTCTAACAGCCTGTGTAAGTGAAGTAGTATACGAACATTTAACCAAACATAATATTCTTGCTGAACAACAAAAAGGATGCCGCAAAAATAGCCAAGGATGTAAGGAGCAACTGACTATTGACGCAATTACAATGAACAGTGCACTTAAATGGAAAAAAGATATTCATACAATGTTCATCGATTACCAAAAGGCCTATGATTCAGTTCCGCATAGCTGGTTGTTACATGTCTTAAATATATATAATATCCACCCAACACTCAGATTGTTTTTAGAAACTACTATGCAAAATTGGCAAACTGTACTTAAAATAAATCAAGCCTCCACGACTGTGGCAACAGAACCGATCCACATAAAACGTGGGATTTTTCAAGGTGATGCTTTAAGCCCTCTGTGGTTTTGCATGGCACTCAATCCACTCTCAAACCTACTAGATAAAACCAACACAGGATTCACTTTGACAAGCGATAACACACAATTCACCTTAACACATCTCATGTACATGGATGACATAAAATTATATGCAGCAGATAAACAATCACTTTTTCATTTAGCAGACACCACCCAACAGTTTTCTAATGACATTTGTATGCAATTCGGAGTAGATAAATGTAAAATTTTGTCAGTTGTAAAAGGTAAAGTCCAAAACAATAGTTACACACTCGGATCAGGTAAATCTATTGAACCAATGGATGAATATAGTACATACAAATACCTAGGTTTTAAACAATCTAGACAAATACAACAAAAGATGACAAAACAAGAACTACTTAAAAAATTTAGATACCGCCTTAACCTAATCTTAAAAACCAACCTTAACTCAAGAAACACAATTAAAGCAATCAACACATTCGCAATACCCATTCTTACATACTCTTTCGGAATCATACGATGGTCAAAAACCGACATCAAAACCTTACAGCGTACTATCAATACACTCTTTACCAAACACAGGAAACACCATCCTAAATCATGCATACAAAGACTCACACTACCTCGTCAAGAAGGAGGAAGAGGATTGATAGACATATGTAACCTGCACAACAAACAGATACTCTCACTCAGATCTTACTTTCATAACAAATCAGAACATTCATCACTACACAAACATGTAACGGAAGCAGATAAAAAACTTACACCACTCAACTTACAAAATAGGAACACTCAAATTAATGAACACCTCATAAGCACACAAGCAAAAATTGCAGCATGGTCTAGAAAAGCTCTACACGGAAGACTCCGAGCCTATCTGAGCCAGCCACACGTCGATAAAATTAAGTCGAACGAATGGCTCAAACGAGGCGAACTGTTTCCCGAGACCGAAGGGTTCATGCTTGCAATCCAGGATCAAATCATAGCAACTCGTAATTTCAGGAAATATATTATAAAAGACCCAAATCAGCCGACTGACACATGTAGACATTGCAACAGTGCCTCTGAGACCATACAGCACATAACAGGGGCCTGTAAATCACTCGCACAGACCGACTATAAGCACCGACATGATCAGGTTGCCGCAATAGTACACCAACACTTAGCGCACAAATACACACTTACAGGAGAGATGATTCCATATTATAAATACAAACCTGCAACCATTCTAGAAAACAGAAATGTGAAAATCTACTGGGACCGGACTATAATTACAGACAAAACTATTCATTACAATAGACCTGACATCACCGTGCATGACAAAATTAATAAAACAGTTTACCTAATAGACATAGCAATACCTAACTCACATAATATTCAAACAACAATTTCCGAAAAACTTAGTAAGTACCAAGACCTCGCCATAGAGATAAAAACCCAGTGGAAAGCACAAACAGTCCATATCGTCCCCATAGTACTCTCATCCACCGGTATTGTACCGAAGTCACTAACACAAAGCCTTAACACTCTACATATGCCAACTCACACACTTTACATGCTTCAAAAAGCCACTATACTCAACACCTGTCGCATAACCCGAAAGTTCCTGACTTCCTCTACTCTCTCATCCACATTTTCAATTTAAATTTCCCCTTACATACTTGGCTCCGGCCCGTGTGTAAGGTCTTCGACTCTCTTTTATGAGAAGAAAAACAAAGAATCGAAAATAATAATAATAATAATAATAATAAAGTTTATTGATTCATAAACAAGTGTAACAATTCTTAGATATGACACTGGATCCCGCACTAGGATACCCTGTGTCGCAGGATCCAGTCTCTTTCGACAGATAATATGAATTATAAAAGATAAGTTAGCAAGTACAAAGGTTTCAGTATAATTAATTAAACTTATGACTAAAAGGTAACCAAATCTATGTGTGTATGTGATGAGTGTAAGTATGTATGTATGAGTGAGGATATGTAATTAATGAGTGTAAGTATGTATGCGATTTGCGATTTTTTACGTAATGAAAATAACACTTTTTCGTTTCATCTCCATGCCTATTTAGTGTTTATAAAAAAAGAAAATGACAAGCGACGTTAACGGATTTATAAAATTGGCAGAACAGTGATGTGACAAGTGTGTGGAAAAAAAATAATCATTATTTGTGATATTATTTCCCATAAGACGATGCAATTACAGTGTAAGAACTACGAAACGGCGACTGTCAGTGTCACTGTTACTGTCAGTCGCCGTTTCGTTCTGAAATAATGAGCTTTTCGTTAAACTATTAACTTTTTTTTGCGGGGTTTAAAAAAATATTGTAAATGCCTAAAGATACTCTTTAGGTACCCAAGAATATAAGAATTCGAATTTTAACTTCTCTAAACATCTTAATTTTTTTTTGTACAAATCCTGCCATGATTCTTTATTAAGATCTTCTAAAATAAACTTAAATGTTACTAACTGATTTTATTCTAACACTTTTGGAGACGTCAGTACGAGGAATGGTCAAGTGTGAACTTTACGAACGAATTATTTTACACTTTGGGGACGTTGGGAATGAATGTATGGAAAATCATTTTGGGGAACTTGGAACTTGGGGCGATCGGGCATCACCCTTCCAAAGCACACTCGCCGAAATGTACCCGATAAAAGACCGATAGGCTGGCAACGGCGCGGCGGTGTTCAAGGCTTTGGAGCTTAGCCTTAACCAGGAAGTATATAATAATGTATGTAAGTTTACATCTTTTTTACGTTTTTGTTATGCACCCGCCATATTATCTCTTTATTACCCTTGTTTGACTGGTAGAGAATGCCTAAGGCATTAAGTCCGCCTTTGTACCTTTGGGCATGAAGTATAAATAAATAAATAAAGAAATAAATAAATAAATAAACTAAATAAAAGCCATTTTTTTTAATCAGATGTAGACTAAAAGACTGATGTAAAATGTTACAATTACGAAATACAAAAGATGTAATTGTAGCTATTGGCAAAAACACAAAACACTCTTATAAAAATCAACCACAGCCAACAACATCTTCAGCATCGGGCTCGGCGTCGCCGACAGTAGCTGCTATAATAATATAATAATAATATAAATAACATATAACATAAGATAATTTTGAATTTAACTTTCACATTTTTTTTACTTGTCAGATACACAAAGCACGTTGTTTCTTTCCTGGTTGCAATGCTGAAGAAAGACTAAGGATTCCATTGTGGCTTAGAGCTATTACGCACTGTCGACTAGTCGCCGGCGACTCAGTTGTCGACGACTGTAATATTGTATAGTTTAAATAGGTGTTTACGCACTAGTCACCGGTTGCCCGGGCGACTCGGCGACTCGCCGCGCAGTGGCGACGCACAGGCAACTGCCGGTCGCCGGCGACCAATAGGAGCACGGTTTCAAATGAAAGCATTCACACTGCGAGCAACTGTCGTAACGACCGGACGGCCGCGCACAATGAGTTTTGACACGGATAAATTTATATCGGAAATACAATCCCGAAAAGCTATTTGGGATTTACAAAGTGAGGAATATGCTAATCGGGATTTGAAGAAAAAACAGTGGGAAGAAATAGTGGAGTTATTTGGAGTTGAAGAATTATCAGACGAAGAAAAAAAAAACTCAGGTAAGTAAGAAATGCCATTTATTTTTTATTAATTAATACTGCTCATCTGCCAAGATAATTGACCCTCAGTTGTAAAGTAATCAGCAAATACATCTCTGTATGATGCACCACGTCGCGTAGCTCTTTGGAAACCGTTTGGGACTTCTTCAAAGCCAGGAATGCTCAGGGTATCTTCAAATTTATATCCGTCTCTTTCTCGGACATAGTTGTGAAGAGCGCAACATGTTTTGATGATGCATGATACTAGATCTAAATTCACGTTGATAGGTCTGTGAAAAATCTGCCACTTGTTTGCTAATATGCCGAATGAACATTCAATATGGCGTCGTGCACGAGAAAGCCTATAATTAAATATTTTTTTCTTTGTTGTTAAATTTGATCCACCGAACGGTCGCATAATTTTGTCAGTTTGTCCAAATGCTTCGTCACCCACAATAACAAACGGTACTGGTATAGGGTTTGTCGATGAAATGGGCTTAGGTTCGGGTATTTGCAAATCATTGTTCATTAGCTTTTGATAAAACGTTGAATTTGTAAATATAGTTGAATCGCAATCCTTTCCATAGGAACCAACGTCTATGTATATGAACTTATAGTCAGAGTCACAAATGGCAAGCAAAATTACAGAAAAGAAGTGTTTGTAATTATAACACAATGATCCACTGTTGTATGGTTTTATAATTCTTACATGCTTACCATCTACGGCACCTATGCAATTTGGAAAATTGGCCCGTAAATGAAAATCTTTTGCGATTTTTAACCAATTTTCTTTTGTCGGTTGCGGTAAACACATGTCTTTTAGTACAACCCATATAAAATGACAAACTTCTCTTATTATTTCAGCTATAGTTGAAATCCCAAGTCTGTATGAGTAATGTAAATCTACAAATTTACAACCGCTTCCAAGATATTAAAAAATAATTTAAATATATACATTATTTACAGGTCATGCACTTCAAAAAAAAATGGAAAAATATAAGAAGCTGCTTTTCGCGAGAAGTACGAAGATTAAAAAATACTAAAAGCGGATCTGCTGCTTCCCATAAAACTCCCTATATTTATTATAATCAGCTGTTATTTTTGAAGAATACCGTTGGTAATTTGAACACAGAGAGTAACATTGCTGAACAAGAACATTTGACAAATGATCAAGAACCTTTAGGACCTTACTCGAGAGAAAATATAGTCGGAAGAAAAAAGAAAAAAACGTCAGATGATGGCACAAGCGAACTGTTAACCACATTACACAAGTGTATTGAAACTCGCAAAAATAAGGAGGATATTTTGGAACAAGATGAGGACAGAATGTTCCTGATGTCCCTATTATCATCATTTAGGGCAATTCCGGAGCACAAAAAGTCAGCTGCGAAAATTCAATTAATCAGTGTAATCGAATCATTCCGATCCTCTACTCAAAATAATATATATCCAAACACAATGTGGCGAAATTTTAATGAGTACGAGTATGAGCGTGGTTACTTCACACCGGAGGCCGGGCGTTCAACAGCACCAAGTCAACAATCACGCCCTGAAGCACAACATTATTATACGCTACCAACTTCAACTCCTTCAGAACGTGAACGCCCAGAGTCGCGATTTTCTACTGTCACTTCAAATACCTCGCAAGATTCTGACATTTTGGATCTATTTTGAATATTTCCTTTTGTTGTGCGTTCGTTTATAATATTGATTTCATTAAGTACTTTAAAAAAATACATGTTTTATAATTATTTACCGTATATTTTTAAATTATGTCATCGAAGAGTAGACTTACAGATAGTGCCATCCACGAAGACGCGCCCCACTCTTTGTTCAAATGCATGTGTGCTATCTTCCGCATGTGTTAAACATCTGTCGATACACGCTAATTATCGATGAATGCAAACGCACACTAATAGAAATTGACTAATCAAGAAAGAGTATTATGAACAGCACGAAAGACGCTCTATTTAAATTTAATCGCGCGTCTTCGTGGATGGCATTATCTGTAACTCTAAACACACTCCCGGACACATTTATCGGCCCACCTTGAGTTTTAAGTTTTGACTGGAGACCAGCTAAAAATAAATGTTAGGAGGAGCAATAAGTTTTTGCAGGTGTGAAGCTGATTTACTGGCCATCGTTTTCGTAAAAAACTGCATAAAAACTTATTGCACCACTTAACATTTATTTTTAGCTAGGGATTGTCAACACTTTAAACACTAGATTTGGCCGATAGATGTGTCCGGGAATGTAATGTAAATTGAGTTAAAATCCCGTAAAAAATAAATGTTAGGAATGAATTTTATTTGAATTGTCACTTACCTTAGTGTTATAAAAAGTTTTTCTTCCGGAGAAATACATGGTCGCATATTTGTATCTATGCCAGTTATATGTGGTTTTAGAAGACACAATAAGTCATCAAACGAACTCACAGACATTCTTGCATAATTAAAAAATTTACGAGGATATTTTCTAACGTCTTCATAAAATATTTTAAACATTCCCTTTGACCTCCGTTCTTCTAACAAAGGATGCACCCAATACTCTTTTGATTTTTTTTTATTTTTCTTTCTTTTTATAATTAGTAGCGTAGCTACTATTGCAAGTTCTTCAACGTCCATTCTGCACGAATGTACTTGGAATACTGTCGCTCGGCTCGGTCTCCGGCCCTAGTTTCCCATGTTTCGGTCGCCGAGGGACTGAGTCGCCGGCGACTAGTCGACAGTGCGTAATAGCCCTTAGAGTCTACATTTTTTGTGAGTACAATTACTATGTACCGTGAAACACGCCAATTTTGCCCCCAAGGGAAACTTTGCCCGAAGAATAATTTATAAGCAAATCGTTAACGTACAAAAATATTTTAATGTTATGGCAACATTGATTGACTGCGGTAGAAAATAGGTTATATTTATGGCAATACTGACTATCGCGTTTGTTGCTAAGTTTGCTTAGTAACTTGTTGGAACTCGTCGAGTGAGGTGTGTGTTTTTGCGGGCAAATTTTAGTGCAACTTTGAAAGTAGATTCTGCGAGATGGCGAAAACACAGGTGAGTTTACTTTATAACATGTCATAGAAAATTATTCGGAGATTCTATTAATGTTAGTGTCATTGCTCAGGGCATCAGGTCAGTAATGTTCCGACCTACGCTTGACAACATTGCCCGCCGTCAAAAAAGGGTTGGCAGTTTAAACCATAACTATTTTTTTATACGACGGAATGAAGCAATTATATATACGGTAGGTATACTTGATTTTTGAAACGTGGGTTTGGATTTTTGTGGGTTTTTTCAAAATATATATGTTTTTATTTATGGTCACTGCTGAAGTGATATAATTTTTAACATATTAGGTATTTAAATAATAAAATTCAAAGATGACATTATTTAGTTATTGAGTACTGAGTGACTACCTGCTCCACACTACCTTTTAATTTGAACTGTTTTGTTATTCTTAAACTTATACACAGGATCGCGGGTTCGAATCCCACCCAGTGCATACATTCATGTGATGAGCATTTGTTTGTCTCGTGTCTGGATGTTGTTTATCTGTACAACATTAGTTTTTAAAAAAATCAGCTGTTTCATACATTTTGCCGATTTAAGTGAACACAAAATGTAAGGAACCGCTGATTTTTTTTTCGCGATTTCGCGGTTTGTCCCATAGAAAAAGTTGTTCAAAATGATGAGTACAATGACCTCTTTTCGGGTTTCGCATAAATAAAAACTAATGTTGTATTTGTATAAACGTATATCAGCTGTCTGGTCTCCCGCAAGCCATAGGCTCTGCTTAGATTGGGGGCAGATTGCCGTATGTAATATGTCTCCACATAATTAGTATTTATTTTATTTTTTATTACTTCTAATATTTTCTGTTGAGAATTGCATGGTTTGTTTCAGAAAAATAAAAATAAATCCCGAATTCGACAGAGGAAGTCAAGACGAATAATTGGATCCAGGGTATATAAAAACTACACTGAAGAAATGTTAAAAATTGCATGTGAATCAGTAGAATCGGGTCAAATTTCTTCACGAGATGCTCAACGGCAATTTGGTATCCCAAGACGCACAATATTAAATAAAATAAAAAACAAACATTTGAAGTCAGTGGGTCATCCCACTGTTTTATCAGCTGCAGAAGAAAACCAAATTGTACGAGTTTTACAAGCTTCTAGCGATTTTGGCTCCCCGCTTACTAAAGTGGATTTAAAGCTTGTAGTCTATGAATATCTCAAGAAAAATTCTCGAGATCATATGTTTAAGAATCAGATTCCTGGTGATGCATGGGTCCAGGGCTTTTTAGCAAGAAATGCTGATAAATTAACTGTGAGAGCCACTCAAAATATTTCAAAGGCTAGAGCTGAAAAGGGACCTCAAGAAATAGCCGAATACTTTGACAATTTAAGTACAACATTAAAGGACATACCAGCAGAAAATATAGTCAACTTTGATGAAACCAACCTGTCGGACGATCCAGGTTCTTCAAAGTGCATTTTTCGGAGGGGAGTAAAGTATCCCGAAAGAATAGTCAATTCCACCAAAGGAAATATATCTCTTATGTTTACAGCTACCGCAAGCGGTACATGTCTCCCCATATATGTTGTTTACAAATCAACAAATATGTACTCAGAATGGGTTAGTGGAGGACTACCAGATACCAGATATAACTGTACCAAATCTGGGTGGTTTGACAGTGCTATGTTCGAGAATTACTTTAAAACCATAATTCTCCCATGGGCGCAAAATATATCAGGGACTAAAGTGGTCATTTGCGACAACTTGTCTAGGTCATTTGAGCGTTAAAGTAGTAGAGTTATGCGAGCAAAATAACATCAAATTTGTTTTTATCCCTCCAAGATCAACACACCTCACCCAGCCGCTAGACGTGGCATTTTTTGGGCCTTTGAAGAAAGCCTGGCGTAAAATTTTATACCAGTATAAGATCCGTAATCCAAACCAAACAACATTGAACAAAAAACACTTTCCGAAATTGCTTAGAGAATTAATTGAAGCAATTCAAATGGGGGAGACAAAGAACATAAAAAGTGGATTTAAAGCATCAGGAGTATTTCCGTTGAATCCCCGAGAAGTTCTAAATAAGATCCCAGAAAAGGAAACTAGAGCGCCAAAGCCGATGCTAGTCAAAAGAAATAAAAAAATTAATTGCGAGCCGGGCAAATCAGTGACGGTTTCCGATTTAAATGTTGATTTTGACAAGAGTAAAGCAAAACAAAAATCTTCTACAGTGGCAAAAAGACAAAGAAAAACTAAAGGCTCCCTACCTTTAGATGAAGAAACTGGCCTTTTTGTAACTAAAAATGATCTAGTTTCAAATGAGGATATTAACGAGAATCAAGAAGGCCGTTTGGATTCGGAAGAATATTTTGCTATCTCTCAGGATTAAGATATTACTTACAATATATTCGACTTCGAGAGCTATTTGGATTGGGAAGGTGATTTTGCTGACTCCCAGCATCAAGATATTTCTTCTCTCGAAGTCTCATGAAGCTTTGCATCACTGTAATCAACTCCTGCTTCGACCAATCAGTACATAGCGAAAAAAAATCACCGACGCTTGCAGATGTTTCATCCTTAAAGTCATTAACAAAGGATCAGTGAAACTGAATCTATTTTGTTTATTCTCCAGTTATTTAAGTTCTTTAATTCATTAGTGAATCAGTGAAATGTTAAAAAAACAATAATTGAAGCATAACAATTATAGGCTATTATTAAAAAATATCCATAATAATATCACACATTTTTTTTATCTTAATGCGAATGCAACTAAAAATATATTATATATTTTTTCATTACTAAACGAAATGTCTCTTCAAGTATTTAATTAACCTACCATAACGAGATACTCGACTTGATCTCTATTACTAGTGTAAGTATTTACTATATCAAAAAAGTGAATTGTAATTTCAAATTCTATTAAAATACTAATAAACGCGCGTGAAACATTTTTCTACGTTTTTTTTTATTTACCTAAACACATATTCTTTGTAGAAAGAAAAAAAAAAACACGAGGATTTTGTACCATGTGCCAACCCTAGCACTTTTAGAAGTCGAAATGTGGATTGTATGAAAAAGAGAAAAAATTACAGGGTAACATTGCCCAGTCATTTTAGTATGATACTTTTCATAATTTCGTTTACATTCCTAAAGTAAACGCCATCTTTACCAAAATATTTGTATTGGTGTTTATGTCATCTGCATAAATGCCATATATGCGTCAAAAATCAATGTGAGCAAAGTTGGCTAAAAGTCCAGATAACTTTGCCCGCTAACAAAATCGAATATATATTGAATTAAATGTTGAATAATACTAAATTTTGCTATACTAACACATGCATATGATCTTATAGTTGTAACTGATGAAGGAAAATACATAAGTCTCCATAGAAAAATCGTATTAAAATTGTAAAAATTTAAAAAAAGTGGGCAATGTTGGCATGTTTCACGGTACCACAGCAATGTAGGATATGTGAATTCCATTTAAGAAATGACAATTTTGACATTTTGAGTAATGACTTGCAATCGATACAATATTTTACTGCTAATCACATAGAAGACTTTGCTTCATTCATAAAAGAAAGAGTAATATTAAACTTTTCGAATACACAACAAATGTCTGCTGACTCAGTGCATTATTGGACTGGTTTATCCAAACACCAGTTTTTTCGATTAAAAGCTTATGTGCAACAAATATAAATAATATGCGAAATGGCACATTAGCTCTTGCTGCGTATCTTATGAAAATAGGAACTGGCGACAGCAACGAGCGGATATCCACGTTATTAAATACACCCCCTACCACATTAGGAAGATTATTAAAAAAGGTCCGGCAAATACTTTTTGATGATTTTGTTCCACAGAACTTAGGGATAAATCATATAACACGAGCTCAAATTGCTACAAGAAATCTAATGATACCCAATGAGCTGTTCGGTGGAGCAAATAGGAATCCAATTATTATTCTGGATGGCACCTATTTTTATGTACAAAAAAGTTCAAATTATTTATACCAGAAAGATACTTATTCTTTGCACAAGTATATGAACCTCATGAAACCTTTTATGATGGTATGTTCTGATGGTTACATTATAGATGTACTTGGTCCCTATCCAGCAACAACATCGGATGCCGATATCATGATTAATGAATTTAATAATGAAAATAATACTTTACGAAGATACTTCCAACCTGGGGATGTTTTTTTGCTGGATAGGGGTTCAGGAATTGTGTCCCTTTATTACAACAGTACAACTATACTGTTCACTTTCCATTATCCCTGCAACAAGGTGAAACTCAATTATCAACAGCAGCAGCTAATAAGTCAAGAACGGTGACAATGTGCAGGTGGATTATTGAGACAGTAAATGGAATTTTTAAAATGTCCTTTAAAATATTTAGGAGTGAATTTTTTAATACGACTTCCTCTCATGCTATGAGATTTTAAAATAGCTGCCGCATTGATAAACATGTTTCACCAAAGGGTTTCAGATAGACCAGATGCAGGACAAAATATAAATCTGGTAAATGAAAAACTGCACACAAACAATTTATTGGCTGATTATGTAATTGAAAATAATTTAAATCGAAGACGGACACAATTCTCCAACCGAAATGCTATTATTGACATTGTTGAATTTCCTAGATTAACATTTGATGAACTTGTGTTATTAGCATGTGGAACCTATCAGATTAAACAGGTAAAGTCTTATTATGGGGAGCACATAAGAAATGATGGTTCCTATACTATTGAAGTGTGCATTGATAGAGCCAGTGACCTTTTACAAGGATTTCCTTCGGTCGAGAATTGCACATTATTAAGAGGAAAAATACAGAGCAGACATATAAGCCGTAAAATATATTTTGTTTATATATTATATGAAAATCACACTCTAGGCATCCAAGCTATAAAACATTATTGCTGCAACTGCATAGTCGGCCGAAGGACTGTAGGTTGCTGCGCTCATATCATGTCTGTAGTTTGGTGTACGAGCTACGCTGTACATTGACCCTAACTAACTTGTCCTACTTACAGTGAAACGTTGCTGTTTGTTTATACAGGATGGACCAAAAGTCCGGTAACATTTGAATCGAGGGCTGCTTCCAATTGCGGGGGATAGGGGGGTGCGGGGCGTTACCTAACGCGAGAGCGGCTGGCTAGTTGGAATTCAGTGCAATGGCGTCGTTCAGCTGAGCACAACGCGCGTTTTGCGTACGCGAGTACTATCGCAACAACGATTCTGCGACTGAAGCGCAACGAAAATTTTGTACACAGTACAACATACGAAATAAAAATCAAGCTCCATCAACTCGTGCAATTAAAAATTGGGTACAGAAGTTTGAGGAGACGGGTTCAACATTAAATCAACCACGATCCGGCCGACCTAAGACGTCGACAGAGCCCGTAAACATAGAGCGCGTACGAGCATCTGTTAGAGAACAACCTGGCCTCTCTAGTCGAAAGCGGTCTAGTGTTTTAAATGTGTCCAGGACATCTTTAAATCGTATTCTTCACAAGGATTTACATTTACACCCGTATAAAATTCAAATTGTACAGCAATTAAGGCCATATGACTACACTCAGAGACTGCAGTTTGCCAACGAAATGCTTGCGAGGTTTACGAGCTTCAATAACATCTTTTTCTCAGACGAGGCACATTTTCACTTAACTGGGCATGTGAACAGGCAAAATTGAAGATACTGGAGTGATGCTAACCCGCAATTGAAGCACCAAAAGCCCTTACACTCGACCAAAGTTACTGTATGGGCAGCTTTATCAGCCAGTGGAATTATTGGTCCGTATTTTTATGAGGATCAGAGAAGCCGTCCTGTTACCGTCAACACACAGCGATATATTGCCATGCTACAGAACTTTTTTGCTCCAGCATTACAGGACTACTCTGGTTTTAATCAACGAACATGGTTTCAACAAGATGGGGCCACATGTCACACCTCCAACGACTCAATGGCAGCGGTTCGTGAAATTTTTGGGCAAAAAGTCATATCCAAAAAGCCCGGATTTGTCACCAATGGACTTTTTCCTTTGGGGATACCTCAAAGGTAAAGTTTTTAATAACAACCCTCAGTCCATTGAAGAATTAAAAGAAAATATACGCGAGGAAATTCAGAACATTTCTCCAAACACTTGTCGGGCGGTGATGGAAAATTTCCGCTCTAGGTTACAGGAGTGCCAAACTAAACAAGGGACACATTTGGACGACGTTATTTAAAACCTGATTTTTGTACTTTTATAATAAATAAACATATTTTCTCTCATAACTCTTTTTTTTTTTTATAACCATTTGAAATGTTACCCGACTTTTGGTCCACCCTGTACAACATCTGTGTTTTGTTCCTGGATAAGTAGAAATTTGAGACAGAACCGTATTTTTTTACAAAAAATACTGTGGACTGACGAAGCAAAATTTACAAGAGCTGGGATTACAAACCACAGAAACGACCATCTCTGGTGCTCCGAAAATCCAAGGGCGGTGCGCCCAAGTTCATTTCAACATGAATTTTCAGTAAATGTGTGGGCTGGCATAATCGACGATAGACTGATAGGGCCGTTGGAATTGCCACCTACATTAAACGGCGCTAGGTTTTTAGAATTCCTAGAGACACAGTTAGCGGACAGCCTCATGGACCTACCTCTATCGTACCGTCGGCGTATGTGGTTCCAGCTCGCCCGACTTGACACCCTTGGATTACTTTTTGTGGGGTCATATGAAGCAAAAAGTATACGCTACAGTTCCAAACACCAGGGAAGAACTCGTCGCAAAATTATGACAGTCGCCGAAGAAATTAGATCCGATTTGGATTTAATTAGGCGGTCATCAACCCAGGTGGCACAGAGCCGTAGCGTGTCTACAAGCTGGAGGTTGCCACTTTGAGTAACTGCTTTAGATATTTTTATTGTAATTTAATATTGGAAAAAAACATTAAATAAAAAGCAATATGAATGTTATGTGTTTTTAATGATTTCCTGTTCAGGGTTCCGACAATGGCCTTTTGTGCTTGCGCATACGCTATGTTCAAACCACAATAACTCTTAAAGTAAGTATTAGACATAAAGTTGTGATTTTTATGTTGTTTTAAAGTTTACCTCAAAATCTATCGATGTAGTAAAAAAAATAAAAAAGTTTTCGGGGGTATTTTTGTAGTAATTAACAATTATTAGTTGAATTGCATTTTTTGTTTTGTTTTTCGACTTTCACTTTTTTTTTCAAAAGTTATGGAATTGTGATCACATTTGTTTGTATGGCAGACGGCAGACAATGTCATTGTCTTTCGAATAAGCCTATTTTTATCTCAGTATGACTAAAACTTTGAGAGATATGATTATTTTTGAACTCGCATAGAGAATATTACAACAAAAAAAGCAAAATGGCTGTCACATAGCAGGGAAATGTATTCGACCCAAGTTTAGAGTGTAATTGTACTTTAAAATAGTTTATATTTAAGTATTTAGAATATCGCTAGTCCATGTCCAGACACACTGTATAACTGTAAACTGTAAATGCAAAATATTGTACACATTTATTTTTAAAAGAGTAACTATGGAGTTTCCATACGAAACTACCTTTTGGAATGGGCAACTATGTAGAATCAACTTAATATTTTTTTTTATGTCATTCAAAAGTGCCTTTTTAATGGTCTAATTGAAATAAATGATTTGACTTTGACCTACAGGTTGGATGAACAACCAATTATTTCCTGAAGTAATGAGACACTTTGTACGTGTAACCGGTGCGTCGAAAGACAATCCTTGTCTTTTAATCTACGACAAGCATGAAAGTAATTTAGCACCAGACGCATTAAATGTCGCAAAAGATAACGGAGTCACACTGCTCACGATTCCACCCCATACTAGCCACAAACTCCAACCTTTGGATGTGTCAGTATTTGGGCCGTTGCAAACATATTACAACGTAGCTGCAGATTCATGGATGATGCGGAATCCAGGGATTCCAATTTCTATTTACATTATAGCGGAAATATTAGCATTTGAGAAAGCTATGACAACTGCAAATATTAAATCGGGATTATTAAAAACAGGAATCTTTCCGTACGTTAGAAATATTTTTCTGATGATGATTACATGCTGAGTGAGGTGACCAATCGTCCTATTCCAATTCAAACAGAACCTTCAACAAGTGAAATGAATCAAGCAGACGAACTACTAGAAAATGCGACACCTGCAATGAGTAATGACATACCGCTTGCAAATACTAACTCATTAATGAACGCTGAACCTCATCCGGTCAATTCTGAAAAACAAGAAGAAACAAGGACGATAGAAACTATATTGAAAAGTCCAATTGAGTGCTGTGATTATCCAAAGGCTAAGCCTAGGGTTGGTTCAACGAGAGGTGGAAAAAAAGGGAAGACAATTATTGCGACAGATACACCAATTAAACAAGAAATTGAGCAACAATCTAAATTAAAGGAAAACAAGAAAAATAAAGTTAAAGCCAAAGTTGTCAAGAAAACTCAAGAAAAGATAGAAAAAGTGTCTAAAATACTTTTTAGAGATTCTACCGACGATTCCGAAGATTCAGATGTTACAAATTATTCTACAGCTTCGGTCAACTACGAGTAGATTCACTGATATTCCTTTATCTAGTTATAGCACTCCCAAACAAAACGATTTTCTTATAGTCAGGTTCAACACAGATAAACAAGTAAAATATTTCATAGGCCAGATGTTGACTGATCTTGATGATGAAACAGATGAATACGATATAAGTTACCTCAGAAAGAGCCACAAATCAAATGGTTTTTATTTTCCTCTGGAGTCAGATATGGCAATAGTTGCAAAACATGACAACGAAATTATTTTGCTACCCCATAGAGGGCAAACAAAAACTAAACGTCAAGCAAATATTTTCTACTTTCCTGACAACTTCCTAAAGATATATAAATTAACCTAATTTTGTTGTATTGTTAATTAATTTTGTAGATTTTATAAGATTTTTTTGTTGTGTTGCATTGTGCCCCGCTTTGTTGCACGCACTGTGCCTCATTGGGTGTTTTATTGTACCCTGGGGCATAAATTGCTGTGAAATGTTATGTTGTTTGATGGAACGATGATCTTTCATTGCTATTTAGTAAAACAAAGACTGCCTAATACGTAAGTAAAGATATTATGTTGATATAATAAAAACGTTTTTTTTCTAAAATTTTTAAAAACACTTTTTCGTTTCACTATGCCCCATCTGACCCTAAATCTGTCTGTTACGCTGTCATGATGAAACGGCAGAACCGATTTTGATGAAATTTGGTTTGATAATAACTTGAACCTTGGGGAAGAATATAGGCTACTTCGTAATCCGCGATTTCAACTGCATCCGCGATAACCGACATTCACGCGGAGGCGCGGCGGAGAGCAATTGAAGACAACAATTTAATATAAACCTTAACTACCTTGACCTACGGTTAATATAAGAATAAATTCGCACGCGGTGCTCGGAGCGCCCTCAAGCTACTGCCGCCGTGCTGCTCTGCGCTCCGCCGTACTACCCGCCCGCCAGGCTGGCTGGCGGTCAGATACCTGGAGTTTTAACTAGAGTGAGCGTGTGTTAATCGAGATCATGGACGAGGAGAAGTTAATTAACTTAGTGCAAAAATATGTATGTTTAAACGATGTATCGTCACGACATTATAGTGATCAAGTAATGAAAAAATGTAAAACAGGTAAGATTTATTCATTTATTTTCATAAAAATTACGACTCAAACAGCTCGTTCAACTATATCGTTCTGCCTATGAAGTGATCCCGACAGCGTATTAAAGTATTGTTTGGAATTGTCACGAATAGCCATAATATTTTGTAGTTTTAAATTGTCATCATCATGTGAGTGTATATTATGTTATAAAGTATTATTTCGACGACGATTTTGATTTGTCTTGAAGAATAATTACTGGATCATTATGTATTTATGCAAACATGTGCAAACCATTCGGGAGGTAGATCGAATTCCAAAGAAAGGTCGTCGTAGGTAGTAAGGTAGGTAAGCAGGCAGGTGGGTAGGTTGGGTAGGTAGGATAGGTAGGGTAAGTAGGGCAGATAGGGTAGGTAGGGTAGGTTGGGAAATAGTTATGCAGAAACATCGCTTCATGAAATTATTTTCTTTTCGCCATTGTGCGTGCCTCGCTAATACCTTGCTCAAATCACGACCACACTTGCGAGGCACGTACGCCGAGGCGCCTTTGAGCATAGTCAAAAATCCGACAACTGACGGCTCGCGCCGCGGTAGCCTCGCCCGAGGCACGCCTCGCACTGACTCGGCTGAGGCGCGTACGCACTTGAGGCAACAGGGCGAGCCGTGCGTGCCTCAGGCGAGGCTGCCTTTTATCCGTACGAACCTTAACATGCACGCCAAACATGATAAAAGACAGTTTGATACTGTTTTCCCGCGACGTAATACCGATGTGGCAACTGGTAAGTATTAAAAACAAATAATTTTCTTCGTAGCAACAATTTTAGAAGGTTCTAAGGTTCCATTTGTTTTTGTGAGTATCTCTTTTATTTATGTTTACTTTTATGTCAAAGTGTTCTTTGTTTCTTGTTTGTAAAATTGTATTATAGTGTATCAAAAATTTGTGGTGTTTTATAAAATAATCACCACACATGCCAAACGCTTATGATATGGCAATGTTGTTAATCATCGCACTTGTCAAAAGGACTGGCGATCATATCAACATGCAGGTGAGGTTGTATTACTAATCACCACACATATCAAATGAGTAGCTAATCTCAATTTTTACCCGACTACGGCAAAGCCAAAGGAGGGTTATGAGTTTGACAGGCTATGTATGTATGTATGTATGTATGTATGTATGTATGTATGTATGTATGTATGTTCATCTGTACGCTCATAGCTCCTAAACTCTTATCAGAACTGAACAAATGAGGTATCGTTAGAAGCGTCTTGATCGTCCGCTGGTTATAGGCTATATGACGTATCACCGAATCCAATGTGGCGCCCTCTGGCGGACAAAAAAACCAATATTAAAAAAAAAAATGAAGACAAGCATACCGTGTTTGGTATCATTGGAAAGGGGTTCACTAGTACATTTCAAATTTATATAATATTTAGTGGTAATTTGTCACAAATTATTGTAAAAAAAGGAAAGATTACCAAATAAAGTAAGATACGCATACCGTGTTTAGTATCATTGGAAAGGGGTTCACTAGTACCTATTAAATATATAATACTTAGCTGTGACTCCAAAATGGTTTAAATAAAAATATAAAGTTTAAAAACTAAAACCCGACCACAACAAAAAGTGATCTAAAAAGTACAAAACAAGAAAATATTTCACACAGAAATCAAGACATAGGTACAAAATGGTCAAGGTAAGCCGTGGTTGCATGCCATTATATTCATGTTCATCGCACTCATATGGGATACAGGCATGCAACCACGGCTTACCTTGACCATTTTGTACCTATGTCTTGATTTCTGTGTGAAATATTTTCTTGTTTTGTACTTTTTAGATCACTTTTTGTTGTGGTCGGGTTTTAGTTTTTAAACTTTATATAAAGCAAAGGTTGATATTACAACAATCACCATAAGTAAAACCTATGATATTAACTTCTCTATGTGTCCAAAAACCGGAAAGGAACGAAGGGATATCGAAATTTATACCAGATTAAAGCGGGAAATGAAAAGGATAACCGTTCTGATCACCTTTTACGCCAGTGGCCAAGTAAGTACGCCGTTTATTGTTTTTCCCTATATACGTCCACCACGAGCCCTTATCGTGAGCAGGCCTGAAGAATGGGGTCTTGGCAAATTTGAAAGTGGATGGATGCGCTCGAATGTATTTTTTTAATATAATAATATCACAAACGATTATAATAGTTGGGTGGACCGCAACAATATAAAAAAATCTATATTACTGCTAATCGATGATCACAAGTTGCACATGTCACTGGTCATCAGTGCCAAAAGC
Organism: Charanyca ferruginea; assembly: GCA_947361185.1. Lineage (NCBI taxonomy): Eukaryota > Metazoa > Arthropoda > Insecta > Lepidoptera > Noctuidae > Charanyca > Charanyca ferruginea. The sequence continues at coordinate 17,834,801 of OX376077.1, read as the reverse complement.
TTGGCATAATTTTGTATGCTCTACCCGCAAGCATATGCTACTGCCAGCAGGCGTCAGCATTTTTGCTCTACTGAAGTCTTCATGGAAAGCGGTCGTCAGAAAATTTCTATCGAAACCAGAAAACGTAAATTCGTGCGTTAACAAAACCAACTTTTGTCAGTTGTTCCGTGACACGCTGGAAGATACGAACATGACCACAAATATAAAAAAAAAACGGGTTCAGAAAATGTGGACTGTATCCGTTTAATCCCGATGCCGTGTATTACAGTAAATGTGTACAAATTACAAAATTCACAAAGGACTGACGCATCCGTTGAAGGACATAACGAATACGGATCTTACTAGTATAAGAAACCGTGTAACCGTGTGGTGCCAGCCGCGAATAGCACTACCCACTACCATAACGCCTACATGCATCGGCCAAGCATGGCGATTACGGCTAACCCCCCCCCCCTTGGGGGAGACCTATGCCCAGCAGTGGACGTCTAGAGGTTGATATAATGATGATGATGATGATAGTATAAGAAAGGTAATAAAACATCTGAGACCAGTACCAAAACAAAAAATATTAATGTCAAAGTTATTTTGAAAGAACTGCGAAAATTAAAAACAAAGACTGGAAATCACGAAACCGATTCTGAAGATATAACAGACAATTCAGTTGATCAGTCCACATCCCTCTAAATGGAATATTCTGTTGAGGGTGTTTCAGTAACTGATCCATCATTGCCGATTTTGACTAACATCGGCGACGTTTTGTCTTTCACACTCTTCACACATTTTTCAAAATCCTAGTCATCAGCGAAGTAGCGAGCGTCACGAATGAACAGTATTTCAAATAAGTTGATACTAGACCCCGTTAGCCAAAACACATTTAAGAGATTTTACGATTTCCTGATGACGATATAATAAGTGCTAGGCAAGATCAGACACCTAATGACATTTTACTTACGCTTAATTTAACCGAAGTGCCAGGAGTCACTAATGATCAGACAATGGGAGTAGTATAATTGGGGGTTCTGCATCACTTGCTCTCGCGCGCGCTCGAGCTGCGCGATGCAGAAGCCCCCAATTATCCCCTACTTGCATAAAGTGCATGGCCATCAACGCTCGATTCCATCATCATGCAGTTTTTTAATCCAAGTATGATTAAATATCAAGCAGACATACAAAACCACCATTGTTTCGAATTATTGTAAGGAACTCATCATTAACAGTTTTCAAATGAAGAATTTGCCTAGTTTCAATGGTAGATTTTACTGGATCTTGCTCTGCTCCGTTTGTATGGTTGTGATGGTGTGATGAACTAGCGTCCAATGTTTTCTGACCAGCCATGTCTTGAGTAAATATTATCTCGCCCTTCGCATTCTTGAAAATAAGTTTAGAAATTCTTTCCAAATCAAATTCCAAATCTGAACGAACCATGATGTAGATACGTAATATCAATTTATTATCTTGTGGTGAAGTAAATATTAACGTTATTTATTTGCTCGTTTTATAATTATCGTCATAAATCTCCCAATCTTCTATAACCCCTCCACATGAGAAGCACGCCGCTTTATCATTTATACTATGCCTCTGTTAGCACAGTAGTTTTTGTAAGGTAATAACACGGCGTGAAGTCCTTTCCTTTTACAAGTAAACATTAAATACTTATAAGTTTAACTGGGTCCGCGTTAAACATTCATGTAGACTTCATTCATGAAGATCTTGTTGGTCTAATGATTGGAGACGCAACTGCTGAGCAGAGTGAGATGAGGGTTCAGTTTTTTTTTTAGGTTTTAGGCATTTGGTATATATATATATATATATATATATTATAATCAACATGTTACTGCGAAACGTAGTCGAGTAGATTCGAACTCGCACCCGCTTGCATAGAAGGTGAGCGTTTAAACTGCTAGGCTATCGGCGTACAAAAGTATGTACAACTTCCTTTTTAAAATTTCATCTCAGGTATCCGCGACGCTGTGGCACCGTTTCCTAAATAAGGTAAGAAAGATGGTTGTGCTGCACATTATCAAATTAATCTCTATGTATTGAGCACATAGAGTTTATTTTATAACAATCTACTTTTGCTCCATTACATGTAGCAACATGTCATTAGAGTTTTGGAACGAAGTTCCTTATTTTCCTGTTTTAAGAGTGCATTAATTGAAAAGTATTCGTTCGAGATATACGCATATTTATAAAATGTCGGTGAGTATTTTTCTACGTATTTTTGTTAATAATAATTATAATAATATTATAATAATACGTGTTTACTTAGTTTTTGTTTTTATTTATGTTTCAGGACTCTGAAGGCCTTTTTAATTTCATTCCATATGATCCACCAGTTGCAAGTAAATCACCCAAACTCAATTTGAAGAGAAAGGGGGGAAACCTCATCAACTCCACAAAAGCGCAAACGAGTTCAAGTATACTCATATGTTAAAACGAGAGCTCCAAACATGACTGCATTAACGAGGACGATCAAAATTGAAATTTATGAGGGTGATAACCAGCCTGAAAAGCCTTGCGAGTGCCGCGCGGACAAATGTGTGCAATATGTAATAGAAAATATATGTGATGATACTACTTACTTAGCTTTAGAAAATATAATTGGTAAAATACATGAAAACATGCAATCTTAGTTTATGTCTGTAATTACTTTATTAGTAATAATATTAGAATGTAAGCTCTTGAAATAAAGGTAAAATTGTATAATAAAAAATATAAATAGGTAAAATTGTGTAATTACAACATAACATAAATATATATTTACGAACTCTAAAACAAATTAGAAATATTGAGTTACTGTAATAAGCTGTAATAAACTTATTTGATTTTTGTATGTATCACAAAATATTTGGTTTCATTTTTATTAAACTATACCTAGGCCTGGCCCTAAAAAAAAAAAAGATTATAAATATACTTACAAAGTACACCATTATGAATTGAAAAAAAATAACACATTGCTTGATTTTGAACCCGCAACCTCATGCATGAGAGGCGGGTGCCTTAACCACTCGACCATCATAACATTTTATTTGTATTCAACTTCCCACAATTCGTCGCCCTCCTGGCTAATTGAGACATGATGGGAAGATAAAATAAATAAACAAAAATCTTGCAATAGTTTTTTTTTTAGTTTTCTAGTTGAATTTCCAAACATATTAGAAATAATGTGTTATGATATTTTTAATATTTATTATTATTTTACAGTATATTAGAAGATTTATTATTAATATATTAAAAAATTAAAATTGTTTGTTTCATTTACCAAAGTTCAATATTCACGCAACCTAATTCTGTAATATCAAATAAGAGTAGCATATGGGAATATCACTTTGAAATCCATTGACATCTCTTTCTATTACATTAAAATGAAAAGGATAGCTTTATCTATCACAACCTTTAAGACTTGAGACTTTACAGAATAAGCCAGCATTTCTGTATACACAGCAAATAACTAGCGGAGATCTCATTTTATTGGTTTTCGTATATGTTTGTTTCTATTCCACCAAAGCTATTTGACATATCATTCCTTTTAAGATTTTCGTCTCCAGTTGCGTTAAAAAACTCGAATAAGGATAAAATGCTGTGAGAGCACTTTCCTAAACGAGAGTATTCGGAAGCATTCACAGCGCGATTTCATTACGAGAAATGATTTAAATAAAATCTACTTTAAGTGCTCCGGTAATAGAGATGAAATTCTATTAACAAATAAAGTTTGAAATATATTTTTCAAGTAATTATTTTTGGAAAGTAACATTATGGCTATGGCTTTAGAATTTAGGTCTATAAAAATAAGCATCTGAGATTATTCCTTACATTTTGTCATCGTTGTGCTGAAAAGCATTTCACTGAGGTATCGCGAGTGTATTTTTTGTTGGGTGTGTTGTACTACAAGTGTTGCAGAAAAAGTATGTGAGTATTATATTTTATTTAAATCATGTACTGGCGCTGTATTTTTAATTTCATATTATTAATTATTCCTACTAATATTATAAATGCGAAAGTTTGTTCGTCTGTTACTCTTTCACGCAAAAACTGCCGAACTGATTTTCACGAAATTTGGCACACACACGCACATAGAGGTTGACTCGGATTAACACATAGGTACGGGAAGTAGTTCCTTCGGGATGCAGGTGAAACCGCAGGAAACAGCTAGTATTAATATAACTCTATCATTTTGAACGCTTATTTTCATTTGATTGGTATAACAAGCAATAAATACAAGACCTTAGATCGATTTCTTATTCCCTATTCGATATTCGAAACATGTTTATTGTTTCATGTTGTTAGGAATGTATAACAAAAATATTTATTGCATTTTAATTCTGTCTTCAGGGCTCAGTCGACGAATAATCCTTTTTGGGTTGAAGAAGACGACTCCACCCCTCCAATATCTCGAGCAACTAAAGAAAAAATAAGCGGCAGCTCGAAAAAAAAAGCTGTGAAGAGAGACAAAAAAGTGTCTCAAAAGAAGAAGGCGTTGCTTTCCAAAAACCCATTCGCTTCAGAAACAGAGTCTGATAGCGACGGACAGCAAATTGTTGCAACATCAGCTCCAAAAAGAAAGCGGAATATCACCGCTTCAGATTCTGAGGTAAGGTATTTTTCAAACGTATTAAATCATTTAATTGATTACAAACACACACACACACTAAATATGCTCATGAAGTTTTCATGAGTATATTTAGTGTTTTAGTGAGTGATTTTATCCATTAAAATTATACTTGTTTGTGGACATAAGAGTTTTATAAGCTTTCTAATAGATTATCTATAATTAAAGTAGTAATAGATTAAACGACGTAGAAGTCTAAAAAATGTTGCTCTTTATTGTTTTAATTAAAACTAGTTATTTTTTGTATTTCAGGATGAATCGTCTCGACCGTTGATTCGTGCTGCTACCCTGAAGAGCTGCTTCACTCAGCGAGTAGCTACTGGCCACACCTTCCAGTCGGATCCAGGAAGAGTTGGAAAGTATTATTTTGAATTGAGAGTTTATAATACTGACGAAGTGGAAAAACTTGCTGCAAATGAGCGTTGGAAACATTCTTTTGTAACTTTAAAATTATCAACTGATAAAGATAATGCTGTGTGGAAGGCTTTAACACACCTTGTAAATACTGGAAGGGCTGAATTTAAAGATATCCAGCCTGTTCTATACAGCAAACCTTCTTAGATTTAATATTAAAAAAAACAACTTTCATACCCTGTCTATAGGTACTACTTATGCCCTCTTTTAGCGCAAGTTTTTTTTTAATTTGGAAATAACTATAATATAAATCTGTTTAATCTTTTTAATTATAAGTTTGTTTAATCACATTTATGGAAACATATAGTCTTTATAAAAAAAATGTGAGAATATTATTTAAACAAAGTTTTCTATATTACAGCAACATACATTACAACAACATCAATAAGTATTTTTATATTTATTTATATATGTATATTTATATACATTCCCGTGCAAATATATACATTTATATAAATGTTTATATCTGCTTATAATTATTTTAAGTTTATATTATTATAAAATACACAATAATTACCTAATTCATATTAGTTATTGTTTTGCCTGTATTTTTAACTCTGATTTTGTGCATTTTGTATTGCAAATTTTAAATGAATAATTATTTTATATTACACATGTACTTTTTCAGAGGTTCAAACTAAGAATTTTTTTTTCAGAGGTTCAATCTAAGAAATTTTAAAAACCTGAAATAAGAAATTAAAACTGAGAAATTTAAAAACCTGAAATAAGAAATTAAAACTGAGAAATTTAAAAACCTGAAATAAGAAATTAAAACTGAGAAATTTAAAAACCTGAAATAAGAAATTAAAGCTGAGAAATTTAAAATCTCGAAATAAGAAATTAAAACTGAGAAATTAAAAAACCTGAAAAAAGAAATTAAAACAAAGAAATATAAAAACCCGAATGAACATGTTTTTTTGTAAAGACTGTAATATTTATGTTTCAAAATTAGCAGCACATAGTAGAACAAATATTCATAAATCTAATGTATTGCTATGCTCCGAATTCGATAATATTCAAGTTATTGCTACTGCCTTTAAGAATAGAATCATAAGTTACAAAGTGAATCCAATTAAACCCAGTGACATAACAATTACACCAGAAATATTTTTAAATCAAGTTTCAAAATCTGTATGTAAAATTATCAATCTTATGATTCAAAAATATAAAGCAATTAAAGTAATTTTGAATTATTTGTTTCATACATTTTGCCAAAAAATAATGAAAGCTCTATAAAATCTTTCAACACCAAATATATGATAGCAGTTCCGAATACAAATATTTCTGATATCTATTTTCAATGCTCTGAAAAATTAATATCTAAATGTTTAGAATTTGAACTTGGCGAATCTGGGTGGACTATTAATTTTATAAGCCATTTGGAAATAAACATAAACAAATACAATCCTTTGAGAGCTGGTACTTGTTTAGAATTGCCTACTGTTATAAAAAACACAAAGTCATGTTTGAATATACGTAACAATGACAATCATTGTTTTTTGTGGTGTATTATTGCCCAAATGTTTCCTAAAAAATTGAATGCTAATAGAATGCAATCATACCCACACTATACGTTTCTATTAAACATAAATGACATGTCTTTTCCACCAAGTTTTGATGATATTAAAATCTTTGAGAAAAATAATCCTTCTATAAGTGTAAATGTATATGGTCTTGAAGCTAGTAATCATGTAACAGGCCCATTATATTTGACACGTGAACGAAAGCTTATACATGTAAATTTGTTGTACATAACTAAAGGTGATAAAGCCCATTTTTGTTTAATAAAAAATTTTGGTCGCCTTGTGCATCGACAATTAACCAAACAAATCTAAACTATTTTTATGTGATGAGTGTTTTTTGTATCATGATGATGAAGATAAATTATATTAAATCACAACTGTAGCAAAATAAAAACAGTTTTGCCTGATGAACATAGCAAATTACAATTTTCAAACTTTGAGAGAACGCAAAGAATTCCAATTGTAATATACGGAGATTTTGAAAGTTTGCTTTGCAATTACTCAGACAAAAATAAATCGCTTTTAACTGAATCTGTGCAGGCACATGAAGCATCATCGTATGCTTATTATATTTGTTGCAACTCTAAACCTGAATTAAATAATTTTGTTAGTTATAGAGGCCCAAACTGCGCACAAAAATTTGTTGAAACCATTACAAATGATGTAAAAAGGCTGTATAAAGTTTTGCAAAATAAACAGTCAATGATGCCTCTTTCTTCTGATGAGTTAAATTCATTTAAAATAGCTGAGTTATGTCACATATGTAAAACCAAGTTTACACAAACTGATAAAAAAGTTAAAGATCATGATCATTTCACCGGTAAATATAGAGGTGCTGCACACAACGCTTGTAATTTGAAATTGAAACAGTGTCAATACATACCTATAATTTTTCACAATTTGTCTGGATATGATTGCCATTTATTTATAAAAGAGCTGTCGGATGTAATTGGCAAAATTACTTTAATTCCTAAATCAAAAGAAAAGTACATATCGTTCACAAAAATCATACCTATTGATAATAAAACTAGAGTGCAATTAAAATTTATTGATTCTTTTAACTTTTTAAGCACCAGTTTAGATAAATTGGTAAAAACGTTACACACAGACGATTTTCAACACATGCGATTGTTTTTTGATCATGATCGTTTATTTAATTTAGCATGTAGAAAAGGTGTATATTGTTATGACTATGTAAACAGATGGGAAAAATATGATGAAACCCAGCTGCCTGAAAAGTCAAAATTTTTCAATAAACTAACGGGAGAAAATATTTCAACTGAAGATTATCAGCATGCTTTAAACATATGGCGAACTTTTGAAATAAAAAATTTAGGAGAGTACACAGACCTTTATTTAAAATGTGATGTACTGTTATTATGTGATATTTTTGAGAAGTTTCGAGAAATGAGTTTATTTTATTACAATTTAGACCCATGTTATTATGTTTCATCGCCATCGTTAAGTTGGGATGCTATGCTGTGGTACACTAAAGTTCAGCTTGATTTAATATCTGACGTAGAAATGTACCAAATGATAGAAAATGGAATTCGCGGAGGTCTTGCCCAATGCTCATTAAGATATGCTAAAGCTAATAACAAATATCAATCATCGTATAATAAGAACGAGGCAAGCTCATACCTTATTTATCTTGACTGTGTGAATTTATATGGCTTTGCAATGATGCAAAAACTTCCAATGCGTAACTTCCGATTTCTTAATGATAATGAAATAAATAAATTTGATATAAATGGCGTAAACAAAAACGGTGATGAGGGATACATTTTGGAGGTAGATTTATATTACCCACCTAACATTCATAATGCTCATTCGGATCTTCCCTTTGCTGCCGAAAAATATTCACCTATGCAAAACAAGTGTAAAAAGTTAATTGCAAATTTGTATAACAAACATCGTTTTGTTATCCATTATATGCATTTACAAGAGTGTTTAGCAAATGGTTTAATATTGTTAAAAATATACAGAATATTATCATTTTATCAAGATAACTTTTTAAAACCATATATTTTATTGAATACTTCTCTCAGGCAAAAAGCTAAATCTGATTTTGAAAAAGATTTTTTTAAGAAACAAAACAATTCTATTTTTGGAAAAACAATTGAAAATAAGCGGAAACAAGTTGATGTTAGGCTCGTAAAATTATGGAAAGATAAGTTAAATACAACCAACAAATTGCATGGTGCTGAAAGGTATATTAGCGCACCGCATTTCAAAGACTTGGCAATTTTATCGGAAAGTTTAGTAGCTATTCAATTGAATAAAACAAAAGTTACATTGGACCGCCCTATTTATATTGGATTTTCTATTCTTGAAATTTCTAAAACGCATTTATATAATTTTCATTATTCTGTAATTTAAAAAATATATGGAAATAATGTTATTTTATGTTACACTGATACTGACAGCTTACTTTATTTGGTAAAAACTGAAAATTTTTATGAAGATATGAAAAACAATATTTGTTATTTTGACACGAGCAATTTTGAGGATAACAATATATATGGATTACCTAAAGCTAATATGAAAATACCAGGTTATTTCAAGGACGAATTGGGTGGAGAGATTATTTCAGAATTTGTAGGTTTACGAGCTAAGTTGTATTGTATACGCACGGAAAATAAAACTATAAAGAAAGCAAAGGGAATAACAAAGCCGGTAACAAAAAAATTGGATATTGAAAAATATAAAAGAGCATTAATGTTAAATGATAACCTTCGAGATGATATGTATGTTATAAGATCAAAAAATCATCAAGTTTTTACACAAAAGTTAAATAAGCTCATTCTTAACAGTGATGATGATAAAAGGCAAAGGATAGAAGGTTGTTTCAACACTTTACCTTGGGGGCATTATAGTTCAATACTTTAGTACATGTGTCTATTTATTCTACTAAGTTGATTACAATGTAATTAAATGTGTTATGTAATAAGAATATAATAAAGAGAAATGTAATTAGGACATAATCTTATAAAATGTATTTAATCAATAAATGTGTACGCTGTATTTATTTGTTTATTTTTCCCTTTCCGAAAGATTTTCCCTCTTTTATAAACAATGTGTATAGATTATTATCATGAATAACGTTAGTATATATACTTTTACATAATTATATACACTGTTTGCACATTGTTTATTAATAAGAGGTATTATCTAGTAACAAATTTATTAGGTAATTCAAAACACAGTTTGCAGAATCTATTTTGTTTATTGGGTCACACTAAATAATAAGATTCACAACCTCAGAAATAAGATTCACAATCAATTTCACAAATTAATTTTTTTCACTATTTTTTCAATCAAATGTTCAGTTTCATCCATTATTTCATCATAATTGTTTCTGACTAGGTACTGAACACTTACACGAGTGCTGTCATGTTCATTGCAGCTCCTTCCGGAAGCATTGTCACTCATGTCATGAATACTTATATTTATCAAATGATGAGCTTTTCCTGGCTCTTTCCGAATAATATAAGATGAATTATCTAATGTAATAATTTTTGAATAAAATTGAGATTTGCAATTTTTCTTCATATTTGCAGACCTCCTTTTTTTCTCTTTTATTTTTTCTGTTGGTTGTTTTTGTGACGCAGTTTTGATAACTGGAATATTGGAGGTATTCAGATCTTGAGTAAAATATAATGATTTAACAGCAGCATCGTTATCCGCAAGATAAGGATCACTCAGTTTCTGTAAAGAGAATGATGATTAAACTATAGGTAAATATGACAGCGATACAATAATATTATTTTTGACACATTCCTCACAACAAAAATAATAGTTGTTTTTGTTGAATGTCAAAAATCATTTTATCTAAAAAGATGTAAATATTTGTACATTTATAATTAGATACATACCTCGCGTAATCGCGACTGTTCGTGTCCTGCAGAAATCTCATTATCCCAAAAACTAGGACTGTATGATGGTGAAAGAGACATTATTCTGAAAAGAAAATAAATTTGTCTAAAGTTGTTTGAATATGAACTTTCAATAATAATTATATCAAAACATACCTTTAGTAAAAAAAGCGATTTAATTTGAAAATTATTGACAAGTGACTGTCTTGCACTGGCTGCAGCTATTAAATGATTCATTGTAACAAAAAATTCTTTAATATTTAAGAAAAGAATTCTAGTTTAGCAAAACTATAGCTGTTATTATAATTATCATGTATATATTGAAGGATCGAGAAAAGTGCAATTAGTAGGCAAGATGAAGTTGATCAAACAACCCATATCTCTAAATGTAAATAATATTAATTTTAATGACTCCAGTTGTCAGATCCGACGCAGCGCTTTATTGCCTAATACGATTCGTTGTATTATATGTGGGCCCTCAAATTGTGGTAAAACAAACGTTATGATCAGTTTATTATTACATGAAAATGGTCTTAAATTTCAAAATCTATATCTTTACTCAAAAACGAATTTCCAACCAAAATATAGTTTTTTAAGTGAAGTGTTAAGAAGAGTACCTCAAATTAAATTCTATGAGTTTAGCGACAATAAAGATGTTATATCTCCCAGTGAAGCATTACCAAATTCTATATTTATTTTTGACGATGTTGCAACAGAAAATCAGACTAATATTCGCAATTATTTTTGTATGGGGAGACATAAGCAAATCGATTGTTTTTATTTATCTCAGACCTATTCAAAGATACCAAAACAATTGTTACGTGACAATGCTAATTTTCTTATAGTATTTAGACAAGATGATGTGAACTTAAAACATATTTATGAGGAACATGTCAGTCCTGATTTAAACTGGAACCAGTTCAAAGAAATCTGTAAAACAGTTTGGAGTGATCCTTTCAATTTTTTACTTATTAACAAAGAGTCTATATTAAATAATGGGAGGTACAGAAAAAATTTCGATACATTTTTTAAATTCTAATGAATGCAGATGTCTGTATGTGGTACATTAATATAAATGAATTGTATACAGAAACATTGCTAGTCTTATTTCTCTCTTAGTTGAACACAGTTGTGATTACATAAAATGGAAAAAAATATTAAAATGGAATTAATCAAGTCGGTCGACTCCATAAAAAAGAAAATAAACGTAATGAAAAATCATGAACATGAAGTTAATTTATCCTTAGATAAAATGTTCAAACCAGTTTCAGACCCTCTAAAAACTTTTATAAATTCTCAAAGATTAATCGAAAATATTAAGCATGATAAAAACGTGTCCGATAATTCTATACCTATGGAATCAGATGCAAATTGTGAAAACACTCCTACTGAATGTGAAGATTTTCATGATGCTGATATATTTTTTTCAAGCTCTCCTAAAAAAGAAGTAAAAGATAATTTAGAACTTTCGTTGGAAAGTGAGGATATCTACGGTATTTATGATGGTGTAAATGTACCATTTGGAATAAGAACCGACAATAAAACTTTAATGATGGGTAACTCCGTAGTATCTTTTTCTAAAATTCAAAATATTGGCGGAGATAACTTAGTTTTGGTTAAAATTGGAGATAGAAGTTACGATTTCACCCCTGGACTAAAATAACTTTTACTTCGAAAGAAACCTGACTTAAAGATTGTAACTGATGCCGATAGACTTGTCTACAAAGATATACTACATTATACCAACGCCCATAAGAGGGATTTTAATCCTAGAGGTCAAATAAGAGGTGACAAAGGGCTCAAATATCGAGATATAATCAGACCATTATTTTCTGAGACTGTGTTGGAAAACAATAAAAAAAAATAGGAGGCAGTTTGCCGACACTTAAAACATATAAAAAGAATGCTGACTTAGTATATTGGGACGATCCGAATGAATTGGTTCAAAGATTAAAATTATTAATAGCTTCAAGAGATGCAGGTAATACAAATCATGACAATGAAATTTTATCAATAATTGAAGAATTAAAAGAAGCTAACATAATTAAAGAATAAATACTGATGCTCAGAAAACTTTTCATTCAGTATTACGACGTCATACATTATGAATATATAAATATACAATATATACATATGAATATCTAAATAAAATATATTTAAGATATTATTTTAAAATGAGCAAAGCGGATGTGGTAAATGAAATTCATAAAAGTGCGAGGGTGAACTTTCCGCGAAGGCATGTTATTATGAAGGATATAGATGATCTATGGCAAGCAGATTTAATAGATATGCAAACAGTGTCGAGGGAAAATAATAATTATAAATATATTCTTGCCATAATTGACACATTTTCAAAATATGCTTGGGCGCTTCCTTTGAAAAGTAAAAACAAAGATGAGGTGTATAATGCTTTTGTAATTCTATTGAAAGATAATCGCATACCTAAAAATGTACAAACAGATAACGGTACAGAATTTTATAATAAAAAATTTAAATATCTTATGCAGTCGTATAATATTAATCATTATTCAACATTTTCATCTAAAAAGGCTTCAATTGTGGAGAGATTTATAAGAACATTAAAATCTAAACTGTATAAAGAGTTTAGTTTAAAAGGTAATTATATTTGGATAAAAAATACGTTGGACAATGTAGTTCATAAATACAATCATACCTATCATCGAACAATTAATGAAATACCAGCAAATGTCAACAATGGAAATAAGAAAGAAATATTAAAAAGATTTAATAGTTTAGTGAAAAATAAAGAAAGTATAAAATGCAAGTTTAAAGTGGGTGATTACGTTCGTATCAGTAAGTACAAAGGAACATTCGAAAAAGGTTATACTCCCAATTGGTCAACAGAAATATTTAAAATTAGATACAAGCAGAATACTACTCCTATCACTTACTTAATTGAAGTTACGATAAGAGGACAACCTATCCTAGGAGCATTTTATGAGCAAGAACTTCAGAAGACAAAACACCCAAATGTATATTTAGTCGAGAAAGTTCTTAGAAGAAAAGGTAGCAGGGTTTTAGTAAAATGGCTAGGTTTGTCTTCAGCTGAAAGCAGTTGGATCGATAAATCGAATGTTATATTATAAATGAAATAATAATAACAACAAACTCGAATCGCATAACTATTTATTAAAGTATTCAAACCGGAATCATCAGTTTTATAATGTGTTTTGGAGAGAGCAGTCTTCTCAATTGGCTTATTAATAATTTACCATTTGAATTACATTTACCAGGATATAATTACTGTGGTCCTGGTACTAAATTAATAAAAAGACTTGCACAAGAAGATAACGGTGTAAATAAGTTGGACGAATATTGCAGAGATCACGATATTGCATATCACAAGTCATCAAACTTGAAAGAGCGACATAAGGCTGATTTAATTTTGTTAAAAATGGCGAAACAGCGAGCGGTTGCTTCCGATGCCAGTATAGGCGAAAAACTCGCGGCACGCTTAGTAAGTAAGGCTATGTCGGCAAAAATTAAAACTGGTTCTGGTTTGAGGAAAAAGCGGTCTCCAAAAGTTACATCTGGAAAAGGATTAAAAAGTAAATTAAAAACTGTTATTACAAAAGCAAAAAGACACATAAAAAAATTAAAACCTAAGAGCAAGAAAATGGCTATAGAATTAGCTATTGCCGCTACCAGAGAATTAGCTGATGATTCATCGATTAAGCTCCCCCGTGTTATTCCTATTCCAAAAACTGGGGGAGTACTACCTCTGATTCCTATTTTTGCGGGATTATCAGCGGCGGGAGCTTTAGCAGGCGGTGCAGCTGGTATTGCCAAAACCATAAATGAATACAAAATGGCTAAAAAACTGTATGTGGAATCGAGAAGACATAATGAAAAAATGGAAGCTCTATGTATTGGCAAAGGGCTACACCTTAAACCACATAAAGGCGGTCTTGGAATTTTCGTATCAAAAGAAAAAAACTAAGATATCGGCTACCCAAACGAGCCTTAACTAACTTTGACATTTTAAAGTATGGAAATAAAATTCCTCATTTTAGAGGTGTCTTTATGAGAGATGAGCTCCCTAAATATCCATATAAAAAAGAATGTGGAGTTATTAATTTAGATAGTTCTAAAAATCCTGGCTCTCATTGGGTAGCCTATGCAAAATATAATGATTATGTTGAGTATTTCGACAGTTATGGAAATCTTAAACCTCCTAAGGAATTTATAAAATATGTAGGTTCTAATATACAATATAATTATGAAAATTTACAACGTGATCACCCCTTCAACTGTGGACATCTATGTTTAAATTTCTTAAACAATTTTTGGTATAATCAAGAAATAAAATAAACAGGATCATTTTAAAGAGCTCAGTATGCAAGTATGTCTACTACGGTTACCATCTCTGGAAATAAATCAGAATTGGTTTCGTATTTTCAACCACCTCTTCATTTATCTGATCAATACGAGTGCGGTTTACTATACTTTTCAGTATTAAAAAAAAGACCGAATGTGCCCGCTAATAACAGCAGTTCAACAGCTGTAATCAGAATCGAATGTGATCTTGTTCACGGTTCATATTACAACGGATTACCGACTCATTTTATTCACGAATTCATATCTGATACTGCTTCAAGTCACGGCTACACAGAAATACCCCAGAACGTTATTTACTTCCCGGTGAACAAAAATATAATTTCATCCATATCTGTCAGGATTGTAGATCAGTTTGGTTACTGTATTGACTTTGGTGAAGAACATATTCAATTACGTCTTCATTTAAAAAAGGTAAAATGATAGTATATGATAAAAACCCTCTAGCTAAAATAAAACGTCCTATTCCATCAACAACCGTTAAGGTACACAGACGTAAGAAAAACGTGAAGAAATTGACTAAATCAAATAAAGATTTTCTTAAAGCTTTAAAGGTTTAGGTTTAGGTTTAAAGTATGAGTATGCTACAGATTACTGATTTACCACACTTTGATAGTTCAATCGAAAGTTATGAAGTCCATTCATACAATCCCTACAATAACAGCTTTAGAGAAAACGATGAAATCAGAATCCCCATACATCAGCAAGATATATACGTGCTACCATCAGCCAGTTCAATCTACATCGAAGGTCAGGCAAAGCTGTTCGGTAAAGATGGGAATCCGATCAAGAAAACTGTTACGTTCACTAATAACCCTATTATGTATTTGTTTCAAGACATCAGATACGAAATGAATGGAATTGAAATAGATCGTATAAAAAAATCCGGAATAACGTCAACAATAAAGTCTTACATCTCATTAAATGAAGCAGAAAGTAAAGTTGCCGCATTATGGGGTTGGAATTTAAACGGGTTTCAAAGTGATGGACATTTTAGTGTTGTAGTGCCATTAAATAAGATTTTAGGGTTTGCAGAGGATTACAATAAAATTGTGATAAATTGTAAACACGAACTTATATTGAATAGAAGTAATTCTAACTTAAATAGCATTATTCTTACTGATGAACTCGCTCAGGTTCAAATAGATATACAAAGGGTGCAATGGAGAGTACCGCACATAAAAGTTTCAGATCGAGAACGTTTAACACTTTTAAAGCATTTAGAAAGAGATAAACCTATTCAGTTGGCTTTTAGAAATTGGGATTTATATGAGTATCCTATACTACCTAAAACCACAAAGCATTCTTGGTCAGTAAAGACTGCTTCTCAATTAGAAAAGCCTCGGTATGTCATTTTTTGCTTGCAGACTAATAGAAAAAATAATAGAACTAAAGACAGTTCAGTGTTTGATCATTGTGAGGTGACAAACGTGATGCTCTTTTTAAATTCGCAATATTATCCTTGAGCCTTTATCTTTAAAGTTTTGTGAGAACAAATATAGTATATTATATGAAATGTATGTGAAATTTCGTCAGTCGTATTACAACTCTCCGGTAGACCCGTTGCTTGATCTACAGGACTTCAAAGAAAAAGCCCCAGTCTTTGTCTTAGACTGCTCGAGGCAAAACGATAGTTTAAAAACTGGTCCAGTGGATGTACGATTGGAATTTGAATGTTCAACACAAATACCAGATAAGACAACTGCATATTGTTTGATTATAAATGATCGACTTGTGGAATACAAACCTCTCAGCAACATTGTGCGCAGATTATCATGATCGCTATTGTGGATATTCAAGGCTTTAAAACAGAAACAAATGAAAATATAATAAAAGAAATCGCTATATTGTGTAATCAAAAATTGCAAGTATTTTTAATTAAGCCCCCATTTCCATTTAAAAAATTAACAAAAC
This sequence comes from Charanyca ferruginea, assembly GCA_947361185.1. Classification (NCBI taxonomy): domain Eukaryota; kingdom Metazoa; phylum Arthropoda; class Insecta; order Lepidoptera; family Noctuidae; genus Charanyca; species Charanyca ferruginea. Next base: position 17,818,110 of record OX376077.1, on the reverse strand, counting down.
GAGAAAAAAAACAAGTTAGTTGGATTGAAAGTAACAGAAAGATACGCTGGCACGAAGGATTTGTACCCTATTATAATTATCAGAATTTGGTTAGTATGTTAAGAGACAAATGTATTTATGTCAAAGGTTCGGAAAAAATGTTGTGGTTAAAGCAAATTTTAGAAAATAGTAATTTTAGTATATTCAATTTAGAAGATGAAGGTTGTCCTAGTTTGATAAGTTTATACGACCAATATAAATATTCTCAAGATTTATATAACTGTATTTATCATGACTCTGTATGTGCTTTAAAAAATGTATTGTGTTTAAATAAATGGTGTATAAATAATAAATTTTTTAAATAATTATTTTTCTTGTTTAATTTTCAAATCTTCTATCCCTACCAATCAAATGAGCCTACCTACCTACCTATATACCTTCATAAGTTGCTGGCTACAGTAGTACGATATCATTTCATTTTTATAATTGGCTGTATGAAGAACTACATAGTGAGTGTACAGAACATGTCTCAAAATAAATGCAACCCTCGTTATGACATCTATAATACGTATAAAATGTGTGAAAATTCGTTTAGACATTATTGGGCAACGGCTAATTCAAGGAGAAGGTTGGTGATGGAAATTGCTGAAGCCGGATTTTTTTATTATGGAAATGGTGTAAATGATAAAGCAGCGTGTCTCATGTGGAGGTGTTATAGAAGATTGGGAGATTTACGATGATCCTTGGATGCAGCATGCTACAAATTTTCCTCAATGTTTTTATTTGAATGCTGTGAAAGGAATATATTATATTAATAACTGTCTGAAACAATTACTCTATTAGAATATGCGCTATTGCACTGTGCTCTGAGTCGGATTAAAATGAGTCAAAGTAAAAACAAAAAAAAACCCTACACTACAATCTGCATAAGCGGTGTAATTGGAAGTTTTTGCATCACGCAGACTGAAGATTTTGTAACAATAACAGCAAACGCATTCTATTAAAACAGCCGTTAAATATTAAGCTCACGAAACAGATCAGATCTAAAAGTCTCGATCAGATCGAAAATTTAAAATATTCATCCAGAAAACCGATCAGATCAGATCAGAATCAGTAGGGTATAATTGGGGGTTTTTGCATCACGCAGCTCGAGCGCAGCGAGAGCAAGTGATGCAGAACCCCCAATTATACCCTACTAATGGGAATGTTGGGTACAATTTCATCACATCCTACAGAAGAAATACCAATTGACATCTAGGCGAAAATGTGATATCTCGCTCCATTTAACTGGAACGGATGTGGATAGTTAGTGAAGTTGGATCATTTGTGTTCCTGGGTGATGTGGTCGTCATACCTACTGCCAAAACTGTGGCAATGTTAGATACTGGGGCTTTCAGCAAACATTTTGTTTATACCGATCCACCAGAACGAGCTCAACCAAAACCATTAAAAACACCTTCTGCCATATCATCTGGTGCATGGCGAAAATTTTACGAAGAAAAAGAAAATTTAAAGGCAGAAAAACAGGCTGCTACATTAAAGAGAAAACAAGATAGAGCCGAAGCAGCAAAGCAGAAGAAATTAAAGAGAGACGTAAAGCCACAAGCCAGGACTATATCAACTGTACACACCAAAAAAACGAAATAATCAAGTCGCACCTCTAGATGTAAACCCCATTAATTAAAAATAATCGAATATGGAGTTAATGACCTCTTTGAATTCCCGTTTCGAGTACCTATCTATACGGCGATATAACTCATTCAACAATACAATAACAATGAAAGGCCGAGGAAAACTAATGTTTGAGATGCTGAACTCTGGAAAAGAGGATCCAGCCAGCATTGGAGAAGTTCCGCCAGCAGCATTGGAGGTGGCTGTAAGAAGTTTATCCCCGGGTATGGTAATAAATTCATCACCAAACCTTTTAGAATCTTCGCTAAATGTTGATTTGCAGTCTACACTGCAACCTGAACAACATACTCCTGACAGACTACGAAGAGTTCCGAAACGTCAGCATGTTGTCTCATCTGCTGATGCAACGACCCAAAGCAACGATGAAAGCGAGTTTGATGATTCCGATGCAGATCCACACTACGTAAAACCTACACGTAAAAGAAAAATATTTTTCTCTCCTTTGCCTATGATGCCTACTCCATCATCGTCATCAATGCCACGAACTCGCTCCCTGTCATCTTCATCCAGTAGTTCGAGTTCTAGCAGCAGTTCGAGTTCCATCAGCAGTTCAAGTAGTAGTTGTATAAATAATGAAGAGAACGCTATTGATACGAATGATGACATGATGATGAATCACGAGAATGAAGGTCAAAATATTAATCCAAATGAAAACAGCTTAGCGCAGGAAGATCAGGGTAAGAAAAAATTAAGAAAACCAGAGAAATGGAAGGCGAATTTAGGTAAGACCCTCAAAAATACAGGAAAGGCGTATAAGTCTCGGGGCAAATTAGGAAAAGAGATCCCTGCTCGTAAATTGCGACCACCTTGTGGAGAAAAGTGCAGATTAAAATGTAATACCAATCTCACTTTAATAACTCGTCAAAAGATTTTTGATTTATTTTGGGGGCTCGGCGATCTTCAGCGACAGAGAGAGTTCATTGTGCGTCATACGGAAGTAATAAAACCCAAGTACCGATATTCAAGCACACAAAACTATAGGGCTCTCAATACAGCCTTCTATTTTGAGAAAAACAACTCGCGGATTCGTGGTTGCAAACTTTTTTTTTAAGGCCACGCTTGACTTAGGGGATCAAGTAATTAAAACAGCTTTAAGTAAAAAGTCAGAGGCTGGAATTATAGAGGGTGAGCAAAGAGGAAAACATAAAAATCATCCTACGGTCGCTCCTGAAATTAAAGAAAGCGTTGTTCAATTCATCAATTCTATTATTATAATTGTGGCTCGGTACTAGCGGTCCGGGGAAAATATTCACCAGTTTTAACATGATTTCATGCTTTCAACTTGTTGCTATTTCACTCAAACTTGCACAGATTACGTAGGAATGAATATAGAACAAAATTATGCTTCAAGTGTGACATTTGACTTAATGAATTTGACACACCGCCACTTGCGCTCAGTTGGCAATACGACGAGTAGCAACAGGTTGCAGCAGAGTTTCTTGTCGTCGTTTTGCCCACTAATTCATTGATATAACGAATTAAAAGTGATCAACAGCATGCCTGGGTAAGTAATAAACATTTTTAATAGTAGAAACAGTCGATTACGGCTTGATTTTGGCCAGAAATGGTCATTTCATCAAACATGAAATCCCGTTGAAGGGACGCCAACTCATTTGGCGGTTTTTTACCCTAAATTATTGTTATTTTAGCAAACTAAGGCTACTACGTGTGTTTTTATGTATTGTATTACAGATATTAAGTGTTTAATTACAATATTATCGTGTTTTTGTCGTGTTCAAATTCAAACATAAAATTACGAAAAACCTACGCACGCGCTAGCCAATCAGAGAGCCGGAATTTGAAATCGACGCGATGACGTCATCCGTTTTCATAGATCCTAGCAACTATTAGATGCGGCATCGAAGCTACATTTCTTGTAGACATTTTATATTTTAAATTATTTTTTTTTTTTTTACAATGTAGTAGGTGTTTTGGTGCATGTATGTGTGTATATATATATAATATATATATATATATTTATATATGTCTGTGTTACGTGTATGTATGTATGTATGTATGTATGTATATATATATATAATATATATATATATTTATATATGTCTGTGTTACGTGTATGTATGTATGTATGTATGTGTGTGTGTGTGTGTGTGTGTGTGTGTGTGTGTCTGTCTGTCTGTCTGTTTGTTTGTCACAACTTTTATTTTAATTTTACCTCCCAAGTCCACGACAACCACGCGGACGCGGACGCGGACGCGGACGCGGGCGCGGGCGTGGGTTAGCGGTGGTGGGGGGTGATCGATCGCGGTCGCGGTCGCGATCACCCCTAGATGCCCCGTCACCACCGTCATCGCCGGCGCCAGCTGTGTAAGTTTCTTATTTTTACATATTTCCTTCCTTCCTTCCTTCCTTCCTTCCTAAAAACTTTCATGCATGTTTTGCTTGCTTTTTTTAATTTAATGCAGACGACGCCCTCGCACGCGCGGACCGCGGCGTGGTGGTCGTGGAGTGCGCGTGCGAGGTGGCAGTGCAGCTACTGCAGCGGTGGCGGTGGTGGAAGCAGCTAGGGGTGCCGCCGTTGGCCGTGTCAGCCGGCGCGGAGGGGCCTCGACAAGAGGCTTCGTGCATGTGCGCCCGGGGCCGTACAGCATCGAAGAGTTGGTTTTGCAAAATTAATGCTTTCTTTTTTTTCACTTTCCCCACACGTACACATAATATACAATTAAATCGTTTCGAATTTATTTTAGCCTCGTGCTCTGTGATGTTTCTGAGATGCCGCTGGGGGTGCGCCTGGAGACTCCCCTGCACGCCTATAGGGCGCGCAGGTGGCCACCGTAAGTAGTTCTATTTGTATGTTAGTTGTAATATTTTCTCGCGAGCAAGTGTTCACTTTTGTTTTGAAATGTCCATCTAGCCCAGCAGTCCCCTCATCGGACCCCGCACCGGGCCCCTCATCGGCCCCCGCAGTGGCCTTCTCACCGGCCCCCGTGGCCGTTTCACCGGCCCCCTCACCGGCCCCCGTGGCCGTTTCACCGGCCCCCTCTCCGGCCCCCGTGGCCTTTTCACCGGCCCCCTCTCCGGCCCCCGCACTGGCCCCCTCACCTTTGGTGATGGTACCCTCACCGGCTTTGTAAGTTGCTTACGAACTTTTCTATTTATCTCTAAATTTAAGTGTGTATTCCATCATTACATTTGTTCCTTTGTTCCAGTTACACCGAGTGCGAGTACTTGGAGGAGCAGGCAGCGTCTCCACTCCTTGCGGCAACTTCAGCACCTCGATTCCGTCGGAATCTACGTGATGCTGAAGTGATGGACCTCCTCCATTATGGTAAGCACTTGCTGATTTTAGTTTGGTTTAGGGCTGTGACTTCTGTTTCAACCCGATTTTTAACCAATCTGTTATTTGTTACAGGAAGCGACGTAGATTCCGACGTCGAGGACGCCGGCATCGACGACGATCTGTTGTTGCCGCTCCAAGGGTATACCCGGACAGAGGCAATCGTCTGGGATACGCCTTTGGATGGGGAGTCGGAAGACGCTGCCGACGCCGAGCTCGCGGCGCCTGACGCCACGGAGCCCGTGGACGCCGCCGAGCCCGTGGACGCCGCCGAGCCCGTGGACGCCGCCGAGCCCGTGGACGCCGCCGAGCCCGTGGACGCCGCCGAGCCCGTGGACGCCGAGGGTGATGTCCCTCTGACGGCTACGGACCAGCCTAGGAGGTGGTATGACTTTGAGTGGAAACCGTTTCCGAATTCTCCGATTCCACCTGAATCGAGGAGGGAAACTTTTTCCCAGATTAATGTAGGTCCGACAACTCCACAGGTCGACCCATATGACATTTTCATTGCCATATGGGATCGTCCAATTATGGAGTATATAGCCTCGGAGACGAACAGATACGCTCACAGGTTAATAGCAGAGTCGACCAGCGGCGACAGCATCGTCCCCTATGCCCATAGTCGCTTAAATCGTTGGCGTGATACAACTCCCGAAGAGTTGTACACGTTCTTCGCGCTGATTTTGGCCATGGGAGTGGTGGTGAAGTCGCGGGTGGAAGACTACTGGTCTGTTAGATACGCTCACAGGTTAATAGCAGAGTCGACCAGCGGCGACAGCATCGTCCCCTATGCCCATAGTCGCTTAAATCGTTGGCGTGATACAACTCCCGAAGAGTTGTACACGTTCTTCGCGCTGATTTTGGCCATGGGAGTGGTGGTGAAGTCGCGGGTGGAAGACTACTGGTCTGTTGCCTCTGACGTATTCTGTACTCCAGGGTTTAGTGGACACATGCCAATAGACCGATATTTGCTTCTAGCAAAATGTTTACATTTTAATGACGCGATTGGCATGTGTGGGCTAGACCTTAATTGCTCCGAGGCTAGGCTGTTTAAGATCCAGCCAATACTGGACCATGTAAACATGAAATTTCAGGAACTTTACACACCATCGCAGAACATTGCTCTAGACGAGAGTCTTTTGATGTGGAAGGGCTGGCTGGATATCGGCCAGCTCATTCCAAATAAAAAGGCTAGGAAAGGCATCAAGACTTACGAGCTGTGTGAATCTCAAACCGGATATCTATGGCGGTTTGAGGTTCACGCTCATAAAGTAGGTCAATTGCCACCGCCATCAATTGATGATCCATTAGGTACACCTACACCTTCTATAGTGTTGCGGCTGTTCCAGGGTCTGGAGAACAAGGGATACACATTGTGGATGGACAATTTCTACAATTCGCCGTGTCTCGCTCGACGACTGAAGTCCTTGGGCTTTGATTGTGTAGGAACCCTGCGGACCGACCGTAAGTTCGTTCCGCAGGCCCTGCACAATCTGACCAAGCGGAACATGCACCAGGGACAAATCGTTGGTCTTACCTCGGGGGATGTCGATGTCATGGTATGGAAAGATGCTAACCGTGTGGCTACCATCTCCACATACCATGGCACCGCCGTCCAAAACGTCCGGGGTTCCACCAAACCCATCCTGATATTGGACTACAATGTCATGATGGGTGGGGTGGATAAAAAAGACCAGCTCCTGGCCATGTATCCGGTCGAGCGGAAACGAACAACGGTGTGGTACAAGAAATTGTTCCGGAGAATTTTAAATATCTCCGTATTGAACGCTTACATCATTCATCGTAAATCATCTACTACTTCTTCTTCTTCATCTTCTTCATCTCTCACTCATCTCACTCATCGCGTTTTTCGTACTACATTGATTAATACCCTACTTTCTCGCAATCGTACCCTTCCTATTCCCTCTTCCATTGCAACCGCACAGCGTCGATTCGATGTACCCGCGGATGACGGGCAACCGAAGCTTGCGTGGGTACATCGAATCGACAACTACGATATGGTGCAGAATGCACGCCGTCCCCGACGCGCGTGCATTGTGTGCAAAAAGAAAACATACACGTACTGTGTCGGTTGCAATAAAACTATGTGCATGCGCAACTGTTTTCTTTCTGTCCACTACCCCTCCTAGCTTTTTTCTAGTTTATGTAAAGTGTATCTATAATTATATATTTCTTCGTATGTATCTATATATTGTATTTATATAACAATTTCTTGTACCACTCCCTGTTCGTTTCATTGACTGTGCGAATAGTGCTATTGTTCATCTGCCATCGTATCCTTTGTTTCCGGCCTGGGGCAGCCCAATTTTTTTTTTTTTTACTTTATTTTTACATTTTTTTTTAACTTTTTTATTTTTTACATTATTTTTTTTATTTTTTTTTGTGTAGCGTGATACCTAATGGTTCTTCTTTTGATGCGGTGGTGATGTTGATGCCTTTTTTAGTTTTTTTTTTTTTTTTTTTTTTTTTTTTTTGTTTTTTTGTTTTTATTTTTTTTTTCCAAAAGATTCTCGTCTATTGCAATGCTGCTTTGGTTGTATTGTTGCCAATCCTGGTTTTTAATTTTTTTTATTTTTTTTTATTTACATAGTATATACATAATATAGACACTAAAAGTCTTACATAATATTATGTAGTACATATTATGTATGTAAAATATTTTTGATTTCAATTGCATAATTTCATGTCTACATGTGCCAGTATTTGCCGGGTCCATTTTTTCCGTGTTCTATGTTCTTGTACTTGTGTTTTTTTTTGTGAAATTGTTCGATTTGATTGTTCATTTGTGTAATATTTTTCTTAGAAGGCATGCCTTTTTTATGTGCCTAACGTGTTGTACATATCTTCAACATGTAGAATGTTGAATTAGATTTAAAATTGAGGCAACAGAATGTATACAGTGATCCAAAGTGTGAGTAGGTGTTTTTTGCACCTGTTTTTAAGTGGTTACTTTGGAAAGCCATTACTATTAAACTAAACACTTTTATCCTCTGAAACTCTGTCTGTGTAATCTATGTGAACCTATCATTAATATTAAAATGTAACCTTAGCCACCAGGCGTGTGGCGTTCTTAGAATTGATGTGTAAACAAGCCCATTTTTTTGTTACCAATGCGGGCACTCATAAATGACGTCATGCATTGTGAAGCTTGTGAGATGAAATAAATGATGCCGAGGTCCGTTCTTTTGTTTTATTTATGTGTATTGATGTGTATTGGATGAAATTAAACAATAACTTTGTGAAATAATGGTTTATTTTTTTAATTATAATGACCTTTACACAAGAAACTGGGAACAAGTCCCTCACACTGAACATACATCACAATTACTAATACATTACAAGGTAGAACTATACTAAACCATACATAACCTGTTAGCAAATTTAATAACGATTACAATGACATAACTGGTAGCGAGCTAACTATCGTAATTTCGGAGATATCGTCGTTTTAGTACGACGCGCCGAAAACGCTCGCGGCCACCCGAAATGGCCCCACAGATGGGCGCTTGCGCGGTTTTTAACCGCCACAGATGAAGGGTTAGCAGATATTTATAGGGATTATACAGCTTTACGCCTAGCTAATAACTTGCCTTTTGCTTCTGAATCGACGTTTCAACGCATATTTAACTGTCAATTTAATATCGGTTTCTTTAGCCCAAAAAAAGACTTTGTGACTTGTGCGAGAGTTAAAAGAACGCAGATGCTGAAAATAAATTAAAATTACAGCAAACTTATGAACAGCATCTCCTTGAGAAAGACTTAGCACGAAGTGAGAAAGAAAAGGACAAGAAAGAATCAAATACCATAGTAGTAGTTTACGATCTCCAGGCAGTTTTGCAAATTCCTAAAGGACAAGTCTCTTTGTTCTTTTACAAGTCTAGAATAAATTGTTTTAATTTTACCATAAGTGATTTGCATGCAAAGAATGTAGGGTAACTGCTATAGTAATTGGCCACGTTATAGTAACTGGCCACTCATAACAAAAGAGATAGAAACAAGGTAATGCAAGCAAGCCCATGAATGCAAAGGACAAAAAATATTTCTTTATCTATTGTACTTTCGTTTTAGTTCATAAAATGTGACCTAGATGGCGTTTTACAATATTAAAACGGTCAGTTTGAAAAAGTTTTGACAGGTGTGGGCGGTTTGTTACGAAAAAAATAAGGTAAGAGTTTTGGAACAATTTGATTTAGTGTGCAACTTACTTTTCCAGTGCCTAAATATTATATGTTTCTTTTAGTATATTAAGTAAAGTTTAATTCTGTGTAATTTCAAAGGTTGCAAGTTCATTATAACCTTAAATGTTTACCGGCTAATAACTAAATTCAAATTTGGTTGAATTTCAGTTATTGGCCATCTCCGGCCAATTACAAATTTTCCATTATACGCTTTTTCAATGCAGTTTCGACCTTATAAGGGTAAAATATACGGTATACAAAAATTCTACAGTTCTAAACTCAATGAATCAGTTATTAGCCGGGGGTGGCCAATAGCTGGCAAGTAACATGGCCAATTACTAAATACTTTTTTTAAATTTCTTTCAGACTGCTTTAACATGCCAAAGATACCGCAATACACCAAAGAACAATTAGACAAAGCTTTAGAAGAAGTTAGTCAAGGTATATCAGTTCGTACAGCAGCCAAAAAATATGATATACCTAGAGCAACACTACTATTTAAATTGAAACACCCGGATAGTAAGAGTGAATTTGGACCAGAACCCTACTTGACAAGAGAAGAAGAAAAACAGTTAGAAGAATGGCTGTGCGATATGGGCAAAAGAGGCTTTCCTAGAAATACCGAAGATATTCTAGATTCTGTTCAAAACTTTCTGAATAAAAACCCCAGAGAGACTCCATTCAGCGAAAATAGACCTGGAAAAGGATGGTTAAAAGGTTTCCTGAAACGCCATCCTAGAATAACTAAAAGAACGTGTGAAGCTGTTACACAGGCGAGCGCATGTGTTTCCGAATCTGACATCAGAAACTGGTTTAGTCAAATCATGGATCAGTTAAACAAGTCTAATCTAACCCACATTTTAGATGATCCTTCCAGAATTTTTAATGCTGATGAAAGTGGTTTTCAGACCTGTCCATCTACCGGAAAAGTCTTTGCTGAAAAAGGAGAGAAAAATGTCTACATTACCGATAAAGGAAAAGCCAAAGAAAATATGACAGTACTTTTTACAATATCTGCTGATGGACAGATGGTGTTGCCTACGATTGTGTACCCCTATCAACGTTTACCTGAGAGAATCAAACAAACTGTACCTGATGACTGGGGTGTAGCAACTAGCAGTTAAGGATGGATGACGGCGGATACATTTAAATATATAATCGAGCATGTTTTTCACCCTTTTTCAGTGAGAAATAACGTTCAGCTACCAGTTTTGTTGTTTGTTGACGGACACAAATCTCATTTAACCTACGACTTAAGTGTACTAGCTCACTCTCTTCAAATATAAATATTTGCTCTGTATCCAAACGCCACTAGGATTCTTCAGCCAGCTGATGTGTCACTATTTAGACCCGTAAAACAGTTCTGGAAATCGGCAGTTAGAGAATGGTTGCTAGAGAACATTCGTGAAGTTGTTTCTAAGCAAAATCGCTATAATCGCGCTAACCTGTATAGACCTTAAGTTACTGAATGCAAGCACATACACTTATGTTAGTGAAGCGAATGGCTCGCAGCGGTGGCTCGACCACTGTGTTGTCACGGCCGCGGCGGAAGCGGTAGTGAGTAATGTTCGTGTTTTGTACGATGCCTACCTATCTGACCATCTCCCCATATCTATACAGGTAAACTTAGAATGTATTAATAAAAAAATGATTACAGATACACCAGAGCGTATTTTAAAATATGTGTGGGGTAATAGGAATAACAACCAAACTGATAATTATTGTGAATTGTGTACTAATAATTTTAAATTAATGCGTAATAATGTTGATTATAAACTGTGTTGTAAGAATGAAATATTATGTAATAACCTTGATCATATTCGTTTAATTGATAAATATTACTGTGATATTATTACGATATTGCAAACTTCTGCAGAGCGTACTTTTTACGGTAAAAACCATAGAGGGCGCACCGTGGTAGGTTGGAACTATCATGTTGGGCAGTACCATATTCTGGCTCTGCAAACGTTTTTGCAATGGGTGAGATGTGGTCGGCCGTGCTCGGGATATTATTATGACAGAATGCGTGATGCGCGAAGGGAATTTAAATCAGCAGTAAAATATGTGCAAAATAATCAGGAGAAGATAAAAATGGATATACTGGCCCGTCATTCAGCTTCAAAGAATTTTGTTAGTTTTTGGAAAGAGGTTAAAAAAATTAGTGGTAAAAAGGGGAGTCCAGTCAGTGTGGAGGGGGAGACTGATAAGGCTGTGATTGCCAATAAATTCAGGAAGCACTTTGATGTAGTGCCGCCATGGCGGCAGCCGCAAACCAGGTTAACGAGAAATGAAGTGGATGGCGCGGAGGCTTTCCGCGTTACTACTGACGATGTTATGTCTGTACTGAAAGGTATGACGCGTGGAAAGTCTCCAGGCCATGACGGCCTTAGTATTGAACATCTGCTGTATGCGGGTCAGTATATCTGTGAAGTGTTAGCAGATTTTTTTAATATCTGTGCGCAGCATTCCTATTTGCCCGCAGACCTTGTTCGTACCTTAGTCGTTCCCATTCTCAAAAACAAGACAGGGGATGTCTCGAGCATGGCCAACTACAGGCCTATTTCACTAGCAACGATAGTGGCCTTGAACGTCTAATACATAAAGAATTGCGTCCGTCGCTTAATATTGATGATGGACAGTTTGGTTTTCGGACGCAGGTGTCAACGGATATGGCTGTTTTTTCCCTCAAACAGGTTGTCAAGCATTACGTGGGTCAGGGAACAAGTGTTTACGCTTGTTTCTTGGACCTTAGCCGCGCTTTTGACACTATCAATCATGACCTGTTGTGGGAGAAGTTGGCCAGTAGTAGTGTACCATCTGGTGTCGTTGGACTGATTAGATATTGGTATCTTAATCAGTCCAACAACATCAAATGGGGAAATGTAGTATCTGAGGACTTTAGGTTGTCTTGTGGCGTCAGACAGGGGGGACTCACTTCTCCCGACCTGTTTAATCTATACGTCAATGACTTGATTGTGGAGCTGAGCAGGACGCCTGTGGGGCTCAGATTGGGTGACCGTTACGTCAACAATCTGAGTTATGCTGATGACATGGTTCTGCTCAGCCCCTCAATCAAAGGCTTGAGGAGGTTGTTATCAATATGTGAAGAGTATGCAGAAACTCATGATTTGACTTACAATGCAAAGAAAACAGAAATGTTGATATTTAGGTCGGGAAGAGGTCCACTAATCGTTCCACCAGTCCGTGTAGGGGGACAAGATGTAAAGATCGTGGAGACGTTCAGGTACCTTGGTCATATACTCACGTCCAACATGAGAGACGATGCTGACATTGAGCGCCAGCGGCGTGCGCTTTCTGTGGTGGGCAATATGCTTGCCAGGCGGTTTTTTAAGGCCAGTGCTTGTACTAAAATACATCTTTTTAGAGTGTATTGTCAGAGTTTCTACACGTGCCAACTCTGGACTAACTATACAAGGAGGTCTCACGATGGCATTCGTGTTCAATATAATAACATATTTAGACAGCTTATGGGGTTAGACCGTTATTGTAGCGCCTCCGGAATGTTTATGGAGGCGAGGCTGAACACCTTCAATGCCATTCAGAGGAGCCGAATTGCATCATTCATGGACAGGGTTGGTACGTGTAAGAACAGTATTATTAAGAGTTTAGCTGACCGTCTATGTGCCTCTAGTACCTACAGGCGCTGGCTTGAGATAGCTGCTTGATATTCGTAATGTACATATTATATGCATATGTAAGTTACGAATATTAAGCTTAATATTCATATTTATTTTGGTTATTTTTAAGTTCCTACTTAATTCAGTGTCATGTGTCTTTTCTTTTTTTTTTTAATTGTATATGGATCTTGGATCTGAAATAAAGATATTTATTATTATTATTATTATACAATTTTGCTTTCGTTCTAAGAAAAGTTACAGACAAAATTAGTTCTGCCTGCATTGTAAATGGCTTTCGAGCTTGCGGTCTCTATCCTTTTGATCCAAAAGCTGTTAATTATTCTAAATGCTTAGCAAAGTCAGCATCCAGATCTGAAGACACTGTAGACATTTTAAATGATGAACCCGAAAAATTACTATCATTGACAAAATTTTCGGAAATCGTAGGTATAGAGATGATTAACAAAGGAGATTGACCAATTTGGACCAAATGCTGCCCAGACATGAGAATATTTTTATTTTATTCCTTACATGAATAGAAATAAAAAATAAATAATTAAAAAAAAAAATATCCACGGGGTTACCTACAGTACTTAAAAACTTATCTCATAGCTTTTGTGATTTAACTTTTGTTTTGTTTTAACGTTTACATTAAATAATATTATTATCTTACTTACTCGACACAAAAAACTGTACGAAAACGATAGCTTTATAGACCGCTGTCTCGATTTTCAATTCCAAGTTGCGAGAAATCAAAAGTCTCGCTTGCTCATATTCAGATTTGGTATGTGTCTGTCTCTTTCGCTCACGTTGGATATCTCTATACCTGCTTGCGCGCGCGCCATTTTGTTTGTATCGCAGTCTAACTTCACTCTTTGACGTGAACCGTTGTGTACTGTGCGCTTATCTATCTCCTTGTTTTTTTACAACCCGGCATTACTTTTGGACTATCGTATCTGCATCACTTGTTGACCCGGCTATTCATTTGGACTACACGATGTATCAACCTCATTACAGAGTGTGTTTATTTTGTGATCGTTCTGTGGAAAGGTTAAGAAGATATATGTTAACTCGTTAAAAACTACTTTTAGTGTTAACACTAGTTGCGTGCATTTTCTATCGTTGATTTGTAGAAGTGATGTGGTGACGCGGACGCTGAGATAGATATTATTACAGGGAAATGATCTTACCCGACGAATTATTTGAAAACGCGTTGAATGTAGTTACCTGAATGTTTGCTCTTATGAGCTCTTGAATATCTATTCAAGAGTCATCTGCCCGCTTCGAGTATACAATATAATCGACTATATTTCAGATTCATGTTATGCCGTGGGTTATTTGTTTATCATTTTATATTTGATTACAGATAACATTCAATAATGAGGAATACCTCTGCCACAACTGTTGGACAAGAGCTCGCCGTGGGTCGCTGCCTGCAATGCCTGCTGCGGAAGATGCGCCTGCTGTGGAAGATGCACCTGCTGTGGAAGATGCACCGACTGCGGGAAATCCACCTACTGCGGGTAATCCGCTAGCCGTGGAAAATCTACCAGCAGTGGAAGGGCAGCCCGCGGAGGAAGACATTCTAGGACAAAACGTAACATTTCACCTTCCTGGAAATTACTGCCGAGCCTCGAACACGTCAAATGCTTGCATGGTGTACAATTGCACAAATAATACTCGTCGACGAGTACCAAAGAGTTTAAAAGTGCAGTTACTTGTTAATAATAATTATTATGCTCCATCATACGCACGTGTGTGTCAGGAGCATTTGGAAGACAACACCTGGGATGTTCTTTTTACGGCATCAAATCGTTGTTTTGATTTTAGTCCCCAACAAGTTTTTGAAATGTTAGAATTATTAAAAGAACCCAGAAGTCAAATTATCGATTTTGAGAACCTTAATGCGCTGCATGATGAAGAATTGCATTATTGGACAGGCCGGACTCGAGATGAATTCGAAAGATTATTTAATCAAACTCCACTTTTAGCACAAAGGTGTCAAAATCCACGAACTGCGTTAGGTATAATACTTGCCAAATTGAGAACTGGAGAATCCAATGCACGACTTGCCACGTTTTTCAATATGTCTCGTCCAAATCTAGAACGAAGAATGAAAATAGCTAGAGAGTGTCTGAATAGTGATTTTGGTGTGCGTTCGCGCAGCGGAATGTTGTTGAATTTTAAGATATTAATTATGCAGATATTTAGTGTATGACGTCGTATAATTGTGTATGGTAAAAAAAAAATTGTGTACGCAGCCATTGTGGAGAAATTCACCAAAAACTGATTCCGCTGGGCGAACGTTGTCCTGGCGGAACTTATTTTAATCCATAGACTTTAGAAGAAAAGAGGTGTGTCCAAAAATTAGTGTGTATTTGTGTGTAATTGTGTATGTATGAATAAAATGAGTGCATGCATAAACTTCGGAGAAATTCAAGTTTCCGCTACGCGAACGTTTGGCCATTAGCTAGTTTTCATATAAAGCGCTTACATAGAGAGCTGTAGATTTTTACATACGTTGTTTTGAATTTGTTTATATTTGTTTAAAAAACAGATTTAGAAAAAATCGTAGGGCTTAAAAGATAAAAATATAAACGTAAAATACACTTAATAGGTCTTAGTTCTTAAAGTATGCACTTTGGGGTCTAGATTTTCACGTTTATACAAACCTTGTAAGTATCTGAAACATGTTGCCAAGTATCAATGATGTTCCGTTAGTAATTAAAGAGTTAAAGGACAATTTTACCATGAATAGATCACTGTTTACAAAACAGTCAAATATCACGACGTTCTAAAGGAATTGCATGGTAAAATGTATGCCAAAAATTAGTTTATTCATTCAACTATTCACATGCAAAATTTCATGTCATTAAATTTAGTAATTAAAGAAATCAATTAAAATACTGACGAAGCATCGAAAACCTACATAACCCGACCAAGTTCGGATAGCTACAAAAAAGCGGCCCAGCCATATATCTAAGAGACGTTCTTAACCTTCCAATATAGTATTTACTAATATGGTACAGTTCCGTACACAAGCGTTAGGAAAAAATAAAACAATTGCATTTCTTGAATTAAAAATATTTTTTTAATAATAACCCAACTATCTACGATAAAAACAAATCTTCAATTAACAAGTACTTTTCTATTTAAATATCCGTGCACAAAAAATTTTTTTATTAAGTACATACTTAATTATGTTTCATTACACACTTAAATAAGTAATTATAATAACGTTAACAAACGCTTGCAACGACAGCAATAAACTTAAATGTGTTTTAACTAACATAGGTTTAATAAACGATTATGAATATAAGGGTAAGTAAAATATTTAGAGCTTCAATAATAAAATCACAGATTAACAATCTCAGATCACATAACTAGACTATTCAGTTGTTTAGGTTTGAGAGTCTGCCTAATATAAAAATAAATCAACATTTAAAAAGTACTTATAAAATAAAAAAGGTATTTACAACTCAATACCAATTATTCAATTGTTCTGATTTTTCAGCTCCAGAATTGACTGGAATAATTCCGGAGTTCCGATAGGTATTCACATTTTTTAAAAGTTAATATTTTGATTTAATTATATTCTTGTGAACGCACGTAATTTAACGTCTGTGGAATATTCCACAAACTGCTAATCGAACAGGACGCGCGCGGCTTCCCGCTTGAAACGGTACTTCCATCCTTGAAGAAAAGAGAGGGCAATAATATGTTTTCATTGGCCGCGGCCCGCGCGTATTCGTTTTTGCTGTTGAACTTGAACCTGATTTTGTTTTTTATCCCCAGTCACAAACAAATGTGCAGTCAAGGACAATGTGCGTATGCGCTGTTGTTTTGCTATGCATCGCCAATTCTCGATAATAATAATATTGACAAAGTGTGTTATTAATGTTATAGTGTAACAGTGAAGCTTAACATAGGTAATTATGTAGTAGGAATATTGAGTCAGTGATAGTGAGAAGCTGATCACAGATATAAGGTAAGATTTTATAATAAATTAATAACTATACACTTATTCATTTACGTAGTTTATGAGGCATATAAATTATAATAATTGTGTTACGTTAACATTGGACAGACACCATAAACCCAAGTTAATATCTACAGATTGATCTAATTCTATTTAGAATTTAAATTCATAATAATAAATTATACTAGACATATTATAATGGCTTTTTCACTGTTCGTGCTGTGCGTCTGTGGAACTCACTCATTCGTTACGCGATAGCCCTTCGTTGGTAGTTTTGGAACATTTTTTGTCAATATAAACTGTAGTTTAAGTATATATTTATAAGTATGTATCATTTGAGTATATATTATGTTTATGTATTTGTTATTTGTTTAGTTTCTATCTGTAGTTTATTTTATGTAGGTACCTATAATATTATAATTAGAGTAGTTTATCTTTTTTTTCCCCCCTTTCTTACTATGTACACTTGTTTTCTGTCCTGTTAAGAACTATCTCTCTTTCGCTCTAGGTTTGCTGTCAGAGAACTCATTAATGAGTTAAGCTCGCCTTTGTACATTATATTTTTTTATTGTAAAATTTATGTATTATTTTGGTGTGTGTACCTTAAAGTATAATAGTAATAGTAGTAATATATTATAATAAAATCGTAACCAAGTAGATGTTTTTCCTGGTTAAAGACAAACTACTGAATAGAAAATTACAGAATAACTACTGAATTAACTAAACGACCGACTAGATTGTAACGAAATGTTGAAAATAAATATTGTTATTGAATAATCACCTTATATTTATTACCAATATGCAAAATACATATACGTATAAGGCAGATGTTTATTATTGACTTTCTTTTTGTGGGGTTATGTGTAGAGATGGCAATAACGGCTGTTTTTCAATAATTAATTATGCATATGATTCTATATCACTAAGACATACTCCCCTTAAAAGGAAAGCAACTAATAAAGTATCACAATTTTTCATTATCTTTATGTAGTAATCCAAGTACCTATGTAAATGTATACTTTTTATTAATGTTTCAGATTATAATGGCGTCTTAATCTCACTAGAAGCGAACACCTCAACGACCTAATTCTACAAACCAAACCAATTGATCCAACGCATCGCGCGGCGCTACCGACGCCGACGGGAGGAAAAATTTAAAATGGCCGGCAGAAAAAGTACTATACCGTTAAATAATATGAAAGTAGTAGTACGAATACAGAAAGACACGTTTGTTAAATCTGTTCCTCCTGTTAGCCATGAAGTGTATGACAGTATACAAAAGCAGTTAGCTGAATTATTTAATTACCACATGAAGAAACCTGCCATACAATTGTCAATTAAACGCCATTATAATTATTTTTTTGACCACTGTGAAAACATACCCACCAGTAAACATTATTTTGATGATTCTGATGAAAACAATGTTGATATTACAGACGAATCTGATGAAGTTCAAGTAAAATTTCTAATGGATTATTATGAGTACAGAAATATAGAACCAACAAATCACAAGTTGTTAAAAAATAATTGGACGAATGAGCTACAAGACCACATATGGGCAAAAACGGATATTCAATGCACTTTTTCATTTAAAAGCAATTACGTTCCTTCAAATTTAAAGCTAAATAATATCAAATGTGATGGCAAATGTACCCAATGTGGAGCAAATATTTTAGTCACTATTGATCCAATAACTAGTAATTTCATAGATGTTACTTGTTTGCTAAGCCGATATAAAAAAGATTTTGTCCATGATTCGACTATAAAGAATAAACTTAATTCTGTAAGAAAACAAAAATTAGCAGTAATGTTAAAACATAATAAGGCATTAGCAGTTAGAGCCAAGATGGCAGACAAAATTATAGGCATAAATGATCCATGTGAACCTCCAACATTTCCGAAATTAAGTACTTTGAGGCGTATACGACACGAAGTTAAAAGGGCACTCCAATTCGATAAGAATACAATTCTCTCCATTTATGCTATGTCACAAAGTCCACCTTTTGATTCTTTTGTTCAAAAATTTAGTTTAGTCCCGTTTTTTTTATATTTTTGGACCCAAGAACAAGGTAAATATTATGATGAAGTATTAAAAAATACACACATCGTTTTATCCATCGATGCAACCGGTTCGATTTTTCAAGTAATTGCACCGCCAAATGTTAACGATAATTTAAGAACTAAAGAACCCAAACATACCTTTTTGTATGCCGTTGTGGCATACACTGCAAACACAAGTATACCTTTATGTTATATGGCGTCCCAGTCCCATACTACTGAAACCATAGCCACGTGGTTAAGCACATGGGCGCGTAACCGTAATACGCCGAATGAAATTATCAGTGATGATTCGTCTGCCCTATTAGGAGCAATATGTCGCAGTTTTTTAAACACCGACACAAACAAATATTTAGCGCAGTGCTTTTCGATATTAGAAGGTGAACATAATTCTATACCAGCATGTTACATTAGATTGGATAAGTCTCATTTTTTCAAAAAATTATACAAACAAAGCTGTTTCGATAAAGCGACAGAAAAATGTAAATACTTCTATATAAATTGTATAAAAAAAATTCACTTGCTTAAGTCCTATGACGAAGTCAAATCAGTAATCAAAGATATCGTTACTGTATCTTTACATGAATATGTAACCCTAGATTTAGATGGGCATTCATGCAAGAAATATGATCAAGCTGTAGCGTGTTTAGCGAATATAAGCGAGTATAAGGTTGACATCCAAGATTTAGATAACTGTAACGATGATGAGGCATTATGTTCTGTATTAGCCGATGAAAAGAATGACACCAACAATGCAGGTACAAACCCACTCATTCAATATTACGACAATATTCTAAAAACCGAAAAATTGTATTTAATGTTAATTGACCCGAACGAACATAAAAACGAATATTATCTACCAGAAATAAATGATACATTAAAAAGACTATTGAGAAAGTTGCCAATGTGGAGTGGCGTTATGGATAAGTATTTTCGTAATGTTAGAAATGTTGGGAGTAGCTCAAATGTTGAAAATCATTTCAAAGATATAAAGACCATATATTTCAATACAAAGCAGGAGCGAATACGTTTAGACGAATTTTTAATACAACATTACACTTACATTAATGGAATGATCAAATTAAATAAAGCTAAATATTCTGAAACTGCTACTAAGATAATTAAGAATAAGAATGAACATATGATTTTAAATCAAGTTAAACAGACGAAAATTATAGGTGATTTCGAGGAGCAATCTATTTTTCAAGACAATCCTGTTGAAATAGAAAACTGGAGAGGTCTAGTTATTCCCAACACAAAAACTATCTCGTCGAAGCCTCTTTACATCTTACAAAATGGTAACGTATCAATATCGAAAGACATCAAAAATGTAGTGACTAATACCTGTGCATTTGACGCAGTGGCTCAAGCTTTCGCAGTCGCATATACTGACCGTATCTCTTTCCGTAATTTTATAGATTCCTTGATTAGCAAAGATTCATTCACTCGTTTTTTTATCCTATTATCTAATACGAAAAAGAATTATTGCAAAACGTTATACGCAAAACGAGAAATTTTACTAAATCCATTGTTTAATGTTAATGACAATACACTTGATGCAAGACAGTGCCAAATTATAGATTGTGCATGCAATGTCACAAAAATAATTGAAGACATCTGTTTGCCATACTTTTCTGGAAACAGAAAGAAATGTTGTTCAAATAAAGAATGCCTTGTTTCCATAAATGACAGCAATTTTAAATGTAAATACCTACCTTTAAACATTGATATCATTAAGTGTAAAGGCATTGCCAAATTGCAAGAGTCTGTAGAATCTGGTATGAGGAGTGACAATCCTCCTATTTGTAATTT
This sequence comes from Charanyca ferruginea, assembly GCA_947361185.1. NCBI lineage: Eukaryota > Metazoa > Arthropoda > Insecta > Lepidoptera > Noctuidae > Charanyca > Charanyca ferruginea. The sequence goes on along the minus strand of OX376077.1, from coordinate 17,797,458 downwards.
TTGTGGAATAGGCACTGTCGATTTTAAATATGATTTAAATGATTTAATTATCTTTGAACTACATAATTTGTACATAAATCTAGAGGACATACCTCGTAATATTGAAATAAATAATAAGCTATTTTTAATATTGGCTATTATTGAATATGTTCCACCTTTACAAATGCCAGGTATTGGTCATTACAAGGCGCATTGTTCGAGACCCCCGTACACTAATAAATCATTTCAGTGTTACGACGATTTATGTAGCAAAATTCAAAATAGTTCCAAAAACATAATGCCTCATGCAATAATTTATACAACTGAATAGTCTAGTTATGTGATCTGTGATTGTTAATCTGTGATTTTTTTTTAAGCTAGTGTACATTATACTTAGAAATGTTGAGGTTATTTACTGTATTTGCTACTCATTTAAGAATATTTTCTTGAAAATACCTTTTTTATACCAATGTTTTAGTTTATAAGCACTTTCTTAATGTTGATCAAATCTAAACAACTGAATAGTCTAGTTATGTGATCTGTGATTGTTAATCTGTGATTTTTTTTTAAGCTAGTGTACATTATACTTAGAAATGTTGAGGTTATTTACTGTATTTGCTACTCATTTAAGAATATTTTCTTGAAAATACCTTTTTTATACCAATGTTTTAGTTTATAAGCACTTTCTTAATGTTGATCAAATCTAAACAACTGAATAGTCTAGTTATGTGATCTGTGATTGTTAATCTGTGATTTTTTTTTAAGCTAGTGTACATTATACTTAGAAATGTTGAGGTCTTTTTCTGTATTTGCTACTCATTTAATAATTGGTATTGAGTTGTAAATACCTTTTTTATTTTATAAGTACTTTTTAAATGTTGATTTATTTTTATATTAGGCAGACTCTCAAACCTAAACAACTGAATAGTCTAGTTATGTGATCTGAGATTGTTAATCTGTGATTTTATTATTGAAGCTCTAAATATTTTACTTACCCTTATATTCATAATCGTTTATTAAACCTATGTTAGTTAAAACACATTTAAGTTTATTGCTGTCGTTGCAAGCGTTTGTTAACGTTATTATAATTACTTATTTAAGTGTGTAATGAAACATAATTAAGTATGTACTTAATAAAAAAAATTTTTGTACACGGATATTTAAATAGAAAAGTACTTGTTAATTGAAGATTTGTTTTTATCGTAGATAGTTGGGTTATTATTAAAAAAATATTTTTAATTCAAGAAATGCAATTGTTTTATTTTTTCCTAACGCTTGTGTACGGAACTGTACCATATTAGTAAATACTATATTGGAAGGTTAAGAACGTCTCTTAGATATATGGCTGGGCCGCTTTTTTGTAGCTATCCGAACTTGGTCGGGTTATGTAGGTTTTCGATGCTTCGTCAGTATTTTAATTGATTTCTTTAATTACTAAATTTAATGACATGAAATTTTGCATGTGAATAGTTGAATGAATAAACTAATTTTTGGCATACATTTTACCATGCAATTCCTTTAGAACGTCGTGATATTTGACTGTTTTGTAAACAGTGATCTATTCATGGTAAAATTGTCCTTTAACTCTTTAATTACTAACGGAACATCATTGATACTTGGCAACATGTTTCAGATACTTACAAGGTTTGTATAAACGTGAAAATCTAGACCCCAAAGTGCATACTTTAAGAACTAAGACCTATTAAGTGTATTTTACGTTTATATTTTTATCTTTTAAGCCCTACGATTTTTTCTAAATCTGTTTTTTAAACAAATATAAACAAATTCAAAACAACGTATGTAAAAATCTACAGCTCTCTATGTAAGCGCTTTATATGAAAACTAGCTAATGGCCAAACGTTCGCGTAGCGGAAACTTGAATTTCTCCGAAGTTTATGCATGCACTCATTTTATTCATACATACACAATTACACACAAATACACACTAATTTTTGGACACACCTCTTTTCTTCTAAAGTCTATGGATTAAAATAAGTTCCGCCAGGACAACGTTCGCCCAGCGGAATCAGTTTTTGGTGAATTTCTCCACAATGGCTGCGTACACAATTTTTTTTTTACCATACACAATTATACGACGTCATACACTAAATATCTGCATAATTAATATCTTTAAATTCAACAACATTCCGCTGCGCGAACGCACACTGATTTTGTCCCTCGCCACTTGGGATTCAACCATATTTCTAGAGAGCAGATGGTTGAAAGAAATCTAGCAGTTCCTACCGCATTGTTTGCAAATAACCAGGAAGCTGTTATTATATGTGACGGTAGGTACCGTCACATATAATAACAGCTTCCTGGTTATTTGCATCTGGTTATTTGTACATATAGGTATATGTACATACAAAAGAGTTCCAATTTCTCATTTCAGAAAGACACGTACAGCATGCACAAGTACAGGAACCTCCTAAAACCATTTTTGTTAGTGACTTGCGATGGACACATTATTGAGGTTTGTGGTCCCTATGCTGCGACTACAAATGACGCAACCATTTTAAACAATCTTTTAGATGGGCCGGATAGAACCATTCATTGGCTGTTACAGCCGGGTGATATTTTTATATTAGACAGAGGTTTTCGCGACTCTATTGCGTCTTTAGAAAGCCACGGATATGTCGGCATCATGCCACAATCGCAGACCAGAAGAGGCTCACAACTTACCACACTCGACGCCAATAAGTCGCGGTTGTGCACCATTTGCCGGTGGCCCGTTGAGGTGGTAAATGGACGACTAAAACGGGATTTCAAGATTTTTCGTCACGAATATTATAATCTGGCCATGAGCCACTTTTATACAGACCTTCGGATCGCTGCAGCAATAACTAATGCCTTCCATGTTGATATTATTGACAATAGTAATGCACGTGAATTTATCAATATAGCCAGAGAGCGGCTGAATGTTGCCAATGACTTAGCTGACTATATTGATCAAAGGAGGCTAAACCGGAACAGAGCCAACTTCGAAAATATTTCAGTGGGTGGAGATAATGTTGTTTCATTTCCCATGTTAACACCGGAGGAATTGACTCTCTTTGCAGTAGGAACGTACCAAATAAAACTTGCACCTAGCTAATACAGCGAGCATATACGAACCACAGAGTCATTTATTATACAAAAGTATAACGGTCGCCTTAACGACCTCTCCGATTTTTCGATGCCCACCAGCAATGTGCAACTAATTAGAGCGCACATAAAGAGCAGACATACGTCCTCAAAAGTATATCATTGTTACATTTTGATTGACGAGAACAATCATGGGCTCGATTCCATTAAACACTATTGCTGCTCATGTTTTATTGGGCGAAGAACGATCGGCAGTTGTGCCCACGTTGTTTGCCTAGTTTGGTTTTTGGGGTGGGCTAGGCACCAAGACGTTGTGAGGCGTCCTGCTTTGTTTTTGGACAGAATCATTATAGACGACGATGAGGATTACGATTGATTAGTTATTTTAATGTTTACATGTGGCCTAACATAGATAACCATTTATTATGTTGTAAACTTATACATAAGTTTAACGAATAAATAATTGATTGATTGAATGACTATCCTTAACTAAGTGTTTTTATGGGTTGTACGTTGTTTCATAGCTAATAGTTTTATAGAATTTCGGTTCACATAAAAATTTTCTAATAATTTCGTTTCATAGAATAATCAATACTCAGAATACTTACTCTCAAGATTTTCAAATCATTGATTTTTGTTTCACATAAAGTTTATTGTTAGAATAATCATATCATAGAATAACAAATCAAATATTCTTTATCCTTATATTTTTTATTTAATATAAAACTTATTCCCAGGAATGGGACTCTCAGTTCTAACCAAACTTACTGCGCGTGCGTGCAAGCAACCACGCAGGATGCAAGCAAGTACGCAGCGTACAAGCAAGTATGTAGCATGCAGCGTGCAAGCAAACATGCAGCGTGCAAGCAAGCATGCAGCGTGCAAGCAAGCATGCAGCGTGCAAGCAAGCATACAGCATGTAAGCAAGCATGCATCTTGCAAGCAAGCATGCACCATGCAAGCAAGCATGCACCATGCAAGCAAGCATGCACCATGCAAGCAAGCATGCATCATGCAAGCGAGCATGCAACATGCAGCAGGCATAGTTTCTGTCACGGCTCCGGCGTTGCAGGGCTCCGGCGGTCCCACGCGAGCTTGCTGTCGTCGCAGATGGTATTCACGCTCACCACCGCAGCTTCGGCTTACTGGCCGGCTAAGCCGGCCAGCCTCAGCCGCGGCGGCGGGCGTTAAAACCACCCGCTCCTCAGCACGCGGGCCGCCTCGCCCCTCCACGCCTACGCAGATTTAAATTACACTCTAGGGGTAGGGCAGACAAGACTACGTGGAGTCGGTTTCGCAGCGATTCGTTTCTGTCATTAACATTGGTAGTACAACATATTGACTTTTTAAGACAACATTTTTGTTTTTGTCTATTTATCTATACATTTTCGTTGAAATAAATTCCATGGAAAAATACAACAAACAAACAATATTCGTTAAAAAAGAATTCTACTTTTTGATAAGTTTGTTAAACAAAAAAATGTGATTAAAAATTCATTGAATTGTGTTTCTGTGAAATATTTTTCATTGAAGTAAATAGTCTTTGAAACAATAATAGTCGAAATAAAAATACGAGAACCAAATATTATGTTAAACATTTTCTGGGAAACGAAATTCTATGAAATTTCTGTCTGCGAAACAAGGGGACACCGTTTTTATGGTAATTATAATCTATTGTTTATATTACACAGTCTTTTATTTTCAAAATAAGCGAACGATAAATCATAACCAACAGTTATGATTTTTCGTCAATAAAACCTAAAGAAGAGTTTTTTTCTCAATACTCCTGGGATAGATTCTGAAGCGCTTTGGGTAACAGACTAGTATGAGTCTAAGGAACATTATGCACTATGATTCAATGTTGGGCAGCACTTGGTCCAACACCCATACAAAAATGGTCAATCTCCTTTAAAGATATTAAAAATATAATGCAAGATGTCCAAAACAACGAATCATTTTTCACTCTTTATCAAATATGGAATTTTTATCATTCGAATACGGAAAATACGATAGAGAATACTAATGAAAATATAACAGAGACTACTAATGAAAATACGACAGAGAATACTAATGAAAGTGAGGAGGGAGAATACAATGACATGGAACCAGAACCGACAATTGCACAAGAAGAAAACTTTAACACAACAATTATAAATAACAATATTTCTGAAACCGAAAGTCAAAATATAATCAAAGCAACCCACCAAAGCCTTGAAAGAATTCAGGATGAACAAAATAGCGCGAGAAAGGACGACCAGACATGTGAATATGAAAACTTTCCTCACTCTGACAAAGAACCCTATACCATTCACCCTTCAAATAATGAACAAATCAACATTACTAGTGATCTACAGAGTAACGACCAAGAACTTGTAACTTTAGAAGACCTAGGAATAGCAAATGCAGAAAACCATGAAAGAAACCTACCATCCTGTTCAACATCAAGACTTAAAGATTTTTTATCCATACCTCCAGGACCAACCAGAAAAGGGAAACGTAACACTGAAAGGCTACCTTACCACATATCAGGACCAGAATACCAAAAGATTTTAGAAGAAAAATCCAAAGAAAAGAGTAGACTAGAGGAAGAAAAGAAGGCAAGGAAAGTTGCAAGAGAGCAAAAAAAAGAAGAAAGAAAGAGGAAATTAGAGGAAATAAAGACAAAAAAGTTGGAAAAGACTAGAAAAATTGAGTCTATTTCTTGCTGTGGTGTGTGTAAAAGAGTTGTAAAGAGCATAAAATTGAGATGTTGTGAATGTCAGAAAGCATATCATAAATTATGTATTCCTAAATCTCACCTTATGCATATACCTCAGGAGGAAGGAGACAATTTCTTATGCCACAACTGCTGTTGTACGGAAAATTATGAAAGTATTTCTGAGAACGAGGAGAGTGCAAGTGACGAAGAAAATGAGGATGTTTAAATATAATAAGATCAGGACAAAAATAATTAGGTTTGAGCTTCGTAAAATTTTAATTCAGATAAAAGAAGTCAATAATTTACTAAGATTTCACAATTAAATTGATTGGCTAATTACTGTGACTTGTCATGATAATTACTGTGATTTCATGGCCAATTGCTAAATTTCTTAAGTGATTGAATTTGATTTAGATTTTTCACCAATAAAAATGTGATTTTATCTTATTTGTTTTATTACCTATGACCCCATCTCATTCACTTTTATTTGGTATGGGATAAGTGTATGTGACTTTATCATCATGATGATTTTTATTGATGTCAGAAAATAAATTTATCGTTAAGTGGCCAATAACTACAGCATTCACCTAGACTGTTTTTTTTTGGGATGAGACTGAAGGAAAACGTGGTGCAGTAGAAATTGGTACCTGTGTTTTAGCTTTTATTGAAATGCAGCTAAATAACCATCCCAATACAGATATAGATTTAATATTTTATTCAGATAAGTGTTGTGGACAACAGAAAAATAAGTATTTATTGTCTGCTTATGCCTACGCTGTGTCTAATATGAGAGTGAAGTCTATAACACATAAGTTTTTAATTAGAGGCCACTCTCAAAACGAAGGGGACAATGTGCATAGTGTCATAGAGAAGCAAGTGAAAAGGCACATAAAATCAGGCCCTATTTATACCCCACAGCAGTATATAACACTAATTCGTTCTGCCAAAAAAACTGGACCGGCATACAAGGTTCATGAAATGACTCATGACCGCTTTTACGATCTAAAATCATTGCAAGAAAGTTGGGGTACAAACTTCAGTACAGATGAAGATAACAATCAAGTCAAGTGGCACGATTTAAAAGTTCTCAAAGTAGAAAAGGAGAGTCCAATGGTCTTTTTATATAAGACATCTTTTACAGAGACTGAATTTAAAAAATGCTGGGTAAATAAAAGATAGAGTAGGCGTACAGCTGAATCAACATCCAATAATATTTCTATAAATTTAAATAGAGCATACACAGAAAAACTAAGTTTGACAGAAGCAAAAAAGAAAGATATTAAAGAACTTGTAGACAAAAATGTAATTCCAAAGCCATACTATGATAGTTTTTATAAAAATGTTTTGTAATTAACTTGTTATTTTTGATATTGTTGGACAAAACTTTTTAGAATGTATTCTTAATTTTTACAAGTATTTAGTAGACTGAATGTTATTGATTGATTGAAGATATACCTACTTATAACAAACCAATAATCATACTGTGATTTGTTAACTTAAGACTGTTACAATTATTTAGGTAGGTAGCCTACTGGCTACCTACCTAAATAATTGTACACTAATAGCATTAAAATGCTAGCAGTAAATGCTGATACTATTACAGTACTTGATTTTATTTTTGTTAGTACAGTTGCTGTTGTTTTCTTAAAGTTATTTTTTATTTATTTATTTTATTTATTTATTTTTTATTTTTTTTTATATTGTTTAAATTCTATAATTATAAGAATACTCAAATTTTATGACGATTTATAAGAGATAATGGCTGTTTATAATGGTTTATTAATGCTGTGATTATAATAATAATACACACACGCACACGCACCCTCACACACACACACACACACACACACACACACACACACACACACACACACACACACAATAAAAAAATTATAATATTAATAAGGTATAAAGCTCTCAATTTGATTAAAAACTAATAAAAATACTATTTTATAAGACTATGTTCCTGTGTGCCATTTTTTTCTTTGTGATTTATAAATTATACATTTTATTCTCATTCTAATAACATGCGTTTTTTATTTTGTTGAATCAAAACTAATACCATAACTCAAAACTACTCAACAAAAACTGATCCTACATTAGGGATGAAAAGTAACTTAAGTCATTTTTATTTCTAATAAAGTAGACTAATTCTTCTTAGTGTATAAAAAAAGTTATTAATTCCGCTACAAAACTAGAGTAACTCAAAAAATCTGTATTTTCAGGTTTTTAACAGTTAATAAAGAAATAAGTTAATTCAATACGCTCCATAAAAATATTACCTTTGAATATCTATTGTTATTTTTTTTATATCTTCCATAAATGATAAGTTAACAGTTTTTCTCGATTTCTGAAAAAACCAAGCGTGTATATCAAACCTAGTAAAATCCAATCAATTTCTGCTTTTTGTGCCTTAATTATTCACAGTTAAGGTGAGATTGTATATTAGATCATCCTTTTCTGACCCATATGGGTTTATCTTGCTCAAAAGAGACGTAAATAGAACCAGCATTAATAGTATAGAATAAAATACGTCATTGTGTAAAAGCATCTATAACGGATTTTTGAGCGTTTTTCAAATTTTTTGACCCATGTACAATCATCATGTCCATGGATTACAAACTTCAATAATTTTTTTTTTTTCATTTTTAATGCATCATGTGATAAGTCAAAACAGAAAATTAAAATAGAAGTAGATTCTAATACATAAATATATTGAAATATGTACAGAATTTTGATAATTTAAACAAATGTGACGAGGGTCCCCCCCATTTTAACGATGTCCCATGCATACCTTGCTAGCTTTGAAGTACCCATCCATAAAATCTAATAATCAAAATCACCGAAAAACTATTTTATTTATTTTTTAAAGTTTTTGTAAATAAAATAATTAACAGTTTTAATTCTACTTTAGAACAAAATTATATGAATAATTCAATTTAAAGTTTGTCCACGTATTCCAGGTATACCGGAATTCCCATTAAGTAACGGTACTTTTTGGCATTTTACGAAAAAAAATACTAAATTGGGAGCATTTTTTTGGTCTAGCAACCCTTTTTTGACAGATTAAAATAATTTCCGGTGCCATTTTAAGTGTCTATGGTTGTTTTAATTGTTACTTTCTGTTGCGACGTGACCTCGGACCAAAATTGTGTTCCCGTAAGTACTGTATTTTTTATATGTTTAAATGTTATTTTGAGATGAAAACTTCTTATTTTTAAGTGGACAGAGTATTTTAAGAACATTTTAGACAGTGGGATTCATCGAATGTAAAGTATTTTAAGTTCTAAATAGGTTATGTTGTTTAAAAATGTGCTTCCGTAACGTCACGTTCATAACGTTACATACTGGCGGAATGGTTTTGTTACGAACTGGAATCATAAAGCTGTGATCTCATTGCTGAAGATTAAGGACATATAAAGTGTGATTTTCTTAAAAAAAAAATTACTGCTTTTGCAGACTAATTTTATTTACTACATATAATACTTTTATATTCCTATGTTCTATATTATTAACCCAATCATATCCCCTCATTTAGTTCGATCACATTGTTTTTTTTTTTCCTTTTTTTGAAGCAAAATAGGCCTACGCTCACCACAGCTCGCCTGATGGTAAGCGAAGTTATCAACGATGTTACGCGCTTGCCTAGGACGTACCGTTTCACTCTTGAATTGAAACCCCAGGATAAAACCTCTCACGAAACAGAGATTCCGGCAGCGAATTCCACGGATTTGCTGTCCGAACTATAATGTTGAAACAAACCTTTCAGTCCGCGGAATATCAACCACGAAACGTTATCGTTTAGTTACCGGAACCTCTGGTAGGTAGAACGAAGGTGAAATGAGGATGGTGAAATTAAGTTGGCTAACTCAGTTAGACACTCACCGTGATGCATTTTAGGTAACGGTTACCTAAACACCGTATATCGTACCTCGTTAAGTTCGTATAATATTATTTTCATTTTACAACTGTTAAGTACTTACTTCTTTTTTTCAGATCTACCTCAGCTAACATTTTTATATCGAAAATAGTACCAAATAATGCAATTTAAATTTCTCCGATAACATGGTGGTGTTTCTAAACATTGACAAATTTTTGACTCGCAACGATTTAAGACTGCTTAAACATAGAAAATGGCCATGGAGAGTAACACACTTCATTCTAGTAACAAGATGCCATCATTGCAATAACTCTACGGATACTGTTGACCAAATACCAAAGCATTTTGTTGTACTGGAATAATTCACCTACTACTTTCTAACTTTTTTTGGTGTCATAAGTGTTTATCATTTAGTAATTACGACCATTATCCAGAAGACGAATGTGACTATTGTCAAAACAAGTAAGTCTTATACTTATATTCTATAAAAGTCACGTTTTTTTATACTTTCCTTGTTTTCTAAATTTTAAAATGCCACTAACTGGAGCTGAACGTGCAAAGAGATTCAGAGAAAATCTGAAGAATGACCCAGAAAAATACAAAAGATATAAAGAAAAACAAAGAGAAAGAGTTTCAAAACTACGAAGAACAATTGACGATTTAAATGAAAGTCAAAAAGAAAAACAAAGAGAACTTTGGAGAAAACAAAAACGTAGACAAAAGGACAAACGAACAATAACGACAGAAGACACAATACAGGAGAAGAAATCAGAGGAACCCAAGTCCACTTTAAAACTAAATAAAAAATTGAAAAAGGCGTATGCGAACTATGCTCAATCTCAGAAAAATGAGGCACATTTGAAGTGTACAATTGACCGACTCAGAAAGCAACTCAGTCGCTCTAAACAAACGATAAAAGCTTTAGAAATAGCTAAAATGAAAACTGAGACACGGTACGAAAATTTAGTTGATGCCATCAAAGAAACTTATGGTAGTTGTAAAACACATCAGGAAAAAAGATTACTGAAAGAAGTCTCTGCAAAGTTTTCACACAAAACTGGACTTAAGTCAAAAATTTTGGGTCTTAAAAGTAAAGTCAGATTTTTCAAGCCAAACATACTTGGATATAAACTAATAAAGGTTAATAAATTCCTTATTTACTTTAGCTAATTATTTTTTATTGAACACGTAGGTCTTGGGGTTTTTCATAGTATAAAACAAAGAACTAAAAAACTCTAAAGAATAGTTAGAAAGAATTCTATGTATACATAGATACTATAACCATTTTTTGTTCACAGGTTCATGAGGAAATTGCAGCATTTTATCTCCGCGATGATGTAAGTAGGTGTGCAGCTGGTCGAAGAGAGTGTAGGACTAAAAAGAAAAAGAAAATGCAACTAAGATATTTAACGGACACTATAATGAATACGTATCAAATGTACGTTCAGCAAGGCGGGAAACAGAGTTTCACTATATTCTTTCGGTACAAGCCATTTTATGTTATATCGCCTACACGTATAGCAAGAGACACATGTATGTGCATAAAACATAGCAATTTCGAATTTATTTTTCATACCATGAAGTCTCGATCCATAGTTTCTTATAAGAACGTTGTCGAAGTATAGAAGTCATTTTCTTGTGATATTACTTCATTCAACTGTATGTACGGTAAATGTGACACTTGCAAAGTTCCAACAGTAGATTTAGAAGAAAATCAAGCTAATCAAAGCATCAAATGGTACCAATGGGCAAGGGTAACTCATAAGTACGAAAAGGCCGGTAAAGAACTGATCACTAAGAAAACAATTAAGCAAGAACAGAACGGGACGGTAGCTGAATTAACATCACAATTTCTAGAGAAAATACCACTATTTAAAATACATTTTTTTAATTGGAAAGAGCAACAAAAACAGTACCAAAAATGCATTCAAAATCTAGCAAATGGTGAGATAGCAATATTATGTGACTTTTCAGAAAATTATGATTGTAAATATGCCCATGAGGTACAATCAACTCATTTTGGGGCCTCCAAAAACTCAATAACTCTCCATACTGGTGCTATAATTTTCAATGACAAGTTCCAAACTTTTGCAACAGTATCAGATAACAATTGCCACGAACCAGAAGCCATCTTTTAAACCAATTAGAAAGTACGCAAAAGAACGGTACCCTCAAATTTCCGTAATACATTTCTTTTCGGACGGACATACAAGCCAATATCGTCAGAAAAAAAAAAAATATTCGTTAAATTTATTCACATCAAAATTAAAGCTTAACTACGCCACATGGTCGTTTTCAGAGCGCGGCCATGGTAAAAGTGTGGCAGATGGTGTTGGAGGCAGTGTGAAACGTCAATTAGACAAAAAAGTATCATATGGTCACGATATTCCAAATGCAACTGAAGCATATGACGTTTTACAATCAGCCATGAAATCAGTTAAGTGTTTTTATGTCAGTGATAATGACATAAAAAACATTTCAACTCTTATACCATCCAACGTTCTCGCTGTACCTGGAACGATGAAATTGCACCAAATAATATCGGTACACAACAACACAATAATGTATCGCTTGCTTAGTTGTTTTTGTAGTGACAAACCTGGTCTCTGTCATTGTTATGGCCCTAAATTACATAAACTGCTCCAAGATGAATCTACTTCAAAAAGGAATATAAAAAAGAAGTCTCTGATTGTTATCCAACTATCGAAGGCAATTCTCCAGAGCCAAATATAAGAAAACTCAAATCCAATGAACCTAAAACTAATGAAACTTACACAAGTTTACTGAACGCTGATAAACTCAATCCGAATTTGCCCGACCTTCATAAACTTCACACTGATGAACCTTACCTTGATGTAACAAAACCCAATGTAATATTAAATCCAGATGAGTCTCAATTTCACAGTGAAGTTGGTGATGTGCAGGTAGAACCAATAGTAATAACAGTTCCTTCCAATCTAACATCATTCTCTTCATCTGGATTTCCTTCTCCATCTTTGCTGACCGAATTCCCAATGGACCAAATTGATGAATATAATTTAGGTTTTGATCTATATTTAAATGAAGAGCCAAAACTTGATCCTCCTGTCTCTGTAGTGGTACCTTCTAAGAGTCCCAAAGGTGTAAGAAAACGCGCTCGCGTCTTATTTCCGGGAGACCCTCCACCACAGTCTAATAAAAAACATGCTCGTTCTCTTTTACGCGCTGATACTTCTAATTCTTATAAACCCAAGACTGTTAACATCACCTGTAAGCTATGTCGAAAAGATCTCAGGACTAAAATTAGGTGCATGGTGTGTAAGGGTAATGTGTGTCTAGAGTGCAGTGGGACAGTCAGTGTTTACGCAGAACGCCTACTAAACTCGTCATAGCAATGGTGCAGCTACATGTGTTTTAGCTAATGACTTTTGTCTTTTATTTTTTACACATTTATTTTTACACCATCTACCGCCAGTTTCACTTTTATTAACATTATACAATTTTACTCAAGAATCAAGTCGTTTTTTTGATATCTCCCGATACAATACCTGAATAAATCCTACATTTGGTCCTTCGTTCCTGGATTAGAAGATTTCACGTTGGAAAATACTTCGATCAGCCTTTATTATAAGGATTTCAAGAGAATTGGTGGATAACTCGTAAGATCAAGCGAAGTTGGTTGCGACATTCATTTTGCTGTGTCATTGCGAAGATTTGGAATTTTCCGTGGTCTGGATTATCTTAATCATCATTAGTTCCACCCAACACTCTATTATCAGGTTGTATTTAGTGGTAATTAACCGTTAATAACCAGGTTAGTACAGAGTTATATAATACCTAATCATTGTAAAACTTGAATTTGCAAAACCTATCAGTGCTTACAAATTGTTATAATTGATCAGACTTTAGTGTATTAATCTTGTATTAATCACAGTTATTTTGTACCTTTTAAAAGTAGCTATAAAAATAGCTGCATTATTATAATTTTATTAGGTAGGTAACAGTTACTGAGTCATTTATTCATGTAATCACATTTAAAGTTAGATAGGTTCATAATTGCATTGTTTTATAATATAAAGAGTACTTAGGTAGGTTAATATTGTTAAAAACGACTAATAGTTAATTATTTTAAAAGCATAAGTAAACAAATAACAATAAAGTTAGCAGTATATTCGTATGTTGTTGGAAATTACAGGCAGTAGGTATCGTAACAATTGTAGACGCTGTTAAATCTTTAATTGTATACATTCCAGGTTGACTGCACCAGCTTACGCAATGCCAGAGGATAAGGAGCTCATTAGAAAGAGGGCGAGTTACAAGGGAAGGGTAACAGTATTCTTGAACTATTTAAATTCATTAAAACCTTCTATAAGTCCTTCTGAGGTTAACGAGTTACAATTGCGCTTAAATAGGCTTGAGTTATTGTATAACCAATATGACGAGGTGCAATTGGCACTGGAATGTAGTACGGATAATTTGGATGGTCAAATGTTAGAACGTAGCGAGTTTGAGTCCCTTTATTATAAAACCCTATCTGAAGCTCAGAAAGTGCTCGATGATTATAAGAAAAGGGATCCAACTGATAGTGAGGTAAGTCCACGTTCTAATAATCACAGGCTGGTTAAATTGCCGACTATTCAGTTACCAAAATTCAGCGGTTGTTACGTAAATTGGTTGGAATTTCACGACACATTTGTCAGCCTTATTCACTCTAATGATGACATAAACGACATAAATAAATTCCATTATTTGAGGTCATCGCTAGAAGGTTCAGCTGCCGTGGTAATAAACTCAATTCAGTTTTCTGCCGCTAATTATTCAGTCGCTTGGAAGTTACTCTGTGACCGGTTTGACAATAAACATCTGTTGATTCAACACCATGTCTCAGCATTATTTAATATTGAGACTATCAGTAAGGAGTCGTCAGTGAATTTAAAAGCTTTAATCGATCAAATTAATAAAAACTTGCGTGCTTTGGAAGCCCTTGGCGAACCAGTGAGCCACTGGGACACTTTACTCATTTACATTATAAGATATAAGTTGGACAATAAAACTTACCGTGAATGGGAAGAGTATAAGGGTCGCCTTGACAAGGACTTTGAGATTACATTTACTGTGTTCCTCACATTCATTAAGAAACGTGCTGAATTAATCGAAACATTAGAAATGTCAAGTTCAACAACTGATAAACATTCAAACACTCGCAAACATTCTAATGTTAGGACAATGGTTATACAGGATTCCAATAATAAAATAGACAAGAGTAATCAGGTAAATAATCATTCTTCTAAGCCTAAGAGTTGTGTTCAATGTAACGGTGAGCACAAATTAAGCAGTTGTCCTCAATTTTTGGCGTTGAGTAATGAAGCCCGGTTACAATTGCTACCAAAATATAAGATCTGTTATAATTGTTTGTCTTCAGGACATTATGCTAATAACTGTAAACAGGCAAGTTGCAAAATATGTCGGCGCAAGCACCACACTCTGGTGCATGTCGCAGATCATTCGAAGAAGTCAGACTTGGCTACTACTTCCGCTAATAGTGATGATGCGACCAGCGCCCCCGCTCCGTCAACTTCTAGTACAGGTTTGTCTCTTTCTGCGAGTGTTGAACGTGGTGACGTATTGCTATCCACAGCGTTAATAAATGTTGTAGGTAAAAACGGTCAGCAATACGTTACTCGTGCTGTGCTTGATAGTGGCAGCACATCGTGTCTCATGACTGAAAGACTGTACTACCAATTAGGTTTAAATGGCAATACCGTCAACAACTCCATATTAGGTATTAATAATTCATCTTCACATATTAATAAAATGTGTCCAGTTTCAATAAAATCTTTAGACGATAACTTTTCCATTAACATAAATTGTTTTGTTCTACCTTCAATTACCGATAATATTCCGAGTAGACATGTAGATTTATTAAAATTAAAAATCCCATCTAATATTTGTCTAGCTGACCCTAACTTTTACTCACCGGCCCCCATAGATATGTTGATCGGTGCTGACATCTTTTGGGACTTACTGGGACCCCAAAGAATTAAGTTAGGAGACGGACAACCTATTCTTTGTGAAACTAGACTGGGATGGCTGGTTTCAGGCCCAATTAGAATTAGTTATGCTTCGACACCATCAAAATTGGTAAAATGTAATTTTACAAAGATTATTTCTGACGGTAATGATGAATTAAATAATAGCATAGATCATCAACTCACAAGGTTTTGGCAATTAGAAGAGGTCTGCACTACGACAGTGTATTCGCAAGAAGAGAAACTATGCGAGGAACATTTTATAAACAATACTACACGTTTGGAGAACGGGCAATTTTGTGTTCGAATTCCACTGAAATGTTCCCCGGATATGTTAGGTGAATCCTTTCTAAGAGCTAAACACTGTTTTTCTTCTTTAGAGCGTAGGTTCAAAAGCCAGCCTCAACTGTCTAATATGTACAAAGATTTTATGGCAGAGTACGAAAGTCTAGGTCATATGTCAAAATGTAAAAATATTGAACGTTCAGGACATTACCTCCCACATCACGGAGTTTTGCGTGACAGCAGTGTCACCACTAAATTAAGAGTGGTTTTTAATGCCAGCAGCGTCACTACTACAGGTACTTCTTTTAATAGTATACAGATGACCGGACCTGTAGTACAGGATGAGCTTTTATCGATATTATTACGTTTTAGACAACATAAATATATTATTGCTGCCGACGTGGAAAAGATGTACCGGCAGATAGTTGTTCATCCAAATGACAGACATCTTCAACAAATCGTCTGGCGTGATGACCCGTTAATTCAATTGCAAACGTACCAGCTTAATACCGTGACGTATGGCACGGCCAGCGCTCCGTTCCTTGCAACAAGGTGTCTAAAACAGTTAGGTTTAGAGTGCGCTGATAAAAGAGCTGCTGAGGTCATACTACGCGACTTCTACGTCGACGATTTGCTGACGGGAGGAGACGATCTCGATGAAGTAAGAGATATGCGTCATAAAGTAACTTCTACTCTTGCTTCAGCTAGAATGAACTTAAGGAAGTGGAAGTCAAATGATAGGCGTTTGATGATTGGTTCTGACAGTCCCCAATCTTCACTTGACTTGAATATTGGTGGATCTGAGTCTATCAAAACGTTAGGTTTAGGTTGGCAATCACAATCTGATCAACTTTATTTTCCCATTAGTCAACCAATTATTAGTAGCGATACAAAACGTGACATGCTATCAATTATATCACAAATTTTTGATCCTTTGGGGCTTCTAGCTCCATGTATCATAGTGATGAAGATGTTACTCCAAAAACTATGGTTACACAAACTGTCATGGGATGAACAGCTATCGCCGGACATTAGTATGATTTGGGCTAAACTAGTTAAGAATTTACCAAAATTAAATGAAATTAATATTCCACGTCGTGTTTTAATTGATTCAATGGACTTTTTAGAGTTTCATGTTTTCACTGATGCATCGGAACGAGCATACGGAGCATGCTTATACGTTCGCAGTGTTAACA
The DNA here is from genome assembly GCA_947361185.1 of Charanyca ferruginea. Classification (NCBI taxonomy): domain Eukaryota; kingdom Metazoa; phylum Arthropoda; class Insecta; order Lepidoptera; family Noctuidae; genus Charanyca; species Charanyca ferruginea. The sequence continues at coordinate 17,780,328 of OX376077.1, read as the reverse complement.
ATGAACATCAAGTGTTGGTGCGTTTGTTGATAGCAAAGAGTCGTGTTGCCCCTCTGAAACCAACCACCATTCCCAGACTTGAGCTTTGCGGTGCTCTGGTCGGAGTTCGAATTTACGAAAAGGTGGTCGCATCATTACGCTTAAACACTAGGCCGCGTACATTCTTTTGGACAGACTCCACTGTCGTTCTTGGATGGCTTAAAATGTTGCCGAACAAGCTGCAACCCTTCGTTCGCAACAGAGTTGCAGAAATTTTAGAGAAGACTGGCAACTGCGAGTGGAGACATGTCCCAACTGACCAGAACCCCGCTGATTATGTCTCTCGTGGAGTAGACATTAATTTATTAGCTTCTTTAGATAATTGGTGGTCTGGTCCAAGTTTTTTAAAGAATGACGTATCATGTTGGCCTTTTAGATTTACACAATCCACTGATGAATTATTTCCGGAAATCAAACCAAACGTCACTTTACATGGCACTGTTAATGAGAATATAGCAAATGAATTTCTTAACTTTAACCGATTTTCAAGTTTTTTAAGGCTACAGCGCACGGTGGCATACCTTTTACGTTTTATTGCTGCATGTAAAAAACGATCTGTTTATGGTCCCTTTGGTAATGATGAGCTACAAAATTCTTTAAATTTAATTATTCGAATAAGTCAAAACGAGTCTTTTAGTGAATACAAGTTATTACTTCATAATAAACCATTACCAAAGAAAAGTCCATTGTTGAAATTTAACGTTTTTCTGGACGAACATAAAATAATGCGTGTTAGAGGCCGATTACAAAACTCTGATTTACCATATGATAAGAAATGTCCAATTCTTTTACAGTCTAATCATCATTTCACAAAATTACTCTTTGAGTATGAACACAAACGATTGTTTCATGCTGGACCCCAGCTACTGTTAGCTTCAATACGGGACACATACTGGCCTATAAGAGGTCGTAATTTAGCCAGGTTGTGCTACCGTAGGTGTGTACGTTGTTGTCGTCTTAAAGGTCAAACTGTCACACCGATCATGGGTAATTTACCACGGCAGCGACTTCTAGCTGGAGGTTTCCCTTTTGAAAATATTGGCTTGGATTATGCAGGTCCAATACAGTCTGCGGTTCGACAGGGTCGTGGCTGTAAGTTAGTTAAAGTATATATCGCCATTTTCGTCTGTTTTACGACAAAATCAATTCACCTTGAACTAGTCGGTGATTTAACCAGCAAAACTTTTATCATGGCGTTAAAGAGGTTCATCTCGCGTAGGGGTAAACCGGTTAATATATATTCTGATAATGGCACCTCGTTTGTTGGTGCATGCAATGACCTATCAAAGTTTCTTAAAGCGAATTGCGACTCGTTATCTGAGGAGATGACTAAAGAGGGAATTACCTTTAACTTCATTCCTGCATATTCTCCTCATTTTGCTGGCCTTGCGGAGGCTGGTGTCAAGTCAACGAAGCATCATTTAGTCAGGGTGTTGGGCCTTTGTAATCTAACTTACGAAGAGCTTTATACTACGCTGGTGCAAATAGAAGCGATTCTGAACTCCAGACCACTAACTCCGCTGTCATCGAATCCTGAAGACTTGACACCATTGACACCCGGACATTTTTTAATTGGACGTCCTTTGATATCTTTGCCGACACCTGACTACCATAACCATTCCACCAATTCCTTATCTCGATTTCAACGCATCGAACAACTCCGACAACACTTTTGGAGCAGATGGAGCAAGGAATACATTTCGGAGCTCCAACTTAGGACGAAATGGCGCACATGTAAAGGGTCTCTGAAGCTGAACTCCCTGGTACTTCTAAAGGAAGACAACATGCCGCCTCTGAAGTGGAAAATGGGTCGGATTGTAGCTACCTATCCAGGTTCGGATGGCGTGATTAGAGTCGCAGATGTCAAAACCTCCAGTGGCCTGCTCCGCCGATCATTCTGCAAGATTTGCCCATTGCCAATCTACCCCGAGTCTGAACATTCTGGTTGAAAGACAGGCTTTCAACGCCCGGGGGTATGTTTACGCAGAACGCCTACTAAACTCGTCATAGCAATGGTGCAGCTACATGTGTTTTAGCTAATGACTTTTGTCTTTTATTTTTTACACATTTATTTTTACACCATCTACCGCCAGTTTCACTTTTATTAACATTATACAATTTTACTCAAGAATCAAGTCGTTTTTTTGATATCTCCCGATACAATACCTGAATAAATCCTACAGTCAGTTTTGATTATATTTGTCCTCCTTGTCTTCTAGGGTCAGATAGCGATTAAAGGCTTTGTGTTTCGTGTAGAACGACTGATTATTTTAATTTTTATATTAGTTTTCTTTTATAATTATTTAATTCATTCCTTTGATTCGATCTAATTTTATTAAAAATGTTACTCATCATAACTTAGGTTTTTTTCGATAAACCTAAGTTATAGGTACTTTGATAATAAAAAAATATTTTTTTTTGTGTAGTCTTTAAGGATCAGTTAGTGAAAGGCTCAAAAGACTGAATATAATTCTATAGGACGACTGATTTATTATAATGATATAGGTAGTTAATAGAAGACACAATTTATAGTATTGTGAACTCCGCCTTATATTCCAGTTAGTAACTGAGCATTCCACTATCGTAACTATTGTGCTGTGAGTCTGTTAAGTAATTATTACTTTATTTTGTATTTTTATAAGAAGATGTGTAATATTAGAGCTGAATATTGCAGATTATAGTATGTTTTACCTGTTTTCCTAAAAAATATTTATGTCATACGAAGTGATTGTTCTATAAATTAGTTCTAAGCGAGTGTACAGACAGAAAATTGTTACTTACTGGAGGTTATTTAATTATGATTTCCATAAAACATTACATTCAAAGTAATTATATTTGTTAAATCTGTCGTTAAACAAGGTGATTTATTTATTCATTGATTTATCAATGAATAAAACTTATCATTAAATCTGTTTTTTTTTTAAATATGGTTATATTAACAATGTTGCTAATTGGAACTTTTCAAGGCCCATATGGTCTAGAAAATTTGATTTTTTGATCAAAGTATTGATTTAAATACTGAAATATTAGTATATTTGAGAAGTTTATGAAATACTCTATAAACTTACATAAAAAACAATTATTTTGATACTTTCAAAATTGATGTTCCGGTTGCGTAACGGGTATTTTTTTTTTTTGAAAAACGCTCTTTTCCACTTTTGATGTTCATCGACACAAGTTTTAAAAGAACTATTTTTCTACCGTCAGATTTTTATGCCTGTTAACCCTTTTTGGGATAAAGGGAATATTTTTACCACCATGTTTGTTGGAGTAAAAAGTTCAGTGAATGTTTCCGAACGGTCTATTTTTTCACATTGGGAACACTAATAGTTAAGTGTCAATAATTTGACATCAGACAATGACAGCCCGCTATTTGAATTTTTTTCTGTGAATTTTTTCGTAACTGAAAAGTGGAGTATTTTTGAATGGTGGAAGAAATCGAAGAAAATCTCCGGAATCTGCTATTGTCGGAAGGTATTATTTTCACTTATTCGTTTTATTTGGGTTTTGTGACCTTACTGTGGTGGATATTTTTCAAATTCTATGCTTCGTTTTTTCCTAGTGTAACTTTTTCAAGGTGGGTTGCATGTTCCCTCTGCCCGTCGGCTACTTTGGTGTTGTCGTAACTGGTTTTTTGGTTTGATTTGTTTATTTCATATTTCACAATAAATAATCTATCTAAAGGGGTACTAAGGTGTACAACCGAAAATACTAAAATGTTTGTGTAGGGGCTTTGGCATGGGTTATGGATTTTTGCATTTTTATTGCAGATGAGTCGAAAAATATTGAAAGATTTAAAGATTGAAGAAGCTTTAGATGAAATATTTGGCTTGCCACAAAATCCAGAAGAATCAGACGATGACAACGAATCGGAGGGTGAAGAACAATATAGTACAGCTAGACTCGAAAGTATATTGCAAGGATTAGATGATGAAGTTACAATACCTAACAACCCAGAATCGGCTGCACTACAAGATAAACCACAAAATGAGAATTGTAGCCCATGTCCTAGTATCTCTGGGAATACCGAAACTAATCCCGACCCTCAACCTCCGGTATTACCCAGGTGTTCTGGTACAAGACCTTTATCTCCCGATAGTCCTGTGATTGACAACTTGAGCTCGAGCTCTGATTCCGACTCTGAATCTGATGCTGATGAGATGGTCTGGAAAAAAGAAAAGTGGACATCCCGGCCTGAACCGCAATTTTTTGAAGAGCAGCCTATATCGGCAATTTACATATTTTGATTTTTGACATATAATGGTAAAACCACTGACAGAATTACTTTAACTCTGCCAGTTCCCTATGTATAAAGGGTTAAAGGGCTCGACCTGGACAGTTATGGTCACCTGGCTTACATCCCGTTCAACATGTTAAATCAGTACTTTAATATTTAATTATGATTTACTACAAAAATAAATAACAACAATACCTAAAACAACGAATTATAAGCACTCTTTTTTGAACAAACAATTTTTTTTGTTTTCCTTTTTTGAACAAGTTTTTCTTTGACAAATGAACTTTTACCAAACTTTTTAAAGACCATCAAATACAACAACACAACCAACTAACAACGCCGTTTTTTGGAATCAACAAATTTTGACAAAATTTACATTCCGTAGACCTCTTGGTTTTTCTTGGAACTCAATTACCCATGGAACCCTTGGAACAAAACCTAAAACAACGAATTATAAGCACTCTTTTTTGAACAAACCATTTTTTTCGTTTTCCTTTTTTGAACAAGTTTTTCTCTGACAAATGAACTTTTACCAAACTTTTTAAAGACCATCAAATACAACAACACAACCAACTAACAACGCCGTTTTTTGGAATCAACAAATTTTGACAAAACTTACATTCCGTAGACCTCTTGGTTTTTCTTGGAACTCAATTACCCATTATCACTAATTATCTTTGAATGCACAACAGAAAAACAAAGACGAACCGCCATATTTTTTACTTTTAAGACACCAACAATCAAAAACGACATCAATAAAATACAACAGCTGAAAAATTTCGCAACCAGAACTTAAATAGGTACTTACGTCATGTTCTCAAGTAATAATAATAATCATAATAATAATAATCATAATAATAATAATCATTTATTCATTAACAATAAATTGTATCTGAATTAACAAACATATTGAATAAACAACATGCAAATACATAAAAATTTATATAACATTTAATTAACTTTAAAGGTCACTAATTGTATATAAACACTTGCTTAATAGAAATCTTCTCAGCTGTTTTTTAAAGGATCTGGAGTATATAGCACTTTTTAAATCTAAAGGCAATTTGTTAAATAATATAACCGATTGGTATCTGGGACAGTGCTTCACAATATTTAAGTTAGGCTTTATTTTATAAAGTTTAATATCTTGCCTACGCGTGCCTTCTCTAATCTCTCGTTCTTCCGCCGTCTCAAGTGTCTCTTTACTTACTCAAAAAATAAAATCCGATGCTTTTGAAACAGTTTTGAGAGAACTTATTGCCCGTTTTCACTAACCCTAGGCGACACCTAAGTGTAATGCCCAAATATAAAGCGTTGAGCCAAGCATTCAAAATCCTATAGTCCGCTTTTGTATCGGCATTACAATCAAAAAGACGCCTAGTATTAGTAAAAACGGGTATTTATTTAAAAATAAATGCTTACAAACAAATTATATCATAGTTAGGTAACTCACCAAAGGGTATAGGGCAACGGTCAGCAACAGGCGGACCGCGGTCCGTTTGCGGACCGCGAAAGGTTGAACCTCGGACCGCCAAATATTGTAATTTAGGTATTGTAGGTATGTCAAGTATAGTATTTGTTGTTACGTAATATTTTTGAACCAATCTAACTGAGTACATACCTAATCTAATTAATCTGTTTTACAATATCGACATCGATCAAAAACATCGCGCCGCCGAGTCGCCGCGCGCGCTCTGTTCATACGTACTTATAGCTCCGACGACCACTTGTAACTGAGCGTGAGCGAAGCGCGGCCTAGCGAGCGGGTTTTGTTAACACGCGAGCGAGAGCGAGACGGCATGCACTAGCAACAGCGTGCGTGAATTAGTTATTGTATGTAAATGTGATTCAGCCATTCGCTACGAAACATCAGCAGATTGAGCGTATCATTTTTATAGTAATATGTGGGAAAGCATTTCATATTTCGCGTACTTAAGCGAACTGTGGCGCGCTTGCGACTTTGTGTTTTCAAACGCGAGCAAGTATCGAAATCGGGGGTCCGGGCGCGAGGGCGGGGGAAAGCAGACTGCCAGTCGGTCTCGCTCGGTCAGTCGCAGCGCAAATCGTGGAGTAACAGTTCATTTGTTTTGTGATTTCTTGCGTTTTAGTTCGTTTAATAAAAAATATTTTTTTACCTAGGCGTGATATGGATCCTAAAAAGCGAAAAGTGGACAGTGAAAATAGGAGGTTTTTAGAAGAATGGACTGAACAATATTGTTTTACGCTGCCTGATAGACCTCAAGCAGTTCCAGTGTGCCTTATATGCAATAAAACTGTTGCTATTGTTAAAAGTGGAAATTTGAAGCGACACTATGAAACAACACATCAGCAATTCCACAAAAACTTCCCTCCTGGCAGTGAGGCTCGTAAAGAAAAACTTCAGGCACATCTCAGTTCTTACAATAAAAGCACAAAATTACTAGTTCGTTGCATGAGCGACCAAGAAAAATCCACAGAAGCAGCGTTACGTGTGTGCTGGACGCTTAATAAACATCAAAAACCATTTTCGGATTCGGAGATAGTGAAGGAATGTATGTTGGCAGTAGTCACAACACTTTTTGAAGAAAAAAAAGATGTTATCACTGGAATTCAAAGTATTCCATTATCAGCAAGAAGCAATACACGAAGGACTGAAATTTTAGCTGCTGATATTAAGATGACTCTTCTCAAACTTCTGCAAAAGGCACCTTGCTACGCCATAGCACTTGATGAGTCATGTGACATTACTGATGATGAACAAATGTCAATTTTTGTCAGATTTCTTGACATTGAGTCTAAAACTTTTAGGGAAGAGTTGCTAACAATATTGCCGTTAAAAGGTAACACTCGAGGAGAAGATTTATTCAAGGTAATTGATGAATTTATTACTAAATCTAACATCAGTTACGACAAAATGGTGTCTCTTTCTACTGACGGGGCTCCAGCAATGATTGGCAAAGAAAAAGGTGTCGTCAAGAGAATCAGGGATAAAAATTCAGGCCTAATATCATATCAGTATCAGTGCATAATCCACCAGACAGCCCTTTGTGGAAAACTTAGTGATACACTGAAAGAAGTGATGGACAGCTTGGTGAAGTTAATAAATTTTATAAGATCTCATTCCGCTCTTCAGCACCGACATTTCAAGGAGTTCCTTATTGAATATGATTCAGCGTATTCTGACTTACTGCAACACAACAATGTTCGTTGGCTAAGTAAGGGTCAAGTTATTGAACGTTTTTGGTCAATAAAAGAACAAGTAACCTCCTTCTTGCAAAACTTAGATACGCAGGCAGCTAAGAAGCACCTTAGGTTCTTAACAAATAAGCACAATATGTTGGTTGTGGCTTTTCTAAAAGATATTTTGAAATATCTAAATGCGCTCAACACAGAGTTACAAGGAAATGGAAAATTAATATGTGATCTGATACAAAGCGTGTCTGCTTTTCGTCGTAAGCTGGATATCTTTGAAAAAGATATTGCAAGACAAGAATTTGTTCACTTTCCGACAATTCTGGAATATAATAAGGAGAACTCTGAAGAAGACGTTACAGTGTTTACAAAATTTTTGGCCGATCTTAGCAACGAATTTGCCACAAGATTCCAAGACTTTGCAGAGATGGGCAAGCTATCTCTGTTTCTTAAGTCACCCTTTGAAGTTGATGCAGCAGCCGAATGGACAGATGTGGCTGCCAAGTTATTTAATCTGCCAAAGCCATTACTTCAAATGGAAATAATCGATCTGCAAGAAGATATCTCTTTGCAAATATATAAAAAGGTGTCAACTGAAGAATTTTGGGTCAAACATGTCCCAGAAAAATATCAAAATTGCAAAAAACTTGCTATCAATTTGGCCACTATGTTTGGCTCGACATACATATGCGAAACATCTTTTTCAAAAATGAATTTTTTGAAAAACAAATATCGTTCGAGATTAACAGACGCTCACTTATAAAAGACACTCTTCGAATTAGCTGTTCTTCACGAGAACCAAACTTTAAAAACCTGGCTCAAGACCGCCGATGCAATTTTTCACACTAATTTTAGGTAATAAATAGCTGTACTTAATTATTATCGGTTGTTTTTTTTTTCTGGACCTTTTAAAAATTTTCGAGTAATATCCGGACCCTACTTAAAACTACTTGCCGACCCCTGGTATAGGGTATTTAGTTTTTTTTATTTTAATTGTTTTGATGAGTATTTAAAAAAAATGCTTCTGGCAAAATCCAATGATGAAATGATTATTTTCTTCATATTGGTACATGGAGAATATAATCATTGAATTAAATTAGAATTAAACAGTAATTGATTGTCAGTAAATTTATTGTCTAAAATTATATAATTATTCTTCAGCTTCTAAACTAGCTACAGCCATTTTTAAAGCACCTACTTTCGTAGTGTTACCGCCTATGAATCCAGTACTGTGGCAGAAAATGCAGCCCTGTATTCCTGATACTTCGCTAAGTACTTCATCTCTTACTCCCCACCAATCTTTGTGTAAAGGTTTCCTGAAAATTGTAATACAGTTAACAAGATACTCTAATTCTGGCTCTACACATTGGTCCCAACACCACTCGTCCAACATGTGAATCAAGAAAATAAGCATGGCCAATGTCAGGGCCTTATGTGGCTGAAAATCTGGTAAAAATTGCTAGAAATTCACTAACAAAACTAACTATAGGTATTCACCATTTGGTCACCAGGACTTGGACATTGTTATCGCGATTTTGTTTAAATCTTTGATCTTATATATGAAAACACATAAGTAATTACACAATCAGAGTTGGAACAATTACTTGCAGGCCATACAAATATTTGTTCTCCTGTGGAAATCAAATCCGCAACACACTGCACAGCAACTGTACCGGCCGTGTCGTCCAAATCAAAGTATTAAACATACAATCATAAGTAAATAAATTCAAACGCCCTTAGACAATTCCAGACAATTCTATATCCAGAAATCATGCTAATTATTGAACACTACCTTTTGCCCGCCACTTCGTCCGCGAAACTGTCGATTTAATCGTCAAGTCGTAACAAACAAAGTCACTTTCCCTTGTATAATATAAGTATAGATTTGACGGGACTACAAAACTGATTAAATACAACAAACAACCACGAAACGAACATTAACACAGTATTTGATACAAATTTTGCCATTATCCAAAGTAGGTAGTTGGAACTTTTTGCATAGTAATAGGCTTATTACACTGTACAATTTGTAGAAAATCTATTTAGGAACCAATGTTGTTAGCTAGTGATCACACTACACTAAATTGAATGCTAAATTAGACCAATTTAGAATACAACTTAGTAAACCACCAATTTACGCTAAACCAGATCCAATTTGTTTTAACTGCGATTACACCTGCCGATTTCCTTAAAATATTTTCTACAAATTGAATAGTGTAACAAGCCTTTAAAGAAAATAATTATATTGAGTGGTACCTACTTTAAATTTGAATACAATATAGGTACTTACCTAGTAACAAAGCTGGTAGGATTAACTGGAACCGCTTGCACTCTCCAAGAGTTCGGTTTATCATTAAATATCACATATTTAATTTCATGTCCTATATTCATTTCTTCTTCTAAATCAAACAAGTGTTCTTTCCAAGGAAACCTCTCAGTGAAACAGACAATCTGTCCAGATTTGTGAGTTTCAAATCTATTGTCCAACGAGGACCTAACATATTCTCTAGCGGGAAGCCACACAGATATAAAATAGTTGACCGAATACAGAAACTCTTCACTAACAAGTGCCATTGCCTTCTTAAATACTTCATCCATATTAATATCTTGATTGGAGTTCCATTCCGGGTTCAATCTACCAACTCGACTGCTTAAATTTGTCCGTATCTTGTACCTTGGTTCTTCTGAAGCTATTGGAACACCATTATCTATAGCATCAATTTCCTCAATAAAGTTTTGGTAGACTTTCTTGTAGATTACAGTCAGATCTATTGAGTTAAGAGAAACCGTTTTTGGGACGAGCTGCTGTATGACTTGTTCACCATAGTAGGTGTAGACTAGGCCCGCAGAACTTAATCTGAGGAAGAAAATTATGATAATGATTGCAGAGAACAATTGTCTATGATATAAAAATGAAAATGTTTTTCTTCCCTATACATTAGTGCATCATTCAGCCAATTGAGTTGAAAAGTACAGCTGTTGTTGACACTTGCAGCCTTCACACTGTAGGTATTGAGGAGAATCAAAACAGAAAGAAATAAATAAGCTTTTTTTCATGTTGATTTGCAATGCACAGGTTAGTTTAAAATAAAATAAAACTGTTGTAGGGAAAGGCCACCTAATGTTGACATTCCACCAATTTATTGGCATGCTGCAGTTACTGATCTATACTAATATTATAAAGCTGAAGATTTTGCTTGTTTGTTTGTTTGGTTGAAAGCGCTAATCTCAGGATCTACTGATTCGAATTGAAAAATTCTTTTTGTGTTGGATAGTCCATTTATCGAGGAAGGCTATAGTATGCCCATGCGAAGCCGGGTCGGGTCGCTAGTCAATAATAAAGTTACCAGTTTCCGAATAGGTACAGTATTTATTTCGGCTAATAAATAGGTAGTAGGTTTAATCTTCTATATACTTCTATATACTGGCAACACAGAAATTGTGCCTTTTTTAAGAATTAAGATGGCGTCGCAATAAAAACGTGTTTGTCGTGTTCAGACCTGAATAAAAAAAAAATCAAAATTCCAGTATTTTTGCTAAGGTAAGAGGTTCACTAATCTCAATAATATTCGTATCTTTTCAGTTTTGGTTACAGATACTGTTTAATTCGATTATTTCGTTGTTCAGCTTTCATTTTCAATCTTGATTTTTAATGTTTAGGCCCATTTACTATACTTTTTTGCAGTGCCAACATTTGGTACACATAATATGAATCAAACCTTTTTACTGGCACATGTGCCAATATTAGGTAATTTATGACAAATTTACTTTTAAGGCCAAATATACTTTACATCTATTATTTTTCGATTCAGATTTCAAACAAATATAATAATAATAATAATATATGGGGACACTTCACACACCGCCATCCAACCCCAAACTAGGGAGACCCTGTACTATGGGTGTCAGACAGCTGATATACATAAACATATAAATAAATGCATGTCGTAAGTTAAGAACATATTTTTCCAAATTTTGGCCCACCCAATTGTATGAAAAACCATTTATTAGCAGCGGTGTCTATAATTAGTATTTGGGGTGCCAATAATCATTTTTAAAATATTTTCAGTTATCTTCATAATGAAGCCTCGTACAAAAAACATTAATAAAATAAAGATTGATAAGGTAAAGCGGAAGGTTTATTCAGAAGAAAATTTGCAAAAAGTTCTTGTAGAAATAGCTAAAGGCATGAGAAAAAAACTTGCTGCCAAAACCTTACAAGTGCAATTGCGATTAAAAAATCCAGAGCATGGGCCATGGCTCTAAACCAGGCCCTCCCACAATTTTAAATAACGAGGAAGAAGAGGCTTTAGTCAACTGGATCAAACTCAGTAGCCAAAAAGGCTTCATAAAAAAAAAAGAAAAGAAGCTTTGATAAGGACAAATATATATATATACATATGAAGAAAACATGAACAGATGCTTGCTGCTATCATCAATAATAAGTACTCATTAGGCATTCACACATAACCAACTATTTTGACAAAGTTAAAAATGCAATTTAGGTAAAATAAAAAGGTGCTATTATGATAATAATAGAATAGGCATTCACCTTCTATCTTACACACCATGCCGTAACCGACACATGTGTGGACCTAATACATACATCAGGAGATAGCATTGCTGTAACTGAATACTGGGCCAAAAAAAGAACTAAAACCACACACAGACATGATAGTATGTGTTTGCCATCAACACACTAAGAAGATTAGGAGATTTTTGTTCTGATTGAGTTTCACCTTTTACTCAAATACCCATTAACCTCTCGAATGTCTTATGTTACACAGTCCGACATAAGTAGCGGAGGTTTGACCTTTACATTTTTCGCCCGACAGTCATCGAGTTAAGGAAAGATAACCTTGTTTCAATACATTTCTATTACTGATCAAAATTTATCAAAAGCTATAAAAAAGGGATAACTCACTTAATTTTGAATTTGTCTCCAAGTTCTGGCTTTAAGGAGCTCAGAGTTTCATTGAACTCCCTCTGATGATGGTCATATCTCTTCTTCGTATGATCAAAGACTGCTCCTACATCCACTACGATGTCACATTCATTTAGCTTAGCTGCATCTCTGCTTCTAACAATGACAGCATCTTTGTACTGCGGTAGTAGTTTAAGCATGTAGCATGCAAGAACTTCGTCACAGTGGAAGACACCATCATGAGTTCCGATCTATAACAAAGAGGTTTTAATCAGGCTATGTCTTAATTATTTATTCAGTTTGTTGTGTGGTGGCTATCATGCCAACAGTCCTGGTCACTGCTGCCCGTGATATCTACAATACTAGACGCACAGCAGATGTGTTGTCATTCCAGAAACAAACTTGAAATGAAATGTTTTAGTGTTTTTTTTTTACTGTAATTACACATTCTGCGTGAATCAATTTTTTATAACCTGTCATAATTCAAACACAACAATGCTGTCACTAGTTTTTTTTACATTTTTAGATGACTTGTTCCTAGGTACTCTTAGTAAAATGTCGTTTCGTTGGATTCACCACGTTTAGTTTCATTAAAGGAATGGCTGTATTAACCTGTATGAAAGTTGTAAGTATCAAGAAACGTGATTTTAATAGTTTCGATGTGAAATGTGATGAAAGAAAAAGCTGGCATGATCAACAGGACATGTTAGCGCATTTATTAACTTTACTTTCACAATTGCTAAAACAACAATCTTAATCAAACATAACACTTACTTAAATTAAACAGGACTGTGTAATAAATAGCATGAAATATTCAAAAGCAGGTTAAAAATAATGAAATCCCACCTTCATATTTCTTGACTGAGACAAGAAACGAAGAGTTACGAACTTTATGTGTGGCCAATTTTGGTTAAATACTATACTACTAATAGTAGCTACTTTTTTAAACATTTATTTTACTCATTAACTCTCAAACGCAGCGTGTACTTACAAATACAAATTCTTGCACACAAAGCACAAACTTAGATTGCTTCGTCGAGTATTCCTAGGATATATCCACCAATCGCCATTTGCCATTATTTACCACTCCACGAACGAACGAGGTGACGCACCAAATTCCATAGATAAGTAACGTAAGGGGAACTGCCGGGAACAACAATTTAATTTTGTACAAAATTTTAGTGATGTGACGTAAAGACGAACGGCGAATTACGGTTTTAATAATCGACTACGAATCATCTGTTGGTGGTGATTTGTTTGTAAATAATAGTAATGTAATCGGTTGGATTGTCACAGCTTCATGGGATTGCCTTAGTAACTGAAATCTCAATAAAATATTGAGTTTTCTCTTTCGACTAGCTTTTGAGGGTTTCTAAATATTAAATTACGACAGACAATTACTCGAGTATCCTTACCAATGATATTATATTATAAAAATATCATTGATCCTTACTAAATAAAATAAGATATCTATAAGTTACGGATATCAGATGCAAGAGTTCTTATTTTCTAAATTTGTATTTATTTTTTTATTTGGTAAGCGAATGAAATCCAAAATTTTGCATTAAATAAAAATAAGTAAATGGTCTTAATGGTCACCATTGTCTATGGTTTTTTTATTTCTTTTGTGGATGCTTACGATGTCGTCGTACTGTGATGTGATTACCAATCAAAAAGACATATGAAATATCCGGAATAATACTGCTGTTTACTTAAATCGTAATAATAATATTCTTCGTTAAAGCAAGACACAAACCATAGTCAAAAAGGGTGATGAAGAGATAACATGGTATGCATAGAGATGGCGCTACAAACGCCGGTGCTGAAATAACAGTTATTGTTTTTAACTAATAGATGGCGTGCCACATAGTATCGCGTCCATTTCTTGCTAGATTTTCAACCAACTTCAAAAAATGAAGGAGGTTCTCAATTCGACACGCATTTAAATTTATGTTTGACGCATAACTTTTTTAAGTGTGGTCCGATTTCGATGATATTTTTTTTAATTGATAGTCTAAGGCGCTTCTCACACTGCCCCGCATGATGCAGCGTAGCGCGTGGATGCGTGTTCTTCCGTTGCTTGTAAGTATCTCCGTTTGTATGGAAAACACGCACAGTCTGCATGTAGGCGCGTGATCTGCAACACCGCGCGTGAATGCGTTCTGTGTGTTGTACTACGCGTGTTTCAATACAAAACGAGATACTTTCAAGCAACGTAAGAACACGCACTCCCGCACCCCGCTGCGTGATGCGGGGCAGTGTGCCAATCGCCTTAGGATTAGTGTAACGTCTATACCACAAAGTTGGTCACATATTTCATGAAAATATTCCACCCTAATGGGTGGAAAATTAAGGGATGACTGAAATTTGGTGTTAACGATTTGTAATTCATTTGTCTGATAAAAATTAGACACTCAAAAGCGTAAATAAACAACTTTTTTACAAAATAGACTTCAAAGAATAAAAACTAAAAATTTCTTTAAAGTCGGTGGCAGTACAAACCAACAAACAAAACCAAAGCCGACTTGCGAATTTAAAGTTATCTTTTAGTTTTTACTTTCTGAAGGCGGTTGTCATTTCTGTAAAAAAAAAAATTATCGATAATTTTTTATCAATAAACTACACTTTAAATCGGCGAAATGGCGGCCATGATAATGTTCACTCAGGCAGGGGTGTCTTGTCTTGTAATGAACACAGGCCATTATTTACTTATCAGTGACTATCACAATGGCAATAGCACTCCGCGGCTTCGGGCTTCCACATACCCGTCATCGCCAGGTATGCTTCTGTTTCAACCTGTATATTGTGTAGGAGTCGGAATAGGTATCATGTAAGGGACCATCACGAGACCATAACACCGCATCTGGGCCTCAAGTCTGCTATTACAATAGTGTCAGAATGGTCTACAATTGATTTCATAATAAATTGTTGATTTTGACAAGTTTGGTAATCTACTAATATAAAGGCGTCATTATGAAAATCACTGATAGACCATTCTGACACTATTGTAATAGCAGACTTGAGGCCCTGGTGAGCAGTATCCTGTTTGCAATCTCTAGGGTCCGAAAAACCGCTCAGTAATAACCGGTAGGTAATTTGGATTAGAACAATAGGGCCTGTTGTCAATTCATGGCGAAATAACTGACACACGTCTGTCTACCTACCTCTTCTGGGAATACAGACGTACTAACTAAAGTTAAATGAAGAAGATTATGATCACGAAAACTAACACTTAAATTATTAAAAAAGTAGTACAAAATGTGAAACCGAGATGGCGCTAGTAGTACGCAATTAGTAGCTGGTTATTCGTAGTCACGAGCAAAAACATGTACACAGTTGGCTACAGTCTAAACAGATTTTTACTTTAAGTGTGGATTGTAATAATAAGCCTTTATTTCGGACAACAAAGATCCATAGAATGAGTAACATAGAAAAACTTATCACCAAGTGAAAATAAAAATCAACCTCCGCACAAACTGCTGTATAATCGGAGAGCCGAAGCTCTCAGCAACAGTTTTCAGGATGCGGTTTTGACTGTCCCTCACTCTTCTCAGTAGCGACGCGGTTTTTCTGCGTATAATCGCGTAGGAACCGTCGGTACGGGTTAGCGCAAACATCTCCAACACGCTACAGTAACGAGGCAGTATCAACAACATCCTGAAAGCATTGTTATATTGGACGCGCAGGACATCTAGCGATCTCTTAGTATAATTGACCCATAGGTTGCTCGTGTACAGACTTTGGCAATGAGCCTTGAAAAGTGTTACTTTAACAAGGTCTGTACATCGCGCAAATCTACGGGACAACACATTGCTCCGGACCGCTAGAGCCCTACGCTTCCTCTTAATGTCTACATCGTCCCTGAGGTCGGCGGCAAGAACATGTCCCAGGTATTTAAAAGTGCACACCCTACCAGTTGGTGACCCGTTCACTAGCACCTCGGCTCCTTCTCCACGGCGCGCCGTACTCCACTGTGCAAGTCCTTAATTGACCCAAGAACCTCTTTCTGAGATAAACAAAGTCGTTCGATACTGTGGTCAACTAATGATTGCAGGCCACACGTTGCAGTTGATTCTGTTACGGTTTTAAGGGAAGGATAACATTTCTTCTTAGCCTCGGTCATAAGATGGCAATAAGTTTTTAACCAATTTATTTATCCTTTGCCGTATTATCTCATATTGAAGTGTTGATAAATCAGCATCTACCATCATGCTTAATGCTTCAACGGCCGACACAGTCACTTGAACGCTTTCGTTAATCATTCTACGTACGCTTTTCATGATGGAACCTCTCTTAGGTGAACTATTAGAAAGTTCTTTTACGATATCTGCAGAGTCCTTTTTACCTGCTTTGCGAAGGTTATACTCATGTGCAACCGTTATTTCTTCAGGGCTAGTAGACGATACTAGATTCTGAACTTTACGTTTTTGGTTTTATCACAACATTTTACAAAACTTTTGCGTGGTCTTCCTGTTGAATGGTCAGGTGTAGATGGTATTTCATTTAAAACATTTTCTGGTAATGTAATGCATTCATTCAACCAAGTCATATTCTTGCTTAAAAAGCGTTCACGATGTCTATCGCTAGCTGTCCATTTTTCGTCAAATTTGTTACATAACCTCCTTAAAAAGAACTTAATTTCATTTATAGCACCTTCCGAAAATTGTACATGAGGGTAGTTACCAATTATAAAAGCAAAAATAGCATCAATTCGCTCCTTTTTTGTATTTGAGGTCGTCATTCTGAAAACCGAAAAAAAATGTATGACGGTCGCACAAAATCGCAAGTTTGAGCAATTCTTCTCAAAAGTTAAGACTTTAAACTATAAATTAAAATAATAACAGCACCGGGATATTCAGATCATTTTTTTTTATACACCTTTTTGTTTTGCAAATCGTCTCTAGAAAATGCTTAATTTAACTGTGCATTCAAATGATGTTATTAGATCAATGTTTAACTATTACTTAAACAAAATACACTCTAACTTACCTTGAAAGATATACACAATACAATAATAAACCAATAAACAAGACTATACGTTAATTTGATCAGTAATCTCAAGTGAAGATGACACTTTAATATTGTTGTTTGTATTGTAAGGGTTCAACGATTATTATCTACCCACTTCAACATTTTTTTTTTTTAACATACCTACAAGAATTTCTAATACGTAGCTGTGTTAAATAGGGTCTTAGGTATACATAGGTTATAACTATATTAACATTTAATAAAAAAATATTTTGAATTAAATCCCCCTAGATTGCGTAATTCCCACACTGTGCGGCGGTTGCCGCCGACCTCAAAGACCATGTATTCACATTTAATTTTCTGTACGTACATTTTTTAGTGTTACAAATATAGTATATTTGATCCCAAACTACTACAACAACTACAAATAATTTAGGTTTTATCATAAAATTAAAGTCGTGCTTTTGAATTTTGCAATTTGTTTATGCTCGTGACTGTACATCATTCATGAATAATATCTAAAATTCAAATATGGAACGAACAGGGCGGTTAGTTTCGTGGTCTTCAGACGAAATCCGTTTATCGGAATTATTGATTTAGAGGACTGTGAATTTTCATACAAAAAGCGATAACGGTTTACCCCCGTAGGTAAACTTAGTTCAACCTTCCTAATTTTTTAAAATGTTGTAGATATATTGAAACACTAGGTCTCTACGTTTTTATTTTAAATATATATATTGCGTACGATAACAGTAATTATCATCTAAATATCTACATTATGACTTAAAAACTTCCATGAGCGTTTTTATTTTTTTAACTTAAACTATACTGAATTACTTAAAAAGCGGCGTACCTATCTACAGACCTAGATTTAGGTGTACTGAATCGAATGAGACCAAAATTTTCTCATTTCGTGAAGGTTTATTGGCGGAAAGACGTTATCGCCCATAACCTTATTTCAAAAAGGAAATTGTCTCCTAGACTTGCAACAACTCTCTCTATCGCACGATACGGGTCGGGAGGCAGGGCCATATTGTCTTTGTATTGTTCACCCGGAGGGAGACAGAGATAGCGATATGAAACATAGAATTTTTGGAAATACCTATTCACGCCGCGTATCGGCACGGCACCTCACAAACAGTCCTCTTAATCATGGTCTATAACATTTAGGCGAAGTTTGCTTTAGCCAAGAACTTTCAACTGACTTCAAAGACTGTGATATATATGTGTATATATGTTACAGTCAAAACTCTTAACCAGTCAAAACTACTTTTGACTACAAAAATCAGTCAATAGTACTTTTGAACGGTTTAAATTTATCCTTAATAGGTACTTAGAAAGCTATTAGGTTGGTAGGTTTTTTTTGTTACCCTGTTAAAACTTTTGTTTTGTAGTGATTCTTATAACTAGGGCGTTCCGTTCTTATTTTTGTTTTTCAAGTCAGTTGAAAGTTCTTGGCTACAAATAGAAAGCTGATATTTGGGGAGTAGGTTCTTTCGACGAAGGATTAAAAAGGAAAGATTAGTAAGAAAGCCTATGTTCTTCTTTAGTGTTCAAGTTATCTTCATACCAAATTTCATCATAATCGTTTCCCCCGTTTCGTCGTGCAGAAAACATATCAGACAAAGTTACTTTGCTGCGACTGCAGAAAACCTCAAACGGCGAAAGTATAGTATCCTAAGCGATAACTTTATTTTCGAGCCGTTTGGAGTTGAAACCCTCGGGTCGTGGGGGGTCCGAGTGCTCACCTACTTTTTAAGGAAATTTCCAAAAGGTTTGTTGACACTTCCCGTGATCCAAGAGGGCTGGTTTTTACCTCGGACAGAGTTTAAGCATTACCATCCAACGTGGCAATGCCGCCAGTCTCTTGGGCACATTCCCATGTTCCCAGTTGACGACGTTGGAGGGGAAATTTTTGATGTCTAATTGTCTTATTTTTTATTTTTTAGTATAATAGTTATAGGATTTCCTTTTTTTATTTTTGTACAGTACCTAACCTAATTAAAAACTAAATGTTTTTCACAAAGAAGTCAAAATAAGGTATTAAGTCCGCCTTTGTACGTTTGTGCATGAAGTATAAATAAATAATAAATAAATAAAGAAGTTAAGTTTACTTAATCATAGGTGTTATGAAGGAAAACACAGAAATCTCTGTCCTTCCCGAATCGCAACAACGTAGTAACGTAAAGACACCTTATCGACTATAGGGGTATATGTTCTATGTTAGGGGGTTATGGTTTCCGCACTTAGTCCCTAAATATGGACCGTTGTACGTGAGCCATGGCGGCCGATTACTCCAACCAGCCCACCTGCCTCCAGAAGCAGATCAATCTTCCCAGTCTTCTCAGGGCGTCCGCAAGGGAGTTTGGTGTTCCAAGGGTTTCCCTGCGGATCTGAGTGACGCCAGTGCACTCAAGAAGTACATGTGCCACCGTTTCATCCGCCTCCATGCAGGCTCCGCACAAAGGACTATCAGTGATGCCTAAGGTGTGAAAGTGTTTGTTCAGTGAGTAGTGTCCGGTGATGGTCCCCGACACCAGTCGCAAGCTATCCCTGTCCAGGTGCAGAAGGCGCTTGGTCAGCTTCGTATCCAGAGATGGCATAGCCTTCTTGGACTGCCTGCACCCTGGTGTCGAGGTCCACCATTCCTCCGCTCGTGTTTGTGTGTAGTCTTTTACCCAACTTTAAGCCCTTTTACCCATTGTGCCCATTCCGTTTAATCAGCTAAGCAGATTAAACTTAACGGGCACAATGGGTTCGGGTCCGAAGGCTTTTGAGCTGGAGCCCCTCCTGGCGAGTTCGTCAGGAGGGGGTAACCCGTAAAACCCAAGCAAACAAAAGTAGTCTTTCACTTCGCATAAGGTTTAAAATTACCTTGATATATTTGACACTTTGAATCGGGTTCGAGTGCGAAGTGACGGGGAAATTACCTTACAGAATGCCACTTCTTACGTCATCTCATGCTTTATCTGTCAAAATCTCCCTGTCAATTTAGTTCAACTCGCTGACACGCTCGCAAGGGTGGCGCTAGTGTAAATTCAATTATCAACTGAATTTTTAGAATGCCAATCAAGAAACTCACAGCGGATTCAGATTCGAAGTTTAGAATGAGGTCTTTCAGAATCACACCCCAGGTCTGGGTAAAAGTTACACAGTGGATCATACCATCTGGAATTCCGCCAAAGAGCAAGAAAATATGTCCAAATGCAGAGAGACACTATTAATAATTTGTATTGCACGAATCACTGGTGCAAACTTTAATAAGTTTGTACGGGTTGCCGGAACTTCTTGTTATTTAGATACTAGCTGATGCCCGTAACTTTGCCCGCATAATTGTCGGTTATCAGAGGGGTTTTAATGTGTTTTTGGCGGGACCCAAGTTTAGTGAAACTGGCAAAATCGGCCCAGCCGTTACTGACATAAGCCCGACCAAACAGACAGACACAAAACTAGGTAGGACTATTTAGGTACCGTATATATATACTTTCATATGCATTTAGTACAAGCTGTTATTTTGAGATTACAAATAGACACTTCAATTTTATTTATTTGTATAGATAGATGTAGAGATAGAGATAGAGCCGCGAATGCTCGCTATTGTTCGGTATTCGACAATACTCCGATTTTATTTGTTATTCGTCCAATACTGAATAATAAATAGTATTATTCGACATTCGGCGAATAGTTGTCTAAAATAAACTTTTAATGAAAAATAATCAAACATTATTTTTACTTATAACAAAATATACTTACTTACCAAGTATTCATCTATACTAATATTATGCAGCTAAAGAATTTGTTTGGTTGAACGCGCTAATCTCAGGATCTACTGGTCCGAATTGAAAAATTCTTTTTGTGTTGGATAGTCCATTTATCGAGGAAGGCTATAGGCCCATGCGAAGCCGGGCCGGGTCGCTAGTTATTAATAAAACTACAACATTTGTAGGTAATCTATAATCTTCATCTATTATCTATTAATATAATGCTACCACTTCACATGTCACCGTCTGTGTGGTGTCGGACGTAAAGAATAGCACCATCCCATATCTTCCCGTGGGTGTCGTAAGAGGCGACTAAGGGACTCACCAGAGAATGGGCAGCAGCGTTCTCTGTGCCTTTGTAACAACCATACTGCGATCGCCAATCCGCGTGCCAAGCGTGGCGATTATGGCAAAACCCCCCCTTGGGGAGGCCTATGTCCAGCAGTGGACGTCCTTCGGCTGAAGTGACTTCACATGGCGTATTTGTACAAATATTCGCCTTATTTGAATAATACAAAATTTACCCTAGGGTTATTAAAATAAAGTCAATTTTGGATTATACAAATAAGGCGAATATTTGAACAAATACGCCATGTGAAATGCCGGCATTATAAAGAAGAAAGATTTGTTTGTATGTTTGTTACGATTTAACTCAAAAACGACTGGTCTGATTACAAACATTCTTTCACCAATCGAAAGCTTATTTATCATTAAACGAAACGTGAGTATTATTGTTTGTTGTTGTATTGTTGTCAGTGTTGCTGTCTATAATGTGAAAGCCCCTTTAATATTTTTTTTTTATTTCATTGTTTTCTTTTCTAATAACCTTAGAAACATTTGAGATTATAGTAACGAATAAATTATAGGTAAGTTCAAGACAACTATAAGCGTGTTTATTATTTGATAACAAATAAATTATTTTTGATATTCCTTTTTTATGTCCGTTAATAATGGCGAGTTTTTCGATTATTCGCCATAGACTATGGATATCAATCGATATTCGACTATTCGCAAAAACAACTATTAGCGGCATCTCTACTATTTATGAACTGCATGAAATAGTTAAAATATTTGAACGATTATGTTGTTGTACCAGAGTTCAAATACTTATATAACATCTTTTAACAACATGAATGAAACAAACAAACAAATGATTAAATAAATAGATAGTATAATAGTAATCATTAAATAATACAAGTTAGCCTATAATGGTCCCACTGCAGGGCAAGGGCCTCTTCTCATGCGGAGACATAAATAGGTTGTTATATTTTTTAAGAGGTCCTTAATTCATCAGAGTATGGGCAGCAGCGTCCTTCTGAGTACCATAACACCTACTGCGATCGCCAACATGCATCGGCCAAGCATGGCGATTACGGCTGAATCCCCCTTGGAGGAGACCTATGCCCAGCAGTGGGCTTCTAAAGGTTGACATGATGATGATGACATAACTTGGTATCACGTTTCACGTTTTAATATCTGAAAATAATAAGTATGGAGATTCTTGCTCATTCTTCTACAAACAAAACTACTTCTTTGGCAGGGGCAACTAGATTAAATTTTCCATGCAAATGACGTTCAAAAGTGTTTTTTTTTAAGTCAAAGTCAAATTCAAATCATTTATGTAGTTTGGGGATCGTGGCAATGAAAAACAATGAATAATTGAATACATACGAACTAACTTTTAATAAAACATTTTATAAACCTTCCTAACGTTCAAACACAACCGTCCGTCCTAAAAATCTACCGTCCTCGCCATCTTGCTTTTATATATACTCCCACTCTCTCTTTCCATCCTATGTCTCACTCACACTTTCACGTTTCATTCTGCACACCATCCATACGTTCCATTCCATTCTCCATCCTACATTTATTTATTTATTTATTAACACTTCAAGCACAAAGTACAGAGGCGAACTTAATGCCATAGGCATTTTCTACCAGTCAACCTTTGGGTGATGCAGAGACAAGCAGTGGTAGGTGTAACTGAAAATAATTAAATTAAATCTAAGCTAAACTACAAGGACATAAAAAATACTATAAGTATATGTTATACAATATAAATATATATCAAACTACATATATATTACTGTAAATAGATATTTACACGGATATACAAAAATAAAAAGATAAACAATAGAGAAAACATTACCGTTGTGATTAAACTGCCAACCACCAGGCACCAGGCACTTGTGAAACCCAAATGAGAAAAAATTGATTCTAGTTAGTTTAGTTAGTTTTAGTTATTTTAATGGCCTAATGGAAATAGATAATTTGACTTTGACAATAGACCCGTGGCCCGTTGGGTGTCTTGGTTAGAATAGCACCCCCCCATTTTTACCGAGGGTGTTGTAGAACGCGACTAAGGGAATATCCGGAGGTTTCCGAGTACTTAAGGCTGCTCTCTTGATAAAAGCTTGAAAGAAGCATGCAGATGAAGCAACTTTTCGTCGTCATTTACAGAGAAATTACATCTGAAAATTGTTAGTAATCTACCTGATATGATACGTAATTTGGTTTATTCACAATTTTTCTATCGTTAGCACTTAATAAGAGAAAAAAAATGTCAAATCACCTCTAAATCATTTGAAATGAAACCATTTTACTCCATAATTGCTCATCAAAAGAGTATAAAAAAATATATCTACTGCTTTGCAATACAAAGGAAAATAATTTTGGTTTTGTTACTTTTTACAAAAATGTATTATTTTTATAACTTAAGTGGCAGTGGGCAGGGCACATTGCTCGCAGAACAGATGGCCGATGGGGTCGAAAAGTTCTAGAGTGGCGACCGCGAACCGGAAGACGTTGCGTTGGAAGGCCTCCCACTAGGTGGACCGATGACCTGGTAAAGGTTGCGGGGATCCGCTGGATGCGAGTCGCACGGGACCGGTCAATGTGGCGCCACTTGGGGGAGGCCTATGTCCAGCAGTGGACGTCTTTTGGCTGAAATGATGATGATGATGATGATGATTATTTTTATGACAGTAAATTAAAAATGCGTCCGATTAAAGACTGCGTCTACATCACCCCCGCACTCGTCCACAAATTCAGTACGGGCCAAATGCTCAAGGTTATTGGCATGTAAGCCTTAACAACTTCACTGCGATCCCCAAGACGCCTGCCGTGGGGATTATGTCTGTACTGTGTAACCACACAATGTGCAATTCAGCAGTTTACGCCACATTCATTTCAACTCAATAGGTACATTTAGTTCAGTTCGCGTTAGGCTATCAATACAGCGGGTGTTCTCGTTACAGCCAACGAGGGCCGCGTCACTTACTTCATTTCCACACCATCAGTTCATTAAGCTCATTTTACTTTAAGGCGCTACCCCGACCAAAAGTGCGTTTTTCTTCGTTATTCAGGGACTATTAACTCATTAATTAAGAGAAACAAACTACATCTAAAAGCATATTACGAGGGCGGCACTGAAAATTTCGGGAATCAAGGAAGTGACACAACATTACTATTTAAAAATGTATTTGTTGCTTTTCGAAGTATTCTCCGCGAAATTTGACACATTTTTCCGTACGATGGAACCAATCATTGAAGCAACCATTCCATTCGGAAGTTGGGGTTTCCAAAATGGCCGTTTTGTAGGCGTCCACAGCTTCTTCAGGTGTTGAAAATCTCTGACCACGCAATTTATTCTTTATTTTAGGGAAAGTATAGAAATCATTAGGGCTTAGGTCGGGGCTGTACGGTGGATGGTCTAATAATTCTATGTTTTCTTGCTCTAAAAACTCTTTTGTTCTGTGCGCGGTGTGAGAACTCGCATTGTCGTGATGGAGGATGATGCGGCGGTTGCAGTTCTCTTTACGGAGTTCAGAAACGACCTGTGGCAAACAAATGCTAGCATACCATTCTGCATTAACCGTTCTTTGTCCCTCAAGAGGAATAGTCGCAACATGGCCGGTTTTGGAGACAAACGTGGCCACCATTTTTTTTGCAACACTCCGTGAACGAACAATTTTTGAATGAATGAATGAATGAATGAATGAATGAATGAATGAATGATACCTTTATTTGCTAGAATATAGGATGTACCTACATTAGGTGTTATACAATTTGTTTGTTACGCTATATTCGACCTTTCGGTCATGCAAATGTTCAGTCAAAAAATAAAATAATAATTTAGAACATTGACATTTTAGAATTATAATAAGTATGCATGCAATTTAAACTTCTTTAACAATATCTAAGTTTATTAAATCTAGGTCATGTAATTACACGTCGAGCCCTCACGTAAGATCAAGTCAATACCTAATAATTTATAATTGCAATACTTCAATATTTCAAATTTATTTATAATAATTGTAATAGTTTATAGGTAATAATTGTAATAATAATTGTAATTTATAATAATTGTAATTGTAAATTCATAACATTTAAAAAAGTAAATATTTAAAATATATTAAAGTATATTATATATTGTAAGTACTCATATCAATTAAGACTGTAGGTATAACATTTAAAATAGGTTCTAGAATTAATCAATAGCAAATTAAAAATAAGAAATTGTTTCAACTAATAATTTAAAACTGTTACTGCAATGATCAAAATAATATCAGTTTATTAGGGACCTATATTTAAATAACGTCATGCAGTTTTACATTGCAATATAATAATAAAACTGTTCTAGTTAATTATCACCTGTATTTATTAATGTTTTAGTTTCATAAACTCTTCAATTGTATAGAAACATTTATCACAAAGCCAATTAAAGAGAGTCTTGTTGAATTCTAAATGTGATAGGTTTCTTATATCTACAGGTAGTTTATTATATATTTTAACTGCCATAGTACAACAGTTTCTATCGCATAATTTAAGACGATTTTTTGGGCTGAGAAATGGTTTTTGAACCACTTTCCTTCTAAATGGAGCTTTATCATCCTTATTAAAAAGTGATTGATTGTTTCTAACAAATTTACAAATTTCAAATATATACATTGACGGGAGTGTAAGCAATTTTTGTTGCGTAAATATTGGCCGACAAGAATCCGTCCACTTAAGATTAAATATCGATCTAATACATTTTTTTTGAGCAATAAATGCTCTCTGGGCGTCTATAGAGTTACCCCATATAATTAATCCATATCTTAGAACAGAGCAAACGTGACTGTGGTAAACTATCAGAGCAGTTTCTACATTTGTGAGAATCTTTATTTTCCTCAGTGCAAATACAAATTTATTTACTTTTTTACATACACTATCTATTTGTGATTTCCAATTACAGAATCTGTCCATAACTATACCTAAAAATTTTATGTCTTTTACTTCTTCAATGTCATGATTTTGGTATTTTATATTTATGTCAGAGTTTTCCCTATTTTTATTAACTGTAGTGTATGTCATATATTTAGTTTTAGCCAGATTTATTTTTAGATTGTTTGAGTTCAACCAGTCAACAACATCTATTAGAGCTTTGTTTGTTACCCTTACAGCGTCATCAATTGTCTCTTCTCCAGTCAAAATAGTGGTATCATCAGCAAAAAGGACAGTGAATTGATCAGTTGATTTTGGCAATTCGTTTATGTATATTATAAATAGTAACGGACCAAGTACGCTGCCTTGTGGTACACCATAATGGTTTACTAAGTATGCTGACGTATAAGTTTTTTGGGTATTTGTCTTTGTACATTTTTTTTTTATTTCTGTGCATTGTTGGCGACCCCTCAAGTAAGTTTCGAACCATTTATAAGCAGGCCCTCTTATTCCATATTGTTCTAATTTTTTTAACAAGTTATCGTGGTCTACCATGTCAAACGCCTTGCTCATATCTAAGTATACTGCTACTGGGATGTTTTTTTTGTCCAGTGCGCTTAGTATTTCTTTGACTAGTTTAAAACATGCTATTGTAGTAGATTTATTTTTTAAAAATCCATTCTGTTCAATACTAATTACTTCATTTTTTTTTAGGAAATGTAATAGTCTAGTGCTCATTATTTTTTCGAATATTTTTGAAATTATTGGGATTAATGTAATGGGTCTGTAATTACCAGCTTCGTGTCTAGATTTGTTTTTATGAATTGGTTTGACTATGGAAAGTTTTAGACTGTCAGGGAATATGCCATTTTCAAGAGATAGATTTATAACGTATGTTAACGGCTTAGCAATAGCACATATGTTTTGTTTTAAGATTTTTGTTGTTATGTGATCATAACCGGCTGAATTTGTATTGCGTAATTCCATAGTTGTTTTAATTATTTCTATACACGTTGTTGGTTCTAGATATATTGAGTTCGGCAGTCTTTTTGTATTTATAGGCTTAGGTTTG
This sequence comes from Charanyca ferruginea, assembly GCA_947361185.1. Classification (NCBI taxonomy): domain Eukaryota; kingdom Metazoa; phylum Arthropoda; class Insecta; order Lepidoptera; family Noctuidae; genus Charanyca; species Charanyca ferruginea. The sequence goes on along the minus strand of OX376077.1, from coordinate 17,752,951 downwards.
TCTTTATTACTGGGAGTCTGATTGTCTTTGGGTTTGGCTACATTTATAAAATATTGATTTAAGTGTTCTGCTATATCATCGCCATTTGTCAATAACTTATCCCCGTCTGATATGCCAATAATTTCACTACATGTGTTTTTCTTTTTAAGTCTATTGTTAATTATATTCCATGTAGCTTTACACTTATTTTCTGCTTTTTCAATATATTTTTTATTATTGTGTTTTTGGATGTAGGTTACACACTTTTTAAGTATTTTACTATACTTTCTAAACAGTTCTTTATTGTGATTATTTTTATTTTTATAATAGTTACTTTGAAGTTTTCTTTTTGTATCAAAAGATCGTTTTAGACCCTTTGAAATCCATTTCGGGCTAGTAGAATTTTTGTTTATTTTAATTCTTAATATTGGGAAGCATAAATTGAAAAATAAGCAAATCTCAGTATGAAGTAAAGAGAAGGCTTTGTTTACATCTGTCTCTAAAAATACTTCCGAGAAAGACCTATTACTAATGTAGTATTTAAATTTTTCAAGATTCTCTTTTGACATATCCCTTTTGTATGTAAACCAATGTCTTTGTGAATGACTACCATCAGTATCTTTATCTATTAATATAGTTTGTCCCGTATTGTGATCAGAGAGACCTAATTCATGTATTTCTCCCTTTGTATTTACCATATCACTTATTATATTATCAATACATGCGTTTTGTCTTGTAGGTTCATTGATATGTAGTTTTAGATTGTAATTGTATAATATATTAATAAATTCATCTTTGTTTTTATTTTTTAAAATATCTATATTGAAGTCACCGCACAGTACATTATTATAACTATCCTTTTTTACATATTCTATCTAATACTATTTTTAATTTCCTAAAGAATACATCTAGATCCGAGTCAGGTGTTCTATACACACATAACAAGTTTAACTTATGTGTTTTTACGCAAATTCCGCATATTTCAAAATGTTTATCTATTGCTGTCTTGTTTAACCATTCAATTTTTTCACATTCAATCCCATATTTTGCTAGTATACACACACCGCCTCGTCTTTGATCTTTTCTAGAATAATTGCTGACTAGATTATACGTTTTTATAATCATATTATCTTCCTCACCAGATTTAATAAACGTTTCACTCAGACAAATAAACTCCACAATGTAATTTTTGTCTCTGAGTAAATTGATTGCTATTTCAATGTTTTCCGACTTATTTAAAGCACCTGCGATATTTTGGTGGAATATTACACGATGTTCATTTTTAGTTACGAAAACATGTTTCAGTATCTAACTGGTTTAAGTGGTCAATTTCAGCTGTAAGACTTTTAACAGAGCTTAAGAATTCAAGTGTATCCGTCTGTGTGCTTTGATTTTGTGATTTTACATTTTGTCCGCATAATATGTTCGATGTAATTAATTTGTTACTAGTAGTAAAAGTCTTGTAAGTTAAAAACTGTTTATATAACTGTCTAGTTGATCTAAAATATAATTTATTTTATTGCATAAAGATGATAGGTTATAACATTTTGAGAGAAAAGAGCAACCTTTAGTCTGTCTGCAAATTAGATTTAACATTTCATTTAAGTTACTTTCATTGGAATAGATGTTTTTGGTCACACTTAGTATAATTACATGACAATTTACAGTTTTTAAAAAAATGCACAATTCTGTCGTCATCTTTAGGGTATTATAATCATTTTGTCCAATGGAGAGTATTAGTTTGTCATCAGAGTTTATGTCAAATAGTCTTACACTAGATAATATTTCCTCGGTAGAGGCATTTGGCTTTGTAATAGATATAAATTGGTAATCATTGTAGGGATTACGTAGCCTAGATTTAGTGAGTGTAGCAGCGAGACCGCTACACTGTCTGCCTCCTATTATAAACGCCCTTTTTTGGAACTTTGTTTTTTGGTGTTTGTGTACAGATAACTTATGACTAAAATTTAAATTCTTGTTGTTTGACAATTTATGTTCCGTCGAAGTCAAAATATTACAGTTTTCCATTTGTATGGATGCGGCCACGGTTTGTCTAGGTTGCTCAAGCATAGGATTTTCGGAATCCAGATGTTCAGATTGAGAGATTTCCTTTGCTTCTTGCTCCTTAGATGGGCTGGAACTTGTTTCAGTTGGCTTTGGCGGGGAGGCTCGAAAACTATCTGTAAGACGACGTCGCACACTTTTCCTTGAGTTTGATGGCAAGATCGTCCTGACAGTAGTTAACGGACTTGTACAAAGTTGTTTTAATATTTTTAATTCTTGATTCATATTTGATATTTGTTTTTTTTAATCTATATTTTCTAAGATTACATTATCCATCTCGTTTTGTGTTTTCTCTAAATTATTTTTAAGGCCTTTGATTTCCTCGTTTAACTCCGCTAAGTATGTAGAATACATGTTTGTTGATAGATCTAGGCTTCTTCCAAGTAATTCGTCGCATGACCTATTATTTGTAGATGTTATTTTTCCTCCACTTGATTCCATAGATCTTGATTTTGTTGCTTGATTTCTCCGTACGGTAATATTGTTTACTTCATCCATTTTTGTTATATATGTCTAACCCCTTTTCGAAAGATAGTCAGGATGTTGTATCTAACGGGTGGCGCAAAAGTAAAGACCCTATTTGGTTCAGCTATAACATTTTTTCTAAATTAGAAAACTAGATTTAGATTTTTTTAAATGTATATTTGTGCCATTAAATTTCGTACCATTAGGATTTAAAGATGATGTCTTTTAAATGGTGACCTCCAGAGTTGATACACATTTGAGTCCTTCAAAATTGGTTATGAGTGACGAAGCGCATTTCCATCTCTCAGGGCATGTCAATAAGCAGAATACTCGGTTCTGGGGCACTGATAATCCGCGCATTATTCAAGAAACACCTCTACACCCACTAAAAGTTACTGTATGGTGTGGCATCTGTGTTGACAGAGTGATCGGACCCTATTTTTTCGAAGACGCTGGAGGCAATGCGATTACTGTCACTGGAGAACGCTACAGAACCATGTTACGTGAGTTTTTGATACCCAGTTTGGACGAATTGGGGCTGGAGCACATCTGGTTTCAACAAGACGGCGCTACGGCACACACAGCGCGCGACACTATGGACTTAGTGAGGGACGCTTTTCCAGGCCGAGTTATCTCTCGTTTTGGCGATTTGCCTTGGCCTGCAAGATCACCCGATCTGACCAGTCCAGACTTCTTTCTTTGGGGTTTTTTGAAATCTCGGGTGTATGTGAACAAGCCACAGACTCTCGCAGCTCTAAAAGAAAACATTCGTCAAGAAATAACGAACATATCGCAGGAAGTGTTACGGCAAGTTATGCAAAATGTCATAAATAGGGCTCAAATGTGTATCAACTCTGGAGGTCACCATTTAAAAGACATCATCTTTAAATCCTAATGGTACGAAATTTAATGGCACAAATATACATTTAAAAAAATCTAAATCTAGTTTTCTAATTTAGAAAAAATGTTATAGCTGAACCAAATAGGGTCTTTACTTTTGCGCCACCCAGTACTTGTATGAATTTTTATCAACTTCTGTTGGAGTCCGGTAATATTATTAAAATTTGTTAGGAACAAATTAGAAATATTACAAAAAGTGATACATTTAGTCGGATTTGAACCATCGACCTACAGCGTGGCAGTCCGTGTAACTTGTTCCGATTCCAACTAGAACTTAGAAATCGTTGTCAAAATAGGTGAGTGTATGTAATGTTAATTCGGTGCTTCAAAACTGGTTTGGTAAGTGACCAAGTCCAAAGGTCAGTTTTTAAACGAAACAAAGAACAGCGGTGTATCTTGCTCAACGGTTGCTTTGCGTGCAATATTTAAAAATACACTCACTTTTAATTGTTTCCTTTCTTCAAGTTTTCGTGGTTTTATTGTTCTCATCAAGTATTGTCTTTTATGAGATTTATTTGCACAGAATTTCACTGATTTGTATATACGTGACCGTAGACGAGTACACAAAAATGCCACTGATTATTTTTGTTTAATAGATGATTTATTCTTATTTATTCTTGCCACAAACACTTCACAGCGTGAATAGTAATACGTTCTGAGTTTTTATTTACTTTTAAGAGTCCAAAACGAAGTTTTTATATTTTAATATCTTTTTGTTTACGGAGCCCGTGTTTATCGTGGCGACAGCGCCATCTGTCTCCTGTTTGTTGGCTTTAACTCATTTTCGAACACCCAAACTCGTGACTGGTTTTTTGTTTCGGGTTCGTACGCGTATATCCAGGATTCGTCACCTGATACGATGTTGTATACAGCATTTGAGGATCCTGCGTGGAATCTTTCGAGAGTTCGAGAGCCGCTTTTTGATTTTCACAGAGCGTATGCGGAGGGTGCGCCAAAGTTCACCTAAATTTTCAACTCCGATAATTGGAAATCCGAAAATGTTCTTCCTAACATTTTTCATCCTAACAATCACAATTCCTAACTACTCTGTCTCTAATGTTCATAATCCGAAGCATTCAACTTCATAATGTCAGTAGCAATAAACATCTATTGTACTTTTATTTGTTTTCCTATATTTTCTCAACATAACCTTCTTTTACACTATTATTCAAAGTCATATCTTTTTTGTTTAGATTTCTTTTTATCCATAATAATCAGTACTATATACATTAATTTTGCGTAACTTTATTTTCACATAACATGTATAACGGTGTCCCATTGTTTCGCAGACATAAATTTCATAGAATTTCGTTTTCCAGAAAATGTTTCATATAATATTTGGTTTTTGTAATTTTATTTCGACTATTATTGTTTCAAAGACTATTTACTTCAAAGAAACATATTTCACAGAAACACAATTCAATGAATTTTATTCACATTTTTTTGTTTAACAAACTTATCAAACAGTAGAATTATTTTTTAACGAATATTGTTTGTTCAGTTTATTTTTCCATGGAATTTATTTCAATGAAAATATATATAAATAGACAATACCTAACTAAAATATTGTCTTAAAAAGTGAATATGTTGTGCTACAAAAGTTAATGACAGAAACGAATCGCTGCGAAACCGACTCCACGTAGTCTTGTCTGCCCTACACCTAGAGTGTAATTTAAATCCGCGTAGGCGCGGAGGGGCGAGGCGGCCCGCGAGCTGAGGAGCAGGTGGTTTTAACGCCCGCCGCCGCGGCTGAGGCTGGCCGGCGAAGCCGGCCAGTAAGCCGAAGCTGCGGTGGTGAGCGTGAATACCATCTGCGCCGATAAGCTCGCGTGGGACCGCCGGAGCCCCGCAACGCCGGAGCCGTGACAGAAATCATGCTTGCTGCATGTTGCATGCTCGCTTGCATGTTGCATGCATGATGCATGCTTGTTTGCACGCTGCATGCTTGCTTGCACGCTGCATGCTTGCTTGCATACTGCATGCTTGCTTGCATGCTGCATGCTTGCTTGCTTGCATGCTGCATGGTTGCTTGCGCGCTGCATGCTTGCTTGTATGCTGCATGCTTGCTTGTATGCTGCATGCCTGCTGCATGCTTGCTTGCAAGCACGCGCAGTAGGTTTGAACTTAGCAATAGACACCACTCAGTACGTTATGTAAAGCATACCCCCAAATAATAATCATACCCTCAAATTAAAACTATAAATATCATCTTTTACCCACATATATTTTTTATTACACTTGGTAAATGTTTCTTTCCGAGTATAAGTGAAAATATTATGGTAAGTATGTTTAGGGACAGAAGCGTTATGATAAAAAACAGTAGGAGTTTAAATATATTTACATTAATGATATTATTAATTACAATTTTCGAAAACATGAGTGTTATGAACATCGCCGGTAGCACTACTTAATAGTATGAAAAAACTTTAGGATGAAAAATTTTAGGAAGAGTGATCATTCGGATTACAAATCCTTAGGAAGTACAATTTCGGGTAAAGAACTTTAGGTGAGCCAATATGGACCCGTATGCGGTATCCATCGGGCAAACAACTTTTTTACACCTAGTTGTTCATGCAAGATTATGTGTATTTGACTCATGCCAATGTCTAAAGTTGCCTGAATTTCGCTGTATGTCACATGTCGATCTTCCTCAATCAGCTTACGCACAGCATCAACGTTTTCTCGGGTGACTGCAGTTTTTGGACGACCTTGACGGGGATCATCACTGAACTTGACACGTCCACGTTGAAATTCAGCAAACCAGCGATAAATTGTGGTTTTGGATGGGGCTTCATCACCAAATGCAGAAATCATCCGGTCAACACACTGTTTTTGTGATAAACCACTTCGAAAGTCATAATAAATCATCGCTATTGAATTTTCTCGAGTCGATTCCATTTTCTCAACGACTAAACAAGTTTGCCAAAACCTTGTGACAAGATCACAAGACCGAGAATCTTTTTTTAAATAAATAAATGGTATTCGATTTTTAAAACCAAGGAGTTTTCAATTTAAAAAAATTGAATATGACAGGAACACTGTGGAAATATTCCATTCCCGATACTTTTACAATCTCCTATCATCCCATTCCACGTTCTTTTTTTTATGTACCCTATACACACCTAAATCTCTCTGTAAAAAAATGACTAAAATAATTGAAAACATGTATCTTTTGCTAAAGTTGACGTGCTAATAATTTGAGGATTACACTAATAGATAGGTAACTTAAAAATCTTTATAATTCACGTTTTATTTTATTTCAGAAAATCGTTTCTCTTTTTTTATAACAAAAAAACCCCAAAAATTGTGCTAATTTCGATTCTGCGGCAAAGAGGAAATGTATGGGCAAGGTTATTTTTAGTCGGGGAAGCGCCTTAAGTACCTTGTATTGTACAATACAGTAGTGTTTCAGTACTTACCTTCTTTAATTTAAATCATTCTTCATCTAAAAGTAATGTATGGCCTAACAAAGGATCATACAATGTCAAACCCCTCCTTATGGGGAGGCCTTTGTTCAACAGTGAACGTCTTTTGGCTGATGATGATGATAATAGACAGCTAGACAGTATTAAAGAACATTTATGTAGAGACGAAAGCACATCAAGCCATACCAAACTTCAAATTTCCTCAATTGAATATGAACCTTATTTTTTGTAATAAAGTTAAAAATCTATCAAAGAAATTTGATAGAATGTTGTAGCTTGAGGTGTTGGCCTCTGTACAAACCTCGTATTGGCTATTCTAAAGTTCGCACTTTGGATCTTTGTAGCTTAGCTGCCAAAGTCGCCGAAAAGCCGAAGCTGCGGTGGTGAGCGTGAATACCATCTGCGACGATAAGCTCGCGTTGGACCGCCGGAGCCCCGCAACGCCGGAGCCGTGACAGAAATCATGACTGCTGCATGTTGCATGCTCGCTTGCATGTTGCATGCTTGCTTGCATGATGCATGCTTGTTTGCACGCTGCATGCTTGTTTGCACGCTGCATGCTTGCTTGCATGATGCATGCTTGCTTGCATGCTGCATGCTTGCTTACACGCTGCATGCTTGCTTGCGCGCTGCATGCTTGCTTGTATGCTGCGTGCTTGCTTGTATGCTGCATGCTTGCTTGCCTGCTGCGTGCTTGCTTGTATGCTGCATGCTTGCTTGCCTGCTGCATGCTTGCTTGCACGCACGCGCAGTAGGTTTGAACTTAGCAATAGACACAACTCAGTACGTTATGTAAAGCATACCCCCAAATAATAATCATACCCTCAAATTAAAACTATAAATATCATCTTCTACCCACATATATTTTTTATTACACTTGGTAAATGTTTCTTTCCGAGTATGAGTGAAAATATTATGGTAATTATGTTTAGGGACAGAAGCGTTATGATAAAAAACAGTAGGAGTTTAAATATATTTACATTAATGATATTATTAATAACAATTTTCGAAAACATGAGTGTTATGAACATCGCCGGTAGCACTACAAATAGTATGAATAAAAACTTTAGGATGAAAAATTTTAGGAAGAGTGATCATTCGGATTACAAATCCTTAGGAAGTACAATTTCGGGTAAAGAACTTTAGGTGAGCCAATATGGACCCCAAAATACAAACTCATTTTTCCTAAAATACAATTTAACATATAATCAAAGTCATTATTGTTTTTAGATTTAAACGGAAACCGCAAGTTCTACAGTCACTAAGACTAATGTTTAGTTATCAGCAATAAATAAACAGTAAGATTCTACATATTGCACATGACTTTTATTGAGTGGGGCAAAGTTCTATAGAGTTTCTGGCATTGTCCTTTATTATTATTTATTTATTTAAACTTCAAGCACAAACGTACAAAGGCGGACTTAATGAGTTAAGCATTCTGTACCAGTCAACCAAGGATGATGGTAAGATAAGGGTGGTGGTAATGAAGGAGGAGGGTTATTTCATACAAAGACATATGGACAACTTTAACAATTATTTCAGCGCCCTGATTTTTATAACTTTATTTTTTTTCCTGTGCGTATTCAGTATGACTCATCTACCTAGCCTTTTCTTAACTATGTTCGGGTTGGGTTCCGGTCTAACCAGATGCAGCTGAATACCAGTGTTTTACATGGAGCGACTGCCTATCTCACTTCCACAATCCCGTTACTGGATAACACGGTACCTCTTCGTAAGAAGACTTACTGGCTTCTGACTACCTATAACTACTATCAAAGATCTACGGATGACAGCCGGGACCAACGGCTTTACGTGCATTTAGTATGACTAAAATTTACATATTTACAGGATGTAGATTTAGTCATCAGTCTCTTTTCAAGAATATCATTCTCTTTAATTCTAGTTGATATTCTATAGGTACAATCGAGTTTGCTCGGGTAAAAAGTTAGCTCTATTTTAGCAAATCCTACAGCTTTCCCTTGTAGAATGCAGATGATTAAAAGTACAGCTTGTTCCTAAAATAACAAATTGCAGCTGAAACTTTATGGAAATCAGTTTTCTTGGTACATGTTTCCAAACGATCCAAATGACGTCCAAGCTATTATTCTAAAGACTCCTACAACGCAGCATGGCTGCGTTTTTGCCGCGCGGGTAGTTTGCCGCCGTATTAGCGGGTAGTTTGTGCGACGCGCTCGCCCACCGGTGTGTCCCGCAAGGACGTGAGGAGCTTTATAATTTATGGATTCGATCTGAAAACGTCTAAGTTAAAAACACCATCAATACTTTAAAAATATATAGTAAATACTTGTAAATGTTATTGTATTTTGTTTATTGTTTGTTTTTTGTTTTTTTAAAAACGCTGCCCCATACTAGTAATTTCTCCTGTGTCGTGTGTGCGTTTACAAACATATAAACTCACATACACTAACAGCCAAACTGAACAACTACCTGTATGCCATACAAATATTTGTTCCGTGCCGGACCGAACCCGCAACATGCAGTGCAGCAGCCAATTTCTAAGCCACTGCGCCAACAGTGTCGTCATGGAACATGACGATGAATTCTTATTCTTGTAAAATGACGGGGATATCCTGTTTTGAAATATCTTCATAATTTATTTGTTATCTCCAGGTTAAGAAGTCAGACACTTTTTACACCAACGCACAATATTATATGGTCATTATTCTCGTGATCATTAAACTTAACACGTTAATTGATAAAAAAATAAATACTTATAAAAATAACACTTTACTCATTGACCGATGCACTAAGTAGGTAAGTCAAGATTTTATTTTTATACATTTCGTTGCGGCCTCATGTGTAAGATAACCCTTTTACTTCATTAATCTTTGTATTTCTTAATTAATATGTTGAATTCAGGAAAAAAAATCACTTTACAACTTTGTCATTGATGATGCATCGGTTCCCCGAACTATACGTGTCGTCATGTTCCATTATACTACATGGCCAAAACATGAGGTCCACGTTTTTTTATGACCGTACATTTGTATACCAGTTTTCGTAGCTGACGGTACGCTAGCACGTTAGGCCGAGCTTTTTTGAACACGTAAAGTGTATCGGGCCGCGGAGTCCAGATAGCAGTTGAGCGCGACGCCTCAGTATCGCGCGAGTTACCGCCCGCGCCGGTCACGTTATGCCGCTCGACGAAGTCGGCCGAGCGCTCCCGAACACGCTCACGAAAAATCGCAGCCGGTAATTGATCAACATGTGATCGGCAAACACAAAATACCATAGAGTAATAACCTTAAAGTATCACCAAAAACTTTCCGCCGCTTTCACTATTTGAGGTTAGGATTTTTCCGGTTAACGTTTTTCCGAACAACTTTGCGCGTTCGAAAACCTTAGTTTCGCGATTTGGCAGCCGGTCCGGCGTTTTGCAATTGCATAACAATGCAGCGAAGGCCGGACCGCGTGGAAAAGTTGATTTTATCATTTCGCTCAGGTGAAAATTAGTGTTTAGTGCCTAGGTGGTCTGTCTCCACGCGACGTGCGTACGTGACGCTGATTTGGGACGATTTCAGTGTAACGACTTGTGCGCTGGCTCGCCTGTTACGAAACGCTCGGGGCGAGCAATTTTTTACTGAAAAAAAACTTTTTACGTTTCTTCTGACGACAGTTATCTGCTAATTGCTTGACAAAATCTCTTTTGGCACGGAGACGCGCTGTAAGTTTGCGCCTCAACATACGTTGTACACGGCGGGCGGCGCACCAATTATTTGAGTAAACATTTGCAGACTTATACGTTTTATCGCGGCCTTTATCGATTCTTTTAATTTTCTTATTGACTGTGTGGGGATATTTTTAATTTGTTTATTTTTCTCCCACCTGACATATTTATTACTCTATGATATTTTAGTGCCGAAACTACAAAAGTGTATTTTGTAAGTGGTTCGTGTGTTAGCTAATAATGTGCGTGATTTTCAGTTCGCAGAGTAACTTCGGTGGGAAATATTACTAGTATCAATTACCTTCCCTGTGTGATGTCTATTTGCACCAATAATACGAGTGTTGAGTTATTCGAGTTAGAGTTACAATAACCACAAGTGAACACGATCTGTTCGGAAACAGTACGAAAGTGACACGCCGTTGGGAAACTCACGCGGTTTTGAAAAACATCCATTTGTGTGAACTAACGTAGGTATTTCGAAAGTGTGACTTCGGTTTCAGGAGAAAAATTCAAAGTGTAACAGTTTATTAGTAAAAAAATTTGAATGTGAAACATCTGTCCTGGGCAGTGTACAGACATTTGAACAGGTGAGTTTGTCTTACAATCAATTTCATAATCAATGTGTGTAAAGTGAAATTTTTATTTTATGACTTGTACTGTTTTCCATTTCGGAGCTGGAACAAATGGAGAGTAATAAAAATTTAAATATTTTCGTATTACATTTTTTAGCGGTTCGTAAAATGATTAAAAGTGTTGTAGGCCCCGACAAACTGACGTAAGTCGTAAAATGGTTATTTTGAGAAAAAAAGTTTCAGTGGAGAGTGAAAGAAAGTGAGTTTGTGAGTGCATCAGTCGTCACATTTAGTGTTATTAATCTGTTTGTATTTATAGTCGGTGCATAGCTTATAAACTAAATTGTATCATCGACTATAAAGTACTAAGGTAGGCGTTATTTTAGAAATAGTACACTACTGGCACTAGGCAGACATTTTAGAGCAAATCTAATGGCACGTGGTCATACGAATACACATTCTAATTCGTACCTTCATGACATTACTCTATGTGGTATATAGATATATGAGATATTTTGTTTAAATCCATATGCTAAAGTAACTATCTGAAAAATGAACGGCTGAACCCATTTCGATGAAATTATGAATGAAAAGAGCGCGATCCGTGGGAAAGGACATAGGCCACTTTTTAATATGTCACTTTGTCTACATCCGCGATAACCGACATTCAAGCGAGCGAAATCGCAGGCAAAAGCTAGTACTAATATATATCTAAACATAAAAGTTTCTGAAGATGGATGGATGTTTGTAACACTTACACGTTTAAACGGTTAAACGGAATTAGCTGTTTGGCACGCCTAAAGATATTGATATAAGAAAACTAAGACATTGGAAAATTTTCTCTCGTTTTTGTACGCAAACGAAGTCATGTGTAGAAACTAGTATTCGTTTAATTTGATAGTTACTTATATTTTTTAGAACATTTGTTTATTTTTTGCAGAAAGGCCTAACTACAAAATAAAATAAAGAGGACAATATTAAAATAATTTCGTCCTACTTTGAGCACAGTGGGCTAATTGCCTTTTTAGGTAGACAAAAAAACTTGCGTATTAAAAAGGACCTCTTAACGAGATTTTTTAAAAGCGATTGTACTGCACCCCAGCTCTGGCTGAGCGATTAACTTTTGCACTACGAGTCGTAGGTTCAAATCCCACACAGAGTAATTATTATTGTATGAATGCTTTTCTAGGTATATAATTTCTTTTAGTTACCAGGTGACCATGACTAACTTTCGTCCGCGATTACGTCCGCATGAGTGTTGGTTATCGCAGATAAAGATCATGTCGCGGATTAAAAAGAAGCCGGTAGCCATTTTAGGCTTCAAGCTTAGCTTGTACAAAATTTCATCAAAATCTGTTCGGCAGTTTAGCTGTGAAAACGGGATAAACAAACAAACTCATTTTCGTCAATTATAATTAAATACTAACCTTGTTTAGTTTTTATTGCACATCAATTTATCTCAGTTATAACACCTAAGTATCTTTAATAAAATGAAAACTTTTCCTGTTACCCGAGAAGTAATTTCACTTTCGTTTGTAACTGCTTGCAGTGAAAATACTAAACGCCCATGTTATAGGATAGTAGTACTTTTTATAGGCCTAGCAAAGTTGGTTATATTCTGGCAATAAATGCATTTTTATTAGTAACTAGCTTCCGCCCGCGGCTTCGCCCGCGTAAAAACAACGATTATCCCAAGGGAACACATTATCGGGATAAAAAGCCCCCCCCCCCCCCTTTTTTATGTTGTGTTTACCTATACGAGGTTACAAATAAACAATTTTTCTTTCTTTCTTTCTTTCTTTCTATGTGTTAATCCAGGAAATGGTCTACCTGTGTGCTAATTTTCATGCAAATCTGTTCAACGGTTTACGCGTGATTGAGTAACAAACATCCAAACATCTTTACAAACTTTCACATTTATAATATTATAATAGTAATAATATAATATATATAGGTAATATAATATTAGTAGTATTAGTAGGATAGTTGTACCAACTTATTATTGATCCGCTGCAGTGTAAAAGCCTTTTCTCATACATAGATGACGCAAGCATTGATCAGCACGCTTGCTTAAGGCGGATTCAGACTTATTATATAATACATATAATAATAATATAATAATATAATAAATTCATTTATTTCGGACAACAGTGTTCCATATTTTGTTAGTATTAGGGCGGGTTGTTTCAAACAGTCGGTTAACGTTACATACGGACGGTTAAAAAGTTACTATGACGTGCGATGTTTAACGTACGTTAAATGTAACGGGTTGTTTCATGACATAAAAATCCGTCAGTTAAAGTTATTCAAAAAGAGATTCCATAATATTTTGATGTTTGAAGTAGCTGTTTGACAACACAAAATTACGATGACTGGTCGGTTATGGTAATAGTAACTTTTTGACGTATAATTTTGTGAAAGAACCCATTTTTTTGATTTGACAATAGTTAGCGCCATTTTTGACTATTACCGGTTAGTTAGTAATAGTTAGTTGAAGCTACCCGCCCTTACACACAGCTTATATCTAGTGTTAATAAAATTCATATTGGTAGATACAATTAATGGTATATTTAAAACAAAAGATGACTAGGCAGAAAAATATGTTTCCTACCTAATCAACCTCCGCACTAAATTGCTAATATTAGGAGTATAGCTCTCCGCCACAGCTCGCAGGATATAGTTGCGACTACTCCGCACTCTGCACAGCAGCGAGGCGGTTTTTTTTGCATGTTATTGCTTGAAAGCCTCTGTAAACATTTCTGAGGCGCTACAGAAACGGGGCAATCGCAACAACATCCTGAAAGCATTGTTATATTGTACGCGTAGGGCATCCAGCGATCTCTTAGTGTAGTTAACCCATCGACTGCTCGTGTAAAAACTCTGACAGTAGGCCTTAAAAAGAGTAATTTTTACTAGGTCACAGCACCGAGCAAATGTACGGGCCAACATGTTAATAAAGTCCAAGCGTCTTTACGTTGTTTTCCTTCTCCGATGACAGTGATGCACGTTAGCCGTGTGGTGCCGGTTGTGGATAGCACCACCCTATTTCTACTCGTGGGTGTCGTAGAAGGCGGACAGAGGGATATTGACCAGAGGATGGGCAGCAGCGTCTTTTTGAGTACCTTACCATCTACTGCGATCGCCAACATGTGTCGGCCAAGCATGGCAATTACGGCTGAACCCCCCCTTGGGAGACCTATGCCCAGCAGTGGGCGTCTAAAGGTACTCGCCCGTATCCGGTCACGAACTACAGCCTTGTGCATGATAAGCGACCATCATAACCAGTGAGCCATTAGAACATATATTTTTGTTCGTAGTAGAGTATTTAAGTGATTGAGCGTTTTGAAAAAGAGGGGAGACTTATTACCATTGTGATATACTGCCGACAGCATCTTCATACAAAGCCCTAGTGGCCTAGTCTCTACAAAAGTAGTGAACAATTAAATTCGATTAAATTTTGTAGACAGGATAAGAACACTATCACTTGTCATTTCTAGAAAGTTTCATGCATTAAGTTAGTTGTTGACCAAAATAAAACTAGACTAGACTACATTTTGTATAGAGCATTCTATGTCGGTACACATTTCATAAGCAGTTCTGACATGTTCTAATTTGAAAGGCATAGGTGCCGTAATTACAGGCTAATGAATTATCTTTGGGATAATATTGCACCCTCTGATATCACTGGTACGCCGATATCCATGAAAAACGATGATATTTAACCACTAGCTTGTGAGGCACCAATAATAAAGACAAGCCGGCATACTAATACATTGTTAGATTACAACTAAGTGGCGTAAGCTATGCACAATTCATTGAAACCCTGATCTCCAAACTAGGGGACTCCCTGTACCTTAGCGATCAGTATTTCTGCAGTAGTGTCACTTGTAACACATTTAACACATTAGAGTATATTTATAAACAATTTATTTACATCGTTAAATAAAATGAATATAGATAATATTTAATATAGGTAAACCTGCTAAGAAAATCTAGAAATATACACGCTTATACTTGAATTGCAAAATTTTTAGCGTTTTTGAGATGATTTTTGCAACTCCTACAACTTTAAAAGGGATGAACAGGAGTTTACCTAATTGGGGAGCATTTAAATGCTCCTGAATTGACTTTAATATGTCTGTTCGCACCTTGAGGGTTACCATGTTACTGACTGGCTAATATATATACTACGGCATGAGCTTTACTCACAATAGCAAGAAGAAACTGAGTTCCTAATCGCCTTGTTGAATCTCTGAAGGAAACCGATTACATAATGATTGTAGTAGGCGGTGCGCCAACAGCCTGTCGTGGCAGGTGTCGCCCGAGTTCAATGTTTCGAAGCAAGCGCCATTGCATCCCATCAATTAATACGTTATCGCTTTACAGTTTGCCCACATTAAATTCTAGGCTGATCAAATAGAACCTAGAACACCATTGAGGTCTATAAGTTAACCTGTATAGTTTTGGCTTTACTCTGCTTTTGAATTAGTCAGGTAAAAAAACTTTATTACGGGCGATAGATGGGATCGTTGACAGTTTTTTGTAAACCTAATACCAGCCACAATGGAGACTCCGGTTTTTTTTATTACAATAAAATAAACGTAATCTTATTTTAATAGCTTATTTGCAACCACTTAACATAATGCATAATCCTTTTGCCTAAGTAGTCATTTTATTGGTTCCATGCTAAAATATGAGTTAGGTATAATGTTTGTACATATATGATTTGGCTTAGCTATTACTGAACCGGAAGACGTTGCGTTGGAAGGCCTCCCACTAGGTGGACCGATGACCTGGTAAAGGTTGCGGGGATCCGCTGGATGCGAGTCGCACGGGACCGGTCAATGTGGCGCCACTTGGTGGAGGCCTATGTCCAGCAGTGGACGTCTTTCGGCTGAAATGATGATGATGATGATTACTGAACAATATGTTGCAGATCAAGATTATTAAATACTAACTATGTGCGATATAACGTGGGTTTATTGATAAGATATCGAAGAAGTGTCGGTTTTTATCGTACCTTCCTGGTTCCGGGTAGAAAGAAAAAAAAAAGTTAATGGCTATATGAATAATATTAGTTTATATATATTTTAATAATAATATTTATTTAGAGATAACGCGCATGCACTGTACACGCGAATATTAAACTTACAAAAGTTTGAAAGACGGGATACAAAGAGAGTATTTGATATTACACACAGTCTGTGACGAGGCAATTTATACGAAACTTCAGTAATAATAATGACAAATTATGTAAATGCCACACATGCATTACATTCATTTGTTTTGCGAGACAAAACAGCGTCTGCGATCGTCTGTAAACAATGACCTCGTTATGAAAATTTTCTTCACAACTAAAAATAATCGACCATGATGAGGTTTTGTCACAAAGTTTAGAATCGCACGGAATTTTTCGTTTTGCTATCTCGATTCACGCCTACCGGTGGTATCTCGCACTGATTTGATTACGACGATAACCCGTAGAAAGTATACAATGCACGATAATGGCTGCGATATACTTAAATTACTTATCTGTTGCTCCGTTACGTGTTATCTATACCGAAAATGTGGCGGTAGTCGTTGTCGGGTTTGATTGATTACTTTTAAAACGTCTCGCCGAAATTCCGGGATGAAAAAATTATGATGGATTTTTTCTACATTTTTTGTCAGCCTGCTCACTGGGCGACTTGTTGATTCTGTGACGGTTGTGAGACTATATTGTGACGCGACTCGCCCTTGACCAATTTCTCATTTTATGTTAGGACAAATTGGATAATTATATTTATATACAGCTTTGCACAGTTCAGGGTTAAACCGGGAACGCGCCGGCGACACACGCATGATTACAAATATTCTGTCTCAATTGACGTGCTATATGGACTGGGATCCCAGGGTCATCAAACCTATTTCATTTCACTTTACCTTCATTTACCTTGGGCGATTATATATATACCCTGTCCATTGGGTTATTGGTTTTTTGACAGCTGCCTTATAATGTAATTATTCCCGATTACCTTAAGTTAACTTTAAAATGTGTTATAAAATAAAAATATAAACTGCCTTATCTTCTTGGATTATCTTATTTAAGACTTCTTGCAGACATTATAATACTGGTATGCGTATCAGTTTTTACAAAAATCGAATATTGTTCACTAGTTGCAGCTGTCAAAAAGCGATTAAACCAGGTGATAGAGTGTAGGTAGTTTAGGTGCAACAAAAAATGTCTTTATAAATATTTTTTAATTTTACCTGACTACACTCATTCACTGTGTCAACAACCTATGGGTACCAAATTATGTATTTAGATACTAGTTGCATAAAAAGGGAGGAATAGGGTGTGGCCTATTCTGAGCAAGTCCCAGAATCGCTGGACTATTATACTACAAAACAGATACCTAGTAATGAATGGAAAAGTATCTATCAGCTGGGTATCAGTTAGTAGTATGTCAATAGATGAAATATGGGTCAGTGATGTTGTCCTAGGCTACTTATCTTGTGTGTAAAATACCTGTATATATATTTACTTCTGTCTCATCAACATCGTAAGTACTTTCCGAAACGTCACGGAAATAGAGTTAAAAAATACTGCCCAAAATTTAAATATGAGATCAATGTATTTTAATTACAGCCTAAGGCGTTAAGTGCTGAAAGGGACAGCCTTTGTGTAGCGTGATGGTTAGGGACTTTATTATTTAACATAAAAGTCTTCTGAAATATAAAGTAAAACTTTTGAACCGAAAACCATTTACATAATACAAATAACCTAAAAGTCTGAAATATAAAGTAAAAGTTTTGAACCAAAAACCATTTATATTAAAAAAATAGTAA
Source organism: Charanyca ferruginea (assembly GCA_947361185.1). Lineage (NCBI taxonomy): Eukaryota > Metazoa > Arthropoda > Insecta > Lepidoptera > Noctuidae > Charanyca > Charanyca ferruginea. The sequence goes on along the minus strand of OX376077.1, from coordinate 17,735,030 downwards.
TAGTAGACAATGTTACTTACTATACATATAGGTTCCAAATTCATAAATGCAATAAAAAGTAATAGACACTAAAACAAATAACATATATTTCTTTTCCATGTCAAAAATGTACATTTGCATACGCTTAACGTCAACATGCGTAATTTTATTGACCCAAAGAACCGCATCGTAGTATTCGAAAATTAGTTGCAGTTGTATCAGAATGATTGATACACACAACACGGTATCTACGCTGTTGTGTAGTTAATGTGTGAGAACCATCGCCCAATCGCTATTAATATGCTATTCGGCTATTTTAACAAACAAATAGACAGTTCTAAAATCAATAACGTTAGAGAAAAAGTCAATTAACCTTAATTTTGAGAAGGTAGCTAAAATGACGCTGAACGCCCGCGTTGTGACGTAAGATGGGGAAAAAATTGTTAGAAATTTTAAATTTAGAAAGAATATTCTGTGTTAATAAAAACAGATCAACAAATAATACACCATTAAGAACCATGCCAATTCCTTAAATTTTGATGGCACCTAAGTAGTTAGAAAAAACTGGTTACCAAAAGCTACCTATTGCAAAAGTGTCCAATGGCTCAAAGTGGTACTAAAAATAGTTATATGGCTTCCGAGTTCATAGGTGTCATTAACACTCTTACTCATTTGCGTAACAATTTTCTCAGAGCACGTGCTTTTAGTACATTATTTTTAAACGCAAGTGTGTAATACCCTTAAATAGACTTATTTTATCTAATGAAATGAAACCTAGACCTCGAAAACAAGAAATAAAGACTCATTTATGAAATAAAACATGGTGTCTAGTCGATTTAAACTTGAAAAATATTTAACAATAAATGAACAATAAATGTGAAAGAATTAATTTGGTTTCATGCTGGTTAAAATATACAAAATCGAACATAATATTAAAACTTACGTCTTTATCTTAATACTTACATCAACAGTAAACAGTAAGTTTTAAACGGCTTGCGTTGGATTAGCAACTGATCCTTGTATGTTTTTCTTGTTCCAGGCGTTAGGAAAAATATAAGATAATCGTAAAAGTGTTTACGGCTTTACTCACGTACATATATAGAGAGGTATTTTATTTTTATTGACTTAGACTAGGATATTTTATTATGAAGTATGTTTTCTCATACATAAATTTAAAGGGACTCTGAGGTCGGTATGTGTATCGGTTAACGCGCTTGGTTTACTTTAGTACATAGTTTCTTAAGATATGTTCTACTAAATGATGTAACTACCCACTTGTTGAAACACTTACCCACACTAATTTTGACAATAATTAATTAATTTTATTGCAAGGCGTGTGTGGTTTAAATTTGAGTTTATATGTTTGTAATCGCACAATAGGTACAATAGAAATTCAGAGAGGGGAGAAAAATTATTTAAAAAAATCTTAATTGTTCAGCCTTTGATATAACATAAAAGTACTTATAAAATACTAACATACTATAATTAAGTCCAAATATAAACACTATTATACAAAAAAAACATTACATTCTCATTAATTCAATTCGCGAAGCGGCATCTTAGCCGCCAAAAAACCAGTAGAATGCGCTCGTGCATCCGAAACTCGAGATAAAAACGTAGGAAAGTTACACAAACGACTGTTACCTACTCGTATAAACTAAATAACCGGACCTGATGAAGGGCTCAGAATACATTGTATAATATTAATGATTTTTCGGAATTTTTCCTAAGTGACACGTGCTTCACGGTGCAAAGTGGAACGAGCCGATTTATTATGCATTCAAATAGATTTACCTATTCCATTTCAGTTTGTTTTTAACCGCCTTCAAAAATGAGGTGGTTATCAATTCGTATGTTTATGTCTGTTCGGGCATAACTTTGTCATATAGAGATGAATTTCCAAAATTCTGTTTTTGTTTGGAAGGAATTTATTCCGAAATTTACCAAAATTGATCCAGGCCTTTTTGAGAAAATCAACAAAATCCCAAAAAAAATACTTAGACGACGTTTTAGTTTCTTCAATCTTTGCAATCTGTTTTACGTGTGTCGCCGTTTCTAAATGGATTTGAATGCGAAGGCAATACTAAAATAAAAAGTTAAAAAAAAAAGAAAACCGCCTTTAAAAACTAAAAACTGATAAATAACTTTAGCGGTATTCTTTTTTTTTTGAAAAAACTTTTTTAAATAATGTTGTTTTAAAGGCGCCCTGTTCTCATGTACATTTCCAATGTCAATGTACTTTCTAAGTTTATCCTAGACATCATCATCATCAGCCTGAAGACGTCCACTGTTGAACAGAGGCCTCCCCAATAAGGGGGGGTTGCCATAATCCCCACGCTTGGTAGGCGTCTTGGGGATCGCAGTGAAGTGGTTAAGTACACGGAAGCCGCTGCTGCCCGACTTCTGGATTTTCCCTTAGTCGCCTACGACGACACCCTCGGAATGAAATGGGGGGGGGGGGGGGGGGAGGTTATTCTAGTCCGGACACCCCACGGGCCGGACATCTTGAACATCACAACAAAATAAAAAGGTTACAGAAAGACCGCTCCCGCCATCCTCGAAAATAATTACCTAAAATTGCCAGACTCACTAGGGCTGCTACTCTATTGACTCTGTAGGTTTTATTTGTTATGGAATTTTATTGACACTGGTTGAAATTTTCCTGTTTGTCATGAAATGTTAATTACTTACATTATTTTGATCATTCATTTTGACAACACGTGTCGCTAGTCGAGTCTGAAGTCTGCTTGAAACTGCCTGAGAATGCTTGTAAACGTAATGTCAATGTGTGCGTACGAAAAATGGCAGTTTGTTTAGAGTGGTCTCTCTGCTCGGGTGCACCGCAGCCTTACGTACTTTGTGACATCACTGACATTGGTGAAGGAAAACACGCCAACGGATAAGTCAAATTGTATGGAGTTGACGTTTGCTTACTATAAGTAGATGTCACGTGATGCAAATATGTCAACTGCATACAATTTGATTTTTCCGTTGGCGTTAACGCTAACAGAAAAAGGATTTTGTCTGCAGGCCCTGGGGTTTGATTCTGTAAGACCTCATTCTAAACTTCGATTCTGAATCCGCTGTGAGTTTCTTGATTGGCATTCTAAAAACTCGGTTGATATATCGAATTTACAATAGCGCCACCCTTGCGAGCGTGTCAGCGAGTTGAACTAAATTGACAGGGAGATTTTGACAGATAAAGTGTGAGATGACGTAAGAAGTGGCATTCTGTATGGTAATTTCCCCGTCACTTCGACGGTCACTTCGCACTCGAACCCGATTCAAAGTGTCAAATATATCATGGTAATTTTGATCCTTATGTGAGGTGAGAGTGAATAGCGTCGTGAGATGCGAGTTGTGGTTTGAATTTTACAGAATCGACCTACTGGTCAGTTCAGCACGTTGGATTCCTTCCTCTAAGTCGCTTGCTTTACATAAATAAAACCCTGTTTGCCTTACGTACGGGTCATAAAAGTATTTAATTACAATGTTATTAAGTCTATTTCTTTGTTATTTTATGTTATAACTAGTCATAAGATGAGTCTTTGCCTATTGAATTGATAAACCATATTGTAACTACCTATTTACCTACGTTCTTTCAAAGACATGACTAATACTCGGTTATACTATATTGTTAAGCCATTCGTTCCTTTCTTTTCAATAGGATTTCCTAGTAGGTAATAAACAAATTATCTATAAAAAAGTACGATGTAGAGTCCCCGTGACTACCCGTTAATCGTATCGGCCGCCCGGTACACTCCCTCCCGTATTAGTAAGACTCGACGACCGAGACATACTCTGACCGACCCTGACGATGCTATTACTCTCATCCAGGAGAGCAATAAAGCCACCAGTACAGTTAAGAAACACAGACACAGACCGCCGTCATTCCGTCCTCGCCGCCGAGGCCCGCCGCGACGACCCCGTACGTCCCCTCCCCGACTCTTGCTCGTGCCAGCCCGCGCCGCTGGGCCTGTAGTTTTAAATTCGTCCCTAAATAATGGAAATCCGATCCAGCCTGTCCCTTTGCTGTCCTCTCCCAGCGACGCCCTAAGCCGAGGCTCGTACCCCACAGGGGGTGCCCTTAGCGTGTAGTCGCTTAGTTTGTAAGCTTTTTTGCCCTGGCTGGAGGCCTTAAAAATAATATTTTTTAAGGCACCACAGGAAAGTCCGGTTAAGCAGCCGACAACCTCCTAGGTTGACCTGCGAGATGCCAATCCGAAAAAAAAAAAAAAAAAAAAAAAGTCTCCGTGACTTCATTTGCGTCAATTTTCTCAAGGATCTCTAATTTTTTCAATAGATAAATATAGCCTATGTAACTCAGGGATCATGTAACATTTTAATAGTGAAAGAATTACAAACAAACAAACTTACAAACATACAAACTTTACTTCTGTATATAATATTAGTAACTATAGATAGTATCGTGGTAGGCACTAGGCACGTCACCAGTCGTCAACGATGCGGATTAATTATTTGTCGCCACTTAATTTTAATTTTTTGTTTAATTGTGGTTTTTCTGTAATTATTTATTTAATTAAGTACGTAAAAATGTATGGATGTATTTTTGATCTAAACTAATATTATAAAGATAAAATTATTAGATTTTTTGTGTGTTTGTTTGTCATTGATAAACTTAAAAAATACTACCCGTCTTCAATAATTCTTTTGCCTATAGCTTCCCAATTTTTGAAGACGGGTATAGGCTATATTTAACCATCAAGAAATAAGGGATCCGTAACAAAATCGTACCAAATTCACTCAGGCGAAGTCGCGGGCAATGAGCAAGAACACGTTCATAATATGAGAAGCTATTTAATGCTATATATTCAACTGCTGCGAGGTACCTTTTTCTTCAAATTAACACGTAGTCGCTACTTCAAACGGGATGAACTTGTTTTCATTTCGTTTTCCCGTAAAAATGTAGTTCAACGAATAAATTCTTGAATAACTTTAGTTAATCAGTTGTAATTTATGTTGCAGTGATATTAAATACCGTTATTTTAAAATATTTAACAGACAAACTGATACTGATGATTAATTTATAATTAACTGAAATTATTTACATGTTTTAGATTTGTTTAATTCAAGAGTTTGTCCATCAAAATGATAGATGTAAATAGGATAAGTGTTTAGTATACTTAGTGAAACCGATTATACATTTAATGATTGAAAAATGAACTTTGAATTTATGAAAGTATTTAAATTGGAACTTCTTGCAAAAGTAGACGCAACTCTTTTCCTATACCCTGTTCACAATAAGATTAGACATAAACACAAACCTTTTTTACAGTCCCTTCAACCGATTTTGACTTCTATTCCGTAGGCTTAAGGATGACATTAGAGGCAAAAAAGTGGTTACAATAACAACTGTTTAATGCAGTTGCCATTTGTCATGCTACCAACGCAATATGAGTCAAAATCGGTTGAACGGACTGTAAAAAAAGGTTTTTGTAAATGTCTAATCTTATTGTGAACAGGGTTAGATCCTAAAGAATTAGAGGAATTAGTAAATAATAGTGATGTACAAAATGATCCTTTAATAACCAGATTAGAAAGTAAAACTGCTTACCTACTGAAGATTCGGACACAATATATTTGGACACAGTGTCCAAAACGGAATTTCTTTTGACTGACGATTCGGACACCAATATAAAAACTGTTTTGTACAATCAGATAATAGTCTTCCAACGATAAAATCCGGTTAAAAACTGTTTTTTTACAACTATACGCTGGGTGGAAGACGGATTTCGACACTGTCCAAATATATTGTGTCCGAATCTTCAGTAAACTAGTAAAACTAGCAACTTTATTAAAACAATCTCAAAAAATATTCGACAAATTACGTATTACGAATGCGACAAATTATACACGTGAAAGTGTAAAATAAAAACAATAAAAAATTACATGGATACTTATTACAAATAAAATAAGTCAGGTTAAAATGTCGATAAAAAATAAAGTGTCCATTGAATTCATATGAAAATTTAAAAAGTTTCGCAACATCAAGTGCGTTTCGGTGTGCTCACGATACACATTGCCGATAAGCCGAAAACATTTTGTGAATTCGGTTTCGGTTTTCGTGCCTTCAGGCGCATAAATTGTTGTAAATTTTATTGTTTTACAATTTATTGGAAGGCTACTGAGTTTTTTTAGATTTATACATTTAATCTTGTCTTTTTTACGACTGAAAAATATCATGGTAAAATGATGATTACGGGCAAGGCGCAATTCGCTTATATTTAGACTCACAGGATAATAGTGATTCAGCAAACTTAAAATTAGTTGGTATATACCAACCTCTTCAAAAAATCGCCTAAAACAGGTTGCTTGTCCTCTCTTTTATTGAGATGTACAAATCTCTTTAGCTCACTAAATACATGCGTAAGTCATCAAATGAATGAAAAAAGTCTCAGTCCAAATATTTTAAAAAGTCGAGCACCAACCTGCCGGACCGGCTCCCTGCACATGTTCCGGTTTGTATTTCGCGTAATTCTTGTCACAAGTTGACCCCTAAAATGAGATCTCGTTACCGAAGGCTGACATTTTTTGATTTCAATATTGCGTAAGTATCGTCGAAAACGGTATTTTGTTCGGCAAAAAAAATCTGTGGTTTGAACTAAATTCGAAATTTAAATTAGCGACAAATCAGACTGTTTTAATTCGAGAAAAAGAATTTAATTGTGATTTGAAAATCGAACTTTATCGTTAAATTCCCGTCTCTATTTTGAAAAGAGCAACGAATTAAGTTGTTTTTTTTTTCTGTTTGTTTTTGCAAGCAAATCATTATTTGTACACAAGGTTACAAGACTTACAACATCGTTCTCAATCGGCCACCGTGTTTAACTAGTGACAAACAACTGATCACAGTGGCGTGTATTTATAACTGGCTGTAAATAGTGCGTCTGATTGCTCCACTAATGACTATCACTTTCAATATATCATAGTACAGATGTACGTCGTCGCTCTTTTATCGCACCTATGTGTTCCACCCTTTTCACTTCATTGAACTGCATCGCTATTCTGTAACAATCTCACTCGATGAACTATAGGTGGAGTGAGTTGTCATCCGACCCTATGCTAAGGCTTGAAAAAAGCTTTTGAACAAAAAGACAACCGCCTTCAAAATCTAAAAAGTGATAAATAACTTTAGCACAGAACACACATGACGTTAGTTTCAGAAGTCAGTGGCTTTGTTCTGTTTGATGTTTTGTATTGCCACCGACTTCCGAAACTTAAGTCATGTATGTTCAGAGATTGAAAGTACAAGGTTGGAGAAACTTAAAACATCATCCATGTATATATTTTTTTATTTCTGTAATTTTTTTCAAAAAGTGCTGAATCAATTTCGATAAAATATATGTGGGGCCATCCCTGAGGCATACGCTATCCATCATAAAATAAATTATCAAAATCGCTTTACGCTTTTTGCCGAAGAAATCGCGTAACAAATATACAACATACAGACGAATTGAGAACCTCCTTCTTTTTGAAGTCGGTTGAAAAGCATTACAGTCATAATCAATATTTTATATTTATTTCTGCTCTTTTTATCGACGATATTATTTGCGTTTCAATTATTTCAAAGATATTAAATAAGCGGCATAATATTTATCAGGTTTTTATTTTTATTTTAAAAAGCAATAGTCATTTTCTTTTTAGTTTTAAAATTTGCAGAAATAATTGTAATCATTATCTGTCTAACCTATTCCCAGCTATATTGGGGTCGGGTTCCAATCTAACTGGATGCAGCTGAATACCAGTGTTTTACACAATGATATATTATACACTTAGATAATAATAATGGCAATATTAAAGCAAGGCAATTGCCGGGGTTTCACTTAGTCACGTAACACCCAGTGTCGCAGCTATAGGTACGTCAGTATCGCTCGTAATTCACACATAACTGACGTAACAAAATATATGTTTATCTTTTTCTAACAGATATACGCTGTATGCTTATGTCCTTTTCTTCGCACTGTATAATTGTATGTGCCTACCGGTAGGTAGATATAAAAGTTTGCGACGTTTTAAAGTGCGCTAATGTTCGTGTAAGACGCGTCTATTTATAATACGTCATTGGTTTTACATGGAGCAACTGCCTATCTGACCTCCACAACCCAATTCCTGGGTAACACGGTACCAAAAAGACTGGTTGTAAATCAAATAATTAAAATAATCAAATTACAATAAATATCGATTAATTATGAATAAAATGCTTTGTCCAACCTTAGTCGGACCCAATCGGGTCGGATGACATTTATAATATTACTAGCTTCTGCCCGCGACTTCGTCCGCGTGAATGTCGGTTATCGCGGATACAGACGAAGTCGCGGATTAAAAACTAGCCTATGTCCTTCCCCAAAGTTTAAGCCGTTTCTTCGTGAAAGAGTAACAGACAGAGTTACTTTTGCATTTATAATATTAAGTATGGATTAAGTATGGATATAGTATATAGTATAGAACTCCTTCAAACGTGCCGCTGTCAAAGTGAACGTGTAAATATCTATTACGAAGGGTACTAACTCGTAATTAAGTAGTTTACAACTAATCTTACAGGTTCAATTATCAAAAACTTTGGTTCATTTGACGATTAAACTCCAACTAGAGTACCGTATTTTATGACGACATAAGTAGTAATGTATCTATGTAGATTACGTTACGTCAAACTGTCGACGTCATAATTTGGTTGTGAACGTTAATAAAAATGAATTAAAAAGATCGTTAAATTAATTCACGAATTAAATTTTTTACTATACCATTATTCAGTTTACATAATTACGTTTATCTACGTTTTACTTACGTGTAAGGTTAGAATTTTATAATTGGGTTCATAATTTCACCTCAATGTCGAGTAGTCGTAGTCGAGAGTAAAACATGTGCATAAAAATGTCAACGTGGTTCTTCCACGTTGACATTTTTATGCACATGTTTCATAAAGTATTGCTACCAATTACGTCAAACTCTTACTCAATTGTATTTTTACCAATAACGTAAATAATATTCACATTTTCCGATGGCTGACCCATTCTTTGGCCAAAGGATCAGCATTGCCATACAATGCTACCTACTAGCCTGTTGAGAATGTGTCCCGTTGACAGTGATGTGGGCGAGTTTTTTGATGCCTTGTGAGCTTCCCGTTTTTAACCCCCGACGTAAAAACGACGGGGTGTTATAAGTTTGACGTGTCTGTGTGTGTGTGTGTGTGTGTGTGTGTGTGTGTGTCTGTCTGTGGCATCGTAGCTCCCGAACGGATGAACCGATTTTGTTTTTGTTTTTTTTATTTGAAAGGTGAATTAGTCGGGAGTGTTCTTAGCTATGTTTGATGAAAATCGGTCCAAGATGGTCGCCGCTACAAAATAGCTAATCACATATTTTTTCACAACTCCATCAATATGGGTATCAAATGAAAGGGCTTCACTAGTAGAATACTTTACACTATGATAAATTTTAAAGCCAAGATGACCGGCACCACAAAATGGCGAATTATATATACCAAACGCATTCTCAGAGTAATATCTTTAATATCAAAAAAGATCCATGTGACGAAATACAACTTTAGACGTATCTACAACTTCTCAAAACCAGACTAAATTACATTTAAAAACTTTCAAATAAAAATTAAATTAAAAATTTAAAAAACCCCCAACGCAAAACGTAAAAGCAATTATTTAAAAAGTAAAAAATAATATCTTTTGTTGAGCCATCAAATGTCTGTTCGTTGAAATGGCGCTATAATTTCGCGGCGGGGTACCGCTAAGTTTAAAGCAATAACTAAATATCTAAAATAGCGAACTGATGGTAACTAGATTTGCAACAAGATTAACAACTAGATTAGCAACAAAAATTTGATAATATCGAAGCAAATTTGTCAGAAATGGTGGTAAATTAATAGACAGTGAATGAAATTGAGGGACTGACTTACTTAAGCGGTACCCCGCCGCGACATTATAGCGCCATTTCAACGAACAAACATTTGATGGCTCAACAAAAGATATTATTTTTTACTTTTTAAATAATTGCTTTTACGTTTTGCGTTGGGGGTTTTTTAAATTTTTAATTTAATTTTTTATTAGTCTTTCATAATGACGACACGGTTGGCGCAGTGGCTGAGCGATCGACTGCTGCGCAGCGTGTTGCGGGTTCGATTCCCGCCCAGGGTAAACATTTGTGTGATGAGCGAGTGTTTGCCTTGTGTCTGGGTGTTGTTTATCTATATATGTATGTATTTACAAAAAAAATGTATTTGTGTATATATATCAGCTGTCTGACACCCATAGTACAGGGTCTCCCTAGTTTGGGGTCAGATGGCCGTGTGTGAAAATGTCCCCACATATTATTATTATTATATTATAATATTATTATGTTATTTTTTAAGTGTTGTAATTATGAAATTCTGATTAGGTTATGTAGAGCTGATCGCCAACCTTCGTACTTCTGAGAGGGACTAGAAGATGCAGAAGATTAAATTGTAAATATTACAGACGTAACGTAAATGATTACTTAGTATATTTTAAGCTGGAAATTACCGGGAATAAAAAGGACACACAACTACGATAGCATGAAATAGTTAGATAACTAATAAAACCCACATACGTAATAAGGCGTAACGTAAAACAAATATGTTTTCTTAGGGCCGGTATGCAAACTGCAGAACGCCTTATCGTGGAAATATGAAATTTCTGCTATCAACGTATTTACATCAAAATGATCTTGTCGTGATAAAATGATTCAACGAAATACTGTCTTATGACATAATTTCGTCTTAGCTTATAAAATATGATTAACCGGTTTATTCTGGAAAAATCTCTCTGACCTTAGGTGAAGTGACTTTGAGGAATAAGCCGTATGGTGCTGGCTGCGAATAGCACCACCCCATTTCTACCCGTGGGTGTCGTAGAAGGCGACAGAGGGATAATGACCAGAGGCTGGGCAGCAGCGTCCTTCTGAGGACCATAACAACATAGCCACAAAGTACGTAAGGCTGCGGCGCGCCCGAGCAGAGAGACCACTCAGAACAAACCGCCATTTTACTCACGCACACATTGACATTACGTTTATAGGCAATCTCAAGCAGTTTCAAGCAGACATCAGTCTCGACTGTCACGTTTTGTCTAAATGAATAAATACGAGACATTGACATTTCATGATGAACAGAAAAAAATTGTTAAAATAAAAAAATGCAAAGAGTTCCAACCAGTGTCAATAAAATTTCATATTGTCACAAATAAAACCTAAAGAGTCAATACAGTACCAGCCCTAGTGAGTCTGGCAAGTTTAGGTATTTATTTTTGAAGATGGCGGGAGCGGACCTTCTGTACCCTTTATATTTTGTGACATAGCCAAACATGGTGATTACGGTCTGAGTACCATAACACCTACTGCGATCGCCAACATGCATCAACCAAGCATGGCGATTACGGCTGAACCACCTCTTGGGGGAGACCTATGCCCAGCAGTGGGCGTGTAAAGGTTGACATGATGATGGTGATGATGACTTTGAGATGAGTTCTCATCCCTGATGCTAGAGACTGACACCTTCAATTAAATTGAATGAGACAGATTTTTAAAGCAATACCACTATTGGAATATGTACGTACTAGCGACCCGGCCCGGCTTCGCATGGGCCTATAGCCTTTCTCGATAAATGGACTGTCCACCACAAAAAAGAAATCAATTCGAACCAGTAGATCCTGAAATTAGCGCGTTCAACCAAACAAACCAACAAACTCTTCAGCTTTATAATATTAGTATAGATTAAGGAAGTGAACTGACTGAAGATGGGTTGAAGAGAGCTTAGAGAGCTTAAGAACTAAAAGAAAAACTGATTGACTTGGTTTTATGGAGTAACTTGGGAAAATTTGGCTGTGTCGATTGATTAAGAAACCATATGTTATGCAATGTTAATACATTCGTGTTTCCAGGGTGAGACAGAGATGAAACTATACTAACTATAGATGACCGTCAATGATGATGATTGGGAAAGTGGCGATAAAACTTGTCTTAACAACAAAAATAACCCATAAATATTTTCTTTCGGACCACACAGCTAAATCTCCAACTAGATATCTCTCAAACATACAACTGAAACATTCGCAACAAGATAAACTGCTATCGAAAGTTCCTAACTCGACAAACACTTCATTCTCTATCCAAACCAACAAACTCTCGAACATTATTTATGATCAACAATGTACTAAACACGACAAGTGAAGTTGTCTCCAAGACTGGACATGTTTCCCATGATCTTTACTCCACGATTTGTCCGACAATATCTAACTAACGGCACCACTAAACACATGCATCTGTCCTCTGGTACATTGAATTCAATGGACTTTCTATGGTGCAGCCATAGGTTATGGGAACAAGTGTAGCCAAGCCGGACAGCTTTGTGGACAAGAATATTGAATGGGAAATTTATGGGTTTGCATATTTGACCCTGCACGGTAGGAGCTTTGCTGAAAGCGCCATGCTTGCGTGTTTAGTGGACATTTTTAGGAATGGTCTTTTTAGGGGACCACGGATTTTCATGTGGATTAAAAAGTACGTCCTTGCTGAAGGTATTGCAAAAATAAAATTTCGTTTATTATAGTTCAAATTATCTGATATTACAGGTCGATAGCTTGCTTGTAACGGTAGGTGGTGTGTGTTTAATATTGCATAAAACACATGAAAAAGAAACTCTTCCTGATTACTGATGTTTACTCGTATACTCCAGTTACAAGTGCTCCATAAAACTCGATTCCTCACGGCTTCCCTTCGGAAGTTCGGAACAACAGCGACCTATTGAAAAATAGTCAGCCAGTCAGTAGCAGGTATCTATCTTACGAACGCTCGAACAGGGTGTCGCTATAATCACCACGCTTGGCATCCTTCATATACAAGCGCATTAAATCTTCTAGTTTACAAAGATGAATGTACCTAAAGACCTAGTTGGCAAGGCCAATGCATCGGATAACATTAGGATGTTGCAAATTTCCGGTCCCGTTCACAGACTATTGAACGTTTTCCTTAAGAGATCTCGAATCACATCGGGTCTTAAATATTGACTGGACCTCGGCGTCGGTAGCCTTTTCCCGACTGAGTTGGGGTCGGCTTCCAGTCTTACCAGATGCAGCTGAATACCAGTGCTTTACATGGAGATACTATTTACCTTGGAGTCGGTATACGGGATGTTAAAAGGTACATCACAAAAGCGTTAGACTCACGTACTGCTCATCAAGAGCAAAAATTATTGCTAGAACACGACTTTTATTCTTGGTTCACCACACCACCAAAAGCCACTGTTCAATGTGCAAAACACTATGCTTAAAGGTTTCTTCAACAGTACAATGGTTGTGGGAGTAGTTAGAGTTTAGTTATAACATTACAACTAGTTTTCCTTTCCAGAATTTGGTCTATCTCCGTAATCAGAAAGATCTCACAGACCTGGTCACGAATAAAAAAAAATCGTAACAATGGGAAGAACGTATCATTTTACAGCAGTTTTATGACGACAGCGATTTTGACGGTTTTGCCTTAATCGTCATGTTTTGAATTCAGAATGGTGACAGTGGTTGGCTTACCATACCATCATGTTCCCTTATCTATCTTTTAAAGCACTCATGGGTGGTGACTTGAACGGTGGTCTCTTCTTGGTGAATAAAAACCTTTTACTGCCCCAGAAGTAGATTTGAACAAACCACCTATACTTTGAACACTGCGGACCAACTTTACTATATTAGTTGTTACCGGGTATTCAAAACATTTTAGGAAGTAAACAGATTTTAAAGGGTCACTATTACCGAAATCGATAAGGAAGACTATATAGGAGCACCATTATGGCCCGAGATCCAGCCCATCCCTTGCAAAGATTCAATAAAGTCCCGTTCACATGTTCCAAGAATTTAGATAAAAACATTTATCCATCAAAACATTTCCCGTAGTAAAGTAGTTTTACTCTGTTTACAAGAGATAATGAGTAAATACATAAACTTGTATCATAAATGCAGCTGTGTGTAGTTTGTGTTAGCGGCCGGACGGTATGCGTGTGCGCCATTATTCAATTGTTATGTAAGGCGACGACCTAAAATCGAATCGGACTGCAAGTGCTGCCGTGGGGCCGGCGCTTACGCATTGCAAGAGTGGAGCGGAGCGGTGAGCGGGGAATAGAAAATCTTTTACAGTGTTGGAAAAAAAACCTGCATATTCCTTTGTGTAATTTCATAAAATCGATGTATTCATTTTGGAGTTCTTTTGTTACAATTGTAACAACTACTGTCTGCTAAAAAATTAGACCTTCCTTTTTTTACTTTTTTCTGGCTGAATTTTACCTCAGCTAGGCAAAGCTCTGTCCTTGCTTCAAATTTATCAAATAACTTATGATATGACCGAATCTAAGTGTGATATGACTTCGATTGAAGATACCTGGAGTTATGAATATAAATCTGGTTTCAAGAATCTACCGTGAGCAAGATTGATGATCAGTGCCTCGTGCCTTCTCGTTTTGCAGTGGGAAAATAAGAGGCTCGTTTTACATTTAAATGAAATCGAACCAAGGGGTTATCAATTTTTATTTTTTCATTAAAAATACTTGGATCGCTTTCAGTCGCGCCTTGTACACTAGATCAGCTAACTAATACACCCAGATACACCTTAGAGTGTCATTACTATATAACAACGCGTACACTTTCAAGGATAACTAAATACATAGTAACAACCTTCTTTAAAGCTATAGGCTCGAGCTGTTTGGGGTTGAAACACTAGGGCCATCCGGTCCGAGTACTCACCTTGTTTTTCGGGACATCGCCAAGCGGCTGGTCGACTACCGGAGCGCTAGCCTATTTTTGGGCCAAAGAATCAGCATTGCCATAAAACGTGGTAATGCTGCCAGCCTTATAAGCACTTTTCTCATTAAAGGCGATGCGAACTAGTTTTCTGATGCCCTAGGAGCCCTTTTATTTTTTTACTAGTTTTAGTCCGCGACTGTTGTTATTATAAATGTGAAAGTGACTTTGCTTTTTGTTACGTTTTCACAGGTAAACTAGTGAACCGATTTTGATGAAATTTGATATAGACTAAGCTTGAACCTCATGAAAGGATAAATGTTACTTATTAATCCGAAATTACGTCTGCATTCGCGAAAACGGACATTCACGCGGAAAAAATCAATATCGTAATGTTTAATAAATAATTTAAAATTAAAAAAAAAATAGTTATAAATCTGTCATAAATACATTTTCCGTAGCAATCGATATAATCAAGCTCAAGTCTAAATAATTACTTTAGAATGACAAAGCTAGGATTACACTATATGCGAAAAAGCGGAAAACACTTACTCAAAACAGGTACTAAAAGGTTTCAATGTAGACATTTTCCTGTCATGCGTGTTTTCGCCCGCGCGCGGAACTGATCCGTGTGTATCCTATCATTTTTAAAAATCATTTTCCTATCATGCGGACGTGCAGCCCGTGTGCGTTCTAACCGGATGCTTCTGCCTTCAGTGTTGTTTTAACTGTGACTCAGGTCGCATGCCTGGTCATAGTGTGCATGAGTTTAGTCACTGACGACACGCACGACACTGCAGCGGCAAACAAAATCTTTGTGCTACGTGTAACCATGAGCGTGCTATCACCCGCATGCGGACCAGATCCGCGCGCGGGAATATACGCATGACAGGAAAATGTCTACATTGAAACCACTCAGTAACTGTTTTAAGTACTTAAGTGTTTTCCGCATTTTCGCATTTATTTGTAATCCTAGCTTTTGTCATTCACAAAGTAATTATTAAGACTTGAGCTTGACTGTATCGGTTGCTACGGAAAATATATTTATGACAAATATTTTTTATATATATATTTATTATATATATATATATAAATATAATATAATAATAATAATATATATATATACATATATATATATATATATATATATATATATATATATATATATATATATATATATATATATATTTGTAATCATATAAACATTTATATATATTTAATATATTATATATTTTCATTTTAAATTATTTATTAAAAATGACAACATTGATTTTGTCCGCATGACAGGAAAAGGGCTCAAGCATTATTTTCAAATAAACTTCTAGGAATTCGGTTTATACGGGAAATCTGAAATAGCGGAAAACAATTGACAAGTTGTGTAAGTTAGTCGTAAATGTAGAAGATAAAATGAACTGTGTATTGTTTACTTTAACACATGTTTAGAGATAAAAGGTGCATTGGCCGACTAGTGAAGACGAATTTCGCAAAACATTTAGTGCCTAGTTATTACCTGGTATTAGCGCGTTACTTTATTAAGTAAACAGTGATTGTGTTGTTCACGTTACCTCTCATCATGGCCGCTGCATTAAAGGTTAAGGGATTATAATGTGTATGAAAAGACACTCAATAAAACCGAAAGTTTCAAATTCTTCCCAAATAATTATTTGGTTCTGGACCATACTTAGAAAAAGTCTGAATACGGAGATTTTGAAGATCAAAGTTGAAAAATTGTACGATATTTTTTACACTCAGGATAAGAATGTTCTAAAACACACATATTCACTTACACTTCATCATCATCATGTCAACCTTTACTCGCCTACTGTTGGTCATAGGTCTAGGTACTGGTGGGTTAAGCCGTAATCGCCATGCTTGGCCGATCCATATTGGCGATTACAGCAAATGTTATGGTACTCAAAAGGACTCTACTGCCCATCCTCTGGCCAATATCCCTCTGTTGTCTTCTACGATGTCCACGGGCAGAAATGGGGTGGTGCTATTCGCGACCGGCACCACACGGCTAAACATACGCTTCACATCCCTAGAATTAGATGGCGAACTTAATTGCATTATATCACTGTCCTAGGCAGTCTCTTTTTTGTTTTTGTAATCCTGTCCCGGGAACTTGGGGTGGCGTACCTTAATACAGGTTACTGTGTAACCTAGTTAGGACGTTAAAACCATTCCTGAATTTGTAATTTGTTAAAACAATCTGTTGTAACTGTAACAGACGGTACCACAGTTTAAATATAAACAAATTATTATTATTATTTTTCCGTCCGTATGGTTTCGGACGTAAAGAATAGCACCATCCCATATCTTCCCGTGGGTGACGTAAGAGGCGACTAAGGGACTCACCAGAGAATGGGCAGCAGCGTTCTCTGTGCCTTTGTAACAACCATACTGCGATCGCCAACCCGCCTGCCAAGCGTGGCGATTATGGCAAAACCCTCCCTTTGGGGGAGGCCTATGTCCAGCAGTGGACGTCTTTCGGCTGAAGTGATGTGTGTGATGTGATTTAACTTAAATTTGAATACCCCCATGACTCTTGTACTATTGGATGCAACCATAAGCACATTCTGCAGCGTGCAATGTAAATAGTGTTCTATCACATATAAAATAAAAGTCTTTTAATTTACTTAGTTTGATTTACAGTAGCGCAGTTGTGTGCCATTATTGAGTCAGTACGGATGATGGATGGGTGAACGTGTGTTGTTTTTGGCAGACAGGAGGAAGCTGACCATTTTCTTGCAGTAATCTTCTCGTGTCGGGACGGATATGCTCATACCGTGTTGCAAATTTGATCCGTTCACCAACCGGGTTTAGTTTCTAGTAAAAATTGAGTATGATCAAAAACAATAATTAGTTATTTGGGGAATGTAAAAGGTGGGGAGCACCTGCGCAATAGGCGCCATGATTGTTTGAGATGCTGGCCAAGCGGCTGTGACCCGAAAGCTGGTCTATTCTTTGGTCAAAGAATCAGCATTGCCATACAGCGTGGCAATGTTGCCAGCCTGTTGGGCACGTGTCCCGTTGACAACGATGTGAACGAGTTTTTAGATGCCCTTTGAGCTCCCCCCCTCCCTTTTTTTTGGAATTGTTCATAATATTATTATTTTTATTTTTAAGATTTGTATTAGACAAAATATAATTATCACAGCAGGGACAATTTCATATCGTGGAGGCTATACCATATTGTTTCTAGGATGCAGCATCTGCTGTACTGGTGCTAAGTACTGTAATTCCGAGATTGAATGACCGAGACGCGATAGCTAATCTTCTGCATTCAGAGAGAGCACTGAACTTCACGAATATCTTTGACAGACGTTATCTGAAAGTACGAATGGATTAAGGAAATAACATCTAGATTACCCTGTAATCGGGTTGTATAATAGGAGATAGATAGGCGATAGCAATCAGCTTCATTTGGGTAGTCACTCTACAGAAATACAATTGCAGCAAGGTTCCGTTAATGCCCATTAATATCGGACTTAATCTGTTAGCTGTTGTTGTACAAGTGATGTACCCATATCTGATAGTAGAAATCATCCTTGAATATCTCGGAACACAAGGACATGTGCCCATTTGCCTAGCCTTTTCTCAACTATATTGGGGTCGGCTTCCAGTCTAACCGGATGCAGCTGAATACCAGTGTTTTACATGGAGCGACTGCCTATCGGACCTCCACAACCCAGTTACTGGTCACAAGGGCATGTGCATCGGTTCCAAATTGTGGAGCATTTATGAACCTAAACAATTGGCCTAAAAACCTTTCGCTTATCTTTGCAAAGTGTAATTACGTCACAGTATCTAGATATTTCGTTGTTAGTATACTAGATACTACCATATTCACATGTGACCAGAGAACGGTAGGACATTCTAAACTAGTCGGTAGGGCTGTCAATGGGAACTTTTTGGGAGTTATTTCGGATGCGAAAATATATAGGGTGACTGGTAATTAGTGTACGATACTTAAACACGTGATTGTGTTCATGATAATAACAAACAACTTTCCTGAAGAAAAAATGTTTTTGCACTGGTTCACTTTTATCACAATAACACAACAGCCGTATGAAATTCACGCGCGCGCACGCCTGTGACCTAAAGTGAACCAGTACTAAAAACATTTTTTCTTCGGGAAAGTTGTTTGTTATCATGAACACAATCACGTGTTTAAGTATCGTACACTAATTACCAGTCACCCTATATAATGGTTTGTTAGTTTTTCTTTTATTTATCGTTTTTTTTTTGGTAAGTAATGTTGTATTTTAAAAATGCACCTCTCTCCACTGCTTAATTCGTACATCATTTATTCTTTTTTGAGAATTAGGTATTGTGGAAAAGCCTATTTAAATTGCATTAAATGGAAAAGAAATGGTTGCCTTAGGTTTTTATTGTGTTTAAATTTCATAAATATTATTGTAACAAATATAAAACTTCGTTTACATTATCAACAAGCACAGCTTTTTCATTTTATTTGCGTTTTAACTAAATGTTTCGGATCTTCTTACTCCGGAATCACCTTTTTTATGAAGTTACCGTTTATCGCCAACAGGTGTTTTTGTTGGCTATGAATTAAGCACACTAAACCTAAATACTGTAGAAAAACATCTCTGGTTAAGTAATTTTTTGGACATCAAGAGACGGTAAGACGAATAATTAACAAAAAAACCCATTTTTTTTTTACGAAACCGTGTATTTCTATGACTGCTTAACCCTAGATAACAATGGTTTACAAACGGGTTCACCAATTTAATGGACTGTCATTTTTTTTAATTCAAATGAATTAAATGTTGATTACTTTGTTGTTGCTTTAGGTTTTTGTTATCGGATATACAGTATTGTGTATTTTTACTTAAAACATAAGTAAAACAGAGCATGCATGAGTAAAAAAAAAGTTAAATAAATATTACTGTAAGAAATACCAACCCTAACTGCCGTCGGCTACTGGCCTGTTTGGCATACGGCAGCCAAACTCGAGCGCCCGCCGCGTCGCCCAGTCAAAAAACGCATAACATATAACTGTTCGTTGCATTACCTTAGATAATAGACTAACGGACAATGTTTGACGCACTATATATTATGAAGAGGTGCCTCGAGACGTTTATCTCTTTGTTTTACGATTGTTTTTGTTGGTAGTTAAGATTTGAATCGGTAGCGGATTATGAAAGACGTTTTGTTTATTCATCCTACGCTCCTTAAAATTTTCTGACTAGTTATATAAATATTTTCTTGTATAAAAAAAAACATATCCGCAAGTGTTCTTAATTTTCATGCGAATGTTGTTTTTAGCCCAGCTGAAAATTATTTCCGTTAAGAGCGTGTATTCGATTCGTGACGAAAACTTCATGTTTTTGCGTTTTGCCCAGAGCAATATCGTAGTGATGTGAGCAGATTATTTAAAGACAATTACAGTTTTAAGAAAGATTAAGTCTTGATTTAGACAGCTACAGAGTAAAAGTATATTTTTTAATTATGGTTTTTTAAAGCGAAGACAATCCTTTCATAGCGTTTTACGAAAATAGACGTCAGAGTTAACTTTTAGGACGAATACAACCATTACAGTACGCCAAAATATTATGTTTTATACACTTTTTCAACAGGATATATATACAGTCTTAAAGTCAGACACAGAGCCAAAATTACGAAAATATTACTATTATGTATTAAAAAACCATGTTGAAAAAGTACAAAAGTTTCACTTTGTCAATTTATTTTCACCAGTATTTGAATAAAAACATAACTGATATATTTATTTTATGAAAATAAAGGTTATGCTTAATATACAAAATATTTTTTAGTCCGTTATACGAACTCATTTATTTTAGGCAATTATTTTAAGAAGCCCTGTAAAACATCGCGCGCTGTCGTTTGCCGATCAATTTCAACGATTCGTGCTTATTTCGTGCGTATTTCTTTTTCTGATGCACGCAAACCGACCATTGTGTTGTACTAGTGTGTGTCAATGCTGCTACGCCATTCTGGCAATCATTTAGATTTTTAGTTGCGCTAAATCGAATACGCGCCCTTAAAGAGCAGACAAGTCCAACTAGCGCCACCCAACATTTTATTTGTTTTACTCCTAAATCTGATCAAATTCAAAAAATCTAAAACTGTTGTATTTTTGGGTAGTTTTCCATTATTTTGCATTTCATAATTTACAGTACAGTAAATCAGTAGTAGTCAGTAGTCTAAGTATTTACAGTTTTAGATTTTTTAAATTGCTCTGTATTAGGAGTAAAAGAAATAAAATTATGGGTGGCGCTACTTGGTTCTTATCTGCCCCTTAATACCGAGTGATAATATCATTTTACTGTGGTCACACCATTTTTGTTTTACAAACTTCAACACTCCTCATCGTAAACAATAGCTCGAACCGCGCCAGGCACACACATAAAACACCAACGTATGTTTTCAAAAGATTCAAACGTCTAGATTAAAGTATTGAACATTGAAAATTCAAGGTAATGTCAGGCGTGAACCATAATAAAATAATGTAAATCACGATTCAGATACATACCGAATGTTTCATAAATTATTCATTGAAAATTTCAGTTTTGTATATGAATATATTCCGTCTGGATGTTTTCTTAAAAAGACAGACAGTCGGCAATGTTTGAACAACTTCACTTACGACCTTTTGGCTGTAAGTAACCCATAAAGTTACATTTCTTTCTCCAAATGTGGATAACGTTCTGAGTAGTGTATTTGTTACCTCTCTTATTAAATTCTAACCTATGTGTACTTATTATTACACTGCTGTTTGTTGTCTCTAAGTAAATAAATAAATAATACTGGTTTTTTTACAAATGCCAATTTTATTTTATTTTTTTCTAAATGTCGATTATTTTAGTTACAGCCATTATAAAATACCTAATACACACACACGCAACGTACGCGATAAATTCTGCATAATTAAGAATTCGTGTAATAATTTAACTTTTTAGTTTTATACCAATTTAAACGCTTCCAGTCTCTAGTATGATGTACGTCTTCACTTGAGTACTTATTGTCTAGTCTGTGTAAGTCTTTAGTAACTGAAATAAATCCACGTAACATATAATATTTTAATTATAAACTAACGTTCTAAAACTCTCTATTTATACGATTCAACTAATACATTTTAGTACGTAACCAAGAGTTACCACTGGAGACATGAAAATGACTATTCAACAGAAAATGTGGGACTAAACACTTCAAAAATCGTCTTTACGCTACATTCAGTGAGAAAACCACGTGGTTCCGCGTAATTTCGCTACGTACAAATATAATTCCAGCCACACTACTTGCTAGCCAGCACAATTTATTTTTGTCCTACATATTTATATTCAAGCTCGGAAACTATTTAGTGATATATCTTAACAAAGAGTCTGTAACGAGACAGGCGTTGGTCCGGTCTTGTTTGATCTTACATCAATTATCGTTTAATCGGTTAAGCGCAAGTAAGAAATAAGCAAGTGTGGCAGGCAAGTGCAATTAGTCAGTTATAAGGCTAGTGAAGTAGAGAGAAAGGAACAAGCAAGAGTTAGTAAAAGACAATGAGGAGTAACTTGTACTTACAAGTGGTACGTGTATTGTTTGGCAGAAGTTTACAAATCTGAACTAAACAAGGTTGATTATTGCTTGTTTTTTTATACATTTTCGAGTTCAGTGACAGGGAATGTAGTTAGATTCTAAATGCGTTGAACCTGATTTCTAAATTGCAATTTAGAGAGTCCCCCATGTAATTTGAAAATTGAGTCAATTTAAGATACGTCCTGCGTTTTTGGCATCCCCTTTTTTCTGCATTCGGTTGTGGAATCGCTTGAGTTTTGCATTTTTCAATGACTACTTATGTATATATAGTATAGTCGGGTTGTTTTAGGATCATTAACAGTCCAGTTTCACGGTAAAATAATGGTAAATGTCTTCTAGAATATGAAAATTACAATCATCTGCAGCTCAAAATACGTAGACAAAAATAAGATAACAACATCGATAAAAGTCGTAACTGCAAATTAATTCCAGTCTTTGCATTAATGCAGTAAACAGTTAGATACGACGGAATACCACAAACACACTAGGTACTACATATTTCAAAGCTATCAGAATCAGAATCAGAATCAGAATAATTTATTTGTATAACAGCACAGCACAGGTCTATATCAGCAGAATATCATTGCTACCAGTTTCGATCACATATCGATAAGTCAGCGGGTACACTGGACCACACCCAGACAATATCTGAGGCGGTAACAACTATCTAATGGTCTAAGAGACCGACACTACATGTGTCGACACGGATTTCATTTCTATTTTATAGTCGGTGCACTAAGAGGTCGATTCGGTCATGTTTTTGGAGACCCTTTGAACTTTGTGGCACTTGTTGGAGCCTTGTTTCTTATTGGGGGTAAGCAGACGTATCGTTCTTGAGACTTCCAATTTGGGGTCAGCTTCTTGTCTAACAGGATGTGGTGAAAGCATTAAAACTATCATCGATACAAGAGTAGTGGAACTCGATAGATTTTAATGCTGTCTTTTCTTAACTTGTCATACGTTGTACTTATTTAATTTAGAAATAAAGTCTTCATTAGTTAAGCTACTCATTTGTTTGTCTATTGTCAACTTTCTGTGAATTTGATTTTCTGATTATTTATTAATTTTATAACATTGTTTTGGCTCTTCTCAACCTGAAACACGGGATTACCTAGTCCAGACAAAATTATATTATAGTACTTACTTAGTCGTTTTTAAATTTTTGAATAAAAATATATGTAAAAAATATTAATATTATTGTAATCAAATATGTGTGTAGTATGTATATGTTTTTATGTAAGGGAGTATATTTTTAATAAAATTTTGATCTATCGATAATCTAATTTTGACGTATAATTATAATGATTCCTGTGCTATACGAAATATTACAAAAAAAAATATTTTAAAGGAGTAAATTCTTACCCTTTCTTCCCCGTTACGAAATTATATTTCTGAAGGTGCCATTTCCAAGTAAATGACGCTCAAAAGTATCTTTTAATGGTCTAATTGAAATAAATAATTTGACTTAAGCGATAGATTAAATAACTAGTTGGTTCTTAACAGCATATCAAAAGTACCTACACAAATATATCGCTACATTTGCTAGCATTGTGATAATTACTGTGGTAGTTCAGGAAACAAAAAGAGAGAGGTTTTCTCTTCTAGGAAAAAAATTGCGTAGGTTGTTAAGTACGGCAAAATTCCCTCGCGCGGCCAATCTAGCGGTTTATAAGAGGACCATGTACACTAGTGGGCGTTCTAAGGTCCTATAATGATGTAGGTTTATGACTTTACCTTGTAAACTTATCATGAACCATCTTTAAATTACCGGCCAGCCTAGAGCTAATAATAGTTTAACTGGACGAAAAACAGGTCTAATTGACAATATCCTTTATTTAGAGCGGAATAATTTTAAATTAGCTAAATAATAATATACTTGAAGTGCCCATAAAAGTAGATACAGTTGTATATAAACAATTTAGATCTCAATGAGATGATGCGTATGCGCAAACATAGTTATTACTAGTTGATGTCCGCGACTTTGTCCGCGTGATAGTCCGCGGGATTTTAATTTAGAAAGTCACATGAAAGAAAAAGACAGAGTCACTAGAGTCAGGAGAGGCTCTTAAAAGTTACATAATAATGTCCCATTACAATTCCACTGAATGTCCAACTGTCAACGCTCGAGCATAGATTAATGACGAAATTGTAGAATGCAACTAAACTTACTTCTTGTTTTTAAGCTACAGTGGCAAAGAAACAAATGACATTGTTGTTTTAAACAAGAATATAATTTATTCTTACTTTTTGACACTATTTTTCAGTCATTGCCAACGTTCTGAATGATGTCTCTCATTTCCTGACTAGAAAATGGCCAATAAGTATCCTGTACAGACGTAAAGACAATTATAAAAAAACTTTATCTTCGCTGTTTGAAGACAAGGCTGAATGCTACATTGCTCATTGTATTCGTAAAACAAATAAAATAAAAATTCCAAATTCAAATTGAGAACATTCGGCTTCGTAATAAATCTTCGAACATCTTCGTCATTCGGCCTCTAATGGAAAATTTTAGTTGAACTTTAATTAGAGACGACAAAAGAAAAAAGTTTTATCATTGATTCTGCAAACATTTATCTTTAAAGATTTTTTTATAACCATTCAGAAGTTAACATACCGTTTCTAACTGACTAATTAAAAAATAAATATGGCTGTTAAATAAAGCTGCTTTTAACGTATAAAAAAATAAACTTCCGTCAGGCATGGCCATTAATTATTTTATGTCATAGAGAATGTAAGGGCCAGTTGCAAATCTTTCGTCGAGCTCCTCTAATCAAGATACGACTCTTTTTTATTTTAACTGTCATTGCACCGGCGACGGAGAGTATCTTATTAAATTATCTATGTAAAAAGTATTATAAAATGCTGTCTTAAAAAAGCTACCTAACTACCGGTTGTGTCGTTGTTAGCAATGCATTATTATAATTGAAATGTATTCTTTTTATAATCTTTAAAAAAGGTTTTAAGCTTAATATGTTGCATAACGATCAGCCTAGGCAAAGCAGCAATTCTCAATCAATGTTCATTAATCAATTGATAATGAACTGAATAGCAAAAACAATACAGTTGAAAATTGCGTCATTACGTGAAAGATAATAAAAACCAGTGCGCAATGCTTGCCTACTTTTTATTTTTATTTTAACTCTATTTTCATTACTACTTCTCATCTTCTCTTCTATTCTTTTCATTTTTTATTTTTATTTACTATGTTTCATTATCAACTCATCATCATCAGCCAAAAGACGTCCACTGTTGAACATAGGCCTCCCCCATAGAACCAACATAGAAAAAACTGCTTGAGCGTATTCATACTGACCCTTATGTTCGAATCTGTTACTAAACAGAGCTAGGTGCATTTTTTTAATTTTAAAGGCCAAACCTATCCTGAGGGAATTTTACAAATTGTTAGCTAAGAATTTTAATCCCTCGCATTAAATCTACAACATCATCCCTTTAATCCGTCAGATTGAGACAGTACCATCATAGATCCAAATTTGTCATTTCCCGAGACATTTTTTTACCGATTCTCCCACATGTAACAAGCCACGCTCAGCTTATCTGTCTATGCCTATACATATTTACAGCAAACAAAAATAGTAATCAGACGTTAGTGCCACGGCTAATTGCCAACATCTGAGTAACAAGAGTGACGTAACACAGTGGACATTGTCGAGACATCGAGATTTGCCATTCGAACTGATACAATGTCACTTTCTACAATTTCATGTTGAACGCTCATCGCCTAGCCTACTATGCTCATCCCACTATGTTGGGGTCGGCTTCCAGTCTAACCGGCTGAATCAGTGTTTTACATAGAGCGACTGCCTATCTGACCTCCACAACCCAGAGACAGAGCAACGCGTTACTCCTTAGTAAAATTGGTCGTCATACTTTCGGGATCCTGCCTACCGGTAACGACTGTTAAAGATCTACGAATGACAGTGGGAACACGGGCACAGTCAATGCTTAACGCTATCATATAAGCGAACAAAAACTTCGTATGCTGTCAGTTGCGTCGTTTTGCACCTGAGGTAGGGATTATTTTATAATATTGAGAGGAACAGTCCGATCACATATTTGAAAAATCAAAATATAGTGTGGCAAACATTAGATCTTGTGTTTACTATCAATAAATTCCTTAATAAATAAACTACTGCATTGTTTGCTTTTAACAAACACTAATATTAGGCAGAGGAAATACTAAAATGGAGAATTAAAGACAGTTTTGTTAAACTTTCATTACTAGCTAAAACGCTCACAGACAACACACTACTCAAGGACAGCTGTGATTGATAGGTAAAGTAAAAAAAGGTGCAAATTGACATAGCCAATAAAGCGAAGTTCAAAGTAGGCAATAGTCGAAAAACGGCTAAACTATGCCTAAACATCTGAACACTCCACTATTGATTGACCAAACAGGTTCTCAATACACGTCATGTTTTTTTTGCAGCTAACTAATGTCATCCTGATTCAGAACAGCAATGTATTGTAACGTATGCAAATTTTCACGTTCGGTAGTGGATCCAGCAGACATACGGTAGACGAGGCACATTGTAGTAACGGTTGTAGAATATGATGTATTGGTTGAACCGGTTTCTTGTTTTAGGCATAGTGAATATAATTAAGACAAATCTGTTGCTAAGGACAGGAGGATACGATTTTTTTTTTCACAGAGTCCATTTCATATTGAGAATAGTCATCAAGCATATTGCCAAAAACATTAACTTGGTAAAGGTGTTTTTGTGTCTAAGACTGTTTGGGTAGTAGTAGACTCTGTGGTCTTAAATGACAGACAAAAAACCTGATACTGATGATGATCCATCATCAAGTCATCATAACAGTGGAAGAGCCGTCCTAACACAACCTTTTACTATGAATAACTCATAACATGGTTCTATACCCTCCAGCGTTACCATTTTTCGTAGGTCCAAAAACCAAAGAAAAATTTCAAACATGGTCAAAGTTTGAATCCCTTCCCCTTCCTTCTTGATTGTTTGTGTGAGATAGGGTTATCTTTGCTAGGATTGGTTTTGTACTCATTTGTACCTTTTAGGCCAAAAGCTTTTGGAATGCTAAGTAAAAAAAATACCAGGTTCATTGAAATCCTAGGAAAGTTAGAACTGGTTTGTGATTTAACGGATCTCATGTCAAACTTAATAGTTATTTGAAGAGCTTCGCGGGATAGCAATGCGTTATTTGATTTTCTTGTTATCACGCATGAATCTACTGAATCTATCTTACTGAATATCTATCTTACTGAATAATTTATTGATATTACATTTTATGTGTGCCAGAAGTCATGTTTATAGTCCATGAATTTTTGATAATTTGTACTTCGTCCGTGAAGTGTTCAACATTTTTGAAAGGATATTTGCCTTGATTATTATTTACCAAAATAGAGAAATAAATAATAATCTTCTAAAGATCTGTTAAGCAGAATGGCGATAGATTCCAAGTAACGTGTGTTGATAAGCAAATTATAGTACTGCTATTCCATCTTCGTTATTTTAGCAACATAGCTTTTAGTGCTTAACATTTTACCTACAAGCTGCCTCATGAAGAGGTTTCCAATTATGCTTTGTACGTCCATTTTGATTTCTCTCTATGAAGTAAAATTTATTTCGTGTTTTTCATCTTTACAAACATACTAGCGACCCAGCCCGGCTTCGCATGGGCCTATATCCTTCCTCGATAAATGGACTGTCCAACACAAAAAGATTTTTTCAATTCAAACCAGTAGATCCTGAGATTAGCGCGTTCAACCAAACAAACAAACAAACTCTTCAGCTTTATAATATTAGTATAGATAAAATATAAACATACTAACTTTTGCTCGAGGCTTCAGAATAGACACGATGTTACAGTAACATTGTTAGCTAAGCTCTACCACCAATAAATGTCCAACTTGTTAAATTTCAGCTTCACCACCTTTCGGTTTTATGTATCCAATTCATGGAATGTCTGGTATGTTGAAGAGAGCAATTATGCCAATTTCAAGGTGTTTCTAGTTCGTTATGAGTTCAGCCTAGAATCACTTGTTCAAAACTAAACTAACTTCAACAAAAGCTCGTTAATCTCTTGACCTACTTGGATGGTTACTCGTTTCTCTAGTTAAAACTTATTTATTAGAAAGCGTTAGTATACCAATTAGAAATGTTGATATTATTTAATTGTCAGTATGTGGACCGGATATAATTCTTGGCTTATTTCGGTTGAGGATCTATTATATCACTACATACACTACATATTGTACCACTGCTCTGTTGCTAGTGGTTGTACCATAAGCAGTCATAGCTAATGTTGATCATCATCATATCTTGTGATTCTTAATATTTAGTAACAATATTATTTAAATCACCGAAATTTTAATACTATTTTTCTATTCTGTTTAATTTTATGATGACTCCATTTTCAGCAAGTATATGGTCAGTTTATGTATCGATCACTGTTAAGCTACTTCAACAGCAGTCAGTCCGTGGCTTGGAAAGCATGTAAAGCCGTTGGTCCCAGTTGTCATTCGTAGATCTTTGACAGTCGTTCTGGGTACTCAGAAGCCAGAAGGTCTGACAACCAGTCTTACCAAGGGGTACCGTGTTACCCAGTGACTGGGTTGTGTAGGTCAGACAAGCAGGCGCTTCATGTAAAATACTTGCATTCAGATACATTCGGTTTGACTGGAAGTCAGAATAGTTGGGAAAAGGTTAGGCAGAAAATGATGATGGTCAGTTTGTTTTCGGTATAACCTTTGCTAATAGTGATAGTTGTATGGTTATTCAAACTTTTCGTATTACGTCAGCTAAAACAACAAACAGGTTAATAATTTTAGTTCAATCGACCATAATTTTAAGCCATGTCTTCAACTTTTGATCACAACCTATTTACTTATCAGTCATAGTTTTCTTAAATAGTAAAGTTTGGGAAGATTATTGTAAAATTTCTTGAGGCCCCCCTGTCGCTGATAATTGATATGTTTTTTTCTTAATTATTTGTTAATGGATTTCTTTATAGACTTGATTGAAGATAAAACCAGTTAACTTGAATAGTATACTACTGCTGTGTAAAACCTCTGGCTTCGACAAACAAATAGCAGTTACTTGTGCAGATATTTCCATAGATATATGTTTTGGATTAAAAACGTTAGTTACTTTAGTATTTATTGAAATAAATACTTACTCATTGATACATATCAATTAACTTCGAATAATAAAAGGTTTGTACAATTTATTTTGTTCTTAAGTCCGGGTACACCATTATTACTAAATGTATTTATTGCTGAACGAATTTTAAACATTGTTCTATTTCTGTCTATCGTTTGAATTTGACGGAAACAGAATGATGATTCAAATACGTTTTCACTAAATATATTTAGTGAAATTTCCTGCAATCGGGCCTTAGTTTGTCTAGTCCTATTAGTGAGCAGAACTCTTGAGATTCTCTCTTACGCTCTTCACAGGAACTGGCACTGAGTCAACCACAGTTTCTCCTTCCATCGTAGGTAATGTTATTTCATTTGGATTTATAGAGAATTTAGTATCTTCAGGTATTTAAGTATAGAAATTGTAGTTACTTGTAGATTTCTCGTTCGCATTCTATTCTCAGTCTCATTCTGCCAGAAGTGTTTTTATTTTATATACATTTTTGACATTGATTATTGTTGAGATAAGATTGCTACTACATCTTGAATGCTTTTAACCTATTGACCGCCACAGTCCTGGGGGCCAAGACTGCTATTATTATAATTTCGTCATTCCGACACGATCCGATCTCATTGTCATTTTGCTAAAAGTTCGTAACCTGCTAAATTCATAATAGTCGATCATTGGTCGGTCGAATTAAAAGCAATGACTGCACAATGAAGTTCTAATGGTAGGTCACTGATCAAAGAAACTGTCAAAATTTTATCAGATTACCGCCTAAGTCAGTCATTCATTTGTCATTGTGTACGAGATTATCATTCTACAATATCAATTCTTTCAATGGCATGTCAGTGGTTGACCAATGGAAAGTCATAATGACGCCTCAATATTAGTAGATTACCAAACTTGTCAAAATCAACTATTATGAAATCAATGATAGACCATTCTGATACTATTGTAATAGCAGACTTGAGACCCTGTAAGTAGGTAGATGACAAATCAAAATGTGCCCACCACGCCACGGTCATGACTATTATGACAGACTTCCATACGTAAATTCATGGAGTATGTAACTTAAACTTAGAAGCTTGGCGCCGAGGGCATGTTTTTGCTTTTTTACCGACTTAAAAAAGGGGTTCTCAGCTCGACCCGTATGTTTGTATGCATGTATATACATACATGCATACAAACATACGGTATGTTTGTCCGCGATTATCTCCCGTTTGGCTGAACCGATTTTGATGCGGTTTTGAGAAGAGTGTTTGTTATATTCTGGAGAAGGTTTTAGTATATAATAATTAGAAATTATTTCAGCGCTTTTTGAAAAAATCAACAATAACCAAAAAAATATACATAGAAGACGCTTTCGTTTCTTCCACCTTTGGAGAACTTTCAATCTTTGTTAACTGTGTTACCGTTTCTTAATAGATTTAGGTGATAAGGAGGCACTAAGTTTTTAGCAAAAACTAAAAACAAAATAAAAACTAAACAAAAAGTAAACAAAAACTTTTTACAAAAAATAGAAACGCCTTCAAAAACGAAAAAAATATAAATAACTTTAGCACAGAACACACATGACTTTAGTTTCAGAAGTCGGTGGCTTTGTTCTGTTTGTTGTTTTATATTGCCACTGACGTTTGTCGGTTCTCTTTTTAGTAAAAAGTTTTTTTTGATGTGGTGATCACACCACTTATCGATTTATTAAAACCTCGTTTGGTGACACTAATAGATATTGTTTCGGGATAAGTAATTAAATCTCGGTTGTCCTAACAATAATATATGGTGTTCTTAAACTCGTTAGTATACACCGTGTATATTATATTGATAAAATCTTAGCACAATAAATCTACATGATGTCAATTAAATCTGAATGCTAAATGGTTATTTTATTTAAATAAATAATCGAACTGCAACTTTATACGTTTGCAATTGTGTGTAAATTAGTAATTGTATAATCTGAGCTTTTATTTATAATGTATGTGAGTGAAGATGTTAGGGATTGTAATAGGAAAATATTCTTATAACGTAGCAATGCTAAAATTGGGGCACCTGCCCCATTGACAGCGATGTGTACGAATTTTTAGATCTTTTCCTTTTTACATGTTTATTAAGAAAGTTAAAATAAATCCGCTCATCTATATTCATGTTTGTCTCCCTAGTCTTGTAGTAAGTCATAGGTTTCAGACGAAATATTTAAAAAATATGAATCTCATTTTTTCACAAAGGTCCAGGACATCATTAAATAAATACAGAAGCGTTATTTGTTTTACTATCAGAGCCAATCAATCCTCAATTCAACGGAAATATAAGTAAAATTTACACCCTGTATTCAAATGACCCGTGGGGTGTTCGGGCTAGAATAGCACCCACCCATTTCACCCCGAGGGTGTCGTCGAAGGCGACTAAGGGAAAATCCGGAAGTCGGGCAGCAGCGGCTTCCGTGTGCTTAACAACTTCACTGCGATCCCCACGACGCCTGCCAAGCGTGGGGATTATGGCAACCCCCCCTCTGGGGAGGCCTTTGTTCAACAATGGACGTCTGCCGGCTGATGATGATGATTCAAATGACCAAGGATCATGTCCAGTGTAACTTTCTGTTAAGATGTGGTAGTAGTAGTAGTATCATGGGCTGGTGGTCTCAACTCCACGTGTCAGCGCGTATTTTGCGTACAGTATGATATAGTAATAACCAATACCTATGTATTGTAATCATATTATTCAAAAGTACAATTATAGCAGTCCTTTCCCACATGTCAAGTGCGTTATCATCAATGTTACGTGTCAACACCTAATTGGAATGGCCGACATGTCTTGGACCCTAACGTAATTGTTTTATTACTGCATTCTACTATCAGCTAATTTTGTTATTGATTGATGTAGGTACTTGACACTTCGTGTGATGTGCTACTGTGCATACCAAGTGTGTTTTATGGCACTTTACAATATATTTTATAGCTTTTTATTTGTTTTGTTCAAGGATGGCCCTTTGGTGAAAATCTATTCTATTTTTTTTGTGGTTTTGGTTTTAAAGCTTTTTATTTTAATTAAAGTGCCATCAACGTGTAAGCTGATAGAGTGATTGGTTGTGGATAATTCAGTCAACCAATCACAGTGAAGTGCCCGTTTTTGACAATTAATAATAATATTAATAATGATTTCTTTATTGGACACAAACAGATAAAAAAGATTTCCCTAGCTCCTGCGCTAGTAAAAACAAACTGTATTGCAGAAGTTAGCGTCCTCCCCTCAATACTGTTATGCCCTTAGCAAATAATTATATATTTAGTAAAAAAACATGGAAAAACACTAATATAAAAGTTAAAATACAAATTTTAAATCGGTTTCAGGATATGAAAAGGTAATTCTAGGTCTACAAAACCAAGTTGAAACCACCGTGACACGCAAAGTTTTTTAAGGGCCCGAAACTCCTAACAAAACGGGCATTCTCCTTTGTCATATTTTTTTTACGAGAATCTAGTTGTAACACTCCTCTCTGCATTCGAAACTAAGTGGATTCAAAGTCGTTAAAACTAGTTCACAACCAATTACAGCTAAAATATAAACGCGCACGATCTAAGTTCAAGCATAATACATACGTGCCGGAATTTTGTTTTACAACATCTGTGAAGTTATTTTATTACATACTATTACAAAACATTATGATATTTCTAACTGTACAGTAGTTAAACGGAATTTTTAACCAATTTGCTACTAAGCTTCTGTATTGCGAAACGAAATATACATTTAAAAAATCATCTACGATTACTATCACTCGCATAATTGCGCATAATGGGAGCCACAGAAATAAGTCTTGCCTAAACGAAACCTATTTTATTAGTTCACCTTTGGAAAGGCAGGAGAGGGAAATCGACCGTAGAATCGAAAACGCCTGGAAAAGCTACTGGTTCATGAAGACGCTAATGAAGGAAGAAGAAGAAGAAGAAGAAGAAACCATTTATTCACGAGAAAGTGACGCACATTACACAACAAGACTTAAACTAAAACAAGTGGATACGAAAACGTAAAACGTCCGAGACAGAAATATGCGTCACTGCCACGAGAAACGGCTGACGCTCAGCATAAATGCCGTGGTCCGCGCACGAAGGCGCGAAGTCACGGCGGCTGATCTACCGATCTCCCTGAAGCGAAAACTCATCGACATGTGTATCCTGCCCGTCCTAACCTACGGTGCTCAGACCTGGTCGCTTACTGAGTCGCAAAAGTTCCGCCTCGGAGTTTTCCAAAGGGCAATGGAGCGCAGCATTTTGGGAGTAAAAAAAGTTTTTTCAAAAAAATAGAAAACCGCCTTCAAAAACTAAAAAGTGATAAATAACTTTAGCACAGAACACACATTACTTTACTTTCGGAAGTCGGTGGCAATACAAAACAACAAACACAAAGCCACCGCCACCGACTTCCGAAAGTAAAGTAATGTGTGTTCTGTGCTAAAGTTATTTATCACTTTTTAGTTTTTGAAGGCAGTTTTCTTTTTTTTGAAAAAACTTTTTATTTTTCGCTTTTTAGTGTTGTTCCGTGGTTCATTTGCTCGTGGGCGAGTTTCACCAATGAAGCTGAACGCGTTCAGGACATCTGAACCGCGTTCAACAGCTACAGTTCTATTGGTGGAAATAATGTTTATTATTAACTCGGATTTGCAGTCAGTATGTATGGATCTAAAATCAAATTTAATTTGAACTTGTTTAGAGAGAATAGAATTGGGACACTACCAATTCTATTTTAAGATTTTAACACATCTTATATATAAAAATCTTCTGTGCGTGTGTATGAAAGTGAACTCCTAAACGGCTGGATCGATTTTGATGAGTTTGTTAGTACGTGTTCCAGTGGATTCGAGAATGGTTTAGATTCACAATTGGACCCGGCAGGTGGTGCTATAGTCGGGTTGCAGGACAACGTCTGCCCGGCCCGCTAGTAAAGTATAAATCTACAAATACTACAAATGTAGTTCTATGTTATAATATATGATAGCCCAAAATTGCGACTAGCAAAGAACTAGTAACTTTAGTTTACTTGTCAAAGCGTTCTTTCGATCTAGTTAGTACGCTTTTTATGTGACTAGTTTTTATAGATAATTTTTACGGATCCCTATCTGTTTTGAAAATGAAATACACACACTTAGGCGTACTACTTCCGAAGATTCTTATTAGCGAAACTAGTTTTGTAGATTATCCCGAACGAACGCTATGTACTGATAGTAAAGGACACTACCAGAATAATTCCATAACAATTTAAAATTACTGCTATCGTTACAATAAAAGCTCCTCACATTATAGTAATCGTCAGACAATTAATTCAAAAGGCGTTTGTCATCGTTTTTACTGTATTTACAGTCTCACATATTAAACTATCCGTTTATAGTTGCGATGTCACTTGTTACTCGTAAAACTGAATTTGATGTTAATGGTTGCGCTTAGCTAAGTGAAGATGCGTTTCATCGCTTAGCTAGGGCTGCCTACAGCTATAAAAATTGAGCATTTTATTAGCCGTTTAATGTGGGAAGTAGTGAAAAGTAACGGGAGTGAAATTATTGTGTTTAATTAACTTTTTTTTTAAGTAACTGTGGACTTTCCCGCAAGCGTTTCTTTTACAAAAGTACTCTAGTCATATTTTGGTAAAAAACTAAGCCTCGATTAAAGAATCATGGCGAGATCCATACATTCATTTGTATGAAAAATAAAAATCGTTTAGAGGGTTAACAATATTTTCCAATGTGGAGAATACATCACCAGGAGTAGATTGATACACTCACCATATTTATAAACCTCCGCATAAATAAAATATTTCGAAATGAAAATAACACTTTTTCGTTTCATCTCGTTGCCCATTTTGTGTTTATAAAAAAATGAAAGTGACAAGAGACTTTAACGGATCTATCAAATTGGCAGACAACTGATGTGACAAGTGTGTGGAATCTAAAATCTAAAAATAATCATTATTTGTGACATTATTTTCCTTAAAACGATGCAATTTCAGTGTTGGAACTGCGAAACGGGACTGTCAGTGTCACTGTTACTGTCAGCCGCCGTTTCGTTCTTAAATAATGCTTTAACGTCCATTTTTTTTTTTGCGAGGATTTAACAATATTGTACATTTCTGAAGAGACACTGTACCCAAGAGTATAAGAATTGAATTTCAACTTCCCTAAACATTTTTATTTTTATGTACAAATTCTGCCATGATTCTTTGTGGATAGGTAGTGCGCTTATTTCTAGGTTTGTGGTTAGTCAGTTAGCCGTCAAATAAGTTACTTGAGTATTTGACACCTTCATCTGCCTAGCCTTTACGAGTAACGGCTTTACGTGTATTCCGAGTTACGGAGAAGACTCGGTATGAGTTGTATGGTCACCCATCCACGGAGCGACTGCGGCAAGCCTAGGTTTGGTTTTTACTTAGCCACGAGCTCCTCTATTTGGGTATTTGACATCACACCATTAACCAATAACTAAAATACACAACTTCTCTAAAAAAAATACATTTTAAACTAAGCCTGAAAACTTTCATTAACTGTAAAATGAATTTTGAAAAAATGAAATGAATAAATAGTTAGTCAATTAAATTGGCAAAAATGTGACGTCACATTTTAGTTCATAAAAAGTATGTCAATAGATTTAGTGGTGTCAAATAACCATTTTCAAAGTGATCTTGTTTTTTAAATCTCGTACGAGATTTTTAATAACGTATTATTTTCATATCAAGTTATTTGTGACCCGACTAATTTTGTCTAGACCACGCTGTCACAGTATTAGTACTAACGTACAGTAGCGACACGCCCCGCCTCCCTCGAAAATCTGTTCCTCACCTCTACCCGCGTCGAACCTGCTCTCAAAACTGCTTTTAGTTAGAGGTGACACTCACGGCGCGTAGACACGCACACACACGCACGTATTTGTACAGGTCTGTTATTTTGTCTGTAGTGTAGGTAATTAAATCGTTTTGTTTGTATGCAGTGACGTAGGTGTGACGCTGTGTTGTAAATCCTCCTTTAAGAAAAGAAGTAAAAAGAAAAACATAAAATCATTCAGGCATTGATAATATACCTCATCATCATCATCATCATGTCAACCTTAAAACGCCCACTGCTGGGCATAGGTTACCCCAAGAGGGGTTCAGCCATAATCGCTATACTTGGCCGATGCATGTAGGTGCTCTGGTACTCTGAAGGACACGTTGCTGCCCATCCTCTGGTCAATATCACCCTGTTGCTTTCTACGACATTCATGGACAGAAATGGGGTGGTGTAAGCAGTAACTAAAAATATTCATTTTAATCATTATTATATCTCGTCTTTTACCAGTCAAACTCTATAAAATTTTTTGTTTACACGTTTATAATTTATGCAAAATATGGCAATACGACTAATACCTACATACTTATAGATATAAAACTGTTTACAAGATAAACACCGATAATTTCCTTAAACAACAAAAGGTACCAATCGTTCTTATCAGTGTGTAACATTTAATGTAGGTTTGTTATCTGTGCCAAAATCGGCGACGCATTGTACGCATGATCTATTAAAAAATGTGTACGTGAAAAGATAACAATATATTACAAAATCTATTTTAGTGATAAGCGATTTTTTTAGAATAGTTTCTATAAACTTCATACTGTGACAAATCACAGTCACATTTTACTTAAGCCGTGTTCCTACCGGCTGCTATTAGCACCACCCTATTTCTACCCGTAGACAAACGAATCGATTTAATTACCTACACTACTACCAAAATAACAGACTATACAAATACGTGCGTGTGTGTGCGTGTCTACGCGCCGCGACAACTAACAGCAGTTTCGAGAGGACTTTCGACGTGGGAAGAGGTGAGGAACAGAGTTTCGAAGCGAGGCGGGCGTGTCGCTACTGTAACAATATTCATACTGGGCTGTAGGTGTCGTAGAAGGTGACAGAGGACAGGCAGCAGCGTCCTTCTGAGTACCAGAACACCTACAGCGATCGCAACATGCATCGGCCAAGCATGGCGATTACGACTGAACCGGGGAGGGTTCAGTCGTAATCGCCATGCTTGGCTCTCCCCTTGGGGGAGACCTATGCCCGGCAGTGAGCGTCTAAAGGTTGACACGAAGATGACATTTCACTTGATCATTACATTTATTATAATTTCAAGTTGAATTTGTGTTCGTTCTAATCTCCAGAACTACTGGTCCGTCTCTGTAAATTCTTTCAGTAATATTAAGCTACTTTAACCCTGAGTGCTATGAGGCTATATCTTAGGTACTTTTAAAAAAGTTGCCATCCGTAAAAGAACTCACGCGTTCGAAATCACGGAAAAAGTCATCATCATCAACCGAAATACGTCCACTGTTGAACTAAGGCCTCCCCCAAAGGGGGTAAGGGGGTTCCAATAATCCCCACGCTAGGCAGGCGTCGCAGTGAAGTTCTTAAACACACGGAAGCCGCTGCTGCCCGACTTCCGGATTTTCCCTTCACGGGAAAAGTGCTACTTGGCAATTAAACAAAGTCAGGAAGCCACATATTCCAGTGACAGCCCTATTCGGCTGGAATCCAAAAACTCTCAAGTATCTATTAGCAGAATAAACTGCTCTCCTAAAGCTTGCATTAGGGATGGCCGACATATACAAACATAGAAATACGAGATGACTGTATTTGGATAGTTTTATGATACTGTTGACTGATACAAGCAAAAGACTTCCTTGGTATATCTGCTATTTATTATTATTTATACTTCATGTAGAAAGGTAGAAAGGCGGACTTAATGCCTTAGGCATTCTCTACCAGTCAACCAAGGGTGGTGAAGAGAAAACATGGCAGGTGCATAACAAAAAAGAATAATTAAAAAGTTAAAATGATAATAAACTTACAAAGATATAGACTTTTTTTTTTTGCCATTTAAAATTACACATAGGTATTACATATTACTACTACTACTACTGCTATTACTGCTATTACTTAAAAAATATAAACTATACCAAAGAAAGGAAAAGAGGTTTATGAGATGACTTTGCTTGTTTGTGCATTGTGCTGAAGATAAATTCGCAATTCCCGCTTAAATGCATGCCAATTGGACGACGCCGTCCTAATATCGAGAGGGAGCGCATTCCAAAGAAGAATAGACTGGATATGATAGGAAGACTATGTTATTTCATATTGTTCAGTTTTATTTAGAATTATTTAGAACTAGAAATGAATGATGAGATTTGTAAATGTTGGTTATCTGCGGGGTGAACTTTTTTTTAACTTCTACCTTTTAAAATAAAAGTAGCCTATATCACTTCATATGGTATCAGCATCAGCCAGCCACGTAAAGCCGACCGTTCCGACTGCCATTCGTAGATCGTTGGCTGTCGTTAATTAGTCAGAAGCCAGAAAGTCTGACAACCGACTGGTTGTAAACTTGGTAAGAGTTTTCCAAGGGGTATCGTGTTTCCCAGTAACTGGGCTATGGAGGTCAGATAACCAGTTGCTCCATGTAAAACATTGGTGTTCAGCTGCATCCGTTTAGACTTGAAGCCGACCCCAACATAGTTGGGAAAAGGCTTGGCAGACGCCATTTTCCTTAGCGGCTCATCAAAGTAATTATTTGACATCAAATTATCCAATTAAGTATACTTAAGCACAATATTTGTAAAACAATAAAACACTCAAACGCACAAAATCAATAAAATACTAAAAGCATTTCAATAAAAACTCGTAATATATCACCTCATTTGAATATATAACATTTAAAATCGACATCCATTTTCTTCCACGATGAATTACAGTTTATAGATGTACGTATTTCTTTTGACATTTGGATGCAAGTCGAAGTATTCGACGTCGTTAGTTTTCTTCCACTAGATTTATTATGTTATTACTAAATAATGCAAGCTTTTCTAAATAAGTTTACAGTCCAATTTATCTTCTCTCAAACGACTATATAAAGAATTCTTTAACTTGCATGCGGACGACAGTATCTGGTAGAGACATTTGGGTAGACATATTTAATCACTATTATATTTAGTCGTGATGGCCTAGTGGTTAAAACGCCGCCTTTCATGCACGAGGCTGGGTTCGAAGCCGGGCACGTGCACTACCGTTCAGACTTTTCCAATTTCATATTATGTACTTTCTTAGTTCATCTTAGACATCATTGACATCGGAGAAGGTAAACATCGTGAGGAAACCTGGATGTTTATTTAATTTATTTATTTATACTTCATGCACAAAGGTACAAAGGCGGACTTAATGCCTTAGGCATTCTCTACCAGTCAACCAAGGATGGTGAAGAGATAACATGGCAGGGGCATAGTGAAAAAAAACAAAATAACTTCTATAAATAAATATTTAACTAATATAACATATAAACTTATACATAAATATATAGAAGAAAATAAAAGAGGTTGATAAGATGACTCTGCTTACTTATGTGAAAAGTAACTTAACGGCTAGAGGTCGTCCTGATATCAATAGGAAGCTCCTTTCAAAGAAGAATGGACTGGATATGAAAGGAACAATGAACAAAATCAGAAGAGTGGGAAGGGCATATTAAGAGAAGATTATTAGAAGACCGCAAATTCCTAGCGTGTGTAGAACATAAATATTGAAAGTGGGGCATTAGATAATAAGTAAAGTATCCGTTAGTATAAGTCGGGAATCCCCAATCCGCCTTGAGGAACCGCGGTGATCAGTGCTCGTGTCTTCTCTGTATGAGAAGAGGCCTTTGACATACGAGGTACTAATAATGACACTTTGAATCACCAAACGATGTAATCATCATCATCATCATCATATCAGCCTATTGCCGTCCACTCCTAAGGTATGATTCTGTAAGACCTCATTCTAAAATTTGAATCTGAATCCGCTGTGAGTTTCTTGATTGACATTCTAAAAACTCGGTTGATAATTCGAATTTACGCCGCCACCCTTGCGAGCGTGTCAGCGAGTTGAACTAAATTATATACAAAATAGAAAACAAAAATAACTATAAATCTTAGCTTTTTTGTGGGAATGTTACGAATCCGGAAGACGATCGAACTTTCAATCTTTCTTAATCCGTTATAACGCACAAACACATTACTGTATTTTAAAAGACGACCATAATTTTAGATACCATTTTAGATGTAAAAACACATGTTAATTGGATAAGAACAATGGAACAGCAAATAAAGCTAGAAAAGTGTTTTTTTAGAGAAATGGTTGTCCACGCACGATACACGATACAGGAGACATTCCTAAATGTCTCCTGTATCGTGTATCGTACATAAAAACTCACATATATACAAACAACTATCTGTAAACCATACCAATTGTACCGTGCGGGAAGCGAAACCTCGACGTGAAACGCCACACACTCGCTCAGCCAGTGCGTCAACCATGTTGACAAAGTTATTCTTCATTATTTTTCGTCAACGGAATGAAGTTAGTTTCCATAAAACTCGTTTATTTTGACAATAAAATAACGTCTCATTTGCATTATACAATCAACAAGTAATTTATTATAAGTAATTTAATAATCAATACTAACACTCTTAATAACTACTTCTTCTTGCTGCCTTTGTCCCATGTTGATGTTACTTGGGGTTGTCAAAACACGTTTTCTTCTTCCATTCCATCCTCAACCGTCGTATTGACTCTTTGACTCTTTTTTCATAATTATCATTTTTCGAACAATCCATCCATTTTTTCTTTGACCTCCCTCTCCCTCTCCATTTATATTCATAACCTTTTTTAGCCACAAAATTAAAATACTTTTAATATACCCCAAAACTATTGAAGCTGTCACGCTGAAATGGAATTGGGCTGGACACATCTGACGCACGTCAGACGATCATTAGGCTAAACGCATGACCCATGACGCACATGCACTGTCCATTGCCTTCACATGGCAAGCGGCATCGCGGCGGGCCCAGGCGGAGATGGTGGGATGATCTAGACTCCTTTTACAAAGACTGGCCACAAACAGCCCTAGTTAGAGAGAAATGGAAGGAGATTAGAGAGGCATTTGCCCTGCAGTTAGAAAATACTGGCTAAAATAAAAAACCGGACAAGTGCGAGTTGGACTCGCCGGCCGAGGGTTCCGTTTAAATTCCGTGATTTGGTCACCCATACAATTATGACCGCGCTTACCTCGATGTTTTTTTTTTTTTTCGTACTTCCATTGAATGTCTAATTAGCAGACACAATAGATAAACAACATAGGTTATGTCGAACTGTGTAACTTAAGACACGCGAGGGGTTAAATAAAGACTATATTTTTTATGATTTAATTATAAATGTATAGTTTTCAAACTGTTCCCTGTATTTATAGTATAAGACAATATTACTTACCGAATTTTAGTTCTAGGTCAACGGGAAGTACCCTATAAATTTTGATTCCCTTGAGAGTGTCGAAATATAGGTTTTTTGCGTCATAAACGGCCGTTTCCTTTTTTTCTTCACGTTAACTTAAAAGTTGATTTATTCACAGCTTCAAGGGACTGTTGACTTGAGTATTAGGTTTTAATTTCAATTCGATATTTCCACGCGTTCCCTAGATAACGGGTCTTGACAGACAGACAGACGGACAACAAAGTGATTCTATGAGGGTTCCATTTTTTCCTTTTGAGGTATGGAACACCAAAAACTATTAAAACTAAAACAAAAATAGCATAAAAATAATTGATGACATTTGGCATTTCATTGTGTCTGTCGAGAACAAATATGTCGCAACCTCCTTACACTTGACAGTGGACCAAATTCAAAAATACGATTTCGGACCTTATTAAAGACTGAAAGATGTAACCAAAGTATCTAGAGGTATCTAATTCCCGTGGGATTGAGAAGGTTTAAATTTCATTGGAGCGACTAGACTAGTACTTATAACCAACTAGTCACATCTGCACAATATTGACTACATTATAATCATACTTAACTAAAGTGGCGATCGTAAAAACTCATAAAAGTTTTTAGTAAGACATTTAAACACTTGGCCACTCAGTAAATTGGCGAAAATGAGACCTATTAGTTATCATTTCGGTCTAGAGCAACGCTCTTATAAACTACAATTAGATTTATATAAAAACTGACAACTTCTATAGAAGTTTATTGAAACAATTTGTGGAATGACAAAGGATTTTCTTAAGGCGACGATATACGCCGGCGACCTTGAGCGACCAGAGAATCGTATGCGTTGCGTCCAAAACTCTCAAAGTTTAGTCGAAAAAATTTAATAAAAGATAGTATTCTTAAATTCAAAAAAAGGCGTATACTAAAAGATAGTTAACAAAATTGTCTGTAAGATAGTGAAAGTTTCGTTTAAATATACCTGGTAGATTTTGTGCGATTATTAATGTTTTGTCCGCGTCAGACACAACTTCACGACTTTTCGTCTCGCTGCTTCGCTACGTTTAGGAGCTTCCAGCTGTTCTCCTCATCGCTGTCGCTGTGGGGAAGCTGTCAACAGCCTTGGACACCATGGCCTGTCGTGCAGCCGGAGTGCGGGTCGCATAGCGCGGCACGCGAATATTAATGACATTATTCGACGTGCTCTTGTCGCCGTCGGCGTTCCGGCTGTCTTAGAACCCAATGGCTTGGCACGCGACGATGGCAAGAGACCGGACGGCATGTCTCTATTTCCTTGGAAGTTGGGTAGGCCTTTAGTATGGGACGCTACGTGCGTCGATACTCTTGCGCCATCCCATCTTCCTAGTTCAGCATCCCGTGCTGGTGCTGCTGCTGCGGCTGCAGAAGACCTCAAACGGCGAAAGTATAGTAACCTTGGTTCGAACGTTATTTTCGAGCCGTTTGGGGTTGAAACCCTCGGGTCATGGGGTCCGAGTGCACATCTTCTTTTTAAGGAAATATCCAAAAGGTTGGTTGACACTTCCCGTGACTCAAGAGCTGGTTTTTACCTTGGTCAGAGATTAAGCATTGCCATCCAACGTGGCAATGCTGCCAGTCTCTTGGGAACATTTCCAGTTGACGGCGATGTGGACGAATTTTATGATGCTTTATTGTGTTAGGTTTTTGTTTTTTGTTTTTAGTTTAATACTTTAGGTTTTCTATTTTATTATTCTTGTAAATATAGTATGCTAGAAAAGTTAAAATAAATGAATTGTTCACCCACTTCACGAGTTAATTCAACTATTTAATATAAATTTAATCAAAAATATTCACATGCTAAATGATTAAGAGAATGTTTTAGTTTAACATTTTTTTTTTCAAATAATTTACACTGCACATTTTGACGTGGTTGTCAGTTTAAAATCTGTAAAATTCGCTTGTTAGCGCCTTAATATTAAAACCACGTGCTCTAATTTTGTGTCTGGTTGCTCTGGCTACTAATATCAGACATATTATATGTATTACGTAGATGTTTATGTAGATACTATTACTATTAGAAATTCTCACGTAGCTATTTCTGAGCATAGTAGATAATAAAATAATACCAAAGTAAAGTCTCCTTACTGTAGAGCACTTCACTACTTCTCATATAGAGAAGACACGGGTGTTGATCATCACGTTTGCTCAAGGTGAACTGGCGATTCCATACTTAAATCAATTATACCTTTCGATTCTTCACGATATCAGTGATGTCTATCATAAACTTAGAAAGTATTTTATGTACTGTAAAAGATAAATTGGTACTAGCCAGGATTGAAACTCAACATTTAGACAAGTGGAAAAGGCGCCTCTCATGCCGAGAAGCGCCCTATCCACTTGTCCACGCGACATTTACTTGTTTACTCACTAATTTTTTCAATAACTTTATATTCATTACTAGTACTTCGCCCGCGACCTAGTCCGAGTTTATTTTCTCAAGAATCCCTATTTTTTTTAAAAATAGCCTATGTTACTCAGGGATAATGTAGCATTCTAACGGTAAAAGAATTTATTAAACTGGACCAGTAATTTTTGAGTTAATTCCGTACCAACAAACAAGCAAATCTTTCCTCTTTAAAATATTACTATCACTTTGCCCGCGACTTCGTCCGAGTTTATTTTCTCAAGAACCCAATTTTTTTTTCAAAATATAGTCTATGTTACTCAGGGATAATGTAGCATTCTAATGGTGAAAGAATTTTTAAAATCGGACGGTAGTTTTTCCGTTAAAACCGAACAAACAAACAAGCAAATATTTCCTCTTTGTAATATTATTATATATTCTAAATAACACAGTTGCTGAAATTAAATGGGGATATTTTCGAATTAATTTGTCTAATATATCTATAGCCAGCTTTTGTTGTTTGTTAATATCAGTTAATGTTTGTAAACGCATACAGGAGAAATGCCTAGTGCAGGGAAATGTCTTTTTCAGTAAAAGTATGAAGTATCTTTTTAAAATATCCAATTATAATCGATTATAAAAAACCGTTTCTTCTATATATTATTATTTGAAAACGATAGCGTAGGAAACCGTCTGCTAACATTGTTTTTTTACTTTGTTTATTTTTGCTTCCAATCGTATGTTTGACGTTCTTGTACGGTTCGTTTTAGT
Source organism: Charanyca ferruginea (assembly GCA_947361185.1). Classification (NCBI taxonomy): domain Eukaryota; kingdom Metazoa; phylum Arthropoda; class Insecta; order Lepidoptera; family Noctuidae; genus Charanyca; species Charanyca ferruginea. The sequence goes on along the minus strand of OX376077.1, from coordinate 17,690,120 downwards.
TTACACCTGCTTGTATCATGGCCGTCCCAGTATGAAATTCTTCAGTGTTTAGGTTTTTCTGTTAGGTTGGGACTACTTATATTATGTGAGTACACCCACGACACTCCATAGAAACGAAACGATATAATTGCCTACACTACCACCACAATAACAGACTGTACAAATACGTTCGTGTGTGTGCGTGTCTACGCGCCGCTCGAACTAAAAGCAGTTCCCAGTACCAGTCGTTTGACGCGAGAAGAGATGAGGAACAGTTTCGGAGGGAGGCAGAGCGTGTCGCTACTGTACCACAGTATAAATATTAGTACTACCGTACAGTAGCGACACGCTCTGCCTCCCTCCGAAACTGTTCCTCATCTCTTCTCGCGTCGAACGACTGGTACTGGGAACTGCGTTTTTGTTCGAGCGTTCGAGTGTAGTAGTGTAGGCAATTATATCGTTTCGTTTCTATGGAGTATCCCGGGTGTGACTGTACCTACGGTAGTACTCGTACTAACATTTATACTGTGACCAAAGTTTGCGTCACAAAGTTGTTTTTTTTAATCAGTTGGCAAACAAGTGTCGTGGCACGTGGCTGTAAATGCCGTATGGATCGACCAGTCATGATGGTGGATCATACCGAGCTCCCTCCGTGGCTCGGATATCACGTAAAGCCGTTGGTCCCAGCTGTCATTCGTAGATCTTTGACAGCAGTTATAGGTAGTCAGAAGCTTGAAAATCTTGCTACCAGTCTTACCTTCGAGTATCGTGTTACCCAGTAACTAGGTTGTGGAAGTCAGACAAGTCTCACCTTTTAAAGCACTGGTATTCAGCTGCATCTCCCATTGCATCATCGGACGAGCAGAGATACGGCGAAGCGTCACCGCTACATGGTTGAAGTTCCACGGTCTCGAACCAAGCGCTTTGACTCCACATTTATTGTGCGAACTGCCAGACTGTGGAATTCGCTGCCCGCCTCTCTGTTCCCTGATAAGTTTAATCTGGGTATCTTCAAGGCACGAGTGAAGAGGTTCATCCTAGGCAAGCGTGTTCCAAGTTAGGCCGCATTATCACTTAAGATCAGGTGAATTGCGGTCAAACGCAAGCCTATTTGATAATAAAAAAAAATAATCTGGTTAGACTCCATCATAGTTTCTACATCTATGTCTCGCTTTCTTTCTATCTCTTCAATACCGGATTTTTATTTGAAATACAACTGCATTACTCGTCTATTCCAATAGTAATTAAGCTCGTAGTATTTTCTACTATTAAATCTACAATGATAAAGCAAAATAAACTGAGTAGGTATGTCAACAGGGTCTATAACCTCGTACAAATATAGACAAAAAATCTAGGTCCGTTCTAACCAGCTAGACTTGGTTTATTGTTTGGCATTCTAGATGTAAAGATTTATTTGAGAGCCGTGTGGTGCCAGCCGCGCATAACTCCACCCCACTTCAACCGGTGGGTGTCGTAAAAAGCGACAGAGGGATATTAACCAGAGGATGGGCAGCAGTGTCCTTCTGAGTACCATAACACCTACATGGCCAAGCATGGCGATTACGGCTAAACCCCCCGTTGGGGGAGACCTATGCCCAGTAGTGGGCGGTACTACCAGTGTAAAATTTCATTCAAGCATCCATTATTTTAGGTTGATAGGTAGGTTTACTGTAGGTGCACTTACCTAATATGTAGGTACCTGTCTTCTATATTTCTTTAATAAATAAGCTTGTCCCACACTGAGCCTGTATCGTGTGTGCGTTTATAAACAATATAAACTCACACAAACAACCAAAGCCGGACCGTCTTCCCGAATATTTGACCAGTGCGGGAGAATAATTACTAAATGATGAATATAACTAATAAGTGCAATTTATATGTATAATATTAGAAGATATTATTTAAAAAAGACAATTCTAGTTCCATTTTTAGGATTCCGTACCTCAAAAGGAAAAAAAACGGAATTCTTATAAGATCATTTTGTTGTGAATCAAAATTTATAGGGTACTTTCCGTTGACCTAGAACTACGAAATTTGGCAAGTAATTTCGTCTTATACCTACTATAAATACAGGGAAAAGTCTGAAAACTATACATTTGTAATTAAAACATACAAAATATCTTCTTTATTTCTAACGAGCTTTTGTCCGCGATTTGGTCCGTGTGAATGTCGGTTATCGCGGATGCAGACGAAGTCCCGGATTAAAAAGTACCCTATATGCTTTCCCAGGGTTCAAGCTATTTTTATACCAAATTTCATCAAAATCGGTTCAGCCGTTTCATCGTGGAAGAAAACAGACAGAGTTACTTTCTCATTTATAATATTACTATGGATATGTAAGTACCTACAAATTAGTACAGAACTCTCGGTGAGCGAGTCCGACTCCTACTTGACCGGTTTTTTTTTGATATTATACATTGAATGCCCAAAAAAAATAACAAAAGAAAAGAGTAATTTTAACAAACACGGTTGTTGTTTTTAACACAAAAAATAGAATTATGTAATTAAAAAATACAATAATGTACATTAAACCTTAATTTCTGCGAAACATTATCACTAAGATTATATTACCAGACTATTTCACTTGCTAAGGTAAAATGCGCATTCATATTATTTTATATCATTTTAGGTATATATAGATATGTTAGTTATTCAAATTAATAACGATTAACTTTAATTGTCACTATAAAATAACCAAAAATTATATAATATAGATGTAAACATTTTGATTACATGTTTAAATTATTTCTTATCTCGTAGAGTGTGGGAAACGGGTTATCTGATGAATATGATAGATGCACCTGTCAGGTTTTGTTTGCAGTTGCAATCTGCACCAAATGTGTAACAGTTCTTTGAAATGTGATAACAAACCTTAAAACCATGTCTTAGAGTTTGGTGTCTGTTAAAGAAAATAGAATTTCTACAATGGTAGTGAGGAGACGAAACATCTCGCTCATGGCTAGTTAGCTTTTGCGCAAAGTGTTATTGGGTTTATCCATTAGGAATTTCTCAGTAGGACCACCGACTTCTAAAGTTCCAAATCTGTATGTCTATTCTTTTACAATCTCCCTCAGTGAACACCTAAGTGGAGTGAGCTGTCATCCGTCCGTCTGCTTTGTCAATCCCTTGCAGTGGAACAGATGACAGCTCACTTCACTTAGGTGTTTACCGAGGGAGATTGTAACAGAATACCTCTACTGGTAGTGCTACACCCCCGTGCCTTGGAAAGCATGTGAAGCCATTGGTCCTGTGCCTGATCTCTCCCCGGTCGTGTGGGATTGCCAACCCATCGAATTACGAGAGTGAGGGAAGGAGTGCTTCTGTGTTTGTGCACACACTTGTCCACTTATAGTGGACAAGTGTGTGTCCATTGAAATTCGGTCTGAAGAATAGTATTTTATTATTATAACTAGCTGACCCGATAAACGTAGTCCTGTCTCTATCTATCTACCCTACCAAACTACCTACTTACCTACCCTACCCTACCTACACAACGTACCTACCTACCCACCTAAAATTTTCTTTTATACAAACCTTCTTTTAACAATAACGAAGACAATAAAAAAATAATTATCCAATTTTGTCCAGCCGTTCGCAAGTTATGCGCTTACATACATTTCGGCGATTCATTTTAGGGTTCCGAATCCAAAGGGTAAAAACGGGACCCTATTACTAAGACTTCGCTTCGCTGTCTGTCCGTTCGTCTGTCTGTCACCAGGCTGTATCTCAAGAACCGCGATAGATGACATTTTCACAAATTATGTATTTCTGTTGCCGCTAAAACAAAATAAAAGAAATATTTAAGGGGGGCTCCCATACAACAAACGCGATATTTTTGCCCGTTTTTGCTCGATGTCTAATGTTGTATAGATAATAGTACGGAACCCTACGTGCGCGAGTCCGACTTGCACTTGGCCAGTTTTTATATATATAGATTTATTATTATCAACGTAGTAACCGCCTTGTCTGACCAACCATTCAATTTGAAGAGAACAAAACTTGCTTCTAGAAAAGATATTTCAAGAACATTTTATTTTAATCTAAATATAACTTACAATAACACGCAAAAACATTGAACAGATTTCGATGCTCCAACACAAATCTAGATTACAATTATTATTTTAAGCCTAGGCAATTCAACGTACTAGTAATGTCGGAATATCAGTTTTACTTTCAGCGTAGTTTATTAATTTGTTTAAAGCATGCGCCAAGACTAGATGAGTAGATCGATGACGATATATTCAAGTGCTTTTAACAAACATTTATCTACCTATAATTTACTTTTACTTGAATATAATTTCAATTGCGGTCAAACGCAAGCCTATTTAATAGTAAAATAAAAAAAATACTATAGAGATTAGGACAAATAATCGAGCTATGAGACCACCCATGAAGGTGGGTTTGCAATGCAGTAATTAGTTCAACAAATGCAAACGTAATGACAATAGCTACTGACGACTACGCTTTCACTAATGGTGAAGTCACAGGATATAACATAGGTACTAAAAAACAATTGGCTCAATAAAATAAAATCAAAATAAACAACAATTTATAAAAGACATTCTCACAGATGTCCTTGAAAACATATACAGAATATTGCACGACACAATATCAAACCATTAGAAAGAAAAAGCTTAAATGCTCATAACGGACTAAAAACTAAACGTTCATATATCTAAACAATAGTTCACATTAAAAAATAATTATTTAAAAGTTAAATTTGACCTCAGAACGTTAAAAGATCATTTAAAAACCTGACCGATACTAAAACTCTACAAATGCTTATGTTCGGTACTACAGGCGTTAAAACTTACGTAACAGAATGTTTTACTCAATGAACCGAACCGGGAGAGGGTGAACTCATGATCTACTCTAGAATAGTTCCGATCATAGAATAAGATATATCAGTAGCCCCATCCGTCTATAACACATGTCTAAGAAGAAAAACTGCGATCGGTGTTTAAGCATCTCGCAATTTGCGGCGGGACTCCTTCGATATTTCTCTCCAAAGCTAGAGCGTATTTGAGAATTAGTTATTGTATGTTGTGAAGAGTGAGTTTTCTGTTCTCCGTGTGTTTGTGGTTTCGATGCCGCGCGCTCGCAAAATATCGATGCTAATTCTGTACACAGACCGAAGTTATGCATTGTCCGTTGTCGCTACCACTTCTGGTTTTCGTTCTAACGTTCGTCGGCTATTTTGATTCGTAACCTGTTTTTGAGCATCTTTGAGTGTTATTGTATTTTTGTCTTATTGGTTGGATTAGGAATTGGGTCTTGTGATTTGGATACGGGTCAAGAATGTCGTTGGAATTATACTTTATTATTTACTTTTTCATGCTATCAAAAGCTACAATAGAATATAAATTGAATCACATTGGGAGAAGTAAGGTCAATGTTTACCATTGATGTTATGGGGTGATGTGATAATGGAAGATTCACTCTTGAAGTCATTTCTTTTAAAACTATTGAACCTTCCGACATCAAAAAAGGAATCGTACAAATAATACACATATGGCTTAACCTCGTGCACCGGTTTAGATACTGTAGGTAAATAAATAAGTACTTTAAACGTTGCTCCTATATGTAGAGTTAGCGATGAACTGTGGGAACCATTACCAATAACAGTACTAGGTCATGCCAATGCCATGGTCAATATACACTGTTTCAATTTTAAACACCTAACTATGAAACATTTCATAATTTATTCATCTGCTTAATTGGGTCTGCAATAGGTCTTATCTCATCATTTGTAATGATGTTTAATGAAATCAATTTGCCTAAAATTCAATACCTACTGGGTTGTGTCTCTGTGTCTTGTATGCATTGAATTTTAGAAATTATTGACCACATCGTTACTTATAACGATGTAGTCAATAAAATTAAGCATACAAATTTAACTCAGACTCATAGATATTGTAGTTATCGGAAAACACATTTTCATGTCTTCTTAGAAATATGTACCCCTTTACCAATATCTATACTTAAGATAACGTAAGTTCACTGACCCCGTGACGTGTTAGCCAGAAATAAGCGAAGGGAAACTAAACTTCGGCAATTAGAAGTGTGTACTATTTGCGTCCCTCATTTTTAGCAAAAGTTTTGGCAGCTGCGCAGTGCCCGTTATAGATGGTCGACTAGCTTTGATCTATTGACATGGACTGTCATTTCTCTTGTTCCGTGATACTGTTTCTCGCGATCTGCGGAAACGTGGTGTATTGTATTGTTTTAGTCGCCGTTAAGTTTGTAGATAAGGTTTAAGAATAGGGTACGAACTTTCCCTTTTTCTGTTTCTACTGTCGTTAATTGTAAAATGAAAGTTTGGAACGATAGAATTATCAATGATATTGCTTTTTTCTTATTTTAATTCCATCATATTTTATTCTAAAGACCAACATTTACATCTTTGAAAATTACAGTACAAAATACACGTTACGACAAACAAATAGTCGGATACATTTACACCGTCACCGAAGCGTAAGGCAGTAAAACTATACACGTGCTCCTTAAACGTCGCCAACTTCCAAATGGTCACAAATCGGCATTTGCGATAAATTTTACGACCTGCCTCTGTGCTTCGGTTAAATAATTTTATTTTGTTACTTACATGGCTACTTGTGTCACTGAAAATAGTTTACGTTCTCGGTTTTGGGAAATTGGTTAGTCTGATTCAGTTTCGTTACAGCTTGCCTTTTCTAAGAGTGGTCTTAACTGTCTTCTAACCAAATTTCATCATCGCCATATATCCTGAGTTATTATCTGATATTAGCATTATTTTTTTCTTTTAGCCTTTTCTTGCGCATAGAGTACTAATCATCAATTATGACTTCAGCTGTTTTATTGGCTTAAATAGTTCAGCAATAGCGCGATCTTCAGTCAGCCGTAAATCTTCTGCCAATACTGACAATTGAATAGCCAAATAGCAAATAGACATACTGTAAAAGACAACAGGGCTACCTGCCAATCATACCAAGCGAGACGCATGATTCAACTGAGGCAAATTAGTTTATTAATATCTGTCTATGACCCTACGCACATTAGGAATCTCTTCACGGATTCCGAACCGAAATTGAAGTCCACTGATAGTACACTAATACATTCAGAATTTCGGATGTATTCTGACTAAAACTTATATCTGGGTCAGAAGGAAACATTTGAAAATCAGAAAGTAATTAATAGCGGCGGAATAGTGATGAATGTTTGTCAGCTTGTCAGCACCTGAGAACAGCTCTGGAAATTATGGCGAGGTAGTATAGGACCCTAACAGACAACAGTCTCAAGAAATGGATAACATGGATGGGGCCAATTACCCACGAGGCGGGATGAGTAGACCGACCGTAGAGATGTTGACTGGTTAAACAATACTTAACCTTATATAAATAGTATATTACTTCATAGAAGTAATGAGACAAACTCTGTTCTAAATTACAATAAGAACAGAAGAACGGTACTCAGCCCAGAAGAGAAGTACCCCAAGTTTGTCAACCACGTAATACTGGTTACAATACTTACACAGAAATGGGTGGTCTATTTTTCTCCATGCTATATGAATATCTATATTGGACAAAATATTCTAATACGTACATTATGCACCTTTTGTGTCGTGAAACTCCATTGACCCAGTTCAACCGGCTCGTGAACAGCACAGTAACACATGTTAACAAGAAAGTAATACTTGCTCGATTCATTGTTGACTTTTCACCAAGGAAGATTAGTATTTTATATATGTGGATGATATGCTTGTTTGTTTTGGTATAGTGACGTAGGCAGGTTTACGGTATTTTCATATAGGTGAAGGCTTACAAAGATTAAATGAATTTAGAAGTACTTATTTTCACAATATCGCTTGTTTTAGAACTTCCCAATCAGTATTGAACTTGGTCAGTAGTTCGAATCGTGACCACGTCATGCATCTAGCTCTAACTCATCATTTTAGAACAAAAATTTTAATAATATTTAACAATACGGTGCCCTTTTCAATGCTCGCAAAATATGATAACACCATTACGCAATACAGGGTGATATGTTCAAATTCCATTTATTAACGTTGTCTGTTCTTCGTGATTTAAAAATAGTTTATTAGTAGTAGTTATTTTTCTGTTAACTATATTTATTTTTTAACTATGATTAAGTACTTACTACGTTTAGCAGTGAACAGCATTAGATGGATATGATGATGATGATGAAGAACTATAAATAAACACAAGTAAAGTTTAGGACAACGCTACTCATTCATAAATTAATTTCTAATAAACTGTAAAGCCAATAACAATAATTATATTTAAGCAATAATCCAGGTATACATTATGGCAAACGAATAACATTGCTAAGTGTTAATTTTATTTAAATCAATATTAAATAATAACAAGTTTATTGATCATAAGTTTTATAAATTCATTAACGTTGTGCATTTAATGGCGGGTCGTTTGAGATTTCAATTGCTTTTCTCGCTGTGACAATGTTTAATTTAAAGGTCATTTAAAATCAATAATTTCAAATACTTATGTTATCTTTCGCAATCAATAAAATAATAAAATTTTAAATCTGTCTCTAAAAACTGGTCGAAAAGTTTTTGCTACTACTTGCGATAAAAAAACCATTCACTTGCAGCTAAACGCGTTTTCGCTACCATCTCCACCACTATACCATACCATACGAATGAAACGTTTTTAGACCAGCGTGATCACGTATAATTGTAGTTTTATTATCATCTTCCTGCCCCATTTCTATATACACGTGTTTTTCATCTATAAATCCCTATTTGTTATCATCTTCGACTTCACATCTTTCCTAACTAACCTATTTTCCTCACACACTAGCAGATACATTAAATAGAAGCTATTTCGATCTCTCCCTGCATTCGCAGTCGAAAAGGGCGCGTGTCAATTATTCAATAACGTCATCGTTTATCTCTTGCCTGTCATTGACAACTGACACCTACTCTGAGATAACGCCGCGCTTATTAAATTCTTTCTTATTTATTTATCGTTTAAGTCTGTGCTATATTGTTATTGTTTGTTTCATTCACACTCCCCTTTTATCAATGTCAACGTTACGTAACATAAACATCTCATTAGTTCGTGTGTCGTGAATAACATCTGGTAAAGGCGCATCTGTCTCTTTCTTTTCTATTGTTATATCTGATTTATTAGTTTATTTTTATTTTTTTAATTGAAGAACTTAGATATGATGTTTAGACACTGTTACTCGTCATTTACTTCACAAGTTTAACTAAGAAATTCGTCTATTTGCATAGGATTTGCAAGCATTCAATGTATCTTTATCAAGAAACATTATTCGGTAGTTATTGCTGCTCCGTGTTATTGGGTTTTCTATTAAGAATTATTCTCTGCTGATTGGACTGTTCAGCTCGTAGCAGCCCGGTGTTGGAAAGTTGGTGGTGCGACTCCTGTGCCTTCGCTTAGCAAGTCACTATTGATATTGGCCGACGTGATCTAAATTCCAGTCAGGAAATACAATTATTTGGTAGTAAACTATTGTATTCTTAATACCTCTAAATATCTCTGCTAACTTATGTGAACCAATCAAATCATTGCTATTATATGACTGTATTCATCAGCACATTTGCACCTAACTGAGACCACCCAAATATTTTATCAAATTGATTTTGACACTTCCCTGATGCTTATTGATAAAGAAACATCGAATCATTCAGTATTATATCGATTTTATTCTCGATTATGAATCATTATGACCTTAAATATATCATTTGTATGCATGTCAAGGTCATTCAAATAATATTAAATCAGCTATGTGAAAACCAGTCGGGGCTTTGACGTTATTAATCGTATGCTAATGCTCTTTCTTAGATTATTCGATTGAAATGCAAGATTAATAAGAAATTATGTTGCAAGTTCATTGAACTTTGTGTTGTGAAGAAACAGAGAGACGTTGGTTTTACTTTTAGCTTTTATCTTGTTTTTTAGTTCTGTATTGCTGTTCTGTAAAAATCTACCTCTGTGAATTCAGGTGAAGGGAGCTGTCAGTCTGTTGCATCAGATAGAATGAGGGACTGGCTGTTTACCAATGCGTCCAAATCAACAGAAGGCACGCCAACAAATCGCTTAATAAATTGATCATGAAATTATTTAAAATAGGATTGGAACTGTAGGTTTGTCGACTCTGAGACTCTTGAATCACAGTTGCAATTTTTGAAGCAAGTCGATTTTTGCTATGGACGTTCAAAAGCCAGCACTGGCAACCTTATAATTGAAGTTCTCATTTCTCACTAATGACCAATACGTGTCCAAGCAGTGTGGACTGGCAATGAGCCAACAAAGGCACAAGAAAGATGCATAAGAAAATAGGAATTTAATCCGCCGCACCATTTTGATACACCAACTTATCAAAATAAACTCTTCAAATAGACATCGAACTATAAAAAAACAAACGTAATCAGCTCTTTATATCATGTTAATAAGCAAATGGCAAGACCAAAGCCGAAATTCAAAGGGAACGTGTTAGTAATATTGACTTCGGAGTTAAAATCAAACAATTACAAAGCCAATCAATAGATTACACTGCAATAAAGATAGATTGCTTAGTTGGACCGCACTCTATCTCAAGATAAGAACGGGAATATGGGTGAAGGTGTGTAGAAAAGCTTTAATGGTTCCGTACATCGATTTATGCCGATGGAATTTACCGGTGCAAGTAGTTAGGTCGCAGAGGTCAGACGGGAGTCGATACGTGTAAAATACTGGTATTCAGCTACATCTTGTGAGATTGGAACCCGCCCCGACATAATTTGGAAAAGCTAGCTACTGTGTCTTGACCTGAAATAGTAAAGGTGACTGAAAACATGTCAGATAGATTGGCTACATTATCTTCAGAGATTATCATTTTAGTAGTACTAGTAACTGATCATTGAGGATTTTTTTCGTGCACTGGTGTGTGAGGAGTCGGACGGTTTGTTATATTTAAAAAAGACTTGTACTAAGAAGAAAATGTCATAGCTCTTTGATCTGACCGCAAGCCACTGCCTAAATATAAAAATAAACATAACGCTTCAAATGACTTCTAGAATAATTCAGAATGTTGGGAAGAAACGTTTGGTTGCAATTCGCATACAACCTTTACATTACCTACCTATCCGTTTTTCTGCTCGAGAATGTATGCTAAAACACCAATCCAAGGAACTCTAAAAATTTACAATTCAGATGCATAGAAAGCTTATTGTTATCGAATGTATCGCATGAATCTTTTCTTATCTTAACTCGTTTGTTGACGCAATGGCGGCTTGAATAAGTAGAGATAATAGGAAAGTGATTTCTTAAAACTAGTATCTATTAAACGTAGACGAACGTGTCAATGAAGTAACGATTGTAGTACCACATACTAAATCCAGTTAGGACTGTAACTTTTACAAAGACTGAAATAGAAAGTCGTAGCAAACGGTTACGATTTTTACAGTTTCGGTAAGCAATTTAGAAAGATCTGCAATTGAATACTGTGATGCAGAAAAAAATACTTCCATTGAGACTAAACCTGTTACAGTTAAGCTAATTAAAGGTTTTTCTGTGTGAATGTTAAGAAAAATCAAGAAAGACAAGGTGAACTTAGTGTCAATACATAGATTGGTCAAATCCATACTAATATTATGAATGCGAAAGTGAGTTTGTTTGAAACGCTTTCACGGCTAAACTGCAGAACCGATTTTAATGAAATTTGGAACAGACTAAGCTTGGACTCTAAGAAAGAATATAAGTTACTTTTTAATCAGCGACTTGGTCGGCATCCGTGAAGTCACACGCAAAAGATAGTTCGAAAAGCAAGTATGAGCATAGATGGTAGTACTACATTATGCAGTTATTAAACTATCATTACCAAAATAAATAAAAAAGCATCATATAATATCAATCTATCAAGTTCACATACCCATATCAACGTAATCACAACTGAAGCATAATATAATGATAAAAGATGATTGACAGCAATAGAGGTAGAAAATGATGATCATAAGTTGATATTCATAGGTGATACAGTATTGAATGACAAAAAACATGATGATTAACTACGTTCACCAACTGATCTTATATTGATATGATAGAAGTGAGTTTGAAAAGACATAAAAGTCATTGCAATGGTTTGAATATACGGTCGTTAATCTTTTGATGAGATTCGCTTTTGTAAGATATTTCGGTCATTGTCTATTGTCAAGTGTTGAGCATGATGTAGATTTTAATAATCTTTATACGTTTCAAATTTTATTTATAGTCTATTAACAAATAGAGCGTTCAGTGGTAAATGTTTATACTGATGGTAGTTTTCACATTGTAAGAAATGTATCTGAAACTACATTTATCAGAACTTAATCTAAAATTGTTCAGCTAAGAGTTTCACGCAACCAATTAGAGTGAGTTGATAAAATAAGGAATAGAATTTGCACGATTTGCAATCTCAATTCATTGTCGGTGAGTTTCTTGCTCCATTCAATTACATGAAACAGGTTGACAAATTGAGACCAGATTGTGTTACTGGATTGCCTGATACTATTACCCGAGGAGAAAGCTATTAAAGTTAAGAAGACTTTATTTAAGTAAATGTAGGTAGCAGGATAATAGTATAAGAAGGTTCTACATTTGAAGATTTATAAAGATTAAACTAATAGGTTTATGAATTTAAGTAAATGTAAGGAGTTGCTAGAATATTTGCCTGCAGTACCTAATCAAAATATTACTGAATCTTAAAATAATTTATTTTATAAACATAGAGATAACTAGCATTCTTCCATCAATACCTACTGAAATGTAGAACACAAAACAATGACCCGATCTAGTTACATTGGAATCATGGACATTAACAATCAGATTCAATCATTACTCTTCACGATTCGATCACGTCAAAAACTCAAGTGGTATGAATCAATAAAATCATCAAATAATTGAGTATGTGGAACAGAAACATTGTAAGGTTTATAGTGACAACATTGTAACGGACTTGGATGGAAAAGTTTTGAATAAACATAATGGCAAGGGTAATTGATTTCAAATGTTTACAGTACAGGTAGTTCCAAAGTCGGTTACTAAAACACCTGTTCATATAAAACTCGTTAATGCGCGTAAAAGTCAACAAAGTGGCAAAATTTGTTGACGGCAATCAGAAGTCAAAGAGAGCTGGTATTTGTCGCTTTTGAAAAACAGCGATGAACACGAAACGGATGCAGAATTTAATGAAACAAATCCAATTAATTTGGCCAAGTATCACGATTTAGTCTTGAAAGTTCTATGGAATAATAAAAACAGTAGTTCCGTAATACCATCTCTTTGCAATCCCAAGTAAGAAGAAGTGTTCGAAAGTGAACAAGACTGAGTCCAATAGGAAAACTAAGATAGCTTCGTTAGGAGTTAGAACCAGAGTTGGTCCACAAATAAAGACAGTTACTAGCTTCTTATCTTTGAGTGGTCGACTGCCTCACGGGCGATGCGATCGCATGTAAATGTTGAAAGTCCGACAGATTGTCGACCTACAATTTTACCGATCGGCAGCTATACGTTATCGACTTTCCTTGGCAACCATCGCCGAATAAATTGTATTTCAAAGCTGTTTTTTATTTTTGTCCAACTCAAAATGTTTGTTTTTAAATGTTGTCACCGTCGTGTTATAAATATCTATAATGTACATTTGTTTCTGATGTATTTATTAAAAGATTGTGATATTATTTTAAATGATTACATCCGATTTCTTATAAAACTAGTACTAGTAAATACATAATTATATTCTTATCGGGTATTGGGTTTGTCCATATAATTTTTTATTTACTGCTAGATACCTATTTTAATCTTAACTTTCCAACAGAGCCTTGTAGTCTTCATTATCATTAGGTGATATGAAAGTAAAAAGGACTAATTAATGTTTATAATAACAAGCTGATTAATTATTTTCTCTCAATCAGTCTTGTTTCAACACATTGTAAAGATACAATAGCTGTTTGAATTTCGCACGTCGTGTTGCGAGAGACATCGTCCTCTGTATCGCCAACAGACATAATGACAGTCGTCATTTACGTTGAAGATGTATCAGCAATGTATTATTTTTTCGCTTGTGTTTCTAAAATATATGATCCTGGTGCAAGTTCTTGCAGTAAAGTTCCACTGATACCAAAATAACTTGACCACGAAACGTCTAGACTTTGTTAACTCAAGTATATTTGCTATGTCTGTATTAAAACACTTGTTCACGTGACTGCGAGGTGTATCAGTTACCAATTTGTCCACCACACTCTATTATTAAACACAAAATTATTTTGTTTCAGATCGTGTGAACAACCCGGCTTGCGGCGCCTGTAAACCGAGAAGCTGTCAATAATATGGTGCAATAAAAGTGATATGAGGGTGTTAGGTACGATGCGTGTAAGAGTCAACCGAACTGAGTTATAAACAGAGAAGGAAAAATCTATATTGGGGTGGCGGACGTAGTGGAAGGTTGAGCGAGGTATGAGAAGCGGTGTTGTGCAGTGACGGCGTCCGGGCGGCTGCCATGGGCGCGGCGCGCCATGCGCTCGCGCACGCGCCCGCTGCGGCTGCTCCTGGCGGCGCTCGCGCTCGCATCCTGTGCGGCGGCCCCCGCGCCCGAGCCGCGCGCGCAGCGTTCCGCCAACCTGAGCCATATAACTGGCACCTCCCGAACCATACAGATGTTCCTCAAGAATCGCTATCTGCAGCTGCTGCCGGATGGCACAGTCAACGGCACCACAGATTACAACAGCGTTTACAGTGAGTACTACTTTTATTTTAAACTAGCGACCCGACCCGGCTTCACGTGGGCCTATAGCCTTCCTCGATAAATGGACTATCCAACACAAAAATAATTTTTCAGTTCGAACCAGTAGATCCTGAGATTAGCGCGTTCAACCAAACAAACAAATAAACTCTACAGCTTTATAATATTAGTATGGATTAGACCACTAAGTACGAAAGCGTTTTATGGAACCGATGTTTCTATTGCAGCACCTGTAAAAGCTTAAAAAAAAATCTTTAAATATTATTTAACTAAAGACATCCAAAATTACGTTGACTGATTTTATTTAGATTTTTTTTTCTCCTGGCTTGACATCTGTAACAAACTGAATATTGGCGTGAAACAACACTATCTTAGGCTTCATCATGGCGGTGTCATTTTAGCACCTGAATCTATTTCTAACCGTTACATTATAGGCATGCTATTTCACAACACCTTAAGCTTGTGGCTCTAGATTTTTTGTTCCAGCACCGACTGGCACGTACTATCGAGATCACAGCGGTATATTGAACAGTGCTCTCAATTACATCAATTGATTTTTTATTTCTTTTGATTCGCTGAAGAATTTTATGACTATTTGCTCTTTGAATTCGCACTTGCCTACTACATTATCGCCTGGTCGAATTTCCGCAAAAAAAAGCAATTGTTGCGCGTTAATTAGCAATATTGTCCATTTGTGCGTCATTTGGAATAATTGCGTTAGAATAAGAGCGAGACGAACTGTAGGTACTGTTGATGTACTGGGTTCGGTTTGTGTTACTCTCATTCTGCGATTCGTTACTCCATTTATTATCTACTCTTTGACATTCTCAAAGATAAGTAGGTGCTACTCATTGCTCATGTATGTACTAGTGTACTAAGACGCTAAGTAACAAACACTTTCTCGTAGTGTATAGGATCCTACTTTCATGCTACGTTGCAAGAAAATTTTCGCCCATTTCCACATATTCCGACGAATATGGATAAGAGTTCAAGCGTGTTTGGGTGTGTGATACATAACAAACCTAATTTTTTAAACAATCAACGAAGAAATGTTTTTTGTATTGATATTCATTTACGCCTTGTATGCAAAGTGTTTCGCATATCTTTAACTCCAGCCAAAAAAGTATTGTTTAACTCTCGAAGTCAATATTTAAACACGGATGATAAACTGCGAGGGGCACTGTACTCGGTGTTATGCAATCGTAGCCTTGACATAAAGTCTTTGTATTTTTACTATCAATAGTCACGTCTAGCTATGTTTAGTAGCGTTTCAAAGAAGAGCTGCTGAGCTGTGCTGTTGGTACAGAGTGCCCAGAAAGTACGTGTCGCCGTTGTTCTTGCGTCCGATATCTCTCGGGTCGTGTTGCATTGCCGCTCCTTCCATGAGAGTGAGGGAAGAGTGAGTGCATCTGTGTTTGCGCACACACTTGTGCACTATAAAGCGGGCTCTACACTCGAGCTGCGAAAGCCCGCGAACCGCAAGTGTGGATGGTTTCGCGGCATCGCGATCGCGCTTCGCGGCGTTCCTCGTCCGATGGCGGTTTTTTGGTCCGCATCAAAGGATTTGCGAAGCGCGAACGCGAACGCATCCACATTCGCGGTTTGTTCGCAGTTGTGTTCGAGACGCAGTGACAAGCGGACATAACAAAAAATGAGAATCAATTAGAGTGACAATTGCGAACTAGAATTTCTTGAGTGTTATCAAGCAGAACCCTGGTTTATCAAGCTCAACATGAAAAAGAAAAGAAGGAAAGGTCATAAAAATAAAAATTGGATTATAATAATTGTAACACGCTAAAGCACACAGTGTCAGAGCAGCAGCAACAGTTACTTCCACGTCCATTTCAGTCAAATGCGCGAACATAAATGTAAGGGTTATATTTTTCGCGGGTCCATATTGGCTCACTTAAAGTTCTTTACCCGAAATTGTACTTCCTAAGGATTTGTAATCCGAATGATCACTCTTCCTAAAATTTTTCATCCTAAAGTTTTTATTCATACTATTTGTAGTGCTACCGGCGATGTTCATAACACTAATGTTTCCGAAAATTGTTATTAATAATATCATTAATGTAAATATATTTAAACTCCTACTGTTTTTTATCATAACGCTTCTGTCCCTAAACATAATTACCATAATATTTTCAGTCATACCTACTCGGAAAGAAATATTTACCAAGTGTAATAAAAAATATATGTGGGTAGAAGATGATATTTATAGTTTTAATTTGAGGGATTATTATTTGGGGGTATGCTTTACATAACGTACTGAGTTGTGTCTATTGCTAAGTTCAAACCTACTGCGCGTGCGTGCAAGCAAGCATGCAGCAGGCAAGCAAGCATGCAGCATACAAGCAAGCACGCAGCATACAAGCAAGCATGCAGCGCGCAAGCAACCATGCAGCATGCAAGCAAGCAAGCATGCAGCGTGCAAGCAAGCATGCAGCATGCAACGTGCAAACAAGCATGCATCATGCAAGCAAGCATGCAACATGTAAGCGAGCATGCAACATGCAGCAGGCATGATTTCTGTCACGGCTCCGGCGTTGCGGGGCTCCGGCGGTCCCACGCGAGCTTATCGTCACAGATGGTATTCACGCTCACCACCGCAGCTTCGGCTTGCTGGCCGGCTACGCCGGCCAGCCTCAGCCGCGGCGGCGGGCGTTAAAACCACCTGCTCCTCAGCTCGCGGACCGCCTCGCCCCTCCGCGCCTACGCGGATTTAAATTACACTCTAGGTGTAGGGCAGACAAGACTACGTGGAGTCGGTTTCGCAGCGATTCGTTTCTGTCATTAACTTTTGTAGCACAACATATTCTCTTTTTAAGACAATATTTTAGTTATTGTCTATTTATATATATTTTCGTTGAAATAAATTCCATGGAAAAATACACTGAACAAACAATATTCGTTAAAAAATAATTCTAGTTTGATAAGTTTGTTAAACAAAAAAATGTGAATAAAAATTCATTGAATTGTGTTTCTGTGAAATATGTTTCATTGAAGTAAATAGTCTTTGAAACAATAATAGTCGAAATAAAATTACAAAAACCAAATATGATATGAAACATTTTCTGGAAAACGAAATTCTATGAAATTGCTGTCTGCGAAACAAGGGGACACTACATGTTATGTGAAAATAAAGTTACGCAAAATTAATGTCTATAGTACTGATTATTATGAATAAAAAGAAATCTAAACAAAAAAGATATGACTTTGAATAATAGTGTAAAAGATGGTTATGTTGAGAAAATATAGGAAAACAAATAAAAGTATAATAGATGTTTATTGCTACTGACATTATGAAGTTGAATGCTTCGGATTATGAACATTAGAGACAGAGTAGTTAGGAATTGTGATTGTTAGGATGAAAAATGCTAGGGTGAACATTTTCGGATTTCCAAATATCGGAGTTAAAAATTTAGGTGAACTTTGGCGCACCCATTTTTCGCAACATGCTTAAGCGCGAATCGCGGCCCTGAATCACGGCCGCGGTTCGCGGGCGAGTGTAGAGCCCGCTCATCTGCAAAAAAAAAAATAAAAAAAATCATAGTGCATAGAAGAGGCGATAATTGTCTCACAATTATTAGCAGCAATTGCAACGAAATTTCACTGACGTGAAATGTAAAAAACATTATAGTATCCTAGGCAAATCATATACCTATGCTGTTAAAGCGTTTAATGTTATTCCTGGTCATTAAATGCATAAAATGGTTACTCTACCATATACGTTAAAGAGCTTGAAAATAAATACTAACAACAGGAGACGTGTCACAAGTATGTCGTAACACCTGTAACAGCGTAATAACAATATGTCGTTAAAATAAATGGGACATAACTCGTGTGCCTTAAGTCAAAGATTAACGTTTTGTAATCCGTAAATATCTAATCGATCACTTGATTTTATTAATGAGTTTAAGTATAATGAAGTCAAGTGATTTAGTTAGAATTAAGTCCAGTGCATATTTTTGAGTTTTATGGCTGTTTCTTCAATAGTCAGACCACTTTTATCTGAAAACTAATTCATACTTAACTACGTTAATTTATGTTTTTACGATGAAATTTGGTATGAAGTTAGATTGAACCCTGGGGAAGGACATAGGCTACTTTTTAATCCGCGACTTCGTCTGCATCCGCGATAACCGGCATTCACGCAGACGAAGTCAAAAGGTAGTAAGATATATTTTCGGTATAATAAATGTCAAACCGCCATTTTCAGTCTACCGTTAGAGTTATCAGATGATTAAAAAATCGGCATATGCTGGAAGGTCAATATATCAACAAATAAAAAAAATAAAATTCAAATTCAAATAGTTTATTTCACAATTAGCATATTACATATTAAGACGTGTTTGGAGCCTCGCTTTAAGCAAACAATGCCTGTATTGGGAAATGAACCTATAACTTGGATTTACCGCCTAAATTTATTTCTTTCTGAACATTATCCACTACGCATCTTCACCCCTGACCTTTCCAATATTAGAATTACGAAAATTATGAATCTATTATAACCATGTGCGGTAAAATGATAGAAAATTAATAAAAATTTTACAACTGTTTAAAACTAAAGGCAAATATTCTAAACTAAAGGCTTATTTCGTTCGAGTACCATTTCTAAGGCCGCAGGCACACTGGCAAACTAACAAACGAAATAAACAATACACTTTCGACTCATGACAGTAGCTATAATGCAAAATACGACATGTAAAATTAATATGTTGTTACTTTTACTTGACTAATGAATGCGGCTGTGTACTACATAATTACTTTTAGTAGGTAGGCTCACTTTGCGGACTATGACATGTAACAAAATGTGTTTTGATTTTAGGGTTCCGTAAACAGTCCGACCCTATTATTAAGACTCCGCTGTATTTTTAGACCTGTAATTTAGATTAGACACTTAAGATTTTTACAGGGTGTAAAAACAAATAAAAATTATAAATGCGAAAGTAACTCTGTCTGTTACGATTTCAGGATGAAACGGCTAAACCGATTTTGATGAAATTTGGTATGAAAATAGCTTGAACCATGGGCAAGGACATAGGCTACATTTTAAACCGCGACTTTGTCTGAATCCGCGATAATCGATATTAACGCGGACGAAGTCGCGGGCATAAGCTAGTATTAAATAAAGTGAAAAATTAAAGTTCCCCATACAAGGCTTCTTGGCTTCGGCGTTTCTTTTAATTCGATTTTAAATTATGTTACGGATCTCTTCATAATTATGCGAGCCCGACTCGCAATGACCAGTTTTTTTTTACGACAAATTTAGTATCCATGAACGCTTTTTTCCAGTGTTTTTTCTCACACGACCGTAGTCACTATATTTAGGCAAACCTGCAGACTTCTCCTAGACGCTTGTTATATAACTCAAACCAGTTCTAGTTTAATGACATAAATCAGGCCTGCCCTATTTTTTACAACAGAACAATAATAGAGACAGTTTAATTACATGTCCTCATAGACATTCTAACAGTTCCTTAATAATGCCATAGATGTTAATATCAATCTTTATCTAGATCGTAATTACATATTTGGTATTCACAATCAGTTACACGGAATTGTGATAATGGCTCAATAGGAAGATTTGAAATGCCCGAAGCGTTAGCTTGGTGGTCCAACTGTAAGATTGAGATCGTAAAAGTCTAATAACAACTTTATAGACTCCAAATGGAGATTTCGTACTTCGATAGCGGACAGTTTCTATCAAGTGGTTTGGTATGCGATGCTTTATTGTTTGTTTTTATCGATAAGTGTGTCGATTTCGTAATTTAAAGCGTGGGTAAGTGAGCCGAAATTAATGACCTGTAAAATTAATGAAAAGATTGGATACTGACGTGTTCGCCAGGTTTCGAGATTAAGGCCGGTATAGTGACAGCTGATTGTAAAATATTATAACCTACACGCTTATCATTCTGTGCATACATTTGCTTTACTATAAATATTTATTGGAATGACAAACTAACGGAGATTAGTAAAGTCTTCCGTTATCTGTGGTCGCAAGATTAACACCAAATTATTTGAAAAATAAAACTAAAATTATCACACGCGAAAAGATACCAATTTAAATTTGAAACTAAATATAGATCTTGCCAAACAAGAAACATCAAAGGAATTATCGCATAATCTACATTGCGACACGTAATACGGACATTCGCGGACGCTATCAATTTTTTTTCTCTGGCAAAAACTGATATCTGTACAATTTAACAATAAAAATGTCATAAGCATACGAATTAAGCTAATATACATATTTAAAATAATTGACAACGTTCCACATCAAACATAATGTTAGGGATTAAATAATAAGCAGTAATAATTAAGTAAATAATACCAGTCTATAATTGTCCCACTGCTGGGCAAGGCAATGGAGAAGAGAAAAATTATGAATAAATAATAAATATCGAAATTAATTTTGCCGATTATAATATTCCATAAGTACATACATCATCATCATCTGCCTAGCCTTTTCCCAACTACATTGGGGTCGGCTTCCAGTCTAACCGGATGCAGCTGAATACCAGTGTTTTACATGGAGCGACTGCCTATCTGACCTCCACAACCCAGTCACTAGGTAACACGATACCCCTTAGTAAGACTGGTTGTCAGACTTTCTGGCTTCTGACTACCCATAACGACTGTCAAAGATCTACAAATGACAGCCGGGACCAACGGCTTTACGTGCTTTCCGAAACTTGGTATGAAAGGGATGGTCACCCATCCACAGACCGACTGCGGCTAGCGTAGCTTAACCTATGACCGATCGATCTGTACGGCTTTAACTTAGCCACGAGCTCCTATGTACATACATATAAACTTAAAATTCTACTGAACCTAAACAAAATTAAACCTACTAATAAGAGAAAGTAGGTTCAATTTCGTTTAGGTTCCGTAGAATTTAGAACTTTTTATTAGGTTTTTTTTAAATCAAAACTGATTGCTTTTTTTTATATGACGTAGTGACGTTTCATAGTCTACTTGAAATAAATGATTTGACTTTGACTTTAAGTTTGTTTTCCAAGTATTAAAATAGTCAGTCAAGCTCTCCCAAATATCTACCTGGGTGTACCTTAACCACCGTTATTCTACTAATTAAAATAGAATTTTCACGCCGACTTATTATGAATAATTAAAACACTGAATTCTGTTATAAATTCGAAACCGTGGCAAATGTATAGTTATTCAATAGCTTAATTGTTCATAGGCCACAAGGCCAATAAACTCCTTGATTGTTATAGAAAACTGATTATTATAAAAATAATAATAAGGTAGATGTACAGTCCAGCAATCAATTAAGTGAACATTTATTTTTAAACTAGTTTTAAGAATGGAACTTAGCATTATTTTGATACTCCATAGCATTTGACCAAAAGTAATAATAATAATAATAATATGTGGGGACATTTTCACACACGGCCATCTGACCCCAAACTAGGGAGACCTTGTACTATGGGTGTCAGACAGCTGATATACATACACAAATACATTTTTTTTTTTTTTTGTAAATACATAGGTACATATATAGGTAACCAACACCCAGACACAAGGCAAACACAAGTGCTCATCACACCAATGTTTACCCTGGGCGGGAATCGAACCCGCAACACGCTGCGCAGCGGTCGATCGCTCAGCCACTGCGCCAACCGTGTCGTCAAATATATGGATTTAAACAAAATATCTCATATATCTATATACCACATAGAGTAATGTCATGAAGGTACGAACTAGTGGTCAACTAATGATGGTTATTAGGTTATATTGTTAAAATAACTGCATTTTAACGATATTTTTTAAATCTAAACGGATAATAGTTTACACTGCTTAATATTTATCGTGAAATAACGAAGCTTACTACATGATATCAATGAAAAAACGAATTAAAATATTTTTATGCGGATACCAACATTTTTGAATTAATGTTACCTTTAGGA
Organism: Charanyca ferruginea; assembly: GCA_947361185.1. Taxonomy (NCBI): domain Eukaryota; kingdom Metazoa; phylum Arthropoda; class Insecta; order Lepidoptera; family Noctuidae; genus Charanyca; species Charanyca ferruginea. The sequence goes on along the minus strand of OX376077.1, from coordinate 17,667,471 downwards.
GATATAGAATAGGATGCACATACATCAGGTATACAATTTGTTTGGTACACTATATTCAACCTTTCGGACGTACAAATGTTATATCACAAAATAAGATAATTATTAGGAACAATGGCATTTCAATTTTTTGTATAATAAAATAAAGTTATTAGGGCTTACGTAGAAAAGAATACAAAATCGGATCAGCAGTTTCGGAGATCAACTACACAAACTTTAATTTATAATATACAGTGATGATGATGTTGATAGTGATAAATATTGACTTATGTACAAAAAAAAAAGAAAAAAAATCGGTCTCAAATATAATTCGCCGTAGCACCCGATATAGTGAAGCTCAAGTCTTAAATAATTACTTTATGAATAGCTTCTTCCGTTCTGTTCATCCGGGAGCGTGTGTGATGAATGCCTTATATTCGCTCTTAAGAAATGATGTGTGCTACGCTTTATGTTGTGTGATAAAGAATTATTGATGTTCCATTTATGGACTTTAGAAGTGTTTGCAGTGGTTTATTATGTGGATCAATATTTTTTTGTGTTTTTCTACACTTTGTTGGCCGAAGTCAAAAAAGAATTACCCGAAATTTATGGTTTTTTGTGGCAGTGTTACAGGCACCCTTCAAAATTACTTTATAAGGACAATGTTTTGGAATCTGCAGTCGGATGCCAACAAGGTGATCCTCTTGGGCCAGTTATTTTCAGTTTGGCTATTCATCCTATAATACAAAAACTAAATTCCAAATTGAACGTATGGTATTTAGACGACGGAACCCTAGGAGGTGATATAGACACCGTTTTGAATGATTTTCAACTCCTGAAACAGCAGTTTGAATCTATTGGCCTAGACCTGAATCCCTCCAAATGTGAAATTTTTCTTTGTGACAATACCGACAGTCAAACGATTTTAGATAAATTTAATGCAGTAGCTCCACAGATCAAAATTTTAGAAAAAAGCTCACTGCACCTCCTAGGTTCCCCAATTTTGGAAGATAGTTTTGCACCTTTCATTGACGAAAAAATCAGACGTTTTGACGATATTTCGGATAGACTCTCCAAAATTAATTTACATTCGGCATTTACCCTCATCAGATATTGTTGTTTTGGTGAAGAGCGAAGGTAATACATGAAATTTTTCATGTATTACCTTCGCTCTTCACCTTTATGGCAGCAGCCACACCTTTTGGACAAAATTGATCAAATTATTAGAGATACACTAACTACAATTCTTAATGTGGTCCTGGATGACCGAGCGTGGCTCCAAGCCACACTGCCCATTCGTTTTGGTGGTCTCGGGGTCCGCAAAATTTCCAGTGTTAGTTTGCCGGCGTTCCTGTCCTCCGTCCACAGCACCGAAAAGTTAACCACAAAAATCTTATCCTCGTCACTGGTTGACTTTGAAGTGCCGTGCTTGACTGATGCGGTGAACGCCTGGAAAGTGGCTTGCCCAAGCACGGTTCGGCCCGTGAACCCATCTTCCCAGAGACAGTGGGATGAGCCGCTCTGCAGGTTGGTACGGAATAAACTTATTAATACGTCCACCAATTCTGCTGAGCGTGCCCGCTTGCTGGCTGTGGGTGAGTGGGAGTCGGGCCTCTGGCTTCAGGCACTGCCGTCACCTAACATAGGTACTATGCTCAGTGACACTACATTCCGGCTCGCTACATGCCTACGTCTGGGCGCACCTTGCGGGGCCCCGCATCGCTGTCAATGTGGTGAAGTTGTCGACTGCCTCGGTCACCATGGCCTTTCCTGCTGTAAAAGCGCAGGCCGGATAGCACGGCACGCCAGCATTAATGACATCATCCGTCGTGCTCTTGCCTCCGCCGGCGTGCCAGCTGTGTTAGAACCTAATGGCTTGGCACGTGACGATGGTAAAAGACCAGATGGAATGACCATAATGCCGTGGAAGTTGGGTAGACCTTTGGTGTGGGATGCAACTTGTGTCGACACCCTTGCGCCATCCCATCTTCCTAGCACGTCGTGTTGTGCTGGGGCGGCTGCTGCGGGTGCCGAAAACCTCAAACGGCGTAAATATAACAACCTTCTTGGAAGTTATATGTTTGAGCCGTTTGGGGTTGAAACACTAGGGCCATGGGGTCCGAGTGCTCACCTTGTTTTTAAAGACATTTCTAAGCGGTTGGTCGACTCTTCACGTGGCCAGAGGGCTGGCCTTTTCTTGGGCCAAAGAATTAGCATTGCCATTCAACGTGGTAATGCTGCTAGCCTTCTGGGCACTTGTCCCATTGTGAGCGATGCGGACGAGTTTTTTGATGCCCTGTGAGCCGTCCATTGTACATAATTTATATATTTCTTTAAATTTATTTTAAGCTTTGTACATTTTTAATTCTTTTAAATGTTGTAAATCTAATGTTATAATTACCCTTTGTGTGTTTAGATTTGTGTGTGTAAGACGCTATTTGGCCTTTTTTTTAATATTTTTTTTTTTCATTTATAACACTGTGTAGCTATGCAATTTAATAACGAGAAAAAAGCTTTTTATTTCTGTAATTTAATTTAAATTTAAATCTTTAAAAATTGCCTACGAGTCTAGCGGCATTGACACGTTGGATCGCAATGCTTAACTTCTGACCAAGGTAAAAACGACATTTCCACATGACGGCAAGGTAGAGGATTTTTTATGCCTTTTGGTATTCGTTTTTTATTTTATTAGTTATAGGTTTTCTTTTTTAATATGCGTGTAAATATTGTGCATAATTATCTAAATACAATAAGCAAGATAATTTTAAAATAAAGTGTAAAACAGTGCGTTAAATGAAATTGAAAGAGATCAAAATAGCATTACAATATTTTTAATACCATAAAAAAATTAACCCACCTTTCTCGACTTCCCGGTAGCAATTTCCCCAGATTGCAACATTTAAGTCCACACCCGCTATACATGGTGCTCAAAACCAATTTAAATTTACTGCTACCAAACTTCCAATCAATCTAAAATGAACTCTATATCCTCCACCAAAGTAGGAGAACAACTAAGTTCATGAAAAATTTATTGAATTTGTAAAATGGTGGTGGTCAGACCTTGTCATGTAATCTACTGCTCTAATTATATCAATTACTTCTTTATTGAAGGTGATTTGGCAGCAATGGCAGCGATCGTACAACAGATTGCAATTGCATTGTATCGAAGATCTTAATTCTATTATTTTGTAGATACAGAATAAATAGAAAGATTCGTTGAACTTCAAAGCACCGAGTTGTAAAGTTGCGACATCCGATAATGTGCTTTGTGTTCTGAGAGATTGTACTAAATACGTGAAGATTATTCTTTTAATTATGTTTTTGGTGTTGCTTAACCTTCCGGGTTCGGTAAATTGATGCTTGTATTTTTCTAAAGTAACCAAAGTAATAAAGAGCTTTTACTTTTTAGGCGCGTTGCCTTTTATTATAGATAGCTATAATATCGTCTATAGTAGTGTTCGTTTGCTAAGTGGCTAGGTACGAGCTTTAATAGTTATGATGATCCTCAATTTTATTAAGAATTGTGCATGTCCATTATGCGTAGAAATGTTTGAAGTTTACTTAGAAAACGAAGGATGTCTTCGAATGAAACTTAATTAAATCATTGAAATGTTTATTCTCTATTAAATTTATTTTATTTTATTAAAAAACATCCATCGGTTTTTAAGGAAACTTTAACTATATCTGACGACCCTGCATACCTATCTCTTTTGCTGACTGTACAGTAAGAAGTAAACATTTATACTTAGTAGTAAATGCTAAAGAATTCTTTTTGTTTGAACAATTGCGATTCCTGATATAAGCTATATTTAATTCAATTTGATAAAATATATTGCGATCAAAACAATTAGGGAAGATTTACATGGACGATGAATGGCTCTAAATATGACGCTTTTCCACTTCGTTCGGTTCACTGCTTCTCTCAGGGCGGTTGTAACAGAGAGTTCAGTAAGAGGGGGATATTTGATCTGTCCAGCGGTTAGGTTAGGTGAACAAAAGGTAGTATTGGATAAAATCAAAGGTACAGAGCTACAGACAGTCACGAGCGTAAATATGTGACTAACAATACTATACTCCATTTATAATAGAATTAGAAAACAGAGGCTCATAGAAGCAGGAATGCAAAACATTTTATATCAAAGATAAGTTAAACTTAAAAAAAACTTATTCTAACATAATTTTGATGAATAGATCTAAGATAGTACTAAATATGGACGTATAATAATATAAACAGAAAAAAAGCCTTTTAAAGATTAGGTAACATTTTAAATTTGGTAGTATTACAGTGAATCGAATAACGTTTCGGGTATTGTAAGTTTATCCCTGCTTCTGTTAGGTTTTTAGCATTGACAATGTAATTTTAAATTGGAATTAAATATACAAGTTAATGAAAGCCACATAATTTTAGAAAATATATTATTAGAATAGTTACAATGTATACGAGCGACAACTACTGTAAAAATAGATTATAATAAATTCGGTGTCTATCGCAACTTTAACATGTTTATTGTACTCTTGTTACAAAATGTGCATTAAAAAGAAACTTTTTTAACTTCTGTCTAATGCTATTGTAAATGGAGTATAGTACTGCAAAAGAAACGGAGATAAAAATGCAGCTAATTCATGAAGTATGGAAACTGATATTAACATAATAGAATAAACTGGCCAATTAATAATACAAGTTTTAAACACGGAAAGAATAATTAATAGCCAATTAAACAGTCTATTTATTATCAATGAAGACGAAATTCGAACATGTGCATTGCAATGTGTAGCAAAAAACTCATTTTTAGAATAACGGCCAAATAATTTGTGGATAAACTGGTATATTTATGGTATTGGTAATAATACGGGCTGTTTAATAGATACATAGCTGGCTTCCACATGTTCCCATTGTTTTTACGCCTTGTCTAGGCTGATGACAACTTTATTATATTTAACAAAGGAGTTCAAGGTTGAATTCTCATGTTAACCACGAGTAAAATTATTAAACAACTAAATATGCTCCATTACAATTTTGAAGAGTAATGACCTTAATGTATGTACCTACTCATATTAGGAGGTGGAGCATCGAATAACCATATTGTGCTACGACCGCCAATTTGTCTGCCAAGTATACTAATATGGCCATATACATCAATGGTAGCATGTGTGATGTTTACATTATTAACATATTTTTTACATTCAACACATTTCTTAACACTATGAAGTTTAAATCCCTTGACAACCTTGTCGTAAAGACACTAATACGAATTCTGGCCGCTATTACTCATAGAGTAAAACTCTTTCAATGCTTATTTCAAAGTAAAAAGATAGATGAAAATAAAGCTTGTTAACTTGGTGTCAGAAAAAGGACTTGACTTTTCCCTGACTTTTGATGGTGAAAAAGTATTTTTACCCGGACTTATTTCATTTTAATATTATCAGTTACTTACACACATTTTACACAATGAAGTTTTCAAAGTACCAAGGTATCTATTTTGCCGTAAATTATGTCTATAAACAAACAAGCATTAAGCTTACAATTACCAACCTTCTTGCACCCTTGGAGCCCGCAAGGTCCGCCGAGTTGAAGCTGGAGTCGGCGGCCTGAGCTTAACGGCACGTTCTCGACCCACGTCCACGTCTTCACGTCCTACCTTCACCTTACTGATTGGCCTGTTTGCATCTGCTGTCGTCTTCCTGAATCTTCCATCATCAACCCATCTACACCCATTACTACTACCGACACCTACCTTCACCTTCCTACACAACTCATCTCCATTAAACTATGATTTTTTATATCATATTTTATTATAAATATACTTGTACCTCTTTACCTTAACATCTTCTTTTATTTATCTGCCGCTTCACGACACATGGTGGAAACATGTTTCGTTCCAAAACACAAATTGAATATATAGGCAACATCATCATCATCTTCCTGCGCTTGTCCCATGTTACTTCGCTGAAACATGTCTTCTTCCATTCCATCCTATCAACCGTCATGATGTCACTGAATACCTTCTTTTTCATATTATTTTCTCTTTCATATTCTTCACACAATTCATCCATCTTTTCTTTGCCCTTCCTCTTTATCTCTATCCATCATCATCATCATCATAATTTCAGCCGAAAGACGTCCACTGCTGGACATAGGCCTCCCCAAGGGGGGTTTTGCCATAATCGTCACGCTTGGCAGGCGGATTGGCGATCGCAGTATGATTGTTACAAAGGCACAGAGAACGCTGCTGCCCATTCTCTGGTAAGTCCCTTAGTCGCCTCTTACGACACCCACGGAAAGATATGGGATGGTGCTATTTTTTACGTCCGACACCACACGGACAATATCTCTATCCATTCACATATATATGCATTGCTCTTTTGTTTACATGCGTTTCATTCCTGCTCTTTACATACTCATACCAAGACAAACGATTCTCTTTCAACTTTGATTTGATTTTTAATTTAAGATGTGGGCACCATAGCTGCCTAAATTAAAATGGAACTATGCAGGCCACATCTGCTGCATACTGCAGGAGGGTTAGGCAGTACCCAAATTGGTTTCCGAAAATAAGGAACGGGTGACGCGGTAGACCCAGACGAAGACGGCGAGTTGGACTTTTACCTAAAGGATTATACAAAAAATACAGAGAAAATAAATGTTATTTGAAGATGCAGAGAAAACTGGTTTGATCTGAAACTAAAAAATCGAAAGTCTAAACTGAGCTATCGGACAGAAGCAAGTTCTATCATAAAATTCGAATCGTCCGGCGCCATCTTTAACGTATAAATCAGTCATCAGATGCGTATGCGATTAGTATATGAGTATAATCGGCCATCTTGGGTGTGGGCAGAACAATACATGGTCAATGGTGTCAGTTTCTCGGTTTTGCTGTTTAGCTTATTTTCTTTTGTTTTAGGGAGCTAAGAATATTTTATGAGCAAGAATTTTCGATGTCATGTGTGATTCTAAAAAGCTCTGGTGCCCGTTAAAAAATTGTGGAATCTGTTGCTAAACTTGGAATCGAACGAATTGACATTTGATTTAAAAGAAGCTATAGCATTAAATTTAGACAATATTCAACAATGTTGACTATTCTTACCTAGCTGGATTTTTCCCATGACTTCATCCGCATAAAAATCAATTATTATGGACGCAGGCGAAGGCTCTCTTTCTCAAACAATGATCAGTTAAGCAGTTTTGCAGTAATACGGTGACAAACAGACAGAAATCAAATCAAATCAGTTTACTGCAAACATGTTGTACAGGGGTTGGAAAAATGGTTTTAGTATCAAACATGCACCCTGTCCTTACAGCAGTGCAATTCTGTAAGAATTCACTCGCGAATTCGAATCCTATCTCATTTCCGATTTCACTTACTAGAAGTGAAAAGTATTTGGTTTTCGATTAAATAGTAAAGAAATAATAGTTCGCTTCACCTATGCCAGCACTTAGTAGCGCTAGTGTAGTTTTCATCGAGTTACAGACTACCTAAAACAGTTTTCACCGCGGAATCAGAAGTGAGATCTGAAGTGAGTTCTTACAGAATAACATAGCTGGGCACTGCAAAACAAATTAAATTAACAAATTCACAGATAGACACTTACTTTCGGATACGACTTAATCTTTCGACCTTGACCGAAGTAAACCCATTGGTTCCAATTTGAGTTCAGTAGTTCATACTACAAGAGCATAAGTGGCTTCTGTTCAAGTTCAACTCCTGAACAAAGCATCTTAACCAGATGAGTGCTTTAAATCACTTTGTCAATCAAGACTCGTTACAGCATTGTTGCATCTTGCTCATTGTTGACCAGATGGAGCATAGGCAGCAAACCAAAGATAAGTAAATTGCTCGAAAAATAATATGGCTAACTAATATGGGAACTTGGAGGTGAAGGGTGTTATAGACTAAATCCCAATAATTATTCACTGTTTCAATTTGTCACTCAGAAATGTATTCCATACCCAATCCTCATTCGTCATCGTTTCTACTACTACTATAACTACTGCCAGTCTGCATCAACCTACTGCTGGCCTCCATGATTTCCTGTGGTTTTGGTCTAGGGCTAGTAGTAGCTGGACAAAATTAAAAGACAATGGTTTACCCATTGTCTTTTAATTTTGTCCAGCTCTTCTCGTCACATTTTTTTTTCAGTGCTGCCGACATGCTTTTTGGCAGTGTCAGTGTTATTCGCCGAGGCGATTCCATTCGCACATATTATTAATTTTTCGCGCTGTTTTGAATCATACGCAACGTATGTATGTATGATTCAAAACAGCGCGTCAATTAAAACAAAAAATAATAATAAAATAACTAAGCGACATTTCGAAAATGTAAAAACTACAAATTGTAGTATGAATGTTAAAGATTAATATGAATTCAAGTTTGTGAAAAAAAAATACAGTTTACTAACAAAACTCAACTAAATACGAGATTTTTTTAAAGATTTTTGTACAACTTAACGTATTTTTGTTTATTAAATTAAACAGTATTCTTATTTTTTGCCAACGATAATCGGTTAACACATTCACTGTGGTATTCATTACATATTTTTTATGGCAATTATGGTAAAAGTATTGATTATATCACTTTAACAGTGACGACTGTTTTGAATTATTTTGCTCGGTACAGTCTTAAGAGCAACCAAAAGACGTAGGTACTAAAACATTTTGCGATAAGTGCAGAAAGGTGATCATACTTGTTGATACATTTCTTGATATAAGTTAAGCGCCAAACAGTTCCATGCTACTGAAAAACGAACTTCCTAAACCAGACTCTTATCCTGCCTCCAATCAACCTTGAACCCAATCAGCATTAAAATCCTCCACACGAAGTATTATCTCTTGCATAAGTTAAACCAAGTCAACCATTATTCATGTTAATATTGATAATAATTAACGACTTACGTCATGTTAGGTTAACTAAACCGTTAATTTAAACCCGTTTGGGTTCCCACACGGGTCGAGAAAAGTTAATAATGTGGTCAACAAGGAAATTCTATTAATAGTTTTATGTGTTGGTGATAGGTCGGCTGGGATTAGCGCATTAAGTGGTAATTAAGGGTTTTGATTCAGTTAATGTGTGTGATTTAATTGCGGTTATTTTTTGAAGTATCATAGAAAAAATATATACAGAGAAATTCCACTTTTAACATGAAGCTACGCGTCTATTGATTTTGTTACCGTAGCGAGTCAGCACGCTAAAGTGGAAGTGGATCAGCTCCGTCTGCAGACGGACAGACGGTAGATGGAGCAGACACGCTTTAGAGTGGAGACCGCGTTTGGGCAAGCGTAGTATGGGACACCTGCGGCACGATGGACCGACGACGATTTGACGAGCTGCCCAAGACCACGTTGGTTGGTGATCTATGGACTCCTCCATATGCTGCCCTATGCTCAGGCTGGCCTATGTTCAGCCGTTCACTGCTGAACATAGGCCTCCGCCTATGTTCAGCAGTGAACGGCTGAACATAGGCCTCCTGATATATATACCGTAGTGAGTAATCACAATATCTCAGTTAAGCTATTCCTTTTGGTTTCTTACTTTCTGTCTGTAGCCAGGTACTTAAGTAGTGCTTCTCAAAGTTCATCTCGTGGGCTTAATAATAATAATAAAGCTATTTTATTCCATATTGCCAATTTACATTTCAAATGTTGTTAGTACTTTGTTAGTATATTTTCCTTAGAATATGTTAGTACTTATGTTAATCTTCTTTGTTTGGAATATGGACCCCTTTTTGGGTAAAGGCCTCCTCCAGCTTCTTCCACAGGTCCCTGTCTAGGTCTAACCAATTGTTCCCTGTCACCTGTATGATATCATCAGTCCACCTTCTCTTTGGTCTACCAACATTTCTTTTCCCTCGTGGGCCTTTCCATCAAGTGGTCTCTATGGTCCATCTTTTATCTGTGTAGCGTGAAATGTGTCGTCATGGGCTTTATATAATTCAATACACTCAATTTTTGTCAAGGGGGCAATTCTCATATTTACAGTGATCCTGACAAAATAACCTCTATACTTATACTTTATTGACGTTTGCTGACATCGGTTGTCAGATTAAATACTAGATTTATTTTTTATTGTGTCGTTTAGAGAACAACACTTCTGATATACTGTATTATGTGACAATATCAGGTAACTAGTAGATACTAAATGGTAGGTAATAACATATCGTTGGTATCGTTACCCTGTTTCTCTCATAAGAAGGTTGGTGAGGATATCGTTTAGAACCTTAACTAATGACTAGTTGAGGTTACAATAATTACTATCTTTTGCCATAATGTTGTAACTAGTTACAATCTGGCTAGTTTTACAACTGTATGCAGAAATTCTTTATCAAAGCGTTCTAATACATAGAGAAGTGTTCTAAGTCTTATAATAAATTAAAATAAAGTTTAACCTAAACTTTATTTTTATTCTACAGCTTAATCAACCGGACTATTCTATAAAATCTTTCTCGGAGAATTAAGGTACTTGAGGTGAGCCACATCTAAAGCCGCTATAATATAATAATAATATATTTTCGCCCTTATTACGTCTGGGGTCGTTGTTTGTTTCACATTTTTGAAATATATATTAATATGCCTTGCTATATCTGTCCACATATTTTGGTGACGTAAAAAGATATACCTATATTATAGCTGCGACTGTGGTCACTCACAGATTAATATAGAAAATATATCGTAATATGCACTGCTATGAATTTTATTAATATATACATATTATAGCTACGTCTGTGACGGGCTCAAAGCTCGTCTTACACCCACTTACTCTAAATTCAGTGAGAAGATTTTATTTAACAGAATACCACAGTTGGCATAATAAAACCCAAATTTTAATAAATCCTCAAACGAACTACTTTTTTTTCTATATTCCTTTTCGTACCAAAGAGATCCGACCCAAAAAGGTCTCATTTCCATGCAGACTTGTACAAGCTGACAGCGGTATCATTATGCTACTAACAAACAGGGGTTGTCCAAAAACGCGATTCTCGTTATAAATGTTGAAACTTGTCGCGTCGGTGACAGAAGGTACGATGTTACAAACTGGCCGCTTGTTGGTAAGCACAAAGGTCCGTTTCACTTGTAACTTTTCAATAATACTGTTTAAATAAATTGGGTAGAAATACATAAATTTGTACTTGGTACTTGTCTGTGTTGTCTTAACATAAATACAAGGTATGTTAGGGATTTCTAAATACTTTTTAGGTTAGAAAAATGTATCTACTAACAATACATTTAGAATGATTAATGGTAATTTTTTATAAAAAAACCGTGTGGCGCCGGTCGCGAATAGCACCACCCCATTTCTACCCTTGAGTGTCGTAGAAGGCGACAGAGGGATATTGATCGGAGGAAGAGCATCAGCGTCCTTCTGAGTACCATAACACCTACTGCGATCGCCAATCGCCATGCATCGGCCAAGCATGCCGATTACGGCTGAACCGCTCTTTGGGGGAAATCTATGTCCAGCAGTGGGCGTCAAAAGGTTGATATGATGATGATGATAGAAAAAACCATCATCATCTTCAAACCCTTGTCCCATGTTACTTTGGAGCAACACGTTTTTTTTATCACATTAGGTCCTGTCACCGTCATACTATAATAGACTCGGTTTTATTTCACAACATTCCATCCATTTTTTCTCGGGCCTTCCTCTCCATCTCCATCCATTTTTTCTCGGGCCTTCCTCTCCATCTCCATCCATCCACATTTTTTAACCTTTTAACTGCCACTGTCATGTATAAATGACAAACCAAAATGTGCCCAGCACGCCATGGTCACGACTACATGACAGGCATGACAGACGAATTACTACTCTATGGTATTACGTTTAGAAACATACGTCCATAGAGTAGTCATTCGCAGTAGCTTGGCGCCGAGGGCACGATTTTGTTTTATTGACGTGGCGGTCAATAGGTTAATAAATATAAAATTCATTAAAAAAAGAAATGTAAAATAATATTAATCATTAAATAATAGGCATTTTATACTTCGAATTTGATGATTGATTTCTATATATACAAAACGTGGGTCTATTTTAATTTGTGTATAATATTTTTTGTATTACAATTTTTAAACGGTAATTTGCATTTTTAGAACCGTACATGTGTCTAAGTAATATATTAGTCCATTAATTTTTTCATTAAACGAAACGTGAGTATTGTTACACATTATAGATTAAGAACAACGGATTAACTCACTGTGTTGTCGTTGTTGACGAACCCGACAACACAGTGAGTTAATCCGTTGTTCTTAATCTATAATAAGTCCATTAATTATTACATCAACATATAGTATAATCAATATATGACTAGATATTATTACACCAACAATGAAATTAATTAAAAAATATAATATGAATGATGACAGTGAAATATTGCCTTTTGCCTACCATTTTTTGACCAATGAGTCATTTCTATTTAAATATGCAGTCGTAAAGAACCGGTTAATATAAAAATATCGAATGCCTGCTTCTGGCCATTAATATAATTATTCTCTATAAAGTATTTAAATAAAAATCGCTTTGATAAAAGCGGTCAAATAATTCTTAAGACGGTAACGTCATTGATACGTACTCTTTACACACATACAAATAAATAATAAAATTAAAGTGTCTGTTTGTAATGTCAAAATAACAGCTTTTTAATAAATGCAAATAAATGTATGTCTGTTTGTTTGCTCTGGCCAATCTCCAAACTAGCTGGTCCGATTTTGACGGGACGTTCACTTGCAGATTGCTGATGTTTGAAGGAGTCACATACTTACTTTTATTTTAGAAAAAGAATTAGGGTTCTGCGAATAAAAAATATTTTCGCGGGTAAGCGATATTCACACGGACAAAATCGCGGCATAGATTATGCTAGTTATGGTATAAAGTAAAACAAAAAATATTTAGCGCTGTAGGTTCATACACAAGTAAAAGATAATAATTTCGAATGTCACAATTCGAATGACGCAATTAGTGCTTGCGAAATCATTTGTTTCAACCAATCCTAAAAAGAATACAAAATAAAAAAAAAACAGTGAAAAAATAATGTAAAATTTGCCGGACGAAAACGGCAAAACTGTTCGCGCGGCTAAACGACGCATCCATATGCATAGGACGTGCGCCCGCGCCGGTGAAGACAGAAAGATTGATCGAGCTCTTTTAATATAGCAATTTACACCTGTTATGCTTTTACAGCTTCCTTATACAACGTCTTCATCATCTTCAAACGATTATATCGTTGGTGTGAGAAAAAATCCAATTTGAGATTTGAATTTTAAATTCTAGTAAATTTGCTGGTTACTTTATTCTTCCATGTATGTACAAGATTGTTGTAAATCTTTTAGATAAGCATATTTACTCGAAATGCCAACAGCCTTTGATGTGGTTTGATTTATCTTTGATTAAAACCTGCATTCATATTCTAATTTATTTCAAAATTGCTTGTTGATTTTATGTTGTGATAACTCAAGGTGATAATGGGTGCATATTATTTAATATCTGCCTTTATAATTGTGTATTAAACTGTTACTTTCTTAGAATTTTATCTTGGTGGTTTTATTTGCAAAATGCGGAAATCGATAACAATAGGATTGTTATTTTTGTAGACAGCAGAAGTGCTCTGCAGCATATAGTTCGATGCGCCTCTGGCCACAGAGGTATCTCGATAACTTATGCTATATTAAGCCAAATATGGTATTTCACATCCAATAATATTAATGTTATATTGCAATGGGTTCCGTCGCATGTGGGTTTACGGGGAAACGAGGAGGTTGACCAATTAGCAAAGACTTCTATCTTGGACGGTATTGAGCTAAATATTACTCCGAGCTACTTCGAACTTTTGCCGAAATACAAAATTGAATGCTCTAAAAATTGGAAAGAATATTTTAATAAAATATCATTAGAAAAGGGAATATGGTACAAGACATTGCAATGTGAACCTCCTCGTATTCCCTGGTTTGCCGATACTAAGCTTAATAGAAAGTTTATAATAATAGCGCATAGACTACGGTCTGGACACGTTCCACTCAACAAGTTTCGACACTTAATGGGGAAAAGTGACAGCCCCAACTGTACGCAATGTCATACGGTGGAGGACGTCCATCACTTGTTGGTGGAGTGCGTCAGGACCCGAGCTGCTAGAGAGGCGCTGATGAATACCTTCAAAATTAATTTGATAGATGTTGGTTTTGTTCAAAGCATATTATCAGAGCCTGTCTCAAATGCAGCTATCCTACTTTATAAAATAGTATATAAGGTTTTGAAATCTGATTAGTGTAAAGCTTTTATTGAATTAGGTTATGATGGGGCTGGCATGGTCGGGTTGTGACCAAAAGCCCCAAAATGTATAATAGACAATAAAAATAAAAAAAATCTTGGTGGTTTGGTCACCGTTTTGCTGAAATAGTTTTACAGTTAATAAATGGTATTGTCACTCAGCTTCCACCGCTTTTTCTTCTCCTTCTTCTCAGTCTTTTGTTACCAAAAGCTGGGTGTAGGCATCCTGCATTGCACGTCATTTGCCTCTATACTGGGCCTTCCCCTTTTAACCTTGTCCAGTAATTTTAACCAGGTCATCGGTCCACCTCACTGACTACCCCACGTCTAGACCAGGTCCAGGATTCCACTCCAGGATTATTTTTCCCCATCTGCCATTGCTTCTGCGGCTTATATAGCCCGCCCACTGCCAATTTCTCTGAGCTACGTACGTACCATGTTGGATTATAAAAATAAACCCAATTTACCTCGAAAATCATCAATTATATGAAAAATAAACCACAATTCAAAGGTCGAGTAAAGAAAAAGGTCTAAATACCTAACTGGATTCCACAAACTTTTAGTCGAAATTAAAATTTAATCGAATAATCGTTACATTTCAATTGAATTGGTTAATGGACAAGCGCCTCCGACTATTGGACATCTTTATTTCGGTTCAGTACCGAGTTCAATCGATATTGTAATCGATTCTGACGTTCAAATAGTAGACATTACTTTAAGTGACGAAATTGAGTTTAATAGTAATAAGTTGATGGGTAAAGGAGATTCTCTAGAGAGGGAAAAGATTCTATTTGAGATTGGAATTGCTTCTTTAAGAGATCTGATAATGGAATTAGATGGCTTGGTGCTATGAAGCAATGCACGGATGATCAAAGCGTTTTCACTTTCAGAAATTATTTTTTAGATGTAATTAAAACCTTAGTAAGTAGTCATATAAGACGTTTAAAACATCAAACTCAGAAAGTTCTACATTTAGAAAGTTCAAATATTAGCCACAAAGATGCCAATTTTTTATTTGCAAGATCAGAATTACTCCTCTGTGCTAATTTAAAAGTCGAAGTCAAAGCATTTACTTCGATTAAACCATTTACAGGCACTTTTGAATTATCAAAGAGTCGAGTAGATCAGTTAGTCAGACAGTTGAAGTTAGTTGCTCGTTTCAAAACGTTGGTAGGTAATTTTCCAGTAACCGCTTTAATTAAAAAGCCGAAGCAGCATGTTGTCGTTATTCTAAAAGTCTCATAATTATCTTAAACTGTAGTCATAACCTTAATTGTTAAGCGACGCGTGCTTCCCCACAAAATCGAATGGTTTAATATCATTGGTAAGACCAATTAAAATACCGTTATTTTTACACTGATATCACGTTTCACAAAAACGCAATCGTTTTCAATCTCATTAGGTGCTCATGAAGGTCATGTAATTATTTATTTTAATTAGTTATCGGCCGTCATGATATTGAGTATGTCAATGTGTATCGAATTGCCATAAAATTTATTAAAGAGTAGTTGACACAGATGGTTCGGCTTTGTGAATTTAATTTATTTGATTATTTTAAGAAATAAAGCAACGCAAACCAACCCATGTTAAAATTTCTTGCATTTAAAGTAATTGTAGGTATTGATTTAATTATATATTAATTCGATGTTGATAATTTTTGCCTCGGAAAGCACATAAAGACGTTGGTCCCGGCTGTCATTTATAGATCTTTGCTAGTCCTTATAGTTAGTCAGAAGCTAGAAAATCGGGTCTTAACATGGGGTATCGTGTTACCCAGCAACTGGTCTGTGGAGGTCAGGATAGGCAGTCGCTCCATGTAATACACTGGTATTCAGCTATATTGGGTCAGACTGGAAGACGACCCGAACAAAGTTGGTAAAAGGCTACGCAGATGAGATGCGTTGATAAATTTTAAATCCATTTTAAGCATCAGATTTGGATAGACATTGTACTGTTTATGAATAGTAATATTGATAAATTGAATTAGTTTGACATAATTACATTAAATATCGAGAGATTTTCGGTTGGCTCGTTTTAACAGAAAAGTAATTACTGAAACAATGAAGGTTTCATAACAGTGGTTGGATTTATTTATTTATTTACTAGCTTTTGCCCGCGACTTCGTCCGCGTTAATGTCGGTTATATTGGATGCAGACGAAATCGCGGAAAAAAGTAGCCTATGTCCTTCCCCGGGATTAAATCTATCATCATGTCAAATTTCATCAAAATCGGTTCAGCCGTTTCATCGTGAAAGTGTAACAGACAGAGTTATTTTCGCATTTATAATATTAGTATGGATTTGGGACAAACAAACAGTTACACATTAAATCTTATGAACTAATTTACATAATAAATATGTGATACAAATGTGCAACTCACACCGTTATCCACAATACACAAAAAAAGATGTTTATGTTATGAGCAAAACGAAATAAAGTTAAATAAACAAGCAATTATTAAATATATTTAAAGGCACTTGATTGTTTTGATGAGGCAGTTACGAAACTTATAAACCGGCATTGCAAATATATCTAATTCTGTAAATAATTTATTATAATTATTACAAATACGACGCAGAGGTGCTCGGACACCAGCGTTGGTCCGACAGGAGGAAACTGCAAAAAGTGTCTAGGAACAATGTAGTGTACTCTATTAGTTATTTCTGAGCAGTCGTATCTATGATTACACAATATATCGTAAAGAAATATAGTTTAGTAAGTAGGAAGTAGTGGATAAGAGGTAAAAAAGTAATACTCCTCCATCCTAAAATCTTAGAACTGCTATAATACGCTACCGATGCCTCACATGTTGAAACAACAAGGAAACATGAAACTGAGATAACAAAGTTCAGTAAACTTAGCGCCACACAGAATTTCACAACCAACACGGTTCAGGAGACGGCAAATATTAATATGCACCATTGTGGCCCCAACTTAAGACATATTAAAGTAGAGGAACTGAATAGGGAAGCCAGATTGCTAGGCTAGGCCAGTATTGTACCTAGCAGTCCAACAATATACCCCGCGTGAGATAAATACAATGACTTTCTAAAGCAAACACGATTTGAACTCATATAATAGATGGTGTCAACTTGAACAAATTTTGAACAGCATTGTGTAAACAGGTATGAATAATTGGTTCTGTGTGGTCTGCAGCTAATTGTGGGCCACCCTTGTTTCAGCTGTTTAAGGTACCTTAGGTGATAAGTCAGATGAATGAACAACAGGACTTCTTCCGCGGGAACGTCGGTTATCGCGGATGCAGACATATTAGGAATTTAGCTTGTATCATTTATTGAGGTTTAAGCTTAGTTCGTACATTTCATAAAAAATCGGTTTCATGAGTAGTTTTGCCGTAAAAACGTAATAATAAAAAACTCACTTATGCATTAATAATAATATCATTACAGATGAAGATATTTATTTGATTTTTCTGTAAGTAGCTGTTTTCGAACTAAATCTTCTGCAGTTAATATCGCTTCGGCGATGGAGAACATCGTAAGAACACCTGGACTTATAAGCAAACGTGATAATCAATGCTTTCGTAGAAATCCATGTTATCTCATCAATTTCTAATGCGTCTACGTCATTGACTCTGTACATTGTACGTATTATTATCAAAGTAGGACAATTTTTATCAGCTATCTACAGATTTTAGTCACGACGCAATTACTTGTCTAAGTGCAATATCGAATGTTTAATAGTTCTGCCACATTTATCTTGTTCTCTTAATGTACTAGAATTAGGATAGTGTTCTGCGTTTATTTTAGTCACAAATGATTCCAGTTAGTTCTGTTCAACCAGTAACTACCTTTATTTGGAGTTCATTGATATTACGGAAATATTAATTACGAGTATATTGACTGTTGGCTCTATAAGGGCCGAGTTACACCGGAATGGCAGCGGCTGCCAGCGGCCGCTCGCATCGCCGCGGGCGGCCTCGCGACCTTTTCAAGCTTTTCAAGCGATACTGGTCTTTTAAGTATGTAGATAAAGTTTAACATTATTTCACACTGAAAGTGCTCGCCACGCCGCTGCCGGCCGCTGCCATTCCGGTGTGACTCGGCCCTTAGTTCGTTAATTGATCAGTGTCTGAAATTTACGAAGTATTAGTTGAAAATGCTTAATTTAAACATGACAAATTATACAGTCTTAAGACGCAGACAAAAGCTAAACCGCGGTCACTGTCAGACTGCACGGATAAGATAGACACGACACTTGTAATTAATTTCAGAAGCAATTATAGATTTACTTACTAAAAAATAAAAAATATTTTTAGCATTCTATCCATATTTTTATATGCTATTGTTTTTTGAATATTAAGGATTGAAACTTACGGTAAGAGCTTAGTCTACCCTTTAATTGGTATCGAGATAATTTCTCAAAAACGATTTTTGTAACAGTGAAGACATAAAAAAAATGATTTTTTGCTCGTATACTTACTACATTCACTCAGAAACATGTTAAAGAATAAACATATATATTTTTCCACTATCACAAACTCAATAGATTTAAAGAAAAATTGTTTGAAATAAAACTATTTGGAGTACTCGGGTCTAGTCAGCGCCTTAAGCTATAACCACAAAAATACTAATATCCCAAAGACTTCCGATACGCATGGAAAGACGCAGCTGGCATCGGTTTTGTACAAACAACACTATTGATATTTTACTAGCCAATTTCTAAATGATTTTCACAGAAGTCGACAAAGACACCGTTTTAGATGCATGTCTAAATGTGTAACATAACAACTAACAGTGTAGTTACTGTCAGTCATAATTTAGATTATGTATCGAGTTCCGAACGTACGTTTAGATTATTAAATGTCGAAAGCCAACTTTTTTCTCTCGCAGAATTGTTTTATGATAAAATGTGTTTTAATGGATATAAATGATTTATTTGGTGTAAGTATTGAATGATATTTCTTTTGAACTGTTGAAACGAATCGCACGCTTTTGAAAGGTTTTCATGTGTTCTAGATTTAGCACAATTCCAAGTACCTGGTTTCAACAAGATTTGCTGTACCAGTTGCTACTGTTTTTATTATAAAATTAGTATAGGGATAACGTAGCATTATAAAATTAGTATAGGTATAACGTAGCATTATAAAATTAGTATAGGGATAACGTAGAATTATAAAATTAGTATAGGGATAACGTAGCATTATAAAATTAATATGGGGATAACGTAGCATTATAAAATTAGTATAGGGATAACGTAGCATTATAAAATTAGTATAGGGATGACGTAGCATTATAAAATTAGTATAGGGATAACGTAGCATTATAAAATTAGTATAGGCATAACGTAGCATTATAACATTAGTATAGGGATAACGTAGCATTATAAAATTAGTATAGGGATAACGTAGCATTATAAAATTAGTATAGGGATGACGTAGCATTATAAAATTAGTATAGGGATAACGTAGCATTATAAAATTAGTATAGGGATAACGTAGCATTATAAAATTAGTATAGGCATAACGTAGCATTATAAAATTAGTATAGGGAAAACGTAGCTTCCTAAGTAGCGAAAGTATTTTCAGAATCCGACCCGTAGTTCCGGAGAATAGCACATTCAAACTAAAAAGCAAACAAACTATTTAGTTTTACATTAGTATAGAACAATAACATAATTTTGTACCAATCAGGAAAGTGAGAGTATTCTAAATTTATCGCGTATAAATTTCCAGATACACAAATGAATTAGTGTCACAATTGATATGAATTTGTCCGTAATTGAATATTACATACATTTTTGCGGTAAGTTATCGCTTTATCTTTAGTAATAGGGTTGAACGAATCTGTATAAATGGTATTTACTGTGACATATTGTTGCTAACGACTATTTGCAATGGTCGTTAGCAACAATATGTGCCTGTTAATTATTTTATAGAATTATGATGTTTATTGAGGTCTATTTCAGTCTTTATATTGATTGTATGTTTTAAGTTCCTTTTTAAAGTGACAATGTATTGCTATTCATTTGTATTTAGTGTGTCATGGCACAACGAATCAAATCGTCTCGCATTTTTTTTAATGTTGGTTATTAAACTCTGATTGTTTTTTAATTTACTCTAATCATGAGTTTTATACACATTACATTACATTGAACGGTTTTGCTTGTTAGTAATGTCAAGTATTTGACATTTTGAATTATTTGATGAGAAATTGTTGGTTTTCTCGTTTTTTCAGGATTGAATTATGAAGTGGTTAAAATAAATGACGTTCAGCATATTTTATTAACAAAAGCGCAATAACAACATACAATTCATAATATGCGTGTTACTATCAACATGTTTTTTATATTTAAACTGACGAAAACGTAGTATTTTACTCTTGTACCGATTTATTATTGAATCAAATAACTTTTCGGTCTTAAATACAATCAACACTAGACTTAAAATTCCAACTGTTTAATAAATAGTTACTTACCTAAGTACAATCTCCTACTTATTAACACAGGTGCAATGCAGCCAGTCATATTGCGCATTATCAGTTAGGTAGGTACAGACAGCGTCTTCAACTGCTTACCCCCTATCCGAAGAAATTTTAATGCGTGGGGGGTAAGCAATTGATGACGCTGTCTGTACCTAGTTATTTATTTTTTATTTGTCTAACGCTTTAGGTTGTTTACTTGTAGGCAGAATACTAGAAGTGGTGTCGAGTCTGGTAATCGAAAATCGAATAAAAGAATAATCCTTTGCAAAAAAAAAGAGAATTTTAAAATTGGAAATCCGCAGTGCTTCGCTGTAACATTTTACCTCGATGAATCGTATAGGTAGGTGAAGTGTGCTGTAACTCATCATCATGTCAACTTTTAGACGCCCACTGCAGGGTATTATGTTTCTCCCACGGGGGGCGGGGAAGGCGGACTAAGTCGTATTCGCCATGCTTGGCCTATGCATGTTAGGTGTTAGTTGAACTGAATAGAGTATTAAAACCTGTACCTTCGTTGCACCGATGTGGACGAGATATTTTATGCCCTGTGAACTCCCCCTTTTTTGTATATGTGTTTAATTTTATTTTTATTATTTTGGGAATATAAATGAATAAAAGTACCAATAGGCTTCGATGGTCCAACTGCGAAGTAATTTTTGTAGTTAAAAAAAAAGTTGAAACCATAACAATCATGGTAACATTGACATTTCTATGCTTTAATATAATTCTAATAACAGTAGCTACGCGTTTATAGTCTATACCATTAAATTAGCTACAAGTGCGCAATTATATTATAAGGAATAGCGTGATCACGCTCGCTCATAAATAGTAGGCAGAAAGAGAAGGCTTGGCAAGTGTCGCGTCTAGACTTAATAATCTATGAAACTTATTACCAAACTCAAAACTCAAACTCAAAATCATTTATTTCAATTAAACCATTTACAAGTACTTTTGAATTGTCAGAGTCAGTCAGTCAGAAAGTTGAAGCTAGTTCTCCATGAACACTCTTTTAAAATCAGTGATATTTTACATATATTACATCATTCATGTTGAATCTAAGGGTACAATGTGAGAACAATGTAACAAGTCTTGCATGTTATAAGAGGTCTAGAGAAAAATATAGTTATAATAACAATTAACAAACCAAAATTTTAAATAACCGAGGCAGCTAAGAGATGACCAGTCCCAACCGACGGCGTCCGTTCACGAACATGACGCATGGATCGGCACCATTTAGCTCAACCATTTTGAAGGGAACCGAATGATCCAACACATGCGCCACCGTCAGCGAGACATTCAAGTGAGCATGACTCTCCCAACCGCCAGGGCATATTCAAGTCAATGAGAGGTATACCTCGTAAATGGTAGCTTTAAAGACTAAGTGCTCACATGTATGTGCTACGAAAAATTATATAATACTAACACATTGAGTTTATACAATGCAAAGATAATTTAGATCTACATCTTCAGCAGCTCCAAAAATAGTTAAAAATGCTAATCAATTAATCTATGGAGCTAGACCAGCATCCAGCCAAGCATTTTTATCTGTGATGTAATCACTCAATTTATAATATGCTCGGCTGCATAGCGTGCGTTTAATACGAGACTTAAATTTTGTCTCATTTAGTTGAACAATGTGGGGAGGTATTTTATTGTAACACTTTAAACAGTACCCCATAAAAGACGAATCAATTTTTGCCAGTCTGAAACCTGGTTGAACTAGTTGGTCCCTATTTCTAGTATTATAATTGTCTGTCACCACTTTTATCAAAAAGATGCAGATTTTTTCTAGCGTACATGATGTTTTCGTAGATGTATTGACAAGGCACCGTCATTATGTTAATTTCCTTAAAGAGTTCCCTTAGAGAATCGCGCATACGCAGATACCATAGGTGCAAACTCAAACTCAAATCATTTATTTCAAATAAAGCATTTACAGGCACTTTGCATCGTTCCGAAATGTATAATATTAGATATATTTTATCAAAATCATATGCTTTGATAAGAAATAGGCAAGAATGTGGGTTGATAAGGATCAGACATCAAAAGTAGGATTCATGCAATTCCCAAGTAGGTATTATGTACTTAAACTTTATGTGGCTATAAGAATAGATGGGAATATGCTAGTTCTGTTATTAGTTTCGTTATAAATAGACGTGGCAAAACATCTTACCTAAGTGCTACATTTTTATAGATTTGGCGCGTGTCGTCTAGAGTCTAAAGATGTAAACCTAAATAAAGCACATCTAGGCATAAATGTGCCTAAATTCGACGACTTATGACGAGATTGACGATTCACGCGTTAACATTCTACTTTAGCAAATACAAGAAATATTAAATTAAATTGAGAAACATTTAAATTCAATTCACAATTAAAATAAGGTCACACGTGTAAACGAAGGTCACAAGTGAAAAACAGTCAGTAATTAAACAAAAGCGCGGCCTTCAGACAACAGTGTCGTATCTGTATCACTAAAGTAAATAATCTTTGCAATTATTGGCACAGGTGCATGGACTCACACAAACTGGTCCCGGTACGACTCCTGTTACCAAAAATGATGTAACGCCAAATTGTGCAGAAAAAACATTGTGGTCAACCACTATTGGTTTTTGCGAACCTTTTGGAATATTGTAAAAGTTTATACCACGAAGTAAGTATACCTAACATACTTACTTAGTGGTTTATACCTATTTTCCTTCGAAAGATAATCTCACAAATAAATAACTTTAACCTCTTTATAATTTTCCATCGTGAGACCTTTACTAAATGGTCTATACTCCGTTCACAATAAGATTAGACATATACACAAACCTTTTTTACAGTCCGTTCAACCGATTTTGACGTATATTGCGTTGGCGGCATGACAAATGGCAGCTGCAAAAAACAGTTGTTATTGTAACCACTTTTTTGCCTCTAATGTCATCCTTAAGACTACGAAATAGAAGTCAAAATCGGTTGAAGGGACTGTAAAAAAGGTTTGTGTATATATCTAATCTTATTGTGAACGGAGTATAGACCATTTAGTAAAGGTCTCACGATGGAAAATTATAAAGAGGTTAAAGTTATCTATTTGTGAGATTATCTCTCAAAGTATTAGTCTGATTACATCAAATCTTTCACTAATAAAGCAACGCTATTGCGACTGTCTTAGGATATTATGTTTTATCGTATACTTGATTTCCACGCGGACGGAGTCACGGGCAGAAGCTAGTACGTAATAAAGTTACATAAGAAAACTGCAAACAAATGCGAGAACTTGAACATGATCTCCAACGCCTTCAGGCTATCAGTGCACAACTAGACATACGAATTAATACACCAATACCTGATGTTGATGAAGCCTCTGGGTAATCACAATTACAAAAAGATAAATGACATCTAGTTAATAAAACATATCTAACTAACTGGGCAATTACAAACATTGCTAAGGATATTACTGCATCATCTGTAAAAGTCGGAGAAGATTTCTTAACTAACTATGCTAATTAAAATGGATGCTGAAACAAATTATGTCGTTACGACAATTAAATAGTTATAATGGTTGCCATCCGGGTTATTTTCTAGCTTTAAAACGTAGAAAGCCATGGGGGACACCGTTTGTTCAACGCTAGTGAAGGTTTACCCTTCAACATTTTTGGCTCAGCAGTCAATGACATAAGCTTAAACATCGTACTGGGTTTTATATTGTACAGAGTCTTGGCTATACCTCAACATTAATTTCAATTATTCTGTTGCCTATTCTCTCATGGTAAAGTTTTATCTAATATCGAAAACTACCATTGACTTTATCTCTGGCATCTAACCTGTAATGTATTAAGTTGTCACCCAACATTGACAAATAAGTAATCTTCCGACCGAATTTCGATCACGGCGGCCAATCTTAATGGAGATCAGCCAACTACGCAGAAGATATTATAGTGCACTCAAGTGTGTGCGCAAACACAGGTGCACTCCCTCTTCCCTCAATCTCATTCGTCCGGTGGGACGGCAATCCGACACGACCGGAGAGAGATCAGGCGCAGGGCAATCGGGCAAATTTACGTGCTTTCCGAGGCACGGGGGTGTTACACCGTCAACTTCCAAACTCCGGGCTGTTACTGAGAAATTCTTAATAGAAAAACCCAATATCTCTTTGCCCGACCTGGGAATCGAACCTAGGAGCTCACGCTCAGCAGTCAGTCAGTCAGAATGTGACAATGGTATGTAAAATTTGACCTCTTCTCTAGCTAAAAGTTTAAACATCGGTCTAGGTTTTATGTAGCACTGAGTCCTGGCTACATCTTGATATTTAGACTTCTTATCATTAAACTCTAAAATATTTTATTTTCCATGTGACCAGGTTTTTATCTAATATCGAAAACAACATCTCATTTCCAAAATGACCTAATGATTTTCTGAATAGCACCCCTGATAATATAAATGATGTCGCGTAACTGCAGACCATCAAGATACATCAATTAGAAGTAAAAGATTGCCATCATTCACCTGCCGATTACAAGGGAGATTCGCGATACTTATCTTAGTTGAAAAATTATAAGCTACATCAGAAATTAACTTGTAAAACATGGATCTATTAGGGAGATATATTATTACTTGAGTTACTGTAATGACTTCCTTATCCATGTTATAGCGAATATATAGGGTATATGTGAAGCTGCCGTTTGACCTTCACAAGGAACACAGGATGTTTATTCCTCTTAGGACTAATCACTCCTTTTACAATATCTGCTTGTTTGAGTTGAATACTGGGTAGGATGTGTGACAATCAAAATATTCCAGCTTATTTTTTGTTTACCAGAAACCTGAAAAGGGGTCATTGTACTCATCATTATAAGCAACGTTCATTAATCAGCTGATTTTTCTATATCTTTACAATACTTACTAAAGCCTGACCGCTTAACTGTGACCGTTCCTGTAGTAGCTACGCAGTGCGGGAAGGGTGACAGTTGTCACAAGTTGACGTATCAGTGAGCTCTCGCATCACGTCACCTTACCCCTCATTACCGCATAACTACCTTACGAATGGTCTTAGGTAAGTGTTCGGGCTATAAATCACTTTGTACAATTACGTACTCACTCACCTTTTACTACCTACTATAGAAGGAAGAAACAGTGTATTATAGAGTCTTCTAACTTACCGTGGTTTCAGTTTTAGCTTCAATTTTTCAATTGTTCAATTAAATCCTTTTCAATCTTACTTTCTACTAATAATGGCGAAGGTTTGTGAGGATAGATGAATGTATCTTTGTTTATTACCCTTTATAACATATATTTTTTTTTTTTTACTTTGAAAGCTAGTAGATATTGATCTAGTTTAATGTCATGGGCTAATTCTTATCACGTTTTGTATTCCCGACTAAGGCTTATTTCTGAAGTCTTCACGAGCGAATTTGACGGAAAAAGACTCAAATCTCAAAAAAAAGCATGAATATCTGCAATTTCAGAACAAATGGTTATTTTCAGAAATTCATTATTCACTTTTTCCTTTATATCATTAGTCTAACCTTGACAGTTGAATAAGTCGAATCTCAAACAAAGATCAAGAAATTATTCATGAGATCAAAGTATCGCATTACAATGTTGTATCTGCATAATTAGCGTTTTTAATGAGTGGTCTCGATTTGGAAATTATAATGCTATCAGATTATAGATTTTGTGAATTGTAATATGCCTCTGTGACATTACCTATACGTGCGGACATATTGTTATTGCTTCATTCGTCATTTGCGTGTAGTTTCCATTTGAAACTTTGTAAATATTTGGTGATCTTGTCCAAAAAGGTCCAAATACAAAGCCATCACTGCTGTATATACATCAAAATCATTTTAATAGTTTAGCAGTTATAATTTGCAAAAGAGTCAGACTTACCTTTTATTACTTTTATGATATGGTGGATTAACTCCTTGTCTGCTTCCTTTGATTCTTGTGTCGTCTTAAATAACTGTATCGCATCTTTCATTTATAAATATAATATCACAACTTAAAACCTTTCGTGCAACCATTGTCGCTTGCACCAATACCACCAACCAACATTTTATTTCTCCTGAAATTCACAAAGCCAATTGTTATTTACTATCCATACCGCTAGGATCTCTGCCTCCACCGTTATCAGAACATTTGCACTAACAACTTGTATATTATGACAGTTATGTAAAGTACTTAAACTACCAGGTTGTTCCCAGTAGCTAGCTAACGAACGTCAGGGTTCGGGATGTCTCGGAGACAGTCGGATACACTCGGGTGTGGTTGTATTGTGGGTGGTGTTAAGGTAGATATAGACTTGCGATTAGATTACCAATGATTGTTGTCGTCACGCCATTCACTGTTATGGATTTTGAAATGTAAAGGCGTTGGAGGTTGAAGTGGTGTTTATTTACTGTTCATGTTTTGTTTATAAGTCTTGTTTTGTTCATTGTGTTGATTGATGATCGTGGTGTACAAGTTATCCATTGTGAGATTTATTGCAATGTGTTAATCTTTGTTTTTTTAACTGTTTCCTTCAAATTAAGTAAAATTATCTACCAATTGATATTTTTAATTTTTAGAGAGATCAAAATATATGTTGTTTTGCTTTTTTCCATTTTACTTTTATCATATTACCCTTTTTACCATAATACCTTCAGCTACATTGTTTTGTTCTTGCAAGACGACCTTTTTCTGTGTCATTATTTCCATACAATGTTAAATTTATAATTAATTTACACAAGTATCAGTAAAATGTATGTTATCTTAAATCTTAAAAAATAACTTCAGAATAAAATTATTTTTATTCTGAAGTTTCTTTTTAAAATTAGAGCTTCCATGACTCAGCGTTATCCCAAATATCTATTCAATAAAACAAATTCCTATCGATGGTCATCGATCGATCGGTAGATTGTCCCCAATGCTACCGGAAAGCAAGTTTATCAGAGATACATGATAATTTTACGCCTAAACTCATTCAACCCATGTTTAAAAAAAAAACAATTTCCTTTGATTCAACTTTATAACCAAAATAAATAAGGTTCATATTCATTTTTTTTTTATCGGATATAAGTATCAGAGTCAGTAGGGATTTCTGAAGTTTAAGTTGGTTTTCTGTGTAAAATATCAGTTCTGTTTTTCATACCATCTATCCCAGTTATACATACATGTCAAAATCGGATACAATCGCAAAACTGAAACTCGCCGGTAAATCAGATCGTGCGCCAATCGGGGATATCTCGCTATTCAGCACCCAGCCTTATCTAAAACGATAAGTTAAACCAGTCTATCTAGCTACATCTCTTTGTCGGTCTGTCAGTGCGTCCATAAAG
Organism: Charanyca ferruginea; assembly: GCA_947361185.1. NCBI lineage: Eukaryota > Metazoa > Arthropoda > Insecta > Lepidoptera > Noctuidae > Charanyca > Charanyca ferruginea. Next base: position 17,639,507 of record OX376077.1, on the reverse strand, counting down.
TATAGTTAAGTGTATTAGGAATATGTTTAGCCGATTTGCACGCTCCGGGGTATAATGTGTTTGACATAACGAGTTGGACGTACAATGATGATTTATGTTTTACCCGTAATTGTGGTCTTGTTTTATGTGCCTGAAGTGTAATATTGGCTAGGATTTGTATTGTTAGAGTAGTGGAAGTGTTAGGGGGTTTTGTAGTCCTCCTTATCGATATCGATAACAGTAACTTCCTGTAATCCTGGCGTGTGTCTTATATGACTCGGAAGACCGAATTTGGTTTTAAATACCCGATGATCATAACCAAGAGTTGTAGATGAAGAGAATTGATGTCGGAGGGTTTAGATTTTTCTTTACATTTTTTTGTTTATCTTTTTTGCTTTTGTTTCAATGTTTTTAAGTTAGGGAAGTACCTACCTAGTTACCTACCAGCAACGAAGAAAGAAGTGGAAGAATATTTTTTTATAAAATTTTCACGGTGTAATTTACCTCCAATTACATACATGCCAATATACAACATGTAACGTAATTAACGCACACTCTCAGACACCCCAATTAGTATATGATGTTATAATCATAATACATACACTGAATTTTTTGTTTAAAGTTTATAGGCATTGTTTATTTATTAAATTAGTTATACTAATTCTGGAAGAAGGTTGTGGCCACAGTACAAAGCTACGCACACATACAGTCACACATGCAGGTACAAGTCAAAAAGTCTTATTGCCTTGATTTACGGTCCATTTCAGTTTGTTTTGACTGTACAGCGGTAGTGTGACTGTTATTTACGTAGTTTTAATTATTTTTGGGGTAAAATATTACCTATTTTGAAAATTATAGAAATCGTTTCAGTAAATGATTCTGAACAAACTACTTTCAGGATAACGCTCCTCCTGAAAGTAGTTTGTTCAGAATCATTTACTGAAACGATTTCTATAATTTTTATGTTACATGTTGTATATCACCATCGAATACTTAACAGCAATGTAGTTTTTTCGAACACTTTAGTCCGATTTGGGGTAAGAATTGGTAATCGAAATCTTAGTACTTTGAATAGGCCAAAAATAGATCTATATACCCACAATATTCGATGTAATTTAATGATTATAATAATTATGAAAAAAAAAACAGTTAAAAAATTCAATTCAAAAGGTGAACAATATGAAAAATGTCTTTTCTGATCTACATACGTACGTATGTAAAGGCAATACCTAAGTTAAATTCTTCCAAAGTTAAACTATACGATACTTAAAATAAACAGAAAAAGCACATGTTTTTACCGTGTTATATAATAAATATTATTCATAACATCAACATCATGTAAACTTAATTTATAGTGATCGTTATAAGAATAATTTGATTAAATTACACATTACAGATAAGATCTTGCTAATCAATCTTCATAACGTTGTCCTTAATTTGTCAAAGGATATTAATACTAATTAGAGTCGGTATAAGGTCTCTTGTATGTATGTTACTTAGCTAAAAAATATAACGCTTGTCAAAGTGTCATACTTTTTTTATTCGTACTTACTAAGGGCCAAATACTCAAACGCTACTCAATTTTAAGATAACGTCAAGTCTCGTACTGTCACAGACATTTTGACATAAATTATAATATGTAATAATATGTGGGGGCATAGGGCATATCACACACGGCCATCTGACCCCAAACTAGGGAGACCCTGACTATGGGTGTCAGACAGCTGATATACATACACCTATACATTTTAAATACATACATATATAACTTTTTTTTTTATACGTGTACGTGTGTGTCTTGTGTGTGTGTGTGTGTGACGACACGGTTGGCGCAGTGGCTGAGCGATCGACTGCTGCGCAGCGTGTTGCGGGTTCGATTCCCGCCCAGGGTAAACATTTGTGTGATGAGTACTTGTGTTTGCTTTGTGTCTGGGTGTTGTTTATCTATATATGTATGTATTTACAAAAAAAATAATGTATTTGTGCATGTATATCAGCTGTCTGACACCCATAGTACAGGGTCTCCCTAGTTTGGGGTCAGATGGCCGTGTGTGAAAATGTCCCCACATATTATTATTATTGTTTGTACGTTTTTTGTACTCAGTGAATACAAATAGACGTAACTGACAATACTAGTTAGTAACGCCTTCAAAACAGTTCTCATCACATCATCATCTGCCTAACCTTTGCCAACTATATTGGGGTTGGCTTCCAGTCTAACCGGATGCAGCTGAATACTAGTGTTTTACATGGAGCGACTGCCTATCGGACCTCCACAACCCAGTTACTGGAACCCCTTGGTATGACTGGTTGTCAGACTTTTTAGCTTCTGACTAGGTACTGTAGCGACTAGGCTACACTTTGTAACGTATTCGTTACAGTACCGGATCTAGAATACGTTAAATGAAAGGTATTAATGACTTTCAGAAGACTATATTATTATAATTAGCGAGAGGTAAGATTTACAAGACCTTCGCTCTTAGTACTACTAAGAGCGAAGGTCTTGTAAATCTTACCTCTCGCTAATTATAATAATATGGTAAGATTTACAAGACCTTCGCTCTTAGTAGAGCTACTAAGAGCGAAGGTCTTGTAAATCTTACCTCTCGCTAATTATAATAATATGGTAAGATTTACAAGACCTTCGCTCTTAGTAGAGCTACTAAGAGCGAAGGTCTTGTAAATCTTACCTCTCGCTAATTATAATAATATAGTCTTCTGAAAGTCATTAATACCAAACTATTATACTACTATACTATATCGACTGCCAAAGTTCTACAAATGCCAGCCGGGACCAACGGCTTTACGTGCTTACCGAGGCACGGAGGAAACTCGGTATGAAAGGGATGATCACCCATCCACCGACAATCCGCGGCTTAAGTAGCTTAACCTTTGACCGATCGATCTGTACGGCTTGAACTTAGCCACGAGCTCCTCAAAACAGTTATCATCACATCACACTACAAAAATATAACTGCAAAAAATGGTGACAAATTACCAAACGATTAGTCAAGCAATAAATAACTTCATAATACTTCTTTCAATTAAAAACAGCGTATATTCACATACGACTTTTTACAGTGGCAACACATGTCACTCACTCATTCCCAGCCGAGATATGTCATTCTAATCAAATACACATTACAGACAAGACGCATAATTACGCTGCTGACAGGGTACCTAGTTAAAAGATAATTAAGTTATGTTATCTAAAGGATAATTAAAACGGACGACATTTCTTGATAATGTAATTGGGTTTCGATTTTATTGATTTATCATGTGCAGAGCATGTTTCGTATCGTACCTATTGCTAAATTTCTAAAGTAAAGTTTATTTATTTTCTTAGATTGTAGGTAACATGACATAAGGTATTAAATAAACAATAAAATTATGATCCTTGTACAATCTACCTATTAGGCATGCAAATATTAATGAATGGCGAATTAGTGTCAAAATACATAATTATGAATTACAGGTCAAAAAGAATAAGTTAGTATGTTGTTAAATTGCGTAAAAATATTACAATTATATTAAATAAGAATTTACATTAGGATAAATTTATGGCTGATTAAGGGCGTAATTTCCTGCTGTAAAAAGATACAGTAAGGGAGTAAGTATCACCGTAATCACCAAGGTTTGGAAAATGTTTGGGTGATAAACGGATTTTGTTACTAAATTATATTTATTCTGCAATTAGGTTAAAAATAACATAATAATAGTAGATTGTTATACAAGGAGCTAAAATGACCCATTATATACGAGGTAGTTTTACTCCCGAGCTTTAGCGAGGAAGTAAATAGAAACCGAGTTTTAATGGGTTTTAGCGCCGTGTGTTACACTATACTTTTCACTACGATTGCGAGAAATTAATTACGGTCACTACCAATTCAATTTGCAATTAGAGAAAAATTATAAAGATTTCGCGCCAATGTCTTTTTTTTGTTTCTTCTGTAGCCGCAACACATTGCATGCATTCTACCAGAGATCGCCGATTTTAGTTCCATTTTCAAAATTAAAATGAGGTTCTTTTTTATGAAGCAGTAATAAGTCGAGTCTTTATTCATGATTATTTTACTTATGACTAAAGACTTTTTCGTTTTTGTAGGCTCATTGTCATATTTGACACACAAAAATTAAAAAAAAAAAACTTTTTCCCCTAGAGGCATAGCATAGCAATAGCATTTCATCTATTTTATCCCCGCTCTGGTATGCTACAATGACGGCCTTTTTGAGCAAGAGAAGTGAAAAGTTTATTTTCTGAAGGTGTTATGGTTAATTAAAAACTATACAGACTTATAGATCAGAATAGTATGATAGTCAGAAATTATAAATATTTTTTATTCTTATATTTTTTTTTATTTTCATCTTCAGCTAAGAGGTTGCGGCTACATTTAAGTTTAAGCAGCTAATCTTATTTTATTAGTCTTTTAGTTTTATAGTTATTTTTGTGTCTAAAAATTGATGATAAGTAAGACATAATATTAAGTTTATTTCGACACTTATCTTTAGCCGTAACATATACATAGATCTATACCTATCCTATATACCAGTATTTTCCAGGTATTCATAAATCATGTTATTGGTAACGAAGTACTATCAAAATTCTATTGTCATTTAACAAATGAACTATCTATTCAATAGCATTATCGATGAGAATAAAAATATTCAAAGAATGTCTTTCATCATTAAAAGAAATGAAACTTGTATAATCGGGAACCAATTCTACCACTGGGTTCCGTACCTTCAATAAAGTTATTTTGCAATATCTAGAGACTGTGTAACGATGTTATCATTTTTATAACCCATCTTCAAGCTCATTTGCCTCTAAAGGACAGAAAATCTGCAAGCGGCATCAAGACAAATGCATAATGCATAGAAATGGCTGGGAGTGATCAAATCACTTGAATAAATAATATGCATTCATCTTGCTGCAGTTATTCTGTCGTGGATCTTATACCAATGAGTTTTAGCTCGTTCAAATAATTTTTCTGTCTTAGCAATAGACTAAGTAGGCAACCTGTCTTCCCAGAGACAGTGAGATGAGTCCCTCTGCAAGTTAATACAGAATTATTTACTTACCACTTCTGCTGAGCGAGCGCGTCTGCTGGCTGTAAGTTAATGGGAGACAGGCCTTTGGCTTCTGGCACTTCCATCATCGAACCTAGGTACTATGTTTGACAACATTACTTTTCGCCACGCTGCTTCCTTACGTTTATGAGCTTCTAGGTGTTTTACTAATCTTTGTCGCTGTGGGGAAGCTGGGGACAGCCTAAGACTGCTCTCGTCGCCGTCTGCGTTCCGGCTGTTTTAGAACCCAACGGCTTGGCAAATAGCACGTGACGATGGCAAGAGACCGGATCGCATGTCTCCATTTCCTTGGAAGTTGGGTAGGCCTTTAGTGTAGGACGCTATGTGCGTCGACACTCTTGGATTTTTGTAGAGTAGGTTATGTAACAATATCAGTCGGTAAATGTAGGATAAGCTTGAAGTGAGCTTTCTGAGATTATTTGGGTAACTTTGCTGTATGCGACTATGCGACGGAAAAAAAGATGTCAGAAAAAATCAAAAGTAACCAAAAGGTTTTGTTACGAAATTCAAACCTAATCAAAAGTGATCCAATTTTTTACCATTCACCAGACAGCGGACCTGTGAAATGTCCCCACATATTATTATTATTTACATTTATTCAGTTTATACACATATTTTATTACATTTTTAAATATTAGTGTAAAAAAATAAAAACATTTATAAATATAAAAAATAATAGCCCACCGGTATCGGGAACAGGGTCCAAGCTACCGGTGATCAGGGCTCCTGAGAGAGGAATGTCCTAACTATACTCGCCGTGTCCAGGAGTACCGCTTTCTGAATCAAGCCCTTGATCCAGCTGCCCAACGAGAGCCTCCTCAGATGTTGGTCGAGGCTCTTGGAAATTAATCCATTGGCCGTAACGACTATCGGCACAATGACTGCTGAATTCACATCCCACATGTCGACAACCTCGCGAGCCAAGTCAAGATACTTTATTTGTTTATCTTTCTCAGTTTTCACGAGGATCTCGTCATGCGGAACCGCTATATCAACACTCATTGTGCGACGCTCTAATCGATCTATCACCACTATGTCAGGCTTATTGGCAACAATAGTCCTGTCAGTGATGATAGATGATCGATCCCAATACAACGTGATATTGCCAATTTCGAGGACTGGGTCGGGCACATACCTGTAGTACGGTACCTCCGACTCCACAAGCCTGTATTTTAGAGCAAGTTGCTGGTGGATAATCCTAGCTACAAGGTTGTGTCTATGCAAGTAGTCTCCGTTCGCCTCCGGTAGTTGTTCGTCATCATAACTTCGTCTATAATCGCACAGACCAAACCTTCGGTTTCCCCAAAGAGGTCACCGAAACGCAGCCAGGGTACGGACGCCAAGAAGTCTACATCAGGCCCATGTAGGGCCCGGTAGAAGCGCCCGTGAAGCTCTTTACTCTGCCATACCTCCCTGCGGTCATTAGTTATTATTATTACCTCATGCTCATAATATAAAAGCACTAAGGTACCGAATTACGTAGTCCCCACATTAATCATCATCATCATCATCAGCCGGAAGACGTCCACTGTTGAACATAGGCCTCCCCCATAGAACCCCACAGTATTGTCACACGGATCCCTAAAAAAATTAAACAATGATCATCGATTTAAATCTATATCGTTTTCTGTTATCATATTAATGAATTATTCAAGTGTATGCCACTGCTCAAATCGAACTCAATGATGCACTTTCTCCCGAACAATGGATCGGCAGGTACAATGTAGGTATGTAATGCAACGCATTGCATTACCGATGCATGCATTTATTATCTTAGGTACACGTGTCGAAGTTGCTTATATGGGTTTAATTTTAGGGTTGTGCGATAATGAAAATTATAACACAACAAATTATTCCACATTTATTGTGCCAACCTCGCGAACTGCCAGACTATGGAATTCACTGCCTGCCTCTCTGTTCCCTGATATATCTGGGTATCAAGGCACGAGTGAACAGGTTCATCTTAGGTAAGCGTATTCCACCTTAGGCCGCATCATCACTTAACATCAGGTGAGTTGCGGTCAATCGCAAGCCTATTAGACTATCAAGAAAAAAAAAATTACAATTTACTGTCTTTCTTTTTTATTTTGAAGCTGCAGTTTACTATTTCAGAATAACATTGTGATAACAATTCATGTAGAAAATTAAGCATAAAAAAGTAAACAGTAGCTTTGCCATTAATTTTCATTAAAAAAAATATCAAACACAGAATAGAGACAGAATCCGTCGACATTTTTCCAAAATATATTTTAAGTACTTTTTAGAAAGTACTACATTGATAATATATATTGTGTATCTTCGACAGCCCTACAAAATAAATTAATTCCTTATAGAAATAGGACATATTAAAAATCTACATAGCGACGTCTTAATTTATGTAAATGGCAGGTAGCAATGAACAATAAAATTGTTTGTTAGAAAACAAAAGAATACCATGTTTGTTATAGGCTTCCCGTTTTAGTTTTAATGAAACCTTTAAAATTAATTCAAGTTATTCTGTTGAGATTTTTCTTGTACCATCTTATGTAAGTTTATGCATGGACTAATAATGCCGTCTGTAGTTGTTTAAACCATTTCTTTTGTACATATTATTTTAGCTAATATTTTGTTGAGCTTTGTCTTAAATTCCGTTTCGTATGCTGCCGGCCGCTAATAGTACCAACCAATTTCTAACCGTGGGTGTCGTAGAAGGCGACAGAGGGATATGGACCAGAGGATGGGCAGCAGCCTTCTGAGTACCATAACACTTACTGCGGTCTCCTACATGAATCGGCCAAGCATAGCGGCTGAACCCCCCCTTGGGGGAGACCTATGCCCAGCAGAGGGCGTCTAAAGGTTGACATGACGATGATGATAATGAAGACTTTCATATTGAAAAGGAATACGTACTTAACTATAGTACTAAAGTACCTACTTACTTACGGTATTTTAATTTTTCTTCAAAATTATTTAAAAAAAAATAATAATATTGATAAATTTAACTTTTAAATGAGACAACTACAGGATAAGTTAATTAGATTTTAGTCTTCTAGCTTTTTGTTAAGTTAAGTCATCTGGTGATGGGCCTAGTTATCTGACCCGCACTACTACCCTAACCATAATAATATGGACTTTAAAACAGATATTGGAGTTTCTCGTAGATGATTAAAATATTTACAATCGCTGCAATCATGAAAGACAGTTAGAGGCTTCTCAGTTTGTATGTGACCACCTTAACAGTCATTTAATTATTACATCCAGATTCCTCACATAATTGGAATACGAAATACAATAAATTAACCTACAGGCGTAATCTTTTTTATCTTTTATCATTCCATCTTTGATGGCGATCGTAATAAAATTGGTAGTCCAATTTAAGTTCAATTTAGTAGTCCAGTTTACGCACCCAATAAATATTTATGTAATAAGGTTTTTACATTTATTGTACCAGTTATTGGAACACAATATGTAACATAATTAACGGTTTTTATTACTGTTACTGCTCGAATTATTTATTAGAGGGAACTGTTTGTTTGATTTCATTCTGAATTTGTATGCTACATGATTCTCGAGGGTGATTAAAATGCAATAACAAATGCTAAAATAACTAAATACAGGCTTTTTAGTTCGCCATTCCCAGGGGCAACTCTCGTATTTTTTATTTTAAGAAATTTTGCATACTAATTTTCGTCTTCGTCTGCCATAACTAATTTTCCTAAATTTTACATTTTTGACTATGATCGCAAGTCGGGAATCGTATTTATTTAATAGCTGTCGTTGAAAAGAAAATATAGATATTTATGTATTAATCCTGGATAAGAAGTAGATGATCTTTACAATATCAATGACACAATCAAATTAAAAATTCGTCCACTATATCCAGTTCCATATACTCCATAGGAAGTCAGAACCGGGTTACAAAATTATTTATTAATATTAATACTTGAGCCTGTTGGTGATCAGGTTTTAAAACCAATAACGTAAGTATGGTTAACAAAAATAGATGTCTTAGTAACTAGGATCGTCAGGTATATTCGTTGTTTTCGTAAAAATCGATTTATGAATGTAATTAAATTAATGAACTGTGTTTTTTCTATTAAATAAATTGAGTTCTCTTCGAATACATTCTTCAGTTCCTAAGAATACTTTAATTAAATCTAACGATCCTGGTAACATGTCATTTCTTTTGTTGACTGTACAATGTACATATGAGTGCGTGTGTAACAGATCTTAGAGCTTGAAGCTAATAAAATATAAAACTAGTTTGATATTCTTTGAAAACGAATCAGATATTTTAACAAGTCTAGTCTATTGACTAGACTCTAGAATACACTGGGTAACATCGATTACAGGCAATATTAAGGCACTTGATTTGAATCGGTTTTACTAATTATTTAAACACGAGACATTACATCTCATTTAAATTAATTACACATACAACACACTATAAAACACGACATTAATAATGAATTATTACTGTAGTCGTACTAATTGACGGTTGGTATCCGACAAAATTATTATTCGATTAAAACGGCGATAAAAACATTTTTATACGATTTTTTTTTAATTGGCATTAAATCGAGATTTTAACTGCAAAAGAATTTAGTTTTAGGTGAGACTCGACTATGCATCGAGTATTAATACGTCAATAGAGATGTGACATGTTAAAAAAATCTACTAATTAGTGAGATTTTGTTCGATTCATATCGATGCTAAAGAAATTATAGTATTTTAATTAACATAAATTATTCTTGTTAACAAGCTTTTAAATAATATCGTTAGAATTTTTAATGTAAGAGAGCATTGCTTTTTTATTTATATATTACGGATTTGCATGTCATTTTTTTAATGTTTATGAGACAGTTTCCGTGGCAGGCGATTAGTGTTTTAATTAATTATAATTAACACTTGAAAATGTGTAGGTGTAATATACAGGAAATCTAATCATATTTTGAATTAACCCTCTCAATAATTGGAAAACTCTTTCAAAAATCTAAGTTGGAACAAATATGTGTTCTATCACATTTTTTGTATATTCATTTTTAAACGGAATTGGCATTCATTATGAATTAATATAGAAATAAAAGTATCGTGTTTCATTATGTTGGCAGATAACCATTTGTTTAACAATTAAAATATAAATCAACATTATCTTACCAAATTGATCAAATCAAGCATTCAAACGAATCAACGATACTTTGCGACATTATAATAATGGGGACAATTCACACACGGTTATCTGACCCCAAACTAGGGAGACCCTGTACTATGGGTGTCAGACAGCTGATAAACATAAACAAATATCTACATTTTTAAATACATACATATAGTATAGATAAACAACACCCAGACCCAAGGCAAACACAAGTGCTCATCACACAAATATTTACCATTTACTCAGCCACTGCGCCAACCGTGTCGTCAATTGTTAGCAATATCTCACAAAATCATCTCGCCACAATACCTACATTAAGGATTTTTGACATGATAACAAGCTTCAACAACAACAACAACAACAACAACAACATCATCATCATCATCATCATCGTCCAAGCATGGCGATTACGTCTGAACCCCCCCTTGGGGGAGACCTATGCCCAGCAGTGGGCGTCTAAACGTTGACATGATGATGATGATGATGAATAAGCTTCTTGCTTACCACTATGAGTGTAACTCATCCGAAATAAAGATTATTTTAAATTTTTTTTAACTAGCTTCTGCCCGCGTAAAAAAGAACGATTATCCCAAGGGAACACACTATCGGGATAAAAAGTATTTATTTATTTATTAACACTTTAAGCACAATGTACAGAGGCGGACTTAATGCCATAGGCATTTTCTACCAGTCAACCTTTGGGTGATGCAGAGACTAAACTACAAGGATATAAAAATAAAATACTATAAATATATAATATAAATACTATATAAATATAACATCGGACTACATATATACTACTGTAAATAGATATTTACACGGATATATATATAATAGATATGAGTATCCTATGTGTTAATCCAGGAAATGGTCTACCTGTGTGCTCTGTCAACCTGTTGCTGTAAATCAGTTCAACGGTTTCCGCGTGAATGAGTAACAAACATCCAAACATCTTCACAAACTGTCACATTTATAATATTAGTAGGATAACCACGTAAAAATAAGGGTTGTGGCTAAGTAAATGCCATATGTACAGATCGATCGGTCAAAGGTTAAGCTATGCTTGCAGCGGTCGTTGGGTGACCATCCAATTCATATCGAGTTCCTACCGTGCCTCGGAAAGCACGTAAAGCCGTTGGTCCCGGCTGTCATTCGTAGACCTTTGACAGTCGTTATGGGTAGTCAGAAGCCAGAAAGTCTGACAACCAGTCTTACCAAGGGGTACGCTCCATGTAAAACAGTGGTAATCAGTTGCATCCGGTTAGACAGGAAGCCGACCCCAATATACTTGGGAAAAGGCTAGGCAGATGATGAGTTTTAATAAACCACGTAAAAATAAATGGGTAATGTGTTTTACATGTTTCCTTGACATCGGCCGGTTAGTACGCAAGCTATCTATAAGTTGATCTGCATAAACTCTACACAAGTACCTACATAATATGAACGGTTATAAATAGAATAACACATAATGTTTAGCCTTCAGTGATTGGTTAAGCACTAAAAACTAAATATGGATGTAGGTTTATTGATGCATGTTGATAATGACCGGTAATTGTCGGTTTTTGCGAGTAGTTTTTAGTTATTTCATTCAGATATATAATACTCAGCAGATATATAATGTAGACTAAGGTCACGACACGGTTGGCGCAGTGGCTGAGCGATCGACTGCTGCGCAGCGTGTTGCGGGTTCGATTCCCGCCCAGGGTAAACATTTGTGTGATGAGCACTTGTGTTTGCCTTGTGTCTGGGTATTGTTTATCTATATATGTATGTATTTACAAAAAAAAAAGTATTTGTGTATGTATATCAGCTGTCTGACAACCATAGTACAGGGTCTCCCTAGTTTGGGGTCAGATGGCCGTGTGTGAAAATGTCCCCACATATTATTATTATTATTATTCATAGAAATTAGAGATCGCCAACTATTACAGTCTTGGACAGCCTTCTTCAAATCGTCGCTCTATTGTGCCGCAGAGAGTCACGCTACGCCGCGCCATCGCCACGGCGCTGGTTCAAACGCCGTCTCTACTCTAAAACGTGCCTGCCCCATCTACCGTCATCGTGGTTTTTATTTATAATAATAACAACAATATGTGGGGACATTTTCACACACGGCCATGTGACCCCAAACTAGGGAGACCCTGTACTATGGGTGACAGCTGATATACATACACAAATACATATTTTTTTTTGTAAATACATACACATAATAGATAAACAACACCCAGACACAAGGCAAACACAAGTGCTCATCACACAAACGTTTACCCTGGGTGGGAATCGAACCCGCACAGCCACTGCGCCAACCGTGTCGTCAATTTCCTTGTCAATCTTTCAGGGGGTGAATGTATGTACTTATGAATAACAAATAACAATTAATAAAAGGCACCTAATTTGAAAAATAGTTATGACCGAGAAAGTGCTCGTTGGCCTCGTCAACGAAGGGTTCAGTACCACTGTACAATATTTAACACTACATAATATTGTTTTTTGATTAATAACGTAAAAAAAAGGGTTTTTTGTACAAATGTAAAAATATTTTAGTACCTATAATTTTAACTTTATTCTATTTTTATTACTAGATCCTAGATCAATAGGGTCCCGTTTCGGTAAGGAACTAAGGAACCCTAAAAATCAGCTGTGCTACACAAAAAGGCATTACAACACAATCAAAATGCACAAAACCGCAAATCACTATTTGAGTTTGTAAAAAAAAACCTAAAATCGTTTATTAAACTACATTTGCGTTAAAACTTTCAATCTTCAATCAAAAATGACAAACGTCATCTGCAAATAACTTGCTCACGGAAACTGATGGTTTAATAACACAGTAGACCCTTAACTACTTCATCAATCTGGTTCTGCCCACTCTTAAAGCGACACAGCTTGACGATGACGACTTTATAATTAAACGGATACTTACTTGAGACCACCAGGCATCACTATATTTAATTTATGCCATAAAAACAAACAGGGAAATTTTATCTATGACAAAAATGCAAAAAAATATCATCTAGTACGGTAAAAAAAAAGTACCAACCATGCTATTTTTGACAGTTTTTTTTGCTTAAGATGAAATGATTATGTAAAAGTAACAGTTGGTATTAACTTTTATTGCTGGCAGTATTAAATTACAAGGCTCATGTGAAAATCATTAAAAAAAATTATACCATCTTTATAATTTGATTGACCATTTCATAAGCCGCATAAACAGTTTAACATGACAAATTAATTAATGAAATCTGAGTAGTAGGCTGATTAATATTCTTTTGATTTTACCTAATCGCTTTTGCAACATACCTATAATTTATTAAAAACTATAATCAAGACATGAGAAGGTTTTTATTTAAGAGATTATGGAGGGTAACGACCTTTATAGAAAACTGTGAACTTATAGATTTACAACGGTTATAGTATATACCGATATCCGTGATGTACCCATAGGTACTTATATCATAGTTCTACGCAATTGTAATTTACACAAAAATAATATTTAGAAGTTAGACATGTAATAATGTTTATTTTCTGACGAGATTTTCTTATTCCTATAAATAAGAATATCTCATCAGAAAATAAACATAATTACATGTCTTACTTCTAAATATTGTAGTTATGCAAAATTACTAGCTTTTGCCCTGAATTTTCAGCGTGAATTTTCCACCGATATCCATCCATAATTGTTTAATAGATAGTAAACGAATTGACGAAAGAATCTTCAGAATAAGACCAATATTTCCCGAGTTTAGCACGTTTAAATAAAGAAACAAATTCTTTAGCTTTATAATAATGCCTAAGGTATTAAGTCCGCTCTTCTACCTTTGTACATAAAAATATAAATAAAATAGTATAGATAGATTTACATCATTTGACTTGCGAGAAAGAATTACTTTGTGTCTTTCTCCTTTAAATAAAGTCCTATAATCAATGATTTCTATAATATGTCAATGCTTGTAATATGTCAATGTCGTAACAGCTCACCTGAGCATTTTAACTTTGACGCAACAAACGTCAATAATTTCCCGCCATTTGGCACCGCCATATTTGGATGCGTTCGCTGACTGTTTAGGGCGAATTGGACAGATGGATAACCGTAAATCGAATAATAATTAAAATTCTACAAATATTTCAATGAAACCAGTTTCATCGAATTTATAATCGCAAATTGTATTAAAAAAAAAAATGCAGAATTTTATTTTAAATTATATAATTTCCATGATTTTCTGTGAAAAAGAATGTAAACTGTAGACGGAGTATACGTAGTAGGTACGTTATAAAAGTATTAACATTGACTATCGCTAGTCTAATTAACATAATTTAAACGCAGCGATACCCGTATCTTCGTACAGTATCTTAATTATTTTAATACTATCAATATTTAACCTAATAAATTGATTGTTCTTGATATAATCGGCGCGAGGTTTTATCTAAATATCAAAACTGTCAAACAAGAACAGAATACGTCAGCTGATATATTACCTAGTATCTAATCTTATTATTTAGCATAAAAACAATAACAAAAAAAAATGGGTGCGTGTACTTATGTACGAGCGTGAGAAGTTATACTTCTTTGGCATTATTAAAAAAGTATATAAGCACAATTTGAATTGTAAACAACGCCATCTCGCCGTACATGCTGAACTACTTACTGCCTTCGGCAGTAAGTACGTCAACGTCAACGTCAGAGATGGCGTTGTTTACAATTACTCCCGTGAGAATTTTGTGTGACGCTGCAAGCGCGCATGCGCGCATCGTAAAATTTCACTCTCATCATTTTTTCATAACGCGCCTAAAGAAGTATAACTTCAAAAATAATAGCCGTGCGATATTCACGCGTCAAATGCGATTTCAATACCGAAAACTGCAAAACAAACTGAATTTTATCTCTTGAAGGACAAAGAACAAAATTAAGTGTGAAGTCTGACCACCCCGACGATTCTCAGGCTGGCGCAGAGTTAGCACCTAATTGATAACAATGTCGACTTATTGATAACACGTATCTTGCTAGCACAATTTTGGTTTGATTTTGCATAAACCACGTGGTCAGCTAGTGTCAATTGAATTGAATCAACAGATAAGAATTGGGATCAATGACACCATTTTTGATACGGGTACTTTTGTGCATAAGAATATGTAACACCTTTTTTTTTTTGTTAGCCTGTTCTGTCCCACTCCTGTGCAAAGGCCTCCCTCCATGCCTTCCATCTTTCCCGATTCTTTGCTTCCTCCCACCAGTTTTGGAGGAATCCGTCCAGTTCACCCCGCCATCTCCTTCGTTGCCTGCCGCGACGCCGTCTTACTGTCTCAGGGTTCCAGTTCTGTGTCACCTGAGCCCACAGTTTCACATGTAACACTTACCACAAAATAAAAAGGTTACAGAAGGACCGCCCCCGCCGCGCCATCCTCGAAAGAAATTACCTAAGATTCACTAGAGCTGCTGCTATTTACTGTATTGAC
The DNA here is from genome assembly GCA_947361185.1 of Charanyca ferruginea. Classification (NCBI taxonomy): domain Eukaryota; kingdom Metazoa; phylum Arthropoda; class Insecta; order Lepidoptera; family Noctuidae; genus Charanyca; species Charanyca ferruginea. Next base: position 17,623,852 of record OX376077.1, on the reverse strand, counting down.
TCTGTTCTGTCTGTTCATTATGTGCTAAACACATAATTCCAATTATTTAAAACAATCGAACCGTATTTATCAAGAGAAGAATTAGTCTACTACTTTTTTAACATAAAACTGTTTAAATCATTATTGCAAAGTCTGAATGTCGAATGAATGATTAATTACTTAGAATGTAGTCTGTTCTCAGTTAAGTGAAATATATATTTCTTTATTTGAATAAAAAGTCTTTAACCACATTTACTTTCCGCGCACTAGTCTTGGGCCCTCTGATTAAAACGAAGATTGTAAAATAGCAGGACAGTCCATCTCTTTCCCTTGAACAACGATCGTACAACGCAAAACACCTGTAAACTTGAACTTCCTTGTCCACTGATTACATTATCCTGTGAAGATCTTTTAGGGTTGCCTACTAAATGTTACTTATCCTACTACTATTATAAATGCGAAAATTTGTGAGGATAGATGTTTGTTAGTAAGTAACGAATAATTGTATAGTTTAAATGCATTGATATTATATCGAGTGTATCTATGTTAATTGATGTAATTGGTATAGTACCGTGTTAATTAACTATAAATAAATAAATTGTTAGTCTTTCACACTTATTCAGAAATTTTGGACATGTATTTACACATTTGCACAAGCTAGTTATATATTATTTTGTGTGGTTGTGTTTTGCCATACACATTTAAAATTGTAATAAATGATATGAGTATGAGTAATTTATATGAATCGAATGGAAAAACCAAAATTGGAGATAGAAATAAAGGAAATGTTATTGAAAATAAACATTAAATTGTAGCATAGTACCTAACTCTCCTAAGACTAGGTATATTACCAAATAGATAAAATCAATATTCAATTATAAGAGTAAGTTTAAAATGGGTACCTATAAGGTGCAGCGGGGCAATCTCGACGCAATCTCGACAGCGGGAAATTTCAACTAATCTTAATAACTTCTACATATTACTAAGATGAGTTGAAATTTCCCGCTGGCAGGATTGCCCCGCTGCACCATACTTGTTTAGAGAGGATTTAGGAAGACAATAAAAAAATGGTACCTAACCTAGTATAAACAAAAAACAAATAATTATAACGGTCTTTTTGACAAATATCAAAAAACAAATATTTATTGAATAAAAATTAATTAAAAATGAGGTCTCGTAAACTGCAGCGCTGGTGTGCTAGTGTGGTGTGGCGCTGGTGTGGCTGGGTATTATTCTTGTATGTGTACACATGTTTGAGCAAATAAATGTATCTTTATCTTTGGTTGTAGGCGCATCAGGAACAATACATACCTTTATTTTTTGATTAACAAATTTTTAATCAGCATCTTCAAAATAGGTCAACGTTCTTCCAAAGCGCTCCATCATCTCGCTGTGACTTCAAGAGGTAAGCAGATGTAACGCCGCGCCACAGATCAAATAAGTGAAGTTCACGTCAGAATGAGACGTCTTAATAGGGCTGTCACGAACATAAATTATAAAGATGTCATAAAATATTACATTTATAATTCGAATAAGTACCTACTTGCAATTTTTTTAGGAGTGAATTTTGAGGTTTTTAAAACACGCAAATTCGACGAAGAATTACGTGTAAAGTGATGTAGAACTACCCAGATAGTGAAAGTGAAATTGCAAAAATATTAACTGTATTATTCCTGGCGACATTAAATTATACATACAGTGTAAACCTGTCCCACATTTGTTACACCTTTCATTTCTTGTCACATAAGCAAGGCTTTCAATTACACAGACACACTGCAAGACAAATCGTGACACAAGTGTCCCAGACATCGAAATTTATGTCCTAACTTAAACATTGTTGGAGACTTTCCACAAATATGATTTCGGAAACGTGTACGCCAACAAATCTCTAAACATTTGAAATTTACACCGGAATTGGTCTTGTACTTCCATGGTTCTAAATATAATCGCAGAACGCGTTACAAAATATATTTATGAGTTACATTTATCGAGGCACTTGTGTCGGCGGCGAAAGCTGTCTGGTGGCAACCCTGAGTCGGTTGTAAATCGCGACCGCGCCGCCAGATTATCTTTCGCCAAACAGTAGATAACGTGATGGATGCCTTACATTGTAGGCCGAGGGGGGGAAAGAGATTCAGGGCTTAGAACATAGGAAGTGTTGGCTCGTGAATATTTTTAGTATCGTTATCAGTAATGTAGGTTAAAACTTAGAAGGGAATTTAAAGTCGCTAATTTTAGTGTGAAGGTTTTTAGGTAATTTATTTATGACATGATTAGTTCGTGTCATTAGCCACGGTCAGCGAATTTAGGTGAAGTGAGTTATCATCTCCCCGAAAGCAATGACAGGCCACCTAGCCTCAAACTCACTTATTCACCGCAATCACAAACCTAGACAGATTTTCCCGAATAGTCATTTTTTATTTATGAATAAAGGTAAAGTACAACTACAGCGTCGCGTGACTTTCTCACGACAGATTTTTTTTCACACTTTTTCATAGTATTTATGTAAATTCTAATTACTTAGTTTTTTAATTTTGTTGCTTAACGAATTGCTAAGACATGTTTTGTTAATTTACAGTTGACAGGCCATGTGAGATCGGTGATACACAGGTGATACATGATTATCGTTTTCTAACAAATTGATTACTTCAAATGTATCGAACATTCGAAACCTTCTTATTCGTAATGTATGAAACAATAATAGTAAAAGCTTTGATATTTTTTACAACTGAATAATTTTGTAACTAGTAAGCTTTATTCGGAAGAAGTCCCATAGAGTTTTTAATCCGTAATATTGTTTTTGAAGTGAAAACTTCTTTAGCGGCGTTGAGCACTTTTTCTGTAATGGGTATAAAATCTTAAACTCGCGTCAGGACACGTGACCTGATCGAAAAAGCGTAAGACGGATGGAGAGTTTTAATGTAAAATAATTGTAATAGTTTTAAAGTGTTAAATTTTTAATGTAATATAAATTGTCATGTTTGTGTACGATAGCGCAATAAATGAATATTGTATTCTACCACATAAATGATAGTACTTTTATACTGATAAAGCAATTGGTGCAAAATTATTCCCTAACCATTCCAAAATATCAAACATGCTCAACGTTAATAATCAAGTTTTCACTTCTGCCGGCACTCCCGGAGTGCAACCGGTACTAACAATATATTTTTTACTATACCAATACCTTAACCAGATTTTAAATAATAAAGTCATTTTGATAGTCCGAATTCTTACCAACAAAGAGTTAATTTTTTTTTATTGACAGAAATTGTCATTTTTACATTTAAATTTGGAATAAGAATCGCAACGAGAAATGGTTTTGTTCAAAATTAGAATAAATTGCCATATTGGCTAACAACGATGAAATATTATAATTTATTAAATTTGACTTCTCTTTTTTATTATTAGGTACTTTTGATAGTGACAGCCGTTTCACTCCTACACACTGATTGTTATTTATGAAAAAATATTCTTCTATGTCAGCCTATTGTCGTCGTTCGCAAAGAATCATGGCGAGATTCATACATTCATTTGTATGAAAAAAAAAAGTAATTTAGAGGGTTTAAAATATTATCCAATGTGAAGAATACGTTACCAGGAGTAGATTGATGTACTTAGCATATTTTTAAACCCCCGCATAATTAAAATATTACGAAATGAAAATAACACTTTTTCGTTTCATCTCGATGCCTATTTTGTGTTAATAAAAAAAAAGAAAGTGACAAGCGATGTTAACGGATCTATAAAATTGGCAGACAAGTGATATGACACGTGTGTGGAAAAAAATAATCATTATTTTGTGCTATTATTTCCCATAAAACGATGCAATTTCAATGTAAAAACTGTGAAACGGCGGTTGTCAGTGTCACTGTTACTGTCAGTCGCAGTTTCGTACTGAAACAATTAGCTTTTCGTTAAACTATTAACTTTTTTTTACGGGGTTTTAAAAATATTCTAAATACCTGAAGATACTCCTTAGGCACCTAAGAATATAAAAATTTTAATTTCATCTTCTCTAAACATCTTATTTTTTTTGTACAAATCTCGCCATGATTCTTTATGTGTTTTATCTAAAAATCGTCAAAAAAAGAATGCTTACATAATCCAACAGATGTATTCAACATGTTATAATGTAGTAGGTATCTTTTTTATTTTGTAGGAGATCTAGTTGATATTTAAGCGGATTAAGTTGTAACCATAAATTATTATTTTTTTCTCTGGATACACAGTAATTTGGTTGGTAAGGAACCAATCAATGCTTGTTTCTGCTCAGTAGGTATGAGAAGAGCTCTATTTTTCTGTAATGGGTCTAGAACAGGCTACAGGCATCGAGTTGTTACCTTCTGAACTGGCTTTGTATTAGATAAAATAATAAAATAATTGAATGTTATATACTATCAGCCAGCAAAAAAACAAAAAATATATTTCGATGAAAATCAAGTGGGTGAACACCTTTTTTTATCATTTGATAGGCATACGTTTGACCACTATCTCACCTGATGGGAAGCGATGATGCGGTCTAAGATGGAGCACGCTTGCCTAGAAGTAACCTATTCACTCTTGACTTAAAGACTCCCGGGTTGTAGCAATCAGGAAACACAGACTCAGGCAGGGAATTCTACTCCTTAGCAGTACGCACAATGAATGTGTTCCCAAAACGTTTGGTGCGAACACCTTTATCCAAGCCTTTATTACTGTGACATTTTCTTAACATAATAGTTCTTCTTTGGTGGGCCTCATAAAATTGTCTCATCATTGTTACTTGGGACGTATTTGGACCACATCTAGAGATTATTTAAATGATGTTATAATAAAATATACACCTGTTTTACTGTTTTCTGTGAATGCAAACTGTTTCGACGATGGTTAGTGATTAACGCCCACGAGACCGATAGAACTAAAGTGAGTTTAATGGGTTTTTAGTTTGTAGGTAGCATGGAAATGTTGGTTTTGAATTTTGTTTTGAGTTATAACCAAACTTGCAATACCCGACGACCCCTGTACTTTAGTATGCACCCATAAACACAATGTTTTATCATCATCATATCAGCCTATTTCCATGTACTGCTGAACGTAAGCCTCCCCCAGCTAACCAACCCGGTCTTGGCCAGCCAGCCACCTTCTTCAAATCGTTGGTCCAACGTGCCGCAGGGCGTACTCTCACTACACTTGCCCCAAACGCGGTCTCCACTCTAAAGCGCGTAAAGCGCACGTTTTATGTGCGTTACCATTACTCAGTATAAACAGTGAATTTTTCACACCAAAAATGAAAGTCATTTTGCAACAGTAATTTTTGCTGTGATGTGTATTTTGAGACCCTACATAAAAGCCGTACGGATCGACCGGTCATTATGGTTAAGCTAAGCTTGCCACGGTCGCTCCGTGGATGGGTGATCATCCATTTCATACCGAGACTCCTCCGTGCCTCGGAAAGCACACTTAGCAGATGGTCCCGGCTATCATTCGTAGATCTTTGACAGTCGTCACAGGTAGTCAGAAGCTAGGAAATCTGACGACTATAGTCTTACTAAGCGGTATTGTTACCCAGCAACTGGGCTCTGGAGGTCAGATAGGTAGTCGCTTTATGTAAAAACTGGTATTCAGCTGCTTCCAGTTAGACTGATACCCCAACATACCTAGTTGGGAAAAGACTAGGCAGATGATGAAGGTAAACAAACAAAAAAAAACAGTGATAACGACAATCCGTCGAATCTTATCGATCATTTAATCACCGAAAGACCGAAACTCGGCATCCATCTCAATTTGGTTTTTGATCTGACATTAGTACCGTGAAACGAATTGCCGTTGATTTGGAACTACCTACACTTTGATATATCGGATGGCAGTTCAAATAAATGGCATAATTAGTCTCTTTTTAGATTAAGCGTGGAATTGAGATTTTTAGTAATTGCTGTCATGTGTTTGAATTGATTATATTTAGATTAACCTGTATTTAATATTTATTCGTTTTTTGTTGCAGGTAAGTACGGAATTTAAGGTGTTTTGGAGTTTTGTAAGTAGATTATTTAAATTATCGCAAGTTTTAACCGTTAAACCAGTTTAAGAGGTTATCACTTTTTTCTTTGAAAAAGAACAAGACCCATTTTCGTTTATGTTTCAAAACTACGACCAAACTGATCTATTTCGGCAGAACAAATATTTTATGTTTAAAAATCTTAAGTATCTGTAATAATTACAATACCAGTCTATTATTGTTCCATTTTAGGGCAATAGACTCTTCTCATGTAGAGAAAGGCACAAACATTGAACATCACGCTTGCTCAAGCTGGATTTGCGGTTCCAAACGTAGTATATTTAAGCACTATATCTCACTAGATCTAGGTACTTGGCTAAAATTATGGCACACAAACAATATTTCATTTTTTTATTTTTCTTTTTGTTGACTAAATGTACACATTTGTAAACGTTATTTTAATAAGTAAATTATTGTTATTATTATTATTTAAGTCCAGGTTACCTCACGATGCTTTCCTTCACCAATTTTAATTATGTCCAAGAAATTAGATGATTTGCATCTGCTGTTTATGATTATTCTATTACAACAATAGGCTATCTTTTCTTGTAGATACACTTGATTTCCACCCGGATGAAGAAGATTTTTTGTGAAGTCACAAAAAACACACACACACCTCACACACACCTCTCCCAACAACGACAAGACGTACTGAAATCGTAAAGACGGCATTGATATCGGATGTCGCAACTCGATCCGGTGTGTCTGGCGTCTGTCTGCAACCGAGACAGACGAGCCAACAATGTGACATTAGCGACACACCGTTATACGCCATGACACCTCCTTGATTGAAATTTGAGCCTTTGCTGATTGCGGTACTCATAATAAATGAGATTCTGCGTAAGTTTGTAAGTTACGCGTTCGAGTGAGTACAGTGAAATATTTTATAGTGAGTACTTTGTTTCTGGGATAGCTGTGTATATGCTACCTAGGCTTCGGATATTGCAGATGTCATGTTACAGTCAGTGATGACGACTTAACATCTGGGGGCCAAGTCTGCTATTTGTATAATTTTGTCATTCTAACACGATCCCATTGTCATTTTGCTAAAAGTTCGTAATCTGCTAAATTCATAATGGTCGATCATTGGTCACACCATGACGTTGTTATGGTAGGTCACTAATCAAATTAACTGTCAAATTTTTAGCAGATTACCGCCTAAGTCAGTCATTTAGTTGTCATTTTGTACGAGATTACCATTCTATATCATTTCTATCAATGGCGTGTCAGTGGTTGACCATTGGAAAGTCATAGTGACGCCATTATATTAGCAGCTTACCAAACTTGTCAAAATCAACAATTATAAAGTCAATGATAGACCATTCTGACACTATTGTAATAGCGGACTTGACTCCCTGGGGATCCGTCGAATTGTCCATTCAATGACCTAAAAAGATGTCGTGGTGGAAGCCCAATTTTTACGTGAAAGACTAGCCAATAGACTTGATATCCAGCCAGTATCTAGGTACAACTGCGGTTCACGGTCACGAATATATAAATGGATGCAAATTTTAAGATACTACTGACCTACGGAAAAATATCGAGAAGAAGCTTTTTTATATGGATTGAGATTTAGAGTTTTAGCATAACTGACATTTATTAAATAGATAGAGCAATAACTTTTGTATGATAATTAAATATTTAGTGACAAGGAGAATTCTCTCTTATATACTTGTTTAAAATTTAGCTTGGCCCGACAGTGTCCATAATTATTTCATTTTTTTTTTATTTACTACTGAATGTGTGAAAATATGATATTTGAGAGTTAAATATCTAGATATACGAAGGCCCTTAACTGAAATTATGTTCCACCAAAAATCTCAGGCAATAATGTGTGTTGGTTTTTTATAAACTCCTGTAAAGTAAATCATTGTATAAAACCAACTGTCATACCTTGACGTGCGAATAAGGATCCCTTGGTACCTGATACCTGAAAAAAGGCCCAGTACTGTAGCTAGCAAGTACACATACCTTCTTAAGTATATATTTTTCTACCCTTTTTCAAAATTTCAACCACGTTAAAATTACGGAGGTTTAAGAGAATCTTGGCCCAATAAACATATGTATACGAATATTACATCCAAAGAAATAAAATCTAAAAAAAGTTTCGTTAGCTAATCTTGTGGTCCTAAGTCAATCCAGAATCACAAAAGGAATCCTAGAAACACTAGCACCAAGAGGTAGTTCAACTTATACCATCTAATAGGTTGACGACACCTATTTCCTCTGCAAAATTCAGTGGCGTTCATCTATGCCGACGATAGGATGCATGTTGCCCTGAATGGGAAGTGAACTGCAGATAAATCTTGGAAGCTAATTTAGTAATCTGTTCACGTATCTCCCTTACATATATCAATGTTGGCGGACGTTGATTCAATTATAGAGATGCAGTGTGTGAAGTAAGAGATGAGCGGGGTTTTGAAGTTATGAAAAATTTACTCTTTGATCTGTCAAAACCATCCATTTCAGCCATCCAAGATTTCACTGCAACGCAGCTATTAGACGACAATATTGAGACATTTGAAAAACCATACCTAGAAAAAGTAATTTGCATGATCTCAAACTTAAAACCATTACAACCATTTACAGGCACTTTTGAATTGTCAAGGAGTTGGGTGGTCACAAAATTGAAGCTAGTTTTCCAAACAGTAGGTTTTCATGAAGAAGAATATTGCAAGAAACTCCGTAACCACCCTTTTAAAATCAATAAACTCACATAAATTTAGGTTACATCATTCATGTTGGATCTACGGGTGCTACCGGGCAAGCAGCGGTTCATGAATTTTAGTACTTACATTAAACCCAGTAAGTATTTTTTTCAACACCAAAAACTAGACATTAGTCTCTTCAAAACAGTCTCATAGTTCACTTCGTTTACGCTATAGAAGTCCTCTCCATCTTAAAACCGCCATTCTCTTCCAACATGGCGCTATCCCTCGTATCTTGCGTGGGCGCAGCTTCCTGCGCACTGACAGTTGACAGCACACTGAGGCACCCGCCACCGATGCAGCCGCTGCTAATACAGTGGTACCTATTGCTATAATAGGGATGTTCGAACTAGATGAAGTGGAGTTACTACGCGTATGATATACATTGACAGAATAATTGATGATAGGGAGGAAGGAATAGATAGAAATGTTTAAGATGATGTTAGAAATGAAAATATTTGTGTAAGATCCATCATTATGAAATACTAAGAAGAGATACCAAGGAGATGAATCGGAAGACTAATCCAAGCCCAAATATCATGGCAGTGTAGAGATATCACACAGTGTAACGAATATCGTGACGATAAACTTTTACCTTTTTCATGTGGTGACGGACGCCAATAGCACCACCCCATTTCTACCCGTGAGTGTCGTAGAAGGCGACAGAGGGATGTTGATCAAAGAATGGGCAGCAAGGTTCTTCTGAATTCCATAACACCTACTGCAACCGCCAACATGCATCGGCCATGTATGGCGATTACGGCTGAACGCCTCCTTGGGGGAGACCTATGCTCAGTAATGGGCGTCTAAAGGTTGATATGATGATGATGATGATGAACCTTTTACCATAAATTCAGTAGTAACTTGATTCTACACGCCTCAGTGATAACATTATTCATCGGTGTTCTGTGCAAATGTTTTGCATGGAGCAGAAGATTTCTTTTTCCGCACTTACTTCAATTTTCATTGCTTTTTCATCTCAAATTATGCACTGAATTCATAGTAAAATTTGACCTTGCCTTTGCCTTTATTATGCCTTTATCTGATACTTTGAATAAGATATTCCTAAAAGCACTACAAGTCAAAATATATGGAATTCTAGACTTTTCTATATTCCAGGATCATGATTACTTTCACCTACAGGAAGATTTAGGAGTGAATTAAAAGTGAGCCTGCATTTATTATCACATTTAGAACCGATAACTAGACTATTATCATTATTAACTAAATCAATGACCATCTATCAGATACCGTTTATGGTATTTATATCAGAAAAGCCTACCTTCAGACATCTCAGATAGACTCATAGATTGCGACTCTTTGTGTGGGCGATTTTTGCACCAGCCAAGTCTGTGCTGCTCTTAATTGTTGCAGTCCCGATATGAAGATATTACAGAACGGTAAGGGCTGCCCACGTGTAAATACCTGTTCTACTTGATCAAGTATCATTGTAACAAGACAATGATTAATATTGTTTACATTCATAAAATCTTGCTTAATTTCTAACGGGTTCTTGAACTCTTGCAGAAATGTCTTAACAGGGTACAAATGTGCTGTAATTATATTAGTTTATTATTGTCTCAAGACAAAGGTCTCTTCTCATATACAGAAAACACGAGCATTGATCACCACGTTTGCTTAAGATGAATTGGGGATTTCAAACTTTTAATAATTATCAGTGCAGGTTCCTCACGATGTCAGTGATGTCCAAGATAGGCTTAAACTCAGATAATAAAACAAAAGGCAGATAGACCATGCGGAACACTGATAGTGAAATCAAAAAAGCAAATACAAATTCAAAAGCAAATACCTACAATCTCGTGATTGTATTCGCTTTTGAATTTGTATTTGATTTTTATTTGTTTTTTTTTTAACGATGCGGCGTTTCGTGCTATTCTGACTCGTGTCAGTGCAGCACGAAGCGCGTCGTTGGTATTCGTTTTTGAATTTATATTTGCTTTTTTGGCTTCACTCTCAGCGTTCCGCGCGGTCTATCTGCCTTTTGGTCTGTTCTGGTCCTGACGGGCCTGTTGGTCTAGTGGTCACTGACCCTGACTGCTAAGCCGGAGGTCGTGGGTTCGATTCCCACCCAGGACAAACTTTGTGTGATGAGCATGATTGTTTGTTCTGTGTCTGGGTGTTTATCTATAATATGTATGTATTTATAAATTATATAAGTATGTATATCAGTTGTCTGGTTACCATAACACAAGCTCTGCTTAGCTTGGGACCAGATGACCATGTGTGAGTTGTCCCAAGATATTTATTATTTATTATTATTATTTTGTTTCATAATTTGAGGGCTTATAGTACCCATTAATTGAAAAAGTTACATTGGTCTAGTCTCGTATAAAATACTAATGCATAAGAGGCGCCTTTGCCACTGGTACAGAGGCCAGCACATCAAGCTACTACAATCTGTCTAATTTCTTTGATAGATTTTCCACTTTATTACAAAAGCATAAGGTTCATATTTAATTGGGAAAATTTGACAGTTAGGTATGGATTGATGTGCTGGCGTCTGTACATCACGGTACGAAATGGGGTATACGTGATATTTTATCTGTGTTAGTTTAAAACGAGGCATCTATATGTAAACGTTAGTCAAATCCCTTTTTGTTCGTGCTTTCATTTGCATATTATAGTTATCTAGTTATTGTTCTTTCTCATGTTGACAAACCTTAAGTTTCTTCTATACAATTCATCAACCTTGAAAGATTTTTTTTTAAAGATGATACACATGAATTACAGAACGTCCAGGGTATTTGTCCGTATGGTGTCGGACGTAAAGAATCGCACCATCCCGTATCTTCCCGTGGGACAACCACGGGAAGATAGAAGTAAGAGGCGACTAGGGGACTTACCAGAGAATGGGCAGCAGCGTTATCTGTGCATTTGTAACAACCATACTGCGATCGCCAACCCGCCTGCCAAGCGTGGCGATTATGGCAAAACCTCCCCTTTGGGGGAGGCCTATGTCCAGCAGTGGACGTCTTTCGGCTGAAATGATGATGACAGAAGGAGACTATTACCTACATGCAATAAATGCTGGTGTTTCTTTAGTTTAAATAAGCCATATTTTGATTGAATATTATTATCCTTTAGTTTAAGATCGCGTGCCACTGAAGATAACACAAATACTTGAGAACTAACCAAATCACAGTTTACTGTCAGTTTGTAATGATTTACAACTACTTTCAGTCGACCCACATATTTTGCAATATTTGCTCAGAAACCACAGAGTATCTGTATTGTTATTATAAGCATTGTAGTACTGAGTTACTTGTGAGAGAATCACTTCATTGAAATAATCGCGTGGTTTAACGCTCAAAACTTTTGCAAAGAATCGAAGTGTATTGTAAACTTACGCTAAGTGTAAATTTTAATTTGAAACTTTTAAAGGTGTAGCCTGAATACTTAACCAATTTTAAGTCATCCACTGTTTAAATAACATTCCCTATACAAAATGGCACCTTTTGCATAAATCTAATGGCTAAAAAAAGCTTTTTTACAAAAAAGACAACCGCCTTCAAAAACCAAAAAGTGAAAAATGACTTTAAAACAGAACACACATGACTTTAGTTTCGGAAGTCGGTGGCTTGGCTGTTTTACTTATTGTTTTGTATTGCCACCGACTTCCGAAACTAAAGTCATGTGTGAACACACATGACTTTAGTTTCGAAGTCATTTCTTTTAAAGTTATTTTTCACTTTTTGGTTTTTGAAGGCGGTTGTCTTTTTTATTTTTCGCTTTTTAGTACTTCCTTATCATCCAAATCCATTAAGAAATGGCAACACAGACAAAACAGAGATCGAAAGTACAAGGTGAGAACATTACAACATCATCCATGTAATTTTTTTTTGCTTTCTGTCGATTTTTTCAAAAAGTGCTGAATCAATTTTGTTAAATTTATATGGGACCACCCTTGAGGCATACCCTATCCATCAAAAAAAGAATTTTCAAATTCGCTTTACATTTGCCGGAGAAATCGCGTAACAAATATACAAAAAAAAACATACAGACGAATTGAGAATCTCCGTCTTTTTGAAGTCGGTTGAAAATAGGTCGCTAATTAATGAAGTACTGTAACTTAGCTTGTATGTTGCATATTTTATGGTTATATGCGCATATTTACGGCCTTTAAATTCCGATACAATCGAACAGAATTATTATGGAACGTCACGTCAAAAAATAATCATTAGGAATTTGTTTTTATCAAACATTTCATCACTTTTGCACTTAACCTGTTCGCCTTGGTGATATTACTAAACACACATTTGTGTATTGTATGTACAACTGTGCGTGTACACAGTATACTGCGTGTATTGTGATGCGCGTACGTACGACTATGGTTGTTTGTTCACATGTCTCCTGTTCACAGATGTGGGTTTGGTAATATTTTGCTATTAGGTATTCGTGGTAACCGGTTTTCTTTGCGGCGTTCCGTAGATAAAGATTAAGAAAATACAACTTGTAGTTATAATGTAGGCACTTGTAAATGGCTTTTATTTCTCCATCTCCCAGATTATGGACCAAGAGCAGGTGGACCAGCCTGTTCTCTGGTTGATGTCGAAAAAGGTTACTTAGCAATAGTATTAAGTAAAGAGCCAATAGATTCTGGGTTTTAAATTACGACCAAAAGTGCAAAAGCAAGACTAGAAATACTGCTTGTAAAAAAAAGAAATTTATTAAGTTAAAAATAAATGTTTAGAGCTTCCGAAGCCACGACCGATATTACATTAACTTAAACCAGAAAGTAAATTATTGGTACCAAAATCTCTTAGTGCTCGACTACTTACAAAAAAATCCAGGGTGACCTTAATTCTACAAAGGCACTGTCCGGCACATCGTCTCATTCCTAAATTCTTCCTGCCAATCCGAACCAGGAAATATCCACAAACACACGTTTGACAGCGGCAGTTATCTCATATGATGTTTATAACGGTGTCCAAGGCCACAGTTATAGCCTTGACACACAGACTGTCAAGGGAGAAAATGTTGAGGCAGTACTGGGTATGATGTCGATAAAATGAAGCTTTGAAATACGCGAGTTGTAAGTGAAAGAGACAAAAAAAAAATAGAATTGGACAAATGACTGCATAAATACTTAAGTTAACTGAACGATCGCAAGAAACAAGAATTATTAGACATTACGTGAATGAAAGGTCACGTGACTTTTCCGCAGTAAAGTTATTTTTCTAAGCTCTCTGAGCCACATAAACTGCTAGAAGTGGGGCTAAGGAATCTCGACACACATCATAAAAAAAATTGCATCTAGGACATTCATTGAAACATTTATGATATTATCTTAATACTAATGCCATCCTTCTAGTCTGCCTTTGGCTGCAGGTTGGATACCGGGCAAGTACAATGTGCCTTTTTTCAATTTATAAATGTACTTTCTAAGTTTATCTTGGACATCACTTACAACGGTGAAGGAAACCATAGTAAGGAAATCTGGAATTTTAAATGAATGTAAATCTGAAGTCGCCAATCCGCCTTGATAAATGGTAGTGCAGGGGTGGTGATAAATGCTCGTGTCTTCTTGGAACGGGAAGAGGCATTTGCCCTGCATCATCATCATCAGCCGGAAGACGTCCACTGTCGAACAAAAGCCTTCCCCATAGTTCTATGGGGGAGGCCTTTGTTCAACAAACAACGGGACGTCTTTGCTGCAATGGCACAATAATTATAGACTGGTATTATTACTGAAGAAGAATTTACACTTTCTAACCGGGAACAAATAGTAAAATAGACGCCAAGACTCGCGACACCTAACCTAATGTCACATAAGATACATATAAAATAAAAAAGAATAATGCGATTACGTCGTCTTCCAAAATCGCTTTTTTCAAAGCCGTACAACCTAACAAAGTAATAAAGAGTCATATAACTTAAGTTTCCTTGAAACCTTCACTGACTAACGTTATGTCAACGTACAAATGTGACATCTATTTAATTATCTACGGTAACCGGTGACTTTGATATGGTAATGTTGGTACCGTTGATGATAATGTTGGTATGGTTGATGATTATGTTGGTGGCTGTGTTGGAATCGGTAACTTGATAACTTGGTGTTTTAATAATGTTACCGTAAGATTGGTTGCTACTACAAATCGGATGAACGATCTAGATTTCGTGTTGGATATAGTGAAGTAAATTATTGTTTTATAAGAGCACGGTTTTAGAATCTGAATTAAAGATTCAATATCAAAAGTGGGTAAAATGTAACTTAGAATTTCTTGATATGTGATTATCGTTTTATAGCCAGTAAATTCCAATGTTACAGCATCATTATCTTCCATCTTGCTTTATTCTATCAAAATTATATAGTTTCATTATTAAACCTTTACATTTATAAGAAACATGACTTTACTATTTGTTGATTTGGTTTTTTTTACTTGTCTGCATTGTAAAGTCTTAATGAAGGGACTTTTATGTTCAGCAACAAATATTTGTATGCGTGTCTGTTTGCATCGTCTTATACGTCACGGCTTAGCTGAGCAAATACCAGTCATTGTTGGGTGAAATCTTCTTGAATGACATTCTGGTGAGTCATGGCGAACTATTTTGGGTTCCACAATATGAATATAGAGGTTATGAGGTCAACTTTATTTACTGACATTTGAAATGGAAGTTGCTTGTATGTTTATTAATGCAAAGGAAAAATATGGATTATAAATCAGCTTTTACGATAGTTTGTGAAGGCACGGTCGGCTGAACGACTTGTTGCTGCACCGCGTGTCTTGTGTTCGATTATCGTACGAAATATGACATATTTCGTATACACATTGTGTATACCCTACAGTAAGGTAGTGATTGCTAAAAGGGTTGTTTGATTACAGGAGAAAACGATTTAATTTTTATCATGTCAACTACTGTAAGAAACGGTATCCGTTTCACAAATTCAATATAAAAATATATAACGTACATTTCAATAAATTCACATACAGAAACGATGCCACAGTTACTCATCACAGTGTGACCTACAACAATTTCTTCACCAGCCGCCAATCAACACATTGTTCCAATAATCCGTGAAACCTTTTAAAATAACCGATATAATTGTCACGTCACGTGACGCACGTGTAATGTCCAAGGACAATGGAAAAGGGATTCGCAAAGTTGTAATGGTGTACAGGAGGTTGTCAGTTCCCTACTGTCTTAAGTAAGTCGTCTGTTTAATATACTGTTTGTGTTACTTGTAGCTGCTGTACAAAGAGTGAAAGATAAGCGAGAAATCTATACTTAATATTATAAAGCTGAAGAGTTTGTTTGTTTGTTTGTTTGGTTGAACGCGCTAATCTCAGGATTTACTGGTTCAAATTGAAAAAATCTTCTTGTGTTGGATAGTCTACTTACCGAGGAAGGCTATAAGGCCCATGCGAAGCCAGGTCGGGTCGCTAGTTAATTCATATATTCATTAAACTTTCGTGTTTCTAATAGCAGAAGGATTGTTTCTTCCAAACTTGAATTTCGAAGCTGTAGTAAGTTTTCAAAAATGCAAGTTTCTATTCAATTGTCTATTGCATCTTCTCAACCATTATGATTATTGTTCAACCTAGCTTGTGTTCCTTATTTCTACTAATCCTTGCCTTTAGCATTTTTGGCCAATCCTAAATTGTATTCTTTATGAAGCTTTGCATTTATTTTAAGATAATTTAACTTTGGATTGAATTAGGGTTATCAATTTTTTACTGAGGAGTTAATCAGGAGTTTTCAGTATGTTAAGTATTCTTGAATGGCTTAATAATAAAAACTACGTTCTCTTAACACTTGCACCGTACAAAAGTCGTCTATTTTGTATGTATTGTCCAATACTCAATGGATACTGGCGTCAGGGTTTCGTAAGATCTTGTTTTGTGTTCTTTATTAACCACTGTTTTAAGGTAATGGTAAGAATTGTATCCATTTCATATTCGTGTTCAATATTTACGCTGTACAAAAACGTTAAATAAGTTGGAACTTTGACCTTTCAATAGTTCCAAAACCAAGGTTTCCAAGTAAGATCCAGAACAAGAAAATATCACAATGATGAAAATAACATGGACTTTGGGCTTCGGTAAGGGTCTTTTTAAGAGTCTCTTGTAAATGCAAATATTATTGTAAGCATCCTTTTTTTTTTAATAGTATTTATGGAGTTTCTTCTCCATACGAAACTACCATTTGGAATGGGCAACTAGATTCAAATTTTAAAATATGATGTTCAAAAGTGCCTTCTAATGGTCTAATTGAAATAAATGATTTGACTTTGACTTTCCATCCGCTATTAAACGTCACTATTGGCATACATTGCAAAACTCTCTCTAGCCGACTGTCACTTGAAATTGACGAATTTTAACAATGAAATCAGATTAATCTTACTAAATTATATAACAGACAGGTGCTAGTCTTATTTTGCCAAACAGTTTCTATAACTATAATTCTAAAAAGCTATAAAGAAAAGGTATTTTATGAAGTAGCATCGCTACCAACTAAGCCACCAATTAAAATACCGTTTACCATTAACTAAAGCATTAGCAAGTTACGTAACAAAACAATTAAAATTAAATTAAATTGAACTCTCAAGCTTAATTACAAGTAACCCTTACTAATTGCAATTCACTAATTACTATTGTAATGTATTGTAACGGTGTAACAATTATCGTCAATTATAATCGTGGCAATATTTTGATCTGCGCGAGAGCATTTTTTGCTGCCGAAGTTCAAGAAGATTATATGGTGTAATGGTATGTTAATTATGGTTATTAGATAGTAAATTGTATATTATAGAAGCAAAGTGCCTACGAATGTATGTATAATGTTTCTTATCTGCGCACGATTGTCTCTTAAGGCGGAGGAGGGATGTTCAAAAAGAACCGGAATTTTTATTGATATACTGGTCGCAATTGGTGAAAAAATACGGACTTTCACTTCAAAGAAAATACTATTAGTAATTATAATAAAAAATAAGATGGTGACAACAAGATGACTACAAATTGATTAATGATACCAATATGACTGCCATAATTATAATAAAACATTTCTAGCAAAGCAATAAAACGCCAGCACGGATGAAACTTTTCAACCTAAATCAGGAGCCAATTTAAAAGATTAAAGACTGTAGTATCAGAGCCAGTGAACTTATCCCTAACGATATCCCACCATTAGTTTAAAAAACGCAGCCGGGGCGGGGTCTCAGACTAATGAATGATGATAAATGGTATAAATAAGATGTCAGCTCTTATCTCAGACGCGATCTTCAGATATCTACTGAACTCATCTCATGTGTTCCCCATTCGTAAAGATTTTGTTGGGTCCAAAAAAAATCGAGCAACAATTTTGATAAATCAGGTGATACTGATGGCGAGAATGTTACTATGTGCTTTGGGTGGCTCATGGCAGAGTTTTAAATTATATTTTCAACTAACTTTCTGTTGGTGAGTAAATCATCAATGTAAAAAGTGTTTGTTGACTTAAAAAGACTTGTTCTGCTGGTTTTTAAAACCTTTTATCTGCCAATATTTTATTTTCATAATATAATAATAAATCTTATGTAGCCTAAGAATGTTTAGACACTTCTTTAGCCCGTAATAACAAGCTGGTTGAAGTTCTTCTTGTGATCAAGCGGTCACACCAGTAAGTACGGTCACACCAATACATTTTTATTTTGATGCTTTGTATTACAATACAAAGAAGCAACGACTACAGATATGTATATCTGTAGTCGTTGCTTCTTTCTCAAAAAAAATAGCTGTAACGCAGTAACTGGGTTGTGGGGGTTAGTTAGTCAATCCATGTGAAACATTAGTATTCAGCTGCATCTGGTTAGACGGGAAGCCGACCCCAACATATGTGTTGTGTGTGTGTGCACCAGGTATGTTTGTTTTTCGAAAAAAAAAAGAATGAAAATAAACAAATGACGAAATAGTCTACTAATTAAGAAGTGGTTGTAATTTAAGTCTTGAAATCAGTAGGGTTTACAGATTTTGTATGAAATGGGAACAGACCTAATTCGCGCTGAGATTGCGGTTACACCTCACACGCGGGAAGCGGGAGGAACCAAAGGATATATTTTATAAAGATTACAAGACAGGCTCCGATGCTATCGTTAATCGCATGTTATTAGCAGACAAATAATATTCGATCATCTGGCTTTAATTTAAAGGTCAATTTAATATGATTAAGGATGTTAAATGAGAAAGTTAAGAGGTTTTGTAATGATCCTGTTGAATAATGGTCTAATTAGCCTATATTATAAACTCATTTTAAGATGAAAACTCTTTGTAATGGTCCTATCTATGTGTAATCCGACCGAATTTCGGTTACGGCGCCCAATCTCAATGGAGATCAGTCAAGTACGCAGAAGATATTATAGTGCACAAGTGTGTGTGTGCAAACACAGATGCACTCCTCCCTCTTCCCTCACTCTCATAGTCCGGTGGGACGACAATCCGACACGACCGGAGAGAGATCAGGCGCTGGACCAGCGGCTTTACGTGCTTACCGAGACACGTAAAGCCCTATCTAGTCCCATCTATACTAATATTATAAAGACGTAGTGTTTGTTAGTTTTGATGCAGCAGGTAATGTCCAAAACTACTTAACCAATTTCTGAAATTCTTTCACTAATAGGTAATGCTACGTTATCCCTGAGCTCTATAAGCATATTTTAATTTTATAAAAATTAAGATTCCTTTAGCAGATTTAGCGGGCGAAGTCGCGGCCAGAAGATTGCAAATGTTAAAATTCTATTCAAAGCAGAAACACCTTTAACTGGAGCAAAAAAACAATACCACGAAAATAACTCATTCGAATTCAGTATCGAGCGATAAACTGATCGATAAAAGAGACTAAAATACTTTACGGCCGCATAACAAATTGCAGGTAAGTATGAAAAGCAAATATTTGAGAATTAGCGACGTTCCACTTTGACTAACAAACTTCGAGTTCAATGGACTTGTTGCATAAGCAATGTGCGTCAAAAGTCGATCAAGGTGATACGTCATGCTGATGCCATATGCGGGAGATGATTTAGGAAAGGTTGTTTGTTGAAACTGTAAAAAAATCGATACAAATCAAATGATACAATCATCTATGATAGCCTAGAATATGTTTATGCTTTGTAAAGGACTGATTTTAGAAACAATTAAAAGGACAAAAATAAATCTCCAATGAAGAAATAAATATAATGTGTTCAAGAATTACAGGTCATAAAAAATATTTTCCCTACGAAATTTCGGTCACTCTCAATAAAGACAAGAGTATGCGCAAACAGATGCAATCCCTCATCCCTCACTCTCATAGTTCGATGGGCACAACCGGGGCGAGATTAGGAGCAGTACCAATGACTTTACGTGCTTTCCGTGGCACGGGGGTGTTACTGAGAAATTCCTAATTTTGAAAATCTAATAAGTTCGTCTAACCGGGTAATTGAATTCAGGACACCACGCTCAGCAGTCGTGCTTGAGACCACGAGAACAGTGAGGCAGTTATTACAGCTCATAAGTAAAGTCTAACTGGAAAATCAACATCAAATTAATTATCATCTTAGTTAAAATGATGATTAATTTGATGTAGTATTAAGAGTGCATTTCAAATTAATAATCAATTATTTTTCAGAGTAACAATGACTTTAATAAACCTATTGACCTGGTTCCCGTACCAAAATTGAAAAATGTTTATGACTTCGGGTGGTAGTTTCGCATCATTAAGATTTTTCCAAAGAGTGTCATAGGAGATTAAATCAAAAGCACTCAAAGGGTCGAGGAAAAAGCCGTAAACCGCGCTGCTACAGAGTAATTAGTTGGAATTAATAACGAGTTATTCCATTAACTTTATGTTTATTATACAATCTTGTGTAAAACGGTGCACTTACAAATTAATATAAATATTGAGTTTGTATTGAGCCCCTGACTTACTTTTTAAGTTTACTTCTGGATTACCTCTATAGGTACTTTAAACTTTCAATTAGGCATGAAATACTTTTAATTGTATATACCTTTTAATACTTTCAGATACAAATGACCAATCGCGTGCCCCGCATTCGTAAACTAAACTGGCATAACTCAAAATATTTTTTAATGTACTTACACGATAAAAAAAAACTCCAATTATCCTAATAACCATACGTTTCAACTCATTAGATATCTAAAAACCGTAAAAAATTGAACATCGCCCCTTTTGTAAGGGATTAAACAAATATATTACCCTCTAATGCATCGGAACGAAGGTTCCTATGTATTAATCAAAATTCCTATTGATTTATCGGTTTTCCGTTTAATAACCTTTTATCACGCGATGGGGTGAACAATATTGAATGAATTTCGATAAATTGGTAGCTTTTATTATTCTTTTTACGCTTTTTTATTATTTTTTTGAGCCTTCTGTTCCGTTTTGTGTTTTTAATAAAGGCTTATGACGTTTTAATTTTATAATTTATTCTGTCCCTGCTAACGCCACGGGGTGTTTAAAAATTAAGTTAGTGCTTTCATATTATTATGTTTGAAATATCAGGATATCTTAATTTAAGACAAAAATATGGCGGATTTGTATTAATAAAATATCTTTGGTCGGAAAAATATTGATTGTGAACTGCATTTAAAACTATTGTTTAGAATAAACTTTACGATTTATATTTTTAAAACCAGAGAGAAGGGAAATATTATATATTACATACACATAGTACCTAAGTTGGTCATGACATGTACTGGTTGGGCTCGTAGTCGCAAGCGCAACTGGTGGGAAGTATTTCTGGGCTCGGTTTAAAACATTTTTTTTTTAATTTTTCGGTTCTTTTCATTAGAAATTTATCACTAGTAGCCCGAAGTTTGGAAGACGATGGTGTAACACCCCCGTACCTCACAAACCTCCTAAAGCCGTTGGTCCTGCGCCTAATATCTCCCTGATCTTGTCGGATTGCCATCCCACCGGACTATGAGAGTGAGGGAAGAGGAGTGCACCTCTGTTTACGCACACACTTGTGCACAATAGTAATAACTCCTCCGTACTCCGTCTCCATTAACATTGACCACCATAATAAGTAGGTAATACAAAAATGTGGAGCAATTCTCACAACCCTTTATTTTAATACTAACAAATTAACTTGCAAAAAAATTAATACCTCTCATCAATCGTGTTTGTGTAGAATTAGCTCTTTCATTATGTTTCTTACTAAAAACTTTACCATAAACTTTTTGTTACTGGCTATTAACGTTTTTTGTTCGAATTACGAACACCGATGAGTCACTCAAGATTTATTTTTATTTCGTAACTTTATTTGTTTTAGGACTTCGAATCATCAATATCGGTTTTATTGAAAGAATCGGAATGATGTTCAAAGCCAAGAAGTCCCCTTCCTACTGAAAATATTACAAATACAGTAAACATCCTTCATAAATTTTTCCACTTTGCTTCGTATATCCACTTTCTTTGGCTATAACATTCAATAACCCTGATTGGTTCATTTCGTTCACGTATTTCATGATAATAAGCATGTTGAATGGGCGATACCATTTCCCCAAACTTTATTACTTTTATAGTGATTACGTATAAAAATATAGCATATAAAGTTTCGATAAATGGCTACGATGACAAGAAATGAGTGTCATTTGTAATTCGATCGACAATTTATCGACGAAACGTGGTACATCACTACAGAAGTTGTGACTTTAAGTGTCGATATTTCTGTGTTTATTGAAATATTTTTAATTGATTTCTATATTATACTGAGGATGAATGAAAATAAAGGATGTAATGAAAACAATCAACGGGTAGAACCGGGTTAATGTGCTGTTTGTCAAATAAAGATGTTTTGTTTATTGTAAGTAAAATTCAGAGTGCCTGCATAGGTTATGCTCTCGATTCGATTCGGTACTTTAATATGAAAAATACACAGGGGGAATAATTTATTAAATATCAATCAGAACTAAACGAGAACGCTATAATTTCAAAATGTGTAATTTGTACTTACGCAGTTTTACTTTCATACCTTTACCTGAAGGCATAAAACTTTGAACACACCGTACAATTACTTTTGCAAATCCACAGTAAACCACAAACAATACATTAAATCTTCCGCGACAAGTTCCGCATGCGGTCCTCATATATTAATATTGCCGTTTTGTTTTGCACACACGCATGAAGATTGATGAATGCGCCCACGACGCGAAACTGACGCCTTTTATGTGTACACTGGCCATTTTCCTGGATGGAATTGTATTCCTTATTGGCAGTGACAGAATTTTTAGACAAAGACTAGGTAGGCTTGTAGGCTAACGAAGAGATGAAAAAGTGTTGAAGAAATGATAGACTGCTTTAGTAGTCAACTGTGTGGTCAAAAAATACTCACGGAAAAATATTGTTTGAAAAACACTCCCAATATAAACATATCTTTAGCTAAAGTGTTTTTACTCAACATGTTTTTTCTTTGATGCTAAACAAACATATCGTAAACACTTTACTGTAGTGGTTCTTGTGAAGAGCTTATTTTATTTATTTTAGTACTTAGATTAGAGTTAGTTTGACAGCTTAAACGTCATATGTCAAAATCCTATTTTTGTTTAGAACTACCCACACTTTTTAAAAATGTATTCGTGAACGTTTAAAAAAATAGTCGTTCTTTTTCAAATTCCGAATAAAGAACAATGAATGTTTGTATGTCCAATATCCATTCACACAAACCTGCCATATCCCTTTAACATCAGACACAAACGAAACGAAAACAAACTTTTCCGGAATTCGTGCGCAAACGCAACATTCAAACGCAACCGTACTTGTCATCGCCGCAATATTTGCCGATCTTAAGCATTTTATTTTCGACTAGCTTTTTCACGCGACGTGTCCGGTTGAATTTTAGTTATTTAAATTTATTGATAATAAAATATTCCTGGAAAGACTCGGGGAAGGTCCTTGGCCAGAAGTGGGGCTTCATCACAGGCTGTTTGAAAAAAAACTTAGCTTTTAGAACTCAAAGATAACGAAGCTTTCTAGTAGTAAAATGATTTTTTGAAATCGGATTATCTGTTTCCGAGATTATTTAAACTTACATACTTTATTACCTCTATATTATACTAGCACTTTGCCCGTGACTTCGACCGGGTGAGTTTTCTAACTGATCCCTATTACTTTATTATAGAATATAAGGCCTAGCTTTTCCCCGCGACATCGTCCGTCGGTTATCGCGGATGCAGACAAAGTCGCGGATTAAAAAGTAGCCTATATCCTTCCCCAGAGTTCAAGCTATCTTCATACCAAATTTCATTAAAATCGGTTCAACCGTTTCATCGTGAAAGCGTAACAGACAGAGTTACTTTCGCATTTCTAATATTAAGTATGGAAGTATGGATTAGAATGGGTAGCGCTCAGGGATAAGTAGCTTCCTATTTGGGAAAAATAATTGAAATCGGATTATTACCAACTGCTTACATACTTACAAACAAATTTTACCACTTTATAATATACTATAGATTAGTGTAGATAATTATTTATTTTCTATGCATCATCTACCACCTGCTTTACCCAGTGATTAACCGCTTCGTTTCCTAGAGAAATTGTATGTTTATAGTATGTCAACAGCCTGTTAATATTGTGTGCGTTCCGTTTATTTTTGCTATACTAAGATTGATTGGAGTCAACGACCCTTTATTTTAAGTTCAACCAATTTAGACGGTTGGGTAATAATTACGTGATTTGCGTATGAGTAAGTAATGGTTTTAGTTGTACTGTAGCAATTTAGTTTGGATCTGTTGCTGTTGGCTATTGCCAAATCAAAGGTAAATTGATCTGTGATTGATTCATCGATTATTGCTAGGTCAAGATTTCAATGCTTACAAATTTATAAGCATAATATTTTTATATCTGTAATTTGATATAATCGTAAATCCGTAATTGGCTGTTTAGACTAGTTTTTATATTTTAGGATACATTTTTAATGAGCTGTAGATTTTGTTTATCTATCTATCTGTAGGTATAATAAAAATGAATCGTTGTTCGTTAGTCTCGCTAAAACTTGTGAACGGCTGAACCGATTTGGCTAATTTTGGTCTTGAAATATTTGTGGAAGTTCAGGGAAGGTTTATACGGTAAGATAATTGAAAAATAAATTGACAGCACAATGTCTGTCGGGTCAGCTAGTAATAAATAAGTATATGATTTTCGTTGCTTTTAAAAGTTTGTATTCCGATTTTTATTTCAATGGGTTCGATACAAAATATCAAGTAATAAAAAACTTCTAGAGTGCCTGTTTCGTATTGTTCTATTTTATGCCTCATTAAAAAGAATAATGGTCTAAAAGGAACTTTCCATTGTCTTGTAGTCATGCCGCAAAAATAGACCGCTGGGCCTATTATCAAATTTTTCCCCTCATCAAAATGTTTACGGTCAGTTATCGCTTTTCTCATAGCAATAAAATAGAGATGAGGAACAACTCGATAAACACAACATTAAAATTGTCGACCAACATCCTTTATTTCGGCTGTCGTAAACATTTTTAATACCTCTTAAAGCGGGCTGTGGATGGCGCGATTTTTAGACGCGCGTTGGTGAAAATATTTTAAGATAAACATGCCTACTGCTGCATATTTACGTTTGCAAAATTTTTGCTTCAAATAGGTAATCAAGAGATTTTTTTAGAATGAAAACCAAATCAACTTTACCTACTTTCATTTTCTTGAACACCATGAATGAAACCATACATTTCAAACATGTTGAGATTATCTTCTCACGTAAAAAAAGTAGGTACTCATAGAAGTTACTGACACCTGTCAATCAAATGAATGATAAGATACTTTTTTTTTTCAAATTTTGGTACAAAACGTTTTTTACCTAGTCAAATATCCTACGTTTTATAAGCGGACTAAGAGCTTAATAATATCTTTATTACGACTTTTTGACTACCTTTGATTAGGTATTATCTTCAGTCTCGCAATTCGTGACTTGCACATCGTGAAACCAGTCGTAACCTTTTTTTTGCAGAAAAATGAGAATTTTACGATTAGGCTAACTGGTTTTCTATTTTAATATTAGATTTTTTTATGACATAGCACGTGCCAGGTTCCTAACAGAATTATATTGATCTGTGTCTATTTGTATTTAAAAGTTATAAAATTAGTTCTTAAACCAAACGTATTTTTTAACGGCAGCTGTATTTTTATATAAAATAACACTCGTTTTCCTAGTACTTAGCTTCTAATTTTTCATCCTGTAGGTAGAAATACAGAATCAGACCAAGTTCGGCTTTAAATAATTCCTTTACATACTCTTAATTTCATTAATACTACTAAGCTAGGTTTTAGCATATAATTTGTCAAGCGGGCGAAGCCGCAGGCCCCAGCTAGTTTACTTATATTGTATACGATTTAGAAGTCATTATTACACATTATTTTTTCTTACAACGTTCCCAAGAAGTTTTTAAAGCCGGGTCCAGACGGGTGTAACGTGTAATGTAATACACCGTGTAATATAACACGAATTTTACGTGTGGACGGCACTACGAGCATTACATGTAATGCTCCACATGTAGAATTCGTGTTACATTACACGGTGAATTACATTACACGTTACACCCGTCTGGATCCGGCTTAAGATGTAGGTATTCGTTGACTCCTGAAAACAATGACATGCCTTAACCAAAAATATGAATATTTTTTACTAGCTTTTGCCCGCGGTTTTGTCCGCGTGAATGTTGGTTATCGTGGATGCAGATAAAGTCGCGGATAGAAAAGTAGCCTATGTCCTTCATTCAGGGTTCAAGATAGCTTGAACCGTGAGGAAGGACCTAGGCTACTTTGACTTTACATTTTTTTTCCGTGGCTTAACTTTTTAAATCGTTTCAGCCGTTTTGAGGTGAAAACGTAACAGACAGAGTTACTTTTGCATTTATAATATAAGTATGGAAGTATGAATAATATAAGTACAAAAAAAATGTCGCAAGAGCACTTTGCAATTATCAATCGCACGTTGAACAGCTCGCTTTATCTCGCTATACCACCCCGTGATCAAAGCGAATCCAGGCGAAAATTTAGATTAGACAGTACTAAAATTTTTATGTACCTACATCATCTTCTTTTGAGTGCCCAAACCCGAAGAAGGATGAGATTAAATGAGTAGTAAAACGTTATCATTCTGTCTGTCGGTATTTTTAATGTCCTGTATTTGTTGATATTGTTTTAATAGTACATTAATTGGTTTTTTATGTCCTGTAATGTAGTGTTTAATGGGGTCGCAAAAAGGATGTCGTGTGATAAGTACTGACTGCGGTACGGGTCATGGTGAGATCCATACATTCAATTGTATGTAAAAAATAAAAAAAAATTAAAGTGCTTAAAATATTTTCCAATGTGAAGAATGCATTACCAGGAGTAGATTGATATACATACCATATTTTTAAACCATTTTAGTTATATACAAATAATATTATGTACAATTCCAAGAAAAAGACAGGGGAGCTCATAGGGCATCAAAAAACTCGTCCACATCGCTGTCAACGGGACACGTGCCCAACAGGCTGGCAGCATTGCCACGTTGTATGGCAATGCTGATTCTTTGACCCAAGAATAGACCAGCCTTCGGGTCACGTAATTAAATTAAAAGAATAGTAATAAGCACTGTTCATATTTTTAAACCCCCGCACAATTAAAATGTTACGATATGAAAACAACACTTTCGTTTCATCTCGATGCCCATTTTCAACCGACTTCAAAAAAGGAGGAGGTTATCAATTCGTCTGTATTTTTTTTTTATTTTTTTTTTTATGTTTGTTACTTGATTTCTCGGGACTGGGTGAACCAATTTTGATGATTCTTTTTTTATTTGGAAGCTAGTGCTTCCCGTGTGGTCCCATTTTATTTTGGTCCAGTTCTGAAAATGGCATCCATGAGAAAACCGTATAAGTCTTAAATTTGCATTAAGTATGTGCGCGATTTGTTACGCGATTTCTCCGGCAAACGTAAACCGATTTTGAAAATTCTTTTTTTTATGGATAGCGTATGCTTCAAGGGTGGTCCCATATAAATTTTATCGAAATTGATTCAGCACTTTTTGAAAAATCAACAAATACCCAAAAATTTTACATAGACGACGTTTTAGTTTCATCAATCTTTGTAGTAACTTTCAATCTCTTCTTAATAGATTTGGATGAGAAGGAGGTACTAAAAAGCGGAAAATAAAAAGCTTTTTACAAAAAAGACAACCGCCTTCAAAAAGTGATAAATAACTTTAGCACAGAACACACATTGACTTTTGTTTCGAAATTCAGTGGCTTTGTTCTGTTTGTTGTTTTGTATAGCAATTTGTTGGCAATACAAAACGACAAACAGAACAAAGCCACTGAATTTCGAAACAAAAGTCAATGTGTGTTCTGTGCTAAAGTTATTTATCACTTTTTGAAGGCGGTTGTCTTTTTTGTAAAAAGCTTTTGTGTTTATAAAAAAAAGAAAGTTACAACCGACGTTAACGGATAACTATCAAATTGGGAGACAAGTGATGTGACAAGTGTGTGGAAAAAAATAATCATTATTTGTGATATTATTTCCCATAAAACGATGCAATTTCAGTGTAAGAACTGCGAAACGGCGGCCTTCAGTGTCACTGTTACTGTCAGTCACCGTTTCGTTCTGAAATAATGAGTTTTTCGTTAAACTATTAACTTTTTTTGCGGGGTTTTAAAAATATTGTAAATGCCTGAAGATACTCTTTAGGTACCCAAGTATATAAGAATTAGAATTTAAACTTCTCTAAACATTTTTTTTTGTACAAATCCTGCCTTAATTCTTTAACTTTTTATTTGACTACATAGTCTTTAGATAGTAGTAATAATAATAATACCAGCCTACAAATGTC
Source organism: Charanyca ferruginea (assembly GCA_947361185.1). Lineage (NCBI taxonomy): Eukaryota > Metazoa > Arthropoda > Insecta > Lepidoptera > Noctuidae > Charanyca > Charanyca ferruginea. The sequence goes on along the minus strand of OX376077.1, from coordinate 17,595,310 downwards.
CCACTGCAGGGCAAAGGCCTCTTCTCATACAGAGAAGGCACGAGCATTGCTCACAACGTACGCTCAAGGCGGATTGGCTATTTCAGACTTATATCAATTATAAGTCCTGGTTTCCTCACGATGTTGTCCTTCACCGATGTCAATGATGTCCAAAACAAATCTAGAGAGTACATACATTACCTATATAATAATAGTTACTTAAAAAAATAATATATCAAGAGCAGGTGCTCTTGATATATTATTTTCTATGCTATGTAGGTACATAGCTAGGAACATAATAAAAGCAGGTTTCTATTATATTAATTTTATTAAATCAGCTGCTTCAGTGGGTACCCAACGGCTGCCCGCTAATTCATTTACAAACCCAAACCCCTAATTCATTTCCAGTATGGTATGGTATTTATGAAACTCAAACTCTCAAACCACTTTTGAATTGTCAAGGAGTAAGTCAGTCAGAAAGTTGAAGATAGTTGCCAAACAGTTTATACGGTTTCTATGGAGAAGAACGAGCAAGAAATTCCATGAACATTCTTTTAAAATCAATACTTAACATTTTATTAATTTAGGTTAAATCATTCATGTAAAGCAGTGGGTTTCTATGAAGAAGAACGACCAAGAAACTCCATGAACACTTTTAAAATCAATACTCGACATTTTATAAATTTAGGTTACATCGCTAATGTTGAATTTACGGGCGAGAATAACTTTACAAGTCTTGTACGTTAAAAGAGATCTAGAGAAAAACATAATCATAATAAACAATTGATACTATTATTTTAATATTTTAAATGCGAAAGTAACTCTGTCTGTTACGCTTTCACGACGAAACAGCTAAATCGATTTTTATGTAATTTAGTGTGAAAATAGGTTGAACCCTGAGGAAGGACTTAGGTTAATTATTAATCCGCGATTTCATCTGCATCCGCGATAACCGACATTCACGCGGACGAAGTCGCGGGCAATAGCTAGTTCAATATAAATTTTAAATAACAGAGGCAACTAAAGAGATGACCAGCCCCAATTGACGGCGTCCGTTCACGAACATGACGCACGGATCCGTACTATTTAACTCAACCATTTGAAAGGGAACCGAATGATCAAACACGTGCGCCACCATTAACGAGGCATTGACATTGAAACGACATGTTCGGCCAAACTGTCATCTCCTGAGATTTCTGTAAATTGAACTAAGCAACATTTAATGGTTTACAGTTAAACGTGTTATTTATAATTCTAAACAAAGTTTCAAAAAAAACAGCGATAAAACTTAAATGTTTTTAGACAGTATATTATTTCGTGTAAGTTTTAAATTTCAGTAGATGATTTATCATCACGGCTACTTAAATTTGAAGACTAGGCAGCACTCCAAGCAGTATTCATTTCTTTGGCACCGTACCGAGTTCATACGTGATCGGAACACAATATCCTACCCACCTATTAAGGCTAGCCTTATCCTAACTATGTTTGGGTAGCCTTCCTGTTTAACCAGATGCAGCTGAATACCCCTGTTTTACTTGGAGCAACTGCCTAACCCAGTTACTGGGTAACGCGATAGCCCTTGCTAAGATTTTTTGTCAGACTTTCTGGCTTCTGACAATCCAAAACGACTGTCACAGGTCTACAAATGACAGCTGGAACCAACGGCTTTATGTTCTTTGGCATGCGTCTCGGTATGAAATGGATGGTCACCATAGAAATAAAACATATATCTATGATGGTCACCCATCTATGTACGTACCGTAATCATGACCTATCATAGCCATGAGCCACTCTCCTACTTACTAATATCTCGGACTTAAGGGCGCGTATTCGATTTAGCGCAACTCAAAATCTAAACGCAATCGTTTAGATTTTGAACGAAAGAACGGCGTCAGCATTGACACACACTAGTACAATACAACGGTATGTTTGTGTGCATCAGAAAAAAAAATGCACGAAATAAGCACGAATCATTGAAATTGATCGGCAAACGACAGCGCGCGATGTTTTACAGTGCTTTTTAAAATAATTGTCTAAAATAAACGAGTTCGTATAACGGACTGAAAAATATTCTGTATACCTTTACTTTCATAAAATAAATATATCAGTTAAATTTTATTCAAATACTGGTGAAAAAAAATTGTCAAAGTGAACCGATTTTGTACTTTTTCAACTTTGTTTTTTAATACATAATAGTAATATTAGTTCCCTAAATCAAGACTTAATCTTTCTAAAACCGTAATTGTCTTTAAATAATCTGCTCACATCATTACGACATGGCTCTGGGCAAAACGTGAAAACGTGAAGTTTTCGTCACGAATCGAATACACGCTCTTAATACTCAAGATTTAGGTTGCGTTTCCAGAGATGAGCGAAGATGCGTAGCGAGGGAACACTTTATTTACCTCACTCAGCGCAGCTCTGGTGGAAACGGCTTAGCAGAGCGAGGTTTTTATGAGTACAAAACCAGCGAGGGATTTGTGTGAGGAATATGCGCGAGAGATGTGCATAAGGGATGTGTGCACAGGATGGACGCAAGCGAGAAATCACTAGCAATCACTAGACGGAGTTTGTTGGAAGTAGATGTGTATTGTACGGAAAAAATGCTCGCATCTGAAAAGAGCCCGCTATACATCCTCGCACCGCTCATCTACGCACCGTTTCACAGCGTCGCTACGAATCTTCGCACCGCTCAGCTGCCTAGCACATCTCTAGTGGAAACACTCACATCGTTCCACAGCCTCGTAACGCATCCTCGCACCGCTCATCTATCTCGCACATCTTTAGTGGAAACGCAGCCTTACAGTAAAATAGCTAACAGGATAATGTAGAATATGTTTACAAGAGGTATTAAAGTTTTACGACCGATCATTGTGGTCTATTTTCATATCGTCAATGTATTTTATGCTGGTTACTCATCTGCTACTACATTACTCCATTGCCGTGGAGGTAAATATTTATCAGTGCATTAAAAGTGTATCCACTAGTGATGATAAGTGCTTAAAGTGCACTACCTCCGGTATTGACCTTGCTGACTGGGTTATCTTTGCAGCATTAGCTATTTTCGTGCTAAAATAATTCACATACCATACCTATTTCTACCGCGCGTTGGTGTGTTCCGGTTTGAAAGTTTGGGTGCTGGTATAATTACAGGTATATGAGACATTTCAACTTTGTTTCTGGAATGGCATGGCAACGGCACAGTATAAATATTAGTACTACCGTACAGAAGCGACACGCTCCGCCTCCCTCTGAAACCGTTCCTCACCTCTCCCCGCGTCGAACGACTGCTCTGGGAACTGCGTTTTTGTTCGAGCGGCGCGTAGACACGCACACACACGCACGTATCTGTACAGTCTGTTATTTTAGTAGTAGTGTAGGCAATTATATTGTTTGGTTTCTATGGAGTGTCGCGGGTGTGACAACGGCATGGCCCCAGTAGGGTAGTTGTGAATATAAATGTGGATGTGTGGAGAGGAAGAGGAAGGCCGAAGAAAAGATGGATGTATTGTGTTAAGAATGATTGAATAGAATTTAATATCTATGACATTATATTTAAAAATACCCCACATTTTCAATTCGTCGTCTAATTTAAATTCAGAATATAAAATTCCATTTAAAAACTCGTTCGTTGAGTAAGTAGTACCTAACGCTAATGCAAAGGTATAATTTCTTTTTAAATGTGACAAACATGGGATAAGGGTAGGAAGATAATGCGGTAACCACTGAAAATTAGCGCTGTGCTGTGGTCCCCCATAGTACAGCATTAGAGTAATGTCATAACCTGCATGTCACATTTATGACATGCAGCTGCCAACTAATTTCTGTCCTGTGGCCTTCTAATGTATCCTTTTATGTTCTATGAAAATAAACAATGTATCTTTCTGTGTACCTATAGTTAGTATTAGGAGATGATAATAGAAATTACAAAGTGGGAACTGGACAGCCTACGGGTAACATTTAAGTACCTACCTATGATGTTAACGTTACAATATTTCGTATTGTTATTTAGTCCTATTATTAGATTTTTGGATAAATGAAATGCTGGTTATAGGGAACATATAACAAAAGACAACTTTATTTCCGTAAAGCACAGATAATGAAAAGTAAGACCACAGATAATTCATGTGGTTTGCGATTAACAAATTTTAACACGTATGCCTATCTTCTAAGTATGTTACCTATTAAGAAGCTTAAGAGCGCCCATCCCGTCATATTTTCCATACAAACGCTCGTACGTGATTACGGCGTTATAACAAATTGTTCTCCAAATATTTTTAACACACCGGTCGGTATGTTGTGGTTTAAATCTAGGATTGTAAGATGCCAAAAAAAATTTTTTTTTTTAGAAAAAAAATCAGTAACCACGTCTGAAAACCAGCTTTTTTGCACAGTTTTTATCTAAACTTTGGCCGTTCATAGTGCACTCATACATTGAAAAAGTAAAAAAACAGCGTCGTAGAAACCTTGCACATGTAATGGAGATTCTAAATTACAAACATTATTACCAAAAACTTGTAAGGCTTTTTCAAAAACACGTATTTCCTGGAACAAGTTTTTTAAAATCTCCGCACTCTAATTTTCCTGCGATGTTATCGCGTTCTCACTCACTCGTTTATTTTCGAGTTTTGCGTTGGTTGAAGCAAAAAAAATTTCGAAGTTCTCTCGATGGGGATGGGTGCTCTTAAGCGAAGAAAATAATTAAAGAAATTAAAATTACTTTCGCCGCGAACGTCACGTAGGCAGTAGGTTAAGTAACTGAGTCAGAAATCCATGCTACATTGTATTTAACTGTTTATCCTGGCATAAAGAAGTCAAAAAATCCTCGCCATATAAAAGCTTATCTTTCAACCCTAAAACTGTCGATAACTTCGCGAATTATCATAAAATGCAAAGCTAATCTAAACAAAATTGTTTGTAATAAAAATCGAATTAAACAAGCAATTTAAATAAAAGTTTTAAAATATTTATTACCAGTTTCTTACTTATCAAAGTTCGTTTGTGATTAAAAACCCATCTCAAGAAAGTGAGTCCCAAAATATTTAATTACACGAGGCGGCTTACGTGGCTTTAGAAAACGAGCGACAAAACTTAAGGTTTCGCGTGACACTTTTTATTAGGGCTGGCACAACTAGGGATTGGATAATAGAATACATAACTTTGCTTTAGCTGTAAGTCTTCCATGTTCTTTAAATAAATAAATCAATATATGACTGAAACATCATGTTTCACCATTCAAGTATTAAGACAAATTAAAAAAAAGATTTTCTTGCATAAAAAAAATCCACGACAATCTCTAAACCGCGGGACAAAAGTTCATTCCATCCTAATTTAAGACTACTCTTGAAGTTCAGCTCTGGTAGTCACAAAAAAAAAAGAACATATATATTTTTTAACCCAGTTCTGCTAACGATTGCATAGCTGTATATTTCATTACAAAAAATAAAATTGCCTCTGAAAAGTTTTCATCAATTATTATGGTATCATCAAATTATTGACTACCCATAATTAAGTTATCATCGTCATCATACAAAGCCCGACTTCATTCACCACTAGGTATAATAAAGATCATTTTAACCAATCACAGCAAGCTAAGTAAGCTGCACGCAATTGAAAAAAAAATGTAACGTGATTTAAAAGGCATACAAAGTTCAGCACACTTTGAATTCCTGTAAGTCATCATGGTAGTTGTGATAACAATTTGTGTGAATTGTTAATTAATTAATTTATTAATTTAATCAAATAAGAAGCGTAAAAACATACCTATCCTAATACGTTTATGGACTTCTAAAAAATTTATATTTCTCTAAAGTCATAATTTGAATAAAAGACATTTACAGAATTAACTAACACTATTATTAAAATTGACATTTATACGTAAACACAATCCTGTCACAGTGAATGGCGTGAACGATGCATTTTATTTTATTACAAAAATGTAGGTACACCCAAAAGTCTCATATGCTTAAACTCTTTTTTTATTACTTACATAATATCACACCTTAATTTCCGGACTTTTTTATCAAAATGACTAAAAAAGGCGGCATCATCTATACTAAAACTAATAGCTCAAAAAAAAGTTCTCAAAAGTGACACCCCTGTAAATAAAATAAGGACGGCTACAGACGGAGGTCCGTTGTTATCAGCTGTTACAACTTTAGGCTGTAAACCACTCACACTCCACTTGGCAAACATATTTCGTAATAATATATCACGTTGAATTGTTGTGGATGTGACTGGGAATAAAAAGGATCTATGGCTCTCCTGCGCATGAATCAGGAAAATAAAAACTAAAGCTGTGATATACAGTAAGTTGAATAACAGAGGGCGTTTCCTTTAACTCGTGTATCTACAAATAATCTATCTCTATCTATCTATCTGTCATTAATAGTTAAAAAAATATATATCGGCATTTAAAAAAAAATGTATAAAATAACCTTTACTTCGGACAAGTAACATCCATAGTGGGTTAGTAAACAGAAATCTTACGACTATGTTAGTAAAGCTTAATATTATGGCTTTGCGACAAGATTATTCTGAGATATACATCTCTTAATAATGCTATGCATTATCGAAGTGTCGTATCTAACAGCTATGATTTTCAGGATGGAGGGGGGGCTCGCCCGTACTCTGCAGAGCAATGAAGCAGGGGGCCAAATCTGCTATTTTTATAATTTCGTCATTCCAACACGATTCCATTGCCATTTTGCTAAAAGTTCGTAATCTGCTAAATCCATAATGGTCGATCATTGGTCGGTCAATGGAATAATAGAATTGTGTTATAATGACATTGTCAACAAATTTGAACATTTATTCATGCCGGATTTCATTTATATATATTTTTACATATTATTTATAAGTGTTATAAGCAATCTGAAGTAGTAAGAAGTTCGTAAACTAAGTCAGTCATTAATTTGTCATTATGTACGAGATTACCATTCTATATCATTTCTTTCAATGGACTGTCATTGGTTGACCATTGGAAAGTCATAATGACGCCATTATATTAGTAGATTACCAAACTTGTCAAAATCAACAATTATGAAATCAATGACAGACCATTCTGACACTATTGTAATAGAAGACTTGAGGCCCAGGTTTCTGACTAATGATGGCATGATGGAAGCCATCAACGTGACTGTGCGCGAACATAGCAGATGCACTGCAGAAACGGGGCAACCCCAACAGCATCCTGAAACCGTTATTATATTGCCTTCGTCAGGCGCTGATGGCCCGCTGGGTATCATATGTCGACACCCTTGCGCCATCTCATCTTCCTAGCACAACGTGTTGTGCTGGGGCGGCTGCTGCAGGTGCCGAAAACCTCAAACGGCGCAAATATAATAACCTTCTTGGAAGCTATATATTTGAGCCGTTTGGGGTGGAAACTCTAGGGCCATGGGGTCCGAGTGCCCATATTGCTTTTCGTGACATCGCCAAGCGGCTGGTCGACTCCTCACGTGACCCGAAGGCTGGTCTATTCTTGGGTCAAAGAATCAGCATTGCCATACAACGTGGCAATGCTGCCAGCCTGTTGGGCACGTGTCCCGTTGACAGCGATGTGGACGAGTTTTTTGATGCCCTTTGAGCTCCCTGCCTTTTTCCTAGAATTGTAAATAATTTTATTATTTTGATTGGTAACGCTACCTGCGTTATATTTACCTTCCTTAAGTACCTACTAACATTAGTCCACAGGCTGCACGTGTAGAACAAAGAAAAGTTAAAAAATAAGTACAAAAAAAATTAAAATATGTTTATTTTTCTTTTAAAAAATGAAAACTTTTTTATTTATAAGGTAGTGTCGCCGAAGATGGCCCGGCTCCTAGGATAGCCCACTTTAAAAAAAAATCAGTTATGATTATTCGAAACATTTGAAATTTCGTGGGTGTATGCTATTGGTACTATAGACAATAGTGCAAGTGTGTTTCATTACCGGCGCGTCGCCATTTTGGAGACTGATGGCAGTTTGCTTGTTCATGTCAAGACGATACACTTTTTATTACCTGCATTATCTAAATCCTTCTGAAAATTAACGAATTTAAAACAAATCTCTTTGCTCTAAAATGTGAAAATTCATGTTTAATCTATGTATAAGCGAATTACAGGTGAGTGTTATTATTTTATTTCCTTTTTTTGTATTTTTACGAGATTATACTCAACCCGGGTGTAATTTCCTATCATGGCCCATAATATAATTCCCTTAATGAATGACATCAAAAAAATAAATTTTAGAAAAAAAATCTGATTTATTTTTATTTTTGATAAGTTACTTTCAATATTGATCTCGAAGTTAAATTTTATTTTATTTAGCGGTTTGTTTTTATTTTATAGTTGATTTTCATTTTGATAGATTTAAGATAGCCCACATTTAAATTTTTGGTTGATTTTTTTACCTTTTATGAATAATGTTATGGGAAGTATGTGTTTTTATTTCGATGTTTTATGTTAAAAGTGTTTAAGAGTTTATAATGCATATACTTTCATTAATATTTTTCGGGCCATCTTCAGCGACCAGCTTCCCAAGATAGCCCAATAACAAGTTTCTAAAAGGTGTTTACATTTATGTTAAAATGCCAAAAACTGTACTACTTTTTTAGATATCTTGTTTCTCAAATAAATATATTACAACTTATATTAACTTTTTTCTTAACTTTACTTATCTGCAAGATTTTACGAGGTTTTGAAATTAAGCGGGCCTTCATTGGCGCCTGTACCTTATGGGAATAGTTTTTTTAGTATATAAAGATACCGCGCTCTCGACTTAAGTACCGGAGCGAGAGGTTCCCATTAAATATGTGAATAGGTACTTATATGTAAAGAAGGAGAATCATGTAGATATTCTACAAAGGAAAACCAAGATATCAAAGAGAATAAAAAGTACACAGGAAATACTTTGGGCCCTATCAGAATATCAGCGCTGTGAGGGTTTTTTAATGTTACAGCACAATGCTGAGATAGGAGCCTTTTGGCCTCATACTGGACCAACTTTCGTTTTCTTGTTTTTTTATTTTAGTGTGTTTTTGTCCTGGGGGGCGAATAAATTATTTTTCTTTCTTTCTTTCTAAATAAAAAGCAATGATTTCGAACAAACAAACATACATACACTACCAAATGGAAGTTTAAAAAGGAATCAAAAACGTAAACTAGCCATTACTAACACTTAAGCGCATTTAATGTTTACAACTGTACTTAAGTACCCACTAAATTACTATTCAAGTTACATTTTAATTTTACTAACTATTGTTCCATTTTATTACAAATAAGAAGTATTTTTTAACGCAACGAAATCCTAACTAAAAATTAACCAACCCATTTCTCTCATTTGTCCATTGAGATAGGTATGAATGCATTTTCGACGTAATTGTTATGATTTTGATTGAATATTTAACGCTAATTTATTTTAAATCTATTCTAAACATAAATTTTTGATGTACCTACATTCACCTTTCACCTTTTCATTGACCTGTTTTTACTGGACAGTAATGTTACATTTGGTATATTGAATTAGTTTGTTCCATTCTCTTTTATCATTCATCACTTTACTATTCACTTCCTCTTCCTTCATATCGCGCGTCTATCGTTCAATTCATTCATATTTTCTTTGGTTTCGCTCTCACTCCACAACTACTAAAATTTTTATATGCATCACTCTCTTACGACCGGTTTCCATAGTAGGCAGAAATCGATCTAAAATTTACATTATAAAATTAAGCGGTCATTATTTAACTGTTTCGAGCCTCCTCATTACATTCCATTGTAAAAGTTATGACAGTCCTAGTTTCTTCAAAGAAGGTATGTCCATTCATTTCTCCAGGGTCTCCATTAACAAATCTGTTATCTCCCCCCCTTCTTCCCTCTCTTCCCGTAAGCTGCGCAAACGCACCGCGTTCATTAAGTACACATGTAACAGGTAGAAACACTGAATTGTAAATCTTTGTTATTGATAACAATCGGTTGTCTTTCGATGGGATTTTTAGGTTAGATTTAAACTGTGTTAAGGTGAAAGCGTCAGGGTAGTCCGCGAAATTCATATATTTTTAAGTTTTTTTCTATTTTCAGTATCTAGTTGTATGGTAATAAAAACAATATTCACGCGAGTGACAAATATGCATTTATAAAAATATAATAATTAAAATCATCAATATAACTCTCCAATAGAATAACTCGTAAATGTGACCTAATTAATGAAAATATGACATTAACGAGCTTTTCTAACTTGGAGAGTGGAATACAACCTGATAGTCTGGATCTGATTTATTCTGTACTAGTTTCTGCCCGCGACTTCGTACGCGGATCCTGTTGCTTATGCCAGCGACAACGGGGTCTGACTTATAAAAATCGAAGATCTGAAACGTCTGATGTCGAATTCGGTTCAATTTTGGCCAGTAGAGTCAAATTTTCAATGATATACCATCGTCATCAAAAATCAGTCCTAAACTGTTACCGCCTTCACCGCGTGGAGGTACTCCCAGCTTATGTTATTTTATAAGATACAGTGAAATTAGTGATAGCTTTTATTTTAGTTATTAGCTTTGATTTTCACATCAGATGTTTCTGATCTTCGATTTTTATAAGTCAACAGGAAATGCCCATCAGACCGAACAACTTTTGCTAAGACGTCATTCCTATATGTGTCATGGTGTAGCTGGGCTCTTGGAGTTCCACAACAGGTGTTCCAGATCTTTAAATTTATTCTCTCAGCAGAGAATGCTCGTCACGTGGAACAATTTTTGCTATGGTACCATTTTTGTATCTCTTATAGTTTAGCTGGTCTGTTGTGGTTCTGCATCAGGTGTTCAAGTTTCCAAGATAAATTATAGCCTATATGTTGCCCAGACTTAATACCTATACAACAAAAGAAAAATCATTCAAATCCGCCCAGTAGTTCCGAAGATTAGCGTGTACAAACAAACAGACAAACAGACAGAATTTTTTTTTTTGGATTTGTGCTCTATTACTGTTCCTAAACCCCCCTCAATTATTATTTTTTTAATATATTCAATGTACAGACACAGTTTTGTTACTGTTTTATTATATATATAGAAGACATCACCTAATTCCTTTTCACGAGATTTTTACACACGACTCATACTGAATAGGAAAACCCTCAAACTATTTTCGATCCTTTAATTGACAGCCAACTTAAATGCAACAAAAATAGAGTTGAACCTAAAGGTAATCATAACCACGTAGAATTATATCTTGCACACAATTTTCAACTTTATTAGTAAGCAGATTGAGCCTAGCAGTTCCCTGTACTGACTGAGGAAGGAACCATGTCGTTAGTTTTAGAGTAAGTGGTATTGCCTACATTCATTGTTATCACAACATTAATAACGTAACCAGGATTTTATAAAAACTTGTTTCAAAACAGTATTCGTGGAGTTTCTAGCTCGTTCTTCTCTACGTATAGAGACTTAGGAACAAGAAACTAGCTTCAACTTTTTTGACTAACTGACTCTTTGACAATTCAAAAGTGCTTGTAAATGGTTTATTGAAATAAATGCTTTGACTTTGACGGGAAAGGAATTTTAGTTATTTTTTTTCATCTGATTTAAGCAAACATGGCAATATTTTCTCAATGGATTATGCATACGTGCGCCAAACATTGTAATTTGTAGCATATTTGTTTAGCTACACAAACGGTCTGTTACCGGCTTTGACATAAAACTCTAATTTATTGGGACCGGTCTGAATTATGAGTTCTAAATCCCTAAACGTGTCACATTTCTTGTTTTGATATTTGAACTTAACCATAAAAATGCTACAATATGATGTTTAAAAAAGCTGTAGGTATGGATATGTAATTTATCTGTCATGTTTTTTTAGGAAGTTTGCAATTTAGACTGGTACCTAAACGCTATGCATACAATTATACAAACTTATTCAAATATAAATTCAAAAAACTTAGCCTACAATATTTGGGCATGATTTCGGACAGAACCTTCGTTTCCACGCTATTTTCTATCGTGAATACCACTTAGCGTATTTGTAAAATCTAACATTATTTTTCAATGATCCTGCAATCCATTCTCAGTCGTATGTATTTGATTATTTGGCTTTTCAACGATGAGTACACTGTTGCTTTATAATTTGCATTGCAAACTTAAATTTAAGCGCATCATCACTTACAGAAAGGACAGAATGCATAACATTTTGCGCAGATAATTAAAAATCAAGTAATACACTATACTAGCATCTGCCCGCGGCTTCGCCCGCGTAAAAAGAACGATTATCCCAAGGGAACACATTACCGGGATAAAAAGTATCCTATGTGTTAATCCAGGAAATGGTCTACCTATGTGCCAATTTTCATGCAGATCTGTTTAACGGTTTACGCGTGATTGAGTAACAAACATCGAAACATCTTCACAAACTTTCACATTTATAATATTAGTAGGATAACAGTACGCAAATAATGCACTAAGACGTAGAGCTGCGGAAACATGCCCGTTATACTAGTATCCTACATAAAAAAATAAAGCTAGATTGATTACAATTAATTAAATTAAATTAAAATTTTATAAAATAGGGCCATGGGGTCCGAGTGCTCACCTTGTTTTTAAAGACATTTCTAAGCGGCTGGTCGACTCTTCACGTGACCAGAGGGCTGGCCTTTTCTTGGGCCAAAGAATTAGCATTGCCATTCAACGTGGTAATGCTGCTAGCCTTCTGGGCACTTGTCCTGGGCACGAGTTTTTTGATGCCCTGTGAGCTCTCCATTGTACATAATATATATATTTTTTAATTTATTTTTAAGCTTTGTATTATATCAGTTATGTTTTTATATAATATAAAATAGGTAAAATTGAATTGGATTAGGTTAGATCAAATTAAATAACTGAGATTAAATTGAATTACAATAAATTAAATTAAATTAGAATTGATTCTATTTTTATTTAAGTTTTGGTAAATATGGTCTTAATAAATTAATATTTTTATAACCTGCTATTTTATGTATGCTGATTATGTGACATGCAATGTTTTATGTTTTATGAAATGCTTAAAAACTTCCACGAGGACGTGTTCGTAAACAGAAGCTAGTTTTTCATACAATAGCTTTTGGCCGCAAAATCGGCCGCGTAAATCTTAAAAAAAAAATCTTACGAATCCCATCTTTTTTTCATAAAAATGATATAGAATAAAGCCTTTACCGCTCAGGGAGAAGAAATTCAGAATGGATCCAGTACTTCCAGAGATTACTGTGTTCAAGCAAGAAAAACCAAACTCTTTAGCTTGATAAAATTAGTATCGATAAGAAACCTCCATCGATTCTTCATCCTTCATCCACTAACTAACAGCTTCAAAAGCTTCAAACTTTATTTCATAAAAAATATTGACAAATAATCACTTCCCAAACAATATTCTGCATAATTTCATTAGACAAATTATTTATTATTAAAAAAAACATTTGATTAAAGAAATGCCTTAATGACATTATCCTTGGTAATATTCTACCGACTAAAAATTGTTTTTGTAAGTACTAAAATCATTCGAAATATTGCACTGGTATAAAAAAAGGTTGCTAAAATTTGTTTGGATAAATTGCTGAAATTTTGTCAAAATATTTTTTGGCAAAACGACAGGATTCCGTTCAAAGGCACCTCGTCCACGATACCGAAATACCTTCAACAATTAAACAGTCTTTCCATTCTTTACCCACGTCTCTGAAGGTATCTTCCTCAAAGGTACCATTCACGTAGGTACCATCCGGGTGGCCCCTGCTAAACAGTTAATACGACGTTAACCCGAGTTTACGATGGAACCATAATTCACCCCAGATTGTGATGCTACTAATAAATACAAATATTTTCTTGTTATGTGATTTAATAGGGTGATTTTTTGACGTAAGAATGTTGTGGATACGACATTGATCGGAAATATGAAGGATCTTTTTATGTGCTACCATTTTATAATATAGCAGATTAATAACGTATAATTTTTTTATGATAAGTACTTACATTAATACCTAAGTGGGGTTTTATTCATGTGTCCTAATATTACAAATGCGAAATTAACTCTGTCTGTCTGTTACGTTTTCACGACGAAACGGCTGAACCGATTTTATGAAGATAGCTTAAAATCTTGGGCTAGGTACATAGGCTACTTTTTACTCCGCAATAAACGACATTCACGCGGACGAAGGCCAGTAGTTGATAATTGAATACTTAAATGCGTCAAAAACAAACAAAGCTTGACATTTATTTGAAGATCAAAAATTAGTTTTTTTTTTTCATTTAATTGCAATTCAGGACATTTCTTTTTATTCTGACATCGGAATTCACACAAACATTTTTATGACGATACGCGAATAAATTATACAAATATACTAATTTTTTCACATTAAAATTACGAACCATTAAAACTTTTTGCCGAATAAGTAGGCATTTTAGTTTATGTGTTTTATTTTGATTGTATAAGTCATTATTAGGCTATTAAAATGTGTCATAAAAACTCTTTTAATTGCTATAAAATAAGTGGTTATTTAGATATTGTTATTACTTAACCTTTTAATAATTTTAATGGCATTCTTATCCTTTTAGCAGTTGCTGTTTCGGTAACATCAGATGAGCAAATATTTAAAAATAGATAGGCATAAGTAATAAAAAACTGTCTTAATTTTGCTAATAAAACTATGATAATATCTTAATTCATATTACCAATTCAAAACGTATCTAAATCAATCTAAGTGAATGACTACTCTTTTTTCATTAATTTGATTCTTGATTGATTTTGCATCTTTAAAAAAAAGACCGAACAAAATAACTTTTACTTTATAGGTTGACTAGCGATCCAACTTGGCTTCGCACGGGTAGCTCTAATAAAATATATCATAAAACCTTGCTTAATAATTCCTCTTTCTAATGGTGAAAATCATAATATGAAATTCAGTACATAAGTTTTTGAGATAAACTCGACCCGAACGAACGTAACCTCAGCGCGGCGGACGACTTTACTTTATAATAGGTATATAATGATAATAATAATGGTGATTTGGCACCTTACCTACTTAACATTTTCGTTTTAAAATTAATATAAGACAAACTAACTTCATTTGTTATTTATCAGTAAACTGCATGTGAACTACATTCCAAAATCAAATTTTCCATACGCGGAAACACATCCCCATTATTCCATCGCTCAGCTGATATAAGTAGAAAATTAAAATCAGTTTAAGTTTGTTTATTACGAGCCGCGGCACCGTTAGGGCGGGTGCACACAAATAACTACTAATCGATATTGGAATCAATGCGTGGCACGCCTGCATGCGATGCTGAGGGTGCACCTAGTATTAATAGCTTGCTTTCACATGCTGGTTTGCTTGTGGGATTATTTTAGCTGCAATGCGACAGAAATTGACGGAATATCCCAATTGTTACTGGGTTGAATTTTGTGATAAATACCTGAAAATTTATTTCAGTTAGACCACTAAGACGTAGGTACTTTTGAAAGGCATTTACAAAAAATTAATAAAGGCGATTTAGACCGCAGATTCTGCATAAACTTGAGTAGGTATTATAGTACAGTAATAATAGTGTTTTATTAGCTAATTACGGTATGTTTTACTAAATCTAATCTCCTTCAACTTCAAACACTATCAAACATTTAAAATTTTCTTTAAAAAATAAAGAAATGATCAAAAATAGAAGAATAAAAAAAAAAAAATTGCCCCTTCCAAAAAATAGTTTTATAAATACATGTTGCATATTTTATGCAATAAGGTGTTGGTTTGACAGTAAAGATTTGAAAGTGAAACTTACTCTTACATGCGCTTACGCATACGATTAGCACATTGTTGATGCTGTTGTCGTGATATTTTGCAGCCCTTAACTTGCCTTGGTCTTTCCGTCTCTTTATTTTAATAGCTAAGAATGAAGCAGTAGTTGCCCATTTTTTTTTTTAATAAGTAGTAGTAATCTCTTCTCATCGAAAATCAATGCCAAAAAAATGTAAGGAATAAGTATTCAAGCAATTTTCACAGATTTAGACTGAAAACTAAGGTACTAAAAGTTACTAAAATTACCACCTATTAATTTATCAATACCAGTTTAAAAAATCTATTATCATAGAGGCCATAAACGGAATGATTAAAAAAAGCAATAATTAGAAAAAAAGCCATCGACTTTTAAAATCATGCTGTATATTAACCAAACGTCTTTTATGTGATCAGGAAAACAAACAGCCTGTAACTAAAACAAATAGTTAACGTACGTGAAGTTTATTGTTATTGGAACTCGACGCAGGCGCAGGTTCGATGCCTGCACAGGTGAAATAATTCAAATGTTTGTTGAGTAAGTAACTGTATTGGAATTAACTGTTTTTATTTAACATCAAAAGGACTTTTCTTTGAAGTCGTCGGGACGCTCGATATTTTTTATTTTTTTGGTGATTGTAAAATGGATTTACGAATTAGGTACCTACCCTAATCATCATCTGCCTTGCCCTTCCCCAAGTATGTTGGGGTTGGCTTCCAGTCTAACTGAATACAGCTGAATACCAGTAGTTTTAAGTACAAAACAAATATACTAAATAAAGTTTTGTGTGTTTGTTTTTCTTATTTATTTAAAACTCATCATCTGCCTAGCCTTTTCCCAAGTATATTGGGGTCGGCTTCCAGTCTAACCGGATGCAGCTGAATACCAGTGTTTTACATGGAGCGACTGCCTATCGGACCTCCACAACCCAGTTACTGGGTAACACTATACCCCTTAGTAAGACTCGTTGTCAGACTTTCTGGCTTCTGACTACCCTTAACGACTGCCAAAGATCTACAAATGACAGCCGGGACCAACGGCTTTACGTACTTTCCGAGGCACGGAGGGAACTCGGTACGAAAGGGATGGTCACCCATCCACAGACCGACCGCGGCAAGCGTAGCTTGACTTTTGACCGCTTTTACTTAGCCTCGAGCAGCTCCTCCGTCAAAGTACAGTGATGACTATTATTGTATTCGGTCAATAATTATAATATAGTACTAGCTTATGCCCGCGACTTCGTTTGCGTGGAAGTCGTAAACAATTACTACTTGAGTACTCAATAGTAATTATAAATTCTAACACGTAATCACATTGTCCCATACAAACTTTGCCCCCGTTTTTCACCCCCTTAGGGGTACAATTTCGGAAAATGCTTTCTTATCAGATGCCTACGTCATACAAAGAACACTCCCTCCAAGTTTGAGGTCTCTACGATCAGTGGTTTAGGCTGTGCGTTGATCCGTCAGTCAGTAAATCAGGACAAAGCATTTTATATAGATAGATGTACTTACAGACTCACTATAAACAAAAATCCTATCACAATGAAACAAAAACAAAGAGGTTTAAAAAGATTCCTCCACATCGCTGTCAACTGAAAATGTGCCCAAGAAACTGGCGGCATTACTACGTTAGTTGGATAGCAAGATCGCAACACTTCTGGCCAAGGTAGAAGCCAGCAGCCCTTGGGCATTGGCCCAGGACAATCATTAATTTTAAATAATAAAAGCAATTATTCCATTTATACAAAAATTTTAAAAGGTCAATGTTCAAAGACCTTGTTTCAGATAACATTTTTAATAGGGGTAAAACAATAAAAATATTAAATATTTGTTCTGCCCACAGCAGCTATAAAATGAAATGTCGCTGTTAAAAGCGAAAGTTGAACGACCAACAGGCAGTTTTGTACCGTAATGAAAATCAGAGATGGTAAGCCGGATACCCCGACAACAGCGCTTTTATATTCATGAACCCTCCACGACCCTATTACCTCACCTGATAAAATATTCAATTACTCGCTCTCTCAAGTACTTCACCCCTGGGTTCAGCGACATTTTAATATGAAAAATTCAGCAAAAAAATTAAAGCCTCCTCACTCGAAACCGCACACGTTCTCATTTTGCAAATTATCATCAAATTACCGACTAAACACACGTCTGTCTACGTCGGAGGTCAGTCGCCATTTGAGCGTAGCGTTCGAATTTCAAACGCGGACTGTTTAAACTGACGCACGTGATTGGTGGTCGTAATTTTCTCTGCACTATTATTATGTGAGATGAAGTTATCAAAATGTTGAAACAGAAAATTGTGGGGTTTTTGACTTTCGCTCTCGCTAGTGTTTGCTTTTCGTGCGTGCGGTATAATTTTATTAGGCCTTATTAAGTCATCTTTCCGACATGTTGGTTGCATTTTTGTGCGTTCGAGAACATTATGTACGGAATTATTATCATGCTATAAGAGATTTATTAGTTGCTCGTTATGTGTGACGTCATCATTGATAATTGGGGTTCTTCGATCTTTTTTATTCTCAATTTAAACACTCATTAAATTCCATATTGCTGGAGCACCTTTAATTATGTAAATGTAGTAAATAAAATCTTAAGACACACAACAACAGATTTTCCATATACGTACTTATTCTTGCATAAATTTTCTATTTGAATATGTATGAAGTTTAAGTAAGGTTTATTGCCTGCATGCCTTTGTCTATGTTCTAAGCGCGGTATATTAGTTATAATAATAATTGCCCAAGGTACTGTAATGAATACTCACAATATTGTCTAGCAAATATTATTGTTGAGATACGCTATAGAATCTTCGTTTCTAAGATTTACTTTTGTAGGTCACAGACCTCGTTTTGTAATTATATAAATGATTATTATAGCTTCTTATAATTCAAGTCAGCTCAATCCAAATTCTTTTATAACTAGTTCCTATTTGAAAATTGTATTATTATTTATTTATTTTATTTGTTCAAGGTTAATACAATAGGCCCATTAATTATATCAATTGTAATCCGTGGTGCTTAGCAACTGGGCTTCTCCTAGTAGTAAACGTCCCTTTGTGCATATTGGCCTAGTTCTGTTCTGTCCCCTGCTTGATTTGGAGGGAAGTGGAAAATATGTTTTTCTTACTCCTCCGCTGTTCTTTTCTGATTCATTTCGTTGCTGGATCCAAGACAGTTGAATCGTTTCTCTGGGACTCGTCGAGCTTCATTGCTTTGGCGCTTTTCTGGTGGTCGCCACTGTTGATTTTGGCTTACAGGAGTTGATTCTGACTTTACAAGAGTTGCAGTGGTTTGGGAATAGTGTGGCGGGCTTGCTAAGCGATTGCGCTGTTGTTCGGGTTTTGATTACCGCACGGCACATAATTTGTATAGCCTATAGATAGTTCTTCCGAATCTGGTTATTTGTGTATAAGAGTTTATATGTTTGTAATTGCACCCACAATCATCACGACGACACGGTTGGCGCAGTGGTTGAGCGATCGACTGCTGCGCAGCGTGTTGCGGGTTGGATTCCCGCCCAGGGTAAATATTTGTGTAATGAGTACTTGTGTTTGCCATGTGTCTGGGTGTTGTTTATCTATATATGTATGTTTTTAAAATGTATTAGTGTATGTATATCAGTTGTCTGACACCCATAGTACAGGGTCTCACTAGTTTGGGGTCAGATGGCCGTGTGTGAAAATGTCCCCACATCTGCCTAGCCTTTTCCCAAGTATATTGGGGTCGGCTTCCAGTCTTTCACACGGAGCGACTGCCTATCGGACCTCCACAACCCAGTTACTGGGTAACACGATACCCCTTGGTGAGACTGGTTGTCAGACTTTCTGGCTTCTGACTATACCCATAACGACTGCCAAAGATCTACAAATGACTGCCGGGACCAACGGCTTTACGTGCTTTCCGAGGCACTTAGGGAACTCGGTATGAAAGGGATAGTCACCCATCCACAGACCGACCGCAGTTAGCGTAGCTTATCCTTTGACCAATCGATTTGTACGGCTTAAACTTAGCCACGAGCTACAACGCACCCGTAATACAGGAGACATTTCTAGAGCGGGGCAAAGCTTTTTTAAAAAACAAAATAAAACAAACTTTTAGGTAGAAATTCCTTTGTAGTAAATTCTTTATGTGTTTTACGGGATAATAATTAGTTGTGCAAAATTTATAGAGATATTCATTGAGTTTGAAGTCAGCGCGTGTCAGTTTAATGTGAATTTTATAGGAGTTCAGACATTTTATCACATCAGCTTATTGATTTGAGAGGAAATAAAAAAAATCCATACTAATATTATAAATGCGAAAGTAACTCTGTCTGTTACGCTTTCACGATGATACGGCTGAAACGATTTTGATGAAATTTGGCATTAAGATAGCTTGAATCCTGGGGAAGGACATAGGCTATTTTTAATCCGCGGCTTTGTCTGCATCCGCGATAACCGACATTCACGCGGACGAAGTCGCGGGCAAAAGCTAGTATTCTATATATTATGAAAAATATAAAATAAACAAGGAAAATTATCAACTTCTATTTAAACTTTTCAGAAAAGGCATGACTTCATACCCACTTGTTAAAAGATGCCAAATGTGGTCATCACCTGTCCAGCCTTTCTTTTGTTTTAAATAACGTTGCCTCACACTAGGAATTCCTGTGTCGTGGGTGCGTTAACAAACATATCATCACCATCATTTCAGCCTAAAGACGTCCAATGCTGGACATAGGCCTCCCCCAAGAAATGAGGGGTTTTGCCATAATCGCCACGCTTGGCAGGCGGGTTGGCGATCGCAGTATGGTTGTTACAAAAGCACAGAGAACGCTGCTTCCCATTCTCTGGTGAGTCCCTTAGTGGCCTCTTACGACACTCACGGGAAGATATGAGATGGTGCTATACTTTACGTCCGCATACGGACAAACATATAATCTCACATAAACAAACATCCAGAACAGGAACAACTTATCTGTAGGTTATAAAAATATTTGTTCCGAGCGGGAATCGAACCCACGACACATCGCGCAGCAGCCAATCGCTTAACTAGTGGTTGAGCCAACCGTGCTGCCGAAACGGGCCGAAACCTTGTTTTACCCAACTGTGTTCGGGTCGGCTTTCAGTCTAAACGAATGCAGCTATACCCTGTTCACAATAAGATTAGACATAAACACAAACCTTTTTTACAGTCCCTTCAACCGATTTTGACTTCTATTCCGTAGGCTTAAGGATGACATTAGAGCCAAAAAAAAGTGGTTACAATACAACTGTTTACTGCAGTTGCCATTTGTCATGCTACCAACGCAATAGAAGTCAAAATCGGTTGAACGGACTGTAAAAAAGGTTTGAGTAAATGTCTTACATGGAGCGACTGCCTATCTGACCTCCACAAACCAGTTACTGGGTAACACTCTAACACGATACCCCTTGGTAAGACTGATTGTCAGATTTTCTGGCTTCTGACTACCGATAACGACTATCAAAGAAAAAAAGAAAAGATGCCAATATATTGTTCATGCTCACTCAAATATCTCGCTGATGGTGGTGCGTGTGTTGGATCATGCGGCTCCCTTCAAAATGGTTGAGCTGAATATTGCTGATCCACGCGTCATGTTCGTGAACGGGCGCTGTCAGTAGAGATTGGTCAACTCTTAACTGCCATGGCTTTTATCTTTTTATCTTGATTCTTTTTTTTAATAGATTGTATTGGTCTTTACCTGCATATTTTTCACATATAGAAGCAACGTGAATAATATAAACAGTATTTTGTAAAAACTTGATTTAAAAGAGTGTCCGTGGAGTTTCTTGCTCGTTCTTCTCCATAGAGACCTACGCTACGTTTTGGAACGAGCAACTAGCTTCATTTCTCTGACTAACTGACTCTTTGACAATTCAAAAGTGCCTGTAAATGGTTTAATTGAAATAAATGCTTTGACTTTACCTTTTCAAACAAGTTTAAAAAATAGAAAAGTTAAAAGTAATGTAAACAAATAATTCACACGTCTCCGGTTGAAAAACACGTGGTTTACAGGCCAACTCTGAAGGTTGAGTGACATCATTACGACATACGTTGCTTGTCAACAACGGCATTTAGTAAGGTAATGGATTGCAATTAAAATAAAAGGATTTTCATAATACAGCATAATACTCATGCTTATTCACAAGGACCCAGGTTAAACTTTTTCATTATTAAAATAGCGGCCAAGTGCGAGTCGGACTCGCCCATGACGGGTTCCGTAGCAGTAAGTAAGGGTTCCGTTTTTTGCCAATAGGCTACGGAACCCTAAAAATCATTGTCACACTAAGAAATATCTCTTCTATCTTGGGCGTTTACAAATTTATAATCTGTACCTGTATGACATACAAATATATTTTCCGTCTGGGAATCGAACCCGAGACACGCAACAACCACTGCGCCAACTAACTAGCACTGATGCGGAATGCCAAGTTTCATCGTCATCTTTTCAGCCATGTCCACTACTGGGCATAGGCATCCTCCAAAAACCACTTTAAAATACTACGATTATTACATCCTTACAGATACTGCAACAATTTTCTTTTGATTTGAAAGGTAACTAAATATCGTAATTGAAAACGTTTTTAAATTTATCTCTCAGCGATTTATGTCAAAATTTTGTCAAAAATGTAGGTAAAATAAAGAGCATTTTTCAACCAACTTCAAAAAATAAAGAGCATTTTTCAACCAACTTTAAAAAATAAAGAGCATTTTTCAACCAACTTCAAAAAATAAAGAGCATTTTTCAACCAACTTCAAAAAATAAAGAGCATTTTTCAACCGACCTCAAAAAAAGGAGGTTCTCAATTCGACTGTTTTTTTGTGTGTATTTGTTACGCGATTTTGAAAAATCTTTTTTTAATGGATATGGTGTCTCTCAGGGGTGGTCCCATATACATTTCATCGAAATTGATTCAGCACTTTTTGAAAACATCGACAGAAAGCAAAAAATTATACATAGATGATGTTTTAAGTTTCTCCAACCTTGTACTTTCAATCTCTGTTTTGACTGTGTTGCCATTTCTTAATAGATTTGGATGTTAAGGAGTTACTGAAAAGCGAGAAATAAAAAGCTTTTTTACAAAAAAGACAACCGCCTTCAAAATGTAAAAAGTGATAAATAACTTTAGCACAGAACCCACATGACTTTAGTTTCGGAAGTCGGTGGCAATACAAAACATCAAACAGATCAAAGTCACCGACTTCCGAAACGAAAGTCAAGACTTTTTTGTAAAAAAGCTTTTTTTACAGATAGACTCCGAGATTAGAATGGGAAAGTTCCCAAAAGTAACTAGAATTATAATTGAATCTTGCTAAAGTTTAAGGTTCACAAATCAACTCAAGAATTGTAACTTACTTCTCTGAACGTGACAAAACCCACGTACGCAAATTGATAATAAAAGCAAAACATTTCGCTAACTGTTTAATAATATCTACATATAGGTTAGATACTATTTAAGATTTACACCAAAATCTATCTTCCAACACATTTCATTTCAAACCACCAATTCGCCAAAAAGCATCGACCTTATCGCAAATAATGACGTACAATGCGTTTCAGTCGTTCAAGCTTGACCTATCTTATCATATAAAGCTGGCAATGTAATACTTAGTAGAGATTTATCGTTATATCAAGTGCAATGGTGGTAAGGTTAGGTTAATTGATGTCAGAGGCCAAGTAATAATTCCGAGCGGTATAAACAAATATGATGGCTGGCGTTTTGATTTGATATGCACCTATGTTTCTTTATATTTACCTACTCAAATGGCACCATGTTTTAAGTCATTTCTCCATCGGTTTTCTGTCTAACAAGGTGCGCTTTTACGGTTTTCTTTTAGTATACTTTTAGGACGGCATTGTCACCGAATGCATTTCTTAAGACGATATTTTCAACAGTTACTTAGTCCACTTTTTTTTGGTTAATTGGCAAATATACTCGATGATATTTTGTAATTACGATAAGAGTCTGAATATCTCAGGTAAAGTAATGTATAATACGACGGAAAGCGTCGTATTATACATTACTTAATTGGGTAAATATTTGTGTGATGAGCACTTGTGTTTGCCTTGTGTCTGGGTGTTGTTTATCTATATATGTATGTATTTACAAAAAAATGTATTTGTGTATGTATATCAGCTGTCTGACACTCATAGTACAGGGTCTCCCTAGTTGGGGGTCAGATGGCCGTGTGTGAAATGTCCCCACATATTATTAATATTATTAATTTGAAAATTACACACAATAACTTTAAAATTCGTATTTTTCATTACTAGCTTTTAGTAGCATACCTGTTTCTACTTCTTGAGACCGTTACGGATTGATGTTAAGAAAAAATAGCTAAATACTTATTTTTTACAAATAATGCCATATCTTGTAAAACATGGCGGTTTAGAAAATGTACCTTCTTAGCTTCATCTAGTGTTAGGTTACATTCCGTGGTCCGCCACATAGGAATGAAGCGGTAGCGGATTAAGATTGCGTTCAATATTTCTTAATACTGCTGTCAAAAAAAATTGGTGCTGCTGAAAAAATTATATAGCAATTATATATAGGTATATGTGGGGACATTTTCACACACGGCCATCTGACCCCAAACTAGGGAGACCCTGTACTATGGGTGTCAGACAGCTGATATACATACACAAATACATTTTTTTTTGTAAATACATACATATATAGATAAACAACACCCAGACCCAAGGCAAACACAAGTGCTCATCACACAAATGTTTACCCTGGGCGGGAATCGAACCCGCAACACGCTGCGCAGCAGTCGATCGCTCAGCCACTGCGCCAACCGTGTCGTCAATTGGTATTATTTGCATTATATGTTTAACCTATATTGTTCCACTGTAGTTGTTGAGCTTAATTTTATTTTTTTGTGAACTTACGTGCTGACTAATTCATTGTACTTACATCTTTTAGGGAGTAGAAGGCACAAAAAAAACGGTATTTTTTGAGTTGGTTCCGTAGTCAAAGATGTTTGTATTCATGAGTACTTTCACTTTCTGAAAGTTTTAGAGCGAATTAAGAGCCTCTATGTAATATTGTCCCATAGCTAGGTGAAAGGTCTTCCCATGGATTTCCATATTTTTATTTCTCTTCCTTTCTCCAGGAAATCCGTCATGTCGCGTCTCGCCATCGTTTTATATGCTGGCCTTAATGATGGCGCCCATTTAGGTACTACTTTATATACTACTTAATTAGAATTAGTGTTTAATAATCGAAGTACGATGTTGGTACCTAAATTATAAGCATATTCCCTATTCGGTTTCTGATCTCTAAAAAGCTCCGTTATTTTACGATACATAAAAATCAATGTAAACTATTTGCATTTACATTAAAAATAACCTCATTGAAATGTAGTTAATTCAACAATATATCCTTATAATATAACTTTCGTTATTTCGCTGTTTTTTGTTTAATACTGTAATAAATAATAATTGTAATGTAATGTATTGTTTTTGGCACTATGCACTCACTCTAAATTCGAACCACTATTCATCGTGCGATAATAATCGTATTAGTCACCTAAATGTGTTGGCTACTTCTCTGCCTGCTTTTTGTAAAAGATGATAATTTTAAGTCGCCACAGAACATCACGCATGAATTGACCACAGGATTTGGCAGAGATGTAGGTATGGAGACTGACAGCACTAACACAGTATCCACAATAGCTTTTCATTCAATGTTTATCGGTTCAACACCAGAGGCCTTAGCCAAATCACGTGAAATTGACAATCTACAATCGATAACACTAGAAAACTAATCAAATGTATGGGAATGACTTAATCTCAACGATAAGTCACGTGATCGAAAATGGATTACGACGAGGCGTTAACTATTGTAGAAAGAGATACGATACGAAACGTTTGTAACTTGACTAGGCCTACAGGGATAGAAAAAGGCATACACAGTGTATTTTAGTCCCAAAAATCCGATTAATTTTCAATTGACTGTACATTTAGGTTCTTTGTAATCAGTAAATAGTTTGTCAATTGAGTTGACAAATAAGTGACGTGAAAGCAGCCTATTCACTTACGAAATCTATCGGGAAAATCGGGTTTTGATTGATTTGCTTGTTTCACGGACACTATAGTGTCCAACGGATGCATGTTGAATATTATGTCTATTACATTCTAACCTCTACATTTGCTCGCTTCAACGCATTTTTTATCCTTTTCTCTGACAAATAATACGTATTTTTGCCGTATGCGAAACCCGAAACCACTTGAACAAGCGACCCTCCAAGGTCTCTAAACAAACAAGCGGCTACTCATAAACAGTATGGCAATTGCTTGTTGGTGTGTCTACCCCCTATTCACCTCAGTATGCAAACACAACTGGTGATAGATAACCTTCCAGTGAATAGGTAACCCTGTAACTATTTATGTTCTGTTACTAGTATAAATTGAATTGTAACTACTTTATGTTACACTTGTCAACTGCTATCTTAAGTTGCTGTATATTTCACTCACACTTTATTGTTAACTGGTTGTGAGATATGGGAATCCCGAAATTATAATTTTTTGATACCGATATCAAATTTTAATGTCAATTTCTGACTTCCGAAATGCTTCCGATGCACGCATTGATATACTGTCGGATATATCTAGTTGTATTGGAAGTCAAGATAATGATAAGGGTCATGTTTTAACTGATAAGATGTTGTTGAAGTTGATATCCGTATCCTACTATTGACGAAGTCTGATTTTGGAGCCTTAGGAGTTGCAGAGGGAAAAATAATAGCTGAAGACATCATCATTATCATCATCACAACGTTTAGACGCCCACTGCTGGGCATATCATCCCCAGGGAGAGGTTCAGCCGTAATCGCCATGCTTGGTCGATGCATGTTGGCGATCGCAGTAGGTTATGGTACTCTGAAGGACGCTGCTTCCCATCCTCTGGTCGATACCCCTTTGTCGTCTTCTACCACACCCACGAGTAGAAATAGGGTAGTGTTATTCGTGGCCGGCACCACACGGCACAATACTGAAAAGAACACTGTTAAAGGATTCCACCAGCGTTGATTCATAGAAGTTATTTCCATACCGAGGGCCCCGCTTATCTTATTACTAAGCCTCATCCTAGACGCATCATTGTAAAATAATACTCTTATGTGCGTAACGCACGCAATCTTTGACACGATGCACGTGCATACTTGGACTTTACGACAATATGCTACTCACAAATATGACGCTTTAAAACTAAAATAGTAATACATTATATTAAAGTCGACTTTACTTATGAATATATTTGACAAAAAGTCTTTAGATTTTTCTAAAAAGCTTTTAATTTGAACCTTGATAATGGAAACGTCGGTACTTAATTAGTGGTCTTAATTATATCTATTTACTCTATCTGGACATGAACTTCTCTGTCCTGTAACTTCCGCATCATTCCCAGGCACCTCTAAAACATTCAGTCCTTCTGACTGTCTTACAGTTGAGAGACAAAAATCCTCTTCTTCCTCTAGGGGAGAGCAAGAGCTATACCGTGATAGCTGATGATGTGGTAAATAGATTACCTTATCAGAAAAAATGTTACTGTCATCCTAGACTTAGGAGATGAAGATTTGCTTTACAAAAGTCTAAATGTCAGTAATGAGTCGTGATTATTTAATGACGTGTATAAGTTTATTTTGTGTATAAACTGCGTGACTTCATATATTTAGCAGCGTGGCCTACATTCGCAATCAATGTTATTGCTTAGATTCGGATAATATCGCAACTGTTTGGTTCTAAAACGTTGTGAGTAATTTATATGCAGTTTATATGTCGTATTTCAGAAGTATTTTCAGGCTCTATTTCAAAACTGCAACGAAGACAAAGAAAGCTCTTTCTGACCTTGTAGAGAGGTGTTGAATTTTGAGAAAGATAGTTTATTCTCATACACATACGATCTAATATAATATCAAAAACATTCCAAGCCTAAATTATTTAGTATGCAACGTCAATATTGATAACCTAATCACCCAGTTATCCAAGAGACACAAACAAACAAACTTTTGGCACTAGTTTCGCACTGGTTCGAGAATTTCCAGCAATTCTCTCCAATAGACGCCTACTGGCCTTGAGAAAGTCGAACGCAAAGCAAAATCAAATAACTTTATCACTATGTACGTAGCAAATAGACATATCTCGGAATCGTGATTACGTATTATCGGACCAGATTCGCGGAGTCAACGCCCTTTTATCAAAAGAAGACGATACGTCGTGTCTTCTGACAAAAAATACAATGAGTGTTTATGAAGACATCTCTTTTTCTCACCGGATGTGAGATAGTAGGATAATTGTTTATTGTAGGATTAAAATTCAACACTTTGAAGTATTCTTTTGACTATGATGACTTGTTTAGCCCTTCTACAAGTTCAGTGGCATTTGAATAGGACGTTTGTTGTTAGAAGGAAGATGAGTTAGTTTTTCTTTAATCTCCTTTGATGTTTTATGATTCATTGATTCAGTGATAAATTTACTGCTAATAAATATTAACCCCACAAACAGCTTGAATTGGATTCTGCGTTCCTTCCAACTAACAGACAAGGTCAAGCCAAAACCAACAGGCATAGTGACTTTTCTACCTGTTTACGAACGGAATATATATCTGATTATGAATTTTGTCCGAAATTTACTATCGATTCGGAAAGTAAATGAAAAATAAATGGCCCACATTCTGCATTGAATAATTTCTTACAATGTAATAATGTAAAAACGTTCACCACTTCTACCTATGATCCTAATGGTATTCTGGCTACTTGCCAAGATCTACTTCAGTTAAAGGAACCAGACAAGCGTTCATTGACAAGTGCATGGACAGTGCCATCTACACCACGCCCACTTACGGCCTAATTGTGACAAGAACTTTCTACTGTTCAAGACTGGAATGAATAACACTGAATGATTGAGTCGTCTTATATCACCACTAACTACTAAACATAGGTCTCTTCAATGGCATAGCGGCATATGACAAAAAAAGATCTTCGGCGTTTCTTTTCCAGCTAGTACCAGCAATTCGTTTCCTCCACTTTAAAGAGACACTTCACGAAGCTAAACATGCTTTTCCATCATTGCGATATTTTTTTTGGACCATCACTGGAAACCCTGAAGGACGAAGTGCAACAATTTTTTTTTACAAATTATTATTTTATTATTTTCAGCCTTTCTCAACTCCTTCCACTTCTCCAGGGCTATTTGGGTCTTTGTCGAAGGAGGCTAGATCATCTCACCATCTCTGCCTGTGCCTGCTACGATGTTGCTTGCCATGTAAAGAACCCATCGGATTGTGCGTTTGGTTCAATAATGGCAGATGTGTCCAACCCAATGTCACTTCGTGATAGCTATTGTAGTGATCCATCACTACAACATTCCATCCGTTCCAACGGATGGTAGAATTCCTACCCCGGTCTAAATGTTGTTACTAAACTTTACATACTCCCACGACCTCTGTACTGTTGGATGCATCCGACAATATTTTGCGTGCGTTACAAACATAAATAATGATTTTTCTCACCAAAATACGTTTCCCAGCGATGTTTTTTGGTTAATTTTGCTTCAAAGATTGATGAGCAGTATGCGTGGGTAATAGTGTGATGTGTTTTATTACTCATTAGATTTTAGCATTATTGTCTGTCAAACGAACATTGGCTAAGGGTGGCATTACATTTCTAAGAGCATTGATTCTTTACAATACAAATCAATTTAAAGTGCGCATTACCCCACTTCTGTAGTTAAAAATGCTGTGACAAATTGGTATGATGCCAATGTGTGTTTTTTATAATAGTTTCGGTCAAGCACCTCGTGCGTAGACATAGAGTCTGCGACATATGCATGGAATTTTTCAGTTCCTATATTCATATCTACGAATAGCACTCGAAAATCAGAGCATCTATAAAAGCAATAACGGGTTTTCATAAACATTTTCTATCTTTTTTATGTGTTTGAAATATTTTTTGAGTAAGAAAATAGTTTATAGTGCCAGCTAGATTGGGTTGCTCAATAATGTTCCAATTGAGTCTTTTTATTACGATTCGCTTTTCAATGCCATCTACTTATAGTATTTTTAACTGCTGATATTATTAATATATTTTAAGTCACGTTGTTTGTTGAAATAGCGGAACGGCAGTGACTAGGACTCCATTCAACTCAATTCGTAACGGCTTCAGCAGCTCGTAATAACAGTCACTTTACCACCATTGAAATTGGCACAATCAGCAGTATCTACTATTTCTCACACTGCAGTTATTTTTTTATACACCACTAAACCGCCTATAACTTTAATTACCAAAAGATTTAAGCAATTTCTACTTCGGTCTCTGTTCCAATTGACACTTTGCTACTGCAGAACGGACTAACATGAGTAAAGGTTTCAATTATTTGATAGAACTGGATATTTCTTTTAGCTTCTTCAATTTGCGTTCTTTAACCTGAAAATATAACTAACACATTTTTTACATGTTTCCCATGCCAGTTTGTTTTAAAAACAACAACCTACACTACATCTGCTAATAGTTCATGTGCGCGAACTACTAATTTTTGTATATACGTATAACGAATGCGTCTTAACCAGACATAAACAACGTTAACACTGAATTTTCTAGATACTCGTATTATCTGAAACTGGTGTGGATAACAATGGTCCTGATGAGTACCCCAATAAAAAATAATTTTAATAATTTATTGCATCCAAAAATATTCATCCGTACAAAAGCCTCCTGACGGTCGCCGTCAATTGTTTTACTATTGTGTCTGCTAATTAGTCCGTTGAGCTATATATAATACTACTCAAAACAAAATAAGGGCCACGAGGTATTTTTTCATTTTAACGACGATTTAAATTTAAATTTTTAAATTAAATTAAATTTTTTAACGACGATCGGCGTATTAGAGTATGGAGAAGACGCGGCTTTTCAGAAGCCTGCATCCATGAAGTCGATCGTTTTGGTGGTCCAAATGTAATGATTTGGGGCGGGATAAGCTTACACGGCAAAACTGAGCTCGCTATTTTAAATGAGGGTACTGTTACTGTTCAGCGGTATATTGAGGAAGTTGTCAGACCACATGTGATCCCATTTGCATAGCGAGCGGGTCCTGGATTCATCTTGATGCAAGACAATGCTCGTGCACACACGGCTCAAGCGACTCGGTTTGTACTGGAAGACTCTCAAATTCAAGTCTTCCGGCCGGCGTCTTCAAATTCAGGCCGGCGAACAGTCCGGACTTAAATCCAATAGAGCACATGTGGGATCAGTTGAAAAGAAGAGTTAGAGACGGTGATCAGGAAATCCACAACCAACAGCAACTCATCAACGCTGTGAAAAGGACCTGGGAAGAGATTCCAATGGAAAATGTCAGGCATTTGATTGAGAGCATGCACTCCAGGCTTCAGGAGTGCGTAGCTAAACGAGTGGGGTATACCCGTTACTAAAAGATGAGCATGGAGTATTTTCTTTTGTTTTCAGTAACTTTACGTTGTTTTTATTTTTAACCTAAAATGTGTTTTTTCTTTCAAAAGCAAATAAACTTTTTAATCATTATTATTTGAATAAATGTATTGGTCTACATGGTAAAAACAACATTAGTTTTCGTTATGGAGACAAAAAATATATATTGGTTTTATTATTTTCATGGTACAGACAAAATACCTTGTGGCCCTTATTTTGTTTTGAGTAGTATATATATTTTTTAATATTTATTTAAATATAATACGTTGAACCAGGACGTAAAGTTTTGTATGTGTTTTGTATGTATTTCTAAATATCCTTCAGATGCATTAAAGCGTCTGAGGGATTTTTAGAAATCTATTCGAGACAGTTTACATGGCTGTTAAAATAACACATACACAATGTCAAATCTGACATATGATCTTCTGAGTAATTGAATAATATAGCCAAAATGACGATAGTCATGATAAAACTAAACAAATCATTCGAAACATATCATAATCTTCAGTAGATGAAGACATCAATATTACAGACGCGGTTGCAGACTACACGATGTTACCATTTGCAAAATGCAAACCTCCCAAAGCTTCGCCTGATGAAACCACTTACGTACCGCTAATGACGTACTGACAGGCGATTTCTTAATTTGCTGATCGGCAGCCATATGGAAGTTGAAAGAGGTTAATCATCCCATTTAAATCCGCTGCCAAACATAATATGGATGATTGATGAGTCGATTGACAGGTTCGAAAAGTGATCACATAAAAACTTGGGGCGCAGAATCTTTAATGAAAAATACAAATTCCTTTTTAGTATAATCACGTTTTGCTTGGGCGCAGTTGTAGGAGACTTTAATACTATGACTGTGAACATGGTGTTGTTCTAGTTATGTTCTATTGTCTGTTATGATATGGGATTAATTTAGGAATATTTATTTTTCTTTTTAAATCGTTGCCCCACACTAAGGATTTCTTCTTTATTTCTCCTGATCTCCTCCATACAAATATTTGTTCCGTGCGAGAATCGAATTTACGAGTCGCAGCGTATCACTCAATTGCTTAGCCACTGCACCATCCGTGTTGTCGTAGGTCATGATGTCGTAATGGCCCACTTACCCGTGGCTAGGCACCCGTATCTCAAGGGTTCGCAACTAAGCACGGGCACATATCAATGTGTTTTTCATACATACACAGTTGTAAGTGTTCATGGGTTCATGTTCTTACCAAAGGGTATCAGGAGTCAGATAGTTAGTCACTTTATGTAATACACTGGTATTCACCTGCATCTGGTTAGACTAGAAGCCGACCCCAACATAGTTGGAAAAAGGCGAGACAGTTTGTTTAGGTGGTCATGGTTATAAAAACCGACGCTTCTATATTTTTTCTATATGTTTATAATATGGATTCTTTCACTCGCCATCTTCGAAACCTCTCACAATTCCCGTATGTCCTCCATTCTTTTTAGAATTATTTTTATACTAATAATCATAGTTGGCGGGGTATTCACCTTTTTGGCAAGGCCGTCTGTCGAAAGAGATAGCGTTATTAGAGCTTTATTGTGTTAGAGCGGGACTAGTAGATTGCTGAAAGATATTGCCGGCATGATTTATTCTCAATAGCATCTCTTCAACAGGTGTGTAACCCGTTGCGTTATGTTATTTCGATTCCATGCCAAATTGTGTATTTATAGAAGTTGAGTGTCATGAAAATATATCATTATCAGTGAACCTTTTATCTCTCTCTTTGAAGCCGCGAATGTTTGCTGAGATAATGGCCGCTCTTGCGGTATCTTTTATCTTTGCTATTCTATTCCTGTTAACATCTTTAGGTCTCAACTGAACGTTTATTATGCTTCATTCATTAGTTATTCTTATCGGTTTCGTAGTATTGGGCTCCTAATATTTAAGCATGTTTATGAATTCATTATTGCTACAAAGAACTAACTGTTTTCACCGGTTTTCAAGTTCATGTCAGAAATTAATTTCGTAATGAGGTTCGCACTTACGTATGGACCTCCCAATGGGAAGTTCAAACAGTCATTATATGATTATAAAATTATCACCACTCTTGGGTGTTCGATACGTGATCGCAAAATATTTTGTGAAGACAGATTTTTAATCATGCTGTTGGTCGTCCTCTTAGGATATTACCAACGGCGCATTCTTTACAAAATATAGTCTAGCCAAATTTTCGTTAATAAGTAATCCAACTCAAGGGCATTATGATAAGTAACCTAAGAACTCGTTTCCTCGCTTTTTGATCTGATATCGAGTCTAATAACTGGATGACCAAAATTTCCATTACAAGTTTTTCAGTTACATCAGTTATTCATTTTTGTTAAAGTATTAAACTAATACAGTAAAGCCTCAAATAATGAATTCCTTCATATCGCCGTCATCTGGGAATGTGCCTCAGAGACTAGCGGCATTGACAGTGTATTGAAGTGTCAACCTACCTTTTGGACATTGGAATTAAGTCATTTAACGGGAAACTTGTTGACGGGAATTCCATCGACTTTAACTTGTTGAAAAAAATATGACTTATCCCACTTTTTCAAAGCCAAACCATTTAATTCAATTGAACCATTCACAGACACTTTTGAATTTTATTGTCAAGAAGATAGAAATTTGAAGCTAGTCGCTCGTTCCAAAACGTAGGGTAGGTCTCTATGGAGAA
This sequence comes from Charanyca ferruginea, assembly GCA_947361185.1. Classification (NCBI taxonomy): domain Eukaryota; kingdom Metazoa; phylum Arthropoda; class Insecta; order Lepidoptera; family Noctuidae; genus Charanyca; species Charanyca ferruginea. Next base: position 17,561,450 of record OX376077.1, on the reverse strand, counting down.
GATGTATGAAGCGAGCTGTCAGCTGTAATCTTGTATATTATATGTCACAGTCAAAACTACTTTTGACTACAAAAATCAGGCAAAACTACTTTTGAACGGTTTAAATTTATCCTTAATAAGTATTTAGAAACCCATTAGGTTGGTAGGTTTTTTTTGTGACCCTTTTAAAACTTTGGTTTTCTTATAACTAAGGCGTTTCGTATTTTTCATTTTATAACGCAAACGTGTTTTATCTTAGTAAGGGTTTTGACTGAACCCAGTTAAAAGTAGTTTTGACTGGTTAAGAGTTTTGACCGTAACATATATATATGTTTATATTTAATTCAGCTACTGTCGGGCGAACGATGTTGAAAGTCAAATCTTCAATGCTTATGAACCTATGCGGTATCATCGACACTCGAGAGAATACTGTCAGCTTTCGTAGAAATCTTTAAAAATTACCTTTTATTAATTTTATTTATTTTGTTCCAGGTAAGTTCGTAAGCAATACTTACAGGTCTATAAGAGAAACCCTTCTTCAGTAAGTGGAAAATTCTCAAATAAAAATAATCACATACGATAAAATGCTTGTTCTAACATTTGATCTCCACTGTCACATATATTTCAGTTTTATAGCGAAAAAATATTTCAAGCGCGCGTAGTAGCAGAATAAAATGTTCCTTTATAATTTATATTTTGAGAAAGCTAGTTTAATATATTCATTCAAATAATGAGATGAACTTTGTAGTTGTACCATTTTCGTCATCGATATTCTTGTGATTTATATGATTGTTATTTTAAATTAAAACTTTTGCCGCCTAATTTTAAAGTAAGGTTTATTCTGTGTTTTAAACCATCGAGCAAATTAAAAACTTTTTCTCATCGAAATGAAGTTCGATATTCAGAAACTTGCTTGAAGGTTCCAATCCTTTGGGTTTATTCTTCTTTACCGTTATAAGTTTGATATCTATTGTAGAAAAATAGACGAGGATAAACATAGGTACTTAGATTTAAAGACTTGCAAGTTATTCTAGCAAGATATCAAAATATCGACGGGATGTGTTTTGTTATTGCAAGTGTTTTCAATACGGATTTTTCGCTGAAGAAAGAATGATTAGGTAGTGGATGTGTATTATTTTACACCGTTCTAAACATATCAGATGGAGTTTCATTTACCTTGGAAGTAATATGTTTACTTTTAACTCAATTTTAAAACGCACACACCGTAAAATAAATATAAATCTTAACACAATTAGCCTTTAAGATTCACTCGCTGCTTAAACAAGATATTTAATTTTTATAATGTCTATATCAACTTGTAGGTTCTGGTATTTATTTTGACTTATGTTTTTTTTTCTGACCAACGAAAGTGTACTAGATAGGCATATATTCTATGCATTGTAAACATCTTGAACGTCATAGTAATCCGCGGAATCCGAGAGCTTTTCAAGACCACGCGAAGTTAACGTAAGGTAACAATTCGATCGACCATTTGATTAGAAATACCCGTTCGGGACATAATGTTTATTTAGTTTTAATGTTTTATTTGTAATAATAGGTAATACTAATTGTACTTAAATCCATCATCATCTTCCTACTCTTATCCTATGTTACTTGGGGCCGCAGCAACATGCATGTATTCTTCTTTCATTCCGTTCTCCCAACCCTCTTGATATCACCTTTGGAATAAACAAACATAATAATGTGTATGGTGAGAGGGTGTGTATACTTAATAAGTTGCCAAAATTCATAGTATGTCAAATTGAAAAAAAAAACGGTAAATAATAAAATATGTACTAAAAAAGTATTTCCTAAGCAAGGTAGCCACTGCTTAACTGTAAAATGTTTAATTATATGTAAGATTATAGTTAAGTTAAAGTGGATTTAAAATGTATGAAAATTGTTCTGAAATAAACAGATTTTATTATTATTATTATCACTGACTCCCTTATCTTCCATATCATGCTTCACAAAATCCATTCATCTTTTCTTCAGCCTTACTCTTCCTCGCCACCCAGCCACATTTATAGTACTCTTCACATGCCCATACCGAGACAAATAATTCCTTTTCAACTTTTCTGTCACTGGCGCAACTTTTAAACTTCCTCTAATATACTCATTTGTGACCTTATCCATAAAGTCGATTTATTTTACTAATTTTGATTTAAATAATCAACAAAAATAACTCGAGCATGTTATTTACAGGGTGAAATTGAATTCATGAGCAAATTAAGGAGTGACTCAGACTACGACTCTGAATCTGAACAACTTTAATTATGGAGCCAACTCAAACAGCGCTTTTTGTCGCGCTGTTTGAGTTGGCTCCATAATGTTCTATAGGTATCAGCTTTTGGTGTCTACTGTTGAACGTAGGCCTCCCCCAGAGATCTCCAACCACCCCGGTCTTGAACAGACCGCCGATTCACCTTCTTCAAATCCTCGGCTCATAGTACCGCAGGGCGTCCTACCCTACGCTTGCCCAAACACGGTCTGTTAATTAAATGCATACAATTTGTAAAAAATCTATTTAGGAAACAAAGTTGTTAGCTAGTGATCACACTACACTAAAGTGAATTCTAAATTAGACCAATTTAAAATTCAATTTAGTAAACCACTAGTTTACACTAAATCGGATCCAAACTGTTCTAACTGCGATTACACTTGCCGATTTTCTGAATAGAGTTTCTACAAATGGTATAGTTAATAGGAAGAACAAACTACGCATTTTGTTAGTACCTACCATTTAAAACAAGGTGAGAAATACTAGGAACGGTCAATCGTTTAAAATATTAAATGTATTTAGCGTCAATTTATTTTGTCACGTGTCCAAAGTGTGACAAAATTCTTCAACTGCGAGACCACACACTTATTTACTTAAGGCACAGACGATAAGTGTGCACTAAAAAAAAAATATTATTTGCGACTTTATTTTTGTTGCAATATTTAGCTTTGAACCGGATGTTGATAAATAAGGTGATAATTAGATATGAATTAAAACTACGATAACTTTATGAATTTAGCTTTTGCAATTTACTTATATTATTTTCGTACTATTTCTCACACCTAGACTTCTAGTAAAAAATGGCGTAGGTACTAAGTAATTTGTTTTCGGAGTGCAAGTAGACATTTCAACCTACTTTATTACTTACGTGCTAATCCATGACGTTTACCGTGATACTTTCAATAAATTCAAAGGAATTTCGCCTATTACGTTCAACCTCTAATAACATTGGTGCCGATTATGTCGTACGCGACCTAAACTAATTATATTTTAAACTATTTATATATCTTTCTCTCCAATAAAACAAGAAAGAAACAGATATTACTAAGAGCGGTCAAACTTTAGTCGCCCAATGCTGGGCACAGGTCTCCCCCAAGTGGGGGTTCAGCCGTAATCGACATGCTTTGCCGATGCATATTGGCCATCGCAGTACGTGTTATGGTACTCAGAAAGACGCTGCTCCCCATCCTCTGGTCAATATCCCTCTGTCACCTTCTACGACACCAACAGGTAGAAATGGGGTGGTGGTATTCGCGGCGGACACGACACGGCTCGCCACTTCGTGTAGCCAACGGAAATATGTTTTTCCGTAAACACTCAAAATACATTTATTTTTATTTCTATTTGATCTTAGGCTTCTGCTTGAAGTCTGATACTAACATTCATATCTGATACTTGGCCTTAACAGACGGTCAAAAATTTTGGCATTTCTCCAAAACACAGTCTAACTAATAAAATGAGATAAAAGTATGTAAGACTTCGATATCTGTAGGTCGATTCTATAAAATTCAAACAACAACTCGCATCTCACATCGCTATTCACTCTCACTTCGCATAAGGTTCAAAATGACCTTGACATATTTGAAACTTTGAATCGGGTTCAAATGCGAAGGGAGCGTCGAAGTGACGGGGAAATTACCTTACAGAATGCCACTTCTTACGTCATCTCATACTTTATCTGTCAAAATCTCCCTGTCAATTTAGTTTGACTCGCTGACACGCTCACAAGGGTGGCGCTAGTGTAAATTCGAATTATCAACCGAGTTTATAGAATGCCAAACAAGAAACTCACAGCGGATTCAGATTCGAAGTTTAGAATGAGGTCTTACAGAATCACACCGCTGATCTGACTATCTGAAATAAATTGAAGAAATTTATGAACAATCTGCATCTTGCTGAAAGGTGCAGAAAACCGGAGTGAATTAATTATTGTAAACTAAGTAATAATAATAAACAAAATCTAATTGTCAAATCAAGCATCCATTACTGACGTAATTGTACAAAACATAGGCACGCTCTCAATATAGATAACGATTACAGGAATGTATAAATTGGCAATAATTACCTAATAATTTATACTATTATAATTATGTCATGTTACAAAATTTGTGCAAAAGGACCACTTTCTACAATGTATGACAGCAATCTCAGTTGTAATGAAAATATACCTATTTTAGCCTAACTATCACTGGTACTTGTTTTCATTTCAAAATATATTGAGGTGCCTAAAGTTATGAATAAACCAAGGAATACTACTTCTTATTCCTCTTATTTCCATCATTTAGGTGCTATTGCTCGATTTACGGTATGGTCGGCTTCTTTTGTCTTTATGTGTCCGTACCATCTCAGACGACTTGATCGAAGCTTGTCTTTAATTGGGCCGATTTAAAACCGTTTTCGTTAGTAAATACATTACAACAAACAAATGAATGCGTCAAGTCCCAAACAAGTTCAAGTCTTCCATTTTATTTTACAATTCACGTTCGATAATGGATAAGTAAAAGCAATACAGGTAGCTGTATGGCTTTTACTTACAAGCAAACAAGCGTAGGCTTGCCGTGGTTGCTCCGTGGATGGGTAACAATCCATTTCATACCGAGTCATTCCCGTGCCTAGGAAAGCAAATAAAGCCGTTGGTCCCGGCTATCACTAGTAGATCTTTGACAGTCGGGGGAACATGGGAAGTCGGAAGCCAGAAAGTCTAACAACCAGTCATACCAAGGGATATCGTGTTACCCAGTAACTGGGTCATGGTGGTCAGATATTATTATGCAGTCGCTCCATGTAAAATATTGAGATTCAGTTGCATCCCGATATACTGGAAGCTGCAAGATGACGTTCGGTAATCTTGTAGGTAAATAATTTCTAGTCTATCACAGTCAAAAGATTATGACCGAGTGTAAAAGAAAAGTCTTTAGCGTTGTTTTTGTAGGCTTTCAGTAAAGGGAATAAGCCTTCTGATATTCTTGTCCAGTGATATTAGCGGTTGATAAGTTGCGAGTCCCGGCGCCTGTGCACCGCAGTGCATTTGTGTCACCTAATTGTTCGCTTGTAGCTTGCACTGAAACCGTAGAGTCGATTTGTATGTTCAATAATTTCAGCCTCTCAGATTATGAAACAAAAGGCAGATAAACCGCGCGAAAAACTGAGAGTGAAGCCACCAAAACAAATACAAATTCAAAAGCGAATATCTACAATCGCGCTTCGGGTTGTACTCGCCATATTGTAAAAAAAAACAAATACAAAAACCAATTCAAAAGCGAATACAATCACGAGATTTGCTTTTGATATGTATTTGCTTTGGTGGCTTCACTCTCAGGCGTCCGCGCGGTCTATCTGCCTTTTGTTTCATAATTAATCTGAGCATAGACTGTAATAAGCACGTTGCTTCAAAAATAACTTCAATAAACAAGGATGCAACGAAGAACACGAGAATTGTTTAAATATTTTAGCATGAAAAATTACCAAATTCGCACATTTAAATAAAATAACAACTTCTACTTGACAAACTAGTTACCTATTAGTTGGCATTTATTTATTTATTAATGACTAGCGACCCGACCCGGCTTCGCACGGGCCTATAGCCTTCCTTAGTAAATGGACTATTCAACACAAAAATATTTTTTCAATTCGAATCAGTAGATCCTGAGATTTGCGCGTTCAACCAAACAACCAAACAAACAAACAAACTCTTCAGGTTTATAATATTATTTATTATTTAATTATGTTCAAAAATGACCAACAAAAACTTAATGCACTGAAAGGCTACTCCACCCCTCTTTTCGAATGTGTAGTACGATTGGTGTACGATTTGAGTCGACCGCATGTTTGCGGCTGATCGCTCTAGTAACGATATGCGATTGGCGAGACACCGCTATTAACAGATTTTGGAAGTTCTTGGTATTTTCTTAGTATTTGAGTTAAATAAAAAGATCTACTGTCAGGTTTACAACATTAAAATGAAAGCTTACTTCGTCTCCATACGAAAGTACCTTTTTGAAGGAGCAACGAAATACTTTCAAATAGGCTTCTAAGGGCCCTGTCATGCGTATTACAGCCCGCGCGCGGCTCTGGTCTGCATGCGAGTGACAGCACGCTCCTGGCCGCACGCGTGCTGCCCACATGATAGGAAAAACATGTGTGAAATGATAGGCTGCGGGCAGCCTGCATGCGGACGAGATCCGCTTGCGGACGAAAACACGCATGACAGTAAAAGGACACTAAAAAACTCCAATAACACAGAACTGAAAATAAACTCAAGCATTTGAGTCCCTAAGCAATGTATTTAAATAATATCAGATTTCTTATCAGCCCATTGCTAGGCAAAGGTCTCTTCTCATACAAAAAAGGCACAAACATTGATTAGTATTACACGCTTGCTCATGGTGATGATTTTCAGGTTTCCTTACAATGTTTTCCTTCACCAATGTCAGTGATGTTCAAGATAAAGTTAGATAGTACATATGAATTGATAAACTCACATAGATACTTCCTCGGTTGTGAAACCACCACCTCATGCATGAGCTGAGGTGTTACGTCTACCGCTCTTCTTCTTCAAAGTGGTTCACTCTTGACAGAGCGGTCATGGGGGGTCACCCACAACTGCGGTCGCAGCCTTTGCGATACTTTTAAACCCGTCTATATTGGCTGCATGGCGAACACATTCTGTCACAGAAATCTTGGTAACAGATATTACGACCTACTACTGAGTTTTACCCGCGTGGTGCCAGCACCACCCCATTTCTACCCGTGGGTGTCGTATAAGGCGACAGTGGGATATTGACCAGAGGATGGGCAGCAGCGTCCTTCTGTAACTACCATAACACCTACTGCGATCGCCAACATGCATCGGCCAAGTATGGCGATTACGGCTGAACCCTCCCTTGGGGGAGATCTATGTCCAGAAATGGGCATCTAAAGGTCGACATGATGATGATGACTGAGTTTTTGGCGCAAATGGACTAAAACTCAACTCACTCTTTCGATCTGTCCCGCATTATGGTTAGAAAAATAAATGACTCATTTGCTTGTATCGAGTTGTGTGTAATGCATACCATCAATTAAAGCACATTGAATACGATACAAATTGCATGCAAGGTTAGGACGGCGTCAGTTTTAATTAATAAACACAATTATTTCAATCAGTGCAACAGATTGAAATACCGTATCATGAAATCTAGACCATTAACAATAATTATTTTAACTATTACGAATGGTTATTTAATTATATTTTATCACTTATGTGATCATCATCTGCCTGCCCTTGTCCCGTGTTACTTTGGGTTGGTGCAACGCATTTTCTTCTGGCATGCCGCCCTGGGATTGTAGACAAAATCCCATTTCTGTTAGCGTTAACGCCAATGGAAAATCAAATTGTATGCGGTTTACATATTTGCATCACGTGACATCTGGTAAGCAAACGTCAACACCATACCTACAATTTGATTTCTCCGTTGGTGTTAACGCTAACAGAAAGGGATTTTGTCTACAGGTCTATGCTATCACTGACTCCCTATCTATATAAATTTTAATAAATTCGAAGACACGGTGGCTGAGCGATCGACTGTTGCGCAGCGTGTTGCGGGTTCGATTCCCGCCCAGGGTAAACATTTGTGTGATGAGCACTTGTGTTTGGCTTGTGTCTGGGTGTTGTTTATCTATATATGTATGTATTTACAAAAAAAAATGTATTTGTGTATGTATATCAGCTGTCTGACACCCATAGTACAGGGTCTCCCTGGTTTGGGGTCATATGGTCGTGTGTGAAAATGTCCCCACACATATATAGGGTGACTGGTAATTAGTGTACGATACTTAAACACGTGATTGTGTTCATGATAACAAACAACTTTCCTGAAGAAAAAATGTTTTTTTTTACTGGTTCACTTTAGGTCACAGGCGTGTGCGCGCGTGAATTTCATACGGCTGTTGTGTTATTGTGATAAAAGTGAACCAGTACAAAAAACATTATTTCTTTGGGAAAGTTGTTTCTTATCATGAACACAATCACGTGTTTCAGTATCGTACACTAATTACCAGTCGCCCTATATATATAAATATAATAGGCAAAAAAAATAAAGTTTAAAAATTAAAACCCGACCACAACAAAAAGTGATCTAAAAAGTACGAAACAAGAAAATATTTCACACAGAAATCAAGACATAGGTACAAAATGGTCAAGGTAAGCCGTGGTTGCATGCCTGTATCCCATATGAGTGCGATGAACATGAATATAATGGCATGCAACCACGGCTTACCTTGACCATTTTGTACCTATGTCTTGATTTCTGTGTGAAATATTTTCTTGTTTCGTACTTTTTAGATCACTTTTTGTTGTGGTCGGGTTTTAATTTTTAAACTTTATTTTTTTATTTAAACCATTTTGGAGTCACAGCTAAGTATTATATATTTAATAGGTACTAGTGAACCCCTTTCCAATGATACTAAACACGGTATGCGTATCTTAATTTATTTGGTAATCTTTCCTTTTTTTACAATAATTTGTGACAAATCACCACTAAATATTATATATTTGAAAGGTACTAGTGAACCCCTTTCCAATGATACCAAACACGGTATGCTTGTCTTCATAATTTTTTTTAATCTTGGTTTTTTTGTTCGCCAGAGGGCGCCACATTGGGTTCGGTGATACGTCATATAGCCTATAACCAGCGGACGATCAAGACGCTTCTAACGATACCTCATTTGTTCAGTTCTGATAAGTAGTTTAGGAGCTATGAGCGAACAGATGAACATACATACATACATACATACATACATACATACATACATACATACATACATACATACATAGCCAGTCAAAATCATAACCCTCCTTTGGCTTTGCCGTAGTCGGGTAAAAAGTGATTGACTGATGTATCAACGCACAGGCCAAACCCTTAAGGCTAGAAAATTGAAATTTCGTACACGTCCTCATATGACGAAGGCATCCACTAAGGAAGGATTTTTCAAAATTCAACCCCCAAGGAGGTAAAAGTTTGTATGAAACTTTTTATATTCTTTGGATATATTTGCATTATCTCCTTACCTAGGTAGGTAGGTAGGTAGGTATAGGTAGGGTAGGGTAGGTAGATAGGTAGATAGGGACAGGACAACGTCTGTAGGGTCAGCTAGTTATTTCATATATCTAGTAATCTCATCATCATCATAACTGTATGATAAATTATAAATGTGGATGATGAGGAAGGTCAAAGAAAAGATTTATGGATTATTTGACGAATGTTAAGAAACAAAAGGGAGTGGGGGGGAGGGAGACAGGGGGGAGCATTAATAGGATTACGGAAACTCATCAAATATGTGCAGTCACTTATGCATATTATAACAAAAAGCTTTACCAGTAGCGCGTTCTAAACAAAAAATAGTCAAATCGTATTTTGGCCTATAATAATTGAAACTCAATGTTTGCTGCTAAACCATTTCATTACTATGCTATTTTCGTACCAAATTTCATCAATATCGGTTCAGCCGTTTCATCGTGAAAGCGTAACAGATAGAGTTATCTTTCGCATTTATAATATTAAAAAAGTTTTAAGTATGGAAGTATGGATTACGCAGAAATACTTCGATCAGTCTATAAATTGAAATCAACACCATAATAATAATTCTCATATTTCCTTGACATCTCGTCAGCCTGCTATTAAGATATCCTGTCCAATCAATGTTGAGCACTAACCCCGCCCTGTTGAGCACTTAATTGATGTTTTAAAGACCCATTTTGACGCCACAAAGTAATTTGTACCGATTTGTAAGCAAATTGACCTGTTAGGCTAAAAGTTGGTTACTGACTGCTTGTTTTACCCTTATAAAGAGAGGGTAGGTATTTAGTTAATTTCAGGCCTTTTTAGGGTTCCAAAGGTTGTCAAACGGAACCCTATTCCGAATTTGTTAATGCAATGTCGATAAACTAAAACGATCAAGAGGAGCTCGGTCGGTCAAAGGTTAAGCTAGGCTTGTCGCGGTCGGTCTGTGGATGAGTGACAATCTATTTCAAACCGAGTTCCCTCCGTGCCTCGGAAAGCACGTAAAGTAGTTGATCCCGGCTGTCATTTGTAGATCATTGGCATCTGCCAATGATCATCATGAACATCTGTTAGGGGTAGTCAGAAGCCAGAAAGAACCAATCTTACCAAGAGGTATCGTGTTACCCAGGTACTATCATGACCGTTATAACGATAATTAAAATCAAATACAGTTAAAATTATTACCCCATTCAAGAAACGTTATTTCTTCGTTTTTTTTTTCTTAATGTTTAGGTATGTATAATGTATGATGGTACAGAACCCTGCATGTGCAAGACCGACCCGGCCTTGCCGGTTTTTCTTTAGGAGGTAAAACGTGGTAGGATTTTTAAGTGGTTCAGATTATGTGGACCACGGTCTTAGGTACTTGATAAAAAATTAAGAAAATGTATACACTGTGGTTCACCAAAATTGACTGTTCAAAATTACTGGATATTTTGTAGTACTCCCGGACTTCTAAATCGAGCCCTATCGAAGTCAAAGTTAAATCATATATTGCAACTAGACCGTTAAAGGGCACCCGTGAACGTCATTTTTAAGAAAAAAATAATCTAGTTGCCCTTCTAAAAGTTAGTTTCATATGGAGAAGAACTCTTTCTTTAAATTAATGTTTTATAATATTTTGTAAGTACTTACAGAAATTATATAATTACACGTGATTACGATGTGCCATTTCCATTTATATAAGTAGTAGTAAAAGTAAGACATCAAAATAAAGAGGAATCACAAAAAAAGTTTTTATTAAATTTGAGACCAACGTACTGGCCTTCGTTTTGGTGTTATCATTGTTCCAAATTTGAAAACGCACCGCCTAAAAAAAAACCTGGAGAAAGATTAATAAACGTCAAAGTTAAATCAATAAATTTAAGATCATTTTGTATCTGCCAATGTATTCTAAGTAATGCAATTTGACGCCAGTGGTTTTTAGTTTGGCTCAAAAGCGGGTCAATGCGGTTACTTATTTGGTGTAGTGCAAGGCGTAAGATGTGGTACCAAAATATTAAATATTGTGGAAACAAAATACCCGGTCAAACATATACTGGGAAATAGGGGGCTTTAACTGACATGAACAACTTTCACTATGGGACATTCAACTCGAAATTATGAAAAAAGAAACTAATATTTTGTTTGGTTCAAAATTATATAGAAAAACAAATGTTTTTTCTCTGCGACTTCGGCCGCGGTTTTTTCGGATCTCCAATTTTTGGATATAAAATATAGCACTCACTGATTGTAATCGTAGTTTTTTATTAACGAAATCTTTTATACATAGAACCGGTATGTATAAAAGTCAAACAAAAAAGCATACAAACTGTTCACCGTTACAATATCAGTACAGTAGGTCGTAAGGGTGGCGCTAGTGTAAATTCGAATTATCAACCGAGTTTTTAGAATGCCATCAAGAAACTCACAGCGGATTCAGATTCGAAGTTTAGAATGAAGTCTTACAGAATCACACCCCAGATACCTACCTATGTTGATGCAAATATAACATTTTGAAGTTCAATAGTATCATAAAATGGTCTAATTAAAATAAATACATTGACTTCCACAAATGTACACTCAATAACATATAAAAGACCCAAGATTCCAAATACGCTTAAACTTCTAACTTAAGGCTATTACTTGAAACCGCTCTAAACATTACAAGTATGCGGTCCTGTATAAATAATATTTAAATGTACAAACAATATATTTGAGTAATAATATCATTTTACACGCCACAGTAATGACAACTGTGTTTACGATCTGTTTGCTTACCGGTTGAATAATGTGGTCATCCTTGCATTTGATAATCTCAATGATTGTGGAAGCAAGGTAGTTATGCTAAATGCGGTATATTTGCTTTAAGAGCGCGTATTCGATTCGTGACCAAAACTTCATGTTTTTGCGTTTTGCCCAGAGCAATATCGTAATTATGTGAGCAGATTATTTAAAGATAATTTACAGTTTTAGAAAGATTAAGTCTTGGTTTAAACAGCTACAGAGTAAAAGTATAATTTTTAATTATGTTTTTTTAAAGCGAAGACAATTCTTTCATATCGTTTTACGAAAATAGACGTCAGAGTTAACTTTTAGGACGAATACAACCATTACAATATGCCAAAATATTTTGTTTTATGCGTTTTTCCAACAGTATATACAGTCATAAAGACAGCTACAGAGCAAAAATTACAAAAATATTACTACTATGTATTAAAAAACAATATTGAAAAAGTAGAAAATCGGTTCACTTTAACAATTTTTTTTCACAAGTATTTGAATAAAAACATAACTGATATATTTATTTTATGAAAGTAAATGTTATGTTTAATATACAGAATATTTTTCAGTCCGTTATATGAGCTCATTTATATTAAACAATTATTTTAAAAAGCCCTGTAAAACATCGCGCGCTGTCGTTTGCCGATCAATTTCAATGATTCGTGCTTATTTCGTGCGTATTTCTTTTTCTGATGCACACAAACCGACCATTGTGTTGTACTAGTGTGTGTCAATGCTGCTACGCCATTCTAGCAATCATTTAGATTTTGAGTTGCGCTAAATCGAATACGCGCCCTTAACCATCTTCTTAGTCGCAGTCTTAGTTATAATAGGACCTCAATGGCGGCGTAGTAAGTCTATTTCAGCCATCTTATCTGCAATCTAGCAATCATATTTTAAAACTACTTTTTTAGTTTTTTCGGTTAAATTTAGTATTCTCTTCTAAAAACAGTAGATTTGACCAGTAATGTACACTGTTGAATTTGTCCTGCTGAAATAGTTATAATTAACATAACCTGCGTAGTAGATCGATTGACTAAAATTTACTGTTTTGTAAAATGCGTTAAATCATCACCTAATTTGTCTTGATGGCTTGATGTGCTGACCTCTATACCTTAAAACGAGAAAAATGGCCCAGGATTTAAAGCAATTTTTTATCAATTGCAGATTCCTGTCAAATTTTATCCCAGGAATATGTCAAATGCCACATCTTTAGTCAGTTATTACACGATCTACGGTATATAAGGGTATAACATATTTACATATCGGAGGTGTTAATAAAACAATAATTAGTATTATATTATTGTAATAATATGCAGAAACAATAGGATGTTGTTTGTACGTACATATTTATATGTTGGTATTATTCTTTTGTTTATCGTATTGTATAGAATTTCCGGAGTTAATATAAAATATTATAATTTTATTTATTTCAAAAGAATGTTTATGATATTTCCTGATCTATCTTCTCCATAATGATAAACCTATTATTTTTAATTAGCAACTAGATTGAACTTCCAGATTGACGAATCCGTAACACCTTGTAGCACCTTAAACCATATTTATAAGACATACAGTTTTCCAAAAGTACTCTTAGTATTTCTATCTTTTCTTCAAAAATCACTACGTTACTCCACATTTACCTCAGTAGACTTGTAATACAATATTTTCAACAAATCGTGCATCTTCTGTCTCATTTAAAATAAAACAATAAACAAGGACAGACGACGTTAATGCGTGACGTTGAAGAGGGCGGCGACGCGAATTGCTTAATACGTTGTATTGTGCATTAAGAAGTATATAACCATGGATACCTCTAGAAATACCCATAAACCATAGGAATTATAACTTTACTAGCTTCTTCCCGCTACTTCGTCAAGTCAAAGACCCTCTTAATTCGGTCATATTTGAATCGGACTTGTCCTACCTATAAATTGCGAATATGATTGCCCGCAGATTTAAGCATGCGTCTGGGGAAGTACAAAACATCACTTCTGTTCCTTATTTTATACCCGTGACCTGTGGGTACATTATACACAAAGATCGTACAGTGTCCTTCGCCTTCAGCATCATAATGCTTTCAGGGTGTTGATGGGGCTTCCTCACTCCTGTAGCTCATCAGGGATGTTTGCGGAAATGAGCGTTGATAGCGTAAAAGATGTGCGTCCTTGGTGCGCATGGAGTTAGCCAGCTCCAACAGTACCCTGGGCATGATTGCTCACAGGCTGGACTCCTGTATCGTAAATCCAGAAAGACTGACAACCGGTCTTACAGAGGGGTATCGTGTTACTCAGAATTTGGGTTGTGGAGGTCACGATAGGTAGTCGCTTCATGTAAAACACTGGTATTCAGCTGCATCTGGTTAGACTGGAAGCCGACCCCAACACAGTTGGGAAAAGGTTAGGCAGATGATGACTTATCTAGTCTTCATTGAGATTGACTGACGTTATCGAAACGCTTCCCATCAGGTGAGACAGTGGTCAAACGTATGCCTATGAAATGATAAAAAAAAAAAACCGCCGTTTTGGTAGAGAGAATATTATTGTTTTAGAACGGTGTATACTCCATTTACAATAGCATTAGACAGAAGTTTAAAAATGATTCTTTTTAATGTTCACTTTGTAACAAAAGTACAATAAACATGTTAAAGTTACGATAACAACCCGAATTTATTATAATCTATTTTTACTGTAGTAGCTGTCGCACGTAGATATTTGTAACAATTTTAATAATTTATCTTCTAAAATTATGTGGCTTTCATTTAGTTGTTTATTTGTAAAATTACAGTGTCAATGCTACAAACCTAACAGAAGCAGGGATGAACAATACCCGAAACCTTTGATTATATAATGTCTAGATGGAGCGTCGCCCTACAATCATAACAAAGAAAACGAGTCAACAATTTCAAGTATGTGTGCGTGCAGGCGTCGTTTTACACTGTGCATCTACGTCTTTGTGTGCGTAAATAATGATTATATAAGCAATTATGTATATAATTATACATAAATTAATATTATTATACATATATTAATCATTTATTATTATTATTACGCATTTGGGCTTTGATTATATAAGCACTTGTCAGCCAATAGTTGGCTGACACTTTTTGACACGTTGGCGTGCACTTGTCGCTCCATCTAGACATTATATATAATCAAAGACCCGAAACGTTATTCGTTTCACTGTAATTCTACCAAATTTAAAATGTTACTTAATCTTTAAAAGACTTTTATTCTATTTATATTATTATACGTCCATATTTAGTACCTACTATCTTAGATCCATTTATTAAAATTATGTTAAAATAAGTTTAATGGAAATTGTTTTAGCTTGTCTTTGAAACAAAATGTTTTGCATTCCTGCTTCTACAAACGTCATTTTTCTAATATGCTATTATAAATAGAGTATAGGTATACTCGACTTTTATAAATCTTCACACCTTCAACTACGTACAACAGTCGAGTATACCAGTCACAGGTGATTACAGCGTCCACCTCCATTTTCCTAACTCGATATTTATTTATAGTCAGCCCACAACAGCATAATGACGTCTCTATTTATTTTGCTATCTCCTCGCCCACAGCAATTTATTGTCAACGTAACTGACTGGAGTTAATGCGAATTGACAGTGAGTTAAAGATGAAGCAAGTCTAATTTTGTTAGGGGGCTTTGGTCATTGTACTGGTTTGTTAAAAATATTATTGTATATTTATTTATTTCGCACCCACAACTTACGCACACA
This sequence comes from Charanyca ferruginea, assembly GCA_947361185.1. Classification (NCBI taxonomy): domain Eukaryota; kingdom Metazoa; phylum Arthropoda; class Insecta; order Lepidoptera; family Noctuidae; genus Charanyca; species Charanyca ferruginea. The sequence continues at coordinate 17,545,645 of OX376077.1, read as the reverse complement.
CATACTTTCAGAGATTACCTCTTTCCAACAAAAAACTAAAGGAGATTGTTCTGCATCCATACATCTTTCGCCCCAGATCCAACAACGAAGGAAATTTACTTTGCGTATTCTAAATTACAAGTATATGCCCATGAAGACAAAGTTTAACGACGAACAACTTGTAGAAAGCATTTATTTAAAATTTAATGCGAAGTCCGTTAACAATGCCAGGTGTCGTTTGAGCAGATCACAAAGTCTGTTTATCACAGCCAGGTATTTATCACGTTATTAAAAGCAATCAGAGTCCGTAAAAAATAGCAAGGTCGTCGAATGTATTTGAAAAATAAAAGCAAAATGAAATCACTACACAATGCAGTCACGACGAAGAAATGCGAGCGAGTGACAGTTGAGATGATTGACATAACATGACAATCAAATGATTAGGAATGTCCATACATTCAATCCGTAACGATATTTTATACAAAATGAATACCGTTCAGTAGCATATCACTAAGGCCCGGTTTTTTGATCCGTAGTTAACTCAACCATTGGTTCAAAATTGTTGAAAATAGTAACCAAAAATAGTTGACTTACCAACGGTTTAAAGAAACCGGCCCTTAGGGCGTGTGTGCCGTACCTCGTATACGGTTCGTATTTGTGATTCGTAAAAATACGTATCGAAATAGCCTTCATAATAACTGTAAGGTTGTTCGTGCACTGCTTCGTTTTCGTGATTTTATATATCGTTTTTTATATATCACAAACGTCCTTATGTGTAGTAATTGTATGGAAAATGATAAGTAATTATATAGGATGCATGTTATCGTATTTTATCGATGTGTGTGAAATGAAAGATTGGGCATCACTAATTGTGATGTCAAATCTCAAATCTAATTGTCAAAGATGGCAATTTTTGATTTGTGATGTCGTAAATCGTTGAAGCTCTTTTAATTGTTCAATAGAGAACGCAGGATGTCCGTTTCATACAGTTATTCGCAATAAGTATAATAAAATATACTTATAAATATCATGTACGTCAGATCTTTGTTGGTTCTGGGGCCATTTACGACGATGTCCTTTATCTCCTTATAATATTAGTATAGATGTTGGAAAATGGTTTGAGATTTTCAATAATTTACCCCCGGAAAGATGCATCATCATTATCTTCCTGCCCATCTCCCATTTTACTTGGGGTCAAGGGCGTCGCCAAGAGGGGGCAGGTAGGGGCAGCTTCCCCCCCCCCCCCCCTAGAAATTCCAAAAGCTTCATGTGGTTTTGACTTTATTTAAAATTCATACTTTCCTATCCTCCATTAGCTTGCCCCCCCCCCCCCCCTAGGCAATCAGCTTGCGATGACTGGCGACGCTCTTGCTTGGGGTCAGCGCAACACGTTTTCTTCTTCAACCGTCATGCTATCACTAACTCCCTGTGCTTTCATAACATCATCATCAACCGAAAGACGTCTACTGTTAAACATAGGCCTCCCCCATAGAACGATACGCTCCACCTACCATATCATTCTTCATACTATCCATCCACCTTTTCTTTGGCTTTCCTCTCCATCCATCCCAAGTATATTCATGACTCTTAGCTCTGTGGGCTATATTGACACCATGGTGGCGCAACTAGTGGCATACATTTTGTTGGTGGCCGGCGACTGGTAGCGCCACCATGGTGTCCCAGTGAAATATAGCCCCTAGTCATATGAGTTTCATCCCACCTCCATTAAATAACAAAATACTGTGTTTTATTTTAAACTAACGTCGATTTAGGTTAGTATACACACAACTTAGAAATTAGTGTTAGTACAATTATATCTACCATAGAAACATTACTTAAAAACTACGCCCCAGTGCCACGTAGGCGTATTCAATGTTCCAGTATTAAAACTAGTTGCATTCCCACAACCAAACAAACAAATGAAAACTAGACCACTACCAAATACAGACAGAAATCAGGCCGAAACAAACGTCAGACAATCCATTTGTCTTCTACTAATCACCATGAAAAAACCAAATTAAAATATAGTTTCTTAGTAATGGCAGATGGAGTGTGTTTCCAAAAGTAATCCGAAGTAATCCGGGCTGTAATATCTGGCTGTGTGAAGATGTAGAATCGGCAAAAACGTTTTGACAATAAGTGGTGATGTGCAAAAGGTTTAGTTGGTTTCGTCTTTGGAATTTGGAGGCTCAACAAGGCACGACGTGTGAAATAATCTATATTATTCAACTGTAGTCAATAATGAAATATATTTATTAAACACTTATAAAGGGCTCTAAGGTTATCACTGTCAATTGGAAAGGACCCAAAAGGCTAGCAGAAATCCAACGTTGAATGGCAATACTGATTTTTTTCTTTGGCCAAAGTCATAAAAAATCCTTCTTCTACTATGTTCATTTATAAAGGAGCTGGACCGAAAGAAGCAACCTATGAATCTACACAATTTAAACATTACAATACTTATAAAATATAGGTTACAACACCATATTATGTACGTAGCGAGAAATCATTGTAGTTCATAAGATACTCAAAATCAAATGATAAATAATAATATGTAAATCATCAGTTTAACTACTGCGGTTAACTGTCACATGTCGTTAATCTCAGATTGAAACGTTAGTTATTGTTGCGCCCGCGCCGCCAGATCTCTGTCAGATGTTATGATTGGTAGCGGTTTTTTGCTCGCCCTTGCAATGGTGGACAAGTCATGAGAGAATACGGGATAATTATACGGGATAATGCATAATTATTTAATTATGTCAACTTCATTACTAAAACTTTAGGTAAAAAATCAAGGGCTGATTTTTCAGCCGACATGTTGACTTTTATCTGAAAAATAAATATGACAGTTTGACAGCTTTTGTATAGAAAATGTGTCAAACGTATCGTAACGTAAAAATTAGATACTTTTTCTTCAGATAAAAGTTATTTGACGATTAAAAATTCACCCCTGTCATTCGAATAATTGTTCAAGTTTCAAAATAAATAAGATTTTTATTTGTTTATCCTTTTCAATATCAAAACTGACAGGCTATTGAAATCTAGCGATTTCTTCTACCATTGTTATTCGACTAATAAAATTACAAACAATTGAAAATCTGTTTATTGTTTGTGAGAGGTAGGTATTTCTAAAAGTTAAAATTTACACAAATAAAAAAGAATATAGCCTATAATCTATGGTGAATAGAATACTTGACTTCACAAAACAATGATTTCCCGCTACCAACCTTTCACTTAAGCCCTACACAATTTAAGCCGTATTTTAATATCCCGACTGGTTATTGGTTATACGCTAATATGGTTTGCCATTTCAAGGCGCTAATTACCGGCCATAAGTAAAAAAACATTACTGCATATTATATTATCTATACATAGAAATAAATAAAATTTAAGTGTTTGTTTGTAATGTCAAAATAACAACATTTTACTAAATGCATATTATAAATGTTTACACGGTACTTATAACCAAAAAAAAACCTACCTGTTTGCTCCGCTTAATCTCCAAAACGACTTTATTGCAACAGCATTATTACAACCGATGTTGTAATAATGCTAGTTAGCTAGCTTAGCTAGCTTAGTTTAGAAAAAGAATTAGGGTCCCGCGCAATAGAATTAAAACCACAATTACTTTTTTCCAATTCTTTAATGACAGATAAGCGACATTCACTCGGACAAAGTCACGGGTATAAGCTAGTTATATAAGTATATTTTTAGTTATAGTAGTTAAGCAGGAACTTAAAACTTGTTGTATGTGCTTAGTTGCGAATTAGATGATTTTGTGTTGTCAATGCTTAGGATTAAGTGATCCTAATTGGATAATTTGTTTATAGATTGAAGTGTAGGTGTGTGTAGTTTTTTACACAAACACCTACACTGCTTTGATGGTCTTGTGGACGAGATTCGTTGCCTAGGAAAGTGTTACTAGGTTTTTCCAAAGATAAATTCTCAGGAGCAGCCTGGAGTTTGGAAGCTTTTATTATTAGCCATAGTACAAAAAGACCTTATTCTGTAAAAAAATCAACTGCCTACATATTACGTTTAAGGCGCTAACAAGCGACTTTTGCAGATTTTAAACTGACAATCACGTCAAAATGTGAAGTGTAAATGATTTGAAAAAAAAAAATATGTTAAACTAGAACATTCTCTTAATCATGTAGTATTTGAATATTTTTGATAAAGTCATATTAAATAGTTTAATTAAATCGTGAAGTTGTGTCTGACGCGGACAAAACATTGATAATCAAACAAAATCTACCAGGAATATTTAAACGAAACTTTAACTATCTTACAGACAATTTTATTATCTATCTTTTAGTATACGCTTTATTTTTTTAAGTTAAAGAATACTATCTTTTATTTAATTTTTTCGACTAAACTTGGAGAGTTTTGGACGCAGCGCATACGATTCCCTGGTCGCTCAAGGTCGCCGGCGTATATCGTCGCCTTAAAAAGATACAGACGACGTGGACTAAATAGGGTAGGACTCCGTTTTCACCCTATGAGTCATCGTCATCATCATCTCAACGTTTAGACGCCCACTGTTGAGGTATATGTCTCCCTCAAAGACCTTCACCTATGTCGGTCCCGCGCCACGTTACCCCAGCGGCTTCCCGCGGCTCGGACCAGGTCCGGGTGACCGATGGGGCACAAAGGTCTTGGAGTAACTGTCGCACGCCGGCAGACGCATTGTCCGTAGGCCCACCAAAATGTGGACCCTTTGGGTCATATAAAGATCATCTGCCCAGCCTTTCCCCAACTACAGGGTGGGAATGGCAATAATAGCACAAAAAACGATCATGGTAGGATTTGATAATTTGGTGTAATTGTTTTTATTGAGCATTAATAATATTAAATTATGACTCCACAAGTTGCCGCTCTTCTCACAAGTTAGAAAACCAATGTTTCATATGGTGTTTTATTTTGGTTAGGTACATTTGTATGCTCTTTAGAATATCTGGATTTTTTTAAATTTTTTTCGTATCGTCGTCCCTACCTTGTATATTGGGGTCGGCTTCCAGTCTAACCGGATGCATCTGAATACCAGTGTTTTACATGGAGCGACTGCCTATCGGACCTCTACCACTCAGTTACTGGGTAACACGATACCCCTTGGTAACACTTTTTGTCAGACTTCTGCCTTCTGACTACCCATAACGACTGCCAAAGATCTACAAATGACAGCCGAGACCAACGGCTTAATGTGCTTTCCGAGGCACGGAAAGAATTCGATATGAAATTTATGGTCACCCATCCACAACCCGCCCGTGCCAAGCGTAGCTGAAACTTCAACTACCGACGACGTCTACTAAGTAATAGGGTACCGTTTTCACGGGTTATTCCCTGAGTACCCCGATCTCCGAGGCTCCCGTCCGGGAGAACCCCGAATATGATATCACCGTTGAGTACGAAATCATAAAAAGAAAACACAGTTTCCATAGACCAGTGGTTATCTAAACTAAACATTGCCATAATCACCATAACCACCACACTCCTTATTTAGGCAGACACATAGCTGCGCGCGCGCCGATAATAAGCGCTCCAATTATCGCGTTATTAACACGTCTCGCTGATTGACGCCGATATATTCATAGTGAACGAGACTCGTTTGGACATAACTGATGGATATTTACTAGATACTAGATTATAGTATGCATTTAGGGTACCTACTTGTTAATATCGTAATATAGTACTGAGTGTTATTACAGTTCACCAACAGTCAACAGTTCAACAGTTTCGTCGGATATTAAAAAACCTCACCTCACGTGAAGGTGAATTTTGTAAGAAACAAGATTTTTTTTTTCGTTGCTTAGGGGTGTGTCGCGTTGTTCGTTACAGCCTGTATATTATGAATTTTATATGGAAGCTCAAGATAGAGAGGGTTGGGCAATCAGGGGCAACACTGGCAAATAAATGATTACTGAATGATTACAGATTTAGATTAAAATTAGAATCATGTTAAAAAAACGGTTAATGGGGCATTTAATAGTTAATTAAACTTCACTGACTTAAACTTTCCAAATAACAATATCACAAATAAACAGTGTTTCCCACGTCCGAAATCTGCCGGAACTTAGAAATAAGAGGCTCCAATTTCCGAAAACAATAAATGGGTTTGCGAACATCAGTATTACATATACATACCAATCACATAATCCTCCAATGCAATTATTATTCAAAAGAATTGAAAAACAAAAACATTTTACAAAAAATAGCAAGGGAACATGTATTAAAAATCATTTTAAAAACAAAACAAAAAAGAAACGTTCGTGCATCGCGTGTACTCCTGTATTCGCATACGGAAATGAGTCGGGAATTGAACGGGACAACTCTCTTAATTGCGCCGATTGATTGACACCGAACCATCTTGATAAAGGTGAACATTCCGTCCTTTTTATGGGACATTCATTAGAACACATCTTCAGTCATTACAGACAAGTAGTTTGTGCTAAACTTAGTAGCGAAGGAATAAATAATTACATTAGTTATTGCGAGGGATGTAACTGTGCTTTAGGTCGTTGATTTTATAAACTTTTTATATAATTACCTATACAAAATAATTAGTACCTAATAGCAGCCTATTATTGATACACTGCAGAGCAGAGACACAGTATAAGTATTAGTACTACCGTACAGTAGCGACACGCTCCGCCTCCCTCTGAAACCGTTCCTCACCTCTCCCCGCGTCGAACGACTAGCTCTGGAAATTGCGTTTTTGTACGCGCGGCGCGTAGACACTCACACTCACGCACGTATCTGTATAGTCTATTATTTTAGTATTAGTGTAGGCAGTTATATCGTTTCATTTCTATGGAGTGTCGCGTGTGTGGCAGAGACCTCAGGCACAGCATTGATTAAAGACATGTTAGCGATTTCAGACTTTTATAAATCTAGGTTTCTTCACGATGATTTGCTATACCGATGTCAGTGATGTACAGTACAAGAAGAGGTTGTAGTAATCAGTGTCGTTAGATATAGTTGAAGAAAATTAAAATAAATTTAATTTGGAAACATCCATCAGTTTCAAAGTACACTCTTTTGTTGACTGTACAAGATAAACTTAGAAAGTATATAAGAACTGAGTAGTTACATTTTTTTTACATAGTGTGCAAAAAACAAAATAAAAAAAAATAAAAAAATAGCGCACCGCCCGTAGCGATGTGATAATGAACTATTATGAAAACGTCTGAACCAAACTGACACCAATCCTTCCAAAATGGCGTCAAAATGTTAACTTTCCCACCAAAACAAAACCAGGAAATACAGACCCTAATAATAATAACCCGCTTGTAATTGAACACTTGTTATACAACAAATTAACAAATAACATGTATGAATAAGCATTGGAATTTAAACAAACTGCCATTAAGTGGGCCGGGCTGTTGCGCTCGCGTCTATTTCAGTAACGTTGTGCAATCATCGATACGAGTGTCACGTATCAGTGGCTGGGAGATTGTGGCGAATTTTCGGGGATTGGAGAAGAATTTGAGGGTAGAATAACGTGGAGAAGTAGAGGAATTAACCAGAAGGCCAAGCTTTTTCCCAACTATGTTGGGGTCGGCTTCCAGTCTAGCTGAATTCCAGTTTTTTGCATGGAGCAACCAAATAAGCTTATAGGTAAAAGTGGAGGCAACACTCTGAACACCTAAGTGAAACCAACTGTGGGCAGACGCTCCCTGTCTGAATGCATACATAAGAACGAGACAGTGATTTGTGTTTTCTTTATCTTATATATGCATTCAGAAAGGGAGCATCTGCCCACAGATGGTTTCACTTAGGTGTTCAGAGTGTTGCCTCCACTTTTACCTATAAGCTTCTTGGGAGCAACTACCTATCTGACCTCCACAAACCTGCAGTTACTGGGGAACACGATACTCCTTGGTAAGACTGGTTCTCAGATTTCTGGCTTCTGACTAATGACTGTTAAAGATCTACGAATGACAGCCGGGACAAACTGCTTTACGTGCTTTCCGAGTCATGAAGTGGTCTCGGTATGACATTAATGGTTCATGGGTGGGCCATGGACCAAAGCGTAGCTTAACAATGTCCAGTCGAATAAAACCCATACCTACTTCTTTTACTTAGCCACGAGCCAACCAGAACGCCAGTTCTACTAGTTAAACATTCAAAATCTAGTAGCAACCTCATCTCCTAGCCTATTTGTGACAAGATTGTTAGATATTTACCTATCTGAAGTTTTCTTAGAGACCCATGGATTTTATAAAATAATTTTATTAAATAGGAAGTAGACGGTTCATTAATTAAATTAAATGGAACTAGAAACGTATTTTCGTACTCAAACTCAAACTCAAATAATTTATTTCAAATAAACCATTTACAGGCACTTTTGAATTGTCAAGGAGTCAGTCAGTCAAAAAAATTGCAGCTAGTTGCTCGTTCCAAACAGTAGGTTTCTATGGAGAAGAACGAGCAAGAAACTCCATGAACACTCTTTTAAAATCAATAGAATATTACAAATTTAGGTTGAGAACAATGTAACAAGTTGTGCACGTTAAAAGAGGTCTAGTGACAATGAAATTAGACAATTCACAATATAATAAATTTTAAATCCTCCGCTGTTCTTTCTGATTAGTTTAGTTGCGAGATTTAAGGCAGTTGTAACGTTTCTCTGGGACTCATCGAGCTTCATTGCCTCGACGGTTTTGTGGTGGTCGTCATTTTCAGGAGGTGCTGTGGTTGAAAATAGTGTGTCACCACAGAAATCTGAATAATATGTGTGGCACACTTGTTTCAAAAAAATAAAATACTTGAATTGAATTTCATTAGAAAACATTCATCGGTGTCTAGGAAATCTTTAACTATATCTGACGACCGTGGTCAGCAATCTCTTTTGTGGAACGTACCTGCTGTAAACAAGCGTTCAAAACGCAATCCGCCTACAGTTTTATTACAAACCTCCCTCGGACCAATTATGTAAACCTCTGATATAAATAAGATCATGATGATATTCAACATATTATTTGCCTAATGAATCAACTAAGCGTGTATCCTACACGTGCTTAAAGGTCAGAGCAAACAAGCAACATACCCGTGCAGTTTTTTTTTTGTCCCCCTGATATTGAGTGGTCACCGCTACCCGCTACTTTACCAGAGGCCTCAGATGTGTTACCATACTAGAAACAAAGTTGAAATATCTTATGTGCCTGCACTTACCTACACCGGCACCCATACCGTCCTAACCGGAACATAGCAACGCTGCTTTGTTGTACGGAGGTGGTACTACCCCGGACAAGCTCATTCAAAACGAACCACTACTACTATTAATTGATAATTAATTAACTAGCATAGTTACAGTCACCAAAATAGATAAGTAACCAGCAGTGGTATTCTGTTACAATCTCCCTCAGTGAATGCCTAGGTGAGGTGAGCTGTCAAAGTGCTCGGGACAGATGACAGCTCACTTCACCTAGGTGTTCGCTTCGTCAGAAATAGTTGAAGTTTACTTAGAAACCGATGAATGTTTTCGAATGAAATCTAATTTATTGAATGAGTGGTTTATTTTCTATTAATTTTATTTTATTTCATTCAAAAACATCCATCGGTTTCTAAGTAAACTTTAAATATTTCCAATTACTCTGGCTCTTTTGGTGACTGTACTTCACATATATACTACACAGTTTAAAAAAATGTGTGCACGGCATATCTTGCAAGTATGTTACACAATTTTCAACTTTATTTCTGTTCGTTATAAATTAATTTATAAAATCTTCTCTAGCATATTGGTTCTCTACCTGCGCTGACCGTCACACTTAGCATAGTCGCCAGCGATCGGCGCCAACTACAACAGTTTAAGAAAATTATCATGTTATGATCTAAGCAAATTATTACCTTACTTGGTAATTGCTGCCATCGATCATGCATGATATTGCCTGGTGTCAGTAATTATTGTTATGCTATACAAGCTTCCGTATGTAAAGTGAATTTGTTAATTTGTTGGAGACACACAGAAGGTGGTACATGATCTTGAATTATGATAGAATAATGCAAATGTTTAAAGATCTAGTCACCGCAGATCATTATAATATCCTGGAAACCGATACGGTCAACTGAAAATAATTCTGGCCTATACCTACAATATAGGTACCGAAAACCTTTAATTTCCCAAAATTCGATTGGTAAGATTTACTAATATTTGATTGTTAAGAATGACTTATTTACCAATTTTAATTGGTAAAATTTACTTATATTTGATAGATATAAATTACAAATATTGATTTGGTAAAATTTATTAGATTTTGATTCTAATCATACGATTTACCGATATTGGTTTTGTAAGATTTACTAACATTCGATTGGGGAGATTTATCAATACCTATTCTATTGGCAAGATAAGATTAACTGATATTTGATGGATTAGATTAATTAATATTCGATTGGTAACATTTACCACAATTCGATTGAAGGGTTTTACTAATATTCGATTGATAAGATTTACCAATATTCAAATGTCTTCAATGGTCTTCCTTAGTAGGAAATATTCTTGATTCATAATAAATTCTATGTTACTGAAGATTTGTGTAAGGTATGCGTAGACGCATTGTAGTACCTATGCCACGCCTTATACCTACTTTGTCGCCATCAACTCATTAAGTTGTACCCACCACAGCCCTTGTCATAATATATTTCATACAAACTATAATAAATCGATGGCAATTAAAGCATTTAAATTGTCATAAAGAACTAGAAATTGTTTAAATATGCATTGCAAATGAATCGATATCCGATAGCTTTGTAAATAAGCCCATATTGTTTATACTAAGAACGATCGATTTATTTTATCGATCGGATTTATTGATGTTTTCAAAGATTGTGATTATTAAATATTTGTTACATAATGAAATTATGTATGGTAGTTAAATAATTAAATTATTTTTAAAGATTATTGAATACGGGAACGGTTTTTTTTAATAAGTATACAGGGAAATTTAAAAAATACCCAAAACCTCTTAGTCTGGACTTCGTAGCATCACCCTGAATAACATTTGTTCTATGACTTTGACCTCAACTAAATAACGTAGCCAAAAACAATTTGTTTTCATTGATTTGAAGTCTGTAAAAACGTATACTGCGCGCGCGCGCACCCATATGATAGCGAATATGATGTAGGTAGAAGGTAGGCTAATGTACAGGCACAGTTGATTTGCTCAATTTTGTCGATTATCCAGTGCAAAAGATATATGCAAAATTTAAAGTGTGTTTATATTTTTTGTATGCAAAAAAATGTTTCGAATTATGAAAAGTCGTAGAACAAATGTTGTTCAGGGTGATGATACGAAGTCAGGATTAAGCGGTTTTGGATATTTTTTCAATTAAATTGTATAATAATATCAAATTGTTTGAAGTATTTAATGGTTTTGCGTTTACTATTTCCAATCCTAAATAATACAGCAGTATAAAAAGTGTCGAACAACTTTGTTCAGAAAATTAGTTTAGCTACTTATGCACACAAAGTCAAAGTCAAAACATTAATTTCAATTAGGCCTTTAAAAGGCACATTTGAACGCCATTTACAAGAGAAATAGAATTAAATCTAGTTGCCTCTTCCAAAGGGTAGTTCCGTATGGAGAAGAAAGGTCAAAAAAACTCTTTAAAAACTCTATTTTTTTATTATTATTTATATACATAGGTATACGACACGACTACTCCATAAAGAGTATTAGAATAATAAGATAATAAATAAAAAATATCAAATAAAGGCACACGAACGACATTATCACTACAGGGTGATATTGGAACAAAGCCCGTTTAGACAGAGGCGGTCGCGGGCACTTGTCAAATTGACATAATTGTGTTATCTGACATAATAATGTCAGGTCAGAACAATTACGCGCTTAAATATATTCTATTGAGTAAACATAAATAAGCGAATGCAGAGAGATCAATCACACTCGACTTTATTTGCTTGTATTATAGTAAAACAAATTGTAATCTTTAGAAATATTATTAATATGTTTACCTAGACAAATAGATATGAAGTCCAGGTCGGCTACTTGTTTTTCTATGCTTACCATAATTTTACTAGATATCTACATACGTGAGGCTATATATCATGCATGACACAGATGTGTCTGACAGTCATCGAACTAGATAGTTTGATGACTGACAGAGTGGCAGATAGGTTGATAAACGCTCTTCTTATTCGGGTGTTTGTAGTTACCTAATTTTCGTGAGTTATTATCCAATTGTAATTTAATTTCCTCCGATTATTAAATGTCAATTCAGAATTTCAAATGCACGTGCTAATGGTTCCATTGACATTTATACTGATGATTGTTCTAATCTATTTTTATATATGGCAAGCAATGCAATCGACAATTCTGCCAATGTCAAAACACAAAACATACACAAAGGTATACCACACTCACATACACAACACTCATAATTCTATACTATTGTGACGAATGAAGGAGTTGGAATATTAGTAACTATTAGAAAGATGTGCCAATTCTACTGTCAAAAAGTGACAGGAGAACTAAATGGCCGCTCGACGATTGACATAACCAACCACAGAGTACTGCATAGACATATATCTAAACAATACTCTGTGATTGGTTACATTAATGGCACTATAACTGACATGAAGAATACTTAACTAACAGTTACATTGACATTATGTTTCAAAATAAATACATCATCTTCATAATTATTTAATTGCTTATTGTTTTGTTGCAGGTAAGTATAATCCAAAGGCCGCAGTTCTTTTCGTAAGTAGAATATACTCCACTATGTGAAACTGACAAGTGGCCGCCACAAATGATGCTGTTTTGACACTGTAGTGTCAAACACTCATTGTATGAATAGCGCCATATCGCTACCGTTATAAGCCGCCACCGTTTTCTTAAGCATTGGTTTGTTCAATGCCGTCATTTGATGGATATTATGACTGTAAAATGACAGGTGAAATGTTCGAGGCTGCATCTGCCATCTTTTTACAGAAAACAGTTTATTTACTGCTCCAGTTGGAATCATAATCATCTAGCCTTTTCCAATGTTTAAGTCGGCTTTCAGTCTAATAGGATGCAGCCAAATACCAATGGCTTACATGTCTGAGCTCAACAACCCAATAAACGACAATACGATATCCCTTCTTAAAAAAGTAGTCAAAATTCCTTGCTTCTGACTACCATAACCGTTTATCTGAATTGGCTAAAACGCAGTTGAAATGCATTTTGAAATAAATTGTTTACCACTATAGAATACAGGTTCGAAGACACTTCAATCGACTGTAATGCAAATGGCAGCACTACTGCAAAGTATTTATTAGTGCGATTTTTGGTGATACAACAAGTCTTAAAGTTTTTTTTATAGTAGCTCAAAAAACTTTGTCTCTGCATGACATATATTCTTTAGCCAACGTTTCAGCACAAAATATAGAGGTTGCAGAAAGACCGGTCCCGCCATTTTCAAAAATAATTATCTAAACTTGCCTTGCTGCTACTGTATTGACTCTGTAGGTTTTATTTATGACAATATGAAATTTTATTGACTCTGGTTGGAACTCTTTGCATTTTTTTTATAACATTTTTTTTCTGTTCGACATGAAATGTCAATGTATCTCATTTATTAATTTAGACAACACGTGACAATCGAGACTGAAGTCTGCTTGAAACTGCTTGAGAATGCCTATAAACGTAATATCAATGTGTGCGTGCGAGAAATGGCGGTTTGTTCTGTGTGGTCTCTCTGCTCGGGCGCGCCGCAACCTTACTTACTTTGTGGTTTCAGTGAAGTCATTCGATGATTTACAGCGACAGCGACCTATGACGTTCCTCAAAAGGGTTAACGAACCACGTAAAACAATGCCGATACAACACATTACCAAACCCAATTTTACATAACCTGTTAAAATCTTAACATTCTCATCATCAGTGCTTATAGCTAACAACTTCATCAAGTTCTGTCATCACATTACACCGTTTGTCTCAATTTTATGTTCAAAGAAGTGTATTTAATGCCTTCCCAGTTGCTGATACAAAGGTACCGCGTCAATTTTAGCCTTTTACTACTACGAAAATGGTATCGGACTCAATCAAGCGGGAAGTGTGTGGCGCCGAAATATGCGGATGATTATGTGGGACAAACAGGTATTTTTATTAAACTCGAAAAAGAGAACTTGATGTTGAAATATTTGTTTTAATAATACAGAACAAATAAAACCGCAGACTAAACAATTTATCTGAATGAGAGCCTGATTCAGAGTCACGTTGTCGGCCATCACGCGTGAACGGACCAATTTCGCTTCATCGGAACATTCACAAAATCAACAAAAGCAAAAAAAATACATAGATGACGGTTTAATTTCTTCACCAATAAATTATACATAGATGGAGTATTAGTTTCTTCAATGTTTGGAGGTAGGTAGGGTGTGTAGGTATGTAGGGTATTTAGGGTAGGTAGGGTATGTAGGGTAGGTAGGGTAGCTAGATAGGGACAGGACAACGTCTGTCGGGTCAGCTAGTATTTATATAAATCCGGATTTCCTCACAAAGTTTTCCTTCGCCGAAACGTTTCCTTTCTTAGAAAGTACATAAGAATTGGTGAAGTCACATTGATATTTGCCTCGTTCCGAACTTGCATCCTTATGCTTGAAAGGTCTGACATTCCTAGTGTGTTATCATAAAAATGTATTTTTGGGACAAACGACTGTGGTCCAGCGGTGTAAATAAAAGTGACAAAACCTCACTAATTCCTTGAAAATAATGACTAAATTATATTTCATTCCAATTTCACCGCCAACGTGTCTTACCAATTATCATTATCTTTAATTCTCTCGCTTTTACATTAAAATCATTTCCACAAATTTGACAAACAGCCGCATCGCCATCTGGTGTAATAAATGGCGCCCTGCATCATTATATAATTTGTAATTTTTTGGACGACTTCCAAAATGAAGACTTTCAAAGGATTCTGCGATTAAAGTACCGTTTTGTCATACATTTTTCACATATAAACTGCAAACAAATTGGGTTTGTGACTTAGTGACATATTATACTGAAATATACTGGAACATGATAACGAGACAAGTTTGTTTTGCAAGAAATAAATTCGTTTTCATCATGTTTTATGTGTGAACAGTTATAAATTAAAAAATTGGTCAAGTGCGAGTCGGACTCGCGCACGAAGGGATTATCTATACAACATTAGACACTATATTAAAACATTATTGTTTGTTAAATGGGAGCCCCCCTAAAATATTTATTTTATTCTGTATTTATTGTTATAGCGGCAACAGAAATACATCATCTGTCAGAATCAGAATCAGAATCATTTATTTGTGTAACATAGGTAATTACACAGGCCCCTCTTTCCCACTGGGCACGATGGGCACGTGCCCAGGGCCCCGCGGTCGATAGGGGCCCCCAATTGCCAGATCACCAAACGATAACCGATATCTAATAATTTAAAAAATATATATTTTGAAAAAATCCAACGGTAAAAATAAAAATACAATTTAATGGTCACTACATCGTTTTGAATAAAAATAATCAGAGCACTAGTTTTTCATATAATTAAAAAAAGAACTCTGTAAGAAACCCTTCTAAAGCAAATCTATGCTCTTTGAGTGAATTTAATGATTGGAAGCACACTAATCATATAATTTTAACACATCAAAATAGCCCAGTAAAACTATGATGACTTGTCTGGTACAAAGTAAAGCGGTTGGTAGATTATATAAAGACTTCTCAACATCAAAAAGAAGTGGATTCCTGGAGAAATGTCCTTAGACGGATTGTAGCTGTTGTAAATTAGTAGTAAATTGGCATCGAGAGGTGACAATGAAATCCTCGGAACTTCCAACAATGGAAATTATTTAGGATGTGTGGAGTTATTGAGTGAATTTAATCCAATATTTACAGATCATTTAAAAAAGATTTGGGAATCCTGGAAAAGGTAATATTTCTTATTTTCTTATTTAACAGCAAATATCTGTAATGAATTTGTTGACGAAATGGAATAACAGGTCCTAAAAAAAAATTAATGAAGTAAAGCCTTCTAAATGTGAATTATACCTTGCAGACATTACTGACAAGACAATCGACCTTAGAGAAAGTTAATGCCCCAGACATCAAAATTTCAGGCAAAAGTTCTTTACATCTCCTGGATTATCCTATATTGGTAGATAGTTTTTCACTTTTTATTGAAGAAAAAATTAAACACTTTAATGATATTTATATTTATTTAACGAACTGGACGAATTCCTCCAAAACTGGTGTGATAAGGCCCAGGATCGGGAAAGATGGAAGGCATGGAGGGAGGCCTTTGCCCAGAAGTGGGACAGACGAGGCTAACAAACAAAAAATATATATGTATATTTCGGATAGACTTTCCAAAATTAATCTACATTCGACTTTTACCCTCTTAGATGTTGTTGTTTTGGCCCAAATTGTATATACTACCTCCGCTCTTCATCTTTGTGGAAGCAGCCACACCTTTTGGACCTAATTGATCAAATGAATAAAAATACTTTATCATCAATTTTGAATGTGGCCCTGGATGACCGAGCGTGGCTACAAACCACACTACCCATTCGTTTTGGTGGTCTCAGCGTCCGCAAAATTTCCAGTGTCAGATTACCGGCGTTCCTGTCCTCTGTCCCCCGCACCGAAAAGTTAACCCATTAAAAATTATCCCCATCACTGGTTGACTTTGAAGTGCCGTGCTTGACTGATGCGGTGAACGCCTAGAAAGTGGCTTGCCCAGATACAGATCGGCCCGGGAACCCATCTTCCCAGAGACAGTGGCATGAGCCGCCTTGAAGGTTGGTACGGAATAATCTAATCAATACGTCCACCAATTCTGGTGACCGCGTACTGGCTGTGAGTGAGTGGGAGCCGGGCTACTGGTTTCAGGCACTTCAGTCACCCAACATCGGTGCCGTGCTGAGTGATACTACCTTCCGTCTCGCTACATGCCTGCGTCTGGGCGCTCCATGCGGGGTCCGCATCGCTGTCAGTGTGGTGAAGCTGTCGGCTGCCTCGGAAATCATGGCCTATCCTGCAGTACGAGCGCAGGCCGAATGGCACGGCACGCCAGCATTAAGGAAATCCTCCGTGGTGCTCTGGCCATCACCGGGGTGTCTGCTATTTTAGAACCCAATTGTTTAGCACGCGACGATGGGAAGAAACCAGATGGGATAACCATAATGCCTTGGAACTTGGGTAGACCTTTGTTGTGGGACGCAAATTGTGTCGACATCTTTGCGCCATCTCATCATCTTAGCACGTGTTGTATTGGAGCGGCTGCTGCAGGTGCGCAAAACCCCCAAACGGCGCAAATATAATAACCTTCTTGGAAGCTATATATTTGACCTGTTTGGGGTGGAGACAATGTGGCGGCCATGTGGTTCGAGTGCCCATCTTGTTTTTCGGGACATCGCCAAGCGGCTGATCGACTCTTCATGTAATCCGAAGGCTGGTCTATTCTTGGGTCAAAGAATTAGCATTGCCATACAACATGGCGTTTACAGCATTTACAGCCTAGCATTTAGGATTAAAAAAAGTTGTAAAAAGTATTTCAAAAACCCGATGGTCAGCCCGAGCTGATGCAGTAAGCGCCTTGGATTAAGGTCATAAACCAAAAGAGCTATGAATATTAATTTGGATGGATGGAGGGAGGCAGTGAAAGCATGACGTTGGACAGGACGGAATGGAAGAAGAAAACATGTTGCGCCGACCCCAAATAACATGGGATAAGGGCAGGAAAAAGGAGAAGATTTGTAGGAAATTTGGAGCTCAACCTATATTGAAAAGAAAAGACCAACAAGTAGATAATTATGTTCAGAAAGAAACAATAACACTAGACGTTGTAACTTTGTTTACTTCACTTGATGATTTTATTATTTACCTCAGGGATAAATTTGATTATCGAATCGTCCGCCAACGAAAAAAAATAAAAAGGAGAAATTAACCAGTTTATAGCTAATGTTCATGTAAGTGAAGAAGTGGTTTAAGATTTTGTCCATCTCAAATCAGGAAGGGTAATAAATACAAATCTTTCCTCTTTCCTCTTTCTTTTTTTTTCTTATTGTCATTGCAGATAAATAAATCTAGAACTTTACTTATCTACTTTCTTTGTATATACTAACAAAATAGTGCTCTGTTTAGAGTTTAGGTCATAGGGGCCCCATTATCCTATTGTGCCCAGGGCCCCCAATAGGTTAAAGACGGCCCTGTAATTACATTAAATAGATCTTATAAATAGTAGGTACGTAGTGCGCTATGTTTTGCCAAATGACATACAAATATAAACATAGCTTAGGAAAATTTAAAAATAGTTTAAGTACATATTATTCTTAAGTATGAAAGTAGAAGAAGAAGAAGGTAGGTGAAGTAGAGTATGAATCTATGCTGTGAAAATTTCAAAGCTTTCACGGTTCATGAGATACAGCCTGGTGACAGGCAGCTAGACGGACGGGAGTCGTGGTAATAGGGTCCCGTTTTTAGCATTTGAGTTCGAAACCCTAAAAACCAACGTTGTTCCCGGGTGCCATTTGTAAATCTTTAACAGTCGATAAGGGTACTTAGTCAAAAGCCAAAAAGTCTGACAACCAGTCTTACCCAGAGGTAATGTGTTATCTGGGTTGTGGAGGTCTCACAGATAGTAGCTCCATGTAAAACATTGATACTCAGCTTCATTCGGTAAGACTTAAGCCAACTCCAACATAGTTTGGAAAAGACTAGACTGTTTGTTTTGCTTATATCAACGAGAATATTGTTTTGCTACTCGGAACACTTACTTTCTGGTAAAGTACATATACATTACCTGCAGTAAAACGACTCATTACTTACCACAAAACATTTATATTACTTACTAGCTGACCCTTTCAATTAATTTTTCCATTTTCTTACGGTATAAACCTTCCCTGGACTTCTACAAGTATTTCAAGACCAAAATTAGCCAAATCGGTCCAGCCGTTCTCGAGTTTTATCGAGACTAACGAACAACGATTCGTTTATATTATATAGATTGTACATAAATCTTCAACATAACCATAGATGCAACAAATCCTGCTTTCCCTAGAGAAACCCCGGCTATGATAAAACAAAGCTGTGCCAAATCGCAATTAAATTAATTTAGCATTACTTCGAGGAAATAATTTAATTAATTCGCGGACGTAATGGCCGATCGGGCCGCATCAACGGTTAATGGGCGCTTTGCATGCATTCGCGGAAGCTTATCGCATTGCCGGTTGGTCAAGTGTAAACGTGCCCTAAAGATGTGTACTTAATATCACTTTTGGAGGAGTGGTGATTGATGATGAAGCTGTTATGGTCACGGATGTAAGTAGATGTAAACTTGAGTCGCGGTAGTTTAAAAATGAACGCGTTTGATCGACAACTTCGATTGGTGCAGTCCAAATAAGTGTTGGACCAAATTAAAAATTGAACTGGGCCAGAAAGCTAAATTAAGTTCATGATTTATAATATTAATATCGCTAAAAATATTGGTTGCCAGGAAATACACGTTGGGACAGAACACGTTGAGAGTCAGTTGAATGCCCATTGGAACACCTGAATGTGATTATCAAAAACCAAAATGGTGTACGCAATGAAGGTAAAATTTTATACATGAAAACTGTTAAGAAATAGGTAAATAAGAAATGATGTCCTTGCTTCAAATGTACTACCTTTATAAATAAGCAGATTTTTGTAAAAAATGTCCCAATACATTTTACCATGAAGCTTAAGAAATATTCAATCCATACTTATATTCATTATTTACTTATTTTGCTTATATGTGTATATATTTTATATATAATATTAAAAATGACATTGATATGAATATAGCTTGAACTCAGGGTAAGGACATACTTATGCTACTTTTTATTCCGCGACTTCGTCTGTTTACGCGATAACCGACATTCACGCGGACCAAGTCGCGGGCAAAAGGTAGTGAAATAATACGTTAATCTATGTAATCACAACAACATATTATAACATGAAAGAGTAAGTAGATGTGAGGTTTCTTGTCCATTCTTCTCCATACGAAAACTAGCTTTTCGAAGAGGTAGCTGGATCAAATTCCTTTTCCTTGTAAATGCCGTTTAAAAGTGAAGGAAAACAAGTGAAAGTCAAGTTAAAACAAATTTTGACTTTATAAGAAATCAATCTAAACCTGCCTTCGATTTCAGCTTCAATGTTCACAGGATCTACCTAGATTAAATTCCATTAAATTGGCGGAATCCCCAGCCTATGAGCATAACTTTGAAAGTACAGTTTAATTCAATGGCACTTTAATAAACATGGCAGCTTGCTATCGAAGTATCGGCGCGGCTTAATTTACAATCCTCTGCGCACTCCCCGAGAAAGCGACAACTAACCGAGTATTAGATTTCATCCGAATAATTTATAGTATTGAGTGTTGGTTTTCGTTTGATTGTTTGTTTAGAAGTAGCGAAGGATCTATATTTTCGTGAGATTCCAAACCAAAGCAAAAATGACTACCAAGTACGTACAATGAGTACATACTTTAATAAAGTTTATGTATATAGTAGTATAATATAGTGTATATAGTATTGAGTGTTGGTTTCCGTTTGAGTATTTGTTTAAGTAGCGAAGGATCAATTTTTGTAAGATCCCAAACCGAAGCAAAAACTGCTACTGGTTGTCAGACTTTTCTATTTGTAATCCGTTCTAATACCAGCAACTAATACTACTGGTATTTGTTTCAACTGATTTTTTTTTATCTATAGCGAACTGATACTACCTACTTTTTAAATAAATGTGATTAAAATAAATCAAGTTTTTGATTTGTGACTGCCCCTAACGACTGCCAAAGATCTACGAATGACAGCAGGGACCAACAGCTTTACGCGCTTTCCGAGGCACAGTGGGTAATCGTTATGAAAATGGATGGTCACCCATCCACAGACCGACCGCAGCAAGCTTAACCCTTGGCCGATCGATCTGTACGGCTTCTACTTAACCACAAGCTCCTTCAACACCTTTATCTTCAAACCTTAGAATTAAAGACAGCAAAATAAAATATATTTTTATCCTCCTTATCTCACTATCATCATCTCTACACATTAAACTAAACTCTCCCGCCCCGTTGGATTAGAGCTTTATTTAGGATTTATCGTAAAGTCTAAAGTAAGATCAGAATTCCAATAATTTGAGGATTTGAAATGTGGAATGGAGTACAAAAAATAATCGAAGGATAGCAAAATCAAATAACTTTCGGCTCGCTCAAAACTACGAAAGATTTCCGCATCTATCCCGAATTACTGTGTATGAACACGATCTGAAACGCATCCGTAACACCTAAAATATAATTAACCTTAAACCCAGCCATACATTCACTGGATTAACGGTCCCTAATATATTTGAGCGTTTGCACTTAGAGTTGCAAGTTCAGATATATTAGGTTCAGATCCGATGCGATAGGATCGCGTTCCCAGCACTAACCGTTAATGACTGGGAACTGTTCCGTGGGCTAGAGGTCTTGGAATATGGTACTTTCACACTACGATATGTATTTGAAATGTATTTCTTACTAGCTTAAGCCCGCGACTTCGTCTGCGAACAAACGATCGATTTTCTAACGAACCCCATTTTTTTTATAATGAAATATAGTCTACCAGCTTTTGCCCGCGACTTCGTCCGTGTGAATGTCGGTTATCGCGTATGCAGACGAAGTCCCGGGTTAACAAGTAACCTATGTCCTTCCCCAGGGCTCTAGCTAAGTACCTTCATGCCAAATATCATCAAAATCGGTTCAGCGGTTTTATCCTGAAAGCGTAACAGACAATACAAAAAAATACAAAAAAAAAAAGCAAATACTTAATATTATAGTATGGGAGTATGGATAGCACTCAGGGATTACTTCGCTTCCCGTTAGCAGAATATCAGAATTAGACTAGTTTTTTCGAAGATTAAAGCGCCACAGAAAAATATAAAGAAACTCCGAGCAGTTTAATGGAGTAACAATAATATTAACCTAGCTAAGTTAACCTTAATGATGGTAACCCTAGTAACATATATAGAGATAATTTAATCTAGATAGCTATAATAACCAATCATTAACATCATGTCAACCTTTAGATGCCCACCGCTGGGCACAGGTCTCCCCTAAGGGGGGTCCAGCCGTAATCGCCATGCTTCACCGATGCATGTTGGCGATTGCACTAGGTGTTATGGTACTCAGAAGGACGCTGCTGCCCATCCTCTGGTCAATATCCCTCTGTCGCCTTCGACGACACCCACGGGTAAAAATGGGGTAGTGCATAATAACCAATAGGTCCTCAGAATAAATTACATGTGAAAAAATTACACGTGCCATTTCTCAGTCTAATTTTAAGTTAAATTTTTCATATAATATATAGGTAGGTACTTACTTTAAATGCTCACAATCAGGTGAATTCGTACAAGAGTACCTACCAAGGTTCCTCTGCTGATACTGCAAAACAATGCTGTTATCGAAACTTTCAACGTATTTGGTTCACAGTTCCACATTACCAGCAAAAGCAGTTTCCGTTACTTTTATACTTTTCTTAGGAAGTATTACAAGTGTTGAAGTAAATTACGCTTGAAATCTTAACTGTGCAGTAGCAGAAACATAGCCAGGGCTAGAAAATTAGGTGGAACAAACAAATTCTTTCATTCATTCACACCTACATACAGACACGAGGGCTCTGGAAACTAATCATAAAAAAAATCATTAATCGTAAATTCGAATTATCAACAGAGTTTTTAAAATGCCAATCAAGAAACTCACATCGGATTCAGATTAGAAGTTTAGAATGAGGTCTTACAGAATCACACCCCTTTTTTTTTTTTTTTTTTTTGCGCGGTGGAAATCCTCATGGACTTCCTCCGTCGTGGTGGTGACGGAGGGGCATGCCGGACTCTTACCGGTTAAAACCACCGCGGTGTTCCACCTCTGCCTATGGCCGGGGGTGCGGGATTCGCATAAGCATTCACCGCTCCCCCGACAGGCCATGACCTGCTGTTCGACAGCAGGTCCCACCTCCCCGTGCGGCCATTTCCATAGCGGCCGCACCCAACAGAATCACACCCCTGGGCCCATAATAAAAGTTCTTCGTATTCATGATAGTCTTACCTCCTAAAAGCTTCCCAGTAAAGTCAGTCTGTATAGGAGCCAATTCAATTCCCTCTACCTTCACTCCTTATGCAA
The DNA here is from genome assembly GCA_947361185.1 of Charanyca ferruginea. Taxonomy (NCBI): domain Eukaryota; kingdom Metazoa; phylum Arthropoda; class Insecta; order Lepidoptera; family Noctuidae; genus Charanyca; species Charanyca ferruginea. The sequence goes on along the minus strand of OX376077.1, from coordinate 17,522,512 downwards.
ATCCTTAGTCCATCATATCTAAGATCTAGACTGGCCTGAACAGCCTTAGCACTAACTCGATCATTACGGACTACCCACGAGATGGGAAGATTGCATAATTTAACTACTCAATTGAACCAGCTTTATCTGTAAGGTGTTGTATTGAGAACAACAGATAGATTGGGACTTTGTTGGGTTTGCTTAGATGTTGGATGAAGATTAGACTAGTTATACTTCTGAAGATCTGATGTACAATATGGGTTGTGGACTCTAGATCTATCTGTTATGAAACGTGGTAATAATAATAATTATCTATATCTATACTTCCATATCTACTAATTCTAATAATATTATAAAGAGATAGAGAGACAAAAATTTGTTAGTTTGTAAATTTGAATTTGTTCTCTGAAACTACTCATCCGATTTCAAAAATTTTTTCACCAATATCACTGATTGCTATACCTATTGCATTATCAAAAAAATAGGTATCCTTGAGAACATTTACGCGGACAAAGTGGCGCTCACAGTGCTAGTAATAGATAAAAAGAACATTGATAACTTTAAAAAAATATGTGAAACAACTAAGTAGGTATCTGACTTATCCATACTTGCAAAGAAATAACTGATTAAATTTTACTTCAAAAATGACCTTGTAGTCTTGGAGGTTGGTCATCTGCACTGTATTGTTGAACTTTCATTTTTTATAAATAATATGACTAGCTAGACAATATTTGTAGCCTATGGTCCACACTAACCCTGAATCGACACAGCTAGGAGTCATTGGGAGATAGCTTTGTCCAGCTGTGGGATTATGAAGGCTGACAACAGAAGTAGTAGTAACAATAATGTAAAACAATCTTTGAAAATGAATCAATCTTTTTTTCTTGTTGAATTCCATTTCTTACCTACTGGCAGGTGTGTAACCTAACTGGCCAACCTTTTAGCTAAAGACTGTATCCATTACTAATAGAGCACAACTTAGGAATTCTAATGAAGGTGCTTTGATCCGTCATTCGTCGTCATTGATTCATCATTATCATCATCATCATGTGTCAATCATTAGATGCCCACTGCAGGGCATAGGTCGCTCCCAAGGGGGGGTTCAGCCTTAATCGCCATGCTTGGCCGATGCATGTGCACTCGTGATGCGTGAATGATTAGAATACATAATTTTATTAATGAAATCGTCAAAACAAAATATTCTAAGCAAAATCTAGTCAAAAAGCTGGTTGTGTCCACCTCATCCTATTCACGACTGCTACCCATTCAAAAACACTAACATATTAATCACGATCACTGTCCACGTTTACATTACGCCAATTGGTTTTACTTAGGCTGATAAATAGCCCATAGCTGTCCTCGGAGCAGGTTTACAATTTATTACTAAATGCACGAGTTTTCTTGCGCTTGCGCTCCTTCCTACACGAAACAACTTGTTACACGATTCCACTCCCATACGGTAGGTAAATTATTGTACTTTCCCAATTATTAACATACACTTAGGCAAGACACGAAGGCTGTAGAATCACAACAGAAATCTCGGCAGTCGGCAAAGCAAAGCAAGTCGTGGCCAGTACAAACTAAAAATATTCACAATCATATTGAACCGAATTTAGGTATTGTCTAGCCTGATAAAAAATGAGGCAGTTCAAAGCAAAGATGATATACTATGACTAGGAAGGAAGTAGGTACACAAAGATTTAATGGCTAAGAGAGATGTGTGGAAGAAAAAGTCGTGCAGCGCCGAACTTAGGTACAGTCAGCAAAACAGATAGGTATGCAGGGTCGTCAGATATAGTTAAAGTTTACTTAGAAACCGATGGATATTTTTGAATAAAATAAAATAAAATTAATAGAGAATAAACATTTCAATGATTTAATCAAATTTCATTCGAAAACATCCATCGGTTTCTAAGTAAACTTCAACCATTTCCGATGACCTGCATACCTATCTCTTTTGCTGACTGTACATACAAGATCAGAAGCATATTGACACAATCTATTAGTGTAGCAGTTAATATCATACCAACTGCCTACTATATTATATTTTTTTAACACTGCTTCACTCTAGAAAGTTGTTATGTATTGTGGATGCGTATAAAACTACGCAAACAACTAGATTCGGAACACTATCTGTAATCCATTCAAATATTTGTCTGGAATCGAACCCGAGACACGCAAGGCAGCAACCCACCGTCTAGCCCTTGCGCCATCCGTGCCGTCAGTATAACACATGGTTGCCAACCTAATTACCTATGACCAATGATTTCAATAGGAAGGATACGCTCATTAGAACATTTTAAACAAACGTTCATGGAACAAGCAGAAGTAGCAACATCTGTCAAAACTCATACAATGTCGACTGAGTCGGGGTCCCGTTGGCCCTAAACTGTCATTTTTAGGGCCAACGCGCTGGTGCCGTTTGACCGTGCGGTTGGCCTGGTCCTTACTCAGTAATATATATATGTCAATGCGTATGACCCACATTCGTTTCATTCCCATTCTTCTTCTGAATACGAAACTACCTTTGGAAGTGGCAGCTATGTAGATTCAATTCTTTTTATTTTTGCTTGTAAATGGCGCTATAAAATGTCTAATTCACTTTGGCTTTGACTTTCCCATCTTTCTTCAAGCCCCTTTAATGCAAGAAGCACAACGCTGCTAATTCGAAAACCTAATCCCTCCAAAACTTATTACCGACCTACAGACTTAACACCACAGTCACGACCGCCTCCATACAAGAGCTCTTCATCACAATTAGCTTCCTAGATGTTCTTCATTAACGCATCCAATTCCTGACCTCGGCAGCAGTAACTTACCCTGGTTTAAACACAGCTTTCCACAGCTTAACAAGGTTATTTACCTGAAACTAATTGCTGTTAATTGGTCTTGACTAATGAGAACATCGTTTCGTTAATCCATATTGGCTTAAACAGGGTTAGAGCTGGTTAAATTTGTATTAATTAGGCGAATAGTCAATGGAGTAGGTTAGCGGAAAATTTAACTTTAAACTTTGTTTAGTACAACGGAATATAATAAAGTTATTCGAAATAGTATACAGCACGTAAATATGTTCTGAAAAAATCTCTGGGCACATGAAGATTGTCGCTGAGACAATACGCTGAGATTTCCACATCTATTACGGATACTGGTAGTCAAAGTACTAAAATAGAAGTGATAATCTTGGTCATGCATTTAAAACGTTTTTACAAAAAAGACAACTATTTTCAAAAAGTAAAAAATAATTTAATTTCACAATATGTTGACGGCTTAGGTTTTGTTTTCTGTTTTGTATTGCCACCGACTTCCGAAATTAAAGTTATTTTTTTTTGTTTTTGGAGGCGGTTGTCTTTTTCGTTTGAAAGTATTTTTTCGCTTTAAAGTGCTTACTTTTTAACATCCAAATTAATTAAGAAACTGTAACACCAAACAAATTAGATTGTCGCGTAATTTTCCTCCTTTAGAGGTGGAATACTTTCATGAAATTTATATTTATCACACCATCCATTTCAAACAGAATCAGCAAAATCGGACAACACTAACAAGTTATGCGATCAAACCTAAAAAAAAGATGTACGTGTCGAATTAAAAACATCCTCCTTTTTTTGAAGTCGTTTAAAAATGAAAAAGCGGCCAAGTGCGAGTCGGACTCGCCCATGAAGGATTCCGTAGCAGAAAGTAAGGTAAATTGCGGTTTACGATTTATGACATATTAAAAAAAACTACTTACTAGATCTCGTTTAAACCAATTTCCGGTGGAAATTTACATGGTAATGTAAATCATATATGTTTTTTTAGTTTTGTCATTCTCTTATTTTAGAAGTTACAGGGGGGGGGGACACATTTTACCACTTTGGAAGTGGCTCTTGCGCAAACTATTCAGTTTAGAAAAAAATGATATTAGAAACCTCAATATCATTTTTGAAGACCTATCCACAGATACCACACACGTATGGGTTTGATGAAAAAATCTATTGCTAAACCCCCAAAATGTATTGTTTTTTTTTCTATTTTTGTGTGAAAATCTTAATGCGATTCACAGAATACACCTACTTACCAAGTTTAGTTCTTATAGTTTCGGAAAAAGTGGCTGTGACATACGGACGTACAGACAGACAGATATGACGAATCTATAAGGGTTCCGTTTTTTGCCATTTGGCTACGGAACCCTAAAAATGATCGAGCAGAACATGTAACCTTCAATCTGCGCTTCATGGAGACTCTTTTTACACTCATTTCACACACTATTTATCACTCTTTTCACAAACAAATGCAATCCCATATAATCTAATTCCTCTGCTAACTTCCGTACAACTGTTTGTAACTCAGTCCCGTCAAGGGTCATAACCATCGTACACATATCCAGAGAAGGCGTGAAGCCGACACTAATAGACCTCCGGCGGTCAGCACTTAATTACTTACTTGTGCCACTAACAGCATCCTGAAACTATTAAGTGCAAGTCAAGAGGAGCTCATGCGTAGTTCTTCCTTATTTATGAGCCCCTACTACTATCTTAGTAGTTGTGAAGTTTTATTACCATGTAAGGTTGCCTCATTGGTTGCGACTGCGAAATGTGGGGTCCTCAAAGCCAAATTTTCTATTAATAAATGTTCAATAACAATATCATCTCATCGTCAATCAATGTGACATTCATCGACACTCAATGGTAAATATGTAAAAATAATGGACGGGGGGGGTATGTGTGGTAATGTGTAATATGTTTTGTGTGTGTGTGCAGTGGCGTGCGGTTCATACAGGCAAATAGTCATTGCCTACCTTACAAAATACTTACTACTATCGAAATAAAATACTACTACTATTTTATTTTGATAACAAATATTTTATGCACGAGTAATTACCATCATTATACAAAAAACGAAAAATAGAAAATCTTAAATCAGCTCCACCTATCGAGTAACGGTGGAATCATGAAGTCTCATTGATACCTTCGCGCATTTCGACCATAATCGCTTCGCGCTGCACCAGCGCCGCACCCACCAACGGAAAGGCACAAAGTCAAAGTCTCTGGATGATTATATGTGTGCGTCGTGACAGACACGTTTTTACGTGACTACAATGGTGTGATTTTTCTATAAATACTTGACACACATTGAGACAAATAACCCACATAAACGTCAAAAGTAGACATTGCCTTTTTTAACTTTTACTAACACTTTCGACAATTGGGTTGTTGACACCATTAACCAATAATTCTAAAATACAACATATCTTTTATTACACTTTATTTTAGCCCGGAAAACCCGATTAATTTTCAATTCACTGTAAAATTCGATTTTAAGTTGCTTTGAAAGCATTGAATAGTTAGTCAATTGAATTGGTAATAAAGTGACGTCACAGGCCGCGTCATAAAAAAATCTATAGAGGAATCTCGTTTTGATTGGTGGTCAATTGATTGGTGGTGTTAAATAGCCAATTGCGGGGTCTTAAAACCGAAGTTGGCTACACAAGGATCTGCGACTATTTTAAAAAGTAGCATCTTTTGGTGATATTAGCGCTAAATGAAGCACTATTAGTTTTTATAGTATTATTTTTTTATTTTTATGTGAGTTATGAGCGGCCATTGTTGATATGATTTGTGTGGTTTTGTGATATAATTTTATTCTGGTATCTATATTTACGAGTTTAACGTTGATAATAGGTGAAAGATGGGTGATAATAGGTATGTGTGTACAGAAAATTTTAAATGATGCGTATTCAAAACTCTTTTATTGATAAAAATATCGACGAACCAACACAAACAAACAGTAGTAGGTGTTTTTGTTTGGTAAGTAAGCTTTTAAAAATTTCTGCCTACCCTGTCTCAAAACCCTGTGCACGCCCCTGTGTGTGTGTGTGTGTGTGTGTGTGTGTGTATGGTGTGTATGTGTGTGTATGTGTGGGTGTGTGTGTGTCTTTGGTTAAATAACAGGCAATTTGACTGATTGAGACTGATATTAGAATGCAGACGTTTCTAAAAGTTATTTGATTTAATGTTATTGATTCCTCGAAAGTTTTAGTAAAGATTATTATATATGATTGTGATAATTTTCAACCTGAATTGTATTAGTGTCTAATGACAATAGGATCTTACTCTATAACAGAGAGTACACAAGAACTGCTAAAATGTGGGTCTACTACTTACTATAAACCAACATACAGGCTATATTTAATTCACTGCTCATTTTTCAGGAGGTGATAGTAATCATGATTGCGAAAACCTTTTAAAATTACCAAAGTGCCTGAAATATTAAAAAGATGAATAAAAATTCATCCTTTTTAATGTTACTGATTGGACTACACACACACTAATCAAACGTCTAGTGTAATTCCTGTAAGTGACATTTTTCATATCAAATGGAATATAAGCCTTTAACTCAACTATACCACCACCCACATACACAACCATTAAACGTGAAATCTAATATAGCGATCATATCTTTCCATTTAAACAAATGTACAACTTCCATTAAATTTAATAAGTACAGTACACCTTTTCAATTTCCCTGATTCAGTTCTAATACCTACCTGTAATGATAAAACAAATTACGATCATTAGATTCTATGATCCAATTACGGTATAGATGTTTTATCTAACAGTGTAGTACATACCTTATAAATGATATTGTAATTATACGCGCGGGATTTATTTTATAATGATTAGTGGAAACCATAGACTGATGAAAGATAATAGACTCGGCCGTATTCTCTATTTTGTATCAACCATAATGGATATTTAAAATGTTCAGATTATTTTAGTTATTTTTAGCCTAAGTCTCACTGCAAAGTCAAAGTCCAAGCATTTATTTCAATTAAACCATTTACAGGCACTTTTGAATTGTCAAGGAGTCGGTCAGTTGGTTGAAGCTAGGGCTCTATGGAGAAGAACGCGCAAGAAACTCAACGGACGCTCTTTTAAATCAAGTTTTTACAAAATACTGGTTAGGTACATTATTCTTGTTGCTTCTAATGTGAAGACACGATGTAGATAAAGAGCTATACACACAAAAATATTGCATGGCAAAAGTCTCCCTTTCCGTTAATCTCTATTCTGAGGTTATTTGGAGGTGTCGCAGGACGATCAGCTTCATATGACGTAAAATAAAATCTACGTAGCATTTTCATACACAACCATTCAAACCAGACAAAAAAATATTCTCTTTTAGCACAAGTTCATTAATGACGTAATTGGGAATGTATTTATGAGTGTCTTCTCGAGTAAGAATGTCCGACACAGCTTGGGCAGTCAGTGGTAGGTACTGCAAACGAAGCTGACTCGTCTATCTTTTGCGATGAGTGTACAGCTAGTGCTTACATAAAACAAGATAATATGCAAAAGGCCTTATCGTAACTAATATATCTATAAGCATTTCTATATTTTTAACACTCTGTGGCGGAAACAGATAATCAGATAGAAATGTATTGGTTGTTAACTACGAAATACTTTCGTAATTTTTAATGGCGTTTAATTTAATAATTGCGCAGGAGTGGATTTTTCTCTAGTAATCAATGACATTAAGGTGCGATTGGAAACATTTTTTCTCACAATTATGTGAAATGTTTCCTCATAGGATTTCAATTGATATGTCACTCTTGATTAGAAAATAATATTTGCTGGATTACAAGTATATATTTTTATACAAGGCTTAATAATAATTTCGAAAATATGTATAGCTTTGAACCAGGTACCCAAAAAGTTATGTGACTATAAATAGTAGGGGCTACACAAAGCGATACTAATGTGTTAAGACCGGTGATCGCGGCGCGGGCGCATCAAAGATCGAGAACTTGAGATAACCGCATTCATTACCGCTTGCTGCTTGTTATTGTATCAGCTTTATGTATCTAGAGCGCAGTGGATGTCGAACTCAGGAAGTGTTGGGATATGGAGAGATTAGAACTTAATTGTTTGTTAGATTATTTATTTTTATAATATACTTATATAATCTAGCTTCTATCTATATAAATAAAAATGAATTGCTGTTCGTTAGTCTCGCTAAAACTCGAAAATAGCTGAAACGATTTGGCTAATTTTTGTTTTGTAATAAATGTAAAATAAGTAATACTTACTTATTTGTGGAAGTCCAGGGAAAGTTCAAATGGTGAGAAAATCGGAAAAAATCACAAAAAGAAAGTTAGGTAGGTCGGTAGGGTAGGTAGGGTCGATTGGGTAGGTGGGCAGGTAGGGTAGGTAGGTAGGTTGGTTGGTAGGTTGGTAGTGTAGGACAACGTCTATCGGGTCAGCTAGTAATTAATAGTAATAAATTAATTTCAATATATACCGTATTAACTTCATCTCCGAAGACTTTACTTTACCTGTGAGTGCTATAGGCTATATTTTACTATTTAAAAAATAGGGATCCGTAAAAAAATTTAAACGGATGAAGTCACGGGCAAAAGCTAATATATATACTTCATAAACTAGTTTGACAAGCATTTGTCTAAAACCAAACTCAGCGGCCATTAGATATGATTTTAGAACAGGATGATAATTTATTAATATGTTGATAATATACTCTAAAGTTATAAAATTATAATTTTAGTATTACACCCAATCGATAACTTAAACTTAATTTGCCTCCATTTGCAAACACACGTTCACGAGAAAGATGTTACTTGTCATGCATGTATGTTTATGTGAGCTAAGCTACGAAACTAACCAACTTCCGCTAACGTCCCGCCGTTAAGTTACAACTTAAACATAACTTATTTATAGTTATAAGCCGATTTACACGTTTTTGAACAAACTTAATGTTTAAGTTAAGTAAGAATGTAACATAGCGCCCCGCGGAGTCGCTTGCTGATTTAATTACAAATGAGTTATTTATATTGGGATCAGTTTAATGATTTTCGTTAGGGAAATGTAATTATTGGTATTGGTTGAATTTATAACAGTATTTTACGTTAGAGTTGAACAAATCTTCTTCTCAATATATATTATGCATAATATGTTACGGCATAATTGTAAAATAATTAAACATTTAACTAAAGTTATGGCACTATAAATTCACGGAAAAGGTAAATATTTAGTCGAAAAAACTGTCTTATTAGAATAGTCTAATAGTACGTTCAATTATCTTTAAAAAATATAATCTTAAACATACATATCGAGTTATTTATTACAAGCATTAACTCTGCACCTTCCTCTATAAACATAACCTTTAAAATTTTCAATTACCTTTTTCAGCGGAGCATAAAATCATTTTGACAGGCCGCCATTGTAAGATGGCGTTCGATTGAAAAGATAACACCAACTAGAGGTTTATTAATATTTAGTCTCAAAGTATTTACGTCTAGAAGTCAAGCCTCGTTAAAATGTAAGCTTAAAAGATTAACTTTGATCTGATGTTGGGTATTTTAATTGAAGAGTGAATTGATGAAGGAATTTTGTTTATTATATCTGAGTTTCTTTCATCTGCATTTTCTGTTCTGGAATGCTCCAGAACAAAAAAAAACTCGCATCATATCTGCGTAACTAGTAAACTGTTCCCGGCTGTAATTCGTAGATCTTTCACAGTCGTTATGGGAGTCAAAAAGCCAGAAATTGTGACAACCAATCTTACCAAAGGGTATCTTGTTACCCAGTAACTGGGTTGTGGAGGTCAGATAGGCAGTCGCTCCACGTAAAACACTGGTATTCAGCTGCATGCGTTTAGACTGGAAGCCGACCCCAATATAGTTGGGAAAAGGCTCGGCAGATGATGATATTAAAAGATTTCACTATAATCTACCTAATACTCTAGGTATTATTCACCACGAACAAAAGCTAAATAAATCACTATAATTTTCTAAACAAGACACATTGAGTTATACCATCTCTCTAAAGGCGGTAATTCACAAGGACATTAATACGATATTGCACATGAAAAATCCGTGCTAATACAGACATAGCCCAGAGGCGAGCCATATATCGTGGTAGTAATACTCTAAGAGCCGACTTACCGGTTGAGTTATGAGAATCATCTGTTATGTGGACTCTTAGCCTAAGGGATGGATGGTATTGTGCCTAGCCGCGGAAGGACTAAGTTGGGTAGGTCATCGATCATGATTGGTGTTAGATTTGTGGTATAAAGTAGCATTAGGTGATTTTTATGGTAGATAATGAAACGGGCTTGTATTGATGTCAATACTATTGTGCTATTCTGTAAAAATCTACCTCGATCCATTTAGGTGAAGTGAGGTAGCCGGTAGCGGCTGTATGCAGACTGAAAGCAGAATACCGGGAAAAGTGGCGCGCCATGGAGGAGGCTTATGTCCAACAGTGGACCTCTAGTAAGCTGAAGGGATGATGATGATGATGAGGTGATGAAAAGATCTAAATAAACTGAGGTAGATTTTACAGGAAAGACCGGCTCATACCGACATACGCACGCACACGATACGCACTTAATTTCGTTCACCAGTTTGTAGCTAAAACTTGGCAGAAGGCGAGATTTTCTTTTTAACGATGGGCGGCGATGCAAGGTATGATTAGGTATAGATGATTTCGGGATACATTCGATACCGATTTATTGATATCGGTATCCTGCCAAGTTTTAACTGAACACTGGTGTACTAAATGAAGTGCGCTTTTTATGGATTTTTGATTGGGTTTCTATCGTTGAAAAGACGTATTCTAAGATTGTGCGTTAAATAATAATTATCTAGGTACATAAACTTACCAGAATTTGTAAATTAGATCTTCCTTTTACGAGATTAGTGTTTTAATAAGTATAAAGTAAAATGGTAAAGACACATATGCCACAGTCTGCCAACCTATTACCCATTTTAGAAGTAAAGTTACCAAAACAAACCATTTCCTTTCAAAATGGTGAATGGAAAGTAATTTCTTTGACGTGGTAAAGCTTTAAGTTATCTTGCAGCCTAGTCAGGATATTTCTATATCGGTACCAGCAGTCTTTATACCGTATTTAGAATACCGGGCATTCCGATGTGTACATGATCTGCTTACCTCGTTATAAGGGTTAAGTTACATGTAAAAAGCTTAAAGAGTTTATAAATTACTAGTTTTTGACCGCGAATTCATCCAATTGGATGTCAAAGTCAAATTCATTATTTTATAGGTATTTATAAACTACTTATCTGCTAATTTGAATAGGTCAAGTATAGTTAACTGGACTAACTGGGTTAACTGGAGGCATTGGAAGTCATTGGTAGACGTGCCAAGAGGCTCATTAACAACGACTCCCTGGTTAGGGCTAAGCTCCAGAGTCTTGAACATCGCCGCACCGTTGCTAGCCTTTCGGTCTTTTATCGGGTACATTTCGGAGAGTGTGCTTTGGAATTGCACAATTTAATTCCCCCATCCCCATTTCATCATCGGACGAGCAGAGATCCACCGCTATATGGTTGAAGTTCCACGGTCTCGAACCAAGCGCTTTGACTCCACATTTATTGTGCGAAGTGCCAGACTGTGGAATTCCCTGCCCGCCTCTCTGTTCCCTGATAAGTATAATCTGGGTATCTTCAAGGCACGAGTGAACCGGTTTATCCTAGGCAAGCGTGTTCCAACTTAGGCCGCATTATCACTTAAGATCAGGTGAATTGCGGTCAAACGCAAGCTTATTTGATAGTAAAAAAAAAAAGATTCCCAGATTTGATGTTTAGTTAGTAAGTGACCACCCGTTGAACTTTTATAATATAAGAAAATTATTCTGTTAAGATGATAAGAATTTAGGTGAAGTGAGCTTGAGATGAGCTGTAATCTCATCCAAGTGCTAGGTTTTGACAGCAAAATTTTACCTAACCTAAATTCATCGAAAAATACTGCTGTTTTACGATAACTAAAGGGGTTAAAGTCCCTACAAAAATGTACCTAGTAAACAGCTGACTTTTTTATATGTTTTTTTCATAAGCACTTGCGACGCCTTAAAAATGGCCAGTGAATCATGCTATTCAGCCACGTAATCGAAGCAAATATATCTGAAAATTAACAAAATAAGTCAAGACATCATTTTGTACTTACTCCTCTAATTACTATTTTGTAAGGAATGAAGTAATTTCGTCTACATTTCTCCCTAAAGTTCGTCAGATTAATACGTAACTATTAGCGCCATACAGTAGCTGTTAAGTTAAAATTATCTTTCGAGTGTTTAGCCCACTCGGGACTACTCAACACCCCAGTGAAAAGAAGGACTATAACAGATTTGATACTTTTGACTTTTTGTCTAATTTCTGTTATGTAGAGCTCAAACAGGTAGAAAGTTAAAACTAAGTATAGATGATTACCTACTACGGATATTGTTATACTAGATATTATAAAACTACATGTAAAATACAAACAAAGATGTAATTGAAGTAACTGAACATTTATGTACACGGAGCATAAAAAAATGTGTCAGCAGATTTGTTTTTTCTTGATTTTAGATTTGGTCAATAGTAAAAGTTTTGTATAATAATTAATACAATAAATAGTTTTCAGATGTTGAGTTAATTCAATCAAACTTGGAATAACACTAAATAAAAAAAACTGCAAAAAAACTAAACAGCAATTTAGAAACGGTATCCTATTATTTAATGCACTTTTAAGTTTGATTTGTGTAACGTAGATAAAGGTAATCATATCAATGATTACTTTGTCAAATAATATCTGTATCTAAAGTGTTACATCAGATAAAATTTACAACACGGAAGTACTAAAAATAAAATGTCAATGTTACTGATATGCAGTTCATTGCACTTTTTCAAATCAAATAATAAAGATAAGCGTATGTGTAGCGTATGTAAATAAATAGGCAATAACTCAGTTACGAAATCTTACCTTTTTAACTCAAAGCATCGTCAAGGCTGTGAAAATAAATAATACCTATTGAAAAAATAAAAATAAAAACCTTTAATTATAAAAGTATCAACTACGTTTAACCGAAGTAGGCGGCCTGCTCCCGCGCACCAAAGCACGTGCCTCTAATATAAACTACGGAACCCACTAAATTAAATAATTCATAAATTAATTATAGACTTTAACGCGTATTACAAATATTATTACAAGTTACACCTTTTTAATTGGTACGCTGGTGATAGATGTATCACCTGTCTACTGGGAAAGTGTGTTAGGAAATGGCTATTTTCTGGCTACCGACAGCTATTGATGTGATAAAATAATCTCAAATCTATGTCTCTCTCTATTTATAAGGCATATTTTCAACCACGGATTTTGCCAACGAAATTGAATACTTTTCATCTTTAGTCGAGTTTTTGCGGGTCGTGAGTGACGGCCGCCTAGTGGTTTAGACTCCGGTCTGAGAGAAACGGTTAAATCGATTTTGTTGAATTTTTTTATGAAGGTAGCTCAAATCCTGTGGCAGGATATAGGCTTACTTTTTAATCTGCAACTTCGCCTGCATCTGCTATTACTGACATTAAAGCGGACAGGTGGCGGACCGAAAACGCTATAAATATCAATATTGATCACGTTCACTGTCAATTAATCTTTATAATCATCACAATCACAAACAACTTTCAAACACCTCATTAAATAAAACCTTAACAGTTCGTTAATTGTAGGATAAATAAATAACGTTGAAATATAACTATATCGAACATGGCGCCTGTTATTTACAATTGTGGAAACAATAACACTCAATTCTTAGTAGTGTAGCACCCTGATGCTATAATAAAATAAGATTCCTGTAACTGTAGTGTCGTACCTCTTGACCTATATCGATATCGTTTTGTTTTGTCGCGTATTTTAAGTCTAGGGGCGGTTATTTTGTTGTGCTATCGTAGAAACGTCAAGTGTAAGCAATAATGTACGTGGACATATTTGCTGCTATGAATGCATATACAACCTTGTTTGAGAATACAAAAGAAACAATTTTTCTTCTTAATAAGATTTTACTTTTAGCATTTATTTTTTTTCTGTAAAATGAACGATCCCATGACGAAATTTAACCCTTTTTTTTGGATACTTAACACTGATCAATTTTGATTTTTTTCTTATCATCAGTTTGGGATGGAAATTGAACTGATATTGCTAGAGATACAGACAGATGTCAGACATTTGCCATTTTTTTGACATATTTAATTTATATTTGTTTTCCGAAATTTGTCATTTATTAGACATTTGCCTTTTTTTTCAAACATTGCCCCGCTCCTGGCATTTCTCCTGTATCTTGAGTGCTTTTACAAACATTATAAACTCATATGCTTAACAAACAAATTGTAAGTAATTAATGAGAGATTTAAGAACTAACTAGAACTAAAAGCTCAGTAAGATAAATAATTTCCATCGCCTACTTATCATTATTTTTAGAAACTGACTACCATTAGATTAGCTACAGCCAATAGTAAAATAAAGTTATAAAAGTTTTATGCGAATGCATGCACGTAAAATAATCGCAAACACTCATTCCATCAAGAAGTATTGAAATATCAGCGATTTACAATTGCACTCAATTGAAATGGAAAGTACTCATAAATAACGTAAACAGCTTTTACGATTAAGTTTAAAATACATAAAAACTGTAGGTATTGATTCATTTCAAACAGAAATGTTCAATCAAACTCGATATAAAATGCTCAATCGAACGCGATGACGTGACCACTTAGAGATGAATTAAATTTATACTTAAACTATCTTTGCCCGCAGCTTTGCTTGTGGTATTAATTTCACGTATTCAAGATGGCAGATAAAATATACAACCTTGTTTTAATTACCAGACATTTGAAAAGGGCTGATTTTGAACAACTTTAACTCTAGGAAAAACCCTGAAAACGATCAGCTGATGGCATTTTGTCGAGGTATGCAAACATAAATGTATGGATCAGCTGATTGTTTTGCTTGTATTAGAAAGATACCGTTTTATAAATAAAATACATTGTACAGAGGCCACACATCAAGCTACAAAAAATTTACAAATTTCTTTGATAGATTTACAACTTTATTTAAAAAAAATAAGGTTTATATTAAATTGGGAACATTTGACAGTTTGGTATGGCTTGCTACTATGTGCTGGCGTCTGTACGATTGTAATTTTCTTTGAAATAAAGAGGACAATAGAGCTAAATTGCCATTTTAATAACAATAAATACATTTATAAGTCAGAGTGTGAATTAATTTTGATCCGAAGACTATTTCTACATAATTAAAACGTTCAAAATATAGTCGCTAAGTATATCAGCAACAATCAATGTCAAAATCTAGTCAAAAATCACGCACGCGCACACGCATTTTTGACAGATTAGAATAAGAAAGATCCCTAGAGTTACTAGAATTTCCTCCTTGCATAGCTAATATATTATAAAAGACTGACTTACAAAATAAACATACAAACTCAGGAATTATTAACATTAGTAAAAAGATAAAAGAAATAAATTAGTGGAATCGTTTTTGTACTGATTATCGTATGATGTTCGACATCGACAGATTTATCGATATTTATTTTCACAGCACTGTTTGTTGTTCTTTTAGCGTTTCGATATTTGCAATGCATTTTGAAAATGTATATTTATTTCTATTTTTAAACTGACTTATAATGCGAATTGTATTAACGAGCATGTTTATTTTAACAATGAGTATTTTATCGATGAGAAATCTTGGTGGTTTCTGCCGGACTTATTAAATGGTTAATTCGGGAAAATCTACCATAAGTTCCCATTTTTACTTTTCCATTTTAGAATCGAATGTTGGGCAGAAAACTTTAAATATTCAGGGTATAATAATAATATTGATAAAAGATTCTTCAGGCGAGTAGTCAACATGAACAAACTAATTTCAATGCCATTCAACGTAAATGCATAGTCTCTTTGGGCACTTGTCAAATAATGACAGCGATGCGGGCGAGTATTTTGATGCCCTATTCACTATCAAAAGGAAAGTCTTGAAAAAAAAACTGCCTTGGCCGCCTCTCTGTTTCCTGATAGTTATGATCTAAGTATCTTCAAGGCACGCGTGAACCTGGTTCATCCTAGGCAAGCGTGCTCCACCTTAGGTCGCATCATCACTTAAGATCAGGTGAGAGATAATAATAGTTATATTTAAAAATGAACATAATAAGTACTATTTTATTACTTATAAGTTCTGAATATATTTAGTTATCGATATAGGTTATAAAAAAGATTTAAAAAAGCAAGAGTCGCAGAGAAAACTATCATTTACATTGATTTCAAGTTCACAACAATATTTGCAACCACTTAACTACAAAACAATTTCAAGCTTACTCACGACTTCATGAATGGCCGGTTATTACGATAACAGTTACAAACAGCTGTCATCTCAAGTTTGCGCGTTGGCGTACGAATGACCATATTATTTCATTCGTGAATGAAACGCGGCACCTTCGTTCAAGGCAATAGATCGATCTATTTCAACACCTACGACAATTATTTCATACTTTCTTTGGTTAACTTCAGGTAAACGGAAATGGCAGTTTAAATGGTTAGTTCAAATTGTTGTCATAATCAACACGTAATTTAAAAATTTCGTAAGATTTTTAATAGTAGATTATGCACTAAGGGGATTAAATAGTGTCTTATGTAGCGGGCGCTGTATTGAATCCTGAGCAAAACGAAGGATTCTAGCTAAACTCCCTCGCTCAATCCTGAGTGCAGCGTGGGATTCAAGGTCGCCCAAGATGAAGGCACCTTTATCCCCGAGGAGCATACTCTACTTTTCATACCACCTATGAGACAATTAAAAGCAATACTAACAGAATCAAAGTATTAGTATTTATACAAAGCAAAGCAATTTTCAGTATTCGCGCTTCTTTTCAATTTGTGTTCTATTTTTCTTTTATTTATATTCTACTCGTGGTGGCCAGTTCGATTGCAGATATTAATGGTGAATGCATGGAATTAGTATGTACCTACTACCTATCGTACCTAATTCTACTTTATGTTCCAAATATGACTAGCGGGTTATAATGAAATTCAGTACAATATTAATGCCCTGCTAGACCTCAGGTCTTAAATTTTTTTTTACTATTAAATAGGCTTGCGTTTGACCGCAATTCACCTGATCGTAAGTGATAATGCGGCCTAAGTTGGAACACGCTTGCCTAAAATGAACCGGTTCACTCGTGCCTTAAAGATACCCAGATTATACTTATCAGGGAACAGAGAGGCGGGCAGGGAATTACTTACTTTTGGTTAGGTTTGCATGATATATAGTACAGTAGTCTCTATCATGTATCAAGCTGCTAAGTTGATATCTTTCTACACATTCTTGTGTTTAGAATTTACGGTAATTTAATAAAATAGTTGTAACTCTGTAAGGTGAGGAGCGGTTAATTTCAATGACACGCCGGCATAGGTCGCCCTACAAATATTCAGAGCTCCAGAATAAATAATATTTAACATATTCACAATCACAGGATCATTGACGTAGGATTAGTTTACTTGGCGGCGCAGTAGGGCTGACATAAGCCAGTTTTTTTTAAAATACGTATTTGAAATTCTTGCCCGCGACTTTGCCCGCGTGAATGTCGGTTATCGCGGATGCAGACAAAGTCGCAGAATAAAAAGCCTGTCCTTCCCCAGGGTTCAGGCTATCTTCATGCCAAATTTCATTTAAGTCGATTCAGCCGTTTTATCGTTAAAGCGTAACAGACAGAGTTACTTTCGCATTTATAATATTAAAATTAGTAAATATTAGTACATTAGTAATTAGTATTAGTATGGAAGTATGAATAGTAAGTAAGCAAGTATAAGTATAGTAAGTATGTATGGATTAGTATGGATTTTGGAAACCTTTACGGATTTTTAAGTCCCCATTCCTGAGCGATTATTTCCACATTTTACGACACGGTTGACGCAGTAGCTAAGCGATTGGCTGCTGCGAAGCGTATCCCTGGTTCGATACTCGTCCGGAACAAATAATTGCATGGCTTACAGATAGTAGTACCAGACTTGGTTTCATGTGTTAACCCCTTGATTCTGGAGGAGCAAGAGTTGCAAAATTGCTAAGTGGGAAAAAGCAATTCTGTGGAATCTGTCGTACGATATGTTTTGTGTCGCAAACCGCGGTGTGTCGCGTTTCGCGAGTGTTGCTCCGTGATTATGTAAGTGTATTGCGTCTGCTACCTGCGCCGTTATCGAGGCAGCCGTCCGTGATCTGTTCACAAATTAAAATAATCACGACCTTAATCAATTATTTAATTAAAATATTATTTTATATTATTAAAAAAAAAATTGTGACTGACACCCCTGCAAGGACATAACAAGGGGTGACAAGTTCACAATTTAAATTATATCCTTAAAACATCTGATAAGTTCGGTGCGCTACAAAGAAAGGCTCGGACCAACATAAATAACACAAAATATTATACAAGCATCTGTAGTGAAAGATCTTTATTTATTAAGATGTTAACTGTGATACAAGCAATTTATGAAGTCGGGACCTCTGCCCATTACGAAGATAATGATATGAGATAGAATGTTTTCTTTTTTTAATATTATGGTGTTACAACCCTATTTTTACGCAGGGTTACCAATGATTTTGATCGGTGATTTTTGATTTTTTATAGTGTTAAAAAAACACGTTCTGTAAACTATTCTATTCCTATCGCACATTTTGTAAGCTAATTGTAAGTTCCAAAATCTTTACATGCTTCGAATCTTCTTCTGAAAACAAAGATACTATCTACTGTTTATTTGCAAGCGCATTTAATGTTGACAACTTACATAATTGAATTTGTGAATTTGTATGATTTTTCCCCTACATTTTGTTAAACTATCGTGAGTCGTTTATTTTAAGACATAACTAGGAAAACATAATGCAAAGTAATTTATCAATTCTAGAAATATTTTTAAGTAATTTTCGATTTGAATTTGACTAAGCTCAAATGTCTACAAGTGACGTGTTGGAAGAAAGTAATTTAATATTGAATTTATTCTTCAATACTTCTTAACTTTATGACCGTGTTTTTGATAAAAATGAACTAAAACATCTACAAGACAATCCCGTTTTATCAAATAACCGACACAAATTATCTATTTACAATATTGTATAAAATACTTTATCAAACCATTTCTCTGTTCCGAATTGTCGACACAAGAATGTGTTGCAACAAATATTATAATTCCAAAGGGGACAAGTGAAAACTATCAGGGTTTTATCTAAAAAGCGTTTGTCTCCACCGAGAAGCCGTATCTCTCACTAACGAGTAACTAAACGGCGATTTATTGTTAGGAAAGTCACTTGTACTAGTGACCAATTTGTTTTACTGATATATTTTGTGAGCAAAACTTCGCGAAGAACACGGGAACTTTAATACAACAAATAATGTTGGGCATCTAATTTTTTTGGCCTGTTCACTTTCAAATGTGTTTATTTTTTAGGGTTCCGTACCCAAAGGGTAAAAACTGGACCCATTTAGTAAGACTTCACTGTCTGTCCTGCTATAACAACAAATCACAAAACTAAAAACAGAATAAAATAAATATTTAAAGGGGACTCCCATACAACAAACGTGATTTCTTGCCGTTTTTTTGCTCTTTGTCTTATGTTGTATAGATAATAAATAGTACGGAACCCTTTGTGCGCGAGTCGACTCGCAGTTGACCAGTTTTTATTAAGTAGCCACATCCTGCACAGCAGTAAGAAATAAAAATCCAATGTGTAAACTGTCGATCATCGTTAAATATAAGATCAATTTTATCCGAAATCGATAAAAAAATATCGTGACAAAGCGAAAAATTAACCCGATACCATCGGTCAAGCACGAAATTGTTATATTATAACAACAACTTAATAAGTGTTTGATAGATTGTATTTGAGAATAAATATAAAAAGGCAATCAGTGCAAAAAATATACAAATTATCATCTGCCCAGCCCTTTTCCTACTATGTATGTTAGGGTAGGCTTCCCGTCTAAGGCTAAGAACTCACAATGCGGTTTTCACCTACCGCCTGCGGTTGCGGGCCCGCAGCTTATGTAGAATGCAGATATATAAGTAAAAAACAAAAACACATTTCACGACGCGGTTTACGCCCGCGGTGTGCGCGGTTGTTTGCGGCTCCCGCTGCGGGCGCGGGCGAAAACCGCATCTTGAGTTCTTAGCCTTACAGCACGCGTAGCATGACCACGCTATGTCTACGGAAGAATAGATAAACTGACGGGAAGAATAGACATTTGTCTATTCTTCCTGTCAGTTTTTGTCTATTCTTCCTGTCAGTTTATCTATTCTTCCGTAGACATAGTGTGGTCATGCTACATATTTTTCTCACCATGTTTCTTTCTGCAGTAGATCTTTAGCAGTTATTATGGGTAGTCAGAAGCCAGAAAGTCTGCCAACCAGTCCTACCAAGGGGTATCGCGTTAGCCAGTAACTGGATTATGAATATTAGAAAGGCAGTCGCTCGATATAAAACAATGATAGTCAGCTGCATCCAGCACGCGTAGCATGACCACGCTATGTCTACGGAAGAATAGATAAACTGACAGGAAGAATAGACATTTGTCTATTCTTCCTGTCAGTTTTTGTCTATTCTTCCTGTCAGTTTATCTATTCTTCCGTAGACATAGTGTGGTCATGCTACATATTTTTCTCACCATGTTTCTTTCTGCAGTAGATCTTTAGCAGTTATTATGGGTAGTCAGAAGCCAGAAAGTCTGCCAACCAGTCCTACCAAGGGGTATCGCGTTAGCCAGTAACTGGATTATGAATATTAGAAAGGCAGTCGCTCGATATAAAACAATGATAGTCAGCTGCATCCAGCACGCGTAGCATGACCACGCTATGTCTACGGAAGAATAGATAAACTGACAGGAAGAATAGACATTTGTCTATTCTTCCTGTCAGTTTTTGTCAGACAGACTTTCGTTCTGAAATAATAAGCTTTTCATTAAACTATTCTTTTTTTTTGTGGGGTTTTAAAATTTCAACTTCTCTAAACATCTTAATTTTTTTTTCTACAAATCTTGCCATGAATCTTTATGGCTTGTTCAAAATAACTCGCAATTTTAAATTTCATTTAAAATCGAATGCTTATAAAGGAAGATGAATGATGATCGATGCAGGCAAACCCGCGGTGCGGTCGCTAGTTCAATACAAACATGTCATTTTAAATTAGTCGATCGATTCTTCGTAGACATTTTTATTGGGTTGCAATAATTTAATGTATCACTTAACGAGAATAAAAATTATTTATAGCCAACATCTTGGTGTGAGGTTATATTTTTGTTGAAATAAATATTAAATCGACATTGGGATTGCTTTTTTGGTTTCATTCTTATGCTATTTAGAACGTTTGCGTCAATTGAAGGTGATTTACATAACCTACATAAATCATACACGAATAAAAAACACGTCGTAAAGATGTCATTAATAAAATCAGAGTTTTTCAGAACGATTTAATTCAATGCTTACTATGTAGATATAAAACAAAATGTTGTGGGTACCTATATATCTTTCACAATTTATTAATTATATTAATTTACGACATACATCATCACCTCATCTAAAATACAAACATTTCTGTCAGTTTACAGGCCGCGCAGACAATAGACTTTCCACCGGCCAAACCGCTGCGCCGCGCGCCGACCCGATTGTGAAGCTCGATTTTAGTTGTGTCAAAAATGTTTCTAAGTTTGGAGAATCTTAAGAATCTCTTTACCAAAAAATAGAAATTTCAGTGATGTTTAGTTCGGTGTACAAGAGAAACGGCACCAGTATCAATTAGATATTACAAAAAAAAAACACACATATGACACCACTTACTTAAACAGACACGTCAAAAAAAAGAAACAAAAGAGTAACGTCAAGCTCCCATTCAATAAACAATTGAAGTTGAACCGACCGTGAAAAGGGACACTTGCCCTGCATGTGGGGGCCCTATTAAATACGGGTTTGACAGCCCTGATGGGGACTGTCAACTTGTTTCATAATAATTGGACGTGAGTGACAGCCCTAACTTGATTGATAGGTACTACTGACTTTTGTCCCTTTATTTATTGAACTTTGATTTTATTAATTCAAGCGTGTGTTTTTTTTTAATTAGGAATATAACATTGACTTTTTGCATTGTGATTTGAGAATGATAGGACTTGGGTACTTACTTGGGGACTTGGTGACTTAGGTACTTAGGTACCTACTTGTTTATTTCGGGATTGTCCTATGTGTTTCGGTCACAAATGGATTCTATACTAATAAATAATAGTACCGAAACACATAAGACAATCGTCGAATCGTCTAACGGACTGTCGTATGAAGATGACAGTGATATACCTAAATGACAGTGACTTGATCGCATGTTGAAGAATTTTAATCGTTTAGGAAAGGACTAAACATGATTATAAATACAAAACTCGCAAAAAACTCAGAAAAAGCCATCAAATCTAGATCTATCCTAATATTATAAAGAGTTAAAATTTGTAAGTTCGAGTTTATGAGGTGATCTCCGAAACTACTAATCCGATTTCAAAAAAACTTCACTGCTTGAAAAATACACTATTGCTGAGTGTCATAGGATACTTGACTTTCACGCGGACGAAATCGGGGGCAGAAACTAGCTATAAGTATATATAAAAACGGTGTCACCAAATTAAAAATACCTAAAAAAACAAATGAAAACGAAATGTTTTAATCCAATACCGACATAAAGTTATAATAAAAAGTAACAGCGATCGGTCCTATTAAGTTACTAGTCGTAAACGGTTTACGGCTTACGCATCGTAGTTCGTAAGTAAGCGCACCCGTTAGTGGACGACATCAAAAATGTTACAGGTAGGTACGTACCAGTAGGAAATATAATAATAAATGTTTAGGAAGAATCAGCGGACTGAAGATTGAGTAGATATCTATCTTAACTTCGAATTTCATCCGTTGCTCTCAGCTTTGCATTAAGAAGGCAGCATTTTTATTACAAAATATGAGAGTAGTACAGGAAATCTATAAAAAACAGTAAAATTATCTGATTATAACTAACCAGTTCCACTACAACTATGTGACTTGCAAGTTTCCTCTAAAGCTGCCAAAAATGCCCTGATGTTCGGATTTATAAAATATGCAGCATCTGAAATCAATACGCCTAGAGTAACAACAATACGCCTAGAGCAGGTTCAAAACAGTAGGTACAAACAATAAAGTATCAATACACCTAGAGTACGACAATCAATACAGTATCAATTCGCCTAGAGTACGTACAATCAATACGCCTAGCGCAGGTACAATCATCAATACAGTATCAATACGCCCAGAGTACGTACTCTCAGCAGCATAATAATACGCAGGCATTCAATATTATATGAACGTAGGTACGGTACACGTCCGTCCCCCTGCATTTCAGAACATGTAGCCTAGATTTAAAATAAACCATTTTTGTTAAATACTGTTAAACCAGAAACTTAACATTAAGTTTCTAGCGACATTGAATTTGCATGTCATCCGTTATTGGCTTGTAGTTGCAACTGGCAACACTCGATAAGTGTCCCATAAATAATATTTTATATTCTTGTTAATTTATAGGATTTACTGGTTCTAGAAGCAGTTATTACTTGTTATGAGGTAGGTATATAAGGTAGTGATGGTTATAATTAAGTTCTACTGTAGGTACCTAGATGTAGATAGGCATAAAACTTTTTAGTACACACGGCTACACATCAAGCTATACAATTCCAGTATAAGCTGACCTCGCACTGTACGGCAATCCTATACAATGCGAGATCAGCACTAACTGGAAATGTATAGCTTGATGTGTAGCCGTGTGTACAATGCAGGTCTTAATACTGTAGGCAAAAAAAAATTAAGACATTAATGTACAGAGGCCAGCACATCAAGCTACTACAATCGGTCAAATTTCTTTTATAGATTTTCAACTTTATTACAAAAGCATAAGGTTCATATTTAATTGGGGAAATTTGACAGTTAGGTATGGCTTAATGTGCTGGCGTCTGCATTGACATATTAATAGTTTTTTTTTTCGTATATCTATTATATGATGGCTTTTACTGAGGACTCCATAATCATTATACACGGTGTAATCGAATTAACTGAAAACCCATAAGGGGTAGTTCCTGAAATTGCGAACGGAAACCCAATCCATACATTATGTTCCCATCTTCACAAAATTCATCTAGCAGCTCATTTTTTTTGGTAGATATGAGAACTATAAGACCAAATTTTACTGTATAGTCATCGCTATCTTTAACCGACGAAATGAAGGGGACTATCAAGTCGACGTGTATATTTGTTTTATGTATGACCACGCAAAAATAGAAAATAATACATGAAAAAACTTGGCGAAGGCGTTTGCCGAGCAGTAGAACAGTGCGACATTACAGGCTAGTAAAACAAAATGGCCAAGTATAACTTTTTACAGAAAAGTCCAATTTCGATGATTATTTTTCTTGACATAACTATGTGTTAAAATTATAAATAAATTAGAATCAAATAACATAATTCATAAACCTTATAAACCCATAAGCCGAGTTTCAATAACCAAACAACTTCCAAGTAAACACCCAATCTCTATAATTAAATTAAACACAATAAATAAATAGAAACGTAATAGATATCATAATATTATGTCTCAATCTCAATACTCTCAATGTAATTGAGAGAATCGTTAAAGTTTAACGATTTCATTGCAGACAGCCCGACGAGTGATTACTTTAGTGAGAAACTTTCATAGTGTTGTTACACAAATAATATTATATCTTGAATTAACTGTTTGCGTAAATACGGAAAATAAGGTGGAAAGTTTTATGTCGTCGTTGATAGCCCAATTCCAAGAAACAAAACGATCCCGCGTGTGCGTTACCCCAGCAAAATAATGTCGAAAATAGTAATTTAAATGTTTCAGACAATTAGTTGTCCAGCTTCTGTAATTGTTGCGCACATTTTTAAATTTGTTGCACATATAGATTTTGAGTTATTCCACAAAAACATTTCCTGCTGGGGTAACTGCCATAAGAACAGTATTGCTACCTGTGATTGTTTTAAAGTTTTATCAATATTTTGTAAGTTTTATTGAAATGATTATTTTACCTGTAAATAAAATTTCATAACACAAATTCAAAACACTTGTGTACACATCCGTACTAAACTTGTAAACCTATCCTACATATTTAAGAAGGTAGCATAATGTACTGCGCGGTCGCTTTTTTGTAACCACCTTAATATGGTCGGGATATCACGGTGTTGCGCTTCCTAATGGCTTTTAGTTTATTATCTCGTTAATTATTGTATGTACTACGCTGAAATTTTACAGGAATATAACTGAGCTAAGTAACTAATTATTGATATATCATTTAGTTTATATATTCACATACAGGGTTATCGGAGGCCAAATTACTAAGCGCGCATTATGACCGTCAAAGTGGAGAACTGAATTTCATCATAATTTGTTTATTACTAACAGGAGACTAATGAAACTTCACATACATTTGAAGACAGATACAAGTTACAAAATAACGTTTAAAGTAAGTCTTTCTAACTCTTAATCAAAGTGTTAGGACCTATTGAAGTGTTTTTATATTTAATTAAACAACCTTTGAATGGTGCATTAATTTTGTTTTTTTATTACTCAACTAATTCAAACTAATTCTTAAGAAGTCATGTAAAAAAGATGATAAGAATCTGCTTATCCGTTTCAGAGATCCAGCAAAACCACAAACGTTACTCCAGCAAAATCTTGAATAACATCGCAGTCGAAGGAAGAACAAATACAAAATAAGTTGTAACATTTACCTCGTCAAGACTACTGAATTATATGGCTAATATTTATTTTAATATTCCCATTATAAAAGAAAATGTCTGGCTGCGGTAACGTTACCCCAGCAGGAAATGTTTTTGTGGAATAACTCAAAATCTATATGTGCAACAAATTTAAAAATGTGCGCAACAATTACAGAAGCTGGACAACTAATTGCCTGTAACATTTAAATTACTATTTTCGACATTATTTTGCTGGGGTAACGCACACCGATCCCGCGCTTTCATATGCGTGAATCACGCGGGCGAAATCACGGGCAAAAGTTAGTTTATAATATTAGTACCTATGGACTGTCAAAGTCAAAAGTTTATTTGTGAAACATAGGTAAAAAAAGACGACCCCCCCCCCCCCCTCTATTGGTACGACACCTATTTTTCTAATAAGTCTTTCAATCAGACTCCTCTAATTGTTCTGCGTGTGGTAAAGTAGAGTACGGTCAGCATGTGTTGGTGGAGTGTGTCCGATAAAATACCAAATGAAATACACTACTTAGCTCTTTGACATTACCAGTAATAGATGTTGGTGTGTTTAATGGGTTTTTAAGTAGGCTGTTGCTAGTCGTCCGCTAACCGGATGAATAAAATTAATTAATCGTCCGCCAAAATGGATATAGGTGTTCATCAAAACATCAGTATCTTGTCTTGGAGCGGGATTGGGGGGAGAGTGGGAGGAGGAGGGATGACCGGGTAGCGGGAGTGTAGGGGTGGGGGTGAGTTTGGGGGAGGTGGGAGGGGAGGGGGTAGAGGAATGGGGTGGGGGAGGTTGAGGAGGAGTGGGGGTTGGTGTAGAGTTTATTCGTCCATTTAGCGGACGACTAGAAACTTCGTTTTTAGTAAGCCTACTTCTGAAGCATCAAAATTATTGTATACTTTTTTAGTAGATAAGTATTCTGAAGTTATATCTTTTCTATACACATGTTAAGAATTAATTAGTTTATGATGTTTACTGTTCCTAGAAGTACGATGGGTTTGACATCGTCGCAAATGTGTACAAAAATCTCTTAATTAAATAAAGATAACAGGCAACACATAAATGTTATCTCTTAACCTTCTAAATTATCTAACGCTTATAAGGAACTCCCACTATGCCATTACCAAAACAAAGAATAAATGTAATAAAAACTGTCCTTACCATTGACATGATGACCCAAAATATTCTGCTCACCGTATCACTAAACTGACCCTGAAATTATCTTAATTATTTAATTAAACACACAGTTCATTGTATTATTAATTACGGATATGTTGATAATGTTTTAATATAATATTTACGCCTGCCTTGACCTCTGTGTTTTTATATGAATATATTTAAATTATGTAATTCTGTGTAGTACTTAAGGAGTTTTGGAATAAACTTGCCTGGTTTTTAGTTTTAAGCCTTAAGCGCAGGCCACACCGCCAGTTAGCGGGCGGGCAGGCTAGGCGGGCGAACATCGTTTCACACCTCTTTACATACTTCGGTTCACACCGCGAGCTAGTCAACTAGTATGAACGATGTTCGCCCGCCTAGCCCGCCTGCCCGCTAGCTGGCGGTGTGGCCTGCGCTTTATGCGGGGCATCATAACCATTGCAATGGGCCATCACAATATTGACTTATTTTTTTTATTTGATTAATGATCTTCGTCGCTTAGCGACCACGGTTTACGCTCCGTTCGCCCCTTGGATCTTACCCCTTACGATTAAAATGTTCCACTCGCCCCGTTTTTATTTATTTTGGGGTAGTGATTCGCCCCTTGCGGCATTTCCTTGGAAATTTTACCAAAAAATGGTATTGTTAGACAGAAAAATGCGTACATTATAAGCAACGCTATGTTTAATTTAAGTCTATGTTTAGAAAAACTGTGTGCGTAGGTACTCATGACTGCTATAATCTACATTGTTGTGTTTTTGACATTTTATTCCACAATTTTTATAATTTTAATTTTTTTGATAACATAACTTTGTAAACTACCAGGAAAGCAGAAATGAACTGGAACTAGGTGTATGCATTTTCTGCCTAACTATACCTTTTTTGGTAAAATTTCCAAGGAAATGCCGCAAGGGGCGAATCACTACCCCAAAATAAATAAAAACGGGGCGAGTGGAACATTTTAATCGTAAGGGGCAAGATCTAAGGGGCGAACGGAGCGTACACCGCGACCACATCGCCCAGTACAGAAGACTTACAAATAACATGGACCTATAAACGGACTAATAAATAATGCCTTAAAACCTATGCACTATGTCATAAACTCAAAGACAAGTACAAAATAAAATAAACCCAGTGCGAATCGTAATCGCACACAAAGAGTTTGGTACTACATTTGACACTACATACAAAATAACCATATTACTAAAACAATGTTATAAATAAGTAAATGATTACTTATCTCTGTCTCTCTTATCTCTTTCTTTCTTCCTTCTTTTCTTACTTTTCTTCTTTGCTTTCTTATTCTTCTTTGATTTTTTATTACATTCAGTTTTATGTCTTCACATGTGTGAGGTGAATAAAGAGTTCAATAAAATTAAGCCCTTTTACTTATAACTAGCAACCCGACTCGGCTTCGCATGGGCCTATGGCCTTCCTCGATAAATGGACTATCCAACACAAAAAGATTGTTTCAATTCGAACCTGAGATTAGCGCGTTCAAACAAACAAACAAACAAACAGACTCTTCAGCTTTATAATATTACTACCGACCCGACCCAGCTTCGCATGGGCCTATAGCCTTCCTCGGTAATTGGACTATCCAACACAAAAATATTTTTTCAATTCGAACCAGTAGATCCTGAGATTAGCGCGTTCAACCAAACAAACAAACAAACTCTTCAGCTTTATAATATTACTACCGACCCGACCCAGCTTCGCATGGGCCTATAGCCTTCCTCGGTAATTGGACTATCCAACACAAAAAGATTGTTTCAATTCGAACCAGTAGATCCTGAGATTAGCGCGTTCAACCAAACAAACAAACAAACAAACTCTTCAGCTTTATAATATTATTATTAGCGACCCGGCCCAGCTTCGCATGGGCCTATAGTCTTCCTCGATAAATGGACTATCCAACACAAAAATATTTTTTCAATTCGAACCAGTAGATCCTGAGATTAGCGCGTTCAACCAATCAAACAAACAAACAAACAAACTCTTCAGCTTTATAATAATATATATAGTATAGATATATTAGTATAGATAAGTGCTTACTTGTAAAAGTACCTATATCTAGTTACGTATTTTTACAGCTACTTCTACCAAAATAAATAACATACAACATACTCAAGTTCATTAACTATGAAAGCACGGAAAATAAGTCGGATTGAAAGACAAACTTATCTTTAATAATAGCAGCCTATAATCGTCCCACTGCAGGGTACAGGCCTCTTCTCTTACAGAGAAGGCAACTTAACTTTGCAGTTCTAAAAATATTTAGGTACCGTCAACTGCTGTAACATTGCCTACGTGCTCAACATTGCCTACATTCTTAAAAGTTGAATTATTGCCGCTGGGAAATGTTTTTTGCCATAGATAGCCGACTTGCTTTTAGTAATACCATACACAGCAAAAACATTTCTCAGCGGCAATAATTTAACTTTTTAGAATGTAGGCAATGTTGGGCACGTAGGTAATGTTACAGCAGTTGACCAGTACCCATATATCGTGATATATTATGTCTTGTCTTGACAGACAAGCGGACAGACAAACGACGAAGTGATCCTATAAAGGTTCCTCTTTCGTTTTTAGATACGGTGCCCTAAAAATAAAATTTAGAAATGTTTTGTTTTATAATCAGTACATTTATCTAGGCACTACAAAATTCACTTAATTTTTTGCTCTAGGCAGTGCAATTCGTTACGACTAAAGATACAATGAACCTGTTTTTTAGGGTTCCGTACCTCAAAAGGAAAAAACGGAACCCTTATAGGACTTTTGACATTTTGTTGACACTTTGTTGTCCGTCTGTCTGTCTGTCGGTCTGTCTGTCTGTCTGTCTGTCTGTCAAGACTCTTTATCTCCGGAACGCGTGGAGGTATCGAGTTCAAATTAAAACCATATACTCAAGTCTACGGTCCCTTGATGCTGTCAAAAAATCAACCCTCTATGTTAACGTGAAAAAAAGATACGGCCGTTTATGTCGCAAAAAACGCTTTTATAATATAAGTAGATTAATGTATGGAAGAAGTATGGATATGTACCTACAAATATGTACGGAACCCTCGATGGGCGAGTCCGACTCGCACTTGTACGGTTTTTTTTATATAGATCTTGAAACAGTTAGCAAGAACCTGGGTAATAAAAAATAACTAAACTTATACAATCTAAGTGAGCTAGACTAATTACTGTTACTAATTAGTATGACCGACGTCGTCAAGCCTCGTTGTAAATAGGTTTCAGCATTTTTTCAACATGAAAACTTCTGCTAGTGATTTCGTCTACCGTCGCTGCCGTTGCCGCCATTATAGGGCAATGGCGGCAACGGCTGCGTCGTAATAGTTACGATTTTATGACGATTGCTGGACCGATTAAGATGAAATTTAGTATGAATATAGCTTTTTAGTCCGTGTGGTGTCGGACGTTAAGAATAGCACCATCCCATATCTTCCCGGGGGTGTCGTAAGAGGCGACTAAGGGACTTACTAGAGGATGGGCAGCAGCGTTCTCTGTGCCTTTGTAACAACCATACTGCGATCGCCAATCAAGCGTGGCGATTATGGCAAAACCCCTCCTTGGGGAGGCCTATGTCCAGCAGCGGACGTCTTTAGGCTGAAATGATGATGATGATGATGATAGCTTTTTAATCCGCGACTTTGTCTGCAACCGTGATAACTGACCTTCAAACGGATGCAGTCGTAAGCAAAAGTTAGTAAACTATATACATATAAAAAAACTTAGAGATTCGTAAAATACTCACACGGGCGAAGTTGCGGGCCAAGTAGTTTAAAATAAATATTATTCAACATTTTATATAAATATAGTTTGAGGAACTCGTGGCTAAGTAAATGCCGTACAGATCGATCGACCCGAGGTTAAGCTACGCTTGCCGCGGTGGGTCTGTGGATGGGTGACTATCCCTTTCATACCGAGTTCCCTCCGTGCCTCGGAAAGCAGTAAAGCCGTTGGTCCCGGCTGCCATTCGTAGATGTTTGGCACGTTATGGGTAGTCAGAAAGTTTGACAACCAGTCTTACCCAAAGGGTATCGTGCTACTCAGTTACTGGGTTGTGGAGGTCTGATAGGCAGTCGCTCCATGTAAAGTACTGGTATTTAGCTGCATTCGGTTAGACTGGAAGCCGACCCCAATACACTTGGGTAAAGGATAGGCAGATGATGATGATTTTATACAAGTATTGGAATTATATAATTAGTCATGAATACGATGTAGATACTGTAAGAAGTCCAACTGGAGGGCTTCTTACTGACACCGGTTTGCGGCGTAATGTAAGAAGTTTATTCTGTATATACTCTGAATCAAACCACTGATACTTGGAACTAGATTATAATTATTAAGATACTTACTTTTACGGGTGCCCGTGACAAGATCAGGCTAATAAGTCCCTAATTTCATATCTAAAACAATACAAATAAAATACGATTTGAACTTATTCTAGCTTGCTGAGTGATCTGTTATTCTGTCATAAAGTTTATTATCTAATGGGTATTACATCAGAAACACATCACATCTCTACAGTACCTTGCAAAAGCCATCAAAGCTATAGGTTTCATAGCACCATACAAATCCACTCACGCTTTGCTGATCATACGTCTCTCCACATAAATCAACATACCGAAATAAATCATGTATTTACACTATGAACCAATAAATATTCGCGTCTAACGAACTCCGGCGCAGCTCATGATTTTCCCAGGAAATCGCGATTAGAGCCGTTCACGGTTCTCTCCACCGATACACAGTTGATACAGTATTCGATTTGCTCCAAATATGACAGGTCAAGATGGCCGCGGGAAATTGAATGCTGCAAGTGAACTTGTGGGATCGTTGTAAATGGTGATTTTCATTGAAGAAAGTATCGATTTTTGTGGTGTATTTAGTCTCAAAATCAATTAATACCTTTTAGGCGAGTCGTCAATTCAACCGTGATTGCAGATTAAACCATACTAATATTATAAATGCGAAAGTAACTCTGTCTGTGACGTTTTCACGATAACACGGAACGGAACCGATTTTGACGAAATTTGGTTTCAAGATAGCTTGAACCCTGGGGAAGAACATAGGCTTCTTTTTTAACCGACTTCAAAAAAAAAGGAGGTTATCAGTTCGACCCGTATGTTTATTAACACTTATTTATTTATTAACACTTTAAGCACAATGTACAGAGGCGGACTTAATGCCATAGGCATTTTCTACCAGTCAACCTTTGGGTGATGCAGAGACACGCAGTGGTAGGTGTAAAGAAAAAAAATAATTAAATTAAGACTAAGCTAAACTACAAGGATATAAAAATAAAATACTATAAATATATAATATAAATACTATATAAATATACCATCAGACTACATATATACTACTGTAAATAGATATTTACATGGATATTAAAAAAAGAAAAAGAAAAGACAAACAATGGAGAAAACATTACCGTTGTGATGAAACTGCCAACTTCTTGTGAATGTACTCTCGAACTTTAATTTTGAACGCTAAGCGATTGGTTGCCATCCTGATTTCCTGGGGAAGCGCATTCCACAGAGAAATGGATTGCACAAAGAATGACCGGTGAATGAAGTCAGTGCGGTGAGAGGGACAATGAAGAACACGGTTTTGCGATGATCGCAGACTCTTATTATGGTTGGCACAAATGTACTGTATGTTTGTATGTATATATGTACGTTTGTCCGCGATTATCTCCGAACCGAATTTGATGCGGTTTTCAGAGAAGTGTTTGTTACATTCTGGAGAAGGTTTTAGTATACAACAAACAGAAATTTATTCAGAACTTTAAAAAAAAAAAAAACAATAAATACCGAGAAGACGTTTTCGTTTCTTCCATCTTTGGAGGACTTTCAAAAAAACTAACAAGTGATAAATAACTTTAGCACAGAACACACATGACTTTAGTTTCAGAAGTCGGTGGCAATACAAACCAACAAACAGAACAAAGCCACCGACTTCTGAAACTAAAGTGATGTGTGTTCTGTGCTAAAGTTATTTATCACTTGTTAGATTTTTATTGAAGGCGGTTCTCTTTTTTCAAAAAAGTTTTTATTTTAATCCGACTACAACCGCTATAACCGACATTCACGCGGACGATATCGCGGGTAAAAACTAGTAGCTTAATATAAACATCACTCCTATTGTAAACAATGTCTCTGCCAATGTCTGTCTGTCTGTTTGCGATAAACTTAAAAACTACTGACCGGTTTTTTATACTGTTTTCATCAATAGGCAGAGTGATCCATGAGGAAGGGAAAGAAGTACAATTTATTAAGGTTTAATAAATTGCAACCTCACAATCTTTTGTGTTTATAATAGTAGCAGCACAGATAATATAATAATAATGATAATAGTACTCCTGGACACGGCGCGTATATTCAGGAGATTCCTCTCTCAGGAGCCCTGACCACCGCGCGGTAGCTTGGACCCTGTTCCCGATACCGGTGGGGTACTATTTTTTATATTTTTAAATGTTTTTATTCATTTTTTGCTAATATTAAAAATATAATATTTTTAATATGTATATAGTTTTTATGTAAATAAAATGAATAAATGAGAATAATAATAATAAATTGTATTGTCAGGCAACTGGGGCCCATAGAAAAAATACACAAATAATCTTAAACAACCATAAACTAATACATATGAAAAAACCTTGTCAACTAAACGTAAGTATACGTAACGTATAATATAACGGTAGCAAAAACCAGAAACACCTTCCAAATATTTAGACGCCGATAAAAATCAAGTTACCACGAAAAAGCTCAACACTACCTCACACTTAGTAACTTAGCATCAGACTAGGACATTACTTAGTTTAACTTATGTTCCATTCTAAGTTCCAACACACCATTGCCTGAGGGTATGCCTGTACGTAACTTAGTTTACGACGACGCTAAAGATAATAACGGAAACAGGGAAACACACTAGATAGTTTAGATGCGACCACGGAATAATAAAAACAAGAGGAAGTGCCCTTAGTCTTACTTAATACTGGATCCAGTGTCGCCAAACTCACACATTTGCAAATTAAAATGTACTTGCAATACACAGAAAACGATGATATAATTGGCTACAAATTAGAAACGCAACTTTGGCGAAAAGCTTATTTATTGTTGTTTGAAATTAAACCGTATCACAACTGACGAACATTGCTATTATTTTACATGTCAAAATCACTAAAGAGATTTTTTCCATCTAACAATCCAATTCGAGCAATATCCAACGAGTTCAGCTATTCGACGCTAGAGAGCGCTGTTACCAAATTACTTAACATGACATCTATTGTAACTATAAATAGATGTCATTTTCGCATGCAACTGTTATTTATTTTTCTATTCAATGAGGGATGTGGTCAAGTTGTCGATAATTTGTACAATGTAAGAAATGTAATTACCTACAGTGTTTAAATTGATCTTTTTAATGTACGTAATGGATCAAAAATGACGATTAATTAATTATGTATGCGTATATTGACATATTTTTCTGTGATAATATGAGTCCGTAATATGATTGTATGTAGAAAATTGATTGACGTCCCAATGAAATGACGCATTATTTTAGACATGACAATATCTTTTTTAAATACGTGACAGTCTTTTAAAAACATAATTGACATCTGAATTTTTGTGAAGATAAACTATATACATGTAAGTATATAATAGAATATTTATAGGCCTACGTCTAACCGCGAATGAATGACTATTTGCCAGAATATAGGTATAAGGTTTTTTAAAACTCATTCTTTCAAACTCATTCTTTCAAACTCGTACTATTATTTATTAAAAAAAAAGTTTGGTACTAAACATACCTACATGTTATTGTTTTATCGACACGAACTATTTGCATTAATGTGTCGCATCCCTAAACGAGTAGCGTCGAAGTTTCTAGAATTTATGCCACGTAAAACGATTACAGTCAAGACAGCGAGCAAGCTAATTTAGACTTTAATGAATGGACATAAGGTAGTTTTTAGTTCGCATCAAAGTAAAAATATGGTATTTTCAATAAAAATCGATTATATTGAAATATATGAAAGTTTTATACTTTTTGGTGATACGATATACCTCTGCAAGAAACATTCTTTGCCCTGCTATCATTTTTGCATGTAAAAATTGCACAATAAGGCAGGGTTGTATTCTTTTGCCTTACGTGCGACATTGTGCGATATGTCACGTCGCTGCAAGTAGTTGATCTCGACTGGACCAATGTTGATCATTTCCACATAATTGTGCCACACGTTCGATGGCTGCGTGGCACTTCCCCTTGTTTTTATTATTCCGTGGATGCGACGGTCTTTGAGACTGATTTTTATTTATTTATTCTAAATAGGCTTGCATTTGGCCGACCTGATCTTAAGTGATGATGCAGCCTAAGGTGGAGCACGCTTGCCTAGGATGACCTAGTGCGTTTGTCAAAGAGAGCATAATAAATATCATTAATAAAAGTTGCAGGGACGAAGTAGTAGCCAATTTTGCGAAAAAAATAACTGTAAAATCGGTCAGTTATAGATTATAAGTATGCTACTTTCATGATTGTCGAAGGGTCTCCCTAGTTTGGGGTCAGGTGGCCGTGTGTGAAAATGTCCCCACATATTATTATTATTATTATTATTAACTACTATTATAATAAAATTGTCTTCTTATGTTTAGGCAATCTTAAAAATTTAGGAAATTTGACTAAGGCCGCTAAGCCATGTACTAATTTTTTACTAATTATTGATAACCCAGGACCTAAACAAAGGTTGTATCTCAAAAGATTCTATGAAGGTAATTTAATATTTACACACTTAAAAACAAAGCTCAAAACCATTTATTTCAAGTAAACCATTTTGAACAAAACAAGCGCTTTTGAATTAAGGAGTCATATGGTCTGTCAGAAAAATTGAAGCTCGATACAAAAAGAAGGTTTCTTTGAAGAAGAACGAGCAAGAAACTCCATACTCTTTTATTTAAAATCGGATCTTGTTCAAATTGACAAACTATTTACTCATGTTATCCAAAACCAGACACAAAACAATTCTGCTGTCTCTCTGTGTGTTATTTACGATATTAGGTATTAAATGGAGCAGAATATAAATAGTGTGATAACAAACGTTTGCGGTTGAATCTATTAACATTTAGAAAAATAGGGTGACAAACACTCTAAAATATAGAGACTATAATAGTTATTTGTTATACAAGAGTGCAAAGTTGCTTTTTAACCGCGTGTTCAATTTTGATGACCGAGCAAGCGAAGGATTCTAAAATTGAATAACGAGCGCAGCGAGTGATTCAAAATTAGAATCCTGAGCGTTAGCGAGGGAATCAAAAAAGCACGAAGTGAAAAATCTTTGCACTCGAGTGCAACACGTAACTTTTCATTCCACCTCAGCGAGGAAATGACTAAATGCAAAAAAAAAACGTTTACAAAGTCTGAGTTTTTAACAAATTAAAAAAAAGTTGTATGATATATTCGGCACCATAGAGGTAGCAGTAAATAGGTTTAATGTTTTTTTTTAATTCACAAACTTAGTGCACACGATGTTCTAAATTCAATTTACTTTATCCTTTAGTGAATAAAAACGGCTTTTCCACTCAGATATTGAAGATAAATTTACTTTATCCTCTAGAGAATAAAAACGGCTTTTCCACTCAGAATAGATATTGAAGATTAAAAATACTCTTTCCGAGATGGTGGGATGAAAAATCTTTTACAATAAGTCCTTGGCTAAGAATGAACTGTCACTAGACTTGTAGAGAAATGGCCGAAGATACATAGGTGGTCTCCGCTCTCTGCAGAACCTATGAACAAAACTTAGTAATACTAAGATAATGAAAAGTAGTGAGTACCTTCGATCTAATTGACGACTCTGTTGGCGCAGTGGTTGAGCGATTGACCGCTGCGCTGTGAGTCGTCACTTCGATTTACAAAAATATTTGTATGGCCTACCGACAGCTGTTCCAGATCTCCGGGTCTGGAATTTTGTGTGAGTGTCATAATTATGTTTGTAAACGTACCCACGACACAGGAGGAAGCCGAGAGAAGGTCAACGTTTTTTAAAAAAGAAAAAGAAAAGAAAATTAATTGGGTAAAACCAGCCACCCTTTTCTAGGCATAAAACAAATCGTGAAATGACCTGTCTGCTTTGGGTTGGATGACAGCTCACCTCAACTTCACTTCACCAATATTCACCTAAGGGAGATTATTACAGAATAGTATTGCTGGAGCAACCTATATCTCAGTCTCAGTCACCAAGCAGGTTTAGTGACTAAATCACGTCAAATATGTACATACTTGTCTATCATAGCACCTCAGATTGTTTTATAATCTGAGCATAGCACTATCAAAAATATAAAAGGAATCAAAAGTAGACGATAGCCGTTAAATGGTGAATCCACCTTATATTTGTAAAAGCAGATGCTGAATTAAGTAGCACGTAATGATTGCAGCAAACGACCAAAAAGAATCAAAGTGTTTTATTCAAAACTATCAATAAATGCTGATGAATTAGCTTCGACTGATATAAAACTACTAAATTCACATTAATTACTTAACAATGATAAAAATAATTATAGTCCAGGTGTTTACAGAAACAAAATGGTTAATGTGTATAATTTAACATTTATTAATCATTAATTAAATGATAATAAATCTAGTGACACACATCAACAAGAAAAATTCTTTGAATCTAGGTGCCTGCCCCTTCCAAAAACTAGTTTTGTATGGAGAAGAACTCTTTTAAAATATTTTAGTTTTTGCAATCCTAATTATTGAGTGAAATACGAAATGAATTAAAATCAAAGTATAATAAATTATTAGCAATTAGCTGAAATAGTAAATGTTGAAATAATCTATTAAGGGAATATAATAATATCCCTGAATAGATTATTTCAACGTTTAAATAACAATGTTAATCAACTTTCATAGCTGACAGCTCAGATTATGAAACAAAAGGCAGATAGACCGCTCGGAACACTGAGAGTGAAGCCAAAAAAGCAAATACAAATTTAAAAGAGAATATCTACAATCTCATGATTGTATTCGCTTTTGAATTTGTATTTGTATTTTTATTTGTTTCTTTTAACGATGCGACGTTTCGTGGTATACTGACTCGTGTCAGTACAGCATGAAGCGCGTTGTAGGTACTCGTTTTTGAATTTGTATTTGCTTTTTCGGCTTCACTCTCAGTGTTCCGCACGGTCTATCTGCCTTTTGTTTCATAGTCTGAGGCTGACAGTAACACATCCAACTAAAGATTTCCTAGTCACAAATTAATTGGGAATTGGGTTGATTGTGATTTTACCTATCTAAATAACTTCAGTTCCATACAAAGGAACTAACACCGCCTTGAAAATGATGCGAAACGTTAGCGTTAGTGTTGTCATCCAGTTTTATCGATAAATTGCACTTTGCAGCTAAATACTCGGATGAATATTCGGCTTCATAGTGTGTCCTCTGGATAGAGGCAATCTGCCTAAAAAGCAGAGCCAATCACATTAGAACCTATGGAGCCCGTTCTACCACAATGAAAATATGATAAAAATATTCCAGTACCTACTAGTTTTGATGAAAATAAGAAAACAATACTTCATTTTCTTCGAAATTCATGAGTTCTTATATGACATATGTCTGCAAATAGTGCACACACACTAAAGGCACTGTCTATCAAGTCTGGGTCACGTCTAGGGAATGCAATCTCGTACGAGATTTCCGCCTAGCGAGATCTCGCGAGACTCAAAACCCAGTCTCGCGAGATCTCGCAAATTACGGGATCTCGCGAGATTGGGAGAATCGCAATTAAAACATATGCAAATGCTTGTTTTAAGAACTAGTAATTGACATGATAATTATGTGATTAAATAGAAACTGCGTTGCTTAGTTATAAAAATAATGTAAGTTTTATTTTAAAAATCAACAGAGTACTTATTATTTTGTCTCTAACTCTAATAAAATTTGTTTATATCTATAATTATTATACCTACTGTAGCTAATCAGTTCAAATTCTTACAATATTGGTAACAAAACAATAATTATCTATATCTTTTGTAAATTATTACTTTAGTTTCAATAATTAAGAGTAATAGGAACATTACTTATGGTAAATAAATACAACAAAACAAAAACTTAACTTCACAAGTTCTTAAATAAATGTTGTGAGATCGTATTAATCAAATAAAAGAAGTTTAAAGTAGAAGTCAGATGAAGTTATCAAGGTACGGAAAGGCAAGTTAGTTTGTCTGAAAATGGCTTCTCAAAAAACACGTCATGTCGAGAGTATCATCTGACAGACGACTTCTGATTTTGCATGCCAAATACCCTGCTGCTGAAAAAGCTCGTTCTGCCTCAACACTTGTGGGAACCACGGTTGAGAGGCAGTTATGTACGAAGTTTAAAAGTTCCCCTCTTACTCCACCAGCTTCGTACAAATTCATTTCTTTTTTTATTAAAATGTCTGCATTTGTCGATCTCGTTATCTCGCGAGATCTCGTACGAAATTTGACGAGATACAATCTCGTAAAATATGGCCGGGATCTCGCGAGATCGGGATCTCGGCGAGACGAGATTGCATTCCCTAGTCACGTCTACGTAAAAAAATCAAACCACTGACATAAAACGTTTACAAAGTCTGAGTTTTTAACAAATTAAAAAAAAGTTGTATGATATATTCGGCACCATAGAGGTAGCAGTAAATAGGTTTAATGTTTTTTTTTAATTCACAAACTTAGTGCACACGATGTTCTAAATTCAATTTACTTTATCCTCTAGTGAATAAAAACGGCTTTTCCACTCAGATATTGAAGATAAATTTACTTTATCCTCTAGAGAATAAAAACGGCTTTTCCACTCAGAATAGATATTGAAGATTAAAAATACTCTTTCCGAGATGGTGGGATGAAAAATCTTTTACAATAAGTCCTTGGCTAAGAATGAACTGTCACTAGACTTGTAGAGAAATGGCCGAAGATACATAGGTGGTCTCCGCTCTCTGCAGAACCTATGAACAAAACTTAGTAATACTAAGATAATGAAAAGTAGTGAGTACCTTCGATCTAATTGACGACTCTGTTGGCGCAGTGGTTGAGCGATTGACCGCTGCGCTGTGAGTCGTCACTTCGATTTACAAAAATATTTGTATGGCCTACCGACAGCTGTTCCAGATCTCCGGGTCTGGAATTTTGTGTGAGTGTCATAATTATGTTTGTAAACGTACCCACGACACAGGAGGAAGCCGAGAGAAGGTCAACGTTTTTTAAAAAAGAAAAAGAAAAGAAAATTAATTGGGTAAAACCAGCCACCCTTTTCTAGGCATAAAACAAATCGTGAAATGACCTGTCTGCTTTGGGTTGGATGACAGCTCACCTCAACTTCACTTCACCAATATTCACCTAAGGGAGATTATTACAGAATAGTATTGCTGGAGCAACCTATATCTCAGTCTCAGTCACCAAGCAGGTTTAGTGACTAAATCACGTCAAATATGTACATACTTGTCTATCATAGCACCTCAGATTGTTTTATAATCTGAGCATAGCACTATCAAAAATATAAAAGGAATCAAAAGTAGACGATAGCCGTTAAATGGTGAATCCACCTTATATTTGTAAAAGCAGATGCTGAATTAAGTAGCACGTAATGATTGCAGCAAACGACCAAAAAGAATCAAAGTGTTTTATTCAAAACTATCAATAAATGCTGATGAATTAGCTTCGACTGATATAAAACTACTAAATTCACATTAATTACTTAACAATGATAAAAATAATTATAGTCCAGGTGTTTACAGAAACAAAATGGTTAATGTGTATAATTTAACATTTATTAATCATTAATTAAATGATAATAAATCTAGTGACACACATCAACAAGAAAAATTCTTTGAATCTAGGTGCCTGCCCCTTCCAAAAACTAGTTTTGTATGGAGAAGAACTCTTTTAAAATATTTTAGTTTTTGCAATCCTAATTATTGAGTGAAATACGAAATGAATTAAAATCAAAGTATAATAAATTATTAGCAATTAGCTGAAATAGTAAATGTTGAAATAATCTATTAAGGGAATATAATAATATCCCTGAATAGATTATTTCAACGTTTAAATAACAATGTTAATCAACTTTCATAGCTGACAGCTCAGATTATGAAACAAAAGGCAGATAGACCGCTCGGAACACTGAGAGTGAAGCCAAAAAAGCAAATACAAATTTAAAAGAGAATATCTACAATCTCATGATTGTATTCGCTTTTGAATTTGTATTTGTATTTTTATTTGTTTCTTTTAACGATGCGACGTTTCGTGCTATACTGACTCGTGTCAGTACAGCATGAAGCGCGTTGTAGGTACTCGTTTTTGAATTTGTATTTGCTTTTTCGGCTTCACTCTCAGTGTTCCGCACGGTCTATCTACCTTTTGTTTCATAGTCTGAGGCTGACAGTAACACATCCAACTAAAGATTTCCTAGTCACAAATTAATTGGGAATTGGGTTGATTGTGATTTTACCTATCTAAATAACTTCAGTTCCATACAAAGGAACTAACACCGCCTTGAAAATGATGCGAAACGTTAGCGTTAGTGTTGTCATCCAGTTTTATCGAAAAAATTGCACTTTGCAGCTAAATACTCGGATGAATATTCGGCTTCATAGTGTGTCCTCTGGATAGAGGCAATCTGCCTAAAAAGCAGAGCCAATCACATTAGAACCTATGGAGCCCGTTCTACCACAATGAAAATATGATAAAAATATTCCAGTACCTACTAGTTTTGATGAAAATAAGAAAACAATACTTCATTTTCTTCGAAATTCATGAGTTCTTATATGACATATGTCTGCAAATAGTGCACACACACTAAAGGCACTGTCTATCAAGTCTGGGTCACGTCTAGGGAATGCAATCTCGTACGAGATTTCCGCCTAGCGAGATCTCGCGAGACTCAAAACCCAGTCTCGCGAGATCTCGCAAATTACGGGATCTCGCGAGATTGGGAGAATCGCAATTAAAACATATGCAAATGCTTGTTTTAAGAACTAGTAATTGACATGATATGTGATTAAATAGAAACTGCGTTGCTTAGTTATAAAAATAATGTAAGTTTTATTTTAAAAATCAACAGAGTACTTATTATTTTGTCTCTAACTCTAATAAAATTTGTTTATATCTATAATTATTATACCTACTGTAGCTAATCAGTTCAAATTCTTACAATATTGGTAACAAAACAATAATTATCTATATCTTTTGTAAATTATTACTTTAGTTTCAATAATTAAGAGTAATAGGAACATTACTTATGGTAAATAAATACAACAAAACAAAAACTTAACTTCACAAGTTCTTAAATAAATGTTGTGAGATCGTATTAATCAAATAAAAGAAGTTTAAAGTAGAAGTCAGATGAAGTTATCAAGGTACGGAAAGGCAAGTTAGTTTGTCTGAAAATGGCTTCTCAAAAAACACGTCATGTCGAGAGTATCATCTGACAGACGACTTCTGATTTTGCATGCCAAATACCCTGCTGCTGAAAAAGCTCGTTCTGCCTCAACACTTGTGGGAACCACGGTTGAGAGGCAGTTATGTACGAAGTTTAAAAGTTCCCCTCTTACTCCACCAGCTTCGTACAAATTCATTTCTTTTTTTATTAAAATGTCTGCATTTGTCGATCTCGTTATCTCGCGAGATCTCGTACGAAATTTGACGAGATACAATCTCGTAAAATATGGCCGGGATCTCGCGAGATCGGGATCTCGGCGAGACGAGATTGCATTCCCTAGTCACGTCTACGTAAAAAAATCAAACCACTGACATAAACTTTGTACGGCGTTAATTTGTTAGCACTGTTCGCTCTTAATTTACATAATTTAATAATTTGCACTGCAAAAAATATTCAGTAATGAATAAATTATCCATTCATAAAAATATTAACAAATAACTTTTGATAATATTAAGTCAAAAACACACAACTTTAGTGATGGGACAACAAAGAATCGATAAACCACGAGTATCGATAAAGTTCGGCCTACGCCCGTGCCCGCGAAATATTATATGGCGCGTAAATACGACTAATTGTGAGTCATCTGGCGTTCACGATTACAAACGACATTTTGTCTCGGCCCCGAGTTAAAATAGATCTAACGGCGCTATTCTTATCAAACCGACGCTGTATAACTGTCCTAGACATCTACTAATCGTACTGTCATGTAATAAGCTCTAGAATTAGATTAGAGTTGGGAATCATTTTTTAGATAATTATGCTTATATTTAAACTATTCGATAAACTTTACAGATTGGGTATAAAATAATGTTTTTAATAAACCTGCGTAGTTGTGATTTATCAAAGCCGATATATTTCGTAACATAAATGACTAACTAGTTTGCGGTTAAAATCTATAAATACACATAGCATACCATATAAATAAAGACCATGCCATTGAAACCATCATATCACTGAAATTAATCAAAACAAAATCAATCGTTTTACAGTTACCAACTCATATGACGAAACCTAGTACAAAGATTACCCGTACCGGTTTTATCGATATTTACGCTTGCGTACGTCACTACAGGGGTGCTATACGTGCGCGGGAGCACGTCGTCGCGCACCGAGTGACGTCACGACCGAAGCCGCGCGAATATCGCCGAACAAGGCCGAACATCGACCTCGGAACCTACTAACTACAAAGTGACAGAATCGTGAGAGTGTCACGTGCAATTCCTTGTGATGTGTTTGTGGACGTAATAGAGAGTGATTCATAGAGTATATAGCTGTCAGCCGATAATGTATTTCTAATCGTGATGGGAATGTTAATACGAGTAAAAAGCATTTGGGGTTAACCTGTTGCCAGTAAATTTAGCGATAATAGAAATTAAAACTAAAACAAATGTTACTAACCTCATTTTTTGTCAATTATCATTGATACCAATCTGGTAATAAATATTGCTAATGGTCTTCATACATTTCTATTTATAAATGTAGTTATTATTTTAATTACATATTCACAATCAAAACATATCTATGATAAAATCATAAACAATATTGGAATTCCAACTATGTTTGCGAGTTAAACTATAGCACTAATAATGATTTATTCTAGACAAAAGTTTCCAGTGCCAAATATTTTCATTACCAAATCTAGCTTATTGAGTTTTAAACTATCCATAATTGTGTGATTTATGTGAACAATTGAAACGCTGCTATAAGAAATTGATAGGCTGTTTCATTTTGCGGACTATCTGTCACGCTCAATGAACATAAATCAATTAATAGCGACTATTAGCGGTTTGATGAGGACAATCTCGTAAAATCTGTCTCGACAATGTCAATAGAATATTGGGCAAAGGTTTATGGCA
This sequence comes from Charanyca ferruginea, assembly GCA_947361185.1. NCBI lineage: Eukaryota > Metazoa > Arthropoda > Insecta > Lepidoptera > Noctuidae > Charanyca > Charanyca ferruginea. The sequence goes on along the minus strand of OX376077.1, from coordinate 17,478,417 downwards.
TGAGTTTTAGCGTTTTGGAAGTAATTCATGTGTTTAGATCATTTCATAAGGATACACTATAAACTTTATGTGCGAACGTAAAAATATCACTAATGCAAATATCATGAATGCTCGGAATAAACTATTTAATGTGCCACCTAAAACAGTTATTAACATTAAGACATGAGAAAAACACAAAAGACAAATCTCATTATAAGGCTAGACAGGAGCACTAGATCAGACAACAACATTATTAGACACACAAGTATAGCAGGAACGGCATAAGACCTAACATACCCTTATAATGTTCAACGTACTTTAATAAACACCGGTATTAATCAAGAATCATAGCCGTCACGCCTACTAACCAAAGGGTAACACAGAAGTGATAATTACGAAAGAATCTATTAAACATTAGTACCTTACCAGCTTTCTACTCAAGCCTGCTATTAAACCAACCGCTTCCCACTTTCTTACAACTAATTAAGGACTATAAACCTGCTACAGTCCATATTTTTCTCATTCCCAGAGGCACATCATTTACTATATAAAATGTCCCAACATCTATAGATAGTGGGGTTATAATCTGTGATCCCAATGACAAACTACTTAATAAAGCATCTGACCAAATATTTTCAGTCATAATCTAATCGACGCTACGGTGGGCCCAAACCGGCCTTAGTACACCTCAATGCTACCAACTTTCTCTATAATTATTATTTATACCAGCTTTGGTTTTATTACACTTTATAATTTCATTACTTGACATGTCTGAATACATTATTATCTATCTCTGTTGACCTGACATTAAGTTGCTTAATGTTTTCGTGTAATGCAATGAAATTATTGACGTAATTTCTGACGTAGATAGTTCGATGACTCAGATTTGCGGGAGCATTGATCTAATAGATTTGGAAGAGTTTCAAATATTTTTCTTGTTGAGCTGTTGTTTTACTTTATATAACTTTGACGTCAGGCATTATCTGCCTAGCCTTTTCTCAACTATGTTGTGGTCGGCATGCAGTTGCAAGCTGAATAACAATGTTCTACATCTGCCCTCCACAAACTCAATTACTGAGTAGCACGATACTCCTCGGTAAGACTGTCAAAAATCTACGAGTGACAGCCGGGACCTACAGCTTTACGTGTTTTCCAAAGCACGGAAACTATAACTTTGACGCTAGTAAACTATGCTAAATGAACTTTGTCCTGAATGTAAACCCTAAACCATCGACGGTAAAAAACAGTTCATTTCCGACATAGCTTTTTCAAAATAGCGTTCAATCATTCAATCTTCTAATAAACACCCATAATACCCCTTCCTTTCATCACACCAGGTCAAACCATCACCTCCTAATTAAATTCTTACGACAGTAATCTCCCGCTTAACATTTCTACATAAGTAATTCCGAAGCTCGACGGATATCTTAAGATAAATGCGGTAAAAATGAGACAGTTATCTTACGTCACAGTAACTGATAAACGAAGGTGAAGAGGTGACTAGCTGATAAAAACTTACCGTTATATTTACACTGGCTACTTAAGATGCCACAGCAGATTAACCAGGGGAAATGAGATCTCGAATCGGGTTTGGCTGTTTGAATCTATTAATCTTGGAATAATTATAAGATTTAATGGGTGCTTGATAACTTGAAAGTGTTGGGTAAGCAGATAGAAATATTGTTTGTAAACATACACGTTTGGAATTTCGGAAACGTACACGCCTTTAATGCCGTAGTGTATTTTGAATACACAGAAGAGACGATCGATGAAAACGAGAGAATCGTTTAACTAATGTTGCTGTGGGTGATTATAAGTATAATTAGTTTTTCTCCAGCTCGGCTCCCGGTAGATGTAAATACTATCAGTATTCTACCGTGGAGTCATAATGACTTAATCATCGCATCTTCAATCTGATATAGGAATTGATCAGAAATAACAACACCATCTATTTATCTAATAATAATTTAATAGGGCGAACTGTTACAAAAAAATATTATAAGTTAACATGATTAACGCAAAAGAAGTGCAATTATTCCTAGCACGACCGATTAATTTAAACAAAACTTAATTTATTCAATCGCATCCAACTTCCAACTGCATAAAATAAAAATAAATTTAAACCTATCTTGTCTGAACAAGTCATTCATTACCTACTTGAACCCTACAATAATGAAAAACACTCGTGCCCACTTTATCCGACCGTTAATTAGATAAATAACAGTGATTGCTCCACTCTTGACACGTCCGCGCTCGTGTGTGGTCGTCGCGTGACTGACCGCTATTATAACGCGCTTGCGCAACTAGCGCCATCTAGTGGACGTGATCTACGATTAAGTTTTTACAATCACTAGCTGTGAAATTGTCTTTTATAGTAAGTTTCACGGTGAATCAATAAAGTGTGTTAGAACTTTCTCTTCGTTTATTATTTAGGATAGATTATAGAAATATGTATTACTTTAAGGATGTTTGATTCATTTTTAAAATCTATTTTGTATTTATGTACGGCATAACGGAATTAGCTGCAATTTAGCACACATTATAGATTTTGATTTAGCTTAACATTTCTCTCCCCCTAGATTACTACTCTCCGTCGCGGAGGCGCCCGCGTTTTTGACATATTGCTCTCTCTTTTTATCCTTCGCGCGTATAGCATTCACGTTCACGGACATCTCAGTCATCGCCAACACGTGTCGCAGGACGGTGGTTGCGTTATGGTAAGTGTGCTAGTTTTTTTGATATTACTACCCTTGGCGCTCCAAAGACGTATGAGTAGCTTGTATGTAAGTATTGCGCTATTAATCAAATTACATCTAAAATATTTTAGTTTTTTTTAGTTAATTACTTCATAATTTACTATTTTTTTAAAAGAAGTGAATACCTTAATTTGTTTTCTTTTATTTTTAATGAGAAGACTGTTTAATTTCCTAAGTTCCTAAAATTTGTTCCCAAGATTTATTTGATTAAAGATTTTATAATAAAAATATATAAATATTATTTAAAATTGTGTTTTTCTCTTTTTAGTAATATTTACAATTATACAAAACAGTCAAAACATATCAATCATACTTATAGGTTTTGAATAAAATCATTAGTCAATATGATGCGTCTCGCGGGCGTATGAGTAGTTTGTTTGTACGTCGCAACATGAGTAGTAATGTAGGGTTAAAGGTAGTATAATTTAGAACTTTGTAGTCACACAAAGTCGCTGGTAGAAGCTAGTGTTAAAGTATTAATTCCTCTCTTGGACTAAAATATTTCTCGACTTTTTCAACCGTAAAGAGCAGACATAATCTACTTTTCTCAATACAAAGTCATTACGTAAGCTCTGAGAATCTGACCCTAATATTACATCAACGCCGAACTACATTTTATTTTCACTTAACATCGACTAAAGTCTGTTATTTAGTCGACTAGCGTCGTTTAGCGTCGATCGTATGTATTTAAGGGTGATTTTGTATCAATTTAGCAATTTACACCTTGAGGGCAAATTGAATGTAAAGTACCGAAGTGCAGTATCGATACATTGACATGATTACTACTTTCACGTTAATACATTTATTGCAAAACCATTTTGCATAAAATATACCTACTGATTTTATATATTTCCATTGCATTGATCAATAAAGTTTCTATTAAATTAAAGTTAATTTGAAGACCAAGTTTCTCTTTCCTTAATATCAAAACTGCACTAGCAATGTCGTCAGTTTATCTAAACTACATCTTTGTCCCTTAGACCTGATTTAAGTGTTATAAAATCAGGTAAAAGATTAATTAATCGATAATCCTCGTAATAATCGACTGTATCCCCTCACTAGCCGTCAATCGCTCTCATTACTATCTTGGCGGCCGCTCACTGCCGCTCAGTGTCGGCAAATTGCACAAGGATTCACGGCTATTTAACGTAAATTAGCTCTAGTTATCGATAACCTGTGTTTATCGACTAAGTTACACGACTATTTTTGTTTAAAAAAGGATAAAAAATACCCTAGATTATCTTTCTGTCCTAGTTTAGTGAATTGATAATGTATTCTCTGATTTGATTGAGTCATTGGTCACGTGGTCGCTAGCGCGTCTTCTGAGCGTGGATTCTAGGTTGGATTCCCAGGTTGTGTAAAGTGTTATTAGGTTTTTCCATTAGGAATTTCTCAGTAACAGCCCGGAGATTGAAAGTTGGCGGGATAACATCGTGCCTTGAAAAGCACGTAAAGCCGTTAGTCCTGAGCCTGATCTCTTCCCGGTCGTGTCATATTGCCGTCCCATCTATGACATCAGAATTCTATCCTATCTATGCTCTATGAGAGTGAGGAACAGAGGGAGTGCATCTGTGATTGCGCACACATTTGTGCAATATAATATCTTGACTGATCTTCATTGAGAATTGAAGAATTGCGGAATTGGCCCACGGTGGCCCCGTGGGCCATTTCGGGTAGAAAGGAATTAAAAAACAAAAGACTCGTACTTTAAATAATAAAAATAAACTTTTTACGAAGCTGATGTATTTGAAATAAATATAGGCAACTATAATAGCGACTTGGAGAGCTCGTGGCTAAGTTAAAGCCGTACAGATCGATCGGTCAAAGGTTAAGCTACGCTAACCGCGGTCGGTCTGTGGATGGGTGACCATCCCTTTCATACCGAGTTTCCTCCGTGCCTCGGAAAGCACGTAAAGCCGTTGGTCCCGACTGTCATTCGTCGATCTTTGGCAGTCGTTACGGGTAGTCAGAAGCCAGTAAGTCTGACAACCAGTCTTACCAAGGGGTATCGTGTTACCTAGTAACTGGGTTGTGGAGGTCCGATAGGCAGTCGCTCCATGTAAAACACTGGTATTCAGCTGCATCCGGTTAGACTGGAAGCCGACCCCAATATAGTTGGGAAAAGGCTAGGCAGATGATAATGAATAGCGACTTGGAGACCTACCACGAGCTCTTAACGCCATCCATTTTAGGACCTAAATTGACAGAAACAAAATACAGAAGGTCCTAAAATGGATCGCGTTTGGAGCGCGTTAAGAGCATGAGTTAGGCCACCTGCACCGGCTTCACACGGCTGCAATGTATATCAAACTATACTTATAAACTCTACTACTACTACTTCCTCTTGAATCACTCTATCTATTGATGAAAACCGCATTAAAATCCGTTGCGGAGTTTGAAAGATCCAAACGTACATAGACGGCAGGAGCGACTTTGTTTTATACTATGTAAAGATTTATCAATGACCTTTTGTTTCGTTGAAGCCTCTAACATAATCAGATATCAAAATCAAAATCATTTAATTTTTGCAATGAATGCGGGTACAAAATAAGGTGTAAACACTGTAAAATCAGTTCCAACACACTCTACCTTACGGCACGCAAAAGTAAAAAAATAAATTTTATCCATACACGAAATAAACTAAAATATATACACAAGTGTATCTACAGCCTTCCTACATAAACTAAAGATCTAAAACAACTATCTTAATTCTATGTTTTACAGTTGATGAAGCAATGATTAACTTACATTAGTATTAACAATAATAATAAACAAGGGATGTAATTAATCAGCAATCGAACAGAGTAACAACCTGAATGTCCTCCTATCCCAAATCTTTAACTGCATTTATTGATTGACAAAACTTTTACTCAGAAACTAAGAATATAATATACTTACTGTCTCAGTTACATTGACCGATAACTCGTCATTCAATCGTCCTTACACTCAATATCATTCGACAAAAACTACAAACAGTATCTTTTTTTAAAACTGAATTAATTTAATTTAAAACTGATCATAATTCCTGTGTACAGACTATGTCCGACAAATTGTTTAAAATTGCATCGTCACCGTTTTGATAAACGATACGATAAAAATCAATGACAGAATTTAAGGTCCTTTTAAAATATTATAACACAGTTTTTAGTAACTTGTAATTTAATGTAATGAGGTAAATGGTTACCATAAAAAATCGTTGCTGATCCTAAAGGACAGTCGAATCGTTGCTGGTGAGTGCATGTAAATTAGTATCCATTCTTGGGAATATCGCACACTATGGAACCACTTTGTACCTTTAAAAGTATGTTAAACTTTCAAAAAAGCAAATGGAAAGTAAGATGTAGAAGTTGCGAGAAGAAGTATGAACATTGCTCCCGAAACTGAAAAAAAATCTTTGTGGTAATTTCCTCATTATTTTGCAGCCTTCTACAGTTTTAAAAATGTTAAAATACGTACCTATGCGTAGTAAAATTGTTACAAACAGGAATATAAGACCTGCATTCACTATTGAAAAGAACTCTAACATCCTTTTTTATAAAATATACATTCACAAAACAGAAAGAAGTTTATTTCTGTTAGTTACTTTATTAAATCTAATATTCCAAAAACAAAACCTAAAAATGATGTGAATATCTCTTTTTACCTAAACAAAATACACTTTTCTTTCAAAAGTAGTACAAAATTAACCTTCTACCCTAAACTTGCATTGCAAGCGGCGCCAGCGCATCTGTAGAACGCCGTGGGCGCCATCACGTTAACCATACACTTTCATATGATCAGTGACAACAACAGTAAAGAGCTTCACACAGACACATCACATACGGTGCGTTTCTTGTTCTGTGTATTACAATAGAAACCGGTGGGTATTTATGAATATAACAAAAAAGTGAAAAATAAAAACATGTTGCAAAAAACTTTAAGGAGGCACTAAAAAGTGAAAAAAAAATACAAAAAAAGAGAACCGCCTTCAGAAAAAACTAAAAAGTGATAAATAACTTTAGCACAGAACACCCGACTTTAGTTTCGGAAGTCGGTGGATCACTTTTTAGTTTTTTTTGAAGGCGGTTCTCTTTTTTTGTATTTTTTTTTTCACTTTTTAGTGCCTCCTTATCACCCAAATTCATTTAGAAACGGCAACACGGTTGAAAGTCCTCCAAAGATGGAAGAATTGAAAACGTCTTCTATGCATATTTTTTTTTTTGTTATACAATTTTTTTTCAAAATGCGCTAAATAAATTTATATTTCTTGTATATTAAAACTTTCTCCAGAATGAAACAAACACTTTTCTGAAAACCGAATCAAAATCGGTTCAGCTAAACGGGAGATAATCGCGGACAAACATACATACAAACATCCTCCTTACTTTTGAAGTCGGTTAAAAATACAATTAATAGGGAATAAACAGTTCAATTATTTCATTAAATTTCATTTAAAAGCCTCCATTGGTTTCTAAGTGAACTTCAACTATTCCCGACGACATGGATACTTATCTGTTTTGGTGACAATACATGAATATAAGCCGTGATATTAATTTTCTTTCAGTCACAGTAGCTCCTTTGAACCGAAATATAACTAAGTAACTAGTAGTGCTATTCTGCAAGACAGACAGAGAGAAGTGAAATTAACGTGAGGTGATCAGTAGCTTTATTCCACAAAAATCTCCTTTAGTGAATTTGCATTAGATATAGAGGAATCGTTTGAAGAATCTTACCAAAATAATTCGAACCTTTTGGAGAGTTCCAAGAAGTTTAGAAGAGTGAGAAATAGCTAAAGTTTATAAATCAATCAAGCAGGAAAGAGAGCATTTAGCAACTCAATTTATTAACATTAATGTAGGTACCTACTATGGTCTCTAAATATTCGCACGAGTGTCTTAAATGGCGTTTAGGTCATTTTATTTGATACCACTTTGTCTTGTTGTGTGTGGTCTCAGCTATGAATATTGATGCCATAACTATTGTTTTGCTTTATTTGAAAAGGATGCTCTGGCTTGCGCAGTCCAAGAATTAATCAAAAGTTTTATCATCATTGTTTTCCCATAAAACTGTTTCACGTATTTTTTCCCGTTTCATACCAGTTAACAAGTAAATATTTGGCAAACAGCGGTTGTTTTCAAATGAAGGAGGTTCTCAAACTTTTTCTTTGTTTGATTAAATTGTATTTGTCATCTAATTCATGGCTTATTTTTACCAAAAATATAGCACTAATACCAACGCAAGACAACTAATCAAGAATAATCCTCCATGAATATTCAACATTATATTGTCTTGATGTGTATTGAGACACCTGACACAACTGACCCTAGTTTATAGCAATATGTAGATTACTACAGGCCATACCTGTAGATTAGATAATACTATAGCGCTCGATTTTTCTTAGAAAAACTCTAACTAAACTCTCATGTGTACTGATGAGCTTGCTATTTAAAATAATGATGAGTAAATGAGAGATGGAGAGGGAGAAGAAAATCAAAGGGAAGATGGATGGATTGTGAAATGATAATTATAAACGAAGAGGAAGTAAGTGACGTGACGGATGACAGGGGACCGTGAAAAGGATAACAGCAGAAATGAGAGGAAAAGTAAGCAATGCTGATATCAACAGTTCTGCCATGTCAGATGTGAAATAAAACACTGAGATAAATTGTAAACCTAGCCTGGCCCTTTGAATGACATTAGGTTTAAGAACTACTATGCTAATCTGTGAAAATCTGCCTCCGTGAATATAGATTTACTGAGCTGAAGGAGGAGAGACGATTGGTTGGTGGTCTTTTGGTAGGTTTTTACTGGGATACAACATAGCCAAATATGAATAAACAAAAAATATCGTTATTGAGATCGAAAACAATAAATAAGACGCAAATTACCAGCGCTAGCATCGTAACCGCTAATTAAACGCAGTGTTAGCGCCTGGTAATTATACGCTAAATAAAACAGTATATCGTCGCCAAATAGCTATATATAAATGATTTGAAGACATCATTGCGATTGTACAGGATGGTTGAAAACTTTCTGGATTGGAACATACTTTTAACATTCCGTGAAATTTTGTAATCGAAAAAAAGTATTTTTGAATCCTGATTAAGGATATTCCTAACGAAATAGTGTCCAAGCTAAAACAATAGAGAATATGATTAACGATTAACTGCAGAAATAATTGCAACTACCAAAGATCCATCAACTTGATAACTTAGTCCAGACAGGCTATTTTATTCTAACAAAGAATAAGTATATAACAAAATTAGACCGGAACGTTATCATCATTAAACGGACACTAATAGTTACAAATCGTCTAAAGCCGTTTCTATCAAAGATAATACACAAGAATAATACAATTCACTTCCTTTCAAACATACATTATCGACTAGATTCAGATCCCGATAGCATTTACGACTTCGGTCACTTACATCACTATGTTAATAACAATTAAATTAAACATCCCCTGTAGCTATCTCTTAATCTTTCACTATATAAATATTTTAAAAGTGCCACTTTATACAAGGATAAATTTCTGTGGTCACAAGACTTAAGTAATAAGGTCTCCGATTAGTATACTAACACATAGGCTCACTTTAAGCGGAGATGGCGGGATCATCTACACTCTTTCGTCAAAAATGTATCCCAAATAGCCCGTAATAGAAAGAATTGTCAAAAGAGCGCTTCTGCCAACTCTTTACCTGCAGAGGGAAAACTTAGGTTGATAGTAATAATAATATTAGGCTCATTAGGCGTCTCACATCGCGTCCTGCGTTCCCTAACAGCTGCACGCGGGATAGCTACCGACAACGCTGGCAAAATGTTCAAGTTCTGGGTCGTGACAATATAAAATAGTGAAGATAAAGATATATTTATTGCGTAAGTTGATTTGTCATCGTAACGCCGTCGATAAGGCTCGGTTTCTACCAAAGTGGAGAAGAAAGGAGTTGTCTAATACATCAGCTTGAGTTCTTTCCACATCTCAACGCAATACTGCATACTATTGGTTGTTTACCAGACGTCTTCTCCCTTCTACGCTTTGGTGGAAACCTGGCCTAATAACAGAACATGATCAAACATTATCAGTTCACTGTATAAACACGTTGAACTCCATTGTCGGTGACTCTAATCGTTCTACCTTGCTTAGGCTTTCTACACTTGGTTTCTTGTTTTGCTGTTTCCTATTATTAGCACATCAGCTTTAACTGTCATCTGTTTTTCGAGATCATTTGTTTATCTAAGAGGTAGGTCATTGTCACTTTAGAATGCTTATTTATTAATCAATCAGCAGATGTAGGTGTGGTCATAGTTTAGTTGTTACTTTTCCAGTCAATAATTTGCATTTGTGGGAGTTGCTATCCGCGTAATTGATACCTCGGAAGAAAGAACAATAATCAGACATGTTTTTAAAAATGTTTAAACAAAAAAAGCACCATCCGTGATTTTTTTTCTTGCCGTCTAAAAATAGATTTCTGAAATCTTTAAAAATGTCTTTGACTTTAATTGTCTGTAAAAAAACTGTCTTATCACACAGTTACCCTAATTATGTTTTATTAGATTGTTTACACATTATGTTAACCAAATAAAATAAAAAATGAATGACTAATCTTTCAAAGTGGCCATTATTTGCAACTAACTGCAATATTTTGGGTTTTGTCATAAAAAATCATTAAAATTTTACAAAAAAAAATTAGTCACACTTCGGCTAAGACAAGTTCGGTTCAAATGGTTGTAAATGGTCTATACTAGCTCTGCTTTACGGCTTTGCATCGATCTACCAAACATCCTGTATATTCATAAAGGGTCTTGCGTGTGTATTATGTTCGTTAGGCCAGCCCTCAATACTATGTAGATCTATTCTTATCACTTGTGAACCTTCTGAATATTGTCTTTAGTTCCAGTGCTGAGATTGCCAAGTAGAGATAGTCGGTGCATCTTTATTACAAAATGAAGACTTGTTTATTTCTGTTTGCGTTAATTACTACAGTTCCTGTTTGGTTGTGGCTTTGTTCTATTTTCAGATGTCTAGACCGAATGTGGAGGTCTGAATTGCTGAAGATTTATTTGACTTGAAGTCGATCGTTCATCACAGATGTTGAAGCGCTAATGGAAAGCTTCTATTAGTAGCGTTTAGTTCTGTGGTTTAACTAGGTATTTAGGTATTTTGGGTTTAGAAATAAGTTAATCGTTAGTTAGGACAACTATTGGGCTGGCTCGTTAAGTAGCATAACCAGATGCTTTTTACCATCTCTAATCACATCCATCACTTTTCTTAACCTCTCGATTCCGCCGCCGCCCATCGCAGTTCTGAACGTATCACTGACAAAATCGCACTTCGCATTTGTATGGTATTAATCAAATGATCAGACAATCGTTTGGAAGCATTTTTCTGAACTAGACCATTTTGGAACTGCTTGTCAAGGCACACAATATTATTATTATCTTATTCTTCCTTATTATATTTATGTGTCAAAAAACATTTTCTTTCTTACTGTCACTTAGTATGTCTCCATAAAAAAGATTTTCATAATCAAGTCATACCAAACCCGTCTTGAAACTAGCATAGATTGTTCCAACAAATAACTTCTCTTTATAACCCCTTCATGTCTTCTAATACAGTAAACAAAGTGACAATGGCTCGGTAGCCGGAGGCCGGTCGTTTAGAGTAACGTCTTCACATGCTGGTGTACTAATAACGCATTGTAGAGACACCATCTTGGGTTCTAAGCTATAAAACTGTTGCATTCAAACTTTTAGCTCAAAGTATGGGATAAGGGGAAGATTTCATCTGTAAAGCAAAGATGCAACGGCCTCATTAGTCTCAGTCACAGTCTCAGTGGTCGGAAGTGCTACAGTTGAAACTCCTGGTTTAAAAATTAAGACGGTCTAAGTATGTAGGTTTGGATTTTTCCAACATAAATTAGCCTATCGCTCTGTTATCGGGTACATTTCGGGGAGTGTGCTTTGGAATTGCGCAATTTAATCCCTCATCCTCATTCCTTCATTAGATGAGCGAGAGATACGGCGAAGCGTCATCGCTATATGGTTGAAGTTCCATGGTCTCGAACCAAGCGCTTTGATTCCACATTTATTGTGCGAACTGCCAGACCGTATAATTCACTGCCCGCCTCTCTGTTCCTTGATAAGTACATTCGGGGTATCTTCAAGACAGGAGTGAATAGTTATCCTAGGCAAGCATGACCACCTTAGGCCGCCTCATCACTTAACATCAGGTGAGTTGCGGTCAAACGCAAGCCTATTAGTAACAAATACCAATCTAAACCAAAAAAAAATCCTTGAACCCGGAGCCTGGGCACGGTAGGTAAACCCCCTACTACATCGAACTAATAGATTTCCTTCGTGTTGTAGGTTGCCTATCCGTAATTTCTACTTTCCCATAGACAATCGTACGTAAAGAAAATATTGACAGCAGTGGGTGATCGCAGTATGTTTTATCTACATACGTAAATAGAGGTACCCTGCTGTTCAATCTAAGATCTACGTGATAATGATATAAATATTTATACTAATTAACAATCACAATAACTTTCATTTTCACACATCGATGTTACAACAGTTTACGCCGCGGTAAAACTAACGTCAAAGCGCCTACGCTTAAACCGGTCCAGTAGTTTCGGGGATTAACATTGAAATACAAACAAACACTAACGACTGTACTCAAAAGATGATTGACAAATATTACTCACAGTTAGGTTTGAAGGTAAATATTTGTCTCGAAACGGAACTGCAAGTGATACCGTCAGTTATGTAAATCAACGAATGTAAATCAATTTGAGTACAGAGGCCAGCACTCTGTTAAACTTCTTTGATTTTCAAGTTTATTACAAAATAATAGGTGCTAATAATTTATTTGCACGCTATTGCACGCTAAAGCCCTTAAAATTTCGCTACTAGAACGTCTCAGACATTGCAAAAAGACGCGACTCTTGACCTATGATTGCTTATATATGGGAATATGGGCAAACTCATGGGACCATTGGCTTCTGACATAAATTACATAACGTTATGTTAAATTATTCCCGCAAGTCTTGACCTTAACATATTTTTCATTTTCCCCATTTAAACCTACCATATTTACGGAGAGCATTTGAAACGCGTTGAATTTGTTACTGGCAACATTAAACGCATGAATAGTGTTGTCATGCAAATAGCAAACTATTAAGATCGCCATTTTAGTCGACTCAATGAGTGTGGAACGCGCTTTATTTACACTTAAGATTATCTCGCATTTAGAGTTGTGAAAGATGTTTCGATTTGTTTTTAGTCGATTGTGTGAAATGACAGTTATCGTTTTTCATAATGAGCTCTTTCAAGAGTAACTGTCGTGGTGTTTACTTCCTCGTAGTAAGTGCGCTTTTGTTATTTATTATAAGGAAACGTTTGGAATCTTAGATCATTTTGGATCGTCGCTTCGTGGAGTTTCTTCTCGGCAACGGGATGCGGCGGTCGCGTCTTTGACAATCAGAGATCTTTAAACGACTGTGAATATAAATGTATTTGAACTTATATTAGCGTAAGTGCAGATGGTGGAGAAGATATTGCGCGTTTACTGTTTTTAAATGGCTTGAAATTTATTGTAGCGCTGAACAGTATTGTTGGCACCCGTGTTTGTGTTTCTTTATTGGTAATTCTTTATGCTAGCTAAGTTTTTGTTTACTATACACGTTAAATTGCTAAACCTAAAGTCATTGTAGTAAATAGACTGGTCAAAATGCACAAACTTAACCTACATCATTGCAAAAATAAAGTAAAAGCTTGGTTGATGGATCAAAAGTATGACGAAATAGAAAAACTATTAATTATCCCAACTTAGCAAGACAAGTAAGTACACCCTCATTCCCCTAGGTCACCACTCTAACGCACACATGCACACACACACGCACACACACATACACACACACACTCTCACACACACACACTCTCACACACACACACTCTCTCACACACACACTCTCTCACACACACACATCACTATGATTGTAACCATTACTTCTCTAAACATACTTTATGTGAATATGAATATGTATTACTGGAGGAACACTGACTCCCAAGTCACAGGCAATAAACCTAGTTTGGGAGCCAGGGAACCTGTTACTGTATAATGTATGTTATGAATAAAGTTATTATTATTCACATTCATTTATTTTATATACATATTAAATTACATTTTTAAATATTCATATAAAAACAAAAACATTTAAAAATATAAAAAAATAGTACCTCACCGGTATCGGGAACAGGGTCCAAGCTACCGGCGGTCAGGGCTCCAGAGAGAGGAACCTCCTGACAATGCCTAATGTTATTATTATTATTATTGTTATTATTATTACTCATCATTATGAACAACTTTTACTATGAGACCAGTCCGAAAAAAAAACAGCTGATCCAAACATTTATGTTCGAATAACTCGATTAAATATATGGTTTTTTTTTTATTAGTAGACATACCAGTGGTTTAGCGCAACTCAAAATATAAATGATTGCTAGAATGACGTAGCAGCATTGACACACACTAGTACAACACAATGGTCGGTTTGTGTGCATCAGAAAAAGAAATACGCATGAAATAAGCACGAATCATTGAAATTGATCGGCAAACGACAGCGCGCGATGTTTTACAGGGCTTCTTAAAATAATTGTCTAAAATAAATGAGCTCGTATAACGTACTGAAAAATATTCTGTATATTAAGCATAACATTTACTTTCATAAAATAAAAATTTAATATCAGTCATGTTTTTATTCAAATACTGGTGAAAAAAAATTGTCAAAGTGAAGCGATTTTCTACTTTTTCAACATTGTTTTTAATACATAATAGTAATATTTTCGTAATTTTGGCTCTGTAGCTGTCTTTATGACTGTTTATACTGTTGGAAAAACGCATAAAACAAAATATTTTGGCATATTGTAACGGTTGTATTCGTCCTGAAAGTTAACTCTGACGTCTATTTTCGTAAAACGATATAAAAGAATTGCCTTCGCTTTAAAAAACCATAATTAAAAATTATACTTTTACTCTGCAACTGTCTAAATCAAGACTTAATCTTTCTAAAACTGTAAATTGTCTTTAAATAATCTGCTCACATAATTACGATATTGCTCTGGGCAAAACGCAAAAACATGAAGTTTTCGTCACGAATCGAATACGCGCTCTTAACATCGCAAAAATAAAATTAGGTACCCAGGTAGTTTTACTTGACTGATCCTGAAATTTGTTTTTTACCAATAACTAATTTGTCTATCCGTTTGTCCACAGCGATACTTCAGCGTGCGACATACAAGGTCGGCCTCCTGACGATCCAGGGGGTGTCCACCTGCCTCTACCTCTGTATGGATGCTTGCGGGTTCCAGTACGCTCATGTGAGTATACGTATTCATTTATACATCAAAACCCAAAAAATAAAAATTGATGTAGGTGGGTACTTTTGCCTGCAGTGGAATTAAAGGTTATATGTAATGTTAGGCTGGTAATATTATTAACCCTTTGATCGCCACAGTCATGTACACGTCACAGTCAAAACTTTTAACTAGTCAAAACTACTTTTGACTGCAGAAATCAGTCAATAGTACTTTTGACCGGTTTAAATTTATCCTTAATACTTAGAAACCTATCAGGTAGACAGGTTCTTTTTTGGCCTTTTTAAAACTTTTGTTTTGTAGTGTTTCTTATAATTAGGGCGTTCCGTATTTTTGTTTTGTAACGCAAATGCGTTTTATCTTATTATGGGTTTTGACTGAAGCCAGTCAAAAGTAGTTTTGACTGGTTAAGAGTTTTGACTGTAACATGTACAGACGCCAGCACATCAAGCCATACCTAACTGTCAAATTTTCCCAATTAAATATAAACCTTATGATTTTGTAATAAAGTTGAAAATCTATCAAAGAAATTTGACAGATTGTAGTAGCTTGATATGCTGGCCTCTGTACAAGCTGAAATCTAAATGGTCCATTTCCCGCGGCAGAAAGATTTGCCCTCAGTAGTACTATCGCGTCATAGAGTTAAACTTAAAAAATAAAAATGTTTTTTATTTTTCCAATAATTGAAAAATATGCATCAACTCCTCTTATAACGGTCCCAAACCCGTAAATGTGTGAAGGGAATACTGGAAAAACTTTTAGGTAAGTATTGTGTTTCGTTAACACAGGACCTCGCCACAGTAAAGATATCTTTACTGTGACCTCGCGCAGTCAGCCGTTCGCGCTGTATCACTATTGGTTCGGAGTTGCTAGTTTTCCACAATTCTACATCTGTTGTTTTTTAATATATATTTTTAATAATTTGATTAATCGATTGTATACCAAGACAAAATCATTTCGCTTCGGGAAAATAACCACTACAATTTCAGCGTATCAGATGACCAACCAAAATGTGCCCAACACGCCGCAATTATGAGTGACTACATAACAGACTTCTGCATGTAATTCCATAGAGACACACAAGACACGTTTTTGCTTTTTTGACGTGGCGGTCAAAATATTAATGTTGCCAGCATTTCATAATTTTTATTTGTTATTTGAGAAACGCTAATAATGAAAAATCAAACAAAAAACACTGATGAATGATTATTTTGAAATGGCTACATCTTACAGTGTATACCAAAGTTATTGGAGCGACACAGTGGTCAATAATATGTGCAAGGTTTTGGTTGACAACAATTTATTTCTAGGTAGTAAATAATTTCCTTTTAACCTCAGACACATTCTGTATTACAATGTATAGTGTCTTCTGTCATTATTTTGTAAGTAGCCATTTTCTAGAACGTGACAGCTTAATTGTAAAAGGCAGCGATGCTGTGCCCTGGTTTGAAGAGTATTACTACCCGTCTAATTACAGGCCCATTAAACATTTCAGCTTTGTCTCTGGGATGTCAAGATATTTGCGAGGTCTCTGCTATTGCAGATATCTATAAGCAATAGTAACCATTAACATCAAGTAGGCCGATCGACTTGTTTGCCATAAAAAACAAACCGAAAGCATAATCATTTCAACGCCCCTTTGAAATTGTCGAAACCGCTCCTTACAACCTAATTTCTACGCTTGTTTTAAATCCGACAGCGAAGACAGCTTAAACGGTGTAAAAATTAATAAAACAATAACACCATGTAACGAACAAATTGAACCTTTTCCATTCCAACCAGACGCCGAATCGAAATATCCAGGTTTTTGTTGATAGATCATCAAAACAAACTATGTTTCTTTCAACGCGGTATGGTCACCGCTTGTCGTCGCTTGCGCAACACGCGTTGGTTAGTGTTGCCAGCTGCTAGCAAATTGCGGGGTTTAGAGGGGGACAGGGACATGTGGTTAAAGAAATAGATGGTTTATTCATTGGTAAGTGCAAATATTCATTGGGACACTGTCATGGGATAGGGTTCATGATTAGGTCATGGCACAATTTTTAAAGGTCAAAAAGAAATCTTACTACCATGAAACCCTGTATTTTCGAAAGGTAGGAAGAGCTGTATAGTACTTCTAATTTCACCAATTTTATGTCAGTTATGTTATGATTAACGAAACATGAATTCCCCTGATACCCGGGGGGGGGGGGGGGGTATCAGGGGAATTCATGTATTGTTACCCCATAAATTATATTAAAAAAATACTAAATTATATTACAAAAATACTAAATAAAATGGGGAGCACTCAACACCACCATTTGTCAACAGAGATACTGTAGCTACCGCCACCTAAGTCAAGCGAGATCTCCATCCTCATTCTTGTAATATTAACCGCTCTCAAAATTAATACATCTGGCAACACCACTAATAACCGCTCCATAAACAGATCAGCGCCATCTACCGTTAAAGTAGTCTAATTACTAATTAAGTAATAATATTAATAAGAAATTAGACAAAATGGTTCCGATCTTCGAGACAGATTTGCTATTAATCAAGCTACTAAGATTGGGGTAATAAGATTAATTATAATGGTAACTTCGGGGTAATTATTGGGAAACGGAAGATTAATTAGTAATTAAGGTTGGTATCTTACTGAGGTAATTCGATTAATTGTGTTAAGATTTGTATTAATGTATTTATTGGTTCTGGTATGTTAATGGTTTGAAAACGTTAGTGACTTAGTGCCCATCATGTCATTAGATACTCTAATTTATATGTATTTCGGTCGTAATTTTGTACGGAGTTAAACGAACTTACAAATAAACATTTCTAAGAACTTTTTGTAAGGAATCGCAAATAAATTTAGAAAGAAAAGGGAGGCAATAGTAATGATATCTAGTAGGTAGTCTAATGGGTTACCTAAGCTATAACTTCCAAATAATAGACCATACTTCTCCGAGGTACAACCATTTGACATATTATTTCAGAATATGCCAGGGGTCGACAACCTTTTGAAACGGAAAAGACAATAGTTGCAATTTACAAAATTTCGCTGTTTTTAAAGAGCCAGTAAATGTTTTTTTTATTGAATATTATAATACTTCATATTTAATTATATATACTTAATAAAGATCATAAACTAACATATATTAAATATCATATTATATTTTATTTTTTAACGCGAAAGGCATGTATTACGAAATTAAATCCGAATGGGATTTCATACAATATACAAAGTGTGTAGTAGACAATGTGAAAAAAATTAGCAGGTGCAGTAAATTTAATTAGTTACATAATGGTCGGCTGCACGATTTTTGCTTATGGAACTGAAAAGCCGCAACTTTGCATCGAAAGAAACGGTTGCCGACCCCTAGAATAGGCTTTTGACGTAAAGAAACCTTGAAGTAGGTACCTAACAAATTCTGCAAACCGTGTCACCCTTTTTCCTAAGCAAAATAAAATCCCTACAAACATTAAGAAATTAGAAAGCTCATTAATCTGTTTACCTATTTGTAATTGGAGTCGACCCCGAAAGAAACAGGCGAAAGTGTATTTTATTTATCTAATTTCTCAGTTTAAACAAGCTTTTTAACTAACTAGTATCAATTACTGTAGTTTTCACTTCTATTTAACTGTTAGATTAAAACTACACAAAACTACACAAATACCTAATTCCAAATTAATTCTGTATTCCTTTGAATACAGAATTAATTTGGAATTAGGTATTTGACACCATTAACCATTCCAAGACACCACTTTTTTAAAAACCCACTATATACAAACATTGAAAACCCAATTAACTTTCAATTAACTGTCAAATTCGATTTCTAGTTAGTTTGAAATTGAAAAAAAAAATTGAAAAAACGTTTATTTGGAACAAATCAGAATTACACAATCTTTACAATAGAAACGATGATAGCTACAAAAGTAAAAACTGTGGCGCAGCTATCAACGCCCAACAACAGGACAGAATATGCATATTTGGTTCCAGACTAATTAATGAAACTTAAATGAATAAATAGTTAGTCACTTAACTTGTAAAAAAAGTGACGTCACATAATATTTTCTACATCATTCATCTATGAGGAAATCGCGTTTTGACAGATCATAAAAAGTATGTTAATTGATTGTAGTGATCCATATTTAATATTATAAATGCGAAAGTACTTAAGTCTGTCTGTCACGCTTTCACTACGAAACGCCTGAACTGATTGTAATTCAATTTGACATGAAGATAGCTTGAACCCTGGGAATAGACTTAGGCTACTTTTTAATCTGCTTCAGTATTCGCACTACCGATTTTTTATCACGGCTCGAGCGGAATTCAACTAAACAGGACATATTATAATGCGCAAGAGTGCACTCCGTCTTCCCTTACTCTCATACTTCGATGGGAAGACATTCCTACACGATCGGGCAAAGATCAGGCGTAGGACCAACGGATTTCCGAGGCACGGGGGTGACGCTCCATGCACTTCCAAACTCCGCGCAGCTATTGAAGTTCCTAACTTAAGGCGCTAACAAGCTACTTTTACAGATTTTAAACTGACAATCACGTCAAAACGTGTAGTGTAAATGATTTGAAAAAAACATATGTTAACCTAGAACATTTTCCTAATCATTTAGCATGTGAATATTTTTGATTAAGTTCATATTAAATAGTTTAATTAAATCGTGAAGTTGTGTCTGACGCGGACAAAACATTGATAATCATACAAAATCTACCAGGATTATTTAAACGAAACTTTTACTATCTTACAGACAATTATCTTTTTGTATAGGTACGCCTTTTTTAAGTTAAAGAATACTATCTTGTATTTAATTTTTTCGACTAAACTTTGAGAGTTTTGGACGCAGCGCATACGATTCTCTGGTCGCTCAAGGTCGCCGGCGTATATCGTCGCCTTAAGAAATTTCTAATAGGAAACCCAATAACACTTTGACCGAACTAGGAATTGAACCGAAGACTCTATACTCTCAGTGTACTATCACAGTATAAATATTAATACTACTGTACAGTAGCGACACGCCCCGCCTCCCTCCGAAACACTGTTCCTCACCTCTTCCCGCGTCGAACATGCTCTCGGAATCATTATTTTGAGTTCTCGCGGCGCGTAGACACGCACACACACGCACGTATTTGTACAGTCTGTTAATTTGGTTGTAGTGTAGGGTTTGTATGGAGTGTCGGTGTGGTAGGTACTATGTTGAATTACAATCTCACCTTAAGACGCACCTTAGTATAATAACTAAACTGCGTAAGTTGTTGTAAGTTGAATATTCAAAAGTAATAATATTCAGGATATTAAGTTTCAGCGTTATGAATGTGTGCGGATCGTGTAGGAAGTCTTATATGGGGACAGACAATTTTAGACTGTACATGAATTGAAATATTTAACACTAATTAAATATATACATACAGGTAGGTACTTATAAATCGTCTGTACAATGGAAGGCTCACCGGGCATAAAACGCTCTCAATAGGACAAGTGTTCAAAAGGTTAGCAGCATTACCACGATGTATGGCAAAAGTTCTTTACATAAATGATCATATTTTTTTTAACAAAAACGTTCCCCGCAGCCAGAACAGCTCCCACCCATTTCATTCCAAGGGTGTCGTAGATAGGCGACTAAGGGAAAACCTGGTTCTCGGGCAGCAGCTGCTTCCGTGTACTTAAGAACTGCGATCCCCAAGACGCCTTCCAAGCGTGAGAATTATGGCAACCCCCCCTTTTGTTGGACCTTTGTCCAATAAAGGACGTCTTCTGGCTGATGATGTAGTTTATTAGTTCAGTAAAAAGCTTATTACACTATAAAATTTGTAGAAAATCTATTTAGGAAATCGGCAGGTGTAATCGAAGTTGGAACAGATTGGATCCGATTTAGTGTAAATTGGTGGTTTACTAAGTTTAATTTAAAGGTCTAGTTTAGAATTCAATTAAGTGTAGTGTGATCCCTAGTTAACAACTTTGGTTCCTAAATAGATTTTCTATAAATTGTACAGTGTAAATAAGCCTTTTAGTATTTATGTCAATCGACGCTCAAATATAAGGTCGCATCTGTAATCTGTACTCAAAATGAATATCGATGCAAGATTCTGATTTACAGATGTAACAGCGGTTATACAACAAAGATGCATTACTATAGTTACTTTCACCTGCTCCAGGATAGCGATCAATCACACATTGATCGATAGACCGATAAAAATCCCTTTCATGAACATATTTATTGACTTCACACAAAACTTTTGCTTTATAATATTACGGATAATGAATGACGCCTACATCTGAATTTTACAAAATTAGTTTTAGTGTAAAAGAAAATTGAGAGCTTAATTTTCACTGGATAAAATTCAAAACTGTATGGGAACCGTTTCTGTATAACTTTGTAAGCTGTTGTATGAGTTTTTGTATCAATACTAAGGGCTATTGTTAATTGAAATGTTTCGACGTTTGATCTATTTAGTCGGGAGTCGGTTTTGTCTGTGGGTGGTATATTGGATGTGCTGTAGGTGTTTTTGTATTGTTGTGGTGACACTATCGGTTCGTACGTCATTTGAAGTTTGTATGAAACCATAAACGACATTACTTTCGACGTCACTTGTATGTATGAATGAACAGTGTGTTCGGTTCCTAATATGGAGCGGATATTAAATTTAATGACTTTTTTAAATGGACGAACACGAACTATCGTCTGAATGTTGTAAAGTATAGAGTTTTATTTTACTATATTTATTTTGCTTATGTAAAATTATGTTAAGACGACCAAAAGTAACTGAAAAATGAGGATTAAGTTCACAACAAAATATTATTTAATTTAGGAATAGTTATGTGACGCCGAGTTCTATTTACCATATTAATAAGACAATCTACCAAAGTTTAAAAAAATATAATTATGTAAATCGTCAAAATAATGTCGGAGGTAAGCTCAAAAATGCAGTTCTTGTTATTACTGTCAATTCCAACAAAACAATATGATAATTCTCTTAGCAAATCTTCGTAAAACCCAAAAGTGGTTGGTTGCTAAGAAAAGATCATAAATTTTATAAACGACCACTCGTACCCGTGTTTTACTAAAGTGTTGCCTCCAAATTAGATTTATGTCTCAATATTTAAGTTTTAACTTTAGTGGCAACCCCATTGTGTCAAGGGAGATAGGCGTAAGTTGATGATCTATGAGTTTGCATATACATATTAATAACCATCTGTGTTAAACAGGATTAGTTTAGATAAATAGATAATAGTAATAACTGTCGTTTTTGTTTATTTTACGGTCCTTAACGTCAGTTAGAAGATTTTCTTTTAAAAATGGGGTTTTTAGAAGAATACAAACTGGCACGGCAGCTCTTTATCGTCATAATTAAGATTTAAAAAGATGTCACTGATGTATTTTTATAAACAAAATAATATAATATTAAACGAGTATCAAAAATATTTTTATAATAGATACGTTGCGGACACTAAAAATTCCTTCAGTGTCGTGGGTGCGTTTATAACTACCGGCACGTAAGTTGGCAAGAGATTTTGTAGTGGGGGAAGATCGCGCACGCACAGTTTCATACATTTTTACATGCGCGAACTTCCCCCATTACAAAATATCTTGCCAACTTACGTGCCGGTAACTGTGCAAACATATAAACTCACATAGGTACGCAAACAACCAGACCCGAAACAAGGCCATACAAATATTGGTTGCGTGTGGGAACCGATCCTACCTGGGACGTACAGCGCAGCAGCCAATCGCTAAACCACTGCGCCAACCGTGTCCTTAAACTTTTAAAAACACAAACATTACATTTACCTTCACACGATACAAATGACAAACAGTTGACTCTGATGCTGGCACTTCACTTGGCGTATTTGTGCAAATATTTGTCTATTTGGATAATATAAAATCGACTTCATTTCAATAATCACAGGGTATATTTTGTATTATCCAAATAAGGCAAATATATAAACAACAAAAACAATATACAAATACGTCATTTAAACTACTAGTATAATATTGATGCATGAATCCCTAAGCGTCATCTGTCACAATTTGCACATTTTTTACTCGCGCCCCTATTCGTGGGGAGCGCCGACAACTCAATATGGACGACTAGGTAATGACAAATGATTTGTGTTTTGACAGCGTGTTGTTAGTAGAGTGGGTATGATGGCTGGGTATTCGTTTAACTGCAAGACACTATTATTCGTGAAAGGTTTTGTGGCAAACTTACCTACACTGAAATTAAGTCACCTGCCTAGCCTTTTTCCATTTTTTTACGAACCCGCCCACTTGGGCGGGTCCCTTACGCAACTTTTTGTCTCAAAAAGAGCCAATTCTAATATAACGCGATATTTATTTAATATGAAAGCACTTGTCATCAAGAATTTATTACAGTTACTTCTGCAACCATTCTCGAACACTCAAAGATCCCGTCAATGCATCTCAAATGTTATCATTCAAAAGGAGTCGCTTTGAAAAATGGAACGCTATTCAAAAATCGAACACTACACCCGCTAATCGTGGAGGCGAGGACATTTTAGGATACAGCCATACGCAGCTACCTTGACATAAGCGTAGCGTAGCTTAAAAAGGGAAACATATTTACAATGAAGCTTGGATATAGACTGATATATACAAGAATTGCTCGTTTAATAAATTATATTGAGTTTATGTTCATTCGCAACTACTGTTAATTTTTTCGCGGGAGGTACCCGTGCTACCCCTATGTGCTAGGTATATATTTTAGTATAAAAAAACTAGACTTTGTATAAAAATCACTCGAGCGAAGTTGCGGGCAAAAGCTAGTTCATTATAAAATTAGACGAATGCCATAACAACGCTCACACTATCGTTATTTCACTGTTGTATGCTTAACATTTAATACTAAGCAGTAAAAAAAATCGCATAGATGTATTTATTTCTTCAATATAACCTAGAAAAAAAAACCTTATTTCTATCGTTATTCAGCCTGTTTTCGTCTAATGATGAAAGAAACGCAAAGCGAAAGTTCAACGGTCGACAACAAAAAGTACAAAAAAGGTATTGTGAACAAAATCCAAATCCGCTCCTTCTTTGCAAGTAATACCAGCCTTAAATAGAGCACCCAATTTAAATTGAACAATAAAGGATACGAATAGCTAATCGATAGTTCATTTTTCTACTCGACTAACGCCCGGGTGATCCCATTAAGGAGGCGCAACACTAACGTAGGGCGCGATAAGGATGTAGTGACACCATTAATCAGCGAGTTCTCGATTCATTAACGCGAGCGGCGAGCATCGATTTGTCATAGGGATGTGCGTTAGATACGGGGCAAATTGTTTTGGTGCGATAGCTTTGCTCTATGATGGAGTAGGGAAGGGAAGATTGTTTGTTGCACTTAGGGATGCAAGGGATATCCGAGGAAAAATATTTCTTGTGATTTGTTTGGTAGAAGAAACTTGTGATGGATTATTTGTTTACGGAGCTAACATTAATAATATTTTGCTGGAAAATGCAGTTTATAGTGTAATTGGAAAAGCTTCTATATGTCGCCGTCATCTGGTTGAATCTGCGATTTGATTGAATGACTAGCGCGTTCATTGAATGACAACATTCAATTGAATGACTAGGCCGAACATTGATTGAACAAGCGTCACTCAACGTCCAACTAGATAACGGATTGTAACATAGCCCTTTGATCAGAGCGGACGTAAAATCAGTCAGGTGATTGAAATTTAGTTCATTTTTTCCCACTGCGGCGCTAGTAGTCACCAAAACAAATATGGCGTCAAACAGCTCGCACAGATAGAACTGTGTTGATATTTTTTTTTATTAAATTTACTTTAAAGTGCGTTATTCGTAATAAAATAGTGGGTTAAAATTTAGTATACGGTAGCACGAATTAAGGGAAGGGTGGTGTTAGGGAGGGGAGAGGGAGGTCCACCGTCATTCAATGAACGCGCTAGTCATTCAATCAAATAGCAGATTCAACCAGATGACTGCGACATATACATCAAGCACAGAATGTTTACCAAATCATCATCATCTGCTTACTCTGCTTATGCTTTTCCCAACTGTACCCTGTTCACAATAAGATTAGACATAAACACAAACCTTTTTTACAGTCCCTTCAACCGATTTTGACTTCTATTCCGTAGGCTTAAGGATGACATTAGAGGCAAAAAAGTGGTTACAATAACAACTGTTTACTGCAGTTGCCTTTTGTCAGCTACCAACGCAATATAAGTCAAAATCGGTTGAACGGACTGTAAAAAAGGTTTCTGTAAATGTCTAATCTTATATAGTGAACAGGGTATAGGTATGTAGGGGTCGACTTCCAGTCTTACAACTGAATACCAGTGTTCTATATTGATCCATTGCCACCTACTGCTAAACTAGATACTAGAACCGAGTTCATTAAAAAAATATCCTTACGTTCAATCTCTAACGAAGTTAGCAATTATGGACGTGAAATTGGTCTGTAGAAAAATTATTCCATCAAGAGGAAATTCCTTTCACATTTTTCTTCCAAAATTCACTTTAACCTGAGCAATTTTTAATTTACAACTCAGTTATTTTATTGCCCTTAACCTCTAAAAGCGTTGCTCCTTTGAACCCTTGACTATGTACGGAACGCCAGACATTCTTAGAGTAAAGGCTCACGAATTTAAAGTGCCCGTCTTTACGACTGAAGACAGTCTAAGATAATGTTAAAACTGGATAAGAAACCTCCTAAATGTGTTTAATTAGAAGTTGAGTGTTATTAGGTGCTTCCGTTATTAAATGTGTCCCTAATGTTTTGGTTAATGAGATTAAGGGATGCTTTTCCACTTTTGTCGGAATTATTGGTGTTTAATTTTAAGATGGTGGTTTAGCAAACAATGTAGAAATTATTGACGGCACGGTTGGCCTACTAGGCTGAGTGATTGGTTGTTGAACTACGTGTGGCGGGTTCGATTTCCGTACTGAACTAATGTTTGTATGGCCTACAGGTAGTTGTTCGTTTGAGTCTGGTTATTTGTGTATGTAAATATAAATAATTTTGTAAACACAACCTCTATACAAAAGAATTTCCTAGTAAGTACAACGCAACGTTTTCTTTTTTAAAAGTAATAAGAAAAGTATTTAAATATTTTTGATCTCAAGTTATAAAGATTTGAAATAATCAAGAAACCATTGTAAAAAAAAAAATGGCTGTCTGTAAACTCGGTTTACGGACGATAGTTTTACGTGATAACGTCTTAAAGAAACATATTGGCTAACATATATAACATAGCAAATAATGGTTTCCGTCGACGTGGGCGGAGCTTATTGCTCAGGCTCAGGCGGAACGTGACACTTTTTCGTGCAGCCGATGTTCATCGATTTATAAGATGTTATCACGTCAAAAGACAGATGATTATTTACATGCATCAATAGACGCTTTGGAAGTAGTAACTTGAAAGCGATTTTGGCTTCTTTGACGTAGCGGACAAAAGGTTAATAGTGACTGACAAAAATCACGGAAAACTAGCAAAGAACAACAACGTCTTGACAATTTGTCTTTCGAAAACAAAGGAACAGCTGGAAAAGTTCTATCCAGCACTTAAGTTAATCGTCAACGTAAATACGACAAGGCGAATAAAAGGACATAGTTGAAATTGCTGAAGTACCGTCCGGTATTGTGCGACTATTTCAATGGTAATTTTCCTTTCACTGAGTCAAAGAAAAGTGTATAAACTTTGTGTAATATAAAAGTTTCTACAATGCCTAAAACATTTCTAGAACTCTCTCAAACGTTTCTAGACCCTTTGAATTCAATTTAGGTCTAAGACATAAATCTTAGGTTATTCACCCGATTATAACTTATATAAGTATGTCTTTGAGAATTTCCTTTCGTTGGAATTCGAGAAAATTTACATTATCTACCTACATAAAACTGGATAAATATTTTGGTTCCATTGTTCTTTCTACTAACCCAACTCTTACGTGGTGTAATTGAAATGCGCACTGTGACGTTGTCATTCCATCATGGTTGAGAATTGTCTAGAAAAAACTATGTTTAACGGTTTCTTTATTACAACATACAATCAATGAATGAATGTGATGATGAATGAAATGAATATTAGGGTCATCAGGGTCCAGTGAGTTTTTTACTTTCGTTTAATAGCAAACAAGCTGACGGCTCACCTCTTGTTTAGGCGTTACGGCTTTCTATACCAGACAGAGGCCTTGCAGATTTGCGTTGTCATCCAAGAAAAAAATAATTATAATATGTGGGGACATTTCACACACGGCCATCTGACCCTAAACTATAGAATAGTTGATTTGTTATTCTATGGTATGATTATTCTAACATTAAACCTTATTTGAAACAAAAATCAATGATTCAAAAATCTTCAAAGTAAGTATTCTGCGTGTTGATTATTCTATGAAACTAAATTATAAGAAAAAAATTATGTGAGACGAAATTCTATAAAACTATTAGGTAGCTATAAAACAACGTACAACTACGGTAGTACTAATACTTATACTGTGGTACAACCAAATATTGTTTATTATCCATAAGTGTTGCGCATTTTTGAAAATAATAATATTAATAATATATTACAACAAAACACTCATACGGCAACTTCTGAATTTTACCGCGCTTATAGTGTTTACCATATAGTATGAGTGTTTACGTCATAGTTCGGTGGCGAACTCTGAGATTAGCTTTGCGTAAGCAACCCTATTGAATTTGATTTTTTAATTCTTATTTTTTAATAATGTTGAAAATCTATCAAAGATATTTGACAGATTGTTGTAGCTTGCTTTGCAGTAAGTCGATTCTCGAGTCGAAACTCACAGTGGATTCAGATTCGAAGTTTAAAATGAGATCTTGCAATTATGTGAAAAATGGTACAGAGATCAGGGGTGTCACACCCCTGATCTCTACATAATTTTAACATAATTTTCGAATTCCAATTATTTGTACGGAAGCCTCCAACCAGTATACTTACCATATGTAACTGTTCATTTCCTAAAACGGAAGGCAGGCATCCCGATAATATATCAACTCAATGTCCAACTTTCACGCTACCGAATCCAAAATTAATTGGAGACCAATAGAATGTTTTGATAGCTATTAAAACAAACGATATGAACGAAGCGATGAGCATCCATCATTCATATCTAGCGGCTTTCAATAAGGTAACTTTCTCACTGACTTAAAGACTGGAGCGGGAATTCAGTGTCTTTTAATCAGGTGGATTTTATTAATAAAAGGAATGTACGTATCTGAAGGGATTAATCTTCGAGCTAAGAATGGAGTACAATTTTCCGTTAGTATAAGAAAGCAGGATCTGTCGACATGCTACTTTTTACGATAGAGTCAAAAAGTATGTAGGTACCTATTTGATTTACTTAAAGTGATAAATTGTTTATAACTGAACTTAGATTTACCACTTAGCCGCAAAACCAGAAATTACACTTTTGAAGTAGAACACCAAATCGTAAACTGTGTGAACCTTTAATAGTTTGTGAACTCTTAAACAAAAATTATAGGAACAAAATCTGCTAACCAATCATTAAATGTATTATTTCAAAAGTATTTACTCTGTGCTAAAACAACCGTAGTAAGAAATCGTACGCATCATACCATTGCCTTCACTGCTAACTCACCTATGAATACACACGAAATGAATATTAATATAGCAAATTATACTGAAATCAGTTCACCAACCCCTAACTTAAGTTTAGTTCACCTCACCATCTAATCCAATTACAGATACTGACCGTGAGAATCATTAGCCAGTCAGGATTATAGCTGCATATCAAACCTGTCTAACAATTTCCTTCTTGGTCGGTTTCAAACGTTTTGAATGGATTATGACATGAATAGACGATAGAAATTACAACTGCCATAATGACAGTTGGAAATGCTATTGCGTAAACGGTTGCGGCGTTTGATGGTTTTAGTATGTCTGTTTTAGTCGATTTGCCTTATTTAAATACAGGAATCGGTAAATTATTGGTTAAAGCGTTCGTTGAATATTTGTAAAAATATGTGACTAAAACTAAAACACAAGAAATTTGAAGAATTTTGGCAAAGCGTTTCGGGGATTCACAAGGGACCATATACATAGTAAGCCCTATTCCCATTTGATACGAAGCAATTTTTTTCTCTGGTATATTACGGTGACGTTTTTACCCATACTGCAAGGGTCTTGAAAAAAAACTCTTATAGTTCCTGTTCTGCTTACCAGTTGGCATTGTCATCCT
This sequence comes from Charanyca ferruginea, assembly GCA_947361185.1. Classification (NCBI taxonomy): domain Eukaryota; kingdom Metazoa; phylum Arthropoda; class Insecta; order Lepidoptera; family Noctuidae; genus Charanyca; species Charanyca ferruginea. The sequence continues at coordinate 17,449,132 of OX376077.1, read as the reverse complement.
AGCTCGCTCCCATAATAATCTGTATATTGGGATTATCTGATGGCATCCAGTCCAACCAGATGCCTTTCATATTAATATTACTCCCCGACATTTATATTATAATTACCTTATAATTTTATTATAAGTGCTGTGCTTTGCAACCGTCTCCCAGCCATCTTACAACCGGAAATCAGCAATAAGAAGCCCATCATTCGGTGTCCGTTTTGTAACTTTTTTAATTTATTACCTGTCATAATGCAATGCAATACGCTCTATACAGCCTTGTACTGTCTCTCTATGCATTATTCAAATATTTGTAATTATGCAAGATGACTTTAACTTCAAATCATTATGTTAAGATTATTAAGCAAAATGTATGCTACTTTATGTTCGCGTTTAATGTTTCTTATTTCGTAATTTTGCTGTAAATGTGTATTTTATTGGTAATATCAAGCTTAATTTAGCTAATTCACAGATTAGAGGTTCAGTAAATAAATATATTAAATAACTTTTGATGAGATAAGCATCTTTGGATTATGCAGATATCCTATCTGGAACGTAATCTGAAGTAAGTTACAATTAATTCATGCCTCGACGTTTTTGGAGACTTAAGTGTCATTTAAACTGTTTAAAAGGCAAATTGCGACCGACACTCGGGACAGTAAGCCAAGAATTTATGACTCCATTACAGGACACAAAACGAATCGACTAAAACGGACAATAGGCACCGCTTAACGAAATAAAGCGTTCTCCGATAATGACTAGAAGAGTATTAATAACCCGCTTAGAAGATAGCAACACCGAAATAGCCTTTATAAAAAGGCAGTTCGAAAAATAAACTAGTTCCATTTTTAAATTCGGACTAAAGGGTTTCGCCGCGCCACAGGCGCCGCTCGTGTTGTCATCACAAAAAATCCAAGGACAACAGAAAAAAGTGTAAAACGGACCACAAAATAGACATAATTTATATTTGAATTAACGACGCCATTGTGTGTTTTCGTTGTAATTTTTATTTACGATTGTTTACCCTATTTTATGTTTTAATATGACGCCATATTTATGGCTGTTTGATTCTTTCTGTTGGAATTTGATTTTTTCTTAGGGGATGTTTTAATTTATAGGATAGTTAGTATCGACATTTTGATGCGACTGGGTTGTTTTAAAACTCTTTAAGTGCTGAAGATTCCTTCTGATGGTCAGTTTTTTCTCAGCTGTATGTCAAACAATATTTATTTCCAAAACGTTATAAATATCTCTCTATTGTTAGTAAATTTTATTGGTAACGTTTACATGCTCGTATACTTACGGGCATAAAATTATATGAATCGTTAAGTTTTTTACTTATACAATAGACAGAACTATTAATAACATCATGCGCTAATAATAAATACTATTAAATATAAAAAAAATGCTCGAATTCTGTCTTAAAAGCTGAATGTTTACTTCGGCGTTCGGAAACACTTTCAAAACATTTCACACGCCGTTCATGTAGTTCAATGTTCCTTATTTGAATAAAAAATTAAATAGATCAGTAACATGGCGGTGCCAGAACTAGATCACACGGTGTCACGCTACGCTCGTAAATAATTAAGAAATAGCTTGTTTTAAATAAAACCACTAAAAACTTGTGTATACATATCGACAATCACATATTTTACTGCTTTTTTAGTATCGATGGTATTTCCGAAAGGACGACTAGGGGCGGTTTACGAGTTCAAGTAGATTGGAAGATTATAATTCGATATAAATTTAATAATGATTAATAATGATATAGACTTTTGGAGTATCGAATTAGATTTCGATGTTGAGTACCGTGGAGCTGCTTGATTACAAATTATTTGAAACGGTTCGGTTATTGTTAATCTGTGGTGGAAGCACAGGAATTATAATGGAGAAGACTTGTGATTAGATAAATATGAAAACTATTACTAAAAATGTGTGTTAGTTGTACCAATAACTCAAAGATAATTACTGTAGTATTAACCTCGTAATGTTTGTCTTCTTATTAGGTAGGTAGGTGATACGCAATTCTCAGTAGGTGTGATATATTTTGTTTACTGTAAAAACATCGCACATTATTGCAAGCAACCACAATGACTCCGCAGACATGAAAAAATAAAGTCTTTAGCAAACGCTTAAGTAACTGCAATTTTATGCGTTATACACGGTCATAAAATATTAAAACTAAAAAAAAATAAACATAGACCCCTCTCCTTTTTAGGGTTCCGTACCTCAAAAGTAAAAAACGGAACCCTTATAGGATCACTTTGTTGTTCGTCCGTCTGTCTGTCTGTCAAGACCCTTTATCTCGGGAACGCGTGGAGGTATCGAGTTAAAATTAAATCAATATACTCAAGTCTACGGTCCCTTGATACTGTAAAAAAATCAAACCTCTATGTTAACGTGAAAAAAAGACACGGCCGTTTTTTAAATTGGTTAGACTGAGCGTAGTGCAGTAATCTTATATATAAAAATCTTCTGTGCGTGTGTATGAAAGTGAACTCCTCCTAAACGGCTAGACCGATTTTGATGAAATGTTTTGTGTGTGTTCCAGTGAATTTGAGAATGGTTTAGATTCACAATTGGACCCGGTAGGTGGCGCAATAGTCGGTTTTTTTTTATTTTCAGGGTAGGACAACGTCTGCCGGGCTAGTTCTGATATATAAAATGACTCGCTGCTCGTTTCCGCACTATAAATGAATGCAAAATCAATCTTTAAAAAAATAAAAAATAATATAAAGTGCCAATAACGACTCCTCGTATATCCCTGTTCTCTCGTAGCAACCTAATATGGGAGTTCTTAAATCCCTATAAACCGAAGATGTTAGTGACGACAATGAAGTAACGGATCGTAAACTTTTTATCTCTTCATTCCCTTTTATATCTCCTTTATTTATACCCTTTGTTTTAACGTGAACACAATCAATATAAACCGTTTGGCTAAGTGTTCCGTTCAATCGTAATGTCATTCGAAATTTAAACAGTAAAATCGATTTTGAATTAGTCGATTCCTTGATTTGAGGGGTACGATTAGGTTGTTTGTGCTTTGTTTTGTGCTATTCACTGAATATCTCAACTTTGTTTTTTTAAATTTCTCAAATCCTGAAAGAAAACAGGAATTGTACAAAAAAAGTTAAGATGTTCAGAGAAGTTGAAATTCTAATTCTTATGTTTTTGGGTACCTAAAGAGTCTCTTCAGGCATTTAGAATATTTTAAAAAAAAAGTTAATAGTTTAACGAAAATCTCATTATTTCAAAACGAAACGGCGACTGTCAGTAATAGTAACACTGATAGCCGCCGTTTCGCAGTTCTTACACTGAAATTGCATCGTTTTTGGGGAAATAATATCACAAATAATGATATTTTTTTGCACACGTTTATCACATCACTTGTCTGCCAATTTTATAAATCCGTTAACGTCGCTTACCAAGCAGCAAAATGTAGTCTTGTAAATATCTTAGAAGCATTATTTTTTTAGTAACACTAAATACCTAAGTGAAACCAACTGTGGGCAGACGCTCTCTCTCTGAATGCATACATAAGAATGAGACTGTTATATGTGTTTTCTTTATCTTATGTATGCATTTAGAAATATAGCGTTTGCCCACAGTTGGTTTCACGTTTCACAAAAAGAATAAATCAATCAATCTTATTGAATGTGCTTTTAGGATGAAAAATGACATTATGCTAAATCGTTTTATCAAACAGTTTTATTTTATATATATGACTACAAGTCTAGTTACAATATTATAAAGTGATCCTGCAAACGTTTATAAAACTACGTTATAGTATCAAAAGTGCTTCTTGCGTAAATCGCCTCATAAGATGCTGTATTAGGATCAGTGATCTTTGGCAAACCGTTTACTGGATTCCTATAGGACGTATTGTCTTATTAGTTAATGATTATAGGATAATTTTGCAATCACTTTCTTTTTTTATGTGCGTTTTATTCATTTCGTAATATTTTAATCATGCGGGGGTTTAAAAATATGCTAAGTATATCAATCTACTCTTTTTTTTCATACAAATGAATGTATGGATCTCGCCATGATTCTTACTGGCATTTTCCGTTTTTAAAATCATCACGTGTCCTTCTAAAAATATTCTTGCGTGATATAATTGATAATGAACAGGTAGATAGATTAGATCATACCACACGCGTCTTTTCTTTCCCAAAAATAAAGTTACGAGATACATTTACGCAAAATATGCTCTGAGATGTGGAGTTGCAGACACTAGCCCGAAAATTAAGCATTGTTATAGAATTGCTTTTAAATTTTACGCCAGGCTACCTTCTGCCAGCGACTTTGTCCGTGTGGAACACAAAAGTAGCTAATAGTAAAGTAGATTACTGCACTAAGAAAAAACTAACAACAAAGAATTGAAACCGGACCTACTTCCAGAGGTTACAAAAAAATATGTATCTGAAAACAAACAAACTTTACCTTTAATAATATTAGGTACTCATTTTATACTCAGCGGGCTATTATAATAACGGTTTCAGGATGTTGATGGGGCTGCCCCGTTTCTGCAGCGCATCAGGTATGTTTGCACAAGCACGCGTCGATGGCTTCCACGCCATCGTCAGACAGAAATCTGCCTCTTTGCTCTGCAGAGTGCGGCGCAGCTCCAACTCCATCCTGAAGACTATAGCGGGCATATACGAGTCTCCTTTATTAGGTGATGTTGTTCGAAGATGCTTTTCGAACAACAGCCTAGTCACTAAATAGATTAGTTTACTAACCCATATGGATGTTGCTAATCCGAAATAAAGATTATTTTATTTTATTTTTTTATTTTATTTATTTATAATAATACTACCTTATGCCAGTGACTTCTTCCGCGTGAATGTCTGTTACCGTGGATACAGGCAAAGTCGCGGATTAAAAAGTAGCCTACCAAATTATTGTCATCGGTAGCGTAGATAAAATTAATTAATTAAAATTAACTAAGTCGTACCTATCTTACCTACATACAACGGCTGTTTTAGCAATGTCATTACGAGACATCTCAAATAACTAACCTATAATAACCAGCCCGGATTAAATATTTCAGACTAATATTAATTATTATACACGTCACAACACATCACACCACACACATGCACACACACGCACACATCACATCTTAGTCGATCATAAATATAGAACACTATGCTCTATTATTAGAAATATAATATACGCGATAAAAAATTTAAAGTGACCATTATATCTTTACTAAGAGACTATAAATTCAAAATGTCGTATTATTGGATGTTCAACGTATTGATAAATTAGGTTAACTAGCCGTGAGTGATGGCCGATTTTATTTTATGAGATTTTTAACGATCTCTAATATTGGTATTATAAGTTTTCTTGTCTGTTTATATTGTTTCAGGGATATTTTAACAGATTTTATCTTGAATTTTTATGACTGCGTGACGGAGGTAAAGGCTTGGGAAATAAATACTAAGCAGATAGCTACAGTTCGGTACCGTCGTTCGTGGCGGCTCTGAACACGAGGCGTGTGGCTGCGCAGTAACAATTTGCAACGATGGTGAGGGGCGGAGTATTGCGCAGCCAGTAGCGCATTTCACAGCTGTCATTAAGTTTGAATCGAACTGTGTTTGAAATACTACACGACACGGTTGGCGCAGTGGCTGAGCGATCGACTGCTGCGCAGCGTGTTGCGGGTTCGATTCCTGCCCAGGGTAAACATTTGTGTGATGAGCACTTGTGTTTGCATTGTGTCTGGGTGTTGTTTATCTATATATGTATGTATTTACAAAAAAAAATGTATTTGTGTATGTATATCAGCTGTCTGACACCCATAGTACAGGGTCTCCCTAGTTTGGGGTCAGATGGCCGTGTGTGAAATGTCCCCACATATTATTATTATTTTTATTTTTTTTATTACTTATGTAGAACTAATTTTTATATAGAAAGACGATGTTCAAGTACTGAATCCTTTTTGTAATTTAAAGATTTTCGGGTCGCAACTGCCTCCTGCTAAATTTAAACATCAGTTGTATAACTTTATTATCATCCTTGAAAAGTCTTTTTTCACAGTACCTACCTACGTTTTTACAGTATGCGTCTAGTTTTACAAAAATAACAATAAAGCCACTAAAATATTGCAAACATAAAAGTCAACAAAAATAAGAATTAGTCCACACAATCGGGTGTTCACAAATCTCACACATAAATAAAGGTTTAAATTAGATTATAATATCGAAACGACATTTCGCCAACAAAATTCTCGACTCGATGAATAATGCAAAGGTCAGTTGAGACTTAGCAAAAAACATTTTGTTTTGGTAAAACGAGACCTATCATTAAATATTCTTAGCCACATAATTATTCTGTTAACAAAACGTCATTAAAATTTTTAATTTGTAAACTAATGGGACTTTATGCAAATGTCAGTAAAACTAATTATTATTAAAAAAAATTGCTCACGATCTATGGTAGAGTTGGACTAGGTTTTATTCTTGACATTAACATTAAGTTCATAAATTATAGAACGTTGATTTAAGGTCCTTATCTAATCTATACCCTGTTCACAATAAGATTAGACATAAACACAAACCTTTTTTACAGTCCCTTCAACCGATTTTGACTTCTATTCCGTAGGCTTAAGGATGACATTAGAGGCAAAAAAGTGGTTACAATTACAAATGTTTACTGCAGTTGCCATTTGTCATGCTACCAACGCAATATAAGTCAAAATCGGTTGAACGGACTGTAAAAAAGGTTTTTGTAAATGTCTAATCTTATTGTGAACAGGGTATAGGATGGTAACTCTGTATGAACGTGGGAAAGTGTACAGGCTTTGCAAGTTTTTGTTAAGATTGTGGTAGCAAAACTACTAACGCAGTTTTTGCTTATGTCAACTTATTGGGGGTGTAATTTTAATATTTGTTTATCGATACCTTCTACGCATCTAATTATAATATTATATGGACGCTGTTTGCACCTTTAACTGAACGTGAGCAACGCCTTTCGTAAGTTTTATAGGCTTTACGTACTAATATTACATCCTGGCCGACTAAGGTTGTCAGGGATACCTAAAACTTACAAAACAAAATTAAATAATAAATTAAAAGGTAGACAAAGCCCCGTGGAGCTAATTTTATATTATAAATCAAGCAAATCGAAGACACCATCGAAATCAGTCTAAAACTAATTCATAAAAAGAACACCAAGTTACAAATCCTGCAGATTTTTATCGACCCCATTTTATGCTCGCCAGTTCCAATTCCAATCAGGAATTAACCACTTAAGTATAAAGTGATTTATTCTACTGACTTCAAGCCGGTGGTCTAAGATTGCCTATTCCCAAAATTGTGAATGAAATTTTAAAAACTTCAAGGCGGAAACACGTCATTAACTTTTATTAGAGGCACCGCCTTGGCATAAATTAATACTAGATTCACAGACGACAGGTAAGATTGGCCACAAATAAGCGGGTGACAATGAAAAAGTCCTAGTTTTCGGGTTGACGGAATCCCATCAAAATACCTGGTAGTGATGTATTCTGACCGCATCCATCTTGTTATAAAGATCGCGATCATCGATTTCGAGGAATCGACTAATGATTACTGGCAACCCTACGATGTGTCACGTTCATGTTTTTTCGGGACCGACCATCGCCAATTAGGAATTGTTTCTTTTTCGTAAACTTTGATCCTTTGATGCTTGATCCAACCTCTTTTGCTATAACATTGAAGATATTAGTTGTATATATTAATAGTTTTCCTGTCTTCTTTTCGTTGTTTACTTTTTGTTGTTGAATCACTGCTCATCCCAGAATGAATGCCTTTATAAGTATTTACTCACAATAGATCCTAAACATGTCTCTTCCCGTACAAATATCGGTAAATTCAGCGGTTGCATTCATGAAACTATCTACATACCGCGAATACACCGAGTGGCGCGCATTCACTTGACTGACATTCGATTATTGAATTTGCATTCGAAGTATAAATTGTTGATGTTTATTTTAAATACAAATGTGGGGACATTATGTTTATGTGTAGTCAACCTCTTTGGCCTATTAGATAGTTTATTGACGAGTAATATGGAAGCAGGTTGCTTTGGAAGAATAATGCTTACCTTGTCCCGGTGGTCTAGCGACGATAAGACCACCCCGTCATCATACTTTATGTTCGCATTATTTCAGCCTAGGGGCGACATACGATTAAATTTATTCGTCTATGGTTCCGTTTAATATTGTAATGCAACTTAGGAGTCTCATGAATGTAATTAAACGTCGCAGGTTATGTCATTAGCTTGGCAGACATCGTTGACAATATGTCACTATGACGGTCATACATGATCATATAACCGAAAACTTCTATCTCGCATCGATAGGACATAACTCACTAAATGTAGGTCTCCGACCATTTATTTATTTGCTATGTAACTGTCGCGCATAACTTGTTCACAATAGAGGGTAAGCACTATTAATTGTTGTAACAAATGTCACATGATGTCATTTACTGTGGCAGGTCGCCAGTGTGCCTTTCAAATTTCGAACTTCATTGAGTCTATGAAAAACGCATTCTCTTTTTGTTTCCGTGCAACACTGACAAACGTCATAATAATTATTACGTCGGAATTGTACACTATTCTATAGCGATTTTCATTAATTATATCAATCCGTTTATTTATATTTGAAATATTCTTACCCTTGCGTAGGCAATTTCGGTCAAAAAGTATAGTAAAGTGTAGTTACCATTCCCTAATTTATATAGACGTTAATAAAACACACTTCAACATAAAGCTTTAAAATTAGTAATAGTGTCAGCCTTTCAGCGGTATAATAATAGGTTTCGTACTAATTAGAGTGTTACAATTCCATTATTAGTTTTACGATCATTGTCTTAAATTAACTCGCTGAGTTTATTATAAGTGTAGAATTATATAATATTTACTACACTTAACCGAGATTAGTTGAGAAGAGATTAATAGATGCTAAGGCATAAGATAGGACCACAGCATGCCTAGGTACCTAGGTTTTCAAGCGGACCTTTTCAGAGCTGTCACTTTAAAACATTACTTATTTCTGTTAATTTTAAATCCGATCATCAATACTAATATTATAATAGTGAAAGTAACTTAGTCTGTCTGTCAGTCTGTTCCACGGTCACACCTAAACCTCTGAACCTATTTTGATGAAATTTGGTACGGAGTAAGCTTGATCCCCAAAAAAGAACACAGGCTACTTATTCATACAGGCGACTCCGTGTCCCGGACAAGAACTAGTAATTGTATAATTTCGAGCATCATTTCAGAATCTTTATGCAACAAATGGTACAAAAGCGGACTTAATGCATTCTCTACCAGTCAACCAAAGGTGGTGAAGAGATACCATGCCAGGAGTAAATTATTGTGCGAGCATAAAAAAAGCAAAAGTCTTCTATCATTGTCTTATTTTTCCTACAAATGAGGTTCTATTAACCTATTTAATTTTTCACATACGCGGTGAACCTATTTGGCCCATATATCTGGCATGCATGCAACAAACATGGCCGGCCTAGTTCCACTTTGGTTTGGCAGCCGTGTATATTCTCACTTATTTTGTAACTTAAGGGCTGCCAATGAGACATAATATTGGCTAAAAAAGCTTACATAGCTTTCTCTGTGTGAGCACCAACTATAAATTCATATTGTGGATAGTTACTACATTTTCTTGCACATTATCTTTAAAAACGAACATTTACTCGCGACTTTGTCCGGTTGTCCCGGATTAAAAAGTAGCCTATCTTCTTATCCAGGTTCTATGCTACGCTAAATTTAAATATTTTTTTTTTTTGCAGACAGGGTAACTTCGTGTTTATATTATTGGTATGAATTATCTGAACTTGAGACCTACTTAGTTAGTTAGTTAGTTTGTCGGGGCCTTTTCCGCACTTAGCCACTTGATTGGGCCATTGTACGTGAAAAACTGTCTCTTCTCTTATTCCAGTCATCCCAGCTCATCCCAGAAGGCGAGCAGCCTTTTCAGGTCGCTGCAGACTTCCGATAGTGATGCTGGAGACCGGAGAATCTGTGCCCGTTGATCCGCCACGCTCCTGTACTCCATGAGCACGTGCTGTGGCGTTTCTTCCGCCTCCATGCATCCTCTGCACAGAGGGCTATCTGTCACACCTTTTGGTGTATAGGTGTTTGTTTAGGGGACAGTGTCCGGTTATCGTACCTAGTACTTTACGGATTTGGTCCCTGTTCAGTCTTGTGAGGTTGCGGGCAAGCTATTTCGAAGCTGCCGGAACAGCATTCTTCGTTTGCCTGCATCCTACGCTGTTTCTCCATTCTGTTTGGTGGTTATCTTCTGTTGTAAACCGCAGCCATGTTCTGATTTGTGCCAGGGGTATAGGCAGTAGTGGTTCCGGGCCATATACCGTCGTCTTTGAACCCCTTTTGGCCAGTTCATTGTTGAGACCTACTTGTTTCAGTCTTATTCTTACAATATTACAATCATTATGAGAATAGTTTATGAACAAAACAGTTTAACCCAAAATTGTCAGTTTATTTCTGTTTTTCTCAAAAGTCGCAAAGCAAAATACTAAATGAATAAAAGTGTACTTAGTTACTGTTTAAATAAATAACCAGTTACCTAAATAAGGATCATTCATCAAAGCAACACAAAGATGACTAACCACTCTTGTCTAACGTCGGTAACTCCTAATTCCCTTTAACTGTCCCGTCACTAAAAAGTACTAACGCAAAAGTCTTCATTTTAAAACACGAGTGACACCCCTGTATAAATCTGTCCCGACTAGACTACTGTAATTGACATATTTATTGCAGAATAAATAACTCTAGAGACGCGTAAATTAGGATTCAGAGCTTTCTAATTTAGCTTTACATTGCCATCTACTGTTATCCGATTTCAGAGGAAGTTTTCTTACGGTGTTGGATTTCGTTGTTTTTTGGTAGAAATGTAAGTCTGTGGGTGGTTTTTGCTACTGTAAAATTGAATCAAGACATGTATCTTTCTTTCTACCTTTTTCTTTTAAAAAAGCAGTGCCTCACTCTACGAATTTATCTATATAGTTGGTGCGTTTACAAACATAAACTCACATACACATTAACCAGACCGCATCGAACCTGAAGCATGCGGCGCAATAGACAATCGTACGTCCACTGCGCCAATCGTATCGTCGTGACATGAATGGAGCTTTGACGGGGTCGATTGCTTTAAGAGATATTGTACCTCAAGATTGCAGGTTTGTATCTGAACTTAGTTGTAAGGAGACTTTAGAATTAAATATTATTTCTGTAAATAAAAATCACCGACTATGAACACGTCTTGTGTCCGTAGTTGTTAAAAAGCGTTTGTGAGAAAAAATAGTTTTAAAAACCCGCAAAAGTCGGAAATTGGGATGGTATTTTTATATCAATTAAAGAGCTCACATCTCATTTTCTTCATTAATAAATTGCACTCATGCGAAGCCGGGGCGGGTCACTAGCTTAAGATAAAGTAGGACTAAGGATGTCTCAGGATCATAAAAGTTGGTGGGTAGTCAACGTCGTCCTTTTGAAAGATGCCGTCACAAATAAAACGAGTGTCATTCCAATGTTGCCAACACCCTAATAACCTACATAGTGGGTGTTGTGGACACTTTTAGGCACAATAAGAAAAAAAACTATAGATTTTATTACTTTGTAAGTGACATACGCAGGAACATGTCAATAAGGACACTAAAATTTAATTTCGTCATATTATATCCTTTACAAGGATCAACGTATCTTCTTTAGCGATTGTTTCTGGTCCATAAAGATCGTACGCGATAACCCTATCTATGCTAGTGTCGTGTCGCCTATTCACTATCGATAGTCGATCATCGGTATCGATAAATTCACGATCGTAAAATGTTTGACCCTCGAGGTTGGCACGATTTATCGATTAGAAAATGTATGTAAATATTATGAGTATCGATATTTACATGTTGCAGGGAATCATTGAATTAGAATAATCTTGTTAGTCTTGTTTGAAAGCGAGTAACTTAAGTCTGAAATATTAAATGGCATGCGTGCATGCATGTATTATGCATGCTTTCACATAAACTTGCGGGTAGGAACTTACCTTTATTCAGTCACATTGAATAACTTACGAATCTTTTCATAAACTGACAGCAAGTAAAGATACCAAACATATGACTGGTTATTTTATGACCAAATGTGTACAGAAAGTGCGGTATATTTACTACTAATGTTAGTGTATTTTTATGTCTTTTTCATACGGTCCGCCTCGCAATAAACTTGACTGCATTAGCGGATGCCACTTAATGTTACCGTAATTTGCAACTGCCATTTAATAAAAACTTAAATAGCCATGGAATACTGACCACCTTAATTTTCTCTTTCAAAACTTTCCATTTTAATTAATCTTATCTCTAAAATTAACTTTATCGATATCCAAATTGCTTACGATCAATCTCTAGAGTCCTTATCTTTGCCTACTTCTCACACCATTTGCCCTATGAACCAATTCTCTAAACGAATCCTGTTACTATTATTGGGAATTGGTCCCAATAGCGATAAGATAGCATATATTATGACGGTTGCCACGTAGGTGCGATTTAATTGATAATAACGTGTGCCACCTGCCTTAATTGAACTATTAGTAACGGTTAAATATTATCTGTGGCTGATAGTGATGTGATTGGGGATAAAAACCGTTTATTTAATTAAAGGACCCGGTAGTAGTGGTTCCTATTTTAAATATTGTGTAAGACTTATTTATTTTAAACTGTTCTAAAGTTAAAGACAATAAGAGTTAGAATTTTTTTTTAATTATTTACAAGACAAGTATCCTCCTTCAATGGATCCGTTTAGACAAAAACAACTGCCTTATATTGCTGTGTCATCACGGTGATCAGCTGTGAATGGAATAAAATGTGCATCAATTTCTTAGTTCTACAGTAAATCTGGGCCTCCCGTATGTAGGCCACTGGAGTACGCTTAAAATTAAATTACTTAAATAATATTTCTCTACAAGTGAAATTCCGAAACGCTCCAATACAAATTATGTCCATTCTCTGTAATGGCTACCGATAATTTTCAAAACCCATAATTAAAAGCCGTAGGCTCGTTTTACACGCAATTATATGTCTTTTACGATTAACAGTTAAATAGTAACCGCATACGGTACATAGAGACGATATTAATATCATCCAGTAAAGCTTCGGGGTAAATGGCGACCTCTAGTGGTCCATTATGAGGTTACAATGTGCAGTGCTGCCAACTTTATGGTTAGGTTTGCGCGCCAATGCGGTTCTGTCTGAGAATTGGCGGGAATATTTGGCGCAGGTTTTGAACGCCATTTTATGAACATTGTGAACAATAATAATTTATTATCATGAAATTAGCAGCGAACAGAAAATGTGTTCGTTTAAATAAAAACGACATCGTATTTAACATCTAACCTTTACACTAATAAACCATAACACACCATTACTACATTTTATCTTATTACGTACCTAATTAATACAAACTTGGCAACACACCTCCAAGAACTTCAAACTCCATGGGTGGTATACAGTACACAGCGATCGCATTATTTAATAACGACTCATTCAAATAGATTGCATTCCATTGCGTATTTAGTACGCGATCACCGACGAATCAGTTATGCAGCTCCCGCTTCCTATATTAAACAGGTTGGTTAGATGGTAATTGTCGAGTGCACCACAGTAAATTTTAATGTTCACCATTTGTTTAGTTAACCACGCTGAGATTTAAATGTGTTGTGTGAGCAGTTACTAAACGTAACTGTCTTTGATGAAGTATTTAGAACATGGTTACAGGAGCTTTCGTTTTGTTACATATGTAACCCAGTTTGTGTGACAATAGGCCAGCAGCTGCCGGTGAAATGGCGACTAGGAAGTCCTAATTTGAGTCTTGTTTGGTAAATTGCTTTGACAACCTCCTATATGAACCTTTCCATTCCTAGCATTCTCATTTCCTGGTATTCCGGATTTAATTCCTTCATCGAAACTGTTTGGTAGATGCTATATTGCTATATCAAAAGTATATCCCATGCAGCCACTATAATATTATACTGATTAACATTTTAGCTATCATTGTAATAAGCCTAGCAAGCCGTGCAAAATTTCAACACTTGAAAACTTCCAACCGCTTCTAAAAGATAAAAGTTCCATTTACTTTAGCGACACATAAAGTTTTGATTTACCTGAGGATTAGTTGGTTGGATTATCTATGGTTGGATTAGATTACAGTTCTTTTTTACCACATGCACGACCACGACTTCAATGCAGTAGAGCAACTACCGCCCAGGAAACCATAAGTTTCTACTACACGTCCATAGAAAGGAAAGTTTGCAAAAAATGATTTATCTACAACACCGTGAATAATTGAATACGCATATTCATAAACTATTACATAGCTGTCTCGTGGGAGTGTCATGTCAACCAGTAACATGCTGGAAAAGTAATTGAACGCGCAATACCGGCCACTACCACGGAAAATCACACATCTAGTTCACAAGGTGACTTAGATGTGATAGGTAACTCTCCATAAAGTCCAAATCAACCATCGCTGGCCATCGCTACGGGAATGGCATTTACTAAAGAACTTCCGATAGGACAAATTGCAACATCATAAATCTATGAGACAATAATTTTCACCCACCGGCCGCAGTAACCCGCAAACCATCGAAGATTGAATTTAATGTCCTCGATAGTTTGTGTCTTGGGACAATTTAAGAGGCATTAGTACACCCCACAGCAATTCACTTATACATATTTATGAATAAAACAACCAATTTGTATTGCGTCGTGCACCCGGCTGGTGCAGCCATAACGGCATAACAACCGCGGGGTAATACGGTTATCCTAAAAGGATAGCCCCAATTTGTTGAAATTGTCAAACCAATACCTTGTACGCGCCTCTTTGTGCTCCGCTCCCTACATAAAAGGGAGTTTATAGCGGATTTATTTAGTGATAAATTGTGTTCAGATAGTATAATTGTAGAGTACGGCCACTGATTCTTAAACCAATACACAATATAAATGACTGTGGCTCCATTCCAACCAGTGGTCACGGTAACAATGCTGACCCCAATTGCGACCACGTTGCTCTGGAACACACGCCAACAATCCCTATTATTACGCCTATTTTGACAACTAATCGCATCTTTTTCTTTGTTTCAGAAGGATCTCTCGGACGATTGCGTGTTCGAGGAACATATAGAGGAGAACAACTACAACACATACTCGCGGTTACGCAACGGGAAGAAAACCTTCTTGGCGCTTGACAACAGGGGGAGAGCGAGACGAACGCAGATCCCCATGAATCGGCCGCTCGGCAACCTGTCCCCATACGCGCTGTCGCTGACGAGGCGCTGGGACGGGCCCAAGCAGTCGCACTGCCCGCCGCGGCGGCATCGCGGCAAGCTGAAGCGGCCTCCGCCGCGACACAGAAATTGCCACATACGCCTCCAAAAAGCGAATTTGAGGCATAAAAGGAAGCACAAGAAGGCTAACAATCCCAAGAAAAAGCAGCGGCATCCGAAGACGAGAAGAAAACACGAGAACGGGACGACGACCACAACCGATGTGACGTGGGACGAGTCGACGATGTCGACCATGTCTACTACGGACGCCGAGTTTTTTCGGTCGGCGACCGCGCAGGAGGCGGTCGCACGCGCGTAAGTCGGGCGCTGGTCGCGGTCGGGGCAGCCGTCGCGCTCGCACACTAGCACCGTTCCACACTTACACGTGCAAGAATCTCTGTATCATTCCTATTTAGTGCCGTTCCGATTGATACACGGAACGGCTCGTGAAATATTACGACAAAGTAGCATTGCTCTCTTTACGAATGGCGCTCCAATTTAACTATCGAGAAAGTTGAAACCTGTGACGCGTTCTTAACGAATGTTTGTCGACACTTGAACTTCGTTCTTCCTTCACTAGTAGTACGTACGAAACATAATACTCAATGTTGAGTGGCGGTGTTGCCGTTAAAGTCGATACATGTTAACAATAAAACGAATGATATTATTCTACCAAAGCTACTGAAATTATCTATCTCAATTTTTATTCCTAGTTCGCTTTAAAACGTAGGTTTATCGGCAAGATTCCAGTTGTTAGTTACTGTTACAAGAAATTAACGTAGATCTTAAATTAACTTTATTCGATAATGACTAAAACATTGTTTGTTTTTGACGTCGAGATTATCGTTTGGTAAGGTGGAACTGTGTTAGGAGAAGGCAAAAGATTCCTGTCAATTAAAATTTAGCCTAAATACTTATCGTTTCGGAATCACTCTCTCGAACGCTTCATTCTTGTTTATTATCAATGTTAATTTCTAATATTTCTTGAATTGTTGTATCTTTCTTCAAAATCCCATTAAGTAACATTCATGTAATATGTTCCCTTAATTAGCCTTAAGTTATTCATTAGTGGATTAAATTGACCGTTCGGCTCTATTACGAACACAACATTTATAGTGTCCAGATATCTTAAATGCTCGTAATTTTCCACATTAACAAAGTGCTCTAAAAGCTTAGGTATTCAAATTAAGAAATTAACGCTCTATTCCTTTCAAACATTAAAATGGTAATAACAACTTTTATGTTAACATCGAAATTAAAACATCGTCAGCTGCCTTCACTGAATACTTCAATACTACGGAGAGAAGAAATTCCGAAACGTTTTTGTACTTAGATACGTGTGTTGAGGTGTAATTTCATAAGAAATTGACTGAAAATTGGACTGAGTAATGTAGTTTATGTTGGTTTCGGCCTAGGCTATGATAGGATTACGTAGTGCGGCGGGCGGCATGCTTCTGTATTCTATTCTAAGTTATATTCGAGCGTCGGAAGCGAGTGGCCCTGTATTTAATATGTCTTCGAAGTTATAATCGACACACAGTGTTCCCACTGGGTGGCTTGGTGACACTGTGACACCCCGCGGTGAGGACTAAACCAGTTCGAACTGGTAAATATGAAAAAGCTATAAAAATATTATAATTGCGTAATGCACATTTCTAATACAGGTCCACTCATTCGACTCGTCCAAAAATGTAGTGATAAACATTAATGACGACGAAGTGACTATTAGTATGTAGTTCTAAAACGTGTATCTAATTTGTAAATTTATTTATTTTCCATAGAGAAAGTCGTATTTTGTTAACGTTTTAGTTGATGTTTTTTATTCTATCGTCCCCTTTAGTTCCAACCGAATGTAGATGTGTAGGATGTCATACGCTTGTACTTTTAGTGAGCCAATATTATTTGTATTATATTTTTAAGTCCGTTCGGTAACAATATGTGCTTTGTATGCTGTTTTGTATAGTGTGTAATGGATGCATTTGCAAATATTGTGATTGAATGGATTTTACACGATTACATTCTCTTTAGTGATGTCCCTCGCAATCTGAATATGTGCGCAGATTATGTAGCAGGTGTATAATATCTTGGACTTTGTCAGCGAACATTTTATACGTGCAACATTAAATTTTCCGAATTTATTAATTTACCTAGTTATGTTTCGTAAATTTACCATCAACTTCTTTTTTTTTCGAATTTAAGCCGTAATAAACTCTATTAAACAGGTTTTAGTTATGGTACCTAGCTACGGGTATAGAGTTGGAAATAAATTACCTAATGAACTTATCTAGGTATATCAAGTACAACTAAATGTTCGCTGACTAAGTGTGCCAAGATTTTTTTTGTGAATATATGCAGCAAGCTTTATGAATGTACCTACGTATGTTATACGAATGATATTTTGAATTTATTTATATGTATGTATAATACTTTAGGTATCACATGAAAGCGATATGGAATACGTACATAACGAAGCATTTACTCATAAACATTTTTATATAAAATAATCACGATCGTACCGATTCCTTGTCGTTTTCGTATAAGTCAATAAATTATTCGATTCTCGGATTCGTTATACTTGACTCGTTATTGTAAATGAATAGGTACCAATCGATCTTTATGTTAGTGTAGAAGCAGTATTTCGGTATTGTAAAAAATGGTTCTCCGTTACAGTATCTAGTTTTTGTAGTTTTTTATATTGAATAGAGATTGTAAGAAACTTCAGCAATGTCAATAATTGGTTTTATTTTGTTCTCCTATAAGTAATGTTACTGGCAAGCTGTAAAGGTGCCGTGTTTACAAACTCTATAGTCTCGCTGTACAAAAAAAAAATTAAGAATTAAAAAAGGAACTTAATGTCAGTTATTTTTTTCTAGGTATACCAGTTAAGAGTCATATTCAGCCTAATAAGTAGTAAAATATAAATAAATATAATTTATCAGTCTGCTATAATAAATTATGCGAGAATCCGTGAGTTTGCATAACAATGTGCCGATGATGGTGTAAAAATATGAGTGTTATGTTAATTTAATGCCCATGTGCCATAATATATAGGTACCTACTACCCTTTGGGTTAACCTACCGATTCAATAAACAGTGTTCATTTTCAAGCAGTTGCTATACTCAAGTAAGAAATATGGGGATTATCCACTTCGCGCCCAATTGAGGACAATATATAAAACTGTAGATAAAATATAATAAATAACTTTTTTCTTAACGTGGTGTAAATACCCCTTGTTTCTCGAAAATTGTATAATTATATAAGAATGTCAAGAGGAGTCAAACAGTATTACTTACTTAATTAATTTCGATACCTTTTACAATAATTACATACTTTTTTAAATGTACGTGCTTAGTGCATTTGTATAATGTACGATTTAAAAATTTAATTCTGAATAATTTAAACGTTTTGAATGTAAAAATAAAATATCTTTAGATGTTTTTTCTAAAGTAGAATTTAAAAATTTTACCTATTTACCTACTTAGTACTACCAAAAGAAAGATTGATCGAAACTTTTAGACAATAACTTTTTACAGCCTCTTATACCGACAAATAAATAAAAATGATTCTATAATCTCTGTGTTTTCTTTACGACTTCCCAACAAACAAACAATAGGACAAAGTATTGCACCAGAATAGTCCGAACAATTGAATAACTTTTATTTTAGCAGAACTAAAGCCGATTTATGACTAAAGTCAATTGCCATAATCCATACTGATCCATACCTACTTAATATTATGTGAAAGTAACCCTGTCTGTTACGTTTTCACGACAAAACGGTTGAACCGATTTTGATGAAATTTGGCATGAAGATAGCTTAAACCCTGAGGAAGGACATAGGCTACTTTTTAATCTGCGACTTCGGCTGGATCCGCGATAACCGACATTCACGCGGACGATGTCGCGGGCAGAAGCTAGTAAATACGTCATATTTTCCATTTTATAAGGTTAAAGGTAAATACATACAGGAAGGGGTAGTCTGCAATCGCCAATCGGCCTTCAGTAAGCGTGGTGATGCTCATGTCTTCTCTATCTAGAAGAGGCTTTTGCCCTGTAGTGGGACAATAATATGGTAGGTACCTACCTAATTTTATCATCATCAACATCTGCCGAGCCTTTTCCCAACAATATTGGGGTCGGCTTCCAGTCTAACCGGATGCAGCTGAATACCAGTGTGTTACATGGAGCGACTGCCTATCGGACCTCCACAACCCAGTTACTGAGTAACACGATACCCCTTGGTAAGACTGGTTGTCAGACTTTCTGGCTTCTGACTATACCTATAACGACTGCCAAAGATCTACAAATGACAGCCGGGACCAACGGCTTAACGTGCTTTCCGAGGCTCGGAGGGAACTAGGTATGAAAGGGATGGTTACCCATCTGCAGAACGACCGCGGTTAGCGTGGCTTAACCTTTGATCGATAGATCTGTACGGCTTTAACTCAGCCACGAGCTCCTCATGGTAACTAATTTTATCATTATCTTATATATAAAATTTTCTGTGCGTTTGTATGAAAGTGAACTCCTATGTGTGTTCCAGTGAATTCGAGAATGGTTTAGATTCGTAATTGGACCCGGTAGGTGGCGTTGCAGTCGAGTTGTAGGAGTTTTTTATTTTAAGGGCAGGACAACGTTTGCCAGGCGCGCTATAATAGTTAATTTATAAGGTACAAAAACAATAGAAGGTAAATTATTGTTTTGTACCTCATACAACCTCAGATTATGAAAAAAAGGTAGATAGACCGTCCGGAACACCAGTGAGAGTGAAGCCAAAAAAGCAAATACAAATTCAAAAACGAATACCCACAACGCGCTTCGTGCTGTACTGACTCGTGTCAGTCTATCTGGTTTTTGTTTCATAATCTGAGCATACAACGATCAAAACGCGCGGTGGAGCTCGAGGGCAGATAAACCCGTAGGGATTGTTCGGTCATGGTGGTTAAGCTACGCTTGCCGCGGTCTGTCTGTGGATGGGTGACCATTCATTTCATACCGATACCCCTCGTGCCGTTGCACGCACGAAAGCACGTAAAACCGTTGGTCTCGGCTGTAATTTGTAGATCTTTGGCAGTCGTTCTAAGTAGGTAGGTACCTAGTGCGTGCGAGCGTCACTCTATCGTGAATAAATGCTTTTTCTTTCTTTCTTTCTTTCTAACTTGTCATACCAAGAGGTATCGTGTTAGGTACCCAGTTATACCCACAAATAAAATCTGACAACCTGTCATACTAAGGGGTATCGTGTTACATACCCACCCACAAATATCCCAAAATATTATTAGATCTAATCTGTAGTATCTAGTAAATACAGTAAAAAAATAAAAAAATACTTAATGCAATAAAATATTCGGCCGCACATCTCCCTATTCTACTTATCGAATACTTATTGATTGTACAGCTGTAAAGCGATTCAATTGTTCATTTATCTGGAAAATCGAAACGATAGCGATTCATTCGATTGTTTACACATTTCAATATGGCGTAGGTACCTACCTATCCTACAGTGAATGTTATCAAGAGATAGATCATGGAGACGGATGGAAATAATGCTGAGATCCTGAAAAACATTTGACTAAACCTATAGGAATATACCGTACGTAAGTATGTTTGTACAGAACAGACGCCAGCATATCAATCCATACCAAATTGTATTTTCCCTATTGAATAGGTATGAACCCTATTTTTAGGATTCCGTACAACAAAAGGAAAAAACGGAACCCTTATACGATCACTTTGTTGTCCGTCTGTCTGTCTGTCTGTCTGTGAAGACCCCGGGAACGCGTGGAGGTATCGAGTTGAAATTAAAACCATGTGCTCAAGTCTACGGTCTCTTGATGCTGTAAAAAAATTAACCTTCTATGTCAACGTGATACGGCCGTTTATGTCGCAAAAAATGTAAATTTCGACACTCTCAAGGGAATCAAAATTTATAGGGTAGGTACTTCCCGTTGACCTAGAACTATGACATTTGGCTAGTAATATCGACTTATACTACAAGTACAGGGAAAAGTCTGAAAACTTTACATTTGTAATTAAATCATAAAAAATATAGTCTTTATATAACTAGCTTTTGCCCGCGATAACGGACGCGTGAATGTCGGTTATCGCGGATACAGACGAAGTCGTGGATCAAAAAAGCCTATGTCCTTCCTCAGGGTTCAAGCTCTGTTCATACCATATTTCATCCAAATCGGTTCAGCAGTTTCGTTGTGAAAACGTAACAGAAAAAGTAGATTAAAGTATGGATAAAGTATGGATATGTATAAATATGTACCAACGGAACCCTCGGTGGGCGAGTCCGACTCGCATACTTGTCCGGTATTTTTATGTAAAGTTGAAAATCTATTAAAGAAAGACAGATTGTTGTAGCTTGATGTACTGACTTCTGTAGGTACCTCCGTACGACACGTACCTAAAAGTGCTAACAGACGATCAAACCGTCCGCCGAACAGAGAGAGACAGCGCTATATGTCAGAAAGCGAATTCTGTACTCCTACCTAAGTGCTTCTAGCATATGATGCTGTCTCCCTCTGTTCGCTGGACGGTTCGATCGTCTGTTACGGACTAAAGAGAAGTGAGAAGGTTCATGTGCCTTTGACTGTATTTAAAATTCACACTTTTCCTATCCATCAAATATCAACTTGCCCCCCCCATCAGCCATCGGCTGGCGAATCCTGGCGACGCCCTTGGTTTTGCTATAATCGCCACGCTTGGCAGGCGGATTGGCGATCGCAGTATGGTTGTTACAAAGGCACAGAGAACGCTGCTGCCCATTCTCTGGTACGCCAATTAGTCGCCTCTTACGACACCCACGGGAAGATATGGGATGGTGCTATTCTTTACGTCCGACACCACACGGAAATAGATTGTTCACGGGAATGGTTGATCCTACTGCAAAGGCCACGGCAAAGGTCTCTTCTGATACAGAGAAGGCGCAAACGTTTGCTCAAGGCGAATTGGCGATTTCAGTCTTATATTTATAAGTTCAGGTACACAGAATAGTAAAAAAAAATCGTATCATAACACCTCCTTACCTGCGGGCCGAGTCTGCTATTTTTATAGTTTTTCGTCATTCCAACACGATCTCATTGGCATTTTGCTAAAAGTTCGTAATCTGCTATATTCCTAATGGTCGATCATTGGTCGGTCGAATTAAAAGTAAAATGACTGCACAATGACGTTCTAATGGAAGGTCACTAATCAAAGGAACTGTCAAATTTTAGCAGATTACCGCCTAAATCATTCATTCATTCATTTGTCATTTTGTACGAGATTACCATTCTAAATCATTTCTTTCAATGGCGTATGAGTGGTTGACCAATGGAAAGTTATAATGACGCCATTATATTAATAGATTACAAAACTTGTCAAAATCAACAATTATGAAATCAATGATAGACCATTCTGACACTATTGTAATAGCAGACTTGAGGCCCTGTACGTATGTCTATTCTGTTACAATCTCCCTCGGTGAACACCTAGGTGAAGTGAGCTGTCATCTGTCCCGGATAGGTAGGGATTTACAAAGCACTACAATCGGATGTCAGCTCACTTCACCTAGGTGTTTACCGAGCAAAATTGTAACAGAATAGACATACAGTAGTGCTATTCTATTACAGTCTCCCTCGGTGAACACCCAGGCGAAGTGAGCTGTCATCCGTCCGTCTGCACTGTCAATCCCTAGCATCGGGACGGATGACAGCTCACTTCACCTAGGTGTTCACCGAGGGAAATTATCAAAGAATAGGCATACTGATCATAACTAAGAGCGACTGCATACTGCGATTTTTTATCACACGATTATTTTATCGCAGCAATGTGTCATTTGAAGTTATATGAAATCCAACCTGTCTACGTATCTTCACGCACTTTTATATAAATTCAAATGTAACATTTTTGTACTAAATATGCGATTGCGATTTTAAAATCGTAATCTGTAAAAATCGCATCGCAGCGCGCACTTTCTTTAATACCCGGCTACTCGTAGCAACTTGCATACACAATCAGTTTGTGCAAGCACAAAACAAAAGACGACACAAACAATTTAGCGCATGCAAGCTGCTACATGCAACCATGGCAGGCTATTAGATATCTCATCAACATCAGCGATAGGCCATACTTACCAGTACCACCACAGCACAGTATAAAATATTGTGCCAGTACCTAGCTAACTATTCCAACTTCTGCTAAACACCGACGCCGACGACGCATGCCATTGGCTGTACGATTGGCGGATTGGCTGAGTTCTGCGCTACGCGCTACGTGCCACGGATTCGATTCCAGCAGCAGCACAGACAGAACCAATGATTTACAGACACCAAAATGTGTGGAAAAAGTAATAACAGCAATCAACAGTACCTACTACCGTCTACCAGTGTTATAACATTTCAATTCAATTAAAAAAAAATCAAAATACAAAAAGAATATTTATGGGAAAACGCGTAATGGTTATCTTTGGTCGCAGCAAATGAACGCAAATTTCGACAAGCTCAATAAGTCTTCGGTAGTATAGTGGTAAGTATCCCCGCCTGTCACGCGGGAGACCGGGGTTCGATTCCCCGCCGGAGAGAATCTTTTTGTATTTTCTTTTAGTCATTTATGCCCACCCAAACAGGATAGTAACAACTTTTGTTAGTGTATTCGTTTTTACTGATAAAAACCAAAAGTTAAGTAGGTAATAAAAGTGTTTGTTCATAATGTTTGGGCACGGCTGGTGGTAGGCGAAAAGTGATAGAAATATCTGGAAGAAAAAATAGTTACATACTATTAGAACTAACCTTGACCATCCTCTTCAGCAACTTACTAACTTAGGCGTACCTACGTAGTAGTATTCTGTGCTTCTAGACTATGTCGAGGGTATTTCGACGCCTATTTGTTCTATCCAGCTCCAGCGGCCAGGCTACTAAATCATACATGAATTAAGTAAAATTATTGTCAGGTGACTTTATTTATTATTACTCTTTAGCACTCAATATTTCGTACGCAAAAAATAATTTCGAAAAGCAATGGCCCTCTGACTGAAATGAATGAAATACCTAGACCTACGGTCTCAGTCAATGGAACGCGCCAGCCATTGATCGCTCAAGTTCCTATTTTTTTTACAAAGTTGGCAGCGCTACGTTCTTCTATCTGACGTGCCGTTGGCCAATAGCAATAAGTGCGAAAGAGTCGGATGGAACACCATTATCGTAGGAAGAGTGAAAGAGAAAGGTAGTACATGACGATCACGTGTACGAACAGCAAAATTATTAGTACATATCATTTAAATTCTTAGACGTAAAGATAAGGCTCAATATTGAGTGTCATGGGTGCTTAAACTGTTGGTTATTAGCGTTCGGCCTGAAGTGGTGGCTTCACTGCGTATCGAATGAAGGTCGCTCGTTCGCTCGCTTCGTCGCTCGTCGCTCGATGCTTCACTCGATCGCCATTTTGTAAAGGTGCTCCAACTCGTAATACTTTTGATTCGATTCAGGCCTAATCGTTTTCGTCGATTCAATAATCATCTGATTTTCGGCGGCAAATTGATTATCAGTCTCTAGTATCGATACAAAATGAAGAAAACTTCTTCGGTTGTGTGGAGGTTCTTTGATCGCCTTGAAGAAAATAAAAGATGCGTTGCAGTGTTGTGTAAATTATGTGAAACTCAATATAAATACTTCGGAAATACGACAAATCTTAGGGCTCATCTGATAAACAAACATCCTATTCAGTGGGAGTTATCGCAGAATGGAACATTGGACGAAAGCCACTTCAGAATTGAAGATGATGATACAAATCAATCAACATCTACGCCAAAAAGAAGGAAATATACGCCGAGGGCTCGCAAAGACAAAAACGTACGTTATTCAGTATCAGTTAATAAAGAAGAATCGACCGGATCGGGTGCTATGCCTAAAATTGAAATACAACGGGTACATATATTGTTATAATAAGTTATAGTTTCCTTATCAGTTATCATTGAAACCGAGCTCGCTATCGACAAATTATCGATTAGCGGTCATCGGGCAAAACAGAGAAGACTGACGTTGCGTTGTTGATATAAATTGAAGTAATCGATTCGAGATATTCGATCGATAATATTAATGACGTAACTGAGAATCGATTTTTGTTGTGTTGATGTAAACGTTGTGTTTTTGCATGAGCTTTTAAAATATTTTCTTTTATTCGTAAAGAAAGATAGTAAGAGTAAAAATGTACTTAACAAAAGTACTACGGTGAGGATTTATATCTGTTTGATTCTCGGATAATATGTTCAACGTTTTTTGAAGGTTATGATGCCACTTTCATGTTTACAAAGTGTTGTTTAGTAGCAACCAGTCAGCTGAAAAGTTGTTGTCATTCAGCCAATTACAAAATAACATGGCACTGATACACTACTTTTTATTGGTTGTTATTGGATAAAACAAATGATTATTGGCATTATGAAAGGCATAGTGTCACTATGAATGATACGGTCATAGGTTATATTCTGCCTAAAGATGTAAAGAGGTTTGCATCAACCATAGGCATAAATAATGTTTCAGAATGTTGTTTACCCTGTCCCCGGTAGATGGCTTTGCTAGGTTTAATTCCAAATTATTTTCAACCCAAACTCTTGATTACAATGCCATAATTATATTATTTGTTTTGATGTTATTTGCTGCTACAATAATTATTCCAAATGTTTATAAAACAAACTAGAGGAATCATGGAGGATCTATGTCCATTATGAGCACCTAATATTTCATTTGGTTAATAATCACTTTATTTTCAGGTTGATGTATTAGAAAACACAGATTCTGACAACGAAGGAGTGGAAGGAAATGACGCAACTATAAACTTAGTCCGTCAAATGCATGCAGGAGGTAATACTGACGAGGAGTGGCTGGAGGAAGACCCATACCAAATCACTCATATAGAAACATATGAGCCTAAACGCAAGAAAATGAAGTACAGGAAGATAAAACGTGAAGTAACCTCACCAACTGGCCTTCCTGGCTTTTATGTTGCACCCAAAGCAGAAAAGACTGTCTTCTACGAAGACTCACAGAAAAAAGATGAATACTCTGTATTTGGAGAGTATGTTGCAAACAAATTGAGAAAGTTCAAAACTCCACGAACTCGGGGAAACTTGCAGCAATTAATCACAACAATTTTATGGCAAGCTGAGTATGGGCTGTATGATAATGCTGAGGCTGTGAAAAGAGTACTAATGTATTCCATTCAAGCCACTGAACCGGAGCCACCTGTAGGGGTAGACTTTGAAGCACAAGTAGAAACAGTCCAGGTTGAAGAAATTATAGAGAATAGAGAAAATCCTATTGAAACTAGTAATGAGGATAATGAGTTAGGAGTCATTAATTAAAGGCATAATATTATTACTTAGGTTTAATTCGTGGTTACATATATTATAATAAAGCTTATTTCAAAGTAATTGACATGTCATTTGGGGTGCTACATTACATAAATTAGTCTAATTAAATAGAATTACATAAAATCACACATTATGGCCCCAAATATTATGAATAGTAGTTGGTGTTGTACCCTGTTTCACCAACTCTCTGGTGACACTATTCACCAGATATATTAAAAAATGGAACAAGCAATGCTATTCAGTAAGAACTCCATCAATGCACACTTCTGATTCTGCGGTGGAAACTGTAATAGGTATTCTGTAAGTCTATGAAAACTATGCTAGTGCCACTAAGTGAAAACAGGCATGAATTATTTACGACTCTAACTCAGATATGGATTAATGTTATCAATGGTAAGTCATGAAAATGAATTCTGTACCTAATAAATCATTTGTTACTCTTCATTCAACCCATTATTTTACCCAGCATAGGATTTTCTGATGGAACTGAATAATACACTTTTTTTTAAATGGCAAAAGATGTTAGTTATGCCTCAGATTATGAAACAAAAGGCATATAGACCGCGCGGAACCCTGAGAGTGAAGCCACCAAAGCAAATACAAATTCAAAAGCGAATACCTACAATCGCGCTTCGAAAAACAAATACAAATAAATAAATAAACAAATATAAATAAATAAATACAAATTCAAAAGCGAATACAATCACGAGATTGTATGTGTGAAGTGAAGAGTGAATCAAAAGCAAATGCTTTTGATTCACTCTTCACTTCACTCTCAGTGCCGCGCGGTCTATCTGCCTTTTGTTTAAATCTGAGAGTTATACAACTTTTTCGGTGTTAGCGCCGTATGTCCCAGAGGCTAAATGTTATTCATCTGCCTACCTATTTTTTTTCCAACTATGGGGTTGGCTTTCAGTCTAACTGGATACAGCTGTATACTAGTGTTTACCAGTGGTTTACATGGAGCGACTGCCTATCTGACCTCCACAACCCAGCACCTGGGTAACATGATACCCAAGACTGGTTATAAGACTTTCTGGCTTCCTACTATTACTACCCACAACAACTGTCAAAGATCTCCGAATGACATTCAAGTAGTTATGTAGGATATAACTATGCACAGTCACAAGCAAAAACATGTAAACAGTTGGTCTCATTATAAACTGATTTTCTCCTAAGCTATTGATTGAAATGTTATGGGGTTATGAATAGGGTATTTTTGATCCCAAACTGATATAAAATAGGTTTTATTTATAAGTTGAAATAGTGTTATTCAATGAGAAAATTGCTTTTGAATTTTGAAATCTGTATACATGTTTATGCTTGTGACTGTACAGCGGCAGCACATCTAGTCATACCAAACTGTCAAATTTTCCCAATTGAATATGAACCTTATGCTTTTACAATAAAGTTGAAAATTATCAAATAAATTTGACAGATTGTTGTAGGTTGATGTGCTGACCTCTTATATACTTACCTACTACCTACCTACATAACGTTTACAAACGTCCACAACTTATTTATAACAGACCCAGATATTTTACGTAAAATAAACTTTTATCAACTCAATGCCTACGTGATACGTGACCACACCTACGCATCTTTTAATCACGTGAAAATTTGTAGAGAACATAGTTTTGGGCTATTTATATGTTCACACAAACAGAGTCATCGTACTGATAATGTTTTTGTTGCAGTATACAATAATATCTGACTGTAATATACCTAGATAAAATGTAAGTATTAAAAAGCTAAGTATTTTTAGAGGAGTTCCAGGGAGTGTTCATGAAGTTTCTTGCTCGTTCTTCTCCATAGAAACCTACCTACTGTTTGGAACGAGGAACTAGCTTCAACTTTCTGACTGACTGACTCTGACAATTCAAAAGTACCTGTAAATGGTTTAATTGAAATAAATGGTATTGAGTTTTGGTTTGAGTTCATTTCTGTAGGAAAGCAATTAAGTATTTTTAGAGAAAAAATTCATTAGGGATAGGTTCTAATTTTCGCCTAAAAAGCAGCATTTTCCGGTTTCTAAGGACTAAAAAGTCACTCATTGCCAATACTCAACCAAAAAAAAGACTTTGACATAAAGTGACTGACAGTACAGTACGGTCAACGTATCTTAGTGAGTCTGAAGTTAGCTGTATGGCTGCGCAATGGAACTTTTAGGAACGAAATTGTCTACTGCGCAGCTAATCGGCTAACTTCAGACTCGCCAAGATACGTCGACCGTATTGTACGAGACTTAACGACATCTTAAAATAGGGTATTACACCCATTTTTGAAAAGTGTCTCAATGAAATTCTGGAGGGCTAAAATGCCACCAAAAAAAAACACAACATTTTTATTCAATCGATAAGTGCCATAAAAATGCATCTAAATTTTAAATTTTCAAATTTCGCGCCTAGTTTGACGAAAACGCCTCTTACTGGACGCCATATTGCTCAGCGTAAAATGACGTCAGTTCGTTTTGTATCAAATGAGCTCATATTAAATATGATAATTGTATATCATTTAAAAATAATTAAAAGCATATTTTGTAATAGGTGTAATAATGAACAAAATACGTTGGTTATGAAAATAATAAAAGTACAAAGCCTATATTACGCCAATCGGTTGACAATTTTTTGTTTACACAGCCGTATGGCGTAATAACATGGCCGCTACTATTTCACGGTGTTTTATAACAGATTAAAAATACTGAAAACTTTGAATTGAATTTAAAAATTTGTTTTGTTATTTTATGAACTAAAACTGACATTTTTCGACTGCTTTATGCCTAAACTGTCTTAATAACATATTTATAGATTTTTTCTCGTATAGAGTAAAATACCCTATTGAGTAGCATTTTAGTATTTAGTTATCAGTGTTGCAAGTAAAGGTCGTCGCACACAGTCATATACCAGCTCAGTCTCAATAGGTAGACTCGACCTATTCAGTATTCCCTCTATTAATCTGATTGAATTGATTGATCAGGTTCATGGTTCATTTGATAAAATATTGAAGTTGAAGGCGCGTTTGTTGTTTAGTGTAAAGAAGTTTCGTTCTAATTCGACGGTAGGGATATCCTCATGGATTTCCGTCATCGTGTTAGTGACGGATGAGCATGCCGCACTCTTATCACCGCGGTGTTCCACTTCTGCCTATGGCCGGGGGTGCAGGTTTCGCATAAGCATTCACGGCTACTTCTAATAGCTCGTGACTTTGTAAAAGCCGTGCAGATGGATCGGTCAAAGGTCAAGTAAGACTGCGTTTCCACCAGGGATGTGCGACGATGCGTAGCGAGGAATATTATGTGTGCAAACTAACCAATTACAGCGCTAGCTTTATTGAAAATATGAAAATGAAACGATCTCATTGGTCATTAACACACATATCCCTCGCTGCGCATCCTCGCCCATCTGTGGTGGAAACGCAGCCTTAAGCTATAGTTTCAGATAGGCAGTCGCTCCATGTAAAATACTGGAAATCAGCTGCATCCAGTTAGACTGGATGCCGAATCCAACACAGTTGAGAAAAGGCTAAGCTATCTAATGTTGTCATGCAACCTACTTGTAAAAAAGTTATTATTTGAGCACTAAAAAACTTATATTGGCACATGCCTTCACTATAGGACATAATAGTGCCCCACAAAATGAAGATTCACTTTGATTTGAAATAATTAAATATAACAATAGGTAGGGCCAACATTTATGCGGCGTACAACAAGAAACAAGCAGGACCGCAGGTCAACTGCGGCTTGGTCCTCTAATTAACGATAAGGATCTCATAAATTGGTCCTCACAGATCACGGTATGAGAGTCAACGCAAATAGAGACGACACGGCGCAATGACTGAGTGATTCGCTGCCGCGTTGCATTCCGCGGGACCGCGGCGCGGGTTCGATTCTCGCACGGAACAAATATTTGTGTGATCTTAAAGTCGTTCTTTCGGGTCTGGTGGTTTGTGTATGTTAGTTTATATGTTTGTAGATGCACCCACGCGATACGGGAGAAATCCCTAGTGTGGGGCAACATTTTGTTTTTTTTTTTTTTTTTCAGTGTAAAACATGCACGACCAGTTTTATTTATTAATTGTTGCTAATGAATGTCGTGTCTATGAAAAAATCCACGCGGCAATTTATCCTCTACTCTATTATTTCAACTCTATTATTGTTATTTTTGTTTCGTTATCAATTAATAAGAAAAAAAAACTGCACGGATGTTACTGCTGGTATGTCTCCGCTAACCGTTAACGACTAGGCTGTTTATGAATTGCATAGTGCAGAGTGCGAATGACGTTACCAGAGACAAATAGATGGTGTGAAGTATTTGGGTCGGGTGTTCAACTCGGGTGGAACCAGGATGCAACTTAATTGTGCAACTAAATAGATGGAATGGACGCGGATGATGGTAAGGTAATTTAGATGGGAATGTTTTAGCAGCTGTTAAATAATACTAATTAATATTGTGGACGATTTTCTCTGGGCTTAGGTCGCGGTACCGGGTACAGTGATGCATATCGGACCTACATGTATTATAACCTCTGATATCTATACGTAAGGTTAAGTAGTTATTCAACCTTTTTGTTTACCACAGACTTAAAAAGGGGTCATTAAACCCATAATTTATAAACAACGTTTTCTATTCGCATGACTCGACCAAAACAGGCCAGCCGATGTTTGTCGCATTTTCGAAGTTGGTTCTTTAATAAAAGTGGTTCATTCATAGTGTTGAATATAACAGTAGGTACCTACCTACTTACTTAGGGCGGGTTGCTTCAACTATACATTACTGACCGGTAATAGTAAAAAATGGCGCTAACAATCGTCAAATCAAAAAAAAATGGGCTGTTTCACAAAATCGTACGTCAAAAATTTACTATTACCATAACCGACCAGTCAATGTAATTTTGTGTTGTCAAAAAGCTACTTCAAACATCAAAATATTATGGAATCTCTTTTTGAATAACTTTAACTGACGGATTTTTATGTCATGAAACAATCCGTTACATTTAACGTAAGTAGGTACGTTAAACATCTCACGTCATAGTAACTTTTTGACCGTCCGTATGTAACGTTAACCGACTGTTTGAAACAACCCGCCCTTACCCACTTTTCCGGTTTTTGGTAAACTTAATAAGATTGTAGATTTCAGGGGTTTCATCACATCACAGTATGATGAACTGTGCTTTTCTGCTAAAAGTGCATTAAGTGGTACTTAATGCACTCATGATGAAATGCAAACATAACAAAATAAAATGTGCTTTATTATTTTGTTACTAATACTTAAGTTATTAAATGTCGTACCTATTAAATTGAATGTAACTACGCACATCGATTGACGAGCGTGTAGTCTAAGGTTCGGTTCCCAAGGCAATGTTATTGATGGAAAGGAAGAAAAGGCGTAAGACTTTTTAATGAATATAAAATGAAAAGGCTGGTCTATTCTTGGGTCAAAGAATCAGCATTGCCATACAAGATGGCAATGCTGCCAGCCTGTTGGGCACGTGTCCCATTGACAGCGATGTGGACGAGTTTTTTTAATGCCCTTTGAGCTCCCTGCCTTTTTCTTAGAATTGTAAATAATTTTAAATGAAATGATAATTTTCGTAAAGAATACGTATATTATAATGTATTTGTGTATGTATATCAGCTGTCTGACACCCATAGTACAGGGTCTCCCTAGTTTGGGGTCAGATGGCCGTGTGTGAAAATGTCCCCACATATTATTATTATTATTATTATAATTGGGTGGGAATCACTAATGGAATTATCAGAAAATAACAAGAGCCAGCAAGAAAAGTTTCATTCGCAAACTTCCAAAATAAAGAAGGAATGCGATTTATTGGAATCAACAGGCTATAATCCTTATCTTATAACAAGTAAGGCTTATTTTAGATTGTGCTTTAAATATGAAACTTGGACAGTTCTCGCGCATGCGTAACTTGACTTTTCATGCTGTCTCACTTACATTATATGTTTGTCTCGCTCGCACACGTCAATCCGCCGTTCTGTCAACATGGCCACGATAAGCCGTAGTTCGTCTAAATTATTAAGAAAAATACAGTTTTCACCTGTTATTACGCGTAATTTTAGTAATGTGAAAAGTGATAATTCGTTAACAAAGGTCTTGACGACTTGTGTGTGCGTCGTGGGAGGTGGCGTGGCCTTTTACGCCATAAATAAATATGGGAGGAAGAACACGGTTTACGCTCTCAAGGCGAAGGTTAGTCATAATTTGATCAATTATTCATACATTTCTGCACTAATCGATCCACTATAATGTCTAAGCATACGTTATCTTTTATACCGGATAGGCTATGCTTAAATACAGGTTAGTTTATGTCATAATTCGTAATATCTACGCAAAATCAGGAGGTTGTTTATAAATAGCACTGCCGAAATTTGACATTAGTGTGAACGTTCCGAAACACACAATCATAATAAACAAGTTTATCTTTGGTCCAAAACTCCAAACAAGTTTGGTCGCAAAAACATTTTCATCAGTTCATTTTTAAATATTGAGATTGAATACATCTGTTTATTACTTGTTTGAGTTTTGATGGGTTTTTTTATTTAAACTTGTAGACAACTGTTCCAACTATTGTTCACTATTCGATTTGCTCTGACTGGCTCAATTTTTTATCGCTGTACAAAGCCATTGGATTTGCATCTGCAAAGCTCTGCTCTCGCTCGCGTGTATTCCTAAACACGAGCGAAAACACTTGTTCAGAAAATTTTGGCGCTAGTAGGCAGGTCTCACGACACATGGTAATAGTCCCATCTGGTCCCGCTGTTACGTTGCCTCTTCTAGTGCTTGCCAGTGTATACTGGGCGCACTGTAGCTGGTATGGATAGTATGAGCGACCTAACAGGATAATAATTATCATGCTAAGCTGCACGATTGACGATAGGTTAGTAACTCCGTCAGCGTAGTGAAACCACATAGGTACAATACGATTCAAACTTTATGGCGGCTCTGAACATGAGTCGAGTGGCTGCGCAGTAACAATTTTGCTTGTCAGCGGGAGTGAGGGGCGCGGGGTACTGCGCAACCAACGGCGCACTTCACAGCCGCCATTAAATTTGAATCGAACTGTACCTCAGTAACTAGCTATTTGTAAATAAATTTGCATTTGCACAATGATGCATCATCACTGGCTGCATCCTTCCTCCTAGCGATATCCTGCTGTATATATATGTAGATACCTACCTAAATATCAAATAACTATAGTTAAACGATCATTCGGCGAAGATTCTTCTTGTTCTTCTTGTCGTCTCTTCAATTAATACAATAATAATTGTCCCTGGCGAGGTGCAACAACTCCTCAGCGCTTGTGACTCCGATCCACTCCCGACTATTTCGTAGACGTTTTCCCGCAATTCTGCCCATCAATATGAATCGTCTTACAGCATCAGCTTCGGATTACCCGAAACTAACTGTTTAAGACGAGACATTCATTTAATACGGGAAAATATTTTTCGGTCTAACGATAATTGGACCCAACGTTCTTCGGCCATGAGATGATTCTTCGGGCAACTGAACTTCAGGCAATCGTGGCACACGACGACACGGTTGGTGCAGTGGTTGAACGATTGACTGTTGCGATTCCTGGAAAATTCCTGAAGATTCCTGGAGCGGGGCAACGTTTTTTTTTTAAAAAGCACGCTCGAAGGCACTCGTTGAAATAGGTAACTTATTGAAAACTATTCCCATACACTACCAGCATGAAACAGCTTGACTTCAATAAGTCAACAGCATGCAATGACACACAATTGTCGCACAGTTTACACCCTTGAAACTTAATCGTCGATAATAAATAATTCAAAATTCCAAAGTTTCGATACTAATGGAATCGATTAATATCAAGCATCGGCATGAGAACTCGGTAGGCGAGTCTGTTGTTTTTTTTTTTACTTTTAACACGTGTTAAAAGAGTTAATGAGTTCCTGGGGTGGTGGTGAGTGTTTAATAAGACAGGAGAATAATTGCCGTCATCGTTTAAGGGTTCCCGGTTTTAGTGTTGGTCTTTTTTTAAAGAACGGAGTGTTGATTTTGATACTTAGGGTGTTTAGAAGTCTCAAGTATCAAAATCCTCACTTCGATGATTTTTAAGTTTGTTTAAAGAGAGGTTGAAACTCGAAACCCGTATTTCACGAATTATCTGTTTTAGTGTCGTGTAATATGGGGTAAGCTTAACACTTCGTAAGTAAAAGCCTAAATAATACCAGGGGGCCAAGTCTGGTATTTTTATAATTTCGTCATTCCCACACGATCCCATTGTCATTTTGCTAAAGTTTGTAATCTGCTAAATTCATAATGGTCGTTCATTGGTCGGTCGAATTATAAGCAATGACTGCACAATGCCGTTCTAATGGTAGGTCACTGATCAAAGGAACTGCCAAAATTTTAGCAGATTACCGCCTAAGTCAGTCATTCAATTGTCATTTTATTTTGTAAAAAATTACCATTCTAAAGTATATCATTTCTATCAATGGCGTGTCAGTGGTTGACCATTGGAAAGTCATAATGACGCCATTATATTAGTAGATTACCAAACTTGTCAAAATCAACAATTATGAAATCAATGATAGACCATTCTGACACTATTGTAATAGCAGACTTGAGGTCCTGGTATCTATCTATCTATATAAAAGCGAAAGGTCATTCACTCATCACGAAATATCGAAAACCGCTTGACGTATAAAGATGGGCAGGAAGGTAGTTTATAGTTGGTAGACGTCCGCTAAGAACAGATTTTGCGACAGGGCCTGAGGTCTAATGGCTCTCACAAGTCACAAATAAAAAAAAAAGTTGGATGAAACTACTTAATCCTCTCAAATATTACCTATATTTTCCTAATAAGATGCATTTCTAAGACACAAATAAACTCAGAAATACCATCCTTATTGAGGATAACGACAAATTGCAATATATTTATTTAGAAATACCACCGTTCGCACCGCTATTTCTGATACATTATGCATTATGTCTTACGGCTCGTCTTACGGCTCCATATGGCTGGCTCTAAAGTGGGTTATACACGTACGAACAAGTTCACGTATCTCGTACTTATGACTCGGCGATCTTTTCGTCAATGTGTTCTTTAAGTACGCGAACTTTTCGGGTGAGACTTAAGCGAAAATGGTCGAGTTTTAAGCCGAAAATACACGTGCACAAAATTATGCAAGTCATGTACCTATATAATGTAACAAATAACAAATTAAGCAATAGGCACGTTTATTTGCGGCTTAAAGTTTTCGTAAGTATTTGTTCGTACGTCTATATGTTTATTAGCCACTTTAAGATTATGTTTGAAGGAAAAACGGACTTGCAACAGGATTGTATTTCCTTTACAAACAGCTTGTAAACAGTTATATAGGTATGTGTACCTGATCTATATTAATCTTAATCTCATAATTTATTGTATTAGGGATTTCTATCAGTGTGTTTATGATTATTTTATGTTCTGGTTCAGAAAGGAGGTTCTTAGGATTGAGGTGGGTAGTTTGATGTACCGGTTAAAACTTCATGAATAATATTTTGTATTTAGATTGTTACATTTACATTGTCACCAGTATCTTTTTGGTGGTTGCAAAGGCCGAGCATAACCGCACCAAAACGTAACAAAATTTAATCGATTTTTGAATTGTCAATACCAGTTTCGCACATAATGTTGCCAATTCAGTTGTGCACAAGTAAAAGTTATTTTAAGCTATTTATATCTCTTTCTCTCCAGTAAAACATGAAAGAGACAGATATTACTAAGAGCTGTCAATTTAAGTTTATCTAAAATGTTCAGAGAGAGATGTCTGCAGTATGATTGCAGCAGTACTATTCTGTTACAATCTCTCGGCGGTGAACACCTAGGTGAAGTGAGCTGTCATCTGTCCCGTTGCTAGGGATTTATAAAGCACTACAATCGGATGACAGCTCACTTCACCTAGGTGTTCACCGAGGGAGATTGTAATAGAATAACACTGCAGAACGAGTTGATTAAAACACGGTGAAGTTCAAGAAAAACTAAGTAATTTTACATCTCTAACCTCTGATTATGAAACAAAAGTCAGATAGACCATAGACCGAGCAGAACACTGAACAAAATCAAAATTGAATACCTGCAATCACGTGATTGTATTCGCTTTTGAATTTGTATTTGTATTTTTATTGGTTTTTGTTAACGATGCAGCGTTTCGCGCTATACTAGATCGTGTCAGTACAGCAAGAAGCGCGTTGTAGGTATTCAATTCTGAATTTGTATTTGCTTTTTTGGCTTCACTCTCAGTGTTCCGCGCGGTCTGTCTACGTTTTGTTTCATAATCTGAGTCTAACTTAGTTCTTATCTGCCGCCGTCCTTTTCTTCAGCTGCCTGGCAGTAAGAGATGCCAATTGTCTAATTTTCGTGAACAAGGGAATCTGCGCCTTAATTGTTTGGTGTGAAGGCTTTATTTAGATCAATGGGTGATATTAGTTGAGCTTCTCAATCACTATCATCACCTGATCACTACTTATATTATAAATTAAAGTTGAGTTTATGTTCATTCCGGCAAAGAATCATGGCGAGATTCATACATTCATTTGTATGAAAAAAAAAAACATTTAGAGGGTTTAAAATATTTTCCAATGTGAAGAATACCAGTAGGTACCAGGAGTAGACTGATATACTTCCAATATTTTTAAACCCCCGCATAATTAAAATATTACGAAATGAAAATAACACTTTTCCGTTTTATCTAGATGCCCATTTTGTGTTTATAAAAAAAAAAAGAAAGTTACAAGCGACGTTAACGGACCTATCAAATTGGCAGACAAGTGATGTGACAAATGTGTGGAAAACAGAATCATTATTTGTGACCATATAACGATGAAATTTCAGTGTAAGAACTGCGAAACGGCGGCTGTCAGTGTCACTGTTACTGTCAGTCGCCGTTTCGTTCTGAAATAATGAGTTTTTCGTTAAACCATTCACTTTTTGTTTTGCGGGGTTTTAAAAATATTGTACATGCCTGAAGATACTCCTTAGGTACCCAAACATATAAGAATTAGAATTTCAACTTCTCTAAACATCTTTGTACCTACATTATTTTTGTACAAATCCTGGCATGATTCTTTCTGGAACGATTAGACCGATACTGTAAAATATTTGGCTAATATGAAGCTACGATATCCCTGAGAGCTACAGACTATATTATACAAAAAAAAAACCGTAAATAAATCACGCGGACTAGCTAAAAAGTGGAAAATAAAAACTTTTTTGAAAAAAGGGAACCGCCTTCAAAAAAAAACTAAAAAGTGCTTTTGCTCGCATAAGGAGGCATCCTTATCACCCAAATCCATTAAAGAACTGCAAAACAGTTAAAACAGAGATTGAAAGTTCTCCAAAGAAAGAAACGAAAACGTCTTCTCGGTTTTTGTTGTTTTTTTTTTAGAAAGCGTTGAATAAATTTCAGTTGGTTGTATACTAAAACCTTCTCCAGAATGTAACAAACACTTTTCTGAAAACCGCATCAAAATCGGTTCAGCCAAACGGGAGATAATCGCGGACAAACATACATACATACATAGACATACATACATACAAACATACGGGTCAAACTGATAACCTCCTTTTTTTTTAAGTCGTCGTCGTTAAAAATCGACTCGAATCGAATACCTTTTTTGACACTTACTACAACAATAATTCTGTTCAAAAAATGTTGCGAAAAATCTAGTTACTTCTTCAACGCTTGCAGTTAGCCTTTCTAAACTTTAAAGTCTTGTTAGATGGCTCTTGCTGATGCATGTTGGCGATCGCAGAAAGTGTTATGGTACTCAGAAGGACGCTGCTGCCCACCCTCTGGTTAATATCCCTCTGTCGCCTTTGACACCCAAGGGTAGAAATGAGGTAGTGCTATTTGCGGCCGGCACCACACGGGGTAAATACTGATATAGGTATTTTGCTCACAACCGCCAAGGTATATTCACAAAAAAAAAAATCGTTTCCCGTCAGTAATTATTTGGCCAAGTTTAGTTGGTGGGCAGTACACTATTAGTTTATGGCAATGTGACGTCTCTATTTACACCTCATATCAACTTCCTTATTTAAACATGACAACAAAAACTTTTTAATGGACATACAAGTGTCACTTTTAAAGCTTAAAAGGCTATACATGTAATGATAACCTAAATAAAAGACCTAAGCTTTTACAATTACATAATGAGCATAGATAGTAATCATTCAGGCTTTGTAACAGCCCGCCCTTCGTCCACTTAGCCTACATATGAGCAGGCAAACGCTTTATAAACACTAGAGGAGATAATACCATAATGTACGTTACAACGTTGCTAAGCCGATTAGCGATCGTGTGATGTATCCTACGTAGGTGAATGTAACCTCTTTACCTTGTTCCCGCTGATATTCTAATACACTCATGGAGAGAAAATCGAGGTTTGCTACTTAGTATGCAAGTAAAATCTTGTAGGTAGGTAAAACTTAAGCATTGAAGGCCTACGCAGACCGGGACGGCATGGTAAGGGATTTTGCCGTCAGTCAGCGCACACTAGCCGCTTAGATACCGCGGCATTCCAGCGCCTTGCCACGGCATGCCACGGCGTGCCGCAGCATGACAAAGCACGCCTCGGCAGCTCCTGCTGCCCGATACACTTTTAGTCTTCAGTCTACCCCCGCCTCACTCCGCGGTATAGAAAGAAAGAAAGAAAGAAAATCCATTTATTCACACGGAAGTGACGCACTTACATAACAAACTTAAAACTAAACAATTAAACACACAACGAGCGCCGGAGTCCTTGGTATGCCGTTGCCTACCGCAGTACGCCACGGCATCCCGCCGCGGGAGCCCGTGGCACAGTGACATCCCTTTCGATGCCACGGCAACTTTTTAAAGCATAGCAATTTATATCGTATTTCTATATCGATACCTTTGAATGTCCATTGGTAAAAATTTAAATCCCTTACCATGCCGTCCCAGTCTGCGTAGGCCTTTAGTCCGCCTTTGTACGGTCAGCAACATAAGTAGATTCATTACCAAATACTCGAACGCTACCCAATTTTAAGATGCCGTTAAGTCTCTGTCTCTCAATCACATTGACATAAAGTGATATCTAGAGACAGCACGAAGACTTAACGGCATCTATTCAGTCGACAGTCTAACCGGAAGCAGCTGAATACCAGTGTTTTACATGGAGCGACTGCCTATCGGACCTCCACATCCCAGGTACTGGGTAACACGTAAGACTGACAACCAATCAACGTTAACGACAGCCAAAGGTGTACAAATGACAGCCGGGACCAACGGCTTTACGTGCTTTCCGAGGCACGGAGGGAACTCGGTATGAAATGGATGGTCACCCATCCACAGACCGACCTCGGCAAGCGTAGCTTCACCTTTGACTGATCGATCTGGAGCTCGAGCTCCATATATTAAGTAGTTATTGATCTCCAATTTAGTTTAACTAACAAACCTCATAAAAATCTTGTTTAATTCGCCACCAACACTCGATACCCCATTTAACAATGAATGACACAGTTTAAA
Source organism: Charanyca ferruginea (assembly GCA_947361185.1). Taxonomy (NCBI): domain Eukaryota; kingdom Metazoa; phylum Arthropoda; class Insecta; order Lepidoptera; family Noctuidae; genus Charanyca; species Charanyca ferruginea. Next base: position 17,408,948 of record OX376077.1, on the reverse strand, counting down.
TAAAGGCCATATTAATCGGATCAATCGGTCGCGCTTCGCTGTTCCACTCAGGCGCATGCGACGATCTATATCGTAATGATCGTCTGGATTGAGATGACTTTTTACATTACTGGACTTCAATACAGCGTTGGTAATTGGAAGATTAATTGTAATGTTAAAAGACGGCTTTCGATTTGGTTTTGCTGTTTTTTAACCGCACCGGCGAAAATATAGGGTACACCCCTTTGTTTTCGCTGGCGGCTCTGTTTGTGATACCTGTAAGGGTGTCCTTACTGGTTTCTACACACTTTCTTGGAGACGTGTCTGGAGTAATCCATTACAGCTGCAAGTTCCCCACTGTGCCTGTAAAATTAAAATTATAAGTAGAATCTGCATTTTTCCGCACTATTACGCTAGTGTACCAGCTCGAATAAATCGGCCAGGCGGTCGGCGCCATCTTTATCCGCAAATCCTGTCATTATCCCTGCGCAAACGCCGATATTGCTGCGATGCAAAGTATAATTAACGTCGATAAACGCTTTATCATGTCGATTAAGAGAAAGTGTGTCAATTTGAGGGTTTTTATGAATAAATCTTTTTTAAGATTAATGCTTTTGTTGTCTGCTAGAGACCACACAATGGGCCATGCTCTACAGTTTCAAGTCACTTAGCACTATGCTCTTAAAGCTTGTCTCAATTTATTAATTTGACTGCCTTCAAGTACTTACAGGGGTTTATTCATAAATTTTAATGAATACTTTACATCTTCTAACATCTATGTTAGGGTTTTGTACCGAAATTCAAGGTTGCTCAGCGTGCTATGGAGAGAGCGATACTCGGGGTTTCTCTGGTTTCGTAATGAAATCATTCGCCAGAGAACTAGTCACCGATATTGCGCGTCGAATCAGCACGCTGAAGTGGAAGTGAGCCGGCCACGTCTGCAGACGGACAGACGGTAGATGGAGAAGACACGTCTTAGAGTGGACACCGCGTTTGGGCAAGCGTAGTGTGGGACGCCCTCCGTCACGATGAACCGACGATTTAAAAATTGTGACTGACTACCGGGTTTGTTGACGATCTCTGGGGGCCTACGTTCAGCAGTGGACGGCAATAGGCTGATATGATGTTTATGTACCGAAAAGGTGCAAAACATGACCCTATTACTAAGACTCCGGTGTCTGTCCGTCCGTCTTTCATACTACGGAACCCTTCGTGTGCAGGGCCGACTCACACTTGCCCGGTTTCTTTAAATAGTGAGGTGTGATAACAATGTTGAGATCATGACAAAATCGTATCGATATTTAGCTTCGACTCGATTCTGTGCCCTTATCAGACCGATCACATTATTCCGAAATCTAATTAACCAAAACATAAACACCAACTCAAAACCAAAAATACAACCTCTAAGGTCGACAAATCCCGTCCCAAAACGTAATAAAAGCGGTGTGGTTTAAGCAAATCCCTTGCATCGTCGCCGCTCTTCAATATCCACTCATACGCACCTCGTAATACGACAGGTGTGGTTTAAGTACAACGTTTATTTCATCTTATTGGTCATCAATGCCCGACCGCTGCCGAGTTCGGCTTTCTGAATGTATATTTGGAGAATTCGCGCTGTATTTATTGCATGTTATGGCATGGTTGTCATCTGGACTGGTTAAGTGTCCTTAACCGTTATCCGTAATGTCGTTAAATGTCGGTGTTATCATACAAAACATTTCGTTCATGTTCCTAATAATAATGTTTCTCCGGGACTCATTATGCTTCATTGCCTCAACGGTTTTTAATAATAATAATTTATTTATTTCAATCAACTTTGGATCATAATACATTTAAATTGAAATTAAACATTCTACATAATATTATTAATACACAAAATAATTAAAATACACAAAATTAAAATAATAAATTAACACTAGTCTGTAAGTAAACCATGCAGTAGTGGTTTACGTACTGACAGTCAAAACGTTCGACAAATGCGCTCAGGATACTGTTGGGGCTGGCCCGCACCCTACGCACCAAGGATGTGCACCGCTTGCGCATGATTGTGTGGAAACAATCCACAGGCGCCTCGGCAAACATCCCCGACGCGCTACAGAAGCGAGACAGCCCCAAGAGCCCCCTGAGCCCCCTGAACGCATTGTTGTATTGGACACGTAGAGCGCTGTACTGTTTCTGCGTGTAATCCACCCATAGACTGCCAGTATAGAAGGACGTACAAAATGCCCTAAATAAAGCTATTTTGACGCCCCTCGAACACTGAGCGAATCTGCGGGCTATCATTTTATGGTGGTACCCACTGTTAATTCTGGTTTTCAGAAGTTGCAGTGGTTTGGAAAAAGCAAGGTGCATGGGCTTGTCCCAAAATAAAAAAAAATACCCCGGTAGAGGTGTAAAGTGCTGGTATAAGTAATTCATCCGCTTTTATTAAATAGCTATTTGCCCACGACTTTCTCATATTTTTTTTTTAGGTTTTTGCTCAGATTATGAAACAAAAGGCAGATAGACCGTGCGGAACACTGAGAGTGAAGCCACAAAAGCAAATACAAATTAAAAAAACACATAGGTACCTACAATTCGCTTCGCGCTATACCGACGACGCTGTACTGACAGCACGAACCGAAGCATTATTAAAAAAAACAAATACTACACTACAAATTAAAATTCAAAAGCGAATACAATCACGAGATTATAGGTATTCGTTATTGAATTTGTATTTGCTTTTGTGGTTTCACTCGCAGTGTTCAGCACGGCTATCTGCCTTTTATTTGATAATCTGAGGGTTTTTGTATCAATAAAGTTTTTTTATTATTATTAACTACTATCGGTTCAGTGGTTTTGTTGTTTTGTGGTAACAGACAGTAATAAGGTAATAAACATTACAGTGTTAACTTTCGCAGTTATAAGTATGTAACTAGCTTTTGCCCGCGACTTCGTCCGCGTGAATGTCGATTATCGCAGATGCAGACAAAGTCGCGGTTTAATAAGTAGCCTATGACGTTCCACAGGGTTCAAGCTATTTTAATACCAAATTTCACCAAAATCGGTTCAGCCGTTTCATCGTGAAAGCATAACAGACAGACTTACTTTCGCATTTGTAATATCAGTAAGTAAGTACCTAAGTATGGAAGTATGAATTATTACTATTAGTTCAGTGGTATTACCGTGATGAAGTAACAAACAGGGCCTCAAGTCTGCTATTACAATAGTGTCAGAATTGTCTATCATTGATTTTCATAATGACGCCGTTATATTAGTAGATTACCAAACTTGTCAAAATGAACAATTAAATGCACAAGCGCAACAATCATCTGGGCAAATACCTGTTAAGCCCGGATGAACTAATGGAGATCGCCCCAAAGCAGATCCTGCAGTTCATAACAGCTGCAGGGTTTGGCGGCGATCTCTAACCAACACAAGCGGCGATCACAATAGACCAACTCTGGTCGCAGTGATATCACAGCCGCAAAAAGCAAATAAAAAAAAAAAAAAAAAAAATGATTGTTTTTTTTTTTTATATAAAAAAATGATATACCATTCTTACACTATTGTAATAGCAGACTTGAGGCCCAGGTAGATTACAGAGTACTTTCGCAATTATTGTGGATGTTTAAGATACAAAGCATACATTTCTAATGTTACTTTCTCGGAAAAGTAAAATTACCTTCTAATAACCATATTTTTCCCATCAAATAAAACCCTGATGCATTTACCAATAGATTTCCTGATAAATTTTACCTACATATGGTTCACATTTACAAGTGTGAACAGGAAAGTGTTCAAATAAATATTATTTGTCACTCTAATAAATAATTCAGTTGGAATACTTCTGTGGTGACCTAACCCAGATCAAACTGATCGGCGTACAAATTGATTGAACGAACTCAAACAATAGGCACTATGACACTATGAGCACATAGTAGGTAGGTACAGAAGTTCGACTTCAATCAGTAATTATAATGAGTTTGGATATTTTACGCTGATGTACAGAGGCCAGCACATCAAATTATCCCAAACTGTCAAATCGCAATTGAACATATTCTTTTGCAATAAAGTTGAAAAAGTATCAAAGCGATTACGGCTGAACCCCCCCCCCCCCCCCCCGGGGCAGACCTATGCTCAGCAGTGGGCTTCTAAAGGTTGACACGATGACATTAATTTGATTATTGAGATATTGTGGATTGGATTGTTTTGGTAGAACTAAGCTCAATTGTGTGTCTTCGGTATCGGCCTTGCTACACAGTAATTCCAAGACATCTCAATCTAATTGATAGAAATCTCGTGTCATAGTGTTTTTTATCGAACTCCTTCGAAAAGGCGTACGTCTATTTACTCTCGTTGTTTGGATCCAACCTTCTGTATTACTCTGTGTTATGATCCGCCGGCGCCGTTTCATGATTCATGGTCGATTGAACAAAGTTCTGCAGGATTTCCTATTAAAACAAAAAGTGAAGAAAATGGTAATTTTTGGCATTGTTCTATTGTTTCACAGTGATTTGTGGGCAATAGTAATAAGGTTATTTTAGATTTTGGCATTTTGATCTAAAATATTTATTTATGATGCTTGGATTTGGATTTGCATGTCTGCATCAGACATAGGTATTTTGAATAACACAAGTAGTTCTATATCAGTAGGTATGAATAAAATTATAAAAAAGACCAAACCAATCTTTCAAACCAATCCAATGCAACCAATCCAGCTAATCTTTAATCTTTATGTCTATTCTTTTTCAAATAAAAAATATGAACTTCAATAAAACGAAGCAGCTATTAGATAGAACAATAAAATAAATTCTATTAAAATGTATGCAACAGAAGGTATAAAGGCGGACTTACCTAATGCCTTAGGCATTCTCTACCAGTCAATTCCAGCGCCTCAGGTGAAATTTTAAGATGCATAGGGTGGAGAATATTATGAGAGGCATTAGAAAAATCAATTAATACCAAAATAGATCCGATACATTTTCAGCAATCCTAGTAATCTACATAGTTCATCACACTGATCGTGTATGCTGTAGTCTCAATCCTATTAAACCACAATAAAGTTCAATTTATAACAATCAAGCCTTAAAAGGAGTCGGAAGTTTCTATCACAATACTATGACACACTAGATCATTTTTATATGATCATAGTCACGTAGGTACACAATCCAAATTCAAACTCTATCACGGAATGAATATCGTCAGAAGACCATCTATTGACACTCTGTGGTCTAATTTCAATCATTTTTATATAATCAACACTTAGTATTACTTCTATGCTTAACCACAGGCAAGAAAAGGCAGTGGGATTGTCCCCTGACCTCCTAAATGCGTCATCTGCCATAATTTGACACATTTTCGTCACGTATTTCACGCTCCCGACTTTGGTTAGAATTAATGTCATAGGCCTATTATAAAACATGAAGTGAAACTATTCATTTATGAGTCAGCCAGGAGAAATAGGTTGGAATCGTGGGCGATACTTTATTAACTTTAAGAAATATTGCAAAGTTCCTTAATAATTTACCAACCTACATAAAGCCTTACTTTAATGTCTCTAGTTGCACTCTAATCAGTTCCCCTAGGCACGAAAATATTGGATAGGAGAGATTAGAAATGTCAATGATATGTATGGGAATGACAATTAAAGATCGTCTAATGGATAACTATATCAATAAATTGCTCAAGATCCCAGGGGAGCTAAACCTATGCCATTTTAGCATGCATACAATTATGAGGATAGATACAGGAGTATGCCGTTGATGCGGACTTGTATTGGACCCTTTTCAGGTATTTTAGTTATATACAATATTTTATTCACCTAGCTTAAAGTGTGACAGCTGGCTATTAAATGTTTTAGTTTTCCATGGTAGACATTATACAAAAACCAACATAACTTCAATCAGACGCTTTAAAGATTCAATCTTTAAAGCGTCTAGCTCTCCTCTATAGATATATTCTCAGTGCAATGGTCATCATCATCATCATCAGCCGGATGATGTCCATTGTTGAACAAAGTCCTCCTCACAAGGGGGGGGGGGGGGAGGGGCATAATCCCCACGCTTGGTAGGCGTCTTGGGGATCGCAGTGAAGTTGTTGAATACACGGAAACCGCTGCTGCCCGCCTTCCGAATTTTCCCTTAGTTGCCTTTTACGACACCCTCGGGATGAAATAGGTGGGTGCTATTCTAGGTCGGACACCCTACGGGTGCAATGGTATTACAGAATAACTAAAGAGTAGCTACGATCTTGAGCAATCTGCCACGCTGTAAACTTTGCTAACTTTTGACCAAGTCAGATACGAGTATTTTGTCTGGAGACAAGGGCGTCGCCAGGACTCGCCAGCTGATGGCCTAGGGGGGGCAAATTGATATTTGGTGGATAGGAAAAGTATGAATTTTAAATACAGTCAAAGGCACATGAACCTTTTGGAATCGCTAGGGGGGGGCAGCTGCCCCTACCGCCCCCCCTTGGCGACGCCCTTGTCTGGAGATCATTATGATATCAGCAATTTATTTTACTTGAGTGAAGATTCATGAGTGAAGTAGAAATTAAATAACTCTCCTAATTCATTACAAAAGGAAAGAGAAATTGAACTGAATACAGCAGAGTAGGCGGAGTAGTGCCTACTTGTACTTAGTGATAACGATACGATATAAGATAGGTATATATAACTTTGGCATAGAACAGAAAGAAAAAAAACCAATGAAATAACACTGTCGGATGTTGCGAACACCGCACCTACAAAGCGTTCTAGCGAAATTGTATACACATGCAAGTTTTTTTTCTTCTATGAGAAAGTTGTACATCAAACGTTTTGTTTTGTAGCAGACGAGACCCATGTTTCTCAGTCGACTACTTTTTTCTTGTCGAAGTAACACAATCCACTGTGTCGCACTAAACTGTACGAAGCTCTTACCATTGGTTCGTGAAAGACTGTTGTTTGCTCGTGCGTATGGTTTTAGGACAATCTTTATTTTCGACGACACGGTTGGCGCAGTGGCTGAGCGATCGACTGCTGCGTAGCGTGTTGCGGGTTCCATTCCCGCCCAGGGTAAACATTTGTGTGATGAGCACTTGTGTTTGCCTTGTGTCTGGGTGTGGTTTATCTATATATGTATGTATTTACAAAAAAAAATGTATTTGTGTATGTATATCAGCTGTCTGACACCCATAGTACAGGGTCTCCCTAGTTTGGGGTCAGATGGCCGTGTGTGAAATTGTCCCCACATATTATCATTATTATTATCATTATTTCTTACTGCGTTTTTGAAAAGTATATAAATGTATGTTTATATCTACTATCTTCTAGAGATACTTTTGTTTTATCCATTCTATGCTTGGTTGTAGCAGTTTCTGCATTATTTTTATCTTGTCTGTTTCGGTGAATTAATCTTAAACCAGAAATAATGTAGTGAAAAACTCTTTGTTTTACCCTTTGTTTTTTTAACGTTGCCCCCCATCAGGAATTTCTCCTGTAATGAAGGTGCGTTCTCATACACAAACATGAGACCTAGAACAACTACCTGTAGGCCATACTAATATTTGGTCCGTGCAGGAATCGAACGTGCGACACGCAACGCAGCAGCCATTCACTCAGACATGGCGCCAAACGTGCCGTCAAAAAAAAACCAATGAAAGTGTTAAATTAATTTGTGTTGAAATTATTCCTGCATCCATCATAGTCCAAGCTTATTGTAACAAATTCTCGAAAACTTATCACGCATCACATCTCACGAATGCCATCAATTAATCAGAAAGCCAACAGCAACAAATGGTAGGGCACACCGGCTCGCCGTAACAAAACACTTGAATGGTGCGCGATAATATCAAACTCACGATTAAAAGTAAATCAGTCGATGCTATTCAACGGTTTAACCCTAAATTGTAGCAACCCCCTATAAACGGGACCATATTATTGTCCGATGCCCATTAAGTAAAGGGTGTTTCGGGGAAGAGACCACCTGCATCGCTATTGATCCAGTTCCAAATACTTCCAAATATTGGTCAGTGTATCAGAAGTATTTTTTTGTCATCCATTATGATAGTCGTTGTTTAGTTATATAATGAGATAATTTGTTGTCGAATCCTTTTGTAACTTTGTTAGCTGTATGTAAAGAATGGGACGTAGATTTTGATTATTTATGGAGAAGTCAAGTTCTTGTGATATTATGGGAGACGGAATGGGATGTGTTGAAAAAAAAAAAGAGTTGGCGCCTTTTTATCTACATTATCATACAGTATATCAGATATATTAGAAGGTATGAATGGGAAACCAAAGTTCTATGCGAGTTATTTAAAATTATTATTCTCGGCTCGTAACAAGCAGGCAACAGTCATGATATGAACATGTGAAGAAGAGAGATTAAACCCATGTGACCAAAAGAGTTTAATGTAGATGGAGGGAGAGGTAGAGGAAGGCCATATAGAAGATGGATCAGATTGTATGAAGAATGATATAAAAATAGAAGGGAGTCGGTGTATGATGACGGTTGGCAGGGCGGAATGGCAGAAGACGTTTTGCACCAACCCATGTAACATGAGACAAGGACAGGAAGATGATGATGAAGAGGATTCTCGACTCATAGCAAGAGCTATCATCTTTCTTATTCAGCGTGCTGTGCTGCTGCTGCGGCTGCAGAAAACCTCAAATGGCGAAAGTATAGTTTTCTTGGTGATAACTTTATTTATGGCAAAACCCCCCCTTGGGGAGGCCTATGTCCAGCAGTGGACGTCTTTAGGCTGAAATGATGAATGATGAACTTTATTTTCGAGCCGTTTGGTGTTCAAACTCTTGGGTCATCTTGTCAACCTTTAGACGCCCACTGCTGGGCATAAGTCTCCCCCAAGTGGGGGTTAAGCCGTAATCGCCATGCTTGACCGATGCATGTTGGCAATCGCAGTAGGTGTTATGGTACTCAGAAGGACGCTGCTGCCCATCCTCTGGTCAATATCCTTCTGTCGCCTTCTATGATACCCACGGGTAGAAATGGGGTGGTGCTATTCGCGGGCGGCACCACACGGTTTTTAACTCTTGGGTCGTGGGGTCCGAATACTTATCTACTTATAAATAAAATTTCCAAAGGGTTGGTTGATACTTTCCGTGATTCAAGAGCTGATTTTTACCTCGGGCAGAGTTTAAACATTGCTATCCAACGTGGTAATGCAGCCAGTCTCTTGAGTACATTCCCAGATGACGGCGCTGTGGAGGAATTTTTTGATGCCTTATTATATTAGTTTTTTTAGTTTCATAGTTCTAGGTTTTTCTTTTTTATTATTTGTGTCAATATTGTTTAAAAAATTCATTTTTTTTAAACTACGGCTACTTTAAAAAAACTGACCCACTCCGAGGCAAAGGCCCCTCATTCCCTCCATTTCCCTCCATATAAAACTTAAATTACAATAAACATTAATAATTATGCTATTCAAAATAGATGAAGGAGCAGACTGTATTAGGTAACACGTCGGAATGAATGAATCATAAAACCGACCTAGCCCATAACAATAATAAATTGCGGCCAAGTAGCAAAAAAATGCAAAGATATTTGTTTAACACTGTGAACAATTACTACTTCACATCAATATGTGACAGCTGAAAGCTATTGAAGTCATAAATACAAAAGAACCGTACGAAGAGGCCAATAAAACTTGATGAAGTTATGATTTGTAATGAACAGCTTCATTATTACTAATTAAAATAACTGTGGGACCAATCCATATGATATTGCATAATAAAGACTAAATTCTTATGATTCACAATCTACTGGGAGATCATATTTATGTGGTTTGTATTACAGTCCAACAGTGCCGTATTGTGAAAATGACAGCTCATCTCATGCTCTCTTCACCGCCTTAACCTTATATACATTTCCTTCCATACATTTCCAACCACCGACCCGCCCCGGTTTCTCAAACCATACGCTCAAACCATCCTCTTGAATTAATATATTGTTGAAAACTGCATTAAAATCCGTTGCGTGGTGTAAACATTCTAAGCCAGCGAAAGCGACTTTGTTTTATACTATGTTAGCTTAGAACTCAGATTATGAAACAAAAGGCAGATAGACCGCGCGGAACACTGAGAGTGAAGCCTTTAAAGCAAATACAAATTTAAAAACATGCCTACAATCTCGTGATTGTATTCGCTATTGAATTTGTATCTGTATTAGTATTTGTTTTTTGTCACGATGCTTCGCTTCGTGCTGTACTGACTCGTGGCAGTACAGCGCGAAGCAAATCGTAGGTATTCGCTTTTGAATTTGTATTTGCTTTTGTGGCTTCACTCTAAGTGTTCCGCGCGTTCCATCTGCCTTTTGTTTCATAATCTGAGGCTTAGAAATACTTTCATAATTTGTTGATTCGGAACTAGCAATTCTCCCGGAACTACTTAAAACTATGTTGGTCACAATTTCGTTGAAAGTGCTGGAACGTATTGACAAGTAGTTTACTAACGTTAAGACATTATACCGTCTTAACGAGATGTGGGAAGGTAAGAAGCTGATCTTATGGTCAGACGGGAAAATACGCGATTGTATGGTGATGTTGATTGTGCTAACGCACTGATTTCTTGCCTCGTAAATTCACTGTGACACCTCTAGACTCTGATTAAGACTTGTGAAACTTCACGTAAGTGTGGTAAGTTACTTGTTGGGGGAAAGATCTCAATCCTATTAGTAAATATAAACTCGAAAGTTTGTGAGTATGGATAGATGGATGTTTGTTATTCGTTTAAGAGCTTAAGGTTATACGACTGAATGGAATTTGGCACTCATTTAGATATTGATCTAGACCTAGGAGTTTTGGGATTTGGACTATCAACGACGCTATGTGTGATAAATTAGGACTTTGAATTAATTCGGAAGTCGCAGGCGAATTCGCAGGCATTAACTAAGAAGTATTAATGGAATAAGAAGTGCCTTATATATGAACATTGTAGTATCTAATTTACATTTAGAAAAAAACTTCTGAGTGTATGATATTTTTTTTGTTTTTTAAACGTTTCCCCTCCCTAGCGTTTTCTCCTGTGTGGTGGGTGCGTTTACAATCATATAAACTCACATACACAAGCAGCCAGACCCGGAACAACTATCTGTGGACCATAAAATATTTGTTCCGTGCGGGAATCGAACCCGCGAAACGCAGCGCAGCATTCAATAACAGGTTGCTGTGATCAAAATGGTCAATTTAGACACTTTTGGGAGCAAAAGTAAATGCTTACACAACAGCTTACCGTCATCTGTAGCCCTCAACAGCTCTAGAACCTTCAACAACCCTGATTTCACTTTCATTATCACCTCCGTTAACGTCTTTATCAACAGTACCTCCGGAAATCTCTCCCTAATCTTTTCATTAATCTGTCGTCAGTCTAATAAACAAACAATCTCCCCTACATATTCGGTTCCCCATCAGTGACAGTGTCTCCGCTAATTTAGCCTTCGTTTCGCAGACGATTAGAGGTACGGGTCGACTGTAATTGATTGTTTCTCTGCACGTCTGCTCTTGAGCGTCCCCTAAGCCGTCTCGTATGTCGTTAATTATTTACCTATCTGTTGAGTTTAGTTTGGGGACATTTTACTCTGTTGTTTTGGAATACTCTAGAGGCTCGATATTGTGTAAGATGGGGTTTTAGAATTTGGGAGTGAATTAATTATTGTATCACGTATCTTATTGAAAATGGTTTAATTAACTAATATGTGCCTAGTTAATGGTCGCTTACCTGCACCTAAAACGGTTAGTTATGCATTAAACGAAGTTATGATGCGTTTCAATAAAAAAAAACCTTTTTTTACAAAAGTTTTACGTACAATTACGCAGGGTGGAAATTTGTGCAATTAGAATAACGTTCGACAGTTTTAGCAAAGCTGATCCAAGATTGCATTTTGGCATCGACACAGAACAAACACGGTCACGCGGTCTTCAGAAAAAGTCTGAAAATAGTTTGGGTGAAATTCCCATTACCGGAAATAGTACACGACATAAATCGCAAGGGGCCAACAATCCCCTAGAAATGTCACTGACAAAACAAAACGTTCAAGTTAATCCCCTCCTTTTGGAATTTTTCAATCAACCACAAACATGTGACTTCGTAATTCGTTTCACAGTAGGACCGCTTGAGAACCCTAGTGATAAAGATCTTGCCAGATAACATTGAACTTTATTTAGATATACCTTGAGTTAAAATTGTGACGGGGTTGTAGCAGAAGGTGGAAAAAAAGTGAAATGGCGCGTACAATAGGTTACGGCGGTCATTGAAACAAATCTGTTAGGGGCGTTGTTGAGGGTAAACATATCCTTAACAAGCTTGAAGAGTTAAGAAGGATAAATAAGAAAGACTTTAAACTTAATTGTTTTGATGATAGGATAAATTCTATATTCCTGCAAGATTTAACTTTAGCAATAACTTAACTAATTGCTAAGAATAATGGCCCTAATATATTCTGATCTGTGAAGTTGTAAATACCACAGTAATATCATATTAACGAAACAGTTATTCCCTAATTAAATAATTATTTATTTTATGATACTGTAATATTTCTTCTCGTTAAAACCGGTGACTTCCGGAAGCTGTTGTGATTGTGGAATCTGGGCTTGTATCAGCTGCTCTAGATAACACTTAACAAAATTGATATTACGAAACATTTTAATTGGGACCTCTATTAATGATAAATGAATTGCCTCTTATCGTAATTTCTTCTTTATCTAGTACATTATCTAAATAAATGCTTCCTGTCCGATTTAATTCTAAATCTATATAATTCCATAAACAGTTCGTGTTCGAGTGTTCTATACAATTCTTAAATAGGTAGATTTGTTTGTTCCAAATTCTTCAAATGGAGCTAAATAAAGTTGTTTATTTTATTTAGGAACAGATTCGCTCTTCCGTGTTCCATTGCTTCCGACGTAGAGCACGTTTTTGGTTTTACTGAAATTTTAACGGAGTTTGGATCTAACTAAAGCTTTTGGCATTATAAACAAGCTATCATTCAAAAGAAAAATACGAACATAATCAATTGTATGAGTAAATATTTTTCCTAAATATAGAATTGATGTTAGAACATAGGTTAAATAAAACTGAGCATTTTGTTACCTAAAAATATTACCTTGTGACAGTTCTCACACATTCATATGCATTGTCAAATCAGTTCATACATCGATACTTCAAATTTAGAACACGTTGACCTGCGCCCGAGCAGCCACACGCATTGTTCACAGATAAACATCTTGTTCGTCAATCACTACCACGACCTACCCTCATAAAAGGACTAAAATTACACACGCAAATACCAACCCTATTCTTATTCCAGTAAAGAATAAATTATATGAACGAGAAAATTAATTTATGGCTAATAATGGGAAAATAGACCATTAAGTGGCGAAGTGTTTAAGGGCTTAACATATTTTTGAATTGAAGGGCGTTGTCTACCGGGGTAATAGATAGTCATTTCGTATTTACATTACATAATTCAATAGAATGATAATTACTGGAAACTACTCCTACATCATCAAATAGGTTACTTTAGTTCATAATCATATCATGAAGATACTGAAGAGCCCTAGTATTCATTCATAGTCAATCACTTTGTTCTGATACCTGCCTAATTGCCTATGTAATGTAATTCTTCGAATGCCAATACTGTTATACCATCAAAATGCAATTGAAGATCAATAAAACAGTAAGATATATTAATAGATTCATGCTATGTTGAATTGCAGCCAAGGTTATTGCTACTCTATAATCCCCTTATTTTAAAAGCGGAGTAAAGTAATATGTACTAGTGTAGCGTACTCCGGGTTTATTCATAAGGGAATATGAGACTAGATCCAAAATTAAAGTGAAAGCATTTATTTTAATTAAACCATTTACATACTCTTTAGAATTGTCAAGGAGATCAGTTGTCAGAAAGTGGAAGCTAGTAATTGCGCTATGAATATATTAATAAAAAAAAAGAAAAATAATGTCTTCAGCTATAAATATACTCAATTGAATAATTACCAAGCAATCGACAATGCTTGTTTACCTAGAGCTGTATAGTCACATAGGCCTTGAAAGAATAATGTCGTCCTTCCAATATAGAACGCAGCTAAACGATCACACGAATTAGGTTAGGACAAGAAGCGCTAACAAATGGTCAAAACAAATCATCGAAAGGTTCGCTTCCAAAACCGGAAAGATCGACTTCACTACCTTTACACAAAGTAAGTTTTACATTTAGCAAAATTTAAACAACAATCAAAGATGAGTCTCTTCGGAAGGATAAGAAAGAATTTTGACCATTATTAGCCGCAAAATAAAGTTTGTTAAGGAATAAAGACTGATTTATATAGAGCAAGCCGACTGAGACGATGTGACTAATAAATCTCAATCAAGATCAGAGATACGATATGATTGGTCGGTCGTCTGTCGGCGGAGATGCCGATGATAGCCAACATAACTAGATTTGCGGTGGTAATGAACCTGTCCTTTTATTTTAGAATTAGCCCTTTGAAGAAGATTTGAAAGTGTTTGGTAATGGCTCGTCTATAACAGTGCTTGATCGCTGTATTTTTCGGAAGAAAGTTTCTGTTGTTTCTGAGTTCATTTTGGATACCACTGACATCGGTGAAGGGGAACATCGTAAGGAAACCTGGGGGCCAAGTCTGCTATTTTTATAATTTCGTCATTCCAACACGATCACATTGTCATTTTGCTAAAAGTTCGTAATCTGCTAAATCCATAATGGTCGATCATTGTTCGGTCAATGGTCTCGTGATAGAATTGTGTTATAATGACATTGTCAACAAATTTGAACATTTATTCATGCCAGATTTCATTTAAATATATTTTCACATATTGTTTATAAGTGTTATAAGCAATCTGAAGTAGTAATAAGTTCGTAAACTAAGTCAGTCATTAATTTGTCATTATGTACGAGATTACCATTCTATATCATTTCTTTCAATGGCGTGTCAGTGGTTGACCATTGGAAAGTCATAATGACGCCATTATATTAGTAGATTACCAAAGTTGTCAAAATCAACAATTATAAAATCAATGACAGACCATTCTGACACTATTGTAATAGCAGACTTGAGGCCCTGGTCTTAATATTAGTATAAGTCTGGAATCGCCAATCCGTCTTGAGCTATTATGATGATCATTGCTCATGCCTTCTTTGTATCTATGTTTCTGCCTATGTATATAACAGTGGAATTATAGTAGGCTAGTATTATTATTAAATTTCCGGTCGAGATGTCAAAGATGTAGCAGTCATGAATCATGATCGATTTTGAATGTGTCTGGCGCCAAATCATTGGCTTTGTTAAGGGAATCTATTTTTACCCGACTACTGGAGGAGGAGGGTCATGTTATTATTTCACTGGTTGTCCTGTGGCATCTGTATGATACTGACTCAGTTTCACGGTTACTTTCCAGAGTATAAAGATCTGCCTAACATTCTCAACTATGATGGGGTCGGCTTCCAGTCTAACCAGATCCAGTGGAAAACCAGTGTTTTACATGGAGCGACTGCCTGTCTACCCACTGCCAACCTTCACAACCTAGTTACAAAACATAACACTTTTTATTT
This sequence comes from Charanyca ferruginea, assembly GCA_947361185.1. NCBI lineage: Eukaryota > Metazoa > Arthropoda > Insecta > Lepidoptera > Noctuidae > Charanyca > Charanyca ferruginea. The sequence continues at coordinate 17,393,421 of OX376077.1, read as the reverse complement.
ACCTACCCATGGACATCTTTGATTCCTAAATTACTAATTTATTGGAGCCAATTCTGTTGTGCAGGAACTAAACTAATTTTAAGCTATTTACATCTCTTTCTCTCCATTAAAACAAGAAAGTGACATATATTAATAAGAGCTGTCAATTTAAGTTAATCTAAAATGTTCATACAATTATACTTGTCATTTCAGAACATATTGATTAAAAACACTGCGTAGTTCAAAGGAAAAACTAATTTGAAATCTCTAACTTAGTCATTGGCCGTGCCGTCCTTTTCTTCCGCTGCCTGGTAGTAAGAGATGCCAAATATTTAATTTAAGTTTAGTTTGTGAACAAGGAAATCGGCACCATATGTTACGTTGGTAATTGCTATATTTCATCCCACAAACACTTTTATTATTTTTTGCGGTGATCTATAAATTAATGAAATAAATAGACGCATGTCAGAAGCTAGTTAATTTGTCAACTGAGACAAATTGGACATTGACGAGAGCTCGTAAGTGATGAGCAAGCAATCAGTCACTATTAATCCTACTTACTTGCAAACTAGCTTCAAAATGTATTTGATGTTCCTAGTTCAAGTGAGCGCTTAGTAATCATTGAAGTTGACAGGCGGTTTCATGACAGCAGGAGCTAAATGTTGCTACCCGTACTTTGAGAGTCGGTAGTCACGGTTATTTTAAGATAGCAGCGTTGATTACGAATCGTGGAAAACAGACAGCTGTTACAAAAAGTACGTTATTGGACTAAAATATTAGTTTGATAATGTAACTTATATAAACAGATATTTAAGACAGTGATACGTAAAATCAACCGTTACGAAGTTAATACGAAATTGGAGACAAAAGATTTTTACTTAATTTAATGTTTTCTAAATTATATAAGGTCCATGATACACAATCCATACCGCATTTTGCATTGAATTAGTATACTCTAGTCAAGTACTTACAATAATTTACTGGCAACGATAAAATACTTGTAAATACCATTATACAACTCTCAGGCTTGTAGACGAGCCTTTAGTATTAGAAGCATATCCTATCACACGGCTACAATCTCGGGAGCCTAGTCTGCTAGGCAATCTATATCTTTTTTGTACCGTACCCTTTCTTTGCCCTTATACGTAAAGATTTGTTCGGGTCGTTTGTTCTTTTTTAAATAAACTGCATTATCTGCAAATGTTTTTTTATCTGTCTAGGTCTTAGGTTATTTCTAACTTAAGTAAATCCTTTATGTTAAAACATGGTGAAAGATGACTTATGCAATCAATATTGTTGTTTGCTACCTTATCGACATAGGCTAATAATTTTATTGTTTTAAATTATGATGCTTATCTCTGAGAACCAAAGTTTCTCCTACCTTCTTCTACAAGTTTACTACTAACTCATCAGTCATCAGCCAATAAATATATCTGCAGTGCTATTCTGTATAATCCCCCTATAGTGAGCGGCGTCAAGAAAATGTTACACTGCAAATTGCGTACAAAATAAATATACAAAATGAAAAAGTTTGTGTTTATTTTTCCTATTAATTAAAACTACATTCATGATATTGTCAAAAGGCATAAAGACATATCCATTAGTTAATTGTTATTTTCCTATATTTATTTGCGGTGAATTGTAGGTTATCATGGAGGGCACGTTTATGCTCTGGCGGTCAAAAGGGTAATTCACCGAGGGAGAATTTTACAGAATAGCCATGCTGGTGACATAAACAGAAGACTATCACCTCACACATCGAAACCTACATAATAACATACACAAACACCTAATTACTATAATCCCTTTAGTCGAGCCCTCATGGAAGTATAATCCGTGAAACACCGCCCGTCATTGTCCGCTGTAAGTGTTTCACGCTAAACTATCCGATATAATCGTGATTCAATTTGCATACAGTTAGTTCTGTCTCGGAGATAATGTGAGCTAGACAGTTAAACATATGCTTTTTAAGCGTTGGTCTTATTGGAAACTAGATTTTGCCTGCGGCTTCACTTGTTATAGGTATCTTTTAATTTAATTTTGTTGTGGGATCCAAGACAGTTGAATCGTTTCTCTGAGGCTCGTCGAGCTTTATTGCCTCGACGCTTTTCTGGTGGCCGCCACTGTTGATTCTGGCCAATAGGATATTTTACTCTATACGAGAAAAAATCTATAAATATGTTATTGAGACAGTTTAGGCTAAGTTTTAGTTAATAAAATAACAAAACCAATTTTAAGTTCAATTCAAAGTTTACAGTATTTTTAATCTGTTATAAAACACCATGAAATAGTAGCGGCCATGTTATTACGCCGTACGGCTGTGTAAACAAAAAAATGTCAACTGTCAGTCAACCGATTTGCGTATTATGTCTTTGTACTTTTATTATTTTCGTAACTAACGTAATTTTTTCGTTATTACACCTATTACGAAATATACTTTTAATTATTTTAAAATTAATACAATAATTATCATATTTAATATGAGCGCATTTGATACAAAACGAACTGACGTCATTTACGCTGAGCAATATGGCGTCCAGTAAGAGGCGTTTTCGTCAAATTACGCGCGAAATTTGAAAATTAAAAATTTACATTCATTTTTATAACACTTATCGATTGAATAAAAATTTTGTGTTTTTTTGGTGGCATATTAGCACTAGGTACATGATTTTATTGAGACACTTTTCAAAAATGGGTGTAATACTAATGATGCCACGAATATTCGGCAACTATTCGGTATTCGGCCTATTCGGCCACTTCTTTGCTATTCGGTATTCGGCCGAATAGTGCGTACTATTCGGCCGAATACCGAATAGCAAATCATGTAAAAAAAGACACGTTATTTTACTCAAAAATTATGTATTTATTTCCAAATTACAACATTTTAGTACTTAAAATTAATCAGTGGTAAGTTGTGATGGATAAAAACGAGCTTTTCAGCATTTTCTGGTAGCAAACGATTGCGCTTCTCATCGTAAACGTTACCAGCCTCAGAAAATAACCTCTCACTATAAACGCTACTTCCAGGCGAAGAAAGATAAACTTTTGCAAATTTCGAAAGGTTCGGGTATTGTTTTTCGTTTGCTGACCACCACTTGTAAGGATCGGCCTTCCGATCTAGGCGAACTGTTTTCAAATAAAAATTCAACTCGTTTGCCACAGCATTCTTCTCCACGTCCTCCTCATCATTATTAGCATTATCTGTAGCGACTTCTTCAAAACAGTTCCAGAAACTGTTGTGTGTTTCAAGTTCAACAGTCCTATCATTTTCATTCAAGTTTCTTTTCTTACGCGCTGGAGAAGAATCGTCATCGGTACTACTTAGTTCATCACAACTTTTTTTTAGAGCTTCTAGAAGAATATTTTGTCTTGCTCTTTCTGCTTGAACCAATCCTAGAAAACTCGTTTCCAGAAAAGTAGCAACCAGATATTTATTTTTATCATCGAAGCTGAATCGCCTTTCTAGCTCGGCCTGCAGTGAAGATCTCATCGTGACTAAATTAGGTACTTTCTCAGCTGTCTCTGCTTTTCCCAGATATTTTAATAAAGTTACTGCATGTGGAATCACTTCAGAGATGCAAGAGATACCTGAGCTAGATATTTTTGTTATTTCTTCGAATGGTTTGAGGAGTTTGATACACTGTTCCAATAGTTCCTATTGAGCATGTGTCAGATTTATTAAAGTTTCATGATCTGTTATGTACAAGGAGACAGCTCGCTTTTGTTCTAATAATCGCTCCATTAAATAATAGGTAGAATTCCAGCGTGTGCTCACATCTTGTACTAGTTGGTGGTTTGGCAAGTTAAGTTCTTGTTGAATAGATTTAAGTTTCTGCTCTGCTAAGCCAGAATGATTAAAATGGGTAACAATTCGTCTCGCAGCAGCTATCATCTGTTGTACTTCTGGTTGAGATATTAGCGAATGATCTATAGCTCGTTGTAGTGAATGAATAAAGCACCTACCTGAATCATATCCTGCATCTCGCACACCTTTTATCATATGGATGGATTGAGGAATATTCCATCTTTCTGTAATAGCATTGAGTTCTTTTGCAATATTGATACCAGAATGTGAGCCAGGAAATGATTTCATAGCTAAAACGCCATGTTCCAGAATAAACTCTGGAGATATCCAGTGCGCAGTGAAGCTCAGAAAGCTCTCGTTATTGTGCTGGCATGTCCATATATCAGATGTCACTGATAATGCTGCTGCCTGTGAAATACTGGCTTCTATTTTAGCACAAATTCTGTTGTATATATCCGGAACAATTTTCTCGGTCATGTAAGTGCGACCAGGTACTTTATAATGGGGCAAAGCGTTTGCCATAAGTCTCTGAAATCCAACTCGTTCCACAAGTGACAATGGTTCGTTGTCCAAAGCAATCATTTCGCCAATCAAGTAATGATATTTTATTGATTTCAGATCATTAATGTCCCAGAGCAATTTCCTTTCTGATGTTTCCTTCAAGGTGAGCTGCCGTTCTTTTGATCTGGACGTTCCAGGTTCTGCTGGCATCTTTGCATCGGTAGAAGTAGAAGTACCGCCTATGTTGCTGCCACGTGTCGATGGAAAATTAATTAAAGCAGCGTATTGGTCAGCATGTTTGGTATAAGATGGTTTTTTAAAGAGGTTGTAGCTGTAAATAAAAGAAAATTAAATTAATTATAATTAAATAAGTTATTTTATTTGTTTCCCTTATCTATTTATTTTTATTTATTTATTTATTTTACTATTTATGTACACACAGTAGACAACACAGGAAAAAAAACATTATAAAATATGAGTACAAAGGTACTGCTTATTTCTTAAGAAATTTCTGCCAGCAGACCTGCAAAAGGAGAAATGAAAAAGAAACGTAGACAATAGTGTGTGAGAAAAGAAAGAGAAAAAGTATATATGTGCCTTATCTAACTAACCTATAATATTAAATAATAATACACATACATTAGATAGAAAATCAAATAAATATAGGTATATAAATAATTTCTCATAAAACTTTATTCCATAACATATATAAGTGAATAAAACTATTTCGAAACTATTAAAATTAACCTAACGTTTTCCTTTTTATAAGATTTATATAACAACAACGTTGTCTAAACTTTATTCACTTCAACAAAAACAATAAAACATAACATAAATTTAAATACGTTTTACTTACTTGCTTTCTTTCCTTCTCCGCCTCTTGAGATCTTGATGCTACATAACAAACACTGGGCCAGTTTATTATTTTCACTACAAATCTCATAATATTCCCATATGGGCGATTTTTTATTAACCGGTGTCATTTTATAAGCCTTTTGACGAAAAAACAATTGCAAATGAACTAAGGAACAAACTTCTTAGCAAAATAGTAATTAAGTTTCACTTAACGTATTATTTATAAACTAACAAAGCGCTCCGTGACGCAATTTACTCGCAATTGAAAAAAATACAAACAATGTTTGCTTGCACCCCGCCCCGCGCGCCCACCGTCGTCGCCTGCCGCGCGAACGCAACGAGAAAAACAGGTAGTGACTTGTCTTATTCCAGCTAACGCGCCCCCACCAAGCATTCGGCGGCCGAATATTCGGCGCTTCGGCCGACAGCGTTGCCGAATATTCGGTATTTGGTATTCGGCCAATTCACTATTCGTGGCATCTCTATGTAATACCCTATTGATATAATACAATATGAACTAATATTTAAACTGAAACTATACATATAACTGTAATATTCAGTATGTATGTTTCTTTTATAACCATTTAAGTTGGCCTTAACAGGCAACTAAGTTCTAACAACTACCTATTGTTAACATTTTCAAAATTCTGTGCACTTCGTTCGCAATAAAGAATTTGAATTCGAATATAAAATTTGGCTTTCAGGAGTTAAAGTGATTTGGACATAGTGTGGCAGGCTTGTTAAAAAAAAAAGTATATTAAATATGACAGTTAGACATTATTTTCTGTACAAAAGCTATCACGGCAGCATATTTTTTAGACCGTTAAGAGTTTTCTGACGAATAAAAAGTCGGTCTTAATTATAGGTAATGGTTTCAATTATTACATTATTAATCTTTTATTGTGCATGTGGGATGTGCCTATCACGTTCGCAACATAAAAACTAAGTTCTTCCAATATTGATGTGTTTGTTTAGAAATTAATATGTTGCCTTTTTTGTCGATCTACAATCAATTCCATGATTAAAATATCGCCTACATAAGGTCAACGAATTCAATTTGATACACATTTGATAATAGTCAACATTTATTTAAATGTTTGTGTTTTGTTACAGGTAAGCTGAATTTTGAAATAAAACGGACAAACAAGTAACGCAGGTATTTATAAACAGTAGTACCTACGCGTAGGTTACCTACGCACATGTTGTTATATCAGTCTTATGATGAGTCTTATAGATTGTTTGTGTTGATGTGTTGTTGTTGTACTTGTTGCTGATTGTTGTCAGAAGTCACAGCAAAAGGAGATCATACCAAATAGCATTTACATTATCAAATATAGACCCGAACTGGAGTGATATTCGGTAAAAATCTTCTGCGGTCAATTTAGGTGGGTTAGCATCAAGTGAGATGGAAGCTCATCTCGAACTTACTTCTCCTAAATTCAGCGAGCGAGAATTTTACAGAATAGCCCGGCTATTTCTTCAACGAAACAATGCCAAATTTGAGACATTCTTCCGATTGTGAACGCTTTAACAGCAATTTATTAAACAAAGTAAAAGACAAAATAAATCATTCATTTGAATTAGACCATTAAAAGGCACTTTTCAACGTCATAAATGAAAAATTGAATCTAGACTAGTTTTCGTCCTCGTAAATGTCTGTTATCGCGGTCGCAGGCGAAGTCGCGTATTAAAAAGTAGCCATGTCCTTTCTTGGGATTCAAGCTTACTCCGTATCATCAAATTTCATCAAAATCGATTCAGTATTTTAGCCGTGAAAGCGTAAAAGGCACAGTACTTACAGTTTACCCTTCTCTACAATACAAAATCCCAGATAATATAATCGACTAATACGAGTCAACATCTCCACACGTTCTCATGCCTGATAAACTAAAAAGGACCAAAAACTAGGGCTTGACAATACGGCCGTACAAATGATGTATTGGTCGATAGGATCGATATTATGTGGCATAAATCACTATGCTCCTATAGTAATGCTGTTTCGTATCAGTGTTATCATGCTTTGACTGTTTTTAATTTATTTTAAGGCGTCAAAGGACCAACTATTTTTGGGTGTAGTGTTGTTTGAAAGAAAAGGTTTGTATGTACCTATCGGTTTCGTGGATTGAACCACGTATAATCCGTGTTCTGATGATGACATCAAAGGACATACGAGGTGTTAGAAGCGACATCACATAGCTGTTAACAACGCTTAATGGCCATCAAACTAAGTAGATAATATTGAGCAAAAAATATTGCTGTAAAATTACTTTGTGTTACGCGCAATACGAACCATTGATGCTTACGAATGCATCCAACAGTTCAAGAGCTTCGTTACATAAGTGTCTTTTATACTCGTTACTTAACCCACCTTCGGCAAAACTGTGATGATGATGAAATATCTAAAAAATATTACTGCTTTACTTTATTGTGTTCAATATATCTTAAATGTCTATTAATTCATCTAAATACGTATTCATATTACTACATCATAGCGTATCTTCCTACTCACCCTTCCACGCTGATTATTTCCAGTCAATCTCCATAACTGTTATATAACAAGGGCTTATGCGATTACTACGGCTCTCCAAACAAGCCGACAAGCAGAGCTCTCAACATGTCGCTTCTATATTAATTATTAAGCTTCATTTTCACGGTAGATTCTTCAAACGGGATGAACAGGAACAAACGGTATCAGGTATTATTACGGATTTACAGGATTGCAACGATATGTATATAAAACTGCATTCGTCATCATTATCGTCCACAGTTCGACCTCACCTACTGCTGGAAGGTAGGTACCTATATAAAATATCACAACATTTTTATCCCTTGTAGAATCTATCTTATGATCAGGTGTGCAAATATTGCAAGTAAGTTTAATTAAGACATACATAATGTTACTGAAACGTATATTGGTTTGTGCCAATCTCCATGCTTCTGCACTAAAACCAAAGGGTATCTGAGCAAAAAAAACACCCCAGTGCGAGTCGGACTCGTAAAGGAAGAGTTCCGTAACACCGTACAATATTTAACTACATAACAAAAAAACACGTTTCTTTTCCGATTGGTCCTTATGTCCATAAAACTGCAATAACAGACGCATTAAATTGGTCCTTCGAGAATAAAAAAGAAATATTACTTATCGAAGCTACTTTAAACATTACCTAATACTACGTGAAGTATAAAGAATGCCACACACAACAAGACATAATAGTCTCATCCAATGAGCTTGAACTTGGCCAAGTGATCGAATTAAATCATCCCGGTGAACCGGTCTACCTCTGAATGGCCTGATTTTGCCGACTTATGTGCACGCTACGCCAGATTTATTCACCGGAGACGAGAATTTAGACCCTGGACTGCAAGAGACAAGTAGTTTTAATAGAAGACGGTTAGTAAATGACCGAGTCTAGTGTTTAGACGTGATTGGACACGAATAGTGGCCCAAGGACTATATATTAGACACATTACTTTAGCTTGAACTGTTTTGTATTTTATTTATTTAGACTTAAGCACAAGCTTGTTATATAATTATAAATTAAACTCAGGTGTTCAGATTCTTGGATGGCTTGAACGTCGTAATGTAACTACAACCTATTGTTAATTTAGTTAAGTTCATCATCATCATCATCATCATTTCGACCTTTAGACGCCCACTGCTGGGCATAGGTCTCCCCAAGGGGGGTTTAGCCGTAATCGCCATCCTTGGCCGATGCATGTTGGCGATCGCAGTAGGTGTTATGGTACTCAGAAGGACGCTGCTACCCATCCTCTGATCAATATCCCTCTGTCGCCTTCTACGAAATCCAAGGATAGAAATGGGGTGGTGCTATTCGCAGCCGGCAGCACACGGCCACACGGCCGGCACCATAGTTACACTCAACTCAAACTCTGACTCAAAATCATTTATTAACTCCACGACTGACGGGCGAAAGTGTTGAAGGTCAAACCTCCGCTGCTTATGTCGGACTGTGTAACATAAGACATTCGATAGGTTAAACCATTTACAGGTACTTTTGAATTGCTCGTTCCTAACAGTAGGTTTCTATGGAGAAGAACGAGCAAGAAACTCCATGAACACTCTTTTAAAATCAGTTATATTTTACAAATGACAATGCCAGATCCTGCCCCACCCATGTACATAAAAATAAATTAATGAAAATAATTGTTATGAATATAGAACCTTTTTATAGTAAACTGTTTTTCTCATTTTACCTAAAATTCAATTTAACAATAATTAATGTCATTATTGTTTTTAGATTTAAACGGAAACTGCAAGTTCTACAGTCACTAAGACTAATGTTTAGTTCATCATTCATGTTGAATCTAGGGTACAATGTACAATGTGAGAACAAAATAACAAGTCTTGCATGTTAAAAGAGGTCTAGAGAAAAATATAGTTATAATAACAATTCAAACCAAAATTTAAAATAACCGAGGCAACTAAGAGATGACCAGTCCCAACCGACGGCGTCCGTTCACGAACATGACGCATGGATCGGCACCATTTAGCTCAACCATTTTGAAGGGAACCAAATGATCCAACACAAGCGTCACCGTCAGCGAGACATTCAAGTGACCATGAGTCTCCCAATCGCCAGGGCATATTCAAGTCAATGAGAGGTATACCTTTACGAGGTATACCTCTCATTGACTTGAATGGTAGCTTTCTAAGTTTCTTAACTGTAATTTGTTATTTGAGAAATAAATGTCTTTAAACCGAATAGTGTCTATTTTAAATATCATACCGCGCAACTAACTCAGAAACGGTCTCAGTTAAGTGGTCGGGCTATAGATCAGTGCAGTTCAACATTATAAAGGTTGACTTTCAGGGGGTGAAAGTATTGCAACAACTTTTAGCATGAGATCATTTTGGAAATAAGCAAAAAAAACTGCTTCTTTACAAAAAATCACTAACTACAACACGATCAAATTGTATGGAACAGCAGTTTTTTTTCATAAGAACTTTATTGGTCTCGTCAGCCACAGCCACTTCGAGTCCTGGGTTAGAGTCCCCACGCAATGGGTGCCTGACGATGGACAGTGTCGTCGAAGACGGCCTAGAAAGAGGTGGCGCGAAATTACCTGGACGGGTGCCAGCAGGGTTGGTTCGAAGTGGCCCAGGAAAAAAGTTCCTGAAAGGACCTTTGCCTAGCAGTGGGACAGCATAGGCTAGATAAAAAAAGAACATTAATAACCTCCGTAAAAGACGTGCAGTGAATTAAAAACCAGCCTGCATTTGTACGACTACAATACTTTTACTTTTATCCTACAAAATAATTAGTGTAGTCTTGATCAACAAAAAAGGTAAACAATCTTCGATTAAAAATATTCCTTTACAATAATGAATACGTTAAAGGTACGGATAATTAAAAGAAGACAGGTTACGATGCCGAAGCAATCGAAAGTGATATTTTTTCCTACATTACTATCAGCGCACCCATATACATTTGTGTCGTATTAAATCCTTGCGCATGCGCTGTGCCCGTCGAGAGTGAAACAATGGCGGTGCGGGCGCACCGCGACGGACGGTCACGCGCCCATCTGTCATGTCTTCTCGAACAGGACCCCCGTGTGAGACTATTTTAATATAGTTTGAATCTATTTTAATTTTTAAATCTCGGTTTACCTGTTATTATTAGATCATGAAGAGAATTTGCTTTCGTATGAAGTTTGCGGATGATAGGACCATTTAGTGAAACACTTAATTTGAACCTGTATTTTAAGTCTAAGATTTTAGCTGTTACACATTTGTCAGCATATAAATTATATATTTTAAACTTTAATAAATGAGACTGAATCAAATTGGAAATTATAGTTGTAAATAGAAAAACAGGATAAAACTTAAATACTCTGGGTTGTGAAGTTTTCAGATAACATTGAACCTTTCTGTATATTCTCACTAGTTAAATCCTTACCGCGACATCCCATCAACAAACGTCAAAATAACAAACAGACAGTCACAATAGACATGAATAAGACAACAACTGTCAGTTGCAACACCCAAAAAATCATTGAGGAATATCAAATGACGTCCAAAGGTGACATTTACTGCGTCTCAAAGCGAGCACAATAAAAAGCATACCTTTTTAATAACAAGGAGGAACCATTGTACTGTTGTCGTCACAAATCATGTCCGAAACGACGTTAAGTTAATTAGGAAATTGGCAATGGGACTGTGTGAACTAATAAACGGAGTTTCGGATAACTGTTTTTTGGTTTTACTCCGTTTGTAATTGAATTTAAGACTGTTTTTAGTATGAAAAAATACTCACTAAAAGCCAAATATTTTAATTGTGTAAATAATAGCAGCGGAACAATTATCCCGTACACAAACAATTATCCAATATGAGTCTTATTGACTCCCAATGCATTTATGTCTTAAAACAATCCAAAAATCCTTTGAAAATACTTACTCTTATTATACTGAATTATTAGTTAAACCTCAGACAAGATAAGAATGAATATTCTCCTTCTTTAAGTATAAAATGCTATTTCTAAAATCTTTCTGTGTTCTAAAATGTTTTTATTTTCCTATTAATTGTTGTGGGAAAAAATTGAACAGACAACAAACGGAATGCATTCGCGGTGGAACACGAATTTTGACAGGTTGGATCGCGCCAAATTCGGCAGATGCGTCCGCGCATGGGAACACACTGTCGCCCTCAATCATTAGCCTGTGACAGACGGGCATTTTTGATCGATCGCTTTGTTTTTGACAGCGAGACAAAACCCATGTTTTGCCATGTTGGAATATGAACAGTTCTTGCGGCTCTAAGGACCCAGATAAACTTGTTACTGCTGTAGGCTTTTGGGTAGCCCTTTGATGAGGGGTTCTCTGTTTATGACGTTTTGTGGCAGAACAATAATGATTGCAGTGTGTAGCCAGATACATCAATCTTATAAAAAAACAATTTTTTTATGAGATTATAAACATTCCGAAATTCTGATCAAGAGATCGAATGAAGTTTTGGAGATGTTGTTAGGTCAATAAAACAGATTTATTCACATCGATTCCATGAATATAAATTGTCTGAAGAACACTACAAACAAGTGTAATGCCTTAATTTAAACAAATAAAAGAAAATGAGGCTCGTACACCAATCGATTCAGGTTGTGTGGGCGAGTACTAGATGAAAAGAAATCACTTAATATCAAATAGCTTTCACTGGTAGAATGGGAGTATGCAAATGGACTGGTTACTATCTATTAGGTAACAAAGTACACGTCCAAATTGATGTTGATTTTAAAGGAATCCATTTTTTACCACTGTCTCAAACCCTGTTACAGTTACATCAATAAAGAATTACCAAAATAGTACAAACAATGTTTCGAGATGTATCGAAATGTATGTATTAAGGCCTTGTCTCCCCAGATCAGATAGTCATTCCATATTCTAAGCACAATAGGGTATCGTTGAAATGTCACAACATGTCGAACGATGATCTTTAAGTATCCGTTCAAGACACGAACGCTTCCAAATTAGACAGCAATTTATGTATCAGAAGCTATAAAACAATTTTACAACGCGGTGTACTACAAAAGGCGGCGTATCCCACGTATGTTGATCGCACAATCCTGCTACTATGACCCTCCTTGAACTGGGTTTGGGAATTGAATGCTCATCATTGTTGCAATTTGGAGTGGAACATTACAATGACTTAGGGACTATATTGGATCTCAGGCCAATAATTGGAAGATTGAGACGAAAAATAAATCTTAGTTCGTAATGTTTAAAGGCAAACGGAAGAGATATGATTATTAACTAGTTCAGCAAACAATAATGTATGTTTTCCAACCAACTAATCAAATAAATAAATAATCGAATGTTTTATTATCACCGAGTTTGATGCGAGAATACCACAGCTAAGTTTTAATTTAGATGTGCATACTACTCTGATCATGCACAAAAATCTTCTAATTTTGATAGTCATGAATGTAATTAATTTGAAAGGAGGAGTAAATTGATACGCGAACATAAAATCCATGAACCATAACTATGAATAAATAAAGTTATTCACAGCATCCAATAAACGTTTTGTTTCCTATTTAGGCTAGTGGGTGCTAGAAGTGTTAAAATTGGCTCGGGAGAAATAACAAAAAATATCTAGCTTCGGTCCACTGCACTAATACTTAAATATAGACACAAAAGACGAGATACCGTTAGATATAGGAACCATTACAGCTCACGATTAATTTAGTCACATGTTTTGATCAGTCGCATAGGGAATTCAATTTATTATACAATTTAAGTAGGTACATACTAGTTTTTGCCAAAGCCTTTTTCCTCTTGAGTGCCAAAATTCACCGAATGAATAGACTTAATCGCCGTTGCCTTATTGCCTTCGATGAAATGATAATAGTATGCAGTTTAGTAAAATGTCTGTCACCTGACTTCTATTTAGTGTTCTGTAAACAAACGACCTAACCTGATAACGACCACACAGCTGTCTCACGACTTCATCACATCGAAATCGTATCGTAAACACTAAAGGGCTGACTTGCCGAAATGAATTAGTAAATCGGCGTCGACATTCCCGATGCGTCCCGTCTCACGAGTAAAAAGAGCGGCGACAATGTCTAATTTATTTATGAGAATCGGTAGCTCCTCACAATGGAACTTAGAAATGATCTTCAAATGGCTGAACAAAGATAGCGACAACCCTTTGAAGGGAGAATGGTTTTAATTAATAAAGGGTGCGTAGACAATAAGGTCTTGAACGCCCTGAAAATTGGCTGGATGAATTATTGATAACAGAGGCGGTAGAGTGTTTATCGTTATTGAATGTTTGATAGCCTTTTGAGCTGCCTGATAAATCTTGTGATAAATCTATGCTTGTATATCTCAAGGGAAAGTCAGTGATTCGTGTAGATTATGGAGTTAATTATATAGTAGACAGTGTACAGAATTAGTTTTGGCTTGTTTGATGGTTTACGAGGTAAATGTAATGAAAGTGTAGTCGTAACGTTTAATGACGGGAATAAAAGATGGTGTCCCCTATCCTGATAATGATCTTCATGTCTTTTCTCATTAATCTTGAGAAATGACTGAGACATACATATTATCTATCTATATTTTCTTTAAATATAAAAAATAATTCCTATTTCCCTTGATCTACCTATCCCTATCTATCCCTTGATACGGCATCACGCGTGAACGGCTAGACCAATTTCGCTACTTCTGTTTTTGTAGTGTTTGTTATTGTAAGGAGAAGAAGAATATGAAAGAAAAAGCTAAGAAAGTAGCACGGAACATTAAACAATTAAACCAAAACCAAAAAAAAATTGCATAGATGTCGTATTCATTTCTTCACCAAAAATTCATACATAGCTGACGTATTCATTTCTTACATTTTTGGAGGATTGGCGCAATTAGTGTATGGTAGGTAGGGTATGTAGGGTAGGTAGGGTATATAGGGTAGGTGGGGTATGTATGGTAGATAGGGTATGTAGGGTAGGTAGGGTAGGTAGATAGGCAGGTAAGTAGGTAGATAGGGACAGGACAATGTCCGTCGGGTCAGCTAGTATACTATAATAATTGCCGATGTCTTTGCACCATACCTGGTTTTACACAATTTTCATTAATTTTAAACTCTGTCAACATAGCTTGTTAATATTTTGATTTTTAAGCATGTGTGCCTTTCTTCAAATCATAAATATGTATGAATCGAATTTAGGTTTAAAAATGGACACTTCTTTACAATCAAGTCAATGATTTCATGTCACAGAACATGTCATGAAATCATCGTGTCAGTCACGGTGTTGTTTTGCCCTGTTTCAACTTAATCTTAACTTATTAAAAAGTCAATGAGACGGCATCGTCGACGGCTCGTTACATCATCTCCCCTGATTTCCTGTCAAAATTATTAATCTACACGATTTCTCTCATCGTAAGCTTTTGTCTTGAGAGTGTCATATTTATTTCCCACAATGACGCAACTAGACCACATACTTGAATAACCACAGCATGTTAACACATTCTCGATACCACAGCGTCGGGTATACGTGATAATTAATTAACCGATACACACGTCATTCCTATGATTACTAATACTAATGTTATTTTACCAACATTCGTATTTACCTCGTCATTAGCAATCTGCACTACATTTCCAAACTTACGTCCGAGACTTAAAGCTGCTTTAACATTTTAATTAGCTGCAGATACATCTATGTACGGACCAGATAATATAATTAGTTCGTCAGAAACTGCTTGTCCGTTACTACAGGTTTGCATCCTATCTTATTAGACGTCAATGCATCGTTCTCTAACTAATGTATTTTTGCAAATGATCCACCCACTCATTTGCTTATGTTAATTGATTTAATTGGAGCCCATAATTTAGCTTTTGAAATGGATTTGAATAATCGGTCATTAAAATTGCATGAGCATAATATTTACTACATCTGTCTTCCTGTAAGTGGATGTAGATTTAAGTAGATCTGTTGAATCGCTTAGGGGCTCGTTCGCATTGCATTGAATGTTTCCTATACCGCTTTCGGTCACAGTAATTGGATTTATGGACTTAAGTATTTAAATTCTCGCGTACATGAACAGAATTGGAGCACTTCCCTTGTTATATTTGAACATAAACAACTTAGAAATTTCTCTTATACTGCGCTTTACACAAAATCCTGAACTGCTTAAGACACATCAATATAATTTCAAGATCGGGTTTTCTCAAAATCCTTTTACCAAAATTATTGTTATCGAGCATGTTAATTGGAGTCCTAATAACATAGAGTTCTACCTCTTCAAATATTAGCATTCGTCAGCTAAACACAGCCTTTGTTAATACTTGGGATTCAACAAAAAATAAAGACAAAGCGAAATTAAATCGCGCGGATAAATTTAATGTTAGAACAGCGATATTATGTTAATTCAGCCATTAAGTCAATGGGCTTCTACAGAAATTACCGGTGGTCCTACTATATCATTATCGTGTTTTTTGTGAACCACTTCATTATCAGTTGTTTGTTCAGTGCGGCTTTTTAACATAATCATTGCGGCGACGATGTGTTCAAACTCGTATTTTAGTTCATTTGATGACTTTATCAGTGAAAATTGATAGTTACAGTCTCGCTTCAAGATTTTTTGCTGTGCCCCGTAAAGCCATCTTATTGTTTAAATTGCTATCATTTTCGTCAATCGACGTGATTGCCACTGCCACCCAGTTTTCTATTATTATACTGTTGTGTCAGCTATTAGCTACCGTTTAAGGATCACAAAAAAATTTTATTTCATCATTACGTCCGTAGACAGTTTACGAGGATTATAAATAGACATGACTAATCAATTTGGCGTCATTATTCGTCGAGCCTTTAAAAGCTTCTAAGAAATCTATGCCTTATAAAAAGCTATTGTTGTAATTGTAAAAGGCTATCAATGCTCATATATGTAATAAAAGTTTTTGTACACTTGTCAATAGCTATTGAACTAAATCGAGATATGAGATGTTGGAGTCGATAACAAAAAAATGTATAATGAGCAAATTCATTTGATGTGTTTCGCTCGAGGCAGTACAACGTTTGTTAATGAGAGCTTTGGAAATAACTTACAAACTGACAATACGTGTATGATTTCGAAGGTCGTATATTTATAATCAATTTGTTCCAATAAATTCTTTTTGGGTGGCATTTGGAGCAGTTTGATTTGTGTAGCCATTTGTTTAAAATTACCATCACCAAAGCTGTTGCAGCTATCAATATTTTTAATACCTTCGCATATTTTGATTTTAATTTTATGGATGTTAAAACTGATGTTGGGTTGATAATAATTTGACTTATAGGATACAAGCTTTTACCGCGACTTCGTCCACGTGAATGTCATTTATCGTGCATGCATACGAAGTCGCAGTATATTATTGCGATATTGGTTAATGTTGCGATTCACAAGGTTTAAAATGACACAAGGTGTGTATTTTAAACCCTGTGTAAAGATCTCATCACCATTTGTAGCTATTTTATATTGATTGCCAATACTAGGCTATTATACTCAATCATTAGTTTTACCATGCAAATGATACTAACGTTATCTATTAGGTACGATCTTATGACGTCATCATTACAATAGCCATCAAATAAATATAATTGAAGAGTTCATTGGTCCCTTGCTGCTAATTTGCATTGACACTGTTAAGTAATAGCTAGCGTAGCTAGTAATGTATGAACTGATTGAAATTTACAGCATGCCAAATTTTTATTGAACTCCTTTGAAGGCCGAATCAATGTTTGTGTAGTATGACGTGGTAGGTATATCGTAAAAGGTTACTGGGTATTACACTTGACCTGATTTGAATTGAGAATAGGTTTGTTATGTATTCATCGTCGTTTGAAGAAAAGATATGAATACTTTGATGACTACTCGTGCAGTGAATAGGTGGATTATTGTCATTACCATGCTTGGTCAAGTTATTGATGAGTCATCATCTGCGTAGTCTTTTCCTAACTATATTGGGGTCGGCTTCCAGTCTAACCGGATGCAGCTGAATACCAGTGTTTTACATGGAGCGACTGCCTATCTGACCTCCACAACCCAGTTAGTTAACACGATACCCCTTGGTAAGACTGGTTGTCAGATTTTCTGACTTCTTACTGCCTATAGCGACTGGCCAAGATCTACGTATGACGGCCGGGACCAACGGCTTTACGTGCTTTCCAAGGCACGGAGGGGACTCGCTATGCTATGATATGGATGGTCACCCATCCACCACGACGGCAGCAGGCGTAGCTTAACAATGATCGATCGGTTCGTACCACTTTTACATAGCCACAGTTGCTTAGGTTATTGATGATTACAGCATTGGATTGAATTGGTGGACCATTCTTCTGATATGAGTAGGTACCTTTTTTTTTGCGCGGTCGAAATCCTCTTGGTCTTCGTCCATCGTGATGGAGGGGCATGCCGGATTCCTACCAGCTAAATCACCGCAGTGTTCCACCTCTGCTTATAGCCGGAGGTGCGGGATTCGCATAAGCACCTCCGCCATCACCGCTCCCAGATCATGTAGCAATTGCATTCACGTTAGATTTGCAGTAAACAATACCTAGTGGTATATATACATTATAACACCCATAGAAATCTTTTTTCTTATATCTATGATAACACCAGTTTTTACCATTAGGTACAGAATAAGAATATAGACCCTCCCGTGTAAATATTTTCGTAGGTTATTAAATAAAATCAGATGTTTCATAAAAAAACTTCTACATGGTAAAAAAATCTGAAACAATTGTTTTTTTTTCTAAATCCTTGTAAAAGTTTGCGACACAGTGTCCCTTTCTCCACGTATAGCCCGATATCATTGCATTGCATGACGTAATAGATAAAAAACTTATTTAGTACTTTCTAACTGGCCATTAAGAAGTTATATTTCAGCTACGCACGATTGGTGTATTTTCCTGTTTTTTGAGAACTTTTATCATTTAGCTCATAAAAAAAGTTACTTGGATCCATCGTTGAAAGTCGAAGTGTGACCAACAACTTCATTAGAAGCCATTTGTAACTTTATTTATGGTATTTCGTTACTTGTGTAAATTATGGCTGTGTTTATATTGTTATTCTTATGCTGGCACTTCGTCGCCTGAGTGCTTATTTGTCCTTTCTACCATTGGTTACTGGAGAAACGTTTTTTGCTCATTTTTTTTCAAAAACCCGTAGTTTCTAGAATTGAATTTCTTTCTGAATACACATGAAGTCTTCACTAGACGTATTTGTACAAACATTCGCCTTATTTAGATAACTTTGGACGACTTTATTTCAATATGAGTAGGGTGTATTTTGTATCAACCAAGTAACGCAAATATTTACACAAATAAGCCAAGTGAAGTGCCAACATTAAAAGTTCATCTTTGTTGGTCTTTAATTTTACGAGCTTCAATATTAAATTCGCTATATCCCGCCGCATCAAGATCAATTTCATGTTAGTCTATTGTATCATTTTCGTTAAAGAGTGTTCCTAAATCTAGCCTCAAATTGTCATTCAATCCGTTATTACATAGGTACTATAATCACTTTCCCGTGCTTAATTTAACCGACGTATGTGTATGTATATGTGCAGGGGTATCTACTAATACTTGATTAAAAGGCTGACCTTGCCTTACTTACAATTTATTTGAAATATCGTGCCCCGTCTATGAGCCTGAGCAAACAATTGACAATTTGTTGAAGAATAAAATAAATTGAAATTGCTCCATTTAAAAAAAACCAATCGCTTATTATTTAATTAATTGCCAGAGTACATATTTGGATAAATCTTAAAACTTTTCAGCCAAGTTGCATTGGCATACATAACCTTTTCAGTACACACTATTTTAATCTACCTATATCTTGTTATTCCCCATTTTATATACAAATCTTGGCAAAATTCGTTTAATATTATGCGAATAATTAATTCTTAGAATCTTCATTGTATAGCTCGCAGCAAACGGCCAGATTCTTTGAAATGATCAGAGAAAAAACTTTGGAACACTGTGAAATTAAAATCAGGTGTGCGAATGGGAAGGTAGACTATATCCTATTGCTGTCTCATTCGTAATTAAGGAAGTAAAAACAGTAGTGCGTAAAAGAGAACATGTATAAACGTATGATTTGCAATCAGGGATGATTGCAGTGTTAAACATGATTGTTAAAATAATTCAGTCTGATTGTTTTATTTTGTCGGCCTCATTATTCTTTGCCAAGACTTTTATGGGGACAATGATATCTTGACTGCTATAATACCGGCTGATACCTAATCATTGTGTTTTTATCTGGTGCTTTCTTAGAACGATTGTAGAGACATAAAATAAATAAGGACAGTTGGAAAATCACGTGATAGGCTGATGTTTATGACTTGTAAGTTCAGCTCAGTGACATTATGGCCTACTACTGTCCTGGGTATGGGTGTCGTGCCAGTGTATTTACAGACACACATAAGATATTTCTACTACGTCTCTAAGATGACTCTCTCTCTCTTGTGAGATGCAGAAAGTTTCTGTGAGGTCTCTGAAAAAAAGCCTTTATTATTCCATTGGCATGTACTATCGCGGACTTTCCCGCCTGCTCAGTTAAAAAAAAAATCCCTTGGCGCCTGCGAAGTCAACGGGGCGGGGTAGAGAGCGCTTCCATCTTTTGAGTGCAAGCAAAAATGAACTTAGTGGTGGTCAGGCAGGTGTGACCACGATAGTACATTCGTATGAATAGTAATGGGTGTGGATATTGTTAGTCTAATATTCATGCCATCTGGACCACTCTTCGGGTGAAGACCTTCTCCAGAGATTGACACTTGTCGCGATTCCTTACGAGGTTGGACCAATTACATGTTCCGACGGTCTCTGTCTCGTCCTTGCACCTTGTATTTGGTCTGCCTCTGCTCTGTACCTATGAGGTCCTCTCAAAATAGTCACGGTCTTCGGCCTGTTATCAGTGTAGCGGCATCTGGTATTGCCGATATTTCAAGTTGACGGTGAACACTTAGCTTCAGGTGGACCGTTATAGTTCGTCTGCCATCTAATGACTTAAAATAAACCATATTGTGTGGAGTATTTTATTTTCTTGTATCGACATTCATCACTGTTCAACCAAATCTTGACCTTGTTTTGTTTAAATTTTAGATTTACATTGCAACACAGCCAATTCCTACAACAATACGAACAACACAATACAATTTTGTTTCTTTGCATTGCAATTACTTGTAATTTAAATATGGCAATACTAGTTTCCGTTTTGGCCACCGCTGTATTCTCATGTTGTTGTTAACTATGATTTGTTTTAATATAGAATAAACGTTATATTCTTTAATTTCAGCATTTTAATTTTATTGTCTAACTAGCGACCGGCTTCGCACGGGTACAATGAAAATCACACTATACGTATAAACCTTCCTCTTAAATCACATTGACGAAAACCACATTAGAATCCGTTGCGTTGCGTAGTTTAAAAGATCTAAAGCGTACAGACAGCGGGAATATATCTACTATGTAAAGTTTGCCATGATCTACTAATCTTACTGCCAAATTGGTATAAAAAAAATATATCTCATTCCTAAGGGCGGGTTGTTTCAAACAGTCGGTTAACGTTAAATACGGACGGTTAAAAAGTTACTATGACTGATGATGTTTAACGTACGTTAAAGTTATTCAAATAGAGATTTCATAATATTTTGATGTTTGAAGTAGCTGTTTGACAACACAAAATTACGTTGACTGGTCGGTTATGGTAATAGTAACTTTTTGACGTATGATTTTGTGAAACAACCCATTTTTTTGTTTTACGATAGTTAGCGCCATTTTTGACTATTACCGGTCAGTAATGGTTAGTTGAAGCAACCCGCCCTAAGTGGAATGAGAAATATTTTATCGCCAGCATGTTTAAGTCAACCACTCCAATAAAACAAAACAATACGGTAATTCAACATCAAGTCAACAGCTTCCTCTAAACTAAATTTATTCGTTTAGAAATTGTAGAGAAACCAAGTTCCGTCTTTGTTGTATCCAATCAATTCGTTTGCTAATTAGCTGGCCACGCGAACTGATAATCAAGGCTTTCGCGGTACCCTCTAAATCATCAAGTTCTGACGTCTTGGCTTGTGGGCGGGGGACCACACAGCCTTTGAAATGTTCGCTAAATGGACCAATCTTACGGTGCCAGACTATCTTAATTACTATTATCTATGAGGTTAACGTGTTTAGCCTGTAATTTGTGGAGGAGAAAAAAATGTTATTAAGAAATCTTTGCTACGGTTGTGTGTCATAGATATGGATAGGTGTGACGTAGGAGCGTGTGTAAGAAATAGGTACTTAAAAAACTAGAGCTAGGAACTACTGACCTTGTGTAGTATATGAATCCCATGATGTCTAGACGCCTTGCTAGCTAGCCTCATAGTTTTCTATACCTACTTACATAGTCCAGTGGAAAAACAAAAACATTTGTAAAAAAATTATTGACATTTCATTTGTTCTTTCTCACGATGATTATCTAGAATGGATTTTAAAAAATTACTTAATGAAGCCACATACACAAAGTACGTAAGGCTGCGTCGCGCCCGAGCAGAGAGACCGCTTAGAACAAACCGCCATTTTTACCACGCACACATTGACATTACGTTTATAGGCATTCTCAAGCAGTTTCACGCAGACTTCAGACTTGACTGTCACGTGTTGTCTAAATGAATAAATGAGATACATTGACATTTCACGACGAACAAGAAAATTTTGTTATATAAAATTGCAAAGAGTTCCAACCAGTGTCAATAAAATTTCATATTGTCACAAATTAAACCTACAGAGTCAATACAGTAGCAGCCCTAGTAAGTCTGGCAAGTTTAGGTAATTATTTTTGAAGATGGCGGGAGCGGTCCTACTGTACCCTCTATATTTTGTGCCACATACGTGTACGTTCTTCTCATCAATGCAATGTTTTTTTTTGTTCTAGGCTATAGCTAGAATTTTTTTGGTTACAGAGATATTAAGTTATAGTTCTCACTTGTTTACATTTTTGTATAAGTAAACTTTAAAAACTGCCCGTAGTAAAACACCCAAAGTACAATAGTTTACTTGCGTTACGTTGCAATTGCATTATACAGCAATTTATCACACCAAAAAACCCTTTTTACAAAAAAGACCATCGCCTTCAAAAACTAAAAAGTGATAAATAACTTTGGCACAGAACACATGACTTTACTTTCAGAAGCCGGTGGCTCTTCTGTTTGTTGTTTTGTATTGCCAACCGACTTATCTACCTCCTTATCATACAAGTCCATTCAAAAACGGCAGCACAGTTAAAACAGAGATTGAAAGTCCTTAAAATCGATTTACATTTGCCGAAGAACCAAACAGACATAAATAAACATACAGTCGAATTGAGAATCTCTTTCTTTTTTTAAGTCGGTTGAAAGTCGTTTTCCAGCAATCATTTTTCCTCAATGTTTCTTAGATCGATAAGCAGTATACTTAGTTAACGGTCTTTTTGCACCCCAAATGTTTTTACATCCAACTAAATGCAAAGTAATACGTTCGACAATCGTAAAGCAAAATTGAACCAACCGCCCGAAGTTCACAAAGTTATTACAATTGCATCATAGGCGGTCGCTTAGCCACCTGTCACTGCTCACTATTTCAACCTTTGATCAACATGCTAAACGCCTTCTCAATATTAATATCGCCTCGAACCCTGTTTACCCCATAAGGGATAAACGTGAGCGATATATCAAATGCAGTTCGTTGGCGAGACATAAATCATGGGCTAGATATGTACCGCCAAGCTCGAGTCGGGTTTGTATTGAAGATGTTGAATAAGAATGGATGAAAGAATCCTACTATTATTATAAACGCGAATCTTTTTAAGGGTGGATGGATGTTAATTACTCTTTCACACTTAAGCGGATGAATGGAATTAGCTGAAATTTGGCCCACAAAGATAGATATCGATTCCCGTGGAATAATTTGAAGAAGCTCCAAAAGCTGCCCTTCATCTGTACAAAGGACTCCTTGAGTCCGGCGTCAATTGTTTTACTATTGTGTCTGCTAATTAGTCAGTTGAGCTGATAAGAAATTAAAGTTTTCATATATTGATTTAACATCCCACGTGATTTGCGTTCTATTGTATGGTACTAGTTACAGCGTACGTTTTTGATAGATACTAGAGTAATTCGGAAATAGCTATGTATGTTTGATGTTCCGACCGGTGTAAGTTAATTTTTGTGGTTTCTACACTAACATTATGAATGCGATAGTAACTCTGTCTGTCGTTTTACCATCACGGTAAAACTACTGAATCGATCGTAATGTCTGACATGACTGTGTCTGACAAAGAGATAACATGGGATCTGTATTTCAAGACCTAATATACAATATGGAACTCACTTTTATGCAATAAATTAAACCTCAAGTAATACTAGTCCACACACCTATCGCAAAATTAAATATTAAATTAAAAACCAAAAATTAAAAAAGTTAAATTTTCAAACAAAATAAATTCAGTTATACACTCTGTTTAAACACAACGTACCTTGACCCCGGAGTGAATTTTACATTTAGGCAAATAACTAGAATAGGTACCTACATAACAGCGTCGTGATAGTTTGTAGTTTTGCACTCCGTGACAACGTCGCTTTTCAGTGTTAAGAGGATTCAAGTTCATTGAGTCATTGACCTAGTGAAGCAATTCTACAGTGTTTAAATTTGTTCTAAATTAATACTCTACTTTTTGACCTAATTACTGGACCGATTTCGTTCAGTTTTTGTGTATCGTTAGAAAAGGCAATAACAAGTATGTCGTGTAATTTATTGCATATATGATTAATATATACAGAATGGGGACCTTCTGTATATATTAATCGATATTCACGAAGACGAAGTCACGGGCAAAAGCTAGGGTTTTAATATATAGGAACGTAATAACCTTTCCAATACCTTCCATCTAAATTAATACGGCATGTTAGACAAACTGATTCAATTGAATTTTGAAAGCATAATGAAGGAAATGGCGATGCCTTTTGTTAAAAAAAGAATCATTTAATTTTGCTAAACAATGTCGGATATAACCAACATAGTAAAAACAAATAAGCTGAATTGAGAACCTTATCCTCCTTTGAAGTCTGCTAAAAAAATAAACGTAAATCTCAGTACGTGACTCGTTTCAATTACTTCTAGTTTGGTCAAAACACGTCACTGATCATCAACAAACTCTATAGCAATAAATCGATAGTTATGGCTCGCCCCCATGCCCCATAGACAACACTATCATAACAAACAACCCAATTGTTCCACTTTGAATGTTCCATACCAAATCACTATGGAATAATTTATAGTTATAATTCAAATATAATGTGAGTCCATGTTTTGTTTTCTCTATATATTTTTGTTAACACAGAATATTTGTCGTTTTTGGGAAAGAGTTTTTCCTTTTAAAACTTATCGTAAACATGCTTTGGTCCGCGACTTCGTTCGCGTAATTTTTTGTACGGATCCGTATTTTTTATTATAAAATACTAGCAACCCGGCCCGGCTTCGCATGGGCCTATAACCCTCCTCGATAAATAGACTATCCAACACAAAAATATTTTTTCAATTCGAACCAGTAGATCCTGAGATTAGCGCGTTCAACCAAACAAACAATCTGTTCAGCTTTATAATATTAGTATATATAGCCTATAGCATTTAGGGAGAACGTAGCTTCATATTGGTGAAAGAATTTTTGTAATTGGATGAGCAGATCCAGTGTTTCCTCCCCTTACTTACATACAAACAATTTACTTACCTCTTTATAATATTAGTATAGACTATCTTTTACCCGCGTCTTCGTCAATGATTGTTATCGCGGATGCAGACGAAGTTGCGAATTAATAAATTAGTTTTTGCGTAAAATCATGAAGAACAAACGAACTTACTTTCGCATTCATACATTTGTAAGTATGGATTAAATCAAGAAAAGCCGTTAATATTAGGTGTTTTGTTCTCATCACAACGAAACAAAATAACACTGACTGATATTTAATTTACGGATATTTTTCCACCGGTCCTGACCAACCTGAAATATGGAAAAAATGTCAGCCTTTCCATACATTTTGATCAAATCAAATCTTTTTTGCATACAATATAGGTGCAGAGGCCAGCACATCAGGCTCCAACAATCTGTCAAATGACAATGCCAGATCCTGCCCCACCCATGTACAGAAAAAGTAACCCATGTACAGAAAAGTAAATTAATGAAAATAATTGTAATGAATATAGAACCTTTCTATACTAAATTGTTTTTCTTTAGAACTTGCGGATTACGAAATACCTACCCACAAAATACAAACTCATTTTACCTAAAATGCAATTTAACCTATAATCAATGTCATTATTGTTTTAAGATTTAAACGGAAACCGCAAGTTCTACAGTCACTAAGGCTAATATTTAGTTATCAGCAATAAATACAGCAGTAAAACAGTAAGATGCTACATATTGCACATGACTTTTATTGAGTGGGGCAAAGTTCTATAGAGTTTCTGTCATTGTCCTTTCTTTGATAGATTTTTAACTTTATTACAAAAGAATAAGGTTCATATTCAATTGGGAAAATTTGACAGTTTGGTAGGGCTTGATGTGCTGGCGTCTGTACATTAAATTACAGATTGTGAGTAGATAAAAGGCCCGTATACATTCTGCCTTCTATTGCGAGTGGAAAATTAAGCTAGGCGTGCTTGGCGTTGTAAAAAGCCATTGGCAACATCAGACATCAAATGTTGAAGCTCCACTCTTTCATATTCCTGACATGAAAATAATCCTCGCACAATATTAATTATTTACTTAGTGGAACAGGTTGATAGGTCCATGGCCCAGCGCCAATCCTTCTGGAGCAAGGGTAATAAATGCTCTAAAAGGCCTCTACTACTTTAGGAACAATAATTGGCCGGTATAAACGTAGAAAGGGCTAAGAAAAATACTGCCAGCAACTATTAAAAAAATGTAAAGCCCATTCACAAGTCTCAACCTCATTCCAAACTACCCACAAAACTACCTTCACATACAATTTGTTCGTGTTATATTCAAATAGAACGTTCATAACTCTCATACGCCCGGGGCGAGCCGTCACACAAACATCACTTGTCAACCATTTACATTTTAATAAAATAATAAAGCTATCATATAAAAACGCTTTATGTTCCGTTATGGCTGTCTGTACACCCCCTAACTGTTACCACTGAGAAGATAAAAGCCAGAAGTATCGCTTTTTACGACTGGTTTCTACGAAAGTAGAGAATACAGTAGACGTTTCGAATAATCCAGGGCTTGAGTTATTTTTCCATCGCTCTACTTATTGCTTCAACACGCCACTGAAGTAGAGATACAAAACTACACAGTACACACAGTACTTCAAAAAATCATCCATTATTTTCTTGACAAAATAATACCTAAAGTCTCTGTTCTGGTCATTAAATGGCCCGTTATTCAACAATGCTGCTATTTCAACTTCACTGCAAAGCTATATGCAGCGGAGGTCTTAGTCAGCATGATCAAAACCTCAACTCCGTCATAAGTAATAGACAGAACTGATAACATTTGCATTACGATAACACATGGGATGCACATGCAATAAATTATATGAGTATGTATTCATAGTTGTGTTTCTCTGCGGACTTGCAAATAGTAACAAAATTACTCAAACTATTACATAAATAATACAGGATATACGTTGTCTGCCAATGATGTTGGGGATCCTTCTCGTGGACTGTTGTTAGTGGGCCTTCTAATATATTTGTATGGTGTACCCATAGCGTGATGGTTCTTCCTTTTTTTGTTCTAACAAATTGAGACATTTGAATTTAGATGTGATTTTATTCAAATCTTGGATATGACTGGATTATTTAGATTTGATGTGCTTACCTAATATTGGATGACTAGGTTATTGTTGAGTTAACGTTTGATAAATTGTTATTTTAGGCGAAAGTATTTATTAAGACGGTCAGTTTTCTTCGAGAAGTTTTTAAATGAAATGACGATGCACTTCGAAATGTAATGCTTATTACGACAATACATGATCATGATCTTGCTTATTACAAAGCGTTCGACTCTTTACTTGACTTAGGTTTAAATGAAAAAGATTTATTAATAACCAATTATCTATCCACTGTAAACGATTCTAATTGGCATCAATACGCTATACAACCTACTGCAAAAAAACATGAATGTTGTTTTTTCCTATGTTACAATTTAAGAGCGTGTATTCGATTCGTGACAAAACTTCATGTTTTAGCGTTTTGCCCAGAGCAATATCGTAATGATGTGAGCAGATTATTTAAAGACAATTACAGTTTTAAGAAAGATTAAGTCTTGATTTAGACAGCTACAGAGTAAAAGTATAATTTTTAATTATAGTTTTTTAAAGCGAAGACAATCCTTTCATAGCGTTTTACGAAAATAGACGTCAGAGTTAACTTTCAGGACGAATACAACCATTACTGTACGCCAAAATATTATGTTTTATGCGTATTTTCAACAGGATATACAGTCTTAAAGTCAGACACAGAGCCAAAATTACGAAAATATTACTACTATGTACTAAAAAACAATGTTGAAAAAGTAGAAAATCGGTTCACTTTGTCAATTTTTTTTCACCAGTATTTGAATAAAAACATAACTGATATATTTATTTTATGAAAATAAAGGTTATGCTTAATATACAAAACATTTTTTAGTCCGTTATACGAACTCATTTATTTTAGACAATTATTTTAAGAAGCCCTGTAAAACATCGCGCGCTGTCGTTTGCCGATCAATTTCAATGATTCGTGCTTATTTCATGCGTATTTCTTTTTCTGATGCACACAAACCGACCATTGTGTTGTACTAGTGTGTGTCAATGCTGCTACGTCATTCTAGCAATCATTTATATTTTGAGTTGCGCTAAATCGAATACGCGCCCTTAACATAACTCCGGATAAGAAGACCACAAGCGATAGAACCGTATGCAATAAGGAAACAGTGGCATATCTGAAGTTATCTTAATAATGTCGGTCGCAAGTCATCCTTTAACTGACAAAGTGCCGACAATGTCTCACCATAGATTTTACGAGCGATATTAAAGTGATAAATGTATTCAGCAGTAAGAGATTTGATTGGTTAAGCGAGACGACATGCGGTACATACTGTTGTGGTTATAACTAAACTGATGTGTATCGTGATGGTCCAGGACCTGTAGACAAAGTCCCTTTTTTAGGGTTCCGCAGCCAAGTGGCAAAAAACGGAACCCTTATGGATTCGTCATGTCTGTCTGTCTGTCCGTCCGTCCGTATGTCACAGCCACTTTTTTTCCGAAACTATAAGAACTATACTGTTGAAACTTGATAAGTAGATATATTCTGTGAACCGCATTAAGATTTTCACACAAAAATAGAAAAAAACAATAAATTAGGGGGGTTCCCCATACTTAGAACTGAAACTGAAAAGTTTTTTTCGTCAAACCCATACGTGTGTGGTATCTATGGATAGGTCTTCAAATATGATATTGAGGTTTCTAATATCATTTTTTTCTAAACTGAACAGTTTGCGCGAGAGACACTTCCAAAGTGGTAAAATGCCCCCCCCCCCCCCCCCTGAAACTTCTAAAATAAGAGAATGATAAAACTAAAAAAAATATATGATGTATAGTTTACATGGTAACGCATGTAAACTTCCACCGAAAATTGGTTTGAACGAGATCTAGTATGTAGTTTTTTTTAATTCGTCATAAATCGTAAACCACAATTTACCTTTCATTCAATCAACTCAAATATAAAAATGTTACTTGCTGCCACGGAACCCTTCATGGGCGAGTCCGACTCGCACTTGGCCGCTTTTTGTTAGCGTTAACGCCAACGGAATGTCTATTCTGTTACAATCTCCCTCGGTGAACAGCTAGGTGAAGCCAGCTGTTATCCGTCCCGAGACGCTAGGGATTTACAAAGCACTACAATCGGATGACAGCTCACTTCACCTAGGTGTACACCGAGGGAGAATTTAACAGAATAGCACTGCAGATGTCACGTGATGCAAATATGTCAACTGCATACAATTTGATTTTTCTGGTGGCGTTAACGCTATCAGAAAAGTGATCAGGGCTCGTGGTTTCTCTATATGATAATAGTCGCGTGCCCATACTTCGTGAATGGGCAATAGACTGATATTTAAAATAAACTGAGAACCAAAGCACAGAATACTTAATAGTACAGTCGAACAAGCTAATTGGTTTACAGGCAAAAATATTCATATTTCTACTACACTCATTATATTTTATTTTATTCCATTTTCTTATCTCGACCACGCAGGTATCCCTGGTACCTACGTACTAAAGATAAAAAAATAAAATAAATAAATAAAATATTAGCGAAAGATGAATATTTTTGCCTGTAAACCGATTAGCTTGTTCGACTGTACTACGTAACCAAAGTAATACAAAGCTCTACAGTCGCCATTATCATCTGCCTGACCACAATTATGTTGGAGCCGGCTCCCGGTCTTACTAGATGTGGTTGAATCAATACCTATCATTATTTTATATGTAGTAACTCATCTGACCTACGCAATTCAGGTCAATTTGCTACTCTTAGCTATTGTTAGATTTTCAGGCTTCCGATAACCCGTAACGACTGTCTCATTCACCATTTATCGTATCGCGTATTGCAATTTTAATAGTCATCTCGTTTATTCATGTTCACACAATAAAGTGCAATATTAAATATATGTCTACGCATCTCCGATCGCCAAGTTTCTAGTGTTCATCTAAGTTAGGGTTCACGTTCGTAAATGTGTGATTATTCTAATAAGTTAGGTCAGTAAAAATAATTGTCTTCTATTCTATAGTAATGGCTTCTGCAAGTGTAAATCATCATCAACTGCAGTTGGTTTGGTTTGAGTCGTTGGTCCCGGCTGTCATCGTAGTCAGAAGCCAGAAAGTCTGACAACCAGTCTTACCAAGGGGTATTGTGTAACCCAATAACTGTTATGGAGGTCAGATAGTCAGTCGCTCCATGTAAAACACTGGTATTCAGCTGCATCTGGTTAGACAGGTAGCCTACCCCAATATATGGGAAAAGGCTAGGCAGATGAAATGAAGCTATACCCTGTTCACAATAAGATTAGACATAAACACAAACCTTTTTTACAGTCCCTTCAACCGATTTTGACTTCTATTCCGTAGGCTTAAGGATGACATTAGAGGCAAAAAAGTGGTTACAATAACAACTGTTTACTGCAGTTGCCATTTGTCATGCTACCAACGCAATATACGCCAAAATCGGTTGAACGGACTGTAAAAAGGTTTTTGTAAATGTCTAATCTTATTGTGAACAGGATATAGATGTTTTCTAATTCCATTAGAACATCGCAGTCTAAAAATATTAATATCTAATTAAAGTTACCTGGACACCTGATATTCTGCTGAGCCCAGTCACAACATACCTGTTGTCTCCAAGCCTGTGGTCGCCTCTCATTCATCATTCGAGCAGCTGATAATAAAGCGACTGGCCGTGTCTCCTCGCCTAATCGAATCGTTTTCCACGCTGTGGGATCCAACGTGAACAGGGAGTGGTGTGGAAATGCTTTAGTCGTTATAATTTCGATTATTCTGATTTATTTTCTTTGTTAATTTAAAGAGTTATACTAAGTACTTACCATTAGATTAGTTTATTTTAATACATACTTAGTGTTTCGATTTCTTAACACTCTGTCTTGTATCTGCGAGACAACTAAAATAAATCAGCCGCAATCTCAATATTCATCGTTTCTCCTATCACATTTATGAAATCATCGGCTCATCATATATCAGAAAAAAATATTTACAAGTAACCATGTCTATAACATCTTCTGTCCGTCCACGCACTACTATTATCATTATTGTTTCTATTTCCATAATATCTTCAAGTACCATAAGTTGTCACTTTTATAAGACTGGATGAATATCGTATTATATTCTACTAAGCCGTCTCTATTCGTTCCCCTCTTCATGTAGTATATTACTTTCACTATTATTATTTCTATTACGTTAATATCGTCAAGTGCCATTATTGTCACGTTCATGTGCGTTCGTGGCACCAGATCATTATCTTGTGATCTTGTGTTATGTTTTAATGCCCCCATGCTTAAGTCTATCACTTTTACTAGTAGGTATAGCGACTAAAATGCATTAGTTTGAGCGGGCTTAGGAGATAGAGTATTGTTTTTGTGTTCTTTTGTGAATTGTTACCGTTTATTGTCTGCTGTTGATCGCATCCCAGTGGCTTTCTTTCTTTTGAAACTAGTTTACGTATACCTTCTATAATAGTAACCTAAATGAAGCTAAAAACTAAAATACTTTTATTTCATCTACCATTATCCATTGATCAAGAATGACCAGCCCTTTATTTTGGGCTTCCTGTTCTCTATCTATCGCATATTTAAGATAAAAGTCTTCTCGAAATTGCGTCACAGCATCCCACCCCATCCCAGCCTTCCTCAGTCGTCTATGTTAATCGAAAATTAATTACAAAGTAAGTGAAAAATTTCAACACCTAATTATTTATTGAAATGCCTCCCAATAAATGTTAGTAACATTTTAATTTACGTTCAAACAATTTTTAATTATGGTAATACTGAACATTGATAGCTGAGCTTTAGATATAAATTGTTTTATCGACAATCTATTGATGCGTGGGCGCAGCGTCGAACTTATAACGAAGTTACGTAACAGATATTTAGTTGGTGACGTTTCTGATGTATTGAGTTTGAGTTTTTAAGTCGTATTAAATTTTTTTAAAGTGAGAAGAAAGCAAGAATATGATCTATAGGCAGAATTTGCCGATTACACAAATGATGTAAAAATTAACTATTTTCGCACAAAGTGTGTTAGAATTGTAACGATGAATAAATAAAACAGATATTAAATGTGCGATTAATTGATGAATTGGGAAACGCATGTAAACACACATTTAAAAAAATACCATATAGGCATTCCCTTGAACACACTTCATGGCGAAAAATGTTCAGTTTCTGATTTCGCTACGAATAGAAGCGATTTTTAGCAAGTTACAAAATAATGCCGTCTGCAATATCGTACAAAAAAAAAATTATGATTGCGACAGCAGCCTCACAAAACCAGTTCAAAAGCAACGCAATACTTTCATTTAAAATTACCATCAGAACCTAAACAAAGCCTTTCAAAAAACTTTCCCTTCCAACCCGTACAATTGTGAAACCCATTTCGAATCGTCCAAACAAAACAACAATAATTGGGTCGAATGCTCAAATCGATTTGAACCTCGAAAAACTTAATCGATATCTAAAAAGCCCGGTGAGTCGGTAAAGGCTTGGTCGGCAAACCCTCAAAGGTGATTAATTACTGGCAAAACTTTAATTGTGAACGGCCTAATTTTTATGGACTGCTAATTTGTGTGAACATACCGCTGATTCGTTACAGGGATTCACACGTTTGTTTTTTGTTTTTGGCTTCGGCAGCGTAATTAAAGATTTTGAAGTGACAAAAAGAAGAATTAATAGCAAAGAGTATCGCGCCCAGATAGTATCCAGCAGGTCTATTCTAATAAAAATAATACAGAATTAAAGATAGTAAAGAATACGGTAAGGAAATAGTGAATTTTCCCCCATCTGTGGGCGCCACTCTCCCGTAATTATCTATTATCGCAAGAATATAGGAATTTGACTGACAACAAGATATAATACTGGGTACAATAATTTCCATCACAAAAATAGCTGACGTCACTCGAAGAAAAAGCGGTCACGCTGAAGTGGAATTGTTCTGGACACATCTGCCGCATGATTGACGATCATTGAGCCCGAACGCGTGACCCAATAATTCCCTTTATATGGAAAGCGACACTGCGGTCAGGTCTATGCGGAGATTGCGGGATGATCTAGACTTTGACAAAGACTGGTCCTAAATAGCCCTTGATAGAGAGAAGTAGAAGGAGAGTTCAGAGGCTTTTACCATGCAGTGGAAAAATATAGGCACAAAAAAAAAAAAAATGACTAGATAAAATGCCTTTGTCCAACGACACTGTCATAGTCTCTCTCGAAATGTCTTTTTGTGCACCCAAAACCAGTGGAGCACTTTAATCCAAAAAGTTCGCTTTTAGCGATATTTTTATTTAATATAGATGGCTTACAACTACCGACCTATGGATATAAGTCATACTCATAGACAAATTACTTAAAGAAACTTGGGACGTCACGCATTAGAAAAATAAAATCCAGTCGCTCGTTTTGTGTTAGGAAGTCTATGCCAATTCTGTTGTGTACGAGCAAAACTTATTTTAAGCTATTTATATCTCTTTCTCTTTAATAAAACAAGAAAGAGACAGTATATTAATAAGAGCTGTCAAAAAAAAACAACTAAATAAAATGCCTTTGTCCAACGACACTGTCATAGTCTCTCTCGAAATGTCTTTTTGTGCACCCAAAACCAGTGGAGCACTTTAATCCAAAAAGTTCGCTTTTAGCGATATTTTTATTTAATATAGATGGCTTACAACTACCGACCTATGGATATAAGTCATACTCATAGACAAATTACTTAAAGAAACTTGGGACGTCACGCATTAGAAAAATAAAATCCAGTCGCTCGTTTTGTGTTAGGAAGTCTATGCCAATTCTGTTGTGTACGAGCAAAACTTATTTTAAGCTATTTATATCTCTTTCTCTTTAATAAAACAAGAAAGAGACAGTATATTAATAAGAGCTGTCAAAAAAAAACAACTAAATAAAATGCATTTGTCCAACGACACTGTCATAATCTCTCGCGAAATGTCTTTTTATGCACCCAAAACCAGTGGAGCACTTTAATCCAAAAAGTTCGCTTTTAGCGATATTTTTATTTAATGCCGATTGCTTACAACTACCGACCTATGGATATAAGTCATACTCATAGACAAATTATTTAAATGACTTTCGAACGTCACACATTAGAAAAATAAAATCCAGTTGCTCGTTTTGTGTAGAGATAAGTTAGGAAGTCTATGCTTACTCTTCTTTTATTTAAAACTAGCGACTTGACCCTGCTTCACATGGGCCTATAGCCTTCCTCGATAAATGCGCTATCCAACACAAAAATATTTTTTCAATTCGGACCAGTAGATCCTGAGATTAGCGCGTTCAACCAAACAAACAAACAAACTCTTTAGCTTTATAATATTAGTATAGATAAATATTTGAACCTGGTGCCAATTCTGTTGTGTACGTGCTAAACTTATTTTAAGCTATTTATATCTCTTTCTCTCTAATAAAACAAGAAAGAGACAGTATAGTAATAAGAGCTGTCAATTTAAGTTGTTTTTTTTTTATAGTTGTCATTACAGAACTTATTGATTAAAAACACGGCCAAGTTCAAGAAAAAACGAATTTGACATCTCTAACTCAGTTTTATCTGTCGCCGTACTTTTCTTCAGCTACCTGGCACTAAGAGATGCCAATTGTCTAATTTTAGTTTAGATTGTAAATAAGGAATTCGGCGCCATGAACACGATGCACTATGAATAAAACCAATATACTAGAATAGGACCACAGTACTACAAATACTGTTGCACCATAAAATAATAATTGAACTTAATCAAAGAGTAGACCGCTAGCAAAAACACTTCCTATGTAGAACTAACTTATTATCAGTACGACAAGGTACGACATGTAATCACAGGAAAACGAAACGAAAAACTGAATGTACGACCATATATCAAAGTGGTGCAAGCGTGTTATTTGCACCACCCTGCCTTATATGGAAGATACAGGGTTGCCAGTTAAAACATAAAGGCCTGAAGGCTAATTAATTCTCGTAATTAGATCTTTGAAAATCTAGACACAATTTCATATCTGCAACAGCCAATGACACAAAAGCAAACATGTAAGTATAAAAGAGGCATTTTTGTCAGATTTAAATTGAAATTAAATTGCGAACCGTCCTTAAAGCGACGAGAATTACCCTCCTGGTGTTCTTAGTTCATCATGACTTTAGCAAAGACTGTATAAAATTAAGTATGACTTACTCCAATTTTTCTAGCCTAAATCTAAATGTGTTTGACCCTGGTCTAAAAAATGCGTTAAATATGTACCTTATTGATATATTACATGAAAAAACAGCAGAACAGTTCCCAGAATTGCTGAACTGCTTTTCAAAAATCATTTTTAACTTCATTACGTTTAGCTCCTTCTTCAACAGTCACAAGAATTTCTGTTTTTTTTCTCTACAAAAACAAAACTAGCATTTGTTACTACGATTTTTGTGACCATAAATCCCAAAAGATACCACTTCAACTTTCCATCTTCCTAGCTCGTGGCAACCCTGAAGCTTCCCACCACCGAGCCATATACGCCACACTACCACACAGTGGTCGATAATTGAGACGTTTTCACGATAAACGCCGTCTAATTGACCGTACCATAGAGTTGAGCTTAATCGCCGCCCCAGGCGTGTAATTCCATACACGATTATTTATTTTTTTGTCGAAGTTGTTCTAGTTTTCATATGATTAATTGTGTTCCTTGTATGTCGGTGTTGTCTTCGTTCTTTGTATGGTTGTGTGACCGTGTGTTAAGTTTTCTTAGGATTTGAGCTTTCGCGTTAGGAAATGTGAACAGGACAAAGTACAAAGACGATTTATAGAAGACTAGCTTTTGCCCGCGACTTCGTCCGCGTGAATGTCGGTTATCACAGATGTTGACGAAGTCACCGAATTAAAAATAAACCTATGTCCTTCCCCAAGGTTCAAGCTACTTGCATACCAAATTTCATCAAAATCGGTTTAGCCCTTTCATCGTGAAAGCGTAACAGACAGTTACTTGCGCATTTATATTATTAGTATGGATAAAGTAATAAAGTAATATTAGGTATAAGTTCATAATTATTAGGTATGTAGTTAGGTTTCACTATATTTTTTATTCATTGCCTTATCTTAAGAAAATATTAACACTTAACGCGATAAGATAGACAAAAGCTGCGAATGACAATGACTTACGATACCAATGCAAATGTAGCGCCGGCGCCGGTGTTACTTCTACACAATACAGGGTAAAAGCCGAAAAGGTAATGCCGCTATCTGTACCTTGAACAGTTATGGATGGTAATGCAATCTTTTTGGTCTATATCTATTGACGTAATCAATCACATTATTCAGAGATTTTGGGTCCTCGGTCGTCCAAGCCAATCTTAATCAAGCTTAATGCAGTCTAAGGGACTAATTACACTTGGGTATAAATATAATGATCACCAAAAAATACTTTAGGATTTTAAGCTCCCTTACCAAAAAAATATACTAAATTATACCAAATGTACTAAATGGTCACCATATCTTAGTGTGCAAAATAACCAAAATCTTTTTGACCCCCCTGGCGCGGATCCGACATGGTTAGGTTAGGTTAGAACTGTGACCCCCTACACACGAAGCGAACGGAGCGAGCGTGCCGCGGCTGCGGCCACCGAGTGCCAGAATCAAATCGCTTTTTACAGTCAAACTCATACATTTCTACAATACTTTAGAAAACACCATTTTGGTGACCATTTACTATTTTTGGTTTTATATTATTTACTATTATTGGTGATCATTTAGTGGATCTGGAGGTTCGTTAAACATATAAGCCACTTAATTTCAGCTCAATTCAGCTTTTATCCACAGAAAACACCAGTTAATTATGGAGATGCGTACGAATCCGTACAACTTTCCGCGTCTGAACGGCTGCGATACAAAACAGATATTTTCCATAGACAAAAGCTGAATGAAGCTGAACAAGTGTAGTTCCTAGTACCTAAGGGTCTTAATAATGAGTACTGGTATCATTAATGGTTTCCGTTTGAACTATAACGATGTATAACAAAGTATCCAGTTAATTATCTACCGTATAATTGGCATCATAAAGTTAAGATCTCTCTGCATATAAATACTAGGTTTGAGTAAGGAGAAAATATTGTTTAAGGGAAATAAATAATATGTTCTACTCATTGGCCTGGTAATCCCAATGGTACAGTACGATTTTAACTTAGTGTCGGCTCTGAACACGAGGCGTGTGGGTGTGCAGTAACAATTTCACTTGTCAGCGAGGGTCAGGGGTGGGGTACTGAGCAGTCAGCAGCGCACTTCTCAGCCGCCATGAAGTTTGAATCGAACTGTGGAAAAAAGCGAAAATTGAACCCTGGGCCTGTAGACCAAATTCCTTTTCTGTTAGTGTTAACGCCAATGGAAACGTCAAATTGTATGGAGTTGACGTTTGCTTACCAGATGTCACGTGATGCTGATATGTCAACTGCATACAATTTAATTTTTCCGTTGGCGTTAACGCTAACAGACATTTTGTCCACAGACCTTGTTTGTTAGTCTAGTTGTCACAAACGCTACTGCCGAGCGTGTCTTGCGTTTGATTCCAAGGTTGGGTAAAGTGTTAAGTATTAGGTTTTTACAAATTTCTCAGTAGCAGCCCGGAGATTGAAAGTTCGTGGTGTGAATTTTCTGGGCCTCGAAAAGCTTGTAAAACCGTCGGTCCTGCCGTTCTCTCCCCAGTCGTATCGGAATGCCGTCCCATCGGGTTTAGCCAACTTTTACCCATAGGATGGAGACCTGGAGACCTACCACAAGCTCTTAACGCGATCCAAACGCGATCCATTTTAGACCTTCTGCATTTTGTTTCTGTCAATTTAGGTCCTAAAATGGATCGCGTCAAGAGTTCGTGGTAGGTCTCCTGGTGTCCTGAAGTACAGACTTCACGTCTAGTTTAGACACCATTGTCTCCCACAGCATAATTATCGTTTATTTTAAATGAATTTATATATAATACCTATATACAAGGTGTCACGTCAAATACGCAAAACCTGAAAATAGTTTGATTAGAATAACGAGCAGAATCAATTAAACCACTCTTTAATACAGGTCACATTTTTCAAAAAAATCTTCATTATACATATTGCCCTCTCTATTTATTAATAAGTCAAGCCATCACGTGCGCAAACCTGCCAAAATAGGTAAACAAACAAAAATGTTTGTTGTCCAGTTTAAATTTTCTCATACGCGTGATAATAATAGTTCTTATTTCAATGCAAATACGAGTCTTGGTAAAACTAAAACAGCACATAAAACCTTGAAATTTATTTTTATGATTTTTTTTCTTTCAGAATTAGTTTTATTGAATTAAAAATCATTTGGGGTGTCTGAGGTTTTGCGTGTTTAACGTTACACCTTGTATATTGTTGTGAGAAAATAAATGATTACTATCATTATTAGAGTGAGCGAAGAGGAAGTGCGCCTACTTCCTCTCACTCTGCCACTCTGTCTGTACTCTGTACGGGAGAAGTATCCACTACATAATTGACACTCAAATATGTCTTTAGTGTAACAGGCAGAGTTACTTTCGCATTTACTATGGAAGTATGGATTTTATCTCTCTACCTACAGCCCATACTTTGGACGTTAAATTCTCTTATTCTAAAAGCGTTTATTTCATATCCATCCAATTCAAATAAGCTGGTATCAATTCAAACCAACCTGAGTCTTCACAGTACCTACTCACCTGCTTACACTATCATCATCCATTTCGTCACGTGACATAACACAACTTGAACAATGCCTTATCGCACACAATGGTCTAACTCGTCAATGAATCGAATCGCAATCGTTACGCTTGTGTATCGAATGAACTCATCACTTGCACTATCATGACCGTGTTAAAACGTGTAGTAACGAGTCCATTGATTTAAGGTTTAGCGATTACGGTTGTATCGAGAGCTGAATCGATAAAGGCCCTAATAATTAGGGCATTTTTGAATTTCGTGACTGATAATGCCAATTTTTCCTAATGTTATTTTATTCATTTGATTACATTATTAGACACAATAAAAAGTTGCTATAAGGAATAAATAGTACGCTATGTTATGATAGAAGGCGTATAAAATACATAAGTAATTGAATTGAAATTATACATTTAAATTCCTGTGTGACTAAATGTATGACAAAAATGACACGTGTATGACAAAATACGAAAAAAAAAACACAAGAATATTTATTTCATCTCTTAACATTGATCGTCTGCCTTGCCTTTTCCCAACTATTTTGGGGTCGGTTTCCAGTCTAACCGGATGCAGCTAAATACAGGTTTTACATGGAGCGACTGCCTATCTGACCTCCACAACCCAGTTACTGGGTAACACGATACCCCTTAGTAAGACTGGTTGTCAGACTTTCTGGCTTCCGACTACCCATAACGACAGCCAAAGTTGTACAAATGACAGCCGGGACCAACGGTTTTACGTGCTTTCCGAGACACGGAGAAAACTCGGTACCTATGGAAGGGATGGTCACCCATTCACAGACCGACCGCGGCCAGCGTAGCTAAACCTTTGACTGATCGATCTGTACGGCTTTAACTTAGCCACGAGCTCCTCATCTCAGAACATTGATCACACATACATAAATTGACACAGCCCCCGTAAGTAACAGAAGTACTTGTGGTGGAACTGATTCGCTGCTCAGCATATTTTGCGTACCTACAGGCGGGAAGTAAGTCATTCGATACACCCCAGTTCCTCAAGAAAGGCCAGCAGCACCTTGACGTTGCTGGTGATCTCAAATTGGTTTCCTGGGTTACCGAAGTACTTTGCCCTGTATGAAGTGACCTCAGGGCAGTTCAGCACACTTCTGTCTTGTCTAGAGATTTTGCCGTCATGACTTCATGAGGTAGGTAATAGACAGACACACAAGAGTTATTGGTGGATTCATTCACATTAACGTTTAAGAGCCTATGTACACCACATTTTTTAAACGCGCAGTCGACGAGCGTTTCAGGAATGCGCTTCGTTAATTTATTAAAATAATAGAGATATACCTACTTAAGAATAATAACAGCAGCATAATATTGTCCCAATTTATTTATTATTTATTTATTTACACTTCATGGACAAAGGTACAAAGGCCTACTTAATGCCTTAGGCATTCTCTACCAGTCAACCCAGGGTGGTGAAGAGATTACACGGCAGGTGCATATATAAAAAATAACAAAAATAGGTAAAGTACATAAACAAAACTATATAACTAATAAAATATATATCTATATAAATATATTTATGTATATATTATTATGTATTATTATTATTGGTATGTAGGTATGTCTCTATTATTTTAATAAATTAACGAAGCGCATTCCTGAAACGCGCGTCGACGGCGCGTGTAAAAAACGCAGTGTGCATAGGCCCTAAGATACCTACGTCAAAATGATTAGTGATGGGCCTAGAGCAGGTAATACATAGGATTGCTGTTTCTACATAATATTTTAGTTTTATAAATATTCTAGTAAAACAACTACTGTTCATGATGTTTCATTCATTCGTTATCTCGGTTTTTAGCTAAGGTCCTGCATGTGACTAACCATTGTACTACTTTAACTAGGCATATAGGCACACTTAACTAGCACTATTGAAAACATCACACCGCGCACCGCCTTTAAAAAACTGAAAAGTGATAAATAACTTTAGCATAGAAGACATATGACTTTAGTTCTAGGTACTGATTAGAGTTATATATCACACTTTTTAATTTTTGATGGTTGTCTTTTATGTAAAAACCTTTTTTATTTTTCGCTTTCTTTCTCATCATCCAAATCAATTAAGAAACGGTAACACTAAAAATTAGGAAACAAATAATTATACAAAAAAAAACACCGTCGAATTGAAAACCTACTCCGTTTTGAAGTCGGTTAATAGTTATTTGTTATACAAGAGTGCAAAGTTGCTTTTTAACCGCGTGTTCAATTTGAGCGTTAGCGAGGGAATCAAAAGAGCACGAGGTGAAAAATCTTTGCACTCGAGTGCAACACGTAACTTTTCATTCCACCTCAGCGAGGAAATGACTAAATGCAAAAAAAAACGTTTACAAAGTCTGAGTTTTTAACAAATTAAAAAAAAGTTGTATGATATATTCGGCACCATAGAGGTAGCAGTAAATAGGTTTAATGATTTTTTTTAATTCACAAACTTAGTGCACACGATGTTCTAAATTCAATTTACTTTATCCTCTAGAGAATAAAAACGGCTTTTCCACTCAGATGTTGAAGATAAATTTACTTTATCCTCTAGAGAATAAAAACGGCTTTTTCACTCAGATATTGAAGATTAAAAATACTCTTTCCGAGATGGTGGGATGAAAAAAAAATTAAGTCATCCCCAAATTTTGTATACTTAAAGAAGCAATATTTTCATGAAATTTAGGGCCCTGACGCCCTCACGTACAGTATCTTTCAAATTCGATCTACAATCATTGTCGGAAAAATCGCGCTACAAACATACAAAAAAAGCATAGGTACAATCGTATTGAGAACCTCCTCCTATTTTGAAGTCGGTTAATAAAAAATACTTCTGTTACAAGTTTTCTACCTGTATACCAATTCGCTAGTTCAACTGTACCGACTGTTTTCCTACACGCAAAATAAACTGCAATACAATCCCGAAATTCACTCGCTTTACCTAGGACTAGGGCTGCCATCCGTCCGGGATTCCCCGGATTGTCCTAGTTTAGAGGGGG
Source organism: Charanyca ferruginea (assembly GCA_947361185.1). NCBI lineage: Eukaryota > Metazoa > Arthropoda > Insecta > Lepidoptera > Noctuidae > Charanyca > Charanyca ferruginea. The sequence continues at coordinate 17,351,300 of OX376077.1, read as the reverse complement.
TTACCGGTAATAGTTTTTAAAAAGTGTCAATCCCTTATCAGTCCTCCAAAGATAACCAATAAATTAATAAAATAAAAGAATGAAAATGTAATATTTTTATCGTAATAAAATTTTTCAGGGGCGTCCGGGAAAAAAACTCCATGATTTTTGTCCAGCGTCGGCAATTCAGATGATAGCAACCCTACCTAGGACCATTCTCCTGATTTAAGGCCCTGTTGTAACACCGCCATACATAAAGGGGCCACATGATAACCCGTCTCATGCTACGCATACTCAGTAAAGTAAATTACGCTAGGCTAGTCTCGCGACCCCTAATGTAGATTACCGTTGAAGCTGAAGCTAGTATTTCAAAGTAAACGAGGGGTTTTAGGGTCGGTCATGACTCTGACCCGAGTTAACACCTTGTTGGTGGATAAAGGATGGTCGCACGCGATCGTATGGAGTTGGGATTGTTTGTGTTCACGCAGTTAGGTTCAATGTTTGTATATATTATTGGGTAGGCTAGGAATTTGGTTTTGATGTAGCGAGTTTAGGGGTAAGTGGAAAATTCAAAATAGTATTTTCAAAAAAAAGAAAACCGCCTTCTAAAACTAAATAGTGATAAATAAATTTAGCGTAGAATACACATTACTTTAGTTTCCTTAACATCCAAATCCATTAAAAAACGGCGATACACTTAAAACAGATTGTAAGTCCTCCAAAGATTAAGGAAACTAAAACGTCGTCTATGTATTTTTTTGGGATCTTGTTGATTTTCTCAAGAAGAGGTGAACCCAATTCCGTCTATACAGGATGAAATAGAATTCATCAGCAAATTTTTAAGAAGTGACTCAGACCACGAACATCAACTTTCATTATGGAGCCAACTAAAACAGCACGAAAAAAAAGTTCAGGTTCGTGGTCTGAGTCACTCCTTAAAATTTTGCAAATGAATTCAATTTCATCCTGTATATGACAGAGTTTATGCCCGAGCATACATAAAAAAAAATATATAAGCATCCGAATTGATAACCTCCTCCTTTTTGAAGTCGGTTAAAAATATAATGGTTTATTCTAATATTAGATGACCCGACAGACAACCCGTCTACCTACTTACCTTATCTGCCTGACTACCCTTCCAACCTACTTACCCGCCTACCTACCTACCCTACCAACCTCCCTACCTACCTACCCTACTTACCTTTTTCTTTCCTACCTTACCTACCTACTCGTTTTTCGTGGATTTTTCCGATTTTTAATAGTTATTCTGCTATTCCGGGCTGAGACAAATCCAACAAATCAAATATCCTGAGAATCGGTCCAGACCAGTCGTACTCAAGTTATAAATGATGTAACTAACACGAGTTTGTTTGACTTCCACACGGAAAAAGTCGCGAGCAGCGTATTGTATAATTTTCTTTTAGGCGCGTCCTTCATTCGCGTAAGTTTTCTTGCGGGGATTTTTAGGGTTCCTTACCTCAAAAGGAAAAAACGGAACCCTTATAGGACCACTTTGTTGTCCGTCTGTTTGTCTGTCAAGACCCTTTATCTCGGGAACGCGTGGAGGTATCGAGTTGAATTTAACCATATATACTTAAGTCTACGGTCCCTTGATGATGTTAAAAAAAAATCAACCCTCTATGTTAACGTGAAAAAAAGATACGGCCGTTTACTTATATTAAGTAGATTAAAGTATGGATTAGTATAGACGTATGGATATGGTACAAATAAGTACGAAATCCTCGGTTGGCGAGTCCGACTCGCACTTGTCCGGTTTTTTTTGTAATAAAATATTTCATATAGAGAACAGGAATAACGCAGCTTCCGATTACCGCAAAAAATATCAGAATCAATTCGATAGTTCCGGAGTTAGAAAGTAACAGTAATGTCAATCGTGCGTAAGCTGTTTTAATTGATTGATTTTAGTCAACTAATCACAGCTGTTTATGCGGTTGACAATTTGTCACAATTATTGTTCAAGAAACCTGGGGGTAAGTGACATAGTCAGTATTTTATATATTCATTAATTCGATGAGACCACCTTAATGAAAAAAAATAATACAAAGTGAAAACTATTAATAAGCCAAGAAACAAATGAATGCATGTAATTACATGCAAGCTCATAATGTTTTTAAATGCAACACCTTTTTTCAATTTGTAGTTATGTAAAGTGTTTTCAACATCCCATCCACCCATTTGCATGCTAAGCATACAATTGCATTTATTACAATCATTGTATAGTGCGACAATAATTGTTTTCAATTCATATTTTAAGATAAACCTGTCATGCGACAAAATATTCGCAATTATGCGCCCACTCTTAATGTCAGTTTTGGTTTCTCCTATTGAAGTTATCAGCGAAGCAGGATGCTATATGCATAATGCTCAGATCATGGAATAATAATGGTTATAATATGCAATTTAATTTCAAAATGCTATCTTTCTTCGAAAAGAAAAGTAGAAAGAAATTGATAGTCAACAAAGTATCCGTACCTACTAATATTATGAATGCGAAAGTGAATTGGTTTATTTGGAACACATTTACGGCTAAACTCGAGAACCGATTTTGGTGAAATTTGGTACAAATTAAGGTTGAACCCCAAGAAAGGACATAGGCTACTTTTTTTATTCGCAACTTCGTCTGATAACCGACATTTACGCGACGAAGTCGCGGGCAAAAGCTTGTGTAGTATAATTGAAATAAAAATAATGTTTTTAATCGGAAACAAATATATACATTATTTATACACTTAATAAATAAGATACATAACCTTTAACACTTAAACTAAAAAAAACTTATGTAGTACCTATGTGATTGAGTCATTTTTACGCCCGGATACTGTAATTATTTTCATAAATTGTAATCTCGGGTAAAAGACAAACAAAACTCACTCGGAATCCTCAGACATTGTCGCCAACACGGAAATAGGTTACCATTGTCGTTCGTATATCAAAGACTACATCAATGGCCAGTGTCCACGAAACCATGAAACCACGAAATTTCCTTATCTTAATACCGAAATTTATAGGTGCTACATGCCATACATGGTGTCATAAGTCCCCGATTCCATGCTCATGTTCCTGTCAGGTCTGTGGGCAAGTTTGCGGCTCAATCGCTGTGCACTTTCCTCCGTGGTACCGCCCACGATCCGACTTGATGGTATCTCGCGAGTTACGAGCTCGAAGAAGATGTTGGCTCGTGTTAACGATCATGTGTGTGTGTATGTGGATTTCTTGGGCCGTGGATGCGGTATTTGTGCCTTTGGAGCCCTGTGATTATAATGATGATCATGAATTTGTGGGCTATGGGTCGGTTGAGTAGTGTCATGTGAATAAAGTTCTAAAATGATTCTGACAAAAATTCTATAAAAATACCTAGACGTTTCTACAGTTTCCGGACAGTGGTGGGCCAAAGCACGGAAAATCTGCTTAATCTGCTTATAGAAAATTCCAGTGCTAATGTGATACTGTTCCTTAACTTATATCGTGACCTGCGTCCCATGATGCCTTCATACTTCAGCAGTTACTACGCTTACACTACTAATGACTCCAAAGTCGTGGCTAAATTCTGGGTCAATTCTATATAGACTGCCATCGACACGCTAAAAAGGAGAAGTACATTTTCGTAGTGCATCTTCTGCTCTCACTATTACTTAAATGTCATTATTAGTTACCTACAACAAGGGGTTAAATATGGACAAAGAAATGATGACATGGACAAGGTAAAGATTTTGGTGATTGAACATTGATTGTAGTTATTAGTAGTTAAATTGCCTTTATTCCCTTTTTGATGTTTTATTTTCCCCAAGAATTTGCACCTGTCATGTTATCTGTTCACCATTTTTGAGTGACTGGTAGAGAGTGCCTAGAACATTCAATCCGCCTTTGTACATTTTTGTTTTGATAAAGTTTAAATAACTAACCTCTCCTTTTATTTTTGCATCGAATAATATTGTCACATCCTTTCGTTTCTTCTTCAAGGTAACTACAAGTCTAATGGTGTGGGAATAGTTCTAATATCGACTTTATCTCGAGTGTATTTTGTTAAACGAACGTATCTGAGAAAATCCAGTGTTTAGATGAAATTCATGCGTGTGTTGAGAGTTTAAATATTTTGTACGGATTTTTTTCTTCGGTTAGATAGAATTTGAATTTATCTGAGGTCTTTGGATATTGCAAGGAGCATTGAACTTCTACAACCATACATGCATTCTTCTTCTTCTGAACTTTTATAACCATATTTTTCTGCAAATAAATCTTTGACTTTGACTTTCTTCCATGAATGATTTTATAGTCAAATGGGAACCGAACTACCTTCTAATAAAACAGCCTATTACTGTTTTTGTTTTAAACATTGTTATGTTTGCATAAACTGTCCATCGAAAAATCAACTACAGTTGGGAAAAGTTTAACAGTATGTAAGTTTGCGTTCCTGTTTCTGAATCATGTTGGAAGATTCATTAAGTTCCAATTTACAGCCCTTGAATTTAAATTAATATTGAAACGAACCTGTTAACACAAGACTATTTCTTGTTGATCATCGCTTTATCCGTAACAAGTGCCCTCACGCTTGTTAATCACCTCCTGCTGCGCCCGCGCTCCTTCGCCGTTAGATCAGCAGGATAAATCCAACGTGTTACATTTCTGTACTGTTACTATTGTAACGGGTTTCAACGAAGTCATAATAATGAAGGTTATTGTAATTGTGTTCTGTTTGTTTATTTGTTATTGCATTATTGTGCAGTCACGGCATGCCAATGTCGTCTACGTTATAAGAGGTAACCGTGTAGTTACTTGGTGTAATACTATTGGAGCCAAGTATCTTGTCTGACCTAGAATGGAATTGGAACTGCATAAGGACCTAAAGGAATTTTGCATCATCCGTTACAATTTCACCAGTATAGAGTTGATGCCTTTTCTTTTAGGTTTAATGGTATTTAATTTTCAAAGACACAAACTCGAGAACTCTGTTTACCTTATGCTAAACTTACTGTGACATCGAGTTTGTCACTGCGTAAAGGTAAATGATGAATAACTTAGTCATTCAACACATTTCCCGCCGCGAATAGCACCACCCCATTTCTACCCGTGGGTGTCGTAGAAGGCGACAGAGGGATATTGACCAGAGGATGAGCACCTACTGCGACATTCATCGGCCAAGCATGACGATTACGACTAAAGCCCCTCTTGGTTCAGACCTATGCCCAATAAACAAATATGTCTGCGCCCGCGTCCGTCTCTGTTCGTCAGTGTTGCCACTTGCCAGTTTGCCATTGAATGAAAATGAAAGTCATCGGCCATGGCGCAGATTGACGAAAAGTATGGTTACGTTGGGTGTAGATATAATAATAATTATTATTTTTTATTTACTGTTTTCTCTAATTTACTTTTTTACATGTATTTATATTTGTTTATTCATTAACACTATTTATTTTTTATTATATCCGTATCTGACCATGGCATCACTTTGGGCCCTATCATAAATATAGTTTATACCTAGCACAATGCTGAGATAGGGGCCTTTTGGCATCGTACAGGACCGATTTCGTTTCTTATTTTTATATTTTGTAATAATACTTAAACCTTGTTATTTGTTTGTTTCGTCCTGTGCGGGCCAATAAATGCTTTTTCTTTCTTTCTTTCTTTCAACAGTGGGCGTCTAAAGGTTGACATGGTGGTGGTGATGGTGGCCCAACACATTTAATTTCAAGTTACTAGCGACCCGACCCGGCTTCGCATAGGCCAATAGCCTTCCTCGATAAATGAACTATCCAACACAAAAAGAATTTTCCAATTCGAACCTGTAGATCCTGAGATTAGCGCGGTCAACCAAACAAACAAACTCTTCAGCTTTGTAATCTAATATTACAATATAGATTTTTTTAGGTTATATTGGGCTGATTGATTCTTAAGTTTAAATTCTAAAATTTAATCAGTATCGTTTCGTTTCAAGTCATTATCGTCATACACACCCTGACACATTTACCAATTGTTGTGTAATCAGCCTATAGCCCTCTAATCAAATAAATGTTTTAACCATATTCTATGTATTTATTGATGACTTTGACGAAATATGTCTAACGAGGTTTATGGTAATTATTATTTACGATTGAAATGAAAATCCTGTCAAACCATTCAAAGAAGTCACGTTCTCTATCGACCTGTCACCTGGTTTGTGTTAACAATAGTTTGTTAATGTTCTGTGTTTTGTAATTAAAATCCGTGGTGGCTATTTAAACGTAGATTTGCTTCCACATTTATTGTGCTAACTGACAAACTGTGGAATTCACTGCTCGCCTCTCTGTTCCCTGACGAGTATAATATAGGTATCTTCAAGGAACGAGTGAACCGGATCATCCTAGGCAAATGTGCTCCACCTTAGGCCGCATCATCACTTAAAATCAGGTGAGTGAACGGAAGCCTGTTAGATCATATTAAAAATCAGCCCCCTTATTCACAACCATTCGATACGTTTCCGTGTCGGTAAGGAACCGTATTCGACAATGTCATTTCCGACTTCAGTCTTCATATGTTCGTTGAACTGTCAAAATTATTCGGTTTCGGATTTGTGAATTGCGTTTGAAGGACATCTTCGATATCTTTTGACTTTCGATTCGGTACGGAATCGAATCGAATGATTGTGAATAAGGGGCCAGATTGTCATTCTTATGTCAAAGTCAAATCATTTATTTCAATTAGACCCATTGACATATATATTTAGACCATTAAAAGGTACTTTTGAACGTCATATAAAAAAAGAACAAGATAAGAAAAAAGAGAAGATAGAAGATTATACCCTTTCATAAGACTCATGGAACACGTGACGGCTGGTTGAGTTCCACGCGCGCCCCTCTTAGACATCCGGGGTGGGGGGGGGATTCAACACTTCACTCCCCCCTTGACCTGTCGGGGGTTGCGGAAGTATCTCCAGTGCCCCAGTTACCAGTCCCCGACGTAGGTATGAGATGGAACACCGGGGTAGATTTAGATTTTAATCAGTAATTTAAGAGTCTGACAGACCCCTTCGCCCGCCCCAGGGTGGACGACTTCCATAAGGACCTCGGAACAAAAAAAAACACATGGAACACTCTTAAAGCTCCAATCCATCAGAAATTGAACAAAATGGCGCGAGTCGCGATATATTTACAGAACTGTAACCACTGCGACGTGATTACATACCGCGGGTTCAGTTGATTAAAACATGTTTTCCTTATTACTTCGTATGTTGCTTCGCTAATTATAATATATTTATTCTAATCTCTCTAGCCAGCCTTCGTGGCGGACCGTGAAGCCTTCATTTCTATTTTTAACAGAGTTTATGTCGTAGGAATATGCACGAATAAAATAAGGTTAAATATCCAATGGCTAAATCAGCCAGAATCCCTACAGTGTACTGTTGATAGCCGTTTTTGCGGTTTCCTACTTTTTGCATTTTCCAACCCATTACAGCATAAAGTTTGATAAAGCAATTAATTTGATTTACTTATAAAATAACGGTTAAGTTGGGTCAAATTTACAGTTTAGTTAGAAAAAAATAAACATGTTTATTATAGTTTTGATTTTATAGCCCGTCCGATATATCGGACGCTATACCCGGCGGCCCCTGATGCTGGCCCTAGAATGGTATAGACAGAAATGAATAATACAGATATTTATTAGGAAAAAATATAATTAACTAGGACGCATATGTTATGATGACAAGCCCATCACATGATAGTTCAAAAAATATTTAGGGTAGAGGCCTACATCACGTTAGAGACACTTGAATTTAGCTTCTCCACATTGACTTGCACAGCGGCGTTCTGTGCTTAGACGTACAATCCAATGCTTTTCGCCATCATCTAGTGGTAGACAACGGTTTAGCACTTTTAGCAGGCCTTTGGCCTTGATGCGGCTGCGATCCATGTGTGGTATATATCTCCTGGACGCGAACTAAGATTGTTGTGTCTCTTCACCACCAACACATCTATAAAGTAGGCAAAAATTGGCCACCACCATTTTCTAATACTTATGCATTCTTGTACGAAGATTCGCAACAGCTAGGTCACACTTACCTATCTACAGCGCCCATATGCTTGTTATAGCTAGCTAGCTAGCTATCAGTGAGGGTTAGGGTATTTTTGCCTTTTTTTCATTTGACCAGCAAGCGGCGATTGTCAAAGCCCAGTTTTCTAAGTTGGTGGCTACCATAACCACATTGTTGTCATTCCAGCGACAGACAAACACGTCATCAGATACCCTGTAATCGGTGGTGCCTCATTCTTTTAGTTTGAATTTCTTTTAGCAGACAAATCTAACACGAGTAGCGTATTGTGCCAGTTGCATACTTGCATAGTACTCCGACTCTCGCAGATGTCGTATCAATGACTACAATGTGAAAATGTTATCAAAATATATCTTGATACCAGCTATGTGCTGGCAATTTTCGGGTTTCTATTAGACTGAGAACCACATCCTCACCTAATCGAAAATATCTTTTTCCTGAACTTTTCCCTGTATAAGAACTAAATATAAACTGTATATCAACTCTGTTGAATAGGTGGCTCAACATAAATAAACTTCTCTGTCTCATCTATATACTCGCATTCCAACTAAAGTTTACATAATTTCATGCAACATCAAACTGTAAAAAAACAAAAAGAAAAATACCTTATAGTCCGCTGTGCATAGCGTCCGATAAAACGGACGGCATCAAAAACACATAGATAAGCAGCAAACTAACAATTTTCACATAAAAATAAATGTTATCTCTAAATTACTATTATTATTAGAACAATTAAAACGAACTTTCAAATAATTTATCATAAAAGTAAATAATAATAAACAAAATAATACTTAACGTTTTCTCGAAACAGTCCGACCGCGAGCCGCCGTTTTGGAAAATGACAAATTACAGTCGATATGTCACTCAATCAATAAAAAACAAAGTTTTCAGTGTAATAAATATAGATTAAACTTTCGTTCAAAAACAAAGAAAAACTATCAAATATTATTGTTTTCTACCACTTATACTCAAATAAATGCAGTCCGATTTATCGGACGTTATGCTGTAATGGGTCCAAGTAGGTTAATGCCTATTCATCATTCATACCATATCAATCTATTGCCGTCCACTGCTAGGCCTCCTTCAGAAATCGCCAATCAACCGCTAAATTTTACATGGAGCAACTGCGTATTGTATTGCGTATTGCGTTCATTTCCTTATGCTTCCTGCTTTGATGGCTTACCACAATGCTTGCCAATACATTCATTCTCCCGTTTAGAAGCCTCTGAGAAGTTCCTACATTAACAACAGACATTTACGACGTAATTTAACATTAAGTTCATAAATATATATACAGCCTACAAAAGCCATCAAACGAATCCTTAAAGCCGTGAACCGGCTTGTAATTCGGTCAAGTGTGAGCCTCGTGCTAGCCTCGACATCTAATCTCGATCAGCTATCTGTGGCGCCATCGCAATCATGAGAGGCGCGCGAGTGGTAATGTGTTTTAGTATAATGAGAACTAATCAACCAGTGGTTTGTTACCTAGGTATTAAAGTTGGCTATCGATAACTGCTTAGTACTTATTGTTAGTATATTATTAGATAACCTATCTTTAGGCTTCATCATCTCTCATCAAATTACATGTACTGTTTAAATAAAACAACAAAATGAGTATATTCACAGCTCTTGGTTATTTATTTAATAGTTTAATTACAAATTAGGTAGTGAATTACAGTTAAAACACATATCTTGCTTATTGCCCTTCGGCATAACCCTGAAGCTCCCTGAATATTCTAAAATAAATGGCAGTGTTGCCAATATTTAATGTTGCAAACATGTAAAAATCATCATCTGCCTAGCCTTTTAGCAAATATGTTGGGGTCATGGAGCGACTGCCATTCTGACCTTCGCAACCTAGTTACTGGATAACACGATACCCCTACGACTGGTTGTCAGACTTTCGGGTTTCTGACTACCCATAACTACCGCCAATGACCTACGAACGGGACCAACGGCTTTACCGTTGGTCCCGGGTTGCTCACCAAGCCACGAGAATTACTTTATAATTCATCGTAGCAGAAGGAACAGCGTAAATTAGGGTTAGAGTTTAATTTAACACTGGCTTTTTCTCGGAATGGATAGGATATTTGAGGAATGCCGCACAAAACAGAAAGTTCCATCTTATCACTCCAAAGAGGCGTTCAGAGAATGAAACCTCCTAACATAAAAAGAAGGAAGTCGATGGCAATACAAAACAACAAACACAAAGCCACCGCCACCGACTTCTGAAAGTAAAATAATGTGTGTTCTGTGCTAAAGTTATTTATCACTTTTTAGTTTTTGAAGGCGGTTTTCTTTTTTTTGAAAAGGCTTTTTATTTTTCGCTTTTTAGTGTTGCCTTAACATCCAAATCCATTAAGAAACGGCGGCACACTTAAAAGAGATTGTAAGTCCTCTAAAGATTGAAGAAACTAAAACGTCGTCTAAGTATTTTTTTTGGAAATTTGTTGATTTTCTCAAAAAGGGCTGTATCAATTTTGGTAAAATTTATATGGGACCATTTCGGAATAAACCCCTTTCGAACAAAAAATGAATTTTGCAAATCCGTCTATATATGACAGAGTTACGCACGAACATACATCAAAAAAATATATAAACATTCGAATTGATAACCTCCTCCTTTTTGAAGTCAGTTAAAAATACTCTGTACCGGTTTATGTATGCTTTTACCTCTGGCTCCAGAGGTCGAATGTGAGTCTCCTCAGGTGTTGATCGAGGCTCTTGTTTAATGCCATTGCCTGTAATGCCTCACTGCTGGGAAAATACTTACCCCGAGTCTTTCCAGGTATTCTTTTCTTGCGCCAACTCGAACCTGTCCTCGCTTATACATATATATTAATATTACACTTATCGTGTACAGTGAAGCGTATTCCTTATAATTATGTACACACGGCTACACATCAATCTATACATATCTATACATACACAGTAGCTTGATGTGTAGCCGTGTGTACATATTAATAAGGAATACGCTTCATTGTACACTGTGTACCTACATATTAGATTAATGTACGTTCTGTTATACATCCAGAGCAACTAAGCACATAATTATACTTTAATCGTTATAACTATTCCAATCCAATACAGTTTATAAACTTTCACCAACAATTTATTTATCCATACAAGCCTTGTGCAATTCGGTCAAGTGCGAGCGGGGCGTGTTGAAGCCTCGGCTTGTAATCTAGATCTGTATTATACAGGGCGCCGGCGTCTGCACTTGCCGGCTCACGAGACGTAATCAAGATCACCCTGTATCTTTGTATCTTTACTTTCTGTATAAGTGAAAGATACAAACTCTAGGAATAAATGAGTAATTGACGAATTGGGCTAAGCGCGCACTGCGAATTTTAATCGTTGCGAATAATAATCGCAAATCTGTTAAGGGCGCGTATTCGATTTAGCGCAACTCAAAATCTAAACGATTGCTAGAACGGCGTAGCAGCATTGACACACACTAGTACAATACAATGGTCTGTTTGTGTGCATCAGAAAAAGAAATATGCACGAAATAAGCACGAATCATTGAAATTGATCAGCAAACGACAGCCCGCGATGTTTTACAGTGCTTTTTAAAATAATTGTCTAATATAAATGAGCTCGTATAACGGACTGAAAAATATTCTGTATATTAAGCATAACGTTTACTTTCATAAAATAAATATATCAGTTATGTTTTTATTTAAATACTGGTGAAAAAAAATTGTCAAAGTGAACCGAATTTCTAGTTTTTCAATATTGTTTTTTAATACATAATAGTAATATTTTCACAATTTTGGCTACATAGCCATTTTTTTTTCAGACAGCTACATAGCTGTCTTTATGACTGTATATACTGTTGGAAAAACGCATAAAACAAAATATTTTGGCATATTGTAATGGTTGTATTCGTCCTGAAAGTTAACTCTGACGTCTATTTTCGTAAAATGATATGAAAGAATTGTCTTCGCTTTAAAAAACCATAATTAAAAATTATACTTTTACTCTGTAGCTGTCTAAATCAAGACTTAATCTTTCTAAAACTGTAAATTGTCTTTAATTAATCTGCTCACATAATTACGATATTGCTCTGGGCAAAACGCAAAAACATGAAGTTTTCGTCACGAATCGAATACGCGCTCTTAACAATACCAATATTTCTAGACTTCGCGCATTGCGAGAACAATTCGTTTGCGATGTTCCCGTTATTTTAATCGATTTCATTTCTCATTTTTAAAATCTTTAATCGTTGCGATTTTTCCTCGATTGTTTTTGATTGAATTTGATTTGTGAATAATTTCTCTTTCTTACTCTTTTGCTTCTTAAATCATCGCAGAATTTTGATCTCTCTTTATTAGTCCTCTCTAAACTTTCTTCCTAGAGGACACAGTTGGCACAGTGACTGACCGATTGTCTGCTACATTGTGCGTCGGGAACTCGATTCCCGCACTTAACAAATATTTGCATAGTCTGCAGATAGCTGATCCAAGTGTGGTTGTTTTTTGTAAACTCACCCACGATACAGAAACAAATACTAATGTGGGGTAACATTAAAAACAACCGGACAAGTGCGGGTCGGACTCGCCCACCGAGGGTTCCGTACATATCAGTAGGTACATATCCATACTTCTATACTAATCCATACCTACTATCTATACTTTAATCTACTTAATATTATAAATGCGTTTTTTGCGACATAAACGGCCGTATCTTTTCTTCACGTTAACATAGAGGGTTGATTTTTTTACAGCATCAAGGGACCATAGGCTTGAGTATATGGTTTTTCAACTCGATACCTCCACGCGTTCCCGAGATAAAAATTCTTGACAGACAGACAGACGGACAACAAAGTGATCTAAGGGTTCCGTTTTTTCCTTTTGAGGTACGGAACCCTAAAAAAAAAGACGGTTGAATCATTTCTCCGGGACTTGTCGAGCTTCATTACCTTGACGCTTTTCTGGTGGTTGCCAGCTTCAAGAGTTGCAGTGGTTGGGACTAGTTTAGCGAGCTTGTCCCTAATAAAAACACAAAGTCTCTTCCAAACACCTATTGTATTTATTTATTCTTTTTATACAATAGTACCTACCTGTATTTCACCTGCCTGCATGTATGCTTCAAAGTCAAGTCATTTAATTCAATTAGACCATTATAAGGCAGATTTGAACGCCAAATGAGAAAAAAAATATTCTAGTTGCCCATTGGCAAAGAGAATATTTTTTTTCTCATTTGACCAAACGGTACTTTTGTATGGAGAAGAATGGGCAAGAGACTTTGGAGTTTCTCATATAATTCCTGTAAATGCAAATATTGTTAACATCGATTTTAAAAGAGTAGATATGGACTTACTTTTATAAAAACGATGACAATATTTGCAATTAGACCACTATATTAACTAAACTTTAATAAAGTGCACTAGGAGCATCTTACTACGGATACACGTAGTACCTTTATTCGTATCAAAACGGTAAACCTACAATCACTTTTCCCTCACACTCAACCCATTAATTGCACGTCGCGTCGCAAGCGCAGCTAATCTCCGATCGACACCCAATCGTTTACAGTCAACAAGATACCTAAACTACGGTTGTGTAAACGAAACGAATTAATTTAAGTTTAATCTCAAGAATAATCGAGCGGTGCGTAGTTTGTCAACGAAGTCTCGCGTACTCTTGATAAAGAAAATCGTTTAATTATCGATTCTTAGATAACTGATATACCTATGCATAGTGAAGTGTTTTGCAGTAGACCAGTTTGTTTATGTTATTGATGAATTATTTGCAGTTATTACCTAATGATATTACCTCTAAAAATAAATTATGATTATTTAATTATGTAATAAAAATAATATTATTGTGATACATTATTTTATTTTACATATTTACTTAATGCTACGAATAATAATAATGATGTCCTTTATTTACTAGACAACATTTGATTCAATAACATTAAAAACAAACAATTTAACTTATAATAATAATAGGCACTCATTTAAAGAGGCAGTTGTAAATAGCGGTTTTGGTAAGTTAAAAATTATAAATGGCACGTTTAATAACTAGTTCAGTCGTTAAAACTAAGCAGTAAAGTAAACAAAAATGAGTAATAAAAAATAATGAAATGGATCAGGGAAACAAAAAAAAAATGGAATAAATTATTGAATGAGTGAATTCATTCTAAGCAGTTCTATAAACAATGAGGGGGAGGGAATGGGGTGATAGGGGGGAGGGGAGTGGTAGAGGGGCAATGGGTTTAGAGAGGGGAAAGGGGAATAAGGGGAGCGGGAGAGTGTGGGGAACTAAAAGCGATTTGATTCAAGCATTCACAATTCTAACCTAACCTAACCATGTCGGATCCATCCTAAGTATCATTTCGATTTACCTAACTGCCAATTCCATCATTTTTACTGCTCGTTCAGTTATTGGACTGCTCAATTATTTTTAGAATTAATAATTTGTGGCGAGCTGTTGGGCAGTAGCGACCCCACGGACCTGATCTCCCGGGAGAAGTCTTGTTCCTCATGCCTCAGCCAGAGATGAGGAACGGAGCTCCCACCTCTATCTTGCCTTAATTGGCCGGTTAGAGTGGAAACTCGCGAGAGCATTCGTGCTCGGGGTAAGGAAGTAAGACGCTGGTAGGGATCTTGACCGTACTTCCGGGATTGTCCTGATAGCCGTGGAATACCTCTCCACTTCTCTAGCACCTCAAGATATGTGTTGCCCCCTTGTCGCTACGTCACTTCGTGCTAGCGACTGTTTCAGGGGGCCCATTTAGTGAGTGTGCAAGTCACCCCCTGCTATTTTATCCATGTATACAAACATTGATTCGGCAGGGGCCATAGTCACTTCATAGTTTCAGGTAACCAAGTCACTTTAGCAACCTATACCCATAGTCCAGTACTGTTAGTTTCCATGTCCTGTAATAGTCCTGCACCAACCGGGGGTTGTCCTTGGGTGCACTTGCATAGTGCATACAGGGATAATCGTCGGTTGGTGTCTTATTTCATATAAAGCTACCTAAGGGGCCTCTGCGAGTTGGCTTCGGCTTCTCGTACGCCTTACAAAGGCCCGGGACCTCTGGATCCCGAGATACATAAAGTATATAAAATATAATAATAATAATAATAATATGTGGGGACATTTTCACACACGGCCATCTGACCCCAAACTAGGGAGACCCTGTACTATGGGTGCCAGACAGCTGATA
This sequence comes from Charanyca ferruginea, assembly GCA_947361185.1. Classification (NCBI taxonomy): domain Eukaryota; kingdom Metazoa; phylum Arthropoda; class Insecta; order Lepidoptera; family Noctuidae; genus Charanyca; species Charanyca ferruginea. Next base: position 17,336,098 of record OX376077.1, on the reverse strand, counting down.
TAAATACACAAATACATACAAAATTATATAGATAAACTTTTGTTTATCTATATAATTTTGTATGTATTTGTGTTTTGTTGTTTGTTGCTTGTTTCTGGGTGTTCCCAGAAACAAGGCAAACACAAGTGCTCATCACACTAATATTTATAAAATATGTTAGTACTTATATTCTACTACAGACAGGGTGGCTTATATAAGATGACTCATTAACGAATGCCTCCATATTCCATTGAAAAGTAATTACAAAATATAAAAATAACAACTCATCTAAGTCACAACATTGATTTAGTTAAGTTTATTTCAAAATAGTTACAATCTAATTTCTTTTATTTATCGTCTTTCAGCAAGAGTTGGCTCTACAGCTTCTTGTTTCCTAAAGATGTAAACAAAAACAAAGCTTCACTCGCTAACTCAACTACATGCAGCAATTTATCACGACAATTCACACTCGTCTTTTAAACTGAGACTTTTATTGTTCTACATGATTATCCACCTTGTGGCCACTGGTCACAACATGCCAACGAAAATAAAATAAAAAGCATTTAGATCCGATTTTAAATCCGTGTTGTGCCGGCTGCGAATAGCACCACCCCTTTTCTACCTGTAGGTGTCGTAAAAGGCGACAGAGGGATATTGACCAGAGGGGTAGCAGCGTCCTTCTGAGTACCATAATACCTACTGCGATCGCCAACTTGCATCGGACAAGCATGGGATTACGGCTGAACCCCTCTTTGAGACATATGTCTCAAAGGGGGGTACATACGCTGCGTATATACGCAGCAGGGCAGACAGCCTATGCCAGCTGGGCATAGGTCTCCCCATCATGTCAGCATGATGATGAGATCCGTTTTAAAGAATTCTTCTACCTAATAATTCAATATTTTTACTACTAACACAAAATAAATTCAGTACATTAGATCACGTGAAATTTGAGAAAGCCCTTTGACGACAATTGAACTGTGAGTTAGAGTAGGCAGAGTCGATTTTTAGGTAAAAGATTACAGATGTGTTTATTTCTGTGAAACATTACTGTGTAAAATAAGTTGTTGCAAACTAAATACAAGCATAATCTACCAAAATGTACTGCCATCGCGGGCTTACAAATTATATTTAAGCTGAATTAGACCTGACCAGATCACCAGTCCTGACAATACAATAATTTTAAGATTATGCCACTATATAACAATTTCAGATTAAAAAAATATATAATTTCAATCTACCGACCATAAATCGAACTCGCCCTCCAATTTTATAGCACCACATATAGTGAAAAGAATAAAAACAAATTTATGCTTAAAATATTTGGAACACTGTATTGATTTCTATCTCTGTACCTTTTGAACTGTGGTCAGATAAGTTTCACGGGTGATGTCCGATACAGCACCACGGCCGGTTCCTTACAGCCATCACTGTCAACGTCAGACTTTCACTCGAACAGGTGCCGGCCGATAGTCCTGCCAAATGAATGGACAATGTGAAAGCTAGGATTGCTGGCTCCAAAATGGAATGGGTTATTTTGAAGTTATGTAAGCTATCATCGAAATTGTACTTTGTCATAAAATATAATGTCACTCTAGAGGAACTCGTGGCTAAGTAGAAGCCGTACAGATCGATCGGTCAAAGGTTAAGCTACGCTTGCCGCGGTCAGTCTGTGGATGGGTGACCATCCATTTCATACAGAGTTCCCTCCGTGCCTCAAAAAGCCGTTGGTGCCACAGCTGTCATTCTTAGATCTTTGGCAGTCGTTAAGGGTAGTCAGAAGCCAGAAAGTCTGACAACCAGTCTTACCAAGGGGTATCGTGTTACCCCTATAACTGGGTTGTGGAGGTCCGATAAGCAGTCGCTCTATGTAAGACATTAGTATTCAGCTGCATCTGGTTAGACTGGAAGCTGACCCAACATAGTTGGGAAAAGGCTAGGCAGATGATGATGAGATGTATATATAGGTACCTACTGTAAGATATCAATGGTACATGTGAAAATATTACGGTACCGGATCGTAATGCGTTTCTGTGTGTTATCGTGTATTAGAAATCGGAAGTACTTTTCAATTAAAGAGGAGAAGATGTGAGGAAAACTGTACTCTATTAGCCAAATATCACGCCGCGTCGTCGGCCTCTGACGGCGTCAGGCTAAACACAATGCCTTGATCTTTGTAAAATAAATTTAAAATATTACATTATTATTACTATTTTTATGTTAAGTTCCTATTGCTAATTACTAAATGTTACATACATCACGCATGCTATAGTAAAATCTAAACATTGCCGAATATAGTGAAACTATCCTAACTTAAGAACCTATGTTACCTACCTATATTTTTGCAAATAAATATATCATTCATGCATACATTAATAACCTAAGGCCTTGGTATATTAATAAGACTAACGTTTCTAGATTCGAAAAGCTTTCTAGAACTAATCCAGTGTTTAGAACATTTAGTCAAATGGTTTCGATCACCATGACATACATGCAACCTTTACAGTACTAACTCTACAATCCACTTAAAACTATTTTTTAAATAATTACTTTTTAAGTTATTATCTAATAATTTTCTTGAGCGTACCTACCATCTCTGGAATGAATGTGATATTTATTCATTCAGTGTGTTTCATTTAATGGTAAAGTAGTAAAATTCATTACCACTATGCTCTTATGTACATCGTAGAACGAAAATGGTAATGAGACCGATTTAAATATTTTTTGCTAAAGTCGGCTTTCAAACAAAATGGACGGTTTTCTTTCAACGATACAGTAGCGAGGAAGTGATTAGAATATTCAACAAACTACCATCAGTGGGCGGTAGACAGTAGGAATTTTGATTGAGTTAGCCGCACCGGTGGCTCTGACGGGTGCGCGGGCGCATTCGACACCATCCACGATTTATCGTCGATCCAGTGACGTAACTGCTAATAGATCGTCGATCGTCGTCGATCTGTGCATAGTGTTGTAATCTTGATGTTTGTAATTTAATAAAAACGTGGGTAGTTTAAATATTTTTATGTGATGAAAGATTTATTATGGTTACTTGTCATCACAAGGGTCAGGTGATGGGTGAGGTGAAACTAGAGATCTTGTGGGTAATTCTGCTTTTAGGAATGTTCCCATGTTCGTATTAGAATGTCAGTTTCAATCTGACAAAAACGCCGCCTACATTTTCGACGAGAATTCATCTGCCTAGCCTTACCCAACTATGTCTTGGTCGGCATCCAGCCTAACTGGATGCAGCAGAATACCAGTGTTTTACATGGAGCGACTGCCTATCGGACCTCCATAACCCAGTTACTGGGTTATATGATACCTCTTGGTAAGACTGGTTGTCAGATTGTCTAGCTTCTGCCTGTCTCTATACCGTCTGAATGAGAGCTGGGATCAACGGCTTTACGTGCTTTCCGAGGCACGGAGCGAACTCGGTATGAAATCGATGGTCACCCATTCACCAAACCACTTTTATTTGAAAATGACTCACTCAATAACACGTAATGGAAATGGGATTTTTAACCGACTTCAAAAAGGAGGAAGGTTATAAATTCGAATGTTTGTATTTTTTTTTATGTATGTTCGGGCATAACTCTGTCATGTACAGACGGATTTGCAAAATTTTTTTTTTGTTTGAAAGGGGTTTATTCCGAAATGGTCCCATATAATTTTTACCAAAATTGATCCATCCCTTTTTGAGAAAATCAACAAATTCTCAAAAAAAATACTTAAACGACGTTTTAGTTTTTTCAATCTTTGGAGGATTTACAATCTCTTTTAAGTGTGTCACCGTTTCTTAATGGATTTGGATGTTAAGGCAACACTAAAAAGCGAAAAATAAAAAGTTTTTTCAAAAAATAGAAAACCGCCTTCAAAAATTTAAAAAACCCCTAACGCAAATTTAAAAGCAATTATTTAAAAAGTAAAAAATAATATCTTTTGTTGAGCCATCAAATGTTTGTTCGTTGAAATGGCGCTTTAATGTCGCGGCGGGGTACCGCGTAAGTCAAATCTCATTGCAAATCCATGAGTTCGCTATTTTACCTATTTAGATATTGCTGACTTAGCGGTACCCCGCCGCGACATTATAGCGCCATTTCAACGAACAAACATTTGATGGCTCAACAAAAGATATATATATTTTTTTTAATTTTATTTTTTTTTTTTTTTTTAAGTTTTTAAATGTAATTTAGTCTGGTTTTGAGAAGTTGTAGATACGTCTAAAGTTGTATTTCGTCACATGGATCTTTTTTGATATTAAAGATATCACCCTGAGAATGCGTTTGGTATATATAATTCGCCATTTTGTGGTGCCGGTCATCTTGGCTTTGAAATGTATCATAGTGTAAAGTATTCTACTAGTGAAGCCCTTTCATTTGATACCCATATTGATGGAGTTGTGAAAAAATATGTGATTAGCTATTTTGTAGCGGCGGCCATCTTGGACCGATTTTCATCAAACATAGCTAAGAACACTCCCGACTAATTCACCTTTCAAATAAAAAAAACAAAAACAAAATCGGTTCATCCGTTCGGGAGCTACGATGCCACAGGCAGACACACACACACACACACACACACACACACACACACACACACACACACACACACACACATACACGTCAAACTTATAACACCCCGTCGTTTTTACGTCGGGGGTTAATAACACCCCGTCGTTTTTACGTCGGGGGTTACAAACTAAAAACAACAAAACAACAAACTCTGCTCTGAGTTTGTTGTTTTGTATTGCCACCGACTTCCGAAATTAAATTTATCACTTTTTAGTTTTTGAAGGCGGTTTTCTTTTTTTTTGAAAACACTTTTTTACTGTGTCATTTTTACTGTGCCATCATTTTGCTGAATATCCTCCTAAATTCTTATGAGTTTAACTCACTAGCGTAGACATTTCTTTCAAATGTAATTTTATTTTGAGCAGAATTTCAATTCATTTTGAAACCCTACGTTTCAAAATCCACTTCCTCACCTCACCTCACCATCCACTTATTCATAAATACAAATAAGGCGGTACTACAAATTAATAAACTCTGACTAAACCATATAAAATGCGTAAAAGAAAATTATAATATCAGAAATGCGTGAAACTGTCGCGTGCTCCCTTGTCTCATGCGCGGGCGCAGACGACGCGACTTTGACTGATTTACAGCGAACACACAAACATTAATACAAGTCTAGTAATTAATATGTACCAAGTTAAATGAAGAATGTGATCGTTTGTGTGTGAAATATGTTATATTTGTAATTTTGTCTTGGGGGTAAAGGTTCTTTGCTTGATTTGTGTTTTCTGTGGTTGTTTAGTATTTGCAGTGCTGTTCTGGAGAAAAAATCCTGGGTGAATTTTGGTGAAGCACGAACACAAACTCAAAATGTGATACACGATAGTGAAGTGTTGTCTTATTTTTTTACCAAATTCTTATTAAGCTTGTTTAAAAGTTACCTGCCGACACCATACCGCCCGCACAGCCGCCGCGCCGCCGTGTGGTGCGGGCCGCGAATAGGACCACCCTATTCCTACCCGTGGGTGTCGTGGAAGGCGACAGAAGAATATTAATTTAAAGCAAATCAATAGATTCAATTAAAACAGCCACTAGAACAATGATCTTAATTTTTTTTTTTTTTTATCTATTGATAGGCATACGTTTGACCACTATCTCACCTGATGGGAAGCGATGATGCGGTCTAAGATGGAGCACGCTTGCCTAGAAGTATAATTAATGTATCTTAATTATAAGAAAGACGAAAAAAAATTGTCCAATACAAAGCACAACTCACTAAACAGTTTCAATTAAGTGTTGATGAATCAATCGCTGATAAAAAGGCTCAAAAAAGAAAAGCCGCGTCTGCAAATACATTGGATTAAGATATTTTTTGCTGTTTTGAAAAAACGCATCATAGCAATGAAAGGATGTGAGGTTTTTGTTATATTGTTGCTCGGGCAAGCATAAATTACTAGAGGTAGCTATCGTAGTTTTCAAATTAAAGAGTATGATACCGTTGTATTTGTGAAAGCATGTTTTTAACATTCGGTTCCCCATTTCTACCCGTGGGTGTCGTGAAAGGCGATAGAGGAATATTGACCAGAAGATAGGCAGCAGCGTCCTTCTGAGGAAAATAACACCTACTGCGATCGCCAACATGCATCGGCCAAGCATGGCAATTACGGCTAAACCCTACTTAAGGGTGTTACCAGACCATTCGATCGATCGTCGATCGACGGCATCGATCGATGGCAGAATGGATTAGTCGACGTCGATCGAGCTGCTTGATTAACCGCACCGTGCGCTAATTAACTACCTGGTCTGCTTGTGTTTATGTGTCTTCTGCGTTTGCGTCTCCGTAATAATAGTACGAGCAATATCAAACTGGCCAACGCGTCCCCTTGTGAATACATTTCGAAAAAAACTGATGGAATATAGCCGGGGTTAATAGATCGACGTCGACCGGCAATCGATCGATGTTAGTCGACTGGTATCCGTCGATCAATTAAAGGTACCACACCAATCGATCAACGTCGATCGACGTCGACCGATGGCATCGATCGATTGGTGTAGTAACACCCTTAGGGAGACTTGTGCCCAGCAGTGGGCGTCTAAAGGTTGACATAATGATGATGATGATGATGAAAAGATAGGTTAATGATGGCGCCATGCCCTCTTGAAATTTTCATTAATATGCCATTTTAGTTACAATTTACGTAATCAAGACCATTATGTAATCAACCTTATGCAAATTGTGTAAGTTTCATAAGAGGAAACTTAGGAATTATATCAGTTAGATGTACGACACCATTTTCGCAAGACGATATCTAGTCTCAAAATGTTCTTCGTTATCAAAATGACATAATCGTAACGAGAATCGAAGTTCTGGATATTTAGTTCAAAGGGATCGAAGCTTTCGTAATAGCAACTTGTTCCTAAGTTCCTACTTATTACGATTGTGATCTGTGATAAATTACCTAAGAGCTTAATTAATATCAAAGTAGCTAACTATTACTAAATATATATCATTAGTTGAGACAGAAGTCGAGTTGTTACGAAAAGCTTATTTGGCATTCTATTTTTCCCGAACTGTATTACTGCCAGATTATTGGGTTAGAAATACATGCTGTTTAAATTCCCTCAGAATTTAATCTATAAGGGCCACTTGCACCGAAAACTTAAGTCTGAGTTACACGAGGTGACTAACAATAGGTTAAAATACACATACACACACCGGTTATACATATTGGGCCCGGGTTAGCTACTAATTCGAAATTGAAGGATAACTCTGGATGGTGCTAGCGGGCCTATAGTGAGGTCAGAAGAGCAATTTACATATTTTTAAGAACGCCGAGCTTCGTTATTTGAACAATATTGGTGCAATTATATTTTTTTTTCTTGCTGAAATCTCCTCTTATCAGAGCAATATAAATTAGTGAAAAACTTGCATACCTTTTAGATTTCTATAGGGTGAGGTCCCTACCTACCCTACCCCTACCCTATAGACCACCAGGTGATCTGTAATACAGGGCTTAACCTTCCTCAGACACCAGTTCCTGACAAAATAATACTTGACGAGACTATGTTTTTTAGTGTCAATAGTGTACATGTGAGGAGAAAAACGATTTATTTATTTTTTACTAGCTTTTTTTGCCCGACTTCGTCCGCGTGAATCGTTAACTTTTAGTAACTTTTAGGAACGTTCGCATTTCAGCTCAATCTCAATCTATCACAAACCTCTTCTTGTAAGTTATCAGTTTACCATTTTAGACCAGTTTTTATTGCCGCTAAGACGAAATTGCGACTGGATTTTAAACGCTTGCCGCGGTCGTCAAATGGATGGGTGACCATCCATTTTCATACTGAGACCCCTCCGTACCTCGGAAAGCCGGCTGTAATTCGTAGATATTTGACAGTCGTTATAAACAGTCAGAAGTCAGAAAGTCTGACAACCAGTCTTACTAAGGGGTATCGTGTTACCCAGTCACTGGGTTGTGGAGGTCAGATAGGCAGTCACTCTATGTACAATAGTAGTATTCTGCTGAATCCTGATTATACTGGAAGCCGACCCCACCATCATCATCATCTACCCAGCCTTTTCCCAACTACATTGGGGTCGGCTTCCAGTCTATCCGGGTGCAGCTGAATACCAGTGTTTTACATAGAACGACTGCCTATCGGATCTCCACAACCCAGTTACCGGGTAACACGATATCCCTTGGTAAGACTGGTCCGCTGACCCCAACATACTTGAAAAAAGGCAAAAAAGGCTAGACATGGTTATGATGGCCTTACCTGGTAACCATTGTACATTCGGAGACCCGACGTCGTTCTTTGCCTGCCTGAAACGTAAGTAGCAACACAATAATCCCGGCCATAAGTGCCCATAACAAACACGTGCCTTAAAACAGAAGCTCCATTAATAAGTAGTTGTTTACACTACGTCGCGACTGTTGGATATGTTGGCACGTTTGTCACCGCTATGCCACGTTATTTATACCGATCTCATCATGTCGCGCTGAATTTAATACGGGAACGTTGCATCAGGATTTAGGGCGAGAAAAAGTTCCGCTATTTGTATGACGATAATTTGACTTCTGATAGCTAACCTCAATTTTTATGTCAGCCAGAGTCAGTCTTTACAGTAGGTATTCTATAGAATTGCATTTTAAAAGTACTAACAGACGATCGAACCGTCTGATAATATGCTCGAAGCATTTAGGAGAACAGAATTCTCTTTTTGACGTATAGCGCTGTCACTCTCCGACCGTCTATTAGCACTACAAAGTCCGTATGATTGGGACTTCTTTGCTTTTTTCCCTAATTGCTTAAACAGATATCACGGAATACCTTATGTCACAATGATTGCTCTTCAATTTCGGTTTCCTTAACGCCTAAACCATCTCACACGCAGCAGTATCGATCACTATTCGAACCGGAACCCAGCTTCCTCCATTAAAAGCAAATAGCTCAAATTAGATGATCCATAAAGTGAGAAACTCTGTGTTTATGTAAACATGAACAAAGTTTGCTTATCCAACAGCCTCGTTCCACTTCACCACAATATCTCATTGTTTGGCGCCACAGCTAAAGAATATGACATGTGTGGCAGATGCATAGATGAAGTAAGGTTCCGTAGAAAGCAAGAATAAATAATAATTATGTACTAAGTTGGCGTCGACAAAACCAAAAAAAAAGCATTTCGATTTGAATTAAAGAATTCTTTCACCTAAACGATTACGATTATTGGTAGAGTATGTAATGCTTCCAGTCTTACTGGATGCAGCTTAATATCAGTGTTTTATATGAAGCGACTGCCTATCTGACCTCCTTAACCCAGTTACTGGGAAACACGTTACCCCTTGATAAGATTGGTTGTCTATTTATTTATTTGGGAAAAACAAACAATTGTACAATGTGTGTTACAATAAAATATGGTTGTTGCCACAGATTTTTTTTTTTTAAATAGCTTATTATTGTTCCACTAAAAGACCCCAGCCCCCCCCCCCCCCCCCCCAAAAAGACCTCTTCTCATACGCAACGTTGGATTTCATAAATAACGTTATCGTTATGTCTTACGACAAAACTGATTGAGGCGTGGTGTACGATACTTGCCTCTTACCTAATCAGAAGTCTTTCACAGAAAACATGTTGTTAATTTGGAACTACATATTTCCACGGAAAGTTTTCATTGAAATGTCTAAAGACTTTTTACTGTATAAACATACAGACTAGGCAGACCGCAGTACAACGCATTAAAAAGGATTAATTTTATCTTTACGGAACTCTAAAAGTCCTGTTTGTGCATCCATTCCGCTGGTCAAATGCTAATTGTACTTAAAAGGATCACAAATTGGCACATAGTTGCGAATAATTGTTCGTTTGTGGGGCTATGTTTAAGCAAACTGCTTCAATCTTTAATTTCGACGCATTTTCAACATTCCTTTTGTCACAAATCGCAATTTGTTCAAAGGAATTCCTTTTGTTTAAATTACTGTATCTTGCTTCGAGTGATATTTATGAGAATTTTGGGTATTGTAACGGTTGGCTGATTGATTGGGAGGGACGACTGTATTTGAGGAATGTTTCATTGTAAACATTTGCAGCAACAATCCTTTTTAATGATAAATTCATTACACTCGACAGAAACCGCTTCATTTGATGGCCTTAGTATGAGTAGAAGCGGAAAATCTATCTACTCTTCTATATTAATATTACAAAGAGGTAAAATTGTTTGTAAGAAGTAAGTATTTATTCTCTGGAAGTACTGATTCGATTTAACACTAATTATTTCACTAATAGAAAACTACACTTCTTCACATATTCGAGTGAATATGTTTTATACGGTATAGTTGACTGTAATTGCTATATTGCGGAACCTTCTACCTACACTAATAATTGTGCAATGTCTTATTATGAATTCATGCTCTAAAATTCTACACTACAAAGCCATTATAATTATATGACACAATATAAAATTCAATAAAGAAAACATGATCCAAATCCCTAATGACAAACATATCATCGAAATAAACGTACCCTCAAGTACTCTTCACATCAAGTAGGTACACTCCAACTGAGTGTTAACCCCTCAAAACCACTCCAAATACGGATCTAATTACAGAAATAATCCCACAAGTCGAACTTAAACCAAAGGGTGAATCTTCAAGATTAACGCATGTGACAATTAGGGTAAAAGCCCTAACTGTCGACTGTCAGCCGTCATTTATTTGTATAATATTGGTGGTTTCAATCCCCACTGGAACTCCCAGGGGACATGCCTAATTGCGTGCTGTCAGATGTCACAAACGTTGGCCCAATAAAGTTGGCTGTGAGTGCTACTAACTTGGACCCAATGGGGTGGAATGTGCTTACCGAGTGCCAGATTACTTTTTTGTTTTTCGAGAGTCATTTGTTTTAAAATCGTTAGTTCTTGGTTAATCGTGTTTTTGGTTGTGGATTCACGTCGTTCATGTTTTGTTTTTGATTTTGACTTACTTAATTCAAAGTTACTCTTTTAATTTGAAAATGCCAGAAAACTAAAGCATATAATAACTTAACTTGTATTATTAAATTCATGACATTCATTGTAATCAAATCCACGGCAGATTAAGCCAAGTTCCGTATAACTTCGATTCTAAATCGAAACAACAGCTTACTCAAAGGATTCGCCATTCTATAACACCACAAATTACAGACCTTGCAATAAAGACCGAATAATCAAAACATTCAGATCGTTCAAGTTTCCTCGCGAAAGTCTAATGCTGTTCAACTGTTTAGATAACGCAAAGTGTTCTGTAATATCAGCATTACCAAGTGTTACTTGTTACTTCAAAGGTAAGGAAATAAACATGATATAAATAAGGGTTTTATAAACACTTTCTACTGTGTTATCTTATTATTTAATACGTAAACGGTGAACGTGAGAACCATTAACCTGTTCTGGTTACTTCTGAAGTTACGGAAGGGTAAGGATAGCTTCATCTTTCGTGTGAACTTTATGAGCTGATATTACATGCCGGTTATGCTTTCTCCTTATAACGTTCCTCCTTTTAAAGACTTCGGGACGTCTTTTTATAGTATATACTTTTAATAGACGTAGCCAGTATCAAATGAGAGCTCATAATCAAGCAAATAGGTGTAGATAAGTGGTAAGCATCCCACTAGTGACATCATAAAACTTTGCTAATTAGCTCACTTGAGCTCAGAGTTGCGTTGGCGACAACCGATAAGACAAACCATAAAATTTAATAAAACATAAGAAAACATTGAATCTAACAGAATTACAGTAAATTAACAAGTTTGGATAACCATTAACGGCAAGATAAAAAAAAATAATTTACGTCAAGGAGATTGTACTGGGAGATGCAATCGTCTCCAGGTATTGATTAAAGGCAGTCAGAAGTCTCAGCTCAGTACTTGCAAAAATATCCAATGATTCGTCATATAGCAAAATGTTATCGATAAGGGAATGGGCTAGGGACAGTGGACTTAGTTTCAAAAGTTATGGAACTAACTTGAGGTATCGCAAACAGAGGAGGTTGTTGACGAGGGCGAAGTGTATGACTGATGGGTAACGGAATTCAAAGGAAATGACAGATCTATGTCGGTTCCTGTGTCATCTAATATAGTGTGACATTTCAATTTTACGTTCACTATGTGTGCGTATTTGCCATTTTTGAAGTTCGAACTTGTCTACACCTTTTTACTTTTAATCTCATTGCTCACAATCACAAAGTACCTAAGGTTCTGGCGCGCCCCAGTCACAATAATGTATCCAACTTCAGCATCCGTCTGCAAACACAGAAATATATTGATCGCTATCCTCGCTTTCTACATGATATACTTTCCGAAAGTTTAAGCTCAGTTTTAGGTAGGTTCTAAATTACTAATCAAATCCTTCAAACAATCTATATCGTAATGAGTTTTATCAGGTCGCAAACCCACATTCAATAAAGGTAGTCCATTCTAGGCCACCGCATCTCCCTACGAAATGCGAAATCGACTAAATGCGTCATACACAAAGACGGTGATGAGGCTAAGATAGTACACGTTCTGTTTCTTCAAGAGCAACACACAAAGAACGCACGTGTCGAAACGCATCCGTGACGCATACACTTGGAGCCAATAGTCCCTGTGATGAAGAACAGAAGTGAAGTACCTAGTGAGATTACTACAGTGCGTCTACTAGTACATACAATTGTATAAACAAAAATAGATGGTACACAATGCTGCCAAGGAATTAGTACAATATGGGAGATTTCTTGATTCAAAAATAAAGATTTTTTTAAATCTTTATTTAAGGAGCTTGGTCAAAAACTAAGTCACTCCATAAGATGCACTTACAATACGGTCAACGTAACTTGGCGCGTCTGAAGTTAGCTGTTTGGCTGCGCAATGGTACTTTTAGGAACGAAATTGTCTACTGCGCAGCTAATCGGCTAACTTCAGACGCGCCAAGTTACGTTGACCGTACTGTACATGTAACTGTCACATATTCTACAACATGTTAATAATTACACAGGATCTAGACATTCATATTACAAATTAGCTTATAAACTACCGTCTACGCATACCGACCCAAACAATACACAGCCCTCGCAGTCTGTGGAAGAGGATAAGCCAGAATACTGTTGCAGCTCCCAAAGAAATAAATATAATACTCCATTTATAATAGCATTAGAAAAAAAAGGCTCATAGTAGCAGGAATGCAATACATTTTATTTCAAAGATAAGTTAAATAAAATTTAAATAAACATTTTTTAACATCATTTTGATAAATAGATCTAAGATGTACTAAATATGGGCGTATAATATTATAAACAGAATAAAAGTCTTTTAAAGATTATGTAACATTTTAAATTTGGTAGAATTACAGTGAACCGAACAACGTTCCGGGTATTGTTCATCCCTGCTTCTGTTAGGTTTTTAGCATTGACACTGTAATTTTAAATCGGAATTAAATATACAACTAAATGAAAGCCACATAATTTTATTTTAGAAGTTATTAGAATAGTTACAAATACGCGTGACAGCTACTGTAAAAATAGATTATAATAAATTCGGTGTCTATCGTAACTTTAGCATGTTTATTGTACTTTTGTTACAAAGTGCGCATTTTTAACTACTGTCTAATGCTATTGTAAATGGAGTATAGATGTTTCGACAGATGGCTTTAGGCCGTCAAAAATAATACAAGAGATAGAAAAGACATGAATAAAGAAAAAAGCCCACCCTCTCTTCTTTAAAGTTAGGCAATAATAACCCCAATTGTAAAATACTATAATTATATAATAGCATACTATCCTTCCTTCTAATTCTGTGTCGAGGAAATATTAACATTCACACATGGGCAACCGTTTACCATAGATTACAAGCTAGTAAACTGTTGGGCTGGTGACCAACATATCTTAATGACAACGGCTATCTAAATGATGATTGGCTAAACCTGTCTCGTTTGCATCGACACCATCTTACTACGAAAACTCGGAAGATTAGGAATATTTGAGATCCTACAAATTATCATCTTCCAAATAGATGTTGAGTATCCGAGAATTGCTAGACATTATTATTACGAAAAGGATGCTCTGTTATGCTATTCTCTAACTCTACCATTCGTGGCTGTGCTCGACGGCGAACTCAACATCAGCCGTGAAATCGACGTCAAGCTCTACGACTGTTTTTGCTTAGTGAATATCGTTTTTCATATAGGAAGTGTCAAAAGTGTAATATTATTCAACCTTCAGTAGTTCTTTCAAAAGCCGTTCATTCACATGTCGCTAGAGCTACGTAAGCAAAGGGTAATAAATAGGAAAACGTAACTCGCCTCTGCCGCAGCGTCGAGTTTAAAGTTTTGTTACTTAGAGAATAGCACCACATTACTCTTCCTGATCCGAAGACACTGAAATCACTAACACATATACCCGGCTATGACAGTTTTCTCTCTGGCTATCTATCTAAGACTAGGCTATATAAAACAAAAAGAAGAAAACGCTAAAATACCTGATTGACCTGACTACCTTCATTAACTAATGACAATATTTTCTAATACAACGAAAGTAATCTATAATCCAGATTTACCTGATCATCCCAACTAATTACAAACTGGTTCCCGCGAGTTTAGTGCGAGAAGCGAGCGACCATAAATACATAGTACACGTTGAGATAATGGTGGTTCACGCCAAACGTAGCTCAGTTGAAACAGAGATTGATAGTAATGGTCGGTTAGTGCATGATTGAAGATCAACGGTCTTGACATCAATGAGGTTGGATGTGGAGCCTGAACGCCGATTACTTAGTGATAAATGGTTTAGATTAGACAAATTTTACTTGACATACCTTGTTTAACCGCCTCATTCACATTAAAATTTACCGATAGACGTGTCGTGTCAAATATCATGTATTTATTGCGACACTGCGTATATTGGAGAGTCGTTTTCGTTTTTATCGTTTATAATACAGCGTTATGATGGCGCTAAATATTTAAAAGCAGAACTGGAGATTGTTACTGATACATGACCTGTTCCCGTAAAATCTAACCTAGAAAAGAACTACAGCCATTTTTGAACATAATTTAACTGTTATTTTTTAATATGTAATAGGTACTTTATATATTTTCAAATATACTGGTTTTTATGCACGGTGCATCGTATTCGCGTGTAATTATATAATTCTTATAAATAAAATATTTATTTTAAAAAAGTAAGTTTGGAATTTCTTTGTTATCTGTCTCCATTTAAAATTACCTTTTGGAAGAAGCAACCAAATTCAATTATTTTATCTTGTACTAGCGACTCGACCAGGCTTCGCATGGGCCTATAGCCTTCCTCGATAAATGGACTATCCAACACAAAAAGATTTTTTCAATTCTAACCAGTAGATCATGAGATTAGCGCGTTCAACCAAATAAACAAATTCTTCAGCTTTATAATATTAAGTATAGATATGTTTAAAAGTACTTTTCAATGATCTATTTATAATTTATTTATTTATAGTTAAAAGGTAGTTAGTTTATCTAATTGAAATAAATATTTGACTTTGACTTTAAAGTCAAACATGTGGCGACATAATATCTTATCTAGCTATACTGCATGCAGTATACCTAGCCCACCATTCTGGAATAAAGGGGCAAAATAAAGCTAAATCAAGTAAAGCAGAATATAGCACACTGAGAAATGCAACTGACATTGTAGTATCCAGAGATGAAATTACCACCCGCCATAAATTGCATCGTATTTTGCAATCTTAATATTCCATAATTATGTAAATTTTATTACTTCGAAGTTTCCATTCACGACACATTTTGTAATGGTAGCGTTCCTTCCATGTATTTATTAGGAAAGGACCACTGAAAACGATATATTTTGTTTTGTATGTAATACAGACTCATCTACATATTGACTGTAGATACGGTCGCAATATATTCCTAAAGGCTTTATTGAGCCATGTGTCAGCTACCTCTACCAACATCTGCCTAGCCTTATCCCAGCTATGTTGAGGTCAGCTTAACGTACTTACCGAGGCACGAAGGGATCTCGGGCACCAATCCAAGTACCGACCGTGGCAAGCGAAATGACCGCTAGATCCGTACGGCTTTTATTTAGCCACGAGCCTCACGTTGAACTATGAACCAATCTGCCATGAATCTCAAATCAGTGTGTCAAACCATAATCAGGTAAATGAAAACAATTTTTTTCTCGATTCTGCACCAAACATTGAAACCATGCTTCCAAAAATGTTACGGTATCATACTTATTTCGAGTATCATACGCTTTCATTTGAAGACTACCATTTTTTTTTTTTTTTTTTTTTTTCGGTTTGGCATCTCGCAGGTCAACCTAGGAGGTTGTCGGCTGCTTAACCGGACTTTCCTGTGGTGCCTTAAAAATTATTATTTTTAGGGCCTCCAGCCAGGGCAAAAGAAGACTACCATAGCTACCTCAAGTAATTTATACTTGCCCTAGCAACAAATATTAGGTACAAAAATCTCATATCCTTTCATTTTATTGCTCATTGCATATGATGTGTTTCTTCAATACAGCAAAAAATATCTTAATCCAATGTATTTGCAGACAGGGCTTTCCTTTTTTAAGCCTTTTTTATCAGCGATTGATTCATCAACACTTAATTGAAACTGTTTAGTGAGTTGTACTTCGTATAAAATAAAAACTTTTTTGTCTCTCCTATAATTAGGATCATTGTTCTAGTGGCTGTTGGAATTAAATCTATTTTTGGTATGCCATGGTATAGTTTACTAGTGAGTAAATTACGAGTCATTTTTGCTTTCTGTATCTGTCCCACTCCTGGGCAAATGCCTTCCTCTATTCCCTTTATTTCTCCCGATGTTGTACCTTATTTCGCAAAATACTGAGGAAGCCATCTAAGGCGTCCCGTCATCTTCTCACTCCTCACGAGTCACTTATCATCATATCAGCCTATTGCCGTCCACTGCTGAACGTAGGTCTCCCCCACAGATCGCCCACCAACCCGGTCTTGGGCAACCCGCATCCATCCGCTGCCAGCCTTTCACGAGTCTACCACCACCTCCACCTTCTTCGAGTCACTTATGCCTATTTAATATTAGCTTTTGCCCGCGACTTTATCCGCGTGGAAGACCAAGACCTTTTAATTCGAGCCTGTGGCCAAATCCGTTCTTGTCTGATGTCTCCTACTAACCACACAAACCACAAACTGTCAAATTTTAGCTTCATAGGTCGAAGTAGTTTTCGAGATTTCTTGTTTAATCAGTGAGTGAATGAGTGACTAGTCGCTTTTTTATTTTTTCGCAATATATGAAGCACAAACGACTGAAAACACGAAGAAAGAACTGTGATCCCAACATTTATGTTCGCATAATTCGATAAAATATACAGGATGTCCGGTAATTAATGGATAACCTTGAAATGGCTTATAGTAGAACTTATGGCCCTTCAAAAAAACAAAGGAAAAAAGAATTTACGAAAATAAAATCATTTCTAGTCGTAGTGCAATAAAGTAATTTTACTTTACCGAATATAGTTGAGGAATGTATCAAGCTGCTTCTGTGCATGTGATGGATTTAGAAGAGGAAAAAGGATGGCTTATACTTTATTGCACTACGACTAGAAATGTTTTTTCTTTTCGTAAATTTTTTTTTCCTATTTTTTTCTGAATGGCCTACTATAAGCCATTTCAAGGTTATTCATTAATTACCGGACACCCTGTATGTATCAGTAGGTTTTTTTTTGTGGATCGGTAGAATTGTTGTTTATCAACCGACTTCAAAAAAGGAGGAGGTTATCAATTCGTCTGTATTTTTTTTTTTTTTTTTTTTTTTTTTTTTTATGTTTGTTACTTGATTTCTCGGGACTGGGTGAACCGATTTTGATGATTCTTTTTTTATTTGGAAGCCAGTGCTTCCCGTGTTTCCCATAATTTGGTCCAGTTCTGACCATGGCATCCATGAGAAAACCGTATAAGTCTTAAATTTGCATTAAGTATGTGCGCGATTTGTTACGCGATATCTCAGGCAAACGTAAACCGATTTTGAAAATTCTTTTTTTCATAGATACGGTACGCTTCAGGGGTGGTCTCATATAAATTTTATCAAAATTGATTCAGCACTTTTTGAAAAATCAACAAATACCCAAAAATTTTACATAGACGACGTTTTAGTTTCATCAATCTTTGTAGTAGTTAACTTTCAATCTCTTCTTAATAGATTTGAATGAGAAGGAGGTACTAAAAAGCGGAAAATAAAAAGCTTTTTACAAAAAAGACAACCGCCTTCAAAAAGTGAAAAATAACTTTAGCACAGAACACACATTGACTTTAGTTTCGGAAGTCGGTGGCAATATAAAACAACAAATAGAACAAAGCCACTGAATTTCGAAACTAAAGTCAATGTGTGTTCTGTGCTAAAGTTATTTTTCACTTTTTGAAGGCTGTTGTCTTTTTATCCTTAGTAGTAGTCCAGTGATGTGGTTCGTGTTTTACAAGTTACCCTGTATATATAGATTATACAACAGCACTCCTTCCTTTTTCCTCTTCTAAATCCATCACATGCACAGAAGCAGCTTGATACATTACTCAATTATATTCGGTTATAAACGTAGGCGCTAACTATTCCTAAACCCATTCATATTACATTTGAAATATTCGCGTACAGGAGCCCAATCGCGCTATATTTTTTTCAACGAAATCGCAACTGAACCGCTACCATATCACAACTTTTTGACCGTTTCGTATCGCGCTAAAAATTTGACAGCCTTTTGAGACGTAACGCGATCGTAACTGGAACGTTACCGCTGTCAAACGAAAAGTTGATGGGACGCTACTTTTTTATGATCGTTAGTGCATCGTTGGATTGTTTTGTCTTTGTTGTGAACTTGTGAAGTGCTTCTGAGTAAAAACACATACAAAATTACCATGTACGCGTATTTAGATTTATTGGAAATATCTCATGAATACGATATAGCGGTGGCTCGAGCCGAAACCAAAAGGAAAAACTTAAAAGCTAGACTTAAGTGTGACTCTTACAGTGATCGTCAGTTTGTGAAGAGATATAGACTCACGAAAGAATTAACACGTGAATTAATTTGCAAGTTGACTCCTCATATGCCACCCGTTCTCCGTTCAGATGCTTTGGATGTTGAAACCAAGGTAAGGAGCGTAAGGGCAGATGTAATGATTCCTCTGTAAAGTGATCAACAGCATTATCGCCTTTACTACTTTTTTATTGTATAAAAATAACACAAATCAGCCAACGAATAATGTTAAAACTATGTGTGTATAATATTATGTGTCAATCAATAGACAACATTAAAAACTTAGAAACTATGTAAGTACTTTAGTTATAACAACTATTTAATGTGGTGTACTCTATCTAGGATGGATAAATAAATTCAATTCTATTCTATTTTAACCTGAATTTGTTTTAGATTTTGGTTGCATTGGCCTTTTATGCTTCCGGGTCCTATCAAACCATTGTTGGAGACAGCAGGAACCATTTTATTTCCCAGGCCAGCGTTTCAAAAGCTATCCGGCAAGTGACAACAGCCCTGAACAATCCGGCAGTCATAAATGAATATATAGCTTTTCCATTCAAACAATGTGAGAGGGAACAAGTTAAAAGAGAGTAAGTGGCATATTATAGGTAGTCTTCATTTTGGATACCTATTCAAAAATGAACCTATGTTCAAGTTTTTAAGTACATAATTGTATAAATATAATATTTAAGTATAACTATTTTCAGTTTCTACAATAAGTTCAAAATACCAGCTCTGGGTTGTATTGATGGGACCCATGTGGCAATTGTATGTCCTGCTAAACATGAAGAACGTTTTTTTAATAGAAAAGGATACCATTCGTTAAATGTTATGATAGTGAGTACATATTTCTATTGTTATAATTTTATTATTTCCTGTCAGTGCTCATAACATTATTTTTTTTTTTTCAGATATGTGATTCTAATTTAAATATATTGTGTGTAGATGCAAGTTACCCTGGGTCCACACATGATAGTGTTGTTTGGGCCAACCATCCGTTGAATGGTTATATAGAGAGACTCCACATTAATCATGGAGAAGATTTGCATCTTTTGGGTATGTTTAAATGGAGTATAATAATTTATGTTCCAATCTTTTGATACATTGTGTAATTAAATTTTAATAAGAGGTTTTAATACTTTTTTGGTTATTGCAGGAGACTCAGGGTACCCTTTGAGACCGACAATGATGACACCCATCTCAGAACCAAGGCCAGACACTCCAGAACAATATTACCAAGGCCTGCACTTGACCGCCAGAAATGTTGTTGAACGCTGTATAGGTGTTTTAAAAGCTCGCTTTAGGTATACCTTGAATATCATACCATTGTTATACTGGTTTATATGATAAATAATGTGATATAATAAAAGGGATTTGTCTTTGCAGGTGCTTATTGGTTGACAGAAAGCTGCATTACACTCCAGTAGCTGCTGCGAGAATAGTGAATGCATGTTGTGTTTTGCATAATATAGCACACAGGGCTCGCATCCCCTACACTCCGCTAACAGCAGAAGAAGCAGCTCGTGAACGCCAGTTGACAGAGGGCACCGGTCATGGCGCCAGGCAAGAGCGGCGACGCGGCGCACATGCTCTTAGTGAGCTGGAGCTTGGCCGTGCACGACAACGGGCACTCATTCAACGTTTATGGACAAATAGGAGTAATCAATTTTAGTGTAGTTGTTGTAGTGTAGGCGTTACGTCTCCAACCTTCAATAAAAACTAACAATACTAACTAGGTTAAGTGAAATACTAACACAATTAACACTAGGCCTGTCAGAAATCTGATGATTTGTTGAAAAAATTTATATTTTGTTTTAGTTTCCTTCTTTAAAACTGTTTATGAATAAAGGCTATTTGTATTTTTAACGCATCATTATTTTATTAATCCAGCAAACTATGTTAAAATGTAGATTATCACATAACAAAGTTTTACTAAGGTGCAAATGATGGTGGGAAGGCAAAAGGGGGTTAGGGGCTAGTTCCAAATTTCAAATTCAGGAGAACCAAACAAAATTAATTTATAATATAATTCTATTTATTAAAGTACAAATACTAATAACTAACAGAGAAATCTTAGTCTGGATGGTGATGTTGTTGGTCATACTGAAACAAAACATAGTTGCTATGATTATGATGTTACTGACAAATAATGCTTAGTAATAGTGCTTAATATAAAAGTATATCTCTTAATTTTTGTGTTTAATACTAATAATTATTTTATGACATTACATATTATGTATTTAATTTATTATTTTTTTATTTTACCCTTTGGCTTAATCTTTCAATGCTTTCTGCAATTAGTCTGAATGATTCCGAAAAATTGCTGAATGCCTGTGAATGTCTTAGCGCTGTCTCTGCCCGCATCTCCTCAATATGCAGGATTGTGGTTCTGGATTGGTCCAGGGCACCTCTAGCTGCTGAAATATGATGAATTTAATGTTAGATATTAAAGAATGGCATTAAGACTTCAAAAATAATAGAATTCAACTTACATTGTCTTGTCATTTGTGTAGAGAGCTGGCGTGAGGCACGCTCTACACCTCGCCGCCGAGGGGGATCTCGCACCCTTCGGACTCTTTCTGAAAGTAGCAATTAAGAAATTGCTTTATATGGTGATACTATCTTTAATTAAATCAAGCAATTATGTTGAACAAACCTGCACTTTGCCTTGGGGAGTTTTGTGCAGAGTCTGTCTGTCCCACTAGACTGGGAACAGGGGACACAGGCAGCGACTGCACATCCACTGGTGATGTTGCAGATAGCACATACTGAGGGTGGTCAATCAAACTGTAATAAAGTTAATATAATATTTATAAAACTTATATATATATTGCTAATATTAAGCAGCATAAACATTATGTTTTTACAAGAGATACAACTCACATTGCTGATGAAGCTTCAGTCTCTTGTAATTGGTGTGATGGTTCATCAATCACTTCCACTGTCACTGCACCATCACCCTATATAATGTATAGTATTATTTAATAGCATTGTTAGTATTATTAAGCATGATGAAACAATGGTTTATAAAAGCACATTTGGAAGTACCTAAAGATACACTTACGTCATTTGAGATTGAGGCAAATTGGTCCTGCCTCACATCGGCTAGCGGGCCAACATCCCTGCCTAAAATATTGGCTGTCCTCTCCTCCAATGGTGACAAATTGGGAGCATTACTGGGTCCACCACCAGTAGCTCGTTGGTTCGCATTTATAGTGACCAACTTTGACCTAACCCGGCACTTGTAGTCATTCCACACCTAACAAAAGAATAAAACAATATAAGTAATATTATTTTAGTTAGGAACACTCAGCGTATAACATCCACTTATCCGCCTCGATGATTCTCACCTTGGACCATTCTTTCCCTGTTCGGGCAGGCCCTTCAACATTAAGGTTTGTGGCACACTCATTCCATAAGCGTGCCGCAACTTGACGAGCCTCTTTAGACCTAACTCGTCCAAGAGCAAGGTCTCGATGCTGTTCCAAGAATTGCACCATCAGCTCCATTTGCCGGACCGTAGTGCATCTGCGACGCTCATCCATTTCCACCAAGTAAAGTAAAAAAAGTGTGTGAGTGGTTTAAGAAACAATCACGACTCCTAATGAAATGATAACAATGAATGAATGCGGCTGTCCAAAGAGTAAAATATAACTTTGAATGTTTATTTACGTTTAAAACTTGCTTACCTTTTCAAAAGTTCAAGTACATACCGCGCTTTCAGCTGTCAAAACTAGAGGTGCACACGTCAAAATTTATTACTAAACGCTCGGATACCAGTATTATACTGTATAATCTATGGCTCGGATATACACAAACGAAAGAACATCACTAACGATTGACGTAGCGCAACGTTCCAACTTCTATTAGCATTTGAACTTTAACGCAATACCAAAATCGGAACAGCTGAATCGAAACCTAACCGTTGCCGCAATTGAACCGTAACGTTATCATAAACGTTTGCAGATGTTTGAAATTAGCGCGATTGCCCTCCAGTTCCGTTAACCATACACTGTCGGCCAGATAAATCGATCGCTTCATCATTATAAGCTAAGTACAAATATTTTGTTTTACGAGTATTTTGTCCACATTGTTATGATCTAATGTTCATATCGAATATACTGCATATTTTAGTAGGTACTAAAGCTTTGTTAGTTATAATATAAACTACAAGCACACATAACGACACAGAATCATAAAACGCCAACAAATTTACGTTCCATATTTACATTTTCAGGTTAGAACCAATTTATATCTAAAGTACCCATATTTGCTCTTCAAGACGTTGATTCTAATGATTCTTGTACACTGTCGAGCAAGATAAACCACCCACTTCATAACTATAGCAGTGTCACGTACTAATACGTCAATTTGACTTGCTTGTAGTGCTAATAGTAGGTAACCGGCACTTGTTACCTATTCGTCTTATTAACAAGCTATAGTTAGCGCCGATCTATGTAGGGTAATGGTGAGATAACTGATCGTTTAGATGGATTTGCATTATCCTAAGGTGGGTTGGTATTTTTGCAACGAAGTGGAATTCTCTTGGTTTGATTAGATACAATATTTCTTCTTTGAATTGTAAGCTTATGTCACAATGAATATAATATGGGAGTATCTCCATCATTGTGTACTAGAAGGCTGACTCAGCGGTGACTATAGACAAGTTTTAGTTTTCGACAAACACTTAGAATAATCGGGTGTACTTTACCTAAACTTCACGTGTTGGCTTAGAATAAAATGAACTTTAAAAT
The DNA here is from genome assembly GCA_947361185.1 of Charanyca ferruginea. Classification (NCBI taxonomy): domain Eukaryota; kingdom Metazoa; phylum Arthropoda; class Insecta; order Lepidoptera; family Noctuidae; genus Charanyca; species Charanyca ferruginea. The sequence goes on along the minus strand of OX376077.1, from coordinate 17,312,344 downwards.
TGAAAACATCTCGGGATTCCAAAGTATTAGGAGACTTTTTTCTTTAAGTACATCAATTATGTCTGAATAGAATTTGACATGGTCCATGCTTACCTAGCGAAATAATAACCTTAGGTAGGTAAATATACAACGATTTTTATTCTCCAAATCAATTACGTATTTTTAGAAGTCGAATCATTTAAGTATTAGAAATGAAGTTTATTCATCCGATTATTCGATCTATAACTAAAGAAAATAGATATTAAATTAAATCTCCAAATTCTATTTCCAGCCTGCACACCCAAACACGAATTTCCTTCATTCATCATTGTTCGCCATAAACCTTACAACCTCATTCCACGGAAAATTCTCCAAGAACTTCATCACTCCCACTTTCATTTTCAATATTTATAGCAAAATGTAAGGTGCGCCGGGCGCCGGTAATCTGCCATTAGACCGGCATCCTCGTCTGTAATCGCGATGTGAATTTATCATGTATCAACCAGTTTACGCCGAAGGATATGATGAAGATGCTGTTCAGGTAATATCTAGATATTGTAGCTATCAGCAGGTGTTGTTATTACCTTAATAGATCGAAGAAAAAGTAGAGATTTGTAAAGTAATATGAAGATATAGGACTACGAAGAAAGATAACAATGAGTTGACGACTGGTCATCATCTGCCTAGTCTTTTCCCACATAATATAAGTTGGGGTCAGCTTCCAGTCTAACCAGATGCAGCTGAATACCAGTACTACCTATCTAACCTCCACCTCCTAGTTACTGGGTAACACGATACCCCTTGGTAAGACTGGTTGTCAGACTTTCGGGCTTCTTCTGACTAATAACGACTGTCAAAGAAAATGACAGCTGTAACCGAAGGCTTTACATGGGAATGAGCTGATACTAATTAAAAAATAAAAACATTAAACATTTTCATATAAAACGGCAAGGAGATAATGATAGAATATGAGGCAAAAAAGGCAATTTTGTTTAATATTTTGTTCATAAAAATATAACGCTTCACTATTAATAAATTTCAAATGAAGTTTCGTTCCTATCCAGAGACATATAGGTATATCTGATGAAACAACAATAGGACAGCTAGAACCATATCTCTATGTCAGGTATATTTACGAAGTTCCAGCTACTGGGACACGTCAATCCAAACAAAACAGAGTCTCTTCGACCTTTAGCCCACTTTACTGAGAACCAAACAAAGCGCTGTCTTCAAACATTTTCTCGTAAACAAATGTCCAAATGTCCGACACAAATGTGCAGAGCCTGTCGCATGAGAATGTAGAACGCGTTGCATTCAACTTGATGTCACAACCTTGAATGCGGAAATATGTCGAATAAAACTATGTACGCGAAGGATACCGACCCAGAGTTGAGAAGAGAGAGGGATATTCCAACGAAAATCATAATAATATGTTATATTAGTGTTTGTTGGAGCGCGAAAGATGGAAGGAGTGGAAGATGATGCCCAAGAGTGGGGCAGAAAAAATAATTATGTAGAAAACCCAAAAGTAGTTCACAAAATCGAAACAAAACAATAACGTCTTCTACAGGCAGTAACTGTCAATAGATGGAAAACGGCAGAAAAACTTGTTAACTTATTAGGTGACGCAGTGTAGCAGTCTTTAGCTTGGTAAAGAGTTGACCATTCGTTTTGTATGGTAACGGTAAAAATATATGTAGTAACATTTTAGAGTGCTATAGAATAAGATGGATTAAAAAAAATAGGGCGAACTCTTGTTTATAGCATAATATATGTTCTTCTAACTTTGGAATTTGTCTGACATTTTCCGAGACACCATATCTATTTTGCTTCTAAGATCTTTAGTGTAGGAGTCTTCATACTATTTTAAGGGAATGTCCCCCACTGGCTGCCTGATAGGATCATAAATTGAGTCTAGTTTCGCTATAACAGTGCTGACGAAAATATAACGTCCAAGTCTAACTGTTTAACTTCGTATTTAGCTACGTTTATGGGCGATAAAGTACCGGTAGCAATTGTTATCAATATTGGACAATATCCTGCATTGTTAGAGTTAAGTGAAGTAACAGTACCTGGAGTAATGATCACATGTAAATCTGTTGTTTACAAGCTTTGCTGTAGGTCTGTTTATACTGTCATAACTGTATGGATAAGACGTTTTAGTTTGGCATCAGAGTAATCTATTTCTTTAATGATAACGTTTCTTATTACAACTATCGGGTGAGATTGTTTAGATAAACATTATTTACATTTATTTTAAAAACAAATATCTAAAACATCTTCTTCCTCGGCCTGCTTTCATGGTTCTTCTTCTTCGCGCCTTTCTTTTCTTTCATAATCATCTACTTCTTCTATTCTAATTAGATCTACATATTGCACCATTAGTAAGACAAGGGCATATTTGTCAAAATTCATAAAAATTACTTAAAGTGCACACTGCACTTTGACTGATATGTCAAAGTGCTTTAGAAACATCAATTCATCTGGATTAGAGGGACAAAGACGCGTATTAACTTTTTTTCATTGTCGCCAGATAGCAACAGTGTCTTTGTGTGACTGTTGCTATCTGGAACAAATACAATATTGAATGTAAAAAATATACCTAAAATCTCTTTCCTTTAAAATCACAAAAAATGCAGTTATGCCCTTGTCTTACCGAAGGTGCGATTATAACATCACAATTTTATATATAACTACATTGTTGCATCCTCGTTTCCTCTTTCGAGACTGGCGCTTGGTGTCTATTTGTGTCTATGTGTGTGGCATTGCAAAACTCACTCACACATTAGTGAGTGAGTCCACCTATATATAATAATCTCCATGTAATAGGTATTGCTATCTCCGTCTATTTAGCAAGTATTCAGATAATCTGACGCCTCGCTGTGAAGCCACAAACAAACAGATACGGTGCAAAAGCATCCGGGAACATTCCGAATCAAACTAACAGATACATACTAGTTAATGTTATGCTGGCACTTCACTTGGCGTATTTGTGCAAATATTCGCCTTATTTGGATAATACAAAATAGACTTTACTTCAATAAAATTAGGGTACATTTTGTATTAACCAAATAAGGCGAATATTTGTACAAATACGCCATGTGAAGTGCCAGCATTAGATGTAGGTACTTGTGATATGTTTACAGGTTACCAATATGTGTGATTTTCAACTGTTTGGAAAAAAAGGAAAAAGTAAACGCAGTCTTGGAAGAAGTTTACGATAAAAGAGATAGCATAGATCCGCTAAAGATCATAATATTATCTTCTTCTATATAATAAAAATGAATCGTTGTTCGTTAGTCTCGCTAAAACTCGAGAACGGCTGGACCGATTTGGCTAATTTTGGTCTAGAATTATTTGTGGAATTCCAAGAAAGGTTTATACGGTAAAAAAATTAAAAAATCGGCTGACAGGACAACTTCTGTCGGGTCCGCTAGTCTACAATAATTAACTGTAAAATCCACCAAAATAAATTATACAATACTAGCTGACCCGACAGACGTTGTACTGTCCCTATCTACCTACTTACCTGCCTATTTACCTACCCTACACCTACTCTACACCTACCCTACACCTACCCTACACCTACCCTACACCTACCCTACAAAAGTTTTCTTCTTTTTTTTTTTTTTTTTCTCCGTAAGAACCATCCTCGTACTTCAAGGAATATTATAAAAAAAGAATTATCGAAATTGGTCCAGCCGTTCCAAATCGACTGCAGCGCCACCTACCGGGTCAAATTGTGAATCTAAACCATTCTCGAATCCACTGGAACACACACAAACAAATTCAGCAAAATCGATCCAGCCGTTTAGGAGGAGTTCACTTTCATACACACCCAAGATTTTTATATAAAAGATATGTACTAGGTATCACTTTGCCTGCGTCTTCGTCCGTGTGATTTTTGTTACGGATCCCTAATTTTTTAATAGCAATATATAGCATATAGCACTCAGGGATAAAGTTGCTTCCTATTGCTGAAATATTTTTTTTAATGTAGCCTTTTCAAACATACAAAACATCTAATCTTTTCTCTTTTAGCTATTAAGTACAGAAAACACGAATTCATGAACGTCATAGAAGCTGCGTAAACGACTTGAACTACAGCAGCGTTTATTATGCAAAGTTACACATAAAAAATGTAATAAATAAGCAAAGTAATAAAGTCTTACCGATCGCATTCCAAACATAACTAGTGTAAATAAAATATCGGAATACCAACCAGACCAAATATTGTGAAATGAAATTGTAGAATAAAATTAAATACAAACATGCTCTGTATCGAATTTGTATGAAAACGTTACAACTACGACCATTTTACCTTGACACTCAACATGGCGCTGCTCGTGTTACCATATTAAAAAATCAGTTCATATTTTTAGTTCCTTTTTTCTCCGTATGTCAAGTTAAGTTGGTTATCTCGTTGCTGTATTGTGACTTTGTGAGTCGTTATCTGTAATCGATTACGTTTTATAGGTAACTTTATAGCCTGAATGGAAAGTTTGATTGATGTGAACACGTATCGGAGTGTTTAGAAATATTTTTTGTCGAGCAATTTTGCGTTAATTGCTGTAAGTGTTGGTGACAGCTTGACATTTCCAGGTTTTACATGTGCAATTACTTATTAAGTTATCGCATAAAGATATGGAGAACAAGCCTAAAATACAGTGGTTTCCAAACTTGATCGGACCGCGACCCATCTAACAAAAACTTTCAAATACGGAACTCACCTCTTAACTGTCACTGTTTAAATAAGTAAAAGGAGTTTATTCGTCGCTTAACTTTATAATTATTGTGTTTTTCTTTTCCCTCATAAAAGTGAATATATGTTATTCTTTTTGAGTGAAATAAAGTATCCTAAACCGTACCTTTAGTTACAATCAAATTTTTTTAAGGTAATTAAAAACATGGAATGCTATTTCAATGAGAAGAATGTTTTTATTTCCATTGTCATTGTCAGTGGGTGGGACTCATAGCTTGGGAAATGCTGCTAAAATACATACATAATACAATATCTCAACAAATCAGTATCAATCAATCTATCTCCCTTTGTCTCTGAACTGGAAGCTGACTCCAATATAGTTAAGAAAAGACTAGGCAGATGATGAATACATACAATATGTACCTACCGGTCTATTCCATTCTGAGGAGTTGTTAATCCCGAGTAAGATGACAAACTCAAATCAAGTTCACTTCCCCTGAATTCATCCAGGAAAGATTTTTACAGAATAGACTGATAGGAAGGTTTATTATAAATCTAGATTAAGTACTCGATACTCAATCATTGATTCAATCCACAATGTATACAAGGTGGGGATGAAGATACGACAAGAAAGTAAAATACTGGTAATACTAGTTCATATGAATATTTAGAAACTATCAAATAAATAATATCACCAAAATTTAAAAAAAAAAATCAATCGTATGTTTGAATTGAGCAAATAAATGTAACCAAAATAGAATACCATTTGAAATATTGGTTTACTAACTTGTGAGTAGAGCGACAACTTGTAGCGCCATAATTTAATATGATTAATGCTCAATAAAACAATTACACCAAATTCCCAAATCTCGCCATGATCCTTTTTTGTTCTATTGCCATCCCCATCCTGTATATGCTTTGTGGTAAGTAAACATTTGTAACAATTACCGATCGGACACAGCAAAAGAACATTTTTAAGGATAAGACTTATTTGTGCAAGCAAACCAACCTATTCTAAGTATAATAAAAGTAACATTTTATTAATTAAATCTTAAAAGTTATTATTAATTTATATCATATATGTCAGTATTGTCCACTTTTGTGGAGCTAATACCCCGAATTTGATACATGACCTCAATGTTCTAAAAAACCTTGAATACTTACCGATAATTCGGAGATTAGACCGCTGATAAGACACATAAATGAAACCAAAACCAACATTACGAATTCTTGTTCGAAACATTTAACGATTTACATGTAAACATTTAAATTAAGTTTATTAACCAAAACATTTTCCTCTTCGAACAAATTCTTTACAAACGCAACAGTCTGATTCCGTAAAAGTACGATCGTAAAGTTAGGTGATAAAATTACCACAAGTGATAGACAAGACACATTATTCCTGAACGTGTTGAGTATGTGGTAGTTGCTAGTACACCTAAACATTACAATGATATAAATTGGCGTTATTTACCTAATCGATTAATATATAGTAGCATGTATAGATAACGTAAACGAAATAGGAACTAGGTACGTGAAATTTTGCCCACAGCTTCTCATTATAATGTAGGTGAGAACGAAGATTGTACCTAAATCCTGAAGCACTAAGAAAAAAAATTAGGAAAGCAAAACCTCTAAGTTTGTGAAAAGAGGGGAGTTCAGATTGTATGAAAAAAACTTGAGAGGTGTCAAGGGACACCCGGATGGAACAAAGTTCCTTTCGATTAATTAGTGAAGGAATTGTAATAAAATTTTATTACAATTCCTTCACTAATTAATGTGATGCGTTAAAGTGAATTTAAGTAGCTTTAAGCCAGGGCAAAAAAAAAGCGAGGAATGAAAAGTTATTATGGCTGCTTACATTGTAAGTAAGTAATTTTAAAGATTAATATTTTCTAACATGTTAGTACAATGCGTAGTTATTTAGAAAGAAAGACCAATAAATTATTTCTGCGCCATCTATTGGCCGTTCGTAATTCGATCTCGAAGAGCACAGTTGCGCCAATAACGTTAATAGATGGCTCTTAAATCAAATATACAAAAGTGTCGTGACAACTTTTCTTAAGAATTTTTTCCGTCTTTACGACGGATTTTATGTCATGAAACAACCCGTTACATTTAACGTACGTTAAACATCGCACGTCATAGTAACTTTTTAACCGTCCGTATGTAACGTTAACCGACTGTTTGAAACAACCCGCCCTTAGTGGTGTTGGGTTTGTGGACGAAGAACGTCTGTCATTTAGGTTGCCAGTTAGGTCATCTAATTATAACATTTCTTAGTTACCGGTCTTTATTTCTGCCACCTTTATCTCAACGTCATTTTTATCAACCGGCATGTCAGTGTTTCATTGTGCCATTGGCAAATCATTAAATCTTCTAGACAATCGTTTCTCAGTTTCTTAACATACTTCAAGCTCATAAAAGGCGGCGTATTCTTTCACACACAGACCACACACCATGAATTTTCACCAACACAAAACTGGAGAAAGTTTATACCATCTCCAATAAATCTAAATCCATAACATTTGCTTAACAAAAAACGATTCAATTCAACGATTGCACAACATACACACGGACGCTTAACCCCGCGCACAATGCATGTCAGAGGTAGGTGACACACGGGCGGTAAATCACGCGAGCCGAGCCATTAAGTTCGGACATGTTCGGCTAATACGATACAAATGTTTGTACAATAGAGTGTTTAAAACTGTCACTGCAGGATTTATGGGGGCCGTCCAGGAACGAAGCACAGGGGTGGACTTAGAAATTAATGAAGGAAGGACTGCTGTACAATTAAAAAAACTGGCCAATAGCGAGTCAAACTCGCGCACCTAGGGTCCCGTACCATTATCTATACAACATTAGATGCTATATTATAACCTTTTTTTTAAAATCGAACAAAAAAAAACCGGCAAAAAATCACGTTTGTTGTATGGGAGCCCCCCTTAAATATTTATTTTATTCTGTTTTTAGTATTTGTTGTTATAGCAGCAACAGAAATACATCATCTGTGAAAATTTCAACTGTCTAGTTATCACGCTTCATGAGATACAGCCAGCACGTGTAGCATGACCACGCTATGTCTACGGGAAAATAGACATACTGACAGGAAGAATAGACAAACAGTACTGACTTGTCTATTCTTGCTGTCAGTATTGTCTATTCTTTCGTAGACATACCGTGGTCATGCTACGCGTGCTGGTGACATACAGCAAGACGGACAGTAGTCTTAGTAATAGGGTCCCGTTTTTGGGGTTCCGTACCCAACCCTAAAAATCATCTGTTACACTCTTAACATAGATGAGCTTTTTTATCCTCTTGATTGTTACGGTAAGAAAGAGAAATAACGAATTAATTAGGATGTGTCGTTTAATAAAAGAGCATAAAAATAATATAAGATGATCATCATCTGCCTAGCCTTTTCCCCACTATATTAGTGTCGGCTTCCAGTCTAACTTGATGCAGCTGAATCTGCTGAAAAAGCTGAAAAAGCGACTTTTTTATGGGACAAATTGCAGTGGTTGGGAACGATTCAGCTGTCTTGGATCCCGCAACGAAATTAATCAGAAATGAACAGCAGAGGGAAGAACTGTGTGAGAAATAGAGACACAAATATTTAAAAAAATATATATAAACGGAGGCATGTTCCAGGGTACAAGATTCAGGGTACAAGGTACAAATAATGTAAAACTTGATTTAAAAGAGTGTCCCTGGAGTTTCTTGCTCGTTCTTCTCTAAAGAGACCTACCAACGTTTTGGAACGAGCAAGTAGCTTCAACTCTTCGACTAACTGACCGACTCCTTGACAATTCAAAAGTGCCTGTAAACGGTTTAATTTAAATAAATGCTTTGACGTTGAATAATTAAATCTTAATTCTGAATTTAAAAACAGCCTAATATCTCTATTTCACCTAAAGATACTGATGAATATCAAAATAAACTTGTAAATCAGTCCCTGTAGTGCGGTCGGTTCTCACAAATCCATCTCGTTGTAGCGCGTCAGTGGCGGCGCCTGCGCACCTACGACGCGACGCGCTGTTTATGTTAATGTATACAATTTCATATTATTTCCTCGGCTGGTTTACGTCGGGATACAACTTTAGTAGACGTAAAGTGGGAATTAATTTTAATATCAGACTGTTTTATACTCTATTTCTTGCACTTTTTAGCTCTATATTGAAATTAGTGTTAATAAAAACAAAAGTCTCTTTCTGTTGTCTTTTTCCTTTTTAGTCTCTTCTATCGTCTATGTAGTTTACTAGCTTTTGCCCGCGATTTGCTCGCATTCATTTAGAATTTGACAATCAATTCTGGTTTCATAATGAAGTAGCTTTTACCCGCGACTTCGTCCGCGTGAATGACGGTTATCGCGGACGCAAATTAAGAGTAGCCTATGCCCTTCCCTGGGGTGTAAGCTATCCTCATACCAAATTTCATCAAAATCGATAATTCATCGATCGAAAGCGTAACAGACAGAGAATTACTTTCGCATTTATAATATAAGTATGGATATACTCGTATAGTAAAATAGTAGTAGTAGTTTAAAGTATTAGCTTATTATTGTCCCACTGCAGAGTTTGCCCTGCCTCTTCTCATGCAGAGAAGGCACGAACACTGATCACTGGTGATTTCAAACTTATATTGATTTTATACCAGTTCAGGTTTTCTTGCAATATTTCCCTTTACAAAGATAAAAACCATGATGCCGACATTGTTTTTATTCTTCTAGTAACCACACATTTATTATATTTACCTCTTTACCTCTCTAACAAATTTGTCTGCTAATATTGTTATATAAAATATAAATTAAGATGCCGTTAAATATGATAATGTTTAAAGGGGCGTAAGCCTGGAGATCTGGCAAACAGGTCCCGAACCTCAGACTCCAGCTCTCACAAAGGTTTTAGTGTAAGGCAAAATTGAATAAATACACATCTTTTATTATTAATATTTTACCCCGGTAAATAAGCTCCTTTCAATGTACAGTCGCCAGTCGTTAAAATGAGAAATGTAAGGCCACCGATGGATGTTTTCAAATGTTTAATTTGATTAATGAACTGTTATGCCGTGTGGTGCCGGCCGCAAATAGCACCACCCCATTTCTACCCGTGGGTGTCGTAGAAGGCGTCAGAGTGATATTGACCAGAGGATGGGCAGCAGCGTCCGTCTAAGTACCATAACACCTACTGCGATCGGCCAAGCAAGACGAAATTGTAATTGATTGTTAATCATTGAGGCAACCAATCAAACACGCATCCTTTATTAGGTTACTTATTCGTGGACTCCAAGACCAAACGACATTAAATCGACTTGACAATCATTACCACAAATTCTTATAATAGTCCAGCATTGGACCTCTAAAGGTTGACATGATGAATGAACTGTTAATTCTCTATTCATCATCATCATCATTTCAGCCGAAAGACGTCCACTGCTGGACAAAGGCCTCCCCGAGGGGGGGTTTTGCCTTAATCGCCACGCTTGGCATGCGGGTTGGCGATCGCAATATGGTTGTTACAGAGGCACAGAGAACGCTGCTGCCCATTCTCTGGTGAGTCCCTTAGTCGCCTCTTACGACACCCACGGGAAGATATGGGATGGTGCTATTCTTTACGTCCGACACCATACTCTATTAATTTTATTTTATTCAGAAACCTCCTTCGGTTTCTTAGTAAACTTCAACTGTATTCGACGATCCTGTTTACGGATCTTCTTTGGTGACCGTACGTTTCTTATTTCAATATGCTGACGGTAGTCTGAATGAGTCAACCCGGAATTGCTGAATTCCACACGTGAAATGTTCGTCGTGGAAGATTACTTTCCATTCAATTATCGCCAGAATGATTTATATGTGTTTTACTGTCTGTCTGTCTGTCTTTATGGTTTACCTGGAGCTTTGCATTTGATGCTGGGTTTAATAGCGTTAGGATGGAAACGTGTGTTGTGTTGTTGGTTTTAAACGTGATATGCTATGTACCATCTCTTTTGTTCGTTTTATACAAAGTAATTGAAGTTTAGTTTACTATATTTTGTTATAATCCTTGTTTTAAATTGTCTTGGTGTCGTCTTAATCTCTTCAGTGTTGAAGATACCACATAGTTGCATTGCATAAGCAGCGAAGATTTGATGTGCAAGATTTTCCGCTCGACTTCGTCACTTTTTAGGGCCCATTAATTATGTCAATTATAATCCGTGGTGCTTAGCAACTGGGTTTCTCCCAGTTGTAAACGTCCCTTTGTGCCTATTGGCCTAGTTCTGTTCTGTCTCCTGCTTGATTTGGAGGCAAATGGAAAATATGTTTTTCTTACTCCACCGCTGTTCTTTTCTGATTAATTTCGTTGCGGGATCCAAGACAGTTGAATCGTTTCTCTGGGACTCGTCGAGCTTCATTGCTCTGGCGCTTTTCTGGTGGTCGCCACTGTTGATTCTGGCTTACAGGAGTTACAGTGGTTAGGGAATAGTGTGGCGAGCTTGTCCCATAAAAAAAAAAAAAAATCCGCTCGACTGTTGTTAAGGCTTACAAATTCGGTATTGATTTAAGGGTCCTATAACCTTTTTTAAGGTAATATAGTTTACTAGCGTTTGCCCGCGACGTCGTCCGCGTAAATGTCTGTTATAGTGGATGCAGACAAAATCGCTGATTAAAAAGGAGCCAATGTCCTTCCCCAGGGTTCAACCCATTCTCATACCAAAATTTCATCAAAATCGGCTCAGCCATTTCATTGAGTATGTAACAGACAGAGTTACTTTCGCATTTATAATATTATAAAATAAAATTATAAAATATGGATGGATAGTAGTGTATAGTTATGTAGTAGTATCGTGGGTGCTTTTACAAACATATAAACTGATAAACACTAACAACCAGACCCGAATCACCCTGTAGGCCTTACAAAAATTTGCTCTATGCGGGAATCTGATCCGCGACACGCAACAACAGAGCCAACCGCTGAATCACTGCATCAACTGTGTCATAATATCAGTCCCGAAAAAACTTATACAAAAATATGTCACTACACACTTGCACAAAATATAGAGGGTACAGATTACAGAAGGACCGCTCCCGTCAGCTTTAAAAATAATTACCTAAACTTGCCAGACTCATTAGGGCTGCCACTGCATTGACTTTGTAGGTTTTATTTGTGACAATATGAAATTTTATTGACACTGGTTGGAACTCTTTGCATTTTTTTTATAACAATTTTTTCCGTTTGTCATGAAATATCAATGTCTCTCATTTCCTCATTTAGACAAAACGTGACAGTCGAGACTGACGTCTGCTTGAAACTGCTTGAGATTGCCTATAAACATATGTTAATGTGTGCGTGAGTAAAATGGCGGTTAGTTCTGAGAGGGGTCTCTGCTCCGCAGTCTCGTGTACTTTGTGACACTTGCTAGTAATCCATAGCAGTCTCTTCTCTCCACTTACATGAAGGAAGAATTCCTTCTATATCGTAAACTATCTCAAATACAGACCGAAACAAAATTGAATATCACCTAAACCCAGATATATAAGATTGCTCAACTATCAAATTGACAACTAGGTATATGACTTTACGAATCCCCGCAGCCATATCTACAGAGCCCAATATAAGTTGACACACGGCAAAATACAAAGCAAATTCTTGTCTTTGATCTGTATTTTGCCGTGTGTTCATTCAAAATTTTACAGATAACTAGCGGGCCAGGCAGACATTGTCCTGCCCTGAAAATAAAAAAACCCGACTACAGCGCCACCTACCGGGTCCAATTGTGAATCTAAACCATTCTCGAATCCACTGTAATATTTATACACACAAAATATTTCATCAAAACCGGTCCAGCCGTTTAGGAGGAATACATTTTCATACACACACACAGAAGATTTTTATATGTAAAGATTAATAAAAATCTATAGGAGTGGAGAGGAAGAAAGAAAGAAAATCCATTTATTCACACGACAGTGACGCACATATTGTATAACAATATTAATTAAGCTTAAAACTAAACAATAAAATTCTAAAAAAAGTAAAAATACAAATATGTCCCTAGTCGGAAACATGCGGTACCACCGCGCTAAACGGCCAACACTCGGTATAAATGCCTTGGCCCGCGCAGCAAGGCACGAACCACGGCGCTGGTTTTCAGCGTCGGCCGGCATGCCGCTGTCTCGGAACCATAAATAAATATCATTTACTTATAATTCCGAGGCACACAAAAAGACTGATTGGCACGGCACGCACAAAGGATATCATAAAAATCATACAAGGTGTAACGTCAAATACGCAAAACCTGAAAATAGTTTGATTAGAATAACGAGCAGAATCAATTGAACCACTTTTTAATATAGGTCACATTTTTCAAAAAATCTTCATTAAACATGTTGCCCTGTCTATTTATTAATAAGTCAAGCCATCACGTGCGCAAACCTGCCAAAGTAGGTAAACAAACACAAATGGTTGTCGTCCTATTTAAATTTTCTCATACGCGTGATAATAATAGTTCTTATTTCAATGCAAATACGAGTCTTGGTAAAACTAAAACAGCACATAAAACCTTTAAAAAAATGTTATTACTGTTTTCCTCTCAGAATTAGGTTAATTGAATTAAAAACCATTTGGGGTGTCTGAGGTTTTGCGTGTTTAACGTTACACCTTGTATATCAGAAAAAAGGACGACCATAGAAAAGATGGATTGATTGTGTGACGAATGATATGATAGAGAAGGGAGTCAGTGATAATATCATAACGATTGACAGGACAAGTGATATCATGACGGGATGGAACAGGAAAACGTGTTGCGCCGACCCCATGTAACAGATAAAGGCAAGAAATTCATCATCTACCTAGCGTTTTCCCAACTATATTAAGGGTCGGCTTCTAGTCTAACCGGATGCAGCTGAATACCTGTGTTTTACATGGAGCGACTGCCTATCTGACCTCCACAACCCAGCAACTGGGTAACACGATACCCCTATGTAAGACTGGTTGGCAGATTTTCTAGGCTCTGACTACCTCTAACGACTATTAAAGATCTACAAATGACAGCCGGGAGCAACAGTTTTAGGGCCGAGTCACACCGGAATGGCGCGGCCGACAGCGACGCGGCGAGCACTTTCAGTGTGAAATAATTTTAAACTTTATCTACATACTTAAAGATCAGTATCGCTTGAAATTATTGAAAAGGTCGCGCCACGCGCGTCTTGTCGGTGGTTCTGCCCGCGGTTGCCAGCGGCGACGCGAGCTCCTCACGCCCGTCCCAATTGTCGTTTTCTCTTCCATAAGTCATGGACCCATATATCCCTTTTTCTTTTTTTCCTTTGTTTGTTTCTTTCTTCATTTTCTTCCTCAATAAGTGCTATAAAAACCAATTACATCATGTTCACTCTAAACACACCGAATTTCCTTGCCGAATGTTGAAACTATACTAGTCAAGAGAAGACGCGTAGGGTGTGGAGGTCGCGCGAGGCCGCCAGCGGCAACGCCGGAGACCGCTGCCTGCCGCGGCCGCTGTCATTTCGGTGTGACTTCGGTGTGACGTGCTATACGAGGCACGGAGGGGCCTCGGTATTAAACAGATGGTCACCCATCCCCGGACCTACCGAGGCAAGCATAGCTTAACCGTCATGACCGATCGATCCCTACACCAGCCACGAGCTCCTCGGATAAGGAGCTAGGAAAGGCTAGGAGTCTTCACAGCCAGCGCCGTTCTCAAGTTCCAAGTTTTATTGGTCACTCTGTTATAACGTCCAATTTTATATTGCACTAGTTGCACTGACATTTACTAGAATAAATGGGTGGTACAGGAGTTATATGTTGTTGTTTTTTTACAGAATATGTCCGGTTTTAGAATGTGATCTACTTTTGCTGGTTCCGTGTTGTAATTCGTCAAGTCAATAATGTTTGATATATTGAATTAGTCGTAGGCAAGCTTGAAAGAGATAATTGTATGGTTGACGTTGAGAAATGTAATCTTAGAGGAAACATTATTAGCAATTAAGACCAGTTTTAAGAGTCGTGTTCGAGAAAGGGTGTAAACGACGGTAAATAAAACGTATAAGTAAAACGAACTAGGAATTCATGAAATCAATATCTCAAGCATGACTACTACGTCCTTGATAAGTCGTGTAGATCGATTACTCAAGGCCATGAGGAGGTGGATGTTATTAAAATCGATAAACGCATTATGTTATAATTTAAACTCGGGCCATATGATTGCTTCTCGGCAATCCATATAAACTGTATATTCTGCATATATGCAGCATACTTTCGGTTAACTTTAGAAAACATCGTCAGATCCTCGTCAATCCATACTTATATACTTACCCATACTTCCATACTAATATTATAAATGCGAAAATAATTCTCTCTGCTACGTTTTCACGACAAAACGGCTGAACTAACTTGATGAAATTTGACTTGAAGAGAGCTTAAACCCTGGGGAAGGATATAGGCTACTTTTTAATCCGCGACTTCGTTTAAATCCGCGATAACTGACATTCTAGACTAACATAAAGAAACAATGTTCTGTGCATGCTATAGAGACAATTGAAGTCGTAAACGTTGCGCAAATCCCACAATTTTAGTCTCATTTTGTTTGCATTACAGAACGTTACGCCATACCCTTGTCGTACTTAGTTAAATATTAACACTTGTTATTACAAAACCACAACTACCCACTAAACAGCAATGTCTCAACACTACCGCACTCCTAAATCGATCGTTCATACTTTCATTCACACAGATGAAGTGATAGAAACAATATTTACCGAGTCTGGTAAAATTGAAAGCTGAGCCGGTAGTCCTATTAGCAGGTAACTAGGGTTGCTTATTCTAAAACCAGAAAAAGAAGATCGCAATACTATCAGAAGAAGAATAGTGCAGAATCTGGCTAGATGAAACTAACGAAATAACACTATGGTGACAGTTATCCAAGCTACTTGTGATAGTGACAGCAATTGTGACTAAGCAATAGACTGCTTCGCTGTGTGTTGCGGGTTCGATTGCCACACGGAGTTCATATGTTAGTAAACGCACTCACGGTACAGGAGAAATTGCTTGTATGGGGAAACGTATAAAAAAAAGTCCGAGAGAATAGGGTACTTGAGACCATCAATCAATTGACATACTTTTTATGAGCTGTCAAAACGAGATACCTCCATAGATTTTGTATGACAATAGCGGCCTGTGACGTCACTAATGTACCAACTCAATTGACTAACTATTAATTGATTTTAAAGCAAATATAAATCAAATTTTACAGTTAATTGAAAATTAATCGGGTTTTCGGAGCTAACATAAAGTGTATTTTACATAAGTTGTATTTTGGAATTATTAGTAAATGGTGTCAACAACCCAATTGTATAAAAACTGCAATAGATTAAATTGAAGTTTGGACCATTGTATGACCTAATTGGTCCTATTCCGTGAAAGTTTATTTGCAACAGTAACTGATTCCGTAAACTCATGTAATCTTTAAACCTCAATCGTGAACTTGCCCAAATATGGGAGAATGGAATTATCGGAATCCATTCTTTAATTTGGCCTGTTTACTGCATGGTGTGTATATATATGTCATTGTATTGGTGAAATATAAACCATTTAAAGCAATTATCAGCAGATTATTATTGCATTAGCTTAACCATTCTGATAAGTTCAATGATTGAAAGCTATGATAATGACAGAAAGCTTACAGTAATGCAAGGACAACTATTGAATACCAATGTTACTGACAAAAGTTGTTCTGAATTGGATAATAAATAAATAAATAACCTAGTCAAATACCGGACGAGCAGCCCTACTGATGACAGGTAAATGAAATGCTACAGATATCAGGCCGTTAAGGCGTAGGTACAGGCTTACAAAGCAAGTATTGATAGATAACGATGTCACTTTTAATTGGAGCGTAGCTGGAACATTCACGCTTTTTCTCCATTGAGGAGTTGATGGCATGGACCTGTGATACAACTTTTATGAATGAATTCGAATTTTAAAAGTAGGTATATAACTTAAAAACATTTGAAGGTTGCCATGGAAGCATGAAGCAGATCAATGTAAAGAGTCGTAAATATGTACTGTTTATTCGTCTCGTTTCAATAAATTAGCCAAGTTGGACCTACATATTGAGCCAGCAACTCTAATTCAGACTCAAAACCATTTATTTCAAATAAAACATTTTCAGGTACTTTTGAACTCCTGTACATGCAAATGTTGTAAACATGTGTTTTAAAAAGAGTAGGTACGTATGGAGTTTCTCGCCCATCCTTTTCCATACAAAACTACTTTTTGGAATGGGCAACTAGAATCATTTTTTTCTCATTTGACGTTCAAAAGTGCCATAATGGTCTAATTGAAATAGATTTGACTTTGACTTCTTGACTGACTGACTGATTCTTTGAATTCTCAAAGAATCAGTCAGTCAGAAAGTTGAAGCTACTTATTCCAAACAATAGGTATCTATGGAGAAGAAACACTGTATAACAATACCTTTAGGTACATACTCGTACAAAATGAGTTAAACAGACTACTTTATCTCATTAAATCGAAACTAAACTTCAAAATTGTTTTCGATAAGACCTAGATTCGCCATAAGGTAATTAATGATATGGACAGCACATAAGCGATCAACGCGTACCCTTTGCAGCAAAAGCAAATTGTAAAATGTAAGGGTGTTACCAGACCAATCGACCGATCGTCGATCGACGGCGTCGATCGATGGTAGATTGGATTAGTTGACGTCGATCGATAGTTGCTACCAGACCAACCGATCGATGGTCAATCGACGATAGATCGATGGTGGAATTTATTAGTCGACGTCGATCGAGCTGCTTGATTATTATTACTGATGGATTATAGCTGGGGTTAATCGATCAACGTCAACCGTTGCCATCGACGGGCAATCGATTGATTGGTTAGTGGAACGGTATCCGTCGATCAGCCAAAGCTACCACACCAATCGATCAACGTCGATCGATGTCGATTGATGGCACCATCGACGATCGATCGATTGGTGTAGTAACACCCTAAGTCTTTCACGACCCCCCTTGCAAACAAACAAACTGACATTCCATTTACTAACCACCATTAATTAAACCCACAAGCCCTAAATAACCGACTATGGAACTCAAAATTATGCTAGCTAACGGTGAAACTAGCACTAACCTGTCCTTAGTAAAATATGTACAGCGTAATGACGATTTCTATCGACGAGGCGAGACGATTAATCAGTACTGTAGCTTGTAACATTAGTACATAGGATACTAGACCTCATAGCTGGTGCTAAGCCAATGAGCGTGAGAATTACTTACATATATTAGTCTTGATTCATCTTAAAAGAAAATTGGATGAGAATGGAAGGGTTGCGAACGTCTAGGGATCTTAAATCTTGCGATGGAGACAATATATTGTATCTAGGAAGATTGTCGATTGTTTTATAATAATAAAAGTAACACGCAACATTTAAATTAAAAAATATCTTAAAGTAATTAAGTAAACAACCATATTTCAATAAATTATCGCTGTAGAAATTCCGTTACTGACAATTAATGAATCTTTAATTTGTCAGAAATCAATTAAGCGGAAGAATCAATTGACAGAAGACCACATGACACTAGAAAACGTTATAAAGATATCTTCCATAATGTTTCTACAGCGTTAATTGCAGCATTCCAATTAAATACCACACTTAAACTTTAGCGTTTTACAGAATCCGCAATTGTAAGTGAGAAAATATTTACCAATTTAACAAATGATCCTGAATGTTAATTGTACTGCATGACTGCAGTAGAATTCTGAATATGTCCATTGTGATTCAAATTAATTACGTTGTTACTTGCTCCATAACTTTCATACCCAAAATTCTTTTGTACTTCGCATAAAGTTTCCAAGTCTTTATTTTGTTGTGTGAACGTCTAAAGATGTTCGCTACAAATTAGGCCTCTGCCTTTAGCATTTAAATCTTCGTACAACGACAAATCACACTTATCTCCCATCCTTACACGAGAGAGGCTGGAGGTATCATCAACAAAGCGTTGTCAGATTACAAGATATGCTACTACAGGTCAGGGCAGTAGGTCATGAGCACACACATAGCTGGTAGACTTAGGGAGAAATCTATACAAAGATTCCCTTAATCATATACACCGGATACCCTTACACCATGATTCGTATCATTAAGAAATTCACATCATGAATCAGTGAAGTTTTCTACTAACACATGTTCTAGTAGAACAATTAGAGGTTGGTGGGCTATCGCGATGGCCTTTCCACATAAACATCTCATTAGGTTTGGTTACCACAATTATCGTCTTTCAACCTGTTGCTACAGGTTCCTATGTATGTATATGACCTTATGTCAAATTAACTACATATTCAATAGGATGCAAATTGGTGTTTTCAGTTTGTATGTCATTTTGTATTTATTGAGTGGTCCAGTAGAAATGTGTTGGCAGAAAATTATGATGGAATTTCTAAATGTAGCCGGTACTATATCTTCTTTGCTTGATTATACACAAATCACAAATAGAAACTCTACATGATCGGATCGGAATGGGCGTAAATTTTATGACCTGTGTTTTAAACTCTTCTGGAAGTTTCTCTCCTCTCAATGGATGTTTGGATGGTGTGAAGAATGATGTGAAGGAGAAGGGAGTCAGTGATATCTTAACGGATGACAGGACGGACGTATTGCGCCGACTCCAAGTAACATATTATGGGACAAGGGCAGGAAGATGATGATGATATTAAAACTCTTCTGGGTGTCATTATCATTATTATCATCAGCCGACAAACGTCCACTGTTGAACATAGGCTTCCCCCATAGAACGCCACAACGAGCGGCAACCTGCGCCATGCATCCATCGGTTACTCGCGACCTTGACGATGTCGTTGGTCCATCTGGTGGGAGGTCTACCAACACTGCTTCTTCCGGTTCGTGGTCGCCACTCGAGAACCTCTCTTCCCCATCGGTTATCGGTTCTTCAAGCGATGTGGCCTGCCGATTGCCACTTCAACTTGCATATTCTGAGAGTTATGTCGGTGAGCTTAGTTCTTCAGCGAATTACCTCGTTCCAGATTCTATCGCGCAAAGAAACTCCTAGCTCTCTCCATGGCTCGCTGTGTGACTGAGCTTCTCTAGGAGGCCAGCAGTTAAGGACCACGTCTCCGTACCATATGTCATCACTAACAGTGATGAAAAGTTATCAAGTGAATTTTAAACAGCGAACACTAATAACGAAATCTAAAATCTACTACCTATCTCTAATATAATATCACAACACCTACTGATTTTAATAAAGAATAAACCAATAATAACGTTGTTAAATCTTCAACCAACATTTCCATTGAAAATAGACCTCCAACGGTATCAGTACTTAGAACTGAAGCATGGAACTACCCACCAGTTTCGATATTAACTATATTAAGTCGACCATCGACATTAAATTCCTACTACTTCACATTACATCACATAGCGAACTAACTACACGACAAGAGCCAGGGCGCGCAGCTAGTTCAAAACAAACAGTATTTATTAATGTCCACGACGGATAATACGCCTTTAAATTGTTCCTAATGGCTACCAGTTTAAATAGAATTAATATTGTGTACTATCTGATACATGGTGCTTGTGATTTAATATCACATTCAGAGGAAACATTTAACATTAATATAGAAAGTTGTTTGCGGGTAGTTTTGTATTGTGTTGGTCTCGCCTTTTTTGTGTTAAAGGAAAAGTTTCGAGGAAAGTACTCCAAAGTTGAGGATATATGGGAAACAGTTATACTTACTTGCTTATAAAAGACAAGTTTATGTAGTAACTAGCCATTTGCCCGCGACTTCGTCCGCGGGAAATTTCTCAAGGATCTCTATTGTTTTTTTCAATTAATAAATATAGCCTGTTACTCAGGGATGTTCTAATGGTGAAAGAATTTTTCAAATCGGACTAGTAGTTTTTGAGTTAAATCCTGACAAACAAAAAAACAAATCTTTCTTCTTTTTATTATAATATTAGTTTGGACATCCCACTGCAAAACAGTGCTATTTTGTAAAAAAATTAGGTGAAGTGAATTTGATGTTATTAGGTGAGAGAGATTTTTACAGAAAAAACAGGCTGGTCTTCAAAAGTAATTAATCTTTAGTAGATCACACTCACAACTTTGGTCTGTAAATAGTAAGAAGAAGTAGTGTGGTGAGATATAAAAAGTGAAGTTTGAAATAAGATTAAAAACTTTTTATCTATCATTTTTCCTGCGTCTCTGACGTGGCTAGAAGATTCCAATTCCTAACTTTGAACATGCTATAATATCCACCCGTTTTCTTACCTCCTCCCGTTACCCTATTTCAAACCGTGGGTGTCGTAGAAGATGACAGAGGGATATTTGAGCAGAGGATGGGCAGCAGCGTCCTACTGAGTACCATAACACCTACTGCGATCGCCAACATGCATCGGCCAAGCATGGGAGGGAGGCCTCCCTTGGGGGAGACCTACACCCAGTGGGCGTCTAAATGTTGACATAATGATGAACACGCTAATCTAAGCCATACGTTTACCATTTTGGTAGCCCCGGTATTTCGAACGAAAAATTAATATGTAAAATTGTCAAGAGCGGTGAAGAGCGCGTAATCTGAAGTAATTGGTTGTTAATCATCCAGGCAAGCAATCCCTTCAGTTTACGCGAGGTCTATAGTCTAGCACGCATCCTTTATTAGCTTACTTATTCGCGGACTCAAAGACCAAACGACACCAAAGCGACTTGACAGTTACCACAGATTCTTACCGACCGATTTCCATGAAACCGTCGCCAGTCCCGAACAAACGCAAAAAATAACCCTTTTAAAACATAAATTATTTAAACACACATATTTACCTCATTCGTTACAATTTATAACTCCTTTCAGGGGTGGTTCCGTTTTATTTATTGCTATATTTGTGACAAAACGACTATTAAATAGGGGTTGGGTTTATAACAACCCTGATTTATTGGGGCGATAAGAGAATTATTTGTTTAAAGATTTAGTGTTCTGGTTTTCATTTTGAGGGATGCTTTTGTTTTTAAACCGCTAAATCCAAAAAAGCGTTTTATAAAGCTGTGCTTCTGCATATTACTACTAGAAAGAAAGTCGCTTTATAAAAACACTAGCATTTTCCTCGCGACTTCGTTCGCGTAATTTTTATTACGGATCCCTATTTTTTTAATAATAAATATAATATAAAAAAAGGGTGTCAATAAAATAATATCGTTTTCAAAAAGTACCTAAAAACGGTTTGACACTAGAGAAATCTATTTGAATATACACTGTAAAACAGTAGTCGTATCATATTAACTAGAGCTTTCCAATCGATACCAAACAACACAAACACAATCGAACCTAGAAACCACATAGCTTCGTCTATTTTAGTGATATTTATCCCTTATCAAAACTTTTCTTTCCGAATATGTAAATGGTACCCGGAATAAGATACCCACAATGTTTATAAGTTGAAACTTATCTACTCTAGTGACTTTTCGACAGTTTACTAAATTGTGAAATCAGTTTATCAAAGGGCCTAGTATGCGTGATAACATAAATTCGATCGATTTTAAAATCTGAAATACCCTAATAATAATAAGAATTTAAATGACAATGCCAGATCCTGCCCCACCCATGTACAGAAAAGTAAACTAATGAAAATAATTGTAATGAATATAGAACCTTTCTATACTAAATTGTTTTACTTTAGAACTTGCGGATTTCGAAATACCTACCCACAAAATACAAACTCATTTCACCTAAAATACAATTGAACCTATAATCAATGTCATTATTGTTTTTAGATTTAAACGGAAACCGCAAGTTCTACAGCCACTAAAACTAATGTTTAGTTATCAGCAATAAATAAACAGTAAGATGCTACATATTGCACATGACTTTTATTGAGTGGGGCAAAGTTCTATAGAGTTTCTAGCATTGTCCTTTAAAAATGTATTCATATTTACTTAGTTAAAAGGTTTTATTCATATCAATCCCTATTTACTTAGTTAAGAGGTTTTATTCATATCAATCCCCTTTGACTTTGTCTAACAGTGGACGTCTTTCGGCTGATGATAGTATTAATATCAATGTGTGAACTAATTATGCTTTACGTGTATAAAGATCAAAAAAAAGGAAAGAGTAGAAGATAGAAAAACAGAGAGGCGCGAGGCTTAGTAAAAGTCATACAGATCGATCAACGCTTGCCGCGGTCAGTCCGTGGATGGGTGACCATCACCATATACAACCTCCCGTGTCTCGTAAAGCACGTATAAAACCGTTGGTCCCGACTGTCATTCGTAGTTATTTGAAAGCCGTTAAGGGTAGTCAGAAGCGTAATTCTTTTTTTTTTATTGCCTTTGTTGTTACCTTTTATTTGTTTAACACCATGTACTGTTTGCAAATATGGGTTATTTGCAAAATAATGTACTAACTTATGCTGGAAAGTCTGACAACCAGTCTTACCAAGGGGTATCAAGTTACCCAGTGACTGGGTTGTGGAGATCAGATAGGCAGTCGTTCCATGTGAAACACTGATATTCAGCTGTTAGACTGTCATCCGCCCCAACATAGATGGGAAAAACCTAGGCGATGGATGATGTATATTTTGAAAAAATAAAATACAGGTTGGTCGTATTTCCAATTCGAAAATCGACTCCCGGATACTTCCAAGTTCGCGCACTAGTATTGGGCCTTCAGTAGTGCTTATCTATAAACAAAGCTTCTATATTACGTGCTTTCTACCTAAGGTTGTCTAGTAGACATCGGTACCAGCGATAAGACTTCTATTGTAACCTTAAAATTAACAATATTGTTTATTTGCACTTGTATGCTGAATTCTATGTTTTGATCTATAAAGTATATTTATCTGTCTTTCTACCTATACACTGGTAATTAGTGTACGATACTTAAACACGTGATTGTGTTCATGATAACAAACAACTTTCCCAAAGAAAAAAAGTTTTTTATACTGGTTATATCGTACACTAATTACCAGTCACCCTATATACCTACAACCAAGGGCGTCGCCAGGACTCGCCAGCTGATGGCCTAGGGGGGGCAAGTTGATATATGGTGGATAGGACAAGTATGAATTTTAAATACAGTCTAAGGCACATGAACCTTTTGGAATCTCTAGGGGGGCGGGGGGGGAGCAGCAGATTTTTTAATACTAAAATAAAATGGTTTTATTTTAAAGTCTTGTCTCCTAAGATACCTACAGGATTACCTAGTTTAGGAGACAGGCTTACATGATCTGTTTAGATATATGTAGACTCCATGTTACCTTGTACACTTGTTATTATGTATCTTGAATCTTGTGTGTATCGCAATATAGATAATTATTATTATTATTAAGGCAATATTTTAAATATAAAATTAATTAAGTTGTGTCTTGGAGTTGTTGGATAACTTAAAATTAACATCTTCTGTACTACAGTCCGTTTCTTAACAGAATCATTTATGCTCAGACTATAATGACAAACTAAAGACGCTCTAAATTCCATTATTTTTATTCCACTGACATTATCAAAACAAACACCATATTTACTTTAGAATGTCATCAGCATTCAACATCTAATCCAGAAAAACACTGGCATTAAGATAGATAATACGCTTGTCACGTAGTTTTTTCCACTATTTAGGCGGAAAATATAAGTGACCAGTGTATCTTGACACGCGACTTACGAAGAACTAACTCGATTGCCTAGGTTGTAAAAATATCAATGTTGCCTCGATTGTTGTAATTTGGGATTGATTTTAGTTAATCAAGTGGAACTAAAATAATACTTGACACAGCCAAAAGTTACTATTTTGTCTCGTCTTTGCTATTTCTTTTTTTTCTGGGCCATACCGGGAAACTTCTAGCTACGGAAATATCAAATTGCTAACTTTTTTTACGTTTTCTTACGTTTATTTCCAAGCCACATTGTAAGTTCAACATACATTGGTCACATTTTGGGTAGACCAAACAAAAATAGTGACGCCGTATTTAGCGAAAGTCGCCTTCGCATTCGTTTTCGCCTTACAACGCATTACCGAAAATATTATTTTAAGCCCGGACCGAACGAGGGAAAATACTTTTGTTCCGCGTATCTTGTTACTAGTTTCCACTTCATTTATTTTTGGATTCTACACATTGCCTTTGATTTAATTGTTTGTGGGTTTGTGCATGCGTGCGACTTTTTGTCGGATGATGAAAACTTTATTAATTATTGTATTGGTATGTCTTTGTTTTTCGTATGACAAAAGTTTAACATAATGCCACGTAATGCCGTTGTCCAGGCTGCCATTTGTAAATCTTTTAAATCGTCGTTATGGGTAGTTAAAAGTCAGAAAGTCTGACAACTAGTATGACTAAGCGGTATCGTGTTACCCAGTAACTGGGTTGTGGAGTTCAGGCAGGCAGTGACTCCATGTAAAACACTGGTATTCACCTGCATCCAGTTACCTTGTAAGCCGACCCCAACATAGCTGGGAAAAACTTAGTCAGAGAGAGTGTTCGTATTTTTATATATCTAAACCCTGTTCACAATAAGATTAGACATAAACACAAACCTTTTTTACAGTCCCTTCAACCGATTTTGACTTCTATTCCGTAGGCTTTAGGATGACATTAGAGGTAAAAAAGAGGTTACAATAACAACTGTTTACTGCAGTTGCCATTTATCATGCTACCAACGCAATATAAGTCAAAATCGGTTGAACGGACTGTAAAAAAGGTTTGAGTAAATGTCTAATCTTATTGTGAACAGGGTATAAGCACGTAAAAAGAAAAATATAATCTTTTAAAATGCTCTCAGTAGCAAAATGCACTTAGACAATCTTAAATAGAAAGTTTCATTTAAATACCTAGGAACTACCATGTCCACCAGTTTATAAGTCATAAAGCGGGGCTGTTAATCAGCCTAGATCCGTATCCTAACCCCGTGATTGGCTAGACTAAAACTTACGTAACAACACCACCAATCAAAGCTGGTTTTATCATCCAGAAATCTTACATGAAACCGATTCGTATCAATAAACATTGGCAGGGATTTATCTCTTTAGTGGTAACGAATCCACAAAGGAGTGTATTATGGATTTAAAAAATCCGGCGTTAGTTGTTGTATGCACAAAGGAGTGTAATAATGACCAGCCATACATACCCGTTTACATAGGCGTAGCGGGCGTAGCTAATGTAGCTAGAAGACTCTCTATTTATCAAATCCAAACCTCCTTTTTACTCTCGCTTAAAAAAATAAACTTCTATGCGCGAGTTAGTACGTACTGAGATCACCAAGCGGCTGCATTCTTCATGACCGTTTACAGCTTACACCGGTCTGTAAAGTCATGAAATCTCATATTCAATAGTACATCATTCACAGATAGATTTATTAATTTCATTAGTGTGAAAAAGGAATACGTCAAATGTCGAGAGTCGATTCTCTTTGCATCTGACGTTGGTTTTCGACG
This sequence comes from Charanyca ferruginea, assembly GCA_947361185.1. Classification (NCBI taxonomy): domain Eukaryota; kingdom Metazoa; phylum Arthropoda; class Insecta; order Lepidoptera; family Noctuidae; genus Charanyca; species Charanyca ferruginea. The sequence continues at coordinate 17,286,220 of OX376077.1, read as the reverse complement.
TTGGCGCTAGCGACGCGCAACGCTAATTCGCCTTTGCGGAGTATCTGTGAGTTTATGGTGTTTGTAAACGCCCCCACGTTAAAGGAGAAATTACTAGGGTGGGGCAAAGTTTTCATTTAATTTAAATTTATAGTTAAAATATCCACGACTTTTAGTCGCAAGTCTGCACCTCAAGTTCATAGATGAAAATAATACATCGATTGATATCAACAGTGAGTGCATCGACCCGCGCTATGATATAAACCGAACACATAACTCAATCATCGGTCGTGCCAAAACACGGAACAGATGAATTCCACTGGTGTTTGCGTACCAGTTATTAGTGTATGGCTTAGTTTAGTAGTTACTGCCAAATGTAAAAAAAGAGAAAAGGAACTTTTGGGCTGGCGCAATGGGTGGCCCCAAATTATTGTAAGATGTTAATTATGCGTTACTTCTAGGCAAGACATGCCTTCTGCTAGACCTCATTACTGCCAACACTCCGGTTTATCGAATTGAATTAATAACAACAACCAATCATAGCAGATTTCGCGTGCTTGACAATTTGTCACATGAATTTTACGCTTGATAAACCGGGCGGTTAGTTCACAGTTAACAATTGCTGTTTCCCATCACCTTGGCACTGTGGCTTAGATGTTAAGCCTCATTTAGAGGATGGTGTTTCAAAGCACCAGTATACAACATGCTGTACATAGTACGACAAAATGCGTAGCGTAGATATAAATGACATAAAACCAACACTATGCTTTCTTTCTTGACTTGCCTAACTCGGCTTTTAAAACAATCGTCTAAATAAAGCCTCTTAGCAACTCACTAACCTCTTTTAAAGGGTATTTATGGAGTTTCTTGGCCATTCTTCTCCATAAGAAGCCCGCGTAAGGAGCAAATAGAATTAATTTTATTTTTCTTTTGTCAATGCCATTTAAAGGTGCATTTTAATGGTTTAGAAAAGGAAAAGAGTGGAAAAGAGTGTCCGTGGAGTTTCTTGCTCGTTCTTCTTCATAGAGACCTACCCTACGTTTTGGAACGAGTAACTAGTTTCAACTTTCTGACTAACTTACTGACTCTTTGACTATTCAAAAGTGCCTGCAAATGGTTTAATTGAAATAAATGCTTTGACTTTGACCTTACTTGAAATAAATGCTTTGACTTTGACCTTACTTGAAATAAATGATTTTACTTTGATTTTTGTGACGATAATTCTTTTTCGATGCTTCTGTTACGGGATTTGTAGCCAAAGTCAACATCAGATTTCTTTATCTAACCAAACCATTATTTCTTCTTTCCAGCCGGACGAGCTGGCCAAGTCGGTGAAGTTGACATCTCGGGAGCGTCGGTTCATAAAGTTTGCGAGCGTCGAGTATGGTGGTCAGCTGTACATGACGCCGCAGGACTTTCTGGAGTCCGTGGTGGAGCAGGAGCCAAGACGTAAGTCCTTAATTTCCTTGAACTAGCCCACTGAACCACGTCCTCGTGGTGAACAAGAGTACCATAAAACTTAGCCTATGGCACTTAGCAATAAAGTAGATGTTTTGCCTATACTAATATTATAAATAGATAAAATTGGTTTGTAAGTTTGTATGTAGAGGGTACCTAATCTTCGAAACTATTCATCCGATTTTAAAAATTCTTTCACCAACAGGTTGTCCCTGAATGCTATAGGGATCCTTGACGAAATTCCCGCGGACGAAGTCGCAGGCAATTTGCTAGTACATAATATGTGAACACTATGTTTTGCTGTCTTGTTATACTTTATACATCAAATATAGTGTTTTATTTTTGCAAGGGACAGTATTCAAGTATAATTATATGATTCCTGTACTTATACTAATATTGTAAAAAAAAAAAGTATATGTAAATATTTGATAAGTATGGAGTTTTCTTTTGGAAGGAAGCAACTAACTATAGATTCAATGTTCCATGTAAATAACGTTAAAAAGTGCCTTTTAATGGTCTAATTGATATAAATAATTTGACATTGGCTTTGTAATCGGACCAGTTCGTCCAGGAATTACCTCTTACAAACAAACATACTTTACCTTTGTCTTTATTATTAGTATAGAAGTACATCGTACGTCGCCAGCCACTGCCGGACATTATGGTTGATCATAATCCCATTGGAAAGGATTAGGAGAATAAATTAGTATAACGTATAATTTTAAAATTCTGTTATTTGACGGGAAACTGTCTATTTACAAACCTGGTTATCCTAGTTACCTATCTTATGAACAAAATTGATTGCCAAAATATAACGTTTGTATGGAGCGCGCTGTCGGTGAAGTCCCATGTGAAAGTCGTCAATGACTACTAAATAATAATAAGTATCTTGACTTGGCTCGCGACGTTGTCGAGATGTGGGATGTGAATACAGCAGTCATTGTGCCGATAGTCGTTACGGCCAATGGACTCATTTCCAAGAGCCTCGACCAACACCTAAGGAGGCTCTCGTTGGGCAGCTGGATCAAGGGCTTGATACAGAAAGCGGTACTCCTGGACACGGCGCGTATAGTCAGGAGATTCCTCTCTCAGGAGCCCTGACCACCGGTAGCTTGGACCCTATTCCCGATACCGGTGGGCTACTATTTTTTATATTTTTAAATGTTTTTATTTATTTTTTTACTAATATTTAAAAATGTAATTTAATATGTTAAGAAAATGAATAAACGAGAATAATAATAATTCATTCATTTCAGAAAACTGGTTTCATAGACAATAAATAATAATAATAATTCATTACAACATTATCACATACAAATTATAAATTATAAAAGTTAGAATTTAATTATAATCACAATAAATGGATGGGAAATTACACAATAAAAATTATATCACAGACGCTAGACTAAATCATTTCATTATTTAAATTACGACATGTCATAAAATCAGATAAAATAATAATAATACAAAAAAATCTTAATTTATCATTACAGTCAAAATGTACAGTAAATGTATTTTACATGTAATGTAAATACTTCAGCTAAATCACTGTAGTGGGATTTTACGTTTTTTTTTTTATTATTTGAAGGGAGAAGTTGTTGGGATTTGAAGGGCACGAGTGCCATTGTAGTTACAGGCACATGAGATTTCGATTTTGATTCTGAAATTTCTGATTTCTGCACGGACATCATTTTCCATCTTTAACATCATCTGCTCTGAAGAATAATTAAAGGAATACCGATTCCTTTAACGTTTATGTTTCCACATAAATGATCCCCCAGTCAAACCGTCTATCGGTTTTGGGATATTTTTTGTTTCTATTTGTAAGATTTTTTTTAAGTTTCTTTGATTAATAAATAGATAATAATAAGTAACATAAATTATATTTAGGGCCTATTCACATGTACCAAAACCACACCACACCGCAGCGACAAAAAGTGACCGACCATTTATACTGTGTGTCCCTACAGTTTCTTCAAATTGCGTTGTGGTCACTAAAGAAAAGTGTCTGCGATAATAGTTCGTCATGACGACCAACACGGCTCCTTCCCTGTGTTGCGGGTGGTTGCGTTGTGGCTGCGATGTGGTCGATATCGGTTGAGTTTGACGGCAAAATGTAGTTCGTGCGGATGGCGCTGTGGTGTGTTTGTTTGTGGTACGTGTGGAGCAAGCCCTTTGTATACTTTAACGAAATATTCTAATTACCCTGCAGCTCGTCTGAAGCGTCGCCTGCTGACCACGAAGGAGATCGAACACCTGCGCGACCACACGCCACAGCTGAAGAAGGGATCCCCCCAGATGTTCCGCAACATGAGGGATAAAGGTATACGCTACAAATATATATACTATTGTCAATTAATCATGTTTTTCAAGACCCTGAGTTTGTCTATTTGTAACACCGTTGGAATGACAGCTGACTTCGGACTCATCATCATCATTAGCCCACTTAAGACGTCCACTGTTGAACATATACCTCCCCATAGAACGCCACAACGATCGGCAACCTGCCACTTGCATCCACTGGTTACCCGCGACCTTGCATATTCTGAGAGCTATCAGATGACCTTAGTTCTTCGGCGAATTTCGTTGTTCCGGATTTTATCGCGCAAAGAGACTCCAGCCATAGCTCTCTCCATGACTCGCTGCGTGACTCTGAGCAACTTTAGGCGGCCAGCAGTTAAGGACTACGTTTCTGTGCCAAAAGTCATCACTGACAACACACACGGGTTTTAAACCTTCGTCTTTCGACTTGACTCTCTTAATTCAAATTCTTTAGTTTGATTTAATTGATTGATTGATTTCCAGAATAGACCGGCTGAAGGCCCATTTTTTCTTTCGATTGAACGTTATACTTGCCTATGAAGAAATACCACACAGTTCTAGAAGACACAGATTCGGCAAATATCACCAAAATATATGTCGAGAAGTTCTTAGTCTAGAAGTTTGTACTAACAGTGATATCGCCAACTTTATCTTATTCTTTAACTTTTCAGGTATCATCTCTTATACGGAGTACCTGTTCCTACTCTCGATTTTAACGAGTAAGTATATCTTCTGTCAACTCGCATTGAAGAATTTTACTTTCTTTAATTTCTTTTTTTGTTAGCTTGACCCTTTCCTGAGCAAAGAACTCCCTCCAACGAAAAAACTCCATCCAAGAAGCAATGTTTCTTTACTTAGAAGTTTGAGCATTGGTTCTGCTCATTCTGAGCCACCAGCCAGCGATGAGTATTTTCTACTAAGTTCTCCGCGACTTTAAAATATACCTAAGTATACAAAATCCCAACAACAACCGTCGAGTCTTTGATAACAAATTAAATTATTAAATGGAACAGATCATTGTTGTACAGTATTTTAGAGGAATGAGGAAAGTTCCTCGACCTCCATTAAAAAGGGAGGATCGTCCAACCAGACGGGTGTTGCGTCTGGTGGCCCACTCCACCCTCACACGAGGAATTTTCCTCATTCCGCTATAATACTGTACAACAATTATCTGTTCCATTTAATAATTTCATTAGAAAGAAATTCGAAGATGTGTTTTTAAATTTTACTAATTTAAAAACACTCGTAACTTGTTTACAAAACCCTCGTTTAATCCTAACACGCTGAAAGCACATCTGCCAGGTATCTGTAACACATAATTTCGTATTTCAGAGCCGGCTTCAGGCTTCCGGATCGCGTTCAACATGTTTGATACGGACGGCAACCAGCGCGTCGATAAGAACGAATTTCTAGTCGTGAGTATAATGCATACGTTGGGAATGGTGTAAGTGATGAGCGGAGAGCGATTTGTTATACAGCCTGATTTAAGTATCTTTTAGGAGATGAAAATAGTCTTAAATCCGAACAACTTTTATAGTACCTATTAGATATTTATTAAACATAAAAAATAAACTCTTTTCTCTACAGAAACGCATTAACAAGACGATCAAAATGTATGAAACTTCAGATTTATTCAAATAAGATAGTAACAGTGCCTGTAATACAAAAAGTGCCTTAAAAAGCAAATATTAGTTAGCGGTAATGTGTATGTATTAAAACTCAAAATACAATAACTACCTCGATGGTTTCAACCTGGTCTAAAGATAAGTCTTATTTTCTATAAAGACGCGTGTGTGTTTCGGTTAATATTCAATTCAAAATAGAACTAAGTCTTGAATGGACAATCATTTTCTTCAAAGTTATATCAATAAAAATAAATGTTTGGTTTGTCATTTATGTGTTCCTGAACCATTACTGGATTGTGATTAAACTTGGTTAAATTGTTCTGCGAAGATACCTGACCAGAAAAAAAAGAAAAAAAAAACACCGGGACGAAATCGCGGGCAGCAATAACACATTTTTTTTCTAATGTAGAAAATCGCTCTCCGCTACAACTTGCACCATAGGGTAGGCACTGTATAAAAATTAGCACAAGTTTATATTAGTGGCTACAGCACATAGCGTTAGATTATAACATTGTAAAGTAAGAAGATTTGCTCAGGCGAAATTATTATGTTAGATATTATTAAAGCTTGTTTTCAAGTGACTAAACAGTGTCTGGTGGTGGGTTAGGTGGAATAACTAGTTGACTTTGACTTTGACCTTGCTAGCTTGCCGCGGTCGGTCCGTAGATGGGTGACCATCCATTTCATACGAGACCCTCCGTGACTCGGAAAGCACGTTAAGCCGTTGGTCCCGACTGTCATTCGTAGATCTTAGACAATCGTTACAGATAGTCAAAAAAAATAAAAAACTCGATGAATTAATAAAACCGAAACATATTTATGAGCTCTTTCATTGTTTTCATTTTATTATTCATTTAAACATTTACTTTTTGGGTAAGTACGCCTACTTTTCCTTTTATGTTAAATTAATTATTTCGTCAAAGCAAATCTTTGAAACAATTCACATTATTTTGTTGACTCGATTTCACTCTGACAATTTTTAAGAAAAATAGAGGACATTGATCTGTAATTATCAATATTCTTTACAAATCAGAACCAGTTGACATAATATTGTGAATTGTACTAATTAGTATGGTGGTTTATTTAGTGCACAATAAAACAGATTTCAGTAGAAGCTAAAAAAACACAGCATGCTAAAATGTCTTTATGCGACGAGGAACCAAGATCTATTAAATATATTTATTTTTTATTATTTTTCCTGTCTTTTTAGTTTTTTTGAATGTTTTTTTCTGCGATATATATTTAGATCCAACGCCTGCTGGGTGGTACTTTTAAGGAGCGTAAAGATTTGGACGCCAAGAGCCAGGAGGCAGTGAGTTTTAAATTGACAGCTTGCAAGAGGGATTCTGCCGCGCTATCCAGAATTATGGCTTAGAATTTTGATTCGATTTGACAATGAAAACTTTATTTTAATGCAACTAAGAATGCATTTCATTTATGGTAATCGAATCACAATTTTGACCGTCACCAAACAAAGACCGCTCTAATGTGTGAATATCCGTTACATAACTTGTTTTTCTTTGGGATAAACAATTAACCTATTCAAAGTCCCAATTGTAATAATTATAATGATATAATCCAAATAATTATAACTGAATTATTTTTTACTGATGAGATCCCTAATCAAAAATAAAGTGTCACTAAATCGTGTTTTTAAAACAGAAATGCTTTTGATAATTTTGTTTTACAGTATAATCCATTTTACCAGAGCGGCATAAGGTGCTCTTTTGCTTGTCTTTAATTTTTTATAAATAATGTGTTGAAATATACGTCTATACAAGTATATGTTAATAATAATGTAATATTTATGTGTGTATTATGTGCTCACCTCGATTTAGCTGCTTGCCTTAGTGTCGACAAGTGCCATAAGGAGTAAGGCGAGTCATGTTGAAGTCCAGAATCCGTCCACAGTAAGTCCAAAGTGGACACCGCGTTACGTCTGTCCGTTTTTCGTGTCGTCATGTTTTTATGTTTTTTATTTTTTCATTTACGTCTTTCATCTATCTTTCTATCTATAGGTTTTACGGATTTCTTCCTCTGGTTCTATTTAGTTTTTAAATGCTATGGATAGTGGGCAAGGATTATGCTCAATAGTGAACAAAAGTGTACTTAGTGTGAAATAGGAATAAGTAAAATAAACTGTAAGATAATCCGTAAAAATCGCTTTTGTGCAATTTTATTGCATATTAACTGAATTGTTCGCTATTGCATAACTTTATTATGCTTTGTTTTATTAAATAATTCGAATATTACTGTGTATAATAATAAATCTAAGTATCTGTTGTTATGTAACTAATTTGCTTATTACATTTTAATTAATTGATATAATTTTAAGATTTGCACGTAATTATTGTCAGTTTTATTTATGAAAACATAATTATTATTTATGTTGTCATTAATTTGAGTGTTGTTTTAAGTTATTTTTTGTGTGACAGATCTATGCAATTAACACTTCCATGATACAACACGCTAACATGCTTTTTTAATCAACGTCAGTCCGACTACGCATGCGTCACTTTTCCACTGCACAACATTATGACAAAACATTCACATTCAAATCTTTATATTCACCTATTTTACTCCTTACCCATTATATTTCTAATACACTTTGGTAGAATCAGAATCTTTATACTATTCACAAAAAAGCTGTGGACCTTACATTATTGACACTACTTCTATAGATAATAATATTACAAAGTTTGCATTGCGGACCCACCATGCTACTGGTACCGGTAGGCATGGTGGGACCTATACCACTCACCTAACTTAACCCAAATGATTCACCAACAATAGAGGGGATCTGGCGCCCGGCAGCCGCTGCCGCGGCACCTTCGCGCTTTAATGGTCACAGTTCTAACCAAACCTAACCCAAACGATTTTCTCAGTGGTATAGTTACCTATCATACCACCAGGGGGTATGATCAGTGGTATGGGGTGGATTCTGAAATTAGCAAAAATGATGTATCTGACGAGTGTGCGAATGGTGTTGAAGAAAACGAAAATACAAATGAAGAAAATTGCCATGACAAAAGTCAAATCAAGCAGGGTGATTATGTAATCATCAACTTTTCTGGTAAAAATAAATACCACAAGTTTGTTTGCATTGTACAAAAAATATCACTATGGTGGGTTCGCACTTTAAAGTTTGTAAGATATAATCTGTGGAAGTTCTTCTTCTTCTTCTTTGTCTAAAAAATGTTGCCCCACACTAGGAATTTCACATGTGTCGTGGGTGCGTTTACAAACATATAAACTCACATACACAAACAGCCAGACCCGAAACAACTATGGCCATACAAATATTTGTTCCGTGCGGTAATCGAACCCGCGACACGTAGTGAAGCAGTCAATCGCTCAACCACTGCGCCAACCGAGTCATCATAGTATTAAAAAATATTTCTGATGACAGGTTGAAAGTAGTTTTTGACAAACTCAAAAAAAAAAAACATATTTTTACTCATTTGACACTTCACTATTTCACTTCAGCACATTTTCAGCGCAGTCGGGCAAAAGGGTAGTTCTGTATTTAAACTTGTTGTTACCTAATATTCCAGATGGAGAAAATCTTCAGCTTCGCATGGCGGGGCAAGAGGGGGATGGCGGAAGAAGAAAATAAGGAGGATGGTAAGGACAAAGCGGATGTGAAGGCTCATGAGACCTATGTCAATGATGAACAGGGACTGCAGAGGAGGCATAATGTTGATACTTTCTTGCAGGTAAGAAAATAACTAGAGTATTTTCCTTAAAGATAAAGATAAAGATATATTTATTGCTTATCTGTGTACATTAAGTTCTTATTAATATAATAAACATTACATTATTAGTTTCAACAGTCTACCCAAGTCGGATATGCAATAGTATTTTTATAAATTAGGAAGTTAATAAATATTATTTATTATCAAAAAATTCATGCAGAATAAAATATACATTTTCAATTAATATTTTTTTCAATTTATTTTTAAACATATTTCCATTTAATTGTTTAATTGCTTGCGGTAACTGATTGTACACACGACACTTCACCCTTGACAATTCAAAAGTGCATGTAAACGTATTAAGGGCGCGTATTCGATTTAGCGCAACTCAAAATCTAAATGATTGCTAGAATGGCGTAGCAGCATTGACACACACTAGTACAACACAATGGTCGGTTTGTGTGCATCAGATAAAGAAATACGCACGAAATAAGCACGAATCATTAAAATTGATCGGCAAACGACAGCGCGCGATGTTTTACAGGGCTTTTTAAAATAATTGTCTAAAATAAATGAGCTCGTGTAACGGACTGAAAAATATACTGTATATTATGCATAACATTTACTTTCATAAAATATATATCAGCTATGTTTTTATTCAAATACTGGTGAAAAAAAATTGACAAAGTGAACCGATTTTCTACTTTTTCAACATTGTTTTTTAATACATAATAGTAATATTTTTGTAATTTTGGCTCTGTAGCTGTCTTTATGACTATATATACTGTTGGAAAAACGCATAAAACAAAATATTTTGGCATGTTGTAATGGTTGTATTCGTCCTGAAAGTTAACTCTGACGTCTATTTTCGTAAAACGATATGAAAGAATTGTCTTCGCTTTAAAAAACCATAATTAAAAATTATAGTTTTACTCTGTAGCTGTCTAAATCAAGACTTAATCTTTCTAAAACTGTAAATTGTCTTTAAATAATCTGCTCACATAATTACGATATTGCTCTGGGCAAAACGCAAAAACATGAAGTTTTCGTCACGAATCGAATACGTGCTCTTAATAGAAATGAATGCTTTGATATTTCGATATTGTTACTGTTTAGTTTCCGCTGTTTTTTTACTTTTCAATTACTCTTTTTAGGGGCAACTAGAATCAAATTTCTTATATTATGACCATGGATATAAGAAATTATGACGTTCAAAAGTGCCTTTAAATGGTCTAATTGAAATAAATTATTTGATTGAACCGACTTTAACCGACGTCAATTTTAAGTCTATTGTTTAATAATATGTATTAGTTTATACTTATTGTTTTTATGTTTATGTATGTATTGTGTTTTATGGGCCTTAGTTGCCTGAAATAAAGGATAAATAAATAAAAAAACGCGTATACATATTCGACGCATATTTTTCTTCATGTTTTCAGTATTGGTGCACATACCACTACTGATGAACTAACTAATATTAGAAACAGCAAAGCATTTTTCTAATGTTTTCTAATCATCATCATTATCATCTTCTTCCTGCCCTTGTCCCATGTTACTTATCGTCAGCGCAATACGTTTTCAAAGTCAAAGTTCAAACTCAATCTGTTAGTCTGAAAGTTGAAGCTATAGTTGTTTGTTCCAAAACGTAGGTAGGTCTCTATGGAGAAGAACGAGCAAGAAACTACACGAAAACTCTTTTTAATCAAGTTTTTACAAAATACTGGTTACGTTATTCTTACTCCATTTACAATAAGAATAGACATATACATCAACCTTTTTTTTATAATGCTTTGTATTGCTATTTACCTATGCTCTATTTACATGGTGGTTTTCCACCGATTTTGACTTATATTGCGTTGGTGGCATGACAAATGGCAGCTGCAGTAAACAGTTGTTATTGTAACCACTTTTTTGACTCTAATGTCATCCTTAAACCTACGGAATAGCAGTCAAAATCGGTTGAAAACCACCATGTAAATAGAGCATAGGTAAATAGCAATACAAAGCATTATAAAAAAAAGAATCAAGATAAAAGTCATGGCAGTTGAGAGTTGAACAATCTCTACTGAGATCCATGCTGTCAACTGTCATGATGACATGTGTGACGTGTCATGACTCCCTTTTCTTTTATATCATTCTTCAAACAAAACATCCATCTTTTAAAGGTTCCTTTTCAAATGTTTTCTGATATGACAATAATTATTATTCTTCCAGGTGCACTTCTTCGGCAAGAAAGGCACCAACGACCTGAAGTTCGAAGGCTTCAGGCAGTTCATGGAAAACTTGCAGACTGAGGTGCTAGAACTGGAGTTCCATGAATTTGCCAAAGGTAGCTTTATGTAATTATATTTAAGGTATTTATTTGATTAATTGGTTGGTTCGTGCAAATAGAAACCGCACGGATCGATCGGACATGTCACATGGTAAAGCTACGCTTGCCGTCGTCGGTCCGTAGATGGGTGTCCATCAGTTTCATACCGAGACCTCTCCGTGTCTCGGAAAGTACGTAAAATCGTTGGTCCCAGCTGTCATTTGTAGATCTTTGACAGTCGTTATGGGTAGTCAGAAGCCGGAAAGTCTGACAACCAGTCTTACCGAGGAGTAACGTGTTACCCAGTAACTGGGTTGTGGAGGTCAGGTAGGCAGTTGCTCCATGTAAACCACTGGCATTCAGCTGCATCCGGTTACACTGGAACCCAACCCCAAGAAAAGATTTGGCAGATGTGGTAGGTATGGTGTTCCGATGGTTCTGTTATACCCCGGCTCTGCAAGGATTAATGATTAATCAGCGCCTAGCAGGCGCTGACAGATAAAAGAAAGCTGCATGAGATCATAAGAAGTGGTAGCTAGCGTTAGAACTCCAAAGTAGCCCATGGTCTTCCACTTAATTTGTGAATTAATTAAAGTATACTTTTTCAGTCAATATTCTTTCCTTTTTAAAAACCATTTCATGCGGAGACCCATAATCGTTCGGACGTTATTGTGAAAGTGTCCAGCAGTTGGCTGCGATGCCTGTGATTAACCCAGCTTTTGATTGCAGTAGCAATAATAACCTTTTGCGCAAATTGACGTTTGTTCTCAAAACACTTTTCTGTTTTTAAAATCAGGATGATAAACATTCCAGGTCACGAGACAATATCGGAGGTGGACTTCGCGAAGATCCTCCTCCGCTACACGTACCTAGATACGGATGAGTATGACATGTACTTGGACAGACTTCTGGACCGCGTGAAGTATGGGCACGGCATCACCTTCGAGGAGTTCAAGACCTTTTGCCAGTTCCTCAACAATTTGGAAGACTTTACCATCGCTATGAGGATGTATACACTGGCGGATCATCCGATATCTAAAGGTTTGTGGTGTTGAGGACGCTTGGGTCGGTATGGTGCTGGTCGAAAATGGTGTAGCATACCTCAAAAATCTCCCTCCTGCGTCCAATGTCTCCCCACGAGTGTTAGATTGCCTTCCCATCGAACTATGAGACTGAGGTAAGAGGGAATGCATCTGTGTTTTGCTCACACATTTGTGCACTAAAATATTTCCGGCTTGCCGAAATTCCATCGGGAAAAGAACAAAGAAAAATCCTGTAAAATCTATTTATATAGCCGTAATCTTGTTCGTTATGGTCATAAACGTGTAGGCAGACAGCCAATGAGGTGGACCGACGCCCTGGTCAAGATTGCTGGACGAGGTTGGATGGGAAAAGCCCAGGAGGCATATGCCTACACTCAGCATTGTGTTACAATAGTCTGAGAAGAAGATCTTCGGCATTTACTAACGCCGCATTTAGCCGTGTAGTGCCGGTCCCAAATAACACCACCCCATGTCTATCCATGGGTGTCGTAGAAGGCGACAGGGGGATATTGACCAGATCAGCGTCCTTCTAAGTGCCATAACACCTACTGCGATCGCAAACATGCATAGGCCAAGCATGGCGATTATGGCTGAACCCCCCCCCTTGGGGGAGTCATGCCCAGCCGTGGGCGTCTAAAGGTTTGACATGATGATGATGATTTACTAACGATTGTTTTTATATTCACACATCGATATCTCTGTGTTTCAAGGTCGTTCAGGATACAGTGTCCTTCACGACCTTTGGGCCCAGAGTTGCAAAGGTTATAAACATATTTTATATTCTAAATTTCTCATTCTTCGCAGACGAGTTCCACCGAGCCGTGAAGATCTGCACGGGTATATCTCAGTCAGAGCACCTGGTGTCCACTGTGTTCGCCATCTTCGATGCAGACGGCGACGGTCTGCTCAGCTACAAGGAATTCATTGCCATCATGAAGGATAGGCTGCACAGGGGTTTCAAGGTAAACTGAGAAAGACCAACCCTACGTTTTGGAACGAACGGCTAGATTTAATTTTCTGACTAACTAATTGAACAATTCAAAAGTTTCGTAAATGGTAAAAAATTATTTGACTTTGACTGAACATTACGTAAATACGATAAAAGATAAAGATAAGATTTTATTTTGCAAATATTGGTAGGGACAAAGATTATAACAGATTTAATCATGTGCAAAAGATGCATAATATTCAATTGAATAGCTAAAAAACTCAAGAAATTAATGACATGTTGAAATTTTACACAATGAAGTAAGGTAAAATACATATAGTAATTTAAAAATAGTTTATCATTCAAGAATCAAATTAATTTATACCTTATCGCTAAAAAGCTTCAGAAGCAGTCAATTCTCAGTCGATTTTTAAATTAGGTCTGTTTTTAATAGATATTTGTTTAGTCCCAGACTTTATTCATATTAATAGGTATTCCTTGTGCTTGTCACATTGAAAAAAAAACCGACATAATACATGTTCGTCGTTGAGCGTGCAATTCCGCGAAACTAACATTTTTAAATACCGCAAATTTCGACCTTATGTTAAGTCGGCGAAAGTATACTTTCGCGGTATTAAAAATTTTAGTTACGGTGAATTGCACGCTCAACGACGATTTCCATTTCGAAAATCGATGCGCGTCGTACAATTTTACATTTGCAGTCCCGTGCTAGGCCTAGGAACTGTGATTGGTAACGGTTTACCGAAATTACCAAATAAACTGAATGCAGACCTGACCTGACAATAAACTAGGGGTCCTTTTCATATTTAAAAACGAACTCTTTACTGTACCTACCTGCAGATAGTTTTAAATTATCTAAAAAGTAAGTTTTAACAAATTTTTTTTGCAACGTTTTATTATCTATTATATTTATACCTTGAAAATTTGGAATATTCTTGATGTAAGTTCGTCGTGTTCCGAATATTTATTTTATTAATAAATTATCTTTAGAAACGGGAATGATTCAAGTCAGTTCAGTTTTATTAAAACAAAAGTGATAAAAGGAGAGAAGTTATTGTTAAAAAAAAATGCTTCAAAATATCTAAGAAAACTGTTACAAAAAAATATTATTATTAATACAAAAAGAAATTGCGACCCTGCCAGGATTCGAACCTGGAATCTTCTGATCCGTAGTCAGACGCGTTATCCGTTGCGCCACAGGGCCAGTTGGAAAAGGTGTCGAAATACATAGTTAAAATAAAACCCGCAGAATTATGTATCGCGGCATCGATTCCCGTAAATAGTAAATCTTTTTTAAAAACTAGGATGAAAAATATTATTCCTGGTCCTTCTTTTAATAAGGCCCAGTTTCACAGCTTCCGCCTTTCTAGATAGTAACTGTGTATCAGATAAATATTAAAAATCATAATTTATCTGCCAGTTAAGTTATCGGAAAGTAACTTGCCACAAATGTTTAAATATTTTGATTTTTTAATTGTATTATTTTGTTATTTTTAGTCCTCTGCGAAGAACGAAGGATGGGAGGCGTTCAAGTCCTGCGTCAAGCAAGAAATGAAGAGCGCTGTGTAATACCAACGTCATAATATTGCCATAATTATTTACGATTTCAGATCTCCACATTATACACACTTGTTATCGTACAAAACTATACATATTATCTTAGATCTGCAGTTATCTATGTTTATACTTATAGACTACGGACGTAGGACACCAAATAATTGACATACTTACCTATACCCTGTTCACAATAAGATTAGACATTTACAAAAACCTTTTTTACAGTCCGTTCAACCGATTTTGACTTCTAATGCGTTGGAAGCATGACAAATGGCAACTGCAATAAACAGTTGTTATTGTAACCACTTTTTTGCCTCTAATGAGCCTTGCTCTTAAGCCTACAGAATAGAAGTCAAAATCGGTTGAAGGGACTGTAAAAAAGGTTTTTGGGAATGTATAATCTTATTGTGAACAGGGTATAGTATTTATGAGCTGTCAAAACATGAATCCTTCATAGATTTTGTATTACTATTTTTGTGTCTGGTTGTCGTTTATTTATTTATGTATTTATTTCTATATTTGCGTATCTTTATCAGCTGTCTGACACCCATAGAACAGGGTCTGCCTAGTTTCGGGTCAGATGGCCGTGTGTGTGATGACCTCATATATTATTATTATTGAAAAGGGTGTTGTGACGTCACTTATTTGTTAACTCAATAGACTTGACTATTTTATTGATTTCAAAACAAACTAAAAAATCTAAATTTTGAGTTAATTGAAAATTAAAGTGTTTTATCAACCGTGTTAGGTGTTAAGATTTAATTTCGTTCAAAACTGATATGACACAAAAAAAACGAAAAATCTTTTGCGATTACTGATTTATTTATTCTTATAACATTCAAAAGATAAAAAAAAAAAACCATCACCATCATGTAAAAGATATACTTTAGTACAAAGTACAACTACCCCAGCAATACGTGAAATTAATTGCAACTTACATTTTGTTCCCTTTTCAAAGATTTACTGAATACAAATGACCGTGTTTTATAATAACATCATAATTATTGCCTTTTGAGATAATTATCGCGTCCTGTGGTTACTATCGTTATGTCATTGAAATGACTCATGCGTTTTTGTAAAATGCAACAATTTTAAGTTACATACCAATAACCAATTAATTGCTATAAACAAAGATAATTGCAGAAACATTTGAATTACATTTTAATTCTACCAGTGAGAAATAATTATCATAATTAATTAATTTGGCCTAGTATTCTTGCCAAGTATTTAGGCCCAAAGACGATGATAATAGAAATTAACAATCAGGTACTTTGTTCCTTTATAGGTTTTCAACGGGTAGTTAGAAAGTTCGATATTTTGTCTGAAATACTAATGTTTAATAGGGTATTTTACCAAAAAATCTAATTAGTCCGTCAGATAGATTTCCAAAAAATATTGGACACGTTTTTTTTCTTTTTCACGTAAACAAAAAATGAAGACGGTACAGTGCGTCGAAAACTCGTGTGACATCATTATGTCAATACACTTTTTACTGGCGAAGTGACGTCACAAACCCCCACTCATGATTTTTGATGCGTTTTATCTTCGTCAGTTTATATTGATTTATAAAACAAAAAATACGTACCTATCCAATATTTTTCGATAATCTTACTGACGGACTAATTAGATTTTTTTGGTAAAATACCCTATTCCTTAAATAAAGTTTTACGCACACTTTTACTTACAGCAATATAAATGTAATTTATTTTGCACTTATGGATATATTATTTCGCACATTTAATATTACATTATAATTGTACGGCCTCGAACTAGCCTTCGCAGTGCCCGGCTAGGTCATCTCGCCACCTAATTCTGGGCCTGCCTCGGCGACGCCGACCATCTTTAGTCACTCATTACTAACTTTAATTATAATTTTAAGCATTGCAGTGGTTGTTAACAGTGAGATTATTTATATGTAACAGTTAATTATTTTTACATAATATTGTTAACCTAAAGCTCAAAAATTGTCTGTTATTTTGATGTATTTTGCTTTTGTTTTAATAGTCTAGATTGCACTTTTGTCTCGAATTTTAGGAAGTTACTACGAGGTATGTATTTTATCTACTAATTTTAATTATAATAGAAAACAAAAATTATATTTTTTGTTTAGAAACGAAAGTGAGTGCGCCCTGAATACTATGTCAAATTGTTTTCTTGGCGTCTATTTTAATTTGTATTATTTGTCATATTTTCAAGCCAGGCTTTTCGGCTTCATTGCTTTTTTCTTTTTGCATTTTTTTGGTTTAGTTAGTGAGAGAGCTGTATAAAGTTCAAAACACGAAAACAAACAGTATAAGCGCTTTACTTAATAAGTAATTAAGTTGCTAGTCATTGCACTTAGTTACAAACATAGTTTGTTTCAACTTAAAGTTACCATTACTTTTATTACAAATATTGTATACATAATAAATAATTATTATCGTGTGTTATTTAGCTTATATTCATTCGGCCTTTTGATCTGATAATAAAAGTGTTAAAAATACTTAATTGCTTTTTACTTATTTTTCGCCGACACCGAGTTCAGACAACTTTACAGGTTCTGTATCTTTTTATTTTTTTCTTTTTATCAAAAACAATCGATCTTATATTGATATTGTTAGAATTCTGTACCCGAAGGGTGCCTAACAAGCATTATTACTAAATCTCCGCTGTCCGTCCGTCCGTCTGTCTGTCAGCAAAATGTATCTTTTCAACCGTAATAGGTAGACACTTGACATTTTCACTGAATGTAATACCACACCCGCGACACTCCATAGAAACGAAACGATATAATCGCCTACACTAATACTAAAATAATAGACTATACAGATACGTGCGTGAGTGTGCGTGTCTACGCGCCGCGCGAACAAAAACGCAATTTCCAGAGCTAGTCGTTCGACGCGGGGAGAGGTGAGGAACGGTTTCAGAGGGAGTTGGAGCGTGTCGCTACTGTACGGTAGTACTAATACTTATACTGTGGTAGGTAATACTACGGCAGCTATAACAACAAATAATAAAAATAAAATAAAAAATAAAGGGGGTAGTTCTCCACACAAGAAACGTGTTGTTTTTTTTCGGCGTCCGTCTATCAGCGGAATTTATCTTTTGAACCGTAATAGAAAAAAAAAGAAAGACAAGGCAGATAGACCGCGCGGAACATTGAGAGTGAAGCCAAAAAAGCAAATACAAATTCAAAAGCGAATACCAATGACGCGCTTCGTGCTGTCCTACTGACACGAGTCAGTATATCACGAAACGCCGCATCGGTACAAAAAACAAATAAAAATACAAACCCAAATTCAAAAGCGAATACAATCACGAGATTGTGGATACTGATTCGCTTTTAAATATGTATTTGCTTTTTTGGCTTCACTCTCAATGTTTCGCGCGGTCTATCTGCCTTTTGTTTTATAATCTGAGCATAATAGGTAGACTTCTCGTGCTGGCACTTCACATGGCGTATTTGTGATTAAATTCGCCTTCTTTGGATAATACAAAATGGACTTTATTCTAGTAACCTTAGGGTTAATTTTGTATTATCCAAATAAGACGAATATTCGTACAAATACGCCATGTGAAGTGCCGGCATCACGAAGTGTGTATTTATTACTATGGCTGCGATAACGACAATAAAGTCTAAAATTAAATATGAATAGAAGAAACATGTTTTTCTTTTTCGATGTTTTGCGACATTAGTTATGTACTATCGTGGACACATTCGCCTGACCACCACTAAGTTCATTTTTGCTTGCACTCAAAAGATGGAAGCGCTCTCTACCCCGCCCCGTTGACTTCGCAGGCGCCAAAGGATTTTTTTTTTAACTGAGCAGGCGGAAAAGGTCCGCGATAGTACATACATACATCGTGGCTCGAGAATACTAGGAGTGCAGAAAACAGAAGCGGTTCGATTCCGTTCCTGTACTGCACAACAAGTTAGTAGTTAGTTAGTATCATAGTCCGATACTACTTACTAGGCGCACAGAAATCAAAGACGGTTAGATTCCGTCGCTGTTTTACGCACGCACTCATACATACAAACAAACACTTGTGTACCTACACGAATACATTTACAATGAAAGTGTCTTGCCAGAATTGTCGAGATCGTAAATTTTATACAACAAAAAGACTTCCCGTCCAGAATTTCTAGATTTCACTTTCGAGTTTCGTTAAGCGTGGCGGCTTACGGGTAGTGCGAATTAGTAGAAATCGTCACGTAACGAAATGCGTGTGTGTATGTAGTACGTGTATCGAGCCGCTGCTGCGCCCTCGCCTGCTCGTGATATGTTATTATTTTTATAACAATATATATATTTTTTAGTACAGACACGTACGTAAGGAACTTCGACCGCACAATTTTTTTCTAGTCCGTGGTGTAAGTATGAAATGTGCTGCTGTGAAGAATATTGGTGGTAAGGTTGGAGGAGGAAGGAATAAATACTATTGAGGTACATGGGAAAACGCTTGCTGCGCCAATCCCTGATCATTTTGAAGGGAAAGGGGGAGGGGGGGGGATCTTCTATATTATTTTTTTTGCTAAGTTTACTAAGTCCCAGCGATATTTAAAAAAAAAACTATTCCAAGATTATGTTATATTTTGTAATAACTGATTCCCAAAACATTGACACACACAGATTTGATTTTTCGAACATGAAAAAAATATACAAAAAATACCTAGGTATATATTTCAGGAGCAGTCGTGCGGTATTGCATAAAAATAAGTTTTGATTATGTATCGAAAAAAGTAAGTATTAACGAGATCTTTTTCTGTAAACAACACATTAATAAGTAAAACTATCGATAATAGGCTAACAAATTTAAATAGGCACAAAAATATTAAATAAGCAAAAAAATATAAAACCTTCAGTACGTTTTCTAGGCAAAAACATATTATAAAAAAGAAAAGTTTTCTTTTGCTCGATTATAGTTCTACATATAAATGTTGTTTACAGAAAAAGATCTCGCTAATACTTACTTTTTTCGATAGATAATTAAAACTTATTTCTACTCGATACCGCACTACTGCTCCTGAAATATAAACCTAGGTATTTTTTGTATATTTTTTTCACTTTCGGCAGGTATTACAAAAAACTTCAGACCTCTGCGATGCTTTTTCAGCGAGATATCAGCGATAACGTGTTTTCCACCGTTTCAATGGCGCGGCCACGGGGTTTTAGTCTTACAGCTCCTAAAATATAAACCTAGGTATTTTTCGTAATTTTTTTCCATTTTGACAAATTCAAATCTACATTTTACAATGAATTTCAGACGTCTGCATGCAATGCATTTCCAGCGTGATATCGGCGCTAGAGTGTTATTTACCGTTTCAATGACGCGGCCATGGGGTTTTTGTCTTGCAGCTCCTAAAATATAAACCTAGGATTTTTTTCTGTATTTTTTACAAATTCAATCTGTTATTTACCTGAATTTCAGTTCTCTGCTATGCTTAGTTTCAAAGATCTCCGTGGCCGCGCGGTTCTCTGCGTTTCAATGGCGCGGCCACGTTCAAACCCTTATAACTTTTTAACCATAACTTCGAACAAATTTATTTATTTATTTATTTATTAACACTTTAAGCACAATATAGATGTACAGAGGCGGACTTAATGCCATAGGCATTTTCTACCAGTCAACCTTTGGGTGATGCAGAGACACGCAGTGGTAGGTGTAAAGAAAAAAATAATTAAATTAAGACTAAGCTAAACTACAAGGATATAAAAATAAAATACTATAAATATATAATATAAATACTATATAAATATACCATCAGACTACATATATACTACTGTAAATAGATATTTACACGGATATTAAAAAAAGAAAAAGAAAAGACAAACAATGGAGAAAACATTACCGTTGTGATGAAACTGCCAACTTCTTGTGAATGTACTCTCGAACTTTAATTTTGAACGCTAAGCGATTGGTTGCCATCCTGATTTCCTGGGGAAGCGCATTCCACAGAGAAATGGATTGCACAAAGAATGACCGGTGAATGAAGTCAGTGCGGTGAGAGGGACAATGAAATATTACATAATCTTGCAATAGTTTTTTTTTCGAAATATCGCCGTGGCCGCGCGGACGAAACGCACACCCCAGCGAAACGTTTTTTATTATGTGGGTAGGTGACCGAAATGTGACAAGCAAGCGAACGTTAGGCTTCAGAAGATCTGTTTCTTTGTGATTTGTTTTAGATACCAACTTCAAGCGAGAAACGAACTCTCCAATGCTTGTTATTGGATCATTGCGATCCCATAAGATTTGTTGTTTACCCTGTTCTAGTTTCTCGACATTATGAGTACGGTAAACCTAAGTAGGGTTTAGATAAGTGCCGATAGTAAGGACTCTTTCAATTAATCCGTTTGGTGCCAGACTATTGCAGCGCTGGAGCAGAGCGGGTGTTGGACTGGATACGGACGGACGATTGTTTTTTTTCATTTAGTTGACACGTTGAGAGCACCTTGCGACATCGGTAGCACCCACGCACGACGGCAGGACTACAAACGTCTCACTAATATCAACCTTTTGAACGCCAGGGCACGCATGTGCCCTCCACGCATGTGCCCTCCACGCCAAGCAATTCACCGCAAATACCTACAAATAAAAATAAGGAAATTAAAATGTGTCATTTTACAGTGAAACATGATACGGTCTGTTCCCATTAATTTTCCCGCTACATGACGCTGTAGTCATTTTCTTTAAGGCGCTTCCCTGACCCAATAACCTTGACCATTTATTTCCTCTTTGCAGCAGAATCGAAAACCGCACAATTTTTGGAGTTTTTTGTGTTATAAAAAAGAAGAAACGATCTTCTGAAATAAAATAAAACGTGAATTATAAAGATTTTTAAGTTACCTATCTATTAGTGTAATCCTCAAATTAATAGCAAGTCAACTTTTGCAAAAGATACATGTTTTCAATTATTTTAGTCATTTTTTTACAGGGAGATTTAGGTGTATATAGGGTACATAAAAAAATAAGAACGTGGAATGTGCTTTTAGATGTACATAGTTTGTTTCTCTTAATTAATGAGTTAAATGTTTTTCTTACTCCTCCGCTGTTCTTTTCTGATTAATTTCGTTGCGGGATCCAAGACAGTTGAATCGTTTCTCTGGGACTCGTCGAGCTTCATTGCTCTGGCGCTTTTCTGGTGGTCGCCACTGTTGATTCTGGCTTACAGGAGTTACAGTGGTTAGGGAATAGTGTGGTGGGATTGTCCCATATAAAAAAGAAAAAAAAGAAAAGCCCCTGAATAACGAAGAAAAACGCACTTTTGGTCGGGGCAGCGCCTTAATGTGGAGTGGGTAGGAGTTATTAATGCGGTACTTGGACATTACACTTTATTGAACTTGATCATATCATTGGCTCAATATCCACCCAATTTGACACAAAGCTCAAAAACAATATCTACCATTATAGTTTTGAATAATAGGAAAAAGATACAAAAGTAACTTAATTTGTGTGCGTTACCCCAGCAAAATAATGTCGAAAATAGTAATTTAAATGTTACAGGCAATTAGTTGCCCAGCTTCTGTAATTGTTGCGCATATTTTTAAATTTGTTGCACATATAGATTTTGAGTTATTCCATAAAAACATTTCCTGCTGGGGTAACGTTACCGCAGCCAGACATTTTCTTTTATAATGGGAATATTGAAATAAATATTAGCCATATAATTAGTAGTCTAGACGAGGTAAATGTTGCAACTTATTTTGTATTTGTTCTTCCTTCGACTGCGATGTTATTCAAGATTTTGCTGGAGTAACGTTTGTGGTTTTGCTGGATCTTTGAAACGGATAAGCAGATTCTTATCATCTTTTTTACATGATTTCTTAAGAATTAGTTTGAATTAGTTGGGTAATAAAAAAACAAAATTAATGCACCATTCAAAGGTTATTTAATTAAATATAAAAACACTTCAATAGGTCCTAACACTTTGAATAAGAGCTCGAAAGACTTACTTTAAACGTTGTTTTGTAGCTTGTATCTGTCTTCAAATGTATGTGAAGTTTCATTAGTATCCTGTTAGTAATAAACAAATTATGATAAAATTCAGTTCTCCACTTTGACGGTGTCAAATGTTTTTATGGAATAACTCAAAATCTATATGTGCAACAAATTTAAAAATATGCGCAACAATTACAGAAGCTGGGCAACTAATTGCCTGTAACATTTAAATTACTATTTTCGACATTATTTTGCTGGGGTAACGCACACACTTAATTTAGTACCTATATTTATTTTGTGAAATAAAAATGTATTTCGTAATCAAACAAAAAAACTGAATTAAATATATCTTTATTCCATTTTAAACATCAAATAGCATCTGTACAATCTATACAAATTGAAATATTTGTAAAGCGCCTATTACACAGTCCATTTTAAATCACAAAATAAAAAAATCGACAACTGGATGAACGAGTTTTCCATCAAAAATGACTGTGCAACAGGTACATAGTAGCTAAGAATGTAATTCTGCCAAAACGATATAAACACACGTCATAATTTCTTTCATTTTTCGAAGTAATTGTATTGATTTTGCATATTGAACGCAGATTAATTTTAAAATCTAAGCATAGGTTTTGGACGTAAGACGCCAGTACATAAAGCCATCCCAAATTTTCTTAATAGAACATGAACTTTATTCATTTGGTTATAAAATTGAAAAACTATCAAAGAAATTTGAAAGATTGGTGTCTGTACATTGAACCATTATTGCTGAATAGTGACAAATTTGGCACATTAAAATAGTTTGACGCAATAAATTGTGCATTGGATCGTTTTAGCAGAATCAATCAAATAAATACTTCGGGCAACGACACAAAATGTACTAAGGCACTAAAGGTGATCTGATGTTCAGTAGTTTTAACATTTTTAATACTATTTTGCTTACGTATCAAGTATTTTACGTAATTTTAGACTACTTTCGTTTACCTTTAGTACAAACAAGCTAATTATTCTGATTCTGAGATCGATGTTACGAAGTGAAAACAATGAAATGAATAAAGGATCTTTGTTTTAACTTTTAGACCGTTACGTTATGTAGGTCATGTCGCCATATTACGAAACAATTATTATTACATTATTATGAATAGGGGACATCACTGCAATGTTTTAGCACCAGAGTGCAGCACTAGCATAAACGGTAAACAGTTTTGCGACGAGTGGTTCAAAGCGTGAAATTCTGCCTTTAATTGAGTTCAAAATTGGGAAGTGTATTATATTATTCAATAATGCATCAGTGCTGTGTATTTTGATGTAGAAAAGAAGGGAATTATTCATTTCCAAAAGAAGAAAATGTTCTAAAACTTTGGGAAGCAGCTAAAAATCACTCTAAACAAAAAATGTTCAGGTTAAGTATTCAGGTGTGACAGTCGTATTTACAGAATAGCGTTCACTTTTATCATGTAAGACAACCAAATATGATTTTATTCTGAGCATAACCTAAAATCCACTTTCAAATGGCCGTAGGATGCCATAATAATAGTTAAAGTACAGTTAGGTAAGTAAGATTAATTAAAACTTTGATATATATTTTCACAAAATACCTAGTTATTACAATTAATAACATAATATAACAAGAATACGAGGTTGTTATGGTTTACTGAATGTGCTAGTGGCGCCCTCTGCGCCGAGTTTCGCGTAATGTTCCCTATTACAGATACCGGCACGGATCTTGAGCGCTCGGCGCTAAAGTGGGGATCGCTTTACGCATCGCATCGCGCGACGGGCCAATCACTGTACGACAATATGTATGCCCCGCTACCGCCCCTCACTTCATACCACCAAAGGGACCCAAAAACTCACTTCTCATTTTACATTTTCCAGCTGTTGACCTGCCTAATATTATTGTATAACTAACTTAAAACGATATATATATATATATATATATTTTTGTCTATTCTGTATTTACTATTAAGTTACTCTGTATGGTTTTCTCTCACATTCTTGAATAAAGATTATTATTACTTCTGCGCAGGTGATGGTCAGCGCTCCAGATCCGTGCCGATAATTGTACACAACCGGACTACTAAAATCGAGCCACGGTGCATTTTTTTAAGGTCTAGAACTTTTTTAGAAGTTAATTAATTCAAATGTGGAACAAAGACGACACCAAAATGATGGCCAGTATACAATGCAAGCTTCGAAACTGCATAAAAATATTTTATTTAACTAATTATTATTTCGATGTTTTTTTAACCGGACATAAAAACGCAATGTTGGCGATCGCAGTAGGTGTTATGGTACTTAGAAGGATGCTGCTGCCCATCCTCTGGTCAATATCCCTCTGTCGCCTTCTACGACACCCACAGGTAGAAATGGGGTGGTGCTATTTGCGGTCGGCACCACACGGCTGTCGACAACATGCATCGGCCAAGCATGGCGATTACGGCTGAACCCGCCTTGGGGTAGACCTATGCCCAGCAGTGGGCATCTAAACGTTGACATGATGATGATGATGATGATGGTACATGCAATGCAATACTAGATTTAGAAGTCCTGGAGTGTCACATTCCAAGTAAATTATAAATATCAGGTTGCTACTACAAGCAGATTACATAACTCAACTGAAAAACATTAAAAAATCACAGTTTAGGAAATACAAGGCTTGTATACCAACAGTAAATCATTACTTGATAAATAAGCATAATTATAACAATTTTACGGTGTTTTGAGTTGTCTGTCATTCATAAATTACAACATTGGCAACATTTTTTTAACACATCCGTACCGATTTATAAGTTAAACAAATGAAAAAGAGTTTACAGTTTTTTTAAAGATACGCAATTTCACATGTTTAAATAGAAAGTTTAAGTTAATACTAATTTAAAATAAAAACTCACTGTGAGCAAAGCTTAAGACATATTTTTTATTTCTTTTAACTTGTTTCGAAAAATATTTTCGTTCATTGATAAATAATATATTTCTTTTGTTGTTTACGTATTTACATTGGCTGAGTTTTAAAATAGACTTATGATGCATATCAGAATCATAATACAGAAATCAAAATTAACTAAATTTTCTATTTACTTTTAACTAAGTATGTAGTACTAAAAGTCTATCAAGTTTACATTGTGCCAATTATTTTATTTTTACTACTTAACCTGTACCAATGAAGTCAGAAAATCTGACAACCTGTCTTACCAAGGGGTATTGTGTTACCCAGAAACTGGGTTGCGGAGGCCATACAGACAGTAATCCATGCAAAACACTGGTATGCTTCTGCATCCGGTTAAACTGGAAACTGACCCCAACATAGGAAAAGACTAATAACTCTACCAATGTAAGTACACCTATAAAATATCTATACATTGACCGGCCAAAGCTGCCAAAGTTCCATCATTGCCCTACTTTTAAAAATGTTCATAGCCGGCTGAAATCATAAATTTAATTACGTCAACTCTGGCCAGTCAAAGTAAGAATACAAGATAATGCATCATTCTTGGAAGCTTACATGAAACAAAATTGTAAGTACATACTTCAAATATGTTCAGACTTGTATAAAATATTGGTTGACTCCTTGGTAAATTGTTTCAAAGAGAATTCTATTAAAATCATTACAACATATACAACATCACGCTTGTTTGCCTCGAAGAAATAAGCAGAGCTGTAAAGTATACCAATCTTAATTAATACGAATAATCCACACTTTCCATACTGTTAATATTATAAATGCAAAAGTAACTCTGTCTGTTACGCTTTCACGATGAAACAGTCGAACCGATTTTGATGAAATTTGGTATGAGGATAGTTTGAACCCTGGGGAAGGACATAAGCTACTTTTAAATCCGCGACTTCGTCTGCATCCGCGATAACTGACATTTACGCCGACGAAGTCGCGGGCAAAGTCTAGTTACAAATATTATGATCCAAAAATTGTGTTTTTGTGTTCAACGGCTACAATCTTCTTCGCTACAAATTAATGTCACCACCTCGATAGAAAGTGTCAATATTGGCGAGTTTATTGCAATAATAATAATACAACCATAACTAATAAAAAATATCAGTTAATACCTGTTTTTTATAACTTAGATATAAAACACTAACAAATAGATCTTGACTGCAATTAAGGGTAATAACTGTGGTCATTTAACTGGTTCCCATACTTCAATTCTAAAAGATAATTAGCCCCACCTACATACTGTCAACTGACATTTTAACACCAATATAACCAGAATAATATTGTTCTTCTGCAGGGAAGAAGTCTCTTCTCAAACAAAGAAGGCATGACTTTTGATCACGCTTGCTGATCAACGCTCACGGTATGTCAGTGATGTCCTAAATACACTTATAAAAATTACATTTTAATTGAACGGCAGAACTGTTAATAATAATTGTAGTGGTTGTAATTAATTGATATTAATAAATTCAATTTAACATTTTGCATGCAGTAAGGTAAAATGTTTCGGGACATCTTACAAATATTCCAACTAATATGTATCCCTACATTTTTAGCAAATAAATGATTTATTCTTTCTTTCTTTCTTTCCAGATAACATAGTTCTAAGAAGTAAGAAAAGGCAACTTAAGTTCAAATAATCAACACAACCATCCTTTACCTAAACTATAAAAGCACTATTTTAACAACCTTCGTAGTTTCTTCACAGATCTTTCAAACTTATTCGCCATCAAAGTACACATACACTTAAGCTTCTAAACACTACATTATCCACGTGGAAGACAAAAGTACAGACGCCACCATATCAAGCTATACCAAACTGTCAAATTTTCCCAATTAAATATGAACCTTATACATTTATAACTTAATGTATAAAAATGAATCCCTATTTCCCTTGCACGCGTAGCATGACCACGGTATGTCTACGAAAGAATAGACATACTGACAACAAGAATAGACAAGTCAGTTTAGTTTGTCTATTCTTCCTGTCAGTATGCCTATTCTTCATCATCACGCGTGAACGGCTGGACCAATTTCGCTAATTCTTTTTTGTTGTGTTTGTTATTGTAAGAAGGAAAAAAACTAAGAAAGTTGCGAAAAACATTCAAGAAAATCAACAACAACGTACAACGTATTAGTTTCCTCAATTTTTGGAGGATTGGCGCAATTAGTGTAGGTAGGGTAGGTAGATATGCAGGTAAGTAGGTAGATGGGACAGGAAACGTCTGTCGGGACAGCTAGTTTGTAATAAAGATGAAAATCTATTAAAGATATTTGACATATTGTTGTAGCTTGATGTTACTGGCCTCTGTACAATAAAATATTTTCTATGACACTCCGCAAACGCTTACAATTAGTGAAAAAACTTTGTAATTAGACCAAAGTACTTCCAAAGATTACCTCTTAGAAACAAACAATGTGTGATTTCAATAGAATTCTCCATATAATGGTAATTATTACGTTTGGTCAGTTGTCATTTTAGGGTGAGCTTTATCGGTAGGTACTTACTGCCCAATATAACTTGACTTACGGCAAAAATAGGATATTATTATTGATTACAAACTTCAAAATGGCCAACTTAATCTCACTAAGTCTATATTAGCTTAGTTTTTTATGAAAATATACCAAAATTAGTTATAGAAGAGCGCACCTGTGTTTGGACTATAAATATCTCCACCAAAATATTATTGCTTTGTATTTTCAATCTTTGTATTTCCAATGTCTTACATTAAGAGCGCCCATCCCCATCGAGCGAACTTCAACGCGAGCGTGATTGAAAAATGTTTTGTTTCAACCAACGCAAAGCTCGAAAACAAACGAGTGCGAACGCGATAACATCGCAGGAAAATTGGCGCGCGGAGATTTCACAAAACTTGCACCAGGATTTTTTTTTTAAAAAGCCTTTTATATTTTTGGTAAGTAATAATGTTTGTAATTTCGAATCTCCATTACATGTGCAAGGTTTCTATGACGCTGTATTTTTTACTTTTTCAACGTATGAGTGCATTATGAACGGCCAACGTTCAGATAAGAACTGTGCAAAAAAAGCTGATTTTCAGACGTGGTTACTGAATTTGTTTCTCAAAAAAGTTTTTTTTTTGCTTCATACAAACCTAGATTTAAACCAGATACCTATGTGTTAAAAATATTTGGAGAATAATTTGTTATAACGCCGTAATCACGTACGAGCGTTTGTATGGGAAATATGACGAGATGGGCGCTCTTAAGTCCATGATTCATTTGACATGCGGCAGACATGCCCGGCCGCCTTACTTTAGCTTGGCTACTTTTTGGGTGACGTCAGAGATTTGTGTTGTTTTCGATGTAAAGTTATTGCCCGAAAAACATCGTTGGGAATTTAACCTTTTGACCTAATCAGCACATGTTGGACAAACCAATATGTGCCCAGCACGTCAAAGTCACGAGTACATAAGAGACTTCTGTACTTAATCCGTAGTTTGGCGCCGAAACCACGTTTTTTCTTTTTTGACGTGGCGGTAAAAGGAGACGCCTTTCGACGGTGTCAAATCTAATACATTTCGAAGGGTGTCATCCTGTCGACCTCTTTAAAAATGGTGGCCGTATGTAGTGGTGGGCACTCCATGAAAGCCGAAAAGTCAGGCTTGCGATAACAAAAAAAAACAAAGAAAGGACCTCTAAGTAGAAATTGAATAATTATCTCATAAGAATTGATAACAATAAACATTTTAAATTGAGGAAAATAATTATAGTAATAATATTTTATGTGTAATTTTGCGGTATTTTTGAAGAAATTCATCGGGTTTTTATTATTCTTAAATCTGTCGGACTTGCCTTAACTTTGACCCCTAGCCACGCCACTAGCCGTATGCCATTGAAACTTGCCGGACGAACCCAGCTACATTCACAGTGAGTTAATCCGTTTTTCTCAGTCTATAATGTCTAATACATTTCATATTAGTTCTCTATTTCCACATTCAATAAGATCTGTACGGTTATATTTTTTATTTGTTTTTGTTTGTTTTTTCGCTGTTACGTCAAGTTATAATGAGCATAAGAATCAGCTTGAAGCGAACAACAATATCCTCAAGCAATATTCTTTTAACAATAGAGTAGATGACATCACCCATTACTTTTTATAAGCTGTCAAAACGTGACCCATTGATTTTGTACGCCAATTTGTACTTATGACGTCGATTATTTGCCAATTCAATAGACAAACTACTTATTGACTTAAAAGACCATTTCGAAATACAGTAAATTAAATAATAAAAACTTTTTTTTTTCGTTTTTTTTTTTGGTATCTATGGACAATGTAATATTACCGGTTAAATGGAACGCCTTTCCTTAATTAACATACTGTATATTATTCCTGTTATTAATTCCTTGTGACAAAAAAGGGGGCAATGGTATTTTTTATGCGTGGTCCTTCTGGGTATGTCCAAAGGCTATGAAGGGCTTCTGCTACCATGACTAGGCATGGCAGGATATAGATACTTGCTACTCCGTACTCTAACTGTTGTAGCCATGGAACTATTTGTTGATGATGTCATCTACCACAAATGAACTAAAGTCTATCAGCAATAGTGTCAAAAATTGTATGCCAGATCATAATTACACAATTGTCAACACTATGTCTGTCACATTTAAGTTCTTTATCTATGAATCAATGGAAAGTCCTCGAGTATATTGTTGCTGTATGAGCTGACGGTTACGTAGAGTGTGTAGTTCAGCATCCCGGCATGCTGGTGTGCAGAAGATGCATCTGCTCTCCGTGTTCTGTCGCCGCTGTCAGGCGATGCCGCAGAGCGAAGGCTGCGACTACTCGAGCGACCTGAAGAAAACATATAAATATCATCATCTGCCTAGCGTTTTTCCAACTAGGGTAAACTATACTAATGTTGTAAGCTTTCATCGCTTTTTTTTTAGCCTTTACTGTTGTTCATCTGTATAAAGGCCTTCCCACATTCCTTTAATTTCTCTCGATGTATGCTTAGCCTTATCTCACCAATTCCCAAGCAAGCCAGTCTTGCGAAATTGGGGAATCCTCTCCATCAACAATAATCATCATTGCCTGCCCTTGTCCTATGTTACTTTGGGTCAGCACATCACGTTTTCTACTTCCGTTTGGTCTTATCAACCATCATTCTATTACTGACTCCCTATTCTTTCACTCTTCAAACAATCCATCCATCTTTTCTTAGGCCTTCCCTCTATATCCGACTGGGGTAGCTCGTGAGCTAGTGATAGAAAAGAGCTAGCTCTTTTCGTTTAACGTCGCTCTGGCTCACTCACTCGCTCGTTGAATAGCTCAGTCGCGACAGTCGCTCAGTAGCTCTCGGCCGGCAGACGTACGAAGCCACCGACCGAACGGCTCTTCGGCTCGCTTCGGAATACTTTGAATGAGTTCGGATGGTATTATTTGCTCTTTGACAACGTATCATACGCCATACGTCATTATAAATCTTTTTATTTTTATTGAGTGAAGGTTGAAAATACTTTTTCATCCCACCATCTCGGAAAGAGTATTTTTAATCTTCAATATCTGAGTGGAAAAGTCGTTTTTATTCTCTAGAGGATAAAGTAAATTGAATTTAGAACATCGTGTGCACTAAGTTTGTGAATTAAAAAAACACATTAAACCTATTTACTGCTACCTGTATGGTGCCGAATATATCATACAACTTTTTTTTAATTTGTTAAAAACTCAGACTCGGAACCTTCTTGGTGTTCTTTTTTCAATTTGCTTTGTACGCGGTTCTTTACGCGGCATTTTTTCACGTCATTGTTAAACCTATTAAAAACAAGAAACTTGAAAACAAGTGAAAAAACTAAAATGAGTGATTCTAGCGACGAGGAAGTTTGCTTGACGCCAACAGAATTGACTGAAACTGTTAATAATGCGCAAATGAGCTTTCTCCCTCAACAATCACGCGAGAAGTATTTAAAACAGTACGATATGTTCAACACGTGGCGACTAGCAAAAGGAGCCAAAACTTTCTCAGAAAACGTATTGCTGGCATATTTTATAGAATTATCCGAGAACAAGAAAGCAAGCACTCTATGGAATACGTATTCGATGCTAAAAGCAACAATAAAGATGAAAAAAGACAAACATATCGATACCTATCCTAAATTAGTGGCATTTTTAAAAAGAGCCTCATCTGGTCATCAACCAAACAAATCGAAGGTTTTCACAGTATCTGATATTGAAAAGTTTCTTAACGAAGCACCCGATTCCGTATATTTGGCGGCAAAAGTAAGTCAGTTGCACATTCAGTATCTACTTAAGTATATTAATCTCAATTAAATAGTATACTTAGTAGATGTTGATAGGCATAATTATGCGTTCATATCAATTTTATTCATATATCTACTACAATACTCTTTACGTTACAGGTTGTTCTTATTATTGGAATTAACGGAGCATGTCGAACTAATGAACTAACACAACTTAATGTCAAAAACATTGAGAAACATTCAGATGACTTACTATTAATTAATTTACCTAATACAAAGACAATAAGAGACCGCAACTTCGTCATTCGCAAGGAATACGTAACGACTGTTGAGAAATATCAAGCCTTACGCCCGCCTAACACTCCAATCAATCGATTTTTTCTACAGTATCGCAATGGAAAGTGTGTTAGACAGCCTATGGGTACTAATAAAATTGGCAGTATCCCACGAGAAATAGCAACATTTCTTGAACTTCCAGAACCCCTGTTGTACACGGGTCATTGTTTCCGACGAACTTCAGCCACACTTTTGGCTGATTCCGGAGCTGATCTCCTGTCCCTTAAGCGCCACGGAGGCTGGAAGTCCAATGCAGTTGTAGAGGGATACATAGAGGATTCCATCCAAAATAAATCTAAAATATGTGAAGGCATCGTAGGAGCCATTACACTGAAAGAGCCTCAATCGGATCCTTGGACTGGCCCTTCTACATAAAAAATAAGCCGTTATGAAACACCTAACCATCTCCCTCTCTCTCCAACATTCACGCCAAGGGAATCCGATGAATCGGTACAACTATTAAGTATGACAGATAGTTTACCGAAAAACAGTACACAAGTGACTAACACCAATATTACAGTACCAAACAAAAATATTACACTCAATTTAAATAACTGTAGCAACGTTACTTTAAAATTTTCTTAATTATACCTTAGTATTATTTTGTTATAATTTAAAGATTATTCTGTAATACTTACCTGTCATAATGTAGTAATTAATACCTAAACTGAAATAAAAGTGTACCTATCTTGTGATTGTAAACGTTTTTTTTTGCATTTAGTAATTTCCTCGCTGAGGTGGAATGAAAAGTTACGTGTTGCACTCGAGTGCAAAGATTTTTCACCTCGTGCTCTTTTGATTCCCTCGCTAACGCTCAGGATTCTAATTTTGAATCCTTCGCTTGCTCGGTCATCAAAATTGAACACGCGGTTAAAAAGCAACTTTGCTCTCTTTTAAAACAAATAACTATGGCACGTTTTCAAAAAAAACTGCATTGTTTAATTTTGCCTGTTACGTACTATTATTAAATTTTGCTTGTTTCGTAATATTATTTAGGTACCTATTCTGTGGTAAGTAGTAATAAAAACCAACGGTAAAACCTACTGAGTTTAGTATTTTTATGTTGTTTCGTCAAATTAACCAAAATATTTAAGTACCTATCACATAATTTAAATATCACAAAAATCAATCATGATAACATGCAAACACAATAACAGCAAAGAAACAAGATATTCTACAACGATAATTCCAAAGTAATTCGCGTGTATAAGAGCTAAAGAACCGTAACAGAGTTCAAATTTCCAAAGAGCTATTGACTCTTGAGCGAGCCGAACCGTCGCATTCGACGCGTGTGCGGCGTGAGTCAAATGAGCTAACAGTCGGCGATGAGCGCTAAGCTATAGAAGAGCCAGTGAGCTAGAAGAGTGATATAGCTCTTTTGAGTGAAAGAGCTACTCGCTCTTTTTCTTTTCAGTGAGCTATTTCGCCCATGTCTAATATCCATCCACATTAAAATGACATTCATAACTCTTTTGGTCATACGCGTTTCATCCCTCCTCTTCACACAAAAAAAAACTGGTTGTCTGTAAAGTCGGTTTATGGACGATAGTTTTACGTGATAACTTCATAAAGAAACATAATGGCTAACATATATAACATAAGTAAATAATAGCTTCCGTCGAGGCGGGCGGAGCTCATTGTTTGGGCCGATCGTGCCTCTCTATCGCTTGTTCCGCGGTCTCGCTTGCACTCTCAGGCTCAGGCGGAACGTGACACTTTTTCGTGCGTGCAGCCGATGTTCATCGATTTATAAGACGTTATCACGTCAAAAAGAACATCACCATCATCATCATCATCAGCCGGAAGACTTCCACTGCTGAACAAAGGCCTCCCCCATAGAACGCCACAACGAGCGGAAACATGCCTGCAGCTGAAGAATAGGACGACGATGGATAAGAACTAAGTTAAAGATGGCAAATTCGTTTTTTCTTAACCTTTGCCTTGGTTTTTAATCAATATGTTCTGACATGACAACTATAACTGTATTAAGGGGCCGTGCACGAAATCGGTTGATTTTGAGCAATTTTGTTAATCGTTTGTGAGAAATAGAAAAAGAATTTAAACTAAATTATTTATGATTTGGAAAGTCGAGTTCCTTGTTTTGCATGTGGCTAGAAGGATATTTTCAATTAAATTAAGGATTCATGGAAAATCACTAATATTCGCGACAAGTTTTACAAAATATGACGCGAGACCGACGTTTGATCATTTTGTTACCAGAAACTTCTTATGATTGTAAACTCAAAAAAATATAAACAACACCATTGAATGGTCTACTTGCAGATAGCTGCGCCACTTTTTTAATTTATGCACAAAATATAGTAGAAATAAAATGTTGAAGTAACGTAATTTTTTGGAAAGTTCTTGACAAATACGTATTTTTTTTCTAATACTTAGAAACACTTTTAAGAAATTTTAAAAATTACATATTAAACTTAAGTTAACCATTTAATAGAATCTGAATTTTATTTCATTACTAAACAATAACTTCATTTCGTAAATAAAACTCAAAGTGAGCTATATTATCGACTGCTCAAAACCGATCCCGTCAGTCGCTACCGGGTCTTCCCAGCGTGAGGACGTATCACTTTGCATCGCAGGCGAGCACGTTTTCTACGTAAACATATTTCAGAAATTGTACCCAGACTACCTACCACATTTTGATACAATACTTAAAAAAATATTTTCAGGTACTTTGCTTCTTTTTAAATAACATTAAAATTTGGCATTTGGTCTATATTTGTGCGAAATTGGTCATAATGAGAATCCAAGATGGTGGTTGCGAAAGCTTTAAAATTTTAATTTTATAAAGATATGAACAGTATGGAAACTAGGCCTATTTGTTGAAATAATTACCTACGCTCCATTGGAGCGTTAGGGTTGTCACTCTTAATGTCTGTAAAATTGATGTGTTTTACTGGAAATAACTTTTTTGACGCGTTTAGCGGTTAAGATTAGGCTGGTTATCTTTCAATCCTTCCGGTCAAAATGTAAATCCAAGATGGCGGCTGTAATTTTTTTTTTATTTATTTATCATGGGTGTCATTTTCGTAGTTTTCGAGGGTGCTAAAGCCAATAGTGAGGTCAAAATGTAAATCCAAGATGGCGTCTTCAAAAATTTTAAAATTTTTTGTCATGGGTATCGTTTTCATAATTTTCGTGGGTGCCAAAACAGATAGTGAGGTCAAAATCTGAATCAAGATGGCGGCTGTAATTTTTTTTTAATTTATCTGTCATGGGTGTCATTTTCGTAGTTTTCGAGAGTGCTAAAGCCAATAGTGAGGTCAAAATGTAAATCCAAGATGGCGTCTTAAAAATTTTCAAATTTTTAGTC
This sequence comes from Charanyca ferruginea, assembly GCA_947361185.1. NCBI lineage: Eukaryota > Metazoa > Arthropoda > Insecta > Lepidoptera > Noctuidae > Charanyca > Charanyca ferruginea. The sequence goes on along the minus strand of OX376077.1, from coordinate 17,250,519 downwards.
ATGGGTATCGTTTTCATAGTTTTCGTGGGTGCCAAAACCCATAGTAAAGTCAAAATCTGAATCCAAGATGGCGGCTGTAATTTTGTTTTAATTTATTTGTCATGGGTGTCATTTTCGTAGTTTTCGAGGGTGCTTAAGCCAATAGTGAGGTCAAAATGTAAATCCAAGATGGCGGCTTCCCTCGAAATTAATGAAATGACTACCATGACGAAAAAATTTAAAATTTTCGTCGTCGCCATCTTGGATTTACATTTTGACCCCACTATCGGCTTAAGCACCCACGAAAACTATGAAAACGACACCCATGACTAAAAATTTAAAAAAATTCGCAGCCTCCCTCTTGGATTTACATTTTGGCCTCGCTTTAGGCTTCAGCACCCTCGAAAACTATGAAAACGACACTAGTGACAAAAAAATGAAAAATTTCACAGCCACCATCTTGGATTCAGATGTTGACCTCACTATCGGTTTTGGCACCCACGGAAACTATGAAAACGATTCCCATGACTAAAAATTTGAAAATTTTTATGGCCGCCATCTTGGATTCAAGCTTGGAGTCAATTTTGTCCGAATTTACTGGACCAAATCCGGTGAAATTTGGTAGGATGGTGTAATCTTATGATCTAAACACAGATGTGCAAAGTAAATATTTTTTTTTTAAATAAGGGTAATTTTCGGGCGACCAATTAGGAAATTTAAAAATAGTTTTGCAAACCTTCCTGTGTCATATTATGTATTTGAAAATTCTTTTTTGATGGATAGGATAAGCCTCAGGGGTGGCCCCAGATTCATTTTATCGAAATTGATTCAGCACTTTTTGAAGAAATCGACAGCAAGCAAAAAAATATACATGGATGACGTTTTAATTTTGTCCAACCTTGTACTTTCAATCTTAGTTTTGACTGTGTTGCCGTTTTTTAATGGATTTGGATGATAAGGAGGTACTAAAAAGCTAAAAATAAATAGCTTTTTTACAAAAAAGACAAAAAAGAAAAGACTTTAATTTCGGAAGCCGGTGGCTTTGTTCTGTTAGATGTTTTGTATTGCCACCGACTTCTGAAACTAAAGTCATGTGTTCTGTGCTAAACTTATTTATCACTTTTTATATTTTGAAAGCGATCGTCTTTTTGTAAAAAAGCTTTTTATCCCAAATTTCATCAAAATCGGTTTAACCGTTTTATCGTGAAAGCGTAACAGACAGAGTTATTTTCACATTTTTAATACCTATTAAAGTATGGATAGTAGGTATGGATTAGTATGGAAGTATGGATACCTATGTACCTACCTACAAATTTATACGGAACCCTCGTTGGGCGAGTCCGACTCGCACTTGGCCGATTTTGTTTTATACAATACAGGATTACAATACGGGTCCAGTTCCAATAAAAAGAAATCAATTCATTTAGACTTTTAAGTATGTCTTAGCCATCATTGACATCAGTGAAGAAAAACCATTTAATTACCTACCTAAATATGCATACTAAGTACTCGTAATTATGTAAAACGCGTAAGTCAATGTTATTGAAATTCTTAATGTACCTAAATGGATGTAACACCAAATTTTACCATTTTTTTATTGATTGTGATAGTATACTAAACGAATATACACAAACATTCCAGACTTTTGTTTTTTAACTGTAATTACATAAAAAAGTATCATCTAACTACATGATCAAAACTGTTTATAGTGTCACTACGCTCGATCTTTACGCGTGTGTGCGCGAAGGGTGCACACAAACATAGCATAGCAATAAATGTGAATTGTGCGCGGCCCCTTAACATTTTAGATCAACTTTAATTGACATCTCTTAATATTACCTGACTCTTTCTTGTTTTAATGGAGAGAAAGAGAAATAAATAGCAAATCAGTTTAGCTAAGTATAATTATATAGCTCACCTCGCCTGGTGTATCCTCATGCACAGCGTGTCCACATCGCGTTAGGACTTGCATTTGGAATTTACCTGTAAACACAACATTATTAGGCCCAGTGTAGGAGGACCCCGGCCATAGGCAGAGGTGGAACACCGCGGTGGTTTTAGCCGGTAAGAGTCACCCCCACGATGGAGGAAGTCGACAAGGATTACCAACGCGGAACAAAAAATAAACAAGGGGCGCTTTAACTACTGGGCCATTACAATAATAAATTATTTCGCTTTAATTTAAAAGCTTGTGGTGACATCTATCGCACATGATAAGTACTACAACCGACGTTTCCTAGATCGCGCAAGCAGAGTTCTCGCGACATTAGAACATAATACAAAAGCCTTTTCTTATTATTGATAGGCTTACTTTTGACCACTATCTCACCTGATGGTAAGCGATGATGCGGTCTAAGATGGAGCACGCTTGCCTAGAAGTAACCTATTCACTCTTGACTTAAAGACTCCCAGGTTGTAGCTATCAGGAAACACAGACTCAGGCAGGGAATTCTACTCCTTAGCTGTACGCACAATGAATGTGTTCCCAAAACGTTTTCTACGTGTGGGTTCCCACCAACACGCACAAAACCATCGTTGACTGACGAGTTACTTAAGTCAGTCTTGACAATGCTCGTGACTACATGTCCACCATGTACAGTCACGAGCAAAAACATGTTAACAGTTGGTCTCCACTCTAAGCTGATTTTCTGCTAAACTATTGATTGAAATGTTATGGGGTTATTTTTTGATCCCAAACTACCATAAAATAGGTTTTATTTATAAGTTTGAATCACAGATATAGATAGACCTAGATAACGCAAGTATCACTTTCTGTATGAAAACCAAGCGTGCCATTTTTTGGAGGTCACAATGTAATACGAATGTTTTGTTTTTCCTAAATTTGGTATTCCCAGGTATTACTGACGGTATTAGATTAAAAATAAATGTTTTTTATATTAATTACGCATAATATTAATCACAAAATGACTTACCGATGGAAGGAAACGTTTACTTTAATTTTTTACTTACGATTTTTTATCGTAAGTTAGGCACGTAAATAGGCACGCGAAGTAGTTGCTCTTGCGTTATCTAGGTCTATCTATATCCGTGGTTTGAATAGTTATTTAACGAGAAAGTTGCTTTTGAATTTTGCAATCTGTATACATATTTATGCTCGTGACTGTACCGGCCATCTATACTAATATTATAAAGCTGAAGAGTTTGTTTGTTTGGTTGAACGCGCTAATCACAGGATCTACTGGTTCGAATTGAAGAAATCTTCTTGTGTTGGATAGTCCATTTATCGAGGAACGCTATAGGCCCATGCGAAGCCAGGCCGAGTCGCTAGTAATAGCCATAATAGCCTACCAGACACAACACCCGTCTGGTCGGAGGTTCCTCCCTTTTCTATGGTACCCGTAAAAGCTAATAGTACTGACCCTGCATCTGCCCCACGGTGAGCTCTCGGTCCAGCCCGTCAATGGAGGCGAGCAACAGTAGGCGCGGCGCCCGCACGGAGAGGAATGCGGCCGACAGTCCGCGGAACCAGCCCGACCAGTGGCGCTCCGTCTTAGACAGGTCGATGCGCCATTTGTATCTGGAAATAATGCATATGTTACAGTCAAAACTCTTAGGGCGGGTTGCTTCAACTAACCATTACTGATCGGTAATAGTAAAAAATGGCGCTAACTATCGTCAAATCAAAAAAATGGGTTGTTTCACAAAATCATACGCCAAAAAGTTACTATTACCATAACCGACCAGTCATCGTAATTTTGAGTTGTCAAACAGCTACTTCAAACATCAAAATATTATGGAATCTCTTTTTGAATAACTTTAACTGACGGATTTTTTATGCCATGAAACAACCCGTTACATTTAACGTACGTTAAATATCATCAGTCATAGTAACTTTTTAACCGTCCGTATGTAACGTTAACCGACTGTTTGAAACAACCCGCCCTTAACCGGTCAAAACTACTTTCGACTAGCTTTAGTGAAAACCCTTATTAAGATAAAACTCGTTTGCGTTACAAAAACAAAAATACGGAACGCTTTAGTTATAAGAATCACTACAAAAGCAATGTTTTAAAAGGGTTACAAAAAAAACCTACCAACCTAATGGGTTTCTAAATATTAAGGATAAATTTAAACTGTTGAAAAGTAGTTTTGACAGATTTTAGCAGTCAAAAGTAGTTTTGACTGGTTAAGAGTTTTGACTGTAACATAAAAAAAATAAAAAATATATTTGCCGCCTGCTCTGTTACTGTATGTTTCCATACCAATCTATACTAATATTATAAAGAGGAAAGATTTGCTTGTTTGTTTATTACGATTTAACTCAAAAACTACTAATACTATCTTAAAAATTCTTTTACCATTAGAACGCTACATTCTCTCAGTAGCGTATGCTACATTTTGAAAAAAAATTAGGATTTAAGAAAATAAACGCGGACGAAGCCGCGAGCAAAGTGCTAGTACTCTATACAAATAAATAAAATTGAAGTGTCTTTTTAATTTGATCCAAAGGTTGCGAACCGCTGAATGTGTGTTTACAAAATTTATAGCTTCTCTAGACGGGGACTTGTTTGTGCGACGAGTAAAAACAAAATAAATTTGATTAGTATATACCTAAACCATCATAAGAGGGTCATTTTTATTAATAATAATTAAATATAATATATACAAAGCTTAAAAATAAATATAAACACATAATATGTACAATGTTCACAGGGCATCAAAAAACTCGTCCGCATCGCTCTCAATGGGACAAGTGCCCAAAAGGCTAGCAGCATTACCACGTTGGATGGCAATGCTAATTCTTTGGCCCAAGAAAAGGCCAGCCCTTTGGTCACGTGAAGAGTCGACCAGCCGCTTTGCAATGTCCCTAAAAACAAGGTGAGCACTCGGGCCCCATGGCCCTAATGTTTCGACCCCAAACGGCTCAAACATATAACTTTCAAGAAGGTTGTTATATTTACGCCGTTTGAGGTTTTCCGCACCTGCAGCAGCCGCCCCAGCACAACACGACGTGCTAGGAAGATGGGATGGCGCAAGGGTGTCGACACAAGTTGCATCCCACACCAAAGGCCTACCCAACTTCCACGGCATTACGGTCATTCCATCTGGACTCTTTCCATCGTCACGTGCCAAGCCAATAGGTTCTAACACAGCTGGCACGCCGGCGGAGGCAAGAGCACGACGGATGATGTCATTGATGCTGGCGTGCCGTGCTATCCGGCCTGCGCTCTTACAGCAGGAAAACCTAAACTAATATTTAAGATAGTATTTAAGTATAATTGTACTTACTTACCTAATTAATAATGTACACAAGTAATTTGTGGAAACTTCGTGGATTGTACAATTTTACCCATATATCATACCATATTGTATTGTAACATGTATTGTAAAATTGTTTGTTTTTCCCAAATAAATCTATACTAATATTATAAAGCTGAAGAGTTTGTTTTTGTTTGTTTGGTTGAACGCGCTAATCTCAGGATCTACTGGTTCGAATAGGGTATTTTACTCTATAGGAGAAAAAATCTATAAATATGTTATTGAGACAGTTTAGGCATAAAGCAGTCGGATAATGTAAGTTTTAGTTCATAAAATAACAAAACCAATTTTTAAATTCGATTCAAAGTTTTCAGTATTTTTAATCTGTTATATAACACCGTGAAATAGTAGCGGCCATGTTATTACGCCGTACGGCTGTGTAAACAAAAAATTGACAACTGTCAGTCAACCGATTGGCGTAATTTATGCTTTGTACTTTTATTATTTTCGAAACCAACTGATTTTTTTCATTATTACACCTATTACAAAATATGCTTTTAATTATTTTTAAATTATATACAATTATCATATTTAATATGAGCTCATTTGATACAAAACGAACTGACGTCATTTACGCTGGGCAATATGGCGTCCAGTAAGAGGCGTTTTCGTCAAACTACGCGCGAAATTTGAAAATTTTAAATTTAGATGCATTTTTATGGCACATATCGATTGAATAAAAATTTTGTGTTTTTTTTGGTGGCATATTAGCACTACAGAATTTCATTGAGACACTTTTCAAAAATGGGTGTAAAACCCTATCTTTTTGTGTTGGATAGTCCTTTTATCGAGGAAGGGTATAGGCCCATGCGAAGCCGGGCCGGGTTGCTAGTAACTAAATAAATAAAGACTTTCCAAACTTACTTCATACTAGCGCTCCCGTCCCCGACACCAGTCGGCCTCGAGATCAGTTCAGGCTCCACATCGACGTCCGCGTCGGCCTCCCCGTCAGCCTCGTCGTCTTCCTCGGCGATGCGGTCGGCGCGAGGCGCGTGTCTCGTAGGAGTTGGCACGGGCTCGTCCGATACGCAAGTGTATGTTTCAACTTCATTTGTAGCTAACAGCCCTGTTTCGCAACTGAAAATTAAATTAATTGGTTTATATTACTTCGGTCTTCTCTCATATTGGTATCATGAACACAATGGAGATAGCTCATACCGTTAAATGTTCATGCAAACTATGCTGTGGAGGAGCTCGTGGCTAAGTTAAAGCCGTACAGATCGATCGGTCAAAGGTTAAGCTACGCTAGCCACGGTCGGTCTGTGGATGGGTGACCATCCCTTTCATACCGAGTTCCCTCTGTGCCTCGGAAAGCACGTAAAGCCATTGGTCCCGGCTGTCATTTGTAGATCTTTGGCAGTCGTTATGGGTAGTCAGAACCCTGACAGTCTGACAACCAGTCTTACTAAGGGGTATCGTGTTTCCCAGTAACTGGGTTGTGGAGGTCCGATAGGCAGTCGCTCCATGTAAAACACTAGTATTCAGCTGCATCCGGTTAGACTGGAAGCCGACCCCAATATAGTTGGGAAAAGGCTAGGCAGGTGTGCAAACTATGCTGTGAAAACTTTTCATTATCATCATATGAACCTTTAGACGCCTACTGGTGGGTATAGGTCTCCCCCCAGTGTGGGTTCAGCCTTAATCGCCATGCTTAGCCGATGCATGTTAGCGATCGCAGTAGGTGTTATGGTACTCAGGACGGTCTGGTCAATATCCCACTGTCTGCCTTCTACGACACACATGGGTAGAAATGGGGTGGTGCTATTCGCGGGCAGCGCTAAACGGCTTTTAAAAAAAGTTTTAAACGTGAAAACTTTTATTCGATTTTAATTTTGTTACACACATTATCTTACTTTTTTAACTAGCTGTAACTTTTTTGGAAAGCTAAAATAAATAAAGAAGAAAAGAGTGTTATTAGCAGTGATAGGAATAGGTAGTGCTTATTAGCCTAAAGTTTGAAGAACAGAGACAAGAAACGGAGACTTCCTTACTACTATATTTTTTCCCGGACATCTGCCCGGACAACACTTAAATACATTAAAAAATTATGTTATTTGGAATAAGTTCGTGTTGTTTACCTAAAGTTTGCGACTAGACATAACATAACACAGTCGTTACAACTATCAAATTTTCCGAAAGTTTTCTTTTTGGAGAACATTTTGTAAATGACTTGTTGATCTTAAAACTATGAAACGCAGTCTTTGTTTAAAGAGCCGTACACGTTTCGAAGTAAATATCTGCTTTCTAGCTCGCTCTTGGCCACGTTTGATGAGATTTCTAAAGTTCAAGTGTGTAATTGAAAAAACAAACTGATAATTGTTTTTAAAATAATAAAACGGTAATTTTTATCATTTTAGCATTCTCTATACGTATTTTGGATGGAGATAGAGGATTTATCATTTCAAAAACAAAAGGTATTTGTCTTTTACCTTACTAAAATATATTTCAAAATGTGCATAATGTTGGGTCACATTGTTTAGTAACACACTTAAACTTTAAAATCTTTAAAAACACCATTTAATCTTTATTGCACCGAAAGTACAATGGGCGGAATTTTACGGCAGCGCATTTCGTTATCTATTGTTAAACTCGGCGTGGTCGCATACCCGTGCGGCGTGGGAACGCTCTACATACCTTCCCCCACCGCCGCGTGACGGCGCGCCGCTCAGGTTATTCTCACTCCTGTACTTCGGCATGATTGAGTAACAAACATCCATACAAACTTTCACATGATAAATTGATAAAGTGATAGAGTTTTTTTTTCAATTATACACTTGAACTTTAGAAATCTCAAGAAACATGGCCAAGAGCGAGCTAGAAAACAGATATTTACTTCGAAACGTGTACGGCTCTTTAAACAAAGATTGCGTTTTATAGTTTTAAGATCAACAAGTCATTTACAAAATGTTCTCCAAAAAGAAAACTTTCAGAATATTTGATAGTTGTAACGACTGTGTTATGTTATGTCTAGTCGCAAACTTTAGGTAAACAACACGAACTTATTCCAAATAACATAATTTTTTAATGTATTTATGTGTTGTCCGGGCAGATGTCCGAGAAAAAATATAGTACTAAGGAAGTCTCCGTTTCTTGTCTCTGTTCTTCAAACTTTAGGCTAATAAGCACTACCTATTCCTATCACTGGTTATTAGGTTTTCTAGTATATAATTTTTCAGTAGCAGCCAAGAGTTTGAAAGTTTGGAGGTTTGACACCCCCATGCCTCGGATATCACATAAAAGCTGTTGGTCCTGATCTGTCTAGACTTCTACAGCTATGTCAGAGAGGAGGGAGTGCACCTTGTGACTCAGCTCATTACCACGGTCAACTACTGGCATTTCTTTGTGACATTCTATCTATATTGATGTACTAGCTGACCCGACAGACGTTGTCCTGTCCTTATCTACCTACTTACCTACACCTACCCTACCCTACACCTACCCTACACCTACCCTACAACTACCCTACAACTACCCTACACCTACCCTACACCTACCCTACACCTACTCTACACCTACCCTACACCTACCCTACACCTACCCTACACCTACCCTATCTTTCCAGTTGGATCAAACTGCACACGGTGTACAAATTTCATTAAAATCGCTTCAGTAGTATAGGAGTCCATCGCGGACAAACATCGTGACAGGAGATTTATATATATTAGACTAGCTGACCCGACAGACGTTGTCCTGTCCTTATCTACCTACTTACCTACACCTACCCTACACCTACCCTACACCTACCCTACACCTACCCTACATCTACCCTACACCTACCCTACACCTACCCTACACCTACCCTACACCTACCCTACACCTACCCTACACCTACCCTACACCTACCCTACACCTACCCTACACCTACCCTACACCTACCCTACACCTACCCTACACCTACCCTACACCTACCCTACACCTACCCTACACCTACCCTACACCTACCCTACACCTACCCTACACCTACCCTACACCTACCCTACACCTACCCTACACCTACCCTACACCTACCCTACACCTACCCTACACCTACCCTACACCTACCCTACACCTACCCTACACCTACCCTACACCTACCCTACACCTACCCTACACCTACCCTACACCTACCCTACACCTACCCTACACCTACCCTACACCTACCCTACACCTACCCTACACCTACCCTACACCTACCCTACACCTACCCTACACCTACCCTACACCTACCCTACACCTACCCTACACCTACCCTACACCTACCCTACACCTACCCTACACCTACCCTACACCTACCCTACACCTACCCTACACCTACCCTACACCTACCCTACATCTACCCTACATCTACCCTACACCTACCCTACACCTACCCTACACCTACCCTATCTTTCAAGTTGGATCAAACTGCACACGGTGTACAAATTTCATTAAAATCGCTTCAGTAGTTTAGGAGTCCATCGCGGACAAACATCGTGACAGGAGATTTATTTAGCCCTTTCCAACCGAGTTAAAACGATCGTGAGTTTCGACTTTACAAAATTCTAAGCAAATTTGTAAACGTCTTTAGCGGACGCAACCGGCGTCGATCTATCGTGACACTATCTAAGAATGAGACAAAAAATAGTTTTGCTCTTTGCGCACACGTTTCGTCCTGCCAGTTCGTTGAAACCCGCATGAGGGATGGCTGCGTCTTTTAATCCCGGCGCCTCCGCACGTAAGTAGATCAATTTTTAGTAGTTCTATTGTATTATTCATATTTATTTGATGTTTTTTGATTAAATACGAGTTTCTGTAGATATTATAGTCATCAAGTTTTTGCAAATGAAAGTATTAGTTTCGTAATTATTTATCGTCAAAATTAAACACGCACGATCATGCAACATCGGTCGTAGGACGTGATATTATAACATTTCGTTGTTTTGTGTTTTATTTGTTATTTTGATTCTATCTGGTATTAAAATTGCTTTTTTTTTGTATTAGGGGCTCGAATTACGGATGATGCAATATTTGAACAATTGTTGGACGGAAATCTATCGGAGATTGAAGATTTTAGCGACGATGACTTGGATTTTGAACCAAATAATCTGTTTGATCAATTGGCATGCGAAGATCTCTCCGATGGTGATATTCCTAATGAAGATGAAGAAATTAGTCACCAATTATCACCATTGATATGTTCACCAGTGATGCAGCCTCCGTCTACATCGATACCGCAACCTTCTGCTTCATTAATGACGCAACATCCTCCTCCAACAACGACTGAATCTCTATCAACAATGCAGTCGCCTTGCCCATCGTTATCATCTACGTCTCGTCGTCCTTTACATCGACTAAGGTCAGTAAATTTATCCTCTGAACGTTCGACATCAACCACCAGTATTCAGGAAAGAAGAACAGTGACAGCATCACGTTCTCAAGGACAAAGATCGGCATCAACACCAAGTATTAGGAAAAGAATATGGAAGCAGGTTCCATTTGTAGATAAACTGCACAACTATCTTCCATTGCCTACAAAACCAGTAAGGCGTCCCATCGAGTACTTTCGTGACTACATAGATAACGAGTTCATAGAAAGGATATCACACTGTACTAACTTATATTACTTACGTACTACAGGCCGTGAATTGAAAAGTACAAGCAGTGAGATCGCGAAGCTTATTGCAATACAAATACTCATGGGATGTCTTCCTTATACCCGACTGCCTATGTATTGGAGGGCTGGTACTAGGTTGGAAATTATCGGCGGTTTAATGTCACGGGACAGGTTTTTAACCCTTCGTAATGCACTACACGTAGTTGATTCAGATTCTCCACCTCCAACTGAAATTGGTAATCCACTATGGAAGGTTCAACCCATGATCGATCAAATTAAACGTGCTTGTAATAAATTAGAAAGGGTGCCGGGATTTTACTCAATCGATGAGCAGATGATACCATTTACAGGCCGCTGTCAACTACGTCAGGTAGTGAAAAACAAACCTAGGCCTGTAGGGTTTAAAAACTTCGTCCTGACAACTAGTGAGGGATTGATGTTGGATTTGGACAATAATTAAGTCGATCTCATTGATTGTAGTGACTAAAAATTAAGATTTTGTTGATTATTAAGAAGTAACATAGTTTATTTTTGTTCTAATTTAAAAAATTAAGAAGATTTCATTTGTTACTCGTGATTTTATAAATACTCATATAGTTTATTTTGTAATAAAGACTGATTAAAGTTGTAAGAAAACTGAAATATTCATATTTTATTTTAATTGATAATATTTATTTCATTAATTCGTTCTTAATCATTGATTATTTACATATACTCACGATCGTGCGACTTGCAAATTATTCCTGAACCTCACGTATGTGAGGGTCTGATTGCTGAAGACCAGCTTGCGTGAGATTTTTTTCAGTATTTTTTCCAGGGTCTCTGAACACTTTCCAAACGATAACTAAGTTTTTACTGATCTATGCGAGTTTTTTTACTTCCGGTTGCAAAGGGATTATTAGATAGTAATTATTGTATTAAAATTAAGTTTGTACAGTTGTCTGTTTGATTTACATAGTCCCGACAGAGCCTACTCATTTTAGTTTGGTTGTGGAAGGGAGTGCACCACACACTTGTGCATTATAAACATCTCCTGCGTACTTTGCTAGTATTCATTAAGATTGGAAAGAATCAGTATTTACATGCAATGTGGCCGTCCGTGTGGTGTCGGACGTAAAGAATAGCACCATCCCATAGCTTCCCGTGAGTGTCGTAAGAGGCGACTAAGGGACTTACCAGAGAATGGGCAGCAGCGTTCTCTGTGCCTTTGTAACAACCATACTGTGATCGCCAATCCGCCTGCCAAGCGTGGCGATTATGGCAAAACCCCCCCTTGGGGAGGCCTATGTCCAGCAGTGGACGTCTTTCGGCTGAAATGATGATGATGATGGTGATGTGGCAATCCTGCTCAGTGGCCCCCATTGATAACGATGTGGACGAGTTTTTAACCGGCTTCAAAAAGGAGGAGGTTATCAATTCAAATAATGTTTATATTTTCTTTTTGTTATGATTGTTCGGGCATAACTCTGTCTGGATTTGCAAAATTCTTTTTTGTTTGAAAGGGGTTTATTCCGAAATGGTCCCATAAAAATTTTACAAAAATTGATCAGCCAGCCCTTTTTGGGAAAATCATTAAAATCTCAAAAGAATCCCTTAGACGACGCTTTAGTTTCTTCATCTCTTTTAAGTGTGTGGCCGTTTCTTAAAGGATTTAGATGTTAAAGCAATACTAAAAAGCGAAATATAAAACGGTTTTTCTGCACACACATTACTTTACTTTCGGAAGTCGGTGGCGGTGGCTTATTGTTTGTTGTTTTGTATTGCCACCGACTTCCGAAAGTAATGTGTGTTCTGTGCTACAGTTATTTAAGTACCACTTTTAGTTTTTGATCACTCCCCCTTTTTTTTATTTAATTGTACATAATGTTATAACTTTTATTTTCAATTTTGTATGTGTTTAATTCTGGATTTTATACTTCTTATAGTTTTAGGGATTTGTGTTTGCTGCTCTCAAGTGAAGAGCAGCGCAACAAATGTTCCAACTACACAACTGACCCTGCTTAATGTAAATGACACTCACTTGACAATTTGACTGGGCATTGACACTTTAGCTGAATCCACATTTCGGACTTGACCGCTCCGGACACTAAAAGAGACAACAATAAAATAATACAATCAAGTTAAAGAGAACAGTAGATTACGCCACGCTTTACAATTGAGCTTCTATACTACGTACCTATACTGTAAAAAAAAAAGCTTAGAATAGCATAGTATTGAATATTTTTTCTTGCAATATTTTTTTTATTTTTATTACAAAAAGGTAAGGTTTGTAAATTAAAATGTAGCAGGTAATCTCCCATACTACTCATCCAATTTCAAAAATTATTTTATACTAGCTTTTGCCCGCGACTTTGTCCGCGTGAATGTCGGTTATCGTAGATGCAGACGAAGTCGCGGATTAAAAAGTAGGCTATGTCCTTCCCCAAGGTTCAAGCTATTTTCATGCCAAAGGACAATGCCAGAAACTATAGAACTTTGCCCCACTCAATAAAAGTCATGTGCAATATGTAGCATCTTACTGTTTATTTATAGCTGATGATAACTAAACATTAGTCTTAGTGACTGTAGAACTTGCGGTTTCCGTTTAAATCTAAAAACAAAAATGACATTGATTATAGGTTCAATTGTATTTAAGGTAAAATGAGTTTGTATTTTGTGGGTAGGTATTTCGTAATCCGCAAGTTCTAAAGAAAAACAATTTAGTATAGAGAGGTTCTATATTCATTACAATTATTTTTCTTCATTTACTTTTCCTGTACATGTGTTACTTTTTCTGTACATGGGTGGGGCAGGATCTGGCATTTTCATTTCATCAAAATCGGTTTAGCCCCGTTTCATCGTGAAAGCGTAACAGACAGAGTTACTTTCGCATTTATAATATTAGTATGGAAGAATGGATAAAAGTATGAATAACAGGAAGTTACGTTATCCCCGAGTGCTTTAGACTATATTTTATTAGGGATCCGTAAGTAAATTCACGCGGACGTCGCAGACACAAACAAAGTTATCCATACAAAAGACATGTTTCAGAATGGGCCTTCTATGTACACTACTTAAAAAATAAGAGAAATCTGTAGAATTCGGAAAAAATACATAATTTATTTAAATGTATACTGTTGTGGTAGTAAATTGATATTTAACAATTCTTTTTTATTGATTTTCCACATGGCGTCATTCAAATTTAGCTACTCTATAAACCATAGATCGACCACGAGCATGGAAATAGAATAGAGAGAGAACTATCAGCTGTCAGTGTCACAACAGTGTCACTTCACTCACTGTTGTCCGTATGTTCTGTGCTTTCAACTTGTTTTGTTTATAGTTTCTAGATTTCTCTTGAACAACCTCACTTTCGTTGAATTTAACACCGTTTCATTCCCATCTGTTTACCTGGCTATCAACAAATCGACGCAGAAAATCAAAATTTGACAAACATCATTAATCAATCAAAATGACAGCTTACCGCCATGACTGTTTTTTTGTTGTGTTGCAATTTCAAGTGCAATTTCTTGTGTTTTACCTGCCATTTTAAAGTAATTGGACAGTTGAGAACTATTTCAAAAGTGTTTCCCTATTTTTAAGTATGGTGTACAAGGACTGGGCCCAGGCGCCATACATTTTGAAACAACTCCTTTGACAAATGTGAAATTACCTCGCTCTGTGTGTTACCAAATTAAACTAAGAGGTTCTTTGGGCTGTAGATAAAGAAATAGGCTACTTTTTAGTCCGCGACTACGTCTGCGTCCGCGGTAACCGATATACACGCGGACGGAGTCCCGTCTAAACGCTAGCAGTAAATAAAAATTAATTATGTTGCCATCAGGTACTAACCACCACTCTATAGCATGTTCAATGCTCTTGAAGTGTGTCGGTCTACTTCGTAAGAAGCTCTGCATGCTGGCCAATGCGTCCATTGCGGTGCCTGTGAACATAAAAGGGTTACTTATTTACGTAGACAGAGAAGGCACTATAGACTGCTGATCATCTTCTATCTCGCTTACACAAGAAAAAGAAAAATATATACAAGATGCTTGTAAAGAAAAGAAGCAGAGCTTAATATTTTTTGTCCCTCATCGCGTGCCGCGTTTTTGGCTCATGTGCCTAAACAAAGTCGTTACTGTAAGTGTTCTTGGTTGTGCTTTTCTGTCCCTTTCAGCGACACGCTGAGCAGTAGTCTAGTGTTCTATGTCTATGCTTATTTAGCTACTTTCACTTTCGTTTCGCACTAGGTCCACTTCGGTGGTAGGTAGAGGTGGACACAGCTCTCCACACGATCCATCTTTCCCTGTTACCAGACTATCTGGCGCAGTGAGATACGCAGTTTCCAACTGGGGCTTTCACTTGATCAGTTCCTCGCATTGGTGATCTGCCGCGCGATCTGATTCGCTCCACTTTTCCCTGTATGACAAGCCGCTCTATGGAGTCGTTATCCCGCCTGAGTACTGGTAACATTTCCCAATTCGACAAACACCCCCGTGCTACACCTCCAACCCAACCCTACAACTCCCAAACTCCAGGCTGCTACTGAGAAATTCCTAATGGATAAATCCAATAATATAATAGATAGGAAGCAAGGTTATTCCTGAGCACCACATCCCTGTTTTATGGTATTAGCTAGCTAGTTGTATAAATGATGTCCTACCTTAGCAAACAAGAAGGTAGTCATAATATATATCTAAAAGTCAAAAAGGATTGATAAATGCCATTATATTAAGGTGGGTACAGGTAAGGAGAACTGTCTCTGTGTATCAAAAGTGTCCGTTAAAATGCGTTAAATAAGGGTGGCGCTAAAATCGCGACCGGGTAAAAATTTTCAAACTCGGCATACTTCAATCTGTCAGCAAAATGCTAAATTGATAAATTCATACTATACCCTACGCCTACGCTAGCGCCATTATGGCGGGTTTTGGAACTGTTATGTACTGCTTTTAGGGTTCCGTATCCAAAGGGTAAAAACGGGACCCTATTACTAAGACTCCACTGTTCATCTGTCTCGCTGTCTGTCACCAGGCAGTATCTTATGAAGCTGGACGGCGTGATAGCTAGACAGTTGACATTTTCACAGATGATGTATATTTGCTGCCGCTATAAGAACAAATACTAAAAACAGAATAAAATAAATATTTAAGGAAAAAATCACATTTGATGTATGGTCGTATGGGAGCCCCATACAACCATACATCAAATGTGATTTTTTGCCTTTTTTTTTTGCTTGATGGCTAATTTATCATTATACGAAAACGTGAGTATTGTTACACATTATAGATTGAGAAAAACGGATTAACTTAGTGTTGTCGGGTTCGTCCGACTAGTTTCGATGGCATACGGCCACCTTTCTCAAGGAGTTCCACAGGATGACACACCGTCCGTCGCGTCAGTGTCCGCAGGAACACGACGGGCGGTGTGACATCCTATGGAACTCCTTGATGTCTAAGGTTGTCGTGAACGGGCGCCGTTAGTTGGGACTGGTCATCTCTTAGCTGCCTCGGTTATGCTAATTTTATTTTGAATTGTTTATTATGATTATATTTTTATCTAAACCTCTTTTAACGTACACGACTTGTTACATTGTTCTCACATTGTACCCTAGATTCAATATGAATGATGTATTCGAAATTTGTAACATATTATTGATTTTAAAAGAGTGTTGTTCATGGAGTTTCTTGCTTGTTCTTCTCCATAGAAACCTACTGTTTGGAACGAGCAACTGGCATCAACTTTCTGACTGACTGACTCTGACAATTAAAAAGTACCTGTAAATTGTTTATTTGAAATAAATGATTTTGAGTTTTGAGTTTGAGTACAGATAATGGTAGGGAAACCTTCGTGGGCGACTCTGACTCGAACTTGGCCTGATTTTCAACTTTCCCCGCATATGAGCTAATTCTTTTTACCTCTACCCTTCATACATCTTACCTTCCACCACATCAATGACAGCAATGCCATGTATAGCGTGCTCCAAGGACGGCTGCAGAGCCACTCGCACAGCGACCGCGCCACCCATCGAGTGACCCACCAGAACTAATGGTGGGATGCCATCGACGAACAGCTTGTGTAATATCTGTTCTACGTCACTGAAAACCAAATGCTTATTATTTATCAGGGACGATGGAGCAGGCCATTTCCGAAACTAAACATCCAATTTTCAAAATTCTTTGACCAATAGGAAGCTATTGGATCCTTAAGATCGACGACACGGTTGGCGCAGTGGATGAGCGATCGACTGCTGCGCAGCGTGTTGCGGGTTCGATTCCCGCCCAGGGTAAACATTTGTGTGATGAGCACTTGTGTTTGCCTTGTGTCTGGGTGTTGTTTATCTATATATGTATGTATTAAAAAAAAAAAAAAATGTATTTGTGTATGTATATCAGCTGTCTGACTCCCATAGTACAGGGTCTCCCTAGTTTGGGGTCAGATGGCCGTGTGTGAAAATGTCCCCAAATATTATTATTATTTGTGGTTGTCTTGTTTGTTCTCAGCTCTTTGGCTGGTTTCAACTGCATTTACGGGCCGGAGCCAAGTAAATGTAGCGTGTGGTGTGTAAATGTTATGTTGAGGGTGTATTGTGTTGGGGTCCTACTTCGTGTTCATCAATCTGCATGAACTTTCTCACGATTCGGCATGTATTTAATATGGCAGCTTTCTGTAGGGTAATATAGAGAGTTTCTTTTAAATCAAGTAGTTTAAGGCTATGGAGAAGATGATTTGGGATAACGCCTGTTGTGGAGAGAACTATAGGAATTATATAAACTTTTTCTTGTCGCCATATTATTATTATTATTATATTTTATATACTTTATGTATCTCGGGACCCAGAGGTCCCGGGCCTTTGTAAGGCGTACGAGGAGCCGAAGCCAACTCGCAGAGGCCCCTTAGGTAGCTTTATATGAAATAAGACATCAACCGACGATTATCCCTGTATGCACTATGCAAGTGCACCCAAGGACAACCCCCGGTTGGTGCAGGACTATTACAGGACATGGAAACTAACAGTACTGGACTATGGGTATGGGTTGCTAAAGTGACTTGGTTACCTGGAACTATGAAGTGACTATGGCCCCTGCCGAATCAATGTTTGTATACATGGATAAAATAGCAGGGGGTGACTTGCACACTCACTAAATGGGCCCCCTGAAACAGTCGCTAGCACGAAGTGACGTAGCGACAAGGGGGCAACATATCTTGAGGTGCTAGAGGAGTGGAGAGGTATTCCACGGCTGTCAGGACAATCCCGGAAGTACGGTCAAGATCCCTACCAGCGTCTTACTGGAATACTTCCTTACCCCGAGCACGAATGCTCTCGCGAGTTTCCACTCTAACCGGCCAATTAAGGCAAGATAGAGGTGGGAGCTCCGTTCCTCATCTCTGGCTTGCCCTTATTGAAAGGCAAGCCAGAGATGAGGAACAAGACTTCTCCCGGGAGATCAGGTCCGTGGGGTCGCTACTGCCCAACAGCTCGCCACAAGCTGCCCTGCGGGTTTATTATTATTATTATTATTATTAAGAGCAAATATAATAATAATAAATTTATAAGCTATATTTTATTATCATAAATGTAGCTTGAATAAATGATTTAAATAAATCTTAGGTGATGAACAGAAGTTTTGTGTAAGTGAGTTTGTGTTGGTAAACACAACCACAATACAGGAGAAATTCCTATTACGACGCAATTTTATTTAAAAAGTAAGAAGACATATTTTCTAATAAATGCAGAACATAATTACTTATTTTTGTTTTATTTAAATTTACACATTGCTCTTTTAACGTGACATAGGTATGTGCAACATTTTGGTTCACTTAATTTAGTGATAATAATAATAATAATATGTGGGGACATTTTCACACACGGCCATCTGACCCCAAACTAGGGAGACCCTGTACTATGGGTGTCAGACAGCTGATATACATACACAAATACATTTTTTTTTTTTTTTTGTAAATACATACATATATATAGATAAACAACACCCAGACACAAGGCAAACACAAGTGCTCATCACACAAATGTTTACCCTGGGCGGGATTCGAACCCGCAACACGCTGCGCAGCAGTCGATCGCTCGAGCCACTGCGCCAACCGTGTCGTAGTGATCAATATCTTTTCTTAAAAAAAAAATGTAAAATGCACCATGATTTCCTGGGTAAACATTATAATATTTAGCCCATACTGTCCCACTGCTGGGCAAAATAGAAGGTCCCTTCATCATTGGTCATCACATAGAAATTATATGTTTAGACATTGTAAGCAATTGCTTTGCATTCAAAACTACTTTGTTATGGTTTCATACCTCATAACAGAACACTATAAAAGATCACTTTTTGTCCTTTTGTCACAAATACAATATTTTTCTCAAGATATATGCAACTCTATACACTATGCCATCTGTCTCAACTTTTCGTTATGTCTTGCAAATTCTTAAGAAAGCTTTCCAAGTTGTACTGCCGTCTCTTTCATGGTCTACCGTGGCCCCATCTGGCTACTTCAAGGCACCAATTTTGGAAAATAGTCATTTGAATTTTAGACAATGTTAGAGGGAAGAACACCAAAAAAACGTTTGGGACAGACCACAAGTGATCTTATGCAGGTTTTCTCCTTCAGGTGTGTTAGAACCTCAAAAAGAAAAACAAATGAGTAAATAGTTGTTGGTTTACTCACTGCACAAGTGTTTCAATGCTTAGGTCATCCGGATCGTCAGCCTTAGTCTCCCCGTGGCCCCTAATGTCAATTGATACCACCTGACAGTAAATCATGTTTGTTATCTCCTCCTGAAAATAGAAACGAGATTAAAAAAATTGTTCTAAAAAAATATTACCATTATTATTGAATAAAAGTACACTTTCAACCATTTAATTGTAAATATATTGTTACACTATAATAAACAATTTATTATTTAGAAATCAGTAGAAAATGTTGACGTCAAGTCGTCATCAGTTAAGCACTCACCGAAAATAAAGCCCAACTGAGTCCCGAGTATCCGCCACCATGCAGAGTCACTATCCTGGGCCTGTCTTGATGATCAGGCTCCCGAGACAGGTACACCCTGAAGGTTCCACCATCTGTCTCCACATCTACAGTCTTGTCGAAATACTCCTTCCATAGCACTGGAGTGTAGTCCTTACGACGGCCTGCGCCAAACGGTGCCATTCTGAAAGAAAATTAACACAAGTATAGTTGACTGCACATCTGTAAGTAGCACGCGAAATAAATCTTTATTACAAAAAGATAAGGGCGATGCCGAAAATTGTTGCTATGAAACATCATTGAAAAAGGTCGAGTTTCTTTCCCGCGACTGCGCTCCCAAAGTTCAGCAATTCAATAATCAAAATTGCACAAGCAGGAAATTAAATGACGTTTATGTATTGACAAAACTGTAAACTTGATTTTCTATGCATGATGTCAATGTTTAAAAACAATGCACATTATTTGTGATTAAAAACAATCGAACAGCCATTTCTATCGCAGTTCGGTGGTAATATGACACTGTCAGCATTGAATTTACGTTTTACCTAGCGTTGTTGTACAATATTTACAGTTATTTTTTGCCAAAATATACTGTCCCTTCTTACTTTGGTATTCCAGAAGTTTTGGGACATCTTGGCGGCAATTTGTTTTTCATGATAGTCTTCTGAAGAGCAGACATTACTAATTTTACTTAACAAATCACTTTTTTTATACACTCTATGTTATTTTCGTGAAGAAGACCACTATTTTTGTTTAAAATATTGCTAATGCTAACATCACAATTTGACCCGGTTCTCCGACATCATCCGACATTACATACATTTTATATACATATTTCGGATTCTTCCACAGATAAAAAACAATACTAAAATATTATAGTGTATTATCTATGACTAAAATCACCTTGATTGAAGGTTGTATTGTAGAATTGTGGAAAAAGCTGTCCCGTACTACTCGATTACTCGCCTAATACTTTTTTTTTACAAATCGGTTTTACTTAGTGCTGTACTAAATTAATACTCTGTGTTAATTTACTTTCACATCACATCACTATCAGTATCAATTGACATTATGACAATTCCATTTTCTCTTTCTGGCAAACGAATCAATAAACTCGAGAGTTTTTGTTTACAATTTTATTATCCCGACTGTATTTACAGCTTAGAAAAAACTGAAACAAACAATACTTTTATGTACTAATACGGCTGTGACCTTACAGAGTTCACTCAGCTCATAATATGCCGGAACATCTGTGGTCTGATGAAAGAAAAATATGTCGTATTTGTCTTCGTATAGATCCCCGATCGCCCAATATCTTCACCAGTCATTATTACGAACGGCAGACCTTATATTGCGATATGTTGGCATATTGCACTAAAGTTTTGGTGAGTAAATATACATACATTATATTTATTTACTACTAACTGCTGCGCGCGACGTCTGCGTAGTTTTCAGAATTAAAGTTATAAATAATCCCAGAGGAACACAAAAACGGAATAAAAATTATCAGAGTTAAGTCACATCAATACCTACATAAGTGCAAAATTTCAGCTAATTCTGTTCAGCGGTTTAAACGTGAAAGTGAACAAACATACACTCATCCGCACAAACTATCGCATTTGTAAGATTAGTACAGTACGGTCAACGTATCTTGGCGCGTCTGAAGTTAGCCGATTAGCTGCGCAGTAGACAATTTTGTTCCTAAGAGTACCTTTGCGCAGCCAAACAGCTAACTTCAGACGCGCCAAGATACGTTGACCGCATTGTAAGATTCTATAAAGACTTGAATTCCCTAAGATGACCTAATTTACAGTGGTGAATGTTCTATATTTTTGCCAAGCTAGTCTGTAACTACATAAAGTAGTGTTAGGGTAACTAGTACTATTTTGTTGTAGGAGTCTTTCGCTATACATTGTAAATAGAAATTTTAGTTTTTAATGTTGCACAAAGCCACTATAATTTACCTGGTTTTTAAGATTGTGAAAGACTAAAACAATAATATTTTTAAAATTTTTCATCAATTTAAACTTTACTTTTACTTTTTCCAGTACTAATCACAAAATTCTTCTTTTTTTTAGCTGCACCGAAAAGATGGTCTACCTCCATACATGTGTCATAACTGCATCGCACATCTCGTGGATATGTACGAGTTCCATTTGGAATGTGAAGAGAGTGAGAAAAACTTTCTTAGGTTGTTGTCTGTGAGGTGACGCGTGGACTCCGAGTGAGCCATGAAGGTTTCACTTGAATGGATTCCAAAATTCAACATTTCAGTACATATATCACAAATTATTCTAACTGTGGATTAGTTTTGAATATGGATGTTGTAGATCATGCTATAGAAACATGAATATTGCCAGGATTTACTTCTAAAATTGCATTAATAACCAGTAGCTAAATAGTTGATGTTCTTTATTCATACACTTGTATTTATATAATAACTTTTTTTAGTAGATAATAGTAGCAATAAGAGTATCAGGAACTCACTCAAAATTCTTTTGTAAGAAGTCTATTGCCAAATTAGAGAAGAAGTAATTGGTGGGCAGGGTGCATATAGCCTGACTATCTATTTTTAGATGTCTAATGATATCTAATGGAAAGTTTGAATGTGCAAAAGCAAGTAGAGTCACTGTTTTGGCATTCAAAACGCCCACAAGCACAGTAGAACTTGCTGAAGAACATCTGACTGTAGAAATAAATGTGTATTCAATATTTGAATAATGGTAAAATACACATAAACTTGGGAGGTGGACTGGCCAAGATAAGACTGACACACCTGGAAGTGGGGATGGGTACCAGGGTAGGCCTATGCAATGGGGATGATAGGTTCCGACAGTTTAAGTTAATGTATTTAACATAATATGACAACAGATCCTAAAAGGATCATTTGTTAAAATGATGAGGCTTTGTGGCAGGATGAGGATGGATTGGAAAGGAGAAAGGGAGAGCCCCGCAGTGGGAAACCAAAGGCAAAAAGAAAAATTATGAAGTATTCTGAATATGCACACCAGATATTCAAGTTGTTTAGGTCGTAAATTCACCTTGGTACAAACTACCCATCATGTTTGGGTACATGTACTTGTAGGTATTTCATCTATATAACATCTTGGTTACATTCTAATAGTGTCTAACCAAAGGTTGATTTGTGGCCAAAGCTGAAACCAATCGATCATCGCCATAATCTTCGCCAAAGCCGGAAGCTAAACCGGAACAGCTAACTGTCTGTAGGCCATACATATAATTCAATTCTGTAGTGCTAATATGCCACCAAAAAAAAACAAATTTTTATTCAATCGAAAAGTGCCATAAAAATGCATCTAAATTTTAAATTTTCAAATTTCGCGCTTAGTTTGACGAAAACGCTTCGTAGTGGCCGCCATATTGATCTGCGGAAATGACGTCAGTTCGCTGAGTAACAAATGCGCTGAAATTATAAATGATAATTGTATATAATTTAAAAATAATGACTATAATATTTAGTAATAGGTGTAATAATTAAAAAATTACGTTGTTTACGAAAATAATAAAAGTACAAAGCCTATAAACACTAAACGGTTGACTGACAGTTAATATTTTTTTGTTTACACAGCCGTACGGCGGAATAAAATGGCGGCTACTATTTCATGGTGTTATAATACAGATTAAAAAAAAATTAAAACTTTGAAATATAATTTAAAAAAATATTTTGTGATTTTATGAACTAAAACTAACATTTTCCGACTGGTTTTTGGCGAAACTATCTCAATAATATATTATATATTTATAGATTTTTTCTCATATAGAGTAAAATACCTAATTCGTAACATTGAATAAACTATTTCGGCGCATGCTAGAAAGTCTAGAAACGTTCAGCTTTGGCCCATTTTTGTTAAAAGCTTTGGTTGTACACTACATTCAATAATTAATATCACAATATTTATTAACTTGACTATTGACTATGATATAAACATTTATAACAAAGAAATTAATGGAGTAGTTTAGCATATTGACATACCGCAAGCGCAGGTTGCATCAAAACAAAAGATTTTACGAATACCTATCAATATTATATATTTTATACCTAAAATTATAAGTACCTATGCGTAAAACGTTAAATTATAATGTGATAATTTGGTGCAGCCTGCTGATAATATTTTAATATAGTCAGTCATGTCATTATTATTATAAAATTGTAAACATTGCATTTCAAGTACATACATATTTCTCAATAAATGAATGTGCTAAAATATTCCTGTGTTTTCACTACAACAAGACAGCCCTTACAGGTATCTATTTTCTGTAAAAACGGTGCTGTACTGTAACAGCCGCGGCACCACAACATTATCTAATTTATATAAAAGCGAAATACCACTCATTGATAATCCTGAAATCTCGATCCTATGGAGCTGAAAGAATCATGGCAGGATTTGTACAAAAAAAATAGAGATGTTTACTCAATTTACAATAGCATTAGACAGAAGTTAAAAAAGGTTCTTTTTAATGCACACTTTGTAACAAAAGTACAATAAACATGTTAAAGTTACGACAGACTCCGAATTTATTGTAATCTATTTTTACAGTAGTTGAACCGCGTATTTGTAATCATTTTAATAATTTGTCTTCTAAAATTATGTGACTTTCATTTAGTTGTATATTTAATTCCAATTTAAAATTACAGTGTCAATGCTAAAAACCTAACAGAAACAGGGATGAACAATGATATTCTAATTGGGGATGAACAATACCCGGAACGTTATTCGTTTCACTGTAATTCTACCAAATTTAAAATGTTACCTAATCTTTAAAAGACTTTTATTCTGTTTATATTATTATACGTCTATATTTAGTACTATCTTAGATGTATTTATCAAAATTATGTTAAAATAAGTGTAATTAAAATTGTTTTAACTTATCTTTGAAATATAATGTTTTGTATTCCTGCTTCTATGAGCCTCTTTTTTCTAATGCTATTATAAATGGAGTATAAAGAAGTTGAAATTCTAATTCGTATATTCTTCGGTAAATACCTACCTAAAGAGTACCTTCAGGCATTAAACCCCGCAAAAAAAAAAGAATAATTTAACGAAAAGCTCACTGTTACTGTCAGTCGCCGTGTTTCGTTCTGAAATAATGAGATTTTCTTACTAATAATAACTCTTTGCCCCCAACAGTCCACAGCTGATGGAGCTACTGAAAGTAACAGAAACTTTCAGTAGTGCCAGTGGACAAATTTGCGGTCATGCATGTCAAGCGAGGGGAGATTGTGGAATCCGAGGGAGTTCAGCTCTCGGATTCCATAAACCTTAGATCCCTCTCTTCAATTGAGACCTATACATATTTGGGTATGGCGGAAGCGTTGGGCATCAATGCTGCTGACATGAAACAATCGTTGAAAGAGCTCTTCTTTGGCCGCCTGAGGAAAGTATTCAATAGTGTTTTGTCAGGCGGAAATAAGGTGCGCTCCGTCAACGGGTGGGTCATGCCGGTCCAGATGTACTCTTTCGGTATACTCAAATGGACTCAAACGGAACTCGATACCCTGGATAGGAAAGTCCGTACATTGTTGACAGCACATCGGATGCATCACCCACGGTCATCGGTGATGAGACTGTATATCCCGCGGAAGTGTGGTGGCTTCGTAAATGCTAAGACCCTGCACAACCGTGAGATATGCAGTCTCAGGGAATATTTCTTAGAAGCCGACGTGGGGATGCACCGAGATGTAGTTGCAGTGGACAAGGGCCTCACCCCGCTTTCCTTGGCTAAAGAGAACGGGTGCAAGCCTGTAGTGCTAAGCCAGTTCTTGAAAATGGCAATGTCACATTGTACTGGGATCGATCCATCATCACTGACAGGACTATTGTAGCCAATAAGTCTGGGCCTCAAGTCTGCTATAACAATAGTGTCGGAATGGTCTATAATTAATTTCATAATTGTTGATTTTGACAAGTTTAGTAATCTACTAATATAATGGCGTCATTATGAAAATCAATGATAGACCATTCTGACACTATGTGTGGTGGATCGATTGGAGAAGCGCTCAATGAATATTGACATAGCAGTTCCGCATGACGTGAACCTCGTGAAGGTCGAGAAAGACAAGCAAATAAAATATCTTGACTTGGCCCGCGAGGTTGTCGACATGTGGGATGTGGAATCAGCGATCATTGTGCCGATAGTTGTTACAGCCAATGGCTTAATTGCCAAGAGTCTCGACCAACATCTAAGGAGGCTCTCGTTAGGCGGCTTGGGTATTGTCTTGTTTTCCATAAAATCATTTGTACTATTAAGTATTGTTTTCCATAATCGTCCCCTGTCATAATATTTACTTGCACTATTATCATTTATACTAATAACGCTTGTCATATCAACTTATTACTCATAACTTTCATTTGCCATAAAATAAGTTTCCATAATAACATATGTCATAATCATTAGTTTCTATAAGTAACACATTACATAATCACTACTACTACACATAAGCAACATTCTCTTACTCTCTTCTCTTCTCTTAGTCCCTTTACTTGACATCATGGACTTAATTATTAAGTCCATGCTTGACATAAGCAACATTAAATATAATTTTTAGAAACGTTTATTGTTTTGTACAAAAATTAATGTCATTATGGCCACCTACTAACCAAATGATTTATTACAGTAATCAATCTTTAAACAATAAAAAGTTAGTAAAAATCGAAACGGGTAGGTTAGGTGAGAACTGTGACCACCCAGATGTCCTCATTTGCATAGCAAATAATCTTAAGACATTTGTTTTGGTATAAATAGAATTCGCATAATGTTACTAGGCATAATGTGCAAATCTATTGTGCCACGCTAAAGTATTGTCTTAAAAAACAATAAGTTGTGCTACAAAAGTTTGTGACAGAAACGAATCGCTGCAAAACCGACTCCACGTAGTCTTGTCTGCCCTACGCCTAGAGTGTCATCTAAGCCCGCGTAGGCGCGGAGGGGCGAGGCGGCCCGCGAGCTGAGGACCAGGTGGTTTTAAAGCTCGCCACCGAGGCTGAGGAGCAAGCTGAAGCTGCGGTGGCGAGCGTAAAACACATCTGCGACGATAAGCTCGCGTGGAACCGCCGAAACCACGCAGCGCCGGAGCAATGACAGAAACCATGCCTGCTGCATGTTGCATGTTTGCTTGCATGCTGCATGATTACTTGCATGCTGCATATTTGCTTGCATGCTGCATGCTTGCTACATGCTCGCTTGCATTCTGCATGCATGTTTGCTTGCTGCATGGTAAAAATATGTTTTAATATCATTATGCGTAAATAAATTTATGCTTTAGAATGTTATGCTAAATCATTATTAGTATTATGATTAGAAAAATCATGCGTAACCTGTTATGCGTAAATAATGGTTATGCTAAAATATAATTAGGAGAAACAAATGTATGCAAAGTTATATTAGGTCTTAAAATTTCATGCAAATGGATAGAGAAGGTTTATTTTTAGGGTTTCCTTGTGAATAAAAAATCTGTATCTGTTAACATGATCATAACATCAACATTGCAGGCGGTTGTACTGAACTAGCATTGTTGTACTAGTATGGGCAAATGAATAATATGGTGAATAAATCTTATGAAAAACGAAATTATTGAAAATAAAAAATATAGCAAATTATTATGACCCTTGATCGAATAGGACCAATGAAATTAGTAAAAATGATTTTGTGTAATTTAACGATTATAGCAACTGAAGCATTATTTCTATGGCAAATAAAAGTATGGCATATAAAATTATTGCATTTTAAATCATGGCAAACATTAGTAAACCCTCTCTGGAGCCCTGACCGCCGGTAGCTTGGACCCTGTTCCCGATACCAATGGGCTACTATTTTTTATATTTTTAAATGTTTTTATTTTTTATTAATATATAAAAATGTATTTTATAGTTAATAAATGGTGATAATAATAATAATATTTTATTGACATACCAGGTTACAAAACTTTTTTGAAGCCTCTGACTCCCGAACTAGGCTATTACTCTGAAATTGCATCGTTAGGGAAATTATATCACAAAATAATGTTTTTTTTTTACACACACTTGTCTGCCAATTCGATAGATCCGCATCCGTTAACGTCGCTTGTCACTTTCTTTTTCTTATAAACACAAAATGGGCATCGAAATGAAACGAAAAAGTGTTATTTTCATTTCGTAACATTTAAATTAGGCGGGGGTTTAAAAATATGGTATGTATATCACCTTACTCCTGGTAATGTATTTTTTTCATACAAATGAATGTATGGAGCTCGCCATGATTCTTTGGCAGGTTTTTGCAACGAATTTGACTTCTACTTTCAAGCTTCAATGAACAAGCCTTCATGTGATGACCGTGATGGTTATAAAAGGTATTGTGATGGTCCAATGCGAAACCGTTCCTACGGGTATAGCACGTGGTAATTTTCAATAAGTACCTACCTATGTTTAAATGTACTAAGATAGAATCAATATTAAAAGTCTTGCTTTCAACAAGAAGCGCGTTTTTAGTGTAAATCACAGCACAGCGCTGTATACTTAAACATTTGTGCCCGCAACTTCGACGGCGTGAATTCAATTGCGGATCCTTAATTTTTTGATAATAAAATATAGCTAACCATTGACATAATATATGTACCGTAGCTAGCACTCAGAGATAAGTTAGGTAACGTAGTTTCCAATTGGTGAATGATTTTTTTAAACATTAAACTTGGTTTAGCATTTGTTTAGTTTGTTACAAGTGAAACTTTTTTACTAGGTATCTCCACGTATCCAGGTACCTATAATAATAAAAATGTGTGGGAACAAGTATAAGTTTTACCTTTATATTTTAGTGTGTGCGTTTGGACCGCGCGGCCACGGCGATATTTCGAAAAAAAAACTATTGCAAGATTATGTAATATTTTGTAAAAGCTGATTCCCAAAACCATAAATTTGTCGAAGTTATGGTTAAAAAGTTAAAAAGGTTTGAACGTGGCCGCGCCATTGAAACGCGGAGAACCACGCGGCCACGGAGATCTTAAAAACTAAGTATATAAAGAGAGCTGAAATTCAGGTAAATAACAGATACAATTTGTAAAAAAAATGTAAAAAAACAGAAAAAAATCCTAGGTTTATATTGTAGGAGCTGCAAGACAAAAACCCCATGGCCGCGCCATTGAAACAGTAAATAACACGATATCGCTGATATAAATTCATTGTAAAATCTAGATTTGAA
The DNA here is from genome assembly GCA_947361185.1 of Charanyca ferruginea. Classification (NCBI taxonomy): domain Eukaryota; kingdom Metazoa; phylum Arthropoda; class Insecta; order Lepidoptera; family Noctuidae; genus Charanyca; species Charanyca ferruginea. The sequence goes on along the minus strand of OX376077.1, from coordinate 17,221,535 downwards.
TTTGTCGAAAATGGAAAAAAAATATAAAAAATACCTAGGTTTATATTTTAGGAGCTGTAAGACTAAAACCCCGTGGCCGCGCCATTGAAACGGTGGAAAACACGTTATCGCTGATATCTCGCTGAACAAGCATCGCAGAGGTCTGAAGTTTTTAGTAATACCTAGATTTGAATTTGTCGAACATGAAAAAAATACCTTGGTTTATATTTCCGGAGCAGTCGTGCGGTATTGCGTAAAAATAAGTTTTGATTATCTATCGAAAAAAGTAAGTATTAACGAGATCTTTTTCTGTTACAGAAAAATAGATAAATAAAACCTTTTTCTACGCGATACCGCACTACTGCTCCTGAAATATAAACCTAGGTATTTTTTGTAATTTTTTTTCATTTTCGACAAATTCAAATTTAGGTATTACATAAAACTTCAGACCTCTGCAATGCATTTTCAGCGTGATATCGGCGCTAGAGTGTTATTCACTGTTTCAATGGCGCGGCCTTGGGGTTTTTGTCTTGCAGCTCCTAAAATATAAACCTAGGACTTTTTACTGTATTTTTACATTTTTTTTACAAATTAAATCTGTTATTTACCTGAATTTCAGCTCTCTGCTATGCTTAGTTTTAAAGATCTTCGTGGCCGCGCGGTTCTCCGCGTTTCAATGGCGCGGCCACGTTCAAACCCTTCTAACTTTTTAACCATAACTTCGACAAATTTATGGTTTTGGGAATCAGCTTTTACAAAATATTACATAATCTTGGAATAGTTTTTTTATTCGAAATATCGCCGTGGCCGCGCGGTCGAAACGCACACACTAAAATATAAAGGTAAAACTTAGAGAATAAAGATTCGATTTTTTGTATAATTATATTTGTTAATAATGGCGACACGGTTGGCGCAGTCGCTGAGCGATTAACTGCTGCCTGCGCAGCGTGTTGCGGGTTCGAATCCCGCCGTGGCCGCGCGGTCGAATTACGTCGCACACAATTTAGTATAGCTAAAGACTAGTGACTACAGAAAAACATCATTCAAATTTCAAACTTTAACGGAGATTTTCAAAAAAATGATTTCGTAAAAATATTGATGGTCCTGAGAGTAAAATTGCGAGTTGAACACAACAGAAAAAAAGCGGCCAAGTGCGAGTCGCACTCGCCCATGAAAGGTTCTGTAGCAGCAAGGAACATAGGTAATATAAAAGTTCTTGTCATCATCATCATCATCATTTCAGCCGAAAGACGTCCACTGCTGGACATAGGCCTCCCCAAAATAATGGGGGGATTTGCCATAATCGCCACGCTTGGCAGGCGGGTTGGCGATCGCAGTATGGTTGTTACAAAGGCACAGAGAACGCTGCTGCCCATTCTCTGGTGAGTCCCTTAGTCGCCTTTTACGACACCCACGGGAAGATATGGGATGGTGCTATTCTTTACGTCCGACACCATACGGACTCTTCCGGAAAATTCTTGTAGTTCGTTGTAACTTTGTTTTAATAGTAAATTGCGGTTTACGATTCATGACGTATTAAAAAAAACTAGTCACTAGATCTCGTTTAAACCAATTTTCGGTGGAAGTTTACATGGTAATGTACATCACATATTTTTTTAGTTTTATCATTCTCTTTATTTAGAAGTTACAGGGGGAAACTATTCAGTTTAGAAAAAAATATAAATAAATATTATATATATTATAAATATTATTATTATTATTATTCACATTCATTTATTTTATATACATATTAAATTACATTTTTAAATATTCATATAAAAACAAAAACATTTAAAAATATAAAAAAATAGTACCTCACCGGTATCGGGAACAGGGTCCAAGCTACCGGCGGTCAGGGCTCCAGAGAGAGGAACCTCCTGACAATGCGGGCCGTGTCCAGAGGTACTGCCTTCTGAATCAAGCCCTTGATCCAGCCGTCTAACGAGAGCCTCCTTAGATGTTGGTCGAGGCTCTTGGCAATTAAGCCATTGGCTGTAACAATTATCGGCACAATGATCGCTGAGTCCACATTCCACATGTCGACAACCTCATGGGCCAAGTCAAGATACTTTATCTGCTTGTCTTTCTCGGCCTTCATGAGGTTCTCGTCATGAGGAACAGCTATGTCAATAATCATTGCGCGCCTCTCCAATCGATCCACCACCACTATAGGCTTATTGGCTACAATAGTCCTGTCAGTGAAGATGGATCGATCCCAGTACAATGTGACATTGCCATTTTCAAGAACTGGATCGGGCACATACCTGTAGTATGGAACTTCTGATTCCACGAGGTTGTAATTCAGAGCAAGTTGCTGATGGATAATCCTGGCCACAAGGTTGTGCCTGTGCAAGTACTCTTCGTTAGCAAGACGAGAACATCCAGAGATAATATGACGGATTGATTCACCCGGCCGGTGACATGCCCGACAAATGTCAACCGTGCCATCCTTCACAATAAATCTCCGGTAATTATTCGTCAAAATAACTTCGTCCATAATTGCACACACAAAACCTTCGGTTTCTCCAAATAGATCAGCGAATCGTAGCCAGGATACGAACGTTAAGAAATCCACATCGGGCCCGTGAAGGGCCCGGAAAAAGCGTCCGTGAAGCTCCTTACTCTTCCACACCTCCTCGCGATCATTAGTCTCAAGCACTACAGGCTTGCACCAGTTCTCTTTAGCCAAGGAGAGCGGGGTGAGGCCTTTGTCCACTGCAACTACATCTCGGTGCATCCCCACGTCGGCTCCAAGGAAATATTCCCTGAGACTGTATATCTCACGGTTGTGCAGAGTCTTAGCATTTAAGAAGCCACGACCTCCGCACTTCCGTGGGATATACAGTCTCATTACCGATGACCGTGGGTGATGCATCCGATACGCTGTCAACAATGTACGGACTCTTCTATCCAGGGCATCGAGTTCCGTTTGAGTCCATTTGAGTATGCCGAAAGAGTTGAAGAAGCTCAACAAGACTGGCATGACCCACCCGTTGAAGGCGCGCACCTTATTTCCGCCTGACAAAAGACTATTTAATACTTTCTTCAGGCGGCCAAAGAAGCGCTCCTTCAACGATTGCTTCATGCCAGCAGCATTGATGCCCAACGCTTCCGCCATACCCAAATATTTGTAGGTCTCAATTGAAGAGAGGGATCTAAGGTTTATGGAATCCGAAAGCTGAACTCCCTCAGATTCCACAATCTCCCCTCGCTTGACATGCATGACCGCACATTTGTCCACGCCAAATTCCATCCTGATGGCGCTACTGAAAGTTTCTGTTACTTTCAGTAGCTCCATCAGCTGTGAACTGTTGGTGGCAAAGAGTTTTAGGTCATCCATGTAAAGGAGGTGAGATATTACCTGACCTCCTCTCTTCAATCTATAGCCTAGACTTGAATTCTCCAGCAGTGTGCTTAGAGGATTCAAGGCTAAGCAGAACCAAAGTGGACTCAAACTGTCGCCCTGAAATATACCCCGCTCAATCCTTATCGGTTCACTATTCCTCTGGATATGTTGACATCCTGGATAGCGAAGGACTGTCCTCCACTGCCCCATACAAGACATCAGGAAGGTGCGCAGAGTGGTATCTATCTTATACAACTCTAGCACCCTCATGAGCCATGTATGCGGCACAGAGTCATAGGCCTTCTTGTAATCTATCCAACATGTCGACAGATTCCTTCGGGATCGGCGAACCTGTTGACTAATGGCCATGTCAATCAGGAGCAGCTCCTTAGTACCGCGGGACCCATTCCTACATCCATTTTGAGAGGGAGACATGATAGCGTTACTGTCTATGTGTTGGTTAATTTTCGCTCTCAAAATAGATGTAAAAACTTTATAGACCGTCGGCAAACATGTGATCGGTCTATAATTTGCAGGCTCCGCAGTACTACCTGATTTATGGAGCAGGTGGGTTATTCCTGTCGTCAAGAACTGGGGTAACGATCCTGATTCCAAGGCTGACTAGAACCGAGACGCTAAACAAACGTGCGACCTTCTAAACCATTTTATCCAGAAGTTGTGCAGCCCGTCCGGCCCTGGAGACTTCCAATTAGGCAATGGACGGACTGCACGAGCTACATCATGGGGGCTGATAATGATTGCCCCCATTTCTGGTATCGGGTCGCACGCTCGTTCGACTTCCAGAGTCCAATCACCCTCAGTGTGACTGACAGGCACCGACCAGATGTTGCGCCAGAACAAACACATGGCGTCATCATCCGGCAGGTACGTATCAGTCGCACTTTGAATCGGTCGCTCCCAAGTCCTATAAACCCACCTTTCATCGCTCTGGAATGTGCGATTCTGAGTGTATCGTTCCACCCGCCGCTTATACCTTCGAATACGGTTTGCCCATGCATACACCTTCTGCTTCAGGAAGTCGATGCGCTCTGTGACCCAGGGCATATAGTCTCGAGGACTGATATCAGTCCCCGAGAATGCCCGCCTCACAAAGCGCATCACTCTAGGGCGAGTATTGCCCTCCCTAAAGCAGATAAGTTTGCCGATGAGCACTATGGCCTCACTAATACGCTGCTCAATTCTGCATTGCCACGCCGGTACGGCAGGTTTTGGTCGTGTAGCTCTATCATCATTAAGAAATTTGACGTGAGCCACACGACATGCCGCAACAGCCGCGCAATACAGAATCGAATGCGCATCAGTGAGGTCTTCGCAACCATCAAAATAATTTGATAACTGCGAATCCAGAGCACACACCAGCACCCTATTTTTTTTATGCATGGGCAAACGAGGTAAACGTGGTCTAAGCTCAGGCGAAATGAATCGATATTCTCGAATCGCACCCTCCAAAGCGCTCCTCAATTCATCATTGCAGTGAGTACTTACTTGTGTAACCATGTCATCACTCCCATCAGTAACATGGCTTCGTGTTGCGGTCGGCTGTGGTTGTGCCACTTCCACAATCTGCGGCAGGGGAGCAGTAACATGGTTTCTCTGCATTTCAATTCGGAGGCGATCAAGTACAATGTCATCCAACATACGATTGCGCTGGATGACCCGCACCTGATCCGATAATCGTTGTGCCGAAACGTTAACAGCTGGCTCAAGCACCTGAAACAGAGAGAGCATCCGAACACGGTACGCGGTCAGATTACTTCCCCCCTCTGTAGCCCCATAGTATGCGCGCATGACATTTTCGTTGGTGGCTTGTGTCCATCTCATGCGCTGCACACTTCCGCCGGAAGCGGGGACCCTATCAGAGACCGGTGGGTCTCGGGGCTCCAAACTATCCGGCGGCCGGCGTCTTCCAAGCCGGCGCACAGGTGGTGGCGTCGTCGGCGGAGAGAAATACTCGTCGCTCGAGCTCGACGCAACTGCCGAGGCCGGTGTCACATTACTCACGATGGGGCTGGGTTCCGGCGGCAGAGAGGCGGAGCTGAGCGACGAGTCCGGTGGTGGTGGGCGTGCTCTTCGCGTTGCTGACCTTGTTATCATCCTTTGCTTACTTTATGTTACGTTTCATCATCCATATACTGTATACGTATTTTCATTGTGAACACTGACATCATGACAGATGTCAGTGAATTTAAAAATGATTTTCAATTACTATTGCTTGCATATAAATGGTCCATTTCGTTTTTAATATATTTGGGGTGACTTAATAGCTGTTTATTATGGTATAATTCGTTTGTTGATCCAAATTTATGTTGATTTTATAATTTATGTAACGGAGTGAAGAAAAATTGCAAAATGACATTACAGTGTTGTTATTATTATTATTATTATTAATGATATTAGAAACCTCAATATCATTTTTGAAAACCTATCCATAGACACCCCAAACGCTAGGGTTGGTGAGAAAATTATTGTTTTTTTCTATTTTTGTGTGAAAATCTTGATGCGGTTCACAGAATACATCTACATAACAAGTTTCAACAGTATGTATAGTTCTTATAGTTTCGGTAAAAACTGGCTGTGATATACGGACGGACAGACAGACAGACATGACGAATCCATAAGGGTTCCGTTTTTTGCCATTTGGCTACGGAACCCTAAAAAGCCAAATCGGTCCAGCCATAGATTGATTAGCCTACTCAAGGAATGCATAATAATGTTGATTTTTATTTAGGTATACCTATCTAAGATAAGTCATTTTGGTTGCTGCCTTTAAGTAATGTGTGCCGAACGACAAAAAATACTAGGTACTTTTAGTACCTATCTTTTGAAAAAGTGCGATAATTCTGCTGCCCCTACTACCCGCCACTTCGTCTATTCCGATCAATTCAAATGCTGAAACAAGGATGCCATTGTTTCTTTTCCGTCGCAAAACAATAGGTACATATACAATGATATTAATATAATATCATTGGGTACATATAACAACAATAAACAGCACAATATTTGTAAAACAAATAATTGGAAAGGAATTAACATACAATTTCAGTAGTTTTTTACTTCTTGCTTACGTGTTATGTCACCAACCACTGACCGACCACCAAACTTATTCATCACTATTAGAGTGTAAATTATTCATATATGTTCATCACATCACGCGTAGGTCTTTTCGATGTCGCTTTCGCGAAGCCGGGGGCAACAATATTATTTTTGTATTTGCCTCGAATGGAATATTCTCTAATTTCGATAACAAAATAAAATATTTTCTTGTATGTCAAGCCTCGCTGTTTTATCTCTCTGCTCGTTTAAATTGAATGTGTGTCCTTGCCTCCTTGGACATACAATATATATTCAATGCCAAGGAACAATCTCATTGTACTGATTGTACTCTTTGAGGATGAGGAACATGGTTTATGCAGTGCAGACCATTACCTCGTATTCTTGTTTTACTAAGTTATTAATTGTAATAACCAGGTATTTTGTGAAAATATATCAAAGTTTCAATTAATCTTACTTACCTAACTGTACTAACTAAGTATATAATGGCATCCTACGGCCATTTGAAAGTGGATTCTAGGTTATACTCAGAATAAAATCATATCTGGTTGTCTTACATGATAAAAGTGAACGTTATTCTGTAAATACGACTATCTCACCTGAATACTTAACCTGAACATATTTTAGAGTAATTTTTTGCTGCTTCCTAAAGTTTTCAAACATTTTCTTCTTTTGGAAATGAATAATTCCCTTCATTTCTACATCGAAATACACAGCACTGGTGCATTATCGTATAATATAATACACTTCCCAATTTGGAACTCAATTAAAGGCAGAATTTTACGCTTTAACCTTTCGAATGTCTTATGTTACACAGTCCGACATAAGCAGCGGAGGTTTGACCTTCAACACTTTCGCCCGACAGTCGTTGAGTTAAGAGCGCGTATTCGATTCGTGACGAAAACTTCATGTTTTTGCGTTTTGCCCTGAGCAATATTAGAAAGATTAAGTCTTGATTTAGGGAACTACAGAGTACCTAAAAGTATAATTTTTAATTATGGTTTTTTAAAACGAAGACAATCCTTTCATAGCGTTTTACGAAAATAGACGTCAGTGTTAACTTTCAGGACCAATAAAACCATTACAGTATACCAAAATATTATGTTTTATGCGTTTTTCCAAAAGGATAAACAGTATTATAGTGTACAACAGAGCCACAATTACGAAAATATTACTATTATGTATAAATTACAATAATACATAATAAAAATGTTGTTGAAATGTTGAAAAAGTACAAAATCGGTTCACTTTGACAATTTTTTTTCACCAGTATTTGAATAAAAACATAAATGATATGTTTATTATATTTATGAAAGTAAAGGTTGTGTTTAATATACAGAATATTTTTCAGTCCGTTATATAAACTCATTTATTTTAGGCAATTATTTTAAAAAGCACTGTAAAACATCGCGCGCTTTCGTTTGCCGATCAATTTAAATGATTCGTGCTTATTTCGTGTATATTTTTTTTCTGATGCACATAAACAGATCATTGTATTGTACTAGTGTGTGTCAATGCTGCTAAGCCGTTCTAGCAATCGTTTAGATTTTGAGTTGCGCAGTTCGCTAAATAGAATACGCGCCCATAAACGACTCGTCGAAAAACTGTTTACGGATTATGCTAGTGCTGCACTCTGGTGCCAGAACATTGCAGTAATATCCCCTATTCACTAATCTTGTTTTTGTAATCTAAACGTAACGTGCCTTCTTGTCATTTTCTGTTTTAATGTCATTTTGACATTGAGTGACACTGACACGTGACAGATCATTTGTTGTGTTTTGTGTGTGTATTAGAAATAATAGAAATTGACGAACGACGACTGTTTACTCCTTTTCAATAAAATGCTGTTTTATTTTTATTTTACTGTTTAAAACATACTTTTAAAATCTTGATATTCATAAGTATTATACAGTCTCAGTAAAATTACACACCCTAGAACTAAACCATGGCGCTAAGGATTACCAAAATATGTCGAATATGTCTCGAAGAAAATAAAGTAACATACGATATTTACACCAGTTATTATGTGAAAAAGAATACTTTATATAGTGATATGTTGATAAATTGCACTAAGTTAAAGGTATTTACTTAACATTATTTTCTTCTCACAAACCTGTAATAAACCTTTGGAATAGGAAGAATAATGCATTTGGTATGAATTCTATTTCTAGCCACAAATAGGCGATGGTTTACCTCGTTTAATTTGTAAAGAATGTAGCCGACGGCTTAAACGTACGTACGCCTTCAATTTACAATGCGAAGAGAGTGACAAAAGACTGAAATTGATGTTAGAAAACCCAATAAAAGTGGACAGTAAAAGAAATGGTTGTTCTGATACCATTGTCAAAGATGAATTGGATTTTGAAGATTTAAAATACGAGAATAGTCATGAAGCGGACGAGGAACTACCATTGACAACACTAGGTGATAATAATCGTGAAGATATTAAGGATATTAAACTTGGCAAGTGATAACATTAAGTACTTTTTTATATTAAAAAAATTAGGGCTAAAATGTGTTTACTGTTTCAGTACAATGACACTAAATAAGATTCTAGCACAAGTGAGCTCTCTTTAAAATGCTAATGTTAAATATACACCTGTTGAGATTAAACTCAATACATCATCACATACAAAGGTACAGTCAACAAAAAAGTTTGGAATACAGGCGAAAAAGGTTGTGCTATATTGGCAAAGCCTTTTTATTTTATACCAATACTAAAGGCTTTATACATATAAAACAACTACCTTTAAAAGCTAACAAGTAAAATTAACTTTATTTTGCAAATCATGTTAATTTGAGAACCTCCTCCTTTTTTTAAGTTGGTTAAAAAAACAGAAGAGGTGTTTTCCCAGATCTAACGAAGTTTAGTAAGGTTATACCTCTTTTCACATCCGGTGACAGTAAAGACACTAATAATTATAGACCCGTGTCCGTGTTGCCGGCTTTCAGCAAGGTTTTTGAAAAGATTATGCTTGATCAGATGCTCAATAATTTTAACACTAATGGCATTTTACACATTCAACAGTATGGTTTCACCAAAGGACGTTGTACGACTGACGCCGGTGTCACTTTATTAAAACACATATTTGCCGCGTGGGAAGAGGCACAAGATGCCATAGGAATCTTTTGTGACCTCTCCAAGGCATTTGATTGCGTAAATCATGACACACTACTTTTGGAACTTAAGCATTACGGACTAGGTAGACTTGCTCTTAGTTTAGTAAAATCTTATTTGATTAAAAGGCAGCAGCAAGTCCAAATAAATGGGGTGAATTCACATGGTTTAAAGGTAGAAATGGGGGTTCCACAAGGGTCAATTTTGGGTCTTTTCCTCTTTTTAGTGTATTTTTAATGATCTTCTTCATTTGTTGAAAAACCAACCACAAATGGTGTTATTTGCTGATGACACTTCTTTAGTATTTAAGATAGATAGATGAGACCAGAATTATGACGACGTAAATAGCGCTTTACTGCAGGTCCAAAATTGGTTCACAGCGAATAATTTAGTACTGAATGAAAAAAAAAACGAAGTGCTTCAGATTTACTTTACCAAATGTCCAAAGTAGTGACTGTGACATAGTATTGAATAATGAGAAGCTGGAATTCGTTGATAAAACTGTTTTCCTGGGGATCACGCTCGACTCAAGGCTACAATGGGGTCCTCATTTAACATCTCTCGCTGGACGGCTAAGTTCGGCAGCATATGCTGTCAGAAAAATCCGCCAATTTACTGATGTGGATACCGCGAGACTGGTCTACTTTAGTTACTTTCATAGTATAATGTCTTACGGTACTTTGCTTTGGGGACGACCTGCAGACATCGAGTCTTTTTTTATTCTGCAGAAAAGAGCCATCAGAGCCATTTATAATCTCCGTGTGCGCGATTCTCTAAGGGAACTGTTTAGGAAATTAACATAATGACGGAACTCTAGAAAGAATCTGCATCTTTTTAGTAAAAGAGGTGATAGACATAATTATAACACTAGAAATAGTTTCTCAAAAGTACCTGTAAATGGTTTATTTGAAATAAATTATTTTGAGTTTGAGTTTATTAGTCCAATTACGTTTTCTTTAGGAAGCTGCATTATCCCTGAGTTCTATAAGTGATATTTTATTTTAAAAAAATTTAGAAACCTATAAGAAAACTCACATGGGTGAAGTCATAGCGAAGCTAGTTCTTATAAAGTGTTGACATATTGCACCTTAGTATACTAGAAAGGTTTAGGTAATTAAATAAAGGTAAACAATCTTGATATGTCTTTTTATTGATATCTACATGTTAAAATTCTCAAAACCATGTATTGCTTGTATGAATATTACCTTTAAAACTTTAATACCTATGTTCGCAAGTAATATCAGAATTTTAACAAACACATTAATAAAAAAAACCAGACAAGTGCGACTCGGACTCGCTCACCGAGGGTTCCGTACAAAGTAGGTACCCTCTACATATTCATACTTCCATATTATAATATTATAAATGAGAAAGTAACTCTGTCTGTTACGCTTCCACGATGAAACGGCTAAACCGATATTGATGAAATTTGGTGTGAAAATAGCTTGAACCCTGGGAAAGCACATAGGGTACTTTTTAATCCGGAACTTCGTCTGCTTCAGCGATAACCGACCAAATCGCGGACAAAAGCTCATTATATCTAGAGAATATATTTTTAGTGATTTAATCACAAATGTATAGTTTTCAGACTTTTCCGTGTATTAATAGTCTAAGACGATAATACATGCCAAATTTCATAGTTCTAGTCAACGGAGAGTACCCTAATATTTTGATTCCCTTGAGAGTGTCGAAATGTACGTTTTTTTGCGACATGAACGGCCGTATCTTTTTTTCACGTTAACTTGATTGATTGTGATTTTTTCACAGCTTCAAAGGACCGTAGACCTTAGTATATGGTTTTAATTTCAACTCGATATCTCTACGCGTTCCCGAGATAAAGGGTCTTGACAGACAGACAGACAGATGGACAAAAAAGTGATCCTATAAGAGTTCCGTTTTTTCCTTTTGAGGTACGGAACCCTAAAGAGACATCTCAAGTTTGTTTAACTTTATTTTAACTACCTAAATCAATGGAGTATAGTTTAGACTCAGCTGGTTACTGCGGTAGCAGTATCAACTATAGGTACTGGCCGCTAACCTTTTTGTTTGATGGTTCCAAAAACACTTATGAACATGCTGTAAACTTCAATGTCTGTCAATTTCAGAACCATTATTAAATGATGAAGAGAATGACAGCTGCTGGGATGCTGATGACGACAACATGTTGTTAGAAGACATCAAACTTAAAAAAACAGGTATATATTTTACAGGGGTATTAAACAGGTACATATTGTATTACTCCAATTCCTAAGAATTACATTGCCATTAACCAGCAATTTTGTATTTCATATACTTACTAGACGGGAACCGATCACTTTTCCGAATTATTTTTGTCCGAATTTCACTTTACCGAAAACTATTGACCGACATCTTTTTTGCTATATGCTTTATTTGACATATTTTTAGATCATCGAAGTATCGTGTGTCATAGGTATTATTTTACCGAACTATGTTTCTCCGATTTACAAAATAACTTTTTCCTATTGGCCGAAGCCTCTTTTGAACTGTTTTCATTTGCCAAATGATTTATTTGCCATATTTTCACCCCGTCAAAACAACATTTTACGGAATATTATTTAATCACAAATATATAGCCGGTTACTTGGTAGTATTTTCAATATTAAATTAAAATAGTGTCATAAAAAGTCAATATGTTACAAAATTTAGTGACAGAAACGAATCGCTGCAAAACCGACTTCACGCAGTCTTGTCTGCCCTACGCCTAGAGTGTAATTTAAAAACGCGTAGGCGCGGAGTGGTGGCATGACAGAAACAATGCTTGCTGCATGTTGCATGCCTGCTTGCATGTTTCATGCTTGTTTGCACGCTGCATGCTTGCTTGCATGCTGCATGCTTGTATGCATGCTGCATGCCTGCTTGCATGCTGCATGCCTGCTTGCATGCTGCATGCCTGCTTGCATGCTTGAAGCAAGAATCTTTGTTTGCAAGCTTCTTACTGGGACCACCTGTTTTATTAAGTGCCATTACATTTAAATAATTAATGAAACAAAATAGTAGAAAACTAATCTGAAATTAGCTCTTTATAACACCAGTGTAATAAATACATTAGTTTTGAAAGTTCTTTCAAATATTTAATTTCTCTCAAATTGTCTTTAATTTTCAAAAGTTTTCGACTTTTCGTTTCTTTAACGAAGTATTTTTTTTTTCTTGTGGAGTACCGGTTATACCGAAAAGTATTGATCCAAAATCGATTTACTCAATATCAGACATATTTACTTCTAGTCGTTTGGTGAAAATTGGTAATTAAAACAGTGGTATAGCGAATGTTCGAACAAATGTTATTTTGGCTAAGTGTAACTTCGGTAAAAAGTTTTTCGACCAAATGAAACGTCGGAGCAACGAAAAAAATCGAATTGATAATAGGTCAACTGATACAGTGGCAGACGTGGCTTCGATGTAGTAAAAAAATACGAAACGAGAAAAGTTGAAAAGTTTTAGGTGAAATGAAATTCGGTCAAATATTTTTCGACCTTATGATAGGTAACCCTTGGTCAGTCAAAAATATGGCAGATTTAGAAAAAAATAATGTTGCTGATATGTTGGTAAAGTAAAGTTAATGATTCATTATTATTACGTGACGAATCTGAGTGTGGCAGTTAATTTATTACCTAACCTTTTGCAGAAATTCGAAATACAGAAGAAAAGCCAAAAAAGAAAAGAGGTAGAAAGAAAAAAGGTAACATACTTTATAATATACATATTCTGTTTATTTTTGTTTAATTACTTACAAAATTTTTACAGACTGTTTTTATAAAAACGTTGAACCACACTAAAAAAATCTCCTCGATCGTGGGTGTGTGTACAAACATATAAATTCACAAACACACAGCCAGACCCAGAACAACTGTAAGCCATACAAATATTTGTTCCGTGCGGGAATCGAACCCGCGACACGCAGCCACACCTCGGACACTTCATACAAAACTTGCAAAATAATTACCTATTACTACTACAAAACCAAATGACGTCTGTACACGTGCAAATGTGTGCGTGAATTTTAGTAGGGTTGAATCAGTTGGATGTCGTGGCGTACAAAATGGCGCGAAAAGTGCAGCGCTTTGCGTCGGGCGAACCGAACGACGACGGAACTACCCGAACGTTTCGAGCATTATTATGAAGTGATCTTGTCCGAGCGGTCAATTATTTATTTCTAATAAATAAAATAAATGATATTTGATTATGAATACTCGGATTTGTAATGACATAAAAGTAATATTATAATATTTATTATGTAAAGAGGTTTATTTATTCATCAATAATGGTAAATTAAGGTACCTAATTACAAAATATGGAATTCACGATCGCCCCGTACCATTACGCGGCAACGCAATGGGGCGACGCGACAAAGTTAGTGCGTAGGGTACTACTTTTCAATTCCAAGAATGAATAGAACGTGAAAGAATGGGACATAAGTACATAACAAAGACAATAAAGAGAGAGAGCAATATTAATAGCTGGTAATGTTGGTATGTTATTATTACGGAAGTTTTAATTGTATTATTATAAAACGACGAAAACTTGGAAAATAAATGAAACATCGAGATTAAAACTAATAAATAAAACTTAAAACAAAATAAATCGCAAAATTGTGTGTTTGTGTCAGCAGTACCTACAGCGCTGCAGTTCTGACGATTTTGAGCGCCCTGGCTAAAGAGTCGGCGGTTAGCCCCTGTAAGTGCGGGGTGAGGGTGCGGTATCTGATATAGCGCGGGGAAGGGAGTGTCCCTTCTGTACGTAGTACTATTAAGTATTCTGTGACGCAGCGCAGCAATCTATAGCTCAGCTAATGCAACTGCGCCAATCGTCTCGTCGACACTATTGTTTGTTATGCTGGCACTTCAAATGGCGTATTTGTGCAAGTATTCGCCTTATTTGGATAACACAAAAAGTTTATTGAGAAAGGTGAACCGCCTTCAAAAATAATCTAAAAACTGATAAATAACTTTAGCACAGAACACACATGACTTTAGTTTCGGAAGTCGGTGGCAATACAAAACAACAAACAGAACAAAGCTTAAGTTATTTATCACTTTTTAGATTTTTTTTGAAGGTGGTTCACTTTTTTCAAAAAAGTTTTTATTTTACACGTTTTAGTGCCTCCTTATCACTCAAATCCATTAAGGAACGGCAACACAGTTAAAACAGCGATTGAAAGTCCCCCAAAGATGGAAAGATGGACGAAACGATATCGTCTTCTCGGTTTTTGTTGTTTTTTTTTTCAAAAAGCGCTGAATAAATTTCTGTTTGTGGTATTAGTATACCACAAACAGAAATTTATTCAGCGCAAACCTACTCCAGAATGTAACAAACACTTTTCTGAAAACCGCATCAAAATAGGTTCAGCCAAACGGGAGATAATCGCGGACAAACATACATACAAACATACGGGTCGAACTGATAACCTCCTTTTTTTGAAGTCGGTTAAAATCGATTTTATTTAAAAAATTATAGGGTAAATTTTGTATCATCCAAATAAGGCATGTGAAGTGCCAGCATCTTAGGGCGCCTTCGAATTATCTGCAAGCAATCGCGCTACAGCAGTACCTACGGCTGTAGCGTTGCGGCTAGGGTTGCCAACTCTTTGTCGGTCAAAAATAGTCGTTTTAAAATTATTACCCATAAAAATATAGTAGATAACGAAAACATGAAAAAAATATAGTAGGTTCCAGAATTGGTATAAGTATTTACTTTATTTCTTAAAATAATATTTTTGCTACTTTTAGCCATTATTTATTAACACTTCAAGCACAATGTGCAGAGGCGGACTTAATGCCATAGGCATTTTCTACCTGTCAACCTTTGGGTGATGCAGAGACAAGCAGTGGTAGGTGTAACAGAAAAAATAATTAAATTAAGACTAAGCTAAACTACAAGGATATATAAAAAAAAATACTATAAATATATAATATAAATACTATATAAATATAACATCAGACTACATATATACTACTGTAAATAGATATTTAAATTATTGATAAAATGACCAAACTATCCTACTCAATGATATCCTAATAAACAGATATGTTATACCCTCACAAAACAAACGAAGAAAGTGTTCCGCGCAGCAGCGGCTGCACACATACACACTTTTCATTCATTTTACAATTCACTACAAGTCAAAATGTTGAAAAGGGATGGCTTGAAAAAACCAACAAGAAAAAAAGAGACAGTGTTGTCAATTGCGCGTGAATGTAAACAAACATTATCCTGGCTACCAATCACCGCGTCTTGGCATCATAGACTAACAAATTTAACGAGACGGAAGGTACAAACCGCGAGTACATTTATACACGCGGTTTGTACCTATAACAACTAATAAACAGGACTAAAGGTACAATATAATATATATAATAATATATAGAGTAGAAAATATCTATTTTGTAATAAAATTCATTTCTTTGTTTACGAACAAATGCGATCCATTCTTGAAGCCAGATCTCATTGGATAACCTTAACGAAAAAAAAAATAAAGTTTAAAAACTAAAACCCGACCACAACAAAAAGTGATCTAAAAAGTACGAAACAAGAAAATATTTCACACAGATATCAAGACATAGTAACAAAATGGTCAAGGTAAAGCCGTGGTTGCATGCCTGTGTCCCATATGGGTGCGATGAACATGAATTATAATGGCATGCAACCACGGCTTTACCTTGACCATTTTGTACCTATGTCTTGATTTCTGTGTGAAATATTTTCTTGTTTCGTACTTTTTAGATCACTTTTTGTTGTGGTCGAGTTTTAGTTTTTAAACTTTATTTTTTTATTTTAACCATTTTGGAGTTTAAATTCCAGTAGTAGTTTTTTTTTTAATCATTTGTGACAAGTCACAGCTAAGTATTATATATTTAAAAGGTACTAGTGAACCCCTTTCCAATGATACCAAACAGAAACACGGTATGCGTATCTTAATTTATTTATTTTATCTTTCCTTTTTTTAAATAATTTGTGATAACTCAGTCACAACTAAATATTATATATTTGAAAGGTACTAGTGAACCCCTTTCCAATGATACCAAACACGGTATGCTTGTCTTCATTTTTTTTTATCTTGGTTTTTTTGTCCGCCAGAGGGCGCTACACTGGATTCAGTGACACGTCATATAGCCTATAACCAGCGGACGATTAAGACGCTTCTAACGATACCTTATTTGTTCAGTTCTGATAAGTAGTTTAGGAGCAGATGTATGTATGTATGTACATATGTACATACATACATACATAGCCTGTCAAAATCATAACCCTCCTTTGGCTTTGCCGTAGTCGGGTAAAAATGATAATAAATATCTGTTGCCCTAAGTATTGTTTAATTTCTAATTAGCTACCTATATAGATGATTACTTAAATAAAACAAAATGATTAAATATTACAAGGTTAGAAAAAAGAAAAACAACTGTGGGTAAACAATACCTTAACTGCCTACGATATCGCATCTGTACTTTTATTCTATGTCCAGAGTGAACGCGTCCTTGTCTTACTCACGTGAAAAATGTATTTCCATTTCTTTCTTTTTTCTAACCTCCAAATATAAGAATATTAGGAAAATAATTGAAATATTATTATAAATCTTATAAAATTTTATAATTTTTTTTATAAAATATAAAAGTTTGACGGCACTGTTGGCGCAGCGGCTGAGCGATCGACTGCTGCGCAGCGTGTTGCGGGTTCGATTCCCGCCCAGGGTAAACATTTGTGTGATGAGCACTTGTGTTTGCCTTGTGTCTGGGTGTTGTTTATCTATCTATGTACCTATGTATTACAAAAAAATGTATTTGTGTATGTATATCAGCTGTCTGACACCCATAGTACAGGGTCTCCCTAGTTTGGGGTCAGATGGCCGTGTGTGAAAATGTCCCCATATATTATTATTATTATTAAATCGATGTATATTGCGTAGTTACATGTGGTATGAGATCCCTTGTGCTCTATTAAATTTGGTATCATAATTGGTACACTTTCTAAATACACGAAATAGCATATTCTTATTTTTTTAGCTGCTTTAACAAAGCGTACCACTCGTCGCCATGCGTGACGCAGACTAAAGGCAATACGTCCCAATTAGGACGTTTTTGAATCTTCAAAATTGGGCGCTAGTAACATATCAAACAAATATATTAAACAATATAATATCATTGATCCTACTCCTATCCTTTTGTACTATATTCTCACAAATACCTAAACTGTTCTTTCTTTTTTTCTTTATCGAATCAAACAAAGTATTGTGGCGTTCAAAACACACAACCTCTTTGCTCTTTTGCTAACCAACGATTTGTAAAAAATCCCGTCAGTTGTTTTTCTTGTTTGAGCTATCTATCTTGTGATGAATAATATTATGTAATTTCTATCGTGCTTATTCGTTTATATTTCTCGTTGCTTAACTTGCGGGCACAGATAAACAATCCACAGTAGGTATTTTCAGTGCTGCCATAGGGCTGCAACTACGCTCCTGTCGCGCGATGTATTGCTGCTAACTCAGCTGCTAATATGAAGACGTCACGTCCTTTACGTCAACTAAAATTCAAGTATGCAAGTTCTTCCATTATAATGTAACTAGCGGTTAAAATCAAGTATGTGGAAACATGAATGGGGGACCTCCCGACCTCCTGGTATCACTCCCATGAAAGGAAAAAAAAATTGTAACCCAACCTCAAACACTAGGTAAAGTGTCTAAAACGGGTCGACTGTCGGCAACGGGTACGAAAATTGGCACAAAGACGGCCGCCATCAGGTCGACGGAGCCCCGCGGGCTCGTATTTCTGTCTGCAGGGTTTAAAGTAACCTAACTAACCGAACCTCGAGGTGCCCCTGATGTCGACCTATACCTAAGGTTTTCTTCTGTCCAAAAAGTTTGACACGCACAAATGTCATTTCATTTTTTTTTACGTTCCATTTTATCAATTTTGTACGATATTTTACACCACAAAAAATATATTTTGACAGATTTGGTTGTCAATCGCCCATTTTAACGTTCCTTTTTCGCTTTTTACGTGATTATGATGGGATTTGAGGTTAGTAACTTATTGTATTAATTTCTCGAAAACTACGCGGTTTCCTTTAATGAAAGCAGTAGTGTTATAATCGGGACCCAACCCCTACCAACTTCATAACTTTTTATCCCCCAACTAGTGTTTCCGTGTTCTAGATCCAACCCTAACTAGCTTTTGCCCGCGACTTGGTCCGCGTGAATTTCGGTTATTGCGGATGTAGACGAAGTCGTGGAATAATAAGTAGCCATGTCCTTCCTCAGGAATCGAGCTCTCATACCAAATTTCATCAAAATCGGTGCAGCCGTTTCGTCGTTAAAACGTAACAGATAGAGTTACTTTTGCATTTATAATATTAGTGTGGAATCTTGTTCCAGTGTACCTAGAGGGCGAAGTTCCCCGCTTACCAGAGAGCAAGCTGCCCCATCAGTGTGATATTTGTGGCAAGTTTCTCAGCACTAAGAGTAATCTGAAAGCACATAAGATGTGCCATACTGATCTCAGGCCATATCTATGTCCTGAATGCCCTGCTACTTTTAGGTAAGAAATTTATTTATTTAGGACTAGCTGACCCGAGAGACGTGGTCCTGTCCCTATTTCTCACTATTTAAACTTTCCCTGGACTTCCACAATTATTTCAAAACCAAAATTAGTCTAATTGGTCCAGCCGTTTTTGAGTCGAGACTAACGAACAGCAATTAATTTTTATTATATAGATTTCCAACAAAGGATACACAGATATATACAGTTTGATACAATTTGTTTGTGTTATGTGGCCTCTTTAAATTATAGGAGACCACAACATGCACATATAACTATTTGAATGGGCAATAAAATTGTGAATTCCACAATACACAAAACTAAGTTAAATTACAATTTGAGACAAAGTTACAATTAATGCAAGTTGACAACGATAATCCCCGTGGGGAAGAGGAAGACAATTACTCAAAAAAATTACAGAACAACCAATGTCCTGAAAGTCTTGCTACGCCGAAAATGAAACAGTTATTCTTCTTTTATTATAGAATTAACTTAGAGAGAAAGTAATGGTGTCGTCTCATACTAATCTTAGCTCAAATATATCTTGCACTAACTTTTGCCCACCAACTTAGTCCGCATGATTGTCTGACCCTCTTAATTCAGTCCTGTTGCAAAATCTGTCTCCTACCTATAAACTACATACCTGCCAAATTTCAGGTTCACAGCATTCGCATTTTGTCAGTGAGTGAGTGAGTGAATGAATGAGTGAGTGAGTGAATGAATGAAAGAGTGAGTGAATGAATGAATGAGTGAGTGAGTGAGTGAATGAATGAGTGAGTGAGTTACCTTTCCCACCAGTTACAGGATAATTTGGAAACCATAGATTCCATAATTACCAGTGAATGTTTTTCGCAGAGGGCACAGTGCATTATTTCAACATAAGAAAGTACATACGGGCGAGACTCCATACCACTGTACATACTGTCCCAAACAATTCGGCAGAAGAACTGGCCTCGTCAACCATATACGTATGCATAAGGGTGAGTTTTCAATATTTTAAGACACTATAAAGGTGATTTTTATTTAATACTAGCGACCCGCTCCGGCTTTGTACGTATGCAATTCACTAACGAAACAAATTAAAAGATTTTCATACAAAGATACCAGCGACTTTCATTTGGATTTACAAAAAAAAACTTTTCATTCTCAAGGTCTGTTCCCACTTGTTCTACTAAACAGTTAGTTCTATGGTAGAACTATTGGGGATTTTTTTTCTCATCGGCGCTACATGTTTTCTTCTTCCATTCGGCCTTTTCAACCGCCATGCTGTAAAACGACGAATGCTAAACAAGTAAAATAAAATGAGAAAAAAATTGTTTCAGGGGAAAAATTGTACAGTTGCGAGATATGTTTCAAGACCTTTGTGCAGAGCGCTCAGCTGAGCATACATATGAAGCGGCATAAAGGAGACAAACCTTATTTATGTCAAGTTTGCGGGAAAGGTAAGACTTTATATTTTTTACTAGTGCCTTTGTTCCGTACGAGTGTATCCATTCTAAAATTAAAATGTTATCATTGAATATAAATATGTAAAAGACGTTCGTACCTACTTTACGTGAGACATGTGACTATGGTAGAGGCTCTATGATATGTTACAAACGTCTAATTGATTTAAACAAGAATAGTAGAATAAAAATATTAATGTTAGGATTTGTGAACTTTAAATGTTGTTTCTCTAACAGGTAATATTAGTGTATATAGTTTTAAGTTTGTATTGTAAAATGTATTTGGTTTCGTTTTAAAAAAAAAATAACTCTTATTACAGAGCAACGCCATTTATTACTACACAAATCCAAAACAAATATAAAATCATATTATAAATATACTTATAAAACTAAAGATAACTT
Organism: Charanyca ferruginea; assembly: GCA_947361185.1. Taxonomy (NCBI): domain Eukaryota; kingdom Metazoa; phylum Arthropoda; class Insecta; order Lepidoptera; family Noctuidae; genus Charanyca; species Charanyca ferruginea. The sequence continues at coordinate 17,200,628 of OX376077.1, read as the reverse complement.
GGAGTGGTCTTTGATGTCTAGCAGAAAGTATTTGCAAACATAGCGTGTTTCAAAAATAAGAAGTATGCATAATATCCCATATACAGGCTAATATACAGGCTAATCCCATATACAGGCTAATAAAATATGCATTACCCTTTTGACCGCCACGTCAAAAAAGCAAAAACGTGCTCTCAACGACACGCTACGAATTATTACTCTATGGAATTACGTTTCTAAACGTAATTACAAATTCTTCTGTCATGTAGTCGTGACCAAGAAGCTTTTAGGTAAAAGTGGAGGCAACAATTTTGGTTTGTCATCTATACATGACCGTGGCGGTCTAAAGGTTAAATATGTCTCTATATTAATACAGGGTGTAAAATAAAGCATATAGTATCCTGGCAGGAGTTCATTTTTCACTATTTCAAAGCTTGTCTGTTAGAAAATGTTATTTCGTCGTTGATAGTTCAATTTTGCATTACTAAAATTGTGAAATACCACAAAGAATCATGGCAATATTTGTACAAAAAAAAATGTTTAGAGAAGTTGAAATTCTTATATTCTTGGGTACCTAAAGAGTATCTTCAAGCATTTACAATATGTTTAAAACCCCACAATAAAATTGGTTATTAAAAGTGAGTAGTTTAACGAAAAGCTCATTATTTCAGAACGAAACTGCGCTGTCAGTAACAGTAACCACAGTTCTTACACTGAAATTGCATCGTTTTATGGGAAATAATGTCACAAATAATTATTAGTTTTCAACTTCATCATTGTAAACAACGATTCGTAGATCCGTTAATTTCACTTGTCACTTTCTTTTTATTATAAACATAAAATGGGCAGTGAGATGAAACGAAAAAGTGTTATTTTCATTCCGAAAGATCTTAATTATGCGGGGGTTTATAAATATGGTAAGAATATCAATGTTTTTTTTTTTTATACAAATCAATGTATGGATCTCGCCATGATTCTTTCGACCTTGTGTTAAATCAGCGAAAGTGTTCAGAGGCCAGCAAATCAAACTACAAAAATCTGTAAAATTTTCCTGATTGAATGTGAACCTTATTCCTTTGTTTTAAACTTGAAAATCTATCAAAGTAATTTCTTAGATTGTTGTAAGTTGATGTGCTGGGCTCTGTACATTCACGGTATTTAAAAATGATAGCTACGTGGAATTGTGCTATTAACGACAATTTGTATTCCTGATTATTTTCACCCCCTCAAAGGATGTTAATAATTTTAATTTCTTGCATTATATTTTAATTTCCATACAGGTTTTCCAATCAAAGCAGAGTTAAAGGTCCACCAACGGATACACAATGGTGAAAAGCCGTACTCCTGTCACCTCTGCACCAAAACGTTCGCGACCTCAGGAAACTTGTCTATACATATTAGGATACATAATAAGGAAGTTAGGTAAGTTGTGTGAAAAGAGATTTTTGCAAAAAACTTTTAACCCTTTAACGCACACCCTAACTTTTTTTTTAATTCTTAATATTTTGTGATAAATATATATTCTGTGCCGTAAATCATAATGACATGTTCTTGAAAAAAGACCTGAAAATCTCTGTTTTTCGAGAAAATCATGAAAATCATACGGCCAGTAAACTGGCCATTGAACGTTCTGCGTCACTAACCATCACAGCAATATCACTGGCCAGTAAAATGGACACTAATGAAATCTATTTTATTTTTAGGAAAAGGCGATAATAATAATAAAAAAATTATTTCCTAATCAGCCTTTAATAATAATAGAATTAACATAACATATTTTTTCATATTTCTTATGATTGCTCTCTTCATTTTCTCGAAAAGGAAGCAAAGGTTTTCGTCTCTCCTATAAGCTCATCAGCCAGTTTACTCCTAAACATCAAGGATGAGCCTTCGCCCAGGTATCCTTATAAATAATGTAGGAATTAACGATAGCAGCTTCTATCAAATAAAACAAAATCAAATCAAATGAAATATATATATATATAAAATTAATATATATATTATTATATATTATTATATTATATTATTATATTATATTATTATATATATTATTATTATATATATATATATATATATATATATTCATATCAAATTACAATTACAATGTGTAACTATTATATTACGAATTTCATAAGTACCAAGCAAAAAAACCACCAAAAAAAACCCCAAACGTACATAATAATAGGTTATAACTACCGAACAAGATTGTTTATCGCAAATTTATTACAATATCATAACACATGCTTATATACCTGTTGTAAAACAATATGGTTCATAGGGATTACTCGAAAATAAATACTCAATACAACATCTCAAAGTTAGGTAGGCAATTCTTATGTTATATTTTTTCAACACACCTGTTTGTATTCAATCGCAAATAATATATGTTTTTCTTATTATCCTGGATTACATTTGCACATAACATCGAAGTATATACTATAAAGGAATAGTTTCACTTACCTTTTCCAAGAAGACATGATTTTTGTTCACCATAAAACTTGTAAACACGTAACGTACACGCGCGATGACAACAAATGTTCCTGCGCGGGTGCACGGTGGCCAGTTCACAGGCCATCTTGAAAAAAGGCGCGAATCTAAAATGTCGCGCGGCGAACTTTAACGCTGGCTAGTTGACGGGCCAGTGTGCTCTAACGCGGGTCGTAAATGTTCATAAGGTTCAATATATAAATAAAAATCTATGAGATAACGACCTTGAAGTGAGTGTCCAGTTTACTGGCCACTTTGTATGAGCCGTCCTATAAAGGGTTAGGACATTTTTGACCGAACCTTTAAAAATTCAAAACTGCGGTGCGGGCTATATGTAATTCGAATAATTTTTAATTCAATTAACTTTTTGTTTAATTCGATACAAGTAATTATCAACTTGACAAAAAAACAATCAAAAAAGCATAATTCGAATTAACTTGCTCGTCGCTACGTTGAGCCTTAAAATAAAAGAAAAAAAAACAATTGTTTAAAAAAAGATCACTTAACCTCGAGGCGAGTCAAGTACATTCCAAACCAAAAAGGTAATTAATATCCTTTGTACGGTTGAAACAAGTAACACAGCGAAGTTCACGTCGAGCCAGTTTTTTAGTTCTACCCAAGATAAGAACGAAACTCGGCAAAACAATGTTTACTTATGCAGGCGCGGAACTTTATAACAAATTACCGTCGATAGTTAAAAATGTAAGCTCCTTTAATGCATTCAAAGTAAAACTTGCTCGCCATATAGTCGAAAAATATTAACAATAGCGGTTAATTACTTCTGAATGTACTAAAGAAGTACCCACATATTATAATTAAAATGAACGACAATCCCACTTTTGTAAACTATTTTCTCATGTAAGTGACTATTTGTTTTTTTATGAGAATAAATTTCTTTAAACCGAAAAGAAAACATTTTTAGTTCTAAATAGTTCTAATTGTAATTTGTATTGTGCCGTAGATCTATCAAGTTGTAGTAATAAAAACTTTACCACAACGTGAATAGGATAACTCTGTTACAAAAAGTAAATATCTACCTGTCAATGTCTGTGGAATTCTCTCAAAATTTAAACAAACTAGCCACACAATTAAATCCTGTTAATTTCACTGAAATCATCATTGTAGATAAATTTTATTCTCTTATTTACAGATACAATTGTAAAGAATGCCAGCGCGGTTTCGTAACATGCAGTGCCTACAATGTCCACCTGAAAAGGCACAAAGGGCAACGCGACTACCACTGTGAATGTGGCAAGACTTTCTACACATCTTCTGCCCTAAAACAACACAGGGTAGTGCACACAGGAGAAAAGAAATACCAATGCAAAATATGTGACAGAAAATTCACACAAACTAGTCATCTTAGTCGACATTTTAAGAGAGACCACGCAAAACCTAATGCTCCTGTGCCTTCGTCAGATCATTATAAAGTTGTGTTGCCTGAAAATAAAGAAGCTTTTAATCTCTTCGATAATACGATACAAAAAAATGGACAAAATATGAATACAGATGTTAAATGTGAGGGGTCGTAGCGAAAGGAGTCTAAATTATCTATGGTAACTTGAAACTACCTCAATGTTGTCAGTTATTGGTTTTACGAAATAGTTGTGTTATAAAAATAGAAAGCCATAGTATTTCATTATAGGAAATTATGCATCGATTTCATTTTGTCTGCTACAAATTTATACATAGATAACAACCTCAAAATAGAGAAAATACACTAAAATATTCATGGCGTGTACAAAACTAAACGTGTGATTTACCCAATTAAGAATTTTAGTTATTTAGGTACTTATTATAATTATTTAAATTAAATGTTGTTCTGCATATCTGCATTCGTTTAAAAAAACAAATATGTATGAATAGCTAGGTTTTTTGAAGATGCAGAAGAACATCCTGAATGTCGGAATGTTTAGCACTAAATAGTTTGGATACCTATCAGAATAACAATATAAAATAGGAAAACATTATGGACAAAGGCTCTAATCATAATAAATCTCATTTTTTAATTAATTTATTTCGTGTTATTAAATGACGCTAGAATTTATGTTTGAAAATATTGTGTTCCATTTTTAAATTAGGAGGAAACATAGTTGTTAATGTCGCGTTTAATTTTTGATTACCAGTCAGTTGCAAAATTAGTTAGCGCCAAATGTCGTAACATATCTTTAATGAAAGTACATGTCAAGTACACTACGTACGTAAAATTTTAATTTAATATTTTTCGCAAACCAATTATTCAGCTTTAGGAAATAATTATGTGTGTTATTTATTACATCAATGTTTATTTATTGGGCTTATTATTTATTTTATACCCTTTCTAGACGCACGGTGGTTAATAAAAGTACCTATACATTATGTAACATTAATTAGTTGCGGTTGCTACAACGACTTTTCACTGGGTTGCTTGATTTTGGCGCCCAACTGGGACAGGGGAGCTAGAAACTGAAAATAGAGATCAAATTAATTTGAGGATTTATTTACATGCGATAGATTAATTATAAAATTAAAGATACAGCTTAAACACTACGCATTTTTTCCCCTTAAGTATAAAATCGAAGTATAAAGCCGTGTGTCATTCGTACTACACCCTGTCCATTGGGTTATTTATTAGTTTTTTGACGGCTGCCTTGGAACGTAATTATTCCCGATTACCTTAAAGTTAACTTTAAAATACGTTATAAAATAAATATATAAAATGCCTTATCTTGTTGGATTACTTATCTTATTTATGACCTCTTACAGACATTATAATGCAGTATGCGTATCGGTTTTTACAAAAAACATAAATATTGTTCACTAGTTCCAGCTGACAAAAAACGGTTAAAGCAGTGGACAGGCCATAGATTAAGTTACCATTGTAATTTGTGATTGTTATTGTGTTGTAAATATAAAAGAAAAATAAAACGATGTTAACTTTGTGATCAAGTGTGTACAACAATAATATATATATTAATATAATACCTATGTATCATTTTACAAGAGCTCGTGGCTAAGTAGAAGCCGTACCTACAGATCGACCGGTCATGATGGTTAAGCTACGCTTGCCGCGGTGGTTCCGTGGATGGGTGACCATCCATTTCATACCGAGCCCCTCCGTGCCTCGGAAAGCACGTCGTTTGGTCCCTCCTGTCATTCGTAGATATTTGACAGTCGTTATACGTAGAGTGCGCGCAAGATAAGTCTGCGCGCGATTGGTGGCGTGGTAGGTACTCAAAATTTAAAGTAATTCAAGTTTATTGTTTAGGTAGGTATAGGTTATTGCCACTAGTATAAAAAAGAGCTTCATGAGATTTTAAAATCACGGACCACAGCACTCTCTTGACACCTGACAACATAAACGACAAAATAGCGGCCAACGATTAGTTCCGTTTTTGGTCGCGTGCAGACTTATCTTGCGCGCATTCTTATCAGAAGCTAGACAATTTGACAACCAGTCTTACTAAGTGGTATCGTGTTACCCAGCAACTGGGTTGTGGATGTGAGATAGGCAGTCGCTCCATGTAAAACGCATTCAGCTGCATCTGGTTAGACTGGAAACCGCCCTTTCCCAACATAGTTGGGAAAAGGGTAGGCAGGCAGGCCAATATAGTACCTAAATCATTAATTTATGAATGCCATTGCAATTGACAACATTTCATATTTTTAACCTACTTGTATTATTACGTTATATAGAAGTACATACAAATCTAGGGCACCCGTATTTTTCCGTTTTTCAAAATTATGTACTTTTCATTCATAATTTTTACTTTGAAATTAGGTGTATTCTAAATCTACGTCATTTGGCGCTTACGTCTTGTAAGCGCCAAATGACGTCTTATTTACGGTGGAATAGCGTTTTATCCTTTGTTTTACTGTGACCCGTATAAAAACTATTATCATTATTATACTTCATAATATGTGACATTGACGCGTCTTATTTGACGTTAATGTTTTCATATAAACCATTGAAATGCTTATGCAAAGGTAAACTACCTCATTCCACCGTTTATGTGACGTCATCACGCGTTTTTTGGTTTTACTTATTTTTCTCAGAAATGAAGAAATAAAACAATATAAAAAATATATATTTGGACTCAGGATACGAAAATTAAGAAATGGTAGTTTTGTATTAAGGTCGTGTCAGTTTTGAAATGTTGTCAATTGCTGCAGTAAATCTTCTGCAGTGCGCCCAGTGCATCGAAACGCAATCTAAACGCTTGTGACTTGCTTGCATCATGCCTAAACGTGTGTGCATCGGGATTTAAATTATTACAAGAGTTCTTCGAGCACATAATGCTCTAACCAAGAGTTTAAATAAATAATCTAATAAAAGAAATTTTTTTGTTTATGTATCCTTTCTGTACAAGTTCTGTACACATTTTCTGTTTTTGAAAGATGCTTTTTCCTTACCTAAACTAAATCGTGAGTTAGGTACTATGATAAGTATTGTTAGTAATGTAACAAAATCATATTATCAGGATTTAATTATTAATGAGAAAAAGTTAAAACAATATTAACTTTAAATACACTCGGCGTCACAAAAATCGCACCTTTTCGAAATTAAGTTTAAAACATGTCCCGCCAGTAACGAATACATTAAACCCAATTAATATTGGTATCAATTAAAAGTATGTTTAACGACCTTTAAATTAACAACAGTTAGAATTCCTAAACACAACAGATCTCATTAGCACGTAACGTTAAAAAAAATGTTGTCAAAATACGCATTACAACGGCCACTAATTGCACCTCCCTACAAGGGTATAAAACCGGCGACCCGGGTTAAATGTGGGTCCGTCATTCCGACCTCGCCGCCGAGGTCCCTCGCGACGACCCCGTAACGCCCCCCCCCCCCGACCCTTGCTAGCGCCAGCCCGCGTCGCTGTGCCCTTAGCTTTAAAATAGCCCCTAATTAATGGAGACCCGATCCAGCCTGTCCCTTTGCTGCCCTCTCTTAGTGGCGACCTAAGCCGAGGCTCGTACCCCACAGGGGGTGCCCTTAGCGTAGTCACTTAGTTTATAAGTTTTTGCCCTGGCTGGAGGCCCTAAAAGTCACTTTTAAGGCACCACAGGATTGTCCGGTTAAGCAGTAACCAACCCTCAGGTTGAACTGCGAGATGCCATACAGAAAAAAAAAAAAAAAAAAAAAAAAAATGTGGGTCATTCGCTATTCAACCTTTGAAGTGAACACACGTGAACAGCTACAGCAAGAAAAATACCCCAGAAGATGGATACCACTGCAGATGAAGCCGCTCAAGTCATTGCACTACTGCAATCAGGGATGCGGCAATGTGATGTTGCTCGGCAACTGAACTTGAGTCGTTTTGCCGTTCGACGAGTGTTCCAACGTTTCCAAGAGACTGGTGGCTATATCCGAAGACGTGGATCTGGAAGACAACGGTGCACATCCGAAAGAGACGATCGCTTCATTGTTTCGACGTCTTTACGTAATCGGTTCTCCAATGCTGTTGAGCTGCAACAACAACTGCGATCAGCTCGCAGAACTTCTGTAAGCGTCTCCACGATTAGAAGAAGAATGCGGGAGAAGAAAATTGCAGCTCATAGGGCTGCTACAGGGCCCAAATTGACTGCACAGCATAGGAGAGACCGGTTGCAATTTGCCCGTGACCATGTGGATTGGACAATAGACCAATGGAGGGCTGTGCTCTTCTCGGATGAGACGAGGGTGTGTCTTTTCTGCAACGACAGGCGTCGAAGAGTGTATAGGAGGCAAGGGGAACGATTCGCACAAGCCTGTATTCAAGAGACAGTGGAATACGGGGGTGGCTCGTGCATGTTCTGGGGCGGCATGTCAATCGACGGTAAAACGAACCTTGTGTGTGTTTCTCGGACTGGAAGTGCTCGCGGGCAAGGGTCGCTGACTGCTGCTCGGTACATAACAGAGATCTTAGAGGAGCAGGTTGTCCCTTATGCGGGTTTTGTTGGCAGTGGGTTCACGTTAATGCACGATAACGCCCATTGTCACACCGCTTTAATTGTAAGAGACTACCTGCAAGAAGTTGGCATCCCTGTTATGCGCTGGCCGGCGCGAAGTCCAGACCTGAACCCTATTGAGCACCTTTGGGATGAACTGAAACGGCGAGTACGGGCACGAAATCCTGCCCCTACCACTCTCCAAGACCTTCAAGATGCCGTCGTTGCAGAATGGGACAACATTCCACAAGAGACTGTTGTCACATTAATAAGGTCCATGAGAGAACGCATGGAAGCAGTCATCAGGGCTAGGGGGGGTAACACTAGGTTTTAAGTTAGTTTTAAGGACTTTGTTGTAATTTTTGCTGATAAAATAAAATTTAACTTTTTAATCATTTGCATTAGCTTGCTTTTTTTTATTCCCTGGTAAACAAAAAACCAAATCCATTGATTTATTCTGAAATTTAAATAAATTGCCTTTCCAATTATACCTTATAGTCATATGTATACCATTGATTAATAGGGTTAAAATGACTTTGAAGGGAATTCTTAAAGAGGTGCGATTTTTGTGACGCCGAGTGTATATAGATCGATAAATCCGTGGATAAATAAATGTATCTCTCACACACACACATACATATATGAGGTAAGTTTTCAGATGGGATACAGAAAAATCTACGAGTGGGTTCTCTACACAAACATAATATTTACTGCAGCAATTGCAACGGCGTTCATAAATTCATGAATTGCTATAATGGCCAGCCTGCTGCCTACCTAGCCTTTTTCCAACTATGTTGGGAAAAGGGGGTTCCCAGTCTAGCCGGATGCAGCTGAATGTGTTTTAGATAGAGCAACTGCATGACCTCCACAACCCAGTTGCTGGGTATTTAACACGCAAGAAACTTATAGAAAAACGTAGAGGCTGCACTCCAAAGAGTACTACAAGTATACACACTCTGAACACCTATACCCTGTTCACAACAAGATTAGACATAAACACAAACCATTTTTACAGTCCCTTCAACCGATTTTGACTTCTATTCCGTAGTCTTAAGTATGACGTTATAGGCAAAAAAGTGGTTACAATAACAACTGTTTGCCGCAGTTGCCATGTGTCATGCTACCAACGCAATATGAGTCAAAATCGGTTGAACGGACTGTAAAAAAGGTTTTTGTAAATGTCTAATCTTATTGTGAACAGGGTATAAGTGAAACCAACTGTGAGCAGACGCTCTAATTGTGAATGCATGCATAAGATAAAGAAAACACATATCACTGTCTCGTTCTTATGTAGGTATGCATTCAGAAAGAGAGCATCTGCCTATAGTTGGTTTCATTAAGGTATTTAGAGTGTTGCCTCCACTTTTACCTATAAGCTTCTTGGTAACACGATAGGTACTCCTACTGGTGTCTGGTATTAAATTATGTTTGTGGTTCTCTATACGGTATACCCATGAAGCTATAGATACTGTATCTACTGTATCGTCGGGACCAATTGTTTTCGAGGTTTTAGAGGCACGTAGGGGTCTCAGTATGAAGTGGATGGTCACCCATCCACGGATAGACCGCGGCAAGCGTAGCTTTATATCGGATCGAGGTCGAAGTAAGTATTACTTCGTGGTCGATGTATTAACACATGCACACCACAACAACAATGCACAGCAATGTTGTATGTTGTAACACGTACTCTATGGCCTACCCAATGTTGTATGTATACAACATTGGGTAGGCCATAGAGTACCTATGTGACTGTCTTTATGTAGGCAACCGAACTAGTTTTCCAAAAAATACTAAAATAGTTTTAGTTTGAATAAAAATATAATATGGCTAACGAAATATCCAAACAAAACCCAATCCTTGTATCTCTACCATGGAAATGGTATGTACTTTATCTATACCCGTTGAACTTTGTTCCCTAACAATAACTAGTACCTATCTTTCTATAATCTGCGAACAGACCCTGCTTTGCAGCAATGTTTATAATTCTAGACTGTATTTCTTTCACATAAGGGTTATAATCTAATGTCAGAAGTTTGACATAAGATAGAGGCCGCCATTGTGAAGGTCACACCTACACGTTTCGAAATTGCTCTATTCTAAAAACGCATTGGAAAATAATACTTTTTCAATGACAAAATGTTATAAAATTTTAAGTGTTTATCTATTATTCTGATCCCACTTTAAATACGTTAAAAGCATGAATCGTAAAGCACTCGATGTATTCGAAGTTTTCTGAAGAAACTCACCAAAAACGCACTCATTTGGCTTTTCTGCCATTCCGTGACTCATCTCATGACTGTGGTCTGTGACGGACGAATGACATGACAGAAGTACAGAACTAAACGAATTTGAAGTGTTGAGTTGTTGATCGTAGACTTCGCATTTATGTTCTAGTTTTTTTAATTTTCAACCTGTTTTAAGTTAGTTTCACTAATGTTTTTGACTCCACCGTAGTTTTAGGATGACAATGGAAAGGAGGATAAAGTTAAAAGCACTAAACAGTCACATTACTTGCAAAATATGTCGCGGCTACTTCATCGACGCGACCACGGTCACTGAGTGTCTTCATACGTGTGAGTGATATTAAATTTATTTATTAAAGAATTGATGTAAGCTTTATTATATACATAATCCTGATCAATACTTATTCCGATAATTAAAAAATAATAATTCAAAATTGTTTTTTTCATTGTCAGATTAAAATAACTAAGTACCAATCGATATTTCCCGCTATATCGCTAATCTTATTTTAATTAAAACTATGAGAAAAGTACTCTTAAACTGTTTGGCAGTTGTATGAAAAGAAAATTATTCAAACCTTTGTTTCAGTCTGTAAAAGCTGCCTAGTGAAACATTTGGAAGAAAACAATACATGTCCAACATGCGAAATAGTGATACACCAGTCGCACCCATTACAGTATATCAGCTTCGACCGGACAATGCAGGACATAGTGTATAAGTTAGTGCCAGATTTGCAGGACAGTAAGTATAGTACTTGCATAGTATCGTTACAAGGAAAAGTTACTAAATTATTGACTTGTCTGCGGTGTGAGTGAAAGGTCTAGGAGTGTTATTGCATTGCAAAATCAAATGAAGTGAACTTAGATACATACCATGGGAATAATAAACAGTAATGAGTTTAATACCGACCTCAAAAGAAAAAACACATACTAAAAGGTTTGCTGCTTAACATGGTAACTTTCTGATAAGCAGACACAAAAATCGCATATAGGGTCATTGTAGACGGAAAGGGTTAAACATTTTATAGAGATATAGAGATGATATATTATACAAGCAAAAGAGAGAAGTTAGAAGATAAAATTCCTCTTAAAATTTTACCTAAAATAAGATGTACAGATAATTACCTAATAAAAAAGTAAAACTTCTTCAATCACCATCATTCTGCAGTTACTTACAATATTGTGGCAACACTAGAGGTTACTCTACTCTATTATGAGTTAACTTATATATTAATTTGGTAATTCCAGATGAGATAAAACGCGAGCGTGATTTCTACCGAGCACGCAACTTGCCATGTCCCAAGGATGCGGCAATGGCTGCGGACAAGCCTGGAGCTGACGAGACAGAGCAGCCAGATAATACTGACTGCCATCGGAAAGATGAACAGGTTTGTATTGATGTGATAAACTTTCTAAAGTTAAAAAGAACACAGGTCTGTTTGGCTCACCTGTTCTAATGCAAACTTCATTAATTGCCACTGTCCTTTCTTTAATAAGAAATTCAATCTTTTGCATAAATTCATGCCAGAAAGGAAAAACAGGATAGCAAAAGACAAAATTGGTTTATGCTAGCCAATTTTTACGCAAAATACGCGCTGAGACGTGGAGTTGCGGACACCGGACCGTCATACTACTACTACTATTAACTTTTAGTCAGTTAGCCTCTATGTGGAAGCTTGTACAGTTAGATTCAAACTTAATGGCGGCTGTGAAGTGAGCGGTTGGCTGCGCAGTACCCCGCCCCTCAACCCGCTGTCTCGTGAAATTGTTACTCCACTCGCCTCGTGTTCAGAGCCGTCATTAAGTTTGAATCGTACTTTAATTAGCTATTTTGTAGTATTAAACCTTCTTTAAAATACTTAAAATATTATGTTTTCTTGTGTTTCAGGTGAATGTTTGCCTGGAGTGCATATCAACGTCCCTGCGGACTCTAAAGCGCAGCTTCATCCGGTGCTCAGCACAGGCTACCATCACGCACCTCAAGAAGTTTATAGCTAAGAAGGTTTTAAGTGGCATGGAGAAGTATAGAGAAGTAAGTTACATTGTGTCACTTGGTTTTTTGTGTTTTTGCAATTGGTTGTTAGACAATAAGTGAATTTGTTTCTTGTTAAATGGCTGTTAAATTGGTTTAGCTAGTGTGAAAACTTTGAACCCATAAATATAAGAGACAAACTCAGTAATGACTAGCTTTTGCCCTCGACTTCTGTCCATGTTGAAGTCAAATATACCATAAAAAATAATAATAGGCAATAGTGTATGTTTCTATTAGTGAAACACGACCTTAACCTTTTTATAATATTAGAATAGATGTAAATGAAAAGCTAAACAATGACCTTTTGCAAACATTTCCGCCTATTTCAAAATGATAACCCAGGGATAACTTTAAAATAATAATCTATACTCTCTTTTTCCAGATTGACATTTTATGCAACGACGAATTACTAGGCAAAGACCACACATTAAAATTCGTGTACGTAACGCGTTGGCGATTCCGTGACCCTCCTCTCAGACTGCAGTATAGACCTAAGATTGACTTGTAAACAACATTTAGGTATTTTTTTATACTATGTGTTGTAACTGATACGACTCAACACTTACCCTAATTATTAGTCAGAAATAAGCTAGGCTTACTTATTTTTTTGTAAGTTTCAAAGAAACAACGGTGATAGCTTGATAGTGTTTTTTATTGCAGATGGCGCCACCATAGCTTGTGCTTTTTGGGCCAATCTATTTGTAAATAATCTTCATTTTAAGTTCATTTAGTAGTGTAATAGATGTCTGGCTTATTGACACAAATATGATGTAAAAGAAGTGTAAAAAGAAGTGTGTATTTGTATTCAATATTCCTAGAAGTTAAAATCTAAATTAGTTTAAATTCACCTTCCTCAAGTCAAAATATTTTAGTTTAATTGTTTATTAGTTAAATAAATTAATTCAAGTATTTTTATGTTTCCTCAAATGTATATTTAGTTTTTGTTACTTTTGTTTTAATTAGTATGCTTTGGTTATTATTTGGTAAAACTAATATTAGGATAATTAAAAGAAATCTCCGTGGAAGGGTAAAAGTATTTACGAATTGACGTTTCCTTAGTTCTTATTAGTTAATGGAACTGTAATTTAAGTTTAATGAAACAAATATTTAATAAAGTGAAATATATTAATTATCACGTGTTTACTATATAATACTTAAAAATATGAATCGGAATCCTTCTTAAACAATAATAGAAATTCAAAGCGTTGGAGCACTGCATCGCGCGCGAACTTGAAATGTGATTGCTAGTCCGAAACTTCGAAGTAGTCTTAGGTCTTCTTTTGAGAGGTTGCACACTGAATCTTAAAGTATAAAGAAGAAAAGGCCGATTCAGAAGTCTTGTTTGTTAATCTCTCAGATCAAGTAAAAAAAGGTAGATAACACATTTAGAATAGACAACTGTCGCCACTTTTTTTATCTATGTGTATCATGTCTGAAGTGTTGCCACTTAAAAAAAAAAGTCCCTGATAAGTACGATAATACGTAATAATAAAAATAGGTAGTATGCGAATGCGAATTTATACCTGTTTGTTTGTTTGGTTATTTTAATTACTGGAAACAATATTCTTCAGCGTCAACAATTCGAAGAGATGATGAACTTAGGAGCCTTGTAGGATTACTTTATTGAATTATTACTTTATTAAAAAAAAAAATAAGCAGAAAAACAGTAAGTCCAGTAGTAGTAGCCCAGTTGGTTTGTCAGCATCGAGAAAAAATACATCAAAGGTTATGTGAAGCACGTTTATTTTCATGGAATTAAAAACATCTTTATAATTACAAGCGATAATAATATTACTGACAGCCGCATTCGAAGGTGGAAGTAATTTCTGTAATATACACAAAACTAAATAACTTTTAACATTTAGGTAGGTATAGTAGCAACAGATAGGTATACTGTATACCGAGAAAATCGCAAGGTAAATAACAGAATATTAATTTAAAAGAGATCTCCTTTCATTTGAAGTCGGTTAAAAATATATTTTTTGGATATCCTGTTGTATGGAATCGGCGAAGTTCACGTTTTGTATCGCAAATGTCAGTCTTACAGCAGTTACCCATTCGTTTCTTATTAAAATATTTTTTGGAAACCCCAAAACATAATATTTGATAGTAAAATAGAAGAATTTGAACAACAAAAACATAAGCGAATTCAAAAATAATTATTCACCAATTTAAGGTTTGAATGTATACGTAACATAAAATCACATAGGTCCAATAGACTTAATTATTTTTGTACGACTACAATCTATTTTACCACACAATCTGTTTCACCCACAATTGAGGCTACTAAAAAAAAAACTACTGACATCACTTTCCCGGTACGTCACTTCGTGACAATGACATTACATATTTTGAAAAATCAAAAAAATATGTTGTTTTGTGTATACTTACGTGTGAAACGATATTCCCTCAGACTTTTTGTTCACTTTGGAGTTGATGGATCACCATTTCCGACCCCCGACGATACTAATGAAAATCGTCATAGTTTGATGCATGTGTGTGCGTGAGCGCGTGTGTTTACTTGAAGTAGCAGGGTTTTGTGGCTTCACTAATAACAAAGGCGTTATCTACCTTTTTTTACTTGCTACGAGGATAATCTTATTAAAATCACAAACAATAACACCGGTTTTTATTAATCGACTAACTGAACTATAATTACTATAAATATGAAACAAAGAACATCACTACTTTTGACATTTACTTTAAGAATGTGTGCGTAAACGTCAATGTATTTATTTATAGGCTTCGTGTGTGAGTAAAATGAAAATGGATGGCCGATAGATTCCCGTTTGGCACGTGAATAGATATTTTTATTTAATTATTTGTAATTATCATTTGTCCGTCAAACTGGGTGCCAAAACGGTAGAGCGGTTCCTCAGCCTAGCAGACGACAACTTTGTCGACGATGTCAACGAAGACCTAAGATGTTTTTTATCCGAAGGAAGAGTTGACAGGTAAACAATTTTAACCATACCATTGTTATTCTGAAGCATTTTCACGATAAGTTTCAGTTTCGGTGCTTTTTCGTTGAGTATTTGAGGTTGCTTAGGCTGCTATAAACAGCAGTAAAACAGATATTGCTTTATATTTTCAAGGTTATTATGTGTCAAGCGCAAGCGAACGTAGGTCGCAAATCTAATGATGCAAAGCGAGATGACACCTTGAACGCTGATAAAATATTCATGAAGCGGTAAAAAAAGCGGCAACACGCTGTTTCCGTGTCCGCAAATTACCAATATATTGCACGCACGGTAACGCCTGCAATTCGCATTATTCGCAATAGTTTTTTCAGCTATAAATCACTGCAGTATCGCAACACATGTAACGCCGGTCTCTATATATTTTTTATGTATTTCTTTACCGGTTCCAGGTTTATCTACTAGTAGCAAAATTTATTTTTCTATTTTCAAGGTTAATGAACCCTTGAGTAAGACATGAAAAGGCTCTCTGACTAAAAATCTTATTTTGATTTAAAATTATTAGTTAATTTATTGTTTTATTTGTTTAAGGAATCACATGTCTAAAAAAGAGACCTTTGAATTTCAACTGTTGGTGTACAATTTTTTATTTCAGGTAATTGTAGGTACAAGAATCCTGCTGCAAGTGAATATTTAATTCTTTATTAAATTCTTACTTACCTGCTGCTCAGATTTAGTCTCCTCTACACCAACAGACTATTAATGGTCTTGCATTTTAAATCCATACAAAAGCATAATAAGAAATAAGTACCATAAAAATAAATACTAGCTTAATAGTTTTTAATTTTTACTATTATAATTCTGCTACTTTTAATCAGGATATTCACACCCTGGCAAATGAGAATCCTATTAGTAATTCACCCTGTGATAAAGCTAAAAAAAACAAACATATTTACCCTAAAGTTAAGTATATTTAATTTTTTTGAGACCACTAAGCACAAAAGAGGCCTCATTCGCCAATAAATAAAACAGTAACATTAGTCTATGATTTCAGCGTGCTAGTGTTTCCTCCAGTAAGCAACTACCGGCGGTTTCTGATCCACAACTCTGTGGAGCAGTTGTGCCGGTCAGACCTCGCCACCTTCTCTATCGGAGTCAGTGACGAGCGCCGCACTGTGGTCTGCTACAAGGAGAGATTGCTGAGGTAATAAAAATTTATTAAGTACTAGTTTTTGTCCGCGTGAATGTCGTTTATCGTGGATGCAGATTTAATATTTTATTTTTTAGAGGTTTATGTCCAATTATTATATTTTGATGCATCCATAAAATAATGAATACAAAATACATAGCGCAATGGTTATTTTATTGTTGTCTTCCAAGTTATAGTTTGACAGAAACTGAAAGGGATACATGCCCAACAGGCTGGCACTTGCCACGTTGTATGGCAATGCTGATTCTTTTCCCAAAGAATACGCCAGCCCTTGGGTCACGTGAAGAGTAGATCAGCCGCTTGACGATGTCCCTAAAAACAAGATGAGCATTTGCACCCCATGGCCCTAGAATTTCCACCCCAAATGGCTAAACATATAGGTTCCAAGAACGCTGTTATATTTGCGCCGTTTGAGGTTCTCGGCACCTGCATCAGTCGCCCCAGCGCAACACGTCGTACTAGGAAGATGGGATGGCGCAATAGAAAAATTAAATTTTATTAAAAAAAAATGACATTAAATATGCAGTAATGGGAAGAATACCTAATTTTCGACGTCGTTTAGTGTATTTTTACAGCCGTAAGAACTACAACGCTCTTGCGTCTGGTCGCAATGCGGTGTGCCGTTACGGCAGGCCGCATTTTAATTTTTATATGAAACCGCATGATATCGCTCTGATTTGTGGCCATCCGTCAACCACTCCGGTTGTCTTGGAGCTGTGGCGGGTGGGAGCTTTTATGAATTTGTAATTGTTGTCGCATATAGCCATCAATATAATGGAAAAGAAATGCTTGTAATTGAAAACGACATGCGGCGGACCGCAATAGAACAGAGACAATCCATACTTCCATACTAATATTATAAGTGTGAAAGTAACTCTGTCTGTTACACTTTCACGACGAAACGGCTTAACCGATTTTGATGAAATTTGGTATGAATATTTTTTTTTTTAATCTATTGATAGGCATACGTTTGACCACTATCTCACCTGATGGGAAGCGATGATGCGGTCTAAGATGGAGCACGCTTGCCTAGAAGTAACCTCTTCACTCTTGACTTAAAGACTCCCAGGTTGTAGCTATCAGGAAACACAGACTTAGGCAGGGAATTCCACTCCTTAGAAGTACGCACATTGAATGTATTCCCAAAACGTTTCGTGCGTGTGGGTGGGATGTCCACCATGTACCGGTGGCGCATCGCCGTACGTCTTGTGGTCCGATGATGGAACGGGCTCGGCGGAATTAAAATGGCTTTAACCCCGAGGAAGGACATAGGCTACTTTTTAATCAGCGACTTCGTCTGCATCCATTATAACCGACATTCACGCGGACGAAGTCGCGGGCAAAAGCTAGTACATTATAGTCATCTAGTATCTAGTAAAGTCACTGACTATCCAGTATCCACTGAAGTGTGCCGTCATAACTCGAGTCTTACTTCACTAAAACGTAACGAACTTTACAGAGCATGTCTTAGTGCGTCTTACGTGATTGATACACATTAATCAGCGCGAAGTGGCCGAAGTGCCGTATCGACCACAATTAGACCATATACCGGTATTTCAGCATCGAAAGCATAGCAATTTATGTCGTATTTCTATATCAATACGTTTGAATGTCCATTATCCTGTCGTAGACGTCGGTCTACGACTGGCCAAGTTATTTCAGTTAGCAACAAGAGGAAATACCGATACAGATGTCATCATCTGCCTAGTCTTTTTCCCTACTATGTTGGGGTCGGCTTCCAGTCTAACTGGATGCAGCTGAATACCAGTTTTACATGGAGCAACTGCCTATCAGACCTCCACGACCCAGTTACCGGCCAACACGATACCCCTTGGTAAGACTGGTTGTCAGACTTTCTGACTACCTATAACGACTGCCAAAGATCTACAAATAACAACCGGGACCAACGGGTTTGACGTGCTTTCCGAGGCACGGAGGGAACTCGGTATGAAAGGGATGGTCACCCATCCACAGATCGACCGCGGCTAGCGTAGCTTAACCTTTGACCGATCGATCTGTACGGCTTTAACTTAGTCACGAGCTCCTCCATGTTTCGTCATGTTGTTCTGTTTGCATGCAATGACAAAAAAAACGACGTTCAACCCGGGCTTCTTTGAGAACCCTAAAAATCGAAATCCAACTAATCGTGCTCTAACAACCACACCACACGACCTTCAAAATATAAAGGTGCACTAAATAATATTGTATTTTCAGTGATGAAGCTTGCGCGCGACCAGCCATGGGCCTGACACAGACTGATCGAGATGATGCCACCATTTCACAAGCAGGTTAGTTGTAGCATAATCTGTAACATTGCACTTACACAGACACATTAAGTTACTTCAGACATACATACTTTGTTAACGTTTTGACCGCCTTGTTAGAAAAGCAAAAATGTGCCCTCGGCGCCAAGCTGTTTCGTTACTACAAGAACTATTATTTAACAGAAAGGTATTGAACAGTGAATACTTTTTAAACCTTACGCCCATGTAACGATAGCGAAACGGCCAAGGTGTAGAGTTTGTGAAGATATGGCTAGTAACGTAGAGATTTAAGGGAAAAATCTGATAACTGTTTGACAGTGCGAGCCATTTGCTCTCGTTTTGGCAACATTTTACATGAAAATGTTTTTGGTAGGAGAATTTTTCCCAGTTTTTGTGCTGATAGTCAATAACCTCCTCCTTTTCCTCGGTCAAAAATAACTTAAAACTGTCTTTAAAACTTATTCTTTCTTTTGTTCTACGATTCTAGTGATCGATAAGTGCCAGACGGCTCAATGCTCTCTGCAAGATTTTACATATGCAATGGCACATTATAATTTTTTGTAATCCACTTAGCTATTCTAGTCAAATTATAATAATAGGTACAATGTACAAAAGAATCTATCTGTATCTAATAGGTCTAATTCACTATCAAGAAAAAAGCAATTGCGATCCGAAACCTACACAGAAATGGTTTTTAAAAATAACGTAAGAGAATCACGTAAAGAGTCAGGTGTTCCCATTTCGCTCACACTCCTGTTGGAGTGAGCGGGACAAAACATGTACCGTTATAAGGTAAATGCACCAAAAACATTACGAAACGGTAGTGTTTTAACGTTATGTTCGAGATGGTCAAGAGTGCGTTTAATCGTATCACGCTTCAATTTATATATTTTTTAAGAATATAATAATACTAGCTTTTGCCCGCGACTTCGTCCGCGTGAATGTCGGTTATCGCGGATACAGGCGAAGTCGTGGATTAAAAAGTAGCCTATGTCCTTCCCCAGGGTTTATGCTCTCTTCATACAAATTCGGTTCATCCGTTTCATCGTGAAAGCGTAACAGACAGAGTTACATTCGCGTTTATAATATAAATATAAAGAAAAATTGTGATGCCCTCTTAAACCTTCCCTGGACTTCCACGAATATTTCAAGACCAAAATCAGCCAAATCTGTCCAGCCCTCGGTTTAGCGAGACTAACGAACAACGATTCTTTTTTATAATATAGATAATATATACCTATAATATATATAAGTAAATAAGTTTGGATGTGGATTAAGTAACGATTTTTTAGAAAACTTTTATCTAAAGAAACAAGCAATTTGACAGGTTTTGAATAGAAAATATGTCTAACGGCCATATTTATTTTTTAAAATCAGCCATATTAAAAATTATTATTACATTTAGGCCGTACTGTCCCACTGCAGGGCAAAGGACCCCCTCCATTCCTTCCATCGGTATCGACCATAGAAATCTTTTTTCTTATATCTATGGTCTTGACTTTGCTTGCTAATCCTTAAGGAAGCCATCCAAGTCGTCCCGCAATTAAGAATTGTTATTAATAACATGAAACTCGCGGTTTCTTGCTCTGTTCATTGTTATGTTCTCTGATTGGATTTTTTTTAAAAAAAGCTCAAGTGCTTTAATGTTAAAAAAGTCGTAAAAGGAACACGATTTTTTCTGAGTGTAATGTCACTTTTATACTCTAAAATGCAACATCATAGACCTACTAAAATCCTGCAAAGAGTATCTATTAATTCCTTGTGCCTAACTCCGGTACGGGACTAATAATAATCAATCATTAACTTTGATTGACTTTGTAATAGTAACTTTTTAACGTATGTTAAGGCCACCATTTTGTGAAACAGCCCATTTTTTGGTTTGACGATAGTTTGCGCCATTATTGACTATTACCCGTCAGTAAAATATAGTTGAAGCAACCCGTTACTATTGACTACCCAGTTACATAAATTGGAACGCTGTCAGTCAAAAATATGACAGATTGAGAAAATTTTAATGTTGTTGACATGTGCCATGCCAAGTTAAGCATGTTGGTTAATTAAAGTTAGTGATTAATTATTATTATGTGACGTATCTCGAGTGTGGGAGCACACCTACGAGACTCCATACAAACGAAACGATTTAATTACCTACACTACTACCAGAATAACAGACTGTACAAATAAGTGCGTGTGTGTGCGTGTCTACGCGCCGCGAGAACTAAAAGCTGATTCAAAAGCACGTTCGACGCGGGAAGTGGTGAGGAAGATGTTTCGGAGGGAGGCGGGGCGTGTCGCTACTGTACGGTAGTACTAATATTTAAACTGTGGTGGCTGTAAGTTTTATATCGAACCTATTTTTTTTTATAAAGGCGTAGGAATTTCTCCTGTATTGTGAGTACGTTTAGAAACGTTGAAATTCATACAGATTTGTTTCGAGCGGAAATCGAATTCGTGACACACAGCACAGCTACTAAACGTTCAGCCACTAAATCCATTCTGATATCTACTAGGAACAAGTTACCACAGCATAGTTTCCGCATAGAAAGGTCATTTGCCACGTAACAGGTCAGTGTTGCCCGCCTACCGCCTGTTTGCGCAAACATAGCAGCAATTTGTTCGAACAGAATTAATTAATTAATTGATAATGATTTAAAACATCATTAATAGAGTTGATAATTATGTGCAAGATGTAATTCCTCTCGGATTTTATTTGTTTTGCATATTAAGCAATTTCCAAATCTATTAATGTTGCATTTTAGTTCAAAATTATCAATTACTAGCAGTTTGCCTGCGACTTCATCCACGTGAATTTTCTCAAGGATCCCTAATTGATAAATAATATAGTCTATATTACTCAGAGATAATGTAACTTTCAAACGGTGAAAGAATTTTTGAAATCGGGCCATTTGTTTTTGAGTTAAATTGTAACAAACAAACAAATTTTTCCTCTTTAATATTAGTTTAGAAGACGAAGTGTCTTATTAGGACTTCAGGACCTCTTTTGCTATTAGCAGCCTGGTTTCACGTAGACGGACTCAAGACTTTAGAATGTAGGTTCGTTTCCAGTGGGGTATTGCGTATCTCAATCCGAAGAATTTTGACGGAAGTCTAATAAAGCTGAATTGTTAGTCTTGTAGGCCATTGTTTCAGAACTCTGATAAACAATTTAGGCATTATTTTTCTTTCAACGATGCGTTATACAAGAGGATAGCACATTACTTTCAAGTTTATTCAGTCAAGCGTTTAATTCAACTATCCCTTTTTCCCACTACCACTTTTGAATTCTCAAGGAATCAGTTTGCTAGTCAGAAAGTTGAAGCTACTTGCCCGTTCCAAAACGTAGGTAGGGACGAACGAGCAAGAAACATAATAGGATATTTTACCAAAAAAAATCTAATTAATCCGTCAGTTAGATTATCGAAAAATATTGGATACGTATACTTTGTTTTATCAAATCAATAAAAACTGACGAAGATAAAAAGCATCAAAGATCATGAGTGGGGGTTTGTGACGTCACTTCGCCAGTAAAAGTGTACTGACATAGTGATGTCACACGAGTTTTCGACGCACTGTATCGTCTTAATTTTTTTTTAACGTGAAATAAGAAAAAACACGTGTCCAATATTTTTTGGAATTCTATCTGACGGACTAATTAGATTTTTTTGGTAAAATACCCTATTATTTTAAAAAGGTATTAACTTGTATGATACTTGATACTTATACAACTTTGCAATTAAATGTAGTAAAGTATAACTTCCGCAAGTTATGACACCCTACATAATATATTATTTGTATCAACCATTCGGATGTTCCCACAACTTTCCCCGGGTTTGCCGTTTGGCCAATGTTCGCATGTCTGATTGTCGTTTGCTGTATGCACGATTGTTAGACGATGTATTCCTAAATGGAGGCTGATGTAATGGTTTCATGTATTCATTGAAACTTTTTTTTAGTGTTCGTGTTATTATACAGTGTGTTTTTTTAAGGGAATGCTAAAATGTATTATTTATTAGCAACCCGCCCAAGCTTTGCACTGTTGCAATTTCCTAAACGTCAATATTTTTTATTGAGATTTTCGTACAAAAATACCATTTTACAAATTTCCAAAATTTCAAGTGGATTGTCAAAAAAAATATCTGTCATATAAAACTTGTACAGACACTACAAAGAAAAATGAGCCAAGTCGGCTAAGCTAAGTCTTTAGTGATGATCTGTTATATTTTTATTTACATAGATGTTTTACACGTTTAAATTATTTACAGTAAACAATATTATAATAATGAGTAACAGTAAACAGCCAATAATGCATTGTTCTCTTAGTACTCATAACATTCTGATCAGATCATCTTCCATTCATCCGCAAACACGTCACATTCCGGCGGAGTATCCGGGAGAGTATTGAGCGCGGCTAGGCTTCTCGGTACGGGATATATGCTCAGGCTACTTTTCTACATGCTAGAACTGCAAAGAGCCTGTGTTTCCGAAGGTAGTTTTTGGAACAAACAAACGACACAGCTCGAAATTTAAGAACTTCAGATGCATTTACTTGCAAAATTAAATCATCATTTGCCTAATCTTGTGGCAAATATTTTGGGGTCGCCTTCACATCTAACCGGATGCAACTGAATACTTGTGTTTTACACGGAGCAACTGTCTGTCGGACCTTTACAACCCAGTTTAATCCAGTTTGAGTTCTTCAGTCAGAAGTCAGAAAGATGAAGCTAGGTGCTCGTTCCTAAACGTAGGTAGGTCTCTATGGAGAAGAACTGCCGTTCCTAAACGTAGGTAGGTCTCTATGGAGAAGAACTGCTAAGTAACTGGGAAAACAATACCTCTTAGTAAGACATCGCGGTAGGCCCAGGCGGAGATGGCGGGATGAGCTAGACTCTTTTGACAAAGACTGGTCCCAAATAGACTTTGACAGAGAGAAGTGGAAGGAGAGTAGAAAGGCCTTTGCCCTGCATTGAGACAATACAGGCTGAATAAAAAAAAAAAACTTTCTAGCTTCTGACTACCCGCAAAGACCGACCTAAGAGAATTAAATATTTGTGTCTTAGGGCGGGTTGCTTCAACTAACCATTACTGACCGGTAATAGTCAAAAATGGCGCTAACTATCGTCAAATCAAAAAATGGGAGGTTTCACAAAATCATACGTCAAAAAGTTACTATTACCATAACCGGCCAGTCATCGTAATTTTGAGTTGTCAAACAGCTATTTCAAACATCAAAATATTATGGAATCTCTTTTTGAATAACTTAAACTGACGGATTTTTATGCCATGAAACAACCCGTTACATTTAACGTACGTTAAACATCATCAGTCATAGTAACTTTTTAACCGTCCGTATGTAACGTTAACAGACTGTTTGAAACAACCCGCCCTTATTCAGTACTTCTGGCTATTAAGTTTGGTCCGCGCGTACATGCAAGGCTGCCAGATGACATTCAGGAACAAGTAGTACAGTTTTCCAAAATACCTTTCATAGAAGTTGACAAGAGATTTTATTTTTTAACAGTACAGTGTATGTGTACGTGTAATTTCTACGATCAATAAAACTCGTATCGGCTTATTATTTCAGGTTATAAATAAAAAAATCAAATCAAATACAAACATTTATTTGACACTTAAAATACGTGTTACGATTACAAACTAAGTAGTAGGTCATAATAACATAGCACAGAAATGTATTGCCAAGTACATTATTTGACGACACGGTTGGCGCAGTGACTGAGCGATCGACCGCTACGCTGCGTGTTGCGGGTTCGATTCCCGCCCAGGGTAAACATTTGTGTGATGAGCACTTGTGTTTGCCTTGTGTCTGGGTGTTGTTTATCTATATGTGTATGTATTTACAAAAAAAAATGTATTTGTGTATGTATATCAGCTGTTTGACACCCATAGTACAGGGTCTCCCTAGTTTGGGGTCAGATGGCCGTGTGTAAAAATGTCCCCACATGTTATTATTATTATTTATATTGTACTAGCTTTGGTAAACGCACCCAAGATGCAATAGAAATTTCTAGTGTGAAGCAGCGTTTTAAAAGAGAACATAAGAAATTATATCTCGTCACATTTTTATACAACCTGTATATATCGTAGACATGCAACAAAATCTTAAGAAGAAAGTCGATAGTATTGATTGTGCACAGTTCTGGGCCTCAAGTCTGCTATTACAATAGTGTCAGAATGGTCTATCATTGATTTTCATAATGACGCATATAATGGCGTCAGTAGATTACCAAACTTGTCAAAATCAACAATTTGTGAAATCAATGATAGACCATTCTGACACTATTGTAATAGCA
Organism: Charanyca ferruginea; assembly: GCA_947361185.1. Lineage (NCBI taxonomy): Eukaryota > Metazoa > Arthropoda > Insecta > Lepidoptera > Noctuidae > Charanyca > Charanyca ferruginea. The sequence continues at coordinate 17,175,274 of OX376077.1, read as the reverse complement.
GACTTGAGGCCCTGGATAACAGTTCTCCTAATATGTTACGTAGACATACCTTCTATAACGTTAGACAGGTATAAATGCATTTTTCTTTATAAACTAACTTTTGCCCGTGACTTCTACCGCGTGAATGTCGGTTAACGCGGGATGCATAGGAAGTCGCGGATTAAAAAGTACCATATATCCTTTCTTGTGGTTCAAGCTTAGTCTGTACCAAATTTCATCAAAATCGGTTCAGTAGTTTAGCCGTGAAAGCGTAGTAATCAAACACAAACTCACTTTCGCATTTAATAGCAAGTCATCATCTGCCTAGCCTTTTCCCAACTATATTGGGGTCGGCTTCCAGTCTAACCGGATGCAGCTGAATACCAGTGTTTTATATAGAGCGACTGCCTATCGGACCTCCACAACCCAGTTATAGGAAACACGATACCCCTTGGTAAGACTGGTTGTCAGACTTACTGGCTTCTGACTACCCGTAACGACTGCCAAAGATCTACGAATGACAGTCGGGACCAACGGCTTTACGTGATTTCCGAGGCACGGAGGAAACTCGGTATGAAAGGGATGGTCACTGGTCACCCATCCACAGACCGACCGCGGTTAGCGTAGCTTAACCTTTGACCGATCGATCTGTACGGCTTTAACTTAGCCACGAGCTCCTCCTATTTTTAATAGCAAGTATGGATGTTTAATTGAAACACGTACAGAGGCCAGCACATCTGTCAAATTTCTTTGATAGTTTTCCAACTTTATTACAAAAGAATAAGGTTCATGTTCAATTGGGAAAATTTGACAGTTTGGGATCGCTTGATATGCTGGCGTCTGTACATTTAAGGTCCGAATGACGCCAACGAAATGTTTCAGTATGAATTAAGTCTAGGGCTGCTATCCTGGTTGGTAGGGCTGATTTGCAGTGCGTCTAAGGGGTTTGCAAAAAGTATTCACTGGATACTTTGTGTCAATCCTGATTAAATAAAAGGTAAATAACAAGTAAATAAGCAATCAATTGAAATAAAATAAAATAAAAAATAAACGATGTTTTAAATATTGCAAAGATTTTGCAGTCCGGAAAAAAACTCAATTCCACCAAAACTTTTGAAGTTTTTTTGTGAGCGAATTGCGAATTTCTGTGCGAATTTAAGTGATGGCAACCCCAATCAGGCCATTACACTTATTTGTTGTATTTCCGTTGGTATTATGATGCAACTGAAATACAAGATGGCCAAGATTCTTACCTACAGTATTTATAATAGTGTGTGAACCCTAAAATTTAGGAGTTGTTATTATCAACCTGAATTGTCTCCCTTCAAACCCGCCTCACTATTCTCAAACCACTGCAACTTCTGAAAGCCAGAATCAACCGTGGCTAGTAGACATGCGCAAAACAGTGCACTATAAAGTGATGTAATATGACATTACTTTTCGCACCGAGGAATATGACATTACACCATGACTCCGAACATGACGCGAAATGAAGCGCCACACGCCATCCAGCGCGCTTCATTTCGCGCCACACGCCATCCAGCGCGCTTCATTTCGCGCCATGTCATTGTAATGAAATACTCGCAATGTAGAATGCAATACATCATTACATGAGATGATATAGCGCGTTATGCTATGAAGTGATATTGTGATGTGACAATCGTTCTAATGGTAGCCACTGGCTACCATTAGAAAAACGTCGAGACACTGAACCGCGATCATCAAGAGGAATCATTCATTATTACCACGAATTTAGGCGTTATATGAAACAATGCCTTCGAGAAAAAATTAATATCCACTCATTCCTCCAACACGAGCTAAAAGTTTAATGTTCCATTTTGATGGTCATTGACACATTGAATAACAATTTACTTTATTTTTTTAACACTAAACATTCGGTGGACATGCAAATTGTATGCGAAAGTAATCCAATATAAGCATAATAATGTGAAAGAAATAAAATTAGCATTCATATTGTTTAAAAGTTTTTTTTTTGCAGCCATTCGGCCGGCCATTTTGCCTTAAGGTAACGGTTTAGCTAAATTTAAAGACAGGTTGAGCCTGTTTTTATATTTATAGAGACAATGCTTTTTGAGGAGAATTCCTGTAAATACTATTCCGTTACAATCTTTAGAAGTGAGGTGGTGGTGGTGGTGTTGTTGTTGTTGTTGTTGTTGTTGTTGTTGTTGTTGTTGTTGTTGTTGAACTGACTTAGGCCTTGTGCAAATAATATTTATTTAGTAAAACTAGTTTTTATTCTTTTCTTTTATTCGCGTAAGCTTGCACTTCGCCGCGCCGCAACTCACCTGGGCCTCAAATCTGCTATTACAATAGTGTCAGAATGGTCTATCATTGATTTCATAATTGTTGATTTTGACAAGTTTGGTAATCTACTAATATAATGGCGTCATTATGATTTTCCAATGGTCAACCACTGACACGCCATTGAAAGAAATGATATAGAATGGTAATCTCGTACAAAATGACAACTGAATGACTGACTTAAGCGGTAATCTGCTGAAATTTTGACAGTTCCTTTGATCAGTGACCTACCATTAGAACGTCATTGTGCAGATATTGCTTTTAATTCGACCGACCAATGATCGACCATTATGAATTTAGCAGATTACGCACTTTTAGCAAAATGAAACTGGGGATCGTGTTGGAATGACGAAATTATAAAAATAGCAGACTTGGCCCCCAGATCTTAAGTGATGATGCGGCCTAAGGTGGAACGCTTGCTTAGGATGAACCGGTACACTCGTGCCTTAAAGATACCCAAATTATACTTATCGGGGAACAGTCGTGCTTTACCTTCACTACATATTGTAAATTTAACTCCCCTGTCCCACGTAGTTTGTCTTCGTTTGGGCTAAACTCAAGAACTGCTGTATCGATTTTCATATAAACAGTTTTCACCAATAGTAACAGAAATTATCTAAAAAGTTTATAGGGTATAATTTATGAGTGCTACTCGCACTTGGCACTCTGAATTTGGAATTGCGCCCTCTAGTGACAACAATGGGAACGCAATTATTTCATACAAATGAATATAATTGAACGTTTACGTTCAGTATATTGAATTCCCACAGTGATTCCCAAGATTTTCCCACAGTGTGTATTTCTGCTTTATCAACAAATAATAAAAATAAACACACGTGTTTTTGAACACGGGCCTAATTCCACAACAATGAAAACTCGACATACTAAAGTCAAAATATTTATTTCAATGAAACCATTTAAACCATTTACAGGCACTTTTGAATTGTCCAGGAGTCGGCCAGCTCCACGTTTTCTATCAAGTTGTAACAAAACCCCAGTTACATTATTTACGTTGCTTCTATTCAAAAAAGAAGATATAATCCATGGCAGCTAAGAGATGACCAGTCGCAGCTAACAGCGCCCGTTCGAGAACATGACGCGTGGATGCTGATCCACGCGTCATGCTCACGTAATTTTGTGGGGTTGGTGCTGACCAACCCCACAAAATTACGTGAGTCCCAATGTGAGTTAGCAATGGATTAGCATAGTTATCTATTACAAAATCACATTAGCATAAACCTTTGACTTTTTATTATATATTTTTTAAATGTCGTGGTGACCTGGTGTTTATGGCATATAAGATTATTACATCCCAGCTTATTATGGTCCAGTTACATTGGATACTTGCCCGGATTTGAACACCCAACCTCTTTTTTTAAACACCGTAATTTTGTGTAGTATTGTTTCAAGGGCTATTTTTCGGGACCTCTCGAATGACCTATTCGTCCTTCACAATGTGTAGTAAACAAAAATGATCCAGCACACAAAATTCCAATGACATAAGCGCTGATGCAATCATGCAACGCAGCCGGCTTAGCGGAATGACCGGGCCGCGAATGTGGTACACCGAAAGTGAAAGTAGCACGCCTCCATGTGGAGCTTTTAAGTGCTGTGCAGTTGAGGTTTGGCTAGATTGCAGTGGTGCAGGGTAAATTTTTGCTAGAGGGAAACCGAAACAAAAATTCTATTAGGTACAGTTAGGTTAAATTTTCCAATTAGGATTTATCCGAATTTAACACCATCTGTCGTTAAACAATGAAACACTGGTTTAATAATGTTTTTATGTGGCAATACTCATGGGCACCGCCAGGAAAACTTTCAGGGAAGTGCATCTGCATTTTCTTCAACACACAAAAAGTATTGTTGCTTATTAGCTTCACCCAGAAAATAAAAAAAAAAAACATCTTAATTTATCCATATTTCGATTTCCTGAACCTAACTTGCTTGTAATAAATATCCAGGCCGGTTATCCGCCTTTCGTCTTGCATGTTCATGACCCTAATATAAGCGCATTGTCTGACTTTGCAGACAGTGAACAAATAAGCTATAAAGTACTTCTTTAAATAAATATTGGTCTGTTTGGTGTTAAAACAAGCCACAATGCATTTACATTGTTTACAATATGTGATATTGACCTCTCTGTATGCTTTATGAATCACTTGGTATTGTTGGTGTGTTGAAGAAATGTTAGTAAATAGTTAAAATTGTTAAGAAAAAGACTGTGAATATTGAACTTTTCATAACTAATTTACCTACTAGTCCAATTGTATTTTAAGGCAGCAGTGCTTGCATGTCAATTCAATAAGTTATTTAAAACTAGGTTATTTATCTTTAATAAATTAATCCCTATTTCCCTTGGTCACGGCATGCGGGGCATCACGCGTGATCGGCTGGACCAATTTCGCTAATTCTTTTTTTTGTTGTGATTGTTATAATTGTAAGGAGAAGGAGAATATGAAAGAAAAAACTAAAAGAGTTGCGCGGAACATTAAAATATTCAAATTCAAATGTAGGGTAGGTAGGGTATGTAGGGTAGGTAGATATTCAGGTAGGTAAATATGTAGATATGGGCAGGACAACGTCTGTCGGGTCAGCTAGTGTACAATATTTACAAGAATAATAAAAAAGAAAACCTGTAACTATTAAATTAAATAACCAATATAATTTTAAATAATAAAATTAAAAAAAAAACTACGTCGCCGCCATCTGGGAATGTGCCCAAGAGACTGGCGGCATTGCCACGTTAGATGGCAATGCTTATAATCTGACTAAAGTAAAAACCAGCTCTTGGATCAGGGGAAGTGTAAACCAACCTTTTGGACATGTCTTTAAAAAAGAGATGTGCATGCGGGGACCCTCGACCCGAGAGTTTCAACCCCAAACGGCTCGAAAACAAAGTTATCACCAAGGTGACTATACTTTCGCCGTTTGAGGTATTCACAGCACGCTAGGAAGCTGGGATGGCGCAAGAGTATCGGCGCACGTAGCGTCTCACACTAAAGGTCTACCCAACTTCCAAGGAAACAGAGACACGCCGTCCGGTCTCTTGTCGAGTGGAACAGTATTCGGGGAAACAAGTTTTCCATGGCCTCGGCGAAGCACGGCAACCAGTGTAGGATCTAGAATATTCCTGATCAATTTTTCAGTGCCGTGAACCGAGGATATAAAAGCATTCAATAAGTATACGATAGAATATGGCCATGTATGGCTGACAGGGCGATACGGTTGGACAAGCAAGAAAATTGTCGGTTGAGCTTAACTCGACCATATCAAGTCAGATTATTAGTTCCTTTGCTTGCGAACGACAACAAAACATACTTATAGGTAAATACTTTTTTCCTGTTTAGTAAAACACGATGTGCAGAGATTTTCTGTTTTTGATAATATAATTTACTCCTGACCTACACTCGGTTTCTCCTTTGACTCGTTTCCTGTTTAGTAAAACACGATGTGCAGAGATTTTCTGTTTTTGATAATATAATTTACTCCTGACCTACACTCGGTTTCTCCTTTGACTCGTTTCCTGTTTAGTAAAACACGATGTGCAGAGATTTTCTGTTTTTGATAATATAATTTACTCCTGACCTACACTCGGTTTCTCCTTTGACTCGTTTCCTGTTTAGTAAAACACGATGTGCAGAGATTTTCTGTTTTTGATAATATAATTTACTCCTGACCTACACTCGGTTTCTCCTTTGACTCGTTTCCTGTTTAGTAAAACACGATGTGCAGAGATTTTCTGTTTTTGATAATATAATTTACTCCTGACCTACACTCGGTTTCTCCTTTGACTCGTTTCCTGTTTAGTAAAACACGATGTGCAGAGATTTTCTGTTTTTGATAATATAATTTACTCCTGACCTACACTCGGTTTCTCCTTTGACTCGTTTCCTGTTTAGTAAAACACGATGTGCAGAGATTTTCTGTTTTTGATAATATAATTTACTCCTGACCTACACTCGGTTTCTCCTTTGACTCGTTTCCTGTTTAGTAAAACACGATGTGCAGAGATTTTCTGTTTTTGATAATATAATTTACTCCTGACCTACACTCGGTTTCTCCTTTGACTCGGTCTTCATTAAAATGTGCACATGTTTCGAAGTGCTAATTTTGAGATCTTGTGCTCATTTTGCGAAATACTTTTGAGAGCCGTTATGAGCATTGCCTTTTAGGAAAAGTGCACCAATTGCGAAGTGCACATTTGCCTAATGTATATTCTGCGGGTTAAAATTCGTAAAATGTTTGTTTACTAAATAAAACAATAACAAAAATACACTGTAGCTACATGCATGCAAAACACAGACATATTGTTTAAAATACACCTATAGAAATGTGCAGGAAACAAGTTCGCATGTTGAAACACATTCGTATTTCTAGGTGCAGAATTTGCAATATGCATATCGTTTAAGGCAAGGCGCGACTTGTCCATAAACTATCATTCTTCCTGTTTGCAGCAAAAAGTTGCAAATTCTTGCGTACTTTCCACGTTTGAGGTCTTAAATAATTGTGAGCAGAAGGTCTGGTATACACAATATTGGGAAACTAGAACAACGGGTAATTTGCTGCATTTGAAATTTCCTAAGGTTATTCGGAAGTAAGTGGCAGCAGCAAAGTGTGGAATTTATCAATTTAATATCTGTTTAATTAATATTTTAAATGTGAATGTTTGTATGTCTGGATTGTTAGTCAATCATGTTTTAACGGCCGAACGGAACTAGCTGCAATTTCTCACACATATTGATATTAATCTAGCTTAACACATGAGATATTTTTTGTGGGATAACTAAGGACATTTATTAATTACTTCTTGGCTTATTTTCCGTGACTTCGTCCGCATGAATGTCGGTTATCTACGGTATTTAGGGTGCAAAACCTTTTTTTTCTAACATAAAAGTAGCCCATGTTACTTCTTCTAACATCAGCTAACTGCCAGCGAAGTGCGGTCAAAATTGGACCGCATTGTGCTTTTTTAGCCCGATTAACTTTCAATTAACTGTACAATTCGAGTTTTAGTTGCTTTGAAATGAATAAATTGTCAATTGAGTTGGCAAAAATTTACATCACATACACATCACACGTCACATTTTACTATAGCCATGCAAAATCTATGGGAGGATCGGTTTGACGGTACATAAAAAGTATGTCAATTGAATAGTGGTGTCAAGTACCAAATTATGTCAAAACAAAGTTACCCGTGAACCTTCTGTTCTTTATCTACGTTGTAGTTTGAGCTACTTGTCAAGTCTAGATGTAGGAAGCCTTTCGTATGTCGTTACATAGTTTTATTGCGTTGCAGAATTAGTAGAGCTTCAAAGTTTGTAAACATAATATTTATAGCCGTTAAGACACTTCCTATACCTACTAGGTTTTAATGCGAGATGTTCTTTTATTTATAGTAAAAGAAGGTAGGTAGTAGGGAATATAAATGAAATTAAAATTAAGTAAGGAGTTGCTAACAGATATATAATACAACAAGATAAGGTTAAGTACAATTAGAAAGGAATGTTAAACATAAGTAAAATAACATGAATAGTAAAGAACAGGTACACTACTTTAGTAACACTATTTTAAACTTGAACAAGTATACAAGTTTAAGGTACATTACAAGTTTGGAAGTTTTATCTAAAGAATTTTGGAAATTAAGAGTATTGAAATAAATAAATGACTTAATCCGTAATCCCAAACTTTACTGTATGCTGATTAAAACTATGAGTAGGAAATTAGGGTATATTTTCTTCCCTGTAGGTAAGGGGGTAAAAAAACCGGGTAAGCCATGGTTTTTTATAAATAAGTCATTAATATTTGAACGAGTTTCTTGACCCTAAAAACAATCCATTTCCGCGGTCCAAAGACCGGCCGGCCTTTGCCTTGTCGCATTGCCATCCAATGTGGCAATTTCACCAGTGCAGAGCATATTACCAGTCGATAGCGCTGCAGTGGACGTTTTCCGATGTCATAATGTTTTAGTTTTACCAAGGCGTACTTATCGTGTTTCCTAGTAATTGAGTTGTGAAGGTCAGACGTGTACTCGCTCCACGTAAAACACTGGTATTCAGCTGCATTTAGATAAGACTGGAAAAGACTAGGCAGATGATGATTTTTTTTTGCTTTTGTACTAAATGTATTTTCTTTTCGTATCGTTCACGTCCACGACTCAGGAGAAAATCCAAGTGGGGCCACTTGGATTTTCTCCTGAGTCGTGGGTGCGTTTACAAACATATAAACTCACATACACAAACAGTCAGACCTTTGTTTGTTTTTTACAAATATTTGTTCCGTGCGGGAATCGAACTCGCGACGCGCAGCGCAGTAGTCGATCGCTCAACCACTGCGGCATCCGTGTCGTCAACAATTATTCATTGTAAACTACCACTGTACTTAATCTTAATCCAAATTGAATAAAGTTTCTAATTCAGCAACATATCCATTTAATTTTCAAACCAAAGTAAGAATCAAATACATAGATTGCAAAGGAGATAGGTCGTAAGACTGATTACATACGAATGGTGCAATCGTGTGGTAGACATTGCAACAGTAATGGCTCAATATACGTATGAAGTAAATGTCGCTTTCAGTGTTGCGGTATAAGGATTTCATGTGTGGGAAGCCTAATTGAAGGTGGTGTTATGTAAACGAGGCCAGTCATTTGTTTCTTATGTAGTACTTACGTGGTCATTTATACACTTCTTTGTTGAAGGTCGCTATTGTAATTTATAATGGCGCGCCAATAATTTGCAATAGGTGTATTTTTTGACGTGATAATAACGTCTTATAAATCGATGAACACCGGCTGCATGCACGAAAAAGTGTCACGTTCCGCCTGAGCCTGAGCGTGCAAGCGAGAGCGCGGAACAACAAGCGATAGAGAGGCACAATCGGCCCAAGCAATAAGCTCCGCCCACCTCGACGGAAGCCATTATTTGCTTAGTTATATTATGTTAGCCATTATGTTTCTTTATGACGTTATCACGTAAAACTATCGTCCGTAAACCGACTTTACAGACAACCAATTTTTTTAAACATACTTGTCCCTTGTTACTCGAAGTCAATACCACAAACATATCCTATGGCTCTCGGCAACAGTGTGCTTTCTATCGGTGAAGGAATTTTTGTAATCGGACTAGTTCTTCTAGAGATTATCTTTTGCAAACAAACAATTTTTGTTCTTTATAATATTAGTTTAGAAATACATTTAAGTTACGCTGTAAAATGCGTCAAAAACGGGGTATCAGCTCTGCTCGGTGAAGAATTATGGGTCGTTATAAGTTAAGGATTTATAGGAACCCACGGTGCTAACAAAGGAAAAATAGGATGAAGGAGGATGTATTCATGATGTGCAATAATTCGAATTATCGTGTTACCAAAAGTAGTTGACTCCATGGATAACTTGGCTTTAGCTTTCCACTCTTCCGTGTCTTTAATCTTCTCTGGCCAATCTCCCATAACACGCCAGCGGTTCCTAGGTCTCGGGCGCCGATGTCAGTCTTCCAGCATCAACTGTGTAACGATTCTTACCCATCTTTCATGTGTCCAAATAGTACTATTAGTTGTCTTTAAGCCATCTAGAGTAATGCCAAATTAGTTCACATCACCTGCCACTCGGAAGTGATTGGCCTTTATGGAAAGCGTTCAATAGACTGCGCACCCAGCTAGGCCGCTGCAAACACAACCTAACAAAATGTGCAAGAATAAATCCCACCGAAACCCAGTGTGAGTGCGGTGATCCTGACCAGACAATGGTCCACTTACTACAGTGCCCAAAGTGCCCCTCAACCTGCACTTTAGAGGACATTAAAAACGCCACTAATGCTGCGATAAATGTGGCACCTACTGGCCCCAAGTAGTCTAACAAAAAAGAAGAAGTTAACAAAGTAATTAAAATACCCAAAAGCAACAACTACAAATAACCTCGGAAGTATTCAATCTTTTTATCATGATGAATGCCCGATAAGTATCCGCATAACGAGATAATCTTCCCTGAAATAACTGAGTGGTGTCGTAAACCCAATGCAATAGCTAAGCACAAAAACGTGATTGTAAAGCTTGTTGCCAGCATGGGAATCACGTTCACTGCATTGATGTAATAGTAGGAAGTCCATGCGTACGATTCAACGAGGGATACGCGGCGAATTTGGGAAGGGAGTTCGTGTATTATTTCTTTCTGCTCGCTGCTTCTAAAAGTCTTGTCAAAGTTTCTTGGTATTCCTGGTAATTATCTTGTTGCCTGATTGGTATATTAAAAGAAAAAAAACAAGCTTCTTGAACAGCTTTAGCATCTTTGATGCTACTTTAGAAAGATTTATTTTAGGGTAGAGTGATTTATTAAAAATTTCTGAACTCTGGGTTCAGAATTTTTTATTAAGTCACTGCCCAGATTAAGACACTCTAAATGATAACTCTGACGGTGTAAATCTGACTGAACTAGAACCTCCTGTGATATTTTGGAAAAATGATTTTTTTATTACCCTAGAAACTATGTTCTAATTTTAATTGTAAAAATATACATAGTCACATCTCTTTGATTACGGTTATTTTAAAGTTCTTCCAAAACCATAAACAACTTAATTCTCATTAGTAGTGGTACTACTCAAACTATTCAAATGGTCATAATGTCAAACGAAATGAATGTTTTAAGCAAAAGTTACAATGTTAACAAAATAGCTATGAAACATTTAACTAGCGGTGTAATGTGCTGATTGCTGTTATGCAATTAACGAATAAAATAACCTGACACATTGGAATAAATGTAATTAGATAATGAATGAAGTGCAACACTATTGCAATAGTATTTCACAATGTTGAATGAACTGTTATTTTCCATTAACAAATCACTTTCTGTGGACACTCATCATCTGCCTAGGTTTTCAGTCCAACCGGTTACAGCTGAATACCAGTGTTTTACATGGAACGACTGCCTATCGGACCTCCACAACCCAGTTACTGGGTAACACGATACCCCTTGGTAAGACTGGTTGTCAGACTTTTTAGCTTCTGACTCCCATGACGACTGCCAAAGATCTACGAATAACAGCCGAGAGCAACGGCTTTACGTGCTTTCTGAGGCACGGAGGGAACTAGGTACGAAATGGATGGTCACCCATCCACAGGCCGACCGCGGCAAGTGTAGCTTAACCTTTGACCGATCGATTTGTCCGGCTTTTACTTATATAGCCACGAGCTCCGGTCTCATTTGAACACAGAAAGATAAAAAAAAAGAAAACAAGCAGAATACTTACATTAACTGTTTTTGTCAAGCTCCATTATATTTCTAACATAATTACTTCAGAAATGTATAAATAGATATTGTATAATTTACACACACAATCACAACAATAACTCACACAAAGCAACACAAAAATGAATCATATTTTTTATTATCAATCCTTTGATGTCATGAAATCATGGTAACTTTATGTAACACTCTTTCGCAGCGGCGGTGGGAGGTTGCAAGCCGGCGCAAGCGTCGAGGCGCGCGCAGCCTCAGGAAAAGATCAGGTCGGTATCAACAATACTTCCTACATCATTTGTTGTTTGTTACTCGTCACGGACGGACGTGCGCTAAGCCCTTTATCTTATCAGTGTTATTTTATAAAGTGGACTGTTTAGTGTTATTTGTGTTAATTGGTGGACTTAAGTTCGAAGGTCGACCTTTGGATGTGCTGGAAGTGAAACAGTGTAAGTTTCTGAAGCGAAGTTGGATTGTATTGTGCAATTTTGGATGTTTCTAATTATTCGAAGGGTTTGTAGTAACTTCAATTAAATTAAATCAACATTTTTCCATTTGTGTGACCAACCTAAGTTTAATGGGGTCAACATTGATATCAATATGTTATATGCATATCAGCATTTTCGTGACAAAAATATGGCCTATCAAATCTTTAAAACGTAATCTAAAGGTTCACAATCGAATCAAATTGAAACTATTTTTGCTACCAACAACTTTGACACTGACAAAGAAAATTGAAAGTGATTGAAACAATGTCCTTGTAGAACTTTGTTGGTAACGTTTGAGGAAAATATGTATACAGCTACATCATAAATAAACAGTATATAATGTAAAACATATTTATTTTATACAGGCCAATGATTAATTTATACATTTCAGCGAACAATGACGCAAACTCGGACATAATTATGCATACTCATTGCTTGCAAAGAGGTTCAGTTGGGTAAATTAACTAGAATGACATGTACAGTCCAACAATGTACAGACAGCACATCAAACATTACCAAACTGTCAAATTTTCCTTATTGTTTTGAAATAAAGTTGAAAATTTATCAAAGGAATTCTGACATGTTGTTTGTAGCTTCATGTGCTGACCTCTGGACTTGGTATGCAGGCTGCTAAATTGCAACTACTTTTAAACAATTTTGTGAGTGCTTAGCACACTCAATTGTTTTGCATCACTCTCTTGAGACAAGACACGCTTAGAAAAAGGAAAAAGTTATTAAGCACACAATAAAAATGTGTATTGGAAGTGTAAAGATGTATACATTTTGTCTGTAAAGTAAATAGCTTAGACGGCTGTACTTGTAATTGTTGCTGATCTCAATTAAAAGAAAAGGGTTATAGTTGCATTGCATCAGTTTGTTCTACTTCACTCGGTGGTAATAAAATCTTACCTCGTAATTTTTATAACAATTCGAAACTGATAAGAATTATACCAGTCATGCGTGATTCATTGTAAGATTAAAACGGCATTGAAAATAAAATATGTAGTAAGATTCAGTTTTTTACTCTATTTCCTTAACTAATATAACATTATTACCTATTGAATAGGTTTAAGGATTTATTACAATATTAGCAATAACAGTCTTGGCATCTGTGGCCGATGCATAAATATCTGTTTCCTATTCAATATTGTGTAAGGCATTGCATGGCAAGATTACGATGCAAAAGTAAATAGTTGATATGACTGTGGCTTTTGTAGATTTTAAGTCTAGACATACATTTTTCGGTCATGTAATAGGTAAACCTCAAGATAACTTACAAATTACCTAATTACGATCATCATAATTTCATAGCATAACATCTATGACCCTAATTACCATCATATAATTTCATAACATAACCTCGGTGAGCTCAATTTTAATTCACAACCTTTTCATCAGCATGTAAATCATAAAAGGAATAAACCGTAATGTAAATAAAAAACTTACACAATAGTGATGTACTAGACCGCAATTTTTGGCGCACCTTTAACATTTATCGACATTTGCCTCTTCACTAGTCATTGTATTGAAATGAGAGGCATCAAATGGTTACAGATGCGATAAAGAAATGCATGATCGATTAACTGATGATAAGTATCGATATTGTAAATGATTGTGTTGTTATAACAGTATTTTTGTTATGTTTTGCCATATTTTTTGTCATGAACTTGACTTATGTTTTTGCTATCTTTATAATTTTTTTCAATCATCCTATTGTAACATATAAACGCGAATGTTTGTGAGAGGATGGATGTATGTTTGTTACTCTTTCGCACTTAAATGACTGAAGTTTAGCACATATAATAGGGTGATATTGATCCGCCTACGTTCTGCGGTGGACGGCAATAGGCTGCTGCAATATAGCTGATATGATGATGATAATAGATATTGATCTATACCCTGTTCACAATAAGATTAGACATTTACTCAAACCTTTTTTACAGTCCGTTCAACCGATTTTGACTTCTGTTGCGTTGGTAGCATGACAAATGGCAACTGCAGTAAACAGTTGTATTGTAACCACTTTTTTTGCCTCTAATGTCATCCTTAAGCCTACGGAATAGACGTCAAAATCGGTTGAAGGGACTGTAAAAAAGGTTTGTGTTTATGTCTAATCTTATTGTGAACAGGGTATAGCTTAACACATACAGCTTAGGATATTTTTATCCCGTCTTTGTGTTGTCGTGGAATAATTTAGGAGGGCTTAATTCTAAAGTCACACAGAGGAAATCGCGGTCAGAAGCTAGTCTTCAACGTTTTCTTACCTTATATGAGTTCGAACTTCCGCGATCGCAACAAACTCTATAATGTCATAAGTCTCTACCAAGTTGTTCCGCAACTCTTAGTTCACCTTCCGCATCTACTGCACTACAACCTTCTTCTGTCTTATTCACACTGCTAAGTGCTATGTTAGAAAGATACTTTGTGGGATCTTTCAGTTAAAGCGTTTGGTGCAGAACTGTTGCAGTAACAGAGAGGTGCGGATATCGTACGACACATGACCGACTGTTTGTGACGCTTCAAAGGCCGGTGCCCTTGGAGCGTCTGAAACGCCAGGTGCCATCTTGCATGAGCAGTACCGATTGTGACACCAGTATTGCTCACACACGATGGCACCTTTATGAACAGAGTCGTCTCCGGCGCTACAGCAATCCACCAAACGTTTAAATGAGAGAGAACCCTTAGAATTTCAGTCGCCTTTATATGCACCCTATATAGTTAAACCTATTGTATATCTGACAAGTTACACAATACAAGTCTTTCTTCCGTATCCTTATAAGATAAGTTAAAGCTATATTGTAAATAGTAATGCAATACCGTCGGCTTCTTGGCAGTATTTCTCAAATTTAACCATTACGAAAGCACTGTTGCCAACAGCCAACTTGTAGACTAAGCTAGATTGTCTTGCGCAATGTCCAAGTGGTGTAGATAAGCCCTTTCTATTGGAGACTCTATTTCTAACTCAGTAATATCTATATTTTTGAATGCTTTTATTTAGCTCTTTAACTGCGTTGTTACAACATTACAGAGCAATATGAATAATGTAACCAGCATTTTGTAAAAACTTGATTAAAAAGAATATGCGTGGAGTTTCTTGCTCGTTTTTTTCCATAGAGACCTATATCTACGTTTTGTTCAACTTTTCTGACTAACTGACCGACTCCTTGACAATTCAAAAGTGCCGTGGTTCAATTGCAATAAATGCTTTGATTTTGTTGTCTTTGAAGTTGTAACTAGCTCTTGCAGATTTTATAATAAGGAATATTACGGAAATACATAAAAGGTAATAATAGTCCGTCATAGACAGTTTCCTACATGCATTGCAATTATTCAAGGACCATGTATAAATCAGTCATTAATAATGACTGATTTCTGAGTCAGCTAATTGCAGCCCAGTGTTGTGTAAAGGCATCTCCAGGACTTTCAGTTACTTCTGTCTACATATTAGCTTCAGCTCAAAGTGAACCATGTTTGGTCCACGCTTCCACATCCCGCAATTAGGAGAGCATTCAATATTTGTGTCTTTCCCAAGAATATTGGAGTCGAAACATAACGCAGTGTTGCTAATAGCGAATTTTGTATAGTTTATTTTTAATAACCTTCATAGTGTGTGCACAAGTGATGTCTATTTATTACCACCTGAATCATTTATGTCTGTAAGTTTTTGCAATTTGTCCTTGGACAATTTGCACTCACTTCACATTGATGTTTACATTGGAATTAATAAGCTCAGTTACAATATGGTAATAACCCCATTAGCCTTCAAATGGTAACATATTTTGGTGTACCGAAAAGTATGAATATTATGTAGAAGCCGACCTATTAATAAGTAGAACAATGGTAAAGACAGTTGCAGTTGCAGGTGTTAGATACTACCTTTTATATCATCTAGATCGAAAGTAACTTATAAAAGATCAAAAGCAATCCATATAACTCAAATAAAACCAAATCATATCAACACACAGCTAAATGATACCGCTAACGATGTTACAAAATACGATTACCAAACTAGGTCCAGACAAAGAGCTAGTGATGTCAACAACATCAGCATTCAATTACACAAACCGGCGCCGAGTGGCCGAAAACGTTGAAAGTGTGCCACGGAGAGAGGGGCACCGTGTTCGACTGGCGTTCGCTGGCCTTGCCCCACTTGAAGTTACGTGACTGCGGTAATAGTTGGCGTACAATGAACGTGACAAGTGTGGCTGTGATTTTTGATGATGATGATGATGATTATGGTGATTATGATGAAGATCATATTGTTTCGGGCTTTGAGACGTTTGTTGTTCTTAATACGGATCTATGCTGAGATGATTCGATTGCAAAATTTAAATGTTGCCCAATCATCTTGGTAGGGTTAATCGTTAGGGTTTTCCATTGTAATGTTGTAACATGATCAAGTGTTGTCATTCAATGTATTGTTCTCAGATCTGGTTCAACAAAACCTCGGCGTCCAGATCGAGCAGTGTACGTGCCGCGTGCGCTGCGGACGACGGACAGTACCCAACCTGAGGACGGCAAGGAAACCAATAGTCACCGTAGAACTAGTCACAGTGCGGAAGGTGCCAAGTGTCCCAAGTCACCCGCGCCCAAAGACAAATCACAACACTCCACCCCCAGGAAATCTATAGACAAGACTTACTGCAATGTTTACACACCACCGCATCTCAGGAATCAAAGATCTCACACGGCCCCAAGCATAGACGAACCCACATCGAGCGATACAAAGGAATCCGTGCCTTCAGGCTTCCAAGTGCCAAATAGTGATAGTGCAATATCTTTTAGTGATAATAGTTATATTAACGACTTAGAAGTAGGCGAGAATTTTTATATAGGAGATTATTTCGCTAACGGACAGCTAGGGTTCTACAGCCCGAACTACTATAGTGAATATACGGAGAACAGTCGTGAGAACGCGACAGATAATAGCGATTGGAGATCCAATGATTCCGACGAAAATATGGCGATGAACGAATCTAATCAAAGCAATAATATTATCGATAACGATTACCTGTATTCTAAAGATGAAGATGTTGAAAAGAATGAGTTGAAGCGAGCGTCCCAAGAAATTAATAGAAGTAGCAAACGAATCATAAAACAGAGCTTCCATTCTGATGTGCTAGTTATATCAGATGCAGTTGAGAGTGAGACAGAGAAGAATGAGCCAGAACTCGTTGTAGAAGAGGGACAAGAGCAGGAACCGGAGCAAAAGATAACTAAACCTAAGTTAGAAGCAAAAGTGTCTTTGAAACGGGAAGAAAACGATTGGGATGCAGTTTTCGACGACAGTGGAGAATGCCTCGATCCTTCTCTTCTAGAAGAGTTGACGACGACTGTCGGTAAAGTCCATATAAGCAAGCCTAAGAACTGCTACGACCAATACCAGACAAGAGGTCAGCAACTCTTCAACGGACCTTACGATGAAACGTTCGGGCATGTAGTAGAAGTGTATGACTTTCCTAGTGAGTTCAAAACGAACGATTTGTTCTCGTTATTCAGTGAATATAAAGACACGGGTTTTGAAATTAAGTGGGTGGACGATACGCATGCGTTGATCGTGTTCAGCAGCGCTAAAATTGGTGAGTTGAATTTTGTATATTAATACCTTTATGTTTGACAAAAATTAACATGGCGGTTGGGAGTATTGTCATGCTCGCTCAAATGCCTCGCTGATGGTGGCGCGTGTGTTGGATCATTCGGCTCCCTTCAAAATGGTTGAGCTGAATGGTGCTGATTCACGCGTCATGTTCGTGAACGGGCGCTGTCAGTAGAGATTGGTCAGCTCTTATCTGCCATGGATTAGATGCCACTTTATCTTGCTTCTTTTTTGTGTTTTGTATTGTTAGATTACCTTCATAGTTTTCACATATAGAAGCAACAAGAATCATGTAACCAGACTTTGTAAAAACTTTATTTAAAAGAGTGTCCGTGGAGTTTCTTGCTCGTTCTTCTCCATAGAGACCTACCTACGTTTTGAAACGAGCAACTAGCTTCAACTCTCTGACTAACTGACCGACTCCTTGACAATTCAAAAGTGCCTGTAAATGGTTTAATTGAAATAAATGCTTTGACTTTGTACTGTATTTCTTTCTGGATAAGACCTTTAATGCCTGGTTTGGGATTGGTTCTGGCTGATCTTAATAAGGCAGTTTGAGCGATTGTGGTAATATACGGCCGAGGCTAAAGATCTTAATTGATTAGGTAAGTCTTTGCATTTGCTAAATGCCATTTAAGCATTACTGACCGAACATGGTAATGTTGACAACAAAATTGCTGATGACTTAAGAACCATAATATAATCGAAACACGTTTTACCGGATCGACACCAATAACATTAGAGCATCGAGAACCGCGACCTCAATGACGTTGTAATGTGAATGATTAGCAAAGCAAAAATATTTTATTTAATTTTGAGATTTTAAAAGATTAGACGATTAAACTTGTTTGTTTTGTTCTTTTATCTTTTGCGGAAAACGTTAGTTCTTTTTTTCTTTATATTTTTTTAATGTTTTTAAGATATCTTAATCGACTACTAGGTTGATCCCTGGAGTCAATTGAGAAACGAGCCAAGAGGATCATTGGCAATGATAGGCTCGTCGAATCAAAGCTCCAAAGTCTTGAGCATCGACGCCGAACCGGCCTGTCGGTTTTCTATCGGTTGCATTTTGGGGAGTGTGCGACGGAATTGCATAATTTAATTCCGCCGAGCCCGTTCCATCTTCGGACCACAAGACATACGGCGATACGCCAACGGTACATGGTGGACATCCCACCCACACGCACAAAACGTTTTGGGAACACATTCATTGTGCGTACTGCTAAGGAGTGGAATTCCCTGCCTGAGTCTGTGTTTCCTAATAGCTACAACCCGGGAGTCTTTAAGTCAAGAGTGAATAGGTTACTTCTAGGCAAGCGTGCTCCATCTTAGACCGCATCATCGCTTCCCATCAGGTGAGATAGTGGTCAAACGTATGCCTATCAAATGATATAAAGAAAAGGTTTCTCCCCGTGACTTCATTATTCGTCAAAAAAACAATGGTAGGTTTATTATAACATATCCTATGATGGCACACGTCATTAATGTGGTTTTCTATCAGTAAAAGGTTTTTTGTAATTGGATCAATACTTTCATAGATTAACTTTTACGAACAAACAATGTTGCCTTTTTTTAATATTGGTTTAGATTCCAGTCTTACCCAGTAACTGGGTTGTGGAGGTAAGATAGGCAGTCGCTGCATGCAAAACCACAGATATAGATAGACCCTAGATAACGGAAGTATCACGATCTGTATGAAAACCAAGCGTGCCATTTTTTGACTACCTATTATGAGGTCCCAATGTTTTGTTTTTCTTAAATTTGGTATTACCAGGTATTACTGAGGGTATTAGAT
Organism: Charanyca ferruginea; assembly: GCA_947361185.1. NCBI lineage: Eukaryota > Metazoa > Arthropoda > Insecta > Lepidoptera > Noctuidae > Charanyca > Charanyca ferruginea. Next base: position 17,155,868 of record OX376077.1, on the reverse strand, counting down.
AGAAAAATATTTGTTTTTTAAATTAATAACGCATAATATTAATCACAAAATGACTTACCGATGGAAGGAAACGTTTACTTATTTTTTTACTTACGATTTTTCGAAACTAGGCACGCGAAGTAGTTGCTCTTGCGTTATCTAGGTCTATCTATATCTGTGTGCAAAACACTGGTATTCAGCTGCATCCGGATAGACTACCCCAACAAAGTTTGGAAAAGGCTAGGCAGATGATGAACATAACATTAATTCAAAATGTGTCTCATTCGCTAATGTCTAACTGCCATACTCAGAGACGTCACTTAATAATAATGAATCGTTAACTTTATTGACCAACATAACTTGGCACATGTCAACAACAATATTTTTACTGACAGCGTTCCAAGTTATGTTGGTCAATTAAAGTTAATGATTCATTATTACTAAGTGACGTCTCTGAGTGTGGCAGTTAGTTTTATAACTCGATTCCTTACTTAAACAGACAAAAAATCCATTCCGTTTTGTCGTACGTTCGTAATTTATTTGTTTTGGCAAACGAATTCATGTTGACGTACAAAGGTGAATGACACCTTCCTATACTCAATCTTTAGTCTCTTCTTCTTGTTACTAAACAGAAAGTTATACCAGGATCTATTGGTAACAAGCACTTAAAAATACTTGCTTGGTACATTATAGCTCGACCGTGTAACTGAAACCGTTCCTGAGGTAGCTTGGTGCGGGAGGGGTGTGGTAATGTGATGCGAGAGCCAAGAAGCTTATAGATAAACGTGGAGGCAACACTCTAAATACCTGAATGAAACCAACTGTGGGCAGACGCTCTCTTTCTTAATGCATACATAAGAACGAGACAGTGACATGGGTTTTCTTTATCTTATGTATGCATTCAGAAAGAGAGCGTCTGCCCACAGTTGGTTTCACTTATACCCTGTTCACAATAAGATTAGACATAAGCTTATAGATAAAAGTGGAGGGAACACTCTAAACACCTATACCCTTTTCACAATAAGATTAGACATTTACAAAAACCTTTTTTACAGTCCCTTCAACCGATTTTGACTTCTATTCCGTAGGCTTAAGGATGACATAAGAGGCAAAAACGTGGTTACAATAACAACTGTTTACTGCAGTTGCCATTTGTCATGCTACCAACGCATTAAAAGTCAGAATCGGTTGAACGGACTGTAAAAAAGGTTTTTGTAAATGTCTAATCTTATTGTGAACAGGGTATAGGTGTTTAGAGTTTTCCCTCCACTTTTATCTATAAGCTTCTTGGCGAGAGCTCACTGATACGACATGTGACAACTGCCCAAGCAGCAAAATGTAGTCTAGTAATGGTTCTGGAACCAACTTTTTATTAGGATTATAACGGAATAGTAAGCAACTATAACCACGGAAAAGGGCCCAATTTATAGGCGTATTTTGCCTGATTAAATATCTTTAGTAGACTTGGTGAACACCGCTTTGCCCAATAACGACCTTATAGTTGGACTATGTAAAACTATTTGCTCCCGCAAAGCTAACTATCAGCGCTTAATGGAACCAAACACGACAATAACAAACCTCTTACAAGATCATACAAAGTGTTGTGAATTGGTGAATGTTGCTGCTCACATTTGTAAAAATTAATAGTGACAAAGGTAAGTTATTCATCCATTTCTTATTATAAATATTATCTAGAATATTAATTATGAGTAGAGTGTTAACAATAAGTCAAGATGTATAATATGTTTGAATCTGCATGGCGCACGTATATTTTCTGTGAAGTATAATAAGTTTTTTATCAAAATTTTTACGCGCCTCTTGAAATTAGCGTTTTCATTAAGTTTAATTTTAAAATAATGTTGGTTTCAGTAAGACATACAACGAAAAGTCGCCATCTTGACAAAGTTGGTTTTCCCAAATACATTAACAAACCGCTATAGGCGTACTTTGATTTAAAATAGTAAATAAGAGAACCATTGCTTCGCCATATTGTCTGTAATTAGAGTTCCGTAAATATTTCTGTAACTGGACTGTTATTTTATATTGCTATTAGGTACCTATGTCTTATTTTAATGTTTTTTGTTTAGGTTAGGTCAGCATTGAAAATGTAATATTTCTGGACGTCGATCTCCTTACGACCAAAAGGGATTTTCGAGCTTTTAAAACCTTAAGGTGGCTTTGGAATGAAACTCTTCGTGAAAATTTCTTGTTGTCTCACAAATGTCGTGCATGTAACTATAAAGTTTCAAAAAGTCTTGCAAGACGGCCACGACACTTCTCCACACGACGACATATATTTTGATTGATCCCACTCTAAATGGAAGACAAAGTATTCAAAACTATTCATGTTCCTGTATACATGACCGCCGTACTGTTGGAAACTGCGCGCATGTCGCGAGCGTGGTGTACTTTTTATCGTGGGCAAGACATCAGGAAGAAATAGATGCACCAGCAAGGTTTTAAGACGATGTTACGATTATATTGAATAAAATGTGAAAATAAAGTGTTTTATTTCTGTTTATCCTACTTAACAATCTAAAATTAATGTAGATAGGTAACCATTTTCAGGAAGATCATTGTGCATTTTTTTAAGCGTTTTATATATTTAAAAGGATGTGGATATACGAAAATTCGTTCTATTTATATTAATTCTTGTTAGATAAAAAAATCCCATCGTTTTGAGGAATGCAACTCATCTCATTGGGTAGTTAGTATTCATGGTCTTTAACAATCGGAAGTGGGAACTCGTTTCGTTAGTGATTGCTAGTGGGTCACAGGTCCGAACAAAATTCCCGTTTATCTTTTCACAGTAGGCAACTATTTTGTACGGAACCTTCCTATTTCTGCGATTCGTTCTTCGCCAGATACAAAGATAGAACCCGACGTTTTATCTAAACCTTTCGTTTGTAATAACCACTTCTTTTCAGCCGTTTCCATTTATATAGACCCATATTTTAAAGAAAAGTAAATAGAATACCACGTCGGCAACGAATACGACACAACAAAATCAAAATGTCCGTACCGAGACTATGTAAGACCAATGTATTCTTGTACAGGACACCACGGATATAGTTTTGGATACTAAGTAAATTATATTAAACCTTTATAATCTTGTTAAGATTATAATAATATTGGATTATACCACTATAAAACCGCTCCGTTTTACTTATAATTGTTCTGAAAAGTGAATTTATAAACCCTTATATAACCAAGTAATAAATACAAATAGTTTCCAGTATATTTAGTTCTGTTTATCACTTTTATTGGCGTACTTTACTTATAGTAGTTCTATAATGCTTCTTGTTAGCAGTTATAAGTATAGCGTACCAGTTTATTTACTCTTGAGTGCATTTACACCCTCGCGATACTTTTATAGGTCACCCAAGCTTATAATGCATCCTTAATTTGGACCTATAAGTAGTTATAAGCGAATGTATAAGATTAGTTATACTATAAGGCCCAACTCACTCCATGCTTGCTATTATAAGCGTGGCAGCCAATACTAGAACCGTTAAGAGAATATTATAAGTGTTGGAGGCCTATAACATCTGCACTATAGGATAATTTTGCTGCTTGGGTGTCACCCCTCCCGCACCGCGCAACCACCTCCGGAACGATCGGGCTATACACCGTTTTACTTGTAATACCAATGCTAGGAAACGTCAGTCAAGAACGAATTTGGCTTTTCGCTATGACATTCCCGCGGACGAAGTTGTAGGCAAAAAGCCAGAATTATATTATGAGATTATCTCTTGTCACCAAATTAAAATAAAATGAAAAGCATTTCTGCTGCGTGTGTGTAAAGGCTGGGGTTCATAACTGTCAAATTGTTGAAGAACCGCTCCCGCACCGCGCAGGCACCTCAGAAACGGTCTCAGTTAAGGCGCTTCCCTGACCAAGTAACCTTGACCATACATTTCCTTTTTGCCACAGAATCGAAATACGCACAATTACTGAATTTATTTTTACAAAAAAGAGAAATGTTCTTTTGAAATAAAATAAAACGTGAATTATAAAGATTTTTAAGTTACCTATCTATTAGTGTAATCCTCAAATCAATAGCACGTCAACTTTCGCAAAAGATACTTGTTATCAATTATTTTAGTATTTTTTTTACAGGGAGATTTAAGTGTATAAAGGGCACGTAAAAAAAAATAAGGACGTGGAATGTGAAGATAGGATATTGAACATTAATAATGTGCTTTTAGATATAGTTAATAGCCCCTAAATAACGAATAAAATCGCACTTTTGGTCGGGGTAGCGCCTTAAACGGTCGGGCTATAGTATAACATTAATGACCAGTTGGTGCTATAAAATTGTAGTAGCGGGACTTCCTCCAAACAACTTGTTTTCCTAAGGTCAACTCTTACTACGGTAACGTATGTTTGTTGTGTCAATATTGACTGCATAAATTATGTGTGGCGGATGAATTCTACCAGTAAACTGACCCCTCGATCTTTCCCCTTAGACGTTTTGATATGTTTTGGGTAGGATCCATACAGATACATTTTAAATGAAAAAGGGGTACTCCCCTTCAAACCAGTAGTGCTATTCTGTTACAGTCATCCTCGGTGAACACCTAGGTGAAGTGAAATGTCATCAGTTCGTCTACTTTGTTAATCCCTAGCATCGGGACTGGTGACAGCTCACTTCACCTAGGTGTTCACCGAGGGAGATCGTAACAGAATAGCACTACTGTTCTCGGATCAAACTTATGATTACTAATGAAAGAACTATCCTCAAATCAATACGATAAAAGAAGATCAAATTTTAACACCTCACATTTGCTATCAACCGCAAAGATTCAGTGCAAAATCTGCAGGAACGTGTGAATCTATTTTCAAGTGAGAGATTTATCAGCGCTTATCACGGTTCAATACTATTGACTTTAAGATATGAGGTGTTTACTGAATGATAAAAATACGAAGTCTTACGTTAACGCAGTTAGTATTACGATTAATCTGGACAAGTGTTATTAATACAACATAATCTGCTTTTTAACCTTTTGAACGCCACGTTAAGAGGATTTTGAGGTGCCGATACGCGGCGCAAGTAGGTATTTCCAAAAATGCTATCTGTTTCATACCGCTCGCTCTGCCTCCCTCCGGGTGAACAATACAAGTACAATATAGCCCTGCCCCCGACCCGTATCGTGCGATTGAGAGAGTTGCAAGTCTAGGAGACAATTACCTACATTTTCTTTTTGAAATATGGTTTTGGGCGATAACGTTTTCCCCCTCTAAACCTGCACGAAATGAGACAATTCTGGTCTCATTCGATTCAGTACACCTTAACCTAGGTCTGTAAGTTTTGCTTTTTAAGTAATTCAATATACCTAAATTAATTTAAAAAAATAAAAACTCTCGAGGAAGTTTTTAAGTTGAAAATGTAGATATTTAGATGATAATTACTTATTTCGTACGCAATATTTCTTTAAAATAAAAAGGGACAGTCCTAGCTTTTTATTAATATCTACAGCATTTCCAAAAATTTTGAAAATTGTACTAAGTATACGGGGGGTAAAACGTTATCGGTGTTCAACCGAATTCAAATAAAAAGATTTTTACAAAAAAGACAACTGCCTTCAAAAACTAAAAAGTGAAAAATAACTTTAGCACAGAACACACATTTACTTTAGTTTCGGAAGTCGGTGGCAATACAAACAAAACAACAAACAAAACAAAGCCACCGAATTTCGAAAGTAAAGTCAATGTGTGTTCTGTGCTAAAGTTATTTTTCAACAAATACCCAAAAATTTTACATAGACGACGTTTTAGTTTCTTCAATCTTTGGATTAGTTAACTTTCAATCTGTTCTGAATAGATTTGGATGAGAAGGAGGTACTAAAAAGCGGAAAATAAAAAGCTTTTTACAAAAAAGACAACCGCCTTCAAAAACTAAAAAGTGAAAAATAACTTTAACACAGTACGTACTCACGTGACTTTAGTTTCGGAAGTCGGTGGCAATACAAAACAACAAACGGAACAAAGCCAAACCAACCTAACCTAACCCAAACCTGATACTGACCTGAAAATTGTAAAAAACGTTAGAATATTTTAATTTTGCGGGCTTGTCTGGCGCACCCCGCTTAAATAAGTTAATATGTTACCCCCGGTCGACTCTGGTTTCTCGAACGAAGTTTCGAAGATTGGTTGACTGAAATACCTACCAACAAACAACCAATCACAGCAGCACACGAGCATATTTGTCACATTAATTTTTAATTTGAAGAAACAAGGACCAAGAACCAAGGGCTTAGACACGACACGAAATTTGGTTTTCCCCATAGGTAAAAACCCGAAGTTTTTTCGCGATTCGTGCTTCTATAAGGAAAAATTTACAGTTTTTTCTATGTGTATATGTCAGGTCTGGTAGACTGGGAAATTCCCAGGATTGTGTTATCAGAACACAGTTTTACAGTTCCCAGACTCTCATAGAATCTGGTAAAATGTAAGAGTTCTTTGAGGACATTGGTCAGTAGCACTAGTTAAATGCACGTTAGAACTTGCTGAATGCTGACACAAAGAAGAGACGGTTAACTTGACCCTTTTCACTCTTATGCTTAGGCCGCATTTGCGTGTATCGTCATGAAGCTTCGGGCGTTGACACGATGCCGAAACGTGAACGCTCACTGTGGGTTAGGTCAACTAACTAAAGGTTGCTTAGCGTGCTGTGAAGAGAGCAATGATCAGGGTTTTTGATCCATAAAATTTGCTATGAAGTCATTCGCCAGAGAACTAAAGTCACCAATATTGCGCGTAGAATCAGCACGCTAAAGTGGAAGCGGCCGGCCATGACTGGAAACGGACAGACGGTAGATGTAGCAGACACATTTTAGAGTGGAGATCACGTTTGGGCAAGCGTAGTGTGGTACCCCCTGCAGCACGATGGACGACGTTTTGAAGAAGGTGGGCTAGCAGCGGATGGATGCAGACCGCTCAGAACAAACCGCCATTTTTCGCACGCACACATTGACATTACGTTTATAGGCATTCTCAAGCAGTTTCAAGCAGACTTCAGTCTCGATTGTCACGTGTTGTATAAATGAATAAATGAGAGATATTGACATTTCATGACGAAGCGGAAAATTTTGTTATAAAACATTGCAAAGAGTTCCAGTGTCAATAAAATGTAATATTGTCACACACAAATAAAACTTACAGAGCCAATACAGTAGCAGCTAGGTTTGCCAACCCTACTATATAATATAGTATCTTACTATATTAGAGGCCCGACTACTATATTTTTGAAAAAAAGATATAGTAGGCGAAGCTACTATATTTTAAAGGCATCAAACTCTTAGCAATAGTATTCGTTTCAAAATGTGTAAGCGTAAAACAAAACGTCAATACCAATTTTTAACAATTCTGGAATGTCTAATTGACAGATGCGTTCAATAATAACTTTTAATAATAATATAATTCACAAAATATTCTTCAAAAAAATAAAGTAACTAATTTTTGGAACCTACTATTTTTTTTTTCATTTTTTCGTTATCTACTATATTTTTATGGGTAACATTATAGAACTACTATTTTTGACCGACAAGGAGTTGGCAACCCTAGTAGCAGCCCTAGTGAGTCTGGCAAGTTTAGGTAATTATTTTAGCGGTCCTTCTGTAACCTTTATATTTTGTGCCGGGATGGTTGGCGATCTCTAGGACGTTTAGTCCATACATACACAAACTGATCATCATACTCACCGGCTTTCTTCTTATAGTAAATAATACAAATTTAGTGTTTAATTTTAGATTAATAAAGTTGTAACTGCAACTGATGGAAACTTTTGCGATCGAATCGTATCTAATTTACCATGCCGATAATTTATAATAGTAGGAAAACCATGACCGTGTTTGGGCTTGCCCTCAAGGCCTCAATGCATAATTATAAATCCCGCGGCCATAGCTAATAGAATAATGTCAATAGGGCAGTAAAATTTCAACATTACACCATGGAAATTAAATTACCATTTCCGTGTGATTCCGAAACTTCGGAATATCACACTTTCGCGTAACCTTCCTATAAATAAAGTTTTACGTATTATTGCATAAATAAACGTAATACAAGTATGTAAACTCATTATTGCAGTTAATTGACCGAAATGGTAATTTGGACTGCGCCCGCGCAGTGCGTGCGAATTATCCGCCTGATTGGTCTGGTTTCTATTGGCTGTTAGTTGTGTCTATTATAGCATTAACTTGTTATGTTGCCTTGCGTGGGTAGGTACACATGTAATGTTATACACAGGAGAGCATAAGAATATTGACCTGGCAACCAGAATTTATAAGCTGTAATATTATTATCTATGGGGTCATAGATATTATGTTGAAAATTAATCAATAATTTATTGGCTGCCCGCGTTCAGGGGCTGATGCCGCGCATCAGGGGTTTTACATTTTGTCAAAAAATAAAAAATAAAAGGGTTTTGTTCGTATCAAATATGATTGTGAAAACCGTTCCTTTATAATCTATCTCGCGAGATTGTAAACTGTCGATAAATTGTGAACTGTACCATACTGCTTACAACATAACGCATCAATTTTCGATAGTTCATAATGTATCCATGTCAAACCGCTAAATTATAAGCAGTTTTGGTACAGTCCAGAAACAGAAACCGGGTAATTGTGCTAGTATCAAGATTAAAAGCAACAATAGAATCACCACTTTATACATAGCATTTCAATTCGTGACTAGGCAATGTAAACACGTTTGTGTAAGAGTTAATCATTATTTATAATGTACTCCGAGAGGTGTTAATTGTCCGCCATGGAGTAACATACTGATTTGTTTCGCAAACTATTTGATGTTACCTCATGTGATGTAGAATGTAGATATCAGATGTTACTATGCTGTTCCATGTAGGTTTTACCATGTTATTGACCTTTTTCGACTGTGTTTAGGGCGACCTCCTACATTTTTTTCAACCGACTTCAAAAAAGGAGGAGGTTATCAATTCGTCTGTATTTTTCTTTTTTTTTTTTTATTATTATTTTTTTTTTTATGTTTGTTACCTGATTTCTCGGGACTGGGTGAACCGATTTTGATGATTCTTTTTTTATTTGGAAGCTAGTGCTTCCCGTGTGGTCCCATTTTAATTTGGTCCAGTTCTGACCATGGCATCCATGAGAAACCCGTATAAGTCTTAAATTTGCATTAAGTATGTGCGCGATTTGTTACGCGATTTCTGAGGCAAACGTAAACCGATTTTGAAAATTCTTTTTTTTATAGATAGGGTATGCATCAGGGGTGGTCCCATATAAATTTTATCGAAATTAATTCAGCACTTTTTGAAAAATGAACTAATACCCAAAAATGTTACATAGACGACGTTTTAGTTTCATCAAGCTTTGTAGTAGTTAACTTTCAATCTCTTCTTAATAGATTTGAATGAGAAGGAGGTACTAAAAAGCGGAAAATAAAAAGCTTTTTACAAAAAAGACAACCGCCTTCAAAAAGTGAAAAATAACTTTAGCACAGAACACACATTGACTTTAGTTTCGGAAGTCGGTGGCAATACAAAACAAAAAACAGAACAAAGCCACAGAATTTCGAAACCAAAGTCAATGTGTGTTCTGTGCTAAAGTTATTTTTCACTTTTTGAAGGCGGTTGTCTTTTTTGTAAAAAGCTTTTTTTTATCAAGTGATAGGCATACGTTTGACCACTATCTCACCTGATGGGAAGCGATGATGCGGTCTAGATGGAGCACGCTTGCCTAGAAGTAGCTTATTCACTCTTGACTTAAAGACTCCTCATTCCCGGCGCATACTGACGACACGTCACGACACGGCATCGGCACGACACGGATTGACGAGGGATTTTTATGTGACGAGTCATACAAAATTTCAAATAAATTCAAAATTCGTGAATACCATTTGATTTTGTGGTTACGATCATTACCATTGAAATTTCAACTATAATGTAATGTTACGGTACGTGATCGTCACATAAATATTCCTTTGTGTGCCGTGCAGAGGTCGTGTGAGATGGTCGCTGGGCAGATATTGCTGAAACTTCTACTGCCTGCGTAGTCCCATGTTGTGTGTCAAAATTGTTGTCATATGATCTTTCCTTTGGTCCTTCATTCGACTGAATATCAGCAATTTATTTTAGAATAAGCAAAATCCATATATTTAGCACAAGCTTTTGCTCGAGTCATCGCGTGTTTGTCGTTTATCGATTAAAATGTATCCTATGTCCTTATCCCAATGAACCTCTTCATCAAAATCGATCGGTTCTGTGGCTGTACCGTAATGAGCTTCCAAATAAATAGATAGACACACAAATTCAGATTCAGATTCTGATTCAGAATTGCTTTTGCATTTATTATAGTGTGGATTTGATTGATGTCGATACCAATAAAAAAGCATTCTGCAAAGCAGTGGAAAACCATGTGTCACTTTATACCTACTAGCTCTTTGTCCGCGACTTCGTCCGCGTGAATCTGCTCAAGGTTTCCTAATTTTTTAAATTGATAAATGTAGCCTATAATACTCGTTAAAGATGTAGCTTTCTAATGGTAAAAGAATTTTTAAAATCGGTCTAGTAGTTTTTAGTTAAATCGTAACAAACAAATCTTTCCTCTTTATGATATTATTCTGTACTAGAGGTAGTTTTTTTCTTAATTTCTTAAATTTTCTTTAATACCCTGGCGCCTTGCAATACCCAACACAACAAATAAAAATAATTATCCAATTTGGTGCAGTCATTCGGAAGATACCGAACAGATATTTCGGCGACTTTGTTTCGGACTATTGTAAGGATAAGTAAGAATTCTTTCTTCATTGCTTGTAACAGTAATTATATCATGCCTGATGTATTGAAGTAAAGTAAGTACTCTGAAGTCATGCTTAGTATACGTAACCACTGCACCTGTTGCAGTGAATGCATCGCTTATCAGCCGCATGTTATCACCTGTGTTAGTGTTGTGGCGTAACTATACGTAATGTATGTTATGAGTAATGACGTCAGCAACCAGTGTAGCGTACTGTTATGTTGTTACCTTTATGGATGGGTAACCTTTGCCTGCGATTCCGTCCGCGTGAATATCGGTTTCAGCGGACACAGATGAAGTGGCGTATTGAAAAATAGTCATTATCCAAATCCCAAGCCTCTTTGTCTCTTTCATTACGATTTCGGTAACAGACACACAGAGTTACTTTTGTGAATGTTATTAGTGGTGTAGTAGGGATTGAACTGCGTATTTCTGTGTGGGCAGTTCGAAGCTAAATGGCAAATATTTTGCTACTATCTCTGTTTTGGCTGAAAAGTTGGCTAAAAGGTTGACTAACGGCTTCCTATGTCTTTAGACTAGCTTTTGCCTGCAAACTTCTTCGGCGTAATAAAGAAATCCGATCTTAGCTGACGACTTCCTGTCTATCTGCCAAATTTTACCTCCATAGGTCAGGAAGTTTTAGAGATTTCGTGTTTAGCATGTGAATGACCTTTCGCTTTAGTAATTTAAAATCAGACGGATTGTCCTTCTTACGTACCATTTCGTACAGCACGGTGAACTGTATTTTTTTCCGGGGTGGACAGTTCCCGTCAAATTCCTCCGCCCTACGGCGAGCGAAGGGTTCTGTTAGACTCTTACTGACTAAAAATCACACCGGTGTTTTATCTCACACCTACGCTGGGGTTTGTAGGAACATTCAATACTTTCGCAACTCCCGCTTCTGCCCGTCAGGAGTTACGGACGTCAAGCTTTCTGAGAAGAGGCCACTTAAATGGCTTTTTCTGACCGAGGTTCGAACCGATCTCTTTGTGACGAACAACCTAAGCTTAAATCCTTCACCAAGTCTCAAGCAAGCCTTCCTGGATACGCGGTTCCGCAGTGGGACTACTTGAGATAAATCTCCCACGCAGTTACTCGGAAAACAAACAGTTAACAAAATCGCCAATAAAATGAACTCGTTGAAGTTGCCTGACAACACGAAGATCTTTTAAACCAGTGTTATTTCCGTTATCCAATGACATTCACAAACGAATGTATCTTTGCTTTAATATTACTAAGATTACGAAATCAATATCAGTGTCGAGGAGACAAAAATTAGATTGTTCATAACAATCAAACAATGTAATTGGTCGTTACAGAACAATATTAAAGGAAACAAACGAAATACATCTATTGTTTCGTATTAAGTAAGTGGGTTAGGTTGCCTATTGTAATTCAGCATCGTTTTTTCTAAACGAAAAAATAATAAAGAGCAAAGATTTGTATGTTTGTAACAAACAAACTTAAAATTCTTTTACCATCAGAATACTACATTATCCCTGAGTAGCTATATTTATCAATTTAAATAAATTAGGGATCCTTAAGAAAATTCACGCGGACGAAGTCGCGAGCAATGAATGAAAGAAAGAAAGAAAGAAAAAGCATTTATTAGCCCGCCAGGCCAAAACACACAAAAATAACAAGGTTAAATTGTAATTATAACTAATAAGAAGTAAACATAAAGAGAAAAATAATAAAACAAAAAGAAACGAAATTCGGCTTGTACGAGGCCAAAAGGCTCCAAGACATTAAAATACAAAAACTGCAAAGTGCTATACTATGCAGTTTTGGTATATATTTTTGTGTATTAAAAGTGGTGGCGCTGGATAAAAGTTCCTGGAAGGACTTGGGGAAGGCCTTCGCCCAGCAGTGGGACAGCATCCCCTGCTGAATTTTAACTTTCACTAACTGACTGATTTCTTCAGAAATTAATGGCTTGATCTTGAACTTCTGCCCGCGACTTCGTCCGCGTGAAGGTCGGTTATCGCGGATGCAAACGAAGTCGCAGATCAAAAAGTAGCCTTATAGCCTATGATACTCGGCAATACACATATATAACAGTAAAATTATTTTTATAAATCAAATCAAACCAAAACATTTATTTGCTAGAATATGGTACAACAATAGATGTTTCATTTAGGTAAATGTCAATACGATACATTTCTTTTTATGTCAATATTTGAATAAATTATAAAATAATGGAACCAGCACTTCCAGAGAGTTAACCTCTTACAAACGAACTTACGTCTGTATCTAGGTATATAAGACACTGAAATATGAAATATCAAAGCCTTTTTATATCATTATAGATTGAGAAAAACGGATTAACTCATTTTACACACACTAATTCAGGCGCAATTCAGTTATCAAACAAGGTTACTTAACAATTGGTTAATTTAGAAATAAATATAAAGCCGTTATTTTTAAGGTCTTTATTTTTAAGGCCTGCCCTTATCTGCAAAAAATTGTATCATTGCATCCTTATTATTAGTGTATTGACCTAAAATGACATTGTCTCAAAGTTGCCACATTCAACGATCTCGTATGACCTTTACAGGCCCCTTCCGGCGCTAAATAGCTTGGCCACACGTAAACTATTACGACCAATGACATTTGGACCAGTTGGGCAATATACACGTTTGATATTTTGGCGGTAATTTAAAGCAAATTATGGCAATTTCGGATGTTTAGCTAATTTTCTGTGCTGTGAGGAAGAGTGGTACGTTTATGGATCCTCATTCGCCTAATATGGACGCTGTAAGTAAAGGCGCTGTTGCTAATTTCAAACATGATATAACTCTAGATTCGTCAATTTATTATTCTTAAACTCCATATGAGGATGTTTAGGAACTTGTGTTATGGTATTATCCAATCAAAGGAAGCCAATCTCTTTTGAACTGAGAGAGCCTTTTTGTTTCCGTAGTTTCGCTACCCAAAACAATTCAATCGGCTTTAGATATTACCTTTTCTTTTATCCTTTTTCACCACCACTACTGGGTATAAATCAAATCTTGTGAAATTTTATTGTCAGTCGTTAGCTCAGCCAACCAGACCAGTCTACTTAGATTTTTATTCTACGCTGTAAACAAGAGACTTATTTGTAACTATGAAACCAGAAATCAAATAAACGACTGCGCAAACGACTTTACTCGTCCAAGCCGAACACCAAATATTTTTTCAGCCAGCCTTAAGTCTTCCCTTTCTTTTTTTGTTTATCGTTCTAATTTCAAAATAAAACTGTCACAGTTGGTTGGCTAAACTAATAGCCAAGCGTCACTTGAGCAAATACTCTTTGGAGCTTCGTGCAACTTCCACAAGTTAAGTAAGAGGTTGCATCAAGTCTGCAACTGGCTGCAACTACTCACGAATGGCTTACTTTGAGCATAGTTACGTAAATACTTTAGTTAGAGATCAAGATCGGATGGCGAAGATGGTTTTGCAACTGAATCTTGCAAAGTCACTTTTGGTACAAGGGAAAGGAGTTCGCGATAGCCAATTGTTGATATTTAGAGAGATTGTATTACACGTTTTGGGCAACATAGAAAAAATTGGAAAGGATACAATTTTATTGCTGGCAAATTGTGGCAATTTGTAGCATACTTGTAGTTCTAATGGTCCAAATTCCAATTCAAATGCACAAAAAAAATAAAAGCGTTGTTAAAAATAATATAATACTTAAAATAGATTTGCTCTTAATCTTCATTACAACATTCGGTGTTCAGCATCTGCCTCACAATCACCAACCATCCATTTGTTTAGCTCTTTGCACCATACACCACTTTCGGTTTCATTAGCATGTCCTACTTTATAATACATCGACATTTTATTCAGAACGCGTTCCATTGCCGCCTTGAACTTGAATGTATTTAACCATATGCTTTCAAAACAGTATATGTATTGCGAAAAGTGAAGAAAACAGATTACGTATCGCTCACAGTACGAGTAAATGTGTTTAATGGGCTGACCACGCAGCAATTCTAGGTCGATCGTGGAATGTTTTAATGATATTGAATTTGCATCTTAAGATTTCTTAGATTGAAAGGCTTCCTCTTCCTTATTACTTGGGATTATGGAGCAGATGAAGTCTAAATAGTCTTGGAAGATAGAACTATAATTGTTTAGCCTCAATCTTACTTCTGGATGTATCCTTACGCATGTTTATCCAACTCGGTTCGGTGCTGTATTATTTCAGTAGTAATCCTTGGAGGACTTTCAGTCCACTTTGCAATATAATTATAAATTAAGGAAGTCTGCAACTAACACTACTTTGGACTTGTTTACTTCAGCAGTGGTGTTCTGTAACAAAATCTCCCTTGGTGGAGTGTGTTTGAAGGAGTTAATCAAATCTTTGTGTCAAGTGGGATGACACTCACCTCACGCACCTTAATTAACCGAGAGAGTTTTTAGTAGAAGAGAGAGGAGGGAGAAGGGAGTTTTGAGACTTTTTGAGTTTTCGTTCTTCGTCGTAGTCAAAGTCAAAGCATTTATTTCAATTAAACCATTTACAGGCACTTTTTGTCACACACACGAATTGTCAAGGAGCCGGTCAGTTAGTCAGAAAGTTGAAGCCGGTTGCTCGTTCCAAAACGTAGGTAGGTCTCTATGGAGAAGAACGCACAAGAAACTACACGGACACTCTTTTAAATCAAGTTTTCACAAAATATTGGTTACATTATCCTTGTTGCTTCTTTAAGTGAAAACAATGCAGGTACAAAACATACAAAAAAGAAAAAAGATAAAACCCATGGCAATTAAGAGTTGACCAATCTCTACTGACAGCGCCCGTTCACGAACATGACGCGTGGATCAGCACCATTCAACTCAAGTAGTACGTCGTAGTAGTAGTACGTCGTTTATTTACTGATTAGTGTGACAGGTCCTTTTGGCTTGGAGTTAGTTGCATTATCGTCGTTAATCCTATAGATCTCTTTAAATCCAATCTCTCCCACATACAGAAATAAACCCAATTGTTGCGAATTATTCGTTTCAGTGTCTCCGGGTCCACTGGTGTTTTATTTTAAGATCAACGTTTATTCGGGCTTTCTATAGTCAGATTACAGACATATTTTCTTTGCAGAAGCTGTTGGTTTTTGACTGTTCCAAAATATATTATTGGGAACCGATCATTTTTCCGAATATTTTTTGTTCGAATTGTATTTTACCGAAAACTATTGACCGACGTCTTTTTTGCTATAAGCATTATTTGACATATTTTTTTAGATCATCGAAGTATCATGTGACATAGGTATTTATTTTACCGAACTATGTATATTTCGCCGATTTACAAAATAACTTTTTGCTGTTGACCGAAGCCTCTTTTGAAGTTTTTTCATTTGCCAAATGATTTATTTGTCATATTTTCACCACACCAAAAAAACATTTTACGGAGTAATATTAGATACTTACTTATTTGGTCACAAATATATTATAGCCGGTTACTTGGTAGCATTTACAATATTTAATTAAAATAGTGTCATAAAAAGTCAATATGTTGTGCAACGAAATTTTGTAACAGAAACGAATCGCTGCTTGTATGCTGCATGCTTATTTTAATACAAGCAGCATGTAAGCAGGCATGCAGCATGCTTGCTTGCATTCTGCATGCTTGTTTGCACGCTGCATGCCTGCTTGCATGCTTGAAGCAAGCATCCTTGTTTGCATGCTCCTTACTGGGACCACCTAAAACTTTTGTTCATAAACAACTGTTTAATGAAACAGACATTCATCATCATTCAAACAGTGTCCATTTAAACAGTGGTTATTCCGGCTAAGTGTAACTTCTGTAAAAAGTTTTCGACCTAATGAAACGTCGGAGTAACGAAAAAAATCGAATCGTTAATCTTGATTTATTAGTTACAATCGTGATTTTCCCTTTTTTTATTTTTTTTTTCTGCGCGGTGGAATTTCTCATGTACTTCTTGTTTAGAGTTCGGCATGCCCACCGTCACCTCCACGATGGATGACGGAGGGACTCTTACCAACTAAAGCAACCGCGGTGTCCCACCTCTGTCTATGGCCAATAGGGTGCGGGATTCGCGTTAGCATTCATAGATTCGCCGACAGGCCTTGACCCGCTGTTCTCCAGCGGGTCCCACCTCCCCGTGCAGCCATTCCCATTAACTTCCTATTAGCGAAAGAATTTTCAGTGAGGAGATTAGCGCATTTAATCGAAAAAAATCTGTTTACTATTAGCATCAAAGAGACTTTTTTAAAATGTTGACTATCTATGTTTTTGATATTGTAATAGTAGGTAGCCAGTTTAAATAAAATTAATAAAAGTAATTAAGTAGCAGAAATTAATACTAATCGTGAGAAGCGCTTAGCATATTATTACATCTACTTCACTAGAATTACGTAATACACTTTTACTAATCATTCTCGTAAATTAATGAGTAGACAGACTTTAATTAAGGGCTACCGCATACATACAATTTTTAGTTGAACAACTATTTTGTTGTTTCATAAGTTTATAGAAATGTACTGCGATCATAGAACTTGCGCAAACTGTCAACACGATAGTTGTTAGACAAACAAAAAACAAAAAGGTGTATCGATTTGCTTTTTAGAAGTGGTCGTCTACTGTATTATTAATTGTAATAATGTGAACACTATGTGTCTGTACATCGCTTGCTGTCATTTCTTAACTTGTAATGCTTTGTACATACTATAATATATGATTTTTATATAAGGTACATCGCATTCACGTAACAGAATATATTATAATTCTTGTAAATGCAAATTGTAAACAATATTCTTTTTAAAAGAGTACGTGTGGAGTTTCTTGCCCATTCTTCTCCATACGAAACTACCATTTGGAATGGGCAACTAGGTTCAAATTTTACAATATGACGTTCAAAAGTGCCTATAATGGTCTAATTGAAATAAATGATTTGACTTTGACTTTTGACTAAAAGGTTGGACAACTGCCGATCAAACGCTTAATTTGTATTGCAGAGTATTAATGTGCGCATAACATCGACTAAATAGTCGATCCGCGACTGTCAGTCTCACACTAGCGTTTGACGCGGCGCCACGTCGCTCGTCGCTATGGCGGGAACTATGTATTACGGACGACAAGGAGCAGTTTATTAATAGCGTAGAAAAAACGCCTGCACTTTACTAAAAGAATATTCAGACAAATCTGAAAAAAAAAAGCTATGGGAGGAAGTGTACACAAACTAGAGCTTTCTTGTTAATGGACATTGTATGTAGCACCGTCCTTATTACATAGTTTTGAAAGTTGCCGAAAGAAGGCAGGTCGGTTTGACTGAATCGACGATCGACTAATCAATTGTATGCCTACCTCCATCGACTAAATAGTTTAACTGTGTGGAATTCACGAGAAGTACGCAACTCGACTAAACAGTTTAGTCGATGTAGGAGTTGTATGTATGCGCTTGGCCTAAATAATAACCAATTTGTACATTATTCTTGGAACAAATAGAGCATCAGCTTCAGTCAGATTGTCTGATATTGATGGCAATTCTCAATTCTCTCTTTATTTTATTCTATGTATATCTCTTTCTCTCCAATAAATCAAGAAATAAACAGATATTAATAAGAGCTATCAATTTAAGTTTATCTAAAACTAGCTGACACTACAGACTACCTGTCCCTATCTACCTACCCTACCAATCAACCTACCTACCTACCTATCCTACCCTACCTATACCTACCTACCTAGGTAGGTAGGTAATGCAAACATATCCAAGGAATATAAAAAGGTTGCATACAAAATTTTATCCCCTGTTTCACCCCCTTGGTGGTTGAATTTTGAAAAATCCTTTTTTAGTGGATGCCTTCGTTATTATGAGGAATACGTGTACGAAATTTCAATTTTCTAGCCAAGGGTTTGGCCTGGACGTTGATACATCAGTTAATCACTTTTGCCTTTTATAAATATAGATGTTCATACAATATTAGTTGTTATGTGTGTGTGTTGGGTTGTATTCGTTTTCAGAACGAACGTAACCTTTTTTTTTATTAGGCCTTATTTGCGGAAGAATTTTCGGAATCGGACCTGAAGTTTCGGAAAACGCGTTCATACAAAAAGAACAAAAAAAAAAAATCCTCAACTTTTATATGACGATAGATTTAAGGAAACAGAAAACAGAATACAGTCTAAGTTCTACGCAATGATTACAGTACCAGTGGTGAAAGCAAGTCTATACTTACGTGTAAATCTAAAAAGGTAACTGTCGGTTGTTAGACGATTATGTTACGTTTCTTGCTTCATCAGTTAGAGTTATTGCAGACTACCGACAACATAAGTCTGACAAAAGCGTGGCATAAGCAAAATCCTACTTAATAAACGCATTAGGGTGAGAATGGATGGTCTTTCACGTCTTAACATCTAAAAGGGATAAGCTATAACGCGTAGATATTGATGGCGATCGCAGTAGGTGTTATGGTACTCAGAAGGACGCTGCTGCCCATCCTCTGGTCAATATCCCTCTGTCGCTTTCTACGACACCCACGGGCTGAAATGGGGTGGTGCTTTTCGCGACCGGCACCACACGGTTTCACCAACATGCATCGGTCAAGTATGACGATTACGGTTTAACCCCCCTTTGGGGAGACCTATATGATGATAGATATTGATCTAGCTTAGTACAGGATACATTTTATACCGTGTTTGTGTACCCGTGGGATACCAAGTCATGGGCAGAAATTGTTCGTTCTGTGTATAATGTTGAGACTCAGGTCTGTTCTCTATGATAAGGACTGACCGTAACCCACTATGCAGGCCTCGTACGGGCTGGTGTTACATGTCCTCCAATGTATGGTTCTAGTACATGCTGGTTTTGTCTCACAAATTTTTCCTTCGTTTTATGACCAGACAAAACTAGGAGCTAAAGCCCGACAGCTTAACTGAGACCGTCCCTAAGGTAGCTGCGTGCTATAGAATGATCGACTCTAGTTTTTAACCGACTTCAAAAAAGAGGAGGTTATCAATTCGTATGTTTGTATTTTTTTTTTTTTTTAGGTATGTTCTGGCGTAACTCTGTCATATATAGACGGATTTGCAAAATTATTTTCTTGTTCGAAAGGGGGCTATTCCGAAATGGTCCCATATAAATTTTACAAAAATTGATCCAGCCCTTTTTCAGAAAATCAACAAATTCCGAAAAAAAAAATACTTAGACGACGTTTTAGTTTCTTTAATCTTTGGGGATTTACAATCTCTTTTAAGTGTGCCGCCGTTTCTTAATGGATTTGGATGTTAAGGCAACACTAAAAAGCGAAAAATAAAAAGTTTTTTCAAAAAAAAAAGAAAACCGCCTTCAAATACTAAAAAGTGATAAATAACTTTAGCACAGAACACACTTTACTTTACTTTCCGAAGTCGGTGCAAACAACAAACTCAAAGCCGCCGACACCGACTTCCGAAAGTAAAGTAAAGTGTGTTCTGTGCTAAAATTATTTATCACTTTTTAGTTTCTGAAGGCGGTTTTCTTTTTTTTTTTTTAACTTTTTGATTTCTGTTGATGGTATTCATATTATCTATGGAACACTACCCTGAATACACGTCCGATCCGAACCTTTACAAGCGCGAGGAACTCTGCGCCGTCGGTCTCGACTTATGGCAGGTCAAGTCACGCATCATATTTGAAAATTTCTTCTTCGGAGACAACCTTGAGGAAGCCGCAGAACGTGGTGAAGCCTCAAGAAGAGGCTATAAGGTGGAAAGAAGATGAAGAGTGGCCAGGATGAACTGGAAAGGGAGAAGTAGAGGGATGCGACGCCTGATGATGAGGATCTCGATGATGAAGATCTGGATGATGAGGGTGATGCTACGTCTATGGAGGACCACGAAAACGCATACCTATTAATTAATTTCTCTTTGATTTTAGAAACAGTAGGTCTTTCAAAGACTATTCCTTTCTCGCATGCGATATTTGCTCGACTTCTGGCATACATAGAGTCCTATGCTTTAAGCTTAAGAATTCGATGTTTCTTGTACCTCCTTTTTCCTTCAGTACCTACCTGATTTTGTGCGGCCAATACGGAAATTACTGTCGGGAACAGTTTCTCACCGACAAAAATCGTACTCGTACGTTGTCGGCTGAAATTCTAGCACCAGTCAGAGTTCGGCCTTACTTGTGTTAGTGATGTGATGAATGATGATACAATACAAAACATTGTATTTCCTTCTTCATAATTGTTTTAACAATTGTTCTTGAAGCACTTTTTGTTGGGCACGAGTAAATTATTGAATGTTATTGCTTGGTTATGTTTTGAAGAGTATTTTCCGTGTTGTTTTATGAAATAGTCAGTGAGTGACGCGCCATTGTTATATGTTGACGATCCCTTCATTTCCTCCTTAGTGAAGCTACGAGAGACATCGGCGATATTTAAATAAGTGGTTCAGGAATCAATATAAGGTAGTCCAGAAAGCTTAATAAAACCTTTTACAGAACTATCTACCATCTACGACCATTCTTTTTCTTAAAAAAAAAACTGGGAAGCTAGCTCTATTATGACATATAATTTGCGAGCTGCAGCTCTAAGGATATTTACTCGCTGGTAAGAATATTAACGTATAAAGATTGTTTATATAACAGTGACAATAATATGTGGGAACATTTCACACACGGCCATCTGACCCCAAACTAAGGAGACCCTGTACAGATGTCAGATCAAAACACCGATAAATACATACGTATATGTATAGATAAACAACAACCATTCACAAGGTAAACAAGTGCTCATCACACAAACGTTTACCCTAGGCGGGATCCCACAGCGTGCTACGCAGCAGTCAATCGCTCAACCACTGCACCAACCGTGTCGTCAATCATAAAACCCCTGCCAGACTGTTGTAAACAAGCCCTCCACATCGGTCTCCATCGGCGGTTTACAACAGTGTAAACACTTGTTTGCAACAAAAATACGCAAACACCAACCGTGGGCTCCACAAGCCTCCACCAAGGTGACCCCTGTTGGAAGCTTGTTTAGAATAGTCTGGCCCGGCCTTAAGAGCGCCCATTCCGTCATATTTCCCATACAAACGCTCGTACGCGATTACGGCGTTGTATCAAATTATTTTCCAAATATTTTTAACACACGGGTATCTTGTGGTGTAAATCTAGGTTTGTATGAAGCCAAAAGTAAACTTTTTTTGAGAAACAAATTCAGTAAACACGTCCGAAAATCAGTTTTTTTGCACAATTTTGTCAGAACTTTGGCCGTTCATAATGCACTCATACATTTAAAAAGTAAAAAAACAGCTTCATAGAAACCTTGCACATGTAATGGAGATTCTAATTTACAAACATTTTAACCAAAAACTTGTAAGGCTTTTTTAAAAACACGTATGTCCTGAAACAAGTTTTGTGAAATTTCCGTGCGCCAATTTTCCTGTGATGTTATCGCGTTCTCACTCACTCGTTTGTTTTCGAGCTTTGCGTCGGTTGAAACAAAAAAAAATTCAATCACTCTCGCGTTGGAGTTCGTTCGATGGGGAAGGGCGTGTTATCGATGCACGGCGATATCGTACCACCTATTTCCTAACTCCGGGCTGCTAATGAGGAATTCCTAATGGAAAAACTTAGAAGTGTAGTAGTAGTGACAGACGGGCTGGTGTCCGCAACTCCACGTCTCAGCGCGTATGTTGTGTATGGGGTGGGTGGCAGGGTGGGGTTGGCAATAGCACAAAAAGGGATCATGGTAGGATTTGGTAATTTGGTGTAATTGTTTTTATTGAGCATTAATAATATTAAATTATGACGCCACAAGTTGCCACTCTTCTCACAAGTTAGAAAACCAATATTTTACCAATATTTACATTTATATGCTCTTTAGTATTTTTTTTTATTTAGTTTTTAGCATTTATTTGAAGGTTCAAAATATTCTTATGAATTAGTATTACCAGTATTTTATTTTTTTGTCGTATCGTCGTCCCCATCCTGTATAACACTAACCGATCTAAGAATCGAACCCAGAACTCAACTCTCAGCAGTCGCGCTTGCGACCACGAAACAATGTTTATTAGTAGATGTGAATAAGATCATTCAAATGATAAAGTTAGTTGTTAAATTTGAGCCATAACATTGTATGACCAAAATGATTTCCGTACAAAAACATGGCAGTTTGCTTTACAGGACAATGACCTCACGACCTTTCTTTAATGAACATGTTAACAAAAGCCGTAGGCCTCACAGACAGCTGTTACTGCAGTATTTGTTCTATGACTCATTCCGTCATTAGTGTTCCGTGGTTATTAAATACGCACCTAATTAGTCAAGTTTCTGGTACACGCGGTAATGATATTGCATTATGCGGTCGTTTTTACCGCTGTCTGCGGTTTGCATGTACTTTGGTATGTATTGGTAACGACAACTTTCATAATTATAAGTCATACGTATATGTAATGAACTCAATTTACCTTTAATAGGACAGACCGGTAATTCTTTATTTGGCATGCATTATTTATTTATTTCCTTGGTAATTGGCTTTAGTAGCATAACCATGACTTGTCTTCTGACAAAAAGCTCTTTTGAGCTCAAACTAAAGTCATTTATTAAAACAAAACCATTTACAGGCACTTTTGAATACTCGGGGAGGTTCATTCGGGTCTTAATCAAAATGTCGAAGCTAGTTGCAATGAAATGGCCAATTTCAAACTGTATGTTTTTGGTTAAAATAAAGATTAAACTTGAATGATTGAAATCAAATCAAGAGATCAAGCCACAAAGATTACAAGTAACTGTATAATCACAAAGTTCCAAAAGTAATTTGGATCCTTCTTAAAGTTACAGAACAGTCTACTGAGACCGTATTCAAAGAACTTAAAGTCAAACCATTTATGAAACCGTTTACAGGCACTTTTGAATTGTCAAGGAGTCGGTCAGTAAGTCAGAAAAGTTGAAGCTAGTTTATCGTTCTCTATGGAGAAGAACGAGGAACGACGGATACTCTTTTCAATCGAATTTATACATAACCCTGGTTAAATTATTCATGTTGCTTCTGTAGGTTTAACAATGAAGGCAGAGAGCAGTAGAAAGCAATTCAAAAATAACGATATACACGGCATCTCATGAATGTAGCTGACAGTGGCCCACCTAGACATCTACTATACAGTTTATCTGACTAACGCTTATTTGTCATAATCTTACCTAAGATATCATCATGCCTCTCGCAAACCCCTACGGTTTGTCACAACGCCTGGTCCTATGCTGACCTTCCACCAGATCATCCGCCTTGAGGCCTACCCACGCTCCGGCTCAATAGCTGAAACAAGTCATTCCTTCATTTAAAAAAATCATTGATGAATAAAGATGAAAATAGTAATTTCGGCATTGCACTAAATTCATTTTTTGAACCATTAAAGAAATTCATCAGTCATTTAATATGCAGCCCTCAGGAGTGTTTTAGGAACATCGAGAAAAATGGATGGAATCTGAGCTATTTAGGAATGTCACTCAAAAAATTACATCCATTTTCTTTTTCAACCGCAAAGAGCTGCTTATTACAGCGCTATGTGGCGCGGGCGTCGTTCTACTTGCTCGGCAAACCGTTGCGTCACGCGGGTCATCGAACCTCCTTGCGAGGTTGCGCGCCAAAATGTAGGTTGTATCAGAGTTGACAGACAATAAATAGCGCGCAATTTTTATTACAATTTAATTGTAACGTTCTAAATATCAAATAATGTTTGAATTATTGTTCTTTTTTTCTCTTTCTTTTTTTGTGATGGCCTTGACCTTTGATGTCGAGAAAATTAGTTGGGTTGGTAGCAGTCTTTTGTAGTATCGATTAAATGCCTGAAAAACACTTATCATAAATATGTTGTCAGCTATTATTATATCGTCTTAATATACCTAACTGCTTACAGCACGGAGGGGTCTTGTTATGAAAAATGGATGGTCACCCATCCACATGCCGACCGCGGTAAGCGTAGCTTATCCATGACCAGTTGATCTATACGGCTTTTACGTAGCCACCTTACCGCCATTCCTTTTAAAAAGTTAGTGTAATCCAAACATTGACTGACGGGCATTACTCACATTATTACATTTTTAGCTCACATAAACATTTATTACATTTGCGTGGTTATGGTTGGAATGCGGCCAACGGACACAGTACTATTTTGAAAAATGTGTGCTATTTTGCTAAATATTTAGTGCATTTAGGCAATAAATTGGAAAATTGAGATAAGAAAAAAGTGGTACTACTTCAAAATGTATGTAACACTAATTTTAAGTTTCTATAATATAGTTTTTCCCCGTGGGGTGTCCGGGCTAGAATAGCACCCCCCCCCCCCCCCCCATTTCATCTCGAGGGTGTCGTCGAAGGCGACTAAGGGAAAATCCGGAAGTCGGGCAGCAACAAGCCGTGTGCTTAACAACTTCACTGCGATCCCCAAGACGCCTGCCAAGCGTGGGTATTATGGCCCCCCTTATGGGGGAGGCCTTTGTTCAACAGTGGACGTCTTTATCTCTAAAAACCATAGTCTAATCGTAATAATTGTTGCGATAAATTAATTACAATTATTCAATTATAATTATAATAGTCTTTAAACCATTATAATTGATAGAAGTTATAAAATCATTAAGTTATTAGCTGTATCTAAATAATAACCAGGTCGGTTATTGCATTCACTCAAAGTCATAAACGAGTGTCTCAATTTGAATATTTATAAAATCTTATTCTCAAATGTAGTTTTTATATCCGTAATTAAATTTTATTTTATTACTATTTTAATTACTTATATCTACGGTTACGAGGTCGAATTCTTTTGTTTATTATGGCATTATTATAATTCAATTCAGACGTAAATATTACGCAATTATAAATTGTATATTTTGACGTTGTTATAATTTTTTTAATCCACTACGTATCCATGAGTACTTTTACTTGAAATACGCTTTCTGTGCTAATAATTATTGTGAGGAAAGTCAATGTCAAAACATTTATTTCAATTAAACCATTTAAAGGCACTTTTTAATTGTCAGAGTCAGGTCAGTTAGTCAGAAAATTGAAGCTTTCAATTCCCTCTCCCATCCTGGAATTGCACCCATTTTCGGATATATCGTAAGAGAACATATAAACAGGAAAAAAATGGATTTTAGTAATTTTACTATCAAGTATAGTAGTAAGACAAGAATAAAAATAACAAAATTTCGATAAACTGGCTATTGAAGTCCGAATTATGTATTAAAGCGACCATGAAAACTGCCCAAGTCTTAAACAAATAACATATATGCTTAAATTACTATAAAAAAACTAATTAACAATCTTTACAATTCCAGCTGGGGAAGTATTATCAGCGCAACGTCCCTTGGTGCGATGTCGACCGCTCCACGCCGCCACCCTCGAGTCAAGAAACAAAGCGAAAAAATGTGCCGAGTTCCTGCAGCCTTATCGGTGAGTACTTATGCCAAGATCTGACGGTACATAAAGACGGTACTAAATCTCGATCTCAACATCCCCATCGGTCATCAGTTCATGAATCGCAGTTCTAAGAGCTTCTTTGATTCTGTTGAAAAGCACCCCTACCCCCTTGATCGTATCGGTCGCCGGGTACACTCCCTCGCATTATTAAGACTCGCCGACCAAGACATACCTGATCGACCCCGATGATGACGCTATAATCCTTTACCAGGAGAATAGTAGGGTAAATAAAATATTAATTTAGTTTTTTACTAGCTGACGCCCGCGGTTTTGCCCGCTTGACAAATTATATACTAAAACCTTCCTCTTGAATCACTCTATCTATTAAAAAATCCCGTATCAAAATCCGTTGCGTAGTTTTAAAGATCTAAGCATTCATAGGGACAGACAGACGCGGCGGGGGACTTTATTTTAAACAACCAGTAAGCCTATCAACAGCGTAAGTAATAGGTTTAAAAAATCGAATAATAATCATGGCTCAATAAGATAAAGAATCTACTTCAATGAGTCGTTTTGCACGGATGTGATTAATAGTTCTGTCTGACCATTTTTAAGCTGTGGCGTTCTTTCTGCTTTTGTCTTACACCACTAGCATCCCGCTCTAGCTTCGCACGGGTAGCTCTAAATTATAGCCTACTAGCCGACCGGACAGACGTTGTCCTGTCAATTGATTTTTCAATTTTCTTACTGTTTAAACCTTCGCTGGACTTCCACAAATATTTCAAGAGCAACATTAACCAAATAGGTCTAGCCGTTCTAGAGTTTTAGCGAGACTAACGAACAAAGATTTATTTTTATTATATAAATAACCTTCCTAGATAATTGCTCTTTCTATTGGTGAGAACCATATGAAAATCCGTACAGTAGCCCGATTAACACAAAGTCAGCGCTGCGGAGGACTTAATCTATACTTCTATACTTAATATAATAAATGCGAAAGTAACTGTCTGTCTGTTCCGTTTTCACAATGAAA
This sequence comes from Charanyca ferruginea, assembly GCA_947361185.1. Classification (NCBI taxonomy): domain Eukaryota; kingdom Metazoa; phylum Arthropoda; class Insecta; order Lepidoptera; family Noctuidae; genus Charanyca; species Charanyca ferruginea. Next base: position 17,128,751 of record OX376077.1, on the reverse strand, counting down.
CGGCTGAACCAATTTTGATGAAATTTGGTATGAAGATCGCTTGAACCCAGGAAAAGGACATAGGTAGGCTACTTTTTAATCCGCGACTTCATCTACACTCGCGATAACCGACATTCACGCGGACGAAGTCGCGGCCATTAGCTAGCTTATAAAATGTAGTAATATTGATTTATTTCCATCATGACTCAGTTGTCACGTACCGCTGTGGTTTGGCCTGCATTGTAAGTGCACTTCACCTTCAGATCGTATTGTGGTCACAATCTATTTCTGATTTATTTGTATAACATTACAGACAACGACCTGAAACATGCACGGCGCTTGCAAGACGTCTGGTCTCTGGCGCGCTCGGCGTCAAACTGAGTACGGCGAGACAAGAACGAGCTGAGGAGAGAAGACTTATTACCCTTGCGAGAGGTGAACTCATATTTATTTATTTATGATCACTTTAGGCTTTTTTCCGAGATGGGAAATCCTTATGAATGTCCTCCGCTCTGGGGCGGGCAAGGGTGTCTATCAGACTCTTACTGAGTAAAAACCACCCCGGTGTTCCATCTCACACCTACGCCGCGCGACTCCTGATCGCGGGAACTGGCGATACCTCCGCAACTTTAAGCACCCAAAAGCAACCAGTATATTTTCCATATCCTGCAATAGTCCTTTACCAACTGAGATTAGAGTTAGGCAGTCCCTCCATGTAAAACACTTGTATTTAGCTGCATCCGATTAGACCGAAGAATAGCACCATCCCATATCCTCCCGTGTACCGTTGCCATCCGTCCGGATAAAGCCGGACAGTGTTAGGCTTTTTGATCTCTTGTCCGGCCAAATTTAGGTGCGTCCGGCCCGTCCGGGTTTTGTTAGGCTTTTCATACAATCGTTCAATTCAATCACTTCAGTCAGTAGCGAACGAGCGAGCGATTCGAGATTTGCTGTCTCGCAACTAAACGCTTCTTATAAAGTAGGTACCTACCTACTTATGTGTTTTCTTATTTTTTTTTGTTTAAAATCCCTTTTTTGAATTCAAAAGTCCGGCTTTTAAATATGTGTTTTATTCAATATTTCAATATTCTTGATGTCCGGCTTTGGGACCCAAAAGTCCGGCTTTTTTGACGGATTAGTCCGGCTTTTTTATTTTTAGAAATGGCAACGCTACTCCCGTGGGTGTCGTAAGAGGCGACTAAGGGACTCACCAGAGAATAGGCAGCAGCGTTCTCTGTGTCCTTGTAACAACCATACTGTGATCGCCAACCCGCCTGCCAAGCATGGCGATTATGGCAAAACCCCCCCTTTGGGGGAAGCCTATGTCCAGCAGTGGACGTCTTTCGGCTGAAATGATGATTAGACCGACCCCAATATAGTTGGGAAAATTCTAGGTAGATGATGAGTCCTTTACCAACCTTGGATACAGTTGCATAGTGCATACAGAGGATAAATGTCGGTCGGTGTCTTGAAGTTTTCTAAGAGGCCTTTGCGAATTGACTTCGGCCCTCCGTACGCCTTTCAAAGGTCCTGGATGCCAGGGTCCTGTGTTATATATAGATAGATAATCCCGGCTATTATCGTCTTACTGTAGAGCACTCTTCTCAGGCATGGGCACTGGTCATCACGCTTGCTTAAGGCGGATTTTTATCATACTTGTGAGAAATAGAAATAGCATTGACCTTGAACTGACCTTCATCTTGGTCGAACCTTAGCCTGCCTTTTTTTTTTGGTACGGGTTAGAAATCCTCATGGATGTCCTCCGCCCTGGGGCAGGCGGAGGGGTCTGTCATACTCTTACTGACTAAAAACCACCCCGGTGTTCCATCTCACACCTACGTCGGGGGTCGTGGGAACTGGAGATACTTCCGTAACCCCCGGCTGGTGCCGGCCCGCTACGGCGGGCCTCATCTCGGATCAGGGGGGGAGTGAGGTGTTAGACTCCCCCCCGGACGTCTTAGAGGGGCGCGCGTGGAACACTACGCGCCGCCACCTCAGGTCCAACCTTAGTCTACCCAGCCCAGGTTCACCGAACGCTCTTTTATCAATCTAACCACTGTGTCTCACCAATAGGGCTTACGATTGTCAGTCCGTCACTCGCAAAAAAAAAAAAATATTGATATGACCAAAACAATGAATCAGTGACGCTTGGAGTAGACAGGATCTTGAGTGGAAACTGCCAATGGGAAATAGGGTAGCTTTACATCTCAACAGCTTGAGTGAAGATACGAGTAGGGTAGCCGGTAAATGATATTGGATATAGGATTGGATTCAATGGCTCGTAGAGTGACTAAGCTACGCTTGCTGCGGTTTGCCCGTGGATGGGTGAACATCCATTTTATAATGAGACCTGTCTACGCCTCGGAAATCACGTAAAGCTGTTGGTCTCTGCCGTCATCCGTAGATCGTACCGTCGTTATGGGTAGTCACCCAGTAAATCTGACAACCAGTCTTAACAAGGAGTATCAGATAGGCAGTCGCTCCATGTAAAACACTGGTATTCAGCTGCATCCGGTTAGGCTGGAAACAGACCCCAACATAGTCACGAAAAGGCTAGGATGACTAGATAATGAAGGCTAGGAGGCTATGGTGTCGTTTTACACCGCAATTATTCAGTAGTAACTGACTTATAGGCTGATAATGATGATATCGCAACCACAGTGTAGTGGCATTAAATAAAAACAATTTAAGACAAGACGTAGGCATATTTCACAAAATATTATTCCAGCTAAGTGTCGGAGCGATAGTTCTGTTCAATTGCATGGTCCAAATATTGTTAGTTAATTTAATGTATTTCGATAAGGGTACGTTGGAACGCTGTGTGTAAAAGTCCCTAAAATAAATGCAGAATAAAAATTAAAAAGAAAATACAAATTTACCACATCAAAATTTACTTTCCACCGCTTCCTGCCACCCGTCTATGATACTGCATACGTAAGTAATGGAGATTTGACTTGCAACAATTCCCTAAATAATCGAATCAAAATCCGATCCAGCCTGTCCCTTTGCTGCCCACCCCTAGCGACGTCTTAAACCGAGGCCCGTAACCCAAACCCCCTTTGCGTGTAGTCGCTTAGTTTATAAGATGTTTGCCCTGTCTGTGCCTTAAATTCACTATAAGGTACAGTCAACAGCAAAAGTAGATGATCAAAATCAGAAATTAAATACTAGTTTACTAACACTAATTTATATAATTTATTACTAGTTTATTTATTAAAAGTATGTGATTGTCACACACATGCTTTTGAATCACTTCGACGCCACACAGGTCTGACGCGAACTCCGTTTATTAGAATTAAATTTCTGATTTTGATCATCTACTTTTGCTGTTGACTGTACCACAGCTATATCCAGTTAAGCAGCCAACAACCTACTAGGTGGATATGCGAGTGCCAATCTGAAAAAAAAAACCTTAAACATTTTGACCCGATAGTAGATGGATTAACATTCCACCGCCAACACCATGGCAACCTTAAGAGCCCATCCTCATCGAGCGAACTTCGACGCGAGCGTGACTGAAAATTTTTGTTTCAACCAACGCAAAGCTCGAAAACAAACGAGTGAGTGAGAATGCGATAAAATCACAGGAAAATTGGCGCACGGAGATTTCGCAAAACTTGTTCTAGGAAATACGGGTTTTTGAAAAGCCTTACAAGTTTTTGGTAATAATGTTTATAATTTAGAATCTCCATTACATGTACAAGGTTTCTATGAAGCCGTTTTTTGTTCAATGTATGAGTGCATTATGAACGGCCAAAGTTCAGATAAAAACTGTGCAAAAAAGCTGATTTTCAGATGTGGTTACTCAATTTGTTTCTCAAAAAGTTTATTTTTGGCTTCATACAAACCTAGATTTAAACCACATGTTAAAAATATTTGGAGAATAATTTGATATAACGCCGAAATCACGTACTAGCGTTTGTATGGGAAATATGACGAGATGGGCGCTCTTAAGATGCCCTTTGCTGGGCATAGGTCTCCCCCAAGGAGGAGTCTTTATGTCAAGAGTGAATAGGTTACTTCTAGGCAAGCGTGCTCCATCTTAGACCGCATCATCGCGTACCATCAGGTGAGATAGTGGTCAAACGTATGCCTATCAATAAAAAGACATTGCCCCCAAGAGTTATTGCTGTAATCGCCATGCTTGGCCGATGCATGTTTACGGTTAACTTTCACTCATATATTATTTTTTCTTTCTTATTTCAGAAAAGAAGCGTCAGGCGGCCTTACACAAGGAGGCGGCGTGGGATGGCTCGCTCGCTAACCAGTCAGTCGACACGTGAGGTAACAGTGCACGAACATAATCACTAGGTATAGAGCACACCAGCACATCAATCTACAACAATCTGTCAAAGAATCAGTGCAAGATCAAGACCATTTATATGAAAAAAAAAACCATTTAGAGGGTTTAAAATATTTTCCAATATGGAGCATACTTTACCAGGAGTAGATTGATATACTTACTATAATTTTAAAACACCGCATAATTAAAAAATATCGAAATGAAAATAACACTTTTTCGTTTCACCTCGTTGCCCATTTTGTGTTTATAAAAAAAAGATAGTGACAAGTGACATTAACGGATCTATCAAATTGGTAGACAAGTGATGGGACAATTGTGCGGGAAAAAAAAGATTATTTGTGACATTATTTCCCATAAAACGATGCAATTTTAGTGTAAAAACTACGAAACGACGGCTGTCAGTGTCACTGTTAATGTCAGCCACTGTTTGGTTTTGAAATAATGAGCTTTTCGTAATACTATTTACCTTTAATATCCATTTTTATCGCGAAGTCATAAAAATATTGTAAATGCCTGAAGATACTCTTTAGATACCCAAGAGTATGAGAATTAGAATTTCAACTTCTCTAAACGTTTTTATTTTTTTTTGTACAAATCCTGCCATGATCCTTTCTTTGATAGATTTTTAATTTTATTACAAAAGTATAAGGTTCATATTCAATTGGGGAAAATTTACAGTTTGGTATAGTTTGATGTGCTGACGTCTGTATATATTATAAACTAACACTTTCCCCGCTACTTCGATCGCGTGATTTTTCTTACGGAAGCCCTCATTTTTTATAATAAAGTATGCGCCTATAGATAGAACTCAGTGATAACGTAGCTTCCAATTGGTGAAGGAATTTTCAGAATTGGACTAGTCATTCCGTAGATTACCGCGTTCAAACAAACAAACTATATTAGTATAAATTAAAGTTGATTTTGTTTTGTTTTTGTTCTACTGGTCTGATTTTGTAAATTAAAGTTGATTTTGTTTTGTTTTGGTTTTGTTCTACTGGTCTGATTTTGTAAATTCCTGTCGCTTAGGCGTCATCTTAAGGCGACAGAGGGATATTGTCCAGGGGATGAGCAGCAGCGTCCTTCTGAGTACCATAACACCTACTCATCGGCCAAGCATGGCGATTACGACTGAACCCCCCTTGGGGGACACCTATTCCCAGCAGTGGGCGTCTAAAGGTCGACATGATGATGATGATGTTCCTGAGTGCTGTAGGCTATAAGTAATTATCAAAAATTAGGGATCGGTAAAAAAAATACGCAGACGAAGTCGCGGGCAAAAGTTAGTATTAAATACATAAATTCTAATTCTACAAACACTAACAAAGATTTCTCTGTAATTAGATTTGGAAAAAAAAAAAACTAAATATTTATTTGTAAAAAAAGTACGGTGGGATAATGGATAATAATGTGTCCATATAATATGTTTTGCAATGTCGCATTCACATTTTAGTTAAGGAAGTCGGCAAGTAAAATATTAATTCGACAGTAATTTCATGAATATTTAATGAATACAATAGAAAATGTCAGAAAGATCAAAATATTCAATGAATGCTTGAAACTAAAATACGGTAATGAAAAATATTCTACACTGGCAGTGGTAGTGCTTATAAATTGAATTCCAACAATGTATACACAGCTGGAAATATTTGTCTAACATTTTCAAATTCTCTAGTAACAGAACTCTTATTTCGCCATGTTATATACATCTTCGGTAGTATAGTGGTAAGTATCCCCGCCTGTCACGCGGGAGACCGGGGTTCGATTCCCCGCCGGAGAGAAACTTTTTGTATTTTTATTCATGGTCTTATTGACATTTATTGTCGGTCCATGTTTAATTCATTGTATTTATGTCATAAGAATACATTATTAATGAAATCAATATTCTTATGCTTTAGCTAATTTTAGATGTTAGGTTTTAACAAACAAGATATTATTCGTTTCTCCTGTCTTTCCCACTTATGTAGACGGCCTTTTTGTATGGAATACTATCATTTAAAATAAGAAGGCCAACCCCCTTTGTAAAAAACTTTCAAAATCTAATTTCATCTGAACTCCTTTCAGCGACAATCAATGCCAACATCTTGTCAAAAATTTAGGAAAATTAGAAGCATTTTTGTTAGCTTACATTGCTATTCATATAAGCGGGTTGGCACAAAGGTACGGTTCGACATTCTAAATGGGAATAAATGTAATGACCACCAAGAACAGTAAATGATCACCAGATCTTAGGACCCTTAAGTCCCCCCTGGGGCGGATCCGACATGGATAAGTTAGAACCGTGACCCCCTACCAGTCCCCTACCCTGCCAGAACCAAATCGCCTTTTACAGTCAAACTCATACATTTCTACAATACTTTGGTTAAATGTTGGTGATCATTTACTATTTTCGGAGGTCATTTACTATATCTGGAGGTTCGTTAAACATAAGCCATTCTAAATATAGTAGTATATTTATTTCAGACATTGACAGTCCATAATAGAAATAAATTTACAAATACAGTTGGTAGATAGGTACATTAGTAATTATTGATTTTATCACAAATTTTAGTATTACCTTTGATAACGTTGTTTGGAATCCGATTATATCGTTTTGATAAATACTAGAATTGCCTCGCAGATCCGTGTAACAAGGAGGGAGCCTTTTGTAATTCACCAGGCATACACTCATATTCCAGCCTGCTTGTAATTTTTAACTGAAAAAACCCAATAACACCGGGGATCTAAGGGACCTTCCTTAGATCGTCTAGGCCCCCAAAAGTAAAATTTAAATATGAATAATAATTCTCATGCATATAGGTATGCATGAGAATTATTATTCATATTTAAATTTTAAGAAGGCCAACCCCCTTTGTAAAAAACTTTCAAAATCTAATTTCATCTGAACTCCTTTCAGCGACAATTGTATTGACGTCAGATAGCTTAGCTATAGGTAGCTAAGCTATCTGACGTCAATACAATTGTCTGTTCATTAATATTACGCTAGTTTACAATTTCGCGAGATTTATTTTTACGTGTGTTTACAAAATTCGGTGACAAATCTTGTAAATCAGTAAATACTAAACTCCAATTTCGTCAACTCTGTCACATCTTCGGTAGTATAGTGGTAAGTATCCCCGCCTGTCACGCGGGAGACCGGGGTTCGATTCCCCGCCGGAGAGAAACTTTTTGTATTTTTATTCATGGTCTCAATAACATTTATTGTCGCGGCCCATGTGTAAATACATTGTATTTTTGTAACTAAAAGAGTAAATTATTAATTAAATCAATATTCTAATGCTGAATAAAATTCTTATTAATTTCTGTTGTTAGGTTTTTGATACCCGCCTTTTGTGTTTTTAATACTTTCAAAAGTTAGTTCAAATGTTACTACAACGTATTACTATTTGATATCTGTGCTACTTCATACAATCTATATAATAAAAATGAATCGTTGTTCGTTAGTCTCGCTAAAACTCGAGAACGGCTGGACTGATTTGGCTAGTTTTGGTCTTGAAATATTTGTGGAAGCCCAGGGAAGGTTTAAACGGTGAGAAAACTGAAAAAACAATTGACAGGATAATGTCTGTCGGGTCAGCTAGCTTCCAATAAAAAAGTATTATTTGGCAGATAAACTAACTGAAATGAAACCGGACTTATTCGGATATACATTAATACATTTTAATTTTACTGTTACAATAGTTCCTTATTTGAGTATTACATTGGAAATTTGATGTTACTTATTAAAATTGACATACATTTAGGTTGGTTATCTCTACACTATACCCTGTTCACAATAAGATTAGACATAAACACAAACCTTTTTTACAGTCCCTTCAACCGATTTCGACTTCTATTCCGTAGGCTTAAGGATGACATTAGAGGCAAAAAAGTGGTTACAATAACAACTGTTTACTGCAGTTGCCATTTGTCATGCTACCAACGCAATATAAGTCAAAATCGGTTGAACGGACTGTAAAAAAGGTTTTTGTAATAATGTCTAATCTTATTGTGAACAGGGTATAGGTGGATCTTAGCCGTGTGGCGCCGGCCGCGAATAGCACCACCCCATTTCTACCCGTGGGTGTCGTAGAAGGCGACAGAGGAATATTGACCAGAGGATGGGCAGCAGCGTCCTTCTGAGTACCATAACACCTACTGCGATCGCCAACATGCATCGGCCAAGCATGGCGATTACGGCTGAATCCCCCCTTTTAGGGGAGACCTATGCCCAGCAATGGGCGTCCAAAGGTTGACATGTTGATGATGATGTGTTAAATCCTGAGAGTCCGGATTATCGATAAGTTATTACCCATATTCATATTTTACTTTCAGATAACCCACACGGGCCGGATGCGATTTGAAAAGAGGACTTCACGATCAAGCTCTCACAGAATATGTTCGTTTTACTAAAGTTAATGTAGTTTTAGAACTATAGATATTTTTCTATGCGAAATATTAGAGTATACGACGCTTAAGAGGTTTTGGTCCTTTAAATAAGTACGGTTAATGCTTAGAGCTTTAAATTTATTTTTTATGTTCGCTTGTTTAATTTTTGTGTTCTACTTGACTGGCTTGCGTATCCTATTTAGGATATATTTTGATGTAGGTACTTATTATTGTCTCTAAGTATTCGTTTTCAGTGATATATCTACTGTACGCAACTAATACGGCGTGTGAATGTTTAGGTATAACTCGTGCAGAATTGAATTGAAAATAGCGGCGCTAATCATGCTCTCTCACTCGAACGCATAGCCCTGTTTGTATGTGCGAGTGAAAGGACTGCCATTTTCATTGCCTTTCTTTATAGGCACTGTTATACTTGAACCATCCACACGAAATATTGGTTGTCATTTTGTAACTACACTATAACGATAACTTACTTTAATCTCACGTCACAAATGTTTAAGTTTTAATGTGATTTTTTATTCCGTGACAAATGTTTATGTTTTCTTATGTCAGAAATGTGTGATAAATTCGACGTTTTAACTGATCTAATCATGTTTTATTAACAAAGTATTGATATTTCCATAGTTTGCTAATAAAATCATTATCTTTTACGTATTTTTGTCAGCATACTGCATAATATTATTTTCTCTAAGTGATATGTATTTTAACATCTGTAGTATTCATAGAAACCAAATATTAGTATTTATTTTGCTGTCTCTTGTAATTTTTAATATAGTTTAATTTTATATGTTGATAATAATATAAAGTCTGTTAAACGATCTACGTTATTTCTGCTTGCGGGCAATGTGTGTCAAAGAATGAGGAATGCATGTTGCTTAAATAAAAATCAGTTTATATTTTTAAGAATGAAAACAGTTGATCTGGTGAATGCCAAATATTTACTTTGCATTTGAGTGTATATTCAAGTGTCAAGATTATTTCTTCCACGTATCGATAATATTTATTTGAAGTTGATATGATATTGATATTTGAAATTTTCCCACTGTACCTGACCGTAATTATGGCAGATCGAGTTCTAGAAAAACTTTAGCTTTGTAGAGCGAAGTCTCTGTTGCTCATATCTGTGCGTCTCTTTCTAAAGCTCGATGACTGACATGTTATACATACATAACGCTCGGGTACTTGTGTGTTTTGAAAAAGTGAAAGAAAGAAAAGAAAAAAGAAAGAAAAAACGTTTATTGACACAGACCATGAGCACACAAAAACAATTAAAAAAAAAAAAAGGTAAAAATACAGAAATAAATAAAAAACATTATTGTGTACCCCACGGCTGCGCCAAACAGGCCCAGTTCAGCATAAAATGCCAGACCACTTGTGCCTGACGCTGGTTTTCAACTGGACCAAGTGATGTTTGGTATTCAAAAGGCAACTATAATATATTTTTAATTCGTTGCGAGTTTGTGCCTTTTATTGTCTAGTCTGGTTGTATGTAAACACGTGGACTTCAAAACCTCTTTGCGTTGACTTTTATTAGACGAAAACTAGGTTAAATTATTAGCAAAATAATAGTTTTTAATATTGCGTCTTATGATTAAGTAATAAATGGTTTTAGCGTTCCGTCTGGATCGAAGGAAGGTAGTTTCGCATGAACTCCTTAATTTTAATGCGAGGATAGATACGGATAGTGAAAATGGAACGTCAATATTTGAATATAGAAATTGTTTTTAAAAAATGGAAGATGATTATATGGCGGCGGGATAAACAAACCTGTCGTCGTTGTTATTAAATAAAGGGGGGGGAAATAATAATATCCCGTTACGCGATGAAAACGTGTTTATGATCACGTATTGCCCATTCATCGCGTGACGAATACTGAATATAATACTTTTGTGGTATTTTAAACTCTGAAATGCGTTTTTTTTATTGTATTGTTACTGTGCTCCCGTATAAGGCAGCTAGTGTAAAATGTTTTACGTTGGTAGTGATAAAAGTGAACAGAGAGTAAAAATCAAACTATTCTTCTGAAATATCTTCTAATCGTTTTCTTACCTTCTAATTCTTTTTACTGTCGAATGTTAAGATGGTACTTTAATCCGGTAATACTGTTTCTAATGTCTTCATCCTAATACCCTTTGCTCACTTTTGCAACTTACTGACATAGACCCAATTACTAGAACAAGAAATATTAATTTAGTGACTATTTCAAAACTACAAATTACACATTCTCGAAAAAAGGTTGTTTCAAGAAATTGACGTAATAAAATGTATTCTGTTCTGTTACCATTATTACAGCCAAAGATCTGATTTTTATTCGAAACTTAAAAACAATTAATTTGGTATCAAAGGACTGGCTCAAATAATTTTAACACGTGGCAACAATTGATGAGGCTGTAAAATCAAAAAAATGTGATGCAAAAATATACTTTCAAAATAAAATAAAATTAAAATTAATATTACATTTTTGAAGCCTGGAACAAGATAAACTTTTCCTAGAAACAGTTTTGCACAAGCAGGCTCAGCTGATGAAACGCTGATGAAACGATGAAAACACAGTTTATGAGCATGTTGTCAATTGGTTACCTCTCGCGCAATAATGATTTTTCGGATAGGGGGTAACCAGTTGATGACGCTGTTTCACCAAAAGAGATTAAGTATCCATGTCGTCAGGAATAGTTGAAGTTTACTTAGAAACCAATGGAGGCTTTCAAATGAAATTTAATTAATTCATTTAACTGTTTATTCTCTATTAATTGTATTTTATTTTTTTTATAAACATCCATCGGTAAACTTCAACTGTTTCCGGCGACATGGATACTTATCTCTTTTGGTGACTGTACATCTGCAGCGCAGGCGCATTGCCACCCTAGGTAAAATAAAGTAATTACATAAAAACATTTTTTCTCATAAAGTATAAAGTGCGCCAAACCCGAAGTATCTTACAATAGATTATCATAAAATACGGGTTACATCCCTAAATACCGTATTTGCTTTATAACATTGAGAGCATTTTAATGTTGAATTCTATTGATGTCGTATATCTTCAGGACAGTTTAGATCTGCCAAATTGAAAAAACTCACAACAAAATGTCCTGTAATGCAATACCATCAATAAAAAGGTTTGGCTACCTACGATTAATTTTTTTACGCGTCGCTGTCAAACTCCTACACGTCGTTTGGTTGCGTTCTAAGAAAGTGATGCGTTTGCAATTCTCTTCTGTGTTTCGAAGCTATTGTAATGTTTTTGAATATTTAATGCTGATTCATTTTAAATCTATTCTAGTACAAGTTTTGGATGTACACATTGAAATGTCACTGCTAGATGGTATTGTAACACATTTGACATATTCAATTCGTTTAAAGTAATTAATTGAATTATTAAAAGAGGTTTTAGCAGAACTATGCTGAATTATCTAATTAATTGTGCTGTTAATAATGTTATTGTTTTTAGACAATCTTAAAGTTAATATTATAGTATGAAATGAACCTATGCAGGTTTTGCAGCTCATGTGGATTGCAAAAACTTTCAGTGTCGCTTCCATCACCAGAGAGAAACAGGGATTTGCGAACTAGTTTAATAATTATTGATAGAAAACCGGACGCAGCCCGAACTAAATGTGTGCTGGGACACATAGTAGAAGTTAAACTAAACGGACAAGTGGTTCCGCCGCTGCCGCCTCTCACCTCGCGATATATTGTTTACCCCCTCCACGCGGCCGTAATGCTTTTTCGTGATAGAAAAATCCCGAATATTCCCTATCGGTAACACCCCATCGTCAACACTGTTGACGATCGGGAAAAAAAAAAATTCGATCGTTCACAGTGTATACGAACGGGATTTTTTTTTTTCGATTATTTTAATTATTCCCGTTCATTAACACCCCGTCAAAATATTATTATTGTAATTACTGTAAAACAAATAGGTATTTAATTTTTTGTGTTGCAAAATCCCTGGTACGCTGATTTAATAGTATAAAACAAGTACCTATTTTGTGATTTTGATGTCAACAGTGTTGGTGACAGGGATGTTACTGAACGGGAATAATTGGAATAATCGAAAAAAGGTCCCGTTCGTACACACTGTGAACGATCGAAACTTTTTTTCCCCGATCGTCAACAGTGTTGACGACGGGGTGTTACCGATCGGGAATATTCGAAAAATCCTAATACCCCCCCGTCTATATGGAAGTTTCACTTCAAAAACACTTCTCAGCACTACCTCGCTAGTCTCTCCGCATGAATGTACAGACACACTCTCTCTCTCTAAGGCCCGGCTCTCATTGTCGGCATCGGCATGGCAACGTATTTTTAGGTGACGAATAAAAATATAACTTAAAAGTGTGAAAATAAAGTTGAAATTACAATACACGGCATGCCTAAGCATAACGCGGTATTGTTGACATTTAAATTTTAACTTTATTTCAATATCTTTAAATTATATTTTTCGTCCCCTAAAAATACCTTGTCATGCCGATGCCTACAATGGGCGCCGAACCTAAAGTAAATATAGGCAGAAAAGTGTCGCACCACACCTATGTCAGTGCGACTATCTCTTTCTAATACTCGGAAGTCTCATTTTCACAGATTTTGTGACTTGTCTTTTTTTACAGACCTGCCTACTTATCTTATAGTTATACGTATGCACTTTTGATTTTATATAAAATCATGTAAAAAAGTTCTCTTAATAATGTTTTATAATAATAATAATATAAACTGTGCAATAATATGTACATATCTGCGAAGAAAGATTCACACCGAACCGTCCATAAACACAATAATGTATCATTACAGTAAATAAATATTCTCATACATCAATTTGTTAAGTTTTTATTTTACCTCTGTACACTCAGGGAAACAGAAAGGCGCGCAGGCTAACAACAAAATAAACAGGTTTAGTTTTCGTTTACTCTAAACCTGAAAAAAGGTAATTTTATTAAACGTTATGTTATGAAAAAAAATTCAACTCTAGTTTGTACCAACTCGGGTGGGGGGGGGGGGGGGTTGCCACAAACTAGAGTTGAATTTTTAAGTAAGTTTTTCCAGGCACTCTTATAAATCAACTAATTCAATATTAATTAAGTATTGACACTTTTATTGCGTAAAGTTGTCTGTTAATGTAACTCTTGCAACCATAATAATTTCAACAGATAAATGTTTTGATAGCTACATTAAGTCCTAATAATCAACATTATAACCTAACTACGGCTTGAACTACTGCACTCTGCTTAGCGAACGAAAAATTAATGTGACAAATAGGGTATTTTACAAAAAAGAACTAATTAATCCGTCAGATAGATTTCCAATAAATATTAGACACGTGTTTTTTCTTTTTTCACGTAAACAAAAAATGAAAACGACACAGTGCGTCGAAAACTCGTGTGACATCACTACGTCAGAACAGTTTTACTGGCGAAGTGACGTCACAACCCCCACCTTATGATCTTTGATGCGTTTTATCTTCGTCAGTTTTTATTGATTTGATAAAACAAAAAATACGTATCCAATATTTCTCGATAATCTAACTGACGGACTAATTAGATTTTTTTGGTAAAATACCTTATTGTCAAGCATTTCAGCTGCTGTGATTCATCATCATATCAGCCTATTCCCGTCCACTGCTGAACGTAGGCCTCCTCCAAATATCGCCAAAAAAACCCGGTCTTGGGCAGACTGTAGCCATCCGCTGCCAGCCACCTTCTTCAAATCGTCGGTCCATCGTGCCGCAGGGCTTCCTACACTACGCTTGCCAAAAAGCCGTCTCCACTCTATAGCGTGTCTGCTCCATCTACCGTCTGCAGACGTAGCCGACTTCCACTTCAGCATACTAATTCGACGCGCAATGTCTGTGACTAGTTCTCTGGTGTTGGACTTCCTTGGAAATTTATACACCAGAAAAACCCTGAGCATCGCTCTCTCCATAGCACGCTGAGCAACCCTGAATTTGTGGTGCAGGCCCACGGTGACTGCTGTGATTGGTTGTTGATAATTTTGACAACCAAACACAGGAGCTTACGCGAATTTGACAATTTGTGACATTAATTTTTCGTTCGTAAACCCGGGAGCTAGGTTTTTAAGAATATGCGATGATGTTTAATTATTTTTGGCAATTTTTTTTACATGTTACTTATTAAATGGATAACAATGCATTTATACATGAGTACGGTAACTAATGAGTACCTATATTATGCAACATAGATACTGAATTATATTTATATTGATAATTGCTTTGATTATGTCATGTACGATAATTGGTTCTGCAAAACATGTTTTCATGAGTAGTGAAATTAATTAAATAGGCAATCGGGCCTGAGTCAGCCCGATTGCCTATTTAATTAATTGCCTAACCTATTTTTATTCATGTTTGTTCTATTGTAAAGAGATGTACCACGCACGTGATGTTGTACCTATAACTTTTGGGAAACCAATCCTCATTAAGTATTCCAGTGCAGCTGTTACGAT
Organism: Charanyca ferruginea; assembly: GCA_947361185.1. Taxonomy (NCBI): domain Eukaryota; kingdom Metazoa; phylum Arthropoda; class Insecta; order Lepidoptera; family Noctuidae; genus Charanyca; species Charanyca ferruginea. The sequence goes on along the minus strand of OX376077.1, from coordinate 17,113,627 downwards.
AAAACAATAATATACTACTATAAAACAATAAAGTTTAAATATAAAATTTATTGAAATATCACCAAATTAAAAAAAAATGATTTGAAAATTGGGAGTAAGTAGGTAGAGGTGACTAAATCGCCAGCCTGTTTAAGTTATGTGTTTAAGGCGGTATAACCTAGTTGTCTCTAGTTATCTGCCTTATTCAGTAATATTCAACTACTAAATAGGTACATAGTTAATTTTACTCAACTATGCAAATGGAATTTAAAATTCCATGGAGTTTTGTGGCGCGAAATGTATTCTGTTACAGTTTGTCCGAAAATAAATAATATATTGTGCTCCTGACTTGACTAACTAACCTTAACGAACGAAAAACGGCCAATGAGGCTTTATCTGTACAAAATAAAAGTAGAGAATATTATTTTTGTAATAATAAAAGTTATTCTAAAATATACAAATAAATTGAAATTAATTGACTAATTTGTTGTTTTATTTTTCCATATCTTATGCGGTATCATTGAAAAACATGACACACATAATGTGTAACACACATTATACATAGGTACACCGACCCACGACTAGATACAATGTCTAAAAAGCTATAAGTAGGGACCTACATTATCTTGGACACTACTTATATTTTAAACGACACAATACAGACAGGTATGTATCGATGAATTTCAGTGTGTGCTAGGTAAACCTATTAGACATAACATTAGTATCTAGTAGTCATATTATACACGCCACATTTATAAATAAATGATCGTGCGGGAAAGGAATTCTTGAATTGTAGCAGGAAAGAACCGCTCATGCCACTAGAAATTGACATCCTATGCACGATGCGTCTTTGACGACCGGGTGAACCGCAGATATTCGATTATCGCTTCTGCAGTGCTTCGGGCTTGTTTGCGGAAGCGCGCACCGACTGTTTCCACACCACCATGCGCAAGCGGTTCGCGTCCTTGGTGCGCAGGGTGCGGGACAGCTCCAATACAGTTTTCCTGATGATTGCCGGGCGATTTGACTGACCGTTGAGTCGGGAGGGGGGGGGGGGGTCGTGGTCTTGGTTCCCATCCCAACTGCATTGCTGTAGCAGGCATGTTGCTGTGTCCGATAATATTTGTCTTATTGTGTGTGTATGTGTATTTATGTATTCTGGTTGCTGTATGGGTGCTTTGTCTTTGTATCTGTCTGTCTGCCTGGCTCTCGATCACCAGGCTGTATATCATGAACCGTAATAGCTAGACAGTTGAAAGAATCATGGCGAGATTTTTATATTCTTGGGTACCTAAGGAGTATCTTCAGGCATTTAGAATATTTTGGAAACCCCGCAAAAAAAAAAGTTAATAATTTAACGAAAAGCTCATTTCAGTACGAAATTCCGACTGACAGTAACAGTGACACTGACAGCCGCCGTTTTGCAGTTCTTACATTGAAATTGCATCGTTTTATGGGAAATAATATCACAAAATAATGATTATTTTTTTCCACACACTTGTCATATCACTTGTCTGCCAATTTTATAGATCCGTTAACATCGCTTGTCACTTTCTTTTGTTTTTATAAACACAAAATGGGCATCGAGATGAAACGAAAAGGTGTTATTTTCATTTCGTAATATTTTAATTATGCGGGGGTTTAAAAATATGCTAAGTATATCAATCTACTCCTGGTAATGTATTCTTCACATTGGAAAAGATTTTAAACCCTCTAAATTACTTTTTTATTTTCATACAAATGAATGCATGAATCTCGCCATGATTCTTTTCACAGATGGTGTATTTCTGTTGCAGTTGCTGTTAGCGATAACAACAAATACTAAAAACAAAATAAAATAGATATTTAAGGGGGGCTCCCATACAACAAACGTGATTATTTGTTGTCGTTTTTTTAACCGACTTAAAAAAGAGGTTCTCAGTTCAATTGCGATTATCTCCCGTTTGGCTGAACCGATTTTGATGCGGTTTTCAGAAAAATGTTTGGTACATTTTGGAGAAGGTTTTAGTATACAACAAATAGTTTATTCAGCGCTTTTTGAAAAAAAAAACAACAGAAACCGAGAAGACGTTTTCGTTTCTTCCATCTTTCCATCTTTGGAGGACTTTCAATCTCTGTTTTAACTGTGTTGCCGTTCCTTAATGGATTTGGGTGATAATGAGGCACTAAAAAGTGAAAAATGAAAACTTTTTCAAAAAAGAGAACCACCTTTAAAAAAGAAACAAAAAAGTGATAAATAACTTTAGCACAGAACACACATGACTTTAGTTTCGGAAGTCGGTGGCAAAAAAAACAACAAACAGAACAAAGCCACCGACATGGCGACATCCGAAACTAAAGTCATGTCATGTGTGTTCTGAGCTAAAGTTATTTATTACTTTTTAGTTTATTTTAAGGCGGTTCTCTTTTTTCAAAATAGTTTTTATTGCTCGATATATGTCTAATGTAGATAATGGTACGGGACCCTTCGTGCGCGTGTCCGGCTCGCACTTGGCCAGTTTCTATTTATTTATTGCACTATTCCGTGGTTGACATAGAAATTCTAGAACATTACAATACGACTAACTATTGTAGGTACCCTATTTTATTAGCCTACCTATCGTAGACCAAACAAAAGAGTTGCAACAGACAGGCTACGCGCTCCATGCGACTAATCGCGTGCCGCTGCGACCAAGAATAATCGAAGGTCACACCACCATTGTTTGTAGTTAACGGAGTGAGACCAATAACGATACCTCGTTTACATTTTTTTTCTATAAATCTGTTAATTGAATAGATGTGACGAATTTACTCATAATAATGGTATTGTTTATGAACTTATATTTTTCTATGAACCTTTGTTATCTTTGGTAAATAAATTAATAAATAATACACTTCCCGTGATGCAAGGGCTGGTTTTTACCTCTGACAGAGGTTAAGCATTGCCATCCAACGTGGCAATGCCGCCCTCAGATTGTCAAATAAAAGGCAGATAGACTGTTCGGAACACTGCGGGTGAAGCCACAAAAGCAAATACAAATTCAATAACGAATACCTACAACATCGTGATTGTATTCGCTTTTGAATTTTTATTTGTATTAGTATTTGTTTTTGGAACGAAGTTCCTTATCGCGCGTTGTGAAAGGGGGCTAGACGGAAAAAATTCTTACGAAAAGTTGTCACGACATGCTATAGGTACTTCACAAACGCAGACAATTCGAACAGAAAAATTGAATCGTTGGAACTGTCAAATAGAGTTCATTATTAGTTGAATGGCGGCTTTTCTATGAAAATATTGGAGTGAATTAAAACCTTATTTTTACACATTAACCGTGAAATTCGGTTGCACATAGCTCCTATTGTCCGGTCAGGCACCAGCCTATACGTTTCTCAGAATAATTTTATCATACCTAGTTTGGTAAAATTTCAATTTTTAACCGTTTACGTTTACAAAATAAAGTCCGAATTCGCTTTTCGTAGAATATGTTTATGTATTTAAAGGCGGCGCGGCGAAGTCTTTGAACTAGGTACCTACGGCGATATGTTTAGTACCTAAGTTTATTCGCTCAAATAGTGGCGGTACCTACCTCAATGACATCGGAATTATCATTGCGTGATAATTCCGATGATAACGACCTACGAGATAAGTCCACCTTTCACTGTGAGACTGTGTGGATTGTGAAAACGAGTGTAAATTTTAAGTCGATAATTAAGCCATAGAATACGTAGGTTAGGTAGGTAGGTAGTTACTGTATACTTCTATGTTTTGTTTAGTAGGTACCTATTGAAAGTTTGGGTTTTGGTAATCATGAGCTTTCTATCGGTCGCGGTCGTCAGTAGGTAACCACTTCCACTGCACCTTATCGCTCTAGGTCACAGAGTACTTTTCTCTAGGTTTTACTAGCGACAATAATATTTTTTTTGATTTGATTAAAATGTTTTGGTTTAAATTAAGCCAGTGGGAGCTTAGGTGGGTACCTAGGTAGGTAGTGGTACTTACTTTTATCATTGGCGAATTATTTGTAGTTGTAAGTAGGTAAGTGAGTAGGTACTCTTTTGCTAGAAAAAGAAAGGCAGGCAGGCGTAGGTACCTATAGGTGCTATAGGTAACCTATTTAAATAAATTAGAGCTATTCACAAACACAGTTTTAATCAACTTTGGCTTAATTAAAAAACTTACCTATTAGGTATAAAATTTACACTTCCCTGTATCGAAGCAACTGCTCAATATGGAGTCCATTTCGCTCGATACATAAACGGGCACGTTTAATTAAATTGTCTTTTAATTACATTATATTTGTTAATAATAAAAAAAATATTATTATAACTTAAAAAAAAAATATTTTATTACAATTCCTTCACTAATTAATCGAAAGGAACTTCGTTCCATCCGGGTGTCCCTTGACACCTCTCAAGTTTTTTTATAACAAAGCTTCGCTACGTGACTCGTGCCAGTACAGCGCGCGAAGCGAATTGTGGGTAGGTATTCGTTTTTGAATTTGTATTTGCTTTTGTGGCTTCACTCCATCTCCATTACCATCACACTTAAGTCTTAACATCTTCTTGGCATTTGCTTTCTCTCTTTTTATTTTTTATTTTGTTTTTCTTTCTGTAATATTTGGAACTTCTAAATACTTTTACTTTTAATAATATTGCAATACCTTAGAATAAACGAATCAATTGTTGGGACTTGTGCCAGGGTGCTAGTTACGACAACTTCTAGTGTACTTCGTAAATCTAAGTCTGAAGTACAATACGGCCAACGTAACACGAAATTGTCTACTGCGCAGCTAATCGGCTAACTTCAGACGCGCCAAGTTACGTTGACCGTACTGTATGTTATGTTAGGTAGTCTTGTTGATGTGAATAAATACCTACTTATTATTATTATTATATTACTTTTGTATATTTAGTTATCTCTGGCCACAAGCACCCTTTGATTTTATTTTTATGAGCCGTAGGGTACGTAGGTAATCACGAAAACTGCTTGACCTATACGATACTGCAATTTTATTACACGCAGGAGACGTCAGGCTTTGATTTTTACGCGGACGTAGTCCTTTGTAAAGTAAATTGCTTTGGAAACATTCCGTTGTAGTATAAAATACCAAACTAGGTGAATGTAAACTATAGTAAGCATATTTCGTCACTCATTTATCATTGTAGATACCGGACATATTTCTCAACAGTATGACCTGACACCACCTATTGTTACCTGAACAATGCTGTTCAACGCGGAGAAAATAAACAACTCTTAAAGACGCGTTTAGATACAATCACTTCCAGTTAATATTCAAGAGAGCATCTGAAAACACGTAGATGTAGCTAATATGCGTCGCCTTGCAATAATATTATGTTTTATAACGCGTGTGATCTACGGAATATATACAACAGTTCAACACGAGACGTTTTCGGAACACATTTCAAGACAATCAAGATCCAATTTACCCACGCTGCAGGATGTCAGTGTTTACAGACAGTTTGATAAACCTGAAGGATTTTCTGTGATACCGCCCACTGTGGATCCATATACAGTGCGGAACAATTTCGGATCAGGATCTTTTAGCATAGTCGGAAAAAGTGAACCGCCGCTGCCGGTAGTATACGAAGACATCATGAAGCCCTTTGCAACGCCTTCAATATTAAAAAGTGAAGTAGATTACGCACTAGGCAAATCTGCAGCCGACTTGAGGCTCCAGTCCGCAAAGATCACGTCAGATACTATGATCAATAAACTGAAGTCACTGATGCACTACCACCCGCCTCCAGAGATGTCAATCGAACACAGTGGGGTATATGACGGGAGCAACTTCTATCATATGGACGATGATGACATAAGGAGCAGCTCTAGAAATATGTATGATAATTGGCCTTATTTTTACCATAGCCCTTATGAATATGAACTCAATAAAGAGGCATTGGATACACAGAAAGCGAAAGATAAACGTTACGCAACAAACGAACATGATAGTATAATTCCAGTTAGTGAACATATCGAGAACGATGTTCCACAACCTTATACACCCAGATATGTGCGTGACAGGATTAGTGATAACCCTGTATCAGGAGATGCGCCATTTTTTTCATTTGTACTAAATGATTACTTTGAAAGAAGTGGCGAAGATGATCCACTAACATTCAAAGGGATAGGATCAGATTGGGGCAGCGAGTTTGACCACAACACCTACATGCATGAATCACTTGATAACAGAAAGTCTGATCGAAATGGGGACCGTTATTACTCAACAATAAGTCCAGTAACAGTAAATTATGATGTTTATAAAAAAACCTCAGAATCAGAATTGGGATCAGATAGTAATAGTGCACAAGAATATGATATTGACAAAGATGAAAACAGTATAAACAAGAATTCTAAGTTTAATACGGGATTTACGGGTGAAGTAAAAGAATTTAATGGATTTAAAGATTTTTTGGATAGTTTTGCAAACAAATTTGGATCCCAGAATTCCAACAATAATATAAATTTTGTTCGTTCCACGAATAAAGATAACGGTGAAAATAGAACAGGTTTTCACAGAGTCTATCATAAGGACGAGTATAAGGAAGATAAAGAATTCTTTAATAATAACAGGGACAGTGTCAAAGGAACAGAACAAAACAATGCTAATACAAATGTGGGTGGATCTGAAGCATATTTACGCTCACAGGCAGCAGCGGCAACAGGGCAGCAAACAAAAGCTTTAAGCAATGCAGGACACGCAAATGATGCCAATTTTGAAAATAGAAACAAAGACCATAACAGACTGAGTAAGTTAGAAGATAAGTTAAACAAATACAGAACCGTGGCCAAGATGGCTGCACAGAGCAATAATGCTGATTACTCAGACCATTTCCATCATTAACTAAATCAGAAGGGAACATCTGAGAGATAAACTGAAAGAGATATAAATACAAGCTTTTGAAGACATCATTATGCTTATACGAGACAAATTCTGGAATCACGAAAAAAAAATCTGCTGTTTCAGACATTTACGTTAACATTTATTTTTTGCCTACAACCGAATGTTTTGCATAGATGATATTTTTTTGCGATTCCTTTAATAATGAGTACAATTACCCCTTTTCGGGTTATGCAGTTAATTCTATTGCAGCTGTAAAGTGACGGACTAAAGTGTTTTTTGTTTAGACACTATGAAATAATGGAAAGTGTGAATAGCTCTAGTTTACTTGAATCTTTTGGAAATATCAATAAACTGGGACATTAAGAGAAGACAATAGGGATTGTCCTGTTGATAGAGGATGATGTTTCAGTGTATCATTGTCTGTTCTTGTTTCTTTTTTTCATACATAATTGCTTTGACCAAATATATACGCCGTTCAAATTGAGGGGCAAAGTAATATAAGTGTGTAATTACTTACAGTAGTACATCGGGGAAGTTTTCATAGAGCAATCGTGCGTAGGGTCGGCGGGGGGTATGTGGGCAGAATTTCTGCCTGAACTACCATAAAATAAAAGTCCGTTATAAAAATTATGCCCGTTTTCATTAACACTAAACATCACCTAAATGTAGTGAAGCTCTAGGTGCTGCCTAAAGCTACCTAAAAGTTAGAACTCTTAACGTTGCATATGTTTTAGGGCCTGTGACTCGCCTAGTGAGAAATGAATAATTAAATAAATGGTTTCTTAGGTGTCTCTTTACATTAGGCTAATGCCAACTAAGCGTTGTTTAACTTAACTTTAGTGTAAACGGGTTATAATATCAAGCTATTCATAAATTAAATAAAAAGTACAGTTTTCAAGTCCGGTCAAATGTACCTACTATCAAACCAAAGTTTTAAACAAGCTGGAAAAGCAGATTACCCATATCCTCCAGAAACACTTGAAATTGAGCCATTAAGTCATTTGATACCGTCCAGTTAAATACAAGCCCAAAGTTGATCATAAAGGCATGATGCACCTTTTAGAAGCTTTCGCGTACTGCATGCGGTCTACATTCCATCTAAATTAGGACAGACGGAGTTCAGATCTAGTGTGCGACCCTTAATTTAGATAAAGATAGGGTACGCAATGAGCCGCCAGAAGATCTAGAATTGATTCAAGAAATTACAGGATTCAAAGAAAAAGTTTAATACACATTTTTTTATGTTTATTTCAGGTTTTGTGCATGTTAATGTAATTTTTAAGTTAGTTATAAGCAAAATACCGAAAATGTTACCTTATGTTTTGTATACATTTTTGTTTAAAAATAAATACATTTGTATAAAAGAGTTGTATTTTTGTTTTGATGTTGAAAAAAAAGACATATCTGGCTTTATGTTTTATTATAGAAATTCCCTTCAGACTTAAAATAAATAAAATCATTTAGGTAACTAATTTAACCAATTTCGACTCGATACACACTATTGATGTACAGTCACCAAAAGAGATAAGTATCCATGTCGTCGGGAATAGTTTAAATTTACTTAGAAACCAATGGAGGCTTTCAAATGATATTTAATTAAATCATTTAACTGTTTATTCTCTATTCATTGTATTTTATTTTATTCATGAACACCCATCGGTTTCTAAGTAAACTTCAACTATTCCCGGCGACATGGATACTTATCTCTTTTGGTGACCGTACTACGTTATTTTCTTCACATAGTAAAACAAAGTCGGTCCCGATGTCTGTACGTTTAGATCTCCTAAACTCTGCAACGGATTTGAATGCAGTTTTCAGCAATAGATAGAATGATTCAAGAGGAATGTTAACACGTATAGTTTAAGCCCTTATTACACTTGTCTAAATTAAGTCGACTAAATTCAGTCGCTACTGAATTCAGTTACTACTTACTACTACTAAGTACTTACTTACTGAATGCGATTACACTTTGCTGAATTCAGTAGAGACTGAATTTAGTCGACTTAATTGAGCCAAGTGTAATAAGTAGGTCGATTCTGTAAAATTCGAACAACAACTCGCATCTCACATTGCTATTCACTCTCACTTCGCATAAGGTTCAAACTGACCTTGATATATTCGACGCTTTGAATCGGGTTCGAGTGCGAAGTGACAGTGAAATTACCTTACAGAATGCCACTTCTTACGTCATCTTATACTTTATCTGTCAAAATCTCCCTGTCAATTTAGTTCAACTCGCTGACACGCTCGTAATGGTGGCGCTAGTGTAAATTCGAATTATCAACCGAGTTTTTAGAATGCCAACCAAGAAACTCACAGCGGATTCAGATTCGAAGTTTAGAATGAGATCTTACAGAATCACACCCAAGGGCTTTAATCTATATTGCATCCTTGCGACGCCGGGGCGGGTCGCTAGTTACATAGTATAAAACAAAGTCAATCCCGCTGTCTGTACGTTTATATTTTTTAAACTACGCAACGGATATTAAGCAGTTTTCAGCAATAGATAGAGTGATTCAAGAGGAATTTACACGTATAGTTTGCAGCCGTGTAAAGACGGGGCGGGTCGCCTTTAAGTAATATTTGAAATTAAATATAAGCAAAACCAAACCGATAAATTCTATACACTGGAGATCAAATCTCGGCTCTATCTAATAAGACCTTTTAATCCAGGGATCCATTGGTGGTCCTGCGTGTTTATTTGGCATTTGAGGGAACATAGGTAAAATACTTAATACTTTTGCCATAATAGACGAACCTTTGTCTCCAAAATTTTCCACACGAGGATTTATTTTCCAAGGTGACCTAATCGCCCTTATAGATGGAGTTGGGACTTTGTTCTCATAGTCTTTATTTTCTTCGTTGTCATCATTAAATTCGTCTTCCAACTCACGCGCCTTTTCTTTTTCGATAACTTTTGCAGTAGTGGTATCATCATAGTAGTCTTCCTTCTCTCCTGCTGCTTTCTTGGCTATTGGGTATTGTGCTGCACGTTCTTTTTTGTTGGAGACGGGTCTCTGTGTCGCGGGACCTTTACTCAGTTCTGTATGACCCGAATGGTGTTTTGGGAGTGGGGGTGCTGAGTGCTCTTTAGGTTTCTGCCTCGGTTCTAAAGGCTTACCTCTACCTATGAATTCATCATGATTGACATCGAATTCGTAGTCGTCGACATTAAAATCTTCGTCTTCGTGTTCGCTGGAGTCTGCGATACCCACTGGCGATCGGCTTACCTTCATTTGGAAGTCATCATCGTAGTCCAACTCATTGAATTTCGGTATTGGTTTCTTCACGAGAGTGGTTTTTTCGTTCACGTGTACAACAGATGAGGTAGTATTCTTCTTGGATTTATCTACCTTTTCGTGAGACTCTCTAGGCACACGTATGAGAGTCCTTGATTGATCCTTCCTAGCCTTGGATTTCAAGAACTGTTTCGATTTCCTGCCGTTAATAGGTCGCACTTGTTCATCGATCTCCACGTTGCCTTCCTTTGAGGATCCAGTGATCGAATCGTCGTACACGTCTCTTGTGAGGCGCACTGGTGGAGATGATCCCGTCGTATTCGTTTCGGTGGTCAATGTTCGATCGGTTATTTTTTCTATCAACCGAGCATAAATAGTTTTACAGCTGAAACCCATAAGGACGAGCAATATCAATTTCATTGTAGAGGGGTTGACGTCGGGCCGTTGGAGTGTAGACTAGCGAAATCTCTGAATCAATTCATAATGTAAACTACTTGATGTTTTTGAATGATGTTTACATAAATGAACAATGTTCGAAGAGAAAAATGGGCTGACTAATAGATTTTATTTTGATAACATTGGAATGATTGTAGGGTTCTAACGCTTGGAAATAAGTCATTCTTTTCTCGGCATAGGAGAAAACAATCATGTTGAATTATCTTAAAACCAACACTTAAGACACCTCGCAACTCCGGACTTTTAAATACCCCGCAGTATAGGATTTATGCGAGATATTAAAACATGTCTTTTTAATTAAGCTGATATCGCTTCGATGCAATGCGAGGTGCACAAATCCTTCGGGCTCAGTGTTTAGCATTACGCGTTAGATCCCGCCATCGGCATCGCGGTAAATCTTTCCTATAACAATATTTTAGCTTTCGTTCTGAATCCGAAGCAATAATTGAGAATCGTTTCTGTAGCTGTTCTCATAATTTTATTATTCTCACAACATTGCGAATTTTTTGTACACGCCGAACAAATTGACCATTGTAAAAGTGAGACAGTGAAGTGTGCATGATGTTTGAGGGTCAAGTTATTTGAATTGATAGATAGTGAACCTAAACACAACCAGAATACAGTTAAATAATTATTGCGTCAATATAATTTCGCCCTTTCGACATTTCTTACCCTGTGTAAAAAATGTCAGGCGAAATTATATATTTGGCACAAATTTTTTTCAACTGTATCTTTGATGGTTATATTGTCTATTGATAAATAAATATGCTAAGAGCTTATTTATTGCTACTACTTTGTTTTCGCTGAAGCCTCGGTGAGCCATTTCGATTCGCACATGGGTGGTATAACTTTTTTAAGTTTTCTAGTTAGGCCGAAGGCATTAAGTCCGCCTTTGTACAGACTGTCAAATTTTCCCAATTGAATATAAACCTAACATATTTATGATAAAGTTGAAAATAGGTAAAAGAAAGAACCAAGGCAGCTTTTGTACAAAAAAAAATTAAGATATTTAGAGAAGTTGAAATTCTAATTCTTATATTCTTGGGTACCTAAAGAGTATCTTCAGGCATTTACAATTTTTTTTAAACCCTGCAAAAAAACTTAATAGTTTAATGAAAAGCTCATTATTTCAGAACGAAACGGCGACAGGCCGCCGTTTCGCAGTTCTTACATTGAAATTGCATCGTTTTATGGGAAATAATTTCACAAATAATCATTATTTTTTCCACACACTGGGTCACATCACTTGTCTGTCAATTTTATAGATCCTGTAACATCGCTTGTCACTTTCTTTTTTTTTATAAACACAAAATGGGCATCGAGATGAAACGAAAAAGTGTTACTTTCATTTCGTAATATTATAATTAAGCGGGGGTTTAAAAATATGCTAAGTATATCAATCTGCTCCTGGTAATGTGTTCTTCACATTGGAAAATATTTTAAACCCTCTAAATTACTTTTTATTTATACAAATGAATGTATGAATCTCGCCATGATTTTTGACAGATTGTTGTACCTTGATGTGTTGGTCTACTCTTTACCAAGTGATTATGTTCGTGCACTTTGTGCGTGAAAAGATCTTGTCTAAGTAAATAAATAAACTTTATGGGTACAAAAAAAACCTACTTATAAAAATGGCGGTTTGACAGCTTATGTATTGAAAATATGTCAAACCGCTATTTTTATTCCTTAGGTAAAAGTTATCTGACTATTCAAAAATCAGCCCTGACTATTGGATATGATAACCGAATAACCAGTTATGTGCGAGCTATTGATTTATTTTAATTTCATGCGCAAAGGTACAAAGGCCAGCGCATCAAGCTACAACAATCTGTCAAATTTATTTGATAGATTTTCAACTTTATCACAGAATTATTAGGTTCATATTCAATTGGGAAAATTTTCCAGTTTGGTATTGCTTGATGTGCTGGCGTCTGTACATAACATAGCCTTAAAGCCTACAATCCCAGAAAGCCCACACACACAACACATATGTGGACACCCAATACATTTCGTCAGTGATATATAACATTCAGACCTCGCGGCTACTGTCTCCTGAGAAATTCTTAATGAACAAATCAAATAACATTGACTCTCGTCCTGGGAATTGAACACAGCTCCTCACGTTCAGCAGTCACGTTAGCGGGCCACTAGGACAACGATTCAGCCTTTTTTCATAGTAATCTAAATAATAATTATGTTTGCGTGGAAAGAGTTACTGTTAACCCTACAAACATGTCGTCATCGAATATCTTATGAATCAATTTAAAAAGTTTATTTGTTTACAACACGTATACGTAAACAAACAACAGTAATAAGAGCACAGAAAAATTATAAGAATTTATATATATACATTGATTTGCCACCTGCAGTTACTTTGTGAACGATCAAGATGAAGATACTCATCAAGATAATAAGCGCGTTTCTTTACTTTAATTTTGTGTCGCCCGTTCAAATGTACTACATATATGACGATAATCCAAACGTTGGCTTTGTAACTGTCGACAACGTTGTAGAATCATACATGAAAAGTCCATCCAATGCAGGCAAGTCCAGCATGAAACAGTTTACAGGAGGATACAGTAACACAAAATACATAAAAGCAAACAGCGAACATGTAATCGACTCTCACTTCAAAGTAATGAAAACCCCGTCGAGGTACACCATACCAGTCACGCGAGACACTGGGAGACTCAAAACCCAAGAGAACGGAAGAAACAAAGCGCAGAGAATAGTTGAACAATATAGAAATACTGAAGCACCAAAACAACAACAGAACGGTCAGCCACAACAGATAGCTGGACAGCAAAACAAACAAATCGCGCAGAATCCCAACAAAACACCTGCTAGGGGTGATTTCAGTGCTAAACCAAAAGAACCGGCTTCACACACTCAACCTTCCAACAATCAGCAGAATTTACCTTCCAGGCCTAAAACCCTTACGGAATACAACAATGAAATAAAGCAACGAAATCAAGATCAAGGACGCAATCAAAGAAAAGAAGCAGGACGCAGCCATATAAGTCAAGACGGTGCATTTGATTCTAAACCTACATATGTACAACCGAAAGTGAGGAATGCGAAGACATCATCCGACACTCTGAAATCAGTGCACAGCAGCCATCAGCTGACCTTGTCAGAAAAACGTCTGAGAATGCCCACATCCATGGTGATGGACAAAACGCTGCACAAAACAACTGGAATCGCACACGACCATAATATGCAAGTAATGGCACGAGTCCTAGATAACATGACGCAAAAAATTGCAGACAGAAGACATAAAAAAGGTGAATACATAAATAGAGATACAGATAAACACTTAGATATATTATACGAAAAAAGCAAACGCAGTGTCGTAGCCGAGAACATGAAGAAGTATATAGGAAAAGATTTACGTAAGCACAGAGTTAGTGCAGGTTTGGCGAGGATTGGCAGTCGTGAAGACAGTTTGGAACTTGATGAAACCCCCTACGCGGTGTTCTATAGAATGAACCCCGAAACTTTGGATCAGCAAGAAGGGTTTATGGTAAAGTCCAAGGAAGCCATTGCCAGTGATGGTATAGCTGTTGACGGAAACACTGAAAATATTAAACAACAAGCTAAAAATAATGGTCGCAACACCCGTCAACTTGAGAAGGTGAAGAATTTCAGTAATTACAGGAACCATTGATTCCGTATATTTGAACCTATTTGAATATTACTGATGTGTGTAACTTGTCATGGTAATTAATACAATGCAGTGTTAAATTAAGCCATTAAGCTATTTCTTAGGCAAAACCGCAATTTGTTTTATAAGTAGGTACTGTTTTATATTTTTTTTTACTCATACTTGCCTGCTATTCAACCTAATGTAGAAGGTGTTAGTTTAAATAAATAATGATTATAGTTTTCATAAACTCTTTATGTTTAATTTGTAAATGTCATAATATGAGCCTCGCTAAGAAGTCCGATTTAATGTTTCTCATTTTATTTTCATCACCGCGATAACTTTGCATGAACGTCTAGGTACGTAAGAATTCGACTGACGTCTACTGTTGAACAAAGGCCTCCCCCATAGAACGCCACAACGAGCGGCAACCTGCCGCTTTCATCCATCGGTTATCGATTCTTCGAGCGATGTGGCCTGCCCATTGCCACTTCAACTTGCATATTCTGAGAGCTATGTCGGTGGCCTAGCCTAATTACCCATACCCTGTTCACAATAAGATTAGACATTTACATAAACCTTTTTTACAGTCCGTTCAACCGATTTTGACTTATATTGCGTTGGTAGCATGACAAATGGCAACTGCAGTAAACAGTTGTTATTGTAACCACTTTTTTGCCTCTAATGTCATCCTTAAGCCTACGGAATAGAAGTCAAAATCGGTTGAAAGGACTGTAAAAAAGGTTTGTGTTTATGGCTAATCTTATTGTGAACAGGGTATAGTTACGTTTTTATTCATTTGTTAACTACTTAAAAGAATTAAATATATACAAAGCTTAAAAATAAATAAATAAATGTATATATTATGTACAATGGAGGGCTCAGAGGGCATCAAAAAACTCGTCTGCATTGCTCACAATAGGACAAGTGCCCAAAAGGCTAGCAGCATTACCACGTTGAATGGCTAATATGCTAATTCTTTGGCCCAAGAAAAGGCCAGCCCTCTGGTCATGTCACGTAGTTACTATGTTACCCGGATACACTATAACAACAAGTATCATTCGTAAGCATCAAGTTAGTTGTAAAATTGAACACAAAAACACGAATTAATCGTTGATTAATATTTCAGCAGGACGTTATTACTTTGTTACCCCGACTTCAAGGAAAGGGTTATGTTTTTCGCGCCTGTCTTTGTATGTAACATCCTTTATTACCCTCCCCCCTTACTCCCTCCCCTCCTCCCCTCCCTCCTCTCCTCCTTCCCTTATTCTTTATTTTCCTAACTACTGAATGGATTTATTTAATTAAGGTATCGTTAGATTCGTCTCATTAGTCTTAAGGGGCTATTAAACGACTTTTACAGATTTTAAACGAAACTTACACCATCTTACAGACAATTTTATTATCTATCTTTTAGTATACGCCTTTTTTTTAATTTTGAAAGAATACTACTTTTATTTAATTTTTTCGACTAAACTTTGAAAGTTTTGGACGCAGACTGCGTCCGTTCTGCATCAATTTTGTGTCGTAAACTCTCAAAGTTTAGTCGAAAAAATTAAATAAAAGTAGTATTCTTTCAAAATTAAAAAAAGGCGTATACTAAAAGATAGATAATAAAATTGTCTGTAAGATAGTGTAAGTTTCGTTTAATTATACCTGGTAGATTTTGTGTGATTGTCAATGTTTTGTCCGCGTCAGACACAACTTCACGAGTTAATTAAACTATTTAATATGAACTTAATCAAAAATATTCACTTTCTATATGATTAAGAGAATGTTTTAGTTTAACATATATTTTTTTCAAATCATTTACACTGCACATTTTGACGTGATTGTCAGTTTAAAATCTGTAAAAGTCGTTTAATAGCCCCTTAAGTGTTCTTAGATAGGTGACGAAAAAAAAATAAACATGGCAACAGAGAGACGTCAAAAAAAATAAAACTTAAACTACCATATGGGTATCAAATTAAAGGGCTTATTTTAAGGATTCTAAAAATGTATATCATCACAGTAATAATTAAAAAATAAAAACACGTAATAAAACTATTTTTTCTTCGACTTCTGCAATATGCGTACCAAAATAAAGAACTCATTTCATGTATTCCAAAAAGGTATTACGATGCCGTAGTAATATAATTTTAAGATTCTTAAAAAAAATATAGTGAATAGGTAGTTAATTTTGTTAAAACTTGTATACAGTGTAAACTCTTAACGACACTGAAGAGACTGCATTTTATGGCGTTATAGAGAGTTATTGTTAAATGGAGAGAAGGAAAATCAGAATTAGAAAAAGAAAAAGTTTATTTCAGACTAGTGTTAGTATTAACTAAGTAGTAGCAACTAAGAATTTGATAACGTATAGATAATCCATGACTTCTACTTATTATTCATGGATTTCATGGTCAACAACAGTCTACACGTGCAAGCAATCCCAATTTGTAAACAAAAGAACGAATTTCTTAGAAAGTTCGGTATGCATGATGCCGGCAGTCGAGTTTATTAATTGCTAGGATAATAATTATTATTATGATATTAATTATTATTAGGATTTATTGTGCGAACTGCCAGACTGTGGAATTCACTGCCGCCTCTCTATTCCCCGATACATATAATCTGGGTATCTTCAAAGCACGAGTGAACCGGTTTATTCTAGGCAAGCCTGCTCCACCTTAGGCCGCATCATCACTTAAGATCAGGTGAGTTGAGGTCAAACGCAAGCCTATAACAATATAAAAAAAAAAAAAAATTAAGCGACAAAAGAACGTACACAGCTGCACAGTTCTTACTAATTTTGGCAACTTAAAAGGTACTTACTTTTAGGGTTCCGTAGCCAAATGGCAAAAAACGGAATGTCCGTCCGTATGTCACAGTCACTTTTTTCCGAAACCTTAAGAACTATACTGTTGAAACTTGGTAAATAGATGTATTCTGTGAACCGCTTTAATATTTTCACACAAAAATAGAAAAAAAAAATATTTTGGGGTTCCCCATACTTAGAACTGAAAGACAATTTTTTTTTTCATCAATAAAAAAAAGTATTGATTAGTTTTTCTTCAGTTCACACTCTTGTAGAATGTGTACGAGAGCTGGATCGTGATCGTGAATGGGACGATCGTCTACCGCGACTCCTGCTGCGAGATCTGCTACGACTCCTGCCCCGAGCGGACGGTCTGTTGGTCGATCGAGAGCTAGAACGCGAGCGGGACCTCGATCTCGAACGGGAGCGTCCTCGAGATTTCGGCCTTCGCACTTCGTCAATTTCACACGTGAACGTGTCTTCCAAAGTCATCTTTCCTGCTAGTGTAACGGTCAATCTAAAGTGCATACGAGCGAACGATGAGTGCCGACGTGCTGCATAGTGCAGAGAGTGCAAAGAGTTGAACGAACCTCACTTTTATGCAATCAGAGAACCCTCCGGACGCGTCAAGTCGCTTAAAGTAGGACAATCTGAGAGCAAAAGATTGAAACGCAATTTGACGTCGGTTACGTGCAAGAGTTCCGATCCTGCGTCCGCGAACCCCGTTTGTACACGAACCAATTACGATTCTCGTCGTTTATCATGATTTTCGTAGACTTGCACGACGTGATTCGTTCCAATTCGTACAGGAACGACGAATAATCCGAGAATGCTCTAATCGAGAATAGATTAACGTACACGCCCGTACTGTCTTTTACCGCAAAACGCATCAGAGTTTTCGATTTGAGACGCCTCGTAGCACTCGGCGTTGAATTCACGCAGCGAGAACGGTTGCGATTCGACGAGAATCAGGCGTTTCTGTACTTTGAACAGTGAATCTATCGAGACTCGAGGATTGTTACTCTTGCTCAATGTGAGTTCGCAATCGAATCCTGCATCGTTTACCAGTCGCCAGTGTCTATGTACAAAGGGTATTCACCACTATTCCTTTGAAAAAGTAGCCATTTCTATTGCAGGACGATTGTAAATCATAAATCTGCTCCGGTCTAGTGAACGATTGTATTATTCTTCACACTCGACCACAGCCCAAACGTCGCGACAGCGCCAATCTCTGTTCGTAATCCAGGTTCAGTAAGCTATTTCCGTTTACGAGAAACAGATCGATCAATACGAATCGATAAAATTCATTTTCCAGACACTGTCGCGTGGCGTCGTCGAAGCTCTTCAGGGGTAAATTGAATTCATGACCCTCGCTACCTATGACTATGAATTCGAATTCGAAAAAGTGAAACTTGCAATCATCGGTCATGTACTCCGCGCAGGCTCGGTTGCACCGAATACGAACTACACATTGAGTTTAAATCCTTGATCGTCGTGATAGTCGACTTTGGGTAGTTTAAAGTATGCAGCAGGTTGGTGTTGCACATGTAGGTGATACGATTCACGTGAAAGTTTACAATGTTGTGGTGCAATTCAAAGATTGGATTGATATTTTTGGCTTGAGAAGCGTTTCTATCGCTCGGTCGATAGTATTCCGGTAGACTTTTCGCGATATCGTCTAGAGTTATGCTCCTCGACATTGTGATTAGTATGTAAGTAAACTTCTAGAGACGTGCAGATCGAGAGCAGTTTTGTTACCGGCGTGCGACATACTTGATCAATAGTGAGCCGAGACGCCTGATTGTTGGACGCGGGCAACGTTCTGTCCGTACACAGCACACGTGACACGGATCGTGTCTCAAAGTAATGGATCTCGCTAAGATGATTCGAGTAAACTTTGTCGTATTTGTACTCGATTATGTTGCGTTAATAGAGATTCCTGGCTCGTACAGATCGCCGTCCAAGTCGCAATCTTATGTAGTAATACCTCGCTCATGTGATTCAACCAACGATTGTTACACTTGCAATCGGCATGTTCCAATACTTACGTCTTCTTTCGTGAAACGTATATCGGATAGTTGAGAACGCCACTTTTTGTCTATAAGTAGCATGATTGCGTGATCCATCGAAGTGAGTCATATTTGTGGGGCCTATTCCTCGAACAAAAAAATAAAATTAAAAATTTTAAAAAACCCCCAACGCAAAACATAAAAGCGATGATGTAAAAAGTCAAAAATAATACCTTTTGTTGAGCCATCAAATGTTTGTTCGTTGAAATGGCGTTATATTGTCGCGGCGGGGTACCGCTTAAGTAAGTCAGTCCCTTAATTTCATTCACTATCTATTAATTTACCAGCATTTCCGACCAATTTGCTTCGATATTATCAAATTTTTGTTGCTAATCTAGTTGTTAATCTTGTTGCAAATCTAGTTACCATCAGTTCGCTATTTTAGCTATTTAGTTATTGCTTTAAACTTAGCGGTACCCCGCCGCGACATTATAGCGCCATTTCAACGAACAAACATTTGATGGCTCAACACAAGGTATTATTTTTGACTTTTTACATCATCGCTTTTATGTTTTGCGTTGGGGGTTTTTTAAAATTTTTAATTTTATGTTTATTTTAAACTAGCTTTTGCCCGCGACTTCGTCCGCGTATATGTCGGTTATCGCGGACGCAGACGAAGTCGAAGTCGAAGTCGAATAAAAAGTAGCCTATGTCCTTTGTTGGGGTTCACACTTACCCTGTACCAAATTTCACACAAATCGGTTCAGTAGTTTAGGCGTGAAGAAAAGACAGACAGACAGACAGACAGAGTTACTTTCGCATTTATAATATTAGTTAGGATTTTTTAAACGTAATTTAGTTTGGTTTTGTACCTATAAGAGTTTGCAAAAATAATTTACAAGTTTTAAGTTTTCATTTCGTTACTTATTCCTCTTCTTATACTAGTCAAGGCCTTTCATTTGATACCCATATACCTATTGAGGGAGTTCTGAAAATAGAATGTAATTCACCATTTTGTGGTTGCGGCCATCTTGGATTTAAAATTTGTCATAGTGTATAGTATTCTACTAGTCAAGCCCTTTCATTTGATACCCATATTGAGGGAGTTGTGAAAAAATATGTGATTCGCCATTTTTTGGCGGCGGCCATCTTGAACCGATTTTCATCAAACATAGTTAAGAACGTTTCCGACTAATTCACCTTTCAAATAAAAAAAACAAAATCAAAATCGGTTTATCCGTTCGGGAGCTACGATGCCACAGACACACACACACAGATACGTCAAACTTATAACACCCCGTCGTATTTGCGTCGGGGGTTAATAAAATACTGATTAAAACGAATCCAAATACGATTTATCTGCTACTAGGTACTAGTGTGCTGTATAATCTGGCTGCAGCATAAGACCAAGAATTCTATAATCTTGCATAGTTTTATAGCAAACATGGGTATTTCAATGGGTGCTCAGTGTGGTCACCTATAATAATATGTTTGAAAGCAAAGTAAACATCCGGTATGCGTCTAAGATCCCTACCGCAGCTAACAAAAGAGCTGATAACTTTAAAATGGCTCAACCGATTTCGATAAAACATGTCTAAGAACCATCGCTAGAGAACCTGCTTTCAAATAAAAAAAACCGCATTCAAATCGGTTCACCCGTTAAAGAGCTACAGTGCCACAGACAGACACACAGACACACAGACACACAGACTCACAGACACACAGACTCACAGACACACAGACACGTCAAACTTATAACACCCCTCTTTTTCGTCGGGGGTTAAAAAAAAATGGTCAGTCGCCCGTGGTCCCTTTTCGTAATCCCTGGAAGGGACCACGGAGGTTTTTTCTTCGCAAATAAAAAAAAACTAAATAGGTAAATCTTGCAAAGCTCCCGCCTTGGCTTTTTGCTTACCAGAATGGATAACCAAAATCGTTTTGACCCTTAAGTCCCCCCTGGGGCGGGTACGACATGGTTAGGTTAGGTTAGAACTGTGACCTCGAGGCGAGCGAGCATGCCGCGGCAGCGGCCGCCTAGTGCCAGAACCACATCGCTTTTTACAGTTAAACTCATACATTTCTACAATACTTTAGGAAACACAATTTGGTGAGTATTTATCCTTACTGGCAGGCATTTCGATGACTGCATTTCAAATATCTAAGTACAATTTAATTTGGCAGTATATATATTTCTTGAAGGAACCACGGGCAAAAAAATACTCGTGGTCCCTTCCAGGGACTAAGGGACCGGGCCCATGGGCGAAAAAGGAAAAAATTGTCTATAGTTACTTCGTGGTTTTACCGTTTTATCTACTACTGTATTTACCGTATTTATGTACGAACCGGGGAAGACACTTGACTCCAACAAAAAATGGCACTTTAAAGCTTAATATTTTACAAACGAATTCCTTAATTCAAATACTGTTTCTACAAACCTCAACATTTTTAAAAGACCTGTCTAACGACACCACATTATGCCATGGGGTAGACTAGAAAAAAAAATAACCATCCCCACTTTACCCTAAAAAAATATATTTTTCAAAAGGTTATTTTAACACTTTGTCAGTGTGACTAGTATGTATATTCATGCTAAATTACAGCTTTCTATTTCCGATAATCTTTGAGCTACACTG
This sequence comes from Charanyca ferruginea, assembly GCA_947361185.1. NCBI lineage: Eukaryota > Metazoa > Arthropoda > Insecta > Lepidoptera > Noctuidae > Charanyca > Charanyca ferruginea. Next base: position 17,092,026 of record OX376077.1, on the reverse strand, counting down.
CGGACCGACAGACGGACGGACATGGTGAAACTATAAAGGGTTCCATGTTGACTTCGAAACCCTAAAAACACGTAATAGTAAAGATACATACAGAATAGACCACTTACGTAACTTAGAATAAGTATTCATAACTGAAAAGACTCAAACAAAAAAATTAATTACAAAAATAATAAACCCGACTGCGTAAAAAGTGAACTTTTAAAAATAAAAACTGAAAAGAAATAAACAAGTCCTGTAATCTAGAATTATGTTTAGTAATGTTGATAACTATACCATTTAAATAAAAAACACGCCAATAGCGGTTTGATCAGTCGGGTCTCGGATCTAGACCGCTTCAAATCTTCCCTTATGGGTCCCGACTGATTAAATCGCTATTGGCGTGGTTTTTATTTCAATGGTATAGTTATAGACTACAGAACTTGTTTATTGCTTTTCAGTTTTTATTTAAAGTTCACTTTTTTGCCGTAGTGCTGTGGCCGTTATAAGCTATTTTTGACCGAATAAAATCGATGGTGCGAAAAATCGTTACTTTTACAAACATTGCATTTAGAAAAGATACAAACTTATTACCTATTACTGTAACTATTAATAAATATCTTATATATAAAAATCTTCTGTGCGTGTGTATGAAAATGAACTCCTCCTAAACGGCTGGATCGATTTTGATGAATTTGTTAGTGTGTGTTACAGTGGATTCGAGAATGGGTTAGATTCACAATTGGACCCGGTAGGTGGCACTGTAGTCGGGATTTTCTTTAATCTCAGGGCAGGACATCGTCTGCCGGGCCCGCTAGTTTACATATAAAAACAAAACCTGATCAAATAAATTTTTGTTTTATCGTGATACTTATACCAGGCTGCACTAAAAGTATCGGGAATTGAATATTTCCACTGTTCCTGTCATATTAAAATCTTTTTAATTGAAAACTCCTTGGTTTTAAAAATCGAATACCATTTATTTATTTAAAAAAAGATTCTCGGTCTTGTCACAAGGTTTTGTCAACGGATTGAGGAAGATCGACATGTGACATACCGCGAAATTCAGGCAACTTTAGACATTGGCATGAGTCAAATACAAATAATCTTGCATGAACAATCAGGTGTAAAAAAGTTGTTTTCCCGATGGATACCGCATTCGCTCTGTGAAAAGCAAAAAGCGGCTCGCGTTACTTGGTGAGTCAGAACTCTCGAAAGATTCCACGCAGGATCCTCAAATGCTCTATACAACATCGTATCAGGTGACGAATCCTGGATATAACTACGCGTACGAACCCGAAACGAAAAACCAGTCACGAGTTTGGGTGTTCGAAAATGAGTTAAAGCCAATAAAAATTGTTCGATCACGGAGTGTTGCTAAAAAAATGGTGGCCACGTTTGTCTCCAAAACCGGCCATGTTGCAACTATTCCTCTTGAGGGACAAAGAACGGTTAATGCAGAATGGTATGCTAGCATTTGTTTGCCACAGGTCGTTTCTGAACTCCGTAAAGAGAACTGCAACCGCCGCATCATCCTCCATCACGACAATGCGAGTTCTCACAGCGCGCACAGAACAAAAGAGTTTTTAGAGCAAGAAAACATAGAATTATTAGACCATCCGCCGTGCAGCCCCGACCTAAGCCCTAATGATTTCTATACTTTCCCTAAAATAAAGAATAAATTGCGTGCTCAGAGATTTTCATCACCTGAAGAAGCTGTGGACGCCTACAAAACGGGCATTTTGGAAACCCCAACTTCCGAATGGAATGGTTGCTTCAATTATTGGTTCCATCGTATGGAAAAATGTGTCAAATTTCGCGGAGAATACTTCGAAAAGCAATAAATAGATTTTTAATAGTAATGTTGTGTCACTTCCTTGATTCCCGAAATTTTCAGTGCCGCCCACGTATGAATATTTCGATATTTTAAAAATGAAATTAAAACATTTTAAACTTAAATCAAATTTAATCTTCGTTAGGATTTATGTAAGAACTGGAACTCCTTCGTGGAATAAAATGATAACGATAAACGATATTCCTCAAAAATCATGTCTAGGTAAATACAATTATTGTCGATTACAAACACTAATTACCTATTATAAATCGAAATGTCTCAATCAATCACAAAATCGGTTTTTAAAACCAGCGACTTTTTTTTCCTCTCACTACACAAATTATGTTAAAAGCTGTCAAAGTCAAAGTCAAAGTCAAAGTCAAAGCATTTATTTCAATTAAACCATTTACAGGCACTTTTGAATTGTCGAGGAGTCGGTCAGTTAGTCAGAAAGTTGAAGCTAGTTGCTCGTTCCAAAACGTAGGAAGGTCTCTATGGAGAAGAACGAGCAAGAAACTCCACGGACACTCTTTTAAAATCAGGTTTTTACAAAATACTGCTTACATTATTCTTGTTGCTTCTATATGTGAAAACAATGAAGGTAATCTAGAAATACAAAATATAAAAAAAAATCAAGATAAAAACCATGGCAGTTAAGAGTTGACCAATCTCTACTGACAGCGCCCGTTCACGAACATGACGCGTGAATCAGCACCATTCAGCTCAACCATTTTAGAGGGAGCTGAATGATCCAACACACGCGCCACCACCAGCGAGACATTTGAGTGAGCATGACAATTCTCTCAACCGCCATGCTCATTTATGTCAATCACATAATAATTTACTTAAAATATGGCTCCATGGTAAGCACATTTACAAAATTGAAATAATGCTGCTAAATTATACAAAACTAAGGTTTCCAATGTTTCTAAAATGTCGAAAAAGTAATTAAAATATATTTGTGTATAATAATAACGATACTCGTTACTCATGTCAATAAAAAAAGGGGTAGGAAACAACATTCCTCTAATTAGGAAATTCCCTAAACTGCCTGTGGTCAAATCCGACTTATTAAATTACGAATCACTTCACGAATATAGGTTGCAGCATGGACGGGACTTGGGATGGTGACCGTATGGTCTGGTGATCATTTGTGGTAGCCCTTCTTAGTTTTGCTCTATCAATGAAAAATTAGAAATCGTGCAACTGTTTTATTAATTTAAAGTAAGGCTATCACAATAGTCACGTGTAGTCAGTGTGCAGTCGCCGATACGATATCGTTTTTATACTCTACGTCTGAACGAACGCGCAGCAATGCACCGTATAAATTAATACAGGGTTTTTCATTATCATTGACACAGAAGACCATTGCCCAATCTAGAGAGCGCTCTCGAGTCGGTCCATTTATGAATGTCAATGATCGATACAGTATTATGTTCACTATATAAATGCTAGTCTTGACCTTTGCCGTCATTATGATAGTGGACTTGATAGCGGAAAGCATGGCGCGAAAGATCGCCACGCTGTTGCTACTTTTTGCTTTCGGCTCCTGCATGGAGATGCGGGAGACTGTGGAACGCACGGTCATGGTGCGGACCACCGGCTCCGACCTCCAGCCCGCGGCTACCGGCTATATATACAAAAAAGAAAGTGACGGTCCCGCCAGTGTCGTCAAGATGGGAGAAAGTGAAGTGATTGAACATTTTTCTAAAATGTATGGCAAACCTGAGGCATATAAGGCACCGATTCCTGCTGCTGCAGGACCATTCCACGCCACAGAGGAAGATGAAGAAAAAGCTGCTTCACATGCCTCTGAGGAACATGTGAAACCTGTGGAAGAGAACATAGACGAACACGACGACGGCATTGACGGGATAGCATCCGAGGACTACGACAAGATCTTCGAAGATTACACAAAAAAATATGGATCAGGGTACAAAGACGATTTCTCGGATTACTTGCATGGAATAGGACATTTTGAGCACGGTATTTACCACGGATACGGAGGTGGGAAAGACCACAGCTCGAAAGGATATTATGGTCATGGAGATGAAGGGCACGAAGGCTATGGGAAAAAACACCATTACGGGAAAGGAGATGCAGGGAATTATCACTCAGAGAAACACGAAGGTTATGCAGTATCTAAAGAAGGAAGTGAAAAGAACCACTATGACGACGCCGACGCTCAAGGGAAGCATTTCGCTCACAGACACGAATACAAAGGTGATGATCACGGACACAAAGCTGGTTTCAGCAAAGGAGAAGCGATCGATGGATTTCACAAAGTCTTCGACAAGAATGAATACAAGAAAGACCACGACTTTCATGATGCAGAAGGTCTCAAAGGAGACCACCACAAGTACGCAGACGGACACACAAGTTATGAATCAAATGTCGGAGGACACGAGAAAGAAGGATCTCACGATTCAGGGCATCACGAGAAAGGTTTTGGAGAAGGAGAGTTTGTCGCCAAAGAGTCTGGAGGCGAGCATGACGCAGCACATTCCTCAGACGAAGATGGGGAGTCAGACCATTATCATGACGGAAAATTCGGCGCTAAAGGCGAACAATATTCGGGCAAAAGCTACGGTTACCAGATCAAGCACTGATCGTATGTTAGTAATTCTTGTTATATTTTTGTTGTTTTTTTGGTAATATATTTTTTGTAAATATGTGTATTTGTAGATATAAAAATAAGCCATACCGTTCACTTTGTTGTTTGTTTGTTATGCCCTACTAAACTTACGAACTCACTATTAGACTATTTTACGAATTCTAACACATTTTTAACGTTTATTTCCTAATTACTTAGACACTAATATAAATGCTTCGCTTAACAAATATGTTAGCAGTTATTCTAAGATTTAGGAAAACATTCTTACCTAGTAAATTTATTTTAAGTTTAAGTAAATGCAATAATAAATCATATTTAAAATTCCTAATGTTATGCACACAAATATTATAAATGCGAAAGTAAATCTGTCTGTTTGTATGTTTGTATGTTGTTACTTTGTAACGCCAAAATCATTGACCATATACAAATACAATTTAACAGAGGCGTAGCTTAATTGGGACCTGAATTAGGACATAGCTAGGTTCCTTTTTGATTCGCACCTTCGTTTACGTTCGCGACATTCACTAGAACAAATTCGGGGGAAAAAGCTAGTAAGCAATTAATATTAATTAAATTACGGACGAAACAAAAGCTTTTGTTATTTTACAATGCATCTAGTTATTTAGGAATTACTTAAAAAAATACGTGGTTTTTAACTTTTTAGATAACACCTTGACATTTTAATTAAACCATACTTAAAATTGTTTTATTTTGTAACCTTCAACAGGTATACAGTACAACAATGTTTTTCTTTAGTAGGTACCTATTCAATATGATGACTCAGTTGGCACAGTGGTCCAGAGATTGGCTGTTGCGTTGCGTGTCGCGGTTTCGATTCCCGCACGGAACAAATATTTGTATGCAATGTGAGCTTTTTTTGTCTGACATGTCTGCAAACGCACGCACCCGAGATAGGAGAGATTCCTAGTGTGGGGACACGTTTCTAAAAAAACAAAATATACAAACAAATATGCCAAATGAGTTAATACGTACATTATTATCAAGCAATAAGACGTTCCAAACCCATCCAAAATCATTTACCATATAACAAGGTGAATAACGATGCAGGGGTAAATCAGTACGAAACTTTAAAAGGAATTTTACCGTTGAAATAATGCAGTTTTGTCGCCAGCATGGGCACTAAATCGTAAATTATAATTCATTTCAAATATTGGAGTCCTTGTTGGAAATATAATTTCGGCGTAAAAAAATCCTTTTCAAGGTCAGTGTTCTAACCTATCCCAAACGATTTCAATGGTATAGTTTTAGACCCAACATACCACCAGGGGCATATGGCCAGTGGTATGGTAGATATGTGGGCTAATTCACGTAACTAAAAAAGTGCTGGTGCAGTGCAGCAGTTAAGTTTCGATCAAAGCAACGCTTTCGTATTCTCTACCGCTGTCAGACACGCTCGCGTCAAGTTCGCGTCGCGAGCGCAATAACGGCATTCTACTGTTGCGCGTCTTTGGTGCGTGCTTCGGCACGCAACATGATCGGTATTCTACTATTCGTTTGACGTCTCAAAATGAATAAAAAGCACTAAAATCTTTACTGGGGTATTATTTTAATATTATAATAACGTCATATTCATTGAAATGTAATCGATCGATATTTTTTCTCTCATGTGGCTACAGTAAGTAAGTTTGGTTGTCGTACAGTTGACGTGCAGTTCACGCGCAGCTTACGCGCAGTTTAAAGATTACAAGAATACCGTTTATCACTAAAACTTGAACTTAACTTTAACTGCACTACAACTTCATCGGCGCGTCATAAAATTACGTAAATTAGCCCTCTGCACTTGAATAATTCATATTCCTTATACTAATATTGTAAATGCGAAAGTAAGCCTGTCTGTTACGCTTTCACAACGAAACGGCTGAACCGATTTTGGATCAAACTTGGGGAAGGACCTATGCTACTTTTTAATCCGCGACTTTGTCTGCATGTCACGATAACCGACATTTACGCAGACGAGGCCGCGGGCAAAAGCTGCAGTGCGATTCTGTAAGAATTCACTCGCGAATTCGAATCCTATCTCATTTCCGATTTCAATTACCTGAAGTAAAAAGTGTTAGGTATTCGCTAAAATAATAACGTAATAATAGTTCGCTTCACCTAAGTTGGTATTCAGTGGCGCTAGCGTAGTTTTTATCGAATTACAGTAGGTAGGGTAAGTTCGCCTGTTCGCGTCCATCGCCCAATTCGCGTCCATTTTACGGATATCACTTTAAAAATCCTCGAAAATAAGTAAACTAACACACCAATCAACCGAAATTTAATTACCGCTAATACCTCAATGTTTATGAGGCACGCACGCATGGACAAAAGGTCCGTGCGCCAAACCAATCCCGTTTAGAAAAAATAATTAGTCTCGGCTGGTCAACAAGGGAGCGCGTAGCGCGGGATATTTAGAAAAAAAATAGTGTGCAGCGGCGCGTTCGATGGTATTTTTTTAATTGTTTTATGTGAATTTAGGATACATAGCTGTTTCTAGACTTTAATAATGAAAAAAGAAATAATATTAATTATGAATTTGCTTATTTTTTTTATATTTAACGGTTAAAATAAGGTGGACGCGAATTACTACATCGAATTTACAAAACTTCCACTTTGCGTCCGCAATGGACGCAAACTATACCTACAGGCAATATTAATAAACCAAATTGCGTCCACTAGGTATTTTCGTTAAATACAATTGACTTGCTTGTAAAAGTAATTAAAAATGTGTTGTTTTTTATTATTGTACATTTTTTTAAGACTACGTGTTTATAATTCTATTTTTAAATGAAATGAGTAATTTAATACATTCTTATTTTTTTTTATTTAAGCTGAGTTCTTGACAATTCAAAAGCGCCTGTAAATGGTTTATTTGAAATAAATGATTTGAGTTTGTGTTTGAGTTTGAGTTCTTCGGAGACAAGAAAGAAGAAGGAAAAGAGAACATACACAGTAGACAATTTATGCTATTAGCATATAGGAATTGCATCTATATAAAAATAAATCCCTATTTCCCTTAGTCACGGCATCACGCGTGAACGGCTGGACGAATTTCGATAATTCTATTTTTATAATATTCCTTGAAGTACGAGGATGGTTCGTACGGAGAAAAAAAAAAACAAAAAACTTTTGTAGGGTAGGTGTATGGTAGGTGTAGGGTAGGTAAATAGGCAGGTAAGTAGGTAGATAGGGACAGGACAACGTCTGTCGGGTCAGCTAGTATTATTATAAAAATGATTAACTGTTATTAGGAATAGCATATCGATAGCAGCTCAATCATTGTTGAGAAGAATGTTTTTCAATTTTTTTAAGTGATTTTTTTAATGATTATAATGTTTATTTTTAATATTTATATTCTTAAATAAAGAAATTGTTATAATACAATCTTTCTTTACAAATTCTTAAAAATATTACCCCTGTATTCCTTTTCTAAGCTGGTGGACGCTAAATGGTCCACGGGTGGACGCAAATTGGATTTTGTGGACGCAAAGTGGGTAAAAGGCCTAATTCTGAAGTTTATCTATTTAAAAAAAAACGCAAAATGTTTCGAACTAAACTGAAAGTTAATCTTAAAATAGACTAATTTAGTGAACACATTACATCATTTTTTCATAGAAATTAGTGCTAGGACATTTTTATTATCGCCGTCAAACTTGCCAACTGCACTAAATGGACGCGAACAGGCGAAATGACCCTATACCTAAAACCGTTTTCGCCGCGGAATCAGACATGAGAACTGAAGTGAGTTCTTACAGAATAACATAGCTGGTGTTTAATGAAATATATATGTAATGTAACGAATATTTTTTCTTGTGTGAAAATCCTCATGGATAAATAGACACCATCCATCTGTGGAGAAATGAAGTCCATTTATTGCTATTACAAAAACTCACGGTACCAAATCGTTGAATCATTGTATCTCAGTATCGTGTTGCCCAGCATCTGGGTTGTGGAAGTCAGCTAGGCAGTCGTTCCATGTAACACACTGGTATTCAGCTGGTTAGACTGAACGCCGACCCCAACATACTTGGGAAAAGGCTAGGCAGATGATGATCTTCACTACACTATTCTTTGTTGTAATTTACTGTTTCCAGACGGTCCTGCTTTAACCACAAAACAAAGGCAAATTATAAACACCTAGGTTCTATCTACCTACCATTGTTTGGCATGAATTATTGGAAACTCCGTGAAAACTGCAACTGTAAAATTTCAGCTCAATCGGACACAGGGAAGCAGGGATTTGTTTGAAAACAAAAGGCGACATTAAAAATTCTCCGTAAAGATACATAATACCTAGCCCAGCCTTGATGATAAATAACCACTTATATGGGGGCAACTTCCTAACATAATGTCATTGATCATAATATAGACGTATCTACCATAATACTCAAAAAAACCAAATGCACAATTCGAACACGATTCACATAATGTTAATAGTAATTACTTACTACAATTAAGAAAAATTGGAGCCTGGAAATGACGAGATGGGGTCGTGGTAGATCACGAAATAGACGGCGTGACGTCTTGGACAATTGGCAAGATGTACCAGCGAAGGAAGGAATGGAGGGAGGCTTTTGCCCTGCAGTGGGACAGTACTTGGTTCATTAATTAATAACTTCTTCAGTTAAAAAAAAATATATAACTAGTCGAAAGCATCCGAACTTCTCCGAGCAAAAAAAAACAACAAAATTTATCGAATTCCCCATTAGCCTGTAGGTACAAGTACTAAAATTAAGGTAGATAGTTACTGAATGTTGCATGTTTTTTAGGGTTCCGTAGCCAAAGGGCAAAAAACGGAACTGTCTGTCCGTCCGTATGTCACAGTCACTTTTTTCCGAAACTATACTGTTGAAACTTGGTAAGTTGATGTATTCTGTAAATCGCATTAAGATTTTCACACAAAAATAGAAAAACAAAACAATACATTTTGAGGGTTTCCCATACTTAGAACTGAAACTCAACATTTTTTTTCATCAAACCCATACGTGTGGAGTAAGTATCTATGGATAGTTCTTCAAAAATGATATTGAGGTTTCTAATATCATTATTCTCTAAACTGAATAGTTTGCGCGAGAGACACTTCCAAAGTGGTAAAATGTGTCCCCCCCCCCCCTGTTACTTCTAAAATCCGTTCTAAAGTCCGACACGCACTTGGCCGCTTTTTTTCATATCTGAGAAATATAACCGCCAAGTTACAAGAAGGTACCTGCGGTAAAGACTGACCAGCGCCAACTCAATCCCGTGTTTCGATTTCTTTTCTGGGTTGTATGTATAAACGGGCTGCGGGTCAGCGCCTATTTTGCGTACCTACAGGTGGGAGGGAACTAACTCATTCGATTCACACCAGTTGGCGATCTCCCGTAGGTTATTACAAATGTAATCAATGTCTAAAAAAATAGGAAATAATACTAGAGCATTCAGGGATAGTCGTCGAATGGGGACACATCACATTTTATTTAGGGGTAAGTGTCAAACGGGCATCTGCGAATTGGTTTCGCCCCTACGTATACCTTCCAAACGTCCGGGACACCATGGTGAGTTTTGTCATAGAAATTTAAAATAAAAATAATAACATTGTTCCACTGTAGGGCAAAGGTCTCATACTGAGAAGGCATGAGCATTGATCACCAGTCTTGCTCATTGTGGATTGTCGATTTCAGACTTTCAGGTTTCCTCATGATATTTTCCTTCACCGATCACAGTGACGTCCACGAAAATTTAACTAAACTTAACAAGTACATGAAATAGATAAAACTGCATTGGTACTTATCCCTACCCGGTTGCGGACCCACGTGTATCCTATCACAACATCTAAGGTTACTATTTTTATTAACGACAGGCAACAAAATAAAAAACATAAACAAAAGGTGGTGGTGGTGTGCATATTACCATTACCATCATCACCACGCGTGAATCTTATCCTGAATCAGAACTTCTTGCACTTGCTCTCATGCATAAGTACCTGTATCACATATCAAGACCTTGTAGAACAAGAATAGATCAGGTTACGCTTAGGGTGGCCACAGAGGCAGGCACCAGACAGGGAGGGCAGGGAGGGGAGGACGAGGGAAGGAGTTGTGGAAGGATCGTACGTTCCCGCAACCCCCGGCGAAGGAGTAGATGGAATACTGAGGTGGTTCTTAGTCAGTAAGAGTCTGACAGACACCTTCACCCCCCTCTCCCCAGGACAGAGGATATACGTGAGAATATTCCAGCCCCGAGGAAAAAAAGTTTAGGTTAGGCACTCAAATCAAATCGGTGACAAAAAATCTGTAGGTAGGTATCATGAACGACTTCATTCATTGTCAAAACTAAATTCGATGACATAATGAATATTGGTAGGTCAATGTTACCTTTTACCGAGTGAAGCGGTTCGCGCAGATTCTTCTATTAAAAAAAGCATTTCATGCCTATTACCAGTACGGTCGGCTTGCCCACAAATTGCACAATAGCTAATTTTTTCATTAACAACGTCTTTGTCACCTATAACCTCGTCTGATAAGCAATTTGTTACATGGCTACAAGAAAGGTAGCAAACACACTCACGGACCTTTGTCTCTAGCCTAGATATAAATATTGGGCAACGGGCTTATCAAATTATAACAGTACGAGTTGCAGTACGATACACATCTCAACATGGCGAGCACAGCTTTGTACGTTCTCTTGGCTGCGACCGCTGTGGCAGCGGTACAGGTGGGCTTCGTGCCTCCAGCAGCCACCAGCTACATCTACAGGAGCGACAACAACGGCCCAGCAAACTACATCCAGCTGGGGGCTCCCGCGCCGTACCATGGACAACACAATGCCTTCGCCGCGCCCCTACCGTTCTCACAGCCTAAACTCGGCGCCCTAGAGGCCTACAATCTCGCACCCCTTCCTCTGCCTTACGTGGCATCCAAACCCATCATTGTTGAAGACGCTGAAGAAGATGAGGACGACAATGACAGCAGCGAAGAATCTGACGAATACATCGATGGAGGAGACGTGGTAGGACATGACCACGGACACGCCTTCGCTAAGGGTGAGGGAAGCGACTACGGCGAGAAGCACCACTCCGCTCATGGCGAGAAGGGCAGCAAGGGCTTCCACTCTAAAGGTCATCACGCTAAGGGCGTAGCTGGACATTATGGCAACGAGCACGACGAAGGTTACCACAAGGAAGCTGAAGGCGGCGAGAAAGGACATCATAACGAGGCCGCTGTCCACGGTAAGCACTACGAAGCTGGCGAAAACTACAAGGGAGGCGACCACGGACACAAGAAGCATCACAGCAAGGGAGAAGAAATCACCGGCTACCACAAAGTGTTCAACAAGGACGAGTTCAAGAAGGATCATGACTTCTACGACGTAGCTGATAACAGCGGACACTTTAACAAGCACGGTTACCAGAAGGGACACCATGGTTCCGAAAAAGGTGAGCACAAAGAAGGTGGACACCATGACTCTGCATTCGACAAGGGAGGCTTTGGAAAGGCTGGCTTCCACGCTAAGGGTCACGTTGATGATGGCGACGCCGGTCATTCCGCTGAGCAAGGTCATGAGAGTCATTACCATGACGAAGCTGATTACGGTAAGAAAGGTGGCAGTGCCCATGGCAATGAATACGCCTTTGCTGATGACGATGGTGATGACGACGACGATGATGATAGTCATTATGATGATAAGGAATAAGCTTCACCGTGTCCTGCGGTTATTGTAAATATCTGTTGACTATTTAATTTTCTCAATAATTTTGTTATGTTTGATATTCTCGATGACGACGCTGTAAATATTATTTTTTTATCACAAGCGAATAAATTACTTAGAAATAAATCTGTTGTTTTGTGTGGAGTTACACCACATATGATATCTCTCCTCTTATTCTGCTCCATATCCACCAACACTTGTACTATAAGTATAAGGGCCTCTTGCGAGGCTACTGCTAACGTTGTCAAGATGGATGAGTTAAAGTAATTATAAATAACTGACTGCTGCTCGCGTCTTTTCCGGTGTTTTTTTTTTGGGGCCAGGAACCTTCGTTCGTCCTTCGAAGCCAACAGATTAATCACATAGAGCGCAAACATATACATTTATTTTTATAGATGGAATTATCGATACAAAGAAATTATTTCAAATGTTGTTATCATCCCTATAATATTTAACATTACAAAACCAGTCCCCGTGCCTGGATAGTGTCGTATTATTATTGTTTTTTTTTTCAATTTTTTATTATTATAGTAGTTTTAACTAAGTGAGTTGTTAGCTACTGAGGTAAAAATACAATCATGTTATGTCTTGCAAACACTTCACAAACCCACAGGCTTGTTGATATCACAATAATAATTCGAAAAAAAAACAATAGGGAGTATAGAGAGTAGCATTTAATCATTTGTGTTCTGCAGGTGCTTCCAATCTTTTATACAAAGCGACTCCCTTTACAGGATAGCCTCGCGAGATTCCTGGGCACGAGTACAGCAGCGCGGGGCGTCGCGATGACCGCCTCACAGTTTGCTTACCCCTGGTCTATTTGGCAGCCATTGCTTCAACACTTAAATAAGAATAACTAGTCAAGTCAAAAATAACGTTAGTCTATAAAAAAACCTATCTAACAACCACCTTGATGGTACTTATAATTAGTTTTAACAACTATGAAAATCAATTAGTAGATTAACATCAGGGTTAATTAAAAATTAATTTGATTAAGGCTATTTACGTGGTGTAAATTGGTTTGACGGCAATGGAAAATATCGTGAGAGTCTTGGTTCTAGAGGCAAAAAACTTAAGACATATTGTACGTCTATCTATATCTGTGTATTGTACCTTATCCCACAACATTATGTGCCGATGACCGATGGGGCACAAAGGTGGCACAAAAGTGGCAAGGGGCAAGGGGCACAAAAGTGGCGGCCAGCAGACGCCGGGGGCCTGCCGACTGGCTCTCCACAAGGTTGACCGACGACCTGGGGGCCAAGTCTGCTATTTTCATAATTACGTCATTCCAACACGATCCCATTGTCATTTTGCTAAAAGTTCGTAATCTGCTAAATTCATAATGGTCGATCATTGGTCGGTCGAATTAAAAGCAATGACTGCACAATGACGTTCTAATGGTAGGTCACTGATCAAAGGAACTGTCAAAATTTCAGCAGATTACCGCCTAAGTCAGTCATTCAGTTGTCATTTTCTACAAGATTACCATTCTAAATCAATTCATTTCTTTCAATGGCGTGTCAGTGGTTGACCATTGAAAAGTCTTAATGACGCCATTATATTAGTAGATTACCAAACTTGTCAAAATCAATTATTATGAAATCGATGATAGACCATTCTGACACTATTGTAATAGCAGACTTGAGGCCCTGGTCCAGGTCGCGGCAAGCCGCTGGAAATCGGTCAAAGGTTAAGCTGCGCTAGCCGCGGTCGGTCTGAGGATGGGTGACCATCCCTTTCATACAGAGTTCCCTCCGTGCCTCGGCACGTAAAGCCGTTGGTCCCGACTGTCATTTGTAAATCTTTGGCAGTCGTTACGGGTAGTCAGAAGCCAGAAAGTCTGACAACCAATCTTACCAAGGGGTATCGTGTTACCCAGTAACTGGGTTGTGGAGGTCAGATAGGCAGTCGCTCCATGTAAAACACTGGTATTCAGCTGCATCCGGTTAGACTGGAAGCCGAACCCAATATAGTTGGGAAAAGGCTAGGCAGATGATAATGATGAGTGATGATGAAATAAAATTACATCCGCTAAGCGCCGCCAACAGCCTACAGCCCATAATTTTTCATAACACGGTTGGGTACGTTGCGTTTCGCGGATTCGATTTCTACACGGAACAAATATTTATATTTATGGCCTACAGCTACGGGTAATTGTTCCGCGTCTTATTGTTTGTGTATGTGAGTTAAATATGTTTATAAATGCGCCCATTGAAATAGCATAATAATCAAATATGCGGCAAACGTTACGCACCTAAACAAAAAAAAATTGTTTGTTATATGTATGTATAACAATTGACGACACGGTTGGCGCAGTGGTTGAGTGATTGACCGCTGCGCAGCGTGTAGCGGGTTCGATTGCCGTACGGAACAAATATATAGACAACAACAACACACAGATAGTTGTTACGGGTCTGGCTGTGATGTGAGTTTAAATGCTTGTAAATGCACCTAGGACACACGAGAAATTCCTAGAGTGGGTCAAAAAATATATAATATACTTATCATAAATACATTAGTGAGCCTATTGCCACATATCGGGGCATCCCAGACTTTCCCAGAAAAAATCCTAATGGAACAACTCAATCGTTTGACCCGAGCATCAAACTGACGCACGTCATACATCTGCCCCAAGACTCCTGATTTTTGCTGCATCATATACCAGCCCCAAAATTTTAAATTTTAAATAGACTAGGTATTCATAAATCTTAATTATTAACGGTTTCTATAATTGCTTTTGTGGTGTTATTTGTAGATACATAAGTGGTGACAAAAGCCACCAATTTGTAAATAAAGATATCTTCCACTAGCGACCCGACCCGGCTTCGCATGGGCCTATAGCCTTCCTCGGTAAATGGACTATCCAACACAAAAATATTTTTTCAATTCGAACCAATAGATCCTGAGATTACCGCGTTCAACCAAACAAACGAACAGACTCTTCAGCTTTATAATATTAGTATAGATTGTTGAGTAAAGCGATTGTTGTTACCTTTGCATAATCTCAAAGGTCAGTGATATAAATTATATGAATGAATGAACTCAAGCGGCTGCAAAAAGTCGGTCTGATTATGAAGCTGTGTAGGTAACTGACGTTTTTATTGAAATCATAATGCTGGAACGATGATAATACTTAAAATGATAATTTTAATGACTAGTTATGTATATACACACATCTACCATGTGAAATCGTTCTTGAGTCTTAGCATGCTGGTGGCTGCTATTGCTATGCTATTTGGATAATAATTATGTCATTTAGTCAATTGTGTACAAAGGGGAAATTATTCTATTTTAAATTTGGCAATGGTTTTTCGCCGAAAACGATTGATTTGTGCTGTACTCTATTGTATATTTTATGTCAATGTGTTTAGCTGACGCGCTGTTGTATGATAGCTATTATAGCTATGAAGTGCGAAGCGATTAAATCACATTTCACTGAATTTCGTAACTAGCTTAATGCTAAATGAGCATTCGCATGCTAACAATTAATGTGATGACCAATGCTCAATGTCTTCTCTCTATGAGAAGAGAAGTTTGGCCTGCAGTGGCATAGCTGTTATAGGCTGGTAAATATTGATCACGTAATACATAAGTAGGTACACTATCTAAATCTGAACTAATATTATGAAGAGGAAAGATTTGTGTGTTTGTTACGATTTGACTCAAAAACTACTGGTGCGATTTCAAAAATTCTTTAACTAATCGAAAACTCCATAACCCCTGAGTAACATAGGCTATATTTATCAATTGAAAAAATTAGGGATCCTTGAGAAAATTCATACGGGCTAAGACCTAGTTAGTCCTAGTATAATTCTGTTTCATCTCTGGCCATAGGCAGGGGTGCGGAATTTGCATAAGCATTCACCGCTCCCCTCAGTATACCTATATTACCTATATCTACACTAATATTATAAAGAGGAAAACTTTGTTTGTTTGTTTGATTGTAATGAATAGGCTCAAAAACTGCTGGACCGATTTTAAAAATTCTTTCACCATTCGAAAGCTACATTATCCACGAGTAACATAGGCTATATTTTATTTTGGAGAAAAATAGGGTTCCGTAAGATATTTGGGTTTTTCGGCCACAAGGTGTAAAAAATCAACCAGAAAAGTTACTTATTTTGCGTACGCTGCCTAAACTATAAAAGATAGAACCATAAAATGTTCTAATTAATTGTTGATCTTATAAATATCTACAAAAAAGTCCGCGACACACTATATCTATCTATGTCGAGTGAGGCACAACAACCATTTTTTTATTTAAAAATCTTGGATTTTTTTGGACTACATTTAAACGCGTTTATTTTACTCATGCTATTAATCCTTATCAATATAAATTATTTCATCACTAAGTACAGTTTATGTAGATAATATTTGGTCTTTGAATGATTAAAATTGAACGTTTGGTTTTGAAGTTATGGCGAAATTAAAATATTACGATTTCTGCTGCACGGCGTGTTGCGAAGTGGGCGTCACCAAGGCGGGGGTGCGCGTGCGGGAGGGGATGTTAAAGTTGTTAATGATGAAAATATTTACATTTAAATATTTTCATCACTAACAACTTTAACATCCACACAAAGACAATCTGTGCAACCTGCGGATGATGACTGCGTCGTCGATGTTAGTGTCGGTGTCTGTGAATAGACCTGGGAATCATGTTGCTGACCGTGTCTTTCCTGAGTAGGCTTTTTGCAGCGGTAACCGACATTCACGCGGGCGGAGCCGCGGGCGCCCGCTAGTCCTTAATACTTAGAAACCCATTAGGTTGGTAGGTTTTTTTACCCGACTGCGCCAGAAGGAGGGTTATGTTTTTCGGGTGTATGTATGTATGTAAATTTCTTTGGCACGCTCTGTAGCCCAAACGTCTCAATGGATTTTGACCTGAGAGGTGTCGTTTCATTCGTCTTAATTGTGTGAGTGACACTGGGTACATCAAAATTAGAAAAATTACACTGGCCGATTTTTGGCGACATATTAGTGTTTTCAAAAAAAAAAATTCCTCAAAACCTATCGAGTGCGGTATTAAAACAAAGGGTTTTATAAATAGTAAATTAAGTTTGGTTCCCTTTAAGTTGAGTTCCTTTACGTCGACTCTGAGAGTCTATTGCTCTTGCAAAATATTGCTATTTTACGCTATCTAATTCCGTTACGTCGAGTTTATATAATAAGTACAGTCAGGATATAAATTAAAAGCCAGTATCATTAAAATATTGTTTTATTATTTGTTTTTTAACGTTTCTCTACACTATTATTTACTTACTATGATGATATCAGTAGGAGAAAAAGATGAAATGTTTTCTAGAATATTGCGATTTAGCGATTTCTTGCAGCTTTGAAGAGGTTCCGAGAGGCTCAGAAGTACTTCACAATGATCCTTTTTTAACTCCCGATCCTTGCGGCTCTTTGCCATGTAAACTCCTGACGCCATTTAGGACATACGAGCGGAAAATGAGGTCATGGTAGGAAAAGCCAGGTGCAGAATACTGAATTACTGATCATGAATGGACTCAAGAGAGGGTCAGGGTGTTGGGACTAAGTTGAGCCACGTATCATACCCTGAGATATTAAAACAAGTAGGTTGCATAGGAAGATCATAAGAGACTAAAAGACTCGATGATATGTAAGAGTTTACGGGAACGAGAGGTTGGTTTTTCATATTCTTTGATATGGTGATATTATCTTTGAATGATAATATCCATATCAAAGGTGTTAAAACCCTACTTGGTGTAGTTGGTGTTGCCTATTAATGTCCGCCCGCCATTGACTACTTTCGCAACCTTGAGAATCAGTAGGGTCAGTGTATGCACATTGCTTCATCATGGGCGATTTCAACACAGACCTTGCACAGCCAACCTGTCGTTCCCGTAAACTCTTACATATCATCGAGTCTGTTAGTCTCTTATGTTCTTCCTCTGCAACCTACTCGTTTTAATATCTTAGGAGATGAGACGTGGCTCGACTTAGTCGTAACGACCTGTCCGTCTCTTGTATTGGAAATAGGTACCAACTCAAGGGAGGCACCGTAAAGTGAAGAAGAAGAGGAAATGTTTTTTAAAGGAAAATCTCTACGACGATTATTAAATAGCAACACAACCTCCTTCTTTCCAATTCTAGCGTTACGGATAAAAACGAAGCCGGAAAGTGGGGTAGATGGTAGAAAGAAGATTGAGGTTTGTACCAACTCTTACAAATCAGAACGGCGTGAACGTTGGCATTAGAAATTGTGTCTTACAGATCACTGTAGTAACTTGGCACACATTGGGCATTGTTATGGCAGACATTAAACAAATGGTATTTCTATGGACTGAAGCTCCGACGCACAAAGTCACCAAGGGTGTCGGTTATTGAACTAAAACTTGCATCAGCGGAAGAATTAAAGGAAGCATTGGAAGTAAAAATGCGACTAAGGTTATAATTAAACCTTTTGGTGCTACACCAATATCTGTGCACCACTCACCAACAACACTAGTAGGACAATACATAGGTAACAACATGGAAGAGAAAAAATATAAATAAATGTTCAGTCAGTTTAAGGTTTAGGTTAGTCCAAGGTTTGGGGCCGAGGGGCCCGCTAAGCTTTGGGACCTGGTGCACTGCACCGCCTACCCCTCCGATAGCTACGCCACGGAAAAGCGGGGTACAGAAACTCGACGTTAAGGGAGTAAAAACGGGACAGAAATAGTAGACTCGACGCGACGTAGGGATAATAGAAGTGAGGCAAGGTTCTCGGCCCAACGTAAAGAGACTCTACGTAAAGTTTTATAAATTCTAAATTGATTCACTGCGAAAACTAAAAAGATTAAAATAAAAAAATTATTTAAAAAAACAAAAAACCCGACTGCGTGAAAAATTGTTAAACTCAAAAGATAGAAATAAGTGAAAATTTAAATATTTTTTTGGTTTTGAATCATCGTGGTTGACAGTGTTCACAAAGGCAGTCGGAGGCATTAAGTTAAAGTTCACTTTCAACGGATTTGAAACATATTGTACATTTTTGATGCCTCCGACTGCCTTTGTGAACACTGTCAACCACGATGATTCAAAACCAAAAAAACAGTACATGTACAGTCAGCAAAGGAGATAGGTATGCAGTGTCGTCAGATGTAGTTAAAGTTTACTTAGAAACTCATGGATGTTTTTGAATAAAATAAAATAAAATTAATAGAGAACAAGCATTTCAATGATTTAATTAAATTTCATTCGTAAGTATCCATCGGTTTTTGAGTAAACTTCAACCATTTCCGATGACCTGCATACCTATCTCTTTTGCTGACTGTACTATACGCACGCACGGTACGCAAAATACGCGCTGAGGTAGGTACTTACATACCTACGCACGAGATATTAGCGTACAAGTGTGTGCGCAAATATAATTTCCTTCCCTTGCTTCCCTCATACCATTTTATTTCTTTACTATCTATGCAGGTAGGTACGGTCTTAAAATAAAAGAGAAAGGGAGGTTGTCTACAGAATCACAACAAAAAATAGATTAACCCGCTATTAACTTGATGTTCATTTTGAATAAAAATATAGGTACTGACTGGACAGTACCTATCGGTCCATTACAGAGCAAAGCTATTGTTGTGTGGAGATCATGATTCCAAACTCTGGATTGCAATGCCACACAAATCTTATTAACAAAAGTCTATCGCTCGCAGACTGTTCCCCGATAAGTATAATTTGGATGTCTTCAAAGCACAAGTGAACCGGTTCATCCTAGGCAAGTGTGTTTCACCTTAGGCCGCATCACTTAAGATCAGGTGCGTTGCGGTCAAACGCAATCCTATTAGAATAAAAAAATAAAACCAGAAGAGCGTGCAGTGGTCTTGAATCAATAAGTTATAACTAAGTAATTTATTTCTTCAATACCTACTGTGTTCAACTTCAGAATGAAAAACTAACAACAAGTAAGTACCTATGAACAACCAAAGATCTAAACAAAGTAGGTACAGAAAAACTACAACCAACTTAGAGGAATTATAGTCTCTACGACAACCAGCCGGATGGCCGATGGGGCCGAAAAGTTCTGGAGTGGCGACTGCGAACCGGAGTCCGGAAGATGACCGATGACGAAAAGGTTGCGGGGATCCGCTGGATGCGAGTCGCAAGGGACCGAAGACCGAAGGAGTCGAAAGGGGAGAAATATTAGAAACGAAAATAGTTATAAAGTACCTTATCAGGAATGGAGACCTTGACCGATCCAAATCGTTGCACCGATTACGAATCTAATCGACTGAGAACTGGCTATCAACGGCCAGTGACGCTAGGAGGCGGTATTCTATTAGAAAAAAAACATCCTTGTCTATCAATCGTAAACAAAAGGCTATATAAGCCTCGGCGTCGCCATGTATGTCAGTGTCGTAACCTACTTCAATTGCGCAAGAGTGGAGAAAAAAATCAGGGCAAAATGCAAAACACATTTTGTCTTCTTTTGACATTGACCTTCATGTATTTTGCGGAGGCAACTGACGATTTCAACATTCTTAATTTCGACGATATTCCTGGTGAAAATCAAGACATTGAATACGATAGCGATGACATAAATTGGGGGACCATCTTCGCAGCACTATTAGGCCAACCGAAACCTTCGAATGATGCCAAAGAAAGCCAGGACAGCAGTGAGGGAATATCTGTATTGACATCAGGAATTAAAAAGAACAACCGGGCAACTAAAGGTGTGCACGGCAAACATAACAGTGGCCATCTAAGTATGTTTGTGAAGGAAGCTCGCGCGCATGATCATGGTGATCATAACGATTCCGACGAATCCGGGCGAGTGGACGGCGCTGCTGCAACGGCATCTGTCATCAAAGCCGAAGGAAATAGAACCTACGCAAGAGGCAATAAGACTACAGGCTTTCACCGAGTGCATCACAAAGATGAATATAAGAAAAATCAAGAGTTCTATGAAATCGATGAAATAAAAGGAAATACTAACAAAGCTGGCGCAAAGGCATCAGGTACGGCAGTGAGTGCTGGCGCAGGTTTTAAAAAAAGTAGCTTCAATAATAATCGCCATAAAGTCATTCAAGGCAAGCAAGGAAATTTAGATGAAGCTTTCTTAGATAAACAATTTAATAATTATCAGGATTTCGACGAGTTAAACGAGGATTTAGATGACTTTAATTATTAAGTGTTCATCAATATAATTAACGAGTGTGCCTATACAGTTACATACATATATTTAGATCTTCATAATAAAAGTACCCAAATCAATACAGGTAGTTTTACTGTCATAACTTACTTTTGATAAAGTTAGTCGTTTGTGGTCTATATTAACTTTTTGATAAAATAAGTCCCTCTTTGTAGCCTTTAATCTGTTTATTAACCTAGTCGAGACCGATGGAAGAAATGGAAGGAGGCCTTTGCCCTGCAGTGAGACAGCACTTGACTGCAGTGAGTCCTATTTACATCAACATCTGATATTGTTTATTATAATGTAACTAAATACATGTGAAAATAATACGCAAACTTCGCCGGACTTGTTTTGAACTTCGCGGGACGACCTATCAGTCATCACAAGAACTATTAAAAACCACAGAGTACCTACTACGTTGTATGTACAGTGTAGATAACATATTTTGTTAATAGAGTAGATGGTGATAAAAATAATAATATAGTAAGAAACACAAACAACTGGACGCCAAATCATTTCACGTTTGCATATTGGTTCTAAAACCGGTAAAAAAAAATAACCGGTAAATAGTGCATTCATTTAGTAATAAATATTTTGACATCATTATCGCAAAAAGACGTCTTGTCTATGACTTGTTGCTTGTCAATTTCAGCTGTCATCGCTCCAGTCTATAGTCTTTGCACCATCGCTGAATGAAGTTAAGTGTTTGTGTTAAATGGTTGTGAAACAAAGAGATTTATACGAAATAAATGAGGCTCGGTAGAGATTTACTGTTTAACATTACTCATGAGTACGGAAGAGACTCTGTTAAATCTCGATTTCGACAAACCGAACACGTCAATTGCGCCGCCCGATGACGGTGTGGTATCTTTGTCGAGTAGTTCGGAGGAGATTTGTTTAGTGCCAGAGGTCGGGTTCGAGGGCAACGTGGATTCGCCAGGAGTGAACCGAGAGTCGCAGCCGCTGCTGGGCGGCCGCGGCGACTTCGAAGTTTCTTTTAATCATTTCCCAGGTGAGATACAATTTTGACCCTTGTAACATCGCACTGACTCATATTACCATTCGACTCTATTATACTTATTAGCTTGTGCTAAAACACGGGTAGCAGAATGTTTAGTACAGTACCTATGTTAAAACAACGCTTGTCAGACTTCTCATAAAGTGTATGGCTTCCATGATCATCGTTAATATTTTCGCAAAGCAAACAGATGTTCATTAATGCGTATTTGTTTACCTTGACGGCGGAATAGCTCACTTATCAATCCTGATTAGAAATTTTTACGTGTTAATGTATCACTATGTACCAAATTGCTTGTTTTCGTGTGTACCTACATTGTTATTGATTGAACTAACTTCACTGTGTTAGTTAAAACTAGTTAAAATTCAATAACGTATACACTTACAAATGTATGAACATAGCCACAGACTATTTTCAGTGAAGTGTAACGGCCGTGCTGTAGTTTCAGTGCCAATGTTTTCTTTTGTTTAATAAAAATGGAAGGTCCTTTTGAGTGCAGTGAGTATCCTTTGGACATTATAGCAGTATTTTGTTGGATATTTGGTTGAATATTACCTGAAAAATGTTTAGTAACGCTTATTACTGATAAGCCATATGGCAGGTAACAGTTATCTTAGACATTCCAGTATTATTTTACTTCTTCACTGACATAGTTTAACAAGTCTTTAGTTAAAATTAAGTAAAGAGGTTTGTTACCTCAAGGTTGAAACTTTTTTTGTGCACATTGCATTTTCTGATGCTGAAATATGTTAGATTTGGTGTAGCTATGTGGCACTAAAAAAGTAATGACGAAACATGTCTTTGTATTGCACTTTATTACAGCAATTAATTAACAAGATTGAGTTTCTTGATTAATAACTGATTTGAAGATAGTATCTTTTTACATTTTGATTGGAAACAAGAAACAAGTTATTTCTTTGGGTTTTATTAAGCTTTTATTTTTTTTAAATTGGGATACTTTAAAAAAAACATGCTGGCAGTCACGGCAAACTCTTTAAAAAGAGTAAAGTAATTAAAGCCTGTGCTTATTCGGTCTTATCACAAACCATGGTTGATTTTTAGACCAGGTTTAAACGATCAACCTAGTTTTTGTATTTAGAACTTAAGTCAGAATCTGGTTCATAGTAGTGAAACTGGCATGAAAGTTTAAGAGCGCCCATCCCCATCAACTGAACTTCAACGCGAGCGTGATTGAAATTTTTTTAGTTTCAACCATCCCAAAGCTCGAAAACAAACGAGTGACTGAGAACGCGATAACATCACAGAAAAATTGGCGCGCGGAAATTTCACAAAACTTGTTCCAGGACATATGTGTTTTTGAAAAAGCCTTACAAGTTTTTGGAAAAAATGT
Organism: Charanyca ferruginea; assembly: GCA_947361185.1. Taxonomy (NCBI): domain Eukaryota; kingdom Metazoa; phylum Arthropoda; class Insecta; order Lepidoptera; family Noctuidae; genus Charanyca; species Charanyca ferruginea. The sequence goes on along the minus strand of OX376077.1, from coordinate 17,068,408 downwards.
GTTAAAAATATTTGAAAAATAATTGGTTGTAACTAGGGAATGCAATCTCGTACGAGATTTCCGCCTAGCGAGATCTCGCGAGACTCAAAACCCAGTCTCGCGAGATCTCGCAAATTACGGGATCTCGCGAGATTGGGAGAATCGCAATTAAAACATATGCAAATGCTTGTTTTAATAACTAGTAATTGACATGATATGTAATTAAATAGAAACTGCGTTGCTTAGTTATAAAAATAATGTAAGTTTTATTTTAAAAATCAACAGAGTACTTATTATTTTGCCTCTAACTCTAATAACATTTGTTTATGTCTATAATTATTATACCTACTGTAGCTAATCAGTTCAAATTCTTACAATATTGGTAACAAAAAAGCTTTTTACAAAAAAGACAACCGCCTTCAAAAAGTGATAAATAACTTTAGCACAGAACACACATTGACTTTAGTTTCGAAATTCAGTGGCTTTGTTCTGTTTGTTGTTTTGTATTGCCACCGACTTCCGAAACTAAAGTCAATGTGTGTTCTGTGCTAAAGTTATTTATCACTTTTTGAAGGCGGTTGTCTTTTTTGTAAAAAGCTTTTTATTTTCCGCTTTTTAGTACCTCCTTCTCATTCAAATCTATTAAGAAGAGATTGAAAGTTAACTACTACAAAGATTGATGAAACTAAAACGTCGTCTATGTAAAATTTTTGGGTAATTGTTGATTTTTCAAAAAGTGCTGAATCAATTTCGATAAAATTTATATGGGACCACCCCTGAAGCATACCCTATCTATAAAAAAAAGAATTTTCAAAATCGGTTAACGTTTGCCTGAGAAATCGCGTAACAAATCGCGCACATACTTAATGCAAATTTAAGACTTATACGGTTTTCTCATGGATGCCATGGTCAGAACTGGACCAAATTAAAATGGGACCACATGGGAAGCACTAGCTTTCAAATAAAAAAAGAATCATCAAAATCGGTTCACCCAGTCCCGAGAAATCAGGTAACAAACATAAAAAAAAAAAAAAAAAAAAATACAGACGAATTGATAACCTCCTCCTTTTTTGAAGTCGGTTGAAAACAATAATTATCTATATTTAGTCTTTTGTAAATTATTACTTTAGTTTCAATAATTAAGAGTAATAGGAACATTACTTATGGTAAATAAATACAACAAAACAAAAACTTAACTTCACAAGTTCTTAAATAAATGTTGTGAGATCGTATTAATCAAATAAAAGAAGTTTAAAGTAGAAGTCAGATGAAGTTATCAAGGTACGGAAAGGCAAGTTAGTTTGTCTGAAAATGGCTTCTCAAAAACACATCATGTCGAGAGTATCATCTGACAGACGACTTCTGATTTTGCATGCCAAATACCCTGCTGCTGAAAAAGCTCGTTCTGCCTCAACACTTGTGGGAACCACAGTTGAGAGGCAGTTATGTACGAAGTTTAAAAGTTCCCCTCTTACTCCACCAGCTTCGTACAAATTCATTTCTTTTTTTATTAAAATGTCTGCATTTGTCGATCTCGTTATCTCGCGAGATCTCGTACGAAATTTGACGAGATACAATCTCGTAAAATATGGCCGGGATCTCGCGAGATCGGGATCTCGGCGAGACGAGATTGCATTCCCTAGTTGTAACGCCGTAATCGCGTACGAGCGTTTGTATGGGAAATACGACGGGTTGGGCGCTCTTAAACCAAGTTAAAGTTAAACCATGTTTTGTGATACATACATCCCTATATGTATTATTTTGTTTACATCTGTGTTAAAGTCCTCCCCTAAGATGACTCACTGACCCTGTGTTACCCTAAAGGGTAACCAAAGACATGTAAAGTTCAAGCTCATTTCAAAACAATTTTAATTTTTTTACAAAAAATGCATAATTATAGGTAATTAATCTAATCAGCTGGAACAATTTGTTAATGCAATGTTGCTTTTAGATATTAGTTTATTGTACTATCGGGGACTTTCCCGCCTGCTCAGTTAAAAAAAATTTGCCTTGGCGCCTGTGAAGTCAACGGGGCGGGGTAGAGAGCGCTTCCATCTTTTGAGTGCAAGCAAAAATTAACTTAGTGGTGGTCAGGCGTGTGTGTCCACGATAGTACAACAATAACCACAAATACAAATGAAGTAATTAATATGTACAGTTAGCCTTGTTATGCAAAGCAGAAGATAGGTTGATAGCCAAACAAGTTACTTTGTAGGTACATGACAGTAGTACAACTTCAAGGTGAGACCACATTTCTGTCATTAATTAAGCTACTCTTGCCCAATAACTTAATATTTCAAACTTTTATTTATTTTGACATCAACACCACTACCATGACAGGTTACCCCAAATCGGTAGTGTGGCCCTTAAACAATATTACAATACTAAGAACATATCATATGTAAGGTAATTTTTGTGAACTCATTCAGAGAACAGGAAAATACGTCTAGCCTTTCCGCAATTTTGTTAAGAGTATGCAAGGTGCGCGTCATTGGTGCTTTACCCAGCAAGTTGGTCGGGCAGCAGGTTGGGTAGTTGGTTGGTTAAGCACACCAGGGATGTTTTTTACCATGCAATAACATAAAAAAGTATGTTACTAGGGCCAAATCCCTTTTTATTTATTATTTATTTACACTTCATGCACAAAGGTACAAAGGCGGACTTAATGCCTTAGGCATTCTCTACCAGTCAACCCAGGGTGGTGAAGAGATAACACGGCAGGTGCATACAAAAAATATAACAAAATAGGTAAAGTACATAAACAAAACGATATAACTAATAAAATATATATCTATATAAATATATATATATATATCCAGCCCCCCCCCATCCCTTGTTTCCAGCTTAGCCAGCAGCAACTAATTTCTTAATAAAACTTTTCAAATTAAGATGAAATAGAAGTTGTAACAGTATTTAAAGGTATTTGTGAGTCATTAATGAGAAATTAAGCATTTTTTGATATATTAAATAACTTAGGTAAGTAATGTACACTTAATAAATTGTAACAAAAACTAGCTTACATTGATGTATATCAGTAGTATACTTATTGTGGTTACCTATTTTTTATTATGCACGGTCTGCCATTTTAACTTTTCACGACCCATGGTTGACTGGTAGAGAATGCCTAATGCTGGCACTTCACATGGCGTATTTGTGCAAATATTCGCCGTATTTGGATAATACAAAATCAACTTTATTTCAATAACTATAAGATAATGTATTATCTAAATAAGACGAATATTTGTACAAATATACCATGTGAAGTGCCAGAAAAGAAGATTTTTATATATAAGATTTACATGTTAACTAATGCAGGGCCTACCTCCAATAAAAGTACTCACACAGCAGTAGGTACCTACTTATTTCCAAAAAACATTTAATGAACCCCACATTTTCATAAAATGGTTTCACATTCTACCCACAGTCCTCACTTATGCAAATGTGTGCGCCCACATATCTATGTGTCACTTACCCTACCTATTGACGACACAGTTAGGCGCCATCTTCACAGTATCGAGGCGATAGTCTCGCCGTGTCATCGTGGGATCTAGAAAAAATTGTTTTTAACGTAGCAATAATTATATATTTTATAGCAATATTCATTTCAAAAACGTTAACTAAGGTCATCATCATTATGTCAACCTTTAGACGTCCACTGCTGGGCATAGGTCTCCCCCGAGGGGGTTCAGCCGTAATCGCTGCGCTTGGCCGATGCATGTTGGCGATCGCAGTAGGTGTTTTGGTACTCAGAAGGACGCTGCTGCTCATCCTCTGGTCAATATCCCTCTGTCGCCTTCTACGACACCCTCGGGTGGAAATGGGGTGATGCTATTCGCGGCTGGCAACACAGGGTTCCAAACTAACGAAACCTAGTTGATATTTGTCGTATTCGTCAACATTATGTTGCCGACACGGTTAGCGCAGTGGTTGAGCGACTGGCTGTTGCGCTGCGTGTCGTGGGTTCGATTCCCGCTCGGAACAAATATTTGTATGGCCTACAGGTAGTTGTTCTTGGCTGGCTGTTTGTGTATGTGATTATATGTTTGTAAAGACACCCTCGATACAGGAGTAATTTCTAATGTGGGCCAACGTTTTGTAAAATAATAAAATATTTTACAAAAATTATGAATGATAAATAGATTATTGTTAAATCAACAAAGATATATAAATAAATATATAAATAAATAATAAATAAATAAATAAATAAATAAATAAATAAATATTAAGGAAAGGGCAATGACCGTTATTGTCATGTTAAAACTGTTTTTCTACAATCGTCCGATGGCATAGCGAGATTAACGCCGCGATACTGTCGCCCAAAGGTAAAGTTCTTTAATGGACGATAGACGTACGAGATAGCCAGTCTCTTTACGCCCATGGTTCACGTTAAAAGTTCGCGTATTTTTAAAGTAAAACACGAGCGTAAAGGGCCGTCGATGTTTAAATACGCGGAGTACAATAAGTATAATCCAAATATTTTTTCGTTCGAGAATCGAACCCGCCACACGTAGCGTAGCTGTCAACCGGTTAGCCACTGCGCCGACCGTATCTGTTAAAAATATAGGCTTAGATTGGCTTGCTCCAAAAAAGGCACAGGTTTATAGAAGGCAGGAAGGAAGTTACATTGGTCAAAAATATATTCCCCAATTTCTTTTTCCAATTAATAGATTTTAATAAAAGAGCAGCATTTTTTAATCTTAACGGAACAAAAATACTACTCTTTATATCCATATTGTGTAACTCTCATGATAACAAAAGAATAATTTGAAAGTGGGTAGAAATTGGTTTACATTTCGTATCTTACTAATCTTTTAACCCTGCATAATGGAAACTTACTTAGTTGAACCCAATCCCATAAAGTGGCTTCTAGCTTAATTAATTCTAAAAGCCATAGTCTTAGGGGCAGCGGAAACAGAAGAGCGAAATGCACAAGCGTTTTGTATTTATTAAATGATAATGAACTTAAATACATCACAAATATAATTGAAAATTGATTGCAAGATAAATTAATTCCGCGCGGCTTTAATTTATACTCGCAGTTGCGCAATTTACAACTTTATTTCTATTAAATTTAAGTTGATTGTCAATTAACACCGGTACAGTATCTTTCTGGTGTCTCTGCGCTGACCTTCACATAGTAGCAGTAAAATAGTTTCCACTTTTAAAGGTAATATTTACGAAGTAACATCATTAACATCTGCCTAGCTTATTCGCAAATATGTTGGGGTTTGGCTTCCAGTCTAACCAGATGCGGCTGAATACCAGTGTTTTACATGAAGCGACTGCCTATCTGACCTCCACAACCCCGTGGCTGGGTAACACGATACCCCTTGGTAAGACTGGTTGTCAGATTTTCTAGCTTCTGACTACCTATAATGATTGTCAAAGATTTACGAATGACAGCCGGGACCAAAAGCTTCCTCTCTCATATTGACTTACTAGCGACCCGACCCGGCTTCGCATGGGCCTAATAGCCTTCCTCGATAAATGAACTATCCAACACAAAAATAATTTTTCAATTCGAACCAGTAGATCCTGAGATTAGCGCGTTCAACCAAACAAACAAACAAACTCTTCAGCTTTATAATATTAGTATAGATTTACTGTGCCCGACATGGTCCATAATGATCTATTATTATAAAAGTATACCTAAGCTTACATTGTGGAATGTAATAAAGTATTGAACACAAAATATGCACAAAATATACACGATACAGTAAATGCATGACTAATATATCTTTAAATCGAAAATTGATACATCGTTATTGAATACATTTTTGTAGATTGCATGTGCCATAAAACACTATTTAAAAAACATTTATCACACTCAACTCTCATATAAATACTATTGATAAAAATAAAATCATTCACAATATATCTTGTTAGTACGTATGCTTCATTGAATATTGATACCTTCGTGTACCTAGCTTGCATGCGCATGCGTCATTGAAAACAACCCACGTCATGATTACACGAGATTTGAGTTGGGGAATAGCTTTAGCTTTTGACTCAGAAATATTGCAGCATGATTTGTGTAAAATGTAGTATTTTGATGTTTTGTAAACATCGTAAACAGACAATCGCAACCGCTACCTTTATTTTATAATCGTAACTAGCTTTTAATCCGTGACTTCTTCATCTGCATATCCTGTCCGTGTGGTGTCGGACGTAAAGAATAGCACCATCCCATATCTTCCCGTGGGTGTCGTAAGAGACGACTAAGGGACTTACCAGAGAATGGACAGCAGCGTTCTCTGTGCCTTTGTAACAACCATACTGCGATCGCCAATCCGCCTGCCAAGCGTGGCGATTATGGCAAAACCCCCCTTGGGGAGGCCTATGTCCAGCAGTGGACGTCTTTCGGCTGAAATCATCATCATCATCATCATCTGCATCCGCAATAACCGACATTTACGCAAACAAAGTCGCGGGCAAAAGCTAGTAACATATAATATGTCATGTATTGTTCCCGTCACGTGGATTTCATACGGGTGCCCACGTGCAAAGCTTCAACGTCAAAACGTGATCGCGGCCGCGTGACTTCAGTTAAGCCTGAAACTGAAAGGGCATGGCCGAACGAAACTCCTAAATGTCTAAAAGTTTACCTAATCCTAATGTATTACGTAAACAAAACTCGTTATGTTGGTACGTCTCCAGTACAAATACTATTTATTTTATTCCGGGGTAAAAACAGAAGTACAATAAAATGTTATACTTACTATCTTACTAAGTTGACGACACGGTTGGCGCAGTGGCTGAGCGGTCGACTGCTGCGCAGCGTGTTGCGGGTTCGATTCCCGCCCAAGGTAAACATTTGTGTGATGAGCACTTGTGTTTGCCTTGTGTCTGGGTGTTGTTTATCTATTTATGTATGTACTTACAAAAAAAAAATGTATTTGTGTATGTATATCAGCTGTCTGACACCCATAGTACAGGGTCTCCCTAGTTTGGGGTCAGATGGCCATGTGTGAAAATGTCCCCACATATTATTATTATTAAGTAAAATTACTATGAAAAATAATTCAGATCTTACTTAGTTTAGTCCCCAGTTTTGCTCATATTAAATACCAAATGGTATCTCTAGAATAATTTAACTGTAAGTAATTTGTGGTAAGAAAATAGGTTGGCAGGCGCTATATGTAAAATAAAACACTGGTATTCAGCTGCGCCCGGTTAGACTGAAAGCCACCCCAACACAGCTGGGAAAAGGCTAGGCAGATGATGATGATATAATATATGTATGTATGTGTCACAGTCAAAACTCTTAACCAGTCAAAACTACTTTTGACTACAAAAATCAGTCAAAACTACTTTTCAACGGTTTAAATTTGTCCTTAATATTTAGAAATCCATTAGGTTGGCAGGTTTTTCTTTTGTGACCCTTTTAAAATTTTGGTTTTGTAGTGATTCTTATAACTAAGGCGTTCCGTATTTTTGATTTTGTAACGCAAACGCGTTTTATCTTAATAATGGTTTTGACTGAATCATGTCAAAAGTATTTTTGACTGTAACATATTTATGTATGTAGTATGTTCATTTGTTTGCACATGTCTCTTACACTGTTGGTCGTTTATTAACAATTTAGTATCTTTGAACGCGTCGTGATATTCCGCTGAACATTTATCGTACGATGCTTTTAATTTTATTCTTTTTACTTTCTGACATCGCTGCTTAGGCAAATGGCGTCGTTTGTTAGCGAAAAGTAAGGATTTTTATTTTTTATTGTATGCTAGTCAACCGTGTAGTTTTAGTTTGTGTGTTTGTAGAGTGATTCTGCTTTCAAGATCCTTTACCTGTAAATGCAAGTATTGATAACATCGATTTTAAAAGAGTAAGTATGGTGTTTCTTGCCTGTTCTTCTCCATACAAAACTACCTTTTGAAATTGGCAACTAGAATCAATTTTTTCTCATTTGACGTTCAAAAGTGCCTTATAATGGTCTAACTGAAATAAATGAGTTGATTTTGAAGATCTACCACGCGTAAGCACGGCATTCCTCCCAGCTGTACCAGTCCTTAATATTCCAGCACGTTTTGAGGAACTTAGACATTGCATGAACCATTATTTACGGTGCCTATAGGTACCCGGGCCTAGAGCTTAAACAATGGGGTGTAAAAAATACACTACATAGCCGTAAACGATATTCGGAGGATAGGAAAACTATGAATTTTAAATACAGTCAAAGGCACATTCAACTTTTGGAATCTCTAGGAGGGGAGAGAGGCAACTGCCCCTTTCTGTCCCCCCTTTGCGACGATCTTGCATACTGCCCATCAAATTAACAGATTAAGTGTCCATTAAGCAGATACAATTGTTAAACAAGCGCAATGATGCAATGAGTCATCATAATATGTGCGATTGTGCGTCATGGAACAGGGAAAAGAGGAAAAATTGTTGATGGAAAGCGACATTATTTTTTGGTGTGTAAAATCACTGGCTATGTTAATGTACGCAAAACATTGTGTTTACGGGTGCATGCAGTAGAACATGGGGATGGGGTTTAAAATTTAATAATAAAAAAAAGTTGGTCCTTCAATATCTCAGGCACGGAATAGAAAAAACAAGTGGAAGTGCCCATGTAGCTATCACTCATGTCATAATTATGCGGAAAATATGTTTAATATGTAATAACCTTCGTCAGTTATAATAAGTCTTAATTTTGTTTGAACAACAAATGAGCTTTTCGTTAATGAATTTATTATTCATACAAAATTAAGACTTATTACAACTGACAAAGGTTGTTATTATTTTAACAAGTTCTTCCGCATAATTGTGACACGCGCGCGCGGTCCTATAGTTGCGTGGGTATTTCCACTAGTTTATATTTTGTGTTCCATCATCCATCCAAGGTATGGTCCAAAACAGGCTAGCTGACTAAAACATGTAACTTTCGACTTTGTTACTGTGTCTTTTATGCTGGCTCAAAATATACCGTATAGATATTGAAATTAAGTCGATTTTGTATTATCCAAATAAGGCAGCATTACACCCATTATTTATTTATCCTCTGCAGGGATAAGTAATGTCATCGACCTGAAATCATAATACCCTGGTTACCAAAGCAATCGAAAGCAGACAGCATTCGTTTTGCGTTAAACCTATGCTTCGTCATAACTTGATTGTGCCTTTATCAATGAATACACGTACGTCATCAGATGCATTAGGTAAGTACCTATTCATCGCACTTATTTATGAGTTTTATTATGGTATTGGAATGACACAATTACTGCCGTCCTTTGTTTTCTTTGGTCGTCAGAATTGAGATGATCATCGTGCACTATTATATAGCCCTAACCCTTATTAGCTGTAGATTTGTAGAATAATTGTAATCATCATCATCATTTCAACCTTTAGACGCCCACTGCTGGACATAGGTCTCCCCTAAGGGGGGTTTAGCCGTAATCGCCATGCTTGGCCGATACATGTTGGCGATCGCAGTAGGTGTTATGGTACTGAGAGGGATGCTGCTGCCGATCCTCTGGTCAATATCTCTCTGTCGCCTTCTACGACACCCACGGGTACAAATGGAGTGGTGCTATGCTATTCGCAGCTGGCACCACACGGTTATAATTGTAATAATGCTATTCAAATTGTCCACGAAGATCTTGCACTGGTCGCGAAGTTGCTAAATTATTTTTACGAATTTCGAACAGACTTAGAAACGCTCGGGGCTTGCCATCCATAAAAATAAGATATCTACTTGAATGTTCTTTCTTCCTTTATCTTGAGTGCACTGACTTTAAAGCAGGTTTAGCCATACCTGGGGTATCGCAGCAGACGTCAGACGGCCTTTTGTGTTATCAAACTTATCAAGTTTGCCGCGCACAAAAACTTCGCGAACCGTACTTACGTACTTTGCTTTCTGTGTGTTTCTTTAATTTTATTTAGTCTGTTTTTCTGAAAAGGATATTTAACCGCTTTTTATGTAGTCTGCAAAATGCTTTAGGTATTGAAAAAGATTTTTCTTGTCTCTCTCGTGTAGCAGAAACCTAAACATACTATCTCGCGGCTAATTGCCCAGGGTAGGGCTGCGTATGAACTATAGTATAAAAAGTACATAATTATACAAGGTGGAATTAAACATATAAATAAGAAGACCACAAACCACAAAGAGGAGTAGGATTCCGTCGTCTTTAGGAAAAATTACTCTTTACATTTTGACCGTGTAGTTATTACTTACGCTTTTGTAGACACACCTATTTGGGCTCTTATCATGAATCATCCATGGTAAAAGTTTTCGTATCGATGTTCCTTCCAATTTGTATGTAAATACACATATTGTGTCCTTTAAACTTTAGTTCAAACACAATCTATGGCTCATTAGAACCTAGCTATTACAGTTTACGCCTGACTAAGTTTTCCCTATTGTTTCTCAATGCAGTACCATATTATTCTAATACAAGTTGAGTCAAGTCAAGTAGGTAATTATTGAGTCAAGCTGAACATTGTTACTTGTTATGTAAAGACTTATTATGAATGGCTTCATGACATCAAGGGCTTCTGTACACTGACCGTTACTTTTAGTTCAGTATTATCTGTTTTTAAAACCCTTGTAGTGTACAGAAATCGTTTTAACGTAGCAAAATCGGTTTTTGACCCCACCTTCATCTTCTAGCATTCTTCATTTCAAAAGCGGAACCAAATGTCGTTAATATCCTAAATTGATTTATTTGGGTCAAACAAACAGATATACACGATCTTAGGAACTACCTAATTTAAATAATAATTATGTGGTACAAATGTGCAACCCACACCCCACAATATACAAAACAGATGTTTATGTTATGTCAATATTTATTTAAAAAATAAATAACATTAAATAGTTTTTTGTTCAGTTTTTTGCGAAGAAATATTGAAGAAAGGGCAATGAACTCTATTGTCACGCTAAAACGTCGAAACTGTATGAAGTTTTCTGTATTGTGAATGTGGTTACAGACGCACACACGAACAAATGCTGTATTCTGTGCGAAAATGGAAACGTCGTGTTTTATAGCTCAGTAATCAGACCCAGATTTTTCAGTAATCAAATTCTCTTCCATCAAATTTATGTTTTGTTGTGCCCGACAGGGTCTACCATTGTTACAGAAAATGTTTACTTACCACCTAAGCATATAATATACATTGTGGAATGCCCTATATGATTGAGCATTGAGTATTACAACTACAAACCACGTCTGAGAGACGTATTATTACCTAGAGATGGTAGAATTTGAAATAGAAAGTGTTTTATGTAGCTCTAAACCCTTATTTTCACCTAATTGATTCTTTCACTCGATTTGGTAGCCGTCCGAACCAAGGTGACCTTTCACTTAAATGTTAGCTGATGAAATTCTTACCATTCTTTGGTCAGGTGCCCAGCTTATAGTGCCTAATACTATTTACCCGAAAAGGTCACTTGTAAATAGGGACAATCAATTCTATTAGCTTTTAGGGCCATAGTAGACTATCTATTAAGTAGATAGTCTTACATCGTACATCGGGAACTGAAGTGAAAAGTACGAGTAGGTATTTGGTATTCGCTAAAATAGTTACGTAAAAATTTTTCGCATCACCTGTTCTCACTTAGTGGCGCTAGCATAGTTTTAATCGAATTTCAGAATACCTAATACCTACAGTTTTTACCTCCGATAATCTGCCACGGTGAACACCAAGGTGAAGTGAGCTATCATCCGTCCTTATGCTAGGGAGTTACAAAGCACTACAATCGGATGACAGCTCATTTCATCTAGGTGTTCACCGAGGGAGATTGTAACAGAATAGCACTGCTGAAGTGAGTTCTTTCAGAATTGGATTGCTGAACGTTATTTTTCGCACTTTTAATATTGCAATCGAATTCCGAAAGTCGCCAAAATGTTAAGGCGCATCGACCCAGTCGCAAAATCGCTGATCTCCCAAATTTAAAGCGGCTTTGCTTCGGCCCTTAATTGGCATTAGCCAGGCGATGCGAAGCAACGAATTAGACTTATTTTGGTGGGAAAGAGCTGCAGCTCGACAGACACAGGAAGCTCCGATATACAGTTAATCTAAATAATGTACTTGACACACGACTGTCCCTTTTGTTAGAGTAAAGGGACAATCAATGCTAGTCTTTGGGCCTAAAGGATGTAGGTATGAGCTAGACATACAAAATAATCATTAAAAATAACAGAGAATATTATTTGAGTCACTGAGTCGTGCCTGATTAGCTTATCACAGTACGATACACAATAATCTTCAAGTGTTGAAAACATCGCGTAGTAGGGTAAAACACCCAGTAGTCAGCCCCGCACCAGTACTCAGCCTTTACAGACATTATTTCCTTATAAATAGTGTTGAAATTGGTTTACACCTTTAAAATAACGTTTCATCGAATCAGTGTCTCCTTATTGACTAATACGCATATCTACGAACCAATAGCATGTCAGGGTAATGAGCTACACTCGTTTATTTGCACTGCTGCCAAAGACATGACTAGATGCGTCGCCATTACTATTTTTTTCTTAAGGAAACGTGTTCTAGTTTTCGGTAAGTTTCTGTGTGTTTTTGCTGTAATTTGTAGTGGATTGATATACTTTGTTACAATAGAATACTTATTTTGTGATAAAATGAACTATTACATGCATTTTATTTGTTTAATATTTAGAAATTGAGGTGGCCGACTACTGGGTTTTGATTTTTTAAGGTAGATCCAGTACTCAGCCATAAGCGGCTGACTACTAGATTTTTGTGATTTTCTTAAATTTATTTGAAATTAACGGAGCGAGTAGCCCTAATGTGGCTCATTAATCTGGATTTAACTCTTATAAGACGAAAAGTGTATTTTACCAGTAGTCAGCCGCGTAAAAATGTACTTGCATTTCAGGGGCCGACCAATGGGTCTACAAATCCAGTTGTCAGCCGCTAGTCCTGTTGCACAAAATAGTACCTTAAATCGTTTTTAATAAGGGTCAAAGTTAACACGGTTATTTAAGCATGAAATATATTTGTTTTGGAATTCTATCATATCAAAAAGATCAATCCACTAACACAAATATAGTTATTAACACAAGCTATGGTGTCGAATAGAAATGGGATGAAGATTAGATGGCAGCCGAGTTTTTCTAGAGTCCCGCGAGAAACTCTACAAGATCGATTAGGTTCATTTAAGACTCCCAGAAATACCCCGTAAAATAGGACCTGACTCAGAGCAGTCAGAGCTGACCAAAGAAGAAACTGCTTTGAAAGAATGGTGCATAGCGTTAGCATTAGCGTCGAGCCGCTGTAAGTGAAGAAGGTATTCGGAAGTGGTTTGCCGAACTAATTACGCATTAAAAACAATTTACATTTTTTTCGATCCCACAATCCCTTAAGATAACCAGTGCGTCCTACCCGTAATGACTTAGGGAGTCGAAAAGTGGACACTCATCGTGGGTCTGGTCCACAAATTCAAGGCTGCTCAACGTGCTATGGAGAGAACGATGCTCAGGATTTCCCTAGTGGATAGAAAAACATTACGCGTCATATCAGCACGCTAAAATGGAAGTGGGCCAGCCATGTGTATAGACAGACGGACAGACAGTAGATGGAGCAGACATGCTTTAGAGATTGCGTCTAGGCAAGCGTAGTATGGGACGCCCTGCGGCACGATGGGCCAAGATTTGAAGAAGGCTGGCAGCGGATGGATGTGGGCTGCCTAAAACCGAGTTGGTTGGCGTGGCGATCTCTGGCGAAGGCCTACGTTCAGCAGTGGATGACAATATGCTGATATAAAAGAACTTATATGCCAAATATGCAAGAATAAGTGAGAGGCTGACTACAGGGTAAGACATGGCTGACTTGTGGAGAAATGAGGCTGACTACTGGTGAAAAGTGCCATAATTTGTTTAATGTCGATTTTTAATATTATTCTATTATAAATTTTATGTTTTGTTGATATTTTTCGTAAATATAATAAGCAACCTTTCTCAAAATAATTATTGTTATTATTCATAGTGTTTAATATTTAAAATACAGTTGAACCAAATTTTAGTTCTCACTAAAAGGCTGACTACTGGGTGTTTTACCCTACACAATTTTTTATAATGAAGACATTTTTTATGAGGTTACTTAAGTACGTATTGAACTAATTATAAACAACAATATTGGTTTTATCAGCTTTTCTGATAACGTAGTTTGGTGAATCTTAAGTAAATTGTGAGTTCATGTTATGATTACAAAATCTTTTCTGCAAATAAAATTTTGTTCTGCAGTTTAGTGGCTAATATCAAATACTGACCCATTTTCTAAGAAACTTTTAAAAGAGCTGTGTTTAAATTTCGTTCTGCGTATAACTCAGATCATAACTAAACAAATAACCAGAAATATGATGCTTGATGTTTACGTTATTTTAGAGTGCTGATTCCCAGAATTATAGGACGTATGAAAAGGATCACGCCCGCCAAGAATGGTTAAAAAATATACAGAAAATGATACTAAGTTCTGCTAGTCCTTAGCTAAACAATAGTAGCCCTAGCTGCCAGCTATAGGATATAATAATTATAGTATAATTATCATTGTCCGCAATTCACCTGGGGGCCAAGTCTGCTATTTTTATAATTTCGTCATTCCAACACGATCCCTTTGTCATTTTGCTAAAAGTTCGTAATCTGCTAAATTCATAATGGCCTATCATTGGTCGGTCGAATTAAAAGCAATGACTGCACAATGCCGTTCTAATGGTGGGTCACTGATCAAAGGAACTGTCAAAATTGTAGCAGATTACCACCTAAGTCAATCATTCATTTGTCATTTTGTACGAGATTACCATTATATATAATTTCTTTCAATGGCGTGTCAGTGGTTGACCATTGGAAAGTCATAATGACGCCATTATATTAGTAGATTACCAAACTTGTCAAAATCAACAATTATGAAGTCAGTGATAGACCATTCTGACACTATTGTAATAGCAGACTTGAGGCCCAGATCTTAAGCGATGATGCGGCCTAAGGTGGAGCACGCTTACCTAGGACCTAAACTGGTTCCCTCGTGCCTTGGAAGATACCCAGATTATATGTATCGGGGTATAGAGAGGCGAACAGTGAATTCCACGGTCTGGGCAGTTCGCACAATAAATGTGAAATCGAAGCGCTTGGTTCGAGACCGTAGAGCTTCAACCGTATAGCGGTGACTCTTCGCTGTATCCCTGCTCGTCCGTACATTATTATGTATTCTAATAAATATACGCTGAAACCTTCTTAAATCCCGGAAGCAGATACTAAGCATAAAAAGTCAGTCCTCAACTGCACCTAAGGCGCCATATCTACAAGCAAAGTGGATCGCGTCTATTTTTACGCCATGCCAGCAAATTCAATAGAAACTTTATGTACTTAAGTATCAATCTTCACACGAATATCTCATTGCGGCGATAATTTGTTGACACGAGGAGACTTACAGATATTCTAATCCTAGTTGTAGTTCTTAAACTGGAGAAGAAAGCTTATCCACCAAACAATCAAACTACACAAGTATTAATCTACTATTGGTTGTACAGATGACCCGCAGTTCAGCGAGTTGGTATGGCAGGCGGAGGTGGCCATCGACAACGGTATCTTCCCGGAGAGGATATACCAGGGATCCAGCGGGTCTTACTTCGTCAAGAATCCTGGAGGGGTAAGCTTAATATTTTTATTACTTCCACTGACAGGAAAGGTGGCTAAATCCAACTATTTAAAACCATTTTGTGTGGCCATTAGTTATCTTAGATACTTTTATCTGAAAAATACACTGCAAACCTTCCTTATTCATTATTTTCAACACCCTTGAAGAGAAATATCGGTCTCCATTCTTCGTACGAACCTCTTCGCATTATTCGGCCCTTAGTAATGCATATTAATGTGTTGACTTAGGAAGACTTAGAAAGAAGAATCACTGAACCGTCTTGTTATGTACTTGCGACCTTTTGTAATTGAGATGACCGAGGGACATATTTCTTAGCTGGACTTTGCCGCAAAATTGCAGTCTTGGCCTGCCTTCAAACTACACTCGGCGTCACAAAAATCGCACCTTTTCGAAAATAAGTTTAAAACATGTCCCGCCAGTAACGAATACATTAAACCCAATTAATATTGGTATCAATTAAAAGTATGTTTAACGACCTTTAAATTAACAACAGTTAGAATTCCTAAACACAACAGATCTCATTAGCACGTAACGTTAAAAAAAATGTTGTTAAAATACGCATTACAACGGCCACTAATTGCACCTCCCTACAAGGGTATAAAACGGGCGACCCGGGTTAAATGTGGGTCATTCGCTATTCAACCTTTGAAGTGAACACACGTAAACAGCTACAGCAAGAAAAATACCCCAGAAGATGGATACCACTGCAGATGAAGCCGCTCAAGTCATTGCACTACTGCAATCAGGGATGCGGCAATGTGATGTTGCTCGGCAACTGAACTTGAGTCGTTTTACCGTTCGACGAGTGTTCCAACGTTTCCAAGAGACTGATGGCTATATCCGAAGACGTGGATCTGGAAGACAACGGTGCACATCCGAAAGAGACGATCGCTTCATTGTTTCGACGTCTTTACGTAATCGGTTCTCCAATGCTGTTGAGCTGCAACAACAACTGCGATCAGCTCGCAGAACTTCTGTAAGCGTCTCCACGATTAGAAGAAGAATGCGGGAGAAGAAAATTGCAGCTCATAGGGCTGCTACAGGGCCCAAATTGACTGCACAGCATAGGAGAGACCGGTTGCAATTTGCCCGTGACCATGTGGATTGGACAATAGACCAATGGAGGGCTGTGCTCTTCTCGGATGAGACGAGGGTGTGTCTTTTCTGCAACGACAGGCGTCGAAGAGTGTATAGGAGGCAAGGGGAACGATTCGCACAAGCCTGTATTCAAGAGACAGTGGAATACGGGGGTGGCTCGTGCATGTTCTGGGGCGGCATGTCAATCGACGGTAAAACGAACCTTGTGTGTGTTTCTCGGACTGGAAGTGCTCGCGGGCAAGGGTCGCTGACTGCTGCTCGGTACATAACAGAGATCTTAGAGGAGCAGGTTGTCCCTTATGCGGGTTTTGTTGGCAGTGGGTTCACGTTAATGCACGATAACGCCCGTTGTCACACCGCTTTAATTGTAATTAAAGACTACCTGCAAGAAGTTGGCATCCCTGTTATGCGCTGGCCGGCGCGAAGTCCAGACCTGAACCCTATTGAGCACCTTTGGGATGAACTGAAACGGCGAGTACGGGCACGAAATCCTGCCCCTACCACTCTCCAAGACCTTCAAGATGCCGTCGTTGCAGAATGGGACAACATTCCACAAGAGACTGTTGTCACATTAATAAGGTCCATGAGAGAACGCATGGAAGCAGTCATCAGGGCTAGGGGGGGTAACACTAGGTTTTAAGTTAGTTTTAAGGACTTTGTTGTAATTTTTGCTGATAAAATAAAATTTAACTTTTTAATCATTTGCTTTTTTTTTTTATTCCCTGGTAAACAAAAAACCAAATCCATTGATTTATTCTGAAATTTAAATAAATTGCCTTTCCAATTATACCTTATAGTCATATGTATACCATTGATTAATAGGGTTAAAATGACTTTGAAGGGAATTCTTAAAGAGGTGCGATTTTTGTGACGCCGAGTGTAGTTTAAATATGAGACACGATCGTGTGTTATGTGCGGTTTCATGCAGTGTTGAGTTATAGCTCGTTTTAAATGAAATATTGTAATATAAGATGCAATATTTTATTGTATGGATATTTTTATCGGTTCTAAATAATGTGTTGTTCAGCAAGCTGAACCATCTCCTTGATGAATAATAGACTTATTTGTTTTCGTTTACGCAAAATAATATCATTAAAAAAAAAACATCACATCCGTATTGTTTTCCGCGTATAGGTACTCTTTGCGCCAGTTTATGTTCATAGTAGATAAAAACCAGGAAACACAGGAAGGTTTCTGTACCACACATGGGTTATTACCGTTTAGCAGCCTTTGGTAAAGAACCCTGAAAAAGGGCCAAGTCCGAGAGACATCATCACAAATCCAGACCAGGGCCTCAAATCTGCTATTACAATAGTGTCAGAATGGTCTATCATTGATTTTCATAATGACGCCATTATATTAGTAGATTACCAAACTTGTCAAAATCAACAATTATGAAATCAATTATAGACCATTCTGACACTATTGTAATAGCAGACTTGAGGCCCAGGGTTGCTGTGTGGTGTGTCCATTTGTACATTTTCAGTAAGAGCTGAAACAGCCAACCCAACAACGACCTCTTTTTAAAATATACAAAGTGTAACGTTAAACATGCAAAACCTCAGACACCCCAAATGATTTTTAATTCAATTGACCTAATTCTGAGAGCCAAAAATCATAAAAAAAATGTAAGGTTTTATGTGCTGTTTTAGTTTTACTAAGACTCGTATTTGCATTGAAATAAGAACTATTATTATCACGCGTATGAGAAAATTTAAATTGGACGACAACCATTTGTGTTTGTTTACCTATTTTGGCAGGTTTGCGCACGTGATGGCTTGACTTATTAATAAATAGACAGGGCAACATGTTTAATGAAGATTTTTTGAAAAATGTGACCTATATTAAAAAGTGGTTCAATTATTCAATTGATTCTGCTCGTTATTCTAATCAAACTACTTTCAGGTTTTGCGTATTTGACGTTACACCTTGTATACTTACACAACAGCAACATACAAACAACAATATGATGATGATGATACCTAGCCGATTTCGGCCACAGCGACTGCATTTCGGACTTCATGGTGGTTAGCTAAGATGTACTACTCTCTCATGCCTCCCTCATGTGACCAATCACAGCAGCCAGCACAACACCAACATTTATCGCTCATTTTATTGTTACCCGCAAACTTTATATAGTTTCGCAGGGAAATGGAACGAGCGGACATTATAATACTGTCATAAAACGGGGAAGAGAGGGCCGTGAGCTTAGCTCTCACTTTTGGTATGACAGAAACATTCCAAGATTAAAAAAGATACACCCCAAATACATAATCTCCTCCTACTACACTACACTATCCCGGGTAACCTACGGGAGATCGCCAGCAACGCTGCTAACCTTTTTCGAGCAGCTGGGATGGATTGAATGATTTACTTCCCAGCTGCAACGCTATTCTGTTAGAATTCACTTCAGTGCTCACTTCTGATTCTGCGATGAAAACTGTATTAGGTATTCTGTAACTCGATGAAAAATACGCTAGCGCCCGCCAGGCGCCAGTCTAAGTAAAAACATAGGTAAAGCCCCAGATTATTAAATAAAAGGCAGATAGACCGCGTGGAACACTGAGAGTGAAGCCACCAAAGCAAATACAATTCAAAAGCGAGTACCTACAATCTCGTGTTTGAATTCGCTTTTGAATTTGTATTTGTTTTTTTTTACGAAGCGCGATTGAAGGTATTCGCTGTTGAATTTGTATTTGCTTCGGTGGCTTCGCTCTCAGTGTCAAACGGACAATATTATCTAATTGTATTTGAGAGAATACCAAATACTTCAGATGAGTTACAAAGTGAAGTTAGAAATGATAGGAATTCGCGGCTGATTTCTTACACGACGTGTCCGCGTAAATCTCTCTCTTACATCTTATCTCGTTCGTAGACGAAATCACAGATTGAAAAATAGTTTATGTCCATAAATAGATCTTATGCTACCTTTTTGTTAATTTTAATAAAATTAATATCGGTTCAGTGTTATTCGTTCTGGAACAAACAAACCGACGGACAGTGGTACTTTAGAATTAATTGTATTACTTTCGATGCAAAATGTATTTTAGGTGTTTGTAGAAGCACACAATATGCACATGCTTTTAAAACTAAAACAAAAAAATAATATATTTTCTGACTTCTTCTTCCGCCTTTGAGCTAGTTATAGTATTTTGAACATTATTCCGACTAAAGTTCTTAATGTAAGTAATGTGTAAAACTGATTTTAGAAAGGATTCTTATAAATTTTGTAATAAGAACTTGACCTTAGTCTGAATAAAGTCAATAACTGAAGTTTTCAACTTGTGGTGCGTAATGAGTCGAATTTAAACCACCATAGAAATTCCATTACCATAGAAGTTCAGATTGCTATGGCACTGATTTGCTATGGTATTGTTGGAAAAAGAAAATAAAGTAATACAAAGACTGATTGAGGTTTTGTTTGACTTAGAAAGGGACATATACTTTCCTTGTCGCTTTTATAAGGTTTATGACCCATAAATGTGATGATTAATTCATAATCAAATAAATGTTGGTTATAAAAGAAAAGAGCGAAAGAGTGTGATAGCGAGATATAATTGGCAGGAAATGCATGATATTTAAGCGTAGAGAATTAGAGACAATACAGTCACAAGCATAAATATGTTGTGACTTCGCAAAATTTTAAAGCAATTTTCTCTTAAAGATTTGAAATCATACGTTTTTTGGAAAACGTCGGTAGAACGTATAAGAGTATGTAATAAAGTAGACTTGAAACATTGAGTTATACTTGAAATGATGAAATTTAATTTTATAACTGAATGAAATGCTGCGTTCACAATAGAGAAGGAGAAAGAGTAAAAAGCACGATAAAGATTAAGCGCGGCGTAGCTACACAATTCAGTCCAAAAACTTAATTCAATAGATTCTATTTTCTTTATGTTGACAGACCTGATATTTTTTGTTGTCATAGCTACGCGAATATCTATGAACAAATTATATACATAATATAAAATACATCATAAAATGTGTTTGTACATTGATATTTACAAAGTCACTACACGTCCTTTCTCAAAGTTGCAGTCGCTTTATTAATATGTATAAAAGCTAAAGAGTTTGTTTGTTTGAACGCTAAATCGAAACTACTGGCCCAATTCTAAAAAATATTTCGCCGATGGAGCTCTTCGTTATCATTTCAGAGAGCATTTCACCGCTTTTGAATTTGGCGTAATTATTATAATTTGTAATATTTACCTGTTTCCGCCTTCGACTTCGTCCACGTCACTGTTAATTAATAATTATTCAAATTATGCTTGTGTTAAGCTAGGGCAATCTATAATTTGTGTTGAATTTTAGCTAGTTTCCGTTCAGTCATCATCATTCATTCATCATGAAAGAGTAACAAACTTTTCCATCCATCCATCCGTCCGTCTGTCCGTCCGTATGTCTGTCCGTCTGTCTGTCTGTCCGTCTGTCTGTCTGTCCGTCCGTCTGTCTGTCTGTCCGTCCGTCCGTCCGTTCGTCCGTCCACCCATCAATGCCACGAACTTTCGCGTTTATAACAGTTATAGTAATATAGGATGCTTCTTACTGTTTGTACAAAGAGCAAAGAAAGCAACTACTAGTATTAGAAGTATGTTTATATTTGGCGAGTTCTTTCATTTTTATTTTTTCACCTAAATTTTATACCTAACATAAGTCTTTTTCGTAGAATTAATCTGACTGAATTTTTTTGAATGAAAAAACAGAACAAAATTATTATATTTTTTATTATTCGCAAAGGTTCGGTAAGGTAAGACTTCTTACATCAAACATCTAACAAATATGGGTGTTTATTTTGTTAGATGTTTGATGTTTGGTGTTTGAACACACAAAACAGTGTCGCAGGAGACCCGGCTTTATACTGGGTATAAAAGTTTAGTGAAATTCACTCTTAATTTTTAATTATATTACTTGATTTTGCTCTTAACCTCGTCCGCGGGAGTTATCTTGATAATAAAATATAGTCTATAATAATAATAATAAAACCATTTATTTTCAGGTAACAAAGACCCATAGAAAAATAGCTTAACTTAAGTATACATAATTATAACAATAAAACAATAGGGTATTTTACTCTATACGAGAAAAAATCTATAAATATGTTATTGAGACAGTTTAGGCATAAAGCAGTCGGAAAAGGCAAGTTTTAGTTCATAAAATAACAAAACAATTTTTTAAATTCAATTCAAAGTTTTCAGTATTTTTAATCTGTTATAAAACACCGTGAAATAGTAGCGGCCATGTTATTACGCCATACGGCTGTGTAAACAAAAAAATGTCAACTGTCAGTGAACCGATTGGCGTAATATAGGCTTTGTACTTTTATTATTTTCGTAACTAACGTAATTTTTTCATTATTACACCTATTACAAAATATGCTTTTAATTATTCTTAAATGATATACAATTATCATATTTAATATGAGCTCATTTGATACTAAACGAACTGACGTCATTTACGCTGAGCATTAAGGCGTTCAGTAAGAGGCGTTTTCGTCAAACTACGCGCGAAATTTGAAAATTTAAAATTTAGACGCATTTTTATGGCACTTATCGATTGAATAAAAATTTTGTGTTTTTTTTTGGTGGCATATTAGCACTAGAGAATTTCATTGAGACGCTTTTCAAAAATGGGTGTAATACCCTATTGTGTTAGTAAATAAAACTTAAAACTATGTTAGTATCACTTAGTTGCACTAGGCACAGCTACGCGCGGCTTTGTTCGCTAGGCTTATAGCACTTAGGAATAACCTGAGTGTGAGCTATATTTTAGAGGTTCCTAGTATAGCTTGGTAAATTCGTATGTGACCCTCCCATGGTCCACGCGAGTAGAGACGTTACTATCCGATGTCGTATTGTACACACGGCTACACATCAAGCTATTCATTTCCAGTTAATGCTGATCTCGCATTGTATAAGATTTCCGTACAATGCGAGGTCAGCTTATACTGAAAATGTATAACCGTGTGTACACCGCTACAGACAACCACTTTTACGAGCGCCCCGTCGTCGGCCGCGGACCATGAGAGTGTCACGTAAGAAATTGCCAAGCTAACAAAAACAAATATGGAAAGGACAAAAAACAAACTTTTCAGCTTTATAATATCACTATAGGCTAGTAACAGATGTACCTGTGGGTTTCTTCTTGACGTGACGCTAACAATAACATAGATATAGCGTATTTTATTATATGTGTACCTGTTACACCGATCTTTATCAAACAATCATTATGTTAACTTTATAAATATTGATTTATTAGATAAGTATTACGTTACATACAAGGTACTGCAACATTGTGAACGTTTTATATCAAAAAGATAAAACGGTCAAACATAAACCAACCTCGTTTTATTAGAACATACTATACCCTGTTCACAATAAGATTAGACATTTACAAAAACCTTTTTTACAGTCCGTTCAACCGATTTTTACTCATATTGCGTTGGTAGCATGACAAATGGCACCTGCGGTAAACAGTTGTTATTGTAACCACTTTTTTGCTTCTAATGTCATCCTTAAGCCTACGGAATAGAAGTCAAAATCGGTTGAAGGGACTGTAAAAAAGGTTTGTGTTTATGTCTAATCTTATTGTGAACAGGGTATAGCTTCGTGAGTTCGTCCGCATGTTAGAAGAAAATTTCATTTTCCTAAATGTATGATTATTTTTCCTGTGTTTGTCTCGTATCAAACCGTTTTCTGTTGGACAATACGTATGTAAAACTAAAAACCATCCACTTTACACAAGACACAACTCCTCTAAAAAAAAGCATTTCGTTTTAGCCCTGCTAAACACCCTATTAATTTTCAAATAACTGTAAAGTTCGATTTTTAGTTGCTTTGAAATCAATGAATAGTCAATTGAATGATGTCACAGCAGCATATTGCCCTACATAGTCTATGGGGGATCGACTTTTGACAGCTCCTAAAAAGTAGGTCAATTAGGGGGCAGACAAGAGCTAAATAGCGCCACGCATTATTTTATTTATTTTACTCCTTAATCAAATCAAAGAATCATGGCGAGATCCATACATTCATTTGTATGAAAAAATTAAATCATTTAGAGGGTTTAAAATATTTCCCAATGTGAAGAATACATTACCAGGAGTAGATTGATATACTCACAATATTTTTAAACCCCCGCATGATTAAAATATTTTGAAATGAAAATTAAAGTTTTTCGTTTCATCTCGTGGCCCATTTTGTATTTATAAAAAAAAGAAAGTGACAAGTGACAGTAATATATATCAAACTGACAGACAAGTGATGTGAATCGTTGTTTACAATGGCGGAGTTGAAAAAGTACATTGATTAAGCATTATTTATGACATTATTTCCCATAAAATGATGCAATTTTAGTGTAAGACCTGCGAAACAGCGTTTCGTTCTGAAATAATAAGCTTTTCGTTAAACTATTCACTATTAACATTCATTTTTAATGCGGGGTTTTAAAATTATTATAAATGCCGGAAGATACTCTTTAGGCACCCAAGAGTATAAGAATTAGGATTCCAACTTCTCTAAACATCTTTAGTTTTTTTGTACAAATCTTGCCATGATTCTTTAATCAATCTAAAACTGTACATAATAAATTATAAAAAAAAAAAAAAAATATAAATTATAAAAAATAACGGAAACTTAGGTACTCCAAAAACACTATAGGTAATTTTAGGAGTAAAAGAAATTAAATGATGGGTGGGCGCTAGTTGACTTTTGTCTACCCTTTAATAGACTACACCCGTATTTTCTAAAAAATACTATGAAACTCGTTTTATTATTTAATTATCTGTGAAACCCAGAGAGATACCTGAGTGTTGCATGTATAATTAATTTTAATTATCAGTGACGCAAGAGAGATGCAATGATATTATGTCGTGACATTGTGCAAGTTTCTTACCAAACAGATAACACGTTGCATTGTAAACTTGTCCTTCAGGTATCGTAGCTATGTTCCGGGTTTGGTTAAAGCTAGAGCCACACACAAAGTACAAAATCTTATTTCTCTTACAAGGGGAATGTTTATCCCATAATCCTCCTTAGATTACGGCATTACAATGATTAATTTAGAAACGGGCAACCGTGTTTTCCCTACTCACTATGGTCACAAAGCTGTTTACCAAGCGTTTGATCATGTCACAAAGCGGTTGCTTACCGAGAACTTCGCCGCGAGGGGGCGCTGAGTGTTTTTCACCTGTCAAAATCATCTTACCGATTGTTAATGCGATCAATCGGCGGTACGTCAAAACACCTATACCCTGTTCACAATAACATTAGACATTTACTCAAAACTTTTTTACAGTCCGTTCAACCGATTTTGACTTATATTGCGTTGGTAGCAATTACAAATGGCAACTGCAGTAAACAGTTGTTATTGTAACCACTTTTTTGCCTCTAATGTCATCCTTAAACCTACGGAATAGAAGTCAAAATCGGTTGAAGGGACTGTAAAAAAGGTTTGTGTTTATGTCTAATCTTATTGTGAACAGGGTATAGCGCTTTCTAGCGGCGAAGGTTTCAGTAAGGAATCCATTGACGGCTGAATAATAGTAACAAACCATCAAACACTTTACGCGGAATAGGGAACATTACGTGAAACTCGGCGCAGAGGGCGCCACCAGCACATTCCGTAAATCGTAACCTCGTATTCTTGTTATATTATGTTATTAATTGCAATAACTAGGTATTTTGTGAAAATATATCAAAGTTTTAATTAATCTTACTTACCTAACTGTACTTTAACCATATTATAGCGTCCTACGACCATTTGAAAGTGGATTCTAGGTTATGCTCAGAATAAAATAATATTTGGTTGTCTTACATGATAAATGTGAACGTTATTCTGTAAATTCGACTATCTCACCTGAATACTTAACTTGAACATAATATTTTAGAGTGATTTTTAGCTACTTCCCAAAGTTTTCGAACATTTTCTTCTTTTAGAAATGAATAATTCCCTTCATTTCTTCATCGAAATACACAGCACTGATACTCTATCGTATAATATAACACACTTCCCAATTTTGTACTCAGTTAAAGGCAGAATTTCACGCTTTGAACGACTCGTCGATAAACTGTTTACGGACTATGCTAGTGCTGCACTCTGGTGCCAGAACATTGCAGTAATATCCCCTATTCATTTGCCAGACCTCATTCCGATCCATCCCAATCTTCAGCAGTAAATTTTATGAGCTAGTGACGATAATTGTAATCCTTTTCCACGATAAGGGCATAATTCCAAACTTAATCGCATTTTGTGACTTAGTATTATTCTACTTAGTAGCTTTTATCCGCGACTTTGTCCGCGTGAATTTCGGTTATCGCGGATGCAGGCGAAGTCTCGGATTATAAAGTAGCCTATGTCCTTCCCCAGGGTTCAAGCCATTTTCATATCAAATTTCATAAAAATCGATTCAGCCGTTTCATCGTGAAAGCTTAACAGACAGAGTTACTTTCGCATTTGCAATATTAAAGTATAGATACTTGCTGGCTTAAGGTATTTAATTCCTATTTTCATCCACACTAATGCCACCTAAATGTAATGCCTAAATATGATTAGACATTTCTTGGGGGAGGCCCATGTCCAGCTGTGGACGTCTTTCGGCTGAAATGATGATGATGATAATTTGAATTTTCTACTTTCGGCACTGCAATTTTTTTGTCCATGTTTACTCATTTAATTTTTTAACTATTACAGAAAATCATAGGCGTTTTCAAGCCTAAAGACGAGGAGCCATACGGTCGTCTCAACCCAAAGTGGACAAAATGGATGCACAAGTTATGTTGTCCGTGTTGCTTCGGTCGCTCGTGCCTCATCCCGAACCAGGGGTACCTCAGCGAGGCGGGCGCCAGCCTCGTCGACTCCAAGATAGGCCTCAAGATTGTGCCAAAGACCAGGGTGAGTTGAACGAGTAGTCGCAGGTAAAGGCTAGTAGACCCATTAAAATTTATTGGGTCTACTAGCCTTTTTGGTCCAGTTCTGCTCTGTCTGTCTGTGTTGTGTCTGTCTGTGCTGTGCTCTGTGTTCTGGTCTGTTCTGTCCTTGTTTGATTGGTCAAAGGTTAAGCTACGCTAACCGCGGCCGGTCTGTGGATGGGTGACCACCCCTTTCATACCGAGTTCCCTCCGTGCCTCGGAAAGCACGTAAAGCCGTTGGTGTCGGCTGTCATTTGTAGATCTTTGGCAGTCGTTATGGGTATAGTCAGAAGCCAGAAAGTCTGACAACCAGTCTTACCCAGTATCGTGTTGCGCTGGGTTGTGGACGTCCGATAAGCAGTCGCTCCATGTGAAACACTGGTATTCAGCTGCATCCTGTTAGACTGGAAGCCGACCCTAATATACTTGGAAAAAGGCTAGGCAGATGATGTGGTCTAGTTCTGCTCTGTATCCTGCTTGGTTTGGAAAGAAGTGGAAAATGTGTTTTTTTTTTCTTACTCCTCCGCTGTTCTTTTCTAATCAATTTCGTTGCGGGATCCAAGACCCTTGTAATGTTTCTCCGGGACTCGTGTCGTGTTTGTTTCTAGTGGTCGCCACTGTTGATTCTGACTTTCAGAAGTTGCAGTGGTTTGGGAATATTGAGGCGGGATTGTCCCATTAAAAAAAAGGCTAATACTTTGATAGCAATTGCCTGGACTATGCCCGCGTGAAGGTCGGAAATCGCGGACGCAAATGAAATCGTCGATAAAATAGTAACCTATTTCTTTATCCAGATCTCAAGCTTATCTTTTTGGTTTTAAATTTCGATCAGGTAACAAGCAGATATAGTTACTTTCGTATTTATAATTTTACTAGCTTCTGTCCACGACTCCGTCTGCATGAAAGTCATATTATATCCGAGACGACACGGTTGGCGCAGTGGCAGAGCGTGTCGAGGGTTCGACTCCCGCACGAAACAAATATTTCAATGACCTACAGGTATTTGTTTCGAGTCTGGGTGTTTGTGTATGTGAGTTTATATGTTTGTAAAAGCACCCACATGCAGGAGAAATTCCTAGTGATATAAAGAAAAATAAAATATCCGATGACACGACACTCCGCAGTGTACCTTTCTATCAGTGAAATATTTTTTGTCGGATCGACTTATCGGATGTGTCATTCATCATCATCATCATCATCATCATCATCATCATCATGTCAACCTTAAGACGCCCACTGTTGGCCATAGGTCTCCCCCAAGGGGGGTTTAGCCGTAATCGCCATGCCTGGCTGATGTATGTTGGCGATCGCAGTAGTTGTTACGGTGCTCAGAAGGACGCTGCTGCCCATCCTCTGGTCAATATCCCTCTGTCGCTTTCCACGACACCCACGGGTAGAAATGGGGTGGTGCTATTTGCGGCAGAGGCACACGGCAAATCGAATTCGGATTATCGGCTGTGTAGTTTCGGAGAATACTTCCTACATCCGAACATACAACCTTTCCCTCTTATATTATTATTTGATTTTGCGGCTGTGATATCACTGCGAACAGAGTTGGTCTATTGTGATCGTTCCCTCTTATAACATTAGTAACATAAGTGTGGATGTGGTTTTACAGTGCTTAGATAGAAGATCTTATAACCGAATTATGAAAAAGGTGGGTTACTTCCATGAAAGGACACCTTCATGCCGTGGCGTACTGCTATTTCTGAATTGCTCGCTAAGATATGGTAGTTAGATCACCGTGTTACCCAATTCCTTACTGACAACTTACAAGAGCATTTCTTTCCTTGAGCCCTAGTCCAAATGCAAAGCACGTTAGCGCTCGCTATAATTGAAAACAGTACTCAGACTTAAACATCATTCAGATGTGCATGAGCAATCGGTTGTACTGTATGGGTGACGGGGGATGTCTAGACACAGCGCGCATCGATCAATTGAATTATCGTCATCTGAATATAACCTTACACGAACACGCATTGCGATTCTTTATCGCAAAATTATGACGCATTCCGTCGAAATTAAAGGGTTTTTATTTTTATTGTCTGCACTCATCGATTTAAACATAAACTAAGCCAAATCTGACATTCCTTCGTGCGCGTAATGTGCTTTAAAGGGGGTATTTAGTTGTCTCTTTACAATCTGCGATAGATACTTACAAATATAAATAAATAAAATTAAAGTCATCATCATAATGTTCATTGTGTGTGTGGATGCAATAAATGTATTGAGTATCATCATCTGCCGAAAGACGTCCACTGTTGAACATAGGCCTCCCCATAGAACGCCACAACGAGCTGCAATCTGTCGCTTGCATCCACCGGTTACCCGCGACCTTGACGATGTCGTCGGTCCATCAGCTGGTAGGAGGCCTACCAACGCTGTTGCAAAGGTTCTCGATTCTTCGAGCGATGTGGCCTGCCCATTGCCACAAAAAATTTAAGTGCCTGTTTGTAATGTCAAAATAATATCTTTTTATAAAATGCATTTGAAAGTATATGTACGGTCACCAAAGGAGATAAGTATCCATGTCGCCGGAAACAGTTGAAGTTTACTTAGAAACCGATAGGTGTTTATGAATAAAATAAAATACAATTAATAGAGAATAAACAGTTCAATGATTTAATAAAATTTCATTTGAAAACCCCCATTGGTTTCTAAGAAATCTTCAACTATTCCCGACGACATGGATACTTATCTCTTTTGCTGACTGTACACGGTGCTTACGTAAATAATCAAAAATATTTATTTTTATTTTTTGTCAGTTTGTCCGTCTGTTTATTCCGGTTAATCTCTGCAATGGCTGGACCGATTTTGGAGAGACTTTCACTGGCAAATGACTGGTGTTATAAGGAGTAACTTAAAGCTACTTTAATTTTAAGAAAAATATAGGTCTCCGAGCAAAGATAACCGAGAATCACGCGGACAAAGTCGAGGGCAACTGCTATTATACTATAAATATTTGAAAGTGCGATAATACATCGTAATGAGAAAGTACTAAAAAGCTATTTTAAAATCGCGCTGTAAAAAATCAGTGCGTGTTCGCTTCACTCAAGATAAACCTTAATACTCCGTAGAAAAATTTACATGACCTTATTGGATGATATTTTAGTTTCTTTTATTGTGTTTAATACACAATCCTTGTATAACTTATGTTATTTTTTTTACTACAAATCTTTATATCTAAATAATATATATAAAAGAAAGTCGTGTTAGTGTTACACTATTTATAACTGAAGAACGGTTAAACCGATTTAGATGAAAATTGGTAGGGAGGTAGCTTAGAAGGAGACGGACATAGGATTCTTTTTTTTTGTAGGTGTAGGGTAGGTGTAGTGTAGGTGTAAGGTAGGGTAGGTGTAGGGTAGGGTAGGTGTAGGTAAATAGGGACAGGACAACGTCTGTCGGGTCAGCTAGTAGACTTATAAAACAAAGTCGCTCTCGCATTCTGTACGCTTAGATCATTTAAACTAAGCAATGGATTTCAATGCGTATTCATAAATAGAGTGATTCAAGAGGAAGGTTTAATAATAATATGTAGGGATATTTCACACATGGCCATCTGACCCCAAACTAGGGAGACCCTGTACTATGGGCACAGTATAAATATTAGTAGGTACTACCGTACAGTAGCGACACGCTCCACCTCCCTCTGAAACCGTTCCTCACCTCTCCCCGCGTCGAACGACTGCTCTGGGAAACTGCGTTTTTGTTCGAGCGACGCACAGATAGGTACGTGCGTGTGTGTGCATGTCTACGCGGGGAGAGGTGAGGAACCGTTTCAGAGGGAGGCGGAGCGTGTCGCTACTGTACGGTGGTACAGTCTATTATTGTAGTAGTAGTAGTGTAGGCAATTACATCGTTTCGTTTCGTTACAAATACATTTATTGATAAAAAATACATAAGTACACATATAGATAAACAAGGCAAGCACAAGTGCTCATCACACAAATATTTACCCTGGGCGGGAATCGAACCCGCAACACGTTTATACGTATAATTTGATCTTTGATCTACTTTGCACCCGTGCGAAGCCGGGGCGGGTCGCTAGTGTTATTATAATATTTTTGTTGGCATAAGTACATAATCCGGTATTGATATACTTTTTATTCAGTTTTACGTTACAAAACATCTAATTTTATGACAATGTTATACAATTACGGTATAATTTGCTTGTTTATATTCGTTAATATTTTTTTTTATATTATAGCAGTTTTTGCACGCGACGTGGTCCGCGTAAACATAAGGGCCATAACCACACTTAGGCGCTTCCCTGACCAAATAACCTTGACCATACATTTCCTCTTTGCCGCAGAATCGAAATTCGCACATTTTTTGGGTTTTAGTGTTATAAAAAAAGAGAAACGATCTTTTGAAATAAAATAAAACGTGAATTATGAAGATTTTTAAGTTACCTATCAATTAGTGTAATCCTCAAATTAATAGCACGTCAACTTTATCAAAAGGTACAGGTTTTCAATTATTTTAGTATTTTTTTTACAGGGAGATTTAGGTACATAAAAAAATAAGAACGTGGAATGTGAATAGGATATTGGACATTAATAATATGCTTTGAGATGTAGTTTGTTTCTCTTAATTACTGAGTTAATAGCCCCCGAATAACGAAGAAAACGCACTTTTGGTCGGGGTAGCGCCTTAATCGGCTCTGTCCTGCTTTTGTCCCTAGAAAATAATTATTTTGTATGGAGTTGCGTACGTATCCGTGCAGTTTTCCGCGTCTATTCAGTTTTCGCGGCAAATAGGTATAGTAATATGAATACAAATGTGTTCAAATGCACAAAAACAAAAACAAAACAAACAAATGTGTTCAATGTGTACAAATGTGTTTTTATCATGCGAATGCTAAGCTTTCCACCACGGTCAGGGCTGTACGCGGTCGCAACTTGTTGACGAGGAGTCGGGAACAGTCCACGTTCAGCGCCGATTTCTCCAAAGTTGGCACTGTAGTTTGCGTTTTAATTTATTACGTTCAAGCGTAGCTTCGTACGACTTCGTCACGAACTCTTCTAATGATTATCGACACTCAATATAATAAAATTTAAATATTAAGCGTTTGACGGCCACATGACACCGTATCACCGTAGGTCAAGTAGCGTAGATAAAAATCACGTGCATACATAAGTACAAAAAAATGGAGCATTTTGTCCAGCTTTAAAAAAACTTCGTATTTTATTATGTAATTAATGACATTAATTTAGTGTAATAAAATAATGGCAAAATATTCAAAAGCCATTCAGTTTTAAGATGCCGTTAAGTCTCGTGCTGTCTTTATAACTTTACGTCAAAGTGACTGTGACAGTTAAGTACCCACGAGACTTAAAGGCAACTTGCAATAGGGTATTTTACAAAAAAAAATCGAATTAGTCCGTCAGATAGATTTCTAAAAAATATTAGACACGTATTTTTTCTTTTTTCACGTATACAAAAAATGAAGACGATATAGTGCGTCGAAAACTAGTGTAACGTCACTATGTCAGTACACTTTTACTGGCGAAGTGACGTCGTAAAGCCCCACTCATGATCTTTGATGCGTTTTATTAAATCTTCGTCAGTTTTTATTGATTTGATAAAACAAAAAAATACGTATCCAATATTTTTCTAACTGACGGACTAATTAGATTTTTTGGTAAAATACCCTATTGAGTAGCGTTTGACTATTTGGCCAAAAGACAAGTCGAAACAGCCAGTAACCAAAAATTTCAAGAAGCAAGTTTACTACAAAAAAAAACCCTTATTTTAGTCCTGGAAACCCGATTATTTTCAATAGCTTTTTAGTTTCGTTTAAACGAATAACTAGTGGTCGGTTAACAAATACGTGACGTCGCAGTTAGCTATTGCTATACAAAATCTATCGCGTTTTGACAGCTCATAAAACCCAATTCCTTTAACCGCCTTTGAAATTTATGACATTTAAACTTAATAATGGTGTAATAAAGAAAATTATGTTCACTGTAAATAAAGAGGTATTTCTGTTACATTTATATCGAAAATAAAACTGTATAATTCCTAGATTTATATTAATTTACACATAACATTCAATAAAATAATAAAAATATAGACTAGGAATCTAGACACCATTACCCAATAATTTATAATTCCAATTTGCAATTTCTCGCCAAGAAACTTTATTTTAGATTAATTTTTAGGGTTCCGTACCCAAAGGGTAAAAACGGGACCCTATTACTAAGACTTCGCTGTCTGTCCGTCCGTCCGTCAGTCTGTCACCAGGCTGTATCTCAAGAACCGCGATAGTTAGACAGTTGAAATTTTCACAGATGATGTATTTCTGTTGCCGCTATAACAACAAATACTAAAAACACAATAAAAAAATATTTAAGGGCCCATACAACAAACGTGATTTTTGGCCCTTCTTTGCTCGATGTCTAATGTTGTATAGATAATGTTACGGAACCCTTCGTGCGCGAGTCCAACTCGTACTATATTTTTAGTGGCTTTGAAATCTATTAACAGTAAATCTATTGAGTTAGCACATTAGTGGAATTACAGCAGCACATTTCCATAGAAAATCTATCGCGTATTGACAGCTCCTTACTATCACTACAAATTAAAAACAAAGTCCCCCGTCGCATCTGTCTGTCCCTAGGTATGTATGCTTAGATCTTTAAAACTTCGCAACGGACTTTGATGCGGGTTTTTTGAATAGATAGAGTGATTCAAGAGGAAGGTTTTAGTATATAATTTTTCAAGCGGGCGGAGCCGCGGGCATCAGCTAGTAAAAAGTATATAATAATAATAATTCATTTATTTCAGACTACACAGGCCCATAGATAAATACCTTAACCTAAACATACATCCATCCATCTTTCCTAATATTATAAATGCAAAAGTAACTCTGTCTGTTACGCTTTCACGATGAAACGGCTGAACCGATTTTAATTAGGCATTAAGTTAAGTGAAGGCCGAACCCTAGGGAAGGACATAGGCTACTCGCGACTGCGTTTACATCCGTGATAAACGACATTCACGCGGACGAAATCACGGGCAAAAGCTAGTCTATACTAATATTATAAAAAGAGGAAAGATTTGTATTTTTGTAAGTAACGAATAAACTCAAAAACTACTGGTCCGATTTCAAAAATTCTTTCACCAATCGTAAGCTACATTATCGCTGAGTAACATAGGCTATATAATAGGGTAGGTGTAGGGTAGGTTTAGGGTAGGTGTAAGGTAGGGTAGGTGTAGGGTAGGGGTAAATAGGCAGGCAAGTAGGTAGAGGGATAGGACAACGTCTGTCGGGTCAGCTAGTATTTTATAATTTTAAACTTGTTTAAGACTTTAGTAGTACTTCATTTTGCACTAAGTTGTCTTTGTGCTATCCTGTGGCACTTATCCGCGAAAGCGACGGAACACCACGTCTTCTTCCATGACTAGGGGCAGATAACGATACGGTACTCGCACCAAGAACGCCTTAAAGTTGACACAGCGGCGCAACTCCCATAACTTCACCCTCGATCATTGGTACTATCCACATGCGTCACATATTTTGTACAACTTAAAATAATACGATATTAATATTTTATCTTTAATATGCTCTAAGTAATTCAGTACACACGCACTAACTGACCTCGCAGCCGATCGAACTTTACTTAATGTTAACTTGATGTAATCTCATACGATTATGTATTCATTTATACGCCAATGACCTTGATTATGTTTAACGAAATGTCGGTCATTGGTTCGTGTAAGCGGTCCTTGTAACATCTTTGTTCGTAACTTTCGATTTACACATGGTTTTAATTAAATAGGAAAATAAATTCAAATAAATTAATAAGATGCTAAATTAAAGTTGTTCCGTGTCAATCCATCATCATCTGCCTAGCTTTTCTCAACTATTTTGGGGTTGGTTTCCAGTATAACCGGATGCAGCAATAGCCTATGTTTTTCATGGAGCGACTGCCTATATGACCTCCACAACCCAATTACTGGGTAACACGATACCCCTTGCTAAGACTGGTTGTCAGACTTTCCGGCTTCTAACTACCCATAACGACTGTACGTGCTTGCCGAGGTACGGAGGGAACGCAGTATGAAATAGATGGTCACCCATCCATAGACCAACCGCGGCAAGCGTAGCTTCACCATGACCGATTGATCACTATTTTGTGTTTTAATTTAAGTTATTTTCTAAAATATTTTTAGTGACATATATTTTTGTTTTCTTTGTGTTATCTGTAAATTCTGTAATGTATGCCTGCAATAGGGTATTACACCCATTTTTGAAAAGCGTCTCAATGAAATTCTGTAGAGCTAATATGCCACCAAAAAAAAACACAACATTTTTATTCAATTGATAAGTGCCATAAAAATGCATCTAAATTTTCAAATTTCGCGCGTAGTTTGACAAAAACGCCTCTTACTGGACGCCATATTGCTCAGCGTAAATGACGTCAGTTCATTTTGTATCAAATGAGCTCATATTAAATATGATAATTGTATATCATTTCAAAATAATTAAAAGCATATTTTGTAATAGGTGTAATAATGAAAAAAATACGTTGGTTACGAAAATAATAAAAGTACAAAGCCTTTATTACCGTACGCCAATCGGTTGACTGACAGTTGTCAGTTTTTTGTTTACACAGCCGTACGGCGTAATAACATGGCCGCTACTATTTCACGGTGTTATAGAACAGATTAAAAATACTGAAAACTTTGAATTGAATTTAAAAATTTGTTTTGTTATTTTATGAACTAAAACTTACATTTTCCGACTGCTTAATGCCTAACCTGTCTCAATAACATATTTATAGTTTTTTTCTCGTATAGAGTAAAATACTCTATTGGAAATTTTATAAATCCGTGACTTACTATGTATTATACCTAAGATCTAATGTATACAGAAGCAGTTGGCAAAATCAAATAATAAATAAATAAATATAATTAAGAATAATAAGTTACAATATACGTTAAGTAAATAAGCTCTTACAATTTTATTGTCTTCAGGTGGTGAAGCTGGTATCGGAGACGTTCAACTACCTGCGGATAGACCGCGAGCGCTCGCGGCTCAAGCGCGCCATCACCGAGCAGTTCCCCAATCTGCGGTTCAATAGAATGGGACTACCGCCTAAGGTAACACTGATACTTGTACGCTTATCCTAATCATAATCATCACCATCAGCCGGAAGATCAAAGGCCTCCCCCATAGAACGCCACAACTCTTGCAACCTGCCGCTTGCATCCACCGGTTACCCGCGACCTTGACGATGTCGTCGGTCCATATGGTGGGAGGTCTACCAACGCTACGTCTTCTGGTTTGTGGTCGCCATGAGAGAACCTTTCTTCGGTTCCCTATCCATTTGCATACAATTTTAAGACCTAACCACCTGCTACTCGCCCCTTCGCGCCTACGCGGGCTTAAATTACACTCTAGGCTTACATTGCAGCGATTCGTTTCTGTCACTAACTTTTGTAGCACAACATATTGAATTTTAAGACAATACTTAAGCGTGGCGCAGTAGATTTGCACATCATGGCTAGTAAGTAACATTAGGTATGCTATTTCAATTTATGCCGAAACATATTAACATTCAAGATAATTAAACTGTATGCCAAAAAAATATATGGCAAAGTATTATTATGGCAAAACAATTTATGCCAAAGTATATTAGGAAAAAGAACAACATGCGAAAAGAAGGGATCCCTTCGTCCCCATCAGTTATCGTTTCTTCAAACGATGTGGCCTGCTCGTTGCCACTTAAACTTGTATATTCTGAGAGCTATGTCGGTGACCTTGGTTTTTCGGTAATTTTTTTCTTTTAGGTTTTTATCGCGCAAAGAAACTCCGAGCATAGCTCTCTCTATGGCTCGCTGCGTGTCTCTGAGCGTCTGTAGGAGGCCAGCAGTTAAGGACTACGTTTTTGTGCCATAAGTCAACACTCACAACAACAAACTCTTTAGTCTTCTAAAATATGACATTTTGTTGTTTGCAGGCGGGTTCATTCCAGTTGTTCGTGGAGGGTTACAAGGACGCAGACTACTGGCTGCGACGGTTCGAGCAGGACCCGCCGCCGCCACATGTTATGAGGAAGTAAGTATCCCACCAAAAACATTTTCATGTAAAATGTTGCCAAGACGAGAGCGAATAGCTCGCACTGTCAAAAAGTTTTCAAATCTCTACGTATAATCTCTACTTTACTAGCCCTAACTTCACAAACTCTACACCTTAGTCAAAATATGTATTTGTGTAGATACGTACTATCGTGGACACACCCGCCTGACCACTAAGTTCATTTTTGCTTGCACTCAAAAGATGAAAGCGCTCTCTACTCCGCCCCGTAGACTTCGCAGGCGCCGAGGGAAATTTTTTTTAACTGAGCAGGCGGAAAAGACCGCGATAGTACGTGTGTACGTGTGTTTACGTAGAGATTTGATAACTTTTTAACAGTGCGAGCCATTTGCCATTTTACATGAAAATGTTTTTTGTGGAATTTCACTTCTTTTTGTGAGATGCCTACCTAATACAATATTTTTTTTATTTTGTTCATTTTATCTAGTTTAAGACTGTCGTGCCCGTGACACGAAGAAAAAGAAGAAGTAGAACAACATTTTTGCTACATCAACATTATACATCACCTGTTTCAGATTCCAGCTTCAATTCGAGCGTCTAGTGGTGTTAGACTACATAATTCGCAACACAGACCGCGGTAACGACAACTGGCTCATCAAGTACGACTCGCCAAGTCAGCAGCCGCCCCCGCATTCCGATATAGACCTTAGGGACCCCTCCGTGAGTTCATTTTGCTTTGTACTGTGTATTAAGTAAAGCCTGATGGTATGATGATATTTTGGGGTATTGTTTATTGGAGTATCAAACTATGTCGCGATTGTAGTGATTTTTTTTTATTTATATCATTTTGGAATTTTCAAACGGGTAATTTAATTTGAAACCAGAATTTCTATGTTTTAATAAAAATAATTGGTGCATCTTTATTTATTACATTTTTTTTCGTTAACATATAACGGCCTTTGGCTAATTACTTTTTATTAAAGATATTATAGAACTACACGACGTTCACATCTCTACAAAAACATTGACATCTAAATTGATAAAGTCTTTTAAAAGTGTACCTATTTATGGAATTTCTAGTCGCGTCTTTTCCAATGAAAATATTAATTTGGGACCATATCACCAAATTAAGATTTTTTCATAAATTACATCTTCAAGATTGTTTGAGTCTATAAAAAAAACAGAGATTAATCACCACCCACCCTTCATCACACTCGGTTGATTTAAAGGGGCTGCCTAAGGTTAATCTACTATTTTTGTACCTGTGAAAACTTGAAATTGGCCTTCATAATGTTATTTACAACTGAACTATTGTGCATGATCAGCTGTAAGTTTTCCAAAAATTACAAAAACAAAATAAAAAAAATATACACGGGGACTGCCTGTAAGGGTAGTAATTTAGTTACAAGTCAAGGTCAAAGTCAAAACAATTAAATCGTTTACACTTTTAAATTGTCAAGGAGTCAGTCAGTTAGTCAGAATGTTGAAGATAGATGCTTGTTCCAAAACATAGGTAGGTCTCTATGGAGAAGAACGAGCAAGAAACTCCACGAACACTTTTTTAAATCAAGTTTTTACATAATACTGGTTACATTATACCTGTTGCTTTCTACATGTGAAAACAATGAAGGTAATCCAGTCATACAAAATGTAAAAAAAGAATCAAGATAAAAAAGTTATGGTTATCGCCTCAGTATGGTTTGAGAACCCCTGGCCTAAGGCATTAAATCCGCCTTTGTACCTTTGTATAAGAAGTCTAAATAAATATTGTCTATTACAGGAGTGGACGGGCGCGGAGGTCCGCATCGCGGCCATAGACAACGGGCTCGCGTTCCCGTTCAAGCATCCGGACTCCTGGCGCGCCTACCCCTACCACTGGGCGTGGCTACCTCAGGCTAAGCAACCCTTCAGCCACGAGACTAAGTGAGTAGCCACACAGACTTGTATACCACGTTTATTTTATTGCCACATCACGCGACGTCGCGTGATCTCACGGACTTATACAATCGCCAATTACTTACAGACCAACCAGCATGTTAAAAATTAAGATAACACAAAGACAATAATATTTCTGAAACTAAAACTATTCTAGAACTGAACTAAAATTAAAACGTAAATTAAAATAGTAACTGAATCTAAACAAATAATATAAGAGGAAATATTTGTTTGTTTCTTTGTTACGATTTAACTCTAAAACTACTGGTCCGGTTCCTAAAATTCTTTCACCATTAGATTGCTACATTATCTTTGAGTAACATCCTTACTAATATTATAAATGCGAAAGTAACTCTGTCCGTTACGTTTTCACAACGAAACGGCTAGTTTGGATGAAATTTGACATAAATATATCTTGAACGCCGGGAAAGGACATAGGTTACTTTTTAATCTGCGACTTCATCTGCAATCGCGATAACCGACATTCACGCGGACGAAGTCGCGGGCAATAGCTAGTATTTTTATAAAGAAACGAATAAAAATAAATGTTTTTATTGTTTTCAGGGAGTTAGTGCTTCCATTGTTATCGGATATGAACTTCGTCCAAGAGCTGTGTGATGAACTAAATATATTATTCAAAGTAAGTTGCTAAATTATTGCCCTATCAATAAATGAGTAGGTAATTTTATTTATATGGCAATATTCCCCAATTCTCTATTGATATTGTTAAAAAAATTGTAAACATAGTTATTTAGACGTAGTACTAGCAATAGAATGATAAAGAAACGAATTGGAAATGGCGGCGCTTATCGAGTTTTCTCGCTCTCTCGCTATACTGTGCGAGTGAAACGGCATTATAAGTTACTTTGCTTGGCTGCCTTGTTTCTTTAACGGCACGAGCTACATAGCATGACAGTATTTGGTTGTTAATTTAGAACATAATTTTTTTAGAGAAAAATCTCTTGGATTCTGTGCATGATTGTAGAAAAACCTTGCTAGCACCCACCTATTTCATCTCGAGGGTGTCGTAGAACGTACTAAGGGAAAATCCGGAAGTCTGGCAGCATCAGCGGCTTCCATGTACCAACATCACTGCGATCCCGAAGACGCCTGCCAAGCGTGGGGGTTATGGCATCCCCCCCCCCTCATGGGGGAGGCCTTTGTTCACCAGTGGACGTCTTCCAGCTGATGATGATGATAAACCCGCCCTAAATGATTGATTTAAAGGTTGATATTGATTTAAAGGTTGATTTAGAGGTGAAATAGTGACCATTTGATTTCTGTTCAAAAAATTCAAAAAATACTTTATGGATTTTTAAAAAGAAATCTACAATTGGAAGCTATATTATCCCTGACTCCTATAGGCTATATTTTACTATCATTTATTTAGGGATCCCTAAAGAAATTCACGCAGACGTAATCGCAGGCAAAGTGCTAGTTTATTATACGGGTACAATTCAAATGCTCACCTTAAAAAATTTTTAAAATGTTTAGACCCTTTATTTATATTCTTTTTGCTCACCAAAATGGATAAAGGCTTACCAAATATTGTGTGAGCTCGGAACTTAGGCCACCTTATTTTTTTGTTAACCATCCGGAAATAGGAGCCCCTTGAAGCGGGGCTCCGTCGGCCGGACCTCATTGGAATCATCAAAAATGACTAAATTGAAAGTCATGAAATAAAATATTGGTAACATCTATTTAGCGATAATATAAAATATTTGGTCTGCAATTAACTATTTTTATGGTATAGAATAAAAAGGAAAATAGCTTAAATCATACACTAATCATGGACCACAATCTCGTGAGCATTTATCCTTTCTAGCAGGTATTTAGAACTTATTGGTGGTAAAATAGGTGCATTTTTAGTAGGCGTTTAAACACACAAACCTTATATTACTATACTAGAAAGGTTTAGGTAGTTAAATAAGGTAAACAATCTTGATTTGTCTTTTTAAAATTCTCTAACATGTAGTATGTATTGCCTGTATCTGTATATTAAAAATGCAAAACAAATTTAGTACCTATGTTTGCAAGAAATTATGAAAAGGACAACTCGAGATTTTTTACCTACCTTTCTAGTACAGTAGACTATACTTCGACTTTTTGAACTTTTGAAATTACTTTTATTAACAATTATTAATTGTTCTTATATTCTACATCTTACATACGAACATTTAAAGTTCTATTTAAATTAAACCATTTTTATCATTCGTTCTTTTTGCAAAATCGTACTTTATCCCAACACTAATAGTTTTAGTATTCCCTAACGCGGCTTACGGGTAGAGCAAAATAGTAGTAGAAATCGTCACGTAATGAAATGCGTGTGTGTGTGCGTGTATCGATCGAGCCACTGCGGTGCACTCGCCTGCTCGTGATATATTATTATTGTTATATTTTTTTTTTTTGTACACGTACGTAAGGAACGAGGTCCCCCGACCGTACAGTTTTTTTTATTATTCTTTGAACTGTCAAGTTACTGAATAGTATTAAAAGTCGAAGTAAAGTACATTAGTAAAATGCATGAATAAAGCGAAATGTTCATAAACGAATGTTAACATTGTCACAGCAGGATAAGGGCTTCGACAAGAGCTTGTTCGAGCGACAGATGTCGGTGATGCGAGGACAGGTCCTGAACCTCACGCAGGCGCTCAAGGACAACAAGAGTCCTGTACAACTGGTGCAGATGCCTGCAGTCATCGTAGAGAGGTATGTCTATACGAACCCGCTGTTACCTTCTGTCTTAACCTACAGCCACAGGTTAAGAGCGCGTATTCGATTCGCGACGAAAACTTCATGTTTTTGCGTTTTGCCCAGAGCAATATCGTAATTATGTGAGCAGATTACTTAAAGACAATTTACAGTTTTAGAAAGATTAAGTCTTGATTTAGACAGCTACAGAGTAAAAGTATAATTTTTAATTATGGTTTTTTAAAGCGAAGACAATTCTTTCATATCGTTTTACGAAAATAGACGTCAGAGTTAACTTTCAGGACCAATACAACCATTACAATATGCCAAAATATTTTGTTTTATGCGTTTTTCCAACAGTATATACAGTCATACAGACAGCTACAGAGCGAAAATTACGAAAATATTACTATTATGTATTAAAAAACAATGTTGAATAAGTAGAAAATCGGCTCACTTTGTCAATTTTTTTTCACCATTATTTGAATAAAAACATAACTGATTTATATTTATTTTATGAAAGTAAAAGTTATGCTTAATATACAGAATATTTTTCAGTCCGTTATACGAGCACATTTAATTTAGACAATTATTTTAAAAAGCACTGTAAAACATCGCGCGCTTTGGTTTGCCGATCAATTTCAATGAATCGTGCTTATTTCGTGCATATTTTTTTTTCTGATGCACACAAACAGACCATTGTATTGTACTAGTGTGTGTCAATGCTGCTACGCCGTTCTAGCAATCGTTTAGATTTTAAGATGCGCTAAATCGAATACGCGCCCTTAACAGGACAGCAGTAACGAAATCGTTAGTAGAGGAAGCTGTTCCTGGCTTCCTCCGATCCCAAGACATTGTCGCAGGGCTATCCTAAACCTATACCTAACTGTAACTTAAACTCCTTCACAATGTACACTCACACTATCATACACACTCACTCAACACACCCCTCACACTATTACATACACTCATGCACAGACACACTCAAAACTCACTCGGATAGATCACACCAGTGCACTCTTTTTGTATTTTGTTCTTTTATTTTTATTGTCAATTGCATACTCTGTTTATTGTAAAGTGGAAGAGCGGAGTTACCTAACACAAGCATCTTCTTGCTTAAAAGGTGATCTCCAAATCACGCATGTTAAAACTGTATGTTATTGAAATAAACATTTTTATTTATTTTTTATTTTAGTCACGAGCAAAACATGTAAATAGTCTCATTCTAAACAGTTTTTCTCCTAAACTATTGATTGAAATGTAATGGAGTTACGAATAGAGTATTTTTGATCCCACATTACTATAAAATGGGTTTTATCTATAA
Organism: Charanyca ferruginea; assembly: GCA_947361185.1. Classification (NCBI taxonomy): domain Eukaryota; kingdom Metazoa; phylum Arthropoda; class Insecta; order Lepidoptera; family Noctuidae; genus Charanyca; species Charanyca ferruginea. The sequence continues at coordinate 17,025,807 of OX376077.1, read as the reverse complement.
GTTAAAATAGTTATTTCACGAGAAAATTGCTTTTGAATTTTCCAATCAGTATACATATTTATGCTCATGATAATATAATACTCACATACACAAACAGCCAGACCGGAACAAACTACCAGTAGTCCATACAAATATTTGTTCCGTACGGGAATCAAAACTGCGACACACAACGCAGCAGCCAATCGCTCAGCCACTGCGCCAACCGTGTCGTGTTGCCATATAGAAGTAACAATAATAAGGCTACCAGTATTTTGCAAAAACTTTATTAAAAAGAGTGTCCGTGGAGTTTCTTGCTCGTTCTTCTCTTTGCGCGTTTTGGAACGAGCACTTAGCTTCAACTTTCTGATTAACTAACTAACTCCTTCCTTGGCAATTGGATACTTGAAACTACTAATCGATTGATACACTTTTTAACTGTCAAAACACGCTCCCCCATAGATTTTGTATGCCAATAGTAAAATGTGACGTCACTTTTTTGCCAACTCAAAATCAAAGCAACTGAGAATCAAATTTTATTCTTTTATCAAAATTAATCGGATCGTAATTCATTTATTTCTTAGTTAATATGGGTTAATATTTAAAAGTGATTTTTAGATAAGTTGTGAATAGTGCCAATTCAAAAGTGTAGTAGATGATTGTGCCTTCTCTTCTCAGCAATAGGCTGGTATTATAAATTAATCACGTTTAATATTTTGTGCGCAGGTCTAAGAGTGGCTCTACATCATCCCGCTTCTTCGACTCGTTCCAGCAACGCTTCCAGCACAAGTCGCCTTTCTTCTCTTGGTGGTGAGGCGCGCAGCCGAGCCGCTAGATAGGTGAGCACTTTGACACTTATAGTATGGAGAGGTTGAATATAACTGCGTTGCGTCCCATCGGACTATTGGGAATGAGGGAAGTGGGAGTGCACCTATATTTGTACACACACTTGTGCAATATTCAAAATTAAAAAAGGGAATAAATATATTGACCACCAAAAAATACTTACTAAGTACCAAATGTAGTAAATGATCACCAAAACTAAATACCAAATGTAGTAAATTATCACCAAATCTTAGTGTGCAAAATATCCAAAATCTGGCCCCCTGGGGCGGATCCGACTTGGTTAGGTTAGAATTGTGACCCCCTACGCCAGAACCAAATCGCTTTTATTTCCACACTACTTTAGGAAACACAATTTTGGTGATCATTTACTATTTTTGGTTTTATTTTATTTACTATTTTGGGGTGATCATTTACTAGATCTGGAGGTTCGTTAAACATAAGCCATTAAAAAATAACAATATTAATTTATTGACATGTATGCGGACAGACCATGCCACTGGCCATACCCCTGGAAGTATGGTGGGACTAAAACTATACCACTGAGAAAAATCGTTTGTGTTAGGTTAGAACTATGACCATTTAAGTGCGAAGGCGACCGGTGCCGCGGTGGCGGCCGCCGAGCGCCAGATCCCCTCTATTGTTGGTGAATCGTTTGGGTTAGGTTAGGTGAGTGGTACACAGTTTTAGACCCACCATACCTGATATGGTCAGTGGTATGTGTATATGTGGGCCCGCAATGATTCACATTTAGATAGAGTAAGTAAAATCGGTGTTTTCACATGTTACATTATTTGGTCTTATATTCTACTATAATTATCTCCTACTTGCCTGGTCTTCATTGAGATCTGCCACCGAAATTCAGTCGGGATTATTCATCATCATCATTCCAGCCGAAAGACGTGCACTGCTGGACATAGGCTTCCCCCAAGAAGGGGGGGGGGGGGTTGCCATAATCGCCACGCTTGGCAGACGGGTTGGCGATCGCAGTAAGGTTGTTATAAAGGCACAGAAAACGCTGCTGCCCATTCTCTGGTGAGTCCCTTAGTCACCTTTTACGACACCCACGGGAAGATATGGGATGGTGCTATTCTTTACGTCCGACACCATACGGACAATTACGGTCGGGATTATTATTTGAGTGTAAAAAACTTATCGACATTTCGCAACTAAACAAACTTTTTCTTTCTCCAACAGACGTATATCAAAAAATGGTGATAAGTTCCACACTGAAGCTGATAACATATAGATGTAAACACAATTGTATGTATATGTATGTATAATGTAGATTAGAACTATTGTAAACTAGCGAATTACTGCTCGATGTAGATTAAATACGCGACTGCGTACGGTATGTTATAACTAGGTGAATTTAATATTAGATTTGTGTTCTTTCCTTAGGTTATATTTTCTAGTTCAGGTTTTCTTAAACTTTTTGTAGTCACGGACCACTTTTACTATTGTCAAAGAATATTTCAGGAAAAGAAAACAATCCTTATTACGTGTTCGTGGCTTAGCCGACAAATGCAGAGTTTACACAATATCCTAATAAAATGTTGTGAGTTAGCTGACCTACTGCGGCCCCCTAAAACATGCTACGGGTCTCTAAGAAACCCCCTGCTCTAGTTAGACGCAATCCGATGACCATCCACTTCATACCGAGACCTCTCCGTGTCTTGGAAAGCACGTGAAGCCGTTAGTCCCAAGTGGGTGGTCAGAATCCAGAAAGTCTACCAACCAGACTTACCAAGGGTTATCGTGTTACCCAGTAACTGGGTTATGGAGGTCAGGCAGGCAGTCGCTCCATGTAAAACACTGCTTAGCTGCATACGGTTAGATTGGAAACCGACCTAATTCGTCAGACCGTACATAATAAAGCAATGAAGTTTTGTGTTTATTTCAACGTTTACGTTGATGGTTCAGCATTGGCAAGAATTAAATAGGATTTATTACAATTAAATAGAACCTTACTATTATTTATATTACACTTTCGGACTCTTTTATCGAGCCACTCTGTATTTTTTGGACAACCTTTTAACTCTACGACTGTCGGGCGAAAAATGTAAAGGTCAAACCTCCGCTACTTATGTCGGACTGTGTAACATAAGACATTCGAGAGATTAAATAGCCGTGAATTTAAATTTGGAATAATGATGACAGCACAATGACGACCAATATGCCATCTTTAAAATTAAACAGGGCTATTCGTAAAACACTAACAGCCTAGGACTATATTCAGTTCATAATTCTAGAATACCAAGGTTGACATTTTTTGTTGATAATTAAAAAAGAAATCAATTTGTTTAAACAAAAGTGCAATATACAGTCAAAATGTATGATACTTTAGTTTTGGGCCAGTTACCCATGGAAATTCTCAGTGGGTTTATTAAGAAGTCCGGGAGTTTATTTACGAATATAGTTATTTTATTATTATTTTGTGATACTACCTAGGACTTTCTTTTATAAATAGTTTTCATTGTCTCATCCAATCTTATCAGACATTTCTATTTCGACCATCCTTCTAAACTATAACATATCGTACGTGGTCGACGGTAATTTTATTATAATTTTTATCATCGACAATGCCTACAATCCTTGGCTAAAAATGATTATTTTTGTATAATTTTATTTGTAAAGTTTGCTTCGTTAGGAAAATGAGAGCCCAGCTCTCTAGTTTCTGATTATTTGTATAAAGGTGTTATGGAATCCCGCTAAGTGGCATTTTAGGCGGCTGGGACAATTTATAAATGATTGATTCGTTTTATCTTTTTCAATAGGTAACCTTAGCTTATAAAAAAAAATTACAAGTAAACATTTCTCATCGCTAGCCGTGTCCTGCAATTTCAATGCTGCTACACGGCAAGTCGTAAGTGCAAATGTAACAAATTAAATATCAGATTTCTAAGATTTGTTTCACTATAATCTAACTACTTATTGGATATTGCTATTGTTTTGATATTGTTTGCGTATGAAAGAAAGAAAAACTTAATTTTTGTTTTGTACAAACGCCTAAAACAAAAGCAAGTGAGTATATTATATTCTAAAAAATAAAATAATGTCCTACACTGGAATATGCGTCACTATCGCACGAAACGGCTAACGCTCAGCATACCTAATGTGGTGGCCAGTGCACGAAGGCGCGAAACCACGGCACTGGTCTTCAGCGTAAACCGGCGTGTCGCATCTGAACATTTGATCTTAACCCCTCGTTTACACCAAGGTATAATACATGTATTCTACAAGTTTTATGCAATGTCTGTAATATCGTTCAAACTCAAATACAAGTATACAACTTGTTTTAGACAAAACTTGTAATTATACTTGTTGTGCAAATATTTTAATCCGGTCTGAACAAAACATAAAACAAAACATGTATAATACATGTATTCTACAAGTTTAAGACAAGTTGTGTAAAGACAAGTATTGGACATGTTTTATACAAGTTGTGTATAAAACGTAGTACACTTATTTTTTGGTGTAAACGAGGGGTAAGAAGAAATAGTATATTACTTTATCGGTTTAATAACTAGTGGTGCCAATTCTATTGTGTACGAGCTAAACTTATTTTAAGCTATTTATTCTCTTTCTCTCCAATAAAACAAGAAAGAGACAGATGTTAAGAAGAGCTGTCAATTTAAGTTGATCTAAAATGTTCGTACAATTATACATAGTTGTCATCAGAACGTATTGATTAACAACTGCGAAGTTCAAGGAAAAACTAATTTGTCATCTCTAACTTAGTTGTTATCTGTCGCCATCCTTTTCTTCAGCTGCCTGGCAGTAAGAGATGCCAATTGGCTAATTTTAGTTTTGTTTGTGAACAATTGAATCGGCGCCATTAAGAGTTTAACGTTACGTTAACCGAAATTAAAATGTCGCGTTGTTAAGTCCCCAGTATCCATAAACGCCATGCTCGCGGTGATACAATAGGCTAGATGACATCAATTGATATACTTTTCATGGACTGTCAGAACCAGACCATCGTCCATCGACGATCGATGGTATCGATCAATGGTAGAATAGATTTGACGACGTTGGTCGATAGTTTCTACCAGACCAATCGACCGATTGTAGATCGACGATCGATCGTTTTTACCAGACCAATTGATCGATTGTCGATCGACGATCGATCGATGGTAGAATGGATCGACTAGTGTGGTAGTGGTTGACATCGATCGAGCTGCTTTATTATTATTAGTGATGGATTATAGTCGGAGTTAATCGATCAACGTCGAACGATGCCATCGACCGGCAATCGATCGATTGGTGTAGTAACACCCTTAGATTTTTTATAGCAATTTACACTTATGACGTCACTTCTAGGTAGTCATTTGTCAACTCAATTGAGTAACTATTTATTGATTTCAAAGCAACTAAAAATTTAATTTTACAGTAAATTGAAAATTAATCGAGTTTTCAAGGTTACAATAAAATGTTTGTTTTTGAAGCAGTTCTGTATTGGAATCATTGGTCAATGGTGTCATTTATCCAGGTATAAATAAAATAATGTTATGTAACACATAATAAATAATGTTTAAGCCACCGTTCGGGCCCACTAGTCGAAACTCTGAGATACGATCAGATAATCATCTTTTACCCTCATGGACCGCTTTACAGAATATTTAGACAATGCGTATGTTCTAGAACATTCAAACCGAAATGAGAGCGGCACTCAACTTATGTAAAAATAACATTCAAATTTTATGAAAACGTTCCAAAAAGTCTGTGAAAGGCAAGCATAGTTCTGGTTTTTATTTGTATATCAAAAAAATGTTTCCTTTTTACTCGACTGCGTCAGGAGTGTTATGTATTGTGCTCAATATATATGATATTGTTTGAATTATCTGTAAACGTGGCAGAATTGTGGTGTCTCTTAGGCCCGTACCTCACCGGGACGCCATGTAGGCATATAGTTATGCGACCTAGTGGTCGCGCTGCCAACATAATGCCTGCAGCTTTACGATCAGTGCTTCACCCCTGGCATCCGCTACACATACATTGTGTTGGCACTGGCATGGCGACCCGGTGAGCTACGGCCCTTTACACAAAAGAGGTGAAGTCTGTAAACATATCTATACTAAAGCTATCCAATGTTGCCATGACGCAAGTTCATTAAATAACGGGATATTTGAACCTTTAAAAAATAACTTTGTTACATGAATTTCAATATTGGGTGACTATAGTATAAAGTTTGCTATTATAAATACATAGTTCATTACATAGTTGTCGTGTGCGGACCCACCGTACCACTGGCCATACTCCTGGTGATATGGTGGGTCTGAAATTATGCCACTGAGAAAATCGTTTGGGTTAGGTTAGAACTGTGACCATTAAAGCGCGAAGGCAAGCGAGCAGTGCCGCGGTAGCGGTCGCCAGATCCCCTCTATTATTGGTGAATCATTTAGGATAGGTTGTGTGAGTGGTATAGCTTTAGACACACTATACCACCATTATGTGTTAGGCCAGTGGTATCGTGGGTCCGCAATGTTAATTATCTAACAAGAATTTGAAATAGTGTTTTTTTAAATAAAAACTAACATATTAATCTGATTCTTGAATTAAATTGTAAATACATATATAAATGGGAGTTTGTTTTAGGCAACTATAAATAATATCCATGTTATGTAGGTAATATTTTCCAATTTATACATACTAAAAATAAACAGTCATAACTTGCTATTTTCATGATATCAAATTTTGACATGCATATAAATTGACTATATTTGATGATTATTTTAAAAATAAAATGTAGATTTTCCGGATTACAGTAAAATTATTTCAGTTATCATTATCCATTTTGTAAGATTAATAACAATAGTTTTTAAAATTCGTAGTTAAATGAATACAGTGACAACTTTGATAGGTACTTAGATAGCCAGTTAAATCAAATTGTTTGTAATCTTTTGTTGTTAGTTTAAATTATTAACAGATATTTATATCAGTGGAGTAGCGAACTTTTGAAGAATACACACCTTTATGAACTGCATTCTTGTGTATATTTCACATTTATTTGAAATGTGACACTTTTCCTGCATGATACATGTAAACCGTGGATTACATCAGGGTAACTTATCAACATTATGCTGTACTGTGCTCTATTTAGCAAAGTCGTTCTTCTTAGATTATTAAGGTTACCCCACACAGGTGCGTTATACCGCCGATAATATCACATTGCGTTTTTGCGATAATGCGTCTCGATTCCTTGCACACAAGAAGGATCTGTCAAAATCTATAAAATAAATTTGACAGATTGTTGTAGCTTAGATACCGGCCCCCACCACATTTCATCCTTGACGTACTAACGATCTCGCAGCTGTGTGTGGAATCACATGCGTCCTAGTACAAATGTTCTAAGAACTTTTATCGGAATATCGCAGGACGGAGGAACGCAAGCTTGTAACTTCGTAGCCGTCTTAGTAAAAAAATGTACTGAAAACAAATATCGCAAAAACACATGCGATATTATCGGCGGTAATAACGCACCTGTGTATAGGAAGCCTTTACAAGCTTTTGCCCGCGTCGTAATTCTCGTGAATTTTCTTACAGATATTCGATTTAGCACAACTCAAAATCTAAATGATTGCTAGAATGGCGTAGCAGCATTGACACACACTAGTACAACATAATGGTCGGTTTGTGTGCATCAGAAAAAGAAATACGCACGAAATAAGCACGAATCATTGAAATTGATCGGCAAACGACAGCGCGCGATGTTTTACAGGGCTTTTTAAAATAATTGTCTAAAATAAATGAGCTCGTATAGCAGACTGAAAAACGTTCTGTATATTAAGCATAACATTTACTTTCATAAAATAAACATATCAGTTATGTTTTTATTCAAATACTAAAAAAATTGTCAATATGAACCAATTTTGTACTTTTTCAACATTGTTTTTTAATACATAATAGTAATATTTTTGTAATTTTTGCTCTGTAGCTGTCTTTATGACTGTATATACTGTTGGAAAAACGCATAAAACAAAATATTTTGGCATATTGTAATGGTTGTATTCGTCCTGAAAGTTTACTCTGATGTCTATTTTCGTAAAACGATATGAAAGAATTGTCTTCGCTTTAAAAAACCATTATTATAAATTATACTTTTACTCTGTAGCTGTCTAAATCAAAACTTAATCTTTCTCAAACTGTAAATTGTCTTTAAATAATCTGCTCACAAAATTACGATATTGCTCTGGGCAAAACGCAAAAACATGAAGTTTTCGTCACGAATCGAATACGCGCTCTTAACACTCAGGGACAATGTAGCCTGCTATTGGCGAATTTTTAAAATTAGACCAGTAGTTCCGGAGATCAGCACGTTCGAACAAAATAAATAAATTCTACAGATTTATATTATTTAGGAAATAAAAGAAAAAAAACAAAAGGTGCAGCGTTGTGGCTACGCTTTGATCCAAACACAACAGCGATCACGCGGTTCAATCTGACAATCAAATGACATAACTTAGCTAAGCACAGCACAGCTCAATGTTGAAGAATGGGCGGAGCGTAACCTCAATTGGGCGTGGCCTTGTATTATCAGATGCGCTCGTATGTTTTCTACTACGTACGTTTCGTTTTAAAAACTGACTTGAGCGTAGTTATCAGAAACAATTTTCATACCCCAACGCCAAGTGCCTCTTTTTAAATAAATGACGATTGTTTTTGTATAAATAAGTTACTTTTGCCACTAGCCTGGCAACACAGGCGTATTAAAACATAGTACAATTTCTAACTTATTCCGTATTTGTACAAGTAACCGTTATAGTTTATATAAAAAAGCCGTACGATTTGTAACGATCAAGTAGATGAAAACTTAAACAAATAATAATGTTACATGTATGTATTTATGTAAGTAATTGTGAGGGTGTAAGATGAATGTGTGTGTTTATAGATTTTAATTATTTATAGGAAGATATTTCTGTCGTGTATTTTTATTCATTTTATGTTTAATATTTTGACCCTTTTCGAAAAGGTTTTTGTGATATTTGTTAAAACCAATGAAAGACGTTATTATAAGGTAATCTTTAGGAAATGGTCAAATACGATGTTAAGTTAGCGATATTCTCTTTAACTCTGCGATGAAAATTATTAATATTTCATCTGCACTAAGTTAATTAGTGAATTATTTTATACCTGCTGTAATATATAATTGAAAAACTACTTAATACATTATTTTTAACTAATTATAGATAAACCAAGAAAGTCTTCCTATAAATGGTTAAATGTTACAATTCCATGTTGTACATACTTTTAACAACTTTTGTTTGATAGTTATTACAATGTTTATTACGCATTATTATTTAATATTTGAGAAAAATATAATCACCATTGCATTTTATTACTTGTGTTTTATTTATCCAATATTCAAAATGATAAATAGTTAAATACTCATAAAAAGTAATTATTGGGGGAATATAGGTATAAAAAAAAGATAGAATATCGTTTCATATTTTATTTCAACAGTAAATTCAGGAATTTATTACATAAACAATAATTCATAACAAGTATGTATTTGTGCAAACAAATAAAAACGTATGTTAATTATATTTATATGGGAAAGTAACAATAAAATTACTTAATTCACTGAATTTTCTAAGGAATGTTCGTAAAAATATATTGCACGGGGTTGGGGCTTTTATAATAATTATTATCGGGATGTAAGCCTACTCCCCCATGAAATACCCGTAGTTTCGTGCTCAAAGCGACTTGACATACATTTCAAAAAAACAAATTAGTGCCAAGGTACGAGAATTGATGTGTAAACATGTCTGAGCTCGTATCAATACTAGTCTCACGCACACATGAACAACAAGTCTTACGGTGACGTCATCTGACGCTCGAAGTCTCAGCTAGCCGTATACCCAGCGCTAAGATGTTTACATTTGCCATTATTTTAATTATAAATCAAAATAATGGCAGCAGGGTTGGCAATACCGAAGCTTCGATAGAATTTCTATCGGGTTCAGAGTAGGCTCAGGTCCTTTCAGACTAGAATAAATAATGACAAGTCGAACACGTAGTGTATAATATAAATATTCTAAATGTTGCATTAATAATAATTAGGCATACCTACATAATTAATTACAATAAGAAAATCTAAATAAATTGTAGGTCTGATGGATGGTTAAAAGTTTGATCCTTTATCCACATTGTACTCGATCTATTTTTTTTTAGTATGGCCCGCCTCTCCTTTCCCAAATCTGCAACTTTTTGAAAGTCAGAATCAACAGTGGCCACCAGAAAAGCGTCGAAGAAATGAAGCTCGAACAGTCCCGGAGAAACATTACAACTGTCTTAGATCCCGCAACGAAATTAATCAACATAAAAGTAATTATTTTATTAGATGTCTAGATATGAGTATTAGGCGCACAGAAATATAGTGAAGGTTGCAAAATACCAGTAATGTAAGTGAAGGACAACAACACTCGAAACAGAAGTAGCATGCTGAGCTCCGCTGCGCAAACGTCACAATAAATCGTCTGTCATATGTCAAGATGACAATTCATGATTTATTGTTTACTTATTTTCCATCTACCCACATATACTTATTTAACTCTAAGTATGTAATTTTTCGGGACGTTATCAGAGAGATTAAATAAAGAAAGCGATTTAGCGTCTGAGCGCGTATAAAAAGACTAAGTATATACATAGCTATTGCTGTCTAGCTCAAGGTGAAATCTTGTTACTACTTATCAAAACAAAGTTTTTTGGGATCATTGTTTTTATAGCCCGATGTTACAGCATGTTTATGTGGAAAGGAAATAAATATGCTTCATATATTGCTTCATATCTAGCTCAAGGTAAAATCTTGTTACTACAGATCAAAATAAAATGCTTTTTTGAGTTCAATGTTTTCTTAGCTCAATTTAGAAAGGGCATCAATATTCTTTATAATACGTAACGTGGATCAAAGAACCAAATTAGACAATACAGTACTTATGAATTGTTCCAACAACTAAAATTGGATAGGTTAAGTGTATGTATTCGAAAAATGTTCAATAGCTTACTAATTACAATAATGGTCTAATGAGGCACAAGTTAAGACATTCAGCTATTTGTGTTACACTATCAAGGTTTCAGTACGACTATTCAATATAGGACCTTAAAAATTAAGAAAATAAAAGCGCCGAAAAACACATGTTTCTTGTAAGGGGACATTTTTTTTTTGTTATCGCGGCCAGTCATGGGCTTCGCCAGAAAAACTTTCAGAGAGCAACTCTGGATTGTTTTCAACTCACAAAACAGCATTTTCGCTTATGCAGTTCCACTCGGTTTAAGAGAAAATTAGACAAATCTTAATTTTGAACTATGGCAAAACCTTTGCAGAGGTTTTCGTTCAAAGCTTTAGTTGAAACAGTGACTTAATAAAAAAAAATCTTATCTTTTTCTGTGTATTTTCTTTCCTGACAGGGAGGTGCAAGTGCACACCCCCTTGTACCCTACTGCCGGGGCCCATGGTCATAGTAATACACACTGAAAATTTCAAGAGCCTACCTATAACAGTTTGAAATGTACAGCCGGCTGACTGACAGACGGATGTACAGCGGAGGCTTACTCTCCTGACAACGTGAGAAGTCCCATTTGACGTTCTTTTGTACTAGTACGTAAGAAATTAAAAAATAAAATTCAATATCCTAATTAATTACGGGTATAAATATAATGATCACCAAAAAATTCTTTAGGATCTTAAGCTCCCTTACCAAAAAATATATTAAATTATACCAAATGTACTAAATGGTCACCAAATCTTAGTGTGCAAAATAACCAAAATCTTTTTGACCCCCCTGGGGCGGATCCGACATGGTTAGGTTAGGTTAGAACTGTGACCACCTACGCCAGAATCAAATCGCTTTTTACAGTCAAACTCATTCATTTCTACAATACTTTAGGAAACACCATTTTGGTGACCATTTACTATTTTTGGTTTTATTTTATTTACTATTATTGGTGATCATTTAGTAGATCTGGAGGTTCGTTAAACATAAGCCATTAATTACTATGTTATCCAAACACTATATCTATAACAATGAGTATCATTCGTAAGCATCAAGTTTAACTTTATATTTAAAAAAAAAGCACTCAAAAACACGAATTAATCGTTGATTCATATTCAAATAGATGATGAGATATGTCAAATGGGACTTCTTAGATTGTCAGGAATATAGTAATAGCGTCCCGTTGGGCACCCTTCAGGTACGGAACCCTATAATAAAAAATGTAAGTGTTGTGCTAATTTAAGTTACAATATGAACATAAATTATAAATGAAAATTATACAAAATTAATTCGGTGTGTAATATTAATAATCAATAAGAAGCATAACTGTTTATAGCCAACCGCTGAACAGAGACCAGTCCTCAGGTAGCTGCGCGGTGCGGGAGGGGTGTGGTAACGTGATGCAAGTGCTCACTGATACGGTACGTTAACTTGTGACAACTGTCAACCCTCCCGCACCGGTCGGGCTATAGTTTAATTCTTAATATTCGCTCACCATATCGTCGGGATAGTGCAAATCCGTGTAACTAGCATTGGATAATTCCGCGTATCTGACAAATGTAGCCAATTTAAAATTTCGCGGGCAATGTATGCACGATCGTCATTGGCAGACACCTCTTTGACGTGATTTTCGTCCGAACTATAGAATGCAAGGAATCGCCCAATAACAATACGGCTTGTGTACGGCCGGCAAGTATCCACACTGCAATTATAACCTTCCCCTGTAAACTTAGATGTAGTGCAGATACGCGCAGTTTACGTATGGTAGATTCGCGGATTTGCACTATCCCCGACGATATGTCGTATTGTAAAATATTGTGCCCAATATCTCACTAAATTATTTTTCCTTGTATTCGAGGGAAGTAAAATAGTATGTTTGCACAGATACTCGAGTATACAAACAGAAAAACAATACCTAGGAAAACTTGATAACAAAAAACATATTATTATTAAATTACATTATAATTATAAAGCCATCATATTGGTTATAAGCAATTGACTGAACTTAAAAAATATTACAAAATAAATTAAATTATGTAAATTTTAACAGTCAAACTGATATAGCAAACTTAAGTTTGAAATGCATTAATTCCCTCTTTGTACTAGTATCTAATTATTATGTATATAAATAACGTAATACTTTAGCGACCTTACACAGCATAATATTTATGTATGATTTTTCTGAGACGTTAAGCAAGTATTTATCGACGCGCAAAACTTTTACCATTAATTCAGTACATGATTCTAGGTTAGAAATTTTTCCACACTTAACAAAAATAAATCAGGTTTTTCATGGATACAAAAGTGCCATACAAGGTCAAAAATAGTGAATGATGCATTAAATCTTTTTTCTTCACCATGTCTCGGAAAACAAGTAAAGGTCTTGGCCACGGAAGAAAAAAAACAAGTGGAAGTGCGCTACAACAATTAAGCTTTTCGTCAAAGTTAAATTTATTGTTCATACAAAATTAAGACTTATAACAACTAACGAAGGTTTCTATTTTTTTACATATTTTCCGCATAATTATGACACGCACGAGATAGCTGTACACTTACACTTGTTTTTTTCTATTCCGTGGTGCTGGCTGTCATTCTTAGATCTTTGACAGTCGTTATGGGTAGTCAGAAGTTTACCAAGGGGTATCGTGTTACCTAGTAACTGGGTTGTGGAGGTCAGGCAGTTGTCCATGTAGAACACTGGTATTTAGCTGCAGCAAGTTAGACTGGAAGCTGACCTCAACACAAGTGGGAAAAGACTAGGCAGTTTGTTTTTTTTTCTTAACTGTGTCCTCGATCTCCTAGATTGTGAGGTCTAGAATTATGTACTGAATTCGTGGTAACAGATTGCTCGTCGATGTGTCTTCCAACCTGTATTATTATGTAACTTACACTCGTTATAAGTGGCTTCTTGCAAATTTAATGTAAGCCGATTTTTGGAACCTCAAAAGTACTTGGAGCAAAAACTCCTGCAAGTGAACACTACTCAAAGCATGTAGTTCCAGTTACGATGAATATTTTGTATCGGATCTTTAAGCTCTTTTATGTTTAATGCATGAGATAATAAACTTATAATTTAATTATCCTCATCTGTCATTAAAATTTGTGATCAGTAGAAATAAAGTAAAACGAATTGTTTTTGAAGGTTGGAAGGTTAAGGCGGTTGGAAGTTTGAGTATTCGGCCGTAAGACACTTTTACGACACCATCAGGGAACCAATTCTCTTAATTTTTGGATCGTTCGCATCTGAACTCAGTCTCAATATGACAAAAATGCCTCAATTGTATCTACATTTTTGTCAAAATTTTGACATAGATTGTCGCAGAGGGGTCATCCATAAAGTACGTCACACTAATTTCCTGATTTTTTGTCCCCTCGCCCGTCCTTGTCACAGTTAGTCACATTTGTGAGACCCCCCTCCCTAGTGTGACGTCACATATTTTGCAATTTTACATCTAGAAATTATTAAGTTAAAACAGCAATTCCGAAATGTGAATGTTATTTAGTAGACAATACTGACTGACAAATCGTTAATGACAGGAACATTCGATGTGTCAACATCTTTTTTATCCAACCATATATATACCATCATCGTCACCATCCAAACAAAGAATTTCTCTGGCAGCAATTCGTTGAGGACGAATCTGCTTGCGAAATGTGACGTCACGTGACTTAGGATCCCTCCCACCCCTTGTCACACAATGTCACACTTAGTCGACCCCCTCCCCCTCTGTCAACGTGTGACGTACTTTATGGATTGGTCCCAGAGATGTGATTGAGACTAGATTTGGACCGTTATTAACCTTTTCACCGCCACATCACAAAAACAAAAACGTGCCTGTGAAACCAAGCTACAAATTACGTATAGAAGTCTGTGTGTGTTTTTTAATGTTACAGCACCATGCTGAGATAGGAGCCTTTTGGCCTCATACAGGATCAATTTTCGTTTTCTTGTTTTTTTTATTTTTTAATGTTATTTTTGTGTGTTTTTGTCCTGGGGGCGACTAAATTCTTTTTCTTTCTTTCTTTCATGTAGCCGTGGCGTGCTGGCCACATTTTGGTTTGTCATTTATACATGACAATGGCGGTCTAATTACGAGAATTGGCCCTGAGCTATATCTATATAATTATTCACCGATCTATCTCGCGACATACATATATACATCTTCTTATCTATGCATGTGTAACGTGTGTTGGTACTTGACGAATGCTACGGCTGCCAGCTCCTTGCAAAACTCTTCAAGGACTATCAGACTTTCCACTAGTTGGTTGTGGTCGGCACTGGAAAGTATAATAAGAAAATTTAGATTAAAAAAAAAATCAGTTAGACCACTAAAAGGCACTCTTGAATGCCATTTAAATATAATCTGGGTATCTTCACGGCACGAGTGAACCGTTTTATCCTAGGCAAGCGTGCTCCACCTTAGGCCGCATCATCACTTAACATCAGTGGGCTAATTCACATAACTATTGCAGTGCAGTTGCAGTTAAGTTTCGATCAAAAGAACGGTTTTCGTATTTTCTACCGTTGTCAGACACGCTCGCGTCAAAATCGCATCACGCGAGCGCAATAACGGCATTCTACTGATGCGCGTCTTTGGTGCGTGCTTCGGAACCACGAAGTAAGTATACTAGAGGAGATGCCCATAGCACCGGTGCACCGTGACACGCATTGGTGCAATGACGTCATCAAAGTGGGCGTAGCTTCGGTCATTAGATCTATAGCCGTCTTGTGCACCAGACATTTCGAACATTCCAGTTTTATTCATTTTTTTAGTGATTACTTTATTTATAAAAATTAAAACATTAAATGTTATGTGCTTAATTGCTAAACCTACACCAATAAACATTCTGATGCCACATAAGGCCTTTTATCGCACCAGTAGGCATTTTTTTGCGTAATTCATCAGCAAAGTTCTAGAAAAAACCGTCATTGTCATAGATATTCTACTACTCGAAACAACCTGTGCTTGGACAGTTGACTTGTTAATTCAATTTTAGCACTTATCAACAATTATTTTATGATAGTCAAACTTTCTTTTTACTAAGGGCCGATTACTAAATAGTCAGATAGCTTTTATCGAAGAATAAATCTAGCGGTTTGATATATTTCCTATACAAAACCTGTCAAAAAGGGTTATTTTATCTGACGTCCGAAAAATCAAGCCTAAGTTTAATAAAGTCGATTTCGCAGTAGAAAAGAGGTAATAAGTGAAACCTTCTGGTTACTTAGGACCAATTTCTCAATAGGCAGATAACTTTTATCTGAAGAATAAATACAGCGGTTTAACATATTTTCTACACAAAAGCGGCCAAAATGACATATTATAGTAATAAGTTTGCAAAAATCAGCCTTAAGTTTAAGTCTCGTTTTCTTTTTAGAGCAGATGGCGTAGATTGTATACTTACTTTTCATCATAAGTAGGATCTTCGCTCATGAGCCAAAGCCGCGTATTCTCAATAATCTTCTTAAAATTCCGTAACCTCGGTATCTCCATGGTCAACCTCTTTGCTACTTCCTGTAACGTCTTGAACAGCGTCGGAGTTTTCTTAGCCGTCGGCAACGTGGGGTTAAGCAAATACTCGTGCAAATTTGGATGGGGGAGCAGTGCTAACTGAGATATAATCGAAGTCAGATGTAGATTTACTTGATAAGGCTGATTGGGCATGTTGGCAAGAAGTTTGAAAATCATCTTAAAAAATGGTCCTTCGTCGAACTCTTCTTCGGAAGTTTGGGATGTAAGGTCTCGACTCCTTAGGACCAGTTTTTGTGAGAAGTGTTTGGTGTCGTTTTTTGCTAAGCTGTCGTGTTTCAGAGGTTCGAAGGCTTCGTCTAGGTGGATGTCGGCCTCTGGTCTGCTGTCGTAGCTGTGGGTGGAACTGGCGGTTGTGTCCACCCAGTTGTGGTCGGAAGGCCAGTGGAAGGTCGACGTCGCATCTAGCCAGTACTGGAACGATTTTTGTTTTTAGACGAATAAAATTTATACGAGGCTTTTACTAATGAACCTGACACTTTGGGATTATCTCAAGTATTTCTGTAGTACATATTTCATTTGGCAACATTTAAGTCTACATTAAGTTTTCTGTTTTTCTTTTTCCTATTATTTAAAACTACATTAATGAAATATTGTAAAAAGGCACAAAGATATATCCATTCATCATGTCAACCTTTATGCCCATTGCTGGGCATAGGTCTCCCCCAAGGGGGGGTTCAGCCATAATCGCCACGCTTGGCCGATGTTGCATGTTGACGATCGCAGTAGGTGTTATGGTACTCAGAAGGACGCTGCTGCCTATCCACTGGTCAATATCCCTCTGTCGCCTTCTACGATACCCACGGGTAGAAATGGGGTGGGACAATTCGTGGCCGGGACCACACGGATTATATCCAATAGATATATGTTATTTCACTATTTCTATTTGTAGGTATTTGCGGTGTATGGCAACCAAGCTAAATGGCACATTAAAGATTTTAAAATATAATGTATATATTTATGTAAATAAATTCATTCTTCATATTATACTCATGATTCATCTCTATCTCCTTTCCTTCTTCTTACTGTAGAGTTTTATTTTTTAGGCTTATTAAAACTCTATGTTTTAGGTGATGATGTCTACATCTCTTCCCTATTCTATATGTAACTGCCATCTTTCTACATACAGAGTGGGGATGGCAATAGCACAAAAAAGGATTATGGTATGATTTGATAATTTAGTGTAATTGTTTTTATTGAGCATTAATAATATTAAATTATGACGCCACAAGTTGCCGCTCTTCTTACAAGTTAGAAAACCAATATTTCATATTATTGTGTTTTATTTTGGTTACATTTATATGCTCTTTAGTATATCTGAACTTCTTTTATAATTTCGTTTTAAGGATATATTTGATAGTTTCAAAATATTCTTATGAACTGGTATTACCAGTATTTTAATTTTTTGTCGTATCGTCGTCCCCACTCTGTATATATATTTACCTGGTACCGCCTATGCGCATCGTGAATATAATGCTCGTAGTCTGCTCCCACTGGGTCGGACAGTATCGCTCGCGGCAGTAACAGCAAGAAACTGCAATGAAGGGGGACAATGAAACAAACGCTCGCTTCCAACGCATTTAATCTCACGTGTACAGATATGTATAACATTTAAAAAAGCATACAAAATCACAGATCTTGTCGTGCTACCAAATTTTGTTTCTAGGCACTCCCACACCGGGGGTATTCGCCTGTAATGTAATAGTTGAGATTTGATCATTACATCAGTGAGTGAGAAGAACTGAGCATTACAGCGTGCCACTTGCTGTTCTGTAAGAACTCACTTCTGATTCCGCGGTGATAATAGTATGAGCAGGGTTTTAAACTTTTTGGAGTCACTCAAAGTCAAATATTGAATTTTACATTACAGGGGAATGCTCCCGGTGAGCCTTATCACAACTATTGTCTCTGTATCGATAAATCACTCTTAGACGCATTTGGGCTATAGGCCACTAAACGCGTTTATGACTAAACGGATATTTAGAACATCACTGCATCTCTGGTTCTGTTTAAAGTTGACAGTGGCAGAATGATGTTTTAAATATGTATACCGCTAAATGTGTTTGGTGATTTGTGGACCACAGAATCGCTAAAAAATGTATATATACAAGTTTAGAACTTGCTGGCCAAAGTTGAATGTAATTTTAAAATATTGTTCGTTAATCTAATTAGCAACTAAAAAATGTGTATATATAATCTGAGTTCTTAAAATAAAACTGTTGATAGAGCTATTGCGTATGAGTGAGTTATTAATATAGACAATAGAATTTAAGACCGTAGCCAGGAAGATTGATTGACTCTCACAAGAGAAACAGGTACAAATTAGTTTATCGACATTTAAGGTTGTGGTCCCATTGACAGCTATACATACTAATATACAAATGCGAAACTGGGTTTTTGTTATTCTTCCAAGAGTTTAACTACTGAACTGATTTCAATGAAATATAGTATAGGCTAAGCTTAAACCACAAAAAAGGACATAGGCTACTTTTTAATTCGCGACTTCGTCTGCATCCGCGATAACCGACATTCACGCGGGCGAAGTCGTGGGCAAAGGCCAGTTGACGATAAAACTAGTAAACTATGATATTCCTATTTTTCTCTAACCTCGTCAGATCAAATTGTGTTTAGCTTGAACTACAAAATATCTTCTAGCTACTAGTTATAGCTCTCAATGGAATTACAGCCTAAAGGTTTGAGGAATAGGGCGGAAAATTGTGGATGGATGATAGACCTACAAGCATAATGATCTACTGATACAGTATTTAAAATAAATAGTGTTCGTCCCGAAAAAGGTTTCCTAACTACGGTCCCGTATTAATTTATATCGCGTGCTTATAAAATTTAGAAAAAATAAACTATATAAAATAAAATTAATAAATTCTATAAAAAATTTCATTTTGACCAGATTCAAAAATTCAGTTCCTTTGGAAGGACGATTATTATTATAATTATACGTATATATATAATATCATTATACATTATATGGCATCCTAAATACCTTTCAAAAACGATATTTACAAAATGATTTGGATTTATTTAGGCAAGACGTAAAAATCAAAATATGACAATTTAAAAGTTTCTTTGTTTAAAATTTTAATATATATATTTTATAGACATATTTAATATTTACAGCATGAGCAACCATTTAAGTAAACGGAAGATTTCGCGTTTATTTTAAAAGTACGTACGTAGTTCATTAACTACACTTACAAAAATATATGTACTTGGAATCATCTGAATATTTATTTCAAACGAATTGTTATATGCTCTAGAACAGGGGTGCTTGATCGCGGCTGTAAGACCAGTCAATCAGATAATATAAATTGTTCATCATCAACATCATGTCAACCTTTAGACGCCCACTGCTGGGCATAGGTCTCCCCCAATCGGCGGGTTATGCCGTAATCGCCACGCTTGGCCGATGCATGTTGGTGATTAGAGGTTATAATGTTCGTTAGAAAAAATACAAAGTACTTTAACAAGTTAAATAGCAAAAGACACAAATTCAATATATGTTTACCAAGCAATAAAACAGTGTTATTAAATAAAAGTATATTATGTATGGCTCCACGCATATATAACCATTTACCAAATTCACTTCTGGAGATAAGTGATATAAATATATTTAAAAACAATATAAAAACATTGTTATTAAAAAAAAAAAGCATATTACTCAGTCACTGAATATTTACAGGATAAACTTATTTAATGTTACTCCTTTATAATTTTTAAATAATGTATTTTATTGTTAAATTCTAGTTTCGTAGATACCTACCTGTGTATTTGTAAATTTGCATGCCTTATGGTAGAATATGGCTAATGGACTCTGTTGTTTGTATAAGACCTTTCTTTTGTACCCATATTCGCAAATGAATAAATGATTATTATGATTATTATGATCGCATTAGGTGTTATGGTACTGAAAAGGACGCTGCTGCCCATCGGATCCTCTGGTCAATATCCCTCTATCGCCTTCTACGACACCCACGGGTGGTAATAGGGTGTGCTATTCGTGGCCGATATCAGTTGTTACTCAATAAAAAAAATGTACTGCCCATTTGTATACTGTTTCATTTACTCAGATAAATAACAGAATATATGTGAAATACGAATTGACGTCAAATTTAAATAGAAGTACTGATTATGTAATTGGTGAATCGCACAAAGTAAAGTCAGTAAACTTCTTCTGATCTGATCTTGGCTTTAATGAAGCTGGCCACCCCTGCCATATAACAGTTCGTATAATATGGTATTATGAAATTGTGGTTGGAAACTAGATTTTATTAAGGGTTTGGAAAATAGTATTATTACACTGGAGCGATAAGTTTTCCAAACAATCATTTTAGTGAAGAACAAACGCGAAATACTTCGTAAATGAGACTTAACTTTATAAATAATAATTAATTTACCTGCATCGATAGTCGTTTTACACTATTTACAACTTATAGAACTTATAATAAATGAGATTATGGCAAGTATGTTTGTACATGAGATGATTATGAGAGCCTAGAAAATATTATTTCTTAATTTAAATTATATTTAGTAACCCCAAAACCTGTTTCGCACTGACTAAACTAAACGGAAACTTGACATCCTTTTTTAACGCTAGAAACAGTAGCTGCCATAGAGTAGTTACAACAAAGAGTCCAACCAAAGAGGAAAACACAAGAATAGGGAAAGGGACGGGACAAGCGGCGTCCAATTTTCATTATTACGCGAACCGAATCACTTATGTCACGTCGAGCCCGGGCATTTTACATGTAACAACACTTAACTTCACTTTAATATGAACTATCGTGCCGTCAGCACGCTTAGCTTGAACAACCTAAAAACATTATAGAAAACTGTACTTAAAACGGAAAAAGCTTTTATTTTTCTCCACATACACAACCTCATCAGCACTAGAACCGAGACGAGATCACAGCCCCAACCATAGATATATTGTTATATTAGGCATATGCGTAAGTATGTTAAGTTATAGTGTATCTATTTTTGTAAGTTTGTATTTCATTAATATACCTTTATATTTTTTAAATATGCACCTGCCATTTTATCTCTGTGGTGAAGAGATAAATCTTGGTTATCTTGGTCTTGGTTGGTGGTGGTGGAGAATGCCTAAGGTATAAAGCACGCCTTTGTACTTTTGTGCATGAAGTATAAATAAATAAATAAATTAAATAAGGTAGGTGACACTACCGATAAATTGACATAATATATCGTGAGCTGTCAAAACGTACTACTCATTTGCCAATTCAATTGACTAACTATTAATTGATTTCAAAGCAACTAAAAATCAAATTTTACAGTTAATTGAAAATTAATCAGGTTTTCAGGACTAAAATCAAGCGATTTTTTTTTTTAGAGAAGTTCTTGCTTTAAATTTTTGGTTAATGTTGTCATTTACCCAACAGTCTCGAACAATAAATACGTTTGCTTAAAGTCACCAAAATAGATAAATAACCAAGTTCGTCAGATATGGTTGAAGTTTATTTAGAAACCGAAGAATGTTTTTGAATAAAATTAAATTAATAGAGAAGTTCAATGTTTTGATTAAATTTCATTTAAAAGCCTCCATTGGTTTCTAAGTAAACTTCAACTATTTCCGACGACATGGATACTTATCTCTTTTGGTGACTGTATATAACTCATCTCAATATCTTTCGGTAATTTCGGAGTAATCTCATACCCTCTATTTAAGTGGAAACCTTATTCGAGTTTTGGCTCAATAATAAACTAACGTTTAGTTTAGTCTGTGCTGTGCTCTACTTAATTGGCGCCATTAATTAATTGATTAATTTTGTGATTTGTGCTTTACAGTCCCTATTTTACGAAAGCTTTTATTTCTTATTCTTAAAGAGCGACTAATGAATTAAAATTGACATTCAATGCGCAGGTGCGCTTGTATTACATGGCACTGCAATATTACTGGCGAAAAATAGGTGTAGTGTTACTGTGTACTGCCTAAGCCTTTAAGGGCGGATTCGACCAAAGTTATATAAGTAGCTTAGCCTGGGAATAAAATTATACGAATTAAAATTTGATAATACAAAAAGTTCTCTAACTCTAGAGTAAAGATACTCTAGAGTTAGTCTATCCGAGTGTAAATCGCTACACCGCCAAAATCCATCGAGTAAACAAGTTATCCGAGATTAATATAATGGCGGTCGCTACATTACCAGCCGACAGTGACAGTTGACAGCATTGTAAACCGGCAAAATTATGTAGACCTACATAAAATTTTGAGTTCCGCTTTATAAACAATAAATATATATTTTAGTTGACTACACATCACTCATTATTTCATCAACTCCCAAGAGTAACAATACCTAGCATTTATCTACTCTACGTTTGTGATGGAAAAACGCGATATATCTGAGAGTGAGACCAATAATACAATTATTTAAGGGTTAGTTACTCTGGTATAACATGGTATTTGGTCGAATCCGCCTTTAGTAATTTAAGTTTGATATTATGCTGGCACTTTAAATGGCGTATTTGTGAAAATTTTCACCTCATTTGGATAATACAAAATCGACTTTATTTCAATACACATAGGGTATATTTTGTATTAACCAAATAAGGCGAATATTTGTACAAATACGCCATTTAAAGTACCAGCCTTATGTTAAATATAGTAGTACGAATGCCAATATTAAATACAGGCTGATTTTTAATTTACTAGCCATTATTTCGAGGGGTCAAAATACATGAATACGAACAACTATTCTTATAGGACCTTTTCCCAATTATATTGGGGTCGGCTTCCAGTCTAACCGGATGCAGCTGAATGTTGTTTACAAGAAGCGACTGCCTATCTGACGTCCACAACCCAGTTACTGGGTAACACGATACCCCTTGGTAAGACCGGTTGTCAGATTTTCTGGCTGCTGACTACCTATAACGACTGTCAAAGATCTATGAATGACAGCCGGGACCAACGGCTTTACGTGCTTTCCGAGGCACTTTCAGGGGTCTCGTTATGAAATGGATGGCCACCAAAACCGGTAAACTAACCTCTTTACATATGAAATAAAACTGCTGTTCCATATTCATATTTATTAGAGTTTATTCCGTAATATAAGTTGTATAAATTCAACTAGCTTCTGTCCGCGTGAAAAAATTTTTTTCATATACCTAATTTTTTATAGTAAAATACAGGAAAAACTGGGACTGCTTCATTAGCGAAAGTTTTTTCAGAATTGACCACCAGTTTTAGAGATTAGTACTATTAAACAAACAACACACCTTTTAGCTTTATAACATCAGTATATTCAAAAAATCTTTCTGAAAAATGGCCAGTGAATTAAAAATCAACCTGTAGTGCTATTCTGTTACAATCTCCCTCGGTGAACACCTAGGTGAAGTGAGCTGTCATCCGTCCCGATGCCAGGGATTGACAAAGCAGACGTACGGATGACAGCTCACTTCACCTAGGTGTTCCCCGAGGGAGATTGTAACAGAATAGACATACTGTTTATAAATTAATATAAAGTAATTTTAAATAATAAATTAATCGTTATTTTGAATGACACTGGCAGTAGTTTCGGTGGTTATAATTGATTCCTTATTCATTACATCTTCAATGAGCGCTTTCAGACGCTCTAGCCGGCTAGAAATTTAAGCTCTGGTTAGAAACGATGCGGGAAGCTTTTGCAATTATGTATTTTATTTATGGTATTTATAAAGCTGTTTATTCGTTGCAAAGCAATAACCAGTCACCGGTAGCTATTCTGTGATTTGTTTTTAATTTTGATTTTAGAGAAGCCTTATGTAAGTTATGCTGTCTGTCGAAATATGTATAGGGTTAGTATACAATTTGGATGTATTCTTAAAACCTAGAGGTTTTTGGTACTTTTCAACCAGGATAATCAGATATAAATGGACCACTATGAAGTCTCCAGGACATGTTTGTGTGTTGTACAGTAGGTAGATCGATGCCTAAAAGGATCAAACCTGCTGATGTATTCTGTACCAATCTACCTCAGTGAACACCACGGTGAAGTGAGGTGTCATCCAATGCTAGGGATTGAGAATGCACTCTAATCATAATCGATATTTATCATAATTATTTCAGCTAATTTTTAAACGAAAGTTTTTTTTTTATTTATTTTTCTTTATTAATAACATTTATCTATACTCCATTTACATTAGCATTAGACAGAAGTTGAAAAAGGTTATTTTTAATGCACACTTTGTAACAAAAGTACAATAAAACATGTTACAGTTACATATTCCGAATTTATTACAATCTATTTTTACAGCAGCTGTCGCACTTAATTATATCCATTTTAATAATTTCTCTTAAGAAATAATGTGGTTTTAATTTTGTTGTGTTTTTGTGTTTCCAATTTAAAATGACAGTGTCAATGCTATATATAAGAAGCAGGCGTGAACAATACCGGGAACGTTATTCGTTTCAGAATAATTGTACCAAATTTTAAGTGTTACCTAATCTTTAAAAGAGAATTATTTTAACTTATATTTGTAATAAAATGTTTTTCAATCCTGCTTCTACGAGCCTCTTTTTTCTAATCCTATTATAAACGGAGTTTGAGTAGTCCGTTCAGACACTTAAATAAGAGCTTTCAAATAACTAAAACGCTAATAAAATGATCGATGAAAATAGCAGGAATTAATAAAAAAAATCGATTATAATTGTAATGTTTTGTCAAGCCTTAGCATCGGGTCGGATGACAGGTCACTTCATCTAGAGTTCACAGAGCGAGATTGTTACAGAATAGCACTACAGATGGAAGATAGTTCATTCCAAGCTCCCTTTACAAAAGTATAGTTGAAAACCAGCGTCAGGCAAAAGTGGACTGGCATTTATGCTGAACTGGAACCGGAAATATAATGTTTTTTATTTATTTCTGTTTTTGTTTAATAACCTTTTTATTATTGTTTTTGTGTGCACATGATCTGTGTCAATAAACATTTATTCTTTATTTCTTTCTTTTTTTACCTAAATTCATCGAGAGAGATTTTTACAGAATAGTATAATTTTTCACTGCTGGTTCATCTAATACGAGAGTATTATCTGAGAGGATTTAGAGGTCAAATCGAGCCAAACTGCATTTTATTTTTTATATAAAGGACAAATAAGTTTAGGTCGTGAATTTAAATTTGGAACAAAAATGATACCAAAATGATGGCCAGTATGTCGGCTTCAAACCGACATAAGAACTTTATCTTTGACTCTGATGCTTTGAGTATTTTTAAACTAACTTGGAAATGCTCGATTGCATAATAATTTATCATCGATACTCTTTACAAACGGTTCAAGATCTCTACGTACGTCATACGCCACTTCACACATGACACACTCATTTCAGTATAGCCAACATGCAAATAGAAGAAGACAGAAAGTACCACTTTACGAAAAAAGAAGAGAAACCAAACCAGAAGAAAAGGACTTACATATTTCCACAGATAGCATAACATATTCTAGAAGTGTCACATGAAAGCGGTGTACTGACCTATTGATGACTCTGTGTATGTTGTCGGATCCTTCGTCGTGGTGCTTGGGGTCTAGCCCTTCGTGTGACAGTATATCTGTGATCTGCTCGTTTACGTGGTCTTCGTGCTGCAGTTGTTTCATCGCTTCTCTGTGGAAATTCGAAGTACTTAATTAGTTTTGTTTTGTTGGTATCGTTACTAAAACTGGAAACCCTACTACACTTTAATTTTAACTATGTATAACATATATTTTGCCGAATTAAAGGCAACGGTTTTTAATATTGCAACTACTTTATATTGGATTGACTCCATAGGTACTTCTTTATAAGCATAAATCCTACTAATATAATAATAATGGATGGATGAACATTTGAATAAATAAAAATTATATTCAATAAGAAATAATGTACCATTTGAAACAGTCACGAGCGTGGTCCGGGCATTGCATTCCAAGCGCAGTGTGGAATGGAGCAAAGTAAAGTTTATATATTTGCATAGATTATAGGTACATGACATAAGGTATTAAATAAATAATAAAATTGTGATCCTTGTACAATCTACCTTAGATTAGGCATGCAAACATTAATGAATGGCGAAATAGTGATACAAAATTACGAATTAGGTCAAAAATAATAAGTTGGAATGTCTTTAAATAGCGGAAAAATATTACAATTATATTAAATAAGAATTTACATTAAGATACATTTATTTGTCATTCAGAAAATCGTTAATTGATTAGTAACATTTTTCAAACAAAAAAGGTTCGGCGACATCTTTATCAGAGTTCATTCTCCTTATCGCAAAAATGTGTTTCATAGGCTTGCTTCACACCTACCATCACTACACCACACCCACAACCATACCATGTGGACGGGAGCATACTTTCTATGTAAAAAAAATTGTGGAAATTACAAGGTCCACATTTTGCCGTCCGTATCGACCGCATAGATGATACCGACTACATCGCAACCACAACTCAACCTGGTTGAGTTGTGGTTGCGATGTAGTCGGCCGGTCACATCGCAAACACAACGTTGCGTCGACGCAACGACACTGACTGCTTTGACGGCTACACTGACGCCATCTTCTTCTACATTACAAGGACAGCAACAACAATATTTCCTCTTCGAATTTCATGAGTTCGTTCAATCAGGCGTGTTTCCTCTAAGAAAGCCGGAGGCGAACTCTGTCTGCACACGACGCAACCACATCGCAACTTCTAACGACAACGCAACTACATCCACATTTTGCCGGTACCACAACACAACGTAACTGCAAAAAGCAGCAGCGACACACACACGAAACCACTGCTTGACCAAGTTTTGTCGTTGCGATGTGGTATTGTGGTACGTGTAAAACAAGCCTTTCTATTGCAAGGTACCTTTGCAAGATGTCTAAAACGCCACGGTGCATACAATTTTCTCGATAGAGTTTGCCAGCCTTAGCTAGGGTCTATTCACCTGTTATATTCCCGTTCTCGTCCTAAAGAGAGATCGTTGAGTCTGTCCCGCTCGTCGTCTTCCATCAGCGGTTGCGGCGCGAAGTACCCGCGTGACGTCACTCGAGCTAACACCACGCGGTGTATACTGTGCTCTGTGCCTTTTTCTATTATTGTCTGTGGACAGGGAATTGGTCAGGGGTCACACTATTAACCAATAATTCCTGACCAGACGACTACAGTTCTCAAAGTGTCCCTACAGCTACACTTTAGAGGACATTAAAAACGCCATTGATGCAGCGATGTGGTCAACTACTGAGCCAAATTACTGTTATAAAAAATATGAAGCCGATGCGAGATGCCTGGCAGATGTGAAACGTAGCACCTATTTTCGATAGAAAATATGCATCAAAACATAAAAAAAGGGCATATTTATGAAAACAAAAATAATTTATTTTATAAATACATTTTAGTTAAAAAACAAAATTGAAAATCGGTTTAGACCGACTGTTGGCGTATTGGCTGTTGGCCGTCACCACGCCAACAGGCGGTCCGACCCACCCCATTAGATGTTTCACATCAAAAAGGAAAAGTAAAGGGTACTATGGAAAATTATAATAAATGTGGATGGATAGAGAAGAAGAGGAAGGCCAAAGAAAAGATGGATTGTATGAAGACTGATATAAAAGACAAGGGAGTCAGTGATATAATGACAGGACAGAATATAAGAAGGAAACATATGGCGCCGACCCTAAGAGCCTAAGGACACCACGTTTTTAAACGCGCCGTCGACGCGCGCTTTTGGAATGAGCTTCGTTAATTTATTAAAATAATAGAGATATACCTGCTTAATAACAACAATAACAGTATATTATTGTCTCACTGCTGTTAATAGTATTATTAAATAGGTATATCTCTATTATTTTAATAAATTAACGAAGCTCATTCCTGAAACGCGCGTCGACGGCGCGTTTAAAAAACGTGGTGTGTTTAGGCCCCTAAGTAACATGGTACAAGGGCAGGGAGATAATGACGACTTGAAAAGTAGAAGTCTTCTACACGTAATACTCACCTCGAAGAACCTGAGCGTTTCGAGCGTGAGATCATAGTTGTCGGTGAGACAGTTGTTGATGAGCGTGTGTAGTAGCGGCCACTCTGACACCTCGCCCTCTCCTACCAACCAGTTTGAGAACTCTGAAATTATATTATACAGTACTTATATTAGATAAGCTCAGTAAGGCTAAGTAAAAGCGTACAGATCGATCGGTCGAAGGTTAAGCTACGCTTGCCGCGGTCGGTCTCTGGATGGGCGACCATCCATTTCTTACCGAGTTCCCTCCGTGCCTCGGAAAGCACGTAAAGCCGTTGGTCCCGGCTGTCATTTGTAGATCTTTGGCAGTCGTTATGTTAAGTCTGACAACCAGTCTTACCAAGGGGTATCGTGTTACCACACTCCAGTAACTGGGTTGTGGAGGTTTGATATGATAGGCAGTCGGTCCATGTGAAACACTGGTATTCAGCTGTATCTGGTTAGACTGGTAGTAGACCCCAAGATAATTGGGTTCTTGACACCATTAACAAATAATTCCAAAATACAACTTATCTTAAAATACATTTTATTTTAGCCCCTAAAACCCGATTAATTTTCAATTAACTATAAAATTCGATTTTAAGTTGCTTTAAAATCAATTAATAGTTAGTCAATTGAGTTGGTAAATGAGTGACGTCACAGGCCGCTATTGTCATACAAAATCTATGGAGAAGTCTCGTTTTGACAGCTCATAAAAACTATGTCAGTTGATTGGTGGTGTCAAGTACCCAATTGGGAAAAGGCCAGGGAGATGATGAGTACTTATATTAGATTGGCGATTTCGGACATATTCATTACAGTCCAGGCTTCCTCACGATGTTTTCCGTCCCCGATGTCAGTGGTGTCCAAGATAAACTTAGAAAGTACATATGAAATCGAAAGAGATCTCATTGGTACTCGCTCGTGCTCAGTTGCGGACACACAACCTGGTGCATGAGAAGCGGGCGCCTTTACCACTGTGATTCTCATGCCTTCTCTGTAGAGGATTATGGGGGAGGGAGAGAGAGGGGGGGAGAAAGAGAGGTAGAGAGGGGGGGAGAGAGAAAGAGTGGGGGACAGAGGGCGAGAGAGACAGCGTGAGATAGAGGGAGGGAGGGAGAAAGAGAGAGGTAGAGAGGGAGGGAGGGAGAGAGAGGGAGGGAGAGAGAGGGAGGGAGAGAGAGGGAGGGAGAGAGAGATAGGTAGGGAGAGAGGGGTGTTTGGAATTTGTGGTGAGACGTCCTCGTGCCTCACACGTGTGTGTGCACGTGTCCCATCGGACTAAAACAGTAAAGGAAGATAGTATATCTGCGTTTACGTACACACTTGTGTAGATAGTGTGGAATACAAGTTTTGCGTGGAACAGTTTAGATATCCATACTTCCATACTAATATTATAAATGTCAAAATAACTATGTCTGTTACGCTTTCACGATGAAACTGCTAAACTGATTTTTATGAAATTTGGTATGAAGATATCATGAACCCTGGGGAAGGACACAGGCTACTTTTTAATCCGCAACTTCATCTGCATCCGCGATAACCGACAATAAACTAGTGATGTATATAAGGTCCAGTTAAAAACTAGCGTCAGGCACTAGTGGTCTGAAATTTTTGCTATACTGGGTCTTTTTTCGTTCTTTCTTTATATCAAAGATTGAGTGCATAGTATCCCCACCTCACCTTGGATTTGTTTGTTAAGGTCTACGTACCATTAATAAGGTCTGGTGAATCCACAACCTTCAGACATTTAGCTAAGATGGCGGTAACGATGACAGCGTGATGAAGATCGGTGATGCCATTCTCTGCCACCCCTTCTAGAAAGTTCTGGCGGAATGTTCGGGAGAGATGAGCTGCTATCGTTGGATGGCATTCCTGGGTTAAAAAGAAATACATAATTATCTGTACAAATAAATAAAATTGAAGTGTCTGTTTCTAATGTCAAAATACTAGCTTTTTACTAACTATCTGTGTATTTATTTCAATCATAACAAATATTAAATTACAATTTTAGTTATACACAAATCTTAAAAATCTAATAATATTATGTACAATTCCAAGAAAAAGACAGGGGAGCTCAAAGGGCATCATAAAACTCGTCCACATCGCTGTCAACGGGACACGTGCCCAACAGGCTGGCAGCATTGCCACGTTGTATTGATTCTTTGACCCAAGAATAGACCAGCCTTCGGGTCACGTGAAGAGTCGACCAGCCGCTTGGCGATGTCACTAACTATATAAGAAAGTACCTACTTAAAAAAAAATATTTTTTCATTTTTGCGTTTCTGTCTGTAAGTCGGTTTGTCTGTGTGTTTGTTTGTTCCGGTTAATGTCTGAAACGGCTGGACCGATTTTGAACAGACTTTAACTAGCAGATACCTAATATTATAAGGACTAAACTAACTAACTAACACAACTTTTATAATATAGGGTGCCGCGTAAAAAAATGAATCCCCTGTTATCGCCCTGATTGCCGACTATCACGCGGACGAAATCGCAGGCATTAGCTAGTAAATAATACTTTACAACCTCAATTTTTAAGTTGCACACTTCTCGTATGCGAGGCACCCCGACAGCCTACGTTATTATATGAATTGCTCTTAAAACTCCAATCTGATTCTAAAACAGTTTGTCTTCAATGGATTCCGTCGCATGTTGAGTTGGAAAATAATGATATGGTCGATTTGCTCGCCAAACAAGCGTGTGTTGATGGAGTGCCCATGAATATTACCCCACTGTATTCGGATTACATTGGAAAGGCCAGAAAACAATGCTTAGAAGTCTGGCAGGAATATTTTAGTGAAATAACAAAAGAAAAGGGGATATGGTACTGAACTATCCAGCCAGAGATAACTGTAATTTAAATAGAAAGGTAATTACCATAGCTTTAAGACTTCATTCCGGACATAGTCCATCAAATAAATTCTATTACTTAATGAAGAAAGTTTTGTCCCCAAATTGTGATGATTGTGGATGATGTCTTTGAAATCCTGATGGAGTGTGTCCGGAATGAAAATAAGAGGATCAATGTTTTTGGGCACTGTAAACTTTTTGATATTGGTTTTTGTAACTCAATTCTCGCTTGTCAAATATCCTAGAATGCTAAACAGCTGTATGAATTACTCTTAAGGTAAGGTATTGTTTGATTGTTTATGTCACAAATTTGTAAGATTTCTGTACTGGGCGATGTGGTGCTAAGCGACAAAGCCTTTTATTCATATAAAAGAAAAAAAAAAACAGACTATCGGTGAATTGACCGAAACCTACATTTTCGTTTATATCACACATAACAAGTTTAATGGGGACATTAAATTGATGCTGTCACTTTCTTTTTGACACAAAATGTAAGGGATAGCGTGAATTTGTCGTCCCCGTCAAACTCAACGTATTTCTACTATTATTAGTTCATTATCAGTTACACAGTTTTAATATGCATGGTATTCGCACAATGATTTATTTGAATTCTGCGTATGCTACTAAAGGCGAATATTTATGAATATAAAGCGACTTTTATGATTTTGAATAGTTTTGGTTTTGTGGAATGTTTAGGTACGGTATGGAATGCGCAGTCAAAATCAATTTATTTCTATTAAACAAGCACATTTTAACCTTCAAGGAGTCGGTCAGTTAGTGAAAAAGTTGAAGCTGAAGTATTTATATACAAACTTTTCTATAGTTTGTCATAGGTGGCCGCGAATGGCACCGCCCCATTTCTACCTGTGGGATTCGTAGAAGGCGACAGAGGGATATTGACAAGAGAATGGGCACCAACTTCCTTCTGAGTACCATAACACCTACTGCGATCGCCAACATGCATCGGTCAAGCATTGCGATTATGGCTGAAACCCCTCTTAGGGTAGTTCTATGCCTAGCAGTGGGCGTCTAATAAGGTTGGCATAGTCATAGATGGCTGGTAATATTTTCTTCATGGGTTGTGACCTATCATTTGTTTTATATTTCAAACCACCAGCCTTTTTGTTCCCACTGCAGAGTAAATCATCGTTGAGAGTGCAATTTCGAGTAACTAACATTTTTAAATACTGCAAATTTCGACCATATGTTAAGTCAGCGAAAGTGTAGTTTCGTGGTATTTAAAAATGTTAGTTACGCGGAATTGCACGCTCAACGACGAAATGCCTCTTCTCATACAGAGAAGGGACGAGCATGGATCACCACGCTTGCTCCGCTTGCATGGCGAGTTGGCGATTTCAAACTTACTATTAATAAATTATTTTTATAAGTTTGGTTTTTATAACGCAGTCGGGTTTTATGCTTTTCTTTTATTCTACATATTACAGAGGCTATTGACACTTACCTTCATTAAAGTATCACAGTAGTCTAACCAGGAGAAAAAGCTAGTTAATTCTTTGTATCCGTGGAATTTGTTGTACGATTTATCACCGA
This sequence comes from Charanyca ferruginea, assembly GCA_947361185.1. Classification (NCBI taxonomy): domain Eukaryota; kingdom Metazoa; phylum Arthropoda; class Insecta; order Lepidoptera; family Noctuidae; genus Charanyca; species Charanyca ferruginea. The sequence continues at coordinate 16,993,092 of OX376077.1, read as the reverse complement.
AATCGTGTGCAACATACCTGTAATAGAAATTTGAAAATAAACACAAGGAACAGCTACAGCTTCCAATTTTAAAATCGATTGAGTTTTCGTTACACTGTACCAAATAACCGTGTCATGGGAGTTTTTGGAACTAACACTTTGCAGAGGACATACGGTCGTAATTTGATTGAACTTTACTAAGTTTCTTGACGAACAGCGCTCACCCATTTCACAGATAACCTAGTTAATAATAATAATATGTGGTGACATTTCACACACGGTTATCTGACCCCAAACTAGGGAGACCCTGTACTATGGGTGTCAGACAGCTGATATACATACACAAATACATTTAAATACATACGTATATAGATAAACAACAACCAGACACAACAAGACAAACACAAACATAATCACACAAATGTTTACCCTGAGCGGGATTCGAACCCGCAACCCGCTGCACAGCAATCATTCGCTCAATTACTGCGCCAGTCGTGTCGTCAAACGACACAGAGTTGGACTGCACGTTAAGAGCGCCCATACCACAGATATAGATAGACCTAGATAACACAAGAGCAACTACTTCGCGTGCCTATTTTCGTGCCTGACTTACGATACAAAATCGTAAGTAAAATAAATAATAGTTAAAAAAAACTAAAAACACGCTTTTTATTGAAAACCAAACTAAAAAATAGAAAATAAATTTTAATAAATTTAAATTAAGAAAAGTGTTAAAAATTTCAATAAATATAAATTAATAATAGTGTGAAAAAAAAAATATTTTATTTAATAAAAAGCGTGGGGTGCATGGTGTCAATAGTTATAAATATTTTATTGCCAGATATGAGTAGAGTGATTATCATTTTGATAATATCTTAAAAAGCACCCCACGCTTTTTTTTTATTTGTAGATTTATCGGTCCTCGATAAATCTACAAAGTTTGAACGAAATCTGGCCGTTTAAAGTGGGTCAAAATTGCACCCAAAGAAGTCGGTTACAAACAAACATACAAACATACAGGTGAAGCTAATAAAAAGCGTGTAAAAAATAAAGTAAACGTTTGCTTCCATCGGTAAGTCATTTTGTGATTAATATTATGCGTAATTAGTTTAAAAAACAATTATATTTAATCTAATACCCTCAGTAATACCTGGTTTTAAGGAAATAAGGAATAATAAGGAAAAACCAAACATTCGTATTACATTGTGACGTCCAAAAAATGGCACGCTTGGTTTTCATACAGATCGTGATACCTGCGTTATCTAGGTCTATGTATATCTGTGGCCCATACCGTCATATTTCCCATACAAACGCTCGTACGTGATTAAGGCGTTAAAGCAAATTATTATCCAAATATTTTTAACACACAGGTATCTTCTGGTTTAAATCTAGGTTTGTATGAAGCCAAAAATAAACTTTTTTGAGAAACAAATTCAGTAACCACGTCTGAAAATCATCATCAAATCATTTTTGCACAGTTTTTATCTGAACTTTGGCCGTTCATAATGCACTCATACATTGAAAAAGTAAAAAAAAACAGCTTCATAGAAACCTTGCACATGTAATGGAGATTCTAAATTACAAACAATATTACCAAAAACTTGTAAAGCTTTTTCGAAAACACGTATTTCCTAGAACAATAGTTTACTCTGGGCGACGGAGGAGGCGGGAGTTTTTAATACGATTCAATTAGATACTGGTTTAAAAATTGCAAAAACCTAAGAATATTCAACCGGTCGGGCTATAGACCAACAGGGTAGTAAAAAAAACAACGATAAATGATAAACATACTTACGCCCACGTAATATTGAGATGGTCCACATCACTAGCCACAACGTTGGCCGGCACGCATTTGTACTTAGCAGCGAGTATGTCCACAATAGTCTCACACGCGGGACTACAACTGGTCACCAAGTTAGCTATGTCGTCTTCAGGAAGGGAGGACACTATCATTATGCCTTCGCAGGCTCGAAGGACGACTTGGTTGTCCTGGAAATAATAGTTTTAAATCTGTATTTCATTACACGTAAGATTGATATTTCAGAAACGAGGTCGTAGCTTGTCGGTGACGCGAACCCATAAGTTTTGCCTCTACCAAAATTACTAATTAAACTAAAATTAGACAATTGGTATCTCTTACTGCCAGGCAGTTGAAGGACGACGACAAAAAGGACCAAGTTAGAGATGTCAAATTAGTTTTTTCTTGAACTTCGCCGTGTTTTTAATTAATCCGTTCTCTCATGTCAACATCGTTCGTCGTTCGTCTGTTATTGTATGAACACTATAGATCAACTTAAATTGACAGCTCTTACTACTATGTCTCTTTCTTGTTTTATTGGAGAGAAAGAGATATCATCATCATCAGCCGAAAGACGTCCACTGTTGAACATAGGCCTCCCCCATAGAACGCCACAACTCTTGCAACCTGCCGCTTGCATCCACCGGTTACCCGCGACCTTGACGATGACGTCGGTCCACCTGGGGCGGGAGGCCTACCAACGCTGCGTCTTCCGGTTCGTGGTCGCCATGAGAGAACCTTTCTTCCCCAGCATGTGGCCTGCCCATTGCCACTTCAACTTGCATATTCTCAGAGCTATGTAGATGACCTTAGTTCTTCGGCGAATTTCCTCGTTCTGGATTCTATCGCGCTAACTCAAATCATTTATTTCAAATAAACCATTTACAGGCACTTTTGAATTGTCAAGGAGTCAGTCAGTCAAAAGTTGCAGCTAGTTGCTCGTTCCAAACAGTAGGTTTCTATGGAGAAGAACGAGCAAGAAACTCCATGAACACTCTTTTAAAATCAATAGAATATTACAAATTTAGGTTACATCATTCATGTTGAATCTAGGGGTACAATGTGAGAACAATGTAGCAAGTTGTGCACGTTAAAAGAGGTCTAGTGACAATGAAATTAGACAATTCAAAATAAATTTAAAATAACCGAGGTAGCTAAGAGATGACCAGTCTCAACTGACGGCGTCCGTTCACGAACATGAGGCACGGATCGGCACCATTTAGTTCAACCATTTTAAAGGGAACCAAATGATCCAACACATGCGCCACCATCAGCGAGACATTCAAGTGAGCATGACAAACTCTCAACCGCCAGGGCATATTCAAGTCAACGAAAGACATATCTCGTAAATGGTAGCTTTAAAGTACATAGTGCTCACATGAATGTGCCATGCAAAGAAACTCCGAGCATAGTTCAGAGGCACGCAGCGAGTCAAGGAGAAAGAAATAATAACTCAAACTAAGTTAAGCTCGCGCACAACCGAATTGGCACCATTGTCCATAATATAATAATAATGATATGTGGGGACATTTCACACATGGCCATCTGACCCCAAACTAGGGAGACCTTGTACTATGGGTGTCAGACAGCTGATATACATACACAAATACATACATATATAGATAAATAACAGCCAGACACAAGGCAAACACAAGTATTTATTAATATATACACAATGGTGCCAATTCTGTTGTGCACGAACTAAATTAATTTTAAGCTATTTATATCTCTTTCTCTCCAATAAAACAAGAAAGAGACAGATATTAATAAGAACTGTCAATTTAAGTTGATCTAAAATGTTCATACAATTATAGTTGTCATGTCAGAACGTATTGATTAAAAACACTGTGAAGTTCAAGGGAAAAACTAATTTGACATCTCTAATTTAGTCCTTGTCTATCGCCGTCTTTTTCTTTAGCTGCCTGGTAGAAAGGGAGACAATTGTCTAATTTTAGTTTAGTTTGTGAACAAGAGAGTCGGCACCAATATATTAAGTAAGATTGTAAGTTTTACTAACAATCTTGTTGAATCATGGAAAAAAATATATTCTAATCTATAGTTTATACTCACAGCGCTATTCAAATAGGACAGCAACAAATCAATGAGTAGGAATTTATCATTATCATCGTAGACTGTCTTATGGCTCTTACAGGACGCGTTGTCATCTGCCGAGCTACTGGAAGTCGCGTGATAATTGTCGTCCTTCCCCGTTCTTATTATAGACACGTTTCGTAAAGGGTTTGGGGGCAATTCTACTTCGAATAAAGGATTTTTCTTTGGCGTTTGGATCTGAAAATATTTTTTTTTTTATATAAATGGTGCTGTGGCCTATAGGGTCCAAGATTATGCCTAACTTTACGCCATTTTATGCAAATACCTTAAAACATTGTGGAATGTAGTAAATGATATGAGTATGAATTTATTCAATTTAGAGAAAATTGGACTACAATAATTGGGTTGTAGTAACAAAAACACGTTACATGCCTGTTTTCACCGAAGGATAAGCAAAGGTGTGTGCTTGGTATATAAGTCTTAATAATACTGTTTCATTCGTGAACAAATAACACTTCGAAATATTTTATTTTTATTTTATTTATTCATTAAAATTTGTTGCATTTATCATTAATGCAGATTCTAATTGCTAGCTGAATCGAAAGACTAGAAATGGAAATTTCTTGGATCAAAGGACCAGAAAAATTAAACTGCTTCAAGCCAAGACAAATAGAAATATAAGTTATACTCACGCACATATCCGATAATGGTCCTAAACAGCTAAAGATAAAGTACACATTTGCTTAAAGGCAGTAATATCATCTCCAATCCACTTACCTTACTCCTAATCGGGATCAACTTCTGTATGTCCTCGGGTATACTGAGTAACGTAGACTTGTCTTCTACGAAGGGTGTAGTGAATATGTTCGCAAGGCCTGGCTCCTTCCGCACCAGGCCACAGAGAGTGAGAAGGAGTTCCACTTCCTCTTTCTCTGTCGGTGATGCTGGACTATCGTTGCATTGTATTAGCATCCGCTAGAAAATAAAGGTGAATTTTGCTTGTTCATCTGCTCAGCTTTTTCTCAACACTTTTGGGGTCGGTTTCTAACTAGATGCATACTAGTGTTTTACATGAAGCAACTGCCTATGACTTCCACAATCCAGTTACTGAGTAACATGATGCCCCTTGGTAAGATTGAATTTAGTTTATTATTCGAAGATATAGATGGGCAAATGACAATGAAAAATGGTGACGTACCCTTTAGACAGCTAGATTCATCAAAAAATGAGATGGCCAGATTTTAAGGTCAAAAATCAGATGATTTTAATTGTCGACACTTACTGTTTTATCTGTAAAATCATAGTGGGTGAATATCACCAAGCTTGCTTACACATAGTATAAGTTTTAATCTGAGAACAAATATTACATTTTTGACTTCCATAGACGTCATTTTTTTACCACGTGGTTCTATTAGTTTTTGTATAAAAGATCGACTTATATAAATGTAAGGTGAAACTCACTCTTGAAGAATATAAGAGTACTTATATAATAATAATATAAATAATAATAATATGGGGACATTCCACACACGGCCATCTGACCTTACAACTAGGGAGACCCTGTACTATGGGTGTCAGACAGCTGATATACATACACAAATGCATTTTAGATACATACATATATTAATATAACTTGTGTTTGCCTTGTGTCTGGGTGTTGTTGATCTATATATGTATGTATTTACAAAAAAAAAATGTATTTGTGTATGTATATCAGCTGTCTGACACCCATAGTACAGGGTCTCCCTAGTTTGGTGTCAGATGGCCGTGTGTGAAAATGTCCCCACATATATAAAAATTATATATAGATAAACTAGACAGACACAAGGCAAACACAAGTGCTCATCACACAAATGTTTACCCTGGGCGGGAATCGAACCCGCAACATGCTGCGCAGCAGTCGATCGCTCAGCCACTGCGCCAATCGTGTCGTCAAATCATATCGTGTACTCATATTGAAATCGACTTTTTTTCTTATTTAATGAGTTAGGAATTACTTATTTTCAAACCACTTACCTAATCGAATTAAATTACCTACCTAATCAAATTCTGTTATTTCTGAAATGTTTTGTAATATGTTAGGCAAACCTCATAAAATTATGAGGCAGCTTGTACGCTCAACAGCAAACCAACTTATTATTCGCAGTGCCCAAACAGGGTTCATGTGCAAAAACCGACAAATTAATAATTATATTGTAAAATGTGTAATATTATGTGCATGAGAGCAAATAAATAACTAAATAAAAAAATATAAATAAATACATAAATAATTAATTATATGCAAAGCTTAAAAATAAATATTACCTGCAGCGGTCTATAAACATGTGCACTATTAACGCAGGGCTGCCGTGTCCGCCTCAGCAGCGCCGTGCCCGTGGTGAGCGCGAGGGCGCGCGCCCCCGGCGGGCGCTCTGCCGCCGCTAGTGCACATAACGCGTCCAACAGACAGATGGAACGCTGCACTATTGCTTCCATACATGGTCCTACAGTCCCGCCTTGCTGCTCTTTCTCCTCGTCGACTATTAACTGGAAAAATTGGAAAACAATTTAAAACTTAGGCCATAATTCATACTTCCATACTTTATACTATAAATGCGAAAGTAACTATGTCTGTTAGGCTAAGCGCGCACTACGAAATTAATTCGTTGCGATTTTAAAAATGCGAAATGAATCGAATTGTTTTCTCAGTGCGCGAACTTTAGAATATTGGTATTGTTCATAGATTGGCGATTATTATTCGCAACGATTAAAATTCGCAGTGCGCTCTTAGCCTTACGCTGTCACAATAAAACGGCTGAACCGATTTTGATGAAATTTGGTATGAACATAGCTTGAACCCTGGGGAAGGACATAGGCTACTTTTTAATCCACGACTTCGTCTGCATCCACGACCACTGACATTCACGCGGACGAAGTCGCGGACAAAAGCTAGTTCTTAATATATACAAAACTTATACATAACAATAAAATTGTTATATACAAAATCATCCGCATTACTATAAAAGGCAGGCAGTATTGCCATGTTCTATGGCAACGCTGATTCTTTGGCCCAAGAATAGGATAGCCCTCTGGTCACATGAAAAGTCGACCAGCCGCTTAGAGATGGCCCTAAAAATAAGGCTTTAGGGTGAAAATAATTGGATAAGGGATCTATTGCCGGAACAAAATTTGTACGTAATTTAGGTACTAGTAGAGACTATTTAAGACTCCAGGCAATGGGTGTCTGAAGAGTGTGCGTTTCGACCGCGCGGCCACAGCGATATTTCGAAAAAAAAAACCATTTCAAGATTATGTAATATTTTGTAAAAGCTGATTCCCAAAACCATAAATTTGTCGAAGTTATGGTTAAAAAGTTATAAGGGTTTGAACGTGGCCGCGTCATTGAAACGCGGAGAACCGCGCGGCCACGGAGATCTTTAAAACTAAGCATAGCAAAGACCTGAAATTCAGGTAAATAACAGATTGAAATTGTAAAAAAAATGTAACAATACAGAATAAAATCCTAGGTTTATATTTTAGGAGCTGCAAAACAAAAACCCCATGGCCGCGCCATTGAAACGGTGGAAAACACGTTATCGCTGATATCTCGCTGAAAAAGAATCGCAGAGGTCTGAAGTTTTTTGTAATACCTAGATTTGAATTTGTCGAACATGAAAAAAATATACAAAAAATACCTAGGTTTATATTTCAGGAGCATTCGTGCGGTATCTCGTAAAAATAAGTTTTGATTATCTGTCGAAAAAAGTAAGTATTAACGAGATCTTTTTCTGTAAACAACACATTAATAAGTAAAACTATCGCGCGGCCATGGGGTTTTTGCCTTGCAGCTCCTAAAATATAAACCTAGGATTTTTTTCTGTATTTTTACATTGTTTTTACAAATTCAATCTACCTATATACCTATATTTACCTGAATTTCAGGTCTCTGCTATGCTTAGTTTTAAAGATCTCCGTGGCCGCGCGGTTCTCTGCGTTTCAATGGCGCGGCCACGTTCAAACCCTTATAACTTTTTAACCATAACTTCGACCAATTTATGGTTTTGGGAATCAGCTTTTACAAAATATTATATAATCTTGAAATAGTTTTTTTTTTAATTATCGCCGTGGCCGCACGGTCGAAACGCACACGTCTGAAGATTGGCGGCGTTGCCGAGGACGGCCCAGGAAAGAACTGGCGAGATGAGCTGGACGCATACCACAAGGACTGGTTCGAGGTGGCGCTGGACAAAATTTCCTAGAAGGACTTGTAGGAGGCCTTTGCCCAGCAGTGGGACAGCATACGCTATTCAAAAATAAGTACTAAAGTAAGAACATTAGCACTTATATTACCTATAAATATTATTCCACAAAAAAAACCAAACCCATGGTTCAAAAAAACTTTACCCAAAAATTCACAAGGACACAAAATTAAGAATATACAATGAAGCAATGAAAACTATTCATTAAATCAACAACAAACACGCACACTATGATAATAATGAATATCAAGGTCAATTCTACTGTTAAAACTCGCTATACCGTGAAATTCAGCTGCATTGCATTCATTTAAATATTTACTAAGAGAAAGTGATATTTCACTATTAAATATAGCCTTTTTCATACGAAAGTTGGATGTTGTTCTCGAAAAATCACAAATACCGACAACTTTTTTTTCCACTACAATCTTAAAAGGATTATTTTGAATTAACAAAATATTTTTACTACTAATTAACTGACTGATTGACTGACTAATTAACTGTTAATTCTATTTAAGCAACCAAATTAATATTTCAAAGAATTAACTGTAAGTTAATACTTTGAGAACCTCAACCCCCCCACCTTCTTTGTTAATCTTTGTTCTTTCTTTCTTTTCTTTGTTTTCTTTGAGTTTTTTTTTGAGTTGATTCTTTTTTTTTCTTTGTTTTTTCTTTGTTTTTAATCTATTCATAAAACAGTACAAATCGAACTTCATTAAAATTTTAAATCAGGATCCCAAGGTACCTTCTTGTCAAACTTCATAACCATTGATTCAGTGGTTTTGGCGTGATGGAGTTGATTTGATAGATGGATTTGAGTAAAAAGACAGACAAGTACCTGGGCCTGGGTATGGCCTACAGATAGTTGTTCTGGGTCTGGCTGTTTGTATATGTGAGATTATGTTTGTAAACGCACCCACGACACATGATTTTTTACATGAAGTTTTGTAAATTAAAATTTGTATGAATATAGCTTGAACCCAGGGGAAGGACATAGGCTACTTTTTAATCCGGGACTTCGTCTGTATCCGCGATAACCGACATTCACGCGGATGAAGTCGCGGGCAAAAGCTAGTCTTCTACATAATTAAAAAGAGAAATACCACTCACTAATTAATCAAAAAACGATAACTATTTGACCTACGAAGATAAAAATTTACAGGTAGGTAGGTAGGTTTCTTTCTTTCTTAGATAGGAGATGTTAGCTAAGAATGGATTTGACTTTGACTGCCACACAGACGAAATCGTGGGCAAGAGCTACCTAACATTTATACTGATAAACTCAGATCAGCTTTCTACTGTTATTATGTAGATTATGATTTTAAATATTTTTAACTTTTTTGTTGTCTGTCTGTTTTTTTAGGCTAATCTCCGAAATGGCTGGTCCGATTTTGACGAGACTTTCACTGGCAGATAGCTGATATTATGAGTTACACTGGCTACTTTTAGTTTAGAAAAAGAAATAAGGGTTCCGTGCAAAAAAAGAAACCTAGGCTAGTAGAATATAAAGATAGAGTTTCAGAAGGACATGTTTGGAGTATTACATTATAAAGTACAGACGCCAGCACATCAAGCCATACCAAACTATCAAATTTTCCCCATTAAATATGAACCTTAAAATTTTGTGATAAAGTTGAAAATCTATCAACGTAATGTGAGAAATTGTTGTAGCTTGTGAATGAATGTGAATGAGAATAGGACATTCTCATCCTCTGCCTCTGTACACGTACGTACGTAAACATTTATTTTTATCAGCTTGATCAGCAATGCTAACTATTTTAATCAGTAGCAATATCCCGTATTTACTATGCAAATTATTCAATATGTTATGTTAATGTTTTCACTATACAATAGATAAGACTACGAATAAGTAAGAATTCGTAAAAAATACGAATAAGTAAGAGATTAATATTGGCACAATATTTGAATTGGAAACCGCAGCATAATTGCGAACACATAAAAAAAAATACAATGACAATCCGGTGTTCAATAGTATTCATTTCATTATTTACAATGTCAAGTAGACAAATTTTTTAAGCATATAAAGCAATGGATTATGAATTCCTGCCGAATGGATTGTGATTGTAGCCGTGTCATGCAATTGAGCTACTGGAGTAACCATTACAGGTCTGTGCAAGCAATGAGTGGGAGAATGAAGATGGATATATATATTTAATTGCTTTTCTATTACCTAATACAACTGATTGAATTGATAAATTAAATTGTGTTGTTAGAACTGTTATCAGTAGACTGATTAACTGTTATGTAGGAAATACGTATGGCTTTTTTTTATCAAGTAATGGACACACCCTCTTGATTGGCTTAATTTTTTTAGCCGTGTGATACCTAGTTAGAAAATAATCTAAAATGACTTATTTAATCTGACATTAATACAGCTCTGTTTTACAATACACACCTCTTGAATTAACAATGACAGAAATGTATGTTTATAATGAATGCATATTTTAACAGACTTCAAAAACGGAGGGGGTTCTCAATAAAATTTGACTCTATGTTGTATTGTTTGTTTGTAACGCGATTTCTCTGGCAATTGGTGATCGATTTTGAAAATTGTTTTTTAATGGATAGGTTATGCCTCAGAAATCATCCCATATAAATCTTATCGACATTGATTCGGTAAAAATCAACAAAAACCTAAAAATTATACCTAGATAATGTTTTGGTTAGTGGTTCAGCAAAAGTTTTGATCAGGACTTTCATTCTCTGTTTTAACTGTGTTATCGTTTTTTAATTGATTTGGATGATAAAAAAGTAATAAAAAGCGGCATTTTTTTCAGTTTTGTTCTGTGTATTGTTTTGTATTGCCACCGACTTCCGGAGCTTAAGTCATATGTGTTCTGTGCTAAAGTTATTTATCACATTTCAGTTTTTGAAGGTCTTTTTCTTAAATAAGGTTTTCTTTCATATACTTAGTTACTTTATTTGGTTGCTTGCCTTGTCTATATAAATAGTATCTACACTTATATTACAATAAGGTACCTAAAGTTGGTAAGTTTGGATGTACAAGATAATCTCTGGAAGAACTAATCCAATTACAAAATTTATTTTACTAATAACAAGCGGCACTGCAGAGTATTATTGGATATGTCTTTTATGTCTTTTACGTCTACATATTTTAAGTTTTGAAAAAGTTGCCCACACTAGTGATTTCTCCTGTGTTGTGGGTGCGTATACTTGTGCCCAATGTGCCCAAAAGGTTAGCAGGACAACCACATTGTATGTATGTTGTGTATTAAAAAGATACTTTTGAAGTTAATATTATGAGATTTCGTAAATAAAAAACTCATTTTTAATGATGATTAAATTTTTCATTTCTTTACATGCTTATTCGCAAATTCAATCTCTACATAATACCTACTATAATGAATAATAAACATCTCACAATGATAAAGCAGTTAAAAGAAAATAGCACATATCAACTGTTCAAATATGTAATGTTATGTAAGGAAATAAACATTAGTATTTAAAACATACAGCTGAATTCATACTACTTTCTCATAAAATCTAGATCATAATAATTATATAAGAATTTACATAATTAATGAGACAATCAGAATGCAATCACAATCTTTATTTGTCCACCTAAAAGTTACAAGACATGTAAGAAGAGAGCTTGCCTTAATAAATTATTGGTTTGTATGATATTAGTCTAAGATTAATTTATTTATAAACTTTTTGATCACAATTTGTTACAGATTATAAATTGAAATTCTACACTTTAGAATCCATACTGTTTTCAGTTTATGAATATTAATGTGGATGAATGGAAAGGTAGAGGAAGGCCAAAGTAAAGATGGATGAATTGTGTAAAGAATGATTTAAAGGAGTCAGTGATAGCATGACCCTTGACAGGATGGAATGGAAGAAGGAAGCGTGTTGCACCGACCCCAAGTAACATGGGATAAGGGCAGGAGGATGAGGTGACTGTTTTCAGTTTATCAATTCATTTGCATACGCGAAATTATTCTGGCAAATGACTAAACAATAATTAATTTTCTCGGTTATAATTAGTAATTAGTCACAAACCTGTAACATTTGATGCAGGTGGTGCGGTATCCTTGTCTCCTCGACATGCAATTTGTTATTCTCGTCATAATTCTGGTAAAAATTCAGTATCATCTTCCAATGATACTCGAAATCCTCCAACCGCGTAGCTGGAGGTGCCAACTGAAATAATAAAGCCACGTTAATTTGCACACTATACGCACATTCACCGATAATATTAATTGTTTTGCTCTTACAACATCCGCCGCAGTTTGTAGAACGTCCGAAAAACGACTCAACATTTTAACGCAAATTAATTTTGCTTGTAATCACACATAACACAAGCCTTGATTATATGGCAAACAAGCGATCAAATATTGTAAATGAAGCATCAAAAGAATCAAATCATTTTCCCTGGCTTTATAAAATTTATAATTTCTATCACAACACAGTAATCCGAACAAATGGAACAAATACAGAGAAATAAGGTATGATAAATGTCAATGTCAAAATAGATTAACCTGATTGTATGATTGACGTTTGGGAACAGATGATTTATTATTAGAGGAGCGCTGTCAGGTGGCCGGCAAAAAGTTGATAATAATTATTATGATTACTAGATTTTGCTCTATGAGTATGAGCTATACAATTTAAAGAGGCAGGAGATAAATTGCACATAATTACAATTTTTATTAATAACTAAAACATTTGTAAGTATTTAATTATTACTATAAAATATTATTACAAGAAAATTGAATAAACAAATTGGAAGTTTTTTGTTATAATCGTATCTTGATTTCCGGACCTTGATACTCTACTCTACTCACTATGCCACTTGTCAATTTGACATCCGGACGTCAATAGAAAGAAATGTCATTTCTTATTTCATTCATGAAATGAAATCATACTTATCATACCTTGTTGGCCCGACAGCAAATCGCGTTTTCCTTTACGTGCTCACGACGTGTGTTTGACAATTTAATTAAAATAAAACACACTGATAAACGGAGGACTTATCAACGCTAGTGATCGCGTACGTTGTATTCAAAATGTCTTCGTTCGTGAATCACCGCGAGGATAGCACGCTAACCGTGGAAGAAGCTACAACAAAAGATAATGTAACTTATTACAAAATAACTGTTAAAGTGGGGCCAGTGCATTGGAACGTGTCGCATCGGTACAGTGACTTTGTGGAGCTGCACGAGAAGTTGGTTACGGACCATGGAGTCTCAAAAGAACTGCTTCCGCCTAAGAAAGTTATTCGAAACAAAACTCCAAAATTTGTGGAACATAGGCGAGAAGGCCTCAACGATTACTTGAAGAATATATTTAACTATTTAAAGCTCACGATGCCGTCCGAGTTCGCTCATTTCCTAGACTTCCATTTGTATGATATTTTCTTTTTGCTACAAGATTTAGCAAAGACACTGTTTCTGGAAGGTGATAAGTTATTACAGGATGAGAGGTCACATAATTTCACACCTCTTGTGGTATGTAGCAATATCTCTCATATTTGGCTATGATTTTAACTTTTTGAACACCACAGCATATACATAAGCTAGTGCCCTCCATGCCAAACCGAAAATGCTTACATATAAAAATAGGAAAATACAGAAAACTTTAAAAAAAGAAACAGAAAACTTAATATATTTATATTTTACTTAAAAATGTCCCGTGTAATGTTTGTCCGCTGTTGCCAACCGTGGTGTGTTGGGCATGTTTTCATTCATCGGCTATACCTGTCTGTGAAGCTCAAAAGGTTAAAAACTATGTGGTTCTTCTAACTCTGTTCAGTATTTCAAGTTTACTATTTTCATTAAAGGCCGGGCCAGACTGTTATAAACAAGCTTCCAACACCTATGGAATTACGTTTAGAAATGTAAATCCATAGAGTAATAATTCGTAGCTTGGTGCTGAGAGCATGTTTTTGCTTTTTTGATGTGGGGGTCAAAAGGTTAATCCTTCAGAAAAACACATGATTTTATATTACTTAGGTTGTTCATATTGAGTACTTATTACACTATTTTAGAAATGGGCACCTGTAATCACAGTTAGAACAGATTGCATCAGATTTAGTGTAAATTGATGGTTTACTAAATTGAATTCTAAATTGGTCTAATTTAGAATTTATTTTAGAGCCAGCGTGCACTTGTGATTTTTAATAGGGCGATAGTTTGATCGTTCTGGGATTCAGTATGGAGTTATATGGCAGTGCGCGCATTTGACGATTAAAAATACTACTACTTACGATAGCGACTAAACTATCAGTCGACTAAAAATCACAAGTGCGTGCTGGCTCTTAGTGTAATGTGATCATTAGCTAACAACTTAGGTTCCTATAAAGATTTTCTAATAAGCGCCTTACCTACATACACAAATTTTACTAATTCTTTATTAGGTAATTTAGATAAATTAGCAATTTGCAGTAGTGGCAGTGATTCCCAATAGGAAAGTAATTTAATTCAGCTTATTTCCTTTTTCCCGAATGATCATCATTTCCTCAATGCCCTTTATTATTTCAGCTGCATGCAATAAGTGAACGGTTAAAAATAGCATGTCCGTCGACTGAGAAACTAGATCAGATGTACGACTTCAGCCATGTCCTGGACTTCTGCTCTCAGCTACGGTCACTGAACATTGAGGGAAGTTACGAGAAGCTTGGCACGAGTAACATAGTGCCGAATGATCTGCACTTTGATTTGATACCGTTCAAGTCATTGGTGGAGTTGAAGATTCTAGGTGTGCCAATGGCTTGTATACAGAGTGTTGGTAAGTGTTTACTTACAGCGCAGACATACCAGCAATATGCTTGAGCTGTTTTCATTTGATAATGAAACAAATGTCAACAGAAATAGAGTTGAAAATTGCATTATTGCGTTCAAGATAATAAAACCCTTGCAGAATTATTCCGTATACACAATTTTCAACTTTGTTTGTGATGCATCTTAGTTAATAATCAATTAATCAATGAAAAATTGCTAAGCATATTATGGCTTTGTTCACAATGACAGCTTGTATTTGACAAGTTAAGGAGTTGATAAGCATTTCATTTATAATGGCCATACTTTCCGCAAACTATCAACTGTAAATATAAACAAACTTATAGTAAACAAATATTGCTTCACTACATTCTTGTTGTACTAGTAAAAGTAATCAAAAACCTGTCATTTATAGTTATTATCATTTAATAAACCAATACATAATATTGCTTATCTTTCTGTCTGCTGGAAGTCTTGAAATAGAAACAGTTTTAAAATAACAGGTACACTGACAATGAATAATGTCTATTTTCAACCAACTTCAAAAAGAAGGAGGTTCCCAATTCGTCTATGTATTTTTTTTTCTTTTTTGTATATTTGTTACGCGATTTCTCCAGCAAATGTAAAGCAATTTTGAAAATTCTTTTTTGTTGGATAGGGTATGTCTCAAAGGTGGTCCCATATAAATTTTATCGAAATTGATTAGGCACTTTTTGAAAAAATCGACAGAAAGCAAAAAAATATAGGTACATGGATGATGTTGTAATGTTCTCACCTTGTACTTTCAATCTCTGTTTTGACTATGTTGCCATTTCTTAATGGATTTGGATGATAAGGAAGTACTAAAAGCGAAAAATAAAAAACCTTTTTTACAAAAAAGACAAGCGCCTTCAAAAACCTAATAGTGAAAAATTACTTTAAAACAGAACACACATGACTCTTTAGTTTCGGAAGTCGGTGGCTTGGCTGTTCTATTTGTTGTTTTGCCACCGACTTCTGAAACTAAAGTCATGTGTGTTCTGTTTTACATCTATCAATATTTATATCCATCAAGTATATCATCTGCCTAACCTTGTCGTACCTATGCTAGGGTTGACATCCAGTATAACCAGATGCAGCTGAATACCAGTGTTTTACATGGAGCAACTGCCTAGCTGACATCCATAATCCAGTTAACGGGTAACACTGGTAAGACTGGTTATCAGACTTTTGGACTTCTGACTACCCATCTCTCTCTCTCTGGGGTCTGTCCCTCATGTCTGAGAATCGTCGTCAGCATTAGAGTTGCATCTGGAGCGGATGATCTGCCTTCACCGGTTTCTGACCAGCGCGTCTCTTACAGCAGTGTAGAATGTGAATGACGAGTCTTTCATTTGGTCGGTCCATCTTGTTGGTAAACGACCGCGCGATCTTTTGCCTTCGGTATTCCCATCCACAATAAGTTTTTCCAAATTTTTTCGTATGTGCGTTGTGTGGCCGAAGTACGAAACAATACGTTGTCGGCATAAGGTACACTTACACAAGGGCGTCGCCAAGGGGGGGCGGTAGGGGCAGCTGCCCCCCCCCCTAGAGATTCCAAAAGGTTCATGTGCCTTTGACTGTATTTAAAAATCATACTTTTCCTATCCACCAAATATCAATTTGCCCCCCCCCCCCCCCTAGGCCATCAGCCGGCGAGTCCTGGCGACGCCCTTGCACTTACACAAGCGACTTTTTATTCGGAGCTCAGAGAGTCAGGATCAATGCATTGGTGCGTTTCGCCGTCCAAGGTATTCTCAGCATTCATCTCCAATACCACATCTCGTATGCATCAATCCTTTGCCTTTCTCGGGCCAAGGTTCTACGTTTCCATGTCCAAAAATCTACGAATGACAAATAACACAACCGGCTCCAACCAATGATTGTAATTCATAAACGTCATAAGTCGACCAATGCGTCTAATGCTGGCACTTCACATGGCGTATTTGTACAAATATTCGCTTTATTTGGATAATACAGAATTTACCATATCGTTATTGAAACAAAGTCCATTTTGTATTATCCAAATTAGGCGAATATTTGTACAAACATGCTATGTGAAGTGCCAGCATTAGACGCATTTAGGTCGACTTAAGACGTTTATGAATTAATTGGTTGGAGCCGGTTGTTATTTGTCATTCGTAGATTTTTGACAGTGATTACTTAACTGCACTTTAGCTATCAAAATCTTTTACTCTAAAACCTAGACTGAAAAGTTCCTTTTGAATTACCTCGATTGACTGTCGTACCAACGCTTTTATTTCGGCTGAGCGCGTCCGTAAAACCTATCCGACTTTTTATTTTTTTTAATTAGCCTGTTTTTGTGCTCAACTGCTGGGCAAAGGCCTCCACTTTCCCTTCCAAACTTCTCCATCTTGTGCGATTTGCCCCATTTCCAAATTATTTTCTTAACATTTTTCTGGTCAAGTTTTAAAGAATTTGCAGATAACCTTGTCAACAAAACAAGCCTGCAGGGTCGCCGTAACTTAGGCTGAAACTAACAACTTATAATTATTAATAAACAATAGAATGGCATACCTACGTCAAATAAATGGCATGTAAAAACTTCTCACGATTAGTATTTAAACAGACTTGATGAGAGAGAACTAGGATTTCTCTCGAAGAAGAAACTAGGATGTGGGATAATTTCTAATTAAATATGTGAATGCAATGAATGAACAAGATAATACTACTTATATTTATAAATGTAAAAGCGAATTTGTTGTTTAGCTGCCCGACCCTTGCTCGTGCCAGCCCGCGCCGTTAAGCCTGTCAAATTCGTCCCCTAATAATCAAAATCCGATCCAGCCTGACACCCTAAGCCGAGGCTCGTACCCTACAGGGGGTACCGTTAGCGTGTAGTTGCTTAGTTTATAAGCTTTTTTCCATGCTTGGAGGCTTTAAATTCACTTTAAGGCACAGGAAACTCCGGTTAAGTAGCCGACAACCTCCTAGGTTCACATGCGAGAAATAAATTGTTGCTTAGTTCTTGTTATACGCAGAAATGGGACAATCTGCGAGGGAATGTCGTCTCTGTCTGGTAGGGTGTCCCAGAAAGAGACGACATGCCCACGAAAAATACCAATAGTTTCAGTCTCTAAAATGGTTTTACTAGACTCCTTTGGCGTGTTTTCTTCACTTTTATTATAAACTTGATATAGATAGTTCATTTAGAGTGGAGGCGCTCGTGACTAAGGAAAAGCTGTATGGATCGATGGATCAAGGTTAAACGCTTGCCGCGGTCAATCTCAATCTGTGGATGGGTGATGAGTTCCCTCCGTGCCACGGAAAGCACGTAAAGCCGTTTATCCCAGCTGTCATTCGTAGATCTTTGGCAGTCGTTATGGGTAGTCAGAAAGTCTAACCAAAGGGTATCGTGTTACACAGAAACTGGGTTATGTAGGTCCGAAAGGCAGTCGCTCCATGTAAAACACTGGTATTCAGATACCAGAGGTGTGTTTGGTGGTGGTTTTGATTGGTTTGGATTGGTTGATATTGGTTTTAGACTGCAACATAGTTGGGAAAAGGCGAATTTAAAATGGAACCGTTATTACGGTTCCATTTTAAATTGAACCACCATTTGCACACATTTAACAGCACAGTGCACTAGAAATCGCTGGTTCGAGCCCCGGTAGTGTCTGTCGTTTTTAATTACCTTTTTCTATTTCTTTATTTACGATCTCCTACAAAAGATACCTGCACAGACACACAAATCATGACATGTAAATATGTAATGGTAAACACAAAGTATAACGTAGGTCTACCTACTCCTTTACTAATATATAATTAGTAAACAACTAGCTAACAAAGGAAGTAAGAATAAAGAAAAGTAAAATACATTATTATGTAAGTTCATTATTTATTTTCTCCTTCAGGTGGCCTCCGTGATACTCTAGTGCGTCTATCCGTGTCAACAGCAAGTGTAGTGTCGCTAAATGAGTTTCTACTTGTCGATATCCTGCATAAGGATCCCTCGAGCATTGCTGACACTGTTGTAAGTAAATAACAACTTTATTTCTTAGTCATAGAGTCAATTTTGTTATAATGTTTTGTACTCATGACTCAAATTGGTCTAGTTGAAGCATGACATTGAAAATTTAATCGTGATATGAAGGTCATAAAGGCGAGTGTTGGTTGTTATAACGAAATGTAGATTCATTCATGAATGTTATCGAAGTAAAAATAAAACGAGGTTCCAATTTTTTATTGAATTGCGTACTTCCGGGAAAATATATTATTTCAGGATTATAAGGAAAATATATGACATTTTAGGTCATATTTTCCAACCAATGGAGGATAATATTATAATATTTTTTTTTACTTTATGGTTTTTCATGAAGCTTTCAAAAGTCTTATGTTTAACGAACCTCCAGATCTAGTAAATGATCACCAAAATTGTGTTTCCTAAAGTATTGTAGAAATGTATGAGTATGACTGTAAAAAGCGATTTGGTTTTTGCACTCGGGGGCCGCTGCCGCGGCACGCTCGCTTGGGTCGCCCGCCTCGTGCGTAGGGGGTCACAGTTCTAACCTACCCTAACCATGTTGGATCCGCCCCAGGGGGGACTTAAGGGTCAAAAAGATTTTGGTTATTTTGCACACTAAGATTTAGTGATCATTTACTACATTTGGTATTCTAAAGTATTTTTTGGTGGTCATTATATTTATTCCCCTTTCAAAATGCTAGTTTTTGTTCGATTTAATTCTAACAGTTATTTTATTATTTATGATTACTAGTTTGGGAATCTCTATTTTTTTTTTCTCTAGCCTATGCTGTGCCACTGAAATTGTAAAAAAGAGAAAGAAAAAGCAATGTTTTGTGGCTATCTACAATCTTAATGCAAATCGTTATAAGTAGATAAGATATGTAAACTACGACGTTTTTTTACCGATTTCATACAAAACGTTAAAGAAAAACATTGTTTTTCGTGCTTGTCATCGCTTTCACTACATCATAAGGCATTAAGTCCGCCTTTGTACCTTTGTGCATGAAGCTCAGATTCGAATACCTACAATCTCGTGATTGTATTCGCTTTTGAATTTGTATTTGCTTTTTTGGATTCACTCTCGAGTGTTCCGCGCGGTCTATCTGCCTTTTGTTTCATAATCTGAGCTTCATGCATGAAGTATAAATAAATATGTAAATAAAATAAAATCATCACTACCTGCATATTATAAATTAAAGTTGAGTTTGTGTTTGTGGGGGCTAATCTTCGAAACTACTAGCCTGATTTTTTCGCTAATAAGAAGCTAAGTTATTCCTGAGCGGGCTGGAAGCCACCATAGGAAAATCCGGTTAAGCAGCCGAAAACCTCCTTAGTTGACCTGCGAGATGCCATTCCGAAAAAAGCTATTGGTTCATAGATCATTATGTGTACCTAGTCTTCTTGGTTAAAATAAAACCCTCATGCTTCTTAGGGTAGGTAGGTAGGGCAGGGTAGGTAGGGAGGTACACACGGCTACACATCAAGCTATACATTTCCAGTATAAGCTGATCTCGCCTTGTATAGAATTTCCTTACAATGAGAGGTTAGCTTAAACTGGAAATGTATAGCTTGGTGTGTAGCCGTGCGTACCTACGTAGGTAATAGGGTATTTTACTCTATACGAGAAAAAATCTATAAATATGTTATAGAGACAGTTTAGGCATAAAGCAGTCTGAAAATGTAAGTTTTAGTTCATAAAATAACAAAACATTTTTTAAATTCAATTTAAAGTTTTCTGTATTTTTAATCTGTTACAAAACACCGTGAAATAGTAGCGGCCATGTTATTACGCCGTACGGCTGTGTAAACAAAAAGTTGTCAACTGTCAGTCAACCGATTGGCGTAATATAGGCTTTGTACTTTTATTATTTTCGTAACCAACGTAATTTTTTCATTATTGCACCTATTACAAAATATGCTTTTAATTATTTTTAAATGGTATACAATTATCATATTTAATATGAGCTCATTTGATACAAAACGAACTGGCGTCATTTACGCAATATGGCGTCCAGTAAGAGGCGTTTTCGTCAAACTACGCGCGAAATTTGAAAATTAAAAATTTAGATGCATTTTTATGGCACTTATCGATTGAATAAAAAGTTTGTGTTTTTTTTGGTGACATTTTTGCACTACAGAATTTCATTGAGACACTTTTCAAAAATGGGTGTAATACCCTATTGTATAATTTTTTTCATTGCACCACCTGTGCGAACCTGGGGCCGGGCAGCTAGTATATGTATATGAATAGGGAACATTACGCGAAACTCGGCGCAGAAGGCGCCACTAGCACATTCCGTAAACCATAACCTCGTATTCTTGTTATAGTATGTTATTAATTGTAATAACTAGGTATTTTGTGAAAATATATCAAAGTTTTAATTAATCTTACTTACCTAACTGTACTTTAACTATATTATGGCATCCTACGGCCATTTGAAAGTGGATTCTAGGTTATGCTCAGAATAAAATCATATTTGGTTGTCTTACATGATAAAAGTGAACGTTATTCTGTAAATACGACTGTCTCACCTGAATACTTAACCTGAACATATTTTAGAGTGATTTTTAGCTGCTTCCCAAAGTTTTCGAACATTTTCTTCTTTTGGAAAATGAATAATTCCCTTCATTTCTACATCGCAATACACAGCACTGATGCATTACTGTATAATATAATACACTTACCAATTTTGAACTCAATTAAAGGCAGAATTTCACGCTTTGAACGACTCGTCGGAAAACTGTTTACGGATTATATGCTAGTGCTGCACTCTGGTGCCAGAACATTGCAGTAATATCCCCTATTGTTTTAATGAGTAATACGGTATGACATCAAGTCACATATTTATCTATACAATCACATTTGAGTGCTTGTGTAAGCATTAAAGTCGTAAATGTTGATATCGGTGCCGTTAAGAAAGCAATTAAATACAAATTCAGTTTGTTTAATTTGCTTTTTGCAATCGAACAGACTCGTGTTAAGATATCTATGACACTGAAAGGAAAAGTAATCAATCATGGAAGTACCCCTAAATGACGTCACGCACTATGACTGGTGTTTAGTTTAAGGTGTGGAACAGACTAGAAATATTTTATTTTGTTTCTTTATTTAAATCAACATTATAATTTCACAAAATATTTTTTAAATAATCATTCATTTATATGAACATTTTATCTAATTATTTACATTTTATTTGTTTTTTTTTCTGATTTATTGTCCTATTATACTTTTCACCGGCATATATTCGTAGTCTATGCCTTGTGTACTGTCACGGCTCACGGCCCTGGTGGAGTCACGGTACCAATTTGGGAGTCTAACTACACTTAATAGCGAAATAAAACTTTGACTGCTATAGTACTGAACTAACATGGTCGCATCCGCATAGATTAAACATCAAAACCGCGTTGATATACAAAAACGACTTCCAGAATTTTCCTAAGTGTCTAAGTACAATCTTTTTAGTCATAATTAGCATACAACCTAGTTACAACACCTTCATAGTAAATTAAATGAGTAGAATACAATAATTAGTCTACCTATAAACTTCCCGCTGTTGGAACTCAGTCCGTCTTTCTGTAAAAAAAAGCAGGTCCAAAGCGGGCTGTACTTTACCATGCGGGCTCAAAAGGGGCCGTAATCTACGACTTGGGCTTCAAATTTTTAGTTCTAGGAAAAAATATCACACATTTTGTTTGACCAATTTTGTTTGATTTAAAGTGAGATCAATAATTAGTCTGCCTATAAACTTCCCGCTGTTGGAACTCAGTCCGCCTTTCTGTAAAAAAAGCAGGTCCAAAGCGGGCTGTACTTACCACGCGGGCTCAAAAGGGGCCGTAATCTACGACTTGGGCTTCAAATTTTTAGTTCTAGGAAAAAATATCACACATTTTGTTTGACCAATTTTGTTTGATTTAAAGTGAGATCATAATTAATTACAAAATGTAACAAATTGCTAAACATTATCATAGTGGGACGACCTCGACACACGTGTAGACAATGAGTCAATAGGTTTATCAGCGCGTAATATTATTATAATTATCTGCACCAAATAGGTCGCACATCACATGTCTAACGCGGTCCGATAGCATAGAGGTTTCTGTTTACGATAGAATTGATTAAATAAAAATATTGAGACTGCCAGTATTTCGATAGGGTGAGGAGTTACTTTATAGTTAACAGCCGTATTATAAATTACATTTTGCCGGTTAAGTTACAAAGGTTCGGTCGATCGAAACGTATGTCCCCAACGCCACTCGTTCAACGTGTGGATCGAGAAAATAGCATTAGTATTGAAGCAAATAAAATAGTGATACCAGCCTGTTATTGTCCCAAAGCAGGGCAAACGCCACTTCTCTTATGCTGGCACTTCAAATTTACCCTATCGTTATTGAAATAAAGTCGATTTTGTGTTATCCAAATAAGGCGAATATTTGCAAAAATACGCCATATGAAGTGCCAGCAGTACAGAGAAGACGGGTTGGCGATTTCAGGCTTATATCTTTATACAAGGTGTCCGGTAATTAATGGATAACCTTAAAATGGCTTATAGTAGAACTTATGGCCATTCAGAAAAAAATACGTAAAAAAAAATCTATCATAAGTAGTACCTAAGATTAAGTATAAAAAAAATAAAAATTTGCCTTATTTTACTTTATTGCACTACGACTAGAAATGATTTTTTATTTTCGTAATTTTTTTTCCTATTTTTTTCTGAATGGCCATAAGTTCTACTATAAGCCATTTCAAGGTTATCCATTAATTACCGGACACCCTGTATAAGTCGTAGTTTCCTCACGACGCTTTCCTTCACCAATGTCGATGTTAGAAAGTATATTTGAATGGGAAAAGTCACATTCGTAGTTGATTTCCGATTTCGAACCCCTCCTCTTGCACAAGAGGCATATTATGCCATGAATCGGGATCATAGCAACGTAATAGTACGCATTAGTATTAGTGTAGGCGTTAGGACCGACGTGTAAAACGCTGACCCCAATGTCACGGTACTTATAATAAACAATCGGAATATTATAATACCGAAAATATTGTGTAATTTCAAAATTATTATGACTATATAAACATTTCAATGTTATTGGTAGATTTCATAGTTGACCTAAATCTCATTTAATATTTGTGTCAAGCTTTAATGTATTATTATAATCAATGACCTTCATTTGACATATCTTGTTGTGCCGCTTGTGGTTTTTTTTTTAAACCTAGAGCAGCGATTCCTAAAGTGGGTTCCGTGGAAATGTCGCCAAGATTCTGCGAAATTTCATTTATCATTTTCATCGTTCGAAACAGTAAAACAGTGCCATTCTTCACATTACAAATAAATGTAAAATATGAGACACTTAGAAAATATTTCTAATAAAGGATTTCGATTACATTTATAATCATTTGATGTGGAGTTTCATAAAATATAAGGGCTTTGTCGAATGTTGGTTGTCTTAAAAGTTTAGGAACCGCTAGTCTAGACTATCCCTACTGACTCACCACGTCCAGGACATCTGACCACGTCTGGAGTTCACTGTCTAAGACCGGTCTCACGAAAATAACAATTATTTCCTTTTTGTCCACAGAAATGGAAGAAGCTATCGTTAATAAACTTCGCAAGCAACAACATACAGAACGTGGATTGGGCCATAAGACTAGTACCTAGACTTCAACATCTAAGCCTATCATCAAACAAATTAAAAGAACTTTGTGACATCTCGTGCCTTCACGAACTCAGAGTACTGAATCTCTCTATGAACAGCTTCGCAGCCTGCGAAAACTGGCACGCTAAGATAGGCAACATAGTCAGGATCGACTTGTCACAGAACAGAGTAGAAAGTCTGCAAGGATTTTCGCGATTATACTCTTTGGAGAGTCTCGATTTGAGCTGCAATGTCATCACAGATGTTGAAGAAGTCCAGCATATATGCAAACTTCCTTGTCTAGAAAATCTATGGTTGACAGCCAATCCTGTCGCCTCGTCCATAGACTATAGAGTCAAAGTTCTAGAACAGTTCAACGCTCGAATGACAGAGATTTGCCTGGACAACGAAAAAGCCTCGGAGAAAGAGTTGGATACAGCAAGAGTGTTGCAAGCCTTAAGAATTGTAAAAGAGGGTAAGACTCCAAGTTTTCTACAAAACAACAATACGAGTCATAGTTTTAATAAAAGTTGACAGGGAATTTAAATTTAGATTGTTGAATTTAGATCTATGGTGTTGATAATAACTTTTTGAAATAGTCCAATCTTATTTTACTAAAAAAAAGATTCGAAATCTTTTTTTGAAGATGGATGTTTTGAAATGTATTTAATAAAAAAGATCTTTATTTTATAAACGTGATTTAGGTAATTGTTTTGTTATTGTAATGTTTGTTTTATAGATTTAGAATTCCACTGCGCAGTTAAACGGTCTTTTAAATAAAATAAAGTGCTTATTATCGACAAAAGACCTCAAGTTTAACTATTAAATCATTTAATATGCTTGAACGCAGACAAACTGTAATTGTACTGCAAGCTTATATCGAAATAATATTCAAACTATATAAAATGCATTCAGACAAATCGGGGTTGTATTAAACAACATTGGGGATGTTGTTTAATATTCAAACTATATAAAATGCATTCAGACAAATCGGGGTTGTATTAAACAACATTGGGGATGTTGTTTAATATTCAAACTATATAAAATGCATTCAGACAAATCGGGGTTGTATTAAACAACATTGGGGATGTTGTTTAATATTCAAACTATATAAAATGCATTCAGACAAATCGGGGTTGTATTAAACAACATTGGGGATGTTGTTTAATATTCAAACTATATAAAATGCATTCAGACAAATCGGGGTTGTATTAAACAACATTGGGGATGTTGTTTAATATTCAAACTATATAAAATGCATTCAGACAAATCGGGGTTGTATTAAACAACATTGGGGATGTTGTTTAATATTCAAACTATATAAAATGCATTCAGACAAATCGGGGTTGTATTAAACAACATTGGGGATGTTGTTTAATATTCAAACTATATAAAATGCATTCAGACAAATCGGGGTTGTATTAAACAACATTGGGGATGTTGTTTAATATTCAAACTATATAAAATGCATTCAGACAAATCGGGGTTGTATTAAACAACATTGGGGATGTTGTTTAATATTCAAACTATATAAAATGCATTCAGACAAATCGGGGTTGTATTAAACAACATTGGGGATGTTGTTTAATATTCAAACTATATAAAATGCATTCAGACAAATCGGGGTTGTATTAAACAACATTGGGGATGTTGTTTAATACAACCCCGATTTGTCTATCATTTGCTATGTTAAAAACCAATAATGCTTATGAATCCGCGAAAGTTGCGCGTCATAATTTTATGTTCCTGGAAACATACTTCACAAATAACACTAAAACAATTTGCTGCTGACACTTTTATATTACTATACCATAAATAAAACGAGACTAGGTAATGAAAAAAGTATTGGTTTTTGTAGGAATTAAGTATGTCTATATTCTCTAGTGCTGTGTTTCATATAACTTGTATAATATTATCTCGTTTACAAATGTGATATTTGATAATCGTATAGCTTTATATGTATGTAATATTTAACTGGAAATGACCAATACTAATGATTAAGTTTAGATTATGAGTGGTAAATATTCAAGATTTTTATTTTATACTAATGTTAGTTTGGATGTTTCACGCTTAAACGGCTGAACAGTTGTCGATGAAATTTTGCACACAAGTAACCTATGACCTTAGGATACTTTTATTCGAGTACAATAAGTACATTGTTCCTGTAGGAAGCATATGAAATTGGTTATAAAATAAAAATCTTGAGTATTGAAAATTGTGTATATATTTGTTTTTGTTATGCTTTTTAGTTATAATTGGAGGTAGGTCAAGCATTCCTCATCAAGTGCAATTTTAATAAAAATTGGTTTGATTAAATGAAGAATAAAATAATTTTTCAGCGAAGTGTCCTTTGAAATTTACAGGAGTAAATAATATTAAGTATATGTTGGCCTCCTGAAGTCAATTAATACCTCGGTTTACTAGCGGGACAGTAAGACAATAATTTATTTCTCTGCTGTTCTTTTTTGATTCATTTCGTTGCGGGATCCAAGACAGTTGAATTGTTTCTCCGGGACTCGAGTTTTATTGGTTTGTGCGCTTTCCTGGTGTTCGCCACTGTTGATCCTGGCTTTGAGAAGTTGCAGTGGTTTGGGATGAGTGTGGCGGGCTTGTCTCAAAAGTCTATATTTGCACCGACATCTTCAAAACAACATTATCAATGGTTGTAATTAAAAATGGGAATAAATATAATGACCCACAAAAATAGTAAATGATCAAATCTTAGTCACCAAATGACCACCAAAAATAGTAAATGATCACCAAATCTTAAGACCCTTAAGTCCCCCTGAGGCGGATCCGACATGGTCAGGTTAGGTTAGAACCGTGACCAGCCCCCTCCTCTACCCTGCCAGAACAAAGTTGCTTTTTACAGTCAAACTTACATAACGATCGGGAATATTCGTTTCTACATTACTTTGGTTAAATGTTGGTGATCATTTACTATTTTTGGAGGTCATTTACTATTATGTGGAGGTTCGTTAAACATAAGCCATTAAAAATGAGGACGCGGTTTGTTGCAAAGTACGATTCATTATTATAAAAGGTAAGAAACTAAATAATACGAAAAAGTAACACAGAAAACTTAATTTAGTATATTAATTTTGCACTTCAAAGTGTTCCTTGTAATGTTTTCTTGTCGGCTATAGTTACTTTGTGGCTATAGCTGACAGTGACGTGTTGAGCACGTTTTCATTTAATAATAATAATATGTGGGGACATTTCACACACGGCCATCTGACCCCAAACTAGGGAGACCCTGTACTATGGGTGTCAGACAGCTGATATACATACAC
Source organism: Charanyca ferruginea (assembly GCA_947361185.1). Lineage (NCBI taxonomy): Eukaryota > Metazoa > Arthropoda > Insecta > Lepidoptera > Noctuidae > Charanyca > Charanyca ferruginea. The sequence continues at coordinate 16,965,331 of OX376077.1, read as the reverse complement.
AAATATATTTTAAATACATACATATATAGATAAACAACACCCAGACACAAGGCAAACACAAGTGCTCATCACACAAATATTTACCCTGGGCGGGAATCGAACCCGCAACACGCTGCGCAGCAGTCGATCGCTCAGCCACTGCGCCAACCGTGTCGTCAACAATACTTATGGTTTGTCGGCAATACTTATGGCACTCAAAAGATGAAAAACCAATGTTGTTATTATAGGTCGACTCTAAAATATAATTATCGCAATTCTGAATGTAAATAAATGTTCTAATGAGGTCAAAAGCGCTGGCAACATAGGTTTCTAATCACTATTTATTGTATCACACACACCGTGCCAGAAGAAACTAGACTACAGACAAAATCGACCAAGGTCTTAGCTTAGCATAAGATTATCTGCAACCTTACAAGTGCTTTTGTATGCGCGTCTAATTAATTTATGTATTTCTGCAGTAAACTGTATTTGGTTGCTTATTTTAACATATTTTTTTTAAAAACTTCACTTGTTTCTTTTAAATCAATGTATTATTGCTCTTCATTTACTTTGTTTTCACATATAAAAACAACAAGAATAATGTTACCAGGATTTTGTAAAAACTTGAAAAAGAGTGTCTGTGTAGTTTTACCATTTACAGGCACTTATGAATTGTCAAAGAGTCAGTTAGCCAGAAAGTTGCAGCTAGTTGCTCGTTCTAAAACATATGGTAGGTCTCTATGGAGATGAACAAGCAAGCGCAACTTTCTAGCTAACTGACTCTTTGACAATTCATAAGTGCCTGTAAATGGTTTAATAGAAAAAAATGCTTTGACTTTGCATTTAAGATTACCCATTGTGAAAATTATGAAGATCTGAATAGTTTATACTAAAAACTTCTGTTGGGACCACTTTTAAAATTTCATACAATCCAGTTGATGCCTTGTAAATATTAGATGCCTTTTATTTAGAAAATGAAATGATACTTCGTGGATGTATCTAACGGCTCCAATATATATTTGCTTCTCCCTCACACAATGTGTGTGCGAGCGAGAGGCGAATAACATGCAAAAGTCGTATCTATTAATTTCTGTTGTAAATCTATTAATTTTAAAATTAGAAAATGTTTATTATGCTAAAAGCACATTTAGTTTATAGATAGTATTAACTGAAGTATTATCATGTATGTGATCGAAGTATAAATGTATAGAAATGTTTTATTTTGAATTGGTGACGTTTTATTTATAATTGAATATAAGCTATGGTTTAACCGATGTTTTGTTTTATTCCTTTTTTTTTAATAAGCTCAGTGGTAAGTTAGTCTCGTGCTGTGAGTTCGTACAACAAGCACGCACTTACTTTGTAGCAAAAATAGATTTTTGTTAAGGTTCCTACAAATATATAGATATTAGGGAATCCATACCAAAACGTCTCAACTATACACACTACACATCCTCCCGCAGAGAGAAGGTCGGACTCCTAATTTTGGGAACATAATAGACACTATGTAAAACAAAATACATATTACATTATCATTCATTTATTGTTTACCTTAACTAATATATTACAATAGGAATGTGATCACATCACAAACACTACAAAGGATTTAACAAGTTTCGAAACTATAGTCTTGCCAAATTATTTTAACAGTTTTAGTAAACACAGCGAAGTTAACATGTAGTAGAGTATTTAATACATTATAATAACATTGGTAAATTAACATTTAGTACAGTTTATTTTTTCCATATCTACTTATTGTTACATTTTCTATCTGTATTTATTTCGCGCTTACATATTTATCGGTATATGAGAGCATGCGTACATCGACTTATCCAAAAATGGAACGCAGCTCACATGGACATAAAAAAAAAACAATTTCAAGACTACCAACATTAGATACAGTATTACATGAATTTTATGTATTTTTATTTTACATAATTGTATGTTTGATAATTTATTATTTTATACAATACAGTAACTTTCCGACAATACCCCACTCCAGTCTTACGTTTATTAATACAATAACATTAGAACTACCTACTTAATTATTGCTCTTAATAATCAATCATTTTCAATAAGTACAGAAGAAAACATTCAATATTTTGTAAGACAAAATAAATAATAAAAATTATTTTTTAAATTAGAAATTAAAAATGCCTGTTACGTCAGGTTTTTCGAACGAAAAATTAATGTGACAAATTGTCAAAGTCGCGTAAGCTGCTGTGATTGGTTGACTGAATTATCAACGACCAATCACAGCAGGTTACAACATCTGCCTATAGCCTATAGGGGTCGGCTTCCAGTCTAACTGGATGCAGTTGAATACCAATGGTTTACATGGAGTGACTCCCTATCTGACCTCCACAACCCAGTTACTGCGTAACACGATACCCCTTCTGGCTTCTGACTATCTATAACGACTGTCAAAGATATACGAATGACAGCCGGGACCAACGGCCTCGGTATGAATTGGATGGTCACTCATTTACGGATAGATGTGGATTCACCAAATATATCAAATAGAAAATAATTTGTATAATGATCTGCTAGGTCATACTATCGGAATTTATTCAAAGCTAAGTATTTTATGAAGATGCTTTAGTTCCATCTTGTTGAAAATGATTAATTGCAACTAGCTTAGTGATAAAATTCTAAATCTATCACTAGAACATGTCTAAACTAACATTCAATAAGCTACGCCTCATAGAGAAAAGCAATTTTTTTTATTAAAAACAGCAATAGTTTAATTTCACTGGCTAGTAATCGTAGCTGCAAATGATTAAAAGTAAATGCTTTAGAATACGTTAACTCCCGGTTTCTCGAACGAGAAATTTATGTGACAAATTGTCAAAGGCAAAATCAAGACGTTTGAGATCTAAGTGTACAATTTGTGAGCGTGTGTGTGTGTGTGTAAAATGTTGTTTGTTGTTGTGTTTTGTCAAGCGCAAGTAAGCTGCTATGATGTGATTAACTATAGATAATTCAATTAACCAATCAGAAGCGCGCTTGACAATTTGTCAGATTAATTTTTCGTTCGAGAAACTGGGAAGTAAGACTTGCTTACATAAAGAGGAAATAAGTTATTGTAAACATAAGAATAAATACTAGGACCCTTCGAGGGCCGTCACCACTGGTATAATAGAAGAACAATAGTTTTGCTGTCAATGTCACAGCGAGAACTCCTTACCCTAAGGACCTTAGACGAAAAGGGTATGTAGGCCCGCCCTATGGGTAAAATCTAGGGATTTTACCTTAAACGTCTTTAAGCACGGGTTATCTTTTAGACCAAGTTAAAATAATATCGAACCATTATTGTACGTTCGTAAAGTTTTTTAAACAAACACTGGCTCGATGGTTTAAACATGATCTAAAGATAAACCTTGTTTTAAAATAACATGGTCACGATAAAAAAAACTAAGCCCATACAATTAGACCATACAAATATGTATTATTTTAACGAATATAGGCGAGTTTAGAAGGCACAAGCTACTATTATATCCTACGTCTATGTAGGGTAGAGGTGTTAGCACTATCTCATATGGAGGAAAAGTGTAAAAAGTGTCCATCTTTATGCTGCAAGGTAACAGTTTCGAAACCCGCCAAAATGGCGCTAGCGTAGGCACAGGGTATGGTATGAATGTAGCCATAGATTCGTGAATGTAGCAGTTGTTGACGGATTGAAGTATGTCGACCTTAAAGTCTATCGACACATATCAGGGCCGTGCCCGGAACGTGACAGGGTCGTGGCCACAGATATAGATAGACCTAGATAACGCAAGAGCAAATACTTCGCGTGCCTATTTTCGTGCCTAACTTACGAAGTAAAAAAAATAAAGTAAACGTTTCCTTCCATCGGCATCGGTAAGTCATTTTGTGATTAATGTTATGCGTAATTAATTTAAAAAACAATTATTTTTAATCTAATACCATCATCAGTAATACCTGGGAATACCAAATTTAGGAAAAACAAAACATTCGTATTACATTGTAACGTCCAAAAAATGGCACGCTTGGTTTTCATACAGATCGTGATACTTGCGTTATCTAGGTCTATCTATATCTGTGGACGTGGCCGTGCTAAGGCCGTGCATCCGGGTCCCGTCAGGGCTGCGTCAGGGACTTTTTGTTTACACACGTCAGGGATGTGACCGCACCGTGGATAGGCCGCAACCTTCCATCTGTACAACTCAGTCACCGTTTAGTTATATATGTACATGTAACATATTTGGGTACCGCTTCTATTAAAAACTCGTCATTCAATTTTTTTTATATGCGCAACGTGCTTGGAAAATATCGTCAGTTTTTTTTTATCATTAGATGGGCATACGTTTGACCACTATCTCACCTGATGGGAAGCGATGATGTGGTCTAAGATGGAGCACGCTTGCCTAGAAGTAACCTATTCACTCTTGACTTAAAGACTCCCGGGTTGTAGCTATCAGGAAACACAGAGTCAGGCAGGGAATTCCACTCCTTAGCCGTAGGCACAATGAATGTGTTCCCAAAACGTTTCGTGCGTGTGGGTGGGATGTCCACCATGTACCGGTGGCGCATCGCCGTATGTCTTGTGGTCCGATGATGGAACGGGCTCGGCGGAAATAAATTATGCAATCACAGTGCCTGGGCACTGACGTGTGTGAACGAGTTCATATAAAATGTTCACAACGATATTTTTATAAGCACGGACACGGTCCGTCCACATCTCGGGCACGGCCCTGATATGTGTGGATAGAGCTTTATGTGGCACATTATAATGGACACTTTCATACACAGAGATCGTGTTCTTTACCTCTACACTCCATAACTACGTCTATGATTACATTATGTTATGTCATCACAAGTAGTCTTTGTATACATTTCATTACAGTATCAACAGTTTTCTATTACAAGTACTGAAAATAAATTCTTATGACGATGAACATGAAGGTCATCTTTGGCGCCGATTCCCTTGTTCACAAACTAAACTAAAATTAGACAATTGACATCTCTTACTGTCAGGCAGCTGAAGAAAAGGATGGCCACAGATAACAACTAAGTTAGAGATGTCAAATTAGTTTTTTGTCGAACTTCGCCGTTTTAATCAATACGTTCTGACATGACAACTATATGAACATTTTAGGTCAACTTAAATTGGCAGCTCTAATTAATATCTGTATTTTCTTGTTTTATTTGAGAGAAAGAGATATAAATAGCTTAAAATAAGTTTAACTCGTGCACAACAGAATTGGCACCATTATCCTTCGTTAATCTTGTTTTTAGATTTCAAGATTACTTACCTCTTATGTACCTTCTTTATGGCCAAGTACGGAAACCCTACTCAATATTAAGATGCCGTAGTCTCTATCACTTTATGCCAAAGTGACTGTGACAGGACGAGACTTAACTAACGGCATCTTAAACTTGAGAAGCGTTTTAGTAGTGTATTAGAAAAAAAGGCTATGATGACCGGTCTACGCCGCGGCCATAGCAGGCAATGTGAAGTGATGGTCAGGGTTGGTGTGTTGGTACAATGGAGCCCGCGCTCGTACGCCGGTCGCAGTGGGCCTCTTCGACGGGTCTTCACTCAGCATCATTTTTAGGACTTCCGTCTGAAAACATTATGTCAAATTCATCATCATTTTATTTTATTTATTAGGTCTACCAACAATTGTTTAAAATAAAATAAAAATAAAACAGGCGTTTAAACTCTACACAGTGCAACAATTACTTAAAGGTAAACACCACATGGATAAAAAAGAAAACAATAATAAGTAATAGCGAGACAAAATAAAACTTTTTAATTAAAAAAAAAAAAGAAACTTTTTCGTTTCAAAAGTAATTTCGTAGACTACATATTGTACGACTAAACTCAGTAAAATATATAACTATGTATCAAAGCATCATTTGTTTAACAAGTTAGGTACACAAACCAAAAACTTTTACAACAAATCTGTTTAACAGTTCAGAAATTTTAATTTTTGCCTATTGAGAGAATCAAAATGAAAATCAACCATATCACTACAACTATTCAAGACCCTACAGAACCTACCACATGGAGAGTTAGATCCCAACACCGTTCTTCTCATTGGAGGGCAAAGTGGCGTAATAGGTTTGCGCGATCATCATCACATCAACCTTTAGATGACCACTGCTGGGCATAAGTTCCCCCAAGGGGGCGTTTAGCCGTAATCGCCACGCTCGTTATGGTACTCAGAAAGACGCTGCTGCCCATTCTTTGGGCAATATTTTTCTGTCGCCTACACGCGATTTACCTTCACTCATGGATAGAAATGGGGTGACGCTATTCGCGGCGCTTTATGTCAGTCAAATCAATAGTTCTCGAACGAAAAATGTATCTGACAAATTGTCAAATGCGCGTTAGCTGCTGTGATTGGTTATTTATTTATTATTATTTTTTTTATTATTGACAAAATTATTAACAACTAATCACAACTGTCTAAGTAACACAACTTACAGCTCGATGCTGCAGCAGCGGCGTGTTACATTTTCGTACTCATAAAAATCCTTGCTTATGCTGCGCTAGCGCCACGTGAATTAACGGCCTTTGATGGAACTACTCAGGTCGAATAAATTGACACTTTTGACAGTTCATAATATGAAAACAGTCGCTGAGCTCGACGATGATTCCACGGTTGACACGATGTCGAGTTCGCAGTCGCGAATGGTAACGTAAGAGAATAGCATAGCTGTTTATATATGCGCTTGACAAATAGGGTATTTTACTCTAAACGAGAAAAATCTATAAATATGTTATTGAGACGGTTTAGGCATAAAGCAGTCGGAAAATGTAAGTTTTAGTTCATAAAATAACTAAACAAATTTTTAAATTCAATTCAAAGTTTTCAGTATTTTTAATCTGTTCTAAAACACCGTGAAATAGTAGCGGCCATGTTATTACGCCATAAGGCTGTGTAAACAAAAAAATGTCAACTGTCAGTCAACCGATTGGCGTAATATAGGCTTTGTACTTTTATTATTTTCGTAACCAACGTAATTTTTTCATTATTATTATTTACTACAAAATATGCTTTTAATTATTTTTAAATGATATACAATTATCATATTTAATATGAGATCATTTGATACAAAACGAACTGACGTCATTTACGCTGAGCAATATGGCGCCCAGTAAGAGGTGTTTTCGTAAACTACGCGCGAAATTTGAAAATGTAAAATTTAGATGCATTTTTATGGCACCAAACGATTGAATAAAAATTTTGTGTTTTTTTTGGTGGCATATTAGCACTACAGAATTTCATTGAGACACTTTTCAAAAATGTGTGTAATACCCTATTGTCACTCAATTTGTGAAAAACCTGGGGTAAACGTTGTTTGATGTGTCAAGTTTCTTTGAAGAAACTGCAATCGCTGCTGAAATGATTCTAAGTACGAAAGGAGTTCAACGACTTTGCTTTTGATTAATGACTAGCGGCAAGCCTGGTTTCGCTTTGTTAGATCATAAGTCAACGTGGAAATTAAACAATATTTTAATTTTTTGGGACTTTCCAATTATTATCGAAACTTCAAAAAGTAACCTAGGTTATGTCCTTTCTTGGGGTTCATGGCCATGGAACCGTAATAAACAAACTAACTTTCACATTTATAACATTAACTATGGATTATTAAAACGCTACTAACCTCTTGCGGATAGCTCAACTTGAAATGTTCAGGGTACTTCGACTGTCGCAAGCGCAGTAAACAGGCGACGCGTTCTGACTCCGTCCCGAACGGTTGCAGCAGCTCGAACAATATCAGGCCGAGTGAGTATATGTCCACCTTGTAGCTGTACGGACGACCCATCAGCTGTTCCGGTGACATGTAGAGGTGCGTGCCTGTAAGGATTTATTATTTATAAATAACTAGCTTTTGCCCGCGACTTCGTCCGCGTGAATGTCGGTTATCGTGGATGCAGACAAAATCGTGGGTTTAAAAGTAGCCTATGTCCTTCCCTAGGGTTTAAGCTATCTTCATAAAATTTCATCAAAATCGGTACAGCCGTTTCATCGTGAAAGCGTAACAGACAGAGTTACTTTGACATTTATAATATTAAGTATGGAAGTATGGATAACTCGTCATATAATACCACATAAACCTCTGGAATTTGTGTACGTGGCACTCACACTGTTACCTGACTACAGATAGTGAATGGCGGGGGGGAGGGGGGTAGATTTTGATGCGGGCGTATACTTTGTCGTGCGTGTGAGTGCGCACTCATAGGTAATTAGTACGTATCGACTACAACACTAGCGAAAGAATGCACGCTTGCATTGTAAGCGATTACGATAAAGAGAGCGTCTTCCTGTTCATTAACTGTATAGTGATTACTAACTTAATGAACAGCGTTGTTTTTGGTAAAACATGAAGCCAATTACATTCAAAATTTGTTCAAATACATTCTATTTCTGAATGTACCGAACAAAATATGGTAGATGGCACCACCAATCAATTGACATACTTTTTATGATCTGTCAAAACGTGATTGCCAACTCTGAATAACTACTTATTGATTTCAAAGCCTCTTAAAATCGAATTATACGGTAAATTTAAAACTAACCGGGTTTACAGGGCAAAAAAAATAATTAAACTACCTATCTAATTCTATCTGGTTGAGGCGTCAACTTCAACTCTTCACTTCAAATGGCTTTTGTGAAAAAGAGACCACAATTTTGTATTGTGATAGACCATTCAACGCTGCAGATTATTAGATTATTCAGGGAGTTTCGAACAGTGGATAGAAGACATTAATGATTAAATCTGCCTAGTCTTTTCCCTACTATTTATGTCGGGGTCGGTTTCCAATCTAACGATGCAGCGGAATTAAAGTGTTTTACTGGGTAACACGATAGCCCTTGGTAAGATTGGTTGTCAGACTTTCCGGCTTCTATCTAGCTACCCATAACGACATTAAAATAATGAACGTATAAATAACATTTATATACTTTTTTAAACTAAACTGTTAAACTATGTCCCGCAAAAACAAAACCAGCCTATATAAACTCACCAACTCGATAAGTATGCCTCTGATAAGCGTCCACAACCTCAGTCTTCTCTCCGTCCTGTGACGTTTCACTCATGGCGGTGACCAGTCCGAAGTCTCCCACTTTGACCCGGCCATCTGGCGCGAACAGAATGTTGCTAGGTTTCAGGTCTCGGTGGATGAGACCGGCTAAGTGGACGTATTCTACAGCTGATACTATCTGACTGAATAAGATTTGAACCTGGAAAGAAAAGTGGTTCGGTTAGGTGGTCTCTCTGATGTTAGAAAGTGGATAAAGGACTTTTTTTATTTATTTAGTTAATAAAATATTAATACAGAGGTGTTACTTAATTCTAAACTCGCCAAACTTTTACGTTTGATGAACTAGCTTTTGCTCAAGACTATGTCTGCGTAGAAGGGAACACAAAACAGGATTTATAATTATAATTGTTAAATTTTATCAATATGTGTTTCAAATTTTAGCCGATTCCGTCTAAACGCAAAAGAGTAACAAACATTCATTCATATATGCTTACAAACTTTCGCGTTTATATTAGTAGTAGGATAGGATATCCATTTCAACAGTAAGTAGTATCAAATGCTACGGCCACATTATCGCGATAAGTCGAAGATTTGCGTTGTTGCGACACTTTTGAAAAAGCAATTCATTCAGGCGAACTCGAATACTCTTCGCTCGGCCGTCGGTAAATTGCTACACGTCAAAGAGTTTTATCATCGCGATAAAGTTGGTGCGGTTGGCCACACTTTGCGCGTTATCTGTTTCATTGCGTCGAGTTCATCTGAACCAACGCGACGTTTTTAAACAATGGCCGTTTTTAAGCCAGACGTTTTTAAGCAAATTTTGTCGTAAATCGAATACGAAGATGTACTGCGACAACGCGACACGAATCTTTGCGCGACACTTGTGGCCGTAGCTTAAGATATCACATATTTAGACGTGAATTATGTACTTAGAAAGGTATAAGCGATTTGTATTTTGAAAGCAGCATACGCTAATTTTGGACATCACAGTTTTCGACAATAGTCGTGTTTACAATACGTTACACTATACCTTATCAGCCCTAGCCTCACAGCACCTATTATCTCTCAGCCAGTCATGCAGACTGTCCCGTCGACACAGCTGCATCTGTATGTACAGGTACATCTGTGAGGGGGTGGGCGGGTCCGCGGGGCTCACGGGGTCGGGGAGCACGGAGGCAGCGCCACTCACCACCATGTCCAGCGACCAGTGGCGCGTGTGGCCTTTCTGTGGAGGAGAAAGGGTGTACATGGTAAAGTTGGGATTCTATACAAGATGAGAGGGACATTTTGTCACAACCTTAAAAGTAAAAAAATCTTTAATTTCAGAAAGTGGTGGCAATACAAAAGTACAAACAGAACCAAAGCCGCAAAGGCGGTTGTCTTTTTTGTAAAATAGTATATTTTTTTCACTTTTTAGTGCCTAGTGCATATATTCCACCTTTATGGGATAACTGAATTTGTTTGTTATTATCGTTTCTTAATTAATTTGGACATCCAAATTAATTAAGAAACGATAATAACAAACAAATTCAGTTATCCCATAAAGGTGGAATATATTCAAGAATTTACACGGTAATTTTGAGGTATTATTTAAAAAGCATAATTGAAATCGGGCTACAAAAAGTCTGTAAAAAGTTATGCGTAGTCAAATAAAAAAAAAATGTATTATGCGTCGAATTGAGAACCTCCTCTTTTTTTGAAGTCGCTTTCATCTGTTTCACACACTTGGATCACGTATGTGTTGTACTTTTTAATATTGGACGTAAAATGACAACTCTGGGGTTTAGAATTATGAACTGAATATTCATAGTAAACGTTTACGTCACAATGTCCCCTCTATTCGCGAAATCTTCGTCTTCGGCCAAAACTTCGGTCCATTTTGGCCGAAGCCGATGGTTTCGCCGAACGCAGCAGAAGTCAAAGTCAAAACTGTTAATTATGCGACTATCGATAACTTACGAAGATAACATATTAGAACAAAACCACAAAAAACATATATTTAAAACCTTTACCTTTTTCTTCTTCTTCTTCCCACACGAACTCTCAGTCTTATAATCACACTCCTTCACCATTTCCAATCTCTTATCAACAGAAGAGTTCCTTGCCTCTCCCTCGCCGGAGTGAGCGAACACTATGAACGAGTCGTCGTCGCTGATTGGCTTAGCGAGTGACGAATGCTCATCAGTGGTTGGCTTAGCGAGGGAGTTGTGAGTGACGTCAGACGGTTTGGTGGAGTGGGGGGCGTTCTCGTCGAATACTATGCTGAAAGAATCGTTGCAGCTTAGCGATCTGAAGACAAAGGAGTATTGGTTTATCGATACTATATTAAAAATCGGATTACCGGATCGTTAAGAATCGGATGCTATGCCAATATAGCTATCGTGTAAATGCAAATATTGTTATCATCATGCAAACATTGTTTTAAAAGAGTAAGTATGGTGTTTCATGCCCATTCTTCTCCATACAGAACTACCTTTTGGAATGTGCAACTAGAATAATTTTATTCTCATTTGACGTTCAAAAGTGCCTTCTAATAGTCTAATTTTTGACTTTGGTAAGAATCAGTCGTACAGTCAACAGCAAAAGTAGATGGTCAAAATTAAAATCAGAAATTCAACACTAATGAACGGAGTTCGCGTCAGAACTGTGTAGCGTCGAAGTGATTCAAAAGTATGTGTGACAATCACATACTTTTAATAAATAACCTAGTAATAAATTATATAAATTAGTGTTAGTAAATTAGTATTGAATTTCTGATTTTGATCATCTACTTTTGCTGTTCACTGTACATGCTTCGATTTGAATTTTTACCGACTTTTGTCAGACCAATTATTGTTGGGTGATTGCGATACTAGGATAAAGATAAAGATAATTTTATTTTGCAAATATGGGTAACAGCTATAGATGATAAAATAAAATAGTTCAGCCATATTTTACCATGCAGGCATGCATAAGTATTTAAACACATTCAACTTATAACTAAATAATTAACAACAACAATTACAATTTTAAAATATTATTCATTAGGAAACTATGTTTTTACTAGACGTTTTAAAAGATAACAGTGAAGAACATTTGAGTCCTCGTTCGAAGCCAGAACTTTATAGTATGTTAATAAACGAAAGGGCACCGTTTAACCGGTAATACTACATCGTCCATAGACACTAAAAAAAATATTTCCAACCAAAATAAAAAAAAAGATTTTATTTTTTAAATGTCATACAAATTCGGATACGTTAAAGAAACACGCTGCACATTTTTGGTTATACAGGGTGGCGATGGCAATAGCACAAAAAAGGATCATGGCAGGATTTGGTGATTAGGTTTAATTGTTTTTAATGAGCATTAATAATATTAAATTATGGCGCCACAAGTTGCTGCTCTTCTCACAAGTTAGTAACATTTCAAATGGTGTTCCATTTTGGTTATATTTATATGCTCTTTAGTTCGATTTTTTTTTTTTAAATTTCGGTGATAGGATTTATTTGATAGTTTCAAAATATTCTTATGAACCAGTATTACCAGTTTTATAATTTTTTGTCGTATCGTCATCTCCACCTTGTATAAACATACTTACTATTACATACATACTATTTTTTTTGCTGATATATTTTTTTTATCTATAAATGATGTAGATTGGGAACGCTTTCCGTTATTTTATTACTTACTGTAAATAGGATGTTATATAAATCAACGTCAGAGAAAGAATCTATTTATTTTGCTCAGCCGAATAGCCCTCAAAGATAAGGAAAAAGCCTAGAGCAATTTTAACTTCTAGCAACATTCACGTGAGAAAATGTTGAAATCTCGTTTTTAAATACCTGAGTCTCTTGCTAGGTTCTTCTAGCTTCTTCTCATAGTCTAGCAGGTCAAAGCTGCCGTCAGTACACTTGTGTAGGTTGAGCATGACGTCATTAGGTGGCAAGATGGCCGGCGGTGGCGATGTTGCCGTGTATTCGTCTGTCATGGCCACTGAGACGCCGTCTAGTTCTCTGGGAGACAAAGTATGAAAAGCATAAGGATCAGCGCAAAATAGACCAGCTATGTACTACAGATCTCATTTAAGAGGATCCTTTCCCATCGGTCTAACTTCATTGCGAGCATTGAAAGTTAGACCGATGGGGGAGAAGATTGAAAACTTTTTGTTTCATCCGATGCAATGTTCGAAAACAAACGAGTGAGTGAGAACGCGATAACTTAGCGTGAAAATTGGCGCACGGAGATTTCACAAAATTTGTTCCAGGAAATACGTGTTTTTGAAGAAATATAATCCAAAGTCATCAAGAACGGTAGAAAACGTGGAGAGTGTTAATCAGTCATCACTGAGTCCACCTGCCGAGCTGTCATAAGTAATTTTACTGTTCGATTAAATGAGTGCCGCGAACGCGAGGGTCTACATTTGGACGATATTATTTTTATGATATAAATTCCAAAATTGTGTACTTTAATAATTAATAAACATTTTTTCGATACACGGCTTACTTTATTTTTAATCGATCTACTAAATATACACTTTCTTTTGAGACACTTTCTATAATTTTTAGTTAATGGTTGTCATCTACATAATATAATGTGCTTCGTACCTCATCCACACCGCGTCTCGCTGTTGCTGCCACCGCGGCGGCGGTTCCTCCACCCAAGCGTTGAAGTACCGAACAATATGTTCGTGTTCCAACTTCGCGAGTGCTCGCACTTCACGTAACACGCGTTCTCTCTTCGATTCCCTGCAATAAAAGAAATCTGTCTGAAATTTGTTCATATGTACAGATGTGTGTGTGGTGTATGTGTGTGTATGCATGTGTGTGTATGTATGTATGTATGTGTGTGTGTGTGTGTGTGTATGTATGCGTGTGTGTATGTATATGTGTGTGTGTGTGTGTATGTTATGTGTGTGTATGTACTGGTGTACATACACACACATAGAAACACACACATACACACTAACTGAATTGAATATGAAACTTATTAAACTTTATTACAAAGGAATAAGTTTCATATTCAATTGGGAAAATTTTACAGTTTGGTATGGCCTGATGTGCTGGCGTCTGTACGTCATTTTAATAACAAAAACAATATACAGGTTGTAGTTTTTTTTTTACATATTTGTTCGAGTTCGTAAACTCACCTCCTAGGCAACGTAATCCTCTTAACAGCATAAGAACAGTCATCGATATTGTTCTTAGCCTCGAACACGACTCCGAAACCTCCGCGTCCGAGACAGCGGAGCGGCGTGAAGTCGTTCTCATAGCGGCCCGAATATTCCGGAATATTCGGACGAGGCGTGGCCGGCTTGTCGCCGTTCCAGCCCATTACTTCGACCACCACCTGGAGAAATAACATTAAGTTTGTTTACACACTTCACACACTAAATTCAAAACTTAATAAAAAATAATGTTCATTTCGGAAGTCGGTGGCAATACAAAACTACAAACAGAACCAAAGCCGTTGACTTGTGAAATTGAAGTTATTTTTTACTTTAAAGTTTTAAAAGACGGTTGTCTTTTTTGTAAGTTTTTTTTTTCACTTTTTAATGCTTATTATAATTAAAAAACGGTCATTACATTATCTCTTTATTTTTCACCCTTAGAGGCGGAATATTTTCATGAAATTTATATGGGACCAACTTTGAAGTATACACTTATATCCATAAAAAAAAGAATCATCGAAATCGAACTACACTGTAAAAAGTTATGCGTGGTCAAACATAAAAAAACAGGCTGACTTCTAATTCATTGGCAATATTTCAGGCAGTGAAAGAACTCATGAAAATAAACACTTTCACTATGGGACCAAATCCGAAATGTATAAAAAAAAATCAGTTGTTCCCCACCTACATTTTTATCGTGTTGTAATGTTTGTATTCATTCATAGTGAAATTTGCTCAATTTCATGAGTTCTTTCACCCCCTCAAATATTGCCAATGAATTAAAAGTCAACCTGTATATACGTGCCGAATTAAAAACCCCCTCCTTTTTTTGAAGTCGGTAAAAATAAAGCCTCTCACCTGTTCCTGACTAGTAGGCAAAGGCGTGACAGCCCTGATCTTCGGCGCGAAGAACCTCGGCCAGATCATAAGGTTCATAAGCAGAGCTGAAGACACCGCGATGAGGAGCACCTCCTTCCACCAGTACCACAGCGAGGAGATGTGAACGTGGATGTGATGCTGTTCCGTCTGGTCGTCGCTTATGTTCGGGAGGGTGTCGAAGTGGTCGTCGGTGACTTGGACTGATTGGTCACAGGTTTCTTGGAGATAGACGAAGTAGCCGTGGTCACCTGCAGAGGCCATAAAATTGTTAACATTGTTAGTAAATTTTATCGTTTATTATTATTTCTAAATTTTAAATTTTCAAATTTCGCGCGTAGTTTGACGAAAGCGCCTCTTACTGGACGCCATATTGCCCAGCGTAAATGACGTCAGTTCGTTTTGTATCAAACGAAATAATTGTATATCAATAAATAATAATTGTATATTAAATATGATAATTGTATATCATTTAAAAATAATTAAAAGCATATTTTGAAATAGGTGTAAGAATGAAAAAATTACGTTGGTTACGAAAATAATAAAAGTACAAAGCCTATATTACGCCAATCGGTTGACTGTTGAATTTTTTGTTTACACAGCCGTACGGCGTAATAACATGGCCGCTACTATTTCACGGTGTTTTGTAACAGATTAAAAATACTGAAAACTTTGAATTGAATTTAAAAATTTGTTTTGTTATTTTATGAACTAAAACTTACATTTTCCGACTGCTTTATGCCTAAACTGTCTCAATAACATATTTATAGATTTTTTCTCGTATAGAGTAAAATACCCTATTGAGAACCTCCTTCTATTTTGAAGTCGGTTGAAAAGTTAAAAGGGAATCGTTTGTCTTGGTATGGGTATGTGAAGAGATGTAAAAGACTGGTATTCAGCTGCAATGAGTTAGAATGGGAGCCAACTCCAACTTAGGAAAAGTCTAGGCAGATCATGATATTGACAAATCCCTTATTACTTACCATAATTATTCCCAGCTTGACCATAGAGCGTGATCAAAGACAACGCATTTGGGTCAGTATCGTGTACTGACAAAGCTGTCTGACCGTTGTCAGCCTTCTCGGCTTCTAGCAGAGGTCGGGATGTCACCAGTTTCCATGGCAACGGTTTTGTTGCCACCGCTGTGTCCAGTTTACGAGAATAGAATTCACTTTCTTGTATGTATAGCTGTAAGAGAAGATTTTTTAGTAGCTTGGTAGGTTAGATAAACTCAATTTATTTGTTTAAATCAGACGTGATTTTCGTATGGGAAAGAATGGGCAAGAAACTCCATACTTAAGGCACTTTTGAACGTCATTTATAAGAAAAAAGAATTGAATCTAATTACCTCTTCCAAAAGTGAGTTTCCTATGGGGAAGAATGGGCAATAAATTTCATACTTAAAAGGCACTTTTGAACGTCATTTACAAAAGAAAAAGAGTGTCATTACCTCTTCCAAAAGGTAGTTTCGTATGGGGAAAAATGGGTAAGAAACTCCATACTTATAATAAGGCTCTTGAACCATTTACAAGAGAAAAAGAATTAAATCTAATTACCCCTTCCAAAAGGTATCGTTTCGTATGAGGAAGAATGGGCAAGAAACTCCATCCTTATAAGGCTCTTTTGAACCATTTACTATTTTTAGAAAAAGAACTGAATCTAATTACCCCTTTCAAAAGGTATCATTATGGGGAAGAATGGGCAAGAAACTCCATACTTAAAAGGCACTTTTGAACGTCATTTACAAAAGAAAAATAATTAAATTTAATTAAACAAGCCTAAAATAAAATAATACCAAAAAAAGATATTTAATTATCGACTTGTTTCTCCTCCTGGTGCAGTTGTCTAAGAATAACCTCAAGTTCTAACTCCTGCGATGTACTATAGATAGATAGATAATTAAAACATTTATTTGATGCACACACAAGACATTATATCACTACACAAAAAATACAAATCAAATAAGGATTAGGACAAAGTGAGGTGTGTGTCTCAAGGTTGCACCAAATGGGAGTCCAGCTCAGCCTGTGTCAGGCAAATATACTTGACGCTAGTGACATATATATTAATGTTGACATTGACATTGTTAACATTGACATATATAGTATTGTTCCATGAACGTTTGTTTAAAATAATAATAATAATAATATGTGGGGACAATTCACACACGGCCATCTGACCCCAAACTAGGGAGACCCTGTACTATGGGTGTCAGACAGCTGATAAACATACACAAATACATTTTAATAACATACATATATAGATAAACAACACCCAGACACAAGGCAAACACAAGTGCTCATCACACAAATATTTACCCTGTGCGGGAATCGAACCCGCAACACGCTGCGCAGCAGTCGATCGCTCAGCTACTGCGCCAACCGTGTCATCGTTGTTGTTAAAAATGTTCTAATGGGCGTATCTTTCCTTTTGAAATCATTGCCTGACGCTGATATTCTGCTGAATATGCTGCAGTGACATGCGGACGTCGAGAGATAGATTGGTGTTGACAGGTGTTGTGACAAAGTTTTATACGCGGACTGAAGTTTTGTAAGTATACCCACCATTACAATTATGCTGGCACTTCACATGGCGTATAATTACAGGCACGTAAGTTGGCAAGAGATTTTGTAGTGGGGGAAGTTCGCGAACGCACAATTTCATACATTTTTACATGCGCGAACTTCCCCCACTACGAAATATCTTGCCAACTTACGTGCCGGTAACTGTATTTGTGCAAATATTCGCCTTATTTGGATAATACAAAATCGACTTTATTTCAATATCCATAGGGTACATTTTGTATTATCCAAATAAGGCGAATATTTGCATAAATACGTCATGTGAAGTGTCGGTATTTTATTGTTTTCTACAATAAAGTTTTTTACGTATGTATGTACTGACCTGTCTATCATGGCTTCCAATATAAAGTGAAGGTTGTTGTGTCACCCCGCCTTGTATGAGAGTCTGTGTGGCCTCCCACAGCACATCAATGTTCTGCAGAGTGCCGGCAGCCAAGCGCCACATCCCCGCCACAGGCGCGTCCAACTGTCAACAAAGATTGACAGTTAATTTTGGCTTGACAACTTTGTCGCATTTTCAATCTTTTTTGGGTTTAGTATCCAAAGGGTAAAAACGGGACCCTATTACTAAGACTCCACTGTCCGTCTGTCTGGCTGTCTGTCACCAGGCTGTATCTCATGAACCGTGATAGCTAGACAGTTGAAATTTTCACAGATGATGTATTTCTGTTGCTGTAACAACAAATACTAAAAACATAATAAAATAAATATTTAAGAACGGCTCACAAACGTGATTTTTTTCCGTTTTTTTGCTTGATGTCAATTGTTATATAGATAATGAATTTAGGAATTTATTGAGCACAAGTTTACAGAGTTAGTAAGCACAAAACAAATATAAAAAAACACAGATTGGCTTGTTAAGCAGAATTTTTGTGCAATGGAGTAGCCCTACACCCCACATAAGGATACCCTGTGTCGTGGGGTCTAGTATCCTCGTAGTTGGTGAGACATAAAGTGCACGTAGTGGTTTACAGTTGGGTTCTGATTAGGTAACATAATAGTATTAAGCACGGGTGTCGCAACTTAGTTACTAACAAACTTAACTTAGATATAAGATTAAAAGCTGTGGGTTTGTGTGGTGTGGATGTTTGATATGTGTATGAGTTAGTATGATAGTGTTATAATGTGTGGAATGGTATAGAACACTTCGTGGGCGAGTTCCGACCCGCACTTGTCTATGTCATTCTACGGCAAACAAGCCGACGGGGCGACAGCCCACCTTATGTTAGTGTTCAAAGCTGCATAGACCAAGGGCGTCGTCAAGAGGGGGTAGGGAGGGGCAGTTGCCCCACCTAAAATTCCAAAAGCTTTATGTGTTTTTGACTGTATTTAAAATTCATACTTTTCCTATACCATATGTATCAACTTGCCCCTCCCCCCTTAGGCCAACTACTGGTGACGCTCTTGGCATAGACCGTGGTGCTAGCCAGGGGCCCTCCCTCAAGAGCTCTATTACTACTAAAATACAGAAAACTTTTTAAAAACCCTAATCATTAATATCTTACACACTCCCACCCACAGACACCCCAACTCACCCTCTTTCTCTACTCACACATAACACCCACACCACACCCGCGACACTCCATAGAAACGAAACGATATAATTGCCTACACTACTATCAAAATAACAGACTGTACAAATACGTGCGTGTGTGTGCGTGCCTATGTGTCGCTCGAACAAAAACGTAGTTCCCAGAGCAGTCGTTTGACGCGGGAAGAGGTGAGGAACAGTTTCAGAGGGAGGCGGTGCGTGTCGCTACTGTACTGTAGTACATACTAATTTTATACTGTGCCCACACATCACACACTTCCAAGATACACTTATTTAGATGATACAATTTTGCTAAATTTTTGTGAATAATGACCCCGATGCTAGGAAAATCCTGTGTTATAGGAGTCATCCATTCGTCCGTTAAAGTAGGTTTACAACATAGGGAAGCTAAAACGTGTAACAGTGGCAATGGCGTGTGATAAAGCGCGTGAATGACTAATGGGTGAAATGTGCAAGAAGCTTATAGATAAAAGTGGAGGCAACACTCCAAAATCGCGAAGTGAAACCGACTGTGGGCTGACGCTCTCTTTCTGAATGCATACATAAGATAAAGAAAACACATGTCACTGTCTCGTTCTTATGTATGCATTCAGAAATAGAGCATCAGCCCACAGTCGGTTTCACTTCGCGATTTTGGAGTGTTGCCTCCACTTTTATCTATAAGCTTCTTGCACATTTCACCCATTAGTCATTCACGCGCTTTATCACACGCCATTGCCACTGTTACACGTTTTAGCTTCCCTATGTTGTAAACCTACTTTAACGGACGAATGGATGACTCCTATAACACAGGATTTTCCTTGCATCGGGGTCATTATTCACAAAAATTTAGCAAAATTGTATCATCTTAATAATGTAACATGCACTGTATTTTTCATATTTTGCATTGAAAATATTATTCTTTATAGTATACTATCATTTGCCCGCCCTTCGTCCGCGTGAATGTCGGTTATAGTGGATGCAGACGAAGTTGCGAATTAAAAAGTAGCCTATGTCCTTCCCTAGGGTTCAAGCCATTTTCATACAAAATATCATGAAAATCGGTTCAGCCGTTTCATCGTGAAAGCGTAACAGACAGAGTTACTTTCGCATTTATAATATTAAAATAGTGTAGATTAGTATGGATCATAGTGATAGTTTTAATATGTATTACTTTGTAATTGTTTAACATTCTTTTGTGTATTTTATCTATGGGCCACAGTAGCCTGATAATAAAATTATTATTATTAAAAACCTACTCACTTTTTGCTGCCACAGTAAGTTAGTTCCCGAGGTATCCCTGACGGCGACTACTCCTTCAGGCAAAGCGACGGCCACGGCGACAGGAACTGAACCTTTCGGTGCATCTGCGCATTCTCGCCGGCTGAGGGCAACGCGGTGCTCTGCTACGCTGAAGTTCCATCTAAAAAGAAGATAGTGATAGCTGTTAATGGTATTTATAAACCTGATTTAATAAAAATAACTATGGTTGATATTGTTAATTTTTTTCTCTCCAAGTCCTTCCAGAATTTTTCTTTTTAGGGCCAAATAATAAAAACGACCTTTCTATCTAAGGGCGGGCTTTGAAAGCTAATGGTGGTTATTGGTTTTCAAAGCCGCCCTCGCATTAACATCTCCATTTATAATAAACTAGCACTTCACCTGCCATTTCGTCCGCGTGATGTTTCTCAAGGATCCCTAAATGTTCTTATGTTACTCAGGGATAAAGTAGCATTTAATAGTGACAGAATTTTGAAATAGGACCAGTAGTTTTTGAGTTTATTCGTTACAAACATCCAAAAATACAAATCTTTCCTCTTTATAATACTAATTATTATTATGTGTAGATTAGGACATCCATCCTGACACCGCCCGCACCTCAATAAACATGACTATCTACTGGGCTTAAACAGTATAATGAAAAAAAGATCATAGTTTTTTAAAGTTGCAACAAAAGAAGGCATGTTTTTGGAATCCGACCAGTACGTTTTTATTTGATTTTTTCTTGTTTGTGCTTTCTATAATTTAAATAAAAAGAACTTTACTTCTCACTGCCAGTCCTGGGGTCCAATGCTCGAACAGTGTTAGAATGCCTCCTCAATACTATGACGTCACGACCCGCGTTCGCCGTCTGCTGTTCACTGGTGCATCCTCCCGACCCGCATTCGTAGATAACACCGCCCGTGTGAGCGTCAAGGCCGAACCAGAGAGTTTCGCGGGCACCTGGGGAAAAATCGGAAATGTTTTGACATACTTCTTAATTTTCAGACCTGAATATGAATGTCTTAATTGCCCAGTCTTAGAAAAAAAGTTGCCCCACACTAGGAAATGTCTTCTGTATCGTGGGTGCATATATTTACACACAGTAATAACGGTGATGAAAAGGTCCGTTCGTCAAGTGGTATCCCAAAAAAAATGGAAAAATAATAACCTAAATCTGTTATTTTTAAGTCTAATTTAAGAATAAATATTAATATTATGAATGCTAAAGTAACGTTTTCACGAGAAAACAGCTTAACTTGTAATAAAATTTAGTATGAAGATAGGGTTAAACCCTAGACAAGGACATAGGTAAGCTACTTTTATCCGCGACTTCGTCTGCAATCACAATAACCGACATTCATTCGGACGAAGTCGCGAGAGAATGCTAGTTTATGATAAGACATTACTACATCTTTATCTGAAATGAACTTCAAATTCTTTATTCATTTGATAACCATTTAAAAGAACTAAATATTTACAAAGCTTAAAAATAAATTTAAAAAATTATATTATGTACAATGGGGGCTCACAGGGCACCAAAGAACTCGTCCGCATCGCTCACAATGGGACAAGTGCTCAAAAGGCTAGCAGCATTACCACGTTGAATGGCAATGCTTATTCTTTGGCCCAAGAAAAGGCCAGCCCTTTGGTCACGTGAAGAGTCGACCAGCCGCTTAGAAATGTCACTAAAAACAAGGTGAACACTCAAACCCCATGGCCCTAGTGTTTCAACCCCAAACGGCTCAAACATATAACTTCCAAGAAGGTTGTTATCAATCAATCTCAAATCAGTTAAACAGCTTGCAAAAAACACAATTAGGTACCTTCCTGTTTTATCTCGTGACCTACATCTGTATACGTAGTTCCTACGTATAGCTGATTTGTTTCAGCATTATCTGTTGATGACGTCACGTCAGTAATCAGCGTGAATGTGATGACATTGTATTTCACGGTTGAATACTTGTCAAGTCGCAAACTGTCTGAAGCTACTTTGTACGGTTTAATTTAGAAGTGAAAGGACTTCGTGAAATATGAGCACTATTAGGTACGTATTTGTCGTATGTCAGAGGTGCAATTCCCGAGTTTTTAACAGACTTCAAAAAAAGAAGGAGGTTCTCAATTTTTTTTTTTTATTATTTAAACAATAAAAGTTGTAACACGTTCATGTTTGTTTTGTAGGTACCATTAAACCAGAGATGGTTTGTATTGGTACTTACATTCGCTAAAGCAACACTGCTAATTCACTAGGTACTAATAATAATAATAAAAACCTTTATTTCAGACTACAGTCCATAGTTGTATTAGTATTTTGGTGTTAGTAACAATATTACTTAGATAAATATGTTAGTATTGTTAGTTTTCGTAATTCATTTTTATTTCAGACCTAAGACTGTCCCCACCCAGTGACTCTGGAAAGGGCAGTCCGGTCTGGCAGCAATCATTTTCAGAATGCTGTTGCCACTACCATGCAGCGCCGCAGTAAGGAGGCCGCTTTCTTCCGAATGATGGCATGAAAACCATCTGTGCGAGCCTCCGCGAACATCCCCGACGCGCTACAGCGCCATGGCAGTCCCAACAGCATCCTGAATGCATTATTAAATTGTACACGCAGGGCATTGTAGGCTCGGCGCGTATATGACACCCACAGGCCGCTCGTGTAAAACAAACACAACACGTGTGTAACAAAATATTAGTAAAAGTATAGGTAGGTACATGATAAATATTTTGCACATAAAATTTTAGCCGTAAACATCTATCTCTGTAAGTAGGTACGCGAGTCACAAGTAATGTTTTGAATCTGAGCTAGCGCGCGCGCTACTCGTAGATTTTTTTTTGTTTGACCACGTTTAGTGTTTTATAGCATAGGTATCTGATTTCGAAAATTATTTTTTTAATGGATAGGGTTTGGTTCTTAATGAATTTCATGAAAATATTCCACCTCTAAAGGTGGAAAATTAAGGGATGATTTGATTTGGTTGGTGTTACCGCTTCTTAATTAACTTGGATGATAAAAAGTAGACACCAAAATATCGTTTTGAAGGCAGTTGTCTTTTTTCTAATGAAGTTCTTTTTTCGCTTTTTTGTGTGTTTTACATTCTAATCTGTCAAAAATGTACAATGTGTTGAATGCAATATGATAATGAGTATATTCTGAGTTTGAGTAATTTAGCAAACTTGCTGACAAGATTTTGATAATTCTCTGAATAAGGTTCTGCATTTAATGGTCTATCAAAATTATGGGTTTTCTTCCACTAATGCCATAAAAATTGAGAAGCTTTTGACATTGACTATTGCTGAAATGAGAATGCTTGACTTGATCTTGAATGTAATCAATAATTACAAGATTTGGCCTTCATTTGCTTTATGTTGAGCTGTTTTCGTTTTGAAAGGGTTAAAAGGACAGGGTCAATTAGGTACTTACATGGGGTGGAAAAAAGTCATTGAATAACAAATCTTCTAAAACTTCCCAGCAATGCAAATACCACTTTTTCTTATCCGTGTTTATTGTAAATGGCGTGAATAGGATAGGCAATAAAACGCGGACGCGGTACCGGGACAGGTATTCCTGTCTAATTCTCTACTATAAACTGCGAACGTAAAGGCGTCTTCACACAAGAGTGGTATTACCACCGGGGAGATAATAACGCAAGCGAAATACGAACAGAAATTGTTGAAATTGTTGTTGTTGTTGTTGTTGATTGTTATATGGAACATCTTACATATATCAAAGACCGCGGTTTCTGGCGTTGCCGCGCAGCCTGACCAACCTGCCGAGCACCGATTCAAACTCAAAACCATATGTTTCAAATAAACAATCTACAAAATGCTTTTGAATAGTCAAAGAGTCAGTGTCAAAACGTTGAAGCTATTATAGTTGCTTGTTTCAAACAGTAGGTTTCCATGGAGAGGAACGCAGAAGAAACTCCACGAACACTCTTTTCAAATCAATAATTTATGTACTTATTACAAATTCAGATTCTATCATTCATGTTGAATCTACGGGTGCAATGTGCGAACAATGTAACAAGTCGTGCATGTTAAAATGATGACGGGCGTATCGAGTGTATGCCTCAAGAATTTTGAGGCATACACTCGAAATCGCGGAAAGTATAGATTTATTTTCCTGTCCTCTGAATGAGTTCACAAAAATTACGTTTTATGAGCTTTTGCCCGCGACTTCGTCCGCGTGAATGTCGGTTATCGCGGATGTAGACGAAGTCGCGGGTTCAAAAGTAGCCTGTGTCCTACCCCAGGGTTCAAGCTATTTTCATACCAAATTTCATCAAAATCGGTTCAGCCGTTTCATCGTGAAAGTGTAACAGACAGAGTTACTTTTGTATTTAAAGTATGGAAGTCTGGATTTTATTAATGTTGCAAAAAATTGTTTAAGACCACGCTATTTGGGGTAACCTATAATAATAATTGCGATGTGTGTTGTGTACGTATACATGTGTTTATGGCATTAAGTATAATTCGTCGTTCAAGCGTGACAAAAATTTAACTGTAATGGTAGCGGTAATGAAAAGCAGACTACCTACCAAATATGAGTACTTCGCTAAGTACTCATATTTGGTTTGATTGCAAACGCCCACTCGAATTGTAATGGACGTTTTAGCCGGATAATACAGGGTTACCCGGTTTTTATTTGGATGGATGGAGAAGAAGGCCAAATAAAAGATGGATGGGTTGTATGAAGAAGGATATGAAAGAAGTGGCGGAACCTTCATACAAGCCGAAAAGCCGGGCTTGCACTAATCATAATAACATGAGCTAATTAATAAGAGCTCCATTGGCGGTTTATACCTTTGGCTCACTGGTTCTTCCGCTAATGGATCACCCCTGGTCACTTGACAGACGAAGGGACAACTGAGCAACTTGCTGATTTTTTCTTAATCGTAAAATGTCTATCGGGCTTGCTCTAACATGGACCCCTAGGCACGCCACTGTTAAGAGTCACTGATATCGTGACGGCTGACAGAACCAGATGGAAGGAGATAACGTGTTGCAGCAGCCCCAAGTAACATGGGTCAAGGGCAGAAAGATGATGACTCGGTTTCCGGTAATATGAACCAAGACAAAAAGTTACAGCTGTATAATGATAGTGTATTCATCAGAATGAGCATTTAGAGCTAAAACAAGTTAAACTTTCGTCTAAGTTTAAACCTTCAAGACAGTTTTGGTCCTTCGAACTTTATTCAGATAGTGCTACAGTACCTAAGGGTAAGCGCGCACTAATTTGTTGCGATTAAAAATGCGATATGTAACCGATAGAAGTAAACGGAAAGACTAGAATATTGGTATTGAATTGAATTTGTAGTGCGCGCTTTAGCCTAATACAAAACTGACAACTTGGTTTGAAAAGACAGTTTTTGTAATAAGAACTTTGCTGAATTTGAAATAACATCCAAAATTTAAAAACTGGATCGAAGGAGTTCAACTTGTTTAGTAATAAAAAGCGGCCAAGTGCGAGTCGGACTCGCCCATGAAGGGTTCCGTAGCAGCAAGTAACATAATATAAAAGTTTTTTTTATTTTTATATTTGAGTTGATTGAATAAAAAGTAAATTAAGGTTTACAATTTATGACGTATTAAAAAAAACTACTTACTAGATCTAGTTCAAACCAATTTTCGGTGGAAGTTTACATAGTAATGTACATCATATATATTTTTTTTTAGTTTTATCTTTCTCTTATTTTACAAGTTACTTGTGTCCCCCACACACATTTTACCACTTTGGAAGTGTCTCTCGCGCAAACTATTCAGTTTAGAAAAAAATGATATTAGAAACCTCAATATCATTTTTTTAAAACTATCCATAGATACCCCACACGTATGAGTTTAATGAAAAAAAATTGTTGAGTCTCAGTTCTAAATAACCCCCAAAATTTATTGTTTCTTTTTCTATTTTTGTGTGAAAATCTTAATGCGTTTCACAGAATACATCTACTTACCAAGTTTCAACAGTATAGTTCTTATAGTTTCGGAAAAAAGTGGCTGTGACATACAGACGGACAGACAGACAGACATGACGAATCCATAAGGGTTCCGTTTTTTGCCATTTGGCTACGGAACCCTAAAAAGGAAAGGCTTAAACAAACTGTCTTGCCTTTTTCCCGTGTGTAGCTGAACCCCAGTGTGCCTGTCTGACCTCTACAATCCAGTCATTGGGTAACACCGAACACGTTACCCTGGTAAAACTGGATGTCAGACCTTAATAGCTTCTGGCTACCCATAACGACTACCAAAGATCTAGGAATGACACCACTGGTTGTGCTTTCTGAGCCACAGAGAGGTCTCGGTATGAAGTGGATGGTCACCCATCCAGGAACCAGCCGCGGCAAGCGGAGCTTAACCAAAACCGTTAATTAGTTAGTTAGCCAAGAGCCTTTTTATAATGAAAAGGCTTCTTCTAACTAAAAGTTCAATAATAAAGTGGAACAAAAATGCATGTATAAGTTAGTAAACCAATTTAAACGAAGCGAAAGAAATATGTTTGGACACGGTATGAGTTTACACAATATTCTGAGAGTAACAAGTATTTAATCTCACATCAAACAAAAAGTATTAAGTATGTTAAGCATGACGTGGTGAGTCAATAGGCCGATAACTATTTGTTTACCTTATTTTCATATTTTTTCTATAAAAAATATCGTCGACTTAAGTACTTACGTTTTTTTCGTCGGACGGATTTATTACAGGTTAACTGATTGAATCCGTTGCTTGCACAGCGACTGGGTTAAAAGTTTACTATACGTCAGGTGGCTGGCAAATAGCCAATTCTTGTCTCGCGCCACTAATGATAAAAAATAACTTTAGACGAAAACAAACGTGGTGTGATAATCTGCTGTTTATTTTGTTTCCATACGACTGCGAGATGCTTTGTCTTAATTTATCCCACCTCCGCTTGTGACTACCCGTAACAATAAATATAGGTACTGTCGAACAAGCAAATTTATTTATTTATTTATTAACTCATCATAACTATCATTACAGAAATGTCCTAATTCAATAGTATGGCCATAGGAATTACAGTTTTATTATTTATCGTAAAATATTCTGTACATCGTGATTGTAATATTCATGTTTCCACTACACTCACAATATTTTATTTTATTCCATTTTCGTATATCGAGCACGTAGGTATCCCTGGTATCTACGTACTAAAGATAAAAAAATAAAATAAATAAATAAAATATTAGTGTAGTACAAATATGAATATTTTTGCCTGTAAACCGATTAGCTTGTTCGACCGTACCATGCAAGCCATTTACAATATCCTAAGCCTGCTTGTGATGGAGTATGCCTAGCAATAATCGGTACTTTATTAATAAGCAAATGTTCCGGCTAACGAACCGTCTTGCCTAGTTAATTGTATATTATGCAACGACGACAAAGCTAAAGGCTTTTTTTTGCCTTGTTTTTTCCATAAGGTGAAAAATCGATAAAGACTAAAGGCTGGTTTATATTGATCCAGTATTTCAATCAAGCGCTAGAGTCTGAAGACACTAGCTGGATCGATTTTAGACAAATATAAACAGTTTTCAATATTTTAAAACCAGTATCTAGCGGTGGATTAAAATAGATAAGCTGCTAATATTGATCCAGTTCATCCAGTGATACTAAAAACCTAATTTTATCCATCGGTTTACTGTCAAAACTTTATAAAACCACGATGGATTTATCATTAGTGGTTCCTATCATTCTTTAACTTCCGTCTCCATCATCAGACCAGCCCGATGGTATAGATTACGTCATCAACTGCTTATCCCCCTTACGAAGAAATTTTAATGCGTGGGGGATAAGCAGTTGATAACATTGCATTGTCACTGAAGTTACATATGAATGGCAAATTACAGCTCAATCGGACGCTAGAAAGTGGACGAAAAATGGATTGCTAATTTTGAATGGAAATAATTACAAACCTACAGACATTAAAAGTTAAATAAAATACCCACACGAACTTTACTACACCGAGACCGACGTTCAGAGAAGCTAAAATTCTGTATAATCTAGCAATGTGTCGGCTTTATAGATATAAAAGAGAACGAAAGCAAATAAGTTTAAGTGTCACAGTCTCATCATTATGTCAACCTTTAGACGCCCACTGCTGGGTATAGGCACACCTCGGACACTTCATACAAAACTTGCAAAATAATTACCTATTACTACTACAAAACCAAATGACGTCTGTACACGTGCAAATGTGTGCGTGAATTTTAGTAGGGTTGAATCAGTTGGTCGTGGTCGTAATGTCGTGGCGTACAAAATGGCGCGAAAAGTACAGCGCTTTGCGTCGGGCGAACCGAACGACGACGGAACTACCCGAACGTTTCGAGCATTACAAGTGATCTTGTCCGAGTGGTCAATTATTAATTTCTAATAAATAAAATAAATGATATTTGATTATGAATACTCGGATTTGTAATGACATAAAAGTAATATTATAATATTTATTATGTAAAGAGGTTTATTTATTCATCAATAATGGTAAATTAAGGTTCCTAATTACAAAATATGGAATTCACGATCGCCCCGTACCATTACGCGGCAACGCAATGGGGCGACGCGACAAAGTTAGTGCGTAGGGTACTACTTTTCAATTCCAAGAATGAATAGAACGTGAAAGAAAGGGACATAAGTACATAACTAAGACAATAAAGAGAGAGAGCAATATTAATAGCTGGTAATGTTGGTATGTTATTATTACGGAAGTTTTAATTGTATTATTATAAAACGACGAAAACTTGGAAAATAAATGAATCATCGAGATTAAAACTAATAAATAAAACTTAAAACAAAATAAATCGCAAAATTGAGTGTTTGTGTCAGCAGTACCTACAGCGCTGCAGTTCTTACGATTTTGAGCGCCCTGGCTAAAGAGTCGGCGGTTAGCCCCTGTAAGTGCGGGGTGAGGGTGCGGTATCTGATATAGCGCGGGGAAGGGAGTGTCCCTTCTGTACGTAGTACTATTAAGTATTCTGTGGTATAGGTCTCCCCAGGTCTCCCTCAAGGGGGGGCTCAGCCGTAATCGCCATGCTTAGCCGATAATTGTTGGTGATCGCAGTAGGAGTTATGACTTATGGTACTTAGAAGGACGCACACAGTCACATAATATGCGATACACATTTAAAAAAAAATGTTGATTAAAAATATTACTCTGTGGCTGACAGCTGCGTTAAATACTCTACGTTTAAGATCGTATTTGTTTTGCTGTTAGCATCGTGATTTGGAAAAATTCAATAAATCCACACGAAGAAAACAAAACGTATTTGTACCAAAGGCCCACCCGTCTGCAAAGAATCTCTATAAATACTCTACGCATAATTACGTCGATTGGCCCACGTGGACTTCGGTCTGTAATAATGACAACTTCGTGGTGACTAGAGATTGGTCAGTCGGTTAAGGCTAGACACGTAACCATGGCGATTACGTTCAATAACATTATCTAAGTAGTGTTTATTTACATTTAAGTACGTATCTTTTTGGTTGGTAAATACTGTGGATTGTATGATTATGGTACCTAATCAGATTTGGCGACCATTTTCTGGTTAAGAGATACCGATTAGATATTGATTAGGTCATTGTTTGAGGTCTTTGGCCGGTGAAGTAGTGACTATTTTTATACAATAAAACATAAATGCATATAATTTTTTTAGTTATGTTGATACCTATGTACACACATACAATATTTATGCAGTTTTTTTATGGTTTATAATACCATTTGAATATGCCACAAATTCGTGTTGTAAGAGCTTAGTCACGAGTTTGATGGCATTAGTAAATAAAATAAAAATCATTTTATTTCATGCATTTGACAGTTTTTCAAGAGTAAGTACCTCATTTGAATATGCCACAAATTCGTGTGGGCCCAGAGCTTAGTCACGAGTTTGATGGCATTAATAAATAAAATAAAAATTATTTTTATTTCATGCATTTGTCAGTTTTACAAGAGTAAGTAAATGAAAGTTAGTAGTTAAGTGTAGGCTGTAAATCCAGTAACATTGTGTAATAGAAAAAATATTTATAAAAACTCTCTATAATTTTGTAAATGTGGTTTAATTTTATACATTATTTAATCAGTACGGATAGTGCCACTATTTTTTGGTCGAAGGGGTTGCGGGCTGTGGGGAGTTTGATCCGAGCCTACACTTTATCGTAGTGTACGTGATCACTCACAGGTAATTCGTACGAATCGACGGCACTACAATACTAGCGAAAGGATGCACACTTACACTGTAAGCGATTCTTCGTGGATGACACTAACTATAGACAATTAAAAATAGTTAAAATTAAAGTAAAGTATAAAATTGAATGGATAGATAAGTTTATATGGTTTTTTTTTATGTATTTTTTGTTTAAAAAGAAAAATCATTTATTCACACGGAAATGACGCACTTAATGCATAACAAAAAAAAGACAACCGCCTTCAAAAACTAAAAAGTGAAAAATAACTTTAACACAGAACACACATTGACTTTAGTTTCGAAATTCAGTGGCTTTGTTCTGTTTGTTGTTTTGTATTGCCACCGACTTCCGAAACTAAAGTCAATGTGTGTTCTGTGCTAAAGTTATTTTTCACTTTTTAGTTTTTGAAGGCGGTTGTCTTTTGTGTAAAAAGCTTATTATTTTCTGCTTTTTAGTACCTCCTTCTCATTCAAATCTATTAAGAAGAGATTGAAAGTTAACTACTACAAAGATTGATGAAACTAAAACGTCGTCTATGTAAAGGTTTTGGGTATTTGTTGATTTTTCAAAAAGTGCCGAATCAATTTCGATAAAATTTATATGGGACCACCCCTGAAGCATACCCTATCCATAAAAAAAAATAATTTTCAAAATCGGTTTACGTTTGCGGGAGAAATCGCGTAACAAATCGCGCACATACTTAATGCAAATTTAAGACTTATACGGATTTCTCATGGATGCCATTGTCAGAACTGGACCAAATTAAAATGGGACCACACGGGAACCACTAGCTTTCAAATAAAAAAAGAATCATCAAAATCGGTTCACCCAGTCCAAAGAAATCAGGTAACAAACATTAAAAAAAAATTAAAAAAGGAAAAAAAAAAATACAGACGAATTGATAACCTTTTCCTTTTTTGAAGTCGGTTGAAAAAAGCTTAAAACACCAATGCTGCTGTTGCTTGTTTGCGTGCTGCTTGTTTGACCGCAATTCACCTGATCTGACTTATAGCGGCACGATTGGCGCAGTGGTTGAGCGATTGACTGCTGCGCTGCGTGGGTTCGATTCTCGCACGGAACAAATATTTTTATGGCCTATAGATAGTTGTTCCGGGTCTGGCTGTTTATGTATGTGAGTTTATATGTTTGTAAACGCACCCACGACACAGTAGAAATTACTAGTGTGGGGCAACGACATTAAACAAAAAAGAACTATTTAATTATAATTGACTACGTAATGTCAAAATAAATCGCAGTATCAATAGCTTTCTTCAATTTCTAAAGCAGGGATCAATGCAACTGGCTCAACTCAATAATACAGACTGCTAAGACGCTAAGAAGTAGATTTCTTATTATTGTTTAGTTTTAGACAACTGTTTAGGCTAAACAACAGTTAAACACGACATTTAGATATGTATGGAGTTTGGCGTTAAGTAAACTTGCATTAGATACAAGATACAACAGGAGCAAGTGACTAAGCTTTTATGGAAAGTCCCCTAATTTCCATAATGTTAAAGCTGTAAGATTGGTAAGGACCCGAGGCAATCAACATTAAAATTTCGTCATTCACCAATCAAGGTCACAGGAACTTGTTTTGGACTTTCTATTTACATTCTGATTTTCAATTTAAGTGTTAGTAAATAGCTATGACGTTTGACATAGAATCACATCGACCACTGCGTTTGGGACAGAAAGAGGATTGGAATCAGGTTCTCATCCTATCACTATTTTCATTATAAGAAAAAAAGGGCGCTGATTTTGCTACAATAAAATTGGATAATTTTCGATTACTCTTACTCCATTTACACGTTTACGGAGTGTGCTCTAGGGGAGGGGGGTAGCTGCCCATCCTGCACCTCCATGATACCGCCCGTTCACGAACATGACGCGTGGATCAATGGAAGTATAGACAATTGAGGCCTGACATGCACTGGCATATATATATATATATGTTACAGAAAAAACTCTTAACCAGTCAAAACTACTTTTGACTGCAGAAATCAGGCAATAGTACTTTTGATCGGTTTTTAATCCTTAATACTTAAAAACCTATAAGGTTGGTAGGTTTTTTTTGACCCGTTTAAATCTTTTGTTTTGAAGTGATTCTCATAATTAGGGCGTTCCGTATTTTTGTTTTTGTAACGCAAACGCGTTTTATCTTATTAAGGGTTTTGACTGAAGCCAGTCAAAAGTAGTTATGACTAGTTAAAAGTAGTTTTGACTAGTTAAAAGTAGTTTTGACTAGTTAAAAGTTTTGACTGTAACATATACATGCATTTAATAGAGATCTCTAGCTGGTCAAGCAAAACAAAACACTGGAACACTCACCAGCTATGACAAGGTCATCAGAGTACTTGAACGATGATGAAAGCAGTTGTTCCGCGTCAAAGGGTAGTGGCTCAATGGTCTCCCCGCTGAGACTGTACAGGGTCCCACTGAGGGACGGCACCAAACGGACCCATTTGCCTCCTGATGTGAGCTGTGAATGAGTCCAGGATAAGTTGTATGATAGTAATTTACGAGCGGTGATTACGTTGTAAAATCTATGCTAATATTATTTATGGGTGAATGTTTTGTTTCTTTTTTTTTTTTTTTGCAAACAGAATATAATAAAGCATTTAGGGATAACCTTGCTTCCTTCCTAATAGCGAAGGAATTTTCAGAATGGGCCCGGTTAAAAAAAGAAAAATAAAAACAAATTCTTCAGCTTCATAATATTAGTATCTAGATATTATAAGTATACAATCTATATAACATAAACAAATATACTAAGGATAAAAATTCTAATAAATTCAAATGAATATGATAAAAACATCAAGTTAAATAGGAAATAAAATAAACGAAACTGAAAATAATGTAGCCCGGTCCTCTAGCGTTCCTTAATTATTTAGATTCGGTTGCTGAATTATAGGTCTTGAATTCATTCAGAATTAATTAGTGTGATTGATATTCATATTGGAAATAATATCAATCATGGTGTAGTTAAAATATAGTTGACAAATGGGGGTACGTCGCTGGTCAATATGCAACCATAATATTTGTAGTGCAGGGTTCCATAATTCCATTATATCATTTTATTGGACCGCACGGTTGGCGCTTTGGCAAAGCGATTGAGAGCTGCGCTGCGTATCTCGAGATTAATTTCCGCACGGAATAAGCGTATGGGTTAGGTTAGAGGCCGTTGTTCACGTCTGTCGCCCCCCACATACACCAGGACCCGAGGTGGCGGCGCGTAGTGTTTCACGCGCGCCCCTCTAAGACGTCCGGGGGGGAGTCTAACACCTCACTGCCCCCCCCTGACCCGAGAAGTGGCCCGCTGCAGCGGGCCGGTACCAGCCGGGGGTTGCGGAAGTATCTCCAGTTCCCGCGACCCCCGACGTAGGTGTGAGATGGAACACCGGGGTGGTTTTTAGTCAGTAAGAGTCTGACAGACCCCTCCGCCCGCCCCAGGGCGGAGGACATCCATGAGGATTTTCCACCCCGTATCAAAAAAAAAAAAAAAAAGGGGCCGTTGTTCCGAGAGTGTTAGTTTGTGTATGTGACTTTATTTATTTGTAAACGTACCCAAGATTCATGATAAATTCCTAGTGTGAGGGACCATCTTTAAGGCGACGATATACGCCGGCGACCTTGAGCGACCAGAGAATCGTATGCGCTGCGTCCAAAACTCAAAGTTTAGTTGAAAGTTTCTTTAACTTAAAAAAAGGCGTGTACTAAAAGATAGATAATAAAATTGTCTGTAAGACAGTAAAAGTTTCGTTTAAATATTCCTGGTAGATTTTGTGTGATTATTGATTATCAATGTTTTGTCCGCGTCAAACACAACTTCACGATTTAATTAAACTATTTAATAAGAACTAAATCAAAAATATTCACATACTAAATGATTAAGAGAATGTTCTAGTATAACATTTTTTTTTTTTTCAAATCATTTACACTAGGTACACATTTTGACGTGATTGTCAGTTTAAAATCTGCAAAAATCGCTTGTTAGCGCCTTAAAGAAAAAGCGTGGGCCTCCTTTTGTTCGAAACAACGACCTACTACGCACCTATCTACCTGCCCACTGCACTACCATAATTACAGCTCTTTCATTAAATTTCATTATCAGGTTATCAGGTATCAGGTATCAGTTGTTAATGTGTGGATGGGAGTTGCTTCAATAACATTTATGTGTCATTATGGCTGCCTTCATTACTCACTTTATTCATACATTTCAATCATCACTAAGAATGCGATTTAAAAATAGCTTGTTATCAATTTTAAAAACCACTAAAAAGTTTATTAGTTGGTTTAAATAAACAATACAATTTGAAAAAACTCAATTACCTATATAAAATGTTAGTTTGGCTACCAAATGTTTGAAATGCTCAAAAGTAGTTTATTGTACAGACGCCAACACATGAAGCCATACCTAACTGTCAAATTTTCCCAATTAAATATGAACCTTATGCTTTTGTAATAAAGTTGAAAATTTATCAAAGAAATTTGACAGATTGTAGTAGCTTGATGTGCTGGCCTCTGTACATAAAATATATTGTATATATATTTTTTTACATAGTCCTTGAATTGTCATGTTTTATTTTAATAAATTAAAAATTTCGACTTAATAAATATTATTTCCTCATTTTTATTGAAATTAAAATGATGGCCAAACGATGTTCAAAAATATTACTTCAATAAACTACAACTCATAACTCTGCATTATTCGAATCAAAACACTGATAAGTGATAAGATAAAATTAATGAATCAGTAGTACAGTGCTAGGTAGGTACAGACGCTAGCACATCAAGTCATACCAAACAGTCTTTTCCCAATTCAATATGATCCTTATAATTTTTTAATAAAGTTGGTAATCTATCAAAGAAATTTGACAGATTGTTGTAGCTTGATGTGTTGGCGACTGTACTATAAAATGATTTGCCAGAAAAACAGGTATTGGGCCTAACTTTGCAGGGCGTAACAAGCTGGACTAGTGGAAGTTCTTCTAATCTACCCCATGATTGACTATGAATGATTCAAGGCTACTCTAGGAGTATAACAGTATTGGCGCGGTGCATGCGCGAGCGAATCCCGTACCCACGCCTTTAGGTCAGTCGACGAACACCGTAGTTTTAGCCGGTAAGAGTCCGGCACACCCGGTCTTGCCAAGATGGGGGACAGTCCATAAAAAAGGAGTTGAGTATAGAGTATATTCATTCAGATTTGCCTGGCATTTTGGCCAACTGTGCAGACTTTGTCTGGCTCTTTTCATGAATGAACTTTCGAGAAAATGAAAAAGGTATCATTGTCGGTTCATTTGGTATTTCGAAATGAAATTCTGTGTTCATCCAATCCAAAATCGGAGATAGATAAAAACTGATGTAATTTGGTTACTTATTAAACGTAGGTAGATACTGGTAAGAACGTAGAATGGGGTTGGGGTTTTGGATAAAAACCAAAATAAAAAGTAAAAATAAAGAAAGGGGTAATCTTTCTTTATTTTTACTTTTGACCGCAACATCAAAAAAGCAAAAACATGCCCTTGGCGCCAAGCTACGAATTACGTATAGAAGTCTGTCATATAGTCGTGACCGTGGCGTGCTGGGCACATTTTGGTTTGTCATCTATACATGACTATGACAGTCAAAAGATTAAAAAAAACCAGACAAATGCGAGTCGGACTCGCCCACCGAGGGTTTCGTTTAAATTACGTGATTTGGTCACCCATACAATTATGACCGCGTACACCTTGATGATTGATTGTACGTACTTTAAATAAAGACTATGATTTAATTACATATGTATAGTTTTTGGACTTTTCCCTGTACTTGTAGTATAAGACGATAATACTTGCCAAGTTTTATAGTTCTAGGTCAACGGGAAGTACCCTATAAATTTTGATTCCCTTATGCGTGTCGAAATATACGTTTTTTGTGGTATAAACGGCCGTATCTTTTTTTCATGTTAACTTAGAAGCTTGATTTTTTCAGAGCTAGGGACTGTAGATTTGAGTATATGGTTTTACTTTCAACTCGATACCTCCATGCTTTTCCGAGATAAAGGGTCTTGACAGACAGACAGACGGACAGACAGACGGACAACAAAGTGATCCTATAAGAGTATAAGGGTTCCGTTTTTTCCTTTTGAGGTACGAAACCAATAAAGACCCCGCATTAGGCTGAGTAAAAATGTATAATCACCTCAACGTGATGCAGATTGGACGAGAGCAGCGGCTGTGTCTCCAAGTCCCAAGCTTTGATGCCATTCTGTGTGGAGAAGGCTGTCAACCGTCCATCCAATGTGCTTACTATGACCAAACTGCAAAAAAGGAATTGGTGATATACCTAGTCTTGCCATAAATATTGTAACGAAACAAAATTTTTTTTTTATTGCTAATAATATTTATTACTTTTACAGTGTGGTAGTTTACTAAATAAATATAAAACAATTTAAAATAATAATAATAAGTATTTATTCGCATCAACAAGACTACTTAATATTACATACTTAAGACTTAGATTTATGAAGCACACTAGAAGTTATCGTAACTAGCACCCTTGCTAAGTTATCAGGATAACTTGTATTAAGGGCACAAGTCCCAACCCTTGATTCGCTTATTCTAAGGTATTGCAGTGTTATTAAAAGTAAAAGTATTCAGAAGTTCCAAATATTACAGAGAGAAAAACAAAATGATACAATTAAAAAATAAAAAGAGAAAGCAAATGCCATGAAGATGTTGACTTAAGTGTGAAGGTGAATCGTGTTTGTGATGGTGAATCGTGTTTGTGATGTGTAATTGTGTGAGTTTGTGTGTGTTGCCAGTTTTAAATGGATTAGCAAGTTTTGTCTCCAGAAAGTAGAAGTCGTTCTGTGTCTGTATAATTTTGATTAAGTAGCCACTTTGTCACTACTATTTGCGATAAAAGAGACTGACCAAGAGCAATGTAGACTCTTCTAACAATCTTAGCCTCAGCGACATGACGTAGGGTTTTGAAAACAAAAATCAGTTTCCTGATTCTCGAGGCCAATAGGTCTATGTGTGAAGAAAAAGTCAAGCCGTCATCTAGAGTTATCCCGAGATATTTTATGGAGTGCACCCGTTGAAGCTCAGGACAAGAGCACGCAACGTAGCCAGGTGTTTGGCAAGAGTGAGCAACAAGTACAAAGGAATCTGGGGGATGTGTGGATTTGCGGAGGGTGAAGGTCATTATTTTAGTTTTATCGGGGTTTAGTGTAAGAAGATGCTCATTAAGCCAATTGACTACTTTGTTCATTCCAGCTTGCGCAGCTTTAAAGAGTTTCATGCCAGGTGTCGCCAGAGAAGGTAAGGACAGTGTCATCAGCAAATACTGTAATTTTTCCATTTGCCAGTAATAGGTTGCACAACTGGTTGATATAAACCAAGAAAAGAGTGGGGCCAACCACACTCCCCTAAGGCACACCGAAAGTAACAGGAAGGTCAGTACTCAGGTAATTAAGAATTTTAACGCATTGAGCCCTGTTACATAGGTAATCTTTAAACATGTCAAGTGCAATTCCACGGACGCCCAACTCTTCGAGCTTTAAAACGAGGATGGGAATAGAAACTGTGTTTCAAAGGCTTTTTTAAGGTCTAGGAACACAGATAGAACTTTCTTCCTAGAATCAAGTTTGTTACTTATAAACCATGAAAAGCCATGAGATTGAGGTACTCAGCAATGTGGTTGGGGCAGGGTGTACTACTGATATCAAGGTTTATTCACT
The DNA here is from genome assembly GCA_947361185.1 of Charanyca ferruginea. Taxonomy (NCBI): domain Eukaryota; kingdom Metazoa; phylum Arthropoda; class Insecta; order Lepidoptera; family Noctuidae; genus Charanyca; species Charanyca ferruginea. The sequence goes on along the minus strand of OX376077.1, from coordinate 16,927,024 downwards.
CCCCTGAGGCACACCGAAAGTAACAGGAAGGTCAGTACTCAGGTAATTAAGAATTTTAACGCATTGAGCCCTGTTACATAGGTAATCTTTAAACATGTCAAGTGCAATTCCACGGACGCCCAACTCTTCGAGCTTTAAAACGAGGATGGGAATAGAAACTGTGTCAAAGGCTTTTTTAAGGTCTAGGAACACAGATAGAACTTTCTTCCTAGAATCAAGTTTGTTACTTATAAACCATGAAAAGCCATGAGATTGAGGTACTCAGCAATGTGGTTGGGGCAGGGTGTACTACTGATATCAAGGTTTATATCACCTACAACTACTATATTTGGAAAAGATGAGAGGGATAATAAAAGTAAGTTAAGGGAAATTAGAAAATTACCAGGGTCGGAAGAGGAGGGGGACCTATAGACACATATGAATGCTCTCTCAGAGCCAACCTTAAGCACAAGACAGCTTGCGTCCATGAGTTCAGGCTCAAACACAGTATAGCTGTCTAAATTTTTAAAGTAAATAACGACTCCATCGTTCTGGTTTGATACTAGCAGTGTATGATAATGGGAATAGCTGGGTATCGGTGGTATAACACAATTATTTTGCCTTAGCCAGCACTCAGTCAGGACGATAATGTCAATGTCCAAATTAACCCTGGATAGGAGAGTCATAAAAGAGTCAGAATTTGCGTTAATGGATCTGATGTTCTGGGTAAAATATAAAAAGCTTATTCGAAGTAGTCTCCATTGGCTGCAATACAGTCCTTTAAAGGTTGAGGCCCGTTATCAATAGAAGCATGCACTCTTTCCATGGGAAAATTCTTCACTGCCAATCATATGGATTGTTTTAGGGACTCCAAATTATCATGGCGTTTAGAGCAAGCCGTACTCTCTAAAACTGACCATAAAACATAATCTAGCGGATTAAGATCGGGACTAGACGACGGCCAGTCTTCAGCTCTGATGAAGTCCGAAACGTTCACTTCCAACAGTTCCAACCAAGACTGTGTGGACCGAGCTTTATGACTTATGCTTTACGAGTCTTGTTGGAAGGACCATACTTGGTTATTGAACATGGTGTTGTTAAGAGGCTTAACTGCTATCTCAAGAATGGTATCTTGATACACTTGTGTCGATGTTTTGATACCTTTTTCACAAAAATATATCTCAGTCACCCCACCAAACCATCACTGAAGTCGGATAATGCCCATTTTGCACTCTGTCGACTAATTGGGAAGCTTCCTTAGAGCTTTGAGCATAAATACGGTCATTTTGTTTGTTAAAATGTTTCTGAATTGTAAAGATTTACTCATCCGTAAACAAAGTTTCTCTGTGACCTCCCTTTGCGTACCGCTTCAGTAGTTGTTTCGATTTTACCACCCTATTCTTTTTTAAATTATTATTATTATTTTTAGCCTGTATTGTCCCACTGCAGGGCAAAGGCCTCCCTTCCTTCTTTCCAACCCTCTCTGTCCAAAGCTAGTGTGGACCATTTTTTAAATTATCAGTTAAAAAATGACCAGTGCGTCTCTTATAGGCTGCAAGTCCTAAGTCATCTTTTAAAATACGCGACATGGTTCTGGGTGATATCTTCATCTCCCGAGATAAAATCTTTTGCTTTCGGACAGGATTTCTTCGAATTCTTTCCCTTACTGGTTTGACCACCTTTTTCGTACGAACACTACGTGGGCGGCCAGATCTTTTTCTGTCACAAACAGAGGAGGTCTCATTGTACCTATTAATAGCCCGGTACACAAACATTTGACTAATACCAAGCGTATGGACAGTTTTAAAAATTGCATTTGGCTCCATACCAACTTTGTGTAATGCAATCACAGCGATTCGGTTCTCTTTCTCACCCCACTCCATTTTAATATCACAAAATATTGTACAATGTATTGGCGCCAAAATTAGAAAACTCAATGAACAATCGTATAAAAATGACAGATTCCAAATTCAAATGTAATAGGTATCTTTCTTATTTTTAATTGTAACAGTATTTATGGCCAGACTAAGTACATACAACACTGGTTTTAAGCATGAAGATATAGGTATAAATGGAGCCAACACTTAGAACAAAAGCTTGAAACCAACTGTGGGCTGATGCTCTCTTTCTGAATGCATACGTAAGAACGAGACAGTGATATGTGTTTTCTTTATCTTATGTATGCATTCAGAAAGAGAGCATCTGCCCACAGTTGGCTTCACTTAGGTATTTAGAGTGTTGCCTCCACTTTTATCTATAAGCTTCTTGGTTTTAAGGTAGATAAATATTAAAATGGCAGCCTAAGAATGACAATAAATAAACACACAATCACACAACACATGAATAATAATAATAGGAATTACTGCTTGTTGTAAATTCTTGGGGATGGCTGGGTCAACACACAAAAATGCGAATTGTTGCGATGCGATGTCACAATGTAAGCTGACACTTTACCCCATGGCAAATAAAGTAAATTTTGTAGTATCTAAATAAGGCGAATATTTGCACATAATATACGCCAAGTGAAGTGCCAGCAGTAGAAAGGCCTTATTGTTAATAATAATTGCACCGCACAAATTAATATCCTTCGAAGCTGTCAATTCGCATTGCAAGAACTCTAATGTTTGTATTAAAACCCTATACCACAATGATAACAATATTCCTGGTATTTAGAATGCAAAATAAAAAAGTAAGTTTTGTACTATAAAAAAAAACAACTAGTTTCCTTTTTTCTATAAATAATTTCATAACAGAAATATATAAAAGTAGGTAAATAATTAAACTTTTTAAAAATAGTCACACAAAATCTTCAAATAATTTCAATGATGTTTCATATTATGTATAAAATGCTGTGCCACTAACAAAGCATACTATTCTAATAAGACAATTCATGGAACAATGTCAAAATTTGTAGTCATCACTGAAAATGCCATGTCTTTTCACAATAAACTCAAAAACTATTGAATGGATTTTTATGCATCAGTTTCACGAATAGAGTTATTCATGAGGAAGCTCTAGGTGTAAATTTGTTTTAAATATGAAATATAAATTGGTTGTATAAAAAATCAGCTTTTGTATAGTTTTTGATCACAAAACTCAGAAAGTAAGTAGTTGATGGATGGACTTGAATTTTATACACAGTATTGTATTACAGAAGTGTGTTTATAGATGCTTTGTTATTCTGAAGTTCCAACAGAAACAGAAACTGAGCCACAGCAAAGTATGGCCGGATTTAGCTAGTAATTAATATAATATAATTTCTAGTAAAATTGTCACCAGCAGTGCTATTTTGCATCGGTGAATTTATATGAAGATAGTTTGAGGAGAGCATTCATTCTTGATGGAAGGGATTGGCAGGTCGCCTCAAGCCCACTGTACCTTTATTCACTGAGGGAGATTTTTACAGAACTAGCATTGCCCATGACTTTGTCCATGTGAATTTTCTTAGTAAAATATAGCCCCATCAGGGAAAACATAGCTTCCGATTGGTGAACGATTTTATTTAATTGGTAAAATGTTTTTTGAGTTTATCTATTACAAATAAACAAACAAAAAATATAATCTTCCTCTTTATAATATTAATTTTTATAGTTATTTAATTTGAACACATGTTTATAAAATAGATACATAACCACGTAACTTCAAGTGGCTATAAATAATTTGAGGAGTAAAAACTATATGATAACAAGGCCATGTATTGTTTTATAAAACACTGTTTACATTCACTTTATGATTATCAAAATATGTAGGCCCTACAAAAACATAGGCTCAATCTGGTAGTTCCAAGTACATTCTAGAAAAATCATTCAATAAGCATGCATGTTAAGACATGTTCAAGGAAGTTTTAAGTTTGGTAAAAGTGTTTGTAAACAAAATATAAAATAAATAAACAGTAGCAATGTGCTCATTTAATTAATGCACTATACGCTCTAACAAACCCGTTTTATTATCAGTAGTAGTTTTAAAGCTACAAATGTTTTGTAAACAAACATTTTTCCAGTCAATAACACTTCCAAGAAGTTTGAAAGCCGTAAATGCTTTTTTAGGGAAAACTTTGTAAAGCTGAATGAAAGATATATAAATAAACTCACTCGTTGAGAGCTGACCCGTCCTTCTCAATAGTGGGATTGCAGAACGGTAACTTTTGCACTGTATCCTCGACTCGCTCGCGGTCGGCACGTACATTACTTAGGATAAAAGTTAACGCAAAGGCTGCCTTCAAAGCAATTACCCGCCAATACCAGTTCGACATTGTTTTACAATTGAATTATTTTTGGACATTTCAAACCGTAAACCGGCAATATATTTTTATTATGAAATACTTAAATTAATTACGAGCTATGCGCGCAGCTGACTGTAAAAACTTTTGACCACAGACTGCACACATTCTCCACGTAATATCTGTCAAACTTGACAGAATGCATTTCGTTCAACAAACTTGTTTATTTTTTTTTCCGAACTTCCGATGACTCATAAAACCTGTTTCAACAATAATATTATATTAGTCAATTGGGTCGGTAGCATACCCCTACCGTGTATCAACTGCTAAGATGTTTACGCATAAAAAAGATCCTTGGAACCTCATCAACATCATGAAACATAAGACAAAACATGTAATTGAAAATTGACATTATGTTCAGCTTCTATTCTGCTTTTCGAGATAACTTACCTAATATTCCTTAGCTGTGCATTTCCAAGTAAGTAATTCATAAAGAACAAGGACTAGGTACTTTATTCGAGAAGACCCACCTTCAAAAACTAAAAGGTCGTATATAACTTTAGCACAGAACACACATGACTTTAGTTTCGAAAGTCGGTGGCTTTGTTCTGTTTGTTTGACTTCCGAAACTAAAGTCATGCGTGTTCCTGAAGTGTTATTTATTTATCACTTTTTGAAGGTGGTTTTCTTTTTTTGTAAAAGGTTTTTATTTTCTACCTTTTAGTGCCTCCTTATCACCTAAATCCATTCAGAAACTGTAACACAGAGTTAAAACAGAGATCGAAAGTCCTCCAAAGATGGAAGAAACGAAAACGTCTTGAGCTATGTATATTTTTTTGGGTTTTGTTGGTTTTTTCAAAAACCGCTTAATAAATTTCAATTTGTTGTACATACCTAAACCTTCTAAAGAATGTAACAAATACTTTTGTGAAAACCGCGGACAAACATTCATACATACAAACTGTATACGGGTCCAACCTCCGTGAGAACCTCCTTTTTTTGAAGTCAGTTAAAAATATTGTAAATATTCCATCTTTTTTACCATCCACAAGTCCATGTGTTTCACTGGGATCGTACCGGAAGAGTGGGAAGTCATCAGTCAGTCAACATTTTCATTTTGCCAATTGCCCTAGAAAGACTTTTCCAATGTATCATTTATTTATTACTATCAGGGCCGTCTCTACCCGGAGATGTAAGGGGTGCGTGGCACCCGGCTGCAGGCTGATTTTGGCACCCCGGCGGCGCATGGTGATTGGTGGGTTGAAAATCGGCTTTCACAGACAAGAATTTCAATTTGCAAGAGCCGAATTTTTTGCTGGATATCGCTTCTAGTTATTATTACATAATATTATCTACTTTAACCCTGCAGTAGTCGCGCACCTAAAAGTAACGGGAGTGGTCGCACGGGCTACATTCGTAGTCCATTTTCAAATTGAAATAAATAAACTCATACGCATAAACAGTTTATTAGACGTATGAAAATATAATCACTACAGTTTTCTTAACTAAAAATGATTAACATAAGCTAATCACAACCTCTGTGTTACAAAAAATCAACAAAAATAAAAAATCTCTCTAAATTGGCACAAAAATTACAGGATTCGCTCTAATTGAGATCACGATAAAAAAAAAACTAGAAACTAATTTCTAACTTCTATTTTCTGCACAGGACAGACACATAATCTTCGAATGATGCCCACATACGAACTTGTTACACGCGGTGCACATCTTTCTGGTGCTTTTACTGCGGGCTCTTCCAAAGTCATGGCAACGGCGCACAACATTACTCGATGTCGCTGCCGAGGGAGTTGGTTGGGTTTCTGTGAATCATAGAGGAATCCCCTATTCAGAGGAATCGTTTTTGACCACAATGTATTGTCAACTCCGGTATGTGTCAATGCGCGCGCGTTGCTGAGGCGGTTCATCATCTTCAGCCATACCTCAATCGGTGCAGCTCGTTTATTAGTCATTTCTATGCTAAAAAATAAAAAGTCATTTATGTTAAATCTATCCGAAACTAATAAACAAAGTTTAAATAACAAATTTAAGTTAATTATCATAAAATTATTAAAAACACAAAAGTTTGTCATGATAAAAATACTTACGTAATTGGTCGCGCGGGCTACAATTGTAGTCTTTGCACTTCGCTGAAGTCCTGTGACACAAACGCTCGCGACTGACCCTTGTGCTTCACTTAGCGTGTCTCTCGTACATTCGTTCGAAAGTACCTGGGAGCGCAGAAACTTAATGCTTACCGATTCTGAGAAATTCTCGATTTTGTATGAGTGGGCTACATATGTAGCCCACGCGACTACTCCAGGGTTAAAATACAAAAATGACACCCGAGTTAATTCTGCACAAAAATGAAGGAATTATATTTTATTACGAAAAAATTGAATGAAGCTAGTATCAAAAATCGAATTATCTCTTAAACACTTTTTTTTTTAACGAACTTAACGACTTTTTTTTTTTTTTTACTTAATATAAACGAAACGGTTCCTCTTATTTACTTTTTAAGTTAAGGAACACAAACTTTTAACAACACGTAACATAAAATAACATCACCTGTATCCCAGAAGAAGTAGGCAAAGGTTTTTAGTACACCCACACTTAGACAATTATGTTTGAGCTATAGATATCACCTATCAATACAAAATGAGTTTTGGTGTTGATAAATATTTTGACGACACCAAAATACCAAATAAGAAATTGTTTAGTCTTCTAATGACTCTGAGCTTAGTTTGTTGCAGTTGATATTAAGATAGATAAATATCCTTAGCACCTTCCCGAATGGCAGCCTCTCAGTATTAAATTACGACTTTGACGGTGTAAGAAGCAATCTAAGCGCTTTCTCTGGTGTAAATGTGACAGTTTTCACTGGTTTTTTGAGCGTTCATTAATCTTAACGGCCGTTTCAGGATTTTTTATCACATATATATTCGATCACAGATGCGATATCCTCACTAAGCCCTCCTGTTAATAAACATGCTGTAGCTGCATTATGCCAATTCACTGGAATCTTCACATGTACATTCATCAGATCTTCTCTTTTTCCATTAGCTTCGTGTGTTACTAGGTATAATTAAAAATCCTTTCTTATTCCTTGTCTACATCATAAAAGTAATTTCTGTACCTCTCAACTCAATAACGTTGTACCAAATATTTATGCTAATTATAGAGGTGAAAGTACTGACGATGGTGCTGATTCCCTTGTCCATAAACTAAACTAAAATTAGACAATTGGCATCTCTTACTACCAGGCAGCTGAAGAAAAGGACGGCGACAGATAAGAACTAAGTTAGAGATGTCAAATTAGTTTTTTCCTTGTTGAACGTCGCCGTGTTTTACTACAATACGTTTACTATAAATGTTTGAACATTTTAGGGTCGCCGCACACGGGCCACACGCGACAGCCACAAACGCCGCCACAAGAGGCAAGAAACGGCCACAAAAGTAGCTGAAGCGCGCGACAGCCACTTGTGGCCGATGGTCGACACCTGCGGTCGGTGGTTGCTACTTTTTAACCCATATAATGAACTCTCATAAACCGCGCGAGTGGCGTGTGGCGGCCCGCACCGGCCTTTAGTGGCCGGTGCGGGCCACAAGAAGCGAGCAGCGACGATTTGCAGCGTGTGGCGGCCACCGGCGCCAACCGTGTGCGGCGAGTCCATATAAAATGTATGAAAATTACAGGAAATATGCCAGTGGCGGCGTTTCGTGGTTGTGGCCGGTGGCCCGTGTGCGGGAGCCCTTAGTTCAATATAAATTGAGAGCTCTTAATTAGAACTGTCTCTGTCTTGCTTTATTAATGAGAAAGAGATATAAATAGCTTAAAATAAAATTAGCTAGTGCACAACAGAATTGGCGCCATTATTTTATTAAAATTACAAGTATTATTATTGTTACTGCAGTTCTACATAATATTGCTATTCTTCAAAAACACTGGGGATAAAGAAGTGCCTAATTTCCCTGAAATGATAACAAACACTGTTACTTTGCCTAGAAGTACAAATGGCAACCAACATTGAACAAACTTTATTTATTAATTAATAACTATTTTGCAAGATTGTGATAAGCCCAATTAATACTGGCAAAAAGTAAATAAAATGTACATAATTATGTATTTAATTTATTTATTTTTATTTCTTAGCAAATCTAATTCTAATTTATATTTTTGTTGGAGAAATCCTAACTCCATCTCATTTTTCCTTTTTTCAAACTGTAGCTTTTCATTTGCTAATTGTATTAAAATTTGTTGATGCTGCATTTGATAGTCAGTCAGTATTTTCTGTCTTTTCACTAAATGCTCTTCGTCATATGCCAGTTCTTGGAATGAGTGAGACACATTCAGCTTTTTTTTTCCTATAAAGAAAATAATGGTATAGATATAATAATGTTAATAAAATTAATGGTAAGTAATGTTAAGTTTAGATTAATTTCCGATTGTTCAGTATGTTGCATTTTTAAGATTATTAATTCCTTTAATTCCTTTTTTCCAAATTTGTTAATTATTATGATTTAGCAATCTATCATTGTATCATTTAATAATTATTTATTTTTAATTGTTAGAATTAAATTGACTTTATTTGTTATTCTATTATTGTAATGTATTATTAAGTTAATTTATTTCAATTTTTTAATAATTATTTTATCTGTATGATGGCTAGAAATGCATTAAAATATTTGAGAGGATTGGCACTGATAGCTGAAATACAGGCTTCCGCCTAGTTCGGTTGCAGATGTTTAATTCAATTTTATAATTGTAATACAGTTCCCGGCACGTAAATTGGCCAGAGATTTTGTAGTGGGGGAAGTTCGCGCATGTAAAAATGTATGAAATTGTGCGTGCGCGAACTTCCCCCACTACAAAATCTGTGGCCAACTTACGTGCCGGTAATTATACACAGCCTAAGTATATTCATGAACTTTTATGTAATTCGTTTTTTGGAAATAAATTTATTATTATTAGTTATTATTATAATATGTCCAAGCAGGTGTATTACATCAGTCAGTGGGTTGTCTTAGCGGTTTTCCCATGGAGCCGTGATTATGTGAATGTACCTACACACATAACAATAATATTTTAATAATGCAGTAGGTATCCTGTTTACCTGTACAATTAATTTCATTTTTGTGTAATGCTTCTTCTTTTCTTGCCTCCATAACTAACTGCTCGAAAGTATTTTGACAGTCCGAACTTCTGGCATTGGTTGCCTGAGCTACTAGGTCCCAGTCCTTTTCAAGTTCCTTTATAGCATTCAGTAGCAGTGGTGCTAAAACAGGCATAAAATAATCATTGTTTTCTTTTGGTATTAAATTATAATGAAAAACAACAGAAATAATTATCTTACCTCTGACGGCCGTTTTTTCATTGGAGTGCATTTTCTTCGCTTTATTTTTTTGATTTTTATAACACGACAATAAATTATTCGCGGTTCTGGGTGAGAAATTGGTTTGAGAGTTGTACTCGTCAGCTAAACTTTGCCAAGCCATTTGCTTTTCTTTTGTTGTACCCCCATCTGTTCTTTTATTTTCAATTACAGGGTACTTTTCAACAAGCTTTACTAAAAGCATAACCTCGGCCGTGGTAAAATTAGGTGCCCTCGATCTCTTCATCACTCCACAAAACAACACAGCAAAATGAAGTCAAAAAAATAACACGCAAGGTAACACACTTGCACGAAAAGAATCGCAAGTACTTATTATATATAATGTACTCTGTGATCGCAAGCAAAGAGTTGATTGCATTCGCAAGGCTTGAAATTGTTGAAAAGAGATTTAAACAAAACTGACACTTTGGTTTGACAAGTCTTATGACGTTTCTTCCTACGTAATATTGTGTACACCGTGAAGCTGTAGATTAAAGTGTACACATACATTTTCCATTGAAAACGGAACGTAAAGAATGAATGGGGACCGAATGATGTGTTAAATCCTGAGTTTAAATTAGTTTTAGTTGTATAATTGTATTTATAGTACTTAATTTATTTTTGAGACTGTTTTATTTCAATTTTCAATATAAAAAGAATTAACAATTTTTTTTCTAATATAGAAAAAAAATAAGCTGCGGTAACCATTAGGTTGCGCACATTGGATTAACTTACTTTACTCTTTGACATGGATTAAATCCATGGTTGTGTATGACAAACAATCATAAATAATTAGTACTACAATCACCTGTAACAATGTTCCCTATCCATTTGCATAAAATTTTAAGACCTAATATAACTTAGCATACTTTTGTTTATCCTAATTATATTTTCGCATAACAGCTTACGCATAATTTTCTTAAGCATAACTTCTCTAGTCATAATAATTATTACGCATAACATTCTAAAGCATAAAATTTACATAATAATATTTAAACTTATTTTTACCATGCATGCAGCAAGCATGCAAACAAGTAAACAAAGATACACCATGCATGCAGCAAGCATGCAGCATGCACACAAGCATGCAGCATGCACAATAGCATGCAGCAAGCAAGCAAGCATGCACATGCAACATGCAGTAGTCATGGTTTCTGTCACGGCTCTGGCGCTGCGGAGCTCCGGCGACCCCACGCTACCTTATCGTCGCAGATGGATTTTACGCTCACCACCTGCTCCTCAGCTCGCGGGCCGCCTCGCCCCTCTGCGCCTACGCGGGCTTAGATTACACTCTAGGTGTAGGGCAGAGAAGACTACGTGAAGTCGGTTTTGCAGCGATTCGTTTCTGCTAGTAACGTTTGTACCAAATCATATTTAATTTTTGAGACAATACTTTAGCGTGGCACAGTAGATTTGCACAGTAACATTATGCGTAATAAATGTATGCCAAAACAAATAAGCCATCAAGATAATTATGCCAACATAAACTGTATGCCAAAAAAAGAATATGGCAATGTATTACTATGGCAAAACAAATTATGCCAAAACAGTTATGCCAAAGTATTTTAGGAAAAAGAACATTATGCGAAAATAAGGGATCCCGTAACCATATTACGGTTTTCCTAGCCGTTTAAGGCGGCCCCTAGACGACCAATTATATTGCGCCGATTAATATTGAAGTTTATTTTTTTATCATGTGGGGATATTTCACACATGACCATCTGACCCTAAACTAGGGAGACCCTATACTCTGGATGTCAGATAGCTAATATACGTACACAAATACATTTTAAATACATACATTTATATAGATAAACAACACTCAGACACAAGGCAAATACAAGTGCTCATCACACAAATATTTACCCTGGGTGGGAATCGAACCCGACTGCGCAGCAGTCGATCTCTCAACCACTGCGCAAACCGTGTCGTTTTGATTGATTTTTGAGAGATTGCGCAATGATTGAACGAAAGTTTAAGCGAGTTTAATTTTTATTGCTCCATATTTTTCCAATGCATCGTGTAGGGTCAATATTGCGCAATATTTTTTAGTGTGTGTTTCGTGTTGACGAGGCGTCGTGTGTACACGCAAAAGCTAAGAAAAGAGAGTTTATTGTTGAATGCATCAAATGCAAAGAATATCATGACCGTGATAAAAAAAAAACGCCGCTTACAAAACATTGTTTTCTAAATACTTTATAGAGATGTTTCCACAGGCAACCAAAGATGATGTGAAGATAAAATTCAATTCTTTGAGAATTAACTGGAATAATACTATTCTCCGACTGAACACGAAAACATTGCGCAGTTCTTATTATTGTACAATATAATTGATCGTTTGGATTCAAAGTGCTTTTCAATCTTATTGTACAACAAAATGTATTGTGCAATGTTATTGTAGGTCTAGGGGCCGCCTAAGAGATAATTAAAATTTTCATACTAGCTCCATACAAATCTTTCGTAAAAAAATATAATTATTTCGATTTGGTGTAGAATTAACTCGGGTGTCATTTTTGTATAATAGGGTATTACACCCACTTTTGAAAAGTATCTCAATTAAATAGGGTATTACACCCATTTTTGAAAAGTGTTCAATGAAATTCTGTAGTGCTAATATGCCACCAAAAAAAAACCACAAAATTTTTATTCAATCGATAAGTGCCATAAAAACGCATCTAAATTTTAAATTTTCAAATTTCGCGCGTAATCTGACGAAAACGCCTCTTACTGGACGAAATATTGCCCAGCGTAAATGACGTCAGTTAATTTTGTATCAAATGAGCTCATATTAAATATGATAATGGCAATGGCTATTCATGTTACATATAATATTTTATACTTACAACATTTAAAAGAATTAAATATGTACAAAGCTTAAAATAAATTAAAAAATATATATATATTATGTACAATGGACGGCTCACAGGGCATCAAAAAACTCGTCCGCATCGCTCACAATGGGACAAGTGCCCAGAAGGCTAGCAGCATTACCACGTTGAATGGCAATGCTAATTCTTTGGCCCAAGAAAAGGCCAGCCCTCTGGTCACGTGAAGAGTCGACCAGCCGCTTAGAAATGTCTTTAAAAACAAGGTGAGCACTCGGACCCCATGGCCCTAGTGTTTCAACCCCAAACGGCTCAAACATATAACTTCCAAGAAGGTTGTTATATTTACGCCGTTTGAGGTTTTCGGCCCGCAGCAGCCGCCCCAGCACAACACGACGTGCTAGGAAGATGGGATGGCGCAAGGGTGTCGACACAAGTTGCATCCCACACCAAAGGTCTACCCAACTTCCACGGCATTATGGTCATTCCATCTGGTCTCTTACCATCGTCACGTGCCAAGCCATTAGGTTCTAACACAGCTGGCACGCCGGCGGAGGCAAGAGCACGACGGATGATGTCATTAATGCTGGCGTGCCGTGCTATGCGCTTTTACAGCAGGAAAGGCCATGGTGACCGAGGCAGTCGACAACTTTACCACATTGACAGCGATGCGGGGCCCCGCAAGGTGCGCCCAGACGTAGGCATGTAGCGAGCCGGAATGTAGTGTCACTGAGCATAGTACCTATGTTAGGTGACGGCAGTGCCTGAAGCCAGAGGCCCGACTCCCACTCACCCACAGCCAGCAAGCGGGCACGCTCAGCAGAATTGGTAGACGTATTAATAAGTTCATCCCACTGTCTCTGGGAAGATGGGTTCACGGGCCGAACCGTACTTGGGCAAGCCACTTTCCAGGCGTTCACCGCATCAGTCAAGCACGGCACTTCAAAGTCAACCAGTGACGAGGATAAGATTTTTGTGGTTAACTTTTCGGTGCTGTGGACGGAGGACAGGAACGCCGGCAAACTAACACTGGAAATTTTGCGGACCCCGAGACCACCAAAACGAATGGGCAGTGTGGCTTGGAGCCACGCTCGGTCATCCAGGGCCACATTAAGAATTGTAGTTAGTGTATCTCTAATAATTTGATCAATTTTGTCCAAAAGGTGTGGCTGCTGCCATAAAGGTGAAGAGCGAAGGTAATACATGAAATTTGGACCAAAACAACAATATCTGATGAGGGTAAATGCCGAATGTAAATTAATTTTGGAGAGTCTATCCGAAATATCGTCAAAACGTCTGATTTTTTCGTCAATGAAAGGTGTAAAACTATCTTCCAAAATTGGGGAACCTAGGAGGTGCAGTGAGCTTTTTTCTAAAATTTTGATCTGTGGAGCTACTGCGTTAAATTTATCTAAAATCGTTTGTCTGTCGGTATTGTCACAAAGAAAAATTTCACATTTGGAGGGATTCAGGTCTAGGCCAATAGATTCAAATTGCTGTTTCAGGAGTTGAAAATCTTTCAAAACGGTGTCTATATCACCTCCTAGGGTTCCGTCGTCCAAATACCATACGTTAAATTTTGAATTTAGTTTTTGTATTATAGGATGAATAGCCAAACTGAAAATAACTGGCCCAAGAGGATCACCTTGTTGGCATCCGACTGCAGATTCCAAAACATTGTCCTTATAAAGTAATTTTGAAGGGTTCCTGTAACACTGCCACAAAAAACCATAAATTTCGGGTAATTCTTTTTTGACTTCGGCCAACAAAGTGTCTCTATTGACGGAGTTGAAGGCGTTCTTAACGTTAACCTTAAGAATGACCTCACCTTTGTTGGATTTTAAAAAAGTGGAAAGGGCATGTACGGCAGCCTCGCAGCCCCCTCTCGAACCAAAGCCAAGCTGCAGGGGCTGAAACTTGTTGGTAAGTTTGTCACTGTAAATTTTACAGCAAATTTTGGCTGCCATACGCCTGTAGGTGCACCCCACGGCGATAGGACGAATGCCGCCGTCCTTCTTGCGTAGGGCGCATAAATTTGCCCCATACAAGACATCGACGACGGCATTGTTTACACCACCGCAGAGCATAAGTTTAACCAGAGCCGCAAGCTCCTTCAACAGTGACTCACCAGCATCCCCGGCGGTCGAGCTCAAAAGGTCCTTTAAATGCTGTGGAGTTAAGCCGTCGAGGCCGCCAGCGGCACCACTCCGGAAGGAACCCACGGCAAAAAAGTCGAATCCAGATCGGGAGGGTCGGGAGGGTCGGGAAAGGTGAGACCATCCGCAGGCGCCGGGTGTTTACTCTCCAGAGCTCAAAGAGTTTCTGGAGAGTAAGGCGCCACCACATCGCTGCTGAATAAAATCCTAGCAGCTGCCCTAATATCACCCTCGCTTAACTTTCATTCCACAAGAGAACACAAACCTTTTGATGTGTGGTTATGCAATACAGGAAATTTTGTGTCTAAAATAAGAGTCGAATTGATGCAATTATCTTTAATTTGGTTGGTTAATGTTTTTTTGGTAGCCAAATTTTTTTGGACATGCAGAATCCTATAAGGGAAGGTAAGTAATTGCTCCCAGGCACTTTGAGAATTCTCCTGGGTCGCAAGACGAATACATTGCGCCAAATTTAAAGCAATAGAACGTCTTGCGCCCCGGGGAACACTCTTTAAAACAGGGGTAGAATTTTTTAATTTAGACAAAATTTTCCAAAGTGAAAAATGTAATTGTATATAATTTAAAAATAATTAAAAGCATATATTTTGTAATAGGTGTAATAATGAAAAAAATACGTTGGTTACGAAAACAATAAAATTACAAAGCCTGTGTTACGCCAATCGGTTGACTGACAGTTGTCAATTTTTTGTTTACACAGCCGTACGGCGTAATAACATGGCCGCTACTATTTCACGGTGTTATAAAACCGATTAAAAATACTGAAAACATTGAATTCAATTTAAAAATTTGTTTTGTTATTTTATGAACTAAAACTTACATTTTCCGATTGCTTTATGCCTAAACTGTCTCAATAACATATTTATAGATTTTTTCTCGTAAAGAGTAAAATACCCTATTCTGTAGTGCTAATATGCCACCAAAAACAACACACAATTTGACGTGATAACGTCTTATAAATCGATGAACACTGGCTTCACGCACGAAAAAGTGCCACGTTCCGCCTGAGCCTGAGCGTGCAAGCGAGAGCGCGGAACAAGCGATAAAGAGGCAAGATCGGCCCAAGCAATAAGGTCCGCCCACCTCGACGGAAGCCATTATTTGCTTATGTTATAAATGTTAGCCATAATATTTTATTAAGACTATCGTCCGTAAACCGACTTTACAGACAACCAATTTCTTATTCAATCGGTAAGCGCCATAAAAATGCACTTTCTATAAATTTTCAAACGCTGTACGACGAAAACGCTTCGTAGTGGACGCCATATTGCTCTGCGGAAATGACGTCAGTTTGCTGTGTAACCAATGAGCTGATATTTTGTATGACAATTGTAAATCAATAACATTTTGTAATAGGTATAATAATTAAAAAAATACGTTGGTTACGAAAATAATAAAAGTACAAAGCCTATATGGCCTATGGAATCTTGCGGGCAGCGGGGCAGGATCTAATGCGAAACAGCGCCGCGCGGCAGCGGCGCGAGGGTGGGCAACGAGCGGTGCGCTCCAGTCAAGCTGGAGTATTATAGTGTATTATCTATGAGTCAAGCGGTGACCGCCCGCGCGTCTGCATTGCTGTCTTGTGCAATTTATTTTTAGCGTTAGGAAATAAATTTGAATCAAATAGATGTTGTCGTCGTTGTTCAAACATTTCGTTCGCGAATAAAAACAAATATCTCGACGACTCAACCACGAACACAACACTACGCCGCTATAGTGCCGCTCGATCTACCCGAGTGCCCGCTCGTTTCGAGAACGGGTCTGTGTTTCCCGCCCCGCCACCGCGCCGCCGTCGCCGCCGCCCCGCTGCCCGCAAGATTCGAGGCAGAGGCCTAAACGCTGCGCAAATGGGTTGGCTGACAGTTGTCAATTTTTTGTTTACACAGCCGTACGGCGCGGCGTAATATCATGATGGCTACTATTTCATGGTGTTATAAACTGATTATGGTGTTATCATGGTGTTATAAAAAATAACTGAAAACTTTGAAACAAATTCCAAAAAAAATATTTTACCTACTTCATGCTACCTACGAGCACATATATTGTCTATGCCGAGGTTGTATTTGTATACCGGCAGATGTCACTGCCACTAGGCGCGAAAACTCGTACCGGCTTCCGCCGTTAAATAAAGCGCGAGTGCGTTCACAACAAGTTCACAACTACGGAGTGTTTCATTTCATCATTTGTTCCCTTATATAATAGAACTAAAACTAAGATCTCTCGACTGCTTTTTGGCAAAACTATCTCATTAATATATATATAGTTTTTTTCTCATATAGCGTAAAATACCATAATATAGTAATAACTAATAGAAGCGTTATCCGGCAAAAAATCCGGCACTTGCAAGTTGCAAATTGAAATCCCTATGTCTATGAAAGCCGATTTTCAGCCCACCCGTGCGGCGCTAATATATGAAAGACGGCACTGATTACTATATTATAATATTACCACATGTTTATTTAATTGAATGGCTTGTTTTTGAAGATTTTCTGTTGGTTCACAACACAGTTTCCGAATCTCTCTACGCTCGGATTCTTATGCCGGCACTTCACCTGTGAAGTGGTAGCATTATAAAAACGTGTCATCGACAAAATGGAATTTTCAATTTTCACATTTTAATCTGTGCTGTGTTTGACAACGACAAGTTGACAAATCTTTTATTTTCCATGCTTCTCTTTTTCTGCGATTCTAAGTATAATTTCTAATAATTCATTCGTGTTTTGGAAGTATTAGCCGACGATAGTTACCTAAAAGTATCTGTAATAGTGATTCTCACCTACCTACATATACCTTTTGCGCAGCTAACTCGAATATTCCATCATGACTTTGGGAACTTACAATAGGCATCAAGCGCAAAAGAAAAAGTAAACCCTTTTATTACTTTCTGCGTTTATCGCTATAGGTTTTGCTTGTTATTAATATTGTTTTGCTTTTCTAGGACCGCAGCCTTGGCGGCGGCGTTTCCCCAAGGGATTCGTTGCCAAAAATGCTTGGAATATGGCCACTGGAGCTACGAATGTACTGGCAAGCGCAAGATTTTAGTGCGTCCTTCGCGCACTCAGGTTTTCAAGAAGAATCTGAAGTCGCAGGAAGATGGATCATGCAGGTTTGTTCAGATTTTGTGAAGAGATCTTTGATGCCAGCAGGGGGTTTAGATTCTTCTAGAAAAATATGTTACCTATATCTTTTGCTTCTACCCTCGATCATTTTCCTAGTAATGTTTTTCCTATAATAATCATACAATAATCTTGTTTCTTTTCATTGTTAAGAATAACGTTTATCTTTCTATAATTTTGGTCATTGGGTTATTAGTATTTTTTTTTATATAGTAGTAAAAATTGTAGAGAATCCACCAACCACTAAAATAATTTATGTTCAAGGAGTTTAATTTACTATTAAATTCTTTCCAGCAACGGAAGTTGCAAGATCCCAAACAAAAAGAAACGCACTGAAGACAACGCTGACTGCTCGGACAACAGTTCCTCTAGCAGCTCTTCTGGATCAGATTCTGGTAGCTCTGATGATTCAGAAAGTGGCAGCAGCAGCGACTCTGATAGTGACAGTGACAGCAGCAGTGGCTCGGAATCGTGTTCGGATTGCTAAGCAGATAGTCCGTATTCACTGGTAAGTTACGACTGGTATTTAGTAAATTAGAATTTTCATTTTCGTTTTTTGATTCTCACAATGGGCAGTGCCTGTATGTACATATTACAGACAAATATTGCAAAATAAGGTGGTTTTAAAAAATATATAATCTATGTATTGAAAAAGACAATGCAGTTACTAAAGTTGTTTTCCATTAAAGATTTCATTCTTCTATAATCTTTTCAATTCTCTTTGTGTGTATTCACTAACAAATATTGGAAAAAGGTTTTTTGCTACTACCAGGCGTAACATACCCCAAATTTAATAGTTACGAATTGAATGTAGGCTAAACTGTCACCAGATTGATTCATAATGCTGGACATTAATAATAAGGTTTTAGTATTAATGACACTGTTTTTAAGATATTTTTAACCTGCAGACAATGTTTTGTAAACTATTTATTTTTTATTTTGTGTAAGTAGTGGCACTTATCTCATTCAGCCTTTATATAATAATCAATAGCAGATTATTAATGGAACACTGGTTTTCGTAGATTCTTATAATAGTAATTAAAAAAAAGAATTTGATGTTAGAAAAGAGCTAAATGGGTTTTGGCGCCATTCTTGCTAGTTTTAATGCTGTGAACTTGTTGAATGTTTGTAGTTTATGATTCTATGAGATGCTAAAAGTAATTGTATGTGTGTATGAATGGATTATTGAGAGTTTGTAGAGATTTGATAACTTTTAATGTAAGGCTTAATTTCCACTGACAACATTAGGAAACAAAGCACATAAATTAATAATAAGAGCCAAAGTTTGTCTATGGTATAATACTCTATGGTTAAACTATAAATTTCCCAACAAACTTATGTTAGTGGGAATTTAGTCATTTTGTGTTTGTGCTTTGTGAAACTGCTGTGTTAAATATAGTGTACCTAGAATAAAAGTTAATTATTGATTACATATTTACATGTCATAGACGTAATATTTTCTAAGACTGTATAGTAAATGTCTCTTCAATTACATAGTCTCATGATTTAAATAGGAAGAATGTAAGAATTTTGATATAAAACGAAATAATATAATTTGAATGGGATTATTGCTGTTTTTTATTTACCTTCACCAATGTATCTATTATTAAATTCGACTCCCCAACAACCATAGTCTATTTACTAAACCTACCTGTGCTTTGGAAGGCATGTAAAAGCCGTTGGTCCCGGCTGTCATTCAAACATCTTTGACAGTCTTTATGGGTAGTCAGCCAGCAGCCAGAAAATCTGACTACCAGTTTTACCCAGTAGCTGGGTTGGGTGGTATTACATGGGTAACACTAGTATTTAGCTGCTTCTGGTTTGACTGGAAGCCAACCCTAATATAGTTGGGAAAAGAGGTAGATGATAAAGCCAATGATGCCAGTCTTGTTATATTTTAGTTAGATATAAGTACCTAGATTTCTTTCTTTTGCTTATATAAAAAATAGACTAGCAAAATTTTATACTAGTGGAGTCGGCCACACTTGGGCAAATTCTACCACTGCGAAATTTAAGGCATGCCACTTAGTGGGCCTTTCCCTCCTAGTGGGCCGAGTTTGATGTGGTAAAGTGGAACGTTTCTAAATATATTGTAAAATAACTCTACTTCTTTCCATTTAAATTGCAATGCCTTAACAGGCAACTAAGTTCTAAGAACAAACATATTATTAACATCCTCATAATGTATACACTTAGTTCGCAATAAAGAATTTTGAATTTGAATACTTGTTATGCTGTTCCGAGAGTGCCAGTGAAATAGTACGTTTGCTTCCACACGCGCTAAGGGCCGGCGATGCATACTGGAACTACGATCAGTTACGCGCTATTCTTTTATGCGGCAGTCATAACAAGGCCTCGCGGACCCGCGAACTGCCAATCGACCCTTGCAAATCTTTAAGCGATAGCTTGAGGTTTGGAGATGAAATTGAAAATGGAACATAACTACCGGCCGCTGCGCTGCCGACTGCTGCCAGTGTGTATCTGCCCTTATGCAGACGTACACTTTAGTCGTTACTCTGCCGCAATCTGCATTTCCATAGCGTGTGCCGTCCCCTACAGTCCGCAAAAAAAGGATCAATGATGTACAGTCACCAAAAGAGATAAGTATCCATGTCGTCAGGAATAGTTGAAGTGTGCTTAGAAACCAATGGAGGCTTTCAAATGAAATTGAATTAAATAATTGAACTGTTTATTCTCTATTAATTGTACTTTATTTTATTCATAAACACCCATCGGTTTCTAAGTAAACTTCAACTATTCCCGGCGACATGGATACTTATCTCTTTTGGTGACCGTACGTCGTGTTTTCAGCCTTTAAAATATCCGCAAGACTGAGCGTCACGCAGACTATTTGTGCGTCGTGGACTTAATCGCACACAGTCTGCGGTAGGCCTCTTCCAAAGTCGCAGTCGTAGAGACTAATAGGAAAACTAGTATTTGTATAATTCGACAAAAAAAAACTTCACAATATGATTAGAATTATTGTTTATTTCAAAATATTACAATTTCGAATTATTGATCATCAAAAACATAATTAGACAACTAACAATATTCATGTTTGTACTTACAAAGGCACTTGATTGTTTTCGACTTCATATTATTCATACAATGGTGGCACATAATGAAACTTCAGTTTTATAGAAATGCTTTTATTTCAAAGCTACATACTTAATAACTTTAGAAAATTGACCTAATTTAAAAGGCTAGCGTATCTATTCGCAGAAAGTCGATCAAAGACTATTATTAGGGTAGCTCAACTTGATACATAATTTTATTGATTCCTTGTTCACAGAACTTGCAGAACAATCGAGAAATTAGAACTTATAACGTAATACTTATACTAATGAAAAAAAAAATAGTTTTCAGACATGGTTAAAGCTTCATTTTAATGTGGTGATATTTAAAAGGTGGGTTTCGGTACATAATATGTTAATTATGTGGATTGGAGGACCAAGAAGTTAGCGCTATTTAAATTGCTTTTGGTCGAAAGAACTGTCGCCGAGGAGAGCACAAGTAACATATTCCGAGACTAATGTCGGGACTAAGGTCGATTAATAATCGATTCTCTATTCGATTCCCTTGTTCACAAGCTAAACTAAAATGAGACAATTGGCATCTCTTACTACCAGTCAGCTGAAGAAAAGGACGACGACAGACAAGAACTAAGTTAGAGATGTCAAATTAGTTTTTTTTTCCTTGAACTTCGCCGTGTTTATAATCAATACGTTCTGAAATGACAACTATGATTATTGTATGAACATTCTGGGTAAACTTAAATTGACAGCTCGTTATCTGTCTCTTTCTTGTTTTATAAAAGAGAAAGAGATATAAATAGTTTAAAAGAAGTTTAGCTCGTGCTCATTAGAATTGGTACCGTTGATGTATTATGTTTGTAAATCTGAGATTCAATTTTGAACTTCTAACACCAAAGGTGGCCCTATCCACAGAGAAGGCGGCGGCGCACAGACAGCTATTTGGCCCTAAAAGTCGGCCGAAATCCATTCTTTTTGTTTTAGTTAGACGCCGTATTTTATTATTCCTCGAAATACAATGGTATCTCCTCCTACCAATAGCGTGAATCCGACGCGCTAGAGACTTTCCCCCGCTCCATGCGCTCAGTCGGAAATTACCCTTCGCTTGCCGTGGTCGTGTAATTATTGGATGCGCTCAAATTTCATTGTTTTCAAATATTCAATTTATGGTGAAAAAGTCAATTTCTTTTGAATTTCTACTATGGATCTTACACAACCAGGTATGTACTTATTATTTTATTTAGTTTTGTTAGGAAAAGAGGGAGTTTTCGTACCTTTAGCTCCATTAGTAACTATTTCTTAAAAAGTCCTATAAACTACGCATTTCAAAAAATCTTTAAGCGTTTTAAAGTATTTCTGAGCATTTCTAAGAAAAAATGTATATGGTTTGTTTTAGAATAGACTCTATAGTATTCTAAAATACGTAAAACAGCCACCCTAACGCACCCCTCCATTTTAGGCAATTTTTTTTTCAATGGACATAGACTATGAGTCCATTGAAAAAAAAAATTGCCAGAAATACTTTAAAACGCTTAAAGATTTTTTGAAATGCGTATTTTGGTAGCTTGGCACCGAAGGCCCTTTTTTGTTTTTATGACCTGGCGGTCAATGGGTTAAACCGAAATTTGAACAAAATGAGAACAGAAAAAATGGCCAATGAACAATTAAGGCCCAATCCACACAATACCACTAATCCTTATAAAACCAGAAACAAAACAACAGACAGAGAATTACGAAGACGTCGTACTGGAAGGCGCATCAGGCAAGATATGAACAATAACTTTCCTCTTAGCATCATAGCTGAAACTATTCATCTTAAAAATTCTACTATCATAGAACGGTTTCAAGTCTGCGATGTTGATCTGCCTAGCCCTTTCTAGCAAATCTCGTTCGGATATCTCGATGGTGGATTGGGAATGGTTGTGTAAACCCCTCATGTACGCTAGTTGGTCCATTGTAAGTTGGCGTAGAATGTAGTATAGAAGCTCGCTGTGGTCTTTCTTGTAGGAAAGGTATTTCTGGAATGTCTGGAATGGAAGAGATGGATTTAATATTAAAGGCCACTTGCATAAGTCACTATAGTCCATTCGCGCTTAGAAATTAGTGAGTTATCTGTGCAACTGAAGAGTTATTGGTATTTGCGACCTGATTGGTCAATGTCTGATGACTCACTGCTTTCTTGAAGCGAAGAGACTTAATACATATACCCTCAGATTACGAAACAAAAGGCAGATAAGACCACGCGGAACACAGACAGTGAAGCCAAAAAAAGCAAATACAAATTCAAAAGCACCTACAATCTCGTTATTGTATTCGCTTTTGAATTTGTATTTTATATTTGTTTTTTTTAACGACCCGGCTGCGGCGTTCGTGGTGCACTGACTAGGAATTCGCTTTTGAATTTGTATTTGCTTTTTTGGCTTTACTCTCGTGTTCAGCGCGGCCTATCTGCCTTTTGTTTCATAATCTGAGCATATACCACTATTTAAAACATGATTAATTTATAGGTTTTCTTTTTAATAATGCGTGTAAATATTGTACATATTTATCAATCAATAAAATAAACATATATTAAAGTTTAAAAAAAAGCCATCATTCTGTCCCTGTCAACTTAGTACAATTTGACGAGGATGTGGTGATGTTCTAAACACGTTTAGTGCTTAATGTGTATTTAGTTTAGTGGTTCTTATAGTAGGCAGAAAATAATAATTAACAGAAAGTAATTTATTTTCGGTATGATTCATTTCGTCATTTTATAGAAAAAAAATTGAATTTGAAACCAGACTAGTATATCTGTCATTACTAATGACCATCGCAGATTGCAACAGTACCGCTCCAACAAGGCCGTAAGAAAAAAGACTATTATGAGACCTCTCAAATTGATCTCCTCAGACCGGTAGGTCCCAAAGCAAACCTAGATACAATATTATTTTTTAATCATCATCATTTCAGTCTAAAGATGTCCCCTGCTGGACATAGGCCTCCCCAAGGGGGGTTTTGCCATAATCGCCACGCTTGGCAGGCGGGTTGGCGATCGCAGTATGGTTGTTACAAAGGCACAGAGAACGCAGCTGCCCATTCCCTGGTGAGCCCCTTAGTCGCCTCTTACGACACCCACGGGAAGACATGGGATAGTGCTATTCTTAACGTCCGACGCCACACGGACACACGTATTTTTTAATATGTGGAGACATTTCACACACGGCCATTTGACCTCAAACTAGGGAGACCCTGTACTATGGGTGTCAGGCAGCTGATATACAAACATAAATACATTTAAATACATACTTAAATAGATAAATAACACCCAGACACAAGTGCTCATCACACAAATATTTACCCTGGGTGGGAATCGAGCCCGCAACACGCTGCGCAGCAGTCAGACGCTCAGCCAACCGAAAATTAATGAATGTTACCTGTCGCATGGCTCTCATGACGCTGTACTTCTGAGTGTCCACGAAGCTCTCCAGCATGGTGCGGATGGCCATGTTCACGTCTTCCTCAGCAACTTGGGGGCGGAGGTGCATGCGGGCGTGGGCTTCGCTCATACGGATGACTGAGGACAAAATGGAGGTTAGGGAAAAGATCTACAAGCACAAAATTCCATAAGAAACACGAACTAGAAAAGAAGAACTCCACGCCACGCATATCGAAAGTAAGCCGGTCCGCTTGTACATGTACTACAAACATGCCTCACGCACACATTGAGATCATAGTCACGCACACATAGATCGGTACGGTGCTTCACTATGATGTAAAATAGTATTCTAGTTCGTGGTAGGAAAATGTTTTTATAACACATTTGCTCGTAAAGTGTCTTATTACACCAATTTCAATATCGTAATGTCATTACGTACTTGTGCGTTATTGTAATGTAAAACGCACGAGTTTCGTAAAACGTACAGTTTATCAAGATGCTCCGTCTAAAACGAACGGTACTTTTTAAAATCTTAGCAAAGAGTTTTTATGTCAGAAAAGTGGTCAACATTTTATGAATAAAATTAACTTTGGGAGTAATTCTTTAATTTAATTAATTTTGACAATAAATTACAACCATTTATCTGTAACAAAAACAAAAAAATATTAATTTACTTTATTACTAACACTGGCTGTTTTTGTGCCTTTGCCTTAAAAAAAAAGCGCTAATGCGCGCGCATCGCTACAAGTAAAAATTATTACGCGCGCTTTTTCTTTTCGCTGTATTGTTTTTATTTGAATTATTTCCTCGCAAAGATGTTATAATACGTCGTATGACATACGTGCGCTTTGATAATTACAGCCTCTGCTTTCTTGTAGCCCTCGCCTGCGGCTCGGGCTAGCAATATCGCCTCGGCTGTAATTTTCAACCTACCGCACTTATATCATAATGTACTATTATGATCGTGTACAATTTTTTTGCGAAGTTGTAATGTAGCTGTGTAAGGTAGTCGCCAGATAGAGCTGCAATAAAAGTCCGTGACACCCTACTACTAATGTATTCTAATATCTCAAAACCATACAAAAAGCAAAGTGTAAAAGCAGCATTGCTATCATGAACAAAACAAATGTTTAAGGGTAAGGTGTGGTAAGGGGCGTCCTTGACGCGGATTTTGGTATTAAGGGGGGGCTATTAAACGACTTTTACAGATTTTAAACTGACAATCACGTCAAAATGTGCAGTGTAAATGATTTGAAAAAAATATAAGGTGGTTTTTACTTGCCTAAATGCGCGTTTTGATGCGCCTTTTTAGTTCTTCCACACATGATGACTCACTCGCACACCAAACCTCTGCTGGTATAAGTTTATTGCATGCGCAGTTATGGAGTTACACTCGCGGTAGCACAACACCAT
The DNA here is from genome assembly GCA_947361185.1 of Charanyca ferruginea. Lineage (NCBI taxonomy): Eukaryota > Metazoa > Arthropoda > Insecta > Lepidoptera > Noctuidae > Charanyca > Charanyca ferruginea. The sequence goes on along the minus strand of OX376077.1, from coordinate 16,901,479 downwards.
TTCAAGATATGCTTGATTGGAATACCGTCGTCTGGGAGGCATTTTTAAAGGAAGCGCGAGCGATTATCCCGTCGCTAACCGCTAATTAAAACTAACTTCTGAGCGGGCGGGGGGCGACCGGGCGACTGGCGAGCGGGCGGTCGGCTGGGTAGTGCGGGTCAGGGTGGGGGCGTAATGATAAGAATGGCAACAGTGTATGAACGGCGCCGGCGTTTTGCGAAACGCTTGAATTGTACCTATTCGGTGCGGTGCAGCAACAGCAAGTCTACGTGATGGTTTTATGCGAATAAATCAATTCAAATTTATACGTACAATTTTTTGTATGAAAAAAATATGACAAATTATCAATAATTTATCTTTACTATTGTAATCTATAAACACAATACTGTCTCCCATTGCAGCCGTGGCAGATATTTTTATAGCACCTTATATATGTTAAACTAGAACTATATATATACTCTTCATCACTTAGTAAGTGAATATTTTTAATTATATTCATATTATATAGTTTAATTAATACGTGAAGTTGTGTCTGACGCGGACAAAACATTGACAATCACACAAAATCTACCAGGTATAATTAAACGAAACTTACACCATCTTACAGACAATTTTATTATCTATCTTTTAATATACCTACGACTTTTTTTTAATTTTGAAAGAATACTACATTTATTTAATTTTTTCGACTAAACTTTGAGAGTTTTGGACGCAAAACTGATGCAGAACGGACGCAGTCTGCGTCCAAAACTTTCAAAATTTAGTCGAAAAAATTAAATAAAAGTAGTATTCTTTCAAAATTAAAAAAAAGGCGTATACTAAAAGATAGATAATAAAATTGTGTGTAAGATAGTGTAAGTTTCGGATAATTATACCTGGTAGATTTTGTGTGATTGTCAATGTTTTGTCCGCGTCAGACACAACTTCACGAGTTAATTAAACTATTTAATATGAACTTAATCAAAAATATTCACTTTCTATATGATTAAGAGAATGTTCTAGTTTAACATATATTTTTTTCAAATCATTTACACTGCACATTTTGACGTGATTGTCCGTTTAAAATCTGTAAAAGTCGTTTAATAGCCCCTTAAGAAACTCAACCGAAGCAGTATTAACGACAGTTTTGTATAACAAGCAATCTCTATCGTTTAAGTTTCAGTACTTTTTTTTGTAGATATAACGCCTTTAGTACACCTACGCGTTCGTATGCGACAGCGAAACAACGATTTTAATTTTTTATAAAAAAAAAATTAAGTTTTTGGTTTTCATTTCGTTAGTGAATTAATATTCCTCATTCCCCCCGTTCCCGTTCCGTTCTCCCCCTCATTCCCCGTAGTTTTTGCGTCGGGGGTTAAAAACAAAGTATGCTTAGATCTTTAAAACTACGCAACGGATTGTGATGCGATTAATAGATAAAGTGATTCAAGAGGAAGGTTTTAGTATATAATTTGTCAAACGGGCGAAGCCGCGGGCATTAAAGATAAAGAAAAATAGCAGATTGTTTACAAGTGATTGGACAAAGTGATGTGTTAACTTACCAGATTCAATATGACGGACAGTGATAGGCAAGCTGCCGGTGGCCAGGGATTCTTGTCGGAGCTGGCTGTACATCTTAGCTACCTTATCTTGATCCATGTTCTGTAACAAATTGTTAAATTAACTACAATGTTAGGAACTGCTGAAGCTTTCTTAGGGCGGGTTGTTCCAAACAGTTGGTTAACGTTACATACGGACGGTTAAAAGTTACTATGACGTGAGATGTTTAACGTTAGTTAAATGTAACGGGTTGTTTTATGACATAAAAATCCGTCAGTCAAAGTTATTCAAAAAGAGATTCCATAATATTTTGATGTTTGAAGCAGCTGTTTGACAACACAAAATTACAAGGCCTGGTCGGTTATGGTAATAGTAACTTTTTGACGTATGATTTTGTGAAACAGCCCATTTTTTTGATTTGACGATAGTTAGCGCCATTTTTTACTATTACCGGTCAGTAATGGTTAGTTGAAGCAACCCGCCCTAAGGCTGCGTCGCGCCCGAGCACAGAGACCGCTCAGAATAAACCGCCATTTTTACCACGCACTCATTGACATTACGTTTATAGGCATTCTCAAGCAGTTTCAAGCAGACTTCAGACTCGACTGTCACGTGACAGTTTAGTTTAGACAACAGTCTAAATGAATAAATGAGAGACATTGACATTTCACAACAAACAAGAAAATCTAATATATAAAATTCTCGTGTCACAGTTTTCGTTCCCGTACTCCTCCGAAACGGCTTGACCGATTCTGATGAAATTTTTTGTGCATATTGGGTAGGTCTGAGAATAGACCAACATCTATTTTTCATCCCCTTTTTTCACCCCTTTTTCATCCCCAATCCAAATGTTAAGGGTTAGGGTAGGGTAGGTGTAGGGTAGGTGTAGGGTAGGTGTAGTGTAGGGTAGGTGTAGGTAAATAGGCAGGTAAGTAGGTAGATCGGGACAGGACAACGTCTGTCGGGTCAGCTAGTTTTATTATAAAAATTACAATTAGTTCCAACCAGTGTCAATAAAATTCTATATTGTCACAAATAAAACCTACAGAGTCAATACAGTAGCAGCCCTAGTGAGTGGCAAGTTTAGGTAATTATTTTTGAAGATGGTGGGAGCGGTCCTTCTGTACCCTCTATATTTTGTGGTAATAGTATGATTTTTTTGATGTACGTTAAGGCCACCATTTTGTAAAACAACCCATTTTTTTTTGGTTTGACGATAGTTAGCGCCATTTTTTATTATTACCCGTAAGTAAAGTTTAGTTGAAGCAACCCGTCCTTAGTCTAGTGGTCGTTAGCACGATTGGTGAAAGTGGGGTCTCAAGATAGACCTCTTTGATAATAAGCTAAAACCGTACACATAACCGAAATACGGAGCATAAGACCCCGGATTTCGGTTATCTGTAAGGTCCTAGTAATTAATAATACATGGGTACCTGAAGTTTAGGATGCACATTCTCCCTTGAGTAGACGATATATTTCTTGAGCAGATCCTGTTGTAACACAAACTCGGGGTCGGGAGCGTTGCTGTCTTCTAGTGTGGTGCCGCGCTGTGTCGGGTGATGACGTATGTGAGATGAGACTACGAACCTGGGACAAATGTAATCCATTATATTTTATTCATTTATTTACAAGATGACCCGACAGACGTTGCCCAGTCAATCGATTTTTCAATTTTCTTACTGTTGAACCCTAGGGAAGGTTTCCACAAATATTTCAAGACCAAAATTAGTCGTTCACGAGTTTTAGCGAGACTCACGAAGAACGATTCATTTTTAGGGTTCCGTACCCAAAGGGTAAAAACGGGACCCTATTACTAAGACTTTGCTGTCTGTCCGTCCGTCTGTCTGTCACCAGGCTGTATCTCAAGAACCGCGATAGCTGACTCCCATACAACAAACGCGATTTTTTTTTTGCCCTTTTTTTACTCGATGTATTAGGTTGGGGAAAAAGTTTCTTCGCATTTTTTAAGAAAATTCAAAACATTTTTTATATAGTTTATTTACATTTAACTAAAGTATGTAGGTACCATTTTGGTCGATAACTTTTAGCCATCTTGTAGATAGGGACATGATCCCATTGCTATAGAAATTTTGGGACTTCTGATCAAAATACCGCGATAAGTGGTTTTGGCAGTCCTCTCGTGATGTTAACATGACACTGCCTAAAGAATTCTGAAAAGACCGAAACAGGTGGAAATCTGAAGGTGCAAGGTCAGGACTATACGGCGGATGCATTAACACCTCCCAGCCAAACTCTCTTCATTTTTGCTGAGTGGCTAAAGATGTGTGAGGTCTAGCGTTATCATGATGAAAAACTACACCCCTTCTGTTGATTAATTCCGGCCGCTTTCTCTCAACTTCTTGCTTTAATCTCATCAGTTATTCGCAGTAGAGTTCAGAATCGATGGTCCTGCCTGGTGGTAACAGCTCATAATGAATAATGCCCTTCCAATCCCACCACACACACAGCATCACCTTGTTGCGAGTTAACCCGGGTTTCGCCACAGTCTGTGAAGCCTGACCGGCCTTTGACCACGACCTTTTTCACACGTTCTTGTCGTATGTGATCCACTTTTCATCACCAGTTATCAGCTTCTTCAAAAATGGTTCGGTTTCATTACGTCGTAATAAAGAATCACAAATGAGTACACGGTTCATTAGGTTTCTTTCAGTGAGCTCGTGAGGTACCCAAATATCGAGCTTTTTTGTGTAGGTTGGTAGGTACCCAGTTTTTTTCAAATGCACCAAAACTGTTTTGTGGTCAATTCCCAGTTCTTCAGCTACGTCGTAACTACTGACATGCCGATCTTGCTCCACTTTTTCAAAAATGGCATTCAATTTATCTGTAATAGGGCGACCAGAGCGACGTGCATCTTTGACATCAAATCCGGATTGAAAACGCTTAAACCAAATTTGTGCTACTCTCACAGACACTGCACTAGGTCCATAAACATCGCAAATTTTTTTCGCGGCTTGCATTTTTACCTTTTTTGTAGTAAAAGTTTAAAATGTATCGAATTTATTCATTAGATTCACTCATCTTGACAGTACGAAAAACAAATACAAATCACACATTTTCCTAATTTGAATTTGGAATTATGTTCTTTAAAATTTAAACTTTCAATGATAGCCAGATACAAATAGTATAGCCAAAGAGATTTTATTACAAGTTCATATATACTATACTATGCGAAAAGACTTTGTCCCCAAACTATTATAATGTTGTGTAGATAATGGTACGGAACCCTTCGTACGCGAGTCTGACTTGCACTTGGCCAGTTTTTATTATATAGATATATATACTTCATGCACAAAGGTACAAAGGTAGACTTAATGCCTTAGGCTCAGTGTCTTAGGCATTCTCTACCAGTCGAGATCAAAATAGGTGGTGAAGAGCTGATAACATGGCAGGTGCACTATATTGATACAGATAGAATATACCAGTGACAAGGCTTCCATACAACTCGATTCCTACCGGCTTCCTGTTGGAAGCGGGTCCTTCAAGCTTTTACGGGCTTAGGACCCTCAGAAACTTTTTAATGTTGAAATTTTTTTTTTTTAATTCTAAGTTGTTCAATCGAATAACCGTGACTCCAAAAACTTATTAGAATACTAGCTTTTGCCCGCGACTTCGTCCGCGTGAATGTCGGTTATCGTGGATGCAGACGAAGTCCCGATTTAAAAAGTAGCCTATTTCCGTCCCTAGGGTTAAAACTGTTTTCATACCAAATTTCATCAAAATTGGTTGAGCCATTTCATCGTGAAAGCGTAACAGACCGAGTTACTTTCACATTTATAATATTACTAGCTTCTGCCCGCGGCTTCGCTCGCGTAAAAAAAGAACGATTATCTCAAGGGAACACATTATCGGGATAAAAAGTATCCTATGTGTTAATCCAGGAAATGGTCTACCTGTGTGCTAATTTTCATGCAAATCTGTTCAACGGTCTACGCGTGATTGAGTAACAAACATCCAAACATCTTCACAAACTTTCACATTTATAATATTAGTAGGAATATAGTATGGAAGTATGGATGTTAGTAACTGTGATATTTTTTATCTACATGCTAAAACAAATTTACTTATAAATACGAGATGAAATATTACATTACAGTACACATTTTTACTTGTAATATCATTGCGGTGAAAGTTAATCGGCTTTTCTTATTTAACATGGAAGTTTTATTACTGGCGAAAAAATGTCTCGAGTACTATTACAACCTCTGCCTAACTATCCGGGGCATGCAAGCGTGATGTTATGTCACTTACTTGGCCAGATGCGCGTCTTGCATCGGATCAGCCTCGTCTCTTACAACGCAGAGCACGTCGAAACGAGACAGGATCGGTTCAGACAAGTTCACGTTCTCAGAAAACGTTAGCGACGCGTCGTAACGACCGCCGATTGGATTGGAGGCAGCTATTATTGAACATCTGTGGAGGATATGAAATATTAATAAACTTTTCTTGGTACATTATTTTGTTTGAATTTCGCGGGCTGCCCTGGCGTATGGGGGATACACCAGGGCAGCCCGAAATTCGAAATTAAGGCCAGACTGTTATAAACAAGATTCCAACAGGAGTCACCTTGGTCGAGGCTTGTGGAGCCCACGGTTGGTGTTTGCGTATTTTTGTTGCAAACAAGTGTTTACAATGTTGTAAACTGCCGGTGGAGACCGATGTGGAGAGCTTGTTTACAACAGTCTGGCAGGGGTTTTAAGATGGGTACCCAAATAAATTAGTTTTAATATAATTTACTTTTCTTATAGTCTTGTTTACTTTCTTTTTATAAGCCATGCTGTGTAGACTTTTGTAGGAATACATATTATGGTTGTTGTTCAAGCTGTTGCCTTTGTGTAGCATGGGCTTCGAAAGAATCTTTGAGAAATATATTTGTATCTGGAATTTATGATTTCTGTTCTGATCTGCATATGGTAGTATGGAAATATGATCGACATTCGCGCCGATGACTGCGGAGGCATGGCAGTAGTAACTCCTGCCGTGCAATTAGACACATTAATTTTTCGTTCCAGGAATTCGGAGTGGGGCCTTTCCCCCCCCCATCTCTTACCTAGCATGTAGTGACGTCACGATGCCCGCTTTAGATATAGATATGGACTGCTGTTCCATGGCTTCGTGTATGGAGGTGCGGTCTGCGTCGTTCATCTTGTCGAACTCGTCTATGAGGCACACGCCGCGGTCTGCCAGGACTAACGCGCCGGCTTCTAAGGTCCAGTCTCTATGGAATATAATGTTGCGGTGGTAGCAATATTTGTATAACGGATGAACAAGACATTTATTATTATAATACCAGCCTGTAGGGCAAAGACCTCTTCTCATACAGAGAAGGCACTAGTGTATTTATTTAGGGATATTTATAATTGCAAATGCACTAAGTCCCATCAAACCCTAAATACACATTGATCATATCTGGGCCATGAACCTAAACCGACTCTTTGCAACATTTGGTTGGGCCAGGATTATTTGATTAATCTCAATGGAGACTTGGCAAGTAAGCAGCAGATATTAGAGGAATAACCCAATACCCCTGTGACGTGGAAAACGAACCCAGGACCATACAGTCGCGCTTCCGACCACGACACCAATGTGTAGTTAAATTGTTAATATATTATGTAGTTAGAAAAACCACTTTCTGACTGTCTCCTTGACGATTTAAAAGTGCCCGTAAGTACATAAATAGTTTATTTAAAAGTAGCAGCCCTTCCCAGCTCGAATGGGTGCAATGTTTTTTCAAATTACCTAAATATTTCATACAAACCCTGTCCTGGCAATACCGAATACAACAAAAACGATATATCAAATTTGGTGCAGTCATTCGGAAGTTATGCAATTCGAACCAAGCTCTTTGATCCCATATTTATTGTGCGAACTGCCAGACTGTGGAATTCACTGCCTGCCTCTCCATTCCCTGTTAAGTATAATCTGGGTGTCTACAAGGTACGAGTGAACCGGTTCATCCTAGGCAAGCGTGTTCCACCTTAGGCCGCATCATCACTTAAGATCAGGTGAATTAACGCAAGCCTATTTGAATGTAAAAAAAAAATGCGCGTACAGACATTTCGGCGACTTTGTTTTATTAACCGACTTCAAAAAGGAGGAGGTTATAAATTCGAATGTTTGTATTTTTTTTTTATGTTTGTCTCTGTCATATATTTTGCATGGAATTGCAAAATTATTTTTTTGTTCGAAAGGGGTTTATTTCGAAATGGTCCCATATAAATTTTACCAAAATTGATCCAGCCCTTTTTGAGAAAATCAACTTAATTAGTAAATAAATTACTTAGACGACGTTTTAGTTTCTTCAATCTTTGGAGGATTTGCAATCTCTTTTATGTGTGTCGCCGCTTCTTAATGGATTTAGATGTTAAGCCAACACTAAAAAGCGAAAAATAAAAAGTTTTTTCAAAAAAAAAGAAAGCCGCCTTCAAAAACTAAAAAGTGATAGAAAACTACAAACTCAAAGCCACCGCCACCGACTTCCGAAAGTAAAGTAATGTGTGTTCTGTGCTAAAGTTATTTATCACTTTTTAGTTTTTGAAGGTGGTTTTCTTTTTTTTGAAAAATCTTTTTACTATGTAAGGATATTAGAGGTTTTGAGTTCGAAGTTTAAATAGGATGTAAAAAATTACCTAGTAGTAGGATTCTTCCTCACGTAAGCAGTAAGACCGACCGCACTGGCACCTTGACCCGTTGTGAAGATTGCTCTGGGTGCGATCTGTGAAAATTTATAATAGTTTAAAAGACTATGCCAGAAACTCTATAGAACTTTGCTCCACTCAATAAAAGTCATGTGCAATATGTATCAAATCAAATCAAATCAAATCAAATCAAAAATATTTATTTGCTCGAATATGGTATATAAGGTGTTACATTAATTTTATTTCAGCATATCCTGCCATAAAATGGCGTGCAAATGTTTTAGCAATTAGCAATGTCAATTAATCTAACTTACTTACAAAGAACAGATTCTATTGACTTGTCTTCTAAATAGTCCTTAATGGTATAATAACTTTTAAATACAAGTAGTTTGAAAAGCTTTTTTTTAAATAAAGTCAGAGGTAAGTCTTGGAAACAATTAGGTAAATGATTGTAAATAATAATCGACATGCAGTATACATTTTTTTTAAATAATTTCAGTTTTATTGCTGGCAGCCGAAGTCTATCTTTATGCCTAGTTCGGCTATTTGGCCTGTCAGTGGTAGCTTCAAATAAGTTATAGTTTTTCTTAACAAAGATACATATTTCAAAAATATATATACATGGCAAAGGCAGAATTTGAAGTTTTTGGAACAGTGGCTTACAACTGTCTAAAAAGTGAGCTCCACAAATTGCTCGGATACATTTTTTTTGAGCTTTAAAAACTCTGTCAAAATCTACTGAGTTACCCCATATTATAATACCGTATCGGAGGATGGATGATACATACCCATGGTAAGCCAGCATTGCAGTATCATGGTTAACAGTTTGCTTAATTCGTTTTAGCACATATATAAAACGATCAATTTTTGTAACAATTTTATCTAGGTGTGGTTTCCAATTGCAATATTTATCGACCGTTATACCCAAGAATACACAATTGTCGACAGTGGTCAAGTGAGAATCTTTATAATTAATGTCTAGTTTATTTATGTTTGCATTGTATGTCTGAAATTGTATTACATTTGTTTTAGTCATATTTATTTTTAAGTTATTTTTTTCTAGCCAGTTAATTGCATTATCCAGAGCTTGTACGATTTCATTTTCTAAATTTTTGTTTGTGTCACTCTCTATTATTATTGTAGTGTCATCAGCGAATAGTATGCAATCTTTGCCTATCGCCTCTGGAATGTAGCATCTTACTGTTTATTTATTGCTGATAACTAAACATTAGTCTTAGTGACTGTAGAACTTGCGGTTTCCGTTTAAATCTAAAAACAATAATGACATTGATTATAGGTTAAATTGTATTTTAGGTAAAATTAGTTTGTATTTTGTGGGTAGGTATTTCGTAATCCGCAAGTTCTAAGAAAAACAATTTAGTATAGAAAAGTTCTATATTCATTACAATTATTTTCATTAATTTACTTTTTCTGTATATGGGTGGGGCAGGATCTGGCATTGTCATTTATTCTATTACTAGCTGACCCGACAGACGTTGTCTTGTCCCTATCTACCTACTTACCTGCATATTTACCTACCCTACAATTTTTTTTTCTCTCCTTAAGAACCATCCTCGTACGTCAAGGAATATTATAAAAAAATAATTATCCGATTTGGTCCAGCCGTATTACATTTGTTTTAGTCATATTTATTTTTAAGTTATTTTTTTCTAGCCAGTTAATTGCATTATCCAGAGCTTGTACGATTTCATTTTCTAAATTTTTGTTTGTGTCACTCTCTATTATTATTGTAGTGTCATCAGCGAATAGTATGCAATCTTTGCCTATCGCCTCTGGAATGTAGCATCTTACTGTTTATTTATTGCTGATAACTAAACATTAGTCTTAGTGACTGTAGAACTTGCGGTTTCCGTTTAAATCTAAAAACAATAATGACATTGATTATAGGTTAAATTGTATTTTAGGTAAAATTAGTTTGTATTTTGTGGGTAGGTATTTCGTAATCCGCAAGTTCTAAGAAAAACAATTTAGTATAGAAAAGTTCTATATTCATTACAATTATTTTCATTAATTTACTTTTTCTGTATATGGGTGGGGCAGGATCTGGCATTGTCATTTATTCTATTACTAGCTGACCCGACAGACGTTGTCTTGTCCCTATCTACCTACTTACCTGCATATTTACCTACCCTACAATTTTTTTTTCTCTCCTTAAGAACCATCCTCGTACGTCAAGGAATATTATAAAAAAATAATTATCCGATTTGGTCCAGCCGTTCTCAAGTTATGCGTACCAACACATTTAGCAATTCATTTTGAATCTTTTGTATGGGAACATAGAAAATTGTTTTTTTTTCTTTTTGTCAGGCAATTTTTTAAATTTTTCTCTCCGTAAGAACCATCCTCGTACTTCAAGGAATATTATAAAAAAATAATTAGCGGAATCGGTCCACTGCTCTCGAGATTTGCACATTTAGCGATTCATTTTTATAAGATATATATTTTCTGCGTTTTCGTCCACCGAATAAAAAGTAGTCCAAGCTACTTCTTTTTAAAATTTCACTACAATCGGATTAGTGGTGTTGATGAGGTAACAAATAGATAGTTACTTAGCCATTATATAATAATCTTTATACATGAATATGAAACAACCATACAGAGTAACTTGCCCAGCAGTGGGCGTCTTAAGGTTGACATGATGATGATGATGAAGTACCCAAGGCAGACTATAATTCCAAGACCCAATTTCTCTAAAAAAAACATTTCATTTTAGCCCTGAAACCCCGAATGCTTTTCAATGAGGGCTATCGCGCAAGAATTCGCCGCTAGAGGCGCTAGTGTAGCGTGAGGTCTCTGAAATGTCAAATGTCACTGTTTGTGGGTACGTTACGCGGGTTTATTTCTAATAATGTCGTGAATATATTGCTATACGTCAAATTAATAGGGTATTTTACTGTATACGAGAAAAAATCTATAAATATGTTATTGAGACAGTTTAGGCATAAAGCAGTCGCAAAATGTAAGTTTTAGTTCATAAAATAACAAAACAAATTTTTAAATTCAATTCAAAGTTTTCAGTATTTTTAATCTGTTATAAAACACCGTGAAATAGTAGCGGCCATGTTATTGCGCCATACGGCTGTGTAAACAAAAAATTGTAAACTGTCAGTCAACCGATTGGCGTAATATAGGCTTTGCACTTTTATTATTTTCGTACCCAACTTAATTTTTTAATTATTACACCTATTATAAAGTATGTTTTTAATTATTTTTAAAAGATATACAATTTTCTTATTTAATATGAGCTCATTTGATACAGAACGAACTGACGTCATTTACGCTGAGCAATATGGCGTCCAGTAAGAGGCGTTTTCGTCACACTACGCGCGAAATTTGAAAATTTAAAATTTAGATGCATTTTTATGGCACTTATCGATTGAATAAAAATTTTGTATTTTTTTTGGTGGCATATTAGCACTACAGAATTACATTGAGACACTTTTCAAAAATGAGTGTAATACCCTATTAAGGCAAATATGAGTTACGAGTCAATGAATGTCAGTGCTTCAAAGCACTCAAGACAATCTGTCTCAAGACAGTTTTATTTTTCGGAAACTTAAGTCCTCCTTTTTTCCTAATAAAACGGGACTGCGAAACACTACGGCATGCTCGACATTTTTACGGTATAATTTTATGGTATTATATATGATTTCACGCGTTTCATGGCATGTTTTCACGCTCGTAATAACAAACTTTAGGACCTTACTCGACAGTGGCGCCAACTAGTGAGCATAAAAACGGTAGCCCTCATTGACTGACTGACAACTGGAAGTTAGATTTTTAGTTACTTAGAAATCAATTAATAGTTACTTAATTGAGTACGCAAATAAGTGACGTCACAGGTTGCTATTGACTAACAAAATGGAAGCGGAAATCGCGTTTTGACAGTCATAAAAACTATGTCAAATGACTGGTGTTGCCTACATTTCAGTCTTAGGCAACGTTTATGTAGTTTGGGGATCTTGGCTATGAAAACGATGGATACAAACGAACTTACTTTTATTTAAATATTTTATAAACCTTCCTATCGCTTAAAACGTTCAAACACACCGCTTATTTAACCATAGTCTCTCTCCCTCTCTCTCTATCCATCTTTTGTCTCACTCACACCTTTACGTTTCATTCTGCACACCATCCTGATGTTCCATTTCATTCTCCATCCTACATTTATAATAATTATTACCTTTTCAGTGTACTTCAGGAACTGCGACTTGGCAGTACCAGGATCTCCGCAAATGAGGACATTGATGTCACCTCTCACTTTGTGCTTGTCACCTAAAATTACACAAGAATACTTCAGAGTGGAAAAAAGCACTCACTGGAATGAAGTTATATTTACTTCATGGAAGTAACCAAATTTATTAAATTCATATTCCATACTAATATGGCGAAAGTGAGCAACGTTTTCACAGCTAAACTACTAGATCGATTTTAAGAAAATTTGGAACAGACAAAGCTTGAACTATAATACGTTGACGAAGTTTTGGGCAAAAGCTAGTATTTACATAGTATAAAACAAAATCGCTCCTCGCCGTCTGTCACGGGTAACTTAATCTAAAAAACCAGACACAAAGTCAAACAAATCCATTACGAACGACAAGTTTACCCTTGTCGCACCAATCATCATCATTAATTTCAGCCGAAAGACGTTCACTGCTGGACATAGGCCTCCCCCAAAGGGGGGTTTTTGCCATAATCACCACGCTTGGCAGGCGAAAAATGCCACATGTTTTCACATACCTGGATTCTTAGGTTCCCCTCCAAATAACGCCAACGCTAGTCCCCTCTTAATATAATCATGTCCGTATATCGACGGTGCGATACTCTGCACTATCCTCTCTCCTATACGCGGGTCTTTGGACAGTTTCACTATGGTAGCCACATCTTCGTCTGTCAAAGAGTCCACGATGTGCTTGCAGTCTTTCACGACTATGTAGTTGGCTATTATTACTGTTGCGAATACTGGGAAGCCCTGTGGAGAAAGATCATTGCTGGTTTTTTTTATCAAATAAAACAAAATAATCTTACAATGCAATAATGTTAAGTTTATTACAACATGTTGTTACTTTATTTGAACAGTCACAAATTCAGTAACCAGGAACTTAGAGAATCACTTGAGCGTCGTTCACTTCGATCGTTCGCTCGCACTAGTTCACAATTTCAAATTCAAATCTCACCCAACTCGTCACCGCTGGCTGCCCGCAATTTATACGCGTTCCAGGACATATTCGAGAACATTCTAGCATATACGGGAATGGTTTACGAGGCAAGCAATTCGACTATCTAAACAACAGCTGCCATAACTGGCCCTGGGTCTTTCAATAAACATTTTTTTGTCATAGGAGTCACAGACAGCCCTCTGTGCAGAGCCTGCATGAGGGCGGATGAGACAGTAGCCCATGTGCTTCTGAACTGCCCTGAGGTAGCTTCATACAGGGCAAAGTACTTCGGTGACCTAGGTAACCTACGGGAGATCGCCAGCGACGTCAAGGCGCTGCTGGCCTTTCTTGGGGAGCTCGGGTGGATCGAATGATTTACTTCTCACCTGTACGCAAAATACGCGCTGAGACGTGGAGTTGTGGACAACAGCCCGTGATACTACTACTACATACGGGAATGGTCTAAAATGTTGCAACACGAGACCGTATAGCACCTATAGTTTTGCTACTCAATAGTAGATTCCAATGCAACTCTTGTGAACTCCCTCGAGAGAGTAACAGAATGGGTCCGTCTCACTAGCTATGAGAAATGAGATGAGAGAATAATAAACAAGAAATTAAGTAATGACAGCTAAAGAGATTCACAAAGGACCTACTATATTCATCCTAGACCAGAAGGCCTAAGAAGAATAAAAACTGTACTAAAATAGTTTTTATAGGCACATAAGACATTTCAGCTCTTTCTGACGACACTGCACTATTTTGCATTATGCTTGCCTTATTTCTGCCTGCCGATGGTCACCATATTTTTTAACACAATAAATAACTTACCTGTTCAGTGTTAAGCGAGCCATCATAATTGTTGGTATAAATCCCGGTGAGGTCCACCTCGTCACCGGGCTTGCAGCGGTCGCACAAGTCTGCCAACAATATGCATTCCTTGCTGCGAGGAATACGCCCCGCGGGAATGCGGCCCGGAGACTCCTGGATTGTGACTTTCTGGTAGTTACGGTATACTGTTTGTTCCATGTTTACCTGGAAGAAAGTTAGAAAGACATGGAATTAAAATGGCTCAAAATCTAATCGAAATCTTATGTCAGCCTGTAGGTAAACAGAGGTGTATCTGACAGATTGGGAATGAGATTGGCACCCTGTTTGTTACCTATACTTTGTATACAAGCTCGCGTCACGGTATTTTGCAATACCATACCATACCAGAATCTTAATAAATTGATCTAATGCAAATATAACTAGTACTACACCTATGTTTCGAGTTGTTCTTTAGTTTAGTGTATCAAAAACATTTTTTCATTTTACGCCCACTTGTGCCAAAAACGTAACTCAGAGTTAGTTGCTAACACAAGGTTTATTAACAATCTTATATACAGGGTGTCCGGTAATTCATGGATAACCTTGAAATGGCTTATAGTAGAAGTTATGGCCATTCGGAAAAAATAGGAAAAAACAAATTACGAAAAAAAAAAAACATTTCTAGTCGTAGTGCAATAAAGTAAAAAAAGGCAATTTTTTTTTTTTTTTATATTTAATCTTAGGTACTACTTATGATAGATCTTTTTTTTCGTATTTTTAATGGCCATAAGTTCTACTATAATTAAGCCATTTCAAGGTTATCCATTAATTACCGGACACCCTGTATACACATTTTCACTGTGTTTGTTTAGGCTAATCTCCGGGATTCCTCAAAATGGAACATATGTTATCTCTGAGTGAGCACTCAAAGATAGAGAGAGAGTATGGCAGACATAATGTATGTTACACAGATATAGATAGACCTAGATAACGCAAGAGCAACTACTTCGCGTGCCTATTTTCGTGCCTAACTTATGATAAAAAATCGTAAGTAAAAAAATAAAGTAAACGTTTCCTTCTATCGGTAAGTTATTTTGTGATTAATATTATGCGTAATTAATTTAAAAAAAAACAATTATTTTTAATCTAATACCCTCAGTAATACCTGGTAATTCCAAATTTAGGAAAAACAAAACATTCGTATTACATTGTGATGTCCAAAAAATGGCACGCTTGGTTTTCATACAGATCGTGATACTTGCGTTATCTAGGTCTATCTATATCTATGGTATGTTAGCAGCTAACTAACACTGACTGGTTGTTACAAACAGCTCTGAGGGACTTACAAAATGTATTCGAAGAAGCTTTATATACTTACCATGAAAGGTCCAGCACTCTGACACTCCGGACAAGACCCCGGCCTGACCTCCGAATTCTGGGTTTGCACAAACGGTCCCAAGATATACCCACACCTATTACAGTCATACTTGACCACGGACAATTGGGGAAGCACTCCAGTAGTCGCAGTAATTACTCCCACAGTTCTCACAAGTTGGTTCAAGTGAAGTTTCCGGAATGTTCTCAATTCTTCAATGAGTGGAAGGTCGGATATTCGCACGTGGATTTCGGAGGTGACTCGCTCGTAGCTTGGAAATATTTGGAGAACTATATCTTTGGCTACCTGTAAAGAAATTGTAGTGTTTATTGATAGTAATGTTATGCACCCAGGGTAAATGATTGTGATGAGCACTTGTGTTTGCCTTGTGTCTGGGTGTTGTTTATCTATATATGTATGTATAAAATGTATTTGTGACACCCATAGTACAGGGTCTCCCTAGTTTGGGGTCAGAGATGTCTATGTGTGAAGTGTCCCCACATATTATGTATATTAAGTTATACAAAGTTTAGTCCAGTACTCACTTCAATCAGTATATTTATAATAAATGCAATACTTTGTTTATATTTTACGTAATCTTACATTTTAGGGTATATAAAATGCATAGTTTCGCATCCAAACGATTTTTTGTTTGATTTGGTTATTTATTCAGCTTGTTGCGTTTAATATGAGTCATTGCTATACAATGGGTAGATGAAACGGCGGATGACATAGACCTTTCCCGACGCGACGTCTCGTTCTACACAAAAGTCTAGTCTTATTTTATTTAATTAAACTCGCTGAAATTTTGAAATTCGATGGGACGAGATTAGATATCATTACAGTGTCCCTATCTCTAAAATATCATTTAGATTAATTACTTTTTGACCAACATATTACAAGAAAAAGTTAATTATGTGGAGCGCGTTTTAGATAATGTCCTCATAAGCGGTAATTTGATGGCAAAATAACTGATGGTCAAAGCAACCACAACATTTATATGTGGAAACTTGTAATAAGTTGTAGTAGCCATATTTTCAATATCTAAGGGTGTTACTACACCAATCGATCGATCATCGATCGATGCCATCGGTCGACATCGATCGACGTTGAGCGATTAGTGTGGTAGCTTTGGCTGATCGACGGATACCGTTCGACTAACTAATCGATCGATTGCCGGTCGATGGCATCGGTCGACGTTGATTGATGAACTCCGGCTATAACCCATCACTAAGCTGCTCGATCGACGTTGACTAATCCATTCTACCATCAATCGATCGATCGATCTGGTAGAAACTATCGATCAACGTCGACTAATCCATTCGAGCGACGATCGATCGATTGGTCTGGTAACACCCTTAGCTTTTTATAACTTGTTCGATCGTTTTGGTGTCACTAGACAGAGCCGTTCCAGTTCAGATCGAGCACGAATAAAAACTCACACTAGGCACACACACTAGGTGAGTTGCAAAAATAGTCATGTTTCTACTACACTCACAATATTTTATTTTATTCCATTTTCTTATCTCGAGCACATAGGTATCCCTGGTACCTACGTACTAAAACACAAACTAAAAAAAAAATACAAGAAAAAATATAATTGACAAACAAAAAAAAAAATTTGTGTAGGTAGCAGAAAGTTAAATATTTTTGCCTGTAAACCAATTAGCTGGTTTGACTGTACGTGTCTGTACAAAAAAAAATATATGTTTGTAGTAGGCTCGATACCCGCACACATACACACAGGCATTTCGTTACGTGACGATTTCTACTAATTCGTACTACCCGTAAGCTTCTACTTCTAACTTCGTTCCAAAAAAGGCTGTAATTCTTCCAGACGCAATAAATTGTGCACAGTGGCTGAGTGATTGGTTGCTTCGCTGCGTGTCGTGGGTTCGATTCCAGCACAGAACAAATATTTGCATGAACTACAGATAGTTTATCCGGGTCTGGCTGTTTGTGTATATGAGTTTAGATGTTTGCACCCAGGATACAGGAGAAATACCTAATGAGGGGTAACATTTTCTTCTAAAAAAAACTCACCTCATCAAAAATCTGCAACATCTGGAAGGGTGCTTCAGGTAAAAAGTAGGCCAACACTTGTTCCCGCCTCGCCAACACATCGAACTCCACGTGGAATGACGCCTGGTTGTGTTCGCACATGCGACGAATTCGCTCCTTATACACAAACTGACCTTTACTGTTTGTGAATGTACGGAGGAAGTTTTTGAATCTGGAAGTAAGAATATGGTTTGAAAAAGAGGTTCAATACATTGGGACCCCGGCAATTCAGCCCCAGTCTAATTCGGCGCCCCCTGTAATCCGAAATGCCTATCACTGTTGAATGTAGGTATACAAACATTAGTTTGGCAAATCTTCAGTAATGTAGGCAATGCATGATAGAACAGGTGGCAACTTTTACGCGCCACCACGACACTGTATTGTGCTCGACGCTCTCTATAATTTGTCGAAATACAAGGTAGGGTAAACTATACTAATGTTGGCACCCTGGTCGTTTTTTAAGGACGCGGTACCCGAAAAATACTGATTTTCGGTTATATTTGTAGAAAAGGTAACCGCGTGTCGTCCAGCGTTGTAATTAATTCTGTATAGTAATAAGCAGAATAAAGTGCCAATCATTGGGGATAGGGGGGGGGGGGGGGGGGGTGGGGGGGCTTGCTAACATTACTATAGTTTACCCCTCTTTTTCAAAAACTATAATCCGACAAATTCGATAGTCCGACACTGCTCTGCAAAACGTTTGTCGGATTACCCGGTCCATTATATTTTTTAAATATGAAGCGTCGTCTTCGTCTATGGGCGGAGTCATGAACAACAATAGTCACTATCACTACACATTATAA
Source organism: Charanyca ferruginea (assembly GCA_947361185.1). Lineage (NCBI taxonomy): Eukaryota > Metazoa > Arthropoda > Insecta > Lepidoptera > Noctuidae > Charanyca > Charanyca ferruginea. The sequence continues at coordinate 16,883,055 of OX376077.1, read as the reverse complement.
ATTCAAATTGTTTGTGTTCGTTTGGTCTAATCTCCTGAACTACTGGTTCGATTCTGTAAGTTCTTTCGCTAGTAGAAAGCTATGTTATCCCTGAGTGCCACAGGCTATATTTTTATTCAAAAACTAAGGGTCCGTAAAAATCCGGAGGAGCTCGTGGCTAAGTAAAAGCCATACGGATAGATTGGTCAAGGTTAAGCTATGCTTGCCGCGGTCGGTTTGTGGATGGGTGACCATCTATTTCATACCGAGTATCCTCCAAGCTTCGGAAAGGATCTAACGCCGTTGGTCCCGGCTGTCATTCGTAGATCTTAGGCAGTCGTTATGGGTAGTCTATAGTAAGTCTGACAACCAGTCTTACCAAGAGGAATCGTGTTACCCTGCAACTGGGTTGTGGAGGTCAGATAGGCATTCGATCCATGTAAAACATTGGTATAAATCTTTCAACATAGTTGCGAAAAGGCTAGGCAGATAACGATGAAAGATCCGTAAAAAAAAATTACGCGGACGAAGTTTTGATACTAACCTGTTAGCAATTTCAGTTCTCGGCCCCAACATAGAAACCCACTCCTTGGTAGTATAACCCTTGGTATCCTCCAAGTTCTCAATACTCTCGATGCCCTCCTCCACTTGTTCCTCACTCCCCATGGCAGCTTTCTCTGCAGCACGACGGCGCTTCGCCCGCGGAGCGCCCGTGCTTTCCTCGTCAGATTCATCTATCGAAATGGGCAACTATACTATTAGTTTTTACATAAGTCTTTTATTCATAGAAGAAAATTTTATGTTTTCTATAAAAAAATACTCTTTTCGATTGAAGACAGTTATAAAAGTTTGGTGAAATTCGTCCTAGTGTGTTGCAGTCTATACATAGAGAGTTGGCCCAGAACAAGGCTACAAGTTTGGTGTCATTAGTAGCGGCACAGTAAAGATATCTAACAGTATTGTCACTAGTTTAAGGTCACGCGCTTAAGTACCTACGGCTTGCTTTCGTTCGAACGTCCAAAATCCAGTCGGGTTGCCACGCGCTCGCTAAGTGTACGTATACCACAGATATTTTTTTTCCGATACAGTTTAATTAATAGTTCTGTACGATACTGCGACCGCAGCTTTAGTAATGGGTAGTCGTGCAAATTGCAGTGTAGACGACTGTCGAAATAAAACAACCAACAAAAGTTTATCCTTTTTTACATTACCTAAGAAGGAGCCGAGGAGGAAAGGTAAATATTTTGTATTTATTTTTTCTTTGTTGATTCTTTTTTTTTATAACAGAGAGTTCTTTGTGTGATGTTAAGAAGAAAGTTTTATAATAGTAGGTACGTAATTATAAGTAGGTATGTTTTCCTAAGGAGTACTTGTTAAAGTTATTTGTAATATTTGCGACGAATAGATTTAATAATCGAAATTTACGGGAGGGTGAAACTAAAAAGTTCGTTGACCATTATATTAAAGTAAGGCATTTGTGATTTTGAATAAATATATACTTTTTAAAATGTAAAAATGTTTTGTTATTCACCTATTCTTTTGTGTAATCATTTCATAACATAGACAGCCCTAGCGTTGCGTAATTTGACGCAGGTGATCGCCCGACACCACGTCAGACAACGTAGTAGATACTCTCGAGCGTGTGCGTAAGGTACATTTTAGCGCGCACGAACGGCTGTAATATTTTTGTAGGCAGTTATAGCGTTAGGTATCTATCTTTTTCTACGGAGTGAACTATCTGTTCCAAAGGAACTATTAGTTAATCTGTGGTAGCGGTAGTAGGGAGTATTCCTGAGGCGTGTAGCACACATACAAATGTTACAATAAAGTTGTTGTTGTTTTAAGTCATTGTAATTTATTCAACTCTTCATGTGACCCGAAGGCTGGCATATTCTTGGGCCAAAGAATCAGCATTGCTTGTATAGCAATGTTGATTTCACATGGCAATGCTGCCAGCCTGTTGGGGATGTGTCCTAATGACATCAATGTGGACATGTTTTTTGATGCCCTATAAACTCCCTCCTCCCTTTTTCTTCAAATTGTGATAATACTATTATGTTGAAGTTGATTTTTAAATTATAACTAGGCTGAAAACCAGCACTTTTAGAAGGAACTTAAAAATAATGTCTCCCAAACGCCCACATTTTATCACTCTATCATCTAAGCCTATATTAAACAATAAAAAAAAAAGAGAAACAAATTAAAGGCCAATCTAACCATGTCTAACAATAAATTGGGTTTAGTTCTACCTAACCATTCTAGTTGATGGTTTAGGTGAACCCTTATTTATAATTTTGTTAGAGAACTTGGGCCCAGTAGGGAACCACGTTTATCGCGGCATCAGTGGCATTGTTAAAGTCCTTTAAAGTGTGTGTAGAAGAATTTTTATTATTATTTTAAATCTATTAAGTATATTAAGTTAAATGTAAGTTGACCTGTTATTATAATAGAAACCTGATCTCTTACCATACAACAAGTCACGGTCATCCCTTCTGATGCGACCCTCATCTCTATCTCTTCTTCTCAACTCCTGTTCAGCAGCCACACGGTCTTGTACTGACATTGGGTCGTAGTCATCGTCGTCCAAGTCTTCAGCATCATACCGATCCAGGGCCGGCATTGGGCGGTAGTCACTGTGGAATAAGATAAAAGATTGGTTAACTACTAAGATCACAAATCTTCACTAATATCATAAAGCTGAAGAGTTTGTTTGAGCAAGCTATCTATCTTCAGAGAAAAACTCTAAAAATTCTATTGCTAAAAAGAAGTTTATCACATTATCCCTGAATGCTATATTATATTGTAAATATCAGTTCATTCAAAATAATATAAAGCTAGTAAAGTATGAGGCTCAATTCACACAGAGGATTCCGCTCGACTCATGAACATCTTTAAGCGATACTATGGTTTTAAATCTAGAGATAACGTTGAAAATGGTTTGTCAGCAAAACTGCCAGTTGCTGCTATGATATAGAACCCAGCAAACATCTTAAATAATCATGGCTTGTGTGCAGGTATGGACCTGCACACGATGATTATTTAAGATGTTTGCTGGGCACACGTTATATGGATAACGTGTATCAAAATTGCCCCTGCTTCATACGTTCTTCAAATGACACTTACGCCTCCATATTATCATTGAACAGTTCCTCTCCATCGCCCTCTTCCTCTTCAGGATTGTCTCCGAGGATGGCGCCCTCATCTTCAAACATTTCATAGTCGCGCGCTGGTGACGTCATTCGTGACCGCGCTCCATCGCGGTCTGGTGTGTCGGGGGCTGGCGAACTCTGAAAAATAAAAAGTAACGGGTAAACAGCTTATATCATGAGTTATTGTTTTAAGGGTTCACACTTCCTATCCTTAATAGTTACAGATGTTAGCTAACGCTGCACATATAGGTATTTGTAGGATCTACGCGGCCAAAATTATTTTAATGCTTAATTGGTATATAAATGACGTCAATAAATCAAAAACCTTTTTTTACATTAAAAACATATATTTAACATACATAAAAATTACATAAATATGGTATAAAGAAAAATCACATTTTAAAATTAAGTATTTCGACTTTCTTCGTCGCTCTCTGACGAATTTTCTGATATATTGGATTCCGCAGATACAAACATGGCCAAAGTTTCGGGCAAAAATGTTCCTGCTTTCCCTTTTTTTATAGTTCGCATGCTACTGAGCAGAGGATCTGAAGTAAGTAGAAGGCAATTAAAAATATCTTGATTACAACTTTCCCTGGAAAATTTCCTTTGGCGGTAACATCTAAAGTATTTATTGCGAGCCTCAGCTGCTTCCTCAGACAGTTGTCCGATTGGTAACAATGCCTTTTCGATTATGACTGCGCCATGGACTAAAATCTTGTGCATTGTTGGCGTCATAGGATGCCAATCATATAGGTTCACATAGTCTTTCGCCTTTTGCTCCTCTCACTTGCGTCTTCAAATGACTTCGATGGTCTTCCTGGTCGCTTTTGTGAAGTTTTTGCAACAGGTATTTCAAAAGTACCTTCTAGCCAAGAACGGTTGTATTTCATGAATTTGTCTTTTTTATAATGAGCTTTGGACCACCTTTTTTTTAATTCTGATTTAAAATGGGCAAAACTTTGTTTCAAATAATTAATTTGGTCTGTATTGTAATCTTCACATGACAGAACTTGATCCTTTAAGTATTTTAATTTGGCATCTAAATTGGGCAAGTTTTCTTTATCCATGCAGTTGAACAAGTATTGTCGGGTCACAATTCTTGCTCCTGATGCACCTCCTGAAAATAAAACAAAGATAAACTTTGTTTAAAATCAATAATACATATTTCCCATTTTATACGAAATTGCACTTAATAACTTTAAGTTCCAAAAACTGTATTTATCCGGACGTTTCGTAGAAGTAAATTTGGTAGTAGTTTTAAGATAAAGGATCAAATAATAACGTGCATAAAAAACCAAAGCCCGATCTTTCCCGATACATAAACAAAAACACTTGTAAAGAAAAAAGTATGAAGAAAACCATGTAATTAAAATTAGTTTATTTATGATACAAAAAAAAAGGTAGTTTGATAATTGCATATTACTTTGTTATTGTAGTTAATAAGTTTCTTACCTTGTCTATGACTTTAAATTCGTAAGAACAACTCAAAAACTTAAAAAACCACTTTAGAAATCTAATGTTCAGAAAAATGCCGAGAACAGACACATGCACTTGGTGAAACGGTCAAATTCCGACTGACACCACGGGGTGGGGTTGCGCAGTAGCAGGTAGATAAAGTACGGGTATTGTGTCCGAGTTCGTTATCTATTCGTGGAACCCGATTTTACAAATTTTATTATTACTTTGTTTTTGGGACTTATGGCCGCGTAGATCATGCAAATACCTGTATGTGTGCTGGCACTTTACTTGGGATTAATTAACGTTAATTTTTGGTTGTTAACTTGGTAAATCCATGTAACATAGCCAGTTAATCTTAAGTTTGTTTCCACACCCATCTTTAGCCGTGAAACAATGATATGACGGCAGTGGCTGAGCGATCGGCTGCTGCGCTGCATGTCACAGGATCGATTCCAGCATGGAACAAATATTTGTATGACCTACAGATAGATGTTCCGGGTCTGGCTGATTCAGTATTATGAGTTTGTTTTTAAAAATACCCACAATACAGGAGAAAATCATAATAAGAGGCACAATTTTTTCTTGAAAAAAAAAAAAAACGACGAATATACTCTTCTCCCTTTTTTGCTTTAATATCTCTATTGGAGGTCATGTATTTTTGACGACACGGTTGGTGCAGTGGTTGAGTGATTGACTGTTGCACAGCATGTGGCGGGTTTGATACCCGCCCAGGGTAAAGTGTTTAAAGAACTTAGTAGCTCTTTAATAATAGGGTATTTTACTCTATACGAGAAAAAATCTATAAATATGTTATTGAGACAGATTAGGCCTATAGCAGTCGGAAAATGTAAGTTTTAGTTCATAAAATAACAAAACAAATTTTTGAATTCAATTCCAAGTTTTCAGTATTTTTAATCTGTTATAAAACACCGTGAAATAGTAGCGGCCATGTTATTACGACGTACGGCTGTGTAAGCAAAAAATTGACAACTGTCAGTCAACCGATTGGCGTAATATAGGCTTTGTACTTTTATTATTTTCATAACGAACGTAATTTTTTCATTATTACACCTATTACAAAATATGCTTTTAATTATTTTTACATGATATACAATTATCATATTTAATATGAGCTCATTTGATACAAAACGAACTGACGTCATTTACGCTGAGCAATATGGCGTCCAGTAAGAGGCGTTTTCGTCAAACTACGCGCGAAATTTGAAAATTTAAAATTTAGATGCATTTTTATGGCACTTATCGATTGAATAAAAATTTTGTGTTTTTTTTGGTGGCATATTAGCACTACAGAATTTGAGACACTTTTCAAAAATGGGTGTAAAACCCTATTAATAAAAAAGAGGAAACAAAACACGCAAAGCGGTGCTTACCACAGGACATGACGAAATGTCTAATACTCTAATAAATATGTGGCAGCTTAAAACAATGTACTTTATGCATAGAGAAATAAGATTGTTTTACTTAAACATTATTCTGTTTGTGTACATTCTCAAAACATTCTGGTCTGTGGGATGTCCAGGTTAGAATAGCACCCCCCCATTTCATCCCGAGGGTGTTGTCGAAGGCGACTAAGGGAAAATCCGGAAGTCGTGCAGCAGTGGCTTCCGTGTACTTAACAACCTCACTGCGATCCCCTAGACGCCTGCCAAGCGTGGGGCTCGTGCAACGCCCCCATTTATGGGGAAGGCCTTTGTTTAACAGTGGACATCTTCAGGCTGATGATGATGACATTCTCAAAAATATAGACTGCATCGAAGGCGGCTCATATCAAAGGAAAAGCTATCTTACACAGGTGGAAATCATTTGACAACATACTTTATGCATAGTCATAATTTGTAATAGGATCTGTTTTTTTACTTTTTAGTCCATATGCCAATGCGTTTACGAATCCTTTTAATTAACATAATACATTATATAATAAAGAAATCTTTGGCCGCGAATATAGCGATTGGGTTGTGAAGTTTTAATCCGTGGATATTGAAAATGCGAATTAAAGAAGTGTGAATAAGGAGCTTTTACTGTATTTAAAATGTATTTGTGTATGTATATCAGCTGTCTGGCACCCATAGGGTTAAAATTTAGTATACGGTAGCACGAATTAAGGGATGGGTGGTGTTGGGGAGTGGCGGGGGGAGGTCCACCGACCCCCTGGTACCACTCCTATGAAAAGTAAATGCATTTTTTGTAACCTAACCTCAAAACACTAAAGTTGACTAAAAAGCGTAGGAGGGGAGCCCCGCTTCCTAAATAATCCTAAATAATCCTCCTAAATAACCTCGAAGGGGATGGCGGGGTCGCCGTTTGCTCGCTTTGGTCGCTCACTAGACCCCTAACCTATGCGAGTCGGGGTGCCCCCAGTCCCGAGCTCGCTACGCTCGCTCTTGCATGCATTAATGAGACTGCTAATGTTATAATTGAGGACCCAACCCCTTCCAACTGCAATACTTTTTACCCCCCAACTCATGCTACCGTATACTAGATCCTACCCAAAAAATATGGTATAAAATTATACTAGATACAAAAGTAGAAATAGAATAAATAGATAGCATTGCTTCTCATGTTAGGGTTTCCTTTTCTTATCAAGACATTTGAGTTTGGGAATTGCTTTTTAGTGTTTCTGAGTTACTTCTAAACCTTAAATAAAATAAAAAAAACAGTCCAGGACTCATTTTCAGACATGCAGAGTGTTTTTATAAGAATTGCAAATAGCGATAAAAGGTTTTTTACTTTCTGGGAAATAACGAAACACATTATTTAGGATAAGATATTGCACAACAGTAAAGTAAGCTTTTATGTAAACAAAAACAGGCACAATTGAATTGTCAAGGCGTCGATTAGTTAGTCTAGTCAGAAAGTTAAAGCTTGTTGCTCGTTCCAAAACGTAGATAGGTCTCTATGGAGAAGAATGAGCAAGAAACTCCACAGACACTCTTGGAAACCAATTTTTTACAAAATACTGGTTACATTATTCTTGATACGTGAAAACAATGAGGGTAATATAGCAGTACAAAAAAACATAAACCAAAATATCAAGATAAAACCCATGGCAGTTATAGCATTAACTTAACAGGTACGCCGAGCGGCCCCAATAGTTTAACAATAATAATATATCAGCAAACACTGCACTATAGAAGAAACCTTTACTCACCATGGTTTTTTTAAACTTATTATTCTAAAAATACACAAAACTACACTGAAATACACACTAAATAATGTTTTCTTTCAAAAATAAACGATAATTCGTTATACAAAAAAAATAAACAGGTTAACTTTGTGTGAGAAAACGTGAATGTCAAAAAAACGCGCGAATTCGCATCGCAACAGCATCAAACTATATTCTGTCACAAATTGTCAAACAGTTTCGATAACAATTTTCAACCTTAAACCAAGATGATAAGGCATAGGCAATACGAAGCGATTACGACAGCTTCTTTATTATTTATGAACTGCTGTATTGTTTATGCATCGAACGAAACGTAAATGCGATGCGTTCAATTATTTTTCTTTTATTATAATGTTCATAAGTTCATACTTCATAGCTAACACAAAGTATAATGCTACCACTTCACATGGCGTATTTGTGCAAATATTCGCCTTACTTGGATAAAACCAAATAGACTTTATTTGAATAATGCTAGGGTACACTTTGTATTATCCAAGTAAGGCGAATATTTGTACAAATACGCCATGTGAAGTGCCAGCATAAAAATAATAATCGATCGCTCCAATAGTTGTAACAGCCAATGGCATAGTTTTCGTTTGACCTGAGTAGGCCTGAAGAGGCGTAGGTGTGAGATAGTACACCGTGGTAGTTATAGCAGGTAAGAGTCCGACACACCCCTCGTCTGCCCCCACAGAGTACATTTTAATATATAGAAAACCCCCTCGTCTGCCCCACCCCTCGTCTGCCCCGGACGGACGGGAGATAAGTTGGTGGTTGAAACAGGTTAGTGGCTGGCCCTGATGATTGAGATTTCCCGCGAACCCAAGGTGTACGATTAAAGACACCTAAGGAACCCCACGTAAGATAGTTGGTTGGATTAAGGCCTTCGGAAAGCAGAAATCGTAAAATATCGTAATGTCAGAAAGTTTCACCTCTCTGGAGCTCTCACTGCTGGTATCTTGCTTGGGCCCCGTTTACACCGGTGGGATACTAAATATTTTACTAACTGACCCTACCGACGTCCTATTTTACCTATCTATGTGTCCTACTTTACCTACCTAATTAACCTTCCCTGCACGCGTACCTAGCATGACCACGCTATGTCTACGGAAGAATAGACATACTGACAGGATGAAGAATAGAGAAACTGTACTGACTTGTCTATTCTTCCTGTCAGTATGTCTATTCTTCCGTAGACATAGCGTGGTCATGATACGCGTGCTGGACTACTACAAATATTTCAAGACCCAAAATTAGTCCAACCGGTCCAGCCAGCCGTTCTCGAGTTTTAGCGAGACTAACGAACAGCAACTCATTTTCATTATATAGAGTAGTTGACCCGGCAGGCGTTGTCCTGTCAATAAATTGGTTTTGCAATTTTTTTAGTGTTTAAACCTTCTTAACCTTCCCTCGACTTCCACACATATTTTAAGACCAAAATTAGGTAAATTGGTCCAGCCGTTCTCGGGTTTTAGCGAGACTAACTAACAACGATTCATTTTTATTATATTATATTTTCATAAGGAAATGTATTATAATATTGATTTTATATTTAGAACCTACTTTATAACTACTCCTTTATAGTCCTAAATAAAAAAAAATAGAAGAACCATAAGCTTCTTGGGATGAGCCCATCCTTCGGGCATCTAAAAATTAAATAGTCTGCATCATCGCTGTCAATAGGACAAGTGATCAAAAGTCAAAAAACAGTTTTTGCACTGACACTCATCCATGATAAATTGATAAAAGTATGAAGTTATGAACGCAATATAACCTCAAAGTTTAACATCTTGACATGACCATTTGAACCTGACATTTATTTTTGTAGTAATGCTTAGTAAATATGGCTAAATATATAGCTCAAATTATAGTCCTTGGTGCCCAGGTAGTAGGAAGAGCTTTTGCGAGAGCTCTCAAACAAGAAATAGCTGCATCTCAAGAAGCAGCGAAACGAGCTGGTGGTGGACCTGAAGGCACTAGGAGAGCTGCAGCAAATGCATCAGCTGGTCTTACACTAGAAGAAGCAATGCAAATTTTAAACTTAGACAAATTGGAAAAGGAAAAAATTATCAATAACTATGAACATCTTTTTAAAGCAAATGAGAAGTCAAACGGTGGGTCCTTCTATATACAATCAAAAATAGTAAGAGCCAAAGAAAGATTAGATGAAGAATTAAAACATCAAAAAGCAGAACCAAATAAACAAAAAGATACGTCATGAAACTATGATGGTTAATTCATGTGGACTAGAGCTATTACCTATTTTTATTGTTGTAGATATTGTTATTTTAGTTAAAACAGTGTTCCGTTTGTAAAATATTTATTGCATAAAAAATGGATACCACAATAGTGACTAGAATACATCAGTCTTCATAACATACATTGTTGATTACACATTACAAAATTACAATTCATAAAACAATGTCACAATCATAAAACCATTGATGCTAAAATATTAAGAAATTAGAAATCAATAAATATTTGTTATGCATTACACTGATTTTTACTACTAATCCCAATATAGTAATAAGTATTATAATGTTTACAACTTGATTAAATAGATCTATTATAATTACCGGCACATAAGTTGGCAAGAGATTTTGTAGTGGGGGAAGATCGTGCACACACAATTTCATACATTTTTACATGTGCGAACTTGTGCACTATAAAATATCTTGCCAACTTTCGACTTACTACTTGCCAGTAACTGTATATGTACCGTCAAACGGGGTGAGTAGGGATGCAGGGGTGAATCGGGACGAAACTTGAAAGGGTATTTTCACTTTGAAATAATACAGTTTGTTGACACAACTTACTCTCATGACTCAATAATAAATATTTCTTCCTAGTGTCCTTGTTGGCAAGAAGCTATTTATTTCGATGTTAAAAACCACTTTAAAGTTTCGTTCCGATTCACCCCTGCATCCCTATTCACCCCGTTATAAGGTATTATCTATTGTGCTTGGAAGCTTGAACTATTGAATTTGTGCTAGGCAACATGTAACAATATTTCAGTCATAATTATTATATTTTACTTTTGTTATAATTAAGAAGTAACAAGACCAATGTTATGTAATTGAAATATAACCACAGTCTTGCATGGTATTACATTATTTGAGATCTTTGGCTTCTCATTACTACTGCAAAAAACTACATCCTGTAACTCTTAGTGGATATGTAAAAACTTTAACCTACAAAAACATACCTACATCTACGATTACAATTCCTTACAATAACATGTAACCAAATAGGTTCAATATGACTAGAAATAATTGCTAGTATGGAATGTCACAATGGAAGATTTTGAGCAAAACAATTCTATCTGGATACACATCAATATTTTTAAAAGAGATCTAAAAGGTTTTCCATCACTTGTTCCCACTCCATGTATAAATATCACTTTTCGAAAATCGAGATCTTTTTATCTAATACTCCTCCAAATATGGATTATGAAAAATCTTACTATTAACATCTATACTTACATTTTTTCAAGTTAATAATTCTATAAAATGGACTTATACATACACAAAATAAAAAATTAGGCTCATAAATAATTTGAAGAGTTCTTACTTCGATGTTGGATATAAATAAATTGTAAATACTCTTTGTTATTAATAAATTAATTAAAATTAAATAAATTAAACATCTACAAATGGCAGTGTTGTTGATGAGATCAGTTTCATCTAGGGTTTTACATCCATTAGAACAACAACTTCATAGGGACTACACTCTGACATACCCAATGTATTACAGAGCCAACCATAAAAACCCTTCTCAAAATCACAAACATCCTTCCACCAATTGGCAGCACTGAACGTAAGCTGGACTATACCAGCATACAAACCCAGCCCAATAGTAAAAAATAGTATCAAAAATGGGTACGACAAAATCACAATTGGAGCCAGTAAAACTTTTTTAATGCAGCTGAAATTCTCAGTGACATGAGAGAAAACATTATACCAAGCCATTGTACCCATGTAGAATGAGTACAAGGCTGAAATGCATGCAACAAATGGTATGCACATTAGGCTGAAGAGAAAAATATGTGGACCGTTGTATAGGGAACATTTGGATATGTCCATCTTGTTGTACTCTTCAGCGACAATAGCTGCCTCAATAATCTCAAGTTCCTCCCTAGATATGTTGAGTTTCACATCAACATTCTGGCCTTTCTTCTTTCCTCTTTTGATAGTCCCTGTCATAGTCAAATATCCATCCTTAGAAGTGTCTGTCAAAGAGCAGTCAGGGGACATTGATCCCTCAGATTCAATGCGCAAAGCAGTTATTTCAGTATCAGTGTTATCTCCCTCCATAATCCCAGGGACAATGTTCACTCGTTTTTTCCTTTTAGCACTGTTTTTGAGGCTGTCAGTGAGGTTGCCCATTTCGAAACTGTTTTCAGACTGTGTTTGTGACAAGCTGTTTGGTGTGGCTGATGAGCTTTCATTCTGATCTGAGTTTAGAATCTTCAGACTTTTCTGTATGTCACTGTCATTAGTATCTCTCAAATCACCATGACTGGAGCAAGCATCTGAAGAGTTTTCATATATTGGCGACAGATCTATTATCTCCCGACTGCTGGTAAGAGTAGACAAAGCCTGGTATCCATTCTTCTGGATATTTTGTTTCTCAGATTCTGAGTCTCCATTCAAATCATTCAATTCTTCATCATTGACGTCATTGATTATTGGGAGATTAATTTTCATGTTGGACTTTAGGCCTTCCATGGTTGAGTGAATTATGCCATTGACCACATGCTCTGAAACTGGTGACAACCCATTCTTGTATTTTGTTTGTGCTTCATCTGCAACTCCCTGAAAAATAACAGAATCTTGAATTAAAACAATGCTTCATTAAACAATTTAATATGTGACCTACGTTTGTCCATGACTGATTGACATTAGAAGGAAGGAATATGGCAGAGTGGAATTTAGAAGAACTTTTCTTATCAAGTTGTTAGATTCAGTTAGTTACAACGATTTTTAATCAACAAATACTAATTTATAGTTTCTCAATTAAAAAATATGAGAAATACAAAGAAGCAAACAGATTATTGACAAAATGGTAATTGCGTGAAATATCTCGATCTTATTTTGAATACCAACACTTCGAAATCAGTATGGGTGCATCTCACGTAAAAACCGGTTCGATAGAATTCTATCAATACCGAACAATAGAATACTGCAGGTATTTTATATACACCTACACGGCCTTCATGAAAAAAGAAATACAACAATAACTTCACTGTACACCAGAAGCTTCTGCAATGTCATATGAAGGCATTTCGACATAAATCACTAAAGAAAATACTGCAATTAAAACGTAAAATTAATTTTACCTGTACAGTAATTATGTGGTCTACATGGCTGGCTATTGAGTTTTGTTTCTTCCCATTTCGTTTCTTCGGCAATATAAATAAAGGCTGCTCCACTTTAGCCATAGCTGCTTTCGGAGATCGCAAATATGCAGTTAAAACAGTATAATTATGCACAAATAAGATATAACTTGCTGAAAATTAACAACAACAAACACCGCCGGCGGCCATTACTTTAATACGACTAATTTCAATAGATTTTTAATGTTGAACGTTGTGTATTGTTAGATGGAAGAGATGATTGACACCCTAATTTTGTTGTATTGTATGTAAGTCTTTCCAACCCACAGAACATTGTCCTATCAACGGTCTATTGATAACAATCTTTACCTGCTTTTTTAGTCTATATTTCCAGTTTTCCACAAATACATACTACTTTGGGCTCGAATTGATTACCTTGCAATAAAATTGCAATTAGCATAATTGTCAAGAGTTTAGTTTTGTAGCTTAAAGTGCAACATTTAAAACTTTCTAAGTTAAACTTTCTGAATGAAAAGGAGTACGAACGCGGTTGCGCCGTACGTAAGCGGCGCGGTTGCGCGCTTTTTGGTTGCGCGTTTATCTTTTATTGAAATTGACACTGACTGCTGGCTGACACTGACATTACTGATACTGACAAACATGGATATTGGTTAACGATTTTGACATTTCTCATGATTTCATCTACAATTTATTAAAGTTTTGTTGAAAAACTCGATAGGATATCTGCAATAATTATTGTGTTTATGTACCAAATACGCAACTAAAGTACAAAAATGTTAAAAGTAAGTTTGCTTTTTTAACCATTGCATATTTCATTAAATCATTCATTATTTTGTTATTGTAAACATAACCTTAAATATAACTTCTTGCAGGGAATGGTAAGCTTGGTAACCGGCGGAGCTTCGGGCCTAGGGAAAGCTACAGTTGAAAGGTTTGTGAAAAATGGCGGCAAAGTGGTTATTCTTGACATTCAAGGCACAAGAGCTAAGCAAGTGGCTCAAGAACTGGGAGATAATGTAGCTGTGGCGACCGGCTGTGTAAGATTTTTTTTTATTCGTTTCCGAATTATTTTCCTTCGGGAATAAAGAGAGATGAGATATGCTAGAAAAATCATGATCATCTCTTTAAGTCCTAGGTGCCACAGTCAGGGCTTCAGGCGCTACTGGCTAAGTGTAAGTCAGATTTGAGCATGACGGGTTTCATGACTTACATATCAAGCAGGCAATGTCATGACAGGCAGAAACAAAACCCTTTGAATAAAGGGCTTTTTGTTTCTACAATTTCATTTAAAAAGTGTGAAAAAATAAACAGTTATTCTAAAAATGGGTAAAAAAAGGGGTTGGATCTAGAACACGGAAACACGAGTTGGGGGATAAAAATTGATGAAGTTGTTAGGGGTTGGGTCCCGATTATAACCCTACTACTTTCATTGAAGGAAACCGCGTAGTTTTCGAGAAATTAATAAAATAAGTTACTAACCTCAAATCACATTATACCACGTAAAAAGCGAAAACGGAACGTTAAAATGGGCGATTGACAACCAAATCTGTCAAAATATATTTTTTATGGTGTAAAATATCTTGAAACATTGATAAAAGGGAATGTAAAAAAAAAGGAATTACATTTGTGTGTGTCAAACTTTTTGGACAGAAGAAAAAACTTAGGTATAGGTCGACATCAGGGGCTCCCCGAGGTTCGGTTAGTTAGGTTCCTTTAAACACTACAGACAGAAATAGGAGCCCCGCGCAGCGGGGCTCCGTCGACCTGCTGGCGGCCGTCTTTGTGCCAATTTTCGTACCCGTTGCCGACAGTCAACGCCTTTTAGGCAACTTTACCTAGTGTTTGAGGTTAGGTTACAATTTTTTTTTCCTTTGATGGGAGTGATACCAGAGGGTCGGGAGTTCCCCCCCTACCCCCTCCCACCATCCCCCACTCCCAATTCATGTTTCCACATGCTAGATTTTAACCAAAAAAGAAAGTACCTATAATAATTTTAAGGTTTAATGAGTTCTGTTTTAGAACAGTTCACACACACACAGTAGGTACAGTTTATTTTTAAAAGAGTGGGGCACTAATCTACCGTTAATAAATAAGCACACAGTAATTGCTATGGACATAATTATGCAGTTTAAGGCTAGCCCACAGTGTCAGTAATAATAGGTTCTAGTTCTAGTTTATGTTTCCTTTAACATAATATTTCCTATGGATGACTTTTACACCCTGCTTTACAAGATAAGTATTTTACATTGAATATTTCCTTTTTGAAAATAAGTTTATTTGTTCTTGTGAAAAATCCTATAAAAATACCTAGGAGGACTAAGTAGCCCACGCTTACACTTACAGTAACGCGGCAGTCCCATCAACGCCTTGAACGCGTTTTTATACAGTACACATAGGGTGTTGTATGTCCTTTGCGTAAATTTGACTCACAACCTGCACATATAGGTCTGTCAGAATGCCCTAAATAATAATAATAACATGTGGAGACATTTCACACACGGCCATCTGACCCCAAACTAGGGAGACCCTGTACTGTAATCTTCACTTATTCGGAGCAATGTGCAAGTCTGCGAGTTAACACATTACAGCAAACAGACAAAACCCTACGTTCCCTTGCCACATCCATATTATCTTTAAGGTCTTCAGTGACCCAGTGGCTCATTGCAGATACTTGAAGTGAGTGATTCTGTCTTCTGTTGTGATTAACTACAATAGTTAGATAACTTTTATCTGAAGAATAAATATGACAGATTGACATGTTTTCTATACAAAAGCTGTCTAACTATTGCTTCTCCAATACCAGTTATCTAACAATTAAAATATTGGCCCTACACTTAATTACTGAATATAGAGAGTTATCACCGAAAGGGTAAAGCCAATTATAGTAAATCTATTACATATAAATACAAAAGGTCCCTCATTCACTGACTGAACAGGAATTCTCGAAAACTACTTGATCTATCACACATGATCATCAATCAACTTACATCAGCTTACTCAAAAAACGCTGTTTTGAGATATTACATTTTAAACATTTGCAATGTCGCGATGCAGCATTGTTTGAGTTAGTAGGTACTATTATGAATTGATAATCATGTGTGTATGTAGCTGAAACTTGGTAGGTAGTAGAAGTTAGCTACGAACGTATTTGCCGACAGAGCTGAATTAAGAGCGCCCAACCCGTCATATTTCCCATACAAACGCTCGTACGCGATTACGGCGTTATAACAAATTATTTTCAAAATATTTTTAACACACAGGTTTCTTGTGGTTTAAATCTAGGTTTGTATGAAGCGAAAAATAAACTTTTTTGAGAAACAAATTCAGTAAACGTAATATGACGGGAAATATGACGGGTTGGGCGCTCTTAAGGGGCTATTAAACGACTTTTACAGATTTTAAACTGACAATCACGTCAAAATGTGCAGTGTAAATGATTTGAAAAAAATGTATGTTAAACTAGAACATTCTCTTAATCACTTAGTAAGTGAATATTTTTAATTATATTCATATTATATAGTTTAATTAATACGTGAAGTTGTGTCTGACGCGGACAAAACATTGACAATCACACAAAATCTGCCAGGTATAATTAAACGAAACTTACACCATCTTACAGACAATTTTATTATCTATCTTTTAGTATACGCCTTTTTTTTTAATTTTGAAAGAATACTACTTTTATTTAATTTTTTCGACTAAACTTTGAGAGTTTTGGACGCAAAACTGATGCAGAACGGACGCAGTCTGCGTCCAAAACTTTGTTTGTTTTGTCCGCGTCAGACACAACTTCACGAGTTAATTAAACTATTTAATATGAACGTAATCAAAAATATTCACTTTCTATATGATTAAGAGAATGTTCTAGTTTAACATATATTTTTTTCAAATCATTTACACTGCACATTTTGACGTGATTGTCAGTTTAAAATCTGTAAAAGTCGTTTAATAGCCCCTTAAGGGGGTTTATGACATCGACGCGGACGAAGACGGTGCCTATTGGCAACCAGTTTTGTTATAACAATTTGATGGCCACTGTTATATTGTAAACTAGTAATATTTCAACCAATTGCACAAAACCATAATAAATTATTACCTTCCTCATGAATCAATCTGTCTATTAGTGAAAACAGCAACAAAACCCGTTCAGTCGTTTTTGAGTTTATCGCGAACAGACAGGCAGCGGCGTGAAACTTGGTTTTATAATATGTAGTGATCATTTTGAGAATGCTTCTGCTCAATATACTCATAGATGGCACTGAGCTGCCCTAAATAATATTGGTCAGGAGGTTGAAGATGAAGGAGAAACAGAAAGATTCAATTTTGTTTTTTAATTGCAGGTGACATCAGAAGCAGATGTAAAGAAAGCATTAGATATAGTAAGAGATAAGTTTGGGCGGCTAGACACTCTGATCAATTGTGCAGGACAATCAACCACGTATCAAGTATACAATTTTTACAAAGACAAGGCCTGTGAATTAGACAGTTTCGTTAAGTGTGTAAATGTGAGTATGTCATGTTTTATTATGTTGATAGCAAAAGTTACTTCAGGTTTTACAAACTTTTTAGATTATTTCTGCCTTCGCATCTTCGTTTGTTCTTCGTTGGTTTAAGCGTTTACACATAGCAAAACAGCCTATTTCCGGCGCCAATAATCAAAACATGCAACTTAATAAACACAAACAATTTTTATTGTAAAATGTTGCTTATTATTCCCCATATACGAAACCACGGAATAATAAAAACAAGAGGAAGTGCCCTTACTCTTACTTAATACTGGATCCAGTGTCGCCAAACTCACACATTTGCAAATTAAAATGTACTTGCAATACACAGAAAACAATGATATAATTGGCTATAAATTATAAACGCAACTTTGGCGAAAAGCTTATTTTTTGTTGTTCGAAATTAAATCGTATTACAAGTGACGAACGTTGCTATTATTTTACATGACAAAATCACTAAAGAGATTTTTTCCATCTAACAATCCAATTCGAGCAATGTCCAACGAGTTCAGCTATTCGACGCTAGATAGCGCTGTTACCAAATTACTTAACATGACATCTATTGTTACTATAAATAGATGTCATTTTCGCATGCAACTGTTATCTATTTTGCTATTCAATGAGAGATGTGGTCAAGTTATCGATAATTTGTACAATGTAAGAAATATAATTACAGTGTTTAAATTAATGTTTTTAATGTACTTACGTAATGGATCAAACATGATGATTAATTAATGATGTATTGACATATTTTTCTGCGATACCTTTCATTGAGTCCGTAATATAATTGTATGTAGGAAATTGATTGACATCTCAATGAAATGACGCATTATTTTAGACATGACAATATCTTTTTTTTAAATATGTGATAGTCTTTTAAAAACATAATTGATATCTGAATTTTTGTATATGAAGATAAACTATATACATGTATATAGAATATTTATAGGCCTACGTCTAACCGCGAATGAATGACTAGTCGCCAGAATATAGGTATACCTAAGGTTTTAAAAACTCATTCTTTCAAACTCGTACTTTTATTTATTAAAAATAAGTTAGGTACTTTAAAAACATACATGTTATTGTTTTGTCGACACGAACTATTTGCATTAATGTGTCCCATCCCTAAACGAGTAGCGTCGAAGTTTCTAGAACGTATGCCACGTAAAACGATTACAGTCAAGACAGCGAGCAAGCTAATTTAGACTTTAATGAATAGTCATAAGGTAGTTTTTAGTTCGCATCAAAGTAAAAATATGGTATTGTCAATAAAAATCGATTATATTGAAATATATGAAAGTTTTATACTTTTTGGTGATACGATATACCTCTTCAAGAAACATTCTTTGACCTGCTATCATTTTTGCATGTAAAAATTGCACAATAAGGCATGGTTGTATTTTTTTTCCTTACGTGCGATATTTTGCGATATGTCACGTCGCAGCAAGTAGTTGATCGCGACTGCCAATGACGACGAACCAATGTTGATCATTTCCACATAATTGTGCCACACGTTCGATGGCTGCGTGGCACTTCCACTTGTTTTTATTATTCCGTGTACGAAACAATAAGTAAATTGCGTCAGGACATGCGAACAGGTTTCTAAATGATCACTCAAGTTGACTCTTCGCACTAAAAGGCTTATTACACTATACAATTTTTAGGAAATCAATTTAGGAAATCGGCTGGTGTAATCGCAGTTAGAACAGATTGGATCCAATTTAGTGCAAAATGGGAGGATTACTAAATTGAATTCTAAATTGGTCCAGTTTAGAATTCAATTTAGTGTAGTGTGAGAGTGAGAGTAACAACTTAGGTAGGTACCTAAATTAATTTCCTACAAATTGTATAGTGTAATAAGTACTTTAGTGTAAATATGCATTCAGTACTGTGTTAAACGCAGTGTTTATATTAAGTTATGTTTTTGTATAGTAACAGTGAGCCTAATCCACATTTTAATTATGGAAATTTTACTAAGCAGTAAGTACCTACTTTGAAATAAGATAATAAGTAATCAGAGATAAAGTAATCCATTCAGATATAAAACAATTCAAAATATTTTAAGAAGTATTCTAGGTATATTTTTTTATTTTGCGTGTCTGATAGTGTTGTAACCTTATAATAAAAGTTCCATAGAGTTCCGCTCATTTTAGGTAATCAGAGATAAGCCATTGGTTTTGCCTATTATTTCGAACTATCTTTGGTTCCATCTGTTGCCAACTTTTGCTAAAATTTGCCATTGTTTTCAGGTACCTAGTTAAAGTGACTCTATGAAGTCAAATGTTACTAATTAATATTTTCAGAATGTACTAATGATGATTATAAAGATGACGATTAAATCGATTCTGATTAATATTTATTGTTAAATAATTGTATACTTTGTAGCTTTTTTTTTAAAGCAGTTTAATTTATTTTATAAAAACAAATTTGCATTTTAAATAATTTAATTACCTGACACAAAAACAAAATCTTGATAATAATCAGGTTTAGATCATTTATATACAAAAAAATATTATTGTCGTCGTAAATGTGCTGTATTAGGTATATGTGGTGTGTTGTGTCCCGCGTAATATAAACCACTTGCTACACAAAAAAAAGGCGATTCAACAGTACAAATATGTTAAAATTTAAATCAAAATTGCAAGAAATAAACTGGAACGACGTTATAACGGCTGATAAAAATATTAATGAAAACTATGAAGCTTTTAACGAAGTCCTAATTAGCATCCTAAATCAGAGTATCCCATTACAAAAATATAAACTAAAATCTAATTATAATAAATACTGGCTCTCAAAAGGTATAAAAACCAGCTGCAAGAATAAAAGACTAATGAAAATACTAATTAATAAAACAAAAAACCCTATATTAACGCAATACTACAAGAAGTATGAAAAAATATTAAAGAAAACTGTAGTGACAGCAAAAAAACAACACTACAAACATAAAATGATAAAATCAAGCAATAAGGTTAAAACTATGTGGGCTATAATAAATGAACGGACAAATAAAAAAATTAGACGCGAAAAACAGAATATAACTTTACAAACAAATGATAATAATATGACTTCCGAGCCCAAAGAGGTAGCTAACATCTTCAATAATTTCTTTGCTTCTATTGGGAAAACTAGTGCGAGGCCATCAGGCAGTAAACCAAAAGGAATACCTTTAATCTCTACAACAGAAAATTCGATCTTTCTGAGTCCAGCAGACCCTTACGAGATAAACGCTCTAATAAAAAACTTAAAAAATAAGTCGAGCTATGGCGTTGATGAACTTCCACCTACATTACTGAGACTATGTGCAGATGACTTAACTCTTCCATTCTGTAAACTAGTAAACCAATCTTTCGAAGAAGGTGCATTTCCCAACCTCCTGAAAAAGGCCCTTGTAAAGCCGATACACAAGAAAAATCCAAATAACTACCGCCCCATCGCTCTCCTACCAACTGCATCAAAAATATTCGAAAAAGCCATGTGCAACCGCGTCTACGCATATTGTGAAAAATATAATATATTTAATGACTGTCAAAATGGCTTCAGAAAAAACCGTTCCACAACCCTCGCCATCTATAAATACATACAAGAAGCCCTCGAAATTATCAACTCCAAAAAATATGCAATAGGATTACTGCTGGATATGACGAAAGCTTATGACAAAGTACAATTCAATATATTATTAAACAAACTATACGGCATAGGGATCCGTGGTAAATGCCATGAATGGTTCGCATCATATTTACAACATAGAGAGCAAGTAGTGGAATTAGAATATTTTAACCAAAAAACTAACGAAATAGAAGTGTTTCGGTCCGAAAATATACAAATGACCGCTTCAATCCCACAGGGTAGTGTAGTAGGCTGCTTTCTATTCTTAGTTTACGTAAATGACCTCCCGAAACATATCAGTGAACCTTGTGTTTTGTTCGCAGATGACATATCCATCCTTACCTCATGTGATAGTAATATCAACCTTAATGATAAATTAAATTCAATAATTGACGCTACAAATCACTGGATGATGGAACATAACTTAGAAATAAATTTTAATAAGACAAAAATAATGACATTTCACCCACGACAAAAAAGACCTTTACATATAAACTTCAATTATAAAAATTATGACATAGAACTAGTTGACAAATTCACCCTATTAGGACTAGACATAGATACACACATCAATTGGAAGTCGCATATTCAAAAATTAAAAGCAAAATTATCAGCATTTTCATACGCCCTTCGGGAAATTAAAAAAACTACAGACATAAATACTGCGTTGGTAGCATATTACGCATATGCCTATGCATGGCTTAAATACGGTGTCATATTATGGGGTAATAGTAAGGACTCACCCACACTATTCACCCTACAAAAAAAAACTTATTAGAATTTTAGTCAATATTGATCAAACAGATAGCTGTAAGCCTCACTTCCAGGAACATAAAATTTTAACCCTACCGTGCCTCTACATCTTTGAAATCTGCAAATTTGTACGTAGATACCCAAATTTCTACACAAAAAGAGAAGACATACAAACTCAAATTACTTTAAGACATCAAAATAGATTGAACATACCTACATCCCGACTAAAAATGCACTCATCAAGTACCTATGTCATGTCGATAAAGATATATAATAAGTTACCAGAAGAAATAAGAAATATAAATAATGACAACATCTTTATTAATAAATTAAATCTATTCCTATTAAACAAAACCTATTATCACATAAACGAGTACTTAAATGAAAGACTATAATTAAAGTAAATATCAACATTCATAAATTCATGTGTACTTACGAAAAAATAATAATAATTACACTACACGACTACTCACTACACCACTCACTACATAACTACTAAATGCTTATGAAGTAAAATATAAACTGCTGCTTTAATGAATCTATAAATTCTCTCAAATTGTGATTTATTTATTTAATTATATTTATATCTCTTTAATACAATTTGTAATGAACCATGATCTCACTAAATAAGAATTTGTAATAATGTTACCTAATAAAATATAGCTTTATGTAATTTTAATAATAGTATCTTAGATAATAGTAGTAGTAATAATAATAGGTACTCACTTTCCAATAATAGTATTATTTATGTTGTGTTTATGTTTTGACTTTTATGCAAATGTTTATATGTTGTTTTGTTGATTATTATTCAATTAGCATGTATAATTTTATTTTAATTTTAGCTAATTTAATAAATAAATAATAATTTTGCTGTGCCCTGACAGGGTCTACAACGGTTCATAGCTCTAAGCCTGATTGTTACATCTTTTTCACCTTGTAGAAATGCAAATAAATGAATATGAATATGAATATACCCAAGTTCCGGATGTCACTGAACTGCACGTCAACTGTACGTGGGCTGTTTAGTGAAATGAAAAATAGTTAGAATATAAAAAAAGTTTATTTACAGTTTTTCAAAATATTCCCCTCCGATTCCAATGCACTTATGCATACGGGTGAACCAGCTTTCAAAACATTTAAAAAACGAGTCTTGCGGGAGGTCGATACATAACCGTCGAAATTCTTCGACGGCTTCATCTGCAGTGCTAAATTTTCGCACACGAAGCATTTTTTTTTACCGTGGGAAATAAAAAAAAATCGTATGGAGCTAATCTGGGCTGTACGGAGGATGGGGTAACATTTGTACCCCCGAAGTTGTCAAATAGTCCATGGTTCTAGCAGCTATGTGAGCGGGCGCGTTATCTCTGTGAAAAAGAATGCCAAGGACGCCGCTCCTTGGGCGCTCGCTATCCAACTCCCCGAAAGCTTGAGGCAGTCAAACTTCGCTATTCACTAGTAACTGTTCTTATACGGTCTTCTAGTGGAATTACTGCTACTGGTCCACTGCGCCGAAAAAAACCGATATCATTTTTTTATTTACGCTCCGACCGCGAACAACTTTGTGGGCAAATCGTCCTCTTCAAACACCCATTGCGTGGATTGCTGCTTCGACAGAGGATCGTAGCTATATATCCATATTCGTCAGTTGTAAGAATGTAAGATACGTTTTGCGAAGTTCCTCCTTCAAACTTTTCTAACATAAAGCACCAATCAACACGACGGCATTTTTGCTCATCGGTGAGAGAATGAGGTATCCATCACGAAGCCAGGTTCCTAACCTTAAGGTGTTCATGCAGGATGGTGGAAACTGCCTGTGTTTCAATGTTTAGTTCAGCCTGTATCTCTCGATGTGTAATATGTCTATTCTCTCGCAATAGCCACTCTACCCTGATGACGTTTTCATGAGTTACTGCAGTTGATGGTTGGCCGGGTCTGGGGTCATCGTTTAAGTTCTCTCGACCACGTTTAAATTCACGAAACCAATAAGTAATTGTTGCTAACGCAGGAGCAGACTCCCCAAAAGCAGCTTGTAAATTTTCTTGGAATTCCTTGAAGGTTAACCCTCGTTTATAATCATAGAAAATCATAGCACGAAAAACTTCCCGCGAGACGTCCATTATTTCCCAACATATTAAAAAAAAAAACTACACATAGGTGGCCAGTGATTTTCACAAAGGAGGTTTGTGTTGAAATTAGCCGTCAATTCAAAATAGTTTCATGAAAGAAGAGGTTGTATTTATTCTGTGGCTATCAAGTTTCGGAACAACCTAGTACGACAACCAAACTCTACCAAACTTACATAAGGTGTAGCCACATGAGAGAAAAACTATTGCTCACTAAATAATTGAATAGAATTAATTACATTTCAATGAATATGACGTTTTTATAATAATAGAATAATACCCCAGTACAGATTTTAGTGCTTTTTAACTGTCATTTTGAGACATCAAACGAAAAGTAGAATACCGATCATGTTGCGTTCCGAAGCACACACCAAAGACGCGCAACAGTAGAATGCCCTTATTGCGCTCGCGAACTTGACGCGTGTCTGAAAGCGGTAGAGAATACGAAAAGCGTTGTTTTGATCGAAACTTAACTGCAACAACATTTCTTTAGTTACGTGAATTAGCCCACTGGTATATCTACCTACATAGCGCAAAGTATCTGGCAGTCGCGTCGGAGCGTGTGTAAAAACACTCATGTATTGCAATGTTAAGAGGAAACACCACGGGCTAGAGAATTGAAAATTAGGTATTTGTAAAATCTATTGCTGTCGCGCGATGCCCGAACACGAACCGCAGAGCGCGATAGAGACAACTGCAGCTTTGACCGAAAATACCTATTAAAAGTACACAAAATCAATGATTCGTAGTCCCCTGATTTCTTCTCCAAAACTTAACCGATTTAACTGCTTTTTTCATTAAAAAATAAAGAAAGGCTTTTGCCGTGTTCCTATGTTTTCTCTTTTTTATGTAATCAAGTCAAATTTGTTTTCTGAATGTTTGAACACAGCGGAAAATCATGCCAATTTTTTAGGTTTTTGAATATTCATATCTCTTTTAATAATAAATTTATGAGAAAAAGGAAAACATAGGGACATGCCAATAGTAGCCATGGATATTTAAAAAAAAAATAATTGATCTACTGGCATTATCCAGGGAGGAAACAGGGGACTAAGTTTGTATGGAAAAACGGCCCTTGTGTTTCCTCTTAATGAAGACTTTTCAGTTTATTCAATGGAACGTCATAATAAAAGTAAATTAATATACCTAATCACAACACTTTCAGGCAAGTTTATTCTTGCAATTTATGATGTTATTAGCGGGCACTAAGATTTATTGCACATCCTTGCGGTCTATTACAGTTATTAGCTAGGCGTAAATTATAGCAGTTCACTTACGTGTATAAAACTTTCCTATACACAAACTTAGAACGTATTTCTTGATTATTTCTATACTTACTCCAATGAGTCTTGGGCCAGAAGAAATCGTGGAAAATATATTGCTTTAGTGAGATTTTTGGTCGATTTTTGCCCAACCTAAGTTCTTTAGAGAGTATTATGATTTTTAACGCATATAGGTCTTGGTCGCCATTAATTACAGTTCTCATTACGTGCAGTAAAAGAGGCAATAGAGTTCACATGACTGACAAGAGAAATAAATATCGTTTGTTACTACAGTGAAACCTGATTAAGTGGGACCTGGATAAGTGAGAAACCTCTATAATTGAGAGTTGCAATGAGGTCCCGGTTCTTTTTCATTAAATTACCTCTGTTAATGGGACTTTTTGAACCTGGTTAAATGAGATTTGAATTCTAAGACTTTTTCGATGTTTACCTCTATAATTGAGACTCTGTAGCTCAATTACCTGTATAAGTGAGACAAATTAATCATGTTTTAATACGTTTTGATATGTTTGTTTACATACATTTCGCGTCGTCTTTCGCGCATGCTTTGTTAGTACTATCTCAGGTTTTGACCTAAAAACAAGGGAATAAAAGTGTATAAAATGTCCAAACGTAAATATAAAACGTTATCAGTATCTGAAAAATTAAAACTTCTATCAGGTTATGATTGTGGAAAGTCGCGTGATGAACTGTGTAGGGAGAATAACATACCAGTCAACCCTGTGTAGATATTACGCATTTTTATTAACATCTCCACCTCTAAAAATGGCATTTCGACCTCTGTAAGCGGGGGCCTCTGTAAATGAGACAACTATAATTTTAAACCTGCTTAATTGGAAAACTGGATTATTGGAAACCCTCAATAATTGGTATATTATGTCTTGGTCCCTTGAGATCCCAATTAACCAGGTTTCACTGTATTTAATTATATACGTAAGGGACATGGATGTTTCACAATAGAATCATAATTTTTTGAAACAAATCTGTGGTTTCATATATTTTGACCAGATATTGCACAGTTGTTTAAATTTTCCGCTGCTTTTTCTTTTCAACCGACTTCAAAAAAGGAGGAGGTTATCAATTCGTCTGTATTTTTTTTTTTTTTTTTTTTTTTTTAAATAAGTGGCGTTAACTTTCTCGCGCAAACATTAGCGCGTGGACGTCTCTTTCATCATGTATAAATCCTTTGTCACTTTTTGCTACACTGATGGCCAAATACTCAAACGCTACTCAATTTTAAGATGCCGTTAAGTCTCGTGCTGTCTCGTGATGCCTGACCCAGAGCCTTCAGTTTACCTTTTAACCGAAGATAAAAGATGACCTGTTTTTTTCTAAGCCTCACTTTAATTTCAGGTAAACACAGTAGGCACATTCAACGCAATACGTTTAGCTGCAGGTCTAATAGGTAAGAACAAACCAGATGACAATGGACAAAGAGGAGTGATAGTAAACACAGCATCCACAATCGCGTATGAAGGTGATATTGGACAGGCTGCGTATGCCGCGTCGTCTGCTGCGGTCATAGGCATGACGCTGCCGATAGCGAGGGACCTGGCTTCACAAGGAATTAGAGTGGTTACCATTGCCCCAGGTAAGATGCTTATGTTTCTTCTTTTAGCAATTATCAGTGATCTGCTGTACCTAGTATTCTGTAAAACTCTGCTTCGGTGAATTTTGGTGAGCTGTCAAGCTTCAGCTATGCTATTCTGTAAAAATGTCCGGGCCACACAAAACGGGTATTTCCAATATTTTGTGTACATAAACATACGATACAGTACAAATTACAGTCGGGAGCAATGTAAAAAAAATTACAAAAATAGACTGAATTTACGTAACGTTTATTCCTAACCTTTCAAGATTCGACTTTAGATCGTAAATAGTTGAAGAAACCTTAAATAAGTATTTTATTTTATTTAGGAAACAAACAATCATACACTGTATGTTACATCTAGATACACAGTATGCTATAAGTAAATTTACAATCCACTACGTTTCCACATGTTACTAGCTTAAATTAGATACAATTTTGGTAAACTTGAGTAATCCATACTAATATACTAATTACACTAATTACTAATATTATTCATTACTAATTTACTAATTTACTAATTACTAATATTACAAATTTACTAATATTTACTAATTTAGTAATATTTACTAATTTTACTAATATTTTACTAATCCATACTTATAATATTATAAATGCGAAAGTAACTCTGTTACGCTTTCACGATGAAACGGCTGAACCGATTTTGATAAAATTTGGCATGAAGATTGCTTAAACACTGGGGAAGGACATAGGCTACTTTTTAATGCAGGACTTCGTCCGCATCCACTATAACCGACATTCACGCGGACGAAGTCGCGGGCAAAAGCTAGTTAATATTATAAATGCGAAAGTAACTCTGTCTGTTACGCTTTCGCGATAAAACGGCTGAACCGGTTTTGATGAAATTTGGTATGAAAATAACTTGAACCCTGGGGAAGGACATAGGCTACTTTTTAATCCGCGACTTCATCTGCATCCGCGATAACCGACATTCACGCGGACGAAGTCGCGGGCAAAAGCTAGTGTACCAATATAAAATAACAATACAGTTTTTTCAGGTATAGGCAAAGTAACCCGTAAACACAAAACATTGAATATCCTACAGTAATAATACTAACCTGCTTATTTTTCTTTTGTTCCCAGGATTATTCGAAACACCCCTCATAACCTACCTACCAGAGAGGATGCTGGAATTCATAAAACGCATGACACCATTCCCCTCCCGACTCGGCAAGCCAGAGGAATTCGCACACCTAGTTTCCAGTATAGTGGAGAATCCCATGCTTAATGGGGAGGTCATACGATTGGATGGGGCGCAGCGATGGTTTCCGTTGTAGAATAGTTATAGATTTTAAGTATGTTAATAAATGTGTAGGTATGTAGATACTTTTGTTTTTTTTTTTGGAGTGTGTGGAAGATGGCGGTTCTAGCTTGACGCTGACGAGGAGAAGGGAGGATTGGTCCATACGAAACTACCTTTTGGAAGGGGCAACTAGAATCAACTTTTTTTTATGACGTTCAAAAGTGCCTTTTAATAGTCAGATAGCTTTTATCTGAGGAATAAAAATGGCGGTTTGACAACTTATGTATAGAAAATATGTCAAACCGCTATTTTTATTCCTCAGATAAAAGTTATCTGATTATTGAAAAATCAGCTCTTATTGAAATAAATGATTTGACTTTGACTTTGACACAGCTCTAGACAAAGAGGGTTGGAAAGGAGTAAGGAAGGCCTGCCCTGCAGAAGGAGGGTACAGGCTAAAATAATAAATAAATAATGGAGTGTGGCCTTCGTGCTAGGGAATTTTGAATTTTAATACATACACAAGTCAAAGTCAAAGTCAAATCATTTATTTCAATTAGACCATTAAAAAGGCACTTTTGAACGTCATAATAAAAAAAATATAAAGTTGATTCTAGTTGCCCATTCCAAAAGGTAGTTTCGTATGGAGAAGAATGGGCAAGAAACTCCATACTTACTCTTTTAAAAAAAATGTGTACAATATTTTGCATTTACAGTTTTAAAACTATACGTGAATACGATGGACCTTGCATAAAAACACTATATTGAAGTATGTACAAAGTATTACAAGATAAAGAATGACAGCTAAGTTGTATACATAGATACATAGTGTTCACATATTATTATTTACAATTATTGTAAAAGTAGACAACCACTCCATACATTTCAACAAACTATGAACCTATGAACCAGTGTGTGACCCAAAGCAAGAATTAAATATAATGTATATACTAAGTATAAATTAAGTAGGTTTAATTAGCAATCCGTTTGATTTTGTCTAGACTGTAGATTGTCCTATGGAGCCCGGACCAGCATGTTTCCAAGCATTCTTATCATGGATATAATCCTCTAAACTGTAATATGCTTGTTTACAGAGTGTACTTTTAATATATGTTTTAAATTTTCTTTCATTTAGTTGCAATATATCACTAGGAATTTTGTTATAACACCACTACTATATCTATCTATACTAATATAGAAAAGCTATAGAGTTTGTTTATTTGAGCGCGTTAATCTCCAGGACTACTGGTCCGATACTGAAAATTCTTTCACCAATTGGAAGCTACGTTATCACAGTGCAATAGCCTTTTAAACGCCATTGTCACAAATACGTTACAAGCAAGCGCGTGCCCTGTACGCCACGGTCACGAATACATGACAGGCATGACAGATGAATTACTACTCTATGGTAGTACGTTTAGAAACGTACAACCATAGAGTAGTAATTCGTAGCTCGGCGCAGAGGGCAAGTTTTTGTTTTTTTGACGTGGCGGTCAATGCTATATTTTATATAACAATTAGGGATCCGTAAGAAAAATGCTATGCTGCAAAGTCGCGGGTAAAGTGCTAGTATGTATACTGTACTACTAAACTATAATATTTATTTAGCCTGTACTGTCCCACTGCATGGCAAAGGCCTCCCTTCATTCCTTCCATCGGTTTTTTCTTTGCGCTACGTCTTTCTTGCCAATCCTTAAAGTAGCCGTCCAGGTCGTCCCGCCATCTCCTTCGTGGTCTACCGCGGTCACAAAGTACGTAAGGCTGCAGCGCGCCCGAGCAGAGAGACCACTCCGAACAAACCGCCATTTTACTCACGCACACATTGACATTACGTTTATAGGCAATCTCAAGCAGTTTCAAGCAGACATCAGTGTCGACCTCCTGTATAGGTATATTATATTACTCTGTGGTCTCGACTGTCACATTTTGTCTAAATTTATAAATGAGAGACATTGACATTTCATGACGAACGGAAAAAAATTGTTATAAAAAAAATGCAAAGAGTTCCAACCAGTGTCAATAAAATTTAATTTATTTATTTATTTATTTATTTATTCATTAGGGACAAAAAACAGTTACATGCAAGTTATACAATAAATCCTTATCTTAAGATTATAAACATGTAACCCACAACATTGTCCACATATTAATAAAAAATAATAATAAGAAGTAAAAGACAAAACGTATACAAAAACAAATATGTGTGTGCCTGTGTGGTCAAAACATAATTAAATTTAAATAGCTTCCTTTAACAATACTCCATTTTAGACAGTATATCTATAGCCCTTTTCTTAAACAGTTGGCTTGAAAGTGTGAATATGTCCAATTCCATGAAATAATTGTTGTATGTCTCTACAAGGCGACGAAGGGGTGCACGTTTCCCGGCGTTGGTTTTGCACATATCTGTATGGAACAGTCGAGGCACACGCGCACCCCGTTGGATAACAGTTCTAGGCACTATGTAGCGTAGTTTATTCACTAAGTGAGGACAGTCAAAACTATTGTTACATAAGCCATGCAGTGTCATTACGCCCAGAAGAAATCGCCTGGACTTCAAACTCAGAATGCCGTAACGATCAAGTAACTGAACATAACCAACCTTCGAGTGACGGCATTTATAGTTCAAGGAACGCAGGAACTTTTTCTGTACCATTTCTATTTGAAAGCTGTATTTATCATAGAAAGGGTTCCAAATCTGGACAGCGTACTCCAATTGGGACCGTATCAATGTTTTGTATAACAATAAGAACGTAGAGGGCCGCACAAAGTCACTCGATGATCTCATAACGAAACCGTACATCCGAAATGCTTTGTTTACTACATTATCGACGTGTGTGTCGAAGTGTAAACGTGAATCTAGTATGACACCCAAGTCACGAACCGATATTACATTATCTAACCGTGTGTTATTAATACAATAATTGAATGTAATTTTATTCCTATTTTTGGTGAATGAGATGGTATGACATTTGGGAAGACTTAAAAAAAGTTTGTTTTTTGCACAATATGCATGAAGCCTGTCGAGGTCGTCTTGTAGGAGTTTGCATTCTTGAATATTTTTACAGGTTCTATAGATTTTAATATCATCTGCGTACATTAAGAAGTTAGAGTTTAAAAAACAATTACTAATATCATTAATAAATATGACAAAAAGGAGAGGGCCCAAAATGGATCCCTGTGGGACACCAGACTTGACCACAACCGGGTCTGACTCGTACCTACTAATATTGTCACAAATAAAACCTACAGAGTCAATACAGTAGCAGCCCTAGTGAGTCTGCCAAGTTTTAAGTAATTATTTTGAAGATGGCGGGAGCGGTCCTTCTGTACCCTTTATATTTTGTGCCGCGGCCCCGTCTCGCCATAATTTCTCGAATTTTAATATCCTGTGAAAACTATATTTTTGGTTTAAGAGGTACTATGTGGCTACCCCGATGGTTTCATGCTCGAAAGCGCAGCTGCTGAGTGTGCGGGGCTTGATTCCCAGGTCGAGGAAAGTTATTGGGGATTTCCGTTGGTGGTGTGAAATTCCCGTCTCTCAGAAAGAACCTGAAGTCGTTAGTTCTCCCCATCATTGGGCCCATCGAATAATGAGGGAAGAAGGAGTACAATTACCGTGTTTGCACACACACTTGTGCGCTGTAGTGTCTCTTGTGTACTTAGGTAGTCTCGACTGAGGCTGGCTACCGTGTTCGAAATTCGGCCGAGAATATGATTACTATGTAAACTTGTAATCAAGAGCGTCGCTGACTGATGACCTGGGGGGGGGGGGGGGGGGTTTGGCAAGTAAGCAAGTTGATGTATTGGGAATAGGAAAAGTATAAATTTTAAATACAGCCAAAGGCACATGAAGCTCATTTGGAATCTCTAGGGTGGGAACACACCCTGCACCCCCTGGCTTGTAATAGAAATTGTACTGATGGGAAGACAACCATTTCCGTAATCCGTGACACAGACATCAATTTTTAAATGAAAAGATATTCAAATCTTTCAAAAACAACATTCACAACACGAATTTGTCCAAGCTTCCGTTACATTCAAAAGGGCTTTCTCATTCCGAACCGGACACTATTCGTTATCGCCTTCAAACGAAACGAGTTTAAACGGACAATACCAGCAAACTGCAATAACTTAATAAATGATTACATATTTATTTCAATCGCTCGGTTTGTTTTCTGAACGAACCCGGTTGTTTATCATCGCGTTTATTGCTTTATACGCTGTCAAAGTGACAGTTGGCGTGGCGCGACGCGCATGCGCTGTGGGGCGTCGACGCGCGGGAAATGCATGCGCGTAGGGATGTGGCCTTTCGCGATTGATCGGAACATTGGTAGTCCCTCAATTGAGTTATGGTTGGTCGTTAACATTAAAAGTATGGCAAGGAATGTGAACGGGATGTTTGTTGTTCTCTTTTTAATAATATATTGTATTTAATAATATTGGTATGTTTGTATTGGTATTCTGTTGTTGCTTAGGTCCTTGCAAACAAAGTTACTTACTAAAATCAAAACCAGGTTATGAGTTGCTGTAAATAATATGTCGATAGTTTTTCGTCATTTTTTTGTAATGCCGACATGGGAATGGGAATGGGCATACATTTCGGGGAAGGGGACCATTATCGTACGTATGAGGCTAAGAACTCACGACGCGGTGTGCGCGGTTGTGGTAGTATCCATAGATAATACACTATAATACCCCAAGTAGTATCGCACTGGCCGCGGTCACCCGCAGCCTCGGCGGGTTGCAACCGCGAGCTCTGCAATCGGTTGGCGGGCCGCAGTGGCCAGGGGGCCCAAACGTGCACAGACGTTTGTCAAACATTACAATATCGATATTGAAGTCGATCTATTAATAACTTACTTTGGTGTTAGAAAGGCCAGTGCCCGTCTTGAAACCGTCTTGCGATAATTGCCCGCCAAGTTTGCGAGCGATAATCGCAACCGCGACGGCTGTATAACCGCACAAAACTCCGGTCTCGTGAGTTTGGCCACCGCGGCAGGCGCGGGCGAAAACCGCTTCGTGAATTCTTAGCCTGAATAAAAAGAAGAATATTACATAATATATAATAAATGGACTGGAAAATGACGACGACAAAATTATATTGAGATCTGCAGCACGCCGAGCACGCCCAACATCTCCGGACCCGTCGCTCAGCTCCGCCTCGCCGCCGCCGGAACCCAGCCCTACCGTGAGTGCTGTGACACCGGCCTCGGCAGTTGCGTCGAGCTCGAGCGACGAGTATTTCTCTCCGCCGACGACGTCACCACCTGTATGTCGGCGTCGGCGGGGACGACGCCGGCCGCCGG
Organism: Charanyca ferruginea; assembly: GCA_947361185.1. NCBI lineage: Eukaryota > Metazoa > Arthropoda > Insecta > Lepidoptera > Noctuidae > Charanyca > Charanyca ferruginea. The sequence goes on along the minus strand of OX376077.1, from coordinate 16,849,498 downwards.
ACAGCTTGGGACCTCGAGACCCACCGGTCTCTGATAGGGTCCCCGCTCCCGGTGGAAGTGTGCAGCGCATGAGATGGACGCAGTCTATTAATGAAAGTGTCATGCGCTCATACTATGGGGCTACAGAGGGGGAAAGTAACTTGACTGCGTACCGTGGTCGGATGCTCTCTCTGTTTCAGGTGCTTGAGCCAGCTGTCAACGTGTCGGCGCAGTGATTGTCGGATCAGGTGCGTAATCATATGCTGGAGGACGCTGTGCTTGATCGACTACGCCTTGAATCACGGAGTAGCCACGACACGTCTGCTTTGCCACTGGTTGCGGTCGCGGTACAATCTCAAGATTTACCCAGTGCTTCACCGCGACCTGACGACGGTGGTGAAGAGGATAATGGCGAAGATATATCCGTGAGTACCCAGTGCAATGTTCAATTGAGGAGTGCTTTGGAGGATGCGTTCCGGGAATATCGTTCTACACCGCCTGAACTAAGACCGCGATTACCTCGTTTGCCCATGCACAAGAAAAATAGGGCGCTGGTGTGTGCTTTAGATTCGCAGCTGTCAAACTGTTAAGACAGCAGCGAAGACCTCGCTGATACCCACTTGATCTTGTACTGCGCGGCTGTAGCAATATGTCGTGTAGCTCATGTCAAATTTCCCAACAGTGACGGAGCTGCACGACCAAAACCAGCTGTACCAGCATGGCAGTGCAGGATTGAGCGACGTATTGGTGAGGCTAGAGCACTTATCGGCAAACTTATCTGCTTTAGGGAGGGCAATACGCGCCCTAGAGTGATGCGCTTTGTGAGGCGGGCATTCTCGGGGACTGATATCAGTCCTCGAGATTATTTGTCCTGCATCACAGAGCGTATCGACTTCCTGAAGCAGAAGATCTGTGCATGGGCAAACCGTATCAGACGGTACAAGCGGCGAGTGGAGCGATACACTCAGAATCGCATCTTCCAGAGTGATGAGAGGTGGGTGTATAGGACTTGGGAGCGACCGGACCAAGGTGTGACTGATGCTCACCTACCGGATGATGATGCCATGTGTTCGTTTTGGCGCAGCATATGGTCGGTGCCTGTTAGTCACACTGATGGCGACTGGACTCGGGAGGTTGAGCGAACGTGTGATCCAATACCAGAAATGGGGGCAATAACCATCAGCCCCCAAGACGTAGCTCGTGCAGTTCGTCCGTTACCTAATTGGAAATCTCCAGGACCGGACGGGCTGCACAATTTCTGGATAAAATGGTTCCAGAGATCGCACGTTCGCTTGGCGTCCCAGTTCCAGTCAGCCTTAGAGTCAGGATCGTTGCCCCAATTCCTAACAACTGGAATCACCGACCTGCTCCATAAATCAGGTAGCACTACGAAACCCAAAAATTATAGGCCGATCACTTGTTTACCAACGGTCAAAGTTCTTACATCCATTTTGAGAGCTAAAATTAACGAACATATTGACAAAAATTCTATCATGTCTGCCTCTCAAAATGGATGTAGGAACGGGTCTCGTGGTACTAAGGAGCTCCTCTTCATTGATATGGCCATTAACCAGCAGGTTCGTCGTTCCCGGAAGGATCTGTCGACATGTTGGTTATACTATTAGAAGGCCTATGATTCTGTGCCACATACATGGCTCTTGAGGGTGTTAGTAAAGTTGATACAACTCTGCGCACCTTCCTGATGTCATGTATGGGGCAATGGAAGACGGTCCTTCGCTATCCAGGATATCGGCAGATCCGGGAGAATAGCGTACCGATAAGGATCGAGCGAGGTATATTTCAGGGCGATAGTCTGAGTCCACTGTGGTTTTGTTTAGCTTTGAACCCTCTAAGCACGTTGCTGGAGGGTTCAGGTCTGGGCTATCGGTTGAGTAGAGGAGGTCAGGTTATATCTCACCTCCTTTACATGGATGATCTGAAACTCTTTGCCCCCAACAATTTGCGACAGATGTAGCTACTGAAAGTAACAGAAACGTTCAGTAGCGCCATCAGGATGGAATTTGGTGTGGACAAATGTACAGTCATGCATGTGAAACGAGGGGAGATTGTGGAATCCGTGGGAACCCAACTCTCGGATTCCATACACCTTAGATCCCTCTCCTAAGCCGAAACCTACAAATACTTGGGTATGTCGGAAGCGTTAGGCATCAATGCTACCGACATGAAACAATCGTTGAGGGAGCGCTTTGGCCGCCTGAATAAAGTTTTGAATAGTATTTTATTAGGCGGAAACAAGGTGCGCCTTCAACGGATGGGTCATGCCAGTTTTGATGTACTCTTTCGGCATACTCAAGTGGACCCAGACGGAACTTGACGCCCTGGATAGGAGGGTCCGTACTCCGTACATTGCTGACCGACCGACAAATCGGATGCATTACCCACGGTCATCGGTAATGAGACTGTATATCCCACGGAAGTGCGGAGGACGAGGCTTTCTTAATGCTAAGTCCCTGCACAACCGTGAGGTATGCAGTCTCAGGGAGTACTTCCTTAAAGCCGACGTGGGGATGCACCGAGATGTGGTCTCAGTGGACAAGGGTCTCACCCCGCTCTCCTTAGCGAACGAGAACTGGAAAGTTGCGATGACGAACAACTACCGGAGGTATATTGTGAAGGACGGCACGGTTGACATTTGTCGGGGATGCCACCGACCGGGAGAATCAATCCGACACATTATCTCTGGGTGCTCTCGTCTGGCTAACGGAGACTACTTGCATAGACACAACCTTGTAGCTAGGATTATCCACCAGCAACTAGCTCTAAAATACAGGCTTGTGGAGTCGGAAGTACCGTACTACAGGTATGTGCCTGACCCAGTGCTCGAAAATGGCCATAACACGTTGTAATCACTGACAGGACTATTGTTGCCAATAAGCCTGACATAGTGGTGATAGATCGATTAGAGCGTCGCGCAATGATTGTTGATATAGCGGTTCCGCATGACGAGAACCTCGTGAAAACTGAGAACGATAAAAAAATTAAGTATCTTGACTTGGCTCGCGTGGTTGTCGACATGTGGGATGTGAATACATCAGTCATTGTGCCGATAGTCGTTACGGCCTATGGAATAATCTCCAAGAGCCTTGACCAACATCTCAGAAGGCTCTCGTTGGGCAGCTGGATCAAGGGCTTGATTCAGAAAGCGGTACTCCTGGACACGGCGCGTATTGTTAGCAGATTCCTCTCTCAGGAGCCCTGACCACCGGTAGCTTGGACCCTGTTCCCGATACCGGTGGGCTACTATTTTTTATATTTTTAAATGTTTGCGCAGAAAAAGCGAATGCATTTGTTTGATTTTTCATTATTTTGAAATGTAAATATGAATGAAATGTGTTTGTAATCATTGTTTTTTGCTGGTCTTGTACCTTTCGCATGCCTAATGGTAAAATGTGGCTGAACTGTATAACTGTATCTAACATCATGTACCTGTACTGTACCCATATTTGCGAAATAAAATATCTTATCCTATCTTTATTTTTCTTTACTAATATTTAAAAATGTAATATAATATGTATAAAAAATGTATAAATGTGAATAATAATAATAATGATTTATTGTTCAACTTAGACCAGATTTTATGACAAAGTGGATATTGCACAGGCCACAGGCATGTTTCTTAATCTAGTACTGTAGGTACACACGTAGCCGTGTGTACTTACCTATAACAGTACATCGGCTATACATTTCCCGTATAAGCTAATCTCGCATTGTATTGAATTGTCTGCCTCGTTGGTCTCGTGATCGCAAGCGCGACTGCTGAGCTTGGGGTCTGGGTTCGATTCCCAGGTCGGGCAAAAGTATTATTGGATTTTTCTATTAAAAATTTCCCCAGTAGCAGCCCGAAGTTAAGAAGTTGGCGGTGTAACACCCCCGTGCCTCGGAAAGCACGTAAAGCCGTTGGTCCTGTGCCTGATCTCTCTCCGGTCGTGTCGGATTGTCGTCCCACCGGACTATGAGGTTGAGGGAAGAGGGAGTGCACTTGTGTTTGCGCACACACTTGTGCACTATGATATCTTCTGCGTGCTTGGCTGATCTCCATTGAGATTGGCCGCCGTGACCGAAATTCGGTCGGAAGAAGAAGAAAAATTACATACAATGAGAGGTTAGCTGATACTGGAAATGTAAAGGTTGATGTGTGGATTTCACAGGTTCCAGGAAATACGTGTTTTTGAATAAGCCTTACAAGTTTTTGGTGAAAATGTTTGTAATTTGGAATCTCCACATTACATGTACAAGGTTTTCATGACGATGCTTTCTTTACTTTTTCATTGTATGATGTACGGCCAAATTTCAATTTAAATTTACGCAAAAAAAAACAGTTTTTCAGATGTCTTTAATGAATTCATTTCTCAAAAAAGTTTATTTTTTATTACAAGGTAACCTAGATTATTAACCACAAGATACCTGTGTCTTCGAAATATCTGGAGGAACATTTGTTATACCGCCATAATCACGTAGTACCTACGTACGAACGTTAGTACGGGAATTATGATCGGTTGGCCGCCATTTAAACCGGAAAGATTAACTAAAGCATTCACTACTTCATATACCTATCCTAGTTTAAATGCCCTAAAATGGGTTAATAAATAAAGTCTCAGCTGTACCTTATTACGGAAGATACTTATACAAATCGTTATAAAAACATTATCCATAATGAAAGTCATAGTAATGTTTAAACCAACGACACGCAAGTAGGTTTAAAATATGTGTGGGGATAATTTTAAAATAAACGTGTTATAAAATACCTGTGGCTTCGTTTAGAAAATATGTAATTCTCGTCGCCTTGCATTCTTACGATCAGTACTTGCGGTCAATCTTGCCTCTACTGAGGAAGTAATTTGCATTATTTGCACCGTTGACGGTCTTCAACCCAGATGATGTGGTGAAATAAAAAGTACCTACCTACTCTTCTAAAATTCGATAAATAACGCTTATTTGACACATGCAAGCCAAGCTTAGTGTCTCCGTGCCTCCACACACTGCGATCGGCGGGCATGCGACCAATACCATGCTATAGAAAATTTTAGAAAAACAAATGAGTGCCAAGGTTATCACGAGAATTGATGTGAGCTCGTATCAGTACCGGTCAAATGCCTTAATACATTGCCTACATTCTAAAAAGTTAAATAATTGCCACTGAGAAAGGCTTTTGCTGTCTATGGTATTACTAAAAGCAAATCGGCTATCTATATGGCAAAAAACATTTCTCAGCGGCAATAATTAAACTTTTTAGAATGTAGGCAACAACAGTCTTACGGTGACGTCATCTGACGCTTACGCTCTAAATCACAGCAAGCTACCACGTACCGAGCCCTAAGATGTTTATACATCAAACATTGCGTTCACAACTTGTGGTGGCCACTAGTGGCCCAGTATGTGGCTGTACTAGCACACCTACAACACTCCATACAAATGAAACGATTGAATTACCTACACTACTACCAAAATAACGGACTGTACAAATACGTGCGTGTGTGTGCGTGTCTACGCGATGCGAGACCTAAAAGCAGTTCCGAGAGCACGTTGGACGCAGGAAGAGGTGACGAACAGTGTTTCGGAGGGAGGTGGGGCGTGTCGCTACTGTACTGTTGTACTTATATTTATACTGTGATACTAGTGTTGCCATCATTACAAGGACACTGTTACCAAGGCATTGGCAACCACCTGTGAGTAGAGGCGTTAAAAATATCTATACGTATAGGTCTTTATTGTCGCCTCGTTTGTCCGGCGTTGTTATTATTTTATTGATCAACAGTAAAAGTCCGTCATCAAAAGGCTATGAAAATCAAAACAAGTGCCTATCGCTCGTATGTCACCGTCCGCGTCGCCCACTAGACCGGTAATAAAAAGAAATTCAAGACAATAATAACATTTTATAGTCCCTACTCAATTTATGTAATCATAACCGCTACTATTGTTCGGGAGCGCATAAATTTAACAAGGAATTCAAATACAGTCGTTACCCAAATCGTATCTGTTTACAAAATGAGGTCTGTGTCCACTGAGATGTAACCTTCATGTTATGATGACTCAGACAGTCGTGGTCTATAATTAGATGAATAAATAAGGAAATCTGACTATATTTTTTTTTAAGCTTTCGTATATGCTTAGATTTGAAAAAAAATCAGATTTAGTACAGTATTTTGAATGGAATGGAAATAAAAGTGACAATGTTGGACACTGTCATGTGTGTTTTTGCGAAACTGAAGCTCATTCCATAGCTTAAGTTTCGCAAGTTACAAGAAAATCTAGGCAAAAAGCTTCTAGCTGAAGCCAGCACTTTCAAAAAACTTACCTAAAGTGAGTATGACAACCACTGCAGTGGTCAAAAAACTTAACCTGCTAGCCTTCAGAAAGGGAAGAAAGAAACTACCGCCCATAGAAATACCTATACAAATATCAAAGCTTTGGAACAAACATCAATAAAATGTATGTAAAACACAAACGACCCAAGATCGTAAAGACACAATGTAGGTGTATGTCAGAAGGACTATTTACGACAAGACTAAGGCCTCTGCCTCGAATCTTGCGGGCAGCGGGGCGGCGGCGGCGGCGGCGCGGCAGCAGCAGGATCTAATGCATTAAATCAAATGGACCGGCCCTCGAAAACAGCGGCGCGGGGGCGGGCAACGAGCGGTGCACTCCAGTCAAGCGGTGACCACCCGCGCGTCTGCATTGCAGTGTTGTGCAATTTATTTTTAGCGTTAGGAAATAAATTTGAATCAAAAAGATGTTATCGCCGTTGTTCAAATATTTCGTTAGCGAATAAAAACAATATCTCGACGACACAACACTACGCCGCTATGGTGCCGCGCGATCTGCCCGCTCGTTTCGAGAACGGGTCTGCGTTGCCCGCGCCGCCGCCGCCGCCGCCCCGCTGCCCGCAAGATTCGAGGCAGAGGCCTTAGTGGACACACCCGCTGGTATACCAACAACCGCTGGTTGCAACACAATCTGCTCACCCTTAATGTTCTAAAAACTAAGGTAGTAAATTTTTCTGTGAGCATAAAAACGGCTGCCCCCAAACAATTTGCACTCAAATCCCACCAATGCAATTATAGTCTGGGGGGCATCTGTGGTTGCCCTGTTTTTGAACATGTCAATAGTACCAAGTATCTTGGTATCTACATAGACCAACACCTAACATGGAGTAAGCAAATCCAATCGGTTATTTCGCGGGTAAGGAAGCTTTTGTACATATTTAAAAGTCTACGATCTATAGCTGATAAAGATACGCAAAGGATGACTTATCTGGCTTTATGTCAGTCCGTGCTTAGTTACTGCATAATATCTTGGGGTCGCGCTGGTAAAAGTTACCTAATTACGGTTGAACGTGCACAGAGAGCTATCCTAAAGGTCTCTCATAGATTAGGAACCCGATATCCCACTGATATGTTATATCGAGAAACTAGGGTACTTACGGTGCGCCAACTGTACATTTTATCAGTGCTACTTCAATTTCATAAAACAGCAGCTGCCACAGAGGTAAAGGATCAGCGCACACGTAGAAAACGTAAGTGAAACAGAGTTTTCTGCAAACTTAAATTTGGTAATAAGGCTTTCTCTTGTAGTGGGCCACACCTATATGAAAAAGTTAATAAAAAGCTTAAAATCTTCCCCCTGACAAAGTTTAGGTGCAAAAAACTGGTGCAGGATTGGTTCCTTAGGCTTAACTATGATGAAACGGAAGATCTTTTAACATTCAACCATTAAAACATTATCATTGCTTACACTCTAACTCTCATTACATACACATACATTCATCACACTCACACTCACGATCATCACATACATACTTACACTCATCACACACATACTCGCGCTCATCACAAACACTCATACATTTGGTTACCTTTTAGATTTAGTTTAAATTTAGTTTAGTGCAATAACTTATACTGAAACCGTTGCATTTGTTATCATATCTTATATAATTCACATTATCTGTCGAAAGAGACTGGATCCTGCGACACAGGGTATCCTAGTGCGGGATCCAGTGTCCTACCTAAATATTGTAACACCTGTTTTTTTGAATCAATAAACTTTTTTATTATTTTATTATTATTACTAGCTTCTGCCCGCGACTTCGTACGCGGATCCTGTTGCTTATGCCAGCGACAACGGGGTCGGCAAAATCGAAGATCTGAAAGGTCTGATGTCGAATTCTAAGAGCCCGGGGACGGGAAAACAACGGGATGCGCGAGATGATTCGAGACGTTCAAAAAGTACAATTTTGAATCATACCTCCGATGGCGGAATATGTGGCGTAGTCAATCATAGGAGTATACGTAAATGAACTCCGTTCCTTACCAACCCAAGGAAGGTCGCCATGACCTACGGCTATATCTTGAGACACATCCGATTCTTCAGATGATATCGACATTCTGTTCAGAGAATGTCGAAGTCGATCAGAATTCAAACGTTCGTTGTGCTCTTCTTCTGTCTCTTCATGCCGTACTCCAGCAATTCAGAATATTTTGTTGTGTGCGTGTTCGGGACAATCTATACTATAATATTATAAAGCTGAAATTTGTTTGTTTGTTTGGTTGAACGCGCTAATCTCAGGATCTACTGTGTCGAATTAAAAAAATCTTTTTGTGTTGGATAGTCCATTTACCGAGGAAGGCTATAGGCCAATGCGAAGCTGGGTCGGGTCGCTAGTGTATGATAATCTCGATCAACAGTTAGTCGTGCATCACGTTCATCATTCGGTTCAAAAGACCTGTTAGTAGATGTGCGAATACGCTGAGAACTCAAGCGTGATTCTGTATCGGTAAACGTTTCCGATTCGCGAGACAATGCATGTCGCTCACGATCAGCGGACAGTCGCGCATCACGTTCCGCAGCAGATGCGTAGATACGCTGAGAACTCAAGCGCAATTCTCTATCCGTGAACGTCTCCGACTCGCGAGACAATGTATGACGTTCACGATCAGCGGTCAGTCGCGCATCATACTCTTCACTGGTCTCTAGAGACCTGGATGTAGATGCGTAAATACGCTGAGAACGCAGGCGTGCTTCGCGATCAGAAGAGGTTTCCATGGAGCGAGTTGCAGCCTGATGTTCTCGAACAGCATCAAGTCTCTCCTGACGCTCGTCGGTAGATTCTTGGGATCTTATGATCCTCAATCTTTTAGCTCCTTTGGAACATTGGGAAAGCTTTGACCTCTTTCTAGGCATGGTTATAGTTTTAATGTGAAGAAGATACCTGATCAATTAAAATCTAAGTGACTGCTCCCCTGCGTTACCGGGTAGGCTACCGTGTCACGAAGATAAATGGAAAAGGAAATTAAACACCCAAATAACATAAGCCCGAAGGCATATATTTATTCGATAAAATAAAAAAAAATGGGAATTTTGGCCAGTAGAGTCAAATTTTCAATGATATACCATCGTCGTCGTTGTCATCAAAAATCAGTCCTAATCTAGGTTACTGCCTTCACCGCGTGGAGGTACTCCCAGCTTATGTTATTTTATAAGATACAGTGAAATTAGTGATACCTTTAATTATATATCGTTATATAGTTATTAGCTTTGATTTTCACATCAGATGTTTCTGATCTTCGATTTTTATAAGTCAACAGGAAATGCCCATCAGACTGAACAACTTTTGCTAAGATTTATTCTCTCAGCAGAGAATGCTCGTCACGTGGAACAATTTTTGCTATGGTACCATTTTTGTATCTCTTATAGTTTAGCTGGTCTGTTGCGGTTCTGCATCAGGTGTTCAAGTTTCCAAGATAAATTTATACCCTATATGTTGCCCAGACTTAATACCTATACAACAAAAAAAAAATCATTCAAATCCGCCCAGTAGTTCCGAAGATTAGCGTGTACAAACAAACAGACAAACAGATAGAATTTTTTTTTTGGATTTGTTTTTTTTTTTTTTTTTTTTTATCTATTGATAGGCATACGTTTGACCACTACACATTTGTGCTCCATTACTGTTCCTAAACCCCCCTCAATTATTTTTTTTTTAATAAATTCAATGTACAGACACAGTTTTGTTACTGTTTTATTATATGTATAGATTATTATATTTTATATACTTGATGTATCTCGGGACCCAGAGGTCCCGGGCCTTTGTAAGACGTACGAGGAGCCGAAGCCAACTCGCAGAGGCCCCTTAGGTAGCTTTATATGAAATAAGACATCAACCGACGATTATCCCTGTATGCACTATGCAAGTGCACCCAAGGACAACCCCCGGTTGGTGCAGGACTATTACAGGACATGGAAACTAACAGTACTGGACTCCCATAGTCCAGTACTGTTAGTTTCCATGTCCTGTAATGTATGGGTTGCTAATATTATTATAAAAATATTGTAGTGTTTTATTTACTTTATTACTTACACCTGGAACTTTCACCGACTTTTACAGAATTTAGGTATGTTCTTTTAAGATCTTGAAAAACCAAATCTTAAATAGTGTTCATAGTTTCATGACAGAATGAAAGTGATCCACATCAGTCTGCTATTCTGTAAAAAATCTCCCTAGGTGAATTTGTAAAGCGAGCTTGCGATTTGTGTTCATCCCACCGCTAGCGATTTACAGCTCACCTCAAGCTCACTTCACCGTAAAAGCCATGGGTTCTTCAGTCTCTTTGTTAAATAATTAAATGCATATTCCGATATCGTTACATTTTCAAGATGTATCGTCGTGAGACGTTGATGTTTGCGCTGGAATCCTCCAATTGTTGACTTGGTGAATATGACAGCTAGATTTTTTTATTTTTATTAACAAATAGGCTTGCGTTTGACCGCAATTCACCTGATCTTAAGTGATGATGCGGCCTAAGTTGGAACACGCTTGCCTAGGACGAACCGGTTCACTCGTGCCTTGAAGATACCCAATCTGGGTATCTTCAAGGCTCGAGTGAACCGGTGAATACTTATTAGGGAACAGAGAGGCGGGCAGCGAATTTCATAGTCTGGCAGTTCGCACAATAAATGTGGAATCATAGATAGAATCAAATGGCGATAAAAGTATCTAGCTTCTATATTCGATTTATTATATTTTCCATCTCGATTTCATGGCGATCAATGCAAGACGTAGAATGAACCTTTCGAACGAATCTACATAGTGACAAAATGTTCTTAAGAATTAGATTTTATTTTGTTCTTTATTATTCTTGTGGCGTATTTTATTTACTGCCAGTGCTAACATGACGCGCTTTGGCTTATACCTCAAGTTTAGCCTTTATTTTGGCCGCTCGTTAGGGGTTTATTATGAGAGATTTCTTGAGGTGTTCGACGCAGTTGGCGAAATAAAAATCCAAACGTGCTGATACCGGTTCGATATGGATAAAAGTGTTTTCTTTATGGACAACCAAAGGTCATGGCACAGAATTTGACTAAGGTCACTTTATTAAAACAACATTTTCAATTAGTTTAGAAAGCGTTTTGGGCAAAAGTTTATTGTACCTATTACCTACAAAAGGATGATCTATGACCTTTTCTGTCTCCCAGTTCCTAAAAGCGTTATCAATAAAGATTTGGGCCCAAAAGTTGAATTGGAAGATTATCTGTGTTACAGTGTTTGTCCACTTTTTAAGGTCAACTCATAATATTAGAAAAGCTCAAAATCTAGGGGCAATATCATCTCACAATGTCAGAAATGTAGGTAAATTAACGGTATTTTTGACAGGTTAGAGAAATAGAGACAGGATTGCCCCGCCCGCTTGACTATTGACATGACTCTTTGGAGTCATATTGCGATTGTGTTATTGTTTTTCTCTCTTTCTTACTTATTGTGTCTGCTAATTGGAAAGTTGAGCTCATAATAGAGTAGCGCGGTCTTTATTTTTAAACATCGGATAGTTTTCTTACTTTGAAAATCTTTGTAGGTAGGTAGGTAAGTGTTAAAAAATAACTACTTTATAATTTTAAAATTATGGTGTATTGTTGTGGTTTCAGAAGTTTTATTGTTTGATGGAGTAATACGGGTGGTTTTATAGTTTATTCACAATTGAGACTTGTAATACGGGTGTTGTGGCTTGGCTAATATCGATCGTATCTTATTTTGAAAAGTTCACCTAGTAAACATAAGTAGTGCATTAAGTCCGCCTTTGTACGTTTGTGCATGAAGTATAAATAAATAAATAATAAATAAAAGTTTATCAGTTTATCTTTCAACTGTCATTTATTTTACCAAAGATTGCTGTTAGCAAATGTCATTGATATTAGGTACTGTCACTTATTGTTCTTGTTGCCGTGATTATAAATCCAAAAAAATAAGGCTAAAAATAGTGTACCAAAACTGTCAAACTGCCATGTTTATTACACAGATAAAACTAGCTTTGTGAAATAAAATCAGGCCCATTGTCGTAACGTGCTCCATTTTCGACTGTTTCCACGTTGATTCGAAAATAGGTAATGCTAGTTGCTTACTATACACTCTTGTTTCTTTGTTTTGGAACATTTAATCTATTAACATTAAAATCTTTTACTGACCTCACCAGTAAAAGTGTCTTGAAATTAAATTCCTTTCCTTACACTTTGGTGAGAGGCACTGCAGGACTTGAGAGCCTCGCCACATAATGTGGCATTTCTGGGTGACTATCCAGAATATTGCCATAAGATATCGAGTGTTAACATGCCACAAAGTCGATCGAAATATTATCAATATATTTGATACGACTTGCTTTCAGGATAAAGCACTCGTTCTTTTACATCGAATTAGGGTCATTTAAAAAAAAAAAGAAACATTAAATATACTTACCAGCGGCCGAAAGTTAGTTGGTAACAAAGTGTATCGCTTTCGGTAACATAAAGACATCTTATCTAAATCTCTATCGAAGAGGACACGTCAAAATTTAAAGAAAAGCATTCTTGACCAACCCCATACTGCGACCAACATATCCTTGCACACTCCTCCTCTGTTATCTATATTTAAATAAGGTTTGTTTTTCTTTAATGTGGTGGTAAATGGTTGTTGTAAGGTAGCGTTTAGAAGGGTCATCAATCATATGGGACATAGGATGTTATCCTTTTGGACGGCCGAGCAGTAACATTTGATTTGGATCGAATGCATTGCCGCTTTGTATCTAGAGATATATTTTAGATTTTTATCTGTTTTTTACGAGTTCGTTACGCACGATTGGGTCTGTGATGCACCTTCTTGGGTATGTCGAAGCATGTTGGTGTCAGCATATCTAGTCGGTTTTGGTTTGTTTTGTGACAAAGAAACATGCCAATAGGTTATAGGTATTGGTGCAAGGAATGGGCTCTTATTTGAAATTAAATGAAGACTTATTGAGTTAATATTTTCGTACTAGGTTGAGTTGAGAAATAATAATACAAAAAGTCGGCCAAGTGTGAGCCGGATTCGCACAGCAAGGGTAAAAAAGATAAGTACTTTTTCTTTTTTAAAATTTTTAAGCGACAAATCGGCAGGCCCTGGCCAAGATACCTGGATGATCTGGACTCCTTCGACAAAAACGCAAATAGCCCTTATTAGAGAGAGTTGGAAGGAGAGTGGAGAGGCCTTTGCCCTGCAGTGGGAAAATACAGGCTGAAAATAAATAAAAAAATAACGGTTAAAAAGAAACTGTTAAATAGTTGTTATCGCGGTCATATGGTAGTAATACACACTCTGTGAAAACTTCAAGTGTCTATCTATTACGGTGCAAAAGATACAGCCCACAGATACACACAGATGGACAGACAGCGAAGGCTGAGTAACAGTAGTAGTTTATTTCTCTCAAAAAGGTATTTTGGTAGAAACTTAATATATAGGTTACAGGCAAATTCAAACCTTTATGAGAGCTGGAGTCTATACTGGGTTCGGGATTTGTATGACAGATCTCCTGGCTTACATCCTTAAAATTACAATAATAGGGTCGTTATAATTAAGATATAAAAAGATAAAAAAAAAAGAAAACCGCCTTCAAAAACTAAAAAGTGATAAATAACAGGTGGCAATACAAAACAACAAACTCAAAGCCACCGCCACCGACTTCCGAAAGAAAAGTAATGTGTGTTCTGTGCTAAAGTTATCTATCACTTTTTAGTTTTTGAAGGCGGTTTTCTTTTTTTTTTGAAAAAACTTTTTACTTTTCGCTTTTTGGTGTTGCCTTAACATCCAAATCCATTAAGAAACGGCGACACACTTAAAAGAGATTGTAAATCCTCCAAAGATTGAAGAAACTAAAACGTCGTCTAAGTAATTTTTTTGGGAATTTGTTGATTTTCTCAAAAAGGGCTGGATATGGGACCATTTCGGAATAAACCCCTTTCGAACAAAAAAAGAATTTTGCAAATCCGTCAATATATGACAGAGTTATGCCCGAACATACATAAAAAAAAATGTATATATATTTTTTTTTTTAAAAGGAGGAGGTTATCAATTCGAATGTTTATATAAACATTCGAATTGATAACCTCCTCCTCCTTTTTGAAGTCAGTTAAAAAGGGCGCCTCCCTTTTATCTTAAGAATACTACTAACTAAGGAACATTCGCATTCAAATCTCAGCATTTCTTTTTTCTCACTATTAGACTCAGATTATCAAATAAAAGGCAGATAGACCGTGCGGAACACTGCGACTGAAGCCACAAAAGCAAATACAAATTCAATAACGAATACCTACAATCTTATGATTGTATTCGCTTTTGAATTTTTATTTCTATTAGTATTTGTTATTTTTAACAATGCTTCGCTTCCTGTTGTACTGACTCGTGTCAGTACAGCGCGAAGCAAATTGTAGGTATTCGTTTTTGAATTTGTATTTGCTTTTGTGGCTTCACTTTCAGTGTTCCCCACGGTCTATCTGCCTTTTGTTTCAGAATCTGAGCCATTAGGTACCATTTTGACAGAATTTCGACATTGATTGTAGTTGAGAAGAGATTGCGAATAGATTTTGTTTACGTTGCTGTTTTTAATGAGTAGATTTGGCCGTAAGATATCTAAAGATTAAAGAATAAACCTAGCAATGGTAACCAAACATTATGAATGCAGCTGCAAAACACAGTCCAGGCATAACCTGCATAACGTAAAGTTAATAGTCGTAGGTACCGACCGCACACGGCGCCACTTCTAAGACACTCATTTGCCACTAATTGTAACTAATAACTTGCAAGCGCAATTATAAGGATTTCTTACATGTCATTCTGGCTGCAGACCTCAAATATTTGTGTGGTTACGTGATTGTATGAATTTTATGGGTGGTTAAGTTTATTTAGTGGTATTGCAAGAGTATTATAGGCGATATGGTTGGCGCAGTGGTTGAACGATTGACTGCTGCGCTGCGTGACGGGGATTTTGATCCCGCACGGAGCAAATATTTAAATGTCCTACAGGTAGTTGTTCCGGGTCTGGCTGTTGGTGTATGTGAGTTTATATGTTTGTAAACGCACCCACGACACAGGAATATATAGGTACAAGTGTGGGACAACGATTAAAAAATATATATATTAACCCTTAATCACTGACGTGTCGTAACGTAACAATAAGATTGACGTACGAATGTCATTCGTCTGTATTTTTAAAGTCCTGTGTTGCTTAAATCAAGTATTCTTAATGAATTTATTGTTTGGACACATTTTTCAATCGTCAGCTAACTCTTGACGGAGAAATAAATAATTATGGCGTTTTCACAGGTTTTGTATAAAAGATATGTCAAACATCATATTTATTCTTCAGATACAAAATATCCTAAAAATCGGGTCTATATGCTTAAGCAACAAGGCATTTAAAAAAAAAGTGTTAGAACACTTTTTCCGACTTTTTTTCTGACTCCAGTTCCCGTTCAAGTGTGATAGTTGGTTTTAAATAAACGTAAGTCAGTAGAGTACCTTATAAACTTGATACTTAAAAAGGGACTAATACCCGTTTTCACCAACTACCCCTAAATTTTAAGTAACCCCTAAAAGATTTTAGGTGACACTAACGCAAACGATTCTTGCGTTAGGTGTCACCTAGGGGTTACTTAAAATTTTAGGATTGTTGGTAAAAACGGGCACTATTCCTCTATTTATCCAGCCAGTCTGTGATAGCATGACAGTTGACAGGACGGATTGGAAGTAGAAAATGTTGTGCATCCGTGGTTGCACCGGACCCAAGGTCATGGGTATGAAGATGATGATGATTATGATTCCTCTATTTATCCAGGCATGCTAAAATGCAGTAAATCTGGCGACGAAGACAATCAAAGCCGCCGTTTATACCACATTTAAATCCTCTTTACAAAACGGCCTACCCTCAAACAAGATCTTAAAGCCATATCAGGCAAATTGAATAAGTATGTGCTTAATAATGTTGTAGTGTCCATTGTTGGTTGCAAACCGTTGGTAAACATAACAATGTGAAATATCTGCCGCGCGATATAAATAACTCTCTCAGTGGGTCATTGCATGGCGCCGTACAGGGTTGGGTGGGGCATACTGCGGGATTGGAATGAGAGCTTTTGGTTGGTAGGGAGAAAAATGGTTTGTTACTCAACGACTGTCGGGCGAAAAATGTTGAAGAGCAAACTTCCGCTGCTTATGCACCTATGCGGTAACATCGACACTCGAGAGGTGAGTTGTTGAGTGAGGTGGTTTGATTTGAAAAAAAAAAGAACATGCGGAAGCACAAGTGCTGCCATAATTAAGTAGCAAATAGGAAACAATGTTTCATATGTTCACATTGTATTAAACTGAAATAGAATATTTAGAAAATTCTCACTTTTCCGTGCAGGAGTTCCATCATCTTACGAAAACCTTAGTGAACGCTTCATGGACCCTTTTCAGAATCATCCCGATTACAAATCAGTTCACACCTAGAAACAATAATAATAATAATAAAACGTTTAATTCGACCAACAAAGGATAGCCACACACATTTATAATAATACCAAAAACACAAAACAAATAAATAGACCACATACACATAATTAAAGTACACACATAATATGTTACCTACTGACATATTATACAGTCAAACAACAATACAGTCGAATTGAGAACTTCTTTAGTGCAAATATAGTCTGAACTGAACGTTTTCAGAAACTGTATTCTATAACTTAAAGAAGTCGGTTAAAGAAGCTGCACTTACTTTTACTTAACCCGGTTCCTTGTTCCCAAAATGAAAATTGTGAATCATATAATATGCTGCATAGCTGTTCTTACCGTATGTATTGAATTCCTAAATTCTATACAGGATACAGAGGATTTGTGGCCGCAGGTTATGGTGGTCTGTAGCTTTCGCAGGCAAGCGCCTCCCTATCGCACAGTGACTTGTGAATATAATTAAAGTGCTTTGAAGACGTAATAACTTACACTTAAGTTTGTATACTAACACTTAGAATTGTACATAACGTATGTTAATTTATAAGCTATTTATTCATGGGCTATAGCTATAGTTGTTTGAAATTAAAGGTTTCAATTCTGTTATTTACCTACAGGGAAATTTGTTCTCAGACCATGAAAATACAATCCTTTGTTCTAAAATCTTATGACTGAAAAGGATTCCCGTTTTTGAACTGCCGCTGTCTAGGTTAATTCTCCGTGTGTATAATTCCAGTTGTT
Source organism: Charanyca ferruginea (assembly GCA_947361185.1). Lineage (NCBI taxonomy): Eukaryota > Metazoa > Arthropoda > Insecta > Lepidoptera > Noctuidae > Charanyca > Charanyca ferruginea. Next base: position 16,831,992 of record OX376077.1, on the reverse strand, counting down.
GCATTGTTAGAAGCCCAAGTCGACCAGTTATGCAACTTAACAATTGCATAAAACAAAAGCGCACCGGGCGGCACTAACATTTTTGTATGTCTAATATCTATTGAGAAAGTAAACCTTAATGCTGGAAATAGGGCGACCTCCTTCTGTAACTACTGTACAAAACTGCGGGTTTGGACTTTTAACTTGCCATTGCATTTTGAATTTTGAGCGGCAAGTCATAAGATACAAAGCAGTCAAACTCAGACCAATAAAAAAGTATAGACGGAACATTGCGCTCATAAAAGCGTGGCACGTAATCGCGCGCGGCCGTCTTCATATCACCGAATCGTGAAGACGATTCGGTGATACGAGTATGAAGACGGTCGCTCGGTATTTAGTCTGCCGCATAGGTCTGCCGCGAGTGACTGAGAGCGCATGACGTAGTTTTGGTTAAATGAAAATTGCGAAATTATGCCTCCCTGTGTCATAAACCGCTGCAAAAACAATCCACGTTTTCAAAACAAGTCTAAAGGGATTACTTTACATAAGTAGGTAACGGATTTTCTGCATAGTTTAAACAAAATCGTAAAATGTTGGACGCAATTTCTTGGAACATCAATTCGAGACGATATTGTGTCAGTGCAAGTTATAACATTGTCTTTTCCCAAAATAAGGGAAGTTATGATTTTTGTTCGGATCCGTTAAAACTGAAAACTTAATCAGATTACAGTTAACATTTAACATTAAGTTAGTTATTCTAAAATAAGTAAGCTTTGTGCGTTTTGTTGTATTAATAATTGTTCATAATATGAAAATAAAAGCCTCATTGAACTAAATTACTTTTAATTTTATTCAACCAAGACGAATAAAACACAATACTACCTAATAATATAACTTTTTACCAGAGTATATCTCTCGCACTTGGGAGACGCAGCACAGCACTTGCAACATTATTGTCTAGCACACAAGCGCAAATCTACGATATCGTACACCGAGTTACGCACACATAGCCGACTTTATCCTCACATTTTTCGCCGCAATTGTTTACGACGGCTCAGTCTTTACTTTTTTATTGGTCTGAGCAGTCAAATTAGCTTATAGGGTAGGTATAAAAAAAAGGAAAAGTAGAAATATGCGTAAAGAATAGTAGCTAACCGGGATCGGGATTTGGGGCCAAGTTACCGGTGATCAAGGTTCCTAGGAGTCTCCTAACAATACGCGCCGTGTCCAGGAGTACCGCTTTCTGAATCAAGTCCTCAATCCAACTGCCCAACGAGAGCCTCCTCAGGTGTTGATCGAGCGAGGCTCTTAAGAGATTATGATTGTTATTCTTTACTTATTTAATCTGAATCTCAGTATAGTTAAAATGTAAATAATACGTATTATTGAATTAGTTATAAAATGAATATAATGACAGTCTGTAAGAATTTCAGTATAAAATTAAAAATATCATCTTCCTCTCTACAATTTTCGATTTCCAGGGTTGCAAGCAAATAAAATTATAATTAAAACATTGTTTGTAAAGTCTTGTCATGGTGGGCTTGACATTAGCATTCCTTTGTTTGTCAGGAATTGTTTGCTTAGGACTCTCTAATTGTCACCCTTATTTCGAGGGTTAAACCAAACATCACACACGAAGTCGAATTATAACAGTTTTGTGGCAAGTTTTTAGGGTCGTCTTTGACTGTTGGAAAACCTTTTATAAATGTATTCTATGCGTACAATTTTGCGCCTTTTTCAACCGACTCCAAAAAAGAAGGAGGAATTAATATTTTTTTTTATGTTTGACCATGCATTACTTTTTTCAGTTTAATCTAATTTCGATGATTCCTTTTTTAATTAATAGTGTGTACTTCAAAGTTCGTATCATATATATTTCACATGAAAATATACCACCCCTAAGGGTGGACAATTCAGGAATGGCTGAAATTTTTTGGTGTCGTCGTTTCGAATTAATTTGCATGAGAAGAAGAAGGCACTAAAAAAACCTCACAAGCCGTAACTACACATACTGACCATGAAACTAAGTAACATTGAGCAAAAATTATTGTACGGCGCAACCGTACATTGCGAAATTATTGTACATACCGCGTCAGCATGTCCGCTAACATTAATTATTCATTACCCCGACTGCAAGGAAAGGGTAATGTTTTTTTTCACTTACTTACAATTTAGTTCACTGCCGGTCATCGAACGCACCGCGTGTTCTCACGTATCAATATCATTATCAGTATCATCTATCATTTATTCTTAAAACTATCTCTATTTGAACTTTGGTGTTAACTTAGTGTAATAAACTGTTGAACCTTCATGGACTCGTATCATTTAATAGCATAGCATCCTATCAGTAAAAGCTGCACCGTTTGTACCGTATAATTATTGCGGCATCATGTCAACCTTTAAGGGTCAATCTTTGGGGTATTCAGCCGTAATCGCCATACATGGCCGATGCATGTTGGCAATCGCAGTAAGTGTTTTGGTACTCAGATGGAAGCTGCTGCCCATCCTCTGGTCAATATCCCTCTATCGCCTTCTGCGACACCGACGGGTAGGAATGGGGTGGTGCTATTCGCGGCTGGCACCACGTAGCGTCGGCACCACACGGCATGGAAAAATTGCTCGTTGCTCAAGTTTTATTTGAGTAATAAATGTGACGGTTTGATTGCGCACCTACGTATACAAAATATATCAAACCTCTATTTTTTTTTTAGATAAAAGACGGCCCTGAATAAATCATGTGGAATGTAAAATTTATGCTCAAGTATTTTGGTTTCATTTTGCTTGCAGCTTCAGCTAGACATCTCGTCGGCATAGTGTCAATTCTGTTGCGCACAAGCTAAACTTATTTTAAGTTATTATATCTCTTTCTCTCCAATAAAACAAGAAAGAGACAGATATTAATAAGAGCTGTCAAATTTAAGTGGATCTAAAATGTTCATACAATTATAGTTGTCATTTCAGAACTAAAAGATTAAAAACACGGCGAGGTTCAAGGAAACCAAAAACGGCGAAAGTGTAGTATCCTAAGCGATAACTTTATTTTCGAGCCGTTTGGGGTTGAAACTCTCGGGTCGAGGGGTCCGAGTGCTCATCTACTTTTTAAGGAAATTTTCAAAAGGTTGGTTGACACTTCCTATGATCCAAGGGCTGGTTTTTACCTCGGACAGAGGTTAAGCATTACCATCCAAAGTGGCGATGCCGCCAGTCTTTTGGGCACATTCCCAGTTAACGGCGGTAAGGGGGATTTTTTTTAAGCTTCTATTAGTTTTTTTTAGTTTAATAGTTATCTATAGGTTTTCTTTTTTTATTATTCGGGAAATATTGTACATTGTTCTGTAAAAATAAATTCTAATTTAAAATAAGGAAACAACTAATTTGACATCTCTAACTTAGTTCTGGTCTATCGCCGTCCCTTTTTTCAGCTGCCTGGTAGTAAGAGATGCCAATTATCTCATTAAAGTTTAGTTTATGAACAAGGCAATCGGTGCTAATGTCATTATTTTCTGGAGGCGTCTAATGCCGATAATACCTGTTATGAGATGCCAAAACGTGATTTCCCCATTGATAATGCATGGCAGTTGGCTAATATGACGTCACTTATTTGTCAACTTACTATATTGATTTCAAAGTTAATTCAACAGTCAGGCAGCCAGTCAGTCAGTTTCAATTGTTGGCTAACCTAAATAAATAAAAAATAAAGTAACTAAAAATCTATTTTTACAGTTGATTGAATATTAATTTGGTTTTCAGGGTTAAAATGTAGTGTTTATTTTGGAGAAGTTATGTCTAAAAAATATTTTTAGTTGTGTCTAAGTTTTAAAGCGTCGTTCCATTTCACTGCAATAGTCTTTTGTTTTCCAACAGAATAATTTTTCGTATGTACCACAAACGGACCGTTTTTCTCATTTGGTTCACTACGATTTCGACATCGATACGACAAATAAAATTCTATTCATCTCAGGTCCTCCGACTGTCCAAACAACAGCAGCATATGGTGACAGCCGGCATAACCGACCATGAGTCTTTCAATAAACACCTCTTTGTCATATGGGTTACAGACAGCCCAAACCTGCATGGGACGGGACGAGACACATGCCCGCTACACTATTTCCAAACTACTGCACCTCCTGAATTGCGGGATCCAAGACAGTTGTAATGTTCCTCCGGGACTCGTCGAGCTGCAGTATTTCGACGCTTTTCTGGGCAGACGAGACAACAGCCTATGTGCTTCTGATCTTGCTTTTAGGTCGCTTCATACAGGGCAAAGTACTTCGGTAATCCAGATAACCTACGGGAGATCGCCTGCAACGTCAAGGCGCTGCTGGCCTTTCTCGAGCAACTGGGTTGGATCGAATGATCTAGTTCCCACCAGTACGCAAAATACGCGTCTAGACGCCACTACCCACACCACACTTCAGCTCATTATACTAGGTATACTAATTCTATTCACCAACCGATACAGTTCAAACTGAGGTATGCGATTGTATGTGGCCAATCCTTTTAACTATCAAACTAAGTAACGTTTGTTTAGAAATCACGACAGACTAAACCAATGACGCAACACAAACATGATAATTATAAATGTCCGCCATTAATTATTTTTTGTGGATCATTAATTTAAATGCCACAACAGTGTGGTGTAAACTCAAGACATGTGACATTTAAAGACATAACTCTTAGATTGGATATTGCAAAAGTGCAGTAACGCCACTAACAAATGATATGGCGCCCACGCATCACATTAAACGTATTCTGAATTGACTCAATTGACTTTTACGACTGGTGTGGGCAGAAACATACACATTCTTTTGTTTCGCTTAATTTAACATTTGCGTTCAATGTTGGTGGGGTGAATCTTGTTTTTTTTTTACAGTTAATAGGGTTGTGTGTCTGTTTAGTTTACAACTTATGTACAGTCACGAGCATAAACATGTATACAGATCGCAAAATTCAAAAGTAATTTTCACGTGAAATTACGATTTCAACTTAAAGATAAAACCTATTTTATAGTAGTTTGGGATCAAAAATATTGTTTGTAACACTCTGTAACCAACTGTATACATATATTTGCTCGTGACTGTACCTACTTGGTAGAAGGGACATCGTATATTTATTTTTTAATAACAAATAATAAATGATCACTCTGTGATGTCATGAACTGAATCGATGGTTAAAAATTTGCTTCAGGATGTTTAACCGTGTAAAACAAATTGAAAAGAATTAGCTATTGTAGTACACGAGATTTTTTAAATAATAATTTTACACTAAATCTGTCAAGACTGAGTGTAGTGGACAAAAATAACCTCTTTTGCTATCGCTTTATATTCATAATTATCAAATTATTTTATCAACCCGCAGATGTTTACTAGTAGTTACGTTTGTTAATAAGTGTAGCCCACACTTAGGTATTTAAAGCGGTGCAGTAATGTTACTACTTAAAATACTTTAAAGAAAAATGAATTTATTACTACTTATTGTTTGTATGAGAACCAGCTTGATACGCTCCATATAAAAGACATAAACGCGCTCGCACCTTTGAAATCTGATAAAACACTTTAAATTATTTTTAGTTTGATAATAATTTAGCGTGTGCTTCCAAAAATTTGTTTAAATGTTTTTTAATTATGTAAATAGTATATTTATTTTGTTATTTTTAGGTCATTTTAAAAGCTATTTAGTGTAAATGCTAATATATATTTTAATATTTGGGTATAAAATACGTAATGCTCCTTTGAATGAACTAATGAACTAATCATTAACTATCCCAATTATGTAACCTAAACGTGGTCACATGAATTTATAATTTTATGTCTGATGTAGTTAATTTTAATTGAGTAGAATTATGTAAACGTGATTTACATAATTTTACTCAATTAAAATTGGATATTTGTTATGTAATAACACTGTTATTTACCGCACCTCATGTTAATAGATATTAATCGACTTCAAGATATTCAGATACTAACACTAAATAGAATAGGTAATAGATGTTCTTACTTTGCCAAGACAAAAAAACAACTATCAAACTAAAAAAAAAATAATACAATAAGGCATCAAAAAAATTAAGGATACTATACTTCTCGTGATCCAAGAGCTGGTTTTTACCTTGGATAGAGGTTAAGCATTGCCATCCAACATGACAATGCCGCAACATGGCAATGCCGCCAGTCTCTTGGGCACATTCCCAGTTGACGGCGATGTGGGGGAATTTTTTGATGCCTAAATAGGACAAAACAAAAGAACTATACATTCTCAGATTATGAAACAAAAGGCAGATAGACGAGAGTGAGTAGGTTACTTCTAGGCAAGCGTGCTCCATCTTAGACCGCATCATCGCTTCCCATCAGGTGAGATAGTGGTCAAACGTATGCCTATCAAATGATAAAAAAAAAAAGTGTGAGAGTGAAGCCACCAAAGCAAATACAAATTCAAAAGCGAAGACCTACAATTTCGTGATTGTATTCGCTTTTGAATTTCTATTTATATTTGTTATTTTGAACGATGCAGCGTTTTGTGCTGTACTGACACGTGTCAGTAGTCTTCGCTTCACTTTTGAATTTGTATTTGCTTTTTTGGCTTCACTCTCAGTGTTCCGCGCGGTCTATCTGACTTTTGTTTCATAATCTGAGTATACATCACAATAATAACTCAGGCCTTGAGCAAGTATGCTGTTGGTGATCAATGCTAGTGCCTTTTCTGTATGAGAATAGGCCTTTGCCCTACAGTGGGACAATTATAGGCTGGTATAATTTATTTACGTTTAATTACAGAGTATGCCATTCTGCAGTTTATAATTATTTGCAGCGAAGACTCAAAAACAATTAGTCAATACCAAAGTGTTTCATAATTTCACAAAATCATTGACGATAAAAAAAGGCCGTGTAGTGTAAGGGCTCTTACACACTAGCGGCATATTGTCAACGACAGAGGCAACTACAGCTGTCGACACGCATCAGCGGCAGCCGTCGACATCCCAACTTCAATCGATGACAACGATGGCTGCCGTTGATCTTTGCAACATGCCGCTCGTGTGTAAGAGCCCTAAGTCGCGGTGTGCACTTATTGTGCAGTATTGTCTAGATGAAGGGTGGAAAGGAAGGCCTTTACCGAGGAATGGGACAGAACAGGCCAATAATAAAAAAAACCGGACAAGTGCGAGGCGGACTCGCCCACCGAGGGTTCCGTACATATTTGTAGGTACATATCCTTACTTCTATACTAATCCATACCTACTATCCATACTTTAATCTACTTAATATTACAAATGTGTTTTTTGCGACATAAACGGCCGTATATTTTTTTCACGTTAACATAGAGGGTTGATTTTTTTACAGCATCAAGGGACCGTAGACTTGAGTATATAGTTTTAATTTCAACTCGATACCTCAACGCGTTCCCGAATAAACGGTCTTGACAGACAGACAGACAGACGGACAACAAAGTGATCCTATATGGGTTCCGTTTTTTTCTTTTGAGGTACGGAACCCTAAAAAGTAACCAAACTCAAAAAGAGTTTCGCTTTTTAGTCTTTCTGGTTTGGTCATAATAAGGCACAACGCTATGTGACATTTTTTTTTAAACTCACATACCCACCATGCCCTCAACTACATGAAAGGCCATAACTAATATAACAATATTTGTACCGCGCGGGATTCGAACCCGTGCTGCGCTGAAGTCAATCGCTCAGGCACTGCACCAACCGTCTCGTAATTTTTACAAGTGCCACATTAAAAACATTTCATGGATAATATGTATTGAGCTGTCTGACACAGGTGCATTAGCGGTTTTACCATAGACAATAATCAATTTTACCACAGACCACCAAAAAAGTAATATCTCACCAATAACTCCAGCCTTCAGAATATAAACACGTACTCATTTAAGTCAACATGCGCATACGCACTATGTAACGCACGGTTAAATAAAAAGCACATAATGCATGTATCGGTGCAGCCAGATAATCGAACCTGGAGAATGTTTTAATTAGGTTAACGATTGGGAGCGGGTGGACGAGGATCGTGACGTCATCCGGCTAATGAACGGCGGTTCCACAGATAATGTGTGGTACAGATACTTTACTGCCTATATGACGTAGAGGCGTACGCACACATGCGTAGATTTTGTTTATTTAGGTCTTTGCGGGGAGTATGGGGGAAATAACCTATCTGTAAAAATGTGAGCATGTGAACTGCAATGATTGATAACTCACTTAACCTAAATTCACGTAAGAGAGATTACAGAATAGCACTGCTAGATGAAACTCGCACAGATTCAGTACCAGGCAAGCATGACATAAAGGAGAAAAGGCCTATCGTCGATATAAATCATAGTTGCTAAGTTCATTACCGCGATGCACGTTACCGCGAAAGTTTACCATCGCGACGTTCATTGTTGCCAAAGTTGTTTACTGCGAAAGTTTAACATTGCGACGTATGTTGTCCGTACGTATACACTTCTCAAAATTAGATTTTCTTTTGAATGAACCATTGTAACATAGAAGAAAATTTGAATATTGTTAAGTGTATACAAAGTTCATGCTTGCAACTGTACGCTTCTTCAGTTAGTAACAGGGTTGGCGCTTGAAGAAGATAGACATGGAGGTTTACTATGTTTACATGGTATGTGCCCTCAACGTCCATTTAAAATTGGTAGCTCTCTAGACACCAATAACCAATAATTCCAAGATATAACTTCTCTAAAAAAACCGGACAAGTGTGAGTCGGACTCGCCCACCGAGGGTTCCGTTCAAATTCCGTGATTTGATCACCCATACAATTATGACCGCGCATACCTTGATGATTGATTACGTACATTAAATAAAGACAATATTTTTATGATTTAATTACAAATGTATAGTTTTCAGTCTTTTCCTTATACTTGTAGTATAAGACGACATCTGTTGCCAAATTTCATAGTTCCAGGTCTACGGAAAGTACCATGTAAATTTTGATTCCCTTGAGAGTGTCAAAATATACGCTGCATAAACGGCCATATCTTTTTTTCACGTTAACTTAGAACTTCGGTTTTTTCACAGCTTCAAGGGAGTATTATAGATTTGAGTATATGGTTTAAATTTCAACTCGATACCTTTACGCGTTCCCGAGATAAAGGGTCTTGACAGACAGACGGATAGACAGACAGACGGACAGACAGACAGACGGACAATAAAATGATTATATAAGGGTTCTGTTTTTTCCTTTTGTGGTACGGAACCCCAAAAACACTCGATTTTAGTCCTAAAAACCCGATTAGATTTTATTTTGTAAAATCAGATTTTTAGTTGCTTTGAAATCAATACATAGTTTGACAAACGACTACCTACAATTTGACGTCATAAGTTTAAATTGCTATCCAAAATCTATGAGGAAATCGCGTTTTGATTGCTTTAAACAAGTATGTCAGTCAATTGGTGGTATCTATTATCTACCCTATTCTGAGTAAACCAACATTGTCTGTGTGTAGAACTTAGAACAAAATGTATGCTATGAAATCTCTGTATATTAAATATTCTGTGCCCCAGGCGGGTACCGTTCCCTATCGATACGCATTTCGATTCAATCGATGTTGAAGATTATCGATAAACGTTGATTTATTTTGACTGAGTTTTTTGTTATTTATCGATTGCGGATCGTTATTTCGCTGTGTAGCTGTGAGTATGCCCATAAATTAGATGCGAAGGGCTCAGTGGCGGAATGTGCTAATGGTTTTGGGTTCGATTCCCTGAAAAAAATAATTAAACACAATTAATTTACAGAATGAATAGAGAATAAGATTGTGTTTTTGTATGTGATTATATGATATGGTGACGATTGAAATAAATAAGATAATATTTTATTTCGAATCGTTGTTTCAGCACAAAAAATACACAATAGAAATACCGATCACTTATCAATTATTAGATACGCAAACGCCTTAAACAAAAAACTAATTCGCTCTAAATATCTTCTTTTCCTTTCTTACACTACCTATTAGAGAGAGACAGCAATAACCTTAGCTAAGCTTAGTCGGTACCCAACAGACTTGACGCGTCTACGTTTTATGATATTCCTAAGACAATATTGTAATGTTTCATACATGCTTGTACATTGTATTTACTAGCTACTTAAACAGATATCAACAAAACTTACAGCGATATAAAATAATTTTAGAAAGGCGATAAATGTCATTGGAATATATGTTCATACGACCCAAATACTTCGCTGTATGGGGCAACATTTCACTTGAAACATGTGATAAATTATAAACACAATTTATATTTGTACGAGAATTCTATTGTTCCTTCCTGGTTTACGTTCATTGCCAGATATGGCGTAGTAACCATAAAAAGTTATTCGATCGTTACAGAGCTACTGGTAAAGTTGGTTCTTCATTTTCTAGTACCGATATCCTAAAGGCGAAGTTTGCATAATTTTCAATGTCTGTCGTCTTGAATTTTATCTCTTAAGGCGACGATATACGCCGGCGACCTTGAGCGATCAGAGAATCGTATGCGCTGCGTCCAAAACTCTCAAAGTTTAGTCGAAGAAATTAAATAAAAGATATAATAAAGGTATTCTTTAACTTAAAAAAAGGCGTATTCTAAAAGATATATAATAAAATTGTCTGTAAGATAGTAAAAGTTTCGTTTAAATATTCTTGGTAGATTTTGTGTGATTATCAATGTTTTGTCCGCGTCAGACACACGTTCACGATTTAATTAAACTATTTAATATGAACTTAATCAAAAATATTCACATACTAAATGATTAAGAGAATGTTCTAGTTTAACATATTTTTTTTTTTTAATAATTTACACTCCACATTTTGACGTGATTGTCAGTTTAAAATCTGCAAAAGTCGCTTGATAGCGCCTTAAACTGAAACTACTACTGTAACTACTTAACCCATTCCCTGTCCAGTGACCCAGATATGAAGATGGAAGGACTATCTGCGAAAGTGATGGAGAAGAATAGCGCTGAACCGAAGCAAATGGAGGATTTTCGAGGTCTATGTTTAAAGACAACCTGGCCTGGTTGCTGATAGCTAGTTCTAATTTTAGATATTTATGCATAATACAATAGTAGTAGAAAGTAGTTTGATGTTTTTTTTAACCGACTTAAAAAAGGAGGAGGTTATCAATTCGAATGTTTGTATTTTTTTTTTATGTATGTTCGGGCATAACTCTGTCATACAGGGTGTCCGGTAATTAATGGATAACCTTGAAATGGCTTATAGTAGAACTTATGGCCAATCAGAAAAAAATAGGAAAAAAAAATTACGAAAAAAAATCATTCATCATTTCATTCAGTTCATGGCTTTCTGTTTGTTGTTTTGTATTGCCACCGATTTCCGAAAGTAAAGTAATGTGTGTTCTGTGCTAAAGTTATTTATCACTTTTTAGTTTTGGAAGGCGGTTTTCTTTTTTTTGAAAAAAACTTTTTTATTTAGCAGGTTAGAGAACGGTGAGTTTTTATGCGAAACCCGCCGCACCCTGGCTATAGGCAGAGGTGTAATACCGCGGTGGTTTTAGCCGGTAAGAGTTCGACATGCCCCTCCGTCACCCCTACAATAGAGGATGTCCATGAGGATTTCCACCGCGCAAAAATAAAAAAAGTGGTGTCAGAAAAATAAAGGCTCTTTTTATTTTAGTGTCTGCTTGATGCATAATAAATGTGTGATAAATACACGGAATTTGGAAGATTTACGTTCCTCATGGAGTGTAGAGGTGCACTAAGGATTTTGTGAAACCAGAACCAACCCAGAACGGGTCAGAAGCTGAAGTTTTCTTGTTAAGGCGTTTGTCGACTAGGACGTTACCGAGAAACGAGATTATTCGAACCGACCATGACGGTGATGTCACGTCGATCGTGTGTATCCTGCCACTGGACTCGGTGGTTCCGTTTGCTCTTGTTGATTATGACAGACAAAACAAAAATATTTATGTGTTTTTAATTTAAAATTTGTGTTAGTAGATAAGACTTAAGAGTAAGTTAGTACTTCACTTTGCACTAAATTGTCTTTGTGCTGTCCTGTGGCGCTTGTCCGCGAAAGCGACAGAACACCACGTTCTGCGGCCAAAAGTCGTCAAGGGCAGATAACAATTCGGTACTCGCACTCCGAACGCCTTGAAGTCTACGTGGTAGTGCGATTCCAGTAACTGTACCCTCGGCGTTGTCACATTCCGTTTATTACCATCAACATTTGTACCTAAGTGAAATGCAGTAAATGCCTAACATAGCATGATTACATTAACTACTAAACAGTACAGTAACTCCGTAGGAACGTGTTTCTATCCGTTGGCAAGTTAACGACTTTGTTTCACTTTAGACACATAAACTTATCGGCTGTGAATGAGACGTGGAGATTGTCCATCAATGTTGAATCCGCAAATTTTACTTTGCTTCATTAGGGAGTGTTGGGCCGTAAAGCAGATGGATGAAAGAAGATTGCATGTGGCGGAGATAACAATGTTGAGATGGATGTGTGGAGTGACCAGAATGGATACGGTGAGGAATTAAAATATTAGCGGAAGTTTGAAAGTGACGCCAGTGACAGAAAAGTTGAAAAGGAATCGTTTGTCTTGGTATGGACATGTGAAGAGAACGGATGAAACGCATGGGACCAAAAGAGTTATGAATAAAAAAGAGGAAGGCCAAAGAAAAAAATTATGGATTATGTGAAGAATGATATCGATGAAAAGGGAATCAGAGAAAGCATGACGGTCGACAGGACAGAATAGAAGAAGAAAACATGTTGCAACGACCTCAAGTAACATATTGCAAGGGCCAAACGAATTTGTCCTCTAATCAGTAGGAACTACAATATTCGTAAGATCCAGTGTACAATGACCTCAATAGCCAAGCCCACCGCACTATTCCGAAACCACAACTGTAACTCCTGTAAGCCAGAATCAACAGTGGCGACCACCAGAAAAGCGCCGAAGCAATGAAGCTCGACGAGTCTATAGTATTTCGGTTTAACCTGAAAACTATATTTACTTTTCATAAGCATGAAATCATTTGTAACGACTTATTGTTTACATTTTATAATATTTGTTTTTATGGATTCTTGGAATCTTATAAATAATATATAATGTACTCACAGTTTTATGTGCTGGTTTTGTCTGTGTTATAATTGTATTCCTGTATCATCATCATTTCATATCATTTATGATTAATATTTACAAACCTGAAAAATAAATAATGTTTTGCTTTGACATGTTTGTCAATGACAGTTGTCAACATTACTTCTAAAAGTTTTCGGCTACTAACATAAATCCTCTATGCTGTTGATCTTGTAAGCTTGTTTGTCTGTGTTAGATATTAAACGGCTGAACACCCGCTGTATTATCGTGTGTTTCTTTAGATCTATTTCGCACTAATATTATATAAAAAATTATTGGCATTCGACAATTATTAAGTCTGGCCGGTATTATAATACCTCGCTTTGGAAAACCAATGACCGTTCTAGAAAGAGGATTCATAATTGGTTTTTTTACGAATTTCGGAAGAACGGTCAGAAAACAAAACCTGTCAAAGAGGAGTCTAGATCTCGGAGTTGCTTGGGTGACACGCTGATTACCCATACGCTTACGTTACTGAAGTCTACCAGTCTACTTACTGAAGTCTACCAGTCTACTTACTACAAGTCTACCAGCCTGCAACCGAGAGTCGGTTAAGCGGGTTAAGCCGAGCTGCCGCGTGCCTGTGCTCCCAGGGCGGGTCCTCCTACTGAGACCGCCTGGGTGACCTCCGGCCCCGAGCTGATCGCGTCAGTCTTCTCTTCGGCCGATCCTGTTGCCGGCCAGGCTGGGGATCATAATCCTTCTGGAAAACTCTGCCTAATCCCAGTGCGTTTAGGTCAGTACTTATTTTTATACTAACAATTGTTTTTGATACTCATCACATTTTATCTTTCGTGTGAGAGCTAATAAATTCAATCCGTACAGTTCTACATAGCCTTTTATTCCTTAAACTATGTAGAAATGTTACAAGTCCCAGAGAAACGATCCAACTGTTTTGAATCCCACAACAAAATTAATCAGATAATAACAGCGGAGGAGTGAAAATATTTTTTTCTACTTCTTTCCATGTCAAGCAGGAGACAGAACAGAAATAGGCCAATAGGCACAAATAGACGTTTACAAATGAGAGCCCAGTTGGTCAAGCACCACGGATTACAATTAACATAATTCCATTAATTATGTGAGCTTCCAAAATCTGTGCTGTTACATTTGATTCCAATAATAGATATGGCAAAACACTTGAACGCACGGAAATTAGTTCTACTTTTCACAAGGTCCGCATAATAAACACCTACCTAACGAAATATTGCGCTCTTTCTGCCAAAGAATACACTCATATAAAACATAATGTGCCAATGACCTCAATAGCCAGTCAGTCATTATAATTGGGTCCTCTTGTTAGAAAAAAAAGACAGTCCTAGACTGGAATTGGCTGATAAATGGGGCTAGGCTGACACCCTATCACTTTGTGTGTTAATATCGTCATAGAAGAAGGTGTGGGCGTACAATAGTACATCTCTAGACTTTTTTCTTTTGAGAATTGGCACGACAATTATTACTTAACAGGTTTTTTGTAACGAATCACCATGTTAGTTATGCTTGTTGGCGTTTAAAGTAATTTCTAGATTTATACAGGATGGATTATCCGAAATCAGTCATACTGCTTTCCAAAACAAATATTTACGGTAAAAGAAAATCTTTTCCAGCTCTGAATGCTCCATTTTCTGGAGACCAGTAGGGTAATGAAGTAACATACCTACAAACTGAATCCTCGTGGGATGTCCGGGCTGGAAAAGCATCCCCCCATTTCATCCCGAGGGTGTCGTAGAAGGCGACTAAGGGAAATCTGAAAGTCGAGCAGCAGCGACTTCCGTGTACTCAACCACTTCACTGCGATTCCCAAGACGCCTGCCTAGCGTGGGGATTATGGCCAACCCCCCCCTATGGGGGGACAGCCATTGTTCAACAGTAGAAGTTTTGCGGTATGATGGGATGATGAAACTCAATCTGAAAGATTTTGATGGAAATTAATAATCCATTGTTTCATATTTATTTATTTACTAGCTATGACCCACGACTTGGTCCGCATGAAAATCGGTTATTGCGGATGCACACGAAGTTGCTGATCAAAAAGTAGCCTATGGCCGTCCTCAGGATTCAAACTATGTTCATACCAAATTTTATCAAAATCGGTTATATCGGGTATAATATTAAAGTATGGATGGATGGATGATGGATGGATGGATGAAGTAATAAAATATGGAATATGAATTTATTTATTACTAGCACTTTCCCCGCGACTTCGTTCCCGTAATTTTCCAATCGGATCACTAATTTTTTGATAATAATTAGCCTATAGCACTCAGTGATAGCGAAGCTTCCAATTGGCGAAAGAATTCTGAAAATTCTTTCACACATATCAGAACACATATCAGAACAGTAGTTCCGGAGATTACGCTTTCAAACAAACAAATTCGTCAGTTTTATTATATTACTAGCAACCCGACCCGGCTTCGCATGGCCTATTGCCTTCCTCGATAAATGGACTATCCAACACAAAAAGAATTTTTCAATTCGGTCCAGTAGATCCTGAGATTAGCGCGTTCAACCAAACAAACAAACTCTTCAGCTTTATAATATTAGTATAGATATAGTACTAGCGGGCCTGGCAGACGTTGTCCTGCCCTTAAAAATAAAAAAGTCTTACAACTCGACTGCAGCACCACCTACCGGGTCCAATTGTGAATCTAAACCATTCTCGAATCCACTGGAACACACACAAAAAATTTCATCAAAATCGGTCCAGCCGTTTAGGAGGAGTTCACTTTCATACACGCGCACAGAAGATTTTTATATTTAAGAAGATATAGATTCATCTCTTTGACAATGGTGGCTACTACTACTGGTGTTACAGCCAATTACGGATTTACAATTTAATAGCTATAATAAAACTTGCAGCAGAAACAAACATACATAATAAATTGCTAGCACCATCTAAGCATTGTTAAGTGTACAGTGTGGCTGAGTGTGTGGGAGTGTGTAGTGTGTGAGTTGCAAGTGGGTGTGTGAGTATGTTACGGTGGTACGTGGAGATTGTGTGTATTTACCTTCCTTCATATGTCTTATCTAAGTCTTATCTTCTGCTCGACGGCGTAAACAACGTCAAGAATATTGAAATGCTGCTGGGCAATTCTAATTAGTTTATCACAGTATCCTTACACTGAGGAGTACGTGGAGCGTACAGCTTTTCGAAGATCAGGCAGATCGATCGGTCAAAGGTATTCAGCGTTCAGCCTGTGGCTGACAATTTAATCCATTTCGTACCGAGAAAGCACGTAAGCTGTTGGTCCCGGCTGTCATTCGTAGATCTTTGGCAGTCGTTTTGAGTAGTCAGAAGCCAGAAAGTCTGACAATCAGTCTAACAAGGGGTATTGTGTTACCTGGTTACTGGGCTGTGGAGGTCCGATAGGCATCGTCCCATGTAAAACACTGGTATTCAGCTGCGGTTACGGTACGGTTAGACTGGAAGCCGGCCGCAGCATAGTCGGGATGATAACGAGAGTATCCTTAGATGTTGACCGAATTTGTAAATTTAATTTAAATAAATATTACCACTGTAAATTGCAATTAGATTAAAATTGCTCTTTAAATATTTATATCACCATTACAGAATTCAATGAAATCGCAAGTAGGTACTTCATTCAAGTATGCAGAAAATTACAACATCAAAATGAACGGTATGAAACAAATTGACTTAGTCATTTTATTCGAACGAAGTTAAGATTATGCTCTATTAATATTAATAGGAATTAAAATATTCTTTATGCTCGTTTTCTTATACTGGACCAGCTAGACTGACAGGTGCATAGATAGGGAAGTGATTTAATAGAATAACTGGTAAGTAATATTTACAAAATACTACTGATCCTCAACGGCTTCGCACGAGCGCTATTTACTAAACGGCACATTTTTTTAATTGAGTCTTTTGTACTATCGCGGACTTTCCCGCCTGCTCTGTTAAAAAAAAATTCCCTTGGCGCCTGCGAAGTCAACGGGGCGGGGTAGAGAGCGCTTCCATCTTTTGAGTGCAAACAAAAATGAACTTAGTGGTGGTCAGGCGAGTGTGTCCACGATAGTACATACAAACCGTGTTTTCGGGATGATATAAAAAAAAAAATCGTTCCAGACTCATCAAGGAGCTTATAGATAAAAGTGGAGGCAACACTCAAAATACCTAATTGAAACCAACTGTGGGCAGACGCTCTCTTTCTGAATGCATACATAAGATAAAGAAAACACATATCACTGTCTCGTTCTTATGTATGCATTCAGAAAGAGAGCATCAGCCCACAGTTGGTTTCCAGCTTTTGTTCCAAGTGTTGGCTCCATTTATACCTATACCTTCATGAGACTTATGCTGACAACTTTTTTTTTCAGCCTGTATTTTCCCACTGCATGGCAAAGGCAACAACTGACAACAACAACAACAACAACTGACAAAAATGAACATAAAAAAAATCAGTTAAATTGATCGAACGGTTCAAGTGATGATCTGTCACACATGAGGCAATTTCGTTTTGTAATCTGAACTATCTAAATTTTTTATAATATTACTAGCGGGCTCGGCAGACGTTGTCCTAGAAAAAAAATATAAAAAATTCTAGAACCCGTCTACAACGCCACCTACCGGGTCCAATTGTAAGTCTAAACCATTCTCGAATCCAATGGAACACACACACAAAAATTCATGAAAATCGGTCCAGCCGTTTAGGAGGAGTTCACTTTCATACACACGCACAGAAGATTTTTATATAATACTAGCGGGCCTGGCAGACGATGTCCTGCCCTTAAAATAAAAAAGTCCTACAACTTGACTGCAGCGCCACCTATCGGGTCCAATTGTGAATCTAAACCATTCTCGAATTCACTGAAATACACAAAAAAAACATCAAAATCGATCCAACCGTTCAGAAGGAGTTCACTTTCATACACACGTTCAGAAGATTTTTATATATAAAACTAGCGGGTCTGGCAGACGTTGTCCTGCAACCCGACTGTAGCGCCACCTGCCGGGTCCAATTGTAAATCTAAACCATCCTCGAATCCACTGGAACACACACTAACGAATTCATCAAAATCGATCCAGTCGTTTAGGAGGAGTTCACTTTCATACACACGCACAGAAGATTTTTATATTTAAGATTATAAGATTATAAAGAGGAAGGATTTGTTTCTTTGTTACGATTTAACTCAAAAACTGCGATTTTAAAAATTCATCCACCATTAGAAAGCTACATCTTTATCGAGTAACATAGGCTATATTTATCAATTGGAAAAAATTGGAATCGCGGGCAAAGAGCTAGTGTTTATATATGATAAATTTTATCCATACAGCTCTTTGTGCATGTCATCCAGATGATAGACTAAATTATAGCTGTTTTCGTTTAAAGGGTAATTCCCCCCCCCTTCCTTTCCCTTATAACCGTAGCTTATAGACACATGCAAATGTAAAAATGTGTGGCTAAGCAGACGTTCATCATAAGGCTTATGTTTAACGAACCTCCAGATCTACTAAATGATCACCAATAATAGTAAATAAAATAAAACCAAAAATAGTAAATGGTCACCAAAATGGTGTACCCTAAAGTATTGTAGAAATGTATGAGTTTGACTGTAAAAAGCGATTTGATTCTTTGATTTAGGGGGTCACAGTTTCTAACCTAACCGTGTCGGATCCGCCCCAGGGGGGTCAAAAAGATTTTGGTTATTTTGCACACTAAGATTTGGTGACCATTTAGTACATTTGTTATAATTGAGTATATTTTTTTGGTAAGGGAGCTTAAGATCCTAAAGTATTTTTTGGTGATCATTATATTTATACCCTCATCATAACAGCTAAACTTTAAGCAACGTTTCTTCTTCTTAATCTCATACAGCCCACACTAATTGTAAAGGAACATTAATATTATCAATGCAGCAGTAAAATTGGGAATGCAACGACAATGATTTAGCTGCTACATTTATTTATTTATTTATTTTATTTGGCTCTTCAACAATGAGTACACTAGTTATAACATGTAAAATGGTACATTCAAACTTAAGTCTAAGTGTCCCATCACTTATAGAAGAGCACTGCATGCACTACATTTTGCACATAAACCACGATTTAAAAAACCATAGTGGAAAAAGAAAAAGCAATAACAGTGAAAAGAAAAAGGAAATAAAAATTAAAACTAGGAATTATACATATTAAAATAGGCAAATACTTACTATACTTACGACAGATAAGCCGACTATTATATTACGACGAAGTACAGTCGAACATTCTTTTCAGACTAGGCACAGATGTATGAAACAGATCAATATCCTCATCGTGTTCTTCGTATAGAGCATACATTCTAGACAGTGAGCAATGCTGCCTCAAATTTGTATTACTTTTTGGCTTGCTGAACAGTTTTATGTTAGATCTTCTTGGTTGACTTCGTGGCACATGAAAGGACACCTTGCTAAGCAACTCGGGACAATTTAAAGAGCCTGTTACCAGTTTTTTAAGGAAAATTAAATCAGACATATCTCTACGTTTCTCTAATGAGACCATACATACATTAATCCATAAGCAGCAGCTCTTCAATCAGGATGTCGTGTCCGTTGACCTTCAGTTTTAAGTTCAGTTCTAAATTATTCAATAGACGGTTAGTTTTGACTCAAAAAGTACCGTATTAGTTTCACACAGCATAATTCTAGACGAGAAGTACACTAAAGTACGTATATCCTACAATGATTGAAGTGGTACCCAACTTAATTATACCTTAACTAATCATCAGAACATGTTATGGTCAAATTATGACTTATGGCTCGTTTATAATGCGCTCTGTACTTTTTGCATTCCAAATGCATAACCTCTCTACCGTCACAATCTATGGGAAAGTTATTCCTGGAATGAACGATAAGGCAGTGCTTCCTTCGATATCGCCGTCTCGCTCTAACGTTGTGGTAGACGCGTGTGCAAAAGAGACGACACTCATAAAGGAATGTCACACAGCATTTTATTATTATTCATCGAAAGTATCATCAAGAGAGGACGGTTATAAAATTATATTTTGTATCAATCTTTGACAAACTGTTATGATAGTTGGACATGTTTTGAAGAATCTTTTGGCTGACTAGTTTTTATAAGAAATAACCGCTATCTTGCCCTAAGTGTGTACTGATTTAAGGGGAGGGAAGTCCATGGGATCTGGGAGCAATATGTATTCTATCTTTGAGCTTATAAAAAGTGATCACCGTTTGTAGGTCAATCAAGTCAAGCTTAATTTTCGACTTCTCGCTCAGATACATTATAGGAAGCATACGTTCTGCCGTAAACTTTAAAAGACTGGTATTTTATGTTCAGGAAGTCAGTAAATATATAATACTATATAAAAAGGTCCCTCTCTTCACAGTATAATATTTCGCCTATAAGTAGTAGCCTATCCTATCCCATTGACTTAAGTTAGCCTTATCCGGAATGCAATCCCGTTTCCGCAGTATTGCTCACCTGACTGACTGCGCCCGTCTGCTCGTGTAATCTCATTGGTGCACCGTACGGCTACATGAATGTGACGTCATCTGCCGTCTGGACTGCTTAATTGTGTTTAAAAAAAGAATAATAGGGATGTTTGAAACAAATACCAGTAAAGTCGAGTGGTAGTCATGTGCCTAAATGTCATCATTGCTGGAAAGAAAGGTTTTATGCCTAGAAGGTTGGAAGTTGTTTTAGTGACTTATGGCCAAATACTTAAACGCTAGTCAATGTTATGATGCCGTTAAGTCAATCAGATCAATAAGAGACTTAACGACATCTTAAGGGCGCGTATTCGATTTAGCGCAACTCAAAATCTAAATAATTGCTAGACCGGCGTAGCAGCATTGACACACACTAGCTCAATACAATGGTCTGCTTGTGTGCATGAGAAAAAAAATACGCACTAAATAAGCACGAATCATTGAAATTGATCGGCAATCGTAAGCGCGCGATGTTTTACAGTGCTTTAATAATTAAAATAAATAATTGTCTAAAATAAATGAGTTCGTATTCCGGACTGAAAAATATTCTGTATATTAAGCATAACCTTAATTTTCATAAAATAAATAATTATATCAGTTACGTTTTTATTCAAATACTGCTGAAAAAAAGGTCAAAGTGAACCGATTTTGTACTTTTTTAACATTGTTTTTTAGTACACGATAGTAATATTTTCGTAATTTTGGCCATCATGTTGGAAAATCGCATGAAACATAATATTTTGGCATACTGTAATGGTTGTATTTGTCCTGAAAGTATTTGTCCTCGCTTTAAAAACCTTAATTAAAAATTATACTTTTACTCTGTAGTTCCCTAAATCAAGACTTAATCTTTCTTAAACTATAATAGTCTTTAAATAATCTGTTCACATCATTACCTACGATATTGCTCTGGGCAAAACGCGAAAACATGAAGTTTTCGTCACGAAATCTTAAAATTAAGTAGCGTTTGAGTTGCAGAACAAGGTAAAATATGAATCATATGTGAATCTGCAACTAGTGCTGTGAAAAGTTGTTTATAGTTTTTTTTTATTACAAACGGAGCAAAAGACCTCCGTTTGTAATAAAAAAAAACTTTGCCCACAATAATGCCTTGATTTTAATGAAGCACGAATTTATTATTAAAATATTTAAGTAGCTAACCCTAGCATGAGAAATTTTAAAATTTTAATTATAGCGAAACAGTACGTTCAATCAAATTATTATCTACCAGACCCCTTGGGCGAGTGATTCTAGCTAATCCGATAACTGAATTAACACAAAAAAACAAGCAAAAAAACCTAACATTAAAGTGCTCATTATGTATTTATTATCTAATAACATATCTAGTTAAAAGCGCTTTGTTGAAAAAATAAACAGTAATATATTAAGTTCCGTAAGCCGTTTTTATTTAAATCGTCGGTTAACAAATTACTGAGTTGTTGTGGGTTGACCACGTATTGGGATGATGGCTATTATGTTAGTTGGCAACTTGAAATATAGCGCGGGCGCAGGCTTAAGGATTTTGTTTTGCGTTTTGTTGATTGTGGGTAGAGCGTGTTTGAGTCAGCTGATTAGGTAGCCAAGGGGTTGTCTTATTGTTTGTAGCCTTTTTTGTGTATTTAAAAAAAATCCTGTTAATTTTGCAGTGGGTCAGTGATAATTCTAGAGCTTAATGAAAAATCAGTCATATGCAGGAATCTATTAGGTAAAAAGTCTTTTGTTAGCTCTTAAAAATATCTAAATTGGTAGGTACATATTTTGTTATGTAAATTCTGGATGCAATTTTTTTTTGTATACTTTACACAGATACCTACTTAAATACTAAATATTAATTTATAATATTTAGTCATATATTTTTTCTTTTATCCAAATGACTACTATGGATCTTTATACAACACACTATTGGCTACCATATCTACACACCAATTCATAATTAGATTATAGAACAAAAAATAGTTTTGAACTGATCGAAACTGATCAATAGACTTATATTCGAACCAATCAGCCTTCTATCCATATGAACTAACCAAGAATAATATCGCCAACCCGACTAAAAAAAGATATAATTTATTTTCAAAGAAACTGGATGTTCAAATACACTTTTAAAATAAGTCGGGTTACATCTAAACGATCGTAACTCTTACCATCAATAATGTCGTAGTAAGGCCGCTTCAAGTTTTGCAAAATAATAGCGCGTCTGAAGACGTATGAGTGCCTCTTTCTAATGTATGGTTAATGCAACGTGCGAGAGAGAAGGGTGATGAAGCTCGAGTCTCACTAGCGGGACATCGACCAGCAGCTTTCAGAAAAACTTTGACGGAGTACCGCAACGTTGCAACTTGGAAATTTTTGGTTCATTATTGATATTAATTATGTTAACAATTAATACGTTTAGCAAAACATCAAATATGTTATGTTCAAAATAAATAAGAACACGTAGTGATGTAGTATTAAAAATATTGCCAGGTGTTTTTTTAAATTAAATTAATTGCATTTGTTGTAATGATGTTGTAATATATTGATGCTAATTCATGTGCTTTGTAATTTACGGCTTACTTAGATTTAAAATACGCCCTAACGTCAGAAAACTAGTCACTAATATTACCCATATTTAGAAAATCCATAAAAATACCTCCATTCAATTCTCGAGCTACAACGCTTTTCTGCTAAGGTTACTTGCCCCGTGGACATCGACAAAAACCGTGCAGCCTGCGTTTGTACGTGTGCGTGTAGTCGTGTTCCCATGCACTCACACACAGAGCAACCCGCATACCGAGCTGCGCGCGCGCCGGAGAAACCGTGCGCTTTGCATTCAACACTCAGTTGTAAAGCAACTTTAGAGGTCATCAAACGCTTTATAGGGACCCCTTATAAGTTCACACGTCAAATTATTTTGACATATTTATTAAAAACTATAGAAAATACTACATAAAAAAGTACCATCTTGCTGTATAACAAGTTAAAGTGTTGTAGCAGTTGAGTGCTCCTTGAAAGTTGTCATAGTGCTATGAACATTGTCATCCCGGGACCGACGTGTTAAGTTTCGGTTAAGTTGGTTCAAGTTGAGGTTTAATTAAGTTTGTGTTTAGTGAAACTATGAGTGAATGTGAGTTTAGTGATTGATACCCGCTCTCATGTTGGATATGGAAGGATTTGACTGCAGTTGAAAATGTGGGAAAACATTTTCTACGTCAAATCTGTGAGGAAAAAGGAGACCACCGTTTAGGTAAGCCTCATTTACATGACATAGTCGTAACTTAAGTTATATTTAACTTAGGAGTACACTTTCTAAACAACTTTGATTCTGAGTCGACGTTGTGTTACCAACTTCAAACCTGTGTGTGGGATATTTGAAATTGATTTTTAGTTCGTCACCGGCAAATACTCCAAACTTGATGAAACATCTTTGGATTTTTTTTTTGTAAATCCTTGTCTGTCGATTGTGGAGAGTGATAGTGACAATTTTGGTATTAATTGGGTTCTGAATTTCCAAACTTAGCCATGCTTTTTACATCATTAACCGTAGGTATAAATTGATTAAAGTACAATGAAACAGTATACCAGGTTTATTGAGAAAACAATCGAAATCAATTTGAAATTTTTCCTTACAATACTCATTCCAAACATTAAAAGTGTTTCGCAATATGACATACTTTCCTAATGAGAAGTTGCTTAGGAATTCTCGAACGACTCTAAAGATACAAACAACAGAAAAAGACATTATCATAGGACAGATTTACCTAGTTTTGGATTCCGGTAGGCTGTTCGTAAATGTATCCTACAAATTAGGATTGAAAACATTCTAAAATCTAGTTAGAGCTTATTGTGCAAGACGTCGTTTGGGGAGCATTATCCGTGCCTCGAAAAGCACAACGTAAAGCCGTTGGTCCCGGCTGTCATTTGTAGATCTTTGGCAGTCGTTAAGTGTAGTCAGAAGCCAAAAAGTCTGACAACCAGTTTTACCGAAGGGTCTCGTGATACCTAGTAACTGGGTTGTGGAGGTCCGATAGGCATTCCCTCCATGTAAAACACTGGTATTCAGCTGCATCCGGTTAAACTGGAAGTCGACCCAAACATACTTGGGAAAAAGCTAGGTAGATGATGATGACAAATCTGCTGCTAAGTACCACTTTTAAGGATCAGAGGCATTGCCCGTCAGATGAGCATTTGCTTGCAAGCTTTCATGAACTAAAAGCTTCTTATGCAAGGCGTCGGAGTATCTGACGTCGATACTACCATCATACGTCTGTTCTGCCGCTCAGCCCCACTTTTGAAGGTCAGAGGCTGTGTCTAAAAGATAAGCAATACGTTGACTGCTACCGAAACAAATGCTTATTGTTCGATTTCAGTTTCAGTAAGGATTATAGACAAAAAGAGAGAGACTCGTATTGTATCCAAACGAGTAGAATCCATAACATCATCAGCACCAGTTCTTGCCATGGGATCAATAACTAACTTGGGCTCGGCAGCTCTCTTAAATAGGATGATGAGAGGATACAACGAAATTAATACACGTTGTAAAGACATCGACATTTTCACCAACACGTTGCCTCAATTTCGCAAATATGTTATGTGTTCTGTTTCCGAGTTACAAAAGGATCTCTAAAGGGGTATACTCATTATTACACAATTTCGAGGCAGCGTCTCTCGTGTAATTGCATTCTATTGCATTCTCTGACCAGTTCCACTATAAACAGATATACTCCTTCTTCTGTTAACAATTTTTGTAGTAAAATTGCAGTTATTTTTGGTTATTTAGTGTTTCAACCGCTTTATTTTTAATTTAATTTGTTTTTAATAATGTTTTAATTTTTAAATTCAGAAGTGCTGTGCACTCCTTTAAGTGACAAGTTCACTGTAATCTAATAAGTTTAAGCAGTTTGTTGTAAGTGTATTAGTGAATAAGTCGTTGGAGAGCCTTAATAAATAAATAAATAAATAAGCTTTTTCATACTACTAGCCACAGGCAGTTTTCCCCGAAACCATAGTTCATGCGGTAGGTACTACAAAGTTGGTTTTCGGGTTCACTCTTCAGTGCTCCTAATGTTTTTTAATATCTTTTCTCTCGGAGCCAATGAAAATGCACTATAAGCGAGGCTTTTAAAGTATTTTTTCTAGAACGGAGAAAACCTTAGTTTTTTTTTAATATTCTTATAGGTTTGCATTTGACCACAACTCACCTGATCTTAAGTGATGATGCGTTCTAAGGTGGAACACGTTTGCCTAGGACGAACCGATTCACTCGTCCCTTGAAACCTAATGTATAGTAAAGTAATGAAACGCTTACTTTTGAATCGAGATACTCGTACATGCTTAAATTTCATTTTAGGGTCTTTAGAAATTAAATCCCGTACCTGCGCTTGCGGTTAATCCTTCGAGACTAAAAGCACTGACAAAGAAACTACACACATAATTCTATACGTAACATAATATCCTTTATCTCACTTTACTGTTGCTGTACAAATCTAGTCTAACACGCCACTTTATTTGGTACTTAACTTGCGCAAGAGTGCATTAAACGTTTAAAATATAGTTCTGAAACTAGGTCTCTTGTACTGTAGCAGCAAATTGAATATATAAATATGGACTGTATATAAACTTCACTATATATGGCGGTATAAGCCGACTTACAATTACTATCACAATCTCAAATTTATAATTCGATCTTTATTTTTTGATCGACAAAGCTCAAGATTGCTTGTAGTTTCCAAGGATAGAGTTGTCCTCCGTTAAGAGCTTAGGTTCTGGTTATTAAAATCCAATTAACAACTTGAATAGGTTAGCATATTAATCTGGGAATAAAATGAACACATTCAGATCAAGAATCAGTCATTTATCAAGTCTTTCATGCTTGCCTCGACTTAGCATAATAGTGCTAAAAATTGCCAATATTTTTTCCGAGCAGACCACCAGGGCTGAAAAATGGTTAAGCATAAACAAAGCCTTTTACAATATTGTCATTCTTTCTTGTAACGTAGGTAATCATTATCAACACCGTGTTCCTGTCCCTGTCGAAATATTTTTTTTGGCGAAACGCTCTTATGTTCTATTTAAGAATGGTAGATATTTTGTTTTCAAACCCCTTAAACGAATTAAATATAAAATACAAAACTCAAACTAAATAAAAAATATTTAAAAAAAACGAATTTTATAATATCGTCGTTGAGCGTGCAATTTCGCGTAACTAAAATTTTTAAATACCGCGAAGGTACACTTTCGCGGATTTTAAATTGCGTGCAAGTCTTACGGAATTGCACGCTCAACGACGATATGACGTTCAAAAGTGCCTTGTAATGGTCTAATTGAAGTAAATGATTTGACTTTGCCTTTGATTATGTACAATGAAGGGTTCACAGCGCATCAAAAAACTCGTCCGCAATGCTCTCAATGGGACAAGTGTCCAAAAGGCTGGCAGCATTACCACGTTAAATGGCAATGCTAATTCTTTGACCCAAGAAAAGGCTAAGTCTCTGGTGAATAGTCAACCAGCCGCTTAGCAATATCCCTAAAAACAAAGCGAGCACTCGGGCCCAATGGCCCCTAGTGTTTCAACCCCAAACGGCTCTAACATATAACTTCCAAGAAGGTTGATATATATTTACGCCGTTTGAAGTTTTCGGCACCTGCAGCCGTCCCCGCTCACACGACGTGCTAGGAAGATGGGATGGCGCAAGGGTGTCGACACAAGTTGCATCTCACACTAAAGGCCTACCCAACTTTCAAGTCATTATGGTCATTCCATCTGGTCTCTTTCCATGTAATTAAAGATCCTCCTGGAATTTATATAAAAGTTAAATATTTTGCTTAAATCGAAATAGGTGATAAATTGAATTAATTTAATTTGAACAAGAAGTCACATCATAGTTAGTCTGACTGCTTAGACGAAAGCAAAATATCAGCCCAGGGTTTTCTTGGAACAGTCACATGTTATATACGGTGACCATTTCTGAGGCCTCCGACTACATGTCCTAATTCGCACAGGGATCCTCTAGGTGTTTTAGATCTTGCTTGCTTCAGCCTCAGATTTTGAAACAAAAGGCAGATAGACCGCGCGGAACACTGAGTGTGAAGCTAAAAAAGCAAATACAAATTCAAAAACGACGTGCTTCACTCTCAGTGTTCCGCACGGTCTATCTGCCTTTTGTTTCATAATCTGAGGCTTCAGTATTAAATTATTAATCTCCATTATCGGCTTAGCCTTTTCCCAATTTGTTCGGGTCGGGTTCCAGTCTAACTGGATGCAGCTGCATACCAGTTTTGGTTGGAGCGACTGCCTGTCTGGCCTCAACAACCCAGTTACTGGGTAATACGATACCCCTAGGTAAGACTGGACTGGACTTTATGACTTCTGACTACCCATAACGACTGTCAAAAATCTACGAATGACAGATGACACTAACGGCAATACGTATTTATCGAAGCATGGTGTCGTTATAATAATAATAATATAATAAATTCATTTATTTCGGACAACAGTGTTCCATATTTTGTTAGTATTACACACAGCTTATATCTAGTGTTAGTAAAATTCATATTTGTGGTAAAATCATTAAATGGTATATTTAAAACAAAGGATGACTAGCCAGAAAAATATGTTTGCTACCTAATCAACCTCCGCACTAAATTGCTAATATTAGGAGTATAGCTCTCCGCCACACCTCGCAGGATAAAGTTGCGACTACTCCGCACTCTGCACAGCAGCGAGGCAGTTTGTTATAATGGACGGTCACCCCTCCACGGACCTTAGCCATGACCGATAGATCTAAGCGGCTTTTATTAAGCCCCGAGCTCCTCAGCTCCTTAGTTCAGAGCATTTAGATTAATTAATAATCTCCATTGTATCATATTACTATTATTAGAACACACATTATTAAATCTTTATGACGTCATAGTAAATAGGTACTGATCTTGGGGTTAGGAAAGGTGTGCTATTGTACACCCACAGATGGCAAATAACGGTATTGTAGGTCCCGAAGCAAGCGTGTCGCTATTTATCGCTCAGAATTATAACTCCAGGCAGTAAATTTTCTGACAGGAAACTCGAATTACAAGTTCGCCGAGTTAGGAATCGGAGTTTGGACGCCCATGAATCTTCTCGCGTGTTTTAGTCCAAATCATTCGTAGCTGTACAGGAAAATATGGGTATTAAACGTTTTTGTAAAGAACTGAAACTGCATTTTTACATTCTTTACAAAATGTTGCTTCAATGACTGCTTTTCAGTTTTCGTCTTATCCAATCTTATTCTAGGTCTGCCTTCTAGATTGTAAATTAAGCTTACATTTTTATAGTTTAAAAAAGAAAAAAAAATATGCTTTTTAACGATTTTTCAACTTTTTACACTCAGACCCAGAAATCCTTCTTTACCATCTACATCCGCATCTGTTAATACTTAATTTGATGACAAGAACGGACGTCACGCTCGCTAAGAGTTATACTCCACTGAGGCAGAGATGAGACGAGAGATGGCGGAGTGGAAAGGAGACGTGCAGGAATCTATCAATCACATTGGTTGAGCTTAACATCACGTCTTCGTTCCGCTCGTGTGATTGGTCTATTCCTCCAAGTCTCCTCTTCGCTCTGCGGAGGAGTGGAGTGTCGCCCCCTTACTGCGGGATTTGAACGTAACTTAAGAGATGTTCAGAGCATATAATGTTTTCTGTTACATCATCATCGTCATGTCAAGCTTGAGACATCGACTGTTGGGCATAGGTCCCCCCCAAAGACCTCCACCTGTGTCAGTACTGCCCCGCGTTCATCCAGTGGCTTTCCACTGCTTGGACCAGGTCGTCGGTCCACCGTGTGGGGGGGCTTGCCACTCCAGGACCTTTGTGCCCCATCGGTCATCGGCTCTAAGGGCAATGTGCCCAGCCCACTGCCACTTGAGCTTGGCCATTCTTTTTGCTATGTCGGTGACTCTGCGGATTTTTTCATTCCTGTTTCGATCCCGCGGAGAAACTCCGAGCATAGCTTTTTCTATTGCTCTCTGAGGGACCTTTAGGCGTGTTACGAGGTCTGAAGTGACTGACCATGTTTAGTGAGTGACCATAGAATATTTCCAGTTTTGTCTTTTCTAATATCAAGTAAATACTCCTGAGTTGATCTAAGCCCCTGTCTGCAGCTCCCAAAATAGTATTTAAATACGTCGTAAATAGTCTGGTCTGAGATATAAATTAGTCGGAGGAAACAATTGAAGGTCATGTGAATTTACTAAACAAATTAAATCAAAACACAATTCTTAAAACCGTTTAGCATAAGTACCGATTTGCTTTGGCAAGTAATGTGTTTTATTACATCTTCATGTTTCGTAGTGGTGCTCTTTGCAAATGATGTACAGAATAAGAATAATAATCCATCCATACTTTATACTTAATTACCTTATAATCCATACTTAATATTATAAATGCGAAAGTAACTCTGTCTGTTACGCTTTCACAATGAAACGGCTGAACCGATTGTGATAAAATTTGGTATGAGCATAACTAGAACCCTGGGGAAGGACATAGGATACTTTTTAAGTCGCATCTTTGTCTGCATTCGCGATAAGCGACATTCACGCGGACGAAGGCGCGGGTAAGAGCTAGTATTTATATAAAAGTGCAAAATAATTAATATCATCTGAAAGTACATACTTAGTTACCTTTTTTATGTGATAACTGGAATATGTAATGGTCCTGCATTGAAACTGGCAAATACATATACCTTTTTGCTACATAATTCTCAGTCCGCTAAACATGTAAAGACAGTCCTAAGCGACAATACTTGATTTCACCAATCATTTAACTGTATTTAGCGAAGAGTTATAGCTACGGAAATCGAAGTGCGAACTAATCTATGATTTCTTAGTCTCAGCAGCACGCAACGTGCTTAATTACGGTTGTGATCACCTGTCATTTTATGTCCCATAATATGTCTAGTTAACCCCTTTCACTTGCCAAGTTCAGAAACGTGGTAGAAAACTTTCATAAAAGCAATGAATAGTTTTACCTGTATTCAAATTAAATCCTTAATTAAATATATACAGGGTATCCGGTAATTAATGGATAACCTTGAAATAGCTCATAGTAGAACTTATAGCCATTCAGAAAAAAATACGAAAAAAAATACGAAAAAACAAAAACATTTCTAGTCGTAGTGTTGAACAAAGTAAAATAAGGCAAGAATTTTTTTTTAATGCTTATCTTAGGTAGGTACTACTTATGATAGAATATTTTTCGTATATTTTCTGAATGGCCTTAAGTTCTACTATAAGTAATTTCAAGGTTATCCATTAATTACCGGACAGCCTGTATAAACAACTTATTTGAGCCGTTTGGGGTACAAATACTAGGGCTATGGAGTCCTTGTTTTTCGGGACATCGTCAATACAAGTGGCATGTCGATACTTCACGTGACCTGAGGGCTAGCCTATTCTTGAGTCAAAGAATCAGCATTATAATACAACTTAGCAATGCTGCCAGCTTTTAGGGCACTTGTCCCATTAGCGTTGCGGACGAGGATTTGGAGTCACAGATGCGTTCATAATATTATTATGAACCATAAAAGCATGAATCAAACTTAAGTTTACTATCGAAGAAGCAGTCGATCAACAGCTAGATCCTTTAGAGTTGAGTTTAGAATGTCACACTTCATTTAATGAACAAATCCAAAGTTAGCAGTCAACAGTGGAGCAATCTTCAATCCTATTTAATTAAAAGTTTGATGATTGATTTCATTCTTCATCATCACCATCAGCTTCCTGCCCCCGTTCCAGGTTACTTGGGGCCGGTGAAATACGTTTTCTTCTTCCATTCCATCATGATTTCAAGGTTGATCATATTTCTTCTATTCAGTCGCATATTTGCAGTCTTGATTAATATTGTACTAATACTTTTCCCCAACATCCTGCCAGTCTTAGCAATGCTAGCTGTCTCACTGATCGACAGTACAAGACACACTTTCTCTAGGAAAGTGCAGACAATCAGTTAATGATCTACGCATGCGCGGTCTCAATGTTAATTGAAGGAATCGGCAGCTAGCAGCTGTAATTGATAAGTTTATAAGCACTGGTTTATTGTAATTTCTTGTTGTGTTTCTAGGAAAGTGGTTTTAATATCTTGGTCAGTAAGTATGAAAGATGCGGAAATGAATTAATAAGGTTATAGAGCAATTTAGGTTAGGTTGTTTTTTTTTAATGACAGCTGCTGACCGTGAGGTCCGCGGAAAAAAAACCGCTGTAGTAGCAAACTTCAAATTGTGTTCGAAAAATGGCAATGTTTCGCACCTTATTAGGTAACACTGGATGAAATACTATCGTAACTTGCTGAAATACTGGTAACAATAATCGAATATTTAATTTAGTTATTCTGTAGTTGTCTGTTCTTTTAAATATTATTTATACGTTACTTTTTTGTGGTGATATGTCAAAACATCAACATTTCAATGTTGTATCCCAGTTAAATATATGTATTATGCAAATAAACATTTCCAGACTAAATTCTCTTATTGATGGTGGAGACCACATAAAAATTCACTGTGCCATCCAATTCCACACACACATAGGTACACTAGGTACAGCAGTGGTTTACAATCTTGGCTTCTATCTTGCGCTCACCTGCTCACGTGAGGACTTTATGACTAAATCAGCAGATGGCATTGCCTTGGTTAAATATTGGACCAAACAATGAATCTGACAAGATAACAAACACAACACACACATACACACTCACATACATATACATGCCAAACAAGGAATCTGACAAGATAACAAACACAACACACTCACACATATACTCACTTACATACACACACATGATAAATCTCCGTTTCTCATCAACATGCTAAGAAGATGAATACAACTATACAAAGACTTGTCTTCAATTCAACCAAAGTCCACAACAGCTTTTATTTACAAGCAAACAAAGCGAAGACAAATCCCGATCTATCCATCTAATCTGCAATATTCGTGACGTGTATCAGATGCCAACAATAAGTAGATAAATCAGGAGGCTAATCAATACTCAGGGATCGGATGCTCGCGGCGTTCCCACGAAAACGATACGATGTTGCCGAGTGATTTGCAGAATGATAGCGATCAAAAGTGGACTGCTGTCGGTAGAATTTTGAGCATAGACGGTTCAGGTATTGTTGGTAATACAGTCTAAACATTCTTTATTTTATTATTCTCGTTTATCTTCAATAAAAAAAACAGTTAAAAATAGTAACCCTCAAAATCCAAAAACTCCTAGTGGTCAGGGTTCTAGAGTGAAAAATCACCTAACAATGCGGGCTGTGTCCAAAAGTACACAGCCCGCAAGTAAGTCCTGGATCCAACCGCCTAACGATATTCTCCTTCAATGTCGATAGAGGCTATGCTATTAAGCGTTTGGTACAATGATCCCTGATTATTATATTTATTTTTAGTCCCACTGCATGGCAAAGGTCTTTCTTTCTCCTTTCCAATCCTTTCTATCTTAAGCTAGTGTAGATTAGTGAACCCATCGTACAGACGCCAGCGCATCAAGCGATACCAAAATGTCAATTTTTCCCAATTGAATATGAACTTTATCTTTTTGTAATAAAGTCGAAAATCAAAGTAATCAAGACAGATTGTTGTGGCTTGATGTGCTGGCCTCTGTACCTGTAAGCGTTTAATTCATCCCTTCATCTATATACATGTCTCTTTAAAAAAATGGGAGACGTTTAGTTGGTAGTGAGACTGTCAAGGTACGTGATGTGGCTAAGCATTATTCTTGTCACTGTCGCAGAACGGTCAAACTACGAGAGTAAGATAGAGATGGAAACATAGCTAAGCCAAAATAACGTTCATTTATCTCGGCCCTAAACGTCTTCTCGGTTAAATCGGCGAGTAAAAAGTTTAGCTCCTTTATATGTTCGTACAAAAATAGCGTTAGATCATTAGGACTTGTGTAGAGCGTAGGTGGTAAACAATAAAAAATTCTTACCTGTCGGTCTAAACAAGCTGCCTAGCCTATTCTCACCTATGTTGGGGTCGGCTTCCAGTCTAACCGGATGCAGCTGAATACCAGTGTTATATAAGGAGCCACTGCCTGTCTCATCTTCACAACCTATACCCTGTTCACAATAAGATAGACATTAAGACATAAACACAAACCTTTTTTTACAGTCCCTTCAACCGATTTTGACTTCTATTCCGTAGGCTTTAGGATGACATTAGAGGCAAAAAAGTGGTTACAAAAACAACTGTTTACTGCAGTTGCCATTTCTGGTCTTGGTCTTGGTACTAGGTCTAGATCTTGCTACCAACGCAATATGAGTCAAAATCGGTTGAACGGACTGTAAAAAAGGTTTTTGTAAATGTCTAATCATATTGTGAACAGGGTATAAGGGTCAGTGCGGTAATACGATACCTCTGGTAAGACTGGTTGATAGACTTTCTGGCTTTTGACTACCCATAACGACTGTCAAAGATCTAGGAATGACAGCTGGGACCATCGGCATTACGTGCTTTCCGAGGCACGGACGAATGCCGTTTTCAAATGGATGGTCACCCATCCACGAAACGACCGCGGTAACCATAGATTTACCCGATTTATCCGTACGAATTTCACTTAGCCGGGAGCCCCGCCTTCCTTACCTAGTGGTAATAAAGTTAATATATTTTTAAAATTTTAATTAATTATATTATTTTTACTATGCACCTGCCATGTTATCTCATCACCACTCTTGGTTGAATGGTAGAGAAGGCCTAAGGCATTTACTCAAATCAAATCATTTATTTGCATAATACATGTTTGTAAGGTGTTATAAAGCATAGAAAGTACACTGCATTATAAACTTTTTTTTTTTTTTTTGGGATTGTCATCTCGCAGGTCAACCTAGGAGGTTGTCGGCTGCTTAACCGGACTTTCCTGTGGTGCCTTAAAAAAAAATATTTTTAGGGCCTCCAGCCAGGGCAAAATAACTTACAAACTAAGCGACTACACGCTAAGGGCACCCCCTGTGGGGTACGAGCCTCGGCTTAGGGCGTCGCTGGGGGAGGACAGCAAAGGGACAGGCTGGATCGGATTTCCATTATTTAGAGACGAATTTAAAACTACAGGCTCAGCGGCGCGGGCTGGCACGAGTAAGGGTCGGGGAGGGCATTATAACCTAATGAATGAGGCATGCTTTAGGTAATAGGTATCTACCAATCACAATATTATAGATAAAATAAGCAGTAATTTTCTGAAACTCAATTAAAATAAATAATAATAAAGACGATTCAAAAAATGTTCGAGACTAAACAATGTCAAAAATTATACAATGTCAAAAATTATAAAATGTCAAAAATTATAAAATGTCAAAAATTATACAATGTCAAAAATTATAAAATGTTAAAAATTATAAAATGTCAAAAATTATACAATGTCAAAAATTATAAAATGTCAAAAATAGGGGAAGGTGACATTAGTGGAGCAGCTAGGATTCTCTTCAGTAGTGATGTGGTGGCACCGTGTTCCCCGGAAACACTTACAGCTCTGGAGAGTAAACACCCTGCCCCAGCAGATGGCCTTTCTTTTCCCGACCCTCCTGACTCGGTTAATCACTCCCTCACCGTCACAGGTCGAGAGTTGATCGCTGCCGTTTGCTCCTTCCGGAGCGGCACCGCCGGCGGCCTCGACGGCTTGACTCCTCAGCACCTAAAGGACCTTATTTGTTCAGGCGCCGGGGTAGCTGGTGAGTTACTTGTGAAGGAGCTTACGGCTCTGATCAACCTTATGCTCTCCGGCAAGGTGAACGATTCCGTCATCGACGTTTTGTACGGGGCCAACTTATGTGCCCTGCGCAAGAAGTACGGCGGCATTCGTCCCATTGCCGTGGGAACTACATACCGTCGTATGGCAGCCAAGATTTGTTGTAAATTCTATGGTGAGGTTGTTTCGGAAAAGTTTCAGCCCCTTCAGCTAGGTTATGGCTCTAAAGGGGGCTGTGAGGCTGCTGTACACGCTTTGTCGACCTACCTAAATTCTGGCAAAGGAGAGGTCATCTTGAAGGTTGACATAAAGAATGCTTTCAACTCAGTTAATAGGGACACCTTGCTGGCAGAATCTAAAAAAGAAATACCCCAAATTTACAGTTTCCTTTGGCAATGTTACAGACATCCGTCTAAATTACTATATCATGATAACCTTTTAAAATCTGCTGTTGGCTGTCAACAAGGTGACCCCCTTGGGCCAGTGATTTTCAGTCTGGCGATTCATGCAATTATTCGACAGCTAAATTCCAAATTCAACGTTTGGTATCTCGACGATGGAACCTTGGGAGGTGATGTAGACGGTGTTTTAAAAGATTTGAGTTTCATAAAAAAGGAAATGCTTTCCATAGGCTTACAACTCAACCTTTCGAAATGAGAATTATACTTATCGGACAATACTGACAGACAATCGACACTTTCCAAATTTAACGCAATAGCCCCAGACATTAAAATTATAGATAAAAGCACTCTTCGTCTCCTTGGGACTCCCATCTTTGAGAATTCCTTTCCCAGTTTTATTGAGGAAAAATACAAAATTTTAATGACATCTCGGAAAGATTACTCCAAATTAACATGCATTCGGCCATCACCATTATTCGGTTCTGTTGTTTCGGCCCTAAATTAAATTATTTCCTACGCGCTTCCCATTTGTGGAAACACAATCACCTTTTAGAAAAAATGGACCAAATTATCCGTCATACTTTAACATCTGTTTTAAATTTGGCAATGGACGACCGTGTTTGGGCCCAAGCTACTCTACCTATTCGTATGGGGGGCCTCGGCGTCCGTAAAATTACAAGTATCAGTTTGCCTGCATTTATATCCTCGGTCCACGGCACTGAAAAATTAATCAGGAATGTTTTAGCTCCTACACTGGTTGATTTTGATGTGCCGTGCTTCGCCGAGGCCATGGACGCCTGGAAACTTGCTTGCCCAAGCACTGATTTACCCGACAATCCATCTTCTCAGAGGCGGTGGGATGAGCCGCTCTGCAGGTTAGTACAGAATAATTTACTTTCCACTTCTTCTAATTCTGCTGAGCGAGCGCGTCTGCTGGCTGTGGGTAAATGGGAGTCGGGTCTTTGGCTTCTGGCACTTCCGTCGTCAAACGTAGGTACTATGTTTGACGACACTACTTTTCGTCTCGCTGCTTCCTTACGTTTAGGAGCATCTTGTTGTTCTCCTCGTCGCTGTCGCTGTGGGGAAGCTGTCAACTGCCTCGGACACCACGGCCTATCGTGCAGCCGGAGTGCAGGTCGCATAGCGCGGCACGCGAATATTAATGACATCATTCGTCGTGCTCTCGTCGCCGTCGGCGTTCCAGCAGTTTTGGAGCCCAACGGCTTGGCAAGCGACGATGGCAAGAGACCGGACGGCATGTCATTATTTCCTTGGAAGTTGGGTAGGCCTTTAGTGTGGGACGCTACGTGCGTCGATACTCTTGCGCCATCCCATCTTCCTAGCTCAGCGTGCTGTGCTGGTGCTGCTGCTGCGGCTGCAGAAAACCTCAAACGGCGAAAGTATAGTCACCTTGGTGATAACTTTATTTTCGAGCCGTTTGGGGTTGAAACCCTCGGGTTGTGGGGTCCGAGTGCTCATCTCCTTTTTAAGGAAATTTCCAAAAGGTTAGTTGACACTGCTCGTGATCCAAGAGCTGGTTTTTACTTTGGGCAGAGGTTAAGCATTGCCATCCAACGGGGCAATGCAGTCAGTCTCTTGGGCACATTCCCAGATGACGGCGATGTGGAGGAATTTTTTGATGCCTTATTATATTAGTTTATTTTTAGTTTAATAGTTATAGGTTTTTCTTTTTTTTATTGTACGTGTTAATATTGTATATTTGTTAAAAATAATAAATGTTAAGTTATGTCAAAAATTATAAAATGTCAAAAATTATACAATGTCAAAAATTATAAATTGTCAAAAATTATACAATGTCAAAAATTATAAAATGTCAAAAATTTTAATGCGCCTTTCTAGGTACGTGCATGAAGTAATAATATAAAAATGTGACAAATAAAGTTTATTTTTCTCTTGATTTCATCTCACTACTTATGTAAGGTTCCAAGGTTCAGAGGAGCTCGTGGCTAAGTAAAAGCCGCACGGATCGGTCGGGTGGTTAAGCTACGCTTGCCGCGGTCGGTCTGTGGATCGGTGACCATTTCTTTCATATTGAGATCCCTCCGTGCCTCAGAAAGCACGTAAAACCTTTGGTCCCGGCTGTCATTCGTAGACCTTTGACAGTCGTTACGTTGTACGTCGTTAGTTAAAAGCCAGAAAATCTAACAACCAGTCTTACTAAGGGGTATCGTGTTGCCCAGTTACGGTTGTGGAGGTCCGATAGGCAGTCATCATCATGTCAACCTGTGATGACATACTGTGACAATAGTACATTATGGTACTAGTGTGTAATGTTGGTGATAACCGCTGAGGCGCCATTGAGACCCGAGCCGTTAGGTGAGGGTCTTAAGAGAGCCGAGGACGGTAATCATCAATACACACGTGTATCATACGACGTTTTTCAACACGCTTGTGAAGAAAATAATACTAAAAAAACATTTTCAACAGTGAAAACCAGTTGTGAAAAATTTTTCGCAATGGCGGGAAAAATTAATCAGTTTTCCTATGCGCGCGCATCAAATAATGGCGATCGGCCATAGACTAAAAGAATGAGGTTTCTTTTTTTTTGTCTTTTCGCGGATAGCGTACAAAATGGGGAATTCAAAGTTTTCTTTATTACAGAGAAAACAAAAGTTATATTTGAGTGAAAGTTTTATTTATTTAAAACGTACAAGTTGAAATTATCTATTTAAATACGAAGTTGCAAAAAAGGAGCAAGCAAAAGTTACATTAATTTATTTGTACTATTGAACACGATCTTTTTTGTATCGAAACTTTTTTAAGAACAAAGGCACTCAACCAATAAAATAAAAAAAAACCCTATAACTCACTTGTGAATAATAGCAATGAAAAAGTCACAGTTTGATAACAGGTGTCATAATGTGCCTAACTGCGGTGAAATTAGAGCCATTTTATGAGCAAGTGTGTTGAAAATTAAGTTTCTTTTTTTTTCTGCCTGATGCGTAAACTTATTTTTATTTAATTTCGTCTCTCTTCTTATGTAAGGGTCCATTGGCAACGTAGGCACATTTATAATGAATCAATCCACATGGGGTTTTAGAGGAAGTCGTAAAAATATTATAATTTTTATGTTTATTGTAATAGCCAGTATATTTTGTTACACAACATAAACTCGGTATTAAACTCGTAGAATTTAGTGCTACTTTTTATTTGACCGAATGGATTATTGGAGAGTTTGACAATTTAAATATTTTTAGTTCATTTTTATGTGGAATTTGAATATAACTTTTTTTAAGCTTCTTATGCTGACGTTGCTACCTTACTTGTGCGTAGCTGAAGTTGTGTACAGTCAGCAAAATAAATAAGTAACCAGTCGGATCTTGTTAAAGTTTCCTTGAAGAAAGTTTTCGAATAAAATAATATTTCGCGTTCGTCCAGCGGTTAAGGCTTCCGCCACTCAAACACGAGGTTGTAGGTTCGTAACCGGGCATGAGCAAGTTCCAATGTGACTTTTTGTCATATGTACTTTAGAAGTTTATCTGCTTTTTCAGGTATCAGGTATAAAGGTACCTTACTCACTTACGTCTTAGTGAAACAACTTGTTTTTCTAAATGTTGTACAATAGTTGTATAGTAGTGGGATCTGGGATATGATTTTTTTTACTTCACCTGTTCTATAACTAAACTGCCAGCCCAAAAGTTTGTAAATACTTTCTAAGATATACTCCTTTTATAAGCAAAAAAGAAAAAAATACCAGTCGATCCCATAAATGGAAAAAAGCGGTCTTCATTTTAGACTCAATGTTAGTTTAGCGACTAAAGTTATTCCTATCTTTTTCAATATCAAGGAAATTGATGCCATTCTTAGCTAGGAATTACGATACCTGTTTTTAATGCAAATTGTAAGGATTGATTGAGGGTAATAAGTATCTATGGGTCTTGTGAACACTCAACAGGTTAGTTCAGTAAATCCACTTCGTTCGTTAAGTAAAAGCTGTGTCAACCCCTGCTTCTAATATCCGGGCTCCTTCTAAGTACGAGTAATTCCTAATGAAAATCTCAGTAAGACTTTGCACAACCTATGAACTAAACCTACTACCCCACGCTCAAGACCTTGCGCAACTTACAACTACGAAACGAATGTTCACAAAATTGCTGAAAAGATTTTGTATCCTTATTTTAAGATAAGGCAATGCCCCTGTTTGATATGTAGGGAAGTGGAAAATACGTATTTCTTACTTCGCTGTTCTCTGCTCCGCTTTTTGATTCATATCGTTGCGGGATCCAAGACAGTTGTAACGTAGCAATACTCTTGGACTCGTCGAGCTTCATTGCCTCGGCGCTTTCTTGTGGTCGTCACTGCTGCTACTGGCTTTTAGGTGTTGCAGTCGTTTGAGGTTTTGTTGGTTGTTGCGGGTTTGTCCCAAAATAAGGCAAGGCCAAACAGAATCGGCTTATGTAGAGGCGCCTTTTGTCATAAAACAGTTGTTATGCTAACACCGATGGTGTATATCTAGTATGTTGTATAATATTTAACGACAATATTGTATTAGGTAATATACCGGTGATGTTAGTTCTATGTGGTAAATAATAAAAACTTAATAAAATAAAACACAGATATTAGAATCTAATATGATTTTTAACCGACTTAAAAAAAAATGAGCTTCTCAGTTTGACCCGTATGTTAGTATGTATGTACGTATGTATGTTTGTCCGCGATTATCTCCCGTTTGGCTAAACCAATTTTTAGTTATTGTGTTGTTGAAGACGCTTGGGTTTATTGTTTTTTTACAAAGCGCCTTACGTTATTTCAATCGGTGCTTCTGTAGCTTTCTTGTGTGGTGTAGGCGATAGTCAAGGAACCTGTCAGTGCATCCAATTAGTGCTTTATTGCACTCTTCAATCCGACTCGTTACAGTAACGAGACGTATGCACCTATACGTCTATGACTATGCACCGTGACGACACTCAATATTTGTAATTAATAGGTAAATTACTTAGGCGAAATGAGCTTGACGCTTATATGAGGAACTAGCAGCCCAAACCGGCTTCGCATGGGCCTATAGCCTTCCTCGATAAATGGACTATCCAACACAAAAATAATTTTTCAATTCGAACCAATAGATCCTGATATTAGCGCGTTCAACCAACCAAACAAACAAACTCATCAGCTTATAACATTAAGTATAGATTGGTCTACACCAGCTCTTGACAGAGAGGTTTAGAAGGAAGAAAGGGAGGCCTTTGCCCTGCGGTAGGACTATGCAAGCTGAAAATGAATACTAAAATAAATTACTTTATTTACACAAAAAACGTGGTTTTTAAAAGAACTCGATTCATGTATTGTCGTTCTTTCATGAGTTTGTAAAATAAAATTACATATTTTTTAACTGCCCTGCAGTATAAACTTCTCCTGTAACATGGATGCATTTACAAAACATACACAAAGAACTAAACCCGGGACATCAATCCAATATTTGTTCTAAGCGGAAATCAAACCTGCGATACGCAGCACAGCAGCCAAACTGCACAAACTGTACAGACATAAATATAAAAAAAAGATAAAATAATGTTCTGTAATCGAATTGTGCGGGCTTTTAGTCAACCATACCAATAATACACAACAACCTGGTTTCTAATTGTGTAAAGGTCGCTAATTCGCTACACACTTTAAAAGCGGGTCGGGTTATCCAGTTCGTCATTCTCAAAACTCTACACAACCTAAGCTTTTTTTTTGGATTGACACATCCAAAAAAAAAGCTTAGGTTGATTCCGACAATCAAACCACTGCAACTTCTGAAATCCAGAAGTTGCAGAAATCCAACAGTGGTGACCATTACAAAAGCGGGCAATAGCTGGACGAGTCCCGGAGAAACATTACAAATCAAGCAGGAGACAAAATATAACTAGGCAAATAGGCACAAAGGGACGTTTATAACTTCAGTTGGCATGCATCACGGATTACAATTTACATTATTTAATGGGTTGATGTGAGCTGTTACATTTAATTCCAATAATAGGTGTGGCAAAAATGCTTGAATGCACGGAAATTAGCTCAAGTTTCTACAAGGCCCGCATACTAAACAGCAACATGAGTTCGGCATGCTCAATACAACCATTTATACGTTGTATCAAAGGATACATGCCGAACCGAAAGTACCGAATCGGTTATTTGTGTAGCAACTCTAACCCAAACGATTCAACACACCATGACAACGCGAACGCTTATACTTTTATGTAATCACGGTCACGAAGTTGTTGAGAAGACGGATTTTGTTAGAGTTAGAGTGTGTGGAAGAGGTCTTTTGAATAAAAAACGTGTTACTCTACAGCTTTTTTTCCGACAGCAAAAGCCTTATCCGACGTAGACACCTTATCGGTTTCAAATTACTTCACCATTAAGCCAAAAAAGCGAATAAAAAAAAATGTAAAAACGTGACAAGTAGGCAGTAACATAAAAATAACACGATCCAGCATTATCTTATTATACAGTCTGATCATAAAACCTATACGTCGTAACGACGTAATTCAATATTTTACGACGGCTTAAGTAAATACTGTCAAATATCGACATCCACTCGATAGATAAATGGATGACGTAAGATTCGAGAACAGTAATGCGCTTTTTAATATCTTTATTTATTGCATGTTCTGGGAAATTATATTGAGGTTAAGTTCCGTGTGATCTTAAGGCTTGGCTACACTTGATCGGACAACTTGCCGGTACGACCGGGGCGCCTATTTACGAAAGCTATACCATTTCAGTCACGAGTCAAACTCTAATAGATGAGACTTTGTTCGTACAAATTCCTTCAAAATATCTACCGTTTTTAATTATGTGTACCTAAAAAAGTTTGTTAAAAATATTGTATATTATAGACTCTAATAGATATGTGAAATTAAAAAAAGTTTTTCAAAAAAAAAGAAAACCGCCTTCAAAAACTAAAAAGTGATAAATAACTTTAGCACAGAACACACATTACTTTACTTTCGGAAGTTGGTGGCGGTGGCTTTGTGTTTGTTGTTTTGTATTGCCACCGACTTCCGAAAGTAAAGTAATGTGTGTTCTGTGCTAAAGTTATTTATCCCTTTTTAGTTTTTGAAGGCGGTTTTCTTATTTTTTTAAAACTTTTTATTTTTCGCTTTTTAGTGTTGGCTTAACATCCAAATCCATTAAGAAACGACAACACACTTAAAAGAGATTGTAAGTCCTCTAGTGATTGAAGAAACTAAAACGTCGTCTAAGTAATTTTTTTGGGAATTTGTTGATTTTCTCAAAAAGGGCTGTACCAATTTTGATTATATAAATTATATGGGACCTTTCGGGAATAAACCCCATTCGAACAAAAAAAAAAAAATTTGCAAATCCGTTTATATATGACAGAGTTATGCCCGAACATACATAAAAAATATATGAACATTCGAATTGATAACCTCCTCCTTTTTGAAGTCGGTTAAAAAAGACTTTCTTCAACAATTTCAAATCCCATTTGGGCTCTGCCGCACATAGTCATTGTCAACCTATAGCAGTCCATTGCGAACATGGCGTCTGGAAAAGCCTGTCACTCATCTTGATTCACCCTAGCTAATGTCACCCTTTGAATATCTGATCCCTCAGAGCATAACATTTTCTATAAGCATTTGTCAATCTATGCTCACATGCGGCGGCGCGGCGCTCATATCTAATTGGAAGAGGGAGTGCGCCTGTGTTTACGTATACACCTGTGCACTATAATATCTCTTGTGCTCTATATATATTACTGCAGTATTTTATTTTATTTTATTTCTTAAGAAAACTTACAGCTAGGATACAAATAGTTAACAGTTAGTGACTGAAGGCCAATTAAAAGACAATATTAAGGTAGCACAAGAAACGGTAGACAGGTAAGAGAAAGTAAGAATTAAGCAAGCACTCGGAGAGAATTAATAGATGGTTTTAGTTATTTTCAAAGAAGTTTGTGCACAGTATTTTTTTGACCCCATTTCTACTCGTGGGTGTCGTAGAAGGCGACAGAGGGATATTCTCCAGAGGATGATGCAGAACCGTCAGGGACCGTCAGGGATGGGCAGCAGCGTCGTTTTGAGTACCATATAACCTACTGCGACTGCGATTCGCCAACAGGCATCTGCCTAGCATGGCGATTACGGCTGAATCCTCCCTTGGGGGAGACCTATGCCCAGCAGTGGGCGTCTAAAGGTTGGCGTGATGATGATGATGAGTATCTGACCTCGCCAGCTCTGATGTAGATGTAGTGGGCCTTCACAGAAGAATAAAGGTTTAGGCGATTTAGTGTCTAAACACACAATGCCGAAGTTACGCGACCTAAGTTCGGCGGCTGATTTTACGTTCCGACGTATTCGGCTGATATGACACACCATAAGTGCCGAACTTACGCGGCTGAAATTCAATTCCGCAACTTTGTGTGTGTATTCAGTGTCTCGAGCGCTGTCGTGGCGTCGTCTACACAGTTGGACAGACAGATGCGAAACAAAGTGATCTTGTTATTAATGTGTGCTCACATAAGTTGCCGCTGACCTTACGCCCGACCGAAGTTAGGCTGTACGCAAAGACGCAACGTAATTTCGGCATAGTGTGTCGTCAGTAATTCAAATAGCATTGCAGGCGTAATTGTGCTGAACTTCGGTCGCATAACTTCGGCATAGTGTGTTTAGACACTAAGGCGATTCGCACACTGCCCCGCATCACGCAGCGGGGTTTGTGGCGACGCA
This sequence comes from Charanyca ferruginea, assembly GCA_947361185.1. Taxonomy (NCBI): domain Eukaryota; kingdom Metazoa; phylum Arthropoda; class Insecta; order Lepidoptera; family Noctuidae; genus Charanyca; species Charanyca ferruginea. The sequence continues at coordinate 16,787,680 of OX376077.1, read as the reverse complement.
GTCACGCGCGCGTGTTTTCAATACAAAAAGATACTTTCAAGCAAAGTAAGAACACGCACTCCCGAGCTACGCTGCGTGATGCGGGGCAGCGTGTGAATCGCCTTACACACTGCCACGCACTACGCAGCGTAGCGCGTGAATGCGTGTTCTAACGTTGCTTTAAAGTATCTCTCTCACGCGCGTGGGTGCAGGGCGAGACGCAAGATATGGCCCACTGAGTCTCGCAGTGCCGTGCGTAATTTTAGATGGCTTTGAATGAAATGAGTCAGAACCGCCGTGAATCCACAAAACGCAACTACGCGCGTGAGTGCGTAAAAAACCCGCATAATGATCTGCACTCCCGCAAGTACGCGAGTAGGTCCGTTGACACGCAACATGCAGCGTGATGCGTGGCAGTGTGATAATCGCCTAAAAGGTAGATTTTTTATTTTCATTTTATGCAAATAGAAAACCTACTGCAATAAAGGCCATAGGTGCTAAGAAGCTTATTTGGTGTAAATTGATGATGGATACAGTCATCATAATCAACTCACGGAATGCTATAGACATGGATTGTTGAGAAAGAACATGTTCACATGAGCTTCTCAGGGTAATTGGGTTGGAAAGGTCAGGTGGTAGATGCTCATGTAAAATATTGGTATTCAGCCACGTCTTATACTGGCATCCGACCTAAACCTTATTGAGAACAGACTAACGATTGGTATATCTGTTACGGCTAAAGATGGATGAAAATAAACTTAAGATTGGCTTTTGAGTGTATTTTCGAGGACAGGCTAATGTTCAATATAATGTTAATTCGCGATAAATGATTTCGGTTTAAGCCGGCTAAACTGCACGTTAGTTTAATCGCAAGGCCAATAAGGGGTACTTCTGATAACAAAGTATAATATATTTTTAGGTAAATTAATCAATTGCTAACAAGAAATAGTTGTTACCATTATGGTTAACATCTCGACACCAAGCTGTACGACTCGGATAGGTTAAGCTGGTAGGTTTTTGTTTAACACTTAAATCGGTTCATTAAAACGCTGCAGACAGATGACAAAAATATTTTTAGTATTTCTCTTTCATGGTTCATCATCATCATCAGCCGGAAGACGTCCACTGTTGTACAAAGGCCTCCCCCATAAAACGCCACAACGAGCGGAAACCTGCCGCTCATTGTTCATTTTCTGCTTAATTTTTGGCCAAGGGGTTGATGCTATATTTAAGTTTAGCCGGCTAATCTTAAGTTATTTTTCAGCCGTAACATATTTATTCAGACTTTGCCAAAGAGCAATAAAGTGCAGCACTCTGGGTGTAAAAAGACAGGACAAAATCAGGAACACAACGCTGCGTTTCAAAACGGGCATATCAGACGTAGACAAAAACGTTGCTCAAGTGGGTCACGTCAACCGCATGCAGAGTGACCGCTGGGCGAGTCTCACGCAATGGGTGCATGAAGATGGGCGGTGTCGCCGAGGACAGCCCCGAAAGAGGTGGCGAGATGACCTGGACGCTTACCACAAGGGCTGGTTCGAGGTGGCACTGGATAAAATTTCCTGGAAGGACTTGAGGGAGGCTTTTGACGAGCAGTGGAAGAGCATACACTATTAAAAAAATATACCTTTAGACTGACCCATTTTCCCGTGCCTCGGAAAGCACGTAAAGGCTCCTTAGTCAACTGATCCCGTTCCAAACTAATCCCGGGGGATGAGTTGATCAATTCATTATTTTTATAATTTTTCTCAGGTCGGATGGACCCGCTTCCAATTTGGGGTAAAAAACTTGTCAAAAGTAAAAGGTAAAAGATGATGATTTTATGATTTTACTCAAGGTAAAAGCCCTTGGTCCCGGCTGTCATTCGTGACAGTTGTTATGGGTAGTCAAAGGCCAGAAAGTCTTACTAAGGGATATTGTGTTACCCAGTAACTGGGTTCGGTCAGATAGGCAGTCGCTCCATGTAAAACGTGTGTGTGACATGTGTGTAATGTATTCAGCTGCATACGGTCAGACTATAAGAGGACCCCAATGTAGTTGGGAAAAGGCTAGGCAGATGATGGAGACTGACCCATTTGTTCCCTAACTGATATCGTATCGTAGAGAACAAATGGCTGTCTTCATTTCTAGTTTAATGAAACAAAGTCCTCATTAAAACTTTTCGCAAGACTCCGTAGGACGTCGGCGTAGGTTTGCCAAATGAGATAATCTTAAGTTGATAAATTTCATACCTCTCACGACTGAGTCACTGGTAACCTTTTGTTGGTAATTTACTTTGCAATGTCATTTTGAATAGACAAAGCTGTTTTTGTAAGTTGAAGCAAATTGAACTTACAAAAACAGCTTTGTGTTGATCGTGTCAAGCAATCAATCAGTTGAGTCCATAGATTGATATGCTAGATAACTTTTAGGCTCAATTCACATCGCTGCGGAATTTGTCGGGATAGAATTTTGTACACATTGTATAATGTACTTTATGTGTAATGCACAATGGTATAAAGGTGGACTTAATGCCTTAGTGAAAGATAACATTGTAGGTGTATAGTACAAAGTAAAAAAAAAAACGATTACAAAGAAATATTTTTTAACCGACTTCAAAAATGAGGAGGTAATCAATTCGGATGTTTATATATCTTTTTTTATGTATGTTCGGGCATAACTCTGTCATATATACACAGATTTGCAAAATTATTTTTTTGTTCGAAAGGGGTTTATTCCCCATATAAATTTTAACAAAATTGATCCAGCCCTTTTTGAGAAAATCAACTAAATCCCAAAAAAAAAAATACTTAGATGACGTTTTAGTTTTTTCAATCTTTGGAGAAACTTACAATTTCTTTTAAGTGTGTCGCCGTTTCTTACTGGATTTGAATGTTAAGGCAATACTAAAAAGCGAAAAATAAAAAGTATTTTCAAAAAAAAGAAACCGCCTTCAAAAACTAAAAAGTGATAAATAACTTTAGCACAGAACACACTTACTTTACTTTCGGTAGTCGGTGGCGGTGGCTTTGTGTTTGTTTTTTTGCATTGCCACTGACTTCCGAAAGTAAAGAAAGTGTGTTCCGTGCTAAAGTTATTTAACACTTTTTAGTTTTTGAAGGCGGTTTTCTTTTTTTGTACTTACAAAAGTATTTAAGTACAAAAATACATACCTAATATTATACATTTTTAAATATCTGACTAGCACGTTGCTCTCTTGAATTTTGTTACGGAATTCTAATTAATTAAAAAATTTCTTACGTAGTTCTAATTAACTAAAATTAAAATTTTGAAAACATAGCCTATAGCATTCAGGGATGACATGGCTTCCTATTGGTAAAATATTTTTTAAATCGGATGAGTAGTTCCGGATATTACCCCCCACATACAAACTAACAAGTGAACAAATTTTACCGCTTTATAATATTTATAAAGATAGAACTACCACATCACTTCACTTATATATCTAGTTGATTGCTCGTCTTCTGATGGATTCTTATGGATTCCGGAAAATCTAATTCTACGAATTTGTTCGTAACGAGGTTTCCGTCTCGCGGCTGTGTAAATTAAGCCTTAATGTTGTCCACGACAGCCTTTAAGCCCCGAGATATCAATATGAAGTTACTTTCTTTACTTGGAAAATTCCAAGAAAACGCAAGCGTTTTAAAATACGAGGAAATTAAATGTTAAAACCACGACACACGGGATTTAAGATACGTTAGAAAGGGAATGTCAATATTAACATTAACGTTTGCGGTCATTAAACCAAAATAGCTCTACCTAGTACGATCACTAGTTATAATATTCGCCAATGCTTTGCTTCTGTCCTTGGTGTAATAAATGGTGTAGCTACCACCATATAATCAATTACATGCCTTTGAAATCCGACAAAATAGTTGCTGAAACCAGAAACAGTTGAAGTTCTCATTAATTTAGATAACATTCCAGCTATACAATATTACCAGGACTTTGAAATTGTAGCCTCAGTCCTCACCGTCGAAGTGTCTGGAACTTAGACGCTAAAGCGTTAAAGGAAGGATTTAATATATTTTGAAGTTTGAATAGGACCCACCCAATTACAAGACAGTCGGGTTACTTCTCAGCTCTAACAAAAGATGTTAGTTTTCTAGCTAGTTAAGGAACTGTTTTATAAACTTGGTTTTATTTCCTGAAATAAAGTAGCATCTAGATCTGTTCAACTCGGAATTAAGTAGCAACTCGTAGTTTTAAAACTTTGGACTCTACTTTGCAAAACAACACCTTCCACGCCGACACACACACCCCTACATCACAAACACCCCCTCCCAACAGATACCCCCCACAAAACCCTGTGCGCATACCTTATTATTATAATTTTATAAATGTTTTTATAAAAAAACTTTTGGCATATATATAGTCAATGTAAACCGGAGGAGCGGAACCACCTAATACAAGCAATTTTTTGCTTAAAAGTTGACTCCAAACTTAAATATGTTATTTGCATAAGTTGATAAAATAAACCCTATTTTTTTTATTACAACAAAGCCTGAGGAAAGAAAAAAGAAGGCCCATGGAATAGAAAAAAAAAGTAGGAGTACTCACGCAATAATAAGTTAATCTAATACCTTTAAACGAGCAATTCTTGTATATAATATATATGAGTATGTTCTTGTGTGTCTTGTGTATCTGAATCTCGGAAACGGCTCCAACGATTTTCATGAAATTTAGTATGCAGGGGGTTTCGGGGGCGATAAATCGGTCTAGCTAACTTTCATTTAAAATTAAACACGATTTACCAAAAAAATAAAAAATACCGAGCAAAGCTCGGTCGCCCAGGTACTGAACAATTAAATGAATGGTGCCGAACTGGCATGCAGGTGCATCCACCTCTCCAACACCACCAAGTCCTACCGCGAACTTTACGCTCAGAACATAAAAATGGCGACATATCTTGAGGTGCTGTTAACATGCAGGTAACATGATCACAACTACTATTTTCTTAAAACATTTTAGGGAGTTCGTGAATAGCTTTTGAATTGCAAATGTTTTAGGTAAACGGCTTTCCAATTGCAAATCCGTAAAGTTGTAGCTGTAACCAACGAACGGAAACGTTTAACCTCAAACACACTTCCATGGAAGCAGTGAATTATTTAACCGCAATGTAAGAGGTCCATAGGTCCATAGGATATAAAGTTCTGCTGTCCAGTTAACTCTGTGTGGAATTTCTGTAAACACATAGTAGATAAATACTTACATTGTGTCAAAAGTATGTTTTGGTACAAATGTATTGCATTAGTGATTTAGGAAGTATCCACCAAGGTAGTCTGCGAAATTCCAAATCTCTTCACTATTTTACTTTGTTTTTGATCAAAATTCAGAAGTAAGAAAATAAGACTATTTCGCGAAAATATGAATACTATTTGAAAATATATCTTTGTGGGCTTTATTGATGTTTGAATGATGATAATAATTGCCGCGTAATAAAAACGTAAGATATATTGAATTTTATTTGCACCTGCCAACTTTTCATTTGTTTGGTTCACTGGTAGAGAATGCCTAAGGTATTAAGTCCGCTTTTGTAATTTGTATTTATTTATTAAACTTTATGCACGTATAACAATATTGTACAAAGGCGGACTTAATGCCTTGGGCATTTTCTACCAGTCTACATTTTCTTGCATTTTAATAAATAACCTTAAATAGGACAGTATTACCAAGATGATGTTTGGTAAATTCGAATTATTTTTGAAAATTAATTAACTGCAAGTTGTGACGTAATAAAAATAATACATGGTTTGCTTTTTGAGTTGACTCGGAAAATGTATAAAAAATGAAATCAAAAATGTAAATGAACTTAAACTCAAATCATTTATTTCAAATAATCCATTAGCAGACTTTTGAATTGTCAAGGAGTCAGTCAGACAAAAAGTAGAAGTTATGTTAAGGCCAGTTATATACGATAATAGATTGTAATAATATGGAATCATACGTCTTTCTATTCTGTGCAATAATCGCATTTCAAGTTCCTGAAGCCGATTCGAAAGTGAGTGGGCATAAAGTTAAAGTTACGATTACGACTGAGCTTTGTTTAGACATACACCCTGACTGCGTAACACTTAGAAATCTAAACCATTGTACTAAGTTAACCAAAGGTATCAAATTGCTCGATAGGTAAGTAATTATAATATGGTTTTAATTCTTAAATTGTGAAGTTTTTTGGAACTTTCGTCAGAGTGTGATTTTTCTTCAAAAATTATTTGGTTACATAAACAGTACTGTGGGAGGTATTTGTGTACGGGAACTAAATACTATATATCAAAGTTATATTAACTTGATTTTAGCTATTATTTCAGGTAAGCTAACAATACTACAACTGACTCTATCAGTCGTCCGTCTGTTAGTTCATATGTCAATATAAAACAACTATGTTCTACTTCATTCAAATGTATTGGAATGACACTTAGATCTCTAGAATTTTCCAGAGTGTTCCAAGGATACCATATACCTACTTAAGGCATATACAACCTTTACAGTACCCACCTACCTTCCCCCATTCATACCGACACCCCTCCCTGCCTCGGTAAGCACGTATTTATCTATATGTGTATGTATTTAAAATATATTTGTGTATGTATATCAGCTGTCTGACACCCATAGTACAGGGTCTCCCTAGTTTGGGGTCAGATGGCCGTGTGTGAAATGTCCGCACATATTACATTATTATATTAAAGCCGTTCGTCCTGGCTGTCGTTCAAAGATATTTGACGGTCATTGTGGGTAGCAGTCTAACCAAGGGGTATCGTGTTGCCCAGTAACTGGTGGAGGTAAGACAGGCAGTCACTCCATGTGAAGTACTGGTATTCAACTGTATTTGTTTAGACTGGATGCCGACCCCAACATAGTTGGGAAAGGCTAGCCCTTTCCCAGAATTTTTATAGAAAATTAGTTGAAGTCCGCTGCTTTGCCCGCTTGATAAATTACATACCTCTTGAATCACTCTATCTATTAAAAAACCCGCATCAAAATCCGTTGAGTAATTTTAAAGATCTAAGCATACATAGGGACAGACAGACGCGGCGGGGGTCTTCGTTTTATTAGTAACTAGCTTTTGCCCGCGACTTCGTCCGCGTGAATGTGTGAGAGTGGATGCAGACACAGTCGCTGATTAAAAAGTAGCCTATGTCCTTCCCCAGGGTTCAAGTAATTTTCATACCAAATTTCATCAAAATCGGTTTAGCCGTTTCATCGTGAAAGCGTAACAGACAGAGTTACTTTCGCATTTATAATATTAGTATGGATATGTATGTGTGACGTTTCATCAAAACACTTTTGTCGCTCTTGCATAATTTTTGTTAAACTTTTCTATTTTGCTGAATAAAAATTGGACGTTCACATCGTGACCTGAAATCGCGTCATCTGCATTCGCTCATAAAATTCATTCGCGCTCATAGAAATCTAATGCTGGAACCGCACCTGCGTTTATCGTCACGAAGAAATACGTGCTAAAGCTTTATTTGTTAGTATAGTAAGTATATAGGAAGTAAATCATTCGATCTACCCTGCCTTCTGAAAAAAGGCAAGCAGCGCCTTGACGTTACTGGCGATCTCCCGTAGGTTACCTGGGTTACCGAAATGCTTTGCTCTTTAGGAAACGACCTCAGGCCAGGTTCAGAAACACATGGGCTGCCATCTCGTCTGCCCCTATGCAGGTTCTGCACACATTTATTTATTTATACTTCATGCACAGAGGTACAACGGCGGACTTAATGCCTTAGGCATTCTCTACCAGTCAACCAAGACACCTATGACAAAGAGATGTAGATATAAAAGACCCATGGCCGGTTATGGCGGTTGTGACCATACGCAGCTGTTGTTTGGTCAGTCGGTTGGCCTGCCTCGTGAAGCGGCTATTAATTGCAGGTTACCGCTTTGGCTTGCCTGCACTCGTCAAGTTCGGTCCCTGAGGGCCGAACTTGGGTGGTTGGTCTCTTTGGTGTAGATTCTTGGTGCGTTTTCATACCATGGATTTGTAGGCTACCGAAGGAGCAAAGCATTATAGGATTTGGATCCACCCAACCTGTACTTGATTCCCTTCTATCGAGCTCGTCCGCAGCATCGTTACCTTACCACGCGAACCGCTGGGTCCTTTGATCCATTGAAAGATGTTTTGAGAGCTTTGTACAGACAGAGTTATCAACTGCTAACCCCCCACGCATTAAAATTTCTTCGGATAGGGGGCAAGCAATTGATGACGCTGTCTGTACGTTAAGTTTGCTAAAAAGTTATCGTACTAGTACCATAATACGGTGGTCACATCAACGGCTTTGTAATTTTTGATGAACCTTACAATATTCTGATCTATGACCTACTGATCAACTAAGTTGAGCAAAAACTAGTTGAGCTATAGAGCATAAAAAGTTCGGTAATACAAACTATGTCCTAATGCTCAACTGCTCAACTAGTTGAGCAATCTAGTTGAGTAGTGGGGAAGTAGCGCGATATACGATACTGGTTAGTCACATCTGCGTGTGTTGTGTATAACGTAGAGCGAAGCATCGTGACGGAAAATGCAGGTGTGGCCCTGGCATAAAATGTTTCCTGAAACTTCATTTCACACAGACCATGACTGACTCATCTTCAGGCAAAGAGAATTAATTTATCAAAGAGTATCCATTTCTTGGAGTGACGTTAACTAGAGTAATTTTTAAAGAGCCAATTTATATTTTCTGAGTTATTTATTTGAAGCTACCTCCACTCAAAAACAGTGTTCCTATAATTTATGCGACGTCAGTATAAGATATTCGTGGTCTGCGGTTTACGACCAGCAGTTTCACATTGCCATAAGCTAAGGGGCCGTGGCATGTGGTTACTTGTCATTCACAGGGTAAGCGTACAGCGTCTTAATTTTGTTCGTATATTGGTAACTATTTGACATTGAAAACACCTGTATGCCGTAGCAGCAAGGGCTGTTTTCGTAGTTCAAGAGGAGTTACTACTGACGTGAGGTTGTTGGTACAAGGTTTAGGTCAGCTGTATTTAATCACTATTGGAAGTGGAACCTCTTTTGAGTAAGTAACTGTTTTTCTAGTGCAAAAGTTTCAGGTCTGTCCAGCAGCGCGTCTATTCTCATTTGCAATACAAAAAGTTCTATCAAAGATAAATTGTTGATGAAGACACTAAGATAATACAGAAGAAATAATATGTTTGACTTTTTAATTTTCGGGTCGAAATGAAATTGTACTTCGCTTTTGAATATTCTAGCTTACAAATGTAGCTGTGTGTAAAAATATGTAACAATATACCTAAGGAAAATATTCTTTACCAATGATATAGGCTCAATTTACGCAGCGGGCGAAGGGAAGGGAAGCGAATTTAAGACACTTACTATAATGAGTTTTATGTCAATCGTGTTAACGTTCAAATAAGATAGAAGCCAAAAAAAGTTGCGCGTCTTTCGGCGAATTCTCGAGCATTCCCGTAGCTACTGTCGCGCGCCTTCTCGAACGACCAGGAGAAATTTACTCTTCCCTTTCCTTCCAATCACCCGCAGTGTAAATTAAACCTTAGTGACCTGATTGCACATTCTATTCAGGATTCCAACTCTGCTGCTACCAAACAAAGACATAAAGTACTTACTATTAATAAAACTCCACATGAGTTAATTACACCAATACACAGAGAAAGTGTTCTAACTATATTACCCGGTTCCCATCATGATAATACCTTGCTTTATTACTTTCTATAGCAGGAAATTATTATTGCACTATCTAATGTACAAGTTCCTATATGTAGGAAGTCTTATAACATTTCCTACGTATAGGGACAAGTATGTTTTGTATAATGCTTTTTGTTTTGCGAGTATTGGCTTCCTTGAGAAGACACTCATGTTTATGGTTTTAGAAAGAATGGTCTTTGACTTATTAACTTCAAGTGTGTAGCCGGCCTCCTCGAGTCCCATGGTTTAGTAGTTTTAATGTTAGTCGTAATAAGTTGGTAACTTTTTTCAGGATATGTTCCGGACATTATGTCATTAAGAGCCTTTGCATTTCTAATGAAAATGGTGGACTCTCCGAATTGCTTAGTTTTGCGATATTAAAGTAGAAGATGTCCATCACCTTTTGATAGAATGTGTCAGGAATGAGTCTGAACATTAATAAATAACTAAATTTAGGTACAGTCAGCAAAAGAGATAGGTATGCAGGTCATCGGAAATGATTGAAGTTTCCTTAAAAACCGCTGGATGTTTTCGAATGCAATTTAGTTAAATCATTGAAATGTTTATTCTCTATTAATTTAATTTTATTTTATTCAAAAACATCCATCGGTTTTTAAGTAAACTTTAACTATATCTGACGACCCTGCATACCTATCTCCTTTGCTGACTGTACATTTAATGTTATTTCAACCAAACCAATGTCGCCAGAAGCTGTATTAGTTTATTCACTAGTTACTTTGTAACTAAGTGTGTTTAACTGTCTTAGTGTAAGGTTACGATGGAACTGGTGTAACATTTTGTAAAAAAAAGCGGCCAAGTGCGAGTCGGACTCGCCCATGAAGGGTTCCGTAGCAGCAAGTAATCACTATCACTATCACGACATATTATAAAACAAAGTCCCCCGCCGCGTCTGTCCCTATGTATGATTATATCTCTAAAAGTTTTATATGCATAATATAAGTACAGAAACACTGATAATTTTAGAGGTTTCTAATGTGATGTCGTAAATAAACACATTAGTATCACCATTGCACCCGTGCGAAGCCGGGGCGGATCGCTAATATAATGTAAAAGTTCTTGTAGTTCGTTGTAACTTTGATCGACGTTTTATATTTGAGTTGATTGAATGAAAGGTAAATTGCGGTTTATGGTTTATGACGTATTAAAAAAAACTACTTACTAGATCTCGTTCAAACCAATTTTTAGTGGAAGATTACATGGTAATAAAAATATATGTTTTTTAGTTTTATCATTCTCTTATTTTAGAAGTTAGGGGGGGGGGGGGGACACATTTTACCACTTTGGAAGTGTCTCTCACGCAAACTATTCAGTTTAGAAAAAAATGATATTAAAAACCTCAATATAATTTTTGAAGACCTATCCATAGATACGCAAGGGTTTGAAGAATTATTTTTTTTAGTTTCAGTTCCAAGATTTATTGTTTTTTTTCTATTTTTGTGTGAAAATCTTAATGCGGTTCACAGAATGCATCTACTTACCAAGTTTCAACAGTATAGTTCTTATAGTTTCGAAAAAAAAGTGGCTGTGACATACGGATGGACATACAGCCAGACAGACATGACGAATCCATAAGGGTTCCGTTTTTTGCCATTTGGCTACGGAACCCTAAAAGTGTATTGCCCGAATCTATAACACTTCAACATGTGATGACACGGATGGCATTTGTGTTGAGCGATTGGCTGTAGCTACGCTGTCGCGAAATCGATTCTCGCACAGAACCAATATTTGCATAGCCTACAGATAGTTGTTCCGGTTCTAATGGTTTGTGTATGTGAGTGTATATGTTTGCAAAAGCATCCACGATACAAGAGAAATACGTAGAAAGGGGGAAAAGTGTTATTAAAAAACTTCAGATAGGAAGTCAAAGTGGTTATTTATTTATTTGTACAAGGTGACTTCACGGCTGACATGTAAGTGTAACATAATTATACATTTAAACGTTACGTCAATGACGAAGTACAAAAATAATTAAAAAAAAAAATTTGATTGGCAGAGAGTGACATAATTATTATTAATGAAGTATGATCTCGTATATTTATTGGAAGTGTGGTGTGGGTGGGTGTGTTGTGGGTTATGAAAAGGCTAGGCAGATGATGATGATGAAACACGTGAATGTTATTCTACAGGCGCATGCAGGTGCCTGTACACGTGTTTCAACGTACCGTAACTAACGCTGAAAACCAGCGCCGTAATTCGTGCCTTCCTGCGCGGACCAAGGCATTTATGCTGAGTGGGGGCCGTTTCGCGCGGTAGTGATGCACTATTTCTGACTCGGACATTTTAAATATATTTTTTTAGTATCCACTTGTTTTAGTTTTTGTAACAATGTGTACTTATGTAGGTAATGTGTGCGTCGCTTTGGCGAGAATAAAAGGTTTTTCTTTCTAATTTTGTCCATCCGAATTTTCGGTCACGGCGGTCAATCTTAATGGAGATCAGTCAAATACGCAGAGATATTACAGCGCACTGTGCGCAAACACAGGTGAACTCTCTCTTTCCTCAATCTCATAGTCCGGTGGAACTGCAATCTGACACGACCGGAGAGAGATCAGACGCAAGACCACGTTCTTTACGTAGTTTCCGAGGCACGGGGGTCTTAGAAAGAAAGAAAGAAAAATAATTTATTCGCCCCCCAGGACAGAAACACAGTAAAATATAAAAACTGCTCTTACACCTTCTACTTCCAAACTCCGGGTTGTTACTGAGAAATCATCAGCCCACTGCTGAGCGTAAGACTCCCCCAAGGGGGGGGGGGGGTGGTTCAGCCGTAATCGCCATGCGTGGCTGATCATGTTGGCGATCGAAGTAGGTGTTATGGAACTTAAAAGGACGCTGCTGCCCATCCTCTGGTCAATATTCCTCTGTCGCCTTCTACGACACCCACGGGTAGAAATGGCGTGGTGCTATTCGCGACCGGTACCACACGGCCCAGAGATACTTAATAAAAAAACCCAATAACACTTTGCCTCACTTGGCAATCGAACCCAGGACCCCACGCTCTGCAGTCGCGTTTGCAACTACAAGATCAACGAGGCAGGCACATATAGACCAAGAGTGTCCGTGGAGTTTCTAGCTCGTTGTTCTCCATAGAGACCTACCATACGTTTTTAGAACGAGCATTTAGCTTCGTCTTTCTGACTAACTAACTGACTCTTTGACAATTTAATAGTGCCTGTAAATGGTTTAATTGAAATACATGCTTTCACTTTGACTTTGAGTGAGGTCTTGTTTAATTAACTTGTGATTTCTGTAATTAAATGTGACTTAATGGGGCTGACATGTTCTAACAAGAATAAAAGCCCCTAAAACAAAAGAAACTAAAAAAAAATGAAAATTAAAAAAAAAAAATCTTTTCTTAGGACAATGACATCTACAATTTGTAGATATCCCCATATCGTTATTCAACCATTAATTTCAGTGATACAACAATTTATTACAGACTTACACATAGATCGATAGGTCAGTCAGTAAATAAAATTATAAATTCAAGTACGTATAAAATGTTTCCATGTTGATTGCCATGCTAATCCAAGCTGGGCAAGGTATGTGTTCGCCGTAAATTTATCATACAAGCCCCATACAAGATTCCGTCTGAGATTTATAATATAATGTAATGGTGTTCGAATGTAGCCTTATCATAATTTAATGGGGGCATGGAAATTATTACCGGACTATATAATTACTTAATTGCGGTAAATGGTTAAAGTATGAATAAATATATAGTGCTTTATGCCTGCAAGGGTTCTGTAAGTTTTAATATCCACACTTTAATCCATATCCATACTATATTATCTATACTAATATTATAAATGCGAAAGTAACTCTGTCTGTTACGCTTTTACGATGAAACGGCTGAACCGATTTTGATGAAATTTGGTATGACAATAGCTTGAACCCTGGGGAAGGACATAGTTAACTTTTTAATCCGCTACTTCGCTGGCATCCGCGATAACCGACATTCATGCAGACGAAGTCGCGGGCAAAAACTAAATATTATGAGTAAATGCGAAAGTAACTCTGTCTGTTACGCTTTCAGTATGAAACGGCTGAACCGAAATTTATGAAATTTGGTATGAATATAGCTTAAACGTCGACTTTGTCTGCATTCGCGATAACCGACGTCCACGCGGACAAAGTCGCGGAACAAATCGCGGAGCTATAAAAACCGTTTCCAGAAGCGAGATTTTCATTTGTTTTAAGACCCACAAAACATATCCGTAGTATTGACAGTTATTTAACAAGTTTTCTACTGCACACGAAAACGTGTTTAAATAAAGTAAAATTAAACAGTAAGTCAAGTAAAACAACAAACTGTTTCCTGGTACTTGTACCGTGGGACTGGTGACCGTGTCAACCAGAAAACGCGAATTTTAACGACCACAGCCAAGAGGGAGGCGGGACTATAAAATGGGTTCCGTCAACGTTTATGAATTTAACCTGTTTACCTAAGTAGTGCTTTAGAATGCGGATTCTGTTGTAGCTAAAGTCAAGGTCAAATTATTTATTTCAATTGTACCAAAAAAGGCAAGTTCGTAATTTAAAAAAAAAGATTTAATCTAAGTAGTTGTCCCTTCCAAAAGGTGATTTCGTATGGAGAAGAATGAACACGAAATTCCATAAGTGGTTACTCTACGAAAAAATAAAGTTTTACTTTAATGAAAAAATAAAAACCAGTAGGTATAGGTACAGACTATAATAGATACAAAGTGATACAAAGTAATACAAAATGTAGTTTTTCTCTCGGTTTCCCATCTTTTATTGAAAAGAACCTCCAACTCCTAGTACACCATAACTCACCAGAAGATAAGATATCATGATCCGGTACCGTGAGCCTTCATCACGGTTTGAACTCTTACATGTGGTGGAGGCGCCGCGTAAAACAATGTCTTCATATAAAAAAAACTTTTTCAAAAAAAAGAAAACCGCCGCGCAAAAACTAAAAAGTGATAAATAACTTTAGCACAGAACACACATTACTTTCGGAAGTCGGTGGCGGTGCCTTTGTGTTTGTTGTTTTGTATTGCCACCGACTTCCGAAAGTAAAGTAATGTGTGTTCTGTGCTAAAGTTATTCATCACTCTTTTTAGTTTTTGAAGGCGTTTTCATTTTTTAAAAAAGGTTTTTTATTTTTCGCTTTTTAGTGTTGCCTTAACATTCAAATCCATTAAGAAATGGCGACACACTTAAAAGAGATTGTAAGTCCTCCAAAGATGGAAGAAACTAAAACGTCGTCTAAGTAAATTTTTGGGAATTTGTTGATTTTCTCAAAAAGGGCTGTATTAATTTTGGTAAAATTTATATGGGATCATTTCGGAATAAACCCCTTTCGAACAAAAAACAATTTTGCAAATCCGTCTATATATGACAGAGTTATGCCCGAACATACATAAAAAATATATAAACATTCGAATTTATAACCTTCTCCTTTTTTAAGTCGGTTAAAAATAAGCCTAATGCTTCTAAATTCGAAATACTTTCTAGAATAAATCCAGAGTGTTTAGACTTATAGACGAAACCTTTAGTCAATTGGTTTCGACGGAGCCTCGAAGCGCACCTATTTTTAGGTAAGTTATGACAGTTTTTTAGGATTTCGATCGATACAGTGAATACTTTATATTATACTCCTATTTATGTTTAATTGTTGGTGCACAACTTAGTGAGATCGTTTAGGCGCCTATTGTCTGCTCATTTCTGTCACCCTAGTACTTTTAAAAACAACAAATAATTAAATTTCAAATCCTGTATTTTTAATATTATTGAGCTAAGTAGTGAGTCGCTTAAGCACTTAGTTCCATTTCTGCTCTCCTGGTAGTTTTAATATACAATTGAATTTTAAAATGTCTTCTATCGATACCAATCATTCATTACAAATCGTTTACTATGTTTCATCTTTGGTGCGTTTCGAGGAATACTTTAGGTGCGCTTCGTTAGATGCGTTTCAAAATAGGTGCGCTTCGAGGAATACACCGTTTCGACCAGCATGCCTTATGTATGCATCTTTTACAGTACCTACAAATGCCGTACAGGCAGAAACGAACCAAGTGAAATTAAATTACGTAATGTAACGAAATCAGTTAATTAAGCTGTCATAAGTTATTAGCAATAAACCATTAACTCTCATGGAACAGTGAACTGGGTTCCGGTAACATTTACCTAGTCGTAAAACTGTCTGCGTCAATTTGCGAATGTCTTGTCGGAAATGACAGATTTCAGTGTCAATTTTCTGTGTCAGTGTTTAGTCTAATGTTTAAAGACACTTCCGATCCGCTTTCGGTGTCAACATCAATTATATTTCAACTAGCTTGCGCCCGCGATTTCACGCGTGTTTTTTTTATGGATTTCTAATTTTATTGATGCTAAAATATAGCATATAATAATAATAATAATATGTGGGGACATTTTCACACACGGCCATCTGACCCCAAACTAGGGAGACCCTGTACTATGGGTGTCAGACAGCTGATATACATACACAAATACATTTTTTTTTTGTAAATACATACATATATAGCTAAACAACACCCAGACACAAGGCAAACACAAGTGCTCATCACACAAATGTTTACCCTGGGCGGGAATCGAACCCGCAACACGCTGCACAGCAGTCGATCGCTTAGCCACTGCGCCAATTGTGTCGTCGAAGCATATAGCAGTCAGGTATCACGTAGCTTCTCATTAGCGAAAGAATTCACTGAATCGGATCAGTAGGTAGTACTATTAAGTATTCTGTGTCAGTAGTTTAGGAGATTAGCCCGATCGTACACAAATTGAACTTTAATATGTAAAGTACACACAATAGTTAAACAACTGCCATGAATTATAATAATATGACTCATCAAAGGGATTTATTAAGGCTTATGTTTAACGAACCTCCGGATCTAGTAAATGGTCACCAAAATTGTGTTTCATATAGTATTGTAGAAATGTATGAGTTTGACTGTAAAAGTTTTGTCCGTATGGTGTCGGACGTAAAGAATAGCACCATCCCATATCTTCCCGTGGGTGTCGTAAGAGGCGACTAAGGGACTCACCAGAGAATGGGCAGCAGCGTTCTCTGTGCCTTTGTAACAACCACACTGCGATCGCCAACCCGCCTGCCAAGCGTGGCGATTATGGCAAAACCCCCCATTTGTTGGGGGAGGCCTACGTCCAGCAGTGGACGTCTTTAGGCTGAAATGATGATGATGACTGTAAAAGCGATTTGGTTCTGGGGTAGGTGGTCAGTTCTAACCTAACCTAACCATGTCGGATCCGCCCCAGAGGCGACTTAAGGGTCAAAAAATTTTTGGTTATTTTGCACACTAAGATTTGGTGATCATTTACTACATTTGGTATTCTAAAGTATTTTTTGGTGTTCATTATATTTATTCCCATTTATTAAACCAGTTTATGAATTACATCCAGGGCCTCAAGTCTGCTATTACAATAGTGTCAGAATGGTCTATCATTGATTTCATAAATTGTTGATTTTGACAAGTTTGGTAATCTACTAATATAATGGCGTCATAGTTGAAAATCAATGATAGACCATTCTGACACTATTGCAATAGCAGACTTGAGGCCCTGGGCAAATAATACGTGTGAAGACACCACCAAATATTTGACGTACTATTTATAAGCTGTCAAAGGCGATAGATTTGACGACACGGTTGTAGTGGCTGAGCTTATTGACTGCTGCGCAGTGTTGCGAGTTCGAATCCCGCCCAGGGTAGATATTTGTATGATGAGCACTTGTGTCTGCTTCATGTCTGGTTGTTGTTTATCTATATACGTATCTATTCATGTATTTGTGTATGTATATCAGCTGTCTGACACCCAAAGTACAGGGTCTCCCTAGATTGGGGTCAGATGGCCGTGTGTGAAATGTTCCCACATATTATTATTATTTATTTTGTGTGGCAAAAGAGCATCACTTTTTTGACAACTCTATTGACCATTAATTTCAAAGCAACTAACAATCTAACTTTACATTTAATCGGCCTGTATTCTATGATTAGGTTGTCTTGTGAGAAATAACCAAAAACGTTTGCAATTTCGGTTCTCTAAGCCACGGAACCCTAAAATCAAGTTATAAATCACAGAGCGGACGTATAAAAATGTCCACTCTATTGCTTTTACGGAACTGGATAGGTGAAGGAACTCGGTGATACACTGGCGGACACAATTTGTGGCCAGCAGCAATTTTTACGTTGATTAAGTGGCTTACACCTGTGCTCACCTGAAAAGGGTTAAGTCCCTGACCCTGTTCAGGTCAACACAGGTATTTCCTAAATTCGCATGAAATGGGAAAAACAATTAATATTTATTAAAAGTTTATGCACAAAATTTAAATAAACATTGTACAAAGGCTGACTTAATGCCTTGGGCATTTTCTACCAGTCTACCTTAGGGTGATGCAGAGACAAAATGTGGCAGGTGCAAAGGAAAAGAACATTTACAAGAATAAAATATACTAATAAATACATATGTACATACATATAAACAAAATATAAAAAGTAGAGAGAGCTAAAAAATACATCGATGGAGAAATACAATAAATCAATTGTGGGATGAGTCTAATATCTATCCATTTCCAACTACCCAAGCATAATGTATTTTATCAACTGGTTCAATCATAGTCGTCTTATTTATCAATCTATATTATATAAAATTAAATTGCCGTTCGTTAGTCTCGCTAAAACTCGAGAACGGCTGAACCGATTTGGCTAATTTTGGTCTTGAAATATTTGTAGAAGCCCAGGGAAAGTATATGGTGAGTATTTCATTTGTTGGATGATGCACGAAAAAAAGGGTAGGTAGATAGGGTAAATAGGTAAGTAGATAGGGTAGGCAGGTAGGTAGGCAGGTATGCATATTTTCCACAATTAAAATTTTATCTCTAACCTCGTGGGTCACTAACCTTGCCTTCCATTGTACTATATTCTTTGCCTCGGGTTTGCACACAAAGTGGACATTTTAATTTTATGATGGAGTTTTATAATCGGCTATAGTTTTGTCTTAGTTACTAACCATTAAGAAGGTATTATGTCTTTTAAGATAAGTTAAGATTATTAACTTTTACAGATAGCTTTCATCTCTTACTGAATTCAAGACACTCTTTTCTCTTTTCAAATTACTTAGGCCAATGGGTATTTAAAATACTACCTACCTACTTGCGATGACATTATAAAGCTATGTACTTCTAATGTCAAAGTGTAAGTGTGTGTGTGGCATTTATTTCAAATAAACATATGACAGGTACTTTGAATTGTCAAAGAGTCAGTTAGTCAAAAAAAGCTTTTTACAAAAAAGACAACCGCCTTCATAAAGTGAAAAATAACTTTAGCACAGAACACACATTGACTTTAGTTTCGAAATTCAGTGACTTTGTTCTGTTTGTTGTTTTGTATTGCCACCGACTTCCGAAACTAAAGTCAATGTGTGTTCTGTGCTTAAGTTATTTTTCACTTTTTGAAGGCGGTTGTCTTTTTTGTAAAAAGCTTTTTATTTTCCGCTTTTTAGTACCTCCTTCTCGTTCAAATCTATTAAGAAGAGATTGAAAGTTAACTACTACAAATATTGATGAAACTAAAACGTCGTCTATGTAAAATTGTTGGGTATTTGTTGATTTTTCAAAAAGTGCTGAACCAATTTCGATAAAATTTATATGGGACCACCCCTGAAGCATACCCTATCTATAAAAGAATTTTCAAAATCGGTTTACGTTTGCCTGAGAAATCGCGTAACAAATCGCGCACATACTTAATGCAAATTTAAGACTTATACGGTTTTCTCATGGATGCCATGGTCAGAACTGGACCAAATTAAAATGGGACCACACGGGAAGCACTAGCTTCCAAATAAAAAAAGAATCATCAATATCGGTTCACTCAGTCCCGAGAAATCAGGTAACAAACATAAAAAAAAAAAAAAAAAATACAGACTAATTGATAACCTCCTCCTTTTTTGAAGTCGGTTGAAAAGTCGAAGCAAGTTGCTTGTTTCAAAACTTTGATAGCTCGTTATGGAGAAGAACAAACAAGAATCTGCACTTCAATATAAGCTGACCTGGCATTGTATGTATGTATATGCTTTACGTCAAATAAGAGGTAAGTTTGTACTAGAAGTGCACCGCGATTTAGATTATCCTACTGGAACTCTGCTGAATTAATATGAACCGTACCGTAGGTATATGAAAGTACATACTGTGTTGATTTAACATGTCATGATCTTGTGTTGGTATTAGGAAATAGGTCATAATACGTTGGTAGCGAACACAAACACACTACGCTACCGTTCGTTGAATCCTGTTTGGTCGTCTCTTTGGTATTGACTTCAACATTCATATAGGATCTTTAAAAGCCAATATGGTTTTGTGGACTACCTGCCCTAATTTTAGACACTAACTAGCTAGGTATGACTAAGGTAGGCGAGGCGTCATCTGCCTAGCTTTTTTCAACTATATTGGGGTCGCCTTCCAGTCTAGTCGGATGCAGCTGAATACCAGACGTTTTACGTGGAGCGGTTTCTGACTACCCATAACGACTGTCCTCCTGGGGTATCCCCCTTGGTAGGACGATCGTCAACCCGTCTGGCTTCTGACTATCGGCAAAGAAGTCAAAGATCTGCGAATGACAACCGGAACTAACTGTTTTACGTGTTTTCCGAGGCACGAAGCGGTCTCGGCATGAAATGGATGGTCACCCATCTAAGGACTGACCGCGGCAAGCATGACCAATCGATTCCTTAACTCAACTAAATCAACTTTACTTAGGTAAGTACATATTGACCAAGATATGCCTCAACTACTTGTATGAAGTAGGTAAAGTCCCTTTAAGTAGTGAGGGTATTGTCACAAAGTACGTACGGCTGCGGCGCGCCCGAGCAGAGAGACCACTCAGAACAAACCGCCATTTTTCGCACGCACACACTGACATTACGTTTATAGGCATTCTCAAGCAGTTTCAAGCAGACTTCAGTCTCGACTGTCACGTGTTGTCAAAATTAATAAATGATGTAATTGACATTTCATAACGAACAGGAAAATTTTGTTATAAACAACTTGCAAAGAGATCCAACCAGTGTCAATAAAAGTTCGTATTGTCACAAATAAAACCTACAGAGTCAATACAGTAGCAGCCCTAGTGAGTTTGGCAAGTTTAGGTTATTAGTTTTGAAGATGGCGGGAGCCTTCGGGAGCCTTCGGGGTCCTTCTGTAACCTGTATATTTTGTGGTATTGTATGAGTATTGTCCTACATTAGTACATAGACACTTACCAGATTTTGCAACATGCTTGTTAATTATGCCAATGACTGTCAACTTGCCACGAATGCTACATACACTAGTTCTAGTAATTTCCATGTTTCTGTCAAAGGTGTTGTCTAATTCTAACAATCATTGTTGTTATCAGTTTTGTTATATTGCGAGCAATATTCATATTATTTTATATCAACACCTTAATATGTGTTATTGCAAGCTTGTGTGACAAGTTATAATTTAAAACGATACCTGAAAGATGGTTTGCATTTTTTAACCGACTTCAAAAAAAAGGAGGTTATCAGTTCGACCCGTATGTATGTACGTATGTATGTATGTATGTTTGTCCGCGATTATCTCCCGTTTGGCTGAACCGATTTTGATGCGGTTGTCAGAAAAGTGTTTGTTACATTCTGGAGAAGGTTTTAGTATACAACAAACGGAAATTTATTCAGCGTTTTCTGAAAAAAAAAACAGCAAAAACCGAGAATACGTTTTCGTTTCTTTCTTTGGAGGACTTTCAATCTATGTTTTACCTGTGTTGCCGTTCCTAAATGGATTTGGGTGATAAGGGGACACTAAAAAGTGGAAAATAAAAACTTTTTTTAAAAAAGAAAACGCCTTTAAAAAAATCTAAAAAGTGATAAATAACTTTAGCACAGAACACACAACACAGTCGATGGCAATACAAAACAACAAACAGAACAAAGCCACCGACTTGAAACTAAAGTCATGTGTTCTGTGGTAAAGTTATTTATCACTTTTTAGTTATTTTTGAAGGCGGTTCTCTTTTTCAAATGCAAACTTTGCATGCAAAGAGGATTATTATCATCTTCCTGCTTTTACCCAGGTTACTTGGGGTCGATACAACCAGAGCTGGGCAAAATACATGCTTTGCTTCAATTTAAATACAAATTACAAACAAAATACTATCTCGCACGTAGATATTTAAAATACGAATTACTAAATATTATTAAGTCGTGTACTTATTTGAAATATAAAATACAGTATTTTAACTACTTGTATTTTAAATACGAAATACAAAATACATAATTATAAGCTGTACAGCATGCGTAGCATGACCACGCTATGTCTACGGAAGTATAGACATACTGACAGCAAGAATAGACAAGTCAGTACAGTTTGTCAGTATGTCTATTCTTCCGTAGACATAACGTGGTCATGCTACGCGTGCAGGTGCGGTGCAGTGTTGTCAACTTTAAAAATTGACATATAGCCAATGTTATAAAGAGTAACTACAGCTAATTTTTTTTTAGGTAAAACAATTAGGGTCCCGCGCAAAAAAATAAAACCCATAAGATTGTGAACAAAATTCCACGCGGACGTAGTCACGGATAACAGCTAGTTGAACATAAAAAGCCTACTCTACAGTAGATCCTATACAGAGATACACGCCCGCAATGACGCAGAGTACGCCGACATTAGTCAAGCGGCCCGTTTGTTGGAATGTAACCCCGTAGGTCAACTGGTACCATTCTGGTTAATTTACTGGCATGTGGCACGGTAGCCCGTTGTCTCACTGCCTTTTTGGTGCATGGCTCAACATTGTAATTGTAATATTACTTCCTAGTTTAAGATTAAAGGTTTAAGCATTTTAGGGTATTACTTTACTTTATTTACCACTTAACCGAATTAAATTATACAAGGTGGGGAAATGAAAATACTGGTAATATTTTGAAACTACCAAATAAATCCTATATTCACCGACATAAAAAAAAAACAAACATACTAATGCGCATAATTATTATAAATGTAACCAAAATAGAACACCATTTGAAATATTGGTTTACTGACCTGTGAAAATAGCGGCAACTTTTGGCGCCATAATTTAATATTATTAATGCTCAATAAAAACAATTACACCGAATTACCGAATCCGGCCATTATCCTCGCCACCTTGCATACAAAACTTAAAAAACAAAATGATGTATATACAAATAATCCAAGAAAAAGGGTATACTAGTTCAAAGTGCATCAAAAAACTCGTCCACATCGCTGTCAAAATGATACATGCCCAACAGGCTGGCAGAATTGTCACGTTATATGCCAATCGGCTGGTCGACTCTTCATGTGATTCGAAGGCTGGACTGTTTTTTGGGCCAGAGAATCAAGGGAAATATTGCGAAAGAGACATTCTGAGAAATGGTCATTTTGCGACTGAGCCAACATCAGTGAGAGTTATCTGTCAGTGAAAGTCCCGTTATAATCGGACCAGCCATTTCAGAGAATAGCCGGTTGAAACAGACAGACAGAAAAAAACGTTTTTTGGTAAATATGCATGCATGTTGGTATGTGTCACTTATTTATTTGTATAAACGCAAAAACTTTTAATAAGTAACCTGTAAATAAAAAACCCAAAGAAATATGTTTTATAGCCCTGAGCCGATTAGATATTTGCCATAAATTGCCAAATAAACAAGATGATAATATAATTCACAACTTATCGTTAATGCATGCTAAAAGCTTTTTAACAGTAAAATAAAAAGAGTGTGGCTTCATGGTCAAGATGTAAAATAGAGTTAACCAAATGCTTATGAAAGAAAAAGTGCTCATGGTTTAATGGCTACCTGTCCAGTGCATATGCGAAGTTAAAAAGCGATGCCGCGGTCAAATGTAGGATTGGTCACGTCGACAAAATGGGTAAGTATTTACCTATTTGATTCGTGTGAAATCTCAGACGGGTCTCTGGCCTGAAGAACTATTAGAGACATTTTTGAAAAGAAGTTTTGAAGAGAGCAATAGTTCTAAAGTTTTCTAAGGAAATCTTTAAAACCCTATACTTTAGCTACAAAACACTTTTGCAAAAATGTTCTCAAGGGACTCTTTAGACTTTCGTCTTCGTACATATCAAAAATTAAAATTGGATCATTAATTGCCAAGATTTTGGACTTACAACTTTGAATGAGATAATGGCACCGATTCCTTTGTTCAAAAACCAAACTAAAATTAGACAATTGACGTCTCTTACTGCCAGGCAGCTAAAGAAAAGGACGGCGACAGATGAAAAGAAGATGTCAAATTAGTTTTTTCTTGAACTTCGCTGTGTTTTTAATCAATATGTTTTAAAATTTCAACTATAATTGTATGAACATTTTTAATGAGCTTAAATTGAAAGCTCCTTTAATATCTATCTCTTTCTTGTTTTATTGGAGAGAAAGAGACATAAATAGTCTAAAATAACTTTCGTTCGTGCAGAACAGAATTGGCACCATTGAGGGGGGTACAGCTTACCAATGAGTCCTCATCATAGCATATATCTTTGTTAATATGTGGAAAATGTTGTAGTTATTACATTAATTTTGTTTTTTATACTCGTATACCTTACTGATAATTGATATGTAGGTATTGTAATATCGTTTTTTTCCCAAATTAAATAAAATAAAATAAATAATCTTAAAGGTAATTCAACTTGTAAAAACCTTAGAAACACTCACAAATTCCATCAACCACCCACAAAACCATTTCTTTTTTGTTAGCCTATTCTGCACAATCCTGGGCCCAGCCTCCTTCCATGCCTTCCATCTGTCGCGATTCTTCACACCAGTTTTGGAGGAATCTAGCCAGTTCGTCCCGCCATCACCTTCGTGGCCTACCGCGACCCTGACTTACTGTCTCAGGGCACCATTTCTGTGTTAGCTGAGCCCACAGTTTTTCCGGCATGTGGCAGACATGTCCTGCCCAGTCCTATTTAAGATAGGCAGCCTTGTGAGCCACGTCTGCTATCCCTGTTTTGGGCCGTACAGAGTTACAAATCAAAAACTAAAAAAAAAAATGATGTTTTAAGTTTTTTGTAGCAACGTCGAAATCCAACCGATTTGATGACAGAGTTAAAAATAAATAATAAATATTAAGAAATAATATTTTTTGAAGTTTATAAAAAATGTGTTACTGACAGCGTATTTACACAAATAGTTAATATGAAAGTAGTCAGTAGTGCTTATTTGAGTAGTTTACATCTTATCGTCAAAGAACAGTAATAAACTAAAACTCTCTAGCACTAACTAAGGACCTGCGCAGACTTGCGGCACGACACGGCAAGGGATTTTTATGTAACGGAGCATTATATCTTAAAGTCATGTCAATATAGTTCAATGATGATTGTTGTAGCTACAAAATGAAATCCTATACGGTAACATGTCAGTTCGGGATTTAACTATAGTCACACCTCGGACACTTCATACAAAACTTGCAAAATAATTACCTATTACTACTACAAAACCAAATGACGTCTGTACACGTGCAAATGTGTGCGTGAATTTTAGTAGGGTTGAATCAGTTGGATGTCGTGGCGTACAAAATAAAAGTGCAGCGCTTTGCGTCGGGCGAACCGAACGACGACGGAACTACCCGAACGTTTCGAGCATTATTATGAAGTGATCTTGTCCGAGCGGTCAATTATTTATTTCTAATAAATTAAATAAATGATATTTGATTATGAATACTCGGATTTGTAATGACATAAAAGTAATATTATAATATTTATTATGTAAAGAGGTTTATTTATTCATCAATAATGGTAAATTAAGGTACCTAATTACAAAATATGGAATTCACGATCGCCCCGTACCATTACGCGGCAACGCAATGGGGCGACGCGACAAAGTTAGTGCGTAGGGTAGGTACTACTTTTCAATTCCAAGAATGAATAGAACGTGAAAGAAAGGGACATAAGTACATAACAAAGACAATAAAGAGAGAGAGCAATATTAATAGCTGGTAATGTTGGTATGTTATTATTACGGAAGTTTTAATTGTATTATTATAAAACGACGAAAACTTGGAAAATAAATGAATCATCGAGATTAAAACTAATAAATAAAACTTAAAACAAAATAAATCGCAAAATTGTGTGTTTGTGTCAGCAGTACCTACAGCGCTGCAGTTCTTACGATTTTGAGCGCCCTGGCTAAAGAGTCGGCGGTTAGCCCCTGTAAGTGCGGGGTGAGGGTGCGGTATCTGATATAGCGCGGGGAAGGGAGTGTCCCTTCTGTACGTAGTACTATTAAGTATTCTGTGCTATAGTGTCATGACGTTAAGGTATATTATGGTTCGTCACATAAAATATCGTACTGTCAGTCTGCGCAGGCCCTTACTATTAAATCCGCAGGGAGTACCTACATAGCTTAACTAGATTCCGTAATTACTTACAGAATCAAAGATTTAATGATGATCAGGGATATAGAAACAAGATCTTAGTTGAACGGAAATGCTTGCAAAGAAAGTCGTGAGCTATCGCTAGTTGATACTAAAATAGGAGAAACACCGTGTCTCTAGCTAGCGAGAAGATCTAGCAAAATAGTTTAGTTATCGAGTTGTTATTATCAAATGAGGATTAGAAACAAAAAGGTTTGACTTTAAAAAATAAAAAACAAAATAAAAATAAAATTAGTTTATTTCACATTATGAAATGTTTATATTTTGTTAGTAACATTATCTTAAAATTATGTTAGTCAAAACCACGGATATCTAAAGTCAAAACTAACATTGCAATAAATTTCCGAAAGATTTAAAATAAATTTAGAATTAAAATTGAAAACAAATACCTACCTAATCAACAATAAATTTAAAATGAAATTGAGATAAATAAATAACTAATTAATTGCCGTTATAATTGATTGAATATACTATAAATTGACCAAAACATTAAGATTTTTGCACTCATTTGGATTTATTTCAGCAATGTTCCATGTAGGTATCTAAAATTATTTATTTCAATTAGGGCGGATTCGACCAAAAATTACAATAAACATGTTACAGTTAGACGTCGAATTTATTATAATCTATTTTTACAGCAGCTGTCGCACTTGATTGTGACCATTTTCAAACGACTTCAAAAAAGGAGGAGGTTATCAATTCGTCTGTATTTTTTTTAATTTATTTTTTTTATGTTTGTTACCTGATTTCTTGGGACTGGGTGAACCGATTTTGATGATTCTTTTTTTATTTGAAAGATAGTGCTTCCCATGTGGTCCCATTTTATTTTGGTCCAGTTATGACAATGGCATCCTTGAGAAAACCGTATAAGTCTTAAATTTGCATTAAGTATGTGCGCGATTTGTTACGCGATTTCTCCGGCAAACGTTAACCGATTTTGAAAATTCTTTTTTTTATGAATAGGGTATGCTTCAGGGGTGGTCTCATATAAATTTTATCGAAATTGATTCAGCACTTTTTGAAAAATCAACAAATACCCAAAAATTTTATAGACAACGTTTTAGTTTCATCAATCTTAGTTGTAGTTAACTTTCAATCTCTTCTTACACACTCAGCAGAGAGCGAGCCGGCTGTTACATTGATGGGGTGTGTGTAAATAATATTAGTTACGCCGACGATATGGCTCTGCTGAGTGCCTCGGTTTGTGGCCTTAGGAGGTTGGTGGCCATATGTGAAGGCTATGTTAAGCTTCATGGTTTGGCCTACAATGCTTGTAAGAGTGAGGTCATGGTCTTTGGTGCCGGCGGCGGACGGTGTCCAGAAACTATACCACCAGTCCATTTGAATGGAACGCCGCTCACACGTGTATTCAAGTTTAAATACCTTGGACATGTCTTGTCCGCCGGCATGAAAGACGATGACGATATTGAACGAGAGCGAAGGGCGCTGTCGGTTAGAGCAAATATGATAGCTCGTAGATTTGCACGTTGCTCACCGGATGTGAAATCAACTTTATTTCGTGCATACTGCACTTCATTTTACACGTGCAGTCTGTGGGCTGATTATACGCAGAAATCGTACGGCGTCCTTCGAGTTCAATTTAATAATGCGTTTAGGATGTTGATGGGGTTGCCCCGCTTCTGTAGTGCGTCAGGGATGTTTGCTGAAGCTCGAGTCGATTGTTTTTATGCAACGATGAGAAAACGATGCGCTTCCCTGGTGCGACGGGTGCGGGCCAGCCCCAACATTATTCTGCGCTGTGTAGCGAGTAGGCTAGATTGTTTGTATGTGAGTCGCTGCTGCAAGCTTTCAACCTCGGTGTTACGCGTGTGGCAGTGATTCGCATAATATTCATGGTAGGTTAGAATAAGATTAGAATAAGAATACTAACATAGGGGGTAAGGAGGATTGTTACTAACACAGTTGAGTCTTTGTTACTTTTTAAATAAAGATATTATTATTATTATTAATAGATTTGGATGAGAAGGAGGTACTAGCTTTTTAGAAAAAAGACAACCGCCTTCAAAAAGTGAAAAATAACTTTAGCACAGAACACACATTGACTTTAGTTTCGGAAGTCGGTGGCAACACAAAACAACAAACAGAACAAAGCCACTGAATTTCGAAACTAAAGTCAATGTGTGTTCTGTGCTTATTTTTCACTTTTTGAAGGCGGTTGTCTTTTTTGTAAAAAGCTTTTTATTTTAATAATTTATATTATAAAATTATGTGGATTTCATTTAGTTGTATTAGTTCATTCCAATTTAAAATTACAGTGTCAATGCTTAAAACCAAAAAAGGCAGGGATAAACAATACCGGAACGTTGTTCGTTTCACTATAATTCTACCAAATTTAAAATGTTACCTGATCTTTAAAATACCTATATTTTGTTTATATTACTATACGTCCATACTTAGTAGTATTTTGGAGCTATTTATCAAAGAATCATGGCGGGATCCATAATTCCATATATTCATTTGAATGAAAATAATAATAATAATTAGAGTGTTTAAAGTATTTTCCAATGTGGAGACTACATTACCAGGAATAGATTCATATACTTATCATATTTTTAAACCCCCGCATAACTAAAATATTTTGAAATGAAAATAACAGTTTTTCATTTCATCTCGTTGCCTATTTTGTGTTTATAAAATAAGAAAGTGACATTAGAGGATCTATCAAACTGGCGGAAAAGTGATGTGAATCGTTGTTCACATTGATTGAGTAAGTTAAAAAATACATTGATTGATCATTATTTGTTACATTATTTACCATAAAACGGCTGCTAGTGTCACTGTTACTATCAGCTGCCGTTTCGTTCTGAAATAATGAGATTTTCGTTAAACTACTCACTTTTCACATCCATTTTTATTGCGGGTTTTAGAATTATTTTAAATACCCGAAGATACTCTTTAGGTACCCTTTAGGACTATAAGAATTAGAATTTCAACTTGAAAAATATTTTTTTTTAATTTTTAAAGGCGTTTTTAAAAACTTTTTTTGAAATAAAATGTTGCATCCCTCTTTTTTTAATGCAGTTATGAATGGAGTATAAATATGGGACAAAACTATAGAAACATACTCGTATTTTAAAACCCATAACTAAGAACATACATATTCAAAATATTATGTTAATTACTTTTCGCAGGAGGTTAGTAGACGCATGCAAACATCATTATAGTCGCCATAACATATTATTACAATAATAATAGTTGAAGATCCATACTAATATTAGTATGTAGACCCACCATACCACCATACTCCTAGTGGTATGGTGGGTCTAAATAATTATACCACTGAGAAAATCGTTTGGGTTAGGTTAGACAAGCTTCCAACTATTTGCTTGCCTGAGAGATTTCCTGAGAGATCGTTCAATACGAGTAGTCATTGATGGCTGCTCGTCTGATCAAATGGCTATAAATGCCGGGTTCCCTCAGGGCTCCGTACTCTCTGCAACCCTTTTTCTGCTGTATATCAATGACCTGCTGAAACCCAGTACCATTGGGTACGCAGATGACAGCACGCTTGTAGAGACTTACATATCCAGCACACGTGCCAGTGCGGCTAAAATTCAGACACACGGAGTCTATTGTCGAGCGCTTAAACTTGTCCCTCAAAGCAGTCTTCGATTGGGGCGATGCCAATCTGGTCAAGTTTAATGCAGCAAAGACCCAGGCGTGTCTTTTCTCTGCCAAGAAGAGGCCTTTCAATCTGGCCCTGCTTTCCGAAATGAATTCGTTCCGATCACCGACCATCTTGAGCTTCTTGGCGTTACTTTGACGTCGAATCTCAATTTTGGGTCGTACATCGAGTCATAGGCTGCCTAGCTAGAAGTCGCAAAGGTGCGCAAGCACTTCACGTCGGAACAGATGCTGAACCTATACCAAGCACAAGTTCGATCGTGCATAGAGTACTGTTTGCACCTTTGGGATGGATCTGTTCCAGCTGGAGGCGTTAGAAGTTATTGAAAGACGTGCCAAGAGGCACATAGACAACGACTTCCTGGTTAAGGCTAAGCTCCAAAGCCTTGAACATCGCCGCGCCGTTGCTAGCCTATCGGTCTTTTATCGGGTACATTTCGGAGCACTCTCCGAAATGCACTCTGCTTTGGAATTGCACAATTGAATTCCTCCATCCCCATTCCATCACCGGACGAGAGATACGGCGAAGCGTCACCGCTATACAGTTGAAGTTCCACGGTCTTGAACCAAGCGCTTTGCTTCCACATTTATTGTGCGAACTGCCAGACTGTGGAATTCACTGCCCGCCTCTCTATTCCCCGATACTTATAGTCTGGATATCTTCAAGGCACGAGTGAACCGGTTTATCCTAGGCAAGCGTGCTCCACCTTAGGCCTTCACTTAAGATCAGGTGAGTTGCGGCACGGTTGGCGCAGTGGTTGAGCGATGCTGCTGCTGCGCTGCGTGTCGCGGGTTCGATTCCCGCACGGAACAAATATTCGTATGGCCTACAGATAGTTGTTCCGGGTCTGGCTGTTTGTGTATGTGAGTTTATATGTTTGTAAACGCACCCACGACACAGGAGTAATTCCTAGTGTGGGGCAATGTTTTTTAAAAAAGAAAGAAAGAAAGAAATGCAAGCCTATAAGTGAGTTGTATAGTTACCTAGCATACCACCAGGGGTATGACCAGTGGTATGATTCATCCACAATACTACGTGTTGCGGGTTCGATTCCCGCCCAGGGTAGACATTTGTGTGATGAGCACTTGTGTTTGCCTTGTGTCTGGATGTTGTTTATCTATATATGTATGTATTTACAAAAAAAAAATGTATTTGTGTACTGTTTGACACCCATAGTACAGGGTCTCCCTAGTTTGGGGTCAGATGGCCGTGTGTGAAAATGTCCCCACATATTATTATATTACATGAAAGTGAGTGTGTTTGTTTATTTGTTTGTTACGCTATCACGGCAAAACTAACGAACGAATTTTGATGAAATTTGGTACAGACTATCCTTGAACCCCAAGAATGGATATAGGGTAGTTTTTAAATCGCGATTTCATCTGCATCCGCGATGACCGACGACATTCACGTGGACGAAATCGGGGATAAAAGTTAGGATTAAGTAAATTATGATCAGTCTGTCTTTTGATCCCATTTTTAGGGTTCCGTAGCCAAAAAACGGAACCCTTATGGATTCGTCATGTCCGTCTGTCTGTCTGTCCGTCCGTATGTCACAGCCACTATTTATCGAAGCTATAAGAACTATACCTACTGTTGAAACTTGGTAAGTAGATGTATTCTGTAAACCGCATTAAGATTTTCATACAAAAATAGAAAAAAAAAAAAATATTTTGGGGGTCGCCATAATTAGAACTGATATCAAAAAAAATTTTTTCGTCAAACCCATACCGTGTGGGGTATTTATGGAAAGGTCTTCAAAATGATATTGAGGTTTCTAATATCATTTTTGTCTAAACCGAATAGTTTGCGCGAAAGACACTTCCAAAGTGGTAAAATGTGTCCCCCCCCCCCCGTAACTTCTAAAATAAGAGAATAATAAAACTAAAAAAATATATCATGTAGATTAATGTAAACTTCCACCGAAAATTGGTTTGAACGAGATCTAGTAAGTAGTTTTTTTTTAATACGTCATAAATCATAAACCGCTATTTACCTTACTTGCTGCTACGGAACCCTTCATGGGCGAGTCCGACTCGCACTTGGCCACTTTTTTTTTAATTGAATTCAGAACTCAGCTTCATAGTCAAAGTCAAAGCATTTATTTCAATTAAACCATTTACAGGCACTTTTGAATTGTCAAGGAGTCGGTCAGTTAGTCAGAAAGTTGAAGCTAGTTGCTCGTTCCAAAACGTAGGTAGGTCTCTATGGAGAAGAACGAGCAAGAAACTCCA
Organism: Charanyca ferruginea; assembly: GCA_947361185.1. NCBI lineage: Eukaryota > Metazoa > Arthropoda > Insecta > Lepidoptera > Noctuidae > Charanyca > Charanyca ferruginea. The sequence goes on along the minus strand of OX376077.1, from coordinate 16,755,716 downwards.
CGGACACTCTTTTAAAATCAAGTTTTTACAAAATACTGCTTACATTATTCTTGTTGCTTCTATATGTGAAAGCAATGAAGGTAATCTAGAAATACAAAATATAAAAAATAATCAAGATAAAAACCATGGCAGTTAAGAGTTGACCAATCTCTACTGACAGCGCCCGTTCACGAACATGACGCGTGAATCAGCACCATTCAGCTCAACCTTCCTATAAGCGAAAGAATTTTCAAAATCGGAACAGTAGTTCCAGAGAACAAGCCGATATACTCTTCAGCTTTATAACAATAAGTATAGATTCAAATACTGCAACAATCTGGAGCCACACAAGCGTAGAAATTCTCACACAAACAAACACTTATCATGATCACACGATCAGTATATTACCTGACACAGTCTCCCATAGTCCTGTTAAAATGGGCTGAGAGTACTAATTGACACGCATTCGCTAAAGAATGTTTCGAATAGCATACCTTCGAATGTAGAGGCTGGGCCGTATAGGTCATTTGCATGGCATTTGTCGCGCAAATGACGCTGTTAAAACAAATTACCGTAATTGACTGTACTTTACGTCTTTAAGAACGAGACACTTTTGTAGGACCTTTTTGTGTGAACGTGTAAGCAGGGACTCCAACTTCGCTAATCAAATACAAAGTCAAATTATTTCATTTAAATGTTAACATTGGTAAAATATCTGTATATAATAAAATATGTACAAAATTAATCAATAAGTAATAACAACAAACTTCTTACATGCAACACATACAAAAATGGGGTAAGCTACATGGGCAAGAAATAATAGGTACCTACATACTCTGATCATATCATACATACTTTAAAATAAATGGTTTTCAATATTTCATATAATCTTGTAATATATAAAATTCTCGTGTCACAGTTTTCGTTCCCGTACTCCTCCGAAACGGCTTGACCGATTCTGATGAAATTTTTTGTGCATATTGGGTAGGTCTGAGAATAGGCCAACATCTATTTTTCATCCCCTTTTTTCACCCCTTTTTCATCACCCATTAGGTCGATCGGGACAGGACAACGTCTGTCGGGTCAGCTAGTCTAATATATAAAATTCTCGTGTCACAGTTTTCGTTCCCGAACTGCTCCGAAACGGCTTACCGATTCTGATGAAATTTTTTGTGCATATTGGGTAGGTCTGAGAATAGGCCAACATCTATTTTTCATCCCCTTTTTTCACCCCTTTTTCATCACCCATTAGGTCGATCGGGACAGGACAACGTCTGTCGGGTCAGCTAGTAATAAATAATAATACCAGCCTATAATTGTCCCACTGCAAGGCAAAGGCCTCTTCTCATACAGAGAAGGCACTAGCATTGATCACCACGTGCGCTCAAGGCGGATTGGCGATTTCAGATTTATTTCATTTATAAGTCCAGGTTTCCTCACGATGCTTTCCTTCACCGATGTCAATGATGTCCAAGATAAATTTAGAAAGTACATATGAATTGAAAAGGTCACATTCGTACTTGCCCGGTTTCGAACCTACAACCTCATGCATGAGAGGCGGGCGCCTTAACCATTAGGTCGTCACGATTTTATATACTAAGAATAATTTCAGTAGGTATATAAAATCGTGATGACCCACCAACAAAGAAAGCTAGCAAAAAAAAAGAAAGCAAAGAAAAAAGCAAAAAAGCAAAAGCAAAAAAATAAATAAAAAAAAAGCAAAAAGCATTTCTTTCTTCTGTTTTCTTTTTGTTACTACATTTTCAAATGCAGCAGCTTCGGCTTGCTGACCGGCTATGCCGGCCAGCTTCAGCAACGGCGGCGAGCGTTAAAACCACCTGCTCCTCAGTTCGCGGGCTGCCTCGCCTCTACGCGCCTACGCGGGCTTAGATTACACTCTAGGGAAGAAGAAGATTACGTGGAGTCGGTTTTGCAGCGATTCGTATCTGTCAGTAATTTTTGTAGCACAATATATTGAATTTTTAAGACAATACTTTAGCGTGGCACAATCGATTTGCACAGTAACATTATGCGAAATAAATTTATGCCAAAACAAATTAGGCTTCAAGATATTTATGCCAACATAAACTGTATACCAAACAAATAATGTGGCTAAGTATTATTATGGCAAAACAAACTATGCCAAAACTGTTATGCCAAAGTACCTATATTAGGAAAAAGAACATTATGCGAAAAGAAGGCATCCTGTCGCTATCAAACATCATATTATAAAATTGCCTCTTATATCTTTCCTGTGCTAAGGCTTTAGCACGTCCTAAAGGAAATACAGTAATTTCCTCAAAACCTTAGCCGGCAGTTTATGAAATCGTGGTTTACGCTAAAGGCGCGAAATGGCGTCATTATCAAACCTCCCCATTTCAGGGGGCAATTTTTATTTACTTTTAGGAACGTTGTCATTCAAAGCTTAGTCTTAATCTGTAAAAACGCTTCTATTTCCCAACATTTTGGAAAAAGTTTTTTTTTTAACCACGTTGCTCCTTACCAGTTAATTCTCCTGTATCATGGGTGAGCTTTATAACAATCAGTGATTTCCAAGATAAACTCAGAAAGTACATATTAAATTGAAAAAATTGTGAATCTACAGCCTCCACCATGAAAGGCGGGCGCCATAACAACTGGGTCGTAACGATAAGTTTCATAGTAATGAATGACTCAGATTATAAAACAAAAGGCAGATAGACCGGGCGGAACACTGAGAGTGAAGCCACCAAAGCGAATACAAATTCAATAACGAATGCCTATAATCTCGTCATAAAGTCATAAAGTCATTTATTTCTTAACAATAGTACATTGTGTCGAAAATTATGTAAGAACAAACCCATAATAAAAATAATCCAAAACCATTAATAATAAGAATTCATTCATTCATTTTCGTGATTCAAAGTCAAATCATTTTTTTCAATTAGACCATTAAGGCACTGATTATATTCGTTTTTGAATTTGTATTTATATTAGTATTAGTTTTTTTTTTAACGATGCTTCGCTTCGTGCTTTACTGACTCGTGTCAGTATCGCGTGAAGCGAATTGTAGGTATTCGCTTTTGAGTTTGTATTTGCTTTTGTGGCTTCACTCTCAGTGTTCCGCGCGGTCTATCTGCCTTTAGTTTCATAATCTGAGATTAAGATCATCATACTGTATTACTCAACATCCACTTGAAATACATTTTCTTTATTGCATGAAATAAAAGGCTACCTATTTTATTGCTTTTCTTATTATTTTAAAATTATATTTATTTTACTATTTTATTAAGTCCAAAGAAGAACTTAAACTAGGTCGTCACACTGTGCATGAAAGCATGTAAGAAAATAATTATAACACATACTTTTCCTAACCTACAATTTAACCCGTTCCCGCTCCATATTTAGATCCTGTACCTAAATGTGCCTTCATTACCCGCTCCTTATTGTAATAACAACATTCAAAGGACGCAAATAAACATGGCGCATACGCAAAAAAGGTAAAATCGTGATTCTCCTTAATCGCCTGCGACGGCGGCGACTAAAATGGCGCTCAACGACTTAATTATGTTGAGAATCCGATTGTTCAGAAGTATGTGGGGTAGCTAGTAGTTTTTATTGCGGCGAAATAGGGTTAAATAGTTTGTACGGTTGTTGAATAAGTAAATAGTAGGTAGTAATGTTTGGTAGTGAAGATGATCTGATGACCAATTTTACTAATTAAAACGTTCAAAATCTAGTCGAAATCTCGGCTTACTGAAGATTCGGACACAATGTCCGAAACTATATTTTTTTTACGAATTCGGACACCAACATAGTTTGAAATGATCATGAAGTATATGGTGGATGGTGATGTTGGACTAGGTAGATGTGATATATCCACAAGTAAGTTATACATCTTGAACGACACTAATTACATAATTATGTGAATGAAATACATAAAAAACTACAAGTATAAAAAGAACTGTGTAAGTTTTTACCTTTCTGTAGTTTCAACTTATTCCTACGTGTAGAACTTTTATATATTCAGTAGAGCAGTATATTAAAGCCAACAATGTATGTACGTTTATAATGTTGTTACAATGTTAGCGCGTTTTTCGTACTTTCCCAGATAAAAATGTAGATAAAATCATGAAAAAGAGGTTGTACACTCATTTTGAATTTGTACAACGAATGTATTATTTGCCTACTTAGCATTTATCTGTAAGGAGTTTTACAATGTTGAAGGATTTAACAAAATTCTTCTATTTACGACGTCAGTTTCTTCAAAGGCATATCGAATTCGCAATGCATCCGATTCGAATGAAAGAAATAACGGTTTTAGGAAAATGTTTTAAATTCGAACGGATGGAATTCGGACACGAATGACATTTCTCGGATTCGGATATGATGCAGTGTGCAAACGCTCGATTTAGACGAAACAAACTTAAAACTAGAATAACACAAAAATATTTTTTTATTTTTTTTATTTTGTTTAGATAGTAACAGCAAAAAAATGCTTTTTTGTTCACACAAAAAGAATTTAATACAGTAGGGACAAAATAAACATAATGGAATGCTCTTTTGGTGTATACCCACCTCATAATATAAAAGACATTAATTATAAGTTCTGGTTATCTCGCGACGTTTTCTTTCACCAATGTCAAAGTACGTAAGGGAGACCAGGTATAAAAATAACACGGGATGAACGTAACAAATGGGTTTCTAAACAAATTATATTAGCTGCACTGATGACTGCTTCCACGATATGTGCCATTTTGAACTCCCCATCACTTCCCGTAGCACTCACGGCGCTGTGCTGTCAGGTTGTTGACGTAGCGAGTCGGTGCCGCGAAAATACCTCCAAAGTAAGTCTGGACCGTTTTCTTCAACTGTGTTTGTTTTTATTATGGTAAGTTTTAACTCATGTGTCAAGTGTCAGTCAAGTAATATAACTATTCGTCTTTCTATTTCGGCATTCAAAACCGTATCTTTCTAACAGTTTTTTAAAGTTATAGGCAAGTATTTGTCAAATTCGGGAAAATTTAAAGATAGGGATGAAAGTAACCACTTGTTACAAACATCCCCTTACGCTGTTACAACCAACCCTCGGTGTGGGGATAGTTGTAACAAATTTCACTTTGTTTATTTTGTCGTTTTTCTCAAAATCTGTAATACCTGTTGCAATTACACTGGTGTTAAATGATAGCTGAAAGACCAATCTATCGTGTGTAATGGTTAGAATTTTGATATTTAAAAAGCTCTGTGAGATATTATTAGAAAACTGAAAATTGTTACGTTCATCCCTGGTCTTCCCTACGAATTGAAAAAGTTATAACATTGGTACTTGTCCGATATCAAACCTACAACTTGATGCATCAGAGGCGGGTGGGTTTACCATTGGGGCGTCAAACCATCGTTAGTGGAACTAGCATTTGAAAATGCTAAACCTATTTTTGTACATACTTAGCGACGACTAAGCTACTAGACAACACAGACTTAGCGCGTAGGCTAAAAAGAACTAAACCTTTTGAATTAGTTTAATATACAAAGTGAATGAATATTAACAATGTTGTGCTATACATATAACAAATGAACATAGTGTTTTTATAAATTATATCACACTCTAAGAAAGTGCTACAGACTTGTGTAAAAGACTAAATGGACACTATTTTTAGTTATTTTATAATCTATCACGTAACATATTAAGTTAGAATTAAATTTCTTATTAGTCTTTTAAACCAGATCGTAATTAATTATTAAGAGTTTTTATTCTTAGTAACAAAGAAAAAAAAAAACTTAGCAACCCGCCCCGGTTTTGCACGGGTATTATCGTCATATTTCAAGCAATTCACACAAGACCTTAACAAACTTCATACCTAAACCTTTCTCATGAATCACCCTGTCTATTGATGAAAACCGCATGATAATCCGTTCAGTAGTTTTTCGAGTTATCGCGAACAGACAGATAGACTCGTAGTAATAAAGAAATAACGCGCAAGTGAAGTGCGTTGGTGGGCAATTTAACTGACTGTAAGTAATAAGGGATTACACCAGGTGTTAAATATTTACCTACTTATGATATAAAATATAATGCCTACAACATAATACTACAACCTATAAACATAATGCCTACAGTTCTCAGACTCTAGGGATTACGTAGAATTACTTTGGATCCACTGCAAGCTGATGACGACTTAAAGTCATCAAGTTATGAAATACGGACTGAGCCGATTAAGTTTATATTCAGCTACCGTACTCAAGTTTAAACAGCTGCAATTGCAGATCAAAAGGTATAAAAAGGGTCTACTCTGAACCATAAAGTGTCCGTTTTTTTATTTCCTTGTGAAATGTGTTTCTATGTTTGGCAATATCACAGGTTTTGTTCAAAAATTAAATATTTCCGTAGATTGAGTTGTAAGGGATATTCAACACGAACGCTACAATTTTAGTAATTTTATCCGGCCTGATTTCGGTCATGGCGTCTTATATCAACGGCGTCTAGGAGGATAGGAGATATTATCTATAGTACATGCAAGTGTCATCTATTTCAGTCATGGCGTCTTATATCAACGGCGACTAGGACGATAGGAGATATTTTCTATAGTACATGCAAGTGTCATCTATTTGCGCACGCAAATAGATGCATTTCCTCTTTCCTCAGTCTCAAAGCCCGATGGGACAGACAATCCGACACGACCAGGGAGAGATCGAGTGCAGGACCAAAGGCTGTATGTGCATTCTGAGGCACGGGAGTGTCACACCACCAAATACCTACCTCCAGAATGCTACTAAATCCTAATGAAAAATGCCCGACTTCATAAACGAACCCGACTAAGAAGTGAGCGAAAGCATCATTTTAGCGGCTCCGTATGTACTTCAATCGACAATTTTCCTGAGGCGCAACCGGCGCAAAAATATTATTTTTAATATTGGCAAGTTTTATCGTCGCCAGGAGCAATAGGCAGGGCTTAGTGTACCCCATCTTAATGTTCCCTTATTACTAGCTACTCGGTCTTCTTTCTCTTTCTGGCGAGTAGTGATTGTAGGGCTTTCCTTGTCGCACGGTCTTTATTAAATGCTTGGTTTTTGATAATGTTTTATGGCTAGTATTATTAGGTCTTTATAGGAGACCACCCTATCTTGTATATCTTGATAAATTTAACAGAACCGTGATGGTAATAAAGTTACAAGCGCGATTTCAAAGCATGATTTTCAGGGTATATTTAATGTTTTAATTAAGACATTTATTTCTGAAACACTGGTTAACTGAGTACAACGAAAGGTAGTACTCGTGATTAAGTAAAATCCTATGCTTGCCGCGGTCGGTCCGTAGATGGGAAAGCACGGAAAGGCGTTGGTCCCGACTGTTATTCGACAGTCGTAATGGGTAGTCAGAAGCCGGAAAGTCTGACTTACGAAGGGGTATCGTCTGGATTGTAAAGGTCAGACAGTTAGTCGCTCTTTTTTACCGACTTCAAAAAAAGGAGGAGTTTTCTCAATTCGACACGTATGTTTTGTAGTTTTTTTTTGGCTTATTCCACAAATCCCCCCTAAAAGCCCCCTTAGGGGGTATAAGTGGAATATAAAATTAAAAGTCTAGAATTCCCCCCTGATAATCCCCCTTGAGGGGGAAAACTGGAATCGAAAAAGATACTTATTCCAGAAATCCCCCCCGAAATTGCTCCCTGAGGGGGAAAACTGGAATCTAAAAAATGAAGTCTAGAATTCCCCCCCTGATAATCCCCCTTAGGAGGAAGAACTGGAGTCTAAAAACACACCTTCACAACTTCCAGATTTTTTTTTTAAATAAATATGTGGACATTTTCACACGCGGCCATTTTTCCCCAAACTAGGGAGACCCTGTACTATGGGATCCCCACTGAGGTACAAGGTAAACGCCCCCAAGCGGGCCTTCGTTGATATAGTCAATAAAGCTAATATAAAATTTATATACAATTCTTTGAACTACTTTAATTACAAGTTTGTTGTTGTTTATTCATTTATGTTATCTGGATGCGCCCCGCGGTTTCACCCGCGTAAGTCTCGATCCCGTAGGAATATCGGAATAAGAAGTGTATCCTATCTCCTAATCCAGGTACAAGATTAAGCAAAAAAAAAACCGGTTCAACCGTTTCGTCGTGAAAGTGTAACATACAGAGTTACTTTCGCATTTTATAATTATTATATAAACATTATATAATTATTTATTATTATCAATATTTTTTTTATTTTTACTCTTCATCACATTTTATTATTATAAAATTCTGTTAAAAATAAGACTGATTATATATATAATTATTACGTATAAATTAAAACTAGAAATAAGGGGGCAAAAGTGGAATAAACCAAAATAAAAAGGGGCATTTCTGGATTTTTTTTACATTAAGGTGCACTTTTCCCCCTAGGGAGATTCTCTCAGGGGGGAAAAGTGGAATAACTAAAAATGACAAGGGGCCTTTCTGGACGATTTTTAAATTAGGGTACAAATTTCCCCCCTGAGGGGGATTCTCTTAGGGGGGAAAAGTGGAATAACCCTTTTTTTATGTTTGACCACGCATAACTTTTTACAGTTTAGTCCGATTTCTGTGATTCTTTTTTAATGGGTAGTGTGTATCTCAAAGTTGGTCCCATATAAACAAGATTCTACCTCTAAGGGTAGAAAATTAAGGAATGACTCAATTTGTATGGTGTTACGGTTTATTAATTACTTTGGATGATAAGAAGTAGGCGCTAAATAACAAAAAAACAACTTTTTTCTAAAAAGACAACCAACTTCAGAAACTCAAAGCTAAAATAACTTTAACTTCAGAAATCGGTGGCAATACAAAATAAGAAACAAAAACAAAGAGGCCGACTTCCGAAATTAAAGTTATTTTTGACCTTTTAGTTTTTGAGGGCGGGTGTGTCTTTTTTGTAAAAAAGTTTTTTTTAAGTGCCGTGAATTGTTTTTCTATTCAACTCATATGTTTTTAATAAATCAGCAAAGCTAATAATTGTTTTTCTATTCAACTCATGTTTTTAATAAATCAGCAAAGCTAATGCTGCTAAATAGCTCCAGGCGATTCAATTTTATATGGAAATGAATACTAGCGTTTAACCCCAAGAACATTTCCGGTGGTCGCAGACGCAGCTTGTAACATTATCTTTATAGTTATTAATATACATGTGTTACTAGTATAGTGAAATTTTAGTAACAGTTAACTGACCATATTTATGCTATGCGATGTGCCAAGTCGTGCCTTTGCACTAATTATATCAGCAATAATCGTTCCGTTACGGATTATATTATACTGAACGATTAAAATATGCAGGTTATAAAATGACAATTACATAGCTGGTCCCCAAGGTAACAATATGAACTCAGTCAGATACCCCAGTCACCTCTCATACCTAAGGTAGCGGATTCCATACCGGGGAAGTACCAATGTGACAAGGGATTCCTTTTTTTTCGCATATTTTTTTTCCCTAACAAACTTTCGCATAACTATTGTTGGTATAATAATACTTGGCATAATTACTTTTTGCATAAAGTTTCTGTTGACATAATTATCTTGTAAGATAATTGGTTTTGGCATAGTTTTAATTCGCATATTACTGTACCGAATAAATGTAAATGTCTCTACATATTGTGAAAGAAAACCACCTAAAACAACCATAAATCAGGTGGTCCGATTTAGACAGGACTTTAACTGATAGATATCTAATACAATAGGGACTAACAATGGATATTTTTAGTTTAGAAAAAGAATTAGGTTTCCGCGCAAAGGAAATTAAAACCCCGTAAATAACCGACATTCACGCGGACATTATCGAGGGCATAAGCTATTCAGTTACTCCTTATAACATCAGCTATCTGCTAGTTAAAGTCCTGTCACAGTCGGACCATCTGTTACGGATATTAGCCGGAACAAACATAGTGACAGAGAGACACACACATTATAAAATGTGCCTTTTTCGGTATAAGTACATTTTACGTGTACATTTATGCATTTAAGTAAAAAGCTGTTACTCTGACATTATAAACAGACACTAAAGTTTTATTTATTTGTATGTATAATGAGTAACGCTATAAAGGCAAAAACCTAGAGGCATAAAACTACTTAAAACTGTATAAACGACATCTTCTGCAGTTTAACAGCTTCTCGTGAATAAATGTTTTTTTTTCTTTCTTTCTTTCTTTCTATAGTATAATGGCTTTTCTATAAGTCTATAATCTCAACAGGCATGTGTTAATGCGGTTAGAACATTACATCATAACAGACTCCATAAAAAACAGTGTTGCATGCAAATCCGGCTCAGTATAACTTCTTGGTCTATTAAAATAAAAACATTATAACGGCCATACATTTTTATTGCATCAATTTCTATACATGAGAGTCGTATTGCTGCAGAATATGTTATTATCGGCTTAATTCTAGATGACTGGACGGAATTTAAAGTTGGGTGTGGCTTTATAGTGATCATTTGATGGTATACCATTTTAGTTTGTGTAAGTATGACTAAGTATTCGTGCCTCGGAAATCACGTAAAGCTGTTGGTCCCGGCTGTCATTCGTAAATCTTTGACAGCAGTTATGGGTAGTCAGAAGCCAGAAAGTCTGTAATCAGTCTTACCAAGGGGTATCGTTTTACCCAGTAACTGGGTTTGTAGGTCCGATAGGCAGTCGCTCCATGCAAAATTCTGGTATTCAGCCGACCCCGACATAGTGGTGGAAAGGCTGGAATTATATCGACGACTATAAATGACTGTGGGGTCAAAAGGTTACTCCCAGACCAAAAATGTTGAAGGCCATACCTCCACTAGCGTCGGACACACGACCGCCATGGCGCTCAACAAGTTAAAACAACAACTCAACAACAAACTAACAACAACAACAAGGCGACAACTTTAAGGCGTTTGTGGTGCGCATACTAACATGCTACCTGCATCAGGTGTTGGAAGAAAGCTTTTGGCCACACAGGATGTGGTATTCCGCCGGTTTCGCGGACAAGTACCACCGGAACGCACAAAGACTTAGTGCTACTAAGTGATAATAACATAGTTTTAAGTTTTATTGACTAACACAATTCGACACCTACAAGCAAGAACATGGTAACTCACTTTTTAAGACTTTCCAGGAGAGTGCGTCAAAGATTGCAATAATCCTAGTGTGAAATAAACTTGACATTGGTAATTACGTAATTAGTAGGGTCATTTCTAATAAATTAAATGTTTATTTGTTTTTTGTGAGTTACCATGAAATATTTTAACATACCACTACATTATGTAAAAAAATAAACTGGCTATCGAAAAATAAACATTGTATGTCTGAGATACAATATCCGAAATGTGTTATGAATGGACTGAATTGTGTTCGTAACTAAAAACAATTAAAATACACTTGGTGGGCCATTACTTACAATTTTTTTACACTCTGTAAATCGTAAACGAAAAGACGTACAGACTCGTGAATTGGATCAAAAGAAAGAGAATTTAATTTTAAATTGAGTTACCATGCTCTTGCTTGCAGGTGTCGATTCGTTATATTGTTATATGTATACTTACTTAAGTTATTATTCTATGGGTATTTGTTACCTGAAAATAAATGGTAAATAAATGGTTTTATTCAAAAAGTTATACAGTTTTTCTTAATTATTTTTTTATAAACGTTTATTCATCCATTTCACCCTTTATTCAATTATGCAAACATGCATGGAAGTAAAATATGCAACAGAGAAACTAGTTGGCCCAGGTGTCACTGGTGCGAGACATTTGCATTCAAATTGATTATAATTGCAACGCAGCAAATATCGAGTAAAAATGCATCGGTTGACACTTGCTTATATTTTATGGACGAACAATTACTTTTTATGGGAGGTGTATTCTGCTTGAGGTGGTCGATAGAGACGGGCATCTATATTATGCGTTTTTATATTATAGCACTTTGCGACTTCGCTTCGTCCGCGTATAATTTCTCAAGGATCTCTAATTTTTTCAATCTATACTAATATTATAAAGCTGAAGAATTTGTTTGTTTGTTTGGTTGAACGCGCTAATCTCAGGATCTACAGGTTCTAATTGAAAAAATATTTTTTTGTTGGACAGTCGATTTACCGAGGAAGGCTATAGGCACACCCGCGACACTATAAAAACGAAACGATATAATTGCCTACACTAATACTAAAATAATAGACTATACAGATACGTGCGTGAGTGTGCGTGTCTACGCGCCGCGCGAACAAAAACGCAATTTCCAGGGCTAGTCGTTCGACGCAGGGAGAGGTGAGGAACGGTCTCAGAAGGAGGCGGAGCGTGTCGCTACTGTACGGTAGTACTAATATTTATACTGTGCTATAGGCATGCGAAGCCAGGTCGGATCGCTAGTTGTTAAATATAGCCTAGGTTACTCAAGGATAATATAGCATTCTAATAGTGAAAGAATTTTTGATATCGGGCTGTCGTTTTTGAGTTTATTCGTTAGAAACATACAAAAATACAAATCTTTCTTCTTTATGATATAGTGTAGAAGTAGATTCTTACTACGTACTGGTTGAGGCAGTGACTAAGTAAAAACCGTATGTACCTATCGATCGGTCATGGTTAAGCCATGCTTGCCGCGGTGATTCCGTGGATGGGTGACCATATATGTAAATAAGCAGATCTCAGATTATCAAATAAAAGGCAGATAGACCGTGCGGGAACACTGCGAGTGAAGCCACAAAAGCAAATACAAATTTAATAACGAATACCTACAATCTCGTGATTGTATTCGCTTTTGAATTTTTATTTGTGTTTAAATTTGTTTTTTTTAACAATGCTTCGCTTCGTGTTGTACTGACTTGTGTCAGTACAGCGTGAAGCGAATTGTAGGTATTCGTTTTTAGGGTTTCGTACCTCAAAAGGAAAAAACGGAACCCTTATAGGATCACTTTGTTGTCCGTCTGTCTGTCTGTCAAGAATTTTTATCTCCGGAACGCGTGGAGGTATCGAGTTGAAATTAAAACCATGTACTCAAGTCTATGGTCCCTTGATGCTATAAAAAAATTAACCCTCTATGTTAACGTGAAAAAAGATACGGCCGTTTAGGTCGCAAAAAACGCATTTATAATATTAAGTAGATTAAAGTATGGATAGTAGGTATGGATTAGTATAGAAGTATGGATATGTACCTACTAATATGTACGGAACCCTCGGTGGGCGAGTCCGACTCGCACTTGTCCGGTTTTTTTTTAATGAAAGCTAGCTAGATCGATTTATCGCCCCCGAAATCCCCTGCATACTAAATTTCATGAAAATCGTTGGTGCCGCCGTTTCCGAGATTCAGATATACAAGAATTGCTCGTTTAAAGGTATTAGATTATTGAAACTATTCAATGAAACATCGACCATTGGTCCTAGGAACTGACTGCTAAGCCCCTACGCCTCTACATATTTTCAGTTTAATATTAAAAGCGACACTATGGTTAAACTCATAATCTGCCTTTCAGATTATGAAACAAAAGGCAGATAGACCGTGCGAAACACTGAGAGTGAAGCCACAAAAGCAAATACAAATTAAAAAACGAATACCTACAATCTCGTGATTGTATGCGCTTTTGAATTTTTATTTGTATTTATATTTGTTTTTTTTAACAATGCTTCGCTTCGTGTTGTACTGACTCGTGTCAGTACAACGTGAAGCGAATTGCAAAAAAATAAAAAAAAAAATTTTTTTTTTTACGAATGCGAGGTAAAAACCATCACTAACAGATAATAGCGTTTATTACAGAAATTGTGACTCGGAATTATTGATCAATGTTGTGGATTACCCAATTAATTACCGTTTATAGATATTACCGTGTTATAGATAGACCGTTAGATAACCCTTAAGAGCGTGTATTCCATTCGTGACGAAAACTTCATATTTTTGCGTTTTTCCCAGAGCTATATCGTAATGATGTGGGCAGATTATTGAAAGAAAATTACGGCTTTAGAAAGATTAAGTCTTTGTTTAGAGAACTACAAAGTAAATGTATAATTATTTAATTGTGTTTTTTTAAAGCGAAGACAATCCCTTCATAGCGTTTCACGAAAATAGACGTCGAGTTAACTTTCAGGACGAATACAACCATTACTGAATGCCAAAATATCATGTTTTATGCGTTTTTCCAACAGGATATACAGTCTTAAAGTACATTACAGAGCCAAAGTTACGAGTATATTACTTTTAGTTATTAAAAAACAATGTTAAAAAGTACAAAATCGGTTCACTTTGACACATCTCACTCACATTTTTTTACCAGTATTTGAATAAAAACATACCTGATATAATTTATTTTATGAAAATAAAGGTTATGCTTAATAAACAGAATATTTTTCAGTCCGTTATACGAACTCATTTATAATAGACAATTCGCGCAGAATCGTTTGTCGATCAATTTCAATAATTCGTGCTCATACATTCTCGCTCAGAAACAGACCATTGTATTGTATTAGTGTGCGTCAATGCTGGTACGATGTTCTAGCAATCATATACAAGGTGTAAGTCATATACGCAAAACCTGAAAATAGTTTGATAAGAATATCGAGCAAAATCAATTGAACCACTTTTTAATATAGGTCACATTTTTCAAAAAATCTTCATTATACATGTTGCCCTGTCTATTTATTAATAAGTCAAGCCATCACGTGCGCAAACCTGCCAAAATAGGTAAACAAACACAAATGGTTGTCGTCCTATTTAATTTTTCTCATAAGCGTGATAATAATAGTTCTTATTTCAATGCAAATACGAGTCTTGGTAAAACAGCACATAAAACCTTTAATTTTTTTTTAATGATTTTTTTTCTTTCAGGATTAGGTTAATTGAATAAAAAATCATTTGGGGTGTCTGAGGTTTTGCGTGTTTAACGTTACACCTTGTATAGCAGTCGTGATTTTGAGTAGCACTAAATCAAAAACGCGCTCTTAATAAACACGTAGATACTTAATCACAAAAAGCAAAAGGCCAATAAACCAACCTAAGAATAGCCTTGGTAGTCCACGTATTTCTTTATAAATTCAAAAGCTGTCAAAATGAAAAAATAGCACAATACCCGATTGATGAGTTGACATTCCTGCCCCCTTATTCACAACCATTCGATACGTTTCCGTGTCGGTATGGAACCGTATTCGACAATGTCATTTCCGACTTCAGTCTTCGTATGTTCGTTGAACTGTCAAAAATATTCGGTTTAGGATTTGTGAATTGCGTTTGAAGGACATATTCGATATCTTTTGACTTTCGATTCGGTACGGAATCGAATCGAATGATTGTGAATAAGGGGCCTGATCGGCGCACCTTTTCATATAAAACATCTTATAGATGCATTGCCCGCAGCAAGATGCACGCAGAGGTATACATGGAAATTTCGTAGAAGTGTTTTGATGCATTTATTGCGAGATGGCCTTGAGATGTTGAGAGTTCTTGACTTGGAAGATGAAAAGGTTTTATACTTTTTATTTTTAATGCAAAGTGTTGACCGCTTTTGATATTACATATCGAAGACATTCACATAACTGAGATGATAAATTCTTGGTTGTGTTTAAATACTTGAAGTATTCTTTATTCTACAGCAAAAAAAAAAAAAAATAAGGACATGATGTTGTATCAAAAGTAATAGTGTTTTTATTTCTTCATTAACGGAAGAAAAAATAATATAAAGTGCAGCAACAAAGGTAGATTAAGACTATAACATTTCATATCCTCTAAAAAGACACAAAAACAATTATCAAGTCTCGTTCTTATGTATGCATTCAGAAAGAGAGCGTCTGCCCACAGTTGGTTTCACTTAGGTGTTTAGAGTGTTGCCTCCACTTTTATCTATTACCTTCTTGGGAATACGTAGCTTCCTATTGATGAAAGAATTATTGGAATCGGATGAGTTGTTCCGGAGATTACCCCCTACAAACAAACAAATTTTAACTCTTTACAATAAGTAATTAATTTTATTTAGGAACATAAAACAGAATACTGACAATAAATTGCATAAGTATCTAAGTTTCAAAGTTCAGGTCGAGACTGTATATTTCTAAATATGTGTACACAACATGACTATAATAGGTATAACAAAGTAAATAAGAATTTAAGTAAATGACAAAAACTTTAAATTTAAGTAAACCAGTATAAAAATAACTTACTCATTACAACTTTGTGGCAAAGCTCGTTATAGAACCGGCACATATTAGTATAGATTAAAACCACCCATTTTACAGCTTTACAAACGTCATGTTCCTAACTTTATTTTATGTGTAGGTACAACAAAGCGTAATTTATTGTAATTGCTAAGTACTTTCATTAATACTTCATTTTCACCCAACTTAAAAGGTTTTCACACACAAAGGAAATACCAATTGCAGTGCATAGATACGGTAATATAATTTCTCGTGTGCGTGCATTCCCTTACCGTGAGAAAAGATGCGATAGAGTGGAACCTAATTAACATAGGCAATTTTAGTGTGAACCATCCAGTAATTTATATTGCACTCAATGTCCCTTTGTGAAAGTCCCCATTAAAGTTTTATAGTTTGTGCAGTAACTCATTTTAATAGGTAGGTGAACGAGGGTTAAATGTTTTCTAACGTTTTCACATTTTCTGTAAATTGACGAGTTTTAGTTCTCTGGAGGTTTGGATAGATGGCGCTGTTTAAAATTTTTAGTTTTCTTACATCTCATAATTAGTGTTTAAAGACAATATTTATTAAGGATTACGAACGAGATACATTAAACAATAGATTAACTTTTGTAAGTAATTAGCAGTTATATTTTTATTGTAATGTGCATGAAAAAGGTTCTGAAATTATGTTTAAGTACTGTTATTTTGGGAAATAAAAGGCTTTATTATTATTATTATTATCCATTTAATGTACCCTAAATTATAGCTCACGAACAATGCCTAGCCTCAACTAGCTTTTGTATTGAGAAAACTGGGTTTCCCTTATTTCTAATGATAGCATAAAATACCTACAAAATAGTCATGATAGCAATTTTTTTTTAAATTAATACTTGTCTCAAACTAGGGATTTCTGCTGTGTCGTGGGTGCGTTTACAAACATATAAACTCACATACACACACAATCAGGCCCAGAATAACTATCAGTAGGCCATACAAATGTTGGATTTCTCAGTCACAACTAGGGTTGCCAACTCCTTGTTGGTCAAATATAGTAGTTCTAAAATTTTTACCCATAAAAATATAGTAGATAACGAAAAGGTAAAAAAAAAGTAGGTTCCAAAAATTTGGTAGGTAGTTTATTTTTTTGAAGAATATTTTGTGAATTATTGAACGCATCTGTCAACTTGACATTCCTTGAATCGTTAAAAATAGGTAAACATTGACGTTTTGTTTTACGCTTACACATTTTGAAACGAATATTATTGCTAAGAGTTTGATGCCTCTAAAATATAGTAGTTTCGCCTACTATATCTTTTTTTCAAATATATAGTAGTCGGGCCTCTAATATAGTAGGATACTATATCTACATACTCGTAGACGTATGAAGTCCGACCCAGTGACGCAGCATCGGGCAATCCCACCTACCGCACAACGCGCTCAGGAGACTGTTGGAGCTGGCACGCATTCGCTTCAGGATCGAGGCACACCGCTTTCGGATGATGGCCTGAAAGCCATTAATCCTCGCCTCAGCAAACATCCCCGATGCGCTACAAAACCGCGGCAGCCCCGCCAGCATCCTGAACGCGTTGTTGTACTGCACCCGCAGGGCGTTGTATGTCCTTTGCGTATACCTAACCCACAGACTGCATGTGTAGAATGACTGGCAGTAAGCTCTGAAGAGTGTCATTTTAACTTGCTTACTACACCGTGTAAATAATAATAATAATGCTCGCTGATGCTTCGCTTCGCGCTGTACTGACTCGTGTCAGTACAGCGCGAAGCGAATTGTAGGTATTCGTTCTTGAATTTGTATTTGCTTTTGTGGCTTCACTCGCAGTGTTCCGCACGGTCTATCTGCCTTTTGTTTCATAATCTGAGCGACAACCAGACACAAGGTAAACACAAGTGCTCAACAAACAAATATTTACCTAGGGCGGGATTCGAACTCTCAACACGCTGCGCAGCAGTCAATCGCTCAACCACTGCGCCAACCGTGTTGTCATTATTTACCAATAAACCGTTCAATTTGTCTAATTTATTGTTACACCGACAATTTGGCAATAAATTTAGACCCCAGAACGATACAAACGCTAAACGGTATAAGATTTATATCCATTAGCGACATACCTTGAATGCCTTTGCCATAAATAAACCAGCAAATAGCCAGCAAATCTGAGGTTTAAGTACATATCAAATCGACCGCAAACCGACCGCGAGTGAGCAAGAACTTAATTGGGGCAAGAATGTCCTGTCGCCTCGGTACGAGCTTACAATGTTTTAAATTGGAATTTTATATGATTGGTAGATTGGTGGATTTTCTACATCAAGGCTTTTTGTTTTAGTACCTTTATCTGGTAGCTTTTATGGCAGCCTAGCTTTTGCCCGCGAGTTTGTTTACGTACACTTGGGAATAGGGAACATTACGCGAAACTCGGCGCAGAGGGCGCCACTAGCACATACAGTAAACAAACCGCCATGGAGCATAACGTATTCTTGTTATATTCTGTTATTAATTGTAGTAACTAGGTATTTTTTTTTTACTATTGATAGGCATACGTTTGATCACTATCTCACCTGATGGGAAGCGATGATGCGGTCCAAGATGGAGCACGCTTGCCTAGAAATAACCTATTCACTCTTGATTTAAAGACTCCCAGGTTGTAGCTATCAGAAAACACAGATTCAGGCAGGGAATTCCACTCCTTAGCAGTACGCACAATGAATGTGTTCCCAAAACGTTTTGTGCGTGTGGGTGGGATGTCCACCATGTACCGGTGGCGCATCTCCGTACGTCTTGTGGTCCGATGATGGAACGGGTTCGGCGGAATTAAATTATGCAATTTCGTCGCACGCTCCCCAAAATGCAACCGATAGAAAACCGACAGGCCAGCAACTCGGCGTTGATGCTCAAAACTTTGGAGCTATGACTCGACGAGCCTATTATTTCCGATGATCCTCTTGGCTCGTTTCTCAATTGACTTAAGAGCATCAAGCTTGTATCTGGCAAATCCGTCCCAAAGATGAGAGCAGTACTCCATACACGATCGAACTTGCACTTGATAGAGTTTAAGCAGCTGTTCCGGCGTGAAGTACCGTCTCACCTTTGCTAGGATCTCCAACTTTTTGGCAGCCACTTGAGCCTTTGTTTCTATGAAAGGGGGAAAATTGAGGGTAGATGTTAACGTAACACCAAGAAGCTCCAGTCAGTCGGTTATCGGCCTCGGAAAGATGGAGCTGGGTGGAATTGGCTCCTTTTAGCGGAAAGAGACACGCTTGGGTCTTAGCAGTATTGAACTTGACCAGATTGGCATCGCCCCATTCAGAGACAGCCTGTAAGGACAAGTTCAAGCGCTCAACCATTGCCTCCCGGAGAGACCGGATCTGCGACCCACCAGCTCGTGCGTCAGACACGTATCTCTCAGCGATAGTGCTGTCATCTGCATACCCAAAGGTACCGGGTTTTAGCAGATCATTAATATGCAGCAGGAACAATGTTGCCGAGAGCACCGACCCCTGAGGAACCTCGGCATTTATATCCAGCAGTCCGGACGAGCAGCCATCTATGACCACTCGAATAGACCGATCCCTCCCGAGCTTTTTAATAAGGCTATCGTGCCAGACCCTGTCGAAGGCCTTCGAGATTTTGTGAAAATGTATCAAAGTTTCAATTCATCTTACTTACCTAACTGTAGTTTAACTACATTATGGCATTCTACGGCCATTTGAAAGTGGACTCTAGGTTATGCTCAGAATAAAATGGTATTTGGTTGTCTTACATGATAAATGTGAACGTTATTCCGTAAATACGACTATCTCACCTGAATACTTAACCTAAACATATTTTAGAGTGATTTTCAGCTGCTTCCCATAGTTTTCGAACCTTTTCTTCTTTTGGAAATGAATGATTGCCTACATTCCTACATCGAAATTCACAGCACTGATGCGTTATTGTATAATATTTATAATACACTTCCCAATTTTGAACTCAATTAAAGGCAGAATTTCACGTCTACGCTAGTGCTGCACTCTCGTGCCAGAACTATTAATTATTTCCTATTATATCAAAGTCCTATATTGCCCCACGAGAACATTGCAGAGTTAAAGAATTTATTAAGCTCAAGTTTACAGACTTAATAAGCACAAAATAAATCTAAAAAAATACAAAGATGACATTGTAAAGCAAAATTTGTGTGCAATGGAGTAGCCCTAGACCCCACATTAGATTACCCTGTGTCGTGGAATCTAGTATCATAAAAAAAATAAAAAATCGTTTATTTGGAACCGAAACAAATACAATATTAAACATATGTAAACGATGGCAGCTGCAAAAGTTAAAAACTGTGGCGCAGCTGCCAACGCCCGTCTCCTAGCCAGAGGATACGTGTTCCAGATTAATTAAATGGTAAAAATATCTTTGTGAGATGTTAAATATTACTTAAGACTAAGATTAAATTAAAATACAAGTTTGTTAACGTAGGGTATGTGCCGTATATGTGTGTGTGAATGTGTATGAGTGTGTGTGTGAATGTGTGTGTGTGTGTGTGTGTGTACATGGTGCTGAGTAGTTTTGCTTGTGTATTGAGAAATTGATAGTTATTTTTTGTTCTGTAAAGTTAAACTTTCATGAGAGTCTCTGTTGAGTCGTAGGTTTGTGATTTCAAAAAAGAGCCAAGTTTTTTCTTACATTGACTAATGGTATTGGGATAAATATTTATATTTTTGTTAATTCTGTTGTAGAGTTTAGAACTTAGGTATGCAAAATGGTGACGTGCTAGAGCTGTCCTGCGAGGTTCGGTATTGCATACGCGATCAGAACGACGTCTACTGTTACACTTGTCTGGTTCATAATTTAGATAGGAATGCGTACGTATTATTGTTTTAAAAATAAACAACTGTCTCACAGTTAGGACCTGGCAAAGAGAGTAGAGTGACGTTGTGGGATAACGGAACGGTTTTTTTGCGAGGACCTTCAAGACTGCCCTCTGCGCTCTTTCGATCCGCAACATCGCTGACTTATGCGCCCCTCCCCATACTGTAATGCAGTATCCCATTACTGACTGAGCAAGAGCAAAGTAAATGGAAATTAGGGTATTAAAGTCCGCTGCTCCTCTGAGTTTCTTGAAGACATATAAGAGTTTTCTTAGGCGACCCACTATAGAACTGATTTGTTGGTGCCATTTAAGGTGACAGTCAACTATAACACCAAGATATTGAATTGACTGGGTGGCTTCAAGTAGAGGGCAGTCACAGACAGTGTCTGAAGTTTGGTTCAAACATGAATGCGCGAGAAGGGCGATTGGAGTTAGGGGTTGCCCAGACTTATTTATGGAGAAAGTAATATACTTGGTTTTACTAATATTTAGAGTCAGGAGATTTGTACTCAACCATTTCAGAACAGCACTCAAAGCCAGCTCAGCATTTATAGATGCCTCATTCCAACTGAGGCCGTGAATAATTAGAGCTGTGTCGTCGGCATAAGTTACAATTTTGCAGTTGGGGAGTGACAATCGGCACAGCTCATTCACGTATATAAGAAAAAGGCTAGGCCCAAGCACGCTACCCTGGGGGACACCGAAGTTAAGAAATTTCTTCGAACTAAGGTGATTTTCAATCTTTATGTGCTGACCGCGTCCTGTCAGGTAACTTCTAAAGATGTCCAGGGCAACACCACGTATACCAACGTCCTCAAGCTTTGAGAGCAGAATGGGGACAGAGACAGTGTCAAAAGCCTTAGAGAGGTCTAAAAATATTGCTAGAGTTTTGTTTTTATTTTCAACATTATCAATTATAGTATTCGTTAGTTCCAAAACGGCATCATCGGTGGCCTTGCCACTTCGGAAGCCAAATTGGTTACTAGCCAAGATGTTGTGCTTTGTAAGAAACTTAATTAGCCTAGTGTTTATGAGTTTTTCAAGTATTTTTGAGAGGGTTGTTAGAACCGATATTGGTCTGTAATTTGTGACACTATCCCTGCCACCAGATTTATAAATTGGATGAACAACCGCAGTCTTAAAAATGTCAGGAAAGACACCCAATGAAAGGCACAAATTAAAAATGTGAACTAGCACCGGAATTGTGATAAACCTGGTTGCTTTTATGATTGAAGTAGGTATACCGTCAATTCCTACGGCAGACTTGTCCTTTAGGCTTACAATGATGTTGTTTAGCTCTAAATCATCAGTAAGGTATAGAGCCATAGAGTGAGACGGCTGCGAATTTGAGGAAGAGGAACACTTTGCGTCTAACTCACTCGAAGTGGAATTTTCAAAGGGCGGCGGCTGAGATATCCTGGAAGCTAGAAGTATACCTATATTAGCGAAGTAGTCATTTACCTTGTCAA
This sequence comes from Charanyca ferruginea, assembly GCA_947361185.1. NCBI lineage: Eukaryota > Metazoa > Arthropoda > Insecta > Lepidoptera > Noctuidae > Charanyca > Charanyca ferruginea. The sequence continues at coordinate 16,733,324 of OX376077.1, read as the reverse complement.
CTGATTGGGAGGGATTTTCACAGAGTTTTAATAGGTCACAGGACGGTGTTTTGTAACGATTTAAGTTAGCTATCTTTTTAACAAGAGCCCATGTTGCTTTTGGGTTGTTACGAGCCTTGTGAAACTCTCCGCGCTCATATTCAGTTTTAATTTTTTTCAAGAGATTATTGCAATGGTTTCGGTAACGACAGAAGATTAATTTAAATGTTACATTGTCTGGATGTTTTTTAGACTTTCGATGTAAGTTGTCTCTATGCCGTATACACCTTAAAAGGCCTGGGGTAATCCATGGCTTTATAATACGTCGTTTGCTGGGAGTTACAGTGGAATGAGAGTTAGACTTTATAACGGTGGACAATAAGGAAACAAAAGACTCAGCAGCTTCATTCGGGTCATTACAGTTAAGAATTCTACTAAAGTCAGCGTTCGTAACAGATTCGACAACTTTAGGAACATCGATTTTTGGATTATTGCAACGATGTTTCGATTTAGCTTTGATATTCATGTTACAAAAAAGAATCACAGGAGAATGGTCCGTTATAAGGGAATCGAGAACAAGGGTTGTAGTGATGGATTGACAGCGAATAATCACATGATCAAGACAGCTAGACAGTCTCGTTGGAAGAGTGTAGGCAGAGAGCATTTCATGAGACGCCGTGATGTTGAGGTACTCATCAGAATTTGGGTCAGAACTATCTGGTGAGATATTAATGTTAAGGTCCCCAATAATTGCTGCAGATTTAAACTCTACTAGTGTTCCGAGTAAATGATCTAGACTGCAGAAAAACCGACTCAAATCTCTGCATGCTGGAGAGCGGTATACGGCAATAAGGGCAAGTTTGTCAGAGAATTTAAGTAAAACACAATTTGCATCACTAAGTGTGGGTTGTTCGATGATAGGGTTAAAAGGGTCTCTTACATAGACAACTACACCATCATTTTGACTTTTAAAGTTCGAAGCATGGCAGGTATATCCGTCTAGTGGGGGAATAATAAGACATTTGCTCAACCAGCATTCCGATAATATAATAACGTCGGGTTGGTAAGTCAGTCTATGCAAGAATAAGACTAAGTTTTCAAAGTTACAGTTAAGACTACGTATGTTGGTGTGTAAAATTTTAAAGTCGTGTAAGGATTTATTTATAAATGTTGCACTATCTTCAGGTGAGGATGTAAAACAATTTGAGATAGAAACTTGTTCAACCTCATTGGCAATTGTGGTCAATTCATCCATTATTTATTATTAGAACAACAAAAGAACAGAAACGCTGTGCTGAGAGACTAGTCTCGGGTATACTAACACATATTTGAAAGGAAGAAGATAATCTATATTTATTAAAAAAGAATATGTTGAAGCTCAAAGTTTGGATTGATACGCGTATAATGTGTGGTAGTGTGTAGTGTGGGCGTGAAACATGAGATGTGTGTGTGAATACGGCATAATACGGATACGGTAGGCGATTTACGCAGTTATCAACAGTACAAGTAAAGTGGGTACATTTTTTTAAACTAGCATGCAAGTTTAACAAAAACAGGTTTCTATAAAATAAAATAATAAAATATAGGTTTTTGGGTAAGTATAGTCACGATAAATTAATGATACGAGCAAGGTCCGCCTCATTTTTTACTAGGAGGTGTGGCTTTCCATCTTTTTCTCGGACGAAGATTTTTCCATGGGAGACCCAGCAATACTGAAAGTTGTTTGACTTAGCAGCGTCACGGGCCAAGAAGAATAATCTCTTATTCTTGGCTGAAAGGTTTTCGGATACAAAGATCGGCTTTGCAGGGCCCTCTAGCTTAAGGTGTTCGGTAGTAATTCTAAAGGAGTTCTTATTGTGTTTACGAAATTTTGTTAAGAGCTCTTCTTTAAGGAGGACTGAGGTAAAGTCAACAATAATGGGATTGTTGGTCGGGTCCTTAGTTTTTATGCGGAACAAGTCTTTCACGTCTCTCTGTTGGATATTAATACTAAGCAAATTCGCAACTCCAACAACAGTGTTCAACAGGGCAGCTTTGGATTCCGACTTGTTGCTAGGTATATTTCGTATCTCAATACACGCTGATCTCGAACTTTGTTCCATTTTGTCCAGTTTTTGTTCGAGCTCACTGATATATGCTAGGTTTTCCTTACGCTCGACTTCTAGCTGATCTACATGAGATTTAAGGCTATTATGCTGAATAGCTAGGTGGTCAAATGAGTCCCGTATGCTGTTGGCTAAGGATAATAATTTATCATATTTCTCATCTTGCTGTTGTTTAAAATCGTGGAATAGTTGTTTCATGTCAGCCATGAATACTGACAACTTACTGTCGCCATTTTCTTCCGAACGCTTGCGTTTGGCATTGCGAAAGGTAATATTCGGTGAGATCTCAGTAGCAAGTGAATCCGTCTTGAGGTTAAGATTGGGTTCAGAGGAACTTAAGGATGACGGTGCCTGTTCAGATTCGACGAGCAATGTCGCAGCGGGGGCCGGCGATGTTCTCGGCGGAGTGCGATTTAATGGCATTTTTACGAAGAAACAAAAATTAAATACCAGGCTCCCAGCAATCAAGAACGTTTGTATGCTATTTAGGTCCGGGGTTCAGCTTATAGTGGTGGCGATCGACCGATTTGAACAAATAAACTTTCCGTCAATTATAAGTAGATCTCCGCCAGGTAATTAATGAGTATGTGTTTTACTCACGTTGTTTACTTCTTTGTGTGTTTTCTCGATGAGGTAGAAGCTTGAATGAGATTGTAGGCGTGTCACTGCGTCGCCGTGCGTAAAGTGGGTGTTGCGGAGCACTGTCAGTTCACAAAGCAGGTACGGTACGTTCTTTAATAAGTATGCGCTCCTAATATTTATGCCAATTTAAATTTTGTAAAAATGATAGATAATTTATAATTTTAAATAAAAAAGAGACTACTAGAAACACGTCTGAGCACCTCAGATATCCGGAGGGAAGGGATGGTAGTTGATGACACATAAAGCGCACATAGTGGTTCACAGTAGGGTTCTAATAAGTAATAATATTAAGCAAAGATGTCGCAAATTTGTTAGGTACTACATAATTCAAACTTAAGTAAGATTAAAAGTTGTGAGTATGTGTCTGGATGTTTAATATGGGTATAAGTTAGTATGATTGTGTTATACTGTGTGTGATGTGGGTGAATGACATAAAAACAGGAGAGCAATTATCACTTCTGTGATCAATAATGTATAAGTATGTCATTCTAGCGTATGACCGTCGTGGGCTGCAGCTGAAAATCAGCGTCAGATGGCTCTCCTTGTGGTCATCTGCCATTATCCTGCTGAGACCCTTTTTTAACCCTTTTTGGCATTGAATGCCAATAAATGCATTTTCTTCCTTTCTTTCTTACAATGTCCTATATTTTCCGATGGGAACTTAAAAAAAGGAGAGCAGTTATCGCATGTATCTGATCATTATGTATAAGTGTGACAATATTCAGCTAATTCTGTTTAAGCATTGAAGCGTAAAAGAGGAACAAACAATTGCATCCATACATCAATTCATTTTCACTGTCGCGTTTATAAAAGTAGTAGGATTAGCATATTTAGACATAGAACATATCGAGCGTAGTTCTGCAAAAATGAAACCAATTTAACCCTCGTCAAAATTTCCCGTATTTTTCCAAGTAAGTAAATGTAAGGATTTCAGATATTTCAAGCTGAATCATTTTAAATCTATTCTAAGCATAACTATTAAACTATTATTTATCATCTACCTAGCCTTATCCAACTATGTTGTTATTCTTGACGACACGGTTGGCGCACTGGTTAAGCGATCGACTGCTGCGCTGCGTGTCGCGGATTCGATTCCTGCACGGTACAAATATTTGTATGGTCTACAGATAGTTGTTCCGGGTCTGGCTGTTTGTGTATGTGAGTTTATATGTTAAACGCACCTACGACAGAGGAGTAATTCCTAGCGTGGGGCAACGTTTTATAAAATTAAACAAAAAGAAAAATGGTCAGTTTCCAGTCTAACTGGAAACAGCTGGACACCAGAGTATAACTTGGAGCGACTGCCTATCTGACCTCCACAACCAAGTTATTGGGTAACATGATACCCCTTCGTACCTTGACTGCCTCGTTGGTCTCGTGGTCGCAAGCGCGACTGCTGAGCGTGGGGTCCTGGGTTCAATTCCCAGGTCGGGCAAAGTGTTATTTGGTTTTTCTATAAAGAATTTCTCAGTAACCGCCCGGAGTTTGGAAGTTGGTGGTGTAACACCCCCGTGCCTCGGAAAGCACGTAAAGCCGTTGGTCCTGCGCCTGATCTCTCTCCGGTCGTGTCGGATTGTCGTCCCACCGGACTATGACAGTGAGGGAAGAGGGAGTGCACTTGTGTTTGCACACACACACTTGTGCACTATAATATCTTCTGCGTACTTGGCTGATCTCCATTGAGATTGGCCGCCGTGACCGAAATTCGGTCGGAAGAGATTATTATTATTACACCTTCGTAAGACTAGCTGTCAGACCTTCTGTCTTCTGACCAAAGCTATATGATTGATAGCCGGGAGCAACGGTTACTACTGCCATAATAAACCCAACGCCCAACCCAACGCTTGACAAGCGTCTTGGGGGTACGGGCAGTGAGGTTGGTAAGTACACGGAAGCCGCTGCTGTTCGACTTTCGGATTTTCTTTTAGTCCTCTTTTATGGCACCCTCGCTCGGGAAGAAATGGGTGGGTGTTATTCGGAACGGACACCACATACGAGATTGCAGGTTGCCTGTTTTTAGCAGAACTTAGATCAGTCAGTAATTATAAGTATTACTATACCCTGTTCACAATAAAATTAGACATTTACACAAACCTTTTTTACAGTCCACTCAACCGATTTTGACTTATATTGCGTTGGTAGCATGACAAATGGCAACTGCAGTAAACAGTTGTTATTGTAACCACTTTTTTGCATCTAATGTCATCCTTAAGACGAATAGAAGTCAAAATTGGTTGAAGGGACTGTAAAAAAGGTTTGTGTTTATGTCTAATCTTATTGTGAACAGGGTATAGTCATAGTTACTTCTAACTACTATTAAAAGCTATATTTCTTAAAAAAATCTGTATTCATCCACATTTTGGATTAAAGCCGTGTTTGAACCGAACGATTTTACAAAATACATAAACTTGACGTTCTTCGATTCTAGAAATAAAATATTCGATGAATAAGCTAGTTGGCCATAAAATGGTAAATTTATTGCTGAAATACTGACAGATATATCGTTAGATGAATCGGAATAATCAGATAAACCATCGACGACGCGGCAGGTAGTTGCAATGTAATAGTTGGTTTACTGTCGTATACGTAGCGAACCTCTTAGGAAAATTAGTTTCATAGCATATCGATGCAAAGGCCCAAGTAGACAATAGAAGGTCAGTTCTCGTTACTAAAGATGTTCAAGTCTGGTCGCATTCTTATCTTAGTGACAATCAATGTTAGAAAGTAAAAAAACGAAAATGTAATTTGACAGGTTGACACTAAAATTATAATGCACACATTTTTAAAAATATGAACACTCCTCTGGTTCCCGTATGGGTGAAGAATTACTCGTAATATCAAAGTCCTCACACGATATATGTTGGTACTAGACGATTGTTTGAATGGGCTATCGCGAGATTTGATCAAATCCCTAAGAGAGTTGATCAAATCTCGGCAGATGCTACAATAACAATTCGTGGAGTCATTTTACTGACGAAAGTTACTGGTTTAGTTGGTTGTTTCACCATTTCACTAAACCAGCTTAGGGATTTGATAAAATCACTCACTTTCTCCAGAGAAATTACCGAATCGAGTTGTTATTGTTACATCTGCCGTGATTTCACCAAATCCCTCAGGGATTTAATCAAATCCCTAATTGTGCAATTTCCCTGCGAGATATACAAATAGAAAAAAAATGTTTGTGAGAAACGAATTCAGTATTTTTTTATCTAAACTTTGGCCGTTCATGATGTACTCATACATTGATAAAGTTATAAATACAGCACCATAGAAACTTTGCACATGTAATGGAGATTCAAAATTACAACTATTTGTACCAAAAACGGCTTTTTCAAAAATACACGGTATTTCCTGGAACAAGTATTGTGAAAGCTCCGCGCGCCAATTTTCCTGCGATGTTATCGCGTTCTCATTCACTCGTTTGTTTTGGAACATTGCGTTGGATGAAACAATTTTATTTTGAATCATTCTCGCGTTGAAGCTAGACCGATGGGGAGGAACCTCTTAAGTAGTTTAATGGGCAGTATGCATAGTAAACTAGATGTCACATAGTTACACATAACTGAACACTTACAAATAACCAGCTACACCATTGGCAACTAAATAATTATGTCAAATATCAGCGCAAGCACTAATCTGACAAATTGTTCTGCCTATACAATTTCTGCCAGTAATTCAGGATTAAGTTACGTGGTGAGGTGCAGTTGCTATTCAATGTGCGATGTCGTCATAATTGCTTGTATGATAAATGGAAAATGCGTGTTTCTTAATTATGTCTGCCATGAATCATGGAGTAAGTAATAATGTTTTGTAATAATTCATTTGTTCGTGATCATATTAAACTTCAGAACCGATTTTGTTATAATGTGTGTGACCAACCTGAGGACACAAACTAGAGCACAAAAAAAAAACATTGAAATTGGGTCATGGTCCGAAGATATGGACAAAAAAACAATACAGTCGAAATTAAACGTCCTTTTTTGAGGTGTCGGTTAAGAAGTATAGATAACCCTTGACCTACCAAGCCAAAACTCACTTTTATCTTACCTACATAAAGTTTAAAACATGTTAATTTTGGAAGAAAGCAGCCAATACTTATGCTGATGTATTTAAATAACGGTGGGCAGCCAGTAAATGTGGCCATACAGTTGTCTAGAATTTACAGAAAGATGGATGGCTGATGTAAAGTACTATTTATGGGTGGAAACGGGAATGAATGTACGCTGTTAACTATGCATTGGTGTAAGTTACTAACTCGGTTCAGACAAATGATTTGGGAATACCGTAATAGGGAACAGTAACGAAACAGCAGATTGTATTGGTTCAATAAAACAATTGACTATCGGCACAAAATACTTAATAGTACTACGTACAGAAAGGACACTCCCTTCCCCGCGCTATATCAGATACCGCACCCTCACCCCGCACTTACAGGGGCTAACCGCCGACTCTTTAGCCAGGGCGCTCAAAATCGTAAGAACTGCAGCGCTGTAGGTACTGCTGACACAAACACACAATTTTGCGATTTATTTTGTTTTAAGTTTTATTTATTAGTTTTAATCTCGATGATTCATTTATTTTCCAAGTTTCGTCGTTTTATAATAATACAATTAAAACTTCCGTAATAATAACATACCAACATTACCAGCTATTAATATTGCTCTCTCTCTTTATTGTCTTTGTTATGTACTTATGTCCCATTCTTTCACGTTCTATTCATTCTTGGAATTGAAAAGTAGTACCCTACGCACTAACTTTGTCGTGTCGCCCCATTGCGTTGCCGCGTAATGGTACGGGGCGATCGTGAATTCCATATTTTGTAATTTTTTTTTTTTTTTTTATCTATTGATTGATAGGCATACGTTTGACCACTATCTCACCTGATGGGAAGCGATGATGCGGTCTAAGATGGAGCACGCCAGGGGCGTGCACAGAGTTTTTAGACAGGGTAGGCAGAAAAAAATAGGTATGCAGGGTCGACAGATATAGTTAAAGTTTACTTAGAAACCGATGGATGTTTTAGAATAAAATAAAATAAAATTAATAGAGAATAAACATTTCAATGATTTAATTAAACATTCGAAAACATCCATCGGTTTCTAAGTCAACTTCAACCATTTCCGTCTTTCCGATGACCTGCATACCTATCTCTTTTGATGACTGTACCTAAGTGATTTGCCACCTCAAATGATTCCTAGATTGACTGAATTTATAGACATCAATTAGTTTTTTTGCTGCCGTAGAAAAAATATGAATAGGACTGTATCGATGTAATGCCTCGTTTCAGGCGATTATATTATTTGAAAATAGTAGGAAAGGTAAACAGAACAACCGCTGTATAGGTACTCAAGCGTCAGGCCCGCGTCACAGAGTAGGTAGGTATGTACCTCCTCCTAAAGCATCATACGAACAGATGTGTTAAATTTTTTTTAATCGATTTTATGATAGAAACTCAAAACAGGGTTAAAAATAATATGCGTAGAAGAAAAACGTTTTGCAATCTACTAAACAAGGAACAATTAGGTACTTACCTAATGTGTTTTTTTACCAATAAAATAATCTCAAGTTCACAACTTACTAGAAGTAGGTATTACAAGCACCTACCCTTTTCCCTTTCATGTGATGATGAGGTGATTATCTATCATAATATTGAGTACCGAAACCTAAACAAAATGTAGGCATTTTATTCGGGTTCGGTTCTACAACAAAATCTCGCGAATCTTCTACCTACTTTAATTGATGTAATAAAACAGAACTGTACCAACCTCTTACGACCTAATCGCATGGTTTGTTTGTATTGATTGAAATCTAGCGGCTATCCTCGATCAGTGTTTTTTCACCGAAGCCGAGAGAAAGTTTTGAAAAGGAATCATTTTTTAAGTATTGTCTGTACCTACATAACTACACAACAAACTTTCACAGTGAAGTTATTCCATTTTACACACTAGTAACAACGTTGAAATAATATAAAAATGCATTCACAAAACCATGAAACAAACCAAAACAAAAAAAATGGCGACTCAGAATAATTCACGTATATTTTTGTACCTACACAATTGTCGTATTCCGTCGTGTAAACTCGTGTAGTAAAATCTAAAATGTTAAAAAGACAATGTCTTCAGTTCGCGTTGTGTGCGTGAGTTGTGACATTGTGTGTCATGTACGAATAGAAAATGCACACGCGTGCTACGAGCCTGTCACGAGGCACACATCCAAACAAAATATAATAATCTAGGCACAAATATTTTGTGTCTCTCCCGTAGGATCCTAGCGGCGCTAGTGCAGCGCGAAGCGATCGAAATGCGCGGACTAAGGCGCGAACGTATCGATGAGACTTCGTGTTACCACCGTTACGCGACAGATGGAGCTGATTTAAGATTTTTTTATTAATTGAGAGTAATTACTCGTGTATAAAATATTAGAGATATCAAAATAAATTAAAACAAGATAATAAATATTTATCTGAGTTGTAGGGTAGGCAATGTCTATGTGACTGTATGAACCGCACGCCACTGGAGCACGCTTAGGTAATTAGGTACCTTAATTTACCATTATTGATGAATAAATAAACCTCTTTACATAATAAATATTATAATATTACTTTTAAGTCATTACAAATCCGAGTATTCATAATCAAATATCATTTATTTTATTTATTAGAAATAAATAATTGACCGCTCGGACAAGATCACTTCATAATAATGCTCGAAACGTTCGGGTAGTTCCGTCGTCGTTCGGTTCGCCCGACGAGAAGCGCTGCACTTTTCGCGCCATTTTGTACGCCACGACATCCAACTGATTCAACCCTACTAAAATTCACGCACACATTTGCACGTGTACAGACGTCATTTGGTTTTGTAGTAGTAATAGGTAATTATTTTGCAAGTTTTGTATGAAGTGTCCGAGGTGTGCTATCGGTTACGGGTTAAGAGATTGTAGTGGTGTTAGATATAAGCTTTAGTCAATAAACAGATACAAACGTGACTACACGCATTTCAATTAATCGCTCCGTTCCCGCCACATTACATGGCGACCCTGCCAAGCCCGGCGCGGTACGTACTAACGCGAGTTTTCCAACGCGGCGCGTTTTTAAAAAAAAACCCCGTATTATTAAGAATTACAGTACGAGGAAAAGTTTAGAGAAAACCAAAAATTATAACAACGACCAAAAATGCAAACTGCAGCGTTATCTGGTTATTCTTTCGATTTAATTTGCGAAGGAATAGAGAAGTTTCACTCTAAAATTCTTGAATATAAGATGGTTTCCCATGAAGGAAATATAATGGAAAATTTTAGTTTAAAAACCGCGAGTGTCCTTATTCCGGTAATGGATGGTAAGGAAGAAACAACAGAAAAAATGATTGATAGCATTGAGATGTATGACAGTTGTTTAACAACGAGCGACAACAAAAAACTGCTGATATCTTTTGTTTTAAAAACACGTCTAACAAAATCAGCAAAACTAAAATTAAAAACAGAGTATGCAAGTGTACAAAATTTAGCAGAAGACATTAAAACGTATTTATTGACAAAAAAATCAGCCAATTCTTTGTTGTCACAAATAAATAATTTATCACAACAAAATTTGACAATTGCGCAATATGGATCCAAATTAGAAGAACTCTTTATAGGACTTACTATAGCACAAGCTGATGGAAATACAAAAGCAAGTGCAATACTCAGTCCCATAAACGAGAAAATGGTAATTAAAAGATTCGCAGATGGCCTGAGGAACCGCCGGCTGAGCACAGTAATATCAGCCCGAGACTACAAGGAGCTCAAGGATGCCGTACGCGCAGCAGAGGACGAGGAAGACGCGCGCCCTGACATTGCGGGGCAGGATGCTGTTTACTCATATTCACGAGGTACGAATAGGAACCAATATTACAATAACCGTAGAGTTAACCGTGGTCGAGGATATTACAATCGTAGCTGGCACCAGCAACATTTTAGAGGAAATCAGGTGCAGCCAAGGTATGCAGCTGAAACGCGTGGCAATCGTGGCTATGGTTACAATGGCCGCGGCAGGAGTTTTCAACGCGTGTATATATGGTCTAACAGAGGTAATTCAAGAAATAACTCTAACAGGGGTACCAGAGGCACACGACCACATATGTATTATACATCAAAAGATGACAGTCAGAATTGTCAGGAGTCAAAAGGTGAGCATCATAACGAAAATTTAGAACAGTTTTTTCGAGCCTAATTATGCGTTAACCTGTAAAGGATTAGATTTTATCAATTTATACGTAGGGAACAGGAAGTGTACATTTCTATTAGATACAGGCGCTTCAATATCGATAATAAATAATCAAATAGTAAAAAATAACACATATAGGTATAAAGAAAGTACAGTTATACAAGGAATCGGTGGGAAAGTAGAATCAAAATGTTTCGCATACATTCCTTTACGGACAGAGGCAGGTTTCGTATTCCGTCACAAGTTACGCTTATTCGACAATATGCCATGTGCAGTGGACGGTATTATAGGGTTAGACTTTCTGAGAACTTATAACGCAAACATAAATGTGCCCACAAATCAACTAACATTACAATCCAATAATAGAACTTGTACATTAAAAATACATAACAGTTATATCAACAAGACACAGGCAGATGATAATTATTTAACTGCACCGCCAAGAAGCGAATCAATACATTATATTAACATAAATAAAAATGTATACAAAGAGTTCGTCATACACGCGAAGCAAATAAGCGAAAATATATTTATGGCAGCAAGTATTGTAAAACCAATAAGGGGTAAAGTGCCAGTAAAAATATTAAACACCGGTGAAGAATTAATAAAAACATCTACAAATAATTTGATTACTAATGACGAAATAGACTATTTAGACAATTATAATATATGTTCATTTAACAAAACCGGTCAGGGTGTTGAACGTGTAAAAAAGTTACTACCCCTACTAAAATTAACTCATTTAAATTCCGATGACAGAAAACAAATTGAAATTATTTGCGCGAAGTATACCGATATTTTCTTCTTGGAGGGCGACAAGTTAGGAACGACGAATGTTGCTGAACAGTCGATAACCGTGAAACCAAATACCAAACCCGTGTACGTAAAACCTTATCGGCTACCGCAGTCGCTAAAGTCAGAAATTAATAAACAAGTTCAAAAAATGCTCGATGATGACATTATAGAACCCGCGAATAGCGAATGGAATAGTCCAGTACTCTTGGTACCTAAAAAAACGGAAGGTGACAAAAAATGGCGTTTAGTTATTGATTACAGGAAGGTTAATGAATCGATCCAGGATGATAAATTTCCCCTACCTAACATAACCGATATATTAGATTCGCTTTCCGGAAGTATTTATTTTACTCACTTAGACCTGCATCAAGGATTTTTCCAAGTCAGCACAAAACCAGAGTGTAGAAACGTTACTAGCTTCAGTACAAGTACGGGACAGTATCAAATGAAACGTTTGCCTATGGGGCTGAAGATCAGTCCTAGTGTTTTTTCCAGAGTAATGTCGGTAGCAATGTCAGGACTTACTTATGAGCAGTGTTTCGTATATTGCGATGACCTTATCGTTTTCGGGAGAAATAGCGAAATTCACAATAAAAATCTGCTAGATGTATTTGAGCGACTTAGAAAAATGAACCTTAAACTCAATCCACATAAGTGTGATTTTATGAAAACACAACTATTATATTTAGGACATGTAGTATCAGCTAGTGGTGTATTACCTGACCCTGATAAGGTTGCAGTATTGCAAAATTATCCAGTACCAAAACACGCGGATGAGGTTAGACGATTCGTAGCATTTTGCAATTATTACAGGAAATTTATACCTTCATTTTCAGAAATTACAATACCATTAAATAAATTATGTCGGAAAAATCAACCGTTTCTTTGGAGTGATGAATGTCAAAACAGTTTCGAAAATCTCAAAAGGCAATTAGCTTCACCATCTATTTTACAATATCCGGATTTCTCTAAAGATAACACATTTGTCCTTCAGACAGACGCATCAGGTATAGCAATAGGATCTGTTTTATGTAATAAAAACATGAGGCCGATAGCATATGCTAGTCGACCGTTAAATAAGGCAGAATTAAATTACCCCACAATTCAAAAAGAACTTTTAGCAATCGTTTGGAGTATAAAATATTTTAGACCGTATTTGTACGGGAGAAAATTTACTGTAATGACTGACCATAAACCACTTATTTACCTATTCGGCATGAAGGATCCCTCAACGAGGCTATTAAAATTTAGACTACAATTAGAGGAATACGATTATAACGTTGTTTATATAAAAGGGAACGATAACGTAGTGGCAGACGCTTTGAGTAGGGTGACCATAAGTTCGGACGAGTTAAAAACATTAAATGGAAAAGTAACATTGGTAATGACCAGAGCGCAAAAAGCTAGAATTGATCAAGAAGATACCAACAGCACAAGGTCTTCTAATATACCTGCAGAACCAAAGTTCGGCCAACCAAGGGTCGCAGAGATATTAAGAAAGCCGAGTGACTGTGTCGAGTTAAAGTTTATAAAAAAAGAAAACATATCAAAAACATTCAAAATATATGAAAAAGAATGTTTTGTTTATGTAGAAGCACAGAAAACATTATATATCGACACCAATTATATGTCGCATTTTACGCGAGCCGAATTTGCGAATATATTGAGTAGTTTTTGTAGCGATATAAATATAAGGGAAATATGCATTATAAAGGATCAGTATAATAGTAAATTTATTAAAGAATTAACAAATGAGATAAAAAACAAAGAGAAGTGGTCCGGACCACACATAAATATTTTAAGAGGAGTAAAACGAGTCATAGACAACGACGAAAGGACATACATATTACACGACTATCATGTACTTCCTACGAGTGGACACGCAGGAGTACGACGTATGATAAATAATATTAAAAGCAAATATTTTTGGCCAGGTCTAGAAAGCGATGTACGCAAGTACGTCAGCAAATGCCAAAAGTGTCAGCAAAATAAGTATTCTAAAAATACTGTAGAACCTATGATTATAACGACTACGGCGACTAGCGCCTTTGAAAAGGTATATTTAGATTTAGTGGGGCCCCTAGATAAGGATTTAGAAGGTAATGTTTATATTTTAAGTTTACAATGTGAGCTGAGCAAGTACGTGGAGGCATATCCAATTCAGCGAAAAGATACGGTAAGTGTCGCACGATCTTTTATTAATAATTTTATACTTAGGTACGGTTTGCCAAAGGCTATCACAACGGATCGAGGCACAGAGTTCATGTCGGAAACAATGACAGAGGTGTGCAAGTTACTACAAATTGATAAGGTAAACTCTACTGCTTATCACCATCAGTCATTGGGTGCGTTAGAAAATACGCATAAACATTTAGCTGCTTTCTTGCGGACCCAATGCGATGGACATTCGGAAACTTGGAGCCACTGGCTTCCATTTTGGTGTTTCTCCTACAATACCACCGTACATACCGAGACCAGATACACACCTTACGAACTAGTCTTTGGAAAACCATGCCATTTACCGAGTAATTTAACTAGTAATATAGTAGAACCTCTATACAATCCAGATAACTATGCACTAGAACTTAAGTATAGATTACAAATAGCAAATAAAGAAGCAAGAGAAAATTTAGTTATGTCTAAAATTAAAAGAAAATGTTGTTACGATCGTAGAAGTAACCCAGTTACATATCAAAAGGGTGACTTGATATTGATAAGAAATGAGACTGGTAAAAAGTTGGATAAATTGTTTGATGGTCCATATCTAGTGATAAGTGAAAATGAACCTAATGTAATAGTACTTAAGAACAATAAAATGGAGACAGTCCACAAAAATCGAACAAAGCCATATGTATCCTAGTTTAATTAACAACATTGTAACAATATCCATACGATAGGCAAGTAGGCAATATGATAACATTATAAAACAACAGATAACTAAGTGTCAATGTCGTAACTATGTAAGAAAATCAATGTAGAGGTACAATTGTGTAATTTAAGTGTTTACGTATGACAAAAATGTCAAACTTTTACTTTAAAATTTTATACAAATGTAAAAAAAAAAAAAAATGTTTTATTTTTTATTTTTTCAATTACCCCGTAGATGTAGTGGTGTTAGATATAAGCTTTAGTCAATAAACAGATACAAACGTGACTACACGCATTTCAATTAATCGCTCCGTTCCCGCCACATTACAGATTGTACACAAAACTGCGATGCGGCTTCGCATCGCAGAAATCTACGAGCTCCCACGACGCATCGCAAGAACTTGCGAATTGATTCGCATCGCGCATTCCTGCGATGTTACGTCACACTTGTTGACACCATTTTAGTCCACTCTGAGACGGTGTGTGGGCAAGACATATGCAATGTAAAAAAATGACAGAGTACGACGTAGATTTTTTTTTATCACTGATTGAAGTGATATAAAAAAATCATACTAGTGTCCAAAAGAACAGAGCGCTCTTTGTTCTTTTGGACACTAGTAACGAGGATTATAAAAACAAATTCATCAAACAAGAAGCTTAGAAGAATGTATGTAAAAGTTTATTTCCAAATTATTATTTTTTCTTTGTTTATTGTTCCTGTATCGCCAATAACAGAAGTGCGACCTACGGACCTACGTACGGTTGACAATCCTCGAAGGAATCGTGGAAAGGAGACGCCTTGTCGCACGAAATCGCATCGCAGCAATTCGTGCCACAGTTCTCTGCGTTGCGAATTCGCATCGCACCTAATCGCAGTTTTGTGTACCAGCCCTAACTACTAGATTCGAACGATGAGAGATCGCGAGCTCGAATCGCTCTCGTTTAATTGTTCTGTTGTAGTAAAATTTTGTGTAAAAATATTAAAAATAATTAAGACCCAATTAATGTAATATAATAATAATATAATATATTTATGTGGGGACATTTTCACACACGGCCATCTGACCCCAAACTAGGGAGACCCTGTACTATGGGTGTCAGACAGCTGATATACATACACAAATACTTTTTTTTTTTTGTAAATGCATACATATATAGATAAACAACACCCAGACACAAGGCAAACACAAGTGCTCATCACACAAATGTTTACCCTGGGCGGGAATCGAACCCGCAACACGCTGCGCAGCAGTCAATCTCTCAGCCACTGCGCCAACCGTGTCGTCAATTATAATAAAAATATTAGGAAGGAGCTCGTGGCTAAGTAATAACCATATGGATCGACCGGTCATGATGGTTAAGCTACGCTAGCCACGGTCGGTCCGTGGATGGGTGACCATCCATTTCATTCCGAGACCCCTCCGTGCCTCGGAAAGCATGTAAAGCCGTTGGCCTCGGATGGCATTCGTAGCTCTTTGACAGTCGTTATAGGTAGACAGAAGCTAGAAAAATCTACCAACCAGTACTACCAAGGGGTATCGTGTTACCAAAGAGATTACCAAGCAACTGGGTTGTAGAGGTCATCGCAGATATGTAGTCGCTCCATGTACCCAGCTGCGTGTATAGCATTGTTACTATTATTCATTCTCTTTGTACACTACATTATCTCAAAGGGTTGAGTAGGCTAATTCACGTAACTAAAAAAGTGCTGGTGCAGTGCAGTTGCAGTTACGTTTCGATCAAAACAATGCTTTTCGTATTCTCTGTCGCTGTCAGACATGCTCGCGTCAAGTTCGCGTTATGCGAGCGCAATAACGGCATTCTACTGTTGCGCGTCTTTGGTGCGTGCTTCGGAACGCATCATGATCGGTATTCTACTATTCGTTAGACGTCTCAAAATGACAGTTAAAAAGCACTAAAATCTGTACTGGGGTATTATTTGAATATCATCATTATTTTAGTATCATAGTGGCAGCATCCCTGAGTATTTTATTTTGGAATTGTTTTATTGCTTTGCTTAGTACAAATGCAAAGTTGGATACCATACGTCGAAATTGGCATCAGAATATGCTCGTATATCGTATGTTTCCTTCCGAGTAACCAATGCATACTTTTTAACGTATATCGAGTTCCTGTCTTTTTTTTGTCATGAGCTTTCCAACGCAATTTCGCCACGCAATGCAACATACTGATATATGTATTAAACAAATTAAAAGCCAGTCGTTTTGTACTGTTAATACTATGCATTTATGTTTCTAAAGATACGCTCGCACTGACTAATTACTTGCGATTACAGCCTTGCTTTACGAGCACTATTAACTTTACTGTTTCCATTAATTGACTCTTTATGATGGACAAGGGGCATACGTAAAAGTTTATTTAGATTAGAAACAAATGGCGACTTAAATAGCCTATTACTTGTTTTATGATGGTCTACAAGCTTAGTTTTTCATTCAAAATCATTATGAATAACTTTTACTATGTACTTAAGTACCTAAGCATCTATGTACCTAAGGACCAGCTTAGGCTACAAAAACACAACTTATTAGCCTTTCCAACGGCACATACAGTCTTGCATTTTAACTCGCCGCTGATTCGTGCGATGGCAATAGGTACTAAAATTAAATGATCTTCTGCGGTGCAATTCTGTAAGAAATCACCCGCAAATTCAAACCTATCTCATTTCTGATTTCACGAAGAAGTTTCACGGATTTAATGAAGTGAAAAGTATTTGGTATTTGCTAAAGCGCACGTTTGGCGTTCTTAAGCTCGCTATTTGGGCTTTTAAATATCACTTTGGAGTTTCTTGCCGATAAGGTTGTAATAATTATGATTTCATTTTAGTAATTTCATTGGACATCAATATTTTTTAGATTCGGAACAGTAGTTCCAGAGGTAAGCACATTCAAACAACACACTCTTTAGTTTCACAATTTATTTTAGTATAGATTTTGTCCAGAATTGTAATAATAACAGAAGATTATGTTTTGCCATAAAATAACAAAACGTCAAACAAGATTTTATTTTCAAAGTTTAACTCAAACGTCAGCTATGTTCAAGTTATAAATGATTTGTATCTTCGCCAATCGAAAATATGTTTTGCCATAAAATAACAGAGCCTCTAACAAGAATTCCTTTTCAAAGTATAACTCAAACGTCAGCCATGTTTAAGTGAATGATTTGTATCTTCGCCAATCGAAAATATGTTTTGCCATAAAATAACAGAACCTCTAACAAGAATTCCTTTTCAAAGTATAACTCAAACGTCAGCCATGTTTAAGTGAATGATTTGTATTTTCGTCTATCGCCAACTCAATGGCCACATATTATCGTCGAAGCTAGGCGCCTGTCCGTCGCCCCCCAGCCTTCTAGCCTGAACAATACATCTTGCGAAGCTAGAATAATTTTAGAACTTTATTATTACACTAAAAATAATAGTTTGGTTCGTAGTACAATGCTCGTAATAATCGTAATATTACGTGCATGACATTTGGAGTTTATGTTTTGTTTTATGTTCATTAAGAATTATGCAATTAGTGTTTTGTTATTGTTGTTTCTGCAGAATTGGTTGGTTGGGGAAAGGGATTGTTTTAATTACGTTTGGTCGCATTGATTAGCAAGAGTTTTAAAAGTGTTTAATATTTATTTTAGTACGTATAATATAGTAAAGCATTAGGTTACACTACATGCGATTAGTATAGGTAAAGGTTATTGTTAGGTTAAGGTTAAAGGTTATTGATAAAATCACATTCATTTGTTATTAGTTAACGGGTTGATTCTACAGTCACACTAAATAACTTTTCCTATGAAACAATGGGTAGGTAAAAGTGTTTAGTACTGTAAGACTTCAGACTGTGTTGAACCTTACTGTACCGGATCGTAATGTGTTCTGAAGAGTTATGGAGTGCTGGGAGTCGGAGGTTCTTTTAATTTAAAGACAGGAAACCAAAAGAAAATACTGTATTGAATAAAAAACACGTCTGCACTCTGACAGCGCCAGGCCAAAAATGCCCTTAGATAAAAAATAAGCCTAACGCCTTCTAAATTCAAAATACCTTCCAGAACAAATCCAGTGTTTAGAAGAAATATTTAGTCAAATGCTTTCGACACGACAACAAATGCTTTCAACAAAAGTTTATGAAATTAAAAATCAATTATATTTTAATATTGCTTTTGTACTAGCGTACCATTGAAACAGTTTTTCGAATCAGCCTGTTTGGAACTACTTCATTCGATATAGCGGTTTTCGAATCAATGAGTTTTCGAACTGGCGTACCACTTGTAATTGTTTTCGAAATAGCGTGCGTCGAAATAACGTCATTCGAATCTTCATATCACTCCCCCTCCAACGTGGGGGTGACGGAGGGGCATGCCGGTCTCTTACCGACTAAAACCACTGTGGTGTTCCACCTCTGCCTATGGCCGGAGGTGCGGGATTCGCATAATCATTCACCGCTCCCCCGACAAACCTTGATCCGCTGTTGGGTGCGGCCATTCTCATAATGACCGCATCCACTCTTGAGTGGCGCGTGTGGAACACTGCGCCGCCAACTCGGGCAACCCCTAGCATCAGAATACCTCAAGATCACTTTACATAAATTCTCTGAGGGTATTTCTTACAGAATGTTAAACGATTAAATTAAATACCTGTTTTTTGAAAAACTTACGTTCCGAGTTACACATGTTTATTTTACCTAATAATTAAACGATTAGAATGACCCAAAGACAAGGTCTTCGCTCTTTAAAGTATGTAAAGAAATCTCATCTTGATTACAAAATAGATCGAATTAATATATGATCAAAACTAATAAATGACTTCCCGAACTAATTAAATTATACTCGTTTTAGCTACGGTAATTATAACTAATTAGTCTTTATGAATAATCTTCGTCATGACTCAACTTCTTGTTTTAGATTTTTAATACTTTTATACTTTATTTTGTGGTTGTAATCCATATATTAGTTAATTTTTCTAACGACATTTTTAGAAACTTTTTTAACTTCTAAATTTTAGAGCAAAATAGAGAGAGAGAGAGAGAGGAAAAAGGGAGGAACGGGAGTTTAGAGATATGAGGAATAGGGTGGGGAGTTCCTCTTGCTCCAAGAAAAAGGAGGATCTTCCTACCAGACGAGTGTTGTATCTGATTATTGTCGGTATTTTGTATACTTGTATGCTAATGTCGCGGAGAACTTTAATAGTGCGATGTAGGAAACTTCAATTGTAGTTTGCATGTGGTGCGATAGATGTCGCTACAACAAAAATATTTAAAAGAAAAGCTTATCATTAGGAAATAATGCCTATGAAAAATAGTGCTCCGGTCACAGCGAGCTGGTATGATCCAAGCTGACGGTAGTTAGATATCCAGAGAGATGAATTTCCTCACATTAACATAATATAGACATTGTTATTATTATTAAAAGTATTTCATTAGAATACGTGCACGACTTGTTACATTTTTCTTACATTGTACTATCTAATGATGTATGTTTTATTGATTTTATAAGAGTGTATACGGAGTTTCTG
The DNA here is from genome assembly GCA_947361185.1 of Charanyca ferruginea. Classification (NCBI taxonomy): domain Eukaryota; kingdom Metazoa; phylum Arthropoda; class Insecta; order Lepidoptera; family Noctuidae; genus Charanyca; species Charanyca ferruginea. The sequence continues at coordinate 16,713,211 of OX376077.1, read as the reverse complement.
GCTTGTTCTTCTCCTTAGAAGCCTACTGTTTGGAACAAAAAACTAGCTACGTAGGTTTAATTTTCTGACTGACTGACTCCTTGATAATTTAAAAAGGGCCTGTAAATGGTTTTGATATGATAAATATTGATAAAATTATAAATATTGATAAGGGTTTAAATAATATAAATTCTTCACCTGGACTTATGGTTCCAGTTAACCTTACCTGGCAAATAATTTTATATACAATCTCTTTCACTTTTTAATTTATCTGGTTCATAGTTGCTCAAATATTGTGATTATGAAACTGGCCCATAGTATATTGAAACTCGTCCCAAAGGACACAGGGTCCTTTAGGCCCAGAATTTAATAAAAATAAATTGTGAGAAGATTTTGTGCTCAATGTTGTAATCGGCTACAGAAAGCCGCATCTTGGTTTTAGTTACATAGGCTTAGACCTAGCCTCTAGAGGATAGTCTAGCTAATAAAAAGAACAAAAGAAAACATAATCTTCTTTCAGTAATAAAGATTATTTTCCTAAAATGTCTACAAGATATTTTCTTCAATTTCTCTCTTATGAATAAATAAGAAATATTGTAGGTTTTTGTTTTTCAGGCTCTAAGGATTCCATTATATCGGTTCAAGCTTACTAAAATTATATTACTTAAATAAAATGTATTTTTTTTTATATTCGTATATTGGTCTCTGGTATCGCAATTTTTATATTGAAAGATTCATATTTCTTATTTTATTCATATTTAAGTTACGGAAATGAAATTTCTATTATGTGTAATAAATTGAAAAATAAATCCGTTTTGTTTTGTTTACAGGTAATGACAATCTCACAACAGGACAATTCACTTTGATTTATATGAGAGTAAGTACGACAAACAGGTAAATTGACTGAAATAGAAGCCATTGGACCGTCACCCCTTTACACGTTGAACGCCATGTAGGTCACCGGTGAGCTACGCTAGCGGAGGCTTTACCTTCAACATTTTAGGCCTGGCAGTTAAAGGCTTAAACAAATTGTAATTGAAGACGGGAGATGTAGGACAACATTATGTAACTGTCGTTGTGTTGTGTATCTTTAGGCTTTTACCCTTATCCGTAGGGTGTCTGGGCCAGAACAGCACCCACCCATTTCATCCCGAGAGGGTCGTAGAAGACGATTAAGGGAAAATCCGGATGTCGAGCAGCAGCGGCTTCCGTGCGATAGATAGAGTCGTTCGATAGAGTCAACAACATCATTGCTATCCCCAAGATGCTTGCCAAACGTGGGGATTATGGTAAACCCCTTAGGGGGGAGGTCTTTGTTCAACAGTGGACATCTTGCAGCTGATGATGATAATGAGGCCGTTACACTTTTCTTTGGGTCGATTTATCAACAGTCAAATCCTCATAAGAGGAATGAATATGGTTGGAACGAAATCGTTCTGTTCATGGGTGTTATGTTTATGATTTCAGAACTGAAAAAAATACGTTACAATTTCTAGACAGTTATTTAAAAAAACAAATCTGCTGTTACAACAACGAATATAGTTCAGCGAGATTATTTGGGTTTAACAAATAATCCTGTAGAAATTATGTAGAATTGTCATATTTTTTATTTACTTAAAAGGTGTCAAGCCAATCAAGCCTTAGACACATTTTAAAGAAAGGGACATAGATTCCAATTGATCAGTCTACCAAAACGGCTGTGCAGTATTTTAAAATAAAATGCGTTTTATTGTGCATCTAAGTTTACTCTTAGTTAATTGAGGTAATCCAGTGACAGATTTAATTTAAAGATTTAATCCATCTACAAATTAGTATTTTAACTTAAAACATTAAGCAGATTAACAATCCAGATGGAACGTAATAATAATACGTACATGTTTTACACACTAATAACATCCTTTGTCAAGCCTAACAAGAAAACAAACAATTCAGACAGCACAAGATCGTAAATCTATACCTACATGCTTTATTTTATCGCTAATTCCCGCATAGCTTTAGGTGGATTGCAGTCCCACACGGATAACAAACCGTGGGCTGTGTTGATGTATATAGCAATTGAGCTTTTAGTACCGCACTGGTATTTATGAGGATTTAAATAAATTACACTGGTATGAATAGAACTACAATTATATGGATAAATTAGCTGTCACGTATATTATGAGTGTGATTTTGAATAGTCTGTGGAATATAAATATAAATATAAATAAATATAAATATCTTGGGACAACTCACACACGGTCATCTGGTCCCAAGCTAAGCAGAGCTTGTGTTATGGTAACCAGACAACTGATATACATACTTATATAATTTATAAATACATACATATTATAGATAAACACCCAGACACAGAACAAACAATCATGCTCATCACACAAAGTTTGTCCTGGGTGGGAATCGAACCCACGACCTCCGGCTTAGCAGTCAGGGTCAGTGACCACTAGACCAACAGGCCCGTCAAAATGGCGAAAACAGTCTCTCTTATTCTAATATAGTAGTTTTATAGTGGAAAATGTAGTTGCAATTTCATCTCGGTGACAATTGGCGACATGGTAGGCGCAGTGGTTAAGCGTTTGGCTGCTGCGCTGCACTGCTCGTTGGTTCGATTCCAGCACGGGACCATATGTTGTTCCTCAAATACCATAGGCTAATAAAGTTATCGTTTTTTCTTTTAAGTAATACTAGCTTTTGCCCGCGACTACCTCCGCGAGAATGTCGGTTATCGCTGATGCAGACGAAGTCGCGGATTAAAAAGTAGCCTATGTCTTTTCCCGGGTTTCAAGCTATTTTCATACCAAATTTCATCAAAATCGGTTCAGTCGTTTCATCGTCGTCTGGGTGTTGTTTATCTATATAAACAACACGCAAATGTATTTGTGTATGTATATCAGCTGTCCGACACCCATAGTACAGGATCTCCCTAGTTTGGGGTCAGATGGCCGTGTGTGAAATATCTCCACATATTATTATTATTATTCACATTTATTCATTTGTTTACATATTATAATATATTTTTAAATATTAGTAAAAAAAAATAAAAACATTTAAAAATATAAAAAATAGCCTGTATTTTAGAGCAAGTTGCTGGTGGATAATCCTAGTTACAAGGTTGTGTCTATGCAAGTAGTCTCCGTTAGCCAGACGACAGCACCCAGAGATAATGTGTCGGATTGATTCTCCCGGTCGGTGGCATGCCCGACAAATGTCAACCGTGCCGTCCTTCACAATATACCTTCGGTAGTTGTTCGTCATCATAACTTCATCCATAATCGCACAGACAAAACCTTCGGTTTCCCCAAAGAGATCACCGAATTGCAGCCAGGATACGGACGCTAAGAAGTCTACATCAGGCCCATGTAGGGCCCGGTAGAAGCGCCCGTGAAGCTCCTTGCTCTGCCATACCTTCTTGCGGTCATTAGTATCTAGTACTACAGGTTTGCGCCAGTTCTCGTTCGCTAAGGAGAGCGGGGTGAGGCCCTTGTCCACTGAGACCCCATCTCGATGCATACCCACGTCGGTTTTAAGGAAGTACTCCCTGAGACTGCATACCTCACGGTTGTGCAGGGACTTAGCATTAAGAAAGCCTCGGCCTCCGCACTTCCGTGGGATATACAGTCTCTCTTATTATTATTATTATTATCGTGAAAGCGTAACAGACAGAGTTACTTTCGTATTTATAATATTAAAAGTATGGAAAGTAGAAGGAAGGGGAAGGGGTCGCGCTCCGCCGTCCGCGTGACCCTGTAGAGCTTGTCAAAGACTGGTCACTCTCCCACCGTTTGTATAAAATGAATTCCCATGAAACTATATTTATTGCCTTGTCCGACTACAATATTTGTATGGCCTATAGATAGTCGTCCCGAGTCTGGCTGTTTGTGTATGTGAGTGTATATGTTAGAAAACTCACGACAGGAGAAATTATTAGTGTGGGGCAACGATTATTAAAAAACTGGCCAAGTGCGAGTCGGACTCGCGCACGAAGTGTTCCGTATCTATACAACATTAGACATCGAGCAAAAAAACGGCAAAAAATCACGCTTGTTGTATGGGAGCCCCCCTTAAATATTTATTTATTTCTGTTTTTATTTTTATTTTTTTGTTGTGGGTTCGATTCCCGCCCAGGGTAAACATTTGTGTGATGAGCACTTGTGTTTACCTTGTATCTGGGGGTTGTTTATCTATTTGTGTATGTATATCAGCTGTCACCTTACAAGACTTGTATGACACCTTACAAGGTCTCCCTAGTTTGGGGTCAGATGGCCATGTGTGAAATGTCCCCTCATATTATTATTATTCTCATTTATTCATTAACCGACTTCAAAAAGGAGGAGGTTCTCAATTCGTTTGTTTTTTTTTTATGTATGTACATCGATTTCTCTGGGATTTATGATCCGATTTACGTGATTCTTCTTTAGTTTAATGCGAAATAGTTGCCATTTGGTCCCATTAAAATTTAACTTTGTTTGGCCTAGTAGTTTTCATTTTATGATTTTTTTTTATTTTTTATGTATTTATTTTTATATTTGACCACGCATAACTTTTTTCAGAGTAGTCCGATTTCGATGATTCTTCTTTTAATTGATAGTGTATACCTCAAATTTGGTTCCATATAAATTTCAAGAAAATATTCCACCCTTAAGGGTTGAAAATTAAGGGATGACAGTTTTTTTTGGTGCCACCGTTTCGTAATTAATTTCATTGTTGAGAAGTAGGCACTAAAAAGCGAAAAATAAAATTTTTAACAAAAAAGACAACCGCCTACAAAAAGTAAAAAAACAACTTTCAATTCGCAAGTCGGTGGCAATACAAAGCAACAAGCAAAACCAAAGCCGCCGACTTGCGAATTGAAAGTTATTTTTTTACATTTTGAAGGCGGTTGTCTTTTTTGTTAATTCTTTTTTTTATGTACATATTGTTTTACATTTTTAGATATTGGTAAAAAATATATAAAAACATTTAAAAATATAAAAAATAGTAGCCCACCGGTATCGGGAATAGGGTCCAAGTAGTCAGGGCTCTTGAGAGAGGAATCTCCTAACAATACGCGCCGTGTCCAGGAGTACCGCTTTCTGTATCAAACCCATGATCCAGCTGCCCAGCGAGAGCATCCGAAGATGTTGGTTGAGGCTCTTGGAGTTAAGTTATTGTTTGCTAAGGAGAGCGGGGTGAGGTCCTTTTCCACTGAGATCACATCTCAGTGCATCCCCACGTCGGCTTCAAGGAAAAACTCCCTGAGACTGCATACCTCACGGTTGTGCAGGGTCTTAGCATTAAGAAAGCCTCGACCTCCGCACTTCCGTGGGATATACAGTCTCATTACCGATGACCGTGGGTGATGCATCCGATTTGCGGTCAGCAATGTACGGACTCTCCTATCCAGAGCGTCAAGTTCCGTCTGAGTCCACTTGAGTATGCCGAAAGAGTACAGCAAAACCGGCATGACCCATCCGTTGAAGGCGCGCACCTTGTTTCCGCCTGATAAAAGACTATTTAGCACTTTATTCAGGCGGCCAAAGAAACGCTCCCTCAACGATTGTTTCATGTCGGCAGCATTGATGCCTAACGCTTCCGACATACCCAAGTACTAGTAGGTTTCGGTTGAAGAGAGGGATCTAAGGTTTATGGAATCCGAGAGTTGGGTTCCCACGGATTCCACAATCTCCCCTCGTTTCACATGCATGACTGCACATTTGCACTTCCACACCAAATTCCATCCTGATGGCGCTACTGAAAGTTTCTGTTACTTTCAGTAGCTTCATCAGTCGCAAATTGTTGGGGGCAAAGATTTTTGCGTTAGAAACTTTGCGCTTACAGACTTAGCTTTTAGAGACTTAGCTCTCAGAGACTTAGCTCCCAGAGACTTAGCGCCCAGGGACTTAGGGCCGAGAGACTTAGCTCGTAGAGACTTGGCGCCCAGAGACTTAGCTCCCAGAGACTTAGCTGGTCGAGACTTAGCTTCTAGAGACCTAGCTCCCAGAGACTTAGCGCCCAGAGACTTAGCGCCTAGAGACTTAGACCGTAGAGTCTTAGCGCCCATAGACTTAGCTCGTAGAGACTTAGCGCCCAGAGACTTAGCTCGTAGAGACTTAGCTTCTAGAGACTTGGCGCCTAGAGACTTAGCGCCCAGGGACTTAGCGCCCAGAGACTTAGCGCCCAGAGACTTAGCGCCCAGAGACTTAGCGCCCAGTGACTTAGCGCCTACAGACTTAGCTTCTAGAGACTTAGCGCCCAGAGACTTAGCGCCCAGAGACTAAGCGCCCAGAGACTTACCTCCCATAGACTTAGCTCCCAGAGACATAGCGCCCAGAGACTTAGCGCCTAGAGACTTAGCGCCCAGAGACTTCGCGCCCAGAGACTTTGCTCGTAGAGACTTATCGCCTAGAGACTTAGCTCCTGAGACTTAGCGCCTACAGACTTAGCTTCTAGAGACTTAGCGCCCAGAGACTTAGCTCGTAGAGACTTAGCTTCTAGAGACTTGGCGCCAAGAGACTTAGCTCCCAGAGACTTAGCGCCTAGAGACTTAGCTCGTAGAGACTTAGCTTGTAGAGACTTAGCTCGTAGAGACTTAGCCCGTAGAGACTTAGCGCCTAGAGTCTTAGCTCGTAGAGACAGCTTACAGCTTCAGCTTACAGAGACTTAGCGCCCAGAGACTTAGCTCGTAGAGACTTAGCTCCCAGAGACTTAGCGCCTAGAGACTTAGCTCCTAAAGACTTAGCTCGTAGAGACTTAGCTCCCACAGACTTAGCTCAAGGCATCATGTTATATATATCTGGACTATAGGCCAGTAGTGACCACTAAAAATCAGGTGTACCGTCTGCTTGCTTGCGCAAGCACGAAACAACAAAAAACGTGGTCCTTTGGTCCGTTGCCAATTTAAATTAATGTAAAAACATCCCCTCCAGCACAAGTCAGCCACCAATGTCACTATTCAATTTATGTAAAGATAGAAAGAATAAATCTTTTTTGACACAGACCAAGTGCACACAAAAACATTAATGGTTTGGTGTTCCTTTTTTTTTCATAACCATGAAAAAAAAAGGAATAAATGTGTACTTTCTAAGTTTACCTTGAACATCACTAATATCGGTGAAGGAGCGAGGGTGGGTCGTGAGGAAACCTGGACTTATCAAAATTAACAGGCCGAAATCGCAAATCCGTCTTGAGCTAGCATGTTGATCAATTTACGTGCCGTCTCTGTTTGAGAAGAGGCCTTTGCCCTGCAGTGGTACAGACAGCGTCATTAAGTGCTTACCCCCCATACGAACAAATTTTAATGCGTGGGGGTTAAGCAGTTGATGATGCTGTCTGTACAACAATAGGCTAGTATTCTGCTGGTAATACTTAATAGTTTAAGCCCTTCTATACAAGTAGAATGCACCGTGCGTGCGTGTTTGACGTAAGTTTCATTTCGTCGAACTGACGTTTACACCTTAAACGAAGATATATTGACGGTTTTTAAAACGAAATAGTCATTTAAATAAATAAAGTAATACGCCATCTTCTTTCTTATATCTATGTAATATACGCAGTCTGCTTCGAACGAGGTGTTTGCATGTGTGAGGATAGACATAAAACATAGTGACGTCTTGTCTTAGTTTTCATTTCAGCATATTTTATAGGGTTACCTATCATAAGGTCGAAAAATATTTGACCGAATTTCATTTCACCTAAAACTTTTCAACTATTATCGTTTCGTTTTTTTTTACTTCATCGAAGTCACGTCTGCCACTGTATCAGTTGACCTATTATCAATTCGATTTTTTTCGTTATTCCGACGTTTCATTTGGTCGATAAACTTTTTATCGAAGTTAGACTTAGCCGAATAACATTTGTTCGAAGTATTATGATTCCAAACATTCATTATGCCACTGTTTTATTTACCATATTTTCAATCAAACGCCTAGAAAGTTTGTGCACACTATTTCATATCTGCTTCATTCTGCTATCTGCTTGCTTGCATGCAGCATGCAAGCAAGCATGCAGCATGCAAGCAAGCATGCAGCGTGCAAACAAGCATGAAACATGCAAGCAGGCATGCACAAGCATTGTTTCTGTCACGGCTCCGGCGCTGCGGGGTCTGAGCGGCCCCACGCGAGCTTATCGTCGCAGATGGTTTTAATGCTCACCATCGCAGCTTCGGCTTGCTGGCCGGCTCGGCCGGCCAGCCTCAGCCGCGGCGGCGTGCCTTCGAACCGCCTGCTTCTCAGATCGCGGGCCGCCCCACCCCTCCGCGCCTACGCGGGTTTAAATTACACTCTAGGAGTAGGGCAGACAAGACTGCGTGAAGTCGGTTTTGCAGCGATTCGTTTCTGTCACTAAAATTTTGTAGCCTATTGATTTTTTATGACACTATTATATATTATATTGATAATGCTACCAGGTAATCTTATATATAAAAATCTTCTGTGCGTGTGTATGAAAGTGAACTCCTCCTAAACGGCTGGACCGATTTTGATGAAATGTTTTGTGTGTGTTCCAGTGGATTTGTGAATGGTTTAGATTCACAATTGGACCCGATAGGTGGCGTTGTAGTTCTAGGACTTGTTTTTATTTTCAGGCAGGACAACGTCTGCCGGGCCCGCTAGTATTCTGTAAAATGTTGTTTCGGTGTGGTGAAAATATGGCAAATAAATCATTTGGCAAATGAAAAAAGTTCAAAAGAGGCTTCGGCCAATAGCAAAAAGTTAATTTGTATATCGACGAAAAATAGTTCGGTAAAATAATACTTATGACACATGATACTTAGATGATATAAAAATATGTCAAATAATGCATATAGCAAAAAAGACATCGGTCAATAGTTTTCGGTAAAATGAAATTCGGAAAAAAACATTTCGGAAAAGTGATCGGTTCCCATTTTATAGGATTACCTACGTTTAAATCGCTCGTTAATGGGGAAAGGAATAAAAAAGGTTGAATATTAATTACCTATTATTTATTTTTTCCATAACCAAAAAATTCAAAATTGAATAAAAATACAAAGATGTCAAAATATAAATAAAATATATTGTAATATCGGTGTAACCTAGGTTTGGAAGTTATGTAAGTACCAGCTCTTACCCGCGGCTTCGTCCAAATGAATGCCGTTATTGCAAATGCAGACGTTGTTGCGGATTTAAAAGTTGCCGATGTCCTTAGGTTCAAGCTCGTACTCGTACCTTTCGTCAAAATAGGTTCCTATCAGTAGGAAAAAAAAAGTCTGTCTGTCAGATAGTCACTTTTTTCCGAAACTATAAGAACTATACTGTTGAAACTCGGTCAGTAGATGTATTCTGTGAACCGCATTAAGATTTCCACACAAAAATAAAAAAAAAACATTGAATTTTGGGGGTTCCCCTTACTTAGAACTGAAACTCAAATTTTTTTTTTCATCAAACCTATTCTTGTGGGGTATCTATGGATAAGTCTTCAAAAATGATATTGAGGTTTCTAATATCATTTTTTTCTAAACTAAATAGCTTGCGCGAGAAACACTTCCAAAATGGTAAAATGTGTCCCCCCCACCCTGTAACTTCTAAAATAAGAGATTGATAAAACTAAAAAAAATATATGATGTACATTATTATGTAAACTTCCACCGAAAATTGGTTTGAACGAGATCTAGTATGTAGTATTTTTTAATACGTCATAAATCGAAAACCGCAATTAAAAAATATACATTATTATTAAAACATCGATCAAAGTTACAACGAACTACAAAAACTTTTATATTATGTTACTTGCTGCTACGGAACCCTTCATGGGCGAGTCCGACTCGCACTTTGCCGCTTTTTTTATTTAAAGCGCTACAGAACGATAGTTACTTTCGCAGTTATAATATTAAGTAGATATTTTATAACAGCTGAACAGTAATAGAGTTTCTGATACACGAAAATAATTAAAATTGAGATAGATATAACATTCAAAAAACAACGTGCGCATACCTTAGGACCATAACTTAATCATTGCTTATTTAGTTATTTATAGACATAAACAACTCTAGTCATTACTTCCCGACATTTCTCATAAATAAATTATTGTTCAACACGCGATTACACACAAACTTCGATAGGGATGTGATCGTCAGATAGGAGTCAGCACGTCACTAGCTTGCGTGCGCTTTCTTGATTTATTCTCCAGATGGCGCTCGCTAGCTTATCTTTAGAGTACCTACCTATTACGACACATGTTTGGCCAGTATGACCATATTAACGACACGCTTCGCCATGATACTTGCATTGGTCTTTTAAAACAATAGGGCGTAGTTACTGCGCGTGGGTAATTGGTGACAAGACTGGATTATGTCAAGAGTACTCGTCTATAGGAAAAGCAGCGCCCTCCTGCCTGATAAAAATCATATAAGTAGGTATTGCAAAGACCTACCAAGTGTACTGACTTTTGGAAATGTCTATTCTTGTAACTCTAACTTACCTAATGGTTCTTCCCAAAACTGCTGCAAAAAACGGTGATGTTTTTTACAACCGTTCAGGGATGGACCATTTTCAAGTTGACTATTTCTTAAACGTCAAGTGACCAATAGTTTACCAGCTAATGGGGGACTATAGATCGCACCAACATCCAGCGAGAGTGCAGTGTACGTGCCCAGACAAATGGTCCACTTACTACAGTCATAGATTAACTAATAGTTCCTTTCTACAGTGCCCAAAGTGTCCCTACACCTGCACTTTAGAGGATATTAAAATAGCCAGTGCCCCGATAATTGAGGCTACCTACTGGGCCAAAGAAGTCAAACAAAAAAAACCATCGATTCGAAAAGAAGAGGACTCAGATTGCCTTAGAAACGAATCAATCCACATTATTTTTACAATTTTTTCAAGTAATTTTTACAAATTCGATTATATAACGTTCATAAATTTTTCGGTTTTAAGCAAATCTTTCGAATGCACATCGAACTATTATTTCAGCATTTCGCATATTGAATAACTTTGACATAATTAACGAGATTATTAATGTGCAACAGATTGTGAGTTAGCTCGTTTCACCAGAACCAAGTTCAATTAACAATGGCGTCGCGTATCGATAATATGTTTGCAACAAAAATAAAATGATTTATAGTTATGATTAGTAAAAACAGAAAGTGTTATTGTCACGTTAGGCAACAAAGTTTTATTTGTGGTACCTAGCGTGTTCTAAGGTTTCGATCGTAAAGGGAATGGAATGCCATTGTTGCAGCAATATTGTCTGTATGATAGAAGCATCTAGTACTAGGTACTAAATGAAATAATTCATAGACTTGGAATTTTCATGTACTGTGTAGGCAGTTGTTTTGGCATACCTGACGTTTATGACTTTAAAAATTGGAAATACCAAGTTGATGAAATATACTTAAAGGACCTTGGGCAAAAATGTATGGGCTCCGTCCCCACCTACTAACACACATGAAATCCTTTTTTTTACATAAATCAGTGGGATTATAAAAAAAAACAATTTGTAATTATTAATTAACCTATTTTTTTTTTCATTTTACACTTGTAAGCTATTTTCAACCGACCTCAAAAAGAAGGAGGTTCTCAATTCATCTGTATGTTGTTTTATGTATATATATATATTTGTTACGCGATTTATTATTATTATTTATTTATTTATCGCAATCATCATCATATCAGTTTATGGCCGTCCTTTATCGCAATAGGTGTAGGTACTAAAAAATACCATTCTAATGGAAAGCATATTGTTATATATCCTTGTATATATCTATATAATTATATTCGCGTTCTATTGATATTTCACGATTTTTCATACCAGCCTTGATTCATAGTCTTTCGAAAGATCTACTGAAAAAACAGATTAAGAAAGAAAAAAACTCAGAAAAAACTCATCCCCTAATTTTTCATCCTTAGGGGTGAAATATTTCCAGGAAACTTATATGGGACCATCCCTGAAGCAATACCCTATCCATTAAAACAGAATTTTAGAAATTGATCCACTATTGCCGTATATATTTGGTAACATACTAACGCAATATATACAGTCGAATTGAATATACCCTCCTTTATTTTGAAGTCGTATAAAAAGTGAAAAGAAATGTGATAATTATGTACGAATTATAGAGTCCAATATTCCTTATCTCGTCGCCGACGTCATCAAGGTCACCTACTTCTTCACCACCGATATTGAAAGTGATCATAAGTGGCCATGGTCTAGGATCATGATAAGGCGGGTGCGTCAAGGGCGAGCGTGGGCCAGTGAATGTTGGCGCCGTCGCATTGCTTTAGATAAAGCCCAGAACTCAAGTAATGAAAACTATTTGAATACTGGAATGAGTCGTGCTGGCCCAGTAAATTATAGATCCGGCGGGAGTGTGAAGCTGTAGGCACTTTCTACATAAAAAGTGGTAACATAAATTTCAACACCGGCCATAAAGAAGAATCACTAAACAAATTTAGCGCTATTCGTATTTAGAACATCACTTCAAGGGATGAAATGTCAAATAGTTTGACGTTGACAGTGACAGAATGATGTTTTAAATGCGTTTAGTTACCTAGGACTTGTGTTTTGTTTAGTGATTTGTGGCGTCCGACTTTGCCATATTTTAAGTGAGCAAGTGTGATGATCAATATGTTCTTTTTTTTCTTGAGATAAGGGGGGGTTCTACAAACTTTTAGGAATGTCTGCACTCTGACAAAAATGATTCAGTTTTATCTATTTTTTTAACATGTATTCTGTAATGTTTAATGTCACTAAGTAATGATAATATTAAACACTACTTCAAGCAGTCAGTATTTAGTTTAGTTTTACTTTAATCTCGTCTGAACACACTTTGTCTCCGTCCATTTTGGCAGACACACAATGAAATTGATATTTAATAACACAAGTTTTATACTTTGGAAGTAATTATTCATGCGTGAAATAATTCAGCGACATAACGATGTCAAAGTTATGCCAGAGCAAATTTATTCAAGACTTACCAATTATCACTACTTGGAAAGAGTTAACTTTCTCACAAGTTCTCCTTTAAGAACGTTCAAGCTGTACAGTATCTCATACAAACCTTTAAACCTAAAAATTGAAAAATGAGCTGATTATCAAAACTTCATACGTATACGCAAATACATATGTGTAAAGAATCAGTAGTGGGTTAACCGCCCAGTGCCAGATCCCCCCTATTACCGATTCTTTTGACCGATGGAACGGGTGGCCGAAATACTTCAAACACAAATAAGCTTGAAATATTTCGGCCACCCGTTGTAAAGCGACCATCGATGAACTATGTTTTCGGCGAACAGTTCTATCGGCGATGGATTTATTCGTGGAACCAATCGTCGACTAAGAGTGATTTCGGCGAACGGTACCATCGCCGAAGGATGATTTGCTAAACCGTAGGGACATCGTAGAAAGCATTTTTGAAAGAGAATATTGTAGCTAATGCCAAGCTTAAGCTAAAACTTTCTCCAAGTATGTTGAGGTTAGTTTCCAGTCTTACCGCATGCAGCTGAATACTGGTTGTATACATGGAGCGGCAGCGTGTCAGACCTCCACCACTCAGCTACTGGGTAACATGATACCCCATAATAAGATTGTTAGACTCTCTGGCTTCTGACTACCCATAACAGCTGTCAAAGATCTAAGAATAACAACCGGGACTAACTACTTTACGTGCTTTCCGAGGCACAGACCCGTGCCTCGGAAAGCACGTAACTAGTATGAAATGCACGGTATGAAATTGATGGTCACCCATCCACTGACAGACCGCGGTAAGACCGATCGATCCGAATGACTTTTACTTAGCCACAAGCCATCTCCCTTTTTCTCGAGTCAAAATCAAACCATTTATTTCAATTAGATCATTAAAAGGCACGTTTGAGCCTAATTCACAAGAAAAAAAAAAAGGATTGAGTCTTATTTTCTACAGAAATCTCTCTACATTTAGACGCAGTACGGCGTAAACACTTTTACGATTGTCATCTAACTTATTTTTTATACGTGTTCCAAGCTTTGCTTTACATTGTCTTTCACGTCTTTACACACGCAACGGGCGCCTACAAACTGCAACATTGTATGTAAGTTTTAAGCCGTGAGTACACTTGGCAACATTATGTTCCACAGCATGTTGCCCACTACATAATTATGTTGAACGTCGGCGCGGAGTTTTTGTTTAGGAACTTTGTTAACATTTGTGGGCCTAGTGTGAGTTTTTGAATCTATTCGATCGCGTAAACGTAAATGTTGGCTTATTTTAATTTGTATGAAATATTTGCATTTCCTAATGTTGCCACTAGATGGCGCTGTTCCAGTTTCAGAACAAATTGAAAACTTTAATGCGGTCGAGTACGGTTACAAATTCGTAGTACTTTCCACTCTGATCAGTCGCCGAAAACAAATCTTAGTTTAATTAAGAGGCGATATGTATAATTACTCTATTGGTTCCCTTCAAAATGGTTGAGCTAAATGGTGCCGATCCGTGCGTCATGTTCGTGAACGGGTGCCGTCAGTTGAGACTAGTCATCTCTTAGCTACCTCGGTTATTTTAAATTTATTTTGAATTGTCTAATTTCATTGTTTCACCTCTTTTAACGTGCACAACTAGTTACATTGTTCTCACATTGTACCCCTAGATTCAACATGAACGATGTAACCTAAATTTGTAATATTCTATTGATTTTAAAAGAGTGTTCATGGAGTTTCTTGCTCGTTCTTCTCCATAGAAACCTACTGTTTGAAACGAGCAACTAGCTGCAACTTTTTGACTGACTGACTCCTTGACAATTCAAAAGTGCCTGTAAATGGTTTATTTGAAATAAATGATTTGAGTTTGAGTTTGATATTGTTACGTGTACATCTTGCACTTGTTAGTATTTTTTTAAATCCTTACCCCACACTAAAAGTTTTTCCTGTGTAAATTGTGGGCGCGTTAACAAACGCAGAAAGTCACATACACAAACAGTCAGACCCAAAACTATCCATAGGCCATAAAAATATTTGTCCCGTGCGGGAAACGAACCTGCGACATCCATCGCAGCAGCTAATCACTCAGCCACTGCGCAATCCGTGCCGTCAATCGCATTTGATGCGCAACTTCATGTTGCACTGAAACAAATTATAAGTCGTGTATCATGTTCGCTATCTGGCAACGTCGCGCGGTTTTATGCAACATTGCCGATTTTGTTAAGTGCGTGTCAATTGTTGGATAGTGGATACACAGCTTTAGTTAACTACTCTTAAAGCTTACTAAAGTATCACATACATGCGTAGGCGGATGGCGGTGGCGTCGTTCGCCCTCGGCGCCAGCACAATGGCATACTTATAGAAGATACGCAACATTAAGAGTCAGTGCAAACGAGCTGCCATATTGCTACATTGTCAACATGGCCGTGGTCTCATCATCTACCTAGCCTTTTTTCAACTATATTGGGGTTGGCTTCCAGTCTAATTGAATGCAGCTGAATACCAGTGTTTTACATGAAGCAACTGCCTGTTTGTCTTCCACAACGCAGTGACTATAAGGTAACACGATACTCTTAATAAGACTGGTTGTCAGACTTTCTGGTTTCTGACTACCCATGACGACTCTCAAAGATCAACGGCTTTACGAGTTTTCTAAAGGGACGAGGGAGTCTCGGTATTAAATAGATAGGTCACCAGCTTCTCGCCCCCCACATCATCATCACCATGTCCGCCTTTAGACGCCCACTGCTGGGCATAGGTCTCCCCCAAGGGTGGGTTCAGCCGTAATCGTCATGCTTGGCCGATGCATGTTGGCGATCGTAGTAGGTATTATGGTACTCAGAAAAACGCTGCTGCCCGTTCTCTGATCAATATCCCTCTGTCGTCTTCTACAACACCCACGGGTGGAAATGGGGTGGTGCTATTCGTGGCCGGAACCACACGGCACCCGCCACAGCCGCCAAAACTTATACAAATAGTTTATAATCCTGTATTCTTTACAGCTATAAAACCTGTAGCATTACTTATTTACAGTACTCATAAATCCAGCTCGATAGAATAATAACGTGAGTGATAAAAGTGTTAGGATGTGTTGTTTATAACCTTACAGTCTGTCTGTGGTATAAAAGGCTGTAATTATAGTACTGTCCATTTGTCTTTTTGTATGTTTGTTATTGGTAATTAAGTTCTCTTTCAAGTCTTGGCTGTAGAGCTGAACTTGAACAATCTGAAATCTATACTATAGTCTATACTAATATTATAAAGCTGAAGAGTTTGTTTGTTTGTTTGTTTGGTTGAACGCGCTAATCTCAGGATCTACTGGTCCGAATTGAATAATTATTTTTGTGTTGGATAGTCCATTTATTGAGGAAGGCTATAGGCCCATGCGAAGCTGGGTCGGGTTGCTAGTTAATTAATAAAAGACATAAACTTTGTGAATGTGAAACGCCCTAGTCGTTTGGTAGAATACAATAAAATAAATAACAAACACAAAACACTAAAAGTTAAACTTTACGATTACCAACACCCGACTTCTAGTGTGAGAAAAAGTTGTACTAGACTAATGCAAAACAAAGGTATTCTAAACATAGACAATTGTAAAAGAGAAAAAAGAAAAGATAATAACATGATTCTAAAATATGTAGAAACCAAGAAAAATGTCAATACTGAGGGCAGTCAAGGGCTGAATCTACGGCGAGAGTTTGTATAAGTGTCCCTTACAACGAATAAACTACTGTTTAACTAGTCTATTTACCTCTGCTATATAATGTTGAACAAAAACTGTCTAATTTAAGATTTTTTTGGTACACTGGACAAACAGATCCTTACTTTTGAAATAGATCACCGTTTTAAAGCCCAATGCTTGGAACATTTCATAGAAACTGTACTCTAAGAATTTATATTGCAGAAATGTTAATAAAAGCCTGCCTTTAGCGCAAAAGTTATGTCATTAAAGACATGCCGATGGGTAATCAATAACAAGTTTCCAAACATTAATTAAAGAAGTATTAAGTGTTAGATGAATTGCCCAATGATTATGTTATTGTAGAATTCCAATATCGTAGGACTGTGGACGTTTTCTTGGACGAATTTCGGTCACGGTGGTCAACCTCAATGGAGTTTCTTTCTTTCTTTTCTTTAGATTTACCAAGTACGCAGGATATATTATAGTGCAAAAGTCGCATGCTTAGTAATACACTGACCTAACTAAAAATAACAGATTTTTGAGCGAATAGATGGAGTGAATAGGCAAGCGTGCTCCATCTTAGACCGCATCATCGCTCACCATCAGGTGAGATAGTGGTCAAACGTATCAATAAAAACAAAAAAAAACGAAAAAAACGTTTTGGCTAGGCATGATGACTTGCCTTGCATCTATGGTTTATGGTTTACAATGTTGTAAATCCGTCTAGGAACGAGATATCGAAAAAAAATCCGAGATAGAAAGATGGAGACTTTAAAATATATCTCTATCCGTTTATACCGTAGGTCAGTTGTTTACTGAGCGTCCTAAGTGTATGCGCGAATACAGGTTACTTTTAACATAAAACGGCCGTTGGCCAATTACATTAGTTAAATACTTACATTATTATTATACTTATATACTTAACGACATTCACCCGCTCATCTCACAATACTCCAAACATACTGACAAGATCGCCTTCCATTCGTCCGCGAACACATCACAATTCACAGTCAGGCTTGACGGCCAAGAGAGCATTAAGAGAATACTGAACACGTCACGAACAGAATCATCACTCTCAAAGTCCGATGGCACGGCAATCCAACACGACCGAGGAGTGACTAGGTGCAGGACCAACTATTTTACGTGCTCTCCGAGACACAGGGGTCTTCACACCACCAACTTTTAAACTCCAGGCTGTCATTGCAAAATTCCTAACAGGAACCCAAGTCCAATACCCCAAGTGGTACTTGTGACCACGAGAGATCAATGGGGCACTCAGGTGGTAGTTTACGGGATGATTGACTCCGATGCTATGACTTAAGGACGCGCATCCCGTCATAGTTCCCATACAAACGCTCGTACGTGATTACGGCGTTATAACAAATTTTCCTCCAAATATTTTTAACACACGAGTATCTTGTGGTTAATATCTAGGTTCTTATGTAACGAAAAAACTACTATTTTGAGAAATAAATTCAGTAAGCACGTCCGAAAATCAGCTTATTTGCATAAATTTTATCTGAACCTTGGCCGCTCATAATGCACTCATACATTAAAAAATTTTAAAACACAGCTTTATAGAAACCTTGTACATGTAATGGAGATACTAAATTACAAACATTTTTACCAAAACCTTGTAAGGCTTGTTCAAAAACATGTACTTCCTGCAACAAGTTTTGTGAAATCTCCGCGCGCCAATTTTCATGCGATGTTATCGCGTTCTCACTCTCTCGTTTGTTTTCGAACATTGCGTTGGATGAAACATATTCCTTTTTAATCACGCTCGCAGTAAGTTAGACCGATGGGGTAGGGAGGGACCTCTTAAGCTGTCTACATTACTGTGAGAGTAACCGCAGATAGTTGCAAACCACAGTAAGTATCTGCCGCCATCGAATGCCACGTTTTCTTCATGAAAGTTTGTCATACTTAACTAGACGGTCCTTAACTTGACGTTAGTAAAAAAAATGAATGAATGATTATTTGAAGAAATTCGCTTTAAGAAATAAGTGGAGTGAGCAAGCCTGATTTAACTATATACATAATATATTTTAATAATCTAATAGGCTTGCGTTTGATCGGAGGACGCGGCTAAAGGTGGAACAAGCTTGCTTAGGATAAACCGGTTCATTTGTGCCGTGAAGATACGTCCAGATTATACTTGTCACGGCCAGTGAATTCCACAGTCTGGCAGTTTGTACAATAAAATTGTGGAATCAAAGCTCTTGGTTTGAGACCACGGAACTTCAATTATATAGCGGTGACGCTTTGCCGTATCTCTGCTCGTCCGATGATACAGGAATTCAATTGTGCAATAGGGGATATTACTGCAATGTTCTGGCATCAGAGTGCAGCACTAGCATAAACCGTAAACAGTTTGTCGACGAGTCGTTCAAAGCGTGAAATTTTGCCTTTAATTGAAATCAAAATTGGGAAGTGTATTATATTATACAATAATGCAACAGTGCGATGTAGAAATGAAGGGAATTTTTCATTTCCGATATAAGAAATTTGTAATATGTGTGTGTGTAAACATTTGTAATATTAGGTGTCCCCTTGTTTCGCAGACAGAAATTTCATAGAATTTCGATTCCCAGAAAATGTTTCAAATAATAATTGGTTCTCGTATTTTTATTTCGACTATTATTGTTTCAAATACTATTTACTTGAATGAAAAATATTTCACAGAAACACAATCCAATGAATTTTTAATCACATTTTTTTGTTTAACAAACTTATCAAACAGTAGAATTATTTATTAACGAATTTGACTTTGACTTTGAAGAAAATGTTCGAAAACTTTGGGAAGCAGCTAAAAATCACTCTAAAATATGTTCAGGTTAAGTATTCAGGTGAGATAGTCATATTTACAGAATAACGTTCGCTTTTATCATGTAAGACAACCAAATATGATTTTATTCTGAGCATAACCTAGAATCCACTTTCAAATGGCCGTAGGATGCCATAATTTAGGAAAGTACAGTTAGGTAAGTTGGATTAATTAAAACTTTGATATATTTTCACATAATACCTAGTTATTACAATTAATAAAATAATATAACAAGAATACGAGGTTATGGTTTACTGAATGTGCTACTGGCGCCCTCTGCGCCGAGTTTCGCGTAATGTTCCCTATTCCAAAGCACACTCTCCGAAAGGCCGATAGGCTAGCAAAGGTGCGGCGATATTCAAGGCTCTGGAGCCTAGCTTGTTAAAATAAATAAACAAACTGCCTAGCCTTTTCCAAACTATATTGGAGTCGGCTATCAGTCTAACTGAATGCAGTTGAATACCAGAGTTTTACTTGGAGCGACTGCCTATCTGACGTCCACAACCCAACTCCTCCCCTCGATAACTTATTTAACCCATCTGTTGCCGGCCCAAAAATGTTGAAGGTCTAACACTCGATGGTCTAACCCTACTGTTTATGTACCTATGCGGTATCATCGACACTCGAGAGAAGCCGTTACTTTATACAACGTAAGCGGATCTTCATTCAACCTCAGAAACGCGACGGGCGGTATGTCATCCTGAGGAACTCCTTGAGAAAGGTGGCCGTATGCTATCGAACTTAGTCGGACGAACCCGGTAACACAGTGAGTTAATCCATTTTTCTCAATCTATAATGTGTAAGCGAGTTTAGTTTCTATTCGGCGACTGAAAATATTTTTTGGCGTAAACAAACTATATTTTCGATGGTTCGAACTTTGTGAATGTTAGTTTCGACTTTGTTGTAGTACATGAAAAGCAAAAATAATAATAGTCAGACTTTTAATAATCATGCTTTCCTACTATGCCTACTTATTACTATAAATCTGTTTGTCTATTACGTTTTCACGACGTAAGGCTGAAACGATTTTGATGAAACTTGGAAATTGAAAAGGAGTTGTTTCAAAATGTATGGAGCCTGGGCCCAGTCCTTGTACACAATACTTAATAATAGGGAAACACATTTTAAATAGTTCGCAACTGTCCAATTAATTTAAAATAAATTTGTGAGCAGGTAAAACACAAGAAATTGCACTTGAAATTGCAACACACAACGAAAAGCAGTCATGGCGGTAAGCTGTCATTTTGATTGATTAATGACGTTTGACATTTATAATTCTGATTTTCTGCGTCGATTTGTGGATAGCCAGGTAAACAGATGAAAAAGAAACGGTGTTAAATTAAAAAAAACGAAAGGGAGGTTGTTATAAAGTACTATAGAAACTAGAAACAAAACGAGGCGAAAGTGACTGACGTGAGACTGTTGCGACACTGACAGCTGACAGTTCTCTTTCTATGATCAATGGTCGATCTATGGTTTATAGAGTAGCTAAATCTGAGTGACGCCATGTTGAAAATCCATAAAAAATATTGTTAAATTACCTATTTACTACCACAACAGTATACATTTAAATGAATTATCTGTATTTTTCCCGGATTCTACGGATTTTTCTCTTTTTTTTGAAGTGGTGTACATAGACTGGGCCCAGTATGAAACATGTCCTTTGGGTGAAGATGGCTTGAACCCCGAGTAAGGAAATAGGCTACTTTTTAAACTGCGACTTCGTCTTCATCCGCATAACCGACATTTACGCGGACGTCGCGGGCAAAAATTATTTGGCTATAAATTAGATAGTTTTCAACGAACTGTATAAAATTATACGAGTGTAACCGATATCCGTAACATTCATTAATTCTTTTTAATGTATTAATAACGATAACATCGTATAAAATGCTTAGGAATTGTTATTTTATAGACATTATTTTTTGGCCAATTAGTATCGAATATTAATTAATAACTTGGTTATATAAAATTAATTTTAAATTAACATATTAATTTATTGGTCCTTAGATACGGATGGATGGAAATGATTGAATAATATTAAAATATTTAACGCTACTGTAGGCATAGGAATATTACACAAAAAATATTATATCTAAAGAAAATCTTTGCTTTTCAAATTCGAATTTGCAAAGTCAAAGTCTAACTATGTATTTCAACTAGACGTCGTGCCATTAACTTTTAGACATGTCATCTATAGACGACAAACCAAAATGCCCAAAACGCCACGGTCACGTCAAATAAAAAAAGAAGATAGTTTAGGCAAAAAGCGGTCGGAAAATGTTAGCCCTAGTTCATATAATAACAAAATTCAAAATTAAATTCAAAGTTTTTAGTTTTTTCACTCTGTCTTATAACACCTTGAAATAGTAGCCGCCATATTATTACGTCGTACGGCTGTGTAAACAAAAAAGTGTCAACTGTCAGTCAAGCAATTGTCGCGTATTGGCTTTGTACTTTTATTATTTTCGTAACCAACGTATTTTTTTAAATTATTACACCTATCACAAAATATGATTATAATTATTTTTAAATTTTATACAAAAATCATACAAAATATCAGCGCATTTGACTACACAGTAAACTGTCGTCATTTACACAGAGCAATATGGCGTCCACTACGAGGCGTTATCGTCCAACTACGCGCGAAATATGAAAATGTAAAATTTAGATGCGTTTTATGGCACTTATCGATTGAATAAAAATTTGTGATTTTTTTGGTGGCATATTAGCAGTGCGGAATTTAATTGAGATACTTTTCAAAAATGGATGTAATACCCTACTGACGAATTACTACTCTATGAAAATTACGTTGCTAGTTTCCCGCCGAGGGCACGTTTCTGCTTGTTTTTTTGCCGTGGCGGTCAATAGGTTAAAACTAAAGGCACTTGTAATCTAATTTCCCCTTCGAACACATAGTTTCGTATTAAGAACAATGAGCAAGAAACCCCACACTTAATCTTTCAAAATATTTTGCTGTAACAATTTTTAAGTTACATTAAAAAAATTGTGTACGACAAGTTCAATACAATTTGTTTACAAAAGAGATAATTTAAGTGTCGTACATTTTGAGCATGACAAAAAACTACTAAAGATAAATCTTTTTGAAAGAAAAATTCAATTACGATATTTGTCTTTAATAGATTTTTTAAGGTAATTGCTGCATAATCTTAGTCTAGACCGGCTAGCGTGCCTGCGGCGATTCGACGTACATACTCGTACATAATAATTACTTATTCCAAGCCATCTGTTTATGATAGGTAGACTTTGGAAGATTACAACTACTTAAGTAGATATTATTTAATTGCGTAGATACCTAAGTCTTGGTCAAGTAATAGGCTTTAGAGTATTAATTTACATAATAATAATTCTCCCATATCTTCCCGTGGGTGTCGTAAGAGGCGACTAAGGGACTTACTAGAGAATGGGCAGCAGCGTTCTCTGAGCCTTTGTAACAACCATACTGCGATCGCCAATCCGCCTGCTAAGCGTGGCGATTATGGCAAAGCCCCCCCTTGGGGAGGCCTATGTCCAGCAGTGGACGTCTTTGGGCTGAAATGATGATGATGATGAATTCTCCCAACCGAATTTCAGTCACGGTGGCCAAACTAAGGGCGGGTTGTTTCAAACAGTCGGTTAACGTTACATACGGACGGTTAAAAGTTACTATGACGTGAGATGTTTAACGTCGTTAAATGTAACGGGTTGTTTCATGACATAAAAATCCGACAGTCAAAGTTATTCAAAAAGAGATTCCCTTGGTTGACTGGTAGAGAATGCCTAAGTACGCCTTTGTACCTTTGTGCATGATGAAGTATAAATAAATAAATAATATTTTGATGTTCGACGTAGCTGTCTGACAACACAAAATTACGTTGACTGGTCGGTTATGGTAATAGTAACTTTTTGATGTACGATTTTGTGAAACAACCCGAACGGAACGGAACGGCAATACAGTTAACACAGAGATTAAAAGTCCTCCAAAAATGGAAAGATGGAAGTAACGAAAACGTCTTCTCGGTTTTGTTGTTTTGTTTCAAAAAGTGCTGAATATATTTATGTTTGTTGTATATTAAAACCTTCTACAGAATATAACAAACACTTTTCTGAAAACCGCATCAAAATCGGTTCTGCCAAACGGGAGATAATCGTGGACAAACATACATACATACATACAAATATACAGGTCGAACTGATATCCTCCTTTTTTTATAAGTCGGTTAAAAAGTAATGAGTGAGTTAGTTTAAATACGGCAATCTCGGGAACTACAGGTTCGAATCTGAAAATTCTTTCACTAACAGTAAGCAATATGATCCCTAAGATCAATAGGCTGTATTGATCGTTTATCGTTTTATTTTTCGTCTCCAAAAAATTAGAGATCCGTAGGAAATTCATGCGATCGAAGTCGTAGGTACGTATAGTTTCTTTCAAATTAGAAAATGTCCATAAGCGTAATAGTTGCTTAGTGCTCACCTCGCCACGCAAAGTAAACATAATTATTGGAAGTACTCCTCAAGCGCAGTCAATGGGTATTGAAATAACACCACGGTTAAGCAAATAGTATTTGTGTATGTTAATAATAATAATAATAATAATAATCATTTAATTCAGGTAACAAGACCCATACAATATATACCTTATAGACTAACATACATAACTAAATTACATTACTTGTTAGTAGGTATAGTATCTTATGCCTATGTTAGTTACTTCACTTCACTGAGCGATCGTGTGGACTGGGAGCGGGGATAGGCTTGTAGGGCTGTCGAAAAGAAGAAAGATATTCATCTGCCTAGCCTGTTCCCAAGTATATTGGTGTCGGCTTCTAGTCTAACCAGATGCAGCTGAATACCAGTGTTTTACATGGAGCGACTGCCTGACTGGCCTCCACAATTCAATTATTAAATTCTGACTACCCGTAATGACTTTCCAAGAGAAAGAAGTAGTAATGAGAAAGAAGATTTTAATGAAAAACGGGAGCAGGAGCGGAAGGGTACAACGTAAAACATTTTGTTGAAATAGCAGCCATAGTAATACATACTTCGTTACATTCATTGTGCGTACAGCTAAGGAGTGGAATTCCCTGCCTGAGTCTGTGTTTCTTGATAGCTACAACCTGCCGTCTTTAAGTCAAGAGCGAATAGGTTACTTCTAGGCAAGCGTACTCCATCTTAAACCGCATCATCGCTTTCTATTAGGTGAGATAGTGGTCAAACGTATGCCTACCAATAATAATAAAAAAAATTGGTGTCTTAATTATTACGGTTCAAAAGATACAATCCTATGACAAATGGACTGCCAGCGAAGGTTTAGTAATAGGTTTCCGAACCCGCAGGTTGCCCCCTGCGGAACCCTAAAAAGGGACAACCTTTTTTCCTTGTATCTTTTAAGGTAATAATATATATTTTTAATCAAAACAGATTTTCTCATTGCATCAGATACCTGATTAGTAACAAAAAAGATGATCTTGGGTCATTGGCGTCAATTCCCTTGTTCACATACTATACTTATATTAGAAAATTGGCATCTCTTACTGCAAGGCAGCTGAAGAAAAGGACGTCGACAGATAAATGCTAAGTTAGAGATGTCAAATTAGTTTTTTCTTGTACTTCGCCGTGTTTTTAATCAATATGTTCTGACATATCAACCATGTATAAATTGTATGTGATCGCCGTTTGGTGCTGGCTGCGAATAGCACCACCCCATTCCTACCCATGGGTGTCGTGGAAGGCGACAGCGGGATATTAACCAGAGGATGGGCAGCAGCGTCCTTCTGAGTACCATAACACCTACTGCGATCGCCAACATGCATCGGCCAAGCATGGCGATTATGGTTGAACCCCTCTTGAGGGAGACCTACGCCCATCAGTGGGTGTGTAAAGGTTGATATGATGATGATAATGATAATTGTATGAACATTTTTTATTAGACACAACAGAATTGGCACCAATGTTGGTATATTTTTCTCTACCTATTCTCCATGACTACACATACACTTAGACAGTTTCCCAAAAATAGCCAATAGAATTGACTTCTCAACTAGCTTTAAATAACTACGCAATCATTCCTAGACAGCCCTATTCCAGGCGACACTGTCCATATGAGCGTCTGATGAGCGGTTAGCCATCTTTGAAGGGTCTACAGTTACACTCATAAGCTTTTCAACTAGCTTCAAGTAACTACGCAATCGTTCCTAGACAGCCCTATTCCAGGCGACACTGTCCATATGAGCGTCTGATGAGCGGTTAGCCATCTTTGTAGGGTCTACATTTACACTCATAAGCTTCTCAACTAGCTTCAAGTAACTACGCAAACATTCCTAGACAGCCCTATTCCAGGCGACACTGCAATCCATATGAGCGTCTGATGAGCGGTTAGCCATCTTTGTAGGGTCTAGAGTTACACTCATAAGCTTCTCAAGTAGCTTCAAGTAACTACGCAATCATTCCTAGACAGCCCTATTCCAGGCGACACTGTCCATATGAGCGTCTGATGAGCGGTTAGCCATCTTTGTAGGGTCTAGAGTTACACTCATAAGCTTCTCAAGTAGCTTCAAGTAACTACGCAATCATTCCTAGACAGCCCAATTCCAGGCGACACTGCTATCCATATGAGCGTCTGATGAGCGGTTAGCCATCTTTGTAGGGTCTAGAGTTACACTCTTAAGCTTCTCAAGTAGCTTCAAGTAACTACGCAATCATTCCTAGACAGCCCTATTCCAGGCGACACTGCAATCCATAGGAGGGTCTGATGAGCGGTTAGCCATCTTTGTAGGGTCTAGAGTTACACTCATAAGCTTCTCAAGTAGCTTCAAGTAACTACGCAATCATTCCTAGACAGCCCTATTCCAGGCGACACTGCTATCCATATGAGCGTCTGATGAGCGGTTAGCCATCTTTGTAGGGTCTAGAGTTACACTCATAAGCTTCTCAAGTAGCTTCAAGTAACTACGCAATCATTCCTAGACAGCCCTATTCCAGGCGACACTGCTATCCATATGAGCGTCTGATGAGCGGTTAGCCATCTTTGTAGGGTCTACAGTTACACTCATAAGCTTCTCACCTAGCTTCAATTAACTACGCAATCATTCCTAGACAGCCCTATTCCAGGCGACACTGCAATCCATGTGAGCGTCTGATGAGCGGTTAGCCATCTTTGTAGGGTCTACAG
Source organism: Charanyca ferruginea (assembly GCA_947361185.1). Taxonomy (NCBI): domain Eukaryota; kingdom Metazoa; phylum Arthropoda; class Insecta; order Lepidoptera; family Noctuidae; genus Charanyca; species Charanyca ferruginea. The sequence goes on along the minus strand of OX376077.1, from coordinate 16,686,667 downwards.
TTACACGTATAAGGTTCTGACATTGTGACACTTTGTAATATAAGTGTCTTATGAAATTAACTGTGGTTACGGACCACTTTGGCAAAGGGATTCAAGAAGCAATGTTAAATATAAAGCTTAAAGAGTTTAGATTCGAAACCTTAGAGGTTACCAAGATTTTCCTGCAATAAAAATAGCTAGAGGTTTCATCGATCGAAAGTTGTTCTAATTGAAAACAATTTAAATAATTATTAATGCTAACAGCACTGCATTCCAACTAATTTCGTAGCAAATAATTATCATTAATAGTATCATTTGTCTGAACACTCAAATGCACTAAGATTTAATCGCAGCCCTTCGTAAATTCTATCCTACATTTACAGATCCACACATACTTAATCTAAGACCTTATATAGAAGGCTTTATTCTGTAAAATAAATCATCGGTTAAAGAATTATGGCGAGATCCATACATTAATTTGTATGAAAAATATAAATCATTTAGAGAGTTCAAAATATTATCCAATGTGGAAAATACATTACCAGGAGCCAGGACTGAATCCCCGCATAAGTAATTAAAATATTTTGAAATGAAAATAACAATTTTTCGTTTCATTTCGTTGCCCAATTTGTGTTTATAAAAAAAAAGTGACAAGTGACATTAACGGATCTATTAAATTGGCACACAAGTGATGTGACAAGTGTGTGGAAAAAAATAATTATTATTTGTGACTATATTTCCCATAAAACGATGTAATTTCAGACTAAGAACTGCGAAACGGCGCTGTCAGTGTCACTGTTACTGTCAGCCGCCGTTTAGTTCTGAAATAATGGGCTTTTCGTTAAACTATTCACCTTTAACATCATTTTTTATTGCGGGGGTTTAAAAATATTGTAAATGCTTGAGGATACTCTTTAGGTACCCAAGAGTAAAAGAATTAGAATTTCAACTTCTCTAAACATCTTTATTTTTTTTGTACAAATCCTGCTATGATCCTTTGAGGTGAGCTGTCAATCCCTAGTATCGTGGGACGATAGATCACTCACTCACCTCACTCACCTCACTCAACTCCCTCACCTCACTCCACCTAAATTCACCGTGGGAGTAGTAAACACCATAGCACTGTTGGTAAGGACACAGTTTTAATTCTAATAAACTTATCACAAATGCTTTGCGTAACGCGGGTTCGTTTCCCGCCCGGAACAATTACATGCATTGCCTACCTGCATGCAACAACTACCTGTTGTTCCGGGTCTGGATGTTTGTGTATGTTAGTTTATTGTTTGTAAACATGCACCTACGATACAGAAGAAATTTCTAGTGTGGAGCAACATTTTTTTCTAGATGAAGCGCAGCATACTTCATCTTTGCCAATTTTATAAGGAGGTAAAATTTGTTTGTAAGTTTGTATGTAGTGGGTAATCTCCAAAACTACTCATCCAATTTCAAAAAATCTTTCACGAATAGGAAGCTACGTTATCCCTGAATGCTATAGGCTATATTGCATTATCGAAAAATTGGGGATCCTTGAGATAATTTACGCGGACGAAGTCGCGGGCAAAGTGCTAGTATTGGATAAACTAACGGACCACATTAAAAACACTAACTGCGCTCTAGAACTCAAATTTTCGAGGAAGCTCATAAAGCTGCAATACTGTGGCCGGCAAAACTGTGGGTCCGCACATCCCAAGACTGGAGCCCTGATGCAGTCAGGCGGGGTTGTGGTAGGTCGAGGAGAAGATGGCAGGACGCCTCGGAGGGATAGAGGGCAAGATGAGGCACAACATCGGAAGAAAAGAAGGGAGTTTTCCCAGAAGTGGGACTAAAATGTATAGCAAATAAAAACAAAAATGAAATCGACTGGCAGCCCTATTGCCACTTCAAAGTGCGAAGCCACTGATCAGCGGTCAGCCATCTCAACAGGGCCTGTACAGTTAGAATTTTAAATATGTTGTTCTACGCGTGACACTTTTAACACGATGGCGCTTTATTTGTTAGGAATGAGGCTAAATACTTCCGATAATTCCGTTATCTTCATTATGGTAAACAGAATTGAGCTGCTTGGGAATTCTAATGGAAAATAGACATTTGAAATCGTTTATTGACCATTTTTGTCAAGAGATTACTGTGCAGTCGTTAAAAATGAAACAAATAGAAAGAAAGTAAGAAAAACTATTTATTCACGTGAAAGTGACGCACATAGGTAAAAAACATTGTTTTAAAAAAGCCTAAAATAAAACAACTGGGTATATATTAAAAAAAAAATGTCGTAGACGTAAATATAATTACGTCACTACTGACATATACGACATTTTGCGCGAAACGGCTAACACTCAGCATAAGGTTGCGTTTCCACCAGAAATGATCTTCGCGTAGCGAGGGATGTGTAATAACCAATGACATCGCTTCATTGTCACTTGTACGAAGCCAGCACAGTAATTGACTAGTTTTACATACATTTTTTCATTTCTCGCACGGGACCGGTCAATGTGGCGATACTTGGGGGAGGCCTATGTCTAGCAGTGGACATCTTTCGGCTGAAATGATGATGATGATGATGACATACATTCCTTGCTACGCATCCTCGCTCATCCTTGGTGGAAACGCAGCCTAATGCAGTGACCCGCGCACGAAGACACGAAACCACGGCACTGGTATCGTGCCAACAATAGTCACAATAATTTTAACTTCTAGAAGTAACGATTAGTAAAAGTAAGTCTTAATTTAAAGAAGGTATAGTGCGTGCCACGAGAGATGAGACTTGGCACAGACTTGATTTGACTTGCGTAGTACTCGATTTTCTTTATGAGTTGGTGTATGACGTATGTGATGTGGGCTAAAAAGTGCACCCCAGATTGTCGACTTAGGTGACAACTCATCCGCAAAAATCTCGTCCGCGGATTTTACGCCATCACTCCTCTGCGGTAGACCTAAAACAGCATTAAAAGTATTTACAGCTTAGCCAATCACAAGCAGCACATCAAAAAAGCCACCTGATGGCTACCGGTACCAACCTGTTTACTTCATTACACGGAAACAGAAACAACCATCATGTATAACATAGTGAGGTCACCAGAGAAACTAATTGAATACCTACCAGTTCCGTTACTTTCAACTGATTGGATTTTTGATCGAAGTACTTACTTGGAAGATAGTTGAGATGACTTTAATTGAAAAACATTGAAGATGTGTTGACTTTACTAAGCTGTGTGTTAATAACGCCAAAAATTATAGCCTAACCTGCCTAGATAACTGATAATTTAAATGTGTAACGTCTTTTTAGGGTTCCGTACTTCAACAGGAAAAAACGGAACCCTTATAGGATCACTTTGTTGTCCGTCTGTCTGTCTGGCAGTCAAGACCCTTTATCTCGGGAACGCGTGGAGGTATCGAGTTGAAATTAAAACCATATACTCAAGTCTACGGTCAAAAAAATCAACCCTCTATGTTAACGCGAAAAAAAGATACGACCGTTTATGTCGCAAAAAACGCATTTATAATATAAAGTAGATTAAAGTAAGGATAGTAAGTATGGATTAGTATAGAAGTATGGATATGTACCTACAAATATGTACGGAACCCTCGGGCGAGTCCGACTCGCACTTGTCCAGTTTTTTTTATATATTTAACAAATAAATTATTCTTATTCTATTGGTGAAAACTATATGAATATACATCCGCAAATTAGTTTTTGAGATTAACCTGCCCTAAAGAATACAAAGTCAGCGCCTCTCGGCGCCATTTTAATTTATAAATATGTATTGATTAAATCCATTATCTTATACAAAACTTTTACATAATATTATCTATAATTCCATTCTTAATATTATCCATCCATATTTTAATATTATAAATGCGAAAGTAACTCTGTCTGTTACGTTTTCACGAGGAAACGGCTGAACCAATTATCTAAGCATACTTGTAATTATGGATAAGCAATGAAGATATTGAGTAAGTATTGAGATTTCATTGAAATTCTCATTACCATCAAACAATAAAATGCAGATAAAAACATAACTGCCATGAAAACTCATCCCATTACGTATCCATTTAATATACCATCAACCCCAACGGCTAAATGCTATTAAAACAGCCAATGATCTTACTGACAATCTAAAATTAAGTTTGCCAACGTACATATTATATATCGATGTTGCCAACCAATTGCAAGTTCAATCGAAATAACCATAGCTTATAAATGTTCATGAGTGGCACACAGATGACAAACTCGTTTGATTTATACCTCCATTGTAAAGATACGCGTTTAATTGTGAAATAAGGTCGGCAAGTACTATGGTACAAGAAAGACAGAGGACAGAAGTGCCATTCTTAGAAAAATCTATGTATTTTAATTTTGTCTGTTTTTTTTGTTTGAACGCGAAAGTCGCCAAACAGACGGCTCTGTAGCCTAGGTGGTAGTGTATCTGCCTCCGATGCACAGGGTCGCGGGTTCGAATCTCGCCTAGGGCAAACATTTATGTGATGAGCATTTGTGTCTGCCTTGTGTCTGGTTATTGTGTATCTATAAACGTATCTATTTATGTATTTGTGTCAGCTGTCTGTCACCCACAGTACAGGGTTTGCCTAGTTTGGGGTCAGATAAGCGTGTGTGAAATGTCCCTACATATTTATTTATTTATTAACCGATGGTCCAATTCTGACTAATAGGAAGCTTTATCCCTGAGTGCTATGGGCTATATTTAATTATCAAAATAATTAGGGATCCGTAAGAAAACTCATCACCAACTCAACTCAGAACCAAGTCGTGGACAAAAACTAAAAAAAAAACATAATCGAACCAGTAGTTTGAGAGAATACCGCGTTCAAACATACAAATAAAGGACAATGCCAGATACTCTATAGAACTTTTCCCCACTCAATAAAAGTCATGTGCAATATGTAGCATCTTACTGTTTATTTATTGCTGATAACTAAACATTAGTCTTAGTGACTGTAGAACTTGCGGTTTCCGTTTAAATCTAAAAACAATAATGACATTGATTATAGGTTAAATTGTATTTTAGGTAAAATGAGTTTGTATTTTGTGGGTAGGTAGGTATTTCTTTCGTAATCCGCAAGTTCTAAAGAAAAACAATTTAGTATAGAAAGGTTCTATATTCATTACAATTATTTTCATGAATTTACTTTTTCTGTACATGTGTTACTTTTTCTGTACATGGCAGGATCTGGCATTGTCATTTACAGCTTTATATTACTTACTAGCGTTTGACTGCGACTTCGTCCGCGTGAATGTCGGTTATCGCGGATGCACACGAAGTCGCGGATTAAAAAGTAGCCTATGTCCTTCCCCAGGATTCAAGCTATCTTCATGCTAAATTTATTAAAATTATAATATTAGTATGAATATGGATTAGTATAGTTGCGAACTAGTTATGAGTAGTTGTGATTATGAGTTTATGCTCTTGACAGCTGTGGGTTAACATTCAAAACGAACTTGAATAAATTAGAAGCTCTTCAAATTCGTTTCCTAAAACTACTTGTTACTCAAAAAACTAAAAACAGTTGTAAAGGAGATTATATGAAACTATTTAAAATATGTAAAATTCTACCGATTAGTTACAAACAATTTATGTTTGTAACTAATCTCTAATGTGTCTACTGTGAATTTTACATATTTTAATATAGTAAATTAGAAGCTCTTCAAATTCGTTTCCTAAATAATAATAATAATTTCATTTAATCAGACAACAAAGATCCATTGGGTTAGTAATAATAGACTTAACCTATGTTAGTACTTAATTAATAACACAGACAGTGTACAGGTAACAAGTGACCTCACCAACGGGCTGTCATGTCACCTAAAACTACTTGTTACTCAAAAAACTAAAAACAGTTGTAAAGGAGATTATATGAAACTATTTAAAATATGTAAAATTCAACCGATTAGTTACAAACATAAATATCTTCTGGCAGTTAACTACCATGGCACCCAAGAATATAACTTAACGCAAGTATTCAACAACCATAGTACACGATCTATGGCTGCCGGCAGATTCAATGTACCCATAGTCCGAATACCATAACTATTGAACAGTCTGCCGGCAGACATAAGGAGTGAAACCAATAAAAACAGTTTTAAAAATAAATTAAAAACATATTATTATTTGGAAATTTGTTAAAGTGCTACCTATACATGTAACAAGAATATAATAATAATTATGATACCTATAAGACTCACCAGACCTCACAGTCAAACCATTTTAACGGTTTTGTGGGGCTTAGTTTATAAGCTATGTAACATTGAACTTATAATAAATAAATAATAAAATAGTAGAAGTTGTGGCCCTTCTGCCATTGTACGCCATTGGAAACCAGTATGTGATGTGTGGTGTACATCAAAGTCGGTCTGCACAGCGATGAAGATACATGCGAGTGAATATTGTAGGTTAGCCTATAAAGGTCTGTCATAGTTGTCTACAATGGCTCCTCGATGTATGTTCACGGATGTTTCTATCAAAACCCTTCGCTGTAATGTGTTTTGTGGGTAAAGGCCTCCATCCTTGCCCTCCATTTTTCGCGATCCCGTTCTTCATCTCTCCAGTTTTGGACGAATCCGTCCAGTGTGTCTTGCCACCTCTTTCGTGGCCTGCCGCGACCCCGTCTCAGGGCACCAGTTCTGCCTACTTGACCTGATAGTTAGTCAGTTAGTCATGCGGTGGACATATCCTGGCCAGTCCTATTTAAGTTGGGCAGCATTATGAGCAACGTCTGTAATGTATGTGTATGTAAAATCCATACATATTTTTATCCAAACTTCCATATTCATACTTCCATACTAATATTATAAATGCGAAAGTAACTCTGTCTGTTACGCTTTCATAATGAAACAGCTGAACCGATTGTAATGAAATTTGGCATGAAGGTAGCTTGAACCCTCAGGAAAAACATAGGATACACTTTAACCTGCAACTTTATCTACATCCGGGATAACCGACAGTCACGCAAACGAAGTCGCGGGCAGAAGCTAGTACTAAATATTCCAAAACACATTCAGCACATAAGTACTGTGGGTATATCGGTATGAACTTCAATAACGCATACAATTTGTAATCAAACCTCCACAAGTGCGAATTAAATTATAATTTGCGTATTAATTATACAATTGACAGCTTCACAAACAATAATTAGCGCCTATACGTCTTTTTGTATGCTAATGTGTCTGCACGTAATAAATTGTGTGATCAGACAAGTACTGTACAGTAATTTTGTATAAGATTGCCTTCGGGAATAGTGTCTTTTGATGCGACTATACTAGATTTATATAGCACTATACCCTGTCCATTGGGTTATTGGTTTTTTGACAGCTGCCTTATAATGTAATTATTCCCGATTACCTTAAGTTAACTTTAAAATGTGTATATAAACTGCCTAATCTTGTTGGATTGTCTTATTTATGACCTCTTATAATATAGGTATGCGTATCAGTTTTTATAAAAAAACATAAATATTGTTCACTAGTTGCAGCTGTCAAAAAACGATTAAACCAGTGGACAGAGTGTAGCTGATGCTCGCGACTTGTCCTGAATTTCGGTTATCTGTGGGCTTGTAATTCATGCACGGAACCCTAATTATTTTTCTAAAATAAAAGCCTATGCTACTCCTGATAATATCAGCCATCTGCCAATGAAAGTTCGTCAAAATCAGACCAGCAAAGTATTTTCAGCCGGTATTGTACCGCAGGGCAAAAACCTCCCTTTCTTCATTCCAAACCTCTCTGTCAATATATAGTTTACATTGCTTTGTATTTATCGTGAAATAACAAATAAGTATTTTAATGTTAGCATGTAATAAACTAACATTGAAAGGCTTATTGGATAGAATTCGCAATGAAGTAATTTGCCAAAGAAATAAAGTTACCTACATTGCGCGTAGAATCAGCACGCTGAAGTGGAAGTGGGCCGGCAATGTCTTTTTTTATTATCTTGCAGGTTTGTGTTTGACCGCAACTCACCTGCGTAACTAAAGTGCTGTTGCAGTGCAGTTGCAGTTAAGTTTCGATCAAAACAATGCTTTTCGTATTCTCTACCGCTGTCAGACACGCAAAAACCTCCCTTTCTTCATTCCAAACCTCTCTGTCAATATATAGTTTACATTGCTTTGTATTTATCGTGAAATAACAAATAAGTATTTTAATGTTAGCATGTAATAAACATACGAACATTGAAAGGCTTATTAGATAGAATTCGCAATGAAGTAATTTGCCAAAGAAATAAAGTTACCTACATAGCCCCTTTTTTTTATTATCTTGCAGGTTTGTGTTTGACCGCAACTCACCTGCGTAACTAAAGAAGTGCTGTTGCAGTGCAGTTGCAGTTAAGTTTCGATCAAAACAACGCTTTTCGTATTCTCTACCGCTGTCTCGTCAAGTTCGCGTCACGCGAGCGCCATAACGGCATTCTACTGTTGCGCGTCTTTGGTGCGTGCTTCGAAACGCAACATGATCGGTATTCTACTTTTCGTTTGACGTCTCAAGATTACAGTTAAATAACACTAAAATCTGTACTGGGGTATTATTTTAATATTATAATAACGTCATATTCATTAAAATGTAATCGATTCTATTCGATTATTTAGTGAGTAATATTTTTTCTCTCATGTGGCTAAGCCATAAGTAAGTTTGGTAGTTTGGTTGTCGTGCAGTTGACGTGCAGTTCATGCGCAGCTTACGCGCAGTTCAAAGATTACAAGAATACCGTTTATCACTCAAACTTGAACTTAACTGTAACTGCACTAAAGCTTAATCGGTGCGTCATAAAATTACGTGAATTAGCCCTCTGATTCTAAGTGATGAGGCGGCCTAATGTGGAGCACACTTGCCTAAGATAAACCGGCTCACTCGTGCCTTGAAGATACCTGGATTATGTGTCGGGGAATAGAGAGGCGGGCAATGAGACGCGGGCAATGAATTCCACAATCTGGCAGTTTGCACAATAAATGCCGCCGAACAATAATGACTGCCGACAGACAGACGGTAGATGGAGTAGACAAGTTTTATAGTGGAGACCACGTTTGCAAGCGTAGCGTGGGGTACCCTGCGGCACGATGGACCGACGGTTTAAAGAAACTGGTTGGCAGCGGATGGATGCTGGCTACCAAAGACTGGGTTGGTTGGCGATCTTTAGGGGAGGCCTACGTTCTGCAGTGGACGGCAATAGGCCCAATGTGATGCTAATGATGTTGATGATTAAAAAACTAATAGCGTTATTACTATATTTGTCTAATCTTATAATTAATAGAGTATAGATAGATGGAGTGTTTATAAGTTTCTGCAGATTTATTTTATTATAGTTTTCTTGTAGAAGATTTTATCCGATATGGTCAACAAAACAGGAATAGTGGGATCAGCTATCTGTAAATACTTTTTAACTGACGTTGTGCGTGTTATTCAAGTCTTTAATAATGGTCATCTCTTTTACAATCTCCCTCGGTGAACACCTAGGTGAAGTGAGCTTGTGATTGTAGTGCTTTGTAAATCCCTAGCATCGGGACTGATGACAGATCACTTCACCTAGGTGTTCATCGAGGGCGATTGTTTCTATCACTCGGATAATATAGTTGCGGTGAATTTAAAGCGAGCTGTCAGTTCAAAGAAGGCCAATCTCTGTAATTAGAAACGTTCTAATTCTAGTCACAATTTCATCTCGTGACAATCAATGTCAAAATTACTCAGATATGTAGGTTTAATTGGAGGTGTCTTTGACAGATTCAGGGTAAGTTGCACGAAACCAACATTAGTTTGACGGAGACCTTCAATTGTTGCTGTCACTTTCTTTTTGATACAAAATGTAAAGGATGGCATGAATTTAAGGTCTTCATTAAATTAATGCTATTAGAATGCGACTTTAAAAAAAATACGGGAACTGCTCGTTTCACTCCTTAAAATTTTGCTAATGAATTCAATTTCATCCTGTATAGCTCATAGCACAACAATATCGCTCACCATACATTGTTATGGACACGTCCACACTTTGATATACTATATATTATGCGTGATATAAATAAATGTATGGTGAGCGATATTGTTGTTGTGCTATAAGCTATTATATTCAAGCGTAGACTGAAATGACGTTTATGAAAAAAACAGTAATTTTATGGTAATAAAATTATTTAGCGTCTATTTATTTATTTTTTTTACCAATGATAGGCATACGTTTGACCACTATCTCACCTGATGGGAAGCGATGATGCGGTCTAAGATGGAGCACGCTTGCCTAGAAGTAACCTATTCACTCTTGACTTAAAGACTCCCAGGTTGTAGCTATCAGGAAACACAGACTCAGGCCGTTTGGATCATGCGGCTCCCTTCAAAATGGTTGAGCTGAATGGTGCTGATCCACGCGTCATGTTCGTGAACGGGCGCTGTCGGTAGAGATTGGTCAACTCTTAACTGCCATGGCTTTTATCTTTTTATCTTGATTTTTTTTTTAATGCATTGTATTGGTCTTTATCTGCATTGTTTTCACATATAGAAGCAACGTGAAAAATGTAAGCAGTATTTTGTAAAAACTTGATTTAAAAGAGTGTCCGTAGAGTTTCTTGCTCGTTCTTCTCCATAGAGACTTACGCTACGTTTTGGAACGAGCAACTAGCTTCAACTTTATGACTAACTGACTCTTTGACAATTGAAAAGTGCATGTAAATGGTTTAATTAAAATAAATGGTTTGACTTTGACTTTGTTTATTTATTAAGCTTCCTATTAGCGAAAGAATTTTCAGAATTAGAATAGTAGTTTCAGAGATTAGTACGTTCAAACATATAAACAAACTTTTCAACTGTACAATATTACTAGCTTTTGCATTCGACTTAGTCCGCGTGTTTTTTTCGGATCCCTATCTTTTTAGCGTTCCGAACCTCAAAAGGAAAAAAACGGAACCCTTATAGGATCACTTTGTTGCCCGTCTGTCTGTCTGTCAAGACCCTTTATCTCGGGAACGCGTGGAGGTATCGAGTTGAAATTAAAACCATTTTCTCAAGTCTACAGTCCCTTGATGCTGTAAAAAAATCAACCCTCTATGTTAACGTGAAAAAGAAATACGGCCGTTTATGTCGCAAAAAACGTATTTATAATATTAAGATGATTAAGGTATGGATAGTAGGTATGGATTAGTATAGAAGTATGGATATGCACCTACAAATATGTACGGAGCCCTCGGTGGGCGAGTCCGACTCGCACTTGTCCGGTTTTTTTTGGTAATAAAATATAGCCCACTCAAGATTAACGTAAGTAGCTTCTTATGAGCAAAATAATTTACAGAAAAGAAGCAGTAGTTTCAGAGATGAAACTAAAACACAAACAAACTATTTAGCTAAAAATAAAAATAAGTTTATTGGCACAAAAACCTTTGTATACAATACTGAACAATTCACATAGGTACGGTCACCAAAGGAGATAAGTATCCATGTCGCCGGAAACAGTTGAAGTTTACTTAGAAACCGATAGGTTTTTATGAATAAAATAAAATACAATTTATAGAGAATAAACAGTTCAATGATTTAATAAAATTTCATTTGAAAGCCCCCATTGGTTTTTAAGAAATCTTCAACTATTCCCGACGGCATGGATACTTATCTCTTTTGCGTACTGTACATTGGATTTTGGGAATAGGCTACATAAATAATGAAAGACCCTGCCTCCTAAACTAGGAGAATCCTGTGACTTAGGAGTCAGTGTTCTACTGTCACTTGGTGTACAAAAGAAACCTTTGTTGATTTGTTTGCGTTAATAAAGTTCGAGAGTACATTCACAAGAAGTTGGCAGTTTCATCACAACGGTAATGTTTTCTCCATTGTTTGTCTTTTTTTTTTAATATCCGTGTAAATATCTATTTACAGTAGTATATATGTAGTCTGATGTTATATTTATATAGTATTTATATTATATATTTATAGTATTTTTTTTATATATCCTTGTAGTTTATCTTAGTCTCAATTTAATTATTTTTTCTGTTACACCTACCACTGCTTGTCTCTGCATCACCCAAAGGTTGACTGGTAGAAAATGCCTATGGCATTAAGTCCGCCTCTGTACATTGTGCTTGAAGTGTTAATTAATAAATAAATAAACCTATAATTACCTGTATGATTATGAATATGAATGTTTGAGTATGTGTGTGAACGGGGTTAAAGTAATTATATTAATATAAATTATGCATCAGAAATTCCTGCGTGTTATTATTATCTACTTTCATCATCACGAACAAACCTGACGTCTCAAATTAGGTTAATCCTTTACTTCGCAATACAATGTTTCAAGATTAAGATAATTTTGCGCGGACATTTAACCTTTTAACCGCCCGACTTCTTATCAGTTGGCGTGCCCCCATCGCCCGGCACAGTGAATAAAAGAAGCAATTCATCTAACTTTGGGCATTATTTTTAGGACTTCTAATTAAGAGAATTAAGTGTTTTAAATTGTAAATGATGACTTAATTAACTATTTACCTAAAAACAACTTCTTGATAGAATACAGCGAAATTAAATTAAAAAACAGACTTAACGAGCTGTGGTATTTGGTCGGAAAAATACGACGCTGGCGGAATGGACACGAAAATATTTGTCGGATTAATCCGACGTAGGCGGTTAAAGGGTTAAAGCAAAAGCTGCATACCGTTATCTAGCTTTAATAGATACTTGTCAACGTAAACGATTAATTATAACAATTTGTAACTATTAACATTCTTAATAGGAACAACTTCGTTACCGTTTTGCAATCAAATTAAGTCATAATTTCTATCTTGGCGTAATGATTTCTGCAACCGTCTGCGATCATTCCGTTCGCATATTCCAATGGTTCGATCAATGTCTACAACAATTTAAATTAACGAACCCAACGAATCATCATCATCATGGGCCCCTTTAACGCCCACTGCTGGGCATAGATCTCCCCCAAGAGGGGTGAAGCCGTAATCGCCATGCTTGGCCGATGCGTGTTGGCGATCGCATTAGCTGTTATGATACTCAGAAGGACGCTGCTGCCCATCCTCTGGTCAATATCCCTTTGTCGCCTTCTACGGCACCCACGGGTAGAAATGGGGTGGGGCTATTCACACCACACGGCTACGGCTACGGCGTTAATATCAATGCGAGAGGAACTCGTGGTTAGGTAAAAGCTGTCCGGGGTCATAGGACTTGGTTAAGTTACGCTGGCCGCGGTCGGTCTGTGGATGGGTGACCATCCATTTCATACCGTGACCACTCCGGGCTTCGGAGAGCACGTGAAGCCTATATACTATTCATAGTAAATTAAAATGATCAATCCAACCGATATCTTACCTTTAGGCTAAGAACTCACGATGCGGTTTTCATCCGCGCCCGCTGCGGTTGCGGGCTTCTGTACAATGCAAATATTTATGTAAAAAATTAAAGCACATTTCACGACGCGGTTTACGGGCGTAAACCGCGTCGTGAAATGTGCTTTAATTTTTTACTTTTCGCTGCTTCGCGTGGCTTCGCGACGTGTCTGTGCACGTTTGTCAACAAACATTACAAAATGAATATTGAAGTCGATCTATTAATTACTTTGGTGCAAGAAAGGCCAGTGCCCGTCTTGAAACCGCCCGTCTTGCGATAAGCGCCCGCCAAGGCTGCGGGCGATAATCGCAACCGCGACGGCTGCGTAACCCCACAGAGCTCCAGTCTCGTGAGTTTGGGCTATTCTTCCACCGCGGCGTGCGCGGGCGAAATCCGCATCGTGAGTTCTTAGCCTTAGCTTGCTTTCTCACGGCGTTCTGCCGGTAGCTGCGGAGTTGTCAATCGCCGCTTACTTGACTTGATACACATGAGCCATTACACGTTCTGCCCGAGTGCTAAAAATGAACATTCACATTCTTTTGTTTCTATCAAAACTACTTATACATTACTAGCATCAACCACTGGCACCCAGCAAAAAAGTTGCTATGTAGGTAGCAGTGATAACATTTTTGTAATTGAACCAGCATATCCAGAGAAAACCAAAAGTTTAAAATTGATTTTCATACTCGTATTAATTTCCATATATTGTCTTTCCAGGGTCTCCACCATGTCAAGTGGGAGCTGTTCAGGGCCGGGAGTGTGCGGCGGTGCGCGAAGGCGACCGCCCCCTCCCCCAGAGCCCGCGTTGTCCCTGGCTGCAGATCTTAGCGAGCTCAGCCTAGACCAGGGTTACCATACCCTCGCGGACTGCGGCCCGCCAAGGAGAAGGAGGGACAATACCCTTAATGATGCACTGTGGCTGAAAATTTTATCTTTTCTTGAGGTTGGTGAAAAGGTTTATTCTTACTACTGGTACTTCATCTTCGTCTATTATACAGTATGTGTGCCGTGTGGCCACGAATAGCCCCACCCCATTGCTACCCGTGGGTGTAGTAGAAAGCGACAGAGGGATATTGACCAGAGGATGGGCAGCAGCGTCCTTCTGACTACTTTAACATCTACTGCGATCGCCAACATGGAACGGCCAAGCGATTACGGCTGAACCCCCCTTGAGGAAGACCATGCCCAGCGTTGATGAAGAAGAAGAAGATTATACAGTATATATCCATAGATTCGATTTGTAGAAGTAGTCCATAGATGCCGTTAAGTCTCGTACTGTTACAGTCACTTTGACGGAAAGTGATATAGGCAGCACAAGACTTAAGGCATCTAATTCAGTAGCGTTTGAGTATCTGGCCATCAGTCTATCATCTTTCTTGGCTCAAGTCTGAGTTCTAAATAAAAGGTACAGTACTCTTAAGGTCTAACCACACGTATCAGGGCCGTGCTCGGGATGGGGACGGACCGTGTCTGTGACCGTGCTTAAAAAATATCGGTGTGAACATTTTATACGAACTCGTTTACACACGTCCGTGTCCGGCGACAGAGCTTTAGTGCCCGGGCCAATGCCGTGACGTACCCGTACACGTCACGGTGTCGGCCTGGGCACTGACGATAATTTCCAAGCACGATTTTATTAAAGAAAAATGAATGACGAGTTTTTAATAGAAGCGGTATATATAGGGTGACTGGTAATTAGTGTACGATACTTAAACACGTGATTGTGTTTAAGATAACAAACAACTTTCCCGAAGAAAAAATGTTTTTTGTACTGGTTCACTTTTATCACAATAACACAACAGCCGTATGAAATGCACGCGCGCGCACGCCTGTGACCTAAAGTGAACCAGTTCAAAAAACATTTTTTTCTTCGGGAAAGTTGTTTGTTATCATGAACACAATCACGTGTTTAAGTATCGTACACTAATTACCAGTCACCCTATATACAGGGATATTGAAAAAATACCCAAAACCTCTTATTCTGGACTTCGTATCATCATCCTGAATAACATTTGTTCTACGACTTTGACCTCAATTAAATAACTTAGCCAAAAACAATTTATTTGAAGTTTGTAAAATGTAGGTATACTACGCGCGCGCGCACCCATATGATAGCGAATATGATGTAGATAGTACAGGCACAGCTGATTGCAGGGCTTTCGTCGGCCGTGTCAGAAAAAAATATTATGCAAAATTTAAAGTGTGTTTATATTTTTTGTATGGAAGAAAAATGTTTCGAATTTTGAAAAGTCGTAGAACAAATGTTGTTCAGGGTGATGATACGAAGTGAGGATTAAATGCTTTTGGGTATTTTTTCAATTACCCTGTATATATATATAACAAAATGGTGACTGAGGGGTACAGATGGAAGGTTGCGGCCTGTCCACGGTGCGGTCACATCCCTGACGTGTGTGAACAAAACGTCCCTGACGCAGCCCTGACTGAACCCGGATGCACGCTCTTAGCACGGCCATGGTTCGTTCATGTCCCGGGCGTGGCCCTGATGTGTGTGGATAGAGCTTTAGACTGCAGCTTGGAAGCAAAATCAGTCTGGCATGCCCAAGGTAGAGGAAAAAAAGTCTACAATAGCTGGTAATATTTCTGTTTTCAGGTTTCAGACCTCTGCCGAATGTCTCGGGTATGTCGACGTTGGGCGAGGTTAACCACGCGACTGATCACGAGGCCCGAAGCCTGGAAGAAGGTCAGAGCAGCAGGACCCTTGGAGATCGCTGCAAGATGCGCAGGAGCGAGGGCAGGACCTTGCGTCAGCTCTGTCAAGGAATGGCGGTCTAAGAACTGTGCTGTAAGTTATTTTCAGAAGTTAGAATCAATCTACACTGCAATTTTTCCTGGTCGTACGGGAATAGTCGAGAATTCGCCGCGAGACGGGCGACTTTTTTTTGGCTTTAATTTAATTTGAACAATAACACTATTGACATAAAATTCATTATACTGCGTTTCGAAATTTCCCTTTCCTTCGATCGCAGTGTAAATTGAACCTAAAGGGTTTGTTTCCTGGAAAGGCACTAACTACCGTCTATAATTAAAAATGAAATAATCTGCACGATCTGTTAACCGCAACTTATTTGGCCTAACCCCCCAGTCGAGTTTTGTCTACTCCCGGATTAGTCCAATTAATGAAGTTTTTTTAGCAAGTAAATGGAATTTCTTGCCCATTCTACTCTACACGAAACTATGTTTTGGAAGGGGCAGCTAGATTCAATTCTTTTTCTTGTATGTGACGTTTAAGGGACTAACTACACTAATTACTTATTAACTACGCAATTACCTAGAGAAGGTAAGTGTGAAAAAAATGTGTTTGGGCGTCTAGTAGATTGCGCACGACTTGCTGATTTGGCACGCTAGAAATATTGCTACCACCAACAGAATTGCAGTACGTATATCGGGCCTGAAACAATATTAGTACATTTATGAAGCAAAATGTAAATAAACGTCAAAGTCACATCATTTCATTCAATTAAACCATACAATATTAGTACATTTATGAAGCAAAATGTAAATAAACGTCAAAGTCACATCATTTCATTCAATTAAACCAATTAAAGGCACTTTTAAATCGACAAAGAGTCAGTTGAATCTAATTAGTCGTTCCAAAACGTAGGGTAGGTCACTATGGAGATGAACGAGCATTAAAAATTAATAAAAATACAAAAAAAAATATCACACTTAAGAATACTCAATAAATAGCAAATACACCAAAACAAAAACAAGCAAAACAAAAAAACTAATAGCAGCGCCCGTTCACGAACATCACGCGCGGATCAGCACCATTTAGCTCAACCATTTTGCGTTTTTTGTCCAAACACAAAATAATCGTTATTTGAATCAAAAAACTTGATGAGAAAAAACGTTATCTTATTCCACAGGTAACGGTAGCAAGTGCCCAGCTGCTGGTGGCTACGTTCAGAAACCTGACGCACTTGGCTGTGACGGGTTCCAGCAGTATGGATGCCAGAGCCATGTCACCTCTCATCACGGATCTTACAGATTTGAGGCATATAGACCTTACAGGTAACTTATTTTCGTCTCTTCACACATATCTGGACCTGTAGGCTACTGCTAAATTGGGGGAATGGGGCTATGGGACCTGTTACCCGACCCAGCAAAAATAGGGTTTAGTTTTTCACGTGTTATATGTATGTTTGTGTTTGGGTTTCTTTATAGGACGTAAGAAAGCATTGTCACTGGCTTTTAATACATTTTAATTTTAATACATCAGGTGTATTGACTAATCTAGGTTATAGGCTCGTCTGGGTTGTCTATCGAAACTTATATTCTAGATAGATAAACTTTCATTTTTAATTTGTAAGAAGGGGTAATATTTGAAACTCCTCATTCGAATTTGAAAGTTTTGTCACCAATAGGAAGCTACAATATTCTTGTGTGCTATATTTTATTATCAAAAAATTTGGGATCCACCAGTCGTCCGATATATGACACTAGTATTCAGTTGCATCCAGTTAGACTAGAAGCCGACCCCAATATAGTCGGAAAAGGCTCGCGTTTTATTGAAAATTTTAACGTAGGATTTAATTACAATGTCACTATGAATGAGGTCATAGCTTAAGGGGCTATTAACCGACTTTTACAGATTTTAAACTAACAATCACGTCAAAATGTGCAGTGTAAATAATTTGAAAAAAATATATGTTAAACTAGAACATTCTCTTAATTACATAATAAGTGAATATTTTTAATTATATTCATATTATAAAGTTTAATTAATACGTGAAGTTGTGTCTGACGCGGACAAAACATTGACAATCACACAAAATCTACCAGGTATAATTAAACGAAACTTACACCATCTTACAGACAGTCGCCTTAAGTAAAGTGATCATATACACTACTGCTGACTGTGACTACGATACCCGATTTGGGGAGTTATCGAGTTTTTTCCTCAGAAAATCTTATTATCAGTCCGGAATGATTACTTTAAGTACACTGTTAACGTCTTCGGGGAATACACGAACCATGTTATGTTCATGTCAAGAAGCTGATATTGAGTAAGACACTGCTCATAAGGTCTAGTTCAGCGTCAGTACCAATATCTTGATGCTATGTTTACATTCTCAACCTTATTCAAGTCCTCAGGGAAATTAAGTTTTCGCTCTTAACCTTCGTGGTCTGCACCTGTATCGATATTTATTACTCTTACTTAATTTCTCGTACCTGGTAACTTTGACTGAAGTCTACTCGTTAAACTTGCAAAGTTACTTGTAGCAAGTTTTGAAATATTGCTCGTAAACTATGAAGTTCAGGAGGCTCGTTCCTTTGGCGGTGAATAGTGATTTACTTTGATGTTAATTTAAAAATGGTCGAGTAGAATCCAAAGTTATGAAGTACATAATCTATTTAACTTTAGATCCTTCTATTATAAATTAGGCGGAACTCAGAGATCTATACTTTCATAATTTAATCTATATTTAATATTATGAAGAGGAAAGATTTGTATTTTTATATGTTTGTAACGAATAAACTAAAACTACTGGTCCAATTTCAAAAATTATTTTTCTAATCGAAAGCGGGCAAAGTGCTGGTTATTAATATATTGAAGTTCGCCTACTCTAGTCTAGTATTATATACCTACTTCTACGAAAGTAACTCTGTCTGTCACGCTTTCACGACCGAACCGATTTTTATGAAATTTGATAAAAGCCCTTTTGGTATAAATATAGCTTAAGGTCACAGGCTACTTTTCAATCAGCGATTTTGTTTGCATTCACGTTAACAGACATTCACGCGTCGTACTTTATAAATTGGAAACAATCGACATAACAATGTCAATTTGTCTAAACAAAACCCTGACAAATCTAAATCAATCATACTTATTTGGTTATCAGCACAGGAGAGGTTTAGAGGCACAGAAATCGTTGTTGAAAGAAGAATTTACGCGCTGAGGTTGCCCGCAAAATTAAACTTTTCTCACGTTTTTTGCAATTTACAGCTCAATATCAGTAGAGCCATTCTGTTATAATCTCCCTCGGTGAACACCTAGGTGAAGTGAGCTGTCATCCGTCCTGACGCTAGGGATTGATAATGCAAACGGACGGATGACAGCTCACTTCACATAGGTGTTCACCGAGGGAGTTTTTAATAGAATAGACATACAGGCTGTATTGTAATACAAACAATTGAAGAGACAATAACGAATTTGTTTTACAGAATTATAATCATTACAGTCGTCAATTTAACTCTCAAAGTTATTACTGGCTGCAAACGTCATGTTGTCATTAAAAAAATATTAGCCACAGAATAAATACATTCTTTTTTTTCTTGGAACTATTTGAAATTGACGGCTAATTTCAATACATCTCCTTGGTGACAATCATTGGCAACCTACGTGTTTTTTTTTATCAATTAATAGGCTTGCATTTGATCGCAATTCACCTGATCTTAAGTGATGATGCGGCCTAAGTTGGAACACGCTTGCCTAGGATGAACCTGTGGTTCTTTATTTAAATATTTTTAAAAAGAAGCAGTGTATCTGGCATTATTTTTGACCATGGACTACTTAAATACTTCGGAGGTACAAATGTGACCCCATCTTCTGTACAGCCCATTTAGCTTATTTGCCCGGGTGAAAAATATGTTTCGTGGGCGAAAATTTAACACTGCTGACGATGCCGTCGAAACATTTCGGCGGTTATTTTTCGACCGTACCTGACTGCATTGAGGTTGGAGAGGTTTATTTTGAAAGGCTATTAAGAAACTTTTTTCATATTCTATTTTTCTTTTCACTAACAATTTTCAGAACAGCCCACGTACTCTAGCGCTTTCACCTTAAACTATGAAGCAATAATAAAACAACCTTTTATCCTCAGGTTGTCCAAACGTGGACTGGCCAGACTGGGCATGGTTGGAGACGCGGCTGGCGACTCGCAGACCCCCAGTAGAGTACATAGACCTGACAGACTGCGGGTCTGTGACGGATGCTGGACTCTGCGCGTTACTCCACACCTGCCCTTCTCTGCAGTATTTGTACCTTAGAAGATGTACTCTAGTCACAGGTAAGTGGTCTATTGGCCTCAACTAATTTGAATAGAAGGAAAAGCAACTTTATTTATTTCTTCAGCACTCTTGGTTAAGAAAGAATGCCTAAAGCATTAAGAAGCATAAAGTCCGCCTTTGTACCTTTATTCCTTACTAGCTATTTCTCGCGACTTCTCCGCGGGAATGTCGGTTATTGCAGATGCAGACGAAGTCGCGGATTAAAAAGTAGCCTATGTCCTTCCCCAGGATTCAAGCTATCTTCCTGCTAAATTATATTAAAATTGGTTTATCGTGGAAGCGTAACTCACAGCGTTACTTTCGCATTTATAATATTAGTAAGTAATAAGTATGGAAGTATGGATTAGAATGTTTTTTTATATGAAGTCTGAATAAATAAATAACATTACAGTTTCGATCCAATACGATAAAGTTTTTTTTGTTGGCCTATTCTCTCTATTCTCCCCCCTCCATCTATCGCAATTCTGTGCTTCATCTGTTCTTTAGTTTTGGAGGAATTCGTCCAGACTCGCCACCTTCTTCGTCACCTGCCGCGACCTCGTCGTTCTGTTTCATGGCACCAGTTCTGTGAGTCAGTTACCTGATCCCACAGTTTGTCAGGCAGTTTGACGATAATGTTGCACACTAAAATTTAAATAGTTCCACTGTTTATACCATAACAAATTCGAGAGGTTCTTGTAAATTCACTCAAAGCGCTACAGAATATGGGGCACGTTATCAGCAATGAGGTTAACTGTGCGGAGCGCGCTCATCAGCATACATAATGTTATTTGGCGTGTTTTGTGACTTATTTTTGGAAGTACAATCTTCGGAAGGTTGGCTGGCAAAATGTAGACCTCTAGACCTCTTTTAACATGCACAATTTGTAAAAAAATTCTTAGATTTGTGGCCCGCATGAATGATGTCACCTAAAGTAATATTCTATTGATTTTAAAAGAATGTTCATGGAGTTACTTGCTCGCTCTTCTCCATAGATATCTACTGTTTGGAACGAGCAGTAAGCTTCAACTTTATGACTAACTGACTCCTTGATAATTCATGGTTTATTTGAATTAAATGATTTGAGTTGAGTTGAGCTGAGTAGATGCCATTGAGTCTGCCCCTGAGCAATAACCGAGTCAATTTCAAAATTTTAAAATAAAATACCTAAAGAACTTTTATTATTTTATCATCATCATCTGCGTAACCTGTTCCAAACTATGTTAGCTGTTCTAATCGGATGAAACTGATAATCAGTATTCTACATGGAGCGACTGCCTGTCTGGCTTCCACAACCCATTACTGGGTAACATGGTACCCTTTGGTAAGACTGGTGGTCAGACTTTCTGGCGTCTCTTTCTGGATTTATTACGATTGTCATAGATTTACGAATGACAGCCGGGACCAACGACTTTACGTACTTTCCGAGGCATGGAGAGGTCTCGGTATGAAATGGGTGTTCACCCATCCATTGATTGACTGCGGTAAACGTAGCTTTACCGATCTATCCATACCACCTATTTTTAGCCATGAGCACCACTATTATTTTATGTTACCTATAATATAAGGTCAATATAATAAAGAGTTTTTGCTTTAGATATATTTTGTTAGGCTATCTAAAAACTAGAAGACCTATTTTGAACGCATTACTTACCCCCTAAGTGCTTTTGGTGAGAAAAATATAAACAAGTTACATAAGATCTAACCTAACACAAATAACTTTATACTCATGGTAGTCAGACACGCCGACAGTAAATAAATCTAGTTTTTTTACTAAGTCCTATTCAAGTCTAAGTGACAAGGATCTAGACATTCATGATAATAAATTATATTTGGTGGCTTCACTATATTTTATTTTTAGGTCAAAATATTTCCATTAACATTATATTTTGTATAGACTTACTGGCTCTAAGACACATTTCATTTGTCGCTTATGCTGTAAATATGTTTTTCTTACTCCTCCGCTGTTCTTTTCTGATTAATTTCGTTGCGGGATCCAAGACAGTTGTATGTTTCTTCGGGACTCGTCGAGCTATCATGGCCTCGACGCTTTTCTGGTGGTCACCACTGTTGCTTCTGGCTTTCAGAAGTTGCAGTGATCACTCAACTGTGAGGAGTGTGGAGTGGTTGGTGTCCGATATGATTCAATAAGAAGAGATACACTTAGGACTTTGAATTTGAATAAGACTGATGTGGCACCTTTCACCAAATTTTAAGTAATCCGAATTGTGACGATGTGCAAGAGACTTGTTTCAATTCATGGCCCAGATCATTTAGTTTAGGGTATATTATTAGTTTAAGTTACGATGGGAATGTAATACGCTACGCGGAAAAGTCACTTAAAAAAAAATTGTATAAAAAAAATAAAAAAAAGTTGCAGTATTAGTGTGGCGGGCTTCTCGCTTATGCTCTCAGGCTCATCGTTAAAGTAAGGGCCGTATGGATCGCCCAGTCGTGGGTTAAACTACGCTTCCCGTGGTCGGTCTGTGGATGGGTCATCCATTTCATACCGAAACACCTTCATGCCTCGGCAAGCACGTAGAGCTGTTCGTCTGCTGTCATTCGTAGATGTTTCACAGTCGTTACGGCTAGTCAGAATTCCGAAAAGCTGACATATCAAGGGGTATCCTGTTACCCAGTAACTGGGTTGTGGAAGCTAGGCTAATTTAACTAATGTCCCCGCATACATCTGCCGCCAGCCATCTTCTTCAAATCGTCGGTCCATCGTGCCGCAGGCTGTCCTACACTACGCTTGCCTAAACGCAGTCTCCACTCTAGAGCATGTCTGCTCCATCTACCGTCTGTCCGTCTGCAGACGTGTCCGGCACACGGCCCACCGCAGATGGATGCGGGCTGCCCAAGACCGGGTTGGTTGGCGATCTCTGGGGGAGGCCTACGTTTAGCAGTGGACGGCAATAGGCTAATATGATGAGGATGATGAATTAATGTCAACCTTTCTCTGCACTATATGAACCTAACACTTCTGGAAATCACAAGCGACGTTACACTTCCTCTATTTTTTATGTCTTATTTAACCAAAGTATGTTTAGCGCCTGGTAATTTTACTAGTTTATCGAGAAAACTAGGTTACGACCTAGAAATTCTATCCAATATGACATTTTCTAATTAAGATTATAATTGGTTATGGGCCATAACTTTGCTAACGTCCGTTAAATGTTAAATTAAACACCAAGAGTTAATCTTAGTAGAGATTTAACACGATTTTGTGGGCAATCTTAATTACTGTAGGATTTTCATTCATCTACCTATCTTCTGCTTGGCCCCGTTTTTACCGTTTATTCGAAAGCTAAGTTTTCTAGGCCTCCTATCTTTTATTGTGTGGTGTTCTACGTTCATTGCCTAGTTTAGAACAAAGCTTTACATTTCCATCCTTCAAGACAAGGGTACGTATGTCTCATAGATATATACGAGTATGTCCTCATTTTAAGATAAGTAGGTATTTAGATCTGAATCATTTGAAGTCTTCGAGATCAAAATCAAATAATTTATTTAAAAAAAACATTTTTAGGCACTGTTGAATTGCCAAGAAGTCAGTCAGTCAGTAAGTTGAAGCTAGTTAGCAACTTGTTCCAATCAGTAAGTTAAATCTCAGCAGAAGAACGAGCAAGAAACTCCGTGAACACTTTTTTTTTGAATCAATAATATTTTAGGTTACATAATTCATGTTTAATCTACGGATCCAATGTGAAACCAATGTAGACTTGTGTATCGAAGTGGATGTCTCTTTTCTTGCAATCAATTTATTGAATGCTTCGACGAACAGCCTGGCCAATACCGTTGATCTACAAATATAAATATACTTAAAGCGTACTCGCTATCTTAGATAAATTATACGGTCAGCACCGGACAGTAATCACATTATTATTCAGAAAAACATCAATCTAATCGCCATAATCCGCGAGTAACGTCTCCATTAGATCGCTTGCTCCTTAACTAGACTGGTGTAGCTCGTCCGTTCAGTTTTACGAAAGCAAGTAATTGCTTGTACTAGATTTTCACACAAGATTTTCTTGTTCATTGAATATAGATGTTGTAGGGTTTGTATGCGATGTTTAAACAGTTTTCTTTTTCTTTTACATTCTGTAGTACTTTTAAGTCCGTCCTTAGTAACGAGCTCCTCTGGGGAACTGAGGAGCTCGTGACTAAAGGCGGGTTGTTTCAAACGGTTGGTAAACGTTAACATACGGACGGTTAAAAATTACTAAGGGCGGGTTAATTCAACTATACTTTACTGGCGGGTTAATAGTCTAAAATGGCGCTAACTATCGTCAAAACAAAAAAACCGGACAAGTGCCAGTCGGAAGTCCGACTGGCACTTGTCCGGTTTTTTTCCGGTTTTGTCCGGCTCACCGAGGGTTCCGTACAAATTTGTAGGTATATAATACATATCCATATTTCCATACTAATATTATAAATGAGAAAGTTAGTAACTCCTGTTACGCTTCCACAATGAAATGGCTGAGCCGATTTTGATGAAATTTAGTATAAAAATAGCTTGAACCCTGGGAAAGCCCATAGGGTACTTTTTAATCCGGGACTTCGTCTGTATCTGCGATAACCGACATTCACACGAACCAAATCGCGGACAAACGCTCATTTTTAATAAAGAATATATTTTTAAATTATTTAATTACAAATGTATAGTTTTCAGCCTTTTCCCTTTATTTATAGTATAAGACGATAATACTTGCCAAATTTCGTAGTTCTAGGTCAACGGAAAGTACTCTATATTTTGATTCCCTTGAGAGTATCGAAATGTACGTTTTTTGCCGGCCGTATCTTTTTTTCACGATGGCTTAGAAGTTTGATTTTTTCACAGCTTCAAGGGACCGTGGACCTAAGTATATGGTTAGAGTTTATTATCTAATGGCTATTTCGTCAGAAACACATCACATATCCACAGTACCATAACAACTACTGCGATCGCCAACATGCATCGCCCAAGCATGGCGATCACGACTGAACCCCTCCTTGAGGGAGGAGTATGCCCAGCAGTGGGCGACTATAGGTTGACATGATGATGATGATGATAAACGTTGTTAAATAACGTGGTATATCTAAGCGTAACAGACAGTTACTTTCTCATTTATAATATTGGTAAGTATGGAAGTATGGATACCTACTTTGTACGGAATCCTCGGTGAGCGAGTCCGACTCCCGAGTCCCGTACTAGGCATTTACTCTGTATTGTGGATCCGTTTACAAATATATAAACTCTCATACGCTAACAGCCAGAATCGGAATTTATCCAACTTCAACTCAACCAACAATGTCCACTTCAACATTTTTGACTAATTGACCAACTCCTTGATAATTCAAAAGTGCCTGTAAATGCCAATGTTTTTATTTTTTTCCTAAAATATCTTAATCGAAATATATGCTTTGCCTTTTGACTTAGGTTTTAATTGCAACCAAGCCACGCACACGATATCTCGATTTACTGAAAACAAAAGATATGGTTTTAATGTGCATACAAAAATTATGCTATGCCTTTAAAATAATGAATGTGACGAAGGAATTTAAAAACACATATAAAAACTACAAAACGAATGCTATTTATAATAACGTTTGCTGTGTTATGTGCTGTTTGTCATAAGTTTTAAATCGATTAGTTTTAGTGTTCCATTTTTCATTTTTACTAAATGTTTACAGGAAAATCATTCTAACGTTGCAATAGCGGTCATCGACCCCACCAACATTTTCAAGCATTCTTCATTTAAAAAACGGAAACAAAGATCGTTAACGTACTCAAAGACATTGCCCATTTCAGGCCCTCCAGTGAACATTAGACTAGAGAAAAAATAATTCATGCATTAATTTTGTCATAAAAAAATATGTATTTACTTTCTTCCAAATGAGCGCCACTACAATTTACAACAATTCGTTAGAAAAAAGTAATTCTATTGGAAAAACAGCAAGTTTTTTGATACTGACGCAGGCATAATATTGCCAGCATTAAAACCATATTTCGAGTATATCATTAATCAATCGATTTGAATTGATTTATAAACAAACAACCTCAACGGCGTACCCACGAGACTTTACTGGTATTATATTCAAAATCCAACTAAAAAAAAGCATTAAAAGAATTAAATTGAATATGTATATAAAACTAATGATGAAAATAAAAAAAGTAAAAAAGAATAACAAAAATAAATAAATTAACGGTTATTGAAAAAGGTAAGCGACATATCGATATACCTACGTTATTATTTTTTCGTTATTGTGACAACACTGAATTGAATCTGACTCTTCGTTTGTTGTCTATGTTGTGTATACTCAATGTGGAATAATGTGGATGTGTTTTATTTAGTTTTTCTTTTATACGCACGACATTGGCTTTGTTTTAATAATTTTGTAATCACGTTCGACGATAACTTTGACTCTAGAATCAAGGATCACGACTGCTTTCGATTTTAGATACTGATCAGTAACATTATATACAATGACAGAAGAACATGGTGTGAGTTGTGGTTTTAATCTGAGCGAGATTCAAAATCATACCTTGGAACCCGAAGAAATAAGCGTGATACAGCAGTGGGCACAGCAAGTAAATATTCAAACCATAAAATGATTCTATTATTGCCTACATCATACAATTATTTACCTAAAAGAATATTGTTTTACTTGTCAACAGATAATCTTGTTTCTTATAACGTTACGATTCTAAAATAGGGGCGTCAATTTGAATATATTTTTTAGATGTCTAATACTATTAAGATTTTGGAACACTCCATTTTTATAGTAATATTTGATGTCCAATCTTGGGCCTAGGATAGTATGGAGACTAGGCCCTTTATATTCATCGAATTTGTCAACATATTTTACAAAAAAAAGCTTTTTACGAAAAAGACAACCGCCTTCAAAAACTAAAAAGTGAAAAATAACTTTAGCATAGAACACACATTGACTTTAGTTTCGTTAGTCGGTGGCAATACAAAACAACAAACAGAACAAAGCCATCGAACTTCGAAACTAAAGTCAATGTGTGTTCTGTGTTAAAGTTATTTTTCACTTTTTAGTTTTTGAAGGCGGTTGTCTTTTTTGTAAAAAGCTTTTTATTTTCCGCTTTTTAGTACCTCCTTCTCATCCAAATCTATTAAGAAGAGATTGAAAGTTAACTACTCCAAAGATTGAAGAAACTAAAACGTCGTCTATGTAAATTTTTGGGTATTTGTTGATTTTTTCAAAAAATGCTGAATTAATTTCGATGAAATTTATATGGGATATATAAATAAAAATTTAAACCCCCTATATAAATTTACCCCAGAAGTATACCCCATCCATAAAAAAAAGAATTTTCAAAATTGGGTTACGTTTGCCGGAGAAATCGCGTAACAAATCGCGCACATACTTAATGCAAATTAAAGACTTATACAGTTTTCTCATGGATGCCATTGTCAGAACTGGAACTGGCTACAATGCCAGCTATTGCCAGTCATGTAAAAACGATTTTTCTATAACGCTAAATGTATTTTATAACACGCCATGCACATATCTCTATTAGGTACCTACTCTTCATCTGTCTTCCCTTTTCAATGGTTGCCGATGCAAAATATTTCTTTTCTTCCATTTTCCCCTGTCAACCGTCATGCACTCCCTTCTCATTTGTATCATCCCTCACAAATACGGACTAGAAAAAAAAGTAGGAATCCGCGCTACGCATTTCAAAAGTGAAGCACCCTAAGTAAGCCGGACCGTTTGTACAAACATGCGTCACGCACACATTCACATCATAGTCACGAACTAGAAAAAATAGAAGGACTCCGCGCCACGTTTATCGAAAGTGAAGCACCGTACCGACTTATGTGTGCGCGACTATAATGTAAATGTGTGCGTGAGGCTTGTTTGTATAAACAGACCGGCGTACTTAGGGTGCTTCACTTTTGAAATGCGTGGCGCGGAGTCCAGCTTTTTTTATCGAGTCCGTGCTCACAAAATTCATATATGGTTTCTACAGCCTTCCTCTCCATTCATTCACAATTCTCCTATTTAAATGCATGTCATACCTTCTAAATACACAAGTCAAACGATTCCCTTTCATTTGCGTGTGTATATAGGTAAGCTTACTTCATCTCGGGAACATACTTTTAAAATGATATAATTTTTGGATCCTGAACTTTACTGGCCCGAAGCCAAACCTGCGTCGGACGAAGGTACACATATTGTAGACAATTTAAATACAAGGGTACTGTTTGGAAACAAGTTCTGAAACACTGATAAAACTCTTTCAAGTTCACTGACTTCTAACATAATTTTCACTTGTTTTAAAACAAAAGATTTCGAAGTAATAAGTCACAAAAAGGTTGTTTGATAATTTATTTTTGTTATTTTATGCTAACGTAATTATTGTTCTTTTTGTTTTGAAGGTATTGTGTCTAAATTGTGTTTCCACTTCAGTTATAAGTGACCTTTTATTTACCGGGAGTTGGTTGTCTTCTCGATAAATCATGTACGAAAAGTTGCTTACAAAGCTGGTTTACATCCACGTCACACACAAAGAAAGGTCCAGTTGAAAACCAGCGTCAGTTACAAGTGGTCTGACATTTATGCTGAACTGGGCCTGTTTGGCGTAGCCGTGGGGCACACAATAATGTTTTTTTAATGTTTTATTGAATAACCTTTTTTTTTGTGTGCACATGGTCTGTGTCAATAACCATGTTTTCTTTCTTTCTTTCAATCATTATCATCTTTCTGCCCTTGTCCCATGTTACATGTGGTCGGTACAACACGTTTTCTCTTTCCATTCCGTCCGACTTCAGAGAAAATCTACAATATTCGTTTCTTTTTTTCTGTACAGCTATTAGTACAAATTATTGACGTTGTTTTCACTTGCTTCTATTTGTGAAAATTAACTGAATCCATGTGGCTGAACCCTATTTTTTAAGATACAGACTACTCCTAGGTTAAAAAAACAAAAAAGACACCCGCCTTAAAAAATTCAAAAGTGATAAATAACTTTAGCACAGAACACACATGACTCTAGTTTCGAAAGTCGGTGGCTTTGTTTTGTTTGTTGTTTTGTATTACCATAGCGACTGCCTATCATTCCTCCACAACCCAGTTACTGGGTAACACGATACCCCTTGGTAAGACTGGTTGTCAGACTTTCTGGCTTCTGACTACCCATAACGACTGCCAAATATCTACAAATGGCAGCCGGGACCAACGGCTTTACGTGCTTTCCGAGGCACGGAGGGAACTCGGTATGAAAGGGATGGTCACCCATCCATTATCTAGAAAGGTTATAGGTTAAATTTATTACCTAAAATATGAACGATCCATACAAAATAACATGTAGATGATGTCGCGGGCGAAAGCTAGTAGCAGCTAAAATATTGCAGCTGATTAGATATAATAATTAATTAATCAATTGCTTCGGTCATTGATATCAAGTTAATTTGCGTCACTACGCAGCTACGCTTTGATGATTTTCGTTTTATAGTTCTTTAACAGTTAATAATTTTCACCTACTCATGAAAATCATGACTCATTTAATTAAATCAGATAGGTAAACCGACAGTCGGAACTTTCCAAAGGTAAAAAAAGCGATTCCTCACAAATCCATACTTCCATACTTTAATATTATAAATGCGAAAGTAACTCTGTCTGTTACGCTTTCACGATGAAACGGTTGAACCGATTTTGATGAAATTTGGTATGAAAATAGCTTTACTTACTTTTTATTCGCAACTTCGTCTGAACAAACCGACTTTCACGCGGACGAAGTCGCGGGCAAAAACTAGTAATCTATACTAATATAATGAAGCCCAAGAGTTTGTTTGTTTGAACGTGCTAATCTCTGGAACTACTGGTCCTATTCTGAAAATTCTTTCGTCAATTGAAAGCTACTTTATCACTGAGTACCATAGGCTATATTTGATTATCAAAAAAATTTGGGATCCGATTGAAAAATCACGCAAACGAAGTCGCAGGACAAGTGCTAGTTCTATCATAAACCTATCACTATTTCTAAGGGCTCTTACACACGAGCGGCATGTTGCCAGCTGCAGTTACTGCAGCTGCTGTCGACATGACAACTTCAAAGATCAGCGGCAGCCGTCCTCGTCGTCGTTGCCATGTCGACGGCTGCAGTTACCTCTCCCGTTGGCAATATGCCGCTTGTGTGTAAGAGCCCTAAGTAGTTAAAGCTGAAAAGAAAAATCGGCTTTAACTTCTTAATCAGTGCTGTCATTCTACTTCATCATCATAATCATCATCACAAGCCCGCCACACTATCCCCAAACCACTGTAACTCCTGTAAGCCAGAATCAACAGTGGCGACCACCAGAAAAGCGCCAAAGCAATGAAGCTTGACGAGTCCCAGAGAAACGAAAAATTCAACTGTCTTAGAGGAGTGACAAAAACATATTTTCCACTTCCCTCCAAATCAAGCAGGAGACAGAACAGAGCTAGGCCAATAGGCACAAACGGACGTTTACAACTGGGAGAAGCACAGTTGCTAAGCGCCACGGATTATAATTGACATAATTAATGGGTCTTAAAAAGTGAACTGTTACATTAAATTCATCATCAGCCAGAAGACGTCCACTGTTGAACAAAGGCCTTCCTCATAGAACACCACAACGAGCGGCAACCTGCCGCTTGCATCCACCCGTTACCCGCGACCTTGACGATATCGTCGGTCTATCTGGTGGTAGGCCTACCAAGGCTGCGTATTCTGGTTCGTGGTCGCCACTCGAGAACCGTTCTTCCCAACGGTTATCGGTTCTTCGAGCGATGTGCCCTGCCCATTGTAACTTCAATTTGCATATTCTACTTCCTACTACTATTACAATCGCGAATGTTTGTGAGATGTTTGTTACTCTTTTAATCTTAAGAGGGTCCTTCCCCGTTCGTCTATCGTAAACGCGAGCAAGATTAAAAATCTTGTTGTTTCATCCAACGTAATGGATTTGGCTAACAAGCGAGTGAGAACGCGATAACATCGAACGACAATTGGCGCATGGAGATTTCACAAAACATGTTCCAGGAAATACGTGTTTTTAAGAAAACCTTACAAGATATTGAATAGTTGTTTTGTTATTTAGAATCTCCATTATAAAACAAGCGCAAGGTTTTCATATAGATGTTTTATTTTCGTGTTCAAAGTATAAGTAGGTATATTAAAAAAAATTATAAACTTTGTCCGTTTTACTTTTCTCAAAAAAGTTATTTTAAATAAATATAAACTTAGTTAAAACCTATAAGATACCTGTGTGTTCGAAATATCTGGAGCAAAATGTGTTACAACGCCCTAATTACGTATGAGCTTTGGCCGCTCTGAAACGGCTGTAATGAATACATAAGCTGTTTGGCACGCAAATAAATATCGATCTTACTGTAACATAGGTTTTTATCCCATTTTTGTATTTCGTAGAATGATTAAGAGCTTTTAATTCTGAAGTCTTAGGAGACGTTGTCGCAGGCAGATTTCAACGTCAAAGTCAAAGCATTTATTTCGATCAAAACATTTACAGGTACTTTTGAATTGTCAAGGAGTCGGTCGGTTAGTCAGAAAGTTTCAAAACGTAGACAAGTCTCTATGGAGAAGAACGAGTAAGAAACTCTACGGACACTCTTCTAAATCTAGTTTTCACCAAAATACTGGTTATATTATTCTTGTTGCTTCTATATCGAAAACAATGAAGATAATCTAGCAATATAAAACATAAAAAGAATTGAGCCATGATGGCAGTTAAGAGTTGACCAATCTCTACTGGCAGCGCCCGTTCACGAACATGATGCGTGGATAGGCACCATTCAGCTCTACCAATTTGAAGGGAGCCAAATTATGGTGTCTTTCATCTAATCTGTCTTTCGTTCGGTCTGTTACCTCTCCACTTCGTATCCTACAACTCTAATGATATTTTCATTTTTGTTTCAGACGCAGGAGTGCGGTGGATCCCATCGTACTGCGCTCTCAAAGAACTTAGTGTGTCCGACTGTACTGGCGTCACGGACTTCGGGTTGTACGAGCTGGCGAAACTGGGGCCGGCGCTACGGTACCTTTCTGTTGCTAAGTGCACACAGGTAAGAATAAAGGGTGTTGAAACATTATAGCACTCTTTTGTGCTATATGGTAGTACTAGAGGTTTTGCTAAAAAATACATACCTATTTCTGCTGCAAAGTAGCTTTGCTGTATCCAGGTTTGTAGGGTACTGGGTACCAGGGTAATTACAGACACAAGAGAAAGAATCATGTCGAGATCCATACATACATTTGTTTGAAAAAAAAAACATTTAGAGGGTTTAAAATATTTTCCAATGTGGAGAATACATTACCAGGAATAGATTCATATACTTACCATATTTTTAAAGCCCCGCATAATTACAATATTTCGAAATGAAAATAACATTTTTTCGTTTCATCTCGTAATATTTTAATTATGCGGTGGTTTAAAAATATGCTAAGTACATGAATCTACTCCTGGTAATGTATTCTTCACATTGGAAAATATTTTAAACCCTCTAAATTACTTTTCTTTTCTCATACAAATGAATGTATGAATTTATTTGGCATAAAGATAGATTAAACCCTGGGGAAGGACATAGGGTACTTTTTAATCCGCGACTTTGTCTGCACCCGCGATAACCGACTATCACGCGGACGAATAGTAATAATTATATGTTTTATTTAGATAACCATTAGTTCATTTCATTTAGGATTTATATCGTTAGTATGACCTTAAAACTATGTTAGTAGGTACGTAATTACTAAGACTTAATCCTCTGGGTGAGGCTTTACAAAAGAGGGCTGTTCGGTTAGTTGCCTACTATATATTACCTATTAAACACAATCTGCTTAGCAGAGAAATCTGCTTTTGCGAATTTAAAGCCGTCTGTGTGCGACTCAGCGAACATTGTTGACGCACTGCAGAAGCGCGGCAGACGTAGCGCCTTGTAGGCATTGTAAAATAGGGTATTACACCCATTTTTGAAAAGTGTCTCAATGACATTCTGTTGGGCTAATGTGCCACCAAAAAAAACACAAAATTTTTATTCAATCGATAAGTGCCATAAAAATGCATCTAAATTTTCAATTTTCAAATTTCGCGCGTAATTTGACGAAAACGCCTCTTACTGGCCGCCATATTGCTCAGCGTAAATGACGTCAGTTCGTTTTGAATCAAATAAGCTCATATTAAATATGATAATTGTATATCATTTAAAAATAATTAAAAGCATATTTTGTAATAGGTGTAATAATGAAAAAAATACGTTGGTTACGAAAATAATAAAAGTACAAAGCCTACATTACGCCAATCAGTTGACTGACAGTTGACAATTTTTTGTTTACACAGCCGTATGGCGTAATAACATGGCTGCTACTATTTCACGGTGTTTTATAACAGATTAAAAATACTGAAAACTTTGAATTGAATTTAATAAATTGTTTTGTTATTTTATGAACTAAAACTTACATTTTCCGACTGCTTTATGCCTAAACTGTCTCAATAACATATTTATAGATTTTTTCTCGTATAGAGTAAAATACCCTATTGGATGCGCAGATAATTATTAGCCCATTGGGTATATCCGTACAGGTTCGTTAAGTAACAGAGATGTGCAATACGCTTTGAATAAAGTTACTTTCACCGCGTCTGTACATCGAGTGAACCTGGGGGCCAGCATGACTGACAATGTGGTTGATGATAGGCAGGGGATGATGGGTTGTGGTCTATACATCAGGTGGAACATCGGTTTGATTGCCATCTAATGAGATTAAACAAATGGAATTCACACGGGTTGATTTCCTAACCTCGCAACACACATCAAATGTATCAATAGAAAAGTAAACTAGTCACAAGTGATTAACATCTCTCTTTCAGTTATGTAGCGAAAACCTACCTGTGTAAATGAATCGCTAGAAACCTAGTGATGTTTGAATCTCAATACCCAATGATTTGATTTGATTTGATCAATATCCAATACACTTAATGCTCTCTACAATGTGAACTGAAGTGGTAATTTGGTTTTGATTTCCCGCATTTCAATAATTTCTAAACATTTTCGCTAAAATAAGCATTCATAATGACATAAATCCCAGGGCCAAACACTGAACGTAGCAGAAATTCATAAGGGCACTCCATGTTTTTCACGTGGTCAGTCTATTAGGCTTAGTAGCTAGACTATTTGGCTGTTCGAGAGTATCAAATGCCCAAAACTTGCACGTACTTCGGAGTGTGGTATAATGTAGTTCGGAGATCGGTATTTTTGTGTTTTGTAATATCCCTCTAATATTATTAAGCTACGTTGTTTAAGACATTTTGCCAAACGTTTTACACGTGCAGCCGCCGTACGATTTTTTTGCATGCTTGACCTATGGGTCGTACAACGCCCTGCGTGTTCTCTACAATAATGCTTTTTGAGCGCTGATGAAGCTGCCTCGCTACTGTAGCGCATCAGATATGTTTATGAACACAAATATTTGCAGAGATAATTCGCAAGAGAGTTGTATCCCCGATCCGCCCCACATGAGGCAGTTCCAACAGCTACCTTCGCCTGTTCGCATGGAAGATGGATCTGGATCTGGATTGCCCAATAATGTGGTACTGGACCGGGCATATTGAGCACTCCGGATCCAAACCTAAATTAAGACTAAGATAATTTGCATGTTTTTACACAATCAAGCATAATCCATTGGATTATTTGGATAAAATTGTATCTTGGGAAAGTTACTTTGTACGCGGGCGAAGCCGCGGGCAGAAGCTAGTTGTAAATATCGTGTGTGTGTTCAGGTACAAATCTCACTTTAAAGAAACTTGCAACTTATATTTTCAATTCAAGATAAATTAATGGGAATCCGGGTGGATGGCAATCCAGTAAAAATAAAGTGACTTTTTAAACAAAAACTGTTAATTAGGCACATTTTGTAGCTTTACAAAAGAAACCCAACCAAAATAATCCATTGCTAATTAACAACTTGAATAAAGACGAATAAACTCCTGGTTCACAAAGTTTTAACACACTTTTTAATTAGTTGTCTTGAAGAAAACCGGTGGCTTCCTCTTGGTTTCTAAGTAATTCGAAACTTCAACTTGTAGGTCTTCTTTAATCTAGCAATCCCGCTGTCCTTTCAAAAGCACTATTTGTCTGGTTCGTCTTGCATTGCTGTTACTTTCTTGTAAATATAAGTCTATAAACAATAAGTAAATATATGTCCCGGATACGAAATACGAAACACCACGCTACGCTCTAAAACAGGGATCTTAGACGTGAGCAAAAAGGCTGCCCGGCTCAAATGAGATTGGGCGGGTCACGTCAGCCGCATGCACAATGACCGCTGGGCAAAGGTCTCCACGCAATGGGTGCCTGAAGATGGTCGGCGTCGCCGAGGCCGGCCCAGGAAGAGGTGGCGAGATGACCTAGACGCGTACTGCGGGGGCTGGGTCGAGGCAGCGCAAGACAAAAATAACTGGAAAGACTCGGGGGAGGCCTTTGCCCAGCAGCGGGACACAATAGCCTACTAAAAAAAAAAAAAATGTCCCGGATGAAAGTTTAATCAGGCTTAAATAAAGAGTGTAAAAAGGCAGTTAATTAAACCGAAAGCTACATGTTGTATTGTATGTGTTCTGTCATTCCTCACGGAAATCAGTGTACTTTTGTGCTTTTACTTTTGCTGAAACACTGGTATTCATAACACAAGTTAGATCCTACTTTGAGAAAGTGACCAATACACACTAGTAGGAAATTATTATACTCTAAAAGTTAAAGTACCAGAAAATATAAAACTAGCGTATTTGGTAGAGTTCAAAATACGCTAGAGTTCAAAATACGCTAGTTTTATATTTTCTGGTACTTTAAACTCAAACTCAAACTCAAAATCATTTATTTTTAAATAAACCATTTACAGGTACTTTTGAATTGTCAGAGTCAGTCAGTCAGAAAGTTGAAGCTAGTTGCTCGTTCCAAACAGTAGGTTTCTATGGAGAAGAACGAGCAAGAAACTCCATGAACAACACTCTTTTAAAATCAATAATATGTTACAAATTTCGGTTACATCATTCATATTGAATCTAGGGTACAATGTGAGAACAATGTAACAAGTCGTGTACGTTAAAAGAGGTTTAGATAAAAATATAATCATAATAAACAATTCAAAATAAAATTAGAATAACCGAAGCAGCTAAGAGATGACCAGTCCCAACTAACGGCGCCCGTTCACGAACATGACGCACGGATCGGCATCATTTGACTCAACCATTTTGAAGGGAACCGAATGATCCAACACGCGCGCCACCGTCAGCGAGACATTCCAGTGAGCATGACATGCTCCCAACCGCCAGGGCACATTCAAGTCAATGAAAGACATACCTCGTAAATGGTAGCTTTAAATAACATAGTGCTCACATGTATGTGCTTTGAAAAATTATATAATACTAACACATTGAGTTTAACTTTTAGAGTATAATAATTTCCTACTAGTGTGTATTGTTCACTTTATGCAAAATACAGAATTTTATTTTATTATTTTTACTTGCTTTTGCCCGCGATTTTAGTTATCGCGGATGCAGACGAACGTAGTATTGGAATAAAAAAAAATAAGTTTAAAAACTAAAACCCGACTACAACAAAAAGTGATCTAAAAAGTACGAAACAAGAAAATATTTCACACAGAAATCAAGACATAGGTACAAAATGGTCAAGGTAAGCCGTGGTTGCATGCCTATATCCCATGAATGCGATGAACATGAATATAATGGCATGCAACCACGGCTTACCTTGACCATTTTGTACCTATGTCTTGATTTCTGTGTGAAATATTTTCTTGTTTTGTACTTTTTAGATCACTTTTTGTTGTAGTCGGGTTTTAGTTTTTAAACTTATTTTTTTTATTTAAACCATTTTGGAGACACAGCTAAGTATTATATTTTTAAAAGGTACTAGTGAACCCCTTTCTAATGATACTAAACACGGTATGCGTATCTTAATTTATTTGGTAATTTTTCCTTTTTTTAAATAATTTGTGACAAGTCACAACTAAATATTATATATTTGAATAGTACTAGTAAACCCTTTTCCAATGATACCAAACACGGTATGCTTGTCTTCATTTTTTTTTTTAATCTTTGTTTTTTTGTCCGCCAGAGGGCGCCGCATTGGATTCGGTGACACGTCATATAGCCTATAACCAGCGGACAATCAAGACGCTTCTAACGATACCTTATTTGTTCAGTTCTGATAAGTAGTTTAGGAGCTATGAGCGAACAGATGAACATACATACATACGTACATAGCCTGTCAAAATCATAACCCTCCTTTGGCTTTGCCGTAGTCGGGTAAAAAGTAGTCTTTCTTGGGGTTCAAACTATCTTCATACCAAATTTCATAGAAATCGGTTAAGCCGTTTCGTCGTGACAATGGAACAAAATTACTTTCGCATTAATAATATAAGCATGGATTATGTCATGTGTCTTCTACACCCTGAAAAAATGGGGCCAAACGAGGATGCATCAGACGTACTAAATTGTTGCCAGTCGAGATTGATATCACAGATGATGATGAGCTAGGCCGTAATCTTATTACCGAACCTGAATATCGTTAGGTACGGCTCGAGCGAAAAAACTATTCGCTGGTAATGTACAAGCTTTCCGTATGTGCCATAATATCTTATTACGGTACATAAGGAACGATTAAGGCGGTAAATTTGACAATGCTTGAAGTAATAACCCGCTAGTGCGACGTTAAACCCAATCTAAATGCAGACGATCGGCAATCTAGACCCGTATACCAATACTACTTAGTATGCTTCACACTATGCCAATTTTCTGCCTTACGTCGATTCAGATCTCTATTCTATTCGATTACTGAAAATTTGAATCGGAATGTAATTTCCTTGTCTGGTGTATTGGTTGTAAAAGGTACTTAGATTTACTGTAAGCTAATTTTCTGTTACAGCTCGAATTTTGAATTCAATCTAGTTGAAGGCTTTTCTTCTATTACATGCTAATGAAACTGAAATCACCATATAAATGAGATCTAGAACTATCCAATTTAAATATTTTTATTTCATTCGGGAAACTTACAGATAGCGTAAAACTATGCTTGTAAAATATATACTAACTGATGCCCGCGACTTCGTCCACATGATTTATTTATTTATTTATTTATACTTCATGCACAAAGGTACAAAGGCGGACTTAATGCCATAGGCATTCTCTACCAGTCAACCAAGGGTGATAAAGAGATAACATGGCAGGTGCATATGAATATATAATATCGGTACTAATACATGTAAATGATGAAAAGTTGCTGTAAATGCAATCATTTCATCATAGCCAATAATGAGGCATTCCCAGCACAAGTATCATTTGATTACTTTCTGGGAAGCCCCGGCAACTTACTTGTAAAGATTTACTGAAATAAATACATTTTTTTTTTAATAATATTTACCTATTTAAGTTGAAGTGAGTTAGTTTTCCGTAAAGAAACTTTCCACCCATAAATTCTTAAGCCGAGACACACTATTCTACGGGTGTTGTTGTTCGGGGGTTCTTAGGTGTTGTGTGTGTTTTGGGTCTAAATCATTCGTCCGGGGAAGTACTATTACCATACCTATTACTGTTACAAAACAGAATTCCTGTGTTCTAATTTGAAGGGTACAGGTGTCAGCGTAATTACACACATGAGACATTTCAACTTTGTTTCTGGGACGAAACAAAGTTGAAACCAGAAGCCTAGCAGATGCTAGGCTCAGGAGCCTAGCATCTGCTAGGCTTCTGGTTTCAACTTTGTAATACCAGGGTATTACAGATGTTTATAGGCATCGATGACCACTTAACTTTATGGAGGCCGTTCGCTCATATGCTATCCAATAAAAATAAACTTATTTCGGATAAGGCAAAGCAATGAAGCAGATTTCTGTTTAATGATGGCATAAGAGCATGTGAACATACCAGATGTACTGCAGAAACAGGGCGACCCCAACAGCATTCTGAATCCATTGTTGTATTGCACCCGTTGTATTGTATAAACATGACATTTAAAAATACTTACAATGATAATATAATAGACTGCTTCACACCAATGTTTTTTTATATGGGTGTGACACAGTTCTCCCGTTGGCAAACTTCATAATCTTATATACTGTTCTTACCTTCCCAGGTCTCAGATTCTGGCGTCAGGACCCTGGCACGAAGGTGTTATAAGCTCCGATACCTGAACGCCCGAGGGTGTGGAGCGCTTGGAGACGACGGAGTGGAAGCCATTGCCAGGGGCTGTTCCAGGCTTAGGGCGCTTGATCTAGGTGCCACAGATGTGTCAGAGCCTGGTTTACAGGTAAATAATTATATTTAGACTAGTCTGTTACTCTCCAACTCCAAAGCTTGAACTTAAATTGAGGGGATTTCGATGTAAGATCTGACAATGCTGTCATGATTAACATAGTATATGAAACTTTTAAGTAATTCGGGAAATCGAACGTGTCGGTGTGAAGGAGAGTAGCAACCAATCACGCACCGCAGCCGTTGTCGTCTCACGAGAAACGCCGAACTCTCACGAACGATCGATGTCGTTGTCGTAGCTTCATTTTGAATTAAATGTTTTAAATAAATGTTTCTAATTGATAATACAAACTGTACTAATTTCAACGGTATTGTATCAATAACCTTCTTAGTCGATGCCAAAACAATTGATGACCCCGACGTGACAGTTTCCTTTGTCGCCTTCGAAAAGCGTGCATACGTGAATATGTCACAGAAGAATGGTTCAATTAGGGATTTGATCAAATCCCATAAGGCATAGGTCAAATCACAGCAGATGTTGCAATGTATAACAACTCCGTTGTGTCATTTCCCTGAAGAAAGTTAGTGATTTGATCTAATCCCTAAACAGGTTTAGTTAAATGGTGAAATAATTAAGTAAACTAGCTGTTATTGTTATGAATTGTAACACCGTGGCATGTGGTAGTAATTTTCTAAAATGTTCTTATCATCTTCTTCCCCTCCCACAGAATAATACCTTAGATATAATATTTTCGTTGGCAGGCTTATCTAATTACCCTACTATATACATCATCTCTGTCTCTTCCAGATTCTTGCCCGATGCTGTCCAAACCTCAAAAAGCTGGCTCTTCGGGGCTGTGAGCTAATCGGGGACGATGGCTTAGAAGCCGTGGCATATTACTGCCGAGGGTTGACACAACTCAACATCCAAGACACTCCGGTCACGTTACGAGGATACAGAGCCGTCAAGAAGTACTGCAAGAGATGTGTTATTGAACATACCAACCCTGGATTTTGTTGAGGAGACTAGACGAGATTTATTGGTCTTGGGATAGATTCGTCAAGGCTTTTGGACGAGGGCTTATGCTTGTTAGAAAAATCAGTTTGCACAATAATCTTTTATAGATTGGTAGGCGCAAAAAAGTTATTTAAATAACAACTGAAAAACGGCGAGTAGACTTCAAGCCGTAGGTGATTCAGTACAAACCGGTTTATAAACAAAAAAAAAATTGTTTAATTGTATAAAATATAATGGTGACGTTTTATGAAATAGTTTAGTGCAACTGAAGCAGATCCTGAGTCCAAAAAGTTTGCCTGGTCTTTTGGCGACTTTAAGCCTTGTAGATACGGCTCAATCTCAAAAATTTTTGTTCTTGGTGGGTATTAGTTCACAACTTTTAACTCAGTGTGTGTCTTTTAACCCTATGCCGAAAAAATATGCCTTAGCAAGGAGAAGGCTTTCATTACATCCTTGAAACATGCATATTGTTAATGCGGGTTTAGAATATCTTGATTAATACCCAGTAATGTACATACATCACCTCTCATTAGAAAGGTGATGATGATAAATTATATAATGACTTTACCTTGACGAGATTGTCAAGTTTCTATTTAAATCTTTCCTATTTTCATTTGTATATAGTAAAGAGATTTTTGTTCACTAACATAGTTTTTTATATACATGTAAATGCTTTAAATATAAATATAACCGAGTAAGATAATGTTTTAATGTATTTTTGTAGGTTTAAGTATATATATTTATGTACAGGGTACAAAAACCTAAAGGGTGTGTTAGACGCGCGGGGATAGGCAGAAGACTGTTCTGCCAGGGAAATCAATGGAGGTTGAAAATGGTTCTAAAAAAAATCTAAGGAAAATATTCATATCGCTTGCCTCCGTTTCTAATACGCGTTTAAATATCATATTTACCAATGAACCTAAGTAATGTTTTCATCATGATTTATGTTACAGACTTGGTTTTGGTTATAAACAGGGCCTGAATCAAATTAACATACTACCTATTCACAATTATTTTTAAGATGGATATACACTGAGCGTTTTCACGAGGATTTCGATGTAATTTAACGTTCTTACAAATGGTGCAATACAAAACAAAAGCTCTAATTAAAAAACATCTCCATGTAATGTAACATTCTTGCGAATGGTCGACGCTGTGTTCGACGTAATGTTTAAGGCGAGTAAGTAGTCGGATCAGCAGCCGTGTCTTTGTTCGATGAAATGTTACGCAAATTCGCTTGTTGGTTTATAAAATAAAGTTGTAACAAAGCTTCGAACTTCACGCTCAATGTTCGGTCGTAAAGGGTGACATTAGAGCGGCATGATGTTTTGTTACACGTAAATGCTCAAGTGTATACTCACTTTCACATTTAAACAAATTCATCGCTCGACGTAAGATCTGCGTCCATCATTTCAGATAGTGAGTGGCCATGAACACATCCTGTAGAATCAGATTTATTACAAAAAAAGAAATTGATTGCAAAATACTTACTATCCAACAGTTTTATTCAAAATAATATTTTACATAATATATTATGTCACAATTCGGACAAATAATGTGCCATAGAGTGATTCGTTCTAAAATTAGACTTAAATTGACATCAAACGGTAGAAGTTAGTATTTTATACTACAAGAAAAGCAATGTCTTTACTAGCGAAAACGGATTTTGAAATAAAATACGATATTTAAAAGTAATACCTACACTGAACCTTGGGAACTCGTATGTCGAATTTGCCAGCAAATATTCAAAGCCGCTTTCGCTGTTGGGAACGCAACTTAAAACTTATAAATATGTAATTAAAGCTAATATCTTCAAAAGATATATGGCGCCCTAGTATAAATTATTTCTATATTAACTGAATTGCCATTGTTGATTTAGTTTTTATTATTAAATTATATTTTTTAACAATTATTTTTGTTTGTTTTCTTTCTTTAAAAGTTAAGGAGAAAAGTGGATTATGGCAAAAACGGTCAAGCCTGTATAGTCTATATATCTACAAACAAATTATTAGATAATTAATAAATTGTTTGTAGATATGTAAAGATAAAAAACTTGAGAGGTGTCAAGGGACACCCGGATGGAACGAAGTTCCTTTCGATTAATTAGTGAAGGAATTGTAATAAAACAATTCCTTCACTAATTAATGTGATGCGTTAAAGTGAATTTAAGTGGCTTTAAGCCAGGGCAAAAAAAAAAGCGAGGAATGAAAAGTTGTTATGGCTGCTTACATTGTAAGTAAGTAATTTTAAAGATTAACATTTTCTAACATGTTAGTACAATGCGTAGTTATTTAGATAGAAAGACCAATAAATTATTTCTGCGCCATCTATTGGGCGTTCGTAATTCGATCTCGAAGAGCACAGTTGCGCCAATAACGTTAATAGATGGCTCTTAAATCAAATATACAAAAGTGTCGTGACAACTTTTCGTAAGAATTTTTTCCGTCTAGCCCCCTTTCACAACGCGCGATAAGGAACTTCGTTCCAAAAACATTTGACGACACAGTTTCCGCAGTGGTTGAGCGATTCACTGCTGCGCAGCGTGTTGCGGGTTCGATTCCCGCCCAGGGTAAATATTTGTGTGATGAGCACATATGTTTGCCTTGTGTCTGGGTGTTGTTTATCTATATATGTATGTATTTAAATGTATTTGTGTATGTATATCAACTGTCTGACACCCATAGTACAGGGTTTCCCTAGTTTGGGGTCAGATGGCTGTCTGTGAAATGTTCCCACATATTATAAAAAAAAAAGCACACACCACGTTCACTGTCCATGACCCACCTGTGGGTCATTTTGGGTTGGAATAAGACGTCCGTGCCCACAGATATAGATAGACCTATATCTGTGTCCGTGCCACACATGTGGGTCACTGTTCTTTTCATAAAAATGGATTCTTTCATACATAATGGGTCACTCTGCAAATTGGGGATAAAGGCCCCCCCCCTACTTATATGGCCCTTATGGACCTGAAGTGGTATAAAGGCAATTATCTCAGTACATAGGAACGAAACACTAAATTGGACGTGAGACATAATTTCGGTTGAACAGTTAACGTGTTAAAAAGCACTTTTGAAAATCATTTGTAAGAAAATAAATTGAATCTAGTAGCCTCATCTAAAAGTTTCGTATGGGAAAGAAACTCCATTATTTTTATTTTACAAAATTATACAACGTACCCCAAAATTTAACGTTAAGCGGACACCGGCGAGAGCACAAATTGATATAAAGTATAATATTGTAATAAGTTATAATAACTTAAATAATTAAAAAAGTCGGATCTTTTTATTTTACCCTGGGTAATCATAAAAATGAGTTTGCCCACTTTCTGGTGCTTAAAGTTGAATTTCTGGGTCGTTGTACACGTTAAGACGACCTTGATCAAAACCACTTTAGAGGTATGAGGAACAGAGTGTAAAGTTCCTCATCCTCCATAGAAAAGGGAGGATCCTCCAACCAAACGGGTGTTGTGTCTGGTGGGCTACTGCCCGACGGTTGTAGTGGGAATTTTGTATTATGCTAATGTCGCTGAGCATTCTGCTTGCGCGATCTAGGAAACGTCGGTTGTAATACGTATCATGTGCGATAGATATCGCCACACCATTACAAAGTAATTGTTGCATGCACCTCTCGTGGTTGCATGCAATCCTGGTAGGTGCATGCAATAGTTGCCTATTCTCCTATTCACAATGTTTTGTGTGCGTTACTTTGCGCGGTGCTGTAAGCAGTGATTTTTCACACCAAACAATGTGGGAATGGATGTCGTTTCCCAGGAATCATTTTTACTTTATGTTATTTAGTTTGATAGACAGTAATGTGTTTGTTATAGTTTTCTGGGATGCATGTGGGCAGCTCTATACCAGCGTGGATGGCGATCTCTGGGGGTGGCCTACGTTCAACAGTGGCAATAGGCTGAAATGATGATGATAGAAATATAATAGGATTCCCTTTCAACATTTAATTCTGATTTCGACTTAACGTATAGCAACAAAGAAACTTGAGTAAAGCTGACGTAAAGTTAATTAAATCCTTTACGTCCTCATAATGAATGTTAAACAATGTCTTGGTAACGAGATCGCTCAACACATATTAAGTCTTCAAATTGCCTTTATGGTCCTTCCTGAGTAAAATATTATAGCTAACACCTTTATGAACCGGTATTATGATC
Source organism: Charanyca ferruginea (assembly GCA_947361185.1). Taxonomy (NCBI): domain Eukaryota; kingdom Metazoa; phylum Arthropoda; class Insecta; order Lepidoptera; family Noctuidae; genus Charanyca; species Charanyca ferruginea. The sequence continues at coordinate 16,641,932 of OX376077.1, read as the reverse complement.
CTTGTTGGCTTAGTGTTACGGGTTATTATCGCATTTGATATCTTACCTCGACGACTTTGTCTTAGAATAATAATGACAGAATAAAATAAGGGTTGTTTTATCTTGATAAGAACTAGGCTGTGGTTTAATCAGCAGAGCGGTAAGCGTCGTAAATAATAATAATAATGCACATAAAAACACTGTCTCTGTCTAGGTTGTCTGTATTTGTCTCAGGAGACAGTTTTACAGTTTGCATTATACAAAATGTTACAAAGATCCCAAATGATTGAAAGTAAACAAAAAAAAATGTAAAAGAATGTAATCTATACTTTCCAAACTTAATATTATAAATGCGAAAGTAACTCTATCTGTTACGCTTTCACGATAAAACGGCAGAACCGATTTTGATTAAATTTCGTATGAAAATAGCTTGAACCCTGAGGAAGGACATAGGCTACTTTTTAATTCGCAAATTAAATTAAAATAAAAGTTTAAATACTCGGTACTTAATCTAAAAAGCGCGTCTACTTTATACTTTTCTGTACACGTTTTGCACGAATCACATTTATTGACATTTCCATATCACACAATTTCAATATTAAAGAGCTACTTGATCTATTTACATTGAACTCTAAAATTCTACTACTATTGAAAATGCGAAAGTTTGTGAGTACTGATGGATATTTTTTTCTCCACCAAAGCAATGAAGTTCGACGAGTCCTGGAGAAACTAGTCAACTGTCTTGGATCCCGCAACGAAATTAATCAGAAAAGAACAGCGGAGGAGTAAGAAAAAAATATATTTTCTATTTCCCTCAATATGAAGCAGGTGACAGAACAGAACTAGGCCATTAGTTGCCAAGCCCCACGGATTACAATTATTATAATTAATAGGTAGGGATTAATTAATGTTTGCTTGCTTACGGAATAAGCTGAATTTGGGCACAAATATCTAATGGTCTAGCTTTACACGTAGGCTATAATCTCGTTTTTGTGTTCCTGTGGAATAAATTAGGGCTTACGCTTAATTTTCAGATTACAAAAGGCAAATAGATCGCGCGGAACACCGAGAGTGAAGGCAAAAAAGCAAATACAAATTCAAAAGCTAATACACGCGGTCTATCTGTCTTCTGTTTCATAATCTGAGGCTTAATTCTAAAGTCACACACGAAGTCGCGGGCAGTAGCTAGTGTCAATATAATATGATTCTTAAGATGAGAACGCGTCGCTGCACACAGATTTCAGTACACGCTTTCAGTAAACACAGTCCTATATTATATAAGCACGTCTATGTACATTCGCAAGAATAAATACCTAGGTATGTAACAATCACGAAAAATTCAAAAGCAATTTTCGCTTTAACCTTTTGACCACTACTGTACAGTCATGTATACAGGGGTGGGGATGGCAATAGCACAAAAAAGGATCATGGTAGGATTTGGTAATTTGGTGTAATTGTTTTTATTGAGCATTTATAATATTAAATTATGACGCCACAAGTTGCCGCTCTTCTCACAAGTTAGAAAACCAATATTTCACATGGTGTTTTATTTTGGTTACGTTTATATACTCTTTAGTATATATTTTTTTTTATTTTGTTTTGGGGTTTATATGAAAGTTTCAAAATATTCTAATGAACTAAGTACTACCAGTATTTTAATTTTTTTGTCGTATCGCCGTCCCCGCCGTCCGACCTTGTATATGACAAAGCAAAATGTGCCCAGTACGCCACGGCAACATTGTTTTTTTATTTCCTTTGCTAATTATGTTCCTTGACTCATCCTAATTTATATTACTTGAATTTATTTCTTTACATCATCGTCATCATGTCAACCTTTAGACGCCCACTGCTGGGCATAGCTCTCCCCCAACGGGGAGTTCAGCCGTAATCGCCATGCTTGGCCGATGCATATTGGCGATCGTAGTAGGTGTGACGGTGCTCAGAAGGTCGCTGCTGCCCATTCTCTAGTCATCCTCTAGTATCCCTCGTCGTCTTCTACGACACTCACGGGTAGAAATGAGGTGGTGCTATTCGCGGCCGGCACCACACGGCTTTCTTTATATTTCATCCATATTAACATAGATGATATAATTCTCAACTATTTTGTAGGTACTAAAGGATAAATTTGTTTTTGCTTTTTTGACTTCGCGGTCAAAAGGTTAAGTTTTGACAAAAAAAAATGATGGATTTTCTTTACAGCACAACAAACGTCTTTCCAAATGTGAGTATTTGATCCTCAGATTATGAAACAAAAGGCAGATAGACCGCGCGAAACACTGAGAGTGAAGTCACCAAAGCAAATACATATCAAAACGCAATCCCGTTGACACGAGTCAATACAGCACTAAGCGCGGCATCGTTAAAAAATACAAATACAAATTCAAAAGCGAATACAATCACGAGATTGTAGGTATTCGCTTTTGATTTGTATTTGCTTTGGTGGCTTCACTCTCAGTGTTCCGCGCGGTCTATCTGCCTTTTGATTATTATTGATGATTATCTGTCTTTTGTTTCATAATCTGAGATTAAATCAATGAAATCAGTCAACACATTTTGCATAGCGCCATTATCCGAAGCCACCTGTCCAAGAAATGGTTAGCACTCTGTTGTAAAAACTCAATTAGTCGTAAATCCGGAAAATATGACTCAATTCAAATTATATGGAGAAAGAAACATGAGAACACAAAGGAACAGGGTGTATTGTTATCTAAATTGGATGAACTTGAGAGAATGTTTCCGCAGGGATGGCACGTGGAAGCTAATATCTTTATTCAATAGAAATTAGGGTTCGCCGCGAAGCTAATGTTAAAAGCGGAGAGAAACGGTCAAAGAGTCTAGTCTCTTTCTAGGCGTACCTATCGATGGCAAATACGGATTATTCTTACACATAAATATACAGTCACTTAAATAAACCAAAAACAAAAATGTACTGAGGGTTTCATTAACGTATCCGATTTTGTATGACATTTAAAAAAATATATTGTACATTGTATTTTATACTAAGTATGTAGAGAAGCTTCTCGGGGTTAAGCTCGTATTTTGAAGATAATTTCGAAAGCGGATGGTGTCCTGGCGCTTGAAGCAGCTTAGTAACACTAAAGTTGGAATTTAGGACGCCAGTAACGAAGAAATATGGAATTTAGGAACAAATAAGATAGCTAGCTTGTAATCTAATGTCTTTCAAATTTAGGCGTCGAGCACGAGGCATCTAAGGGCTGTCATCAAAATGAAGAAGACAGAAATGTGTTACATAATGATTAACACAAGGTACACTTTTGTACGAAAACGAGGAAATTCGCCGCAGAACTAAGGTCACCGCCTGTAACAATTCTACTACTTTCATGAAATAAAAGGCTAAATAGACTGGTACGTTAAAATTGAATAGCTCTCACAAGAATGCGATGAGTATAAAAACAGAGATATAAAAAACACTAACCTAGACGCACTAAGTTGTGGCAGAGATTTCCAGGCTCCACAGCCTGGCCGGGAAACAGGATCGGCCGAAGAAAAGACTGCCGCGGTCGGCTCCTAGCTTTGGGACGGAAGTCCCCGGGGAATCTTAGCAGTAAGACCCGCCCTCGATGGCACGACTCAGGACAGTTACCGACTCTTGGTTGTGGACCGGTAGACTTCTAAGTAATTCAGCGTGTTACTTAGTGGACAGCGAGATCTAGACTGACTCATTTGACAGGTTTCTTTTCTGTCGGCTCTTCCGAAATTCATATTATTTTCCAAGTAAGAATTTTATTTCTGGAACGCCCGTATTGTCATATAGCGGGGTATTATAGTACCGAGTAGTCTGCCAGTTATTTTTATAAAGTTAGTGCGTATAGGATTTTTAAGAACACCAGATACATTAGCGGGTGTCCAGCTGTTTAGTATAATACAGCAATACACACATATATTCGACTACAAAATATCAGTTTGAAGGTTTTAAGTTATATAAGCCGAAAACTAATTAAAAGAATTACTGACAATTGTCAAGGTTGACAACTGTCTTTGACAAACATGTCACAACAAAACATTATTTATTTTCCAGATTTATAAAAAGGAACTATAATGTATTTAATTAGCAGACACACAGTCTTTATGCTCGATGGAAAATAATGTATAAAGCAATAAAAGATTCCATGAATCTATAAAAACAAGTATTATAAAATGTAAACAGACATTGAGAAAAATGATTTCATGCATAAAAAAAGTCAATATAGCATATGATAAACATATACTATACGCCATGGCTCTTAAAATATGCAAGTTCAATTGGCAGTGGGCAGGCCACATTACTCGAAGAACTGTTAACCGATGGGAAAGAAAGGTTCTCTAGTGGCGACCACAAACTGGAAGACGCAGCGTCCTACCAGGTCTCGAATCAGGTGGACCGACGACATCGTCAAGGTCGCGGGTAACCGGTGGATGCAAGTGGCAGGTTGCTGCGAGTTGTGTCGTTATATGGGGGAGGCCTATGTTCAACAGTGGACGTCTTCTGAAGTTCTGACTGATGGTGACACTTTTGTAGCTGTCGGAGATAACGTTAGTTTTTCCTTTGAAGGAGTTAGGCAAAAAATTCCATACTTTTCAGAAATTAAAGTATATTGAGATCTAATCGTGGATGTATTTTGTTTGAAAACTACAAAAAACTGTTTTTTTATACTACATCTGGTCGATTTTTCGTGCCTATTTCAGAGAATTTATCTTTAACTTAATTTTATTCGACCTTCTTCTTGCTTAGGTATTTCACCTAAGCAAAAAGAAGGTCGGATAAAATTAAGTTAACTATTTCACTTTTCTTGCTGCCATCCTTATGTGTTTATTAGCATATATTAACATTTCAGAACATACCTTTAGGCGTTATCGGATTTATATGACGTTCATGAAATACCCAATAAGATTATATTTCCAAACTTCAGACATATTATGAGATACCGTGTATTTCGGCTTATTCGTGTATATTATAATATTGTTCTGATTAATATTACTGCTATTATTTAATACGCGAAAGTTTGTGAGGATGGATGAATGGATGGATGATAAACAGATAAACACATTTTTTGGTAAGATATTTTTTGTTGCTTTTTGGTTTTGGTTTTTTTTTATTCAATGAATGTGTGTTACTTTTACACGCTTCTTCTTCTTAGCGTGTCGATGGCAAATGCTGATAAAGTATTTTGTGTATGTAAATGTGTATGGATGTGTATGTATATATGTATGTGAGTGTGAATGTGTGTTTGTTCTTGTCAAAATCCTTCTTTGACCCAGTATTCAGCCACGGCAACGCCATCCACTGACGCTTAAATGGCTGTAACAATCAGGGCAGGATTTGTACAAAAAAATAAATAAAGATGTTTAGAGAAGTTGAAATTCTAATTCTTATATTCTTGGTTACCTAAAGAGTATCTTCAGGCATTTACAATAACGAATTTAACAAAAAGCTCATTATTTCAGAACGAAACGGCGACTGACAGTAACAGTGCCACTGATAGCCGCCGTTACGCAGTTCTCTCTGAAATTACATCGTTTTATGGGAAATAATATCACAAATAATGATTATTTATGTCCACACACTTGTCACATCACTTGTCTGCCAATTAGATAGATCCGTCAACGTCGCTTGCCACTTTCTTTTTTTTATAAACACAAAATGGGCATCGAGATGAAACGAAAAAGTGTTATTTTCATTTAGTAATATTTTAATTATGCGGGGGTTTAAAAATATGGTAAGTATATCAATCTACTCCTGGTAATGTATTCTTCACATTAGAAAATATTTTAAATACTCTAAATTATTATTTTTTTATACAAATGAATGTATGGATCTTGCCATGATTCTTTAATTTATTATCCCGTTTTTGTATACCCGTGGGGTAATTTAGCTACTTGTACAGAGGCCAACACTTTAAGCTGCGACAATCTGAAAATTTCTTTTATAGATATTTAATTTATAGATAAAGTTTTCAAGTTTATTACAAAATAATAGGGTTTAAATTGAGTTTTTTTTACAATTTGGCTTGGCTTGGTGTGCTGGCTGGTACTTTGGCTTGATTTTTTTACGCAGGCGATGTCGCGGGCAGAAACTAGTATTAATTAGTTCTACTGGTTCAATAATAACGTTTCTCAGTCGATATGATATTGTTTGAAACAAATGATATAATTGTATGTTTCTTGATATCTCCAATCTGATTACAACTTTGACTGTAAATAGAACAGCGTTATCTAGCAATGATGTATAGAAGTGGTTTACTCAAAACGCTAAAACTTAAACCGTCGTTTCTCAGTCGACATGATATTGTTTGAAACAAATGATATAATTGTATGTTTCTTGATATCTCCCATCTGATTACAACTTTGACTGTAAATAGAACAGCGTTATCTAGCAATGATGTATAGAAGTGGTTTACTCAAAACGCTAAAACTTAAACCGTTTGTATGTCAAAGTCAAGTCATTTTTTTCAATTAGACAATTAAAAGGTACTTTTGACCGTCATAAAAGAAAAATTGTTCCCCTTCCAAAATAAAGTTTGCATAGAAAATAATGGGCATGAAACTCTATTAATCTTCATCGTCATTTTAACCTTCCCTTCCCACTGCTGGGCATAGGTCTCCCCCATGGAGGGGTACAGCCGTAATCGCCATGCTTGGCCGATGCATGTTGGCGATCGCAGTAGGTGTTATGTTACTCAAAAGGACGCTGCTGCTCATCCACTGGTCAATATCACTCTGTCGCCTTCAGCAACACCCACGGGTAGAAATGGGGTGGTGCTATTCGCGGCCGGGCGGGCACCACACGGCTTAAAATAATTAATAATTATATTTTGCATAACAACAGTAATTATATAATGAGAATAAATATAATGACCATCAAAAAATACTTTAGAATACCAAATGTAGTAAATGATCACCAAATCTTAGTGTGCAAAATAACCAAAATCTTTTTGACCCTTAAGTCCCCTGGGGCGGATCAGACATGGTTAAGTTAGGTTAGAACTGTGATCCCCTACGCCAGAACCATATCGCTTTTTACAGTCAAACTCATAAAATTTTGGTGATCATTTACTATATTTGGTTTTATTTTATTTACTATTTTTGGTGATCATTTACTAGATCGGGAGGTTTGTTAAACATAAACCTTATATAATTATACGTGGATAACGATGTACCTTGCATAAAATCCACTACATTACAGTATTGTTTAAAGTAAGTAATATCGTAATATCGTAATCGTAATCGTAATCGTAACTAATATTATAAATGCGAAAGTAACTCTGTCTGTCTGTCTGTCTGTCTTTTCTTCACGCCTAAACTACTGAACCGATTTGTGTGAAATTTGGTACAGGGTAAGTGTGAACCCCAACAAAGGACATAGGCTACTTTTTATTCGACTTCGACTTCGACTTCGTCTGCGTCCGCGATAACCGACATATACGCGGACGAAGTCGCGGGCAAAAGCTAGTAAGTTAATAAATTACAGTTAAGTTATGTTCATACATACATAGCGTACACATATTTATATATCAGCCTATATTGCCTTAACGACCCCAACCAGACTAGTCATAAACAGCCCGCTTCCATCCGCTGCCAGCCACCTTCCTCAGAGAAACCCCAAGCACACCCACGACACTCCATAGAAACGAAACTATATAATTGCCTACACTACTACCAAAATAACAGACTGTACAAATACGTGCGTGTGTGTGCGTGTCTACGCGCCGCTCGAACTAAAAGCAGTACCCAGTACCAGTCATTCGACGCGGGAAGAGGTGAGGAACAGTTTTGGAGGGAGGCGGAGCGTGTCGCTACTGACATCAGACAAGAAGTTAATAAAGTAAAATTCGCACGTAAACTTAAAAAATATTTACTAGATTCTATGTAAGTGTAGGTTTTAAGTATATTACATAGGTTACAGATGTACCTGATAATAGGTTTAATTTTAGAGAGAATCAACGATCTCACAGTTAAACTGCGTAAGCAGTTTTGTGGGGCAATGTACGTAGTTTTAAAAACTTTTTTAAGTGAATATAACATTCATTCATTCATTCATTCATACTGTGCCCCAAGCATCGCTCTCTCCGAAGCACACTGAGCAACTTTATATTTGCTGGGGTTTCAGCTCCGTAAGTCAATACGGGTAGGACGCGCTGGGCCTCAAGTCTGCTATTGCAATAGGGTCAGAATGGTCTATCATTGATTTCATAATTGTTGATTTTGACAAGTTTGGTAGGTAGTTTACTAATATAATGGTGTCATTATGACTTTCCAATGGTCAACCACTGACACGCCATTGAAAGAAATGATATAAAATGGTAATCTCGTACAAAATGACAACTGAATGACTGACCTAGGCGGTAATCTGCTAAAATTTTGACAGTTCCTTTGATCAGTAACCTACCATTAGAACGTCATTGTGCAGTCATTGCTTTTAATTCGATCGACCAATGGTCGACCATTATGAATTTAGCAGATTACGAACTTTTAGCAACATGACAATGGGATCGTGTTGGAATGACGAAATTAAAAAATAGCAGACTTGGCCCCCTGGTTACAAACCGTAGTCTTATGGGATTGTGGGATCGATGATTTCACTTTATAAATATTAAAACTATATGTCCGAGAATATCTATAACGATTGCGCTTAAATGGCGTTTCAAATCACGACGCAAAGGTTATAACGTATTGGACACTCGAACGTTATCGGGTTTATATTAAACTGTTATCTCGGAAAATATTAATTTACTTATTATATTAATTGAGTCACTTCAGTATCTTATCGATACGCGATACGCGTGTGTCCAAATACAAACTATTTTGGGTCGATATTAATAAATCTGGCATCGTGTCGATTCTATAATCAATTTGGACAAAAGGTGGGTCTGCGTCAGATCATAATACGGTTGGGTTGATTAAAATATTAATAATTATTATTTGTATATTTATTGGTACCATCTATTTAGCCTTTTGCCAACTACTTCACAGTCTAACCGCATGCAGGTGGATATCAGTGTATTACATCGAGCGACTGCCTAGATCTGATCCACAAAATATAGAGGTGACAGAAGGACCGCTCCCGCCATCTTCAAAAGTGATTACTAAATTTGCCAAACTCACTAGGGCTGCTACTGTATTGACTCTGTAGGTTTAATTTGTGACGACAATATGAAATTTTATTGACACTGGTTGGAACTCTTTGAAATTTATTATAACAATTTTTTTCTGTTCGTCATGAAATGTCTTTCATTTATTCATTTCACAACACGTGACGGTCGAGACTGAAGTCTGCTTGAAACTACTTGAGAATGCCTATAAACGTAATATCAATGTGTGCGAGCGAAAAATGGCGGTTTGTTCTGAGTGGGCTCTCTGCTCGGGCGCGCCGCAGCCTTACGTACTTTGTGTCTGATCCAAGAAGCTTATAGATAAAAGTGGAGGCAACACTCTAAATACCTAAAGGTGCTGCCACACTGCTGTTTAAAAATGTTTACTAACATTTTTTAACATTCTGTTAGGAATTGTTAATTGTTTTAAGTGCTCCTACACCGATGGAAAATGTTTACACACATTTATAATATTTGATTAAAAAAATTTTGTAACAAAAAAAAAACGCAATATCTGGTTGCGCCAAAAAACACAAGACAAAAAACAAAAGACAAAAAGACAAAACAAAACAAAAGACAAAAGTATAGTGTCAAGGATTTGGACATTGACAGTTGCCTAACAATTTTGTTCAGAAATGTTTACTAACCTAATATGAAAACATTTTCTAACATTGTGATCGTATGTTTTTACTAACGTTTCTAAACATTTTTAAACAGCAGTGTTAAGTGCTATTTTATATCAAGATGATTCATAGATGTCAAGAATATACCTAGTCTTGCCATAAATATCGTCACGAAGAAAAATATTTTTTTTTTTTTTTGCACTTAATATTTATTACTTTTACAGTGTGTTAGTTTTATACATAAATATAAAACAATTTAAAATATATTGGGCCATACTGCGTCAAAGCTGTCAGTGCGCGGATCAGCAAACATCGCCGACGCACTGCAGAAGGGTGTCAGTCGCAACAGTACCCTGAACGTATTGTTGTATTATTATATTCACTACTTATTTTCGTTACACTTAGGTCCACGTGAGCGAAGCCGCAAGTATAGCTAGTTTATAAAAACAAGAAAAAGAATTACACACAAATCAGCAAAATAGAACAAAAAGGTAATTGAAAACGTATAAAAATGTCCCGAGAGTAAATTCATAGATATTATTTGTTATTACAAAAGTTTTGCTCCACTCAACCGGACTGAAGTAATAAGAAATGTCAATTAAGAGATACTTTGCTATCGTATTTACTTTAATCTTTATGTGTGTCACAAAATTTTGTAACATATTGACTTTTTATGACACTATTTTAATTTAATGTTGAAAATGCTGCCAAGTAACCGGCTATAATATTTGTTATCAAATAATATTCCGTAAAATGTTGTTGAAAATATGGCAAATAAATCATTTGGCAAATGAAAATAGTTCAAAAGAGACTTCGGTCAATAGGAAAAAGTTGTTTTGTAAATCGGAGAAACATAGTTCGGTAAAATAATACCTATGGCACATGATACTTCGATGATCTAAAAATATGTCAAATAATGCATATAGCAAAAAAGGGGAACACCCAAATATTCCGAAATATTTTATTCCGAATTTCGATATTCCGATTTTCAAAAGTCCGAATTTCATAATACCTAAAAATTATGATCTCTATTATTTAAAATCACGAAAGTTATTTTACCGAATGTCGTAAATCCGATTTGTTTGTTTTCCGATTTTCATATGTTCGAAGAATCAAATGCTCGATGAGTTCTCGGTCCGAAAAACGAAATTACGAATTTCAATATTCCGAATAAACTGTTAAAATTAGGATTCTGATTCAATTCAGCTACGCATATATATTCAAAATGGTGTCCCCTTGTTTCGCAGACAGAAATTTCATAGAATTTCGTTTCCCAGAAAATGTTTCATATAATAATTGGTTCTTGTATTTTTATTTCGACTATTATTGTTTAAAGACTATTTACTTGAATGAAACATATTTCACAGAAACACAATTCAAAGAATTTTTAATCAAATTTTTTTGTTTAACAAACTTATCAAACAGTAGAATTACTTGACAGAACTGAATTGCTGTGAAACCGACTCCACGTAGTCTTGTCTGCCCTACCCCTAGAGTGTAATTTAAATTCGCGTAGGCGCGGAGGGGCGAGGCGGCCAGCGAGCTGAGGAGCAGGTGGTTTTAACGCCCGCCGCCGCGGCTGAGGCTGGCCGGCGAAGCCGGCCAGTAAGCCGAAGCTGCGGTGGTGAGCGTGAATACCATCTGCGACGATAAGCTCGCGTGGTACCGCCGGAGCCCCGCAACGCCGTAGCCGTGACAGAAACCATGCCTGCTGCATGTTGCATGTTCGCTTGCATGCTCGCTTGCATGATAATAATAATAAATAAAAAAAATAAAAATGTTTATTTCATCAACTAATATGTAAAAACACAGTTAAGTTTGGAGTCACCTTTTAAGCAAAGATTTGCTTGTATTAGGTGGTTCCGCTCCTCCAGTTTACATTAACTATACATAATATGTGTGAGAAAATAAACCACAGATAATTTTGAAAGCATGCAAAAGTATTTAACAATATTATACGTGTTGCAAAACAAAAAGAAGAAATAAAATAAATAAATAAAGTAGGCGCGCAGTTTTGTGTGTGTGTGTGTGTGTGTGTGTGTGTGTGTAGGGTTAGAGTGTGTGTATTGTTGTGGGAGATGTTGTTTTGTGTGCTGTTTGTTTTAGTCTAGTAGCAAATTGTATGTGTAGATAATCTGTATTTTGGGAATTATGTGATTGTGTGGAGTATAGACTCTATTTCTTCATAACTTTTGTTCGTCAACCATTCAGTAAGTGTCTTTTTGCAGTCGTGGTATGTCATAGAGTATATGGTGAGTATTTTGTTAAGGTAATTGTATATACGAGAGGACTGCTTTGTGTATTGTCTTGTAGCAAATGTAGTTTTGACTGAGGGTTCTGGAGCTACATTTTCCTTCCGCCTAGTTTGTGTTCTGGGAGTGACAAAGGGGAGGGATTTATGTTTTTTTATTGTTATCTGCAGGACATAGAGCTTTCTAACTGTCAAGAGGTTCGAAGTAAGGTATAAGGTTTCTGTAGGAAATCTTAATGGTTTAAAAAACATGACTTTTAGTAGAGCCCTCTGTGCCCTCTCTAATTCTAAAAACTTTGTTTTTGATGCTCCACCCCAAATTGGCAAACAGTACGTCAATATAGACTGACCCAGAGAAACGTAAATTTGCTGGATTAGATCTTTAGTAGCTACGTGACGAAGAGATTTGAAGGTCCAGATTAATTTTCTGACTCTGTTCATTAACAGTTCTAGGTGCAAGTGCCACGATAGCCTTTGATCAAGCATTACACCTAGGTATTTAGTGCTACTTACTTTACCAATTTTTAAACAAGAGCAGTTGGTGTTAGGGGTGTCAGAGCAGGTATGGATTTTAATCTGGAAATCTTGTGATGGCTGCGTACGGTTGGAAATGGAGAAACATACGTAGTTTGTCTTTGAAACATTTAGCGTTAAAAGGTTTCGATCGAGCCAGGTAGCTATTCTAGCCAAGCCACGTTCGGCGGTGTGACCGACGCTGTTCCACGTTTCTCCCGAGAAAACAATTGCTGTATCGTCAGCATATGAAAATATGTAAGCGCCTTCGATACACATGTTACATAGGCTGTTTATATAAATGAGAAACAGCGTCGGTCCGAGCACACTACCTTGTCCTACTCCGTATGTGACTATCTCTTCGGAACTTGTGACTGATCCTATTTTTACCACGTATCTGCGTTCGGTCAGATATTCTTTGATTAGTTTAAGTGGCATTCCTCTTACGCCAATGCCTTCTAGCCTGTGTAAAAGTATGGGGACAGAGACTGTGTCGAAGGCTTTTTTTAGGTCTAGAAATACTGCCAGACACTTATCACGACTGTCCAGTTTTTCAGTGACAATAGATGTAAGTGCCAGGACTGCGTCTTCTGTGGACTTTCCCTGTCTAAAGCCAAACTGTGACGGTGAGATTATGTTATTTTTTGTTAAATATCTAGTCAAGCGATGATTAACTAATCTTTCGACAATTTTAGATAAGGACGGTAGAACAGATATTGGCCTGTAGTTAGACGGATCAGCTGTGTCACCACTCTTGTACACAGGTGTTATTACAGCTTGTTTTAGGGCGGTAGGAAAAGTTCCTTGTTCAAAGCAGAGGTTAATAAGGTGTGAAATAATTGGCGAAATAATGGACTTGGCAGCTTTTAAGAAACTTATAGGGATTTGGTCCCAACCAGTAGCACTGTCGGATTTTAGGCTCATTATTACGGCTGCTACTTCATCAGGGTCAGAGCTGATAAGTACAAAGGACGAGACCGGTGAAATCGCAATGTTCTGAGGTAAGCTAGGGATACTGTTAGGGTTCTTCTCAGGGTTATTTATTATGTCGTCAGCAAGACACTTTCCTATAGTGGAAAAGTATTTGTTAATTTTGTTTACTGCTTCGAGAGGGGTAGCGGCTGATTCCAGTAATTCTGTATTTTGTGTTTTAGGTGGTTTACGTTGAGAAATATTGTTTATTGTTTGCCACAGCTTTTTAGGGTTTTTGTGTGTCTTATATAGTAGTTCGCGATCGTGTTTACGTTTTTGTTTTTTAATTATGTTGTTGCAGTAGTTCCTGTACCTCTTATAGGTGATTTTCAATATCTCGTTAAAAGGGTCTAGTTTTAACTTTCTCTGCATATTGTTGCGATTATGTATGCAACGCAGCAAGCCTAATGTCATCCAAGGTTTGATTAATCTATTTTTAAGAGGTATTCTAATAACAAGAGTACCGGCAGTGAGACATTTTTGCAGTAAGCTTATTAGGCTATCTATTAGTATATTGGGGTTAGTCAGATTTGTGAGGTCGTGAATGTTGTTAGTTGTTAAAAGCTCGAGTGATTTTTCTACGTTTATTGTTGTTTTAGTTCTAAATGTTTTATGTGTTTTCGTCAATTCAGAAAGTTTTAGAAAAATCATAGAGTGATCGGTAATAGTACTGTCGATAATTGCAATGAACGCTGTTTTTCTGTTAGGTCTTAGTTTTAGCATGAAGTGGTCTAGACAACTTTTGTCTCTAGTGGGATGCGAGTGTCCGGGAAGTAATCCGTGCATTGCTAACATATTTAAATAATTAAGTCTATTTGATCTCTCGTATGATTGCTCTTCTGGCTTATGTATTAAATTTATGTTGATGTCTCCAGTAATTATTACATTTTTATTTGAGGAAATGGTAGCAAGATGGAGAGATAAAGAGTTTATGAAATCATCCGCATTTGTCTTTGACGGAGAGCGATATATCCCTAGGACTATGAGATCGGGTTTAATATTTACTTGTAAACAGGAAGCATGAGTTAATTCAATCTCTTTTATTTGAGACTTGTGTGTGTTCTTAACAAAGACGACGACACCGTCAGCTTTGTTTAAATGTTTAGTAGTACGGCCAGCTGAGTAATTACTTAATTGAGGAATATTCTTATTAGGGTTTAGCCTGCATTCACTTAAAACAATAACGTCAGTGTTAAAATTTAGATTAGCTAGGTTCAATTGTAAGTCGTTGAAATTAGAGTAGATACTTCTGATATTCTGTGAGATAATCGTAAAATCAGTGCTTTTATATTGTATTGCTGTGCTTAAATTGTGAAGGGAGCAAATTGATACTTGGGCCATTTCTGTGCTATCTATTTCAGTTATAGTTTCCAGCGTTCTATCCATACTTGACTGGTAAGGGACTGCAGTACAAACATTCAGTCTTTTGTTGATTGGGGTGTGTGTGTGTTTGTGTAAGTGATAATATGTAAGAAAAGTAATGCAAGGTAGGTTTATTAGTGTGTGTCTTTAGTGTGTGTGTGCGCATTACAATAACATACTTTTTAATCCTTAATCTAATCAATAATAACAAAACAGTAATAGATAATTTTAACTTATTAACTGTAATCTTACGTCTAATAGAATTGAACATATAACAGTAACATAGATTATTGCAAGTATACTTTCCATTAGCATGTTGTTTAATTAGGACTAGTCATGTTTGTTGCATAAGCTTGTTAACTTGCATTTCGCTTTTAATTATTATTTTTGGCGAGCTATCATCTTTTTTGATGCATACTTGGCCGAAAGAAGTCCAGCAGTATTTATAAGCTTTAGATTTAGCCAGATCGCGGGCAAGAAAAAATAAGCGCGCCCCCTTGGAGGTAAGCTGTTCGGATACGTAGATGGGGGTGTATTCGTTAGTAGTAAATCCTAGATGTTTTGCACATAATTTATCTTTGTTTGCTCTGTTGTAGGTCCGAGTCGATATTAAAAAGTCAGTTTTTAGCATAGCTGATGTTAGCTCGACGACAATCGGACCATTTTTCACTTCATTGCGCTTGTTTGGGACCCGGAAAATGTCTTTTATGTCGTTTTGTTGCATAGGGCATTTAGTCTCATTTGACAAATGTGTAACCATTTTTATCAAGTCGCTCCTGGTTTCATTAGGCATTTTTGGTACGTTTTTTACCTCTATCGCAGTTTTCCGGCTACCTCGCTGCAGATCCTCGATTTTATCCTCTAGTAGGATTATATACTCCTCATCTTTCTTCGCCTTCATTTCTATTTGCTCTATTTTCTTCCTTAGCTCTTCGTTTTGAGAGGTGATAGAGGCCATTGAGTTTTCTATATTTGTGTTTGTAGTCCTAATTTCCATCAAGGTAGAAGTTATTTTTTTTATTTCCTCGCCCTGTTTTGCAATCAGTGAAGATATCAGTGTTTTTACCTCTTCTTTGAAGTTACAGAAGTCTGAGTCGTAGTCGTACTCTCGCGCTCGCTTGTTCCGTTGGGAGACAAAGTTGGGTGGAGTACTTTGAGTATCAGTACAAACGGAGATGTTTGACTCAGATAGTGCTCTATTGACTGAATGCTCCATTTCTAGTACCAGGGTATAATAAATACGGTGTGGTAGATGTTTAGATGATTGTCTCAAAAGCAGAAAAGCACTGAGTCCGAGTACCTTTTGTTATGAATCAGAAATAGGAGTATTACGGCCAGGTACCAGGAGATTATTAAGTGAAGGAGTTTGCCACAAAAGCTAGTTATCGTAATGCTCTGTACCAGGTAGCGGCGTTTACGCACACAGTAGCAATCCTGGGGCGGAGCTTGCTTAGCAATTCTATGGGAGGCGGCGCTTAGATAAGCTTGTTATTTTTGTCTCATTCACGTGTGTGCGCCTGTCAGCTAAGTAATGATGAGTCACAGTACCTTGTGTATGGTCGAGTCGGTTGGGGTACTAGGAGACTATTAGCACGTGGTATCGCTTGAGTCTTCGGCGCTCTCGTACGTAACGCTTCTTTGGCGCAATCTCCTCAGGTGTTATGCACTCCTAATTTTTTATGCGAATTAACTGAATAAAATATTGAATTTTTTTTAAGATAATTTTAAGAATGAGCTGTGGGCACGTCTGCACCTTGAGGCGGTCCGAGGGGAAGGGCAAATGATGCATGCTTGCTTGCTTGCATGCTGCATGCTTGCTTGCACGCTGCATGCTTGCTTGCATGCTGCATGCTTGCTTGCACGATAAACGATTGCACGATAACGATAAAGATAATCGGAATTTTAATAATCGGAATTCGTATTTTTGATGTTCGGAATTTTCATTATGTCGGACTTTGTGTTATTCGATCTTTTGAAACTCGGTATTTTGAGAATAGTAATTATAAACGTTCGGAATTTTGAAATTTTAGTATTATAAAAATAGGATGAATGATAAATCGGAGTTGCTATATTAGGAATTTTGAACTATTCGGAATTATGAAAATCGGTATTTTGAAATTCGTATTTCTGACTTTCGGAATAAAGTTTTTCGTATTTATGTAGTGTACCCGCAAAAAAGACGTCGGTCAATAGTTTTCGGTAAAGTGAAATTCGGAAAAGTGATCGGTTCCCCTCTAGTAAGGCAGACAAGACTGCGTGAAGTCGGTTTTGCAGAATTTTCCTGGTTTTTTACAATTTGTTATTGTACAATTTAGAGTGCAAATTATTATTTTTTATAAACAATTCGTATTTTTGTTTTATAAATCATATATCTGATGTACGAACCACATTTTTGGTGTGAATTCGATAAAAAAGGTAATCTAGTTTTGTTTTATTTTTTAGATTTTATTGTAGGACATGTTTAGTTAATCAATTGTTTTTTTTTGCACAGCATCCTTTTTTCTGGTATGCATTCAGTTAATTAGTGGAGTTGCCTAGTGTGCTGAAAAATTATACTGATGTGCATTTAAAAATATCCCATTATATTCCTTGACACATCCTAATTTATATTAGTTGAATTATTTTCTTTATATTTCATCTATATTAACATAAATGATGAATTCACTCTCGACTATATTGTAGGAAATAAAGTATGAATTAGTTTTTGCTTTATTGACGTGGCGGTCAAAGGTTAAGTTTTGCACAACAAACGTCTTTCCAAGTGTGAGTATTTAATCCACAGATTATGAAACAAAAGGGAGATAGACAGCGCGGAAAATACAAATTCAAATACAAATTACACCAAAGCAAATACAAATTCAAAAGCGAATACCTACAATCTCGTGATTGTATTCGCTTTTGAATTTGTATTTGTATTTGTTCTATTTAACGATGCGGCGCGGATGCAACGAAACGTGATTGTAGGTTTGATTTGTATTTGCTTTGGTGGCTTCACTCTCAGTGTTCCGCACGGTCTATCTGTCTTTTGTTTCATAATCTGAGATTAAATCAATGAAATCAGTCAACACATTTTGCATAACGCCATTATTCGAAGCCACCTGTCCAAGAAATGGTTAGCACTCTGTTGTAAAAACTCAATTAGTCGTAAATCCGGAAAATATGACTCAATTCAAATTATATGGAGAAAGAAACATGAGAACACAAAGGAACAGGGTGTATTGTTATCTAAATTGGATGAACTTGAGAGAATGTTTCCGCAGGGATGGCACGTGGAAGCTAATATCGCTATTCATTAGAAATTAGGGTTCTCCGGGAAGCTTATGTTAAAAGCGGAGAGAAACGGTCAAAGAGTCTAGTCTCTTTCTAGGCGTACCTATCGATGGCAAATATGGATTATTCTTACACATAAATATACAGTCACTTAAATAAACCAAAAACAAAAATGTACTGAGGGTTTCATTAACGTATCCGATTTTAAATGACATTTAAAAAAAATATATTGTATATTGTATTTTATACTAAGTATGTAGAGAAGCTTCTCGGGGTTAAGCTCGTATTTTGAAGATAATTTCGAAAGCGGATGGTGTCCTGGCGCTTGAAGCAGCTTAGTAACACTAAAGTTGGAATTTAGGACGCAACTAACGAAGAAATATGGAATTTAGGAACAAATAAGATAGCTAGCTTGTAATCTAATGTCTTTCAAATTTCGGCGTCGAGCACGAGGCATCTTAGGGCTGTCATGTAAATGAAGATGACAGAAATGTGCTACATAATGATTAACACAAGGTACACTTTTGTACGAAAACGAGGAACTTCGCCGCCGAACTAAAGTCACCGCCATGGCTCTTAAAATATGCAAGTTCAATTGGCAATGGGCAAGCCACATTACTCGAAGAACTGATAACCGATGGGGAAGAAAGGTTCTCTAGTGGCGACCATGAACCGGAAGACGCAGCGTTGGCAGGCCTCGAATCAGATGGACCGACAACATCGCCAAGGTCGCGGGTAACCGGTGGATGCAAGCGGCAAGCAGTTGCCGCGAGTTGTGTCGTTATATGGGGCAGGCCTATGTTCAACAGTGGACGTCTTCTGACTGATGATGACACTTTTGTAGCTGTCGGAGATAACGTTAGTTCTTGCTATTGAAGTAGTTAGGCAAAAAATCCATCATTTTCAGAAATTAAAGTGAATTGTGATCTAATCGTCGATGTATTTTGTTTAAAACTACGAAAACTGTTTTTTTTTACTACATCTGGTAAATTTTTCGTGCCTATTTCTGCGAATTTGGATTACCTAAGGAAAAGAAGGTCGTATAAAATTAAGTTCATTATTTCACTTTTCTTGCTGCCATCCTTATGTGTTTATTAGCATATATTAACATTTGAGAACATACCTTGAGGCGTTATCGGATTTATAAGACGTTCATGAAATACCCAATAAGATTATATTTCCAAACTTCAGACATATTATGAGATACCGTGTATTTCGGCTTATTCGTGTATGTTATAATATTGTTCTGATTAATATTACTGCTATTATTTAATAAGCGAAAGTTTGTGAGGATGGATGAATGGATGGATGATAAACAGATAAACACATTTTTTGGTAAGATTTTTTTTTTGCTTTTTGGTTTTGGTTTTTATTTATTCAATGAATGTGTGTTACTTTTACACGCTTCTTCTTCTTAGCGTGTCGATGGCAAATGCTGATAAAGTATCTTGTGTGTGTAAATGTGTGTGAATGTGTATGTATATTTGTATGGGAGTGTGAATGTGTGTTTGTTCTTGTCAAAATCCTTCTTTGACCCAGTATTCAGCCACGGCAACGCCATCCACTGACGCTTAAATTGCTGCATGGAATTAGCTGAAACAATCAGGGCAGGATTTGTACAAAAAAAAATAAAGATGTTTAGAGAAGTTGAAATTCTAATTCTTATATTCTTGGTTACCTAAAGAGTATTTTCAGGCATTTACAATAACGAATTTAACGAAAAGCTCATTATTTCAGAACGAAACGGCGACTGACAGTAACAGTGCCACTGATAGCCGCCGTTACGCAGTTCTCTGAAATTACATCGTTTCATGGGAAATAATATCACAAATAATGATTATTTATGTCCACACACTTGTCACATTACTTGTCTGCCAATTAGATAGATCCGTCAACGTCGCTTGCCACTTCCTTTTTTTTATAAACACAAAATGGGCATCGAGATGAAACGAAAAAGTGTTATTTTCATTTAGTAATATTTTAATTATGCGGGGGTTTAAAAATATGGTAAGTAATCTACTCCTGGTAATGTATTCTTCACATTAGAAAATATTTTAAACACTCAAAATTTTTTTTTTATACAAATTAATGTATGGATCTTGCCATGATTCTTTAATTTATTATCCCGTTTTTGTATTCCCGTGGGATAATTTAGGCTACTTGTACAGAGGCCAACACTTTAAGCTGCAACAATCTGAAAATTTATTTTATAGATAATTAATCTACAGATAAAGTTTTCAACTTTATTACAAAAAAATACGGTTAAAGATTTATTTCTCAAAAGCATTATAAATTCACTTAGAGAGAAAACAAATAGGTTTAAAAACAATGTTATCTGCCAGTAAGCGCAGATGAAAGCAAAAACAAAATATTAATGTATCTTAAACTAACATTACAATAATACTTCGACTTAACATACATCGTTTTAACAGGTTTTAACATAACACACAGAATAAACAGATCAGAAGAAGGTAGGTTACACATTATAAGAAACAACACAACAGTTTTGAGCAACGAGGGTAGGGTGCAATTTACTAGGCGTTGCGTGTTTACTAAGGCCGCCGACACAGTGCAGAACATAGGCGATTTATTAAATTGTTTTCGGTTTCTATTTGTCCATTACGTATTTATTTATTCTTGTTTATTTATGTAAACTGTCAGTATTTATTTATTTTTTGATTATATTTGTGTATATAGTTTTTATTATTTTGGTTAGTTTTTGTACATACATTTATGATTTTAAATAAATATTATTTAATATGTAACGTGTATTGTATATGTTTAAGTTTCTATGTATATATAATATATGTATAAGTATATATGTATATGTATATAATATATGTGTTGTGTATTGTATATGTATTTATTTATTATTTTATTTTGATTAATCGAAACGCAAGGAAAGATCTTTTAGTATATGTTTTTTTAATGTTTTCTTGTAAATGTATGACGACTTTATTTCTTTTATGTCTTTAGGTAGTTTGTTGTAAAAGTTGGCCCCCTCATACATAATATTCCTCTTTCCATACTTAGTCCTAGGCTGGGTTAAGCAGATGTCATTAGCTTGCCTTGTTAAAATTTTATAAGTTTGTGCCCTTTTTGTAAATACTAGCTGAGAATGTATGTCCTCGGTTAGAATTTTTCTTACGAGTACGCATGTGTTGTATTTATACATTTGAGGGAGATTCATAATTTGAGTTTCTTTGTAGATAAAATAAGGTTTAAATTGAGATTTTTTTTACAATTTGGCTTGGCTTGGTGTGCTGGCTGGTACTTTGGCTTGATTTTTTTACGCAGGCGATGTCGCGGGCTGAAGCTAGTATTAAATAGTTCTACTGGTTCAATAATAACGTTTCTCAGTTGACATGATATTGTTTGAAACAAATGATATAATTGTATGTTTCTTGATATCTCCAATCTGATTACAACTTTGACTGTAAATAGAACAGCGTTATCTAGCAATGATGTATAGGGAGGTGATGTGTAGGGTTTACTCAAAACGCTAAAACTTAAACCGTTTGTATGTTTGTACATATCTACTGAATTAGTGACCAAGAATCTATTCTATACTTTACGTAGATACATTATTTTACAATCCTGTTTTATTTTTGGAATTCTTACGTATGTCAAAGTCAAGTCAATTATTTCAATTAGACAATTAAAAGGTACTTTTGACGCCATGCTTGGCCGATGCATGTTGGCGATCGCAGTAGGTGTTATGTTACTCAAAAGGACGCTGCTGCTCATCCACTGGTCAATATCCCTCTGTCGCCTTCAGCCCACCCGTGGGTGTTCCCACGGGTAGGAATGGGGTGGTACTATTCGCGGTCGGGCGGGCACCACACGGCTTAAAATAATTAATAATTGTATTTTGCATAAAAACAGTAATTATATAATGAGAATAAATATAATGACCATCAAAAAATACTTTAGAATACCAAATGTAGTAAATGATCACCAAATCTTAGTGTGCAAAATAACCAAAATCTTTTTGACCCTTAAGTCCCCTGGGGCGGATCAGACATGGTTAAGTTAGGTTAGAACTGTGATCCCCTACGCCAGAACCATATCGCTTTTTAAAGTCAAACTCATAAAATTTTTGTGATCATTTACTATATTTGGTTTTATTTTATTTACTATTTTTGGTGATCATTTACTAGATCGGGAGGTTTGTTAAATATAAACCTTATATAATTATACGTGGATAACGATGTACCTTGCATAAAATCCACTACATTACAGTATTGTTTAAAGTAAGTAATATAAGTTAATAAATGACAGTTAAGTTATGTTCATACATACATAGTGTACACATATTTATATATCAGCCTATATTGCCTTAAAGACCCCTAACCAGACCAGTCTTAAACAGCCCGCTTCCATCCGCTGCCAGCCACCTTCCTCAGAGAAACCCCAAGCACACCTACGACACTCCATAGAAACGAAACTATATAATTGCCTACACTACTACCAAAATAACAGACTGTACAAATACGTGCGTGTGTGTGCGTGTCTACGCGCCGCTCGAACTAAAAGCAGTACCCAGTACCAGTCATTCGACGCGGGAAGAGGTGAGGAACAGCTTTGGAGGGAGGCGGAGCGTGTCGCTACTGACATCAGACAAGAAGTTAATAAAGTAAAATTCGCACGTAAACTTAAAAAATATTTACTAGATTCTATGTAAGTGTAGGTTTTAAGTATATTACATAGGTTACAGATGTACCTGATAATAGGTTTAATTTTAGAGAGAATCAACGATCTCACAGTTAAACTGCGTAAGCAGTTTTGTGGGGCAATGTACGTAGTTTTAAAAACTTTTTTAAGTGAAAATAACATTCATTCATTCATTCATTCATACTGTGCCCCAAGCATCGCTCTCTCCAAAGCACACTGAGCAACTTTATATTTGCTGGGGTTTCAGCTCCGTAAGTCAATACGGGTAGGACGCGCTGGGCCTCAAGTCTGCTATTGCAATAGGGTCAGAATGGTCTATCATTGATTTCATAATTGTTGATTTTGACAAGTTTGGTAGGTAATCTACTAATATAATGGTGTCGTTATGACTTTCCAATGGTCAACCACTGACACGCCATTGAAAGAAATGATATAAAATGGTAATCTCGTACAAAATGACAACTGAATGACTGACCTAGGCGGTAATCTGCTAAAATTTTGACAGTTCCTTTGATCAGTAACCTACTATTAGAACGTCATTGTGCAGTCATTGCTTTTAATTCGATCGACCAATGGTCGACCATTATGAATTTAGCAGATTACGAACTTTAGCAACATGACAATGGGATCGTGTAGGAATGACGAAATTAAAAAATAGCAGACTTGGCCCCCTGGTTATAAACCATAGTCTTATGGGATTGTGGGATCGACGATTTCACTTTATAAATATTAAAAAAACTATATGTCCGAGAATATCTAAAACTATTGCGCTTAAATGGCGTTTCAAATCACGACGCAAAGGTTATAACGTATTGGACACTCGAACGTTATCGGGTTTATATTAAACTGTTATCTCGGGAAATATTAATTTACTTATTATATTAATTGAGTCACTTCAGTATCTTATCGATACGCGATACGCGTGTGTCCAAATACAAACTATTTTGGGTCGATATTAATAAATCTGGCATCGTGTCGATTCTTTAATCAATTTGGACAAAAGGTGGGTCTGCGTCAGATCATAATACGGTTGGGTTGATTAAAATATGAATAATTATTAGTTGTCTATTTATTGGTACCATCTATTTAGCCTTTTGCCAACTACTTCACAGTCTAACCGCATGCAGGTGGATATCAGTGTATTACATCGAGCGACTGCCTAGATCTGATCCACAAAATATAGAGGTGACAGAAGGACCGCTCCCGCCATCTTCAAAAGTAATTACTAAACTTGCCAAACTCACTAGGGCTGCTACTGTATTGACTCTGTAGGTTTTATTTGTGACGACAATATGAAATTTTATTGACACTGGTTGGAACTCTTTGAAATTTATTATAACATTTTTTTTCTGTTCGTCATGAAATGTCAATGTCTCTCATTTATTCATTTCACAACACGTGACAGTCGAGACTGAAGTCTGCTTGAAACTACTTGAGAATGCCTATAAACGTAATATCAATGTGTGCGAGCGAAAAATGGCTCTCTGCTCGGGCGCGCCGCAGCCTTACGCACTTTGTGTCTGATCCAAGAAGCTTATAGATAAATGTGGAGGCAACACTCTAAATACCTAAACGTGCTGCCACACTACTGTTTAAAAATGTTTACAAACATTTTCTAACATTCTGTTAGGAATGGTTAAATGTTTAAAGTGCTCCTACACCGATGAAAAATGTTTACACACATTTATAATATTAGATAAAAAAAAATTTGTTACAAAAAAAAAAAACGCAATATCTGGTTGCGCCAAAAAACACAAGACAAAAACAAAAGACAAAAAGACAAAACAAAACAAAAGACAAAAGTATAGTGCCAAAGATTATATCAAGGATTTGGACATTGACAGTTGCCTAACAATTTAGTTCAGAAATGTTTACTAACATGAAAACATTTTCTAACATTGTGATCGTATGTTTCTTAACAAATGTTTACTAACGTTTCTAAACATTTTAAAACAGCAGTGTGGTAGCACCTTATGTGAAACCAACTGTGGGCACACGCTCTCTTTCTGAATGCATACATAAGAACGAGATAGTGATATGTGTTTTCTTGCATTCAGAAAGAGAGCGTCTGCCCACAGTTGGTTTCACTTAGGTGTTTAGAGTGTTGCCTCCACTTTTATCTATAAGCTTCTTGATCTGACCTCCACAACTCAGTTACAAATGTGGGGGGCTCGTGGTTAAGTAAAAGGCGTACCGATCGACATGGTAATGCTACACTTGCCGCGGTCTGACCATGGATGGATAACCCATCATTTCATACCTAGACCCCTCTGTACGAAGAAAGCACGCTAAGTCGTTGGTCTCGGCTGTCATTCGTGTATCTTTGACAGTCGTTATTGGTAGTCAGAAGCCATACTGTCTGCCAACCAGTCTTATCAAGGGAGGGGGGGGGGGCCTATCATGTCACACCATGTAACACACTGGTATAGGTGGTAGTCGCATACGTATAGACTGGAATACCACACCCGCGACACTCCATAGAAACGAAACGACACTACTAAAATAACAGACTGTACAGATACGTGCGTGTGTGTGCATGTATACGCGCCGCTCTAACAAAAACGCGGTTCCTAGAGCCAGTAGATCGACGCGGGGAGAGGTGAGAAACAGTTTCAGAGGGAGGCGAAGCGTGTCGCTACTGTACGGTAGTACTAATATTTATACTGTGCCAATGCAGTTGGGAAAGGAAAAGTCCAGTCGCAAAATATAAAGGCTACAGGCGGCAGCAAGTACCAGTTCCAAAACCCGCCAAAATGGCGCTAACGTGGGGACAGGGTATGATATGAATGTAGCTATAGATCCGGAATGTAGCAGTTGTTGACAGATTGAAGTATGCCAAGCTTGTCCGATCAGCAAATGCCCACACAAACGGGCTATCTGCCTGGGCAGGTATCGAGTGCAGAATGATGTTGGGCCTGTCGCGCAATCTGCGAAGTAACGAGGCAGATTTCTTGCGCCATACTGCGTCAAAGCTGTCAGTGCGCGCATCAGCAAACATCGCCGACGCACTGCAGAAGGGTGTCAGTCGCAACAGTACCCTGAACGTATTATTGTATTCAATACTTATTTTGGTTACATTTAGGTCCACGTGACCGGAGCCGCGGGTACAGCTAGTATATGAATACAAGAAAAATAATTACGCTCAAATCAGCAATATAGAACAAAAAGGTAATTGAAAACGTATAAAAATGTCCCGAGAGTAAATTCATAGATATTATTTGTTATTACAAAAGTTGTGCTCCACTCAACCGGACTGAAGTAATAAGAAATGTCAATTAAGAGATACTTTGCTATCGTATTTACGTTAATCTTTATGTTCTCTGGAGATTGATATCTACAGATCTTATTACTTACGGTATGGTAGCGAAACCGTTGATTAAAAAAACTTCAGTGAAATTGTCATTTGTTATTTATAAATGAGCTTAGTTCTACGAGCCAACATACTATCTATCAATAACGAAATTAATTATTAATGATATCTAGGAATAACTTCATATACATCAACTTACGCATAAAATTGATTTATAATTAATCAATGTTAGATATCTAAAAAAAATATACACAAAATATTGTTAACAGTTATTTTAAAAGTGTAAGCAAAAAAAATGAAAAAATTTCCTGGAAGGACTTGGGCGAAGACCAGCAGTGAGACAGCATAGACTATTAAAAAAAATAGCAAAAAGTTTCTTACTTATACTCCTTCATACGAAACTGCCTTTTGGAAGGGGAAACTAGATAACATTTTTCTTTTAGAACTATATTTTAATGGTATTAAAATCTTTAAATTTTGTGTTGACTATAATTATTACTATTACTTACTAATTAAAAAAAAAAACCGAAAACCCCACATCAAAGTTTTTCCAATTTTGTTTTGGTTGGTTGGTTGGTTTTTAGTTTGGAGTGTTTTAATGGTTTTGTTTTTACAAAATGAATCCTAATTGTTATGGACAAAGAGCATGAGGACCTCATCAGAACTCGTCGGTCTAAGGGTTATAATTGTACCCACTGGGCGCATGCTCCTGGGTTCAATTCTTGGGTCCGAAAAAGACAGAGATTCCGGTTTCCCAAGCACTACCATAATGAAAGAAGTACCTATGTTCTACCTTTCAATAGAGGTTGAAAACCCTATAATTTACGAAGTGTTCGATTGGCATATCTTTATTTATTTATTTATTTATACTTCATGCACAAAGGTACAAAGGCAGTCTTAATGCCTTAGGCATTCTCTACCATTGACTAGTAGATAGAGTAGGCCAAGGGTTATGAAGAGATAACATGGCAGGTGCATGTAAAAAAAAAATTAAAAAAGTTCAAAAGAAATAAACTTACGAATATATAAACTACACATACATAATTTAATATCAGGTTTATAACATACCTATATAAAATATAAATAAACATATATATATACAAATGAAGGAAAAGAGTATTATGAGATGACTCTGCTCAGGTATTTATGCTGAAAATAAGTTCGCAATTTCCGCTTAAATGCATACTGGCTGGTGCCCGTTTTGATATCGAGAGAAAGCGCATTCCAAAGATGAATCACCTGGATATGAAAGGAAGAATTAACAAAATCAGAAGTATGAGAGAGACTTGAGGGCAAAGTAAGAGAAGGTTGTTAGAAGATCGCAGATTTGACCGTGTGAAGAATAAAGATATTAAAAGTGGGACATTAGATAAGGAGGGAGGATGAGAGAGTTGAGTAGGAAGAAAGGCGTTGTCAATGCACGCAAACTTCTTCTTTGGCGAAAGGGTTACCCATTCGCATTTCAACTCAGATCTGTAGCTTGACACATGGTCATATTTCCTCAAATTATAGATAAACTTGATACAGTTATTAAGGACCCTATCTAGCTTATCAAGCAAGCACACATCACCATAGTCGATTATAGGGTAAATTAAAGTCTTTATAAGCATAGTTTCCAGTCTTCTTAGCAGGCAAAAAGTTCTTCAGACGATATAAGGATTGCAAAGCTCCGTTGGCTCTTTGACTGACACTAGAAACCTGACGTTGCCAACCAAGTGTCGACGATGGGAATGATGGTACCATTGAAAATAATTGGAGGAAGAGAGCAAACCGCCACTCTAGCCATCATACGCGAGCTTCCAATTATAACCTTAATTGCTTTGCCCTTCTTGCCCACTTAGTTGGTCACAATGACTACAAATTAGGGTTTTCCGTTAGCCTGTAATTTGTTCTATTGCAATGCGAGGGGCTCTTCGCAAAAGAACGTTGTTATGTTAGCCCAAATATTGGCGATGTCATTCAATTAAGTTTTCTGTAATTTTTTCAAAGTTCATCATCATCGTCAACCTCAACCTCGTCAACCTTTAGACGTCCACTACTGGGCCTTGGGTCTCCCTTCAGCCGTAATCGCCATCTTGGCCGATGTATGTTGGCGATCGCAGTAGGTGGTATGTTACTCAGAAGAACGCTGCTGCCCATCCTCTGGTTAATATCCCTCTGTCACCTTCTACGACACCACAAGTAAAAATGGGGGTGATGCTATTCGCGACCGGCACCACACGGCTCTTTTCAAAGTTAGCGGTATGGAATTGTAAATTATAAACAAATTAAGACAACTAATCACGATGGAAAGGGATATCGTAATATTTTTACCATGGATTTAAATCATAATTCTAGACACTTAAGCGATAATGGGACTTAAGTGGGAATGTCATTTGATGGCAAACACTCCGACGGGTCACTTTATGTTAAGTGGTCACCACTACCTATACTCAAACTTAAAATCAAGGTGGAGAGAAAAAAGAAGAAGAAACCTATATACTTATCCTAACCAGTGTGCGACGGCGCCCGCTGGATCTAACATGCTGCTACGTCCTGCAGTAACGACGACACAGCTGTGCGTGTCCCGTTTGCCCCACTCTACGAAGACTGAGGACATCGTAGAGTACCTACGGGTGAAGACCAACTGGACCTTGATGAGGGTGGAGAAGTTGGAGGCGCGTCATAGCACCAATTTTGAACATTTGTGGGGCGCGTTACGACTCAACATTTGGTGACCTTCCTCAAGGAAGAGTTTTGGCCGAAAGGTGTGCTGTATCGGCATCTTCGCGGTCAGCTACGCGACACTTCACAGCGTAACACGACGCCGTCACTTCGTGTGCAGTAGTTATTAAGCTTATTGTTTAAAATATGTATTAGTTTATAGTTATTGTTTTTATACTTATATAATTATGTGTGTTTAATGGGCCTTAGTTGCCTGAAATAAATAAATAAACAAAATCATTTATTTCAAATGAACCATTTACAGGTACTTTTGAATTGTCAGAGTTAGTCAGTCAGAAAGTTGAAGATAGTTGCTCGTTAAAAACAGTAGGTTTCTATGGGGAAGAACGAACAAGAAACTCCATGAACACTCTTTTAAAATCAATAATATGTTAATATAACATATTATTCTATTCCATATTGAATCTAGGGTACGTACAATGTGAGAACAATGTAACAAGTCGTGTAAGTTATAAGAGGTCTAGATAAAAATATAATCATAATAAACAATTCAAAATAAATTTAGAATAACCGAGTCAGCTAAGAGATGCCCAGTCCCAATTAACAGCGCTCGTTCACGAACATGACGCACGGATCGGCATTATTTAGCTCAACCATTTTGAAGGGAACCCAATGATCCTACACGCGTGCCACCGTCAGCGAGACATTCTAGTGAGTATGACAACCAACCCAACTCCCAACCGCCCCAGGGCACATTCAAGTCAATAAAAGACATACCTCGTAAAAGGTAGCATTAAATAACATAGTGGTGAGCACTATGTTATTTAATGCTACCTTTTGTGTGTATGTGCTATGAAAAATTATATAATACTAACACATTGAGTTCACATTGAGTTTCATATAAATGTACAAGATGTCCCTAAACTCAACGTCAATCGACGCAAGCAACTCGTACGAGGCGATAGACCAGGTTATACCTACCAGTAGGTACCTATACCCTTATGTGATAATAAATTGATCCGTGATCATAAATTTCCCAATTTAGCAGTGTTTTATTTTTGGTTAAAGTGGGTGTCGTAGAGGGCGACAGAGGGATATTGACCAGAGGATGGGCAGCAGCGTCCTTCTGAGTATTATAACAGCTACTGCGGTCGCCAACATGCAACGGC
Organism: Charanyca ferruginea; assembly: GCA_947361185.1. NCBI lineage: Eukaryota > Metazoa > Arthropoda > Insecta > Lepidoptera > Noctuidae > Charanyca > Charanyca ferruginea. Next base: position 16,612,056 of record OX376077.1, on the reverse strand, counting down.
CAAGCATGGCGATTATAGCTGAAGCGTATGCCCAGTAGTGGGCGTCTAAAGGTTGACATTATGATGATGATGATGATTATTGACATTCTAATTTAAAATACTGATGTTTTCATTTATCACCACGGTCATACAGTTCCATGAGTATCAATCATAACGAATGTGGTATCGATCCTTACATTATAACCGCTACCGGCTATTCATACGTCTCCTACAAGTTTTCTCTCTCATAATTACTTCCCATAAGTTTTGTGGGAAAGTGTGCAGATGTAACGTGGCATCTTACGTAGGCGGCTCAAAGTGAACGCGATCGTGAAGCGATCCGATGCGGTGACAGGCGATTTCAACGTGAAGCGATTTGAAGTGGCGGCCGAGGCACTGTCTTACGTGCGCGCGAACCGCCTGCCGCTCGCCTTTGTTCAGTGAGCTCTGTACATGTCATGATACGATAATAACAGTTGTGATAATTTTTGTTCCCTTTATCCCATAATATAGGAAGTTTTTATATAGTACTATATTAAAACGTCTACTTCCCACATTATTACAAAAAATAAACCACGGCACCGCACCCATTTCGCGCGATAATGTCAAGCCAACTGATCGCGTTCGCTTCGCTTCGCGCCGCGCCCGCTCCGTACCCAACGTGCATTTGACAACTGACGTAGGACAGTTCAATAGGTTTCGATTGTTTGATGGTTTCGCCTCGCGTCGCGCCGCTTCGTGTTCGCTTTGAATCGCCTACGTAAAACGCCGCTTAACACTCCCATGTATATCTTTCATCACTAAAAGTTTACTGAAAACCATCGTAACTTTCCATGTATCTTCATTTCCAATTAAAAGGTTCGATGCTTACCGAAAATGTTTTCTATCTTTAAAATTTTGTTTGTGTTCGAAATTTTTGAGTTCTTCATTAAGTCAACTCAGGTCTATTCATCAAACTTCATTGTGAAGTAAATCGTCTCTGAAATATTGGAAGTCATCAAATGTTTTGTTTGTGTTGATACTCTTGAAGGAAACTGTCAATGTCGATTTTTGGGCTTTAATATTGAAATGAGTTGGCATTTTCTTCAATAACTTAGTGAAGTTATGGTTACAGCGAATTTAGAGCATGGTTTCTATCATGGTGTTAGGCAGTATTGTCCATTAGGAAATTCAATCGTAGCAGGCAATCAGGATCTCGATTTGGTACCATTCATGGGATTTATAATATTACTGGTGAATAGTCGTGTTTGAGTTATCTTTATATCCCATAACAATTATAATTCACATAATATTATAAGAGAAATATTAAAATAAACCTGTAAACAATATTACAATGTAAAAAATAAAATATTCTAAAGTGTATTAAGGTAATCGCCAATAACAAACAAAAAAAATATTTTAGAAGTGATAATACTAAAGCCCGACCATTTATCTGAGACCGTTCTTGAAGTAGCTGCGGGGTCCGGGAGGGTAGACAGTTGTGATAAGTTGACATATCAGTGAGCTCTTGCGGCACGTCACCTCGGTACCAGACCGTACCAGTACCAGAACGGTGCCAGATAAATGGTTGGGCCTAGCATAGCTTAAATGTATTCTAATTTGTGGGTTACCTTCTATTCAACTCTGCCTAAATCCTCAAGTAATAAAAGCGTAATTTATTCCTCACGTGCGTTCGTTAACCTGACGTGCTGTCAGGCTTGTTTTTGAGAGTTAATACTGATAGTCTACTTTCTATCTTTCCGTTTGTTACAATTTATTTAGGCTTATGTTTAATGAACCTCCAAATGTAGTAAATGATCACCAAAAATAGTAAATGATCACCAACATTTATCCCATTTTAATGTCTAATTATACCTTTTTCGCCCGTGGTCCCGGTTCCTTAGTCCCTGGAAGGGATCACGAGTATCACCAAATTGTGTTTCCTAAAGTATTGTAGAAATGTATGAGTTTGACTGTAAAAAGCGATTTGGTTCTGGTAGGGGGTCACAGTTATAACCTAACCTAACCATGTCAGATCCGCCCCAGGGGGGACTTAAGGGTCAAAAAGATTTTGGTTATCCATTTTGGTAAGCAAAAAGCCAAATTCTAAACAGCCACGAAGTATATGTTGCATTAATTTGCACACAAAGATTTGGTGATCATTAACTACATTTTGTATTTAGTATATTTTTTTGGTAATGGAGGTTAAGATCCTAAAGTATTTTTTGGTGGTCATTATATTTATTCCCATTTATTTATAATACCTAATTGCGTTCTGCATCTGTAAATGTAATCTTAATTTATAACAAATCATCTTTACATCATATAAAACAAAGTCTTTTCCCGCCGTTTGTCCCTCAGTATGCTTACATCTTTTAAGGGCCTGCGCACACCACGTTTTTTAAACCCGCACGCTTTTATCCTACAGAGCAGTTTGTTGTCGTTTGTATCGATACACACGCGTGTTAGCATCGCGTTTGTATCGATTCAAACGCGCGGCACCAGCGCGTCTCTATCGATACTCACGCGCGATAGTATAGCGTTTGTATCGATTCAAATGCTCTTAGCACTGTATTTTGGCGAGTTAATTCCGGTTTAAGAATCGAAAGGAGTTCTTGAAATGATGAATACGACATTCGATAACAATTTACAAAGCGCATGCAATCAATGCCGTCTCGACCGACACCATCTTGCTACTGTTGACGAGGTTCTACTTAAAAACGCAATATGCCAGCGCGTTTGTATCGATACACACGCGCGTCTGTATCGATACAAACGCGTATTTTAATTTAAACAGGTGTGCAAAGGTCTACAGGCTGCGTCTGACTCGCGTGTGTATCGCGTCTGTGTCGCTACAAACGCGCGTCACCGGCGCGTTTAAAAAACGTGGTGTGCATAGGCTCTAAATTACGCCACGGATTTCAATGCAATTTTCATCTATTGATGATGTATGTAATAGTTTGATATTGTTTTGTGTTCATTTGTTGAAATATGACGATAACACCACGATGAGTATCTACATTGCACCCATGCGAAGTCGGGGCTTGTCGCTAGTTAATTATAAAAAGGAAAAAGCAGCTGTCACTGTATAATTTGTTATTGCTAAGTGGGCCTACTTAAGACAAGCGCGCGGACGTAAAAGTATTGTATTCGAGTCGAATTTCGACTTTGGAAACGACTATCGTGTATAGCATTGTGGTTTATTATTATATGACAAACACAAAAACAGTATTTCTAATTTCAAAATCGATCTATTTTTCGTTACATTTTCTCCGCGCGGTCCATCTAGGCCTTCTAGAAATCAAAGTTGGAATTTCTCGTTACTCAAACTCCCGGAAACATAGATTTAACTTTTACTTTCTGTGTAGTTGGGAAGATACACTTAATTGAAAGGGTCATTGGGTACTGAAATTGTCCATTATTAAATTTTGTTTGGTCCTCGGATTCTTTAGTAACTTAACTTAACAGTTTATTCAAATAAATATAACTAGGTTTATTATATACAAAGCTTAGAAATAAATATAAACACATAATATGTACAATGCTCACAGGGCATCAAAAAACTCGTCCGCATCGCTCTCAATGGGACAAGTGCCCAAAAGGCTAGCAGCATTACCACGTTGAATGGCAATGCTAATTCTTTGGCCCAAGAAAAGGCCAGCCCTTTGGTCACGTGAAGAGTCGACCAGCCGCTTTGCAATGTCCCTAAAAACAAGGTGAGCACTCGGGCCCCATGGCCCTAATGTTTCGACCCCAAACGGCTCAAACATATAACTTTCAAGAAGGTTGTTATATTTACGCCGTTTGAGGTTTTACGCACCTGCAGCAGCCGCCCCAGCACAGCACGACGTGCTAGGAAGATGGGATGGCGCAAGGGTGTCGACACAAGTTGCATCCCACACCAAAGGCCTACCCAACTTCCACGGCATTATGGTCATTCCATCTGGTCTCTTTCCATCGTCACGTGCCAAGCCAATAGGTTCTAACACAGCTGGCACGCCGGCGGAGGCAAGAGCACGACGGATGATGTCATTAATGCTGGCGTGCCGTGCTATCCGGCCGGCGCTCTTGCAGCAGGAAAGGCCATGGTGACCGAGGCAGTCGACAACTGCACCGCATTGACAGCGATGCGGGGCCCCGCACGGAGCGCCCAGACGTAGGCATGTAGCGAGCCGGAGTTGAACTTGAGTTTCTTTACCAAAGTTTATTGTAAAATTAATTGATTCTTAGTGACATAAGAGTTATGAATGTTGACCTTTTCTTGAATTTAACTTTTGGTTTTAATTAATACGATTAATGACTTTTGTTAATCGTTTCATCTGAATATTGTATAAGGACTGTTTGTCATTAACAAGACATCACGCATAATAGAATAAAATTGTATCTACAATACAGCACGCAAAGTTTTTTAAGATGCGTGAGTCCATCTGATGGCAACACCTTAGAGAAATGTGATCTTTGGCGCAATAAATTTAAACCTCTTGAACATTGCATTGAAGACCCTCTCATCTAAGCATGCGTTGCCGTGGCCGATCTGGAAAATTTTAAACCGACTCTGCACCTATAGGTCGGCCACAGCAAAGAGAATTTTCAAAGGTGGGGGTTCTCAGATGATGCCAATCTTCAGTGCCTATGCGGCATCTCTCCGCAGAGCGTGGTCCGCCATCTATCTTTCGCCGCATATTATATCACCTGCTCATGTGAGGACCAGTGGATGGTTCAGCCGTGGCTGAATACTGGACCTGCAAAGAATCTGACCAGCACAAACACAACACACACTTAGGATCAAAACACCGGAATGGCAGCGCAGCGGCCGGCCGTTTTGCTGCCAACCCATTTTCAACTTTATCTCTACCTCAAAGAATAGTATCGAATCGCTTCCGCGGTCATCGGTTCGCAGAGCCGCTCGACGCATTCAAATCTTTAAGCGATACTAGGTATGTCTTGACGCTTAGAGATAACATTGAAAATCGTTTGCCATCAAAACTGTCGGCCGCTGCGCTGCCATTCCGGTGTGTCTTGAAGCTTACACACACTTTCACATTTATTTATTTTTATTTTATTTTATTTATTAGGTCTACCAACAATTGTTTACACTAATTTACAAACAAAAATAAAACATGCGTTTAAACTCTATACAGTGCAACAATTACTTAAAGGTAAACACCACATGGACAAAAAGAAAACTATATTAAGTAATTTCGTAAACTACATATTGTACAAGTAAACTAAGTAAAATATGTACTATGTATCAATAAAAGCATAATTTCTTTAATAAGTTACGTACACAATCTAAAACTTTTACAACAAATCTGTTAAACAGTTCAGAAATTTAAATTTTTGCCTATTTAGAGAATCAAAGTGAAAATCAACCATATCACTACAACTATTCAAAACCCTACAGAACCTAGCAAATGGAGAGTTAGATCCCAACACCGTTCTTCTCATTGGAGGACAAAGTGGAGTAATAGGTTTGCGCGGAATCCTCGACGGAGCACGAAAGTTAATGAGTGCGAGCAGCGGCGGCGAGTCGATATTTCCCTTCAAGATTTTGCTAGCAAACATTGCGTCATTAAGACATCTTCGTTCTTCCAAGGTGTGCATGTTGAAGAATTTCAATCTATTTCTGTAAGAACGAACTTTTTTGGTTATTCCCACTGAAAAGGCCAGATGCCAAACGAAGCGTTTTTGGACACGTTCTAGACGCAAACTATTTGTAGCGTAGTGTGGCCGCCACACCACACTGCAATACTCTAATATGCTACGTACTAAACTCTGGTAAAGTAAGACTTGCGTTTTTATTTGACAAAAACCTTTACATTGTCTTATGACAAAACCCATCATCCTGGATGCTCTTTTAGAAATGGAATCCAAGTGTGGTGCAAAGGTTAGTTTTTGATCAAACAGAACTCCAAGGTCACGAATAGTATCTATTTCATTAAGTTTGTCCTCATTTATGTAATACACTGTCTTTATTGGATTATTTTTTCTTGTATATTTAACGTGGTAACATTTCTTCGAATTCAAATTCATTGCGTTACTCTTACACCATTGAATAAGGCTGTTAAGATCCATCTGCAAAAGTGATGCGTCTCTGTTAGATTCAACAATTCTAAGGAACTTCAAATCGTCCGCATACATAAAAATTTTAGAGTGCCGTAAACACTTGGGAATGTCATTAATAAAATAGTTGAATAATATTGGACCAAGATGAGAGCCTTGTGGGACTCCAGATGAGATATTATATACGTTAGATTTAAAACCGTTTACCACAACATAAAAAGATCTACATTTCAAGTATGAAATTACCCATTCAAGCAAGCCACCAGTAATACCATAAGCACGTAACTTAGAAGACAAGATTTTGTGGGAAACTTTATCAAAAGCCTTGCTGAAGTCAGTATAAATGACGTCAGCTTGGTGACCAGAGTCAACGGCTTCAATCAAAAGTTCCGTGAAAGGGACCAAATTAGAACTTGTGGATCGTGAACCAACAAAACCGTGCTGATGATCGCTAATAAATAATTTTAGATGGTTTTGGAAATACGGGCAGAGCAATGACTCGAACACCTTAGCGAACGTTGAAAGGATTGAGATAGGTCTATAGTTGGCTATGTCATCGTTGCTATCTGATTTATGTATAGGCACCACCTTAGCCATTTTCCATGTTTGAGGGAATACGCCTGAAGACAATGATTTGCTGTATATAAGAATAAGAGGGCACACTAACTCCTCCGCACAAGACGTAATAAATATTGGCGGTATACCATCAGGGCCAGCTCCTTTGTTAATATCTAAACCTTTAAGTTTTATAAGTAATATCTCACTGCTTATTGTTGGACTCGTTAAACATAAACTACTATTTTCGAAGGATTTTAATAATATATTAGTATCAAATTCCTTGCTCAATTCTTGTTCGGGGCTATAAGCAGATGAGAAGTTGGTAGCGAACATCTCACATATTGTTGTACCATCAGATGTGGACATTGATCCATTTTTCATGGTCATAGGGTAGGTACTAGACCCTCCTCTTTTGTTTTTTACGTGCGTCCAAAATAACTTAGGGTTATTTTTTAGTTCATTTTCTAGACCTTCCATATGAACATTGTAACAAAAGGTGGCCAATTCATCGCAACGCTTACTTATTAGTTTTAACTCAATTAAATCCATTGGGTTTTTATATTTATTGTATCGCCTTCTAATATTATTTTTTAAATTTAACATTTTAATAAGTTTATGGTTAAACCACTGAGGATATTTACGTTTCTTTGGTACCCGTGAGGGAATAAACCGATTTATAGCGTCGTTAAGCGTCTCGTAAAAAACATCCAACATCTCATTCACACTATCGCTACCGTCAAACAATTTTAACCAATCTACTTGTTTTAAAAAAATACGAACTGTTTCATAATTCGCGGAACGAAAATTAGGTCTAATCTTGTCAGTGTTGTATGGCAGATTGGCGTCCCTACTCAAGGAAACAACTATGTCAAGAGGTGGATGCTGTTTATCGATATTACTTATTGGGCTAATACTTTTGCTCACGCTACACAAGGAATGTGTTGACAAAACTAGATCCAAAATGCGACCAGCGTCGTTTGCCACTAAATTCATTTGACTAAGTCTGTTAACATTAGTAAAATCAATTAATATTTCACTAGTACCAGGCAAGCTAATTTTATTATCCGATTTTCCTACTAAAGTCCAATCAATGCTGCTCAAGTTGAAGTCACCCACAATAAAAACAGAATCTGAACATTGCTCAAAAACAGCATTACAATGATCCAAATAGTGCTCCAGAGAAGAACGGCGTATAGGAGGAGGCAGGTATACTGCGCAGAGAACCATTCGGCGAACAGTACATGATATCGGCAAGTCAATACTTACCCATAAGTCTTCACAGTCACTTTCCCAATTCTTAATGCGTTTAGACTTGATTTGTTTCTTAACGGCTATTAAAACACCACCCCCTTCTTTACCACTCTGAAAATGTGAAGTTTCTCTATCTCTTCTATATACCACGTACCTATCGTCGAACAGCTCGCCGCTCAGCACAGAGCCATTCAACCAAGTCTCAGACAGTATAATTATGTCATAATTATTACAGGCAATATTACGAGATACAGTATGTGTCTTAGTTCTTAACCCTCGACTGTTCTGATAATATATTTGCAAATTATTGAATTTGAATTATAAAATTTACAAGTGCGCGCAATAATAGGTAAATCATTTGTTTTTATCAAGCAGGTACACATTATTTTAACTTATTTAAAATGTCCAAGTTTCCAATAAGAACATGCTCGTCGCCGTCCGTCTTTCTGACAAATATCCTGCCGTTCCTCACCCACACGTACTTGTATCCCTTCTCCTTCGCCTTAAGTCTTGTTGCAGCGTGAAGAGCTTTGTATGTAGGGGATAAGTGTTCGGCTACAAACACAGGAGATCTATTTCCAGCTATACCAAAATCTCCGGTATTGAGTTTTTCGTGGCTTTTATTCTTGTTGTAATTGATTACAGAGGCCAACAGCTGATCGCGGATTCTCGGAGAGGCAAGCTGCACCACAATAGAACGAGGGCGAATATTACTCGTGTTAAGTTTAGCTATTCTTGTGCAGTGTGATACATCGCTATCTTGAACCTCATAACCAACTACTGACCCCAACTGTTTGACAATGGTTTACAGGTTTTCCTGTTTATTTTCAGGCAAACACTGCAGCTCCAGGTTGTTGGCCCGTGTCTGCTGCTCTAAGTAATTTAAACGCTGACCAAGATCCGCCAATTTGTTGTGCAGTTTAATATTATCGTCTTTTAGTTCTTTGGTAGTACTCTTAAACTCGGCGTGCTCCGACCGAAACTCATCAAATTGACTCGTGTGAAAATCCAGAGACACTCGAAATGCTTCAAGATCCGCACGAATCGGGGCCAACTCGCTATTGACAATGTTTAAAATCGTAGTATTTATTTCCTTGAGCATAGTGGCAAACTCTGTTTTAATAACTTCCTGCACGATTGAGCGCACCTCTTCACTGGAAACCGCGGGGACTGGCTCTGGAGGAGAATTTAAGGCAGGCCTCTTGTTTCCTCTTGAGGCCGAGATGTTACGCTCCGGAGTACTGTCCCGTATAGACGACATTGAGGGCAGGTTAAGTTTACCTCACAGTATAGTAAAAAACAAAACAAAACGCCGGCGCCGCCGTCGCTGTGTCGCAATAGCGAGCCCGCGAGAAGAAGGTCGTAAGTGATGCTTATTTCACGGCGCTTACGCGTACCGGGCAAACACTCAGTGGTATCACTCGCTGACGGTATCTGTTTTATTTTATCAATTTTGATTTTGATCAATATTGCAAATTAATAGCAGGTTAACACTTTGGAACTGTTCTCTCACTAATCACTATTGTACTAAGAACTGTTAAATAATCGTTTCTCATAAAAACTTCGTCCAACACTGCTTTTAAAACATAAATAACAATTAAAGATTGAGGAGCACAATATGACAACTTCTACCTACCACTTCGTAAGTTTTATGTCACATGATTCAATCGCCACGCTAAGAAGAAGAATGAGTAAGATTAATGATTCCTTTTCTTTTGTTTTTCGTATCATCTACTCTACATATTGTATAAGGATTGTTTGTCATTAAAACGACGTCTCGCATCATAGAATAAAATTGTATTCACAATACAGCATGTAGCATACTTAATGGGTGTAAAAACACTTAGCCTGCATTTTTACTAAAGACACGCATCGCGTTTCCGAACACACAATTTGAGAAAACCTTCGCTTAAATAGATATTGAGGACCTCAGAAGATGAGCATCAGTCAAATTAATCCACAGTTTAAAGCCAATAGCTTCTAAAGCCACATTTTTAGTTTCCGTTTCAGTTCCAAGTTTTCTAGCTAATAGAAGCCCTACTAGACCACGGATAAATTCCCGGGCACTCCTTGGATCTATCAAAACATTATTCATAAAACCAACAAGTTAAAGCTAATGAGGAGAATATGCAAACAGACATTGTAGTACCGAACCTTTTAATTACTTTCCAATATTCCGACAATAATTTGGAAAATTTCAAAAGCACTGGTATTGGTAGGGATTTAATACAAATTAGTACTCTAGAAATTGGTCGGGTTGTGATAAATATGTTTTGCAGTAACAAGAGTTATCTCTAGCAGCCAATGTTTTCGATGATTTCAGCTCAGTACGATTTCTGAGGTCGGCGTGGGTAGACGCGCCGCGCGTGGGAAATTTTCGTAAAACATCGCGAAAACTTCTAATATTCTAAGTATTTCGTATTAAATGTTTCTTTGAATGATTTTAAGTGTTTTGTTTAGTGAATAAGTGAAAAAAGTGAGTGAGTGCAGTTAAAAGTGAGTTATTATTTTGATAAACGTAAGTTATTGTGTTTGTTTTGATTTTATCTTTACTAATAGTCGTAAACATTTATAATTTCGATTGTTTACATTGTGATCGATATCTAACAGGGACACAAACGAAGTTCATGTAAAACGCTATTATTAGTAGAAGGAGCTGAATAGTTGTGGGTATTTTTGACATTTATCGCAGTGTTCTGATCTTGCAGTCCAAAGTAGTTATTATCCTTGATAGGGATAACATTTTTGCCTTAGGGACCCTAAAGGCAAAGATAAACAATTTAACCCAGTTTGCATAAAACCATCTAACCCCTTGTGATAGATAACAAAAAACCGTTTCTATTTTATAAGCACTAGGATTGAGCATCTAAGATATTAGTTGGAAAAACACAATGGCGTAAAATACGGTATCAGGATTCACCTGCTTTAGCTTTTATTTCACTAATTAATAACTTACCAATCCGACGTGCTTAGACATTTCTTTTTATTTTCTAGATAATTTTATATGTACCGATTAAATAATCAAAGGATGACGATGCTACTGTAAATATAGTGCGTACAAATTATCTCGATACAGATAAAGCGTGTAATTACAGCTAAGTGTTCCTATTTTTGGTCAAGAAATATTTACCGATAACAATAGAATTATGACAACCTATCTACAAAACAGAATCTATTCCAAAATCTGTAATGTAAAATTTAATTTCATTAAATAAAAATCAGTCAAGAAAAGGTAATATTCCAATAGTCTCTCCATGTAAAATACTGGTATTCAGTTGCATCTGTTTAGACTGAAACCCGACCCTAACACAGTTGAGAAATGGTTAGGTGGTTGAGGAATTTCTACATAACAGTCAAAAGTAAAATTGATATTTATAATAAAGCCCACGATAGATGGTAAGTTGGTAACGTTGTTATCGAAAAATATTTTTTTCTTTTTGTGAAACCCCTGTCTTAAGGAAGTAGGTAGGTAAGAAACAAAAGCTAAAATTAAAAAGTTTTTTAAAAGGGTTGATTTAGTCGCAAGGTCTGTCTTTTAAACAACTTATCATTATGACTTTCTTTAGCCTTTCCTACATTTGTGTATCTGTGTTTCTCGTAGGTACTACACATTTACCTAACTATGAATATAATTATAAACCTTAGAAAATCCGTCGGGAGCTGCCATTGCCATCCTTATTCCCAATTCCAATTTCAAATGTAGCATTACTGAAAGGGGCGGTGTAGTGCTATCGTTAGACGCAGCGTGGGACGCCCTCCAGCTCGATGGACCGGTGGTGGCTGAATTCGGAAGGCTGAGGACCGGGAAAATTGGCGCGCTATGGAGGAGGCTTACATCCGACCGTTTACTACTGTAAGCTGAAGTGTTGATGATAACTACAGAAAAGCGCGCATGTCATGTAGAAAGATGCAGAAATTCTCCGTTCTATCGTTGGTAATAATTAAGATATCAACATGAAATTCATAATAAGAACATAATTTACAGCCGGTCATAATCAGTAGTGTTATCTTAAGAAATCCAAAGCGTGTTCTAATATCGTCGGGTATAATAAATCGAGCATAATGTACAATATTATCGATATTGCAAAATTATTTTCAGATACTCTTCTTAAAAGTATTAACTATATACTGTCAGGTATTCAGTTGAGAAAAGTTTCTTTGAAGCTGAGTGTCGTAAGGGGCTAACACGATGTTATCAATTGAATGAGTAGCATTATCTTCACGTATGTTGATAGCATTATCGTCATCAACATTGTTTATCAGTTTCTAGACATCCACCTATGGACATAGGTCACCTCAAACATCGAATTTGCGTGAACGCAGTTGGCTGCTTTGTTTTTTTCGGCTACCGACTGTGGCTGTTTTTAGCTGATCATAATCGGTCATCGACAAGAAGTGGCTGATGCATGTCTGTCGTTCGCGATAGCGTTTGTTGTTGAGTGAAAATCAAGTTGATGTGAAAATGTGTCTTATTTCTGTAGGATCAACATTTTGTGTACCTTCTTTCTGCATTGGATTGATGAATGTTCCATTTTCGAAAACTTATGTTATTTGTGGAATTTTTGTGTGCTATAATTAAGTAGGTATTGTGATCACACCATTCAAACTACAATTGACTGCAATACAGACTATTAATCCCAAATTGGTGTCCTGAAATAATGAGACGGGGCCGTGGTAGACCGCGAAGGAGGTGGCGGGATGACAAGATGGATTGGCAAGACTTAGTGAAAAGTCGAGACCGATTGAAGGAATGGAGGGAGGCCTTTGCCCTGAAGTGGGACAGTACAGGCTAAATATAATAAATAAACTCTCTTCTTCGAATTTAAACCCTTTCTCTGGAATTGGCCTAAGTGTTTGAATAAAACATATAAAACTTTTCGGCCAAAACTACTTTCGGGCAAGTTGCATTGGCATACAACCTTTACAGAACACAGTTTGCAAAACTAGCTTTGACTAGGTAAAATGCTAGAGACAAATTATCAAGTAAAGTAAGACTAAGTTCTTAAGCTTCAAGAGTAACACTTTGCTAGTTCTTGTTTGTAACTCGGAATAAACTCATCTCGGAACATGATCATCTTGGTAATAAATTGTGCTAATTTGTAGTTTCATGCACACTATATTAGCAAGAATTGCATCCACATTAGATCCTTAATATATATATGGCCGTGTATGCAATTACATGTGCGAAGCTTTTTAAGTATTTCATAAATGTTAACATTTTGATGTTAGATTTTGCTACTCGATTTCACAGTCTTTGGCGTTTAACGCGCATAGGACCAATATTACTAAAAAAAAAACGAAACGAAAAAAATATTAGGAATTTCTCCTGTGTTGTGAGTGCGTTTACAAACATTTAAACTCACATACACAGTCAGTCAGATCTGGCACAACTATCTGATGCCCATACAAATATTTGTTCCGTGCGGGAATCGAACCCGCGACACGCTGTGCGGCAGTTAATCGCTCGACCACTGCACCAACCGTGTCGTCAAATTTGTACTATAAGCCGCTGGACATACAGAAAAGACGTAAGACGAGGACGGGGCGCGGGCATAATGTCTCTTCCGCGTCTCTTTCATGCAATATGTATAGAAACGTGGCGACGCAACACATATATAAAAAGACAGGGCGCGGACACGACGCTTACTCGTCTGCGCCCTATTGTAAAAACATACAGAAAGAACGCTGCACGGGCGCGAGTGGACTAGGGGCGGGCGAGAACGGGGGTGCGTGGTGGGGCGCGGGTGCCGGGAATCGCGCGGTGCGCACTTCGATGTGTCACACACAACTACCTTCGTAATATCTCGTGGCGCCCAGCGTCACGTCCGTGCCTCGTCTTTTCTACGAGTTTTAAAAAGTTGCGACGGCGCGGCGCGGTGGCGTCCCATCTGCGCCCTTTCCGTGCCCTGTCCTCCTCTTAACGCCTTATCTAGTCAAGTTCCAAATAAAAAAATGTTTCAATTTTTACAAAGACGTAGCTCAGGACCTTCTCGTTCATTCAGTCCTTTGGACCGGGAAAAATTGAGTTACCTAAGGAAATACCTTTGTTTCCATTTAAATGTATACCTATTTTTATTCGTCGGAATGCAGGATATTTTAGTTTCAGCATTTTAACTTTCTTTGTAACCGTTAGTTCCGCCTATCATTCGTAGATCTTTGAGAGTCGTTAGAGGCATATAGAAGCCAGAAAGTCTGACAACCAGCCTTAACAAGGCGTATCGTGTTACCCAGTAACTGGATTTTGGAGGTCAGACAGGCAGTTGCTCCATGTAAAGGACTGGTATTCAGTTGTATCTGAAGACTTCAACTGGAAGTCGACACCAAATCAGTTGGGAAAAGGCTCTAGGCAGATGATGATTTTAGCTTTCTTTGTTCTTTTCATTCATTGTTTTTGGATTCTGTTCAATGTTTTGTCTACATTTTATTTTTGATACGATCAGCTTCCTATCTTGCACTATTATCTTAACTGGAAGCAAGCGAAGACCATTAGAAGATTATTATGCAGACTGTCGAAAACATTGCGGTCGTCGACAACTTCTAATCAATCAGGTAGAATTAAAGGTGTTCCAGCAGAGTAGTCAATTTTAGACAGGTACCCTAATAAATTATTTTGTTATTATATCGCTGAGTTTTGCTGCGCTTAATACGTAATAAATTATAAAGATTGTTCTAGATTTTGTCCGTGGCTTTGTCCGTTGGAAAATTACATCCTTTCCTCCTTTTTTTGGAAAGAATATCCAACGATCTCGATCATCCTGGTAAATCGTGTCAGTCTGTATAAGACCCAGACTGATTATTTATTAGGCCTAAAATATAGTGTTTACAGAAGATGTTGGAAAACCTAAACCTAATTTTATTCAAAATTCCACCAAGTGCTTTGCTTACACATTTTTGTGAAGTTTGTGTAAATACCTGAAGGCACGATGACAACACGATTGGAGCAGTGGTTGAGCGATGAGTGGCTGCGTTACGAGTCGCGAATTCGCTTTCAACAAGCAGTTGTTTCAGGTCTGACTGTGTGTGAGTTTAAATGTTCGCAAATGCACCCACGATAGGTACAGGAGAAATTAATAGAAAAATCAAATACCTACACCATATTGAATATTATAAATACTACGACATTTAAACCCGTATGTATACGCATCATAATCAAAGCTGGGCAAAATACGTGTTTTGCTTTAATTAAAATACAAATTACAAAATACTATCTCTCACATATTTAAAATACGAATTACAAAATATTTATAAGTCGTGTATTTGAAATATAAAATACAAAATACAGTATTTTAACTATTTTTATTTGAAATACAAAGGACAAATTACAAAATACATATAGGCTACATGTGGCGTGCAGTGTTGCCAATTTTAGTGATTCTCATTTTTAGATTTCACCATTTTGCTTACGAAAGCTATGGAGCGCTATTTTCTGCAGAATACACCCATTAATAAGATCTCTAAATGTATTTATGCTCAAATGTATTTTGAAGCCATAAGTATTTGAAATACTAAGTACAAAATGCCTCAGCGTCAGGTATTTGAAATACCAGTTACAAATTACATTTTTAAGAAGTAATTGAAATATAAATACCAAATACGTAGTTGTAATATAATTACGTATTTTAATATTATATTTTAACTAGCTTTTGCCCGCGACTTCGTCCGCGTGAATGTCGGTTATCGTAGATGCAGACGAAGTCGCGGATTAAAAAGTAGCCTATGTCCTTCCCCAAGGTCCTACCTACTTTCACGTCAAATTTCATCAAAATCGGTTCAGCCGTTTCGTCGTGAAAGCGTAACAGACAGAGTTACTTTCGCATTTTTAATATTAGTATGGATTACTAGTAATTCAAATACTGCCCAACCCTGATCATAATATTTATCGTTATTATCATCATCATCATGTCAACCTTTACACGCCCACTGCTGGGCATAGGTCTTCCCCAAGAGGAGGTTCAGCCGTAATCGCCATGTTTGGCCGATGCATGTTGGCGATCGCAGTAGGTGTTAAGGTACTCAAAAGGATGCTGTTGCTCATCCTCTGGTCAATATCCCTTAGTCGCATTCTACGACCCCACGGGTAGAAATGGGGTGGTGCTATTCGCGGCCGGCACCACACGGCGATATGTATCGCAATATTTATAGAATATTATCTTATGCTTGCGTAAACTCATTAAATTAATTTAGATGCATATTTTTTTATAATTATTCTTCCTTCCTGTCGAATTATTCTCTTTCAAATTCATATCGTTTGTTCAGAATATTCATGTTATTTAAAGCCAAAACCCAAGCAAGCATGAACCAAGTCTTTGAAAATCAAATTACCTCTCAAATTGAGTTACTAAAGCGAGCCTCATATGTACCGTAGATTAAGCTGTAAGTAAGTTATTCGCTTTGTTACTTGTTGACTAGCTACTTTTGGCATTGACAATTACTAGCGATATAGATGCTTTTCTGGAATTCGCTATAGCATTTGAGCGTTCGGGAACGAGATATCTTTTTGGGCAAAATTCCATAGCGCTAAAAACCAAGGTGTATAACCTGTGTGTCTTGCCAGTCATGACATATGGGACAGAAATGTGGTCCTTAACTGCTGGTCTCCTAAATAAACTTTGAGTCTCGCGCGAGCCATGGAGGCAGTAATGCTCGGAGCTTCTTTGTGCGATAAAATCCGGAATGAGGACATTCGCCCATGAACACCGGTTCTCGGCTGCATACGGTTAGACTGGAAGCCGACCCCAACGTAGTTCTTTGGGAAAAAACTAGGCAGATGATGACCTATGGAACTAGCCCTGAAATAACGAAAAAAATTCAGATGATCCATACATTTATATTCGCATTACTCGACATAATGTATATGTTACCGGCAATGTGTATAATCCGGTATTGTATACAATACCAATGTATAGAATGCCTAAAACGGGTAGGTAATGTATGAAATATTATTTATTTTATACTTTGCCTAGTTATTCTATACAATAACGAATGCGCAGCCGGTAATGTGTGTAAAAGACGAGAGCAGGGAAGGAAGCTGTCAAGTAGATTTTATTGACTTCTGTCACGGCTCCGGCGTTGCGGGGCTCCGGTCCCAGGCGAACTTATCGTCGCAGATGTGGTTTACGCTCACCACGCAACTTTGGCTTGATGGCCGGCTTTGCCGGCCAGCCTCAGCCACAGCGTCGAGCGTTAAAACCACCTGCTTCTCAGCTCGCGGGCCGCCTCGCCCCTCCACGCCTACGCGGGCTTAAGCGTCTTATTCACAATCCATCTTGCTGTTCGTCCGCTCAAGGTCGCGGCGCTGGACGTAGCATACTCACTATCGTGCGCGTATCCAGCGTGCTGGATGTTATCCATAGAAAAATAATATAATATGTGGGGACATTTTCACACACGGCCATCTGACCCCAAACTAGGGAGACCCTGTACTATGGGTGTCAGACAGCTGATATACATACACAAATACATTTTTTTTTGTAAATACATACATATATAGATAAACAACACACAGACACAAGGCAAACACAAGTGCTCATCACACAAATGTTTACCCTGGGCGGGAATCGAACCCGCAACACGCTGCGCAGCAGCCGATCGCTCAGCCACTGCGCCAACCGTGTCGTCAAAAATAATATAAAATATAATATAAATATAAAATAGAGTTGTAATGTAATCGAACGAATTTCTAAATAAATGAGAGGACGGGTTTTATTTATTTAAAATGCCACCTATTTTATCAAAACGCCACAAAATGGGAGTTCTTCTGATGTTGTAAGCAGCAACAGAAAATCGGGAAATTATAGGATGAGGTTTTGGATGAAAAATAATGTATGTATTATTTATTATGCACGTTTATTTATGATACATTTTTTCATTCAAAACCTTTTTCTATTTGTATCATAAACGTGCAGAATATACTCAAATGATGGCAAAAAAGGACATCAAATCATAGCAACACAAGTTTGCGTACAAACATCATTACGTCCCCGTGGATGAACTGGCATTAACTTTCTTTAGTTATCTGACATAACCGTTTCTAATTAGGTATGCCTATTTTTTTTACGCTCGATATTGATATCGAGCGTTGCAGCTTTCTCTAAAATGGGCACCAAATCTTGTAATGCTTAAATTCTTTTTTGTTTATTCATGTAGTCTGCACTTGAGACATTCAACAGACATATTTGCGTGGGACCTTGCAACACAAGCTCTAAATGTCAAATCTGCTGTACAGCAAATTTATGCACAATCCAGCTGCAAGACGTTCGCGGTGGTGGGTGCGCTCGCTGGACGCAAAATGGGCCCAGCAAGTCCAGCAAACAATTAATAATAATTATTGACGTACAGCAAGCTTATTCACGGTCCTTTTGCATCGTGCATCGTGCATGACCTTGGCGGGACGTACAGCAAGATGGATGGTGAATAAGGTGTTTTAGACTACACTCTAGGCGTAGGGCAGAAAAGACTACATGGAGTCGGTGTTGCAGCGATTCGTTTCTGTCACTAACTTTTGTAGCACAACATATTGCATTTTTAAAACAATACTTTAATACGTGAAAATAACTCAAATTAGTGAGAAATAACGGAAGTCATTTCTAATAATTGTATGCCTAAATACTATTATGCTAATAGTCATTGCCCGTCATTTTATAGGTAGGCCGGTTATTATTGTTAAATATAGACCAAAATCTATTTATTTTACACATTGCCGGTGGACCAGCAGGTATTCTATACAATCCCTAGGAATTGTATACATTACCTAAGTAAAGTATGTAATGCACAGTAAAATTTATAATATTTCATACATTGCCTGAACGCCTCAGGTATTCTATACATTGCCTAGGTATCTGAATTATACAGATTGCCAGTAACATATAAAAGTTGTAGTACATCAAACCATACCAAGCTATCAAATTTTCCCAATTGAATATGAATCTTATTATTTTGTGACAAAGATGAAAATCTATGACAGATAGTTGTAACGTGATGTGCTGGTTCTTTTTTTCTATATCTAATTCTAAGGATAAAAACGATCAAGATGTAACGGTCTATAAATATTTTAAGATGTGCTTTGTGTGCCTTTGCCCTTTATGTGCTTTGCCGTTTTTTCTATAAAACGCGATGCAACATTGATGAAGCCGTAAAATCGTCGATGCCACAAGTAGCTTGTCTACTAAAGCCCTGTATCAAGTTTACAAAGTTAATAGGTCAAGGCTAAGACGTGTATATGGGGTGACATTGTTTGTCTTCACGCTTAAGCTATTTCTAAATGTACTGGAAACTTATCTATGGTGCTTTACAAAACAGTATGCGGACGTCCGGTTGTACTAGTTGTATCGTTAAACTTGTTGCTAGCCAGAACCAGGGGTGTGATTCTGTAAGACCTCATTTTAAACTTCGAATCTGAATCCGCTGTGAGTTTCTTGATTGGCATTCTAAAAACTCGGTTGATAAATCGAATTTACACTAGCGCCACCCTTGCGAGCGTGTCAGCGAGTTGAACTAAATTGATAGGGAGATTTTTACAGATAAAGCATGCGATGACGTATGAAGTGGCATTCTGTAAGGTAATTTCCCCGTCACTTCGACGCTCACTTCGCGCTCGAACCCGATTCAAGGTGTCAAATATATCAAGGTCATTTCGAACCTTATGCGAAATGAGAGTGAATAGCGATGTGAGATGCGAGTTGTTGTTCGAATTTTACAGAATCGACATAAAGCACTAAAAAGAAATTGAAATTACTTTTTTTTTCTTAATTATACTTTATTCCGAACTAAATATATACAAATCTTAAAAATAAAAATAATAATATTGTGTACAATTCCAAGAAAAGGGGAAAGGGGAGCTCAAAGGGCATCATAAAACTTGTCCACGTCGCTGTCAACGGGAAACGTGCCCAACAGGCGGGCAGCATTGACACGTAGTATGACAATGCTGATTTATTTGACCCAAGAATGGACTAGTCTTCGGGTCACATGAAGAGTCGACCAGTCGCTTGGCGATGTCCTGAAAAAGGAGATGGGCACTCGGACCAATAATATTACTGTAGATATAGAATACAAAATCATCATCTTATTAATCAAATGAATTTCTACTATGAGATTAAATCTGAGTATGTTTGCATGTGTGGCCTACGTTCACTATGGACGGCAATAGGCTATATTGCCGTCCATAGTGAACGTAGGCCGCCCCCAGAGATTGCCAAACAAATCTGGGTGGAGCTGCCATATTAGAAGATATTAATAAAAAATATCATAATCTCGATATTGATTGGGTTTTCCTCTATTATATAATTCCGTCTGTGTAAACGCTGATATTTAGCTGTACAAGTTGACTTTTAATTTTTAAAAATGTAATTTATGTGTATATAAAATAATAATAATATGTGGGGACATTTCACACACGGCCATCTGACATTAAACTAGGCAGACCCTGTACTGTGGGTGTCAGACAGCTTATATACATACACAAATAAATAAATAGATTATAACGATTTTTTTACACAAGGCAAAAAGAAGCGCACATCACACAAATATTTTCACTGGGTGGGATTTGAACCCGCAACACAATACTATCTATTAAAATTATTATCTGCATAATTCTGCCTCTGGAAGCAGTAGGTAGTACAGTCAACAGCAAAAGTAGATGATCAAAATCAGAAATTCAATACTAATTTACTAACACTAATTTATATAATTTATTACCAGTTTATTTATTAAAAGTATGTGATTGTCACACATATACTTTTGAATCACTTCGACGCCACACAGTTCTGACGCTCACTCCGTTCATTAGTATTGAATTTCTGATTTTGATCATCTACTTTTGCTATTGACTGTACCTACTATATCAGAGCAACACAAAGCTGTGTGTAATAAGAATATAACAAATCAGCCTTTTACAACTTAGAAGGCTGACTTTTAAAAAAATGTTGTTATTATGAAAACTGCTTTTTTACAAAGATAGTGGACTTAAATGTTCCATAGCCTAAGTACTGGGCTGTGAACGAAACCATAGCCCGATTCAGCCGACGCTGTCTCGCGGCACAACGCTATCTACCTAAATATTAAATAATCTAGAAGTTTGGGTTGTTTATACCTTAAATTGATTTATACCATAAAATCTAGGTATTTCGTTTGAAAGATATACTGCTACACAATTGGTTTTGACGAAGGAATTTGAACAACGAAATCGAAGAAATAATGTTTCGCGCAGAAAGCTATATGGCTATAAAAGCTATGCTATTTGGAGATATACATTTGAAGATCACATTGCTGTAAAAACTAAATAGGTAGGTCTTTGTGTCATTTGAGTAAATCTATTTATTGTTAATTCTAGTAACTTAATACTCACTTACGCCTTGTACTCAATGCAATGTGTTTCAAACTAAATAAAAAACAAATAAAACAATAAAAAATAAATAAATATCTAATTAGTGTAGCGACATCTATTGCACATGAAGCATACTACAACCGACGTTTCCTAGATCGCGCAAGCAAAGTTATCTGCGACATTAGGATGTATACAAAATCCCGACTACAACCGTCGGTCAGCTGCCCACCAGACATAACACCCGTCTGGTCAGAGGATCCTTCCTTTTGAGGAACTTCTTTTCACACTTCAACACTTTTTCTTCATACCTCTAAACTGGTGACCCCGCACATGACCGTCAACGCAGCCTTCGTGCAGCTACTTCATGCAGACGTCACTTCCTCAAGCTCTCGAGCAACGAGTCATACAGCCAGCCAGCATCCACGGCTTCAACCGGGTATCCTGACCACACGCATGCAGCGGACGCGCATACCTGGTCATCACCCTCAGCCTCATCAGCAGCCTTGGCACAGCACACTCTCCTGGTCGACGAAGCAGCCAGCCATTACGCAGCACTGCACCACTCTGACTCACTAGAGCATATGTGCAGCAATCACTTCGACTCACTGGAATCACCGCAGACTGTTCCGACTCACCGTGAACTATGCGGCATCTGGTTCTGACTCATTGAAACTCTCCACTGGCCCGGCAAACATCACAAGATGTACGGACGACTCATCGGGCTTCGAGTATCGACCTCCGGTCTCGGAGGGGAGTGATGTAGCGACACCTATCGCACACGAAGCATACTACAACCGACGTTTCCTAGATCGCGCTAGCAGAGTTATCCGCGACATTAGGATATATACAAAATCCCGTCGGGCAGTTGCCCATCAGACATAACACCCGTCTGGTCAGAGGATTCTCCCTTTTGAGGAACTTTACACTCTGTTCTTCATACCTCTAAATTAGTATTAAGTAAATAAGTCGCCCTCAGAAAGATACTGTTAAAATCTCTACATCCATTGCAATTTAGTTTATTTATTACTAGCTTATGTACAGTTGGCGCAGTCATTGAGCGATTGACTGCTGCCCAGCGTGTTGCGGGTTCGATTCTCGCCCAGGCTGAATATTTGTGAGATGAGCACTTGTATTTGCCTTGTATTTGGGTGTTGATTATCTATTTATGTATGTAATTAAAATGTATTTGTGTATGTATATCAGCTGTCTGACACCCATAGCACAGGGTCTCCCTAGTTTGGGGAATGGGGGCCGCCTCAGATGGCCATGTGTGGATTGTCCCCACATATTATCATTATTATTTGTTATTTTTGTTAGTATCAGTTTGTTGTGATTGTTGACACATTGTGAGTTGGTTAGTTTTAGCAAAAATTAAGCAGATTTATGCCGTATGTAATGCCTCATCGGGGTCAAATCGACCCCCCCCCCCCCCCCCCGCCGGGGTTTTTTTTTTTTTTTTTTTTTTTTTTTGTGTTTGTGTGTGTGTGAGTGTGAGTGTGTGTAATTCTGATTCTGATTCTGTACGTGCAGTAGCTCCGCCCGCTATGAGGAAATAATAACAAAACAATTCTAACCTGTAATAGTCCCACTGCAGGGCAAATGCGTCTTCTCACTTCTGCTCGTCTTCTCAGGCACGATCATTGATCATCACGTTTGCACAAGACGGATTTTCGATGTCAGATATCCATACTTTTAATATTATAAATGCGAAAGTAACTCTGTCTGTTACGCTTTCACGATGAAACGGCTGAACAGATTTTGATCAAAGGTATGAAGATTGCTTAAGGCGCTAACAAGCGACTTTTGCAGATTTTAAACTGACAATCACGTCAAAATGTGTAGTGTTAATGATTTGAAAAAAATATATGTTAAACTAGAACATTCTCTTAACAATTTAGTATGTGAATATTTTTGATCAAGTTCATAACTTCACGATTTTTAATTAAATCGTGAAGTTGTGTCTGATGCGGACAAAACATGGATAATCACACAAAATCTATCTATATTTAAACGAAACTTTTACTATCTTACAGATAATTTTACTAACTATCTTTTAGTATACGCCTTTTTTTTAGTCAAAGAATAATCTTCTCTTGTCTCTATCTTTTATTGATTTTTTTCGACTTTGAGAGTTTTGGACGGAGCGCATACGATTCTGTGGTCGCTTAAGGTCGCCGGCGTATATCATCGCCTTAAACGCTGGTCACCCATCCACAGGCCGACTGCGGCTAGCGTAGCTTAACCTTTGACCGATCGATCTGTACGGATTTTACTTAGCCACGAGCTCCTCTCTGAAAAAAGACATGAATTTAAAAGTCTCATCGGTACTTGCCCGGTTTCTACTCAGCAACCTCATGCCTGAGAGCGGGCGCCATAACCAATAGGCCATTATGACGTACAATAAGAAAATCATCATCATCATATCAACCTTTAGACGCCCACTGCAGTGTATATGTAGGTCTCCCCGAAGGAGGGGTTCAGCCGTAATCGCCATGCTTGGCCGATGCATGTTGGCGATCGCAGTTGGTGTTATGGTACTCAAAAGGATGCTGCTGCTCATCCTCTGGTCAATATCCCTTTGTCACCTTCTACGACCCCACGGGTAGAAATGTGGTGATGCTATTCGCGGCCGGCACTATGTATGGAATATGCAATATGTATGGAATATGTATAGTATGTTTGCGTAAACTCATTAAATTATTTTGGCATACCCAGTACATATTTTTTTTATAATTATTCTTCCTTCCTGTCGTATTATTCTCTTTCAAATTCATATCGTTTATTCAGAATATTCATGTTATTTAAAGTCAAAACCCAAACAAGCATGAATCGAGTCTTTGAAAATCAAATTACCTCTCAGAAGGACGCTGCTGCCCATCCTCTGGTCAATAACTTCAATACGGTTGAAGTTCCACGGTCTTAAGCCAAGCGCTTTGCTTCCACATTTATTGTGCGACCTGCCAGACTCAGGAATTCACTGCCCGCCTCTCTATTCCCCGATACTTATAATCTGGGTATCTTCAAGGCACGAGTGAACCGGTTTATCCTAGGCAAGCGTGCTCCACCTTAGGCCGCATCATCTTTTAAGATCAGGTGAGTTGCGGCCAAACGCAAGCATAAAACAATATAAAAAAAAATATCCCTCTGTCGCCTTCTACGACACCCACGGGTAGAAATGGGGTGGTGCTATTTGCTCCCGGCACCACACGGCTTCAATAATAAGAAAAGAATGCTATAGAACTCCAAGATTAATCCAACGAAAATAGATTCCAATCACGTTTCATGCGATTTGTATACGATGAAGGTGACAGATCTCAGAGAGCCGCTCCTTGTGAAACTAGCCTTTACTCAACGCGCTTAGGTATTCCAAAAGGACAGATGAAATAAACAAATGCCAAACGGAGAGGTTTCTATAAAAATGGGCACCATGGCGACGTCGCCTCCTATGTAGCCGTAATATGAGGTTGCCAAATAAGTAGGTCGATTCTGTAAAATTCAAACAACAACTCGCATCTCACATCGCTATTCACTCTCACTTCGCATAAGGTACAAAATTACCTTGCTTTATTTGCCACTTTGAATCGGGTTCGAGTGCGAAGTGAGCGTGGAAGTGATGGGGAAATTACCATACAGAATGCCACTTCGTATGTCATCTCATACTATGTCTGTCAAAATCTCCCTTTCAATTTAGTTCAACTCGCTGATACGCTCGCAAGGGTGGCGCTAGTGTCAATTCGAATTATCAACCGAGTTTTTAGAATGCCAATCAAGAAACTCACAGTGGATTCAGATTCGAAGTTTAGAATGAGATCTTACAGAATCACACCAAAGTACTTACTGTACTCTCATTGTGCCCTTACATTTGTTGAATCATTATTTCGTCTTTTCAAATACCTATATTTTGCCATTTGTTCCCAATTTTTATTACAAGCTTTTATTTAGCTTGCACTGTTCGTATGTAAATAAGTTGTCCTTTCAAAATGACATTGCCAGATCCTGCCCCACCCATGTACAGAAAAGTAAATTAATGAAAATAATTGTAATGCATATAGAACCTTTCTATAGTAAATTGTTTTTCTTTAGAACTTGCGGGTTACGAAATACCTACCCACAAAATACAAACTCATTTTACCTAAAATACAGTTTAACCTATAATCAATGTCATTATTGTTTTTAGATTTAAACGGAAACCGCTAGTTCTACAGTCACTAAGACTAATGTTTAGTTATCAGCAATAAATAAACAGTAACATTGCTACATATTGCACATGACTTTTATTGAGTGGGGCAAAGTTCTATAGAGTTTCTGGCATTGTCCTTTGCAAACTATTTTTCGACCATTTGTTGTTATTCGATTGAGCTGAAATTTTGCATGCACCTTTAGTTCTGGTGACAATACAATGTCCAATACTCAATATTGTTATTACTCCAATATGGCCGCCGCTCCAAGATGGCGGATTACATAATTTTTATCAATCCTCTCGATATGGGTATCAAATGAAAGGGCTTAAAGAGTAGAACATGATAAAGTTAATAATATCACACTAAATTCAATATGGCCGCCGCTCCAAGATGGCGGATTACATAATTTATATCAATCCCCTTGATAAGGGTATCAAATCAAAGGGCTTGAAGAGTACAAAACGATAAAATTAATAATATCAGACTAAATTCAATATGGCCGCCGCTCTAAGATGGCGGATTACATAATTTTTATCAATCCCCTCGATATGGGTATCGGGTGCGCCAAAGTTCACCTAAATTTTCAACTCCGATAATTGGAAATCCGAAAATGTTCTTCCTAACATTTTTCATCCTAACAATCACAATTCCTAACTACTCCTTCTCTAATGTTCATAATTCCGAAGCATTCTACTTCATAATGTCAGTGGCAATAAACATCTATTATACTTTTATTTGTTTTCCTACATTTTCTCAACATAACCATCTTTTACACTATTATTCAAATTCATATCTTTTTTGCTTAGATTTCTTTTTATTCATAATAATCAGTATTATATACATTAATTTTGCGTAACTTTATTTTCACATAACATGTATAACGGTGTCTCCTTGTTGCGCAGACAGAAATTTCATAGAATTTCTTTTCCCAGAAAATGTTTGATATAATAATTGGATCTTGTAATTTTATTTCGACTATTATTGTTTCAAAGACTTCAATGAAACATATTTCACAGAAACACAATTCAATGAATTTTTATTAACAAACTTATCAAACTCTTGTTTGATAAGTTTGTAAACAAAACAATGTTTTAACTAAACGCATTATTTTTTAACGAATATTGTTTGTTCAGTGTATTTTTCCATGGAATTTATTTCAACGAAAATATATATAAATAGACAATAACTAAAATATTGTCGTAAAAAGTGAATATGTTGTGCTACAAAAGTTAATGACAGAAACGAATCGCTGCGAAACCGACTCCACGTAGTCTTGTCTGCCCTACCCTAGAGTGTAATTAAAATCCGCGTAGCTGAGGAGCAGGTGGTTTTAACGCCCGCCGCCGCGGCTGAGGCTGGCCGGTGAAGCCGGCCAGCAAGCCGAAGCTACGGTGGGGAGCGTGAATACCATCTGCGACGATAAGCTCGCGTGGGACCGCCGGAGCCGTGACAGAAATCATGCCTGCTGCATGTTGCATGCTCGCTTGCATGATGCATGCTTGTTTGCACGCTGCATGCTTGCTTGCATGCTGCATGCTTGCTTGCACTCTGCACGCTGGCTTGCATGCTGCATGGTTGCTTGCGCGCTGCATGCTTGTTTAGATTAAAACTATAAATATCATCTTCTACCCACATTTATTTTTTATTACACTTGGTAAATGTTTCTTCCTGAGTATGAGTGAAAATATTGTGGTAATTATGTTTAGGGATAGAAGCGTTATGATAAAAAATAGTAGGAGTTTAGATATATTTACATTAATGATATTATTAAACATTGCTGTACATTGTTTGTAATTTCTGTTCATTGCTGAAAGTCTTTTATTCTTTTCCAGCCGTTTTTCCAGGTGTAAGAACTGCGCTACCGCGATTTTTCGCGACTTGCCTAGCTTCTCTTCGTAGTCTGGAACGATAGGCATTTTGACGATGTACTTTCCATCAGATGATCTTCTCACAGTTTCTTTATAAAATTGTTCGCACTGGTCGTCCTTGGGTATATCTTTCGTGTTATGAATTTCTTCATTTTCCCAAAATTTTGTTAGATCTTCTAAGTTAAGTAAAGTAGTGTGGCAGTCGAACGTTTGTTTCGTTTTTCCGCATAAAATCCACCCAATTTGCGTTTGTTGTGCAACTAGACTGCTGTTATTGCCTTTCAATACCCCCTCTAGGATAATTTCGGAGTATACGTCAGCTCCTAGCAATAGGTCGATTTGCCGAGATATGTTGAAGTCAGGATCTGCAAGTTTCAAGTTTTCTAAGTGCGTCCATGCATCTATCTCGAACGTTCTCGAAGGCAAGTTGTTTGTTAGCTTCGTCATAATAAGCGCTTGAGTTTCGAAGTAATAATCGGAGTGAATCGATTGGCAGGTACGTTTCAGTTTTCCCTTGCATTCTCTAGAGACAGAGCCGATTCCCGATACTGATGCGTTAATCCCCTTTCGAGGAAGGCGTAACATTTGTGCGGCGTTTTCTGTTATCAAGTTCACTTGTGAAC
The DNA here is from genome assembly GCA_947361185.1 of Charanyca ferruginea. Lineage (NCBI taxonomy): Eukaryota > Metazoa > Arthropoda > Insecta > Lepidoptera > Noctuidae > Charanyca > Charanyca ferruginea. The sequence goes on along the minus strand of OX376077.1, from coordinate 16,584,230 downwards.
CTTGATCGAGTAGCGCACGCAGTGTGATATAAGTTCCATCTACAGACTTAACTCTCAGTTGAATCGTAGTCAGCAGAACTTCCATATTGTCCTTAAACAAATGGTTAGATGTTGGTTGTTGAGTTGATGATGAAGAGCGTTGCTCAATGTTGTTTTTTCGAGTACATAACGTTGTGTTTTGTTTGTCCGAATTGTGCAATAATGTATGATGTTTCGAGTTACATTCTTTGCATGTTTTTGTTGATTTGCACTCGTCATTTCCATGGCTGAATAGACAGTTTTTACAGAGTTGCGGTTTGAAAACTGTGTCATTTCGTTTGCCAAAGTCCATTTTAAGGAATTTGTCACATTGGCGCAGTATGTGACTTCCGTTGCGTAATGGGCACTTTCCATACAATGTGTGGTAATTGCTTGATTTGTTTTGATTGAAGCTATAGTTATGTTTCTTCATCTGGGTTCGCTTGTTAAATGTTTTCCAACGTGATGATTTTTCTGAAGCTGTAGGATTCGGTTCCTTAGCCGATTTTATCGTTTCGTATGCCATGAACTGTGTTTCGAGGAAGTTCAGGAAGTCGTGAAGACTTTGTAGCTCTCTGTGATCGTGGAGTTCCTTCATGTAGTCACTTAAAGTGTTGGAATCCAGTTTTAGTGACATAATGTGCACAATGAGAGGGTCCCAGGTTGATGTGTCGATACCAATGTTAGAGATGCCGTTCAGGCATTCGGTGATGACGTCATGCATCTTCTTCAAGTTGGATGAATCTGCATGTTGTATGATCGGCAGACTTAGCATGTTGTTGGCATATGAAGTAAACTGCAGGCGACGATTGTCGTAGCGCTGATTTAGAATATCCATTCGGCTGCACTAACCATTCGGCTTCTCCTCGCAGCTTGGTCTTAAGGTGTTGCATTTTCTGCGCGTTGTTGATCATAGGGTTTTTATGTATCGCTTCCAGGAACAGGTCCTTGAAGGAGATCCACTGACTGTAGTTTCCCGAGAACTCAGGAATTTCGATCTTTGGTGTCGATTTCTGGAAGTGTACGGTGGACCAGATTTTGACATTGATTTCCCTCTTCAGTTCATCGTATTTATGCTCGATGTCCGTGAACATTTCGTAATATTGCTCGTTGGATCCTTTCAGTTGAAAGTCTATTTCCCAGTGAAGTTTATCGATGGGTTCCCACTTTGACTTCAGTGTCGTGAAGTGGTCTTCCATTTCCCATCTTTCCGATATAGTTGTTGCGTTAATTTTGTAGATTACACGATATATTGCGTTGAAATTGCATTCTTTCTTGTTAAGCAAGAATTGTATGTTGTTGCTATCGTCATCTTCTGAAGTTCCACCTAGGTCGAACTTCACGTTTTGTTTATCGGAAGTCTCTAGTTTGTTTGTGATGTCCGTTTTAGTTGATAGAAACATTTCTTTAGTTTTCTGATAGACGTCATCCGTGAAATATGCTATATTCTTGTCTTCTAGTTCCAGCAACAGTTGGGCATGCCTGTTTTCGAAGTCTTGCCACTGGTTTTCTAGCGACGAGAGGCGTTTTTTTCAAGTAATCCGCCGTTTTTCGTGATGCGGAATCCTTGCGATAGTTAACACATAATGTTTTTATGTTATCGAAGCACGCTGACTGCAATTCTAGTTTAGCCATGATGATGCTTCTTGTTGTTATCGATGTTGTTGGCTCAAGAGACCCGGCACGTCGTGGACAGTGACAGGAGAGCGTTGCGTTGTTGTGAAGGCTACTGCGTTGCTTGTAGTCTTCTATGTATCAAATCTTGAAAGCGTTATCTTTCTTGATCTTGATATGGTATGTGGAACTCAGCACCCTTGCGCCTCGATTACGATATAATGCGACTTCTCAATTTAACTGGGGCGACCCGCTTCTGGGAGACCAGCTAAACCGATCCGCTACCGTAAAGAGACACAACAGTACCAAATATCCGGCTCGAAGGACCATAAAATGTACGGTTCGTACACTTGTAGAATTGTTAGTGTTGAGGTTGGAGCGCGTAGAGAAAAGATCACTTAGTTCCCGATAGGTTTATTCGTGTTTACAGGCAAAACTGTTTTTCAAAGTCAAAGTCAAAGTCAAAGTCAAAGCATTTATTTCAATTAAACCATTTGCAGGCACTTTTGAATAGTAAAAAAAAATTGAAGCTAGTTGCTCGTTCCAAAACGTAGGGTAGGTCTCTATGGAGAAGAACGAGCAAGAGACTCCACGGACACTCTTTTCAATCAAGCTTTTACAAAATCCAGGCTACATTATTCTTTTTGCTTCTATATGTGAAAACAATGTAAGTGAAGAGAAATCCAAAACATTCTAATTAAAAATAAATTGTGCCATTTTAAATGCCATGGCACTAAATAGAAGCCATGGCAGTTAAGAGATGACCAATCTCTACTGACAGCGCCCGTTCACGAACATGACGCGCGGATCAGCACCACTTAGCTCAACCATTTTGAAGGGAACCGAATGATCTAACCCGCACGCCACCATCAGTGAGACATTAGAGCGAGCATGACAATGCTCTCAACTGCCATGCTCATTTATGTCAAACACATTGAATAAATAAATGGCTCCATAGTTCTCACATTTACATAATAATTGAAATAGTGCTATTAATTTATACAAAGCTAAAATTTCCAATGTATGTAAGTATGTCATTCGACAGATAAAATATAATAAGTAAATAATAATAACGGTACACGTTATTCTTGTCAATAATAAGGGGTGAGCAACATAATTTTCTTTAAGAAATTCCCTAAAGAGGCTGTGGAGCAGGACCAGCATTATGCCAAGCATTTTTATCATTGATATAATCTTCCAACTTATAATATGCTTGCCTACATATTGTGCGTTTAATGCCTGTTTTAAAATGCCTTTCATTTAATTGCAAAATATCGAGCGGTATTTTATTATAACATTTTACACAATACCCCATAAAAGAAGTATGTACTTTTGACAATCTGAAACTTGGTTGATATAATTTGTTCCTATTTCTAGTATTAAAGTTATGTCTGTCACTTATTTTACTAAACAGATGAAGATTTTTACGAACATGCATGATGTTTTCGTATATATCGCACATCAGCAACGAGAGTGTCACAACACAATAAACGTAGTTTTTGGGAAATCACGATTTTCTTTTTTTTTTTACTTATAATTGCATTAAAATTTTTCTGAGAGAGCATATCGGAGGTCTTGAGATATATTTAAGAAGACTATTTAATGCTCTATTATATTTTTATGGAAATTAAAATCAAAAGATATTTTTTCCATTTTATATTAATTTTTTACTTTTAAATTCCTATAATGTGTCACTTTTGTCGACAAAATTATGAAAGATTTCATGAAATGAAACACTTTTATTAGTTAATAATATTTATTGTTTTTAAAAATTAATCAGTTCATATTAAATATCTTTGTAGGTTTCTTTGTAGGTAGTTACTATTAGTTTCATTAGAAACGAAAAGGTACAAAATTTTTCATATAAAAACAAAATATCACATTTTCAGACAATAGATAATCTCTCCATTAGAAAACTATTACGAAAATTATCAGAAAATAGTTAACACATACAAAATAAAATTGTATGGCATAATTTATGTGAACTTATCCTAGCCTAGAAGTGAAAAATAACAAAAATTTGTACTTAGGTACTACTATAAGTAAAACATTCTAAATAGTGTAAATAGTAAAGTATTAGAAAAAACACCGTTGGTGCAATAACAAAATTATACAAATCTAATCTTTATGAAAACAAAAATGGAAATCACTAATTTAATTATTTCTATAAAAATAAAATAGTTACTCCCCTATAATTAATAGGAACATAGAATCAACAGTCTTCAAATAAGCCAATCTTCAAATATTAATTGTTATTGAGAGATCTATAAAACGACGCATAGAATTGAGGAATGTGATTATTTTCAACCAAACTTATTAGGTCATTTATTTTGTTTGGTTTTATTTTAGGTTTTGTTCTGTAGGCTGGTTTCAAATTTATCTCGCCATAATTTTTTTTTCGAGATATCAGCTGTCAGTAACTCTGTTTGATTAAACGAAGTTTTATAACATATTGTTGTAGGTGAATCTTTCAATTTCTTCAATATTTTCACGTCTAACATTTTAAAGGATGTGTGTGTTGTGGTTGTGTGGGTTCCTGTGGAACTCCTTGGAAAAGGTGGCCGTATGCCATCGAAACTAGTCGGACGAACCCGACAACACAGTGAGTTAATCCGTTGTTCTCAATCTATAATTGTGTATGGATGCCCATATTCTGTGCTAAAGTTAACGACATAAAATCGCAGGAACTCATTTCAGTCAAGTTGTACGGTCTCCTCCCCTTTTTCTTCGCTGACCTGATCACTTCAACTTACTGGCTTGACACGATGTGACAGTTCTGTTCTATAATTTTAAAATACATATTGAGAATAACTCTACAATATAGTCACTTCACATGATGTGACAGTTCTATTCTTTAATTTTAAAATACTTAGTGAGAATAACTCAAAAATATGGTCATTTCACATGATGTGACCATCTTTTTGCCGAAATCAAAGCAAATATATGAAAATGACTTACCGTAATAGGGTTGCTACACAAGTTATGACAGTACTACACACACTAGATGCACGTCCGTTCTGTATCAACTGTGATGTGACACTGTTTACGCTACAAAAGGTAGAAAAGTGGCTCGGTGAAAAAGGGTATTAAATGCCATCTCTCGGCGAGGAATCGCACAATAAATATGACGTTTTTTTAGCAGATAAAGTTTGTGATTGCCTTTCTTATGGCATACTTAACTCAATTTCGTATTTTCATGTGTTGTGACTTTCTTCTTGCCGATGTGCGATATATTGACAAGGTACCGTCATGTTGACGATTCCTTTCTCTAATGTTAGTCACCGCGTAGCAGCATTAAGCATTAATATTTATACTACTAAAATGACGCACGTATGGTGCGAGGCACCGCGTCAGCAAATTATGTATAGGTTAAGACTGTACAGTATGAATGAAAACTTTAGGATAAAAAATTTTAGGAAGAGTGATCATTCGGATTACAAATCCTTAGGAAGTACAATTTCGGGTAAAGAACTTTAGGTGAGCCAATATGGACTCATGGGTATCAAATGAAAGGGCTTAAAGAGAAGAACATGATAAAGTTAATAATATCACACTAAATTCAATATGGCCGCCGCTCCAAGATGGCGGATTACATAATTTTTTCAACCCAATTTTTTCAAGTATGGCTATTAAAAATAGGGTAAATAATGTCAATGTTGTAAATAAACATAAAAAAACGGTTAACACAATCGTTAGGTAACAATAAAATAAATCTTAAAGACTAAAAGGTAAAAGATAAAATAATTATAAAAAATCTTTTTAAAACAAGCTTTTATTTAAAAATAAAAACGTAACCAAAAAAAATAACAAAACGCGAACTAAAAATAAAAATAAATTTAAGTGACTCATACAAATATAGATTGTATATAATTGATGTATATACATATTAATCTTTTCAAAATGTTAAAAATATATAACATTTAAAAGCTTGGGGCACTGATGTAGGTACGCTTTCCGTTATACAGGTGTACTGCACAATATCAGTGCCTCAAGCGTTTAAAATTTATATATTTATAATGATATTATTCTGTTCCTGCTTTTACTTCCAAATAAGTTTTCATGGATAGAGAAATAAAAGGCGTAATTGCGTTTCTTTGAAAACCTAAGAAACTACATTTAATGCCAATTATTATAGTTTACAATATTCACGTTTTTCTTACACAGATTTCTAGTTCAACTGTCACCACAGACTAATTAAAAATATGACTGCCACTAAGGCGTTGTCTTTCTCTATAAGAGTGCAGTAAACCTCTCTACATCTCCCCCCCTTGAAGAGAAGCAATTGCAAGTAACTATGTATGCAATTGTTCATTTTGAAATCAATACTGGAGATAATTTTGTAATATGGTATAAGTTTGACTCCGCTTTCTTGTGTCCGGTATCAACTTCATAGATTGATTTGGAAACCACCTTCAGAATTGTGTATGGTCCAACTCTCAATTCATCCATTTTCCGTCTATTTAGTCGATTTCCATTTTCCACATAGACTCTATCACCCACTTCCAATTTATACTCTTTCCTCTGTTGGTCAAATTTTTTTTTATTATAATTATGAGATTTTATTGTATTTTTAAAGGCTAGTTTTCTATCTCTTTTCAGATCTTCCTTTGTATATCTGGATTTTAATTCTAGTGGTAGAACATTTACGTTTTCGCCTTCCAAAAGATATTTTGGAGCAAACTTCGTGACTGTGTGTTCTGTTTCGTTATATTTTTCTACACATTTCTGTGCAATAGTTGTCCATGCTGTTTTCTTATCGCTTTCATTTATTTTACATCTAATTTTGTTGACTAAAGTTTGGTTTAGCCTTTCGTTAAGCCCATTTGAAAATGGTGCATCAACAGCAGTGAAAATAATTTCTATATTTTTCATCTTAAGAAATTCTTTAAATTCTTTGGAATTTATGCCGGGGTATTGGTCCGTTAATACCATATCAATATTGTAGCTCTGTGCCACATCACTTATTAATTTGATAAAATCTCCAGAGCTTTGATTTTTTGATGTTGAAATATAAGCATATCTTGTGTAATGATCAACTAAAAGATGTAAGTATTTTTTTGTTGACCGTGATCCTCCAAATCCTCCGATGGTATCAATAGATACAATTTCAAATGGACGTGTTGCTGGACCCAAGTGAGACATTAAACCATACTTTGGCTTCTTCCTTGACTTGTTTTTTATACAAATCTCACATTGATCACATATTTGTTTAATGTTTGCAATAATGTTCTTTGCTGTGTAGAATGGTGTTATCTTATTTGTCATCTGGGTTCTTCCAATGTGACAGTAAATGTTATGAACATTTTTTATTAAAGTTTTGCTAAGTTCTTCTGATAGTATAATTTTTTTTCTTTTTTTATTCTTTTTGTAGTAAATTTCATTCTCTAAAATAAGTTTGGTTTTGTCCTTTTGTATGTTAAAATTTGTATTTTGGTCATTTTTTTATATCTTGTAGGTTTATTAAATTTACTACTTTTAAAAAATCATCAGCGTTGTCATGAGGTTCTAGCACTGGATTTCTGCTTAAACAGTCTGCTTCTTGATTTGATTTTCCTGGAATATATTTGATTTTAAAATTATATTGGGACAAATAATACGTCAAATCACCTAGTTCCTCATCAGTTCTAGCCTTGATGTTCATATTTTCTAATGGTTTATGGTCTGAGTAAACCATAAATTCTTTTCCCATAAGCCAGTGCTGCCAATATTTTACAGCTTCTTTTATGGCCAGACATTCTAGATAAATTGCCTTCTTCTTTTTTTGAGCATCAGATATTTTTTTTGAAAAATAAGCAACTGGCTTACTGTCTCCGTATTCATCTTTTTGTTTAAGCACAGCTCCCACTCCTTTGATACTAGCATCCGTGTAAATGTTTATTGGTAGTTCAGGATCAAAGATTTTGAGAATTGGTTCTGAGCATAGCAATGTTTTTATTTTATCAAACGATTTCTGACATTCTGCAGACCATATGAATTTTACATCTTTTCTTAATAAATTGTGCAATGGGTCCAAGATAATTGCAGTGTGTGGAACAAATTTATGATGAAAATTAATTTTTCCTAGGAATTGTCGTATATTCTTTCTTGTTTCTGGGACCGGAAAGTTTTTGACAGCGGTTAAGTAATCTTTCAGAGGTCTAACTGTATTATTTTCTATTATGTGACCCAAATATTTGGCATCCTTATTTGCAAAAGCACACTTCGAAAATTTCAGTCTGAAACCCTCTGTTTGTATTGCCTCCAGCAGCCTTGATAAATGTACTATGTGTTCTTGAAAAGTTTTCGAGAAAATTAAAATATCATCTATGAAATTTACTGCAAAATTAGACAGTTTGTGTTTTCTTATGATGTTGCTCAATATTCTTTGAAAAATAGCTGGGGCCGTTTTCAATCCAAAAGGGAGGCATGTCCATTGGAAATGGCCTTCTTGTGTTACAAATGCCGTTTTATATCTATCTTGAACTTTCATTGGAATAGACCAAAATGCGGAATTTACGTCAAATGTAGAAAAATACTTACAGTTTACAGTTTTAACCATTAAATCTTCAATCAATGGAAAAGGCTGAGATTGAGGCATGACAATTTTGTTTAATTCTCTAAAATCTATACATAACCTTGTATTTTTTTCATCTTCTTTCTTATATGCCAGAGTTACTGGAGCAGCAAATGGACTGTATGATTCCTCAATCATATTCTTCTGTAATAGTTTTGATATTTGATTTTCTATTTCAATTCTATCTTCAGCCGTACATCTGTATGGACGTTTGTAACAGTATTTATCCACCATTAAGTCTATATGAGCTTCATAATCTCGTACAGTGCCGACGTCATATTTGTCTTTAGCAAAGACTGATTTGTATTTTTCTATTAACTTGTCTATTTCTGATTGTTGGTATAAATTTAGATTGTTTACTGTCCTTTCAAATTCTTCCGAATTGATATGTTCATTGAAATTTATTTTATATATATGTTTAATTTCTTGTTTTAAAACTTCAGATTTTAAAAACTTTGTCTCTTCATTTTTGTCACCTAGTACATCAGGAATTTTGACATTTTTGTGTTTAATATCCCCTTCATTTGAGGTTATTTTCTTCTCTTTTGGATACTTGCATTGTATGATTTTTAATTCTTCATTTTGTATTAATTTGAATTTTTTTATACAATCCAAGCCAATCAGAAAGTCATAATTGAAATTTTCATTATCTACTACAAATATACTACTCAAAACAAAATAAGGGCCACGAGGTATTTTTTCATTTTGGTGGATTTTATTTGTTTATGGTGCTCTTCACAGACGAATGCAAAGTTAAATTTTTTAACGTCGATCGGCGTATTAGAGTATGGAGAAGACGCGGCGAGAGATTTTCAGAAGCCTGCATCCATGAACTCGATCGTTTTGGTGGTCCAAATGTAATGATTTGGGGCGGGATAAGCTTACACGGCAAAACTGAGCACGCTATTTTAAATGAGGGTACTGTTACTGCTCAGCGGTATATTGAGGAAGTTGTCAGACCACATGTGATCCCATTTGCACAGCGAGCGGGTCCTGGATTCATCTTGATGCAAGACAATGCTCGTGCACACACGGCTCAAGCGACTCAGTTTGTACTGGAAGACTCTCAAATTCAAGTCTGGCCGTGGCCGGCGAACAGTCCGGACTTAAATCCAATAGAGCACATATGAGATCAGTTGAAACGAAGAGTTAGAGACGGTGATCAGGAAATCCACAACCAACAGCAACTCATCAACGCTGTGAAAAGGACCTGGGAAGAGATTCCAATGGAAAATGTCAGGCATTTGATTGAGAGCATGCACTCCAGGCTTCAGGAGTGCGTAGCTAAACGAGGGGGGCATACCCGTTACTAAAAGATGAGCATGGAGTATTTTCTTATGTTTTCAGTAACTTTACGGTGTTTTTATTTTTAACCTAAAATGTGTTTTTTTCTTTCAAAAGCAAATAAACTTTTTAATCATTATTATTTGAATAAATTTATTGGTCTACATGGTAAAAACAACATTAGTTTTCGTTATGGAGACAAAAAATATATATTGGTTTTATTATTTTCATGGTACAGACAAAATACCTTGTGGCCCTTATTTTGTTTTGAGTAGTATATATCCATACAGCTTACAATATTGTAGATTTTTATTTTTAATGTTACCATGCCTTTTGTTTTCTTCTCACCATTAACAGTCTTTAAGTTTACTATTTGTACATCATTTGTATTATTTTGTTGTATCTTCAATAATTTTGCAATAATTAATGACACATTTGAACCTGAGTCATAAATTCCAGAAACTTTCAAGGTGTCATTTAATAGTAACTTAATTTTTATTAATGGTGGTACCTCTAGTTTTTTGGATTCTTCTCGTTTAATTCAATTTCCAATTCTGAATTATTTACAGTTTTCACAACCGCTTTTTTATTATAATGATATTATTCTGTTCCTGCTTTTACTTCCAAATAAGTTTTCATGGATAAAGAAATAAAAGGCGTAATTGCGTTTCTTTGAAAACCTAAGAAACTACATTTAATGCCAATTATTATAGTTTACAATATTCACGTTTTTCTTACACAGATTTCTAGTTCAACTGTCACCACAGACTAATTAAAAATATGACTGCCACTAAGGCGTTGTCTTTCTCTATAAGAGTGCAGTAAACCTCTCTACATATTTTTAACATTTTGAAAAGATTAATATTTATATACGTCAATTAGATACAATCTATATTTGTATGAGTCACTTAAATTTATTATTTATTTTAAGTTCGCGTTTTTTTATTTATTTTTTTTGGTTACGTTTTATTTTTAAATAAAAGCTTGTTTTTAAAAAGATTTTTTTATAATTATTTTTTTATTTTAACATTACAATCAGAACATTTTTTGATGCGGTATCCTATGCACGGTTTTGAATTTCCACAATGAATCGTTCTGTATTAAAATTCATTGTATTCGCACAAAACATGAACGTAAATATGCAGGCGTTCGTCCTGGCGCAGTTGTCCATTGAGTATGAGAGGCGTAACTTCACAATACCACAATACTGGACTTAGCTAAGCGTCGCCAGGTCGCCACGGGTATCCTGTCTCCACATAGGGGCCGGTCGGTCGTGGCTACAGTTCTAAATTGGCGACATCGCCAGGCTGTCTCTAAATAATAACAATATAATAATCATCGATATATAATATATTTCTATGATAATAATCTTTATTTCCAGTTTTAAAATTTTTAGACAACTGTCAAAATAAAGTAAATTAATACCTATATTCAACGATTCTATTTTTAAAACTTGAATTCGTTTTTAGAATTTATCAGAGCGTCTGGAAAAAACCTTTTTTAAACTTTTTCGACCGGTTTTATTATGCATACAACCTTTATAGTACTTACCCAGACCCGTGTCCGTTTATTTTTGGGCCCAGAATATTTGCCAGGTATACGAAGTCGGTTAAAAAGAAACCTCTTTCGTGGGTCAAAACCTCTTAGCAAAAGAAGGCCCTTTTAGCGAAGCATGAATATACTTCTTGGTACTGTACTTTTTTATTAGCTTAGTATAGTACTTACTGAACTCATTTTTATGACTCTCAAAATTACTGAATAACAACTGTCTGGATTTTTCTACTGTCTTTAAAAGCTGAAAATACAGTGGTCCTTTTTTGTTCGGTAAAGAGTATTTTTTTAACGATTCTTTGATTTCGATGATTCTTTCTCTAATGGATAGTGGTTAGTGGTGGCTTCAGGTTCCATATTAATTTAATGAAAATATTCCACCTCTACGGGTGGAAAATTAAGGGATCACTTAATTTGTTTCGTGTTACTGTTTCTTAATTATTTGGATAACAAAAATAGGCATTAAAAAGCGAAAAATTAACTTTATTTTCATAAAAGACCACCGCCTTTAAAAACAGAAAAGTAAAAAATTAATTTAACTTCGGAAGTCGGTGGCAATCACATGCCACTGAGAGCTTTTGCCTTTCTTATGAAAAAGTGAACTCGCCCAATTGCGAGTATTGTGGTAAAAGAGAAGATGTGCAACATCTCTTGGTGGAATGCGTCAGGAACGAATATGAGAGAAATAGAATAATTAGAGAACTAAATATAAATAGGTTAGACTTACGCTATTTTCATAATTTTCTGGCTCGACCTATGTCCCGCGAAGCTAAAATGATATTTACATTAGTTAATATTTAAAGCACTGTTTATGTTTATTTTTAGTTATTTGTTTGTAAGTTAACTTAAGATTAGGTTATGATGGGACTGGCATGAACTGTGTTCAAAAGTTCCTTAAAATAATAAAGATTAAAAAAAAAAAAGTCTGTGGCAATACAAAACAACAAGCAGAACCAAAGCCGCTGATTTGCGAAATTAAAGTTATTTTTTACCTATTATTTTAATACAAATCGGTTGTCTGTTTTGTAAAAAGTCTTTTTTTTTCTCAATATTTGGTAGCTTATGTTTACAAGTACATTGTAGCAATTTGACAAGTATTTTTCCACGTCCATCAATGTCCTGATTGCGATAACTACATCTTAGATATAGTTATCTAAATACAGTATTGTCACTATCTGCGGCGCTTATTTTTTATCAATAAATAGATTTTGTGATCTGATTATATTGTAACACGTTTTACCTTATTTTCTACTGACTCGTCTTTCTTGACAAATATTTGCAGATGACTTGAATGAGACTTTGATAAAGATTTTGGTGTCAGGTATTGATTTCGGATTTCTGTCTCCCAAGATACAGGACCGACAGAGACAGTCCGTGTGGTGCCGGACGTAAAGAATAGCACCATCCCATATCTTCCCGTGGGTGTCGTAAGAGGCGACTAAGGGACTCACCAGAGAATGGGCAGCAGCGTTCTCTGTGCCTTTGTATCAACCATACTGCGATCGCCAACCCGCCTGCCAAGCGTGGCGATTATGGCAATACCCCCCATTTCTTGGGGGAGGCCTATGTCCAGCAGTGGACGTCTTTCGGCTGAAATGATAATGATGATGAAGATACAGTACTGGGTACCTAGTGTAGAATACAGGTTTACATGATCTGTGTAGATTTATGTAGATCCCATGTTATTTTGTACATTCACTCTTGTGTATAATGAATCTTATGTGTATCATAAGAAATATTATTATTATTATTATTTAAAACTGTTGTTTCTTCTAAACTTATTTGAGAGTCTCCTATTTACGACTTTGCTTTTGTAGTTTTTTTACGTTACATGTTTTATTCATATTGAAGCTTATTTTTATTAAGTTCTGTTTAAACACTGTCAACGGAACCCTTTCAAGAGCTGCGATGTTACCCTGTCTAACTTGATACAGTATATAACTATGGTCAAGCTGAATTTTTAGTCAAAAATCTTCTACCATACCATTCCTCTTCTTCCTTCTTCTTTCTCTTTGTATTAAATATTATAAAGAGGTAATCATTCTTTGTTCTTTTGTTTTTAAGTGGTAGGTACCTACTGGTCCGATTTCTAAAATTATTTTATTGCTTAGGAAGCTATCTATACCCTATTGCCGAGTGACATAGAATATCTGTATCTCAATTCTACGCGGACACAATCGCAAGGAGAAGGTAGGTAGAGATACGGCGAAGCGTCACCGCTATATGGTTGAAGATCCGCGGTCTCGAACCAAGCGCTTTGATTCCACATTTATTGTGCGAACTGCCAGACTGTGGAATTCGCTGCCCGCCTCTCTGTTCCCTGATAAGTATAATCTGGGTATTTTCAAGGCACAAGTGAACCGGTTCATCCTAGGCAAGCGTGTTCCAACTTAGGCCGCATTATCACTTAAGATCAGGTGAATTGCGGTCAAACGCAAGCCTATTAATTAATAGAAAAAAAAGATATAAATAAAACATATTACTAAAGATCCTTTAGTCAGCAGGTCTCATTCACTATTCACACCTTATTCAATTTCCTACTGAGGTAGAAACCACAATAAAGTTGGATAATGTATACAAATAAATAAAATTGTAGTGACTGTTTCTATTGTCAAAATAACAACTTTTTACTAAATTCCTATGAAAGTGTACCTTTATGGTACTTATATCAACAATTTTTAAATTATTTGTCTGTCTGTCTGTTTGTTTCAGCTAATCTCTGAAACGGCTGGACTGATTTTCACTGCCACATAGCTGATATTATAAAAAGTAACTTAGGCTACTGTTATTACAAAAAAATAAGGTTCCAAGCAAAACCAAATTAAAACCCCGCTGAAAACCGACAAACACGCGGACAAAGTCACGAGCATCAGCTAGTTTACATTATAAATAAGAATAATATAAGAGATACCTTGTTTCACAGAACAATGTTAAGAATGAAGGGTTTGCGACGACACCGTGGGATGAAATTCCGTCCTTCAATCTATCCTTGTCTGAAGAAATTTGTACATCGCATAATAGGGTACAGCCGAGATGTAGAACTGCACGTAATTTCCTTATTACATTGGAAAATTCACTCATTTCATTCCGAGGTTGTCGTAGGAGGAGGCTAGGGCATTATCCTAGGTGAGCGACTGAACGACTGACACGACGCGATGCGACGTAATGTGACTAAGGCGTATTACTCACCATTCTTGTTGCTATACGTCCCGCCAAGGTCACACATCAAAACAATATTGTTTTTTTTTCACGGTACTTTTGATGTGTGACCTTGGCGGTGTTTTTTTTTCACGGTACTTTTGATGTGTGACCTTGGCGGGACGTACAGCAAGAAGGATGGTGAGTAATACGCCTTAGTCACATTATAATGGTTTTTTTCACGGTACTTTTGATGTGTGACCTTGGCGGGACGTACAGCAAGAAGGATGGTGAGTAAGGTCCTTAACACTACACGCGCCGTGTGTCCTACGTTGTAGGTAGTCATTGTACTTATTTCGAACGAAATAAGTTTGGAGAGTTTCATCATTTATATCCAAAACTAAAGAGTATTGAGACTTATTCGAAGCACTTTCGATTATATTGTTGCGAACCTGTTAAAACTATCAATAACCAATTTTCAAAAACCTATTTGTATTTAATCTGTACAATTTAAATTTCGCGCCTTCCAACCATAGACTAATCTGTATAATGTGTGCTCTACTCTACTCTGTGGAACATTGTAACGATAACGTGCATAAAATCTTAATTATAATAAAATACAAGAATATTAGTATTTAAATCCTGTTATTGCAATACTATTTCTATTGAAGAGAGGTTGTTGTTGACTTTAAGGTGAGAAAAAACAGTGGTAGGTACTTATTAAAGTAAATATTATAAACTATTGTGTCGCGTCTCGTCGCGCAAAAAACAAATCCGCACTTGCCGCGTTTTGTCGTACAAGCAAAATCTTCAATCTTTGATTCGATTTTCAAAGTAGTAAATCATGTTCAAATTCGAAAAAAAGTATATGTTAGAAAACATCACTATATAAATAAAGGACGGCCCTGACCAAAACATAGTAGGATAAAATTTTCTCTATAGAAATTCATCACAAACTTACCTCTAATTTTCAACATTTTTGTTTTGCATTCTGTGTTGGTTCATATTACAGAACCATAAATTTTGTAAATATTATCACTCATATACAACCTAGAGCTAACCCTAGTTTTTTTTTTAAATATTGTCTATTCTAGAAGCTATCAGAATAAAAAGCATTTGGCGTTTACTACATTTTTAATCCGCGAAATACGCTGTCTTCCGTCTCGCGTGACACGAGCTTGACACATATGTTTGTTTCACCGATCGACGAACGATCAATAATCGATCAACTCGCTCTGTTGAGACGGGTAGTCTATGTCAGTTTGCTCCTCGCCTAGCCGCCGTTATTATTATAAATAAATATCTACATTTTTGTTGAGTAAAATGGGAAACATTAAAAATACAATAATGAAACTGAAAAAGCGTGAACTAAAACAATTGAAGACTCAAATGATGGCCGATTGCGGCAATCAGCCATCATTTGAGTCTTCAATTGTTTTAGTTTAGTTAGTATTTTTTTTGTTTTCGCGCGTTCTCGCGCCGCCCGTGTTTGTTATTCGTACTAATGCGGGTGTGGCGAGACGCGCGGGGGAAATCAGAATTTATCCTGCCATTAGGCCCGCTCTTAAGGGCGGGTTGTTTCAAACAGTCGGTTAACGTTACATACGGACGGTTAAAAAGTTACTATGACGTGCGATGTTTAACATACGTTAAATGTAACGGGTTGTTTCATGACATAAAAATCCGTCAGTTAAAGTTATTCAAAAAGAGATTCCATAATATTTTGATGTTTGAAGTAGCTGTTTGACAACTCAAAATTACGATGACTGGTCGGTAATAGTAACTTTTTGACGTATGATTTTGTGAAACAACCCATTTTTTTGATTTGACGGTTAGCGCCATTTTTGACTATTACCGGTCAGTAATGGTTAGTTGAAGCAACCCGCCCTAAGGCGATAACGTAGGCCACAAGCAGTGAACGGAAATAAAACATTCACTGCTTGTGGCCTACGTTATCGTTCACTGCTTGTGGCCTACGTTATCGTTCACTGCTTGTGGCCTACGTTATCGTTCACTGCTTGTGGCCTACGTTATCGTTCACTGCTTGTGGCCTACGTTATCGCCTTAGGGCGGGTTGTTGTTGTTCACTGGCCACAACTACATACAACGACTATTTGACGTTCTCGCGTTGCATTACCGCGTTTGCCGTTCACCTAGGACAACGGGTAAGGCAAAGAGAGAAGAACTTCACTACGATCTCCAAGACGCCTGCCAAGCGTGGGAATTATGGCAACCCCCCCCCCCCCCCTCTTATTCGGGAGGCCTTTGTTCAACAGTCGCCGTCTTCAGGCTGATGAGGATATGAGGAGCTCATCGCTAAGTCGTACGAATCGATCGGTCAAGGTATTAGGTCAAGCGTGGGGATTATGGCCTTTGGCCTTAAACAGTGGACGTATTCCGGCAGATGAGACCAAATTATGTATTTTTTTTAATATTCTCGAAAACGGGTCTCTATTATTAAAACTCCGCTGTCTGTCTGTCCGTCTACCCGTTTGTCCGTGGGTTTGTCACAGGGCCGTATATTTTGAACCGTAGATACTTTTCTTACCACCGAGTGTGTATTACTATGGTCGCAACAAATTAATGAATAAGTATAAAGTTAAAAATAGAAAAAAATAGAAGAAAGAGAAGAAGGGAGATTAGAATTCCTGAAGAAGTGATCACAACAGACATTCTTACCTCACACACCACACAAAAATACAGACACACACCACACACTACACTAAATACTTACTTATACTACCACACACACACACACACACACGCTCACTCATATACGTCTAGATATATATTTTTTAAATTATTGTTTGAACCTAACGACACCAACTCCACTCCATTCTCGGATCTATAAAGAGCTCCTGCTCCCGACAATACTGTCGGTTTACCTAGTACAGCGCTGCTGTATATTCACATAGCTGTATAGGCTTGCTGCTAGCGAGCGATACACTTTGTGTTTGGGTGGCTCATGCTACTGTACGAACTGTAAACCTTAAGGGTTTGTTCGATAATCATTGGGTGGCTCACGCTGCTGTACGAACTTATAACCTTAAGGGTTTGTTCGTTTATCATTGGGTGGCTTAGGCTGGTGTACGAACTATAACCTGAAGGGTTTGTTCAATTATCACGACATTACGACAGGGGTCCGGCACTGTTTCTTCTAAACACAGGCTACCCTGTAGCCTATCTAGAAGAGCAGTAATCCTCCCACTAACTAGATGTAAGACAATCGTTATCCTATTTTTACTTCGCCGTAGTCTTAGTGAAACAATAAACTTTATTAATATTACGCCTTCAAAAAGTAAAAAATAACTTTCAATTCGCAAGTCGGCGATTTTGATTTTGCTTGTTGTTTTGTATTGCCACCGACTTGCGAATTGAAAGTTATTATTGACTTTTTCAAGGCGGTTGTCTTTTTTTGTAAATAAGATTATTTTTTCGCTTTTTAGTGCCTCGTCTTATCATACAAATTAATTACGAAACGGTGACACCAAAAAAAATCAGTCATCTCTTAATTTTCTACCCTAAAAGGTGGAATATTTTCTTGAAATTTTTATGGGACCAAATTTGAGGTATACACTATCAATTTAATAAAGAATCATCTAATTTGGACTACACTGAAAAAAGTTATGCGTGGTCAAACATGAAAAAAATAAATTAAACATTTAAAAAATGTTCATAAAATGAAAACTACTGGGCCAAACTAAGTTACATTTTTATAGAACCAAATGGTTAACTATTCCGCATCAAACTAAAGAAGAATCACGTAAATCGGATCATAAATCTCAGCGTAATCGGTATACATACATAAAAAAGAACCGGACAATTGCGAGTCGGACTCGCCCACCGAGGGTTCTGTACATATTTGTAGGTACATATCCATACTTCTATACTAATCCATACCTACTATCCATACTTTTACCTACTTAATATTATAAATGCGTTTTTGCGACATAAACGGCCGTATCTTTTTTTACTTAACATAGCGGGTTGATTTTTTTACAGCATCAAGGGACAGTAGATTTGAATGTATGGTTTTAATTTCAACTCGATACCTTCACGCGTTCCCAAGGTAAATGGTCTTGACAGACAGACAGACGGACAACAAAGTGATCCTATAAGGGTTCCGTTTTTTCCTTTTGAGGTACGGAACCCTAAAAACTAGTCGAATTGAGAACCTTCTTGTTTTTGAAGTCGGTTAATAAAAGGAGGTCCCTCGTAAAATAATTTTACTTTCTATTTCAGCTCGGGTCAAAACTAAATTCCTCGAAATCACGATTATTGCTCGGGTCCGATGTCAACGAAGTTAGGACTGTTTATGTATGCTCTTCGAAGTTTTTGGGTCAGTTTTATCGTCAACCAAATTGAATTCGGTTCATCTGTCAGACTTGAAATCTGTTTTTGAAGTTAGAACGGAGATTCGTTTTTAGAAAATATTTTTCTGTGCTTGTTGAAAGAATTATGCGTAAGTACGCGTTTAGCAGGAACAGTATCGACTTGAACTTTTATAGTCAGTGTTACCTCTGCAATGAATTGTCTGGTTTTTTTTTGGTTTTTTACCTACATATTATAAATTAAAAAAGAGGTTGTGTTTGTCCGGCCTAATCTCAGAAACTGCTGTACGGATTTTCATAATAATTTATGATTTTCACAAATAGAAGATTTTTCTAGGAAATATAAATAACTTATTTCAAAAAAGCTAAGAACATTACCTATTTATAAAGCCACGAAGGCCATTTAGGGTCACAACCTTTAGTAATGAAGCGCGCGACCAGAAAGAAAACGGCATGCTAATTCAGTAACCCAAGTGTAACTATACAGCAAAAACCAATTACATTCAAAACGTATGCTTAGAACAGACTTATGGACTAACTACACTTATTCAGCTCAATTCAGCTTTTGTCTATATAAAAAACATTTCAATTTTGTATCGCATTCGTTCAGACGCGGGAAAGCTAAACGAATACGTAGTACTCATCTCCATACTCAACCGATGTGTCTATATACAAAAGCTTAATTTAGCCGAATAAGGGCGGGTTGCTTCAACTAACCATTACTGACCGGTAATAGTCAAAAATGGCGCTAACTATCGTCAAATAAAAAAAAATGGGTTGTTTCACAAAATCATACGTCAAAAAGTTACTATTAACATAACCGACCAGTCAACGTTATTTTGTGTTGTCAAACAGCTACTTCAAACATCAAAATATTATGGAATCTCTTTTTGAATAACTTTAACTGACTGATTTTTATGTCATGAAACAACCCGTTACATTTAACGTACGTTAAACATCATCAGTCATAGTAACTTTTTAACCGTCCGTATGTAACGTTAACCGACTGTTTTTTTTTTTTTACTATTAAATAGGCTTGCGTTTGACCGCAATTCACCTGATCGTAAGTGATAATGCGGCCTAAGTTGGAACACGCTTGCCTAAGATGAACCGGTTCACTCGTGCCTTGAAGATACCCAGATTATACTTATCAGGGAACAGAGAGGCCGGCAAGGAAACAACCCGCGCTAAGTGTAGTTATCCGTTAAAATTAATTAGCGTTAAACAAACAAAATCATGCAATCAATTGATTTGAACAATGGAAGATATTTTGACAGATGTTTGACCGTTTTGGTAGAAATCCAATTAAACAGTCGCCATAATTATTCACGATCGCTAACATGCTTTTAACATAAAATGATGCGCATACTAATTTGTGGGTACTTAGTTTGTATGTACGATTTGAAGTACTGCACCTGTTCAGTGCTGTATGTGAAGTTTGGCTTTGGTTGGTTTGGTTTGGCAACGTTTAACATGTTATAACACAAAATAGTAAATTCACTAAATGCATCAAAAAATTCGCTGTGAACGAGATACGTGCCCAATAGACTGGCAGCAGTACCACGTTGTATGGTAATGCTGATTCTTTGGCCAAAGAATAGGCCAGACCTCTGGTCAAGTGAAGACTGGACTATTCGCTTGGTGATGTCCCGAAAAACAATTAAGCATTTGAACCCATAGCGTTAGTGTTTTTACCCCAAATGGCTCAAACATATAAACGACATTGTGTCATCATCATCTGCCTAGCCTTTTCCCAACTATTTTGGGGTTCAGCTGAATACCAATGCTTTACATGGAGCGAGTGCCTACCTGACCTCCAGATCTCCACAACCCAATTTCTAAGTAACACGATACTCCTTGGTAAGACTGGTTGTCAATCATTCTGACTACTGATAACAACTGTCAAATATCTACGAAAGACAGCCGGGACCAAGGGTATTTACGTGCTTTTCGAGACACGGAGGAAACTCGATATGAAATAAACGGTGACGCATCCACTGACTAACCGCGGCAAGCGTAGCTTTACCTTGACTGATCGATTCGTACGACTTAGCAATGAGCTCCTCGTATCATCATCAGCCTGAAGACGTCGACTGTTGAACAAAGGCCTCCCGAATAAGAGGTGGGGGGGGGGGGTTTGCCAAAATTCCCATGCTTGACAGGCGTCTTGGGGATCGCAGTGAAGTTATTAAATACACGGAAGCCGCTGCTGCCCGACTTTCGGATTTTCCCTTAGTCGCCTTCGACGACACCCTTGGGATGAAATGGGGGGGTGCTATTGTAGCCCCGACACCCCACGGGCGAGGGGGGGGCTCCTCATATAGCTACATATTATACTAAACTTTAAATACCTCCTAACATGTTTTGTGGTAGCTGTGTCAGAAGGTGACAGAGGATGGGCAGCAGCGTCCTTCTGAGTACCATAACACTTACTGCTATCGTCACCATGCATCGACCAAGCATGGCGATTACGGCTGTGGGGTACTGCCTTGGGGAAGAACTATGCCCAGCCGTGGGCATCAAAAGGTTGATATGATGATGTTTTTCATGTTCTGTTACATGCACCCGTAAGCAGAATGTTTAAAGTACGTTACATTGCGCGCTATAAACAGTGATTTTCGCTCAATCGTACTTTGACGGATACGTACGCGTAGAAACGGTTATGTGTTGCGTCTTGTTACATCCCACATAGTATGATGTCCCGATGATGACGTCAATTCCCGTCGATTATTATAGACGTTGTTGACGTCAATTAACAAAAGGCCGGCTCCAGTTTCATTGTAAGTTAATATCACTGCCAAGGGCTGACAGCAGGGAAAATATTCCTGCTTTTGTTCCTGATTGTCACTTTGTGATTCCTGCCTCTTTTCATCTGCTTAGCTTTTTCCCAAATATGTTAGAGTCGGCTTCCAGTCTAACTGGATGCAGCTGAATACCAGTGTTTTACAGGGAGCGACTGCTTAACTGACCTCCATAACCCAGTTTACTGTGTACGTGATACCCTTGGTAAGACTGGTTGTCAGAATTTTGGACTTCTTCTTCGATACCGGTTAAGTCCGAATGCGACTTTTGAAATATATATGTTTCTTTTTTTATATCACTGACATCGGCAAAAAAAACGACTTGAAGAAACTTGGACTGGAGCAAGCATGTTGTTCAATGCTCGTGCCTTCTCTGTATGAGAAGATCCTTTGCCCTGAAGTGGGCATTAATAGACTGGTATTCTTTTATTTTGTGTGCATATACAAATCTGCCTAACTTCCGACCTTTTATGTATATTTGTATCAGTACCTACTGTTCTTTGAAGACAATTCTGTCATATTTATCCAATCCCAATTAATCGGTAATGTTTGCCTAATTTTATGTAATAGTTGAGCGTACCAAAATTTTTAATGAAAGTCGGTAGGCGCAGCATTTATTTTAATTTATGAACGTTTACATTACAAGCCAGAATAAACACGTTTTAAATTTGTAATTAAGTATTTCTCTGTTTAAGTAGCCTTTGAAGTGAAAAATTGGTGGAGTTTATTAATGGCTGCTTTACGAGCTTACTGCTTTTTATAAGTTGGTGTTTTTTATTATTGCAGGGGTTGTATTTTAATTAGAATTTGTATACTATCAATACAAATTATTAACACATATAACATTATAAATAATAATATATTATTATTTTTATGTATTTTTAATTTCTCATTTAAATATGCATTTACATTATACCTACTAGGTTTTATTTATTGGGGAAAGCTTTAATTTAAAAGTGATGGAATGATGGTTGAATTTAAAAGGTAACGTCATGTTTATGGGTAAATTCCTGTTACCAAACTTACCCTTAAAACGCAACATAACATCGAATAAGTGGGAAGTGGAAATCGATGCGGGATTGGAGGCTTTCGGCGATTGGGACCGCAATTAACTGAAACTGCGGGCCCAGTTGCCGGATCCATTTAATTTTAATATTTTTCTTCCGGCGACTGGGACCATGCATATAGGAAAATCTATTGTTCAAGCCAAAACAGTACAGGCAAACGAAAAAATATTTGAAATAGTAATAAAAGAAAAAGCTCTTTGATTTAAAAATATCATTTATTTATATAATACTAGCTTCTGCCCGCGGCTTCGCCCGCGTAAAAAAGGACGATTATCCCAAGGGAACACATTATCGGGATAAAAAGTATTCTATGTGTTAATCCAGGAAATGGTCTACCTGTGTGCTAATTTTCATGCAAATCTGTTCAACGGTTTACGCGTGATTGAGTAACAAATATCCAAACATCTTCACAAACTTTCACATTTATAATATTAGTAGGATAATATTAAAAAAAACATCCTTTGATTACCGTTCTTGTAAAGTATTAAAAAATGCTACCGGCATCCAAACATCAAAGGGGAACGACTAACGGGGGTCGGTTGAAAATCATGGTGCTGTTAGTGACTTACTTATTCGTGAAATAAGTATTGGCCATTGTTCGGAAAGATTACGATGACCACTTAATTCTTAATTCTCATTTATAAATAAATTATAATTATTTTAATAAATGATAAATGTGGTCCCAGTCACCGGAAGACTTCGGGATTGAATCCTCCGGACCAGTCGACCTTCATTGCCTTCGCATTTTTCTGGTAGTCGCCACTGATGATTCTGGTGGTTGAAAATACTGTGGCCCAAAAACTACCACGGAGACAGCACGCGATCACTTCCGTTACATGCTGCGAGATGACTGGTGAATTCAATAAAAAAAACCGTGCGCCTGTGACGGGCCATCGTATGACAGGATGACTTTTTCCACCAGTCCCGATTGTGACACATTTTTTATCTTGCATGATGTATGATACTAATAAACAAGAAATAAAAATGCTCAGCAAGTTTCTCCATTTCTTTTCGCCCCTGAACCTACTCATACAAGTCAAGACTGAAAAACCGTTCATTTCTCAGATATGGTAAGCAAAACTCATTTTATTTCTTAAAAATATAAACCCTAAAAATTCAAAGTATGTATTTCAATTAATCCGATGTAGACATAGGTCTGTACTATAATATATTTAAGGCGAAATGGGTCCCAAAGAAGATGTTTTGACGCATTTTGCCTTCACGCAGAATCAATTTTTATCCTCTAAAACTAAAATTTTTCCTTATTCTTTTTCGTGATCATAAATACTAAAGATTTTCTTTAGTAAATTATGAGGGCCAAAACACGATTGACACAATTTGCCTCGATACAAAGAAGTCGCAAAGTTTTCTCAAAATCAGCATTTTATATACATCCATTATGAGAAAAACCAGTTTTATTCGATTGTAATTTGAGCAATTTCAATAAAATTTTGTCAACACGTTTACCATTAAATACATTATTGGATTATGGGTTTATTTTAATAAAACAGAGCAAATAGAATTTTAAATAGAATTATTTATAATAAAAAGCGTGCAATATTACGCGCGGTCCGGCCATTCCACCTCCCCGCGCACCCCGTTAGTCGTCCACGATACCATTTCGCCTTAAGGCAGCTTATTATTAAATTCGTCTTACCATTCATTCCTCAATGTAATGCCTGTGTGTAGGCAAAGATTATATACATAGGCACTTGAGCTGGATTACGTGAACGTTAATTCCGGATGCGGAATTGACGAGCGAATGGCATTTATTTAAGGCTACCTTACACTGTTTTGTTTGTTAGGGGATTAGTCTTTCGAATTTAACCGATAGTATGAAAGGGAATCAGAGAAGACCTGCCGGTCCTTTATTTATTTTATTTATTTATTTTAAGTTAGTGAATGTTTTGGATTTCTTACATTGTTTTCACATAATAATAATAACCGATCACTTGTTTACCAACGGTCTATAAAGCTCTTACATCCATTTTGAGAGCTAAAATTAACGAACATATTGACAAAAATTCTATCATGTCTGCCTCTCAAAATGGATGTAGGAACGGGTCACGTGGTACTAAGGAGCTCCTCCTCATTGATATGGTCATTAACCAGCAGGTTCGTCGTTCCCGGAAGGATCTGTCGACATGTTGGATAGACTATAAGAAGGCCTATGAAGAAGGCCTATGATTCTGTGCCACATACATGGCTCATGAGGGTGTTAGAGTTGTATAAAGTTGATACAACTCTGCGCACCTTCCTGATGTCATGTATGGGGCAATGGAAGACGGTCCTTCGCTACAGAAATAGAACATAAATACAATTAACATCGATGTTAGTTTTAATGTCTGTTTTGCTGATGCCCGATTATGAAAAGCTGACAGGATGTTTGACCGTTTTGGTAGAAGTCCAATTAAACAATCGCCATAATTATTCACGATCGCTAACATGCTTTTAACATAAAATTATGCGCATACTAATTTGTGGGTACTTAGTTTGTATGTACGATTTGAAGTACTGCACCTGTTCAGTGTTGTATGTGAAGTTTGGCTTTGGTTGGTTTGGTTTGGCAACGTTTAATATGTTATAACACAAATAGTAAATTCACTAAATGCATAAAAAAATTCGCTGTCAACGAGATACGTGCCCAACAGACTGGCAGCAGTACCACGTTGTATGGTAATGCTGATTGCTTGGCCAAAGAATAGGCCAGACCTCTGGTATCCGCTTGGTGATGTCCCGAAAAACAATTTAAGCATTTGGACCCATAGCCTTAGTGTTTTTACCCCAAATGGCTCAAACATATATAGCGACATTGTGTCATCATCATCTGCCTAGCTTTTTCACAACTATTTTGGGGTTCAGTCTAACCGGATGCAGCTGAATACCAATGTTTTACATGGAGCGACTGCCTATCTGTCCTCCACAACCCAATTACTGGGTAAAACGATACTCCTTGATAAGACTGGTTGTCAAACTTTCTGGCTTCTGACTACCCGTAACGATTGTCAAAGATCGATATGAAATAAATGGTGACGCATCCACTGACTAACCGCGGCAAGCGTAGCTTTACCTTGACCGATCGATTCGTACGACTTAGCGATGAGCTCCTCTTATTATCATCATCATCATCATCATCATCATCATCATCATCATCATCAGCCTGAAGACGTCAACTGTTGAACAAAGGCCTCCCGAATATGAGGTGGGTTTGCCAAAATTCCCATGCTTGGCAGGCGTCTTGGGGATCGCAGTGAAGTTATTAAATACACGGAAGCCGCTGCTGCCCGACTTTCGGATTTTCCCTTAGTCGCCTTCGATGACACCCTTGGGATGAAATGGGGGGGTGCTATTGTAGCCCCGACACCCCACGGGCGAGGGGGGGGCTCCTCATATAGCTACATATTATACTAAACTTTAAATACCTCCTAACATGTTTTGTGGTAGCTGTGTCAGAAGGTGACAGAGGATGGGCAGCAGCGTCCTTCTGAGTACCATAACACTTACTGCTATCGTCACCATGCATCGACCAAGCATGGCGATTACGGCTGTGGGGTACTGCCTTGGGGAAGAACTATGCCCATCCGTGGGCATCAAAAGGTTGATATGGTAATAATGATGATGGCAGAATGTATAAAGTACGTTACATTGCGCGCTATAAACAGTGATTTTCGCTCAATCGTACTTTGATGGATACGTACGCGTAGAAACGGCTATGTGTTGCGTCTTGTTACATCCCACATAGTATGATGTCCCGATAATGACGTCAATTCCCGTCGATTATTATAGACGTTGTTGACGTCAATTAACATAAGGCCGGCTCCAATTTCATTGTAAGTTAATATTATAGCCAAGAGCTATTTTCCCTGCAAATGTCAGCTGATCGTCACTTTGTGATTTCTGTCCCTTTTCATCTGCTTAGCTTTTCCCAATTATATTGAAGTCAGTTTCCAGTCTAACTGGATGCAGCTGAATACCAGTGTTTTCCATGGAGCGACTGCCTATCTGATCTCCACAACCCAGTTACTGGGTACCTGTTTCCCCTTGGTAAGACTGGTTGTAGACTTTCTGGCTTCTTCTTCGATACCGGGTAAGTTCGAATGCGACATTTGAAATACATAATTATGTTTTTTTTTTATATAATAATAATATGTGGGGACATTTCACACACGGCCCTCTGACCCCAAACTAGGGAGACCCTGTACTGTGGGTGTCAGACAGCCGATATACACTAATACATTTTTTTTAAAATAAGTACATGCATTTATATATATATAATAATAATAATAAATAATAATAAAATTTTATTTTCAGACCAGAGTCCATAGTGTTTTCATAGTACCTACTTAATTAAAACTTTAAAAACAACATTTCATACAACAACAGAACAACAACAACAGAATTATAATAAAAATAGACTCATCAAAAACAATTATAATTAAAATGAAAATTAGAATTAAAATCAGAATTCGAATATATTAAATTAAAATCAAAACACAAAATTGCAATTAAATTAAAACATCAAAATAAATTCAATAAAAAATTCAAAATAAAAACATAGTTGCACATATCTTCTCAATCTACGTAACTGGATGACGCTCGATGTGTCGTCATCCAGTGCCACATTATTGGGCTGTCCATCTTGCCGGCTATAACAGAAACCAGGCTGTTGGAGCTATCGCGCACTCGCCGCATCAAGGATGCTATGCGTGTACGGATAAGTGCATAAAAATCAGGCACACCGGCTTCCGCGAACATCCCTGACGCACTGCAAAATCGCGGTAGCCCCAACATAACCCTGAAGGCGTTATTATACTGGATACGCAGAGCATTGAACGAGCTTTTTGTATAACTGACCCATAGGGCACACGTGTACAGAGACTGGCAATACGCCCTAAAAAGTGTAATTTTTACCTCCTTCGTACAACGTGCAAACCTACGGGCCAGCATGTTACATCTAACTGCCAATGCTCTGCGTTCCCTCTCCAAGTCTACATCATCAGACAGACTATCGGTGACCCAATGTCCCAGGTACTTAAACTTCGTCACTCTGGTAAGCGGAGCGTCCCCTAAGGTAACAGGTGGGACCGAGTCATAACATTTGTTCCCCGCTTTAAAAACTAGGAGTTCACTCTTGGTCGCGTTGTACCTGAGACCGTGGGCCACCGCATACTCCTCACAGATACGTAGAAGCCTTCTAAGTGCGCCGATTGATGGGCTCAGCAACACCATATCATCTGCGTAGCTGATGTTATTCGCACAATGCCCATCAATGAAACAACCGACATTAGTGTTGCTAAGCTCACAGATCAGCTGGTTAACATACAGGTTGAAGAGCTTGGGTGAGCTGAGTCCCCCCTGCCTCACCCCGCACTCCAACCTATATGCATCCGACAAGACGCCCGCCCATTTAACATGGTTATATTGGTTGTTATACCAATACTTAAGTACCTCCATGAGATCTCTAGGCAGGGTTGTGGCAGACAGCTTCCTCCATAGGCAGTCGTAAGACACCAGGTCGAAAGCCCTGGAGAGGTCCAGAAAACATGCGTAAACCGGAGTTTTCCTATTAGCGTAGTATTGAACAGTTTGCTTGAGACAGAGAATAGCGGTTTCCGTGGATAAATGCGGCTTAAAACCAAACTGGGCATCGTGTGATGATAGGTGCTTATCCAGCTGCCGGTCAATCAAACTGTCCAACACCTTCGCAATAATAGTCGCCAAGGATATAGGCCTGTAATTGCTCTTGTCACTCGCGTCACCAGTCTTATTTTTAATAATGGGTACAACAATAGTTTTCACCAAGTCAGCTGGAAGATAAGAGTGACTCAAACAAAAACTAAATAACATTGCCAGGACCCGCGGTAGGTGCTTACCTGCATAACGTAAATGTTCCACGCTCAAGCTGTCATGGCCTGGCGACTTCCCCTTATTCATGCTTTTGATCACAGTACCTATTTCCCTAGCCGAGAACCTCATAGGCCCAGGCATGCCACCGGCCCTCCCCAATGCCTCCGACCCACCAGACGACGGACCCAGGGGGGAATCTACCTTAAAGGACCTACTGAATAGGTTAGCAATCTCATGGGGGTCACTAACACCCTCAATGCTCACGGGCACGCTCGACCTGGGATTCAACCTGTTCGTGGCTTTCCAGAAACTACTAAAATTTTTCGCATCGTGGTGACTTGCAATGATATTCATTTTTATTTGGTCTTCATTATTCTGACACCATTTTAACTTACTCTTAAAAATCTTTCTACTTTCAACCATCTTATCATACAATAAACCACTTTTAGGCCTACCGTATAAAGTCCAGTTTTGAAAATCAAACCGTGCCTGCCCGTGTGCGTCCTTTACATATTTATTCCAGCCAGTTATGTAACCTTTCTTACGCTGATATATAAACAACACCCAGACACAAGGCAAACACAAGTGCTCATCACACAAATATTTACCCTGGGTGGGAATCGAACCCGCAACACGCTGCGCAGCAGTCGATCGCTCAGCCACAGACATCGGCAAAGAAAAACGCCTTGAAGAAACTTGGACTGGATCAAGCATGTTGTTCAATGCTCGTGCCTTCTCTGTATGAGAAGAATCTTTGCCCTGAAGTGGGACATTAATAGACTGGTATTCTTTTATTTTAGAGCACATACAAAACTGCCTAACTTCCGACCTTTTATGTATATTTGTATCAGTACCTACTGTTCTTTGAAGACAATTCTGTCATATTTATTCAATCCCAATTAATCGGTAATGTTTGCCTAATTTTATGTAATAGCTGAGCGTACCAACATTTTTAATGTAAGTCGGTAGGCTCAGCATTTATTTTAATTTATGAACGTTTACATTACAAGCCAGACTAAACACGTTTTAAATTTGTAATTAAGTATTTCTCTGTTTAAGTAGCCTTTGAAGTGAAAAATTGGTGGAGTTTATTAATAGCCGCTTTACGAGCTTACTGCTTTTTATAAGTTGGTGTTTTTTTATTATTGCAGGGGTTGTATTTTAATTAGAATTTGTATACTATCAATACTAATTATTAATACATAAAACATTATAAATAATAATATATTATTATTTTTATGTATTTTTAATTTGTCATTTAAATATGCATTTACATTATACCTACTAGGTTTTATTTATTGGGGAAAGCTTTAATTTAAAAGTGATGGAATGATGGTTGAATTTAAAAGGTAATGTCATGTTTATGAGTAAATTCCTGTTACCAAACTTACCCTTAAAACGCAACATAACATCGAATAAGTGGGAAGTGGAAATCGATGCGGGATTGGAGGCTTTCGGCGATTGGGACCGCAATTAACTGAAACTACGGGCCCAGTTGCCGGATCCATTTAATTTTAATATTTTTCTTCCGGCGACTGAGACCAAGCATAAATGAATAGGAAAATCTATTGTTCAAGCCAAAAACAGTACAGGCAAACGAAAAAATATTTGAAATAGTAATAAAAGAAAAAGCTCTTTGATTTAAAAATATCATTTATTTATATAATACTAGCTTCTGCCCGCGGCTTCGCCCGCGTAAAAAAGGACGATTATCCCAAGGGAACACATTATCGGGATAAAAAGTATCCAATGTGTTAATCCAGGAAATGGTCTACCTGTGTGCTAATTTTCATGCAAATCTGTTCAACGGTTTACGCGTGATTGAGTAACAAACATCCAAACATCTTCACAAACGTTCACATTTATAATATTAGTAGGATAATATTAAAAAAAACATCCTTTGATTACCGTTCTTGTAAAGTATTAAAAAATGCTACCGGCATCCAAACATCAAAGGGGAACGACTAACGGGGGTCGGTTGAAAATCATGGTGCTGTTAGTGACTTACTTATTCGTGAAATAAGTATTGGCCATTGAAAGATTACGATGACCACTTAATTCTTAATTCTCATTTATAAATAAATTATAATTATTTTAATAAATGATAAATGTGGTCCCAGTCACCGGAAGACTTCGGGATTGAATCCTCCGGACCACTCGACCTTCATTGCCTTCATGCCTTCATATTCGATTGTAATTTGAGCAATTTCAATAAAATTTTGTCAACACGTTTACCATTAAATACATTATTGGATTATGGGTTTATTTTAATAAAACAGAGCAAATAGAATTTAAAATAGAATTATTTATAAAAAAAAGCGTGCAATATTACGCGCGGTCCGGCCATTCCACCTCCCCGCGCACCCCGTTAGTCGTCCACGATACCATTTCGCCTTAAGGCAGCTTATTATTAAATTCGTCTTACCATTCATTCCTCAAAGTAATGCCTGTGTGTAGGCAAAGATTATATACATAGGCACTTGAGCTGGATTACGTGAACGTTAATTCCGGATGCGGAATTGACGAGCGAATGGCATTTATTTAAGGCTACCTTACACTGTTTTGTTTGTTAGGGGATTAGTCTTTCGAATTTAACCGATAATAAGAAAGGGAATCAGAGAAGACCTGCCGGTCCTTTATTTATTTTATTTATTTATTTTAAGTTAGTGAATGTTTTGGATTTCTTACATTGTTTTCACATAATAATAATAATAATTTTTCACTAATAGTTAAAAATATAATAGAATATGTAAATAAAATAAATTAATAATAATAATAATATGTGGGGACATAATCACACACGGCCATCTGACCCCAAACTAGGGAGACCCTGTACTATGGGTGTCAGACAGCTGAAATACATACACATATACATTTTGAATACATACATAATTATACAGATTATTTGTGTGATGAGCACTTGTGTTTGCCTTGTGTCTGGTTGCTGTTTATCTACATACGTATCTATTTATATATTTGTGTCTGATCCCCATTGTACAGGGTCTGCCTAGTTTTTTGGTCAGCTGGCCGTGTTTGTGATGTCCTCATATTTATTATTTATTATTATTATTCCATTTATTATTTATCTATACATATAAATCATATTTCAAATGATTAATTTTTAAAATAAAAACATTTAAAATTTAAACAAAACAGTACCCCACCGGTATCGGAATTATGGTCCAAGTTACCGGCGGCGGTCAAGCCTCCAAAGAGAGAAACCTCCTGACAATGCGGGCAGATCCTACCTACCTTTTGAATCACGCCTTTGATCCAGCTACCTAACGCTTTCTTAGATTTTGTACGCAAATACGCGCCGAGACGTGCAGTTGCGGATACCAGCCTGATATACTAATAACTAGGTAAATAGTGACGTAGTTTTGACAACACGTTTTGACGCAGTGGCCAACACCCAACCCTCAACCCAGACTGCGACCCCAAGCACGGCACCGACAGAAGAGACACCGACGAAGCACGAGGTGACAATGGAGGAACTGGAGGACGAGATGGCCAGAGCGGCGATGGCCGATACGAAGGCAGTGAGTGCGCCACCCACATCACCTGGGTGGACGGAGCAACTGCTCGCCTCGTCGCCCGGCGACGGCCGGCATGGGTTGGAGGACGGGGGGGAACTTTCCGATGGATCGGACTCCTCCTAACTTCACCCCATTGCCGTTGTCGATCGCGTCCAGTTCCTTCCACGTCATCCAAACAAACCTCCAGCATAGCCAGACTGCCACGGCTTGCTTGCGCAGGGCGCTGGAGGTACAGCCCCGAACCATCGCACTGATCCAAGAGCCGTGGATCAGAAACAATAGAATATGCGGTCTCAGTAACATCGGAGGTAAGCTAATTCTTGACACACAGAGCACAGACAAACCACGAACCTGTGCCTATATACCCAAAGATGTACCTACCACAACACTCACGCAATTCTGTTCCAGAGATCTAACAGCCGTCAGGCTCCACACTAATAACGAAGCACCCGACATAGTCTTAGCGTCGGTATATATGCCAGGCGAACACGAAGACTGCCCACCTAAAGAGATGACCGACTTGGTGAAGCACTGCGAAGATGCCAACCTGAGCCTGGTCATTTGCACGGACTCAAACGCTCATCACCCACTTTGGGGCTGCAATAAAGCCAACTCCAGGGGCGAGGTATTATGCACGTATCTTTTCTCAACTAACCTTAATATTATAAACCATGGCTCAGAACCCACTTGGGTCACAGCCTGCGGACAAACAATTATTGACTTAACCCTTGCCTCAGAAAGTGCGGCAAATCTTATCTCAAACTGGCATGTATCCAACGAACCCTCCTGTTCTGATCACAGAAGGATTCGTTTCTCACTATTAGCCAACACAAAAAAACCCGAACCAAGGCGCAACCCGCGCCGAACCAATGTACCTGGCTACAAACGACTCCTGGCCTCCTTACTAGCCAGGGACCAAACACCTTTAGGCATAAAGAATTCCAAACAACTTGAGGACACCGTAACAAAGCTCTCAGAATATATTATTGAAGCCTACCACACCTGCTGCAAACTAAAAGATCCGAACGCCAAGGGTAAGGGAAACTCTTGGTGGAATGCGGAACTAGGCAAGCTCAGGCTAGCGGTACGCAAACAATTTAACAAAGCCAAAAATTCCAGACTACCCGAGGACTGGGAGCTATACAAAGAAACCCAATACACATTCAAAAAACAAATCAGAGCTGCCAGCAGAGCAGCCTGGAGGAAATTCTGCGAGAATATTGAATCACACAGCGAGGCCGCGCGTGTGAGAAAGATCCTAGCCACTGACCATAATCGCACCCTCGGGTCGTTGAAAAACCCAGATAACACATACACGAAAACAGGACTTGAAACAAGTAAAGTTCTACTAGAAACTCACTTCCCGGACTGCAGCCTCTCCGAGGACAGGACATGGGCAAGTGAACCAACACATACGCCAAACAACCAGGACTGGTATAGAGCCAGTACCATAGTAACAGAAGACCGAATAAGGTGGGCAATTAAAACCTTCAAACCCTATAAATCGGCAGGCCTAGACGAGATCTTCCCAGCTCTACTGCAATGGGGAGTTGATCTCCTTACATCGCGGCTGGTCTTAATCTATCGTGCCTGCCTAGCACACAACTACGTACCACTTGCATGGCGAGAGGTGAAGGTTATCTTCATCCCTAAACCAGGAAAAAAGGACTACACACAACCCAAAGCGTACAGGCCAATAAGCCTGACATCATTCCTACTGAAAACCCTTGAGAGACTCTGTGACCGACACATCCGGGACGGACCTCTTCGGAGGCTGCCACTACACAAGCAACAACACGCCTACTCCACAGGGAAATCAACGGAATCAGCACTGCACAGTGTGATCTCCAAGATCGAATGTGCGGTAGACCACAAATGTTCCTCATTAGCGGCTTTTATTGACATAGAAGGCGCTTTTGACAAAACCATATTCCATAGCATCAACGCAGCTCTCGAGGAACACGGCGTGGACTCGACCCTGCGAGGATGGATCACCAACATGCTCAGACTGAGGGCCGTACAAGTCACGGTGAATGATACCACAAGAGCCATTGTGGCGAAGGGATGCCCGCAAGGAGGCGTGCTCTCACCACTCTTATGGAATCTCGTAGTAGATAGCCTCATAAGGCGCCTAAATGACAGGGGATATTTCACAGTGGGCTACGCTGATGATATAACCATTATAATAAACGGCACACATGAAAACACACTATGCAACCTTATGCGCCAAGCCTTGAAGATAGTAGAGGACTGGTGCAGGGAGTATAAATTAGAAGTGAACCCTACTAAAACTGAACTTGTCCTTTTCACAAAGAAAAGGAAGTTGGCAACCCTACAGTTACCACACTTCTTTGGAACCACGTTAAGCCTATCGACTGAATCCAAATACCTGGGCATATATTTGGACAAACAGCTGACCTGGGCAAAACACACTGACTACATCACCACGAAAGCCAGCATAGCCCTATGGCAGTGCAAAAGACTGCTCGGCAGGAATTGGGGCATAAGCCCCAAAATCACCTACTGGCTATACACCACAGTCATCCGACCAATTGTCACATACGGTTCTCTAGTTTGGTGGCCCAGGACCAATCTGAGCACAGCCCAGAAGGAGCTCGAGAAGCTACAAAGATTAGCCTGCGTAGCGATCACCGGCAGTATGAGAACGTCACCCACTGCCGCGCTACAGGCGATGCTGGGACTGCCACCCTTAAATCTCGTCGTGAGAGAGGAAGCGACCCTAGCGGCTTTCAGGCTCGACATATCCGGCACCCTAAACAAAGACTCCCGAATCAAACATACACGGATAAAAGAGGAAGCAATTAAACGACAGCCCATGATGGCATCACCCAACGACAGAACCCTGAAAATACACTGTTTCCAGAAACACTACAACATAGAGCTCACAGCGGAGCTGTGTGACTACTCAGGCCCAAATGAGCTAAGAATCTATACCGATGGATCAAAAACCAATCTCGGTACCGGAGTCGGGGTCTTCTCTGAAGACCTAAACATTAAAATATCTAGGCCCTTAGGAATGCTAAGCACTGTCTACCAGGCAGAATGCGTAGGCATCATCCAGGCAGCACACGCCATTGAGGCCAGGGAAGTCACGGATACGCATATCCGTATACTCTCCGATAGTGCCTCAGTCCTTCAATCCTTAGAGAAAAACCAGATCACGTCGAGACTAATACTAGAATGTCATAATGCACTGGAACGCATTACAGTACCAAACCGCAATACAGTGACACTACAATGGATTGAGGGACACAGTGGTTCACTAGGTAACGATGCGGCCGACGAACTCGCCAGAAGGGGTTCCAGCACAAAAGCCTTCGGACCCGAACCCATTGTGCCCATTCCGTTCAATCAGTTAAGAAGTTGGTTAAGAGATTACACACAAACACAAGCGGAGAAATGGTGGACCTCGACACCAGGGTGCAGGCAGTCCAAGGAGGCTATGCCATCCCTGGATACGAAGCTGACCAAGCGCCTTCTGCACCTGGACAGAGAAAGCCTGCGACTGGTGGCGGGGACCATCACCGGACACTGCTCATTGAATAAGCACTTTCACACACTAGGTATCACTGATAGTCCTCTGTGCAGGGCCTGCATGGAGGCGGAGGAAACGGTGGCACATGTACTCCTTGAGTGCACTGGCGTCACCCAGATCCGCAGGGAGACCCTTGGAACGCCAAACTCCCTTGCGGACGCACTGAGAAGACTGGGAAGACTGATCTGCTTCTGGAGGGAGGTGGGCTGGTTGGAGTAATCGGCCACAATGGCTCACGTACAATGGTCCATTTTAAGGACTAAGTGCGGAAACCAAACCCCCCTAACATAGAACATAGAACATAGACGCAGTGGCTGTGCGTTGACGTAGGTGTGAGAT
Organism: Charanyca ferruginea; assembly: GCA_947361185.1. NCBI lineage: Eukaryota > Metazoa > Arthropoda > Insecta > Lepidoptera > Noctuidae > Charanyca > Charanyca ferruginea. The sequence continues at coordinate 16,548,595 of OX376077.1, read as the reverse complement.
GGAACACCGGGGTGGTTTAGTCAGTAGGAGTCTGACAGACCCCTCCGCCCGGCCTAGGGCGGAAGACATCGAAGAGGATTTTTCACTCCGGAACAAAAAAAAAATGGCCGTGCGATTGTCTGTTGGGCGTAGTGTTGCGGATTCGATTCCCGCACGGAACCACCATGTGTATGGCGTGCAGGTAGTTGCCCCGGGTCTAGCTGCTGTGTGAGTTTATTTATGTTTGTAAGCGTACCTACAATGGATAGAATTCGTAATGAAATCATTCGCCTGAGAACTAAAGTCCTTGATATTGCGTATCGAATCAGCATGTTGAAGTGGAAGTGGAACGGCCACGTCTGCAGACGGTAGATGGAGCAGACAAGCTTTAGATTGGAGAGCCCGTTTGGCCAAGCTTAGTGTCTCCCTGCATCCCGATGGAGCAACAATTTGAAGAAGAGGAAGCCCTATCTACGTTTACCAGTGGACGGCAATTGGCTGATATGATGATAAAACACACACCCATGATTCTGAAGAAATTAGCAGTGTGCGTTAAAAACAAAACAAACTACTGGTTAGAAATTAGGCCAGGCCATACCAGCGATGTCAGTAGCAGTGATACTAGTGAATCAATCAACTGCGTACATTGATTGATTGACATCGAACACCTGCACAGTGCACATACTTCGAGAACGAAAAGTTTCGAACACAAGTTTCAACACACGGATAATCTAATTCTGTTCAAAACTCAAAGCTCTGCCTGGCTTTCCGGATAATTACTTTTACTCGCAAACTAATTTGGATACTTTAATGGGACCCGACGAAACATACCTACCTCTTTATGCTATACAAAATAAAGCTCAAAATGCAAAATAAGTTTGGTTTTAATTTCAGTTCTGCAGAACTGGTTTTTGTAAAATACAGGATTTCGTTTCAGTGGTGCCACATACTCCTCATGATTATTTAAACTAACAATCTATAAAAGATGTAGTTAGAAGTAAAATGCTATTGAACTAAGAAATCTGATAAGTAGACTTTAGATAACGTCTGTCTAGCTGGACAGAATAAACTTACTTTTTTTAGTCTTTTGTCTAATCTACTTATACAACCTCGAAGGAGGATCTGCTCTCTTCCAAGCTGCCTTAATTAAATTAGTTCCGTCAGGATGAAAGAATGATGAGATTAATGGGTAATAAAAGTGTTTCTATAATTTAAAACAGGTCTTGAAATTAGTAAAGTAGTCAAATCATATAATTTATTGATCATATAATTTATTGATAATATATCCACCGCTGGTTTCGTACTTGGTCCTTCGAGACCGATAAGATTAGCAAAGTAATTAAAGCAAAAAGACGATCTGCAAATCCTTTTCTCAGCTATGTAAGAGTCGGCTTCCAGTCTAACTGGATGCAGCGGAATACCAGTGTTTTACATGGAGCGATTGGCTGTTTGACCTCTACAACCAAGTTATTGCATGGGTAACACTTCTTGGTATGACTGGTTATCAGACTTTCTGGCTTCTAACAACCCATACGAATGACAGCCGGGACCAACGGCTTTTCATGCTTTTCGAGGCACAGAAAGGTCTCGGTATAAAATTGATGGTCACCCATTAACACGGACCGACCGCGACAAGCGTAGTTTAACCTTAACTGATCAATCCGGATGGTTTTTACTTAGCCACAAGCCCCTTTTGCCCCCTTTTTATTGCAAGAAGACGATTTGAACGATTATTGTGGAGCGTAAAAAAATGAATCAGAACTGCGCATTAACAGTTGATGATAAATATAGTTCTATAGATCGCACTAGACAGTAGCCGCTAAACTGCGGCCGAAAGCAGTCGCTAAGTGATATGTAAATAAATATAATGTCAAACCAAAACATAAATTCAGATAAAATTATGAAGTCGAACGCTTCATTACCTCTCGCTACACATTTAAGTCTGTACCTATGCGGATAACGAGGAATCCCCACGATCCAAATTTAGATAAGCACAAACTCCGCTGATATCCCCTAATCCTGCAATTAAGCTCGACTTTGTGTTCCCAGAAAGGGACCAACGTTTTTTATTCGGGCATCCTTGAAGTTTTCGTTAAAGGAAATTATCACAATGTAGTATCATTTTCATGAATGGCCTTGTCTTACTGTATATAAACACAATAATATAATCATTTTTTAATTTGGTACACACGGCTACACATCAAGCTATACATTTCCAGTATAGTTCCAGTACATTACGTGTTCGCTTTCGAATTTGTATTTGCTTTTTTGGCTTCACTCTCAGTGTTCCGCGCGGTCTACCTGCCTTTTGTTTCATAATCTGAGATAATGACCATACATTTATTGTTCGCCATATTCCCAAGTCTCTCTTCCTATCTTCAATTGAGAGAAACATTACGCAAAGTGGTTCTTATTTACAGAGTATATTCCTCGTGATTTTATTCCGTGGTAAAAGTATCAAAACGTACATTTTTACGTGTTTGCCTTGCAATATGTTTCTCCGTATCTTACAAATTGTGTTATTTATTCATGAATATTGGTTTACTTCACTACATATGATTATCATAATACGTCTGGCTCAATACTTTTTCTACCAGCATTTTGGGATATATTTTTTATTTGCGGGAAAGATAGAGTGTGTGATAATTTTATTGTGTTGGAGGTTTTAGTGGTTAGTATTTTGGGCACGTTCGCATTGTAAGCGTTCGTAAAAGATGAATCTTAGCTCATTATGATACATTCAACGATGATTCTGAGTTTCTCGGAACAAAATAATCTTGTAACTCAAAGATAGATAAAATAAATAAATAAATAAATAAATAAATAAATATCTTGGGACAACTCACACACGGTCATCTGGTCCCAAGCTAAGCAGAGCTTGTGTTATGGTAACCAGACAACTGATATACATACTTATATAATTTATAAATACATACATATTATAGATAAACACCCAGACACAGAACAAACAATCATGCTCATCACACAAAGTTTGTCCTGGGTGGGAATCGAACCCACGACCTCCGGCTTAGCAGTCAGGGTCAGTGACCACTAGACCAACAGGCCCGCCAAAAAAATAAGGAAAAAAGAAAATAAGGTTCGTTTTTTATGTCACTGAATGACAAAAAACCGACAGCCTTAGATTATTGATAGGTCTCCGCGCGCTCCGACTAGGTACCGCACTACCAAAAAACAATAACTCCGTAAATGTAATATAATATTTAATATAATTGCAAAGAGGCTAGTGTGCGTAAAAAATTGGGCATGAAAAATACTCTGTACCTCCACCTGACACATTGGTTGCTAGACAGGCTCGGGTAAGTCAAAATTTGGCTTAGTATTTGTGGTCACATTTGACAAGTATGTCGGCGGTATCAATAATCTAAGCCGGCAGCCTACCTTATGGCACACCCGCGACACTCCATAGAAACGAAACGATATAATTGCCTACACTAATACTACTATAATAGACTGTACAAGTACGTGCGCGAGTGTGCGTGTCTACGCGCCGCGTGAACAAAAACGCAGTTTCCAGAGCTAGTCGTTCGACGCGGGGAGAGGTGAGGGACGGTTTCAGAGGGTTTCGCTACTTTAGACATCTGCAATATTAGAGTCTTAGCAGATGCATAGCCATCCTAGAAACCAAGTTGAAATGTCTCATGTGCCTGTAATACACCTTTCAAACCGGAACAAAACATTCCTGTTCTAATACCTACAACGCACGTGCGGCTTGCCGCAATGCGGTATGCCGTTGCGGCTGGCCGGATTTAAATTTTTTTATGAAACCGCATAATATCAACGCGCTGACTCGCAGCCAGCCGGCTACCGCTCCAGTGTCTTAGAAATGCAGCAGGCTGCATATCTATTATTATGAATTTTTAAATGCTGTCGCATATCTAGCTATCAATATAATGAAAAAGAAATGCTTATAATTGACGACGATATGCGGGGGACCGCAATAAAACCGAGACGTTACGGTTAGCCGAAATACGGCGTGCCACAAGTGCGTTGAAGGTCTAACAACGCTGTTTTAAGTACGACAGAAATAGGTATATGGCGGTAGCACCTTCCCGGGCGAGCTCTTTCACAAAAAGTTCTACTACTGTTCCAAAGACAACCAAAAGGTTCAAAACAAGTAGATCAGTTTTTAATATCTCTGATGCAGCCTGTGACAGTTGAGTATTTGAACTGAAGCAGACCTTAACATCACTGTAGGTATTTAGGCTTAACCAAGGTTGCGGGTAACCGTTGGATGTAAGCGGCAGGTTGCTGCTCGTTAAGGCGTTTTATGGAGGAGGCTAAAAATGCTTGGTCTGCTACGCTAAGTAACAAAAGAATACCAGAAGTGCTATTTTAAAGTGAGCTGCCATCCGTCCGTCTGCTTTGTCAATCCCTAGCATCGGGACGGATGACAACTCACTTTACCTAGGTGTTCACCGTGGGAGATTGTCACAGAATAGCTCTACTGGTTTGTTACTTAGTGTCGCAGACCAACAGTTTTGTTTCCATCAAAAGGCAACTTCAACAATTGGACCATGGTAATCATAGTGGTAAGAGTGTGTGTGTAGTGTAGTGTGTGTGTATTTTGCTAAGTCGATTTCATCATCATCATCATCAGCCTGATGACGCCCACCGTTGAACAAAGGCCTCCCCCAAAAAGGGCGGGGGGTTGCCATAATCCCCACGCTTGGCAGGCGTCTTGGGGATCGCATTGAAGTTGTTAAGTACACGCAAGCCGCTGCTGCCCGACCTCCGGATTTACAGGGCTAAAGCACCCCCCCCCCCTTTAGCCCTTTAGCCCCTTTAGCCCCCTTTAGTTCTGCTAAGTCGATTTACGAATTGTAAATTCGACGGATTCCTCCAAGACCGGTGGGATGAAGACCAAGATCGGGAAAGATGGAAGGCATGGAGGGAGGCCTTAGCCCAGGAGTGGAACAGAATAGGCTAACAAAAAGAAAATCGACTCTCTTAATATTATTTTTAATTTTATTTTATACGACAAGTATACGATTATTATCACTTCCTCTTTCAAAATGTAGTTTTGGTACTTTGGAAGCCCGTTCGTTCATCCGTGGCCACAGTTCGCGATATATTTAGCTCCATAGAGTTATTACTAGGTATTCATATTTTATGATGGTTATTAATCTTACTATACAAATAAACTCGGTGTGGTTTCGAATTTATGTTTACTCTGCTAATGTGTCATTTGTAATATTTGGGATTTTAGGTAATGAAGGCTTTCTGTTCCAAATAGATGTATGTTGTTTTTGTTGAAAGGGAAATTGTTTTACTTATCCACTTGGTTTCGCCCTCATTGAAATCGGAAAGGTACATTATATCGTAACATAATCCCATTGGCAGGTACGTGCTACCGACATTAAAGTACCTATATTGTAAGTGTATGCGCTAATCTATTTAGTTAAAAATCTACCCGTGTGCGAAATTTCATCAAAATCTGTTCAGCTGGTACGACGTTATTGATTAACAAACATCTAAATTCACAAACGCATAAACATTTATAGACTTTTACAATTTATAATATTATGTACCAGGATGTAGGATTTGTACAAAGAATCGATGTGCTTTTGTAATAAAAATGTCTTATGTCTATTATATTGGACTTCTCGAATAAGCTGAGATTTTTCACAATCGCTTTTCTTGTAAACAGGAATCCAATATCACCTTTCTTGGAAAGAAAAAAAAAATACTCCCCGTTCTGTAATCCGTCTCCGAGGTTCGTCTTTGCTTTACTGAATTGGTGGCAATTAACTTTCTTGTCCCGTTTTTCTCTTACTTAGATTATTTGTGAGTTCTTATACTCGTACTAGCTGTTTACTTCAAACGATTGATTTTATTTAGTATGACATTTTTGTAGATGAGAAGAATGTTTGTGAGCACTATAGAAAATCCGGAAGTCGGGTAGCAGCGGCTTGCGTGTACTTATTAGGGGTTTAAGAAATGTCGTTTTAAGGCTTTTTTTACGCGAACGCATCCAAAATTGTTGGAATTCGACAAACTGACGGGTCGGAGCTCAACACGCCGTGGTCGCCAGAAAAAGAGTACCTAACTGGGAGATGGCTGGTGTAATGTTTGATCAAATCATATCTCGTAATCAAATATTAAATCCCAACCGATTTGATGGAATTTAATTACATTGGTGCCTAACTTGGTGGCCACGAGACAAATTTGATACCATTTTCATTAATTTTTCATTTGAACTGTTACGTTCATTAACAAATCCTAAGCCCAATGTTTTATTTGATGGAATTTCACTACAAATGTTTAAATATGAATTCCAGAAGGCCACAACAAAGCGCTTATCCTAATAAGCTGCGTAACCCAATTGAACGCCGAGACGCGAAAAAAACGGTGACCTGTCTGTTACCTTAATAAACACCAGACGAGACTAAAAAGGTTAATTTATATAATCTTTTTTATTATTTCGAGTCGAAACAGACGAACGGCCCTTCCGTTCGTTGTAAATTCATGAAATACAATGTTTATTTTGGGATGAGTCCCTCCACGGTCCAAATAAAGCCTTCTTTTAATCAACTCCAAAAACCCTGATTTAGGGATTTCCTTCAACTAGGTAAGTACTCCAGAAATATTTTACCTTTTTGATGTGAATCTGTGATTTGAACATACCGTTAACAGATATAATTGACAACAAAATAATTTTATTCGTTTTAAGAAACATAAGAAAAGCAATATTTTGTTTCAATAGGTCGTTTAAAACATCTTTAAAAAAATAAGTTTACATTATTTAATCAATACTTTAGTGTCACTCTCTAGTGCTCTCAAATGGTGAGATTATCATACAGTGAATGATTAATTAGGTCCCCTGACCTAAATGTATCAACATACTTTCATTAATAAGCCACAGGCTGAGTTTATGCTTGAAAAGGGGTTTTCGCATGTGTATGCATCTACATAAATTTTATTAATATTAAAAATGTAAATCTTAACCTTAGAAAAGTTCGTATGTTTGTTGAAATTTTTCATACATGATATTGATCGGATCGGCATAATACATATCATTTTTATCTTGTTTTTAACCGACTTCAAAAAGGAGAAGGTTATCAATTCGAATGTTTATATATTTATTTTTTTATGTATGTTCGGGCATAACTCTGTTATATATGAACGGATTTGCAAAATTATGTTTTTGTTCGAAAGGGGTTTATTCCGAAATGGTCCCATATAAATATCAAAATTGATCCAGCCCTTTTTGAGAAAATCAACAAAATTCCCAAAAATTACTTAGACGACTGCTTAAAGTAATGTGTGTTCTGTGCTAAAGTTATTTATCACTTTTTAGTTCTTGAAGGCGGTTTTCTTTTTTTTGAATAAAAACTATTTTTGTGTTCCTATATTTCGTTCCATTATTTATGAAATTCAATCTCATTCGAATTATTCATTCAGGTTTAATTCGTCTATGCAGACGAAATCGTAGGTAGAAGCTGGTATTCACTATGGGTATAATTATTGTATAACAATACAATAATTGGTCCTATTATACTTATGAAAGGGCGGAAAAAAGGACCAATTTTCTCAAGATAGGGAACTGAGGAAACGTTATAGAGCGACGAATACAATCCGAAAACGTTCTTCACCACCAACCGTTTATTTAATGGAGAATGTAAATACACTGGTTCTACATATTTATGCGAATGGATACGACTGACATGCGATCGCTATGTAAACATATGTATTTTAATTTAATTCCTGGAATATCTTTTACATTGTTAACTGAAATGGATATTTTATTTTTTAAGTATGACTTTATTGTGCGATGTAAATTATCACTCTACTACTTGTGTCTTTTTTTTAATGAAAAAGAACGACTTTAGTAACTGTTTTCACTGTTGACCGCATATTAGAATAAAAATCCAAACCAATCTTTATTTATTGTGGTACAAAAACTTATTAAAACTTTACTAAAGACTAAAAAAACTATTAGTAAATCGTAATCGGAATACGACAATCTAGATCGACGACGACGACGATCTAATACGACGATCTAGCTTTAACAACCTATGCTATGTATTCATTTGTTCAATATTTTTTTGATATCTGGGGGTAGTTCTACAAACTTTCGTTTTGTGTCGACTTTTGTAACCATGTTTATTAGGGATGCCTCGATACGCCTTTTTGCCGAAACGATACCGATAGCCCGATACTCTTATAAAAATATCGGCGATACCGATACGCTTATTGAAATCAAAAATAAAGGTAAAATAATAAAACACAAGTCAGGTAAATTTTTCAAATTATTATAAAAAATACAGACAGGTTGATATTAGGTTATAGTTTTAGTAATTAAAATTAACTTGATAAGATTTTTGTGCAACGAAATAGACGAGACAACATGCGCGTTTACATTACATTTTTAAAGTGCGAAATTTGTAAAGTATCATTGCATCGGCTATAAAAATATCGCCGATGCCGATATATCGGCAAACCCGAAGTATCGCCGTTAAATCGGTATCGGAATGGGATGCATCCCTAATATTTATCTACAAACAAATATTTGATTTTGGCTTCATTAAAAATGCCTTTATTTATCTACATTTTGACAAGATTTTGACATTGATTGTAGAGATTGCAACAGCATTTTGAACATTTTTAGTAAGTAGAATTGACCTTCGAATATTGTCTATATCAATTACTAAATAGACTACCAAAGCTACTGAGAAAATTGCTAGGCACGTGTACAAATATTTGTTGGAAAATGTTTATCAACCTACTAATATTGTGTAATATTTAGTAATAAATGAGAATATTAGTATTACTAGGCTGTTCCTACTAATTTATTTAAGATAAAGCTCTCTAGCTTCTCTGCTTAGACATCACGTCTCGCAGGATTACGATGAAGAATAATTCTTTTTCAGCGTACAACAACAACACAAAATAAATATTAGGCTCGCCTTTTTCAAATGTTTGTAATAAGTACACACAGACATATTTCGCCAATAACCAATTTAGGTAAGCTCCAAGTTGGTGAAGGTATTGAGAATAATTTAATCGGCCAGTTTCGCTATGCACTAGTCCCGCTATGCTTGACTCGAAAAATACCTACCAAAAAGTTTCGCTCTGCACGAAATCACAATCGCGGGCAGTGATGAAGAAAACTGTTACAGTGTTATATTTTGTTTAACCATTTGAAAAGTAAAATAAGAAAACCTAGTATGTAAGTATTATTCTGTTTTCATATTCTAAATCATCATTATATTCAAGTTTTGTGCTTGTTATATGCATATGACAAAATGGTTTTTTCATTGGAACCATAATAATAATCCGCGACTAATAATATAATGCTCATTCAGGGTTTCAACTACCTGTCCAGCCGTGCGTAAAAAACAACTTTGGCATTTTTAAGTAATTTTAGTAAGATAGGATTTGTAACGAAGTTAAAACTTGTATTCAAACACTTTTCTTTCCAGCTGTACCTTCCATTGATTAAGTACAATCGAAAAATTTCGTGCATAGCGAAACTTTTTAGTAGGTATTTTTCGAGTCGAGCATAGCGGGACTGAAGCATATCGAAACTAACCGAATTTAATTCCCCCGACCGTATTACAGTCACGATGGTCAATCTGAACGAAGTAGCCAAGTACGTAGAAGATTGTATAGTGTGCAAGTGCGTGCACCATCACAGGTGCACTCCATTTTCCTCACACCTCACACTCTCATAGTCCTATGAGACGGCAATTAGATATGATCGGGCAGAGATCCGTGTGGTATCGGACGTAAAGAATAGCACCATCGCATATATTCCCGTGGGTATCGTAAGAGGCGACTAAGGGACTTACCAGAGAATGGGCAGCAACGTTCTCTGTGCCTTTGTAACAACCATACTGCGATCGCCAATCCGGTTGCCAAGCGTGGCGATAATGGCAAAACCCCTCCTTGGGGAGACCTATGTCCAGCAGTGGACGTCTTTCGGCTGAAATGATGATGTGATGATGATGGGCAGAGATCAGGCGAAGGACAAACGGCTTTCCGGCCAAGCCACGGGGGTATCCCACTACTAACTGCAAAACTCATTTATGAAATTTCTAATGGAGAAACCCACTTTGCCCGACCTGGGCATCGAATTCAGGACCCCATGCGCAATAATCATGCTTGCATCCACAAGGCCAACGGGACATTCAGCCTATAGCCCCTACATAAACCTGAAGAGTTTGTTTGTTTGAACACGCCAATTTCCGGAACTCCTGGTCCGATTCTGAAAATCCTTTCGCTAATTGGAAGCTACGTTTTCACTGAGTCCTATAGGCTATATTTTAGTATCAAAAAACTTTTTTGAAAAAAGAGAACTGCCTTCGTGGCTTTGTTCTGTTTGCTGTTTTGTATTGCCACCGACTTCCGTAACTAAAGTCATGTGTGTTCTGTGCTAAAGTTATTTATCACTTTTTAGTTTTTTTTTGAAGGCGGTTCTCTTTTTTCAAAAAAGTTTTTATTTTCCACTTTTTAGTGCCTCCTTATCACCCAAATCCATTAAGGAAATATAGTTAAACAGAGATTGAAAGTCCTCTAAAGAAGAACGTCTTCTCGGTTTTTGTTGTTTTTTTCAGAAAGCGCTGAATAAAATTCTGTTTGTTGTATACTAAAACCTTTTCCAAACACTTTTCTGAAAACCGCATCAAAATCGGTTCAGCCAAACGGGAGAAAATCACGGACAAACATACATGCATACATACATACAAACAACCGGGTCGAACTGATACCTCCTTTTTTTTGAAGTCGGTTAAAAATTAGGGACCCGCAAGAAAAGTCACGCGAACAAAGTCGCGGGGAAAGTGCTAGTTTATAATAACCAGGCACTAAACTGTCAGACTCGGGCTACAACTGAAAATTTCAGACGAGAAAACACTCGACACTTAGCTGTCACATTTAACAGAAGCTCCGAGCATGCTCACACGTGAAGATACTTCAAATACACATACCGTGTGACTCTTTGTTATTATATAAAATTAGAGCAAAATTCTTAAGAGCAAACCGTTTTACTAAGAACATTGTCAGCACCAGCCCACTTTAGATAATCGTGCACCTACTTAATTACACTATCTGTGAGTTGTGAGGAAAACTGCAAGTGACGATAAAATACTGACGCGACTTGTGATTATGTTCGTGAAATGGAAAGTGGTTTTATTTTGGTCCTTCAAGCCTAAGTTTTGGTCCTTCTAACTTCTGAAACTGTTGTTAAAAAATAGGTACTGTGTGGTCTGCTGTATGGTGTGCTGTGTGTGTAGTGTGCGTATCTCATACGGCGTCTATTTTGGTGGTGCAGACATGTGTCACGGATGATGGAGCAACGAGTGACGAATCGCATCTTTTTTTGTGAACTTGAGGAAGGCAAGCGCAAGCAGCTGACAGCTCCTCAGGTATAAGTATGTGTCAAGCGTCACTTTAATAAGTGCGTCTTAAACCCGTCTCAATGGGAGCAGCAAGGCGCCCAAAGACTTGAGTGGAGAACTTTGGTCAAAGCCATATTTCATGATTATGAATATCAGCGGCGTCTTGAGCTTGATACCAAGCGCGACCGATTGAAACCCCGACCACCTGCGGCAATTAATTATAATTATATAGATGGTGAGTTCTCATGCCCGCAATGTGCGAGGGTCTTCACAAAGAAGATTGGTTACATAAGCCACATGCGAGCTCACGAACGTCAGCTACAGTCGGGTCGGATCGCATCATCATCGTCACTGTAAATTATTAGAATAATAGATAATTGATTCAGTAAAGATATTATCATCCTGCACCTACCCGTGTCGTGGCTGTGTGGTGCCGGCCGCGAATAATACCACCCCATTTCTTTCCGTGGGTGTCGTAGAAGGCGACAGAGGGATTGACCAAACGATGGGCAGCAACGTCCTTCTGAGTACCATAACACCTACTGCAATCGCCAACATGCACCGGTCAATCATGGCGATTACGGCTGAACCCTCTCTTGGAGGAGACCTATGCCTAGCAGTGGGCGTCGAAAGTTTGATGATGATGATGATGATGACCTACCCATACTAAGGAATATCAAATTTTTGGAGACCTGATGGTCTGAACCTGCACGTGGCTTTCTGGGTTTCTCACTATCTTTTCATTCCGACTGTGAACAACCAGACACCGGCAAGTACCAACTACCAATGAAGTTTTCTTTGTTCCGTATTTACATTTAAAGTTTATCTTGGATATCATTGACATCGTTGAATGATAACATCGTGTGGTGTCTTTGTTTTATTAAACACTAGCTGAGCCGACAGACGTTGTCCTATCCCTATCTACCTACCCTACCTACCTACCCTATACTACCTACCTACCCTACACTAAATACCTACCCTACCTACCTACCCTGCTCTACATACCTATATACCCCACCTACTTACCTACCCCACCCTACCCTACCTAACTACCCACCTAACTTGCCCTTCCCACCTACCCTACCCTACCCAACCTGGTTTTTGTTGATTTTTTAATGTTCCGCGCAACTTTTATTTTCTTGCATGTGATTCTTCTCCTTACAATTTATAGCAAACACAACAAAAAAAGCAAATTAACGAAATTGGTCCAGCCGTTCACGCGTGATGCCGTGGCCAAGGGAAATAGGGATTCATTTATATATAGATAATCGAAATACACCTATCCATTGATAATTTTTTTTTTGTAGCTTGTTGTGTCCTTCTGCTAGGCAAAGGCCCCCCTGTGTTTTCTCAGGTACTCTTTTCTAGGTCACCACATCCTCCTGGGCAGACTAACAAATAGTAGTCATTTTTTCAGAATTACTTTGTTAATGCTTGATTTTCATTGTCACAATATCAGTTAAGAAAACCCTTAGCAATGTATGCAGCTGCGGTAAATCCTGAACTAATGTGTCATTATAAGTATTCATTGTGGAATGGAACTTGGTCAAGGCTTGGCAATAGCCGACATTAGGTAGTGGCTATTTATAAGATACTACTTAATGTCAACTATAAATAGACATACTTGTGTTGGTGTAGAGTACAAAGATATCGATAAGCAAAGAAAATAAATTATACTCAAGTTACAGTTACCTAAGGCAAAGTGATTAACTAAGTAAATTCAAAACCTTAACAGAACTGATTATTTACATAGAAGCTTAGTTTATTAGTTTTAATGAATTAATTTAACTTTCGAAAGTATTAATTACGAAAATAATTAAGGTAAGATTTTTGGTATTTAGTTTCGGTAATTTTAATTTACAATCATTAACTCGGAGTGTCTTCTTGAACAATTTTACCGTTGAATTTCGGTTTCGTTGATATTAATTAACTACGCTCTGGCGATTCCCGTTTCTTAGTAACATCCCTTTGGGAAATTCAGATTTCACATTATTCACGCGTGATGATTTTAATGGTATGCAGGCGGAAGGGAATAATTTTCTGTCAGAATTTCCTCTTATTACAAACGAAAATTCAGGTATTTTCAGATTTATTTTCTTAGGAATCTGGTAGCGGACGTGTTACCCAAATATTTAGACATTAAATCGACTTTGACTTTGAACTATCAGTCATTACCGTGGTCATTAGCTATTTCCGGGTGAAAAATGGAAAATTCTTTTGTGATTCTGTAAATTCTTGGAGGGCAATTCTAGTAATGTTTAAGAAAGTTCGCATTCTGAATTCAGTCTGAATCTGTCACCAAATTACCTTCCTACCGATGTCGCGATGCGATAGCCACTGAAACGAAATTGCAACTACATTTGACATTTTTAATTACGAAAATAAACGGTCTTCTGCACCTCCACGTCTACCACGTCGTCCTTTAAGGTGATTTTACACCGCCCGCCGAGACGAGGCATGGATAGAATGGGCGAGAATTGAAATGACGGTTACTCTTTTACATCGAAAGATGTCTATGGCTATCCCGCGCCGTCTCGCGATGGCCAGCGCTGACCGATGCGAGATTTGTGTATCCGTCTTACAAAGTAAATAAATAGGTACTCTAATATTCGGTTTCAAGAATTTTGATGACACGGTTGGAGCAGTGGCTGAGCGATCGACTGCTGCGCAGCGTGTTTCCGGTTCGATTCCCGCCCAGGGTAAACATTTGTGTGATGAGCACTTGTGTTTGCCTTGTGTCTGGGTGTTGTTTATCTATATATGTGTCGGATCAGTCAGGATTTAGTCCGTTAGATTCAGTCATCATGTGGGCATAATATGGGTTTCGTGCAATAAAAACACACTGGGTATAGGGTACAATACACGGCATTTATTAAAACCACCATTTAGCGTTATTAATTTAAAATAAACTCAGACACTGTAATTAACATAGACATAGGTTCACTTAGACATAGGCACATCACTTCAACAACGAATCGTAAGTACATTTTCGGGACGTATTAGCTCCGTTGCGATCAGACACTGGATTCTGAATGTCTTCATTGCTGTCGGCTGAAAACATTACGAGCGCGCCAAAATGGTGGTGGTTGATCACGTGTTCTCAATACTGGCGCGCTTGCGATCCGTTGTTTCACCATAGACTATTTATTGTCTTTGCGTTTCACGTTCATACTAGTGACCGGATACGACATATGTATGTATTTAAAATGTATTTGTGTATATATCAGCTGTCTGACACCCATAGTACAGGGTGTCTCCCTAGTTTGGGGTCAGATGGCCATGTGTGAAATGACCCCACATAATATTTATTATTATTTTATTTCTCTAAAAGTATTTACAAAATTCATTTACAAGAGAAACAACACAAAAAATCTTAATAGTTAAAAAAGGTTAGTCATTAAAGGTAGTCATTCTATCACGATGTTGTACCTTCTTAGTTCTATTAGTGTTATCCAGTATCACTCATGATGAACGCCGCGCGCTTCTTAAGCTCAAAGTTTTGTTATCCGAACGTACAGTTTTAAATATAAAATCCCTTTCTTTACAAAAGTCTCTGTTCGCATTATTTACCAGTGACCACACCATTATCAGTAGGACTTACAGGCATTACAAAACTGTTTTTGCTAAATATTTTTTTAGGTTAACTTTAAAGGCGTTTGTAAATTTTTACATTTTAATATCGTTTCGTAATAATATATGAAATACTATATATGAAAGGCTCCCTCAAATCTTATATTTGCTTCTTGTGTTATAGTTGTATTTTTGTCTACTGAATGATATTTGAGACCGTGTACTGTTTGTTATTATTTTTTCTATGCTTATGGATGTGTGATATTTGTCGGCGCTTTATGTTAAATAGTTTTGTGATTATTTGAGCAATAAAGTTGAAATTTCAATTCTTGAAATATCGACTTCGATATTGACTTTCGATATTTCGATATCGATTTAGACCTTTTATACCAAAGATGGGCAGGGCGTGGATAGAAATGTTGCCAAACAGGGCAGTTTTCCATTCAGGTAGTGTAAAACCACCTTTATGCTCAGATCGTATCCGCCTTGATGGAGTGCCCCCTTTACCCTAAACAAATATATGGTCGCTCTTGGCAACGGTTCTCAAATATTATTACAACCCACTAATAGTTTTATCCATCCTCTCATGCTGGTATCGATCACGGCTCTTGGATATCGTAGAACTGAAACGACCATATCTTATCTACCCAATACAATATAATAATATAGATTTGCTTCTGTAGTACATGTAGCATTAATGTGTGAAAGTGTGTCTGTGTGTGTTTAGTATGGAAGTTTTGGTTGGCTCGACTCGAGAACCGCGCTTACAGGTGATTGAATTTGGAAAATAGCTTCGAATTCTCCATGCCGTTAAAAAAAAATCCAAACTCCGGGATGGATTTGAGAAAAACTGAATGGAAAACCACCCACTAAGGGTGTTACCAGACCAATCGATCGATCGTCGATCCATGGTAGAATAGATTAGTCGACGTCGATCGATAGTTTCTACCACACCAATCGATCGATTGTCGATCCACGATAGATCGATGGTAAAATTTATTAGTCGACGTCGATCGAGCTACTTAATTATAATTACTGATGGATTATAGCTGGGGTTAATCGATCAACGTCGACCGATGCCATCGACCGGCAATCGATCGATTAGTTAGTGGAACGGTATCCGTCGATCAGCTAAAGCTACTACACCAATCGATCAACGTCGATCGATGTCGATTAATGGTATCGATCGACGATCGATCGATTGGTGTAGTAACACCCTAAAACTTTGTCTTATCTGGAAATCGAACCTCTTGCGACTAAAAGAAGAACGGGGCAGTTAGATTTCCGTGTTTTAAAATATAAATATTTCAAAATATAACATACCTACAGCAATTTCTACGACAGACATTGTCTTAATGTGGGGAACATTGGCTCTTAGGCTTAACTCACATGATTTTCAACGTGTAGTAATTATTTTCAGTTATTTTATAATAAATATGATTGGTAAAAATGCTTTATCTTATAGTTCCCGCTCATTATCTCACTCTCACACCGATGTGTGAGAGTGAGATAATGAGCGGGTAGCACGAGTGAACCGGTTTATCTTAGGCATGCGTGCTCCACCTTAGGCCGCATCATCAAGTAAGATCAGGTGAGTTGCGGCCAAACGCAAGCCGAAAAATACTAATCTGGCAAATTTTGAAGGTCACGATCGTAGGGTCCTTTTTCCAGAATGGTGGGAAAATATATTTTTATTAGTTGCTACTAAAAGTAAAGATTGAGTCTGTACTTTAAGAACCTCTAAATAATTAACACGACAGACAAAAGATGTCAAATCAAAAGCCAACCTTACACAAACGAAACAATTATCAACATAAACTTAATAGGATCAATACATGCGAAAACAAACCGTAGCTTCCACCTCTTTATACCAAAAGTTGAGGCGAAATTCATTTGTTTTTCAATTTCACCACCCATTACAGCAACTTCTGTCATTGATAATAATGTTATCGTCGTTGCTAGCCCAATTTCGCGTAACTAATTCTGTTAAATACCGCAAATGTACTCTTTCTCCGATTTTGAATAAGGTCTAAATTTGCGGTAATTAACAATGTTAGTTTCACGTATTTGGACTATCAACGAGGTTATGCAAAACACAGTATTCAATACGAAAGTTGGAACATACGCCAAATTAGGTACCTCATTTATACTGGGTATAGAAAGAGACTTAATAAAGCCGGAAGTAACGACATGCTGTTCCTTTCATTGTGGTATATTGTTTTTGTTCTGGGTTTATCTCGTAACCTGAAGGGTTACGAGATAAGGACAAAGTACTAACTGTATTTTACGTTTTTTTCTAAGCAATTATGCATTAAATATGAAGAGCACGTGGCTAAGGCGCACGATTCGATGGAACATGATGGTTAAGCTACGCTTGCCGCGGTCGGTCTGTGGATGGGTGAACATCCATTTCATACCCGTCAGCCGCCGCCGAAAATCTGTTGGTACCGGCTGTCATTCGTAGATCTTTGACAGTCTTGATTCCACTAAGCCAGCAAATTTTTGACGACACGGTTGGCGCAGAGGCTGAGCGATCGACTGCTGCGCAGCGTGTTGCGGGTTCGATTCTCGCCCAGGGTAAACATTTGTGTGATGAGCACTTGTGTTTGCCTTGTGTCTGGGTATTGTTTATCTATATATTTAAGTATTTACAAAAAAATAATGTATTTGTGTATGTATATCAGCTGTCTGACACCCATAGTACAGGGTCTCCCTAGTTTGGGGTCAGATAGCCGTGTGTGAAAATGTCCCCACATATTATTATTTATTTATTTAAATCTCAGCCCACAGAAGCCAGACAATCTGACAACCAGTCTTAAAAAGGAGTTACTGGGTTGTGGAGGTCAGATAGGCAGTCGCTCCATGTAAAACACTGGTATTCAGCAGCATCCGGTTAGACTGGAGTTGCGAAAAGGCTAGGCTGATGATGATGCTTTCAATCCTTAACCATATTTTTACATTTTTAGGGTTCCGTACCTCAAAATGAAAAAACGGAACCCTTATAGGATCACTTTGTTGTCCGTCTGTCTGTCTGTCTGTCTGTCAAGACTCTTTATCTCGAGAACGCTTGGACGTATTGAGTTGAAATTAAAACCATATATTTAAGTCTACGGTCCCTTGATACTGTAAAATCAACCCTCTATGTTAACGTGAAAAAAAGATATGGTCATTTATGTCGCAAAAAACGCATTTATAATATTAAGTAGATTAAAGCATGGATAGTAGGTATGGATTAGTATAGAAGTATGGATAGGCTAATATGTACGGAACCCTCGGTGGGCGAGTCCGACTCGCACTTGTCCGGTTTTTTTATATTATAAATGCGAAGGTAACTCTATCTATTACACTTTTACGATAAAACGGCTGAACCGATTTTGATGAAATTTGAAATAAAGACAGCTTGAACCCCGGGGAAGGACATAGGCTTTTATATTGAAAAACAATTTTTTTACAAGACATACGATAACCGTCCGATGATGGTGCATTAACTAGAATAACAGACACATATCGAAATCAAATATGAAGGTTACAAAATTATACACAAAGATAACCTAATGAACTTATCACTACTACTAACTAGTAATTAGCAGTTCATGAACGATGAATGATTTGTGTTCCTTAAAAAGGGTTACGTTAATAGATGCAGGTTACAGGTAACCTACAGGAGAACGCCAGTAATGTCAAGACGCTGCTGGCCTTTCCTGGGGTGTGTAAGACCTCGTTTTAAACTTCGAATCTGAATCCACTGTGAGGTTCTTGATTGGCATTCTAAAAACTCGGTAGATAATTCGAATTTACAATAGCGTCACCCTTGCGAGCGTGTCAGCGAGTTGAACTAAATTGAAAGGGAGATTTTGACAGATAAAGTATGACATGACGTAAGAAGTGGCATTCTGTAAGGTAATTTCCCTGTCACTTCGACGCTCACTTCGCACTCGAACCCGATTCAAGTGTCAAATATATTAAGGTCATTTTGAACCCTGTGCGAAGTGAGAGTGAATAGCAATGTGAAATGCGAATTGTTGTTTGAATTTTACGGAATCGACCTACTGGGGTCCAGGTATTTGATCCATCAAATGACTTACGTACCTGTGCAAAATACGCGATGAGACGTGGAGTTGCCGACACCAGCCCGTTATACCATACCAATAGGTACGGGTTACCATAGAGCTACTTTAAAATGCTCCCTACTTATTTATAAAAACCGCGAACAAATTTTAATTGAGCTCCAGTTTGTCTTTGTATTTTTCCAGTTTGCGTTCTGTATTTCAGATTTTTAGCTTAACTTGAAACACATCTATAGAGATTTTTTTACAGATTCCTAGAGAGAACGAGGAGATTGAGATTAATAATGTTTCTAAAATCCCGGCCATGCCGAATCTGACATAGTACGAGCGCCGTTACAGACTTTTTTTTTGGAATCTTGCATCTTGCAAGTCGACTTAAGAGGTTGCCGACAGCTTAACCGGTCTTTGTTGTGGTGCCCTAAAAAGAATTTAAGGGGTCTACCTAAGGCAAAATACTTAAGTAAGGGATTACACGCAAAAAGTACCCCCTGTGCGGTACTGGCCTCGGCTTAGGGCGTCGCTGGAGTAGGGCAGCAAAGGGACAGGCTGGATTGGATCTCGATTATTTAGGGACGAATTTAAAGCTTCAACCTCAGCGGCGAGGGCTGGCGTGATGACAGATATCGCAGTAGTACTTGTATGGACGGGTTCAGGCCAATAAGGCCACTGCGGTGCCCTAGTGTGTAATAAATAAAAAATAATAGTTTAAAAAAACTAAAAACACGCTTTTTATAGAAAACCAAACTAAAAAATGGAAAATAAATTTTAATAAATTTAAATTAAGAAAAGTGTTAAAAATTTCAATAAATATAAATTAATAATAGTGTGAATAAAAAAAATATTTTATTTAAAAAAAAGCGTGGGGTGCATGGTGTCAATAGTTATAAATATTTTATTGACAGATATGAGTAGAGTGATTATCATTTTGATAATATCTTAAAAAGCACCCCACGCTTTTTTTAAATAAAATATTTTTTATTCACACTATTATTAATTTATATTTATTGAAATTTTTAACACTTTTCTTAATTTAAATTTATTAAAATTTATTTTCCATTTTTTAGTTTGGTTTTCTATAAAAAGCGTGTTTTCAGTTTTTTTAAACTATTATTTATTTTTTTACTTTTTAGTTTGAAAAATGGAATAATTTTATTAAATTAGTGTATTGTCATCGGTCCTCGATAAATCCACAAAGTTTGAACGAAATCTGGGCATTTAAAGTGGGTCAAAATCGCGCCCAAAGAAGTCGGTTACAAACAAACATACAAACATAACAGGTGAAGCTAATAAAAAGCGTGTAATAAGTGTAGTATCTGACCGCGCCTGCGGCCACGGCCCGCAAGACCTGCAGGACCCGAAAGTTGTCAGGTTTGGCCGGCTTTAGCAGGGACTTCGCTACCCTCTCTATCTTGCATTCGTAGTTTGACAGTTGCGTGACAGTGACAAGAATAATGCTTAGCCCAAACACGTGTACCGTTTATTAATCTAGGCCTAAGAGTAGATTGTGAATATTCTTAAAAATACTGGAGTTTCTCGCCTGGCAACTCCAAGCTTCATTAATAATGTCAACGCCTACCTAATCTACCTTTTGTAGTTTAATTATACCTACCAAAGTTTTATTTTTATGTCTGAGCTACTATGGCGAGTTAAAAATATTTTTCCTCTCTTATTTTCCTTAACAAAATTATATGAAAAGCCCCATGATCAAAGAGCAGGAATGCTGTATGTAATGTAATGAATGTTGGGGTAATTAGCTTTTCAAAGGACTGTCGCGACATAACAAATTGTGACCAATCTCCGCCATGCAAGGCCAAGCGGTGTTGCCAGTTATTACCATGAAAAAGGACCCGAGAAGGGTAGGCTTGGAATGAGGGAATAGAAATGTTATAAAGATAAAGTCAGATATTTATGAATAGTTTCCGTAGAGGCGGAAAATTAAGTTATTTATGGAATAATTGGACTGACATTTGTGTTGTGTATCCGAACGTATTAGTTGTGTATAGACTAATACAAAAAGTTATGGTTTTTCAGTTTTACCCTTATTCTTGCCCACTCATTTTTTTTTATAAAAACCTATGTATGTTTCTAATAAATAAATGATTTAATACTTCCAAAATAATTATTTCAACACGTCGTCAAATTATCCTTAAATATGGTCAGAACAGAGTTCGCTTATTTGCTTTGCTTTGCTGCTTACTGTCTTTAGTACCTTATTATTTTGAACCCAAAAACACCATCATTATGTCAACCTAAAGACGCCCAGTGCTGGGTATAGGTCTTCCCCCAAGGGGGAGGCGCGGGGTTCAGCCGTAATTGCCATGCTTGGCCGATGCATGTTGGCGGTCGCAGTAGGTGTTATGGTACTCAGAAGGACGCTGCTGCACAAATAGGTACCAATGTAACATCGATAAAACGATTTTCAATATTCAGAGAAACAAAGGCACTCTTGCCAAAAAACGTATTTTTTTTTTCAAAAAAGGAGACAGAATAATATCCTTTATGAACTTGGCTTTGACGGTATTCGACGTAAATTTTTTCATAGTTCAACATCAAAAGCTTTTGATCAAAGACAAAAAAGATTACCCTGTAAAACCAATTAGGGTGGCAAAGGGCAGTGGCAATAAAACTGTACCAGGCGAAATCCACGCGAGGTTACGCGACAATGTTCCCAGTACCACAAAATAGGTAATTACAGAAGGTGGACTCCATACAACCCCAAACGCACGGTAACTAATAGCGAGTGACTTGAGACTATAATTGCGGCTTTAAACCATTGCAATAGCGAACACTGACCCACCTAACAATAGTTAACACGTGTGATTGAGATGTTATCCGACAACATGTTTCACTAGTAAAAATCAACGATAATAATAATAAAAGTTTTTATTTGGAACTTAAAAATATACATAACAATGTTTATATGTAACGATGACAGCTGCAGTAGTTAGAAACTGTGTCACAGCTATCAACGCCCACCAGATAAAAAAAGTAAAAACAATTCCAGTTTATAACTGATTATTACTTAAACTAAGAAAAGTTAATAGAAATGAAACATAAATAAAATTATGAACTGAAATAAATAAACATATTATAATATAAATTATGTATTCGTGGTTAAGTGTTTGTGGTCATTGTGTATGTGTCTGTGTAGTAAGGTGACCACACCTTAACTGACTGACTTGACTGTACTATTAATAATTTGATATAATTCTTCATTATCCGTACTAAAGATGGCCATTGAGTCAGGATTGACACTTGTAATGGAGTCAGAACTGCTTTGTCAAACAAGCTTATTGGTTTACAGGCAAAAATGTTCACATTTCTAGGTACTACACTCACAATATTTTATTTTATTCCATTTTGTAATCTCGAACACGAAGGTATCCCTGGTACCTACGAACTAAAGAAAAAAAATAATAATATTAGTGTAGTAGTAAGATGACTATTTTTGCCTGTAAACCAATAAGCTTGTTCGACCGTACATTGCCTGCGACTTCGTCTGTGTGAAATTTCTCAAGGGTTCCTAATATTTTCAATTGATAAATATAGCCTACTCAGGGATAATGTAGCATTCTAATGGTGAAAGAATTTTTGAAATTGTACCAGTAGTTTTTGAGTTAATTCGTTACAAACATACAAAAATACAAATCTTTCCTCTTTATAAAAAAGTGTAGACATTCGCCAGACAGTCGTTGAGTCTCAGTCTGGCGAAACATGTTGAAGGACAAACCTCCACTGCTTATGAACCTATGCGGTATCATCGAGGTGGAAATGTCAATGACTTCTATTGCCACGCTTAAACGCTGCAGCTATAGCATTTGTTTGAAATCTCCGTATGGACGTGCCAATGTGTGTCTGCACACATTTTTGCTCGATGTGTAGTCCGATCCTTCTGTACCATTACTTTGTATCAGTACGGTGTACCGGAAATGGAACCAAATGGAAGACTAATGGGACCTTAATGGCAGTTTGAGCTTTGTTAAGCCAGCTTTGTTAGTACAGCGGAAGGCAATATACACATAGCAATTAACATTCAATGTAAACAAGTCCCTAATTAGGCATTTTGAAATAGGCTAAATAGTATGGAGAGGTATGACCAGAAGGCTAATTTTAATAAATAAAACGATCAATATTCTGGCCGAAATCATCGCAGCGACAATCAATGTCAGAAAGTTGTCCATAACTTAGGTTAATATTGGGACGTTTTTAACCGACTTCAAAAAGGAGGAGGATATCAATTCGAATGTTTATGTATATATTTTTTATGTATGTTCGGGCCTCTTTCATGAATGGGTTTGTAAAATTCTTTTTTTGTTCGAAAGGGGTTTGTTCCGAATAAATTTTACCAAAATTGATCAAGCCCTTTTTGAAAAAAATCAACAAAATCCCAAAAAAAAAATACTAATTAGAAAGTTTACGGACGTTTTAGTTTCTTCAATCTTTGGAGGACTTACAATCTCTTTTATTACTTTTCTTTCGGAAGCCGGTGGCAATACCAAACAACAAACACAAAGCCACCGCCACCGACTTCCGAAAGTAAAGTAATGTGTGTTCTGTATTATATCTATATTATATAGTTATTTATCACTGTTTAGTGTTTGAAGGCGGTTTTCTTTTTTTGAAAAAAGTTTTTTGACTGACTGAGACTGAGATTAATATGCAAGATACATTGTATTCACGTATGTTCATAATAATTACTGTAATTATACAAAATATTGTTATTAACTTTTTTAAGAAAAGTAAAGGATGATTTGCGCTAAATGGACCGAACTCGCATTGCATCGGATCGGAAAAGATACGAACGGATGCCGCGACAGCCGATCGGCTCCGTACCGTAGCTTGCGAATGTATTCGTTTCTGCGCTTAGTCAAATAGTTTCATTTCTACCGTATTGACAGCGGAAAGGATCCGATCGGATACGACGAGAGACGAACGATCGCGCGTTGCAGCATATTTTTGGCTACGATCGCATGTCGCGGAAGACGCCCGCGGTCAAGCTGCTGTGTGCGGCTTGGTAATATAGACTTTTAATACTGTGTACACGATTTCTAATCGTTTAAAGATTGTAAAATTCATTCCGATCCGATGCGAGGCTAACCGTTTGGTGGAAATCATCCTTAAGTATGGAGTCTCTTGCCCGTTCTTCTCCATACAAAACTACCTTTTGGAAGGAGCAACTAGATTCAAATTTTCTTATATGACATTCGAAAGTGCCTTTTAATGTTCTACAGATTTGACTTTGACTTTTATGCGAACATTCCTTAATTAGTTGAATTGATCCCTGGTTACCGATGAATTTTATCCGTTTCGCTTCCGTAGTCAGATGAAAAGAAAACATTGCTTGTAAATACAGTTTGGAACGTGGTTTGATTTTACCCGAGTTAAATCAAACCACGTTCCGAACTGTATTTATACTGTGGACAGCTCTGAAGCTGTGTCAAAGCGCTTTTCCCTGCGGATGTGGACCCTCCAAACAAAAAGTGTTCTCCGTAAATTCTCCAAAAAATACCAACCCATGACAGGATTTCCTACAAAAGTGCAAAATTGCACTAACAAAATATATGTATAGAAAGGAATATTTTTTTTTCGGTTTTATCAAATAGTCAAAGTTGTTTATTCATACTTTGTTTTTATTACCTGTATTAATGTAGGTCGGTACAGATAGCAGCACATCAAGCCATACAAAACTGTTAAATTTTCCTAATTGAATGTGAACCTTATTCTTTTGTAATAAATATGAAAATCTATCAAAGAAAGACAGATTTTTGCAGCTGGATGTACTGACCTCTGTACATACGCTAACTTGTGTGTCTTGTCTAATGTCACTGAGTCTGTGTCACGAGAGCCGCCGAGAGAGGACGTAGCTAGACAATTAAGGCCCATTTAGATGGAGAGAGTTTCTCAAACGTTTCTAGGCGAGAAATCGTACGCTACTATCGCAAGCAATAATCGCCATAGGATTATCGTATCACAATGTTTACATACAGGCAAGAACTAAATTCTCGCCAGCGATTATGTCGTACAAGATTCGCTAGTAATTTATCGCTAGGCGATATATTACTGCGACTGTTTACACAGCGAATATTATAGTAAGAAGATTCTTGCTTGCGAGTTCTCGACTTGTACAATCACGATCTCGTATGACATTTTTTCAAGTTCATACGAGTATCGTACAAATCGGTTTGAACCGTTTTGAGTGCGAGACTTGCCATTCGAGTTCAGTGATTACTACGGTATTGTTCTCAAAATGACACAAAAATCATTCAAACTTGGTACTACTGATATTGTTTATTGAAATTTATAGAAATTACGTATTTGTGGAATACAGAGAATGTGCATTATAATATAATATAAGTATATTATTTATGTCATTATTATGTCTCTTCAACTTCCAAATGTAATTCAAGACACAAAGTATTAGATGCTCAAAAAGTGTTTCTTCTCGCTATCCATTTTTTAACCCAACAATTTTTTTTCCATTTTCTTAGTAATTCGTGTTTAAGAAGAGTAGATAATTATAATTAAAATTAAAACCCCCTCGCGCACTGCACTCATGGTAGCGACTGGCACAAAACCTCGAAATACAATTCTCGCTTTGTAGTTCTGTTTACACGGAGATAGATGTATTCTATTGCGAGGCAATTGTCACCCAAGGGGAAGGGCGACAATCGTGAATGTTTACACGAAGAAACTTTTTTAATGTTCTTTCGATAATCGTATCTTCGAGTCGAGAAACTCTCTCCATCTAAATGGCCCTTTAGACAGGTGCATTGCCGAGCCAGTGAGATACTAGACGAGTAGTAGGTAGGTACTACGGTACCCATTAATATTTATTGTAATCAGTGGTTTGGAAATAGTGTGGCGGGATTGGACTATGAGATTGATTGACTTTGACCGACATTCGATCGGAAGAAACGTTTTGCTAAAAGAAACGTGTCGCTAAAAGAAACGTGTTTTTTTTTGGAAATATGGTTAAATACCCCTCTGTATGCTTATAGTCCGACTTGTACATACTTCGCTGGTTTTTTAGGGTTCCGTACCTCAAAAGGAAAAAACGGAACCCTTATTGGATCACTTTGTTGCCCGTCTGTCTGTCTGTCTGTCAAGACCCTTTATCTCGGGAACGCTTGGAGGTATCGAGTTGAAATTAAAACCATATACTCAAGTCTACGGTCCCTTGATGCTTTCAAAAAATCAATCCTCTATGTTAACGTGGAAAAAGATACGGCCGTTTATGTCGCAAAAAATGCATTTATATTATTAAGTAGATTAAAGTATGGATTACTATAGAAGTATGGATATGTACCTACAAATATGTACGGAACCCTCGGTGGGCGAGTCCGACTCGAACTTGCCCGGTTTTTTTATACCTACAACCGATACGACTAAAAACATACATAAGCCTTTACTGTTTCGTTTCGTTCGTTTGCTCACAGCAATTGAATAATTATTACACAATACTATTACAATAATATTTGTGTAAGTACACCGTTATCCTCGATATCCGTCAGTACCCACTCTTAATGTCGGCACGTACGCCAAAGTTTGCTTTGATCATTCTGTATTTGACGTTCGTAAGATTCAAGGATTTGTTGTTAAAAATAGCATGTTTATGAATATTGGCGATTTGCTGCTGTCTAATTGAAAATTGATGAAAAAACTTTTCTTGCGAATTCAATTAGGGATGGCCTTGGATTCTGGGATTATGATGTTCTCCTTGTAATGAATGTTAGCGGAATAAATAATTAAAATCTGTTTACTTTGAGAAGAAATTAATATTGGCAGCGCGATACATTAAAATATTCAACCAGTATTTTCAAGGAGTATCATGTTACCCAGTAACTGGGTTATAGAGGTAAAATGCTGGTATTCAGCTGCATCTGGTTAGACTGGATCTGACCTCAACAAGTTGGGAAAAGACTAGGCAGATGATGAATATAAGAAAATATTTTATTATTTTGGCTATTCTTTCAGTGTTCTTAATTTATAGACCAGTAGTGAGGAATAGTTAAGTAGCCGTCCATTTCGTATACTTCTGAGTAAACTAAGGAATATTGAGCAACAATTATTGCTGAGAAACCACTGTTTAAGGTAGCAAGCAATGTAATTCAAACAAAACATAATGTTTACGGGTGTATGCAACAGCATATGGGTCGTGTAAGTATTTAAAGTTCAGTTATAACATTTAAGACCTACAAAACCGGACAGAAAGTTGGCACTTTGTAATTGAATATCTCCTTAACCAGAAGGTTCCCAGGTGTGATGCAGACCAAAAAAATTAACGCAGTGATACGAAAAACATGGACAATGTTTTGCGTGTGTAGATTGCCCGATTTTTAAACAGTGATTTTTCAAATCAGAAGTGAAAGTTGTGTTTCAGCAATAATTTTTAGTTAGTTTGATTGGCAGTATGCTTACTTAACGGCTATGTGATGAACAGAGGCCAGCACATCAACCTACAACAACAAGTCAACATTCATTCTGCCCGCTTCTCTTTTCCCTGATAAGTATAATCTGGGTGTCTTCAAGGCACGACTGAACCGGTTCATCCTAGGCAAGCGTGTTCCAACTAAGGCCGCATCATCACTTAAGATCAGGTGAGTTGCGGTCAAACGCAAGCCTATTTGATATTAAAAAAAAAGATTTTCAACTTTATCACAAAAGAATAAGGTTCATATTCAACAGGGGAAATTTGACAGATTGGTGTAGCTTGATGTGCTGGCCTCTGTACCTTTTTACACCTCATAGGTATTATCCTTCTAGTCCAGAATTCGTATCGAACTGTTGCATTTTTAAAAGCATCGATTTTGTTTCTTTACGTTTTAATAGTCTTGCCTTTGATCTTAAGTGAAGATGCGGCCTAAGGTGCCTAGGATGAACCGGTTTAATTATGCCTTGAAGATACGCAGATTATACTTATTGGGGGACAGCAAGGCGGGCAGTGAATTCCACAGACTGGCAGTTAGCACAAAAAATGTGGAATCAAAGCGCTTGATTCGAATTAGTAGTGTAGCTCAAACACATATTTGAATGAACAATTTAGTTTTTGCTGAAAATGTAATTGCTGTACGAGAATAGGACATTTTACAACTTGTTGGATCGACAATATTGCGTACGTAAATAAATTGAAATGAGAAAATGGGGACGAAATGGAATAAATCATTTTAACAGTGTTGTGGTTCGCGGCTTAAAATCCCATTAACGTAACATATTGAGTAAATATGCAAACAAATGAATGCTTCACTGCTCGTATATCTTCTGTGATAATAATGGATGTATTGGTACGTAGAATGGTCCGTTTTATGTAACATCACGCCTATCTGTCTTAAGGTAGGTAGAGGCCCATTATGGTCTCGTGGTCTGCTGAGCGTTGGGTGTCCGCCCCATCAAGGTCTCGTGGTCTGAAGCGTTGGGTGTCCGCCCCATTAAGGTCTCGTGGTCTGCTAAGTGTTGGGTGTCCGCCCCATTAGGGTCTCGTGGTCTGCTGAGCGTTGGGTGTTCGCTCCATTAAGGTCTCGTGGTCTGCTAAGCGTTGGGTGTCCGCCCCATTATGGTCTCGTAGTCTGCTGAACGTCGGGTGTCCGCCCCATTATGGTCTCGTGGTCTGCTGAGCGTTGGATCCTGGTTTCGACTCCCACTTGCAAAGTGATATTGGGTTTTTCCATCAGGAATTTCTCAGAAGCATCGTGGAGTTTAGAAGTTAGTAGGGTGACACCTCCGTACCTCGGAAAGCACGTAAAACCGTCGCTCCTGCGCCAGATCTCTCTGCATTCGTGACAGATTGCCTTCCCAGCGGACTATGACAGCGAGGGAAGAGGGCCAAGAGAAAATGCATCTGTGTTGGCGCAAACATTTGTGTTCTATGATATCTTCTGCGTACTTGGCAAGTCTCCGTCGTGATTGGCCGCGTGACCGAAAATCGGTCTTGAGAATGTAATTAGATAGATGTGTGTAGGTAATATATATATTAAACACGTTTAGTTGAAGTAACCTGTAAGTAGCTATTGTTATCATCAGTTTGATACTTAGAAATAATTATGCAAGGAACATCGTATTCACGTATAATTATATAATTCCTGTAAAGGCAAATTGTTAACATCGTTTTTAAAAGAGTAAGTATGGAGTTTCTTGCCCATTCTTCTCCATACAAAACTACCTTTTGGAATGGGCACCTAGAATCATTTTTTTTTTCATTTGACGTTCAAAAGTGCCTTATGATGGTCTAATTGAAATAAATGATTTGACTTTGACTTTTAAGAAGGAATCAAGGTTTTTGTGATTTGGGGCATTTTTACCGCCGCCGCGCCGTGGGCTATTCGAGTAGAGATGTTAGTTTACCTGCACTAGTTTTATATTTCTTCCTATATTCAACTAAAATTATAATGCGTACAAAAAGTTCTGGAAGGACTTGGGGTGGCCTTTGCTCAGCTGTGGGACAGCAATGGAAGAAGAAAATAAAATGAAAAAGCAATATTTTTTTTTATTTATTGCTATTTCTCAGGTTTATCATATGCTCTTTTTTTGGGTTTCGAAGTTAAAGTCAAAAGTCAAAGTCAAATCATTTATATCAATTACACCAATTAAAGGCGCTTTATAACGTCAAAAAACGCAAATTAAATCTAGTTGTCCCTTCCAAATGATAGTTTTTCGTCTGACAGCTATGGTTTCCACGATTGATAAGTGGCAAATTTTGACTAATCCGCAACTGACAACATCTTGATCGATTTTTAAAATGGAACTGAGATTTGGACATAATGCATCAATGCCACGTTTAAATCCCTTACACCTGAAGACAGTATACGTTAACGAAATGACAATAATGATAGTTGGTCCCTCAGATTAGATTAGACCGCGCGGAATACTGAGAGTGAAGCCAAAAAAGCAAATACAAATTCAAAAGCGAATGTGCGCGGCAGATGTGTGTCCAGCCCAATTTTATTTCAGCATGACAGCTTTCTGAGTGACGTCGGTTATTTGTGTGATGGAACGGATGGTGGCATTCCTTTTCCGGTCTTGCGGTAGTTGTTAATACATTTTTAGAGAAGTCATAATTCATTAGAAAGAAATTGTTGTTGCTACCGAAGTTAATCGCTGATCAAATCAAAACAATCTACAAATATAGGCACGTTTATTTTATCAACACATTTTATTATGAAATCTATCATGAAATCTATAAGCACCTTTAATATACTTACACATATCTTGTACCTAATCAATAGATTAACCTTACAATTACATGACCAGTATTTCTTGGAAATACACGTTTTGTTAGGTTTAGACCGTAAATAGGTGTTGCACTTTTGTATGCAACGAAAAATGATCAAACTAGATGGTCTAGAATCATGTAAAAAATGAATATGATGATGATGTGAATCATTATCTGCCTAGCCTTTTCCCAGCTAAATTGGGGTCTGCTTCCAGTCTAACCGAATGCAGCTGAATACCAATGTTTCACAGAAGGCAATCAGACAAGCAGCCGCTTTTCCGACCTCCACAACCCAGTTACTAGGTAACAATACCCCTTGGTAAACTGGTTGTCAGACATTTTGCCTTCTGACTACCCGTAACGACTGCCAAAGATCTACGAATGACAGCCGGGACCAACGGCTTTACAGGCTTTCCGAGACACGGAGGGGTCTCGATATTAAGTGGATGGTCGTCCATCCACAGACCGACTGTGGCAAACGTAGCTTAACTTATGACCGATCGATCCTTACGGTTTATACTTTGCAATCATGTACTATCTATGGGTAATTCCATAGAAAAAGTTAGTGTCAGGACGATATATTTTCCACCATGTGCAACATGGTGGAAGGTATATAGGCCATAGGTATTTTGGTACCGGTAAAGACATTCTGAGCAGTAGGAACAATACACAGTAGGTACATCCGTTTTTTCTCGCTAACAAAGTTTTGAAACTCGCAATAGATCGAAAATCATTTAGTCCCGAAATTAACAGCATTGTTAAAGTTCCGGAAAACACAATTCTAACGGAACTTGAGGAAAATTGCGATAAATTCATAAAAAAGTCTGCCACGAGCGGGTGCGTGTCGGCTGCATAAAAAGTTTCGTAGACCTTGTCGAATAGAAAACTCACTTAGCATTTAAAAATCGTTAGAAGCAACACAATAGTTAAACAATTTCCATATGACTCCAAGAGTCACGACATCAGTCAAGCGGATATTAACATTCGTTGGAGGCTCTTAGCCTTTTGTCACCCAATGCTGAGTGCATTAAGTGACAAAAGACTGAGAGCCTACTCCATCCAGCCTCGTTTAGAAATCTTGACCAGGTCGTCGATCCACCTCATTGGCTGTCTGCTCACACTTCTACGACCGTGGTCTAGCCTTCCACTCCAGCGGTGTGATTCTGTAAGACCTCATTCTAAACTTCGAATCTTAATCCACTGTGAATTTTTTGATTGGCATTCTAAAAACTCGGTATGAGATGACGTAAGAAGTGGCATTCTGTAAGATAATTTCCCCGTCACTTCGACGCTCACTTCGTACTCGAACCCGATTCAAAGTGTCAATTATGTCAAGGTAATTTTGAACGTTATGCGAAGTGAGAGTGAATAGCGATGTGAGATGCGAGTTGTTGTTTGAATTTTACAGAATCGACCTACAGAACTGTCTTTCCCCATCTGCCATCTGTTCTACGGCTTATATGGCCCGCCGACTTCCACTTTTTCTGAGCCAGCACTACGGATGTATCAGTGAGTTTGGTAATACGTACTACATCTTATATATAAAAATCTTCTGTGCATGTGTATGAAAGTGAACTCCTCCTAATCGGCTAGACCGATTTTGATGATCTGTTTTGTGTGTATTCCAGTGGATTCGAGAATGGTTTAGATTTACAATTGGACCCGGTAGGTGGCGCAATAGTCGGATTTTTTTTAATTTTCAGGGTAGGACAACGTCTGCCGAGCCCGCTAGTACTAATATAAAGAGGTATAAATTATATATTTGTTTGTAAAAAGTAATCTCTAATACTGGAATGACTACAAAAAATCCTTGACTGATACAAATCTCCGAGTGTCATAGGTTTTATAGAATTCATGTGAATTTTAGTTTATTACGCAGCTCTTTAGATGTCGATGTGTATGCAGCCAAAATTGATTATTCAGGACATACATGAATTACTTACAGACTTTCTAGCTTCTACCGGCGACTTCTGTTGTGTCGCAATGAAAGTCAAATACGTTGGTTTTCTTTTTAAAGGGACAAGCCCGCCATTTTATTTCCCAGTAACTGAAACTCCTGAAAGCCAGAATCAACTATAGCAACTACAAGAAAAGCATCGATGCAATAAAGCTCCACAGGTCGAGCAGAAACATTACAACTATCTTATTCAAATTCAAATTCTTTATTTATCTTAGACCCACAACGAAATTGATCAGAAAAGAACAGCGGAGGAGTAAGAGAAAACATATTTTCCACTTTCCTCCAAACAAGCAGGAGATACAAAGGGGCGTTTACAACTGGAGTAAGTCCAGATGCCAAGCACCACGAATCCTAAATTTCGAGCTCTTACATTTGATTCCAATAATAGGGAAAGCAAAAACGCTTGAACGTACCTATATTTGTACTAGTTTCTACAATACCTCCGGATATAACCTGTACACTATCGACAATACTATTGCGTTCATTTTGCCAAATTCGTTGTTAGTTTACGTCTCCAGCCTGCCAAGTTTCAACTTCATTAGTAAAGTAGTTTTAGGGCCTATGCACACCGCGTTTTTTAAACGCGCCGTCGACGCTCGTTTCAGGTATGCGCTTCGTTAATCTATAGTAAAGTAAAATAGTAGTAAAGTAAAGTAGTAGTTTATTGACAGTATAAAAGAACAAACCTTACAACAAATCCCAACAATCCTGTGATTTGTGTCTAATTGTACAAAAAAAGAATATAGTTAAGTATGTCGTTATAAATACCTGTGGACGGTATGCGGTTGTTTGAGTTTAATTCACACTGACCTCCGTACTAGTGAAAACTGTATCCCGGCAGGTCAGTCTTCCTCGTTCACAAACACTCACACACATTCACACAATTATAAATAATTTGCATTAAACTACTAAATAAAACACTGATTTAAGACTACAAGAATACAGATACTTAGTGGGTATTTTTTGAACTTTTGATGATTTGATGACAATTCATGCGAGGGTAATTATAAAATAATAAAAGTAAATGCAAAAATTTCAGATAAAAATAAAATAAAAAGTTTGGATCTTATAAGTTATGTTTAAACTTGCAACAAACAAAAAATAATAATTAGAAATATAAGTTGTGTCATTAAAGACTCGTAACAATAAAAACAACAAGAAGTAAATTATCTACATAAAGAAAAAAAAAATTGGTCTATTTGTGTAGAAAAAATGTAGGTTAATGAGTACGTGTGAGATGTGTTTGTATGGATTAAGTATGTGTATGTATATTTGTAAATCTATTTATGAAATGGATATTAATGGCTTTTCTGTGTTATTATAGTTAATTTCGATAAGATATTTATTAAGAATTTTCTTGCAACCAGAGAGAGTCGAATCGCGCAAATTGATAGACTTTGATAGCTGGTTATATAAATGTGGCCCCAGATGGTCAAAAAATTTATCTGAAAAGACAGTCTTACGTTTAGGTATGGAGTACACCAGATCTTTTCTACGCCTTGTCGTGAAATTAGGTATCGGTAACTTGGAGTGCTGAAGTAAAATAGCATTGTTTATAAAGATTTGCCTTACTGTGAGCAAGGATAAATTTTTATATAACAGATGCGTTGGATATCTAAATTTCCTGAAGCTCATTACTTTTAAAATTGATCGCTGAGCTCTTTCTAGATTTAGCATAGTGGTTTTTGATGCCCCTCCCCAAACCGTGATACAATATGCAAATACTGATTGGCATAAAGAAAAATAAATAGTTCTAAGTAGTTCGAGATCACAAATATTACGAAGATTTTTAAATACATGGATCATTTTCCTAACTCGAGTTATTACGGTACCGATATGTTCCCCCCAGTTAAGATTTTGGTCTAATGTCAATCCCAAATATTTAATAGAGTATTCTTTTGCGAGACTATAACAGGAACATGCTACAGCACTTTTGCAAGTATGTAACTTTATTTGCAAGTTATTTGGTGGTTGCATGTTATTCCTAATGCTGAAGGCTAAATATTTAGTTTTCTGTGCATTCAATGTAAGAAGGTTGTGATCGAGCCAAGACATCACCAAAGCAAATCCTTGGTTAGCCCAGCTGAACACTTCCGTCCACGTGCGCCCATGAAACAAAAGTACCGTGTCGTCAGCAAAGGAGATTATTTTTCCTTGTTTCAGATTGAGACTACACAAGTCGTTAATATACACAAGGAATAATGTAGGGCCCAAAATGCTGCCCTGTGGCACGCCGAATTGGACATTTTCCTGTTGACTGGTGTAGCTATCAATTTTGACACATTGAGTTCTGTTCGACATGTAATCTTTTATAAGGTCCAATGCAATACCGCGGATACCAAGGTGTTCAAGCTTATTGAGGAGTATGTGGACAGAAACTGTGTCGAACGCCTTTGCCAAGTCCAGGAAAATACCTACGGTTTTATCTCCTCTATCCAACCCATCGACGGTAAAAGATATAAGCTTGTGTATGGCTTGAGCAGTTGATTTTTTCTCTCTAAACCCAAACTGGTTTTCTAAGAGAAGCTGATTGGATTCAAAGAATTTTTTAAGTCTAGTGTTTATAATCCGTTCAATAACTTTAGAGAGAGATGGCAGTAATGAGATTAGTCTATAATTCGAGAAACAGTCTCTGGCCCCAGATTTGTGAATGGGAAGAATGACTGCCTGTTTCAGAGCATTGGGAAAGACGCCTTTGGCGAAACTCAAATTACAGATGCTAGCAATAGGTATGGCGAGAGTGTCGACAGCCAGTTTGAGTAAAACGGAGGGAATTTCATCCCACCCACTGGAATGAGAAGATTTTAAATTCAATATGGTACTTTTAACTTCTCTCTCATCCGTAGGTAAGAGGACGAATTACTTCAGTGAAGAACAATTTGAATTTGATATTCTAGCTAGCTCAATTTCATTCTTTTGTGTTCTTATTTGAATACGTTGAGCCAGTTGGCTACACACGTTTGCAAAATAGTGATTTATGTAGTTTATGGACTCTTGAGGGTTTCTTTTAGTTAAAAGAAGGTCGTCATATTTATTAGGGTTAGTATTGTAGTGACATATATTATATCTTTGATAATGGACCATTGTTTATTTAAATTATTTTTGTGGAGATTTATTTGCGATCTAAAGTATTTATTTTTTAAGTTCTTTAACAGATGGTTACATGTATTACGATATCTTTTGTAAGTTATTTAAGGTGTTACATTATCTGGATCCTTTCGAAGCTTTTGATGTAAACGATCTCTATTTCTCATGCAACGACGTAACGTAATAGTACGTTTTCTATTAGAAACTTTGTAGGTATATGTATATTTTTGAATGCATTCACTTATTACAGATAGGAACTTATTTGTTATTTCATTCGGGTCGTCACATGCTAGTATTTCAGTCCAATTTATAAGTTTTAAATTGTTAACAATCGCTGAGTAGTCTACTTTTTTAAAGGTTCCTCGATTTTTTTCGGTTGCTGCCGATTTTTTTGATAGTGATAACAACACACTGCAGTGGTCCGTGACTGTCGAATTACAGACTACAGTATTTGTAGTACAGTTGGTCTTAACAAAACAGTGGTCAAGGCAGTTTTTTTCACGTGTTGGTAACAAATGTGATGCGAGGAATCCGTGTGAGGCTAACAAGTTCATATAATTGGAAACCTTAGGGTCAGTGTTATTTATAATATTAATATTTATATCGCCTATGAGAATTACATTTTTATAGTGTTTAAATTTCTGTATTGTATTCTCTAAAGCGGTTAAAAAATTATCGATATTTTTGAAGGCGGGAGGCCTGTATAATGATATAATAGCTAGTTCACTTTTTATAGTGGTAACTAAACAATTTACTTCATCACTAACAATAGTTGTTTCCACCACTGTAACTTTTAAAAACTATCCTTGCAGAAAATAATTACACCATCGTTTTGATTCAAAAGGTTACATGTTTCAAACACCTGATATGAAGGAATATTGAGCAATTTTACGGTCTTAGATAGCCAGCATTCTGTTAAAATTATGAAGTCAAAAGATATGTTAAGCCTAGCAAGAAGGACAAAAAAATCGTCAAAGTTATAATTCAGACTTCTGATATTTTGCGTTAATACTTTATAGGTGTTTTTTTATCTAATAGAACTTTGCACTGTTCCGGGAAGTCTATGGTTCGAGCCTCACCCGCATTGATGTTTTCATCAATGTCTGAGGAAATATTGACTACATCAACCATAATTCTTATGAGCGTATGGTGAGATATTTTTTTGGGCGAAGCTACAGCACCAACAGACAATAACAGTGCAAGAAAATGAACGAATATGAAAGACTATTAAAAGTGTGTGTATAAGTGTAGTGTATGTTTTATGTGAAGTGTTGTGTAATACAATTCTGTGTAAAAAAACAGATGATAATATTAGACCATTCAAGCTCTTCAAGAAAATTGAAAAGCTAACTATTTTAAAGAGCACAGAGCTATTAAAAACTATGACTATTAAAAAAACATCATTTACGTGCAGTGATAATATAGTGAACATAAGCGCTAGTCATTGATATGTGTTTGGGTGAACTTGCGGCTTCAGTATATCGGTGGTAATGCCTTCAATTTGACTTGACGATTTTACGAGAATTGATGGTAGACCGTCACCCTTCTTTAAAAAAACACGGCCATTAGCTACCCAACAGTATTTGAAGCCATGGTTCCTCTGTACTTCTCTAGCTAAGTAGTGTAATTAACGAGCGAAGGGAGTTAAACATTCTGAGATAAAAACCGGTTGTTTCTCACCTGGAAGTTGTAGAATTTTGGAGTTAAGTTTGTCATCTTTATTATTTCTATTAAATGTTTTTAGGGCTTTCATAACACTGACACGAGTTTGAACCGTCTGGTATTCGACAATAATCAGATTTTTCGGTCCTGACTTCTGCCTGTAAGCTTGTCGGACATTTTGAGGTGGTAAAGATACATCGAGGGTCTTGTGTATCTGTGATACGATATCATTAACATTTTCATTTTCACTGAAGGGCACGTTCTTTACTTCAATCGTAGTACTACGCTGATGTCTTTCGAGAGATTCAATTTTGTCCTCAAGGTGCTCAATCTTGGTCTGCGCTTCTTTGTTTTCTAGGATCACGTAATCATATTTTTGTTTTAACTCTTTATAAATTACTGCTGAATCTTCAAATGCTTTCTGTAAGAGCGAGTTCGAGTTGATAATATCTGTGTTCTGTTTCCTGATGTCCTTAATGATTTCTTGTAGGTCATGAAATTTGAGTTCATGATCTTCTTTCATACTCGAGAGCATTTCCTGAATATTAGATATTTCTTCAGAATCCGGATGTATTTTTCTTTTCCTTGATGTGATAAACTCGGTGTCTTCTTTATTACAGGTAGATAGTTCCGGTTGTGATGAGTGGACAGTTTTTGACGGCGAGCGATACATGTTTATTTATCCGAAAATCTTGCGTATACTATGCACTAAATTCCTTATCTGGATCAGTTACTCGGTGCGTGATCAATGTTCATTAGCTAAGATGCCAGTTAATTTTCGTCTTTATTGATTTGAATTAAGGTTGATATTTCCGTTAAACTTTATTTTATTTGAGATACTATAAGCAACGCTAATCCAACACACGTCTGTTCACTACGGAAGCGAACGAGGAAGCGAGGAATCTATTAAAATAATAGAGATATATCTACGTAATAATAATAATAACAGAAGTGGGATAATATTATGCTGTTGTTATTATTATTCAGTAAGTATATCTTTATTATTTTAATAAATTAACGAAACGCATTCCTGAAACGCGCGTCGACGGCGCGTGTAAAAAAACGCAGTGTGCATAGGCCCTTAGTTTTCAGTTTAGTCAGTGAGTGACCTTTCGCTTTTATATATATTTATACCTACCTAGATCAATGAGATTTTGTGATTATGCAATCCGGTTTCGTGATTTCTTAAAACAGAACCCAAAAAATCTTGCCCGAAATAACTGATAACATTTTATGAATGTTCCCCTCTCATTATATATTTGATCACCTTCATTGTTTGTTTCCAAGCATTATTCAAATTTTCATTTTTCTTAATGAACGAAGTTTCATCGGTGGGGTGGAATGCGTTTTTTTTTATGGTAACGTGTTTTCAATTTATTTTGCGAAGCTTCTTTCTGAATAATAACTGCTGAAATTGAAATTTCGCTAAAGAATTATTTTTCCATTTATTTTACAGCTCGGTAAATACGTTCATACTCTCGATTCCGAATTATTAATCCGAGCCCAGTATAATAATGCTTTCATAATGCTGTTGAGGTTTCCGCGTTTCTGCAGTGCATCAGGCATTTGTTGAAGCAAAGACGGAAGGTTTTCTTGCAATAGTGCGGAAGAGCACGGCATCTCTGATGTGCAGGATTCGGGGGAGCACCAATAGTATTTTGAGAGTTATTGCGGACAAGTTAGACTGTCCATTCCTGGGGTACTGGAACCGTATGCACAGCTGCGGGTCGGGTGCCACGGGTAATGGACAGTACATGAACTAATTTTAATATCTGTGATTTGTTAGTCTGTAATATTATATTGTGAATTAAATTGATTGTTATTATTTTATTTAATGGATTTAATTGTACTAATATAGTTAATAAGAGGCTTACTTACATATGGATCATTGTAATCTGAAGCAAACAATGAATAAAATTAATTATTTTTAACCCGTATTGTCCCACTACAGTCTTCCTCTCACCTTTCCAACCGTCTCTATCTATAACTATCGTGGACCAATCCAGCTCTAAGCATCAAGCTCATCCCGCCATCTTCACCTGGGTCTACCACGATGCCGCTGGACGTTTTCCAGGACCCACATTATGGTTGTTTAACCCATAATCCGTCCGACATGCAGTCAAACGGCAGCCGGTCGGCGGTCGGTTCTCCATCATTACGTTAATTTTAACAACTGAAAGTCCACTCGTGGTTGGCTAGAAGAAAAAAATCAATTAGCAAACGCATAGGTGCTCGTTTTGTCGAAACTCGAAACTCATGTGACCAAAAGAGCTATAAATATTAATTTGGATGGATGGAGAGGGAGAGGAAAGCCAAAGAAAAGATGGGTGGATTGTGTGAAGAATGATATGAATGAAAAGGGAGTCAGTGAAAGCATGACGTTGGACAGGACGGAATGGAAGAAGAAAACATGTTGCGCCGACCCCAAGTAACATGGGATAAGGACAGGAAAAAGAAGATAGGTGCTCGTTTTGAAAGGTCATTAGCTCAGAGTCAGCTTATAATAGCTACGTGGAACTTTTATCTTTTTTTCTTTCTCCTGGCTATGACCCCAATTTACTTGGGGTCATAGCCCTAGGAGGGCTCCTAGTAGCTCCCCAATTTACTTGGGGTCATTGCCCTAGGAGGGCTCCTAGGAGGGCTCCTAGGGCTACTAGGAGGGCTCCTAGTACTTCTGCGCCGCACGATACGGTTGTGGGTTGTCCGTTTGGTTATGCCGCTCGTTAGCATGTTGTTTTTTATAGTATGTAGCCAGGTGAATACATGAAACTTTTATAGCGCTGGAAATGCTGGAATTCTTTATTTTTGTGTTACTAACTTTTATGGGCTCGTCCAACTGAAACAACTCCCGTTACTTAACGCACCAATGTTTGAACAGTACTTTATATCAAGTTGCGATACAGTGACCTGTTTTATGTCTTGTAATGATTTCACCTAAGGGCGATTTTGACCAATGACATCCATAGCTCTTGTACTCGCTGTATATAAAGAAAATAAGTTTTTTTGCCAGTTTACGTGGTACAAAAAACAATACTGTGTTCTCCACAGCTGAGCCAGTTATGCTCAGTTCAGTAAATATGCCAGACAATAGTGCCTGATACTGGTTTTGCCATTGTCCCTGAGTTGTGGTGATGATGGGATGTGTGTTGATGTGGTGGTCGAGTTCGGTTACCTTAGCGAAAGTCAAAGAAGACGCGCAAACTCGCATAATTATTAGCAGCTGCCATGTTATCACTTCACCACCTTGGTTGACTGATAGAGAATGCTAAAGGCATTAAGTCTGCCTTTGTACCATTTTTTAACCGACTTAAAAAAAAAGGATGTTCTCAGTTCGACCCGTACGTTTGTATGTATGTTTGTCCGCGATTATCTCCCGTTTGGATGAACCGATTTTGATGCGGTTTTCAGAAAAGTGTTTCTTACATTCTGGAAAAGGTTTTGGTATACAGCAAATGTACATTTATTCAGTGCTTTGGAAATAAATTACAAAAACCAAAAAAATATACATAAATGACGTTTTTGTTTCTTCCATCTTTGGAGGACTTTTGATCTCTGTTTTAACTGTGTTGCCGTTTCTTCATGGATTTGGGTGATAAGGAGGTACTAAAAAGTGGAAAATAAAAACTTTTTACAAAAAAAGAGCCTTTATAAACTAAAAAGTGATAAATAACTTCGCGGCAGTTCTCTTTTTGTAAAAACTTTTTATTGCATACAGTTTTAATAGATACATAAATAAAGTCGCTTTTAGGTGTAAAAGGAGTCATCATCATCAGCCGAAAGTCGAACACTGTTGAACAAATGTCTACCCGAAAGTGGCGGGGGTTAAGGGAGTCGATGTAACCCAATTCACCCTCACTCAGTGAATAACATAATGACTGTTAATTATTTAACTTCCCAAGAACTTAATGGACTTTAGAACGATTAACATCAGCTTGTAGTAACTTCCGGAACGTTACACTAACATATTTCTTCTCACTGAACTTAAATGGCTTAACCCTTTCTAAATGAATCCCAAATACTTGCCCATTCTTCTCCATACGAAGCTACCTTTTGGAATGGGCAACTAGAATCAACTTTATATTTTTTTATTATGACGTTCAAAAGTGCCTTTTTAATGGTCTAATTGAAATAAATGATTTGACTTTGACTTGCATAAATAGAACATTATTAAAAGACCACAATTTACTGTTTAGTGGTCGCAAAGGTTTTGATCTCTGTGGTGCTATTCTATAAGTAACACAACCTAAAGCTCGACGCTGCGGCAGCAGCGAGTCACATGTTCGTATTCGTTACCTTAGTATCCGGAGCGCTAGCGAAACGCGAATTTACGGCTTTTGATGTAACTACTCAAGGTTGAATAATTTAACACTTTTATTCGCTCAGCAAAAAGAGCAGTGCTATTCTGTTACAATCTCCCTCAGTGAACACCTAGGTGAAGTGAGCTGTCATGCGATTCTAGTGCTTTGTAAATCCCTAGCATCGGGACAGATGACAGCTCACTTCACCTAGGTGTTCACCGAGGGAGATTTTAACAGAATCGGCGATTTCACGGTTTACACGATGTTGACTTCGTCGTCGAGCACAGCCACAAATGGGAACGTTAGGGAATAGCATAGCTGGACGGACAAACATATACGGTTTTTACCATTTTGAATTTTTTCCAATGCCATTGGCCCATCGGCGCCTGTATATTTCCGGCTAATGGCAATATTCAGTCTCCGGTCCTATAGCGGCTCAAACATGACTGGCAATTTGTGGTAATGTATGTATACTATATAAATCTTCCTCTGCCTACCACTTTGTAGAATAAACGTGGTATATTTCTCACAAGTCATGGCAACTTTAAGAGTGAGTTATTTTCTTTCAAGCTTGTTGCCTCGCCTTTGTCTCATACTACATCTGATTGTGAATTCTGATTGTGTATGATTGTGAATACGAGGAATTTGCATATCATATCTTTTGGGAGTGTATTCTTTGGCAGAATGAACGCAATATACATACATAATATTGCGTACAGACAGAGTACAGATTACATCCGGAGCTGTTTACTATGCGGACCTTGTAGAAGCTAGAACTAATTTCCGTGCGGTCAAACGTTGTTGCCCATTCCTAGTATTGGAATAAGTGAAAGAAAATTTAAAACATATATTAAAAGTACACTGTGTAAACAAGCATATTACAGTTTAGAGGATTATATTCATGATAAGAATGCTTGGAAACATGCTGGTCCGGGTTCCATAGGACAATCTACAGTCTCGACAAAATCAAACTGATTATTAAAACTACTTAATTTATACTTAGTATAAACATTATATTTAATTCTTGCTTTGGTTCACACACTCATATGCTTTGGTTCATAGTTTTATGAAATGTATGGAGTGGTTGTCT
The DNA here is from genome assembly GCA_947361185.1 of Charanyca ferruginea. Taxonomy (NCBI): domain Eukaryota; kingdom Metazoa; phylum Arthropoda; class Insecta; order Lepidoptera; family Noctuidae; genus Charanyca; species Charanyca ferruginea. The sequence goes on along the minus strand of OX376077.1, from coordinate 16,506,316 downwards.
AGTACAATAATTGTAAATAATAATATGTGAACACTATGTATCTATGTGTACAACTTAGCTGTCATTCCCTTGTAATACTTTGTATATAGGTATTTCAATATAGTATTTTTATGCAAGGTCCATCGTATTCATGTATAGTTCCCTTCAAGTGTGATTCTCCCCGACGTCCAATGTCTAATTTCTGGCCTAAGGTGTGAATCTACCACTCGGGTGGCATCATTCCTTCGGGGATATTATTGACATTAAATATTCTACGTATTTGCAAACTCGCTGAATCAACTTTATATATTTATTTTATATGACGTTCAAAAGTGCCTTTGAATGGTCTAATTGAAATAAATGATTTGACTTTGACTTTGACAAATGTATCAGCTCACATTTTAGGCAACATTGTGACCCGTGGTGCTTGAGAAGTAAACGTCCTTTTGTATCAACCTAGTTCTGTTCTGTCTCCTGCTTGATATGGTGGGAAGCGGGAAATATGTATTATTCTTACCCCTCGGCTGCTTTTTAATGATTAATTTCGTTGCGGGATCCAAGACAGTTGAATCGTTTCTCTGGGACTCGTCGAGCTTCATTGCTTTGACGCTTTTCTGGTGGTCGCCATTGTTGATTATGGCTTACAGGAGTTGCAATGGTTCGGGTATACTGTTGCGGGCTTGTCCCAATAATATATATTCTTTTTAGGGTTCCGTACCTCAAAAGGAAAAAACGAAACCCTTATTGGATCACTTTGTTTTCCGTCTGACTGTCTGTCTGTCTGTCAAGACCTTTTATCTCGGGAACGCGTGGAGGTATCGAGTTGAAATTAAAACCACATACTCAAGTCTACGGGCCCTTGATGCTGTAAAAAAAAATCAACCCTCTATGTTAACGTGAAAAAAACATACGGCCGTTTATGTCGCAAAAAACGCGTTTATAATATTTAGTAGATTAAAGTATGGATAGTAGGTATGGATTAGTATAGAAGTATGGATATGTGCGGAACCATCGGTGTGCGAGTCCGACTCGCACTTGTCCGGTTTTTTATTTGTATGATTTACCTAAGACGATTCTCACACGACGCCGCTTACCGTCGCGGAGGGTGGAGGCTGTGGTGACGTGACCGCCGCTGGTCTGTATGGTCAGGCGGTGTACGTGTGTTTGGCATCAGCGGTTTACATACAAGTGCGACGTGCGATCCATTTTACCGCCTGCCGCGTCGGTAGGCGGCGTCGTATGATAATCACCTAACTATCCTCCAGGGCATTTTGGGATTAGAGAACACGAATTTGAGAGATTATAAAATTCTTATTTGTATTACAACAACCATAGAATTCTTGTAATTTCCCTTGTTCAGTTACATACTCCTATGACCATTTGAACTATAAATAAATAAATAAAATAAAATTCATTTATTTCGGATAACAAAATCCATATAGGCTTACACTATTAAAATACAAAATACAAGAAAACTACACAAAACAAAACAAACATAATGCACTAAATTACTCTTCTAATGAAGGATCTCCATAGGGGAGAAGAGATCCTATCAGCTAAAATCTTCAGAATTCCATTGCAGCTGCCACGCATTCTGCGGATCAGGGATACTGTTTTCTTTCGAATGACGGCATGAAAGCCATCAGTGCGATACATTGCAAACATCCCCAAAGCACTACAGAAGCGAGGCAGCCCCAACATCATCCTGAAGATATTATTATACTGGACGCGCAGGACATCCAGCGATTTTTTGGTGTGACTGACCCACAGATTTCCCGTATAAAAGCTTTGACAATATGCCTTAAACAAGGTTACTTTCACTTGTTCAGAGCAACGGGAAAATCAGCGGGCCAGCATGTTACCTCTGACTGCTAATGCCCTGCGCTCCCTCTCAATGTCAAGATCATCTTCAAGACCATCGGTGATTAAATGTGAATCGGTGAATAAACACACGCTCACCCACGTAGCCACACACTCACCCACACACACACACACACACACATACACACACACACACACACACACACACGCACATACGTAATGCATAGCAAAAGAGCATATATGTATCTTTCATTTCTATTTATTTTACTGTTTTTTTGTTTTATTGCACAGCATAAATGCTAAATGTACCACAATTGTGCGAAGACATTGGCTCCTGTAACACAAGTTACTACATAGCTCAGGAGCCAGGGCTTCAAATAAGTTGTCATACCTGTATATTATGTCAATAAAAATATTATTATTATTAACTAATTTACTTTCAAGGATAATATTTCACAGCCGACTGATCCGTTTTATTTAGCTCCATAAAAAAGAGTACACAATGCATCTTGGGTCAGCAGAATACAACTTTAAACCTCATTCCTGTCACTTTTAGAAATGTCGCTTTTGCCAGGTAATCAGTTGGAAGTGGAGCGAAATAAAAGCTTAAGAGTAATAGAAATGAATTTTATTAGTAAGCGCACACAAGAGTAGCCATTGACCGGCTTGTCAGTATTGCCATCTTATTATAAAACATCAGACCACATTAAAATATGAAATGTTGCCATTACTTAATATTCAATAGTCGCTTAGACCAAAATAAAATAGCCGTGGATTTGTCATCATAAAAATTTGGTTTCCGAATAAAGAATCACGTAGAAATAGTCGCGGTAAAAGCTGGTACTTAACCTAATAAGAATATATTATTAATTGTGTTTGTATTAAATATCTATACCGGTTCGTTACTCTTCTATGAGATACCTATAAAAAGTCTACGACGTACTAACACACGCAATAAACAACAAATATGTAGTTCAGGCTATCGACACACAATCAATTCACAACGCTATTTCTTAACTTCAGGGAAATATCGGAAATCCTTGTTCCTTATCACACATGTCACATAAGGCAGATGACTGATACGTTATTATTGTTCGTTGGTTATATTTTATCGCTAAATCAAAGACAGAAATAACACACACTATCGCTCTTTTTCTCCTACTTATCGGGACCGATAAAAGTGTTGTGTTTATTTGTAATAATGTGTCGCACTGTTGTAATGACTGAATCGATTTGTAGTGAGGAATTTTGTAACTAAAATTGATATAGGATGTGAATGAGTGGGAGTGGTTATTGAAGTGTCTTTAAACAACACCAAAAGTACGTACAAATGTTTATTGTTTATGTTAACATTGTTATTATTTCTGAATAATATAACTTATTATAATAGTTTTTTTCTTCTCACTGTAGTACACGCGCCCTAATTTTCTTATGTTATACTCGCGTGGGGTAAATATTAAGACCATTTTCATTTATCTATTTTTAGGTTAATATAGTAAAATATGTAATAAAATGCGTTTAATTATTGTTATGTATTTATTTGCAACTATAAATAATATATGGTACTTTTACATTTTAAATAGATAAACACCAAATACAGTATTTCTTTAAAAGGAGGAAAATAGTCATGAATTTTACTAGGTCTCCAGATATTTTCGGACTTTTATTTTAAATAAAAAAAATATTTGCGTTTTCGATAACAATATGAGCAAACTAGGACTTGATGATCTTGACAAATCTCTTTATTGCATGTTTTACAGAATTTTAAAGTGTAACGATCATGTGATCTTGGACAATAAGCACATCAACCTTTTTTTTCTGTTCTCTGGACATTCCGATCTAGATTTGGTTCAATGAGCTTTAGTTCTTAGTTCCCACGGGATATTTTGAGCATCAATTCTAAAATTCGCTAGGTGCGATATCACTCTCAACCTCCATGTCTTCTTCTAACTAACTTCGTATCAGACGTTCGTCCATAATGATGACAAACCTGTAATAAACAACACACAGATCATAGCAAAATATGCAATAGTCTTATAGAAACTGTGAGTATTCTAAATAGAATAAATGCAATACTTACAAGAAACACATCAGAATCGAACAAGAGATTTGTAACGCCGATACTCGCGTGGGGTGAAATTTCATCCCCGAGCACTTACCCGAATTTTTCCTGCCACTTGCGCCCATATCGAGTCTCGGCAGCATGCTCACCTTGAACCTTATTTACTTGACTAGGATTACACTAACCGACAAAATCTATAATTATCAAATACTTTAAATAATATAGACGAAAGCATTGGTCTGGGGCGAATATTCACCCCACGCGTGTACTATCGTGTTAATCGTTCGATGTAAAGACATCTCCCTCGGTGAGTTTAGGTGAGCTGTCAGTGAGCTGTCATCCCATCGATGCTAAGGAATTGAGAGTGATAAAAACTAAAAAAAAAAGACAACTTAAATAGTAAAAAAGTAACTATAATTTCGCATTCGGCTCACATCAGCTGTGTTTCTGTTTGTAGTTTTGACCGACTTGCGAAATTAAAGTTATTTTTTACTTTTAGCTTTTGTAGGCGGATGCCATTTTTTGCAAAAAAGTTATATATGTTAATAAAATTAGCAGATAGACTACGCTCTGAACGTAAACGGTTCCCCAAAAAGAATAAAATAAAGCACACACATCCTACTTCCCTATTTTTCGCTTTTTAGTACCTTCTTTTTAACATTCAAATCAATAAAGAAATGGTAACACCAAACCAATTAAGTCATCCTTTAATTTTCTACCCATAGAGATGGAATGTTTTTATGAAATTGGAACCATTGAAAAAATATCAACGATTTCGGACAACGTAAACAAAAACGCGTGGTGAAACTATAAACTGCTGGTGATATGGACTAACATTAAGGCGACGATATACGCCGGCGACCTTGAGCGACCAGAGAATCGTATGCGTTGCGTCCAAAACTCTCTAAGTTTAGCCGAAAAAATTAAATAAAAGATAGTATTCTTTAACTTTAAAAAAGAGACGTATGCTAAAAGACAGACAATAAAATTGTCTGTAAGATAGTGAAAGTTTTGTTTAAATAAACCTGGTAGATTTTGTGTGATTATCATTGTTTTGTCCGCGTCAGATACAACTTCACGAGTTAATTAAACTATTTAATATGAACTTAATCGAAAATATTCACATACTAAATGATTAAGAGAATGTTCTAGTTTAACATATATTTTTTTCAAATGATTTACACTACACATTTTGACTAGATTGTCAGTTTAAAATCTGTAAAAGTCGCTTGTTAGCGCCTTAAGTCACTATCATCAAATTAAGTAGATATGTTATGAGAAAAAAAAACCAAAAGAATCAGGCCTCAATTCTTTACAGGTATGATTTACACTACACATTTTGACTAGATTGTCAGTTTAAAATCTGTAAAAGTCGCTTGTTAGCGCCTTAAGTCACTATCATCAAATTAAGTAGATATGTTATGAGAAAAAAAAACCAAAAGAATCAGGCCTCAATTCTTTACAGGTATCTGTATTCTCTGATTTTTTTGGCTAACAATAACAAACTCCAAAATTATGTCAGCAAATTTTGGAGTTTGTACACTAAAGATGTAAAATGAACTTTAAGGCTTAATCAGTCAAGCCTAAACTTCTTTTTACATCTTTTGTGTTCTGAATTTTGTATAGTATTGAATGAAATGAAATCGTTTGAGTTAAAGTAATAACTACCGGTCCACGGCCCATTACGACAGCCCGTGTTCATGGTAGGCCTGCAGTAAATTGAAATAAATCAATGAGTATTTGACCTTTTTTATGTGGGGTAATCCTCATGGGTAATGAAGACGAAGGGTTTTGTCAGCCCCTTATTGATGAAAATCTTACGCAGTGAGTTTACTATTCTACGCTATAGGAAGCAAGTTTTTAAGAAAAAGACAACAGCCTTTAAAAAACGAATAAGTAAAAAATGAAGAAAGAAAGAAGAACCTTTTATTGTCGCGAAAGTGACGCACATATTAAATATACATTGTACAACGCCTAAAACTAAAACAAGTTGATACTAAAAAATAAAAATAAAATGTCCGAGTAGAAAATTACTTATTTTTTGCAAGTCGGTGGCAATGCAAACCAACAAACAGAACCAAATCCGCTTTTAGTTTTTGAAGGCGGTTGTGTCATATGTAAAAACGTTTTAAGCAAATTCAAATGAATTAAGAAATGGTACAACCAAACAAATTAGGTCATCCCTTAATTTTCTATCCTTTGAGGTGGAATATTTGTATGAAAATTATAAAAGGGACCAACTAGAGGTATAAGTACACTATCCATTAAAAACATCGAAATTGGACTACACTGTAAAAAGCTAAGCGTGGTCTAACATTAAAAAAAAATATACGAGTCGAATTTAGAACCTCTTCCTTATTATGAAGTCATATTAAAAATAATCTCTACTTTCATTGATGTTTCCACTCTTTCAAATAGCTGTTCTGCTCCGCTTGCGCCAGGTTTTTTAACTCCAAGTTTTTGCTAACAGTCTAATACGGGCTTAATCCAACTAGGTATAGCCCAATCACTTATCTGAGAGCGTTCCTGAGATAGCTGCGCGGTGCGGGAGTGGTAACAGTTGTCACAAGTTTGACATATAAAGCACTCTTGCATCACGTCACCCGTATTTCTATTTTAATCTCCCTCGGTGAAAACCTAGGTGAAGTGAGCTGTCATCTGTCCGTCTACTTTGCCAATACCTAGCATCGGGACGGATGACAGCTCACTTTACCTAGGTGTTCACCGAGGGAGATTGTAACAGAATAGCACTGCCACACAGCATAACACAGCTACCTCAGACACTGTCTCAGTTAAGCGATCGGGCTTTAACTGCAAGTAAAGTTTTTGGTATAAGTGGGTCTAAATTGACCATAAAACATAATCGGGCAAATTCAGTTTCAGCAGTAGCCGAGTTTGGAATTGTGCACGTATAATGGCCCAGTAAGTACATAGGACAGGGTATGTTTAAGTGATTAGGCTGTCTGAATTTTTTGCCCTAAATATGGAAGCCAATTAGGCTATTCACTTTGAGCTTGCAAAAGTCAACAAAGTCGAGCTTGCGTAGAGAAAATTCCAGATATAAACAAATTGAGCTTCGCACAGAGCTAGCTTATATTAAAAACGGTTACTGATACTAGACATTATGAATACGTATATGTTTTCAGTGTTCCGTACGTCGGAATGAGAATCGGAACCTTTTGAGTATCACTCCGTGTGTCAGTCTAGCACGGCCAATATGCTCCGAATTTACTGGACCGATTAATTTGACACGTATAAATTTATATGAATTTCTGGGACCCAGCCTTTTTTTGTTGACTGCTTTAGTAAAAAACTTCTAACGATTAATATCTGAGACAGTTGCCAATCGGCACCATTTTTTCTAAAGGACAAATTGGAACAATGTCCAACTAAGAATAACTCATTCTTTCTGTGCCTGAATAAGGATTTAGATACCATATACTAAGTATGAATAAAAAAACCCACTTTATTTTAGCCTTAAAAACATGTTTAATTTAGATTTTTAGTTCATAATCATCATCATCATCTCAGCCTAAAGACGTCCACTGCTGGACATAGGCCTCCCCAAGAGTGGCAAACCCCCCGCGGGTTCGCCATGCTTGGCAGGCGGATTGGCGATCGCAGTATGGTTGTTACAAAGGCACAGAGAACGCTGCTGCCCATTCTCTGGTAAGTCCCTTAGTCGCCTCTTACGACACCCACGGGAAGATATGGGATGGTGCTATTCTTTACGTCCGACACCACACGGATTTTTAGTTACTTTGAAATAAATACCGAAGTCGCAAATAAGGGACGTCGCACAAGTCTATTGCCATTCATAATCCATGGGGAAATCTCGTAATCATAGCTAAAAAAAAGTATGTCAACTGATTGACGCTGACTACGTACGTATTGGTATAGTTTGCTTGCCAAACAGTATTTACTAGCAATGTTCAGATGCTATGTGCAAAGTCAATATGGCAGTGGAAGTTTGCGCAGTAGGTGTAAAGTTATAATCACTGCGGACTTCCCCGAGTCAAGTTATCTTTGTTGCAATATGGTATGACATTGCGTAATACAATCGCAAAGTATTCAGGTACTATTCAACATTCAAAAGTATACATCATACAAGCAAATAATTCTCTCACAAAATATATCTCTTATTTATGGGATTTTTGAGTCAATCCATCGACTACTTTCCGTATTATGCGGTCACAAATATACAGAACCTATTTTTTTAATGGTATAAAAGTATATAGGTAGGCGCAGTGCAGACGTAAATCCAGAAGAAAAGTTTTTACTTTTCATTGGTAATTTAAATATACTGCTTTGTATCAATTCATTATACACAGAAGCTCGCGTTGAATGAAGGAATAAATCATTGCAGACTTTTATTCCACGCCTACTCACTTTGGCCGGTAAACAATCAGCATTCTATAGAATTAAACAAATGATACACGATGACAGCTGTTACATTCGGTTTTTATGGTCTTACAAATAAAATTTTGACTTTGACTTAGAATTAACAAGCCAAAAGACCGCAGTAATTTACTTTGAAGTAATGATTTACATTCTGTCAAGAAAATACCGGCAATTAATCATTTATAAAGCTAATTCAAAGGGATTGTCTAAATTCTTTTTGACGCTAAGTTGGCACAACTGTATGTATATTCTGTTACAATCTCCCTCGGTGGACACCTAGGTGAAGTGAGAAGTCATCCGTCCGTCTACTTTGTCAATCCTTAACATCGGGACGGACGACAGCTCACTTCACCCAGGTGTTCACCGAGGGAGATTGTAACAGAATAGCACTGTTATCCTTTTCAATCACGCGGAGTTCGATCGTCACTGGTCATTCTTTTTGTTCACAGTACGCCATTTTGTCACTTCATGTCAACTGTGTTTTGCGATTTTTAGTATAGTTAAAAATATCGAACAAATAATTCGTCTTAAATGTTGCATTGCAAATGGAATTTCGTGTGCGGAAGCACTGAAAATATTACACAAGGCTTTCAGTGAATCGAATTTTTCAAAAAAACGTGCGTATGAGTGATATAATGTATTTAAATATGGTCGAGATGTGGTGTAAGATTAGCCTCGTTCTGGTCGGCCATCAACGTCTTTCACTGAACTAATATCGCTAGCAGCAGCTAGCAGGAAATGGTGACTGAAAATCGTCGTTTTAGTCTGGAAGAGATAGCTGCTGAAATTTCTGTATCTCAAGAATCAATTCGTACCGTTATAAACGATTGTTTTGATGCGTTGCTGCTCGACTAGTACCGAAAGATTTTAATCATCTGCAAAATCTCAATCGCGTAACGTTGCTGAAGACGTGTTCGAAAGAGTCATTTCCGACCCCACATTCATAAAACGTATTGTTAGAGACATGGGTTTACGAGTTTGACATGCAAACCAGTCAACAAGAATCGGAATGGCGCCTTCTAACTGAAAAAAGATGATGTAAAAGAAAATTCGTGTCAACTACTGAAGTCGATTCCAAAAAATACGTCTTCAAAATGTTTTGATTATTGGTTATTCGTTGGAGTTAGTGTATTATTACGGAATGGACCTACTTTGAAGGCGATATTTCCTAGTACTTTCTTGACACAGTAGTATGTCAATTAATGTGAAATGTTTCAAATGCGAATTTGACATCGTATAAAAGCTACTTAATTCCAATTCTCCCTTGATAATTTTACGGGCTCAGGACCGTTAGAAACATTTTTCTATTTCACCTTTTGACCAAAAGATTAACGTTAACAACTTTTTAAGCGCGTCTAAAAGTATCTTATGTCTGATACATTTACAGTGCGTTGCAGAAAACCAACATTAGTTTAATGAAGACTTTAAATTGATGCTGTCACTAATTTTGATATAAAATGTAAGAGATGCCACGAATTTAAATAATATTCTAAAGTGTTCGTTAAACTAATGATGGTTTTGTGCAACGTATAGATTTATTTTATTTATAAATTAAGGAGGAACTAGATGGTACTTTTAATAATAATAATAATAATAGCATTTATTTCGGGCTACATCCATAGTGTTAGTAACAATGATCTTAACAACTAATGTATTGCTTTTATAAGTTGTTTGTTTTCACATTGGCACAATAATATTGTATTGTTTTGTATTTTTGAAGTTACCTTTTTTGCCTGTTTACAATAACATCTAAAATAACTCCAGTCTTTTGTATTTCAAAGCCATGTATGTTGCTTCGCACAGACTTTCTTGTAACCTTCTACGGTTACAAGAAAGTCTGTTCGCACATAACTAATAAATTTTCTCATTTTCATTAAGCATAATAAATGTATGTGCCTATTAAGTTGTACTTGTTAAGAATAGTAACAAGTTCTAATTATTATAATTAATTTTTAGTGCTTTGTGCAAAGAATAAATTATAACTTAGCTTACACTGTAATTAGGTTTTGCCCTCGATTTCCTCTGCGTGAATACCGGTTATTGTGGATGCAGACAACATCGCGGATTCTAAAGTAGCTCATATTATTTCTTGGTGTATAAGCTAAGCTTAAGCGAACGTGTAATAATTAACAAACAAAAATGCTTACTTTCGCACTTATAATATAAATTATGGATAACTTTACTACTTATAACCAGGCTATTTATGACTGTTATTATTTGGGCAACAAAATTATGATTTTATGCAAATTTGTTAGCAGTTTGTCAACAAGACTGTCAAAGTAATTGAAATATGACGAATTCACGGTAGGACTAGTTCAAACACGGTTTTCCTTATTGTGTATCGATTGCCCATTGCTATGAAGAAGTACTTGATACTTTTATAAAATTTTATATTAGGATCAGTTGTCCCTTTTGATATTTGTCAAGTTATCCTGATATTGTAAATAAATAGGTATGCCGATTTTCCTGATAATAACTGTAACATTTTATTGTAAAATTACAACATATTTTTTGTGAAGTTCATTAAATTGGACATCGTAATAGTACTGTTTTGTCATTTAATGGCCAAAGAGAAGTTTGTAAGACATAGTACTTATGTACAGAAATCACATACTGAATCATCTTTAACTATGTACACTCAAGAGAGTAGTACCTTAAATTTGACATAAATCATGTAAAAAGAACAAGGAACAATGAATTTTTATTTGATAGCCTTTTATGTTCCACTGCCAGCTCCAGAATCTTTCCAGGTATGCTTTTCTTACGCTGCCCGCCTTTAACCAGCCCTCGCAGTACGCGTCTAGGTCATCTCGCCACCTCGTCCTGGGCCGGCCTCGGCGATGCTGACCATTTTAAGGTACCCTTCGTGTAGACCATGAATTATCTTAAAAAAGTACTTTTTGAATAATTATTTGGCATTTGAAAGTGGCCTATGTCCAGCAGTGGACGTCTTTCGGCTGAAATGATGATTTGAAAGTGCTAGGGTAGCCCGCGAAATTTAAATATTCTTATGTTTTTTGTTAAAAAATGCTAGAAAGTTAAAAGTCAAAGCTCGTAAAAGTACTTTAATTAAAATATGATGGTGACGGAGTTATTCTAATCTGGAGAGTACCTATGTTAATTATTAGGTATATCTGTAAATGCATATTTATGCAAATCATTATTTTATTATAAAACAACCTTATACTGAGCTGAAAATTGCAAAAAAACCCTGCCCCCTGGCGCTTTAATAATATATATATAAAAAAAAACAAAGTTTAACAAAAGTCACTAGTTTCGTAAAAGAACACGAATTCGAAATGTACTTGATTTAAGGACAATTAATACCGATTGATCAAGTTCAAGAGATTCATAGACAGAAACTTAAACCTGAGGTCGAATCACCTCTAACATCGAGTTTATTTCGTTTTACAAATTAATTTCAAAATTACAATGGATACAAATGTAAAAAAAAAGATAAATCATTTCAAATGGTCTCAAAAGAAATTCCGTTTTACCGTAGTACACCGTTGATGAGCTCTGTGTTCGATTCTTAGTTTTTCCAGGAATTTCTCAGCCCGGAGTTTGGAAGTTGACACCCCCGTGCCTCAAAAAGCACTTAAAGCTGTTAGCCCTGCGCCTGATTTCAGCCCGGTCGTGTCGGATTGCCGTCTCCATCGGACCATGAGATTGAGGCAAGATGGAGTGGACCTGTGTTTGCGTACACACTTGTGCACTATACTATATCCTGCAACAGTTTATTATGCGGACAATGTAACAGCTCACTGTTTAGGATTCATTAATAATGACAATTATAATCCGTGGTGCTTGGCAACTGGGCTTTTCCCAGTTGTAAACGTCCCTTTATGCCTATTGGCCTAGCTCTGTTCTGTCTCCTGCTTGATTTGGAGGGAAGTGGAAATATGTATTTCTTACTCCTCTGCTGTTCTTTTCTGATTTATTTCGTTGCGGGATCCAAGACAGGTGAATCGTTTCTCTTGGACTCGTCGAGCTTCATTGCTTTGGCACTTTTCTGGTGGCGGTTCGCCACTCTTGATTCTGGTTTACAGGAGTTGCTGTGGTTTGGAATTAGTGTGGTGGGCTTGTCCTAATAAAATACTGTATCCTGCGTACTTGGCTGTTGTCTCCATTTAGAATGGCCGCCTTGAACGAACTTCGGTTGGGAGAATATAATTATTTCTTAGATGTCTAGGTAATAAAGTTGTACCCAATTACATTGGGTTCGTTAGTCATTTTATTATCTGATTTATCATCTATATTTAATTGTCTTATTCTTTAGAAAAATAAAGTGCTAAGTAATATAATTAAAGCTAAGTACTTACGTTAATTCAAGAAGAACATTACCTACACCATTCTTAATTGAACAGTCTGATTTAACATGAAAACGTTGTTCAGACCATAAACATTAAACATTCTGTTGAGAAATTGTTGAAACAAAGAAAAGGAAACTAAGTTGGGAAGGCCGAGAGTATAGTTTCTTTTGAGGGATAAAAACTTTGAAACAAGCCTTCTTGATAACAGTTTTCTTGTTGTTCTTACTTTGCTTTGGTACCGTTTCAAAGTTTTCCTAATGATTACTTCTTTTGTTTCAGATTTGGTGCAAGTGTTGTGAAAAATGTAGTGATGTTCGTAATCATGTGAGGTGACCGTTTTATCGATAAAATCCGCAACTATGGGACCGTCAATTTTAAATTCAAATGTGTTCCAATTATAAAAGTGACGCAAATCAGAGTTCTTTTTTTAATTTGAAAGCAAAAATGAATGTGTTACATTTTAGGGTCTGTAGTTAAAGTAAAAAATGCGGTGGTGTGTGTTGTTATTGCTAGGTTTAGTAAAAGTGGGGGTTTCCACTAACTGTCGGGGTGAAAAGCCAAGGCTTCGGGATTGTGATGCAGTGTGCGATAATAATGGTACTTGCAAGATCCGAGCGGCGTTGCTGCTGCCAAAGAACACGACTTATGATGCCTGTTTGTCAGCTGTGAGTATTATACTTTTGATTGGTAAATATATGACCTTAAATTGTTTCTATAAATAACTAGTAGGTACCTACTTTGTCTGCAACTTTGTCCATGTGATTTTTCTCAAGGATCCCTAATTTGTTCAATTGATAAATATAGCCTATGCTACTTGAGGCTAATGTAGCATTCTAATGGTAAAAGAATTTTTGAAATCGGGGTAGTAGTTTTTGAGTTTATTCGTCACAAGTATACAATAAAACAAATCTTTCCTCTTCATAATTTTATTACTATCGATATATCGATAATTATGATAAAGAGCTAGATAATTATCACATTCCATGTGTACTTACTATGCATCTTGGTTCAAATGTTTTATTAGAGTTAGTGGTCGTTTAACCTATGAAAACGTGCAAATTACACTAAAAGAAAGAGACTCAAGTGGAGAGAATAGAGAAAACCTGCTAAACATAATATGCAGAATCATTCGTAAAGAAGTACTACTTATAGCAATTTGAGTCGCGTATAAATATTTCCATAATATAGTCAAGTTGTGGTGTACTGTTCAATACTCAGATTATGAAACAAAAGACAGCAAGACCACCACGGAACACTGAGAGTGAAGCTAAAAAAAGAAATACAAATTCAAAATTGAATACCTACAACGCGCTTCGTGCTGTACTGACACGAACCAGTATAACGCAAAACGCTGCATCGTTAACAAAAACAAAGAAAAATATAAATACAAATTCAGAAGCGAATCTTCTTCTTCTTCTGCAGGAATTCAACTTTGAATTTGTATTTGCTTTTTTGGCTTCGCTCTCAGTGTTCCGCGCAGTCTATCTGCCTTGTTTCATAATCTGAGATTCAATAATAATAAATAATACCAGCTTACTATTGACCCTCTGAAAAGCAAAGGTTTCTTCTCATACAAAGAAGGCACGAGCACAGATCATCATGCTTGCTCAAGATGGATCAGCAATTTCAGACTGTTACGATTTCATGATGAAATCAATGAACCAATTTAAATGAAACTTGGTATGAAAATAGCTTGAACCCTGGGGAGATTAAAAAGTAGTCTATGTCCTTTAAAGGCTACATTTTAATCCGCGACTTCGTCTGCATCCGCGATAACCGACATTCAAGTGGACGAAGTCGCGGGCAAAAGCTAGTATGATAACATTCAGTCTAGGTTTCCTCATCGTTTTTTACTTCACCGATATCAGTGATGTTCCAGATAAAGTTAGCGAGTACTTATGAATTGAAATGATCATATTGATACTGTAAGAAGTCCAACTTATTGGTACCGGTAAGAAGTCCCGCAGTTGAAATTTTCAACACCAGGGATAGGATTTGGTCAGGGGTAGGCCTGTTCTTACTGGTACCGGGTTGTGGCGTGATGACAGAGGTTTATTCTATATATTATATACTCAGAATCAAACCACTCGAACTAGTTTATAATCAAGATACTTTTACGTGTGCCCGTGACAAGATCAGGCTCTCAATCTCTTATGTCATTTCTAAAACAATACAAATCTACGATTTGAACTTATTCTAGAAGATTGCTGAGTGTTCTCTCATAGAGTTTATTATTTAATGGCTATTGCATCATAAACTCTTGCAGCCTCCACAGTACTTGCTCAGAATCAAACCAATAACCTCATGCATAAACCAGAAGAGATGAGTGTCAAGGCCTTTCCCAACTATGTTGGAGTCAGTTTCCAGTGTAACCGGATACAGCTAAATACTAGTGTTTTTCATGGAGCGACTGCCTATCTAACCTTTACAACCCAGTTACTGGGTAACACAATATCTACCGCTCAGAAAGACTGGTTGTTATACTTTCCAGATTCTGACTACCCATAACAACTACCGGGTTTTACGGATTTTATGAACATAAAGTGTTACCATAGAACTTTTCAAACAGGTACATTAACTTATCATCGATGTCTATTTATAGCTAATGGAAATAAAAGTACGCACTATACGGTTTTAGATAAGGACGGAGTAAATTCGATAACATTGATAACAATATTTCACATTCTATTATTAGAAACACGTAAAACATGAAATCTTTTCATCAATTCGATTAGTTGGAGTCGATAAAATGTTTATCGATAATGTAATGGCGCCTCACTATCTATTTAGGGCGATGTTGCAATACAATAGCGTTACATCAAATAAGTATTGTATTTTACTTATCATTTTGTTGTTATTTAATCAACCGACTTCAAAAAAGGAGGAGGTTATCAATTCGTCAGATTTTTTTTTATGTTTGTTAGCTCAGAACTTTCGACTGGGTGAACCGATTTTTTTATTTGAAAGCTGGTACTTTCAGTGTGGTTCCATTTCAATTTGGTCCAGTTCTGACAATGGAATTCATGAGAAAAGCATACAAGTCTTTTGCATTAAGTATGTGCCATTTGTTACGCGAAATGTAAACCGATTTTGAAAATTCTTTTTTTGTGGACAGGGTACACCTCAGGGGTGGTCCCATATAAATTTTAACGAAATTAATTCAGCACTTTTTGAAAAATCAACAAATACCCAAAAACTTTAAATAGACGATGTTTTAGTTTCTTCAATCTTCGGAGTAGTTAACTTTCAATCTCTGTTTTAACTGTGTTGCCGTATCTTAATAGATTTGGATGAGAAGGAGGTACTAAAAAGCGGAAAATAAAAAGCTTTTTACAAAAAAGACAACCGCCCTTAGAAACTAAAAAGTGAAAAATAACAACAAACAGAACAAAGCCACCGACTTTCGAAACTTAACTCTATGTGTGTTCTGTGCTAGAGTTATTTTTCACTTTTTAGTTTTTAAGGGCGGTTGTCTTTTTTGTAAAAAGCTTTTTTTGGTCGCTAATAATAATACCGCATACCGGAGAGCGGCTAAGCTACTCTTGCCGCGGTCGGTTTATGATTTGGTGACCATCCATTTCATAACGAGACCACTCCGTGCCTCGGAAAGCACATAAAGACGTTGTCATTGGTAGATCTTAGACAGTCGCTACGGGTAGTCAGAAGACCGAAAGTATGACAACCAGTCTTACCAAGGGGTATCGTGTCACCCAGTAACTGGGTCGTGGAGGTCAGATCGGCAGTCGCTCCATGTAAAACACTGGTATTCAGCAGCTGACTGGGAGCCCACCCCTACATAGTTGAGAAAAGGCTAGGCAGAAGATGATGTAATAATACAGCATGTTGTAATTTTGTAGCGTTTCGTAGAACAAGAACTAAACAGAGAGGAAATTGTAACATTTAGGAACGTTTGCATTCTCCTATAAGTGTGAATATGTCAAAAACGCTTCGCTATTTTTAGTTACATTTTTGACAATATTTTGACAATGGTGCCTGTTTATTTATTTATTTATATTAGGATCTCCAACAAAAGATATACACTACACATTACAACATATTGTTAACAGCCAAAGTATTTCTTAGGTGTACTCCTTCAATTATAGGAGACCACAGCATGCACAATAAGATCTACAACTAAACTAACAAATTTTAAGCTATTTATATCTCTTTCTCTCCAATAAAACAAGAAAGAGACATATATTAATAAGAGCTGTCAATTTAAGTTGATCTAAAATCTTCATACAATTATAGTTGTCATTTCTGAACGTACCTATTGATTAAAAACACTGCGAAGTTCAAGGGAAAAACTAATTTGACATCTCTAACTAAGTCCTTGTGTGTCGCCGTCCTTTTCTTCAGCTGCCTGGTAGTAAGAGATGCCAAATGCCTAATTTTAATTTAGTTTGTGAACAAGGGAATTGTGACAATCAATGGTTGATTGTCGCTAAGATGCCATGATGACTAGATGCTAAACGTTTTTAATTGGCGTGAATTGACTTTCAGGTTATAACGTAAGTAAGGTAAAGTTTAAAGAAATTTATTATTATCTCAATAAAACTATAACCTGTCACTTACTTAAGAACAATATTTATCTACACAAATTAGTAACATTTTGTGTGACAACATCGCCAAGGTCGCGTGTATAGTGCGTGCAATCCACGAAGACGCGCTCCACTATACCTCCTAACCGATTATAGTATATGTGTGCAAGCTTCCGTCAATGTTTGAGTGTTATCGGTACACACTAATTACCTATGAGTGCACGCGCACACTACAATGAGTAGACTAATCAGGACAGAGCGACACGAAAATCCGAAAATCCCGTAAACCAAAAATTGGTGGGGCGCGTCTTCGTAGATTGCACTATCTATAACCGGTGGATGCAAGCGGCAGGTTGCCGTTCATTCCCGCCTTTGTTCAACTAACAGTGAACGTCTTCCAGCTGATGATGATGATGACAAGTATAAGCACAGTATAAGTATTAGTACTACCGTACAGTAGCGACACGCTCCGCCTCCCTCTGAAACCGTTCCTCGCCTCTCCCCGCGTCGAACGACTAGCTCTGGAAACTGCGATTTTGTTCGCGCGGCGCGTAGACACGCACACTCACGCACGTATCTGTACAGTCTATTATTTTAGTATTAGTGTAGGCAATTATATCGTTTCGTTTCTATGGACTGTCGCGGGTGTGGCATGAGTGTACAGTTTATAAACGTGAGGGTAATTTATTATACAATTATGCTCCTTCAAATGTAAGCATTTTTTTAAGTAGGCTAATAGGTAAGTACAATGACTGGTATAGGTAAACGTAAGTCTATCCAACACACATACCTACAAATTTGGAGCACCTGAAATGGTCATTACGGTATCAAAATCAAGTTTTTCGAAACTGAGATTCGAAAGCAAAATATGAATATGTCAATTCAGCAAAGTCAAAGAGCTTTTTGTGAAGAGTTACCTACTGCGTCATGTCGAGCTCTCGCTAGCAATATATTGAGGTCTCGGGGACGATACGTGACAGGAACTATTTACCTACATACCTACGTGTTACATATAGAAGCAACAAGAATAAAAACTCAAACACAGACTAAAACCCACATACACACACATACAAACAAACCACACACCAAAACACACCACAACAATCACACTAAACTTCACACACAGAACACATACACATACTCACACACTACTAAAACTAAAACTTGATTTAAAATAGTGTCCATGGAGTGTCTTCCTCGTTCATCTCCATAGAAATCTACGTTCATTTTGGAACGAGTAACTAGCTTCAACGTTCTGACTAACCGAGTCCTTGACAATTCAAAAGTGCCTGTAAATGGTTTAATTGAAATACAAGCTTTGACTTTGACTTTATGATGAAGAAAATATGTTGTGCTAGCTGTTGTCTACGGTTTTACTCGCGTGATTTTAAATATGAGAAACAGGGTAGATAATTCTTCATCCTCCATTGAAAACGGGAGGATCCTTTGACCAGACGGGTGTTGTATCTGGTGGGCTATTGCCTGACGTTGGTGTCGAGATTTTGTATACTTAGGTAATTATGCTAATGTCGCGGAGAACTTTAATATCGCGATGTGAGATACGTCAGTTGTACTTAATTACCTACACTACTACCAAAATAACAGACTGTACAAATACGTGCATGTGTGTGCGTGACGACACGCCGCAAGAACTAAAAAAATAATAGTAATAAATAAAAGCAGTTTCTAGAGCAGGTTCGACGCAGAAAGAGGTGAGGAACAGTATATCAGAAGGAGGCGGGGCGTGTCGCTACTGTACGGTAGTACGAATATTTATATTGTGCTACTAAACATGTAGCGCGATTGACGTCACCACACTAAGAAAACTGTAGTATTAGGAATGTATTCAGGTCATAATCTACCTGCCGAATTTTATCCAAATCCGTTCATGTCTTATTTATAATGATTGAAGTGGTTACCATCTAAAACCATAAGAAAGTTAAAAACATTCCAACTTTATCATATTTAATGGTACTTTAAAGAAAAAGGCACTGTGTAAACAGAGAAGCCTTGAAAGTGAATGAATAAATGAACAATACAATTCAATTAGGACTGTTTCATTAATTACTTGCTTTTGACGCGTGTATTTTTTTACGAGTCTTTTTTTTTAATTATAGTAATAGTCTATAGCACTTACTCTCACACTCAGAGACGTCACTGAATAATAATGAATCATTAACTTAAATTGTCCAACATAACTTGGCACATGTCGACAACATTATTTTTGATTGACAGCGTTCCAAGTTATGTTGATCAATTAAAGTTAGTGATTCATTGTTATAAAGTGACGTCTCTGAGTGTGGCAGTTAGGGATAATGTAATTTTCTTTAAGCGAAATAATTTACCAGTAGTTGCGGAGATAAAAGCTGGAACGAACACAAATTCAACTTTAATTTATAATATGGTTGATCGTCCGTATAATAATGCAGTGCAGTGTGGGCGGAGTGTGGTGGAGGGATATTCCTCGAAACGCACCCAACTGTGCGCACCTAAAGCAATACCCGAAGCGCACCCGTCAGGTGCGCTTAGAAAAATAAATTAAAAGTATTATAATCTTATTCCTCGAAACACACCCAATGGTCAAAGTGTGAATAGGGATGGGTAATAATTAACAGAAAATATCGATAGCAAACATAGCACATTTTTTTTAAGAATCCGTAAAAATTATATAGCCCATGAGCTTGGGTTACGTGTACTTCAACCATTAGTGTGTAACGTTGTATCGTTATTTCTCCTGAAAATAATTAAAATAACAATTAACCTCATAACAACAAATAAATGTCAAATCTAGCTACAGACGTATTAATATTAGGGACGTCCTAAGTTACTATTAGCAATAGTACTAGTGAAGCCCGCCTAATTGTTGTATCCGAACGTGTGAAATGAAGAATATTATCTATGCTAATTACCGTACTTAAGGGGCTATTAAACGACTTTTACAGATTTTAAACTGACAATCACGTCAAAATGTGCGGTGTAAATCATTTGAAAAAAATATATGTTAAACTAGAACATTCTCTTAATCACTTAGTAAGTGAATATTTTTAATTATATTCATATTATATAGTTTAATTAATACGTGAAGTTGTGTCTGACGCGGAGAAAACATTGACAATCACACAAAATCTACCAGGTATAATTAAACGAAACTTACACCATCTTACAGACAATTTTAAACTAAACTTTGAGAGTTTTGGACGCAAAACTGATGCAGAACGGACGCAGTCTGCGTCCAAAACTTTCAAAATTTTGTGGAAAAATTAAATAAAAGTAGTATTCTTTCAAAATTAAAAAAAAGGCGTATACTAAAAGATAGATAATAAAATTGTCTGTAAGATAGTGTAAGTTTCGGATAATTATACCTGGTAGATTTTGTGTGATTGTCAATGTTTTGTCCGCGTCAGACACAACTTCATGAGTTAATTAAACTATTTAATATGAACTTAATCAAAAATATTCACTTTCTATATGATTAAGAGAATGTTCTAGTTTAACATATATTTTTTTCAAATCATTTACACTGCACATTTTGACGTGATTGTCAGTTCAAAATCTGTAAAAGTCGTTTAATAGCCCCTTAAGCCACGACGACGGACATGACAGCCCTTTTTTCGAATTCCGGCACCGGCGACGACAGACAGAACATTCTTCTGACATCTGCTATCCAGAGTCGTATTAAATGTTCTTGGCCATTTATTTTCTTGCCAGCCAGTTTTAATTGACTAATAATAGTCAAAAGTATTAAACTCAATGAATTCGTAACCCCATATTGGGTAAGTGTTGAACAGCTAACTATATTTGCCCCTTCCTCCTGGACTTCGAACACGAGCAGACGTGCAATAGACCCCACGCAGTTTAATTTTTAACTTAATTAAAATAAAAATCAAAGTTTATTCAGCTCAAAAAAACAGGAGTGCATAACTCAAAGGAGTAATAGTCTATACACGGAAGTCGTCTGCGTGTAAACGGCACCGAGGTATTGCTATCCTCGTTGTGCACGCCGCACGCGCCGCGCGCCGCCTCTACGTAAGCACCAGCCGCCGCTTACTACCGGTGCTCCTGGTACTCGCAGCTGCGGACTATCGTGTCACGCCCCGCGCCTGCTTACGTCACGGCTACTCTTCATTAACGACGAACAACAGTTGCCTCCTCGCAGTACCTACTCGCCTTGTACATAGAGCAAAAATTAGGAAGCTTATTGTTGTTCCGGAAGTAGTAAGAAGTGTCATCAGTGAGTAGTAATTGATTAATTAATTAAATTTTATATTTTCATAATCTGCGCTGACTCGATCCGAGAGTGTGCTACTACTACCTAACACAGCAAACTAAAAATAATAAATCAAGTGATTAACCACAAATAGTTTCTGCTTGCCTGGTGCCTCGTTACTGGTGTGGTGAATAATTATGCCCGTCAACCGTTCTCCGCCGGACTCTCCGATTCCACTGGAAAAGCTGCCAGTGATATCCGTCGTCGGGGCGGACAACATTACATCAACATCCGAACGATCTATTTCTCATGACTTATCACTACACCAATGTGCTTCGGCACCCGACTTGTCACTCGAATCTTACGTCACGGATCGTAAAAAGAAATAGTTCGTGGGAGCAGATGCAACTGCATCCGCGGAGCTTACTAGGACCATGCTTGCTACCTTCTCCAGTAAACAGGAAACTTAGTTTGAGGGTATGATGCTCAAGATTAATAATATTATTGAACAAAATATTGAGTTGAAATTGAGTGTTGAGGTAATGTCAGCCAAGTACGACGAGTTTTTAAACCGTATATCATCCTTAGAAGCTGAGAAAAAAGAGGACAAAAAGCTGATTCGTCAACTTGAGGATAAGATTGAGTATTTGGAGCGCAACACGAGGGCTACTTCAGTAGCCCTCGTGTTGCGCTCAAAACGAGCTCGCTCGCTCGCTCTATTTCAATAGAAATTCGAAATGTACCGAAGTCTGAAGGTGAGACAAAAGATGACCTCTGTGATTTAGTTGTGAATTTGGGACAAACCTTAAACCTAAGTATTAATCAAGCAAACCTGAAAGATATACATAGAGTGAAATCAAAACATAGCTCGTACCCAATAATTGTGAACTTCAACTCCGTCATAACTAAATAATAATAATCATAATAATAATGTTTATTGAAAAAAAGCCTACGTACTATAAATACAATGTTGAAAAAGCCTATGTTATAAAAGGCTTATGCTGTACACAATACATTGAAACCCTGATCTCCAAACTAGGGGGGTCCCTGTATCTTAGAGATCAGTGTCCCTCCGCAGCAATGGCACAAGCCAATCTTTGTGACATATTACAAAATTTACAAACAATATCTTTATATTTCCATCGTTGAATAAAATCAAAAGTAAAAGTAGTAGTTTATATTATAATGGTACATTATTTAAAACTAAATAAAATAAAGACAAGGTGATTAAGGGAGTCAAGATGTTTAATAAGACAAAAGAAAAAGGAGAAAAGCTCAATACCACCCACCTGAAGTTCAAGAACAAACAACCAATTTACGTGTCGGAAAGACTTACTTTTAATACGCAGAAATTGTACTACCTGGCCAGAACTCAGCATAAAAACTATAGGTATGAATTTTGTTGGACCTCGTATGGCGTAATATATATGCGCAAGAAAGCTGGCGACCCCCAGATCCGTATAAACTCTGAAGAAGATGATCTTCAAAAGCTTAGACCTGCTAGCTGTACGTGACTAATATTGATCTCACGGAAAGTTTGCTGCATGTTTACTAAACCCTTCTTTAATCATTATTTATGTCTTTTTTGCATGAATGTACATCTCATGTTAACGACATTACATAATATTTTAATTACAATACATAAAACACTCTATACAAACAAACATCAAAAACACATAACAACCTATAACAAATGTTTATTACATCCGTGACGTCACGGAATGTTGCTCGTCATGTATGAAGACCATTTGTTTTGTTTTTGTTTGTCCAAGTTTCGAACGCAGTCACACACTCAAGCCTACACAATCGAAATATTGCCTACAAAACATCATATTCTTCACCATATCAATAAATATATCCTTGTTCTTTACACCTCACCTAAATCATGTAGCTTAACATCAAATTATAAGAGAAATCGCGTGCCTAAAATTGTGATTTATTTGCTTACGCCTCACCAATGGCTTCCAAAAATAACAGTATTCAAGACATTGATGATGTGTCGGTGGTAAAATCTTATAAATGTGACCCGGAAACTTGTGGCAATTTAATCAAGTCTACTTCAAAAGCACTGACTGTTATCTCACAAAATATCCGCAGTATATATAAAAATATGGATAGTTTTATTGTTCACTTGGCTAGGCTTTTATGTCACCAGTGATATCAAGTGTACTGTGGAGGAACCTGATCCTTTGGGAGCAATTTTTTTGTTACTTACAATTAACAACGACATTACCATTTTGGCTACGTACAGATCTCCATCAATTTATTGCATCGACAACTTTTTGAATTCGATTGACAGCATAATTCGTCCTATCAATTGCAATAATATTACGATTATCGGGGATGTAAATATAGATATCAAGCCTGATAATAATGATCGAAATAGTTCACCTTATTTAAATCTCACTGCAGAGCTGGGTCTTCTCCCAGGGCATACATTGCCAACTAGATTAAGCAATTGTTTGGATCACATCATGATCAAAACAAATAGGTCAGCCACAGTTACTGTCATAGAGTCCACAGTTTCAGATCACGATTCGGTTCTGGTCAGTTTATCTTGTAGGCGTGAACTAATAAAGCAATCGAACATAATTGTTAAGACAGATTTTAATGCAACCATAAAACAAATAGAATCTATGGATTTCTCTTTTGTTTCTCCTTCAGCTAATGCTGAAGAAGCCGCAACTCTTTTTTCCGAAAACTTGACTTTCGCAATCAAATCAAATACAACGTCTAGTACTGTTTCTGGTCGGAAAAAAACCATAAAACCATGGATTATACCTGGTTTGGTTCGGTGTATTCGACACCGTGATAGGCTACATGTTAAGGTTAGGAAAAATCCCAATAGCTCGGTTCTTGATGTCACTTACAAGCGCTACAGAGATTTCTGTAACGCTCTATTGCGGAAGCTCAAAAGAAATTATGAAAAGACTCTTTTACAAAATGCAAGAAGTAGTAAGGAAACGTGGTCAGCTATTAAATCAATCACTGGTACAGCCAAACAAAAATCTTCTGCTGATAATTTAATAAAGAACAGTAATAGCCCCCACGCTTCCGTTGAAACTGTGAACAATTTTTTTGCTGATAAGCTGCTTGCCGACAAGATAAAATGCTCTGAGAATCTCGAAATCCCCCTTCTATGGTATTGCTCCCACCAAACAAAGCGGAAATGGAATCCCTTATCATGAATCTTAAAAATTTCGAATAAGTTTTTAAAAATGTCAAAGCATATTATCGTCCCTCACTTTACCAAGATTATTGGGCTATGTATAGAGCAGGGCGTTTTTCCTGGTGTATTTA
The DNA here is from genome assembly GCA_947361185.1 of Charanyca ferruginea. Classification (NCBI taxonomy): domain Eukaryota; kingdom Metazoa; phylum Arthropoda; class Insecta; order Lepidoptera; family Noctuidae; genus Charanyca; species Charanyca ferruginea. The sequence goes on along the minus strand of OX376077.1, from coordinate 16,481,692 downwards.
AAAGCGCGCTCATCACGCCTGTCTATAAGAGTGAAGCTTGAGACAGCGTAACAAACTACAGACCAATTTCTGTGTTGCCAACGTTCTCTAAAATACTAGAAAAAGTATTGAATAACCAACTTATAAAATTCTTAGAATAAAATAACATATTATTTGACTCCCAATTTGGCTTTAGGGTAGGTAAAAGTACATATGACGCCGTTAGCTCATTAGTAGATTATTTTACAGGCTGTCAAACAGGTGTTGGAGTCTTTATTGATCTGGCCAAAGCCTTTGACACTGTCTCAATCTCTACCCTTTTTGGAAAGCTGGAAAGGTGTGGAATAAGAGGAACGGTACTTAAAATCTATAAAGACTTTCTAACTGGGCGTTTGCAGAGGGTTAAAGTAGGTAATGCTGTTAGTTCGGACGTCGCAGTCACCTATGGAGTCCCACAGGGTAGCATTCTCGGTCCCAGTCTCTTCCTGATCTATATAAACGACTTATGTCAAATGGCACTGAATAAAGGCAAAATATTTACTTATGCCGATGACACCGCCTTGGTGTTTCAGGGGGAGACTTGGGATGTAGTCCAACAAAATGCCGAGATAGGGCCCCAAAAAGTCAGCTTGTGGCTGAGGCATAACCTGTTAACACTTAACATTTCGAAAACCTCATTTGTACAATTCACCAACGCCCGCATAAAACAGCCCGATGTGACTGTCTGGATTCACACATGCAAATCACCCTTCATTCAACAGTGCTCGTGTACAACTCTGAGCAAATCTAAGACGGTCAGATACCTTGGGGTTCTCCTAGACGAGAAAATATATATCGAGATGGTTTTGTCACGAGTCAGAAAACTTACATGGGTGTTTAAAAATCTGAGGCATGTAGCTGACGGCGATCTTCTCCGTACAGTTTATTGCGCATTGGCACAGTCGGTTATTGGTTGCTGTATTGGGGTTTGGGGAGGCGCATGTAAAACTCATCTCTTACGCCTGAAAAGAGCGCAACGGTCCTTACTAAAAATAATGTCATTCAAACCATATAGATTTCCCACAAAGACATTATACGAGTTGTGCCGAGTATTTACAGTAAGACAACTTTTTATTTTTCAAATATTTATTAAAAAGCACGTATCTACCCCATATGATCCAGGTAAACTTCGAAATAAGCGAACAACTCCAAACGTAATTGAATCTGTTAAGTGTCGCACGGCTTTTGCAAGACGACAGAACGCTCATCTTTCTGTATATTTATACAACAAAATTAATAGAATCGTAAATTTTTATCCGCTAACACTACACGAGTGTAGACCTAAATTAAAGAACTGGCTCTTTACTTTTGATTATTCCGTTGTTGTCTCGTCCGAAGATGATGAAAGTTACTAAGGTAGTAACTTTCATCATCTTCGGACGAGACAACAACAGGAATAATCTCAATCGAACGGCGCTTACAGGTAAGCTAGTTTGATTGTTCAATTATAAGGATGTAGAGAAAATAATAAATAATTAAGCTAATTTTATAAAAGAACACATACTTACATAGAACATACCTATTTTTCACACACTTTACTCATTCACAAATACGCACACGTACACACCTCTCTCTCACACACACACACACACACACATACACAAACCACGATTTAAAAATATAATAGTTTAAGTTGAGCCGTTATTTTGTTATTTTTTTATTGAACTTTATACTTATTATTGTATTTTATATTTTATACTATCCTGTTTTGCTCCTTTTATTTTTTTTTTAAATTGTATTTACAAATCTAGGTCACACGTTTGTGTATTCTTATGTTGACATTAGTATCTAAGCCAAAATAAATGGGAGGGCGTTGACTCCTGACATACAGGTACACCTAGTTCGTTTTTTTTGTAATCTATTATGTCAATAAAGTATTATTATCATTATATTATTATTATATTTTGCATTTCGTGTTCCTACCTTATACCTAGGTTATGTTAGGGCGTGCACCTATGTAATCGTTTAGTTTATTCTTACTGCAGCTTAATACGCCCGATGCGTAATTTCTAATGCTGATGCAACCTATTTGCTCCTAGCTCTGTGCATTTTGATACACGTAGGTACTTATCCGCTGACACGTACGCGCGCGCAGCAAAAGCTACGCGTCTAACGTCCAGCCGCGTGGAGTCCGCGCGACCGCGTGAGCGTCTCAACTTAAACCTTATTGTTTAGCAAACTCCTGCAGTTACATCAAAGTAAAAAATACGTGTGTATAGCAGAAACTGTATAGAATCGACTTATATGAAAATTAAATTACAGTAACCAGTTTAAAGTACTCAAAAAAAAAGTCAAACTTCAAACTAAGTAAGAACAAATATTTTACTGATAATCAACACATATTCGGATATGTGTTGATTATCAGTAAAATATTTGTTCTTACTTAGTTTTTACCTATAATTTTGTACTTTGTGTCTATAAAACCTAAATAAAATTAAACTAGACTACATAAGCTTTTTTTTGATACCCCCAAGTCATTTTTTGGAATGTTCTGAATACCACAACAAACCAAAACTAACAACTCATACCCACCTCAATTTGATGGCTAGTGAAATTACGGCAAGATGGCCGCCCGTAGGGCTCTCACTCATGAGGTTGCACATGATTTATTTTGTTATGAATAATTAATTTATTTTGTGTTTTTAGTTGAAATGTCACAACAATATTTTTTTATTTATTTACATATTTACCACGCGGTTCAAATATGCAAATCATGCCTTGTTTTTTTGTTAAAGTCAAGTCATCCATTGATCATTGTAAACTCTGTACTGATTGTGACAACCACACACACCCTCATTAGCGCACTAGTATATCTCGCTTTGCTTACGCTTTGGTGTCACAATCAGCGGAGATGACCTTCTGCCATCTTGTGACACGCTGGACGTTCCAGCTGAACACCTGGATTTTTATTATTCCGCGGACATCAAGTGCATCCCAACGTTGGGTGCCGCACCACCGCTCGTCCACACCGCCGGACAACAAGAGCTCCACCCCCGGGTCCCTATTTATCCCGCGTGGCCGTGTCGAGCTCACTTCGGGTCTGGCAACTCCACCTGCCGACCGTCACCACACCTGGCGTCTCCAGCGTGTCACACCGCTGTGATCGTCGTGCCCAAGGCTGGGTACTATGCAACTCCCAGGGGAGGTTGAAGGAGAATTAGTGACCGTGAACCTACCCACACCTTTCTCTAATATAAATATATTTTTTTATGTTGACCGGTTACGTTGGGTTTTCTTTTATATCCCCTGCGTCGTCACAAGTGACCTAAGTAGTATTGCATAGGCAAACTTCCAGTTCATTTATGTTTTCCTGATAGTTTTAGGTGTGGGACATGACAGTTATATACTTACTTACTTAAATACGAATACTTACTTAAATTCGTCTTTGTATTTAATTGTTAGTGCACAATTTAGTGAGATTGTTTAGGCGCCTGCCTATTTTCTGTTCATTTCTGTCACAAACAAATGATTGAATTTCAAAACCTTACCATTATTGAGCTAATTATAGTGACTCGGCACTTAGTTTCAGCTCATTTCTGCTCTCCTGGTAGTTTTAATAAACAGTTGAATTTTAAAACGTCTTCAATCGATATCATTTATTACGATCCTTCATGCACTTCACTATGTTTCATCGTGGGTGCATTTCGAGGAATAAGGAAAATTATTATTATTATTATTATTAAATTCCCCGCAGTAAATTGTAGTGACAAAACTTTAAAGCATTTACTTGTATTAATTACTTACTGAAAGGTGACAGTAGAAGAACTGAAACGCCTGAACTGATAAATGTAAAGTATTATTTCAATAATCCGTATAATATCTTTTGAGGGATCCTTCGGAATACGTGGCAATTACTTTTTTGTTTTTTTTTTATTTATTTACATCCGTACATCTACCATTACAGTTACCCAGTTAATTAACTGTAATTATTATCAGCAGTAGATTTTCTGTCGTACTACAAACGCAAGAGTTTGTGAGGATGGATGAATGGATGGATGTTTGTTTGTTATTGTTTTACACTTAAACGGCTGAACGGAATTAGGTTTTTGGGACACATAGATGTTGATGTAGCTAGTAGTTTTTGTTTTCCCGTGCAATAATTATTTGACGACACGACTGGCGCAATGGATGAACGATCGACTGCTGCGCTGCGTGTCGCGGGTTCGATTTCCACACGGAACAAATATTTTTATGGCCTACAGATAGTTGTTCCTGGTCTAATTGTTTGTGTATGTGAGTTTATATGTATGTTAACGCAACCACGACACAGGAGCAATTCCTAGTGTGAATCACATTTTTTTAAACGTTTCCCACGTTTAAAAAAAAAGTCAGAAGTTATTGACTTAATGTTTCTTTTTTTTTTTTTTTTTAATAACGGCTCTCCATCTCCAACGATTTATTCACTTATACACTTGCAACAGTTACTTTATCTGTGGGCTAATTCACGTAACTAAAGAAGTGCTGTTGCAGTGCAGTTACTGTTAAGTTTCATTCAAAACAACGCTTTTCGTATTCTCTACTGCTGTCAGACACGCTCGCGTCAAGTTCGCATCACGCAAGCGCAATAACAGCATTCCATTGTTGCGCGTCTTTTGTGCGTGCTTCGGAACGCAACGTGATCGATATTCTACTATTCGTTAGACGTCTCAAAATGACAGTTAAAAAGCACTAAAATCTGTACTGGGGTATTATTTTAAGGGTGATATTTAAATGATTAGCATAGTATTCATATTTTTGTGAGCAGAAAAATATAATCTGTGAGCAAAAATAGCTAATTGATCAGCAAATCATGGCCAGAAAACATTCTAAAATCAATAGGCAATTTATTTATGTCATTCTGCATGGCTGTAATTATTTTTGTACAGCATATTAATGATATGAGATGCAATGAGCTGCTCCTGTTTGATAAAATTTTGGTAAGCAAAAAAATTCATTTTGAGCTGCATATAAAAGTAGCAAAAAGCCATCTGGCGCTCGGTGGCCGCTGCCGCGGTACGCTCGCTACGATCGCTGGCCTTCGCGCGTTGTGTGGTCACAGTTCTAACCTAACCTATCCTACCCGTTTCGATTTTTATTAACGTTTTATTGTCTTAAGATTGATTTTGCCGCTCGAGTCAACAAAAACGCAGTCCAATTAGTTATTTTGCTCACCATGTTTTAAATATGCATACCAATCAAATACACTGCTTATAGACATGTTTCCTCTGCTGATTAATCATGAAATCTTGCTGATCAAGTAGTTATTTTGCGGACTGAATGTTTACTGTGCAAACATTTATGATTTAATTTTTGACCAGTAACAAAATTATTTACGGAACATGGATTGCTGCCTGATTTTTTTTAGTTGCAAACAAAATCTTTGTATTTTTATTATTAAAAAAAATATTTAAATGCTGTTTTTTGTGACTCACCAAATTTTATAAGTGCTAAACATTTAATTCAGTTCTTTATTTTAATATTATAAAAACGTCATATTCATTGAAATGTAATCGCTTCTATCCAATTATTTAGTAAGTAATATTTTTTCTCTCATGTGGCTACACCAATAAGTAAGTTTGGTAGAGTTTGGTTGTACAGTTGACGTGCAGTTCACGCGCAGTTTACGCGCAGTTCAAAGATTACAAGAATACCGTTTATCTCTCAAACTTGAACTTAACTGCAACTGAACTACAATTTCATCGGCGCGTCATAAAATTACGTGAATTTGCCCTCTGTACTGTATGTGAAACTTTATGTGAAAGAAAAAGGATTTTCTATTCTTTGTTCATAAAGAAGTTTTATCCAAACGGATACGCCAACCCCACAGTACTATACCAATTTTTATCACCATCACTTTTATTAGACAACACATTGACAACGATTGCGTGACAAAGATGGAATTACTGATTAGAAAAAGGTCAATGAAATTACCTACTCAAATTTGTATTATTTTGGTCCGAATATTAACTTATTGCTCTCTCTTTCTATCATTATTTAAATTTATAATTTCTAACAATTGCATTTTTAAAAACCTATAAACAAAAAAATAAATACATATAAAAATGTAAAGAATAGTAGCCCACCGGTTTCGGGAACAGGGTCCGAGCTACCGGCGGTTATGGCTCCAGAGAGAGAAACTTTCTGACAATGCTGGCCGTGTCCAGAAATACGGCCTTCTGAATCAGGTCCTTGATCCAGCCGCCAAACGAGAGACTCCTTAGATGTTGTTCGAGGCTCTTGGCAACAACAACTATTGGCACAATGATCGCTGAGTCCACATCCACATGTCAACAACCTCGCTATTATTATAATATTGTGTGAATGTACAAATAAAGGTAACATTTAACCTGAGAGTTAAATTCTCAATGCTAGCCAGACCTTACTTCCGTTATTCCTTATTTCCGTTACGAAGAAAAATATTTTCCGCCACACTAAATACGTGACATTTTGGGTGGGTTCCGATATATTATTGTAAGGGGACTACTCTTCGCTCGAATCACTCGAATCTTAGAAAATAAGAACTTTTCCCGTTATGTTGGATTCGATTTTCAACCTTTCAGAAAGTTAGGTAGACACCTAAGATTATGGATTTTACAAACTAAAGTAAAATAAAAACATAACGATGTAGTTTCCGGATCCAATTAAAACACATTTCTAGGCTGGATACAATTAAGGCACTTGGTTGTGTTTTATTCTTGAAATATTTTTTAAACTCAGTTTCCATCCTTTATTTGTTAATCTAACAGTATACAAATTTATTGCTGAAGATACCAGTTTTATTTCAACACAATTCTTAATAATAATAATCATAAATCATGCACCATGCAAGCCTTGTGATGCGGGTGGCGAATAGCACCAATCTATTTCTACCCGTGGGTGTCGTAAAAAGCGACAGAGGGATATTACCTTCTGAGTACCATAACACCTACTGCGACCGCCAACATGCATCGGCCAAGCAAACCTCCCTTTTGGGGGAGACCTATTCCAAGCAGTGGGCGTCTAAAAGTTGACATGCTGATAATGATGCACCATTTAGCTCGACACCTCCAAATATAATTTTCAATTAAGTACCATAATTTCAGTAAAACTAAACCGACTAAATATAACCAGTTACTTGGTCACCAAACTTCTAACAAAGACACACACCTTTTTCCTTTGAAAATCACACAGACGATGCTCGAGCTCTATGAAAAGACTTAAATTCGAAATTTTTAAAAGAATAATCTTAATTTTAAAAAGAAAATTCGTGACAATTCTTTTATTTATTTATTTAGGTAACCAACGGCGATACAGACAATTTGTAGCAATATAACAGTAATGTATGGCTAATAATATGGCTGTTTAGACTTACCCCCTGACGCACTTACCCCATGACGGACTTACCCCCGACGAACTTACCCCCTGACGAACTTACCCCCTGACGAACTTACCCCCTGACGAACTTACCCCCGCCGAACTTGGCCCTGCTGAACTCACCCCCTGACGGACTTACCCCCTGCCGGGCTTACCTCCTGCCGGACTTACCCCCTGACGGACTTACCACTGACGGACTTACCCCCAGCCGGACTTACCCCCTGACGGACTTACCCCCTGACGGAATTACCCCCTGCCGGACTTACCCCTGACGGACTTACCCCCTGTCGGACTTACCCCCTGACGGACTTACCCCTGACGGACTTACCCCCTGACGGACTTACCCCCTGACGCACTTACCCCCTGACGGACTTACCCCCTGACGGACTTACCCACTGACGGAATTACCCCCTGCCGGACTTACCCCCTGACGGACTTACCCCTGACGGACTTACCCCCTGACGGACTTACCCCTGACGGACTTACCCCTGACGGACTTACCCCTGACGGACTTACCCCTGACGGACTTACCCCCTGCCGAACTTACCTCCTGACGAACTTACCCCCTGACGAACTTACCCCCGCCGAACTCACCCCCTGACGAACATACCCCCTGCGGGGCTTACCCCCTGCCGGACTTACCCCCTGACGGACTTACCCCTGACGGACTTACCCCCTGACGGACTTACCCCCTGACGGACTTACCCCCTGACGGACTTACCCCCTGACGGACTTACCCCTGACGGACTTACCCCTGACGGACTTACCCCCTGACGGACTTACCCCCTGCCGAACTTACCCCCTACCGGACTTACCCCTGCCGCCTCCGCTTCCGCTTTCGCTTCCGCTGCCGCTTCCGCTGCCGCTTCCGCCGCCGCTTCCGCTGCCGCTTCTGCTGCCGCTTCCGCTTCCGTATCCGCAAACGCTGCCGCTTCCGCTTCCGTATCCGTTCCCGCTCCCGCTGCCGCTTCTGCTTCCGTATCCGCTCCCGCTTACGCTGCCGCTTCCGCTTCCGTTTCCGCTGCAGCTTCCGCTCCCGCTGCCCCTTCCGCTTCCGCTTCTGTTCCCGCTCCCGCTGCCGCTTCTGCTTCCGTATCCGCTCCCGCTTACGCTGCCGCTTCCGCTTCCGTTTCCGCTGCAGCTTCCGCTCCCGCTGCCCCTTCCGCTTCCGCTTCCGCTGCCGCTTCTGCTGCCGCTTCCGCTGCCGCTTCCGCTGCCGCTTCCGCTGCCGCTTCCGCTGCCGTTTCCGCTCCCGCTTCCGTTTCCGCTTCCGCTTCCGTTTCCGCTTCCGCTTCCGCTTTCGGCTTTCGGCATTCGGCAGTTTTGTTATTATGTTTATAAAAATAAAATAAAATATAGGTAATTTATTTAGTTGATTACAGAGCCTTGGTGATTACCATTTGCCTTTGTTTTATGGTTTTTATTATTTGCGTTTTGAATGTTGGTTTAGTACAGTTGAATATATCTACTTGAGAGATTTTTTTTTTTTAGTGAATACGGGTATTCAGTACACAATTTTTGGCATAATTAGTCGAGTGCTGAGGCACGTGTAGCATTGTCGTAGTGGGGTGTTGAAAAAGATCTGTGCGACCAACTCCGGGCAATCTAAGCGTCCATTACACTACCTAACCTTGTAAGCAAGCAACTTTTATAAGTTGACCAGCTTTTGCACGTGACTTCGTCCCCAACCGACCACCAATCGACAGCCTGGTCTGGTAACATACCAGACCAATCGATCGATCAACGTCGATCGATGTCGACCGACGGTATCGACCGATGATCGATCGATTGGTGTAGTAACAACCTTACGGATTCCCCTTTTTTGTTAATAAAATATGGTTAAAGCATTCAGGCATAACATAGCTTCATAGTTGCGAAAGAATTTTCAGTGTCGGACCAGTAGTTCTGAAGTTTACTCCGTTCAAACAAAACAAACTCTTGAGCTATATAATATTAAAATAGATAATGGAAAAAGCTTTCGTCGAATTAATTTTAAGAATTTGTATACATTATAGTCCTTTCATTTAAATGAATTTGAACGAATTCGTTATACAATCATCGTGCCTGAAGCGATCTCCAGAAGAAAAGATGGAGGTAGCGTGGGTTTGGTGAGGAAGAGAGAAAGCCTCATCTGAAACTCCCTGATAAGGTTATGAAGATTAATCTGAAAAATTTGACACAGTGATATTTTTAGTGCCATTTCTATTTTTATCCAGTAACGTAACCCTCTTTCGCCAGTCTATCTATAAAAGCGGAATTTTGAACCTAATAATTTAATGTAAAGTAACGTAAAACCAATGACGAAAAATGTTATAAAAAAATAACTGAATGTACAATACTTGCAATTGGGTAGTAGACAGAATTTCAGGACACACTTCTTTAAAAAACACTTTATTTTCCCCTGAATACCCTAATAATTTCCAATCAACTGTAAAATTAGATTTTTAGTTGCTTTGAAATCAATAAATAGTCAATTGGGTAGGCAAATAAGTAAGTGACGTCATAATATGTACAGATTGCCGAATAAAATCTACGGGGGAAGCGCTCTTTGACAGCATAAAAAAAGTATTTAAGTATTTTAATGGATTCAAAGTCAAAGTTAAATCATTTATTTCAATTAGACCATTAAAAAAAAAATTAAGTTGATTCTAGTTGCCCCTTCCAAAAGGTAGTTTCGTATGGAGAAGAAAGGGCAAGAATCTCCATACTTACTCTTTTAAAAATAAATGTGTACAATATTTTGTATTTACAGTTATGTAACTATTCGTGAATACGATGGACCTTGCATAAAAACACTATATTGAAGTATGTACAAAGTATTACAAGATAAAGAATGACAGCTAAGTTGTATACATAGATACATATTATTATTTACAATTGGATTGGTGGTGTCATCTACCATTCTAAAAATATTTCTACAAATATGTCGCTGTGTCATTTCGGAAATCATGTTTGCAACTTATACTAGCTTGCTAGCCCATGATTTCGTCCGCGTGATTGTCGGTCATCAGCGGAGTTTTATTTTTGCTTGCGCGGAATTCTAATTTTTGTATTTAAAATAAAAGTAGCCTAAGTTACTCCTTATAACATTATACATATGTCGTATCCGGTCAATAGTATGAACGTGAAACGCAAAGACAATAATTATTATTATTATATTATTATTATTGAGAACACGTGATCAACCACCACCATTTTGGCGCGCTTCTACAGAGTCGTGATGTTTTAAACCCACAGCGAGCAGGACATTCAGAATCCAGTGTCTGATCGCAACGGAGCTAATACGTCCCGAAACTGTACTTACGATTCGTTGTTGAAGTGAAGTGCCTATGTCTATGTCTAAGTGAACCTATGTCTATGTTAATTATAGTGTCTGAGTTTATTTTAAATTAATTGTGGTAAATAGTGGTTTTAATAAACGCCGTGTACTACTATATCCTATACCCAGTGTGTTTGCATTGCACGAAACCCATATTCTGCCCACATGATGACTGAATGTAACGTACTAAATCCTGACTGATCCGACACATATATCTGCCAGTGATAGCTCTGTCAACTGCTGGAACAAACAGACAAACAAAAAAATTATTAAATAGCTTTTTTATTTAAGTACCGTTATTTTTACGTTATTTACTGTTATTATTTATTGTTTTTACTGTTATTTTTACGTTACAAACACACTTTAATTTCATTTAATTGTATATGTATAGATATAGATACTATATACTTACCTATAACTTATGTAATATGAATGCAATAAAAGAATAACGTCCGTAACGAGTCTGTGTGGTGTCGGACGTAAAGAATATCACCATTCCATATCTTCCCGTGGGTGTCGTAAGAGGCGACTAAGGGACTTACCAGAGAATGGGCAGCAGCGTTCTCTGTGCCTTTGTAACAACCATACTCCGATCGCCAATCCGCCTGCCAAGCGTGGCGACCCCCCCCCCTTGGGGAGGCCTATTTCCAGCAGTGGAGGTCTTTAGGCTGAAATGATGATGGTGATGAAAAGAATAACTCTACATATTTTTTCCTCAGGTGGGGCCCGCGCTTGACCTGGCTATGCAAGATCCGGTCATCCAGAACGCCTTCCCGCCCTGGCTGACCGTCGAATGGATGAAGTATGATGTCACAGATTGTGATGCAGCGTACGCAGTGATATCAGCGATCGACGCTTACAACGACTGCGCTCATGTTTTCTTTGGACCAGGCTGCGATTTTGCATTGGGTGAGTGTTGTTTTATTTTATTTTAGCTTTTTCGGAAAACTTACAGCTAGGTATAAAAGAAAGAATATGTGTGCAACAAAACGCTTAGTTTTGTTTCATATCCTAAAAACTACGTACCGATTTTCTCAACGACTGTCGGGTGACAAATGTGAAGGTTATTTATGCACATTTGCGATGCAATCGACATTCAAGAGGTTTAAGGAACTTGCACTGTTCGTTAAGTTTTAAGACACTTAATCCAATAAAAATAATGATTTTTCTCGTTTCTGAGATTTACGTGAGCAACGTGTTTCACACATTTTTTTCAAGTCCACACCACAAACACACACACAAAACACACACACACACACACACTCACACTCACACACTCACACACACACACACACACACACACACACACACACACACACACACACACACATATTCAAATATTGTGTACTTCATTCCTCCATTTTTTTGGAGTCGGTTCATACAATAAAGAATCGCCACGGAAGAAATGTAAATCTGGAAAAGTGAATTAGGATCTGTTACAAATCAAACAAAGTCGAATTTGGGTCCTTGGAGTCAACTTTTGCGGATATTGACTGATAAATATTTATAAAATGGAAGTAACTCCAAGTTAGACACGAAATTTAATAAAAGCCGCCATGCAATATACAAATCTTGGCTCGAGCCTGTCTTTACTTAAGCTCCTTGTAAGCGCTCAATGTCGTGAACTTTATTCAACCTACAGTTTATTACCACACGTCTTCGGCCTTCTTTTCAGTATTTTTTAGGATTCAGTATCCAAAGGTTGTCAGCAGGACCTTATTACTAAGCCTACGCCTTCTGTCTGTAACAAGACAATATCTTATGAACCGTAGTAGCAATGTTCACAATTTTTTATCCTTAGACTAATAATACTTTTTCGTAAACGGCTAAAGTATACAGAACACACATTAAGTACTTTACTTTCGGAAGTCGGTGGCGGTGGCTTTGTGTTTGTTGTTTTGTATTGCCACCGACTTCCGTGTTTTCTGTGCTAAAGTTATTTATAACTTTTTAGTTTTTGAATGCGGTTTCCTTTTTTTTGAAAAAACTTTTTATTTTTAGCTTTTTAGTATTGCCTTATAATACAAATCCATTAAGAAACAGCGACACACTTAAAAGAGATTGTAAGCCCTCCAAAGATTGAAGAAACTAAAATGCCATCTAAGATATATTTTGGGATTTTGTTGATTTTTTCAAAAAGGGCTAGGTCAATTTTGGTAAAATTTATATGGGACCATTTCGGAATAAATCCCTTTCGAGCAAAAAAAGAATTTTGCAAATCCGTCTATATATAACAGAGTTATGCCCGAACATACATAAAAAAAAATAGACATCCGAATTGATAGCCTCCTCCTTTTTGAAGTCGGTTAAAAAGGAAACATTCTACAATTATAGTGGCACGAAATCCCAATGCGTTTGCCCGACTCTCTTTTAGCCGGTATACTTCAATTTGCCATGCTTTTGATAATCAAAAGCTAGTAGCTTAATAGCTACTACCCTTCAAGAGAATTGCCACTACTTAATGAAAGTTTTCATTTTATTTGATTGTCAACTTATTTTCCTTATCTCTCGGTGTCCATCTTGTTTTTCTTCATAACGTAAAGTTTATTAATAAGCCAGACTGATACAGTCTAATAAATGGGTCATATTTAAACTGAATAAGCGTTATCTAAAATGAGATCTGTTTTTCTGTGGTTTGGTGGAACAAAAATATATTAAAACGCGAAAACATGAAAAGATAGGACCCAAAAAAATATTTCTTTGTGTAATCAGCAAAACTGAATCTATTTCAAACGACTATTTGGGCACTTGATACAAATTGTAAGACAATTCTCGCAACTAACTTTCTGACTGCCACGTGAAAAAAAAAACGTGCAATCGGCGTCAAGCTACGAATTACCGAATAGAAGTCTGTCATATAGTCGTGACCGTGGCGTGTTGGGCACATTTTGGTTTGTCATCTATACATGACTATGACGGTTAAAAGGTTAGGGCTAAGGCTACGAGCGCACTCTGCGGCCAGGGCCTCAAGTCTGCTATTACAATACTGTCAGAATGGTTATCATTGATTTTATAATTGTTGATTTTACAAGTTTGGTAATCTACTAATATAATGGCGTCATTATAACTTTCCAATGGTCAACCACTGACACGTCATTGAAAGAAATGATATAGAATGGTAATCTTGTACAAAATGACTGACTTAGGCGGTAATCTGCTAAAATTTTGACAGTTCCTTTGATCAGTGACCTACAAATAGAACGTCAATGATCGACCATTATGAATTTAGCAGATTACAAACTTTTAGCAAAATGACAATGGGATCAAGTTGGAATGACGAAATTATAAAAATAGCAGACTTCGCCCCCTGGTCGCGGCGACCAGTAAGATCTATTTGCGCATTAGTCGCTTGTCGCTATATGCGCGTGGTATTTAAAGTTATGAACAAATAGCTAGATCTCACTGGCCGCCGCGACATGCCCGCCGAGTGCGCTCGTAGTCTAAGACTCACGATACGGTTTTCGCCCGCGCCCGCCGCGGGGTGGAAGAGTAGTCCAAACTCACGAGACCGGAGTACTGTGCGGTTATGCAGCCGTCGCGGTTGCAATTATCGCCCGCAGACTCGGCGGGCGGGGGTGGTCTGGCCATGAGCTAAACTTTATTTAAGCTATTTATATCTCTTTCTTTTCAATAAAACAGGAAAGCGACAGATATCAATAAGATCTATTTTAAGTTGACCTAAAAAGTTAAATTTAGTTGTCATGTTTGAACGTATTGACACAAAATATAAAGATTTCAGAAAGACAGCTCCCGCCATCTTCAAAAATAATTACCTAAACTTTCCAGACTCACTAGGGCTGCTACTGTATTAACTCTCTAGGTTTTATTTGTGACATTATGAAATTTTATTTACTCTGGTTGCAACTCTTTGCACTTATTTTATAACAAAATTTTCCTGTTTGTCATGAAATGTCAATTACATTATTTATTCATTTTGACAACACGTGACAGTCGAGACTGAAGTCTGCTTGGAACTGTTTGCCTATAAACGTAATGTTAATGTGTGCGTGCGAAAAATGGCGGTTTGTTCTGAGTGGTCTCTCTGCTCGGGCGTGCCGCAGCCTTACGTACTTTGTGGTATTGATTAAAAACACGGCGAAGTTCAAGAAAAAACTAATTTGACATCTCTAACTTAGTTGTTATCTGTCGCCGTCCTTTTCTTTAGCTGCCTGACAGTAAGAGCCATTATTTATGTACCTATGTATCTGCCATACACCTAAATTACGATATGCATATTTTATAAAATAGAAAATACAGATTTTCAATTTATGCGTCCTTAAACATGTTATAATAGACAATAATGTTTTACAGTAAGCCTAAAATATAATGAGTAATGAGACTTAGTATTTAAAATTCTATGAACTCGTTGTTTAGAAAATGAACCGCTGAATGATTTATGACGCTGTCAGTATTAAGATTTTCTTAATTTACCGAAGTCATTAATTTATCTGTTCATAATTTTCGTTCGCAATTTATGTGAAGAAAATTGGATCTTAATGTTTAGTTTAATTTACTGTGTATATCAAGAAATTAAGTTATGAGATGAATATGTCTATACCAGTATGATAAGCTGAAGAGTTTTTGTTTGTTTTTAGGGTTCCGTACCTCAAAAGGAAAAAAGGGAACCCTTATAGGATCACTTTGTTGTTTGTCCGTCTGTCTGTCTGTCCGTCTGTATGTCAAGACCCTTTATCTCGGGAACGCGTGAAGGAATCGAGTTGAAATTAAATCCATATACTCAAGTCTACAGTCCCTTGAAGCTGTGAAAAAATCAAACTTCTATGTTAACGTAAAAAAAAAGATCGGCCGTTTATGGCGCAAAAAACGTATATTTCAACACTCTCAAGGGAATCAAAATTTATAGGATGCTTCCCATTGACCTAGAACTATGAATTTTGGCAAGCAATATTGTCTTATACTACAAGTACAGGGAAAATTCTAAAAACTATATATTTGTAATTAAATTAAAAAAATATAGCCTTTCTATAAAGTACGTAATCAATCATCGAGGTATGTGCGGTCATAATTGTATGGGTGAACAAATCACAGAATTTGAACGGAACCCTCGGAGAGCGAGTCCAACTCGCTCTTGTCCGGTTTTTTTTGTTTGAATGTGTTCTCTAATCTTCGGAACTACTGATCCGTTTCTAAAAATTCTTTCACTAATAGGAAGCTATGTTATCCTTGAGTGTGTGTTGTGCTGTACTTGGGCGTATATTTTAATATTTTAGTAAAGAGAATGTGTCTCTCTGGTTTTTTAAATTTCGCGGCACCACAAAATATAAAGGGTACAGAAGGACCACTCCCGCCATCTTCAAAAATAATTACCTAATCTTGCCAGACTCACATTGAGCAGAAGAAGACCTTCTGCCCAATGGTCGAGCTCAAGGCTACACCTAAGTTTAACCAACTACTACTGGCTACATCTAGTTCTAGCCGGTTATGACCAAGTGTGCAAGCAGCTTTTCGGGTTTTAGCCGTAACATACATAAAATCAGTTGTTCCACACATATTGATCGTGTGATATTGCATTTTTGTAGGGAACAGCTTATTATATTTCGAAGTTGGTCCCTAAACGTTATGAGTATTCATGAATATACTCTTACCTCCTGAAATACAACAATGAAATAAAAGTCAGCCTGTATTTTACCTATTCATCATTCAGTCACAAACCAAATGTTGTACCAGGTTTAGAATTTCCCATTGTTTAATGAAGTGATTGAATAATTTTTGTTGTTGATAATAAAAAGATCGTTGTTATGGAAATTGGAATTTTTGAAGTAATTATTTTATTTTAATAAAATGTGTTTAATTTTTTTTCTACTATTGTTTAATACATTTTCAAACTCCAAGGTACTTTTGAAGGCTGTTGCGGGATTTAATTTGATATAAAACTAAATATTTCAAAATTAACTTACTTGTTTATTGTAAAGGTTTGTCAACAACTTCTGTGCACATCACAATTAAGGTCTTTTACAGACACCAATTAGAGGCTTACCAGCATGTTTAGAAGTTAAATGATACAGAAAAATAAATAAAACTATTGACTCTTGTGAATCAAAAAATCAAAATATGGAAACATACTTCTGAAACTGGAATTATTCTACAGCTTAAATTAAGAATATAGCTTAAAATAATAATAAATAGTAACTAAATTACTTTTCATCACGATAACTACGATTTTACAGTACCTACTGATTCAGATTATGATTATGACCGTAGATTTTAGAGTATGTATTTAAATCCAGCGCCTTTAGTTATTACTTTTAAGCACGTCGTTTTAACATTGATAGTCGTTGGGATGAGATAGCGACCAGAATTTAAAAGTTTTTAGTTACGGGAATTTCTATTCGAAACCTATACAAAATGTGGCAAAAGGTAACCGCAGTTTCGATTCAATGAATGAAAATATAGTCCAAAAATATTTCTATTTAGCATTTTCTTTGGAAATATTTACCATGTAAAGCTGAGCTATGGTATGCTAAATATTTTCTGTGTCCTGGTATATACCTTTTTTTTTGTTCCGGGGTGGAAAATCCTCATGGACGTCCTCCGCCATGGGGTGGGCGGAGGGGTCTGTCTGTGTAAAAACCACTCCGGTGTTCCATCTCACACAAGAATAAGAATAAATTTATTTTTCACTTGATCTCACCTTGTTGGGTTAATACAATGGGGTTCTAATGTAACTTATTAAAATAATTCCCAAACAAGATGGATACCTGTATTTTGGGGATTGGAGATTCGTTCTCAAAATTATTATTGCACTCTATTATGTGGACATGTAAAATAATAGTTATCAAGTAGCAATGTAGACCGTATGTGATTATTAAATATTGTAAAACAATGAAAGGAAATAAGTAAAAGATATTACCATTGCGTTCACAACACCAATAAAGAATGGATGAGAACACGAACGAAGAACACGAGATTCACTTAGAAATATTATAATATGAAAAGGTAAGAAATGTATTTCTTTGAATAATTACACTATTTGTACTCTTTTGAATTTCTTAAGCTTAAACCATTCATGGCGTGTTACACGCATTTATTTCAATACTAGCTTCTGCCCACGACTTCGTACGCGGATCCTGTTGCTTATGCCAGCGACAACGAGGTCGGCAAAATCGAAGATCTGAAACGTCTGATGTCGAATTCTAAGAGCCCGGGGACGGGAAAACAACGGGATGCGCGAGATGATTCGAGACGTTCAAAAAGTACAATTTTGAATCATACCTCCGATGGCGGAATATGTGGCGTAGTCAATCATAGGAGTATACGTAAATGAACTCCGTTCCTTACCAACCCAAGGAAGGTCGCCATGACCTACGGCTATATCTTGAGACACATCCGATTCTTCAGATGATATCGACTCTGAATCTGATCTCTGAACAGAATGTTCAGAGAATGTCGAAGTCGATCAGAATTCAAACGTTCGTTGCGCTCTTCTTCTGTCTCTTCATGCCGTACTCCAGCAATTCTTTTTCTCTCACTTTCTAACTGATTATGAATATTTTGTGTGCGTGTTTGGGACAATCTATACTATAATATTATAAAGCTGAAGTTTGTTTGTTTGTTTGGTTGAACGTGCTAATCTCAGGATCTACTGGTTCGAATTAAAAAAATATTTTTGTGTTGGATAGTCCATTTACCGAGGAAGGCTATAGGCCAATGCGAAGCTGGGTCGGGTCGCTAGTGTATGATAATCTCGATCAACAGTTAGTCGTGCATCACGTACATCATTCGGTTCAAAAGACCTGTTAGTAGTTGTGCGAATACGCTGAGAACTCAAGAGTGATTCTGTATCGGTAAACGTTTCCGATTTGCGAGACAATGCATGTCGCTCGCGATCAGCGGACAGTCGCGCATCACGTTCCGCAGCAGATGCGTAGATACGCTGAGAACTCAAGCGCAATTCTCTATCCGTGAACGTCTCCGACTCGCGAGACAATGTATGACGTTCACGATCAGCGGTCAGTCGCGCATCATACTCTTCACTGGTCTCTAGAGACCTGGATGTAGATGCGTAAATACGCTGAGAACGCAGGCGTGCTTCGCGATCAGAAGAGGTTTCCATTGAGCGAGTTGCAGCCTGATGTTCTCGAACAGCATCAAGTCTCTCCTGACGCTCGTCGGTAGATTCTTGGGATCTTATGATCCTCAATCTTTTAGCTCCTTTGGAACGTTGGGAAAGATTTGACCTCTTTCCCTAGAAAGAGGTACTATAACCATGCCTAGCATGGTTATAGTTTTATTGTAAAGAAGATACCTGATCAATTAAAATCTAAGTGACTGCTGCACGAAGATAAATGGAAAAGGAAATTAAACACCCATATAACATAAGCCCGAAGGCATATATTTATTCGATAAAATAAAAAAAAATGGGAATTTTGGCCAGTAGAGTCAAATTTTCAATGATATACCATCGTCATCAAAAATCAGTCCTAAACTGTTGCCGCCTTCACCGCGTGGAGGTACTCCCAGCTTATGTTATTTTATAAGATACAGTGAAATTTGTGATAGCTTTTATTTTAGTTATAAGCTTTGATTTTCACATCAGATGTTTCTGATCTTCGATTTTTATAAGTCAACAGGAAATGCCCATCAGACTGAACAACTTTTGCTAAGACGTCATTCCTATATGTGTCATGGTGTAGCTGGGCTCTTGGAGTTCCACGTCAGGTGTTCCAGATCTTCAAATTTATTCTCTCAGCAGAGAATGCTCGTCACGTGGAACAATATTTGCTATAGTACCATTTTTGTATCTCTTATAGTTTAGCTGGTCTGTTGCGGTTCTGCATCAGGTGTTCAAGTTTCCAAGATAAATTATAGCCTATATGTTGCCCAGACTTAATACCTATATAACAAAAGAAAAATCATTAAATCCGCTCAGTAGTTCTGAAGATTAGCGTGTACAAACAAACAGACAAACAGACAGAATTTTTTTTTTGATTCGTGCTCTATTACTGTTCCTAAACCCCCCTCAATTATTTTTTTTTTAATATATTCAATGTACAGACACAGTTTTGTTACTGTTTTATTATATGTATATAGATAGCCACCGCAGGATCATTGTAGACAATAATTAACACTATACATAGTGGAAAGAACATCTTGAAACAAAATTTAATATACCACAACTTAATTCCCCATACCCATTTCATCAGCGGTCGAGCGGAGCATACATTTTTACTAAGGGTTGAATTAATGGTTCTAGCCACGGAGCGTCAATATTTTTCGTAGGTTATTTTAAAAAAAACAGTTTTCCATACAAAGGTGCAATAAGTACTTCACGGTCAAAATGGTATGGAACAGCTAATTTTGTTTTAGAATCCTGATTCATAAATTGCATCCATGGTGGAATAATGCATCACGATGTCTTTTCCACTGTGTATAGCGTGTAACAAAATGTGTAGTCATATTTAAGGGTAACATTCTGTATCTGATAGAGTCCCACAAAAAAATAAACTATACTGAGTTTTTGTGTTTTTTTGCCTTATTAATTTTATCGATAAATTTAAGATCAAATTGGTGTCACATCACGAACTCAAATGGCTTTCGTATAAATTTTTCACATCACACTTTTCGCACATTCTGGTAGGTATGATGTATTATCACGTATTACTCTAATGCGTTGTATGAAGCCTGCTATAATGTGATGAAACCCTTTTTGTCTGTAGTACCACATTGTGTTAGGTATACACGGGCCTATTAATCAACCGCGCACCTGAAAAAGCACTTAAAATAATTACTTAGGCGATTTAACACCTGAGGGTAACCAAGCATTTAAATAAATCACTGAACACAATGTAGAGTGTTATTATTTAAGATTTTAAATGAACAGACAGTTTTGCTGTATGAAATATTTAATGAGAAGGTGTGTCTTATGTCAAGAGGCTCTTAGACAACGACTCCCTGGTTAAGGCTAGGCTTCAAAGTCTGCTTTGTACACTGTATGTTGTGTACGTAGCCTGATGTACGAGTATGTATACGCCGCTTAATGAGCATGACGTTGCACACGAAGAATGACTATGACAGGAGACTCGAGATAGAGAGTTGAAGCCTGCTCGTGAAGTCATTTATTTCTCATTGTTTATAAGTAATAGGGAAAAGAAGTAAAGTTCATAAAATAGCTAGTTTAACTCAGTAAAGTAATACAGTGTCGACCTACTAAAATATTGGAAGTAAAAAACCTTTAATTGTCGATTTTTCTATTTTTAGGTTAGTAGACCAGAATTCACGATGTGTACCTAAATATTTGATCACAATTATTTTGAGTATTTTAATCTCATAATAACATTAAACCTTTCTATTTTTAGATAAATCAAATTGTGCGTTATTTACTCCCGTATCATCTTACATATTACAAATCGACAATTGTCAGAGTTTGATTGGATAATAGTAGATCATGACAAGATTACAATTTGAAGTTGAGCTGGCAGCAGATGAAGATCCGAAGAATAACATCATAATTATAAAATCAATAACAAAAGAGGATGGAGTAACATATCTCATACCGCCCTCTTTCCAAGCAGCAAAACACCACCTTCAATTGATAAAGTTACCAGAATTTTTGAAAATAAAAAAAACATTACAGAGAAGAGGTCATAATAGAAAGGTGTGGATCTCCATGTCAAGTGATAAATAAATAAAATAAATAAATATCTTGGGACAACTCACACACGGTCATCTGGTCCCAAGCTAAGCAGAGCTTGTGTTATGGTAACCAGACAACTGATATACATACTTATATAATTTATAAATACATACATATTATAGATAAACACCCAGACACAGAACAAACAATCATGCTCATCACACAAAGTTTGTCCTGGGTGGGAATCGAACCCACGACCTCCGGCTTAGCAGTCAGGGTCAGTGACCACTAGACCAACAGGCCCGTCAGTGATGTTTTAGAACTATACATAGATGATGCTGGAAATATGGTGTTTAATGATTATTTGTTACAAGAAGTGCCTCAAGTCACAAGCCAATCTATTACAGATGGAAAATTATTGCAAATTTTAGAGAAATTAAGTGATAAATCCAATGTCAACAAAGAAAAACATAATTTAAGTAAATTAAATGAAAAATTTGTTTTAAAGAAGTTTGATAGCAAGATCTCTAATGCCAAACAATGGTTGCAAAGTTTTGAAAGTGAATGTACAAGATTTGATATAAATGATGATACAGAGAAAATTAGTGCTTTGAGATTATTTTTGAATGACTCAGAAAGTGACTGGTATGAATCTATGTTAATTAAACACAGTTTAAACTCACCATGGAAAATATGGCAAGTGAGTTTTCTAGACACGTTCGCAGATAAAAGTTGGTCCTCTGTAATGTATGCACTGAGTTTCAAACATTTAAATGGCTCTCTGCTGGAATATGCATTGAAAAAACAGAGACTGTTACTAGAATATAATTGTGATATAGATACCAGAACTCTCACTGACTTAATTGTCGCAGGATTGCCAACCTATATTATAAGTAAACTAGATAGACAAGAGGTGACAGATCCAACTCTTCTGTTTAGTGCCCTACGGATGCATGAAAATCAGAATAAAAATGTACAAAAACATTTCACTGAGAAGAAAAGCTCTACTAAAACAGAAG
The DNA here is from genome assembly GCA_947361185.1 of Charanyca ferruginea. NCBI lineage: Eukaryota > Metazoa > Arthropoda > Insecta > Lepidoptera > Noctuidae > Charanyca > Charanyca ferruginea. The sequence continues at coordinate 16,459,410 of OX376077.1, read as the reverse complement.
CGGAATGTAAAAAAAAAACACCTTGTCAAATATGTTACAAGATGGGAAAGAAAAACAGATTTCACTCTGAAGATATGTGCTGGTTCAAAGAAGACAAGAAGAGTAATGACAGTGTAAAACACTGTAAAAACTTGATGTTGGAGATTGATGAATTTCAAGATACAAAAAACTAAATATTCCCCCACTAATAGAAGTTGAGGTTATACTGAATGACACACTGAATTGCACAGGTATTTATGACCCTGGCTTAAACATAACCTTAATAAATTCCAAATTAATAAAAGTAACAAATTCAAAGAAAAACTACTTTGAAAATAAATTCAACACAATTGGTGGTGGGGGAAAAACAACAGGTTTAATAACATTAAATGGAAAAATACTGGATATTGAAAAGGAAATAAATGCGTTTATTTGCAAGGATAAAAACTTTACTCATGATTTGCTTTTGGGACTGGATACAATAAAGCGGTTTGGATTGACCCATGATGGGAATTTAAACATCCAACTGCAGACAAATGCCAACCCAAGTGCAAATAAATATATCATCCCAACTGAAGACAAAAAATATGGTAATCAAGAAATTGAAACAAGAGAGTTTAAGTCAGAAATATTTAATAACGAAATAAATTTCAATGCGGGCATTGATGTGAATAAATTTGATATAGATACTACTTACTTGGAACATGACCAAAGAATGAAAATTAGTACATTAATAAATGATCACAAACACATATTTGCCAAAGATAAATACGATGTAGGCCAAGTGAAAAACTATGAAGCATTTATAGACCTACAAATAGAGAAATACTGCTCAAAAAGACCATACAGATGCTCCTTAGATGATAAGGAAGAAATCGAGAAGCAAATTGGACAATTGCTAAAGAATGAATTAATTGAAGAATCTTATAGCCCATTCGCAGCACCAGTGACATTGGCATTCAAACGGGATGAAGGAAAAAAGTCAAGATTATGTATCGACTTTAGAGATCTTAATAAGATTATTACCCCACAGCCACAGCCGTTTCCTCTAATAGAAGATCTAATGGTAAAAACGATAAACTGTAAGTATTTCACGACTCTTGATATTAATTCTGCGTTTTGGTCTATACCATTGAGGATCAGCGACAGAGAAAAAACAGGCTTTGTTACACAGGAAGGTCATTATCAATGGACTTGCCTTCCTTTTGGGCTGAAAACATCTCCGGCAATTTTCCAAAGAATCCTGACTAATGTTATAAGAAAACATAACCTGTCAAATTTTGTGATGAACTACATTGATGATATTATGTTGTTCTCAAAAACTTTTGATGAACATATAGACCATTTATCGAAACTGCTGAATGCAATTGCTGAAGAAGGATTCCGTCTGAAATTAACAAAATGTAAATTTGCAGCACAGTCTGTAAAATTCTTGGGACATATAGTAAAAGGTAATACAATCACACCTTTGAAAGATAACCTCAGATCTATAGCAGAATTTCCAGCACCACAAAACAAGAAACAAATAAGACAATTTCTAGGTAAAGTAAATTTTTATAATAAATATATCCCTAATGCTGCGATAACTCTTGACCCAATACACAACTTACTTAGAAAAAACATAAATTTCGATTGGTCAGCTGATTGTGAAAAAGCTTTCCAAACAATAAAAAATAATTTATGCTCTGCCCCAATTCTGGCTATTTTCGACCGAGAAGCGACAACTTTTATATACACTGATGCAAGTATAAAAGGGATTGGTGCAATACTAAAACAAACACAGAAATGTGGAGAAATCAAACCAGTGGCGTACTTTTCAAACAAATTGAATGAATCACAAAAGAAGAAGAAAGCCATATTTTTAGAATGTTTAGCCATAAAAGAAAGTTTAAAGTTTTGGCAACACTGGCTAATAGGAAAATCATTCACAATTTATACAGACCACAAGCCACTAGAAAATCTAAACATAAAAAATAGAACGGATGATGAACTGGGAGACATGACTCATTACCTATCACAATACAACTTTGTAATAAAATACAACCCAGGTAGAAACAACACAGAAGCAGACTGCTTAAGCAGAAACCCTGTATATGAAAGCCACGAAAACGAAGAAGATAACTTGAAAACCGTAAATATTGTAAGGATTGAGGAAATATTGGACGACCAGAACAAAAATCCAAACATAAAGAACAAACATAGTGTAATTAGAGAAAATGGTATATATTACAAATGGAACAATAAGAAAAAAAAAATCATTTTGTCCGAAGACTATAGTAAGATATTAATTAAAAAGGTGCATGAGCATTTCTGTCATGTAGGAATAAATCAGATTGAGTCAAAAATAAGACCTTTCTACACAGCACCAAACCTACTGGATAATATAAAATTGATTTGCCGTCAATGTGAAGTTTGTATAAAAAACAAATCAAGATTAAATAGGAATTATGGACTCATGTCACAATTAGGACCGGCACAAAAACCTTTCCAAATCATGTCCATAGACACAGTAGGAGGATTTGGTGGTAACAGGTCTTCAAAAAAGTATCTACACTTGTTGATGGACCATTTCACACGTTATGCATACATTTCATGCTCCAAGACACAACTGACTAAGGACTTCATAAAACTGGTAGATCAAGTAATCAAGGATAATGAAGTGGAGATATTGCTCTCCGATCAATATCCAGCACTGAATTCAAAAGAGTTTAAAAAATATTTAAAGGACCACTCTGTTAATTTAATTTTTACAGCAGTAGATGCTCCTTTTTCAAATGGTCATAATGAGAGGTTGAACCAGACGCTGGTAAATAGGATAAGATGTGCCCTGAATAGCAAAGGAAAAAACACAGCTTGGACAACCGTGGCAATGGATTGTGTGAAAGCCTACAACTCAACAAACCACACAGTGACAGGTTATTCGCCTCTATATCTGTTAAGTGGAGAACCATCCGATGTACTACCAATGGACCTAAAGAAAAAACAAATGGCACCCGGAGAACTGGAAAAAGACCGACATACAGCATTTCTCAGATCAAAAAAATCACATGAATTGAACAAGGCCATTTTTGACAAAAATAGAATAGACTACAAGTTTCAAAAAGGTGATATGGTTTACATAATGGACTGTAATAAGTTAAACAGGTCTAAAATGGATGAAATTAGAATTGGTCCCTTTGAGATCGAAGAAATGATATCTAATTCACTATGTAGAATCAACACTGGAAAGAATAAAAAGTCCTTGGGATTGTACCATGTGACAAAGCTCATTCCCCAGTTTGATTACTCAAATTAACCACAGCTAAATCAAATTGTGCGTTATTTACTCCCGTATCATCTTACATATTACATATATATATTTTTTTAAATGTAAAAACTGTTTTTATTCACCTATTCTTTTGTGTAATCATTTCATAACATAGACAGCCCTAGCGTTGCGTAATTTGACGCAGGTGATCGCCCGACACCACGTCAGGCAACGTAGTAGATACTCTCGAGCGTGTGTGTAAGGTACATTTTAGCGCGCACGAACGGCTGTAATATTTTTGTAGGCAGTTATAGCGTTAGGTATCTATCTTTTTCTATGGAGTAAACTGTCTGTTCCAAAGGAACTATTAGTTAATCTGTGACATTACTAACAAGAGAAGAAATGATATAGTATGCAATTCAAATTCGACCTCAAAACATGTCTTTGTAGAAAGGTTTTTTTCTTTCCTTGGACCATTTTTGTACAATAAATTAAATAGAGAACTTAGTATTTATAAGTTAAACTACTTTAGCTGTAAAAAAAATATATTTCGATATTTAAAAACTACCTCTTATGAACAGACAGAAGACTTACTCGTAGTATGTAAATAAAATTGTTAACACGCGGTACTTAATTTTTTTTTGTCTCTGTCATTTAAGTCTTCATGTTAACTTTATTTTAAGTTTTATTGTAATTTAGCGTTAATTTATTATAACAAATAGTAAGCACTTTCTAGCCTGAAGCACAGGTTTAACCTAGTTCGGGCAAATATGCAATCGCAATCTTTGGTATATTGATAAATATTTGTAAATGTGACGTTGTATTAAATAAACGATTATTATTATTATATAAAAAAAAAATTCGGAATAAACCCCTTTCGAACAAAAAAAGAATTTTGCAAATCCGTCGATATATGACAGAGTTATGCCCGAACATACATAAAAAAAATATATATAAACATTCGAATTGATAACCTCCTCCTTTTTGAAGTCGGTTAAAAAATCGAAATGTGTGCTGGTAGTAGAAGTGCCGCTGCCGCCTCTCACCACGCGATATATCGTCTACCCCCTCCACACGGCCCTAACGCTTTTTCGTGACAGAAAAATCCTAAGGATGTTACTACACCAATCAATCATTGATTGGTGATTGGTGTGGTAGCTTTGGCTGATCGACGGATACCGTTCGACTAACCAATCGATCTCGGTCGATGGCATCGGTCGACGTTGATCGATTAACCCCGGCTATAATTCATCAGTTTCTTTCGAAATGTATTTACGAGAGGACGCGTTGGCCAGTTCGATGTTGGTCGCACTATAATTACGGAGACGCAAACGGACGGCACGCGGCGCGGCTAATCAAGCAGCTCGATCGACGTTTAACTAATCCATTCGGTAGATCGACGATCGATCGATTGGTCTGGTAGAAACTATTGGTCGACGTTGACTAATCCATTCTACCATCGATCGATACCGTCGATCGACGATCGATCGATTGGTCTGGTACAAGGCATGCCTTTTATGTTTTGTCGTTTCAATATAATTATACCGGCAATTTTGGATTAGGAACCGTTTTATATTCAAATTTGTTTTAATTTGGAATGTTAAAACAATTGAAAGTACTACGATTAATGCTATTGTTTAGTCACAGCGACGATTTGAATCTGTCAGGTCACGAACGAAAAAAAATCTTGCTAAGGAAAATGTTCGTGCAATAATTTTCTACAAATTTCGAAGAGGCCTAACACAGTGTTTCGAAGAGCTAACATCTGTGTTCCATGATTACACTCCGTGTCTGCACACTGTCGAACGCTGGTATTTATAATTCCAGCGTGGATATACTAGTCTTAGTGACAAATCTCGTGAAGAACGCCCAAAATCCGTCTTCATTGAAAATAAAATCGTTGCTGTGAGACAACTATTTCACTAATATCGTCATGTGTCATATCGAAGGATAGAGGCATTATTAGGCATCTCAGGGACAACCATTCAGAAGATCTTGCATGGGGCGCTTGGTGTGAGAAAGCTAGTAGACCATTGGATCCCGCATTTGCTTTCCGACGATCATAATTCGGCCCGCGTCAGACGTTGTAAGAAAACTCTTCAAAGGTTTAACCGAGGAGCGTCAAATCACGTCTACGACATCATCAGTAGTGATTAATCTTAGATCTATATCTACAATCCTGATAATAACAATTTACAATCTGGGTCTTCCAAGGTGGGCCAAAACCAACTAAAGTCGTTCATTCTCGAAGCACCTCAAAAAAGACAAGTTCGTTGCGTTCGCGGGCAAGTTCGTTGCGAGAACCGGTTATGTTGCGAGGATTGCACTTGAAGATTGTAGAACGGTTAATATAGAGTGGTATACCACAGTTTCTCTACCACAAATCATCACCGAACTACGAAAATGTTACCCAAAGTGACGCATCATCCAAAAGCATGATAACGTAACGTAAGCTCACGCAGTGCTCATTGAACGATTGGTTATTTGAAGCAGGAAAACGTCAAAGTCCTTGACCATCCTCCATACAGTTCAGACCTGAGCCCTAACAATTCCTATACATTTCTTAAAATTAAGAATAGTCTTCGTGGTCAAAGTTTCCACTCCGGTGAAGAAGCAGTCGACACTTTCAAGTCAGCCATATTTAACACCCCCACTTTGGAGTGGCAAAAATGTTTTAATAACAAGTTCGAGCGAATGGAAAAGTGTATTTAACTACGTGGTAAATACTCTAAAAACCAATAAAAATACTGTAAGATTCTAGTTGGTTTTCTTTCTTCAAACGACAAAACTTAAAAGGCATGCCTCGTAACACCCTAGTACCCCCCGTCTATACAGAAGTTTCACTTAATAAAAAACCGTTGCAAACTCGCACACACGCTAGAAATTTCTTCTATATCGAGATTGTGATAAACATAAACTCACACACAAAAACAACCAACACAATTTAATCCAACCAACTTAATTTCAATTAAACGTAATAATCCAAATGCAACTTTAAAAACAATAGTATTAAAATTGCATTTTAAGGAAAATACGTACCTACCAGACTCTATTACTATCATTTATCTTATATGAAAAGCATTAGAATTATTCCCCTCACGTGGGCCTTAAATCCTATTAGGAATCCACGTGGAAAGGATTATTGGATATACGATTGCGAATGTATTGTATGTAAGTCAATCATATTATCCTGAAAGCTTCTAATGCTGAACCTAGTTGTCTTGAAGGACGTAGATAACTAAATAATATATATCTTCTTCTAATGTACAAAAATCTCATGTCATATATAGTGCTTGTTATCAAACTCCTACGAAACGGCTTGACCCATTTTTATGTAATTTTTTGTGTATATTTGGTAGCTCTGAGAGGTTTAGGCTCCACTCGCCCCTTGGATCTTGCCCCTTTTGATTAAAATGTTCCACTTCCCCCGTTTTTTATTATTTTGGTGTAGTGATTCGCCCCTTGCAGTATTTCCTTGGAAGTTTTACCAAAAAGGTATACCTTATTTATTTATGTTTATTTTTCTATGTTTCTATATAAATTTCCTCGTAGTTTACTAAGATTTGTTATCAACAAAATTAAAATTACCTATAAAATTGTGGAAATAATGTCAAAAACACAACAATGTAGATTATGTAATCTATAAAGCAGTCTACGTACACAGTTTTTATAAACATTGACTTAAATTAAACATGGCGTTGTTCATAATATATGCATTTTCCTGTCTACCTTCTACCTTCTTTGGGGAAAATTTACAAGGTAATGCCGCAAGCAGCGAATCTCTACACCAAAATAATAAAGAACGGGGTGACTGGAACATTTAAATCGAAAGGGGCAAGATCCAAGGGGCGAGCGAAGCCTAAACCATCTGAGAATAGGTAGTGGGCTACTTTTTTAAAATATATGGCAAAACAATGGTTACCGGGCCAGCTAGAGCTTTTTTTTAGAAACGTTGCACCAAACTAGGAATTTCTCTTGTATCGTGAGTGCGTTTACAAACATTAAACTAACATACACAAATATCCAACTCCGGAACAACAACCTGAAAGATATACAAAGTATTTGTTCCGCGTAGGAATCGATGCCACGATTCGTAGTGCAACAGCCAATCGCTCAGTCACTGCGCTTACTGAGCAAACTGAAACGTCGAGAGAAGAGAAATTATCGTTTCTTGAAAAAAAAAACTAATTTATGATACCTGACTGGTCTTTTAAGCCAATTAAGAAGCTATGAAGACAAGGTACCCTTTAACAAATGCAAAAAAGTTGCGATCGCGATTGATGATATTAACCAATAAATAAAAAGAAATAGCAACAGAGCTTTTAAAAAGGTATTGGATATCGCTTTTCTACATAGGTACTCAGTAATTCTTTTCAAGGAACAACTAAATCTTTTCTTCTCTGAAGTAACTTCAAAGGAACTATAGTATACATGCTTAGCCGTGGACGAAGGCGCGGGCAGAAATTAGTATTTTTTTATTAGTTAAGTTTCATTTCGCTTCGACCTCATATCAACAAAAAAAATAAACGAAACGTGAGTATTGTTTGTTACACATTATAGAATGAGAGAAACGGAAATAAAATAAAATAAAATTAGCAAGTTTTACAAACTCAGGGGGACTCTTTTGTCTTCTGTGCTAGGAGGTTAGGAAAAAATGTACAAGACATGATAAAACAAGAAATACAAGCAGATTTACCTTTTATCTTCTTCTTTGCGTCTCAGTGGAAGCTATTGATATATTACAAATTTTATTATTGTTCTTGGTAAGCCTAAGATTCAGCTACAACAATGCCATTCGCTGACGCAGTCATTAGGTCCTCATGAGTCATGAGTCCTACCTTTCATTTACTTCACATTACTCACCTTTTATATTATAAGTACTAAAAAAACATCATTTTACGTTTTACTTTTTCAATATTTTGAATCCATCATCATTTGAATGATGAATGATGTTATTGGTCCTGTAACGTAAAAGCATGATCGTGTAGACGTACTAAGTAATATCTTAGGAACAAGCCATCGCTTTTAAATCTCACAAGATTGATCACAGTCGAAAACAAGTCTCATCGCGATTCGGGAATATTTCGTTCTAATATTACCTCTCGAATGATCAAGAGATGTTTTGATTTTAGATGTTTCTTATTCTCATTCAATATTCTGTTCGAAAATCAAAAGCTCGTTTTCACTCAACTTGCAAAACTTCATGTGTCATAAGCTGAAGTGGCAACTTATTTATTTTTATACATAATTCATAATAATGTAGTGCTACTACCTACTTTTGTTTTTTCATCCAACATACATGAAATACATAATGTTTCCAACGACCCACGCCGGTTTAGCACGGGTGGAATTTACTAAACATCGCATTTTGTTATTGAGATTTTCATACCATCCTAATTTCCAACCTTTCCGGTAGATTTTCCAAAATCTTTCCTTATCCTTACACAAAAAGAAATCAGCGACATAATAATATGCCGAGCCGGTCACAATTGATGACCTATATACGTACGGTAATTAGTTAACTGTCTCGTTGGTCACGTGGTCGCAAGCGCGACAGCTGAGCGTGGGGTCCTGGGTTCGATTCCCAGGCTGGGCAAAGTGTTATTGGGTTTTTCTATTAAGAATTTCTCAGTAACAGCCCGGAATTTGGAAGTTGGCGGTGTAATACCCCTGTGCCTTGGAAAGCACGTAAAGCCGTTGGTCCTGCGCCTCATCTCTATCCAGTCGTGTCCGATTGCCGTCCCACCGGACTATGAGATTGAAGGAAGGTGGAGTGCACCTGTGTTCGCGCACACACTTGAGCACTATAATATCTTCTGCATACTTGGCTGATCTCCATTGAGATTGGCCGCCGTGACCGAAATTCGGTCGAAAGATTACATTTTTTACAATTAGTTTTCATAGATAGATTAATTACAATACCGGGGTATCAATGCCTAAGCATATCTTTTGAGGCGAAGATTGTAATTTATTCCGAAAGAACCCATGAACATACTAAGTCGTTTGGTACAGACAGATTTGATGATGTGATTCCTTCAGAGAAATTCTTAAAAGAAAATTCTAATTTTAGAGTTAAGAAAAACGTCTTATCTCTTCGCACCTTAAACAGAAGAAATAATATGATACAGTTCTCTCAACCCGTCAAAATATTTGACAGTTCGAGGCTATACCACGAATTTGCCTAATGTCAGTTTCCACAATACCACATTTTTTACCACATTTTTCCTACAAATTCTCTAAGGACTGATAAAATACTGAAACAAAACCAACAGGCCAAGAAATTCTTGCGATAAAACTGTCTTAGCATTTTAACGTCTATTTTACGGTAGGAGCGTATCATTCAGCAATTCCTGAGGGATGCAAAAATCCAAGAGAATCCGACAATGTAATTTATTTTCCCTAATACCTACCCACTGTAAAAAAATGTGGACTCGGCGATGTCTATCAAAAAGATACCCCAACGGCCTTAGTTAACCGTAACATGGAAAGGATGACAAGTACTTGACACACTGGCTTTAAAAATATAACCCGCACTGGTTCCCGTGGTGGATTACGCCCTATTTCCTGTCACAGAGAGGAGGCCTAAGTCCCAGCTGCGGGGACCTTTATGTGATACTAGCTTCTGGCCGCGGTTTTGATTGTTTGGACTTCGAAATTTTACCAAAGTCTTAAATTATCCTACGGCAACACCAAAACGGGATAAAAGTGTATGTATGTGTTAAACTTGGTCAATATTTATATGGGTGCCAAATTATTTTCGATGGAGCAGATTTGTCCTGGAGTGGAGACCGTGAATCGGTAGGCGCAGCGTGGCCACCCTTCAGCCTGATGAACCGATGTTCTGAAGAAAGTAGCCGTTAGTGGCTGGATGTGGAAGGCAGAAGACCGGGAAAATGGCGCGCCATGGAGGAGGCTTATCTCCAACACTGGACCACTAGTAAGCTGAAGTGATGATGATGATGACTCGAAAATCTACCCTATACAATAAATAAACACTATTACAACCAACAAATTCGCATTTATAGTAGCTTTTACCCGCTATTTCGTCTGCTTGAATGTCAGTTATCGCAGATGCAAACGAAGTCGCGGATCAAAAAGTAGGTTATGACCTTTCCTGAGGTTTTGCCCAGTATAGACTGGGCAAAACCTCAGGAAAGGTCCAAACATCAAAATCGGTTAAAGCATAAGGAACAAAATGAACAAACCCACTTTCATATGTATTAGTATAGATGTATAGTAGGAAATAGGATGAAAATCCTTCAGACCACTGCATAGGTTTCAAATCCTCCTCTGAGATTCTTTTCGGGCAAAAATAAAGTGGTTGAAAAGTCGTAAACACGTAGTGATGGACCCCATTTTCGCATGCAATAAAACCGTGCTTATTCTCGGGTGTTTCTTTACGGTGATTTTTATATTGTATTCTTTCTTTCTCTCGTTTTTGCGTTATATTTTTTCGCGTAAAAGTGCTACATAGGCTTTCGGATACAAGGTTAATCCCTTCCATTGCGCTCTGTGTTTCGCGTCCTCCGGGAATATGTCAGTTCTGATGTCAGCTGTAATCACAATGGGAAGCTTTTTACATTGTAAACCTTTAATACAACTGAATTGTCGAAAATGAGAGCGAAAAACGAGTTGTATTTAACTTGCTCCGGGAATATGCCATTTCCAATGTCGGCTGTAATGGGAAGCTAGGAATAACAGGAAGCTTTTACTTTGTAAACCTTTAATCATCATCAACCGGAAGACATCCACTGCTGAACAAAGGCCTCTCCTATAGAACGCCACAACGGGCGGCCACCTGCCGCTTGCATTCTCCGGTTACCCGCGATCTTGACGATGTCGTCGGTCCATCTGGTGGGAGGCCTACCAACGCTACGTATTCCGGTTCATGGTTGCTACTCGAGAACCTTTCTTCCCCATCGGTTATCGTTTCTTTGAGCGATGTTGCCTGTCCATTGCCAGTTTTTGCATATTCTGAGAGCTATGTCGGTGACTTTAGTTCTTCGGCGATTTTCCTCGTTCCGGATTTTGTCGCGTAAGGAAACTCCGAGCATAGCTCTCTCCATGGCTCGCTGCGTGAGTCTAAGGTTCTGTAGGAGGCCAGCAGAGGACAAAAACTTTAAAACAACTGAATTACAGCATACGTGAGTGAAAGACGTATTGTATTTAGCCGGAATCATTATTATGTTTCTATTCATACATATCTCTGTCTTAAAGGAAGTTTATATATATTCGATACTGTTATTGGTTCAATATCTTGTTTCTGAGCCGTCAGGTCAGGAAGAAAATAAAATTGTTTAAATTAAATTACAAAAACCATTTACTTGTGAGTCGTCGAGTTTCCGGCAACGAGAAATAAACATAATGAACTGCTGAAAACTGATGAAGAATATGAATTAGAAAAGGTACAATGGCAACAATTTGTCAGTCACTTCGTTTGTCCTTAACGAAATATCTACCTAACGTTCTTTCAATGTAAATGGTAAATTGTTTCGTTTAATACAATTAAGTAGTTAGTTTTTCTGTTTGACCTGACTATGGGAGACAGATTTTAACGTTGAAACCATTAGACTGTACAATTTTTTTAGGGGCTTTCTTTGTCCAAATCAAAGCAAGTTACGTTTTCTTTGTGTAATAATATTTTAACTATTGTTGAAAGAGCTAAACGTCAAAATGTATCATTTTCTAGTTTTATTGGGTTATATTAGATTTTTTTATTGTGTGCAAAGTTATGTACTGTGTATATTGTACTTATGAATGTGTGGGTAGCCGCCGCATTAGGTTAGGAAACCTGTAATGTTAGCATAGGCTTTTATTTAAAAAAGAAAGAAATAAAATTAATAACGTTATTACTTTCTGTGTAGCATAGCCACTCCGGCAAGTAATGCTTCTTCTCGGCTGCACACTGGTATGCCGCCAACAAAAAAAATTATCTACATCGGGACTTGACCCTTTAAACGTATTTTTTTTTGTATAATCAGTACACGCGCCATATTTTTCGATGTCAGCAAAAAAAAAATGAATTGCAATAAGAGTATAACCCGGATAGAAGCACCTAGCATAAAAAAGTTTTTAGGAACAGTAACAAAATAAATGATAGTTCATCATTAATGAAAAAGCGCCCTGTAAGAGCCATGATGGATAATGTTACTTTCTTATAAATCAAAATAAAAAAGGTATCGAATCTATAAAAGGTTGTATAAAAGGTTTGAAATAATACAAACAACGGAAAAAATAGGTATATTAGTCACAATTATAGACAAAAAAAAAGTCAATAATTAAAATACAAAAAAAAAATGTGCTTCACACAACTGCGCCAATAAGCACAGTTCAGCAAGAATGCCAATCACTAGGGTCTGACACTGGATTCGAACAGACAAGAAACACCGAAAACATTAGGTAGGCAGATAAAAAAATGTTCATTTCGATTGGAACATGAATCGAGTGGAACATCAAAGCGAAAAGATGAATTGACGTTTCTCGGAACCACGACATACTTCTAAATGGGAGGAAAGGTCGGCAATGTCACCTTATGTTGAAAATAAATCTTCCTTAAAAGGTTGTTGAGTAGGTATGTAAGAGCAAGGTTTGTAAAAAGAAAAATAAACAACTGAGCATTATCACGAGCACTTTTTGATGATGTGTAACGTTCTTATAAGATACAAAACAAACAAAAGAACAAAAAAAAAAAATTGGTTATCTGTAAAGTCGGTTTACTGACGATAGTTGAACGTGACAACGCGAAAGAATCATTACCTTTATCGCTGTAATTATCGTTGCTATAAACAATTGACACCACATTCACTTTTCACTTGGAACGCCTCAGAGCGAGGTAACGACGCAGAGCGAGGTAACGCCGCATGACGTCATGTAACGCCGTAACGCCGCATGACGTCGTGTTTTTTCGTTCGTGCAGCCGGCTCTATCGAATTATAAGACGTTGTCACGTCAAAAATATTTTGATGAAATGTTACGTTTTTCTGCTATGCTCGACATTATGTTTAACACAATGACAGCACGGTTGGCCCAGTGCCTGAGCGAATGGTCGCTACGCTGCGTGTCAGGTGTAGCCGAAGTGTGGCTACACCTACTTTTAGACGGTTGCATTCGGTTCGGACTGCTTGCTTCGGTTAGAACTAGGTTTAGACTTCATCATAGCGGCTAGAACTAGGTGCCGCCCCACAACCAGAAGAAGGTGGTCGACGTCAGGGGTACCCCGAGATTCGGTTTGGTTAGGTTCCTTTAAGCCCTGCAGACAGAAATAGGGGGCTCCTATTTCTGTCTATATAGGGGCCTCCTATTGTAGCGGTGCCGTCCGTCGACCTGGCGTCGACCGTCTTCTTCTGCTCAATGGTTTCGTAAAAAATAACCAAGTCGGGGTGCCCTAAGTCCCGCGCTCGCAGGCTACACGACTAGGGCATTTTACCAAAAAAATCTAATTAGTCCGTCAGATAGATTCACTCACTCAAGCATCCTTACACACACACACACAGACACACACACACACTCACACACACACACACTCACACACTCGCACATCTCTTTTATAGACTTTCTCCGGTTACTCATACATACTCCTGTATTCCACTAACTTACTGTATTTTCTTTTTAACCGACTTCAAAAAGGAGGAGGTTATCAATTCGAATGTTTGTATTTTTTTCTATTTTATTTTTGAATTATACCTTAGTTAGTTAGTTTACTACATTGTTATGATGGTCCAAATTCACAGAAGGCATCTAGCCGCGGGAGGGCCCTGGTGACCTGTAATACAGGCTTGTATATAAACCTACTTCAGGCACCAGTCTCTCACAAAGTTAGCTCCTGGTTCGTGTACTATTGTTAGCATTAAGTACATAATTTGTGTAGAGAAAAATAAATGTTTTATATTATTATTATTTTTTATTTTTATAGATTTCCAAAAAATTCTCGCTATTAATGCAGAGCAACGTGCCTGCTATCTCTATTCAAATAACATTAATGCTATTTTAGTCCTGAGGACTTATCTGATCCATGAACACCGATCCTAATTCAAACATTGTTTGATCTCGACCACAGAAGTTTCTCGATGGGACGTTGGGGTGGACGACTCTGTAGGTACTACAAAACATACATAATAATATCAGACTCATGTCAAACTTCGGAAAACATACCAAGAATTTATAGCTACAAAACATGTTCTGACTAGGGTTTGGGTCCCGTGACGTGATAAATATCAAAGTCCTGAGACATTTTCTAAATTTAAGTGTCTCAGACTTTCGGGTCACGACACGTTTGTCGAAATCGTATTGTACATTTTATTTTTAACAATAAGGTTAGTCTTGGAAGCCATTCATTTAATATAGAACGTAAAGCAAAAGTGAGGAAACATTACAAAAACATAAGCGAATAAACATATGGATAGTTTACACTTTATTTAACGCTATAAATGTAACAATTTGATTGTGTGTTCAATTAATGTTGATTCTTACTAAAAAATATATTTTATTGATTCATCTCGCTAAAAATTGCAACAAAAAGAACTAAATATTGCAAATTGCAATTGAATTCGAGTAGCTCGTGTCTGAGAAAAAGACGTACAGCACGTATCTCTAAAAAAAAATCTTCAAATTTTATTCAAGTCTCGAAGTGTCGGGACTTTCAGGGGCCGTGTGTTGTCTCGTGTCCCGGGACTTTGAGGCTATCGAGACTTCCCTCCTAGCACCGACTTTTGTTTCAACAAAGCCCATGATCACAAAATCGCCCACAAAAAATACGAACAAGACACATTGTATTCCTTTTATGAAAGTAATAAAAAAATATAAGTAAATATAAATAGTTTTACGTCCCTGAGGTGGTATCCCGTAGTTTAATAATGGCGTTTATTATGGGCATAACTTCGTGTAGCTGGCATAAAAATTGCTCTTAGTGACGTAAATAAAAATGGAGTTTTCATGTTTCATTTCTGGTGTTTTTCCGCGTAAATTAGCTAATGTGTGGTTGGCAAATTTTTATTGGTTAGGTTGTAAAAGTGCGTGATATTAGGTATATTTTTGTACGAACATTACATAAAGAATCTACAAATGTAATGGATATTATTATCTGTGCGGAGAAATCTCATCATCATCACTTCAACTTACTACTTATTGGTCTACTGTTAGACATAAGCCTCCTCCATGACGCGTCATTTTTCTCAGTCCTCTGCCTTTTGGCTGTGTACCACCGGCTAGGTTCTTCTAGGTCGTCGGAGAAATCTAATTACAGTCAAACTGACTATAATTAGTTTTCTCTGCACGGGGGTTCTGGGTCCTGAAATGCCAACCTCCCAATGACGGGCTGAACTATTAAAGTGCGAATTGTTCAAATCACTCTGGGTAGACTGGTAGAAACTACAAACACTAGTTGCCATTTCTTAAATAAACATGCTGATGTGTAGCACACTAAGTTTCAAGCATGATAAAAAGAAAAAAAAATTGACGTCAATTTTTTTTAGTTTTGTTTAGTCCATGTTAAATAAAAAAACAAAAAAAATAGTTTAAAAGAAAACCCTATTGTGTGACTATGTGTGTGTAGGCAAGGAATGACTTAATGGACAGCTTAAGACTGCGCCGAGCAAAATAATTCAAAACAGTCGTCACTGTTAAAGTAATATAATCAATACCTTTACCATAATTACCATAAAAAATATGTAATGAATACCACAATGAATGTGTTAACCGATTATGGTTGGCAAAAAATAAGAATACTGTTTAATTTAACAAACAAAAATACGTAAATTTGTACAAAAATATTTAAAATACTAACTTCTAATCTTTAAAATTCTACTTTAACAGTGACGGCTGATTTGAATTATTTTGCTCCACGCAGTCTTAAGCCCCATTCGAGGCGATATCCTGTCTGTTATACATAAAAATTCAATGTATCTTTAAAATACTAACAAAAACTTGTAACAAAATCTACCGAAGATGCTCTGAATACCATTTTATAAATATTCTTGTTAAAAAGTTAGAAAGAACTACAAAGATTTTCTGCTAAATAAATTTTGGTAGTTAAAACCGACTCGAAAATCAATAAATTCTAGCTAATACCCCTAAAAATAACCATACCTATAGGTATATTTGGTAGGTTCATCAGCGTCTACATTTGTATGGCAGGCAACAGTATGTTAAGTATGCAGGGTATCAATCGAAGGTATACTATTCTAGATCTGGTGTAAGCCAGGAAAGTAATCTGGGGCACCTAGGGTTTCTCTCAATGATAAATGATCCGACCTTACTATTTGTAGTCGACCTCAAACTTTCTAATCCTATAACAAACATAGATGACTGTGAAAAACAGCAGAGTGACGTAGACAGAGTGGTAACTTAGAGTAAGAATAATCTCCTACAGTTTAACACATCTAAGACCGTGACTATAAGTTTCTCGCGCGCAAACACTTCCCCTATCAGACATAATTATACGGTGGACGGAGTACCGATGAATCACTGAAGCGAGAGACTTGGGATTCCGTTTCACAGTTAGACTAACGTTTCGTGATCACATAATAAGATTAAGGTACGCAAAAAAGCATAAATAAATTGAAGTAAAGAATGAAGAATGATTAAAGGATTTACAAATATTAAAGCTATAACAACATTGCATGATAATGCAGTTACCACAGCTCCAAATGAAACTAAATATAGTCTCACGTAATTGGAGCGTGTACAAAATAAAATTAGGATAAATACCTATATATATTATAACCATCTTATCCATTGATGTATCCAACACTATTTGTTTTGGGTATTGTCAGATATAAGTAACTACGGGCAGGAAGCAACTCATAGTCTATATCTTTAAGATAATTATAGGGAAGATATATAATGCGGATATACTGCAAAGAGTGAAGGTTGTCGTGCTAGACTGGTATGTGGCTCATCGTCATCGGCCGCGGTTGCTGGCGGTACTGCATGTGCGAACTAACTTGACGCTGACGAGCGCGGAGTTTCAACCTCATTGCTGATTATGTAGACATATTCCGTTGCGCTTTGGGTTAATTTTTGCTACCCACAGAAATTGCTATGTTACAAACAGTTAAACTATGTACCTACTACAATATCGCATTGGGTCTAGCATGTAAGGATATTTTTTATGTTCTGATTCAGCATCTGCCTAGACTCTTTCCAACTATATTGGGGTCGGCTTCCAGTCTAACCGGATTCAGCTGAATACCAGTGTTTTACATGGACCGACCAAGGGGATACCTCTTGGAAAGACTGGTTGTCAGACTTACTGACTTCTGACTACCCATAACCACTGTATCAATTTTGTATATTTTGACTGATCTTTTTTAATTGTTTTACTATGTAACTACCTTTTACCATGTTATCTTATCAACACCCTTGATTGACTGGTAGAAAATGCCTTAGGCACTAAGGCCGCCGTTGTACCTTTACACATGAAGTATACATAAATAGATAGACCATGAATAAGGTTTTCAATCCGATGAAAGTTTCAAGAATTACGCTTACAAGTTACTTAAACAATCTGACATGAGTTTTTAAACAAGCGATGTAAATTAGGGTTGATTATCCTGAAACTTAACGAGTTGCCCACATAGAATAATTAGTCCTGTTGGTTATTGTTTTAAATTTAACTTTGTAACTTGTTAAACGTTTCTAGGTTTCTTTTTCAAATGGTAGAGAATAATGTTTTTTCGTAGGTATACTACAGTGTATCAAATTTGAATTAATTTTAAAATCTCCTAAAACTCTAATGTAATATTACTATTAGGTTCTAAACGTAATTAGGTCTATTTTTCATTAGGTGTAGAAACTTATGTTAAAACTTTATTTGTAAAGTAAATGAATTAACGAAAATGAGAAAAATTTACGAGAAGTCGAATGCAGAGTATGAATTGGATTTTTTTGAAAATTAACAAAGATGTGACAACACACATGTAAGTTGTTGACTAAGGGGGCAATTATAGTATTTTTAGAAACTTCGCGTTTTAATATCAGCCTGTCAAAAATACCTCTTTTATACCTCCATTTTTGACATTGATTGACATGAGATTGCCATTAGATTTTCAACTGTTTTTAATTACGAGAATTAGTGTGCTCAGGTATCTAATAACAGCAAAAAATATATAAAAACTTTTAACAAAATTATACTTTCAGTATTAAAAATATAGTAGACAAAGCCGACTGGTCGAGAAAATTATCTTTAGGAAACTTTTAACCAATTCAGTTTATTTAAAACTGAACTCACTCCTTTCGCCGAAGTGTACCCTTTAATTCGCAACGTTGAATATTCTCAACGTCCACAATTTTGTTGAACATCTTAAAAGTATTTGCTCCCAACTCAAGGTTCGACAGTCTAATGCAATGTACGTGGAAGTACGAAGAAGAAAACGATGTAAAACTCAAATGTGAGTCACAACTTGCACATTGCCTGTAAAAAATTCACTCTGAATGGAATTCTATTCAAACCTTTTTACGGGGCTTGGTAAATATTTACTCATTTTAAGTCCTGAAACCTTTTACGCACAACCCTACGGAAATTATTTGCTAGGGTTGCGCGAAAAGTTGTTTTATGTAGATTGAACACTGGTACTAATTGGTAATAAAAGCAAAAAGAAAATATAATTTTACTTTTAATTGGGTTACCTTGGGCAAGTATTAATTTCTTCTAAAGTAACTAAAAGCTGTTTACTATGGCTTTTTGGCCTAATTCAACAAACGGATACGTTTACAAAAATAAAATACGACGTCAGTGTTTAAATACAAATATCATCATGGCGAGGTGAACTGAGATTCCAAAGTTGCCTGACCAAAAATATTTTAGCATAGCTAAAATTTTAATAAAGGCCGGAGGTATGCTGTTATGAAGGTATGCGTACTTACTAGCATAAATTCTGGGCCCTTTTTCTATTACCGGGTAAAAGTGGTACCTTTTACCTTACTCACTTATATTTATGTGTGATGGCCCAGTTTATATATATCGCACCTTCGGAAGACAAGGGCACATTTGGTGATTTTACAGGAGAGCCATTTTTTTTCTTACGTTCAATATTGTTTTGTTCTGCTTATACTGCGGGGGTGACGGCGCAACATACCGTTGAGATTTTTTCGCGCTAAAATGCACTAACATCAAAAAGACAATGAACTGAAGTTAATAACGCGTCTTAATACCTGATAACATGGTGTTTTTAAAGCACTTAGGCATATTTAAGTTTTTTTTATGAATTTCGACAAATATCTAACCGTTTATAATATTGTCTAACTGATGTCTCGAAATAATATACAGGGTTTTGTTAAAAACCGACATACATTATTGCCAGACACGACCCATGAGCCAATAAAAAAAGCGGCCAAGTGCGATGAAGGGTTCCGTAACAGCAAGTAACATGATATAAACGATCTTGTTTTGTTTTTCACAGAATACATCTACTTACCAAGTTTCAACAGTACAGTTTTTATAGTTTCGCAAAAAAGTGGCTGTGACATACGGACGGACAGACAGACAGACATGACGAATCCATAAGGGTTCCGTTTTTTGCCATTTGGCTACGGAATCGTAAAACCCAGTACGTTAGCTCGTGACTAAGTAAAAGTCATTCGCATCGACGACGGGTCATTATAGTTAAGCTACGTTTAGCACGGTCTGTCCGTGGATGAGCCATGACCATCCATCATACCGAGACTCATACGTGCATTAGATAAAAAGTTTTTTCAAAAAAAAGAAAACCGCCTTCAAAAACTAAAAAGTGATAAATAACTTTAGCACAGAACACACATTACTTTAATTTCGGAAGTCGGTGGCGGCGGCTTTGTGTTTGTTGTTTTGTATTGCCACCGACTTCCGAAAGTAAAGTAATGTGTGTTCTGTGCTAAAGTTATTTATCACTTTTTAGTTTTTGAAGGCGGTTTTCTTTTTTTTGAAAAAACTTTTTATTTTTCGCTTTTTAGTGTTCCCCTAACATCATAATTCACTAAGAAACGGCGACACACTTAAAGAGATTGTAAGTCCTCCAAAGATTGAAGAAACTAAAACGTCGTCCAAGTAATTTATTAGGGAATTTGTTGATTTTCTCAAAAAGGGCTGTATCAATTTTGATAAAATTCATGGGACCATTTGGGAAGTCTGCGCTTGACCGCGGTCGCGAGCGTATGTCATTTTACGTACGTTACGAAAATGTCATCCGAAAGGTTAAAATGTGCCAACTGCAACATAGTTATTTGTGAAGTGTTGGCGTTTATTACAAATAAACTTGATGTTATGGACGAGGAAAGTCTTGTCCGAATTTGTGAAAGTGCTTTCAGTGTGGAGGATATCGAAGAAGCGAAGTCGTTATTATTTGAATCTTTGCAGAAAACGGCTAAAGTAAGAAAGCGTCAAGGTAAAACGCAACGTAACCTAGATGATATTATGGTGTTACTCAAAGGGACAGATCCAGAAAAAATACCAATATTTGTGGCTAAAGATTTGGAAAAATTACCCCCTGTGACCTTTGATCACATTGACGTTACTCCGTTACTTAAGAAAATTCTTATAATGCAAGAGACTATTGAGGGTATTCGACAGAATTATGTCTCAAAAGTGGACTTACAGGAACAAATTGATGTTATGCGGGATTGCCGAAAGTCTCCAGCGTCTAATGAAAATGTAAATGCCAGACCTAGATGTTCCTCGCAACATTTAAGTATGTCCGATAGCGAGCCTATGGCGATATCGTTGAACGTACACAGTAATCTACCTACTAGTACTCAAAATTCCAACGATCCATCTTTGCGCTCAAGTATTGTAAACAAAGCTAATTTCCCGTGTACTCAACAACCGAACATGAATTATGATAATGACCAAAACATTCATAAAAAATCACAAAGCGAACTACCGGGCAGCGAGGAATCGAGTGCGAGCGAGACAGCTAACGCGTGTATGTTACGTAGTAGCGAAACCTCGATTTCAATGAGCGGTAAATTGCATCGAAGTCGTGTTTATACTGATAATGAGGTATCAAGATTAGGAACTACGCGAGAACTGTCTTTTGCGGAAATGGCCAGTACTGGTACAGAATGGAAGCCACCAGTTCAACAAGACGGGTGGATTACTGTACAAAAAAGAAGATTAAAGAATAAGTTTTACACTAAAACAGGTATTGCGGTGGCAGAACCTGAAAATCACGAAAAGTTTAAAGCAGCGGAAACTAAGATTGCCTTATTTATATCAAATGTGCACAAGGAGGTATCGGAACAAGACATTGCCGACTATGTTTACAAAAAGACAGGGGAAACAGTATCTTTAGTAAAAATAAAAATGAAAAGAGAAAAGGACTATAATGCATACAAAGTCTTTGTTGTCAAATATAAAATTGACTTATTCTTAGATGATAAGTTGTGGCCTTCTGGGATCTCGTTCAGACGGTTCATAAATTTTCGAGAAAGGCAAAACAAGCAATTAAATGAGGATTGTTTGGCAAACACTGATAATAAGAATAATGGATAATAATGTTAGTAAATTAATAAGCTACAACTGCAAGTCTATCAAAAGATCGATAGAAGGTGTAAGGGCACTGTGTCAGCAAGCTGATGTTGTAGCCCTGCAGGAGACATGGCTGCTGCCGCACGAGCTGCCACTGCTGAACAATATCGACGACGACTTTGGCGCCACGGGTACGTCCGCCGTCGACACATCGGCTGGCTTACTGATTGGCAGACCGTACGGGGGGGTCGCGTTGTTGTGGAGAAAAAGTGCGTTTCTATCTGTGTCTGTGATACCTTGTGATAACGTTCGGATTACTGCAATAAAACTAACTGTAAGTAGTAGATCTATGGTAATATTTAGTGTATATATGCCCACAAACAGTACTGAGAACATTCTTGAATTTACTGAGTGCCTTAGCACGATACAATCTATTATAGAAATAGAAGAAAACTGTGGCATTGAGGCTTTCTATATTTTGGGGGACTTTAATGCCCACCCCCACGAAACATTTTATAAAGAACTGGTAGATTTTTGTAGTGATTACTCTTGGTGTTGTGCAGATGTACAAACTCTAGGATTAGATTCTAATACATATACTTTTCGTAGTGACGCTCATGGTTGTGAGAGGTGGTTGGATCACTGCGTAGTGACTCAGTCCGCACTGGCGGCGATTAAGAAAGTATGGGTACAGTATGACGTGTATTGGTCTGACCACTATCCATTGATCATTGAGTGTCACCTTAACAAACTTAACGAAAAATTTGAGTCTATAAGAATAGAAGATTCTTCGTTGAAAGGTATAATTTGGGGTGATAGGCAAACGGATCAGATTGATAGTTATCACACCATATGCCACTCGAAATTACGCAATATTGATTTTCCTTCAGAGTTAGGACAATGTTGTGATTCTTTGTGTTGTAATAGTGATCATTTTATAATTCTTGATAAAATCTATAATGATGTCATAAATATTTTAACTAACGCTGCTAAGCAGTCTTATAACTACAGAAAATGCCCAAGAAAAAAAGGTTATGTAACAGGCTGGAACAAGCACGTCGCTAGCGCACATGGGGAGGCCAGGCTTAAATTTAAGATGTGGATTTTGGCGGGAAAACCTAGGGTCGGTATTGTCTTCAACGAAATGTTAGCATCACGTAAAACTTTCAAGGCTAAATTAAAGTGGTGTCAAGACAGACAAGAACAATTAAAAATGGACTTACTTGTGTCCAATCACTCAACCAAGAATTTTAAATCGTTTTGGAAAAATACCAACAAATTAAATGTGAGGCCTGGCCTACCTGTGAACGTTGAAGGCGTCCATGAGCATGAAAATATTGCCAATTTGTTCCGGCAATATTTTACTGTGCAGTCGACTCTGAGTCCGTCGTCGCCTAGCCTTAGCACGGAGGCAGTTGTGACTGAGCGTAGTGTACATTTTTCAGCAAGGAATATCTCTAATATAATTAAACACATGCAAAGAGGCAAGTCGCCAGGTCACGACGGGCTGAGTATAGAACATTTTAGATATGCTGGGGTTCATTTACCAAGAGTTCTTAGTATGCTTTTTAAATTGTTTCTGTGTCACTCTTATTTACCTGAGTCACTTATGCGTACAATTGTGGCACCTATTATTAAAAATAAGACTGGCGACATATCCGATAAGTCCAACTATCGACCCATCTCACTTGCAACAATAACAGCTAAGGTACTTGACAGTATGTTAAATAGTAATCTCATACAGCACGTCGACTTGCAAGATGCACAATTCGGATTTAAAGCCGGTCTGTCGACAGAGAGCGCCATATTGTGCCTGAAACATACTGTCAGGTACTACACAAAGAGGAGGACGCCGGTGTACGCGTGCTTCCTGGACCTATCAAAAGCTTTTGAACTTGTAAATTATGATTTGCTATGGGATAAGCTGGGACGCGCGGGTGTACCGGCGGAATGTACCTCTCTCCTTAAGTACTGGTACTCAAATCAGAGAAATCAGGTGAGATGGGCCGGTACCTTGTCGGACGAATATACATTGGAATGTGGTGTGAGACAAGGGGGATTAAGCTCGCCCTTATTGTTTAATCTTTACATAAATGAGCTGATTGAGCGGCATGTTGGCTGCTTCATAGATGATAAATGTGTAAACAATATAAGTTACGCAGACGACATGGTGCTGCTGAGCCCCTCGATCAGTGGCTTGAGGAAACTGTTGTCTCAGTGCGAAGCATATGCATTGTCGCATGGCCTAGTGTACAACACAAAAAAGAGCGAAGTACTTGTTTTCAAGGCGGGTAAGTACCACCCAGCATATGTTCCACCTGTGGTCCTTAACGGAGTAGCCTTGCAGGTCGTTGACCGTTTTAAGTACCTGGGTCACATAGTTACTAGTGACCTAAAGGATGATGAAGATATTGAGAGGGAGCGCAGGGCTTTGGCGGTAAGAGGCAATATGCTCGCTCGCAGGTTTGCACGTTGCACGAGTGAAGTGAAAATAACACTTTTTAAGGCTTTCTGCCAGTCATTTTACTCGAGCGGCCTGTGGGTGAAGCATACGCAGCGAACCTACATAGCCCTGCGAACCCAGTACAATAATACTTTTAGGATGCTGTTGGGGCTGCCCTGGCGCTGCAGTGCATCGGGTATGTTTGCGGAGTCGCATACTGACGGCTTTCAAGCAATTATGCGCAAAAAATCGGCTTCCCTACTGCAGCGTTTGCGTAGCAGTGACAACAGCATCCTTAAAGTGATTGCTGCACGAGTCGACTGCCCTTACCAGAATCACTGGATAAGGGTAGCTTTAGGATTAGTGTAAGTTAGTTTTATTCTACTAACATAGCTTTAAGTAAATACTGTAACTAACCCATTATGAGCCTATGGCTTGAAATAAATATTTATTATTATTATTATTATTATTATTATAACCTTTCCAACAAAAAAAGAATTTTTCAAATCGGTTGGCAAACGACGGAGTTAAGCGCGAACAAACCTAAAAAAAAAAAATACAAACATCCGAATTGAGAACCTCCTCCTTTTTTAAGTCGGTTAAAAATACGTTAAGCCGTTGGTCCCGGCTGTCATTTGTAGATCTGACAGTCGTTGTACATAGTCAGAAGCTTGAAAATCTGAGAACCAGACTTACCAAGGACTATCCTGCTACCCAGCTGCTGGGTTGTGTAGATCAGAGAGGCAGTCGCTTCATATGAAAGAAAACAAAATGCTTTTAAATATTAGTAAGTGTCATTACATCCAGTTCACACGTAATAATAAAACCGTTCAGAATCAATACTACATTGAAGGAGTAGAATTAAAATAACTGAGCAATGTCCGCGACCTTGGTGTTCAACTTGACCAAGCGCTGAAGTTCGATGTGCATATTCTGAATATTGTCTCACGATCTTTTAAGGTACTAGGGTTTGTTTTACGTAATAGCAAAGAATTTAAAAGAGCATCTACGAAAATTAAGCTGCCTAGTCCGTAATCTTAGAATATGGTTCAGTGGTGTGGAACCCGCATTACGAGGTTTACACTAAACAAAGTCAAAGTCAAAGTCAAATCATTTATTTCCATTAGACCATTATAAGGCACTTTTGAACGTCAAATGAGAAAAAAAAATTGATTCTAGGTGCCCATTCCAAAAGGTAGTTTTGTATGGAGAAGAATGGGCAAGAAACTCCATACTTACTCTTTTAAAAACGATGTTAACAATATTTGCATTTACAGGAATTATATAATTATACGTGAATACGATGTACCTTGCATAAAAACACTAGGTAATTGAAAGTGTGTACAAAGTATAACAGATTAAGGAATGACAGACTAAGTTATATGTACATAGATACACAGTGTTCACATATTATTACAAATGTTAAAACAGTAGACGACCACTCCTTATATTAACAAACAATGAATCAGTATGTGAGCCTGAGCAGTGTATAAAAAAGAGTCAAATCTATATATGTAATGTAAACGATTAGAGAGTGTGTCCTTTACCATCTATGCTACAGAGATCACTTGGCTAAACAACTAACCAGCTACACCGAAAGGTTGAGACACTATAATATGGAAACACTAGCCAGTCGTAGGGAGAAACTGGATTTATTTATCCTTCATAAGATACTGAGTGGGTCGATAGACTGCAGTGAACTTTTAGGCTCGTTAGAAATCAAAATACCAATTCGGATTCCCAGGTCTAACACAATATCTTTTTTTACATCCCAGGCTCCAAAACAAATCTAGGTCATTACGCCGCTTTGTAGGCTTTGTAGGCAATACAACCAAGACTTTGTAGGCAATACAACATGCTAGCTAAAACAACTAACTTAGATATCAGCCAGTCTCTGGTAGGTAAAGTTTAAGAAATGTCCTAAAATAGTAATGTAGGTAAAGGTGATTTTTTATTTGACATTTTTTTTAAAAGAGTAAGTATGGAGTTTCTTGCCCATTCTTCTCCATACGAAACTACCTTTTGGAATGGGCAACTAGAATCAACTTTATATTTTTTTTATTATGACGTTCAAAAGTGCCTTTTTAATGGACTAATTGAAATAAATGATTTGACTTTGACTTTGACTTTGACTTTGACTTTGGTGAATAGGTAATGGTAACTGTTCAACGGTAGTTAAGTACTTTTTTTTTCTTTTTTTATGGTGAAGTCAGCTATTTTATTATGCTGCAAAACTTATTCATTTCGAAATTCACTTTATTATTAGCTATTTAATTTGTTAGTTTAGTTGTAGATCTTATTGTGCATGCTGTCGTCTCCTATAATTGAAGGAGTACACCTACGAAATACTTTGGCTGTTAACAATATGTTGTAATGTTTAGTGTATATCTTTTGTTGGAGATTCTAATATAAATAAATAAATAAACATTAAACCCTTTCTGTAAACTGAAGCATTAATAAACTTATTATTATTATTTCCATTTATTATTACTATATATATATAATTTACATTTTTAAATATTAATAAAAAAGGTCCAAGCTACCAACCAAAGGGCTACCATTTTTTATATTTTTAAATGTTTTTATTACTGCTCTGTGGGACTGTTCTCCCGATACCGGTATCGGGAACAGGGTCCAAGCTACCGGCGGTCAGGGCTTCAAAGAGAAAAATCTCCTGACAATGCGGGCCGTGTCCAGAAGTACTGCCTTCTGAATCAAGCCCTTGATTCAACCGCCTAACGAGAGCCTCCTTATATGTTGGTCCAGGCTCTTGGATTATTATTATCATTATAATTATATAAAACACTGGTATTCAGCTGCATCTGGTTAGTCTGGAAGCCGCCCCCAACATAGTTGGAAAAAGGCTAGGCTAATGAGGACTTTTCATGAACTATACTTCAGCCAGATGCTAGTTCGGCCTATCAGAGTTTGGTTAAAAACCAGAATATGTCGTATCCGGTCAATAGTACGAACGTGGAACGAATCCAAGGGCGCCATTATTGAGAACACGTAATCTACCGATACTTTCGGCGCGCTTCTACAGAGTTGTGTGTTTTTAGCCCACAGCGAGGAAGACATTCAGAAGCCAGTGTTTGATCGCAGCGGAGCTAAGACGTCCCAAAACTGTACTCGATTCGTTGTGTTTAAGTGTTACTATTTCAAGTTGAGTCTGAGTTTATTTTAAATTGAGTTTGTGCTAAATTGTGGTTTCAATAAATGCCGTGTATTGTACCCTATACCCAGTGTGTTTGCATTGCACGAAACCCAACTTCTGCCCACATGATGACCGAATCTAAAGGAATAAATCCTGACGATCCAACAAATATTTCTTTGAACCATGAAAGTCACAAGAACATAGTAAACATCGCATCAACTAAAATGTATTTTTGTTTTTCCAAATCCAATAAGTTCTTCCAATCTGTACCGAGGCTTATACAATAAAAAAAAACAATTTGACTATGCCTCGTCTTGTCTGTCAGGACGATCCAGCAATAAATCTAAGTGATAAATTGCATTACCCGCCATGTTCACGCGTGGTGTTGCCATTTTATCAGTTTCATGTGTTGTCAGTGTGAAAATTGTTTTTGAAATTTTTGTCTGCGTGGTTCGAATATTAGATTATGACTTTCAGGACTTAAAATCAAAGCCAATGTTAATTTTTTTATTTCAATTAAACAATTAAAAGTCACTTTTGAACTTCATTAATAAGAAAAAAAGTATTTAATCTACATAGTTGCCCCTTTCAATTGTTAGATTCACGTAGAAATTACTGTCGCGCTCAGAGAATGTCGACCGATCTAATCTTAGAAACTGCTGTACGGATTAACATTATAGTTCACAGGAATAGAACAGTGATTTGTCTAGAAACGTCATAGGCTTATAATTTATAAACACATTCATGCGGATGAAGTCGCGGGCAAAAGCAAGTAATTTTTTTTGCAATAAACTCACTTTTCACGTTTTGTGCGAAGTTTGAGTGCGAGAATTTGAATTTTTTTTCAAACATTTTTTTTTATATTCAGTACCTCGTCTATTTAATTGTATTACCTATCGCGGACACTTTTTTGTAAACAGCTGAAATATTTAAACCACGCGCCTATTTTAAATAAAAAATACGTAGCTCTAACGAAAATAAAAACATTATAACAGAATGATACAATGTCAAAGAAAAATGAAAATCATGAACTTCAAAAGGGCGCCATTTTTTCCAGCCGGTTATTAAACTTTTCACGGCGTACGACGTGATAAGGCTAAATTAACAATTAACCTGAGGTGGACTACAAAGTAAGGAATTTGTTTTACATATTTTCAACACGAACAATATAATCTTTTAAAGGTATGAGGAGTAGGGATGAAAATTCCTAATCTTCCATCTTCCACTGAAAAGGAAGGATCCTCCGACCACTTTTTTTTTGTTGCGGAATCGCATCTCGTAGGTCATGTTAGGAGGCTGTTGGCTACTTAAGAGCGTGTATTCGATTCGTGACGAAAATTTAATGTTTTCGCGTTTTGCCCAGAGCAATATCGTAATGACGTGAGCAGATTATTTAAAGACAATTACAGTTTTAGAATGATTAAGTTTTGCATTAGGGAACTACAGAGTAAAAGTATAATTTTCAATTATGGTTTTTTAAAGCGAAGACAGTCCTTTCATAGCGTTTTACGAAAATAGACGTCAGAGTTAACTCTCAGGACGAATACAACCATTACAGTATGCCGAAACATTATGTTTTATGCGTTTTTCCAACAGGATATACAGTCTTAAAGTACATAACAGAGCCAAAATTACGAAAATATTCATCATCACCATCATCATTTCAGCCGAAAGACGTCCACTGCTGGACATAGCCCTCCCCCAAGTGTCGCCACATTGTCCGGTCCCGTGCGACTCGCATCCAGCGGATCCCCGCAACCTTTAGCAACTATTAGATATTAAAAACCAGTATTAAAAAAGTACAAAATCGGTTCACTTCAACAATTTTTTTCCACTAGTATTTTAATAAAATTATAACTAATATATATATATATTGTGAAACTAAAGGTTATGCTCAATATACACATTTTTTTTTCAGTTCCTTGTACGAACTAATTTTTTTAGACAATTATTTTAAAAAGCACTGTAAAACCTCGCGCGCTGTCGTTTGCCGATCAATTTCAATGATTCGTGCTTATTTCGTGCGTATTTTGTTTTCTGATGCACACAAAGAGACATTGTATTGTACTAGTGCGTCAATGCTGCTACGCCGTTCTAGCAATTATTGTTTAGATTTTGAGTTGTGCTAAATCTAATACGCGCCCTTAACTACACTTTACTGTGGTGCCTTCAAATAAATTTGAGGGCCGAGTCAGGGCAAAAAATCTATAAACTAAGCGACTGCACGCTAAGGGCACCCCCTGTGGGGTACGAGCGTCGATTTAGGGCGTCACTGGGGGAGGGCAGCAAAGGGACAGGCTGGATCGGATTTCCAATAATTAGGGACGAATTTAAAGGTACAAGCTTTGCGGCGTGGGCTAGCACGAGCAAGTTGGTCGGGAAGGGGACGTACTCCGTCGTCGCGGCAGGGCTCGGCAGCGAGGACGGAATAGGCGGCGCGTCGGTCTGTTTTTATGTTTTCTCAACGTGCTAGTAGCCCTATTGCACTCCTGGAGGAGAGTTATAATAGCGTCGTCGGGGTCGGTCAGTGTATGTGTCTGTGGTCGAACGAGTCTTGCTAATGCGGGAGGGAGTATACCGGGCGGTCGATACGATCAAAGAGTTAGGGCGATAAATTGTCGTTGGGATGTAAATATGTATGTATGCTAATGCCACGGAGAACTTTGATGTCGTAGTTCGCATGTGGTGCGATAGATGTCGTTATGATCTCAATCTACACTAATATAAAGCTGAAGAGTTTGTTTGTTTGTTTGTTTGGTTGAACGCGCTAATCTCAGGATCTTCTGGTTCGAATTGAAAAAATATTTTTATGTTGGAAAGTCCATTTACCGAGGAAGGCTATAGGCCCATGCGAAGCCGGGTCAGGTCGCTAGTTATGTTATAATTAAGATCTAAGGCCTCCGTTCGCAGATGACAATTTGTTGGGTGTAATTTTGAAAAATCACACCAATCCACGTCACTATGTTTTCTATGTTTCGAAGTAATTGTAATGATTGTTAATATAATAACGCTGATTAATGTCCTTATGGGTAGTCAGACGCCAGAATTTCTGACAACCAGTCTTACCAGTATCTGGGTTGTGGGGTCAGACAGGCAGTCGCTCCATATGAAACACTGGTGTTCCACTGCATCCGTTTGGCCATATTAAACAGTTATTGCTAAAAAATTATGTAGGTAACACTCTCAGATTACGAAACAAAAGGCAGATACACCGTGCGGAACAATGAGAGTGAAGCCACCAAAGCAAATACAAATTAAAAAACGAATATCTACAATTCGCTTCGCGCTTTACTGACACGAGTCAGAACAGCACGAAGCGAAGCATCGCTAAAAAAAAAACAAATACTTACTAATACAAATAAAAATTCTAAAGCGAATACAATCACGAGATTGTAGGTATTCGTTTTTAATTTGTATTTACTTTTGTGACTTCACTCGCAGTGTTCCACACGATCTATCTTCCTTTTGTTTGATAATCTGAGGTAACACTAATACTATTAATAAACGTGAACTATTTTACTAGGCAGGGAAAAAGTAATTAACGTGAATTGCGGAAAACTAAAATGCCCATTAAATATTACTTGTAAACGACATCTTTAATTAAGCACGGTGTGTTTAGGGCTGTAAATATCCCGAATATTTAATATTTCTGACTTAATTATCAGCCTGACTGCCGTCAATAAGTAGAACAAATAACGAAGGACTGGGGTGACCATATATACCTTTTTTATCAATACTATTTATCTTGAAACGGCAAGGCGGATAAGCAAGCTAATTTAGGTTTGTAGACTCTCTTTTCATCAAAATACCAACATGAGTGAGCTATGGAGAGAGTTATGCTCGGAGTTACTATGCGCGAGGTGACTAGGTCTCAGAATATGCAAATTGTAGTGGCAATGGGCAGGCCACATCGCGCTCGAAGAACCGATAATCAATGGGGAAGAAAGGTTCTCGATTGGCGATCACGCACCCGAAGATGCAGCGTTGGTAGACCTCCCACCAGAGGGACCGACGACACTGTCAAGGTCGCAGGTTACCGGTGATTGCAAGCGGCCGGTTGCAGCTAGTTGTGGCGTTCTATGAGGGAGGCCTATGTTCAACAGTAGAGACAACTTTCGGCTGATGATGATGATGACTGTAGGCCTATGACTGGCGATCATACACTTCGGCTGTTCTGCCTACTTATTATGTTTCTCTATGGTCTGGCAGAACAACAGAACATCGAATGACTTTACTTTTTCTATTCGCGTCGTGTTGAAAATATAATTTGATTATTATCATTAGAGCTGTGTTTATTTGAAGAGTTTCTCAACAATTACCAAATATACACAACAGACTCTACAGTGGTGACCCCGAGAATTAACACGTGCTACTAGTGCCACCATACTTGTGAAAAATAATAAAATGAATGATTCCGAGCAAGTGGACATGGATGTTGCAAAGAAGTCTGAGTCTCAAGATGTGTTTCGGCGTGCGCGTTCCGCCATTTCGGCCTGAGAAGCCTGCGATTTGGTTGGCACAAATAGAAGGTCAGTTCACGATATCTAATATTACGGCGAATACAACCAACAATTTTATTACGTCGTCAGTCATCTCGACCCTCGGTACGCAACAGAGGTTGAAGATATTATCGTGAATCCACCAGCGTCCGATAAATATGGAAAATTGAAGGCGGAGCTCATAAAGCGACTCTCGGAATCCCGCGAGAAAAAAGTGCACCAACGGCTGACACATGAAGAGCTTGGCGATAGGAAGCCGTCGCAGTTCTTCGATAAGGCTTTTTTGAACCAAAACAAAAGAATTCTTTGAATAAATATTAACACAACCTAGGAAATGTAAGAGCGAATAATAACAGCGTAATCAAACTCGGCGCAGGCTTAATTCGGAGTCTCCCTATTCCCGACGGTGTCACGTCGGTACATAAAAATTAAATGTAAATGCGCAATAAAGCCCGCCTGGCCTTGTTTCCGACTTCAAATTATTTACTAGATAGACCTTCCAGTAATCAGAGTGACGTATCTGTTTGCTGAGATGACTTGATTACTTTCAAGATTATTAATATTTTATTACTTTTTATTAGAAAACTCGTATATTTAATACCTACAAGTTTTTATACTAAACTGGGACAGATAGTATCGTTAATTTGAGAAAATTACCTATATAATGTTTGAAGAAAAAAAAACAAAGTTATATCAACTTTTAGTTTTTGAAGGCGACATTATATAACTTTAGCTCGTCGTTTTTGTAGTTTTGTTGTTTCGTATTTCCACCGACTTTGCCTACCAAAGTAAATATGTGTTCCGTGCTAAACTTATTTTTATTATTCGCATATTATGTGACAACTCCTGACTGGTTGAGAACATGTTCTATTTGTGAGTTTCTTTAGGCACAGAACCTTTGCACCACACCCTAATTTGATGCGGTTGTTCCCTTACTTAGCGGTACAACAACAGAACGAGAGAAGTTCTTTTGGTGATCTGGCTCAGAAATCGAAAATTTGGAGCGAAAAGCGTTCACTTATTGTCGTACATAACTTTTATAACATACAAAATGTTGTAGAATATTTTATGAACACGTTCTACTCCCCGAGGAAACAACAAGTGCAGGATTTGACAAACAACAGACGTAGAAATAGTAATTTCGCTTCTAACGTACGCGAAAGCTTTAAATTGTTTGGCACTGCCAGTCGGGTGAACAATGACAGTCAGGTTGGTATGCATTTCAAAATTTTGTTAGAAAATATCATGATTTATGAGGAGGATGCTAAAAGCGACATTTTGTTAATGAGTTCGTACTGCTTCCCTTTTTGTATATTTCCGAGGCATGACTTAAACACAGACATATTACTAGGGCTTAAATAGTAGATCAAGCACGAAATCGTGAAGTGAAATGCTACGGTTTTTTAATCATGTGCTACTACTTCACATATGAATGAACGACGAAGGTATATTATTTCATTAGCAGTGGTTGGACTGCGTTCTATTTATATTTTTCTTTAATTCGTCCCCCACACTAGGCATATTCCTACCTACAGTAGGGAACATTTGCTCCGTGCGGGAATTCAAACCGCTACACGCAGAGCAGCAGCAAATTGCCCTGCCACTGCGCTAACCGTGTCATCCATAATTATTGCTTCGTTACTTTCATCTAAACGATCCCGAACCCATTATTTTATATTTACTTGCCTTATCAAAGGCTTAATCTAAAGGCTCACCAGTATTGTAAAATACTGTTTGTCCAATAACGGCCCCGAATCCAATGTGCCGTCACGTTCACATAAATAAGTTGTACCCAAGGTTCTAATTTTGTTTATCATTATTTATTGTCTCGCGTATCGTTGAGTACAGGTATTTTAAGCATTTCATCGTTCTAATTTTATTTGGCACTAATTTTTTTTTGGATCCCTAATAGTTTTGGACGTTTAAATATTTAAAGTTTTAGGAACTTTAATATTCAAAGTTAACGTAGTTTTTTTATTGGCGTAAGTATTTACAGGGCCAGAAGTTTCGGATATTAGACCGAACGAACTTAGCTTTAATTTATAATATTTATGTAGTGATGTGATGGTATGACTGTAGTATTATTTTATTTTATTTAAAAGGACGAAAAACAGCTACAATATACATAATATTAAACTAAAAGTGGTGCAATGTTGCAGCAAACTGCATTATCCACATATTTACATATAGTTTTTGCCCGCGACTTCGTCCGCGTGAATGTCGATTATCTCGGATGCAGACGAAGTTGCGGATTAAAATGTAACCTATGTCATTCCCCAGGACTTAAACGATCTCCATGCCAAATTTCATCAAAATTGGTTCAGTCTGAAAGCGTAACAGACAGAGTTACTTTCACATATAATATTAATAATAAAGTATGTATTAGTATGGATAAATAATATATTATACAAATTAAATTATTACTTATTACGTTTGCTAAAAATTCAAGATACATTAATCAAATTATTAAATAAAACAAGCAAAAACATGCATTAAATTAAATTATTACATTAAATTATACAATGAATTAAAAAATGTAAAAGAGGGACTCGTAAATTATTACTTTAAACACGTACATTTATATCTACTTTATTTATTAAAGCTTTATGCACAAAATGTAAATAAATATTGTACAAAGACGGACTTAATGCCTTGGGCATTAAATCCCGAATCTTGAATTTATCAATTCATTCATTATAGCAAAGAGACTAGAAATTTATTAATAACAATATATGACTCCGAAATATAATAAAATAAACTCAAAAACTCAAACTCAAACTCAAAATCATTTATTTCAATTAAACCATTTACAGGTACTTTTGAATTGTCAGAGTCAGTCAGTCAGAAAGTTGAAGCTAGTTGCTCGTTCCAAACAGTAGGTTTCTATGGAGAAGAACGAGCAAGAAACTCCATGAACACTCTTTTAAAATCAGTTATATTTATTAAATTTAGGTTACATCATTCATGTTGAATCTAAGGGTACAATGTGAGAACAATGTAACAAGTCTTGCATGTTAAAAGAGGTCTAGAGAAAATATAGTTATAATAACAATTCAAACCAAAATTTAAAATAACCGAGGCAGCTAAGAGATGACCAGTCCCAACCGACGGCGTCCGTTCACGAACATGACGCATGGATCGGCACCATTTAGCTCAACCATTTTGAAGGGAACCAAATGATCCAACACATGCGCCACCGTCAGCGAGACATTCAAGTGAGCATGACTCTCCCAACCGCCAGGGCATATTCAAGTCAATGAGAGGTATACCTCATAAATGGTAGCTTTAAAGAACATAGTGCTCACATGTATGTGCTACGAAAAATTATATAATACTAACACATTGAGTTTATACAATGCAAAGATAATATAGATCTACATCTTCAGCAGCTCCAAAAATAGTTAAAAATGCTAATCAGTATTAATCTATGAACCCTTATGGCTGTGGAGCTAGACCAGCTTCCAGCCAAACATTTTTATCAGTGATGTAATCACTTAATTTATAATATGCTCGGCTG
The DNA here is from genome assembly GCA_947361185.1 of Charanyca ferruginea. Taxonomy (NCBI): domain Eukaryota; kingdom Metazoa; phylum Arthropoda; class Insecta; order Lepidoptera; family Noctuidae; genus Charanyca; species Charanyca ferruginea. The sequence goes on along the minus strand of OX376077.1, from coordinate 16,424,132 downwards.
CATAGTGTGCGTTTAATACAAGACTTAAATTTTGTCTCATTTAGTTGAACAATGTGGGGAGGTATTTTATTGTAACACTTTAAACAGTACCCCATGAAAGACGAATCTACTTTAGCCAGTCTGAAACCTGGTTGAACTAGTTGGTCCCTATTTCTAGTATTATAATTATATCTGTCACCTCTTTTATCAAAAAGATGCAGATTTTTTCAAGCGTACATGATGTTTTCATAGATGTATTGACAAGGCACCGTCATTATGTTAATTTCCTTAAACAGTTCCGTTAGAGAATCGCGCATACGCAGATTGTAAATGGCTCTGATGGCTCTTTTCTGCAGAATTAAAATAGAATCGATGTCTGCAGCTCGTCCCCACAGTAAAATACCGTAAGACATTATACTATGAAAGTAACAAAAATAGACCAGTATCGCGGTATCCACATCAGTAAATTGCCGGATCTTTCTGACAGCATATGCTGCCGAACTTAGCCGTCCTGCGAGAGATGTTAAATGAGGACCCCATTGTAGCCTTGAGTCGAGCGCCATTCCCAGAAAAACGGTTTTATCGACGAATTCCAGTTTCTCTTTATTCAATACTATGTCACACATTATATTACTGCACAGCTATAAAGTATTACCTATTTGATAAAGAAAAAATTTATTCATTAAAGGCCGAGGGCCATGTTACATTTTGAAGGATTCATTTCTATGTCTCTTAGGAACTCAAGGACATTCCGCTTATGTCAACTATTCAGAAATGAGCATTTCCTACAAAGCTTTGAGATCACATTTCATGTAAACTTTGAAGTGAATGGAGTACAATTTGAGACGAATCACAAAGTGGATCTGTGAAGCGAGTAGTTTCTAAAATCTAAAACACAACAAGAAGATGAAGACATTATCACAAAAATTTACTACTCTTCTTACTTTCTAATATGAGAAGTAAATCATAAGCCAGGCCTGGCTGTATTTTCCTGCCATCTTTAAGTATAATGGGAATAAAAAGGCACTTAATATAGCCGTACATTTGCTTTTTTTTTTATTCTGGACCATACGGTATTTTTATTGTAAAAATATACTTTGTATTCCTCCGCACACCCACTATTTGATGCGCCTGTAAGCGCAATGTTATGCATGCGTCATATTACATTCTAACCAAAAACAGTGATTTGAACACAAAAAGTAAAATTCGACCCAGCAATATTTTTTTGCAAAATGTCATTTAGTTTGATGGACTGTATGCGTGGTTAACGGCCGATGTGTATTTTTACATATATTTCAGTTTATTACCGTTCATACAAAATTGAACTCAGGATTCGACCTACGCCAATAACACTTGATACGCCAACTTTCTTGATATGTAAAAAATCTCCTTCCCAAGGATGTCCACCTTAACAACCTGTTTGTGTGGTTATTGCAAGCTAAGCGTTAATATCTACACAAAATATTTTTCGTAGAAGTTTTAAAATTGCTCCAATAAAGTGTCGACTCTTCACAATACTTGGACAAATGGACGAACTGACAAAGATTGGTACGTCAAAATTATTATTATTATTATTTTTGTCGGTCCTTCGAGGTTCGGTATGATGAGAATCTGCTCCTTTTATACTAAAATATAATTACCCTAACTAAATGAAATAGCAACTGGACTGAAGGGATTCCTGCTGGTTTAGTCGTGTCCAACCTTTTTTAAATATGGTTTATTAGTTCAAAACACAGATCAAGTAAAAAAAGGTAGATAACGCATTTAGAATAGACAACTGTCGCCACTTTTTTATCTATGGGTAAGTCCCTGAAGTGTTGCCACTTTAAAAAAAAAGTCCCTGATAAGTACGATAATATATACGTAATAATAAAAATAGGTAGTATGCGAATGCGAAATTAAACCTGTTTGTTTGTTTGGTTATTTTAATTACTGGAAACAATATTCTTCAGCGTGAACAATTCGAAGAGATGATGAACTTAGGATTAGGAGCCTTGTAGGATTACTTTATTAATTTCGATTTCGATTCGATTTAAAAAAAAAATACAGAAAAATAGTAAGTCCAGTAGTAGTAGCCCAGTTGGTGTGTGAGCAGAGAGAAAAAATACAACAAAGGTTATGTGAAGCACGTTTATTTTCATGGAATTAAAAACATCTTTATAATTACATGCGATAATAAAACTATATAACTATAATACACAAAACTAAATAACTTTTAACATTTTGGTAGGTATAGTAGCAACAGATAGGTATACTGTATACCGAGAAAATCGCAAACATAGGTAAATAACAGAATATTAATTTAAAAGAGATCTCCTTTTATTTGAAGTCGGTTAAAAATATCCTGTTCTATGGATTTGGCGAAGTTCACGTTTTGTATCGTAAATGTCAGTCTTAACAAAATGCTCTGAACAAACCACACTAGATGAGGATGGCTGCCATTGTGGTTCATTTCGGCTCAGTCTTATAGCAGTTACCCATTCGTTTCTTATTAAAATATTTTTTGGAAACCTAAAAACATAATATTTGATAGTAAAATAGAAGAATATGAACTCAAGAATTTGAACAACAAAAACATAAGCGAATTCAAAAATAATTACTTACCAATTTAAGGTTTGAATGTATACGTAACATAAAATCACATAGGTCCAATAGACTTAATTATGTTTGTACGACTACAATCTATTTACCCACAATTTAGGCTACAAAAAAAAAACTACTGACATCACTTTCCCGGTACGTCACTTCGTGACAATGACATTACATACATATTTTGAAAAACCAAAAAAATATGTTGTTTTGTGTATACTTACGTGTGAAACGACACTCCCTCAGACTTTTTGTTCACTTTGGAGTTGATTGATCACCATTTCCAACCCCCGACGCCCCGTGAGATACTAATGAAAACAGCATGGTTTGCTTGCATGTGTGTGCGTGAGCGCGTGTGTTTACATAAAGTAGCAGGGTTTTGTGGCTTCACTAATAACAAAGGCCGTGCGTTACCTACCTTTTTTACTTGATCTGAGCTTCAAAATAGTACTGAGATAAACTTCTGGTCTAAATGAGAAAATAAGAACAAAACAGTCTGACACGAGGGCTGACAGGCGGTTTTACATAAAAGAATATTGTAATTGTAATTCATTCAATATCCAAAATATTATAATAGTGTTGTAATGAACTGTAGTTTGGAGCACACATTTGGTACCGTGATCACATTACTTTAGTTTCAAAAGACACATAACTTTGTACATAAGACAGGGCCATAAATCGGAATTAATAAGATTGTCGTGTAACATCGCTAATATTCTCCTTGTATATACAAGTTCTAGCTTTGGTTAATTACTGTCAATTAGATCATTCCTTATCATTCAGATTACGTCGTAAGTACTACTTATGTTTGCTATAAACATTACTAAAAGGTTGTTTGTTATAATGACAACATTATTCTTTTGGTACGTTTCGTTGGAGCTGTTTAGTAGTTTAATTATGTGTAATGACTCTGAGGAATGAGACACATATACTGCCGTCACGCGTCATAAGGAAAAAGGGCATAACTAAATTTTTTTCCGAAATTGAGTATTATTTCATATTTTTTTCACAAAATGTCAGAATGAAAAGTCACAATTGGTTAGTTATGCCCTGTATTCGTAATATTAATAACTTTAGTTACTTTTTTATGTTACGTTGAAAGAGAAAATGTTAATTATTTAATAATTGCCTATAAAATAAAAACTTATATTTCAATAATCTAAGTATAGTAATCGTGAAAATTAACTAATTTTAATTCATTTACTTTCGAAAAATAATATTATAGACGATATTTTTCGCCAAAAACCAATAAAAATTTTAAACTCGATTTTCTCAATATTTATAAAATGTTAGTTGTGCCTTTTTTCATTATGGCGGCAGTATACAAGACTAACGTTTATGGTTATTTAGTAAAAACTTAGAGAGCATCGATACATAAAATCAATAAAAATTATGTCATCGATCATCATCATCATCTGCCTAGCCTTTTCCCAACTATATTGGGGTCGGCTTCCAGTCTAACCGGATGCAGCTGAACACCAGTGTTTTACATAGAGCGACTGCCTATCGGACCTCCACAACCCAGTTAATGGGTAACACGATACCCCTTGGTAAGACTGGTTGTCAGACTTTCTGGCTTCTGATTACCCGTAACGACTGCCAAAGATCTACAAATGACAGCCGGGACCAACAGCTTTACGTGCTTTCCGAGGCACGGAGGGAACTCGATATGAAAGGGATAGTCACCCATCTACAGACCAACCGCGTCTAGCGCAGCTTAACCTGTGACCGATCGATCTGCACGGCTTTAACTTAGCCACGAGCCCCTCCGTGCCCTCCAAAAAATTATGTCATCGATCTTAATATTATTATACCTATAAATGCGAAAGTAACTCTATCTGTTTGTTGCCCGATCATTGGGATCTGGCAACACGTGGTGTTCCGTCGCTTCCGCGGGCAAGTACCACAGGACAGCACACAGTCAACTTAGTGCAATTTAGTGAAGTGCTACTAACATAGTCTTAAGTCGTTTCTATTAACACAAGGTTGAAATTATAAAGTATGTATGTTTAGGTTAAGGTATTTATCTATGGGCCTATGCAGCCTGAAGTAAATGAATTATTATTATTATTATTATTATTATAAAAGGTCTATATGTCCCTGATAATTTTCATTTATGCGAACGAAGTCGCGGGCAAGAGCTAGTAGACAAAATGGCGACAAACATCAAAGGGTTCCATTTAATTATTATTGAGCCCCAATTTGCGAACGTCTGTCGATCGACAGATCCGCCTCTGAGAATATTAGCACCCGCACTAATCCCTCCGGTTGACCTGCCTAAAACGGTTGTGGTCGGGCCATGAGAATATTATAAATAACAAAGTTAGTCTGTCTCCTGCTTGATATGGGGGTCAGCGGATATTATGATTTGTTTTTAATCCTCCACTATACATTTTTGATGTGTCCTCTACTATATATTTTGTTGCGTGACCCAAGCTTGGAACGTTTCTCCATGACTGGTGTAGCCTCGGTGTTTTTCTGGTGGTCGCTACTGTTGATTTTGGCTGGACAGTATATGGCTGCATCCATATACTGTCCTCCACGGCATATGATAAGAAAAGAGCGATATTAACATCTCTTTGAACTATTAGGCCAGAGATTTATCCTAGGTGGCGATTTTAATGCTAAGCATACGCATTGGAGATCAAGACTTACTACATCTAAGGGAAGGCAGCTCTTGAGTGCAGTTAAGCATAAACATTCCGAAGTTAGGAGCACAGGTAGACCAACGTACTGGCCCACTGACCACCAGAAAATACCGGATCTTATAGATTTCTTTATATGCAAAAATATATCCGCCAATTACATCAGTTTGGAGGAAGGTTTTTATATGAACTCGGACCATTCTTCGATAATACTAATGCTTAGCCAAAAAGTCTTACTCAAAGAAAGCCATTCAACCCTGGTTAATAAGTTCACAGATTGGCAAAATTTTGGCCTTGATCTAGATAATATTATCGACCTTAAAACTCCGATAAAAAAGCAAGATCAGCTTGACTCAGAAGTAAACAAATATATTGTTAACATCCAACAATGTGCGTGGAACAACACACCGCAATTAAAATTTAAATATAAGGGATTTGTCTATCCTAAGGAAATTGTGGATTTACTATCTGAGAAAAGGAAACAAAGGAAGCAATGGCAACAAACAAGGTGCCCGCGACATAAAACATCACTTAACAACCTAACGAAACGATTAAAGAGAAAAATTCTTCAATTTGAGGACGAGTCTCTGAATACCAACCTCCTGCAGCTAACCAATGACAAATCAACGGATTACTCACTTTGGAAAGCGACAAGAAATCTAAAAAGGCCGATTATACAAATACCGCCCATCAGAGATTGTGACGGAAAATGGGCCATAAGCAATGACCAAAAGGCGGTAAGGTTTGCTCAACACTTAGAAGAAACTTTTCAACCTAATGAAAGTTCGATTGAAATACTTGAGAGTACAAATTTATCACAAAACCAAAAAATTAAGCTTGTGACTCCTAAAGAAGTAATGAGAGAAATTCAAAATAATATTAGCTCGAAAAAGTCTCCAGGTTACGACCTCATTACAGGTGAAATTCTAAAACACCTCCCGCGCAAAGCCATAGTAAAGCTTACCAAGCTTATTAATGCTGTATTTATGCTAAAACATGTGCCTGAGTCATGGAAGGTTGCTGAAGTCATTATGATTGCAAAGCCTGGGAAACCACCCCATGAAGCATCATCATATAGACCTATTTCTCTGTTGCCCGTGTTATCAAAACTATTCGAAAAACTGTTATTGAAACGGTTAAAACCAATTATAGAAGATAAAGGCCTCATTCCAAATCATCAATTTGGCTTTAGGGAAAAACACTCAACAATAGACCAGGTACATAGAATAACTAATATCATTGAAAAAACGCTTGAAAATAAGGAAGTTTGTGCCACCGTGTTTTTAGATGTCGCGCAAGCTTTTGACAAAGTATGGCATAAGACAGACGCATGCTACCAGAATTTGCAGACATCCTAGAGTCGTATATTACTAATAGAATGTTTAGGATACGGCAGGAGGACGCATATTCCGAGCTAAAAACTATAAAAGCGGGTGTACCTCAAGGAAGTGTGCTAGGCCCAATTTTGTACTTGTTATACACCTGTGACATCCCAGAACTGGAGAACAACACCATTGCGACTTTTGCAGATGATACTGCAATTATGGCTACCGGATCAAACCACAGAGAACCAGTAGAAAAAGTTCAACTAGCTGTGAACAAAGTTAATGACTGGACACAAAAATGGAAGATCAAACTGAATGAGTCAAAATCAATTATCACATTGACTTCACGAACAAACTCTTGGACTATCACCCAATCTACATAAATGGCATGCAAGTGCCTTATGCTGATACAGCCAAATACCTTGGCATAAGATCTCGACGCCAAATTGCGTTGGAAAGCTCATGTCAAAAAAAAAAACAGGAACTCGACATACGTTATAAAAGTATGTATTGGTTTGTCTATCAATACAAAATAAAATAACTATATACAAGCATATTCTAATGCCAATTTGGACGTATGGTATCCAACTTTGGGGCTGTACTAAACAAAGCAATGTCAAAATAATCCAACAATTTCAGAATAAAGTACTCAGGGATGCTGTTAATGCACCCTGGTACATTAGAAATGACGACATTCACCGTGACCTTAAAATGGAATCCGTCACCAACATTATCCAAAAATTTGCTGAAGCCCATGAACACAGACTTCACCGACACGTGAATGTTGAGGCAATTCAGCTGCTAGACAACACAGACTTAGTGCGTAGGCTAAAAAGAACTAAACCTTTTGAATTAGTGTAGTGTACAAAGTGAATGAATAATAGTAACAATGTTGTGCTATACATAACACATGAACATAGTGTTTCTATAAATTATATCAGACTCTAAGAAAGTGCTACGGACTTCTAAAAAAAATCCATATGGACACTCTTTTTAGTTTTAGTTTATCACGTAAAATGTTAAGTCAGAGATAAATTGCTTATTAGTCTTTTCGGCTAGATCGTAATTAATTATTAAGAATTTAGTTCTTATTAATACAGTACAAAAAAAAAACAGGTCTCTTCTCATACAGAGAAGATATGAGGCGATGAGAGTGGCTACGTGAGGACTTAAAAACACCTATGTTTTGGACTCGATTTCTTACCCGCTGACTCTAGAGCCTCGTCTTATAACCAACCTTGATCCACGCACAGTCTCAAAGGATTTGGCAGCATGTGCTGCTAAAAGTTTGTTTGGACGTGTTCCTAATTGTTTCCTTCTCAATCCCCTGCTATTTGTCTTTGCTTAAGTAAGTATACACTCTGACGACGGACCGTACCTATTTCAAGGTTATGAACGGCCTTTCTTACCTGTTAGTTTGTGAAATACGGTTGATTTATTGGATTTGGAAATCCAATGCGATTTATGGAGATAAATATTTCAAGGTCAAAGTCGAAACATTTATTATCATTAAATCATTTACAGGCACTTTTGAATTGACAAGGAGTTAGTGAGTTAGTTAAAAAAGTTAAAGTTTCTTACTCGTTCTTCACCTATGTACGTTTTAGATCTGGCAACTACCAGTTCCAAAACGTATATAGGAAAAGAACGAACAAGAAACTCTACGAAGTTCTGTTTGAATTATTCTTGTTGCCGCTGTATGTGATAACGTGACGACCCTATTGCCCGTTTCAAAATTTGCAAACTATTTTTCAATCACTTCCTGTAGACTTACACCTCTTTAATTCTGTAATCCTAGTAACAATACACGAAAATAAAAAATTGCTGTCATACAAATTGGAGAAACAAATTCCTATCAACCTGATATAAGATATGGGTTCAGTTCTAATAAAAAAACTAATCATACTTCATACTTACTATACTAATATAGACAAAAAAAAATCATACTTCATACTTACTATACTAATATAGACAAAGTATTTTATTCAACACATAAAATTTACTCATACAATAAAAAAAAGAAAAACCTATAACTATTAAACAAATAAAATACATATAAATGAAAAAGTAAAATTTAAGATGGCGAATTTAATTCGGCCGTCATAAATAAGAGAAAAAAAATCCGATTAAGCTGACATTGGAAATGTGTGTTCAATCCTAGTAAAAACAACGAAATTGATAAAAAAACAAGATGACGAATTTCAAAATAGTCGACATTGGTCTTAAAACCGTCCATTACTTATGATGACGAGATTCTAATACTTGGGTTGCATTGACATATATATTATGAGGTCAAAATCAACATCTTTTAGGAGCCAAGCCAACCTTACCTGTTCGTGGTGCATGCTGCCGGATAACAAACAAGGCTCTTTCAAAATTATAATAATAAATAATAATAATAATAATTCATTTATTTCAGGCTGCCTTAACCTAAAGATACATATTTTATAATTTCTAACTAGTGTTAATAGGGACGACTTAAGACTATGTTAGTAGCACTTCACTAAATTGCACTAAGTTGTCTGTGTGCTATCCTGTGGCACTTGTCCGCGGAAGCGACGGAACACCACGTCCTGCGGCCAAAAGTCTTCTTCCATGACGAGGGGCAGGAAACAATTCGGTATTCGCACCACGAACGCCTTGAAGTTAACGTTGCGGCGCGACTCCAGTAACTGCACCCTCGGCGAATACTTTTAATTATGTAGTTAGTTTATGTGAAATCTTTTTACTTTTTGATTCTGCCTATATCTGGATGGTATGGAAAAAACCTTGTTGTAGTTAGAGTAATGAACTACTCAAGCTCAAGGTCCAAAGCTCCTCTTTACTTTCCCTACGCGATGAGGAGCTGAATGGCAGGGTAAACATGCATTGGCTCTAACGCCAACCTGGGGGCGTAGGTACCCCGTTTCATTAAATGCCAATTTTTTATTTATTTCGAAATTTTTGCGAGGGTTGGCTCAATATTTATTCTAGTCACGCGGAAACATCGTGGATAAACAAAATAAAAAATCAAATGAAATAACACCACAACAGTAACGGCGTCTTGAACAAGCATGAAACAAATTTCAACAGCACACCTTGGTATCCAAAACCGACGAATTTCTTCTTCATCTCCAAACAATAGAGTTTATTATCCAGAAAAAAGAAAGAAGACTCAGAAATTGAAGACTGATTAGTGAATTACAAAATGCTTCGTAAAGAATTGCAAGCACAGAAGGAAAATGAAAAATCGCATACAAAAAGTGCAGGCAAGACTAATGGAAACGTTAACTAAGGGTAAAGAAATGCCAGCAGTCGCTAATCAATGAAAAAATAAAGTAAAGACAATTCGGGATTGAAATAGGTAGGTACTTTTGTGAATATGTGGCACAGGCGCGAAGTAATGAAACACTGGATCTAAGATAATCTAGACAGGAAAATTTACAGCAACATACATCGCTGCAGGCTGCGCGCATTAGTAAGGTACTACAAGACCATCAGGTTTCTATAGAAACTGCTTCAGTTTTCTTTAGATTTCCACAAGTTTTTGTTGTTTTGCATTTGCATCAGGGGACGTGATCTGTATTTATTATTCTACATATCGTTTGTTGTCCGTGTGGTGTCGGACGTAAAGAATAGCACCATCTCATATCTTCCCGTGGGTGTCCTAAGACCACAGAATGGGCAGCAGCGTTCTCTGTGCCTTTGTAACAACCATACTGCGATCGCCATCCCGCCTGCCAATCGTGGCGATTATGGCAATAGCCCCCCTTGGGGAGGCCTATGTCCAGCAGTGGAAGTCTTTCGGCTAAAATGATGATATCGTTTGTATATCTATTCTGTCCTCTATATGTTCCCAAATCATTCATCTGATTGTGATGAAATATTGGTGGGTTATTCTGAATACACCCGCAAAGCAGGTATATATTATATACCTACATTGATCGTCAAAACAAAAGTTATCACATCAATATTGAAAGTAAAACTTAGAGAAATAACAAAAGCAGTGTTACGGAAATTCACAAAGTACTTGAACAATAATTTCGTTAAAGAAACTCGTGCATAAAGGTTTCCTTATGTAAGTTACGAACTACGACCCACGCGCTTGAGTAACTTTTAATAGTGCCTTTTGCTCTTATTTTATTGTAACCTTAAAAATCCTTTGAGACGGAAATATGGAGAAAAACTATCGAATTACATAGGTCCCTTGATTCAAACATTTTCCTGTTCTTTGACTTTTAACCTAGTTTACAGAAAGTTTCATGAATTTGTACACATTTTCAAATGTCATAATGGCAATATAGTGCTCATAAATAAGTGTGACTCCAAATGAACGGAACTAATTGAGTGAGTTGTGAGTCACGTAATTCACATTCAACTGACAGTTCAGTTTCTGTTACCGCGTGGCAAAAACAGTTTTATGAAAATGAATGCAATGTTATACGTTACTACTACGCCAGCTTTACCTGCTGCGGTCATTCCGTGGATGGGAAACCATCCATTTCATACTGATAACCCTCCGTACTTCGGAAGCTCGTAAAGCCTCTTCTCGGCTGTTAGTAGTAGATTTTTGACAATCGCTAAGGGTCAGAAAGTCTGAAAACAAAGGAGTATCGTGTAGCCAGTAACTAGATTTGAAGGCCAGACAGGCTTTCGCTCCATGTAAAACACTAGTATTAAGCTGCAGCCGGTTGGACTGGAACCCGGCTCCAACATAGTTCGGAATAGGTTAGGTAGATGATGGCTTCACATTTATAAATAATAAAGAACTTTTGTACAATAAAGACAACCGCCTTCAAAAAGTAAAAAATAACTTTCAATTTGCAAGTCGGCGGCTTTGTCTTTCAGTTCAGGAAGATTCAGTTGCAAAAAAAAATCTCGACAAAGTTTTCTACTTTTTTTTTAGAATAGGTTTTGGATAGGTTAGGTCGAAATTTGAAAAAAAATCATAATTCGAAAACTATGAAAAGTCGCGGAACATACATTTTTCTTCTTCTGATACTCTACGATACAAGGGACCTAAATTTTATTTTTGGACGTCAATGTTTCGGCCAGTTTACACAATACAGTGATCTTAAACTAAATGTTAGTATTTTAATTTAAGCTGTATGTGAGACCGTTTTGACTTGACAGGAAAACTGGTTGTCGTTCAAGAACATCTAATTGCTGATTTTTTTTTCTAACTAAATCTTTTTTGTCCACAGCCTCTGTCGCCAGGATCGCCAAGTTCCTCGGAGGGACTGGCACTCCTCTTCTGACAACCGGTGGCTTCACCTTTGACTTTGTCAGGCCCAAGACGACTTGTCAAGACGAGTTTTATATGCTGGTGCGGACTGGACCCCTGGGCTTTGAGGACTTGGCTTATTTTATCATTAGATTGATGAAAGAGTGAGTATCAGTAAATACTTGGCCTTTAATACTATAGTCTAAGTATAGAGAAGGTCTCATTCTAACGACTTATTTTTCAACATTTTGTTCAGATCTATATAAACATATTTTATTTAAACATGGTGTCTGTTCTTATGTACCGTCGTTGAAAATTCAGTTAAGAATGAGGCTTTCATGGTCTTTTGAAACAATATTTCGACATTTGGAGTCCTGGAGGTAAGTATTGTATGTGAAAGGTCCTTCAAGTTTGAAGTCTACTTGGTATAATACCATGTTTAAGGTCCACTTGTGCCAGCCAAAATTAAACTCGAAGTTAGTTGCTTGCTCAGGCTTATTAAGCAAGACATTTTGTAGTTTAACCTTGCGTTAGCAACTGAGTTAAGTTATTGGCGCAAGTGGGCCTAAGGTAAGTAAGCACCTGTTTTGAAGCTTTGGTGTCGGGTATTTAGATAACGGTGACATTTAGTATTTATTTGATTGTTGGTAATGCTTATATCCCTAGGAACCACTCCATAATAAATGTAAAGTTTAAAAGCACTCTTCACCACGAAGAATATATTAGGTACGAGTATATGCGTTGTACATGATTTGAATGAAGTAGCTTCATAAATATCTGTCATTCGCAGGATAGAAAATATAATTATTATTTGAAGTAATAACTGCTCTGACTATTCAATATTAAAAAACCGGACAAGTGCGAGTTGGACTCGCCCACCGAGGGTTCCGTTCATTTCCGTGATTTGATCACCCATATTATGACCGCACATACCTCGATGATTGATTACATATTTTAAATAAAGACTATATTTTTATGATTTAATTACAAAAAATGTATAGTTTTCAGACTTTTCCCTGTACTTGTAGTATAAGACGATATTACTTGCCAAACGTAGTTCTAAGTTAACGGGAAGTACCCTATAAATTTTTATTCCCTTGAGAGGGTCGAAATATACGTTTTTTGCGGCATAAACGGACGTATCTATTTTTCACGTTACCTTAGAAGTTTGATTTTTTCACACCTTCAAGGGACTGTAGACTCGAGTGTATGGTTTTAATAATTAATTTCAACACGCGTTCCCGAGGTAAAGGGTCTTGACAGACGGATGGACAGACAGATAGACAGACGGAAAACAAAGTGATCCTATAAGGGTTGCGTTTTTTCCTTTTGACGTACGGAACCCTAAAAAGGTGGGAAATGGATCAAATTGTCAAATAAAGGTAACTTTGTAAGACTACCATGTCAATCAACCAGTCAAACACTTTTTAATATTGATAATATCTTACGAACTTTTTCATAATATGCTGCGATAAATATAGCCAGCCATAATGGGTCACTAACAGATTATTGTAGTATCGGTCAGTTTTAAACGAAATATTATATATTTATGTCTAGACACACAAAATTACGAAAATATTACTATTATGTATTAAAAAACAATGTTAAACAAGTACTAAATCGGTTCACTTTGGCAATTTTTTTTTAGCAGTATTTGAATAAAAACATAACTGATATACCTATTTATTTTATGAAAATAAAGGTTGTGTTTAATATTTCAGAATATTTTTCAGTCCTTTATACGAACTCATTTATTTTAGACAATTATTTTAAAAAGCACTGTAAAACATCGCGCGCTGTCGTTTGCCGATCAATTTCAATGATTCGAGCTTATTTCGTGCGTATTTTTTTTTTTCTGATGCACACAAACAGACCATTGTATTGTACTAGTGTGTGTCAATGCTGCTACGCAGTTCTAGCAATCGTTTGGATTTTGAGGTGCGCTAAATCGAATACGCGCCCTTAAGTTTCTGTTATGGCTTTATACTGTTTTGTTATACGGTTATGACTAGAAGCATACACTGTGAATTATAAGTCTCTGAGCAGAGAAATGGCGCGTTGGCGCCAAGCCTGCTTTGTCGCAACGAAAAAAACAAGCAAGCAATTGTGTAAACGCGCTGAAACGTCGCACACACTCCCTATGCCTATCATATTGTACTCGAATATCCATGTATTGTACTAACAGCCTTTACAGAATATTGTTAACAAAACAATACCATGTTCCCTACTAATAATAGAAATGGTACTTATTCACAAACTTATCTATAAAGTTGTCCCTCAAATGTCCAAAAATAATAAACATTCGGGCTTTCAGCCTTATCAGATTTACTTATCTATCTTTATTTATTCAGCAAAGTACGTACTTACGCATGAAATTTACGCCACTTGACATTTTCAGTGTAATGAATGTAGATAGGTATGTTAATGAATTTATTGATAGTCAATTTTAGAACTTCTTCCTTTGTTGTCGTAACGGTGAAAACTGTTTGTATTGTGAACACGAAAATTCTGTGAATGTATTTCTTATTGCGTCATCGGAATTTTGGAGTCTTGTAGAACTAATAAAATTTTATATAATCTATATCTGTATACTAATAGGAAAGATTAGTATTTTTGTATGTAACGAATAAACTCAAAAACGAATGGTCCGATTTCGAAAATTCTTTCACCAATAGAATGCTATATTATTCCTGAGTAACAGAGGCTATATTTATCCATTGAAAAAATTAGGGATCCTTGAAAAAATTCACGCGGACGAAGTCGCGAGCAAAGTGCTAGTAGAATACATTTGGATGTACAGAGGGCACATCAAGCTACCTCAATCTGTAATTTTTTTTTTTATGTTTTACAACTTTGTTACAAAACAATAAGGTTCATTTTCAATTGGGAAAATTTGACAGTTGGGATATCTTGATCTGCTGGCTTCTGTACCTATTATAATATAACTGGCACTTTATTTATTTCACGTGTGGCCAAATACTCAAACGCTACTCAATTTTAAGATGCCGTTAAATCTCGTACTGTCACAGTCATCATCATCTGGTTAGCCTTTTCCCAACTATATTGGGGTCGGCTTCCAGTCTAATCGGATGCAGCTGAATACCAATGTTTTACATGGAGCGACTGCCTATCGGACCTATAGGACCTAAAGGTAACACGATACCCCTTGATAAGACTGGTTGTCAGACTCTCTGGCTTCTGACAACCCTTAACGACTGCCAAAGATCGACAAATGACAACCAAGACCAACTGTTTTACGTGCTTTCCGAGGCGCAGAGGTAACTCTGTATGAAATGGATGGTCACCCATCTACAGACCGACCGCGGTAAGCGTAGCTTAACCTTTGACCGATCGATCTGTACGGCTTTTACTTAACCACGAGCTCCTCTTCTGCTGTTCTGTCACAATCAGTTTGACATAAAGTGATAGAGATCTTAACGTTGAGTAGCGTTTGAGTATTTGGCCGTAACACTTTCTTTATTGATACTTGGGTACCAAGTAAGTTACCTGCCCTGTATGTCTTTTGATCGCAAGTACGATTGTTAAGCGTAAAGCCTTGAGTTCGATGCCCAGGTCGAGCAAAGTGATATTGGGTTTTGTTTTAAAAATAATCTATTTGTTAAATATAGGTACTCACATACAAAGAGTGAAAAGTAAACAGTATGCTATGTTTGCCAATGATGACAAAATCCTTTATTTACACACTAATCACACACTCGCACTTACACCCACAGAATATAATAAAGAATGTGTGAATGTACACAAATTCACACATTCTTAGAACACACAAAGTTAGAACCCATTCACACACACACGTTTGTGAATGTGTTCTAACTTTGTTTGAACAACAAATGAGCTTTTCGTCAAAGTTGAGTTTATTGTTCATACAAAATTAACTCTTATGACGCAGGCTGTTATCATTTTCCATATTCTTTGACATAATTGTGACATGTTCGGTTGAGCTGCGTGGGCCCACGTGTTTTTTTCAATTCCTTGCTTACACCGTTACAGCCACTCACACACACACACTCACATCCCCATGTAATCATGTCAACCTTTAGACGCCCACTGCTGGGCATTGATCTCCTCAAGGGGGTCAGCCGTAATCGCCATAACTTATAATTAAGTAAATAAGTTTTTCACACCTTAAGATAAGGGAGATCGGAGTCTCCTGGCACGGGCTTTATTTTCTTAAGGCGACGATATACGCCGGCGACCTTGAGCGACCAGAGAATCGTATGCGCTGAGTCCAAAACTCTCAAAGTTTAGTCGAAAAAATGAAATAAAAATAGTATTATTTATTAAACAAAAAAAGGCGTATTCTAAAAGATAGACAATAAAATTGTCTGTAAGATAGCAAAAGTTTCGTTTAAATAATCCTGGTAGATTTTGTGTGATTATTAATGTTTTGTCCGCGTCAGACACATTTTCACGATTTAATTAAACTATTTAATATGAAATTTATCAAAAATATTTACATACCTACTAAATGATTAAGAGAATGTTCTAGTTCAACATATATTTTTTTCAAATCATTTACACAACACATTTTGACGTGATTGTCAGTTTAAAATCTGCAAACGTCGCATGTTAGCGCCTTAAAGGGAGGCTCTAATAACTAGTTTGTAAATAAGAAATTGTTACAAGACCTACTAAAAATGATTTTGACTTTAGTAAACTTTTTTATTTACCTAGATATATCGTACACTTCTGCCTATCTTATAAATAATTTAAACATTCTCTATCCAATAAAATCTTTTCTTTGAAACATAGATATACCTACTCTATTCTAATATTCGAACACACTCCCCTGTGAAATGTAAGCTTCCTCCATGGATGGGCGTAACTGCCTACCTCTGACTAAGCCAAAAAGGTTTTCTCTTAGTCTGGACCAAATAGGCACTTTCCTCCCAAATACCCAAGGGTTCCCGGTCGACGTAGTTGCTTCTTATCAGTGCCTTTGTTTGAAGACAAATATTAAATTGTACTGCGTAAATTGAAATAACTAGGTACCTACCAGCATATATTTAAATTGGTAGATGCGCCCCTACCGTATGGAAAGATGGTTACTCTGTAATCTGTTATTACATATTACCCAATGACCATATGGGGAAAAAGTTGAAAAAGTATCCAGCTCGAAGAAGAAGCTCGTGTAAGGGCGGGTTGCTTCAACTAAACATTAATAACCGGTAATAGTCAAAAATAGCGCTAACTAATAGTCAAATAAAAAAAAATAGGTTGTTTCACAAAATCGTACATCAAAAAGTTACTATTACCATTACGGACCAGTCAACGTAATTTTGTGTTGTCGAACAGCTACTTTAAATATCAAAATATTATGGAATCGCTTTTTGAATAACTTTAACTGACGGATTTTTATGTCATGAAACAACCCGTTACATTTAACGTACGTTTAACATCTCACGTCATAGTAACTTTTTAACCGTCCGTATGTAACGTTAACCGACTGTTTGAAACAACCCACTCTTAGTGGCAGTTCCAAAATGGCGCTACCGTAGGCACAGGTATGAATGTAGCAGTAGTTGACGGATTGAAGTATGCCGAGTTAGAAAATTTTTACCCAGTCGCGATTGTAGCGCCAGCCTTATGTAGCCTATTTTAACGGAAACTTTTTCATACATAGAGCTGATAGTGCACCTGAACTGTACCCTCTATACTAATAACAACAACAACAATAGGTAACAATAATAAATTATTGTCAGGCTACTAGGCCACACAAAATTAAATAGTCTTAAACAACTTGCCTCGGAAAGCACGTAAAGCCGTTGGTCCCGGCTGTCATTTGTAGATCTTTGGCAGTCGTTATGGGTAGTCAGAAGCCAGAAAGTTTGACAACCAGTCTTACCAAGGGATATCGTGTTACCCAGTAACTGGGTTGTGGAGGTCCGAAAGGCAGTCGCTCCGTGTGAAACACTGGTATTCAGCTGCATCCGGTTAGACTGGAAGCCGACCCCAATATACTTGGGAAAAGGCTAGGCAGATGATGATGAGTCTTAAACAACCATAAACTAATACATATCAAAAAACCTTATCAACTAAAAGTACGTCACACATTACGCTGTCGGCGTCGTGTTTCGCTGCGTGGTGTCACGTAACCGTCCTCGGAAACGTCGATATACGACACCTTTCGGTCGAAAGTCCTTCTTCATAAAGGTCTGTAGATGTTGGGTTGGAACTCGTACCACAAACGACTTAAAGTTGATGTTGTGACGCGATTCCAACGCTTCAACCCTCAGAGTCCACTGAGTCCAGTCCGTCTTCACCCTCAAATGCGGTAAGACTTCCTCAATTCTTGTGGTGTAATACAGCTGCGAAATAACATGCACGCACGTATAATTATGGACTTATTGACGGCTGAAATATCGTATATAGTGTTAACTCGCTTACTTGTACTGCAAATAGTACTGTAACGAAAAGGAAAAACGAGTAAACGTTAGTTGAAAAAAAAATACGCTAATAATGATAATAATTTGTCTAAAAACGTAATAGTTTTTTTTTTATAAAGTAGCGCTTGAAACGTGTTCTAAAATCTCAAGAAATATCAATAAAACTAAAGATGTTATTTAGTTTTATTGATATTTCTTGAGATTTTAGAACACTTCCTGAAAGCACAAGACGGGTATTTTCATAAGTCGTTTGCTTTAAAACAACGAAGTTTCTTTAATTCGTTCACTGCTGTCTATAATAGGCTATCGACGATTGTGATTGATGCAAGATGCGTTTGTTCACTCTTCTTAGTTTTTTTTTAAACGTTGCACCACACTATACTCCATTTACAATAAGATTAGACATTTACACAAACCTTTTTTACAGTCCCTTCAACCGATTTTGACTTCTATTCCGTAGGCTTAATGATGGACATTAGAGGCAAAAAAGTGGTTACAATAACAACTGTTTTTTGCAGCTGCCATTTGTCATGCCACCAACGCAATATAAGTCAAAATCGGTTGAACGGACTGTAAAAAAGGTTTGTGTATCTATATGTCTAATCTTATTGTGAACGGAGTATAGTAATTTCTCCTGTATCGTGGGTGCGTTTACAAACATAAATAAACTCACATACACAAACAGCTAGACCCGGCAACCCTGTAGGCCATACAAATATTTTGTTCCGTGCGGGAGTCGTACCCGCAATACGCAGCGCCGCCAATCGCTCAGCTACTGCGCCAACCGTGACACGGTTGGCCACAATATTGAAATCTATCTATAAATCTAGTACGGTGAGGGCTAACTAAAGAATCATGGCGAGATTCACAAATTCATTTGTTTGAAAAAAAAAAACAATTAGAGGGTTTAATGCCTTATTATACTAGATTTTTTTGTTTAATAGTTACAGGTTTTTCTTTTTTTTATTGTACGTGTAAATACCTATTGTACATAAATAATAAATCACTTGAATGCTAAAATTTGTCATTATTAAGTTCACTTTGCATTGGGTGGTACCTGTAAAAATTAGAGGGTTTAAAATATTTTCCAATGTGGCGAATATATTACCAGGAGTAGATTGATATATTTATTTATTTACACTTCATGCACAAAGGTACAAAGGCGGACTTAATGCCTTAGGCATTCTCTACCAGTCATCCCAACTGATATACTTACCATATTTTTAAATCCCCGCATAATTGAAATATTTTGAAATGAAAATGACAGATTTTTTATTTCATCTCGTTGCCCATTTCGTTTATAAAAAAAAGAAAGTGACAAGTGACATTAACGGATTTATCCAACTAGCAGACAAATGATGTGAATCGTTGTTTACAATGGCGGAGTTGAAAAAAGTACATCAATTAATCATTATTTGTGACATAATTTCCCATAAAACGGCTATCATTGTCACGCTGTAACTATCAGTTTAATAAAAATAATAAGCTTTTCGTTAAACTATTAACTTTTAACATCCATTTTATTGCGGGATTTTAAAAATATTGTAAGTGCAGTGAAGATATTCTTTAGGTACCCGAGAGTATAAGAATCAGAATTTTAACTTCTCTAAACTTATTATTTTTTTTGTAAAAATACTGCCATGATTCTTTAAGCCTATAAGCCCTATGATGAAGGTACGGATAGCATCATCAATTGGTTACCCCTTATGAGAAAATTTTTAAATGCGTGGGGGGTAACCAGTAGTTGACGCTGTCTGTACCAGGCCTATGATGCTTTTAGTTGATTGGCTAGCTATTTTGATAATCTCAAAATACTTAAAACCATGATTTTAAGTTTATTGGCAACTACTTACATACCATCCATATATTCTAAGACCGAAAAAACCTTGCTTTTTATGTCTTGTAAGTTTTATTTGAGTGTATTGTGAAGTTTCTAAGCACGTTTTCCACAGTTTGGCTTTGCTAACACGTTTTTATTTCCACGCCACCTAGGTTCAATTGGAAGCAACTGCTGCTCATCAACGAACCCGAGGCACAGTTGCACGTTGCCGGCAAGTCTACGTGTCATCTTATGATGAAATCCTTCGCCAATTTCCTGAAAAAGGAAGAAATTTTATATACTCCGTGGGATACCACATCTGATGCTGGCCTGAATTACTCAGAGAACTTGAAGTTTTACCTCGGCTACAAATACACAAGTAAGTTTAGAATTGTAAAAAAAAGATTCAGCCATCTATTGAGTAAGTCTACTGGTAAGTAAAGCGCCGCGTCTCTTTTGACTTAACAGTTTTACGTACGGAGACAGAGATGGCGCTGTTACCAACATGCAAATATTTTTTGATCAGCTACTCAACAACAGATGTCACTAGTATCTTCCTAAACATATTTCGATTACCCACAGATACGAATGGGGTCGCGCGGTGTTGATTTACGATACCCCGGCTTACGAAATGTACGTGGGAGCTTCTGGTGGATATTTGCTTGCTCTTTCTCTACATAACTTCATGATCGCCGAAGGCAAAGATGTATTTGGCTGGGAAATTATGGCCCAACAATCTTACGAAGACATGTTGGTTCAGATCGTAGGAAATAACTATGCGAGTGAGTTAAGTTTTGGGTAACGGCTGAGGGTTTATTAACACCACTTTAGTTTTTAACTATAGGTTGTGCATTGTGTTATTTTGAAAGACTGATTTGACTTGTATTAAAAGTTTTAAATAAAAGTAGTCATAGTAACTTGACTGAATGGCTAGTTGAAATCATTCTGTGTTTCGTACTTTTACGTAAAAACATTATAAACACGGGAATCAAGTACCTAGATCAAATTATGACTAATTCCAATCTCGACACGCCCTACTCTTTTGTTTATCACAATGTACAACCATTTATATATGCCCAAAACACAGCCTTTATGAAAACTATCACGATTGATTTTTCCGCACGTGTGACGATTGAGTTTTTTGCACATATTAATAATTTTAACACGGTTATGGTTCACGGAATAAATGGAACTTTCTCTTTTTGATAAAAGCAGATATCCAATAAAGTTTTTATGTGAATAGTCTTCGCTTGGTACCGAGGAAAACCGAAGAAAAGTTTTATTTTTGTATGAAAATCGTAGGCGTCTGGAACGAGAATCTGGGGTATCTACTTATAAGTTTTTATACGAAATCAATGTTATCCATTGATGTAATAATATTAAGGATTTATTTGTTAACATAACCCTGAGAATACTTAGATAAACTTGGGTTTAGTTTAAATTATCTAGCGGAATAAAGTGGAAGATGATGATGATGTAAAAGGTAAAAATAAACACAGAATTCGAAAACATTGCTATTAAAGAAATGTTTTATAGGTAAATTAATTATCTAATTATATCTTAGCATAATAACTACATACTTTTGAAGCCCCCGTGCATTCTAAGTTGCACTTACTTACCGTATAAACTTAATTGGAATATAATGTGGAATATAACTTACTTTACAAAAGGTATCTTAAGTAATATTTTTCAGAATCTTATTTTTGTTTTATGTTTTTAAATAAAAACAAACAACTTGAAATATTAATCTGAAACTAAAATATTGGTTATGATCTACGCTACGTACTAAGAGTTTTTATGTTATTAGCTGCTTTTACGTTGCTAAGCGATTATGTACTTTATCGACGCACCTGTGCCTCTAATAACCATGGTAATAATCCAAAAACATCTTTGCTTACTAACGATAAAATTTTGTTTTATTACATTTCTTAGCTTTATATGCAAAATATATTAAGACTAGCTGACCTGACAGACGTTGTCCTGTCCCGATCTACGGGGGATGAAAAAGGGGTGAAAAAACGGGATGAAAAATAGATGTTGGCCTATTCTCAGACCTACCCAATATGCACAAAAAATTTCATCAGAATCGGACAAGCCGTTTCGGAGGAGTACGGGAACGAAAACTGTGACACGAGAATTTTATATATTAGATTGGTTCTTCTTATAATGGAGGTAGAAGAAAATATGCGAGGAATTATTGCCCTGTTATTTTCATTGCTTTATGAAATTTTACTGGAATGTAATATAAAACCTTGAGATTTCATTTTTAGACGGAGCAAAAACAAGTAAGATTAATAAAATTAAACAATAGCCTACAAAGCCTGAACAAATATTTCTTTTTTAACTTTTTATGGCGAACACAGTAACGGCTTTTTAAAATTTAACGTCAAGTGGCGGCGCCGTCGAAGAGAAGTTCTTAACTCACTTCAGTGCTTAATTCTGATTCCGCGGTGAAAATTGTATTTAACTATTCTGTAACTCGATGAAAATTACGCTAGCGCCACTTATGTGAAGCGAACTATTTTTACGTAACTATCTTATTATTTTTCATTTCAAGTTTGCACTCATAATAATATATGTGTTAGTAACAACTTACCTAAACCTATGTTAGTAAATATAAAAGATCCAATTCAATCATTCATTATAATTTAATTAAAATAATAATCAGACTTTAGCGAAAGAAAAGATTACTAATGTATTGAAATCCATGTTCTGTGTACGGGTACTCCTCAGCTGGGGTTGAACATGGAAACATTTAGGGGTTCAACATGGACGAAGGTAAACATTATGGGGGTTGAACATGGACTAAATCATTATTTTCACTTCAGCGAAGTGACATTGGAACTGAGATAGGATTCGAATTCTCGGGGTATTAATCGAAGCCACCAACGTCGTTCGTCATTTGTCATCGGACAACCATCCGTGTGCCGTACGACATCCGTACCGCACCGGCGCGGGCGACCCAGCAGTCCGGCAAACGCTTAGAGCGGTCATATACGGGCAGCTTGAAACAGTCAGAATCGACTGCTCCAAGCTAAGTCTGCATAGTGAACTAAGATTTCATCGTGCGGTTAAGCAGTTCCCAAGCTGAGGACTGATCTCGCGCAGTTATCCACTCTGTCTGCGCTCTTCCCACCTTCGTGTCGTGTGCGTCTTCCGCCCGCTTGTAACTGATCTAGCAGTTGAAACCGACGGCTGTGGCAATTATCAATGGCAGCTTCAACTTCAAGCTGTTAACTATGACTGCTCGAGTGGTCCGTGTATTTTGATCAATGCCGAACTGCTCGAACAACCCAACCTACCTAAAGGAAAGAGGTCTAAGTAGGTACAATATGTATAATATAATATTCATTCAGCAGTTTACTAAATAAGTCTGTAGGCGTTATTACCTTCAGTGGAAGGATATTTCTCTCAGGATTATAATATATGAAAGCAGTTTGATCAAACGTCAAGGTTCCTTATTAAACGCTAGGTTTTAGGTGGTCTTAAAAGCTCACCAGCTTTTGACATGCTTATACGTAATACCTATTTTGTTAAGTTTCGCGAATTCGTCTGCAATGTTTAGAACCAATTTCCTAAATATTGTAGACGAATATCTTATCTTTGTTCCCCGATAAGTACGCGGGTACGGGTACGGGTACTTATCGGGGAACAAAGAGATAAGACACCCAGACTCGTGTTGAAGATACCCAGATTCTACAATCTGAGTATGTTCAACACGAGTGAACCGGCTCATCCTAGGCAAGCGATCTTCACCTTAGGCGTCAAACAGACGAGCAGCACTTTGCTGTCAACAGAGCCAATTTCAGCTGTCGACAGAAGCAACTGCTACTGTGCAACTGCTGCAGTGTCCGACACACCGACTTCTGCCCACTATGCTCATACTAAGCTGTCGCCATTGGTCGGCGTTTGCTGTCCACGTGTCGACGGCAAATGCCGACCAATGGCGGCAGCTGCAGTTGCCTCTGTCGACAGCTGCAGTTGCCTCTGTTGACAGCTGAAGTTGGTTCTGTCGACAGCAAAGTGCTGCTTGTCTGTACGAGGCCTGCCGCATCATCACTAAAGACAAGTTGCGGCCAAATACAAGCCTTTCAGATTACAAGAAAGAAACACATGATTATTTATGTGGTTTGAAATTTTAATACACGATGATGTTGTGATGGCAGTGGATAAAACGAGTCTCTCGTAGGTGCTCGAGGTTGTAGGGTCGCAACCGGGTACAAGCACCAATTTTCTCTTTCATAATAATATGTACTGTCTAAGCATACCTTGGATATCACTGACATCCGTAAAGGAAAAGATCGTGAGAAAACCTGGACTTACAAATATACTTATTACTGGTCTTAATTACTTACTACTGGTAGGTAATAAATATAAGTCTGAAATCACCAATCCGCCTCCAGCAAGTGTGGAGTGTGGTGATTAATGCTTGTAGGTACCTTCTTTGTACAAAAAGAGGCCGTTGCCCTACAGTGGACAATTAAAAACCGGTATTTGTATTTTTATACCATTTCGTATCAGTAGAGGTTTTTGCTAACAGCACCTTTAAACAAAAAGACGTCGGTCATTAGATTTCGGTAAAACGAAATTCGAACTAAAAAATTGGTTGTCTGTAAAGTCGGTTTACGGACGATAGTTTTACGTGATAACGTCATAAAGAAACATAATGGTTGACATATATAACATCAGCAAATAATGGCTTCCGTCGAGGTGGGCAGAGCTTATTGCAGATCGTGCCTCTCTATCGCTTGTTCCACGCTCTCGCTTGCACGCTCAGGCTCAGGCGGAACGTTACACTTTTTCATGCGTGCAGCCGGTGTTCACTGATTTATAAGACGTTATTACGTCAAAAATATCATAGATTTCTTTAAAGCGTTCCCGAGGCGACAGTTTCCTAATATTTTTTAAATTAACTTCGCTTGAGGCCTTAATTTTCTCTTTATTTATAATATCAACAACGAAAGTCTCTTGTCTTGAGATCACTGTTTCGTAAAACATAAATCTCTTCCAGCTGTTACTAAAGCAACAAAAACTATGAAGGGCCTGTATTATCAGCAAGGACCCTTTCTTGTTGGCCCTCTAAGTGTAGACCGTCATATTGGCCATAATTTCGATTTTGGGGTTAACGAAAAACTGGATTTTGTTATGATGCTTTTGGGGTTAAGCAAAAATGTATCTTATCAATATGTTTTACGTGTTGTAGTATAATTTGGCAATCATAATGGGCTATTATAACATGGGGGATAGAAAGGCCATGGTTAAACTATGCTTGACGTGGTCTGCCAGTGGATGGGTGACCATCCATTTCATACCCAAGACCCATTCATGCCACGGAAACCACGTAAACCCGTTTGTCCCGGCTGTCATCCATAGATTTTTGACAGGTGTTATGGGTAAGTCTGACAACCAGTCTTACCAAGGGGTAACGTGTTATTCCAGTAACTATGGGTTGTGGAGCTCAGACAGGCATAAGTCGCTCTGTGTAAAACACTAGCATTCAGCTGCATTCGGTAAGACTGGACGCCAACCCCAACATAGAACATCCCAAGAAAATGGTATATGGTACAAGACAATCCAATGACAGCCTCCTCGAATACCATGGTTCGATAGTATTAAAATGAGTAGACATTCCGTTGTAATAGCACATCGACTCCGCACTGGTCACTATCCATCAGCAAAATTTGGATATCCAATGCGATAGACTGATTCTCCTAATTGCGAATTATGTCAGGTGATTGAAGATGTCCATCACTTGTTGATGAAGTGTGTCCAGAACAATGATAAGAGAGAGGCTATTTTTAGGCAATTCAAGCTAAATAAATTAGACGTAGGTTTATTTCATACTAGCTTTTTCCCGCGACTTCGGTAATGTCGGTTATCGTGGATGCAGGAGAAGTCGCGGATTAAAAAGTAGCCTATGTCCTTTCCTGGGGTTCAAGCTATCTCCATACCAAATTTCATCAAAATCGGTTTAGCCGTTTCATCGTGAAAGCGTAACAGACAGAGTTACTTTCGCATTAATAATCTATACTTAATACTTTAATATTATAAAGCTAAAGAGTTTGTTTGTTTGGTTGAACGCGCTAATCTCAGGATCTACTAGTTCGAATTGAAAAAATATTTTTGTGTTGGATAGTTTATTTACCGAGGAAGGCTATAGGCCCATGCGAAGCTGGGTCGGGTCGCTAGTATTATATAATGGATTATTTTAGCAGCTCTTGGGTCCGACGTAGCTAAAATGAGTTATAGTTTAGTTTCTAGAGATGTATGAATAGCTTGTAAGATGTATAATTAGTTGCAAGATTCGATGGAACTGACATATTATGTCTTAAAGATAAGAAGTTCCTAAATAAATAAAGGTTTAAAAAAAAAAAATCCCCGACATAGTTGTGAAAAGGCTCGTCATGAGTAAAACTTGACTTAGACTGATACATAATTATTTCCTTTTGTATTCAGATATTACCAACCTAATAATAAAAACAGCAACAAAAACATGATTTACGAGGAAAACTTGAAATTAAACTAAGTACAATTAAAAAAAATGATCTTACAAATGACCTATAGAGCGTTGACCTCGGCCGTCTTTGAACAAAAAATACACTTGAGCTGCTTGCAAGATGAAACAAAAAGTGTAATTCTTTGTATGTGGGGACATTTCAACCATGCGCAGGGCTCTAGCAGTCCGGAGCAGTATGTTGTCCCGTAGATTTGCGCGATGTACAGACCTAGTTAAAGTAACACTTTTCAAGGCTTATTGCCAAAGTCTGTACACGAGTACACTTAATAGATTTGGATGAGAAGGAGGTACTAAAAAGCGGAAAATAAAAAGCTTTTTACAAAAAAGACAACCGCCTTCAAAAACTAAAAAGTGAAAAATAACTTTAGCACAGAACACACATTGACTTTAGTTTCGAAATTCAGTGGCTTTGTTCTGTTTGTTGTTTTGAATTGCCACCGACTTCCGAAACTAAAGTCAATGTGTGTTCTGTGCTAAAGTTATTTCCACTTTTTAGTTTTTGAAGGCGGTTGTCTTTTTTGTAAAAAGCTTTTTATTTTCCGCTTTTTAGTACCTCCTTCTCATCCAAATCTATTAAGAAGAGTATGAAAGTTAACTACTACAAAGATTGATGAAGGTTAAACGTCAACTATGTAAAATTTTTGGGTATTTGTTGATTTTTTAAAAAGTGCTGAACCAATTTCGATAAAATTTATCTGGGACCACCCCTGAAGCATACCCTATCCGTATAAAGAAGAATTTTCAAAATCGGTTTACGTTTGCCGGAGTAATCACGTAGGGAATCGCGCACATATTTAATGTAAGTTTAAGACTTATACGGTTTTCTCATGGATGTCATTGTCAGAACCGGACCAAATTAAAATGGGACCACACGGGAAGCACTAGCTTTCAAACAAAAAAAGATTCATCAAAATCGGTTCACCCAGTCCAAAGAAATCAGGTAACAAACATAAAAAAAAAAAAAAAAAATACAGACGTATTGATAACCTCCTCCTTTTTTGAAGTCGGTTGAAAAATAGCTTGAACCCTAGGGAAGGACGTCCGCTACATTTCTTTTTGCCAAGTGTTTAAGTGCCAAAATAGCAGACTTTTTAGTAAAAGGTTTTTGGTAACTTAATGACAGCAGAACACTGACTCCTAAGTCACAGGATCACCTACTTTGGGAGTCAGGGTTTACTTTATTTGTAAGAACTTTAATTCACTGAAATTCATGTTACTTACTTAGTATTTAAGCTTTGTTGAAGGTTATTGTTTGAATGAAGATTTTTTCAACACACTTGCTCATAAAATAGCTCTAATTTCACCGCAATTAGGCACATAATGACACCTGTAATCAAACTGTGACTTTTTCATTGCTATTATTCACAAGTGAGCTATAGGGTTTTTTTTTATTTGATTGGTTGAGTTGCTTTGTTCTTTAAAAAGTTTCGATACAAAAAAGATCGTGTTCAATAGTATTTAAATAGACAATTTCAACTTGTTTTTAATAAATAAAACTTCCACTCAAATATAACTTTTATTTTCTCTGTAATAAAGAAAACTTTGAATTCCCCATTTTGTACGTGGCTAGAACGCTATCCGCGAAAAGACAAAAAAAATAAAAGAAACCTCATTGTTTTAGTCTATGGCCGATCGCCATTATTTGATGCGCGCGCATAGGAAAACTGATTAATTTTTCCCGCCATTGCGAAAAAAAAATTAAAATTTAGTATTAGGTATTTTCTTCACAAGTGTGTTGAAAAATGTCGTATGATACACGTGTGTATTGATGATTACCGTCCTCGGCTCTCTTAAGACCCTCACCTAACGGCTCGGGTCTCAATGGCGCCTCAGCGGTAATCACCAATATTACACACTTGTACCATAATGTACTATTATTATTAGTTTTATTATTGGGGGAATTTGCCAAAAATGGAGTGCCAAAAGTGGAGACCGCGTTTGGGAAAGCGTAGTATGGGACGCACCTGTGACCGACGATTTGAAGAAGGCTGCCCAAGACCGGGTTGGTTGGCGATCTCTGGGGGAGACATAAGTTCAGCAGTGGACGGCAATAAGCTAATAATATTAATTTTAAGCCTGTAGTTCTGCAGACCTACCACGAGCTCTTAACGCGATCCATTTTGGGACCTAAATTGACAGAAACCAAATACAGAAGGTCCTAAAATAGCTCTTTACGCGATCCATTTTAGGACCTAATTTGACAGAAACAAAATACAGAAGGTCCTAAAATGGATCGCGTTTGGATCGCGTTAAGAGCTTGTGGTAGGTCTCCTGGAATACTTTACAGACCCTTAAAGATTTCCAATCATCTTAAAATCATCTAGTATACATTTCTGTCTTTATTAGTAAATTAATTAATAATAATAAGGTATAAGTTCAGAGGCAACTTCTGGTTCTCTTCGACTTTTAATTAAAAATTGCTAATGATAAAGGACCTTTGACATTTTATTAAAGACAAGGTAGAATGGTAATCACGTTTATTTTTATACAAGATTTTATATTGTGTTCTAATTTGGATCGTGGGTATTGAATTCTTCACTTTGGACATCAAAGGTAACTTTGTCAAAACAAGCTTTAGAAAAATAAATATATTTTTTTTAAATCTTGTACAAACGCTAGCTAATTGGGTTTAAAAGTATGACTAATGGAAAAAAGTAATTTCATTTAGTTCTTCAGTTATGTTTCAGACTTTATTCATCATCATCATCATCATGTCAATCTTTAGACGCACACAGCTGCACAGTATAGGTCTCCCCCAAGAGGAGGTTTAACCGTACGTTGGCGATCGAAATAGGTGTTATAGTACAAGGACGCTGCTGCCCATCCTCTGGTTAATATCCCTCTGTCGTCTTCAACAACACCCACGGGTAGACATAGGGTAGTGCTATTCGCGGCCGGCACCACACGACACAACAGACCTTATTAACTAAATATTATTTGTTTGGTCAAGTGATAGGTAAAAAAAATTCGTCATGTAGTGTTCAAAATTTGAACGGGAATGTGACTATTTGACCGATAAAAAATTTTGTACATGCAATTTTCGGCAACATTTTGCCTAAATTAAATGTTCACGTTAAAAATTGAACGATATCGTCTGTGTAAAGCCCCATTTACACGATTTTCACACCTGTAGCATACAATGATTTTGAACCAACTAATTACTTGCAGCGTCTAAACACTGTTCAGATGGTGCAACTTTCGTTGTTGCTTTAACTTATTTCAATGAATAGGCAACGAAATTGCACCTAGTAAATGGGACTTAACTCAGGTTGGTCATTCTTTTTTCGTCGACAACCACGGCCTTTTCTGCTCATATATCAAATGGGCCTTACAAAACCTCATCAAGGGTGGCAGTGATAGCTTAGGAGACAGTAGGTAAGTCCTCTTGCTGGACTAATTTTTCAATAGCATGTACATCCCACCCACACGCACGAAACGTTTTGGGAATACATTCATTGTGCGTACTGCTAAGGAGTGGAATTCCCTGCCTGAGTCTGTGTTTCCTGATAGCTACAATCTGGGAGTCTTTAAGGCAAGAGTGAATAGGTTACTTCTAGGCAAGCGTGCTCCATTATAATATATAATATATATAATATTGATCTAGTCTGCATCGACATGAACTTTGTAGCAATTGTCATTAAGATGGGTTTGACATGGGGGACTGACAAATTAGTTTGCAGCATGATTAAGAGATGGCGTTATGCATTTTCGGCCATTTTGTACCCTGCGGTGTTATGATTCTCCGATACTATACGTCGGCCGATAATAAGCCTTCACGATCCATTTTCGTGTATTTATCAAGGTCTTAAGTTTTATACTCTGCAGATGTGTACTTAGATGAAGTGATAATAAAAACAACGGGATACTCCCAATGAAACTAATATGTTACAGCCGGCCAGTAAGGCTTATCGCCTCTTAAGCCACTTACCCTTGGCACTAATTTTTTTTGTTCAGTCCGAGAAATGATCCCCAGAAACTTACTGAGCATGAAGACTGTTTAAGGCGGGACCGTTCAACCCTCAGTTAATACTCCCACGAAGTACGGTTAAACAAGAATCCAAATAATCTTACTACTATTATAAATGTGAAAGTTTGTGAGGATGGTTACCCACTCTCCCAAACTTTGGACAGGATTAGGAGAGAACAAACATATGGATACATGTTTGTAACACTTTCACTCCTAAACAGCTGAACATAATTTACTGAAATTTGGTACATATTGCCTATATCTATTTTAATACATAGGATTATTTTTTTCCCGTTTTGTGTAGGATAACTTTGGACTTCAGCATAAAACTGAATAAACGGTTCGCACACTTGTAGAGATTTTAGTGTTAAAGTTGAAGCGCGTAGAGAAAATATCACTCAGTTCCCGATAGTTTTATTCATGTTTACAGGTAAAACTGTTGACGATTCCTTTCTCTAAAATTAGTCACCGCGTAGCAGTAATTGCACTCGTTGATTTTACTCGTTGATTGTAAAGTACTAATATTTATACCACTAAAATGACGCACGTATGGTGCAAGAAACCGCGTCAGCAAAACATGTACAGTTTAAGACTGTACATTGTAGTTTACGCAGACGACGTTGCGGGTATTAACTAGTCATAGAAAACTGGTACCCTGGTAACTAGATAAAATACTTTAATCCAATTAGTCATACCTACTTTAAAACTGAGTGTATAACTACGTGGAATAAACCAAAGGGTTAATGCTAAAGCGCGGGTCCCCGCCGTACGTGACGTTATGTCACTTAAGTTTGCAACTCAGATTGAGCGACGTTTATTATTTTGGGTCTATGTTTGTTTGGTCTTGTAGATATAATTTTAGAAACAAGACTACGCTTATGCATGACAAGAATTTAACATGTAGTGACTAGGGTTGCCAACCCTACTATATAATATAGTATCCTACTATATTAGAGGCCCGACTACTACAGTTTTGAAAAAAAGATATAGTAGGCGAAACTACTATATTTTAAAGGCATCAAACTCTTAGCAATAATATTCGTTTCAAAATGTGTAAGCGTAAAACAAAACGTCAATAACTATTTTTAACGACTGTGGAATGTCAAGTTGACAGATGCGTTCAATAATTCACAAAATATTCTTCAAAAAAATAACGTACCTACCGAATTTTTGGAACCTAATATTTTTTTTTCATCTTTTCGGTATCTACTATATTTTTATGGGTAAAAATTTTAGAACTACTATATTTGACCGTCAAAGAGTTGGCAACCCTAGTAGTGACCCTTTTGGAGCACAAATGTACGAAAATTGGTTACATGTGCCGAAAATGACCGAATACATGAAATAAACCTATACTCCATTTGCAATAAGATTAGACTTTAAAACAAACCTATTTTACAGACCCTTCAACCGATTTTGACTTCTATTCCGTAGCCTTAAGAATGACATTAGAGGCAAAAAAGTGGTTACAATAACAACTGTTTACTGCAGCTGCCATTTGTCATGCCACCAACGCAATATAAGTCAAAATCGGTTGAACGGACGATAAAAAAGGTTTGTGTCTAATCTTATTGTAAACGGAGTATAAGCACCATGAATTTATACCGTGTGGTACCGGCCGCAAATAGCACCACCCCATTTCTACCCGTGGGTGTCGTAGAAGGCGACAGAGGGATTTTGACCAGAGGATGAGCAGCAGCGTCACTCTGCGAACCATAACACCTACTGAGATCGCTAACATGCATCACCCAAGCATGGCGATTACGGCTAGACCTATGCCCAGCAGTGGGCGTCTAAAGGTTGACATGATGGTCATGATGACCATTTGTATGTATTTTGTATGGAATAATTATTTTTCTCATTGTTGACACTAGGCCGGGCGATTTCAGTTTCAGAATAATTTGAAGTTTACGTTAGCGCGATCGAGTAGGTATTAAGCACGCATTAGGCACTCGGTTTTGTGCGCACTTTACTCCAAAGAAACTCTAAAACAACTACGAAAAGTATGCAAAGATAAAAGTTACGAACAAACTGATTTTCAATATCTATACTCAATCGCCAGATGGAATAGCCAATAAATATAGTATGTTTGCCACAAATTGCCTTTCTCTCACAACCAAGATTGTTTGTGTTCAAGTTTCGGTAATAGTCTCATTTCTTTGTCAAACAACTTCTTATTTATCTACGTTTAATAGAAAAATGTATTTCTATTATCTTTTGGGATTACAGAAAAATACCAGTTTATTTTGGCTGCTTTTAGATAAGTGTTTGAAATAAGATTTACGCCACGTACCGTCTCAATAGTTTTAAGTGGTTTATAAAATCATTGGCTGAGCGATCGACTGCTGCGCAGCGTATTGCGGGTTCGATTCCCGCCCAGGGTAAACATTTGTGTGATGAGCATTTGTGTTTGCCTTGTGTCTGGGTGTTGTTTATCTATATATGTATGTATTTACAAAAAAAATGTATTTGTGTATGTATATCAGCTGTCTGACACCCATAGTACAGGGTCTCCCTAGTTTGGGGTCAGATGACCGTGTGTGAAAATGTCCCCACATATTATTATTATTATTATTGCGGTTTATACATTTCTTCTTTTCGAAACGATGCTAAGAAATTACTTAAGGTTGAATTGTGTAAAGAATGATATTAGAGAAAAGAGAGTCAGTGATAGTATGGCTGTTGACAGAATGGAATGGAAGAAGAAAACGTGTTGAGTCGACCCCAAAATTAAATAACATGGGATAAAAGGGAGGAAGATGATGACAGTGGTTAGAATTGAAACCTAATCTTTTTTTTAAGTTCTTGTTACAGTCTCCCTCGGTGAACACCTAGGTGAATTGAGCTGTCATCTGTCCCGATGCTACGGATTTACAAACCACTACAATCGGATGACAGCTCACTTCACCTAGGTGTTCACCGAGGGAGATTGTAACAGAATAGCACTGCTGGAGTGAGTTCTTACAGAATAACATAGCTATTCTACAACACTATAGCGTATGCATATAGTCATTTAGGGAAAAGAAACTTACTCCTGAAATACACATATTATAATATCTAGCTCTGGAGTCGAGGCTTCACAAATAATGTAAAAAATGTTATGCAAATAAAGAATTATTATTATATTATTAGTGTTGTCACATGACTATGACATTTTATTATATATAATTTCTGTTTTTTTTAATAATTTGTGTTCTGTATTACGAAATGTTTCTTTTTTTCTATCTTTAATAGTAAATTAACTAGGTACTAGGTTTACTTCCAATATAAAAATATAATATCCTTACACGATCGTTCTTGTTCACTTGGGTGATTTTTAGGAAAATTTATTGAAGACAACGGGAAAATCTCATGCTCCTGTATCCGGAATGAGTTATGGGGCGTATGGTCGCAAAATTTATAATGCTAAGCCAGTGCCAAGCTGAGTACACTTAAAAATGTACTCTTTCACTTAGTCCTTTTATAGTCGTTCTTCTAACATCGAAGGGGAGGTATTTTTTTTTGTATGTTTTTGTTGTTATTGAGTCTAACGAAGTTTTGAAGATTTTTGAAGGTGTGTTAATTTATTTTGAGACTAGAAGTACCTATATTCCGTATATTTAGGTAGTTAAATAAAGGTAAACCATCATGAGATCTCTATAATTTTGATATTTCTTGCAAACATAGGTACTACATTTGTTTTGCATTTGATTAGAGATAATTTAGTAAGGTCCTTAAATTTGAACAGAACTGATATAGGCATGTTCCATACAATTCTATCTCAACCTAATGGCGACGATGCGAAAAGTGTGTTTAAATTCATGGCTCACGTTTTGTGAAAGTACAATTATTTAGGATACGATAAGACTGGGTTACCTATCATAAGGTCGCAAAATATTTGACCGAATTTCATTTCACCTAAAACTTTTCAACTTTTCTCGTTTCGTATTTGTTTATTTCATCGAATTCACGTCTGCCACTGTATCAGTTGACCTATTATCAATTCGATTATTTTCGTTGCTTCGACGTTTCATTTGGTCGAAAAACTTTTTACCGAAGTTACACTTAGCCGAAATAATATTTGTTCGAACATTCGTTATACCACTGTTTTAATTACCTGTACTAATTTAGACCAAACGCCTAGAAGTAAATATGTCTGATATTGAGTCAATGATAACCGGTACTCCACAAGAAAATAAAAATTCGTCGTTAAAGAAACCAAAAATCAAAAACTTTTGAAAATTAAAGACAATTTGAGTGAAATTAAATATTTGAAAGAGCTTTCAAAACTAATGTGTTTATTACACTGGTGTTATAGAGAGATAATTTCAGTTTAGTTTCCTACTATTTTGTTTCAATAGTTATTTAAATGTAATGGCACGTAATAAAACAGGTGGTCCCAGTAAGAAGCTTGCAAACAAAGATTCTTGCTTCAAGCATGCAAGCAGGCATGCAGCATGCAAGCAAGCATGCAGCATGCAAGCAAGCATGCAGCATGCAAGCAAGCATGCAGCATGCAAGCAAGCATGCAGCGTGCAAACAAGCATGAAACATGCAAGCAGGCATGCAACATGCAGCAAGCATTGTTTCTGTCACGGCTCCGGCGCTACGGGGTCTGGGCGGCCCCTCGCGAGCTCATCGTCGCAGATGGTTTTAACGCTCACCACTGCAGCTTCGGCTTGCCGGCCGAGCCGGCCAGCCAGCCTCAGCCGCGGCGGCGAGCCTTCAAACCGCCTGCTCCTCAGCTCGCAGGCCGCCCCACTCCTCCGCGTCTTCGCGTTTTTAAATTACACTCTAGTCGTAGGGCAGACAAGACTGCGTGAAGTCGGTTTTGCAGAGATTCGTTTCTGTCACTAAATTTTATAACATATTGACTTTTTATGACACTATTTTAATTTAATGTTGAAACTACTACCAAGTGACCGGCTATATATTTGTGATTAAATAATATTTCGTAAAATGTTGTTTTGACGGGGTGAAAATATGGAAAATAAATCATTTGGCAAATGAAAATAGTTCAAAAGAGGCTTCGGCCAATAGGAAAAAGTTATTTTGTAAATCGGAGAAACATAGTTCGGTAAAATAATACCTATGACACACGATACTTCGATGATTTAAAAATATGTTAAATAATGCATATAGCAAAAAAGACGTCGGTCAATAGTTTTCGGTAAAATGAAATTCGGACAAAAATAATTCGGAAAAGTGATCGGTTCCCATAAGACTGACATGCACTATGCGTAAAAGCCCCTATAAACAAATAAAGAAAAAAAATTATGCAGGGAAATTGATAAATACCCAACACCTCTTAATCTGGACTTCGTATCATCACCCTGAATAACATTTGTTCTACGACTTTGACCTCAACTAAATAACGTAGCCAAAAAAAAATTGTTTTCGTTTATTTGAAGTCTGTAAAGCGAATATGATGTAGGTAGGTAGTAGGTAAGCGAATGTATACAGGCACAGCTGATTGCAGGCCTTTCGTCTGCCGTGTCAGAAAAAATATATTATGCAAAATTTAAAGTGTGTTTATGAAAAAAAATGTTTCGAATTTTGAAAAGTCGTAGAACAAAATAATGTTGTTCAGGGGGGTGATGATACGAAGTGAGGATTAAGTGGTTTTGGGTATTTTTTCAATTTCCCCTTCATGTTTGAGAATTTTAACATGCAGATATCAATAAAAAGACATATTAAGATTGTTTACCTTTATTTAAATATCTGAAATCAATGAAATAATAGGTAACTCTATTTTCAAAATAAAGTAGTATAAGCAGGGCTAGTAGATAACAGATAATTTAATTTTGGTACCTAGCTGGGTTATTGTGGTAGATTCTACTAATTATAAAGTTCAAAATCTGGTCAGTCATCACAGCAACAATCAATGTCAAAAAGTTAAAAACTAGGTTAAGAGGTGTTTTAACAGAATTACAAAGACTGAGAAAAGAATGCGATCTTTAAGGCCTACGCAGACCGGGACGGCATGGCAAGGAATTTAATTTTTTTGCTAATGGACATTCAAACGTATCGATATGCAAATACGACATAAATTGCTATGCTTTAAAATTATCGCTTTAAATATCAATACGTTTGAATTTCCATTAGTAAAAATTTAAATCCCTTGCCATG
Source organism: Charanyca ferruginea (assembly GCA_947361185.1). Lineage (NCBI taxonomy): Eukaryota > Metazoa > Arthropoda > Insecta > Lepidoptera > Noctuidae > Charanyca > Charanyca ferruginea. The sequence goes on along the minus strand of OX376077.1, from coordinate 16,387,573 downwards.
CCGCCCCGATCTGCGTAGGCCTTTACGGCCTGTTCACGACTTCGGTCTTAGCGGCGAGCGGCGCGGCGGGCTGCGGGAACAAATGTACTAGCGACGAGAAAAGTGCGCGTGTTTTCGCTGAGCGGCGACTCGTGGCGTGTTTCATACATTTCTATACATTTCGCTCGCCTCTCCGCACTTAGCTGCCGCTCATAGCGGCAAGGTCGTGAATGAGCCGTTAAAATATGAGAATTATTATTGCTCCCCAGGTTTTAGAGATTTTTGTTAGTGTGATTGACCCCAGTATAAACTATTCCATTTGACTTCAATTCAATATTATCAAAAAGCCTTTTTACCAAAAAATATTTTACTAGAATACTTGGCTTAACCCCAAAATTCTATTGTCTGTCTATGGCTCCGTCATGTTCGTCATACATGCTCGGTTTTCTATTGTTACCCTAGGTCGTTCGACCGTTCTATGGTTCATTAGATCATGCACATTGAACCGTAAACGCCTTTTGTGTATTCATAATAAATAAGATTGTATCTTTATACATTACGCTAGAATATTTCGGGATACAAGTTTTATTTTTGGTAAAGTACTCGATGTTTTGATACCTGGGTAGGCTTAATAACGTATTATATTTGGGTAGATCTCAAATAGAATACGTTGTTGATATATTTTCTTATGCGAAGACATAATAGCGAAATGATATTTTTTTCCAAATTTTATCTTACCAAACATGATTTTGACTGGTATATCTACATATGTAATGTAACATATTAAAGATTGAGAAAAATGGATTAAGGCACTTAACTCACAAATTAACTCATATAGATAATCACGAGCATTGATCACCACTCTTGCTCAAGGCTGACGTCACAGACGTAGCTATAATATATATTAATAAACGTCAAATTTAGCTATAACATCAGGGGCGTAGCTACCGCCGTATCTGCCGTATCAATTATACGGGGCCCCCGGGCCACGGGGGCCCCCGAAGTGTGTAAGGAAAAAAAATAAAAACTTTCTAATTTATTTTATTTTACAAATGACAAAATTCTATAAAGCAATTACTTTTTTCCCGCCTTAAGCGTGCGTTCAAAAGTTGGCAACACTCTACACCGTTATGGCGGGCTGCGGGACTTCCCCGTTTTACTTACTTCATCTTCAACTCAGCGGGGAATCCTTCATCGATATCGCGATGTACGTGTACGTTGTTGTACTTTACATTGGATGTTAAACCACGGAGTGCAGTGCAGTGTTTATTTACGCGCTTTATGTAGATAAATGTGCATTACATTGTAATTCAGTACAAACAATATTGTTCTTCTGGTTTAGCAGTATTAATAGCGATTTGTAAAAGAAATGGGTGAAAGGAAAAGAGATTACCCCAGCGGCGCTGAGAAAAGTTAAAGTAAACAGAAAAGGGAAGAGGTTATAAAAAAAGTGCCCAAAATTTCTTCATTTTTTCAGAGACAAGATACTTTAGAAAAACTAAGAAACTACTTAAGAAACTTTAGAAAAACTAAAATCATTATCAGCATAAATGATTTAATAAATCAGTTTGCCGAAAAAAAGGCAAGGAGAGTGAATATTTAAAATTTGATTTTTATTAGTAAAATGGTTAAATTATGTTTTGATAAGTAAATAAATATTTCCTTTCACAATATTTTTTTTCTTTTGTGTCCTCCAAGCAAATTTTTTATACGGGGCCCCGACAAGACACGCTGCGCCACTGTATAACATATATTAATATACGTCAGACGTAGTTAAAATCAAGGCATATTATGATCAGCTATAATATTTATTTTTACTTCGTCACCAAAATATATAGCAAGGCATATTAATATAAATTTAAAAAATGTGAAACAAACAACGATCGCAGAAGTAATAAGGGCGAAAATATATTATTATATTATAGCTACCGTGTGTGGTGTGGTGACTAGCTATAATATATATTATAACTACGTATGTGAGGGGCTTTATGGTATTTGATGTGCAGGTTTCTTCATAATGTTTTCCTTCACCGATGTCAATGATGTGCAAGATAAACTTAGAAAGTATATTATATTTATATTTTCAGCCTGTATTTTCCCACTGCAGGCCAAAGGCTTTCTCTTTCCAACGCTCCCATTAAGAGCTATTTGGGACCAGTCTTTGTCGAAGGAGTCCAGATCATTCCGCTATCTCTGCCTGGGCCTGCCGCCATGTCGCTTGCCATGCCGAGGGACCCATTGGGTCGTGTGTTTGGCCCAAATACACAACTTCGGAGAGTGTGCTTTGGAATTGCACAACTTGATTCCCCCATCCCCATTCCATCACCGGACGAGCAGGGATACAACGAAGCGTCACCCCTAAGATACGTTTGAAGTTCCACGGTCTCGAACCAAGCGCTTTGCTTCCACATAGGTATATTACCTTTTAATTAACTGCCAGACTTTGGAATTCACTGCCCGCCTCTCTATTCCCCGATACATATAGTTTGGGTATCTTCAAGGCACAGTGAACCGGTTTATCTTAGGCAAGCATGCTCCACTTTAGGCCGCATCATCATTTAAGATCAGATGAGTTGCGGCCAAACGCAAGCAAAAACATTATAATGTCAACCTTTAAGAGGAAATGCCACGGGCTAGAGAATTGAAAATTAGGTATTTGTAAAATCTATTGCTGTCGCGCGATGCCCGAACACGAACCGCAGAGCGCGATAGAGACAACTGCAGCTTTGACCGAAAATACCTATTAAAAGTACACAAAATCAATGATTCGTAGTCCCCTGATTTCTTCTCCAAAACTTAACCGATTTAACTGCTTTTTTCATTAAAAAATAAAGAAAGGCTTTTGCCGTGTTCCTATGTTTTCTATTTTTTATGTAATTAAGTCAAATTTGTTTTCTGAATGTTTGAACACAGCGGAAAATCAAGCCAATTTTTTAGGTTTTTGAATATTCATATCTCTTTTAATAATAAATTTATGAGAAAAAGGAAAACATAGGGACATGCCAATAGTAGCCATGGATATTTAAAAAACAAATAATTGATCTACTGGCATTATCCAGGGAGGAAACAGGGGACTAAGTTTGTATGGAAAAACGGCCCTTGTGTTTCCTCGACATTATGCCTCTCACAGGGGGATTCAGCCGTAAACGCTATCGAATCGATGTTGGCATTCACAGTAGGTGTTATGGTGCTCAAAGGGCGCTGCGGCTCATCCTCTGGTCAATTATACCTCTGTCGCCTTCTACGACACCCACGGGTAGAAATGGGGAACACCCAAATATTCCGAAATATTTTATTCCGAATTTCGATATTCCGATTTTCAAAAGTCCGAATTTCCTAATACCTAAAAATTATAATGTCTATTATTTAAAATCACGAAAGTTATTTTACCGAATGTCGTAAATCCGATTTGTCTGTTTTCCGATTTTCATATGTTCGAAGAATCATATGCTCGATGAGTTCTCGGTCCGAAAAACGAAATTCCGAAATTCAATATTTCGAATAAACTGTTAAAATTAGGATTCTGATTCAATTCAGCTACGCATATATATTCAAAATGGCGTCCTCTTGTTTCGCAGACAGAAATTTCATAGAATTTCATTTCCCAGAAAATGTTTCAAATAATATTTGGTTCTTGTATTTTTATTTCGACTATTATTGTTTCAAAGACTATTTACTTGAATGAAACATATTTCACAGAAACACAATTCAAAGAATTTTTAATCAAATTTTTTTGTTTAACAATCTTATCAAACAGTAGAATTACTTTTTAACAAATATTGTTTATTCGGTGTATTTTTCTATGGAATTTATTTCAACAAAAATATATAGGTATAAAAAGAAAGACAATAACAAAAATAATCTTAAAAAGTCAATATGTTGTGCTACAAAAGTTAATGACAGAAACGAATTGCTGTGAAACCGACTCCACGTAGTCTTGTCTGCCCTACCCCTAGAGTGTAATTTAAATTCGCGTAGGCGCGGAGGGGCGAGGCGGCCAGCGAGCTGAGGAGCAGATGGTTTTAACGCCCGCCGCCGCGGCTGAGGCTGGGCAAAGCCGGCCAGTAAGCCGAAGCTGCGGTGGTGAGCGTGAATACCATCTGCGACGATAAGCTCGCGTGGTACCGCCGGAGCCCCGCAACGCCGTAGCCGTGACAGAAACCATGCCTGCTGCATGTTGCTTGCTTGCTTGCATGCTGCATGCTTTCTTGCACGCTGCATGCTAGCTTGCATGCTGCATGCTTGCTTGCACGATAAACGATTGCACGATAACGATAAAGATAATCGGAATTTTAATAATCGGAATTTTAATAATCGGAATTCGTATTTTTGATGTTCGGAATTTTCATTATGTCGGACTTTTTGTTATTCGATCTTTTGAAACTCGGTATTTTGAGAATAGTAATTATAAACGTTCGGAATTTTGAAATTTTAGTATTATAAAAATAGGATGAATGATAAATCGGAGTTGCCATATTAGGAATTTTGAACTATTCGGAATTATGAAAATCGGTATTTTGAAATTCGTATTTCTGACTTTCGGAATAAAGTTTTTCGTATTTATGTAGTGTACCCGTAGAAATGGGCTGGTGTGATTCACGGCCGGCACCACACGGTTTAATAAACGCACATGAAATAATAATATAATCACTTATCTCTTTATAAGCGAACTGTTATTTATGTTCAAATGTGAAATAAAGTTCTTTAAACCTAAATAATGACAATGAAAGTGCCATTATGGTCTGTAAAAATCACATTGGTGATATCGAACCCTCGCAACCTCGTGTATGAGAACGGGATATCTAAACCACTTTCATATTTTACTAGTTATTGTCCGTGATTTCGTCCCCGTGAATTTTCTTATCAATATCTATTTTTTCTTTGTAAAATATAGCCTATTAGGGAAAACGTAGCGTACTATTAGCTCATATTTTTTTGAATCAGACCAGCGTGTCCAGAAATTGACATGCTCAAACAAAATAAATAAATTTTGTTATCTACACTAATATTATAAAAAGGAAAGATTTGATTGTTTTTTGTTTGTTTGTATGCATTGAATAGGCTCAGAAACTACTTGACCGATTTGAAAAATGATTTCACTGTTGGGATGCTACACTATCTCCGGTGAACATAGGCTATATTAAATTTTCAAAAAAGTTACGGATCCATACTAAAACTCCAATAATGTATCCCAAGGTGTGAAAAAAGTACCAAAAAAACTTTCTTACATCGCGTGTGCTGCGAAAACTATTGAATATAAAACAAAATAATGTACTACGTCTTTGCAGAACATATAATTATCTACAAAAAATATCGCAACAGCATATATCTAACTATTATAGTTACGTCACAACAAGCGTTTTTTCATTTAAAAAAATATATATCAATGCCACCGCTATAAAAGCTCTTTTATTTATACTTTAGAATGATTCCTTATCAAAATAAATAAACTTCATATATAAGTCTGCTTCAATACCATTATATGACTTTTTGAATTATTCAATTTGGACATTCCATTCAAAAGATATCACAAGTTCAAAAATGTAAGTTATTTGAAAAATGTCTTGGTCGCCACTCACGCCGCTCGGTTAGACGGCACCACGCAAAAACGAGAGTGAGGAGAGAGAGTATGGGAGAGTGTGTGTGTGTGTAAAAAATTATAACTTTGAAATGTTTGTTTAATACCCGTGCGAAGCCAGGGCGGGCTGCTAGTAATTAATAAACAACAACTTCAGGTCTTCCATTCTTAGCTCTCAGGCCGTACACAGAGGGTCAAAATTTACCAATATTTAAGTGACGAGCTACCTATTGCCTACGGAGTACCACAAGGCAGTGTCTTAGGTCCCACCTTATTTTTAGTCTTCATAAAAGACCTGTGCAATATAATATTAGATTCTGGAAACATTATTTCATTTGCCGACGAAACTGCCATCACCTTATTTAACAACTCTTGGTCTAGCCTTCTATCTACTGCTCAGAAGAGGGTTGATATTATAAAAGTACCCTATGTGCTTTCAAGCTATTTTCAAACCAAATTTCATCAAAATCGGTTCAGCCGTTTCATCGTGGTAGTTAGCTTATGTCTTACTCACTCACTTTAAATACCCCTAAAACAAAACTTATTACCTTTTCTCTCAATAACACATCACACTTTTACTGACATAATGAAATATCAAAATAAATAAATAATGACGCCATTATAATTAGTAGATTACCAAACTTCTCAAAATCAACAATTATGAAATCAATGATAGACCATTCTGACACTATTGTGATGTGAAAAAGTTCAGCCTTATTGACCTTATTGATCGGGCCATACTTAATCTCCCCTGGCGGTGTAGCGCTTCTGGAATGTTTGGCGAGAACAGGGTCGACGATTTCTATGCTGTAATTCGTAGGCTTAGAGCAACATTTCACTTAAGACTGATTAATTGTAAAAATAGCATTGTAACCTCTTTAAACCGCGCCATTTATATGAACACTAATAATTTTGTTTTAAAATAATTTATTGACTACCTGATGGAATTTATTGACTACCTGATGGATACCTGACTATAAATTAGTCAGGTATCCATCAGGTAGTCAATAAATTATTTTAAAACAAAATTATTAGTGTTCATATATATGGCGCGGTTTAAAGAGGTTACAATGCTATTTTTACAATTAGTCATAAATTAGTCAGGTATCCATCAGGTAGTCAATAAATTATTTTTCTAACTTAAATTAACTTTAATTTAACAATTTAATCTAATCTAATCTAATCTAATTTAATTTAATTTTATACAACAATAATTCAAATATCAGTAATAATTCAATAAATAAATAAATAATTGTATGAACTGAAATCTATGGGTGTATGTAAACAATGTTGACTTGCCTGAAATAAAAAATATTGACTACCTGATGGATACCTGACTATAAATTAGTCAGGTATCCATCAGGTAGTCAATAAATTATTTTAAAACAAAATTATTAGTGTTCATATAAATGGCGCGGTTTAAAGAGGTTACAATGTTATTTTTACAATTAGTCATAAATTAGTCAGGTATCCATCAGGTAGTCAATAAATTATTTTTCTAACTTAAATTAACTTTAATTTAACAATTTAATCTAATCTAATCTAATTTAATTTAATTTTATACAACAATAATTCAAATATCAGTAATAATTCAATAAATAAATAAATAATTGTATGAACTGAAATCTATGGGTGTATGTAAACAATGTTGACTTGCCTGAAATAAAGAAATTTTATTTTTATTTTATTTATTGAAGTAACAAACGATATTTTAATGACTTAGGTAAGAGTGCCCTGACCTTCTTCTCGCGTGTGTACACACGGCTACACATTAAGCTATTCATTTCCATTTAATACTGATCTCGCATTGTATAGAATTTCCGTATAATGCGAGGTCAGCTTATACTGGAAATGTATAGCTTGATGTGTAGCCGTGTGTACAAGAAGATCGCTCAGGGACTTGTTAAATATTCATGTGCCCTTCGACTCATAAAGGTGTTTATTTAACACATATAAATTAAGACTTGATATCCTTGAGTGTTTGTCTTTAATTACAACTTTAGCATACCCCACTGTTTGCTATGGTACCATTATTTGGCTACGATTTGATCAAATATTTGGAGCTGTTCTTGCCTCAGTGTTATACATTACTTATTTTATAATGTTTAGATAATGTCAGCGATACGATAACGGTTTCGTTTTTCTATATTTCCCTTTAACTGGTAAGACTACATCGTCCATAGATACTAAAATCAATATTTCCATATAAAATAGAAAAGCTTTTGTTTTGGAAAAATATCATACAAAATCGGATACGGAAAAGAAACACTCTGTACATGTTTGGATTTTTATATACTGATATTTCTAAGTATATATTTTTAACCTATTTATAATGCAGATTAACGAGTTTAAGGGAAGGCCTTCTGTTAATTAACTTAGGTACTTTATACTTACACGATTTACCTACTATACGCCTTGTTTTGCGATAACAATTTATTGTTTTCGGAATTTTAGGTGACGATTACGAAAAAATCCAATTGTAAAATAGTTTAATAGTTTTAATAAGAAAACTTGGGGAAGGCCTTTGAGGAGGAGACCCCCAGCAGTGGCCAAAATCCTCATGCATCATCATCGTCAGCCGGAAGACGTCCACTGTTAAACAAAGACCTCCCCCAAAAGGGTTGCCCCACGCTTGGCAGGTATCTTGGGGATTGCAGTGAAGTTATTGAGTACACAGAAGTTGCTGCTGCCCGACTTCCGGATTTACGATTTACGGGACGGAATAGACTACAGAAAAAAAACTGTACCTAATGCATTTTTCTAAGTTTTTCAAAACATTCACACAAAATGGGAGTTTCCTAAAACACTAAGCAGCTTCTACACAGTTTTCCTCTAAAAACCTAAGTAACAAACAATTTCCGACGCCTAGAAGTTACCCACAAAAAATAAATAAATAAAAATTCCTTATTTTACCTACCCACCATATCATCACAGCCTAATATTATTACTGAAGGGTATTCTGAAAGTAAAAAGGGATTCGTTACCCTCGTCATTAATTACAGGCTTTATTAGACCCCACTTTGTCCCTTCTGACAGCGCTAATTTCGCGTGTCGTGTCAATTTTCCTAATGATATGAGGTGTCGAATCGTTTTGAGGGGAGAATTAATCAGTTTTTTTATTGAATGGCTTATTTCCTGAGCGCCTGGTTTATAGAGGTTGGTGGTAACGGGCCATGGAGAAATTGGGTTGACGTTGAAAGATTTCAATTTTTTCTTTTAGATTTGCCAGATTTTTCTTTTTGTTTTAAGTTGAAAGGAAATCGTTTGTCTTGGTGTGGGCATTTGAAGAGGAAGGATTTGACCGTATGTGACCAAAAGAGTTATTTAAATAATTGTAATTGTGTAGCAAATATGAATGGATTGGGTGAAGAATGATATGAAAGCGAAGTAAGTCACTGATATCATGACAGAGGACGGAATGGAAAAATAAAAATGTGTTGCGTCGATACCCCAACAGAATGTTTCTAAATATAATTATCATCTGCCTAGCCTTTTCCCAACTATATTGGGTTCGACTTCCAGGTCTCCTTTCTAACCGGATGCAGCTGAATACCAGTGTTTTACAAGGAGCGATTGTCTATCGGACCTCCACAACCCAGTTACTGGGTAACACGATACGCCTTAGTAAGACTGGTTGGTCAGACTTTCTGGCTTCTGACTACCCGTAACGACTGCCAATGATCTACAAATAACAGCCGGGATCAACGGCTTTACGTGCTTTCCGAGGCATGGAGGGAACTCGGTATGAAAGGGATGGTCACCCATCCACAGACCGGCCGCTGCTAGCGTAGCTTAACCTTTGACCGATCGATCTGTACGGCTTTAACTTAGCCACGAGATCATCCCAGAATGTTTCTAAATTGTAACGAAAATATACAATTATTTTTTAGTTAGTTTCTGAACATAGTTATTTGTAATATAAATGCGTCATATCTAGTTACTGAGATAACAATTATCCTAACCTACCCTTAAGTAATAGTAAGAGGTAGGCTCATTATTTCTTAAGTGCGGGCGTAAATGTGTCTCACGGCTAATGGAATTCTGTTAGCCGTTATATTACCTACTGAGAGTGGATTGGTTACCTATCTATCTTATGATTTAGATCGATCTTTGTTTTAATTATTTACCAGCGTAGCACCGTAATTGCGCGTAAATCAATGATAAATCGTCGGTGGAAACGACATTGCTCGGCCCCCATACATTGTTCGCCCTGGAATACATTTCAAAAAATGAATCAGATTCTGAGGTGACAGCACAGGCGAGGGCAGCGTTGCCAACTCCACAAAATATATGCTAAACCTACGTTGAGAAAATGCTAAAAAAGATACTGAAGAAATTTTCACTACTATGCTGTTTCAGTTTTTGTCCTATGGCGATTTCTAATTGGTTTCGCATTATGAGACAAATAATATAGTTTTGCCTACACACTTACCCTTAAATTGAGTCTTATTGCACAGCTTTTAGGATCATAATAATCATAATCATTTAACATTTTTGAAATTTACACCAAAATCATTTTGTTGGGGTTAATATCGTGAAGAACTAGCAAGCGTTTGTCTCTTACGACGTTTGAATTAATGGCATAATTAATTTGTCATCAAATGTATGATTCGATGCGACATAATTTGAGACGAAAGTCGACTTCATTTGTACATTTAACATCCGAATTCATTGCGCCGTATGTTTTAATTATCCCTGTTTATGATACCCATCTCAGCGCAATGGACGTTGTAAAATTGACAAAATGGAAGCCGTGTGTCGTTAGGAGTATGTTACGCAATAAGGATGCTAGTATGTGCGTTACTGATCCTTCTCGGTTCGAATTACCTGTCGTATAATAAGCCTATATATTTATTATTTATTTATTTATTTATTATTTTAATTACTCTCTGCACTAACAGTTGACACCAACACATGCAGAGAGTCAACGATTACAATTATAAATTATCATTATCATAACAAAAACAGAATAATAATAAAAAAAAAGAAATGTCAATTTGAATTAAAAAATAGAATAAAATCATTTGAATCACAATAATATTAAAAATTAAACAAAATAAAAATAAAACATCAAAGCAATTGACTCAAGAAAAGAAGGTATCAAGGCTATAGAAAGAACCTTTCACTTTGGTTTTGTAACCTAAAATTGTTAAGAGCGCCCATCCCGTCATAGTTCCCATACAAACGCTCGTACAGTCAGCAAAAGAGATAAGTATCCATGTCGTCGGAAACAATTGAAGTTTACTTAGAAACCTATGGATGTTTTTGAATAAAATAAAATAAAATTAATAGAGAATAAACAGTTCAATAAATTCCATTCGAAAACATCCATCGGTTTCTAAGTAACTATTTCCGACGCCATGGATGCTTATCTCTTTTGCTGACTGTACGTGATTACAGCGTTATATCAAATTTTCCTACAAATATTTTTAACACACGGGTATCTTGTGGTTAATATCTAGGTTTCTTTGTGACGAAAAAACAAACAACTTTTTGAGAAACTAATTCAGTAAACACGTCCGAAAATCAGCTTTATTACACAATTTTCGTCTGAACTACGCCCGTTCATAATGCACTCATACATTGAAAAAATAAAAAACAGCTTCTTACTTAGAAACCTTGCACATGTAATGGAAATTTTAAATTACAAACATTTATAATAAAAACTAAGGCTTTTTCAAAAACACGTATTTCTTGGAACAAATTTTATGAAATCTCCGCGCGCCAATTTTCATGCAATAATATCGCATTCGCACTCACTCGTTTGTTTTCGAACATTGCGTTGGAAAAAGCAAAAATGTTTCAATCACGCTGTCTTTGAAGTTCAGCAGATGGGGAGGGCTCTTTTAAGTTGTAAAAATATTCTGCCGACTGAATTCCGGTCACAGTGAAGATTAGCCAAGTACGGAAAAGATTCTTCTGCAGTAGGTATATCGGTTTAAAGAATTTATTTCGCATAAGAACTTACAGTCCGCTTATAATGAGATACATAGTATTATGTATACAATACAATCCAATTGCCTCTAGAGTATTAAAAGTTATAGTGTACATACATATATCTTAAGTTTATTTTTAAAAGTATTCATGTTATCGCATTCTTTTATGTCGTCCGGCAAACCATTGAACAGGGCCTCAAGTCTGCTATTACAATAGTGTCAGAATGGTCTATCATTGATTTCATAATTGTTGATTTTGATAAGTTTGGTAATCTACTAATGTAATGGCGTCATTATGACTTTCCATTGGTCAACCACTGACACGCCATTGAAAGAAATGATATAGAATAGTAATCTCGTACATAATGACAAATTAATGACTGACTTAGTTTACGAACTTCTTACTACTTCAGATTGTTTATAACACTTATAAATAATATGTAAAATACTGGGTGATTTTTTAGTCACATTCCAAATTTCTCAGGGTGATAGTACCCATGAAATTGAATAACTTTCTCCAAAAAACATGGGTCGAAATATTAAAAAAAAAATCGGACTTCCCATACAAAATCAATAGTCAGCTGATCGATTTTGTATGGGAAGTCCGATTTTTTTTTTAATATTTCGACCCATGTTTTTTGGAGAAAGTTATTCAATTTCATGGGTACTATCACCCTGAGAAATTTGGAACGTGAATAAAAAATCACCTAGTATATATAGGTAAATGAAATCTGGCATGAATAAATGTTCAAATTTGTTGACAATGTCATTATAACACAATTCTATTACGAGATCATTGACCGACCAATGATCGACTATTATGGATTTAGCAGATTACGAACTTTTCACAGAATGACAATGGGATCGTGTTGGAATGACGAAATTATAAAAATAGCAGACTTGGCTCCCAGCTGTGCAGGTGCTCCTTCGAACAATATGATTTTTTTACCGTAATTAGTGCGTGCGCTGATAAGTTCAAGTTTGTTTTTGTATCTATATCTCAGGTCATATGACATTGTTTTTTTTTTTAGTTATATGTTAGTTTGTATTGAGTTAGTGGTTATGTTTTTAACAAGAATGCAAGAGTAGTAGATGTATAGCTGTCTAATACTATTTAAGTAGTTTAGTTTTTTCGTATACGATCTTTGTTAGAGTGAGATAATTATAATGGAACAGAGTTTTAATTATTTTATTATACATACTTACTGCATAAAAGTGTGCGCAAACACAGATACAGTCTCTCTTCCCTTGCTCTCATAATTCTTCTATAGGACGGCAATCCGACACGACCAGGGAGAGATAACGCGCAGGACCAACGGCATTACGTGCTTTCCGAGGCATGGGGGTGTCTCATCACCAACTTCCAAATTCCGGGCTGCTACTGAGAATTTCTTTATAGGAAAACCTAATAATACTTTTCCCGACCTAGGAAACGAGCCTAGGACCCCACGGACAGCAGTCGCACTTACAGTCCAAGAGACTAACGAGGCAGTTAAGTTGTAATGTCCAAAACTTTTTAGGAGCGGTGAATGTTTTTGCGAATCCTGCACCCCCGGCCATAGGCAAAGGTCCACCAATGACTGAACTGACAGACTGTTCCAATACCACGATGGTTTTAGCTGGTAACAGTCCGCCCACATGGGCTCCGTTACCCCCACGATGAAGAAAGTCAATGAGGATTTCCACCGCACAACAAAAAAAAAAATACCTAAACTTTACACACAAAAATCTGTCTTCGTTGAAAAAATACCGTAATGCTAACCATTACGGTATTTTTAACGTTTGCAAAAATAAATCTTGGAAGTTATTACCGTAACAGATTTCAGCAATCATTTACAACAGGAAAAAACATTCCACACTAAAAATAAACTCAAACAACGAAAGGAATGAAAAGAATTTATGACTTAATACAGTCATCTTTGATGGCAACGACGCAATAAAAAGCGAAAACGCTAGAATACAATACCAGGGAAATATGAACGGGGAAGTGCTATCGTAAACCGCTGCTGGGCGTGCGTGAAATGTCTCGGATACGGCAGCTGTAAAACTAAGCCATTCAATGACAACAACTTTATGTATATGTTACTGTGTATGACCGAATGTAAGATGCACCGGTGTATGTCGACAATCACCAATTCCGATGGTGTAGGTAAGTATTTTATTTATTAATTTATTATCTGGGGTACTAATTTTTCTTGCGCGAAACCTAACCCTTTTTCGGTAATCAAAGTAGCATATTTTACTTTATAAAGGTTTAGCTATCTGTTAGTGAAAGTCACGTCAAAATCCAGTCGTTTCGGAGATTAGCCGGTAGACAAACAGACAGGCAAAAAAAAATTGTAGGTATATATGGTGTATGAACTTACCGTGTAAACATTCATAATTATATGCATTTTAAAAGTTTATATTTTGACATTACAAATATATAGTTCAATTTTATTGAATCGAATATTCTCTGGTGAACATTAACATACACAAGGCGATTCCGCGAATCTCAGATAAGGCGATTCCGCGAATCTCAGATTCAGCGATTTAAGTCACCGTGGTGTCTGATAACATTCACCAGTGAATGACCGAAATCGTCATGAAATAAATGAATCATCATCATTATCAGTCGGAAGACATCCACCGATGGAGATGAAAGGTTCTTGAGTGGTGACCAAGAACCGGCAGACGTAGCGTGAGAAGGCCTCCCACCAGATGGATCGACAACATCGTCAAGGTAATCGGTGGATGCAAGCGGCAGGTTGACGCTCGTAGAGGTGTTCTATCATTAAAATAATAAATAACGGACATTCACCAGCTTCACCAGCCAGTATGGTGATTGTTAACGAACACTAGAGAATCTTAACATTCACTGCGCCTCGGACATTCACAGTGACATAAACATTGAAATGGAGGCTTGTTTTTCATGTGACCTTTTATTTTCCACTGCAATTTTCAACAGACAATACAGTTTTATGGTATCGCCTTTTGGCAGAACGGTTTGAAAGTCAAAGTCAAAGTCAAATCATTTATTTCAATTAGACCATTAAAAAGGCACTTTTGAACGTCATAATAAAAAAATATAAAGTTGATTCTAGTTGCCCATTCCAAAAGGTAGTTTCGTATGGAGAAGAATGGGCAAGAAACTCCATACTTACTCTTTAAAAAAAAAAAACAGTTATATAACTATACGTGAATACGATGGACCTTGCATAAAAACACTATATTGAAGTATGTACAAAGTATTACAAGCTAAGTTGTATACATAGATACATAGTGTTCACATATTATTATTTACAATTATTGTAAAAGTAGACAACCACTCCATACATTTCAACAAACTATGAACCTATGAACCAGTGTGTGACCCAAAGCAAGAATTAAATATAATGTATATACTAAGTATAAATTAAGTAGGTAGTTTTAATTAGCAATCCGTGAGTGTACAATAGCACAACGTTGGAGACTATACACAGATTTTAGAACAGAATAGAATAGAAAAATGTATATTTTTTTGTAGTGTTCAAGAAAATAACAAGAATAAAATGAGAAACAGTAAAGAATGAATACAAATGAGAAAGAAATCACTTCTTTTTCAACCGCCTTCAAAAAGAAGGAGGTTTTCAATTCGACTCTATGTTTTTTTAATGTTGTTTTTTTTTGTATATTTGTTACGCGATTTCTCTCGCAAATGTAAAGCGATTTTGAACATTTTTTTTTAATGAATAGGTAGCGCGTCAGATGTGGTTCCATATAAATTTTATCGAAATTGATTAAGCACTTATTGAAAAAATCGACAGAAGGCAAAACATTATACATAGATAATGTTTTAAGTTTTGCCAACCTTGTACTTTCAATCTCTGTTTTGACTGTGTTGCCATTTCTTGATGGTTTTGGATGATAAGGAGGTACGGTCAAACAAGCTAATTGGTTTACAGGCAAAAATATTCATCTTTCTACTATACTAACAATTAATTAATTAATTATATTTACGTAGGTACCAGGTATACCTATGTGCTAGAGATAAGAAAATAAAATAAAATAAAATATTGTAAGTGTAGTAGAAAAATGAATATTTTTGCCTGTAAACCAATTAGCTTGTTCGACCGTACTAAAAAGCAAAAAATAAAAAGCTATGAAGGCGGTTGTCTTTTTAAAAAAGGGTTTTTCTTCAAAAACCGTCTTAGATAAAAAAAAAATAGTTTATTTGATCATGTTGTACAACAATAATCATCGTGAAAGATAAAAAATATTCAGTCGGGTTCAAAAAACTAACCAATTGATTTATATTTCGTGGAGGTCAGATAGACAGTCATCATCATATTCCTGCCCTTATCCCATGTTACTTGTGGTCGGCGCAACATGATTTCTTCTTCTATTCCATCTTATCACTCGTCATGCTTTCACTGACTCCCTTTTCATTCATATCATTCTTCACACAATCCATCCACCTTTTTTTTGGCCTTCCTCTCCCTCTCCATACATTCATATTCGTCAGATAGACAGTCGCTGCATGTAAAATACTGGTATTCATCTTTATACGGATGTACTGGTAGCTAACTATTATATTGTTGGAAAAAAGCTAGGCAGATGATAACTTATCTTAGTACCTAAAATGTATTAAAAAGGGTTACGTAATTGCATTGTCCTGCATTTTGGAATATTTTACGGCTCACCAACACCACAACACGCACACAATCGCACTACACAACCACTCCGGTCGAGCGCCATATTGCAACTGCCACGTGACTTCGGCGCATGAGACAACCAACAGGGTCCATATTGGCTTACCTAAAGTTCTTTACCCGAAATTGTACTTCCTAAGGATTTGTAATCCGAATGATCACTCTTCCTAAAATTTTTCATCCTAAAGTTTTTATTCATACTATTTGTAGTGCTACCGGCGATGTTCATAACACTCATGTTTCCGAAAAATGTTATTAATAATATCATTAATGTAAAAATATTGAAACTCCTACTGTTTTTTATCATAACGCTTCTGTCTCTAAACATAATAACCATAATATTTTCACTCATAGGTACTTGGAAAGAAACATTTACCAAGTGTAATAAAAAATATATGTGGGTAGAAGATGATATTTATAGTTTTTATTAGAGGGTATGATTATTATTTGGGGGTATGCTTTACATAACGTACTGAGTTGTGTCTATTGCTAAGTACAAACCTACTGCGCGTGCGTGCAAGCAAGCATGCAGCAGGCAAGCAAGCATGCAGCATACAAGCAAGCACGCAGCATACAAGTAAGCATGCAGCGCGCAAGCAACCATGCAGCATGCAAGCAAGCAAGCATGCAGCGTGCATGCAAGCATGCAGCATGCAAGCAAGCATGCAGCGTGCAAACAAGCATGCATCATGCAAGAAACCATGCAACATGCAAGCGAGCATGCAACACGCAGCAGGCATGATTTCTGTCACGGCTCCGGCGTTGCGGGGCTCCGGCGGTCCCACGCGAGCTTATCGTCGCAGATGGTATTCACGCTCACCACCGCAGCTTCGGCTTGCTGGCCGGCTTCGCCGGCCAGCCTCAGCCGCGGCGGCGGGCGTTAAAACCACCTGCTGCTCAGCTCGCGGGCCGCCTCGCCCCTCCGCGCCTACGCGGATTTAAATTACACTCTAGGTGTAGGGCAGACAAGACTACGTGGAGTCGGTTTCGCAGAGATTCGTTTCTGTCATTAACTTTTGTAGCACAACATATTCACTATTTAAGACAATATTTTAGTTATTTTCTATTTATATATATTTTCGTTGAAATAAATTCCATGGAAAAATACACTGAACAAACAATATTCGTTAAAAAATAATTCTACTGTTTGATAAGTTTGACAAAAAAATGTGAATAAAAATTCATTGAATTGTGTTTCTGTGAAATATGTTTCATTGAAGTAGATAGTCTTTGAAACAATAATAGTCGAAATAAAATTACAAGAAAGAAATATGATATGAAACATTTTCTGGAAAATGAAATTCTATGAAATTTCTGTCGGCGAAACAAGGGGACACCGTTATACATGTTATGTGAAAATAAAGTTACGCAAAATTAATGTATATAGTACTATTATGAATAAAAAGAAATCTAAACAAAAAAGATATGACTTTGAATAGTAGTGTAAAAGATGGTTAGGTTGAGAAAATATAGGAAAACAAATAAAAGTATAATAGATGTTTATTGCTACTGACATTATGAAGTAGAATGCTTCGGATTATGAACATTAGAGACAGAGTAGTTAGGAATTGTGATTGTTAGGATGAAAAATGTTAGGAAGAACATTTTCGGATTTCCAATTATCGGAGTTAAAAATTTAGGTGAACTTTGGCGCACCCCAACCAACACTTTAGTCAATACACTACAGTCATTAAAATTCTAGATAGAGTAATGTCTAAACTTTAGACACGAATATCAATGTGCTCGTTGTATAATATAGCGTTGTATACTCGTTCCATAAAACTATATTCATTGTGGTGTAGAAACTTTTAATATTGAAGGTGGAAGTACCTACACTTGAACAATTTCTGCTGTTTAAGTACACACACACACATTAAATATGTACTGTTGGCACTTGTCATCCCAGGGGTAAGTTGGAGGTGAAACTTGCCTCATTCAGTACTCTATTGTGAAGATCATGATAACTTCTTCTTTGATAGATAATATTGAAGAATAGCTTTTAAGCTCACCAAGTGGGAAAAGTTCCGCTTTGGAGTTGGTCAACGAGCAATGGAAAGCAGCATTCAGGGTGTAAGAAGACAGAACAGAAACCGGAACACTTCGATAAACTCTAACATAAATCCATACTAATATTTTATATGCGAAAGTAATTCTGTCTGTTGCGCTGTCACGATGAAACGGCTGAACCGATTTTGATGAAATAGCTTGAACCCTGGGAAAGGACATGGCTACTTTTTAACCCGCAACTTGCAATCTGTACTAATATTATAAAGAGGTAAAATTTGTTTGTAAGTTTGTATGTAGGGGGTAAACTCCGAAACTACTGATCCGATTTAAAAAATTCTTTCACCAATAGGAAGCTACGTTATCCCTGAGTGTTATAGGCTATATTGCATTATCAAAGAATTAGGGATCCTTAAGAAAATTCACGCCGACGAAATCGAGGGCAAAGTGCTAGTCTTAATATAAATAGTACCTACTCAGACATAAGGTTGAAGAATTTTTAAAATCGAACTAGTAATTCCGGAGATTCAAATTAAAAAAAACCGTACATTTGCGAGTCGGACTCGCCCACCGAGGGTTCCTTTCAAATTCCGTTTGGTCACACATACGATTATGACCGCGCATACCTCGATGATTGATTAAGTACTTTAAATAAAGACTATATTTTTATGATTTAATTACAAATGTATAGTATTCAGACTTTTTCCTGTCGTTGTAGTATAAGACGATATTACTTGCCAAATTTCATAATTCTAAATCACCGGGAAGTATCCTATAAATTTTGATTCCTTTGAGAGTGTCGAAATATACGTTTTTTGCGGCATAAACTTCTTTTTTTCACGTTAACTTAGAAGTTTGATTTTTTCACAGCTTCAAGGGACCGTAGTTTTGAGTATATGGTTTGAATGTCAGCTCGATACCTCCACGAGTTCCCGAGATAAAGGACAGACAGTCGGATAGACAGATAGACAGACGGACAACAAAGTGATCCTATAAGGATTCTGTTTTTTCCTTTTCAGGTACCGAACCCTATAAACAAACAAAATCTTCAGGTATTAGATAGATAAAGTATAGTCATTCGAGATCCTACGTCAATGCATGGTAATCAGAAAATATATCGGTTTTAAACTGGGTCAATAATGGCGAATATATTCATCTCTGATTGAATCCCAATAGTTTTATAACCTACGTGTAAAATGTCTAAAATAAAATGGTTTTAAAATTTAACAATTACATGCATTATATTGAATTTCCATGGTAAATCGTTAAATTTCCAGTCCATTTAACGTCAACGAGAGCATGATTTAATTTTCTTTTTGTATCATCCAACGCAATATTCGATAAACGAACAAGTGAGTAAGAACGCAATAACTCGCATGAAAATTGGTGCGCGGAGTTTTCATTAAACTTGTTCCAGGAAATACCTACGTGTTTTTGAAAAAACTTTACAAGTTTTTTAGAAAAAATATATGTAATTTAGAATCTCCAATACATGCCGCAAGATTTGTTTAACGATGTTTTTTTTTTTACTTTTTCAATGTATAACTACATTATGAACGGCTAAAGTTTAGATACAATTGGTACAAACTGAAATCAGACGTCTTTACCGAAAATTTCTTTCGAAACCTAGATATAAACCATAAGATACTTGTGAGTTTGAAATATCTGGAGGAACATTTTTCAACCGACTTCAAAAAAGGAGGAGGTTATCAATTCGTCTGTATTTTTTTTTTATGTTTGTTACCAGAGAACTTTGGACTGGGTGAACCGATTTTGATGATTCTTTTTTTATTTGAAAGCTGGTGCTTTCCTTGTGTTCCCATTTTAATTTGGTCCAGTTCTGACAATGATATCCATGAGAAAACCGTATAAGTCTTAAATTTGCATTAAGTATGTGCGCGATTTGTTACGCGATTTCTCCGGCAAACGTTACCCGATTTGGAAAATTATGGATAGGGTATGCATCAGAGGTGGTCCCATATAAATTTTATCGAAATTGAATCTGCACTTTTTGAAAAAATCAACAAATACCCAAAAAAATTATATAGATGACGTTTTAGTTTCTTCAATCTTTGGAGTAGTTAACTTTCAATCTCTTCTTAATAGATTTGGATGAGAAGGAGGTACTACAAAGCGGAAAATAAAGCGAAATAAAAAGCTTTTTACAAAAAAGACAGCCGCCTTCAAAAACTTAAAAGTGAAAAATAACTTTAGCACAGAACATACATTGACTTTAGTTTCGCGACTTTATATCGTAAACATCATCAACGAAAACGTTTTTTTTTACAAAATGGCAATTAGTTAATTCATTAATCAGGGCCTCTAGTAGCATTGTCCTGGGCCCCACCAACTCACAGTCCGACCCTGGTATAAGAATTTATGACGGGTTGGCTGCTCATAACAGTAGATTTTTAGTTTAATTTTCTCTCATTTCAACTATTACAGAAATAAATAAAAAAATGGATCGTTCATTACTGACCACGTTGAAATTCAGTATATTATCAAAAAAAAAGTTTAAAAATAAAACATTGATGCAGCTCTGATCAAACAATGTTTCTTTTGTTAGAAGCGCACAGAGCTAACAATCAAAGGTCGCTTGGAAAAAATCCAATTACTGAAGAAAAAGCCCGAGGCTTCCTACCTACCTTTATTGGTAAATCTAGTCTAGGCTGTGACGTGAAACATTAAACTCACTATCTAGTCGAAAATAAAATAAACTAGAACAGTTCAGGTTAAACCAAGTTTCTTTAAGAATAAGACTTTCGAGGAAAAAGATTTTAATCAGAACATGAATGCGAATAGTATTTCGAAATGTGAGTAATATATTGAAAATAGGTAAACAACAGAGGACGTTCACTTAAAGTCGTTAATAAAATTTATGTCATTAATAGAATTGAAAAAATATACCAGCATAAAAAAATAAGTATAAAAAAAATTGGTTGTCTGTAAAGTCAGTTTACGGACGATAGTTTTACGTGTTAACGTCATAAAGAAACATAACGACTAACATATATAACATAACCAAATAATGGCTTCCGTCGAGGTGGGCGGAGCTTAATGCTTGGGCCGATCGTGCCTCTCTATCGCTTGTTCTGCGCTCTCGCTTCCACGCTCAGGCTCAGGCGGAACGTGACACTTTTTCGTACGTGCATCTGGTGTCCATCGATTTATAAGACGTTTTCTCGTCAAAAACGACTATGTATAGTGTTTCTTTTACGTATTTGATTTTGGATGACAATTAATTTTTAAACATTTTTGGAACGAAGTTCCCTAACGCGGCTTACGGGTAGAGCAAATTAGTAGAAATCGTCACGTAACGAAATTCGTGTGTATGTGTGCGTGTATCGAGCCGCTCGCTGTGGCGCACTCGCCTGCTCGTGATATTATTATATTATAATTTTTTATTTTTCTTTTTGTACAGACATGTACGTAAGGAACTTCCTTCCTTACGGGGGTTCCCCGACCGCACAGTTTTTGACGTGACAACGTCTTATAATTCGATAGAGCCGGCTGCACGCACGAAAAAACATGACGTCATGCGGCGTTACGGCGTTACATGACGTCATGCGGCGTTACCTCGCTCTGCGGCGTTACCTCGCTCTGCGGCGTTACCTCGCTCTGAGGCGTTCCAAGTGAAAAATGAATGTGGTGTCAATTGTTTATAGCAACGATAATTACAGCGATAAAGGTAATGATTCTTTCGCGTTGTCACGTTCAACTATCGTCAGTAAACCGACTTTACAGACAACCAATTTTTTGTTTCTCATTTTGATTTTTAACATTTTTATTTTGGATGGGATTTTTTTTTGTATCTATGGACGATGTGGTACTATTAAGTTGAAGGGAGTACGTCTTTCATTAATTAACATACTGTGTATAATACATGTGGATAATATTAAAAATGCGATTTTTTTATTTTATTTAATTAATCCCAACGGATCGTCACACTCGATTTGTCAAACCGTCCGCCTTCGTTTAAATCTATCTATCTCTTTCTCCTATTACACAGTCAATCTATCTCACTCACACAGTCTTTTCGTACGATTCTTCTAATATTCCCTCATCTCTCATGTGGCTCCACTTAATTTCTCTCATAATCTCACATACACACTTAGTTCGTATATTTACGTCATAAATTCTAAAAATACTTTGAATAATATTTGCAAAGCTATTACTATCACACATTACGATCGTCTCATCATAATAAGAACAAAGTACAATAAATTCGAAAGCATGTTTGAAATTGAAAATGTTTTTAGTTTCAGCATTTATTTTTACAAACTCGTAAGTGTAAAGTTAACTGAAACACTTTATTTGCAAAGTTTATAGAGGCAGTTGCTTGTCAAGTGTTACTGCTTCATAACGTATGTAAACTTACAGTGAAAGGTTCCCACGATGACACTAATCCGACCAAGGTTGAATATGAACATTTATTTAACCTTTTCACTGCTGCAGACAGTTGCTATTGAAAATAAAATGAATTACACATCACCTTACAACGCGGTCACATTAACTTGACGCTTCGCTGGAATGCGAGGCTCCGCCCGCTTCCCCCCGCATTTCAGTATAGATATCTATACTAATATTATAAAGCTAATGAGTTTGTTTGTTTGTTTGGTTGAACGCGCTAATCTCAGGATCTACTGGTCCGAATTGAAAAATTATTTTTGTGTTGGATAGTCCATTTATCGAGGAAGGCTATAGGCCCATGCGAAGCAGGGTCGGGTCGCTAGTAGATAATAATACGTAAATGTATTGCAAGATAGGCTAATAAAATCCATGCCCCAAAATCAAATCGGTAGTTTAATTGTTGATGCTTTTTTGTCACACCGTACCTGAGAGCCAAAATGACGTCATCAAGTTAATGTGACCACGTATATACCTACACCAAAATTAGTAGCGCAGTCTAGCACACTAAATGTAAACCTTTTCCTTAGGTGCTCATCACACTGCATCAGGTTTCGTCGCGTAGCGCGCTGCTGCAAACTTTAACATTGTAAGCAAGTATCTCAATTTGTATAGAAAACACGTCTTGCATAACACACTGGCAAAGCGTCTGCGTACGTGAGATTTACAAAGTTAAATTTTGCAGCCCCGCGCTAAGTTTCGGAGCGCGTTGCAGTTTTTTATCGAAATGGCATCTCGCAGGTCAACCTAGGAGGTTGTCGGCTGCTTAACTGGACTTTCTGTGGTTCCTTAAAAGTGAATTTAAGGCCTCCAGCCAAGGCAAAACAGCTTATTAACTAAGCGACTACGAGTTTGTAACATTTTTAACACAAATCGACACGAGCCCGTTTTTGGCCAATTTTCAAGTTGTGCGGAATCCAATGTGAACAATTTTTTTTACTTGTACTCGCTAAAGGCACCCCCTGTGGGGCGTACCCCACAGCCCTCCGCCTCGGCCTCGGCTCACAGCAAAGGGACAGGCTGGATCATATTTCCATTAATTCGGAACGAATTTAAAGCGACAGGCTCAGCGGCGCGGGCTAGCGCGATGAATTAAAAGCTATAGGGCTCAGCGGCGCGGGCTTGTACGAGCAAGGGTCGGGGAGGGGACGTACGGGGTCGTCGCGGTGGGCCTCGGGCGCAGTACCGTGTGATGAGCGCCTTAAAAACAATAAAACAATACACACACACACACACACACATACTACTACTATAAACGCGAAATGTTGTGAGTATTAATGGATGTTATGGATGTTTGTCATGATATTTTTACGCGTTTTAAACGGCTGAACGCACAAGCTAAAATGTGGCACATATTGAGTGAGCACTATGTATGCTGTCTTTTCTTAACTTGTTATTCTTTGTACGGTCACCAAAGGAGATAAGTATCCATGTCGCCGGAAACAGTTTAAGTTTACTTAGAAACCGATAGGTTTTTATGAATAAAATAAAATACAATTTATAGAGAATAAACAGTTCAATGATTTAATAAAATTTCATTTTAAAGCCCCCATTGGTTTCTAAGAAATCTTCAACTATTCCCGACGACATGGATACTTATCTCTTTTGCGTACTGTACATACTCCACAAACATAGTGGTGTTATGCAAGGAACATCGTATTTACGTATAATTTTATTATGATTCCTGTACTTGTACAAAATATTGTAAAAAAATGTTTTATAAGAAAATAAATGGAGTTTTTTACCCATTCTTGTCCATACAGCTACCTTTTGGAGGGGACCACTAGATTCAATTTTCCATGTAAATGACGTTCACGAGGGCCTTTGCAAATGATTTGACTTTGACTTTAAACAGTAGGTACGTATTATTAGACAAAAAATATTCGGTTTGAATACAATACGCAGACCCTCTGCGTAACAACGTCTTATGCTTGCGGTTGATAGGGTAGGGTTAAGTACGGTCTCTTTGGAACCACAAAGGTGAAGGTTCTTAGACACAATAATATGTAGAATCGTTGTATCGTATACAAGTGAGGTTTCTGACAATAACACAGAATGTTTCAAATGGGTCCTTCTAATGCTATAAGTGTGTAATCCCGTCCTCTTCTTATATCACTTCTGAAAGGGACGATGTGAATGTCGTTAGTAATAATCCCCTTGGTTATACTTACACAAAAAATATTCTGTAATGATGTATTTTGGACCAAAATTAAATTATTATTATATTTATTTATTTTATATACATATTAAATTACATTTTAAGAATTTAAAATATAGTAACCCACCGGTATCGGGAACAGGGTCCAAGCTACCGGTGGTCAGGGCTCCTGAGAGAAGAATCTCCTAACAATATGCACCGTGTCCCGGAGTACCGCTTTCTGTATCAAGCCCTTGATCCAGCTGCCCAACGAGAGCCTCCTCAGATGTTTGTCGTGGCTCTTGGAAATTATTCCATTGGCCGTAACGACTATCGGGACAATGACTGCTGTATTCACATCCCACATGTCGACAAGAGCCTAGTGAGCCAAGTCCAGATATTATTATAGTATTATTATATTTACCCCGTACTATCCCACTGCAGGGCAAAAGCCTCCCTCCATTCCCTCCATCGGTCTCGACTTTTCGCTATGTCTTGCCAATCCTTAAGGAAACTATCCAAGTCATCCCGCCATCTCTTTCGTGGTCTACCGCGCCCCCGTCTTGCCATTTCAGGGCAACAATTTTGACATGTACGGGCCCATAGGTCGTTCGACATGTAGCAGACATGTCCAGCCCAGTCCCATTTAACCTGGGCAGCCTTTTGAGCCACGTCAACGATCTGTGTTTTGGAGCGCAGTATGGTGTTTCGAACGCGGTCGGTTAATTTAACACCAAGTATGCACGCATGCATGCTATGTATGCATATGCTATGTGTATTTATTTATTTATACTTCATGCACAAAGGTACAAAGGCGGACTTAGTGCCTTAATTAATTACCTATTACCGACATAATTGTTAACATAATAAAAGTGGAGGTAAATCTGACGGAAGATGCGTTGCGTATCGTCGGTCGCGTAACGCCAATATATGTCATCTACAGTACAAGCTGTGTTTTCGATTATGTAGCTAACAAGATTGCACGCCCCGGAGATTGTGCAGTCGCCACATCTCCACTCTTAGTGGTTTGGCTTATCTTGAAGCAATGTATGTATCTACACATTGAATCACAATATTAAAGGAATAAACTAGATGTGATTTATGATATACAGTACATGTGTATTATTGTTAAAAAGACATTGTATGTTTAATATTTGACCAAGTAAAAGTAGCATGAAGAATTAATAATAATAATAATAATAATTCTTAAATCTTGTATTGATACCTCTCTAATGTACCTATATTGTGGTGAGAAATAAATTATTATTATTATTATTAATTCTTTAATTCAGATCATTGATCCATATAGTGTTAGTTACATCTTAACGTAATGTAAATAGTAATTTCACAGCACAACTAAACTTAAATTAATTGGGGACATGTCATCTGTGCGCACATGTCTCCTCGCCCAGTGCTTTATAGATGGCCCGTCAATTTTGTCCGCCAGTGTAGCTAGAATATTGTTGGGACTACCCCTGAATCGCCGCAGCATAGCTATGCACATCGCTTGCGTATGACTGCACAAAAGTCGTCTATTCGCGCCTCAGCAAACATTCCCGATGCGCTGCAAAACCGAGGCAGTCCCAACAACATCCTCAGCGCATCTTAAGAGGAAATACCACGGGCTAGAGAATTGAAAATTAGGTATTTGTAAAATCTATTGCTGTCGCGCGATGCCCGAACACGAACCGCAGAGCGCGATAGAGACAACTGTAGCTTTGACCGAAAATACCTACTAAAAGTACACAAAATCAATGATTCGTAGTCCCCTGATTTCTTCTCCAAAACTTAACCGATTTAACTGCTTTGTTCATTTAAAAATAAAGAAAGGCTTTTGCCGTGTTCCTATGTTTTCTATTTTTTATATAATCAAGTCAAATTTGTTTTCTGAATGTTTGAACACAGCGGAAAATCATGCCAATTTTTTAGGTTTTTGAATATTCATATCTATTTTAATAATAAATTTATGAGAAAAAGGAAAACATAGGGACATGCCAATAGTAGCCATGGATATTTAAAAAAAAATAATTGATGTACTGGCATTGTCCAGGGAGGAAACAGGGGAGTAAATTTGTATGGAAAAACGGCCCTTGTGTTTCCTCTTAAGTTTAAAAACCCGGTGCGTAGGACCGGCGTCACCAAAGGTGTAAGTCAAATTCACGTCACAAGTGGCGGGTTAACAAACCGAAATCTAAATACAATTTCGGTCCTATCGCTCTACACGCTTTTTGCTTGACAATCTCAGGAAAGACAATATAAGTAGGTACTGATGTCTGTACATCTCCATTATTCCTTCCATGAGGAAAAACTCCCTAAATGTCAGATACATTCGATCTTATGAGAAGTTATGATTTCTCATATGATCGAATATATCTGACATTTAGGGAGTTTTTCTTCTAATTCTCTTTCTCTTATTCTTATTTCTTCCATAAGGAAAAACTCCCTAAATGTCAGATACATTAGATCTTATAAGAAATCATAAGCTACTGACTACTAAGTCAAATATTGTTTGTTTTATATCCCTTTCTTCACATCATATACTTTACGAAGGCGTCCTTAACGACATAAAATATTTTATATGTCATACTCTTTTTATGGATCGTCTCGTATTGTTCCTTTAGAAGTTCATGATTGTGTTTTCAGAAGTTATAGTTAAATAATGTGGATCACGCCACACAAACTTTGATAAATTCAGTACATTATTCTAGATTTTATTTATTTATTTATTTATTTATTTGTACCAACTTAAACTATCAATTCCCAAGGATTATCATGATTCGTCGGTTATTAAAAAATGCCAGGGTCAGAGTCGGTCTCCCGAGGGTTCCGTTCAAACTTGTAGTTATGTAAATAGTTCGATCATCACGGGCATCGAGTTTCGAACATACAAAAAAAAACGTTTTTGCCTAAAAGTTTACATATTTTATTGTGGTGTCTGGTAACTTCGAAATCACGGTTTTCCGAAGCACAGACGGGTCTCGGTATAAAATGGATGGTCACCCATCCGTGGACAGACCGCGGTAAGTGTAGCTTAACCCTGAACCCTTCTAAATAAGATTCTGTAAATTACTAGCTGCTTGTAAGAAGTACCTATTATAGGTGACCTTTCATGCAGATGGTCGACAGGCGAAATCTCACCTGTCGACAGTTCATTCAGTTCGTTCTTTCTTTTATAAAACCGAAGAATTTTCTTTTTGTGAAATTAAGTCTGCCTTACGCAACGCGTCCGTGTATTCGCTTGGCAATTGAATTACTGATTAGTTTCAATTTTGTTCAAATGAAATTGGAATCTAAAATGTGTAATTCCATTCACGATAAACATTGTTCTTTTGAAACAAACTCAAGTTCAGCTGTTACCTACCGCCAGCTCTGTATTTTCGAACAATATGCATATTTATAATAAGAAGCTTCAGGTACCTACATAATTCGTCAGGCCTAATAAAGTTCCTAAAATAGCGCCTACAGAAGCCAAGTTCCTAAAATAGCGACTACAGAAGCCATTTTATTTTTGTTCAGACCCTTTTTGGAATATTGAGAGGTAATATTCTTAAAGGTGAAATCAGGTTTCTTGAAAATCGAACATTTTTTTGACTCTTTAGGGGTCGGTAAGGCTCAAAAGATCTAGCATAAACGCGCGGAGTACCCAATTGTTGTATAATAGACTGTAAATTTAAAATTGGTTATACCCGTTTCGAATATACCTAATATTTATTTAGTTTGAACAATTTATTTATATTATTGGGTGGTATACAAAATTGTGTTTGTCGTATAAATTAAACTAAAAAACTATGGGATATCCGTAATTTAAATTTGAAAGTCGAAGAAGCCGTGTGGTTCTGGTCGCGAATAGCATCACCCTATTTCTACCCGTGGGTGTCGTAGAAGGCGACAGAGAGATTTTTTTTTGACCAGAGGATGGGCAGCAGCGTCCTTCTGAGTGCCATAACACGTACTGCGATCGCCACCATGCATTGGCCAAGCATGGTTATTACAGCTGAACCACCCCTTGGGGGAGACCTATGCCCAGCAGTGGGCGTCTCAAGGTTGACATCATCAAATTCGAAAGTCGAATCGATTGAATACTTTTACGGCAAAGCTCGTGTCAGCCCTATAGGTCGTAGTTAAATGAAATGAATAATGGGTCAAGGGGAACATAAATCTTATGTTCTTGGCTTTGAAAAATCGAGTAATTTGGGGAGAGTTGACGTTAATTCTTATACCTACATTTATTGACATACTAGCTGCTGCTCGCAACTTTGTCTGCATATTCTTTAAGTCAGTCCTAATTTATCCCACAGGTAGGTACACAAAAATAGGATATATCCTTTGTGTTAAACTAAATCAATATCTACAAGTGTTCCAAATTTCTGTTGATTCCGTTCAGCTGTCTAAACGTAAAAGAGTTTAACAAACATTCATTCATCCATCCTCACAAAACGTTATCTATATTATAATTAAATAGGAAGGATAGAACCAACCTATATAACTTTACCTATAGAAGGAAGTAAATATACGAGACGAAGAATTATGAAAATTAGGAAAGTAAATTAGTTTCTCTTTGTAAAATAAACAATAGCCACGAAGTTACGAGTGATAAAACTCATAACTGAGTGACAAATTTTAGGCGATACCTAAATTGGACGCCTAAATGAAAACGGACTGTGAGATTTTTAATGCTGGGCTCAGTTGTGAAAGTTGTAAATTCAATAGTGAAGTAATATTTAGTAATTACATTTAGGTGTCGCCCTACTGTTGATGAAAACGGACATAAAATACAAAAACAAACAAGGTTCCCTTTACCACAGTTGGAAAATTTCAAACTTTTCATGCAGGTTGATTTTGTTTAAAACTCCACGCTTAACAAAAGCCTTTCTTGAAGGCCCTACCTAGTCCACTAGGATAAAGGTATATCATCGGATTTGAAACAAACGTACTAATTTGTTTAATAAAATGTTTATAGTGATCGTCAAATTTATACTTTCATAAATAGACCAAAGTATTTTTTACTACACTGTAAGCATACTATATAGAAAAGAAAGAAAAATTGTTTATTTGCAACGTCGTACAGGTAAACACAAACATAAAAAAGGGTTATATAAAACAATAAATCATAAAATAGGTAAAGACTTATGAAACCTGTAATAGACCAAAAAGGCTCCTGTATCAGCACAATGCTACGACATGAAATGTCGCAGCGCTGGTATTCTGACAGGGCCTTGCAGAGATGCCACGGGCGGCCCCAGTCATGACTAAAGGTAAATAAATAAAAAAAATATAATAATAAATATCTAACAAAAATACGCAAGATAACATTATGTAAAAAATATGTAAACCCGACATAACTATTAATTATGTAAAGTTATTAAATACAATAAATAAATAAAAGTTTACAATAAAAACCAAAAACTAGAACTACTACCAACAAAACCAACCAACCGACCAACTAAAACTAGTAAGTCACCCCGGCTTCGCACGGGAGCAATGTATCAAACTATGCGTATAAACCTTCCTATTAAATGACTTTATCTATTGATGAAAACCATATTGAAATCTGTTACGTGGTTTTTAAGATTTAAGCTTACAAAGGGACAGACGGTGGGAAGCGACTTTGTTTAATACTGTGTGTAAAGATAGGTAAGTATAGCTTTTAGTCTGAACATAATTTTAACGAAACTGTTTTTTATAACTTTTCATAAAAATACGATATCAAAAAAAAAAACAAAAATCTATACACTCGTATCACATCCATCTATATCTATACACTATATTAAAATGAGAAAAGTAAAAAAAAAAAACAAAAACATGATTTTTATTTAGTTTCTATTAAAATATAAAAATAAAGGAAATTACTTTCATTACAAAATATTAATTGTTCCTTATATTCTTTATTTTACGTACGAATATTTAAAGTTTTATTTAAATTAAACCATTTTTATCATTCGTTCTTTACGCAAAATCGGTCACTACCCCACTATTAGTTTTAGTATGGTATCATTATTATTGTTTCAATTTGTCAAGTCACTGAATAGAATTAAAAGTCGAAGTTTAGGTCCAATCTTTTTACAATATTTACGACTTAATGGAGTTCCACAAAATATTATTGCAAATGAAATTCGAAAAGAAATAAATAAGACGGACACGTGCGTAGGTACCGTGTTTCTGTAAATGTGTACACATAGTACACACATTACTCGACACATGTTCCTATTACCATTTTCCTTAACATTTTCAGGACATTCTCGTTATATTTTACTGTGCACGTGTGCGTAACCATTTTCCTTCTAGGCTCGCATTCGGCGATTCCTGAAAATAGGGAATATTATTTTTTATAATGAACGAACCTGTTACACAGTTGGAACACATGCGAAAATACGTGACTTGATCTTTTGTAGTATTCCATACGTCTTTTGATTTGAATACAATGACGATTGTTTTTTGTTTGTTTTTTCTTTCCATTTTTCTTCGATTGGGTTGGTGAGGACGTAAGGATCGATCCCACCAAAAACGTTTTCATGCAAAATGTTGCCAAGACTCGACTCGCACTGTCAAAAAGTTATCAGATCTCATGTAGACCCAAGCTTCTAACTTTACACGCCCTAACTCTACAAGCCCTAACTTCTCAAACTTCACCTTTGTCCAAATATGTGGTTTGGCGGTTTCGTTACTACAAGTACTATTGTGTAACAGAAAAGTAATGAACAGTGAATACATTTTTCACTGTAGGTACGTCCATGTGACGATAGCGAAAAGGCCAAGCCATATATTTTGACAAAGGTGTAGTGTTTGTGGAGTTAGGGCCTGTAGAGTTAGGGTGTGTAGAGTTAGAAGCTTGGGTCTACATGAGATCTGATAACTTTTTGACAGTGCGAGCCATTTGCTCTCGTCTTGGCAACATTTTACATGAAAATGTTTTTGGTGGGATTTCAACTTCACTTCTTTTTGTAAGTTGCTTCTAACATTTTTTTTATTATGTTAATTTTTTCTAGTTTTAGAATTTATTTGTTGTATGTGTACTAATACCAAATTTCAGCTTTGTAGGACTGCAGGAAGTACTTAAGAATTTTGATGACCATCAGTGAGTGAGTCAGTGACGAAATCGGGTTTTTTTAGATATCAATGAAAGCTAAAGTACAAGAGCTATGTATTTTAAACTTAATATTTTTAATAAGTTCACTATAGACATCACATCCTGAGAATTTTGTTTATCTGATATAATCCAAACCCAAATTATGAGAGTTTAAAAAAAACGACGAAGCGCTTCGAGAAAAGGTAGGTAGTGCCCTTGCGCTTCGCTTGGCTCGTCTTGGCGGGGCACTGCCGTGCCCCCAGATTGATCATGCTTAAGTTACGCTTAACTCTGTGGATAGTTGACTGTCGAAGAACAAAGTCACTGAAGCTAATGTTGAATTATTACTAAAATATAACAGTTTACAGCTCAATACTAAAAAAAAACCGGACTAATTACAAATGTATAGTTTTCAGACTTTTCCCTGTACTTGAAGTATAAGAGATATTATTTGCCAAACTTCTTTGGAATACCCTATAGTCAACGGAAAGTACCCTATAAAGTTTGATTCTCTTGAGAGTGTCGAAATATACGTTTTTTGCGGCTTAAACGGCCGTATCTTTTTTTTACGTTAACTTAGAAGTTTGATTTTTTCACAGCTTCAAAGCACTGTAGACCGTGAGTATATGGTTTTAATTTCAACTCGATACCTTAACGCGATTCCGAGATAAAGGGTCTTGACAGACAGACAGACAAAAAAGGGTTGTGTCCCTATAAGGGTTCCGTTTTTTCCTTTCGAGATACAGAACCCAAGCAATGAAAATTATATATTGTCACAGTTTGACAGCCAACTGTTCCAAATACAGTCAATGTCATAGTTTCAGCTGTCTCAAGTTTATTCAATCGTGGCCGGTTCTTAGGTGCCATTACAGGAACAAACATTCAGACTGAAGTGCAAACACTTGCCTCGTAGCGGATATCCGTCACGAGACGGCACACAGAAGCCGCTAAGTACACCAAAAACAGATCAACAACAATAAATGGCTAATTAAGTTAGGTTCTTTGTTTTCATTCTAAGCTATCTGTCAATAATGAATCTATTTTATTTTATTTCTCTATTTATACTTCATGCACAATGGTACAAACATGCACCTAATGCCTTAGTCATTCTCTACCAGTTTACCACGAGACCCCTCCGATGGGGGGAGGGGAGGGTGAATTTACCTACATTTATGACAAGTTTTTGACATTAATTATAGCTGAAATGAGATTGCAATAAGATATCGAATGTTTTTAATTACGAAAATTGGCCTTCGAATGTCAAAGAATTGCAATAACTTCAATAAATATAAAATTTATTTATTTTAGGTATCAAGACCCATATTTGAACGATAATAATGTCAAAGTATATTGTGATAATAAAATAAATTGACGAAATCCATATTAATAAAATAAATTAAATAAAAACAATCAAAAACAAAACCGAATTGAATAACCAAAGTCAAATTAAATAATCAACTCATAGAACAATGCTAATGAATTTTCAAATCACACTTAAAAGTGATAGATTTCACATAGTAATTTAAGTGCAAATCAAGAGTCGTAAGCATTGTTCTTATTAGATCTTACAAAATAGTATTAAGTACACATACATTTATACATAACTAGTACTTTGCACTTAAAAAAATTAGATATGTATGAAAATTTACGCAGATGAAGTCACCATCTGCGTAAATTTTCATACATATCTATTTTTTTTTTATAATAAGATGTAATCAAACTCCAAGCATTTATTTCAATAAAATCTTTACAGGCACTTTTAAATTGTCAATGAGTCAAATATTTAGACAATTGAAGCTAGTTGCTCGTTCCAAAACGTAGGTTGGATCTCTATAGAGAAGATCGAACAAGAAACTCTACGGACACCATTTAAAATCCAGTTTTTACGAAAATTATGCCTGTTGTATGTACTCGCTGATAATGTACTTTAATATGGGTGAAAGAAACTTTAAAGTCGGTTAAGTATTTTTTGAGTCTTTCCATTAGGTACAAACAAACATACAAGCAATCAATTACCTATCTTCTTTTTATAATAATTATTAGTTTATATAGTTTATGTTTTAAACTTTGATTTTTATGAGAATAGTGTAAAAAGACACGTCACACAGCTCTTGACTACGCGCTAGAGTAAAGAAAGAGGTCTCAAATAAAACTAAGAGTTTAGTTTTAAAACTAACATTTCGGAATAAACGAATTATCACAGGAATTATCAAATCTTTTATTGAATACCTACCTCCTACTTAGTACTCAATAAAGTTCCTTCTAAGTACAGTTATCTGAATTATCATAATCATCATTTATCAGCTTATTGCTGTCCACTGCTAAACGTAGACGGTCTCCTCCAGAGGTCGCCAACCAACCCGGGCTTGGGTCCAAGTGTTCTTAGTATTGGAATGCAAAAAGCTTGACGTAAATCGTATTGTTTTAAAAAACTTTGCATAACAATCCTTTAACGGGAGCAAAATGTTCATTGTGCAAGTTTTTTTATAATGACGTAACGTTCACGTAATATCAACATCAACATACATCCAAAAATAACAGGAACCTTCAAGAACTCCAATCTCAGGCCATGTTATTTTTAAAAGTGCAGAAAGTAGTTTTTATTCGGCAATGTTCAAAAATACTGGTGATACCTGTTCTTCTATATTGGCCACGTTTAAATTGACCTTTTGTGTGAAATGTAACGTTTGCAAAAGAGTTCCGTACATTAAAGATGTTGGGCATGTTATTGGCGTGATTATAAATTATACGGCATTTTAAGTAATTTTCCTCCAAATATTTTTAACGCACTGGTATTTTGTGGTTAATATCTAGGTTACTATGTAACGAAAAAAACACATTTTTGAGAAACAAATTCAGTAAACACGTCCGAGAATCAGCTTTTTTGCACAATTGTTATCTGAACTTTGGCCGTTCATAATGCACTCTTACATAGAAAAAGTAAAAAACAGCTTCACAAAAACCTTACACATGTAATGGAGATTCCAAATTACAAAATTTTTACCAAAAAATTGAAAGGCTTTTTCAATAACACGTATTTCCTGGAACTAGTTTTGTGAAATCTCCGCGCGCCAATTTTCATGCGATGTTATCGCGTTCTCACTCACTCGTTTATTTTCGAACATTGCGTTTGATGAAATAAAATAAATTTCAATCACACTTGCGTTAAAGTTAGACCGATGGGGAAAGGAACCTCTTAAAAGATAGAATAGCCACCCAATTTTGAAAAGTGTCTCAATGAAATTCTGTAGTGCTAATATGCCACCAAAAAAAAACCACAAATTTTTTATTCAATCGAAAAGTGCCATAAAAATGCATCAAAATTTTAAATTTTTTAAAATTTCGCGCGTTGTTTGACCAAAACGAGAGTAAAATACCCTACCCTATTGCAAAACAGAAATAATCTGAGCTTTTGTTCATTCTTTAACAAACCATTTAAAAAAGCAGTTACGTCACTGGTGGATTTTCTAAAAATATCCATAAATTCCAGTAGGTATAAATAGATAAACCTTAACAGGAGCACATTTTTCCTGGGGTTAGAAAATTGAAGTACAGGTCGGATTGGAAACTAAAAGATACAAATATATTCTGTCTGCCCCTTTTTCTCTAAAAGTCTATTACTCGCTACACTACCCATGGAAATAAGGTCTAATCCTGATTGACATGACAAACAGTAACATTACTATTATTTACGGTTGTGTCTGTTTACTTCCAAAACCAAAAAAAGCTTTCAAGGATGTTTATGTTGTCGTAAGACATCATTAAAAAGGCTTTTTTCCTAATTAAAAAGGTCTTAAGAAGCAATATATAATATTATTGATATTTCTTATAAGACCTCTTTAATTAACGTTTTCAGAATGGCTTTTACTTTTTTATCGAAGTAGGATCTTGCTTACTTTCCTACGTACTTAAAAACAATTCTCTTTTTGAATTCTCGTTCCATTAAAACTTCGTGTTTAAATGAGGCAAAAGGCAAAAAGTTGATATTGTTAAATGAGAATGACATAAACTTAGAATGCATCCACGAAAACTCAGCAAATGCAGTTACTAATTTTCTTAATTACCTACTTAAAAATTACTTGTATGCAAATGTGTCGAAGAAAATTCTGAATATAACAATTTCCTAATAGTTTTAAGAATTCTAGACAGAATTGTATAATTAAAATATTAAATATTTTTTAAATCCATGACGATGTTCGTCCAAAATCAATAACATGAATTCATTCATGAGAAGAACGATGTGAATTGAACAGGAAAAGTCAAAAGAAAAATAAAAACATTTACGGTACTCTAAACCACGTCACAAGCGCAGCAGAATAATACTTGTTTCACAAAAATTATGGAAACCACTACTCGTATTCTGTGTTATTTTTGGCAGTTATTATATTTAACGGACTTTGAAACCGGTCGCGTTAAGGTTACACTCGTAGCAAAAATATATAACCCAACGACGTGATCTGCTCATGTGAAGCGTCACCTTTACTTAGTCAGTCTGCTTTGCACCGCTGTGGGGGGCGTACACGTCGCCATTTTATTTACGCGGGAAATCGTTGAAGTATTTCGCGCGCTCCAATTTGAAAAACGAACCCAGTGTTCGGGAATTTGTGAAGTTACCAACATAGTGATAAAAAGTGACGTTTTTAGTGAAGTGAAAAATTATATTAGTGTGTTTGTGATTCAAGTTGAACCGCTTCACAAAAGTGATTAATCAAAAATATTATTTTGTTCTAAAATTGTTATATTGAATGCGATGATCGGTTACCTATTTGCTGGTTTGTTGGATTCAGCTGTACAAACGTACGTAGCTTGTTTTGACGCGAATTATGCAAATTTACCTACTTACAAAAGAATTTAAATTTACAACGTCTGAAAATCATAATACTTGCAAACTGACGCAGTTCCTATAAATACTGTTTAAAACGTGTTTTTCGTCCAAAAAAAAGCAAATTGTTTTTACCTTCGCGGGTAAGGTCATTTCGTACAACTCTTGAATTAGAATTCACATAGGTACCTACTTAAAATGAATGATAGAATTTGGTAAGTAATTTATTTATTTCACTTATACATCATAACAGATGTCAGTGTTGGCGAGTTTAGTAGGACCAAAACCAATACAGTAAGCAATATAGAAAAACCGTGAAAGGACGGACACCTTCGGGTGAAGCAGGATAATTTATGAAGACAACAATTTTGAAAATTACCTTTTCCAATGATTTGTCATACAAGTAATTTCTTTGCAGGATTTGTGACATTGATATGTCATGTCAAGCTAGCAATTTAAGTTAATTTGAAATTCTATTGAATTTATTAATTTCATCATTTGACTCTCATAATGTCATCGTATGAGGTTTCGCCATCATGTATACAAATAATACGTACTCATATTATAATTATACAGTTTTAACCTTGTTTCTGCGCAGACATTTTACTATTATCCATTCTATTTAGACGAGTTATTCGATGTTACTTGTGTTTTAATTACGTATACATATTTTATTCGACACGTTTGAATAAAATTAGCGGTCGGTTCCAATGGTTGAACCTTTACGTAATAATGAAAAATGTGTGTAAAGTATTCCGTGATAAGAACTTAATTTGGGAAACAAATAATCCTACAGATTGTTATTATGTAGCGACTATTTTTGAAGAGGGTGTATTCAGAAACTAAACGTACTTGAAATCTCCATTATAATATATTCTATTGTTGAACATTAAGAAAAAACTAGAGCAATATTCTTAAACGTTTCGTTTGTTAAGGACTGATTTTTCAACCGTTTCTCTCCGGAGAAATAAATAATATGGCGGCTTTAACTGTTTATGTAGAAAATATGTTAAACTATCATTATTTTATCCTTCAGATAAGTAAAAGTAATCTGACTGTATTTCACGAATAACTTATTCCGGCTTTTAGTGGACGCCTCTATTTAAAAAGTAAATTTTAATGCTTTTCACAACACCAGAATTTTTTGCAAAGTTTTTCAACGAAAAGGCAATGGAAACATTTAATTTTATTTGTATCTTTTAAGCGTCGACTTTTTAAGCTATTTATTGCTCCTATTTTAAAGTTAAATGTAACTATAAGCACAGATTAACTAATAGTTCCTTTAGCTATAAGTTGCTGAGATATTATTTTAAGCAAAGATTTAATGATGGAGTCACTTTTTGAGGTCCTTATATCAAAATGGATTTTTCCGATAAGAGTTGACTGATAATTTCAAGATCAGTTTCAAGAGCTTGACTGAAAACGTTTGTATTTTTTATCCTTCACGTAAAATAAAGGTTAACAACATTTTGAACATCAGTCGATCACTCGATCCTAGTTACAGCGGCCGCGACACGAACTAGGTATATTGTACAATGTAGAGGGTTGAGCAAAATGGCGAAAACTAATCCAGAGAAAACATGTCAATGAAAAATGCAAGAAGAAGGAATGTGATATTTATTAATAAGCGCAAATATAGATACCTTGGACTAATGATAAATCATTTTATTATTATGACATCCGACGGTTCATATTTAGTGCATTTTATTTTCTATAAAAATAAAATATGGTTATGTTGAGTAGGTATCATAATATCCCTCTCTCAGACTTCTTTTTCAGTTATAAACAATTTAGACTAAGCCATTTGCTTAATTTCTTTTGACAAAGTGTAATGACCTCAATGGCTTAAATAAATGGTTTTGAGCTAGTGCACAGTATTACATTTACTCATAAAACAAATAGTTATTCATTCTTATCGTGTCTAAATCAATGACTTAGCGAGTTTTTGATATTAAGCGGCAAAACAGCTGTTTGTTGGATCCCATCTTCAAAGAAGTTTGGATTTCTTATAGTAATGATTAGTATCATAATGCAAAATCTCTTTAAAACCATAATATGTTAAATATGGCAGCTATTTTTAAAACTGTTATCTGGTCTAGCTTGACTGATGTTCCCGATATAATCAACAATATTATACATTTATAACTTGGAAGGAATTTGGAATATTAACTCATTAATTTCATTTACTTAATATTTTTAGCTTTTATTATTCCAGTGCAGGACTAAGGCGTCCCTTTCTCCTTTCCAACCTTCTCTAGTGCGGACCAATCAGTCCTACTTCTAAGCGTCAAGCTCATACCGTCGTATCAGGCTGCTTCTGCCACGATGACTCTGAACGTTTTATAAGGACCCATATTGTGGTATGTTAGTTCATGATCTGAGCTGTCCTGGTATTTCGGTACGGGAATAAATATAATGACCACCAAAAATAGTAAATGATCACCAAATCTTAGACCCTTAAGTCCCCCTGGGGCGGATCCGACATGATTGGGTTAGGTTAGAACTGTGACCCCCAGAACCAAATCGCTTTTTACAGTCAAACTCATACATTTCTACAATACTTTGGTTAAATGCTGGTGATCATTTACTATTTTTGGAGGTCATTTACTATATCTGGAGGTTCGTTAAGTCATTGACTGCCGAACCAAAAACGTTGAAGGTAAAACCTCCACTAGCGTCGGACACACGGTGTCCCCCATGGCGTTTAACGTGTTAAACATTAAAATGGGGTTAAATGTTGGTGATTATTTACTATTTTTGGAGGTCATTTACTATATCTGGAGGGTCGTTAAACATAAGCCTTTCGGTACGTCGCCGTCGGCAATTTGTGTCTTGGAGCAGCTCAAAAAAAGGTTCGCTCCATTGGCAAACCTCAAACTTAAACATTTACAAATGTAGTTATTTCTTACATTATTTTGTTAAATGAGAAAAATAATATGACTTTACAAAAACAAACAAATTTAAAAAGTAATGAGAAAATGGCCTTCGTATTTCATGTAGAAATTCCAAAATGACTGACGCTCTGTCGTTCTTCATTATGTTCAAGACCAAAACAACATTACAAATTCATGGCATTTAACTTATTTAACGATTACTTAGATATCTACAAGACAGTGATTAATCATTTTGTTTTTCATAAAGACTTTGGAATTGTAAACCATTTCTCTTTGCATGGTCTTGTAATGAGAAGAGATCAAACGCAAGCGAGCGACTTAAAGATTAGTAAATATTAATATTGATGCATGAAGACGGAACCAGAGAACCAGTGTAGAGAATAAAAGATGGATGGATTGAGTGAGGGATGATATGAAAGGAAAAGGAGTGAATGATAGAGAGACAGTTGACAGGGTAGGACATAAAAAATACTAGTCGAATTGAAATGTTTTATATTTTTTGTATTAATTTAAGCACTGGAGGGAATGGGGGAGGCATTTGTCCAGGAGCGGGACAGTAAAAGCTAGTATAAAAAATTAAGCACTTTCTGTAGGTACCTACCTGCAATATTTGTGACTAGCGTCCCGACCCGGCTTCGCATGGGCCTATAACCTTCCTGGATAAATGGACTATCCAACACAAAAAGAATTTTTCAATTCGAACCAGTAGATCCTGAGATTAGCGCGTTCAACCAACCAAACACACAAACTCTTCAGCTTTAAAATATTAAGTATAGAAGTATAGATGAGAAATAAAATGTATTATTAATTATTCACTGGTCGCATTAACTTGCTTTTATGAAGTAGTTTAAAAACTTGCATTCTTATCTGTGTTTCGACACACTATTTTACTTCTCTCCTTTCATAATGCAAACATAATATGAGATTCAAATGGATCTTTATCAGTAAACTACCTCACAAAGTACATTTGATGATGATTGCGTCGGCCAGAAACGAATAGCATTCACCTTTTACGAGTTTTGATAAAGAAATCAGATTTTATTCGTACTTTTAAATACTATGACGAAGGTATTTGAATTTGAGTTAAAAAAAAAGAAATTAGCAAACCATGATTATTTTTTTATTTATGTCAACTTTTACTAAATTGAAAATTAATAAGGATATTTAAATTCACACCAAATTATACCATTTGGCTTTCAGCATTTATAGATACGTAAGGGTGTTATCAGACCAATCGATCGATGATAGTTTCTACCAAACCAAGTGATCGATCGTCGATCGACGGCATCGATCGATTGTAGAATTTATTAGTCGACGTCGACCGAGCTGCTTGATTATTATTACTGATAGATTATAGCTGAGGTTAATCGATCGACGTCGACCGATGCCATCGACCGGCACTCGATCGATTAGTTAGTGGAACGGTATTCGTCGATCAGCCAAAGCTACCACACCAATCGATCAACGGCGATCGATGTCGATTGATGGCATCGATCGACGATCGATCGATTGGTGTAGTAACACCCTAAGAGATCTAATATTACCTACTTAAACTACTTATTATAATTTAGGCCGGTTGCAGTGCTCCACTGACTGTCAGTGCGTACGTTCGGTCCTGATGGTACGCATTAACCGACCGTCAGTTTGTATCATTCAGTGCTCTCCTGACCAACAAACTGATTGGAGTCATACACTCACACATGTATACTTGTTTATGTTCAGTACATCCGTACGATCGGTCCATCGATCGGTGCAGCACTAGCACTGAACGCATTCGTTTGTTTCCATACAAATCCATAGCGCGTCAGTCGACCGACGACACGCATGTCGACGCGCTCGACCGACGGTCCCCGTTTTATTTTTATTTTTTTGGAATGGCATCTCGCAGGTCAACCTAGGAGGTTGTCGGCTGCTTAACCCGACTTTCCTGTGGTGCCTTAAAAAATATTATTTTTAGGGCCTCCAGCCAGGGCAAAATAAACTTACAAACTAAGCGACTACACGCTAAGGGCACCCCCTGTAGGGTACGAGCCTCGGCTTAGGGCGTCGCTGGG
Source organism: Charanyca ferruginea (assembly GCA_947361185.1). Lineage (NCBI taxonomy): Eukaryota > Metazoa > Arthropoda > Insecta > Lepidoptera > Noctuidae > Charanyca > Charanyca ferruginea. The sequence goes on along the minus strand of OX376077.1, from coordinate 16,346,026 downwards.
AGAGGACAGCAAAGGGACAGGCTGGATCGGATTTCCATTATTTAGGGACGAATTTAAAACTACAGGCTCAGCGGCGCGGGCTGGCATGAGCAAGGGTCGGGGAGGGACGTACGGAGTCGTCGCGACGGGCCTCGGCGGCGAGGACGGAATGACGGCGCGGCGGTCTGTGTCTGTGTTTGTTCACTGTACTGGTGGCCTTATTGCTCTCCTGGAGGAGAGTAATAGCATCGTCAGGGTCGGTCAAACGGTCCCCGTACGAAGTGTGTAGTTATATACGCATGCGTTCGGTCGGTTCAGCAATGTACAATTTATAAATTTTCATATAAATTACAAACGCGACCGTCGGTCGGTTGAGCACTGTAACCAGCCTTAGAGTCCTTCGCCGCGATTACAAATATATGTTCGGGTTGATCTTAGATACTGTACGGATTTACACATGGTTTTCAGCAATAGTAAGTGGAATTTTCTAAAAAGGCTATAATTTATAAAAACATTCATGCAGACAAAATCGCATGCAAAATCTAGTATAAATGTCATACGTCAAAAATATATTGTCATTAAAGAAAACATAGAATAAATAATATAAATACCAGCCCATTATTGTCACCGCAGGGCAAAGGCCTCTTCTCATGTAGAGTAGGCACGACCATTGATCACCATGTTTGCTTAAGGCAGATTGGCGATTCCGGACTTATATTAAACTAGCAACCCGACCCGGCTTCGCATGGGCCTATAGCCTTCCTCAATAAATGGACTATCAAACGCAAAAAGATTTTTTCAATTCGAACCAGTAGATCCTGAGATTAGCGCGTTCAACCAAACAAACAAACAAACTCTTCAGCTTTATAATATTAGTATACATTATAAGTCCAGGTTTCCTCACGATGTTTTCCTTCACAGATGTCAGTGAAATCCAAGATAAAGTTAGAATGTACATATGATATTGAAAAAGTCACATAGGTACTTCCTCGTGCCCGGATGCGACCCCACAACCTCGTGCTTCAGAGTCACCTTAACCACTTGCCCATCGACATCACCAAATTTTTAATTTTATGAAAATATACCATTTTTTCCTCATATACAATATACCTATGGTGTATTGTAAGCGAAGAATAGATAAATAACATAATCCTTTTGTTAGATTCAACATTTTTTAAATTTATAGCTACCTAATAGAAAAATAACGGCCAAGTGCGAGTCGCGCTGGAGGGGTTCCGTACCACACACGTAAGAACCCCCTGAAGCTCGTCACAGACGTAACTATAATATATATTTTAGCTAGCCGCCACACCACATACGGAAGCTATAATATAATAATATATTTTCGCCCTTATTACGTCTGCGGTCGTTGTTTGTTTCATATTTTTGAAAATATATTAATATGCCTTGCTATATCTGTCCACATATTTAGGTGACGTAGTAAAAATATATAATTATTATAGCTGTGTCTGAAATATATCGTAATATATGCCTTGCTATGAATTATATTAATATATATTATAGCTACGTCTGTGACGGGCTTTAACATTAACTTTATTTTATTTTAATTACTAGCGACCCGACCCATCTTCGCATGGGCCTATAGCCTTTCTCGAAAAATCGACTATCCAACACAAAAAGATTTTTTCAATTTGAACAAGTAGATCCTGACATTAGCGCGTTCAACCAAACAAACAAACTCTTCAGCTTTATAATATTAAGTATAGATTTGTTTGTATTATGGCCAAAGCATTACACATCATCATCATTATCATTAGCTGGAAGACGTCCACTGTTGAACAATGCCCTCCCCCATAGAACACCACAACGAGCGGCAACCTGCCGCTTGCATCCATCGTTTACCCGTGACTTTGTCGATGTCGTAGGTCCATCTGGTGGGAGATTCAGGTTCGTGGTCGCCCATTTAATTATTAACCTTATATTATTATAAAAGCGGTCATAGTAATACATATTCTGTGAAAATTTAGAGTATCTACCTGTATAATTAAATATATTATTATAGTCCTCTTCACCGGATCCGGTGACAGCAACCCTAACTAAATTTCTTTCCTGTCGTGAGCCCTTAGATGGCTAGAAAATCCAAACTTGGTTTTGAAGGCCCACTCACACCGTGCACAGAACAGCTGATTAATTTAATAGGGGTAAGTGTATGAAGACTTGGGCGACTTTTACTTACGCTTTCTGTCTAGATCTTCAAGACGATTTGCTTCAGAGCCTTTCATTGTTTCGTATCTACCTATTACAGTTCAAAAGATACCTGTGTCAGAAGGACGGACGACCGGACACATGGAAACATTAGTATTTCTTCTAGACATTTTAGTAATCTAAGACTTCGATATCTGTCTAGTCGTCCGTCACCGGCGTCCGGTTCTGTTTAATACCTTGGTACGGAACCCTAATCAAACCAAAAGAAACATGAAAAAAAAACTTAGAAAGTTGAAACTGGTTTTTTTTTTGTTTGAACTCATATATTTATAATATTAGGTACCTGCTTTCATAATGTTCATTCTGAGAAATAAATAAACACACGATATGATTTATAATTATAAAACTATAAAAAATTGAACATAGTGATTTACTAGAGGAAGACTTTCTGTAAGAGGTGACTAAAATATCGATTTCCGTTCACTTTTTCGCCCAAAATCAGGTTTCCCTTCTAATACCGATCCTGATCTAACTGCTGCAAATATTTAGTTTCATCGGAGAGGAGAGGAAAGGCGATGTTTTGTAAACAACCAATAGGATACTGGGTTAAAGCTAAACTGTGAAATGTCACTAACAACGCAAGCCAATGTTTTGGAGTGGATAAGAACGTTATTTTTAGGAGTAAAAAGAACGTTATTTTATTTATTTTTTCAAATTGGCTTACTTTGTTTTTACATCTCACAGTTTAGCTTCAACCCAGTATCCTATTGGTTATTTACAAAACATCGCCTTTCTCTCGTTCGTCGACATCTCCTTCGTTCTCCTTCCATCTTTTATAGAAACCAGGCCTATATGTCGCTGCTAGATCTCCTATTCACATGTCAATTACTCAACTTGGCTAAACAGGAGTGAAACCAATAGAAACAGATTTAAAAACAAATTGAAAATATATTATTTAGAAATGTGTTAAAGTCCTACTTTTTAACCGACTTCAAAAAGGAGGAGGTTATCAATTCGGATGTTAGTATATATATTTTTTTTGTGTTATGTATGTTCGGGCATAACTCCGTCATATACAGACGGATTTCCAAAATTCTTTTTTTGTTCGAAAGGGGTTTATTCCGAAATGGTCCCATATAAATTTTGTCAAGTCGATTCAGCGCTTTTTGAAAAAATCAACAATATCCCAAAAAAATTACAAAGATGATGTTTTATATTTTCTTCAATCTTTGGAGGACTTTCAATCTCTGATTTAATTGAGTCGCCGTTTCTTAATGGATTTTGATGTTAAGGCGATAGGTACTAATAAAGCGGAAAATAAAAACTTAAAAAAAAACAACCGCCTTCAAAAACTAAAAAGTGATAAATAACTTCAGAACCTTCAGAACAGAACACACATTACTTTAGTTTCGGAAGTCGGTGGCGGTGGCTTTGGCTAAAGTAATGTGTGTTCTGTTCTGAAGGTTCTGAAGTTATTTATCACTTTTTAGTTTTTGAACGCGGTTGTTTTTTTTTGAAAATAGTTTTATAAGTCGAAGTTTAAGAATAAGTGTAGAAAGTCTCACCAGACCCTACAGTCAAACCATTACTACGGTTTTGTTGGGCTTAGTTCATGAGTTATTTACCATGATGTAAACTTCATCATCATCTGCCTAGCCTTACCCAACTATATTTGAGTCGGCTTCCAGTGCCTCCGGATGCAGCTGAATACCAGTGTTTTACATGGAGCGACTGCCTAACGGACCTCCACAACCCAGTTACTGGGTAACACTATAACCCTTGGCAAGACTGGTTGGTCTGGTTGGTTCTTGGAAGTGAACTTATAATGAATATATAATAGGGTATTACACCCATTTTTGAAAAGTGTCTCAATGAAATTCTGTAGTGCTAATATGCCACCAAAAAAAAAACACAAAATTTTTATTCAATCGATAAGTGCCATAAAAATGCATCTAAATTTTAAATTTTCAAATTTCGCGCGTAGTTTGACGAAAACGCCTCTTACTGGACGCCATATTGCTCAGCGTAAATGACGTCAGTTCGTTTTGTATAAATGAGCTCATATTAAATATGATAATTGTAAATCATTTAAAAATAATTAAAAGCATATTTTGTAGTAGGTGTAATAATGAAAAAATCACGTTGGTTACGAAAATAATAAAAGTACAAAGCCTATATTACGCCAATCGGTTGACTGACAGTTGACAATTTTTTGTTTACACAGCCTTATGGCGTAATAACATGGCCGCTACGATTTCACGGTGTTTTAGAACAGATTAAAAATACTGAAAACTTTGAATTGAATTTAAAAAATTGTTTTGTTATTTTATAAGCTAAAACTTACATTTTCCAACTGCTTTATGCCTAAACTGTCTCAATAACATATTTATAGATTTTTTCTCGTATAGAGTAAAATACCCTATTATGTACATTTTGCCCGCGACTTCGTCCGCGTGAATGTCGGTTATCGCGGATGCCGACAAAGTCGCGGATTACAAAGAAGCCATGTCCTTAAAATCCATAAAATAACTTGAACCCTAGAGGGGTTTAAGTTATTTTCATTAAAGTCAAGTAAATTTTATTAAAGTCGGTTTAGCCGTTTCATCGTGAAAGCGTAACAGACAGAGTAACTATCGCATTTATTGTATTAGTATCGAAGTATGAATAATATATTATACCAATGTCGAAATGTCAAAGAGAACAGCTATGGTAAGATGATCTAAGCACGATCTTTATTTTGGAACTGAGATAATTCTTTAGTCTATGATTCGCTTTCTCGCACATACACGTGTAGCGGGTTAATGGCCAGTCAAAAAAAACGAATCGAAATATTAATCTCCGGTGTATGCGTAGCTAAGTGATGAGTTAACTATACGATACACTACGTTTGGAAAACCCACTGGATAGGTTTCTCAAAAAGACCTTTCTATTCCGATACAATTTTATAAAATATATTTTTTGATTTATTTAGTAGCTTGTTTTACCGTTAGAATCTATTCGTGTATCAGCATTATCATTTATTTTATTTTTTTCCTGGATCTTGGTCTAGTTTTACTACATTCGACTGAATAAGTATGTATACTGGCTAGAATATATGAATCATCAATCTTTCTCAACTCGTTCATCGTTCATCAATCTTAATGTATTATAATTCTTCTGTGCGTTTGTGGCTGAACTCCTCTTGAACGGTTGGAGCGATTTGGATGAAATTTTGTGTGTATATTTCAATGGGCTCCTGGATGCTTTAAAAACACAATTGGACCTTGTAGGTGGCGCTTCTGTCGGGTTCCAGGTTTTAATCCATACTTCCATACTTTAATATTATAAATGCGAAAGTAACTCTGTCTGTTACGCTTTCACGTTGAAACGGCTGAACCGATTTAAATGAAATTTGGTATGAAGATAACTTGAACCCTCGGGAAAAAAAATAGGCTACTTTTCAATCAGTGACTTCGTCTGCATCCGCGATAACTGACATTCACGCGGACAAAGTCGCGGGCAAAAGCTGGTAAGGTTATATTTTCAGGGCAGGACAACGTCTACCGGATCCACTAGTATTTGTATAAGAAACTAACTTTTGCACGCGATATTGTCCGCGTGAATGTCAGTCAAAAAGTTGCCTTAAGCAGATTTACCCAGCATCTTTTTCTGGCATTATCTACTTCTTCGTCTTTTAAATATGCGTCGTAAATACATACAATTTTCAACGGTTCCATTGCACGACACAAACATCCGCTATAAACGTTGGATAGTAACTGAATAAAATTCGCTCGTCTGGCATCCCAACAGAATTTCTGCTAGGCAGAATTTCTGCGACCGAAATTCTGCGACTCACGACTCACAAAATTACGCTCGTTTGGCCTCATCCTAAGTCCTTTCTTGGGTTTCAAGGTTACACTGTGGCAAATTTCATCAAAATCGTTTCTGTAGTTTAGGCTTGAAAGCTTAACATACAAACAGACAGACTCACTTTTCCATATATAATAGGTAATAATAATAAATAAATAATATGTGGGGACATTTTCACACACGGTCATCTGACCCCAAACTAGGGAGACCCTGTACTATGGGTGTCAGACAGCTGATATACATACACAAATACATTTTTTATTTGTAAATACAAACATATAGATAAACAACACCCAGACACAAGGCAAACACAAGTGCTCATCACACCAATGTTTACCCTGGGCGGGAATCGAACCCGCAACACGCTGCGCAGCAGTCGATCGCTCAGCCACTGCGCCAACCGTGTCGTCAAAAGCTAGCTTGCAAGTCAGTTACTAGCTCTTGCCCGCGACTTTGCCCGCGTGAATGTCGGTTGTCGCACGTGCAGACAAAGTCGCGGATAAAAAGTAGCCTTTCTCAGTACTCAAGCTATTACCATACCAAATTTAATAAAAATCGGTTCAACCGTTTCTTCGTATAAGCGTAACAGACAGAGTTACTTTCCCATTTATAATATTAAAATAGTAAATTAGTAATATTATAGTATGGATATTTTATTTACTAATAATATAATATTTATCTTCAACTCTTCGAGAGAGCAGGCAAAGTGTCTCTTGGAAAATATTTGTTTTGTTCTTGATTTCGAAATACTATGGCGGTTGCAACATTTTCCTGGGCGGTTCCTAGGTTATCAAAGTTTATTGACTTTCTAGAATTAGGTTCTTATATTTGTGTCCAAATAGTTTCAAATTCTATTAAGTAGGTCTTATTTAATTAACCTAATTAGTTTCAAGACAAAATCACAACAGATTTCACAAATCACAATCACAGTACAATAAAAATGGTTGATTATCAAAATGAGAGCTATTCTGATTAGGTAAGTACTTACACAATAACTTCATAGTGTGGATGTTGGTGAGTATATTACGGAATTAGGGTTACATAACTAAAAATAATGAAGTAACGTTGTACTTATCAAAATTGATGTCCCTACGGTATAGCAAATCACCCTTCACCGATGGTACGGTTCGCCGAAATCACTCTTAGTCGACGGTTGATTCCACGAATAAATCCATCGCCGATAGAACTATTCGCCGAAAACATCCGAAAACATCGCTCGTCGATGGTCGCTTCAGCTACAACCCTTTTTACCGATGGAATGGGTGGCCGAAATACATCAAACTTATTTGTCAAACTCAAACTCTCAAACTCAAAATCATTTATTTCAATTAAACCATTTACAGGTACTTTTGAATTGTCAGAGTCAGTCAGTCAGAAAGTTGAAGCTAGTTGCTCGTTCCAAACAGTAGGTTTCTATGGAGAAGAACGAGCAAGAAACTCCATGAACACTCTTTTAAAATCAGTTATATTTTACAAATTTAGGTTACATCATTCATGTTGAATCTAAGGGTATAATGTGAGAACAATGTAACAAGTCTTGCATGATAAAAGAGGTCTAGAGAAAAATATAGTTATAATAACAATTCAAACCAAAATTTAAAATAACCGAGGCAGCTAAGAGATGACCAGTCCCAACCGACGGCGTCCGTTCACGAACATGACGCATGGATCGGCAGTATGTTTGAAGTATTTTGGCCACGCGTTCCATCGGTCAAAAGAATCGGTAATAGGGGGGGGATCTGGCACTAGGCGGCTAACCCAAATGATTTACCACCAATAGAGGGAATCTGACGTTAATGGCCACTGTTTCAACCTAACCCATCCGAGTCGGATCGCTCTGAATCGGGGTGTTAAAAATAAACAATATGTCAAAGGTATTGTAGCTGAAGCGACCATCGGAACGATGTTTTCGGCGAACAGTTCTATCGGCGATGGATTTATTCGCGGAACCAACCGTCGACTAAGATTGATTTCGGCGAACCGTACCATCGGCGAAGGGTGATTCGCTATACCGTAGGGAGCTCCATGCAAGAGAAGCGAGCGCCTTAACCATTAGGCCATCACGACAGTTAATATTTTTATTTTCTTTTTCTTTTAGAATTGATGGTAATTAATCTTTTTTTATATACTTTGGCCCAAAAGATAGTAACGTTAATCGCAATATCGGTGGCGATTTAAATGTCCTCTAAAATGCAGATGTAGGAATACTTTGGTCACTGAAGTAAATGAGCCTTAGTCTGGCCAGAAGCACCGCACTCCCACTGGGTGTCGGTAGGTTCTATAATTCCCCATTATGCAAAGTTATGTTTGCAGTGGCCTACTTAGGTTAGCAGTCTGTTGAGCGCTTTCTGAGGTTCTTTTATTTAATCACCAAAGTGCGCTGTATTGTTTTATAGACAATTTTACATATACTTAGTAGTTTATTTTTAGCGAAGTACCTGTATAATTAGAATACAAATGGATAGACTTCCTGTTCATTTTAATTGTAATTATATTACCCGTATTTAATGTTACTATGTAGGTATATAACTTGTGTGCATTTTTAAACAAACTAGTAGGTAGGTAATGTTAGATATTCTATGAAAATATTTGCAAAGGTTGTCCATAAAAATATAAACAAGACGCTTATTTTACGAAAACCCTTTCAATGTTCCAATATTTTGCGATGTTTTGCTTACCTTCAGCCTCCGGAAGGTAATAAAAATGAAGTATCGAATGTTCCGGGAGCGAAGTTTGTTTTTTTTTTGGATTTATTGTGATGATAATCTAATGGTTTTGGGATTATATAAGGTAAGTAAAGTGACAAATTCATACAACAGGGACAAGCATTCACCGCCGGGCGTCGGTCGTGACAATTTATTAAGAACAGAAAAGTTCAGAAAATAGAAACAAGTCGACTGTTTAGTTTCTGGAATCCTTAGATAATCTTTCAATAGGCACTTATTAATCCACAAAGTTATTCAGAGAAGTAATTCTTAAAATCAGATCACATTCTGCGTTGGAACATTCTGATTCAGAATCAAAATGTTCAGACGCGTAATGTGTCTAGATATCATTCCGGATAAAAACTTTTCTTTTTTCTTTATAACGTAAACCGTGGTTGTATGGTTCACACTAGGCCTGGAGCGCAAGAGTTGGAAGCCATAGGGACTCTGTTCAACAGTGGAATGACGTAGGCTGATATTAGCTAAAGGCCCGAAGGCCAATTCTTAATTAAAAATGTTAAACATGTAGTCGTAGGTAATCTCATATCAATGACAATAAATGTCAAAATCTTGTCAAAAATAAAGGCGTTGTATGTACTGATAATAATTATAGATCATTGTGCTAAGTTTTCATTTACTGTAAGCAAATAGTTTATTATTAAATAAACTACATATATAGATGTCCTTAAAAACCATTAAGTTACGCAAACGAATTCTTATCATCTGTGCTCACCTGAAATGGTCGTGTTTTCTAATGTATTCCTAATTGTTTTGGTAATAAAGAGCCTAGAGCACTCAAGAATAAACTTCAGCTTTGTAATAATAAAAACCTTCGTTTTTTAAATAAGAATCAGACATAATTACAGATAAAGAAAAGTCTTAATGGCGTGTAAGTGAACTTGCCCGTATTCCCGTAAAAAAACTATAACTACTATATTCAACATAATAGTGCAATATTGGTGCATATGATTGAAACATTTTGCTGTTCTACTTTCCGTCTATTGTCTAGGAACGTGTAGATACTAGTTCACGTTAATTACTGAGCTTATTATGTTTGAAACTGATAAGATTCATCCTGAAAATAATAAATTATTAGACGATTGATTTGAAATTTCCTTCTGTAGAAAGTATAGTCTTTTTAATCGTAAGAATTTGTCATTCGCTAATTAGCAGGTAATTAAACAGTTCGGTCCCGCATTGTGGCACGTTTCCAACTTTGCAACCTACGTAAAAAGACGTGGAGCTAAATGTATGACATTGTACAATTAGGTGCTATTTATTTGAGTTACAAATTACGTTGATAGCGAATAAAATTAGTCTTCTTGACAACTGTTCTCAAAGTAGTCTTCTAGTTTTGTTATTTTTCTTCTTCATAACGAGTTCGCCAGTTAGCATGAGTGTTGACTGCTCATAGTGCACCGAATGCATAACTAAACTGTTATTATCATCAGCTCGAAGACGTCCACTGTTGGGCAAAGGCCTCCCCCGAGAAGTGGTGCTATAATCCCTACGCTTGGCAGGCGTCTTGGGGATCGCAGTGAGGTTGTTAAGTACACGGAATCCGCTGCTGCCCTGGACAGCTTTATATAAGAGTTATGAATATAAATAAGAATTGATGGAGGGGAAGAGGAGAGTCGAAGAAAAAACAGATGGATTGTGTGAAGAATGATTTGAAAGACAAGGGAGTCAGTGATATCATGATAGTAGACCAGTTGGACAGAATGGAAGAAGAAAACGTGTTGCACCGACTCCAAGTAACATGGGACTAGGGTAGGTGATGTTCAGATAACCAGTCGATGACGTTGTTCGTAACATATTTTTACCTACATATAAGTAAATTTTAGGACTAAAGCGGGTGATCCATTGGCGAATCGATGCGAAAATTATACCGCGGTCGTAAGATATCAACCATGCACGAAGAGCCAAAGAGGCAAAACGCGATATTTTAAACCGCTGTTTTGTAGGTGCTCTATGGGTGATTTATAGTCTGGCTCGTCGGTTTTTAGCGCCAGTAGGTAACCATTTTTAGGGTTCCGTACCCAAAGGGTAGAAAACGGGACCCTATTACTATAAGACTCTGTCTGTCTGACTGGCTGTTTGTCACCAGGCTGTATCTCATGAACCGTGATAGCTAGACAGTTGAAATTTTCACAGATGATGCATTTCTATTGCCGCTATAAAAACAAATAACAGAATAAAATAAATACATATTTAAGCGGGGCTCCCATACAATAAACGTGTTTTTTTTTCGTATTTTTGCTCGATGTGTAATGTTTTTTTATAATATGTGGGGTCATTTCACACATGGCCATCTGACCCCAAACTAGGGAGAACCTGTACTATAGGTGTCAGACAGCTGATATACATACACAAATACATTTTTAAATACATACATATTTAGATAAACAACACCCAGACACAAGGCAAACATCAATCGCTCAGCCACTGCGCCAACCGTGTCGTCGTCGTATAGATAATGGTACGGAGCCCTTCGTGCGCAAATACGATTTGCACTTGGCCAGTTTTTTTTTAAATCTCTGTTGCTACTGTCACCGGCCCCCATTGTGTTCTGGTTATTTGAACTCCAAACTTCACGCGTCTGCACAGTACATTTTGTTCTGCATCGTCTAGTAGTTGGTACTCCGATCCGAGAAAGTACGTCTTTCTGGTTATTAAAACTGTACTTACCTCCCGAAATGATCTAACTTCTAAGCAAATGTACTTATGGTTAATTAAAACCTTTTAGTTTTGCTGTGCACCGTACACCTACGATATTATTATACAATGTACCTGTATTTAAGTCTGTTGTTGTGTAGTTGGTAAAATACATTTGATGGAGTCAAAAACCCGTTTTAGTTTGCATAGATAATTATATTATTATACCTGCTTGTTTTTGTTGAAAACAGAATTTGTAATAGATCTTAATTTAGATTTGTTTAAGCGGCTACTATTTCTACCATCAATTATTCATAGTTATAAACTAGCTTGCGCTCGTGACATCGTCCGCGTAATTTTTCCTTCGGATCCTTAATTTATTAATACTAAAATATAGCCGTATCTCGGGGATAACAAACCTTTCTATTAAGGAAATATTGTTTGAAATCAGATGAAGAGTTTCGGAGGTTAGGTACGGTTCGATTTAAACTTAATGGCGGCTGTGAAGTGAGCGGTTGGCTGCGCAGTACCCCGCCCCTCACTACCGCTGTCACGTCAAATTGTTACTGGGCAGCCACTCGCCTCGTGTTCAGAGTCGCCATTAAGTTTGAATCGTACTGTACCTGCTACATTCAAACTTACAAATTTTGCCTTTTTATAATATAAGTTCCAATTTTAAAGAGTATTGCATTACACCTAGCTTTTAAGTGAGTTCAACGTTTTTTGAATAAAATCGGATTGAGTTTTGAAACATGTGTCAAAATAAAATTTAATTTAAATCAAAAGCACTAAAGGAGTATTGATATCAACTTCAATGCAAATCACCCCCAAAATAACTTTATACCCCTTTTTAACCCCGTTAGGCGATGAGTTTCAATAAAATACAAAACACGTCTTCCATCAATTCTGTTAAATAAATGTTTATGCAAAATTTAGGATAGACCATTCTGACACTATTGTAATAGCAGACTGGAGGCCCTGGACAACGCATTTTATATGTATAGAAGATATATGAAAGCGAGTTTATTTATTTGTTTGTTGTAATACCAGGCAATAAATGTCCTATTGCAGGGTATGGGTTTCTTCTCAAACAGAGAAGGCACGAGCATTGATTAGAGATTAGCGATTTCAGACTTATAATAATGATATCAGTTTGAAATAGGGAATATTACGCGAAACTCAGCGCAGAGAGCGCCACTAGCACATTCCGTAAATCATAACCTCGTATTCTTGTTAAATTAAATGTTATTAATTGTAATAACTTGGTATTTTGTGAAAATATATCAAAGTGTTCATTAATCTTACTTACCGAACTGTACTTTAACCATATTATGGCGTCCTACGACCATTTGAAAGTGGATTCTAGGTTATGCTCAGAATAAAATAATATTTGATTGTCTTACATGATAAATGTGAACGTCATTCTGTAAATGCGACTATCTCACCTGAATACTTAACCTGAACATATTTTAGAGTGATTTTTATCTGCTTCCCAAAGTTTTCGAACATTTTCTTCTTTTGGAAATGAATAATTCCCTTCATTTCTTCATCGAAATACACAGCACTGATACATTATTGTATAATATAACACACTTCCCAATTTTGAACTCAATTAGAGGCAGAATTTCACGCTTTGAACGACTCGTCGATAAACTGTTTACGGACTATGCTAGTGCTGCACTCTGGTGCCAGAACATTGCAGTAATATCCCCTATTACGTAAGCTTAGGTATTTACAGTGTTGCCACAAAATATAAAGGTTACAGAAGGACCTCCCGCCATCTTCAAAAATAATTACCTAGACTTGCGAGACCCACTACGGCTGCTACTGTATTGGAAATCTTTGCATTTTTTTATAACAATTTTTTTCTGTTCGTCATGAAATGTCAATGTCTCTTATTTATTAATTTAGACAACACGTGACAGTCGAGACCGAAGTCTGCTTGAAACTGCTTGATAATACCTATAAACGTAATGTCAATGTGTGCGTGCCAAAAATGGTGGTTTGTTCTGAGTGGTCTCTCAGCTCGGGCACGCCACAGCCTTACGTACTTTGTGGTGTTGCCTCCACTTATATAAGCTTCTTGAGTTTCTCTTACTGGGAGAGGGCACTGGCTCTTGTAACACAGGTTTATCACCTAGCACAGGAGTCAGGGACTTGACACAATATTGTAAGTACCTCTTTCTTGTGTAATAAAGATTATTATTAATAATATGGAGACACCCACGAAAAAAAAAATCCAGGTTTCCTCACTACATGTTCTATCACCAATGTCAGTGATGTCCTAGATAAATTTAGAACACAAAGACGCGATAAAATTATCCTTTCTGTGTTTTGTATGTACATCTATATTTAGATAATTCCGTACAGACCATTTAGAAAGAGCAGCAAACATCTATCCACAAACATTTGCATTTAAAATTGTACGAGACTAGGATCCTCTTCTTTTTACCCGACTACGGCAAAGCCAAAGGAGGGTTATGAGTTTGACAGGCTATGTATGTATGTATGTATGTATGTATGTATGTATGTATGTATGTATGTATGTATGTTCATCTGTACGCGCATAGCTCCTAAACTACTTATCAGAACTGAACAAATGAGGTATCGTTAGAAGCGTCTTGATCGTCCGCTGGTTATAGGCTATATGACGTGTCACCGAATCCAATGTGGCGCCCTCTGGCGGACAACAAAACCAAGATTTAAAAAAAAAATGAAGACAAGCATACCGTGTTTGGTATCATTTTAAAGGGGTTCACTAGTACAGTCAACAGCAAAAGTAGATGATCAAAATCAGAAATTCAATACTAACGAACGGAGTTCGCGTCAGAACCGTGTGGCGTCGAAGTGATTCAAAAGTATGTGTGTGACAATCACATACGTTTAATAATTAAACTAGTAATAAATTATATAAATTAGTGTTAGTAAATTAGTATTGAATTCTTGATTTTGATCATCTACTTTAGCTGTTGACTGTACCATTCAAATATATAATATTTAGTTGTGTTTTGTCACAAATTATTTAAAAAAAGAAAAGATTACCAAATAAATTAAGATACGCATACCGTGTTTAGTATCATTAGAAAGGGGTTCACTAGTACCTTTTAAATATATAATGCTTAGCTGTGACTCCAAAATGGTTTAAATAAAAAAAAATAGTTTAAAAACTAAAACCCGACTACAACAAAAAGTGATCTAAAAAGTACGAAACAAGAAAATATTTCACACAGAAATCAAGACATAGGTACAAAATAGTCAAGGTAAGCCGTGGTTGCATGCCATTATAATTCATGTTCATCGCACTCATATGGGATACAGGCATGCAACCATGGCTTACCTTGACCATTTTGTACCTATGTCTTGATTTCTGTGTGAAATATTTTCTTGTTTCGTACTTTTTAGATCACTTTTTGTTGTAGTCGGGTTTTAGTTTTTAAACTATTTTTTTATATCATTCTGTCTCTCTTTTATTAGATTGGCGTTTAGTTTCTGGAAAGTATGTTACCCTGGCAGTTCAATTGATAGGTGATCCATTATGATGTCGTTGCTTTCAACTGTACAAACAGACATCACGGTCTAGCTTAAATTTCCATTATTGGCCACCCGCCGTGACTTTGGACGTTAAACTTTTGACCTTTGCATTGAATCGCAGGTTAGAAGTATCGTTATGAGTTTTAATTTAGAGTCCGATGAGGACTCTCGTAGCCAAGTAAAAGCAGTACGAATAAGGGCCGAGTCACATCGGAATGGCAGCGGCCGGCAGCGTTCTTTTATGCGGCGGTCAACGGCACGCGGAGCCGCGCGCGCCGCGATCTGCCGCTCGACTCATACAAATCTCTAAACGATACTATGCCTTGATGTTCAAAAATAAAGTTGAAAATAGTTTGTCAGCAAAACTGCCGGCCGCTGTGACTCAGCCCTTAGTTAAGCTACGCTTGCCGCGGTCAGTCCTTGGATAGATGACCATCCATTTCATAACGGGACCCCTCCGTGCCTCAGAAAGCACGTAAAGCCGCTGGTCAGACTGTCATTCGTAGATCATTGACACTCGTTATGGGTACCTAATCAGAAGCCAGTGAACCTGATAACCAGTTTTTTCTGAGCGGTACCTTGTTACCCAGTAACTGGATTGTGAAGGTCACAGCAGTCGCTCCATGTAAAACACTGCTACTGGACGTCGTTTGGCAGATGATGATGACTTTCAATTTCAACACCTCTAGCAGTGTATGAAAACCATCATTATCTGCCAAAAGACGTCCTCTGTTGAACATAGGCCTCCCCCATAGAGCGCCACAGCTCTTGCAACCGAACCTTACCACCGGTTACCCGCGACCTTGACAATGTCGTTGGTCCATCTGGCGGGAGGCCTACCAACGCTTCCGGTTCGTGGTCCACTCGAGAATCTTTCTTCCCCATCGGTTATCGATTCTTCGAGCGTTATGGCCTGCCGATTGCCACTTCAACTTACATATTCCGAGAGCTATGTCGGTGACATTGAGTCTTTGGCGAATTTCCTCGTTCCAGATTCTAATAAAAACTTTTTTCAAAAAAAAAAACAACCGCCTTCAAAAACTTAAAAGTGATAAATAACTTCAGCACAGAACACACATTACTTTAGTTTCGGAAGTCGGTGGCGGTGAATTGGTACTGTTTGTTGTTTTGTATTGCCACCGACTTCCGAAACTAAAGTAATGTGTGTTTAGTTTTTGAAGGCGGTTGTGTTCTTTTTAAAAAAGTTTTTATTTTCCGCTTTTTAATATTGCCTTAACATTCAAATCCATTAAGACACGGCGACACAGTAAAATCAGAGATTGAAAGTCCTCCTAAGATTGAAGAAACTTATAAAACATCATCATGTAATTTTCTAGGACATTGTTGATTTTTTCGAAAAGCGCTGAGCCAATTTCGATGAAATTTATTTCGGAATAAACCCCTTTCGAATGAAAAAAGAATTTTGCAAATCCGTCTATATATGACGGAGTTATGCCCGAACATACATAAAAAAATACAAACATCCGAATTGATAACCTCCTCCTTTTTGAAGTCGGTTAAAAATAGGAAAAAAGGTGGTGGTAGTAGGTAAAGGGTGTATGAAAATAAGAGCTTCAAATATTGAAACTGCATTCATACTTCTTACAGCATTGCACTGCTGTTAGAAATCATCCGCGAATTCGACGTGTCTGACTTGACCTTGACCGGTCTCTTAGTATCCTGTATATTGTATTACTATTTTGAAATCTATATTCTAAAACTTTTATCGGAGATGATTTGAAATTAGGGCTGCAAAATTTGTTAAACTTTGCAGCCCGTTCACACGTCCTCAGCTTCTAAATAGGGTGCGACCCATTCGTTATTACAATGTGACTTGAACCATGTAAACAAGTAAAGTTGATTAAACTTTTAGCGTTAGTAAGGCTTTATTTAGTTTTATCATTAGTGATATCGTTTTAAACCCACTTTATCAAATAGTTGACGTCAAAAACTCGTTTCGGTGTAACTCATTATAATATGTATTTATAAATAGTTTTTGTTAATTTTATTCGTGTGATGTGTCTGAGATTTCAAGTGAGCCAAGGTTGCCCATCCATTTTGGTATAATTAATACATTTTACCAATTTTTTTACTGTGCAAATAAGCAAGAGAATCCATAGACTGGTCTTAGTAAAAATACTGGTATTTATCCCAGATTGTAAGTGTGTAATTATCTGGGGATCATGTCTTGTATTTCGAATTTTGTACAAGTCGATTATTATAAATAGGTAGTACCTATACCTTGTTCACAATAAGATTAGACATTTACGAAAACCTTTTTTACAGTCAGTTCAACCGATTTTGACTTATATTGCGTTGGTAGCATGACAAATGGCAACTGCAGTAAGCAGTTGTTATTGTAACCACTTTTTTGCCTTTAATAATAATAATAATAATAATAATTCTTTATTCGGACAACCACGGAAAAAAGAATTATTATTATTATTATCCTTAAGCCTACGGAATAGAAGTCAAAATCGGTTTAAGGGACTGTAAAAAAGGTTTGTGTTTATGTCTAGTCTGTTGTGAACAGGGTATAGGTACTTCTTGTTCATATTTCACCCCCTGAAAGATGCGTTGTATTTTCTTACAAACAAGTTACTCTCAATTCTATTTTTCTTCTTTTTTTAAAAAAAGAAGCCTTGCCCCGTATGTACAAGGAATTTCTTCTGTATCGTCGTTCTAGTACTACTTACTCAAATATAAACTGCAATCGGACCCGGAACAATTTTACCTTTTTTGTTCCGTGCGGGAGTTGAGCCCGCGAGACGCAGCGCTGTAGCCAAACTCTTAGCTTCTGCGATAACCGTGTCGTCAATTTGTTGTACGAGTATAGGTACTCTGTCGTATAACGCAACGTATATTATGATACCCTACAAACGTTAGATCTGTTATTAGGCTCAACACGAACAATTTTGACGCATAGTATTGTTATCAACAACATTCCATCAACGTTTTGAATATGGAATTCAAGATTTTATTCATATTTTAGCCATTTCTGCCTAATATAACCGAATCGAACTGTTACAAAATCAACAACGTATTAAATATGGAATCAGAAATATTCGAAAAATACATTAGTAATATTAGTACCTATTAAAATTTATGTTTTTATATCATGCAAATAAAAAATACGCTAAATGAATAAAATTGAACTAAAGGTTGAATTTTTCATTCAAAATTCACTTATATTAAAATTACGATTTGTTAACTTGTCAATTTGATGCAACATTCATAATGCATTTGCATGTTTATTTTATTTTAAGTTTTATTGTGTTGTCTCGAAACGGGCACATTTATATAAATAAGCACATTTAAATAATAAGTAAATAAGTTGCTAAAAACCTAAAACTGTTTAGTTTTGATGTTGTGGTTTACCTGACTGCGTTCTAAGAAATATAAATATAATTATCCTTTTAAAAACCTTTTAGGTTTTGCAGTATTGACAATTAAACAATATTTGTAGCTAGTTTATTTTGAAACATTTGACGTATGTAGGCAGGGCCGAATTAACTATTTTGGGGTGCCTAGACGATGCAATTCTCAGAGTCCCTTTACCATTTTCTAATTTCCTAAAATACATATTTTCTACCAAAAACTATTATAAATCAAATCAAATCAAATCATTTATTTGCTGGAATATGGGTACATATGGTGTTACAAACAACAGAAGTTCTTAATTCCATATTCTACCTAAACAGATGTGCAAATATCTAGTACATGCAAATGTCAAATATTATTATTATTTACCAGTAATCATTAATCATCCATTACAAAATTTAATATGAATAGTTAGTACATCTCTATATCACATTTTTTTCATTTAAATAATCATTAACATTATAATAGGCTTTATTAATTAGATACGTCTTTAATTTATTTTTGAACTATATTTATAATTACGGTATGTTACTACATTATATACGTGGTTGTTTTAACATTATTTTTTTTTTCTCGGTGCGCTGGTACCTTATGCGCTTTACTCACCATCCTTCTTGCTGTACGTCCCGCCAAGGTCATCCACGATGCACGATGCAAAACGACCGTGAATAAGCTTGCTGTACGTCAATAATTATTAATTGTTTTTTTTTCACGGTACTTTTGCATGGCGACCTTGGCGGGACGTACAGCAAGAAGGATGGTCAGTAAGACGCTTTAGTCATCTGCCTAATCTGCTTTAAGGATAAACCAGCCCTGTACCTATGTAGGTATACCTACATAATTTAAACGTATATAATTGCTACTTACATAATCATAATCTATTAACGAAACATCCGTTTGTGGAGCAGTATAACCTTTTTGAAGATTGACGCTAACATACATACAAACACTGTATGATTTGTTATGTGTAACACCTCCGCTCAACAAAGACATTATGTATTACACATATTTACCGACTTCAATGACCGAATTCTTTTATTTGTGCATTATTAAAGTATTTGCCGTATAATGTAACACTAGGGTGATAAAATCATTTCTTATGTATGTAATTTGTCATACAAATGTATATAGATCCTAGACGCATTTGACTCACGTCATTCCATAGCTGGGTACTCACTTAGCAGTGTAGCATGTAATGTATCAGATACGGTATCAAGTGAGTACGTTAGGCACGAGCCCGCTGCGAACCGCTCGGCGCTCGCGCGTGGAGCGCTGTAAGCTCGCAGTGACCCGACCGCTTGTGTAGTGAGTACGTAGGCGCGAGCTTCAAACGAACTTACGTATTAATTATGGAGTGGACTGAAGAAAAAATATTAAATCTAATCGAGGTTTACAAAAATGCTCCAGTATTGTTACCCTAAAGATAAAAATTATAAAAAAACATCTAAAAGTGGATGCTTGGGAAAATATTGGACAAGCTATGGGTACGTCGGGCGAAAACTGTAAAAGTGAGATGATCTCTTTATTGTCTTGCTACAGGAGAGAGAAAATGAAAATAAAAAAATGCATTGGAACTGGTAACAGGTGTGGGCATGACGTGCGTCGTCGCGAGCACTGCGGATCGGGCAGCTCGTAGCTAGATACGCGGTGGACCGTGGACGAGCCGTACCCACTTGCAGGTTGATACAGTATCTGATACGTTACATGCAACACTGCTAAGTGAGTACCCAGCTTATCATGACTGGTTTGTGAATAGACAGAGGAATGTGTATTTGAAGGCATGAGTGTCTGTAAGCTTGTAAGCCTGTCATCTTGAATACTTACTCATATATTTGTACGAAGTATACTAGCATTTGCCCGCGACTTCGTCCGCGTGAATGGCGGTTATTTATTTATTATAAGCACACCAACAGCACTGTCACTTACAATTCAAATAAAAATAGCACTTTATCGGTATCCGCGACTTTATCGCGGATACCGATAAAGTCGCGGATTAATAAGTAGCGTATATCTTTTCTTGGGGGTTCAAGCTTAGTCTATAAGTACAGTACAGTAGTTTAACCGTGAAAGCGTAGCTTGAATTCATTTCAGAATTTATAATACACCAGTCGTTGGTGAGAATGTAGATTTGGTGAAAGAGTTTCTGAAATCGGATGAAAACTTTTGGATATTACCTGTCACGTCCAAACTTGCAAACTGTTTATAATATTAAGAGCGCGTATTCGATTCGTGACGAAAACTTCATGTTTTTGCGTTCTGCCCAGAGCAATATCGTAATTATGTGAGCAGATTATTTAAAGACAATTTACAGTTTTAGAAAGATTAAGTCTTGATTTAGACAGCTACAGAGTAAAAGTATAATTTTTAATTATGGTTTTTTAAAGCGAAGACAATTCTTTCATATCGTTTTACGAAAATAGACGTCAGAGTTAACTTTCAGGACGAATACAACCATTACAATATGCCAAAATATTTTATTTTATGTGTTTTTCCAACAGTACATACAGTCATAAAGACAGCTACAGAGCCAAAATTACGAAAATATTAGTATTATGTATTAAAAAACAATGTTGAAAAAGTAAAAAATCGGTTCACTTTGACAATTTTTTTTTACTAGTATTTGAATAAAAACATAACTGATATATTTATTTTATGAAAGTAAATGTTATGTTTAATATATAGAATATTTTTCAGTCCGTTATACGAGCTCATTTATTTTAGACAATTATTTTAAAAAGCACTGTAAAACATCACGCGCTGTCGTTTGCCGATGATTCGTGCTTATTTCGTGCATATTTTTTTTTCTGATGCACACAAACAGACCATTGTATTGTACTAGTGTGTGTCAATGCTGCTAAGCCGTTCTAGCAATCGTTTAGATTTTGAGTTGCGCTAAATCGAATACGCGCCCTTATGCCCGTTACATACGTAGCTATACATATAAGTCCAGGTTTTCTCACGATAAGATAAGATAGATAAGTATAAATACAATAAGTAACATCCAGGCTTGTAAGCTCCAGACTACTTTTAGTGTCTTTCATAATATACGTCAGCTTCCCATTCCTTTCAGACTTCATCTACCATCTCGTTATCTTTTACGACACTCAATAAAAGAGATTATTTTTATCTATACTTAATATTATATAGATGAAGAGATGGTTTTTTTTGTTTAACGTGGCACTATTTGTACGATTCTGAAAAGTGTATCGACCAGAGTGCTGTAGGCTATTATTTTATTATAAAAACAAAACTTTTTATAAAAAAAGAGAACCGGCTGCAAAAACTAAAAAGTGCTATATAACTTTACCACAGAACACACACATGACTTTAGTTTCGGAAGTCAGTGGCAATACAAAACAACAAACAGAACAAAGCCAGCTTTTGAAGGCGGTTCTCTTTTTTTGGAAAAAGTTTTTATTTTCCCCTTTTAAGTGCGCTCCATTAAGAAACGGCAACACAGTTAAAACAGAGATTGAAAGTCCTCCAAAGATGGAAGAAACGAAAACGTCTTCTATGTATAATTTTTTGGTTTTTGTTGATTTTTCAAAAAGCGCTAATTAAATTTATATGTGTTGTATACTTAAACCTTTTCTAGAATGTAACAATCACTTTTCTGAAAACCGCATCAAAATAATCACACACAAACATACATACATACAAACATACGGGTCGAACTGAGAACGTCCTTTTTTTTGAAGTCGGTTAAAAATAGGAATTCGTAGGATTTCAAAATGTTTAAGATTTCATGATTGTGAGACATAGGTTTGAATTAACCCGCCCGATCTAGGGCGGGTCGCTACCTAACATTGTTGATTCCGATCCGTCATCATAACTTGCACCAGTAATATAAATATTTTAGTTTCACTTTATTTTTAGGTTATTATATTTGTATGAGAAATATTCCTTCTGCTGACTAAATGTACACTTTTGTAACCGTTAAGTTTATTTATTTATTTATTTATATAACCATCACACACAACTATTTTTACAGGTACAACCCAATGCAATAGTTGCAGTAAACTTAATAATAACAACTTATTTCCTAAAACTTATTACAAATAAGAAGAGAATAATTAATAGAGAAGAGAGATAGAGATATTAATAGAGAATAGTTAATAAATGAATTATTATTATTATTCACACGGATGAAGTAACGGGCAAAACTTAGTGGTACTTAAGAGCGCCCTTTCCCATCGAACGAACTTCAACGCGAGCGCGTTTGAAAATTTTTTTGTTTCAACCAACGCAAAGCTCGAAAACAAACGAGTGAGTGAGAATGCGATAACATCACAGGAAAATTGGCGCGCAAATTTCACAAAAGTTGTACCAGGACATACGTGTTTCTAAAAAAGCCTTATAAGTTTTTGGTAAAAATTTATGTAATTTATAATCTTCATTACATGTGCAAGGTTTCTATGAAGCTGTTTTTTTACTTTTTCGATGTATGAGTGCATTATGAACGGCCAAAGTTTAGATAAAATTGTGCAAAAAAACTAATTTCTGGACGTGTTTACTGAATTTGTTTCTCAAAAAAGTGTATTTTTGGCTTCATACAAACCTAGATTTAAACCACAAGATACCTGTGTGTTAAAAATATTTGGAAAATAATTTGTTATAACGCCGTAATCGCGTACGGGCGTTTGTATGGGAAATATGACGCGCGCGCAATATGATGGGCGCTCTTAAATAAATATAGCGAAAGAAATTCTTCATTTTCGATACTATACTCACAGAAGAACTTTGACAGTAAATCGTACTATTTAGTAAGTCTGTGATGATATATTAATGGATCTTTCTTACATACGTTTTCACATTTTAAACTTTAACAATTCGACGGAATTCGCTGAAATGTCTCACATATTTATAGTTTTGGCTCATAAGCGAGCTGGAAGCCGACCCCAATATAGTTGGGAAAAGGCTAGGCAGATGATGATCTAGGCAGATGATGATGATGAGCAAAACCAAGCTCACGTTGATTAGGGAACCAGACTTAAAGTCAAAAGTCAAGTCAAAGCATTTATTTCAATTAAACCATTTCAGACACTTTTGAATTGTCAAAGAGTCAGTTAGTTAGTCAGAAGAAGCTAGTTGCTCTTTCCAAAACGTAGGGTAGGTCTCTATGGAGCCTGTGGGCTCATTTTACACTGAAAGCATACAGCGCCCTTCGAGTCCAGTATAATAACGCCTTTAGGGTGCTGATGGGGTTGCCGCGTTTTTGTAGTGCTTCATGTTTGCGGATGCCCGCGTGTTTTTATGCAGTAATGCGTAAGTGGTGCGCATCCCTGGTACGCAGGGTGCGCGGCAGCACCAACAGCATTTTAAAAATGATCTCCAGCCGACTGGATTGCGCGGTCCTTAATCGGTGCTGCAAAATCTCTGCGGGACTTGCGGCATGAAAGAGTTGTGCATTATTGTTATGTTAATTTATTTATCTGTATATTACATTAATTTTGTTTACTAACATAGATATAAGTCGAATTGTTACTAACACTATGAGTTATGTTGCTCGAATAAATAATTGAATTATTATTATTATGGAGAAGATCGAGAAAGAAACTACACGGACACTCTTTCAAACCAAGTTTTTACAAAATACTGGTTACATTATTCATTTTGCTTCTATTATGTGAAAAAGATGTTGAGGAATCTCTTCTCATCTTCATCTTCTGCATCCAGTGATAGTCAACAAATTTGGCCATCGAACCATTTAGCCATTATAATTCTTATCTATTATCTTTTCACATGCACCCATAACTTATGACGACAGATTTGAGAATATAAACGATAGATCATAGATGTGTGTTGTTGACTAAACTAAAGTAAATATTTGTACACAAAATGGTTGGCGTAGCGGCCAACTATTTTCGGTTTAACTGATAAAATGTAAGCAACTAAAGTTTACACTATCTATTATTATATTTTTTATCTGTATCTAATCTAATAAGTACTTAGGTTGTTCCGAAAATTGTTAGTCACAGATTAAATATATTTTAATTTTCATGAAACTAATTTAATTTACGTCTAATTTCAATTCAAATCTCCTTGGTGAAAATCAATTGTCAACAGAACTATGTGTATTTTATCAAGATACATATTTTTTAATGTTTCATAAGCTGATTCACCTGAATGCATTAGAGCATTGGGTTGGAGTGGAATATTTTGAAAAGCTATATTTATTTTTTAATTATATTTTTCTTTTTATTAATATTTTTTGGAAAAGCCCACAGTATATTTATTTTCCTAAGGTTTTTGTATAACTATATGTTTCTTGAACGATAATCACATCAACAACATCTATTGCTGTTTTGGCAACCATAGGTAGACCACACGATCAGCAGAGCATTGTTCGTCAAAGGTGCCAAATTGATCGGAGATCATTATTCAATGCATGCAATAAACGAAAGAGCACGCTACGCACGTTTTGATGGGAGGAACGCTCAACATTAGTCAGACTGTCTGGCATAACGCTATGAGTATCACAACACTATAAATAAATAATGAGTCAAAGCTTATAAATTATGTCCGAAAGCTTATTTAATTTAACGTGCAAAATTCTTCTAAGAAATATTTAAGATAGAAATTATCAAAGGCAAACCTATGTGACAGGTTGACCTCACAAAGGCCAATTTATTGGTAGTAGAATACAAGTGTGTAAATTGTGAAACTAATAATTATTAGTCTGTATGATGTCGGACGTAAAGAATAGCACCATCCCATATCTTCCCGTGGGTGTCGTAAGAGGCGACTAAGGGACTCACCAGAGAATGGGCAGCAGCGTTCTCTGTGCCTTTGTAACAACCATACTGCGATCGCCAACCCGCCTGCCAAGAGTGGCGATTATGGCAAAACCCCCCATTTATTGGAGGAGGTCTATGTCCAGCAGTGGACGTCTTTCGGCTGAAATTAATGATGATGATGATGAATAATTATTAACTAGCTTCTGTCTGCGACTTCGTCTGCGAAGACTTCAGAATTAAATTACCCCACGGGAAGACAAAAACGGCATAATAATAAACCGTGACTGGTAATTAGTGACCGATATTTAAACCACCACCATGTCAACCTTTATACGCCCACTGCTGGGCATAGGGCTCCCCCAAGGGGGGGGGGGGGGGGTCAGCCGTAATTGCCATGCCTGGCCGATGCATGTTGGCGATCGCAGTAGCTGTTATATTTTAAACCACATAATTATAGTACCAATGTCTAGGATTATTTTCTTTTTCTAGGACAGACTTGGGCATCCACTGGTTCTAGAGATCTAAGTCGCATTTTTTTACAAAAACACAATGAATATCAAATGCACTGTACCTATCAGCTGGGGTGTGATTCTGTAAGACCTCAAACTTCGAATCTGAATCCGCTGTGAGTTTCTTGATTGGCATTCTAAAAACTCGGTTCATAATTCGAATTTACACTAGCGCCACCCTTCCGAGCGTGTTAGCGAGTAGAACTAAATTGACAGGGAGATTTTGACAGATAAAGTATGAGATGACGTAAGAAGTGGCATTCTGCAAGGTAATTTCCCCGTCACTTCGACGCTCACTTCGCACTCGAACCCGATTCAAAGTGTCAAATATATCAAGGTCATTTTGAACTTTATGCGAAGTGAGAGTGAATAGCGATGTGAGATGCGAGTTGTTGTTTGAATTTTACAGAATCGACCTACTGAGTGCATTATGTTTGTTTGGAAAAATCTTTAGTAATGGCGCTTGAAATAGGTATGTACACACGGCGACACATCAAGCTATACATTTCCAGTATAAGCTGACCTCTCGTTGTACGTAAATTCTAAACAATGCGAGATCAGCCTAAACTGGAAATGTATAGCTTGATGTGTAGCCGTGTGTACCTATTCATAGAAATTGCTACTTTTACCTTCATCATCATCATCATCATTTCAGCCGAAATACGTCCACTGCTGGACATAGGCCTCCCCCAAGGGGGGGGTTTTGCCATAATCGCCACGCTTGGCAGGCGGGTTGGCGATCGCAGTATAGTTGTTACAAATGCACAGAGAACGCTGCTGCCCATTCTCTGGTACGTCCCTTAGTCGCCTCTTACGACACCCACGGGAAGATATGGGATGGTGCTATTCTTTACGTCCGACACCATACGGACGTTTACCTTCAGTATCTTCAAAACCAATTGATTTTTATGTGTGTCGTAGTAGAAAAAAATGGTTCTAATATTCGCTACAATATGTGGTTTAAGTATTGGTCAGTAATTACCAGTCACCTTGTATATCTAGCTTAGCACATAGGATTATATATTTTTTAACAGATAGAATCTAGATATAATTATGTGAAGACATCCATACAAGCCCGGAAAACTAACAAACATCCATACAACCTTCCATCCATCCATTGTCTCTACATTCAAGTTTATAGTAGTTACAGGAGTTGAATAGTAGAATTAGAGAGTCATCATCATTTCAGCCGAAAGACGTCCACTGCTGGACATAGGCCTCCCCAAGGGGGGGAGAGGGGTTTGCCATAATCGCCAAGCTTGGCAGGCGGGTTGGCGATCGCAGTATAGTTGTTACAATGGCACAGAGAACGCTGCTGCCCATTCTCTGGTAAGTCCCTTAGTCGCCTCTTACGACACCCACGGGAAGATATGTCTTACAGAGTAAGGAAGAAAAACTATTTATAAAAATAATTAGGTATAACAAACTTGACTAATTACGTCACTAGTATTGTTTCATGTTATTTTCTTGGGCATTTTCCGGGGTCGCGGGTCAGACCCGTAACCACAAGTGCGGTAAGGTAGGTACAATGTAAATAATATAAACGTGCTACTCATATTTACGTGCCTATAATCAACTAAACGTCCTTAGTAACAACTTGACATTGACAGTGCCCTAAAATCTAAGGAGTAAGGGCGCTTTTCGTAGTTCAAGTGTAACTGTGCGGTTGTCCGTGCTTAAGTATATAAAATGAGTTACCTATTTATTATTTATTTTTAAAAAACGTTGCGGCACACTAGGAATTACTCCTGTGTCGTGGGTGCGTTTATAAACATAAACTCACATACACAAACAGCCAGACCCGGAACAACTATCTGTAGGCCACACAAATATTTGTTCCGTGCGGGAATCGAACCCGTGACACGCAGCGCAGCAGTCGTTCGCTCAACCACTGCGCCAACCGTGTCGTACCTATTATATTCGATTGGACTCCAAGCAGCAAAGTCGTTCTATAACTAAAGCTTATTTCCCCAAAAAGATTTGTAAACGTGGTATTACGGTGTGTATGGTGACAGCCAGTCGCCATATTAAAATAAGAAATGTTACCAAACCTTTAAACAACATACACACCAAATGAGAAATGAACGAATGAATTGAAGGAATGATTGTTAATTGATTAATTGATGGTTGTACTGTAAAAGAACGCCGGTCACTATTATACTACCGTAACGAATACTTCACCGTTTTGTTATAAACTACACTGTTACATCAATCGTACAGTTTAAAAATGCTACGCCGAAGCTAAATTAAATAAATATTAATTTATTTAATTTAGTGCACCAATAGCATCTAAAATTTTGGGAACAAAACAATAAGTACTTCTTAATCATTTATTTCATTAATTATCATTCAAAACGGTTCGGACTTTTACCATTAAGAGTTATTAAATCTTAGTTTTTACTAGAAAACCTTAGAATTTACCGTAGTTGCTTGGGCTTTTACAGTAACCGACTATACGTATACATAACATTTACAAATACATACACAGCGACAGAGCTGCCAAAAAGCTAAAAGTAAAAACAAAGGTAACATCAAAAATAAAATAAAATACAAATTAAATATAAAAACATTATATCTCTTTTATAGAACCGCTCACTAACAACAATAGGATACGAGTATTTTACCAAAAAAATCTAATTATTAGTCCGTCAGTTAGATTATCGAAAATCATTGGATACGTATTTTTTGTTTTATCAAATCAATAAAAACTGACGAATATACAACGCATCAAAGATCATGAGTCGGGGTTTGTGACGTCGTAACGTAAAACCGTTGTACCCGGCTGTCATTCGTAGATCTTTGGCAGTCGTTATGGGTAGGCAGAAGCCAGAAAATCTGACAACCATTCTTACCACCGTTACCCAGTAATTGGGTTATGGAGGTCAGACAGGCAGTCGCTGCATGTAAAACACTGATATTCAGCTGCATCCGGTTAGACTGGAAGGCAACCCCAGCTTAGTTGGAAAAAGGCTAGATGATGTCTGTAAATTTGGAAATAAAAAATACAAATAATTAAAACTGGGTGTATAATTTTTGCGCTTTAGTCACTTTTCGGATTATCATATCAAGAGAGTTTTGACTCTCTTACGTCCTTCAAATCAAATACCTACAACCTATCATAATTTAAACATTAAAGGGGAATGCCAGGCTGCCATAGTGACTTAGGCCCTGAGTGCCCACATGTAAGACCGAATGCTAATATTAGTATAGACCACAAATAATTTATTGGCAAAAGAAACTTATTAAAAAAAAGTTAGAGTTTCCAAACTATAAGGTTTTTTATTTTTTAATGTGCCGTACACAAGTGTTATAAAGTTATTGCAAACTCTTCCTACATAACATAATTATTATAGCATATTATAGTATTTGAGATTTTAGATGGTAATATGCTCATCTTATTTGCATATTTATATTCCAGTTGTGAAACTTATTACTTATTACCTGTCCCACCCATCTTTGTATGAAAGATTGAACTTCAAAGATTTCTAATGGATGTCTTCGCATTCTTGATATGTTTAAATTACAATTAACACAGCGTACATATCCACTTGTAACAGTTGTTTGCTGTGAAGAACTCGAACCTGGTTGAATGCCGGGGTCATCGATAGATACTGACATCAAATCCAAGTTGTCGCGGGGGTTGTCGTTATCAGCAGGAGCGGAATCCATATTCAGGCCGTGGTCGTCAGGTTTAGGAGAGTCGCCAGAGTCAGTGTTCATGGTCAGAAAAGTCGATTTTCATTAGCAAAATACACGCACAGATCACTATGATGCAAAGGCAAGCAAAGTAATGTAAGTAAATAGCTATTGACATTGACACTTCTATTGTCAATTGACAAGTTTTAGTGTTGCCATTACATAAAAGAAAAGTATCGATCGGCGCATTATGTAGATCATTGAATTTATTATAGTAAGTATTCTAAGTCGATTATAAATCGCTATTATGGTTTAGGATTATATTCAAATGAAACTGTGATATTCTATTTACATAAAAAAACGTAATTCCACTTTATTCAGTACAGCCACAGATACATAGATAATATCAAAATCGTAGGTAAGGTTCACAGATAATAGACGTGAGCTTAACTAATTAACTTTTTAACATAATAGTTACTTTTATTTATTTTTTAATGTTTCCAACTTGTATTGCGTCGTGAATAGCAGAGTTAATTACGTAAAATTTTTATAAGTTTTTTCAATAAAACGAATTTCGTGGGCAGTCTTGGGCCTAAAATCGGCATTCCCCTTTATTGAGTCATGTTGATCATTTTTGATGTACTTAACAAATTAAATCGTAATTACAAATTGAACATTTTCTAATTAGACTAAGACGTTGATATATTGCGAACATAGCGGTGTAAAGTATTTTAATAAATAAGACGAATTACTGAAAGAATTTTAATTAGTAAAGTTGTTGGGCAGACGATCCCTTAAATGTATGTACAAAGTATGAAGTGAAGAAGTATCTAAGTTTAATTAATAACGCTATGAACGACAAAATATTATGAAATGTAATTTCATTATATTTCTTGCGTATGTAAATTTTTCACACCAGTTAATTGCATTCTCATTAGAATTTATTTTTCCTTTATGAAACCAACATTTCATAAAAGGAAGATTTTTATTTTAACAGAAGAAAATTGTTTATGAAGAATGATTATAATTACTTTAGTTCAAATACAAATGCTAGCTGTTGCCCGCGACTTCTTTCCCGGTATTGTTTTTGTTGTAGCCAGGAAACTGCGTTGGCGTACACAGAACAACCCACCAAAGTTTCATCACAATGGGATCTATGGTTTAGGAATGCATTGAGGCCAGACATACCAACATTCATTTTTATATTATGTTTTGACGGTTCTCCGAAATAATGTAGACAAGTCAATGTTCAGGATTTATTAATTTAATAATAATTATTCGAAATACAGAGTACGTTAAACACAGCACTTGTTATCGTTTTGAATATCGAAGTACGACTGACTGTTTCTGTTTTCGAGCTCTCGTGTTCAATATCGTTCCCTCCATTTTTATTTCAGTGGTGCCATCTAGTGTAATAGTTAATAGTCAAATTAGCAACTGACATGAGAGCTCGACAACATAATGTCCTTTTAAACACATGAATTTGAATATAAAAGATAAAATTATCCATAATAACAATTAATAACATTGTAATTATATATTAACATCAAGAAATGCTAACATATGTATATAATTAATTACACCCGCACATGGATTATAGAAGATGGATTTAGGTGCTAATTATATTATGAAACTAGTTGCTAAATCACACGAACCACATTCAAAAAATCAAAACAGCATTTTAGATGTAAATGTGACTAAACGCATACGAGGTGAGAGCCAAAAATAACTAAGTACACGTATATTTCTTTCATTTGCCATCACAGTATGCGCGCAGTATGCTAAATTGCTGTAAATGTTTGTGGTACTCTAATAGTCAAATACTCAAACGCTTCTCAATTTTAAGATGCCGTCAAGTCTCGTGCTGTCTCTATAACTTTAAGTCAAAGTGACTGTAATAGTACGAGACTTAACGGCATCTTACAATTGAGTAGTGTTTGAGTATTTGGCTATTAGGTAAGTACTCTCGTACTCTTAAGTATAATTGGTATCATATGAAATCTTTTTATTTATAAACCTCGTTCGCAACATTTATTATAGCACTAGCAACCCGACCCGGCCCCGCATGGGCCTATAGTCTTCCTCGATAAATGGACTATCCAACACAAAAATAATTTCTCAATTCGAACCAGTACATCCTGAGATTAGCGCGTTCAACCAAACAAACTCTTCAGCTTTATAATATTAGTATAGAGTTAACCTCAGATTATGAAACAAAAGGCAGATACACTGTGCGGAACACTGAGAGTGAAGCCACCAAAGCAAATAAAAATTCAAAAACGAATGCCTACAATTCGCTTCGCGCTGTAAGCAGCGTACAGCACGAAGCGAAGCATTGTTAAAAAATAATAGTTTAAAAAAACTAAAAACACGCTTTTTATAGAAAACCAAACTAAAAAATAGAAAATAAATTTTAATAAATTATTTTATTTTAAAAAAAGCGTGCCGTGCTTTTTAAGATATTATCAAAATGATAATCACTCTACTCATATCTGTTAATAAAATATTTATAACTATTGACACCATGCACCCCACGCTTTTTTTTAAATAAAATAATTAATTAAAATTTATTTTCTATTTTTTAGTTTGGTTTTCTATAAAAAGCGTGTTTTTAGTTTTTTTTAACTATTATTTATTTTTTACTTTTTAGTTTGGTTATATCTATATCTATAAATATTATGTACATTTATTCTACCAGGGGCGCTTGTGCAGTACCTTCCTAGTATATAATAGCTGTTTTTTCGGCAACTAATTTTGAACGACTATTATGTTATGTTTTTTTTTTTTAATAATTTTATCAAATTAGTATATTGTCATCGGTCCTCGATAAATCTACAAAGTTTGAACGAAATCTGGCCGTTTAAAGTGGGTCAAAATCGCGCCCAAAGAAGTCGGTTACAATTGTTACAAACAAACATACAGGTGAAGCTAATAAAAAGCTGGTAAAAAAACAAATACTGATACAAATAAAAATTAAAAAGCGAATACAATCACGAGATTGTATTCGTTTTTGAATTTCTATTTGCTTTTGTGGCTTCACTTGCAGTGTTCTGCACGGTCTATCTGCCTTTAGTTTGATAATCTGAGCATTTAACATAGAATACTAACATTAATTTGTACATACGTATACTACACACGCAGACTGCAGACTGAACTTTATACCACTACAGGATAATTAATTCAGTTAGTCGATCTTAGTCTATTATGTGCGCTTACTCTGTGTCCAAAAAAACAATTATGAAATGCACGATTCATCCGTAGAAAGTTGAAAGGTGAGTCATACCTACTCTTCTATATTTTAATAATCAATTTGAAGACTAAATTGGTACATTAAATACTGTATTTATACCCGACAATATTCTTACAAATTATAACTTTCAAAACGCTTGTGGCACAAGTGACCTCTTGAATCATTTAAGTAATTACATCTGGCGCTTGGTATTATTTCATTCTTTGGAGCTGATTATACCCTTATTTAGAAATTGTATAACAATACTAATTGTAGTAATTTAAATATGCAACAGTAAATTGTGCGATCATGTAAAATTGCGATTGTATAAAGTAAGCGAATGTCTAAGATAATTTCACGTATTCACATGTAATTATAGATACTATTCCGGGATTGTTTAGAATATTCATTTTAAAAGAGTAAGTTTAGAGTTCCTTGCTCTTTCTTCTCTATACTACGAAAGTATCCTTTGAAAAATATAATTCCTATTTCTTGCAAATTACGTTCAGTAGTGTCTTTTAATGGTCTAATAAACAATTTGCTTGACTTTGACTTCTCGTTGAGCCGAGTCCTGCAAACAAGCTCTCTCGTATACAAAGCAACACAATAACTTTAGCTCAGAAATCCAAACCATCTATCGAAGTCTATGTTGATTAATTTCTAAGTTCCTTAGCTCTATTGATTCAACGTCCACCAGGCTTTTCAATAGGTCTCCGCTATTGAACTAATATTAGCAATCAAAACGTTTCTTAGCTAGCTGACTCTCCCGTTCAAATGCGCATAAACTAAGACAGCCCAACTACCGTCTCAATCCAAATGTGTCTCATATTGAAGCCAAGTAGTACAAACTACTATTACTAAACATGAACTTCTTAACAGACTGCTTATGAAAACTCCGAGGAGCATATTATGAAAACGTAGGGAAATTATACAATTGGGGATTTGATCATATCCCTTGAGGGATTTGGTCAAATCACGGATCAAAGTGTCGTTTCCATGGATTTCAGGGGCGTCGTTGCCGAAAACGAGGTCGAAATCAGAATCCAAGATGGCGGTTAGGAAATCACTAAATTTCTTTAGGGAAAGACCCTACAGAGTTGTTATTTTAACGTCTAGAAATTTATTTTAAAATCTTTCGTAATATGATTACATCCCCAATTGTATAATTTGCCTGTGACATATTATACACTTGAGTATTTATAACAGAACATAGAGCCACTCTAATGTGTCACGTTCTCACGAACCGGGACATTGAGCACGACGCTTGACGCTTTGTTACAACTTGATTTTACAAACGAACAAGGGAGTTTGTGTAACAATTCATCGAACACACGATCCGATATTTCAACATGGAAATACTTTTTAAATTTAAGCTTTTGTTTGTATTGTACCGTTCTTAAGAACATTACATCAACATTATTCGAGAAAAAGCTCAGCTGTATATTGACATTTACTGGCGCTAGTAACTGTCGTTTTATAACGCACAGTGCAAACAACGCTCTCATTTCACACCGGTACAGCGACACAGCGATGCAGTGTTACTACCATTATAAAGGCGTTTGCTCATCCGATGATTGTTATTTTCGATGCTAATCCGTACATAGGAGATTTATTGGATATCTACGAAGACTAAACTTGCCCCTTGACTATGCTAACGTCAGTTTAATAAAGCGAAAAAACAAATATATCTTTTAACGTATTTCTAGAAGCTTTTAGCGGACTTCATTTAGTAATTTAACATCACAGCTGCTTTCGTTTGTTTAAAAATAAATTATGAATAGGTATTTTACTTCCTGGCAAATTACCTACTAGCAGCTTTTGTTTGTCTAGGTATTCAATGTAAATTGAGTAGAACAACAGGTTTTGTACGAAGAAGACGTAAACGTATTTGCGCTAACGTTCATAAAACAAAAAGAAAAACAAAGAATTTAATAACCTCTGTCTTTTCACTAGGATATAAAGTTGCGTAACAGAATTTATTATACTTTGAATCGATTTGTGAGATGTTATGTTTGGTCACAGCTGGTTTGTATCAAGTCGTGAACTTCCCCTGAATCACAGTGATTATCGTCGTTTCATCTGAACAGAATTTATTGGAATCCTTGGTGATTGAATCCGACTTTAACGAGGTTTTGAATCATATTAAGGATATTGAGGCAGGATTTGTATTACCTACGAGATTAAAGAGATTAGGGACTAATTCGTTTAAGTTTCTGCAACGATTTATCATACACATGATCGATAAAAATGCGCAAATCAGTTAGCACAATTTAATCGCAACGATAGATCGTTACGTGTGTAGCTGGCATAAGTAAAAGCCCTATTAATCGACCGTTCATGATGATTAAACTAAGCTTGTAGCGGTCTGTCCGTGGAAGGTTGACCATGCAATTCATATACCGAGACCCCTCTTAGGCTTATCGTGCCTCGGAAAGCACGTTAAGTCATTGGTGCCGGCTGTCATTCGCAGATCTTTGACAGTCGTTATGGGTAGAAAATCTGACAACCAATCTTACCAAGGCGTATCGTGTTACACAGCAGGTTGTGGAGATCAAACAGGCAGTCGCTGCATGTAAATCACTGGTATTCAGCAGTAGTTGGGAAAAAGCTAGGCAGATGATGATGATATTTTTTTAGCTAGGTAATCCTACTAATATTTTAAATGTGACAGTTTGTGAAGATGTTTGGATGTTTGTTACTCAATCACGCGTAAACCGTTGAACAGATTTGCATGAAAATTAGCACACAGGTAGACCATTTCCTGGATTAACACATAGGATACTTTTTACCCCGATAATGTGTTCCCTTGGGATAATCGTTCTTTTTTACGCGGGCGAAGCCGCGGGCAGAAGCTAGTTCTTTATAATTATTCGAAAGATCAAAATCTTCGATAAATATGGTCGAATAATTATGAACCTTTACTCAATGTTTAAAACAATATACATCAATGCATGTTAACAATTTAAATTAATTTAATTTAGGTACGACTTCCTTTAATCGAGACCGATGGAAGTAAGGCCTTACAAGTAAGACAGTATGGGCTAAATATAATAAACAATTTAATAGGCATCTCAATTTATTTATTTACCAATATACATAAATGACTTCTTAATTTATTTCCTAAAAACCATGTCCCAAACTCCCGATCCTAAAACCACTAAAATGGCGCAATGTGGAAGAAACATTGAAACGAGTAAGAGCACCATTATCAAACACAGTTGCAGCATTTTATGGCTACAAGCGACAATAAAGACCTTTCAGCAAATAATAAAGTGTCTTCAAGCAGTTTTCTGCACGAATGAATGAGAAGGTCGTATATTTTACAAGGTGGTCCTGTTACATAAATAGTTTTGGTATTGAGAATGTATTTACACCCGACTTCGTAAGTTAAGGTCGTAAGTGACTCGACGCATTCCGTTCGCCATTTCCTCTCAAAATGGTTGAGCTTAATGGTGCTGATCCACGCGTCATGTTTGTCTCTTAACTATCAGCTTTGATTGTTTTAATATATTATTATAGAAGCAACAAGAATAATGTAACCAGTATTTTTGTAAAAACTAGATTTAAAAGAGTGTCCGTGGAGTTTCTTGTTCGTTCTTATCCATACGTTTTAGAACGAGCAACTAGCTCCAACTTTCTGACTAACTAACCGACTTCTTGATAATTTAAAAGTGCCTGAAAATTGTTTCATTGAAATAAATGCTTTGACTTTGATTTTCAAAACAACGTTATCAGTTAGTATAGATAATTTCGAAGCGAATAATAGGTTGACCTGCTTAAGTGTATAGCGGTCCTTAAGATTTTGTGAGAGAGAATGCGATAAAAAATCTTGCATTATCTTCATGATCGCTGGACACATACATTGGTAGACTTTTGTTTTTGGCTTAAGAGAATAAAAAAGGTGGAAAGTATTTTTGCCTTGCTGTTGGATAAATTGTAAATATCTACTGAAGTTTTGCATTATTTTCTTATCATCAAAATGTCATCTGCCAAGACTTTTTCCAATTATATTGGGGTCGGCTTCAAGTCTAACCGGACCACTCAAACATGGAGCTGAACTGCCTATCTGACCTCCACAACCCAGTTACTAGGTACTGTTATAATCATCACAAACATTGGTATGACACAGAGGAGCACGTGGCTAAGTTAAAGCCGTACAGATCGATCGGTCAAAGGTTAAGCTACGCTAACCGCGGTCGGTCTGTGGATGGGTGACCATCCCTTTCATACCGAGTTTCCTCCGTGCCTCGGAAAGCACGTAAAGCCGTTGGTCCCGACTGTCATTCGTAGATCTTTAGCAGTCGTTACGGGTAGTCAGAAGCCAGTAAGTCTGACAACCAGTCTTACCAAGGGGTATCGTGTTACCCAGTTACTGGGTTGTGGAGGTTCGATAGGCAGTCGCTCCATGTAAAACACTGGTATTCAGCTGCATCCGGTTAGACTGGAAGCCGACCCCAATATAGTTGGGAAAAGGCTAGGCAGATGATGAAACATTGGTATGACATGTAATATTTAATATTTAAAAAACGGCAACAAAATATTTAATAAATGGCTTAGAAAACTATTGGTGGATAAATGTTATTACTCACTAAATGATTTTTATAATGACAACATCGAATTGGGATGATCATGATTTTAATATTATTTATTTATACATATGATTATACTTAATTGAGCTTGTAATTTAATTTAGATGACATTAATTTTAACTTGTGACATTATTTATTTTAACTAAATTGAATTTTGAATGATTTTTTGTTATATTTTTTTGTTTTTTTTTTTTATTGTGCTACTACTCATATTTTATTATATTGTTATGCCCGACAGGGTCCATGTGAACTGTAATATTATAATTATTAAGACCTTGTGATATGCAATAAAGATTTGAATTTGAATATTTAATTTTTCGACCGCAAAACGTTATAAACCGTAGTTTGCCAACCATTTAAAAAAAAGTACTTTGACTATAGCCGGCTTCTATCTTCAAAACAGATCTTTATGCTAACCAATGACAACATTTGGTAATACTGGGTAATCCTTTCAAAAGACTAGATGAAGGGGATTTATCGGTAACTGCTTTCAAAGCATATGAAAGGTTCTTTCATGTTTAGCTATGACAGACTACACTTTGATGTTGGGGAACTTAAAAAGATGAAGGATATATTTGGATTTATACCTTATATCAATAAATAAATGTATTTTTTATGACATTTGATGCTAATGAAATCTTTAGGGGTCGAGGTCGTTTTAAGCCCATGCAGCATAATTGCGATAAGTACCAGATGACTCCATTTTGACCTCAAGCACGAGTTACGCGTTTGGCACCTTGGCCGCACTGTGCGTCCAGTACCTACTAAGCGCTTTTGATACGCGCGTAATATGAGCGTTAAGAAGAAAAAAAATCCAACATACTTATACCTAAAAACAAAGAATTATCCAGTTTTAAACCGCACCTATAATATTAGCTTTATTATAATACACAAGTGCAAAAACATTAGGACACTCGGAAAAATACAAAAGCGATTTCCTCGTTGATTTCGAATTCAATATATTTAAAGCGTATGCACATGTACAATATATATTTTAAAGCATACTTTAAATTTAAATTGAACCAAAGGTCTACAAGGAAATTGCTTTGGAGTTCTGCCGAGTGTCCTAATATTTTTTGCACCCAGTGGATCTAGTTGTAAGTAGGTACGTACCGTTATCTAAAAAAGTGTAATAATCAAATTATCCAGTCAGTGAGTCCTGAAGAGTACCTATCCTAATTTTAGACCGCCGAACTAAAGGGACAAGTCATGCGTATAATGAGTGCATAATGGACTAAATTCAGCATTTTTTGTGATACTTGATGAATTACTAATATTTTGAAATTGAGCAGAAAATTTGCAAAAAAAATTATTTAAAGAGCGTTTTACCGTCCCATTGCTAGACAAAGCCCTCTTCTAATTGAATTGAATTTCTTTATTTCAGACACATGTGTCCACACATTGTTAGTAAATACATAACAAGAAACTTAATAATAAATGTTAGTAGGTACAATTTACATGAGGAAGGAACATGGATGTGCATTCATTGCCTCCATAGAGGACTTTCTACGTGCCCAGCAATTACTCTCAGGTAGCTGTTGGATTTGTCCTTCACTCTGCGCATCAGCGATGCCGCTCGCTTATGAATAATATGGCATGGAAACCATCCACTTGTGCGTCAGCAAACATCGCTGAGGCGCTGCAATAGCGAGGCAGTCCCATCAGCAACCTGAACGCATTGTTATTGCGCTGACAAATACCTACAGAGAAGGCAGGATCATTGATCACCACACTTGCTCAAAGCGGATTGGCGATTTCAAACTTATATTCATTATAAGTCCAGGTTTCCTTAAGATAACAAACAAACTCTTTAGCTTTATAATATTAGTATAGATAAGTCCAGGTTTCCTTAAGATGTTTTCCTTCACCGACGTCAGTGATGTCAAAAATAAACTTTGAAAGTACTGTGGTGATCAATGATCACCACGCTTGCTCAAAGCGGATTGGCGATTTCAGACTTATATTCATTGTAAGTCCAGGTTTCCTTACGATGTTTTCCTTCACTGATGTTTTCCTTCACCGATGTCAGTGATGTCAAAAATAAACTTTGAAAGTACAGTGTTGATCAATGATCACCACGCTTGCTCAAAGCGTATTGGCGATTTCAGACTTATATTCATTATAAGTCCAGATTTCCTTGTGATGTTTTCCTTCACCGATGTCAGTGATGTCAAAAATAAACTTTGAAAGTTCTGTGGTGATCAATGATCACCACGCTTGCTCAAAGCGGATTGGCCATTTCAGACTTATATTCATTAACCCCCGACGAAAAAGAGGGGTGTTATAAGTTTGACGTGTCTGTGTGTCTGTGTGTCTGTGTGTCTGTGTGTCTGTCTGTGGCACTGTAGCTCTTTAACGGGTGAACCGATTTGAATGCGGTTTTTTTTATTTGAAAGTAGATTCTCTAGCGATGGTTCTTAGACATGTTTCATCAAAATCGGTTCAGCAGAGTTAAAGTTATCAGCTCTTTTGTTTGCTGCGGTAGGGATCTTAGACGCATACCGGATGTTTACTTTGCTTTCAAACATATTATTATAGGTGACCACACTGACCACACAAAACCAAACTAAATTACATTTAAAAAATTTAAAATAAAAATTAAATTAAAAATTAAAAAAAACCCCCAACGCAAAACATAAAAGCGATTATGTAAAAAGTAAAAAATAATACTTTTGTTGAGCCATCAAATGTTTGTTCGTTGAAATGGCGCTATAATGTCGCGGCGGGGTACCGCTTAAGTAAGTCAGTCCCTCAATTTCATTCACTGTCTATTAATTTACCAGCATTTCCGACCAATTTGCTTCGATATTATCAAATTTTTGTTGCTAATCTAGTTGTTAATCTTGTTGCAAATCTAGTTACCATCAGTTCGCTATTTTAGATATTTAGTTATTGCTTTAAACTTAGCGGTACCCCGCCGCGACATTATAGCGCCATTTCAACGAACAAACATTTGATGGCTCAACAAAAGTATTATTTTTTACTTTTTACATAATCGCTTTTATGTTTTGCGTTGGGGGTTTTTTTAAATTTTTAATTTAATTTTTATTTTAAATTTTTTAAATGTAATTTAGTTTGGTTTTGTGTGGTCAGTGTGGTCACCTATAATAATATGTTTGAAAGCAAAGTAAACATCCGGTATGCGTCTAAGATCCCTACCGCAGCAAACAAAAGAGCTGATAACTTTAAAACTGCTGAACCGATTTTGATGAAACATGTCTAAGAACCATCGCTAGAGAATCTACTTTCAAATAAAAAAAACCGCATTCAAATCGGTTCACCCGTTAAAGAGCTACAGTGCCACAGACAGACACACAGACACACAGACACGTCAAACTTATAACACCCCTCTTTTTCGTCGGGGGTTAAAAAAGACAACCGCCTTCAAAAAGTGAAAAATAACTTTAGCACAGAACACACATTGACTTTAGTTTCGAAATTCAGTGGCTTTGTTCTGTTTGTTGTTTTGTATTGCCACCGACTTCCGAAACTAAAGTCAATGTGTGTTCTGTGCTAAAGTTATTTTTCACTTTTTGAAGGCGGTTGTCTTTTTTGTAACAAGCTTTTTATTTTCCGCTTTTTAGTACCTCCTTCTCATTCAAATCTATTAAGAAGAGATTGAAAGTTAACTACTACAAAGATTGATGAAACTAAAACGTCGTCTATGTAAAATTTTTGGTTATTTGTTGATTTTTCAAAAAGTGCTGAATCAATTTTGATAAAATTAAATGGGACCACCCCTGAAGCATACCCTATCTACAAAAAAAAGAATTTTCAAAATCGGTTTACGTTTGCCTGAGAAATCGCGTAACAAATCGCGCACATACTTAATGCAAATTTAAGACTTATACGGTTTTCTCATGGATGCCATGGTCAGAACTGGACCAAATTAAAATGGGACCACACGGGAAGCACTAGCTTCCAAATAAAAAAAGAATCATCAAAATCGGTTCACCCAATCCCGAGAAATCAGGTAACAAACATAAAAAAAAAAAAAAAAAAACAAAAATAATACAGACGAATTGATAACCTCCTCCTTTTTTGAAGTCGGTTGAAAAAACAAATACTAATACAAATAAAAATTCAAAAGCGAATACAATCACGAGATTGTAGGTATTCGTTATTGAATTTGTATTTGCTTTTGTGGCTTCACTCTCACGGTCTATTTGCCTTTAATTTGATAATCTGAGCGTGTCCGGTATCAAACCCGCCATCTCTTGCATGAGAGGGCCCGCATCTCTCGCCTTTCCCACTTTAACCACCACATTTAAACACATATTTCACGGTTTATTGATTTCCCCTGAATTCATGAGCAAATTTTTAAAGACTGACTCAGACCATGAACCTGATGCCGAGGCTCCATAATGAAAGTTGTTCAGGGCCTCAAGTCTGCCATTTTTTTTTTACAAGTTTGGTAATCTACTAGTATAATGGCGTCATTATGACTATCCTATGGTCAACCACTGACACGCTATTGAAAGAAATTATATAGAATGGTAATCTCGTACAAAATGACAATTGAATGACTGACTTAGGCTATCATCTGCTAAAATTTGGACAGTTCCTTTGATCAGTGACCTACCATTAAAACGTCATTGTGCAGTCAATGATTGACCATTATGAATTTAGTAGATTATGAACTTTTAGCAAAATGACAATGGGATCGTGTTGGAATGAAGAAATTATAAAAATAGCAGACTTGGCCGCCTGGTTCATGGTCTGAGTCACTCCTTAAAAATTGGATCATGAATTCAATTTCAACCTGTATAGCTCATTTCACTTCAGCAGGTAATACACATTCTTAGTAGGTATGAGATTTACGTGTATCGAAAAATCTCGCAAGCAGTAGGTATACTTACATTGAAACACAAAACCTATCATTATTCACAACACACATAATTAGATTTTTCTTCCATTCTTGCTCCGAGATAAATTGTATCAAATTAGAACAATTTTGGACGTAAGCGACTTTTAGAAGAAAATTCCCAGTAAAAGCAAGTTTAATTAGGATAATTAAAATAGCAATTACTGAGAATGTTCTTCTTTATGAGTCATAAAACTAATATAGTATAGGTACTCCTATTACTGTAATCTTGACTCTGATAAACTTTATTATTCTTAAAGAGAAAAATATTTGAAAAATTTTCGAATTTCTGGTAGGTACTAACTCATTTTCGCGTAACAAATTTTCTGTTAATGACTACGGAATTAGAAAAAAGAAACAGATTTTAGTCACGTTTTTGTTTTCCTGTGACAGAACTGACAACTGTCACAAGTGAAAAGTATGGCAGTTAATTGAAAGCATACTGCATAAGCATACTTTTGTTTAGTACATTGCTATAAGCGTCCCTTCTCCCGCACTTTAGAGGAAAATAAAAACGCCGCTGAAACCGTGGTAAACGTTGATACTGGGTCTAAAATAATAATAATAATAATAATATAAAACATTTATTTTTCTCTACACAAGTTATGTACTTAATGCTAACAATAGTACACGAACCTAAAATATTCTAAGAATAAACTTAAAAATTCTAAGACTAAATATGGGGAAAGGATTCGATTTACTTAAACCATCAATTTTAAAACAAGAACAAAAATTGCAGCCAGATTTAGAAATAAAAATATATATAGGTATATGTACTTCTAGACTATGGCCAGGAAGATGACATATATTATGAATAATAAACATATTTTTGTCATAAAACAACGCTTACATCCCAATTCCAAGTACCAATACTGAAAAATACTCGTAAATCCTTTGTACTTAAGACCCAAAATCCTTATCTACGAATAACTACTCTGTTCAGCAAATCTCCAACAGTTGTGTTTACTCGGCCTGCCGTCGCGTCGTTCCGTCCGGGTATCAAAAGAACATTACGGGAGGTCGTTTTTTTTAACATACGTGCATTTATTACTTTCGCAACCGGGTTACACTGGTAGCGGGAGATTTTCGGGGTCGGATTTTATTGTCTATGGGAAGATAAGTTTTATGGTAAGTACGGGTATGATAATAAAGATGTCACTGGCCGTTTAAGAATATTTTTTTAATATGTGCTTATGGAAATTTAGCTTGGGTATTCATCATCATCAAATTTTAATTACGTCGCATTTTTGTAAAACATCGTCACATTTTTCTACATCGATTAAGTTTTCATTTATTATAATAGTAGGTCGTTGGAACCAACAATTTTATACTGAGCTCCCTCCGTGCCTCGGAACGCACGTAAAGCCGTTGGTCCCGGCTGTCATTTGTAGATCTTTGGCAGTCGTTAAGGGCACTTAGTGACAAGCCAGAAAGTCTGACAACTAGTTTTACCAAGGGGTATCGTGTTACCCAGTAACTGGGTTGTGGAGGTCCGATAGGCAGTCGCTCCATGTAAAACACTGGTATTCAGCTGCATCTGGTTAAACTGGAGGCCGACTCCAACATACTTGGGAAAAGGCTAGGCAGATGATGAGGTCGTAGGTACAGTCAACAGCAAAAGTAGATGATCAAAATCAGAAATTCAATACTAATTTACTAACACAAATTTATATAATTTATTACTAGTTTATTTATTGAAAGTATGTGATTGTCACACACATACTTTTGAATCACTTCGACGCCACACAGTTCTGTCGCGAACTTCGTTCATTAGTATTGCATTTCTGATTTTGATCATCTACTTTTGCTGTTGACTGTACTTCAAAATAACGTAGTTTCTATCGACTCTATACCTTTTATCCCACCCCTATGCAAAATCTTAGACGTTCCATTGCGGTTCCATAAACCTATTACCAATAAATGCTTTACAGTCCCGGAAATGGACTGGATGTCTTGCATATACTAGGGTTTACATATTGGTATATCGGCAGCTTTACTTACCACATATACATTGAATGCGGACTATTTGTACGTACGTTTTGCTAGCAAGATAGATACTGTGACCATTAAATAGTAATAAAAATAATCTTTATTGCACACACACACACACACACACGCACACATACACACGATATATACACAGAACACAATTAGAAAAAATACATACCTAAATTAAATAAAAAAACAAGAACAAAATAAATAAAATCTCTAAAAAATTAAATAATAATAAACAATACAATCCATTAATAAATAAAATCCTTAAATGACGGAATGGTTTAATTAAAAGGATGGGCATTAGGTTATGGCTTGTACTGAATGACTATTTAATTATATGGTGATTTTTGCCATAATATTATGTCCTAATATTTCTAAAATATCTGTGTTATACTTAGTATTATAAGGCTGTAGAGTTTGTTTTTTGTTAAGCGC
Source organism: Charanyca ferruginea (assembly GCA_947361185.1). Lineage (NCBI taxonomy): Eukaryota > Metazoa > Arthropoda > Insecta > Lepidoptera > Noctuidae > Charanyca > Charanyca ferruginea. The sequence continues at coordinate 16,301,766 of OX376077.1, read as the reverse complement.
GCTAATTTCCGGAACAGAAATTCCAAAAACGAGTTAGGGAAAGAATTTTTCAAACTTTTTGCTTCTGGAATTAAAAAAAAAATATTTCCCTAATATAAAGTTACGTTAATCCTGAGTTATTATCGAAAAAAATTGAGATCCGTTATTAATATTTACGCGAACGAAGTCGGCGGCAAAAACTAGTTTGTTTAAACTTTTCAACTATAAGTACACTGTTAGTTTATAATTTGTACATTACAAACTTGAAAGTTGAAGATTAAAGCTTTACTATATCTGATATAAAACTCTTCTTCCAAGTAGAATCCGACAGAATCTCAGCTGGATATTATTTCCGAAGTAATTTTTACGACTAAAAGTAGTTTAACTACAAGTAGTCATGACTACATGTAATCTAACTACAGTAATCAAGTATACACAAGTAACTACAAGTAGTTATGATTACATGTAATCTAACTACAGTAATCAAGTTACATAAAGTAATCGTTAATCTGATTACTGTAATCGAGTAATAACTACTGATTACTTTAGTTTTAAGAATATCTTGCATTGTAAGTAAATAATATGTTAAAAATTTACGAGTATTCGTAAATTATTGAGTCCGGCTATTTTATATAACCACAAAATTATTTGTAAACCTGGGCCGGTATGAAAAAAAAATCTGAAAAGTTTAAGTTATTTAATTAAATTGAAATTAAATTAAATTATTTCACCATAGGATAGAATGCTGCATTATCCCTGAGTAACAAAGGCTATATTTAAAGACTAGCTTCTGCCCGCGGCTTCGCCCGCGTGAAAAGAACGATTATCCCAAGGGAACATATTACTGGGATAAAAAGTATCCTATATGTTAATCCAGGAAATGCTCTATCCATGTGCCAATTTTAATCCAAATCTGTTCAACGGTTTACGCGTGATTGAGTAACAAACATCCAAACATCTTCACAAACTTTCGCATTTATAATATTAGTAGGATTATAGTTTTGTTTTTTATTTATTGAAATCGGACATTCTATTCAAAAGAAACAACGAATTTTAAAATGTCAACAAATTACTAATAGAAAATAAAATATTTTATTTTAAATTTGTTAATCGAAAATAATCATACTATGTTGTAGGTACCTACAATTATTATTTGCATGTAAAACACAAGAAACGTAGATGGTAAAAAGTAATCACGTAACCGTGATTGCAACTACAGTTTGTAGTTAATAGTCAACATTTTTAACTACGATTATTTCATGTAATCTATTATTTTATTTTGATTTATTTATTTATAATTTTACATCAGAACATAAATTCCATAAAAATTGTTAGTAAAGCTTAAAACTATGTTAGTACCTTATAACTACTTATCCCACTTATCCCACATTAAAAAGGGCACCACCAGAGCTGTGTACCTTATTCCAGTGCCTCACAATAGGACACTCGACTCTATCCATAATGGTACTTAGTAGGCCGTTGGAGCTGCCGCGAACACGACGCATCAGGGAGGCCACTCTCTTGCGCACTATTGCCCTAAAGCAGTCTGTGTTGGCCTCCGCAAACATCCCCGATGCACTACAGTACCGCGGCAACCCCATCAGCATCCTAAACCCGTTATTGTAGAGGACCCGCAGAGCATTAATAGCCCTCTGCGTATATCGGACCCACAGGCTGCATATTATGATTACTATGACTACTAACTACAAAATGTAGTTGTAGGTAGTAATGACTACTAACTACAAAATGTAGTTGTTGTTAGTAATTACTACTAGCTACAAAATGTAGTTGTAGTTAGTAATTACTACTAACTACAAAATGTAGTTGTAGTTAGTAATTACTACTAACTACAAAATGTAGTTGTAGTTAGTAATTACTACTAACTACAAAATGTAGTTGTAGTTAGTAATTACTACTAACTACAAAATGTAGTTGTAGTTAGTAATTACTACTAACTACAAAATGTAGTTGTAGTTAGTAATTACTACTAACTACAAAATGTAGTTGTAGTTAGATTACTAACTAATTAGAGATTAGAGATTAGAGAGTTAGATTACTAAGTAATTATACTACTAACTACAAAATGTAGTTGTAGTTAGTAATTACTACTAACTACAAAATGTAGTTGTAGTTAGTAATTACTACTAACTACAAAATGTAGTTGTAGTTAGTAATTACTACTAACTACAAAATGTAGTTGTAGTTAGTAATGACTACTAACTACAAAATGTAGTTGTAGTTAGTAATTACTACTAACTACAAAATGTAGTTGTAGTTAGTAATTACTACTAACTACAAAATGTAGTTGTAGTTAGTAATTACTACTAACTACAAAATGTAGTTGTAGTTAGTAATTACTACTAACTACAAAATGTAGTTGTAGATAGTAATGACTGCTAACTACAAAATGTAGTTGTAGTTAGTAATTACTACTAATTACAAAATGTAGTTGTAGTTAGTAATTACTACTAACTACAAAATGTAGTTGTAGTTAGTAATGACTGCTAAATACAAAATGTAGTTGTAGTTAGTAATGACTACTAACTACAAAATGTAGTTGTAGTTAGTAATCAGTAGTTAGATTACATTTTGCCCAACACTGTTATCTACATATTTTTTGTTCCTTTTGAAGAAACACTTCTTTGTCATTTGATTTCATTTCTGTTTACCAAAACATTGAGAGATCTTAATTACATTTCAGATGTTTATCTGTTTCACGTAATTAAATCCAGGGCTCGAATCTAATTTGGTATCATTTCAAGGGGTAGAGATCTTTGTGTATTTGCCGGAAAACAGCCCTTGGCTTCCTGCCTGCGAGTTTGAGTAAATTTAATTATATTTTTATTGGGGAATGAACCGAATTAAAACCAGATGACATAGACGGGGTTTATTCTCCCACAATTTTACGGTTGGAGAATGAACCCCAGCTTTTGTAAAACATACACGCAAAAGGAATTGTTTCATTTTACCTACTTTAATTTTGTGACAAGATAGAATCTCATAATATTAAATACTGGCTTTTGCCCGCCACTTTGTCAGTGGGGAAGTCAAAGTCCAAAGTCAAATCAATTTCTAACTCACATCTAATAATCTTACATTGAATAGAAAAAAACAAGTGGAAGTACCGAAGCAGCTACCTCGCATGTGGCACAATTATGCGGAGAATGTGTAAAATAATAACAACCTTCGTTAGTTCTAATAAGTCTTAATTTGGTATGAACAACAAATAAGCTTTTCATTAAAATTTAATTTATTGTTCATACAAAATTAAGACTTATAACAACTGCTGATGGTTGTTATTATTTTACATATCTTCCGCGTAATTGTGCCACACGTGCGATAGGTGCGTCGGCACTTCCAATTGTTTTTTCTATTTCGTGTCTCCTACCAATGATATTACAAGTAAGATGGTGTATAATAATAATAATAATAATAACTCTTTTATTTCAGACGAATGTCCATTTGGTTAGTACAATACATAACTTAGAAACTAGTGTTAGCACTTACATCTACCAGGAAAATGAAACAATTAAAACTATTATTAAGTATACGCCACAGTGGCATGTATGCGTATCCAATGCCCCAGTATGGGACTGTCCCACCTGTCCGCTATAGTGCTCAAGATGCTGTTAGGGCTGCCGCGTACCCTGCGCATGATGGAGGCGCAACGCTTGCACATGATGGCGTGAAAGCCATCTATACCCGCTTCTGTGAACATGCCGGAAGCACTGCAGTAGCGCGGCAACCCCATCAACACCCTGAATGCATTGTTGTATTGAACGCGCAGAGCGTTGTATGCCCGCTGTGCCCAACCGCTTAGCTGAGACCGTTCTTGAGGTAGCTGCGTGGTGCGGGAGGGGTGACAGTTGTCACAAGTTGACGTATCAGTAAGCTCTCAAATCACGTCACTACACCCCTCCCGCACCGTGCAGCTAATACCTCAGGAATGGTCTCAATTAAGCGGTCGGGCTTTCAGATAAGTTACAGTTATAGTTTCAATCTGCCACTTCGGGGGTCGCTTATAATAATAATATATATAATATAATATGTGGGGACATTTTCACACACGGCCATCTGACTCCAAACTAGGGAGACCCTGTACTATGGGTGTCAGACAGCTGATATACATACACAAATACATTTTTTTTTAAATACATACATATATAGATAAGCAACACCCAGACACAAGGCAAACACAAGTGCTCATCACACAAATGTTTACCCTGGGCGGGAATCGAATCCGCAACACGCTGCGCAGCAGTCGATCGCTCAGCCGCTGCGCCAACCGTGTTACCTGACCTGACCTACACTTATTAAGTATAACCTGACCTACACTTTTTTACTTGTACCTAATATAAATGTCGTACAAATGCATCTTCATAAGTCGAGATTTCGAAGGTAAATAGAACCATCTTTATCTTTATACTCTTATAATAAAGTTTGAAATGTTTGAGCTCGTGTAATGTAAATAAACTACGATTTAAAATTAGTTGTGTATGCTTACAAACATGCCTATTTGGCTTCCGAGAGCCCCACCTAACGGTCACCGCGATAGCCGAAACAGCCCATTAAGTTGTAATTATTAACAATCTCGAGTGTCGAGAACTACTTGTAGTTTAAGTTTTGAATAGTTTCCCATGAACAAGAGTAATTCGATTTCAAAGTACAGTCTTACATAATATTATTTGATTGATATTCTCGTTGTTTTATTAAGGTATATTGATTTTATAATAGTGATGTAAATGAAGAGTTAGTAACATCGTGTTGGTTTGAGTACGTGGAGTAGGTATCGTATAATTAATCTTTTATGATGATTAATAAATATTTATAATTCAATCCATAACGTTTTTGTAACAGCTACAAACTAAAAATACTGATTAATTAATATACTAATAAATAATATTGAAGTGTTTGTTTGAATTCTCAAAATAACAAGTTCTTATTAAATACATTATGAATGTTTACACGGTACTAATAACCATATTATAAAATGTTAGCGGGTCTGCCTGTCCGTTTATTCCGCCCCGAAATGGCTGTCTGATTTTGACGAGACTTTAATTGGCAGATAGCTGAAGTTATCATATATAATTATTATCATATAAGTAATCACATAGACTACACTTACTATAGAAAAATAAATAAGGTTCCCCGCACAAGAAATTAAAACTCCGCAATTAGTAGGCCTAATCCTTTTATTTTTATTGATAGCAACAGCATTTATAGGATACTAGCTGCTGCCCGCGACTTCATTCCCGGTGTTTACTTGCGAGAGCCATTAGACCTCCTTAATCCGGCCCTGTGTCGCAAAATCCGTTCTTAGCGGACGTCTACTAACTATAAACTACCTCGCTGCCAAATTTCATCTATAAACGTCAAGCGGTTTTCGATATTTCGTGATGAGTGAGTGAGTGACCTTTCGCTTTTATATATTTAGAAGATGTTTACACGCAACATTTACAAGGACTGAGTCGCGTCATAATAAGCTAGTAAAATTATCGAAACAAAAAAAACCTTAAAATAAACAGAAACAGAAACGAATGCAAGTTATAGTTCATTATTATTATTATTATCATTCTGGATTAGAATACATAACTTGCATTTGTCTCTGTTGTTTTACATGTTGTTTTTCGAGATTTCCTCGACTTGCATCAAACATGACCGAAACTCGCAGTCATAACTTCAGCTCGCGACAAAAACGCAAAACTTTCATCCGAGTTTTCTAATCTCCTGGAAGTACAGGGTACATGATTTTTTTTTTAACTCATGTAGATTTTTTTTCTGTTACGCGGCGTATAATGGGCGATTCAAAGCGAACGCTCAAACAGTCGAAACCTATAGAAGTGTCCTACGTTGTCAAATGAACGTTGGGTGCGGTGCAACGCGGCGCGAAGCGAAGCGAACGCGATCAGCAGTGTTATGTCTGTTACAATCTCCCTCGGTGAACACCTAGGTGAAGTGAGCTGTCAGCCGTCCCGATGCTAGGGATTGACAAAGCAATCGGACGGACGACAGCTCACTGCACCTAGGTGTTCACCGAGGGAGATTGTAACAGAATTGACATACAAGTTGGCTTGACATTTTCGCGCGAAATGGGTGCGGTGCCGTGGTTTCTTTTTTGTAATAATGTGGAAAGTAGAAATTTTAATATAATTCTATATTATAAGAATTTCCTATATTATGGGATAAAGGGAACAAAAATTATCACAACCGGTTAAAAGACTTACTCCCTTGTTTAGCCAAGTTATAGGTATCTGCTACACAGACAAACACGTCGATGAAACCTATGCCACAGTATAAGTAATAGTCCTATGCCCTCGGTTAAGTTTAAAACTCTGAAGGTTACACTGTTTATCTTTAAGATAACTACGAATAATAATATAAAATACAATAGGTACTCATGTATTGTGCTTAAATATTACATAAAAGTATTTGCATAAGAGCTCAGTGTTTTCAGGTGTTGAAATTGTTCCTACGTCATTCTTTTGTTGATTATTAATGATTATTCCGCGCATAAATAAAAGTTATTTTTAGAAGTAGGTATGGTATAAATATATATTAAATTTGGTTTGTTCAAATTCATCATCATCATCTCAGCTGAAAGACGTCCACTGCTGGACATAGGCCTCCCCAAAGGAGGGGGGGTTTACCATAATCGCCACGCTTGGCAGGCGGGTTGGCGATCGCAGTATGGTTGTTACAAAGGCACAGAGAACGCTGCTGCACATTCTCTGGTGAGTCCCTTAGTCGCCTCTTACGACACCCACGGGAAGATATGGGATGGTGCTATTCTTTACTTCCGACACCATACGGACAAATTATATTGTTCAAATTATACTAGTCAAACTATACTATATATCAGTATTAATATATGTATAGGCTTACGATAAGCAGTGGACGGCAATAGGCTGATATAATGATGATGATGACACTATCACTACATATTCTAAGATATGTATTCTAAGATATACACTATATATTCTAATATGCAGATAAGGCTAGAGCCTTATCTGTATCTTTTGCCCGCGACTTTATCCTCGTGAATGTCGGTTATCGCGGATGCAGACATACTGCCATACTCAGAAACGTCACTTAATAATAATGAATCATTAACTTTAATTGACCAATATAACTTGGAACGCTGTCAGTCAAAAATATTGTTGTTGACATGTGCCAAGTTATGTTGGTCAATTAAAGTTAATGATTCATTATTATTAAGTGACGTCTATGAGTGTGGCAGTAAGTCACGGATTAAAAAGTAGCCTATGTCCTTCCCCAGGGTTCAAGCTATCTTCATATCAAATTTCATCAAAATCGGTTAAGCTGATTCTTCCTAAAAGCGTAACAAACCGAGTTACTTTCGCATTTATAATATTAGTTTGGACTAGCTGATGCCCGCGGCTTCGCCCGCATGACAAATTATATACTAACCTTCCTTTTGAATCACTCTATCTATTACAAAAACCCACATCAAAATCCGTTGCGTAGTTTTAAAGATCTACGCATACATGGGGACAGACAGACGCGGCGGGGGACTTTTTAGGGTTCCGTAGCCAAACGGCAAAAAACGGAACCCTTATAGATTCGTCATGTCTGTCTGTCTGTCCGTCCGTATGTCACAGCCACTTTTTACTGAAACTATAAGAATATATATCCTCCCTTTGCGTACCGCTTCAGTAGTTGTTGCGATTTTACCACCCTATTCTTTTTTAAATTATCAGTTAAAAAATGTCCAGTGCGTCTCTTATAGGCTGCAAGTACTTAAGTCATCTTTTAAAATACGCGACATGGTTCTGGGTGCTATCTTCATCTCCCGAGATAAAATCTTTTGCTTTCGGACAAGATTTCTTCGAATCTTTCCCTTACTGCTTTGACCACCTTTTTCGTACGCACACTACGTGGACGGCCAGATCTTTTTCTGTCACAAACAGAGGAGGTCTCATTGTACCTATTAATAGCCCGGTACACAAACATTTGACTAATACCAAGCGTATGGAGAGTTTTAAAAATTGCATTTGGCTCCATACCAACTTTGTGTAATGCAATCACAGCGATTCGGTTCTCTTTCTCACCCCACTCCATTTTAATATCGCAAAATATTGTACAATGTATTGGCGCCAAAATTAGAAAACTCAATGAACAATCGTATAAAAATTACAGATTTCAGATTCAAATGTAATATCTTTCTTATTTTTAATTGTAACAGTATTTATGGCCAGACTAAGTATATTTGTATAAGTCCAGTTTTCCTCGCGATATTTTTCTTTACCAATGTCAGTGATGTTCAAGATAAACTAATAAAGTACCTATATTATGAAATTGAAAAAGTCACATTAATACAATTGCTCGTGCCAGAATGTGAACCCAGAACCTTGTGCATGAGAGGCGCCATAACCACCATCACGACAATGCGGCCTTTTTAATAGTCTAATTGAAATAAACCATTTAGCTTTGACTTAGAATCATTGTTGAATGTTTTCTCAATACAATCCTCTTTGTAATAAACCGATGATTTATACGACCAATAAGTACGTACGATGAGTTATCGTAAACATCATCAAGATTCTATGACTCACAAATAACTTATTATTCATGGTTACATACGGAGACTGTAACGGATCATCTTTGTCACGAGATCCTCCAATGACTGTAGAGAACAATGATTTTAAATAAAATAACTTTTATTACTGTTGTGACTAGACAATGCGAAAGATGTAATTAATTCATAGTCTTTTGAACTCTACTAACCTTTTGCGGAAAAAATATATTTTGCTATATAAACTGCTCATCATCTGCTTGGCGATTTTCCAAATACATGAGTCGGCTTCCAGTCTAAACAGATGCAGCTAAATACCAGTGTTTAACACGGAGCGACTGCCTATCTAACCTCCAAAACCCAGTTACTGGGTAACACGATACTCCTCGGCAAGACTGGTTGTCAGACTTTCTCTTTTTTTGTTGAAATAATGTTTCTTCAATTCTCTTCTTCTCTCTCTTCTTCAATTAAATGTTTCTTCTTTGTCTTTCTTGACCTTTGTCTGTTGTCACCTTCTTGTAGATGGCGCGGCTGTTTATCCCATAACAATTAGCTACAACTTTCTGATCCTTGATCATTCAAAAGTGCCTGTAAATGGTTTAATTGAAATAAATGCTTTGACTTATTTGGCTTTGACTTTCAACATTATTTGCTAATATGTATTGCAATGACAGCAATATTTATGTAGCCAGCTCACGTGTCGGTGTATTTACTTCCTGATTACCCTTGCGGTTATGAAGGCGTTCTTGTTTAAATCTGTAGCTATAAATTAGCAGAATGATAAATAAGCAATAACAGAAATAGATGTATGATGTCATAATGTCGTTGTTAGGTACCGAAATAGATATTGATAGATTCGTCAGTACAAGTGTCGATAAACACTTTGCATTTTTTTTTGTGTGAATTTTAAAATAGACTCAATCAGATTCTTGCCTTCTATGGGGCGATTCTAGTAACTTTTATTTGCTATCATAAACGTTAGTTAATATAAAATATACTAAAAAATATATTAAAAAAAAAAACTAAAATAAACAAACAAACAAACACACAACAAACAAACAAACTAAAATATACTTATTAAAAATGAAGTCGATTTTGTATTATTCAAATAAGGCAAATATTTGTATCTGATATGTCTGTATATCAAATGGCATTCTCAATCTGTCAAAAACACATACATTTTTGACAAGATTTTGACATTAATTGTCGCTGGAGGTGAGATTTTGAACGCTTTAATTTGTAGGCCTTCTACGAATGACAGCCGGGACCAACGGCTTTACGTGTTGTCCGAGGCATGAAAGGGTCTCGGTATGAAATGGATGCAATGGTCACCCATCTACGGACCAACCGCAGCAAGCGTAGTTTAACCAAGACCGAACCGTCTGATCGGCTTATACTAAGCCACAAGTCCATGTTACTTATTTATTTATTTATTAGCTGTTGCCCGCGACTTCGTCCGCTTGAATGTCGATTATCGCGGATGCAGATAAAGTCGTGGACTAAAAAGTAGCTTATGTCCTTCCCCAGGGCTCAAGCTCTTTTAATACCAATATCAAAATTGGTTCAGCCGTTTCATCGTGAAAGCGTAACAGACTGAGTTACTTTAACATTTATAATATTACACTAGTATATACTAGTATGGATTATGGACTAGCTGACCCGACAGACGTTGTCTTGTCCCTATCTACCTATTTACATACCTTACACCTTCACCTACCCGACAAAAACAAAGTATCCTATATCCGTCTCCTGGTTCTAAGCTACCTCCCCACCAATTTTCATCCAAATCGGTTGCCGTTCTAGAGTTATAAATAGTGTAACACTAAGACGACTTTCTTTAGATATGGATTAAAACTTTAAGCACAAAATGTATTAAACACTGTACAAAGGCGGACTATAATGCCTTGGGCATTTTCTACCAGTCTACCTTAGCTCATCTAGATTTAGCCAGATACTTGTTAGATTAAAGTAATTATTTCGGTAAGTCATTATTAGAAACCGCGATACAATCTAGCTACGGTAAAAAGTCCAAACAAGACAAAATATTGTCTTAACAAAAAACTTAATAACTATCTGCCGAGGTACAATTAGTGTTAGTGCTAGATATTAAATAAACTACAGACATTTTTAGCCATTTGCAGTTAATAAACACTACCTATATTTATGTTTCAGACAATTATTTTCTAATGTATACCTGTCAAGGAAGTGTGTGTTAAAGTTTTTGTTTTAGTAATTGTATGAATAAGCTAGCTCTTTGATCACGATTTCGCCCGTGTAACCTTTGTTACGAATGGTACGGAACTCTTCGTGCCCGATAACGACTCGCACTTGGCCAGTTTTTTAAATACCTACGTAAGTAACTTAATTCAATTTATCAACCTCTACTGAGTTACTGAATATTATAATCTATCAGTTGGTAACCAAAATACATTTAAACAAGATGGCAACATCTATACTCATATTATAAAGAGTCAAAAGAATCATGGCAGGATTTGCACAAAAAAAATTAAGATGTTTAGAGAAGTTGAAATTCTAATTCTTATACTCTTGGGTACCTAAAGAGTATCTTCAGGCATTAACAATATTTTTAAAACCCCGCAAAAAAAGTGAATAGATTAACGAAAAGCTCATTATTTCAGGACGAAACGGCGACTGACAGTAACAGTGACACTGACAGTCGCCGTTTCGCAGATCTGTATATCAATCTACTCCTGGTAATGTATTCTTTATATTGGAAAATATTTTAAACCCTCTAAATTTTTTTTTTTTCATACAAATGAATGTATGGATCTCGCCATGAGTTCCGGTACATACAAATATACAAAGATATTTGTATGTACCGGAACTCTATGTAACAAATGTCCGGAACAACTCATGCCGATTTGAAAAAATCTTTTACCAATATGACACTAACAGTCGCCGTTTTGCAGTTCTTACTCTGAAATTGCATCATTGTATGGGAAATAACATCACAATAATGATTATTTTTTTCCATACACTTGTCACATCACTTGTCTGCCAATTTGATAGATCCGTAACGTCGCTTGTCACTTTTTTTTTATAAACACAAAATGGGCATCGAGATGAAACGAAAAAGTGTTATTTTCATTTCGTAATATTTTAATTATGCGGGGGTTTAAAAATATGGTAGGTAAGTATATCAATCTACTCCTGGTAATGTATTCTTCACATTGGAAAATATTTTAAACCCTCTAAATTTTTTTTTTTTTCATACAAATGAATGTATGGATCTCACTATGATTCTTTTAATGTCAAAAAAATTAGTCACCGGAAAAAATTCGCGCGAATGAAGACGCGGGCAAGGTGCTAGTGCCTCTATAATTTGCGTTCTGTTTTTTATGGTAAGTTGGTAGCTACTTACTTACGCAACAGTAAAAAAAATGTTACACGTGTATAATAACGTAGACAACAGACCGGCTGCCGAATTGCGTAGCACATATAGGTACGATGACAATTCCTTTTTTTAACTTCAACAATACTTTATTTACAATTTAACCAAATTTAACACTATAAAGCTTAAAAGTAAGGTAACAGAAAACAGGGGGCCAAGTCTGCTATTTTTATAATTTCATCATTCCAACACGATCCCTTTGTCATTTTGCTAAAAGTTCGTAATCTGCTAAATTCATAATGGTCGATCATTGACTGCACAATGACGTTCTAATGGTAGGTCACTGATCAAAGGAACTGTCAAAATTTTAGCAGATTACCGCCTAAGTCAATCATTCAGTTGTCATTTTGTACGAGATTACCATTCTATATAATTTCTTTGCGTGCGTTTCATTGCGTGTCAGTGGTTGACCATTGGATAGTCATAATGACGCCATTATATTATTAGATTACCAAACTTGTCAAAATCAACAATTATAAAATCAATGATAGACCATTCTGACACTATTGTAATAGCAGACTTGAGGCCCAGTAAGGTAAGATAGCTAGGAAAAGACCTCGCGAACGGTCACCTAACCGCTGGTCAGACCAAGTAACCGCCCTCACTGGACTCTCTATTACGAATGCCCTGAGAGAAACAGAGAACCGAACGAAGTGGAAAAGCGTCATATTTAATGCCACGAAGGCCTTTCAGGGCCACGACCTGCAGTCATGAAGAATACGACTAAGAAGAAAGCTTAAAAATATTATGTAGAATGAAGGGTTCACAAGGCATAAAAATCTCGTCCGCATCGCTCTCAATGGGACTAGGGACCAAAAGACAGCAGCACTATCACGTTGTATGACAATGCTAATTCTTTGGCCTAAGAAAAGGCCAGTCCTCTGGTCAAATTCGAAAGTGATTTGTTTGTTTGTAACGTTTTTACGGCTAAAATACTGTACTGATTTTGTAAATCAGTACTGTAATTTTAGTCTAAGCTTAAACCCCAAAATCAAATCAAATCATTTATTTCTTTGCGAAGGTTCTCCATTTTTTACCGCCACATGGGCATGCAAATGGTAAAGTTTATAATTTAAATTTAAGATTATGAGGCATATCATTGGAATTACAATAAATATAAAAATATCAACCGGATCAAAGTAGTAAAAATTTAAAATACTATCAATACAGTCATGTGGAATAAAATTACCCCAATAAAGGACATAGGATACAGTTTATCCAGGACTTCATCTGCATCCGCGAAAACCAACATTCAGTCGGACGAAGTCGTGACTAAAAGTTAGTTTATCTATATTAGGAAACACTCATTTGTCGACACATCTGGTGTAATAATGAGTTATTTTTAGCTCCGAAGGTTAGACGTCTTATGTGTGGTTATTAGCATTCATAATTATGTTTTAGTAACATATGTTATTACTGTGATTTTATAATAGTTTCTAGTTTTGTTAATATACCTATAAATATTGGACGGCGAGTTCTTCAGAGGCCTAATAATTTATGACAGCCACAATCCCTTTCGTTTTAACCGATTTCAAAAAGAAAGAGTTTCTCAATTCACCTGTGTGTGTGTTTTTTTTTTGTATATTTGTTACGCGACTTCTCCGGCAAATGTAAACCGATTTTGAAAATTCTTTTTTTATAAATAGGGTATGTCTCAGGGGTGGTCCCATATAAATTTTATCGAAATGGATACAACTCTTTTTGAAAAAAATCAACAAATACCCAAAATTTTTACATAGACGACGTTTTAGTTTCTTCAATCTATGGAGTAGTTACTTTCCATCTCTGTTTTAACTGTGTGCGGTTTCTTAATATATTCGGATGAGAAGGAGGTACTAAAAAGTGAAAAATAAAAAGTTTTTTTTACAAAAAAGACAAAAACAACCGCCTTCATAAACTAAACAGTGAAAAATAACTTTAGCACAGAACTCACATGAGTTTAGTTTCGAAAGTCGGTGGCAATACAAAACAACAATCAGAACAAAGCCTTTTATAGGCGAAAAGAAGTTTTGAAGGCGGTTGTCTTTTTTGTAAAAAAAAAGCTTTTTTCATAGTTTATTAACTGTAATACTAGAAATCCACTTTTGTAAAGGCACAAATAATACTTAGGGAGTGATTGTTTTACAAGCTCTAGTTTCTAATAGCTTCATAGTAAATAATTAAAACTATAATTTCGTTTTTTGAAATGTCATAAAATCAAGCAAGTAACGTCAATAAAGTTGCATGCAAGCAAGCATGCAAACAGCAAAATAGCATGCCAATGGTTTATAGAGGTTAAACAAAACCTACCAACCTAACCTATTCAGGTCAGATTGCTCTGAGTCGGGGCTGGGTGTTAACCATTATGGGTTTAAGATTTGGTAGAAGCATTTTTTTGTACCAATTGATTAGTGTAGGCACCTAAATATATATATACAGGGTAATTGAAAAAATACCCAAAACCACTTAATCCTCACTTCGTATCATCACCCTAAACAACATTTGTTCTATGACTTTTCAAAATTCGAAACATTTTTTTTCCATACAAAAAATATAAACACACTTTAAATTTTGCATAATATATTTCTTCTGACATGGCCGACGAAAGGCCTGCAATCAGCTGTGCCTGTACATTAGCCTACCTACTACCTACATCATATTCGCTATCATATGAGTGCGCGCGCGCGTAGTATACGTAAATTTTACAGACTACAAATAAACAAAAACAAATTGTTTTTGGCTACGTTATTTAGTTGAGGTCAAATTCGTAGACCAAATGTTATTCAGGGTGATGATACGGAGTCCAAATTAAGAGGTTTTGGGTATTTTTTCAATTACCCTGTATATATTATGCTCACATTTTAAAATGTCATCGTAGGTTAGACTGGTTGTTAGACTTACTGGCTTCTGACTACCAATAACGACTGTCAAAGATCTACGATGGACAGCTAAGTGGATGGTCACCCACCCACAGACCGACCACGGCAAGCGGAGCTTAACCATGACCAATAATTGATCCGTACAACTTTTACTTAGCCATGAGCCCCTTCATTTAAAAATGTAAATACGAATATTATATTTTAAGATCAAAAGATTTTTTACACAAAATGATTTTCGATCGAATGAACGCTATATCCAATAATGTTATACAAAATGAGTATTTGAGTATACGTATGATACAGTAATGACATGATATCAACGGTTGGTATATCTCGAGTTTATTATATCTTGTGAAAGTTATTGAAATGTAAATATAACAGATAATGTTATATGATACGAGACGCACGTCTAAATGGACCTGAGATGATACTTACTTATGATTTTGTGTTCCATTCTTAGTTCACTAGCTACATAATTATATGTATCTTGCTTGGGTACGTTATTTGTTTAGATGATTTTTTATTTTTTTTAACTGCCTATTTTTTAGTGCCTCTGCTGAGCAAAAGCCAATTCCCATTGTCTTTCCAAACTCTCCGATCTTGTACAATCTCTAATAACATAGCCAAAAAATTAAATTAACGGATAACTAAAAGCCGTACGTAAAGGTGAATTCTGGACTCCTTTGACAAAGAATGGTCTCAAATAGCCCTTATCAGAGAGAGTCGAAAGGACAGTGGAGAGGCCTTTGCCCTGCAGTTGGAAACATCTAGGTTAAAAAAATAAATAAATAAAAGGTGAACCCGGTTATTAAAAACAAAAACACAATTCTATTTCAGGGATAAAAAATCAAACAAACTCTCTAAAATATAATAATGATTAAATAATCACTTATAAAGGTAGATACATTGTACCTACAAGCTATTTCTGTTCTGTGACTTGTATGGAGTAAGGGTCAACATAAGGTCGAATAGGACGGCAAGCATGTCGGTGTATAAATGTAATTGAATGAAAAATGCATGAGATTGCTACTAATGTGGAAGTTAGATGCGTTATTAAACATAAGGCTAATCAGTAGATGAACAAATCAGTATAACATTAGACAACAAAAATACATCATCTGTGAAAATTTAAACTATCTAGCTATCCACGGTTCATGAGACAGCCTGGTGAAAGACAGTCAGACAGACACACAGGCGGACAGTGGAACCTTAGTAATAGGGCCCTGTTGTAACCCTTTGGGTACGGAACCCTACAAACGACATGATAGCAAAACAACAAATGAGACCATAGCTGTATACAGTGTGACGCAGAAGTACTAGGTGGGCTAACCCCGAATAAATTGGGATAATAGCCAAGAGAGAAGAAGAAGAGTAAATGAACAGCAAGACCTTTAAGCTATTAGTAGAATATTCATTATCATCATCATGTCAACCTTAGGCATAAGTCTTCCCCGAGGGGGGGTCAGCCGTGATCGCCATGCATGGCATGTTGGCGTTGCTAGTAGGTGTTATGGAGCTCAGAAGGACGCTGCTGCCCATCCTCTGGTCAATATCCCTCTGTCGCCTTCTACGACACCCACGGGTAGAAATGGGGTGGTGCTATTCGCGGCCAACACCAACGGTTAATAGAATATTATTCTATGTAAAATTTCAATGACCCGACGCATCTGACAGAAGATGCGTCAGACGTATCGCCGTTAGTATGATCGACGCATGAACACATCAAAGGTTGTGTGTTATAATGTTTTAATATCTACTAGCTTTTGCCCGCTGCTTCGTCCGCGTAAATGCCGAAGGCGCTGAATAAAAAGAAGTAGCCTATATCCTTTTTTCTGCTTTAAGCTTAGTTTGTAACAAATTTCATCGAAATTGGTTCTGTAGTTTAGCTATGCAGGCGTAACTAACAAACGAACTCACTTTCACATTTATAATATTAGTATGGATTTAACTGTTGAGATGAGATATTACAATACAACATAATAGAGCTAAAAAATAGACTTAAATAAAAGAGATGTTAGATGCTTGAGTTTTCATATAGGTACCTACGTTTATAATTATCAGGAGCCCAAGTTGCAGATATAGAAAAATTTACAATCATAAAAAAGTGAAAGTTTTTATACATTCTGGTTCGACCAATACGATAAACCTACGAAATTCAAGGACGGTTTCTTTTTACATTCTTTACTTGTCAAATAACACAAGTCGAGAAGGAAAGTCTCGTATTTAGATGAGTATTTACATAAATAAACAAATTGTCCACAAAATTGCTAATACTGCTTGCTCTTCGCGAAGTAATGGGGCATCTCATTCCGAACTTAGCAATTGTAATGAAGCAAGCACCGGCTGAAAGATCAGACGCTGTTTCTGACTTGTAAATAGCTGTTATTTTAAGTGGAAAGGCAAACAATTTTGAGGAAAAGATAACTGTGAAAAAGAAAAAGATAACACAATAAATATAACTTGTTAAAAGATAATTTGGTTGAAGATATATGATTTCTTTATGTTATGGGATGGTTTAAGAGCACAGGGTCCACTGTCGCTTTCAGACCACTGAAGGCCAATTCTACTACCTACCTAATTGGGTATCGGTGGGATCTATAATCCCCCATTTTGCGAGGTTGTGTTTGCAGCGGCCTATATAGGAAGCGAAGTCTACTGAGCGGTTACCATATGACCACTGCAAATCATTTCCGAGTGTAAAGTGTTTTTAACATTGACGACTGACAATGTTAGGGATATCATCAATGTTTAACTTGAATTTGTATATTTTTAGGTATACGCGTATAAAGCACGCCTTATTTGTTGATACATATTTTTTTTGTTTATCTATAATATCGGATAATAATATCGGATGAACATGTCGGAGACCAAACTCATGACTAACAGCGCCCAACGGAAACTGTATGTGGAAAATATGGAGATTGCGTATGTTCCAGAGTACATCTACCTAGGTCAAATAGTCTCATTCCAGGCGAGACAGGAATAAGAAATTGTTAGACGCACCGAAAACACCTGGAAGAGCTCTATTGGTCGATGAAGGCTCTTATGAAAGGAGACCTTCCAATTTGCCATAAACGCAAGTTAATGGACATGCGCATTCTGCCTATCCATACGGCGCTCAAACCTGGTCTTTAACTGTTCAGCTGAGGTCCAGGCTCGAGATTTGCCAGCGACTGATGGAGCGCAGCATCCTGGGAGTAAGATTAACGGAGCGCGTTAGGAATGCGGTGCTGCGCTCCAGGACACGGATCGCCGACGTCACTCAAAAATCAGCCAAGCTTAAGTGGGACTGGGCCGGCCACATCGTCCGCATGTCGAACGTATCATGGGCTAAAGCAACCACTATGTGGGTCACGGAAAACGTCCAGCGACATCGAGGTAGACCTAGGCGAAGATGGCGGGATGAGCTTGACACTTACAGGAGCTATTGATCCACACTAGCTTTGGGCAGAGAGGGTTGGAAAGAAGAAAGGGAGGCATTTGCCCTGCAGTAGGACAATACAGGCTGAAAATTAAATAAATAAATATAATATTTCTGTCATGCGCAAAGATCTCTCCCAATTCCTTCGGTACTTTTTTCTTTCCCATCTCGAACTAGGTCACGCGGTTTTAAAAATTTAATGAATAAAAATGTTATTGTACGTGTGCGTATTTCGAAAGAATACATTTCAAAGTAGAATACTTAATGCTTCTTGTTGGCAGAAGTAACGATGGTGTTAATTCCCGAGCATTCTCAGAAAAACCTCAAGTATTTCTATTAAAACCAAATTGATCAATAGTAATTATTGACCGCAACATTCCATTTTATGGCAGACTTTCATTCAAGGTATAGCTACGTGTCTAATACCAAAAGGTTTTACGATTATTAGAAGCCCTTTCAAGTTATGACTATTGCGCACTAACAAAAGGAAGCTCTTAGTAGGGTATGGTATTGTTGCTATCATGATAATAATTTCATTTCCAATGAATTCCGTTCTGTAGACTTAATGTAAATTACCTATCCTATTTATAAACGTGTTTATCGAGTCAGTAGGGTAAAACCAGGACATCCTATTTATAAACGTGTTTATCGAGTCAGTAGGGTAAAACCAGGATAGCTGCCTCAATTGTAATAACTCTAGTTTCGTTGATGAATCACATGTTATTTAATTTATCTATCGAGAGACTCTACAACCACCACTTTGCTGACCGCGTTGCATGTACTTGTATCATTGCATGGGAAGGCAAGGTGCGGTCAATTTCAAGATAATATTCCACCCCTAAGCCTAAGGGTAGAAAATTAAGGGGTGAGGGCATTTTTTTGGTGTCACCGTTTTGTAATTAATTTGTCAGAATCAGAATAATTTATTTGTATAACATAGGTAATTACATTAAATAGATCTTATAAATAGTAGGTACATAGTGCGCTATGTTTTGCCAAATGACATACAAGTATAAACATAGTTTATGAAAATTTCAAAATAGTTTAAGTATGAAATATTTTTCACAAGTTAAGAAGAAGAAGAAGAAGTCTAATAAGAAGTAGGCACTATAAGAGAAAAAAAAACTTTTTGACAAAAAAGACAACCGCCTTCAAAAAGTAAAAAATAACTTTCAATTCGCAAGTCGGTGGCAATACCAAAACAACAAGCAAAACCAAAGCCGCCGACTTGCGAATTGAAAGTTATTTTTTACTTTTTGAAGGCGGTTGTCTTTTTTGTTAAAAAGTTTTTTATTTCTTTAAATGCATATTTTGTTACTTCCACGTCAAATGTTTTTTATTAGGTAGGTACCACACTGCTATTTACAAAACAACAAACAGAACAAAGCCCCATTGCGGGGCTTTGTTCTGTTTGTTGTTTTGTATTGCCACCGACCTCCGAAACTAAAGCTATGTGTGTTCTGTTCTGAAGGTTCTGAAGTTATTTAACACTTTTTAATTTTTGAAGGCGGTTATTTTTTTTTAAGTTTTTATTTTCCGCTTTTTAGTATCCCTTAAACATCCAAATCCATGAATTTTGCAAATCCGTCTATATATGACGGAGTTATGCCCGAACATACATAAAAAAAATACAAACTGAAAATTTTCTCGGGAGAAATTAATATTATTATTACGTGTACTCTCATTGTCGGCCATTGTACCAACATACACCGTTGTGAGTAAGTAGGTAGCAAACGTTTTTTTATAATATACGTAACTATAGAATACATTAGGGGGATGTGATATATAGGTTTCAGATTCGATTACGGATATGTCATCGAATGTAATGGGCGGGCCTCTCGATTTTATGTTCGGATATTATCCGCCGTATCCGTATGGTATGTGGACTTGTAAATCTACTGATAAGCCATCAGAATTTAATGTGCCAATTGAATGTGGATATTGCCATGTTAATAACGTACTTTACATAATTTGGATTTAAGTGATGTTATTTATTATTTTACTTTTAACGCCTTTGCTTACTAATCCAAATTTTATTAGATACTACACTCTGTTCACTGGTTTAATCGTTTCTTGACAGCTGGAACTAGTGAAAAATATTTATGTTTTTTGTAAAAACTGATACGCATACCTACTGTATTATAATGTCTGTAAGAGGTCATAAATAAGATAATCCAACAAGATAAAGCAGTTTATATATTTATTTTGTAACGCATTTTAAAGTTAACTTTTAGGTAATCGGGAGTAATTTCGTTCTAAGGCACTGTCAAAAAACTGTAATGTAATCTTCCGACCGGATTTCGGTCACGGCGGTCAATCTCAATGGAGATCAGCCAAGTACGCAGAAGATATTATAGTGCACAAGTGTGTTGGTACCCAAACACAGATGCACTCCCTCTTCCCTCACTCTCATAGTCTGGTGGGACGACAATCCGACACGACCGGGGAGAAATCAGCCGCCAACTTCCAAACTCCGGGCTGTTAAACTGAGAAATTCCTAATGGAAAAACCTAATAACACTTTGCCCGACCTGAGAATCGAACCCAGGACCCCACGCTCAGCAGTCGCGCTTGCGACCACGAGACCAACGGGGCAGTCAAAAAACGAATAACCCAAATTGGGTTATTCGTTAATGCTACTTTGTTTCGCTAAAGATTTTGCCCGCGACTTCGTCCGCTTGAACTTTGTCACTTATCCTTATATTTTTTTATAATGAAACTAGCGACCCACCCCTCCTTCGCATCGGTGCAATGTAGATCAAACTATACGTATATACGTTCCTCTTGAATCACTCTATCTATTACTGAAAACCGCATTAAAATCCGTTGCGTAGTTCAAAAGATCTAAGTGTACAGACAGCGTGAGTGACTTTGTTTTATACGGATTGTTCCACTGCGCTCCAGGAATGCATTCCACTGCGCTCCAAATTTTTATTACCTACCTATAGGTATATTAAAAAAAAAATAAGTACTAAAATGGTTCCACAACACTCCAAAATAAAACTCATCTTAGAGCGCGGTTTAACTAAAATATTGATATATACTTATTCTATTTCTAAAAATTCTTGGAGCGCAGTGAAATCAATGTATGAACATCACAATTATGAGAACAATGGGATTTGGAGCGCATAGTCATAGTCATTTATTCATAAACAATAAATTGTGTCTGAAATTACATGGTAAGTATAAATATAAAATTAAATCAAATTACATGAGAGAAAAACACGTTAAATATTACAACTATGCATAAATACAATATAATATAGGAACTTCGTTAAAGATCGTCAACAGCGTAAAGACACTTATTCAACAGGAAACTTTTAAGTTGATTTTTAAAGGAGCTTGAGTAGATAGCGCTTTTTAAATCCAGAGGCAACTTATTAAATAATCTAACCGATTGATAACTGGGACTGTGCTTCACAATATTCAAATTAGGCTGTACCTTGTAACGTTTTATGTCTTGCGTACGTGTGCTTTCTCTCATCTGCCTTTCTTCTGCGGTCTCGTATTCATGTATATACTTGGCCATGTTACATAGAAGCACAAATACATAAATGCTTGGCACTGTTAATATATTACTATATTTATTATGTTCACGGCAACTTTCTGTTTGCGGGATACGGACTAATGTACGAATTGCGCGTTTTTGAAACACAAAAGCTTTTTTGATATTATAGTCATAACTTTTTCCCCAAAACATTATGCTATATCTAATTTTAGATTCTACCAACGCGAAATAAACCATTTTCAATTGCTCAATGCCAATTTCTGTTCTAACTGCTCTTAAAGCATAACATGCGGAACATACCGATGCATTTATAGCATTTAATTCTGTTTTCCAATTTAGTTGTTCGTCTATATGCATTCCTACGAAAGTAACTTCCTTGACAAGGACAATTTTGTCCTCATTCATCACAATCTCTAAATCATCCTTATTACGGGCTGTTGTTCTAAATAATAGTATATTAGTCTTTGCAGCATTGATTAGCAATTTGTTCATAGTGAACCACACATAAAATGCCTGTAATGCTGCATTTAAAGTCTCCGTCAATTCATCTATGTCATTAGCTGCAACTATGGCATTTGTGTCATCTGCAAAAATGACTATATCAATGTCAGGTAATATTGTATTCATGTAAACAATTAAGTCATTCATAAATAAGATAAATAAAATCGGTCCTAATATCGATCCTTGCGGGACGCCCGTAGTCATCATTACTGTTGCTGATTTGTAAACCTTTTTGTAGCCATTTTGTATGTTGTCAGTTTCTACGAACATTTTTCTGTTCTTGAGATACGAAGAGAATAGTTTC
This sequence comes from Charanyca ferruginea, assembly GCA_947361185.1. Taxonomy (NCBI): domain Eukaryota; kingdom Metazoa; phylum Arthropoda; class Insecta; order Lepidoptera; family Noctuidae; genus Charanyca; species Charanyca ferruginea. The sequence goes on along the minus strand of OX376077.1, from coordinate 16,279,251 downwards.
AAGGCCTTACCTCTTATACCATAACGCGTCATTTTAGTAAGGAGTAATTCGTGGTCTATAGTGTCAAACGCAGAACTTAAGTCAAGAAAAATACCGGCTACTTTCATTTTCTTATTTATTTTTTCTGTTACGTCATCAAGTAAAGTATATACTATGGCATCGGAAGTACCAACACCTTTTTGATATCCGAACTGTCTTTGGTTTAACACCCTATTTACACGCAAGTGAGCTGAAAGTCGTTTATTTATGATCTTTTCAAAAAAAATTGACAGTACTGGTAGCAAGGAGATAGGCCTGAAGTTTTTAGGATCAGTTCTACTGCCTTTTTTGTAGACAGGTATTACTTTGGCTACTTTAAGCTGGTCCGGGAAGACAGATTCTTCAATACATTTATTATAAAAATGACACAAAGGCTAGTATAGGCTAGGCTAGTATAGAGATATGTTCCTTATTTACGGATATTGGGATCTCATCGTAACCACAAGAGTACTTGTTCTCCATATTTTTGACTATAGTTAAAACTTCATTTGGAGTGACAGAAGCAATTGTCATTTCGCTATTTATTTCAGTTGTATTCTTTAGTAGGAATTCTGTATCATTGTCTCTTTTCACTGCCCTCGAAATACATTTGTAGTCAAACTGTTTTGCTAAAATGTCAGATATAGATTCCGGATCCACTATAACTTGGTCATTGACTTTGAGAAGAATTTCCGGTTGTGTCATTTTCTCCTTATTAGTACATATTCTCACTACTTTCCACACTTCTTTACTTAAATAGTTCCAAAAATTTAAGTAAAGAAGTGAAGACACGCGCAGTGGAACAACCCTTCCCTTCGTCTGTCCAAAAGCCATATATATTGGTCGCATGTCATTGTTTAACTATTGTGTTTCTTAATTAACAGTTGTGCTCTTATACTATGTAAAGATATAGCCTATTATAGCATTCAGGGATAACGTAGCTTCCTATTGGTAAAAGAATTTTTGAAATCGGATGAGTAGTTCTGGAGTTTACCTTATATGTAGAGATATAAACAAATAGGTTTATATCTCTACTAGCTTTATAATATTAGAGATAACGACCCGCCCCGGACCTCGCATGCACAGCTCTAATAAATGATAGCCTACTTATAACCTTTCTAGATAATTCCTCTTTCTTTTTGGTGAAAACTGTATAAATATCCGAATAGTAGTTTTTGAGATAATCCCGAAAGAAAATAACTTAGCGCGGCGGGGTACTTTAATTTATAATAATTACTATATGCTTTTGCCCGTGACTTTGTCCGCCTGGATGTCGGTTATTGTGGATGTAGACGAAGTTGCGGATTATAAAGTAGCCTATGTAGTGTATGGACGCGGTACCGAAAAACAGGAATATTTGTAGAAAAATGTAGCAGCGTCCTTAAAAAATGAATATATTCTTAATAAACAGAATTAATTAGCGAAGTGCCAATCATTGGGGGGGGGGGGGGGGTGCCATTACTATTGTAGGTAATGATGTTTCATGTTATGTTCTCAGATTACAAAACAATAGTTAGAAGTTAGTAGCTATTGTTTTATAATTTGAGGTTATGTTATTGAATTTTGTGTTTAAGTACAAAGGCCATAATTTGTCCAATATCTTTGATAGATTTTCAACTTTATAACAAATAAATAAGGTTCATATTCAATTGGTAAAAATTAACAGTTTGGTATGGCTTGATATACTGGCGTGTGTAATTTTATAGGCCTGATTTCATATTCTAACAGATTCTAGTATTCATCCTGGTTTTGGTAGGTACCAAAAGGTTAGAAGCGTTTAATAATTATACTAAATCTTCAGTTTAATATTAAAAGTATAATGTAACATAAATTAGACTATCATCTGAAGTAGGCACAGACAGCGTCACTGCTAACCACGACTGCTAACCCCCTTTCCAAAGAAATTTTAATGCGTGGGGGGTAAGCAGTTGATGACGCTGTCTGTACCAAGAGCAAACTGTGAATTATGTAAATTATTTATGACTAGCAAATGTCCGCTACTTCCTCGCCATGAATATTGGTTATCTGCGGGTTGTTAATTTTTGTGCGCGGTACCATAATTATTTTCCAGAAAAAATAATCATTATTAATCCTTACTACATCAGTGCTATCTGCCAGTGAAAAATCGGCCAGTCGCAAGTCCGTCAAAATCAAACCAGCCGTTTCGGAGATTAGCTGGAATAAAGAGTGTAATTCATATGTATTTATTAAAAAGTTGTTATTTTGACATTACAAACATTTGACGACACGGTTGGCGCAGTGGCTGAGCGATCGACTGCTGCGCAGCGTGTTGGGGGTCGATTCCCCCCCAGGGTAAACATTTGTGTGATGAGCACTTGTGTTTGGCTTGTGTCTGGGTGTTGTTTATCTATATATGTATTTACAATAAAAAAATGTATTTGTGTATGTATATCAGCTGTCTGACATCCATAGTACAGGGTCTCCCTAGTTTGGGGTCATATGGCCGTGTGGGAAAATGTCCCCACATATATTATATTAAACAGACACTTTAATTTGATTTATTTGTATGTCATCATTATCAACCGAAAGACGTCCACTGTTGAACGTAGGAATCCCCCATAGAACACCACAACGAGCGGCAACCTGCCGCTCACTATTATTTGTATATATGTGTATAATGTTCAGTCAGCAAAAGAGATAAGTATCCATGGCGTCGGAAATAGGTAGTTAAAGTTTACTTAGAAACCGATGGATGTTTTCGAATGGAATTTAATTAAATCATTGAACTGTTTATTCTCTATTAATTTTATTTTATTTTATTCAAAAACATCCATAGGTTTCTAAGTAAACTTCATCTGTTTTCGACGACATGGAGACTTATCTCGCTGACTATTTTGCTGACTGTACACAAATTGTATTTTCCCAAAATAAAGTTCCAGATTTTCCTCAAGATTTCTTGCCCAAAGGTCAGAAGGCCATCAAGGTTAACAAGGTCCAGGTTAATCACTCATTGTTTCGCTATTATTGCTTGGAATATTTTCCTATTCCACACAGATCGATCAATCAAGGAACTACTTAATTCTTTTCTTTAGGGACTTTTACCTGGGATTGATGAGGCTTCTCTTATTATTGTTAGCTTAATGTACTTAATATAAATAAATCCCTTTCTGTTAGGGTTAACGCCAACGGAAAAATCAAATTGTATGCAGAGTTGACGTTTGCACACCAGATGTCACGTGATGTAAATATGTCAACTGCATACAATTTGATTGTTCCATTGTCCATTGATTTATCATTATTAGTGACATTATTTCCCGAAAAAACGATGCAATGTCAGTGTAATGCCTGCGAAACGGCGGTTGTCAGTGTCACTGTAACTTACAGCCGCCGTTTCGGTCTGAAATAATCAGCTTTTCGTTAAATTATTCACTTTTAACATCCACTCTTATTGCGACGTTTTAAAAATATTGTAAATGCCTGAAGATACTCTGTAGGTACCCAAGAGTTTGATTTAGAATCTCAACTGATCTAAATATTTTTATTTTTTGTACAAAAAGTGCAGAAATAAAGGATTATGGCAGATCCTTTATTTCTACACTGAATTGTTGTACCGAAAATGAAATTTAGCCAACAAAATATTTATACGAATAACATTTTGAATCGCAAATATTTTATTGTCAAATCTGATTCTAGCATCCGCCGAATACAATTGTAACGAAAGTACGGTCTTACTTATCGGATATGGGACCGAAAAAGATAAAGATTATTAAGATTTTCCATTTTCCCCAATTTAATCCCGGTATGACATATGAACGTACCTATATTATAATAATTCTTGTCATCGGCGGAGTTAAAGAATTGAATATCAAACCTTTGTCTGAAGTATTTTATATGTATCTGTCGGAATTATATTAGATAGTCCATAAGGGACCGAAAAAGATAAAGCTTATAAAGGTAACTTCAGATTTTCTCTTTCCCGAATATAATCCCGATTTAAGATATAAACGTATATTATGATTCTTGTCATCGGTAGAGTCGAATAATTGAATATCAAACCCTTATCTGAAGTATTTTATATGTATCTGTCGGAATTATAATTAGATAGGTAGGTATTCAGGGAATTTGTCCGCTGTAAATATTTGCCACGTAAAGGTATCTTATAGGAATTGGCCGTGTATATTACAAAGGCAATATAACTTCACATCTGTGAGATTCGAGTGTAGGTATCTCTTATATTTTGAATCAAGGCTGAAATATAATTATCTCTTTAATTTTCAACATAAAACAACAACAACACAACAACTACATCAACAATATAACAACAGAACAACAACAACATAAACACAACAACACAAATAAAAACACAACAACACAAATAAAAACACAACAACAGCATAACAACAACAACATAATTATCTCTTATTTTTCAAATAGGAAATAATTATGTTTGAGCCGTTTGGAATTGTAACACTTGAGTCACAGGGCCCGAGGGCTCACCTTGATTTTAGGACAATTACTAACCGGCTGGTCGACTCTTCACGTGACCAGAGTACTGGACTTTTCTTGGGCCAAAGAATCAGCATGCTCAACAACGTGATAATGCTGCTAGCCTTTCGGGCACTTGTCCCATTGAGAGCGATGCGGACGAGTTTTTTGATGTCCTATGAGCCCTGCATTGTACCTACACAATCATTTTTAATATTTATAAGTTCTGTTTATATAAATTAGTGTGAAAATATTATTAAAAATAACTTATATGAAACCTCTCTAAACCTCGATTTTATTACTAAATACTAGCTTTTGCCGGGACTTCGTCCGCTTGAATATCGGTTAACGCAGATGCAGAAGAAGTGGCGGATTAAAAGTAGCCTATGATAAGCTATTTTCATTTCATCAAAATCAGTTCAGCCGTTCTGTCGGGAAAGCGTAACACACAGAGTTACTATCGCATTTATAATATAAAAGTATGGAAGTACCTATAGACTTTTTCCAAAGACAAAAAATATGTTCCCGATAAATCAATCAACGAAATGTTTGTTACATTTTCCGATACATCTCATTTCTTCAAATGAAAAGTAATCAAGAGACAAATCGGTTTCGGATATCCAACAAAAGAATTATCCGACTCGACGTTCCCAAGGATTAGATCACAGCGATGTCACAATACATACGACATCTTTTTCATATACGTTTCTGAGTCACATAATATATTAGAAGCCCCAGAAAATTGTGAGTACCAAGCCTACTTGTAGATGATAATATTTTTTCTTTTATCTCATATATTGAATATTATGATTATATCCTTTAAGATATTTGATATCATATACTATATATTTTATTTGTAGAGTCGCATGTGTGTGGATATTATTGAAATTGGATAAGTAAATAATATAATGATATTACTTTTTTTGCAAATCTTAGAGGTAATTTGAAAACAACAAAAATTGAATTATTTACTTTGTACATCGGACTTGGCTGCCTATTAGTGAATTATTGCTTTTCGAAATAATCTGCCTAGCCTTTTCCTAACTATGTTGGGTCGGTTTCCAGTCTAACCGAATGCAGCTGGATACCAGTGTTTTACATGGCGCGACTGCCTATCGGATCTCCACAACCCAGTTACTGGGTAAAGATCTACAAATGACAGCCGGGACCAACTTTACGTGCTTTCTGAGACAAGGAGGGAACTCGGTATTAAAGGATGGTAATCCATCCACTGACCGACCGCGGCAAGCGTAGTTTAACTATGACCGATCGATTTGTTCGACTTTTACTTAGCCACGATTATTCACTTAAACATAATTACATAACATTGTTGGACAGAATACTGATGCTCGTGGTCGATTTATTAATCGGAATTTATTAATCCGTAAAATGAATGTACAGAGGCCAGCACATCAAGCAACTACAATCTGTCAAATTTCTTTGATAGATTTTCAACTTTATTACAAAAGTATAAGGTTCATATTTAATTGGGAAAATTTGACAGTTAGGTATGGCTTGATGGCGGTGCTGAAAAAAATAAGTTGTCGTTTTAAAATGAAAATGCAATATCACGATATTACTTTACTCGAACCGGTAGACGCAGCGTTGGTAGCTTCCAACCAGGGCCTCAAGTCGGCTATTACAATAGTGTCAGAATGGTCTATAATTGATTTCATAATTGTAGATTTTGACAAGTTTGGTAATCTACTAATATAATGGCGTCATTATGAAAATCAATGATAGACCATTCTGACACTATTGTAATAGCAGACTTGAGGCCCAGATGGACCGACAACGTCGTCAAGGTCACGGGTAACCGGTGGATGCAAGCGATAGGTTGACCGCACGCTGCGCCGGTCTTTGGGAAACGCCTTTGTTCAACCGTGTACGTCTTCCGGCTGATGGTGGTGACCGTACTCGGAAAAGTTTATACAGCATATAACAGAAATGTGTGTGTCATATTTAAAGATTACGAGGAGAATTTCCTAAGTAAGCCAAAAGGCCAAAAGTCAAGATTTTTTAGTAACGGAAATATTTACTTATTTTTAGCCGACTTCAAAAAGGCTATCAATTCGAATGTTTATATATATTTTTTTATGTTTGTTCGGGCATAACTCTGTCATATATAAACGGATTTGCAAAATTCTTTTTTTTTGTTCGAAAGGGGTTTCTTCCGAAATGGTCCCATATAAATTTTACCAAAATTGATCCAGCCCTTTTTGAGAAAATCAACCAAATCCCAAAAATATTACTTAGACGACGTTTTAGTTTCTTCAATATTTGTAGGACTTACAGTCTCTTTTAAGTGAGTCGCCGTTTCTTAATGGATTTGGATGTTAAGGCAATACTAAAAAGCGAAAAATAAAAAGCTTTTTTAAAAAAAAGAAAACCGCCTTCAAAAACTAAAAAGTGATAAATAACTTTAGCACAGAACACACATTACTTTACTTTCGGAAGTCGGTGGCGGTGGCTTTGTGTTTGTTGTTTTGTATTGCCACCGACTTCTGATAGTAAAATAATGTGTGTTTTTATCTATCAAAAAAAACACCAACATCTGGCTAAGCGATGCCACGAACAACCATTTAAACAAAAAAATAAACACAAAATCTCAATATTATAGTTAATTTTGATGTAGTGTTTTGTGTTTATTTTGACTCTCAATCAGATACAGAACATCACCTTAAACATGGCTGCCCATTTCTGTTACACGCTGTATAGCTTTGAAAAAAATTAAAACGTCAGAATGAAATAAATTTCGCTTGGCCGAGTTTCCTCGGTTTGTAAGTGAATAAAATTTTCCGTAACTTTGCTAACGATGTGACAGATAAGAGAGAGATACGATTAATGCTGCGGGCGTGATACGGTTTTTTAATTTGACATCGCCTATTCAGAGGGTTAATTAGTAATGACATAAATGTGTATGCTTTTATTATTATCTACTCGAACCGAGTCATGCATGAAATGATAAATTGATGATGTATTTATTACTCATTAACGCTTAATAAGACCATAGTTCAATTATAATGAGTTTAATTATTACGACTGATTACAATTATTTATTGGATTTCAACCTACCAACTAATAGAACTAAAATGGTTCCTATATAGGGCTTTCAAGAGCCATCTAGCGCCACCCATCATTTTATTTCTCTAACTCCTAAATCAGATCGAAATTAAAAAATCTAAAACTGTACTTAACTAGTAAATTATCTGAAGTATTTCTCGAGTGACTTTCCATTGTTATCATTATCATCATTATTTCAGCCGAAAAACGTCTACTGCTGGACATGGGCCTGCCCCAAGAAATGGGCGGTCCAATGTTATGCATTTCATAAATTATAAGAATCGTTATCGTTATTATAAGAATCGTAAAGTGGTCACTTTTGGAGGTAAGCAACGATTTTTTGAAAAGCAAAACAATGGAAAGTCTCTCGAGAAATACTTAAGATAATTTATTAATAAAGTACAGTTTTAGATTTTTTAATTTTGATCTGATTTAGGAGTTATAGAAATAAAATGATGGGTGGCGTTAGTTGGCTCTTGTAAGCCCCTTAAGTTACTTGGTTCCTTACTAGGGCAGTTATAGAAAGTTCTTTTAGTAAGTTTTTTTTGTAGATGCCCACGACTTCGTCCGCGTGATTGTCGGTTATCAGCAGGGTTTTAACTTTTTTTGTTTGGAACCCATTTTTTTTTGTAAATAAATAAAAGTAGCTGTTACGGACGCCGACCTAAACTGTAATAGACGCTAACTGTAAATAATAAAATCATATTATAAACATGTTTGAATAAGAACAAGATGTAGCGTTAAGTTTGATAGGTTTAGTGTAAGCATTATAGGTACAAACCATGTTGTATTATATAATTAAGTAGGATAGATAAATAGGTAATAATAATAATTACGAATTGTACATAGTTTCAAGGCCATTTGGGCGCAAAGTAAGCGATCGAGTGGTCGGTCGAGATTTTCATTGTTTACCCCCGCCACTACTTGCACCCAGGTAGCCGTCTATATAAAAGGGCACTAGGCCCGCTTGAATTCAGATCGAAAATAGCAACTGACTAATACTGAGCTAAGAAGAATAAATGGGAAAATAATCAAGCCTGAAGAATTGTTTTATTTTCAAAATATATACAGTCCACACTGAACAGTTTGGTCCTTCCGAAGCCGGATAGAAGAACGAAGATCCTGCGGCAACCTGGCCTACCGAACTCCAGACGAAGTACGAAGCTCTGAAGAACGAACACGGCCATCAAGCAAGACTTGTTTCGACCTGAACGACTCACCGAACCGAGCCGACGGGTTTCAACAGGGATATCAAGCCAAGGGGATTATTCACCGTGCCGAAGAAATACCGATCAGAAGAGGTACCAACCTGAACGCGCCGTAGAACACAGCAAACTGAACGTGCTGTCCGGTGCGCGTTGAACGCTGCAAACTGAACGTGCGGCCTGGTACGCGACGACACGAACACGCATAAGAAAATGGTTGTCACTCGAAGCCAAGGGGACGTAGCGGAGATTGAGGAACAGCGACGCATCCAAGAACAAGAGGCGCGGCGTGCCCAGGAACAAGAGATGCGCCGCAGGGAAACTGAACAAATCGAACGCGAAAGAACACGAAGATTCTCACTCGACCCACCGGCGTCGCCATTTTCAAAGATAGCGGACACCAGTACGGCGGCGGGGCCTTCTGGACTCCAAGCAACGACGACCAATGTGACCCGACGAAGAATGGGATCACCGGCCAGGTCAATGCGATCGACAACGAGCGTCACAACTAGACTACGGATGGCGGAACTGGAAGCAGCCGAGAAGTTGGCAGCCATTCAAAGAAAAGAGTTGGAACTGGAACAAGAGTTGATCAAGAAGAGGCTGGCAGTTGAAGTGTCAGTGATTAACGACGAAGAAAGCGTACACGATGATCAAGAACCTGGCCCTCCCCGTGAAGAACCCCATCGAAAGGTGGACGAGTGGTTGAGAACCAACCCCCTCAACCCACGGGGGGAGGAGGGGCCCAGGGAAGAACCGAAGCAAATACGATTCGAAGCATCGGGGGCGAGATCACCAACCCCGACACGAGCAAGAAACAGCATCGAACATTTGGCGGCAACCCTCGAGAAGATGGCCAGACCCAGACCCAGGCATATCGACTTACCTACGTTTTCCGGCGCAGCCAACGAGTGGCTGCCATTCAAGGCAGCGGTACGAGACACAACAAGCATGTACCAGATCTCAGCGGCCGAGAACATACAAAGACTGAGAAGCTGCCTCAAAGGGGAAGCAAGGGACGCCGTGGCCGCTCTTCTGCACACAGCCACCGAACCTGATGTGATTATGAAGACTCTGGAGCAATGTTTTGGAAGACCAGAAGTCATCATTGATCGGGCGCTGGAAGATCTGAAGAAGCTGCCGAAGCCGGGCACGTCAGCAACAGAGCTTAATAGCTTCGCTATCAAACTACAGAACATCATCTGTGTCCTGAAAACCATCGATCGAAGGGGATACCTATTCAATCCATTGATGACACGAGAAGTACTAGACAAGCTCAGCCCGCATCTACGATCTCGCTGGTGTGACTACGCATATGAACACGAAGGGACGGCAGACCCAGAGATCGTCGTGATGTCACGGTTCCTGATGAGAGAAGCTGACCGGGCGCTGAGATACACATACGCCCCGGCCACAGGCGCTGCAACTACGAAGAAAGAAACCCGACCCGCCGTGATACTAAAGAAAAAGGCGAGCGTTTTCACTACGACCGGGGGAGCGGAGGAAGAAATTGAAAAATGCCCCAAGTGTGGACAAGCCCACGCACTAACACAGTGCCCAAAATACAAGGCACTCGCCGTGAATGAACGATGGAGTTTCCTGAAAGAAAAGAAGATTTGCTTCAAATGCGCTCATAAACAACATAGGCGCATGAACTGTAAAGCAAAGCCGTGCGGCGTGAATCAATGCCGCCGCCCGCATCACGAGACTTTACATCAAGAACACGACGAGAAGACTGAAGTCGCGAAAGAAGCCGAACAACCTAAAGAGGAAGCAGTCCTGTCCGTGGCTGCCCGTCCAGCCGCCGGCCCGCGAACAGTCATATTGAAGATGTGTCCTGTCATCGTGTCCGGACCACGGGGGGAGGTGTCGACCTACGCACTCCTAGACGAGGGTGCAACCATTACACTCGTGGACCAGGAGTTAGCATCCAGCATCGGGGCGGAGGGACCATCACAGACACTGCGCTTAAACGGTGTCAACATGTCGCAAGATGAAACAGAGAGCCAGCTTGTGACAATCAAGGTCAGGGGGGCCAAAGAAAAGGAAGCTTACAAGGTCAGAGCGAGGACCATGAAGAACCTTCAACTTTACCAGCAAGCCATCCCTGAAAACCTGCTAGAATATGAGCACCTGAAAGACCTACCTAGGAACGAGGTGTGCTACGAACGCGCGCGCCCCGGGCTCCTAGTAGGAACCGATCATTGGGAGTGCATCGTCTCCCGTGAACTACTAATCGGCGGCCCGAACGAGCCGGCCGCTTCAAGAACTCAATTAGGATGGGTGGTGCATGGAACCGCACCGCGCAGCACCATCATGCAAGAAGGCAAGGTGCTACATCTCTACGAGCCCGACCGATCATCGAACGTGAGCAACCAGGAGCTCCACAACTTGGTCGAGGCTCACTTCAAAATAGAAGCACTCAGCATCCACGGCAAGCCGCGAGTGAACGAAGCGGACCAACGCGCCATCAAGATCGTCGAGACAACAGCGAAGAGAATCAATGAAGGCTACGAGGTGGGCCTACCGTGGCGACAAGATAACATTATCATGCCACCAAGCTACAGCCAAGCACTCCGCCGTCTCAAGAAGATAGAACAGAAGATGGACGCCGATCCAGAGTTCGCTGAGGAATACTCCAGGCAGATCAACAACCTGCTTGAGAAAGGGTACGCGACACTGTGCGGCGGCTCGGAACAAACAAGTCCGGTCTGCTGGTACTTGCCACACTTTGCCGTGAAGAATCCTAACAAACCCGGCAAGTGTAGGCTAGTATTCGACGCAGCCGCACGAAGCAACGGGGTGTGCCTCAACGACGCGCTGCTGGAAGGCCCGGACATGCTGCTGGCGCTACCTGGAATACTCTTATATATAATACTCTTATTATAACGGCCGACATACAAGAGATGTTTCTCCGCATAAAAATAAGACCAGAAGATCAACCAGCCCAGCAGTTTCTATGGCGAGGCAACGAAAGAGAATCGCCTCCTGCAAAATATAAAATGACGAGCATGATTTTCGGCGCAGCAAGCTCTCCGTTTATGGCCCACTACGTCCGGAACCTCAACGCGGACGTACATGGGCAAGAGTTCCCGCGAGCCCTAGAAGCGATCAAGGAAAACCATTACATGGATGACCTAGTAGCCATGATGTCGACAACGGAAGAAGAAGACGAGGAGGAGGTCCTACACGTGACGCAAGAACCAGGACGAGATAGCTGGCTACCAGACCCGGCCCGCTTCTCGAAATATGAAGTCCTGGTGAGGGCCACTGCACGAGCGCTCGCCTTCATAGACATCTGCCGACGTAAGGCCGTGAGCATGGAGCATCGACACATCCAGCGCGCCGAGACAGAACTTATCCGACGCGCGCAAGAAGAAAGTTTCAAAGAAGAAATAGAGAAGATCAAGTCAGCTCGCCCCCTAACTAAGACGAGCAGGCTATACAGACTGGACCCTGTAATAGAAAACGGGCTCCTCAAAGTACGAGGACGGATCGAGGCTTCCTCGGCACCGACAGAGACAAAGCGACCCATCATCATGGACGGTCGACATGCGCTAACTAGACTGATAGTGCTACGTGAACACTGCGCTGCGGGCCACGCCAACAGGGAGCGCGTGACAAATGATCTACGGCAGCGCTATTGGATCATACATCTACGACCCACTGTGCGCACGATCGAGAGAGACTGCGCCTTCTGCAAGAAGTTGAAGGGGACACCACGGACGCCAGCCACGGGGGACCTGCCGCACGCCCGCCTCGACCCTTTCCACCGCCCGTTCACCAACTGTGGGGTGGATTATTTCGGCCCCATGACCGTTAAGGTGGGCCGTCGCCGAGAGAAAAGGTGGGGAGCGCTATTTACGTGCCTCACCTCCCGCGCTGTGCACATAGAGCTCGTCGCATCCCTATCGACAGACTCTGCGATCATGGCACTAAGAAGAATGGCTGCACGAAGGGGATGGCCGCGATTAATTTATTCTGATAATGCGACCAACTTCCGCGGGGCTGATCAAGAGCTCCGCACCGCCTACACTGAATGGCTGCCTGCCCTGAAGGATGTGGGGCTACAACACAGAGTGGAATGGCGCTTTATACCTCCTGGCGCGCCCAATCAAGGCGGCGCGTGGGAGAGAATGGTGCGCTCCGTAAAAGCCGCCCTTAAAGTAACCCTACAAGAGAAGGCGCCTTCAGAAGAAGTACTCAGCACGCTCCTCGCCGAAGCTGAGTTCTGCATCAATGCACGACCCTTGACCCACGTCAGCGTGGACCCCAATGATCCTGAGGCCCTAACTCCCAACCACTTCTTATTGGGGTCTTCGAACGGCCTACCAGCAACGGGACCATGCGATGAAGCCGACCGACGAACATGGCGAGCTAGCCAAGCGCTTGCCGACTGCTTCTGGCAGCGCTGGCTACGAGAATACCTGCCCACACTGGTACCCCGCGGCGAGCCGAAGAACGACGCGCGGCCGCTGCAAGTAGGCGACGTGGTCGTCGTGGTCGACAGCACACTGCCCCGGAACACCTGGCCTATGGGGGTCGTCGAGCGCACGCATCCGGGAACCGACGGCAGCATTCGAGTCGTCGAGGTGCGGACCAGAACCGGCATCTTCCGACGCCCAGTGAGCAAGCTCGTCGTCCTGACGAAGAAAGAAGAGGCTGCGCAGGCTTCGCCGGGGGGAGAACTGTTACGGACGCCGACCTAAACTGTAATAGACGCTAACTGTAAATAATAAAATCATATTATAAACATGTTTGAATAAGAACAAGATGTAGCGTTAAGTTTGATAGGTTTAGTGTAAGCATTATAGGTACAAACCATGTTGTATTATATAATTAAGTAGGATAGATAAATAGGTAATAATAATAATTACGAATTGTACATAGTTTCAAGGCCATTTGGGCGCAAAGTAAGCGATCGAGTGGTCGGTCGAGATTTTCATTGTTTACCCCCGCCACTACTTGCACCCAGGTAGCCGTCTATATAAAAGGGCACTAGGCCCGCTTGAATTCAGATCGAAAATAGCAACTGACTAATACTGAGCTAAGAAGAATAAATGGGAAAATAATCAAGCCTGAAGAATTGTTTTATTTTCAAAATATATACAGTCCACACTGAACAGTAGCTTAAGTTACTCCTTTTAACATTAACTATCTGCTAGTGAAAGTCCTGTCAAAATCGGTCTAGTCATTTCAGAAATTTGCCGGAACAAACAGGCAGACGTCATAAAAAAGTTTTAAGAAATGTTTTATTTTTATATACCTAAGTAAAAAGTTGTTATTTTTACATTGCAAACAGTCACTTCTATTTTATTTATTTGTTTATAAGAATCAGACAGCGTCATCAGCCACACGCGTTAACGTTGCTTCGAAAACGGAGTAACCAGCTAATTATACTGTTCGTACATAACTGAGCTGAAGGTCAATAATTCTAATAATTAAAAATGTTTAAAATCTAGTCGCAATTTTATCTCAGGCAAAATCGATTTCAAAATCTTGTCAAAAATGTGAATAAATAGAGGTGTTTTGACAGATTAAGTGGAGAGATTTGAATGCAAACTTTCCTATAAGTTAATAGGACTGCCTCCTAGATATTAGGCATAAATTATTATGCTTACGAGCAGGCAGCTTGATACGGAAACCACCGTTCCTAATGGGTATTGAACCACTTACTTGTTTAATATCCGCGTGCCTATTTTGTGCGATGTTATGGCGTTCTCACTCACTCGCTTATTTTCGAACATTGCTTTGGATGAAACAATAAAATGTTGTCATGATCGCTGTGGCGTTAGACAGATCGGGAAAAGACCTCTTACGGAACGTTCGCATTAAAATCTGTCTCAAGCTGTCAAAAACGGCCTTAATTACCTATATTTTTTGGCAAGATTTTGGCATTAACTATCGCTGAAAAGAGATAGCAACTAGATTTTGAAAGTTTTTTATTATTAGGATTGGCCTTCTGTTGAAGTTTCGTCGTTGAACCGAGCGTAAATAAAGCGCGCGTTAAAAATGCGCCCATGCAAAGAAACGCTGAAAAATTTCCGCGCCTAAAATCACTACGTTATTCGACATGAAAAAACACTACCTACTTCAACAATTCAATGTTATGCGAGTTAGGCGGAGGTACGAATTTTTCTGACTTATCACCTACTGGATATATTACGTCATTCTACAATTCTTATGCGCATATTTATTATGCATACAGTACGTTTTGAAAAGCAAAAGTGTTGCCTCCTTAATACCCTGTTATACATTCGAGTCGCGATTGTTTCTTAAAATATTCAAGTTAACTGTTACTTCGGGTTATTTTTAGCCTCCATTGTGGGTACAAAATGATAAGGAATGCATAATATATTGTGTTGACTAGTGCGTAGATACGTGACAGCAACGGGTTCGTCAACAGATTTTGACATCGAGAGGAACTGGTTTTTTTAATAAATTATAATTATTCGGTGCCGCGTGTGTATGAATTTAATTTAAGACATTTAAATATGGACTGACTGTATTAATGCTAGCAAGTTTTGCTAACATTAATACAGTTTTTAACCGACTTCAAAAAGGAGGTTATCAATTCGGATGTTTCTATTTTTTTTTATGTATGTTCGGGCATAACTCTGTCATATATAGCCGGATTCGCAAAATTCTTTTTGTGTTCGAAAGGGGTTTATTTCGAAATGGTCCCATATAAATTTTACCAAAATTGATCCAGCCCTTTTTGAAAAAGTCAACAAAATCCCAAAAAAATACTTAGATGACGTTTTAGTTTCTTTCATCTTTGGAGAACTTACAATCTCTTTTAAGTGTGTTGCCGTTTCTTAATGGATTTGGATGTTAAAGCAATACTAAAAAGATAAAAATAAAAAGTTTTTTCAAAAAAAAGGAAACGCCTTCATAAACTAAAAAGTTATAAATAACTTTAGCACAGAACACACATTACTTTACTTTCGGAAGTCGGTGGCAATACAAAACAACAAACACAAAGCCACCGCCACCGACTTCCGAAAGTAAAGTAATGTGTGTTCTGTGCTAAAGTTATTTATAACTTTTTAGTTTTTGAAGGCGGTTGCCTTTTTTTTGAAAAAACTTTTTTGATGTCACCGTATTTTCTAACCACCGTATTTGTGCCATGTTTGTGAGATATTAAGATTTGAATCTCAGATTATGAAACAAAAGGCAGATAGAGCGCGCGAAACATTGAGAGTGAGTGTGTGTGTGAGTTTATTGGTTTCTTTTAACGATGCAGCGTCTGGTGCTATACTGACTCGTATCAGCACAGCACGAAGCGCGTTATAGGTATTCGCTTTTGAATTTGTATTTGCTTTTTTGGCTTCACTCTCAATGTTTCGCGCGCTCTACCTGCCTTTTGTTTTATACTCTGAGATTTGGCTTTGGGTTTTGACTACAACTTCAAGACCAGTTTTATCTTTTGCCCTATGTAGTTACGACAAGGTAATTTTGTGTTGTGTTGTGCCCAGTCTCGTAATAGTAAAGTAATAGGTAGGTAATGCTAGTAACTTATACCTACGGGTGATTTGAAATCGCTCATTTATTTTCAGAAATTTACATGCCTAGTAGAAGATGTTTATCGGTCCAAAAGTGTATTTCAATAATAATAACCAGGCCTCTAAATAGACTTCTCTATGCAGTCTCACAGTGACTTGGTTTTAGCATTATCAGCGCAGCGTCTTAATCAATAATAACAAAATGTAAATGGAGATCGCTCGAACAGTCTTAGACCTTCAAACAATGACCTAGGCAATAAAATATTATGTATTTAGAGCGATTTTTAGAAATCAATAAATAATAGTTTAAAAATACTTTTCATTAGAATTTCTGATTAGAGCTCTAGAAATAGACACAAACTAACAATTTTTTAGGTAGAATGGAATTTTAAGTGACAGTTTGCCAATCGAGACGGTCATATCATGAATTTTTATTGCATTTTTAGTATTTTCAGAAGTTTTTTATTGCCTGTGCGTGAATTTAATCACAAATTTCAAGTGCGAATGTAGCACGTGCACTCCGTGATATAATAATCATAATACTCACTACAGTAAATAATAAAGTACTTTCCCAGCGACTTCTGCACCCGCGCGAATTTCTTAGGGACCCTTAATTTTTTTTCTTTACGGATAATGTAACTTTCGATTGGTGAAAGAATTTTTGAAATCGGAAAAGTAGTTTTTGTGTTGAATCGTAACAAACAAACAAATCTTTCACAAACAAACAAATCTTAACAAAGATTAGATTAGTTAGATATTATAATACTTGAGTTTACGAGTTGTAGTAATATTACATAGACCCTGTTCACAATAAGATTAGACATTTACACAAACCTTTTTTACAGTCCGTTCAACCGATTTTGACTTATATTGCGTTGGTAGCATGACAAATGGCAACTGCAGTAAACAGTTGTTATTGTTACCAATTTTTGCCCCTAATGTCATCCTTAAGCCTACGGAATAGAAGTCAAAATCGGTTGAAGGGACCGTAAAAAAGGTATGTGTTTATGTCTAATCTTATTGTTAACAGGGTATCTAGGTTCTTGACTCTTTGAAAACCTCATTTACGGAAGACGGTGATTTACATCAAAAAAATTTTTTTGCCATTTCATTTTTTCAAAAACATTGCTGAAAATTATTGTATGCATGTATTGTGAGGTTAGTAATGCGTGTAATTATGTAACATTAAAATAATTTTAGCTAACGTCCTTCACTACGCTCATTACCTAGGCCACTCTTACCCAATTCATCATTCTATTTCTGTTTTGCAATGTAATGTTACGATTTTTCGCAAAATTTGTACGTTGATCATCATCATGTGCCTAGCCTTTTCCTAACTATATTGGGGTCGGCTTCCAGTCTAACGGGATGCAGCTAAATACCAGTGTTTTATATGGAGCGTCTGCCTATCGGACCTCCACAACCCAGTAACTGGGTAACACCTTTAGTAAGACTGGTTGTCAGACTTTCTGGCTTCTGACTACCCATAATGACTGCCAAAGATCTATCTACAAATGACAGCCGAGACCAACGGCTTTACGTGGTTTCCGAGGCACAGAGGGAACTTGGTATGAAAGGGATGGTCACCCATTCACAGACCGACCGCGGCTAGCGTAGCTTAACCTTTGACCGATAGATCTGTACGGCTTTAATCAAAAATTAAAATCAAACAAAACATGAGTAAGTCAGGTTCATAAGTGTTTCATAATATTTGTTCTCCATGTTCTCTCTCTGTATGGGCATGCAATTTATCAGCTATTTCCCAGTGACAGTGCCGTCAAATTCACATCAGCCGTTTCGGAGATTTGCTGACACCAACAGACAAACAGACAAAAAAAACATATTTTTTTGGTGAAAGTAGGTACCTTGTATTATAATATGCATTTAGTAAAATGATGTTCTCATTACAAACAGATACTTCAAATTTCTTTATTTGTAGGAATAAATTGTAGGTATTGATTATCATATTTAAATATAAAGGATATTTAATAAATTGGATCATCGTCTTTTACTAATTAATCATTAAAAAATGATATCTAAGTACATACCAATTTTATTACCACGATTGCATGGGATATCGATTCTAAACTGACAGATTTAATTCAATTCGATTCTCAAATCGACTTACGAGCGGTGATTGTGTTTAGTGATGCGTGTCTTATTGTGATGTTGTGTTTTTGTTACGTTCTTATTGAGTTATGTTTGTTGTGTTTGTTATGGTGTTGTGTTGTGTATTCGACTGCTGTATGTGTGGTGTATATTGTGCTCATAATTTTAAAATGGGCCACAATCAGAATTAGGTTTCGTAAAACACTAAGAGTTTTGAAGTTACCAAAAAAAATATAAATATAAATGTGGATCGATGGAGAGGAAGAAAAGGCCAAAGAAAAGATGGATGAATTGAGTTAAGAATGATTTATTTATTTATAGTAAATTAAAACGGCACAATTACATTAATTAACATAGAAATAGAAACACATATTACACATAACATTAAAAAAAAATACGAGTGTGCTTTAGACCACACGACCGAAGTAAAACTCCTCTAGCTCCACCTATACGTATGTATGTATCCGTTTGCAACTGGCTATGAGAGAGAGAGAGAAAGAAAATGTGTGCTCGCACCTTTCTCTTTTACCCCTACAGTAATATACGAAACGTAACTTTCTCTCTTTCTACCTTCACTATCTTATACCTATCTTCCTCTCAACTTCCGTTCGCCTCGCCCGATCACACTTTTCCTAACGCTTTCGTCACGCAATCACCAGCCTACTCCCCAAGTCAAGCGTGCGTAAAGAAGCTTTACTTAAAAAATTGTATGACTAAATTAAGAATTAACATGGAACAGTGGACACCCTTGCATACTGTCTCTCACAGAATACCTACACGCATAATTTTGATAAAATTATATGAAAGAGAAGGTGATAGACAACAATATTATGAGGGTTGACAGGACGGATTGGAAGAACGTTTTGGTGTTGCCAACTCCAAGTAACACAGGTCATGGGCAGGAAGATAATAATGAAACCACAAAGACCGCTATCCCATGGGCGTTTTATGAACGTTGGCGTTGCGCAGCGCCAACGCTGCTCTGCCGCAACGTTGACGTCGCGAGTCCCTGCGCGCCCGCTGAACGCAATGTTAACGTCGCGCAAGCGTCGCGCTCACGCTCTCGCTCAGACAGAGCAGGACGGCGTGATTGTACCTCAAGAAGCTTATAGATAAAAGTGGAGGCAACACTCTAAATACCTAAGTGAAACCAACTGTGGGCAGACGCTCTCTTTCTGAATGCATACAAAAGAACGAGACAGTGATATGTGTTTTCTTTATCTTATGTATGCATTCAGAAAGAGAGCATCTGCCCACAGTTGGTTTCACTTAGGTATTCAGAGTGTTGCCTCCACTTTTACCTTTATGCTTCTTGTTGTATCTGTTGCCAAAAAGCGCAACGCTTTCGCATCGCGAACGTTTGCCACTAGAGACTCGCGACGCCAACGTCGCGTACAACGTTGACGCTGCGCAGAAGTTGGAGAAGCGCCAACGCTCGTAAAACGCCCGTGGGCCAAAGAGTTTTGCATCAGCCCTAATGATTTCCAGGCCGCGATCTTTTTCGATGTTAGAAAAACAAATAAAGGTGTTTATTATTGTATTAACGTCTCTTTTGTTTAACAAAGTGGGCAGTTATCCAAACTATTTGTAGTGTCAACATAAAACCAGGTGTGTAAAAGCAGTGTGTTAATTAGAAAATGCAAGGCCGTTTACTTGTGTTTGTCTCGCATTTGGGCTAGAGGACAAGGTTTACTTCGAAATAGTGTATTGTACTGGTTTTTATTAAAATACATTTGCATATAATCGTCATTGTTTTTTTATATTGGAGACCAGACTTCTTGGCATTTCATGTATTTATTTATTTTCGACTAATACAAATAAAAATGCAACTTAGTATTCGATACAGACTGCCTGATCGGTCTATTTGTCGCCATTGGAATTTTAGTCACGTAAACTTTTTTTTATATTCTTTATAGTAGGATTGCTTTTGGCCGCTACTTACCTGAACTTAAGTGATGATGCGGCCTAAGGTAGATCACACACTTCATCCAACACTTTACTCTAGGCAAGCCTATAGTGAACCGCTTCACTCGTGCCTCCAAGGTACCTACTTAGATTATGTATTTCGGGGAACAGTTGTTGTAAGGTGTCAATAGGTTTTATTTGTTCATTATATTTAAAACGAGATTTTTTTAGCCTCATAAGGCCCTAGCAAATCAGCTGGATGCCCCAATTTTAAGGCATTTTGTAAATGTTTTGGTGCGACAAGGACAACCTTGTCGGTCGTAATTGATATGTCTGTTGTGTGTGTTTCTGTTTATGTTACTAACCCGTAGATTAAGTTTCTAATGTTACTAACATTTGGACCTAAGTAGTCAAATAAGTAAACGTATTATTATTATTATTATACAGGATGAAATTGAATTCATTAGCAAATTTTTAAGCAGTGACTTAGACCACGAACCTGAACAACTTTCATTATGGATCCAACTCAAACAGCACGAAAAAAAAACAGCTGTTCCATACATTTTGGCCGAGTACCTATTGCACTTCTGTATGGAACAGCTGTTTTTTCTTCGCGCTCTTTGAGTTGGCTCCATAATGAAAGTTGTTCAGGTTCGTGGTCCGAGTCACTCCTTAAAAATTTGCTAATGAATCCAATTTCATCCTGTATAAGTACTTACCTATAAATTGCACTTATGTTGAAATGTTTGTACTGGGCGACCTATTGTGCCAGTCATTAATTGCCAATGTGCTTAAGGGTTATTCACTAGAAAAATTCAGTAGCTTTCCAAAGTAAATAAAAAGAGCACTGCTCAATCATCAGGAAAAACAGACGTTATTCAGATTAATACAATACTTCATAATAGTAACTATTAGTACATGCTTTAAGACAAACAAAAGAGTGTTGACAAAACAATATGAGTGTCGTGTATTGTCCGAAGCAATTATTACATTATTAATGACTGTTTAATTGCCCGAGGCTTTTCTCCATTAGGTCAAAATCCTTGAACACTTCATATTAAGCTAGAGTTGGATAAACAGGAAAACTGACAGTACTGTGTAGTACAGTCGTCAAAATAATCTTGTAAACTCTTCGAACGCCATGGCGAACAATGAGTGTCCGATGGAAGTGAATGTTTTGCCTTCAACGTTTTTGGCCCGGCAGTCAATGTTTATGCTAAAGAGAGTGCTAACTTTAGAAAGAGATAAACAGTTTTGTCTTTCGTAGACTAAACAGCGTAGTCTTCAGTCAAAACATTTTAAAGTGTTTTGTTGCAAAAGTGCGCGTGCGTTTACAGAGAGCGATAGTCTAAAAACAGTCTCGGCTCAAGTCTACACACACTCAGCGTGAGGAGAACATTATGGACTTTCACTCATGTACCTAAATGATACCGAAGATATGTTAGGTAGTTATAACTGGTTATATAAATATTATTGCTATTTGTTGTGGAGGTCAGATAAACAGTCACACCATGTTAAATACTGATATTCAGCTGCATTGCTATCATGCCTAGTTTTGCTTTGGTAAAACTGGGCATGATACTAGATACCTACATTATCTCACAATATCTGGGGATATAACAGGCATCAAAACAAATGATTACCCTCGGCCATTGCGTATTTACTGCCCCCAATAGATGAGGTCAATAGACAATAATAAGGATTAGATTTCTGCTACAAACATGAATCTCTTTTATGAAGAAACCCGGGATATAGTTACATCAGTACGCCAATTTGTATTTATAAACACGTACGTCCAAGTCTCGTCGCAATATCATCGCAGCGATTTAATGTCAATAACTTGTCACAAACGTACGAAAATATTAATATTTTCGACAGATAGAGACTTAAATTCCAATGTTCTTAAAAATACACAAATTACCCCTCTGTATTACAATAGGTTTTGTAGTGTATCTATGAAAATAGATATGTGCATTGTCTCATGTATATAGTGGTGCTACGGTAGCTGTCACATTTGTCAACTGTCATAGAGAAGAAAGGCGGGAAGTTGACGTAAAGCTAGCCGGGACAGGAACTGGAGTAGTGTTTTTTTTTTCGGAATGTCATCTCGCATGTCAACCTAGGAGGTTGTCGGTTGCTTAACCGGACTTTCCTGTGATGCTTTAAAGTGAATTTAAGGCCTCCAGCCAGGGCAAAAAACTTATAAACTAACTTATAACGACTACTCGCCATGGGCACCGCCTGGGTACAAACCTCGGCTTAGGGCCTCGCTGGGGCAGGGCAGCAAAGGGACAGGCTGGATCGAATTTCCTGGAGTAGTGAGTGAGCCAGTGCTATTAAATTCTAATCAGTGAACAAATAGATTACCAGCAACAACAAAGGCGGATTCTGTAGGTTTTTTTCAAGTTTATTAATAAGGGGGTAAGCTAGTAGTGCGTTTTCTTTCGGCGTTTCCTTATGGTATCATTATGCGTCGTACGGTCCTTCCCAGTTCGTGGGTACTATTCTCAAGGCCGCGAATAAAATATCTAAGGCCGGAGCTAGTAAAACGTATGGAGGCACGTACCAACTAACGTCGGTAGCTTCGGTACCTACTACGTAGTAAATTTGCTTCAGAACGTGGTCACAATATTTTTTTGTCTTGTCAATTTATATCAATTTATAAAGGCTGTCAGTATTTCTATTAAAATCATATCGGCAATAAAAATATTCTTATGAATTAAATTATTCTTTTATGTTTCATCATGTAATTTTTAAAATATTTTTTCTAAATTCAAACATACGAAATGGAAAATAATATAGGAGGCAAAAAATACAATGCGAAATTGAGTCCTACAGAATAGCTTAAGTGCGTACCAATTGTACTGAAAATGATACCAAATCTCGATAAATATTTCCACTCTCTGAAATAGGACAATGTAATACTCTTAGTCATTCAATATTTGTGATCAATTTATGTTAGGGTATGTACACTGTTGCGACTTTTAGTCGACAGACTTCTATGTCGAGATATTTTCCTCATAACAACAAAGTCTAAAAAAAACTGTACTGATCGTCTTTCAATGAAGGGCAATGATTACCTATTACACATACAATAATCTCACAATAAGCGCACTTGTATCAACTTTGATGTATGACCTAGACACTGCGATAAATTACATTACATCAGATAATCGTACAAACGACTGATACGTCATAAAGATCATAAAAATAAAATTATTATAGTCCAAGTTCGTGCGACCTTCCTAAAGCAATACACCAAAAGGAAACGGCCCCAAATTTTTCCTTTGCACTAATTATAGCTGTCCATCAAAACAAGATAATAAAAGCTAAAAATGTTTCTGTTGAACGGCGGCGGGGCGGTAGAATAATAACTTGCCGAAGAGTTGCCGCAATTGTTTGTTTATGAAAATTGTTATAGGAACTGACGCGCTATTTATTATGTATCTATAAAATTCCACTGTTATTCAATTTTGTGGGGAAACAAAATTAAATATCGTCATATCGTATCGTATAACTTGACGCATTTGAATCCCGAAGGAGAAGGCTGTGTTTTTTCATTTATCACAATTATTTACTGTCGGAATGTTGCGATCATAAAGATGTTAAGCCTGTTCTTTACTGAGCCCAAACTGGCAGTGATACCGTTGCGACCACCAGCAAGCACTAATGAGATAAATTAATGTATTAACAATAATAATAAAACGTAGTCCAATTAAACTTATTTATGTAAACGCAAACGATATTT
The DNA here is from genome assembly GCA_947361185.1 of Charanyca ferruginea. Lineage (NCBI taxonomy): Eukaryota > Metazoa > Arthropoda > Insecta > Lepidoptera > Noctuidae > Charanyca > Charanyca ferruginea. The sequence continues at coordinate 16,255,252 of OX376077.1, read as the reverse complement.
TTTGTTTCAAAGCTGAAACGATTTTAATTTGTCCGTAAATTTTGTGGAATAGTCCTCGTTTCCCAACGATATTCCGTCACTTGTCGCAATTAGTGGTAAACGGAAATTCGCATGACAGCTGTCAACAGATAAGTTAACATTTTGTTTCATGACAGATATTTGTTTTGAGGTGAATAAAGTTCAATTAATATTTTACTTCAATATAAATTGTATTTAGATTGCTAGAATTACGACATAACTGTGTATGTAAATATATAATTCGCGATTTATCAATAATTTTATGTCAGTTTAATTGATTTATCTTCACCTAGACAGGTACGTGAAAGACGCGGGTACCTACTATTTTAGATCAGCTCTAACAACTTCTCCTGATACTGTTGTTTTCTTTTCATTTACCTACCCGGAAAAATGACAGGAAAACAACAGCTAACTAAAAATACTCTATATTGTAGACAAGGTAATACAATCAACTTTTCCGTACAAAAGGACCAAATTTGTAAACGGAAGGACCAAGCCCTTCTTTGTTATGATACAAGTAGGTAATTTTATTTGTGCGTTGGTATTACGTTGACGGTATCTTTGTCATAGGTAAGTAGCTGCTTGTGTTATATTTTGACATCCTTTGTAGCTCAAATCAAGCTACAAAGAATGTTAAAATAAAGAAAAAAGTGAAAAATAGCCTCTTTGTGTTCTTATTTAATCTGCATACCATTTTGATTGTGCGAGGTGCTTGTCGAAAAGTGTGACAATAAAGCTACGTATTGCAAGTTCAAAAAATTTAAGTATGGATCTATTATAAAAGGTGGCCCATGAATATTTTGGAAGCGTCTCTCCATAGTGTCACTAAAAAACCACAATGTATATTCAGCAGTTTTTTTTTCAAAATTTAGTTCATTTTTTAGTTTCATAGTTTAGTTCAAAAACGTTTAGTTGGAGCTAAACGTTTTTTTCTCAAAAATGATTATTAGAAACTATGAAATCAGGTGAGACTATTTAAACAATTATGTTATAGTCTAGTGTAGATAGACACTATAATAGAACATACATAGGGGTGTTTCAGAAAGCCCACATGTAAAGGTTCTCAAAATTGTTTTTGAACTGTGTTTCATGGTAGGTATAGTTCAGTATTGATAGATCCGCAATATTGATGGGCCCTGTCTGTAATTTTGAGCTAGTCTTAAAAATAGCGCACGATTTTTCCATTGCGACATTTTAATGGGTAATTGGAGATCAGTAAAGTCATTTGTCCTCGTATCCAAAATATTGCAACTACATGTCCGGTAGTAAACCATCATCGTTTCCATCCCTGACCCTAATTTGATAGAGTTTGCTCACAGCGTTGGAACTAATTTCAATACTATAGCGTAGGTATACGTCTATTCAGACGTCAAAACAGATAGTGACTGAGTTTTGTATGATATTATGTATTAATTAGACTAATGTGCAGTCACCAAAAGAGATAAGTCACCAGGTCGTCAGATACGGTATCTGACGAAAATATCCATCGGTACCTATCTGAGATACCGATGGATATTTTCGAATGAAATTGAATTTAGTTAATTAACTGTTTATTCTCTATTCATTTTTATTTTATTTTATAACACATCCAGCGGTTTCAAAATAAACTTCAACTATATCTGGTATTTATCTCCTTTTTGGTGACTGTACCTAATATTATTTGCTAATTCTGATTGAAGTCGTGCAATAAAAAATAGAGTGATGTGATGAGATACTGATCGTGTTTAAAAGGCCAATTAGCAGTGTAATCGATTGATTGATATTCAAAATAATTACGATTAACAATAAACTACATTCAGTAGTAGCTATTTATGGCATTATTAATGCATATTATTACAATAAAGTTGAAAGATTAAATTGATCGGATTAAAATATACGCGCATCACATCGAAGTATTAATTTACATTCGTTGAATAAATACAATTATACACGAATAGCATTACTATATATTTATGTAAATAACATACAACGTCCGAAGATGAATGAGATTCATCAACGCAATGACGCATACAAAACAAAGCTTTAATATAATTATATATATATATATAGGTATATATATATCATATATCCAAGGATGTATACTTTACGGTTTACTTTTTCAAGAAATGGTAGAAATTAAGTAAATTATTCTAATAAAAAATAAGATATCTACCAGACCAGTCTCTTACAATTTCCCTCGGTGAACACCTAGGTGAAGTGAGCTGTCCACCCCGATTCTAGGGACTGACAAAGCAGACGAACGGATGACAGCTCACTTCACCTAGGTGTTCACCGAAGGAGATGTAACAGAATAGACATACTGAAATCATAATTTATTTATTAGCTATTGGCTCTTTCTGCCCGGTTGCCAAAAAGGTTTTACACCATGTATGAAAATTAAACAAACATAAAATTGTATCTACCTTCTGAAAACAAGTATTGCAGTAGCATGCAGTACTATGTCATAGCTGGCTGCTAAAAATACGTTTTCTTTGTCAGACTGCAACCGGCATTTTCCTTTATATGCCACATTCGGAACAAGAATGGGATTGGCTAAAATATTACAAAATAACCAAAATAATTTTTAACTAAATAATAGCTAATAATTTTCTAATAAATAAATAGTTCTTACTGTTCTGAGTTATTTTATGTCCTTGGACTTACAGACCCTGGTATTTCACGGTGTTTTCCTAAATACGGTGGAAGAAGAACCATTGTGACTCAAACGTTTTTCATGGATTTCATACACGGTTATCATTTTGCGTCGGTTGGTAAAAATAAATCGGCTGTTGAATATAAAAATGCATCACCTACACCGTCAAAATGTAAAGAGCACATGTTTTTTAAATTACATTTAAACATTTACATACATACATACACACACACATACACACACATTTTGTTTTGTTTTTTATTTTATTACTAGCTTCTGCCCGCGGCTTCGCCCGCGTAAAAAGAACGATTATCCCAAGGGAACACATTATCGGGATAAAAAGTATTCTATGTGTTAATCCAGGAAATGGTCTTCCTGTGTGCTAATTTTCATGCAAATCTGTTCAACGGTTTACGCGTGATTGAGTAACAAACATCCAAACATCTTCACAAACTTTCACATTTATAATATTAGTAAGATACTATGTACCTACTTGTTTTTGTTTTTACTTGCTGTGAAAGGGCGGATTTTCCTAATACAGGCATTTGTTTGCTTACAAGGAGGCTCCAATCACTAACGTGCTAATGTTTAATTTTGGTTATGAAATAAACAATTCCTATTTCTTTTTTTTTTATTTAGCCGACGAAATAAACGCTGGTATCTTAACTATGTACAGACGCCAGCACATCAAGCCATACCAAACAGACAAATTTTCCCAATGGAATACATACCTTATCCTTTTTTAATAATGTTGAAAGTCTATCAAACATATTTGACAGATTGTTGTAGCTTGAAGTGGTGGCCTCTGTAAATATATTAGTGTTCTGGCGTCGTGTCCACAGCAGCGTTTTCACAACGCCTCTTGAATCTATACGACATTGAGCGGTCGAGGGCTCTTGAAATAGACCCGTCTATAGTGACAAGAACAGACAATATGCTTTGTGTAGCTATATTTGATTTCCTGACCTTTGTGGGATTTTGCACGTATCACTTTAGGCATGTACCTAACGCTGCGTGGGTAGTAAATGTATTAAGCAAGTAATAAATGACGGCATCACTTGTATTGATTGATTTATTTATCGGAAGCTCCAACAAATAAATCAATAAAAAACAAACATTACTTTACTTTCGGAAGTCGGTGGCGGTGGCTTTGTGTTTGTTGTTTTATACTGCCACCGACTTCCGAAAGTAAAGTAATGTGTGTTCTGTGCTAAAGTTATTTATCACTTTCTAGTTTTTGAAGGCGTTTTCCTTTTTTTTGATAAAACTTTTTATTTTTCGCTTTTTAGGATTTCCTTTACAACCAAATCCATTAAAAAACGGCGACACACTAAAAGAGATTGTTAGTCTTCCAAAAATTGAAGAAACTAAAACGTCGTCTAAGTATATTTTTTGGGATTTTGTTGATTTTCTCATAAAAGGTTGAACCAATTTCGATTAAATTTATATGGGACCATTTCGGAATAAACCCCTTTCGAACAAAACAATAATTTTGCAAATCCGTCTATTTATGACGGAGTTATGCCCGAACATACATAAAAATCTTAAAGACTATGCTTTTTTTATAATTTAGTCCTGTGTTAGTACTAAATTATAAATAAGTATACCTTCTCTAGACATCTTTTAACATACAAGACGTGTTACATTGTTCTCACATTGTACCCTTAGATTCAACATGAATGATGTAACTGATTATAAAATATAACTGATTTTAAAAGAGTGTTCATGGAGTTTCTTGCTCGTTCTTCTTGATAGAAACCTACTGTTTGGAACAAGCAACTAGCTTCAACTTTCTGACTGACTGACTCTGACAATTCAAAAGTACCTGTAAATGGTTTAATTGAAAAAAAAAGGTTTTGAGTTTGAGTTTGTATAGTCTAGCAGAAATATAAAAATCTTCTAAAATTACAACACTTAAATTAATCCTAATACATATAGATAGCACCACTGTTCAATATATGATAGTGATCATGAAAGTGATTTTACTACTTATATACTTTGGAGCTGAATTTATTAATAGCGTGTGATAATCACACAAGGGAGGCCTATATCCAGCTGTAGACTGTTGTTGGCTGATGATGATGATGATTTTGGAGTAAAAATATCCAACAGACGAACGCTCCCTCCTGTGTCACTATCAGTTCGGTATTAAATTATTTACAGCGCTAAGTAACTACCTATATTAATTTCAAAGGCAATCAGATACTTCTAGTAGATCTATTGATCAGAGACACTTGTCTGCGATGACATTAGTATCAAACAATACCTACTGTGTAAGGAAACAAGTATGAATGGCTGCCTTTGTACGTAGCCATATTTGATTTTGAGACCATTTTATGGCAGATTGAGCGCATCAATATCAAACACAAACATCTTCGTATATTGTACTGTTGTGTAAAACGGACCTTGTAGTGACTTATGGCCAAATACTGAAAGAATCATGGTGAGATCCATACATTCATTTGTAAGAAGAAAAAATTTTTAGAGCGTTTAAAATATTTTCCAATGTGAAGAATACAGTAACAGGAGTAGATTAAGATATACTTACCATATTTTTGAACCCCTGCATAATTAAAACGAAATGAAAATAACACTTTTTCGTTTCATCTCGATGCCCATTTTGTGTTTATAAAAAAAAAGAAAGTGACAAGCGACGTAAACGGATCTATAAAATTGGCAGACGAGTAATGTGACAAGTGTGTGGAAAAAAATAATCATTATTTATGATATTATTTCCCTTAGAACGATACAATTTCAGTATAAGAACTGCAAAACGGCGCCTGTCAAGTGTCTCTGTTACTGACAGTCAGCGTTTCGTTCTGAAATAATAACCTTTTCGTTAAACTATTTACTTTTCTTTGCGGGGTTTTAAAATTTTTGTAAATACGTGAAGATACTCTTTAGTTACCCAAGAGTATAAGAATTAGATACGATTTGAATTTTAGATGCTGTTAAGTCGATATCCGTGATGTTAAGTCTCATGCTGTCTCTATCACTATATCAAAGTGACTGTAACAGTACCTACGAGATTTAACGGCATCTTAAAATTGAGTAGCGTTTGAGTATTTGGCCATATGTGTTGGAGAGGCAATAATTTTTTAAATTGTGATGACTTTAAATTGTTTCTCTATTGGAATTCTACCAAGAGACTGTAGACTAAGAGTCTTAACGAAAATATGACAAAATCTTTATTTTAAAGGAGTATTCATCCATTCTTTCTTTCTTCACTACCATTACGAAGGCGCGACTAGATTTAATTTATATGTCGTTTATTTATATGATGTTGGTTCGTGACTTTTCAATTAGACTATTAAAAGATCTTTTTAATGGTCTAAAAATGTGGTTTAGTTAAATAATCAGACAAGGTTGCGTGTGCTTGAAAACAAAATATAATTTTAGTTTCTTAACATGAGAGAATTCTTCTTCAACATAATTTTTATGTTACGTTAGAAAATCAGCTAAGCTTTAGTGGGACTGGGCTGGCCACCATCTGCCATATTTTGAATGGATCATGGGTTAAAACAATCACAATGTAGGTCTCGGTAAACGTCCAGCTAGCCAGCATCGTGACAGATACAAGCGAAGATGGTAGGATGAGCTTGACGCTTACATTTTTAGTTTCTAGACAGAAAGGGTTGGAAAGAAGAACGGTAGATCTTTGCCCTAAAGTGGGATAACACAGGCTAAAATGATAATAAATTATAGTAATGATGGAGTAGTAACATAATTATAGTATACACGTGCAAATTGTATTCGTTTTATTCTTCCGTGATCATGCAAATGGTGCCATTCAATATAATATATTATATTGATGGGCAATAAGATTAACATATTCTCGTACTTTTAATTGCATTGCAGCCATTTTAATCGCTTACAAAGTTACGATACACGGTAAATATTTGTTTTATTACAGAAATATACCGTGCACGGTCTGTTACAACGTGTATTTTATACTGCTGCTGTATTCACTCATCTTTATTAGGTTAAGATACCAAGCCAAACAAAGTAATCAGATTGCCTTTGTAGACGTTAGGTACTCAGAACATTTTGAGTAAAAGCTTACTTTTGATTTAATACAACAGTAATAGTAGTGGGTCACTTCTATGGCAGTGTATTCTTTGACGGAAAGAACGCAGTATTATGTTAGAGAGTGTACAGGTTACATCGGGGGGCATGTTTATTATGCGGACCTTGTAACTAGAACTAATTTCCGTGCGCTCAACGTTGTTGCCAAACGTATTATTGGAATCAAATATAACAGCTCACTTTTTAGGACCCATTAATTATATTAATTACAATACATGGTGCTTGGCAACTGGGCTGCTCCTAGTTGTAAATGTCCCTTTGTGCCTACTGGTCTAGTTCTGTTCTGTCTCCTGTTGATTTCTCAGCGCTTTTCTAGTATTGACCACTGATGATTGGTTGGCTGACAGAAGTTGCTCTGATATGGGAATAGCGTTTCAGGCTTTTCCAAAAAAAAAGTAGTACATCTCTGAATACATAAGAAAGATAAAAAGTATAGGCAGTTAATACCTACATGTTAACAGAATGAGAATTTTTCGCACATTATTCGATGGATTGCCTTGTCATTATTTACGAAGTACGACGGTAGTGATTTACAAACCCACACTATAGTAACGATGCTGTATGGCTTCCAGAAATAATGAATGGATTACGCTGTTAGGTATGACAGCCCATTCTCGCGGCAAAAATTGGTGACTGATCTCCTGACACGTATTTGTTTGCAAAAAATCTACTAGGGTTCCAATCTGTTGTATAGCGTGTTATCGATAACGGTTTAGGTATTTTTAATGAGCGCAGAACCAGTTTCTCAAGGTAAGGTAGGTATACTGTTAATGACCAGGAAAAAAAGCTAATCGTTGTCTTAAATACTTTTACAAGCAGGCCTACTAAACATAATTAAATAGTAGATTGTTATACAAGGAGCTAAAATTACCCATTATATACGAGGTAGTTTTATTCCCGAGCTTTAGCGAGGGAGTAAATAGAAACCGAGTTTTAATGGGTTTTAGCGCCGTGTGTTACACTATACTTTTCACTACGATTGCGAGAAATTAATTACGGTCACTACCAATTCAATTTTCAATTAGAGAAAAATTATAAAGATTTCGCGCCAATGTCTTTTTTTGTTTCTTCTGTAGCCGCAACACATTGCAAGCATTCTACCAGAGATCGCCGATTTTAGTTCCATTTTCAAAATTAAAATGAGGTTATTTTTTTATGAAACAGTAATAAGTCGAGTCTTTATTCATGATTATTCTACTTATGACTAAAGACTTTTTCGTTTTTGTAGGCTCATTGTCATATTTGACACACAAAAATTAAAAAAAAAAAACTTTTTCCCCTAGAGGATGAAATGCTATTTTATCCCCGCTCTGGTATGCTACAATGACGGCCTTTTTGAGCAAGAGAAGTGAAAAATTATTTATATTTTTACTGGCGATTTTAAGCCAGAACACAGCAAATGCTTAGGTAAATCTGTAAGTCGTATTGGCCTAACAAAATCGGTCAGGTTTGCATTTTACATAAAATATTGAATGCACAATTTTTATCCACCCAGATGCAACTAGGTTAGTCCGGTATTACATGGCAGCTAAGCTAAGGTACGAGTATATTTCTTGGGCAATGTCGCAGTCATCGTATTATACTGTATAGTTCGACAGGATACATTATACAGTTTGTTGTATTTCTTAGATGTTTTAAAATCAATCTTCTTGATTAGCAATAACAAAATAGTACCTTAATATATTTAATCATAACATAATGTTAACGATTTTTTGGTATACAATTAGGCTATTTAAATTTAAACTGAAGGAATTATTTTATAGCATAGAAAGAATCATCAATTCATATCAAGTTCTTGGAAAGCGGACCAGTAAAAGTTCTTTAATTTGACACATAGGATTGCAACTTCGCTTATATAGTTCCGTTTTCATTCTAGGGGTATAGTTTTGAACTTACATTTATCTCCCAGTTTTTCAAATATCTCAGGGTGAGATTTGAAACAAGTCGATTTATTTCCACAATGTCTATTTTGTAACCCTCTGTGAATTTAGATGATGAATCCCACCTGATGATTGACAAAGATCATCTCAAGATCACTTCAACAGAATGAACTACTTAAGGGAGATTTTTACAAAATAAAACTGCTGCGCTTTCTCCGAAACAAGTAAACAAATGATAAAATTCCACTATCTTAGTCTAACCAGCATTCGCTGAATTCAAAAGTAAGAATATAAGTTACTAGAAAAGATAATTGTACATTAGCCAATAGTTCGACAAAATTTGAATTAAATTTATTTCGTACTCCAGGAAATAGTTACATCATGGAAACAAACCAATTTAGTTGAAGTTTTGATGTTGTAGCCTCGATACAACATTCAGAAAGCAAATAATGTGTAAAACTCACGCGAGACAGGACAGATTTATCACTTACTGCGAGTGTTGTAGAACCACGTAACAGATTACAAATCAGGTGAACTTCAGAAACATCGATTCATCAATCTAGTCTCTTTTTAAATAACTACTGATTTGGAAATCGACAGTACGCGGTTTGCATTCAAAAGAAAGAAAAGCTTACTTACTGGAAATGAAGAAATTGGTATAATAGAAGTACATCTTTCGTTTCGTCTTATTTGCACTTAACTAATGATGAGGTTACTGTCAAATCTTAATAATAATATTTACGAAAACCTTAATAGAGGGCCTGATTTACATCCTACCAATTATATATATCAGTCTATTGCCGTCCACTGCTGAACGTAGGCCCCACCCAGAGATCGCCAACCATTCTGGTTTTGGACAGTTCGCAACCATCCGCTGCCAGCAACCTTCTTCAAATCGCCGGTCCATCACGGTCTCGTTTTACTGCTCTTGCCTAAACGCGGTTTCCACTCTAAAACGTGTCTTCTCTGTCTACCGTTTGTCCAACTGCAGACATTGCACTTCAGCATGCTGATTGTACGCGCAATGTACGCGGTGACTTTAGTATTTTAATATCTTCTAATTAAATTATTTGGCAATTTTTTTATAGATCTGGTGTGGTGTAGTGATTATTTGGAAGTGGTTCAACCAGCCTTAAGTGAAATAAAACGAAACTGAATCAAACATTTAAAATCAACACATTTTCAAGAAAACCACTCTCTGAAAAGGTTTCCAACTAGTTCTTTAATTCTTACATCCATAGGATTACAAGAAGGGTCTGCAATCAGTTTAGAGTGCTCGGTGTAAATCTGTGTCCTGTATTTATTTCTGTGTTCTATGCTTAGGACACTATCGAGAAACAAAAACCACGTTTAAAGGCAAATTCGATTTAGACCATTATTTGAATTTGTGAAGCAATTAAATCATCTTAAGAGCGGCCAACCTGTCATAGTTCCCATAAAAACGCACGTACGTGATTATGACGTAAAAGCAAATGTTTTACCAGATATTTCGAACACACAAATATCTTGTGGTTTATATCTAGATTTATATGTAAGAAAAAAACTTTTTTGGGAAACAAATTCAGCAAAGACGTCTGAATATAAGTTTCTTTGCATAAATTTTATCTAAACTATGGCCGTTCATAAAATCAAATGTACTCATACATTGAACAAAAAAGACAACCGCCTTTAAAATCTAAAAAGTGATAAATAACTTTAGCGATTTGGAAGTCGGTGGCTTTATTCTGTTTGTTGTCTTTAAAATTGCCACCGACTTCCAAATATAGTTTTGATGTTTTAGCTTAAACCCTAAAGTTATGTGTGTACTGTGCTAAAGTTATTTATCACTTTTTAGATTTTGAAGGCGGTTGTCTTTTTTGTAAAAAAGCTTTTTATTTATCTCTTTTTAGTACCATCTTATCAACCAAATCCATTAAGATTCGGCAAAACAGTTAAAACAGAGGTAATCCAAAGATTGAAGATACTATTAAAACTTCTTCTTAGATGCAGATTTAATAAAAAAAAAAAATAATATGTGGGGGACATTTTCACACACGGCCATCTGACCCCAAACTAGGGAGACCCTGTACTATGGGTGTCAGACAGCTGATATACATACACAAATACATTTTTTTTTATTGTAAATACATACATATATAGATAAACAACACCCAGTCAATAAATGCTGAAAAGTGCTGAATCAATTTCAATAAAATTTATATGGGACCACCCCTGAGGCATACCCTATCCATAAGAAAAAGAATTTTCAAAATCGATTCACATTGTCCGGTCAAATCGGGTAAGAAATACACCAAAAAAAACAAAAAACAACATACAGACGAATTGAGAACCTCCTTCTTTTTTGAAGTCGGTTGAAAAGTAAAGAAAACATCATCATGGGAACCTTGCACCTGTACTGGAAATTTTAATTCCTACTAATATTATAAATGTGAAAGTTTATGAAGATGTTTCGATGTTTGTTACTCAATCACGCGTTAACCGTTGAACAGATTTGCATGAAAATTGGCACATAGGTAGACCATTTCCTGGATTAACACATAGGATACTTTTTATCCCGGTAATGTGTTCCCTTGGGATAATCGTTCTTTTTACGCGGGCGAAGCCGCGGGCAGAAGCTAGTTACTAATATTTTTACCAAAAACTTGTAAGACTTTTCAAAAAACACGTATTTCGTGGAACAAGTTTTGTGAAATTTTCGTGTAATGTTATTGCGTTCCCGCTCATTCGTTTGTTTTGAAACATTGCGATAGATGAAAATGAGACACGAGAAAAGCCCTTTAGAATAAAATTGCACATCAAATGCGAACACGTAACAAAAATCTCAAGTCACTTTCCTGAACTTTATTTTTATTAAACTTTACAACAGTCTACGATGTCGCATCATGACCTAACACTGAGGCTGCAGAATAAACCCTCTTAACACCAAGATTTATAAGTTACGAGGCTACAATTTCACGACGAGAATGGTGACAAAGGACAAAATAATGTGATTTAATAGGTAAAGTATTGATGCAACTACCAGATGGTTGTTCGTCTTTAACAGCTTTTTTGTCGACATCAGTGGTATCTTTTGAATGTTTAAGGAAGCTTAATAGTTAAGAAAGTTAAAAAAGCTAAAATTCTTATTTTATTATAATTTTAATTACTATTAATAATTTAATTTAATTTATTTTCTTTCACAAGTTATGTACTACATCTAGTGCTTGAAGTGACCTTTTAGACAAAAATTGCCTGTGTTAGGACACTTCGCTCTTCCGAAGCTTAAAGTTACGTGGTGTACCAACAATTTAGAATCTTATTTTAAACAAAAAGAAAAATAGCCAAATTTTGAATTTACATAATTAACAATAAAAAATAACAAAATCTGTATGTATACTGTAGCAGCTAATAAAAATCTTAGATATAGTTTTATAGATAACAGTAGTAATGAGGTGTGTGTTTTGTGGAAATTTTTTTATTATAGAGCTTTAGCTTTATTTTGTCACTTAAAGTATAACTTTCTTCGTAACATGGTTGGAAAAGTACTGACTTGATCCTTGCCGGTTGGTTCTAGTTGGGAAAATGCTGACTTGATCATTGTCGGATCAAGTCGGAAAAATGCTGGCTTGATCCTTGTCGGATCAAGTCGGAAAAATGCTGACTTGATCCTTGTCGGATCAAGTTGGAATAAAGCTGGCATGATCCTTGTCGGATCAAGTCGGAAAAATGCTGACTTGATCCTTGTCGGATCAATCAATTTAGAAAAATGCTGGCATGATCCTTGTCGGATCAAGTCGGAGAAATGCTGATTTGATCCTTGTCGGATCAACTCGGAAAAAATGCTGGCATGATCCTGGTCGGATCAAGTCGGGAAAGTGCTGATTTGATCCTTATCGGATCAACTCAGGAAAGTGTTGACTAGATTCTTGTCGGATCAAGGTTGGAAAGTGCTGACGTGATTCTTGCCGGAATAATAACATTTTTGAATAATCTTAGTTACAGTCTTTTGCCTGATTATTTTTGACTCTTTAGAGTCAATAGTTCTGTTTATTTTTCTATGGTGTTTTCTTATTTTTAGACATGATGTTTGGCCTATGATGGGCGACTGTATAAGTCTGAAGCTAAGTGTGCAATTTACTAAAGAGACTGTCAGCAATATTTAATAAATAAATAAATACCTTCTTGAGGATGATGAGCAATAACGTTCTACATCTATCTTGTATAACATATTGCAATACCAACGTGCAGACTTGCTGAGACACTCTTGCGAATCCAACTTGTATATTTTAAATCTAGTTGAGTTATTATCCGGACACTGCAGCAATGTGCCCGGGATGTTTTGAAATGTAGGTTTTTAGGCGATAATTCAAAATTTTTGTTCAGCGTCCATTTTAGTTTATTTCACAGTTCGACAGCTCGCGCCGAGACGCGTCTTTTGACACCTCGCACGTGCGGACCGCAGCTGTAAAATTTAAAAAAAATTCCCGCCCACCCACCCTCCTAAATAAATTTGTGTCAGTATTTTGTTTAACGAAGCAAAAATAACAAGTTTACATGAATGTTTTTATAAATAAAACGAACTGCATTCTAAAAATTGAATTTAATTCTAAATTCAACAAGCCAAGCGCGAATTGTTTTTTTTTACCACAAAGGTTCAGTTTAGTCAGCATTTTTACATAACCCATTTGGCCAACCATTCGGAATGCTGTCTAGTTCTTTGAGATTTCTTGCATCAAAGGTGTAAAAAAAACCCGGTGGGTATGTACTTAATTTGTGAACCACAAAAAGGCGAAACCTAATTTAACTCCGATCGATTTTACTACTTCATTCGCATTATGGTGCTCGATCACTCAAGATACAATATAAAATAAGAATTGTAACTTTTAGGCATTTTAATAATACTATGATGAAAAATTAAAACAATTTTGAAAAGAAGAGTGTTCGAGGTAAGACATAATACAAAAAAAAACGGAGTTTAGTTTATGCCTGTATGAATTGAAATGCCAATCTTCGATGTACGGAAAAACTTCAAGTACCTACGTAACCTCTTTTACGTAAAAATGTTATGTTGATGTCTTTTATTTACATGGTTATTGATTCTGGCAGAAATATTACCGTATTGATTACTTTAAAAAAGGTAAATTGTTGTATAAATAGGTACCTACCTGAATGTGAATGTGGACATTTGTAAGTTTTGGAATGTTTGGATACAGTTGTAAGTATTTTTGATACAGTTGTAAGCTGTATGCGTGTGTTGCGGCAAACATAATCAGCCAAATGTTTCCACAATGATCTCAAATGAGATTGCGACCTGCTTACAATGGGAGGAAATGGGATGGACCCCAGTGCGTGTTGGTGGATGTCACTTGTTTCTGTATTTATATCCAACTAACCACAGCGACGATGATCATTGCAAGACATGTGGTGCCAGCCGCAAATGGCACCACCCCATTTCTACTCGTGGGTGTCGTAGAAGGCGACAGAGGGATATTGACCAGAGGATGGACAGCCGCGTCCTTCAGTACCATAATACCTATTGCGATCGCCAACATGCATGCCTAGCATGGCGATTAAGGCTGAACCCCTTTGGGGGAGACCCAGGCCCAGAAGTGGGAGCCGAAACGTTAACATGATAATGATGAGCTACGATTAAGCAAAAATGGGGGTTATGATTTTAGCAGTTTATGAATGCATGTTCATGTGTGTGCATATCTGCCACATTATTCGTCATGTATTAACGAGAGAGATATCGTTGGAAGTTTCACGATGTTCTGGTGGTTATTGCCTATAATAATGACGTCTAAAAAATTCAAAATGGCAGCTTACAGCTGACATAAAACACGTAATCAAAAAATAATAAAACTATATTCGCTATATAAAGTCGTAATAACACGTCATTTTGTATGATCTACGGGCCTACAAAATAATTTTAATTAACTTGAGACTGCGGCTGTAATGAAAAAATATATTTTTAGTGTCATAATATTTTTTTGATAGGTTGTGATTTATAAAATTATAATACATAAATGTGCCAGCTTGAAGTCTTGTTTATAGCTTTTTGGTGGACGTGGTCGGGTTTATGGTTTTACGATATACTAGTTCTCTAACGATGTTTTCTTCTAGACGATCCAATTACATTAGTATGGAAGTATCGCACGTTTAATTATCTTTATATCTTGTTGCGTGACTTGCGTTCCTGTCGACTAATGATATCGCATGTGTGTGTACGTGTCAAGATTTAAGTCTACACAGGTATATTGTATTAGTGTCCTTTATTAGTAGGTACACATTTATAAATCTATTTATATAAATAAAAAATGAATTGCTGTTCTTTAGTCTTTCTAAAACTCGAAAAAATCTGGACCGATTTAGATAATTTTGGTTTTGAAATACTTTTAACTTTAACTAACTTTTAAACGATGAGAAAATTAGTAAAATTTACGAAGAAATAGAGTAGGTTGGTAGGGAAGGTAGGTAGGTTAGTAAGTAGTTAGGAACAGAACAATGTCTATCGGGTCAGCTAGTAATAAATAAGAAAGACTATAAAAACGTGATGTTTTCAATTTACAGTTAAAACCTAATGCATGTTTTTAATCATCATCATTGACCTTGTCCCATGTTACTTGGGGTCGGCACAACACGTTTTCTTCATCTGTCCTATCAACAGTCATGCTTATCACTGACTCACTTTACTTTCTTATAATTCTTTACACAATCCATTCACCTTTTTTTTTTGGTCTTCCTCTCTTTCTCCATCCATCCATCCAGATTTATATTCGTAACTCTTTTACCAAGAGAAACGATTTCCTTTTAACTTTTCCGTCATGTAACGTAAAAACTTGGCCAAGTGCGAGTCGGACTCGCGCACAGGGTTCCGTACCTATCTTTACATCATTAGACATCGAGCAAAAAAAACGGCACAAAAACACGTTTAAAAATTTAAGGGGGCCTCCCTTAAATATAAATTTTATTCTGTTTTTATTAGTACCGGTCAACTGCTGTAACATTGCCTACGTGCTCAACATTGCCTACATTCTAAAAAGTTAAATTATTGCCGCTGAGAAATGTCTTTGCTGTGTATGGTATTACTAAAAGCAAGTCGGCTATCTATATGGCAAAAAAACATTTCCCAGCGGCAATAATTCAAGTTTTTAGAATGTAGGCAATGTTGAGCACGTAGGCAATGTTACAGGAGTTGACTGTACTGTTGTTATAGCGGCAACAGAAATATATCATCTGTGAAAATTTCAACTGTTTAGTTGTCACGGTTCATGAGATACAGCCTGGTGACAGTAAGCCAGACAGACGGACAGTGGACTCTTAGTAATAGGGCCCCGTTTTTCCCCTTTGGGTACGGAACCCTAAATAGATGAATATAATCTATCAGACAAAACCCAAAAAGTCTGTCTTAAGTAAGCACAACATAGAAAACATTGAGATACTGAAATATTCAGATTAACTTATAAAGCGAACCTTTTGTGTTATTGATATCACTTAGAAGGCACTTAACAAAAATCTTTATAACCATCTTAAGCTCCGCACAGAGTAACTAAAAATAACATTTTAAATTCACTGGTCTATGAATACTTAGATGAAAATTTAGAATTTCACAAAAATGTAAAGCAGTGAAAGGCTTTTCTGTTAGAATTAAATTAATACATAATACAAGTGACTAACTAACTGTACCAGGGGAGTGCCTAGGGAAACAGGTACCTATTTCCCTTGGTGCCCCTTCAGAGCGCATAAAAATCAAACGTCAGCTATCTGAGTCATTAAAGATACGGAAGCTCCTCAAATGTACTTCATCCAGAAGACTGTTAAACGCAGCCGTGCCCAACTTCATAAGAAGACTTTTTCTTATGTCGTTTATTTTTTCCACGCCATAAAAGATCGCTGAAATTCAGTGGTATAGAAATATGCCCATGCCTCTCATCCTTTTTAGTGGGAACCCCACATACCCAAAGACTATTATAGCTTATCTTATTGGAATAATCCTATTGACATAGGCTTTTATTGTCAACAATAAGCAGAGCTCAAATTCTTACAACAATAGCCGACTTTTTTTTTCAGAAATGTTTTAAGAACAGTTCGAGTAATTAAAAACTGAGAAAAATGCATTAACTCACTGTGAATGTAGTCGTCGGACTAGTTTCGATGGCATACGGCCACCTTTTTCAAAGGGCAAGATGACATGTTTCATTCAATGATAAAATAGTTTCAGTAATCTATACGGTTGAAGTTCCACGGTCTCGAACCAAGCGCTTTTATTGTGCGAACTGCCAGATGTGGAATTCACTGCCCGCCTCTCTATTTCCCGATATTTTGAATCTGCGTATCTTCAAGGCACGAGTGAACCGGTTTATCCGAGGCTAGCGTGCTCCACCTTAGGCCGAATTATCACTTAGGATCGGGTGAGTTGCGGCCAAACGCAAGCCTATAACAATATAAAAAAAAACCTTCCTTCTTCTATTTTTTTTTGTTTGTAAAGGATATCTCTAAAAATATTGGTCCGATCACCAAAATTCTTTGACTGTTACAAAGCTACACTTTTGCAGAGTGGCTATATTTTATGGTATACTTCTTTACGGGCGACATCACGAAAATATGTTAATCTCCAAATAAAACCAACCGATTCTTCGGTTGGTTTTAGTGCAGTGCATTATCCAACGGATCATCAAAGATTTCATATGTGTAGCTTCATGAACATTAAATCAGTGCAAATAATGTTTCATACACTTCTGTGTACCGTAAAAGCTATTTTATTAACCCTCTATAGCGAGCGGGGTATAAAACGTCGCGTCGCACTTGGTCATAATTTCGCGCTCCGATTTCAATGCGGTCTAGAATTATTGTTATGAGCCAGTAATTTCGAAAAGCAGTTTGTTTGCGTAAATTTTGTATTTATGGTCTGTGGTGCTTGTCGGAGGGTTTCTGTTTTCATTCATAATTTAAGTGCTTATTCAAAGGTATTCAAATTATCATTGTTTTCTCGTAATTTTTGAATCTTATCCATCAATAAATGGACTCTGTTTGGCATGTTGCCAGTGGTCGGTGAACCCGAGATGAAAATAAATGATAGCAACAATTAGCGGTAACAGTTACGTTGGTAATAATAATGTATTTGATTATCTGTGTATAAGAATGAGTCAATTGTAACGTGGAATTATTTTGGGAATTTCGGGGATGTATCTAAAGATTGATCTATATTAAAATGAGAAATAATATTGGCAGCCCTAAATTCGTTCACCATGAGCACCAAGAATAAAGTTCATGTAATTATGTAGCGCGATGACGAATGGTTTAGAACGTAGGTACTTATAGTACGCGCCACGAAAGATGAGACTTGGCACAGACTTGATTTGACTTGCGCAGTATTACCTTTAAATCGAGTACTGCGCTAGTCAAATCAAGTCTGTGCCAAGTCTCATCTTTCGTGGCACGTACACTACTACTGCAGAGACTTCGCTTGGTTTAACCATATCCATTCAACGTTATTTGATTACTTTATACCTATGAGATAAACTCTGAAGGCCAATTGTACTAATTAAAAACGTTCAATATCAAGTCCGACTGGGTTGGTGGGCGATCTCTGGGGGAGGCCTACTTTCAGCAGTGGACGGCAATAGGCTGAAATGATGATGATGATCTAGTCGCAATTCTACTTACATTAGAACGTTTACGATTTAATAATTTAGATCTCAGTCAGATCAACCTTTAGACGCCCATTGCTGGGCATAGGTCTCCCACAAGAGGGGGTTCAGCCGTAATCGCCACGCTTGGCCGATGCATGTTGGCGATCGCAGTAGGTGTTGTGCTTCGCACGTACTTCTGAGTACTCAGAAGTACGTGCTGCCCATCCTCTGGTCAATATCCCTCTGTCGCTTTCTACGACACCCACGGGTAGAAATGGGGTGGTGTTATAGGGTATTACACCCATTTTTGAAAAGTGTCTCATTGAAATTCTGTAGTGCTAATATGCCACCAAAAAAAACACAACAATTTTATTCAATCGATAAATGCCATAAAAATGCATCTAAATTTTAAATTTTCAAATTTCGCGCGTAGTTCGACGAAAACGCCTCTTACTGGACGCCATATTGCTCAGCGTAAATGACGTCAGTTCGTTTTGTATCAAATGAGCTCATATTAAATATGATAATTGTATATCATTTAAAAATAATTAAAAGCATATTTTGTAATAGGTGTAATAATGAAAAAATTACGTTGGTTACGAAAATAATATCAGTACAAAGCCTATATTACGCCAATCGGTTGACTGCCAGTTGACAATTTTTTGTTTACACAGCCGTATGGCGTAATGACATGGCCGCTACTATTTCACGGTGTTTTAAAACAGATTAAAAATACTGAAAACTTTAAATTGAATTTAAAAATTTGTTTTGTTGTTTTATGAACTAAAACTTACATTTTCCGACTGCTTTATGCCTAAACTGTCTCAATAACATATTTATAGATTTTTTCTCGTACAGAGTAAAATACCCTATTCGCGGCCGGCACCACACGGCGCATCTCAGTGTCATGATCATAGATCTCAGCGTCAATATACAAAAACTCCTATACGCACATTTTTAACAAGTTTTTTCATTGATTATCGCAGAGACGGTATTACGACAAGATTTTTAACGTTTTTGACTTGTAAAATTGATTTTCTTATCTGAGCGTCAATGAATGTTAAAATCTTGTCAAAAATGTAGGTCCTTAAATAGAAATTTTTGGCAGATTCAGGCTGAAATTTGAATGCTAATGTTTCTAAAAGTTTGTAAAATTTTCGCCCTATTCTAAATTAGGAAGATGAACTTGACATTCCGCAACTAGGGTTGACAAGACGGTTTAGAATAAAATATATAATAATTGTAATAAGCACAAATTATACATATACGCAGTAATAAAGCAAATTTTGTAGCAATCAATTAGATTTAGCATCCTAGTATAGTATTATATGACTTCAAACTGTGCTGAGCATTACGGTACCGGATTATGGATATTATATATTATGGTGTAAATACTGGGAGTAGGAGGTTCTAATAAATTAAAAAGGGGCACAGAAAAAAACAATATTATTTATTGTTAAATAGCATGTCTGCACCCCGAGAGCGCCAAGCCAAACATTGCCTTGATATAAAAATAAGCCTATCGCTTCTAAATTCAAAATACTTTCTAGAACAAATCCAGAGTGTTTAGACGAAGTGAGTGTGAGCGAGTGTTTTGAAATATTTAGTCATATACTTTCGACCAACTTCCCATATGCACACAACCTTTACAGTATTCACATCCAAATGTACGTACGTATGTATATCAGGTAAGTATACTTATCTAATATATTCTTCAATCATCCTGAAACCATAACGGTTCACCAGACCAAAATTATTCTATACCAAAACATTATTCTGTTACAATATAAGGGCCAAAACTTTGAGTTCGTCAGCTGCTGTACCCTCTGGCACGAGTATTAGGTAACCAGAATGTTACCGAATTGATTATATTAGCCCTTCAGGGTGGAACTATCAATCTTGTGTCGTGTTTTGTAAACTATGATGTGGGCACTAATATAGTTACTTATTACTAATTATTGGCAACGATGATTTTACAACCGACTTCAAAAAGAAGGAGGTTCTCAATTCGACTGTATGTTTTTTTTTTTGTATATTTGTTACGCGATTTCTCCGGCAAATGTAAAGCGATTTTGAAAATTCTTTTTTTAATGGATGGGGTGTGCCTCAGCCGCCTCAGGGGTCGTATATGTAACTGCGACGTTTCGGTATATCCCAGTTCTGATGTCGCATTAGGGGTGGCCGAGATGCGAAACATAGGATCCTCTTCGTAATCCGACATATTTTTGGATAGGTGGACGTTATCGCGGGTACTCGAACGAAAGATTATTTAATTTAAATTAAAATGATTTATTCAAAGTAACAGCAGAAACAAACACGTGCGTTGGTACTGAGTGTTCAGCTGAGAATGTCGGAGCTCTCTGCGCTGTCTGTTGTATCATAGCGCCATCATCCACGACATACCTATATATCAATTAATTCAGCACTTTTTGAAAAAATCGTCAGAAAGCAAAAAAATATACATGACGATGTTTTAAGTTTCTCCAACCTTGTACTTTCAATCTCTGTTTTGACCGTGTTGCCGTTTCTTAATGGATTTGGATGATAAGGAGGTACTAAAAAGCGAAAAATAAAAAGCTTTTTTACAAAAAAAGACAACCGTCTTCAAAATATAAAATGTAATAAATAGCTTTAGCACAGAACACACAATCATGACTTTAGTTTCGGAAGTCGGTGGCAATAAACAAAACAACAAACAGAACAAAGCCACCGACTTCCGAAACTAAAGTCATGTGTGTTCTGAACTGACTTCAAAAAGGAAGGGAGAGTATTTGTGGAGGTATGTTTGTTACGCGATGTATCCGGGAAGCGTAGATCGATTTTGAAATTCTTTTTTTAATGGATAGGGTATGTTTCAGGGGTAGTCCAATATAAATTTCATGAAAATATTCCACCTTCAAGGGAGGAAAATTAGGGGATGACTATTTAAAAAAAGACTGCCGCCTTGAAAAATATGAAGAAAAAATATCTTTAATTTCGAAAGTTTGGAGGAGAACTTTACTTCAGAAATTAAAGTGATTTTTTATTTTGTAGTAAGTTCTTTTGATTTTAGAATGGCAGTATGCTATTTGAATTGGATAAAATCTTGTTCTAATATAAAACAAAATCTGTCATGCAACTGCAGTTCTGTCTTATACTTTGCCGATATAAAGGTAATTTATTTATTAAGATTTGTCAACAGCTTTTGCATATATTAAATCTTAAGTATAACACATAATCCACCCTATATAAATATACAAACACAGAAAAATAAACAGCACCATTGACTCTAAAAAATACTTCTTTTGCTAGGAATAGGTATTTAATTTTATTCTATTTTCCGTATTTTAAGAAACAAACCAATAAATGGAGCATAAGCAGGCTAGGCTCGGTAATAGGCTTACTTACATACGACCACAAGCTAAACTTTTGTTAAAGTCCTTTGAAGAAAGCATGCAGCGAGTAAAAGCTCTTGTAACAACGTGCTCACAATGGACTAGACTTCTGATCCTCTACGTACTTATGCTACTTTGTTTAAGTCTTTAATACAGTGCACACTTCACAGATTAATCAGCTTCGTCTATCGTGTTGAGTCTAAATAAGTCAAACTCAGACAGTGCATTTTAACATCTTTGTCACCTAAGTTAGTAAATCTTCTTGTGTCTTTTATTTCATGCCGTGGTGAAAATATATGATGGGTAGTCGGACTGCTTGCCCAGGATATGTGCGCCGGTAAAATTTGCTGTCTTCTTAGTCATAGAAATCCTTTAAACCACTTATTGTGTAACGCGAACACATCCTATTGTCTGAACACGGCCAAACTACTTGACGCGTCGGAGTGTCACTTGCTATTGAAGTGAGGAAGAGTAAGGTAGTTGCGGTGGTTTTGCTTGAAATTATATCTCGTGATTAAAATATTAATCGAAGCCCAGTACTTTATTGATATAATTCCATTACGCTTGTATGTTTGAAAATATTCATCAGTCGCTTTTATTAAGTATATTAAGTACGAAACCAGCACTATCCTGAAACTTAAAGTTCAAAGACAAGTGAGATCTACAAACTCGCACTGGATTAATGTGGTGGATTATGATAAACTCTTTCCAGACTGCAGAAGGTCTGTGTCACAAAAAGTGGAATCATTACTGGCTCAATCAGGCTGATTATGTAAAGAGCATAAAATGCTTTTGTTTAAAACGTTTGCGGATTTGCGCAAGGTTTAGTATAGTCGAT
This sequence comes from Charanyca ferruginea, assembly GCA_947361185.1. Classification (NCBI taxonomy): domain Eukaryota; kingdom Metazoa; phylum Arthropoda; class Insecta; order Lepidoptera; family Noctuidae; genus Charanyca; species Charanyca ferruginea. The sequence goes on along the minus strand of OX376077.1, from coordinate 16,232,813 downwards.
AGTATGAAATGTGGTAAACGGAGCTTGTTCCACCATCCCTTTTGTGTTTGTCCACAATAATGTCTTTTATTTTTTCTTTAATAAAAAGAAATCTACTTTCGTAAAGACACACCACTTGGTTTCTTTATCTTACAAAGCTAGACTCTCAAACTATTTAAAACATTATCTAATACATGTCATGTTCAAACATAAAACTCGAGTTCATTATCTGGATGATATATTCACGTGTCGGTGACATTTCAGTGAAATCCTTTGATATTTTCAAAGTGGGTTGTCAAAGAAATTGATATTTCAAAGCTTTTAAAATAGGATTACTTTAGCCTTTAGATAGCAATTTAGTCTGACTAAGGCTGAAGATTCAGGGCTTTTGTTGAAATACTAACAGTTATATACCTAATAACCTTTAGCATGCTTACGTCCTTTTGTCAAAACAAACCAAACGCAGATCAATAATAGCGCAACAAATAAAAATACAAAAGAAAAAATATTACTTACGGCGCCTAAATTCTTTAATTCCCGTTCACAAGGACGGTAATAGGAACTCGTTCTGTCACCACCAATTCCCCGCTCCGAGCCCTCGAACAATTGATCAATTAATGAACACTTACAACACAACAATTCACGTATTAAATCACTCAGTTTCACAGCGCATTGCAATGGTTAATAGTACTATATTATAATATCTGTTTTTCCCACAAACTATAAAAAATATTAGAATTTACAAAGAATACTGTTTTTTTTAATTATAGCCACACATGATTTCATCTCATTTCATGGACTTCCTCCATCGGAAGTCCAAGAGGATTTCCACGGCGCAACAAAAAAAGATACAAAATAATATTCTTTGTAGATTGAAAAAACGGATTAAGTCACTGTGTTGCCGGGTTCTATACTTTCTCAATCTATAATGTGTAACAATACTCACGTTTCGTTTAATGATAACATTATTCTTTGTATAGTCAAATCAAATCATTTATTTGCATAGAATGTAGGTATTGAACATCAAGTTGTTATTAAAATATAGAGAGCCAGGTACATTCTGCCTGAGTTTTGGCATGCAAAATTTAATAAATAATGTCAGATTATCAATAACATTTTAAGTAAAATAATGACATAATAAAGAAATAAAAATTACATTACTAATAAATTATTTTAACAAGTCTTGAAGAAGTACAAAAGTAAATATCAAATAATGTCAATAATATTAAATTGCTGGAATGTCAAAAAAACGAGTCACATAACGAATAATAACAATTCTGTATCATATAGTCTAATATTACTTTTTAAAAGTGTGTGATTTTTTAAACTATAACACGTAATAAATACATATACCAACTTGACTGCTTGTTTAGAGCCTTTTGGTAGACATTTTTTGTTATAGTACCGTTGTATTATTAAAGCATTATGGCACAAAACTTTTTGATCAAACGAGTTTGTTTTTATCAAACTAATTAATGTTACAAAGTTTCAATATCACTTCAAAAAGTCACAGCTGTGTTCTGAAACTGCACATTGATATTGTTGCAAAGTGCACGAACATTACAAAACAGTTTTACTGCCAGTTAGGCGCTGATATAGTCTAAGTTACTCCTTATAACATCACCTATCTGATAGTGAAAATCGCTTCAAAATCGGTCCAGCCAGATAACATTTATAAAAAGATCGATAATAATACCGTTTTATACTTTCATATATAAATCACAAGATATCTGTGTATTAGAAATATGTGGAGGAACATAATGCCATAATAATACCGTACCATAATGTAACGACCTAGGGGACGCAGCCCAACTAGATGGTCCGACCAAATAAGGAAAAACCTAAAAACAACGATCACAGAATGATGCTCTAAACCACGCCATGGATCGAGGAAAGTGGAAGCAGCTCTGTCGTGGAGAGTCTGCTAGACGGGAGCATCACGACGCTCAGCAGTGAGCTTACGACTCGAGGAGGAGGGAATGTAACGTAGGAGCGTTTGTATGGGAATTATAGCAGGTTGACCGGTCTTAAACCGGAATAAGTGCATCTACCAAAACCCATACAATGGTTGACGGCCTTATTCTACATCCCAACCCCCGCCGATCGTACTGGTTTGCCGTGTTCATTTCACATTATATAATCTATTGTTAAGGTTACAAGTAATTTAATCCTATGTTATTTTTGGAATGTTGTAGCAGGAAATTGTCAATAACAGCTCGTTACGTAAAACGGAACTAACATGTGATATATTTAGATCGACGGGTTTACTTCGTTATCTTTTGTCATGTTGCCTGAATTATGTAGACCCTCAGTCCAGGTAGTTTCTTTTTGACAACTTGAGCGAACTTACAAACTCACTAAGTAGGTATTAAGCTATTCGTAGGTCCGAGGTCTGGTGGATCTTCGATGACTTTGTACATCAGTGTATGCTCCTAAAAGTAAAGTAAAAGCCTTTCTTGCGAAATAAGCGTACAATATTGGTGTTATGTATTTTTTTGTGCTCTACCTTGTCCTCGATATTTACCTGGAGGTTCCTTATGACGTTTGTCTATTGAGGTGGTGCATAGAACCATATCCATTAATTATGTCCGTATAATACTCTTTTTCCATGTAGGTAAATCATGTCGATTTAAGCTCATCCCTTTAATCTTTGAAATGTGTTTGGGGTGGGAAAAACCTTCAAACCGCATAGCAAATAATTTGATGGCCTCTTGAATGTTTTTGCTTTTATCTCGCTAATAATCTTATTTCATCATCATCATATCAGCCTACTGCCGTCCACTGCTGAACGTAGCCCCCCCCCCCCCCCCCAGAGATTGCCAACCAACCCGGTCTTGGGCAGCCCGCATCCATCCGCTGCCACCCGCCTTCTTCAAATCATCGCTGCTCCATCGTGCCGCAGGGCGTCCCACAATCCAATTTTATTTGTCTGATTAAATAAATATGGGAATTAGATCATACAGATCTACGCAAACAATAAAACTGAAACTCAAATCATTAATTTCAAATAAACCATTTACAGGCACTTTTGAATTGTCAAGGATAATATTTTTCACATCCGTGAACGTGAGACGGGTCAGTGAGCCTGAACTGCCTGGACCCAGTAAATTACCTGTCTCTGATAATGTGTAGATCGACCATTACATTACTACCTTCCAAATAAGGTAGGCAGGAAATGAATAACGTTAAGTGCCTACTGCGTAACTGATTAGAATCCAAAGTGCGGTATGGCAGATATGAGAATATCAAACGACCTATTAAGTGATGTAGACCATGGACGTAGAATATTTATAATGGTAACATTATCATCAGGTGCGCGGTGGTACGTCAGTGATACAATCAATTAACACTGTAAATTTTTAGGGTTCCGTACCTCAAAAGGAAAAAAACGGAACCCTTATAGGATCACTTTGTTTTCCGTCTGTCTGTCTGTCTGTCAAGAATTTTTATCTCAGGAACGCGTAGAGGCATCGAGTTGAAATTAAAATCGTATACTCAAGTCTATGGTCCCTTGATGCTGTAAAAAAATCAACCCTCTATGTTAATGTGAAAAAAAGATACGGTCGTTTATGTCGCAAAAAACGCATTTATAATATTAAGTAGATTAAAGTATGGATAGTAGGTATGGATATGTACGGTCACCAAAAGAGATAAGTATCCATGTCCTCGGTAACAGTTGAAGTTTACTTAAAAACCGATGGCTGTTTATGAATAATAAAAAATACAATTAATAGAGAATAAACAGTTCAATGATTTAATTAAATTTCATTTGAAAACCTCCATTGGTTCAACTTCAACTATTTCCGAAGACATGGATACTTATCTCTTTTGGTGACTGTACCTACTAATATGTACGGAACCCTTGGTGGGCGAGTCCGACTCGCACTTGTGCGGTTTTTTTTATGGTATCCTATTTAATTCTGCCTTGCTCTTCCCTCCATACGTTCTATTTATGTGTGCTTCATTTCTCCAGTGTTTTTCTGTTACCTTGAACATATCATTTACTTATTTTCATTTAAATGGACACGGAATTGTACGATGCACTTTCTTTAAGCATTTTAGAAGAATGTAAATATTGCAGACATCTTGATTTTACGTTCAAATTCCTTATTTACTGTAATATTCCTTTTCTGCTTAGCGTTTTGATAACAAACTAACTAATAATATTTATACAATTAAGCAGTCATCTCATATACCTTTTATCTTTTATATTATATTTTATATAAGAAATATAAACATACCTATTTGAAAGTTTACCTACATCTTTTTAATTTTGTATTTTTTTAAACCTATGTGCTATTACCCTGCCATGTCATCTCTTTACCACCCTTGGTTTGGACTTGGGTTGGACTGGTAGAGAATGTCATATTATTAGACATTAAGTCGACCTTTGTACCTTTGTGCAACGAGTCTTTGTGCAGTGAAGTGTTAATAAATAAATAATAACAACTAACCAATTAATATTGAGCTCGCAACTGTTGCTACGATAAAATGTATGAATATGAAGGAACCATAGGTATGTAAGAAGCTATGGATACTGTTATAATATTCACATTACACCCATAGCGCACATTTCTGACTAATATAATTACATATATCTTCGTACTTGTGGTCAATTCCTTAGATGGTTATCTATTGAATATTCTGCATTGTTGAATGTCTTTGTTTTGCCTACTTATTCCAATGTGTAATGTTGTCAATTACCATAGATTATAACCTATAGATAGCTAAAGCTTGTAGTCTATGGTAATAATGATGTAGGTAATAGCTTCCAGCCGCGGTTTGACTTGCAATTTAGAAGATACTTATACTTATTAAGGCGCGTCCCTGTGCAAAACGCAGCGCTAGCCGTTTTTTGTGCAGTTTTTCGCAGCATGTATCCAAAAGAAATATCAACAAATAAAAAATACATTAAATTTCTACATAATCTTGACTCCAAAATGGTTCATCTTATTTTTGTTTTCGAAGTATAATATTTTTCGAAACTCCTCACAACGAAACCACAGAAATGATAAATAATTATAAAAACATGCATCTCCTCGGCAAGTAACCATTATTTCGATTTTCTACTAACACTAACGGATAGGCAATTTATTAATGAACATCTTGTTAGATTTTTTTTTTCAAAATCCCAAAATGTGATTTTCGCTACTGTATCTCTTGCGCGGCGAAGAGGGAACGAATGTTCAAGATTATTTGGTCAGGGTAGGGCCTTAAGTAACCCAAGTATCATCTGAGAGAGAGTCAGTAACGTCAAGGCGTTGCTGGCTTTTCTTGTGGAGTTGGAGGTAGATTGAATGATCTGTTTACCATCCATACGTAAAATACACGGTGACACATAGAGCTGCTGACGCCAGACTATTATATTAACCAACCTATTACTTAACTAATTCAAACATTATCTTATGGCGATGTGAATAGAAGAAAAAGCAAATTAAAATATAATTATGCAAAATACGCGCTTGGACGTGGATTTGCGGACACCAGACCGTCATATTACTACTACTACTACATATCCAAAGTAACATTATTTTTTAAGTTTATGATAAACCTAATCTCGTAACCAAAACCACGGCACAGTTGGCGCAGTGGCGACGCAGTGGCTGCGCTGTATATCGCGTGATCGATTCCCGCACGGTACAAAATATATTTATATAGTCAACAGGTAGTCGTTTCAGGTCTGGTTGTTGGTGTTTATACAGGAGAAATTCCTGGTGTGGGGGTAACATAAAAAACGCGATTCACGGCCGCTAGTTCTAATGTTGTCGCACATGGAGCCACTCATGGTTACCACAAAGCCGTGTAGCGGCTAGTTGTGAACGAAGTTTTTCATACATTTTGTATGCCACTAAAAGTAGCCACCACTAGCGCAGTGTGCGGTAGCACTTCAGGTTGTAGTCATACATGTAAGTGGTCCGGCCATCCATATTCATATGGCCAGTCATACATATTCGGTACGTCATACTTGTATTGAAAATGCTAAACCGAATGCGCAGAATCGAATATTCGAAACCGAATGTGCAACATAGAATATTCAGAATCGAATATCCGTAACCGAAAGTGCAGAACCAAATATTCGGCACCGAATACACATAACCGAATGCACGGAACCGAACGTACCGAACCTAATGTTCCTTTATGTGTATAGCAACCCATACGGGACTACAGAAGGCCAGCAAATGTTTTACTACATATTTATGTCCAAACTCCCCCATACCCTTAAGTAGAGTCGTTAACAGTCGCATCAATAGATAGGGATGCTAGAGCTATTTCGCACTAAGTCCGTTGGACTTTGTACGTTATTGGCTCCCTGACCTAGTTGATGTTACTTGGATTCCACTCTACTAGCTATAACTATACATTATTGTATTGCAAACAGGGTTTCAAATAGAAAAATAAGTATTCTAGGTTTTCTAAAAAACAAGTCTACTAGAACAATCAATTTCCTTGTCAGTTCGAATTTCTTCAAGCTTTATCAATGGGGTTACATGAATGACTCATTTGAAGAATTCAAGTGCCAAACTGTGTGTCTGTAGTATGCTTATGACTTGGCACTAATTTTAATAATAATCATTTTCCCGAATTCTGAAAAAGCCAGACTGACTAAAAACGCAAAGAGTATAAAACAAAATTACCATTGTCATTATTAAGGTAACAAAAAACCAACGTACACCTTAATGAAAAAATTATAGGGTATTACGGGGAAACGTAATTAAAATGCAGATAAGGGGGAATCCGATTTAACTTTTGATTCAATTTTTCGAATAATCTGTCCTTTTTAATTAGGTGAACTTGCCAGACGTGGGGTGTCTAGGCCACCCTTCCATTTCATCCCGAGGGTGTCGTAAAGGCAACTAAGGGAAAATCTGGAAGTCGGACAACAGCGGCTTCCGTGTACTTAACAACCTCACTGCGATCCCCAAGACGCCTGCCAAGCGTAGGGATTATGCCCCCCCCCCCTAACCTGCCTGTTGGCCTTTGTCCAACAGTGGACGTCTTCTGACTGATTGATGATAGCAGACGTGACAAGGACGTAGCACAGCTCAGCAGTCCTATTCTGTAAAATCTCTCTTGGTCAATTTAGTTTGGAGTGACCTCGAGTTGAGCTGTCAATATGCTGACCACACGGTTGGCGCAGTGGTTGAGCGATCGACTGCTGCGCTGCGTGTCGTGGGTTCGATTCCCGCACGGAACAAATATTTGTATGGTCTACAGATAGTTATTGCGTATCTGGCTGTTTGTGTATGTAAGTTTAAATGTTTGTAAACGCACCCCTACAAACCCTAGTGTCACGTGAAATGACAGCTCGCCTCAAGCTCACTTTTGACCTAAATTCTTCTAATTTAAAAATATAGGTACGTAACAGTGTTTTTAAGTATCGGTGATAGCTGCAGTAGTTAGAAACTGACACGACTATCGGCGCCCACCTCCAGATACAAATGTAAAAATAGATCCAGTGGTTCCCTCACTGGCTTTTCCATAAAAGGGAGTGCAAAGGGAGTGCTATCTGCACTATATTAAACTCCTGCGTACTTGACTAGTCTCTATTGAGATTGGCCGCCGTGGCCGAAAATCGGTCGAGGAAAAATTATATGCCAAAATAGTGTACCTAGTACTGGGCCACCCCATTCTGCTCAGATGTTGATGACTTCTAAGTAATAAATAGCGATTATTTTTGCAGAAATATCTCATTCTACTGCTCACAAACAAAAACGAGAACAGATCAAGACGCTACAATAGACATTTTCATTAACAAAAGACTAAACAACAAACCCTGATGCTGATTCACTGTGATATCCATTAACAGTACTATTTATGACGGCTAAATGACACAGCAGTTATTTGCTTACATACTTTTTGACTTTACAATGACATAACATGTCTGTTTAAAATTAATTCTATTACAGTTTTTTATGAGACTGAGTTAGACGGATTGCAATTTTTTTTAATGTATTAAAGCTAGACAAAAAGTGGCTGAAGGTAAATGTAATGTAAAGTAAAGCCAGAGTTTGTTTTACGCGTTAACCTTAGTAAGCTATATAAAGAAAATTACCTACTTCTGATTCAAGATAGTCTCTCATCCATACTTTTAATATTATAAATGTGAAAGTAACTCTGCCTGTTACGCTTTCATGATAAAACGGCTAAACCGATTCATATAAAATTTGGTATGAAGATAGCTTGAACCTTAGGGAAGAACATCGGCTTCTTTTTACACGCTTTTTATTAGCTTCACCTGTATGTTTGTATGTTTGTTTGTAACCGACTTCTTTGGGCGCGATTTTGACCCACTTTAAACGGCCAGATTTCGTTCAAACTTTGTAGATTTATCGAGGACCGATGACAATACACTAATTTGATAAAATTATTAAAAAAAAAAAAAAAACATAAGTCGTTCAAAATTAGTTGCCGAAAAAACAGCTATTATATATTAGGAAGGTACTGCACAAGCGCCCCTGGTAGAATAAATGTATATAATATTTATAGATATAGATATAACCAAACTAAAAAGTAAAAAATAAATAATAGTTTAAAAAAACTAAAAACACGCTTTTTATAGAAAATTAAACTAAAAAATAGAAAATAAATTTTAATAAATTATTTTATTTGAAAAAAAGCGCTTTTTAATCCGCAACTTCGTCTGTATTCGTGACATTCACGCGGACGGGGACAATCGTGTCTAGCAGCAATGGCACTCAAGTCAAGATGCTGTGGCAACTTCTACGCAACCGATAATTGAATGTAGGTCTAAGTGTAGGGTGACGCGGATTAAAAAAAATGTTTTACTTTGTTTTGAAGCCGGGCAGAAGCTTTCGAAAATCTTTTCAATATTCTTTTTTTGCGTCAGTTTATAGTCATGTTAGTTTCGGTAAAATAGTAAATTGTGTAACCTATGGTTACAAATATATTATAGACGTGATATATTATAGATGACATGAAACCTTCTGCTGTATATAAAAATGCAACCATATTATAATAATTGATGTTTTGTTTAATTTTTTCGGATATATTTGTCAGTTGTAAACTTTTTTTAAATATTGCAAGTCGTTACCTGATTTTTTCTGTTTCTTCTTTTTGTCCGTTTACACGTGTGTGCATAAAAGGTTAAATAAAATAAAATAGTTGTCAGTCGGTCACGTCACAGTAGCACGACCAAATTTTTTATACTCCTAAGTATTTTTGCTGTTAATATTTTGTTATTGGATCGTATTTAAAGAAACACTTATTTCCATGTAATAAACATATTACTTTTATTACTACGAACATTACTCAGTGCAAGCCATGACGGAACGAAGAAAAGTACAAAAGTGATGTTGCCAACTTGTAAAAATAGAAAATGTATACCAGTGTACATAACACACTGATATTCTAACACGCCTCCTTACATTTATATTTTTATTTCCACATCTAATTACTTTAACAAATTCTTACTAGGCAACATCAATTACAATTATTTTTTACTTAAACATTATGTGAACTTATTCTTATAACTTCTGTAATATTTATTTACTTATATACTAGTATCTGGCTTACACTCTCTTTCCTATTAAACAGTTTAACAGTATTGTTATCTTAAATATTAACAAAATAAAAGTTAACTTAAAACTTTCTTTCTTAACAAACTTAAAAACTTTTCTTTCTTAACAGAATTAAAAACAAACAAACATTCTTACTTATTCACTTACTAACTTTATTGTATTTTTTTTTTTTATTGTATGTATTTATTTACTAACTTTCTTTTGTATCTACTAACTTAACTTTTTTATTTATTTAAGTTTTACACATTATGTAATTCAACACCTATTCTATTCTAGTTTCAACATTTCTCTAAACTTAAGAAATTTTAATTTACCCAAAGATTTGGTAAATATATCTGCAACATTTGAATCTGAGTTTATCTTTACAATTTCAATAACTTTATTTTTATAGTTTTCATGCACATAATGATACTGTACTTCTATGTGTTTAGAGTTTTTAGTAAAGTTTCCATATTTAGCTATAGCAAGTGCTCCTGAATTATCTTCATAAATCTTAATAGGTTTACATATTTTAATGAACATATCACAAATTACATTTTTTAAGAAATTTATCTCAGTTACAGCCTCAGATAATGCAACATATTCTGCGAAGGTAGATGATTTAGTTACACAAGTTTGTTTTCTAGATTTCCAATAAATTGGATTCCCAAACAATTCAATAACAAAACCTGTAGTTGACTTCCTATCTGTACTATCTCCTGCCCAATCGGCATCTACATAACAATTTAAAATATTATCAGTATTAAGACTCTGTCGGTAAGTTAGTTTTAAATGTTTTGTTATATACAAATACTTTAGAACTCTCAAAGCATATTTAAAATGAGTTGCATCATAACAATTCTGAAATCTACTTAAATAATTCACACTGTAAGATATGTCTGGTCTAGTACCATGACTGATATACAAGAGTGCACCTATCAAGTTTCTATATTTAACATCTTCATTTACATCACATTGACTTAGTTTCAAGTTAGGTTCCATAGGTGTGTTATACAATTTTGAATTTTTAATATTATATTTTTCAGCTAAAGACTCTATGTAATTTTCCTGACACAATGTTAAGACATTTGTAGAGTTATCATAATCATATTCAATATCAATACCAATATAGCTTTTTACTTTATTTAAATCCTTCATTTTAAATTTATTATGCAATTGTTTCTTTATATTTTCAATAATGTTAATATCTCTACAACAAATTAATAAATCATCAACAAATAAAAGTATATAAACTGTTACATTGCTCTCTCTTTTTACATAAAGACAATAATCATATTTGCTTCTATAAAAACCAAGATTCTTAATAAAATCGTTAAAACATTCATACCAAGCTCTAGGGCTTTCTTTTAATCCATACAAAGCTTTATTTAACTTATAAACATTATTAGAAACATCATTATAACCTGGTGGTTGTTTTACATAAACTTCTGAAACTACTTTACCATTCAAAAAGGCTGTTTCCACATCCATCTGATGAATGTGTAAACTGAACTGACAAGAATAAGATAACAACAATTTTAATGTTTGCATTTTGGCAACAGGTGAGTATGTATCATCAATATTATCCTTTTGCTGAAAACCTCTGACTACTAAACGAGCTTTAAAATTGTTACCTGGTTTCCTTTTGTAAACCCACTTCACATCTAGAATCTCTTTGCCCTCTGGTCTACTCACAAGGTTCCATGTATTGTTTTTAACAAGGCTGCTCATCTCACGGTCCATTGCATGTTTCCATTGATTGGCCTCATCACTTTGCATCGCCTCCTGAAATGTACCTGGAATCATAGCGTCACAAAAATTTGCACAAATGCAGTAATATCCAAATTCTTCAGCAAATCTGATTGGACGTCTGATTGGTCTCTTTGCTCTTCCTTGTTCTTTATTATCACTAGGATCATCATTCATCGAGTTGTCATCAAAACTTGTTTCTATTAATCGAGTCTCTTCCGGTAAGTTATTTTCTATTATTTCCTTTTCTTCTTCTTGTCTTTCTTGCTCTATATCTGTATCTTCATTGTTATTCATAATCTTGACATCTTCTTCTATAATATCAACATGTCTGGCAACAATTATTCTATTATTTATAAGTACTTTGTAGCCAACTTCAATATATCCAAGTAATATTCCTAATTCTGCCTTTTTAGACCATTTTGATTTCCGTTTTTCTTCTGGTATTCTCACATAAACTCTACTTCCATACAATTTCAATTGTTCTATTGATGGTTTCTTATTGAAGAATATTTCATAGGGTGTTTTCCTTATTATAGTATTTGCCAAACTTCTATTTTTCAAATAAGCTGCTGTTTTAATTACTTCCGGCCAATAGCATTTATTTACTCTTGCTTCTGCTAGCAGACATCTAGCCATATCCATTATAGTCCTGTTATATCTCTCTGCAGTTCCGTTCAACTCATGTACATATGCCGGGCATGCCTTTATCATTATTCCCTTTTCTCTTGCAAAACTATACATCTTATTGTTCATATATTCTTTACCATTGTCACATCGTAATTCTTTTATCATTTTTCCAGTTAAATTTTGAACTGTATTCACATATTCTATAAAACAATCTGCAACTTGATCTTTGGACTTGATGCAATAAACTTTTGCCAATTTGCTGTAGTCATCTATGAATGTCACAAAGTATTTTTCACCACCATATCCTATTATATTATGTGGTCCATTTACATCTGTATGCACAATTTCTAATATATCTTCAGCTCTTGTTCTGTTGTTTTTAAAGGGTAAGTTATGCATTTTGTTCTCTATACATATAGCACACTTCATATAATCTGATTTAATTTCTTTAGGTATTCCTTCCAGTAACTGTTCCTTACATAAGATTTCTAGATATTTGAAATTTACATGTCCAAGTGTACGGTGTAATTTTTCCTTTACTGTCAACTTACTTTCACTTGTATTTGCTTGTACTTTACTTTGTGTATCTATGTAGCTAATCACTTTATATAAGTTCTCTTCCTTTTGTGCTATAGCTATTAGTTTTCTATTTGAATTATATATTTTTGTCCATTGTCCTTTTGATATTACTGTGTTGTTATTATCTGTGATCCTTGCATAACTCAATAAATTTGCTTTCATTTCTTTTACATAGAATACATTTTTTACTGTTATGTATGATTTAGAGCCATAAACAAGAAAATGCATTTTAATGTCACCAACCTTTGTGGCCTCCAGCATTCGTCCATCTCCAACTTTCACTTGCACTGGTTTTTTTAATATAATTGACTTTTCAAAATATTCATCGCTGTTGATTATGTGGTCTGTGCATCCACTGTCTAATAACCATGTAATTTGGTTTGTATTTGACTTATTTTCACTCACACATGATGTCATGTTACTTTGAATAACTGAAGTTTGGAAAACATTTTGTTCATTTTGTGTATTTGATGCACTATGATCAGTGTGTCGACCTCGACCACGATTATTAAATCCGATGATTTGAATGACCTCTTCCTCTATTATTATTATTTGTATTTCTATTTTGCTGTCCCCGGTTGTACCAACAGTTGCGTTTCACATGGCCTGGTTTTCCACAAATGAAACATAAATTTGAGTTAGGGGCTGACTTTGTTTCTGTCTTAAAGGCATTTGATTTGTCTGGAACTTCTGACTTTTCTTGTGGTTTCTGTGCCAAATATTTTATTTTAATTTTATTTGATAAATATTCCACAGTTCTTTCCTCTTTTGGCAACACATCCAATAAGTCTCCTAAATGACTATATTCACTGGGCAGTGCTCTTAACATGTAATTCAACTTCTCATTTTCTGATATAGTGGCACCTGCCTGTTTAAGCTCGTTTACTGATCTTTCAAAATCATTAAAAAAGGAGTCTAGTTCTTGATAGTTTTTTAACTTTATGTTTTCAAGATTGTTTCGATAAACTATTTGCAAGGATGTTGAGCCTTTCATGTACATAGAATCGAATTTACAAATAATGTCGTATGCCGTTTCACACTCTGATATATATTCCAATTGCTTATTTGTAATTGCCCCGTAAATGTAGTTTGTTGCTTGCACATCTTTGTCCGTCCATTTTTCATTGTCATCAGTGCTCAAGATTTTTCTCGTAATAACGTCTTGACACTTTTTGTATTGCAGAAATTTTGTTAATCTTATTTTCCAATTTGCGTATTCTTTTCCGTCGAAAATGGGTATTACGATTGGTTGATTACGCTCCATTTTTTATTTTCAGCAAACACATGTATGACACAGCACGAAGACAATTTTCAACTTTTTTAATCCTGCGATATTTTGGCAATCTTTTTTCATATTTTATAAACCACGGACTGCTACCATATTTTGTTATTGGATCGTATTTAAAGAAACACTTATTTCCATGTAATAAACATATTACTTTTATTACTACGAACATTACTCAGTGCAAGCCATGACGGAACGAAGAAAAGTACAAAAGTGATGTTGCCAACTTGTAAAAATAGAAAATGTATACCAGTGTACATAACACACTGATATTCTAACAGTTAAAAACACGTTTTATTTACGTAACTCGGCTGAATCACCGACACTACAGCTTACCATCCTTTACTTGTTTTTTTTAATTAAAAAATGCAATAACACATAAAAACGACATCACATGCCTATAAATAGATGGCCCTTTTTTTCTTTAACTACACACTTTATTTCTTTTTACATTCCCATTGGCAGAATTGTTGACATCGGCATTATTTGTTTTTATATAAAAACAGAATAGAATAGAGGATTAAAAAACAAAATTGTAAATGCAAAACAAACGTGCGTCAACGCGTAAATGGACTCCGAGCTTAAGTTTGTTGTAAATAGTTGACCAAAAACTTGTTACGAAAATATCCAAGATTCAAAGTCGTCAGTTATTTTTAGATTTCGAGGTGTGTGGAGTCATGGCCGCGCTTGAGTCATTTGGCGGTCGATTGTAGCCATTTAAGACGTTTTTTACGTTCTCCGTTTGTATTTAAATGATAAAGATAATTTATCAGATACGGTTTATCTTTAAAAGTTTGTACGAAAAAGTATTCTGTAATGGTTAATGTTAAGATGTTTATTGTGTTTACTTTTGAAAACACCGTTTGGTATTCCCATGTTATGATGTTACAAAGTTGAAAAGAGTATAAAAAAAGGATAAAAAAGTATAAGTTTTTTATAAACAGTGGTAAAGATGATTTCTGGCTCGTTTACGGCTACTGAAGATAATAAAAAGTTTTTAGTAAAAGATAATATTTTTGACTAGCTTTATGCCTGAGACTACGTCCGAGTGAATGTCGGTTATCGGGGTTTATTTCTTACGGCCAAAGGAACTATTAGTTAATCTGTGCTTACGTTAATTTTTTGCGCGGAATCATAATTTTTGTCTAAAATGAAAAACCTATGTTACTCCACATAACATCAGCTATCTGCGAGTGAAAGTCCCGTCAAAATCTGACCATTCGTTTGGGAGATTAGCCGGAACAAACAGAGAGACGAATATTTTTTTAAATAGTTTTTTTGATATAAGTATCGTATATCCTATTGACCGCCACATCAAAAACACAAAAGTGTTCCCTCGGCGCCAAGCTACGAATCACTATATGGAAGTACGTTTCTAAACGTAATATCATAGAGTAGTAATTAGTCTGTCATGCTTGTCATATATTCGTGACAGTGGCGTACAGTGTACGCGCTTGCTTGACACGTGTTTGTGACAATGGCGTTTAAAAGGATATACATTCAAGAGCTGTATTGTGTGTTGTTTGAAATAAATAAAGATAATACAAACAGACAATTTTATTTATTTGTATTTATTTGCATAGATGTGGAGAGCACATAAAACATTTATTATCCTATATTTTTATTATTTTAAGTGACACAAAGTTCAATTCTTATTCTATTTCCTCTTGACATGAACATATTTTCTAAAACAAGAACAAATCTTGCGTTATTACGAACAAATCGGTATTCATCTTACATTCGCTAAAGCTAAGGAAAAATGCCATTGACAGACGTAGCCTTAAAGTATCAATGAGACAAGGTAACATGACGTGTATTGCAGTGGAAAAGTAGTTAACTTAATGATGCCCACAAGATAATAAGTATTTATCTATTAACTAGCTTTTGCCCGCGATTTCGTCCGCGTGAATGTCGGTTATCGCGGAAGCAGACAAAATCGCGGATTAAAAAGTGGCCTATGTCCTTCCCCAGGGTTTAAGCTATCTTCATACCAAATTTCATCAAAATCGGTTCAGCCGTTTTATCGTGAAAGCGTAACAGACAGAGTTACTTTCGCATTTATAATATCAGTATGGAAGTATGGATATAGTATGGATTATGACTAATAACGAATCTTGATTTAGCAAAAGCTATTATAAAAATATGTTAGAAATAAATATTTATTACTAAAAAAATGTATTGTATATCATCATCATCATCATCAGCCGGAAGACGTCCACTGCTGGACAAAGGCCTCCCCCAAAGGAGGGGGGGGGGGTTGTCATAATCCCCACGCTTGGCAGGCGTCTTGCGGATCGCAGTTAAGCGCAGGCCACACCGCCAGCTAGCGGGCGGGCGGGCTAGGCGGGCGAACATCGTTCATAAGATGACTAGTCGCGGTCACACCGCGACTAGTAGTAGTAGATTGTCAGTTTAAAATCTGTAAAAGTCGTTAATAGCCCTTTCAAAAAATCATTTATTTCAATTAGACCATTATATGCACTTTTGAACGTCATATTGTAAAATTTGAATCTAGTTGCCCATTCCAAATGGTAGTTTCGTATGGAGAAGAATGGGCAAGAAACTCCATACATACTCTTTTAAAAAGAATATTGTTTACAATTTGCCTTTACAAGAATTATAATATATTCAGTTACGTGAATACGATGTACCTTATATAAAAATCATATGTTATAGTATGTACAAAGCATTACAAGTTAAGAAATGACAGCAAATGATGTACAGACACATAGTGTTCACATAATTACAATTAATAATACAGTAGACGACCACTCCTAATCGAACAAGCAATGAATAGTGTGTGAGCCAGAGTAATCTATTAAGTACACTAAATAATACAATTATAATTATATAATACAAATACATTTTTAAATAAATAAAGAATAGTTTTAATTAGCAATCAGTATGATTTTGTCTAGACTGTAGATTGTCCTATGGAGCCGGACCAGCATGTTCCCAAGCATCTTGGATATAATCCTCTAACTTATAATATGTACCTACACGAAAGCCGCTGATGCCCGATTTTCGGATTTTCCCTTAGTCACCTTAAACGACACCCCCGGGATGAAATGGGTAAGGATATTGTTATTATGTTATTTATCTATGCATTGACTATGGAAATTATTCCAGACTACATATATAATTTTTGTTTTTATTTATCATCATTTTATTCATTTTGCAATACCTACCAAATATTTCTCTCACATGATTAATATTTTTTTTCTCTTAGCAAAATATTGCGACCTTTGAACTTTAATTTCAGAACTGTATTCAACACACAAATAAAATAATGATTTATGATTATAATTCCAAGTCTAACGCAACTCTAAACAACTTTTGCTTGTGAAAGCAACAGGAAAACATGAAGATCTCTTACTTGGGCTTTCTTAAATTTCTGATTTTGTTCATACTTCTTTTCATATCCAATACATTCTTGGAACGTTTTCCTCTCAATATCAGGACGGCCACCAGTCGGTATGGATTTAAGCAGAAATTGCGAATTTACTTTCAACTTATGTAAGCAGTCATCTCATAAACCTCTTTTCTTCGTTTTTATGTTAGTATGGGTATATGTTATATTAGATTTTTAATAACGTGGGGCGTTTAATAACAACCGTTTATTTCAGGTATTAACCCATAAAAATATAACAAAAATTACAATATATTGTTAAATTAAAATATCCCAATACATTAAATTAGAAATAAATTAAATTTAAAAAATTACAAAAATTAAATTACATTACATACATTACTAAAATAAAAATTAATTACATTGAATTAAATTAAAAAGGGGCGTTTTTAAAAAAAACGCCCTTCTAATAATTTTTCCTGTTTCGTGGGTGCGTTTACAAACATATAAACTCACAAACAGCCAGACCCGGAACAACTACCTATACGGTCATACCGTGCAAGAATCGAACCCGCGACGCGCAGCACAACAGAAAGTCGCTTAGCCACTGTGCCAACCGTCTCGTCAAACGTACTAGTCTCGTCGTAGTCTACCTATTTTTGTTATTTTTTTTACTATGTACCTGTCATGTTATTTCTTCACCACCCTTAGTTGACTAGTAGAGAATGCCTGACGCATTAAGTCCACCTTTGTACCTTTGTGCACGAAGAATAAATAATTATAGATGCGCATTTGTTTCTATGCTACGGATTTTTTCTGAAGAGAGCGCTCTATAACTGTTTTCATACTATAAGTTGGCAGCTTCTCCGAGTCTTCTCACACCATTTGTCTCACATTGTCTTCAGAATTGTTTCCGAGAGCGGGAAAACTAGCAAACTACCTCCGGTTTCGACTATAAAAGTAGGAACGTGACTTTATTTTTTTTTATTTTTGTGGACGAAGAATATATGTAGAGGTTTTATTGTGCTACTATTTGTGTAGCACTTGGATCTAGAGTTTTATACTTATTGAGATTCGGTTAGGTTGTGTAATTTTATATAAAAACTAACTTTTGCCCGAGACATGGTCACCTGTGTGATTTTTTTACGGTCCCTGATTTATTCAAATAAATCCTATAGCAGTTGGGATAACGTCTAGTTTAGTATTCGCGAAAAAAAATATAGCATCGGTCTAGTAATTTTAGAGATAAGCCCAAACGAACATTATTATAGCGATAGTGATATTAAAAAATACTCCTGGTGCGTCTACAAACTTTTCGGTAGTGTTTAATAGACCTCAATTAGAACACTGCGGACCCACCATACCACTAGCCATTCCCCTGGTGGTATAGTGGGTCTAAAACTATACCACTCACCTAACCTAACCCAAATGATTCACCAACAATAGAGGGGATCTGGCACTTGGCGGCCGCTACCGCGGCACCGCTCACTCGCCTTCGCGCTTTAATGGTCACAGTTCTAACCTAACTTAACCCAAACGTATGGTGGGACCTCACCTATTAGAAGACCTCTTTTCAATTTTATTTCCATTTGTTCTTTTGTTTTTTGACAAGCTTTGTCGAAGAAAACCTTTTAAAACTATTATATTTTTCAATTATTTAAATAAATTCGACTTATAATTGAAAAGTATAATAGTTTTTAAAAAGTAAACGTATAAAGCATAATCACACTAGCTTACACTCATAAAAACTGGGTAGGTATTTTTTAATCCAAAATACAAATATGATTAAGTATATTAGATTTGCATGATATTGAAATATTTTAAATGATAAATGATCTTAATCTTAAGCTAGCCAAACTAAGATAAGTTTATTAATGATCAGAGGAATAGTAGGTAATTTAAACTGTCATGGGTATCTCCCAATACCGCTATAGAGGTATTATTATCCTTAAATATTTTAGTACCTAGCAGTATTTTCCCAAAATAAATATCATACCTACTAATAATAATTTGAGGCGAAGTAAAAGCTGTACGGATCGATTGATCAAGGTTAAGCTACGCTTGCCGCGGTCGGTCTGTGGATGGGTGACCATCCATTTCATTTCGAGACTCCTCCGTGCCTCGGAAAGCAAGTAAAGCCGCCAGTCGTTATGGGTAGTCAGAAGTCAGAAAGTCCGACAACCAGTCTTACCGAGGGGTATCGTGTACCCAGTGACTGTGTTTGACATTTATTTATTTATTATAAGCACACCAACAGCACTGTCCCTTACAATTCAAATAAAAATAGCATTTAAAAATCAGCATTTAAAAATCAGCATTTCAGTAACCATGCAAATAATAGGTATGCATGACATTGACAAAAATGAAAAATTTGAGACAAGAAGAAAAACTAAAAAGTGTCTAGTGAGTAGACTTAAATCCAAAAGCACTACAAAAAGAAACAAAACAATTTGAGTTATATAGACGTGCATTTTTCGCACTGTTTATGTAGGGTAGGTATTTAAATAGGTATCAGAAAAACCCAACAATTAATCTACACCCACCTCTTCCAAATTCAAAAATAATACGTGGTGTTTAAATTTAAAACCACTTTAATGTCATCGTAGGTATATCTTGGAGGTAGACGAGTTCTCCTTTAACAGTTTTGCCTAACACAGGAAGTAACTGAAGGACAGGTTTAACAAGATCTATTTTTAGCCACATCTAAGCCACAATTTATTAACTCGTTCAGACAAGGTAAGTGTAAAGCCAGTTAGTTGTAGTAGATTTATAAGATATTTATCTTTAATGTATTACTTCCGAACACTGTTTTATAAATAAGATCGTTATCTGGTGCGGTGATCTTAGATATTTTTTAGTAGATAACAGTGTCAGTATTTTCGGTTTTGGAAATTTTGCTCCTCATCTTACTGCTATTATGAACGAGAAAGTTTATGATTATGTATGGACGATTGAAACTATAAAGGACAATGCCAGAAACTCTATAGAACTTTGCCCCACTTAATAAAAGTCATGTACCAGCTTGCAATATGCAGCATCTTACTGATTATTAATTGCTGATAACTAAACATTAGTTTTAATGACTGCAGAACTTGCCGTTTCTGTTTAAATCAAAAAACCGTATTTGAATTCTTTTTAGCGTTGATTTGTAATCCGCAAGTAATAATAATAATGTTGTTTATTTGCCAACAGTAAAAGTTCTTTACATTTTCATATAGTCTACATTATCAAACAGATTTAAAAAAAAAAAACAAATATAAGACACAAAGGAATCATTTTGCTAATGAACTCCACACAACTCCACACTCGAGCCTGACTCGTGGAAACAAGGCAAAGAACGCAAGTGTTGCTCGCAAGTTTGCAAGTTCTAATGAAAAACAATTTATTATGATAAGGTTCTTCAATCATTACCATTATTTTATTCATTTACATTTTCTGTAAAATGGGTGGGGCAGGATCTGGCATTGTCATTTCAGGCTTTGACGGCTGAACAGAATTAGCTAAAATTTGGCACACATGTTGATTTAGCTGAATATATAGGATTACTAGCTGACCCAGCAAACGTTATTTTGCCGTTTAAATTATTTCTCTTCACCTAGGGGTATAAAAATAGCTTACGACCTATTCTCAGATTTATCAATACACACAAATAATTTCACAAAAATCGGTAAAGCCATTTCAGAGAAGTTCGATAACAAATACTGTGGCACGAGATTTTATATATTAGATTTTTATCCTTGTTCCCATGGGATAATGCATTAACTTTAACGAATTTGAAGTATCGGACGGTAGCTAGTTAATGTATAAAACTATCAAAAAAGTTTTGGTAACAGCAGCCTTTAAATCCGACGACGACGAATAGTCTTAAAATTTATAGTTCTTAAGTTATCAAAATGGCGATACACCGTCTATATTCCCATATTGGCGACCACTTTCAAGAACACGAAGACGGTGAAGGTGGTGGTAGTGTCAGCGCTTCTATAGTAGCGTGACGGTGTCCGCGGGGACTGTGGGGTCAATTGGTCAAGGGCTCCAACGCTGCGCACACGCACTCGCTCATAGTTTGCCTTTGTTTACACAACAAATGTGGTCAATTTATACATTTTAATATACTGTTTGTTCTATCGTTTGAGTCGCCTATTATTTCTTATATTCTTGTACTGAACAGATGGAAAACGGCGGAAGCATTTCCTTAAATAGAAGCGCAGCCTGTCAAATCTAAAGTCAAATAAATAATAATAATATACCAAGTAGCGTGTTTAACTCAAGTCTAGTCATGGTCGACTTTAAAATGGCTACAATTAACGCGTTCAAAAAAGCAACTTAAATAGACATACAAGGATTCAACTTCCCTTACAAGCAAGCAATTATAGAATAAGGTTGCTTCTAAACAAGATGGGAAACCAACCAACTAAATAAGATGGGATCCTTATTTTCCTCATGCGTAACTCAATCTAATCCCGTGGAAGACTATGCAGAAAATATATAATTGGCTATAACCATCATGGGGTGGGCTTGTTACAGCAAACTATACACAGATTCGTGATGGTCTGCGAACGTGGTGCGTGCTGCGTGATGCGTGCTGATATGGTAGGCGGAGTGGGGGGTGTCAGGTTTTATTTTCGTCACGGAATTTCTTGATTCGGTAGCCGCGGTCAAAGCCCGCGCAATAGCTTAAAAAAAAACTCAAAAATTGAGCGAATTTCGATTCTGCAGCAAAGAGGAAATGTATGGTCAAGGTTATTTGGTTAGGGAAACGCCTGAAATCGCCAATCCGCCTCGAGCAAGCGTGATGATCAATGGCCATCTTTGCATGAGGAGAGGCCTTGGCTATGCAGTAGGACAATAATAAGATTGTATTTTATTATTACACATTTCAAAAAATATTGTTAACTATCCAGATATATAGATAACAATATTTTTTAAGGAATATGGTACAGTTATCGAGCACGCTACAGAAATACTAATGAAACTGAATCTTGGCACTCAATAATAAAAAAATAATATACCAAAAACAAGCTAGACATTTCTTGATATTCTTAGACCAGAAGGACTTCATTTTGTCAATAAGCTTAAATTGTTTTCTATAAATAATAGAAGTTTAGTTATTCGAGCGAATAAATAGAAATCCATTCAATAATCCGTTACCTTGGAAGGCTAATATAGTTTTGTAGGCACCTACGTTTAAAAATAGTACAATGATGTCTCGTTTGTTGTCTTTTATCTTGCTATGTCATTCTCTAACATTACCATTCGTCGCTCTGTGCTCGACGGGACCTCGACATCGCGTTAGCCGTAAACTCGACGTTGAACTCAGCGACCGTTTTTGCTGAGTGAATAATCATTTGTTATATATAACTGTCAAAATTGTCAAACTGAACCTTGAATGACCTTGAATTTAACCTTAAGAAGATCACCAAAATCCGTAAATTCCCGTGGCGCTAGCGCTGCGTAAGCAAAGGTTAGGAATATGAAAATGTAGCTCGCCGCTGCCGCAGCATCGAGCTTGAGAGAATAGTACCACTGTTAGCTCATTCACTCATCATCTGATGATCTGAAAACATTCACAGCTGGTAAAGAAGAAACTTAATCATGTTTAACTTCAATTTGTGAAACAGCTTAGTTTAATTAGATAAACAACCAACCACCAACATGCATAATATTATTATACTTTGTACATAATTTATTCATTAGAACTAAGGGCTCCTTGTCTTGGTGAAAGCAATTAAAGATAAACAATGCTAATAGTTTCGGTACCGATGTCAAGTACGCTTTCAGAAGTCAATCAACAGTCGCTCCTTATTAAATTTTGATACTTAACCTTTTAACCGCCAAGACATGTATAGATGACAAACTAAAATGTGCCTAGTACGCTACAGTTCCGACAACATGATAAGATAGATAAGATAAGCTAATATTTATTTTGTAAAACATTAGTACATTGTGAAAGGTCTTATAACTTGATAATATAAGGTTTTGCCATTTATGGCGTACAAAATTCATTTTTCATTTTCATTTCGTTTCATTAGACTTACAATAAAAAAAAATTAAA
The DNA here is from genome assembly GCA_947361185.1 of Charanyca ferruginea. Taxonomy (NCBI): domain Eukaryota; kingdom Metazoa; phylum Arthropoda; class Insecta; order Lepidoptera; family Noctuidae; genus Charanyca; species Charanyca ferruginea. Next base: position 16,209,672 of record OX376077.1, on the reverse strand, counting down.
TAGAACGATAAAAACAAATCACAATGTCAAAATTTAAATTATTAAATTGAAATTACAATATCAAAATTTAAGTCTAATTCAAAATTGCATGCAGAAACAAAACTATCTTTCAGCACTCTATACAAGCAAAATGTCATTTAAAAATTCATCTACGCTTTAATAGCACTTCTCTAGAAATAACCCCTGAAGGGACTTTTTAAATTTGTATAGAGGCATACATTTAATAATATTAGGTATTTTCTTATAAATGACAACAACAATGACAGACTTCTATACGTATTTCCATAGAGTATGTAACTTGTCTTAACTTGGCGCCGTTGAAGCATGTGAGATGTATGTTGGCCAATAAAACTAAATGATCAACACAAAACAAATTCAACAACACTTTCAATAAAAAAATATTTGGTCGGGGTACTCGGGGTTCCACAGCCCGTCATAATTATATTTATTTTTGGCCTAAGGAGGTAGACGCGTAGTACTGCCCTGGCTTAACGGCCTGGTGATGACGCAGGAGCCGAGAAGGTGACCCTGGGAAGTAGATGACCCGCAGAATTGAGATGGTGATTGGTGAATCTGGTGAGTTGAGGTGGGTCTCGAATACCGGCCGCCAGATGTCGCGACTGCGGTTTTCTGGGACCCAAACTTGGGACCCAGGAATTTATGTTCAGAAGGTAAATACCTAAAGGGTTTTCTGCCAACGTGGCGGTCAAAAGTTAATTAATCATAGTGGTCTGTCATAGTACTATGAGTAGATACCAGCCTATTTCTGTGCCACTATGCTAGACAAATACCTCTTCTCATACTGAGAAGGTGTAAGTATGGATCACTATGCTTGCTTAAGGCAGATTGACGATTTTAGACTTATATTAATGATAAGTCCAAGTTTTCTTACGAAATTTTCGTCCGATGTCAGTGATATCTAAGATAGACTTAGAAAGTACATATTGAAAAAATGGTTGTCTGTACGGTTTACGGACGATAGTTTCACGTGATAACGTCATAAAGAAACATAATGGCTAACATAATATAACATAAGCTAATAATGGCTTCCGTCGAGGTGGGCGGAGCTTAATGCTTGGGCCGATCGTGCCTCTCTATCGCTTGTTCCGCGCTCTCGCTTGCACGCTCAGGCTCAGGCGGAACGTGACACTTTTTCGTGCGTGGAGCCGGTGTTCATCGATTTAACATTAAACGTCAAAAGTAACATTGGTAACGAGCCCACAACCTCATACATGAGAGGTGGCCTTAACTACTGGACCATCACGATGTCAGGACTGTAAGTCAATATCTTCATGTCAACCTTTAGACGCCTACTGCTTTTTTTTTTTTTTTTTTTTTTTTTTGGTACGGGGTGGAAAATCCTCATGGATGTCCTCCGCCCTGGGGCGGGCGGAGGGGTCTGTCAGACTCTTACTGACTAAAAACCACCCCGGTGTTCCATCTCACACCTACGTCGGGGGTCGCGGGAACTGGAGATACTTCCGCAACCCCCGGCTGGTGCCGGCCCGCTGCAGCGGGCCACTTCTCGGGTCAGGGGGGGGAGTGAGGTGTTAGACTCCCCCCCGGACGTCTTAGAGGGGCGCGCGTGGAACACTACGCGCCGCCACCTCGGGTCCTGGTGTATGTGGGGGGCGACAGACGTCCCCGAGTCTGCCGCCCCTGGACCCATTTAGGGGGGCCGGAAGAGGGCGTTATCCGCCCTCCGCCGACGCCCGGTGCGCCTGCTGCGGGCAGGGTGGGAGGTTGAGATCTCCCTCTCCCTTTCCGCAGCCTCCTTCTGCCACATGACACTTTCGCAGAAGGAAACCACCGCGTCCCAGGACTCTGCGCTGTCGACCATCGACTCGACCACGGCCGACAGCGACAGGTCACTGCCCACTTCTGAGACGAGGGCACGGCGCGGCCCCTCCCAAGCGGCACATTCCGCCAGCGTATGCCGCGCCGTGTCCTCCCGGCAGTCGACGCAGTGGTGACACTGGGCGTCCGGCTCCCTGTTTATGCGACACAGGTACTTCCCGAAGCAACCATGCCCCGAGAGCACCTGCGTCACCCGAAACGACAGGGAGCCGTGCCTCCTCCCGAGCCAGCGCTCGAGCACTGGCCGGACCGCCTCGATGATAGCGAGGCCGGCGGTAGGGCGCGAAAGCCTGTCCCGCCATTCCGCCACCAGGACCTCGCGAAGCTGAGACCGACGCAGCTCCATGCGTCGCTGCATCGGTCGCTCGCCCCGCGCCCGCGCTTCCTCGCGCCACCGGTACAGTGACGCGAGCACCTTCGCCTCCAGGTCCCAGGGCGGGGTTCCGGCCAGTGCACAAGCCGCCTCGTAGGAGATCGTGCGATATCCCCTGATGACTCTGACGGCCATCGCGCGTTGCGGCTTTCGCAGCACGGCGATGCTTCCGGCCGTCAGGTCTGCCGCCCAGATCGGGGCCCCATAAAGGGCCATCGATCGCACGATCCCCACGTAGAGCCGCCTGCAGACGGCGCTCGGGCCCCCCAGATTGGGAAGCAGCGTTGACAACGCCCCAGCCGCGCCCAACAACTTGGGCGCCAGCCGCTGGAAATGAGGGCCAAAATCCCATCGGCTGTCGAGCACCAGTCCAAGGTACTTCATGGTGGACTCGACAGCTATTCTGGCCCCCGAGACGCCTACTGCTGCACTAAGGTATCCCCCAAGGGTTCAGCCGTAATCGCCATGCCTGGCCGATGCATGTTGGCGATCGTAGTAGGTGTTATGGTACTCTGAAGGACGCAGCTGCCCATCCTCTGGTCAATATCCCTCCATCGCCTTCTACTACACCCACGTGTAGAAATGGTGTGGTGCTATCGCGACCGATGTGTCGCGACCGCACCGGCACAGCACGGCTCAAGTACTGTGAGTAGTATCGTACATACATTTCAGCAAGGCTACAACTTGAGGTTATGTAAGGTACCTCATCACGTTATAGTACCTTCCTAAAGCATTTCACACAAGGCGCCCCCCATGACATAAAAATAATGATTGAGCTCTACGAGTAAGCACGATCAAACATGGCGTCGTTTTACGCTTTAATTTCCTGACTTGGGAAGCGAAGTACGAGGTGACGAGGAAGTGAAAATCGTGGTAGAACTGACATTAATAACTACTTCCCAATATAGCGTTAAACTACTTTGTAAGTAGCTATTGTAGTACCTATAGTGTTTTTTATTTTATTTTAGGTACAGTCGAACAAGCTAATTGGTTTACAGCCAAAAATATTCATCTTTCTACTGCACTCACAATATTTAATTTTATTCCATTTTCTCATCTCGAGCACGTAGGTATCCCTGGTATCTACGTAATAAAAAAAAAAAAAAAAAATGTTAGTGTAGTAAAAAGATGAATATTTTTGCCTGTAAACCAATTAGCTTGTTCGACTGTACATATTCTCATACAATTGAAAAATCTGTTTATAATGTCAAAATACAGCTTTAAATGAAAGTATATACGAAAGACTGCCTGACTGTTTGTTCCATCGAATCTCTGTAACGGCTGGACCGATTTTAACAGAACTTCCACTGGTAGATATGTAGCTGATGTTATAAGGAGTACCTTAGGCTACTTTTATTAGGGAATAATTTTAGGGATCCGCGCAAAAAAAATTAAATCCCCGCTGATAGCCGACAATCAAGCGGACAAAGTCGCAGACATTAGTTAGTGTACCTATACAAATTATTGTTAAACTTGTTTTCTTAAAATAGTAAGTATTGGGTTTCTTACCTTTTGGTAAGGAACCCTAATTAAAATAATAATTGAAGTTTGATTAGAAATATATTTACAGTACGAACATTACCTCATGTTAATTAACTTCAAACATTGGTACAAATGTGTAGTTAGCAAGCATTAATTAAAAGTAGTAGGTACGTACAATGTTGTTCATTAATTCTCAGTAGTTAAAACCATTACTTATAGACTGTGTGATTGTTAATACATTTTTCTAAATCAGCTTTGGTACTTATCATTAATGCGGCTGGCACTAAGGACCTCGTAAAAATAGGGTACCTACTTTGTAATATAATATTTCAAAGAAATCTAAGTAAAACTTTCTAAGATAGAAAACGAGGTCTCAAATAAAATCAGCTCTTTATAACTTTTATCTAACGGTTTCTGATCCTATTTGCATAGGCTTTAGAAATAGGATGGAAAAAAATATAAAAACTTGAGGGTAGTAAAACTTCGCACCCATTTTGTCTTTTTCAGGCCACTGAACAATTTGCATATGAAAATACTTTTTCTATTACATATTTTGCTTTGAAATCAACTGATTTTTTGTGGGGAAATGAAAAATGTTTATTTAAGGTTTTACACAGCCTTTGACGTTGGTTTTTGTTAATTTATGAAAGAATACAAGGTACGACCTCAGATTATCAAATAAAAGACAGAAAGACCATGCGGAACACTGCGAGTGAAGCCACAAAAGCAAATACAAATTCAATAACGAATACCTACAATCTCGTGATTCTATTGCGAATTTTTATTTGTATTAATATTTGTTTTTTTTACAATGCTTCGCTTCGTGCTGTAGGTACTGACACGAGTCAGTACAGCGCGAAGTGAATTGTAGGTACCTATTCGTTTTTGAATTTGTATTTGCTTTTGTGACTTCACTCTCAGTGTTCCACACGGTTTATCTGCCTTTTGTTTCATAATTTGAGGGTACGACGTCAAAAATTCAAAGTAGCGATGTTAGGACCGAACTAGTGGATAGGTTTGGCCCTGCGGCTACTGAAATTACAGGAATACGAAAATTTGTGGCTTATTGAACACCCAGTACCCACACAAATTCTTATTAACCTTCCGTTACCGTATCTACCGGTCATAGCAGTCTAAATTAACCCTGAAATGAAATAACAAAATCTTATGTCTTGTACATAAGATTTTGTCATTTCCATGAAAGTATGACGCAGAAGTTCTGTTAATTAGACTTAATGAGATCCCAGGGAAGTCGTATTCTTATTGTCTCACTTGCTAAAGCTTTACGGGATGTAGCACTATTTTCTTACGAAGACTTCCATATTTTTAAAACAGAAAAGTGAATAACAACTTGTTTACTTAATTTTATTATTTCTTACTTTCTTTTAGGCTTAGGAATGGTAAATTGGTTTCCATATGGATCAAGTTAGTAATTAAATACAAAAATATGTATAAATAGACTCCGCCAGTTTTTTTGTTATTTGAATAGGTACTGTCTGATTCTCTTCTTCCAAATAGATATGATATACCTACGTGCAGTTGTTTTGAACATTAAATTATACGGCGTTACGTTTGTATGAATGGAAAATTACTTTAGATGCGGTCATCAGAAATGTCTAGACCTAAACTTTAGTATTTTTATTACTAAGAATTCTAGACTTCTTAAAATAGACTAGAGTTTTTGTGCAACGAACAATCTTGTTTTATCGACCCAATAAATCTGAATTTTTACTCTGACTGCACCTATTAAATAAATAAATGAGTGTCTAAGAACACTTAAAATGTTATAAACTTTTATTGATAGCATAAATTAAAAGGCTTTCTTAAATAATATAAATATTTTATTTCTGGTGAGTAAAATTCCATTGCGGATTAGGCACGCGGATTAAAGTTATTAAAGAATTTTATCTTAACAACTAAAACGTTTTTAGATAGGCACCTACGTTTAATGTGTTAATAGCGGCGACATTTTATCGAAAGTATTAAGAGGAAACACAAGGGCCGTTTTTCCATACAAACTTAGTCCCCTGTTTCCTCCCTGAATAATGCCAGTAGATCAATATTTTTTTTTTTAAATATCCATGGCTACTATTGGCATGTCTCTATGTTTTCCTTTTTCTCATAAATTTATTATTAAAAGAGATATGAATATTCAAAAACCTAAAAAATTGGCATGATTTTCCGCTGTGTTCAAACATTCAGAAAACAAATTTGACTTGATTATATAAAAAATAGAAAACATAGGAACACGGCAAAAGCCTTTCTTTATGAAAAAAGCAGTTAAATCGGTTAAGTTTTGGAGAAGAAATCAGGGAACTACAAATCATTGATTTTGTGTACTTTTAATAGGTATTTTCCGTCAAAGCTGCAGTTGTCTCTATCGCACTCTGCGGTTCGTGTTCGGGCATCGCGCGACAGCAATAGATTTTACAAATACCTAATGTTCAATTCTCTAGCCCGTGGTATTTCCTCTTAATTTCCAATACAAAAATGAGTGGTTATTTACTAAAATAATTGTAATAAAAAGTATTGAGTTATTTTGAAGTTAGGTATTTACACATATCCATACTAATAGATATTATAAATGTGAAAGTAACTCGTCTGTCTGTCACATGTTGGTGCGGAACTCTGTTCACGATACTCCAAGTGTTGGAAATAAATTCCTCCAACACCACATTTCCAACGCGTCTATTTTCTTCTTCTCAATATCTCTCAGAGTCCACGTTTCAGTGATCTTAACTAAAGTTCAAATTAAATAAAATATGCAAAATTACAAAGTAAAATAACATTGTGAAGAACTTGTTTTGCTTTGGATTTTCGAACACTTCAAAGACATTCAATTTGCACTGATGATTATTTACGAGACGAGATCTCGTTTAGCTGCATACAGCACAGCAAACTAATTATTTAGTTTGCTCAGCATATGTATACTTCAAGACTAATCTTGCCGTACCTAAAACTGTTTTTGTACCCCAACAGTGGTTCTATTTACCCCACCATGGGGACAAAAAGAACCAGTCAACTCACTTTCCAAAATCGCCAGTATCTTTGTTATATAGTACAGGGTCTCCCTAGTTTGGGGTCAGATGGCCGTGTGTGAAAATGTCCCCACATATTATATTATATATACAAGACTAGCTTTTGCCCGCGACTTCGTCCGCGTGAATGTTGATTATCGCGGGTGCAGACAAAGTCGTGTATTAAAAAGTAGCCTAGCCGGAAGTCGATTTTTTCCAAAATCGGTTCTGACTTTGCTTCTGACATTTAATAATAATAATAATAATAAGCGTTGCGAGCGTTGGGCATCAATGCTTCTGACATGAAACAATCGTTGAAGGAGCGCTTCTTTGGCCGCCTGAAGAAAGTATTTAATAGTGTTTTGTCAGGCGGAAACAAGGTGCGCGCCTTCAACGGATGGGTCATGCCAGTTCTGATGTACTCTTTCGGCATACTCAAATGGACACAAACGGAACTCGATGCCCTGGATAGGAGAGTCCGTACATTGTTGACAGCATATCGGATGCATCACCCACGGTCATCGGTGATGAGACTGTATATCCCGCGGAAGTGTGGCGGTCGTGGCTTCTTAAATGCTAAGACCCTGCACAACCGTGAGATATGCAGTCTCAGGGAATATTTCCTAGAAGCCGACGTGGGGATGCATCGAGATGTAGTTGCAGTGGACAAGGGCCTCACCCCGCTCTCCTTGGCTAAAGAGAACTGGTGCATACCTGTAGTGCTCAAGACTAATGATCGCGAGGAGGTTTGGAAGAGTAAGGAGCTTCACGGACGCTTTTTCCGGGCCCTACACGGGCCCGATGTCGATTTCTTAGCGTCCGTATCCTGGCTACGATTCGGTGATCTATTTGGAGAAACCGAAGGTTTTGTCTGTGCAATTATGGACGAAGTTATTATGACGAATAACTACCGGAGATTTATTGTGAAGGATGGCACTGTTGACATTTGTCGGGCATGTCACCGACCGGGAGAATCAATCCGTCACATTATCTCTGGATGTTCTCGTCTCGCTAACGAAGAGATATATGCAAGTAGCATAGACACAACCTTGTGGCCAGGATTATCCATCAGCAACTTGCTCTGAAATACAACCTCGTGGAATCAGAAGTACCATACTACAGGTATGTGCCCGATCCAGTTCTTGAAAATGGCAATGTCACATTGTACTGGGATCGATCCATCATCACTGACAGGACTATTGTAACCAATAAACCTGATGTAGTGGTGGTGGATCGATTGGAGAAGCGCGCAATGATTATTGACATAGCAGTTCCGCATGACGTGAACCTCGTGAAGGTCGAGAAAGACAAGCAAATAAAGTATCTTGACTTGGCCCGCGAGGTTGTCGACATGTGGGATGTGGACTCAGCGATCATTGTGCCGATAGTTGTTACTGCCAATGGCTTAATTGCCAAGAGCCTCGACCAACATCTAAGGAGGCTCTCGTTAGGCGGCTGGATCAAGGGCTTGATTCAGAAGGCAGTACTTCTGGACACGGCTCGCATTGTCAGGAGGTTTCTCTCTCTGGAGCCCTGACCGCCGGTAGCTTGGACCCTGTTCCCGATACCGATGGGCTACTATTTTTTATATTTTTAAATGTTTTTATTTTTTATTAATATTTAAAAATATATTTTATAGGTAAATATAATTAATAAATGATAATAATAATAATACCGGTGAGGTACAATTTTTTTATATTTTTAAATGTTTTTGTTTTTATATGAATATTTAAAAATGTAATTTAATATGTATATAAAATAAATGAATGTGAATAATAATAATATATTTATTTGCGAAAAACACGGTATACAAAGCTGTTAAATAAGTGTAAGATCCAGCATGTTTTGCTTAGAATTAAAGCATGCAAACTTATAGTCAGGTACCTAAACGAACGTTAAGAATTACATATTGAACAGACAAAAACATAAAAAAAGGATATTACAGTCTATGTTCCAAAAATTGCTTAACACTATAAAAAATATTTTCAGTTAACCATTTATACAACTTTATTTTAAAAAGCCTACAGTTCAACGTTTTTAGAGTATTTGGTAATTTATTAAATATCCGTACAGCCATAACTAGACAGCTCTTATTATATTTTGCTAGCCTACAGATCTCTTCTAGTACAAGTCTGTGTTGGTACTGGCCACGCCGACTACGTGAGGCTACTTCGTCTACTGTTTTAAACAGCTCTATATGTTTTCGTACAAACATAGACACTTCATATAAATATAATGAAGGCAACGGTAGCAAACCAAGCTTTTTAAAAATAGGTTGACAGGATTCATCCGATGGGATTCCGTAAATAGCTCGCAAACATTTTTTTTGGGCAACAAATGCTCTACTTTGGTCAGTACTATTTCCCCAAAAAATTAGCCCATACCGTAATGAGGATTCAACATATGCCTGGTATGACATCACAGCCGTTTTTATATTGGTGACATTCTTAATTTGCCTAAGGGCGTATGCAAATTTATTTACTTTATTACATACATGGTCGACCTGAGCTTTCCAGTCTAAGTGTTCATCTATTACTACTCCCAAGAACTTGGTTTGTGTTACTTGGGTAATCTTTGGTATATTCATTTTAAAATTAAATTTGTCATTATGAGATTTATTAAATTGTATGTATACAGATTTATTAAGATTAATCGATAAATTATTATTATTTAACCAGCTAATTAAATTGTCAATAGTATTATTTATGTCAGTTTCATGGTCAGTAATGGTTTTGAATTTTTTGTCACTAGTAACAATAATAGAGATGTCATCAGCAAAAAGGAAACATCTATGAATGGTTATATCAACTATGTCATTTATGTAAATTATAAATAAGATAGGTCCCAATATGCTACCTTGGGGCACGCCACATTTTATATTTTTATATTCAGACGAGTAGAGTGTCATGTCCCTCTTTTCATTAAGTTTAGTGATGGCGACACTCTGTCGTCTATCAGTTAAATACGATGATATCCACTGAAGTGGCAATCCTCTAATTCCGATAAACTCTAGCTTTGTTAATAATATGTCATGCGAAACAAGGTCAAACGCTTTTGACAAATCAAAAAATAAGACCGTTGTTAGGTGGTTGTTACTGACACTCGCCAGTACCGATTTTAAAAGTGAAAATATGGCTAAGGAAGTAGATTTACGTTTTTGAAAACCGAATTGTTCCTTGTTTAAAATGTTAAATTTTTCACAATAACTAATTAATCTTTGGTACATGCATTTTTCATATATTTTTGAAAGGATGGGTATCAGTGTTATAGGACGATAATTGTTTGTCACATTTTTCACCCTTTTTAAATATCGGCTTCACAAGGGACATTTTTAGGGCTTTAGGAAACACCCCTTGTGAAAAGGATAGGTTGATTAAATATGTCAACACACCGCTTATTTCATTAACACATATCTTAATAATTTTGGTGCTAAGTTCATCGTAGCCCTCAGAAGTAGTATTATTTAATGATAATATTTGTTGCTTTACCTCATTTTCTGACATGGGTGTGAGATACATCGAATTATCAATTAGATTTTTATTAGAGAACTTGTTGTTACAATTTTGCGTTCGGTTAGATTTTGTATAGTAATTATTGAAGGCGGAGGCTATTTCTACCGGTTTTGTAAATACGGTGTTGTCAATTTTAATGTGTTCAATATTGTCTTTGGGGTTGATATTGTGTATTTCGTTTTTTATTATTGTCCATGTGGCTTTACATTTGTTGTCATTCTTGTTCAAATACCTAATATTTCGTTTAGCATTTCGTTTAGCATTGTGGATACATTTTTGTAGCAGATTCGAGTATGTGGTATATTTTGTCTTGTTAGTGCGATTTTTATTTTTATAATATTGGTATCGTAGACAACGCTTAGTTTTAGAACTCTGCCTTAGACCTTTACTTATCCACGTTTGTTTTGTTTTTTTGTTTAAGTTTATTTTAACCCTTACCTTTGGAAAGCAGAGTTTGTGAAACAGACACATCAACTCATGGAAGCTATCAAATGCCATATTTGCATTGTTCTCCATGTATATGTGTGCCCAAGACAAGTTTTGTAAGCATTCTCTAAACTTACGTATATTGTCCAGATTGTAATCTCTTTTGAAGATATTATTATGGTATATTGCTGTTTTTGTTGTCTGAAACCTTAAAGGGAAGCTTAGCATTTTCTCTCTAGCTCTTGAATCACTCTATCTGTGAATGACAACCGCATTGAAATCCGTTGCGTAGTTTAAAAGATAATAATTATAACCGTACAGACGGCGGAAGCTTTATTTTATACTATGTAAAGAAGATTAGGCAATATAATATCAAAATTGGACCTGTGTGCCCCGCTCTACTCTAATTTAATATGTCTTTTGACATGCTTATGTTCGATGCCAAGCTTGTGGGTTACAGCATAAAGATCAACGTACGTTACGAAAGTGGGGCTGCAAAGTGCAGTGTGGGGTACAATGAATAATAAATGTCCCTTGCCTGGCAACCACGAAGTAAACCATTTCGTATGGCAACTGATGTCTTCGATACGTCGGAAACGCTTGGGACTTGGATGGTTACCAGAATTTCACGCTACTTTCCCATATGGTCGATACGAATAAGTCTTCTTCTTGATTCACTCTACATGTGAATGACAACCGCATTGAAATCCGTTGTGTAATTTAAAAGATAATAATTATAAGCGTACAGACGGCGGAAGCTGTGTTTTATTTTTTTATTTTATTTTATTTATTAAAACAAACAATTACACACTGTACATGGTTAACAATAGCTTACAATCAAAATTTGTTTTATACTATGTAAATAAATAAATAAAAATAAAAAAATAAATAAATATCTTTATTTCAGATCCAAGATCCATATACAATTTAAAAAAAGACACATGACACTAAATTAAGTACTTAAAAATAACAAAAAAACAAAATAAATTCTAAACAGCAAATATGAATATTAAGCTTAATATTCGTAACTTACATATGCATTTAATATGTATATTACGAATATCAAGCAGCTATCTCAAGCCAGCGCCTGTAGGTACTAGAGGCACATAGACGGTCAGCTAAACTCTTAATAATACTGTTCTTACACGTACCAACCCTGTCCATGAATGATGCAATTCGGCTCCTCTGAATAGCATTGAAGGTGTTCAGCCCCGCCTCCATAAACATTCCGGAGGCGCTACAATAACGGTCTAACCCCATAAGCTGTCTAAATATGTTATTATACTGAACACGAATGCCATCATGAGATCTCCTTGTATAGTTAGTCCAGAGAAAATTAGGCAATATAATATCAAAATTGGACCTGTGTGCCCCCGCTCTACTCTAATTTAATATGTCTTCTGACATGCTGCTTTTACATTCCAAACACGGCTGAAAACTTTAGCGTAATTTGGTCGATGGTTTGTCTTTAGAATGTAAAATAAGAAGCATGGTTTAAATAGACACTGGCGATAATCGACCTTAAATTGTTTTTATAATGTAGCACGAGTTTGTTTAAACAATTGATTTTAACTTTAAGCGCCATCATAATTATCTATATATCGGGGTGTTCGAGCGGCTGTGACACCACGTGTCGCTACTGATCCGTTATCTCTTAGTTTTCCATCGTGAGGGTGTAACGTTGCAGGTGTTCAGACAATAATACTCGCAAAATAACTCAAGTAGTTTACTTAAAAACATTGTGACAAAAATGTACAATAAAGAGTAAGGATTACAATGATTAACACTGATTAAATGAAGTTACAATAGTTTTTCAACTTTAAAAATTAGAGCCAATGGATTTGTGACGTCTGCATCAAAAGTGATCAGCTCCGACGCCATGACATTCACAACCCCAATCGGTGATACCCGCTCTAAATTTAAATTACCATTTAGTCGAAAACAAAACGATTAATCGTTAAAAAAAAACCAATAGTTTGTACATGATTAAAAAAATAACAAAATAAATCATAACCACAGTATACCTAAGTATTAGTACTATCGTACAGTAGCGACACGCTCCGTCCCCCACCGAAACACTGTTCCTCACGTCTACCCGCGCCGCATGGGCTCTGGGCCTCTGGCAACGTCTTTCAGTTCAGACTTGTGGCGCGTAGAAACGTGTATTCGCTCATTTGTGAAAAAGAAAATCGAAATATTTTATCTTTATGTATAAAAATCTTCTGTGCGTTTGTATGAAAGTAAACTCCTCCCTCCTAAACGGCTGGATTGATGATTTTTTTTGTGTGTATTCAAGTTCATTTGAGAAGAGTTATAAATTAAATACCATGAAATACAAGTTGGAAGAAATAAATAAAAAATCTATAATTATTATAGAATACTGTGTAAATCATTCCCTCATCAACCGTCATTCCCTCTTAAATGCAATGAGGAAATGACCTTGAGGGAATGACGAATTTTAACTAAAGCTACAAACTTCTTTGGAAGTTCGAATTTCAAACCTTGAAAGAATCGAGTACCTACATGAGAGAAAAAAACACTTGTGTTGAGGCCGGTATCGCGTATATATCGCGCCGATATCGCGGTAGACAGCCCTAGCGATATTAACTCACACATACGCACGTATCTGTGCAGTCTGCTATTTTTGTAGTAGTGTAGGCAATTATATCGTTTCGTTTGTATTTAGTGTCACGGGTGTGTCATAACTCTCAAAATTAACTGATTTTCATTATTCGATAATTTCACACGCCGATATATATAAATAAAAATGCAATAATTATCGGGATAGTAAGCAATAATACGTAAAACTAATTATAGAGTGCGCTACTCTCTCATACATAACGTAAAAAATACAACATTAACGCGGTTTTAATTTTGAATTTTGAAATTGACATTCAAATTTAAATTTCCTCATTTGGATAGGTCACCGTTTGGCCGGTGAGCTACATTTTTTTTTATAAAAAAAGGTGTGGTTCAGTCCCGTTAAGTATCAATATATCTTTGAACTATAATGACGCAGCCACACGCACGCACGATCAGACACGTATTACAATACTGGCTGGCAATTTGAATACCTGTAACTTGAGTCAACAATGATAAAAAACCTCATTAAAACTTTTAATTTTTATTTTATTCTTTTGTAATTTTTTTCTCTCTTCATTGAATATTTTTAATGCTTCTAACTAACAGTTTAGTAGTATTCTTATGCGTGCGTGTATCGTCAAGAAGCTTCGCGCCATGACACGATACACGCAGATGTGATTGGCTACCGTCGCAAACATTCGGGCTAAGTGTGTTACCGCGCGGGTGGCGGAACATCAAATTTGTAGAAAATGTATTTCAGAAATCGGCAGGTGTAATCGCAGTTAGAACAGATTGGATCCGATTTAGTGTAAATTGGTGGATTACTAAATTTAATTCTAATTGGTCTAGTTTAATATTCAATTTAATGTAGTGTGCTAACAACTTTGGTTCCTAAATAGATTTTCTACAAATTGTACAGTGTAATAAGCCTTTAACATATCGCGCTGCGTGGCTAGACTAGCATTGTTTATTTCGGCCGTTGTTTTCGATCAGTTCAGACGTGTGTAAAAATGGATGGAGCGATGAAATGGTACTGGAATTCCTCCATAATTATGAAGCTGAGCCCATCATATGGGATCCAAAAAATATGAATCACAAAAATATGGTGGCCAACACATGTAGAAGTGAAGAAAGCCGTCGTCCTTAATTAAACGTTTGAAAAAGATTTCGGCCATCTTGGATTATTGCATGATAGTTCATGCAAAATATCGAAGCCGCTAATGTGACCACTGCTTTTATCGCGATAAATTTTTAATGTCAAAACGTACGAAGCGTCGGCACGTACATTACTTCGGGACAATACACGCTAAAGCGGCCGAAGCATTAGGCTCAAAAATACCTATTACATCACACACACACATTAAATTATAGCTAGACTAACTTAGTGTATAATTCATCAAAATGAATAAAACAGGTTTTAATCACTATAAACAAGCGAGTGCAAACACCTATTCCAAAAACTCACATTTTGAATTGAAAACTGGTTGCCTACACGTGTCTGACACAAATTTTATAGGTATCTCTTTTATCTATGACATGCCGATTAGTTGTCTAGACAGTTAATACCTATGCTACAATAAATATCTTTAAATAAACGTTTAGCATCTTTATTACACTGACTCATGCATTAAAAGTTTTAACTTGGTTGGGCATCTATACAGATAAATTAAATTAAACTGTCTGCTTGTATTGTCAAAATAGCAGCTTTTAGTACTAAATGCATAATTATGTAAGTAAGTACCTATATAAATAAGGTATTTATATCACAAAAACAATTTAAAATGTTTATCTGCCTGTCTGTCTGTTTATTCCGGCTAATCTCTGGAACGGCTGGTCCGATTTTGACGGGATTTTCTTTAGCAGATAGCTGATGTTATAAGGAGTAACTTAAGCTACTTTTGATTTTAAGAAAAAAATTAGGGTAGGTACCGCGCAAAAAAATCCCTCTCTTATCCCACAATCACGCGGCGAAATCGCGGGCATCAGTTTTTATTATAACTCAACTCATACTTTGAAAGTTTTAATTAGGTTGGGCAGTATCATAATAATTATTAACTGAAACTGAAATCGGACTAAATAGCACCCCGTGGTTTTTCGTCGGGGTTTAAAACCGACTACTAAAAATAACATCCGCTTTCTGATGTTAAAAATAACTAAAATCTGTACTGGGGTATTATTTTAATATTATAATAACTTCATAGTTATTTAGTGAGTAATATTTTTTCTCTCATGTGGCTACACCAAAGGTAAGTTTGGTATAGTTTGGTTGTGGTACAGTTGACGTGCAGTTCACGCGCAGCTTACGCGCAGTACAAAGATTACAAGAATACCGTTTATCACTCAAACTTGAACTGAACTGCAACTGCACTACAACTTCATCGGCGCGTCATTAAATTACGTGAATTAAGCGCCAGATTGTATAAACGCATTTGTTGTACCTAAAACCACGTAAAACTGAAAAGTGAGGTTACTTTAAGTATAACTACATAAATAAGTTTTTTTTCAATTCTTACTTAGCATAATAATTCTCGATCTATCACAATACAGTCCTGCTTAACCTCGTGGTTTAAAACAGCTGTCTACACTTGCTTTGTGAATATTTTATAATGCTGTATTATTAGTGTAACTTGCAGAATTATTTGAATTACGTTGCGTGGGATCCAATTGTAGTATTCAGTATTTAATTTCAAATCTACCTCGTAATTCCGACAAACCAAATCTCGAGGAACTTTAAACTGACAGCTTATTATTTAAACCTGCAATATGACCATTGAAAATTAAATCTAAACATGTCATTATTTTGCCTATTTGCAAAAATAATTTTTCGCTAATTTCTTTTTGAAGCGTTCATTTGTCACCTCCCATATCTTCCCGTGGGTGTCGTAAGAGGCGACTAAGGGACTTACCAGAGAATGGGCAGCAGCGTTCTCTGTGCCTTTGTATAACAACCATACTGCGATCGCCAACCCGCCTGCCAATCGTGGCGATTATGGCAAAACCCCCCATTCTGGGCGGAGGCCTATGTCCAGCAGTGGACGTCTTTCGGCTGAAATGATGATGATTTGTCACCTCACTAAATTTTCGAGGATTTTTTTGACTGTTAACCTACACTGTTGCGATTTGACTACCGAATTTCACATCAAAATTTTTGTCATTACACAGATGTTAACTTGATCCTGAAAATGAGATTATTTTTCGCCAATATTGCCAACTTTGCCAAGCAATTAGGTTTCTCCTTATAGGTACGAAAAAATAGAAATTCTGTTTGAAATATTGATGGATATTATGATTGTAGACGGAATCATCTCTACTTAAAACATCTGCATTAGTAGGTACTTTTGAAAAATTTTACAGCAAATAGGCAGTTGTGTTGTTAAACCTACATAATAGAAGCGTTTTACCTGAAATAAAACGCATATTAAAATACTTACCTCACTGGAAGCTTTATATTGAGAGAGCATATCCGTTTCCGTCGATTTCTTATCAGTTTTAGTACTACTCAGTGGCGCCACCTGGTGTTTGCTTGCCATTTTAGTTTCGTAAAATGTAACGAGCATCTTTTTGTTCATTGGCTCAATATAACCAGGCAGAAGTAAACTTAAAGCTTCCAGTGAGGTAAGTATTTTAATATGCGTTTTATTTCAGGTAAAACGCTTCTATTAAACTACTTGACCGTCACTGGAAGCTTTATATTGAGACCTGTTTGTTATCGCCTGGTGTCGCCACTAATATGATAACGCCAATGTGATAGGAAATTAAAGATTTTAAAACACAAATTACTTCATCAGAAAGTATATTTCTTACATTATGTGAAAAGTATGCAGGTACACATATATTGAATTAATCTGTTGTGATAGAATTAAACAAATACAATTACAAATTAAATAAAAATAAATAAATAAATAAAATAAATATCTTGGGACAACTCACACACGGTCATCTGGTCCCAAGCTAAGCAGAGCTTGTGTTATGGTAACCAGACAACTGATATACATACTTATATAATTTATAAATACATACATATTATAGATAAACACCCAGACACAGAACAAACAATCATGCTCATCACACAAAGTTTGTCCTGGGTGGGAATCGAACCCACGACCTCCGGCTTAGCAGTCAGGGTCAGTGACCACTAGACCAACAGGCCCGTCAGCCCGTTATAATCAGGTCCTATTCAGCGTTAATTAATCGGATTAAATAATTGCGTAACATTTAGATTTGAATCAACACTTCTTATAACTTCTCTTCTGTAGAAATTCTTAAATGTATTAGCGGATTGCCAATTTCCTCGAGATAGGATTTCGTCAAGGGGATGATTTTCTAGCCAACTTTTAGAGGCTACTGCAGACCGTGTACTTCCCGGAGTTGCTGTGATACCAGCTTCATTGAATAGGGTTTTTACCCACCCTGCGATGACGGTGCGTGAAGCGGGCTTCGGCACACCTCTAACTGTAATAAACAAATTAAATGATTTTGTAGCATTACGTCTCTCATTTAATAATTGTATAGTCCTTTCTATCCAGAATATAGGATTTAGGTTACGATTGTTGGAATTTACAAGAAGTTTCCAGCCGGACTGTCTGTGATTATTGCAATCTGTTTTCGAACCAAATTGAGGCCATAATATAACACTGTTCTCTGATCTATTGTAATGGTCAGGATCAATTCTAAGCAGCGTTAAGTCATGTATGCGTCTACCTGAGCAGAGCAGTAATATAGTTGCAGTATGGCGAGATACTTGAAAGGTATTGTCCATGTCTACTGTGTAATTGCTTAGAAATGTAATTAATTTACTGACATCCCAAATGGGTGGCTTAGACGGTTTAGGATTTTCCAGAGCAATTGATTTTAGAATATGTTTTACAAGAACATGTGAACTTAATTGACTGGATCTTTCAACATTACACAAAGTGGAAACGACAGACTTATGTAAAATAATTGTATTATATGCTAATTTATGTATTAGATGCAAATCAGATAAAAATTGGGCTAATTGCGTACCTGTAGGATTATTCGTGTCAATATTTTTAGATAAAGACCAGGAAGTCCAACGTTTCCAAGCCGCCTCATATGTTTTTAAGGTAGATTTACGCCAGGAATTTTTGAGCAATAACTGTTGTTCAGCGGTCCATGTTTTTATTTCCTCGGACCACCCCCACATTTCCAGACTTCCAGAATGATTTTGTCCACTTGTGGTGGTGGAAGTCCTGTCGTTGTGTCGACCAGATGTGCCTGTAAGTTTTTCAGAGTTAGAGGTGGTGCTAGCGCTCGGAGTTTGAGGTCTGCTCGCCAAAATACCATCTCCCATCGAGGTACTACTATTAAAAATATTCCTGTTGATTGATTGAGGTGTGTTAGGACTTTTGGGATTAAGAACGGAGGTGGAAACACCCACGCGAGTGGATAGTTCCATGGAACACTGAATGCATCGTGAAAGATTGCTTGTCGGTCTCTCAGGTCTCGGGATACGTAATTGTAAACTACGTACGCTGTCGCGGAGGCAAACAAGTCTATTATTGGGGTTCCCCACTTTGCAAATACCATTTCCGTACAGGCTGGCAGTAGATGCCATTCCGGAGGTTGGCGAAAGCGTGATAAGTGATCCGCATGATTGTTGTACTTGCCTGGGAGATGGTGTATGCTGAAGTGTATTTGAAATTGGTCTAATAAATTCAGAATTTGATAGGTTAGTTCTATTAATGGTAAAGATTTCGTACCTCCTTCGTTTCTTAGGTAACTGACAGCAGTCCTGTTGTCGCATTGTATTAGGATCGAGCTGTTGCAGAGTAGGTGAGCGTTGTCTCGAAGGGCACGAAATATGGCTAACATTTCTTTTTGGTTGCAGTGCAGTGCTTGTTCCTCTTGCGACCACTTGCCCGATACAGCTAGATTGTTCAGTTGCGCTCCCCAACCCCTGTTTGATGCATCTGTTGTCAGGAAGTTTGCCGGCGGTGGGTAATGTAAAGGTGTTGATGACTGACAATTCAGAGTCCACCATTCCAGTTCCTTTTGAACATTTTGTGGTAGTGGGTAGGATTTCGATAAAAGGTCTGGTAGCGAGTTCATGAACATTAATAATTGCCGGTGATTGAGCCGGCCTCGAGGAACAACGTAACTGGCAAAGTTCAGGAGTCCTATTATTCTCTGCAATTCCTTTAGAGTTGTTCTTCCTCGCTCGAGAACTTGTCTCACTTTTTTGACTAGTGAAAAAGTCTTTTCTCTTGGCAGGGATTTTAAATTGTCCCAGGGACTCCACAATATTCCTAAATACGTAATAGTCTTTTGAGGACAAAGAACAGATTTCTCGAAATTTACTTGCCAACCAAGATTTTGTAATGTGTCTAATGTGAGCTTGACATGATCTCGAAGAACGTGTACATTTTGGTGTACTATTAAATAGTCGTCGAGATAGACGATGATTCGGATATTCCAGCGTTCTCGTAATACTTCGGCAACCCAATTCGTTAGTATTGAAAAGGTTTTGGGTGCAGTGCTCAAACCGAACGGAAGGCAGGTCATCTCTAACAACTCTTGGTTGTATACTAGGCGAAGGAAGCGCCTGTGTGACTTTGAAACTTTTAAGTGGAAATATGCTTGGGATAGGTCCACTTTGCACATCCAGTCTTGTGGTTGCAGAAAGTCCGGGATGCGATACATGTTGATTAAGTGAAATGGTTGGGTTTTTACAAATTTGTTTAACGCTTTTAGGTTGAATATGGGACGGGCTGATCCGTCGGGTTTTGGTATCAGAAATAAAGGGGAAACGAAACTCGGTGAGAGTTGAACAACTTTTAAAATGCCCTGTGCTTTCATTTCGTTTGTTATTGCAGACATTTCTTTTGAGACAGGTGTTTGCAAGAGACCACTGGTTACATTTGGGTATATCAGAGGCGGTTTGTGGGAGAATGGTATGCGATACCCTTGAATTAACTTTAAAACAATTTCTGGTGCGCCCATTTCCTTCCATTTCGAGTGGTAGTTCGCTAACTGACCTGCTCGAAAACGATTCGAGTCATTGCTTGTATCGTTTTTGGTTCGCTCGAGATATTTTTGGAGGGTTTGCACGTCCTCGGCCTCGGTTATTTCCACGATCGGGCCGCGAGCCTCGGTTGTGAAATGAACCTCTGTTGTTGGTATATTGATCGAATTGACTTTGACTTTTATTCGTGTGATTGGAGCGAAAATATCCACCCCGCGAGGGTGAGTTGTCACAGGCATGCATGTGCATCGGTGTACCTGATTCTTGGCAAAAATATTGAGCTTCACGCGATGAAACTACTGGTTTATGTACGCCTTGCCCCCGCGAGGGGCGGCGGTTTGGTTGATAAGGTCTAGTATGTGAGTCAGTTTTTGGAGGCCAAAAAGCTTTACGTACACCGCCAGCCTTTTCTAATGCTGTCGTGAATGATTCGGGACTAAACAAATAGGTAGCTGATGGGGGAATTCTGTTCAAAGATGCTTTAACTAATGGGTCTCGAATTTGACTAGTTATTGTCTCTCGGCGCATTTCTATAGTTTCGGCTCGATGGCCACAAACTAGTTGTAAAAGGTCTGAGGAGATTTTATGCAAATCACCTTTTTGAAATAATTCTTCAACCTTCCCGCTTAAATTATCTAAACTGACATCTGTATTTTTAGCCCACAAAAGGAGATTACGAATAGCTTCTTGTAATGATTCTTTTTGTTTGAGAATGCAAAAAGTAATTGCTGCATATGATTTATCAGCATGTGCCAAGTGACGTAAGGTATCATACATTTTTACCTCTTCATTTGTGTCTAAGTCTATGTAACCTGGGGTGTGATTGTAGAGCTTTTGAGTATCAGAATACCTAATCTCGGACCAAGATGTGCTACCTAAGCGCTGGACATCTAGTAACATTTTTAAAAAACTATCGGATGTTTTCGGAACTGATGGTTCCTTTAGCTTTGTCTCGATAGCAAAAGTAAAGTCTGATTTTGAGTTTTGACCTTCAATTTCAGGGCACTGTTCGTCAAGATTATGTTGGTCATATAGTTCCCCACTGACCTCAGAACAAACTGATACACCATCATGGCAAGCAGTATGCATATTATTAGCAAAAACTTGTTGGCGTAGGTCACTGACTTCCTTTATAAGCTTGTCCAATGTCGGGTTGGACTGTTGGGCGCGCTTATTTTTCTTGCGGCGTGTGCGGCGCGACCGCTTGCCACGTTTTGGAGAAGACGAGCTTGAAGAGCTGCTGCTCGTCGTGCTGCTGCTAGAGCAGCTATAGTTTCTTTTACGTGTTATTCCACTCGTGCCGGCCACAGCTTGTGGTTCGGCAGCCGAAACATTTACGCGGTCATCCATTTAAAGTTATGCTAGATAGCAATAAGGTCTTGACTCACAATAAAATTCTAAGCACACACATATATATTAAAAATAGCTGGTAAGTAATAATTTAAGTGGTGATCCGAAGTCCAACACCATTCAAGGTAATGATCACTTACTTTAACAAAGTAGGGTACTTACAGTTTTTTCTTCAAAAAAATAACTCACCATAAACCAGCACTATATTTTAAACAATATTAATGATATTATGAATTTCCTTGCCTGGTAATTTAGAAGATAATGATCCGAACGGAAAACGCCGTTAAAAGTATGATCACTATACTATGAAATAAAATTTTTCAATATAGACATTTAGAAATATAAATTAGTAAAATTTAGAAATAAAATATAGTGTGATTTTTTGGCATCGGTCGTGAACCGATGAATGCGTACAAGTTGCTTCGACGGAGAACGAAACGCCAATGAACAAAAAGATGCTCGTTACATTTTACGAAACTAAAATGGCAAGCAAACACCAGGTGGCGCCACTGAGTAGTACTAAAACTGATAAGAAATCGACGGAAACGGATATGCTCTCTCAATATAAAGCTTCCAGTGACGGTCAAGTAGTTTAATATGTTTAATGGTTAGTAATTTATAGTAAACTTAGATAAAAAAAATAGAAGTGTTCCGAGAGTGTTACTTAGTGTTATTTATTGCATGCTCAGGCATGAAAATAGTCAATCACTATCTACACTATATACATTATCAACACCTCGTCCATCATTATCAAATAATGCCAACGGCGGAACGAAGTGAACTACCCTTCTTTTTTGTTTTCACTACGAGTAGAATTAGGATAATTATATCACAAGTCGACGAAAGACACGCGGACCTTAGATTGTCTGAAGTGTTCGACCTGTGAATTACGTGTATACATATAAATATTTTATTAGATGATGTAAATGAAATGTTTTAGTCAAGTAGATGACGAATCATGAATGTGTTCTTTAATTTCTACTACCTACTAAGGAATTATAGTTAATTTTATTTATTGGTTTTGGTCACTTAATATATTTAATTTAACAACGTCTAGCAATAATAAATAAATACTGCTACTGGTAATAATAAAAACTTCATGATTAATGATTAATTCCTGTTCTAACAAAAAAAAACACATTTGGGTAACCAGTCAAAGATTATAATCATTTCTTTAAGTTAAACATTTATCTATCTCCACAGACAGTTAACGTTTATTTATTATTTTCATTAGGAACAAAAACAAGTTATTCTAACGATCATCGCATTCAATAATAATGAATATTAATCATTTGACAGCCAACAAATCATAATGCGGTGCATAAAATAATCTAGTAAAATGATAAAATTTTAAAATAAAATGTTAGAGGAGATCGTTCACACGATACTCCCGAGCACACGGACATTAAGGTGTAAAAAGAAACCTTTTGCCAACCGAGCAAACAACAGGAAGAGACGAAATAAAAATACAGATGAAGATACAGATGAAACTCTTGGAGAACTCAATCTATCTTTGGACAATGCTGAAACACACGCGCTTAAAATACCGAGATTTAAAGTGCCAATGTTGATGTCATTCCTCATTTTCTATATATGTGTTTTAAATGTGATAATCTCGTGTGATGTTAGTATTAGTAATGTAAATATTAAAGAAAGAAAAGAAGGTCTATATGAACGTGAAATAATTAGAGAGATGCCGAAGTACTGGTATGGACATAAACATGATGGCTACGAAAGTTATGGAAAGAATCTGCGGAAAGGTCGAGCGTCAGCTAAACGACAGACTGATGATGCTAAACCAGATAAGTACGGCCCAGAAGCTCAAGAATTTATAAAGTATTATGATTACCTTAAGGATAAAGATGATGTACCTAACGCAACTGACTATCCAAGTTTTTTTCAAATGGGTAATTACATTCAAGATGACTCGCGAGCTGTGGGTTATCCACACGATCTCGCTTCCCATCCTTATTTTGTGAAAAATATTCAATTCAATTTGCGACCAGAAAGACACTTGTTCAAAGAAAAAATTATAAAACTTGGTGTTTTGTTGCCCGCTGATGCAAATCAAATATTTTCGCTCGGAAAAGTTTTACCCATCATAGAGATGGCAATCCCAGCTGTTACTGGCCCTGATGGGCCTTTACCAGGCTGGACCATATTGGTGGACTACAGAGACACAAGGTGTTCATCAGTAGAAGGACCTCTAGCTGCTTTTGAATTCTATGTCCACGAAGCCGCTGGTAAGCTTTTATTATTTGTTATTATTAAAGTATCCACCATTATATTGTAATTTCTGAAAGGCTATATCAACTAACTTACTAAAAGTGTCATTTTTGTTTTTAAAGTCTTATTATATTGCATAGCTTTGAACATATTTGCCAGACGTAAGTAATGGGGCGGTCTATGAATATCAACTGTCAATATGCATTTCAGATGCGTTTATCGGACCTGGTTGTGAGTACGTGATTGCTCCAGTTGCGAGATATGCAGGACCTTGGGGGATACCCGTCCTAACTGCTGGAGCTCAGGCAGAAGCTTTTGGATACAAGCAACCAAGTTACGGCACGTTAACTAGAATGATGGGCAGCTACACGCAAGCAGGTGTCGCGATCCGCAAAGTTTTTGAGGTAAATCCATGGGAATTCTGTATCAATGTTGTATGTGTAAAAAATATTTACGTTCTCTTTGACCTGTGATGTTTTATTTTTCGTTTGCGTTATTTTGTTTTGCTTTATCAAATTTTTCGTTTTATCAATGTTTGTGCTTTGCTTTTGTTTTTAAGTATCAGTCTAAATTACTTTGAAATATCTTTAAACTTTAGGAAACTGAGACAAAATCTGATTTTATATTTTGACATTAAAATTATGGCACTATATGTATACCTTGTT
The DNA here is from genome assembly GCA_947361185.1 of Charanyca ferruginea. Taxonomy (NCBI): domain Eukaryota; kingdom Metazoa; phylum Arthropoda; class Insecta; order Lepidoptera; family Noctuidae; genus Charanyca; species Charanyca ferruginea. The sequence goes on along the minus strand of OX376077.1, from coordinate 16,185,199 downwards.
CTTCAGAAGAACAAAGTGTAGTTACCATTAGTCAGTACGTACGTCGAAAAGTAAAAAAGGGCAGTTTGGACTGATACGAGCCAAAGGTACAGCAAAAGATATCTTAATCATAAATAATTTTAGAGAATCTAATAAACCAAATGGATTAGTGCTTAATTGAATCGTTAACCACTACTGCAATAAGTAAGCTTGAATTTGAATGTATCTCATAAAAATTCGTACTCCGTTCTAAAGAAAGTAGTCGAACGCATACCTACATAGCCGTACCGTTACCGGCAATCCTTTTTTGTAACTAAGAGCTCAACTGTCAATTAAGAGACACAATAGTTAAAGAATGACAAGCGATCAATATTTGGCTTCTGACGTCAACTAAATCATTAGAGTCGCAGATAAACCCTAAAAAATAACGTTATTATTGAAATGTTCTAGTAAAACTCTTCACAATATTAATACCACAAACGAGCTACGAGACCGTGTCGCTCCTTACAAATTGCGTTGTCACTGCCATATCTGCTGTATGAGACTGGCAAGCAAAATGGCCAGATGCAAATAATATATCCAGACTTTGCCAACATTTAAATTTACATTAGTATAAACAGACGTTACGATAAAGACAAAATGAATCAACTCAATCAAACTCCCAGTATTATTCCAATTAATCTCCCAGTATTATTACTTGTTGACAGGAACACTGGCTCTGGTTCTATTTATGTAAACTTTAGACCCAACACTTTATTGTACAGTTTGAGTGGTCCCAATGCACTTAGTGTTGAAATCAGTTGGAAACCTGCCCACTTTTGACGGAAAACTACTGTAAAGATAGTAGAGCTACAGAAACACACGAATTTAGAAAGAAAAAGATGAAATCACATAAAATTCCTTGTATCATTCTAATTGGAACTTAGAACATAATTAAAACATATTTTTTTAATTTCCTACACTGACAGATAATCTTATTCCTATATTTTTCAATTGATAAATATAAGTCTATGTTACTCAGGGAAAATGTAGCACATTAATGGTGAAATATTTTTTTGAAATCGGGTTTTTGGCTTTATTCAAAACATAGAAAAATACAAATCTTCCCTCTTTATAATATTATTAGTGTCGATGTAGATTACTAAGTAGGTATTGAAGTATAAATGCATAAAATTCATTTGTATTATCAGTCTGATTTTTCCAATGCAAAATCAAACTCAAAATCATTTATTTCAAATAAACCATTTACAGGTACTTTTGAATTGTCACAGTCAGTCAGAAAGTTGAAGCTGGCTGCTCGTTCCAAACAGTAGGTTTCTATGGAGAAGAACGAGCAAGAAACTCCATGAACACTCTTTTAAAATCAATAAAAAAAATATAAATAAATATAAATATATGTGGGGACATTTTCACACACGGCCATCTGACCCCAAACTAGGGAGACCCTGTACTATGGGTGTCAGACAGCTGATATACATACACAAATACATCTTTTTTTTTTGTAAATACGTACATATATAGATAAACAACACCCAGACACAAGGCAAACACAAGTGCTCATCACACAAATGTTTACCCTGGGCGGGCTTTGTAATAATATGTTACAAATTCCGGTTACATCATTCATATTGAATCTAGGGGTACAATGTGAGAACAATGTAACAAGTCGTGTACGTTAAATGCGAGGCAAATGTCTCTCCACTCACCACCCAATTTCCCTCTATTAAAGGATATTTGTAACCACTCTTTGTCGAACGAGTCTAGCTCATCATTTAAAAATCTAAAACGTCTTTAGAAATAAGCTGTCAAGTGTAAAGAACAAAAAAGAATATAATTTATTTCTTGACACAACAACATTTAATAAAACAACAAAAACGCATTTGTTATTTATATCTTCACAGAAAACATTTACAATGTTTTAACTTAACAATGAGCAAAGTTTCTACTTAAATAAACTTCTAACTAGCGTCAGACGAATTTGTATAACATTGTTTATTTTGAAAATATTTACTTAAATTTTTCAAAGATCGTCACTTTTGTCAAAATTGTGGGCTGATTTTAATCCGTAATTTGATTTTTTTAGTCTGGAATAAAAAACACCAAGGTTCGAAACTGAAATTGATTATTATTGTAGGTAGTGATTCTGTAATTTTGAGCAACGGCTAATGATTTTTAAATGATTTAGTTGCAATGATATTATTATCAGAAATATAAACTACAACAAAGAAAAAAACTACCACATAATATCCATGGAACGTAAAAGACACCTCCTAGTGTGAGTGCGGTGATCCTGACCAGACAATTAGAAAACCCAAGTAGTCTAACAAAAAGGAAAACCATCGATTCGAAAACAAGAAAAAGAAGAAAAGAAAACCAAATTCAAAAATAAATAACAATGAGATAAATAATATAAAACGAATTCAGACAGCAGACATGTTTTATTCGCAAGAGTTAAAAGATAGGTTGTCAAGTGTCAAATATAACCGCAAATTTTAATAAAATAATCATTGTATTCGTTTTATTTTTAGATCTGATTACATTTATTCAAGGTGAAGAATAATGTCAGAACATAAATGTATTATGAGACTCTTTTTATAACCGTAAGGCGACGAAAGCTTTGGGGTTAGCGCAGACTGATGCGCTAGACGTAATCATTGGAAAATTAACTACGACTAGAAACAGTTGTTGACGAGTTGATTTTATTTTTTCATGTAATTTTCAACTGGCTGCACTGTCAGCGTTGACCCTTAAAACAATATCTTATCTAAAAGCGATTAACTAATATTTAACGTATGATTTTTGCGTCGTCAAGAATTCTGTGTGACATGATAAGGAAGGAGAACAGAAGTACAATTCTAATTAAAAATGTTCAAAATCTATTCGCAGTACCATCACAGCGACAATCAATGTCAAAAATTTTAGTAAAATAAAACGAGACGTTTCTGACAGATTGAGACCAAGATTTAAATGTGATCGTTTCATAAAGTTAGTAGGGTTGTCCTCCAGATGTTCCTAATCCAAACTTCTCCCTTTCTCTCTGATGTAGCGAACTTATGATAAGATTCTAAATTCAAAAACTTATCCAGACTTTTAACAAAATTAGTACCTACTGACTTTTGTCCTCGGTTAAGCTTTCCGAGGCAATATTTGTTTCGACTAGGCAAAGTCCTTGACATAAAAAACTGACTCCAAGGTATAAGATTGGAATAAAGTTAAAACATGTTTTGTTGAAACAGTTTTTGTATCGAGTTACTGAGTTTTTGGAACGAAGTTCCTTAATGTGGCTTACGATAGGTCTGATTCAGGAGAAAATGTAGCGTTACGTAAGATTTTTGCGTTATACGTAAGTCTACATACGTCTTTCTTTTTCTCACAGTGTATCTATAAGCAAGCATATACGCACACCGCGAGCTCTCTCTTTCTTTCGCTTTTTCGTGTGCGTAAAAAATAAATCAAATGCGTAAGGAATCTCGTTCCTGGCGGGGGTCCCCCGGTTTTCATTTCAGTTAGTGTTTTTTTTATTTTATTTTATTTTCAATGTCGGGTTTGTGTCTTGTATTCATAGTCTGTACTGTGTTTGTGTCTATCCTTGTATTGTTTTATTTTTATTTTAAATATAGACGATCAATAACTAAATGTGAAAAATAAAATGCTTTTCGTGATCTGTCTTTTGTTTTTTATTTATTTTTTTACTTTGGAGAAATTCTTGACACCATTATTTGTTTTTGCTTCATTGCACTTTTCAAACCTTTGATATTTACACAAATATTACGGTAAACGTTTTGTTGCCATAATTTTTATTAAAAACACCCCAGATAGCAAAATATGTAAACCATTTTTCTGAACACAAAAATGGCGCATTTTTTCCACTGAAAAGGACATACAGTATTCTCATATTGTTTCAGGAATTCAAATGGCGCCGTATAGGAATGCTGTACCACAACTATGAGCCGGCCACGGGAAAAGGCAACAGTCCTTGTTTTCTGACCTTAAGCGCTGTTTTCACAGTCCTGAACAAGAAAAACAAGGGGTCAGACCTAGGATCCGCGCTACACTTTGACGAGACCAACACAACTACGACAAAGATGAAGGAATTGCTACTAAAGTTATCATTAAACACCAGAAGTAAGTATTGGAGAGATTTTGAGACTAATCCAGCTTTAAATTCTGATAAATGGAGAAATAAAATTTTTGACCAACAGATATTGGATTGTATTTTTTGAATAACATTTATTTTATTCTTTTTTCGGTGGCGGTAGATAATTTTGAAATAATAAGTTTCTTGTATGGATGCGTTTGCACTCAGAAAGCATAAATATGTAGGAATGTGATTGTTTCCTTACATAGCACTACAATTATGTAACATTTGACGCTTCAATTTTTCCTCACGATCTAATTTAAATTCGGTAAAGTACTTAATAATTTCCAAAAATAATCCTCAAATACACAGCGAGCCGTTTCAGGAATAATTTGCATACGGTAGGTAGCTCGTTTATGTAATCCTCTTACTCACTGGGTTCAATCCCTGGACGCCCTCAGCTTCATGAAATATCAGAACAATTTCGTTTTAAACAGTGGGGGAATTTTCTTATCTATCCATTGTAAAGTAATTTTTATGGTAGGTACTTAGCAATGGTCGTCTACTTTTTGAATGAGAAGATAAAAGGTACCAGTGTCTTATCAATTCCAATATCCATGGCCGACTGCATAATATGAATGCACGATAAGAGCGAGAATGCATTTGATTACCATGTTATATTAGGATATTTTACATAATATTTACTTTAAATAAATACATAACGAGTTCGTCTCCCTGCTACACATCTACAAACGATGACTTGTTTTAAAATAATCCGGATATTTACACAATGTACGCAATTTCTTATTTGGATCGACCTTCATTTATTCTTGTCACCTGCTTCCTTTATTTGCATCACCTATGCATCGAAACAGAACCTGGATACGATACTATTTGAATTTCAAATCTTTCCTCTGTCACGTGTCGTATCGTACGATAAATCTTTGGTATGCAATATCACACGGAGTTTAATTTGTGTAGCTTTCAAATAGCGTGATTTTCTTTTCAAAATTTACGTCAATCTCGAATTTTATGACAGTCTTGTTTTTTGTGAAATGTAAGAAAGAAAATAATAAATAAATATTTGTTATATTGTATCCAATATCAGGGGGGGGGGGGGGGTAATTCATATATTTTTGTTAACCCATTGACCGCCACAGTCATGTATAGATGACAACCCAAATTGTGCCCAGCACGTCACTTTTTTGACGTAGCAGTCAAAAGGTGAAATACGTTCGCTTTAATAACAATCTGTCAAAAATATCTCTAATTTACCCACATTTTTGACAAGCTTTTGACATAAATTGTCGCTGAGATACTACTTGATTTTGACCACTTGTTTCAGAGTATTGGCTTTCAGATGTTTTTTTTTATTACTTCTAAAGAAGTGTTTGTACCTGATTCCTAAAAGCACGACTCGTAGTTCAAAACTCGTTTACGAGAAGGTACTCACTCAATTTCGTTCAAAATTAGATTCAAGAGCAGGAACACGCGTGAAGTGACATTAATTTTCAGAATAATTTAGATGTAATATATTGAGCTTGGCAAGGTAAGTGACAACTAGTTACATACTACATATTTAATAAACACTATCAAATGATAATACTGAATAAAGACTATGTGCAACTACTTTGTGAACCAGAAACAGATGATGAAAATAAAATATTCTGATAGAATCTGCCCCTGGAAAAGAAAATTACACATAAAATTAAAGAGTATTTAAGAGTAAAATAATATTTATTTGTCAAGGGAAAACGTTTTTTTTTTCTACAAATTGTACTCAGCACCATCCGTCGCAGGGACAGCAAAACAAAACAATTTTATTCTGGCCAGAAAACTCCATTTTCTTATTGCAAAGCTTAGATATGACACTGTATTTATACACTGCCAACTGTCTATGTATTATGTCATTTACAGTGTCTTTTTGTGGTTAGAAATGCCGCCTCCTGAAGACTCCTACGATGAAACGCGGAGCGCTGGGAAATCAACTTATATAAAATATTTCACTCACCAAACTCTGTGTGTAACATTATCAAGTATTTGAAGGAATTTATGTAACGTATTCATTTGTATTATGATTTCTAACTAAAATATGTAACAGGGTTACAATGTATGCAATTGTTTTTTTTAACAACATTGCCAGACGTGTTTTTAACTAATTGGCAGAGCTTATTACACTTAAAAAATGGGATCGATCAGTCATGGTAAAGCTATGCTTGCCGTGGTTGGCCAGTGCCGTGGTGACCATCAAAATCACATCAAAATCAAAATCATTTATTTTTTGCAATGAATGCGGGTACAAAATAAGGTGTAAACAATAAAAAATTCTACCTTACGGCACGCAAAAATAAAATAAAATAAATATTAGTCTGTTATGTACACAAGTGGATCTACTTCTACAACCTTCCTACATAAACTAAACATCTAAAACAACGATCTTAATTCTATCTATACAGTTGATTGAGTCCATCCATTTCATTTCTTCGGAAAGCACGTAAAACCGTTGGTTCCCGCTGTTATTCGTTGATCTATTACAGCCGTTATTGCCAGTCAGAAGCCTCACAACTACCATTTCTACCAAGAGGTATCGTGTTACCCAGTAACTGGGTTATGGAGGTCAGACAAGCAGTCGCTCCAAGTAAAACACTGGTATTCAGCTTCATCCAGTTAGAATGGAAGCCGACTCCAACATACCTGGGAAAAGGCTAGGCAGTTTGTTTGTAGGGAGGTGGGAGAAGGCTAAGCAGTTGTATGTAGGGAACAAGGATAAGGAAATATCATCCGACAATTTTCTATTTACGCCATCTTGAAATATGTCTGGCAGTTTAATAAGCCAGCTACGCCAAGAGCATGCCAATAAAATTATTATTGCGTCGCGTTGGCATTCACACCTAAGGGTTTGGGTGGAGACGATCAACAAAGCAAAACAGTTTATAGATGGTACCTATACACCGTAGCTTATAAATCGACTTACAATAGCAGCGCACTTCGCGTATACAATAACCGCTAATCATTTATTTAAAAACAATATAATTATATTATTTATTGTTTTTGAGTATGTACAATATTTACAAGAATAATAAATAAAGCATCCTAGAATTCGTCCACATCGCGGCATTGCCACGTTGGATGGGATGCTTAAGCTCAGACCAAGATAAAAACCAGCTCTTGGATCACGGGAAGTGAGAAACAACCTTTTGGACATTTTCTTAAAAAGAAGATGAACACTCTCGCTCGAAAATAACGTTCAAACCAAGGTTACTATACTTTCGCCGTTTGAGGTCTTCTGAAGCCGCAGCAGCAGCACCAGCACAGCTTGCTGAACTAGGAAGATGGGATGGCGCAAGAGTATCGACGCACGTAGCGTCCCACACTATCAAAACAATTTAAATGAACATTTCATTATCATCATCATTTTCCTGCCCTCGTCCTATGTTACTTGGGGTCGGTGCAACACGCTTTCTTCTTCCATTCTGTCCTGTCAACCGTCATGCTCTCACTGACTCCCTTTTTATTCATATCATTCATCACAACCCATGCATCTTTTCTTTGGCCTTCTTTTTTCTCACCATCCACAAACACTTTCTCTTTATATATGCTCATTAATACCATGACAAACTGTTCCCTTTCAACTTTTCTGTCACTGGCGCCACTTACAAACTTCTTTTAATATTTGTTCATTCCTTGTGACCAGACAATTATAATTAATAAATTATATAAATTAAATATAATAAATAATTAATTAAAATATTAACTTATTTATTTAAAAAATCATCAAGAAAAAAAAACAATAATTTATCAATAATTAATGTTAATAGTTAATTATTATTAATTTTATTTTTTATATAGTTTCTCACCATATCCATTATGGTCACATTAATGAACATTTGAATGATTAAAAATATGAAAATATCAATCAATAAGAATGACGTGTAACGTAGTTCAAAACACACTGTTACAAACGCGGTCCGAGCCTTGCTTTCCAAGGGCGACGCGGTCCGAGCCTTGCTTTCCAAGGGCGACGCGGTCCGAGCCTTGCTTTCCAAGGGCGACGCGGTCCGAGCCTTGCTTTCCAAGGGCGACGTGGTCCGAGCCTTGCTTTCCAAGGGCGACGCGGTCCGAGCCTTGCTTTCCAAGGGCGACGCGGTCCGAGCCTTGCTTTCCAAGGGCGACGCGGTCCGAGCCTTGCTTTCCAAGGGCGACGAGGTCCGAGCCTTGCTTTCCAAGGGCGACGCGGTCCGAGCCTTGCTTTCCAAGGGCGACGCGGTATGGAGCGGCGACATATTATTTATTTAAGTTAATTCACCCTAACGCAAAAGTGTTTTTAACTATTGCAATCCCTACGTACTTAGTACTTATTAAGAACATGGAGATTGCAAAAATACTTACAAAGTGCTACATAGCAGTTAAGCTACTTAATTCCGATCTTTCATTAACTTTTACGGGTTTTGTACAGAGGCCAACACATCAAGCTACAACAATCTGTCAAATTGCTTTGATAGATTTTCAACTTTAACTAAATGATAAGGTTCATATTCAATTAGGAGAATTTGACAGTTTGGTATGACTTGATGTGCTGGCGTCTGTACTGTCAGAAATATTTTTCAATATCGTTTAGAGGTATTTCATGCCGGATACATTGAGTGGATCACCTTTGTAAGACGACTAAAATGCCACGTTGTATAAACGGTGGCAGGTACAGAGGTCAGCACATCAAGCTACCACAATCTGTCAAATTTCTTGGATAGATTTTCAACTTTATAACAAAAGAATAAGGTTTATATTCAATTGGGAAAATTTGACAGTTTGGTACGGCTTGATATGATGGTACCTGTACAGTCGCGAGCATAAATATGTATACAGATTGCAAAATCCAATTTTCTCGTGAAATAACTATTTCAACTTAAAGATAAAACTTATTTTATGGTAGTTTGGGTTAAAAAATAACTTATTCGTAACCCCATAACATTTCAATTAATAGTTTAGGAGAAAATCAGTTCAGAATGAGACCAAGTGTCTACATGTTTTGGTCGTGATTGTACATCGTGATGAAGTTTTGCCATGGAGATTCAGTTCATGTAGACTACTTAAAGTTCATTATTTTCTTCGGTTATTAAAAAAAACATTTGCATTTTAAAGTACAACACCTACACGGTCACGTGTGGTGGCGCATGAGTTCGATCATTTCCCTTCAAAATGGTGCCGATCCGTGCATCATTTTCGTAAACGGGCGCCGTCAGTTAGGGGACTGCGGTTATCTCTTAGCCGCCTCGGTTATTTTAAATTTATTTTGAATTGTATATTATTCTCTAGACCTCTTCTAACGTGCACGACTTGTTCATTGTTCTCACATTGTACCCGTAGATTCAACATGAATGATGTAACTTTAATTAGCAATAGTATATTGATTTTTAAAGTGCAGTTTCTTGCTCGTTCTTCTCCAAAGAAACTTATTGTTTGCAACGAGCCACTTGCTTAAATTTTTTGATTGACTTGACAATTTTATTCAAAAGTGCTTGTAAATTTGAAATAAATGGTTTTAAGATTGAGTTTGAGGTAAAAGTTTTCACTCTACCTACCGTGTAAGTAGAATATGCTGGAATAATTCGACAGAAAACACGGAGATGCGCCAGTTGTTAAACAACATAGTGATTATTTGTGTGAATGCAATAAAATTCGTTTAACGATTTGTAAACGGGTGTAAACCACATCATTTCAAATTTCGTTTCTTTTGAAGTCTTGTAATATTTAAAGTTGTAAAAATATAATTTGGTCAAAGATGAAAGATTGTGTGGTGATGCGTGAACGTAAACCTGAAGTAATGTGTAATAACTGTAAACGGTGCTAAATTATTGCATCCTATGAGCTGATATTTCCGGACTAGCTGAGTAAATGAAGTATTTTGAGCTGATTACGAGAATTTTGTTCTGCAATTAATTTAGAAATGTTTTGTAGGTAACTTATTTACATGTCTTTAGTGAAAATACACTTTTGCTACAGGCATAAATAAATAGAGTTTATTCTATTTTCAATGTATTTTGATCTCGTTTGAGGATCTGAAAGGTTAAGTTTATTTTGTATAAATATAAAACGTCGGCGATGCATAAAATGTGATTTATATATTTTTTTTAAACCCGAGTTCTCGTCGCTCGTTGAAAACTTTATTGCAAGATAAAGCTTTGCTAAAAACCTTACCTTTAATTCTTGTACTAGGTAACTGCATATTTTTATTATATCTAGCTTTTCTAATGACATAAATTATAATTTTAGACCTTTACGGTAGACCCTAAGTTGTAATAACCTTTTTTAAGCCTGACTATCTAAATCTACCGCTAGACATGTCAGCAGGCTCTTGTGATTACATGGATAATTAACATTGACACATTATATCAAGGTAAAAGTGGGTAGTCTGCGAAATTCAAATAATCTTACGTTTTTTCAAATATTCTTTTCGTCTTCATTTTCAGCCTAGTAACTAGTAGTATGGCAATAAAAAAAATATTCGTATGAGTAATAAATATTATGCATTTACAGAATTACTTTTTTTATTCAAATGACCAATATAACGCCCTTACTTACTAAAGCTCGTAAATGTGAGAGACCGGCATGCCCCTCCGTCACCCCCACGATGGAGGAAGTTCATTAGGATTTCCACCGCAAAAAAAAGGTGCACGTAGCGTCAGTAACTGGTTACCCCTCACGCATTAAAACTTCTTCGAAAAGGGGGTAACCAGTTAATGACGCTGTCTGTACCTACCTACAAAAATGCAGAAGACTCTTTTCAGAAAAACAAAGAATCTCGTTATCATCATATCCTAAATAATAATGTTTGTTACAGTTGTCGTAGTGTGCGCAAATCCGAGTACTGTGAGGGAAATAATGCTGGCAGCTGATGATCTCAACATGGTGTCCTCTGGCGAATACGTGTTCTTTAATATCGAGCTTTTCTCAAAGTAAGTATTATATCAATGTTAACTGACCCGACAGACGCTACTTACTAAGGTACCTACCTACCTACCTACCTACCCTATCTACCATACATACCCGTCTAGCTACCATTTCTGTTCTTCGTTTTTACCATTTTCTCACCAATTCAACTTTTCCTAGGCAAATATTTCAAGACCATAATAATAGCCAACTCGCTCTAGCCGTTCTTGAGTTTTAGCGAGACTAGGGCATTGTTCACACCAAACACCGCCAGCAGCCACAGCCGCAGTCAGTCAGCCGTCACAATCAGCAGTCAGTCGGCGGCCGACTATGATTATTCGTACATTTTTAACGTTGCGCTAACAGTCAGTGGCTTACAATACGTTTGATGTGAACAATGCCTAACGAGCATCAATGAATGTATATTATATTACTTATATTATTAATAAATTATATGTTTGGGTATTGAAAATAATGCGTCATAATTTCGGAATACACCTCACCATCGCTCCCACCATGAGTCGCGCTCAACTGGCGGTAACGCCTCCTATTCCCGCTCGTCCAATAAGAACGCTAAATATTCGAGAAACAAAAACCGAGCGCCTGCGACGCGCCGACGCGTGCTAGACAGATAGATTTCCTTATACCATCTCGGCGATGTGCATAAACCTCCTAAATTGTAATTTTTACCAAAACTCCGCCCAAAGACAACCCACTGACCAATTAGGAATATTACTGCCAAAATTTTCCAATTATAACGCAAACAAAGTGACACTGACTTGATAATACTGCGCAACTGTCTGTGCATCAAAATTACAACAAATAATATTATACAACAAAACACTCGTAAGTAACGCAACTTCTATAAAATATAAATCTAACCGCGTTTAGTGTTTACGTTATAGTAGTACTATTAAGTATTCTGTGGTTATAGTTAAGTGGCGCCCTCTGAGACTAGCTTTGCGTAAGCAACCCTACTGATATTTTAATAACATTCTTAGTATAATTTTTAAAACAACAATGATATAAACACTATAATTGATTTTGAAATACCGAGTATAAATAAATATTAAAAAGTAGTCACGAATTTGATAAGAAATTAAGCCTATTTTATTCCACCTGTAAAATTTCGTTTCAGAAACTTGAGGCTTTCGCTCGACGCCAACAATATGTATTTTAATAAATAATTAATTGTTAATCAAGTTTGTATCTACCTTCGCCCTTCGCTAAGAACCTACAAGATTGTTTAAAGTGTTGACAGTGGAAAAACCAATAGAACACGAATTATTTTCTCTTGTAACATTATTCAACTAGATTGTTTTCGCAAACATCAAAGAGGCATTATTTTGTCTAACACTTAACACAATGGTTGGTCATTCAACTTTGGCTATTGATCACGTTTACAACACAGTACATCAAGATTTTATCTAGTACCTCAACTGTTCTAACTTCAGAGAACAAACAACAAGTCCCCACCACAGACTTATTTACTGTCGTGAATTGGGAATGTACCGTCTTTCATCTGACACTGAAGTTGGTTCTTAGGACCTTTCTCACATAAAGCTATTGAAATGACTGATTACCAAACTTCGCATATCGTCCTGCCAGTATGATGATACTTAAATTACAGTTATTTGAGAATTATCATAATTCAAGACATAGGTATATAAACTCTTTTATGTACAGTAATTTACTTGTATTTCTACATTCGTTCTTTTTATTTACTCTTTTGTTTTTGCTACATGTTTTTTCACTTTACCTGTTTATCCAATATCTTTTTTTGTGACCAATTTTCTAATACTTACCCTCGTACAGTCAAATACTAAAAAAGGGTAAAATTTCTTAATTCTTGTCAGCGAGATTTGTGAAGATGTTTGCTAATTCATAATAAACACTGATAAGATAAGCACTAATTAAATACTTAATTTAAGCACTAAACAAACCCAAAATTGCTACAATTAAATCCGGTTTTAAGTTTCTGTATTATTAACGTATCTAATTTAGTAATTCGTAAACTGGAACAACTGTTCATAATTTAATTACCCCATTTTCCTCACAGTCTCGCATCTGCATCGTCAAAGGAACCTTGGAAGGTGGAAGGTGATACAGACGAGCGGAATGAAAAAGCTAGGAGAGCTTACAGCGCTGTACTCACAGTGACCAGCCCGGCCCCTGAAAAGAAGGAGTACCTTGATTTTTCTGATCAGGTAAGAACTACCTCAAATTCTCTGCATTTTTATTAAGTTAAGCACGTTTTTATTAAGGTTAAGGCGCTACCCCGACCAAAAGTGCGTTTTTCTTCGTTATTCAGGGGCTAATAACTCATTAATTAAGAGATACACACATACTACATCTAAAATAATATTATTAATGTTCAATATCCTAGCATCACATTGCACGTTCATATATTTTTACATGTACCCTATAATTATACACCTAAAACTCCCTGTTAAAAAATAGCTAAAATAATTGAAAATATGTATCTTTTGCTAAAGTTGACGTGCTATTAATTCGAGGATTACACTAAATGATAGGTAACTTAAACTTACAACTTCTTTGTAATTCACGTTTTATTTTATTTCAAAAGATCGTTTCTCTTTTTTTATAACAAAAAAACCTTGAAAATTGTGCGAATTTCGATTCTGCGGCAAAGTGGAAATGTATGGTCAAGGTTATTTGATCAGGGAAGCGCCTTAAGTGAAATTATTTCAAAATGAACCGCACGAAGAGGAACGGTGACTGATTTTATGACAGATTTTAAAAATGATGATCATAATAACGCTATTGGGGAATATGACTTCAATTAATAAAAATCGTCTTCTCTGATAATCCCTGCAAGTCTAAGCTTAATTAACAGGTCGGAAAGTTCAAACTAATCTTGCGAACGATGAAGTTTTTCAAAAAAACTTGTTCCTTTTAACATAAAGTTCCAAACCACTGCTTATAACAGGTGTTAAAAGACATTTAACGAGGTCGAAACTTACTCGTTGTTGCCGTCAAAGATATTTTTTTTCTAGCTTACGGCAAAAATATTAGCTCATCAGGTTAAGGCTCACGGTTCGTTATATAGCTAGACAATGCTTAATTTGCCGGTTTAGGAAAGCTTCACCACAACCGCAACACGTCGTCAGCAACCTACCGGAATATCGACTCACGCATCATCGTAGACTGTTTACAATGTATGGAGTGGACTTAGTAGTGGTCGGTCGACAGAGGGTGCCCAGTTACGGTGTATTGTTCAATTGTCTCACGGTGCCCGCGGTTTAAATCGAAGTGGTGCCAAGTCTCACAACTGACCCCATGATAATGGCCTTGCGTAGGATGGCTGCACGTAGAGGTTGGCCACGTATGGTGTTTTCCGATAACGGAACTAATTTATGTGGTGCTGACACGGAACTGAAAAAGGCTTATAAAGAGTTGGTTGATAATCAACAAGGATTGATTAGCACGTTGGTTGACAATCAACAAGGATTGATTAGCACGTTGGTTGACAATCAACAAAGATTGATTGATTGAATTTGTTCGACCAACTCGGAGTTTTATCAGCACATCCATCAAAGTTCCACGTTTATTAAAGTTTTTCATGAAAACAAGTTTTAAATGTCTAACTTACCTTCCTCCCTTGACTTATGTGACTGTTGGATGCATCCGAGAGCAAAAGTTATGCTTGCGTTACAGTAAAAAATAATAGTGATTTTGCAACAATAATTTTTGCTCAATATTACTTAGTTTGACGTTGTTAACAGCTATGCTTTGTTTAAAAAAAAAACGTTGCCCGACACTAGGATTTTCTTTTGTATCGTAGGTGCGTTTACAAACATATAAATTCACATCAAAAGTAGCCAGGCCCAGAACAACTACCTGTAGATCATACAAATATTTGCGCTAAGCCACTGCGCCAACCGTAACGTCGTATGTGATGTGTCTCAAAGTCTCAACACCATGTATTTGTGTACAGGTAAAAGTGTTAGCTGCTACGAAATACAACTACACGTTCGGTAAAGGCGAGGTGGTGTCTACGTTCGTAGCAGCCTTCTACGATGCAGTCCTCCTCTACGCGCTCGCTCTCAACGACACGCTACGCGACGCAGAAAATCCCAGGGGGCCTTTGGACGGCGCTGCGGTCATAAGAAAGATGTGGAATAGGACGTTTCAAGGTACGACATTTATCTTTTCAGAGACCTGTACCCAAAGAGTATTAAACGGAACCTTGTTACTAATTTTAGTTGATTATTTAAAAATCTCAAAAAACCGATAACCAATGGGAACAAAAGGTTCTCGAGTTGTGACCACGAATTGGAAGACACATCGTTGGTAGGCCTCCAACCAGATGGACCGACGACATCGTCAAGGTCGCGGGTAAACGGTGGATGTAAGCGGTAGGTTGCCGCTCGTTGTGGCATTCTATGGGGTAGGCCTATGTTCAAAAGTAAATGTCTTTTGGCTGATAATGATGATTTAAAATAGTACTACTATTATAACGTGATGTATTTTATAGCCCGCCTGCTTAACTGAGACCGTTCCTGAGGTAGCTGCGCGGTGCGGGAGGGGTGACAGCTGTCATAAGTTGACGTATCAGTGAGCCTCGCATCACGCGTCACCATATCCCTCCTGCACCGCGCAGCTACCTAAGGTTAGGTCTCACTTAAACGGTAGGGGTATAAATAAGACGTTCTTTAGTAAGATTGTGAGAGGAGTTAGGAGACAACACATGAGGGATGAGAGAATGTAAGGATGTTCTACACCAATCGATCGATCATCGATCGATGCCATCGGTCGACATCGATCGACGTTGATCGATTGGTGTGGCAGCTTTGGCTGATCGACGGATACCGTTCGACTAACTAACCGATCGATTGCCGGTCAATGGTATCGGTCGACGTTGATCGATTAACTCCGGCTATAATCCATCACTAATAATAATCAAGCAGCTCGATCGACGTCGACTAATCCATTCTACCATAGATCGATCGTCGATTGACAATCGATTAATTGGTCTGGTAGAAACTATCGATCAACGTCGTCTAATCCATTCTACCATCGATCGATGCTGTCGATCGATGCCGTCGATTGATGCCGTCGATCCATGCCGTCGATCGACGATCGATCGATTGGTCTGGTAACTCCCTTAGATTTTTTTCTCCGTATGACAACATTGTGTCAGTGTAATTACAGGAGAAAGAGACTAACTGCCACACTCAGAGGTGTCACTTAATAAGAGGTGTCAGTTAGACAGAAATGAAGATGGACGATATGACTTATTTTTTTAATAATCCAAACGCAATTTTTATTCTTATCGTTACCACATTAATTAATCAGCGTCATATTCACGTTTATTTCTATCGCAGGCATAACTGGTGAAGTGATCATCGACTCCAATGGCGACCGTGTGGCATCCTACTCACTTCTGGACATGGATCCAAAAACCAGCATGTTTCAGGTCAGTAGTAGCGTTTTAAATCAACGTAATTTACGTATACAAATTGGATTTAATTTTTGTACACAAATATACTGTGACTACCATGTCGTGATCATGGAAGTTCAATCTACTCTTGATTGAAATACTGATTGGATTACTGTTTCGAGTATTGAGTTAATTCAAATCTATACTTCCATACTAACATAATGCGAGAGTGAGTTTGTTTCTTTGTTTGTTAGGTACCTACTATAAGGGGTTCAGACCGTGCTGAGCCCCTACAGTATCAGGTCGTCGGTGGTCCTTGGAATTAAAGACGGCAAGTTAGTTTGACTGGGCCTTTTCCGCACTTAGCCACTTGATTGGGCCATTGTACGTGAAAACTGTCTCTTCTTTTATTCCAGCCATCTCAGTTCATCCCAGAAGGCGAGCAGCCTTTTCAGGTCGCTACAGACTTCCGATAGTGATGCTGGAGACTGGAGAATCTGATATAAAGGGTGTCTCAGAATGTTTTTCGTTTTTGAATTGACCAATACGCGCCAACCGCAGGTAGCAAGGGGAGGGGAGTGGTCTCAAACGCTTGGCCGGCCTGTTAAGTTTAGTAGCCATGAATCGTTTCACGGGACCGTAGCGCTCGTTTTGCGTGCGACCGTTTTATAAAAACAACGATTCCTACACTATTGTTCGTCGTCTCTACAGGAATTCTACAGGAATTTTAAATTGTCACATCAACGGTCACGTGAATAAACAAAATTGCAGATACTGGGCTTCCGAGAATCCGCTAGAACTGCATCAGAAGCCCTTGCACTCGCCAAAAGCTGTTGTTTGGGCTGCCATATCAAGTCAAGGAATTATCGGTCCTTATTTTATTGAGGATGACCGAGGTCGAACTCAGACCGTTGAATGAGTGTGAACAAGTTAATGGTGCGCATTTGCAAACGGTTGTTTTTCATAAATAAACTTCAAGAACTGCTCTTTAATGTAACAATAAATAAAACGAGTTTTAATTGATATTGTTGATTTTATTTAACATCTAAAAACGAAAAACATTCTGAGACACCCCTTACCTTTGATCTCCAGACGGAGATCCCTAAAATATTATAACCGGAAGTCATAGTGTCTAATATTTTACTTTTGATTTTAACATTAATATTTATAATATTATTCTTAGGCGCGATCTAAATCGACGCCAACGCCATCAAGTGAGAAAATCGGAACTAAGATCATAACAATTTGCCTTATTAAAACTCAATCAAAATAACATTAAAATTGAATTATTATCTCACAGGAACGCATTACCAGGATAATAGTGCATTCTGTGGTTAAGGCAGTACCATTGATAAAGTTCAAAACTAAAGATTTGTTAAAATAACAATAAAGTTGAACTATTATCCCAAGGGAACACATTACCGGGATTAAAATTATCTTATGTGTTAATCCAGGAAATGGTTTATCTATGTGCCAATTTTCATCGAAATCTGTTCAACGGTTAGCGCGTGATTGAGTAACAAACATCCAAACATCTTCACTTTCACATTTATAATGTTATATACTAGCTTTTGCCCGCGACTTCGTCCGCGTGAATGTCGGTTATAGTGGATGCAGACGAAGTCACTGATTAAAAAGTAGCCTATGTCCTTCCCTGGGGTTTAAGGTATCTTCATACCAAATTTCATCAAAATCGGTTCAGCCGTTTCATCGTGAAAGCGTAACAGACAGAGTTACTTTCGCATATAATATTAGTATGGAAGTATGGATTAAAATTAAATTAAATAGGATTTTATGTAAAACCACTTTTCCACTTTTTCGCACTCTCCCTTCGCCTAGTGGTAAACTGTCACGTCCTTTTTCAAATAGATCCGAACATAGTTTTTCTCTTAGCAACCATAAACTATTCAAATCAGGTTGACCGTATCCAACCTTATTTAAATAGTTTATGGTCCAGACAAACGAGAGTCTCTACAAAACCTACTTGTATGACCTTTAACTTGTTTTAGTGCGTTAGTTCATAGTTTTTCTCTTAGCAACCATAAACTATTCAAATCAGGTTGACCGTATCCAACCTTATTTAAATAGTTTATGGTCCAGACAAACGAGAGTCTCTACAAAACCTACTTGTATGACCTTTAACTTGTTTTAGTGCGTTAGTTCATAGTTTTTCTCTTAGCAACCATAAACTATTCAAATCAGGTTGACCGTATCCAACCTTATTTAAATAGTTTATGGTCCAGACAAACGAGAGTCTCTACAAAACCTACTTGTATGACCTTTAACTTGTTTTAGTGCGTTAGTTCATAGTTTTTCTCTTAGCAACCATAAACTATTCAAATCAGGTTGACCGTATCCAACCTTATTTAAATAGTTTATGGTCCAGACAAACGAGAGTCTCTACAAAACCTACTTGTATGACCTTTAACTTGTTTTAGTGCGTTAGTTCATAGTTTTTCTCTTAGCAACCATAAACTATTCAAATCAGGTTGACCGTATCCAACCTTATTTAAATAGTTTATGGTCCAGACAAACGAGAGTCTCTACAAAACCTACTTGTATGACCTTTAACTTGTTTTAGTGCGTTAGTTCATAGTTTTTTTTACCCGACTATGGTATCTGTAGCTATACATAATATATCATTATATATTTTATTTTTTAAATGCGACAAAGAGTTTGTTTATTTTCAATCACGGCTAAAATGCTAAACCGATTTTGATGAAATTTGGGACAGACTTATCATAAATCCCAAGAAAGGATATAGGCTACTTTTTAATCTGCGATTTCATTTGCATCTGCGGTAACCGACATTTACGCGGACGAAGTCGCGGGCAAAAGTTAGTCGGTTTTATTATACGAGTATTACGAGGTTATTAGAAGATTACTAAAAAAACTAAATTTAATTTCAATTTTCGTTTTAAATCTAAAAATACTGAACGGCTGTGTCTTTAAAATATTTATTAAACAATGACTTATTCACCGCTCAAGTCTTTTGGTACTGCGAGTTTTTTCATTTACAAAAGTGTGTTGTAAAAAACTAAAAAGCAGGAAAGATGCGTATCTTGCTTTTGCACAGAAAAATCTTCTTTTATTTAACCCTTTTTTCCTTGGGGAAATCTATTTTTGCAGTGTGTGTAAGTGTGGTAAGAACTTACCATGTAAGTGGTAATATGATTGTTTTTCTGAGAAAAAAATATTAAGAAATCAGCATCAGTATTTGAATTTGCAGTATTTATGCCCAGTCTCATATCAATTTAGTCGTACCTATGTTTATATATGTTGAAAAGAATCCCTGGTAGCGTCCAAATGTACATAATTTCAGCCAAAATTACTTTGCAGCCGGAGGCATAATTTTCCGGCCAATGACTCTGCGTATATATTTTCAATTCCTAGATGGTTCTGTCCATATATTACTATTTTTTATTAAAGATTATTCGTTTATTTTTGATTATATTTCCATCTTTCTCGTTGATATTTAATTTAGTCGGGTAATTACTTTGCTTATTTGAAACTAGTAATCGTATGTAGAATCTATTAACCTTTCTGTACAGTTTTTTTTAATACTAAACTTTAATGTTTAAGGACTACAAATACATTGCTTGTTCTTTAAATTTACAAATTATTTTCAATCAAACATTAAAATATACATACCTACATGAAATAAGGAAAGTCAAGTGGTAGCCATCAGGCGGTCATCACCCTAAACTTCAGATCATGGTCGTTTCATATCTTCATAACGTCACAAGTTATTACGAATATGTGACTTTTATACCAAATAACGGAGAAATGTTAACAGAAGTTTAGCTCCGGGATGCGCTTTGGTTGCTAAATGGCTTAAGTAGGTAATTTGTATGCATTTCAATTATGCGGTCAGATAAGTTCATTTCATAAGGATTTTATTAAATTTGCATTTAAATAGCGTTTTCTCTGTCCTGTCTAGACGTACTTAATTTTTAGTGATTCTTGCTAAAATTGGCAATAATGAACAAACTTGTTTATGAGTTTCATACAAAAAAAAAACTATCGATTCGAAAAGAAGAAGTTTCAAACTGTCAAAGTCCCTATTGATTGCAATGTCTTATTTTCATGAAAACGGTATTGACAGTAAAGTAACTAAACAGATAAATACTTATCAAGAAAAAAACTAGACTTATATTAATATGATTGTCATAGTACCTATTACGTATCATGGTTTTAAATTTAAAAGCAGCAAGCAAGTAACAGACAGAGTTACTTTCGCAAAGTAACGTTTCTGTTACGTTTTCACGACGAAACGTTTACTTAAATGAATTTTCAACCGACTTCAAAAAGAAGGAGGTTCTCAATTCTTCCGTCTCCGGCAAATGTACATGGATTTTGTAAATTTCTTTTAATGGATAGGGTATACCTCAGTGGTGGTCCCATATAAGTTTTATAGAAATTGAACCAGCAGTTTTTGAAAAAATCAACGAATACCCAAAACTTTTACATAGTTTCTTCTCTACGAAGAATCTTTAGAGTAATTACTTTCAATCTCTGTTTTAACTGTGTTGCCGTTTTTTATGGATTTGAATGAGACGGAGGTACTGAAAAGCGGGAAATAAAAAGCTTTTTTACAAAAAAGACAACCGCCTTCAAAAACTGAAAAGTGAAAAATAACTTTAGCACAGAACACACATGACTTTTTCTAGTTTCGGAAGTCGGTGGCAATACAAAACAACAAACAGAACAAAGCCACCGACTTCCGAAACTAGAAAAAAGTCAGTGTGTTCTGGGCTAAAGTTATTTTTCACTTTTCAGGTTTGTAATTCACGGCTACGCCTGCATCCGCTATAACCGACATCCACGCTTACGAAGTCGCGGGTAAAAGAGTAAGAAATATATTATATTTAACACAATTTACCTGACAAACTAAATACTGTTTTATTTGAATAGTGGTAGAGGTACTCGTTCTTCAGACACGTCAAATTGGAGTTCTTCGCTGCTAGATTAAATTAAATTACTTCGAATTAAACAAGTTGAACGAACAAACGCTTTTAAGTACTTAGCACTGGAAACTAGTTGATAATACTAGGAGTGGTACGTATAGAACAGACTACTCTTAATAGTACACTAGTACTATTAAGAGTAGTCTGTTCTATACGTACCACTCCTAGCCAATTACAAATTAGTACTTTAAGATTTACGAGAATGTTACAATCTTATCGCTAAAATCAATCTTCGACAACTAATAAGTAATACAAGTTTTTATTTATTTTCTCGCACAATAGTTTTGTAGTACTTATCAGTTTTGAACAATATAAATTCACATTGTGAGAGTTGGTGCCTGAGGTAGGTTTTAGAAAAAAAACCTGTATACAGGTCTCCAAGCCGCTCAATAACCTATTCTATCTCCAGTTTTGGCATACTATCTATCTCTGGTTATACCGTCTCAATAATCTATCAAACATTATGGAACCATACCAGCCCGCGTTATCTATCAATGAGAGGGTCAATGGATTACTACGGATTGCTATTTGTATGAAAAATCAAAAGTATGTAAGCTCCAATCACTATGTTGTGAGGTATAATCACATAGAACCAATAACAGAATAAAAACTGTAACGATCATATGAGCAAATTAACTTGTAATGAATTTACATAAAGATTCCATTTAAATAATTCAACAGTAAGTTATTTAAGTGCTCACCGAAATAATTACAATACTTTTTTAACAGTACAAATTCCTGCTAGTTTCGAAATCAGTATAAATTATTTCACTGTTAGTCTATTCTAATTTCAAATAACTTTATCCTCAGTTGGTTATGAAATTTTTGCCAAAAAACATTTTAAAAGCAAAACGTTTAATACCGACGTAAAAATAAAATAAACATTTATCCAAATTGCGGCTTTATACATTTCTCTTTAGACGTTTTACATTCTCGTAAAAGACAACAATCAAACGAAAAACCCGGAATCTTTCAATTTCCTTAACCCACACTCAGAAATAAGGCTTTGATAAAAAATAACTTTCTCTTTTCAAAGACTAAGAGATATATAAATAAACCTCGAGGGTTGACCCTTTTGTGGGCCGTATTCGTTAAGTCAGTTCAGTGTTACAGGTTTAATTTTAAACAGTTTTGTTAAGGCTATTAAAGCCTTGTATGTGTATAAAAGGGTTTTCGTTTATGTAAACGTAAACCAGGGTTGTGTTGTGGTTAGTGGTAATGGAGAGAAACTCTGTATTATTATATTGTTAAGAAACATTTATATAGAATTATATTCGTTTAATATTATTTTAATAATGGTATTCATAACCCAACCGAATTTTTCCCGAGATCGAGGCAGTCGCGTCGAATAAGACACAATTCGAGAAGAGTAAATATATCAAGATACGAAAACATAAAAGGGTGGAATTTTATATATATTTCCAATGATTGAATCTCAGTACGTAGGTGGGTCACGTTGGCTGAACTGAGATTAAAAAAAGCATATTACTTTCTCGGCAAAAGAATCTCATAAAAAGAAATAGCAATTCTTCCGAAAATGCCAAGTTCTAGTTGTACGAGTATATAAAATCCAAATAACGAGACCGCCGACATATTTCTTGTTCTATTATAATGTAAGAGTGGGTACCTATGTACCGCACGTTTTCTTCGAATGTAACATAACTCAGGGCACGCACGTACCCTGTTAAATATGCCATCCCCTTGTCAGCAATATCTTTCAAAGGAAACTAGAGGAAGACGGGGCTATTGTATTACAACAACTGCCATACTACCATTACTAATCCAGCTGTATAAAATATTATTAGGTACAACATTATACTCCGATTTTGATACATCATTGATATGGATTAATAAAGGCGCTGCGCCAACGTAGACACACCTTAGTGATGTATTTTGTAACAAGTTTTTGTACACATTAGAATAGAATAGTTCTTTATTTGCATTGAAAGATATACGTTAGATGTTCAGTTTCGAAAAATCCCTATACTAACTACCATAACTAAGGCATGCAAACAGTTTTAAGACATTACACAGAATACTGACGGAATGTTCGGAAAACATACACCGAATTGTTACCAGTGTCCAGAAGTAGCAACCAGCAACAGTGTCTATTAGCACCAAAAGTATCCACAGTGTGTCACAGTGTCTACGATTGCACAGGGCCTAAAATAAACGATTTTTCCATCAAATAATTCTCAGTAGCATCTTGGGGTGTAATTTCGTGCTCGATTCTTGACAATAGCCGCCTAATGCCCCATGGGGTGACTCTATTGTGAAATGGTGACATGGGAATTAAACTGAACTGAAGATACAGTAACCCTTCGGGGAATACTGGCGTAGTATTCTGTTATCTACAATCCATTTTCTATCAAACCATCCATTCCATATCATTATTATTTTCTATTGAATTTTTGTCAACAGAGACTAATCTATCTTCACCGTTCTATATTCTTACCTACCTACATGTTTAAAGGCTCCAGTAAAAATACCAAACCACTTTACCGGACGAAAAATATCTGTCGTTAAAATTTAAGTACCGCCATTCGATACGTGTCGCATCCGTCGTGCGACGAAACCGATAGTCCAAGTTTACTATGCAAAAATATTTATGAGCTACCTACTTGCGTGGTTACCTACTGCTCGTGGTTGATGAATATTTAAATAAAGGTCTCTTCCCATAATGAGAAAGGACGAGCATAGCTAACCACAGGAATTTTGGCGATGTCAGAGGGTTGGAGGTCAAGTTTCGTTACGATGTTTTTCTTCATTTAAATCGAGTGTTTGAGAAATATTACGGTAGGGAAATAAAATTAGTTCTAAAAATAATTTAAATCTACATTTAGTAACGGATTGCAAATACAAAACCTTAATAATAAGAAAATATCTGTGCTGGATAGGAAAGTTTGGCAAACCCGTATGATTAAAATGAGAGCGTCTACAGAACGCAGGCTTATCCAAAACGTGTTTTAGACTATTCTGAACCGTATATCTGATTAACTAATGCATAAAGATATCTTGGGAACCTATCAAGTTCCACGAACAATTCTTAGAAAGATCTTTAGCCTCTAGAAGAAAAACATCAATATTTGCAACAAGCATAATTGCGTAGTTCTAACAACCTAGCTTCTAAATCGCTCGCTAAGTAATAAAGCGCCCTTCATTCAGATTCCACTAAAAGTGCCACGTTTGATGCTGAACCAAATTGGAACTACCTTTATAGGCTACCGTAGGATTTCCCTTGTCAAGCCAAACTCGGAATTTGTGGTCACTAAGTAGATTACGTTCCAAGCTACCACGTTAGCTTTTAACGCAAGTTCCCTTTCTGCCAAAATTGAAAGGTATAAAGGGAAAACTAGTTACCTTTACTCCATAGTAGATCCAATAAAATGGATTGTGTAAAAGCTAGCTGTAAGATTTATTATTCTAGTAAAATTCCTGAATAATTGGAATAATAAATAAGCCAAGAAGAAATTAAATGGACATTCCCAAAACGTTGACTATAATTCGCGTCCAACTTCGCATTATTTCGGAGCATCAGTAAAGAAAGACAGATGTGCTTAATTCTGAAAGTTAGGAGCAAAATCATGAAACTCTAAACTGAGTTGTATGAGTAAAACAAAAAGTACGTTTATGTGGGAACGAAGTAATGTATGAATAAACTTTTGGATAATTATGACGAATAATCTTGTGGTTTATTCAAAGTTGAGCTGCAACCTCTTTTGTTGATAAATGACTTGACGTTGGAATTACACGGTTCACTTTTCACTTAAATAAGGATGGAATAACCAAATTGAGTAGGGAACCCATTCAATGTTGGTCATGCCTTAAATGCCTTTCAACAAAACCTTTTTTAATTTAGCTTTCCTACCTTCAACATCCTTGATAGCATGTAATTAATAAAAGTCAAGCAATTTGATAGAATCGTGTATTACGGGGTGTAAAAGGATACATTACATGGTGGTTAACTACGCATACTGCCCCATCAAACTTAAAAACATTGAGTGAGTCTGCCGTGGTGTGTCTGGGCCAGAATAGCACCCACCCATTCATCCCGAGGGTGTCGTAGAAGGCGACTAAGGGAAAATCTGGAAGTTGGGCGGACTTTCAGATTTTTCCTTACTCACTTCTGTATACTTAATAAACGCATAGCGATCCTCAAAACACTTGCCAAGCATGGGGATTATGGCAACCGCCCTCGTAAAGTCGTTGGTCCCAGCTGTCATTCGTAGATCTTTGACAGTCGATATGGGTAGTGAGAAGCCAGTGGCAGCCATTTTTCAACCAACTTCAAAAAAGGAGGAGGTTATCAATTCGTCTGTATTTTTTTTTTGTTTGTTACCTGATTTCTTTGGACTGGGTGAACCGATTTTGATGATTCTTTTTTTATTTGAAAGCTAGTGCATCCCGTTTGATCCCATTATAATTTGGACCAGTTCTGACAATAGCATCCATGAGAAAACCGTATATGTTTTAAATTTGCATTAAGTATGTGCGCGATTTGTTACGCGATTTCTCCAGCAAATGTAAACCGATTTTGAAAATTCTTTTTTTATGGTTAGGGTATGCTTCAGGGGTGGTCCCATATAAATTTTACCGAAATTGATTCAGCACTTTTTAAAAAATCAACAAATACCCAAAAATTTTACATAGACGTTTTAGTTTCATCAATCTTTGTAGTAGTTAACTTTCAATCTCTTCTTAATAGATTTGGATAGGAAGGAGGTACTAAAAGCGGAAAATAGAAAGCTTTTTACAAAAAAGACAACCGCCTTCAAAAACTAAAAAGTGAAAAATAACTTTAGCACAGAACACACATTGACTTTTGTTTCGAAAGTCGGTGGCAATACAAAACAACAAACAGAACAAAGCCACTGAATTTCGAAACTAAAGTCAATATGTGTTCTGTGCTAAAGTTATTTTTCACTTTTTAGTTTTTGTTTATAATAAAATATAGTCTATAGCACTGAGGGATAACGTATCTTCCCATTGGTGAAAAAATTTGGGTGGTGAAATTGAAATCGGATGAGTAGTTAGTAGAAGAGTAGTAAACAAAGAATCGTGGTGTGATTCATACATTCACTTGTAAGGAAAAAAAAAATTTGATGGTTTAAAATATTTTCCAATGTGAAGAATACATTACCAGGAGTGGATTGATATACTTACCATATTTTTAAACCCCCGCATAATTAAAATATTACAAAATGAAAATAACACTTTTTCGTTTCATCTCGATGCCCAATTTATGTTTATATTATTAAAAAAATAAAGTTTTATCAAATTGGCAGACAAGTGATGTGACAAGTGTGTGGGAAAAAATAATCATTATTTGTGAAATTATTTCCCATAGAACGATGCAATTCCAGTGTAAGAACTGCGAAACGGCGGTTATCAGTGTCACTGTTACTGTCAGTCGCCGTTTCGTTTTGAAATAATGAGATTTTCGTTAAACTATTCACTTTTTATTGCGAGGGTTTAAAAAAATTGTAAATGCCTGAAGATACTCTTTAGGTACCCAAAAATATTAGAATTAGAATTTCAACTTCTCTAAACATTTTTTTTTTGTACAAATCCTACCATGATTCTTTTACCTTTTATGACACGACACGCTTTGCTCCCCCAACGAAACACTCGAATGTTTCGGTGGGGGGGCAGTGCGTGTCGGTAGCACTAATACTGTGGTTTTTCTATCAAAATTTTGTCCACTAAATAAGTAAATATTTTAATTAGAAAGTCTCATTAAGAGTACTAATTAATTGATGATGCGTCAACCAAATAGTTAATTAAACTTATATAGTCACAATTACCTACTACACTAAATATTGTATTAACCATCCACACAATTATGCCAAAACACGAGCTTGTTATTAAACCTTTTCAGTAATTTGTTTATTTTATTGTGAGAGAAAACAAATGTAGTGACAAAATTGACGTCTATTTTAACATTGCTACAATCTACGCTAATATTATTAAATGGTAAAAGCATCATGGCAGGATTTGTACAAAAAAAAAATATGTTTAGAAAAGTTGAAATTCTAATTCTTATATTTTTGGGTACCTAAAGAGTATCTTCAAGCATATAAAATATTTTTAAAACCCCGCAAAAAAAAGTCTGACCTCTTCTCGCGTAGAACGTGACACGCACACACACACACACGTATTTGTACAGTCTGTTATTTTGGTTGTAGTGTAGGTAATTAAATCGTTTCGTTTTTATGGAGTGATGTAGGTGTGGTCATAGTATGTAAGTGTAGCAAACATGTCGAGGATAGTGTAGTTGTATTATTTTGTCTGGTTTTTCTTCTAAATAAACCAACATTCTCGGTAATTGGCGGCTGATAGGCTCGACCTCCATCACAAAGGATAAACACAATAAACACTGCCTCTATTTGGGCCAAAGATAGCGCTTAGTTAGACCTACGTTTGGCCATTCATTAAGGACGACGAAATATATTGACACCTCACACCTTCGAGCAATAAACGTCGCAGTTATCTATACTATTACTAATATTAGTTTGTTTTTTGTTTAAAAATGATTTTGTTAATAGGAAGCCACGATATCCTACAGTCAGTATTGTGACGTAGGGGTTACGTGAAGATATAAAAATTAAAACCAACGTAACCGGTCAACATAAAGTATTTATTTCTTACTAGAAAAGGGGGTGGGTAAGTTTACGGTCACTAAGATTTTTGCAACCTCCTTTGGGAGTAGCACAGTACTCTCCTGGCTCAGCCTTGGGCACGAAAATCATTGTGGATTGCCACGCTGCAGACGCCAGGTGTGGTGCCGGTCGGCAGATGATGTATACCGCACACAGGATGACGTAATATTAAGTTAAACATCCCCAGGATAAACCAACATTGGCATATGCTGGGACTATATATAGCTGGACTTAACTTTCCCTTAAATAGCGTAAAATCGAAAACGTCGAAACAAATTCGATCGTTCGAACTTGAGTTATATTAAGAGCTAAAATTGTGCTATTGACAGTGCTGAAGTGAAAGTTAAAGTAAATAACAAATCAATTTCATAGTAAAGTTGTGTTTGTGTTGATATTTCGTTCAATGTATTGATCGAGCGAGATATTAGAAGGGTGAAAAGTTACCCAACCTCGATCTACAACGTAACCTCTATAGTTATCTATTTTACTTAGAAATATGATTATATGACTTTTCCCAAATTCGTCCATTCAGGTCGGTTCCTTTACAGGAACGAGTCTCACGTAAAGCGACCCCAATTAGGACCCATATACTTTGTACATGCTTGGAATCACAGATACAGAGGTTTGAAATCATCTATATTGTTCTCTTACTAAGGGTACAAAGGATAAGTAGCCTTTATTGGACCACAAGAGGCTATTCCACGAAAAAAAAAAAAAACTGCTTCATATAAATCAATCAATGTTGAACAAGTCGCCTAGGGCAAAAGCCAGGGAACTGTAAGCAAAGAAATAAATAAAAAATCTTAATCGTAACATAACGAGTTCCCCACCTGACGGTGGGTGGAGCAATAATAAGAAACTTAGCTACGATCGTAGAAAGAAGGGTGATATTCTATACGGAATTAAGGATGAAGGTGAAGGCTTGAGCTTCTTGGCGTTACTTTGACGTCGAATCTTAACTTTGGGTCATTTATTGAATCCAAGGCCAAACTGGTTGCCAAAAAGCTGGGAGTCCTCGCAAAGGTGCGAAAGTACTTCACGTCGGAACAGCTGCTCAACTTATACCAAGCACAAGTTCGATCGTGCATGGAGTACTGTTCGCACCTTTGGGATGGATCAGCAAAATACCAACTGGAGGCATTGGAAGTCATCGATAGACGTGCCAAGAGGCTCATTAACAACGACTCCCTGGTTTGGGCTAAGCTCCAGAGCCTTGAATATCGCCGCACCGTTGCTAGCCTTTCGGTCTTTTATCGGGTACATTTCGGAGAGTGTGCTTTGGAATTGCACAATTTAATTCCCCCATCCCCGTTCCATCATCGGACGAGCAGAGATACGGCGAAGCGTCACCGCTATATGATTGAAGTTCCACGGTCTCGAACCAAGCGCTTTGACACCACATTTATTGTGCGAACTGCCAGACTGTGGAATTCCCTGCCCGCCTCTCTGTTCCCTGATAAGTATAATCTGGGTACCTTGAAGGCACGAGTGAACCGGTTCATCTTAGGCAAGCGTGTTCCAACTTAGGCCGCAATATCACTTACGATCAGGTGAATTGCGGTCAAACGCAAGCCTATTTAATAGTAAAAAAAAAGGTGAAATACGTAAAAATGATTCTGAGTTGATTGTGGTATATCATTAATTTTGTTAGACCTATCGTAATCAAAGTTGATTTACCGTATGTCTTGGAACGTAAAAAGAAAACATAAAACTAAACACCAAAGCTGTTTGGTAGTCCTGAAACCCTATAAAAGGTGAGTATGTATGAAAATTCAGTCATCAATCCAATGTGTCACGTCACTGGGAACACTAAAGCTAAAAGATTCTGAATAACAATTAAAATACTTGGAGTAGCAAAGACTCTACACGTACCGATAACTGAAAAAAGATCCGTTGAATTTTTAATTGGTCTAAATTGGTTGTACGTTGTTTCATAGCTAATAGTTTTATAGAATTTCGGTTCACATACAATTTTTCTAATAATTTCGTTTCATAGAATAATCAATACGCAGAATACTTACTTTCAAGATTTTCAAATCATTGATTTTTGATTAACATAACGTTTATTGTTAGAATAATCATATCATAGAATAACAAATCAAATATTCTTTATTCTTATATTTTTTATTTAATATAAAATTTATTCCCAGGAATGGGACTCTCAGTTCTAACCAAACTTACTGCGCGTGCGTGCAAGCAACCACGCAGGATACAAGCAAGCATCCAGCGTGCAAGCAAGCATGCAGCGTGCAAGCAAGCATACAGCATGTAAGCAAGCATGCATCATGCAAGCAAGCATACAGCATGTAAGCAAGCATGCATCATGCAAGCAAGCATGCATCATGCAAGCGAGCATGCAACATGCAGCAGTCATAGTTTCTGTCACGGCTCCGGCGTTGCGGGGCTCCGGCGGTCCCACGCGAGCTTATCGTCGCAGATGGTATTCACGCTCACCGCCGCAGCTTCGGCTTACTGGCCAGCCTCAGCCCCGGCGGCGGGCGTTAAAACCACCTGCTCCTCAGCTCGCGGGCCGCCTCGCCCCTCCACGCCTACGCAGATTTAAATTACACTCTAGTTGTAGGGCAGACAAGACTACGTGGAGTCGGTTTCGCAGCGATTCGTTTCTGTCATTAACTTTGGTAGCACAACATATTGACTTTTTAAGACAACATTTTGGTTTTGTCTATTTATATCTATACATTTTCGTTGAAATAAATTCCATGGAAAAATATAACAAACAAACAATATTCGTTAAAAAAGAATTCTACTATTTGATAAGTTTGTTAAACAAAAAACTGTGATTAAAAATTCATTGAATTGTGTTTCTGTGAAATATTTTTCATTGAAGTAAATAGTCTTTGAATTGAAACAATAATAGTCGAAATAAAAATACGAGAATCAAATATTATGTTAAACATTTTCTGGGAAACGAAATTCTATGAAATTTCTGTCTGCGAAACAAGGGAACACCGTCAAAATTGAATGGTAATAATCTTTTGACACAAAAAGAAAACATTCCACATCTTTCTCGTTTCTATGATTGCAGCCTACGATTCCAAAGATCCAAAAAACCCTGCCAAAGAATTTAGATCTCCCTGATCTAAATTCTTTGGCAGGGTTTTTCGGATCTTTACGTCGTTTCGGGTAAACAGGTGCATTGAATGGAATAATGCTAAGAATGGGTTGGTTTCACCGACGTTTTTTACAGCGTTGTTAAAATCGTTTTAGGCATACCATTGAAATTAAATTGTTTACAAAATGTATATATAATATTTATTCATCTTTCTACTACACCAACAATATTTTATTTTATTATTTTATATTGTGCATGTAGGTAGGTACAGTCAACAGCAAAAGTAGATGATCAAAAACAGAAACTCAATACTAATGAACGGAGTTTACGTCAGAACTATGTGGCGTCGAAGTGATTCAAAAGTATGTGTGTGACAATCACATACTTTTCATAAATAAACTAGTAATAAATCATATAAATTAGTGTTAGTAAATTAGTATTGAATTTCTGGTTTTGATCATCTACTTTTGCTGTTGACTGTACCAGGGATAACTACGTGCTCGAGATAAAAAAAAATATTGTGAGTGTAGTAGAAACATGAATATTTTTGCCTGTAAACCAAATAATAACTGCCTCGATAACGATACAGAATTTGTCAGAAGTCCATTGTATGCAACAAAATTTAAAAGTACCTATTATTTTATGAATACTGTTACGAACTCTTCGGTTCTTGTTTTTATAATATTTATGGGTTTTGCTTAACTGCGTTGAAGTATTTTGATTAAATTTTCCTTTTAATTGAATTTCGTTTACAATGCTTTAATTCAATGTAATTGTAATAATTACAGTGCAACCAACGTCTACTAAAAATGTGTCATTTGATTTGAATGGAAATGGTGTAACTAGCATAGTCTTTGTTTCACTAACTCGTAGTTCACGTCCGTAATGAAGCCTTGCCTGAACTTAATAGTCCTGAAATCGATCAATCCACAATATAATGGTGGAGTTAGGCCAAAAAGGGTGTCACTGCCATAGATAACGTTAATGAGGTATAGATGAAACTTAAACGCCATTATCTTTGAAGCTCAGGGAATAGAGTGCATTTTCTGTGAAGATATTCTCACGATGATAACAATATTTTGAGTAACTTTCCGTACTATGTTTTACTAGTTATAAAAGCTTAAGATTTTATAACACGTTCATAAAAATAGTCTGGTAAACAAAAGTTACGTGTTGCTACTCTATAAAATTTGGTTTTCCAATAAAACTTCTAAATTTATGGCTCTATTGCCAACATGGTAGGTACGTTAGGTCAGCGTATTCGTTAGAACAAAAGAGTTTTCAGTTTCCAAGCGCCTTTGTAGAGGTTTTTGAGAGAGGTTAAAATACGGCCGTGAAATGTCATTCATTGTGCTCTTAAAAGAAAAGGTTTTTAAGTAATAGCAGGTCAAAGTTTGCCAAATCGGCATTTTGTGAATGTTGCTGCTACATTTCAGTCGTGCATTATAACAATATTGATTAATAATGTTTTATTGAATGCGCCGTGTTCAAAAAAAAGGTTTACTACATATAATTTATCGGACATTATCATTCCCTAAAGAAAACAGTTTACTAATAAATAAAACATCGACTAAACGCACATCTGGACGAAGTCCGCCGAAAGGCTACGATATTTGAACAAAGATTAATCGAAAGTTTGCGTGAAGACGTTTCGAGCGCGTCATTTGTACCTACATCTTTTAGGCCAGTCTGTCTTTGTCAAGTAGAGAGCACATTATTTTCAACGACCTTTTCAAAGGTCTGAAGTCCTTTTTCTAGAGGATTCGGATATAGGAGACAGTAAAAGATTATTGCAGTTTTTCTCGCAGATAAATCTATCGTTATTGTGACCATTATAAGACTTGCTTGGCATTTTGTCGCGGCCGTTCAGCTGTCTTAAGTACCAAAAAAAAGCTTTCATTGACTATTTTTTTTGGGTTTTCTATTGAATATAGGGATCAACTTTGTTACATTTCGTTTATATTTTTCAACGATATTCTATACCTACAAAGGTACGCAGGTAGTCAAGACAATGCCCAAGGGAGACATGTCATATCATGTGTACATAAAGAGTACATTTCTTTATAATATTTGTCTTCTAACGGCTACAAAAAGTAGAAAAAGGACACGACAAGGGATAAAATACTTACCAATATACGAGCGTAATGAGAAACTTGAAGCAAAAATGTAAAGATAATGGCATGTCAATTTATTTGGTTTACATAGATACCCATTCCTATCGTTTTATTCAGAACAAACTCACGTAAATGACGTCATAGAAACTGTTATTGACTGCTTGCGAGACATTAATATATGCTGTTATTTGCTCAGGTTAGATTTGTTTGCAATATTTTGCCCAAGACATACAGAAAATACATTTGTCAAGTAAATAGTTTTCCCGAACCCTTGAGAATAGGCTCAAGGCAATAACAACAGTTTTTTCTAGACAGAAGGAGGTTTTATGTATTTCTGGTAATACGTTGTAGTAAAACAGGATGGTACCAAAAGTACCTACTTAAATTGTGTCATAAAAATTGGTTTCATTTATCTTTATTTTTCTTCAACTTTTATAGTCCATTTGCTTGTTCCGATTTCACGTCTTTAATAATATTATATTCTTTAAGAGTGCGATGAAAAGTTTCGGTTTAGAAAATTCAAATTCTGGTCAATTCGCACGATGTAGAAACTACTTAAAAGCCCTGCCAATTTCACAGACTAGAAGTTTCTAGTGCGAAATTACCTTGAATCAAAAGACTTTGGAAGTTGTCGCTGAAATTTTAAGTAATGCCAAAAGAGTCCCTTCCTTATGAATAACAATGTGCTGAGTGCTTCAATGATCTTACTTCGCACACGTCTTCACCGTTAGAACTAGGCTTGAGGAAATGGATAACATTGAACAGACAACTGTCATCTCAGTCTGATTATTACATAACTCATCTACTCCGATGATTTACACAAATATATAAATTATTCAATTTTAACAGCGTTTAGCAAATTAAACAAATATAATTAAAAAATGTTTGTTTTATATCATATTTGGCTTACATTGCATGTCAAGGACTCTTCATTTAGGCATAGAAAATGCCTATGTAGTTACCTGTTGTATTTAAATTGGAGATATATCTACAGGCAGAAATGTGTCGGTTCAAAATTTCCAGATGATTGCATAATGTTCAACCCATTTGTACGAGCTATCGATAACAGCATAACAGATTTAGTTAAATAACGCAATACATTGATTAATATAATATATATCAGTTTTAAGTGTCTGAAACCCTTGTTTCAGCTACGTATGTGTACTTACGTTTTCACATGAAAAAGACAATCAACAAAAACAGTGAGTCGAGACAGTGACTGCGGACTGCTCTGACTCAGTGCTTAAGAGGAAATACCACGGGCTAGAGAATTGAAAATTAGGTATTTGTAAAATCTATTGCTGTCGCGCCGATGCCCGAACACGAACCGCAGAGCGCGATAGAGACAACTGCAGCTTTGACCGAAAATACCTATTAAAAGTACACAAAATGAATGATTCGTAGTCCCCTGATTTCTTCTCCAAAACTTAACCGATTTAACTGCTTTTTTTCATTAAAAAATAAAGAAAGGCTATTGCCGTGTTCCTTTGTTTTCTATTTTT
Source organism: Charanyca ferruginea (assembly GCA_947361185.1). Taxonomy (NCBI): domain Eukaryota; kingdom Metazoa; phylum Arthropoda; class Insecta; order Lepidoptera; family Noctuidae; genus Charanyca; species Charanyca ferruginea. The sequence goes on along the minus strand of OX376077.1, from coordinate 16,150,496 downwards.
TATATAATCAAGTCAAATTTGTTTTCTAAATGTTTGAACACAGCGGAAAATCATGCCAATTTTTTTAGGTTTTTGAATATTCATATCTCTTTTAATAATAAATTTATGAGAAAAAGGAAAACATAGGGACATGCCAATAGTAGCCATGGATATTTAAAAAAAAAATTGATCTACTGGCATTATCCAGGGAGGAAACAGGGGACTAAGTTTGTATGGAAAAACGGCCCTTGTGTTTCCTCTTAAGTGAGCTAAATAGCATACTAGTTTCAATGTGCCACTAGCGGCACGCTTATAACCTATTTACACCTTTTGACTAAAAGAAAGAACAGTTAATTTGGAAGGATAAATAGTACGATAAAGTGTTGCGAATGTCATGGTCTCATACATTCTACTATTTCTCGTGTACAAGTATTTTCTTATATTTTTATTTGTACTATTTCTGTTTTAACCATCTTTTATATATTTTTAGAGTTCTGTACCTCAAAAGGAAAAAACGGAACCCTTATAGGATCACTTTGTTGTCCGTCTGTCTGTATGTCTGTCAAGACCCTTTATCTTGGGAACGCGTAGAGGTATCAAGTTGAAATTAAAACCATATACTTAGGTCTATGGTCCCTTGAAGCTTTAAAATAATCAAACATCTAAGTTATCGTAAAAAAAAATATGGCCGTTTATGTCGCAAAAAACGGACATTTCGACAATCATAATTTATAGGGTACTTTCCATTGACCTAGAACTATGAAGTCTGGCAAATAATATCGTCTTATACTATAAATACAGGGAAATATCTGAAAACTATATATTTGTAATTAAATCATTAAAAGTATATTCTTAATTAATAATGAGCTTTTGTCCGGGATTTGGTCCGTGTGAATGTCGGTTATCGAAGATGCAGACGAAGTCCCTGATTAAAAAGTACCCTATGTGCTTTCCCAGGGTTTGAGCTATTTCCATACCAAATTTCATCAAAATCGGTTCAGCCGTTTCATCGTTGAAGCGTAACAGACAGAGTAGCGTACTTTCTCATTTATAATATTACTATGGAAGTATGGATACCTATTATGTACCTACTCGGTGAGCGAGTCCGACTCGCACTTGACCGGTTTTTTATCAAAGAGCAACTCATTTATGGAGTTATACATTTACTTAGTAATAATTCAAAGAGTTTGCGTTTAAACCAGACTAAATTAAGGCATTTAAAACCATTTTGTAATTCATACTTTAATATTATAAATTTAATGCGAAAGTAACTCTGTGCTTTACGCTTTCATGATGAAACAGCTGAACCGATTTGATGAAATTGGATATGAAAATAGCTTGATCCTTGGGAAAGGACATAGGATACTTTTTAATCTGCGACTTCGTCTGCATCCGCGATAACCGACATTCTCGCGGAAACATCTATCAAATCTAATTTTATTAGTGACAGTTGCGTCATTAAAGCGAGTTGGATATTTGTATACAAATAAACATCTTTCATAAATGTACAGACTTGAAGAAAAGTCTAAGTACTCTGCTCCACTAATTGCCCTCACACACTTTTTATATGCCCTGAATGCTCTGATTTGATAACCTGAGTTCCATAACGCAAAACTGGTGATAAAATTGCACTCAATATCTCTAAAAAAAAACTCATCTCATTATTGTTGCTAGGTTAAATAAAACGACGTTGCTACGTGTAAACTCTCGAATGAAATACATATAATAATATAATTCAGTCCCAAAAATCTTTTTCATACCTATACATATTGTTTTTCGGATCATTCGAAGTTATTTCATGCGTACAAATAAGTGGATTCGCACATAAAATTCAATTTACTTTTATGGGAAATATTCAAGGTTCGCGCGTTTCTGTTTTACTGTCGACCTTTTATTTCTCTCCTGAATATTCGTTTAGTTTGAGCTTTCAAAAAACTTGTTTGAACTTGGAAAAGGTTGAACATGATATTTGAAAAGTTTTGCACGAGGTGGATTTTATGTAAATTAAGCAAATGTATTTTTCTGAAATTGCATAAGATTTACCTACAAGTTTTAAATTAGATAATATTTTTTGTGAGGCGAAAATGTCAAAAGATTTGAAAATAATGCGAGTTTTAACATTACTTAAAGCAACTACGGGACTTTTTTGACATATTGCTAAATAATGTAGGTTTCATTTTAAATAAATATGCACGGAGACTTATACAAACACACACACAGTATTAAATACATTAGATACACTATTAATTGTTTTTGTTGTAGGAGATTCAACATTAATCAATCAAACTTGGCCATATTTTCAATTATATACGAAGCAGTTGATATTGAACGAGATTGTGGTCTTTGGAAAACAGTATTTTGTATATTTTCTTCAACTCTTTTTGAATATCTGTAAATTTCTTCCTACAGGTGGTAGCAACATACGTACCAGCCGATTCAACTCTCCAGTTTATCAAAGATCGACCTATTCAATGGGCTGGTGGGAGAGACAGTCCTCCCCCTGACACTCCCGAGTGTGGCTTTGATGGATCGCTCTGTCCAGATAATTGTAAGTACTTAGGATATTAAATCTTAATGTTTGCCAAGATGAAAAGTCTTGTAGGTATTTTGCGTTACAATCACTTTAAGCCAAACAGCCAAAGGCCAGAAAGTCTGACAACCAGGCTTACCTAGTGGTATCGTGTTACCCAGTAACGGGGTTGTAGAGGTCAGGTAGGCAGTCTATATAAAACACTGGTATTCAGATACGATTAGACACTGGAAGTCGTTTCCAACATAGTTGGGAACAGGCTAGGCAGTAGATGGCGACAATGATGACGACAAAGATAATAAATGTTTTAGGAGAATAATTTATTATGAAGTCGGAAACCTCTTAAGTACTTACAAATTGCTTTGACAATGACTCACTAAATTTTGTTCAGGTCAAATGCTTTACTTTGTTACTAAAAATAATCTTCATTAACCATGTAATGATAATTTGTAAAATAAATGTGTAAGCCTTTTTTGCTTTGCAATTAAAGTTCAATGACAAGAGAAATTAATTCTTATTATAGGATAGGTAGGGTGAGTAGAGTGGGTAGGGTAGATAGGTAGTTTGGCAGGGTAGATAGATAGGGACAGGACAACATCTGTCGGGTCAGCTAGTAAACTGTAAAATTAGATTTTTAGTAATTTTGAAAGCAATAAAAGGTAAGCCAATGAACTTGGAAAATAAGTGACGTCACATTGCCGTAGAATAACAATGGGGGAACCACTTTTTAACGATTTATTCCCTTGACGTCGAATCCCGCCACATTAGAGGCAAAAAAAGTGGTTACAATAACAACTGTTTACTGCAGCTGCCATTTGTCATGCAGCTAACGCAATATAAGTCAAAATCGGTTGAACGGACTGTAAAAAAGGTTTGTGAATATGTCTAATCTTATTGTAAACGGAATATAGTGGGTATTTATAACCATACCTCTGTGAATTTAGCAGCCTTTGATCTGATTAAATTAAATGGATATTTCAGTGAACATGACGGAAATTACGCATGTATATTGAAATGCGATTTCATATTACTTATATTTATAATTTTTTACTTAGTGGTTGAAATTGATTTCTCAAAAGACCAGTGTTTAAAACTAAGTACCTAGCAAAAATGTCTAGATTTTTACTTGACTCCGCTTTTATCTTATTTTCTTCCTTAATTACAAAAGAGGCACTCTTAAATGAGGTGTTGTTTACCGTCAGACTAAAGCCACTAAGGTTCTTATCTACCACTTCAGTGTTACTTTCTTGCTACTCGGGAAAGTACCTAACTATACTTTTAATTAAACTTCAGAAGATACTAAGACTTTATTTCACAACGAACATTAATTCACTCAGGTCGAATTTCGCGAAAATAAGCATTTTATAAAATTGACATTGACAGTTTTTCTATCGAATATTGGTCCATTTTTTTAATTTATTCGCAGGGTTAAGTATTTTACTAGGTATAAAAGTAAAGTGCTCGTAGCTGTTTTAGGGTTCCGTACTCAAAGGGTAAAAACGGGACCCTATTACTAAGACTCCACTGTCCGTCTGGCTGTCTGTCACTAGGCTGCATCTCATGAACCGTGATAGGTAGATAGTTGAAGCTAGATTTTCACACATGATGTATTTCTGTTGCCGCTATATCGACAAATACTCAAAACAGGCTAAAATATATATTTAAGGGGAGCCCCTCTTAAATATTTATTTTATTCTGTTTTTTTCCCATACAACACACTAAATGTTTTAATAAAGTGTCTAATGTTGTATAATATAATATCTAATGTTGTATATATTTGACGACACGGTTGGCGCAGTGGCCGAGCGATTGACTGCTGCGCAGCGTGTTACGGGTTCGATTCCCGCCCAGGGTAAACATTTGTGTGATGAGCACTTGTGTTTGCCTTGTGTCTGGGTGTTGTTTATCTATATATGTATGTATTTAAAATGTATTTGTGTATGTATATCAGCTGTTTGACACACATAGTACAGGTTTTCCCTAGTTTGGGGTCAATGTGTGAAATGTCCCCATATATTATTATATTATTATAATGGTACGAAACCATTCGTGCGCGCGTCCGACTTGCATTTTGCCAGTTTTTTTTACAAGGGTCTATGCAAACATAATTTTAATTTCACAAGAGAGATATAATCTTTTTTCAAATCCATAAAGGGTATTAGGTGGAAAGTCTCGGAGGAGGCCTTAGCAAGACATTACAGGCAAGCTGAAAAAAATTAAACGTTATATGATAAAATGTAGATTATTTTCTCGGGTTATTCCCTGAATACCCCGATCCCCGAGGCCCAAGTCCAGAGGACCTCGATTTATTTTTATCTTGATAAACTCAATTAAAAGTCAGTTTAGCTTAAAAGTACCGTCAGCAGATGGTATATTAAATAAAATATGAATACTTATTAATTATGGTACCTACTTAACTTCAAGGTTTAGGAAAATGTCTTGCTTGGTTAAGGTAAATATTATAATTAGAGAATTAGAGAATACAATGTCTCCTAGAGTAGTCACAGGTTGTAATTTTTATCACAATAGTTCCTTTTTCAATACAGAAAATCAAAATACCTACATAGAACATTTAAAATAACTTAAAAAATACGCAAACACAGTTTCACTTTCTGCATAGTAAATAGTTGACTCTAAAATAATCTTTTGTAATAATTATTGTTGTCATATACTGTAAAATATATATTTTTAAGTTTGACTAGCTGACCCGACAGACGTTGTCATGTCAACTGATTTTTTAATTTCCTTACCGTTTAAACCTTCTCTTGATTTCCACAAATATTTCAAGACCGAAATTAACGAAATCTGTTCAGCCGTTCTCGAGTTTTATCGAGACTAACGAACAACGATTCATTCTTATTATAATAGATTGATAATACCTATTGTAACATTTATTTTATAATTTTGATATATTTTATTCTAACTGTAATTCCCTGCATTAAAACTATTTTCTACATTGTACATAATTTCAAAAAAACTACTTATGTCTTATGTATTTCTAACAAATGCATTTTTAAATCACTTTTATGTCGACCGTACAATTTAAAAACAATAGAAAAAAGAAATGTTATTATATTCGGGGTTCTCCGGGACGGGGACCACGGAGATCGGGGTTCTCTGGGACGGGGGCCACGGAGATCGGGGTTCTCAGGGAATAACCCACTTTCTCGCGGTTTCAAGGTTGATTACGTAAACAAAGTTATTTACTACTAATTAAACAGGTCACATTTGTTTTTCTTTCCTTTTTTTATTAAACGAACGAAACGGTCAAACGCAAGAATATTAAAGGCTTGCGTTTGACCGCAATTCACCTGATTTTAAGTGATGATGCGGCCTAAGTTGGAACACGCTTGAGGATGAACCGGTTCACTCGTGCCTTGAAGATACCCAGATTATACTTATCAGGGAACAGAGAGGCTGGCACCGAATTCCACAGTCTGACAGTTCGCACAATAAATGTGGAATCAAAGCGCTTGGTTCGAGACCGTGGAACTTCAATCATATAGCGGTGACGCTTCGCCGTATCTCTGCTCGTCCGATGATGGAATGGGGATAGGGGAATTAAATTGTGCAATTCCAAAGCACACTCTCCGAAATGTACCCGATAAAAGACCGATAGGCTGGCAACAGCGCGGCGATGTCCTTTTTGTTAAATAAGGCGATAGATGTTCAAATATGTACGCGAACCTACATAAAACCTGACGACTTTTTTCACCTTTTGACATCAACAGTCATGTATAGATAACAAAGCAAAATCACCAAGGTCGGTCCGTGGATGCGTGATGCCCATATCATACCGAGACCCCGTGTTGTTGTAAAACCATTTAAGATCTTTGACAGTCGTTAGGTACAGGTAGTCTTACCAAAGGGTACAGTGATACCCAGTGGCTAGGTTCTGGAGGTCAGATAGGCAGTCACTCTATGAAAAACGTTCAGCTGCATCCGGTGACACTGGAAGCCGATCCCAATATAGTTGGGAAAAGGCTAGGCAGATGATGACGTGGCGTCGTGTAATCATCATCATGTCAACCTTTAGACGCCCACGTCGCCCACTGCTGGGCATACGTCTCCCCCAAGGAAGGTTCAGCCGTAACAGCCATGCTTGGCCGATGCATGTTGGCGATCGCAGTAGGTACTGCTGCCCATCCTCTGGTCAATATCCCTCACTCGCCTTCTACGATACCCACGGGTAGAAATGGGGTGGACCTATTCGCGGCCAGCACCACGCGGGAAGTGCGGGGCGTGGCGTGGTTGTATGAAAAAGATCGTAGAGTCATAAATACGCGTCCTTATCGTAGGTCTATCACCTTCTAAAATCAAAATGTTCAAAGTTACTGTGAATGTTCTTGCTAAGGTCGTCTACACCTAATAGTTTTGCACCCACAGCTGACGGCAACCGACCTTATCTTATCCATTTCGACCCAATCTCAGGCCACATTCACAGGCGATTCTTTTTCTTAATAATATTATAGGGTCTTGAGTAAATTGTCTGCAATTTTCTCCGCTGCTGGTTTGTTTTAAGTGGTTGGCTCAGATTATGAAACAACTGGCAGTTAGACCGTGCAGAACACTGAGAGTGAAGCCGAAAAAGCAAATACAAATTCAAAAGCAAATATCTACAACGCGCTTCGTGCTGTACCGATACGAGTCAGTATAGCACGAAACGCCGCATCATTTAAACAAAACAATTAAAATATAAATACAAATTGAAAAAAGAATACAATCACGAATTATAGGTTTGGCTTTTGAATTTGTATTTGCTTTTTTGGCTTCACTGTCAGTGTCCCGCGCGGTTTATTCGCCTTTTGTTTCATAATCTGAGGTGGTTCCTAACGTCAAACCATCATCATCATATAAAATATAGTTGAAATTGTGTTCGTTTGGGCTAATCTCAGGAACTTCTGATCCGAATCTATAAATTCTTTCGGTAGAAAGCTACATTACGACTAATGTTGCGACAAACATGGCGACTATTAGTCTAAGTACTTAAAAAAAGGATTTACTATAACCAGCAATTTCATAAGAAGAAGACACACAACAACACACAAGAAGATGACGACACGGTTGGCGCAGCGGCTGAGCGATCGACTGCTGCGCAGCGTGTTGCGGGTTCGATTCCCGCCCAGGGTAAACATTTGTGTGATGAGCACTTGTGTTTGCCTTGTGTCTGGGTGTTGTTTATCTATCTATGTATGTATTTAAAAAAAAAATGTATTTGTGTATGTATATCAGCTGTCTGACACCCATAGTACAGGGTCTCCCTAGTTTGGGGTCAGGTGGCCATGTGTGAAAATGTCCCCACATATTATTATTATTTTTTATTATTATGTAGGTGCTTAGGTACGTAAGAGAATTTAACTAATGAATGACACCGATTCCCTTACTCAGAAACTAAAGTAAAATTAGACAATTGGCATCTCTTACTGCCAGACAGCTGAAAGAAAGGACGGCGGCAGATAACAACTAAGTTAGAGATGCTCTGAACCTCTTGGTCCTGGCTTCAGTTCTTTGACAGCCATTATAGGTAGTCAAAAATTAGAAAATCTGACAACCAGATGTACCAAGGGTACAGTCATCAAAAGAGATCGGTATGCAGGTCATCGGAAATGGTTGAAGTTTACTCAAAAACCGATGGATGTTTTCAAATGAAATTTAATTAAATCATTGAAATGTTTTTTTCTATTAATTTTATTCAATAAAATCCATCGGTTTCTAAGTAAACTTTAACTATATCTGACGACCCTGCATATCTATCTCCTTTGCTGACTGTACAATACGCGCAAGTGGCAAATTAAACGTTTCACACGGTTCATTTCTAAGTTTCAATAATAAGTGTTAAATTTTTAACATTTAAAAGATATCAATCAAGATCTTCGACTTTACGGTAATATTTACAAGTAAAAGTTTGTATTCACCATGTGTAAGGTGTTCATAACATTGTGTTTCATGCCAATATTACCTTCTTGCATGCATGAATTGACTATGCGAGCGGAATTGCAATTAGCAATACCGAACCGACCGATGATGTGCCTGAGCAATATGTAATCAAGGCCAGACTAGTTGGCAGCCGGGCCATATTATTACATGTTCATAACTTACTTTAATAGGTTCTTTAATAAATAATTAATTTGGCTACCTACAGGGCTCAAGTAGTCTAATAAAAAAAAGCTTTTTAACAAAAAAGACAAACTCCCTCAAAATCTAAAAAGTGATATATAACTTTAGCACAGAACACACATGACTTTAGTTTCGGAAGTCGGTGACTTTGTTCTGTTTGATGTTTTGTATTGCCACCGACTTCCGAAACTAAAGTCATGTGTGTTCTGTGCTAAAGTTTTATCACTTTTTAGATTTTGAAGGAGATTGTCTTTTTTGTCAAAAAGCTTTTTATTTTTCGATTTTTTGCACCATCCAAATCCATTAAGAAACGGCAATACAGTCAAAACAGAGATTGAAAGTACAAAGTTGGAGAAACTTAAAACATCATCCAGGCATGTATATTTTTTTGCTTTCTGCCGATTTTTTCAAAATCGTTTTCGATAAAATTTGTGTGGGTCCCCTGAGGCATACCCTATCCATCAAAAAAAGAATTTTCAAAATCGCTTAGGTACTGCCGGAGAAATCGCGTAATAAATATACAAAAAAAAGCGGCATAGAGACGAATTGAGAACCTCCTTCTTTTTGAAGTCGGTTGAAAAGGAAAACCATTGATTCGAAAAGAAAAACATTAAGGAATTTGTAATATGAAGCCTTTTTCCTCCAGTCTATATGGCCTGTAAGGGTGCCGTATAGACGCGTTAAGGTCATCGCTCATTATAACACCACTTTTCCGAGACAGCAAATAATTTGCTATTCAGGTAAGAGCGTTGAAAAGTATGTGATAAAGTATTTTTAAGGTTCCGTACCTCAAAAGAAAAAAAACGGAACCTATATAAGATCACTTTGTTGTCCGTTTGTCTGTCTGTCTGTCCGTCTGTCTGTCATGACCATTTACCCCGAGAACGCGTAAAAGTATCGAGTTGAAATTAATACCATATACTTAGTTCCACGGTCCCTTGAAGCTGTGAAAAAAATCAAACGTCTAAGTTAACGTGAAAAAAAGATACGGCCGTTTATCTATATCGAAAAAAAAGTACAAAAACAGACAGAGTTACTTTCTCATAAAAAATAATTAAGTATGGAAGTATGGATATGTAATATGTACCTACAAATTTGTACGAAATCATCGGTGAGCGAGTCCGACTCGCACTTGTCCGGTTTTTATAATGACAAGACAAAATAGGCTGATGGCTCACTGACGGCGCGTTGACGGCTAACGGTTGGATTTTTAAAGCGATTTTGGCGCCGCCGTTCTTATTTCGAAGCGGTGCTGTAAAAGTGAGCGATGACCACTAGCATCACATTTACGTGACTGTATCAAAACTAACGTCGTTGTCACGTCCCGCTTAGGGCCCCCGCACACGGGCCACCAGCCACAACCACAAAACGACGCCATCGGCATATTTCCGGTAGTTTTTATACATTTTATATGGATTCGCCGCACACGGTTGTGGCCGGTGGCCGCCACACGCTACAAATCGTCGCAGCGCGCTTCTTGTGGCCTTCACTGGCCACTAAACGCCGACTCAAAACGCCGCCACACACCACTTGCACTATTCCTAACCTTCTTCGTCAGAGTTCATTATATGGGTAAAAAAAGTAGCAGTCACAGACCGCAAGTGTCGATCACCGGCCACAAGTGGCTGTCGCGCGCTTCGGCTACCTTTGTGGGCGCTTCTAGCTTCTAGTGGCTGCGTTTGTGGCTGTCGCGTGTGGCCCGTGTGCTGCGACACTTACGTTCGACGAACGCCTACGCTAGAAGCAAAGGGTGCCTACAATCTGACTCCTTCAAATACTCGGTACTAACAATGTGGGTGTGATAAGCTGATTTAATAGTCGTCAATCGAAAATAGGACAGAATTTGTCGTAGAACTTTTGTCGCGTTAGCTTATCTTCGCCTACATGGACTTCAGAATTAAGTCAAAGTTCTAAATTATTCCAGGAACACAAAAGCTGTATACAATTTACAATTGATTGATTTTTGCAAAGGTCTTTATTATCATACTAAATATAGAGTGTATACAATTAGATATTTTTCTAATAGTGTACAACCATAAATTTAACCAGTTCTTAGGCTAACTTACCTTTTCAAACATTTTACACTGAGATGACTGTTATGTATTTTTTAATTTTTTTGCGTAGTTAAAGAAACACAGTATTGTTTAAGTACAAAAAGTTTTAGCACTGACTTTAAACGTATAATACCACTGTTTACCTTGTAAGGTAATGCGCAGAATCAATACAATGATTAATTAGTTCGCAGGACAAACATTACAAACACCATCTCTTTATATAAAAATGAATCGCCGGAATGTAAGTAAGCGCAAACACCTGGACTAAATTGGATAATTCTTTTTTTATGTTCGTTATTGCCAAGAGAAGAGAGAGAGAGAGAGAGAGATAATTTTAGGTAGGTAGAGGTTGGTTGGGTAGGGTAGGTAGGTAGGGTAGGGTAGGGTAGGTAGGTAAGTAGGTAGGTAGGTAGGTAGGTAGGTAGGTAGGTAGGTAGGTAGGTAGGTAGGTAGGTAGGTAGGTAGGTAGGTAGGTAGGTAGGTAGGTAGGTAGGTAGGTAGGTAGGTAGGTAGGTAAGGTAGGTAGGTAGGTAGGTAAGGTATGTAGGTAGGGTAGGTAGGGTAGATAGATAGGGACAGGACAATGTCTATCGGGTCAGCTAGTTTATAATAAAATTACCTTACGTGTTAATTTAGTTCATTATCTGTATCATCATCGACTGGAAGACGTCCACTGTTAAACAAAGGCAAAACATTTAAAAAAGAATCAAGATAAAAGTCATGGCAGTTAAGAGTTGACCAATCTCTACTGATAGCGCTCGTTCACGAACATGACGCGTGGATCAGCACCATTCAGCTCAACCATTTTGAAGGTAGCCGAAGATCGAACGCACGCGCCGCCATCAGCGAGATATTTGTGAGCATGATGTACATTTATGTCAAACACATACATTTATAATTTACTAAAAAAATGGCTCCATGGTATTCACATTCACAAAATTGAAATAATGTTGATAAATTATACAAAACTAAGGATTCACGTCCTCTTGAACAAACGCTGCCCCCATAGGGGGGTTGCCATAATCCTCACGCTTGGCAGGCGTCTTGGGGTTTGCAGTGAAGTTGTTGTGTACACGGAAGCCGCTGCTGCCCGACTTCCAGATTTTCCCTTAGTCACCTTCTACGACTCCCTCGGGATGAAATGGGTGGGTGCTATTCTAGCCCGAACACCCCACGGGTATTTACATTATGTGAACCAAATTTTAGCTAATTCTGTTTAGCTATTTTAGCGTGACAAAGTAACAAACAAGAATCCCATACATACTCTCACAAACATTCGCGTTTATAATAGAATAGGAAGTTGGATAGTAGGATATAGCAATAAATTGATTCACAGAATATCAGTAAATAACTTAACAGATCATTACTATGGATTTAGTCACGTTAGTTACACTAGATTATGATCTAATGCACGAGTTGAGTGTAAACGATCGCTCTTTGATGTATGTTGGCAAGTTGCCAATATTTGTGAAGGCTATCGTTTAGAAATGGATAATATCTGTTAGTTTCTCATAGTCAGTATCCATTGTTTTAAAGCTATCATGTGTTCCGACAGACAGCTGTTTAGATTTTTCCCATCTACGTTTTCCAGTCGAATCGAATGCAGCAGCATATCAGTATATTATATGCAGCAATTCCACAACTCGTTACTAGGTACGACTTGTGTGAAAATCCTTATTGACTAAAATAAAACAACTTAGTCAAAAAATAATACAACAGGATTCAAAGGCTGTGTGCTGTTTGACAAATGAAATACCTGTTAATCAATAATATGCCTAGGTAATATTAAAATAAGTAAATAATTGCAAAACATTTTAAGGACTACGTACTTTGTTTGTAATTATCTTCCACAAACCAACCAGAACTTGACAGGCCTCCCCCTGTCAACAAGTGTCCCGTGGAACAAGCCATAAATGTTTAATCCATTTAGCTGGCGTGACGTACAATTTGCATTTTCGCTTTGTTCTGTAGGAATAAACATTTGATTGCTTGGTAAATGAAAACCGTTACCAGATAGGCAAGGAGCCCTCGCAATTAATGTTTGTTTGGGTACAAAATGTACAATTTATTCGATCAGGAAAGATTTTGTTTACGAATACGTGAAAATGTATTTTAACGTTGACACCCACTACGATCTCACCAAAACCAAATTAACTATGTTCGAATACGTCTTTTCTTTAGACAAGAGCCGGCAAGCGTATAACATAAAAAGAAAATACATCTCGCAGACACATTAAATTATCGGATTTAGCACAGTCGTGTTTATTTTGGCGTGAAATTAACTTTTATCAGATTTATAACGATAATTCACTTTAGGGTGAAACGAACAATAAATTCGTGAAAGAATTTCTTTACTGTGTCAGAGTTTGCCTTCAAGTTTTGTATGATAAAAGGTCATGACATAATGTTGATAACATGGCCATTGATTTATAGGTGGACCTTTAACCTTTAATACCGAATCACTGGGAAGGAGTAAGGCCGGTGTAACACTGGCATTTTGTCGATGTATCTAGAATATTACAGCGAAAGGGAATTTTGCAATGTTTTCCGTGCACACAAATAAATTTTGCATCGACATAATTATCTATACTCATCATCATCTGCCTGGTCTTTTCCCAACTATATTGGGGTCGGCTTCCAGTCTAACCGGATGCAGCTGAATACCAGTGTTTTAGATGGAGCGACTGCCTATCGGACCTCCACAACCCAGTCTGGGTCAGACATTCTAGCTCTAACGACTCATAACGACTGCCAAAGATCTACAAATGACAGCCGGGACCAACGGCTTTACGTGCTTTCCGAGGCACGGATAGAACTCAGTATGAAATGGATGGTCACCCATCCACAGACCGACCGCGGCAAGCGTAGCTTAACCTTTGACCGATCGATCTGTACGACTATAACTTAGCGTGCTCCTCATAAACTAGTCTATACAAAAATAATAAAAAAGAAATAACATTTGTTTCTTTTTTGTTTTTAAGAGGTCGTCCCCTTGGAAGTACCTAAGTATTGGTACGATTCCAAAAATTCTTTCACTAATGACAAAATAATCAAACGCTACTCAATTGTAAGGCAGTAAGTCTCGTAACTGTCATAGTTACTTTTGTCGCTACAAAAGTACATACTTCTTTTATGGGGTATTGTGTAAAATGTTATAATAAAATACCGCTCGATACTTTGCAATTAAATGAAAGACAATTTAAAACATGCATTAAACGCACACTATGTAGGCAAGCATATTATAAGTTGGAAGATTATATCAATGATAAAAATGCTTGGCATAATGCTGGTCCTGCTCCACAGCCGCTTTAGGGAATTTCTTAATTGCAAGAAGATTATGTTGCTCACCCCTTATTATTGACATGAATAACGTGTACCGTTATTATTATTTACTTATTATATTTTATCTGTCGAATGAAATACTTACATACATTGTAAATTTTGACTTTGTATAAATTAATAGCACTATTTCAATTATTATGTAAATGTGAGAACTATGGAGCCATTTATTTATTCAATGTGTTTGACATAAATGAGCATGGCAGTTGAGAGCATTGTCATGCTCGCTCAAATGTCTCACTGATGGTGGCGTGTGGGTTAGATCATTCGGTTCCCTTCAAAATGGTTGAGCTAAGTGGTGCTGATCCGCGCGTCATGTTCGTGAACGGGCGCTGTCAGTTGAGATTGGTCATCTCTTAACTGCCATGGCTTTTATATTAATTTATTTTTAATTAGAATGTTTTGGATTTCTCTTCACTTACATTGTTTTCACATATAGAAGCAACAAGAATAATATAGCCTGGATTTTGTAAAAGCTTGATTGAAAAGAGTGTCCGTGGAGTTTCTTGCTCGTTCTTCTCCATAGAGACCTACCCTACGTTTTGGAACGAGCAACTAGCTTCAACTTTCTGACTAACTAACTGACTCTTTGACTATTTAAAAGTGCCTGCAAATGGTTTAATTGAAATAAATGCTTTGACTTTGACTTTGTCCTCCATAGTACAAGTTTTACTTAGTTTGGAGGTCAAGTTTTTCACAAAATGTAAAAATTCTAATTTGAGTAATAAGTGTTTTTTTTTTTATCACTTTGACATAAAGTGATAGAGACAGCACGAGACTTGACGGCATCTGAAAATTGAGTAGCGTTTGAGTATTTGGCTATGTATCATAGGGAATGTTGTATGGTGTATTCGACTTCGACGCGGGCGAAGTCGCAGATAAAAGCTAGTTACTAATAAAACCTATTTATTTCAGCGTTACCAGTGTATGCAATATTGAGCATAATACTTAGTTCTGTAGTCGTCGTGTTGGCTGTGCTCTCCGTGTTCATATACAGGTATTTATCACATGTTTTTCCGCTTTACATAGAAAAATAGGTTTTGCAACATGAAATTAATATATGCGGTCCCACCATTGTCCCGGTGGTATGGTGGATCTAAACTAAACCACTGAGAAAAGCGTTTGGGTTAGGTTAGAAACTGTGACCATTAAAGCGCGAAGGCGAGTGATCGAAGTGAGCGGTGCCGCGGTAGCGGTTCACGAGTGCCAGATCCCCTCTATTGTTGGTGAATTATTTGGGTTAGGTTAGGTGAGTGGTATAGTTTAGTAGGTCCGCAATGAAATTAATGATTGCATCTTTGAAAAACATACAAGTCAAGTGTATAAGTGGGACAGTACCTAATTTTGAGCTTAACTTAAGTATTGATAGAACACAGCCTGCAAAAAACTGTACTGTCTCTTTTGCATTTTATAAATCTGATTTCAAAGTAATGGAAGACATTTAAAGTTTATTGGAAGAAAAACTTTCATTACTTTAAGAGATCGAGCCGGCAATGGCAAAGGTACCTTTTGCCTTTTTAACTCAAAATAGAAATGGCTATCAATACTACTTTTTTACTCGTCTGGCTCTCATTAAATTAATTCCACGACTTTCCTAGCAGCAGATTTCTATGCTATTTCATTTTATCTACTGTGATATTTTGATTTATTTTCAATAAGGGAAGAGTAAATCAGAAGCTACTCAGAACAAAAATTAAAATTAAAGTAATTGAGTCTTTATTGATCAAAATTGAGTTTCTGACAGTGGTATTTTCGCAAACAAAACTGTAAATAAGACAAACCACATTATGAAGTTATTATCTGAGATTTCTCATTACTAAAACCGATATTTACATCTAATCTGTAACATTTCTAGAAAGTTCTTGAATTCAAAGTCCCATTCAGTTCTGAAATTGGTTTTATGTCAAATCTTAAGACTAGACAATTTATAATGTAATAAATTTACCCAAACAAAGATTTGACAGTCAATTTATTGATGAAAGCTTTTTAAATTAATTTTCATTTAATTTTTATACATTATAGATTGAGAACAACGGATTAACTCACTGTGTTGCCGGGTTCGTCCGACTAGTTTCGACGGCATACGCACACAACAGACACACACACACAACACACACACAGAGTACATTTTTGTTTTTTTTTTTGGTGGGTGGTTCTCAGTGACTTTTCTGTTATACCAGGCATTACAAGTTGGAAGCAGAGATAGCTATGATGACATGGAGAGTCAGTTGGAGTGACGTATTACAGCCGGGAGTACGATTGCGCGGAAGTGTGCACTCATTGGGGCGAAGATACAGTACTGGGGTAAGTATGAACTAAATGAATCATCCACTCTTTAGACATTATTAAAGTTGCCAAAATTATATCTTCGTATGGTACGGTATGGTATAGTGGGCTGGGTGTTAGCAACTCCACGTCTCAGTGCATATTTTGCGTATAAAAATTGGTAGCTGGGCGGCCGAGCTTTGCGCGATATTTTTGTTTTTCGTGTTTTTAGAAATGAAACCTAGCTAGATCGATTTATAAAGACCCTCTGCATACAAAATTTCATGAAAATCGTTGAAGCCGTTTCCAAAATGCAGATTATATTATATAATTATACAAAAATTGCTCCTATAAAGGTATTAAATTAGATAGATAGATATCTATGACGATGAAATAAAGATAACTCTTTTTTCTACAGAAGATCAAATGTTAAAATCAATGACGGCGAAATAAAGCTTTTTTTGTAACTTATTACAATTTTGTTCTGTAAGTTGACATTTGGGAGAGTTACCAATGTGACATTAAATAATAATACCTATTTTATTGGCTCAGAATAAAAACAACATAAAAAAACAAAATAAAAACACGGACGCAAATAAAAGTCCCCAACACAAATCCGCTACGGCAAAATGACATTCTAAAAAGGGTCTAAATATACAAGACATTGGAAACGACTTATTTATCTACCTCCCCCGAGATCTTTTGGATTGGAGGGGATACTGATCGACAATTCTACGGTAATCTTCAAACTACGCGTGACATGTCTTGATACATCACGTCAGCCCATAAATTTGTATGCAGAGACTTTAACCAAAATATTGTGATTTCTTGCTGATTTTGTCGAGCATCTTGCTTGATTTCCTTGTCCTCTTATTTATCTACCTTCCTCGATATCTTTTGGGTTGCAGGAGACACTAATCGACAATCCTACGGTTATTTTCAAACTACGCGTGACATATTTTGATACATCACGTCAGCCCATACATTTGTATGCAGAGACTTTTACCAAAATATTGCGAATTTTTGCTGATTTTGTCGAACATTTTGGTTGATTTCCTTGTACTCTTATTTATCTACCTACTTTGAGATCTTTTGGGCTGGAAGAGATACTGATCGACAATTCTACGGTAATCTTCAAACTATTCGTGACATGTCCTGATACATCACGTCAGCCCATTTTGTACACAGAGACTTTTACCAAAATATTGCGATTTTTCGCTGATTTTGTCGAACATTTTGGTTGATTTCCTTGTACTTTTATTTATTTACCTCCCCCGAGATCTTTTGGGTTGGAACTGGAAGAGATACTGATTAACAATTCCACGGTAATCTTCCAACTACGCGTGACATGTCTTGATACGTCACGTTAGCTCAGAATTTGCCCTTCAATTTTCCACCCTTAGAGGTGGAATATAAGATGATTTTGGAAATCGAACTACTTTGTTAGGCGTGGTCATACCTACATAAAAAAATATGCGTGTCGAATTAAGAAGCTCCCCCTTCTTTTTGAAGTCGGTTAAAAATATTATACTACTAAATACAGCAAAAGTATGAGAATTTTTGCAGTTAGTATAATATTTTACCTTCAATGGTGATTCAGGGTCGAATACAAAATAAACTCATTGACCGTAACTTTCCTGGTTATAACAGCAACTATCGGTTTTTGTTTCATTTAATCTATTCTTTAGAAACTATAAATTACTTACATCATCATTGTTCTCTTGAGAATATAATCAATCCTTTATTTCGTTGGAGATAACAGTTATGATTTAGAAATATTCGTGATATCCGGTACCTATTCCTAGATTTGGGAATAATTACGCAAATATAACTTTGCTTTTTCACTAACAATGAAAAGAATATTAAATTTTATTCGAATATAATGTTAGATATTAGCCAAAAGCACAAATTGCAACTTAATCAATATTTTATTTTAATGTAAAGAAGTAAATTAAATCGCAGCTAAAAATAAAACAGTTTCATAAAAATAAACAGTAGGTAGTAGATAACTAAACGAACCTACCCGAGTATTGAAAGTCTTCGAAACCCACATCTATTTTCAAACAACGAAGTACTAGAAAACTGTGTCACTCCGAATAAAAAAGCACCAGAAAAGTTTTAAATTGATTCATGATTGACTTTCAGTTTGTGGCGAAGTTGAGAAAGTTACAAAATGTCAAGTATTTAGCGATTGATTCGAACTTCATCCTTGTTTAAGAACTTATATTCGATGAACTCAGTGGACGTTATAAGATCTTGTGAGTGGTACAGTTTGAAGAGTTGCAACTTTGATAAGTTGACCTTAATCCTCTAAAAGCTTTGGACCGAATGTAACTTTGTGGATTTCAACAAGCAGCTGTTGACAGTTTGATTTTAACTCCGGCGAAATACCCAGCGTGTGAACAAAACCCCTTTCTCACCTCACAACTAAGGATCAGATAATCGGAGAATTATTTGCCTTGAGATCAATTCTTGCTAGGAAAAAATGGATTCGGCTTCAAAAAATTACGACAGTCTCCGAATCGCTGCTTTTTTTTTAACAAAACTTCATTCTATATTAACACATAGGAGTAAGCGATCGGATATCTCTGCTCATAACTGAACACTAACTTAATTTTTATGCAAAAATAAACGGAATTACAAAATTTACAATTTTTCTTACTTTCAGACTACATTCTCGGATGAAGTTACATCTTTACCCGGTGACAGACAAGTATACGCACCATGTGGATTTTATAAAGGCTGCCGAGTTACGATCAAGAAAGTGGACAAACAGCGCATAGACCTTACCAGACCCCTGCTTCTTGAACTGAAGAAGATGAAAGATCTAGAACATGATCATGTAGCAAGATTTTTTGGAGCTTGTGTGGATCCTCCACATTGCTGTCTTCTGACGGAGTATTGTCCAAAAGGGTCCTTACAGGATATCTTGGAAAACGAATCTATTAAGCTGGATTGGATGTTCAAAGTCAGTTTGATGCATGATATTGTTAAGGTGAGTGAGGTTGTTATCAGAATTCTTGACTTAGTTTTGCTAGGTTTAGATACAAAATAATATACTAAGTCTCTTGACAGTCAAGGTTACATAAAAATTCCATCTTAAAACACAAAAAGGTTTAACGAAGTTTCAATGTTCTGGAAACAGGTGTCTCAAAAACATCCTTAATCAATTACTGCCGGGTCTAGTTATATCTTTTATTTATGTACCAAGACACATTGAGTTAAAGGCTCAGGTGGCAAAACGCCAAAGGTAAAGATACAATATTTTTGTCTTGACGACAAAACATGTTACTTATTTAAGTACCATTTTATTGACAAATTTGTAACTTCTCCAGCCAAAGAGCGCTAGTAAATTCGTTCTTCACCGGACTACTGACCGTGTGTTTTTACCGAGCTCGCGGCATCGTTTAGTTTAAAATGGAAATATGTATTATGCACCCGACAGGTGTACGGTGCATGTACAGACGCCAGCACATCAAGCCATACCAAACTGTCAAATTTTCCCAATTGAATATGAACCTTAGGCTTTTGTGATAAAGTTCAAAATCTATCAAAATAAATTTGACAGATTGTTGAGGCTTGATGTGCTGGCCTCTGTACAAACAACACAATATCTACAAAATTAGTTTTATTTTTAAATATTGTTGAATCGGGTGAATTTCTTTTCTATAAATTTATTTTTCGTCATTCGATTTTTTATATCATTCACCTGAAGCAGAATTGCTCTGTTGTTCATCCACTTTTAGAAGATAACAGTATTACACCTCAAAGTAGCGTGTTGCTATTTATGGAACAAGATGAACGAAAATGTGGCCCCCGTTCCACTACATGCAATTTACGAGGAAAATCTCAAAGCTCTAAAGGCACTCGTAACCACAAACATTTAATTTTGGACTATTTATCAGATAACTTTTGGGAAAAACCGAATTACATCATCACTTAAGATCAGGTGAGTTGCGGTCAAACGCAAGCCTATAACAATATAAAAAAAAATGTGTGTTACTATTCATGAATCAATAAATTCCATCATTTATTACAAAATGTCGTGATGGCCTAGTGCTAAAGGCGCCCGCCTCTCATGTAAGGACGAGGTTGTGGGCTCCACCGGCAAACCGGCAAACCGGCAAACCGGGCAAGAGAAGCATCAATATGACTTTTTCAAATTCATAATTCGTACTTTCTAAGTATATCTTATCTCCGTGCCTCGGAAAGCACGTAAACCCCAACGGCTTTACGTGCTTTCCAAAGATCTACAAATGAAGTCGGGACCAACGTCCCGACTGTCATTTGTAGATCTTTGGCAGTCGTTATAGGTAGTCAGAAGCCAGAAAGTCTGACAACCAGTCTTACCACGGGGTATCGTGTTACCCAATAACTGGATTGTGGAGGTCCGATACGCAGTCGCTCCATGTAAAATACTGGTATTCAGCTGTATCTGGTTAGACTGGAAGCCGACTCCAATAAAGTTGCAAAAAGGCTAGGCAGATGATGATTTTCTAAGTATTTCTTAGACATCACTGTCAGGTGAAGGAAAACACCGCAATGAAACCTGGAGTTATAATTAATATTTCTGAAATCGCCAATTCGCCTTGAGCAAGCGTGGTGATCAATGCTCGTGCCTTCTCTGTATGAGAAGAGACTTTTGCCCAGCAGTGGGACAATAATAGGTTGGTATTATTATTTATTACAAAATTTTGCATCACATTAAGGCGACAATATACGCCGGCAAAGCAACCTTGAGCGACCAGAGAATCGTATGCGCTGCATCCAAAACTCTCAAAGTTTAGTCGAACAAATTAAATAAAAGATAGTATTCTTTAATTAAAAAAAAAGCTTTACAAAAAAGACAACCGCCTTCAAAAAGTGAAAAATAACTTTAGCACAGAACACACATTGACTTTAGTTTCGAAATTCAGTGGCTTTGTTCTGTTTGTTCTTTTGTATTGCCGCCGACTTCCGAAACTAAAGTCAATGTGTGTTCTGTGCTAAAGTTATTTTTCACTTTTTGAAGGCGGTTCTTTTTTGTAAAAAGCTTTTTATTTTCCGCTTTTTAGTACCTCCTTCTCATTCAAATCTATTAAGAAGAAATTGAAAGTTAATTACTACAAAGATTGATGAAACTAAAACGTCGTCTATGTAAAATTTTTGGGTATTTGTTGATTTTTCAAAAAGTGCTGAATCAATTTCGATAAAATTTATATGAGACCACCCCTGAAGCATACCCTATCTATAAAAAAATAATTTTCAAAATCGGTTTACGTTTGCCTGAGAAATCGCGTAACAAATCGCGCACATACTTAATGCAAATTTAAGACTTATACGGTTTTCTCATGGATGCCATGGTCAGAACCGGACCAAATTAATGGGAAATGGGAGCACACGGGAAGCACTAGCTTCCAAATAAAAAAAGAATCATCAAAATCGGTTCACCCAGTCCCGAGAAATCAGGTAACAAACAATAAAAAAAAAAAAAAAAAAAAAATACAGACGAATTGATAACCTCCTCCTTTTTTGAAGTCGGTTGAAAAAGGCGTATACTTAAAGATAGATAATAAAATTGTCTGTAAGATATTGAAAGTTTCCTTTAAATATACCTGGTAGATTTTGTGTGATTATCAATGTTATGTCCGCGTCAGACCCAACTTCACGAGTTAATTAAACTATTTAATATGAACTTAATCAAAAATATTCACATACTAAATGATTAAGAGAATGTTCTAGTTTAACATATATTTTTTTCAAATCACTTGCATTACACATTTTGACGTGATTGTCAGTTTAAAATCTGTAAAAGTCGCTTGTTAGCGCCTTAAACAATCTGCAGTGACCACTGTAAATGTAATTGAATCGAATCTCAGAACGTATTCCTGACATTGTTCTGACTTGTTACACTTGCGTTTATGTAACAGTAACTTTTGCCCGCGACTTCGTCCGCGTGAATGTCGGTTATCGCAGATGCAGACGATATAGTAGTAGTTGCGGATTATGTAGTAGCCTATGTCCTTCCCCAGGGTTTAAGCTATCTTCATACCAAATTTCATCAAAATCGATTCAATCCTTTCATCGTGAAAGCGTAACAGACAGAGTTACTTTCGCATTTATATTATTAAAAAGTATGGATTTAAACAACTTTGGTTTATTTATCTGTTAGATCATTTTGTACAAACCCTGTTCCTTTTGAATTTCTGAAACTTGTAAAGTCCTCTTCCGTAGTTTCTTATGTGCTTTTATTTTCGTTTGATTTAGGGAATGCATTACCTCCACGGCTCGGACATCAGGTCTCATGGTGCTTTAAAGTCCAGCAACTGTGTCGTGGACTCCCGATTTGTTCTGAAGATTACGGACTTTGGACTTCACGCATTGAGGACCTCAGAAAAGGATTCTAGGGCACACAACTATTGGACTCGTAAGTACTATGTTTAGTTTATTTTGAACCAGTAATTATTTATGACAATATTAAATTATTTAAGTAGCCGTCAGCCTGTGTATAAAAATCAACTAGGCTAGTTATAGTTATGTAGTTCTTTATTAACTTGCACTTCAACCTTTATGACTTCGCTTAATGATAAGATTTAGGTAGTCTGAAAACATACATACTTGGACGTTATTTAACTAATATCAATGGGAAACTTTAGAGCAAGTATGCACATACATTATACAACAGTGCTGCCTTACCATTCCACTCAGCCTTAAGGTCGTAGCACACATATCAAATCGGAAACGGATCGTAACCGTATCGACTCTAGCCGTTTAGTATTCTTTGTATGAAACTCCTTACTGCAAAGCACACTAATCGGAATCGTAACGTAAATGACTCGCCTCGGGACAAGCTCACAAACCGCGGTGCGGCGCGTGGTCAACCAGCCGTGCCCGCGCCTACGGCTCGTCGTCTACGCGCGTACGCCTCTACGTCGCGGCGTCGCCGCGCTTGTGTCTCTTCGTCCACCCTTGCCCCTTACACCCCTCCCGCGACCTGCCTGCAGCACAATATTGTTGTAACACGTGCTGTCATTCACAAGGCAACTTCCAGTCTTGTTAAACGCGTGTTTGATCTGGTGATCTGGTGCCAGCCAGGCCAACCAGCGGTCGGCGAGCCGTAAGCGCGGCGTCGCCTAGCCGTAGTCGAGTCGACGCATCGGAGCTGCTGATCCGTTTTGATTACGTTGCTTACGTTATGTTGACACCTGTTTAGTGACGGTGAGGCGAAAGGCGATACGGTGACGATCCCTTTCTGATTTGATATGTGTGCTACGACCTTTACACGAGACACGTGTAAATTTTACTATTCTCAAGTCTATTAGCCGCCAGTTAAATTGTTTGACTTTGTATTAAATTATATCAACCGCCTCGCTAAGCAAGCCAACTTTGGCAAGTTTTCAGTTTGTAATTGACTTCGTCTTTACTTTCTCTTTGTGGAGAAAATCAACATTCAATATCATTTACATCCACAATGACGCCAAGTGGTGGCAACATGAACCTATTAGCTACTTTTAATGGTTGGCTTTTAAAGTTCTTTTGCAGTATGTGAAGGACCCATAAACCTCTACTGAAAAATTCAATTTGCTTCATAGTAAAGTTATTTTTCAGTACAATATTTGCTTTTTTTTTCAATTAATATGCTATACAGTTAATTTAAAAATGCAAACTTCGTTTGACTTTATTGTCAACACTGGCAGTTGCGCGAAATTACAATGCAGCTTTTTAATTGCGTTCACTACAAACAAAAGGCGGAGCCGAATTGAATTTTAGGGTGAGGTTTACTATTAAATGGCGAGGTCCAGCGTCAGCGTAAACGTCACAGAGTATTTTTAAAGCTATAGTGAGCGATTCAACGAGACCGTATCTTCACACTTGAATAGCCGTATTCCGCGCCAAAGTGACGCCAAATACGGCAAAACACTGTATGCAGCCGATGATGTTAATGGAAGCTTTATTTACCATTTCTTTCTCTTAGGGCTTCTTTGGACGGCACCCGAGTTGCTTCGGACGGCAGAACCACCACCAGAAGGAACACAGAAAGGGGACGTTTATTCTTTCGGAATCGTCATGCACGAGATAGTCAATAGACAGGGAGCATTTTGGCTCGGTCCTGGCATTGAAATGGCTCCGAAAGGTATGTTAGTACATTACTTTAAACGATAACTTAAATGATATCGACTCAAATATCCACTTCGTTGCTTACGGCTTTTGTACTTTTTACCTTACTTCAAGCTGATAATTATGATCAGAAAATGCATGAAAATCAGAGCCGAACCGGCGTACAATTGATTCATAGTAGCTAGTAGAGGGCAAAAGTCACACGACATTTCCAGGGCAAAGACTGATGTTACTTTCCTGAAGACTTAATTCCTTGTATGAAAGCCATAAGAAGTAGAATAAATGCTTATTGTGCGAATCACCACACGGCTCAAAGGAATATTTCGCATTTTTCACGAAGCATTTCCTTTATTTCCATTTCTGACAGAGCGGACATGAGAATCGTAAATAATTTCTTTGATTTATACCAGGTTAGCTGGTATTAAACGTAATAGGATTCCGTATAAGACATGCAACAAATCAAAACGCTAAAATGTTGTAACCATCAAATATTATTAGGGTTTTTATTTCCCTCATTTCACGCTAAGGGGAGAAATTGAGTAAAAGGTTCATAAATTATCGGCATAATTTATCCTACGAGAGATTGGGTCATTTTTCGGGTCCACCACGTGGTATGAACACAAATTGTAAAATATTTCATTGGACCGCGTAAGTGCCTAAAACATCTTAAAATAAAAGAGTGTCATACATAACAGAACTAAATAATAGAAGTACCTTCTGGGAATTAAAGCTCATAACATTTGTAATCAAATGAGAAATAAATCAAAAGTGGTTTAATAAAACAAATTTTCCAATATTTTCAAGAAATTAATATTAAATAATACTGCAATATTTTTTTATAACGCAATTTACTTTTATAAAATAGATGAAATACCGTTGAAAGCTTTTAACAATGCATCTGGGTGTGGAGTATACACAAAATATTTTTAGTATATATTTCCACGAATTCATGGGCTTCATTTATTTTATATCATAATGTACAGTCACCAAAAGAGATAAGTATCCATGTCGTCGGGAATAGTTGAAGTTTACTTAGAAACCGATGGGTGTTTATAAATAAAATAAAATCCAATTCATAGAGAATAAACAGTTCAATGATTAAATTCAATTTCATTTATAAGCCTCCATTGGTTTTTAAGTAAACTTCAACTATTCCCGACGATATGGATACTTATCTCTTTTCGTCACTGTACCCTCAGCACCCCATCTTTCAGAGACTATTTCTATAGTACCAAAACTATATTTTATCGTTAAATGGCTGCCATTTCCAGTTTTTCCTAGTGTAACAACAAGTAACGAAAAGAAGCGTTAAATATTTTAACTTTTTTTTTGTGTCTATTGATAGGCATACGTTTGACCACTATCTCGCCTGATGGGAAGCGATGATGCGGTCTAAGATGGAACACGCTTGCCTAGAAGTAACCTATTCACTCTTGACTTAAAGACTCCCAGGTTGTAGCTATCAGGAAACACAGACTCAGGCAGGGAATTCCACTCCTTAGCAGTACGCACAATGAATGTATTCCCAAAACGTTTCGTGCGTGTGGGTGGGATGTCCACCATGTATCGGTGGCGCATCGCCGTACGTCTTGTGGTCCGATAATGGAACGGGCTCGGCGGAATTAAATTATGCAATTCCGTCGCACATTCCCCAAAATGCAACCGATAGAAAACCGACAGGCCAGCAACTCGGCGTCGATGCTCAAGACTTTGGAGCTTTGACTCGACGAGCCTATCATTGCCAATGATCCTCTTGGCTCGTTTCTCAATTGACTCTAGGGCATCAAGCTGGAATCTGGCAGATCCGTCCCAAAGATGAGAGCAGTACTCCATACACGATCGAACTTGCGCTTGATAAAGTTTAAGCAGCTGTTCCGGCGTGAAGTACCGTCTCACTTTTGCTAGGATCCCCAGCTTTTTGGCAGCCACTTGAGCCTTTGCCTCTATGAAAGGGCCAAAATTGAGGGTAGATGTTAACGTAACACCAAGAAGCTGAAGTCGGCAACTGTACTTTGAATACCCCCATGACGCCTGTAGAGCTATTGCTCTGGCGTAAGTACTGAAGTGAGTTCTTACAGAATAGTATTCTATTCTGTAAGAACTCACTTCAGTACTCACTCTTGATTCCGCGGTGAAAACTGCATTAGGTATTCTGTAACTCTCTGAAAACTACGCTAGCGCCACTAAATGAGAACACAGGTGAAGCGAATACCAAATACTTTTCGCTTCAGGTAAGTGAAATCGGAAATGAGGTAGGATTCGAATATCGCGGGTGATTTCTTACAGAATTTCTCTGCAGAGATGTTGAAGAACAGTATGATTTTCTGTATCACAACACAGTAGAAATTGTGTTTTAGGACATTCTACATAGCAATAGTAAACAAAGTTTGTAAGCTTCTACACCTAAGTTCTAACCTTGAATATTTATTTTCCTAGAAATAATCGAGACGGTGATATCAAGTGGTCTACGCCCAAACACGTCTCACCACCGTTCCTGTGAAGTTGATGATGCCACCGAGCTGATGAGGAGGTGTTGGGCCGAAGATGCAGCGGAAAGACCCGACTTCGCTCATTTGAAGAGAGCCATCCGGCGCCTCAACAAGTAATATAATATGTACATATGTCTTCATCTTCTGGTGTACTGTTACTGTTTCTTTACCTATTTTAGTTTATTTCTTTTTTGTTAGTACCTATATAAAAATAGGGTTATGATCATCGCTTATGCATGGCTCTGACTCAGCAAATATTTTGGCATTTAAAGCCCGATATAGTTATAACCCAACATGAAATTCTTGGTCTCTGACTTCTCCGAGTATAGGTACTGCCCAAGATGCTTATATTTTTTCGCTCATAGACAAGTAGCTTGCATATCGCTTAATTTTACGTCACCGTACCGATACGGCAACGGCCCCCTCAGTTGTTCCAACTGTTAGCCATCAACGCGCGGTCCGCGAGCCGTCTACTTTTCTTGCTTGATAAATTATTTGCTGTGTCAGCGCCATGCTGTTATAATGAGCAATGAACTTACTTAAGATTGCACAAAATAATTCATCAAAACCTTAAAAAAATAATTTTAAAAGATAATACAGTAAGTTAAATAACAGAGGGCTTTACCTTGAACTCGATAATCTACATCATTAATAGATTTAAAAAAATACCAGCACAAGTATCTCTTAGTACAGTTAATTTTTTACGTATCAGATTTTTTATGACGTTTTAAAAATATGTCGTTTTTATTTTGGGTGGGAATTGTTGTATTTATGGACGATATAGTATTACCGGTTTAAAGGAACGTCTTTCGTTAATCAACATACTGTTTCACCTGGCCACTCAGGGGTTAACACTGAAGTCTAAATTATGTTACTTCTTTCTTTTAAATAGTGTTAAATAAGCCCAAAAAGATTAATCGAATTTAAAAATCAACTATGTTTTAGGATTTTATTTTGACGCCGCTTCAGTTTAGCATAATATTTTTTTTCGCGTTTTGTTTAATACTTTATAAGGTTATGTTTTGGTTATGGGGTTTAAACAAAAATAATCAGAGTCATTTTTGTAATAAATATTTTTTTCCAACAGAACTCAAGAAAGTAGCAATATATTAGATAATTTGCTTTCCCGTATGGAGCAGTATGCGATTAATTTGGAATCATTAGTTAGTGAAAGAACTCAAGATTATTTAGAAGAAAAGAAGAAGTGTGAGGAGCTACTGTATCAGCTTTTGCCTAAGTAAGTTCTACCATCATTATCATCATAATCATTTAGTTATTAGTTAACTTAAGTATATACAAATACTGACCATAGGTTCAATAAACGTGGCGCTGTTATCGCAAGAGGCGTAAATATTTCATTGACAATAAAATAAATAAATAGTAATATTGAAATAGTAAATTAATTCGCCTTGTAAGGCGTAAATATTTAATCACTACATATTATAAAACAAATTCGCCCGTCGCATCTGTCTGTGTACGGTCACCAAAAGAGATATGTATCCATGTCGCCGGAAAAAGTTGAAGTTTACTTAGAAACCGATTGGTGTTTATGAATAAAATAAAATACGATTAATAGAGAATAAACAGTTTAATAATTTAATAAAATTTCATTTGAAAGCCTCCATTGGTTTCTAAGAAATCTTCAACTATTCCCGACGACATGGATACTTATCTCTTTTGGTGACTGTACCTATGTATGCGTAGATCTTAAAAACTACGCGACGGATTTTGATGCGAGTTTTTTAATAGATAGAGTGATTCAAGAGGAAGGTTTTAGTATATAATTTCTCAAGCGGGCAAAGCCGCGGGCATCAGTTAGTTGACAATAAAATAAATAAATAGTAATATTTAAATTGTAAATTAATTCGCCATGTAAGTATTCATCAGTGAGGAAAGACATTTATCAATTGGAAATGATTTCATTTTTTTTTGGAAATATGTGACTTTTTTTATTGCGGTTAAAATTTTCCATTTCAAACTTATTCTTCTTCTGGTCTTTCTTTAATTATCGGGGGTTGAATAGTTGTTCTTATTCGTTGCATGTTTATACCTAATCCATGAGTCGCATACGATTCACGTTGATTGTTTAACAATTTTTTTTTTTTTTTTTTTATCTATTGATAGGCATACGTTTGACCACTATCTCACCTGATGGGAAGCGATGATGCGGTCTAAGATGGAGCACGCTTGCCTAGAAGTAACCTATTCACTCTTGCCTTAAAGACTCCCAGGTTGTTTTGTGTCTCCTTCGCGGACAGTGATTCTGTTAAGGCTGCTCTCTCGAAAAAAGCTTGAAAGAAGCATGCAGATGAAGCAACTTTTCGTCGACATTTACAGAGAAATTACATCTGAAAATAATTGTTAGTAATCTACATGATATGATACGTAATTTGGTTTAGCCACAATTTTTCTATCGGTATCACATAATAAGAAAAAAAAATGTCAAATCACCTCCAAATCATTGAGATGAAACCATTTTACTCCTTAATTTTTTATCAAAGGAGTATATAAAAAATATCTACTGCTTTGCAATACAAAAGAAAATGATTTGGTTTTGTTACTTTTTACAAATATTGTATTATTTTTGTTACACTAAATTAGAAATGCGTCCGATTAAAGACTGCGTCTACATCACCCCCGCACTCGTCCACAAATTCAGTACGGGCCAAATGCTCAAGGTTATTGGCATGTATACAAGCCTTAAGGCAGTTCAACTAGCATTTGTGACTACAGTCCCGACGCACCCTTAACCAAGACCTTTTTACTCACCCTAGTGAAAAAAAGAGATTCATTCAAAGCGAGATAGGTACTTTTTTAATAGGCAATGTGCAAACCTGTAAATTATCGCTTTTTTTCTTATTTGAGGAGCCTTTGTTCTTCAGTGAAATAATTACAGCTTGCTTTTAAAACCTAAGACTTGGAAGTGTTGATTGGAAAAACCGAGAGTCCATTGAAAAAAACAATGTCGATAACGTGTCGTTTTCAGAGATCTTTTTGATCTTTACGACCTAAAATGTGTTTGGGTATGAATTTCTTACAAATTGTTTATCCTCGATAAAGCTTTTACGTATGGATAAGCAAAAGTATAGTGGTATGTTATAGATATTGTTATTGTATCTATATAAGATTTTTTAAGAGAAAGCTTTTTCTTAATTTTATAGGTACGTTATTTTTCTATTTTATTAGAAGCCTATTAAAATAGAAAAAAAAACGCAAGCGCGTTTGGCCACAATTCACCTGATCTTATGTGATGATGCGGTGTAAGGTGGAGCACGCTATTCGTTATAGAATAGAATAAGTTATAATAGTGGTAAAAAATTTATTTGTTCACTGTATACGTATAAATTACATTTCTAATTATTTTAAAAAAATAGTAGCCCATTAGGTGTCGGGAACAAGGTCCAAGCTACCGACGATTAGGGTTTTTTTTAAATTATTATTATAGACACATGTCTATGAATTTCAAATAGGCAGTCAGTCATACCTACCTATGTCACTGACTGACTATTTGAAATTCATTTTTTTTTCAGATCATTGGTTATTTTAAGTTTAATACCGTTTATCTTTCTTTGTGGCAATTTTATTATGTAGGTACTAGTGATGTTATGAATATTCAATTTCCCACATTCACGGATCCGAATATTCAACTCTAACATTGGTAAATGCGAATGTGAATATCGACTTTTTAATACGGCGCCATAAGTATACAAATACTATACCACATTTTTATCGTGCGTTTACGATCTGGCATGTTGAAACTTTCGGTTTTATGTCTGGTCGTA
Organism: Charanyca ferruginea; assembly: GCA_947361185.1. Lineage (NCBI taxonomy): Eukaryota > Metazoa > Arthropoda > Insecta > Lepidoptera > Noctuidae > Charanyca > Charanyca ferruginea. Next base: position 16,119,844 of record OX376077.1, on the reverse strand, counting down.
AATGCCAATAGCCGGTAGCTGGCCGGTAGCCGATACTACTCGAAATAAATACCCCCTGAATTAGTTATGAGATTAAATATTTACTGAATACTTAGAACATTGTAACGGAAATAATTTAATTATTTTCAATATATGAAGAAAAATATAGTTGTGATAAAAATAATATAATTACAACGAAATTAAAACTAAATATACCCAGAAAAAGTTTAGTCCTCGCGAAACTTGAGAAAAGTTAATGCTTTCGCTTACTTTCTGAAGATATAGTTAATTATGTGATTGTTCAAATACTAATAGATTAAACGTACTACCTAATCGATTAAATACAGATCTTAGTAAAGGCATTATTTAAAGTACGTAATTTGTAGTTATATATGTGGTTATTTAACTCAGGTCCATTGTGTGTCCAGTTAATAAGTTTCCTGTTAAGATATTTTCACTTTCATTGCTAAATACATTTGCAAAAAAATCACATGACCTATTGCAAATGCATAGGATACGAATATTCACGTATGCGAATGCGAATATTTGTAACATCACTAGTAGGTAGGTACCTACTTCTACGTAATAAACTGAGACAATTAAATTTTCAGTGACAAAGACAGACAACATTTTCTCTTTTCTTGCTAATTATTTGTCCTTCTTATTAATTAAAAAGAACACAAAAGTTATGATTGCTTTGATAAATTACTTGCAAAAAATTCTCGCAATTTCAAAAATCTTATCTTCAGGGCCTCGTGAAGCTCTTGGCTTAAGAGGAAATAATTTTATTGTGACAGAAGATTTTATTTATATTTAGTTTAAAGTAGTAGTAGTCAAGGTTGAAATTAAATGTTTGAAAAAACAACTTATAACAAATTTAGAGTTTTTATTTATCTTATACGCTACTCGTATCCATTTATAGTAGATGTGTGTAGATGAGATATATTATAATCACATCGATGTACCTACACGAGTGTGTGATGGTTTTGAGGTTTGCAAAATAAGTTCGAATCTCGGTTCTAAGTTTAGTTATAAATAGGTAATTTTTTCTCCAGTAATCATAGAACACCAAACAGAATATTCTTAAAACGGTGCAGAGGGTTAGTTTATAAGGGTTAACAACGGGTCCTGCTGTCGCCAGTAGTCAACAGCAGGACATTAATTATTTACAAACTAGCAACCAGAATAAACACGAAATACGCGTCGTTGGCAAAACCCCGTCTTGGGGGGGCCTATGTCCAGCAGTGGACGTCTTTGGGCTGAAATGATGATGATGATGATGACGCGTCGTGTTATGGTGGCACTTCACTTGCCGTACCTATTTGGACAAATAATTGCGTTACTTGATTTATAAAAAATATACCCTATATTTATTGAAATGATATACTATATTTACACAAATATGCGAAGTAAAGTGCCACCTTAAAACTCAACTGGTGTGTCGTGTGTGTCTTGTTGTCGTTTGGCGGTCACCGCAACTCAACCGCGATACACAGAGTATGTAACTGCCGCGATACGATGCGATACAATGTTTGGCAACTATAATATCGACTACAGATTAAGTGATTTCTTGCAACGGTGTTGTTTATAATGTTGTGTGAATTAATGTGAATAGATTAAATTTAGGTCAATTAGTAATTATTGTGTAAGAAAATTGTAAAAAGATATTAAAATGTAAAGGGCCTACATACGTATTGCTTACTTAATTTGGAACAATATCTAGGCACGTATTTATATAAGAATGGAGCAACCATTATTTTCCTTTTGTAAAAATAGAAACTCTGTGTTCGTTTTTTAATATCTATTATTTTAGGTCTAACATTCAGGATCACTATGTAGAAAAATCAACTTGATGAATAAATGATTGGTTTTTAACAATAGCAAAACATAGATATTATTTTAGTAGGTCAAAAGACAACGATTGGATTTTTATGTAACTCGGGAAAGAACTTTATTACTTCTGTTCTTATTTTTTATATCATTGCTAAATCAAACATGTTTTCTTTATCTAGGTGCGTAGCCTCCCAACTGATAAATGGCCAACCCGTGGTCGCGGAGACCTTCGAGCAAGTGACAATCTATTTCTCAGACATCGTTGGCTTCACCTCATTATCTGCATCCTCCACGCCAATGCAGGTGGTGGACCTGCTAAATGACCTTTACACTTGTTTCGATTCCATCGTTGAGAATTATGACGTGTATAAGGTGAGTTTTCAAATTAGAATTTACTGATTTAAATTAGTGATCACATGAAACATTTCAGTGTTGTTATGATTATTTGTTGCCTGACTGGAAACTTTGAAATTTCACATGTGTGACTTTGAAGTTAAACCCGATATCTCTAATGTAACACGAACGCATGCCAACGTTGGAACACTTCAAACTTCTTGACGGGTGCGAGTTTAACGTGCCATGCAATTCAGAGAGAGTAGGATGCTTAGAGTGACGTTTGGTTAAAATTTCATTACATTGGCGCCCAACGTGGGGCCACGAGAATAATTTAATACCAGTATCAATCATTGTTCGTTTGAACTGTGACGTTGACCAATTGTTTTGCTGGAGTGTAACGTGATCACTCCTGTACTCTCGCCGGTCATGCCGAGATGAGCAACAGGAGCAGAGCAACACGGAAGACGAGATGGACGATCCCATAACACTAGAACATTTTACGATACAGTCTTGCTACACACGGATACGGCGTTGATCCAGTGTCTCACGCCTGTGTGGGAAAAGCTTTATAATTATAGCTGACCATGACTATTAATGATAGACTAAACAAGTGTGATTCTGAAACAATTAAAATTGTATACCAATTTCGTTTCTTCATTGAACAGGTGGAAACCATAGGCGATGCTTACATGGTCGTGTCAGGTCTCCCAGAACGCAATGGCACGAGACACGCTTGTGAAGTAGCTCGGATGTCACTGGCTCTTCGAGATGCCGTGAGCAGGTTCCGCATCAGGCATCGGCCGCAAGATCAGTTGAAGCTCAGGATTGGGCTGCATTCTGGTGAGTTTTTAATTTTTAAGATTGAAACCAATTTTTAAGGTTGACACCAATTTTTAAGATTGAAACCTTTTTTTTACCAAACATTGAAAACTTATTTCATGCACGCTAAAGTTATAGTACCTAAAATTGGTTTTATATTACTAAATTCACCGTAAAGACACACCAATCCGAACACTGCATTTTGTAAGCAAGTCTAAATATAAACAAGCAAAAAAAAAACAATATTTGTATACCTATTATATATATCTTAATCTTGTACATCTTTAGAACTTCATCCTTATCACAAATCTGAAAGCTGTCAGTAGATAAACTATTTAGTAAGTAATTGAGTCTCAACGCTGTCAGAATATTTTAGACGAAAGTTTTTCTAAGCTTATCTTATTAATTAGATCATCTGCGTATTGCTGTTTTTTGAACTATTTCATGCGCCACATCTCTGTAACCAAATGCTATTATTTTGCACACAAAACAAACAAAAGAAAAGCAATCTATGTATAATAATCGATTTAGGTACTAAACCTAGTATCTTAGTATTTTCAAGAAATCTCTGCATTCTAGCCCACACGTCGCATTATGAGCGAATAGAATCAAACACGAGCATACAAAAGTGCCATTTGGTTATTTTTCTGAATCGATCGGTGTAGGTTAAGGTGCATTTGCCGCGACTGGTCTGTGAATGGGTGATCATCCATTTCATACCGTGACCGCTCCGTGTCGACAGATTAGTGAGAAACAACAAAGAGTATCGTGTAATCCGAATCGCTCCATGTAACTAAAACATGGAACAGATTGGAAGACGACCTTATCACATAATAAAATTATGGAAAGGCTATGCTGATTTTGATGGTTGCTTTTCTAAACTCATTTTCTTCAAGTAGGTACCACTACCAGCATCTGTTGACCCCGTAAGCATCTGTAGTTTCTTGAACTTAAATTGTTCGCAATTCATAATTTAATTTTTTCGAACATATTTTTTGTTTTGTTTTATCATTATTTGATATCAAGAGCCTTTGAGCTTTTGCCTGTAAATTTAATTTACCTTGTATTTGTTTCTATTATTGTTTTGATAGCATATAATAAAACAAAATATCACAAGCTTTTATAAGGCTTCAAAAAGGATTAACATAAAAAGGTCCTATGTATTTTATAGACATATTATAGTAAAATGTTAGCATTAAAAAAACATGCGAAATTTGGCTTTGACAAGTTTTCAGAAATACATATAATCAAAATAATATTTAGCATTGAAACTGGAGCTCTGATTTTGTGATGAGGTCACTTTCGAATTGCCTAGCCTTTCATTCCTTTGTACTATGGCCGGTTTAGTCATATCCAATCTTATTTAATTCGTTTATACCTATGAGATAAACTCTTCTTTAAATTAAAAAAGAAAGACCTGACAGTCACGAGAGCTGGCTTTTTTTTTTTTTTCTGTATGGCATCTCGCAGTTCAACCTGAGGGTTGGTTACTGCTTAACCGGACAATCCTGTGGTGCCTTAAAAGTGACTTTTAGGGCCTCCAGCCAGGGCAAAAACTTATAAACTAAGTGACTACGCTAAGGGCTAAGGGCACCCCCTGTGGGGTACGAGCCTCGGCTTAGGTCGCCACTGAGAGAGGGCAGCAAAGGGACAGGCTGGATCGGGTCTCCATTAATTAGGGCTATTTTAAAGCTAAGGGCTCAGCGACGCGGGCTGGCGCTAGCAAAGGTCGGGGGGGGGGGGGCGTTACGGGGTCGTCGCGAGGGACCTCGGCGGCGAGGTCGGAATGAAGGTAATTTGTGTCTGTGTTTAACTAATGTGCTAGTGGCCCTATTTCTTTCTTGAAGGAGGGTAATAGCGTCATCTGGATCGGACAGGGTATGTGGGTTGCGGTGTTTCTCCGCTTGATCGAAGAAGCGCTTGCGAGCGCGCTTCATGAACTGACGGATGGTCGGGAGTTTAAGATCGAGATGAAGGTTCTCGTTGCGAACATAGAACGGGGCGCCCGTTATTTTTCGCAAGAAACGGTTTTGTAAGGTTTGCATTCTGTGGAGACGGTATGCCTTTACGTGTGCGAAAACAGCACAGGCGTAGGTCATGATGGGACGAATGCACGCGGTGTAGGTACGCAATTTGCACTTGAGTGACAATTTGCTACGTGCATTCAACATACAGTGAAGTCTACCTTGAGCGAAAGCGGCGCGCGAACGCACCTGCTTTATGTGCTCCGCGAAGGTTAGGTGGCGGTCGAGAATGACTCCTAGGTATTTGGCTTGCTTCTCCCAAGGGATAGGCTCGCCGAACATGGATATCGGACTGGGAAAGGAGGGGTACGAGAGCTGGCAAGATGGTGTCTCTTTGTAGGTTGCATTTGGAACGGGACAGTAAGGGCAGTTATCGGTTATAATTGCAGGAAAATGTTCCTAGGAGACAAGCTTATAATTTTTTGAGATACTCTGAACTGCATTCACAGATTTTCATAAAACATGCTAAAATACAAAATGAATATATGCCTATTGATCCTATTTCATGTCGGAATTAAAAAACTATGAAACCGTTTTAGGTACTAGAACTACAAAAATCGTCAAATAATAATTTTCCCATACGTTTTGCATGGAAAAACGATTAATCAACTTGAAATATTATTTGTTGCCAAATGATCCTATTTCTTACTGTGATCAAAAGAATATTTGAAGCCAACAGAAGTTTGAAGCTTATTGTCCCGTCTCAAAAATCCAACCTGTATACATACGTATAAACCTTCCTCTTGAATCCCTACCTATTGATGAAAAGCGCTTTAAAATCCGTTGCATGGTTTAAAAGATCCAAGCGTACAAAGAAACTACGCCGACGTTGGGATGCGACTTTGTTTTATTTATTTATTTATTTATTATTTATTTATTTATATAACCATCACACATAACTATTTTTACAGGTACAACCCAATGCAATAGTTGCAGTAAACTTTAACAACTTATTTCCTAAAACTTATTACAAATAATGTTATTCTTGTGAATTCACTCAGTGAACAAGCAAATATGTCTAGCTCGTCTGCTACGGTTAAGAGTGCGAAACGCTCGCGTCAGGGGCGCCTCATTCAACAGATTTGTGCGGCCACGAGGTACAGCCAGCAGCTGAGGCCGATGTCTCCGCCACACATATCTATCCGGCACACTCAAACATACTAACTCCAATATGTTGGCGTTATATATTTTGCCTCTTAATTTAAATAAATATGAGACAAGTGCGAATTCACGCCTAAAATTAATTAATTAATTAATTATAATTTATACAAGTAAAGATAAAGACTTAGTCTTAATTCAGACACGTAGATTGAACTCAGCGGTAGGTAGTAATCACATCCTAGTGATTGATTACAATAAGATCTAAGGCAGAAAAAATATACATAAGCAATACCTATCAAAGAATCAATGTACATGCAATGCATTAAAGCTATAATTGATGACGACGATATTACGTCATTCCCAGACTTATACTTAACCCTTTTTCATGAAAATCAGAAACGACCAAAGAATAACGAAAATCTCGCCAATTTCATCATTAACAAATTCTGGGCTCAAAAATTTACCTAACAACCCTAAATCACCCTAACATAACAACAACAGTCACTCGTGCCGAAAATCAAAAGGGTAAAAAAACGGCCTTTTGGCTCACGGAATTTGAACGAAAACACAGTGCCACGTTCATTCCTTTTCAAAGTAATGAGCTGTGGCATAACGTACTCGAAATGTAAATAAAATATAAGCTGGCTCTTTTGTGGACAAGGAAAATGTTATTTTTTTAGGCATCCTAATTACTTTGCCAGTTTTTGAGCTTGTTATTTAGATATCAAAATGAAGATCGCTGTTTGTATAGTCGGCTTATGTTTCTAATTAAACGCACATCGTATTATAAATGTTTCTTTAACATTTTTTGTTAAGACACCCACTTATTGGTATTAAAACATCCAAGAAATAGTAATTAGAAAAATATCGTAAGAACGTTATAATTATTTCAATATAAGCATGTAATAAGCTTCGTTATTTCACTATAATCTATACTAATATTATAAAGCTGAAGAGTTTGTTTGGTTGAACGCGCTAATCTCAGGATCCACTGGTTCGAATTGAAAAATTGTTTTTGTGTTGGATAGTCCATTTACCGAGGAAGGATATAGACCCATGCGAAGCCGGGTCGGGTCGCTAGTATATAGAATACAATGCAAAGTAAACTATTTGCTATTGACATTTATATGTATAATAGCACTAAAATGATATCTGCGTACTACGCAGATATAATTTTACTCTGCTTGTTGAAAATAAAAAACAACTATACTCCGGCCTAATAAGGTAACTTTGTTGACATAACTTCATTTTAGTGCTATTATACATATAAATGTCAATAGCAAATAGTTTACTTTGCATTGTATTCTATATACTAGCGACCCGACCCGACTTCGCATGGGTCTATATCCTTCCTCGGTAAATGGACTATCCAACACAAAAGAAAATTTTAGTGTAATCAATACAAGTATGCTAAAATAGGTAGTAGTTTTACATTTTAGTCAAAAGCTATTAAAATTAAATTAGAGAAATTAATATGTATGAATATGACAACACCAGACACGGTTAGGCTTTGGTGTTAAAAATATTTTTTTTCTGCTACACTGTGTCAGTGTTGACGTTCGTTTGTTATGGCCAGTGTTATTGTTTTTGTTTTCTTGTTTGAAATTGATTCTTGAGACACATAAATTTGCCAGACCGCTTTTAAATGCATTATACCACCCATACGTACGTGTTTTTGATAAAGTCGATCCATTGAAAGCCTTAAGGGCGCGTATTCGATTTAGCGCAACTCAAAATCTAAACGATTGCTAGAACGGTGTAGCAGCATTGACACACACTAGTACAACACAATGGTCTATTTGTATGCATCAGAAAAATAAATATGCTCGAAATAAGCACGAATCATTGAAATTGATCGGCGAACGACAGCGCGCGATGTTTTACAGTGCTTCTTAAAATAATTGTCTAAAATAAATGAGTTAGTATAACGAACTGAAAAATATTCTGTAAATTAAGCATAACCTTAATTTTCATAAAATAAATATATCAGTTATGTTTTTATTTAAATACTGGTAAAAAAAAATTGACAAAGTGAACCGAATTTATACTTTTTCAACATTGTTTTTACTACAATAACAGTAATATTTTCGTAATTTTGGCTCTGTTTCGGACTTTAGGACTGTATATCCTGTTGGAAAAATGCATAAAACATAATATTTTGGCATACTGTAATGGTTGTATTCATCTTGAAAGTTAACTCTGACGTCTATTTTCGTAAAACGCTATGAAAGGATTGTCTTCGCTTTAAAAAACCATAATTAAAAATTATACTTTTACTCTGTAGCTGTCTAAATCAAAACTTAATATTTCTAATACTGTAAATTGTCTTTAAATAATCTGCTCGCATAATTAGGATATTGCTCTGGGCAAAACGCAAAAACATGAAGATTTCGTCACGAATCGAATACGCGCTCCTAACATTTTCACCGCTTCAGCATAGGAAATTCTATTTGCAATGCAACATTTAAGACAAATTCTTTGGTCGATATTTTGACATACTTGTCATGAACTGATAAAATGGCGCAATGTAAACAAACAGAAAAAGCAGTGACGATAGAATTCCGCGTGAGTAAAGAAGACAGTTGTGCCAACTTAGCGTCAAAAAGAATTTAGAAAACTCCTTTAAATAAGCTTTTTAAATGATCGATTCCCGGTACTTTCTTGACAGAATGTATACCTGCCCCGTACAAATTTCGTCTTGCAAACAAAAGTTAAAGTCTGTTTTTGCATTTTCCAACAGGTCCTTGTGTAGCTGGCGTGGTAGGTCTGAAGATGCCTCGTTATTGCCTCTTCGGTGACACCGTCAACACTGCGTCAAGAATGGAGTCCAATGGAGAAGCTCTCAAAATCCACGTGTCTCCAGATACGAAGGCACTGCTTGACCTCTACGGGACCTTCCATTTGGAGTGCAGAGGAGAAGTTGCTATGAAGGTAAAACCATGGCTGTTTTAGGATTTTACTTAACATTGCTACAGCAAATTAAGAGAAGAATGTACCATTTCAAAATAGTATCTTTGCCGCCAAATCACTTTTTCTAAATTGAATTGAACTTTGAAACTAATTGTTTCGTCAGTTTAAAATATTGTGACTGACACCACCAGTCTTGTTAAAGGTTGATCCTCCCTTTATACACTGATATTTGAGGTTGTCAAACTTTTCTTTAATGTTTTTGGACTGCTATAATTATTATTGACGCGAAAAACCTAGGGTGTATATAAAATTAAGATTGATGTATCATGTGCTTTCATTTTAGTTAATACTACGAAAATAAAAGTCTAAGTAATGCAATTATTTTGTGCACATCCAATCCATCAAATCCCACTGGAATAAGTAGCAACAAAAATGTAATCAAGTTTATCAAAATCTTTTTGAAAGCTGCGATTAAAAATAAATAACCTATTATCTGCACTATCTATAGATACATTATATTAATCATACTTATGTTTGAAATGACGGTCATCGCCATTTGATAAAAATATTCAGCAATAAATTGAGCCCGAAGGAATACCCCAAACTGGTTTTGTTATAATAATTGGAATTGAGTGGGAATTAATATAATGGTTTATACAATATTATAATTGTAAAATAATGAGTTATTTTAAAGTAGCCACTGTATAATTAAATGCGAATAGTATAAAAATAGTGACTAAATATTATTAGCCAGTCTAAGTTTAATAGCCTCGTGACGTTAAAGTGACCCTTTTCCACTTAGATAAAAAAGAGCAAAGTAATGACAAAGCAAAGAAAAAATCAACTCCGTTTTTATTAAGTTTTATTTTTGTTACAGGGCAAAGGAATTCTAGTCACATATTGGCTGTTAGGCGAAATAATAGATCCTAACGCGCCAAAAGAGAAGCCGTTGTTAGTCAAAACTCAGACAATGTCGACAGAAAGTCATGGGTCTCTGTCACACTTAACTCCATTTCGGCAACGATTAGAACAAAGTTCTAGATCTTCAAGTAGGAGAGGATCGGGAATATTCCAGCAAAAAACTGATATGAACAAATTAGAAAAAGAAGCTCAACCTTTACTACAAAACCTCAGTATTCAGCGACAGCAATCTGACCCTACAGAACCAGTAACCAATGGAATTACTGATAATGGAGATGAAATAGACAAGCAAAGCGTTTCAAACTCTATATCACTAAATGTCAACTCGTTGAATCACAATTCAGTCAACTGCAGTCAACCGAGAGTTAAACTGAAAGACTGCCAGACTACGAATGCTATCACCAACTACAAAACGAACAAAATAGGTAATAACAATTGGATTTCAAAGTTACCGACAGCGAGCTCATTTGACAACGGTACCAAGAAAGGCGCTGAACGGTTAAAGGACTACAGTAGTGTCCCATTACTGTCTAAAGCTGATACACCAAACGATTCTAATGTATAGATTTTTTGTGAACTTAGAATGGAAGAAATAAACTTTACATTTTTTAATGCGAAAAAGTTGTGCGAACACATAATGCTTCTGTGTTATTTCGGTCTTAAAGTGGGTGTTGTAATTTTGCTCTTACTTGCTCGTTCAAGTGTAATGTGCATACTATACTTACATATATTATACGAAAACGTTAATGAACGAGTCCCTAATGGTTTGTATTCCCGAAGCCATTTGTCTCAATTTATTAGGACGTTTCAAAAGGTGATCGTTTAGGCTCACTTTAACCTTTTCTGCTAGAAAAATACCTGTATTGTACAAGAAACAAATTCTTATTTACTGCAAGTACCTATCAATTTTTGTTCATAGATAAAGATTTATAGGTGTTGTATCCATACTTCAACATTCATATTTGTTACCTATTCTTAATAAATAATTAAGATAAATAATGAGTACTTCTTGAAATGGATATAAACAGAAGAAAGCTGTAGATGTAGCAAATTGTAACAGATCAGATAAATTATGAACGATGTAAAATAAAATTGAAGAAAGGTCTTTGACTTATGTTCAGTTACTTAATTTGTATAATTTACTTCTAATTAATAAAAACGTTATTTGTCAGGTAACTACGTGACAAATAACGTTTTTTTTTTCAAATATATTAATTACACCAAGGCCCACTTGCACCAAAAATCACGTAACTTCAGGTTAACTAACTTCTAGTGAAATGGACAAAATTTAAACTCAATGTTGTATTGTGCCAATGAATATAACGTGTATGTATATTTTGCGTTGGTAGCATCGTAGAGGTTTTATCGCGTACCTAATGTAATCCAATTTAATAAAAATTGAAGAATAAAGAGTAAAATATTTACAACGTCTTTTTTGCACTAAAGTATTTGACCTAAAACTGTCTCGCATAGTTTATTTTAAATATAGTTTAGACAATTTGGTGACCATAGCAACAATGACACGAAATTGAATGAATTAGTGTTCAAAACCATTAATTGTATTGCGTGTCATTTGTTGCTGGAGTTATTATCGTGAAAACGATTGTTAATTTGTTGTAGGGACAGCAGGTTATAGTAATTTGTGAGTGGTGAGTGGTAAGTTTTGGTGTTATCAAAACAAACATTATGGAAAAGAAAATACGTTTACGTGACCCTAAATTCACGAAAAGTGATTTACTACTGTGCGTCACAAAGAAAATTGATAGCGGCAACCTTCAGCAAAAACAAAAAGCTTGGCAGGAGGTGGTGCAACTATATCATTTCTAAGACTTCAATCGTCAGCCGGGTATTAAAAACTTAACAATTTGAAAAAAGTAGATATATTAAAATCTGCGTTTGAAGCAAAAATATCAGTTGAAATAATCAACTTTGACGTTACTTTAATTAAATCTCGGCTGGATAAAAAAAAAACAAAGTTAAATGTGATGGCTTTAATCTCTAAAGCCCAACTCTCGGGTTCGCAAGACATAATGGCAATTTAACCCCATGTTAGCAACCAACTCGGAGTTGGTGACCTGCATGGTATAAGTGGGCCTAAATATTTTCAAAAATGTACACAAAAATATTGTCTTTTTCATTTTGTACACATACGATATATCAAACTGTAACCTTTAAAAGCAAATGTTACCAATGAAATAAACTTATAAATAATAATAAATGTTTAATGTCAATAATAGGTTACTTGGTGTTTTAATAGTTAAGGCAGCAGTAACCTTTGATTATAAACACAGTGTGTTAATTAATGTAAATTTCGGTAATTGTATCTCTTGGCTATAACTATAAAGCGTTCATATTTTACTTACATTCCCGGTGGAGAGCTAAAAGTTTATCGTGCCATGCGTGTGATACTTTTGTGAAGAAACTTGATTTGTCTTCGACAATGTTCCAATTCAGCGATTTTTATTGGAATGATACACATTGAGCAATTCAGATCAGTTGGTTTTAGGACGTTTGCTAAGTGTGCTGAATTTTTATTTTTTAAGTTTTGATTTTGTTTACCTATTTAAAACCCCGGCCAAACATAAAGTGTTCCGGGCCATCGTACATAAGATTGAGCAGAAATCACCGAAAGAAAAAACACGTTATAGACACTGTGAAATTACAAGTTCGGCTCAGTCCTGTGACAGATGTACACACGACGCTGGACGGATGAGCGGGATCAACAGGGCTCTGTTTGAACCCGTGGGGTACGAAACCTCAAAAAGTAAAGGTTTACACAAAGTAGATAAAATAAAAATCTGGATTAATAACAAAAATATGGCAGACGCTCTAGACGAAATTACATATTATAATATGTGTAACATCTACTTAAATATTATCTTTAGTAGATAAAATAAAAATCTGGATTAACAACATACCGAATAACTAATTCAACGCCAGCCCGAATTTACTCTTCAAACCATTTAAAAATAAATGGCTGAAGCTCCAGACGAAATTTCATATTTGTGTAAAATCTACTTAGATAATTTCATTAGGAATTCTATATAGAAATTCATTTCACATTTGGTAATATCCGCCTTGCGGGTGTTTTATCTCGCAGCGTTTGATATGGAACATACTCGTAATATTCCAGTATGGCAAAACATAATTTTGAACTTACTTTCAGCATTGAATTATTAATTATCTGTGCGTACACAGATTAATAAGAATTAGCTCTTTTGTCTATGTCTATTGAATCAATATTTGAGCGTTTGTGAATCTGTTCATGAACGATTGTGATATTCCAATAATATATTGAACGAATATTCATATTAAAGTGATATCAGGCAAAACAACTTGGTTGCTTTTGATTTTTTTTTTGCCTACTTCGAATTAATGTAGATAAATAATGTGATTGATAAGGAGTGTTTATTGATTTTTATTTGACGAAGAGGTAAAAGGTTCTTTAGTCGAAGCGTATTCCTTTTGTACTGCTCTTAAGGAACTTCTCAAAAACAATATGAAAGCAATCTTTCTTCTTAAAGCAATATGAAAGGTACTGTAAAAGCACACAAAGCCGTGGTCTGCGGACCATCCCATCTGTCATGCTTGGCAACAGGGCTTCCTCCAGGTGTAAAAGTCCTTTTGTTCGTATTGGCCTAGTTTTGTTCTGTCTCATGTTTGATAGGAAGGAAAGTGGAAAATAGGATTTTCTTACTCCTCCGCTGTTCTTTTCTGATTAATTTCGTTGCGGGATCCAAGACTGTTGTAATGTTTCTTTAGGACTCTAGCTTCGTTACTTCGACACTTTTCTGGTAGTCGCCATTGTAGATTCTGGCTTTGAGAATAGTGTGGCAAGCTTGCCCCACACAGAGCTCACATTATAATTAAGTTGAAAAACTAAATTTATTGCACAAAATGCTCAATGTGTACTACTCCTTTCACAGTCCATGTACGGTTAACGGTAAAAGTTGCTTGACACTTTAGATTTTTAAATCGTATTTATTGAGTACAATATTAATAAAAGAAATACGGAATGCATAAAATCAAGATTAAATAAACTAAAATATTAAAATGTTGTGCATCGTATTGATTTGTATCTATTTTCATGGTAATTATGTAAAAGTATTAGTGTTACTCGACTTCTGTCGCTGACTGTACTACTTAGGACATTTTATTTATTACAAGTGATGAGACTAGTTTGTAAATATTATGTACTTAATTGTTTATTTATTGTAAATAACGTCTTACTTTTAACTATGTTGTGATCTTAGAAAGGTATATTTATAATTGTAGACGGTTAAATGAGAACGTAAATGTTTCTTAAACGTTATAGCAAATATAATGAGTGAGAATTATTTCAGTTGTTTTATTAAATTCATTACCTTCCTTAATGGGTATGGGTACCTAAGGACAGGCGCTCGAGGCTTAGGAAAACCCTCGAGCGCCGAGACTATCCATATTATACAGAAACCTCGGAAGTCCAAGGACCCGGGCCGTCGTTCTCGGCTGTCTTTGACAGTCGTTATAGGTACTCAGAAGGCAGAAAATCTGACAACCAGATTTACAATGGAGCATTGTGTAATTGATTTGTGGAAGTTAGGCAGGCGGCAGTCGCTGCATAAAAAAAACAGGAATTCAACCAGCATCCGATTAAACTGCAAGTCGACCTCAACTCAGCTTAGTTGGTAAAAGATTAGGCAAATGAGGATGGCCTACATAGGTAGGCCAACCTCATTTGCCTGTGAAATAAATAGTGTATGTACCCATAGGGGTACATACACTATTTATTGCATCAGACTTTAGACTCTTCTCTACTTTTAAACTCATACAGCCCGCATTGTATGCTGCTCTACATAGGTAGGTGTTTCAATTTAAAATTTCATTCTCCTCCCACCAAATTCTCTAACAAACAATTAAATTGTGTACGGAACGAGCAATGGAGGGAGAGTGATATTTTATTTAAAACTAGGTGACTCAACAGACGTTGTCCTATCAATTGATTTTTTAATTTTCTTTTCGTTTAAACCTTCCCTGGATTTTAGCCAAATCGGTCTAGACGTTCTCGAGTTTTGGTGAGATTAACGAACAACGATTCATTTTTATTATATAAGTAGATAGAAGATGAAACCTTTCTACCCATACACAATATTCACGCCAGCATGCATCAAATCATTCATGCATTGATTTGGGGTAACCTGTACCTAATAGTAGGTAGTTGTGTTGTAATATTTTTTGTTTAGGATTAAAAAAGAAAGTTATAAGCGAAAAAAAATATTTGGAAAGATGGTGACCGTTTAAAGCAGAAAACAAAAATAAGCATGAAAGGCTCAGATAATCAAACAAAAGGAATACCTACATCGCGCTTCGTGCTGTGCTGACACGAGTCAGTATAGCACAAAACGCCGCATCGTTAGAAAAACTAATAAAAACACAAATTCAAAAGCAAATACAATCACGACGATTCCGTGCGGTCTATCTGCCTTTTGTTTCTTAATCTGAGTACACAAAAGATAAAAACTGGATACGAGTCTGGATTGAATTGCTTTCATTAGTCAAACTACACAGTGTCCTTAACCCTTATTATCTCAAAGACGTTGGTGTATTAACTCATCACATTATACGCTACTTGTATCTTTAATCTTTACACGATAAGGTTCAAAGTTGTCCAGACAGTCAAAAACTGTGTAGTAATTGGTGAATAATATAATAATTTCCAATTTCTGTTTCAGACTACCCGTATTGTCTAAGAATTGTGTATTTTATTGCATATAAATTAGTACCAATTATCAAATTCATTGTATAAATTATTAATTACAAATTGTTTGTGGTCTAATTGATGCGTATTCAGAAAGTTCATTTATAATTGAGGCTACTGCACAATCACTAGACTTGAAATGGGGGAAAATTACATTACTGAAATAGGAGATGGTCTAGCTAGATCAAAAAATATGGTGTCATTCACTGTGGAGTTCATTCAGAATTCAAAGAATTCAGTGAAATTCGATGCTTATGTCCGGATTATGTGTCAAGTTTTCACATTTAAATGTAATATTATTTCAGATGAATAATTAATTTGACATAGACAGAAAAATCCTCTAGCAGATCCAAACTACGGATTACCTGCCAAAATTGAAATAATTTCGGTACTTAAAGTGTGCTTTAAGTACCGACCGATTTGCATGAATTTTATCGAGTCGAGTATGAGACAAATAATAATAACAAATAATGTTGAATCATTAAAACAATAACATTAAGGTTTTGCCTACGGAGAAATAAAATGTACACAAATAGTTACAACAACTATTGTAAGAGAAAGCCAAGACAGTTGTCTAGTTCGGCTACCCTTTAATGATCAACATATTGCTAAGACACACCACAAATATATATATATATGTGGGGACATTTTCACACACGGCCATCTGACCCCAGACTAGGGAGACCCTGTACTATGGGTGTCAGACAGCTGATATACATACACAAATACATTTTTTTTTTGTAAATACATACATATATAGATAAACAACACCCAGACACAAGGCAAACACAAGTGCTCATCACACAAATGTTTACCCTTGGCGGGAATCGAACCCGCAACACGCTGCGCAGCAGTCGATCGCTCAGCCACTGCGCCAACCGTGTCGTCACGTAAAAAAATAAAATTAAGTTGTTTTATTTATTTATTTCTAAACAAAGCCACAGAAACTCTATCAATATTTGATTTTCATCATTAGCGTCTCCATCTTACACGTGACAACTTTGATGTCTGTCAGATGTGTAAAAAAAAAGAGATTTTTGGTTCTCTTACCTGTAGAGATAGCCAAACAGTTATGTAGTTCGATTATCCTTTAAAGATCTGAAATTAACATATTGCAAAGAAATCCTAACGATAGTTGATTCCCATCACTGGTGTCACCTTCCAACGGGTGACAACTTGATGTCCGACCATTAAAAAGGGTAGAAAGAGAGATTTTTGGCTGTCTCTAGACAACATATTGCAAAGAAGACGCATCATAAATATATAGAATTACAGAAATCCTAACGATACTTGATCCCCATCAGTGGTGTCATCTTCCTACACATAAAAATCTCGCTGTTTGTGCATTGAAAACAGTAAAAAGCTCTGAAATTATTAACATCGCGCTGTGTGAGACTATACCTCGTAGTAGTAAAGCTCCTTACGAAGGAGCTTGCCAGGAAATACTACCATCGTACCTATTTTTGATGCAAAGCAGTGGTACTGTGGTGTGGTTTGAAAGGATGGATGCTGGCGTAATGACAGGGACATGAGACATTTCAAAATTGTTTCTGGGACGGCAGCGCATTACGCAAGGTCTCCACCAAGGTGAGCACTTAATATCAGGTTCAATCAAAGTTTATCAGGGTTATGAAGTTTTCTCCAATATTTGGTATCGGAGAAAACTTCATTACCCTGGTAAACTTTGTACATGTATGAGTACTTATAACTGAAGCCTGCAAACATAAATGTTTTCATTTTATGTATCAAATACTAACCTACTTATATTTTTACCCATTGCTTTTGCAATTTTATTTCATTTCGGAAGATTTCTTTTTTATTATTTTTTGTGTTCATTGTCACAAATATTTACAATACAGTATCGTCTCTGGTATCACGTATTGCATAAAACTCATAAGTACTCTACGAGACAGACTCGGCTTATTGTCGATTTCACTGTTCAAATGTTATAATTGTTAAATTTTTTGTAACAATATTTTTATAGTTAATCTATTATTGACGACTTGGACGGCTTCCTTAAGAATTAGCAAGACGTAGCGGAAAGTCGAGACCGATGGAAGGAATGGAGGGAGGTCTTGCCCTGCAGTGGGACAGTACGGGCTAAATATCTAATACCTTTAAACGAGCAATTCTATTTTGTTTAAACGGCTCCAACGATTTTCATGAAATTTAGTAGGTATGCAGGGGGTATCTGGGGTGACAAATCGATCTAGCTACAATTCATTTTTAAAGAACACGAAAAATAAATGCCGAGCCAAGCTCGGTCGCCTAGGTACTACAATATAATTGAACGTAAATATTATCTTGTAGCGCTGCGCCTTAGGCCGCATCATCACTTAAGATCAGGTGAGTTGCGGCCAAACACAAGCCTGTAAGAGTATAAAAAGAAAAATAAATACTCAGTACATTTTTTGGTCTAGAAAAAAACACTTTTACCTATTTTTATTAAATAAAGAACATGAGCAATCTTTGAATAAGTCGAATCGAGAAGGTTAAAACCATATAGTGGGCGGCGATACTAGCTAACAGAATATTGTAGGTCAAAATGTGTATTCATACAGGGGTGTTGAAAATTTTCGAGCAAAATATAGAAGCTTTTACGTATTCTCAGTTTGTCTGGCGTAGGTTTAGATAGGCACAAATTTTATGAAAATATAATACTGAAATTAGCTTTGGATGAAAAAAGAGTTACCAAGTGCAGCCAGTTTTTTACAAAATAAAATGTATGATCACATCGCGAAAAAAGGGCCTTTCCATGGCTGCAAAAAAGAGAGGTAGACCGCAGACTACTTGGATGTCAAATGTCCGGAAAGACATGCAAAAGCTTGGCCTTACAGGTGACGATGCTTATCAGGGAAGTGAATAGCTCCGAAAGATTAGAAAGCCGACCCCGGTCGCGTAACAGGAAGAGCCAAGGGCAAAGAAGAAGTAGATATATTTCGTGACCCTCGTGAGTCATAGGTATAGTCTCGTAACCTAAACTGGTAATAATTAACTTTTAAAGTGGGGTTGAACATACATAGTTTAACTGGCCGGAGCCGCAACATTTACTACATTAATTATCTCCTACTATGAAATTAATATTTTTTGCTTGAATTATAGATCTTTGGTAAATCATAGTACATTTCCTGCAAGTAATGCTACGCCCAAAAACGACCCTCTAAAAAAACTTCTTCTTATAACTTTTAGTTTTTCTCCCACGAAAAAAGTATTTTTTTAGACACAGGACTTACATCAACCTGTGAGTATCTCGTTTTTGTTTTAAGGAAAAACACGTAAGAAGCTTTTTAGGTTCGTCGACAATCTGAGGGGATGCCATTACATGAATATAATCCGCCCGCCCGTCACGCCCACTCTAAATCCGAAGGCACAAAAAGATTTTCGGCAAAAATGTTAGATTAGGGACATACTATGTAACTAACAGGACCGTCCCTGCTATTGTTTTTGAACTTATTGCAGTGATCTAAGGGTCAATTATTGTCGCTTAAAGAATCACACTTCAGCCGAAAGACGTCCACTGCTGGACATAGGCCTCCCCTAAAGGGGGGGGGGGCGTTGCCATAATCGCCATGCTTGGCAGGCGGGTTGGCGATCGCAGTATGGTTGTTACAAAGGCACAGAGAACGCTGCTGCCCATTCTCTGGTGATTAAAGAATCAAAATCCCAAATCTATTTAACATTTTAAGTACGACAATGGTCCTCTGTTTCTTGCAAAAGCCTGTGTATAAGTATGTAACTACAATATCTATTTATTTCTTACAAAATGAAAATTGATATGACGGACGGGACAAACAGTAAAAAACTTTAAACTTTCGCATTATTTTTCATCTCAGCTAAGTATTTTTGACAAGTTTTTGACATTAATTGTCGCTAGGATTAGATTTTGAACGTTTTTATTTAAGGGAATTAGTATTTGACAACTTTCATTCCTCTAAAATTTATGTATTTAAGTAGGTACAACTACATTTAAAAATGAAGTCCCTGACACAAAAAGTGTTAAATACAAGTAAGTCAAAAGAATCATGCATTTTCTTAAATTCAGGTTTAATAAAAATTGGGAATAGAGGTTTTTCAAATGTATAAATGGAGAAGGGGGCTAGACACAACTGCCGCATGTCAGATCATGATTTGGCCAAACGCACGACCTAGTGAGTCCTCTACGTGACAAGCGACATTGCAGCAGGCCCATGCGGAGTTGGTGGGATGATCTGGACTCCTCCGACAAAGACTAATTCCAAGTAGCCCTTAATAGAGAGAGTTGGAAAGAGAGTGGAGAGGTCTTTGCACAGGTGTGGGAAAAATTAGGCTGAAAACCGTAATAAAAATAAACTGCTGGCAACACTAGACGTCACACATTCACTTTTTACAATTTTCGTTTTAAATTAATAAATTACTTGAAATTAATTGGAAATAATCCAATCTTTAAAAAAAATATCAACAATACAGCGGCAATAGATACGAAAAATTTATCTGAGAAATATAGCACGACATCTTGTCATACAAAAATCACACAAAACAAAAAAAGCAAAATGTAAACCAATAATGTGACCGGTGTGAAGAGTAATGTTGACGCGAGCAGCAGCACGCAGAGCAAACCCACCACCTCCGAACAACAACTTTTTCCGCAGCTCTCGGCAAAAGTGCGCAGCGCATGAAATAGTCACACAATCGATCAACAAAAACGTGATGCATTCATAATTTAGGGCTTCAGAGCGGGGAAGCAATCTGACCGCGTATCGTGTTCGATTGCTCTTTCTGTTTCAGATGCTGGCGCGCCTTCAACGGGTGGATCATGTCGATTTTGATGTACTCTTTCGGCATACTCAAATGGACACAAACTCGATGCCCTGTATAGGAGACTCCGTACATTGTTGACAGCATATCGGATGCATCACCCACAGTCATCGCTGATCATATTGTATATCCCCCGGAAGTGTGGAGT
Source organism: Charanyca ferruginea (assembly GCA_947361185.1). Lineage (NCBI taxonomy): Eukaryota > Metazoa > Arthropoda > Insecta > Lepidoptera > Noctuidae > Charanyca > Charanyca ferruginea. The sequence goes on along the minus strand of OX376077.1, from coordinate 16,099,242 downwards.
TAGTGAATTCTTAAATGTTAAGGTATTGTCTTATGTGAACGACAAACGCGATAATGCGACGCAAAAATATCAAATAGTCATTGTATGTACTTGTGGCCTACGTTGTCGCCTTATCGTGTGCGACGAAACGCGGCGAAGTGCGGATTTATTTATTGCGCGACGAGACGCGACGCAGCATGAAGTGACCAGTGTTGCCAACTCCACAAAATATATTACGCTAAATCTACGTTTAGAAAATGCTAATTAATATGCTAAAGTTTATGAACAATGCTAAAACAAATAAAATATTATTTGTAATTGTCTTCGCATTGACAACAAACCAAACTAAAACTTTCCTGCCATAAAAATGCTAAATTGACAGCACTGAAAGTGACATTTTGAAGACGTGCATTTGCAAAGGGATTTCCAGGCAAATAACCGTGTTTTAGTTACAAAAAGATGGACCTAGATATCCATATTAATGCTGTGCGGGAACAAAAACTATAGTGGAATAAAAACATAAAGATTATAGAAATCGTTTATTCAAGCAGAGCTTGGAAGTGTGATGCGAATGGACTTGGGTGCACTAGTACTACTCGTTACAAAGGCGAAATCAACTCACTCTGTTAACTATGTTTAATAAAATTTAAAAATATTTCCACGATTGCTGCGTTTCTGGCTCACGAATGACTATCAAATAAGCCACACGTCGCGTGAAGTATTGGCCGCATTACGTCGCGTCGCGTCGCGTCGCATCGGTACGTGGCTCGTCCGGTCGCTCACCTAGGACAACGGGTGAGACCCTCCACAACCGTAAGATATGCAGTTTTAGGGAATATTTCCTAAAAGCCAACGTGGGGATACACCGAGATATAGTTGCAGAGGACAAGGGCCTCACCCTGTTCTCTTTGGCTAAAGACAACTGGTGTTAAGCCTGTAGTGCCTGAGACTAACGATTGCGAGGAGGTTTGAAAGAGTAAGGATCTTGAACCCACTTTTCCGGGTCGGTGTGTGTGTTCTTAGCGTATAGGTATGTCATTGTTACTATTCGGTGACCTAATTTAGAGAACCCGAAGGTTTTATCTGTGCAATTATAAACGAAGTTATTTTGACGAATAACTACCGGCGATTTATTGTGAAGGACGGCACGGTTGAGATTTGGCGGGCATGTCACCGGTCGGGATAATCTATCCGTCTCAGTATATCTGGATGTTCTCTTCTTGCTAACAAAAACTACCTGTATAGGCACAACCTTGTGGCCAGGATTATCCATCAGCAACTTGCTCTGATGTACAACCTCGTGGAATCGGAAGTACCTTATTACAGATTTATGTGCTCGATCCAGTTCTTGAAAATGACAATGTCACATTGTATATGACTACTGTAGCCAATAAGCCTGATATAGTTGTGGTGACTCGAATGGCGAGGTGCGCAATGATTATAATCATAGCAATCCGGCATGACCTCGTGAAGACCGAGAAAGATAGCAGATCAAGACGTATCTTGACTTGGCTCAAGAGGTTGTCGACATGTGGGATATGGACTCCGCAATCATTGTGCCGACATTTATAACTACCAACGGCTTAGTTGCCAAGAGCCTCGACCAACATCTGAGGAGGCTCTCGTTACGACGCAGGATCAAGGGTTTGATTCAGTAGGCAGTACTTCTGGACACGGCCCGCATTGTCAGGTTTTTCTCTCCCGATAACAGGGTTACTATTTTTTATATTTTAAAATGGTTTTATTTTTATATTTAAAAATGTACTTAATTTATAATATGTAAACAATGATTTTAAACGGAAATTATAATGAAATTGGCCATAATCTTTGGAAAACTGAGTTATTTACTATTGTTTACAAAACTTCAGTATCTACAACTTAATAATTGATTCTCACCTCACAATTCAAAAGGTAACGAAGACATACATCTCAGCCATTCCAAGACAGTACATTTTCCAGATTTTCATTACGATAGCTCAACCAGGAGTTCGGAGTTATAAGCTGTAAACGTGCCAAGTAAAGCCACATTCCATTAGATGTAATCAGGTTTGTTCGAAGATGTATTAGGACATTATTTAGCGGAGTGACAATGGAAGGTTAATTGGATTCTTTGTTGGTGGTATTCAGTTGGTTGATTGTAAGGCTGTTTACTGTAGTCTTTATGTACTGATAATATATTTCTCTGATATAAAAACAATAATACCAGCCTAATATTGTCCCACTGCAGGCCAAAGACCTATTCTCATACAGAGAAGGCATGAGCATTGATCATCACGCTTGCAATCGCAATTTGCGTCGAAATAACGTCATTCGAATTCCTCATATCACTCCCATTTCAGACATATATTAATTACTAGCATTTGCCCGCGACTTCGTCCACGTGGATGTCGGTAATCGTGGATGCAGACGAAGTCGCGGATTAAAAAGTAACCTATGTCCTTGCCCAGGGTTCAGGCTATGTTCCTTGAACCCTGGGCAAGTCAGTCATTTCAGTCATTTCATTGTGAAAGCGTAACATACAAAGTTACTTTCACATTCATAATGTTAGTAAGTAAGTAATTATGGATAAGCCCAGGTTCCCTCATGATGTTTCCCTTCACAGATGTCTGTGATGTCCTTGATAAACTTAAAACTGAGAAAATACTTATGAAAAAGAAAAAAAAAATTGAAAAAGATACATTGGTACTCCTCGCTCGTGCTCAGTTAAGAACACAACCTCGTGCATGAGAGGCGGCCGTCTAACCCACTAGGTCATCACGAAACGTGTTGAAATCAGTCACAAGTCATTTAAGAAAAAAAAAAGTTTCTTTGTGTGACTGATTCTGGCTGGTATAGCTATATCCAACCTTTTCTTATTACTTTATATTAAAGAGATTGTATTACTTTGAGATAAACTCAGTTCTAAATTAGAAAAAGGACTTAACAGTCCGTCACGAGGGCTGACAGACGGGTTCAGAATAAAATAAATATAATTAGCTCAGAGTACTTTGGTCTAGTAGGTAGCCATGTTTATGGCGGCATCAGTAGCGTTTTTCATTAGTATTTTTTGCAAATACTCTAACTCAAAAAGTAAGGATTAATTGCGGGGCCTCCTAGCACAGGTATATCTTTTACTTAAAAGGAGGTCCCTATGTAAGATTTTCTGTAAAAGTTGTACAGCTTTATCGATTCAAAAAGAAGAAGAAGAAGCTCAATACACGAAGGAATAAGACAAATTATTTTTCAACCAAGTTGATTGAACTCTCGGTACTGTGGAGATTATGATGCAATAGCCATTAGATAATAATCTCTATGGTTAGACCACTCAGCAAGTTTCTAGAATAAGTTCAAATCGTAGATTTGTATTGTTTTAAATTTGACATTAGGGATTACTTAGCCTGATCTTGTCACGGGCACACTAGAAGTATCTTAATTATAAACCAGTTCCAAGTATCAGTGGTTTCATTCTGAGTATTTATAGAATAAACCTCTTACATTACGCCACAACCTGGTGCCAGTAAGAATCCCTATAGTTGGACTTGAATGATGTCATAGCAGTTACAGTACACAGGCCAGCACATCAAGCTACAACAATATGTCAAATTTATTTGATAGATTTTCAACTTTATTACAAAACAATAAGGCTCATATTCAATTGGGAAAATTTGACGTTTTGGTATGGCTTGATGTACAACTGGCGTCTGTACGTACGTATAGGACGTGATAATAAATTATTAACTGGATTTTTTGTCAGCAGCAGCAGCAGCTTTGAATTATTTGATACTAGTTTTTGCCCGCGACTTCGTTCACGTGAATGTCGGTTGTCGCGGACTAAGAATACATTATTGTGGTTCAGGTTTAGTCTATACAAAATTTCATCAACATCGATTTAGTAGTTTCGCCGTGAAAGCGTAACAAAGACACAATTGAGAGACGAGCCAAGAGGATCATTGGCAATGACAGGCTCGTCGAGTCAAAGCTCCAAAGTCTTGAGCATCGACGCCGAATTGCTGGCTTGTCGGTTTTCTATCGGTTGCATTTTGGGGAGTGTGCGAAGGAATTGCATAATTTAATTCCGCTCGTGCCATCGTGCTTGAGCCCGTTCCATCATCGGACCACAAGACGTACGGCGATGCGCCAACGGTACATGGTGGACATCCCACCCACACGCACGAAACGTTTTGGGAATACATTCATTGTGCGTACCTACTGCTAAGGAGTAGAATTCCCTGCCTGAGTCTGTGTTTCCTGATAGCTACACCCTGGGAGTCTTTAAGTCAAGAGTGAATAGGTTACTTCTAGGCAAGCGTGCTCCATCTTAGACCGCATCATCGCTTCCCATCAGGTGAGATAGTGGTCAAACGTATGCCTATCAATAGATAAAAAAAAAAGAAACTCTTTCGCATATAATATCCAGTATGGATATCGCTTATTGAGAATGTGAAACAACTAAAACGGATGAATAGTTACCACCATTAAAGTAACGGTCTTGTCCGTAGATTAACGGCCAATTTTAGAAATGATAGCCATTTCATCTGCTTACCAGCTATTTTATGAGTATCGACAGATTTAATGTAGGTACGTCCATCAGTTTTATGGGCAATCGACATTTTATTGTACGAATCGCATGTCCGAATTTGGACAAAGTTATAGCATACGATTGTAAAGTGAATTTCGAATGATATAATTTTGCCAAACAAAATAGTTTCAAATGAGTTTTCCAAATCGTCTTCAAAACTTGTTGGAAATTTGATATTCAAATCAGATTAAAAATAGTAGCATGCATTTTACGTCCGAGAGAATACGAGGCATCAAAATAGATAAGTGAGAAAGACGTATCTAGTTTTAGTGAAAAAAGACCGCAGTTGAATCCTAGTTATTTTTTAAAACAACATTTCGTATATAATCCAAAAATGAAACACATTTATTGCCAACACCACTTTGAACTTCATAATTTTGTTAAAAACTTGTTCAAACTAAAATTTTCTTTGCTCGAACGATTTTAATTGGATCAACTCGCCCCTAGAAGAACTGACTGACAGTCAATTTAATTTGTTACTTTGCACAGCTCTTTGAATTTGGTGACAATTGAATCTGGCAATAAGAGCGATGATACTATATCACTTAATGAAGGTTGAATAAACTTTCATAAAGAAGGGAATTGTCGGTTCATCGGTCCAGTGATTTTCTGTCGCGATGAATCATAAGATGGTAAACTTTTGCTCTGTTTTTAAAGAATTGTGATTTTTCGCAAACTTTTGAATAGCAGAAGCTACAAGAGGATTCTCTGGAAATATTCTACATTTTCATCGTAACAGCAAAATTTATCAAATTATTTTAGATGAAGACCTATATAAATTGATTAATTTTCCGGTGGTTGAAACTTGAAAGATTTATAATTTAAGGCACTCAAGTCTGAAATAACATTATTCTAACAAATTTAAGTGGTATACTGATGTATTATTTAGGGGACAGAGTAGTACTGCACGTATTTTTGTATGGCCGTTAGACATACGTCTATAATATTATTGTAGAAAGATGTAAAATTTGTTTGTAAGTTTGTATGTAGGGGGTAATCTTCGCAACGATTAATCGAATTTTAAAAATTCTTTCACTGGTAGAAAGCCACATTATTCTTCAGTGCTATATATTATATTGATAGGCGGAAATAAATATCTCTTAAAACAGAGTTTTTTGCATGCGTTTCTAATACATTTGTATGTCGGATCAGTCAGGATTTAGTCCGTTAGATTCAGTCATCATGTGGGCAGAATATGGGTTTCGTGCAATGAAAACACACTGGGTATAGGGTACAATACACGGCATTTATTAAAACCACAATTTAGCACTAACTTAAAATAAACATTTTCAAAGGTATCGGCACTGGTCTACACTTTAACACAACGAATCGTGAGTACAGTTTTGGGACGTATTAGCTCCGTTGCGATCAGACACCAGTTCAGAATTCAGATTCTGAATGTCTTCCTCGCTGTCGGCTGAAAACATCACGACACCTGTAGAAGCGCGTCAAAATGGTGGTGGTTGATCACGTGTTCTCGATATTGGCACGCTTGCGAATCGGCGGCGTTCATACTATTGACCGGATACGACATGTATATAATTGTAAATAATGTATTTTAATTTGGTCCACCATTAATAGTTCTACAATAAAGTCTGTGACACCAAATCTCTATCTTTTAAATTTTAGCAGGTATGGTAGCTTTCATGTATGAAAAAAGGATTTTTCGACATACCTGCTTACGTTTAGACAATTTTTTAGACAATTTTTTAGACAACAAAATATGAAACCTTATCAAAAATAATACTATTAAGATCGCAAGGACATCATAGATATAAGATTTGCCCTTAACAGCATGCCAATTAGTTAAACAGTTTCGAAGATTTTATAAAATTACTTTATCGTAAAATGCCGCCCAACATTCACGCACCGCAATAATTAAAACATGCTTTGTCCGGACATCCATTTACCCATAGCACACCAAGAACGGCGTGACAAGTCGCCTAAAATTCACGCAAGACCAACTTGTTGGTGTTTTTGGAACACTGCAACACCGACGAATTTGCAAAATTTTGTTGAACCACGAAGTTCTACACGTGGGCTAATAACACATTTTTAAGACGAAGGCGAAGTCAAGACCTAGAGATGAAACTTTGGAAAGAGAGTACGGTGTACATCTGTCTCAGTCAGAATGCACATAAGAATTTGATGCACCACGTACGCAGTCCAACTTCAATCAAAGATGAAAAAACTGTAAACGGAGTTGTCAAGGAGACGTATCAAGCCGTTGCTGGGATAGAGATTTGCTGGAAAATGATGATCTGGGAAAAACTTCAAAAGAGAAGCTTCAATGTTACAATGTTCATTGAAACTTAGAGAGTAATTTGTAGTTATACTGCTCTTTTGTCAGTTATCTGAACCAGTAACACTGTGGAATATCTTCAAAAACGATTTTTGTGAAGACATGAGACACGATGTTTGACGGAAAAATCAGAACTTTACCATGCTTTTTAATGATGACAATTAAGGTTAATACAAATAAACTTTTAGTGTTGGATGATAAAACATTGAGTGACTTCGGATTACCTACTCTAGTTCACCTTGTTAATGATGCAATAGATACAATGCTGGTAATCGGTGAATTGGGTACTTTGGTGAATGAAAATTTGCAGAAGTTAGTCACAGATCAAAAGCAGGCTTTTGATGCAATTATTGACAGCGTAACGAACAATAAAGGCAATTCTTTTTCGACGCCTTACGTGCGCAAGTAAAACACTTCTCGCTAATTTATATTAGCACATGTTAGAGAATCCGGAAAAATAGCTTCGGCAGTAGATTCTTCAGGGATTGCAGCTACTTTATTAAGCGACAGTAAAACCGCACACTGTACCTTCAAACTCCCATTGACAGTTTAATTGGAGTAACAGTCGGTGTGTTTCATACACAAAAATGGGCCCCTTGGTCAGGTGTTACAAGATACATGTAATACATACAATGTACCATGAGTCATCTGATGTTGAAGCAGTGGATTGAACACTTAAAGACTTGAGAAACTCAGTCGCTCTCATGGGTGGTGTGACTTTTGTGGTGACTTTCGGAAGACACTTTCCATCGTCACAAAAGGGACACGCGCGGACATCATTAAGGCATGTCCAAAATCATCGCCCTTATGGAGTATAATTCAAACTAACATGAGAGACCACCTTACTGGAAATATTTTCCACAACAGCAGCTCCAAGTTGGAGAGGGGTCTTTTAATTTTACAACCTTGGAAACGAAATGAGAGGTAGGGTCATGTAGTTCACAGTTTGCAGCAACTTATAGATGCAGTATATCCTGACCATGAATATTTACTAGATCTGGCATTCAGCTTTTAAGAAATTTAAGACAACCTAACCGTGCAGTGGCACAAGACTGCTAATAAAAGATTTAAAAGATAATTTAATTGAAGCGACCATTCTCATCAAACCAGGAGCTGGCCAGTTGTCGCTGATCCCGAGAATCCCAATGATTCCCATGGACTTGCCTATATCGTTCAAACGACTCGAGTTTTCCGTAACAACATCATTTGCCCTGACTGATAACAAGTTCCGGGGACAAACATTCACTTTGATCGGTGGATCTAAGTTTAAAATGTTTTACCCATCGGCAGTTATAATGTCCGTCTATCACGAAAGAAAGAAAAAAAAGAAAAATTGTTTATTTGAAACAGGTAAACACAAACATAAGGGAGGGGGGAGGGGGGGAGAGGCTCACCCGAAAACGAGATTATATTATTGTTCCCGAAAAATTAAACAAACTCAGACACTGTATTCAAAGAAGCTTTAAATTAAATATCTATTTCAGGTACTTTCCTAGTTCCTACCTAACCAGATTTTATAAAATTCTTTTAACTATAAAAAGTTACATTATCAGTGAGTAATACTTATGTGCTGTATTTTCGAAATCGAGAAAAAAAGGAAATGTATAAAAATGCAAGATAACTTGCATAATGGCAACACTGGCCGTCTTGGGCGTGTTACACGTCTGCTTATGTGAGACCAGACAATGAGAGTCGTGTGGTAGACATTAACACGACTCTCAGTAATAAGACGGACGATGGTTGGTCTACCTGTTGAAAGCTAATCTATGGAGGGTCGTATGTTCATACCAGCATGCATCCTTTTTATGATTAGATGTCTTTTTTTAAAGATGATTTTTTTTGACATGGGGTACAAACTGTCTTTTAAGAATGTCACTTTTTTATTTTCCTCTATCTATATTTTTAGTATTCTTATTTATTTATTTTATAGACATATTATATTATACGTTTAAATATTGGTAAAAAATGAAAACATTTGAAAATATAAAAAAATAGTAACTCACCGTTATCGGGAACAGGGTTCAAGCTACCGGTGGTCAGGGCTCCTGACAGAGGAATTTCCTGACAATACGCGCCGTGTCCAAGAGTACCGCTGGCAACTCTTAATATGTCAACACACGTCGTCTCCTAATTTTCTTGACATAATTTTACAATTCTCAGTTTTGGACATCTCCTATTCATTTAGCTACACAATATAATATTTCATCCACAGAATCGAGTTAATTAGACCATATTACAACCTTTTCTAAAATAATTTATGATTTAAGCAGTGAAAAGGGTAGTTTTCATTTACTTTAGTAAACCGCCCGCACAACAGTAATTATTAATGAAAGTATAGGCACCCTTTTTAGTAGATATATAACACAAAAAGGTTTGTACACACACTCTTTTATTAACTTTCTGTGCCCCTCACCACAGCTTGTGCACCTTTTAAAAAAACTTAATTTTCTTAAATACTCTTTTGTGGTTGTAGAATCTTTATTACCAAAAAGGAGTTTAGTACAAACTTCACTTTAAGAGAAATATTTTACCTATAGTAAAATTACGACATTTTGTGTGCAGAGCTAGTATACTATTAAATGTACAATATAAGATAAACGTATAGTAACTTAATATATTTGAGTACCATCCTCTGACCCAGAATGCTAAATAGAATTTAATGTTAAGGGTAAGTAGTCACATGTAAACACCGAACTTTTCAAAAAATGTAAGGCTACCACGACGAGTACCATCTATGACCCTATAGGCAGAATGAAAATAGTGATACATCTGCACCGAACTTTAAAAAAAATAAAATCACTCAGGCTATAGATAGGAGTACCGTCTGTGACTCTGAATGCTGAATTTAATTTATTATTATGGGAAAATAGTCACTAAACTTTACAAAAAATTAAATACCAACTAACAACGATGCCGTCCTGAGTGGAAATCAGTTCCTCAACGTTTACGAGAGTTGCTTGGAAAAATTTGAAAACGATGATTGAAAATGATGAATGATTCCAGTAACAATTTGGAAGTACCACCTTTTTCAATAAAGAACTCATTATACTCGACACGAAATAATGTTTTTGATTATATCTAAATGCGCCTGATGTAAAGAGGTGGAAATTCCGAAAATTTTAAAGAATGATTTCTCTTACATTATGTAGAGAAGGTGAAAACAAAATATCCAAATTTCGACGCCCAGACTCCTTGAAATTTATAAAGCATAATACAAAACACACAGCCTACTACTTTGATAGAACTTTTTTTTTATCAATAAGTACTCGGCTATATGATTTTTTCACAAAACACAGCTACCTTTTCACATAACAGACACATGAAGCTGACAAAAATACAAACATACAAAACCACATATCTAAAGTCTTGACCACAGCTCCGTAGAGACGTTCATTAAAAGTTACGAATATGCTCTTCACATTCTGAAGTGAAGTTTGGTACCCAAATCCTGATTTTGTGAAGAGTTTGTCTATCTATTTTCCCACGACGATTCATTTGAGCTGTCATGAGACGATTTGTTTCAAATTCGTCCTACTTTCTTCATTTGTAAATTCAAGTGCAAAAAAATAATATATATAACCTTGATTGGGAGGAATTGAGGATTGGGAGGAAAAAAGTGGCAACACTGCCCGATTGACTTGTCAAATTTTGTTCCGTATTTTATAATTAGTTTTGTAGGGGGTAGGAGTGAAACGCCGATCAGGTATGATGACTTATATTGTTACAAAGGTAATACAAGTACAGTATTGAACAATTAGTCGTTTATAGGGGACTACGCTAGAGGTGGAAGAGTGGACTGCAGGTGGCTATCGCACTCGTAACCTCAACTGGTCTCCAGAGTTGGCTGCAGGTGGCTGCCGGACTCTGTGAACCTTCGACTTGATTAGATGACTGCAGGTGGCTATCTGTCTAATCAGGTCGCTAAGTGAATGAAATGATTATTCTACGGTCGCGTCTTATATAGCGAGCCGCCCCGCTCCCATGCGGTGTTGACTCGATGACGTATCGTTGAGCAGGCCAGATAGTGTGTGCAAGCGAGAACGTGGAACAACATGGAGCGTATGATCGTCGTGTTACATTCTCCCCCTCTGGTGCTCGCCAACGTCCCGTAAGAGTACCAGGACTAAATTGCTGGATTCTTTCTTGGTCTTCCTCGTCGTCGAATGGGAAGAACTGGAGTCGGAGTTTCCTCATGTCTCCTTTCAAACTTCACAACTGCAGATGTGTGATATCTTCCAATTGGTTTTCCATTGTCGTTTATATTAGCTACCTCATAGATCGAACTGCCATGTTTCTTTATTATCGTATATGGTCCGTCTCGTCGAGGTGCGAACTTTGCTGAAAATTGTCTTTCTTGGTTGCTTATAGGATGTGTTTCTACCATAACCAAATCTCCAATATTATATCCTGGATCAGGACGTCGTTTCATATTTGCTCTGATTCTGTTCTTATCCTGCATTATTTCCACATTTGTTTTAGCCATAACTAAATCTTCACTAAGACGTTGAAGATATGGAGTTATTTCAGGTATGACATTTTCTGTTTGTATGATTTCGCTGAAATTATGCGTGATTTCTAAAGGAGTTCTCATTTCCCTCCCAAATGTTAGGTATGCTGGTGTGAATCCCGTGCTTTGATTAAATGCCGAGTTCATCGCAAATCGTATGGCGTATAAGGTTTCAGGCCATCGATTATGTTTATTTTGTACTGCTATAGCGATTTGACTCTTCAAATCTCTATTTTTCCGTTCGACAATGTTGGGTTCAGGATGGTATACAGGACTTAAGAATTGTTGTATATCTAAACAGAATGTGAGTTGTTGCATTACTGCAGATATAAACTGGACTCCATTGTCACTCGTTATTCTACGAGGTAAACCATATCTTAAGAAGACTTCGTTTAGTAAGGTTAAAGCACATTGCTGAGCTGTTGCTTCATTTAGGGCGAATAATTCGACCCAGCGAGATGCCGTATCTTTGACTATAAAAATCCATTTTTCTCCCTTCTGACCTTTAGGTAGTGGTCCGAATAAATCAATGGATAACACTTCAAATCTTTTATTATTTGGTGTTGATTGGAATAAACCTGTTGGTTTTTTATTCGCCGGTTTATATCTTTGACATTCAATACAGCTTTTTACAAACTTGATTACATCTTTACGAAGATTTTTCCAAAAGAAATTGTTCTCTATTCGTTTTACAGATCTATCGACTCCTAAATGACCGGCTGTTGTCGAGTCATGGAAGGATTTAAGTATGTTTTGTACCTCATGTTTTGGTACAACTAGTTTTGCATTTTCATCCTCCTGGTCTGCAGTAAATCGGTAAAGGATTCCATTATGCATAAGATAACCTCTTTTTGACCACTGTACATAGTCTTCTGATTCATGATTTTCTTCTTCTAATGCCTTTATAATGCTATTTATTTCCTCGTCTTTGATTTGTTCTGCGCGGATGTTGCTTTCGTTTCTTTTAGGTAAATCTATTTCTATTTGACAAATTTCACATGTGTCCGTATGATTCTTGCAAGGAGGTCGTGACAGAGTATCTGCCAAAACGTTTGTTTTTCCTGGACAATATTTGATTTCGAAATGGTAAGGCTGTAATTGTAATGCCCAACGAGCCAAACGCCCCGTCGGTGATTTTAAATTCAATAACCATCTTAGGGGTTGATGATCAGTTATTGTAAGAAATGTCGTGCCTTCTATGTATCCTCTAAATCGTGATACGGCCCATACTATTGCTAAGGCTTCTTTTTCAGTAACTGTGTAGTTTCGTTCTGCAGGAGTTAATAGTCGACTTGCATATTCGACAGGATGTTCGTTAGTACCCTCCCCCTGCATTAAAGCTGCTCCTATTGCGTAATTGCTAGCATCAGTTTTTATAATAAATGGCGCTTCAAAATCTGCTTGTTTTAATATCGGTGATGTAGTTAGTGCTTCTTTTATAGTTTCATAGGATTTTTGTTGTTCTTCTTTCCATTGCCATGCAATGTTTTTCTTTGTTAGATTTGTTAATGGTCTTGCGATTTCAGCATAATTTTGTATGAACCTTCTATACCAAGCAGCTGTTTGAAGAAATGACATTAACTGCTTTAGATTTTTTGGTTCTGGTCTATTTAGTATGGCATTAACTTTCTCTGGATTAGTTTTGATTCCTTGTGGAACAATAAGATGTCCAAGGTAATTAATATCTGTACACACGAATTTGCATTTTTTTCGATTAGCTTTTAATTTGTAAATTCTGATCTTCTGGAATACTTCTCTTAGGTCTTGTATGTGCTGTTCAAATGTAGGTGACCTTATGATGACGTCATCTAGATAACATAAAACGCATTGAGCACGTAGTCCATTTATAAATTTATCCATCATTCGTTGAAATGTTGCTGGTGCGTTGCGTAATCCAAACGGCATACGCTTAAATTTATACATTCCAAATGGTGAAATAAAGGCAGTTTTATCTTGATCATCTGTTTGTACTTTAATTTGCCAGTAACCTGATTGTAGGTCAATAGTGGTCATATATGGCATTGCTTTTGCCTGGTGTAACAAATCGTCTATACGAGGTAATGGGTACCGGTCTGGTATAGTAATTTCATTCAATTTCCTGTAGTCTATACATACGCGTACATCATTTTCACCCTTAGGAACCAATACCACAGGTGAAGCCCACGGTGAGTCACACTCCTCTATGATATCGTTACTAATCATTTCGTCTAATTTGGTTCTAAGTTGTTGTTGTCTAATGGGGGACAACCTGTATGGTTTAACTGCAATGGGGTGGTGACTACTAGTATCTATTCTATGTTCAGCTAACGATGTTGGTTCAATAGGTTGTTCAAATATATCTTTAAATTCTACAAGTATTTCATTTAATTGTTCCCTTTCAGTAATTGATAATGTTAGTCCTTCGTCAGGGTTTAATAAAATTTCAACGGAGTACAATAACATGGTATTTATTGGTATATATTCGACACGTGGATCAATTTTATTATTCTCGTCAGCTGGTTCTCGTGGCCGAGATGGTCGTGGTGGTGTGTCTATTTTCTGGAGTTGCCATCGGACTCTCTTCTTTGGTGATGAACAATATTCACTGTCAACTGGCGACGGAGTCTGGGGTATAGGTGAAATTAATTTTAGTTCGTTCGCCCATCGTAGAAAATCTGGTAATGACTCATTTTCATTTTCTTCGAAACTTATGTTTTTCTTCGCCTTGAGAATTGGGACTGTCTCAGTCTTGAGTTGCAAGAAAGGAAATAGTTTGTTCGGGCTATTGTGAAAGTACCAAACTCTCTGTGCTAAATCTAGGACAATTCCAGCGGATTCCAAGAAATCTATGCCAAGCAACGTCCTGTTATCGGTAGCACTCGGCATGACAGTAATTGCTAGTGGGCAGGAGCGATTACCCAAGGTTACTTCGACTGTTGTGGTGAGTAACTTGTGCGATGTCACTGTGCCGTCTGCTAGACTTACATCTGCGTCTCGCTCGGTGAATGTCGTACCCATGTCTAGGAGTATTTTATATAAGGTTGTGCCTGCTATACTAGTTCTTGCTGCTGTGTCGATGTAGGCGTAACCAAGATATCCGTTTACGTTCACTTCAATGGTAGGTATCTTGACGTGATCCTCCAACGTGGCTTGAACAGTGTAAAATGCTACTGGTTTCGGCGGTGTTTCTTTGTTTTTACACGTATCACAATTACTACGAAATACGCCTGGAGCACCGCAACCATAACAAGTGACCGTTGGTTTTTCTTCAGTCGGCTTCTCCAATTTTGGTTCAGCTGTAACCAATCCTGCCAATCGTTTGCGACACTCATCTATTACATGCCCCTTTCGACTGCAAAATAGGCATCTCTTAATGGTTCCTTTATTAGTTACCTGCGTGGTTTTGTTTATTGAAGTAGGTTTTACTTCCTCTTTTTCCAATGCTTCTTGATGGCGCGCCAATTCTAGTAAATCCGTGAAAGTTTTTATGTCAGACCTTGCTATTTTTTTTTTGTGTTCTAACCTTAGCAATCCATACACGAAGTCAATATGATCCTCTTCTTTGAGGCGTTTTGGTAACTGACCAATTAGGGCACGTTTCCTACACAGAAAGGAATCAATACTTTCATTCGGACCTTGTGGTGTTGCGAACAATTCCAAATAAATATCATGGGCCTGACGCTTCGGTGCAAATGCTGACCTTATATTTTTAATAGCCGCTGACCAGGTTTTTATTTCGGACCGGACACCCTGCCACCAAATACTTGCGGTATCCTTGAGAAGCAACGGCAAACCCAACAATGCTTCCTCGTCCGAGATGTGTTCTATGCTTTTATATATTTCCACAGCACAAACAAATTCCTCAACCTTGTTGTGGTCCCGTTGTCCGTCAAAGCGCAAAGTACAACGCGTAAAGTTTTTATTTGCCATGGTGCTTGTTGTCGGTATTTGACTCAGCAATTGACTGAATTGTTCTTGAGTTAATTGTATCGCCGTCATAATTTTCTTCTTCTACCCGCACTACCTTTTTATGAATAATTTGTTTTTTTTTTTTTTTTTTTTTATTGTGTCGTAGGTAGACTGTAGGTTGGTAAAATATTTTACGTTGGGCGCCAGAATGTAGGGGGTAGGAGTGAAACGCCGATCAGGTATGATGACTTATATTGTTACAAAGGTAATACAAGTACAGTATTGAACAATTAGTCGTTTATAGGGGACTACGCTAGAGGTGGAAGAGTGGACTGCAGGTGGCTATCGCACTCGTAACCTCAACTGGTCTCCAGAGTTGGCTGCAGGTGGCTGCCGGACTCTGTGAACCTTCGACTTGATTAGATGACTGCAGGTGGCTATCTGTCTAATCAGGTCGCTAAGTGAATGAAATGATTATTCTACGGTCGCGTCTTATATAGCGAGCCGCCCCGCTCCCATGCGGTGTTGACTCGATGACGTATCGTTGAGCAGGCCAGATAGTGTGTGCAAGCGAGAACGTGGAACAACATGGAGCGTATGATCGTCGTGTTACAGTTTTAATTAGGAAATAAGTGAAATTTATGTGTATATATTAGTTTAGTAGTAATTTAACAGCACAAAAACCCAGGATTATTGTTTTCCTGCAAATATATAAAGTAAAACACAGTGTTTGGTGTCACACCAATACCTACCGGTAACCTTTAAGAAACAGCTGTTATTCTCAACAACGGATCTATACGGGGAGTATTGTTTACTTTTATTTTATTAATAGCACACAATCGTCTCTTATACGCTTAGACACGTACTTTTTAGGATTCAACATAACTCCGTTTTGCCTTTTTAACTTTTTATAACACTAAGCAAAAAAAAAAAATTAGTTAGGTCGCTTATTTTAAAATATCCTTGTAAGTTGAATACACTCAGTATATTATAGTCAAATTCCAAGTATATTCAACAACAACAAGGTTCATGATTATAATATTTCGTTTATAATATTTAAATACTAGTTAATCAGTAACTGTAACTTAGGCACCCTACCCACAAATAAATAGAAAAAATATTGTGGGCCATAAAAGTAGATATTATTGTAGTTTAATTTAATAAATGCCCTTGAAGTAATTTCAGTAGCCAACTTGCCTCATTTCTCCACATAACTACCTACACTAACTTCTCCCATTTTTCTTTTCATTTCCCATTTATTCTCTAAGTTTTTGTCTATTCTTTTGTTTCTCACACCGTTTCTTTAATTCTACTTCCAGTACCCATATCTGAAACCATGCCTGTGATGACCCGTAAGGCTACTGCTCAGGATATGGAGCTTAAATTGAGAACGGCCCTCCAAGAGCTAAAAGCATCCAATGAACAATGTAAACAGCTGTTGCAGGAGAGAGATGAAAGTGAGGAGGAAGTCAAGAAGATAGTTGACAGGAACTCAAGCTTAAAACGGGAGCTAGTGGTCTTACATCAGCAATACCTGGAGGTTGTTGATGAACGGGATAAATTAAAAATGGTCACAGATGGTTTTAACAATTGTAGTAATTTGTATGAGGAGGCTCTGTGCAAAGTTAGGGACTTAGAGGATGAATTGATCCAGGCAAATGTTCAAATTTTAAAATTACAAATGGAAACGGAACATACACAGGTCAAAGAAACTGACCACTTATATAATGAATTAATAAATATAAACTGTAACCCACATTCGTTAGTAACCATAGATCTTACAGAAGATTCCTTAATAAATCAAAAGTCTAGCTATAATGTTAGTAAAAATAAATTAAAAAAGTATGCTAAACTGAATAAAATTATTAAAAACTGTCGTAAATTCAAAAAACAACAAAAACACAATTCCAAAAATATTCAACTTAGGAAAGAACGTGTTGCTCTTATTAATAAATTGAATAATTATCAAATAAAATTAGAAGATAGTAAGAACATTTATGAAATAGACACTCAGCGCTTACAATCAGAAATAAAGGTTCTGGATGACTCACTAAAGTCTCTTTATAGTAAATATGTAATATCTGAAAACCAAATAAAGGAACACATTCTGGCCGCTAATGAGTTGGTGGATTTGTGTAACTATAATGCAGACAGAATAGACTCGCTGACTCTCAGCAACAGCCAGTGTTCTTGTCAGAGGGAGGACCCATCTCAAGCTGTGAGTACACAGGGCTGTATCCCCAACCAAGAAAGCCCTAATAGTGTAAAAGAAGTGCCACACCCAGTATCTAGTACTTGTTCCCTTAATAGTAGTCAAGCTAGTATTTCAGTGATGTTTTCAGATAGCATAGGAAGAGGTATAGGGAAATTGATTAGTAATAACCTCACCTATTACACTTTAAACCACTGTACTCCTGGGTCATCGTACAAACATATAATGTCATCAATAAATAAATATGAATATAATCCTTCTACCAATATTTCTGTATTTATAGGTAACAGTTTAAGGGTCAAAAAGGAGGATATTACTGACAGTGTTACAGAGATTTTGAATATTAATTGTAATAAAATAATTTTATGTGCATTCCCATATTTTGAACATTTAAGTAACAGACAAAACAATTATATACACATGTTAAATAAGCATGTGCATTTTTTAGTAAGTCAACATAGTGACAAACTTTTGTTTTTTGACACCAACATTTTTGTTGAAAAATTAAAATCGACTAGGGATACTGTGTATCTACCCATTAGGTTTAGACATCAAATAGCGCGGCTATTAGCTTATAATATTAACTCAGACATAAGTAGTATGTCGAAGTCTTGTATTATTAACTCCACAACAATTAGTAATGATACTAATAATGAGGTGGTGACCCTAAATAATTGTAGCTCTCATGCTATAAATAATTATACAAACTGTACGAAGGAGGGTCCATGTGTCATTATGGACCAGCCATCTATTGATGTGACTTTCACTCCGGATAATCATTTAAACTAGTTTGTAAGACAATAGAAGGTAGTAATATAGCTATACCTACAAACAACAAGGTCCCTTCTTGCTCTCAAAAAGTTAAGATGCAAAAACAGCAGAATACCTTGAAATTATTTCATCAAAATATTCAAGGTATTTCATCCAAATTATTAGAAATTGAATTGTTTTTAGAAAAAACCATGTTTGACATTGTTTGTTTTACTGAACATTGGTTGAAGGATTACCAAATGCTAATTAACTATGAAAACTATACTGTGGGCAGTTGTTTTAATCGTAAAGCTAAGTCACGTGGAGGCTCATTAATCTTAATAAAAAATTGTTTAAAATATAAACAAAGGAATGACATTGTTGGCCTGTCGGTTGAACATTGCATTGAACTATCCTGTGTCGAGCTGGATAAGCATATTATAGTGTGCGTGTACAGACCCCCAAGTTACCTAAACTATTCCTTATTTGAGTCGGTAATGGAAGATGTCCTAGCGAAACTCGCACCGTGTAGCAAATCCATAATTATTTGTGGTGATTTTAATATTAATATTTTAGAAAATAATTTGAATAGTAGTCAATTATTAAGCCTTTTTAAGTTATTCAATTTGTCAAATGTATTTATGGAACCTACTAGAGTAACTTCAACTACTGCTACCTGCATCGATAATATTTTTTGCGATTGTGACTATTTGGATAATGCTATTGTTAATTATCTGCCATCGGATCATAGCGGACAAACGGTAACTTTTATGTTTAAAATGTCTATGACAAAAGTGCAAATACAATTTAGACCATTTACAACTGGTAAATTAAATAGATTCAATAGTTCCCTAAATGATAAGTTAAATGCTCTGGACCATAATAATAACAATGCAAATAAATTATATGATGATTTCTTTTCTGTGGTGGAGACTGGATTTAATAATACTTTCGAAAAAAAGGTAAAACATATTAGCCCTAAGTTTATATTTAGTGACTGGGCAACTAGGGGGATTAGAAAAAGTAGGGAAAGATTGTTTGAGCTGTATGACCTTAAGGCTTATATTAATACAGATACTTTCAACAAGTATGTTACTACTTATTCTAAAACTTTTAGAAATACTTGCAAGGTAGCTAAAGCCCTATACATTAGCAATAAGATTAAATTGGCAGACGATAAAATAAAGACAGTTTGGAAAGTTATAAATAACGAGACTAACAAGAAAAAAGTTCGTAACACTGAATATACATTGGAGACATCACATGGTCCCATAAGCTCTAACCTAGAAGTAGCTCATGAATTTGTTAATTTCTTTACTAGCATACCAGCTAAAACCACGGAAGCTTTAAATTCCTCACCTGACGTCTCAATTGCGTTATTAAAAGCGAACGTTCCAGGCTGCCCGGTAGAATTTCAATTTAAACATATAAACCCCGTAACAGTCTTAAAAGCATTTCGGCAAATCAAAATAAAATTAACTGAAGATTTGTGGGGCATGTCTATTAAAGTTTGCACATCTATAATTGAAACAATAGCGCCTTATTTGGCTATAATATTTAATATGTGCGTAGACCAGGGAGGGAGCAGAGAGTCAAATCCGGGGACAGTAAAGATACCAATAATTATAGACCCGTGTCCGTGTTGCCGGTTTTCAGCAAGGTATTTGAAAAGATAATGCTAAATCAGATGCTTGTTCATTTTAACACAAATGGCATTTTACACGAGCATCAGTATGGTTTCACCAAAGGACGTTGTACGACTGACGCCGGCGTCACTTTATTAAAACATATATTTACCGCGTGGGAAGAGGCGCAAGATGCCATAGGAATTTTTTGTGACCTCTCCAAGGCATTTGATTGCGTAAATCACGACACGTTACTTTTGAAACTTGAGCATTACGGACTGGGTAAACTTGCGCTTAGTTTAATAAAATCTTATCTGTATGACAGACAGCAGCAAGTTCAAATAAATGGGGTGAATTCATATGGTTTAAAAGTAGAAATGGGAGTCCCACAAGGGTCAATATTAGGTCCTTTCCTCTTTTTAGTTTATATTAATGATCTTCCCCGTTTATTCAAAAACCAACCACAAATGGTGTTATTTGCCGATGACACCTCTTTAATTTTTAAGATAAATAGACGGGCTAATAATCTCGACAATGTAAATAACGCCTTACTTCAGGTCGAAAATTGGTTCACAGCCAATAACTTAGTATTAAATGGAAAAAAACGAAATGCATCAGATTTGCTTTACCTAATGTCAAAAGTAGTGATTGCGATATAGTATTGAATAAAGAGAAACTGGAATTCGTTGATGAAACTGTTTTCCTGGGAATCACGCTCGACTCAAGGCTACAATGGGGTCCTCATTTAACATCTCTCGCAGGACGACTAAGTTCGGCAGCATATGCTGTCAGAAAGATCCGGCAATTTACTGATGTGGATACCGCGAGACTGGTCTATTTTAGTTACTTTCATAGTATTATGTCTTACGGTATTTTACTTTGGGGGCGAGCTGCAGACATCGAGTCTATCTTTATTCTGCAGAAAAGAGCAATCAGAGCCATTTACAATCTACGTATGCGCGATTCTCTAAGGGAACTGTTTAAGGAAATTAACATAATGACGGTACCTTGTCAATACATTTATGAAAACATTATGTACGCTAGAAAAAATCTGCATCTTTTTGGTAAAAGAAGTGACAGACATAACTATAGTACTAGAAACAGGGATCAACTAGTTCAACCAGGTTTCAGGCTGGCTAAAGTAGATTCTTCTTTCATGGGGTTCTGTCTAAAGTGTTACAATAAAATACCTCCCCACATTGTTCAACTTAATGAGACAAAATTTAAGTCCTATATTAAACGAACACTATGCAGCCGAGCATATTATAAATTGGATGATTACATCACTGATAAAAATGCTTGGCTGGATGCTGGTCTAGCTCCACAGCCATAAGGGTTCATAGATTTATTGATTAGCATTGGTGACAATTTTTTTGGAGCTGCTGAAGATGTAGAACTACATTATCTTTGCATTGTATAAACTCAAACTATTAGTATTATATAATTTTGCATAGCACATACATGTGAGCACTATGTACTTTAAAGCCACCATTTACGAGATGTCTTTCGTTGACTTGAATATGCCCTGGCGGTTGAGTGTTTGTCATGCTCACTTGAATGTCTCGCTGATGGTGGCGCATGTGTTGGATCATTTGGTTCCCTTCAAGATGGTTGAACTAAATGGTGCCGATCCGTGCGTCATGTTCGTGAACGGGCGCCGTCAGTTGAGACTGGTCATCTCTTAGCTGCCTCGGTTATTTTAAATTTATTTTGAATTGTCTAATTTCATTGCCACTAGGACCTCTTTTAACGTGCACAATTTGTTACATCGTTCTCACATTGTACCTCTAGATTCAACATGAATGATGTAACCTAAATTTGTAATATTCTATTGATTTTAAAAGAGTGTTCATGGAGTTTCTTGCTCGTTCTTCTCCATAGAAACCTACTGTTTGGAACGAGCAACTAGCTGCAACTTTTTGACTGACTGACTCCTTGACAATTCAAAAGTGCCTGTAAATGGTTTATTTGAAATAAATGATTTGAGTTTGAGTTTGAGTTTGAGTTTGATTTATTTCGGGGATTAAAACCCATATTTAAATGTTTAATGTCAAAACCAAATTGTAGTAGTAATGCGTGGGGCCTACTAAAAGTTTTTGGATCTTAGCAAGAGATTAGTTGACAGTTCCCGTGATCCAAGCGATAGTTTTTACCTTGGCTAGAGGATAGCATTGCCATCCAAAGTGGCAATGCTTGGGGACATTCCCTATGGCGGCAATGTGGAGAAATTTTTTGATGTCTTATTATATTACCTAGTTTTTTAGGTTATATGTTATTGTTTTTTTTTTATTCATGTAAATATTAAAAAGTACTTCATCTAGCCACTTACAATAAAATAATGAAAAAACAATCATGGAATTCGAAAATGGAACTCTTTGGGAACATGTTACTTTTTAATTTGCGAGACTGTTATTTGTTTTTCATTGTGACGTCCTTTCGAAAATTGTGTCGCTGTCAAAGTAAATTTAACTAGTGATCATTTTCGTTCAATGATTTTTTTATGATTTTTGTTATGGTTTAAGTCAACAAAAGAGTTGCCAGAGACTTTAATTGGCATTTGGTGATGAAGCACCATGTCGCAGCTCTGTTATTCGAGGTTCGGAGAATTTAGACACGGACGTGATCATCTCCGTGACGAGGTACGTGATAGTCGGCCGGCGAATGCGGTTACAGACTGTAATATTGACACCGTACGACAACTTATTGAAACTGATAAAAAAATTACTTGCCAGCAAATTCGTGCTTTGTTAGGCATTGGAATGAGCCAAGTGTAAAACATTTTACTTGTGCATCTGAAGCTTCGGAAGCTTTGCACTCGTCGGAGGACCAGAAACGTAAAAAGTGCTGTAAAATTATTAAAATGCTTAACGGAGAACAGTCATTGATTGGCTGTCTGCTATATCGTGACAGGTGGACAGGTGAAGAAACCTGGGTGTACTGCTTTGAACCCGAATGAAAAAGCCAGTCGGCGGAGTGGGTTTTCCTTTTGAAGATTTGTCAAAGTTAAGAAAACATAAACCAAACGAAAACAAACAAACAAAAAGTCACGTTGTGGCTGTGTTGTTGACACGGCCCTGTGTACTTGAACACGTGTACGTAATGGGTATATTTTCTTTGAGCGTATTCAATTGCATAATTCAACCGCCCTAGCTGCAGATGTACTGACACCGTCGTTGATCTCGGCCGCATTCATCCTTTTACGTTCCCGGCACTGTTTGACTCGGTAATATGGTGTCTCATTCGATTGCTCTTGAGAAGTCCTTTCCAACCGTATACGATTTCTATTAGGATTTGGCTATTTGAGGCGTATAAGCTAACATTACATTATATATTTTTGTTATTATTGCTCTATTTGGACACCTTATAATATTAACTATTACTATTTAACACGTTCCCTGCGGCAGTGATTTTCCTATTCTTTCCATTCCTGCGGTACAAGGCGTTTTACACCTGGTCATAAAACTATCATTGTGACGGTACAGGGCGTATTAGACCCTGTAACGTTAAAGAAACTTAAATCCTTTTTTTGGCTTCATATCAAAATATATATGATCTATTAGCTTTGAATATAAACAATAATGAATTTATTGACTTGAACCTGAAGGCGCACGTCAACAGCTTCTTTTGTTTAAAAATTATAGCTCTAATAAAATACAATACAAATACAAATGTGCACCCTGCGCCGCACTGAATTAGGGAAGTTTTGCGCCTATTTTAGGGATGTGAAATAAAAATATCGATAGTTTCATTAATAATTTTTAATGTAAGAGAAACGGAAAAACTACATTAATTAATGTTTTTCACTGAAGCATTTTAAACAGAAGTATGTATATATCAAAAAAATCATAACTGGATGTGTACACTCTACACATCCAGTAATGATTTTTTTGACTTTTCTGTCATATTGGCGGCTTGTTAAGTACGTTCGGAGTTTTTCGTAACATCCGACCAATCTCTTTAATGTTTTTTTTTTATAAATAAAAATACTACTACTACTTAAAAAAGACAGGTGATGTCTTTTATAAATCAACCTATAATTCGATTTAATATTGTCATCACTGTCTTTGGGTACATCCAAGTTTAATTTTTTTTTTACGGCACCTTTTCGTCGGTTTGACGCCATATCGACACGTGCGTTTCTATCGAATGTGATACAACACTGACTGCGCGAAGCTAGCGCGGGGTGCGGTTCAAGGTGCGCGGGATATCAGGCGCCTTCGACCTGGTTTCGCACTGTGATGAAATTTTATTTCATCCATGCGGTACCAGGTGTAAACCACCTGGTACTAAATTAGGTACACCACCGGACTCTATTTTAATAATACATAATAGATATATATTCATCTTTTTCCTACACCAGAAAGAAACAGATTGAAGTTATGCCCTTCGCACGACAGAGAAGTCTATACTTTTCTTAGCCGCACTTAAAGCGAGATATAGATCAGGTCTTTTCGACCTGGTTTCGCACTCAACGTGTTAACACTAATATTTTGTATATGTAGAATATATTTTGACGACAGCTGACGATTGAAACTTAAACGGACGTCGTAGCTTTTCAGAGTCAAAAGTTATTCCAAGTGGAAATCTCGATACATAGCAAAATTACCTCGACATGGCTGCGCTACCCCCTCCACCACTCGCGATGCGGTGTAGTCCTCACTTGGCGTAACAAAATTCTAAATTCTTTGATCTTTTAGCTATCCAATGCTGTAACTGAATTTAGGACGGAGATGTCGACAGATATGAATCTTCAACACCAAACTGTCGGAATCCCCCGATTTTGTTATATTTCGTTTTTTTTTGACTTGCCTCCCATTAAGTAATCCATGTTAACTGGGACAGGAAAATAGTTAAAGACGTATCCACGTCAAAAAATTTCAGGTTTAATGAGAAATTTGGAATACCAGGCGTGATTGGCTGTATCGATGGCACCCATATAGCCACTGTGAGACCGGACTAATTTGACGAAAGGTACTACAATCGCAAGCGGTCATCATCATCATCACTCCAGCCGAAAGTCGTCCACTGCTGGACATAGGCCTCCCCCAAGAAATATGGGGTTTTGCCATAATCGCCACGCTCGGCAAGCGGGTTGGCGATCGCAGTATGGCTGTTACAAAGGCGCAGAGAAAGCTGCTGCCCATTCTCTGGTGAGTCCCTTGGTCGCCTCTTACGACACCCACGGAAAGATATGGGATGGTGCTATTCTTTACGTCCGACACAATACGGACAAGCAAGCGCAAGCGATACTTCTCCTTAAATGCTCAAATAGTGAATTATTAATTATAACAAAAGATGACTTTGAACTCTAACTTTGAATTAATTAGTATAAAAATAAAATATTTTTTTATTCCGTTTTTAGATATGCGATTCTGATGAAAATATATTGATTGAACATAGATGCGAGTCATGGTGGTACGAGTCATGGTGGCACGAGTCACGACTCATATGGAACAGTCACCCTATTAAAGCCCACCTCGAGCGTGTATGTGACAATGAACGTGTTTGGCTATTAGGTAAATATCTTCAATGTTTTGAATGAATAATTGGACTATTTAGTTCATGAAACAAGCCTTTTTCTATTTCAAGTGATCTAGGACATCCACTTCGTGCCATTCTGCTGACTCTAATAGTTAAAACCGAGAACAATAGTCACGAGCGTTATGACACTGATCTGCATTACAAAGTCAGGAATAGCGATGAGAGAACTATTGGAGTATTAAAATATAGATGGCGATGCCTTCTAGTGGACAGGAAATTACATTACCACCCCATCATGGCCACCGGTTACATCACCAACGCTTGTGTAGTCTTACACAACATAGCCAATAAAGCTAGCCAGCAGCCTGTCCCTGAATTGACAGAGGAAGAGCTAAGAAATGAATTAGCTATGCAATTATTATATATACTTTCGTATGGTTTCCTCCCCATAAAGTTAAAATTTCCATAAAAATTCTATCTTAGTAGATACTTACAGTATGAAATTTACCTATATTTCTAACCACTTTGTAGACTTTAGTAGTTTAAGCTATACATTTATATAGGTTAGTCAGAACAAAGATTTTTACATGTTTGTGGAATTGCAGATTATTTACGAGGAAGCGGGTGGGAACCCTTTTAACATTGCACAAAATATCAGAAATACGTTATTACAAAGGCTGTGGTTACAGGCACAAAGAAGACATTAGTTTATCTCTACTTTTTTATAGATTTGAATATAATTGAAGTGAAGTGACCATTTTTCTCTGTGGCTATTTTATTTTTAATTATTGTGCATGTGTTCAAGTTTATTTTATTTATTAAATTTTAAGTTTTAATAATTTATGTTTGTAGCCGGCTGTAGCGACGCCGGAAATTGTGCCAGTTAACCTGACACATCGCTGGATGTACTAGCGCGGTTTTTTAAAGGGGAACGGGGCCTTAAGATTCACTATGGCAAGTTTCACAAACCTCATAGTGTACCTTTGTGTCCCCCAGTCACTTCTTCAACTTTATCACCTTCAGGACAAACGCTTTGGAAAACCTTATCAAAATTTAAAAATTCCACACCTGTGTTAAAGAGAGTTCCCCGGGGCGCGAGACGGTCTGTTGCTTTAAGTCTGGCGCGTTGTATCCATCTTGTGACCCAAGAGAACTCGCAAAGTACCTGGGAGCAATTACTCACCTTTCCTTACAGGATTCTACAAGTTCAAAAAAATTTGGCTGCTAAAACAACCTTAACAAAACAAATTAAAGAAAACTGTAACAACTCGACCATTATTTTAGATCTTAAATTTCCTGTTTTGCATAGTCGTCCACAAAAAGGCTTATGTACTTATGTACAATCAAAGCTAAGCGAGGGTGACATTAGAGGAGCTAGGTTACTATTTAGCAGCGATGTGGAGGCGCCTTATTCTCCAGATACACTTTCAGCTTTGGAGAGTAAACACCCAGCTCGCAGGGATGATCTCACCTTCCCTGATCCTCCCAACCCCACTGATCTTGATTCTCCTTTTGTAAACGTTTCAGCTCTCCAGTTGTTAGCAGCCGTTGGTTCCTTTCGCAGTGGTTTTGCTGGCGGCCTGACGGCCTCGATGGTCTTACTCCGCAGCACTTAAAAGATCTGTTGAGTTCGGGCGCCGGGGAAGCTGGTGAGTTGCTTTTGAAGGAGCTTGCGGCTCTGATGAAACTTATGCTCTGCGGTGGTGTAAGTGATGCCGTCGTTTATGTCCTGTACGGGGCCAATTTATGTGGGGTGTACCTACAGGCGTATGGCAGCCAAAGCAGCAGGCTCTAAAGCGTACGGTGAGAGCAGCAAATTTCTGCTCCTGCAACTTGGATTTGGTTCAAGAGGGAGCTGCTTTTCTACTTTTTTAAATTCGAAAAAAGGTGAGATCATTCTCAAGGTCGACGTAAAGAACGCCTTTAACTCTGTTAATAGAGACACTTTGTTGGCCGAAGTGAAAAAAGAATTACCCGTAATTTATGGTTTTATGTGGCAGTGCTACAGGCCACCCTTCAAAATTACTTTATAAGGACAATATTTTAGAATCTGCAGTTGGATGCCAACAAGGTGACCCTTATACGTATTGGTAAACTATACGTACATGTCATTCATGTTATCCATCATCCTTTTTATTGGTTTTTAGCGAATCGAACATCTAGTTCAATTATACTTGTCAGATGGAATGATTATATGACAGCAAGAAGATAAACCATAATCAAAAATAACTAAATTCGAAAGGAGATTACTTTGAAAGCAAGCTGACGGAGACCAGTCCAGTCTACAACTGAATCCCAAACAAGCATCATCAAAGTCTAGAAATGGATACGAAACAGTCTTCATCAAAGTCTACTGAAGTGAACGAACAGACGCGTGGACGAATTGACGCGTGTCTGCCCTTCCCAGGTGGGATTCCACTAAAAGATCCGCCTGGGACCTCTGCTCCTGATCTTGGAGCTGACTACGCGCCTGTCCTGACCTCGCCTTGCTGCCTGACTGAACTCACCTTTCTGCCGGTCCTATCTGCACCTGCTGTCGTCTTCACTGAAGCCCTCCTGCATACCTTCCTACCATATCATACATTTCTTTATAGTGCGTTTTAGGTTGGTCTATTTTACATTAATTTGTATTTTTTATCTCTTCTTCATTTTACTCATTAAATTTTTAAATGTGCAGGTCTGCTTATCCTTTTATTTGCTAGGATTAAGTAGATTTGTTACACCCTCTCGGGCCAGTTATTTTCAGTTTGGCTATTCACCCAATCATACAACAATTAAATTCAAAATTTAACGTGGGAGTGGTATTTAGACGACGGGACTCTGAGAGGTGATATTGACACCGGTTTGGAAGATCTGCAACTCATTAAACAGAAATTAAAATCTGTTGACCTGGACCTAAACCCTTCTAAATGTGAAATATACCTTCCTGACATAATTGACTGACAATCCACCTTAGAGAAATTTAATGCCACAGACATCAAAATTTTAGACAAAAGTTCTTTACACCTTCTAGGTTCTCTAAAAACTATCTTTCAGTATATAGTGAAAGATAGTTTTTCACTTTTTATTTAGGAAAAAAAAACACATTTTAATGATATTTCGGATAGACTTTCCAAAATTAATCTACATTCGGCTTTTACCAAAATTAGATATTGTTGTTTTGGTCCTTTACGTACTACCTCCGCTCTTCACCTTTGTGGAAGCAGCCACACCTCTTGGACTAAATTGATCAAATTATTAAAAATACTTGAACTTGATTTTGAATGTGGCCCTGGATGTCCGAGTCACACTACCCATTCGTTTTGGTGGTCTCAGCCTCCGCAAAATTTCCAGTGTCAGTTTACCGGTTTTCCTGTCCTCCGTCCACAGCACCGAAAAGTTAACCAAAAAAATTTTATCGCCATCACTGGTTGACTTTGAAGTGCCGTGCTTGACTGATGCGGTGAACGCCAGACAGTGGAATGAGCCACTCTGCAGATTGGTACGGAATAATCTAATTAATACGTCCACCAATTCTGCTGAGCATGCATGTCTACTGGCTGTGAGTCTTATGTTTTAGTCTTATGGTGAGTGGGAGTCGGGCCTCTGGCTTCAGGCACTTCCGTCACCCAACATCGGTTCTATGCTGTGTGATAATACCTTCCGACTCGCTACATGCCTGCGTCTGGGCGCTACATGTGGGGTTCCACATCGTTAACCGTTGATCGTTGTCGTCAGTGTGGTGAAGCTGTCGTTTGCCTCGGACATCATGGCCTATCTTACAGTAGGAGCGCAGGCCGAATGGCACGGCACGCCAGCATCAATAACATCCTCCGTCGTGCTCTTGCCACCGCCGCGCGCCGGAGTGCCCGTTATTTTAGAACCCAATGGCTTGGCACGAGACGATAGGAAGAGACCAGATGGGATGACCATAATGCCTTGGAAGTTGGGTAGGCCTTTGGTATGGGACGCAACATGTGTCGACACCCTTGCACCATCTTATCTTCCTAGCACAACGTGGTGTGCTGGGGCGGCTGCTGCAGGTGCCGATAACCTCAAAAGGCGCAAATATAATAGCCTTCTTGGAAACTACCTAGTCTTGCCATAAATATTGTCACGAAGAAAAACATTTTTTTTTATTGCATATAGTATTTATTACTTTTACAGTGTATTAGTTTAATACACAAATATAAAACAATTTAAAATATAAAAAAGCTTCTTCAAAGTGGTCTCCATTGGCTGCCATACAGTCCTTTAAACGTTGAGGCCAGTTATCAATAGAAGCACGCACTCTTTCCATGGGAAAATACCATACTTGGTTATTGAACATTGTGTTGCTAAGGGGCTTAACTACTTTCTCAAGAATGGTATCTTGATATACTTGTGCCGATGTTTAGATACCTTTTTCACAAAAATATGGCTCAGTCACTCCTTCATAGCTAACACCCCACCAAACCATCACTGAAGTCGGATAATGCCCACATTGCACTCTGTCGACTAATTGGGAAGCTTCCTTAGAGCTTTGAGCATAAATACGGTCATTTTGTTTGTTAAAATGTTGCTGTAAAGATTTTCTCATCGGTAAACAAAATTTTTCTGTGATCTCCCTTTGCGTACCGCTTCAGTAGTTGTTTCGATTTTACCACCCTATTCTTTTTTTAAATTATCAGTTAAAAAATGACCAGTGCATCTCTTATAGGCTGCAAGTCCTAACTCATCTTTTAAAATACGCGACATGGTTCTGGGTGCTATCTTCATCTCCCGAGATAAAATCTTTTGCTTTCGGACAGGATTTCTTCGAATTCTTTCCCTTACTGCTTTGACGGCCAGATCTTTTTCTGTCACAAACAGAGGAGGTCTCATTGTACCTATTAATAGCCCGGTACACAAATATTTGACTAATACCAGGCGTATGGAGAGTTTTAAAAATTGCATTTGGCTCCATACCAACTTTGTGTAATGCAATCGTACAGCGATTCGGTTCTCTTTCTCACCCCACTCCATTTTAATATCGCAAAATATTGTACAATGTATTGGCGCCAAAATTAGAAAACTCAATGAATAATCGTATAATAAAAATGACAGATTCCAAATTTAAATGTAATATCTTTGTTATTTTTAATTGTAACAGTATTTATGGCCAGACTAAGTTATATACATATTTGAGCCGTTTGGGGGTGGAAACTCTGGGGCCATGGGGTCCGAGTGCCCATTATTGTTTTTCGTGACATCGCCAAGCGACTGGTCGACTCTTCAAGTGACCCAAAGGCTGGTCGACTCTTCAAGTGATCCGAAGGCTGGTAGACTCTTCAAGTGACCCGAAGGCTGGTCGACTCTTCAAGTGACCCGAAGGCTGGTCGACTCTTCAAGTGACCCGAAGGCTGGTCTATTCTTGGGTCAAAGAATCAACATTGCCATACAACATGGCAATGCTGCCAGCCTGTTGGGCACGTATCCCGTTGACAGCGATGTGGACAAGTTTTTTGATGCCCTTTGAGCACCCTGCCTTTTTCTTGGAATTGTAAAAAATATCATTATGATGATACGTTTAGTAGTAACTGCGACCCACACTAGAAACCGCAGTTTGCATTTAACGCACTAGTAGGTATCCAATTAGAGAACACACTTACAAGTTCAAAGAGAATTCCAAATTCAAACTAGTCGTCCTTTTTTAAATGGAACGATCTGAATGGATTTGAAATTCACACGTGAATTCATCAAAAGCTTAATTAGGCTAACGCTTTCATTCATCGGCACGTACGTTCGCGGTTTGAATACTATCGAAAATCCAATAAATTGGTTTCAAATGCCTGGTATGAGTAAAGCACGTTATGATTTTCAAATTCAGTAGACAAAAACACAAACATGAAAAAAGTGTACACATTTTCCGAATGGGAACAAAATTCATGAATAAATTAAAATTAATTGGTGATATCGTCCCAAAACAGAAAACACATTGATGTAAATGAGCCCGTAATCAACATCTTGTCGAACGTTTTAGGGTTACTGTATTGGTAACAAAGTTATTATTATACCTACTAGCACTTTGCCCGAGACTTCGCCCGCGTGAATTTTCTCAAGGGTCCCTATTTTTTTCAATTCATAAATATAGCCTATGTTACTCAGAGATAATGTAGCACTCTAATGGTATAATTTTGAAGTCGGACCAGTAGTTTTTGAGTTAATTCGTTACAAACATACAATAATACAAATCTTTCCTCTTTATAATATTAGTGTAGGTAGACTAGTATAACAAGACTACCCAGCCGCAGCAGATTATGCTCAACTCCTCAAAGAGAGCAGCTGTTCTTCCAAGTAGCCAAACCCGCTACACTATTCCCAAACCACTGTAACTCCTGAAAGCCAGAATAGCTCGACAAGTCCCGGAGAAACGATTCAACTGTCTTGGATCCCGCAATGAAATTAATCATAAAAGAATAACGGAGGAGTGTAAAACGTAAACCGTTGGACTGTAAAACGTAAACCGTTGAACTGTAAAACGTAAACCGTTGACTGTAAAACATAAACAGTTGGACTATAAAACGTAAACCGTTGGACTGTAAAACGTAAACTGTTGGACTGGAAAACGTAAACTGTTGGACTGGAAAACGTAAACCGTTGGACATTAAAACGTGAACCGTTGACTGTAAAACGTAAACCGTTGACTGTAAAACGTTTGATGTTTGTGTAGGTGATGATGCACTAGGTCAAGTCACCAGGAATGGTAGCTTTTAAAGCTTTAAAATAAATAAATGTAGCTAAGTAGCACGTAATGTCTGTGTCACAAATGAACGAAAAATTTAGTCTTGAATACCCGAATGGTCCCCTAAAAAATCACTTTTACTTTCATACTGCGACTGTCAATGTTATTTTATCAATTTTCCCCGACGTTTAATAAAAAAACCACAAAATTGTACAGGAAGGAACGAAAAAAAAGAACTGGACTATGTTCCGCACTTGGTTTGCCGCCTGATTAAAAAAATTAGGAAAATGGTATTATTCAAATCTTCGTAACTTCGAGCCAACATGACTAAACAATAAATAGCTTAGAAAACAATGGCTCGTATACAGACAAAGACGTCGTAGTAATAATATTGTAGAGAACTGGAATACACAACTTAACAAAGTGATGAAGAAACAATATAATCCTATTACAGATGCTCGCTTGCTCAAAGCAATACAAGAAAATGAAATCAATTATTCTGAAGAGCCATCTCTTTGTTGGCGTATACAAATAATATTTCTTACAAGATAATTTTATTATAAAATGCCAAATAGAGTCAATATACAACGAAATAGATGTTAGTTATTTTTTAAATAAATTGAAATATAATTGGGCAGTGAACATCATTTTTAAGCCAATAATAAATACCAAGACCACAACTACCCTAAAAAATAACGTTTTTATAGCCATGCATTTTTTTTATGGAAGGCCTTTGTTTGACAGTGGACGTCTCCGGCTGATGATGATGTAAATTATTAATAGCTTTTGCCCGCGAATTCATCCGCGAGGAAGACAAGTATCTCATAAAACATATTCTATGACACTCGGGAATATTATAGTACAAAGCATGCGAATTCGCACAAGCTTTTAATCAGCGTGTATTTGAATTGAACCATTACTTTCTAATATTAACGTTTGGTCCCTTTCACTTTTTTCCATTTTCCTAATCCTGATATTAAAGATAAGCCTAACCGCTTCTCGCATTAAAACATTAAGCAGATTGTGAACAATTTACCCAAATCCGGCTTAAAAGGGATTTTAGGCGTTGGGTGCATTTTTTTTGTGGAATTATTAAAAGCTTTGCAACTTGTTAAAAGTATTAAAATTTAATTGTTAAGTTAATGGTTTCGTATTTTTGCTACGTATATTTAAACAGTATTTTCCCTTGATATTCTTCTTAGCGTGACAATATCAAACAGAGGTGTATGCATTGATTTTGTCAAATTCCTAGTTTGGCCCAGTAATACGCCACGGCAACACCATGCGCAGACGCAGTCGTTAGGTCCTCATATTTTCAGGTGATGGGCATGTGGCGCAAAATTGAAGGTAGATCATGGTCTATAGGACCTCTCTGCTTACCTTTGCTTATCTTTGACAGGGCTTGCGGTGCACGATTGAAGGTAGACCATGGTCTGTAGAGAGGCCACATAGGCACTGAAGATTAGCATCACATTCGCAGTGATAGTGTGACTAAGAAAATGGTAATAATTTTTCATAATAACGAAGATCTTAATGGTTAGTTAATACGTAGTGTCTAAACCACTGAGCCATCAAGATCTGTCGATCAAGGTCTCTCAGGCATGAGGATCAATGTTGCTTTTTCAACCGACTTCAAAAAGAAGGAGTTCGTCTGTATGTTGTTTTTTTTTAATATTTGGTACGCGATTTCTCCAATTGTAAAGCGATTTGGAAAATTCTTTTTTTATGGATAGGGTGTCTCAGGGGTGGTCCCACATAAATTTTATCAAAATTGATTCAACACTTTTTGAAAAAATTGTCAGAAAGCAAAAAAATATACATGAATGATGTTTTAAGTTTCTCCAACCTTGTACTTTCAATCTCTGTTTTGACTGTGTTACCATTTCTTAATGATTTTGAATGATAAGGAGGTACCAAAAAGCGAAAAATAAAAAGCTTTTTATTAAGAACCTCCTTCTTTTTGAAGTCTGTTGAAAAAGACAACCGCCTTCTAAATCTAAAAAGTGATAGGTAAATAAGTTTAGCACAGAACACACATAACTTTAGTTTCGAAAGTCGGTGACAATACAAAACTTCAAACAGAGCAAAGCCACTGACTTCCGAAACTAAAGTCATGTGTGTTCTGTGCTAAAGTTATTTATCACTGTTTAGATTTTGATAGCGGTTGTCTTTTTTGTAAAAAAGCTTTTTCAATTCATAAACCTCAAGCATGCATCGTATCTTCTCTGTACGTGAAGAGGATTTTGCCCTGCAGTGAGAAAATAATAGGTCGGTGTTATTACGAACAAAACAGAAACACATTTCTACAAATGAAAAACAACTATTAACTACAGTTTCAGTCGGATACCTGTTATTCTCGGCTTTCATTTGAAAAGCTATAATGGAGAATCACACAATGCTATGCGGTCAGTCATAACCAGGATTAAAAACTGTGTGGTGTAGAACAAACACAAAAACAAAACGTGTACCTACCTATAATTCCTGTATTGTGTTGAGGCTAACAAAGTTATATATGATACAAGATATTATGTATTTTTAGGAAAACATTTTTGTGAATTGTCGAATGTCGTGCTTTTCTCCGCGACTTTGTCCGTGTGATTTTTTGTACGGGTCCCTAACTTTTGCAATTAATAAATATAGCCTATGTTACTCAAGGATAATGTAGCATTCTAATGGTGAAAGAATTTTTGAAATCTGACTAGTAGTTTGAGAGTTAAATCAAAACAAACAAATCTTTATTTTTATAATATTAGTTCTTTTTTTTATTATTATTAATTAATAGGCTTGCGTTTGACCGCAATTCACCTGATCTTAAGTGATGATGCGGCCTAAGTTGGAACACGCTTGCATAGGATGAACCGGTTCACTCGTGCCTTGAAGATACCCAGATAGTTCACAAGGATAATGTAGCTTCTTATTGGTGAAAAAGAATTTACAGAACGGAACCAGCAGTTGCGGAGATTTATCCGAATTGAACACAAACTCGACTTTATTTTATAATATGTAGTGATGATGATAGTGAAGGTAAGAAAAGAAAGTTCGTTAAGTTAGCTACTCACGAGTAGATAAATACTGTTAGTAGAGTTTGTGTAATTACCTAATAAAAACTTTTAGCTCAAGTCTCATTACTGTCTCCAAGGTAATATAATGAAATCACATGAAACATGTTGTCTTTAATTCAGAATGCCAGTTCATTTCGTTTTTTACAAACTACCCTCAGGGCATCATTATCTTGTCTATTCAACTAACTTTATTTAACGTTGGCTATTTTCAGATTTGTAACTTAATACCAAGATCAATTCAGTAAATGTTTGTAAAGTTTGACAAAAAAATATTTCCTTTCATATTGTTTTTTCATCTTATTCTTTATTGCTAATTGGCCTGGAGTGTTCCAGTAATTGGACGAAGGTTGAAATCTTGTAATATCATGAGCTTGTGGTACTTCAGTGAGTAGGTATTATAACGACCGAAACAGATAGTATCTAGGTATTGTGATTGATACACAAATACCTTTATAGAATGTATTACCTCTGTATAGAATGTGGTTACAATAATTATATTGCTATACTAGCGACCCGACCCGGCTACGCATAGCCTATAACCATTCTCAGTAAATGGACTATCCAACACAAAAATAATTTTTCAATTCGAACCTGTAGATTCTGAGATTACCGCGTTCAACCAAACAAACAAACAAACTCTTTAGCTTTATAATATTAGTATAGATTTATAGTTCAAAGTCAAAGTCAAGTCAAGTCATTTATTTCAACTAGACCATTAAAAGGCACTTTTGAACGTCATTTAAGTAATTTGATTTCCCAAAAGGTAGACCTTCCAAAAGGTAGTTTTGTATGGAAAAGAATAGGCAAAAAACTAAATACCAAAGTAGTTGTTTATTCGTACTACTCGTACTACTACAATATTTTGCATTTAAAGGAACTATAATAATTTCGACCTGGCAGGCCACAGGCGAACTATCAAATGTTTCTTTAATCTAGTACAGTTTATCTGTTAAATCTATACAAATAAGGATAATAATAATATACTAGCAACCCTTAATGTCATACACGTCATATCGTATAGCTCTTTATATATCGGGATTTGGGTAAATTGTTCACAATCTGCTTAATGTTTTAATGCGAGAAGCGGTTAGGCTTATCTTTAATATCAGGATTAGGAAAATGGAAAAAAGTGAAAGGGACCAAACGTTAATATTAGAAAGTAACGGTTCAATTCAAATACACGCTGATTAAAAGCTTGTGCGAATTCGCATGCTTTGTACTATAATATTCCCGAGTGTCATAGAATATGTTTTATGAGATACTTGTCTTCCTCGCGGATGAATTCGCGGGCAAAAGCTATTAATAATTTACATCATCATCAGCCGGAGACGTCCACTGTCTAACAAAGGCCTTCCATAATCCCCACGCTTGGCAGGCGTCTTGGGGATCGCAATGAAGGTGTTAAGTAGGTACACGGAAGCCGCTGCTGCCCGACTTTCCCTCAGTCGACTTCTACGACACCCTCGGGATGAAATGGGTGGGTTTTATTCTGGCCCAGACATCCCACGAGACAAATTAAATAATATACTGAAATAAAAAAGAACGGATAGCTAAAAAAATACCTGTTCATTGCACGAACGGTAAGTGGCGAGTAACTTTGCATAAAGAAATAAAAACCGATAGACTGCAGAAAAGGGTCCCAAACTCTTTCCATGACACGATTGTCATGGGACGAGTTTGGGAGCCTTTACTAAAAAAAAAAAACAAAAGAATATTTCCCTAAAATTTTCTTTTTGTTGAATAGCTGTCATGATACCTTCACAAGGTATTTCAGTTTTAGATTTTAATAAAATATCTGCCTATCAAATAAATGTTCATCAATTAATAATACAGATTGGATTTGAGCTTACTAGGTTTCCAAATAAAGTCAAGTATCAGTATAAAAATCAATGTAAATCTAGAAAATTCTTTATGTTTTTCCAATATAATGAATCCTACATTTTTTAACCTCCGGGGACCCTACCTCGTCGTTTTGATTAATAATCCTCGACCTATCCCGAGACTGAATTATTTCGTTTTTTAATTTTTCATGCGGGTTTAGGAGAATTTCGGCGCAAACGTGACAGCCAAAAAGCGAAGCAAAAATAAGGCATCAGATTAACAACTAAGTAAAATTGAAATAACATGGAAATGGAAATCTCGTCTATATATTTTTAAGAGGCAACTTATAGGTCGCTTTGAACACGTATCTACTTAGACAATTAATGTAGATGGTATGTCTATTTGTATAATTCAACCAGAAGTTTACACGGATTACCGGGTAAACTTCTGGTTTACTTCTGGTGTAATCTGTGTCAGCACATATTACACATATCAGTATAACCAAATCATCAATCAGTCATAAAAAAATATCAGTGCTATGTTTTAGGCGAAGTAGAATCATCAGGTACAGTCGGCAACAGAAGTCGTTGATCATAATTTGTTTTCTAATATTTCCTAATCATTATTATTTAGCATAAGTTATTGACTAAAGTAAAATATAAAACAAACTTGTCATAATTGAAATACAAAAGTCACTGAACTCAGTTAAGCCATTAATTGCTATGCATTATTACCGACAAAAATTGTCTGATCCGTAATAAATACAAAAATCGCTGAGCATAGCTAGTTTCCTACATTTCCTGTTCGTGTTTGTTCCTACAAACCCGTTTGCTCCAACGCACTATCTGGCGAAGCGCAACGCACTATCTGGCGAAGCGCAGCGCACCGCATTATTTTCATAATCAAAATATTGCCGAATAAACACAGCTACTACTTCAGAATATAAATTAAATATAATAATAATAATATCTTGACTTGGCCCGCGAGGCACATGTCGACCATGTGGGATGTGGACTCAGCGATCATTGTGCCGATAGTTGTTACAGCCAATGGCTTAATTGCCAAGAGCCTCGACCAACATCTAAGGAGGCTCTCGTTAGGCGGCTGGATCAAGGGCTTGATTCAGAAGGCAGTACTTCTGGACACGGCCCGCATTGTTAGGAGGTTTCTCTCTCTGGAGCCCTGACCGCCGGTAGCTTGGATCCTGTTCCCGATACCGGTGGGCTACTATTTTTTATATTTTTAAATGTTTTTATTTTTTTTATTAATATTATAAAATGTAAATTATGTGTATTTAAGATAAATAAATGAGAATAATAATAATATCGATACATAATGAAAATAAAAACTAGGACAATATTTATTTATTTTTTATACTCCGTTCACAATAAGATTAGACATATACACAAACCTTTTTTACAATCCGTTTAACCGATTTTGACTTATATTGTGTTGGTGGCATGACAAATGGCAGCTGCAAAAAACAGTTGTTATTGTAACCACTTTTTCCTCTAGCCTCTAATGTCATCCTTAAACCTACGGAATAGAAGTCAAAATCAGTTCAAGGGACTGTAAAAAAGGTTTGTGTAAATGTCTAATCTTATTGTAAACGGAGTATAGTCTAAAACAAATATCAATAATGGATAGGCACTACATCATCATCGTCATCATTTCAGCCGAAAGACGTCCACTGCTGGACATAGGCCTACCCAAGGGGGGGCTTTGCCATAATCGCCACGCTTGGCAGGCGGATTGGCGATCGCAGTATAGTTGTTACAAAGGCACAGAGAACGCTGCTGCCCATTCTCTGGTAAGTCCCTTAGTCGCCTCTTACGACACCCACGGGAAGATATGGGATGGTGCTATTCTTTACGTCCGACACCACACGGACAAACTAGATAATTGAAGGTAGAAGGCAAAAATCATAATTTTTACTTCCCTTCAATAATTTATTTTGTTTGTTACTTGACTCCAGTTCTACCGAGTTCATCGATACTATGTTTTCATAAAACAGACTATAATGATTACATCGCTTATTTATATTATTGCAATATTCAAGAGAATAAATAAGTCGATCCATAATGCCTTATTATATGACGCACATATTGGTGATCATGAACGCCATAGGATTGTTTTGTTAAAAAAGCAAGGTCATAAAATTACGGGAAATTGCTTAAGATCTAGGAGTTTCGGTAAGTCTTGTGCTCATTAAAATTCATATCATTTGTTGCTTGTCACAAGTTCAAATAAATTAAAAGTTACAGGCCAAATTGACGGTCCAATAGTCGGTCTAGTTGTTTACAAAGTTCGTTTATGATTTAATTTTAACTTCAGTACATAAATAATCAATATTATTGAGACGGACTATATTATACGTAAGATTTAGTATTATTACAAGCAATTAATAATTAAATGATAATTTGTTTATATTAAACAAATAATAACAAGTAAATACATTTGAAGTGTCTGTTTGTAATTTCAAAATAAATGCTTTTTTTAAATAATGAAAGTATATACGAAACTTATAACAAGAAAATATTTATTAAACTTGTTGTATGTCTGTCTGTTAGTTCTAGCCAATCTCCAAAACGGCTAGACCGATTTTGACAGGACTTTCACTGGCTGATGTTATAAGGAGTAACATAGGCTTAGGTTTTATTTTAGAAAAACGATTAGAGTTCTGCGTAAAAAAACCCATGAAATTGTAAACCAAATCCGAATTAATCCGATATTCACGCGAACAAAGTTGTGGGCACAGAAAAGGCTAGTAGAAAAGTTTAAGGTTCCAAAGGCTTACTAAAAAAGTAACAGTTACCTTTATTTATTTTATTATTCATATTTTACTTTGTTTATTATAATTAAAGAGTAAAATTAAAATCATAATTATTTACTTATATATATAAATTAACTTAAGAACTACAATTAGAATTATATAAAATCCAAAATCAACTTATTAATATTTACAACTTAGTCAAAAATCATAATCAACATACAAACACATTTCTGTTATTAGTAGCTTATCGGTTGGCTGAAGTATCTATGACGCCTCTATTGTTCTCGCGACTAGACAACCGGTCGTTCGTGCTACATCACGCGAGCGGCGCGCATGAGTACGACGCATGATGCCGTCCCGCTCATGCACGCCATCACACAAAAATTGCAGGATCACAACACAACTGTTTAATTGTGAAATAAATCAGAACGATGATAAAAAGGTAGTTTGTATTTATTTTATTAATTTTATTTAAAGGGACAATAAACAGCTACAATATACATATTTTACTAAAAGTGGTGCAAACACCACATTAATTATGTATTCTGTAGTACCTATCATGTGTTCATTTATAAGATTTAACAACTCATGCACTATCAAGTTAAAAAACTCGCGCATAACATGTTTAGCTACTTACGGAAAAATGATAGTTACCGACTTATGCTGTAATGATGTTTAGCGACTTACGGCTAAATTATAGTTACCGACTTAAGCTGTAATGACGTTTAGCGACTTACGGCAAAAAGATAGTTACCAACACATGTATCATTGAAATGACATCCTTATTTTGTACTCTATTCTGGTAAGGAAATTTATGATCAGTTTTAGTGTTCAGGTGTTTTGTAAATTAGTATCTGTTCATTAATAACATATTTTACACTTTATTAATTACAGATATTGAAACACAAGTAAGTGAAGATGCATTTGCACATACCTACTGTTACTTTCAGAGAAATACTCATTGTATTGGATACTCTACTCTATGTAATCCCGCTATTTTGTGGCACAGTGTGGTTTGAATCCGCATACCAAACTAAAGAAAAACAAATCCCAGTTTGTTCTGGACGCGACACATCACGTGTACACGTGTGAAACCGTTTTAATATAATATAAACATGAGTGTACC
Source organism: Charanyca ferruginea (assembly GCA_947361185.1). Taxonomy (NCBI): domain Eukaryota; kingdom Metazoa; phylum Arthropoda; class Insecta; order Lepidoptera; family Noctuidae; genus Charanyca; species Charanyca ferruginea. Next base: position 16,058,476 of record OX376077.1, on the reverse strand, counting down.
GGCACGTGTTTTATTGCACAAATGAGCGTGTGTTGTGTATGTTAGGAGGGTCTAGAGTAACAATATTGTATGAAAGTAATCAACTGAACCTGTTGCAATAAACAAATTAAGTTCATCAATTTATATTACACTACCTGATGCCCGCGATTTCGTCCGTGTGATTGTTGAAATTAAAAGTTACCTAAGTTACTACATATAACATCAGCTATCTGCCAGTTATGGTTTGAGCCAGTAGCTTTAAATTCGTCCCTAAATAATGGGAATCCGATCCAGCCTGTCCCTTTGCTGTCCTCCCCCAGCGACGCCTTAACCCCTTAGCTCTTAGCGTGTAGTCGCTTGGTTTGTAAGTTATTTTGCCCTGCTGGAGGCCCTAAAAATAATAATTTTTAAGGCACCACAGGAACCTCCTAGGTAGACCTGCGAGACGCCATTCCGAAAAAAAAAAAGCCAGTAATGGTCCCGTCAAAATCGGTCCAGAGATTAGCTAAAACTAACTGACAAAACTTTTTGACGTGACAACGTCTTATAATTGGCTGCACGCACGAAAAAACATGACTCATGCGGCGTTACGGCGTTATCTCGCTCTGACGCTTTCCATGTAAGGCTTGAAGTGCAAGCGAGAGCGCGGAATGAGCGACAAAGAAGCACAATCGGCCTTTGCGTTCGGCAGCGTTCGACATTCGTCTCTCTCCTACTTGAGTAAGCGATGCGTCTGCGTGGACAGCTGCTATACTATAGTACATTTACATGTTTTGATCGAGTATCAAGTGCAGTGAAAAGTGAATGTGGTGTCAATTGTTTATAGCAACGATAATTACAGCGATAAAGGTAATGATTCTTTCGCGTTGTCACGTTCAACTATCGTCAGTAAACCGACTTTACAGACAACCAATTTTTTTTTTTAAATAAGTACCGTATAAACTTTAGGAATGATGATAATGAAGATAGTTTTTAATAATTAGGTATGCATTTAGTATAAAGCTGTTATTTTGACATTACAAACAGACACTTCAATTTTATTTATTTACTAGCTGATGCCCGCGACTTCGTCCGCGTAATTGTCGGTTGTCAGCAGGGGTTTAATTATTTTTGCATGGAGGATTTGCGGGGTTTTAATTTTTTTGTACGGTACCCTATTTCTTTTCTAAAATAAAAGTAGCCTAAGTTACTCGTTATAACATCAGCTATCTGCCAGTGACAGTCCCATCAAAATCGGTTCAGCCGTTTCAGAGATTAGCCGGAACAAACAGACAGAAAGACAGACAGATAGACAGACAAACATTTTTTAAATTGTTTTTTTGGGATAGGTACCATACTTACTTTCATATGCATTTAGTATAAAGCTGTTATTTGGACATTACAAACAGACACTTCAATTTTATTTATTTGTATAGATGTATAGATATAGAAGTACAGTTTAAAAATCATTCCAAGCTGGTACCGTATCTTCTACTGTAAATATAATGTGCGAAAAACAAACCTTATTTTCGGTCAACAAACAAATCCTTATTTGTAACAACAATCATAAACGGCTGGGTAATTTTCGCAAACACATAGGACTGTATTTATTGTTTCTATAATTAATTAATATGAAACTTTTGTAGCACTGAAGAACACAGCTAAACAAAAAAGCGGCCAAGTGCGAGTTGATCTCGAACTTGGCCGCTTTTTTTCGAAGGGTTTCGTAGCAGCAAGTAACATAATATAAAAGTTTTTTATTTTTATATTTGAGTTGATTAAATGAAAGGAAGAAAGGAAGGCACATTTTACCACTTTGGAAGTGTCTCTCACTCAAACTATTCAGTTTAGAAAAAAATATATTAGAAACCTCAATTTCATTTTTGAAGACTTATTCATAGATAAAAATATATTAGAAACCTCAATTTCATTTTTGAAGACTTATCCATAGATACCCCACACGTATGTATGGGTTTAATGAAAAAAAAAAATTAAGTTTCAGTTCTAAGTATGGGAAACCCCCAAAATTTATTGTTTTTTTTCTATTTTTGTGTGAAAATCTTAATGCGGTTCACAGAATACATCTACTTACCAAGTTTCTATACTGTTATAGTTTCGGAAACAAGTGGCTGTGACATACGGACGGACAGACAGACTGACATGACGAAACGGAACCCTTATAGATATAGTTATAGATATAAGGGTTCCGTGTTTTGCCATTTGGCTACGGAACCCTAAAAAGGAGCAGAAAGTGGGAGGTAAAAAAACTTCAAGCTTGAATATTGTGATCTTTTTTCTTTTCTTTAAAAAGCAAAAACATAACATATTATAATTAAAACTGCAATGCGCTTCAGAACAATAAGAGAACAAGCTTGTAGATATAGTTAAACAACGTTGAAATCCTAAACGAACTAAAGACTAATCTACGTGCAATTTTTTATTTTTATGACCTTAATCTTCTTTCGTAGCCACAAGTGTGTAGTAACTGTAGGATCCCTTCAGTATCTGCGAAATGAAAAACATTTAATAATTCTCTCCTCACGTGACCCGAAGGCTGGTCGATTCTTGGGTCAAAGAATCAGCATTGCCATACAACGTGGCAATGCTGCCAGCCTGTTGGGCACGTGTCCTGTTGACAGCGATGGAGTTTTTTGATGCCCTTTGAGCTCCCTGCCTTTTTTCTAGAATTGTAAATAATTTTATTATTTTGTTTTTTATGATTTATAATTCTCTTAAGTTATAATTCCATATTGATTTATTACTAGTTTTTGCCTGTGACCTCGTCCGTGTGACTATCAGTTATCGCGGATGCAGACAAAGTCGCGGATTAAAAAGTAGCCTATGTCTTTTCTCAAGGTTGAAGCTTTTATTTTTCATACCAAATTACATCAAAATCGGTTCAGCTATTTCATTGTGATAGGGTAAGGGGCTTTCGCATTTATAATATTATTAATATGGATATGATTTTTTTCTTTTCATTTTGTAGCTGTTAAACGACACATTCCTAGACCAATAAATACCTTCTCATTATTTGCCTAACCTCTTCCCGTGTTGTCCCAGCCTTACTGAATGAATGCAACTGAATATCTACTGTTATAGATTTGATTCTAATTAACTTAAAAAAGCACAATCGGCAATAACAATTACGTTTGATTTAATGAACTATTCAAATAACAAAATAAAAATGTGGGTAGAAAAATGTCGTACAGAATATCACACAGAAATGTTATCGCGTCGATGGTTGTTGGCGAAAAAGGGCAGTCGCTGGCGTGCGCCGTGTTTTATACCCTCTGTGAGACCGTAGTGATATTATCTCTTACACTACTATGATTTTTAAAACGAACTTCACAGTGTTATCAATTTCGATAAATAGTTTTCTACGGTTTTTTCTTTTGTCTAGCTCAAAAAGGTCTTGGACCTTTACACCCACACGAAAATCAAATACTAAGTTTTGCCGATAAAATCATTTTCAGTATATTTTCATGGAAATTTAAAAACGCTACAGCTGCTTTTTCCATTCACATTTGTGAATATAGGTGTTCATTCTACTCACAAAGAATAAAAGTACCCCTTAAGTATCTTTTATGCTTTTAATACTTACTACTTTATCTTTTACGTTATCAAAAGGATTTTTTAACAAAAGAACTGCGCTTAAAGCGTCTTTGAAAAATAGCGATGAAATTTCAATTTTACCTGCGACCTTTGTTAAAATGCTTGAAGCTAGAGGAATATCGAGTGTTACCTTAGTTTTTGGATACAAAACGTTACTATTATTCGAACTAACAATAATACCAGCTTATTATTGTCTTATTACTGCAGGGCAAAGGCCTCTTCTCGTACAAAGAAGGTACGAGCCTTAATCACCACGCTTGAACAAGGCGGATTGACGATTTTAGACTATATCACACCCGCGACACTCCATAGAAATGAAACTATATAATTGCCTACACTAATACTAAAATAATAGACTATAACAGATACATGCGTGAGTGTGCATGTCTACGCGCCGCGCGAACCAAAACGCAATTTCCAGAGCTAGTCTTCGACGCGGGGAGAGGTGATAGGAACGGTTTCAGAGGGAGGTGGAGCGTGTCACTACTGTATGATAGTACTAATACTATTACTGTGCTTATATCTTGTATTTTGTACGCAAAATACGCGCTAAGACGTGGAGTTGAGGATACCAGCCCGTCATATTACTACTAGTACTACTACTATATCTTCTTTATCTTTATATAATATAAACAAAGTTGCTTCCGCTGTCTGTAAGTTTAATATCTTTTAAATTACGTAACGGATTTTAATGCGTATTCATAAATAGATAGAGTGACTCAAGAGGAAGGTTTATACGTATAGTTTGATCTACATTGCAAGCCGTGTGAAGCCGGGGCTGGTCGCTAGTTAAATATAACCGCAGGTTTCCTCATGATGATTTCCTTTACCGATGTCAATGAGAACTCCTTAATTGATAATTATTACTACAGTTAAAATTATTTACAGAATGTCGACCTAGGACAGAGACTCAGCAATGTTGTACGTTACAAAATACCTATTAGCAATATGGTAGGGTTGTGGTGCTAACCGATGTCTTTTTAAACACACAGCTGAATTTTTTTTATATAAAAAATGAACAATAATAGCGTTTACCGCAACAAATGTAGCCATATCCAGCATAGTGAACGGTCCTGCTGTGAATGCAATGGATCTACGAAGTTGTCCTCCCAACAAAATCAGGCTCTTGCGTATACGCACGTTTTGAGACCACCAAGCGCTGATGTACACTGCTTCTTCGACTTGTTTACTCTGTAAAAAGTCATATCAAGTTCAAATCATTAATTTCAATTATGAGTATACTTGATTTACCATTTTCTGTACCTATTATTCACCATCTACTTATTTCTTTTATTGTATCAATTTTAACAACCTTTCCAATTTTGCCATCAAATATTATTAATTAATGATCACACTATAAAAAAATAACGTCTTTACATCTCCGTTACCCAAGCTACAGGTTTTACCTAGTTGTATGATCAAACATGTTACAAACATTTATTTTATTTTTATATGATTTACACGGCTTAACAAATCAATTACATAAGTCAAGGATTATTATTTAGGGTTGACGTATCCGTGTGGATAAAAACCCCTTATTAATAAAGAATAAAAAAAAGGATTATTATTTACTAGCTGACCCGACAGACATTGTACTGTCCCTATCTACCCCACTACCTACACTATGGTTTTTGTTGTTTTTTAAAAAAATGTTAAATCAAACGATCTGTTTGATGTAAACGCACAACGCAGACGCAGTTCGTCATAAACGCGCTACGAACTTCGTCATAAACGCGCAACGCAGTTTGTCATAAACGCGCTACGCAGTTTGTCATAAACGCGCTACGCAGTTTGTCATAAACGCGCTACGCAGTTTGTCATAAACGCGCTACGCAGTTTGTCATAAACGCGCTACGCAGTTTGTCATAAACGCGCTACGCAGTTTGTCATAAACGCGCTACGCAGTTTGTCATAAACGCGCTACGCAGTTTGTCATAAACGTGCTACGCAGTTTGTCATAAGCGCGCTACGCAGTTTGTCATAAACGCGCTACGCAGTTTGTCATAAACGCGATACGCAGTTTGTCATAAACGCGATACGCAGTTTGTCATAAACGCGCTACGCAGTTCGTCATAAACACGCTACGTAGTTCGTCATAAACACGCTACGTACTTTGTCATAAACACGTTACGCAGTTTGTCATAAACGCGCTACGCAGTTCGTCATAAACGAGCAACGTTGTTCGTCATAAACACGCTACGTAGTTCGTCATAAACACGCTACGTAATTCGTCATAAACACGCTACGCAGTTTGTCATAAACGCGCTACGCAGTTCGTCATAAACGAGCAACGTTGTTCGTCATAAACACGCTACGTAGTCCGTCATAAACACGCGACGTAGTCCGTCATAAACACGCTACGCAGTTTGTCATAAACACGCTACGTAGTTCGTCATAAACGCGCTACGCAGTTCGTCATAAACACGCTACGTAGTTCGTCATAAACACGCTACGTAGTTTGTCATAAACACGTTACGCAGTTTGTCATAAACGCGCTACGCAGTTCGTCATAAACGAGCAACGTTGTTCGTCATAAACGAGCAACGTTGTTCGTCATAAACACGCTACGTAGTTCGTCATAAACACGCTACGCAGTTTGTCATAAACACGCTACGTAGTTCGTCATAAACACGCTACGCAGTTTGTCATAAACGCGCTACGCAGTTCGTCATAAACGAGCAACGTTGTTCGTCATAAACACGCTACGTAATTCGTCATAAACGCGCAACGTTACGAATTCAGTTACATAGACGTAGACGTCATAGACGTAGTACAGGTGCTTACAGACATAAGTTAAAAGATTGCGATAGTGCATTAAAATGATTGCTTATACGTAGTCTTCGTCATATTTGTTTCTGTTCAATGTTAACAACTCATTGAGGCACGGGCTTTTAAATTAACTTTAGAACTAGAGCGAAGCATTGAAAAAAACATATAGGTATCTACTTATCTTAATGAACTAGGGTCGATAATGTTTTCATAATATTATACCTATTAATTGTCTTCGACTCGACTGCGTGAATTTAGAATAATTAATCTGAATGTGTGCTGATTGCAGCTTATACCATTCAGTCGTTTAATTGTGAAAGTGTAGCAAAAGTGCACCCATCCATCCTCACAAAATTTCGTGTTTATAATAGTAATAAAAAGGATAGGTGAATAATGAACTAAAACATCTTACAAATACCTACAATTGAAAATTATGTGCAAGATTGTGTCATTCAGCTATTTCCGTTCAGCTGTATAAGCGTGCATACCTACATCCATCCATTGACCTCAAATTTTTGCGTTTAAAACATTAGTAGAAAAGATAGTAGCATTTTTAACTAAAATATAACATACAACTGAAAGTTGTGTGCAACGCATAATAATACCTGGCATTTTTAACGGGGACTATATTTCTTGTCACCAGAATTTATAATTGTCATCAAGTTGTATCACCCAATAAATAGATCTATCGCCACGAAATATTTTCGTCCTCAGATAAACAAAAAGTGTTCCCAGGTATGAATTATCAATTTAATGTTAATATAATGTGTAAAATAAGAGATGGATAGGGAATAAAATTGTAGTGCATTAGATGAAAATAAACTTCGTTCTTATAATAATAGTTTTATTACTTAAATAATAGCTTTGTGCTCAGAATGGTAGATCTGTCACCAAATAAATCTTAGGACCCTTAAGGTGGAATCGACATGGTTAGGTTTGGTTACAACTGTGACCCCTATGCCAGAACCAAATCGCTTTTTACAGTCAAACTCATATAATATCTACAATACTTTGGTTAAAATACGTTGGTGATCATTTACTATTTTTGGAGGTCATTTACATTTATTTAGTACTAGACCCTATATCTCCATGATTGTAGGTGATTTACTGTGGAATTGATTTCATATTGTTTGGTGATTACATTTTGGTGACAAATCTACTATTTTGCGGGCATTCCCTATTATTTAAGAAACACAAAACTAATTAAATTGACGATAGCTTAAATGATACCCATTTTTAACCATGGTCTTGTCGTATTTTAGTTTAATATCAACTAATCAATGAAAACTGCTAGAATTGTTGCTTTGTCTGCTGACCGTAAGGGCGCCTTCAAATTAGTCGCGTGCCAGTAGCGCGACAGCAGCGCGATAGCAGCGCTGCTTTGTAATGCTTTGTGCTGTGTGTTTATATTTCATAATTATTTGAGTCAATTTGAGTGGTTGTGGTTGTGATATTTACTTGTCAAAAGTCTGGTAATCAGATTGACGTTTAGTAAAACTTAAGTGACAGAGTGACGTTTCAAGTGTATGTTTTGAAATGTGTTTATAATTTGGTAACACACACAGATTATTTATTATTATAACGTTTCGTTTCACGTGCAACATCACATAATTTGCAGTTGGGTGTGTCTCCTTCTTTTTCTTTACTTAACTTTCATAATTATTCTATTCTTGTCTGGGAGCTACGGCTTTCTCCTTTCCTTGTATTTTGCTGTGTATATGTGCTAAAATTTTGTGCTTGTTGTATTGCTTCTAGTGTTGGTGTTTGCTGGCGGGTGGTGCAGAATTGTGCACCTGTTAGTTATAGTTTGTTTTTAGTGATAACTTGTATTTTTTTTTTATTTATATTTTTATATTATATTATTTTTATATACGTATATTTATGTCACACAATGAATCCTTCTTCTCCGCAGATGAATCTGCTGCTTCCTCAAGCGATGGAAGCTTTTTTTCTTTCAATGATACTCTTGCTGATTTTTTGCAACAAAAATTTAATGATACGTCGAATCGGTTGGTGAATGTGTGTCATATTAATGCTCAAAGCGTTCCGAGCCACTATAGTGAGCTTTACGACGCATTTAACAACAGCAATGTTGATCTCCGAAAATTGGCTCAAACATCTCCTATCCACTACTTACCTGGTTTCACTCTTATACGAAATGATAGGATTGGTAAGGGAGGGGGTGGTGTTGCCATATATCTTCGTAGTGACTTTCCATATAAAATACTTGCTTCTTCCTCACCACAATATGCTTCTGCCGAGTTTATTTTCCTTGAAGTCTGTGTCAAAGGAGCCAAAACTGTTATTGGTGTCGTTTACTGTCCCCCCACTATTGATTACTTCACTGAATTCGAATCGGTACTTGAATCTTTGGGTTCAGAGTATGCACATCACATCATCACGGGTGACTTTAACACTAATCTACTTGCCCGTACTGCCCCTAAATCCCGTAAACTCCTCCATCTTATAATAACACTGCTGGTGACACCTGGCTCGATCTGATCCTCACCTCGAATTCTTCCCTCGTATCCTCCCATGGTCAACATGACGCACCTGGCTTTTCTAATCACGACATGATTTTCCTTTCATATGTCCTAAAACCTCCCAAACCCAAACCCAAGGTTCTGTACAGGCGTTGTTTTGCGCGGATGAATGTTGAGGAGCTTAAGAAGGATGCATCCTTGATTGATTGGGAGCCTATGTTGGAAGCCTCTTTGGTTGACGACAAGGTTGCCATATTTAACAATGTTGTGGTCACCCTCTATAATATCCATGCTGCCATCAAAAAAGTTAAACTTAAACGTCCTCCTGCCCCATGGATGACAAGAGGGATACGGATGGCGATGCGACGTAGGGACCGAGCATTCCGCAAATTTAAGAGGGATCGTACTGACGAGAACTGGTCATTATACAAGGTTGCAAGGAATAGATGCAATCAGATGATACGCAACGGTAAACGCCGCCACATTCTTGATAATATAACTTCTTCCTCTTCTGCCGATATTTGGAAATTTCTTGGAACTCTGGGTATCGGCAAACCGCGAAATTTAGACCTTCCTAACTCTGTTGATCTGGACGAGCTTAACCGGCATTTTTCTTCTGCTTCCTCCATGGATCGCTTAACCAAGCAACAAACTTTATCCTTAATTTCTAGTCTAACGCGTATAACATTAACTACTTTTGCTTTGTTCCAGCTAAACCGGGAGAGATCAAACAGATAATTCTGTCCATTAAGTCTAATGCAGTGGGTTGTGATAATATCACTCGTGGTATGATCACAACTCTTCTGGATGATCTTCTACCAGCTATTACCCATATTGTGAATTTTTCCCTGTTTACCGGAGTATTTCCTTCCCCGTGGCGCAAAGCCTATGTCTGTCCGCTACCCAAGGTCCCGAATCCCTCTCTTCCTAGACATTTCCGTCCCTTTTCGATCCTTCCGTTTCTGTCCAAAGTGCTAGAGGCCTGTGTCCACAAACTATTCTCCAATTTTGTTCATCGGAATTCGCTTATCAGCCCGCTTCAATCTGGGTTCAGGCCTGGGCACAGCACTGTTTCCGCCCTACTTAAAGTGACTGGCGATATAAGGGCAGGGCTGGAAGACACCAAGGTAACGGTACTGGTGCTGGTTGGTTTTGAAACTGGTGTTCCTCAAGGCGGTATTCTTTCTCCTCTTCTGTTTTTAATTTTTATTAATCTCCTTACTTCTGAGCTTCAGTGTGCGTATCATCTGTATGCTGATGACTTGCAGTTGTACTGTCAGGGGAGGGTTGACGAAATGCGAGACCTAATCGATAAGCTAAATAGGGACCTGATGGCCATAAAAGCCTGGTCCGGTAAATTTGGTGTGGCAGTAAACCCGAATAAATGACAGGCCATCATCGTTGGGAGTTCTCGCAGTCTGAGCAAGCTGGATAGTACAACCTTGCCACCAGTTCTTTTCTACGGTACGGTCGTTCCGTTTAGCACTGATGTAAAAAATCTTGGCTTGTACATCGACAGCACTATGAATTGGCATACTTAAGTCGCTCGTGTCAGCCAGAAGGTTACTGGTTCGTTGCGAGTTCTGTACCGTTTGAGAAACATTCTACCCTCAAATACGAAAACAATGCTTGTACAGTCCTTAATTTTTCCTATCATCGACTATGGTGATGTGTACTACTTTGACCTGAATGCAGATCTCCTCGACAAACTTGACCGTCTTCTAAATAACTGCATTCGATTCGTTTTCAATCTGCGTAAATATGATCATGTCTCCGAGCACCGGTCTCTTCTTAATTGGTTGCCCATACGTCAGCGTAGGGAGCAAAGGGCGCTAACCACCTTGTTTTCTTTTCTTGTTTCTCCCACTTCCCCTAGTTACCTTGCTCCCCACTTTCAGTACATTTGTGCCAACCATAATAGGAGTCTGCGATCATCGCAAAACCGTGTTCTTCATTGTCCCTCTCACCGCACTGACTTCATTCACCGGTCATTCTTTGTGCAATCCATTTCTCTGTGGAATGCGCTTCCCCAGGAAATCAGGATGGCAACCAATCGCTTAGCGTTCAAAATTACAGTTCGAGAGTACATTCACAAGAAGTTGGCAGTTTCATAACAACGGTAATGTTTTCTCCATTGTTAGTCTTTTTTTTTTGTATATCCGTCTATTTACAGTAGTATATATGTAGTCTGATGTTATATTTATATAGTATTTATATATATATTTATAGTATTTTTTTTTATATCCTTGTAGTTTATCTCAGTCTTAATTTAATTATTTTTTCTGTTACACCTACCACTGCTTGTCTTTGCATCACCCAAAGGTTGACTGGTAGAAAATGCCTATGGCATTAAGTCCTCCTCTGTACATTGTGCTTAAAGTGTTAATAAATAAATAAATAAATAAATCCATACAAATGAAGTCGCGCGACGGCAGCGCGACTGCAACGCTATCAGTCGCGCTGACGTCGCGCAATTGATTTGTATGGATATACAAAGCAGCGCTGCCGTCGCGCTGCTGTCGCGCGACTCGTTGCGACTAATTGAAGGCACCCTAAGACTGCAACAAGAAGGTTGAGAAACAAATAAGGCCACTCATTTTAAGGCCACTCATTTTATGTCCACCAGATCATCAATAAATTACGACACTAGATATTCCTGAGAAATATCTTAACTTTTTCTGAGTGCATTAGGTACTGTAAGTAAATAAAAATAAAATAAATATTCTGTTCCCCGACAAATATAATCCGGAAATCTTCAAGATACGACTGAACAAAAAAAACCTATCATTATACAATATATCATGCTTCCTAATTTTGTTATCTTACTGCACGTGTAGTTTAAAACCAGAACATGCAAAATAGATAGATTTGTTTACAATGACATTCTGTATTTTGTAGGTACCTAATTTTGTAAACCTATTGATGTTCATCCCTATTTAGTCTCTTTTCAATGCTACATTACGTAGATAGTAGCAGAAAAAGTGTGCTTTAATTACGCTTAGTCATCATCATCTAGCCTTTTTCCAACTTAATTGGGGTCGGCTTCCAGTATAACCGTATGCAACTGAATACAGTGTTTTGCCTATGCCTATCTGACGCAACTGGGTTGTGAAAATTCAGTTGGTGAGTAACACGATACCCCTTGTTAAGAGTGGTTGTCAGATTTTCTAGCTTCTGAAATGGGTGGTCATCCAGCCATGGACAGACCGCGGCAAGCATACCATCAGGACCGTCAATCAGTCTTTCGTGGCTTTTAATAAGCCATGAGCTCTACTTTTTAACTCAACGTGACCCCGCTAAGATCTCTAGATTATTTAAACCGCAGACTGACGTCTGGGAGGAATTTTTATCCGAGTGGCCAGGACATGGCTGGAGGTGGACCACTGTGTTGCCCAATTTCTAACAGGACATGGCAACTTTAAAAGTAAATTATTTTATTTCAAGCTTGTTGCTTCGCCTTTGTGTCAATGTTCTACATCTGTCTGTGAATACGAACAATCTGCACATCATATCTTATGGGAGTGTATTCTTTGGCAGAAAGAACTCAATATTATGTTGGATAGCGTACAGGCTACATCCGGAGCAGTTTATTACGCGGACCTTGTAGAAACTAGAACTAATTTCCGTGCGTTCAAGCGATTTTGCCATACCTATTATTGGAATCAAATTGAATGTAACAGCTCACTTTTTAGGACCCATTAATTATGTCAATTATAATCCGTGGTGTTTAGCAACTGGGCTTCTCCCAGTTGTAAACGTCCCTTTGTGCCTATTGGCCTAGTTCTGTTCTGTCTCCTGCTTGATTTGGAGTGAAGTGGAAATTTTTTTTTTCTTTCTCCTCCGCTTTTCTTTTCTGATTAATTTCGTTGCGGGATCCGAGACAGTTGAATCGTTTCTCTGGAACTCGTCGAGCTTCATTGCTTTGGCGCTTTTCTGGTGGTCGCCACTGTTGATTCTAGCTTACAGGAGTTGCTGTGGTTTTGGAATAGTGTAGCGGGCTTGTCCCAACAGAAAAAAAAAGAAGCCATGAGTTCCTCTAATTACGCTCAGTCATAAACAACCTTAAACGTCAAATCATAAAAATTTCAATTAGACCATTATACTCGTAAGGCAATTTTGAACGTCAAATGAGAAAAAAAAAATTCTAGTTGCCTATTTCAAGAGGTAGTTTTGTATGGAGAAGAATGGACAAGAAACTCCATACTTAAAAAGACACACATAGCTTTTAACAACGCATATCTGCCCATCAAACTTCTCATAGAGCAAAAATAATTGATTGGATTTTTGTTTTTTAAAAACAAACATTGTGTTTACAACTTCTAACAGGTGTCACGGGGGATTTCAAGTTAGCTAAGAAGTTAGAAGGTTAGTTAAGAAGATAGAAGTTTAGTTAGAACATTTAAATCTTGGATTCGTAAAAAAAACGGTAAAAGAACTTTGACCATTAGTATTTCCATAACCAAAAGGTTCCTAGCTACAACCTCTTTAAGTAGGTATTCAAATCAGCTGTCAACATTCCAAAGTCTTTTATGAATTTGAATTACAAATCTGAAAAATGCTGTATGTTTTTACGGTTTTATCACTTTAATAATAATTTAAATTGCCATCTAAGTGTTTTTTAACTACTTACGCTTGAAACGCATGGATTTATATTAGCTGCTTAGTATGGATTTATATTAGCTGCTTAGTACGGATTGATCCATCATGGTAAAACTACGCTTACGCTCCGGTCATCCGGAGACTACTCGGAAAACACGTAAAGCTGTTGGTCCCGGTTGCCATTCGTAGATCTTTGACAGTCGTTATATATAGTCAAAAGCCAGAAAGCCTGACATTCAGTTTTACCAAGGAATATCGTGTTACCCAGTTACTAGGCTGTGGAGGTCACACCGGCAGTCGCTCCATGTAAAACACTGGTATTTAGCTGCATTCGGTAAGACTGGAAGCTGACTTCACCATACTTAGGAAAAGATTAGGCAGTAGATGGTTACTTACCTTTCAACTATGTGGACTTACACAAATTGAACTGGACTAAATTGTTTACTAACCAGAGACAACACGTCGTTGCTATGCCAGCAATATAAAAATAGTTGTGCTATAAGTGCCATGAGATATTCAGCGATCCAAATTCGTTGCATATTGCCTGTGCCTTCCTGAAAATTGACATTCGCATAGATAATAAATTTAATATTGAATGTAGATATTAGTTTTTTAAGGCGGTTTTCTTTTTTTTTTTTACTTTTTTTTTCGCTTTTTAGTGTTGCCTTAACACCCAAATCCATTAAGAAACGGGTGATTGAAGAAACTAAAACGTCGTCTAAGTAATTTTTTTGGGAATTTGTTGATTTTCTCAAAAAGGGCTGTACCAATTTTGATAAAACTTATATGGGACCTTTTCGGAATAAACCCGTTTCGAAAAAAAAAAAAATTTGCAAATCCGTCTATATATGACAGAGTTATGACCGAACACACATAAAAAAATATATATCTATATAAAAACATTCGAATTGATAACCTCCTCCTTTTTGAAGTCGATTAAAAAGTAGGAATACATTGGTGAGTTACAACAGAGAACAAAATGGCGGACGAACAAATAAACTAATTAAGTTTGATATTAAATTCACTTCTTTGTACGTCGATGACTAAATTATTTAAATACATAAATAAATAGGGCTGTTTTTTCGTTGGCCTAGAATACACTTATTGTCCTGAACGATGTGGAATTTAGGTTGCGTCATCTCTGTTCATCCGGGTGTATTATGCGAAATTGAATGCCAAATAATCGAATATCAATTGATCGACCACTATAAATCGAACGCCTAAGGTCGGGTTGTTTCAAACAGTCGGTTAACGTTACATACGGACGGTTAAAAAGTTACTATGACGTGCGATGTTTAACGTACGTTAAATGTAACGGGTTGTTTCATGACATAAAAATACGTCAGTTAAAGTTATTCAAAAAGAGATTCCATAATATTTTGATGTTTGAAGTAGCTGTTTGACAACACAAAATTACGATGACTGGTCGGTTATGGTAATAGTAACTTTTTGACGTATGATTTTGTGAAACAACCCATTTTTTTGAGTTGACGATAGTTAGCACCATTTTTGACTATTACCGGTCAGTAATGGTTAGTTGAAGCAACCCGCCCTAAATATTCGAACGTTTTTAGTATCGAATGGTTAATAAATCGAATTTTGCAATTTATCGTATACTGAAAACATTGATGGTGTAAAATATCGAATGTTTGTTTGATCGAGCGTTCACCGCATCGCATATTCATACTTTTTGTATAGAATACAAGAAAAACACAAAAATTAACTGATAAATTCTTCTGATAATCTTCAATAACTATTTTCTATGGGTACCTACTTAAAATATTGTGTGAATTACGAAAAAAACGCTAAAGTGTTAGGTACTTGTATTTTTTTCCCATATCTTCCCGTGGGTGTCATAAGAGGCGACTAAGGGACTTACCAGAGAATGGGCAGCAGCGTACTCTGTGCTTTTGTAATTTGTAACAACCATACCTACTGCGATCACCAATCCGCCTGCCAAGCGTGGCGATTATGGCAAAGCCCCCCCTTGGGGAGGCCTATGTCCAGCAGTGGACGTCTTGATGATATTTTTTTCAAGTACTAAAGGCATATCCTCTAGAATATGATATCGAATTGAACCCACAAGTAATAATGACGGACACAATACTATCGAACACAATTTAATTTGTTAAGTACCTACATTATTTGTGCTTTAGGATGCCAGTCATGAAAGGAGGCAATCTAGGACAAGAACAGGGGATGGGCCTCCCACGCCTCAACAACAAGGAACAGAGGGGCTTTGTACTGAGAGGCCCATTTCACTGGATGGACTACCAAGCGTTGTTCATGATGACTTCATTAAGAATAAACCTACGGCAACAGTATACCTGCATACACACGCATGTCCTATGTTTTTGTAGGTCATTAACCTTACTGAAAAAACCTAAAAACAACGATCACAGATGCTCTAAACCACGCCATGGATCGAGGGAAGTGGATCAGCTCTGTCGTGGAGTCTGGTGGACGGGAAAGAAAATATACATCCTAGTGAAAATGTTTTTTTTAATAATAAATTTGTTTAAAAACATTGAATCAAATAACTCATTCTTGTGTGACAATGTGTTTGACTCAAGATCACCAGCATTTTATACAGGACACCAGTTTCAAAACCACTTTGTAAGAAAGTGCAAAAGAGTATTCTTTTTTTTTTAAGTATCTATTCGTAAAAGGTCTTTCAGTACTACGAAAAGTTGCCATGACCGAAACTCCGAAGTTATTACGAAACTTTACGAACAAGAAGAAATCATTCATCAATATAAATTTAAACACATGGAAGAAAAGAGGAAAGGAGATATTTGAATTAAAGAAAAAAAACTCCTATTACAAATTAGTTTATTGGAAAATAAATCATAATGTTAAACAAGTATTGTCTTATAACTCCAAACACCCGACATGCAGTTAATCAATTTGCTCTTCAACATTTATTTCCAACGATATGTACCAGGAGAAATAAAGTGAATCAGTGAAAAAAGTTCATCAACATATTTATTGTAAATAACTAATCATTCATTCATTAATAGTCGTAAGTAGTAACCCACCACCAATAAAGAATAGGTACTGCGATGATATATTATGTTCTTTTCTTTTCCGATTAATTATTTTATTACAAAAAGTTAGAATATTTTATCATAGAAAATTGTGGAAGACGCATAAAAGTTCAGCTACTTCTGTTGATACACGGTATTTTGCAATAAATTCATATTTCTCCCATTGATTGAAGTCGTGATTTAAAAACTTTTTTCTTCGTTTCTACACTATTTGTATCATCATCAAATTAACTATACTCGAATAAAGATGAATACATAAGAGAATCCATAATGTTTCGATGTTTGACGCAGCTATTTGAGAACAATTGTGCCGTAAAATCACGTTGACTAGTGGATAAAGCATCAGTTATTATACTAGTAGTTTCATTACATTCATAACATTAAATGGTGGCCACCATTTTGTAAAACAACCCATTTTTTGGTTAGCCGACAGCTCGCACCATTTTTAATTTTGCCTGTCAGTAAAGTATAGTAAGTTGGAGCAACCCGCCCTTAGAAGTGTATTTAATATAAAATTACCACTGGCGGAATTCTCACCGTGAAAGCTGTAGAAATGCATAGGCTAAAGTCAGATACATACCTGACGCTACTATTATGTGAAATCTGTCGCTGCAGTGCATGTTTAAAAGACCTTTTTATATATTTTTTATTATTTTTTTTTTTTTATATAGTAGTCTTCGTCAACAATTAAACAAACAAAATAGGCTTTTTTATCTTACCTAGTTTTTTCCGCTTTTAACCCCTAATTTGTCATCGCTAGGTGGCGCTGTGGGTGCCCTGACCTACGTATTTTGCTCCCAGTAAACTTAATTTGTAATAATAGATAAAGTTATCAGTTTTGTGTTTATTTGTGTTATTCAACTAAAGTAGGACATCAAACAAGTGGACAGTTGTAGTGAACACAGTTTATTCAGTGTATTCGGAACGATAAATACGTGATATATGCTATGTAAACAGTGGTGTTTTTACGAGGTAATCAAACAATTAATGGTGTACGAACTCAACTAAAAACCTTTCTGCAAGTGTTTGACTCATAAAAACTAAAAAAAAAAACTCAACTTAGTTATTTCTACAAACTCTTCATACTTAGATTGGTGGTTTTGCAAATTAACGATTTTGTCATTTGTAAATCTGTCATTTGTGTGCCAAATCACTCACGAATCTGTCGCCATCTATGAGAATCAGACGGATTATATGGGCCACTTAAGTATCGCCATCTGTGTTCAATAGAAATAGTTACTTACTAATTAATTAGCAACCTGACATTTGTGAAGCGCTACATCGATTGATTGTCAGTCTCATTATATAAAGCTTTATACATCACTCGGAAGGTGGCGCTGTGTGTTGCTTGGTGGAATTTTGTAACCAAACATCGAATATTACGATCACCAAAATGAACTGCGCTGCCTGTAATAGGCCCGTTACAACCGGGGCAGGGGTACTTAAATGTAACGCCTGTGAAGGAAATTACCATTATGATTGCCTGAACATAAATCCCCACCAATATGAAGCCCTCACTGAACAATTTAAGGTAACCTGGAAGTGCCAGTCGTGTAACAATATCACCCGTCGCACTCGAGCTAATCTACTTACACCCGAACGGTCTATACAATTTCCTATACAGGAAGATAGCATGAATATGTCCTACGATGCCGTTGAACACGGAGGCACATCAACTTGTAGTCCCAACTTAGCGACCATAACGACTACGGATCTAGTCGCTCAAGACTCAAACAACACCTTTCAGTCATTTACGCAAGAGCTACAAAGTACATTGCAGGGATGGCAAAGTGATATAAATAGCACTCTTTCGGCCTTCAAGGTTGATATTCAGAGCACACTCAACGGCTGGCGTGATGAAATGAACAACAGTTTAAAGAAGTTAAACAACGAGTTGAGGTGCGGTCTAGCCGAAATTAAAGATGATATGAATATTCTACGAACTGATCATAACAACTTAAAACATAATGTATCAGTCATATCTCAGGACTTAACAGAGCTCCGCTCCTCATTCCAATTTCATTCAGATGAACAGAAGGAACTTAAAAACCAAGTTGATGAAATTAACCGCCACAGGGCTGAACAATCCAGCCTATCTATTAGCCTCCTTGAATCGAAACTGGAATATCTCGAACAACAGGCACGGCATTGCAATGTCGAAATCTGTAATGTATCAGAAGCACGAAATGAAAACTTGATGCAAGTTATAGAGTCAATTGGCAATGCAATAAACTTTCCAATTGCACAAAAAGATATCATATCTCTCCACAGGGTTCCTCATGCTCACCAGTTAACAAATAGACCAAAAAACATAATTGCAAAGCTTTCGTCGCGCATCATACGAGACAACCTTCTAGCCGCTTATCGAAAGGTCGGGACGGTTAAGTCAGACAAGCTGGGTTTGAGCGGTACATCGACGACTATTTATATGAACGAGCATCTCACACTGAAAAGGAAACATTTATTTCGGAAGACAAAAGAGATCGCCAAATTGCATCAATTTAAATATGTCTGGATTCGGAATGCCACTATACTTGTGCGAAAACGTGATGGAGAGGCTTCATTTTCCATACGCTCAGAGGAAGACTTACGCAAAATTAAAAACAGTAATTCAAATACTGAAAATGGAGTCAAGCCTAGCCCGTTGCCATAGTTTTCAGGGTTTTCGACATCTCTCAGTACTTCTCTGTAGTTTCAATGTTTTATTAGCTTTTAACACTTTAATTTGCTTTGTGTATGTATCATCGTACTCGCGTTCTAAACAACACGGGTGTTTTCTCATATTTTTCTGTTTAATTGTTGTTGCTCAAATATTAATTAACAGCTTTGTGGTAAGTGCTTTTATAATAAGTAATTTTTATGTTGATAATTGTCATAATTTTATACTGCCGTTATGGGTGAACTATGTCATGCTACTTCAATTTAATGGCTATATTCACTTATGTCTTCGTCTCATGTTGTCATTCTCCAGCTTAATTCTGTTTAAATATAAAATAAAATTGTATCCTTTAATACGCAATTCTAACATGGTTGATATTGTGCTCAATATACTTGGAACTATGTGGCATCATCTGATTGCTGCTATTGTTATATATAACTATACTGTAAAGAATTCACTCATAATAATATGTATAATATTATATTTGAATTTTTCATACAACTGCATCGTCTTGGACAAGTGTTGCTGCGTAACTGATGTCATTAATGTAATTTTAAGTTTAACATATCTCTTTTTACAGTTCTACATTTTGCGTTGCATGTACGGAATGTACGGATGTCAGATTGAACCTAAACTATTATTAATTAATATGTATATGTACAAATTCAATCGCAATGACACATAAACACCTATCTCTTTACTACCAAAATTGCAGAGGCATGCGTACAAAATTACATACGATATACATGTATATTTTGAACAGTAACTACGATATTATTGTGCTCACAGAGACATGGCTGGTTCCGGAGATTAGTGACAGTGAGTTCATTGATCAGCGCTACATTGTGTACAGGTGTGATCGTGACCGTGACAATACCAAAAAACTGGATGGTGGTGGCGTCCTTGTTGCAGTACTACGAACACTTAGACCGACTGAATTTAATATGTCGATGGGCCCCGATAATTTACAATCTCGTAACCTTGAACATATAGTCGTTGAGGTGCCTAGTATTAAATTATCTAAACGTCACATCATTAGTGTCGCTTACATACCCCCAAGGACCCTTTCTTCCACATATGAACTACACTTTGAAAACTTACAGAAGATCCTGGGTGATCCAAATCAAAATGTCGATTGTTTCTTCCTAGTAGGCGACTATAATCTACCCGAAATAACTTGGAACACATCTAGCTCCGTACAAGGCTGTTGTCTGGGCATGGGCTCTTCTGTAACTTGTCACCATCTGAATAACTTAATTTCATTGCTTGGTGCTTCTCAATACAATCACGTGGTAAATGCTAAAGGTAAAATTCTTGACCTACTGATTTCGAACCAGACGTGTAAAGTGACGGCTCCATTGACTCCCCTGCTACCCATCGACGCACACCATCCGCCTGTTGTTTGTGATATAGCTCTTGACGTAGATATTACTCCCATGAAAAAGCGCCCTCTTCATAAATACAACTTTTATAAATCTGATTACGACCAGATCAATCGCAAAATACAAGATACCAACTGGACTGAACTTCTTGCCCCCCGTGAATCCGAAGAGGCTTTGAGTACATTTTACAATAGGATTGACGATATCATTAAAGAACATACGCCCCCAGCTGCATCTAGAGTCTCTGGTTTTCCGGTATGGTTCTCAAGATTTTTAATAAGCATTTTCAGGAAAAAACAAAAAGCGTGGGTTAAATGGAAAAAGTTTGGTAATCTTGCAGATTATGATTATAAGAACGAAATATCGAATGATCCTCAATCTATCTGTAACATGTTTTCTAATTTTTTCTCTTCTGTATACGAACCAGCCTCGGCACCTCTACCTCAATGGCAACCACCTTCTGACACTGCATCCAATGATATCTCTGTTACGGGTCTTTATTTCAAGCAAGAGAAAGTTATGCTAGAACTGAAATCCCTGGATCCATCTAAGGGACCTGGGCCGGACGGTCTTTCAGCATTTTTTCTTAAGAATACGGCCGAAGTAATTTGTATGCCCCTTACCATAATTTATAACAAATGCATTGTTGAGGGTGTTATGCCAACGGTTTGGAAACAGGCCAATATCACACCTGTACACAAGAGTGGATCCAAGCGTGATGTTGAACAGTATCGTCCTATATCTATTTTGTCTGCCTTGTCGAAGCTTTTCGAGAGGCTTGTACATAATGAACTGTATCCTATACTACATAACATCATCATTGAACAACAGCATGGTTTCGTGAAAAAGCGTTCCACAACTACTAATTTACTCGTATTCTCTAACGATCTATTTGAACAAATTGACAATCGTATACAAGTTGATGCGGTGTATACAGACTTTCGAAAGGCCTTCGACAAGGTAGATCACAAGTTGTTGCTGGATCGATTAGCCTTTAATGGAATTCGTGGTAACCTGTTGCGGTGGTTCATCTCTTACATTACTAACCGGTGCCAAAAGGTGGTTATTAATGGCTACCACTCTAATATTACGCGAGTTACATCTGGAGTCCCTCAAGGCTCTATTCTTGGTCCTCTCTTATTCATCATATTTATCAACGACATTAACAAATGCTTTCACAACTCTAAATTTCTATTATATGCAGATGATCTTAAAGTATACAGACCTATCTGGAATATTCAAGATTGCTATCTCCTACAAGAAGACCTGGATAGACTTACTGACTACTGTTACAAAAGTAAACTTCAATTAAGCATACCTAAATGCAATTTTCTCAATTTCACTAAAAACAAGAACGTTATCAGGTTTGCATATGCGTTGTGTGGTGTTCCACTGGATAAAGTAAACGCTGTACGAGATCTTGGTATACTTTTAGATTCTAAACTTTGCCTTGACCTCCACATTGAGCACATTGTGAATAAAGCGTATAAAATGTATGGTTTTATAATGAGATCCACCCAGGATTTTAAACGTACCTCATCATACCTATGTTTGTATAAATCACTTGTCCGTTCACAGCTTGAGTACGCCGTATCCATATGGAACCCCTATTATAACAAGTATATCGACATGATAGAAAAGGTTCAACATAGGTTCCTGCGTGCAATGCATTATAGATGTCATAGATCATATCTATCTTACAGCCAGTTACTCAGTAAATACAAGCTCTTGACGCTCAGTTCTAGACGTAAGCAGTTGGAAGTAATGACGTTGTATAATATTGTTCATAGTCAATTTAATTGTACTAGCTTAAATAATGTACTTTGTTATGCAGTCCCTAGAACTGTGCACAGACGTCGGGTACGTGCAGGCAAACTCTTTGCGGTGGGTTCCTGCCAATCTAACACTGGTTTGCGTGCACCTATTCGGCGAATGGCAGCAACGTACAATGAGACCTTTGAACACATAGATATATTTACATGCTCCCTGGCAAAGTTTCGAAGACTTTTATATGAAACACTGCTAAGCTGATTCTTTTTTCTTTTTTCTCTCTTCTTTCTTTACTATGCATGTCTTTACCATAAGTTGTAATCATATCATATCACACATCCCCTAAAGAGTTGTGGAGTGGATGGGTGTGCTATGCGATATTGTGTATAGTAAAGTAAATATTATGTGTCGAAAAATATATTCAGCAAGTGTCGCATGGCTCAGTTACTACACCGTGATACTTTTTTGGGGAATGTGTGGTATAGCATGCAATGATTTTATTTCATATGGATGTAATTATTATATAAGTATGTGGGTCAATGTGCCTGCAAAGCTACTTCCTAGCAACCTATAGTTTTTTTTTTTTTTACACTTAAGTTAATCTGTGGACAGTGCTGTGGGCTGCATTATTACTTATGTATCACTGGTTCTCCATAATTATGTTAATATCATATAATGCAGCTGTTTACTGTTCCTCTTTTAATAAAATAAAATAAAAAAAAAAAAAAAAATTTTGACCCCGTACAGTATACTTCCCATTGAATTGAAAAAAAATCTATCGTTCGTATATCTAGACTTCTTGGTGCTATAATTACACCCTGAACTATCCAACTACATTGTTAAAAATCAGCTCAGAGTACATCGACGTGACGCGAGCAGTCGCCAGTGAAACGAGGCGGAGGAAGAAGTTGCAGTGCAGTAGGTACGGGCTTTCAGAAAGTTACATTTTATTCATTATTTTATGGCTTATTTAATTGTCATTTCATTGAAAACTAAAGATAACATACCCAGAAAGCTACTCATAATATTTTGATTGTCTTACTAAATTTTATTTAGTTTTTATAACGCGTACAACTGCTTGTATGTCCAGTATACTTCCCGTCGACGAATTACTAGTAAAGTAACTGCCAAATACCATTGTCCAGTATTCTTCCCCTTGCCGTATTATTAGAAAATAAACTTTTGCCATTTCCAGCAATAATATTTTTAGGGATCCCCGCAAATAAAATGTTTTACACCTCACTAGTTTTTGTTTTCAGAGCTTCAAGTCTAAAGGACATCGCTGGGTAGCATTAGAACTACCTGAAAATGCTTCTTCGGATGCAACCACCGACTGGTGAAGTAAATAATTGGTCTTAACCTATGAAATAGCCGTATATAGAGAGTTAAAGTCATTTTTATATAAATATTTTTTATTCCTATCGATCAAAATATGCACCCATGCTATCGATGCATCTCTAGCAGCACAGTGGTAATTTTTCAATGCCCTTGGTGCCCCGCCCTGGTGTAGGAGTAGCGAGGACGAACGGTTAACCACGGCTGGCCGGAGATTTGCGAGTTTCTCCATCATTGTGTCCAGTTCCTCACAATACACATACGCAATAATGCTGGTGTCATTTGGTTAGAAACTGTGATGAATTATACCGGCACTAGACCACCAAACAGTGACAATGACTTTTTTAGGGGTAAGTTTTCGTTTGGGACATCACCTAGGCGGTGAACTATGGTCTAACCGACATGATGACCGCTTACGATTATCAAAAAGAATCCATATTTCATTGCAAGTGACAATGCGATTCAAAATTTCTTCGTTTCTGTGTCCGTTAAGCAACGCAAGGTATACCTCAACGCGTTCGTCGCTGGCAAAAGTTCGATTCTCGGTCACGTCCATTACCTGCAGGACAATAGAACGTGTCCTCAATAACAGGCTCCTGGCGTACCTGGAAGCTAATGACCTCCTCAGTGATCGTCAATATGGCTTTCGCCGGAATCGGTCCACTGGGGATCTTCTCGCGTACGCCTCTCATATCTGGCTGGAGTGAGGCCATCGAGAAATATGGGGAAGCACCTGCCTGGACATCTCGAAGGCCTTTGATAGGGTATGGCATGATGGCCTTATTAGCAAGCTTCCAGCATATGGCTTGCCCGCTGGTTTCTGTGCATGGATATCGGATTTCCTAAGTGATCGGTCAATTCGCGTAGTCATCGATGGCTGCTCGTCAGATCAAATGGCAATAAATGCCAGGGTTCCTCAGGGCTGAGTACTCTCTGCAACCCTTTTTTTGCTGCATAGCAACGATCTGCCTAAACCCGGTAACTTTAGGTACGCAGATGACAGTACGGTTGTAGAGAGTTACACATCCAGCGGACGTGCCAGTGCGGCTTCTAGAGAGTCCATGGTCGAGCGCTTGAACTTGTCCCTCAAGGCAGTCTCCGATTGGAGCGATGCAAATCTGGTCAGGTTCAATGCAGCTAAGACCCAGGCGTGTCTTTTCTCTGCCAAGAAGAGGCCTTTCCATCTGGCCCCTACTTTCCAACATGTATCCGTTCCAATCACTGACCAGTTTGAGCTTCTTGGCGTTACTTTGACGTCGAATCTTAAATTTGTGTCATTCATTGAATCCAAGGCCAAACTAGCTGCCAAAAAGCTGGGAGCCCTCGCAAAGGTGCGAAAGTACTTCACGTCGGAACAGCTGCTCAACTTATACCAAGCACAAGTTCGATCGTGCATCGAGTACTGTTCGCACCTTTGGGATGGATCAGCAAAATACCAACTGGAGGCATTGGAAGTCATTGATAAACGTGCCAAGAGGCTCAATAACAACGACTCCCTGGTTAGGGCTAAGCTCCAAAGCCTTGAACATCGCCGCACCGTTGCTAGCCTTTCGGTCTTTTATCGGGTACATTTCGGAGAGCGTGCTTTGGAATTCCCCCATCCCCATTCCATCATCGGACGAGCAGAGATACGGCGAAGCGTCACCGCTATATGGTTGAAGTTCCACGGTCTCGAACCAAGCGGTTTGACTCCACATTTATTGTGCGAACTGCCAGACTGTGGAATTCGCTGCCCGCCTCTCTGTTCCCTGATAAGTATAATCTGGGTATCTTCAAGGTACGAGCGAACCGGTTTATCCTAGGCAAGCGAGTTCCAACTTAGGCCGCATTATGACTTAAGATCAGGTGAATTGGGTCAAACGCAAGTCTATTTAATAGTAAAAAAAAAAGATTTAAGCGTAAGTCAATGTAACTGTGAGACTCATTTCCTAAAACAGTATGACTGTTTTCCTACGGAACCACTTATTTCTTTTACTATTTTTCTTTGACAATCGGAAGTATACTGCATATGGTTGGAGTACATAAGTTTCTTACAAACTTGATAATGTCCAGTATTAATAATGGACGTAGGTTATTCAGGAAACTGAAATAAGCACATTTTTTCAGATATTTTTTCTAGTGTTTCCTACAAACTAAGAACCAAAATCTGTAACGATTTTACATATTTAATAATAAAAAAATCCCTCGAATTAAGGGCTAATATTATCAAAACTATTCGTTTGAATGCTACGAGTACCTAAAAATATTACTAAAATTATTATTTTAAATGCTACCTATTCAACGCGTTCGATCACGTTAATGTTCACAAAGTACTTATAATAAATGATGACAATAAAAGTAACGAACAATCTAGAATGAAACTGTCAAAACAATAAAAATACAAAACAATATCATCGAAATGATACAAGCCAGTAAATTTCGTGCAAACGAGAATATGAAAAGTAAACAAAACACAGGAGGATTGTCAAATTGTAAAATGTCCGTGGTGCGCCCTTTCCCAATTTTAACTCGCATTTTTTCAACGGGACGGTGGTTGACATTTTGTTTACTGTAACACTCAGCAATATTAAGAGCTGCACAATTTTGTTAGTTCCTGTTGTAAATATTTAACATCATTTTCCACTTGAACAATCTGTTTTAGTTTGAATTGTATACTTGCTTAATAACAAAACTAATGAGTTTATAAGTTTTGTTGACCTTAGAGATTTCTAAAGTAAGCTTGATTATGAATTATGATATTGTGGTCTATTAAACAATCTCTTCTAGTTCTATATTTAACTGATCGATGAAAAGCATTCCTAAAATTTTAAAGCAGTAGAAACCAAAGTGAAATAAAGCAGGCAGGTTACAAATAAACAACATTTAGTGAGTATTTGAATATTTTCTTGATAAGTGCTAAAATATTCAAAAGATCTTACCGTAGTAAATTGTACAGCACTAGCACAAATCATAAGAGAGCATATAATGACATACAAAAACATGACGGGAGACAGCAGCGAATTTAATTTTGATGAGAATCTGAAAAATAAACACAAAGGCATGAAAGACATTCCAAAATTTATTTGTATGGAATTTATGCACATTGCTATTGAAATAGGTAGACGAAAAACAAAAACTTACTTCACCATGTTTAAATGATGTAAATGACACTCCTTAATCCTTTTTACGGCTTCATCATAATTAACTAGGTCATTGTCATTTCCAAAGAGTCTTTCGCAATTCGCAGATAGCACTTTCAGTTGTCCGGCAAAAAATGTCATTATTACTACAGCAGTAGAGTCAAAATTCGCCACAACTGTGCCGCCGTAGAAACATGCAAATATCTGGTTAAAAGTAGCAATCCAGTAACCGCAACCTCTGGTTCTGTCAAAAGGAATCCAAGAGCTCATTATCTCTGGATATGGTGTGGTTCCGTTTCTTACACTCTCTCGATAAGTTGGGGACGTCCAGTAAATAAGAAAAGGTGCAAGGATAACTGTAAAAACTGTGGCCGCAACTAAACACCAGTAAAGGTATGTGACTCTTCTAGCATATTTTATGTATTCGAACAGGATATTGTTGACAGTTTCATCTTTTTTTGACAGTTGTGAATATTCTGTTTCGGACACATATTCGAAGATTTTTTTCCAAACGTTTTGGTAAAATACTAAATTACAAGCTTTGATTACACAGACAGTGCTCAACATAGTTAGGGACAAATTTCTCATAGCCATTTCTAAATTCTTCCTGATGATCCAAAGTTCTATATATTGGGATATCACAAAAATAAATGCAGCAAAATGCACCAAATTATAGAAGAAGCTTTTCCCACGACTTTTTTCCCACAAACCTCCGTACCGAAGGGCCAAAACAGTTGGCCCTAGTAATGGATTGTTAGGGTCTTTGAAACGATTTAAGAATTGAGATTCCATTTCGGTGTCTTTACGAACGACGGCATCAAGTTGTGACAGAAATGAAAATGTGAAATTTTCGTAATACTGGTACTACACTTGCAAGCGAATTGATTATTTATTTGTGTTAGTATTACTTAGTTATTCCTCCGGTGTGACTTGTATTAAGTTAATTTCAAACAATATTGTTGGGTTAGTTATTTTAGGTGGCTGGAAGGCCGAGGTTGAAAGGCCAACGTTTAGATTAAGTTATGAAGAATGCTAAAATTGTTTGCATTAAACTGAGATTGGGAGTGTAATGACCAAATACTGAAGATGCCGTTAAGTTTCATGCTGACTGCATTGATATAAAGTGAGAGAGACAGCACAAGACTTAGAGGTATCTTAAAATTGAGTATCGTTTGAGTATTTCGCCACAAGCTCCTTAAAATAACCAAACAATCAAAAACTGCTAAAAGATACACGATGTTTCTGAAATTTCTTCTGCATCGACCATAATTTCATTTCCAAAACACATTTTGTAAAAGTCCAACTTCTTTACGCAAGTCCTAAAAAACGTATAAAATATTATGAAATAGTAACTTTTTCCTCTTCGTAATATCCCAGTCACACTGACCTCCATATTTCTCGAGTTGATAGAGTACCGGGTTATAACTACCGACCTACGTTATTTGCAGTAGTTTATTTCGGAGTTCATTCATTCTGTAGTTTTCAAAACAAACTGCTGCAAATAACAATACAGAATGAATGTACTCACTACTATGAATGCAGCTTCTAGATAAGTTTTAATCAACTCTTTTGTGTGAAATCCTCGCTATTTGTAAGTAATTAAGAGCTACAATTCCGCTTCGGTAATCGTGTCTTAACCAAATTATTACTCTTATTTTGTTCTAAATGTTTCGTGGAGTATTTTTATTTATTTATTTATTTATTTTACTATTTATGTGTGTTTGTGTTTTTTAGGATGGGCATGTTTTTGGTTAAGTCATCAAAAAAGCAAGTAGTAACTAAATTGAAATATGAATTAAATAAATATAACAGTGCTATTTCTAGTATAGAAAGATAGCTGGCGCGTGTGTTGGATCATTCGGCTCCTTTCAAAATGGTTGAGCTGAATGGTGCTGTTCCACGTGTCATGTTCGTGAACGGGCGCTGTCAGACCTAGAGATTAGTCAACTCTTAACTGCAATGGCTTTTATTTTGATTCTTTTTTTAAAATGTTTTATATTGCTCTTTGCCTGCATTGCTTTCACATACAGAAGCATCATGAATAATGTAATCATTTACCAGTATTTTGTAAAAACTTGATTTAAAAGAGTGTCCGTGAAGTTTCTTGTTCGTTCTTCTCCATAGAGACCTACCCTACGTTTTGGAATGAGCAACTAGCTTCAATTTTCTGACTAATGCTTGAAATAAATAAACTAATGAAATAAATGCTTTGACTTTGACTTTTTAGTTGAAATACTTGGTAATTACGTACTATCGTGGTCACACCCGCCTGACCACCACTAAGTTCATTTTTGCTTGCACTCAAAAGATGGAAGCGCTCTCTACCCCGCCCCGTTGACTTCGCAGGCGCCAAGGGATTTTTTTTTTAACTGAGCTGGCGGGAAAGATAGTACCTACCTACTAAAATAATGAATTTACAAAAAAATCTTACTGGTGTAGCGTTTGAAACTTGTATATAGTAGTAGATCAACAAATTCTTTATTCATGTTCAACTTTTACTACTTTCGATTAGGTGCTTAAACAAATATTTTTATAATGAACAAACAGCCACACCGATGAACTGATAAGTTGCGCAGCATGGGCGGACAGATGTCAAGCAAATTGGTGCTTTGCACGTAAAACAAGAGAGGTTGTTTTTTAAATGGGTATTTTTTTATACTGTGACAACCGACAATTTGGCCCTCTAAATTTCCACTGTTTTTGCAAATGTGGCGAGGTAATTGCCGGCTTCAGACATGATGGAGTAACTGTCATAAACCATTTTATTTCATACGTTATTGCTACCTATGTTTTCTAAGTATTGTTTATTATAATTACATATTTGGGTTTTGTTTTTATATTTATATTTTGGTTAATTATCATGTTGTTTAATTATTCGTGATTTTATTTATTTATTTTACTATTTATGAACACACAATTGACAACACAGGAAAAAACATTATAAAATAAGAATATGTTAACGCCTAGTCCGGAGATGCGCGGGGTGTCTGGACGGCCCCTCCTCCGCGACCCAGCCGACATAAACGCGTGTGCGGGACCATTTTTCGTGCGATCAACCAACTATTGTTATAATAATTATTCCGAACATAGAGAACCAAATCATTGTACCAAAATTACAAGTAATAAACAAGTAGTCTATTACCAACCAGAGTATATTTCAGCTCCGCACACTTTACCTGACACATAGCACAAGCATTATAAGGACTAACCCTAGACATTTTGGTGCCGTGATCAGGATATCAGGATATTGGAAATTGCGCAAATCTAAAAAGTTTTTTCAAAAAAAAGAAAACCGCCTTCAAAAACTATTTATTTTTAATTTTTATTTTTCGCTTTTGAGTGTTGCCATCCAAATCCAATAAAAAACGGTGACACACTTAAAAGAGATTGTAAATCCTCCAAAGATTGCAGAAACTAAAACGTCGTCTAAGTATTTTTTTTGGGAATTTGTTGATTTTATCAAAAATGGCTAGATCAATATTGGTACAATTTATATGGGACCATTTCGGAATAAACCCCTTTCCAACAAAGAATAATTTTGCAAATCCGTCAATATATGACAGAGTTATGCCCGAACATACATAAAAAAAAATACAAACATTCGAATTGATAACCTCCTCCCTTTTAAAGTCGGTTATAAAGAAACAAATTGAAAGACAAGACCAAGGACATAAGGAGAATAAAGGACAAGGTCTTTTATTCTCCTTATGTCCTTATGTGCTTAAAAAAAAGTAATGGGCTTACCAATGGGTGAGCCCATTACTTTTTTATTCTTGACTACCTACTTTTCATGT
This sequence comes from Charanyca ferruginea, assembly GCA_947361185.1. Classification (NCBI taxonomy): domain Eukaryota; kingdom Metazoa; phylum Arthropoda; class Insecta; order Lepidoptera; family Noctuidae; genus Charanyca; species Charanyca ferruginea. Next base: position 16,027,949 of record OX376077.1, on the reverse strand, counting down.
AATGCAAAATTTGTAAACAATTTTTTTTTAAAGAGTAAGTATGGAATTTCTCGCCCATTCTTCTCCATACGAAACTACCTTTTGGAAGGGGCAACTAGAATCAACTTTTTTAATGACGTTTAAAAGTGCCTTTTAATGGTCTAATTGAAATAAATGATTTGACTTTGACTTTGAAAGGAATCTGACGAATGTGACCTCCAGCACAAATGTCTTTATATTTTTTTTTTAAACGTGCCAGATGTAAATGAACGATTGACAAAAAAAAATTGACAAAATATCGTGCAATATTTGATAATCCCTTTTATCAATTTTGCGTTACGTTTCGCTTTTTATGTGTAATGGTGTGATTTGAGGGGGGTGTGTAGCGTTTGAAATAATAACAAAAGTTCTAATGATAACATGACCTAATTTCAATTTTTTTTTTGATATAACTATGAAATGATATATTGAATTATAGATATAATTTACCTCTACTTTGTTTTGTCTATTTTTGCAATAACTGCTTAGATTTCGAACGCCTGTCATTTTGATTAGCCGTGATGGTGGCAGAATAAATAATAAATACTGAGTCAGATATCATCTACTGTTATTGAATCATTTGAGTTAGGTTAGGTTAGAACAGTGACCATTAACGCGCGAAGGCGAGCCACGGCAGCGGCCGCCGAGCGCCAGCCCTTTTTTTATCACGATACTTGAATACTATCTTCCAACCAATTGATGACGGAAATTTTATTCAACAACATAATAAGTAGATTTTTTTTCCCAACAGTAATTCATAATCATGCCCAGAGGACGCTAACCATCTGTTCCTTTAGAACAACAAATATTACACTCTTTAAAAAATATATCGCTGACCTGCAGGAAATAGACATTGTAATAGAAGAAACAATGGGTAACTTCTATAACTATATTTCTTGTAATAATTTACAATATTGATCATAAACAAATAAAATACACACTGTGCGTAGAACGGAAAAATGTGTACACTAGTTCTCAAAGCTGTCCAGCCAGTGAGGCTGAAGCAGTCCGAGAGCGCAGCGAACACACTCTGACCCGAATGCGCGCGCGATCGTCTTATATAGCGGCCGGTCTGCGGTGGGGCGCTAGGCTCCTCCCTCAATGGCGTCTAGTGCTGCGACGCGTGCGCGCGGTGTGATGTTGAGTTGCTACAGTCTCCCCCTCTGGATCTGAAGTCGTCCCGACGATGATCCAGGATCAAAAGAGTTGGTCTTGGGTCTGCCTTGCTTCTTTACTCGTACCTCGTCGTCCATAGGCTTGGGTGGGTGTTTTCGTGGCCGTCCTCTCCTTCTGATAGGCTGGACGGGGTGCTCATCTTCTCCCTCCCCCTGGACCAATACTGCTCCGATCGCGTAAGAGCTTGCGTCACTTTTTATTAGGTAGGGTTTGGTTTCGATATCAATTGCGTCGATGCGTATTTCCCAACTATTTGCGTCAAAGAGACTAGCACTTTGTGGGGATAATTCAATGTCTTCCCGGTGAATGTTGATTTGTGCGTCTCGCAGCATGAAATCTGTAAAGCTGGGAGAATAACCATCGAACAGGCGTGGTTTCTTGCTTGGCGAAGACGAGCTGGCTTTGGTGTTGACGGAGGTTCAGGTATTTCCATCGGCGGAGGTGTTGCTGGTGGAGTAGGTGGAATTGTCGCAATGCTTGGACTATTTTCGCTCTCTGTCATAGTAAGCGAACTTATTGGGCTTGGCAAATCCATCATTTCACTGATGACAGTAGTCTCAAATATGGCAAATTCTTCAGTGTATAGCTCGTATTGCTCTTCTGGTTCTTCGATAAAATTCCATGTAAACTGCGGCATGTTAATTACCATACCCGCGTCCTTTAGAAAGCCAACACCCAAAAGAGTGCGGTTCTCCTTTGCTTCGGGTAGCACGATGAATGTCGTCTGCACCTTTCGACCTAGTAAGTTAACGTCGGCTCTGCACTTTAGCACTCTTTGACTTTTCTTTACTCCGTCAGCTAACGTTAAGTTGACTGGCTGTTCCTTGAACTTGCATCCACATTTGACTAGCGCCAAGTACAAGGAGTACGATGCAACACTCATCTTCGCGCAAGTATCAATATAGGCAGTACCTTTTATTCCCTCGATCTCCACGAACACAACAGGCCGGGAATCTGTATCTACCTGTACATCGATGGCACAAAACTTCAAGTCTTCCTTCTTAATGGGCGACGAATTCTTACAGGTGGTACAGTTGCTTCTGTATACCCCGGGTGTGCCGCAACCGTAACAAGAAAATTTGGGTTGTGATGGAGATGGTGCCTGCGTCTGTATTTCAGCAACATCTTTCGCCACCACCGTGACTGAACTTTCAACTCGCTTCTTCTTTCGGCATACTTCCGCCGTGTGTCCCGGGTTTTTACAAAACGTACATCGCTGCTTTCCTTTTCGCATCTGAGCTGTAGATGTTTCGGTATGTTGAGCTCCATGTGCGTATTCTTGCAGAGTTTCTTCGATACCTCGTGCTGTTTCTAGGAGCTTCTCGAAGGTTGGTACCGTATCTCGAGGCATGCGGTTTCGTATTTCCAAACGTATGAGAGCGAACACCAAATCTATTTGTTGGGTTTCCGTAAGTGCGGGAGGAGGAAGTGATGCAAACAATGCCCTCTTCTTGGCAATAAATGCTTCCATGGTGACATCAGACTCCTGGGCCCCATGTGTGATATCGTGACAAATCATATACGCTGGTTTACGGGGAGCGAAAGTATGGCGAAGTTTGTTGCAAAATTCTTCCCACTTTTCTACACCGGTTTTCGCGCCTTGCCACCAAACTGCTGCTTCATCACGTAGAAGAAGTGGAAGTCCCTGAAGCGCATCCGAGTCACTCAACCTTTCTACATTTTTGTAGGTGGTAGCTGCTGCTAAAAAAGCCTCGACTGCGTCCGTGTCCTTTTTCCCACTGTAAGTGATGTTGCAGGATGCAAAAGTTCTCTGTTTAGAAGCCGTGATGGTCTGTAGGAACATCTGGAATTGTTCGTTGGACATCGCCATCTTCAATGTCCGATGTGGGAGTCTTCGTAGATTATCTAACTTGATCCCTGGATTCGGCTCCACGTTGGGCGCCAGATTGTAATAGAAGAAACAATGGGTAACTTCTATAACTATATTTCTTGTAATAATTTACAATATTGATCATAAACAAATAAAATACACACTGTGCGTAGAACGGAAAAATGTGTACACTAGTTCTCAAAGCTGTCCAGCCAGTGAGGCTGAAGCAGTCCGAGAGCGCAGCGAACACACTCTGACCCGAATGCGCGCGCGATCGTCTTATATAGCGGCCGGTCTGCGGTGGGGCGCTAGGCTCCTCCCTCAATGGCGTCTAGTGCTGCGACGCGTGCGCGCGGTGTGATGTTGAGTTGCTACAACATTAAATATATCAGTCAAATTTTTAAGGCATTAAGTCCGCCTTTGTTCCTTTGTGCATGAAGTATAAATAAATAAATAAATAATAAATTATTAAGGAAATGTCTCAAGAAATTATAATAATAATAATAGAGCTCCTCCTCATTGATATGGCCATTAACCAGCAGGTTCGTCGTTCCCGGAAGGATCTGTCGACATGTTGGATAGACTATAAGAAGGCCTATGATTCTGTGCCACATACATGGCTCATGAGGGTGTTAGAGTTGTATAAAGTTGATACAACTCTGCGCACCTTCCTGATGTCATATATGAGCCAATGGAAGACGGTCCTTCGCTATCCAGGATTTCGGCAGATCCGGGAGAATAGCGAACCGATAAGGATCAAGCGAGGTATATATCAGGGCGATAGTCTGAGTCCACTGTAGTTTTGTTTAGCTTTGAACCCTCTAAGCACGTTGCTGGAGGTCTGGGCTATCGGTTGAGTAGAGGAGGTCAGGTTATATCTCACCTCCTTTACATGGATGATCTGAAACTCTTTGCCCCCAACAATTTGCGACTGATGGAGCTACTGAAAGTAACAGAAACGTTCAGTGGCGCCATCAGGATGGAATGTGGTGTGGACAAATGTGCAGTCATGCATGTGAAACGTGGGGAGATTGTGGAATCCGTGGGAACCCATCTCTTGGATTCCATACACCTTAGATCCCTCTCCTCAGCCGAAACTTACAAATGCTTGGGTATGTCGGAAGCGTTAGGCATCCTTCCATCCTTCAACGGATGGGTCATGCCGGTTTTGATCTACTTGTAGTGACTTTGTAAATATCAATGTACAAACACATTTTATGATGTTTTTATATGTATATAATTTGTTCATAGATATTCAGCGTAGCTATGACAACGAAAAATATCAGGTGTGTCAAGAAAAAGAAAATTGAGATTCAATAGATTGGATTAAGTTTTCGGACTGAATTGTGTAGCTACGCCGCGCTTAATCTTTATCGTGCCTCTTACTTTTTCTCCTTCTCTATTGTGAACGCAGCATTTCATTCAGTTATAAAATTAAATTTCATTCTTTCAAGTACTTCCCGTTTACTTTATTACATACTCTTATACGTTCTACATTGGTGACCCCGTTTAAGAATATGTTAATGTTAATTAATGCTTATGAAGTCGAAGATATTATTGACAACCCTCCATCCGCCGACAAATATGTTAAACTTAAAAGTGAGCTTATAAATCGACTTTCGGCTACGCGAGAGAAGAAGATAAAGCAACATCTCATGCACTGGAACTGAAGAGCTGGGCGACCGGAAGCCTTCTCAGTTTTACCGTCACCTCCTAAATCTTGCTGGCCCAGGTGTGCCGATTGAGTTCTTGCAGACCATATGGACAAGCCGTCTACCCGCCAGTACAGAGGCAATTATAGCTTCCCAGTCCAAACAGGACTTGGCTGAGCTGGCTGAGTTGGCGGACCGGATACTCGACGTCGTTGGCAACCAGGTGGCATCAACATCAGCCATCACTTTTGCCGCATCGACGTCGAGCACCCCGGGTAACAGTGCGCACTCCGAGATTACCAAACAGGTTGAGAAGTTGGCGGAGAGGACTGACCGATCCCGTAGTCGTACTCGCCAACGGTCCAGCTCAAATACATCGCAGTCCGACTATAGAAGGTTTCCCCAGTACTGGTACCATCAAAATTTTGGAGACCGAGCTAGGAAATGCGTGAAGCCGTGCGACTACCCTGCATCGGGAAACGTACGGGACAATCTGTGTAATGGCGATCGACGATTGTCCGAGTGCTGGTCGCTTATTCGTCACCGATAAAAGGTCGATGATGCAGTTTTTAGTCGACACCGGAAGCGACCTCTGTGTTTACCCCCGATCGGCAGTATCAAAGCGACTCGAAAAAAGTACCTACGTTCTGTGTGCGGCTAACGGAACACCGATTTGTACATATGGGTTCATAAACGTAACTCTAAACTTAGGGTTGCGCCGCGACTTCGTTTGGAGATTTATTGTTGCTGATGTAACAAGGGCTATAATAGGCGTGGTTTAATTTGATTGTTGATTGCAGGAACCAACGCCTCATCGACAATCATACGACACTTTCCACCCCGGCGTCGCCTGTCCGTCGTTCTGACGACATCTCTTCGGTAAAAGTAAGTCTCGGTGAGTCCGCATACATTCATTTACTACGGGAATTTCCCGACATCACCCGCCCACATGGTATACACCGCATTCCGAAACACAACACAGTACATCACATCCGTACTACACCAGGACAACCAGTATCGTGTGTTATATATTTCTAATGTTGTATATTTTTTAGCGCTATTATTTTAATTGTTTAAATAAAATTAAGATACCCAGATTCTGGTTAGTTCGGTTTTGATTCAAATAATGAAAACATTGTTATGGTTTTGACAATATGAAACTTTACACTATTGATATTACAATATTTATTTCATAACATAATTATAGATCTTTCCAATACATTTATATCACTTTAATTAAGTAAATAACAATAGTAATAATTTTGTTATTATTACTATTATATACGAAGATTATTCAATTTCGTACTAATATTCTCTGTACTAACGGCTCGATGACGTAAGTTGTTTGTTACTGTTTATAAAAGCGAGGTTCTACCGCTTGACGGAACATTCTTAGTCGAGCCGTCGGACCGAGCAGATCCTCAGATAAGTACTTTTCTTGTTCCTCATTGTAGTTGGAGGGAAAAATGTATAATATGAATATACTATACTTATATATAGTTTAAAATGTATAGTTATATAGTGTAATAGTGTAATTATATGACTATTATAAGTTGTATTTTCCATTTTCCATGTAATATTTTTGAGAATTTTTATGTATCATTAAGTAATAATGAATATAAATAATGATAATGATTAATAAATGTAAATCTAACAATATTTTTAGTATGACTATTTACGTGTCCAAAATGATATAATTATTATAATTTACCCTCTTGAACAATAAAAGTGTAGTTACAATGTTAATGAAGCTTTATTTTATTGAAATGGTTTAATTTAAATAAATATGTGCTCTAAATTTGCTTGAATCTTATTTTTATATTTATACTCTTTTAATTTTTATAACACGTGCACACCACGCAGATTGGCCCCTGACAAATTAAAAATCGCCAAAGACGAATTTGAGGCAATGTTGCAGTGTGGCACTTGTCGCTTGTCCGAATCACCGTGGTTCTCGCCTCTTCACCTAGCACCCAAAAAGGACGATGGCTGGCGCCCCTGTGGCGATTACAGGATATTAACGCACGTACGATCCCTGACCAGTACCCCATCCGACACATCCATGACTTCGCTCATAGCCTGTCTGGCTGTGTCGTGTTCTCAAAAATTGACTTAATAAAAGCGTATAATCAGATTCCTGTCCACCCAGAAGACGGCCCGAAGACTGCGATCACAACACCGTTCGGTCTTTTCGAATTCCCGTACATGACGTTTGGTCTTCGTAATGCCGGACAGACGTTTCAGCGCTTTGTAGATGAAATGCTCAGAGGTCTGGACTTTACGTACGCGTATCTGGACAACTTTTTGGTCTTTTCGAAAGACCAGAAGACCCACGAGCACCACCTGCGTCAACTTTTCACCAGGCTCCGAGATTACGGTATGGTTATCAACAGTTCCAAGTGCGTCTTCGGAGTGTCGGAAGTTAACTTCTTGGGCTACCACATCTCAGCCAAGGGCACAAAACCATTACTAACCAAGGTCTAGGCTATACAAAATTTTCCCGCTCCCGAAACCGTAAGAGAGCTGCGGAGATTTCTTGGGATGCTCAACTTTTACCGCAGGTTCATCCCAGGCGCAGCAGGCTACCAGGCACCCTTGAACGCTCTTCTAACCGACTCGGTGAAGGGTTCACACCCGGTACTTTTTTCACCCGAACAACACGAGGCATTCCAGAACTGCAAGAACAGTCTTTGTAAAGCAGCACTGTTGGCTCATCCTGACTGCAACGCTAAGATGGCGTTGGTCACTGATGCTTCCGACAAAGCCATGGGCGCAGTCTTACAGCAACTGAATGCAGGGGCTTGGGAGCCTCTTGCCTTTTTCTCGCGGAAACTAAGCGAGGCACAGGTTAAGTACTCTCCATTCGACAAAGAGCTGCTTGCCATTTACGAGAGTATAAAGTATTTTCGACACATGCTGGAAGCTCGTAACTTTGTCATTTACACAGACCACAAGCCTCTGACATTCGTCTTCCACTCTCGTAAAGAGAATTGCTCCCCACGGCAGTTCCGTCATCTGGATCTAATAGCCCCGTTTACAACGGACATCCGACATATTTCTGGAAAGAATAATGTCGTGGCGGATAACCTTTCACGCGTCGAGGAGATTACTCGACCTGTGCCTGTCAAAAGGATCGCTGCAGCTCAACTTAAGGACCCCGAACTGAAGCAACTACTAGATGGAGATACCGCATTACGCCTGCAACAAGTTAACCTACCTGGAACACAGACACAGCTATATTGCGACGTCAGCACCTCTACGCCAAGACCATTTGTGCCCAAGGAGTTGCGCAGAACAGTTTTCCTTAGCCTGCACTCCTTGAGTCATCCGGGTACCAAAGCATCCGCTAGGTTGTTTGCTGATCGATATGTGTGGCCTGGCGTTAGGAAGGATTGCCATGATTGGGTTCGCTCTTGCCTAGCTTGCCAGCGCTCGAAGATCACACGACACGTCTTTGCTCCATTAGGAGCTTTCAAATTACCATAATCAAGGTTTGCATTTATCCATATAGACCTGGTGGGACCTTTGTCATTGTGTCAAGGGTTCCGCTGTTGCCTTACCGCCGTCGATCGCTTTACACGTTGGCCTGAGGCAATACCATTAGCAGACATAACTGCAGAGACAGTGGCAAAGGCTTTACTTAGTGGCTGGATTGCTCGTTTCGGTTGCCCATCGGATGTCGTTACCGATAGAGGTAGGGAGTTCGAATGGGCACTCTTCAAATGCCTGTCTGCCATTACTGGTTTCCAACATCGCAGAACAACAGCGTACCGGACAGCTTGTAACGGACTGGTGGAAAGATTCCACCGTCAGCTCAAGGCTGCAATCACCTGCCACGCAAATGACAGTTGGGTGGAATCTCTACCACTAGTTCTGTTAGGCGTTCGCAGCGCATACAAAGAAGACGCTCAGGCTTCGGCCGCCGCATTAGTTTACGGTCAGCCAATGCGCCTTCCAGGCGAATTTTTTGACCCACAGACTGCTGAAACTGTTGACATGACGGACTACCTTTCAAGACTCCGGAGTATTAACCAGAATCTGCAGCCATCACCAGCATCCAGACACAACAGCAACTTCAAAACCTTCATTTACAAGCATTTATCCTCTTCAACTCACGTGTTCCGTAGGGACTGTACTGCTGTACTGTTGTTTACTGTACGGGTGGTCTTAAACCGGCATACTCCGGTCCTCATAAAGTTATCCTAAGAGGTGACAAGGTGTTCAAAATAATGGTAATCGGTAAACCGGTTACAGTATCGATTGACCGCGTTAAGCCGGCCTTCATACTGCGTGAACCTGACAACACATCTCACTTACCACATACCACAACCATGTAACACCACAGTCACCACTCAGCACTAACACTCATCACTACACACCTAATGCGGATAACCGTAGCTTGCCTTCGACCGACGAACACGCGACGCGGTCAGGGCGTCGCGTTAGGTTTCCTGACTTTTATCGCCCTTGACGGTATTTGGAGGGGGTATAGTAGTGACTTTGTAAATATCAATGTACAAACACATTTTATGATGTATTTTGTATGTATATAATTTGTTCATAGATATTCAGCGTAGCTATGACAACGAAAAATATCAGGTCTGTCAAGAAAAAGAAAATTGAGATTCAATAGATTGGATTAAGTTTTCGGACTGAATTGTGTAGCTACGCCGCGCTTAATCTTTATCGTGCCTTTTACTTTTTCTCCTTCTCTATTGCGAACGCAGCATTTCATTCAGATATAAAATTAAATTTCATTCTTTCAAGTACTTCCCGTTTACTTTATTACATACTCTTATACGTTTTACATACTCTTTCGGCATACTCAAGTGGACTCAGACGGAACTGGACGCCCTGGATAGGAGGGTCCGTACATTGCTGACCGCAAATCGGATGCATCACCCACGGTCATCGGTAATGAGACTGTATATCCCACGGAAGTGCGGAGGACGAGGCTTTCTTAATGCTAAGTCCCAGCACAACCGTGAGGTATGCAGTCTCAGGGAGTACTTCCTTAAAGCCGACGTGGGGATGCACCGAGATGTGGTCTCAGTGGACAAGGGTCTCACCCCGCTCTCCTTAGCGAACGAGAACTGGCGCAAACCTGTAGTACTAGATACTAATGACCGCAAGAAGGTATGGAAGAGCAAGGAGCTTCACGGGCGCTTCTACCGAGCTCTACATGGACCTGATGTAGACTTCTTGGCGTCCGTATCCTGGCTGCGATTCGGTGACCTCTTTGGGGAAACCGAAGGTTTTGTCTGTGCGATTATGGACGAAATTATGATGACGAACAACTACCGGAGGTATATTGTGAAGGACGGCACGACATTTGTCGGGCATGCCACCGACCGGGAGAATCAATCCGACACATTATCTCTGGGTGCTCTCGTCAGGCTAACGGAGACTACTTGCATAGACACAACCTTGTAGCTAGTATTATCCACCAGCAACTTGCTCTAAAATACAGGCTTGTGGAGTCGGAAGTACCGTACTACAGGTATGTGCCCGACCCAGTTCTCGAAAATGGCCATATCACGTTGTATTGGGATCGATTTATCATCACTGACAGGACTATTGTTGCCAATAAGCCTGACATAGAGGTGATAGATCGATTAGATCGTCGCGCAATGATTGTTGATATAACTCCCGCATGACGAGAACCTCGTGAAAACTGAGAAAGATAGAAAAATAAAGTATCTTGACTTGGCTCGCGAGGTTGTCGACATGTGGGATGTGAATACAGCAGTAATTGTGCCGATAGTCGTTACGGCCAATGGAATAATCTCCAAGAGCCTTGACCAACATCTCAGGAGGCTCTCGTTGGGCAGTTGGATCAAGGGCTTGATTCAGAAAGCGGTACTCCTGGACACGGCGCGTATTGTTAGGAGATTCCTCTCTCAGAAGCCCTGACCACCGGTAGCTTGGACCCTGTTCCCGATACCGGTGGGCTACGATTTTTTATATTTTTTAATGTTTTTTTTTTTTACTAATATTTAAAAATGTAATATAATATGTATAAAAAATTAATAAATGTGAATAATAATAATAATAACAGCTCTGCACATGTCATTCTTGCGGCATCGCGGTACTTTTACAGAAACCCTCACCAATAATGTTGTCGATAAAAACCCTATCGACTGCTGAATCCGGTGAATTTTTCGAAAGCTCTGTTGAGCAGTCGGCCAATGATGCTGCATCATTCTTGTTTCACATTGATGTACAAAAAATTAAACCCATTCGCACCATTAAGAAACGTAATAATTCAAACCACTGCATGACTTATTTAACTCTGCCTAAATTCAAATGGTCGACTTCGACATTTTAAATTACCATGGTACTGAAGACGAGCAAAATTTCGGCAAATGAACAAATTGTAGTTAAAGGCCAAAGTTCCCAGTGCAAGGCACAGATATATTAGTATTTTAAAAGGACTGTCAATTTACATACAGCCTCCTGCATTGTATCGAACTTTTATCCTGAATACAAACACAATGTCTTAAAAAAGTCCAAGCTGAGCCCATACAAGCGGCAAAAGAAGAATGACAAAAATCGGCTCGAATAGCGAATAGCGTCCGACAGACTTTTTATATTAATGATAATTTATAATATAAAACAGTAAGAATTATACAGTATATATAAAATCTGTAGAAGTACACCGTTTAAAAGTAATTTTAAATAGTTATTCAATTTTTCAATACGTTTCCTCTGCAATTTCAATTAGAAATGTTGCCAATACCAAAATAAAATAACATCGATAAAATGAGGTACTACTACTACTAGTAATATAGTTCAGTGCATCGATACGAAATTGCACTTGCAAATCGATTTATGTGAATTTATGACATGTATAAGTCGTAACTCGTAATTCTTATAATAATAAATAGTGTTTAATTATATTTTTGAATATATTATACAATAATTTAATTCGAGTATCGATACTGTTTAGAATATTAATTATTATAGTGCTAGCAACACTTTTTCTTGTAGTTGTTATTGATAATTGTCAAAAAGTTTTAATTTTTCTCATAAGAGGCAAAATTCAAAGCAGACATATGTATAAGTCGAAAAATATATTATGTTTATATCATAATTAATAATAATGGAAGTGGGAGAGAGGTAATTGAGCAATATTGTTGTAATTGCATAGTCGGGCGAAGAACTGTAGGTTGCTGTGCACATATAATGACTGTATTATGGTACGGTTGGGCAAAACATCAAACAAATATAACCCCTCCAGCCCAGTTTTTAGACTATTTATTAATTAAATATGATGATGTACTGTTTGGTGAATAATAAATTGTTAAAAAGTAAACATGTTTTTTTCCATACCTACATCTCAAAATAATGTAAGTAGGTATGTTATAATTATGTATATTTACTATGAAAACATATGATTATGCGAGGATAATGTGCCACAAATCATTATGTAATTAATAATTTAAAAGTTTATTTCGTGTTATCGTTAAAATTAGAAGTATTAAGGGGGCAAATTTAAAGAACTATAACTTTTTTTGGTGTGCTTCTTATAGAAAACTACCAATTCAACATCAAAGGTCACTCATTATCAGTGATGAGTGCATCAGTCTAAATATTGATAAAAACTGCATTTTAGATAAAATTAGTAAATACAAATAGAAGCACCTTAATTGTACTTTAATTGTACCTTAATTGTTGAGTCGTATAATGTTAGTTTAAACAAAGATGACCGTGTTCTTTATTATTCTTCAAATCGGTATTGTTTGTTTGAGTAATTCTTATGGTGAAGAAATCAATTTATACGGCGACGCTGGAGAAGCTTATGCTATAGAAGTTTATATAGGCCATCCCCATCAAAAGCCTGACTCCCTAGAGGACGCGTCCCCAGGTGGCATTCCATAGGGGAATGCTCGATGGAGGGTCAAACCTTCATAGGGTAGGAGGGTATGATGTGTATCTGCCCTTTAGGTTTAGACATCAAATAGCGCGGCTATTAGCTTATAGTATTAACTCAGACATAAGTAGTATGTCGAAGTCTTGTGTTATTAGCTCCACATCAATTAGTAATGATACTAATAATAAGGTGGTGACCCAGAATGATTGTAGCACTTATGCTATACATAATTATACAAACTGTACGAAGGAGGATCCATGTGTCATTATGAACCAGCCATCTATTGATGCGAGTTGCACAAGTGGTAGGAACTCACTACCTGATATCATTGAGGTCCGTGGTCAAACTCCGGATAATAATTTAAACTAGTTTGTATGACAACAGAAGGTATCAATAACCATATAGTTAAACCTACAAACAACAAGGTACCTTCTTGCTCTCATAAAGTTAAGTTGCAGAAACAGCAGAATACCTTGAAATTATTTCATCAAAATATTCAAGGTATTTCATCCAAATTATTAGAAATTGAAATGTTTTTAGAAAAAACCATGTTTGACATTGTTTGTTTTACTGAACATTGGTTAAAGGATTACCAAATGCTAATTAACTATGAAAACTATAGTGTGGGCAGTTGTTTTAATCGCAAAGCTATGTCGCGTGGAGGCTCATTGATCTTATTAAAAGATTGTTTAAAATATAAAGAAAGAAATGACATAGTTGGCCTATCGGTTGAACATTGCATCGAACTTTCCTGTGTCGAGCTGGATGAGCATATTATAGTGTGCGTGTACAGACACCCAAGCTACCAAAACTATTCTTTATTTGAGTCTGTAATGGAAGATGTATTAGCGAAACTTGCAACGTGTAGCAAACCCTCAATTATTTGTGGTGATTTTAATATTAATGTTTTAGAAAATAATTTGAATAGTAGTCGATTATTAAGCCTTTTTAAATCATTTAATTTGTCGAATGTTTTCATGGAGCCTACTAGGGTAACTCCAACTACTGCTACCTGCATCGATAACATTTTTTGCGATTGCGACTATGTAGATAAAGCTATTGTTAATTATTTACCATCGGATCATAGCGGTCAAACGGTAACATTTATGTTCAAAATGCCTACGACAAAAGTGCAAATACAATTTAGACCAATAACAACTGGTAAATTAAATAAATTTAATAAAACTCTAAATAATAAGTTAAGTACTCTGGACCACTATAACAACGATGCAAATAAATTGTATAATGATTTATTTTCTGTGGTCGAAACTGAATTCAATAAAAATTTTGAAAAAAAGGCGAAATATATTAGCCGTAAGTTTATATTTAGTGACTGGGCAACTAAGGGTATTAGAAAAAGTAGAGAAAGACTGTTTGAGCTGTATGGCCTTAAGCCTTATATTAACACGGAACAACAAGAACGCACAACGCAACAAGTATGTTGCTACTTATTCTAAAACTTTTAGAAATACTTGCAAGGTAGCGAAAGCGCTATACATTAGTAACAAGATCAAATCGGCAGACGATAAAATAAAGACAGTTTGGAAAGTTATAAATAACGAAACTAGCAAGAAAAAAGTTCGTAACGCGGAATATACATTGGAGACATCACATGGTCCCGTAAGCTCTAACATAGAAGTAGCTCGTGAATTTGTAAATTTCTTTACTAGCATACCAATAAAAACCACGGAAGCTTTGAATTCCTCACCTGACGACTCAATTGCGTTATTAAAAGCGAACGTACCAGGCTGCCCGGTAGAATTTCAATTTAAACATATTGACCCCATGACCGTTTTAAAAGCTTTTCGGCAAATCAAAATAAAATTTACTGAAGATCTGTGGGGTATGTCTATTAAAGTTTGTACATCTATCATAGAAACAATAGCACCTTATTTGGCTTTAATATTTAATATGTGCGTAGACCAAGGTGTTTTCCCAGATTTAATGAAATTTTGTAAGGTCATACCTCTTTTCAAATCCGGGGATAGTAAAGATACTAACAATTATAGACCCGTGTCCGTGTTGCCGGCTTTCAGCAAGGTTTTTGAAAAGATTATGCTTAATCAGATGCTTGCTCATTTTAACACAAATGGCATATTACACGATCAACAGTATGGTTTCACCAAAGGGCGTTGTACGACTGACGCCGGTGTCACTTTATTAAAACACATATTTACTGCGTGGGAAGAGGCACAAGATGCCATAGGAATCTTTTGTGACCTCTCCAAGGCATTTGATTGCGTAAATCACGACACATTAATTCGGAAACTTGGGCATTACGGACTAGGTAAACTTGTGCTTAGTCTAGTGAAATCTTATTTAAATGATAGACAGCAGCAAGTTCAAATAAACGGGGTGAATTCACATGGTTTAAAAGTACAAATGGGAGTTCCACAGAGCTCAATTTTAGGTCCTTTCCTCTTTTTAGTTTATATTAATGATCTTCCCCGGTTATTCAAAAACCAACTACAAATGGTGTTATTTGCCGATGACACGTCATTAATTTTTAAAATAAATAGACGGGCTCAAAATCTTGACAACGTAAATAACGCCTTACTTGAGGTACAAAAGTGGTTCACGGCTAACAATTTAGTATTAAATGGAAAAAAAACTAAGTGCATCAGATTTGCTTTGCCAAATGTTAAAAATAGTGAGTGTGACATAGTATTGAATAAAGAGAAACTGGAATTCGTCGATAAAACCGTTTTTCTGGGAATGACGCTCGACTCAAGGCTACAATGGGGTCCTCATTTAACATCTCTCGCAGGACGGCTAAGTTCGGCAGCATATGCTGTCAGAAAGATCCGGCAATTTACTGATGTGGATACCGCGAGACTGGTCTATTTTAGTTACTTTCATAGTATAATGTCTTACGGTATTTTATTGTGGGGACGAGCTGCAGACATCGATTCTATTTTTATTCTGCAGAAAAGAGCCATCAGAGCCATTTATAATCTGCGTATGCGCGATTCTCTAAGGGAACTGTTTAAGGAAATTAACATAATGACGGTGCCTTGTCAATACATCTATGAGAACATCATGTACGCTAGAAAAAATCTGCATCTTTTTGATAAAAGAGGTGACAGACATAATTATAATACTAGAAATAGGGACCAACTAGTTCAACCAGGTTTCAGACTGGCTAAAGTAGATTCGTCTTTCATGGGGTACTGTTTAAAGTGTTACAATAAAAAATATAAAGTTTAAAAACTAAAACCCGACCACAACAAAAAGTGATCTAAAAAGTACAAAACAAGAAAATATTTTACACAGAAATCAAGACATAGGTACAAGTGGTTGCATGACTGTATCCCATATGAGTGCGATGAACATGAATATAATGGCATGCAACCACGGCTTACCTTGACTATTGTGTACCTATGTCTTGATTTCTGTGTAAAATATTTTCTTGTTTTGTACTTTTTAGATCACTTTTTGTTGTGGTCGGGTTTTAGTTTTTAAACTTTATATTTTTATTTAAACCATTTTGGAGTCACAGCTAAGTATTATATATTTAATAGGTACTAGTGAACCCCTTTCCAATGATACTAAACACGGTATGCGTATCTTACTTTATTTGGTAATCTTTCCTTTTTTTACAATAATTTGTGACAAATCACCACTAAATATTATATAAATTTGAAATGTACTAGTGAACCCCTTTCCAATGATACCAAACACGGTATGCTTGTCTTCATTTTTTTTTTTAATATTGGTTTTTTTGTCCGCCAGAGGGCGCCACATTGGATTCGGTGATACGTCATATAGCCTATAACCAGCGGACGATCAAGACGCTTCTAACGATACCTCATTTGTTCAGTTCTGATAAGTAGTTTAGGAGCTATGAGCGTACAGATGAACATACATACATACATACATACATACATACATAGCCTGTCAAACTCATAACCCTCCTTTGGCTTTGCCGTAGTCGGGTAAAAATACCTCCCCACATTGTTCAACTAAATGAGACAAAATTTAAGACTTGTATTAAACGCACACTATGCAACCGAGCATATTATAAATTGAGTGATTACATCACTGATAAAAATGCTTGGCTGGATGCCGGTCTAGCTCCACAACCATAAGGGTTCATAGATTAATTGATTAGCATTTGTAACAATTTTTGGAGCTGCTGAAGATGTAGTATATAAATTATCTTTGCATTGTATAAACACAATGTGTTAGTATTATATAATTTTTCGTAGCACATACATGTGAGCACTATGTTCTTTAAAGCTACCATTTACGAGGACTCTCGACCTCTCATTGACTTGAATATGCTCTGGCGGTTGGGAGAGTCATGCTCACTTGAATGTCTCGCTGCCGGTGGCGCATGTGTTGGATCATTCGGTTCCCTTCAAAATGGTTGAGCTAAATGGTGCCGATCCGTGCGTCATGTTCGTGAACGGACGCCGTCGGTTGGGACTGGTCATCTCTTAGCTGCCTCGGTTATTTTAAATTTTGGTTTGAATTGTTATTATAACTATATTTGTCTCTAGACCTCTTTTAACATGCAAGACGTGTTACATTGTTCTCACATTGTACCCTTAGATTCAACATGAATGATGTAACCTAAATTTGTAAAATTTATCTGATTTTAAAAGAGTGTTCATGGAGTTTCTTGCTCGTTCTTCTCCATAGAAACCTACTGTTTGGAACGAGCAACTAGCTTCAACTTTCTGACTGACTGACTCTGACTGACTGACTCTGACAATTCAAAAGTACCTGTAAATGGTTTAATTGAAATAAATGATTTTGAGTTTGAGTTTGAGTTTGAGGGAAATAAAATACCTCCCGCGGACCACAAGGCCGGAGAAGGACACTCCGTCATCAAACCCCTGCCCCGGGCTTCTTCGTCATATTCGGAGTAGAGGTCGCGGGCAGTGCTGCATGTCTAGGCTGGGGCACGCAGAAGAGTTGGCGGCGGATGAACCCTTAGCGGGTCAACGGCGGCGCTTGCACCTTGAGGACAGGTGACGGTCTTGGCGTCAGGTGGCAACCGGCCGTAAAACACACAGCCAAAACACAATCTCCTGATACAAAAATGAAAATACAACATAAAAAGAAAGAGATAAACACTAGGGTTCCCCGGAAGCGACGGTTAGAGCTCCGATGCGATTCATGCGATACACTCTAGGGCGTCTCCTCTAAGCGACGGTTTCAGACACAGCGCTACTAATATGCGCATAGCGACATGGAACATTGTTTCACTGACCGGACGTAGCCAAGAATTGGCAGAGACTTTACATAGACGAAATATAAACATATGTTGTATTCAAGAGCTAAAATGGAAAGGTTCGAAATCTAGGAATATTGGTCAAAACTACCAACTATATTACCACGGCTCGTCGACCAGGCACAGGGTGGGCATTATACTTGATGGAAATTTAAAACAAAGAGTTATTAAAGTAGACCGAATAAGTGATAGAATTATGTGCGTCAAACTCGCGCTCGATAATCAGCCCTGCCTCAACATCATTTCTACTTATGCACCGCAGACAGGCTGCAGAAAAGAAGAAAAGCAAGCATTTTGGGAAGAACTACAAGAGGTACTCCAATGTATGCCAAATACGGAGAGGAAAATTATTGCAGGAGATCTTAATGGACATGTAGGCCAAAAAGCCCAAAGAGACTGCAATGCTCATGGAAACTTCGGATATGGCACTCTCAACGATCAGGGAAAGGACATCTTGGAACTAGCATCAAACTTTGATATGTCTATAGTCAACACCTTTTTCCAGAAAAAGGATGAACACCTAATCACTTACAAAAGCGGAAGGGATTCCTCACAGATTGACTTTTTTCTGTGTGATGCGGCTATACGTAGACTCTTTCGCGACTGCAAAGTTATTCCGGGAGAACCTTTAACCACTCAACATCATATTCTTGTAGCCTGTCTAAAATTACCGAATTGGAATAAAAACCGAAAAAATACATCACTCCCTAGAATCAAATGGTATAATCTGAATAAAGCCGAAGGATCCATAACCATGAAACAAGTAGAAGAGTATCTCGCAGACTCTGTAGACAACTGCGACACAAGGGACGCCAACGTAGCCTGGAATGATTTACATACCCACTTTATAACGACTGCCAAGAAAACCTTGGGGATATCCAAAGGCAGTAAACTTAATACCGGTAAGGATGCCAGTTGGTGGTCTAGTGAAGTGAAGCAAGCGCTTGCCGAGAAGAAATCTAGTTTCAAAAAGTGGCAAGAAACAAAAGCAGAATTGTATAAAATTGAGTATATGACTGCAAAAAGGGCTGCAAAACGTGCTGTAGCCATTGTTAAAGCGTCATCGGAGGACGCGCTGATATCTCGACTACAGAACGCTGAAACAGAAAAGGAAATTTTCAAAATTGCTAAATATCGAAATAAACAATCACAAGATTTTAAACAAAACAAATACATCAATGATACATCAGGACAATTATTAACTACAGACAATGCAATAAATAACTGGTGGCACGAATATTTTCAAAAACTGTTAAATGAAGAATTTCCACATCAGCAAATGACACTACTCTCCCCTATTCTTGGTCCTTTAGAAGTCATTACACCTATCGAAGTTAAAACCGCTATTACTTCAATGAAAAACGGCAAAGCTACAGGCCCTGATGAAATACCTGCAGAGCTATGGAAAAAAGCAGGTGCTTACGGTGTGAAATACCTAACATACCTCTTTAACCTTATTTTGTCAGTTTTTGTTGCCAGATATGTGGAGACTGAGCAACATGATACCATTCTATAAGAATAAGGGAAATATAGCGGAGCGTGGAAACTACCGAGCGATCAAGTTAACGTCACATACCCTTAAGATCTGGGAAAGAGTAATGGTCAAGAGACTTTATAAACTCACAACCATCTCACCAAACCAGTGTGGGTTCACTGCCGGAGTGGGCACTACGGATGCGATACATACTCTGAGGACACTGATGGACACATACAAAGCCCTTAAAAAGGACCTGCATATGGTCTTTATAGATCTGGAAAAAGCTTTTGACCGAATACCGCGTCAGCTCATATGGCAAGCAAAGTACCAGAACAGTACATAAGTATTATTCAGGACACGTATAAAAACGTGACCACACGAGTTGTTTCACCTGCTGGCATGAGTAACAGTTTCGAAGTGAAAGTCGGCGTTCACCGCTCTTTAATATTGTCATGGACTACATCACCAAAGACCTTCAAAAACCGGCCCCATGGACACAATCCTCTATGTGAAAACTGAAAGTTCAACTTTACAGTCCATCTTATTTGACTTTCACAAAATCTGATTCTAACTATCACAATTCTTTGGGAATGTTCACTAAATCCTAAGCACATTTTCAAAGAGTTTTAACAAAGTGGCCCTCATACCACACGCACATCTATTTTTCATTTGGACGTACGGTACCCTAAATAGAAAAGTGAATCAAGGAGCAGATTTAATGCAGTATTATTTTTTTGTTTAGGGGGGTCCCTTTCTCTTTTCTCATCTTCTCTATCTCCTCATGCCTGGCCGAGGAAAAAGAAGCTTACGCTTTCTGAAGAAGCATTCTCATAAAAATATGGTTTATGAACTTTATTTTTGAACAAGAATAAGAAGGACTAATATGAGTAATAGTACTTTTGAGTCACTAGATTTCACACATTATTATAAAATTCTGAACTTAAAAGGATTGGTTTAATTTTGCGTCGTACTTCACAGAATCAAAAATAAACAAAAATCGTATCATAAATTATGTAATATGACTACAAAGCTTTCCAAAAATGTTAAATTACATGGACAGGTATCTATCTAAGTTAATTTACTTTGATCTACGTATATCTCGTAAATACAATTTGTATTATAATATTCTGCCAACCAACGTGATGTTAACCCAAAATTTCAGAATTTCAAATCAGAATATAACAAACACAAAATTAATTATTAAATTCAACCGAAAGCAGAGTGACAATTTGTATTATAATATTCTGCCAACCAACGTGATGTTAACCCAAAATTTCAGAATTTCAAATCAGAATATAACAAACACAAAATTAATTATTAAATTCAACCGAAAGCAGAGTGGTACATGTAAACAGTCAAAATGTATTAATTAATCAGTATTTTGTATATTTTAAACTAATTGTGTTAAGAAAACAATAATTATAGCGATGCTTGGTGAAAATCTTGTTAATTAATCCTCTTGAATCTGTGAGAATAGCGTGAAGAAACTGTAGGAGCCTTTCATGATCTGAAATGAACAGAATGGTCGAACATCAATATCTACAACACAATTTTATTATAGGACTGTTACTTAATTTACAAAAAGACAGATAAATTTTTCGTCAGAATGGCTAAATGATTCAAACTACTCTTTACTTTGTCAAAGTGACAGTGACAGTACGAGACTTAACGGCATCTTAAAATTGAGTAGCGTTTGAGTATTTGGCCAAAAGTCTAGCTTTTGTTGTAACGAACGCATAGGTACCACTGTTTGAACGCACTCAAAACTTGACGTGTCAGAGTTTGACATACCAATGAGATGGCGGGGGTAGTTTTGGTTGTAACCATATTATTACCTAGTAATTAATATTGATGGAAGCCTAACCATTTATTGATAGAAATAAATTTAGCTAGACTTTTCGAACGCGTGTAAGCTACTCTTATTGGTTGACGGGATTATGAGTAACCAATCACAGCAGGTTAAGACAACTACCTGTAGGCCATACAAATATTTAATCCGTGCGGGAATTGAACCCGCGACACACATCACAACAGCCACTGCCCCAACCGTCCAATTCATCTGTTAAGTTTTATCTTTCCGTGTTAAAGAAAGAAAGAAAATAAAGGATGGTTACTAATGTTGTTTATGCGTACCTCAATAAAAGTAGGAACAGACAGTGTAGTGTAAGGTCCAGCGTCCAATATTAACGGCTGGTTTAACTTTCCAGCTAATAGGAGCAGTTGTTTGCGGACACGCACATTACCTTGCCACCAGTCGCTGTTGTAGATTCCTCTGTCTACTTGGTTACTCTGTAAAAGAGAACAGCAAGTCACATTATTCAAATTGTACTGTTTTTCTATCGTATCTTATAAAAATGAAAAATAGTTTATTCTGCTCGAAAAACAGAGACAAACTTTGTTCAATAGATAGATACTCCACATCAGTACATCATCTTACTACCTTTGTCCCATGTTACTTTGGGTCGGCGCAACATATTTTCCCATTTCGTACTTTCTACCGTCATGCTATCATTGATTCCCTTATCATTCACATCATTCTTCACACAATCCATCCATTTACTTTGGCCTTCTTCTATCTCTCCATCTATCCACATTAACATTCATAATTCTTTTGGTCACATGCGTTTCATTATCTTCTCTTCACATCCTCATAAAAAGACTACCCAGACTGACAAGATTCCCTTTCAACAGTTGTCACTGGTGAATATATTCATTTCACCTTATCCATAATTCTGGTCCCTCCATCTCAACATTCTCATCTCCGTTACATACGATCATTATTCATCCATATTCTTCACTGCACAACATTCCGATTTATCTCTAACTTGACGGACATCTGCGGTTGTTCCAGTGACCTGTGGCCATTTCGTCATTTCCGAGTTGATCCGGTGCGTTACGTCTCAGTCTACTTCGCTATCCCCTTGGATAAGCGACCAGAGGTACCGAAAGTCGGAGCAGGTCGGTATTGGTGTTCTGTATAGAAGCATAGGACTAGAAAGACCGCCGAAATCGCTAAATAAGTATCCCGTTATAGTTCTGCTTAATTTCAGGCCAACACTCTCCCATATTTCTTCTCTCTGCACTGGACTTCACATCAGTAAATAAAACCTATTAATTGATGTTGTTACGAGTTTCTTGAAATGGGTATGTCTACACTCACTTCAAGAAATGCGTCAAGCATTGACGCAGTAAAGACAGTTGGTTTCCAACGAGTTGTATAATATGAGATTGATTGCTTTTTTATTACACACACAAGCACACGCAAACACCCCAACTAATGTTACCACACAAGCAAACGGCCCATCTAATGTTAAATGGTCACCGCTGCTTATAGACATCGGCTTTAAGATGCGTTGCCAACCCAGAGACAAAGTTGAAATGTCTCTTAAACCTGTCATGACACATGCACCTATACTCTTCAAACCAGAACAAAGCAACGCTGCTTTGCGACAGAAATAGGTGTAGAAGTACTTCTCGGACGAGCTCCTTCAGCTTGGAAGAGCTTTACTACTACTATTTGTCATGTGTGACCCAAATGAACATGGAAGAGAGTTAAAACACCAGTTATAGGCCTAGCCAAGGGGAACACCCAAATATTCCGAAATATTTTATTCCGAATTTCGATATTTCGATTTTTAAAAGTCCGAATTTCATAATACCTAAAAATTATAATCTCTATTAGTTAAAATCACAAAAGTTATTTTACCGAATGTCGTAAATCCGATTTGTTTGTTTTCCGATTTTCATATGTTCGAATAATCAAATGCTCGATGGGTTCTCGGTCCGAAAAACGAAATTCCGAATTTCAATACTTCGAAGAAACTGTTAAAATTAGGATTCTGATTCAATTCAGCTACGCATATATATTCAAAATGGTGTCCCCTTGTTTCGCAGACAGAAATTTCATAGAATTTCGTTTCCCAGAAAATGTTTCATATACCTAATAATTGGTTCTTGTATTTTTATTTCGACTATTATTGTTTCAAAGACTATTTACTTGAATGAAACATATTTCACAGAAACACAATTCAAAGAATTTTTAATCACATTTTTTTGTTTAACAAACTTATCAAACAGTAGAATTACTTTTTGACGAATATTGTTTATTCGGTGTATTTTTCCATGGAATTTATTTCAACAAAAATATATAGGTATAAAAAGAAAGACAATAACAAAAATAATCTTAAAAAGTCAATATGTTGTGCTACAAAAGTTAATGACAGAAACGAATTGCTGCGAAACCGACTCCACGTAGTCTTGTCTGCCCTACCCTAGAGTTTAATTTAAATTCGCGTAGGCGCGGAGGGGCGAGGCGGTCAGCGAGCTGAGGAGCATGTGGTTTTAACGCCCGCCGCCGCGGCTGAGGCTGGCCGGCGAAGCCGGCCAGTAAGCTGAAGCTGCGGTGGTGAGCGTGAATACCATCTGCGACGATAAGCTCGCGTGGTACCACCGGAGCCCCGCAACGCCGTAGCCGTGACAGAAACCATGCCTGCTGCATATTGCATGTTCGCTTGCATGTTGCGTGCTCGCTTGCATGTTGCATGATGCTTGCTTGCTTGCACGATAAACAATTGCACGATAACGATAAAGATAATCGGAATTTTAATAATCGGGATTCGTATTTTTGATGTTTCGAATTTTCATTATGTCGGACTTTTTGTTATTCGATCTTTTGAAACTCGGTATTTTGAGAATAGTAATTATAAACGTTCGGAATTTTAAAATTTTAGTATTATAAAAATAGGATGAATGATAAATCGGAGTTGCCATATTAGGAATTTTAGGTATTTCGTAATCCGCAAGTTCTAAAGAAAAACAATTTACTATAGAAAGGTTCTATACGCATACAATTATTTTCATTAGTTTACTTTTCTGTACATGGGTGGGGCAGGATCTGGCATTGTCATTTATCTTGGACATCAAGAATATCGGTGAAGGGAAACATCGTGAGGAAACCTGGACTTATAATTAATATAAGTCTGAAATCGCCAATTCTCTTTGAGCAAGCGTGGTGATTAATGCTCGTGCCTTCTCTGTATGAGGTGATGCCTTTGCCTTGCAGTGGGACAGTTATTTTAGGCTGGTATTTTTATTATTATAATAATAATTATTATAATTCAAAAAATACTTCAGGTAATTATTACCTGAAGTGTTACTTCGTTGCTGTGCCAACAGTACAAAAAGAGTTGTGAAATTAAGCCCGACGTGTACTGAAAGACCCAGAGTTTTTGTGAGGCTGTAGCTTGTTTCTGAAAAAGAAGGCATTACGTTAATTAAAACAAATATAAAAATATGCGGCCTTAATGCCTAGTGGCCTTTAATTAATATAGGTACCACTATTTTGTACATGAAGTTTAAATAAATTAATCAATACACACATACATACTTGTCGAGTGTTTCTAATTTTTGGGTGATATTAAAAAACGAGAGACGATGAACAAAAACATAACTTACTAAGCAAGTAAAAAAAAAATGTTTTCAAAAGAGTTTGCACTCAAACAAGTTACCACTTATAATGTCTGAAAAGTTTTCTTTCATAGCTGAATCCTGGGGTGTAATTCTGTAAGACCTCATTCTAAACTTCGAATCTGAATCCGCTGTGAGTTTCTTGATTGACATTCTAAAAACTCGGTTGATAATTCGAATTTACACTAGCGCCACCCTTGCGAGCGTGTCAGCGAGTTGAACTAAATTGACAGGGAGATTTTGACAGATAAAGTATGATGATGACGTAACAAGTGGCATTCTGTAAGGTATTTTCCCCATCACTTCGCACTCGAACCCGATTCAAACTGTCAAATATATAAAGGTCATTTTGAACCTTATGCGAAGTGAGAGTGAATAGCGATGTGAGATGTGAGTTGTTGTTTGAATTTTACAGAATCGACCTACTGTACTTATCTATTCTTGTATTTATTATTATTCATCATAACATAATCGTCGTTATTGTAAGACAGTTAAACAACGTTTAATACACTCATAGGGTAGTCGAAACCATTTCTTTTTATATAAAAAATAGTATAATTATATTAAAGTCCTCTTGCACCACTAGTCACCTAAACACAATAAGGGCTAAACGATTTTAAAAGATCATTCTATTATCGTTTGATGACTAAAGAGATATAATGATGATTTAAATTGTTTGACGAAAATGTAGTGGCTTATGGTGCAAGCGGGTCTAAAATTAATAAAACCACATACCGAACTAAATTGCACTACGCTGCCGCAAATTGTTATGGAGCACATCAGCACATAAATAAACATGGTTGGCGATAGTAGTGAGTTAAAGATCGAATAGTGTCTGTAAATAACATTGGATTAATAGTACTAGCCTGTTTTGTTCAACTACAGGACAAAATTAAGTCTCTTCTCATACAGAAAAGACATGTACGCATAATTATTGAACTCTAGCTTCTGGCCGTCCGCATGGAAATCAAGTACGCCTATAATATGCAGAAATAATGCAGCTTCCGATCATTGAAAGATTTTTATTTATTCAGATCTGTACTTCCACAAATGATACCTCTTACAAACAAATAATGTTGACTCTTTATAATATTAAAATTAGATTGATTTTCTTGCTTGCTTGCTTCAGTGCATGTTTTATAACGATGTTATTCTTTACAGTTGATATTTCAGTAAGAATCTTGGTGACAAGTGGCCCAAATTAAGTACTTTTAGGATTTATCAATTTATTTGGATCACTTCTTAAAGATGTTATTACGTAAATGGTCGCCATTACAGCGGACAGCGCAATGGGCTCTTTTTGCAGCATTTTATATGACATAACGAAGTATTGTTGGATCTATAGCAGCTATTTCGCAATGAATAGTGACTTTCAGTTCTTCCACAAATGATGGCTGATGACATATACTTCAGATTAAAAAAAAAAACCACTTGCAAGAGTCCGGTAGCGTTAAATCAAGCGATCGTGGTGGCTAGTCAAAACCACCATTTTTGAAAATAAGGTGAAGGATTAAGTAACGTCAATGAACCGATTGTAGCATGCACTGTATGGGCTGTGGGGCCGATCTGTTGGAATCAAAAGTTGTCCATGCCATGTTCAGCTAAAAGAATAATCCGATATCAAAGTCAGATACCGCTCACCATGAACAGTAGTGGCGGTCGTCGACGCCACCATCTCGCGGCAGTCGCCGACGTCCCATCGCTCGTAGTCTTCAAAAATGTGTACCTACACGATAATAGCGCGTTTTTGTGACGTAAACCATATTGAAAATTTTGACGCTTCGAACGCGGGCTATTATAGACAGATTTGATAACCGATGTCAAAGTTATATGGTTGCCAGATGCAAACATTTTAATTGGGTCACAGTATATAACAGCTTCTGTCATGTTTTAAGAAGAAATTGTGAAAATATCTGACGCAGTTTAGATTTGGTTAACCTATACTAGAATTTTAAATTAAAGTAGTACCTTTAGCAATTATGCGTTTTAAGTGGACTTGATAAAACTAGATAATCTCGTTTGAAATGATCAAGATAAAGATGCCAGTACAATTTGTGAAACTCTAGTCACAAATTAGCTTTAACGATAGAAGCTAATCAACGCCAAAGCACTAAATGTAACCGTAAAAACTTACAAAGTACTTACTTTACTAAGGCGTTATGATGTCTATGACAGTCTTTGATCCTATCTAAAACGACTTCAGTCGAAGTGACTTCGTCAAATAGGCTGTTACATTTCTCCCTTAGAATTATCATCTGTCCTTTAAGATAAGACATGATAGCAACAGCGTTCATATCGTAAACGGCTAATACTCCAGCGCCTTGACTGCCCATGATTACATGAATAAAAATACTTCCCAAATATCCAGGCATTTTCGTGTTATCAAACGGAAACCAAGAACATAAAATTTGGGGTAATGGTTCTACACCCGTTCTTATGTCCTCCCGATAAGAATGCGATGATACGTATTTCAAGAAGGGTGTTATTATTAAAAGAAAATTAGTTATGAATACCATCACCCAAAACAAGTATGTGATTATCCTTGTATAGTTTGTGTAGTCTTCCATGTGTTTCCTAATTACGGGGTCCTTTTTCTTAATTTGTATTATTTCTTCCTCAGAAATAAATCGAACAAGGTTCCTCCATTCGTCTTGCCACATAACGTAAGAGTAACATTTTGCGAAACAAATAACACTGAGAACAGTAAGGGACATGTTGTTTAGAACTTTGTTAATATCATGCCTCACATAGTAAAGGTCGACGAATTGGCTTATGACAAAAAGTAATGTAGAGAAATGTATTAAATTGTAAACAGTGGTCCTAAATTTGCTCCCAGTTTGCCAGAGGCCGAATAAATATAATCCTTTCAAAGTGGGCCCTAACAAAGGATTTTTTGGGTCTTCTAACTCTTTAGTATATGTAAATACTTTTTGCAAAAACATTGTGTGAACATTCGAAATATTAAAGCACAACTGCCTTTTGATTTCAAAGGGAGTTGATTTCTATATAAATTGTACAATTATTGAAAGTAATTGCGTTCATTTTCATTTTTACCCTCGTGAAGCACTGTATAAATTGTTAACAAATTAGCCCTTTTTCTGGGTTCCATCGTAATTGTGGAATTAAGGTTTACTTTTCTGCTTGACTTTTCACCGCTAAAAGGTGCCTCATTATGGAAATTATTATTAATTATTTAGGTAAATTGTGAAAAAGTTCGGTAGCAAAATTTTAAAACTCTTATTTTCTAGTATGGGCCATTCGTTTGTGTTAAGGTTAATGTTTGGTAAAAGGTCGAGTATTTATTTAATTTATTGAATGGGATACTGACCTTGCTCTCTCACCTGATGGAAAGTAATAGGTGATAAAAACTATTCCTCTTCTTATAGCTGGTCGATGGCAAATATAAACCATAATAATATTTATAAATTTAGATTTAAACCAATGCAACGTGTTGAAAGTTCACCATAACTTTAATGTTAATTATATTACTGCTTGGTTTTCATACTTAAAATTTGGTTACACAGTACAAAACAAAATAGTTGGAATTATTTTTCGTACAATGAGAATATATTAACCAACGCAGTAATGTCAAGTCCATTAAAAACTAATCTTTTTTTCACTTTTACCTCCACTCAGTGTTTTAGCAAAACGTAGACAAAGAATTCCAGCGAAAAACGGCGAAAAAAGTGTTTTACGTATTTCAAAGTAAACTAATTCTGAACATCTAACGCACTTTAAAATGTAAAAATAATGTAAATATTTTTTTTTCGGAATGTAAATCTGGGTATTTGTTAAAAAACCAGATCTTTATTTTAATATATTTTTGCATTGTATCGATTAACTAATAACATTTTTAACAGATTTCAAAAAGGAGGAGGTTATCAACTCGGATGTTTATATAATTTTTTTTTTTATGTATGATCGGGCATAACTCTGTCCTATATACACGTATTTGCAAATTTCTTTTTTTGTTCGAAAGGGGTTTATTCCGATATGGTCCCATATAAGATTTATCAAAATTTATCTAGCCCTTTTTGAGAAAATCAACAAAATCCCAACAAAATACTTAGATGACGTTTTAGTTTCTTCAATCTTTGGAGGACTTACAATCTCTTTTAAGTGTGTCGCCATTTCGTAATGGATTTGGATGTTAAGGATTCGATTCGAATCGAATTAAGCGTGAT
This sequence comes from Charanyca ferruginea, assembly GCA_947361185.1. NCBI lineage: Eukaryota > Metazoa > Arthropoda > Insecta > Lepidoptera > Noctuidae > Charanyca > Charanyca ferruginea. The sequence continues at coordinate 15,999,033 of OX376077.1, read as the reverse complement.
CGTATTAAGCGTGATCGTATTAAGCGTGATCGTATTAAGCGTGATCGTATTAAGCGTGATCGTATTAAGCGTGATCGTATTTAGCGCGATCGTATTAAGCGTGATCGTATTAAGCGTGATCGTATTAAGCGTGATCGTATTAAGCGTGATCGTATTAAGCGTGATCGTAATAAGCGTGATCGTAATAAGCGTGATCGTATTAAGCGGGTTCTACTGTATGTTTATTTTAATTCCTCTTGTTCTTTTCTTATTAATTTCGTTGCGGGATCCAAGACAGTTGAATCGTTTCTTCGGGACTCATCGTACTTCATTGCTTTGGCGCTTTTCTCGTGGTCGTCACTGTTGATTCTGGCTTACAGGATCTTGCAGTAGTTTGGGAATAGCGTGACGGCCATTTAAAAAAAGTCTCTTATATTTAAAGAGCTCTAAAAGTCGTAACATTTTTTTTGTGTGTCAATAACAGTCTTAATAATAAAGACTATTCTGTATATATAAATTGCACCTGCTTTTACTTGCCTTCAAATGGGATTTTAAAATCCACTTTATTGCTCCACGTGATGCTATAAAACGGTACCTGCATCTGTTAATGGTGGAAGAATCTGTTCAAAACGAGAACTTAGGATTACACCTACGGAACCATGCATACAACTCAAATAAAACCATTAAACCAATTTACGCGGTCAACTAATAATTCCGCAGAAGAACCGTTTAACCAGCTAATTTTCACTTAAAGAGCTGATTAAAAATGTATGAAACATGTTTTTCCCGTTTATAGGTTAAAGGTAGGCAATTTATAGCAAAATGTGTGGAATTGAGCACAAAATGATTTAGAATACAAAAAAAATGGCAAAATTCTAGTTTGGAAAATAGATGCTATTTTTCTCATAAAGGGTTTCTAACCTAACCCTTTGAGATAACGCTTAACATTATAATATAGATAATAACTTCTGATTCCCGAAAGTAGTGTCTTCTGCCTAATAATATTATCCATGTTACAATTTTCAAAGATAGGTACTATTTTTCTCAAAAAGGGTTTCTAACCTAACCCTTTGAGATAAAGCTTATCATTCTAATATAGATAATAACTTCTGATTCCCAAAAGTAGTGTCTTCTGCCTGATAATATTATCGATGTTACAGTATTCAAAGATCTTAACTGTTTAAGAATACAGAATATTTTTCCACAACTTTTCCTATTAAAATTCCTGTTGCGATAAACAGTTTAATTGGTAATTTCGCGAACTTGACATGGGTTCAGCAAATTGGTTGTTAAAACTTCGCTAAGATCCGTAATGGATATTGGGCCTCCGTCATTCCCTTGGCGTGGTTAATGTGATTAACGTAACACTGTTTTGAATTTTGTTTCATTGTAACTTAACTACTAACTTGAAATATAATTATAGCTTCTTTGCTCTCTTGGTAAACAGAATAATTTGTAGCATCATTTTTATCATTTCATCAACCAGTTCCAAGCGTTTCTGAATGAGTCATGTTTATACATTTTTCTGAAGAACGTTTAGTGTTAACTAAACGTTCTTCAGAAACGTCGGTCGAAAGAACGATTAATCGATGAGCTATATTGGACCTCCGTCATTCATTTGGCGTGGTTAATGTGATTAACGTAAACATGTTTGAATTTTGTTTTGTTGTAACTTTACTACTAACTTGAAATATAATTATAGTTTATTTGCTCTCTTGGTATGTGTTCAGTACAGGAACATAAGGAATAGTAGACGACTCCAACGATAGAAGAAACAGTACATTAAGGGCGCGTATTCGATTTAGCGCAACTCAAAATCACGACTGCTTTATATGATTGCTAGAACATCGTAGCACCATTAAAGCACACTAGTACTATACAATGTTCTATTAGTGGCATACAGTAATGGTCGTATGTGTCCTGATAGTTAACTCTGAGGTCTATTTTCGTAAAAGGCTATGAAGGGATTGTCTTCGCTTTAAAAAAACCATCGTTAAAATCTATATTTTTACTATGTAGCTGCTTAAATCATGACTTAGTTTTTCTAAAGCCGAAATTTTCTTCTAATAATCTGCTCACAACATTACGATATTGCTCTGGGAAAAACGCAATAACATGAAGATTTCGTTACGAATCGAATACACGCCTTAACAGGTATAAATTGACACCATTGGTTTTGCAAACGAAGGCGATCTATCGGTGAGTGTATGTGCGCGGCGTAGGATTGAACTCGACCATATTGACCCCAAAAAAATCGATTGTTCGATAAGGTCCTATTTTACCACGTGAATTTCGTTGTACTGTGACTATCGGGCTAGCTATGGCGGTAATAATGACCAGTACTTATGCGTTGATCACCTGGATTTGTAAATATATACGTCCCATGAAAAGGTTTTCTTCAAGTGACGACTATATAAATGGCTTCCGTCGAGGTGGGCGGAGCTTATTGCTTGGGCAGATCGTGCCTCTCTATTGCTTGTTCCGCGCTCTCGCTTGCACGCTCAGGCTCAGACGGAACGTAACACTTTTTAATGCGTGCAGCCGGTGTTCATCGATTTATAAACCGTTATCACGTTATCACGGTTATCACGTTATCACGGTTATCACGTTATCACCGTCCGGCGCTAGGGGCGCTAAAAGGCCCTTCAAGAATAACATCCTCAGCAAGTAAAACTAGGGTCGCCCACTACCACCGGCTTTCCAAACCTGTCCTTATTTTTAAACTAATAATCTAACAGAGAAAAGATAATTTAATTATACCAACTCAAACTTGGACCATGGCTATATTACAATGAGAATGGTCAATGAATCAGATTTAAAGATTAAAGTCGAAATTCGAGAAATTAACAATATTTCAAAATAATAGAGAAAGCCTTGTTCTTATTGGAACAACTGCTCTTTTAATAGACTTCGTGTATAATACTATAACATAATAGGAAAGTGTATTTGTTCATTTAATTTCTTTCGAGTTTCGTTTACACGTGTATATCAAAGTTCAAAGTTCTAAAGGTGGATGAACATTGAGCAGCCAAAATTCTGCACATTATACATGTTAACTCTTTTTCTTTTAAATATAGCTTCTATTTTTATATTATTTACAGCAGTTTTTCTAAATAAAACAGCATTTTATTAGTCACAGTCGTTATTATTTATTAATTACCACATAATGAGATCAGCAAAAAAAATATAAAATTAGATACAAAATTGAAATTTATTGAATTATTAAAGCGGGTCTTGCAAAGCAAGACCACGAAACCAACGTGACAGAAACAATGCTTGTCTGTCACGGCTCCGGCGCTGCGGGGTCTGGACGGCCCCACGCGAGCTTATCGTCGCAGATGGTTTCGCCACCGCAGCTTCGGCTGGCTGGCCGGCTCCGTATGACTGCATGACTGCATTATTAACTCATTTTTGGCCAAAATGGTGGTTACGCCCTTTGAGCTAAAGGTATATATGTATATACTTCTATGTTCATAGTTTGTTTACCTGTCATCCTGTAACTTTTTATTTTGACAATCGGAAAAGGCAATCTGTGTGCCGGCTACAAATATACTGTCTTTTTGAGAAATATTACGATATATTGATTGCAGGTAACATTTCGTTCGGTCCGATACTCTTCCGAATAATGACTATGGCACCGACCGAACTGAGCCAATCCGAACTTTGTTCGTAGTAAAACAACAATGCAATCTTCGGTTGTGTTTCGGTCGGTCCCGAACATTCGGATTTGTCACTTCGTAGTAGACCGTCTGGGTTTAATTTTAATAAAAATATTACTTAAACGATGCCGGAGATTTCTGAACTTATATCAGAATAGTTTATATATATGTATTTAAAAGAATACAGACAAAAATATTGACGAACGATTGAAACATTGATTTTGTGAACAACACAAAAAGGGCTGACAAGACAAAATACTAATAGATACAATAAAGTACCTATAATAATTGATTAAATATACGAAGTATAACGTTGTCCAATCAATTGAACCTATCCCGGTAACAGTACCTACTAAGTTAAATTTATAATATTTAAACAATAGAGACTCCGGCACCCTATTAAATCACATTAATTGTCTCCATAATAGGTATCAAACCCTATTTTGTTGCGTCGTTATCGTCTAAAAGCGGTAGTGTCGGTCTGCGAGCGAATGGCACTGACAGCCAGCGGGTGATCGTTCTACACGCCAGGTACACGCAAATTGCATGCGATGAGACTGATTAATACCTACGTGGCTTAAAAAATATTATATATTTGTTTCTGCACACTATTTCGTCTGCGTAGAGTTAGAGTTATACTTCGAATTTTAATTCTATTGAGTAACTTGACAGTTGAAGGTTTACCAGAAATTGACAAAATAAGTAAATGAGGTGGTGTAAGAATGATAATGTACTTATAGGCAAACTTTTTAGCCTATGTCCTTTCCCAGGATTCAAGCTATCTTCATATCACATTTCATTTAAATCGGTTCAGCCGTTTCGCCGTGAAAGCGTAACAGGCAGAGTAACTTACGCATTTATAATATTAATAAAGTATAAAGTATGGAAGTATGGAAAAATCTATACACACACATCACACACATATATATCTATACTCTATTAAAATTACAAAAATAAAAATAAGTTAAATAACATGAATTTTATTTTGTTTCTATTAGAAGAAAAAGAAAGGAAGTTACTTTTATTAACATTTATTAATTGTTCTTATATTCCACATCTTACCTGCTAATATTTAGTTTTATTTAAATTAAACCATTTTTACCATTCGTTCTTCACGCTAAATCGTTCATTACCACAACATCATTAGTTTTAGTATGGTAGCATTATTTTTCTTTGAACTGTCAAGCAAAAAATAAAGCACAAACTATAAAGGTTACAAAAGGACCGCTCTCGCCATTTTCAAAAATAATTACCTAAACTTGCCAGAATCACTAGGGCTGCTACTACTGTATCGACTCTGTAGGTTTTATTTGTGACAATATGAAATTTTATTGACACTGGTTGAAACTTGAAACTCTTCTCTATTTGCAAATGTTGTTTCTAACAAAATTTTCCTGTTTATGAAATGTCAATTATTACTCATTTTGACAACTGAACACGTGTCGCTAGTCGAGACTGAACTGCCTGAGAATACCTGTAAACGTAATGTCAATGTGTGCGTGCGAAAAATGGCGGTTTGTTCTGAGTGGTATCTCTACTCGGGCGCGCCGCAGTCTTACCACAAAATATAGAGGGGTACAGAAGAACCGCTCCCGCCATCTTCAAAAATAATTACCTAAACTTGCCAAACTCACTAGGGCTGCTACTGTTTTGACTCTGTAGGTTTTATTCCTGACAATATGAAATTTTATTGACACTGGTTGGAACTCTTTGCAATTTTTTTAAACAAAATTTGATGTTCGTCCTGAAATGTCAATGTCTCTCATTTATTAATTTAGACAACACGTGACAGTCGAGACTGAAGTCTGCTTGAAACGGCTTGAGAATGCCTATAAACGTAATGTCGTAATGTGTGCGTGGTAAAAATGTCAGTTTGTTCCGAGTGGTCTCTCTGCTCGGGCGCGACGCAGCCTTACGTACTTTGTGTGTCAAGTTACTAAATAATTAAAAGTCAGTGTATGCCAAATTTCAGCTAATTCCATTCAGCCGTAAAAGCGTTAAAGAGTTACAAACATTCATTCATCCTCACAAACTTTCGCGTTAGTAATACACTCGGCGTCACAAAAATCGCACCTCTTTAAGAATTCCCTTCAAAGTCATTTTAACCCTATTAATCAATGGTATACATATGACTATAAGGTATAATTGGAAAGGCAATTTATTTAAATTTCAGAATAAATCAATGTATTTGGTTTTTTGTTTACCAGGGAATAAAAAAAAGCAAGCTAATGCAAATGATTAAAAAGTTAAATTTTATTTTATCAGCAAAAATTACAACAAAGTCCTTAAAACTAACTTAAAACCTAGTGTTACCCCCCCTAGCCCTGATGACTGCTTCCATGCGTTCTCTCATGGACCTTATTAATGTGACAACAGTCTCTTGTGGAATGTTGTCCCATTCTGCAACGACGGCATCTTGAAGGTCTTGGAGAGTGGTAGGGGCAGGATTTCGTGCCCGTACTCGCCGTTTCAGTTCATCCCAAAGGTGCTCAATAGGGTTCAGGTCTGGACTTCGCGCCGGCCAGCGCATAACAGGGATGCCAACTTCTTGCAGGTAGTCTCTTACAATTAAAGCGGTGTGACAACGGGCGTTATCGTGCATTAACGTGAACCCACTGCCAACAAAACCCGCATAAGGGACAACCTGCTCCTCTAAGATCTCTGTTATGTACCGAGCAGCAGTCAGCGACCCTTGCCCGCGAGCACTTCCAGTCCGAGAAACACACACAAGGTTCGTTTTACCGTGCATGCACGAGCCACCCCCGTATTCCACTGTCTCTTGAATACAGGCTTGTGCGAATCGTTCCCCTTGCCTCCTGTACACTCTTCGACGCCTGTCGTTGCAGAAAAGACACACCCTCGTCTCATCCGAGAAGAGCACAGCCCTCCATTGGTCTATTGTCCAATCCACATGGTCACGGGCAAATTGCAACCGGTCTCTCCTATGCTGTGCAGTCAATTTGGGCCCTGTAGCAGCCCTATGAGCTGCAATTTTCTTCTCCCGCATTCTTCTTCTAATCGTGGAGACGCTTACAGAAGTTCTGCGAGCTGATCGCAGTTGTTGTTGCAGCTCAACAGCATTGGAGAACCGATTACGTAAAGACGTCGAAACAATGAAACGATCGTCTCTTTCGGATGTGCACCGTTGTCTTCCAGATCCACGTCTTCGGATATAGCCACCAGTCTCTTGGAAACGTTGGAACACTCGTCGAACGGCAAAACGACTCAAGTTCAGTTGCCGAGCAACATCACATTGCCGCATCCCTGATTGCAGTAGTGCAATGACTTGAGCGGCTTCATCTGCAGTGGTATCCATCTTCTGGGGTATTTTTCTTGCTGTAGCTGTTCACGTGTGTTCACTTCAAAGGTTGAATAGCGAATGACCCACATTTAACCCGGGTCGCCCGTTTTATACCCTTTTAAGGAGGTGCAATTAGTGGCCGTTGTAATGCGTATTTTGACAACATTTTTTTTAACGTTACGTGCTAATGAGATCTGTTGTGTTTAGGAATTCTAACTGTTGTTAATTTAAAGGTCGTTAAACATACTTTTAATTGATACCAATATTAATTGGGTTTAATGTATTCGTTACTGGCGGGACATGTTTTAAACTTATTTTCGAAAAGGTGCGATTTTTGTGACGCCGAGTGTAGTAGTATAATGAGGTAGGATAAAAAAAAACGAATTAAAAACATACATACCGACAAAATAGTATTACCTAATACGTCGGTATTAGTACGGCCCATTACTACTTTAAATTAGTTATCAAAAAAGTATTAATGTGAGGAGCTCGTGGCGAAGTAAAAGCCGTACGTAGATCGATCGGTCAAAGGTTAAGCTACGCTTGCCGCGGTTGGTCTGTGGATGGGTTGACCATCCATTTAATACCGAGCTCCCTTTGTGCATTGGAAAGCACGTAAAACCGTTGGTCCTAGTTGTCATTCTCGTCATCTTTGGCAGTCGTTATGGGTAGTCAGAAGACAGAAAGTCCGACAACCACCAGTAACTGGGTTGTTGAGTTCCGGTACGCAGTCGCTCCATGTAACACTGGTATTTAGCTGCATCCGGTTAGACTGGGGACTGGGAGGTGATGAGTTGTAGAAACGCTATTCCTGAAAAAGCTAGGCAAATAATGATGAATTGTCAAAACGCTATTTCTGAAAAGGCTAGGCAAAAAACCGTCACGTCACTTATTTTTCAACTCAGTTGAATAACTATTTATTGATTTTAATACAACTACATATTACAGTTATTGAAAAGTAATCGGAGTTACCGGGCCAAAATAAGCGGCTTTTTAGAAAAGTTCTGTCCGAAATAAATGGTTTATGTTTTCAACTACCCCATTCTTGTAAAGGCTTATTTTTCGAGAAAAACTTTTCAAATAATATTCACCTGACGTATAGCTATTCGATCTGACCTGACAAAGAATTCAATCCGATCGGTTTCATCTTTTGTCGAATACCTAGAATGATGCTTGTTCACAGATGAATACTCCGGCATTTGAGAAGAAATTACCTTTACACATTTCAATGAAAAATTATATTTAGTATATTCCATTCTTTAAACATAACTTACAAATATACGACTGCTGTGTTAGAATATTACTCCATTATTTACTTTTCTAGGTATAATTTTTCATTTAACTGTTATATCAGTATCCTTATTAGAATAAAAGAGATAGATAAAAAGAATAATAAAAGAATAATTCATACTACGAATATTATATTTGATTGATTCGTAAAAATGATAAGTTACATAATATAATATCTCAAATACACTCGGCCTTATATCTATTTTTTTACCAGAAGGAACGATCGGAGACATTTTAGCAGATTGAACGAAATGAAAATACCACCGAAATTGATATTAAAACCGATTACGAAGGCAATAATTCCATATTACAAGTTTTATTGGACGCGTTCAAGCGTTTACCAGACGCGTATATGACCAGGTAAAAGAAAACATACAGGGAATTTACTTGAAGCACTTCATAAAAGTAGACTAATATTGGGTATTTCATATAATAATAGTTGGCTGTATTTATATTTATGGTGGTAATTGCGGGGATAGGGGAAGTAACCTGGGGTGCGTACCGTCATAATCTTAGATTTTAATTGATGATAACAATTAATACAACCGAACACAGCTAGCTATGTTCCATTATTTTAAATCATTGAAAATTTATAGAAAATTATGTCAAATGAAATGTAAAACCGCACTAATGCCAAAAAGTTATGTGTACTAAAGAGACTATATTAAAATTTTAAATACGAACCAACATCTTTTCTCAAAATTTCAGCTCATATATTTCATTTTCAGTTCATGAATTTCATTATGTACCACTATATCAAAGTAACGGCTATGTAGTAATATTACATTTAGTTCAAAACTATTGGGCCCAGAGAAGATAGGGACAAAGTAATTAAGCATAATAATTAATTTTATACCTATGCAAGCTCGTAACAGTGACTTATGACTGAGTAACAAAACTAGAACCGAGAAAAGCAGCTGATTATTATTTTGAGGTCAGTAATTTAGTCATTTCGTTCAGTCAGTGGGGACTTATTTTTTTAGGGTCCGTCCGTCTGTCTGTCCGTCCGTCTGTCTGTCCGTCCGTCTGTCTGTCTGTCTGTCCGTCTGTCTGTCTGTCTGTCCGTACGTCTGTCTGTCCGTCCGTCTGCCTGTCCGTCTGTCTGCCCGTCCGTCTGTCTGTCCGTCCGTCTGTCTGTCTGTCCGTCCGTCTGTCTGTCTGTCCGTCCGTCTGTCTGTCTGTCTGACCGTCCGTCCGTCTGTCTGTCTGTCTGTCCGTCCGTCTGTCTGTCCGTTTGTCTGTCCGTCCGTCTGTCTGTCTGTCCGTCCGTATGTCTGTCTGTCTGTCCGTCCGTCTGTCTGTCTGTCTGTCCGTCCGTCTGTCTGTCCGTTGTGTGTATGTATTTCTGTTGCCGCTATAACAACAAATACTAAAAACAAAATATAATTCAAAATACTGAACTTAAAGGCTCCCATACAACAAACGCGATTTTCTTGCCCTTTTCTGCTCGATGTCTAATGTTGTATAGATAATGGTACGGAACCCTTCGTGCGCGATTTTTAATGTTTTTATTTACAACACTATTACCAAACCACTAGACCCAGATTGGTATGAGTTTAGGTATAACACTATTGGTACAGTGGCTAAGATAGAGTTTAGGTATAACACTATTGGTACAGTGGCTAAGATATCTTATCTTAGCCACTGTACCAATAGTGTTATACCTAAACTCATACCAAACAACTAGACCCAGAACTATCTCATATTTGGTATGAGTTTAGGTATATGTTTGTAAACGCACCTACGTAATGTTTCATCATCAGCCTCAAGACGTCCACTGTTGGACCAAAGGGAGGGGCTTGCCATAATCCCCACGCTTGACAGGCGTCTTGGGAATCGCAGTGAGGTTGTCAAGTACACGGAAGCCGCTGCTGCCCGACTTCCTGATTTTCTCTTAGTCGCCTTGTACGACTTCCTCGGGACGAAATGGGTGGGTGTTACTCTAGCCCGGACACCCCAAGGGGAGTAACGTTTGTTATATAAAAAAAATATTTTGAGGAACAGGATCATTGTTTATGTAAAATGACGAAGAATAAAGGCTCTCCACCACAGGTGCGTTATATATATATATAAATATCGGTTGCGTTATTGCGATATTTGCTTTCAGGATGGCTACGAAGTTACACACTGCTGCGATAATAACGACGCAATAGAAGTAGGAGGAATCGGGACGCGTTATCGCAAAAACGCATCTGGTATTATCGGCCGATAATAACGCGCCTGTGTGGGAGAGCCTTAAATCCAAAATATTACCGACTGTATCTCTCTTTATCTCTGTACGGTATTAATAATAAACAAATTATCAGGTATTATCTTCAGAACATCTAATACAAATCGAATTCGCATAAATTCCATTACCAAACAAATCTTATGGTACGCTGCGACTAGTTCCAACAGTGATTTTCGTCACAGATAAACGCAATTCGTTGAGATTAGTCGTAAAAGCATATCCGTGTTATTCTCAACCTCTCTTAACATAATAGGCTCAGGAAATCAATGACAAGTAGCTGAATAAATAGATGAACAGAATGGAAAATAGGATGCCTTTGTGGTTTTCTGTGTTCGTTTAACAGTGCTTGTGCAGTAAATATAAAAAGAAAAGAAAAAAACATGCGGGTAGAACCAAACTCCTTTTAACCACCAACAAATTTACATTATTTTTATTAGCTGTCAAAACGCGATTCCCAATAGATTGTGTATGGAAATGACGTCACTTATTTACTGTAAATGATCAGAAATGTCATGGTAGTATTATATAAATAGAAGCCGAAAATTTTTTGATTCCGACAGTTTGTCTAGTCAAATATAAAATCATACCTCACAATGTTATGCGACCGCAATTACAGAATAATCAGAATACTATTTCTGTGCCCAATGCGACTCCTATTAAGATACAGATCTGCGTACCTAGTTTAGTAAGTATCCCGGAAAACTGACAATAATTGTAAACTTAGTTGTACATAAAATCCAGTGTTTCCATTTTTTGTGTACAAATAAACTTAATATTATTATTTGAAAAAAGTGTTTTTTTAAAGAATTTTGTCTTGGAACTATTGGTAAATGGTGTCAACTACCTAAATCTAATCTAATCTACAATTGATTATGTAGTATTTTATTGATTCTCGGCAGTGATTCAAATAACAACACGTAAAATAACAATAAAAAGGGCAAAAGGCTCGTAAGCCTGCAAAATATTCATGTAGAATAAGCAGTAAACGCGAAAATCAAACCAATAAACTTTTACGTTTGTATGACAACACTTTTATTTGCCATGAACGTTGTTTACACCTGCCAGCAGCAAGTATGAAACGAATTTAAAGTTATCACATATGTTTGGGCACTTTGAAGAAAAACAACATTGTACAGGTACCTAAGTATATCATGTTTATCTTAGGCAGTAAAGTGCTTCGAAATAAATTCGCAGGTTTTATTGGGAAATTTAGTATGTATTGTTCAACTTTGTATTTTTTCGGTTCAGCAACACTTCTTTGAACGTAGTTGACGTGGAATAATAAGAATTAAAATGTTGGCGTGTGTAATTTCAAAAGTGCGTAATTCTAGTTAACAAAATATGTGTAATTCTTAATAGATCTCAGAGAATTGCGGGGTGGGGGAAAGAGTGATAATTATCTTCGGTCAAAACACTCGAATACACAGATATAGATAGACCTAGATAACGCAAGTATCACAATCTGTATGAAAACCAAGCGTGCCATTTTTTTGGTGCTCTCAATGTAATACGAATGTTTTGTTTTTCCTATATTTGGTATTCTCAGGTATTACTGAGGGTATTAAATTAAAAATAATTGTTTTTTTAATTAGTTATGAATAATATTAATCACCAAATGACTTACCGATGGATGAAAAACTTTACTTTATTTTTTTACTTACGATGTTTTATCGTAAGTTAGGCACGAAAATAGGCACGCGAAGTAGTTGCTCTTGCATTATCTAAGTCTATATGTCTGTGCTCGTATACAACAAACTTCACAATCTTTCTTGTACACACTTCACTCGTACAAAACTAACTGATCTTGGTTGGCTGGTAGAGAATGCCTAAGGCATTAAGTCCACCTTTGTTCCTTTGTGCTTGAAGTATAAATAGGTAAATAAAATAAACTTCACAAAGAAAGGTGCAATATTTTGTATATAAAAACCAAGGCGCGCGAAATAAAATATGACAGTAGTCTAACAATTAGGAAACTTTCAAGTTCTCATAACAGTGGCAATTCTAGCCAATTTTAGGAAAGTTCTATACTTACCTCGTTATAACCTATCAAAAATGCCTCTATTTAACAATTTTTTGTCAAAACTTCGACTTTGACTGTTGCTGAAATGACATTGACTTTCAGATTACCCTTTACGCCAGCGATCTTTATGCTGACCTTAATACAGTGCTAATACAAAGTAAATTGGCTCACCGGAGTTAATTTCAGTCGTGAATATTATGAAAGGGAACATAGGTACAGCTCCAGATTTACTAGCCTCGTTTCCAGCGTAATTTCTTGACTAGGCTTTGCGACCGAATGCCGTAGTAAGGCTATTTACAAAGAGCTAACTCGAAATATTTAGAAACGATGTTTATTTGTTTATTTTTAGTTTATGATTTTACTTTATTTTTAGTTTATGATTTTACATTATTTTTCGTGAAAAAGAATTTAAGAAGAAAATGTTGTTGGATGTGAAAAAATCGTAATAAAGTAATAACTAACCATTAATCTCCAACAAAATGTGTGAGATAACAGACAAAGGGATATTATAATATCATTACCTAACTTATTATTAAAATCGTTATCAACCGCGTAAACTTTAAAGAATCATTATGAATGTTTTAATCGGGATGTGTTCAAACCATTTAGAGAAAATAATATAAGAAGAAAATGTTGTTGGATGTGAGAAAATCGTAATAAAGTAATAACTTACCATAGATAATGATATTTTATTATAATATCATTATCTATGGTTAGTTATTACTTGAGAAAATCGTAATAAAGTAATAACTAACCCTATGGTTAGTTATTACTTTATTACGATTTTCTCACATCCAACAACATTTTCTTCTAAAATTCTTTTCTCTAAATTTATAATATCATTATCTATGGTTAGTTATTACTTTATTACGATTTTCTCACATCCAACAACATTTTCTTCTTAAATTCTTTTCTCTCGTTATCAACCGCATAAACTTTAAAGAAGCATTATGAATGTTTAAATCGGGATGTGTTCAATTATTAATTTAGAGATATTGATACAGGGTCCGTATTTTAGAAAGGGAAAACTGTTTTAATATTACACACACACACTGATTCATTGCTTGTTGAAATATTAGGAATAGTCGTCTACTGTGTCAATATTAGTGAAAATGTGAACACTATGCTGCTGTCTGATGTAGCTTAGCTGTCATTCCTTAACTTGTAAACTTTGTACATACTTTAATATAGTATTTTTTATGCACGTGTTCACGTGTAATTATACATTATAATTCCTGTAAATTCAATATAATTATTTTAAACATCTTTTTTAAAAGGGTAATGATGGAGTTTCTTGCCCATTTTTCTTCATACATACCTTTTGTAAAAGGCAATTAGAATCAAATTTTCTCATATGACATTCAAAAGTACCTTTTAATGGTCTAATTGAAATAAATAATAATAATAATAATAATATAATATTTATAGGCATACACAAGTTACAAATACATTTGTGATGATTTGACTTTCATTAGTGTATTACGGTAGGTAATCACTGCATGTTGATATTTACAACTTGACTTTGACTTATAGGATTTCCGAGCAAGGCGAGGTCAGCTTATACTGGAAATGTATAGCTTGATGTGTAGCCGTGTGTACCTATAACATTGAAAAGTTATCTTAATATTTAAATTAAAACTTTAAATGAAAATCACTGGTGTAACAGTTGTAACATATTTATAACTGTGTCTATACTGATGTAAGATTCTCAGTGGCGCTGACTCCACATTCAAAAGCACCTCTCATTCGAAGGCCGAGCTTCTAACGTTCGCGTTTAACCCTTGTACTTATATCCGAAGAGTTTCAAACCTTATGTCCGAACCATAGAGATCAAGTTGCTTCAAGCTGAGAAAAAACTGAAATAAAATCTGAAGAATATTACGGCTCATACAATAGCAGCATTTTCGAATGACACTTAGGAATTGGCAATATCATCGGATTCCGTTCAGTAAGAGCAGGTTGTAGCTGCAGGAATACGTTTCTGGCAACTTAAGAAAGTCGGTATCTTTAAAAAATTGCCCTGCATTCACAGGTTTTGGAAAAAATGTACAGAAATGTCAGAAATCTTTTTGGAAGGTAGGAAAAAATTTAAGCGGAACATATTCTTTTACAAATGTTTTATAAGACTGTCAATTTATTCGACCTCGATAAAACGAATCACTATTGAAACCCTCGTGGAAATAACATGAAATATAAAGGAATTTATCGTGGCCTTTGCATAAGTTATCGGAAACGCAGTTACAGAATAAATGGTAAATTTGTATAGAAAGATTCTTAAAACACAAAAAGCTTCTACTTGTCTTCTCTTCTCTATAACATTATCTAAATACTTCAGTTGTCATGGATACAGAGATAACAAAAGAAAGGGATAAATAATTAAAAAAGCAGGGCAATGCTGCTGTTAGTAATAAAAGATATTCGTAAAGGGACAATTAAAGGGATAATAGATATAGATTTCTCTGGCGAAATTTCTGGAGCTTTTTTTATTACACATGGCTCCACAATAAAGTTAATTAATGTTTCTGGTCATTTTAAGTATAAACCTTAAAGTACAAAAATCTTAAGGGAAAATAGGAACTCTTATGAAAAAGAAAGGAATCCAAATCCCATTTTTTCTGATAACATCTCCTTTTGTTAAAATGATGACAAATTCTTCGACGAAGTCAGAACAGGTGTAACAAGATTCAAAGTTTGGAAAATCCTTGCTAACGAGAATTAGTGTCGAACAGGGTTCAAAGGACAATCCTAAAAGCAGGGTACCTGTATTGGATGTTTTATGACTTACATACTTTGGCGAAGTCAGAACTGGTGTAACAAGATTCAAAATTAGGAAATCCGTGTTATCGAGAAGTGTAGAACGGGATTCAATGGACAAATCTAAAAGCAGGGGGTACCTGTATTGGATGTTTTATGACTAACATTCTTCAACGAAGTCAGAACTGGTGTACAAATTCAGAGTTAGGAAATCCGTGCTAACAAAAAGTGTCGAACAATGGACAATCCTAAAAGAAGGATTTCTGTGTTTGATGTTTTATGCCTAAATCCTGCAAAATAGATTGACAAATAGGGTTCGAAAGGAATTATAAATAAAACACAATTTTATTATGATCCACTGTGAATAAAAAACTAAAACACTATAGGAACCACTGATCGATATTGGAAAACTTTCGGCACAAAAACTGTCTACAAGTTTCTCTCGTTCGTTGAGTGATGTAGGGCTGCTTCTACATGGTAAAGTTTTAGTTATGCACTGCGAATATAGAGGAACAGACCATAGTGGAAACATACAATATTTCAAGGATTATTGTGTTCCAATAAAGTTCTCTTGAATTAAAACAAACAGTATGTTTATTGTTCTCATAAAACGCCTATAGATGACGTGGTTTACAACCACGTTCCTTGTTCGGGTTAAATCTATCAGTAAAGTGTTTTGTAATTTTTGCTACTCCCAATAAATTGTATTACTTAGTTCCTTACTTTTTCCTGGTTTATTTTCTCTAAACCCAACCAAATAAAAAAAGACCTTTAAGCAGGGCAAAGCTGATACTTTACTTAATATACAGGTATATATGCCTGTCTTACCACCTCCTAATAATCTCATACGATTTTTGAATATATCTGATGAGTAGTGTCTATTCAGAGCTGGTGAAACAGACCCTTAAAGAAATTTAAATTAAATAAAAAATATAAAAATATGTAACGAACTCTGATTGGCTGTACAAAAACATTGATGGAACTGACGTTTTGACACTCACAACCTCTTGGAAAACCAATATCTATAAACTCTGTAGGTATATTATAAATCAAAGAATACGTTGTAATTTACAATTTCTCACATATTTTCTAAATTCAACGTATTCAATAAACTGCAGTATGTTCGTCGCTCTATGCAGTCTGTTTTCAATCACATTTTTCTTCACGAAGCTCAAATAGCTCGAGCCCAAGCAATTTCAAAGCACTTCAGTTTGAAAGTGAACAGTGGTATCTTTTTACCCTTCAAAGTTTGTTGTGTAATTGTATTACTGTGAATTAGCCAGTATGTGTTTGCTAGCAGAGTCAACAAGTGTACATTATTTATTAACTTCTTCTATTGTTGCTCAAATAGGAACCTATGGATAAACCTTTACATAGATCTGTCTGCAGAGTATTTTGTATTATGATAATGACAGTAATAATTTTGCCCTGTACGGGAATCACAGGGGTTCTGGTTATAAATAAATTCAGTCAGTTAGAGAAGGAGTAAAAAGACTTTGAAATGATTTTTTTATAAAAAGAGATCCAGGTTAAGTTTTTTTCATCTAAACTAAAGAGGTACAATTCTTTGTTTCCAAGAGGTGATCTCTGGAAATACTAACCAGATTACAAAAAATATTTTACTGATTGAAAACTACACTTTTGTCGAGTGCTACAAGTTATGTTTTAATGTATATCACGTGACCGAAATTGCGGGTAGACGCCAGTCAATAATATTATGATAAAGTGTCAGAAAAATCGACGTAAAAGGGTATTTTTTACACGTCCTTAACAGTCGATCAATCTTGTTTACTTGCCCCGTTACTTACGCACGAAGAAGTCAACATACCCGAATGTTTGCTACTGATAATGGCCTGTCAAGTGTAACACATTAAGAAATGGAAACAATTATCTAATTTCATTCAAAAAGCCTAGACGAATTTAATAAGAAACACTAAGGCTAAGAACTCACGGTGCGGTTTTCGCCCGCACCAGCGCCCGCAGCGGGAGCCGCAAACAACCGCGGGCGTAAACCGCGTCGTAAAATGTGTTTTTATTTTTTACATATTTTTATTTATACCCTCAGATTATATTATAAAACAATAGGCAGATAGACGGAACGGAACAAACATGGGAAGCACGGTTTTATGACAGGTGTGCGTGACAGCACTGTAAAAACACGTTGCCTCTGTGTGCGTTTACGGTCGCCAGGATAATGAAAAAATTACCCATCATATTTCATTAAGTATATTATTAAATAATTTAGTGTCGCAGAAAAGTGCAGACAAGATGTTATACATACATTTTCGAGTCAGATTGTATTTGTTAATTGAATGCAGGTACCTACTTTAGGAATTGATCAATCTCAGATAACAAAACAGAAGATGTTGATTTAAAAATGGTGGAACAATATCGGAACATGATTTTATGCTTAGGTGAAATTAAGGGATGACTTAATTTGTTTGGTTTTGGCCGGCGACTTCCGATTTTAGATTTTTTTTTAATTTTTTTGTTTAAAAAAGCGGTTGTCTTTTTTATGTTTAAAATGTTGTTACCACAGATTATCAAACAAAAGCAGATAGACCGTGCGGAACACTGCGAGTGAAACCACAAAAGCAAATACAGTTTCAAAAAACGAATACAGTTTCAATAAACGAATACAGTTTCAAAAAACGAATACAGTCTTGAGTTAGTACAGCACGAAGCGCGATATCGTTAGTACATAACACGTCATTCCAACATTTTTAAAAATAATGTCGGCTTGTGTGTTTAAACATTGTAAGAACTTTATATAGCAATATATAATTCATAGAAAGTTCTGAAGCCCGTTCGTGACGGGCTTCAGACGCGCTCTTCAATTTTGATTTTAAATGTATCTTTGTACTTTGTATTTTTTTTTCTTTAATGTAAAATATACAAACATTTATGGATATTTCTAAAAAGAAAAATATTTTCTATAAAAACATAGAATTATTACATAAATTATCTATTCATGCATGTTTTCTTAAAAATAAAATAGGTTCGATGTTTCATATCTGCCAGGCGTTCTGCGACGGCTGTAACTGCGCAGTATTGAAAACCAAACCCATGATGGTAATAAACGCAGTAATTATATTTTAATTGCAAAACACGAGCGGGCTGCTTGAGTTACCCAAATTAATGTAGTCGAGTTGAGTATTGCTCGAGTCAAGAGTACCTACTTGAATTTATTTTAATAATATTTTTTATCGTGTTACTTTCAAGGGAGGGCACTTTGGGCAGTAAAAAAACACGATTTATTGAAGATTGTTATAAAAATGGTTGCAATTCGTCATCATCATCATCAGCCTGAAGACGTTCACTGTTGAACAAAGGCCTCCCCCATAAATGGGGGGTGTTGCCATAATCCCCACGCTTGGCATGCGTCTTGGGGATCGCAGTGAGGTTGTTAAGTCCACGCACGCCGCTGCTGCCCGACTTCCAGATTTTCCCTTAGTCGCCTTCGACGACACCCTCGGGATGAAATGGGGGGGGGGGGGGGGTGCTATTTTAGCCCGGGCTAGTGGGGTGTCCGGACACCCCACGGGCAATTATCAATATCCTTTATATTTGTTTATAAAGTTAATTACAAAACACAAAAATACCGATCTCCGAACTACATTGTACCACACTCCGAAGTACGTGCAAGTTTTGAGCACTTGATACTCTCGAACAGCCAAATAGCTGACCACGTGAAAAACATGAAGTGCCCTTATGAATTCCTGCTACTTTCAGCGTTTGGCCCAGGGATTTATGTCATTATGAATGCTAATTTTAGCGAAAATGTTTAAGAATTATTGAAATGCGGGAAATCAAAACCATCTCTCTTTTGACTGCTTTCGGTAAGAAAAGTGGCCTTTATAATATTTCTCCTCAGTTCAGTAATGTGCAGTCTGGCGCCATTGCACAATTTCGGTGCATCAAAGTTATGCATCAGTAGAACTTGGACGCCAACCTTGAGCTCTAGTTTATGGAAAGGCACACCCGTAACTCTAAGGAAACTCGACGGGGTAGGCAGCACTGTCGTCACTGGTGATCACTGTGTTTATGGATGTGTATATCTTTGATCTCCAGATGGAGATCAAAGGTATACCTATCCATAAAATATTATAAGCGGAAGTCGTAGTGACTAATATTTTTCTTTTGATTTTAACATTCATATTTATAATATTATGCTTAGGCGCGATCTAAATCGATGCCAACGCCATCTAGTGAGAAAATCGGAACTAAGATATAGGTAGATTCTATTTTTATCTTTATTCTCCAAAAAAGGGCTGTAAGAGCCATCTACACTCTCTGCAGGAGCGAATCTCTTATAAAATTGTTTAACATTATGCATGTCTGATAAAAAAATCCATCCCTATAGTAAAATTAATTAAATGTTTTTTTTTAAACGTGCCTTACACTAGTAATTTCTAGGTGCGTTTACAAACATATAAACTCATATACACTAATAGCCAGACCCGGAGAAACTACCTGTATGCCATATAAATATTTGTAACATTTTTTTTTTTCCTTTTTTTTTTTTCGAAATGTTTTGTATTGCTCTAAACTTACATTGTTTTGCCATATATGTAGAAGCAACCAAAACAATATATAACCAGTATTTTTAAACTTGATTTAACTAAAGAATGTTTATGGAATTTTCTTGCAAGTTCTTCTCCTTAACCGTGACCATATGCTATATTAAATAAATGTTACTTGTGTGTTTGAAGACTTTCTGTCGGTTATAGTTTCCTTTTTTGCACTTTGTAACTGTAAGTCTTCTATATTTTCGTTTATTGTCTAAAGCATGGCAACAAGCACTAGAGCTTTAAAGGTGCGTCGTACTGATTAGAGGTAGCCTCGGGGTGAGCAGCCTCGCCACGCACGTCTCGTGTGTGGGCTGCCTCGGTACATAATTAAAACAACACTAGGCAGCAGGCTGAGGCAACGACATTCAAAATGGCGCCGGGTCGTCTTTCCAGCTTTTTTTCTTTTTTTTTATCATTTGATAGGCATACGTTTGACCACTATTTTACCTGATGGGAATCGATGATGCGGTCTAAGATGGAGCACGCTTGCCTAGAAGTAACCTATTCACTCTTGACTTAAAGACTTCCGGGTTGTACTATCAGAAAACACAGACTCAGGCAGGAAATTCCACTCCTTAGCAGTACGCACAAGAAAACACACAATTCTGCGTCTGCCCTGTCCGCCATCTTGCACCTGATCACGCACGACAAACCATTTCGTCTAACTAAACCCGTGTTGCTGCTGCGTTTATTGTAATATATAATTTGATTAAAAAGAAAAAAAGACCACCACGTTGGTGGAAGTAACTTCTATTCAAACACAGAAATAGTTATGGTGAAACATTGCTTCGTGAAATTACTTTCGAATGTGAACCAAGCAACAAAGTCAACTTCTGAAGACTTTAAACATTTATTTTGTCTAGTACCACCGCACCAATATCCAAAAAAAGGTGACAAAAAAAAACATCAAAATCGGTCCAGCCGTTTACGAGCAGTTCACTTTTATACACACGCACAGAAGATTTTTATACATAAAGATTAAAAAAGGTTACAGATATTTAGATTACTTTTTGAAGGCGGTTGTCTTTTTTGTAATTTTTTGTTATTAAGTTTTGTGACTTTGGATCCGCACGGCCTTTCGGCGTGACTCGCTAATACCGTGCTCAAATCACGTCCACACTTGCGAGGCACGTACGTCGAGGCGCCTTTGAGCACAGTCGAAAATACCGACACCCGATGGCTCGCGCAGCGGCAGCCTCGCGCGAGGCATGCCTCGGGTTGAGGTGCGTACGCACTTGAGGCAACAGAGCGAGCCGTGCGTGCCTCAGGCGAGGTTGCCTTTTATCCATACGCACCTTAACACACGCGTTTTCTGCGTCCTTTAGAGCGAGCCGTGCATGCCTCAGGCGAGGCTGCCTCTAATCCGTACGCACCTTAACACACGTTTTCTGCGTCCTTTAGAGCGAGCCGTGCATGCCTCAGGCGAGGCTGCCTCTAATCCGTACGCACCTTAACACACGTTTTCTGCGTCCTTTAGAGCGAGCCGTGCATGCCTCAGGCGAGGCTGCCTCTAATCCGTACGCACCTTAACACACGTTTTCTGCGTCCTTTAGAGCGAGCCGTGCATGCCTCAGGCGAGGCTGCCTCTAATCCGTACGCACCTTAACACACGTTTTCTGCGTCCTTTAGAGCGAGCCGTGCATGCCTCAGGCGAGGCTGCCTCTAATCCGTACGCACCTTAACACACGCTTTTTCTGCGTCCTTTAGAGCGAGCCGTGCATGCCTCAGGCGAGGCTGCCTCTAATCCGTACGCACCTTAACACACGTTTTCTGCGTCTTTTGTACAATTTATCAGTTTTATTATGATAAATTATAGCTATAAAGAATTGAATAGACCATCACTAGATATTAACTAGGTCGACTCATCCGATACCGACACCACTTGCGGATGAGTCGCCACCTAACATTTTTAGTACGCAAAATACGCGCTTAGTAGTGTGTTGCGGAAACCGGCCCGTCATACTACTACTACTAAGGGTGGCGCGTTCCATCCGAGGGTGAGACTTTTGCGAATAAGTCACCTGAGTCGAAAAACTGGTACAGTCAACAGCAAAAGTAGATGATCAAAAACGGAAATTCAATACTACTTTACTAACACTAATTTATATAATTTATTACTAGTTTATTTATTAAAAGTATGTGATTGTCACACACATACTTTTGAATCACATCGACGCCACACAGTTCTGACGCGAACTCCGTTCATTAGTATTGAATTTCTGATTTTGATCATCTACTTTTGATGTTGACTGTACCAATTTCGGCTAAAGAGGTACCTACTGTAACGACCTGACTCAGAACTTTCAAGATAACAAAAATAAATTTAATCTCTAAACGATCCGAAATAAAGAAACGTCCATCAACTATAGAAACAAATTACGCATATCAAAAAATTACTTGAAAAGTTACTCATAGACCTCCGGAAAAGTGGTATCTGCAGAATTTGACATCTGTCAACTTTGTTATAACGACCTTACCCTATTACGGCGACGTCAAAGAGGGAGGTGTTTCAGGCACTTTCTGACACGACCTTCCACTTACATAAACGTTAAAAATTGGCGTTAGATATTGAGAAAAGGTTGGAAATGCGAATATTGAAATGATTGACGGATAGATTTTCTTGCGATAGGAAATAAAAGTGAAATCAAAACATGAAGCTTCATAGATTTTTATTTTGATCTGGGAGTAAAAAAGATTTGTATTTCAGTTGACTTACTAACCAAATACAATGAACTTGCATAAACTTGCATGTTCTCCCAGTAGGTTCAAGAGTCTTATTATTAAGGAGCTCTCTTGATTTTGATTGCTTTATGTATAAATTATGGATAAACATGATAGTTAGTTAAGTTTAGCTTTAATATTTTATTTTTAACTAGCGTTTGATTGCATATTTTATTCCACAGTTAATCTGTGAACGGCGTTGTGGGCTACAATATTGTTTAAATGATATGTGTATTTATTTTTCTATACTGTATATTGTAGATGTTTTTTGTTCCTTTTTGAATAAAATAAAATAAAAAAACTTTCAGTTGAGCAATACGTGAAACATGAAAGGATCATCGTCAAGAAACCTTATAAAAAAACATTGCAAACGAGTAAAGAAATATTATAAAGACCCTTATTTTCCACAAAAAGTAACCCAAACCTTTGCTACTACATATTACCTACATGCACCAAATATTTCCCTTGTCAAAACAGAAAAACATACAGGTGCGTGCCTAGTTAGTCGAAAAAAAAACAAATATAAACAAGGTAATGAAGAAGACTTAAAAATTTTATTAACGATAAAAAGCTTATTTGCGTCAGCTTATCTCAGACGTTTTTTTAACTGACACTTATTAATGTCGTCCAAGATCAACTTTGCAAAATGAAGATGTATTGTGTCCCCATTTCAAAACTTGGTTCAAATTATCCCCTGTCAAAGGTCATTAGCGCTCTAAAACACTAGTGGGGACCAATTTTGGTGAAGTTGCTCTAACGTTGGAAATTGGGTCGGGGCTTAAACAGGAGTTAAACAGTTTGATATTAATAGGATGCCCAAAATTTAGGCCTCTTATTATTCTTTGAATTAGAATCTGCTGAAAAAAATTATATCATGACCTTTAAGGACAAGTATTTCAAAACCGCCGTGTGGTGCCGGTCGCGAATAGCACCACCCCATTTCTACCCGTGGGTGTCGTAGAAGGCGACAGAGGGATATTGACCAGAGGATGGGCAGCAGCGTCCTTCTGAGTACCATAACACCTACTGCGATCGCCAACATGCATTGGCCAAGCATGGCGATTACGGCTGAACCCCCCTTGGGGGAGATCTATACCCAGCAGTGGGCGTCTAAAGGTTGACATGATGATTTCAAAACATTTGGATACAAACTTTCAGCAAAGTAAGAAAAATATACTAATAAGGACGATTGGCATTTTGTATGAACCTTGGGCCCACATTCAACATTGGTCAACACTGATTTGACTTGTATCTCAGTTCTTGAGATGTAATTCATTTCATTTCATGGTTCTGGGGGAAAATGGTGCATTGATCCGTTTTTGAAAACATTTATTTTATCTGAAAAACAGCTAACAAACATTGGCCAACGGTGATGACATTTTGTCATAATGTGAAAGGCTTCGAAGTGTGTTTCATGCGCAAAAATGACAAAAAAGAAATCCTGCGTGAAAAGTGGGCCCAAAATGAAGCACACAAAAGAATTTTTGGTCATCATTTATGACCAAAGGCAATGAACGAAAACGGAGTCTGTGGCCTGACGTTGAGTGAGCCGACTATTAAGGGTCGTCGCAATGGACAAGGACAGGAAGATGAGATGTTTTATGACCTAAGGTAATGAACTCTTGTGTGCAGTAAATAGATAATACTATATTATTGCTGATGCACAGGAATCATCCAATCATAGGTATTGCACTGGAGCACTGAAGCAAAACTTTTTCTTTGTTCAACGGGGTTTTGGGAATTTGCATGCACTGTGTAACACACATTTTTTTTGTATTAGATAGAAACTCAAAGCAAAAAACATATCCAGTATTGGCTTCTACGCTTTTATACCTTCCAACATATTGCTCTTAAAACGGCACGGTATAATTTTTTAGAGGCTTGGCATGTTTTTAGTAGACGTAGAAGCAGCGCAATTTTTCATTTCAATCTAGCCGACTATCAAGGGTCGTCGCAATTAACAAGGACAGGAAGATGAAATGTTTTATGACCTAAGGTAATGAACTCTTGTGTGCAGTAAGTAGATAATACTATATTATTGCTGATGCACAGGAATCATCCAATCATAGGTATTGCACTGGAGCACTGAAGCAAAACTTTTTCTTTTTTCAACTACGTTTTGGGAATTTCGATGCACTGTGTAACACACAATTTTTTTGTAGTAGATAGGTACTCAAAGCAAAAAATTAATCCTTATTGGCTTCTACGCTTTTATACCTACCTACGAGTACATATTGCTCTAATAACGGCACGGTATATTTTATTAGAGGCTTGGCATGTTTTTAGTGGGCGTAGAAAATTTTCAATTTTTCATTTCAAACTATTACCTGACAACCGCCTGACAGCCCTCGCGGTTCGACTCCTGTCAAGTAAGCTAATCTTATTTGGAACAGTGTTCTAAACATTGACTATTCAAATAAGATCCAATAACCAGCCGAAGCCTCCAAACAGTACGTAATAATCAAAATGAAAAGAAAACTTACCAACACAAATTAAATACAATTTGCCAGGTTCAAAGTTTTCTACCGTGAGGCAAACTTCTCAGGTGGAAATTACTTATTGTGTGATTTATTGGCAGCAGGTTCCAGATGTGAGAATACAAGTTTGTTGGGTAGAATTGCGTTGAATAAATTTGATTATATGAGGAGGTACCTTTATTCGTCTTAATACAATTTATAAACTTATACTATAGTACAAATACATTTTACAGTAAACTTTAAAAATCGCAGGATATTTAAAAGTAAAAAAAACCGCATTCAAATCGGTTCACCCGTTAAAGAGCTACAGTGCCACAGACAGACACACAGACACACAGACACACAGACACACAGACACGTCAAACTTATAACACCCCTCTTTTTTCGTCGGGGGTTAAAAAAAGGTGACTAAAGGTTCTCTATTGGTCAAAAACTTCAAAAATCTGGGACGAGGCGTTTTGGACAGATTAATAGAGCGAAGGACAAAATATTAATTAAATTGAAAGTCAAGAAACTCGTTTTACTTAAGGCATTAACTGCCGGGCCAAAAATGTTGAAGATAAAACCTCCACTAGCGTCGGAAACCGGTGACCCCCATGGCGCTCAACGTAGTGTTAACGGTTGATTCGATAAAGGCCCACACTGCCTATTTCTACATTGAAACATTTTACATTCATACAGTTACTATTTTTATTTTAAAAATCCAACAACCTCCCTCTCCAAACCGATCCCTCTCTAAACTACGATCTAACCCAACATAATAACTATGCAAATTTTGAAAAATTATTTTGATGAATGGACCTATACGTCTATTCTGTTACAATCTCCCTCGGTGAACACCTAGTTGAAGTGAGCTGTCATCTGTCCTGATGCTGGGGATGTATATAACAATACAACCGGATGACAGCTCACTTCACCTAGGTGTTCACCGATGGAGATTATAACAGAATAGCACTGCAGGCCATAATAGTTAACAAATAGACCGTTCAATCTAACCTTTGTGTATTTATTTGTTTACCTTAAACAGTAATGTAAATCAAATTCAATACGAAACAATTATTTTGGGCTTATCGTATTGATACTTCGCCCAGTGCCCAGTGTAAATACAAATTGGAAATTAAATTGGTTTATATTGGTACTGTAGTGTTAACATTCATACTTATGTATATTATAATCTTGTTTCGAACTTCAGGTCCACGTTTCAAAACCAGATTGTGTTTACACATTTTATTCATTTCAGTTATAAATTGATTAAGTATAGGTTTTCCAATAGTTATAGATACTAATATCTAGTTATCTTTCTAGTTCAGCGTGATGTGCTCGTGCTGCTGCTGCGGCTGCAGCAAACCTGGAACGGCGAAAGTATAAACTAAATAGTTATTTAGTTTATACTTTCGCCGTTTGGGGTTGAAATCCTCGGGTCGTGGGGTCCGAGTGCTTATCTCCTTTTCAAGGACGTGTCCAAAAGGTTAGTTGACTCTTCCCGTATTCCAAGAACTGGTTTTTACCTTGGTCAGAGGATAAGCATTGCCATTCAATGTGGCAAAGCCTCCAGTGTCTTGGGCACATTCCCTGATGGTGGCGATGTGGAGGATGTTTTTGATGCCTATATTAGTTCTTTAGTATTTTTTTTTAGGTTCGATTTTCCACACATTTACATGAATAACCTAGTTTGAAAAATAAATAAATATCTGCAGATAATATCTACTAATATTTTAATGTTTTATTTATGTGAGGTAGTCTGTTCTCTCGTCCATTAAAATACCATTGCGGATCGGGGTCGAAGCATAATGTCCAACCAGTAGGACTTCGGGCTTTTCAGTTATTCAACCAGCTAGACCCGTGGTCCAACTGATTTACCTCATTAATATTAATATTAATATCTACCCCTTACCAGCATCCAAAAAGATCTAGCAGGCAGCCAAACACAAACACGGGGGATGCTCCACGCTGTCTCATAAACGGGGAGACCCGTCCAGCTTTAACCATGGATCCGAAACTCTTCTTGAAGAACAGAGGAACGGAAATAATTAAACTTGTGCCACTGGTTTTTGCTCTGATGACAAGAAGTAAACTACTTATTTTATTTTAAATCCTAAAATGTTTGTTTAGCTGGAATATTTCACTGCGGCTTTGAAGAAGATTTTCTAAGAAAACAACAAACAAAACAAAGTCACTGTCTTCCGAAACTTGTTCTGTGCTAAAGTTATTTATCACTTTTTAGTTTTTGAAGGCCTTTTTGTAAAACAGTTTTTTATTTTTCGGTTTTTAGTAGGTACCTCATTCCAGGACCATCTGTGAAGTCTACCCTTTTAAACAAAAAAGAATTTTCCAAATCGGTCCAGGCGTTTTTTAAGGAACCTAGAACCTCTTCCTTTTTTGAAGTCGGTTAAAAACAGCATTCTTTCAAAGCAAATTCGAGAAAAAACAACGGCTGCTTAACTTTAATTAATAAATAAGCTTAATAGTGTAACCTACAATCTATACTTATTATTATAAAGCTGAAAAGTTTGTTTGTTTGTTTGTTTGGTTGAACGGGCTAATCTCAGGATCTTCTGGTCCGATTTGAATAATTCTTTTTGTGTTGGATAGTCCATTGCTATAGGCGAAGCTGGGTCGGGTCGCTAGTCGTTAATAAAGAGGCTGATAGTAGAAGTGCCTTACAGCATTTCTGCCGTTAATAGCATAGTTATAGTTAGTAGAGTTTTTGTCAAACAATGAGTGACTAATTGTTTGACATAGTCGTGATCACGATAATTTGGGTTGATTAAGTTGAAGATGTAGGCAAAATGTAAAACAAACATGACGTGTCATGTCTTCTCATAGATAAGTCTGCCTTTGCACGTTTGTGCATGAAGTATAAATAAATAAATAAATAAATAGTGAGACAGATTAGAGTCGAGCCATTATCGTCATAGTGATCACTTAATCCATTATCACCTTGGAGTTGAATGCATCAATCAATTTCTCATTATCATGACCACTTATAACACAGCTTAGGGTTCTTGAAATACGCCATCATAATGCAATTTTCATGGAACTTTTAACGAGCAATTTCCTAGTCGATGTCTGCTTGCCGGATTAATTAAATTTTGCTCTACACTCTATGCCTTATTATAATTTTTTGGTGTGGCCTGACTTGCGGCGACTTGTGACTGACTTGTTAGGCAGTAGATAAAGTTTGTTTACGTTTTTCTAAAAGTTAATCTTTGTAAGTACTGGTCCAAATACCGAAAAAAATTGTGATAATATTTTTTACATGCTAGACCCTCCACAACCATGAGATATGCAGTCTTAGGTAAATATTTCTAGAAGCATATGTAGTCACCGAGATGTGATCACAGTGGACAAGGGCCTAACTCTACTCTCTTCGACTAAAAAGAACTGGCGCAAGCCTGTAGTACTTAAAACAATCGGGCGCATGCCAGTAGTGCATAAAACTAACGGGCGCAAGCCTGTAGTGCTCAAAAAGTAACCTTCGCAAAGAGTCATGCCTAAGTAAGGATCCCATATCTTCCCGTGGGTGTCGTAAGAGGCGACTAAGGGACTCACTAGAGAACCAGAGAATGGGCAGCAGCGTTCTCTGTGCCTTTGTAACAACCATACTGCGATTGCCAACCCGCCTGCCAAGCGTGGCGATTATGGCAAACCCCCCGCCTGCCCAGCGTGGCGATTATGGCAAACCCCTTTTGGGGAGGCCTATGTCCAGCAGTGGATGTCTTTCGGATGATGATGATGAAGTAAGGAGCATCATGGATGTTTCTTCTGGACACTGCAATTCTTATAACTTTTTGATGTCCATACATCAAAAAGTCATAGGTCACCGGAACACAGCTAGGATATCCTGGCTGCGTTCCGGTTGGACGGAAGGTTGTTAGTGCGGTGGAGGAAGGTATTATGATGTAATTTATTGTGAAGGATAATATAAAATTTTGCTGTTTGACACCTGTCGGGCATGCCACGGGCCACGGAAATCAATCATATAAATTAACCGTGGGTGTTCTCGTCTAGGTAAACATGCGTACTTACATAGGTACAACCTTGTAACCAACTATCATTATCCATTAGCAACTTGCTCTGAAATACAACCTTGCGGAATCGGAAGTGCCGTACTACAGGTGTGTGACCGACCCTGTAATCGAAAATGGCAATGTCACATTGTACTGGGAGCGATCCATTATCAAAGTCAGGACTATTGTAGCCAATAAACCTGATATAGTGGTGGTGGATTCATTAGACCGGCGCCTAATGATTGTTGACATAATGGTAAACGTATTACGCGAACAACGTGAAAGCCAAGAAAGATAAGCAAATCAAGTAGGTATATTGACTTGGTTCGTGAGAAAGTCGACATGTGGGATGTGGACTCAGTGAGTATTGTTCCGATAATCGTTATAGCTTGTGGCATAATAGCAAAGAGCTTTGGTTGACATCTACGAAGGCTCTTGTTGGGCAATTGGATCAAACTCATCAAAGGTACGATTCAGAAAGTGCTATTTTTGGACACGGCCCGCATTTTTAAGAGGTTAAATTCCACTCTGGAGCCCTGACGGCCGCGTTATAGTTTAGACCCTATTCCCGATACCAGTAGGATACTATTTCTTACAAGTTTAAACGTATTGTGTACAAAAAAAAAAACATATTTAAAAATTTGAACAAACAAACGTTACGTAATTACACCTGTGCTACTAGCACAGAACGCCGAATTAGGAGGAATAAACTTCCTATAAGTTCGACGTGATGTGTGCTGGTGCTACAGACAATCTCAAGCGTTGAAAATAAAGTAACCTTGCTGGCAACTATATTTCCAAGCCGTTTGGGGTTAAAACACTTGGGCCATGGGGTCCGAGTGCCTATTTCCTGTAACCCATAAAGGACTGGTTTCAACTAACCGCCAGTCTTTTGGGCACGATACTAGTTGACAGCTGCGATGTGCAGTTTTTTTTTTTTGAGAAGAATTGCACACCTGATCTCTCTTGAGTACTCAGCAATAAACAATGCAATTTAAAGTAAAAATATACATCCTAAAATTACAATCTTTGAGAGAAGTCTTAGCGTTACGAATAACAATCTAAGTTTATCACAGCAGCAAAGATTTTATAGATTCAATAGACATAGTCCAGAATGATGTTTGCGCGGCCGGTTCCGAATTCCAGATAGAGCCAATATGACACGTGACTAAAACGTTGTGATATATTGCTAGTAAGTAACGTAATATTTTCTGGTTGAAAAGAATCCTTTATTGAAGGTCAATTTTATTATTAGGAAAATAAAGAAATTAAGGTTACAATGTATTCCTTTGCGTTTATAACTGTTGTCATTAGGACCATACCCAACTCATTGAATTCCACACAAATTAACAACGTCGCACAAAATTAATTATTTCAAGAGAACAATTTGAGGTAAAATATCTACTTCCGAATATTATAGTACAGTTTTAGGATCTCTTTATTTTTAACGAAAAATTCTGATAACTACATTAACTCATTACCTCGTTCTTAACGTATTGAAAATGATAAGTCTCAAAGTCAAACCATTTATTTCAATTAAACCATTTACAAGCACTTTTGAATTGTCAATGAGTTGGTCAGTTAGTCAGAAAAGTTGAAGCTTGTTGCTCATTGTTGCTAATTCCATAATGTAGGTAGGTCTCTATCAACAAGAACTAGATACTCGGGACGGGTCGGGATACTCCTTTTCATTTTCAATCAAGGTTTTACAAAATCCTGGTTACATTTTTCATGTTGCTGCTATATTTGTGATAACAATGAAGGTAAAGAGTAATATGAAACAATTCAAAAATTAACATACAAGCCATGGCAGTCAAGAGATGAACCAGCTGACAGCGCTCGTTCTCGAACATGACGTGTGGATCACCACCATTTAGCTCAACTGTAAAGCTTGTACGAAACCTTGCTGGATAGTTTTGAGAAAATTTATGCCAGCACTTGGGTGCTGGCATAAATTTTCTCACGTAGTAAATTGTAAGAAGGCTGAAAACCCGATATGACTCATGACGGTTATGAAATTAAACCTGCACACACCTTCCTAAGTTATGGGGGTAATAACGGACTCTATACATAAAGTCCAAGGATTGAGCGAGGAAAAACGAGGAGGGAATAAATAACATTACACAATCAAGCAAGTTGTTACACTTAACCAGCCGTTTATTGGCCGATTGCAAAAGTCTCTTTTGAACACTCTGATACAGGACATTTTGTGAACTTCACTCATTTGTAATCATATTTCCGTATTTCGATATTTTATTTAAAAAAATGTATAAGAAATAAATTGAACTTAACTTCAGTTGTGTTAAATGACATAATATTGCAATTATATTTTCGTATTCGCTCCAAAGCAGTGAACTTAGTTGGAGCAATAACACGGAGCAGCGAAAAATTACACTTCACTAATTCAATTTTACAATTCATGAGAACCAGGGCTATGACAGCAACAGCGGCGCTGCGCTCTAAGCAGCCAGCGCGACTGCACTGGGCGTCATCTAGAAGTGTTGTGTGTCACAAAGAACTGACATTTATATTTTGTAAAATAGTTAATGTTTATTTTATTTAGTTGTTTAAGTGCAAATTTTTAATGAGAAGTGGCAGCAGCGATGGAGTTTCAAGTGCATGTCAACCTTCTGCATCACTAATTGTCCTGGAGAAATGCCCTCTATGCATAAGTGGCAGCAGCGATGAAGTTTCAAATGCATGCCTACCTTCTGCATCACTAAATGTCCTTTAGAGATGCTTCCTATGCACCCAAGTTCGGCGTTTTAAAGGTAAGTGGTTGGAATTCTGAATGTGCACATTGGGAAGGTCAACAAACCCATACCTGGGAGCAACTACTTACCTTACAAAATTCTCCATATACAAAAGAATTTGGCGACTAAAAAAACTAACTGCACAAATGAAAGAAAACACAAATTTTTCATCCCAGGGATACTCCTCTTCTAGGGGTATATCCCATCTGGTTGAAACTAACTAATATCTGGTTAGGGGAACGTGACATTAGTGGAGCGGCTAGGAATGTTTGTAGTAATTATGTGGTGATACCGTGTACTCCGGAAATACTCTCAGCTCTGGAGAGTAAAAGCCCTGCCCCAGCAGATGGCCTTTCTTTTCCCGACCTGGTTAATCTCTCCGCCTACGTCACAGAATCCGACCGTCGAGAATCGCTGCCGTTTGCTTCTTTTGGAGCGGCTCCGCCAGCGACCTCGACGGTTTGACTCCTCAACACGGCGCTGGGGTAGCTGATGAGTTGCTCTTGAACTAGCTTATCGCTCTGATCAACCTTATGCTCTCCGGATAGGTGGACGAGGCCATCATCGACGTTTTGTACGTCCTATTGCCTTGGGAACTACATACCGTCTTATGACAGCCAAGATTTGTTGTAAAATCTATGGTGAGGTTGGTTCGGAAAAATTTCAGCCCCATCAGGCCGTACACGCTTTGACGACCTGCTTAAATTCTGGCAAAGGAGAGATCATCCTAAAGGTTGACATAAAGAATACCTTTACCTCAGTTAATAAACTAAAAAAGAAATACCCCAAAATCTATAGTTCCTTTAGCAAGGTTACAGACATCCATGTAAATTACTGTATCGTGACAACCTTATAGAATCTGCTCTTGGCTGTCAACAAGGTGACATTCTTGGGCCAGTGACATTCTTGGGCCAGTGATTTTCAGTCTAGCCATTCATCTAATTATTCGACAGCTAAATTTCTAATTTAACGTTTGGTATCTCGATGATGCAACCTTGGAAAGTGATGTAGGCTGTGTTTCAGATTTAAAGGATTTGATTTTCTTAAAAACTGAACTACATTCCATAGGTCTAGAACTGTATCTTTCGAAATGTGAATTGTACTTATCGGACAATACTGATAGACAGTCGACACTTTCAAAATTTAATGCAATAGCCCTAGATATCAAAATTATAGAAAAAAGCACTCGGTCTCTCACTTGTCTCCTTGCGTGTCCAATCTTCGAGAATTTCTTTCCAAAGCTTTATTGAGGGAAAAATACAAAATTTCGATAACATTTCGGAAAGATTGCTCCAAATTAATATGCATTCGGCCATCACCATAATTCATTACAGTTGTTTTGGCCCTAAATTATTTCCTTCGCGCTTCCCATTTGTGGAAACACCATCACCTTTTAGAGAAAATGGATCAAATTATCCGTCATACCTTAACCGCCATTTTAAATTTGGCAATAGACGACCATATTTGGGCCAAGCTACTCTAACTATTCGTATGAGTGACTTCGACGTCCGCATAATTTTAAGCATCAGTTTGCCTGCTTTCGTATACTCGGTACACGGCACTAAAAAAAATATCAAGAATATACACTAGCTTGTACACTGCAAGCCGACCCGCGACCCCAAAATAATTGGGAAAAGGCTATAGACAGATGATGATTCTAGCTCTTACACTCTATGATTTCAATGTGCCGTGCTTTCCCGAGGCCATGGATGCTTGGAAACTTACTTGTCCGAATACTGATTTACTGGACAGCCCGTCTTCTCAGAGACGGTGGGATGAGCCGCTCTGCAGGTTAGTACAGAATAATTATTTCTCCTAATTCTGCTGTGCAAGCGCGTCTGCTGGCTATATAAATGAGAGTCGGGTCTTTGACTTCTGGCACTACCGTCGTCAAACGTTAGTAGGTACTATGTTTCCCTACGTTTAGGAGCATCTTGTTGTTCTCCCCCATTGCTGTGGCTGCGGAGAAGCTGTCAACTGCCTGTCGGTTGCCTGTAGTGCAACCGTAGTGCGGGTCGCATATAGCGCAGCAAACGGAAATATTAATGACAATAATTATTTCGTCGTGATCTTGTCGCCGTCGGGGTTCTAGCTGTTTTGGAACCCAACGACTTGGCACGCGATGATGGTAAAAGACCGGACGGCATGTCATTTTTTCCTTGGAAGTTGGGTAGGCCTGTGTGAGACGCTGCGTGCGTCGAAGCTCTTGCGCCATCTCCTCTTTCTAGTTCAGCATGCCGTGCTGGTTCTGCTGCTGTGGCTGCAGAAAACGATACATATATACGATATATATATACTTATTTTAAATTAAAAAAAAAATCTTGAAAAAGAAGTGTGTTAACTTCACTCACGTTAAATTAAATATTTCAATTATATTTATATAAATGTGTGGTGATATTTAAGGATTTTGAGGACAGTTCCTTTTAAGCAATACGTACCTAACCCCTAAGTTTAAAAAAAAAAAATATTAACTTTTTTGATTAAAATACGGAAAGCTGGTAAGGCGCTGCCGGAAATAACTCTTAAAATAAACAACTGATTAAGACGTTGGACTTTTAAAATTGTGTCGTTTCACAAACCTCACTTTTCTTTAAAAAACAACCAAATTTACAGAAGCACAAGGATTTTGTTTTCTAGGAGATAATTATTTGAAATGGTTTTAAAAAGTACTTAATGTAACAACATTCTTCAGCTATTATTTCACATAGTTTTTTTATTGAGAGGTTACAATAAGAATGTGATTTACTCTGATACATGCGATACACACGAGGAAATCCCGGTTATCTTTCGGTGTGTGACAAATGTGGACATAGTGTATCTAAACATTAGAATTCAGTCGTGTATAAACTGTAAACATATCTAATAATACATCGTACCTACGAAAACATGTGAAAATCTGTGTGATTTGAAAAATGGATACTGGATAATGGATGAATGGATGGTAGTTATGTTACACATTTGTGATACATCATACGAAACATCAGTAAGTTTATATAGATGTGGCCATTTGGGTAAAGATTTTCTATCTGATAGAACCTGACCCTTAAATAGGACCACATAACACTCACACTGAGCGAGAAGTAGAAATAATATAAATCCACGCGCCATTTTTTATAGAATGTATTATTTGATAAAAAACAAGTTATTAAATAATAATTTTTTCCTCACAAGTGTTTTGAAAAACGAAATAAGAAATAATAATAATAATATAATATGTGAAGACATTTCACACACGGCCATCTGACCCCAAACTAGGGAGACCCTGTACTATGGGTGTCAGACAGCTGATATACATACACGAATACAAATGCGTGAGTATATAAAGATATCTCGTATAAAAGAAAACTGCTACTATGTGAGCGATTAGAGACGAATGAAGGACAACACAGGAAGATATTTTTTTTAATAATGATAATAATATACGATGTGAAAATGCCCAAAGCTCAGGCAATAATCCAGCCTCGAGTGTTATGACAAACTTAGCTTAGGTACTGTGGTTTCCTTCTGCGAAAGTGTCATGTCGCAGAAGGAGGCTGCGGAAAGGGAAAGGGAGATCACAACCTTCCATCCTGCCCGCAGCAGGCGCACCGGGCGTCGGCGGAGGGCGGACAACGCCCTCTTCCGGCCCCCCTAAATGGGTCCAGGGGCGGCAGACTCGGGGACGTCTGTCGCTCCCGACATACATCAGGACCCGAGGTGGCGGCGCGTAGTGTTCCACGCGCGCCCCTATAAAACGTCCGGGGGGGAGTCTAACACCTCACTCCCCCCCCTGACCCGAGAAGTGGCCCGCTGCAGCGGGCCGGCACTAGCCGGGGGTTGCGGAAGTATCTCCGGTTCCCGCGACCCCCGACGTAGGTGTGAGATGGAACACCGGGGTGGTTTTTAGTCAGTAAGAGTCTGACAGACCCCTCCGCCCGCCCCAGGGCGGAGGACATCCATGAGGATTTTCCACCCCGTAACAAAAAAAAAAAAAAAAAGTACTTGTATATAATATAACTTTCTATTAAAAAATCATTAAGAAATTCTTTTTGTATCGAAAATAAAGTAATTCAGACGATTAAACATTAAACCAAATAGAAAATTGGCTTCAATATAAAATAACTTATTCTGAGCTATTTTATTGGACGACTTGTGATGTAGGATGACAGGGCAGGCTATATAGGTTCATGAATTTTTTAGAAAGGTTATCATAAATTTCAAAGGGCTCATACCTATATCGCTAAATTCGCTAAGCATAGAAGGCGAGGTAAGGTAAGTGTTTTGAAAAAGCAAAATGTGTTCATTTGGTAATAGAAACCACCTATAAATTGCCCTACGATTTATGAGCTATCAAATCACGATTACCGCCTTAGAAAAATCTAATTGTAATTACAAAAGTATTACAATAACAAATTGTGACGCCACTTTTTGACCACCTCAATTGATTAACTATTAATTGATTTCAAAGCAATAAAAACAATACAATAAAAAGATCTTTTTTTAGAGAAGTTGTGTAATGGAATAATTTGTATCTACCACCCAATTAAGGTGGATGAATTTATTCTGGAATTGGACTAATGCAGATGTTCGACAACAGCGACGTGATGCGGCCTTGACCGCCCGTATTGAAGATATCAGGATATTCCCGTGGTAGAAATGATGAGGCCGAATAGTTCTCCACTCATATTCTCAGACGAAACAGAAAGAGATAAAAAAGAGACGAAACCAAGAAAATATTGTATGTAATGATTTATAAAAAATAATAAACCAAGAACCTCAATCAATACAATACCTTCCTTAAGGAGGCTTCCGTTAGGCAGTTGAATCAAGAAATTTATTCAACGGCAGAACTTCTGGACTCGAATCATATTGTTAAGAGGTTGTTCTTCCTGGAGTCCTAACCGTAGGTAGCTTGGACCCTGTTCCCGATATCACAAGGATACTCTTTTTTATATTTTCAAATTGAATTCATTTTATTAGGTGCAATAAAAGAAATAACCATTTTTATCTTTAATATCAAAAATCGATAAGGTTTTATAATGGTAGGTACTGTTTCTTATTAGAAACTAAAATAAAAGTTCTATGGCTCATTATTATAGATGGGCAATCCACCCACCCGGATTTAAACCCAGGTGGGTTTAAACCGGGTGTTTCGGGTTTAAACCGGGTGTTTTGGGATAAACACCCGATTTTCACCCAAATTTCGGGTGTAAATGATTTTTATACATAATGACATTTAGTTTTTAATTATTATTCTTTTATTGAATTATACATACATAAGGTGAAATAAAATAATGCAAGAAAAATCTATTTTCTGGTACTAATCAAAAACAAATTACCTACTTAACAATCAATCACTATCTGGTGAGTCCCTTAGTCGCCTCTTACGACACCCACGGGAAGATATGGGATGGTGCTATTCTTTACGTCCGACAACACAAGGACTTCGCAGACGACACCACACGGACTTCGCAGACGACTCCACAGGTTCGTTGTAGTCGTCCAATATTTTTATTTTTTTTTTATTTTTAAATGTCGTTTTTATCTTGTACCATTTTATTTTACCCTCCCTGATCTAACGAATGTTGCCTACAAAGAAATGAAATGAATGAAAGTCACTTTTAAAACATATTTTTTAACATCACTAATTTAATTTCATCAAATCAAATATACACCTAATTTTCTGGGTGTTTAAGTGTGCCTTGCGGGTGTTTTTTATATCAAAGCACCGGATTTAAACCCGGTGGATTGGGCAATCCACCGGACAGTCCTTTAGTCATCATTATAAATGATAGAATATGACTGAAACTGCCATCTGTCGGAGAATAGCAAAACTATTCTTTAATTTTAGTTAGCTGACACCTATACGTAAGTAACAAAACGTTGTAGATGCAATGTAGATGCGTAGTTCGGTTATTCACCGCTAGATGTCAATAATATGTGCCTGAACAATAAGTAGACCTATGTTGATGTTTCTGGAATATCCAGTTCAGGTTTAATGCAAAAGATGTCATGCAATGGTTTAAAATGTTAAATAATGCAATTCACGCGTCAATGTTATCCTGTTCCCATTGTTATAGGATATAAAATAAGAATAAAAAACCACTAGCCTTCTTCATTTTTAGAATTAAAAAAAAACTTGACAGTTCGTATTGTGGGCCAGGTCATACTATGAATATAAAATTTCATAATTATATTGAGAATGATTCAATATAAAAGTAATAAAAATATTTGAGTATCAATAATCAGCAGATACTACCTATCCTGGTCATTATAGTACCTACCAAAGCTTGCTGTGAACCCTTAGTTACCCTCATTCGGCATGAGCGTAAATGATAATCTGTTTTACTTATTCGTTCCACCAACTTAGCCTGACAATGCGTTGATAGGCATTGTAATCATCACTGTTAGGGCAGTTGTAAGAATTTATTGAAATATAATCCCATCAAAGAATAGTGGTAGATTTTGTCCCCGCCCAAAACCATGCTATTGCTATTGCTATTTTTTTTCTAGCTTATAGAGATGCTCGAAGACTATATAAATTATTACTATATGACACTTTAATACTTCCACCAGAGGTTTAAAGAGGGTCCAAAACTGTCTCTTAGTAGTCCAGAGGAAGAAAAGGTTAAGTGAGTTAATCGCACACGGTATACTATGAGTGGATATTATAATAAATTCTTTAAATTAATTACTGGCTAAAATAAAGTAAAAATGGCTTTAGAAAAAAAAATGGGTATTAATGCTGTTAAAAGCGTTCTCGGTAAACGGGCCGCCCGTGATGTAGGCATAGACTAGTTCCCGATGTAACCGCAAGGCACGAACAGGCGCGCGTGGCCGCAGTGTGGATTTTAAGTAACTAGTAACTTATTTTGATCCTTTGAATCATGAAAACAGTATATTTTTTTTCGTAGTTTTTATATACTTTCTTAACTGAAATGCTCTACACATAAAATTTTGTTATTTAGGAGAAACGAACTGTTTTACAAAAAAGACCTTAAGCCTTTGGGTCTAAAGTCTTCAAAAAGTAAAATATAACTTTAAATTCCGTAAGTCGGTGACAATACCCGGCGGTTGTATTTTTTGTTAAAAATAAGTTTTTTTTTACGGTTTTAAGTGCCGACTTCTTATACAAATTAATTACGAAAAGGTGACTACCAAAAAAAAAGTCATGCGTGGCCAAAAATAAAAAAAATATTGTCGAATTGAGAACCTCCTTTTTTGAAGTCGATTGAAACATAATATAAATTATTAAAAAGTAATATTAAAATGTTTTTATTTTGTGGGTAGGAAATTAAATAAAAGTTGATAATTTTGTTCAGTGTTTTAAATATTATATAATTAGTACTAAACATTAACAACAAAAAAAATTACCTAGCCTTCATCCAATTGTGTTGGAACCATTTTCCAGTCATAGTCAAAGTCAAAACATTTATTTCAATTAAACCATTTAAAAGCACTTTCGAATCGTCAAGGAGTCGGTCATTTAGTCAAAGTTGAAACTAGTTACTCGTTCCAAATCGTAGGTAGGTCTCTATGGAGAAGAACGAGCAAGAAACTCCACGGACACTTCTAAATCACAGTTACATTATTCTTGTTGCTTCTATGTGATTCTTTTTCCTCCACTGTCTCCATAATACAATATTTACTTTTTCGGCCCATCGCCTAAAACATAAAAGTATATATCGGCGCGTGACATTATTGAATAAAAGTACATATATATCGGCGCGTGACATTATTGAATAAAAGTATATATCGGCGCGTGACATTATTGAATAATGGAAATCAGTTAATTTTGAGAGTTATGATTGATTTTGTTCGTTTTTTAATCATTGGGAGACTATTGTTATTTTTTACCGATTAATCGTTTTGTATTAGACTAAATGGTAGTTTAAATTTAGAGCGGGTAACACCGAATGGGGTTGTGAATATCATGGCGTCGGAG
Organism: Charanyca ferruginea; assembly: GCA_947361185.1. Lineage (NCBI taxonomy): Eukaryota > Metazoa > Arthropoda > Insecta > Lepidoptera > Noctuidae > Charanyca > Charanyca ferruginea. The sequence continues at coordinate 15,959,344 of OX376077.1, read as the reverse complement.
CTGAATTGAGCTGATCACTTTTGATACAGTCGTCGCGCGGTGCACACGCACAAATGTATTGGCTCTAATTTAAAGGTAAAACAGTTGTTGTAACTTCATTTAATCAGTGTTCATCATTAAAAGTTTTGTTAGAATGCTTTTAAGTAAACTACTTGAGTTATATTGCGAGTATTATTTTCAACGCTACATGCCTACGATAGAAAACCAAGAGATAATGGATCAGCAGCGATACGGGGCGTCGCAGCCATTCGACACCCCGATATTATATAATATACCAAACACACCTAGTTGTTACTATAAGTTAATGTCTTAATTGGAATGTATAAAATAAAACAAAATGAATATTATGTAAAAAAAATACTTAGGGATCAAAACAAGTCAGGCGAACTATAAATGAGCGGGTTGATGCTGCCATGCTGCCATCTGGATTGTCGATAGATGGCAGCGTTAGCGACGTAGGTCCTACCTCAGAGAGCGCCAACGCGCGACTGGCCGACAGCGACAAGGGCACCCCCTGTGGGGTACGAGCCTCGGCTTAGGGCGTCGCTGGGAGAGGACAGCAAAGGGACAGGCTGGATCGGATTTCCATTATTTAGGGACGAATTTAAAACTACAGGCTCAGCGGCGCGGGCTGGCACGAGCAAGGGTCGGGGAGCCGACAGCGCTCGGCGCTGCGTGATAATGATAAAGTAATTAAATGTTATATTTTTATTACTGATTTTTGTTTGCCTAAACTCAGCTAAAAAACAGTATGTTTTTTTTTTAATTATTCCAGCCTTAATATCAAGTAAAAATGATGTTTTAAATTGTCAAATTTAAAAAAACATTTTTTTTGAGGCACTTATTTAATTAAAATTTCTTTTCTATGATTTACGTTAACAATAATAGTATATTTCCTTTTCCCACGTATTTTTTCCAGACTTCCACGACTAATTTGTTGATTCATAATTTCACTCCGAATATCAGTCTTCCCGCAAAAACGCAATATTATGAGTTCAAAATTAGTTTTTATTTTGACAATTCATAATAGTTTTCAATTTATAAGATTTACAAATACAATACAAAGATATGCTTAATACGAAATTAAAATTAGTTTTTCATAAATTCTTGCCATTTTTGAGTAATTTAACCAAAAAAAAAATCAAATTTACGTATATTCACATTTTTTACCGATAACACTCTTAAGACAATTGGTATTTTATGGTGTCTACAGTGTAAAAAATACACTTAGTGGAGACAAGTGACATGTTATATTTTCATACCTTCTGGAAAAGGATATATTGAAGGGTCCGATTTATTTATCGTTTTATAACAAAATCAAGTTATGACCTTTGGCCTTCAATAATACCCGTTAGCATAATGTTTTGCGTGCGTTACATCGACAATATTTTTTGCTCAATAATAATTAGGTGTTATGTGTTATGTTTTTTTACACTCCTAGTTAGTCTACTCTCAGAGTGACCGCTGGGCGAATCTCCACGCAATGGGTGCCTGAAGATGCGCGGCGTCGCCGAGGACGGCCCGGAAAGAATGCGGAAGAAACGGCGTGATGACCTGCACGCGTAGCATGACTATGGTGACAGGAAGAATAGACAAACTGTACTGACTTGTCTATTCTTGCTGTCAGTATGTCTATTCTTGCTGTCAGTATGTCTATTCTTTCGTAGATATACCGTGGTCATGCTACGCGTGCTGGATGCGTACCACGGGCACTGGAGAAGAATTGGAGTGGGCAAACAGTGGGACAGTATAGACGATTTAAAAATGTCATCAATTCAGAGGTATGATTCAGGCTCACCGACCAGAATTAACCTGCCAAAGCCGCTAAATCATTCTGAATTATACAAAGACGAAACAATGTTTTTAAAATTGCTCAGGCTGATACATAAAAAGATGTAAGGCAGTAAATAAGGGAATAGGATGTTCATTAGATATCATTCATTCCATAACTGGCATGTAAATATCAATTAGAATGACAAAAACATTAACAAACAACTTTTTATACTAGTGGCTCAACTAGCAAGTCGCAGGTGCATAGCCTGACAGACCTTGAAATTGCAATTATCGGCAACTCCTCACTAAAGAGAACGACCAATATTACTTGGATGAGGTACTTTTTTTTTTATTTGCACGGTCAATCGTGTTGAACAACGCACTGTAGAGACTGACTGGTTTAAAATAATACAACTTTATTTGACGACGTGTTGACGATACGGTTAGCGCAGTGGCTGAGCGATCGACTGTCGCGCAGCGTGTTGCAGGTTCGATTCCCGCCCAGGGTAAATATTTGTGCGATGAGCACTTGTGTTTGCCTTGTGTCTGGATGTTATTTATCTATATACGTATGTATTTAAAATATATTTGTGTATGTATATCAGCTGTCTGACACCCATAGTACAGGGTCTCCCTAGTTTGGGGTCAGATGGCCGTGTGTGAAATGTCCCCACATATTATATTATATTATTATATTTGTTACAGTTTTTACAAATAAACAAATAAATGATTTATTTATGATTATATAGGGTGACTGGTAATTAGTGTACGATACTTAAACACGTGATTGTGTTCATGATAACAAACAAATTTCCCGAAGAAAAAATGTTTTTTTGTACTGGTTCACTTCAGGTCACAGGCGTGCGCGCGCCTGAATTTCATACGGCTGTTGTATTATTGTGATAAAAATGAACCAGTACAAAAAACATTTTTTCTTCGGGAAAGTTGTTTGTTATCATGAACACAATCACGTGTTTAAGTATCGTACACTAATTACCAGTCACCCTATATATGAGATAAACTCGATTTTAATTAAAATGAACTGGCAGTCCGCCGTGTGGGCTAGGTCAAATTACCAAAAGAATATAAAGATAATAAAGATAATTCTTAAATCTTCTTTTCCTGTCCAGGCGGTTTTCCTTTGGAATGCACTTCCTCAGAATATCAGGATGGCCACCAGTCGGTTTACTTTCAAAGTGAAAGCTCGCGAACACTTTCTTAAGAAATTGGCAGACTCGTCACACAATTAATTTGTTGTATTACTGTATCTATGTTTTTTTAGCTCTCTACTTTGTATATTTTGTTTGTATGTATGTATATATGTATTTATTATTTCATTATAGTAAATAAGTATCTTTGCACCTACCATGTTTTGTCTCTGCATCACCCTAAGGTAGACTGGTAGAAAATGCCCAAGGCATTAAGTCCGCCTTTGTACAATGTTTTTTTACATTATGTGCATAAAGTTTAATAAATAAATAAATAATATATTTGAGAGTTGTGCTTCTTGTAATTACTGTAAGACTAGAAGCCCTCACACAACAACGTTCAAGTATTAGTGAGTGGTACCGTGAACACGGCATAGTGTTCACAGTATTAACACTTAACAAAAGGGAGAGTGTTCACAGTATTAACACTTAACAAAAGGGAGTGGTTACTAGCTATACAATACGGTCGACGTATCTTAGCGAGTCTGAAGTTAGGTCCGATTAGGTGCGCAGTAGACCATTTCGTTCCTAAAAGATCTATTGCGCAGCCATACAGCTAACACTCAGAGACTCGTCAAGATACTACGTTGACCGTATTGTACATGTAGGTGACTAGCTACATGTTCTTCTCATCTTAGCGATTTTTTTATTGTTCTGGAAACCTGTAAACCTTTTTTAGATATTAAAGGATGTTTTAGTTACTGAAGCTTTAGTACAAGGTTGTTAACAATAAAAATAAAAGTAGTTTATGTGTATTTACTTTAAGAAAATATTTGTTTGTCATCGTCGCGTTTCATGCACGTTGGGATTTGCTTTCATTTATTTTAGTGCGAACTTCGCTTCTTCATAACCTCGGTCCAAATTAAAGCGTTACAAACATGATTGTAACTTATGCAACAATAAAAGTGTATCGTTGCGTTATTTCCGTTGCGTAATTTCCGTTGCGTTATTTCCGTTGCGTAATTTCCGTTTCGTAATTTCCGTTTCGTAATTTCCGTTTCGTAATTTCCGTTGCGTAATTTCCGTTGCGTAATTTCCGTTGCGTAATTTCCGTTGCGTAATTTCCGTTGCGTAATTTCCGTTTCGTAATTTCCGTTGCGTAATTTCCGTTTCGTAATTTCCGTCGCGTAATTTCCGTCGCGTAATTTCAAGTTACAAACAATACAAGAACAGAGAAAATAAGTAATAACCTTTGTATCACAAATCAGTGAAATTCTGATGGATCAAATACCATTATGACCGGATAAATTTAATGAAATAAAGATTGCGCATCCAAAGTTTTTAAATACTGTGATGAATATTAGTTCCATGCATGACTGTAAGATAAAGTTATATCATCTATTCGCGTTAATCCATTATTCTAACTGTCAACCGTTTGTTTCTTCGATGTTTTAAATACAGTCCTGTAATACAAAGTTCACGCCTCGCCTCCGCTTCCGCTTCCGCCTCCGCTTCCGCTTCCGCCTCCGCCTCCGCCTCCGCCACCGCCACCGCTCCCACTTCCGCTTCCGCTTCCGCTTCCGCTTCCGCTCCCGCTCCCGCTCCCGCTCCCGCTCCCGCTCCCGCTCCCGCTCCCGCTCCCGCTCCCGCTCCCGCTCCCGCTCTCGCTCTCGCTCCCGCTCCCGCTCCCGCTCCCGCTCCCGCTCCCGCTCCCGCTCCCGCTCTCGCTCTCGCTCTCGCTCTCGCTCTCGCTCCCGCTCCCGCTTCCGCTCCCGCTCCCGCTCCCGCTCCCGCTCCCGCTCCCGCTTCCGCTCCCGCTCCCGCTTCCGCCCCCGCTTCCGCTTCCGCTCCCGCTCCCGCTCCCGCTCACGCTCCTACGAACACGAAACTACGACCTACTACTGACCTACGGTTTTAAAGATAAAAAAATTGATTGAATTGAAGCAAACAGGCAGCATGCAAAAGTATACTAAGTAATATTAGGTCTTAAAATTGTATGCACATGGATAGGGAACCGGTGCTCTGGCCGTTAGAGTATATAAAATTAATTTTCAAGATTTTAGTTTTCGCTTCCGCTTCCGCTTCCACCTCCGCCTCCGCTTCCGCTTGCGTTTCCGCCTCCGCTTACGCTTCAGCTTCCGCTTCAGCTTCCGCTTCAGCTTCCGCTTCAGCTTCCGCTTTAGCTTCCGCTTTAGCTTCCGCTTTAGCTTCCGCTTTAGCTTCCGCTTCAGCTTCCGCTTCAGCTTCAGCTTCCGCTTCAGCTTCCGCTTCAGCTTCCGCTTCAGCTTCCGCTTCAGCTTCCGCTTCCACCTCCGCTTCCACCTCCGCTTCCACCTCCGCTTCCATCTCCGCTTCCATCTCCGCTTCCATCTCCGCTTCCGCTCCCGCCTCCGCCTCCGCCTCCGCCTCCGCCTCCGCCTCCGCTTTCGGCTTTCGGCTTACGACTTTCGGCTTTCGACTTTCGGCTTTCGGCTCCGCTTCCGCTTCCGCCTCCGATTCCGCCTCCGCCTCCGCTTACGCTTCCGCTTCAGCACCCGCTTCAGCACCCGCTTCAGCACCCGCTTCAGCACCCGCTTCAGCACCCGCTTCAGCACCCGCTTCAGCACCCGCTTCAGCACCCGCTTCAGCACCCGCTTCAGCACCCGCTTCAGCACCCGCTTCAGCACCCGCTTCAGCACCCGCTTCAGCTTCCGCTTCCCTTAATCTTAGATCTATAACGCGTGGGATGGTTGTGGAATCATAAAGATTGCAAAAACTGACATGGACGTTTGCCTAGCCATCGGAACATTCATGCCTAAGTTGGTTTATGACGAGGGACATTGAAAAAGGACATGTATTTTCTCCGAGTATTGTTCTAACATAGATTAGCTTAAAAAAATAACAATAGTTCGCAACATACAACAAGGTTGGCGCAATGACTGAGTGATCGGCTGCTGTGCTGTGCATTGCGGAGTAACGTACAACCAAATATCTGTTATGGCCTACAGGTTGTTAATACATTTAATGTTTGTAAATGATACAGGAAAAATTTCAAGTGTGAGCAAAAAAAGAATGTTTCTACAACAGGTTTTCATGTTCCGAGAAACAAGTTGCTGGTTTTACAAAAAGTTGCACAACATGCTTGTATACATAATATAGTGTCTTAACTTTGTTTCCGATAAATTTAAGTAGCTCTTGAATTATACGACATAATTCCACTACCCTGTGAAACAAGATTTATTTTGCTTTTTTCTGTATTTCTTTCAGGTATCCTAACATTATTGCTTGGATCAAACGCTGTTCTGAGTTCGACTTCTATAAGAAAGGAAACCAGCCCGGTCTTTTAGAGTACCGTCGTCTGTTGAAAGAATTTTTGGCACGCTAAAATTGTTTATGCAAATCAATGTAATAAATAACTGGTTGACTTGGCTGGTAGAGAATGCCTAAGGCATTATGTACGCCTGTGTACCTTTGTATGAAGTATACATACATAAATAACTATTTTGAAATAAAATGTTTTAATTACATCGAAAATGATTGACATTTGACAAAATGTACTAGTAGAACTTTAATTGTAATCTTATAAAGCGTTACAAAGGTACTCCAGTGAGTAAAACTTGTAGTTTTTTATTTCTTCTCTAACCTACGTCTAATTGCAACGAATAATGTCCCTTAGAATACCGGTTCATTATATTGTTTTGGAAAAAAGGAAAAAAATTAGACGCTTCTTTGGGATCATTCACCCTTCTTTTGTTATTTTTTGTGACGAACTTCTGGCACGGTTTTGTCACACAATGTATGCCCAGCCTCAAAAAAAAATCTAATTTTTTTTTCGCACAATAACTTGTTGTAATTACATGGTTTTTTTTTGTTTATTCGGTGCAATTGAATTTCAAACATGGGGCGAAAAAAAAGAGCAATATTTTAATATTCATTTATAAATAATAATGAACATAAGTTTTCATTGCAATATGAGTCCTCGCTTTTGCGACCTTCTAAAACATATGTTGCTATCTCACGAGCCCTTTCACACGTATCGAATAATTATTTTAATGATGAAATTATGTAATTACTACAACATTTAATTCGTTGCACCGCATATTAATTGTAGGTATTAGCAGCACCCTAGCATGGCATTCTAGGTACATCAACAATAATTGAATAATCGATAGCAGGCAGAACAGCGCAAGCCATTTTAAAATATTTATAAAAAAGGAAACAGAAATGTTCTAGAAACATTGGTAAGTATAGCTTTTTCTACTCTTTTCAATTATTCAAGAAGGTAATTCTTTTTCATGGCGTGTTTCCAGCCATTTGGTCTTGCAGTAGTGGTGACTGGTGATTACTGTCACAACTGACGTGAACTGATGATAATGTATGCAGTACGGCCGCGACATACACTTAGAATAAATGATGTACACAAGAACTTTTATGGATGCGGCGAATGTATCTGTGCACAGTTTTGAAAATGTATCATTTATATATATTTTTTTTTTCTACTATATTTTTTTATTTCAACATTCCAATGGACTAAGGCTAGTGTTTACACTATTACAGACGTACACAAAACTTTATTAACGCACTGTTGGTTCAAAAAATATATTTACTGCAAAATGTATATAATATAAGTTTAAAATATTGTAAAATGTAAAAAAAAGAAGTAGCCAAAAAGGTAAAAAAAACATAAAAAAAAAACATATTTTATTAAAAAGGAAATAAATTTAAAATCAAAATTAAATAAGACAATTGCTTTTACACTAAAAAAAGTATCACATAAAAATAATATAATTCTTGATACTCAGGTAGGGCCGGTGTCTGCGGTTTTCATTGTTAATACACATAGTTACGCTAAACCTTTTGATTTAAAAGTTCTTAGGTACGAGTACTTGAGGATTTAAATAATCTTGCCGGTCTAGTTTGCAAAAATATACCTTGACCAATTACCGAAAAATGTGCGTGATTATCATCAGGTGGGATAACGTTTCACTTCATACTCACTTCATCTAAATTCTCAGAGAGTTTGGTTTCAGAATAACACTTCACGTATTTTTTTTAAATTTTATTTTGTCCCACGGCCGCGTTTGGTAGGTAGTCATTGCCTAGGTATTCAAAAATGGATGTTTATAATTGATAATAAAATAACATAATATAAGGTAGCGAATTAAGAACACAGTATAAATCAAAAAAATATATAAATCACTAGCACTTTGCCCGCAACTTCGTCCGCGTGAGTTCTTAAGGAGCCCTAATTTTTTATAACGCATTATGAGCGTTTCTATTTTTTTTTGCCATATTTTTAAAAAGTCGCCAAAAATAAAAATATTAGTAAATCGCGTTTTTTGTCTTGTAATCAGATAGTTTAATTCATGAATATTTGAATTTTTTACATTGAATTCTATTTGATTTAGGATTTTTGTAAAAATAATATAAAAAACTAAATGAAGGTAGGCTAAACGTTCCCATTTTGTTACTCCTTAATTGTTAAAAAAACACTTGAAAGTCGCAAATTCTGTGGCAAAAATTTTACGTTTCATAAACTTCATGATAAATTTAGTAAAATTTTAGTAGTTTTAGTAAATTTTTATTTACTTTACAAGTTATCTTGATTTATATTATATAAATAAAAACGTTAAAGTGAGTTTAAACTCACTTTAACGTTTTCCGTTTAACGTTTTCTTTTTTTTCGACGACGGACGGACGAGACGGGAGATTTTTGGGACAGTAACAAAAAAGGAATAGAAAGGTAACACAATAAAAACATAAAGCTTGTTAACTTTACTTACATAAAACATATCCGGGTTTTGCTTTAATTTACCTCATCTTTTATCCTGGAGCTAGTGGCATTTTCTTGTGGTGTTGAATTGTAAACATAGCTTTATAATTCCGTTTTTGTTATTTGAATTTTCCGCTTATACGTTACTACCCCAAAGTAACAAAAAAAAAGTAACGAAACAAGTGATCGATTTTTTCAAAATATTATTGTGGTGTTAACATTGCAGATACGTCTACTATTACACACTTAATTTGAATGGAAGTTAATAACTATTGTACTCTTGATAGTAAATATTGTCAATTTACCTTTAAACAGCAATAACAAAAGCCGGAATAACATTCACTCTAAAATAAGTACGTGCGCATACTGCATACTTCGGAACGGCAACTGACACAGTACATCAAGATAGCGGCATTTATGGCATCTACGGGGATGCTAGTTCAAAAAAACATAGCTAAATGGAAGTTTTTTTAATATTTCACATTTAAAAATGGGTAACAAAAACTGAAATCCATTCTAGGAACTTTTTCTGGGACAAGTTTAAAATTCATTTATGACCGTAAAATTTTAACCAAATTACCAAAAAGGAAATACAACGTGAACCTTTTTACTATGTAATATGATTTAAAATCAAAATCTCAGTAAGTTTCTTTGAACTTTATCAAAATAATTGAGTTTGAAATTGCGAGTGGTAGACTGGGACATAGGAATTTTCATACATTGCAATTTTCGACAGCTTATATTTAGTAGATTTTTTATTTAAATACTATGTATTTATGACCTGGTATAATATTTTCTGTAAATTTTAATAACAATTATGCTCGTAAGCAAATTCATATCAATAATTTGTAGATTACACCATAGTTATTCATCTTCAAAATCATGGGACATTCCACAAATATGTAATGGCAAAAAAAAATAGAAACGCTCTTATAGCACTTAGGGATAGCAGCTTGCTAATAATGAAATAATTTTTTAAATCAGATGAGGAGTTTCGGAGATTACATATAAACAAATGTTAACTCTTTATAATATTATTAGTATGAATAATTAAACTGCCGCATTTAAACACGCATGACTCATAACGGTACCTACGTCTCATACGGACCGGCTGCATCGGCCTCAATATTAGCACTATAACCAACAACTTGATACGATACAGTCGTGTGAGTGACCACTGACCAGTGTTCTTCGACCACTTGGACCTAAGGTAGCTCTATTTTTTTTCTCTATGAAATAAATTTTAAATGAAGTCAGAAATATAATTGGAATTTCACGCGCAACTTGTACCTACCTATATCGAGGATATTCTAGTGAACTTGCTTGTCTGCATCATTTAGTGGTTTTATTACCTGACAGTAACAAGGAGGGTAATGTGGATTGCCCTTTCATGTGGATTGCCCTTTCATTTTGGCACAGTCTGTAACTTAATAAACTTGATGGATTTTAGCATAAGTAATTATGAAATGGTCTATTAAAAACCTAAACTTTGAAGATTGTAGACTACATTATGCCATGAGCCAATCCAGACGTTATACTGTCTTTGCGTTTAGATCGCATAGTTCAAACTTCCTGTAGTACAAAGCTTGTTTGATTTAAAGCGACGTTGCATCCGTCCTCTTATCTTCTATACTACAGTATTAAACTTTAATAATAGCTGGTTACATACAATGCAATACAAAATAAAACTAATCAAAATAAAACTAATCAAAAAAATATCGTTTTTATTTTGCATTAACATTGTCCTTTTTTTCTTTAGGATTTAATGGGAGGATTTAATCATCTAAACGTTTTGAATTTACAATAATGTTCATGAAAATGCAACGTCAATATTACAGTCATATCTATCCATCCAAAAATATTTGTTTTTATTTTGCACTTGTAAACGTTTTGATTTTACAAATATTTTTCAAGAAATGGAAACGTAAATATTAGTCTTATCTATCCATCCTAAAATATTTATAAAAACATTTCTATCTCAATGTATATCGTTTTTATTTTGCATTTTTTTTCTTTAGAAGGAGGTTTTAATCTTCTAAACGTTTTGAATTGTAGGTATTTACTCTGTGTTTTTTTTCTTTTTTGTTTCTATTCAAATTTTGCACAAAACATAGTTATATAAATTCTGCCAAACTGCATAACAGTTTGTCGGCAGCTGTTCTCGTAAACAATAATAAAAAGGCTGTTCTCGTAAACAATAATAAAAAGAATGTTTTAACAAACATAATATGTGTGTTGTGTTACTATCTTATCCTATAAGCTACTCAATCTATGTTATCTATCTTATTAAATTAAATAAAAGGACTATGGGCACAATGACAGATAACTAACGTCGTCGGCGTAATGTATTTCCTAGTTCGGTTACCAAAGTAGTTGGTCACTTTCGGAACAACAAGCGTCTTTTTTTTAAATGACCGAGTTGGGTATATATGCTTACGTTCCACTTTGTATTCTACATTGTTAAATTGTTCTGACAAGATATTTAATTTACTTTTTGCATAGACCGGGAGTATTTTAAGTTATTTATTGTATTTAAATGTGTAGGGGACGCAACACCATACCCACTCAAACCGTACTCGATAACTGAGTCAGCCAATGCGTAACACAGCGTGTACAATATTTTCTTGTTGACAACATTAATTTAGCCAAAATGGAGCGTAGCTTATTGCACACGTTGTTCACATGCAAATCCCACGAGAACGTGTTATCTATGACTTAACCTAGGTACTTATAAGAGGCAACTGTTTCTAAACATACGCACTGACAGTGTTGCTTGTTATTATGAAGATATTCGTTTGAATGACCTTTCACTTCTACTGACAATTTGTTTTTATTTTTATGATATGGCGAGTGGATAAGCATACACTTAGTTTTCGTAATATTAATAATATTGCCATTATCATGTGCCCACTGAACTACACTGTCAAAATGGTTTTGTATGAGATCAATATTATTATGGCTGTAAACAAGGCAAGTGTCATCAGCAAAAATTAATGCCTTACAACTGCTCAATACATTAGACATGCTATTGACGTGCATGATATATATATCCTAGTGGCCCGTATACTGAACCGTTTGGAACCCCGACTTTGATGGAACCCCGACTTTGATGGAACCCCGACTTTGATGGAACCCCGACTTTGATGGAACCCCGACTTTGATGGAACCCCGACTTTGATGGAACCCCGACTTTGATGGAACCCCGACTTTGATGGAACCCCGACTTTGATGGAACCCCTCACACTTTTAGTTCCACTGACACATACTCTGAGAGATCTGTGTTCTAGGTACTTGCTGAACCATACCTTCATTGGGCCTAGTATTCATTCATAGCCTGCTACAAGCCTTCATGATCAGTATCAAAGGCCAGTTTTATTACGGCACCTAGTGTACTGTATATAATCGTTTATTTTTGGTATCGTTTTTCCACTGTGTAAATAGGATATCTTTATTTTCTATAAGAATGCGTAACTTATCAGTAACCCACGGCAGCTGTGTTTTACGTTTAGGGTAACCCGTATTTTCTATTGCGATGTGGCCGGCCCATTGGCGATCTAAAGACTCTCGTGGCCCAATTAATCAAAAAATCTCGTTCGTTTCGTTTCAGAATTATTGCAAAATGGGATTGACAGTTTACAAGATAGACGGGAGCCCTCCCGTGAGATCTGTGTTTATGGTCATTGAGGCCCTAAACATTCCTGATGTGGAGTTTGTGGATGTCAATTTAATGGTAGGAGAACATCTACAGGAAGAATATTTGAAGGTACGTACTTTTAATATTATAATTTTTTTTTTCACGCACGAGCAAAGGGGGCTAAGTTCGGCGGGGAGAAGTTCGGCGGGGAGAAGTTCGGCGGGGAGAAGTTCGGCGGGGAGAAGTTCGGCGGGGAGAAGTTCGGCGGGGAGAAGTTCGGCGGGGAGAAGTTCGGCGGGGAGAAGTTCGGCGGGGAGAAGTTCGGCGGGGAGAAGTTCGGCGGGGAGAAGTTCGGCGGGGAGAAGTTCGGCGGGGAGAAGTTCGGCGGGGAGAAGTTCGGCGGGGAGAAGTTCGGCGGGGAGAAGTTCGGCGGGGAGAAGTTCGGCGGGGAGAAGTTCGGCGGGGAGAAGTTCGGCGGGGAGAAGTTCGGCGGGGAGAAGTTCGGCGGGGAGAAGTTCGGCGGGGAGAAGTTCGGCGGGGAGAAGTTCGGCGGGGAGAAGTTCGGCGGGGAGAAGTTCGGCGGGGAGAAGTTCGGCGGGGAGAAGTTCGGCGGGGAGAAGTTCGGCGGGGAGAAGTTCGGCGGGGAGAAGTTCGGCGGGGAGAAGTTCAGAAAAGTTCGGCGGGGAGAAGTTCAGAAAAGTTCGGCGGGGAGAAGTTCAGAAAAGTTCGGCGGGGAGAAGTTCAGAAAAGTTCGGCGGGGAGAAGTTCAGAAAAGTTCGGCGGGGAGAAGTTCAGAAAAGTTCGGCGGGGAGAAGTTCAGAAAAGTTCGGCGGGGAGAAGTTCAGAAAAGTTCGGCGGGGAGAAGTTCAGAAAAGTTCGGCGGATAATAAACGAGGTGCACCGATTGAGGCATGGCTGAAGATGCATGGGAGAACCGCCTCAGAAACGCGCGCGTATTGACACATACCGGAGTTGACAATACATTGTGGTCAAAAACGATTCCTCTGAATAGAGGATTCCTCTATGATTCACAGAAACCCAACCAACTCCCTCGGCAGCGACATCGAGTAATGTTGTGCGCCGTTGCCATGACTTTGGAAGAGCGCGCAGTAAAAGCACCAGAAAGATGTGCACCGCGTGTAACCAGTTCGTATGTGGGGATCATTCGAAGATTATGTGTCTGTCCTGTGCAGAAAATATAAGTTAGAAATTACTTCCTAGTATTTTTTTTATTGTGATCTGCAATTAGAGCGAATCCTGTGATTTTTGTGCCAATTTAGAGAGGTTTTTTATTTTTGTTGATTTTTTGTAACACGGAGGTTGTGATTAGGTTATGTTAATCTTAGTTAGTTAAGAAAACTGTACTGATTATATTTTCATACTTCTGCTTCTACCGTTTATGCTTATGAGTTTATTTATTTCAATTTGAAAACGGACTACGTATGTAGCCCGTGCGACCACTCCCGTTAATTTTAGGTGCGCGACTACTGCAGGGTTAAGGGCCTTGGAAAACCGGTACTTAAGGCAAGGGCCTTAAGGGCCTTAAGGGCCTTGGAAAACCGGTACTTAAGGCAAGGGCCTTAAGGGCCTTGGAAAACCGGTACTTAAGGGCCTTGGAAAACCGGTACTTAAGGGCCTTGGAAAACCGGTACTTAAGGGCCTTAAGTTCCGTCATAATCGAGGGTAAAACGCCACAGGCATGGTGCAGAGGTCCAAACTCTCCAAAAAGGGCGACAATGCCCGGCTGCAAGTTGTTTTCAAAAGTCATCACGAATCGTCTCGCGCGCATGTTTGACGACTTCCAGCCTCCCGAACAAGCCGGTTTCCGAACAAGCCGGTTTCCGAACAAGCCGGTTTCCGAACAAGCCGGTTTCCGAACAAGCCGGTTTCCGAACAAGCCGGTTTCCGAACAAGAACATAAAAATTCACAAGGTTAATAGTACTACGTACAGAAGGGACACTCCCTTCCCCGCTCTATATCAGATACGACACTTGGAGGGGGGCGCTCAAAATCGCTGTAGGTACTGCTGACACAAACACACAATTTTGCGATTTATTTTGTTTTAAGTTTTACTTATTAGTTTTAATCTCGATGATTCATTTATTTTCCAAGTTTTCGTCGTTTTATAATAATACAATAAAAAAAACAAGGAAACATAAACTTCCACATTACCAGCTATTAATATTGCTTTATTGTCTTAGTAATGTACTTATGTCCCTTTCTTTCACGTTCTATTCATTCTTGGAATTGAAAAGTAGTACCCTACGCACTAACCTTGTCGCGTCGCCCCATTGTAATTATTATTATTGTAATATAATTATTATTATATTAATTCTTAATTTTTATTTTTAATACTTTTGAACTTAACATGTATGGACATGGACTGGTTCCGAAATAAATGAAAAAAAAAAAAAACGGGGCGATCGTGTATTCCATATTTTGTAATTAGGTAGGTACCTTAATTTACCATTATTGATGAATAAATAAACCTCTTTACATAATAAATATTATAATATTACTTTTATGTCATTACAAATCCGAGTATTCTAAATCAAATATCATTTTTTTTATTTCTTTAAGAAATAAAATTTATTTCTTTAAGAAATAAAATAAAAATATATATTATATATATTATTATATTTTATTTCTTTAATTGAACGCTCGGACAAGATCACTTCATAATAATGCTCGAAACGTTCGGGTAGTTCCGTCGTCGTTCGGTTCACCCGACGCAAAGCGCTGCACTTTTCGCGCCATTTTGTACGCCACGACATCCAACTGATTCAACCCTACTAAAATTCACGCACACATTTGCACGTGTACAGACGTCATTTGGTTTTGTAGTAGATTACTACAAAACCAAACACACATAACTACTACATAACTACCATGTACAGTTATGTACACTATACTGCTGGGTTGGTGAGGAGTAAAAACACTGATGAGCTTCTTTCTTCGATTTATTAGGAGGAGAGTTTCCCTCTAGATAGCTTGCTGTCGAATGTTATATTGAACCGAAATGTTCCTGAATTTATACATATTTTTTACAGGTAATTCACCAATCAAATTTAATTACAATATTTCAAAAAACGCGGGAAAAACTCAATCCAATCAAATTAAAACAAATTAGCGGGAATTATTAATACAAATTATCTATAGTATCGCGAAACTTGACCGTAACGAGGACCGCGTGACAATATTTGCGTTTTTCTCTAATTATTTCTATATAAACATATGTAAAACTATATGTAATCCTATTCTATGTACCGAGATTTACAAGAGAAAAATATAAATCTATCACTAAACATTACATAATAAACTTATATACTCTAACGTTAAGTCTACTATGTACACAATACAAAATGTTAAAAAACTATCGAACTATAAACTCTAAACTATTAATTGAGCGTTGTTAATGTTTATATACATTCCTATACCACTATAACACTATAGACTATATAATTCACCTATAAACTGTATTTTTACTGTCCCGCACAGTTAGCACTGTTTATGTACATTCCTATCAGTGTCTATTGCCTATGTAACACTATTACACTATAACACTATGTATTTTCACTGTCCCGCACATTTTGTATGAAGTGTCCGAGGTGTGTTATTAGTAAGTGTTTTCCGTAACTTTCTGCAATAACTTTAACACAAAATAATCTTTGGACTTTATATTATTATTAGTAACAAACCTTGCACATGCTACCCCGGTTGTTATTGTAAATTGTTTCTTGTAGGGCGCGCGGTTGAATTTACTTGTCGTGAACTTGCGGACTTCCAGTTACAAAGAATCATATTGAAATAGCAATGTACCTAATCATTTAATTGAATAATTACTCGTCTGTATTATGTAATTTTCTTTTATTTATTTTATTACTTTTAAAATATAAAACTATTAATCCTACGAATTTTATATACCTATTTGAAAGATGGGTGTGTGTGTAACTGTTGTTATTCTATTATACGATTCAGATGATACTAACTTCGTCTAATAGATAGTTTAGAACCTAGAATGGGCAACTTTTTATTTTTTTATACAGCTTATCGCAAACTATTAGATACATATATTTTCTATTAGATACATATATTTTCTATACAATACTAATGATAGGTAGTAAATTGACATCATAAATAATATTATCCGTGTCTTACTGAAACACTGTGCGACTGGGCAGGGCACATTGCTCGCAGAACGGATGGCCGATGGATGGGGCCGAAAAGTGACGGAAGACGTTGCGTTGACCTGGTAAAGGTTGCGGGGATCCGCTGGATTGGCGGGGATCCGCTGGATTGGCGGGGATCCGCTGGATTGGCGGGGATCCGCTGGATTGGCGGGGATCCGCTGGATTGGCGGGGATCCGCTGGATTGGCGGGGATCCGCTGGATTGGCGGGGATCCGCTGGATTGGCGGGAATCCGCTGGATTGGCGGGGATCCGCTGGATTGGCGGGGATCCGCTGGATTGGCGGGGATCCGCTGGATTGGCGGGGATCCGCTGGATTGGCGGGGATCCGCTGGATTGGCGGGGATCCGCTGGATTGGCGGGGATCCGCTGGATTGGCGGGGATCCGCTGGATTGGCGGGGATCCGCTGGATTGGCGGGGATCCGCTGGATTGGCGGGGATCCGCTGGATTGGCGGGGATCCGCTGGATTGGCGGGGATCCGCTGGATTGGCGGGGATCCGCTGGATTGGCGGGGATCCGCTGGATTGGCGGGGATCCGCTGGATTGGCGCAAGATCGGCGGGGCCAAGATCGGCGGGGCCAAGATCGGCGGGGCCAAGATCGGCGGGGCCAAGATCGGCGGGGCCAAGTTTGGCCTCGCTCGCCACTGTGGTTTTGTTTGACCTTGCTGCTCCCAGTTGCGCTGGTTCGGGTCTGTTTCTTCTGGTTGAGAAGACCAGGTCAGGTTACAGGAGAGGAGGACTCTGTCCCCAAAAATTTGATACTGAGGAGCTACTGAACTTTCTTGCTGTTTTGTTTGACCTTGCTGCTCCCAGTTGCGCTGGTTCGGGTCTGTTTCTTCTGGTTGAGAAGACCAGGTCAGGTTACAGGAGAGGAGGACTCTGTCCCCAAAAATTTGATACTGAGGAGCTACTGAACTTTCTTGCTTGATTCAGAAAGCGGTACTCCTGGACACAGCGCGTATAGTCAGGAGATACCTCTCTCAGGAGCCCTGACCACCGGTTGCTTAGACCCTGACCACCGGTAGCTTAGACCCTGACCACCGGTAGCTTAGACCCTGACCACCGGTAGCTTAGACCCTGACCACCGGTAGCTTAGACCCTGACCACCGGTAGCATAGACCCTGACCACCGGTAGCATAGACCCTGACCACCGGTAGCATAGACCCTGACCACCGGTAGCATAGACCCTGACCACCGGTAGCATAGACCCTGACCACCGGTAGCTTACCCTGACCACCGGTAGCTTAGACCCTGACCACCGGTAGCTTAGACCCTGACCACCGGTAGCTTAGACCCTGACCACCGGTAGCTTAGACCCTGACCACCGGTAGCTTAGACCCTGACCACCGGTAGCTTAGACCCTGACCACCGGTAGCTTAGACCCTGACCACCGGTAGCTTAGACCCTGACCACCGGTAGCTTAGACCCTGACCACCGGTAGCTTAGACCCTGACCACCGGTAGCTTAGACCCTGACCACCGGTAGCTTAGACCCTGACCACCGGTAGCTTAGACCCTGACCACCGGTAACTTAGACCCTGACCACCGGTAGCTTAGACCCTGACCACCGGTAGCTTAGACCCTGACCACCGGTAGCTTAGACCCTGACCACCGGTAGCTTAGACCCTGACCACCGGTAGCTTAGACCCTGACCACCGGTAGCTTAGACCCTGACCACCGGTAGCTTAGACCCTGACCACCGGTAGCTTAGACCCTGACCACCGGTAGCTTAGACCCTGACCACCGGTAGCTTAGACCCTGACCACCGGTAGCTTAGACCCTGACCACCGACAATGAATAAATGAGACTAATAATAATAATATTTGTTTGTTTAAGACCTAAGTAGTATTTTTAGTCATATCGGTAAGAATAATATTGTAATGTTGTGTTATCGCTCAGTTTCCGTCGTCCGTCGGTAATACTTGCAAAAAAACTCAGCAAGCTGTAGTTGGCAATAAAAACCTGTTTATTTATTGGTTACATGATCGAGATTACGCAATTCCAAAAGCAAACACGGTGAATTTAGAAAGCATTATTTTTTTTGTCTACTAGCCGACGTAGTCACAGTAACCTGGAAAACATTTTTTATTTACAGATAAATCCCCAGCATACCGTCCCGATGCTGAAAGATGACGACTTTTACATTTGGGATAGGTAAGAAGACGTTAAAATTTTAATAATGTACGAACTGTGTAATCGATTCCAGATTTTTATGTTCAAAAATAATCTTCTTAAACAGAACTTCTCTGTAGAACACTTGATTTTCGCTGTGTAGAACACTTGATTTTCGCTCTGAAAACCCGATTAATTTCCACTTAATTGTAAAATTTTATTTTTAGTTGCTTTGACATCAATACATACTCAATTGAGTTGTCAAAAAAGTGACGTCACATTTTACCTTCACCACACAAAATCTAAGAGAGAATTTCGTTTCGACAGCTTGTAAAATGGTGATGTCATCTTCCTTGTTATCGATCTCATTTGTTGTCCTACAAAATCTAAGAGAGAATTTCGTTTCGACAGCTTGTAAAATGGTGATGTCATCTTCCTTGTTATCGATCTCATTTGTTGTCCTATAATAGGTCCATAGTATTCATAACAAATAATTTAACATCTAGAAAAAAAAAAGAAAAAATACAATACAGTACATACACAGAAAACAACACAATTAAAATTCGGCGTGGAGCTTCAACCACGTCCGTATTGTCGCGGAGTCCCACCGGTCAGCGAATACACTGAGAATAGTATTGGTGCTACCATAGACACGTGTCATCAGAGAGGCGCACCTTTTTCTAATAATGGCGGAAAACCTGTCAAGTCAGGTCATCACGATGATCTGAGAGACCATGACAATCTAAATGATTTTGATACGTTGATATCGATCGCCAAAGATTATTTCCGTGTTTTCTAACTAATACAATTAGGTATATTATTTATTAATGATTTAACTACATACTTCGTAGTCACGACGATGAGCCGCTAAAACGTCTTGTGTCAATAAGTCCATGCAGTTCGCGGCTAGTCTTCGCGGCGGGGAGAAGCGCGGCGGGGAGTCGGTTCGGCGGGGGGGTTCAGTTCGGCGGGGGGGTTCAGTTCGGCAGGGGGGCTAAGTTCGGCGGGGGGGTTCAGTTCGGCGGGGGGGTTCAGTTCGGCGGGGGGGTTCAGTTCGGCGGGGGGGTTCAGTTCGGCGGGGGGGTTCAGTTCGGCGGGGGGGTTCAGTTCGGCAGGGGGGCTAAGTTCGGCAGGGGGGCTAAGTTCGGCAGGGGGCCTAAGTTCGGCAGGGGGCCTAAGTTCGGCAGGGGGCCTAAGTTCGGCAGGGGGCCTAAGTTCGGCAGGGGGCCTAAGTTCGGCAGGGGGCCTAAGTTCGGCAGGGGGCCTAAGTTCGGCAGGGGGCCTAAGTTCGGCAGGGGGCCTAAGTTCGGCAGGGGGCCTAAGTTCGGCAGGGGGCCTAAGTTCGGCAGGGGGCCTAAGTTCGGCAGGGGGCCTAAGTTCGGCAGGGGGCCTAAGTTCGGCAGGGGGCCTAAGTTCGGCAGGGGGCCTAAGTTCGGCAGGGGGCCTAAGTTCGGCAGGGGGCCTAAGTTCGGCAGGGGGCCTAAGTTCGGCAGGGGGCCTAAGTTCGGCAGGGGGCCTAAGTTCGGCAGGGGGCCTAAGTTCGGCAGGGGGCCTAAGTTCGGCAGGGGGCCTAAGTTCGGCAGGGGGCCTAAGTTCGGCAGGGGGCCTAAGTTCGGCAGGGGGCCTAAGTTCGGCAGGGGGCCTAAGTTCGGCAGGGGGCCTAAGTTCGGCAGGGGGCCTAAGTTCGGCAGGGGGCCTAAGTTCGGCAGGGGGCCTAAGTTCGGCAGGGGGCCTAAGTTCGGCAGGGGGCCTAAGTTCGGCAGGGGGCCTAAGTTCGGCAGGGGGCCTAAGTTCGGCAGGGGGCCTAAGTTCGGCAGGGGGCCTAAGTTCGGCGGGGGCCTAAGTTCGGCAGGGGGCCTAAGTTCGGCAGGGGGCCTAAGTTCGGCAGGGGGCCTAAGTTCGGCAGGGGGCCTAAGTTCGGCAGGGGGCCTAAGTTCGGCAGGGGGCCTAAGTTCGGCAGGGGGCCTAAGTTCGGCAGGGGGCCTAAGTTCGGCAGGGGGCCTAAGTTCGGCAGGGGGCCTAAGTTCGGCAGAGTTCGGCAGGGGGGCTAAGTTCGGCAGGGGGGCTAAGTTCGGCAGGGGGGCTAAGTTCGGCAGGTGGGCTAAGTTCGGCAGGGGCGATCTTAGCGATCAGGGGGCGATCTTAGCGATCAGGGGGCGATCTTAGCGATCAGGGGGCGATCTTAGCGATCAGGGGGCGATCTTAGCGATCAGGGGGTGGAAAACCGGTACTTAAGGCAAGGGCCTTAAGGGCCTTGGGAAACCGGTACTTAAGGCAAGGGCCTTAAGCCCTGGAGTAGTAGTCATACAAAATCGAGAATTTCTCAGAATCGGTAAGTGTTAGGTTTCTGCGCCCCCAGGTACTTTCGAACGAATGTACGAGAGACACGCTAAGTGTAGTGCAAGCGTCTGTCACAAGCGGTTGTGTCACAGGAGTTTAGCGAAGTGCATAGACTACAATTGTAGCCCGCGCGACCAATTACGTTAGTATTTTTATCAAGTCAAACTTTTGTGTTTTTATAAATTTTATGATAATTAACTTAAATTCGTTATTAAAACATTATTCATTAGTTTCGGATTGATTTAACATAAGTGACTTTTTATTTTTTAGCATAAAAATGGATAATAAACGAGGTGCACCGATTGAGGCATGGCTGAAGATGCATGGGAGAACCGCCTCAGAAACGCGCGCGTATTGACACATACCGGAGTTGACAATACATTGTGGTCAAAAACGATTCCTCTGAATAGAGGATTCCTCTATGATTCACAGAAACCCAACCAACTCCCTCGGCAGCGACATCGAGTAATGTTGTGCGCCGTTGCCATGACTTTGGAAGAGCGCGCAGTAAAAGCACCAGAAAGATGTGCACCGCGTGTAACCAGTTCGTATGTGGGGATCATTCGAAGATTATGTGTCTGTCCTGTGCAGAAAATATAAGTTAGAAATTACTTCCTAGTATTTTTTTTATTGTGATCTGCAATTAGAGCGAATCCTGTGATTTTTGTGCCAATTTAGAGAGGTTTTTTATTTTTGTTGATTTTTTGTAACACGGAGGTTGTGATTAGGTTATGTTAATCTTAGTTAGTTAAGAAAACTGTACTGATTATATTTTCATACTTCTGCTTCTACCGTTTATGCTTATGAGTTTATTTATTTCAATTTGAAAACGGACTACGTATGTAGCCCGTGCGACCACTCCCGTTAATTTTAGGTGCGCGACTACTGCAGGGTTAAGGGCCTTGGAAAACCGGTACTTAAGGCAAGGGCCTTAAGGGCCTTAAGGGCCTTGGAAAACCGGTACTTAAGGCAAGGGCCTTAAGGGCCTTGGAAAACCGGTACTTAAGGGCCTTGGAAAACCGGTACTTAAGGGCCTTGGAAAACCGGTACTTAAGGGCCTTAAGTTCCGTCATAATCGAGGGTAAAACGCCACAGGCATGGTGCAGAGGTCCAAACTCTCCAAAAAGGGCGACAATGCCCGGCTGCAAGTTGTTTTCAAAAGTCATCACGAATCGTCTCGCGCGCATGTTTGACGACTTCCAGCCTCCCGAACAAGCCGGTTTCCGAACAAGCCGGTTTCCGAACAAGCCGGTTTCCGAACAAGCCGGTTTCCGAACAAGCCGGTTTCCGAACAAGCCGGTTTCCGAACAAGAACATAAAAATTCACAAGGTTAATAGTACTACGTACAGAAGGGACACTCCCTTCCCCGCTCTATATCAGATACGACACTTGGAGGGGGGCGCTCAAAATCGCTGTAGGTACTGCTGACACAAACACACAATTTTGCGATTTATTTTGTTTTAAGTTTTACTTATTAGTTTTAATCTCGATGATTCATTTATTTTCCAAGTTTTCGTCGTTTTATAATAATACAATAAAAAAAACAAGGAAACATAAACTTCCACATTACCAGCTATTAATATTGCTTTATTGTCTTAGTAATGTACTTATGTCCCTTTCTTTCACGTTCTATTCATTCTTGGAATTGAAAAGTAGTACCCTACGCACTAACCTTGTCGCGTCGCCCCATTGTAATTATTATTATTGTAATATAATTATTATTATATTAATTCTTAATTTTTATTTTTAATACTTTTGAACTTAACATGTATGGACATGGACTGGTTCCGAAATAAATGAAAAAAAAAAAAAACGGGGCGATCGTGTATTCCATATTTTGTAATTAGGTAGGTACCTTAATTTACCATTATTGATGAATAAATAAACCTCTTTACATAATAAATATTATAATATTACTTTTATGTCATTACAAATCCGAGTATTCTAAATCAAATATCATTTTTTTTATTTCTTTAAGAAATAAAATTTATTTCTTTAAGAAATAAAATAAAAATATATATTATATATATTATTATATTTTATTTCTTTAATTGAACGCTCGGACAAGATCACTTCATAATAATGCTCGAAACGTTCGGGTAGTTCCGTCGTCGTTCGGTTCACCCGACGCAAAGCGCTGCACTTTTCGCGCCATTTTGTACGCCACGACATCCAACTGATTCAACCCTACTAAAATTCACGCACACATTTGCACGTGTACAGACGTCATTTGGTTTTGTAGTAGATTACTACAAAACCAAACACACATAACTACTACATAACTACCATGTACAGTTATGTACACTATACTGCTGGGTTGGTGAGGAGTAAAAACACTGATGAGCTTCTTTCTTCGATTTATTAGGAGGAGAGTTTCCCTCTAGATAGCTTGCTGTCGAATGTTATATTGAACCGAAATGTTCCTGAATTTATACATATTTTTTACAGGTAATTCACCAATCAAATTTAATTACAATATTTCAAAAAACGCGGGAAAAACTCAATCCAATCAAATTAAAACAAATTAGCGGGAATTATTAATACAAATTATCTATAGTATCGCGAAACTTGACCGTAACGAGGACCGCGTGACAATATTTGCGTTTTTCTCTAATTATTTCTATATAAACATATGTAAAACTATATGTAATCCTATTCTATGTACCGAGATTTACAAGAGAAAAATATAAATCTATCACTAAACATTACATAATAAACTTATATACTCTAACGTTAAGTCTACTATGTACACAATACAAAATGTTAAAAAACTATCGAACTATAAACTCTAAACTATTAATTGAGCGTTGTTAATGTTTATATACATTCCTATACCACTATAACACTATAGACTATATAATTCACCTATAAACTGTATTTTTACTGTCCCGCACAGTTAGCACTGTTTATGTACATTCCTATCAGTGTCTATTGCCTATGTAACACTATTACACTATAACACTATGTATTTTCACTGTCCCGCACATTTTGTATGAAGTGTCCGAGGTGTGTTATTAGTAAGTGTTTTCCGTAACTTTCTGCAATAACTTTAACACAAAATAATCTTTGGACTTTATATTATTATTAGTAACAAACCTTGCACATGCTACCCCGGTTGTTATTGTAAATTGTTTCTTGTAGGGCGCGCGGTTGAATTTACTTGTCGTGAACTTGCGGACTTCCAGTTACAAAGAATCATATTGAAATAGCAATGTACCTAATCATTTAATTGAATAATTACTCGTCTGTATTATGTAATTTTCTTTTATTTATTTTATTACTTTTAAAATATAAAACTATTAATCCTACGAATTTTATATACCTATTTGAAAGATGGGTGTGTGTGTAACTGTTGTTATTCTATTATACGATTCAGATGATACTAACTTCGTCTAATAGATAGTTTAGAACCTAGAATGGGCAACTTTTTATTTTTTTATACAGCTTATCGCAAACTATTAGATACATATATTTTCTATTAGATACATATATTTTCTATACAATACTAATGATAGGTAGTAAATTGACATCATAAATAATATTATCCGTGTCTTACTGAAACACTGTGCGACTGGGCAGGGCACATTGCTCGCAGAACGGATGGCCGATGGATGGGGCCGAAAAGTGACGGAAGACGTTGCGTTGACCTGGTAAAGGTTGCGGGGATCCGCTGGATTGGCGGGGATCCGCTGGATTGGCGGGGATCCGCTGGATTGGCGGGGATCCGCTGGATTGGCGGGGATCCGCTGGATTGGCGGGGATCCGCTGGATTGGCGGGGATCCGCTGGATTGGCGGGGATCCGCTGGATTGGCGGGAATCCGCTGGATTGGCGGGGATCCGCTGGATTGGCGGGGATCCGCTGGATTGGCGGGGATCCGCTGGATTGGCGGGGATCCGCTGGATTGGCGGGGATCCGCTGGATTGGCGGGGATCCGCTGGATTGGCGGGGATCCGCTGGATTGGCGGGGATCCGCTGGATTGGCGGGGATCCGCTGGATTGGCGGGGATCCGCTGGATTGGCGGGGATCCGCTGGATTGGCGGGGATCCGCTGGATTGGCGGGGATCCGCTGGATTGGCGGGGATCCGCTGGATTGGCGGGGATCCGCTGGATTGGCGGGGATCCGCTGGATTGGCGGGGATCCGCTGGATTGGCGGGGATCCGCTGGATTGGCGGGGATCCGCTGGATTGGCGCAAGATCGGCGGGGCCAAGATCGGCGGGGCCAAGATCGGCGGGGCCAAGATCGGCGGGGCCAAGATCGGCGGGGCCAAGTTTGGCCTCGCTCGCCACTGTGGTTTTGTTTGACCTTGCTGCTCCCAGTTGCGCTGGTTCGGGTCTGTTTCTTCTGGTTGAGAAGACCAGGTCAGGTTACAGGAGAGGAGGACTCTGTCCCCAAAAATTTGATACTGAGGAGCTACTGAACTTTCTTGCTGTTTTGTTTGACCTTGCTGCTCCCAGTTGCGCTGGTTCGGGTCTGTTTCTTCTGGTTGAGAAGACCAGGTCAGGTTACAGGAGAGGAGGACTCTGTCCCCAAAAATTTGATACTGAGGAGCTACTGAACTTTCTTGCTTGATTCAGAAAGCGGTACTCCTGGACACAGCGCGTATAGTCAGGAGATACCTCTCTCAGGAGCCCTGACCACCGGTTGCTTAGACCCTGACCACCGGTAGCTTAGACCCTGACCACCGGTAGCTTAGACCCTGACCACCGGTAGCTTAGACCCTGACCACCGGTAGCTTAGACCCTGACCACCGGTAGCATAGACCCTGACCACCGGTAGCATAGACCCTGACCACCGGTAGCATAGACCCTGACCACCGGTAGCATAGACCCTGACCACCGGTAGCATAGACCCTGACCACCGGTAGCTTACCCTGACCACCGGTAGCTTAGACCCTGACCACCGGTAGCTTAGACCCTGACCACCGGTAGCTTAGACCCTGACCACCGGTAGCTTAGACCCTGACCACCGGTAGCTTAGACCCTGACCACCGGTAGCTTAGACCCTGACCACCGGTAGCTTAGACCCTGACCACCGGTAGCTTAGACCCTGACCACCGGTAGCTTAGACCCTGACCACCGGTAGCTTAGACCCTGACCACCGGTAGCTTAGACCCTGACCACCGGTAGCTTAGACCCTGACCACCGGTAACTTAGACCCTGACCACCGGTAGCTTAGACCCTGACCACCGGTAGCTTAGACCCTGACCACCGGTAGCTTAGACCCTGACCACCGGTAGCTTAGACCCTGACCACCGGTAGCTTAGACCCTGACCACCGGTAGCTTAGACCCTGACCACCGGTAGCTTAGACCCTGACCACCGGTAGCTTAGACCCTGACCACCGGTAGCTTAGACCCTGACCACCGGTAGCTTAGACCCTGACCACCGGTAGCTTAGACCCTGACCACCGACAATGAATAAATGAGACTAATAATAATAATATTTGTTTGTTTAAGACCTAAGTAGTATTTTTAGTCATATCGGTAAGAATAATATTGTAATGTTGTGTTATCGCTCAGTTTCCGTCGTCCGTCGGTAATACTTGCAAAAAAACTCAGCAAGCTGTAGTTGGCAATAAAAACCTGTTTATTTATTGGTTACATGATCGAGATTACGCAATTCCAAAAGCAAACACGGTGAATTTAGAAAGCATTATTTTTTTTGTCTACTAGCCGACGTAGTCACAGTAACCTGGAAAACATTTTTTATTTACAGATAAATCCCCAGCATACCGTCCCGATGCTGAAAGATGACGACTTTTACATTTGGGATAGGTAAGAAGACGTTAAAATTTTAATAATGTACGAACTGTGTAATCGATTCCAGATTTTTATGTTCAAAAATAATCTTCTTAAACAGAACTTCTCTGTAGAACACTTGATTTTCGCTGTGTAGAACACTTGATTTTCGCTCTGAAAACCCGATTAATTTCCACTTAATTGTAAAATTTTATTTTTAGTTGCTTTGACATCAATACATACTCAATTGAGTTGTCAAAAAAGTGACGTCACATTTTACCTTCACCACACAAAATCTAAGAGAGAATTTCGTTTCGACAGCTTGTAAAATGGTGATGTCATCTTCCTTGTTATCGATCTCATTTGTTGTCCTACAAAATCTAAGAGAGAATTTCGTTTCGACAGCTTGTAAAATGGTGATGTCATCTTCCTTGTTATCGATCTCATTTGTTGTCCTATAATAGGTCCATAGTATTCATAACAAATAATTTAACATCTAGAAAAAAAAAAGAAAAAATACAATACAGTACATACACAGAAAACAACACAATTAAAATTCGGCGTGGAGCTTCAACCACGTCCGTATTGTCGCGGAGTCCCACCGGTCAGCGAATACACTGAGAATAGTATTGGTGCTACCATAGACACGTGTCATCAGAGAGGCGCACCTTTTTCTAATAATGGCGGAAAACCTGTCAAGTCAGGTCATCACGATGATCTGAGAGACCATGACAATCTAAATGATTTTGATACGTTGATATCGATCGCCAAAGATTATTTCCGTGTTTTCTAACTAATACAATTAGGTATATTATTTATTAATGATTTAACTACATACTTCGTAGTCACGACGATGAGCCGCTAAAACGTCTTGTGTCAATAAGTCCATGCATGTCTTATTTGGATTGGCTCTAAGTCTATTTGACTTTGGCATTGTTGTTTGGACATTGTTGTTTGGACATTGATGTAGAAATTTGCATAACCGTGAAGCGTTATAAAGTTGAAATAACAAAATTAAGAATTGAAGTATAGATTATCCCATACATTACCGTGCTGCAAAGTAGGTCAATACCTACCTACCTATGCAATCATATAATATATAATATCTGACGCCGTTAGAAAGTAGGGTTACTGCGAATAATTGAGTACGGCTGTCAATACCTACAACGCAAAAAACCTATGTAGTAAATAATCCACATCTCATATTCTCTACTTCGCATTTGTGTCGTTTTTGGAAAACGTTGCATTGCGTTGCTTATCCAGCAACAAAATTCAATTAAGAAGTTCGGCGGGGAGATGTTCGGCGGGGAGATGTTCGGCGGGGAGATGTTCGGCGGGGAGATGTTCGGCGGGGAGAAGTTCGGCGGGGAGATGTTCGGCGGGGAGAAGTTCGGCGGGGAGATGTTCGGCGGGGAGAAGTTCGGCGGGGAGATGTTCGGCGGGGAGAAGTTCGGCGGGGAGAAGTTCGGCGGGGAGAAGTTCGGCGGGGAGAAGTTCGGCGGGGAGAAGTTCGGCGGGGAGAAGTTCGGCGGGGAGAAGTTCGGCGGGGAGAAGTTCGGCGGGGAGAAGTTCGGCGGGGAGAAGTTCGGCGGGGAGAAGTTCGGCGGGGAGAAGTTCGGCGGGGAGAAGTTCGGCGGGGAGAAGTTCGGCGGGGAGAAGTTCGGCGGGGAGAAGTTCGGCGGGGAGAAGTTCGGCGGGGAGAAGTTCGGCGGGGAGAAGTTCGGCGGGGAGAAGTTCGGCGGGGAGAAGTTCGGCGGGGAGAAGTTCGGCGGGGAGAAGTTCGGCGGGGAGAAGTTCGGCGGGGAGAAGTTCGGCGGGGAGAAGTTCGGCGGGGAGAAGTTCGGCGGGGAGAAGTTCGGCGGGGAGAAGTTCGGCGGGGAGCGGCGGGGAGAAGTTCAGAAAAGTTCGGCGGGGAGAAGTTCAGAAAAGTTCGGCGGGGAGAAGTTCAGAAAAGTTCGGCGGGGAGAAGTTCAGAAAAGTTCGGCGGGGAGAAGTTCAGAAAAGTTCGGCGGGGAGAAGTTCAGAAAAGTTCGGCGGGGAGAAGTTCAGAAAAGTTCGGCGGGGAGAAGTTCAGAAAAGTTCGGCGGGGAGAAGTTCAGAAAAGTTCGGCGGGGAGAAGTTCAGAAAAGTTCGGCGGGGAGAAGTTCAGAAAAGTTCGGCGGGGAGAAGTTCAGAAAAGTTCGGCGGGGAGAAGTTCAGAAAAGTTCGGCGGGGAGAAGTTCAGAAAAGTTCGGCGGGGAGAAGTTCAGAAAAGTTCGGCGGGGAGAAGTTCAGAAAAGTTCGGCGGGGAGAAGTTCAGAAAAGTTCGGCGGGGAGAAGTTCAGAAAAGTTCGGCGGGGAGAAGTTCAGAAAAGTTCGGCGGGGAGAAGTTCAGAAAAGTTCGGCGGGGAGAAGTTCAGAAAAGTTCGGCGGGGAGAAGTTCAGAAAAGTTCGGCGGGGAGAAGTTCAGAAAAGTTCGGCGGGGAGAAGTTCAGAAAAGTTCGGCGGGGAGAAGTTCAGAAAAGTTCGGCGGGGAGAAGTTCAGAAAAGTTCGGCGGGGAGAAGTTCAGAAAAGTTCGGCGGGGAGAAGTTCAGAAAAGTTCGGCGGGGAGAAGTTCAGAAAAGTTCGGCGGGGAGAAGTTCAGAAAAGTTCGGCGGGGAGAAGTTCAGAAAAGTTCGGCGGGGAGAAGTTCAGAAAAGTTCGGCGGGGAGAAGTTCAGAAAAGTTCGGCGGGGAGAAGTTCAGAAAAGTTCGGCGGGGAGAAGTTCAGAAAAGTTCGGCGGGGAGAAGTTCAGAAAAGTTCGGCGGGGAGAAGCGGGGAGAAGCGCGGCGGGGAGAAGCGCGGCGGGGAGAAGCGCGGCGGGGAGAAGCGCGGCGGGGAGAAGCGCGGCGGGGAGAAGCGCGGCGGGGAGAAGCGCGGCGGGGAGAAGCGCGGCGGGGAGAAGCGCGGCGGGGAGAAGCGCGGCGGGGAGAAGCGCGGCGGGGAGAAGCGCGGCGGGGAGAAGCGCGGCGGGGAGAAGCGCGGCGGGGAGAAGCGCGGCGGGGAGAAGCGCGGCGGGGAGAAGCGCGGCGGGGAGAAGCGCGGCGGGGAGAAGCGCGGCGGGGAGAAGCGCGGCGGGGAGAAGCGCGGCGGGGAGAAGCGCGGCGGGGAGAAGCGCGGCGGGGAGAAGCGCGGCGGGGAGAAGCGCGGCGGGGAGAAGCGCGGCGGGGAGAAGCGCGGCGGGGAGAAGCGCGGCGGGGAGAAGCGCGGCGGGGAGAAGCGCGGCGGGGAGAAGCGCGGCGGGGAGAAGCGCGGCGGGGAGAAGCGCGGCGGGGAGAAGCGCGGCGGGGAGAAGCGCGGCGGGGAGAAGCGCGGCGGGGAGAAGCGCGGCGGGGAGAAGCGCGGCGGGGAGAAGCGCGGCGGGGAGAAGCGCGGCGGGGAGTCGGTTCAGTTCGGCAGGGGGGCTAAGTTCGGCGGGGGGGTTCAGTTCGGCGGGGGGGTTCAGTTCGGCGGGGGGGTTCAGTTCGGCAGGGGGGCTAAGTTCGGCAGGGGGGCTAAGTTCGGCAGGGGGGCTAAGTTCGGCAGGGGGGCTAAGTTCGGCAGGGGGGCTAAGTTCGGCAGGGGGCCTAAGTTCGGCAGGGGGCCTAAGTTCGGCAGGGGGCCTAAGTTCGGCAGGGGGCCTAAGTTCGGCAGGGGGCCTAAGTTCGGCAGGGGGCCTAAGTTCGGCAGGGGGCCTAAGTTCGGCAGGGGGCCTAAGTTCGGCAGGGGGCCTAAGTTCGGCAGGGGGCCTAAGTTCGGCAGGGGGCCTAAGTTCGGCAGGGGGCCTAAGTTCGGCAGGGGGCCTAAGTTCGGCAGGGGGCCTAAGTTCGGCAGGGGGCCTAAGTTCGGCAGGGGGCCTAAGTTCGGCAGGGGGCCTAAGTTCGGCAGGGGGCCTAAGTTCGGCAGGGGGCCTAAGTTCGGCAGGGGGCCTAAGTTCGGCAGGGGGCCTAAGTTCGGCAGGGGGCCTAAGTTCGGCAGGGGGCCTAAGTTCGGCAGGGGGCCTAAGTTCGGCAGGGGGCCTAAGTTCGGCAGGGGGCCTAAGTTCGGCAGGGGGCCTAAGTTCGGCAGGGGGCCTAAGTTCGGCAGGGGGCCTAAGTTCGGCAGGGGGCCTAAGTTCGGCAGGGGGCCTAAGTTCGGCAGGGGGCCTAAGTTCGGCAGGGGGCCTAAGTTCGGCAGGGGGCCTAAGTTCGGCAGGGGGCCTAAGTTCGGCAGGGGGCCTAAGTTCGGCAGGGGGCCTAAGTTCGGCAGGGGGCCTAAGTTCGGCAGGGGGCCTAAGTTCGGCAGGGGGCCTAAGTTCGGCAGGGGGCCTAAGTTCGGCAGGGGGCCTAAGTTCGGCAGGGGGCCTAAGTTCGGCAGGGGGCCTAAGTTCGGCGGGGGCCTAAGTTCGGCAGGGGGCCTAAGTTCGGCAGGGGGCCTAAGTTCGGCAGGGGGCCTAAGTTCGGCAGGGGGCCTAAGTTCGGCAGGGGGCCTAAGTTCGGCAGAGTTCGGCAGGGGGGCTAAGTTCGGCAGGGGGGCTAAGTTCGGCAGGGGGGCTAAGTTCGGCAGGTGGGCTAAGTTCGGCAGGGGCGATCTTAGCGATCAGGGGGCGATCTTAGCGATCAGGGGGCGATCTTAGCGATCAGGGGGCGATCTTAGCGATCAGGGGGCGATCTTAGCGATCAGGGGGTGGAAAACCGGTACTTAAGGCAAGGGCCTTAAGGGCCTTGGGAAACCGGTACTTAAGGCAAGGGCCTTAAGCCCTGGAGTAGTAGTCATACAAAATCGAGAATTTCTCAGAATCGGTAAGTGTTAGGTTTCTGCGCCCCCAGGTACTTTCGAACGAATGTACGAGAGACACGCTAAGTGTAGTGCAAGCGTCTGTCACAAGCGGTTGTGTCACAGGAGTTTAGCGAAGTGCATAGACTACAATTGTAGCCCGCGCGACCAATTACGTTAGTATTTTTATCAAGTCAAACTTTTGTGTTTTTATAAATTTTATGATAATTAACTTAAATTCGTTATTAAAACATTATTCATTAGTTTCGGATTGATTTAACATAAGTGACTTTTTATTTTTTAGCATAAAAATGGATAATAAACGAGGTGCACCGATTGAGGCATGGCTGAAGATGCATGGGAGAACCGCCTCAGAAACGCGCGCGTATTGACACATACCGGAGTTGACAATACATTGTGGTCAAAAACGATTCCTCTGAATAGAGGATTCCTCTATGATTCACAGAAACCCAACCAACTCCCTCGGCAGCGACATCGAGTAATGTTGTGCGCCGTTGCCATGACTTTGGAAGAGCGCGCAGTAAAAGCACCAGAAAGATGTGCACCGCGTGTAACCAGTTCGTATGTGGGGATCATTCGAAGATTATGTGTCTGTCCTGTGCAGAAAATATAAGTTAGAAATTACTTCCTAGTATTTTTTTTATTGTGATCTGCAATTAGAGCGAATCCTGTGATTTTTGTGCCAATTTAGAGAGGTTTTTTATTTTTGTTGATTTTTTGTAACACGGAGGTTGTGATTAGGTTATGTTAATCTTAGTTAGTTAAGAAAACTGTACTGATTATATTTTCATACTTCTGCTTCTACCGTTTATGCTTATGAGTTTATTTATTTCAATTTGAAAACGGACTACGTATGTAGCCCGTGCGACCACTCCCGTTAATTTTAGGTGCGCGACTACTGCAGGGTTAAGGGCCTTGGAAAACCGGTACTTAAGGCAAGGGCCTTAAGGGCCTTAAGGGCCTTGGAAAACCGGTACTTAAGGCAAGGGCCTTAAGGGCCTTGGAAAACCGGTACTTAAGGGCCTTGGAAAACCGGTACTTAAGGGCCTTGGAAAACCGGTACTTAAGGGCCTTAAGTTCCGTCATAATCGAGGGTAAAACGCCACAGGCATGGTGCAGAGGTCCAAACTCTCCAAAAAGGGCGACAATGCCCGGCTGCAAGTTGTTTTCAAAAGTCATCACGAATCGTCTCGCGCGCATGTTTGACGACTTCCAGCCTCCCGAACAAGCCGGTTTCCGAACAAGCCGGTTTCCGAACAAGCCGGTTTCCGAACAAGCCGGTTTCCGAACAAGCCGGTTTCCGAACAAGCCGGTTTCCGAACAAGAACATAAAAATTCACAAGGTTAATAGTACTACGTACAGAAGGGACACTCCCTTCCCCGCTCTATATCAGATACGACACTTGGAGGGGGGCGCTCAAAATCGCTGTAGGTACTGCTGACACAAACACACAATTTTGCGATTTATTTTGTTTTAAGTTTTACTTATTAGTTTTAATCTCGATGATTCATTTATTTTCCAAGTTTTCGTCGTTTTATAATAATACAATAAAAAAAACAAGGAAACATAAACTTCCACATTACCAGCTATTAATATTGCTTTATTGTCTTAGTAATGTACTTATGTCCCTTTCTTTCACGTTCTATTCATTCTTGGAATTGAAAAGTAGTACCCTACGCACTAACCTTGTCGCGTCGCCCCATTGTAATTATTATTATTGTAATATAATTATTATTATATTAATTCTTAATTTTTATTTTTAATACTTTTGAACTTAACATGTATGGACATGGACTGGTTCCGAAATAAATGAAAAAAAAAAAAAACGGGGCGATCGTGTATTCCATATTTTGTAATTAGGTAGGTACCTTAATTTACCATTATTGATGAATAAATAAACCTCTTTACATAATAAATATTATAATATTACTTTTATGTCATTACAAATCCGAGTATTCTAAATCAAATATCATTTTTTTTATTTCTTTAAGAAATAAAATTTATTTCTTTAAGAAATAAAATAAAAATATATATTATATATATTATTATATTTTATTTCTTTAATTGAACGCTCGGACAAGATCACTTCATAATAATGCTCGAAACGTTCGGGTAGTTCCGTCGTCGTTCGGTTCACCCGACGCAAAGCGCTGCACTTTTCGCGCCATTTTGTACGCCACGACATCCAACTGATTCAACCCTACTAAAATTCACGCACACATTTGCACGTGTACAGACGTCATTTGGTTTTGTAGTAGATTACTACAAAACCAAACACACATAACTACTACATAACTACCATGTACAGTTATGTACACTATACTGCTGGGTTGGTGAGGAGTAAAAACACTGATGAGCTTCTTTCTTCGATTTATTAGGAGGAGAGTTTCCCTCTAGATAGCTTGCTGTCGAATGTTATATTGAACCGAAATGTTCCTGAATTTATACATATTTTTTACAGGTAATTCACCAATCAAATTTAATTACAATATTTCAAAAAACGCGGGAAAAACTCAATCCAATCAAATTAAAACAAATTAGCGGGAATTATTAATACAAATTATCTATAGTATCGCGAAACTTGACCGTAACGAGGACCGCGTGACAATATTTGCGTTTTTCTCTAATTATTTCTATATAAACATATGTAAAACTATATGTAATCCTATTCTATGTACCGAGATTTACAAGAGAAAAATATAAATCTATCACTAAACATTACATAATAAACTTATATACTCTAACGTTAAGTCTACTATGTACACAATACAAAATGTTAAAAAACTATCGAACTATAAACTCTAAACTATTAATTGAGCGTTGTTAATGTTTATATACATTCCTATACCACTATAACACTATAGACTATATAATTCACCTATAAACTGTATTTTTACTGTCCCGCACAGTTAGCACTGTTTATGTACATTCCTATCAGTGTCTATTGCCTATGTAACACTATTACACTATAACACTATGTATTTTCACTGTCCCGCACATTTTGTATGAAGTGTCCGAGGTGTGTTATTAGTAAGTGTTTTCCGTAACTTTCTGCAATAACTTTAACACAAAATAATCTTTGGACTTTATATTATTATTAGTAACAAACCTTGCACATGCTACCCCGGTTGTTATTGTAAATTGTTTCTTGTAGGGCGCGCGGTTGAATTTACTTGTCGTGAACTTGCGGACTTCCAGTTACAAAGAATCATATTGAAATAGCAATGTACCTAATCATTTAATTGAATAATTACTCGTCTGTATTATGTAATTTTCTTTTATTTATTTTATTACTTTTAAAATATAAAACTATTAATCCTACGAATTTTATATACCTATTTGAAAGATGGGTGTGTGTGTAACTGTTGTTATTCTATTATACGATTCAGATGATACTAACTTCGTCTAATAGATAGTTTAGAACCTAGAATGGGCAACTTTTTATTTTTTTATACAGCTTATCGCAAACTATTAGATACATATATTTTCTATTAGATACATATATTTTCTATACAATACTAATGATAGGTAGTAAATTGACATCATAAATAATATTATCCGTGTCTTACTGAAACACTGTGCGACTGGGCAGGGCACATTGCTCGCAGAACGGATGGCCGATGGATGGGGCCGAAAAGTGACGGAAGACGTTGCGTTGACCTGGTAAAGGTTGCGGGGATCCGCTGGATTGGCGGGGATCCGCTGGATTGGCGGGGATCCGCTGGATTGGCGGGGATCCGCTGGATTGGCGGGGATCCGCTGGATTGGCGGGGATCCGCTGGATTGGCGGGGATCCGCTGGATTGGCGGGGATCCGCTGGATTGGCGGGAATCCGCTGGATTGGCGGGGATCCGCTGGATTGGCGGGGATCCGCTGGATTGGCGGGGATCCGCTGGATTGGCGGGGATCCGCTGGATTGGCGGGGATCCGCTGGATTGGCGGGGATCCGCTGGATTGGCGGGGATCCGCTGGATTGGCGGGGATCCGCTGGATTGGCGGGGATCCGCTGGATTGGCGGGGATCCGCTGGATTGGCGGGGATCCGCTGGATTGGCGGGGATCCGCTGGATTGGCGGGGATCCGCTGGATTGGCGGGGATCCGCTGGATTGGCGGGGATCCGCTGGATTGGCGGGGATCCGCTGGATTGGCGGGGATCCGCTGGATTGGCGGGGATCCGCTGGATTGGCGGGGATCCGCTGGATTGGCGCAAGATCGGCGGGGCCAAGATCGGCGGGGCCAAGATCGGCGGGGCCAAGATCGGCGGGGCCAAGATCGGCGGGGCCAAGTTTGGCCTCGCTCGCCACTGTGGTTTTGTTTGACCTTGCTGCTCCCAGTTGCGCTGGTTCGGGTCTGTTTCTTCTGGTTGAGAAGACCAGGTCAGGTTACAGGAGAGGAGGACTCTGTCCCCAAAAATTTGATACTGAGGAGCTACTGAACTTTCTTGCTGTTTTGTTTGACCTTGCTGCTCCCAGTTGCGCTGGTTCGGGTCTGTTTCTTCTGGTTGAGAAGACCAGGTCAGGTTACAGGAGAGGAGGACTCTGTCCCCAAAAATTTGATACTGAGGAGCTACTGAACTTTCTTGCTTGATTCAGAAAGCGGTACTCCTGGACACAGCGCGTATAGTCAGGAGATACCTCTCTCAGGAGCCCTGACCACCGGTTGCTTAGACCCTGACCACCGGTAGCTTAGACCCTGACCACCGGTAGCTTAGACCCTGACCACCGGTAGCTTAGACCCTGACCACCGGTAGCTTAGACCCTGACCACCGGTAGCTTAGACCCTGACCACCGGTAG
This sequence comes from Charanyca ferruginea, assembly GCA_947361185.1. Lineage (NCBI taxonomy): Eukaryota > Metazoa > Arthropoda > Insecta > Lepidoptera > Noctuidae > Charanyca > Charanyca ferruginea. The sequence goes on along the minus strand of OX376077.1, from coordinate 15,923,083 downwards.
CATAGACCCTGACCACCGGTAGCATAGACCCTGACCACCGGTAGCATAGACCCTGACCACCGGTAGCATAGACCCTGACCACCGGTAGCATAGACCCTGACCACCGGTAGCTTAGACCCTGACCACCGGTAGCTTAGACCCTGACCACCGGTAGCTTAGACCCTGACCACCGGTAGCTTAGACCCTGACCACCGGTAGCTTAGACCCTGACCACCGGTAGCTTAGACCCTGACCACCGGTAGCTTAGACCCTGACCACCGGTAGCTTAGACCCTGACCACCGGTAGCTTAGACCCTGACCACCGGTAGCTTAGACCCTGACCACCGGTAGCTTAGACCCTGACCACCGGTAGCTTAGACCCTGACCACCGGTAGCTTAGACCCTGACCACCGGTAGCTTAGACCCTGACCACCGGTAACTTAGACCCTGACCACCGGTAGCTTAGACCCTGACCACCGGTAGCTTAGACCCTGACCACCGGTAGCTTAGACCCTGACCACCGGTAGCTTAGACCCTGACCACCGGTAGCTTAGACCCTGACCACCGGTAGCTTAGACCCTGACCACCGGTAGCTTAGACCCTGACCACCGGTAGCTTAGACCCTGACCACCGGTAGCTTAGACCCTGACCACCGGTAGCTTAGACCCTGACCACCGGTAGCTTAGACCCTGACCACCGACAATGAATAAATGAGACTAATAATAATAATATTTGTTTGTTTAAGACCTAAGTAGTATTTTTAGTCATATCGGTAAGAATAATATTGTAATGTTGTGTTATCGCTCAGTTTCCGTCGTCCGTCGGTAATACTTGCAAAAAAACTCAGCAAGCTGTAGTTGGCAATAAAAACCTGTTTATTTATTGGTTACATGATCGAGATTACGCAATTCCAAAAGCAAACACGGTGAATTTAGAAAGCATTATTTTTTTTGTCTACTAGCCGACGTAGTCACAGTAACCTGGAAAACATTTTTTATTTACAGATAAATCCCCAGCATACCGTCCCGATGCTGAAAGATGACGACTTTTACATTTGGGATAGGTAAGAAGACGTTAAAATTTTAATAATGTACGAACTGTGTAATCGATTCCAGATTTTTATGTTCAAAAATAATCTTCTTAAACAGAACTTCTCTGTAGAACACTTGATTTTCGCTGTGTAGAACACTTGATTTTCGCTCTGAAAACCCGATTAATTTCCACTTAATTGTAAAATTTTATTTTTAGTTGCTTTGACATCAATACATACTCAATTGAGTTGTCAAAAAAGTGACGTCACATTTTACCTTCACCACACAAAATCTAAGAGAGAATTTCGTTTCGACAGCTTGTAAAATGGTGATGTCATCTTCCTTGTTATCGATCTCATTTGTTGTCCTACAAAATCTAAGAGAGAATTTCGTTTCGACAGCTTGTAAAATGGTGATGTCATCTTCCTTGTTATCGATCTCATTTGTTGTCCTATAATAGGTCCATAGTATTCATAACAAATAATTTAACATCTAGAAAAAAAAAAGAAAAAATACAATACAGTACATACACAGAAAACAACACAATTAAAATTCGGCGTGGAGCTTCAACCACGTCCGTATTGTCGCGGAGTCCCACCGGTCAGCGAATACACTGAGAATAGTATTGGTGCTACCATAGACACGTGTCATCAGAGAGGCGCACCTTTTTCTAATAATGGCGGAAAACCTGTCAAGTCAGGTACGTTTGGTAGGACTCTAATACCCTTAGAATAGAGTTTAGAGCCGATTAACAGAAAAAAAAAAAATTGCACGCGCGTTTCCAAAAGCATGGCCGAGTTTTGCAAATCGATCAATTGCGTTTCGCTAAACATGACACAGGTTAAAATACTAATGATAGGTAGTAAATTGACATCATAAATAATATTATCCGTGTCTTACTGAAACACTGTGCGACTGGGCAGGGCACATTGCTCGCAGAACGGATGGCCGATGGATGGGGCCGAAAAGTGACGGAAGACGTTGCGTTGACCTGGTAAAGGTTGCGGGGATCCGCTGGATTGGCGGGGATCCGCTGGATTGGCGGGGATCCGCTGGATTGGCGGGGATCCGCTGGATTGGCGGGGATCCGCTGGATTGGCGGGGATCCGCTGGATTGGCGGGAATCCGCTGGATTGGCGGGGATCCGCTGGATTGGCGGGGATCCGCTGGATTGGCGGGGATCCGCTGGATTGGCGGGGATCCGCTGGATTGGCGGGGATCCGCTGGATTGGCGGGGATCCGCTGGATTGGCGGGGATCCGCTGGATTGGCGGGGATCCGCTGGATTGGCGGGGATCCGCTGGATTGGCGGGGATCCGCTGGATTGGCGGGGATCCGCTGGATTGGCGGGGATCCGCTGGATTGGCGGGGATCCGCTGGATTGGCGGGGATCCGCTGGATTGGCGGGGATCCGCTGGATTGGCGGGGATCCGCTGGATTGGCGGGGATCCGCTGGATTGGCGGGGATCCGCTGGATTGGCGGGGATCCGCTGGATTGGCGGGGATCCGCTGGATTGGCGGGGATCCGCTGGATTGGCGGGGATCCGCTGGATTGGCGGGGATCCGCTGGATTGGCGCAAGATCGGCGGGGCCAAGATCGGCGGGGCCAAGATCGGCGGGGCCAAGATCGTCGGGGCCAAGATCGGCGGGGCCAAGTTTGGCCTCGCTCGCCACTGTGGTTTTGTTTGACCTTGCTGCTCCCAGTTGCGCTGGTTCGGGTCTGTTTCTTCTGGTTGAGAAGACCAGGTCAGGTTACAGGAGAGGAGGACTCTGTCCCCAAAAATTTGATACTGAGGAGCTACTGAACTTTCTTGCTGTTTTGTTTGACCTTGCTGCTCCCAGTTGCGCTGGTTCGGGTCTGTTTCTTCTGGTTGAGAAGACCAGGTCAGGTTACAGGAGAGGAGGACTCTGTCCCCAAAAATTTGATACTGAGGAGCTACTGAACTTTCTTGCTTGATTCAGAAAGCGGTACTCCTGGACACAGCGCGTATAGTCAGGAGATACCTCTCTCAGGAGCCCTGACCACCGGTTGCTTAGACCCTGACCACCGGTAGCTTAGACCCTGACCACCGGTAGCTTAGACCCTGACCACCGGTAGCTTAGACCCTGACCACCGGTAGCTTAGACCCTGACCACCGGTAGCTTAGACCCTGACCACCGGTAGCATAGACCCTGACCACCGGTAGCATAGACCCTGACCACCGGTAGCATAGACCCTGACCACCGGTAGCATAGACCCTGACCACCGGTAGCATAGACCCTGACCACCGGTAGCATAGACCCTGACCACCGGTAGCTTAGACCCTGACCACCGGTAGCTTAGACCCTGACCACCGGTAGCTTAGACCCTGACCACCGGTAGCTTAGACCCTGACCACCGGTAGCTTAGACCCTGACCACCGGTAGCTTAGACCCTGACCACCGGTAGCTTAGACCCTGACCACCGGTAGCTTAGACCCTGACCACCGGTAGCTTAGACCCTGACCACCGGTAGCTTAGACCCTGACCACCGGTAGCTTAGACCCTGACCACCGGTAGCTTAGACCCTGACCACCGGTAGCTTAGACCCTGACCACCGGTAGCTTAGACCCTGACCACCGGTAGCTTAGACCCTGACCACCGGTAACTTAGACCCTGACCACCGGTAGCTTAGACCCTGACCACCGGTAGCTTAGACCCTGACCACCGGTAGCTTAGACCCTGACCACCGGTAGCTTAGACCCTGACCACCGGTAGCTTAGACCCTGACCACCGGTAGCTTAGACCCTGACCACCGGTAGCTTAGACCCTGACCACCGGTAGCTTAGACCCTGACCACCGGTAGCTTAGACCCTGACCACCGGTAGCTTAGACCCTGACCACCGGTAGCTTAGACCCTGACCACCGACAATGAATAAATGAGACTAATAATAATAATATTTGTTTGTTTAAGACCTAAGTAGTATTTTTAGTCATATCGGTAAGAATAATATTGTAATGTTGTGTTATCGCTCAGTTTCCGTCGTCCGTCGGTAATACTTGCAAAAAAACTCAGCAAGCTGTAGTTGGCAATAAAAACCTGTTTATTTATTGGTTACATGATCGAGATTACGCAATTCCAAAAGCAAACACGGTGAATTTAGAAAGCATTATTTTTTTTGTCTACTAGCCGACGTAGTCACAGTAACCTGGAAAACATTTTTTATTTACAGATAAATCCCCAGCATACCGTCCCGATGCTGAAAGATGACGACTTTTACATTTGGGATAGGTAAGAAGACGTTAAAATTTTAATAATGTACGAACTGTGTAATCGATTCCAGATTTTTATGTTCAAAAATAATCTTCTTAAACAGAACTTCTCTGTAGAACACTTGATTTTCGCTGTGTAGAACACTTGATTTTCGCTCTGAAAACCCGATTAATTTCCACTTAATTGTAAAATTTTATTTTTAGTTGCTTTGACATCAATACATACTCAATTGAGTTGTCAAAAAAGTGACGTCACATTTTACCTTCACCACACAAAATCTAAGAGAGAATTTCGTTTCGACAGCTTGTAAAATGGTGATGTCATCTTCCTTGTTATCGATCTCATTTGTTGTCCTACAAAATCTAAGAGAGAATTTCGTTTCGACAGCTTGTAAAATGGTGATGTCATCTTCCTTGTTATCGATCTCATTTGTTGTCCTATAATAGGTCCATAGTATTCATAACAAATAATTTAACATCTAGAAAAAAAAAAGAAAAAATACAATACAGTACATACACAGAAAACAACACAATTAAAATTCGGCGTGGAGCTTCAACCACGTCCGTATTGTCGCGGAGTCCCACCGGTCAGCGAATACACTGAGAATAGTATTGGTGCTACCATAGACACGTGTCATCAGAGAGGCGCACCTTTTTCTAATAATGGCGGAAAACCTGTCAAGTCAGGTCATCACGATGATCTGAGAGACCATGACAATCTAAATGATTTTGATACGTTGATATCGATCGCCAAAGATTATTTCCGTGTTTTCTAACTAATACAATTAGGTATATTATTTATTAATGATTTAACTACATACTTCGTAGTCACGACGATGAGCCGCTAAAACGTCTTGTGTCAATAAGTCCATGCATGTCTTATTTGGATTGGCTCTAAGTCTATTTGACTTTGGCATTGTTGTTTGGACATTGATGTAGAAATTTGCATAACCGTGAAGCGTTATAAAGTTGAAATAACAAAATTAAGAATTGAAGTATAGATTATCCCATACATTACCGTGCTGCAAAGTAGGTCAATACCTACCTACCTATGCAATCATATAATATATAATATCTGACGCCGTTAGAAAGTAGGGTTACTGCGAATAATTGAGTACGGCTGTCAATACCTACAACGCAAAAAACCTATGTAGTAAATAATCCACATCTCATATTCTCTACTTCGCATTTGTGTCGTTTTTGGAAAACGTTGCATTGCGTTGCTTATCCAGCAACAAAATTCAATTAAATAAATAATAATAATATTATTATTTTAATATTTTCATTCATACAAACAGATTAATTAAGAAAACCTTTTATAAAATCATTAATGATATAAACAGTAAAATCCAAATTTGACAAAATGTCCACAAAGATAGTCTACGGTGTTAAGGTTTTGTGGCCTTTTTTACTTTTATAGGTTTGTTTTTTCATTGCAAAACACGGAAAATACAACTCCGATATATGGATTAAACACGGAAAATACAACTCCGATATATGGATTAAACACGGAAAATACAACTCCGATATATGGATTAAACACGGAAAATACAACTCCGATATATGGATTAAACACGGAAAATACAACTCCGATTTATGGATTAAACACGGAAAGGAAAATAACACCGATTTATGGATTAAACACGGAAAGGAAAATAACACCGATATATGGATTAAACACGGAAAGGAAAATAACACCGATATATGGATTAAACACAGAAAATAACTCCGATATATGGATTAAACACGGAAAATAACTCCGATATATGGATTAAACACGGAAAATAACACCGATATATGGATTAAACACGGAAAATAACACCGATATATGGATTAAACACGGAAAATAACACCGATATATGGATTAAACACGGAAAATAACACCGATATATGGATTAAACACGGAAAATAACACCGATATATGGATGATATATGGATTAAACACGGAAACAGGATAATGCATCGATAATAATGAAAAATAATCTTTCGTACGAATTTCACAGTGCCGTAGTAGTCTACGGCGTGGTTCAACATGCACTGTGAAATTCGTTTAATTCAACGGCTTGCTCGGTCAGCAGATATGACCCCGATTGAAAATCTGGATGCCTAAATGCTGGAACTGCCAGAATTATTGAAGCTTAGATCATAAATTGTGCACTATTTATTAAGGGGTGATATCAGGGGGTAAATTTAGAATCATTATGACTATGAGTTCGTGTGTCATAGCTGCTGATGCAGACTAAACTAGTTATTAAAACAATAAATTTTGTGTTGATAAAATCTTCCTATTTTTTCATCTTCCAGATAAACAAATAAAAAAATACAATAGATATAGACAAACAAGGAGTAAAGATAAACTTCTGATTGTTTTCAGCCACGCCATTGCTACATACTTGGTGACCCAGTATGGAGAGAATGATTCTCTATACCCAGCCGATCCGAAACAAAGGGCAATCATTGATCAACGTCTTCATTTTGATAGTGGAATACTGTTCCCGGCTATAAGAGGTTGTGTTGTAAGTATACCTAGTATTCTAAACAAAAGCTTTAATAATTGATGCCCACACAAAAGGCAATGAGATCACCAACAAATCATTCTAAGATTCATTGTAATTGGAAAATTGAAAGCTCAACAAAAGACTATTTTCAGGAACCAGTTTTCTTCTGGGGAGAGGAATCATTCAGGCCAGAAAACCTAGCCAAGATTAACAAAGCCTATGAGTTTACGGAAAAGTTCCTGTCATCACCATGGCTAGCTGGCGACGAAATTACATTGGCAGACATTTGCTGTGTTTCCACATTGAGCTCCATGAATGTGGTTATGCCAATTGATGATAATCTGTAAGTAAATTATTACGTAATTGCAAACGTGCCTAAAAAATTTCAAAATTTGGTAATTCTAATTTCAACATTTTGTAATTCTAATTACAAAATTCTAATAACATTATAGGAAACCCATTGAACCGAAAGATCTTATTAGTAAAAAAGAAGGCATATTGCTATTTGGGGCTTGTCCTGGATGTGATTATAAAATATTTTCTGTCATTTTTATAAAATGTGTGGATGGAATGGATTGTGTGAAGAATGCTAAAAGAGGAAAGGGAGTGTGGTGAGATCATGACGCTTGATAGGACAGAATGGAAAAAGAAAACATGTACTGCCGACTCCCATGTAACATGGGATATGGGCAGGCAGGTGATAATTTTTAACCGACTTCAAAAAGGAAGATTTATTATCAATTCGGATGTTTATATTTTTTTATGTATGTTCGGGCATAATTTGCAAATTTCTTTTTTGTTCGAAAGGGTCCGAAATGGTCCCATATAAATTTTATCGAAATTGATACAGCGCTTTTTGAAAAAATCTAACATAATTTAGTTTCGAAAGTCAGTGGCGGTGACTTTCTTCTGTTTGTTGTTTTGTATTGCCACCGACTTCCAAAGCTGAACTAATGTGTGTTCTGTGCTAAAGTTATTTATCACTTTTTAGTTTATGAAGGCCGTTGTTATTATAATTTAAAAGTCCCTGTCGAATGGCTGGGCAAAAAACAAGATGTTATAGAACTCCTTTCTCAGGAGTTGCGAATAAGCTAATAATTTTTTGTTCTTATTTCTAGGTTCCCGAATCTCTCAGACTGGCTGGAACGTTGCTCACAGCAAGAGTTCTACGTGAAAGGGAACGAACCTGGCCTGGAACTATTCCGGGGACTTGCCAAAATGAAGTTGGGTTAGACAGAAGAGACGAAACAATAATTTCAACATAGAAATGCAGTAGCTTGCACAATGCTAATGACAATAGAAATATTCTAATATTATTTTTGTTGCCTTCAATAGAAAAATAAGTGTTGATTAATACCACATTACACGTTAACTAGTTTTTAAGTAATAGTTTTTAAGTAATACAATTAGGATGTTTGCAGTTTATTTAGATTCTGATGTTTTTGCTTTGTTTTTGCTTTTATAAGTTTAAATTAAATCATTATGCTCTTGTCACTTTGTTTCTTTATTACTTCGCTATTTTCGTTTAATAAATGCATTCATTTAGCACACATGAACATTTAGGAATATTTAGCAAGTCGGTTAAAAAAAACAAATATACTGCCTCATTTACATCAAATCAAATCAGTTTATTGCAAACAACATGTTGTACAAGGGTTGGAAAAATTAATGAATTACTTTACATTTAAATACATTTGCATATTTTTTTTTGTTTTGTTTATTATTAACCCCGGGGAAGGACATTTTTTTTCCGCGACTTCGTCTGCATCCACTATAACCGACATTCACGCGGACGAAGTCGCGGGCAAAAGCTAGTTACACATAATCGTTTCAGGTGATCGGGCTGATATGTGGGTTGTTGGTGGTTTTTTAACTTTGTTCCCTTTGTTCCCTTTGCACCATGTATTGAACTTTGGCCTGTTTGTTAAATCGAATGATTTAACACTGAAAGAAACCCGCAAGGCCTCTGAACTTGTTTTGTTTGACATTAGAAGGGGTAGGTGAGTTACCTAGTATGTCGATTTAGTACCGACTCGGCCTAACCTGACCAGTTGTTTTCAAACTCAGATCAAGGGACCGGTCGGTCACTACTTTAACACATGGAAAACTAACAGCTGTACATAGAGTGAACAAAAGAAGCCAAGTTAGTTAGAGTGAACAAAAGAAGCCAAGTTAGTTAGAGTGAACAAAAGAAGCCAAGTTAGTTAGAGTGAACAAAAGAAGCCAAGTTAGTTAGAGTGAACAAAAGAAGCCAAGTTAGTTAGAGTGAACAAAAGAAGCCAAGTTAGTTACATAAAGCCAATTACAGCGTCAGTAACAATTATTATTGTGTCCTAACTTCTTACAAAAAGAACAGACTGGTTTACCATTACTATTACAATCGTTTGACCGCAATTAACACATTTGATTTCAGATCTACTAGAATTGTTAATTATGTACTTTAGTCATAAATTGATGAGTACAACTACCTTACTTAATACAACAACTACCTTATAATATTAATGCAGTACTAACTACCTTACTTTATTAAATGTGGTCGTACAATACAATTCAAATAGGTAAACCGACAGTTTCGTACTAGATGAGTGTCCTGCTTGGTGTCTCGAGCAAAAGTGAGTTTGGCACGGTCCCCACTCTCCAACACGACTCTGTCCACATGGCGCCATTTTAACCGACAGCTGACGTCACGGCGTTTACCATTTCTTCTGTTGGTACTACAATAATCAATTTGAATCCTCTTTATCGCTAAATTATCGCTAGCTGCGACATACATAAATAACTATTTTGAAATAAAATGTTTTAATTACATCGAAAATGATTGACATTTGACAAAATGTACTAGTAGAACTTTAATTGTAATCTTATAAAGCGTTACAAAGGTACTCCAGTGAGTAAAACTTGTAGTTTTTTATTTCTTCTCTATTCTACGCTGTCCCAATACAGAGCAGATCCAATTGCAACGAATAATGTCCCTTAAAATACCGGTTCATTATATTGTTTTGGAAAAAAGGAAAAAAATTAGACGCTACTTTGGGATCATTCACCCTTCTTTTGTTATTTTTTGTGACGAACATCTGGCACGATGTTCGTGACAAAAAGTCATACAATGTTTGCCCAGCCTCAAAAAATCTAATTTTTTTTTCGCACAGAAATTTGTTGTAATTACGGGGTTTTTGTTTTTGTTTATTCGGTGCAATTGAATTTCAAACATGGTAGGGCGAAAAAAAAAGCAATATTTTAATATTCATAATTATAAATAATAATGAACATAAGTTTTCATTACAATATGAGTCCTCGATTTTGCGACCTTCTAAAACATATGTTACTTTCTCACGAGCCCTTTCACACGTATCGAATAATTATTTTAATGATGAAATTATGTAATTACTACAACATTTAATTCGTTGCACCGCATATTAATTGTAGGTATTAGCAGCACCCTAGCATGGCATTCTAGGTACATCAACAGTAATATAATAATCGATAGCAGGCAGAACGGCGCAAGCCATTTTAAAATATTTATAAAAAAGGAAACAGAAATGTTCTAGAAACATTGGTAAGTATAGCTTTTTCTACTCTTTTCAATTATTCAAGAAGGTAATTCTTTTTCATGGCGTGTTTCCAGCCATTTGGTCTTGCAGTAGTGGTGACTGGTGATTACTGTCACAACTGACGTGAACTGATGATAATGTATGCAGTACGGCCGCGACATACACTTAGAATAAATGATGTACACAAGAACTTTTATGGATGCGGCGAATGTATCTGTGCACAGTTTTGAAAATGTATCATTTATATATATTTTTTTTTTCTAGTATATTTTTTTATTCCAACATTCCAATGGACTAAGCCTAGTGTTTACACTATTACAGACGTACACAAAACTTTATTAACGCACTGTTAGTTCCGAAAAATTATTATTATAAATTAATGTTATAACTTATAATAATAATTTTTCGGCATTCAAAAAATATATTTACTGCAAAATGTATATAATATAAGTTTTAAAATATTGTAAAATGTAAAAAAAAGAAGTAGCCAAAAAGGTAAAAAAAAACATTAAAAAAAAAACATATTTTATTAAAAAGGAAATAAAATTAAAATCAAAATTAAATAAGCTTTGCTTTTACACTAAAAAAAGTATCACATAAAAATAATATAATTCTTGATACTCAGGTAGGGCCGGTGTCTGCGGTTTTCATTGTTAATACACATAGTTAAACCTTTTGATTTAAAAGTTCTTAGGTACGAGTACTTGAGGATTTAAATAATCTTGCCGGTCTTGTTTGCAAAAATATACCTTGACCAATTACCGAAAAATGTGTGTGATTATCATCAGGTGGGATAACGTTTCACGTCATACTCACTTCATCTAAATTCTCAGAGAGTTTGGTTTCAGAAAAACACTTCACGTATTTTTTTAAAATTTTATTTATTTTGTCCCACGGCCGCGTTTGGTAGGTAGTCATTGCCTAGGTATTCAAAAATGGATGTTTATAATTGATAATAAAATAACATAATATAAGGTAGCGAATTAAGAACACAGTATAAATCAAAAAAATATATAAATCACTAGCACTTTGCCCGCAACTTCGTCCGCGTGAGTTCTTAAGGAGCCCTAATTTTTTATAACGCATTATAGCACTTAGGGATAGCAGCTTCCTAATAATGAAATATTTTTTTAAATCAGATGAGGAGTTTCGGAGATTACATATAAACAAATGTTAACTCTTTATAATATTATTAGTATGGATAATTAAACTGCCGCATTTAAACACGCATGACTCATAACGGTACCTACGTCTCATAAGGACCGGCTGCATCGGCCTCAATATTAGCACTATAACCAACAACTTGATACGATACAGTCGTGTGAGTGACCACTGACCAGTGTTCTTCGACCACTTGGACCTAAGGTAGCTCTATTTTTTTTCTCTATGAAATAAATTTTAAATGAAGTCAGAAATATAATTGGAATTTCACGCGCAACTTGTACCTACCTATATCGAGGATATTCTAGTGAACTTGCTTGTCTGCATCATTTAGTGGTTTTATTACCTGACAGTAACAAGGAGGGTAATGTGGATTGCCCTTTCATGTGGATTGCCCTTTCATTTTGGCACGGTCTGTAACTTAATAAACTTGATGGATTTTAGCATAAGTAATTATGAAATGGTCTATTAAAAACCTAAACTTTGAAGATTGTAGACTACATTATGCCATGAGCCAATCCAGACGTTATACTGTCTTTGCGTTTAGATCGCATAGTTCAAACTTCCTGTAGTACAAAGCTTGTTTGATTTAAAGCGACGTTGCATCCGTCCTCTTATCTTCTATACTACAGTATTAAACTTTAATAATAGCTGGTTACATACAATGCAATACAAAATAAAACTAATCAAAATAAAACTAATGAAAATAAAACTAATCAAAATAAAACTAATGAAAATAAAACTAATCAAAATAAAACTAATGAAAATAAAACTAATGAAAATAAAACTAATCAAAATAAAACTAATCAAAATAAAACTAATCAAAAAAATATCGTTTTTATTTTGCATTAATATTGTCCTTTTTTTCTTTAGGATTTAATGGGAGGATTTAATCATCTAAACGTTTTGAATTTACAATAATGTTCATGAAAATGCAACGTCAATATTACAGTCATATCTATCCATCCAAAAATATTTGTTTTTATTTTGCACTTGTAAACGTTTTGATTTTACAAATATTTTACAAATATTTTTCAAGAAATGGAAACGTAAATATTAGTCTTATCTATCCATCCTAAAATATTTATAAAAACATTTCTATCTCAATGTATATCGTTTTTATTTTGCATTTTTTTTCTTTAGAAGGAGGTTTTAATCTTCTAAACGTTTTGAATTGTAGGTATTTACTCTGTGTTTTTTTTATTATAGAACTTGTTTTTTTTCTTTTTTGTTTTTATTCAAATTTTGCACAAAACATAGTTATATAAATTCTGCCAAACTGCATAACAGTTTGTCGGCAGCTGTTCTCGTAAACAATAATAAAAAGGCTGTTCTCGTAAACAATAATAAAATGGCTGTTCTCGTAAACAATAATAAAAAGGCTGTTCTCGTAAACAATAATAAAAAGGCTGTTCTCGTAAACAATAATAAAAAGAATGTTTTAACAAACATAATATGTGTGTTGTGTTACTATCTTATCCTATAAGCTACTCAATCTATGTTATCTATCTTTGATGGAACCCCGACTTTGATGGAACCCCGACTTTGATGGAACCCCGACTTTGATGGAACCCCGACTTTGATGGAACCCCGACTTTGATGGAACCCCGACTTTGATGGAACCCCGACTTTGATGGAACCCCGACTTTGATGGAACCCCGACTTTGATGGAACCCCGACTTTGATGGAACCCCTCACACATTTAGTTCCACTGACACATACTCTGAGAGATCTGTGTTCTAGGTACTTGCTGAACCATACCTTCATTGGGCCTAGTATGCCGCATTCATTCATAGCCTGCTACAAGCCTTCATGATCCAAAGTATCAAATATAAAGTATCAAAGGCCAGTTTTATTACGGCAACTAGTGTACTGTATATAATCGTTTATTTTTGGTATCGTTTTTCCACTGTGTAAATAGGATATCTTTATTTTCTATAAGAATGCGTAACTTATCAGTAACCCACGGCAGCTGTGTTTTACGCTTAGGGTAACCCGTATTTTCTATTGCGATGTGGCCGGCCCATTGGCGATCTAAAGACTCTCGTGGCCCAATTAATCAAAAAATAGTTCGTTTCGTTTCAGAATTATTGCAAAATGGGATTGACAGTTTACAAGATAGACGGGAGCCCTCCCGTGAGATCTGTGTTTATGGTCATTGAGGCCCTAAACATTCCTGATGTGGAGTTTGTGGATGTCAATTTAATGGAAGGAGAACATCTACAGGAAGAATATTTGAAGGTACGTACTTTTAATATTATAATTTTTTTTTTTCACGCACGAGCAAAGGGGGCTAAGTTCGGCAGGGAAGTTCGGCAGGGAAGTTCGGCAGGGAAGTTCGGCAGGGAAGTTCGGCAGGGAAGTTCGGCAGGGAAGTTCGGCAGGGAAGTTCGGCAGGGAAGTTCGGCAGGGAAGTTCGGCAGGGAAGTTCGGCAGGGAAGTTCGGCAGGGAAGTTCGGCAGGGAAGTTCGGCAGGGAAGTTCGGCAGGGAAGTTCGGCAGGGAAGTTCGGCAGGGAAGTTCGGCAGGGAAGTTCGGCAGGGAAGTTCGGCAGGGAAGTTCGGCAGGGAAGTTCGGCAGGGAAGTTCGGCAGGGAAGTTCGGCAGGGAAGTTCGGCAGGGAAGTTCGGCAGGGAAGTTCGGCAGGGAAGTTCGGCAGGGAAGTTCGGCAGGGAAGTTCGGCAGGGAAGTTCGGCAGGGAAGTTCGGCAGGGAAGTTCGGCAGGGAAGTTCGGCAGGGAAGTTCGGCAGGGAAGTTCGGCAGGGAAGTTCGGCAGGGAAGTTCGGCAGGGAAGTTCGGCAGGGAAGTTCGGCAGGGAAGTTCGGCAGGGAAGTTCGGCAGGGAAGTTCGGCAGGGAAGTTCGGCAGGGAAGTTCGGCAGGGAAGTTCGGCAGGGAAGTTCGGCAGGGAAGTTCGGCAGGGAAGTTCGGCAGGGAAGTTCGGCAGGGAAGTTCGGCAGGGAAGTTCGGCAGGGAAGTTCGGCAGGGAAGTTCGGCAGGGAAGTTCGGCAGGGGGCTAAGTTCAAAACTCAAACTCAAAGTCAAAATCATTTATTTCAAATAAACCATTTACAGGTACTTTTGAATTGTCAGAGTCAGTCAGTCCAGAAAGTTGAAGCTAGTTGCTGAAGAACGAGCAAGAAACTCCATGAACAACACTCTTTTAAAATCAATAATATGTTACAAATTTCGGTTACATCATTCATATTGAATCTAGGGTACAATGTGAGAACAATGTACGTCGTGTACGTTAAAAGAGGTTCAAACAATTCAAATTAAAATTCGGCGTGGAGCTTCAACCACGTCCGTATTGTCGCGGAGTCCCACCGGTCAGCGAATACACTGAGAATAGTATTGGTGCTACCATAGACACGTGTCATCAGAGAGGCGCACCTTTTTCTAATAATGGCGGAAAACCTGTCAAGTCAGGTCATCACGATGATCTTAGAGACCATGACAATCTAAGAAGTGTTAATGATTTTGATACGTTGATATCGATCGCCAAAGATTATTTCCGTGTTTTCTAACTAATACAATTAGGTATATTATTTATTAATGATTTAACTACATACTTCGTAGTCACGACGATGAGCCGCTAAAACGTCTTGTGTCAATAAGTCCATGCATGTCTTATTTGGATTGGCTCTAAGTCTATTTGACTTTGGCATTGTTGTTTGGACATTGTTGTTTGGACATTGATGTAGAAATTTGCATAACCGTGAAGCGTTATAAAGTTGAAATAACAAAATTAAGAATTGAAGTATAGATTATCCCATACATTACCGTGCTGCAAAGTAGGTATTGCATATAATATATAATATCTGACGCCGTTAGAAAGTAGGGTTACTGCGAATAATTGAGTCCGGCTGTCAATACCTACAACGCAAAAAACCTATGTAGTAAATAATCCACATCTCATATTCTCTACTTCGCATTTGTGTCGTTTTTGGAAAACGTTGCATTGCGTTGCTTATCCAGCAACAAAATTCAATTAAATAAATAATAATAATATTATTATTTTAATATTTTCATTCATACAAACAGATTAATTAAGAAAACCTTTTATAAAATCATTTATGATATAAACAGTAAAATCCAAATTTGACAAAATGTCCACAAAGATAGTCTACGGTGTTAAGTTTTTGTGGCCTTTTTTACTTTTATAGGTTTGTTTTTTCATTGCAAAACACGGAAAATACAACTCCGATATATGGATTAAACGTACGGAAAATACAACTCCGATATATGGATTAAACACTGAAAATAACTCCGATTTATGGATTAAACACGGAAAGGAAAATAACACCGATATATGGATTAAACACGGAAAGGAAAATAACACCGATATATGGATTAAACACGGAAAGGAAAATAACACCGATATATGGATTAAACACGGAAAGGAAAATAACACCGATATATGGATTAAACACGGAAAAGAAAATAACACCGATATATGGATTAAACACAGAAAATAACTACGATATATGGATTAAACACGGAAAATAACACCGATATATGGATTAAACACGGAAAATAACACCGATATATGGATTAAACACGGAAAATAACACCGATATATGGATTAAACACGGAAAATAACACCGATATATGGATGATATATGGATTAAACACGGAAACAGGATAATGCATCGATAATAATGTAAAATAATCTTTCGTACGAATTTCACAGTGCCGTAGTAGTCTACGGCGTGGTTCAACATGCACTGTGAAATTAACATGCACTATGAAATTCGTTTAATTCAACGGCTTGCTCGGTCAGCAGATATGACCCCGATTGAAAATCTGGATGCCTAAATGCTGGAACTGCCAGAATTATTGAAGCTTAGATCATAAATTGTGCACTATTTATTAAGGGGTGATATCAGGGGGTAAACTTAGAATCATTATGACTATGAGTTCGTGTGTCATAGCTGCTGATGCAGACTAAACTAGTTATTAAAACAATAAATTTTGTGTTGATAAAAACTTCCTATTTTTTCATCTTCCAGATAAACAAATAAAAAAATACAATAGATATAGACAAACAAGGAGTAAAGATAAACTTCTGATTGTTTTCAGCCACGCCATTGCTACATACTTGGTGACCCAGTATGGAGAGAATGATTCTCTATACCCAGCCGATCCGAAACAAAGGGCAATCATTGATCAACGTCTTCATTTTGATAGTGGAATACTGTTCCCGGCTATAAGAGGTTGTGTTGTAAGTATTCTAAACAAAAGCTTTAATAATTGATGACCACACAAAAGGCAATGAGATCACCAACAAATCATTCTAAGATTCATTCTAATTGGAAAATTGAAAGCTCAACAAAAGACTATTTTCAGGAACCAGTTTTCTTCTGGGGAGAGAAATCATTCAGGCCAGAAAACCTAGCCAAGATTAACAAAGCCTATGAGTTTACGGAAAAGTTCCTGTCATCACCATGGCTAGCTGGCGACGAAATTACATTGGCAGACATTTGCTGTGTTTCCACATTGAGCTCCATGAATGTGGTTATGCCAATTGATGATAATCTGTATGTAAATTATTACGTAATTGCAAACGTGCCTAAAAAATTTCAAAATTTGGTAATTCTAATTTCAACATTTTGTAATTCTAATTACAAAATTCTAATAACATTATAGGAAACCCATTGAACCGAAAGATCTTATTAGTAAAAAAGAAGGCATATTGCTATTTGGGGCTTGTCCTGGATGTGATTATAAAATATTTTCTGTCATTTTTATAAAATGTGTGGATGGAATGGATTGTGTGAAGAATGCTAAAAGAGGAAAGGGAGTGTGGTGAGATCATGACGCTTGATAGGACAGAATGGAAAAAGAAAACATGTACTGCCGACTCCCATGTAACATGGGATATGGGCAGGCAGGTGATAATTTTTAACCGACTTCAAAAAGGAAGATTTATTATCAATTCGGATGTTTATATTTTTTTATGTATGTTCGGGCATAATTTGCAAATTTCTTTTTTGTTCGAAAGGGTCCGAAATGGTCCCATATAAATTTTATCGAAATTGATATAGCGCTTTTTGAAAAAATCTAACATCCATCCATCAAAATTGTAATAAAATTCCTTCACTAATTAATCGAAAGGAACTTCGTTCCATCCGGGTGTCCCTTGACACCTCTCAAGTTTTTTTGTTCTTATTTCTAGGTTCCCGAATCTCTCAGACTGGCTGAAACGTTGCTCACAGCAAGAGTTCTACGTGAAAGGGAACGAACCTGGCCTGGAACTATTCCGGGGACTTGCCAAAATGAAGTTGGGTTAGACAGAAGAGACGAAACAATAATTTCAACATAGAAATGCAGTAGCTTGCACAATGCTAATGACAATAGAAATATTCTAATATTATTTTTGTTGCCTTCAATAGAAAAATAAGTGTTGATTAATACCACATTACACGTTAACTAGTTTTTAAGTAATACAATTAGGATGTTTGTAGTTTATTTAGATTCTGATGTTTTTGCTTTGTTTTTGCTTTTATAAGTTTAAATTAAATCATTATGCTCTTGTCACTTTGTTTCTTTATTACTTCGCTATTTTCGTTTAATAATTGCATTCATTTAGCACACATGAACATTTATGAATATTTAGCAAGTCGGTTAAAAAAACAAATATACTGCCTCATTTACATCAAATCAAATCAGTTTATTGCAAACAACATGTTGTACAGGGGTTGGAAAAATTAATGAATTACTTTACATTTCAATACATTTGCATATTTTTTTTTGTTTTGTTTATTATTAACCCCGGGGAAGGACATTTTTTTTCCGCGACTTCGTCTGCATCCACTATAACCGACATTCACGCGGACGAAGTCGCGGGCAAAAGCTAGTTACTCATAATCGTTTCAGGTGATCGCGCTGATATGTGGGTTGTTGGTGGTTTTTTAACTTTGTTCCCTTTTAACTTTGTTCCCTATATCGAACAAAAATGGCGCCCGTGACAGGAAAAGAAAAGCCATTTTCTTCTTCACAGATAATTTTTTTGAAAAAAGCTCACTGCACCTCCTTGGTTAGTTTTGCACCTTTCATTGACAAAAAAATCAGACGTTTTAACGATATTTCGAATAGACTCTCCCAAATTAATCTACATTCGGCATTTACACTCATCAGATAGTTATTTTGGCCCTATGTATTAGCTTCACCTTTATGGCACCTTTTGAACAAAATTGATCAAATTATTAAAAATACACTATCTTAATTCTAAATTTGGCCCTGGATGACCGAGCGTGGCTACTCTACTTATTATTTTTGGCGGTCTTGGGGTCCGCAAAATTTCAGTGTTAGTTTGTCGGCGGTGTTCCTGTCCTCCAGCCACAGCAATCTTTGAAGTGCCATGCAGCAATCTTTGAAGTGCCATGCAGCAATCTTTGAAGTGCCATGCATCGATGCGGTGAACGCCTGGCAAGTGGCATGCCCAAGTACAGTTCGGTCCGAGACAGTGGGATAAGCCGCTCTGCAGGTTGGTACGGAATAAAATCATTAATACGTCCACCAATTCTGCTGAGCGTGCCCGCTTGCTGGCTGTGGATGAGTGGGAGTCGGGCCTCTGGCTTCAGGCACTGCCGTCACCTAACATAGGTACTATGCTCGGTGACTCTTTCTGTGTTTGTTGAGTTTACTAATAACTCTTTTTAGAAAGCCCTATTAGGTAATAAAATCTTTTTATAAAGCCCTATTAGGTAATAAAATGTTTTTATAAAGCCCTATTAGGTAATAAAATGTTTTTATAAAGCCCTATTAGGTAATAAAATGTTATTATAAAATTTGACCCTAATTGCATTTATTATGTTTTAATTACTACATTACACTTTAGTTTTTTAAATAATAGAAGTAGGATGTTTGTAGTTTTTTTTTTGTAACAGGATGTTTATGCTTATTAAATCCTGACGCTTTTGTTACGTTGTTTAAATTATTCGCTAGATGTGTGTTTATTGAATTCATTGTAAAACATATAGGTACGATCCGATAGTTATTCTAAAGTATACCTAAGTGATAATTTAGGAAGCACAAAACACCCAAAAACTATGTAAGTATGGTCCAAGATGGAACTAATGCACATTTTATGTAACGTTAAATACTTCTCAAAATGTTCACACTTAAATTTACATAACTTGCTAGCCGGGTCTTGCGCAATACCTACTCGCAGTTGATACTAACACGATCAGTCTGCGACCTTAGCGTTGATAAGTTCACCGGTACAACAACAACAGCGGCTGGCAAGAAATTATTTTTATATCTGTTGTGGAATAAGTGTTATAGAGAGTGAAAGTGAACTAGATAATAATTATATTTTATACAACAGGTAAGTGAATTCTAACCAAGTTTATTTAAATTACAATACAAAATAATCAATATTAATAGTAATATTGATTCTTTAAAATTACTCTGCCACGCTGTTGATTAGGTAGTAAAAAACGGAATATAATAATAAGTCTCCTATAATCCCTCGTAAATCAAAAAACGAAAGGGCAAGAGGATACAACCTCTTTTCCTCCCAATCGATGTAACGATGCGATATAAGTTTTTTTTTTTTAATATTTTTCCATTACGAAGCATGAAGTCGTATGATTAAAATTAAAGAAACGGATTACAATAAGGGCAGGGGTCCAATCAATTTAACGATGCTGTTTATATAAGACGAGACGAGAGAAGAGTAGTATGATAAAAAGAGTAGTATGATAAAAAAAGAAACGGATTCCATTTCTCACGATGGCCATGTGGCCCAACCTATAGGTGACTATGGCGTGTTGCTTGAAAAGATAAACAGCCTAATATTGCCCCACTGCAAGGCTAAGACTTATTCTCACCTTCACGCTTGCTCAAGACTTACTAATTACAAGCCCAGGTTTCTTAATGATCTTTTCCTTTACCGTTGTCAGTGTTGTTCAAGAGAAACTTAAGTGTATAAAAATGTATGAATTGATAAAGAAACTTTGGTACTGGTCGGTATTGGAGCCATGCTCATGCTCCTCATGCACCTCAAAGTTTACTAAGACCATATCTTTAAATTTTCAGACTAAAAATGGGACTGACATTATACAAGAAAGACACCAGTGCACCATGCCGTTCTGTCTACATGGTGCTTGAAATTTTAAACATACCCAACGTTGAATACGTTACCATGAATTTAATCAGACGCGATCAATATACGGACGAATATTTAAAGGTAATAATGTGTTATAAGTATTGTTTATCTATAACAGTGTCTTAAATAATCACGATAGTATAATGGTAACATGTGCTTATTATGCCATGCGTAATATGATTGAATGAAATATTAAGATTATATCAATAACATAGCTCAACAAGACTCCCACCGGAGGAACCAGATAATATACGAAAAGAGTTCTAGCGCCCTGGCCATAGGTATCGAAAGAAAGCTGTGCACTGTGTGTGTGTGTGTGCGCGCTGTGTGTGTGTGTGTGTGTGTGTGCTGTGTGTGTGTGTGTGTGTGTGTGTGTGTGTGTGTGTGTGTGTGTGTGTGTGTGTGTGTGTGTGTGTGTGTGTGTGCTGTGAGCTGTGTGTGCTGTGATAAACAATCAACAAACCCCAGAGAAACACTGAACACTATAAAGGTAATGTTTCAAAAAAAAAGAGAGATTTTACAACGTGTGTGTTTGCAATAAAGAACCAACACTTAAATCATTTTCTCTTGAAATGCTCTTAGAATTTTTTACGGTACTTAAAAAAAGTATTTAACAAGTTCTTTAAAAAGGAAACTGCTGTACGTTTTTTACGTCACTAAAAGGAAGCTAAAAAGGAAGAGTTATGGTTTAATAATAATCCATTTACAAGTACTTTACTTTACTTTTTATAGAAAACATCTTTCTTTTTTATCTTTTTTTTATAGAATATGCCTATTCTTTTCTACGAGTGTATATTTAATGAAAATGAAAGTTAAGTTGAGGGAATGGACTTTGATCTGTCAAGAAACAGAATATTGCTGATGATGAGTAGCTGGTATGCAACAACTCATCACAAAAAAAAAACATAATTCACTGCGATTATCAATATTAATTCACTGAATATACCTTTTTCTTTTAAGTTTCCAGGATTGCCTTGTGATAATGGCAACGAATTTATTGAAAATAATTGATATTTTTTTGTTATTAAAAGAGGAATTGTGTCTGCTAAAATCTCATCATCTTCCTACCCTTGTATTATGTTACTTAGGGTCGGCGCAACAAATTTTCTTCTTCGACCATCTTTCCATTTCTTTCAAATGCTTCACACAATCCATGATTTTTACTTTGTCATTTTGTTGTGTATTCTGAAATTTAAAAGATGAATATTCTACTCGGTGCATAAATGAGTATCATTATTATTGTTTTTTATGCTATTAAATACCTTCTTTTAATTTCAGATGAACCCTCAACATACGATACCGACGTTGAAAGATGGAGACTTTGTTATTTGGGACAGGTAATAAATATTTATAATAATATAATTAATTGCAGGTAATTTTTCGGTTGAAAAACCTTGACCGCAGCTGTGGGCGGGCGTCTTCCGGCTGAGGATATACTGCTAAAAATATGTTATTAAGTAACTGACGTTATCACCTTTTCGCAGTAAAATATGCTTCAAAAATAATATGAAATAACCACTGAACAATGAATAAAATAATCCTAGATACGATGAATACAATATTCAATGACCACAATTAGTGAAACCCTCAAAATCACACTCTTTTCTGTTTAATTATGTACCTAACAGCATATTCACTAGATTATTTTGCAACCACTACCTACACAAAATTTATCAATTGACTTTTCTTATAATTCCTTAAATTACCGTTTCTTTTCAGCCATGTGATAACCACATATTTGGTAAACCAATATGGTAAAGACGATGCCCTGTACCCGAAAGAACCAAAGAAACGAGCACTAGTAGATCTGCGGCTACATTTTGATAACTCCATACTATTTTCTGCTCTGAAAACGGCTATGGTAAGTTGTTCAGGAGTTCTGAAGTTCACCCTAGGAGGTTGTCGGCTGTTTAACCGGACTTTCCTGTGGTGCATTAAAAGTGAATATAAAGCCAAGCCAGGGCAAAAAAATATTTTGAATATTCTTAAGCCACTTACCGCGACCTTATCGATAATTTTCAGATCCCCATTCTGTATCAAGGCGAGAAAACATTCAGACAGGAGAATTTAGACAAAATAACGACAGGGTATGAATTTCTTGAGAAATTCTTCACCGGACCATGGCTAGCTGGGGATTCCATAACACTGGCTGATATTTGCTGTGTTGCTAATATAAGCTCTTTGAATGAGATTGTACCTATTGATAAGGTTTTGTAAGTAGCTTTTTTTGTATCTACTATATAGATAATATTTTTTCGTTAAGCTGTGAACGCAGGGCCTACTTATTTAAAAAAAACAGTTGGTCTAAATTTGGATAGAACTGTGATTTTTGCTTGGCCTAAAGGAAAAGTTCGCTGTCGGTCAGCACTGACCGCGTTGGCGTTTAACGTGTTAACATCATGTGAACCTAATTAAAATAGTAATGAAAATAATTTAAGCACGAAATGCAAAATTTTACCCACAAAGTAAAAAAAATACTAGTAATTCTTTCCTTTGAAACAACGTAATATGTTCCAGGTACCCCAATTTGGCCGCATGGTTTGAGCGTTGTGCAAAACAAGAATTTTACTTGAAAGGCAACATACCCGGCCTGCGAAGTTTCCAAGAATTATTGAAAAGTTCATTAATATAATGAAAACGAAAACCTACGTCAGTAACCCTGGTATTGGTTGACCCAGTAATTGTTTGAATTACTTAAAACAAAATTTAACTGTTATTATCGTTTTATTTACATTGAAAATAATAATTAGGTACCTCTACTCACGTCATTTCATTTGTTTGCAACCATGTTTGTTTTTTTTTCTCCAACTACGATCACGGTGGTCAATATCTTTAGCAAAGAAATATCAATAGTAGGTAAGATGCGAAAGATATCACAGTGCACTTCCTTTTCCTTCATGCTATAGTCCGAAGGAATGGCAAACCGACACGTTCTAGGAGACATAAGAATTATGATAATTTAATCAGAATCACAATTTCTATGTCAAGTATAACCGTACCAATAAGAGTGTACAACGGGTTTACAACCCAGCGTGTACAAGTCCGCGTCGACAATCAGTTAATAATCAACAGAAAAAAAACAACCACACGTGTCCCCGACTCGCACTTGAAGGATACTCTACCACCGCAAAAAAAAACACTGAAAATAAACACGTTTCTGTATGGTAAACATCTTTGATTGCGGTAAACACTCGTTAAAGTTCCGGATACGATAATTTGTGATAGAGGGTCAAACAGACGGACTAACGTATGAGCGAGAGATAGTTCCGTTTGGACTTTTTAGGTAACAAACTTCATCATACTCGTTTGTCTTACTTGTGACCCATCGATAAATTAACGCAAGATCAGCAGAACAACACAACTTTTTTGCAGTTACATCACAAGCAGATTTCTCAACTGCCGGACAATAACGAACGACCACCGGTTTGAGTGCAAAATTAATTAAGTTTCTTCTTGCAGCACTATTCCGTTTCTTTGAAAGAAAAGTTTAATCTTTAGCAGGGAGATAACTTATCTACTCTGTGCTCTAATTGCGAACGTTGCAATTATTTAAAAGGAACTTTTTTCAAGTTGAGTTTTATAATAAATTGATGGAAGGTTTGGTAAAAACGCTAATATTTTAAAATTAAATGCATTCGTCTTTGTGTCATTTATTTACTGAATGCACTGTGATACGGTCGCGCGCACCGTACGTAAGCGAATATGTCTTCTAATCGTGTAAAATGTTCAAAGTGTAATATCGTGGATTAACGAAGTGCTAGCGTTTGTGAACAATAAACTAGATGTGATGGACGAAGAAAGTATCAGTCGAATCTGCGTCTCCGCTTTCTCTGAGGATGATATAGTGGTAGCTAAGGATCTGCTTTTTGAAACCATACCAACAAATAAAAAGCAGAAGAAAACCAGGAAGAGAGACGGGAAAACGCTCAGAAATATAGAGGATATTATTTGCACTCTTAAGGAAACAGATCCTGAGGATATACCTATTTTCGTTGCTCGTGAGCTTCAAAAGTTACCCCCAATTCTCTTTGATCATGTGGATGTAACGAAGATTTTGAAGGATCTATTGGTTATACAGCAAGACATCAGCTGTATCAAGGAAAAATTTGTTACTATTGATCAGTTAGATATCTTAAAAGGTGAGATAGAATTGCTAAAATGGACTTCCCCAGTCAATACAAATGAATGCAACATAAACACTCGGCGTGGAGCATGTCGTGTGAAGAGTTTAGAACGTCCCGATGATCCTCTGGGATCTCACCTGGGTGATGTGAACGTCAAACGAACTTGACTTACGTAATATCGTGATTAACGAAGTGCTAGCGTTTGTGAACAATAAACTAGATGTGATGGACGAAGAAAGTATCAGTCGAATCTGCGTCTCCGCTTTCTCTGAGGATGATATAGTGGTAGCTAAGGATCTGCTTTTTGAAACCATACCAACAAATAAAAAGCAGAAGAAAAGCAGAAGAAAACCAGGAAGAGAGACGGGAAAACGCTCAGAAATATAGAGGATATTATTTGTACTCTTAAGGAAACAGATCCTGAGGATATACCTATTTTCGTTGCTCGTGAGCTTCAAAAGTTACCCCCAATTCTCTTTGATCATGTGGATGTAACGAAGATTTTGAAGGATCTATTGGTTATACAGCAAGACATCAGCTGTATCAAGGAAAAATTTGTTACTATTGATCAGTTAGATATCTTAAAAGGTGAGATAGAATTGCTAAAACGGACTTCCCCAGTCAATACAAATGAATGCAACATAAACACTCGGCGTGGAGCATGTCGTGTGAAGAGTTTAGAATGTCCCGATGATCCTCTGGGATCTCACATGTGAGAGTGAGCAATCAGAGTCACATATTATCTTCCCCGGAGTCAGTATTGTGAAATTGAGGAGAATAAACTCCCGTCTGAGGGTATTTCTGTTTCAAGTTCAACAAACATGCAACGTTCACTGACTCGGCAATCCAAGAACTAGTGAATTTCAACCTTCCTCTAAACACGACAGCTAGTGCTGTGCCACTCGAAAGGCGAGGTTTCTGAGCTCACGCGCTCGTCAAGCGGTATGATGAATCACCCAACTCAGCGAATCGCGCGCCCGATAACCGGTAACCTGAGACAAACAGATAACGCGCTCGGTAATACTGCAACGATGAATGTTAATAAGACGATAGCGGACATAGTGAAGGAGGGTGAATGGAAGAGTGAGAAACGGAATGATGACTGGATTATGGTCCAAAGACGAAGACATAGAAACCGTTTTTGGGTAACTTGGACAAGCAAAAGGAGATCTCATGTAGATCAATCCTTACTATATATTTATATCCTGTTACGCCGACAACCTGTTCTTCGGTAGGTACGCGAATTAAACCTAATTCACATGAACTCATTTTGAATTAGTTTTTATTTTAATATTAAAATTTTATTCATTTGTAAAAACAAATATGAGTTGTCAAAGGAACCCTTTAATGGAATTTATAGCGCGCGCAACCTAATACTTTAAATATCCCGCCAAACGTCCTTGGGCAATCACAGCGCTGCCGCCGACGCTTACATGTGGCGAACCCTCACGCGTTCGCGGCGATCAGTCTCTGCCTCGCTCGCTTTCACGTTAAAATATAAAGTCAGTAACTCAACATCTTCCATAGTATTGTATTTTGTTGGTTCACGTTCAATCAGTAAAGTGGAACGTCAAACGAACTTAGGTAAGTTCGTTTGACTTTCCATTTTACTTGACGTCACTTGCAGGCGTAAGTGACGTTCGATGAATATTAAGCGATGTGATTCGCCCTAGAAATTACATTTATTAACTAGTAGGGAGTAGCACGGATTTATGTGCTGCCCATCTACACAAAAAATTATTTGCCGGGTATCCCATACACGGTTTCCTCTTAGTCCACCGTTAGCCACTATTTCGTGCAAGTCACGAGAGGATCTAGGAGAAACTTGATCAGGGTCAGGGAGGGAGTCGGGCGAATCACATCGTTTAATAGTAATCGAACGTCACTTACAGGTAAGTTCGTTTGACTTTCCATTAAACTTCGTGATTCGCCCTTCGGAATTAATTAGAGTATACGTAAAATCTAATTAAGTCTAAACATAGGTATGTTTAGAGTTTCATGAAATAGTAAATAAGAAACTATATTATTTAGAGGAAAAGGATAAATTGAAATAAAATGATATAGGTACCTTATATATATAATGAAAAGCACAAGGTCTGAGAATCAAATAGGTGAATATATATACCTATAGCAAAGAGAAAATCATAATGATCATTCGCTGATCGAGGCGGACTCTGCACGATTGAAAAGCCTCCTAACTAATATTATGATCGAGGCGGACTCTGCACGATTGAAAAGCCTCCTAACTAATATTAATAAAAGAGTTACATACAGTCCTTTGCCTGCTGATACCTTAAAGGTCTTTTGTCGAGGTTTTCATTAAATCTGTGATAATAATTATCCGATTCATTATTCATCATTCATTCATCTGCCATAATTATGACAGAAATGGAGTATATGCTATCGCATACAACTTCATTATTCAACATGAATCCGTTAAAAGATCTCCCCGATTTAGAACCTATTCCAGTCTCCAAAACACCAATATCGTCGCGAGAGACATCTAGCATCTGCCATAATTATGACAGAAATGAAGTATATGCTGACGCATCACAACAACCCCCCTGCCTTACGTCCTCATTACCGCAGGCTGCTTGAAGATCTAGCTCCTTTCTCCATACTGCCTGCTGCCAACTTTCTTGCTTGGTACTGCTCTGATCTTGGCAAGGAGGGCAAGGAGGGCCAAGAACTGCACCAAAGGGCCGTGAGGGTTGAACATCATGCAATGCAAGAGTTCTATACTCATTCTTATTGATCACCCAGTCCGCCTATATCATTCTTATCATTCCCAACCATTACTAACGCTTTAACATTAAAACATGTTAACATGTTGTAAATTTAGACGTGAATAATGTAGTAATATGTACCGATAATAAGAGCTCTTTACAGCATATTATTAAATGTGTTCACAACGGCTCAAACGGTTTAGCTATAACATACACTATCTTAAAGCAAATCCATATTTTTAACCAGACAGGTAAAAAGTTAGTTATATCACAGTATTTTAATGTTTTGACATTCACAAACCAATGATGGTGTTGAAAAATAAGTAATTAGTGTCCTTAACCGAACAAAGGTTTTGAACGTCCTCTACCTTACCACACACCTCACAATATTAGGAGAGTGATTTTTGCATGAGGTAGGCAAAGCTGTTTAGTGGGATGTGTCCTGAATGCAAGCGATACGCAGCAACAATTTGACAGCGGCTGAGTTTCGACCCAGAAAACCAAGGTATATGAGGAGGCTCACATTGTATACATTTATACCAAATTTCTTTCGTTTTTGATCTCTCATGCATGATAAATGATTTATTTTTCTAAATTTACACAGCATTTCTGAAAAACTTGGTACAGGCTCTGAATTTGTATACCCAAACAAAATATCCGCCCTGGCTAATCTGTCAGCCTTCTCATCATTACCCAAAAGTCCAACATGTGACGGTACCCACTGGTTAAATATAAATTAGTGACTTGAAGTAAACGTTTTTATATTTGTACGAAGTTTAGGACAGATTCGCTTTAAGACGGATTCTGTTTAGGACAGATTCGCTTTGAGGCGGATTTTGTACAGGCAAGAGAAAAAATGTTTTAGCCAACGTCCTATGAATACACGTCCTATGAATACACGTCCTATGAATACACGTCCTATGAATACACGTCCTATGAATACACGTCCTATGAATACACGTCCTATGAATACACGTCCTATGAATACACGTCCTATGAATACACGTCCTATGAATACACGTCCTATGAATACACGTCCTATGAATACACGTCCTATGAATACACGTCCTATGAATACACGTCCTATGAATACACGTCCTATGAATACACGTCCTATGAATACACGTCCTATGAATACACGTCCTATGAATACACGTCCTATGAATACACGTCCTATGAATACACGTCCTATGAATACACGTCCTATGAATACACGTCCTATGAATACACGTCCTATGAATACACGTCCTATGAATACACGTCCTATGAATACACGTCCTATGAATACACGTCCTATGAATACACGTCCTATGAATACACGTCCTATGAATACACGTCCTATGAATACACGTCCTATGAATACACGTCCTATGAATACACGTCCTATGAATACACGTCCTATGAATACACGTCCTATGAATACACGTCCTATGAATACACGTCCTATGAATACACGTCCTATGAATACACGTCCTATGAATACACGTCCTATGAATACACGTCCTATGAATACACGTCCTATGAATACACGTCCTATGAATACACGTCCTATGAATACACGTCCTATGAATACACGTCCTATGAATACACGTCCTATGAATACACGTCCTATGAATACACGTCCTATGAATACACGTCCTATGAATACGCGTCCAAAGTTTCAGAACCAATAATCCAGTTGATGGCTGGCATGGCCGTCTAAGAAAAGGTTTCCTCTTAGACTAAATTTTTTTTACTTCATTCAGTTATTAGAAAATGAAACAAAATTCCAAGATAGAATACTGATACGATCAGACAAACGGCGAAGCACTAAATTACTTGAAAAAGACATAAAAAAATTAGACTGTCACTGAACAATGAAATCGTGGTCCACCTGCTAAGTTCACCTACTAAGTTCACCTGCTAAGTTCACCTGCTAAGTTCACCTGCTAAGTTCACCTGCTAAGCTCACCTGCTAAGCTCACCTGCTAAGTTCACCTGCTAAGTTCACCTGCTAAGTTCACCTGCTAAGTTCACCTGCTAAGCTCACCTGCTAAGTTCACCTGCTAAGTTCACCCTGCTAAGTTCACCTGCTAAGTTCACCTGCTAAGCTCACCTGCTAAGTTCACCTGCTAAGTTCACCCTGCTAAGTTCACCTGCTAAGTTCACCTGCTAAGTTCACCTGCTAAGTTCACCTGCTAAGTTCACCTGCTAAGTTCACCTGCTAAGTTCACCTGCTAAGTTCACCTGCTAAGTTCACCTGCTGAGTTCACCTGCTAAGTTCACCTGCTAAGTTCACCCTGCTAAGTTCACCTGCTAAGTTTGCTAAGTTCACCTGCTAAGTTCACCTGCTAAGTTCACCCTGCTAAGTTCACCTGCTAAGTTCACCTGCTAAGTTCACCTGCTAAGTTCACCTGCTAAGTTCACCTGCTAAGTTCACCTGCTAAGTTCACCCTGCTAAGTTCACCTGCTAAGCTCACCTGCTAAGTTCACCTGCTAAGTTCACCTGCTAAGTTCACCTGCTAAGTTCACCTGCTAAGTTCACCTGGGTGTACTATGGGCACTTTTTCTTGGCGGTGGATCACCTCAGTCCACCTATATAAGTATATTAACTTGAGCGGTATGAATTTCGTATTAATTAATAATAAAATCCACAATGAGCTTACAAAATGTGGGTTGTGATTAATACATTTCAGATATTAAAATTCTAGCCGTGCGACGAAATTAGAAATACAGGGAGAGGTTTTTTTTTCTAGGGCAGATCCGATATGGAGGTTAGGTTAGGTTAGAACAATCGCCCGGTTGTCACCACTGCGGAGATTGCCTGGAGGACACGGCGTAGCGCATACGCTGGCAGAATGCCCAGCTTGGGCAGAGCAGCGCCGTGAACTCTCTGCAGCAGTAGGTGGCCTCTCGCTCGCGAACATCGTCTTTTAGATGGTCCAGAGCGAGAGTGCGTGGGAAGCTGTTGGCTCTTTTTACGAGCATGTCATGCACGCAAAAGAGGCGGCAGAGAGGGTGAGGGAAGCAACTGCCTCGCTTCCCTCTAGGAGAAGACGCACTTACGACGGCCTCCATGAGTTGCCGGCCTGCGGGTGGTCGACTTAGGAGCAGTCCACCACCCGACCAGAAGCAGGCCCGTGTAGGCGGCGCGCCGTGTTCCGCGCGCGCCACGTTAAAGAATGAGGAAGGGCGCGGTGAATGCGCGAGCGAATCCCGTACCCCCGCCCATAGGTCAGTCGAGGAACACCGTGGTGGTTTTAGCCGGTAAGAGTCCGACACCCTCAGTCCAAGGGCAAAAAAAAAAAAAAAAAAGGTTACAACTGTGACCCTCTACGCAGCAGCGGCCGCCGAATGCCTGAACCAAATCGCTTTTTATTTCGACCTTTTAATAGACGTCAGTACAAGATTTTATTTCAATGGAATTAATTTTAGGTGGACCATGGCCAGTAGACATTTTTTATTTGCATATTCCTCATCATTTAGGTGACCCACCGGCAAAAAAAAGTGCCCGTGGTCCACCCAGGTGAACTAAGCAGGTGGACCACGATCGAATCCCGAATGAAATTAGTGTCATCGAATGTTTGAAACTTTTTGCAGAGTGAATGATTATAATTGTGACTAACTAACTGATTAAACTTTATACTCTAACCAATAAAATAATTTTGGGTTTGAATTTTATATTCCTGTCTTAAAGCGAATCTGTTCTAAACAGAATCTGTCGTGTCGAATTTTAATTTAATTTATTATGTTATTTTAATTTGTGAATGGGAATATCGACCATTTAATTGTTCTTACCCTATCCTGATGGGAGCTACGTATTGAAATAGCAAAAGATGGACATCTGACAAACATGTTTAAATTAGTATTTTCGTTTTAAGCACAGTGGGTTATTTATTATACACACACTGTAGCACCTAAAACTATTTATATTGCTGTGCCCTAGCTGGGTTCATGTATGAAACCTATATACTGTAACAACTTGTAAACTACATGAATGCAATAAATGATGACTATGACTACGACTAAACCTAATCTTCTGTCCTAAACAGAATCTGTCCTAAACGTCCTAAACAGTAAACGTCCTAAACAGAATCTGTCCTAAACAGAATCTGTCCTAAACAGAATCTGTCCTTAACCGAATCTGTCCTTAACCGAACAATACGTTCAGCATGTGTTGGTGGAGTGTGTCCGATATAGTATCAAAAGAAATACACTACTTAGTTCTTTAAAATTATCTATACATACTAGCTGATGCCCGCGACTTCGTCCGCGTAATTGTCGGTTGTCAGCACATGGATTTGCGGGGTTTTAATTTTTTTGTACGGAACCCTAAGTTACTCCTTATAACATCAGCTATCTGCCAGTGAAAGTCCCATCAAAATCGGTTCAGCCGTTTCAGAGATTAGCCGGAACAAACAGACAGAAAGACAGACAGACGACAGAAAGACAGACAGACGACAGAAAGACAGACAGACGACATAAAGACAGATAGACGACAGAAAGACAGACAGGCAGACGACAGAAAGACAGACAGACAGACGACAGAAAGACAGACAGACGACAGAAAGACAGACACAACAGACAAAAATTTTAAAAATTTATTTTTTGGTATAGGTACCATACTTACTTTCATATGCATTTAGTATAAAGCTGTTATTTGGACATTACAAACAGACACTTCAATTTTATTTATTTGTATAGATATAGATAATAAAATCGTAGCGAAGTCAAAACTGTAGGTACATTGAATATTTTTGAAAAAAAATAATTGCTGCGAGGTCGGGGAACGATTCTGATGCCGAAAACATAGTTTTTTAGAATTTTTTGTCTGTTTGTTTGTTGGAGTATCACACCAATACTGCCGGATAGGTTCTGTTCAATCAATATTCCACATAGGTCTAATTAGGGGGGTGTGCAATGTTGCATTTTGTTCGTATTTTTTTACAGTTTAATACGGACTACAACATTGGTTAAAGGACTATAGAAAATGATGGGCAATTGTAGGTAGCTACATATTTAACATTTAAAATTATTATCATCACGCTATACCTTCAAGGAGTTGAGCAGTTAATATGCCAAACTAGAACAGCTATTTTAATACAATTGTCATCGAAGTTAATGGCCGATCTGTATAACAGCCGTGTAATAAACCACTAAATGTTAGTTCGATCCCTAACAACACCATTCCTTTTTGTGTTTATTCAAATTCATTTTTTAAAGCCTGAAGATTTCCTAATAATAATAAAAGAGAACTTTGCATACTTTTAGCTTAACGTTGATATGCTTAATTAATTTTCTTTTTTAAGGGAGTCAAAACAGTGCTATTAGTGTATATAGTGATTTTTTCCCTTTTTGTCTATATGTTTGTTCCAGCACCCGCTAAATCTATCTACTGAATCTTTTTCCCTGTTTGTCTATATGTTTGTTCCAGCACCCGCTAAATCTATCTACTGAATCTACTCAGTAGATAGATTTAGCGTATTTTACTTTGCAAATGTATTCCTTTAAATTTAGTAAATACACGGATCAACGTCGTGAATTATTACTGTTTTTGAAACAGTAATAATTCACGACGTTGATCCGTGTCTTTACTAAATTTTTGCACTATGATTTTGAACCTTTTACCGCGGGATTGCTAAAGAATGAAACAAATATTAAAATATCATCATCATATCAGGATATTGCCGTCCACTGCTTGGGATAATAGTTATTAGTTAGTTATTTTTAACACATCTTTAGTTTTGAACTTTATCAATGGCACTGCCTTAACCATAGAATGCACTATTATCCTGGTAATGCGTTCCCGTGGGATAATAGTTATGTGTATATGTGTGTGTATATGTAATATGTTATTTTGATTGAAATTTAATAACGCAAATATTTACGATCTTAGTTCCGATTTTCTGATTAGATGGCGTTGGCGTCGATTTAGATCGCGCCAAAGAATAATATTATAAATATGAATGTTAAAATCAAAAGAAAAATATTAGACACTATTAGACTTCCGCTTATATATACACGAGATTAGATAGATATACACGAGATTAGATAGATATACACGATCTATTACTATATACGATAGATATATACGATAGATATACTCGATAGATAAACACAGTGATCACCAGTGAAGACACTGCTGCCTACCCCGTCGAGTTTCTAAATACCTTAGAGTTACGGGTTGTGCCTTTCCATAAACTAGTCCAAGTTCTACTGATGCATAACTTTGATGCACCGAAATTGTGCAATGGCACCAGGCTGCGCATTAGTGAACTGAGGAGAAATATTATAAACTCCACTATTCTTACCGAAGCAGCCAAAAGAGAGGTGGTTTTGATTTCCCGCATTTCAATAATTCTTAAACATTTTCGCTAAAATTAGCATTCATAATGACATAAATCCAAGGACCTAAGGCTGAAAGTAGCAGGAATTTATAAAGGCACTCCATGTTTTTCACGTGGTCAGCTATTTGGCTGTTCGAGAGTACCAAGTGCCCAAAACTTGCACGTACTTCGGAGTGTTCGGAGATCGGTATTTTTGAGTTTTGTAATATCCCTCTAATGTTATTAAGCTACGTTGTTTAAGGCATTTTGCCAAACGTTTTACACGAGCAGTCTATGGGTCAAGCATGCAAAAAAATCGTACAACGCCCTGCGTGTTCCCTACAATAATGCTTTTAGAGCGCTGATGAAGCTGCCTCGCTACTAGCGCATCAGGTATGTTTATGAACACAAATATTTGCAGAGATTATTCGCAAGAGAGTTGTGTCCCTGACCCGCCCCACCCGAGGCAGATAACAGCTACCTTCACCTGTTCGCGTGGAAGATGGATCTGGATCTGGATTGCCCAATAATGTGGTACTGGACCGGGCATATTGAGCACTACGGATCCAAACCTAATTTAAGACTAAGATAATTTGCATGTTTTTACACAATCAAGCATAATCCATTGGACGATGCGCCGGCCGCGGGCGAAACCGGCCGCGGGCGAAACCGGCCGCGCGGGCAGAAGTAAACTGTAAAGCATACTGCCTAATTTCTGTGTTAAATTCAAATTATTGTTTCCTCGATATTGGTTTCCTTTGAAATCTGTCAAACAATCAGACTCAACCAAGCAATTACTGATTTGTGTATCTCTTGAATTAAGCACACTTAATACCAATTGGACCGAATATCCGGCCGTGACCGGTTCAGTCCAGCCGGAGGAGCCTCGCAAAGCCTCGGGCGATGGGTATCTTGCAAAGGATCCTACTTCCGGGTGGATGCTTTTAAACTACATTAATAATTCAATATACCTGTTATCGGATGCAATATAAATATTTATAAGATTTTACTAAGCATTATAGTTTTGAATAAATAAAAGTTAATAACAGTAATTGTATGTTTTTTCTATGGCTTCTACAACTCTCTGAACATGAAAGCTTGTTGTGCATTGTACTAATACTTGACGTATCTTATGGCAAACCATAAATTCATTGAATTTAAATGTAAAATAATACGACGTACATAATTATGTAAGTTTATAAGTCTATCGTTTTGTTTATTATTAATGCCCTATTAACTGAGAACTAAGTATCGTAGCATATTTATGTATTTTAACCAAAGTAAACCATTAATGGGGAATCCATTTGACAAATCTAAAGAAACTCGAACACTTTTATTACAAGTGTGTAAAAAGAAATGTGTCCTTAGCCGAAATAATTGTAAACATTTTCTAACTAGCTCATTAATATTAATTCGTTCCAGCTCATGTCTTATTCATCGAGCGACATCCACTTTATCTTTGAAGAGTTTGCTTACTTGTTTTACTTAGAATACAACTCAGTTTAAACTAGGTTTTAGAAGTTGATAGCTTAGTTAAGGAAGCTTATCTTGATCTACTTATGCCGTTTAAAGCGCCTTCATTGCATGTTTTGAAATTGCTGGATATTGTCCAAACTAATTTTTGGTAAAAAAAAAATATATTTATTGGTGAAAGAAGAAAACTTGAAAACTACAAAAAAAGGATACTCACTCATCCATTGTTTAAGATGGTGAAAAGAATTTCAATAAAAAAGTTATCAGGTGAAATAGTGAAAAGAATTAAAATGAAAAGTTATCAAATAATTGTTTTGAAACTGCACCACAAGCGAGTCTTGACCACATTAAAAATAAAATCACAGAAGCGCCTAAGAAGCTGTTTATTTACTATTTTAAATTATAGGCTTCAAGAGAACTTTTTTGCATAAGATCTTTAGTTTAAGATGGTGAAAAGAATTTCAATAAAAAAGTTATCAGGTGAAATAGTGAAAAGAATTAAAATGAAAAGTTATCAAATAATTGTTTTGAAACTGCACCACAAGCGAGTCTCGACCACATTAAAAATAAAATCACAGAAGCGCCTAAGAAGCTGTTTATTTACTATTTTAAATTATAGGCTTCAAGAGAACTTTTTTGCATAAGAACTTCAAGTTCTTCTGGCACGTAAAATTAAGAAAATAAAAGTAACTGTCTCGTTCAGTAAAATAAATAGTATGGCAAGAATAAACATTGGGAAAACCGTGTGATTCAAAGATCACACACTCTTCACTGAGCTAGGAAACAACTTCTAAACCACAAAAAAAAATAAACAAAAAATCCTGCAGATTTTGAAAATGATCAACAAATAAGATGCATCAATCAAAACAGACCCCCAGTTTTCGAAGCACTTTAGAAATAAAAATCTTTTGTAATTATAGCAGTTAATTTTTTCATCATAAAGCTTAAGCTTTTTCCAGTCCAAAAATTTGGTGAATACTCAAAATATGACTTTAAAACCTGGCTTTCATTTAGCATTGCTACGGCGTATAGACGGCGTATAGACGGCCTAAACGCGACGAATTTTTTTCAGTCAAAAGCTTAATTTGAGTAAGACTGAATGTGAGACTCGTTAGCGGTTGGGCACGAGTGCTCCGTCCTGTCCCGGTGCAGCTGTAAGCGGAGCGGATTCGAAACTATGACAAATACTTTATACACTTACTGCCCTTGTTATCGCAAGGCAAACAAAAATCTAGTCGTAATATGATCTCACCGACAATTAATGTCAAAAACTAGTAAGAAGTAAGAAAATTTAAATGTGATCGTTCTTATAAATACGAGAGCCCCCCCAGGGCTATTTACGTCAAGCTTTAAGCAGTTGTTTTCAAGCACTAGCGCACAAGTACAAGCATTCGAAAATGTCTACCTAAAAAATGACAATGAGTTAAAACAGATAGATGGACGGAAATAAAAAAAAAGAAAAGCTGGGCTACCCCCCCTTCCTCACCAAAATCTCTAAAAGAAAGAAATATATAAACAGAGTGTCATTAGTGTTATACCTACAATATGTATGTGTCATCATATTTAAAGACGATAAGGAGATTCTCTTAAATAAGCAATACACAAGGTCAAATCCCGACAAATTTTTAATTTAACAGTAACATTAAACTGTCGCTGCAGTGCTCATTGGACCTCAATTACTTACATGCTCATTTTGTACTTTTGATAAAATCAAGGCAAACCTTATAAAATACCTACGTAGTTTATGTTTAGAATTATCTACCTGAATTTCTAAATAAGCAGTAAGCATTATTTGGTTTCCTGACGCTTTCAGTGCTACATAATACTTATACCGAAACCGGTTCTGAGTCACACTAGTTCATGTTCCCTTAATGAAATCAAGGAAATTAAATGTCTGTGCAGACTGTAAAGTTCGTTAACTTAGCAAGACCTGCATATCTACCTAGGGTTACATTCGGTTACAAAATTATGCAAGATATTGCTGAATTAAAATCGACTTATGACCAAATTCACTACAGCCAAATAAAAGTAAAACTATTTTAGGCTATAATGTTCCCAATAGCTGAAAATATTCTGTGTCAAAATAGCCCTAGTTATCATTCATGAGATTTTCAACAGCACCAATAATTTGAATACAAAAATAATTACATAAGACTGGTAATAAATTAGTCAATTATAGCGCAGGAGACGTGCATCGTTAGAAACGGTTGTCAAAGCGATGATCTCGCTAACAACTTGAAATTGTACGCTCTCTTATGGTTTGGGCTAATATACAAGAGAATGTTTTATTACATCATAAAATATAGGAAATAAAATATATAGCTAGCAAGCTTGCCTAGGTAGGCTTTGAAGAGGTCCATTAATGGCGGTCTAAAACCAGTGGGCGGCGCGCGTCATGCGTCAAGCGTATGGACATAACCCTCCGTTATCCCCTAGACGGAGGGATAGAATATTAGGATTTCCCCAAGGGAAAAAAAAAGAAAAAGGTAACATTGACATAATTATTTATTTTCCGTCCACCTTTTGCTTATTTGGCTGGTACATATCACCGGAAAAACTAAAACTTAATACCACCACACTTAATGAAATGTGAGACATCACTTAATGAAATGTCAGACATCACTTTCGCTCAAGACTTGGACTCTCTTCGAAAGCCATCGAAATTGAGATAATGAACCTGATTGCAGCAAGTTACCTTGATTAAAGGCTGGATTAATAGCACCTGACTAGGCGTATTTGTTGGATCGTCTTACGTTCAACTTCGGTCTAGAACTAGCTCAATCTGATCAGCTGATTAGTGAGGTTATAGATAAACCTTGGATTAAATAGAGAAACGTCTTCGTCTTCGTCTTCGTCTTCGTCTTCGGTACCGCGATCGAAACTTGTAGCATAACGATAATGTTTATTAGGTCTATTAACTTTTTAATCTATTTATTGTTATTTGTTGTTTATTGTTCGTGCTGTGCTGGTGCTGCTGCTGCGGCTGCAGAAAACCTCAAACGGCGAAAGTATAGTATCCTAAGCGATAACTTTATTTTCGAGCCGTTTGGGGTTGAAACCCTCGGGTCGTGGGGTCCAAGTGCTCATCTACTTTTTAAAGAAATTTCCAAAAGGTTGGTTGACACTTCCCGTGATCCAAGGGCTGGTTTTTACCTCGGACAGAGGTTAAGCATTGCCATCCAACGTGGCAATGCCGCCAGTCTCTTGGGCACATTCCCAGTTGACGACGATGTGGGGGAATTTTTTGATGCCTTATTGTCTTAGCTTTTCTTTTTGTTTTTAATAGTTATAGGTTTTCCTTTATTGTTCAATGTCATTTGTATTATAAATATTTTTAACACTCAGGTATCTTGTGGTTTAAATCTAGGTATGTATGAAGCCAAAAATGAACTTTTTTGAGAAACAAATTCAGTAAACACGTCCGAAAATCAGTTTAAATGCACAATTTTATCTGAACTTTGGCCGTTCATAATGCACTCATACATTAAAAAGTAAAAAAAACAGCTTCATAGAAACCTTGCACAAGTAATGGAGGTAATGGAGATTCTAAATTACAAACATTTTTACCAAAAACTTGTAAGGCTTTTGTAAAAACACGTATGTCCTGGAACCAGTTTTCTGAAATTTCCGCGCGCAGATTTTTCTGTGATGTTATCGCGTTCTCACTCACTCGTTTGTTTTCGAGCTTTGCGTTGATTGAAACAAAAAAAAATTATCGATCGATGGGGAAGGGCGCTGTTAAGACTCCCATTCAGTCCCTGGTGGGTCATGGACCCTGGTGGGTCATGGACCCTGGTGGGTGATAGATAGATAGACCCTGGTTATGGTGATTAGGTAATATTAATAATAATATAATATGTGGGGACATTTTCACACACGGCCATCTGACCCCAAACTAGGGAGACCCTGTACTATGGGTGTCAGACAGCTGATATACATACACAAATACATTTTTTATTTTTAAATACATACATATATAGATAAACAACACCCAGACACAAGTGCTCATCACACAAATGCTTCGAACCCGCAACACGTTGCGTAGCAGTCGATCGCTCAGCCACTGCGCCCACCGTGTCGTGTTGTCGTGGGTATTTCGTTGTCGTGGGTATTTCGTTGTCGTGGGTATTTCGTTGTCGTGGGTATTTCGTTGTCGTGGGTATTTCGTTGTCGTGGGTATTTCGTTGTCGTGGGTATTTCGTTGTCGTGGGTATTTCGTTGTCGTGGGTATTTCGTTGTCGTGGGTATTTCGTTGTCGTGGGTATTTCGTTGTCGTGGGTATTTCGTTGTCGTGGGTATTTCGTTGTCGTGGGTATTTCGTTGTCGTGGGTATTTCGTTGTCGTGGGTATTTCGTTGTCGTGGGTATTTCGTTGTCGTGGGTATTTCGTTGTCGTGGGTATTTCGTTGTCGTGGGTATTTCGTTGTCGTGGGTATTTCGTTGTCGTGGGTATTTCGTTGTCGTGGGTATTTCGTTGTCGTGGGTATTTCGTTGTCGTGGGTATTTCGTTGTCGTGGGTATTTCGTTGTCTTTACATGCATCTTATTCCCAAACTCGTCTGCTATGCACTTTTGCTTGTATTCATTAGGGTTTTTACCTTTCCTAGATGGTTAGAAGATATTTATAATTGTTTACATACAATATGTCATATAATATAATATGTCATAGAGAGACGACATATTGTAGATGTAGCAAGATGACATTGTATATGACATAATTATAATATGTAATATACAAAGTCATCTTGTGACATTCCAATACTTTCTAAATCAGGCATTTCTTAACACTATGAAGTCTACATACTAAATAATCCCTTGACAACCTTTTCGAAAACACTACTACGAGTTCTGGCCGCTACTACTCATATAGTAAAATTTAATTTCATGCAAAATTAAAAATTAAAAAGAAGAAAAAAACCTTGTTAACCTGATTGAAGAAAAAGGGTTTTTGCTGGGAGTATGCACTTGGATTTGAGCGTGTGAGCTAATCGATTTCTTACGCTGGAGATTACTACCGAGCTGTTCTCTATACCCTAACCGCCTACATAATTCATTGATCCACTTCACTAACCTACATTTACCTACACATTCTGCACCTACATCCGCTATTCATCTTCAATAGTCTTTCATCTTTTATATAATAGTTTACTATAAATACACATTTATACCTTTATACATTAAACATCTCTTTTATTTGTATCTACGACAAACTGCCCAAAAGCGCAAAAGCTTTCCTTAAACAGGCTACGCGACGCGATACAAAAGATACAAAAGCTTAAGTAACAAGTAATGATATCCATTAAGGTCGGAATAGCAGGTAAGATCCAAAAAGAGAAAAGAAGAGAAGAGAAAGTGATATTGTACTTAGGCAAATAAGCAATCACCAATATAGTTAAGATCCATCGAGCGAAATTCTATGGCCAAAATGCTTATACTCAGCAAAAGATTATGGAGTCCCAAGATTTTATAACAATTGAAAAAAACAATATTATTTCTCATTTATTTTAAAGGCAGTACACTTAAAGTTTATTTTTTATTGAGTGCCCTTTTCTTGCATGCGATATTTGTACGCGAAGGCATAGCATGGAGTCCTATTGTTTCAAACTCAAGAACTGTATTGTACCTACCCATGTCTTAACAAATAATAAATGATTTGATTTGACTTGAAGATATCCAAAGTGCCTTTGAAAAGTCTAATTGAAATAAATAATTGAACCTGGACTTCAAATTCCCAATAGGTATAACCACCATCATTACTCATTGAATGAGTGCTTCAAAAAAGATTTATAGCGTTTGTCTTTCGATGTTATCGAACAGTAATCTTTCGATGTTATCGAACAGTAATTTTTAATTTTATGTGTAGTACTTGGTGGTTAAAGTAGCGTCGAGTTCGGAGCACCTGAGGGTTCAAATCTCCATGGTGGAATGTTAGCATTCTTCTAGGGTATACCAGATAGACTAGTTTACAGACACAAAAAAAAATTAAAATATGAAAATACCTACACTGTAATACAACAATAGAGGCATTATAACTGCGAAGGGTTTAATTTAATTAAAATTTTACCAAGGCCACTATAATAATTGAATAACATGCTCTCCCCACTCCGCTAGGGACACAACTTGAAATATGGCGTACTGTAATTTCATTAAAAGCTTTAATATTTAGGCGTAATCAATTCCCTAACTTTGATGAGCGAAGCATTGTGTCACACAACGGTAGGTATCTATAATTAAATATTTGGAACAAAGCAAATAAAGAAACGATAGGCAGGGGTACTTCTCCCTTGAATAATAAACAAAAATAAATTGGAAATTGACAAGGATAGCAAAATTATGCCGTAATCTTATACATTTCGCCGATGAATTCTCCAAAATAATAATAATGACGCCGAGAATGGATCATCAAATATTTTGTTAGTAACTTGAAATAATTGAGCTCTCAATAAATGAGTGTAGGAGTTAAACGCCAAAAAAATAAACTCAGTATATTATTTTTTAGTACAGTCATCAGTGTGGTGACTCAAAAATCACTTAATTCAAATAAACCATTCTTATTTCAAATAAACCATTTACTTACTTTTGTCAAATGAGTGGAGAAAGTTAAAGCTCGTTTTACACAGTAGGTTAGTTTGGAGAAGAACGAGTAAGAGACTCCACAAGTCGTGCACGTTAAAAGAGGTCTACAGCAAAAAAAAAAATGATAGTGTTAATTTCATTTGCTTAATTTAAAATAACAGACGCCAGCTAAGAGACGACCTATCCCGAGTGACTAGTGATTAATTGGATTATAAAATACGAATTTATACAAGCCATTTAAAACAGCGCGTAAATTAAAGGTAAATTTCGTTGAATGTTCAAAAACAATATAATGAAAACGACATAACAAACAAAATCTCGAAAAGGGCGTTTAACCTGAACTGACTTGCGCATACCGACAAGCTCAACACCAATTTCCATTCCGACATCAGCATGAAAATCCCCAAAAGAAACAGTGGTACAGAGGTATATCAAGCAAACCCAATTAAAATTGCGCATATAAATAGACAAATTATTTTGACACGCACAATACTGGATTACAAAGTTATTTCGTTCGTTATGATGATAAACCAGCTTCTGCGGTAGGCCAACGAAACCCGATATTTTGGGTTCCGGTTCCCCATTTATCTTATTTAAATGGCGCAGTGTGTAGAGAGTTTGGTAGCTGATTTCCGTAGTGGAGTTTTTTGATTGATGCTTCGTAATATTTTTAGTTGTCAACAAAACTGACTTTATTGAATAAGATAAGGTTTTGTACAAGCAACAAAAATAAATAACCCTTTTGTGAAGTTATTTTGTTGGGATTGATTTTTAATGGGAAAATATTTAATTTTTTGAACAATATACACGAATAATAAAAAAAGATTTGGTTGAAGAAGTTGGCACAATCCCACGGAGCGGCGAAGATACAACACCTCACTATTTCAATTTTACAACACATCGCAAAATCTAAATCATTTCAACAAATCATGCTTATATTACTCTCCTGTCTATGCCTATAGATGGCACTTTTTTTTTCTTTCTTCCGCTCTCAATGGCATGGCTTGCCATTAATTAAATTTGTTTATCACGACTGTTTTTTGCTTGCTTCAAATAATCGATAACCGATACTATACTACTCAAAACAAAATAAGGGCCACAAGGTATTTTGTCTGTACCATGAAAATAATAAAACCAATATATATTTTTTGTCTCCATAACGAAAACTAATGTTGTTTTTACCATGTAGACCAATAAATTTATTCAAATAATTATGATTAAAAAGTTTATTTGCTTTTGAAAGAAAAAACACATTTTAGGTTAAAAATAAAAACAACGTAAAGTTACTGAAAACAAAAGAAACTACTCCATATGCTCATCTTTTAGTAACGGGTATGCCCCACTCGTTTAGCTATGCTCTCAATCAAATGCCTGACATTTTCCATTGGAATCTCTTCCCAGGTCCTTTTCACAGTGTTGATGAGTTGCTTTTGGTTGTGGATTTCCTGATCACCGTCTCTAACTCTTCGTTTCAACTGATCCCACATGTGGTCTATTGGATTTAAGTCCGGACTGTTCGCCGGCCACGGCAAGACTTGAATTTGTGAGTCTTCCAGTACAAACAGAGTCGCTTGAGCCGTGTGTGCACGAGCATTGTCTTGCATCAAGATGAATCCAGGACCCGCTCGCTGTGCAAATGGGATCACATGTGGTCTGACAACTTCCTCAATATACCGCTGAGCAGTAACAGTACCCTCATTTAAAATAGCGAGCTCAGTTTTGCCGTGTAATCTTATCCCGCCCCAAATCATTACTTTTGGACCACCAAAACGATCGACTTCATGGATGCAGGCTTCTGAAAATCTCTCGCCGCGTCTTCTCCATACTCTAATACGCCGATCGTCGTTAAAAAATGTAACTTTGCATTTGTCTGTGAAGAGCACCATAAAAAAATAAATTACACCAAAATGAAAAAATACCTCGTAGCCCTTATTTTGTTTTGAGTAATATATATACAAATTAAAGTGTAAATAATCGAAACGTTACTTATAGCTGCAATCACTAGTTGTCAAAACCACCACCTGTCAAAAAACTAATAACCCAGTGGACAGAGAGTAGTAGTGTGTGAACTGGAGCAAGAATTAAATATAATGTATATTTATGTTTAACCTTTCGAATGTCTTATGTTACACAGTCCGACATAAGCAGCGGAGGTTTGACCTTCAACACTTTCGCCCGATAGTCGTTGAGTTAAATTAAGTAGTTTTAATTAGTAAGTAGTTTTAATTAGCAATCAGTTTTATTTTGTTTAGACTGTAGATTGTAGTTTTAATTAGCAATGTAGCCCGAACCAGCATGTTTCCAAGCATTCTTATCATGGATATAATCTTCTAAACTGTAATATGCTTGTTTACAGAGTGTGTACTTTTAATATAATGTTTTAAATTTCCATTCACTTGCAATAAAAAGTGAATTGCATCCAAATCCCTAACAAGTTTCTTGCAAAATCTCGTCAAAATGAACTTAAAATCTAACTACTGACATACATTTCTTGGCACAAAGCGAAACACTATCACATTTGCAAAGGCATGTATATACACAGCTTTGTTAAAACAAAAGCTACAAAGGGAAGCTTAAGACTAGGACTTTAAGCAACACAAGTAAATACAGTACTTCTTTGAAAGCGCTTTGAAAGCGCTATGAAGAAATACTTAAACGGAATTAAGATTTATATATATTTACTGTTCATAGGTACTTTATCATTTTAGGGTTCCCCAAACGGTCCAAACGGAGCCCCCCTCTATTTCTCTCGCTCACCCATCCGTCTGTCTGTCACAAGGCCGTATATTATTTTCAACCGAAGAAGGTAGACGA
The DNA here is from genome assembly GCA_947361185.1 of Charanyca ferruginea. NCBI lineage: Eukaryota > Metazoa > Arthropoda > Insecta > Lepidoptera > Noctuidae > Charanyca > Charanyca ferruginea. Next base: position 15,878,506 of record OX376077.1, on the reverse strand, counting down.
GACTTGACATTGACAGAGTATGTATTACTACACTGGCCACTATAATAAAACAAAAGTTAAAAATTGAGTCCCCATATAAAAATGCGTTATTTTGCTCTGTTCTAATATTGTACGGTGGTATGGAACCCTTTATTTATGAGTACGACTCGCACTTGGCCGGTTTTTTAATAATATTGTTTTTTTTTTGCTACTAAACACTATTTATTCTGTATTATATAGACAAAAAATAGCCTGACCACAGATATAGATAGACCTAGATAACGCAAGTATCACGATTTGTATGAAAACCAAGCGTGCCATTTTTTGGTCGTCACAATGTTTTGTATTTCCTAAATTTGGTATTACCAGGTTATACTGAGAGTATAAGATTAAAAATAATTATTTTTTAAATTAATAACGCATAATATTAATCACAAAGTGACTTACCGATGGAAGGAAACGTTTACTTTATTTTTTTACTTACGATTTGTTATCGTAAGTTAGGCACGAAAATAGGCACGCGAAAGTAGTTGCTCTTGCGTAATTTAGGTCTATCTATATCTGTGAGCCTGACGCACACAAGTGTCCATTTTAAATGTGAAGACAATTGGACATGGGCGACCAAGCTCGGGGTTCCCAATCGATCCATACAAATGGGTAGCTTAGGCAACACTTTAAACAAATAACAAATGGGAATTCCATCGATGTTATTATTAAGATCATTATTTACTCAATCCAGCAAAGAAACATTTGGTCTTTATTAAGCAAGTTTGTTCGGGAGACGACGCAAGGAGTCTCATTAAGCCCTTAGCTAAACAAGTTTACACATTGAAGGAACTCGTCTCGGTATACAATTTGCGAACAAGCCATGCAGTGACAACTTAAATTTAATTTCACTTTAGACCCTTACCATTGAAAAGATTCTCTGTGGTCGGGTTCACAATAGCTCGTGAGAACTATGAACTTTTTTTTATAATTAATATTGTTTCAAAAGTATCTACTTACATACTCCAGAATTAAAAATAAAGAATCCTAAGCACATCTTCCAAGATACTACTATTGTTGACGACACTAACGAGCGTAGGAGTTACAAACATTTTGATAGCTACATCGTAATTTAATGTATTTACATAGTTACAATACTACATTAGTAACAATTTGGTACTAAATTGGTTGTTGGTGTGTGTGAGTTTATATATTTATGTAAATACACCCAGGATACAGGAGACTCGAACCTAGAACTTTGTTCACGGCTATTTTGACTCTCATCAAGATTATCAAAATATCTGAAAAATATCTTCAACAAAATATAAACAAAAATAGCATTTATTGTGCGAACTGTAGAATTCACTGCCCGCCTCTCTGTTCCCTGATAAGTATAGACGAGTGAACCGGTTCATCCCAGGCAAGCGTGTTCCACCTTAGGCCGCATCATCACTTAAAATCAGGTGAATTGCGGTCAAACGCAAGTCTACTTGAATATAAGAAGCAAGGAAGAAGAGTATATTAAAGACGATGAACCTATTTCAGACAATGGCAACCCAGGTGGCCTGCTACCGAGCCAGCCGGCGTAATATTACATTAATACTAAAGTGAGTTTGATACACTTTTATGGCTAAACTACTGAGCCAATTTCGATGAAATTTGGTACAGACTGAGTTTGAACCTCAAGGTTTTAATCTACAACGTCGTTTGCATCTGCCATAGCCGGGATTCACGTGAACGAAGTCGCGGGCTAAAGCTAATTTTCAATGAATTTACTTAAAACATTTGTCCGTATGGTGTCGGACGTAAAGAATGGCACCATCCCATATCTTCCCGTGGGTGTCGTAAAAGGCGACCATATCTTCCCGTGGGTGTCGTAAGAGGCGACTAAGGGACTCACCAGAGAATGGACAACAGCGATTTCTATGCCTTTGTAACAACCATACTGCGATCGCCAACCCGCCTGCCAAGCGTGGCGATTATGGCAAAACCCCCCTTAGGGGGAGGCCTGTGTCCAGCAGTGGACGTCTTTCGGCTGAAGTAGGTGGATACTTAAAGCAAATAGTAGTGGTGAAAACAATAGCGGATTACGTCTTACTTGAGTCGGAACCATCCAGAGGGTAGCAACTTTTGTTCTTTGTGTCTTAACAGCCTGCCACATGATTAATGTCCCGTTAATTTGGAACATTATTAACGAACATTGCATTAAATAACTTATTATGATAATGGAATATAAGTTTTGGTAATCTATCGAAATTACTGTCTTCTGTATGTCTATGCTGTTACAATCTCCCTCGGTGATCACCTAGGTGAAGTGAGCTGTCATCTGTCCCGATGCTAGGGATTGACAAAGGACTACAATCGAATGACAGCTCACTTCACCTAGATGTTCACCGAAGGAGATTGTAACAGAATAGCAATGCTGGTTGAAATTAATTTTATTATACAACTGCCTGCTTTTGGTTCGCATTTAGATTTAAAAAGAGTAGACACAGAGATTAATAAAAATGTATTGTAAGTTATTGTGCGTATGTGTGGGTAGTGTGTGTTGTGTTGTTATTCTTTAAATAATTATAATCTTTTCAAATTCATAGACAAATCTAGAGAGATCCCTAGGGAAAGTACTAATACAAAACAAGACTAATCGACATGTCTGCAAAATAGACAATGCATTAAAAAATAGTTTCTAAAAAAGTATGTAAGCAGACTGTTTTCAAACATAGAACTCTCTGGAGGGCAAGACTTTAATGTTTGTTCGTAGGACGTGAGATTACAAAAGTTCCACCACATTTTCAGATATTTTCTTTAGAAAAGTCTACACTATAAAAAATACAGGATTTTCACAAAACAAGTTTTTTCAAATAAAGATTGTTGGGGTTCTGGCTGTGAATTATATTTGCTACAAGAATTCTAATAATATTTTGTTTTACTTTTAAAGATAACCCCAACCACAAAATATAAAGGTTACAGAACGCGATCCCGCCGTCTTCAAAAATAATGACTTAAACTTGCCACTCACTAGGGCTGCTATATGAAATTTTATTGACACTGGTTGGAACTCTTTGCAATGTTTTATACTTAAAACAAAATATTCCTATTCGTCATGAAATGTCAATGTCTCTAGACTGCTGGTCATCTTCTATCTCGCTTACACAAGGAAAAGAAAAATATATACAAGATGCTTGTAAAGAAAAGAGACAGAGCCTCATATTTTTTGTCCCTCATCGCGTGCCGTGTTTTTGGTTCATGTGCTAAACAAAGTTTGACGTTTATTGTGCCTTCGAAAGACGTTGTGACGAAATATTAAATTAAATTACGAAAAATACTATTTTGTGATTTATTGTTAAGGACACTTGAGAATTATTGACGTTACATATTTCTGCAAAATGGTACGGCGGCGGCGCAGTGTTCTTGGTTGCGAAAGTAATAGTGAGAGGAAAATTGCCGAATTGTCCTTTCATCCGTAAGTAGCTAAATATTTTAAATTATTTAATGGAAGACAGTGGAAATTTTGAACTAATCTTATACATAAAAATCTTCTATGCGTGTGTATGAAAGTGAACTCCTCCTAAACGGCTAGACCGATTTTGATGATTTTTTTTGTGTGTGTTCCAGTGGATTTGATAATGGTTTAGGTCCACAATTGGACCCGGTAGGTGGCGCTGTAGTAGGGTTCTAGGACTATTTTTAGGACTGGACAACGTCTGCCGGGCTCGCTAGTATGGTTTATAAACTGTTAAAATACATATGTATCTGTTTCAAGATGAAGTGATTGTTCAATTATGTTTTTATTTCTTACTAGCGACCCGACCCGACCCGACCCGACCCGGCTTCGCATGGGCCTATAGCCTTGCCTTCCTCGATAAATGGACTATCCAACACAAAAATATTTTTTCAATTCGAACCAGTAGATCCTGTGATTAGCGCGTTCAACCAAACAAACAAATTGTTTTTGACAGTTCAAAAACATGACACAAAAGCAGTCGGGTAAAAAATATTTTTCACTTAGCAATGTAGTTCTTTATTGAAATCGGGTGATAAAAAGATTTTTTCACTTCTCTTGCTCAAAAAGTTCGTCATTATAGCGTACCAGAGCGACGATTAAATAGGATAAAAGGTAATGGCGCGAAATCTTTAGAATCCTTTTCAAAAATTGTATTGGTGAACGTAATTTATTTTATTTTCTCGCAATCATAGTAAACATTCGGGGTAAAATCACCTTGAAGCGGGTAACCCTACAGATTTAGGTACCTTGATTTTTTGTCCCTTACACGCTGCGCGTTGGTCTATAGTGTTCTATTCTGTCTATGACTCAAAAAGACAATACGTGACAGTCGAGACTCAGACTGCTTGAGAATGCCTACAAACGTCATGTCAATGTGTGCGTGCGAAAAATGGCGGTTTGTTCTGAGTGGTCTCTCTGCACGGGCGCGACGCAACCTTACATACTTTGTGCTCCTACATAAGAATTCTAATAACATTTTGTTTCACTTTTAAGGATGACCCTTAACCTAATGAACAAACTTAAATACAAAACAAATTCAATATAATATTTATTTAATCGGAATCACATCATAATAGTCCTAAAAAACGACTCTCCTGACGGGTTTTGTCCAGAACCAAAAACCCGTTAGGAGTAAATCAGTGAGACCACAAGTAATCACCAACTTACTCGTCGCCCCACCAGTGGGAGATCGTGGTGGGACCACGGGGCTAAAGGATGGTTAAGAGAGAATCGGTGGGACCAAAACTAATTAGCCAATTACTCGTCAACCCACCAGTGGGTGATCGTGATGGGTCCACGAGTCGGATGGGTAAAAGGGCCAAGCCCTTTAGTATATTTTTTTCTCTTTCAGATCTCTGGGATGCGACGTCGCACCGCAGTTTTGTATACAACCTACACACAACAACTAACAGACAATAATATGTTTTTTCCATATAATATCCTCAACTCACTCAATGGCGATACACTAACGTTACCAGCCCATCAAATCTGAGGGAACGATGACCGACACATTCATTCATTATGTAAACAATACTAACATTCAGATATACCAATGGCTATAAAACGGTAATGAGATTCCCGATAAATCCCGTTAAATTGACGTTACTACTGATTTCGGTACTGTTTGTTTGACTACATTAATTTCGGCATCATCGCTACTCGTAATTGTCGACTGTTCATTAACTCTTGCTTCGTTTTAAATTCCAGTTTTGATAAGTTGATTTAATTAATGGGTTATTTTGGTGAAGGCAATGATATTCTAATAAACAGATATGTTATGAGCGCGCATTTGTGAAGACTCGAAAACGTCCTAATTAGGACGTATTGACTTTAGTCTGCGTCACGCATGTCGACGAGTGAGACACTTTGTTGAACCAGCTCAAAAATTAAAAACAATGCCATCTTGTGTATTTCGAAAGTGTACCAATTATGACATCAAAGTTAATAAAACACAAGGGATCTCATACCACATGTAAGTACGCAATATACTTCGATTAATTAATATTTTTCAATTATTTTCCCAATATTCTGATATTTGGAGGTTAGAAAAAGAAAAGAAATGGAAATACATTTTTTGTCGTGTGGAAGACAAGGACGCGTTTACTCTGGACATAGAATAAAAGTACAGATGCGATATCGTAGGCAATAAAGTCATCGTTAACTTACAGTTCCTTTTTTTCTAACCTTGTTATATTTAATCATTTTGTTTTATGTATTAATATTGATAAACTTCATTAGAAATTAAACAGTGTGACAACAGCGAGTTTGTTATATTTATTGCTTTTCTTCGTTAAGGTTTCCAACCAATGAGGTACGGCTTCATGAATGGATTGCAATTGTTCGTAAACAAAGAAATGAATCAGATTGGACGCCTTCAAAAAGCAGTAGAATTTGTAGCAATCACTTTAAGGCCACTGAGAAATATACTTCGAACAAAGGTCGAACACTTCTCAAAAATAATGCTGTTCCTGTTATTGAGGTAGGTAACTAAAAAAAAAATGTGTCTTCCGTAGCCACCACCCGCCGATTTGCCCAAGTTGGAATTGCTCTGTCTGCTACGTAAAACTGTAAACATTATTCTCGCTACGAGTTTCCCTTTATATAACGTCGCATGTATTTAACTTAGTTTATTTTATTTCCCAGGAACATATAAGTATACATATTCAGAACTCCCCGACAAGTCTCGACAATGTCAGCATACCGGACATGGAATATATTTTAGAAACACCCAGAAAAGCGGCACTAAAAAAACGCGTACGCGAATTAACATTTAAGCAAAAACTGTTACAGAAAAGGAATAAAGTACTTGCTCAACAAAATAAAAGACTGAAGAAACGAGTTGCCACCGTAGCCGTGATATTGAGAGATTTAAAGACAAAGGATTACATTTCAAAAGATCAATTTTCGCAGCTTAACTTAAAGACCGAAGTCCTAGATTTTATAAATAGACTATATTTGAAGAAAAAATCAAAGAAGTCTTATCGTGTAAAGTATCCCCCCGCTCTCAGAAAATTTGCACTTACTCTTAATTTTTATTCTTCTGCCGCTTACAAATATGTAAGAAGTTCGTTTGATACTGCTTTGCCACATCCACGTGTGTTAGCCAAGTGGTATGAAAATACTTCTTGTTCGCCGGGATTCACACATCAAGCCTTTGATATTTTGGCAAAGAAGAGTGCTTTATCAGGTAAACGCCTATTATGTACCCTTGTAGCAGATGAAATGGCGCTTAGGCATCAAACAATTTGGACTGGTAAAAAAACTGACGGTCTTGTTGATTTCGGTATTAATTTTAGCCCCAGCAATGATATTGCAACTCAGGTGTACGTATTTATTTTAGTTGGTCTTAATGAAAGCTGGAAGTTGCCGGTAGGTTACTTTTTTATTAAAAATCTACCAGCAGAAACCCGGGCCAATTTAATTAATACTTGCATAAGTAAATGTTACGACTCAGGTGCTGATGTTGCGGCGGTCACATTTGATGGTTGTCCAAGTAACTTAGCTGCGGCTGAGCTTTTAGGTTGTGATTTAAAGGCACCAAATAATTTAAAAACTACCTTTTTACATCCTGATTGCGGCATTGAAGTTGCTGTATTTTTAGACCCATGCCATATGGTAAAATTAGTTCGCAACACCTTCGAGGCAAAAAAAGTTATATTCGGGAATAATAATAAAGAAATTAGATGGCGCTTAATTGTTGCTTTGAATCAACTTCAAACCAGTCAAGGATTAAATTTTGCTAACAAACTCTCACAAAGACATATAAATTTTCGAAATGAAATAATGAAAGTTAAGTTAGCCACACAGCTATTAAGCAGAAGTATAGCCCGTGCTTTCGTTTTATATGGACGATTTATTACATGGATCACATGACATTGAGACGGGCAAACGTATACAACAAGATTTAATAAACATATTGCAATCAGGTGGTTTTAATTTACGGAAGTGGAAGTCTAATGCCCCTGAATTGTTACAAAACGTCGATTCTGCAGATATCAATCAAGATGGATACGACTTTAAGCATATAGAGTCCACAAAGACCTTGGGCCTCAGCTGGAACCCAGGCCAAGACACATTTAGCTTTCAATACAACATTGAATCAAGCTCATCAATATCAACCAAGCGAACATTATTATCAAATATATCAAAACTGTTTGACCCACTGGGCTGGCTCTCTCCAGTAACAACTAAACTGAAAATTCTATTTCAAAAAGTTTGGACATTGAATATTCAGTGGGACGACGCATTGCCAGATACCATACACAGGGAATGGGTAGACATCAGGGAAGATCTCGGCAATATCAAGCAATATCAAATCGGACGGTGGATACAAACTCGAGAGGAAGATCAAATTGAATTGCACGGATTCTGTGACGCTTCGACAAAAGCCTACGCATGCGTCATATATTGCAAGATCAACAAACCAAAAAATTACATATCAGTAACATTAATAGCGGGAAAAACTAGATTAGTACCTACTAGTAAATCGGTTTCGCTCCCTCGATTGGAACTCTGTGGGGCGGTTCTGTTATCAAGACTCATGGCTAAAGTTCAACAATGCCTAAACAACTACAATATCAAAGCATACTGCTGGACGGACTCAATGGTAGCCCTGGGTTGGCTCAAAGGGGATGTGTCACGCTGGAACACGTTTGTTGCTAACCGAGTGACCCAAATAACATCAGTAATACCAGCAGATCAGTGGTACTATGTTAAATCAGAGGACAACCCCGCTGACTGTGCGAGCAGGGGACTATCGCCATCTCAATTGATAGATCATGATCTATGGTGGAGTGGACCAACTTGGTTATTGAAACATAGCGTACCTGAAAGTCATGACATATCACAATACCCAATTGATCAAGAAGTAAAGAAGAGTATCAAGGTAAACGCGGTAACAAAAGTAGATGGTGAAAGCATTATACAGCAACTTATCGAGAACTGTAGCTCGTATATGAAAATAGTACGTGCATTAGCAATGGTTCTACGGTTTACAAACAAAAAGCAAAAGAAAGGAACATTTTTATCATTACAAGAAATACATAAAGCCAAAGCATTATTATCAAAATACGTACAACAGCAAGAATTTTCAGAAGAAATCATACAGTTAAGCAATAACAACAAAATCAAATCATCTAGCAAGATTGTAAATCTAAATCCATACATTGATGAAGAAGGTGTATTGAGAGTTGGAGGGAGGCTTAGGAAAGCATACATCAGCGAAGACATGAAACATCCAGTCATACTGCCCAATAACAACCGATTAACCAACTTAATCATTGATCATGGTCATGAACTCACCCTTCATGGAGGTCCCAAATTGACGTCAACAATTTTGAGGAAAAAGTTTTGGGTCCTGGGGGGAAATAGAGCAATAAAGAAGCGCTTGCGTTTATGCGTGACTTGTAGGAAACATAATCCTTACAAACAATATCAGCTCATGGGTGACTTACCCGAGCCAAGATGTAATCCATCGCGGCCATTTTATCATACCGGCGTAGATTACACCGGATTCATCGACGTCAAAGCAAATAAAGGTCGCGGAATCAAAACGACAAAAGGGTACGTGTCTCTTTTCGTTTGCATGGCGACAAAGGCCGTGCATCTGGAGTTGGTCTCCGACCTAACAACAACAACATTTTTAGCAGCATTACGGCGAATGGCGGCGAGAAGAGGTACCCCACGTCACATGTATAGTGACAATGGCACCAACTTTTTGGGCGCGAGTCACGTGCTACAACAGCAGTTTCAGGAACTCCAGGAACAGGCCTTACCTGGAATTACAAATATGGAGATAGAGTGGCATTTCAATGCCCCGTCATGGCCGTCAGCAGGAGGACTCTGGGAGGCAGGGGTCAAGAGCCTGAAACATCACATGAGAAGAGTAATTGGGGAGCAAAAACTCACATATGAAGAATTAACCACCATCCTAACGCAGATCGAAGCCTGCCTAAATTCAAGGCCTCTTTGTCCCATGTCAGAAGACCCAGAAGATCTCGATGTTTTAACACCCTCACATTTCCTAGCTAGTGGACCAAATTTAACAATATACGAAACAGAAAAAGACCTCCCAGTGCGGTGGCAATTAGCAAGAAAAATATATCAAGACATTTGGAACAGATGGCAAGCAGAATACCTCAGTCAACTAAACGCTAGGAGCAAATGGAAACAAGCACAGAATGAACTGAAAGTTAACGACGTAGTTATCATTCACGATTTAAATTTGCCTCCAGGGAAGTGGGCAATGGGCAGAGTCCTGGAGCTACACCCGGGACCGGACGGCCACGTAAGAGTCGTCACAGTCAAAACAAAAAATGGACTCATAAAACGGCCTATCATTAAGTTATCAGTTTTACCGGTTCATGAGCTATCAGAAAGCAATCAATCAGACTATCAGAATCAAACAGACACAATAAGCAAGCCTATCACAGAAAAGGAAGAAACGAAAAAATCTACTCGTAAAAAATGGAATTTCACAACAACGGCGGTAACATTTTTATTATTTTTTATGACACTGATGTCATCTTCGCAGTGTGCATATGATGTTAAAAATTTGCCAAATAATCAGTCTTTATATTTCGACAAAATCAGTAATATGCATTTGATCAGGGACGAGTGGAATTTAGTGGTTTACTTTGATATGAATCCATACTGGGACGGCATGACAGCCTTATCAAAAAACATAGAATATTTAAATACATTGTGTACAGAAATAGACACCGTGTCACATTGCGAGGGAATCCTCGCACAACTACGTCACGGCTACCAAGAAATACAACACTACAACCGTATGCTATTGAATCAGCAAAATGACGCGCGTGCGAGACACAAGCGCGGTCTCGTTGACGGTGTCGGCTATCTAGCCAACAGCTTATTCGGAGTGCTTGATCAACACTTTGCAGAGAATTATGAGAAAGACATTAAAACAATTAAAATTAATCAGAATCATATGGCCATGCTTTGGAAAAATCAGACCTCTATAGTAGAAGCCGAGTTCAATCTATTAAAGAGGACCGAAAACATCATGGACAAGCAATACAAATCGATTAATCAAAAAATGCTCAATTTAGAGAACACTGTTAATAAGCTAAGATCTGCCGTACAAAACTGTAGCATTATCACTGACTTTACCTTATCAGCATTAATTGCCAACAACCTTTTACTGGAGCTAAAAACCATACAGAATAAATTGATCGACACCCTTACAGATATTTATCACGGTAAATTCAACTTACATCTAATATCTCCTCAGCAGTTGAAACAGGAATTAGATGTGATTTCAAGTCAGCTTCCAAAAGATCTGTCATCACCAGTGGACGGATTGGAATTCGCCAAAATATATCATTTACTTAGAATACGTGCAAGATTGTCCGAACATTATTTCCTTTTCGAAATAAAGATACCGTTGATTACTAGAGACGCCTTCGAAATTTTGAAAATTATATCAATACCACAGAGGATGGGATCCCAAATGGTTGAGATAGTTCCTGTATCCGAATATGTCGCTATCAACCTTAACAAAGACGCCTTATTATCACTTACAGAAAATGACATCAGTTCATGCCTACATCAAAGCTTGGGAACTATTTTATGTAGCATAAAGAGACCCATATACAATATCAAGGACGACCAAAGTTTATGCCTGATTTCAGAAGAAACTGGAACATGCAAATCAAAAATCAGCCCATGTGCAAACAAATGGACAGAAATCAAACAGTTAAATCATTTTATGTACTTTTGCTGTGAAACGTGCCGACTTCGTTTGTTATGCTCGGATCAAGTTACCGCTCTACAACTGACGCAAGCAGGCCTGTTGAGTGTAGGTCAGGGATGTGTAATTAAGTCCCAGAACTTTACTCTGTACAGTCATAAGCAAGGATCAAGCAAAACCAACATTTCACCAGAAATAGAAACATTTGAGATCGCTCCCATAAATCATATCATAAATATATCACCCGTACCGTATCAGTCACCACCAAATACCACCCACCGACTATGACTCCAGGCAACAAGAGTTGCTAAACATAAAGAAACAATTGGACGTGATCAAACAGAGTACACCATTAACAGAAGATATAAGCTTTCACGATGTTCACCACTATGCAGCGATCTACAGCATTATCGGCATAATGGTATTAATTGGAATAATCGTGGCGTGGCGCCGACTACGACGTTATCTGGGATGTGCGAGGCGCGCTGCTACTGCGTCGCCGTCGGGGGCGGAGGATCCTGCGGTTCTGCAGCCAGCAGTCAGCACCATCAGTGTCAGTGTTCCAAATGAGTGTTCTGGTGTCAATGTGAAGTGTTGTGAAAAATTACATTGTTCACGTATGGGAGAGACCTCTACTAACAGTGACAATAAAAAAGACAAAGCAACGTCACCAGTGCTAAAATCGGTGTTTAGTGTAATAACAGATAATTAGAGACATTAAGTCAGTTTAATAATCTAATTTTAATAATATCATTTATTTTCCTTTTTTATGTTTATCATTAATCATCTCACACTTACATCTCACATCTCGCCCGGGAGCATGTACGGTGCAACCATACATTGCGAAATTATTGTACATACCGCGTCAGCATATCCGCCAACATTAATTATTCATTTTCACTTACTTACAATTTAGTTCACTACCGGTCATCGAACGCACCGCGTGTTCTCACGTATCAATATCATATCAGTATCATCTATCATTTATTCTTAAAAACTATCTCTATTTGAACTTTGGTGTTAACTTAGTATAATAAACTGTTAAACCTTCATAGACTCGTATCATTCAATATCATAGCATTCTATCAGTAAAAGCTGCACGGTACAATACCGTACATCTTTTTGGTCCTTCGAGCTATTTTGACCTATCGCGCGGTTTGGTCGCAAGCGGGATCAGTCGCGTGTGTGGTGAACCATCCAGACGAGATCGTGAGCAGACAGGGCTTGCGGTCAACTTCTACACCTATCATCGGAGCATCAAGTAAGATCTTTCCTTTTTTTGTTTAATCGCGCGCAATGGCGACTATGGAAGATCTTTTGTCTACGCAGCAGCAAATTGCTACTGCTAGTGAGCAGCTGTTTACCAACTTCAAGAAAGATGGATCGGAGCGGAAGACAGCAGATTATATCAAGCGGCGACTCGAGACTCTCGATAAGTATTGGGTCGAGTTCCAGACGAATCATGCCAACTTGTGTAGTTTTGGTGTGAGATCGCATAATTACTTCACGTCCAATCAGTACGAAGCTGTCTAAGAGACAGAAAAGAAATAAATTAAATCTTTTCGAAGGTGTATGATTGTTTTTATTACAAAATAAATATTTTTTACCTTTTACATCGGTTTAATTTGTCACCTACCTACCTTTAGTCCTGTGAATTAGTTATTATAGGTACAAACCGCGTGAACAAATTTAGTACGCTCGGTTTGTACCTTCTGTCTAGTTAAATTTGTTAATCTATGATGCCGACATGCGCTGATTGGTGGATAGAATAATGTCTGTTCACATTCACGCGTAATTGACAACACTAACTATCTCTTTTTTTCTTATTGGTTTTATCAAACTATCCCTTTTCTATCACTTTGACTTGTAGTGAATTGTAAAATGAATAATAAGTGTGTATGTGTGCTGCCGCTGCTGCGCGGAACACTTTTTTAGGTTGTTTTGTGAGTGTATAACATATCTGTTTATTAGAATATCATTGGGTGAAGGTCTATCAGATGTAATATACTTTTTGTTTTGGCCTGGAAATTACATTTACTGTAATTAAACTGGTTCTAAATGGATGATGTAGCTGTATGCACTGTGCGTAGCAGGCATGGTGTAAGAAATTTCGGTTCCCAGTGTTGCCTAATACCGGAATTCCAGTACTAGAATCTATAGCAGATTCGAAAAATAAGATTATCGGTTAATAAAATTACTTGAAAGTTAGCCTTTAACAAAATTAGGGACGAAATTCAATTATTGAGTTACGATGTCTTAGCACTACTACTAGTCTACGAGAAATGAGCAATAAATTGAGCTCACGTGTGCAATTTGGAAGTTAAAGTAAAAAACAATATTTAGGAATGTACGGCGACCATAATTATAAAAAAAAAATGGTTGTTTGTAAAGCTGTAAAGTCGGTTTAAGGATGATAGTTTTACGTGGTAACGTCATAAAGAAACAAAGTGGTTAACATTATATAACATAATCAAATAATGGCTTGAATACTCAATACTCAATACATTTATTGTATCCACATGTGAACTTAGATGGTAGGTATAAAGTTGAACATTGTGGACCCTGTCGGGCACAGCAAAAATAAAAGTAGGAGAGAGGAAGAGGGCTTTTGTTTGGCTATTATGTTGATTGTATCTGCTTATTAAATATGTAACTATCAAATTATTTTATTATTAATTATTCAATTATTATATTAATAATTAATTAGACAATTATTTTATTATTATTTAGTAATGTATTATTAATTATTATTGTTTTATTAGTTATTATTTTATTATTAATTGTTATTTTGGCGAGGTGGGCGGAGCTTTTGCTTGGGCCGGTCGTGCCTCAATCGCTTGTTCCGCGCTCTCGCTTGCACGCTCACGCTCAGGCGAAACGTGACACTTTTTAGTGCATGCAGCCGGTGTTCATCGATTTATAAGATGTTATCGAGTCAAAAAAACATTATCCACACCTCATTATCGAAAAAGATAAGACATCGATAAGAACCTTATTAAATTACTAGCGACCCGGCCCGGCTTCGCATGGGCCTATAGCCTTCCTCGATAAATGGACTATCCAACACAAAAAGATTTTTTCAATTCAAACCAGTAGATCCTGAAATTAGCGCGTTCAACCAAACAAACAAACAAACAAACTTTTCAGCTTTATAATATTAGTATAGATTATAATCAACTCATACATATTTTTATATTACATAATATGATCCAATTTCTAAAATTCGTGAGCGAATACTATAATAGACCAACAAAATGCTGAATAAAAGCTACTAACAATAAGTATTTAAACAATTTACATAACGAAGCATCTAAACAATCCTTATATTATTACTGAAAAAGAAACTTTAAAAAAAATTGAACAAAGCTAACCTGAGCAACCACAGAATTCGTTAAAAACACATCGATAGCTAATCGAAACTTTTATCAGATAGAAAACTTTTGATACAAAACAAACAAAATCCATCGTACTCAATTACCCATTGTATTTACCCGGCGCTAAGCTTCGTGGAGCTGATAGGTCGCAATCCATTTCTGATTACAGTGCGGATTCAATTGGCGTGTTCCAACAATGCAGTGTGTCGACACTGCGTACCCCGCTTCTATACAACGTATCGAGAATTTATAGCGACACTGTGTTGGAATTGGACAGCGGCGGTTAAAGCTAGATTACAAATACTTTAGTGCCACAATAGAATTTCACAATCGCAGCACAGATCTGGATGCAATTGGTACGATATCGGAAAGCCAAAGCCATGCAAAAGGAAGGAAGCCTGTAGGTATTTTCTCTTTCATTATTTTTCCATTTTATTTTACAAAAACATATTGATCAACAAACTAATACAAACTTTAAAATCTGCCTAAATACCTATTCATTATCAATAATTTATCGAATCGAGACAAACAAAATTGATCAATGAATGTCAAAAATAGATAAGTTTCGTTCATAGATAATCTTCTCTGTTCCTACATCTCTGCACAGCCCACAACAAACACAAAAAAAAATCCTTTAATATACGACACAGGTTTCACAAAATAAAACGAAGTTCACTCGACAAGTCGATATGAAATGCGCGATAATTTATTATTCGAACGCTATCACTATTGCTCACAAAATTAACCCAAAATTGACGAAAACTGAAATGCACTGCGACATGTACGAACAAATTACTCACGTGGATCGGACAAGCCAGTTATTGGAGACTGGAGTGGACCCACTGTTTCAAAGCATCAACAAGAATTATCTGCGTTCGACAACATTGTTGAAATTAGGAAAACTAGATACTACTGAATACCTTGCTCTAGCTATGGAACACGACCATACGAGTCAAAACATAGGTAGATAGCTACTTGGAGCTGTGCTTGTATATTAATACATTTTGTTTGAAGTGCTATTTACTTACGAAAAACGCAATAAAAAACTAAAGACAAAAAACTGACCATTGAATTTTTGATAAACAAAATAACAACCCAACACAAATCGGAGAAAATCACTTTTCACTTACTATTTGCTAATAAATACATTGATTTCAACACTTTTGCGTTTTATTACCTAAAAAAAATGTCTTTTAAAAAATACAGCAATAAATCGTATCGAATGAAAATCTTTGACCGACCGGAGACGCCATCATTTTCAAGCATTCAAATAAAGAACACCCATAATTAATTATGGTTGCGTTCTGTAGGGTGAATGAACAAGTTATCGGATATAATGGGCCAAAAAGCTTATTTATTTCTAAAATAATATTTTTTGTATAATTTATACTTTTTAAGTAGTAATTTACGAATTATAATTAAAAATAATGGCAGACATTAAAATAAGAAGAAATTTAATTTAATTTGCCGATTATCATTAAAGTGCTATTTCTATATTTTGCATAAAGTTAAATAAAACCAAAGTAAAATTTATCGAAAGTACAGAATTCTATTAGAAAACTATATTTTTCTGTTGATGTACATTTTAACCATTGATGTCATCAATTTTAGCATAACATTTTATTAAAGACGGTTATTGGTACTTACGCCCTACTCCATTTTTCTTTTTCTGTTAAGATTATGGCCTTGATTGCTGCCAATAATATTTAAATTAAGAATAAAACATGTAAGAAGGTAATTATTTCTACAAATTACAATGGAGAAATACCAGCATTATCTGCTTGTATTTTGGGGTGGCGCCAATGTCAATAGACATAATCATATCAAGTTAGTATGTACCTATTAGTAGTACCTCTAAAGATATCTATATAATTTAAATTAATATTTAGGAGAAAAACTTATTAAAAAGATTAAATGAACACTGCAGTTTATTTTATCCTTTAGATAAATGCACAGAGAACCTAATTGGAGGCATGCGAAATAATGAATTAGTCTGAACCTCACTCAGGGTGCGGTTCAATGAACTTTATTGTGCCTTTCATCGTACAGACACTCACATTCATTAATAAATTTGGTACTTACATGGCTTTCTAATTTAAAATCATCGTCTGTCATTGAGAAAATCAAAACCGAAATTATTTTTAATTGTTTTGACAAAAATATAGTAGTTGATAAGTTAAAGTTTATGGAAAAACCTCAAATAACATTTTGCCCAATCCGGCTATGGAATCTAAGACGTCCTGCTTAGCATCCGCGCATGTGACTTATGACCCTAAGTTTTTGTATGAGAAGGTAGTGAAACAGGAGAATAATAGACAATCTACATCGAATCCATGGAATCCCATACCATGAACCAGAGAGCAGTAGTCGCATGTAATACATAAAATTTAATTTTCTTTTATTAGTAAATGTACGGATTTGTATAGAACCATTCTAGGGTTGGCAAAATTTTTATATCTATATACTTTTCCGCCTTTCTCACCTCCAATGGACTGGATTGGCCTTAGGGCCCGTTTTACCATCCTATTGGAAGGTAATTCATTGTATTAATATTTATTTATTTATTTATAATTCATGCACATAGATACAAAGGCAGACTTAATGTCTTAGGCATTCTCTACCACTCAACCAAAAATTAAGACTAGCCTATTATTGCCCCACTGCAGGGCAAATGCTTTTTTTCGTACATAGTAGTCACGGGCCAATGCCCGTGGTGTAAAATAGACAACTGACTTCAAACACCACAAAGTGATAAATAACTTTAGTATAGAACTGGTCACATGATGAGAACAAATACAGAGAAATGGAGTAAAGTAATAACCGACTGGTATCCAAGGGACAGTAAACGCAGCAATGGGAAACAGATAAAAAGATGGGAAGATGAGCTTAAACAAACAGCGGGCCCCAACTGGAGGAGAGTGGCTCGTGACAGAAAACAGTGGAAAGAGCTAGAGGAGGCCTTTGCCAAAAGGCACACTGAATTGAGGGACATATTGTAACAGAATATTACAGAGAAACAGAAAATTCAGAATAAAAGGGCAAATTATAATTATATATATAGAACACATACGACTTAGTTTTGGTAGTCGGCAGCTTCTGTCCTGTTTGATAAACGCCAATAAAAAAAAATGCTCACAATCCTATTAATAGTCTCGGAGAAATGCGTGGACAAACATGCATACAAACGCCTTTAAGTTTTGAACACTTATTTCAAAGCCATAATTATGTCATTATAATAGCAGTTCCAAAAATATTACATAGATTTGTGTCGAATTGAACATCTCTTTGTTTTTTGAGTGTGATTACAATACAGGTATCATTCATCATATCAGAGGCTAAGGGTTTAATTTTCATTTTCTTATTCTCTTTTAAGGATAACTCTTGAAAAGCCAGTCGGTCACGGATGACAGAGAGACTATGAGCACAGTATAAGTATTAGTACTATCGTACAGTAGCGACACGCTCCGCCCCGCACCGAAACACTATTCCATACGTCTACCCGCGCCGCATTGGCTCTGGCAACGTGTTCTTGTTCAAGGGCTGACTCGTGGTGCGTGGAAACGTATAGGTATTCGCTCATTTGTGAAAAAGAAAATCAAAATATTTTATATGACTTATATAAATTAAATATTTTATATTTAAAAACAAATAAAAATATATGAAATTATGTAATTTTTATCATATTAAACTATGACGTATACATGCACGTACCTGTTATAAATTAAATACCATAAAATACAAGTTGGAAGAAATAAATTAAAAAACTAATTGTAGAATACTGTGTAAATCATTTCCTCATCAATCGTCATTCCCTCCTAAATGCAATGTGGAAATGACCGTGAGGGAATGACGAATTTTAACTAAAGCTACAAACTTCTTGGTAGGTACCTACTTACCTATTTGGAAGTTTGAATTTCAAGAATCCAGTACCTCTACATGAGAGAGAGAAACACTTGTGTTGAGACCGGAATCGCGCGCTCGCTCGCTCTCGCGCGCTTGCGGTGGCAGTGACAGCCCTAGCGATATTAACGCACACACACGCACGTATCTGTACAATCTGCTATTGTGGTAGTTGTGTAGGTAATTATATCGTTTCGTTTGTATGAAGTGTCGCGGGTGTGCTATGAGACTATGACACCCCTGACCACCTCGATAGGTCCAATTTACTTTAGGGTATATTGGGCAGTCAAATAAATGAGAATTACGAATGGGAGTATTTATGTAAAACAGGGCACCTTTTGCCCCATATCCCTTACCTTTATGTCTCGTAAATTTGCAACTCCTACCTCCCTTGATTTAGTTTTATGTCGTTACATTGTGAACTGGATTAGTTATATTGATTGCTCTATCTCGATTTACTAGATTATTATTATTATTTTAAGCCTGTATTGTCCCATTGCAGGGCAAAGCCCTGTCTTTCTGTTTTCTAACCCCCTAGCTAGTGTGGATCAATACCTCCTTTAAGCGTCAGGCTCATCCTACCGTCTTGTTCTAGGTCTGCCACGGTGTCACTAAATGTTTTCCGGGAGATTTGGAAGATAGTAAGGGAGATTTTAAAGGTGATCGTAATGGAGATTGTAAGGGATATTGTAAAGATGAGAAAAACTTTTTGTATTCCAGTCTTACGCCTTTAGTACGCCTACGAACGCGTCGGTCGTATGCGGAAGCAAATCACTGCGGAACTACTGCGTAACGAAATATCTGCGGAATGTTCGTACACAGCAGTTTTTTCGCAAAGAAATATCATTGTAATTTTCCCGTCTATTCTTGAACTTCCCTCCATGCCACCTCTTTTTTGTACGCATTTTTATAATCTGCGTGACCAACTTATAATTCGGGATATTTTCTAACTGTATTCAAAAATATTTCAATATTTTCGACGTCCATTGTGCGAAATTCTGTTCTCACCGACAGAACACGTGCTTGCGATACGAAACCCCACTAGCGAAACGTCTGCGTCTGAGTAACGACGATTTCCGCAGTTCCTTGCGAAACAATACCGACAAGGACGCAATTATTTCATGTAGCTAGTGCTAGAGTGAGACATAGCGTATGCGAAATTCTGCCATACTACTGACAGTTTTTTCGTTGTTTCGCTGCCGCATACGAACGCGTCGGTGTAGGTACTAAAAGCGTTGGTTCATGAAACAAAAGGCAGATAGACCGTGCGAAACACTGAGAGTGAAGCCAAAAAAGCAAATACAAATTCAAAAACGAATACCTACAATTTGCTCCGCGCTGTATTTGTATTTTTTTTTTAACGTTGCGGCGTTTCGTTGTATACTGACTCGTGTCAGTAAAGCACGAAGCGCGTTGTAGCTATTCGCTTTTGATTTTTTTTTGGCGTCACTCTCAGGAAAACCCTGAGAGTGACGCACGGTCTATATGTCCTTTTGTTTTATAATCTGAGATTCCAGTATTGAAAATGTGATTTGACAAAGATTGATGGCCAGTGGTTAAAGCGCCCGCCTCTTATGCATGAGGTTGGCTTCAATATCGAGCAAGTAAGTATGTTAATTTTTCAATTCATAATGTACTTTCTTAGTTTATCTTAAACGTCTTCACCATCAATCGGTGAGGGGAAAAAACTTACACTTAACATATTATGTCTCAAATCGCCAATCATGGACAAGCATGGTGATCAATGCTAATGTCTTCTCTCTATGATAAAAGTCCTTTGCCCCCCAGTGGTACAATGTTTAGCGGTATTATAATGGTACAAATGACAGTAATACTATATTCCCATTAGGTTAAGCGTAGCAAATGTGGTAAATATTTGGACTCTTTCCTAAAATATTTTGATTTCTAGGGACTAAGTCAGAACTCTTACTAGGAGGTACCTAGTAAGAGTTCTGACTTAGTAATAAAAAGTTAAAGAATTAAAAGTTAATGAAGAATGAAATTAATTAAATTGAATGAAGTGAATGAAAGTTAAGATGAAATGAATTAGTAATTAATGAATTAAAAGTTTAAAAGTAAATAAAGTAGGTTACTTTATTTACTTTTAAACTTTTTTTTTTTTTTTAACTATCTTTATTCGCAATTCAGTCATGGCAGCAAACAAATTATGGTTTCTATTAAACTTTTATTAAGAATAGACTGCACTCCATAACTCAAGTGGAAGATGTTGAAGAAAAAACAGCTAAAGTGGGAATGGGCTGGCCATATCGCAGAGGTGCAGCCGGAGAGATGAGTAAAGATTGTCACTGACTGGAAACCTTAGGCCCCATCATCACTTAAGATGATAAAATAAATTTAGTTGCGGTCAAACGCAAGCCTAATATAAATAAAAAAACCTGAAGGAAGACAGTGCCACCAAAGCCGACAGCGGCGATGATGGTGGGACAATCTGGTTATGTTTACGGGACAAACGTGAACAAAGGTCGCACCAGATCTGGAAGTTTGGAAGGAGAAAGGGGGACGCAAAAATAGGTTAAAAAAAAACTAGGTACCCATTATACCGTCGCGTAGCACCTACCCGACATAAGCTAAGATAATCCGAATCCTCCAAAAACTATTCAAATGTTTTCGGGAAAGTCACTACGAAACAGCCTACACAAAAACAAACTTATGTTAATTTCGTTCCTCCTACTTAGACTTAACCAGATAACACTTTCTACTTCGTAAGAAGAAGGAAAAATAAAGCTGAAATTCACTGCGATACGTAGGTATGTAGGTACACATCTGGAGAATGTATAGCTCACATAAATTGCTTATGGGGAGGGGTGATGAAACCATGTGGAACTAATTCACCTGTCGGACTCACGTACAGCGGATACCATGTTCTTATTTATCTTGACGATATTTCTTTATGTAGGGCAGATTAAGCTACAATTTATAACAGTTTTGAAGAAGTGCGTTTTGCGGCGATTACGTTGCGTGTTAAGAGGTTGTTGATACGAAGGTTATTATTTTTCTTGGGTGGTAAACAAGTAGATGGCTTATCTGATGCTAGGAAGTCATCACTACGTATAGACTTCTGCATTACTAGAGACATCGCTGGTACATTGTTATGCCAAAGACAAAGTTGAAATGTGTCTTATACCTGTACCTAGTTACACAGGCATATAACTTAAAGGAATAGAGCAGTTTTGCTGTAGGTTTGTATGATGCTATTCATAAACCTAAACGTCTTTCTCTCAAATAAGTTCATTTAACTTTTGGAGTATAATCAAAGCTTAAAGTGTTACTTAATTTGGGAAATAAAATAAATTACTCAATTACTCGTCATCAAAACCTTAACATAAAAATAACACGCAATATCCAAAATAAAAACGGAATTTGACACCTAGATGTGCATGAAAATTAAATAAAATCATCGTACACAATACACTGCCGTTTTTCTACGTCAACTATCCCAAATCATCGGTATATAGCCGTCAGTGTACAGGATATTTTATGAAAACGTGTTCGTATCGCAACGATTTTCCTCCAAGAGGTGCTGTAGTATCTTCAGTCAGTACGGCTTCAGCTTTCGAGCTGAGCGGATGTGTGCGGGAACGAGGCGATTTTGTCCCTCAAACTTTTGAATGTAACACACGCGATGGTATTTTTCTGAGAACAAAAAATTGTTTTTAGTGATTTTTGACTGTGATCGGATTAAAAAGTATTTTATGTGTGGTGTTTGACTCGTGTTTTTTTATTTTTTTATGAAAAAGTGATGAAAGAAAAATATTTGTTTTATAATGAGTCCCGGAACAACGTTTCGGGGTATCCCGGTTTAGGTAAATATTCTTTACTAATTTTCTCGTTCTTAATTTGTTTCTTGTTGAGTAATAAAGTTAGAAGTTTATTAGGACTTATAATTGAAAGGGACAATATTCACATAGTAATCAATTTATTGAAATTGTTTGTTGGAATTAATGTTTTGCCTGCCAGGTCCGCATTTTTGCAGAATAAATATATGGAAATACTAGTTTGATCCAGTTTTTGGCTGCAAATAGTTAAATCAAATTATTCCAATAAAATTTAAAACTTTATTATTACCGCTATAAAGTTATATCTTTAGCGAACCTATTTGTCGAGTTTTCATAGAAGTACACTAAAATTATCAAATTTAATTCATTATTATATGCCTCGGTTTGTTGCAAAATGCGTTAAATTGCACTTAAAAAATATTTCAACAATTTCATCTATCTTATCTTCTTAAATAATATCTTCGTGATCTATATTTTATTCTGTTGGTATATTGCAGAAAATTCTTATAGCACCTAACCTAGCAAATTGGACACCAATGCGAATCATGAAAACAGCTAATACCTAATTTACCAATATCACCTTATAGGTAGGTAAAAGAATTCCAGATTTTCTTATTCCTTTTAAAAAAGTATTGTAATATCGACCTAGCCATGTAGGTAATAAAGGCCAGACAGACGTTACAAAAACTGCCTACGCAGTATATAACACAGTAGTAGACACACCCACCTAGTTCGTTACTTATGTACTGATAATACACGAATGCTTCTGTTACACGGGAGTAACTAGATTAAACCTTTATTTCTTTTACAACACAAAGTCAAAGTCAAATGATTTATGTTGATTAGACCACCAGGCACTTTTGTTCGTCAGAATTTATTATAAGAAAAATGTAATCTAAGTAGTTGCCCCTTTCAAAAGGTAGTTTTGTACGGAAAGGAATAGGCAAGAAACACTAAAATTTATTACGATTTTGAATTCTGAATGTATTCAGATATAGAATGTTTTTAAAAGGTTCTTCGACAAATTAAGGTTTTACATAAAACAAACATATTCTCATGTTGCTCGAGTTATTGTAGATATACTAGGTACCAATAATTATGAATCACTAATGGTCAGAAATAAATGATTTATTATTATTTTAAAATAAACAAATAGTATTATTAAATATAAAGAAAAAACAAAAAATATAAAAATAATAGTAGCCCGGTATCTGGAACCGGCACACTTCGTGCCTCAGTAAGCACGTAAAGACGGCCAATTGTAATTAAAAAAAAAAAAAAAACCTATCTATATGTGTGTGATTCCAAGTGTTCTAAAAATTTATAAGATGAGATTAAGTGAGCTCACAAATAACAAGATAAGTGTAAGGAAATACTCGGGCGCCAGAGCTCACTAATGGAAAAAAGGAAGCTGGATAGCGGAACGGAAAGGGTGGGACTTTTAATCTGCCGGGAGAGAGTTAGTTATAAATAACTTAAAAGCTCTTAAACAATGGCTCATTAAATCATTGCTCATTTATTAAGATTGGTCCCGGTCACAGAATACTTAATAGTTGGTCTCGGTAGCCATTTGTAGACCTTTGACAGTCGTTATATTTAGTCAGAAGCTATAGACGGTCTGACAACCAGTCTTACCCAGGGGTATTGTGTCATTCAGTAACTGCATGGGTTCTGGAGGTCATTTAAGCAATCGCTCCAAGTGAAACACTGGTATTCAGCTACACCAGATTAGACTGGAAACCGATCCCAACATAGTTGGGAAAAGGCTGGGCAGATGATTAGCTGTGGGTCGCCGGTCGGTATCGGGAATAGGTTTTAAGCTACCGGTGCTCCTGAGAGAGAAGCTCGGTATTATTTTTATTATTTAAAAAAAAATGTATTTGTGTATGTATATCAGCTGTTTGACACCCATAGTACAGGATCTCCCTAGTTTGGGGTCAGATGGCCGTGTGTGAAATGTCCCCACATATTATTATATTATTATTATTTTATTTATTCTGGACGAGTGGTTTTGGAGTTGTTACCTACATAAAATTATAATAGTAATAATTATTTATTAAGTGGTACAGTCTGTTACAAAGTAGGATGACAACTTAGGAATAGTTTACATCTGAGATGAATAAGTAACATTACAATTTTCCGTTCTGATGTCCTAGCTAGGTTACTTAGTAACCTGTATTAAGGACAATCAGCCCTCATTTCCCATCAGCCCTCATTTAGCGAAATTATACATACTTGCATAATCTAAGTATAAAAACAGGTACGTCTATTATAGGTAATAATTTCCTTATAATGAAATATAAATTCACTAATCACAACAGCTCTTAGCCTGCGAATTGCTTATGGCGCAAGGTGTCTTGCGCCATTACCTGCTGCCAATCATTCATCACTCGTGAAATGGCGAAATTACTTACGCACACACATACATACGCACGTCCATCGCTTTGCGATGGCTCTATTCCGTTTCCTTTGGAACTTCGGAATAAAAAGTGTACAAAAACACTATTTAAAAAAATTGCAAGTCAATCCATTGACTACTTTTTGAGTTTGGCGGAGACAAACATATATACGGCTTATATCATTCGCCCGCCCATCATTTTATTCGCGTTAATGTCGATTTATTTTCTAAAATAAAAGTAGTAACATCAGCTATCTGCCAGTGTCCCGTCAAAAATGGTCAACCACACACAGACAGCAATTGTTAAAAATTGTTATATGGTATAAGTACCGTATGAACATACACAATGCGTTTCGTTTAAAGCTATTATTTTTAGCTTTTATTTTGATGTTAGAAACACACACTTTAATTTTATTTATTTGTAAGTATAGATAGATTATTTTAAAGTCGGAAGTCTATCATATTTTATTTTAATTGTGCAGGTTGCAAATGGAACACCATTCACTCATCTAGTATTTTATTAAATGAATACCAGCCTATTATTGCCATACTGCGATCGCCAACCCGCCTGCCAAGCGTGGCGATTATGGCAAAACCCCCTATTTCTTGGGAGAGGCCTATGTCCAGCAGTGGACGTCTTTCGGCTGAAATGATGATGATGATGTGATGATTATTGTCACTCTACAGGGTAAAGGACTCTTTTTATGCAAGTTCATTGATCGCCACTCTTACTCATGGTGTACTGGTCATTTTTTTTTTTTTTATATTGTTATAGGCTTGCGTTTGACCGCAACTCACCTGATCTTAAGTGATGATGCGACCTAAGGTGGAGCACGCTTGCCTAGAATAAACCGGTTCACTCGTGCCTTGAAGATACCCAGATTATATGTATCGGGGAATAGAGAGGCGGGCAGTGAATTCCACAGTCTGGCAGTTCGCACAATAAATGTGGAAGTAAAGCGCTTGGTTCGAGACCGTGGAACTTCAACCGTATAGCGGTGACGCTTCGCCGTATCCCTGCTCGTCCGGTGATGGAATGGGGATGGGGGAATTAAGTTGTGCAATTCCAAAGCACACTCTCCGAAATGTACCCGATAAAAGACCGATAGGCTGGCAACGGCGCGGCGGTGTTCAAGGCTTTGGAGCTTAGCCTTAACCAGGAAGTCGTTGTCTATGAGCCTCTTGGCACGTCTTTCAATAACTTCCAACGCCTCCAGCTGGTACTTGGCAGATCCATCCCAGAGGTGCGAACAGTACTCCATGCACGATCGAACTTGTGCTTGGTATAGGTTCAGCATCTGTTATAAGTCCAGGTTTTCTCACGATGGTTTCCTTCACCTATGACAGTGATCAAGATAGACTTAAAAAGTATATAAGATATTTGGAAAAGCCACATTGGTAGGTATTTTCTCGTGTCCAATCGAAGCCACAACTTTGCGCATGAGTGACACGCTTTAATTACTGGGTCCACGGCAATCTGTCAGGTATCTAATCAGACTGAAAATATACAATGCCTAGGGATCTAAACTACGTTCCTATGTTCGCACTTAAATGTTCGCTATCTTTTAGAAATTAATCACCTAAAGGGGTCAAAGGAATGGGGTACCTATTTTACTCTATACGAGAAAAAATCTATAAATATGTTATTGAGACAGTTAAGGCATAAAGCAGTCGGAAAATGTTAGTTTTAGTTCATAAAATAACAAAACAATTTTTTAAATTCAATTCAAAGTTTTCATTATTTTTAATCTGTTATAAAACACCGTGAAATAGTAGCCGCCATGTTATTACGCCATAAGGCTGTGTAAACAAAAAATTGACAACTGTCAGTCAACCGATTGGCGTAATATAGGCTTTGTACTTTTATTATTTTCGTAACCAACGTATTTTTTCCATTATTACACCTAGTACAAAATATGCTTTTAATTATTTTTAAATGATATACAATTATCATATTTAATATGAGCTCATTTGATACAAAACGATCTGACGTCATTTACGCTGAGCCATATGGCGTCCAGTAAGAGGCGTTTTCGTCAAACTACGCGCGAAATTTTAAATTTTAAAATTTAGATGCATTGTTATGGCACTTATCGATTGAATAAAATTTTTGTGTTTTTTTTGGTATCATATTAGCACTACAGAATTTAATTGAGAGACTTTTCAAAAATGTGTGTAATACCCTATTGAATTGAGTATGTGCACGTCGCAGGCAATAGCTAGTGGTGGAATGTAGTGGTATTGTCAATGCCACGGTATTGTTATCCCATTACCATGTCAATGCCTACATCAATGTTCTTTTTAAGCCTTTAACTGCCGGGCCAAAAACGTTGAAGGTAAAACCTCCACTAGCGTAGGTCACCGGTGACCTACATGGCGTTCAACGTGACCAACTTCAAAAAGGAGGAGGTTCTCAATTCGGTTGTTTTTTTTTTATGTATGTACATTGATTACTCTGAGATTTATGATCCGATTTACGTGATTCTTTTTTAGTTTGATGCGGAATAGTTGCCATTTGGTCCCATAAAAATTTAACATTGTTTGGCCCAGTAGTTTTCATTTTATGAACATTTTTTTTATTTTTTGAATATTTATTTTTATGTTTGACCACGCATCACTGTTTTCAGTGTAGTTCGATTTCGATGATTATTTTTTTTATTGATAGTGTATACCTCAAATTTGGTCCCATATAAATGTCAAGAAAATATTCCATCCCTAAGGGTTGAAAATTAAGGGATGACATATTTTTTTTGGTGCTCCATTTCGTAATTAATTTCTATGATGAGAAGTAGGCACTAAAAAGCGAAAAAAAAAAAATTCACAAAAAAGACAACCGCCCTTAAAAAGTAAAAAATTACTTTCAATTCGCAAGTCGGTGGCAATACAAAACAACACGCAAAACCAAAGCCGCCGACTTGCGAATTGAAAGTTATTTTTTACTTTTTGAAGGCGGTTTTCTTTTTTTCCATCCAGTCATTGTCGTACCCTTTAATGCACGTGTAGATATTACAAAGATGATAACGAGTGATTGTATTCATCATCATCATTTCAACCTTTAGAGGCCCTCTGCTAAGCATAGGTCTCCTCCAAGGAGGGGTTCAGCCGTAATCGCCATGCTTGGTATTATGCAGGTATTATGGTACTCAGAAGAATGCTGCTACCCATCCTCTGGCCAATATCCCTCTGTCGCCTTCTACACCCACGGGTAGAAATGGGGTGGTGCTATTCGCGGCCGGCACTACACGGCGGTGATTGTATTATCACTGTAATAATATGGAAGAGGAAAACATGTTGCGCCATGTGTCGTCTTCTTCTACTTCGCTTCGTCCCATGTTAAGTACTCGTGGTCGGCGCAACATGTTCATGTGCGCCCAAGGGCTGGAAGATGATGATGAGATATTACACCTAATCAACACGCTTTTTATTTGGGTACACGAATGGCAACCAAACGAGTTTATGTACGACATATAAATAATCTTATCTCCTACCACACTCCGTTTCCATGGAAATAGCTATACAAAATGGCATTATGTATCTAAAGTTTGTCACTTAATTGCCTAAACCACTATGTACCTAAAACACAATACCTTGGGATACTTTTTATCTGGTCCTGGATCAAATATATTATAGAAAACTTATAAATAATAATTTATTTAGTAATAAGGTTTTTCAACAGCTCCGGTATACGTTAGATTAAGTAGAATACATAGTAAGTTAAGGATTTCTACAATCACCAGATATTTGGCGATACGGTTGGCGCAGTGCTGCTGCGAACCGTGTCACGTGATTCCCGCACGGAACAAATATTTGCATTGCCTACAGAAAGTTGGCCCGGGTCTGGCTGTTTGTGTATATGACTATATAGGTTTGTAAATGGTTTGTGAACGTTCAAATAAAAAAAATATTAGGTATGTAATACATAGGTGGACCTATGTAAAATTTATCAAACAAGAGGGGAAGCATATAGGGCATCAAAAAACTTGTCCGCATCAATGGAACAAGTGACAAAAAGCCTCGCAGAATCGCTACGCTGTACGTCAAGAGTATATCAGCCCACAACAATCTATGAGCCAACCCTTTGGTTACATAACAAGTTGACAAGCCTCAAGGCGATGGCAAATATTTTGGTATTGGCATCAAAGTATATCTTAGCAAATATATATCGATGGGTATTGTTGTACAGGTATTGTATTTGTCTGAAATATCTTAGCTTATTCAACATTACAAGATCTAAGAACCTTACCTAAGCTGTACTTTAGGCGCCATTATGTTTTTTTCTAGTTTAGTATGTATATTTTATTTTTTTGTCTCATACATCGCTTGTCTGAGACTTTTCTCATGTTACGCCAGAACTCGATTCTTGCCAAAATGTGACGAAAGGACGTTAACAAACCCAATTTCTTCTAGAGGCTCGATAGCCCCTTAACCTTTGAGAGGTTTATACCATCCCACGTGTATTCAGACATTTCAGAGATGAATATTCCTGGTAAAATAATCAAACAACAAGATTGAAAGACAATATTTTGGTTGTTGTTACGATAAACAACTGACGACTTGAAATATCCTTTGTAATATACAATGGACGGATCGTTTGAACGATGACATGACTGGAAAGGGGTGAATACTAAGATGAAGACTGATAGAGATGTATTATGTTACAGTCAAAACTTTTAACCGGTCAAAACTACTTTTGTCTGACTTCAGTCAAAACCCTAATGAATAAAAAACGCGATTTCGCTACAGAAAATTAATAATACCTACGGATGCCCTAGTTATATGAGTCACTCACTATAAAAAAAAGTTTTTATAAGGGTCACGAATAAAAAATCCTACCAACCTAATAGGTGTCTGAATAGTAAAGATAAATTAATTGAATCAGGTCATAAGGAATATTGTCTGATGTTTGTAGTCAAAAGTGGTTTTGACTGGCAAAGAGTTTTGACTGTGACATAATTTGGACTGGTACACGAAAACAAACTTGATTTTATTGATGGAAGCTTTAATAAGTTGGATTTTTCAGTTTACGTTAATTACATTAGTTAAGATTTATCCAATAGATGTTGAATATTGATGGAGCAAGTTGTGGCAAAAACTATTATATAATGATCTAATAAATAAATTATTCTTACTTAACTTATTTACATTATTTCATTTATGCATTTATTTACATATTTCATTATATTTTTAAATATTAGTAAAAAAAAAAAAAAACATTTAAAAATATAAAAAATAGTAGCCCACCGGTATCGGGAACAGGGTCCAAGCTACCGGTGGTCAGGGCTCCTGAGAGAGGAATCTCCTGACTATACGCGCCGTGTCCAGGAGTACCGCTTTCTGTATCAAGCCCTTGATCCAGCTGCCTAACGAGAGCCTCCTTAGGTGTTGGTCGAGGCTCTTGGAAATGAGTCCATTGGCCGTAACGACTATCGGCACAATGACTGCTGTATTCACATCCCACATGTCGACAACCTCGCGAGCCAAGTCAAGATACTTAATTTGTTTATCTTTCTCGGTTTTCACGAGGTTCTTATTTACATTATTATTATAATTATTCTTACCTAGAATCAATTTTTTTTTTCTCATTTGTCGTTCAAAAGTGCCTTATAATGGTCTAATTGAAATAAATGATTTGACTTTAACTAATATAATAATTAAATAAGTTTCATTGCGAATACGGAATAAAACAACTCTAACATAGGTATGCCAAAAGAATTGGAATAAGTGGGAAGATGGTGATGAATGTTGTATGATTAAAAAATGTGTTTTTGCTATGTAAAACTAATTCATGACTGAGTGTCATAGAATATGATTCATGTAATCGATTTTCACGCGGATGAAGTCGAGTACGCAAGCTAGATAAAAATAAATCGATTATTAGATGGTGCTCGATTCTTCACTCTTTCGCTTGTACATCTCCTAAAGGCTTCGCTGCATGCCACTTAGGGCTGGCTTAACAATCGTTAAGCCAGCCCGTCGTTCGTCGGTATATGGCTATGTTTGACCGCTTTTGTACAGAAAACGAAAAAATTGATTTGCACTTTGACTCTGAGCAATTGAAAGCCAAAATTTATAAATATCTACCCGATTTGGAGTTTATATTGGGAATAAATATTATGACCTCCAAAAATACTTTAGGATCTTAAGCTCACTTACCAAAAAAAATATACTAAATACTTCGTGGCTATTTAGAATTTGGCTTTTTGCCTACCAAAATGGATAACCAAAATCATTTTGACCCTTAAGTCCCCCTTGGGGCGGATCCGACATGGTTAGGTTAGGTTAGAACTGTGACCCCCAACGTGTGCCAGAACCAAATCGCTTTTTACAGTCAAACTCATACATTTCTACAATACTGTAGGAAACTCAATTTTCCAGGGACTAAGGGACCGAGAAAAAGGCATAATTTGACATTAAAATGGGGTTAAATATTGGTGATCATTTACTATTTCTGGTGATCATTTACTAGATTTGGAGGTTAGTGAAACATAAGCCATTTATATTATCTGGCATGTAATGAAACGTGTTTTCAATTATAGACCTTCTAAATTAATTTACTTAGTTTAGTTTACTTTTTTGTACAAGTAAATTCTTTCTATGCATGTGGTGTTACACTAAAATAATAATTATACCTGCCTATACTTGTCCCACCGCCGTAGGATAAAGGTCTCTTCTCATACAGAGAAGACCCTAGCATTATTCATTACGCTTACTCAAGGTGGTTTGATGATTTCAACTATACTAATATTATAATGAGGTAAAATTTATTTTGTTAGTTTGTATATAGGGTAATCTCCGAAACTACTCATCCGATTTCAAAAAATCTTTCACCAATACGTTATCCCTGAATGATATACGCTTTAAGGCTATATTGCATTATCAAAAAATTAGGGATCCTTGAGAAAATTGACGCGTAAGAACTTGCGGACATACTGCTAGTTAATTTATATAAGAGATTTCTCCAAAATGTTTTTCTTTCACCGATGTCAGTGATTTCCAAGATAAACCTAGAAAGTACGTGCCTCGTGCACTATTACACTATTTTGTTACATAAATTACATGTTACCTTTAACAAAATACCAGTGTAAGCAATTGTTAGAGAGCCAATAAATAAATTAATAAAACATGTCAAACTATCGATATCCGTGTATCATACCTATTTATACTTCAAATAAAAATTATCTGATTATTGAAAAATCTACCCTAAATAGGTAAACATTAAGTTCTGAATAACACGAAGGTAATATTTCTATTTTTAATGACTGTGTATTTTCAGCCTGTTAATTATAGAACTGTTTTATGAATACCGTTAGAGATAATAACATATTTGTTACCAATATTATTTCGATACGGTGGTTTTAACCCAGATAACATTATGTTGAAGATTTGTAGAACTATGTTGTGTATTTTATTCATAATATTGTTGGTTGAATGCGGACATAGTAGTGACTAAACTCAAACTCAAACTCAAAATCATTTATTTCAATTAAACCATTTACAGGTACTTTTGATATGTCAGAGTCAGTCCGTCAGAAAGTTGAAGCTAGTTGCTCGTTCCAAACAGTAGGTTTCTATGGAGAAGAACCAGCAAGAAACTCCATGAACACTCTTTTAAAATCAGTTATATTTTACAAATTTAGGTTACATCATTCGTGTTGAATCTAAGGGTACAATGTGAGAACAATGTAACACGTCTTGCATGTTAAAAGAGGTCTAGAGAAAAATATAGTTATAATAACAATTCAAACCAAAATTTTAAAAATAACCGAGGCAGCTAAGAGATGACCAGTCCCAACCGACGGCGTCCGTTCACGAACATGACGCATGGATCGGCACCATTTAGCTCAACCATTTTGAAGGGAACCGAATGATCTAACACATGCGCCACCGTCAGCGAGACATTCAAGTGAGCATGACTCTCCCAACCGCCAGGGCATATTCAAGTCAATGAGAGTGATAGTTTGCTAGTGCAATGCCAAATCTGTCAGACCACTGGACTAGTCATGCGTAGGGTTATCGATATTTCCCGAATATTTGGGCTAAGGACAGAAGGTCAGATGTCGGATGATTGACCATCTGACATCTGAGTTCACTTGTGTAAATGTATAAAGCATGAAACCGCTAGATATTGATTAAAAGTTGGACTAGGTGATGATATTCGATTTTCATGACAAATCTAATTAGTAATATTCCTTGTGTTTTCTATGTTTTAATATTGTCAAATACCTATAAGAATTACGCCTATAGGTATTTTATGTAATAAAAAGTAACAACATTAATTATTCCTTAAAAATATATCTTAGGATAACCAGAGTCTCATTTTTTACATTATACTTAATGAACGCCTTCTTTGTCGTCTAATTAAAAGAACTTCTTCTAGAAAAGTATTACTACAAAATCTTAAAAGAAAAACTAGAACCCGGTACCTATTTCAGTAAAAACTTGAGAAATATTTTTAATTTTCATCAAGTGAATACAATTACTTAGGGACAATAGAATATTTTTGTTAAACTTTGAAAGTGGCACCAGTGACAGAAAAGTTGAAAGGGAATCGTTTGTCTTGGTATGGGCATGTGAAGAGATGGGATAAAAACGCATGTGACCAAAAGAGTTATTAATATTAATTTAGATGGATGGAGAGGGAGAGAAATCCCTAAGAAAATAAGGATGGATTGTGTGAAGACTGATATGAATGAAAAGGGAGTCATTGAAAGCATGACGTTGGACAGGACGGAATGGAAGAAGGAAACATGTTGCACCGAACCCAAGTAACATGGGATAAGGACAGGAAGAAGATGAAGAATAGAATATTATTCAGATTATTGATAGGTCTCCGCGCGTTCCGACTAGATACCGCACTAACTAACAACTAATAAATAAATAACTAAAACCAATAGCTCCGTGGATGGGACAACTGAATATTATAGTGTGAACAAATTGCAAGGAGGCTAGTGTGCGTGAAAAATGGGCATGAAAAAGTGAAAAATAAAAACTTTTTACAAAAAAGAGAACCGCCTTCAAAAAGAAAAAAAATATAAATAACTTTAACACAGAACACACATGACTTTAGTTTCGGAAGTCGGTGGCTTTGTTCTGTTTGTTGTTTTGTATTGCCTTATCATATTTGAATTTGGGTGACCAAATTCAAATATAATAAGGCAATACAAAACAAAGAAGGATAAAAAAAACGAAAACGTCTTCTATGTATATCTTTAGTTTTTGTTGATTTTTTCAAAAAGCGCTGAATAAATTTATATTTCTTGTATACTAAAACCTTCTCCAGAATGTAACAAGCACTTTTCTGAAAACCGCATCAAAGTCAGTTCAGCCAAACGGGAGATAATCGCGGACAAACAAAGGTACCTACATACATACAAACATACGGGTTGAACTGAGAAACTCCTTTTTTATGAAGTCGGTTAAAAATACTCTCTACCTCCACCATTGGTTGCTAGAAGACAGACTCGGGTAAGCCAAAATTTGGCTTAGTATTTGTGGTCCTATTTGATAAGTACGTCGGCGGTATCTAGTCGAAGCGAGCGGAGACCTATCAGTAATCTAAGAGAATATTTTTGTTGCTAATGTGATAACAGAAAAATATAGGCGTCGACTCGAAAACCATCACCCTTTTTAGGTAAGAACTGGAAAATATTCAACGGGCGAATTTTATCTGAACGTGATCAGCACATTTGACCCATGTTCAAGAGCTGTCAAGAGTCTTTGTCATCATTGTACTGTACGGGAATATTGACACTGACAGTTTGGAATTGACACCAACAGTTGACATACTTTTTCTGAGCTGTCAATACGCGATTCCCAAATAGATTTTGTAAAATGTGACGTCACTTGTTTGTGTAATTGACTAAGTATTTATTGATTTCAAAGCTGAAAATCTAACTTTACAATTAATTGAAAGTTAATCGTGTTTTTGGGACTAAAATAAAGTGTATTTTGAGAGAAGCTATGTATTGAAATGGTTTGTTTGATGTGTCAACCCAACTGGTGAAATTCGCCTAAATTAATCTTTACAAATAAACGCTTTTTTACTTTCACTGCTTACAACCTCTATAATCTTTTAGTCTTTTGATACATTTTTCATTTGCTATCAACCACTTTATGAATTCATTGCTTTATTTTTATATGGACAAGCACATATATGTATACAGCCCGAAACATTATAATTTAAATCTCTTTAATTTTTTAAGTTTATTGGTGCATTTTTCGTTTAATATCTACCACTTTATGAATTCATTGCTTTATTTTTATATGGACAAGCACATAAGCAGCCCGAAACATTATATTATAACACATTATTCAGGTAGGTTTTAAATAAAATATTTTTTTTAAACGATTTTAGACATTAAATTCATATCAACTATTTTGACTGTTTTATGATTTTCTATTTTACATTGATATTGAATGAGACGCTATAACACAGGTTTAATAAAATACATCTAGAAGATTTAATAAAAAATGCTTGAACATTACTTACGTCAACTGTTAAATTACACTCGATTCTTTATATTTTCTCTCGTTCTTACGCACGATTTCGTTGAAATATTTTTCGTACATAAGACCTTTAACGAGTTAAACCAAAATTTTACGAGGTACCGAACAATTTGCATTGTACTGTAACCCACTACAGATAAGACGCCGAATAAATTGAAAATCTATCTAACTCACACATACACACACGTAGAGTACACCTACTTACAACGCTAAAAAACTGTCTGCGTTTCAATTTTCAGACACGTAATTTTGTGAACGGTAGATTGTATAAAATACTGATGATTATGGTATAAAAGTTGCTTATAGGGTTGAAAAGTAATACAACGATGCTTTTAATATCACTTTTATAATTTGTGACGTCACGGTTGGCGCGGTGGTTGAGCGATGAAGTCCTGCGCTGCGTGTCGTGGGTTTGTTTCCCGCACGGAACAAATATTTGTATGGCCAATAGATAGTTGTTCCGAGTTTGGTTGTTTGTGACACAAGAGAAAATTCCTAGTGTGGGGCAACATTAAAAATAATAATAATAACTTCAGCCTATTACTGGTCGGGGTCCCTTCGGAGCGTGTGGCTAATCCATCTCCACTTGCGACGTTTGATCTGGCGGTCGATCGGGCTCTCGTGGCATTGCTCTAACAGCTCTACGTTAGAGATGGTCTCGGGCCAGCGGCGAGCATCGGAATGACGTGGAGCGAGGTGAAGCGTGAAGCTCAAGATCGATCGCGCTGGAGGACATCTGTGGACGCCCTCTGCCCCATCTAGGGGACACAGGACTTTAAGTCAAGCCTATTACTATTCCATTGTAGGGCAAAGACCTCTTCTCATACAGAGAATGTACGAGCATTAATCACCACACTTGCTCAAGGTGGCTTGGCAATTTTAGACTTACAAAAATGATAAGACCAGAAGGCTAATTCACGTAATTTTATGTCACGCCGATAAAGTTGTAGTGCAGTTGCAGTTAAGTTCAAGTTTGAGTGTTAAACGGTATTCTTGTAATCTTTGAACTGCACGTAAGCTGCGCGTGAACTTCTCGTCAACTGTACGACAACCAAACTTACTAGCCATATGAGAGAAAAAATATTACTCACTAAATAATCGAATAGAATTGATTACATTTCTATGACGTTATATTACGGAGAGAACAGATTGATTTTAGTGCTTTTAACTGTCATTTTGAGACGTCAAACGAATAGTAGAATACCGATCATGTGGCGTTCCGAAGCACGCACCAAAGACGCGCAACATTAGAATGCCGTTATTGCGCTCGCGTGACGCGTACTTGACGCAAGTGTGTCTGACAGCGGTAGAGAATACGAAAAGCGTTGTTTTGATCGAAACTTAACTGCAACTGCACTGCAATAGCACTTCTTTAGTTACGTGAATTAGCTCACAGGTTTCCTCACGATGTTTTCTTTCACTTAAGTCAGTGATGTTTAAGATAAACTTAGAAAGTTCTTACGTCCTTTTAATATGTTTTATTATAATAGTAAGTTATAATAAGTCATGAGCTTATATTGGGATCAGCTTCTAGTTTAACCAGAAGCTGCTAAATACCAATGCTTTTGGACCATTGGAACGATTGCCTATCAAACATCCACTACCCAGTTACTGGGTAACACGATAGAGCTTAGTAAGACAGTCAGATTTTCTGGCTTTTTACTATCTATAACTATACTGTCAAATATCTAGGAATGACAGCCGGGGCTTTTCGTGCTTTCCAAGGCACGCTGCGGCTACGGTATAAAATTTATGATCATGGTATGATAATCATGAACCAATCTCGGCAAGTTAACCATGCATAATCGATTCGCACGGCTATTTTGCAGTATAGTATAAAGGGATAAGTTCGGTTTGTGGTTTGGACAGTTTGTATTGAGTTTTTGTCTTTATTTTCAGATACTCGTATTGATTTAGTTCAGGACTTTCGTAGATTAATATTGCGTTAGGTTTCTCAGATATTTTATAAATTAAATGAAGATTTAGGTTCGTTACAGCGGGTATTCATTTTAGATTTATGATAAATAAGGGTTTTTCATAAATGGAAGCTAGACCGTACCAACTTACTGGCAACTACTTACTACTACTGGTACTATCAATACTACTACTATAATATTGTAAAGTTTATTATTTCTGATTAACCAGACTTAGAATAGAATAAAATTAAAATGTAAAATACGCGTAGATTAGATTGATGAAACCTAAAGGGCAATTTGCAACGTCCGCATTCAAATATCTATAATGTCACTTTCCCCGCGACTTCGTTACCGTACCAATTTTTTCTTACGAATATCTAATTTTTTTATAGTAAAATATACCCTACAGCACTCAGTGATAACGTTGCTTTTATTTCTAATCTAAGGATTTTCAGAATCGGACTATTAGTTTCGGAGATTAGCGCATCAAACAAACAAGCTCTTCAGTTTTTTTTTTTTATATTAGTATAGATTTACCTACAAGTTTTTGACATTGATTGTCGCTGAGATTGCGTCTATATTTTGAACGATTTTAGTTTAAACGAAAAAATTTTAAAAGGTCACAACCCCATTTTATTCCAAACAAACCCTTTCCCCTATACTTCCGAAAAATATAAGAACTGATGGAATATTTTTCTTTTATTCCAAAACCAACATGGAAACACGCCAACGCTTCATTCTTTTTCACTAATTGGAATTGCTTTACGTCTCGGTCGGCCTCGACTTTTTAAATTGAATTCTTTTTTCGACATAATAATATGTAGCTGATGTTTTACTTGTACGTGTTGTATGAAGCCATTCAGTAACGAAGTATACGCTATTAGTGAAATGAAAACATAAATTTTGTAAAGTGAATTTCGTCGTGAAAAG
Organism: Charanyca ferruginea; assembly: GCA_947361185.1. Lineage (NCBI taxonomy): Eukaryota > Metazoa > Arthropoda > Insecta > Lepidoptera > Noctuidae > Charanyca > Charanyca ferruginea. The sequence goes on along the minus strand of OX376077.1, from coordinate 15,840,505 downwards.
TATAATGGACTTGTTTTTTTTAATTTTAGACTAGATTTGGATGTTTTTACCTATCTTGTGTTACTTTTTATTTGGAGATTCGTTGGATTTTTTACCAGTATATCCCGTGATTAAAACCATCTATTTTCGTTGCATAGTCTGGAAATCGATTCTAGCCGTTATTGCATTCAACACAAGGCTGATGATACACGATGTCTATGTTTTCTGACTACATAGTTGAATGGTCAATTTGCTTCATATTTATGTAATTACGAAGTCTCCATTTTACATTCTTATTTCCACTGATCTAAGTCCTGGCAAAAAAGTAAATCCACAATCTCTAAATAGTCAAATTAATTATGTCAATTTAATTTAATATATGAAATGTGTTATATTACTATCCAGCAATAACAATTTAATATACAGTCACCAAAAGAGATAAATAACCAGGTCGTCGGATAAAGTTGAAGTTAACTTAGAAACCGAAAGATTTATTCGAATGATCTTTATAAAGTAACTGTATAATCTCCATAATTTTTTTTTTACCGTAACTCACATTGGTTTCTAAGTAAACTTCAACTGTATCCGTCGACCTGATTTCTTATCTCATTTGGTGACTGTACATCCATTTATCATCATCATATATCAGCCTATTGCCGTCCACTGTTCCCCTAGAGATCGCCAACCAACTCCAAAATGTATCCTTATAAAATACTAGCTTTTGCCCGTGACTTCGTCCGCCTGATGTCGGTTATCGCGGATGCAGTCAAATTCGCAGATCAAAAAGCCTATGTCCTTCCCCAGGATTTAAGCTATCATCATAGCAAATTTTATCAAAATCGATTCAGTCGAATCATCGTGAAAGCGTAACAGACAGAGTTACTTTCGCATTTCGCTTCGCTTTTTTTTTTTAAAGTATGGATATGGTTGGATTTCAAAATAATCAACGTTAAATAGCAAGTTAAATAGTTTTCGCCGAACTGAACTTAGTTAATGATCCTAGTCGCACGTAGATATCTAAGACTATAGCGTCCTTTACCAGGTCATCTGTTCCTCTGATCAAGAAAACTGCGAATAAAACTCCATTACACCCTAATTTAGTCTAGCTTACGCACTCTATTTATTATGTACATTTATTCACAACATAAGCTCCCACCCTAATAAACTCAATGACGCAGAAACATTTCCTGACAAAAAGAACATTTTCTCCAATTCCAATAAACTACCGTCAGATAGGTAGACAAGATAAACTGTCATGGAGAATTTGTGCCGCAACTCTCAGCTCTAGGTGAAAAGTAGAAATGCTCCACAACAAATTCATGAGGTTTTGCGGATAAAACTTTCGATGTATTTGTTGTGAGCTTAAACCCAACCTACTTTGGTAGTTAGGTATCCACCTATGTAGATTTCGCGGTAAACCCGGACTAGTATTTTGTAAAGTTGTTAAAGTTTCCTGGAATTACATGGGTTTGCAAATTACATAGCCCTAAATATTGGGCTTGATTTTTCATGTACAATTTACTAAAGAAAACCTACCTTTTGTAAATTATGTTGGGCGAAAATGAGTTTATTAGAATAAGAGAAACAGTCGTCAGATTCATAAAATAAATTTGTAGGAACAAAGTAATAAGATTTTTAAATCATTCTTCGGGATAACAGAGTGAACAAACCAAAAGCCAAAAGTCAAACCATATTGGGAAGTAGGTTGCCTATTTTCCACCTAATAATACCTATCATTTTCGCAATCGACTGGCATTCAAGGCAACTAATTAAATACATTATGCAAGAAATTTTACAGAGGGAGTCTGGCTGCTAAGTAAAATAAACAAAAAAATATAATTATCGATAAAAAATCCTAACATATAAAAACGCATGCAGGCCTACAACTGATTGACTGAACCTGGAATATAAATGCGCAAAAATATATTCTTCTACGTAATTGCCTCGAATATCTTCTTAGTCTAGTATTTAAACCTTATAGACATTTAATCACCTGCCATCGTACATCTGAAAGAAGTAAAAGATCTATCAAAAAACAAATACCGATACAATTTGTATTATTTCAGACCGCAATACTCCTGCAAACAAATCCAGTACGAATCCTAGTACCAAATAGATGTGTCAACGGCTCCTGTCATCCACGTAGCAGGATTAGATTTGTTCGTCGTCCCTATTCGTTGGTACCGACGTTGTTACGTGAAGGAAAACGAAAGTATTCCGGATAACTTACCGATGTGTGACGCAGAGGACATTTTTCTCTATTTGCCTTTTTTTTTCTTTGGGTGATAATCTCATGTGGGTTTCTGGGGCACTTTTCGTGTTTCCGTACAGGATTTTTGTTGTTTGTGGATAGTACTGATATTCTAGAAAGTACTGTTGGTTTTAACTTTGTATCTTTGCTTACTGTTAGTACCAACTGCTGGTCTTATCTTTTAATAGTATATGTACTGTAAAGGACCTCTACAGTACCATATTCAGCACAAAATCGATAGTGCCTATAGAGTTGGAATTGAAAAGAATTATTACAATCTTGGCAACAGACGAATTGATTGCAACCAAAAGCATTTTAGTATTACTTTGTCTTTTCCATAGCATATTCTATGGTAAAGATTTAAATAATCTAAAAAAGATGACTATCAACGTTGGTTGCACCACTAGTTCTTATGATAATCCCTCCCAAGGAACGTAATCATGTTTGTCTGTCAAATCTGGTCAGTAATACTACGAATGGGGATTTCATGTCAAAATTAACGCCAATTTTTGACTGAAATGAATACATTCGTTGTGCTCGTTGGTCCTTTTACACTTTATATTCCGTTTGTATAATATTTTCTGGTCTTTTATGCTTTGCCTTGGAGTTCGCTTCAAAATTGATTTGGAAAATGATCTCATTTAGAAGACATTAAATCAAACGGTTCTGTTTGATGTCCCTTCTTATTGATGAGATGAAAAATGATCCAGAATTTTCAATTTCATGAAATTGGAAATTAAGTGGGATATATTTTTAGAAGAGCGTTATTTAAAAATTAATAGATTGTAAAAAAATAGAATCAAGTAAAATAACCTTGAAAATAAAATAGATGTTGGTAATAGAAAGCTCTCTATAATAACGAGAGTATATAGTTCGTATTTAATCAGCTTTTGCAATGACTTAATTTGGCTTGAAAATGTTACTACCGCTCTGCGTAGTACATATTCATATTTTTACTAAATAATGTACATAGCATGTTTCACTCGCGTCAGCGTTGAAATACACGTGCAGCTGAAACATGTCCTGCGAAAAAACTCGAAAAGGAAAACTAAAACTGTCTAAAAGGACCAGAATATTCCCCGAAATTTAATTTCTGTTTGTGGCGTAAAAAGGTACAGTGGGTTACCAACTTGCACTCAGTATTTTACACAAACATTTCGTAGTGTCAAGCGTTTTTGAACTACGTACAGTGCGTCGTTTACTGTTAATTTGACTGATTTTGCACTTACACTAGCTTGCAAATGGTAATAGTATCCAGGTACAAAATACGTCATTAGTAATTATGCTGATATTATTTGAGATAATAGTTTTTCAGTATCTGCAATTTTCATCAGTCATGTAGAAATAGGTATAGCTGTGCCTGTGTTATTTTTAGATGTATAGTATTAAAAAAGCTATGACTATGACCGTGTAAGGAATAAAGTGATGCACTTAGTAATGTTACTTTATTATGTTATATTATATAAAAAAAATAACGAAGCAATTTCGAACAGCCGACAATGTAATCAAACGAATTTCTTAGCAGTCTGGTTTTGGCTTATTTAGTAGTAAATATGTACGTACCTATATTATCATAATAAAAACTAAATTGGATATATATTTATATATATTTTCAGCCTGGATTTTCCCACTGCTGGGCAAAGGCCTCTCCACTCTCCTTCCAACTCTCTCTGTTAAGGGCTAATTGGGGCCAGTCTTTTTCGAAGGAATCTAGATCATCCCGCCATCTCCGCCTGGGCCTGCCGCGATGTCGCTTGCCATGTAGAGGAACCCATTGGGTTGTACGTTTGGTCCAATGATCGTCTGTCTGATAATTTGGATATGTCTCAAATAAAAAACGCGTTAGTCTACGCTTATATTATAAACAAGCCTGCTCAATCCGATTACGAAAAATCTTAACTTACACTATTGCAAAGAGTCACAGGATATATTTTATTTGATTTTGACGCAGACAAAGTCGCGGGCAGAAATTAGTATCTAAATAAGCCAACAATATTTATACTTAGTCAAATATCATATTTTAAACAGGTACCTAGTACTTGTTTTTCATTTACACTAAACAGTCGATGCCAGAAAATACGAAAATATTACACAACCATAGTATGTTGCAGTGAAAATAAATACCCTCACAGCACTTAACCCCTTTTCGCAGTCAAGAAAAGATATTGAAGATAAACAACATAAACAAACGTCAACCCTCCAACTGCAGCGGCTGCGCGGGTATAAAAATACCGAGGCATAAAAACGATTTTGAAACTGGAATCGAATCTCCTCGAGTGTCGCTAGATTGAATTGTTACAGCTATATCTTGCAGACACGGGGTAACTAGAGCCCCAACATTCGCGACATTTCCGTGTGAAACTACTTGATAAAGTCGGCACAGTTGAAATGTTGCCTGAACAATTTCCCTTGTGGTTTGTTTGTTTTTTATCAGAAACTATCTGACCCGACAGACGTTGTCTTACCTACCATACCTACCCCACCTATCCTACCTACCCTACCTACTCCATCTACCCTATCCTACCTACCCTACACTACCTACCTACCAACCTACCCTACACTACTTACCTACCCTACCCTACTCTACCTACCTACCTACCTACCCTACCCTACCTACCTACCCTACCCTATTTTCTTTAATACAAACCTTCTTCTGCCAACAACGAACACAATGAAAAAAGAATTTAGTATCCAATTTGGTCCAGCCGTCCGGAAGTTTTGCTTACATACATTTCGGCGATTCATTTTTATATATATATGGATAAATAAGTCAGGAGGGAAGCATTCATCTTCTGCCTAGCCTGTTTCCAACTATGTTGGGGTTGGCTTCCAGTGTAATCGGATACGGCTGAATACCAGTGTTTTATACGGAGCGACTGCCAGTCTGACATCCACAACCCAGTCTTCTTCTTCTTCTTCATACCGCTGGCACGACAGTCTTTTATATTTGTTTGGCCCAAAATTTAGCCACTTCCACGGCATCGCCGGTGGCAGTGCATAATTCATTCCGATTGCATGCTTTGGGGCACATGACATGAGGTCGGTCATGGTTTGCAACTCGGCGTCACATTAACCAGTTACCCAGTTACTGGGTAACACGATACCTCTTGGTAAGACTGGTTGACAGACTTTCAGGCCTCTGACTACCCATAACGACTGCCAAAGATCTACGAATGACAACCGTGACCAACGGCTTTACATACTTTCCGGGGCACGGAGGGAACTCGGTATGAAATGGATGGTCACCCATCCATAGACCGACCGCGGCAAGCGTAGCTTAACCTTGATCGATTTTTTACTTGGCCACGAGCTCCACACACATCTGAAAACCTGAATTAAATACATCACACCTGCGCTCCGTTTGATGCCAGTTATAAAATTCATCCATGGCACGTTGGAAGCACTATTACAGACTTCGTTTACTAAACCCGACACCTCATTACTGTACGTCACTGTACGCCGAACAAAGGCACTTTCTGGCATCTGGGATCCTTTCCTGTGGTAAATATGTTTTTCAGCCAGTCTCGAGCATTTTTTTTTTATTTTTGTTAACGTTCAACTGTTTTTTTTTTTCTGGAGTTTCAAATGTTTTCAAAGAAGCTCTCCTGACACTAAAAATCAGGGTGGAACTAATTTAACTTAAAGCAATCTATTCCCCTGGTTTCAGTTAAAAAGTGAAGACCCCACAGCGTCTAAATTTTATATCTCCTATTTTATACACTTTTGTATAAAATAGGAGATATAAAATTTAGACGCTGTGGGACGCAATACATAAAAACCTAAGGAACATCAGATTTATTTTTATTGAGCAATGAGTAATTTTAACTCTCGTCTTTGTGCTTTCCACCGTAATCGCATCCGTTACCTAATATAACCTTTGTAAAAATATTTCGGGTATTTCTACTATTAAGCTAAATACTAAATAAAAATACATGTGTTATGTACAAACTTATCTAGAATTAAATATGTAAGTACAGTCAACAGCAAAAGTAGATGATCAAAATCAGAAATTCAATACTAATGAACGGAGTTCGCGTCAGAACTGTGTGGCGTCGAAGTGATTCAAAAGTATGTGTGTGACAATCACATACTTTTAATAAATAAACTAGTAATAAATTATATAAATTAGTGTTAGTAAATTAGTATTGAATTCCTGATTTTATCATCTACTTTTGCTGTTGACTGTACCAAACTTAAATATAAAAATATTACGTACAATTAAATAAGACCCGTTTTTTTTTAAATTGTACACAATATTTTCTTATAAATTTATATTTCTTAGCTTATATAATACTCTAAGAAATTGGTTTGATGTTACAATAAAACCTTTGTAACCTTTTATAATCTTGTACATTTTCACGTTAACTTTACTAATAATAAAATGTTATCTGAGAGAAGCTACTTTCGGTTTCAGTAAGTAAGTATCAATTAAACATTCACAAAGGAAATCATGAAAGTTTAATTGTGAATAACTTAATGATTAAAAGGTTAATTTATTGGTAAGACTTTTTGGGAGATGATTTATGTAAAGGGAAGTTTTTTATGTAACTATTATTATTGGACTAAAGCGCGTAGCTTAGGGCTCTTACACACAAGCGGTATGTTGCCAATGGCAGAGGTAACTGCAGCCGTCGACATGACAAGTTCAAAGATCAGCGGTAGCCGTCGTCGTCGTCGTTTGAAGTTGGCATGTCGACGACTGTAGTTATCTCTGACGTTCGCAACATGCCGCTCGTGTGTAAGAGCCTTTAGTGAAAAAAAACCGGACAAGTGCGAGTCGGACTCGCCCACCGAGGGTTCCGTACATATTTGCAGGTACATATCCATACTTCTATACTAATCCAGTCTTTAATCTACTTAATATTATTAATGCGTTTTTTGCGACATAAACGGCCGTATCTTTTTTTCACGTTAATATAGAGGGTTGATTTTTTTACAGAATCAAGGGACCGTAGATTTGAGTATATGGTTTTAATTTCAACTCGATACCTCCACGCGTTCCCGAGATAAAGGGTCTTGACAGACAGACAGACAGATGGACAACAAAGTGATCCTATAAGGGTTCCGTTTTTTCCTTTTGAGGTACGCAACCCTAAAAATCGTACGTATCGACTGGTCATGATGCTTAAGCTACGCTTGACGCGGTCGGTCAGTGGATGGGTGACCATCCATTTCATACCGAGACCCTCCGTACCTCGGAAAGCACGTAAAGCTGTTGGTCCCGGCTGTTATTTGTAGATCTTTGACAGTCATTATTGGCAGTGAGAAGCTAGACAATCTGACAACCAGTCTTACCAAGGAGTATCATGTTACCAAGCCACTGGTTTGTGGAGGTCAGATAGACAGTCGCTCCATGTAAAACACCGGTATCTTAATACTTAATACTGTTAAAAAGGCTAGGCAGATGATGATTGTTATTGGACTAGGAGGTGCCTTTTGCCTAGCATTGGGCAACTTAGCCTCACAAAAATAAAACTAATTATTTCAATTCCATTTGCCCGTAGGCTCCAGGGTTTTTCTTTCAGTGGAAAGCTTAATTTAAAATAATCTGCTAAATTCATACTAATATACTAATATAATATTATAAATGCGAAAGTAACTCTGTCTGTTACGCTTTCACGATGCAACGGCTGAACCGATTTTGATGAAATTTGGAATGAAAATAGCTTGAACGCCGGGAAAGGACATATGCTACTTTTAAATCAGCGACTTGGTCTGCATCCACTATAAACGACATTCACGCGGACGAAGTCGCGGGCAATACCTAGTATCAGTATAAGGTAAAATATGTGACACATTGAGCACACAAATTCTTCTCTGAGTCAAACTCAAAATCATTGCACATAATTGTGTTGTTTAGGTCAAAAACTGCTGATCTTGTAATCGTTAAACAAAATTGTTTGATTGCGAAAATAAAGAGGCATTTTTTTCAGTGGAAAATCCCATTTATCATTTTCCTCCTAAAGGCAGATAGATACTTACTGAAAAAGATAGGTAGGTAAGTGCCGCAATTACGTATCCATCAACACTTTAAGTACGTTATCTTGTTACTTGTACATTACGAGCCCTTAAATTTCACCTGAGCGAGGTTGCTCGTAAAAAATATTCAAACTTACAACTTTAGTGTTAATAAAAACCTTGGAATAGTTTGTAACGAGAGTTGTTGCATTTGTGTAAGCGTGTATGAGTATACTTTTATTATTGACTAGATTTTTCCTGCGATTTCGACGGCGTGAATGTTTTTACGGATCTCTAATTTTGTTTCCGCGGCCCATAGTAATATTATGTACAATTCCAAGCAAAAGGGAGTTTGGCCGTCAAAAAGTTCATCAAAATCTCGTCCACATCGCTGTCAATGGGACACGTGCCCAACAGACTGGCAGCATTGCCACGTTGTATAGCTATGCTGATTCTTTGACACAAGAATAGACCAACCTTGGGGTCACATGAAGAGTGTGGAAGCAAAGCGCTTGGTTCTGGACCGTGGACTTAGATGAAGCGAGCTCAACTCTTGGAATGAGCTTGTACCCTGCACCTAAATTTTAAGACTGCAGGTTTCTTTTGTGTGAGAAGACAAAACAAAAACAAAGATTTGTTTTTTTTTTAAGTGTTGTGGGATGCTTGTTGATGACCTGCCAAGCGTGGGGATTATGGCAAACCCCCCCTTATGGGGAAGGCCTTTGTTCAACAGTGGACGTCTTCCGGCTGATGATGATGTGGGATGACATTTACCAACTACCATTTGAACTCCTAATCAATATGGGTATAGACTAGATGTCTTTTTCAGGTACAGGACTTTACTCCTACAGCTGTTCCTAGATACTAATTCGCATTACTGCCTGTTAAAAAATAAACAATACGATAAGAAATATAATTATTTAGAAAGAATTTTCAATACTTCGTTGTTCATAACTTTGAAGGTTGCATTAAAACAGAAATTGATTGATTGAGCCGTTCTCTAAAGCTGATGTTGCCACGTCACACATTGTTAGAGATAATGTATGGTAACAAACTTTCTCATTGTATTTTATGATGATGAAGCATGTGTAAGAGTGTAAAAGGAACGAGTTTTATTTGGAACTTGTTATATTTTTGCTAGAAAGGAGATGGTAACAATGTAAAGCTGAAACCGGGATTTGCAAACAGAGTTTGTTAATGAGGTTCTTTGCCGATGCTTTTTTTCATCACGTGGCTAAGTAAAAGCCGTCAACCGTCATTGATCAAGGTTAAGCTATGCTTGCTGCGGTCGGTCTGTAGATGGGTAACCATTCATTTGTACCAAATTCCCTCCGTGTCTCAAAAGCATGTAAAGCCCGACTGTCATTCGTTGATCTTTGGTTGATCTTTGTTATAGGTAGTCAGAAGCTAGAAAGTCGGCATTCAGTCTTACCAGGGGGTATCGTGTTACACAGTGACTGGGGTGTGGAGGTCTGACTGGCAGTCAGACCATATCATCATCATCATTTCAGCCGAAAGACGTCCACTGCTGGACATAGGCCTCCCCGAAGTGTCGCCATATTGACCGGTCCCGTGCGACTCGCATCCAGCGAAACGCCGCAACCTTCACGAGGTCATCGTTCCACTTAGTGGGAGGCCTTCCAACGCAACGTCTTCCGGTTCGCGGTCGCCACTCCAGAACTTTTCAGCCCCATCGGCCATCCGTTCTGCGAGCAATGTGCCCTGCCCACTGCCACTTAAGTTCGGCAATTCTTCGGGCTACGTCGGTAACCTTGGTGCTCTTACGGATGTCCTCATTTAGACCATATAAAACACTGGTATTCAGCTTAGACAGACAGTAGTTAGTTGTATTTGGTTAGACTGGAAGCCATCCCAACATAGTTGGGATAAGGCTAGGCCATCTAAACGTGTGTCTTCAAAGCGTTCAATAATGTAATTAGAAAACTACCTATTCCTCTCTTAGAAATCACTCCTATGAAATATCTTAACACTTTTCTATATTACTTCACTCTTATCAACAGCTGAAAAAGCAATTACAATTAAGCTATTCATATAACACGGGATAGATTAATAGCTATAATGGTAACCCTAATTACCTCGTACGAACATATTTTACGTAAAAAATGGGTCATCCTATTTTCCCTAGGGTCATATAGGAGGAAACTCCATTAGTATAATAAAAATATCGATATGACGTAAGTAACCATCCCCAGGGATATCGGAGAAGGTAGAATGTTGTTGTAATTATTACCCATCTGAGTGTTTATAATTATCGTGAAAACGTTTCCGGAAGGGTGTGAAAATGTTGTTTCGAACACGGTAAACTGTTGCTTTTATAATTATGTGAGGGAATGTAAATTTTAATTGTTGTGGATAGGTTACATATTGTATGAAATTTTATTGTGACTTTGAATTTGAAGAATTTGAGCTATTTTTTATAGAAATATAGAACACACAATCAATCCTCAATTAAACGCACTCATTTAACGATATTTTTGGTAAAAACACTTTAATTATTAGGATAAATTCAAATCATCATCATCATCATTTCAGCCGAAAGACGTCCACTGCTGGACATAGGCCTCCCCCAAAGGGGGGGTTTTTCCATAATCGCCACGCTTGACAGGCGGGATGGCGATCGCAGTATGGTTGTTACAAGGCACAGAGAACGCTGCTGCCCATTCTCTGGCAAGTCCCTTAGTCGCCTCTTACGACACCCACGGGAAGATATGGGATGGTGCTATTCTTTACGTCCGAGACCATAGGGACATTAATTCAAATACAATGATAAAACCGATGCATCACCAGGGTGGTCTTATTCTGTTGAAAAGTCTTTTAGAAAATATGAATTTGCTTTTGTTTACGCCTTAAAGATACGACAATGTGCACGTGATTATTAAAAAGCTAACCAAGTTTTATCATCTCCAGTTCAGTTCCTCTTATAATAAATTCATTCACGAAATCAATTCATCATTTCTTTTACTACATAGTTAAGTAAGTAGGTACGTCTTTGTCTTTATTGTTTAAAGCAGAGAGGAACAATACACATTTTATGCTCTCCTAGTACTTTGTGTGCAAATTACAGGAATAAAAAATGTATAAAGTCTTGAATGACTTGTCGTCACGCTAAAATCGTTTGCTTGTAACAGTATTAAAATGCTTTTTAGTAAGAATGTAATTTAAGACAAACATTTTATGGTGAAGGAGATAAAGGTACTTATGAAAGCTAGAGTCTTAGTGGGAGTAAATCATTTCCTTGATGGTTTAAAGGGACATGAACACTATCTTATTTTGTCAGTTACAGGATCGAAAGTTTTTGGTCTAAACTACACAAATGTGCAGTGATTTTGACCTTAAGTTAAATAATAGATTTTGTGCTCAATGTGTCATGTCTATTCCCTTATTGTTAAAAGCAGATTATTATTCGTATTTTTGATGGAAATATTTATTTCTTAACACGTTAAAAAAATACACAAAATCATTTTTTTTTATGACTCAGGAAAATGGTACTTACAATTAGGGATTTGGTCAAATCACGGTAGATGCTACAATAAACAACTCCGCTAGGTTATTTCCCTGAAGAAAGTTAGTAATTTGATAGAATCCCTAAACTGGTTCAGTAATGTCTAAAAATAGTGCTCCGCTCTTAGCCTAGAGACCCAAGCTGACAGCAGTTAGTGATCCAGCGTTTCACCATGCTGGATCACTAACTGCCGTCAGCTGGCCTTCTCACAATGCGTGTCGTGTTCAAGATGACCACCTTCTGCATCTGGTACTCGACCTGGCTGTTGAGCGATAGTTTTTCTTGGTATCGGTCAAAACTTATCGCTATCAAACCATTTAGCAGATGAGTTATTAACATACCTAATTTTGTCGCTTCAAATCTTATTATAACGAATTAATGTTGTTTTGTGGCACTGAACACCGCACTACGACTATAACTTCAAATTGCTCTCATCTTTTAGATATTCGGCCATCTTCGGGTATCATCGGCAAATTCACGAAGGCAACCGAATAAACCTCGTTACAGCTGTAATGAAATTAGTCGCAATTTGTTAGACTTGTTCACGATAGCTCTATTTCGTTATATAGTTTTTTTATTGGATCGTAGTAATTGAGATAGATCCCGAAGTACTTTTAATAATTAAGTTGTAGTTTCTCGCTGATTTAATTTTCTCCGAATAAGGGGAACGAAGTCGTCTCCCCACTGCGTTAAAAATTGGACCATCAATTGCCGCATCGAGGGAATTTCTAATAAAACTTTTTCGTTGCCTTAGTAATTAAACCGGCTTCGGCAGTCGCTTACGACGCATTTCACATAAGGCGGGTGTTTATAGCTAACAATAGTATACCGTTATATATATAATTATATTGTCTTGATAATATTCAAGCTTCCCATCTTCCTAACACGTCGTGTTGTGCTGGGGCGGCTGCTGCAGGTGCCGAAAACCTCAAACGGCGTAAATATAATAACCTTCTTGGAAGTTATATATTTGAGCCGTTTGGGGTTGAAACACTAGGGCCATGGGGTCCGAGTGCTCACCTTGTTTTTAGAGACATTTCTAAGCGGCTGGTCGACTCTTCACGTGACCAGAGGGCAGGCCTTTTCTTGGGCCAAAGAATTAGCATTGCCATTCAACATGGTAATGCTGCTAGCCTTCTGGGCACTTGTCCCATTGTGACCGATGCGGACGAGTTTTTTGATGCCCTGTGAGCCCTCCATTGTACATAATATAAATATATTTTTTAATTTATTTTTAAGCTTTGTACATATTTAGTTCTTTTAAATGTAGTAAATAAATAATAAAAAAAAGCTAAATGAAGTAAATATCTACTTTATTTATTCGGTTCACTTGTTCTGCTTACATTTGTCATTGCTTTTATGTTTTGTAGGTAGGTACCCAATACCATTATATATCTACCTACAATTGTATAAGATGAAGTCGATTTAATCATTAAAATTTTCTGAGTATCTAACATTACCACATTTTTGCGATAAACGCTGTAAGTATTTTAAAACATTGTGAACACAAACTATAAATAAAAATTTCAATGAGTTTTACTCAAATAATCGTAAAACGTAGATATTGCGATATTGTAATATTTCCCCAAGAATGTTTGTATTTTCTAAAGCTCCTACAAAAATGAAATTCCTTGTAATCTATGATTTTGCCTATAATTTTCAATACTGGTGGAAAGGTTGACACTTCTTTTTCATCATCATCATTATCATCAACCGTTGAACAAAGACCTCCCATATAGAACACCACTACGAGCAGAAACCTGTCGCTTGCATCCACCGGTTACCCGCGACCTTAACGATGTCGCTGTTCCATCTGGTGGGAGGCCTACCAACGCTCGACAATCACCAACGACAATGGGGAAGGGACGTTCCTTCCCCATCGGTTATCGGTTCTTCGAGCGATGTGACCTGCCCATTGCCTCTTCAACTTGCATATTTCTTTTTATAGGCTTGTATACTTGCATATTAAATAATACAGCATGAGAGCAACATCATGGTCGGTTCCAGTCTTACCATTTATGTAGCTGAATGTTGAGTGTTATACATAGAGCGACTGCCTATCTGACCTCTTACTGGGTAACACGATACGCCTGGGTAAATCTGAAAAGAAAAAATAACAGTTTAAAAAAACTAAAAACACGCTTTTTATAGAAAACCAAACTAAAAAATAGAAAATAAATTTTAATAAATTATTTTATTTAAAAAAAAGCGTAGGGTGTTTTTAAGATATTATCAAAATGATAATTTTAGTTTGGTTTTCTATAAAAAGCGTGTTTTTAGTTTTTTTTAACTATTATTTATTTTTTACTTTTTAGTTTGGTTATATCTATATCTATAAATATTATGTACATTTATTCTACCAGGAGCGCTTGTGCAGTACCATCCTAGTATATAATAGCTGTTTTTTCGGCAACTAATTTTGAACGACTTATGTTTTTTTTTTGTTTGTTTTAATAATTTTATCAAATTAGTGTATTGTCATCGGTCCTCGATAAATCTACAAAGTTTGAACGAAATCTGGCCGTTTAAAGTGGGTCAAAATCGCGCCCAAAGAAGTCGGTTACAAACAAACATACAGGTGAAGCTAATAAAAAGCTGGTAAAAAAAGAATGCATAAATATATTTTATTCGGGAACACTACTAAATATTAGTAGCTAGTACGTACGCACTTTCTCCAGAATGAATAAAACAAAACCCTGAATAAATAACATTCTACAACAACTCGAGTTAAGCTTGCCAATCCTAGACGTATTTGTATGGGTATCTTAGGCCTAGCTTAGGGTCTCATAACTTTTAATACCAAGACTTAGAGCTAATCCCACTCGATATTACGTAATACTAAACGTACAACATTTTCATATAAATAAACATAACATTAATTGCGAACCGACTTGAAGTCACAGAGTAGCAAGTACATGGAGTGCCAATGGGATATTTTTAGTATAACCCGAACAAGTTAAAACCTTACTGGTCTTGTAATTTTTCAGTGCGTGAAATCATTGAGAGTTGTTAGTCAAAACAATGACTATGTAAATGTTTTAAAGAGAACAAAGTTCCTATCTGGCACTGGATTAGTGAAATGTGAATAAAAAAAACATCCTTTTAATTCCAGAGTAAGTGTGGTTGTGTATTTCTCATAAATTAACTTATCTAAAGTCGTGCATTTGCCGGTCTTACGCATCATTTTGTATAGTTACTCCATTAATTGTCTCCTCAGTGGACGTAACCAACGAAATTGATGTGACGTAGCTTATTTGTCATCAAACTATCCGCCATTGTGTTATGGCGTGATACGAACACACCCTGTATTTAACCTCGCCCTATACAGCGTGTAATTATGTTAGGTGTACAAAATTAGGCTTGAGTTGGAAAGTTTATTGATATTGTACTAATAATAGGCCAAATTACACATGTATGATGTCACGTTTGTATTCTCGAAGTATTTGATAGAAGCGTAGGTATTATTGTAGTTAGTATTAAACACGGAAATGTTGAGTTTATTTGCTACTAGCTTTTGCTCGCGACTTCGTCCGCCTAAATTTCGATTATGAACAAACAGACAACACAGACAGAACAGACACAGACACACAAACAGATAATAGACTAAATTGTTAGGAGGTTTTTTTTAGAGAGATAAAGGGAAGACACAATGTCTATTTCGTTGGCCAAGGGGGCAATCGCAGTATTGTTTTTGAATGTTCAAATTGCAATCTGTCTCAATCTGTCAATTATACCTTTATTTTTCATACATTTTCAATAAGTTTTTGACATTAATGATCTTAGTGCCAACTAAGATGAGATTACGATTTTGCACGTTTTTTCTTACGAGATTTGGCCTTCTGATCCTTAGTTACCTCTTTGTTAAAGTTCATTACGATCTGAAAAAAAAGACAAAAAAACATATGCATTAACAATATTGGAAGTGTCAATGTTGATTTAATAAGAACTATAATACCCTCCGGACTTTCCTATCGTAATAATAATAAAACGTTTAATTCGACCACAAAGGATCATAGCCACACACATTTATAACAATACCAGAAACACAAAACAATTAAATAAAACAAAAAATATAATTAAAATACACACATTATGTTACCTACTGATTTCGATTGCTCAGTAAGTGAACCATACAGCAATGGTTCAGGTACTGGCAATCGAACCTCAGCGCGAATGCCCTCAGGATGCTATTGGAGCTAGCCCGAACCCTGCGCACCGGGGATGTGCACCGCTTTCGCATAGTAGAATAGAAACAGTCTACTTGCGACTCGGCGAACATCCCTGACGCGCTGCAGAATCGGGGCAGCCCCATCAGCACCCTGAACGCATTATTATACTGCACGCGCAGGGCGTTGTACTGCCCGCGCGTGTACGAGACCCACAGGCTGCTCGTGTAGAAAGATGTACAAAATGCTTTGAACAGTGTTGTTTTTGCTTTGTGGTGTTGTTCTTCTTCTTAATGTATGTGGATTTAGTATACTGTGGCTGGTATTTCACAAGATGGATAGGAAATTAATCCTCACCGTTATGTAGTTTCTATATGATTACTAGCGGGTCCGGCAGACGTTGTTCTGCCCTGAAAATAAGAAAAACCCGACTACAACTCCACCTACCGAGTCGAATTGTGAATGTAAACTATTCTCGAATCTACTGGAATACACACAAATAATTTTATCAAAATCTGTCCAGTCATTTAGGAGGAGTTCACTTTCATACACACGCACAGAAGATTTTTATATATATGATACTACGTATCAATTATAGAAAAGGTCAACCTATATAGACAATTAATAATATTTTGGTAAGCAACTTCGTTCCCGGTGTTGTTTTTTTTTTTCTTTTTTTTGACAGGACCCTTCGCTATCTTACTACCCACCAAAGCTTCACCATAATCGGATTATTGACTTAGGAACAAATAGAGAACAAACACACCAACATTCCTTTTCAACCTACTTCAAAAAGAAGGAGGTTCTCAATTCGACTCTTTTTTTTTGTTTATTTGTTATGCGATTTCTCCGGCAAATGTACAGACGCCAGCACATCAAGCCATACCTAACTGTCAAATTTTCACAATTAAATATGAACCTTATGCTTTTGTAATAAAGTTGAAAATCTATCAAAGAAATTTGACAGATTGTAGTAGCTTGATGTGTTGGCCTCTGTACATCGATTTTGGAAATTATTTTTTTGATAGAAAATAACTTTAGCACAGAACACACATGACTTTAGTTTCGGAAGTCGGTGGCAATACAAAACAATAAACAGAACCAAGCCACTGACTTCCGAAACTAAAGTCGTGTGTGTTCTGTGCTAAAGTTATTTTTAACCCCCGACGAAAAAGAGGGGTGTTATAAGTTTGACGTGTCTGTGTGTCTGTGTGTCTGTCTGTGGCACTGTAGCTCTTTAACGGGTGAACCGATTTGAATGCGGTTTTTTTTATTTGAAAGTAGATTCTCTAGCGATGGTTCTTAAACATGTTTCATCAAAATCGGTTCAGCAGTTTTAAAGTTATCAGCTCTTTTGTTTGCTGCGGTAGGGATCTTAGACGCATACCGGATGTTTACTTTGCTTTCAAACATATTATTATAGGTGACCACACTGACCACACAAAACCAAACTAAATTACATTTAAAAAATTTAAAATAAAAATTAAATTAAAAATTTAAAAAAACCCCCAACGCAAAGCATAAAAGCGATTATGTAAAAAGTAAAAAATAATACTTTTGTTGAGCCATCAAATGTTTGTTCGTTGAAATGGCGCTATAATGTCGCGGCGGGGTACCGCTAAGTTTAAAGCAATAACTAAATATCTAAAATAGCGAACTGATGGTAACTAGATTTGCAACAAGATTAACAACTAGATTAGCAACAAAAATTTGATAATATCGAAGCAAATTGGTCGGAAATGCTGGTAAATTAATACAGTGAATGAAATTGAGGGACTGACTTACTTAGGCGGTACCCCGCCGCGACATTATAGCGCCATTTCAACGAACAAACATTTGATGGCTCAACAAAAGTATTATTTTTTACTTTTTACATAATCGCTTTTATGTTTTGCGTTGGGGGTTTTTTTAATTTTTTTTCACTTTTCAGTTTTTGAAGGCGGTTGTCTTTTTTGGAAAAATAGCTTTTTATATTATGTATCATCATTTCAGCCGAAAGACGTCCACTGCTAGACAAAGGCCTCCCCCAAAGGGGGGATTTTGCCATAATCGCCACGCTTGGCAGGCGGGTTGGCGATCGCAGTATGGTTGTTACAAAGGTACAGAGAACGCTGCTGCCCATTCTCTGGTGAGTCCCTTAGTCGCCTCTTACGACACCCACGGGAAGATATGAGATGGTGCTATTCTTTACGTCCGATACCATACGGACACGGATATTATGTATACATAGATAGGATATAAGAGAAAACAAATCTTAAAATTAATAATAATTGAGTTGAGCTTTTTGCCCATATTTTTCAAAAACATTCTGGAAAAGTTGTTTTGTGCGCTACAAAAGTAAAGTAGGACCATCCAGTTCAGTTTTTACTACGTGATTTATTAACATACGTAAATGTAGAACGTGAACGTAAATTATTTGCAAAAAGCGTGTTATGTGCATAGCTTTACACACTCATTTTCATGTTGGTTAGTAAACAAAAACTAGAGCCCACAGTTTACTATACTATCCTGACACACTTTATTTCTTTAAAAATGTTTCTATTGCCCATATAACTTAGCGATTTCCCGATAAACCCTTGGATTTAATGACAGCCTAATATTATGTGGATCCAATTTTTTATAGTTGTTGTAATAAATTGTGCTGACTCGATATCTGGTAGATACGACAAGGCCCAACACTTGACTTATAAGCCTTGAAATTGCTGATCTAGGAAAAAATATTCAGCACCTAGTATGCAAAATCAAGTGGATCTGCGCTATGATGCGGCAAATCGCTCTTGAAATAAGGCTAGCGATACTCTTAGATGATATTGAGAGCGTAACTTAGTTGACAAGAATGAAGGACAGAGGCATACAATTTAACGACTACTTGACTGAAACTACTGACTGCTGAAGACTACTGAAGTATTTAGAGTTTAAATAAACCAGTTTTATTTTTTAATAGGTATTGAATTATACTTCTATATTTGAGTTATTTTGACATAACTCTTTGATGAAGATGCTGCATGCATTTTTTATTTCAACTAGCCTGTGATGTCCTGGCAGCGGCCTAACCTAAGTCTCTCCAAGTATTCTTCTAGCACCCTACGTTGAGGCTTTTAAAAAAAAGTCAGCGGTTCCACGATGGCGCTCGACACCGCGTACCGAAGAAACGATTCAACTGTCTTGGATCCCGCAACGAAATTAATCAGAAATGAACAACCGCAACCGTAGTCAGAAAAAAGAAATATTTTGCACTTCTCTCAGAAAGGCACAAAGAGACAAATTTAATCACTTAATTAAAATAACAATAGCTGAACTTTGATAGCATTAGTCTCTAGTTAGGTATTAAATGCATTAGTTAGCAAAAAGCCAAGTCGTGTTCAATGGTGCAGTAAATCACAGTTCATAAAGTCAGCTCTGTAGGTAAGCGATTGCTG
Organism: Charanyca ferruginea; assembly: GCA_947361185.1. Taxonomy (NCBI): domain Eukaryota; kingdom Metazoa; phylum Arthropoda; class Insecta; order Lepidoptera; family Noctuidae; genus Charanyca; species Charanyca ferruginea. The sequence goes on along the minus strand of OX376077.1, from coordinate 15,821,209 downwards.
AAGTTCACTAAGTTTGGAACACTGAAGTATTAAGTACGTGAACTACCTAGTTAATATTTTAAACAAGTTTATGTATGAAGGAGTTGAGGTGACGTAGATTTCCATGTGTGAGAGGACGCTAAGGGATTAAATTATTTTGCTGATGTGGGGGGTTCGTCCTTATAAGGATTAAAAGAGTAATTCAAATAAATAATTTATTTTTTATACATTATTAAAATAATAAAAAAAAAATCGTGCGCCGCTTTTATTCCTGATCAAAGATTTTTGACAAATGGTAGGTATGTAAAAGTAGCCCACGCTTTTGGTTTTAAGCGGAATGCCAAAGAAAGCGTGTTTGTTTAGATTTTTAGGGTCCCGTACAAAAAAAACGGCACCCTTATAAGATCACTCGTGCGTCTGTCGGACCGTCCGTCTGTCACAGCCAATTTGTATAATAAATATTCTTTTTTCGGGGACAAATTAGGAAATAAAAAAAATAGTTTTTCAAACCTTACTGTGTTATATAGCAAATGAAAGGGCTCGTTATATTATGAGGAACTCAAATATGTTTTTGCTATTGTGAAATAAATAATTTTGATTTTGATTTTAAGACGAAAATCGACCTTTGCCCCCTGCGCTTCACTTCAATATGACATTTAGAAGTTAATTAAATTTGACATCCAAGATTTCCTTTCATAGTTACAAGTGAAGCTAAAAAAAGCGTACAAAATATTAAAAAAAAAAGATCTTTTATAAATATTACGGTTCGTCTACCTCAAAAATGAAGTCAATGTCACTTATTTATGTAAATTTTAATATTATTAGATTTTTTTTTTATAATCAATGTTTTATGAAACGATAACTATTATCTAAAACATTCTGTATTTGTTATAATAGTTAGTCCTAACTAGGTGTCCACCTATATCTACCTTATAATAATAATAATCATTTATTTGCCAGAATGTAGGTGTACAAAGTATGATGTTAAACATAGATAAATGTGGCCCATTTACATTCTACCAATACATGTGGTGTGCAAATATTTAATGTCACAATACAACTTAGGACAACACAGATAATTTTCACCCTAAAAAGCATTTCAATCCGAAAGTTCCCGTCAATTTTAACTCAATTAACGCCGTTGCCAAAGTAAGGTTAACCCAATAATTATTCATTGAAAATTATTAAGATACATGAACGTTTCGTTAAGCCTTGTTTAACTACAAAGACAGTTATATACGATCTTTAGTAAAGCATGTATGCTAACATTAAATGTTAGCCTTTTATCATCGTATACCGCAGACAATTCGCTTCAGGAGCTTTCACAGGCGTGACATCTATTACCAAATTATGATGATTATTATAATGATGACAAAGTCACAAATTGTCATTAAATTAAAGGAAATTTTAGGAGTCAGCCATGTCGAAAATCGTTTCTGATCGGCCTTATTTAGTTGATTTGTGGTTGTCTCCAAATGGGGAGGGTGTCTTTTGAAATGAAGCGCTGTGTCATCGTTGGGAGGGAGGGATTGTGAAAAAGCCTAGGGTCGAAATTGGTGTAGTATCTTCTAAATAAGTCCGAAAATGTATGTACGTGTTTTTGTAACATTAACGGTAGAAATTAACGAAAATCTTTATCATGATTGAGAAAATCTACATGTGTTTTAAACCCGATACCTACTTTTTTTAAAGTATTTATAACAGGGTTTTCATTCAAATCACGAATATAACAAAGTTCTTGAACGTGGGTAATTTTAGACGTAATTATAGTAGGTAATACAGATAGCAATAGAGCGAAACTTTCACTTTAATATATGAAATCCTTTATTAAATACTACAATTAGTGTTGATCACAAACGTTCACTTACGGAACAAAACCAATATACGCTTCATGACTTGATTTTTTTTTAAATGCCTTTTTAGGGTTTCGTACCTCAAATTAAAAAAACGGAACCCTTATAGGATCACTCTGTTGTCCGTCTGTCTGTCTGTCTGTCAAGACCCATTGAGTTGAAATTAAAACTGTATACTTAGGTCCACGGTCCCTTGAAGCTGTGAAAAATCATACTTCTGAGTTAACGTGAATAAAAAGATACGGCCGTTTATGTCGCAAAAAACGTACATTTCGACATTTCGAATCAAAATTTATAGAGTACTTTCCGTTGACTTAGAACTATGAAATTGGGCAAGTCATTTTGTCTTATACCATGAATATAAAAAAAAGTCAGAAAACTATTCATTTGTAATTAAAACATAAAAATATGTTCTTTATTTATAACGAGCTTTTGTCCGCAATTTGGTTCGTGTGAATATCAGTTATCGCGGATGCAGACGAAGTTCCGGATTAAAAAGTACCCTATGTGCTTTCCCAGGGATTACGCTATTTTCATACCAAATTTCATTAAAGTCGGTTCAGCCGTTTCATCGTGGAAGCGTAACAGACAGAGTTTCTTTCTCATTCATAATATTACAAATACAAATACAAATATATTTATTGGAACAAACATAAATTACAATTTTTTGTGTACGTTATTACTGCGTTAGTTGAATACTGTGTCGCAGTTATTAGCGCCCACCCCACGAGCGAAAGACAACTTAGTTCCATAACAACAATTTAGGTTATACTTAATTAATTATGAAACTTTTTAAAAAATAAATCAAAAACTTATAGATATAACATAGCTTAGTATTAATGGTACGAGTAGAAGAGTTAGTGGGTGTGTGTTAGTGTGTGAGTGAATGTGTGTATGACAGAGTGTGTGTGTGTGTGAGGGAGGGTGTGGAGGTGCGTGCGTCTGTATGTGTGTGGGAGTGGTGGGTGTGTGTGTATGCGGAGGCTGTGATATGAATATTTATTTAAATTTGTATGAAGCTCTCTAATTTTTCATAAGTTAGGCTTAGGAGCCATTTTTCAATTTTTTGTTTACACTCTCGTAACAGGAGCGGATAGATATTTAATTTCTTATAATTTTTTTTGTAAAGAACAGGACTTAAAAAATTATAATGTCTTCTCACAATTTGTAGATGAACTGCTTCTGTCTGACATATTCTGTTAGCTCTACGTTTTAGGGTATTGAGGTTAGGGTCATATTTTATATCAGTATGCTTACGTAGCAATATGCTTATCACAAATGCTTGTCTTACAGTAGGAACTTTGCAAAGATCATACAGGTCCTGCGTGGGAAAGCGAATGGGTTTATGTGCCATGACTTTTAGAACAGCTCTTTGTGCTCTTTCCAGACGAAGTAGTAGACATTTTCCAGAGCCTCCCCACGCGGTATTGCGGTAGGTTATAATAGAATGTGCTAGTGCAAAATATACAGTTCTTAAGGTGTGAAAATCCGCCGAGGTTCTGAGGTTTTTAAACACAAATATTAAATTCCTGACTCGAGACACCACTGACCCGATCTGCTCATTCCAGGTCATAGTACTTTCTATAATGACCCCTAGATATTTAATTTGATTAGTACGCGTAATTGTAGTACAGTTGCAGGTTGCGCTTGTATTCGAGATACATTTGTGAGCAGTTAATGAGTAAGATGAATCTGGTTGTGTCATAAGTCGTGGTGCCATCGTTATGAATTTTGTTTTTTCTAAATTCAGGGTGAGCAAGTTGTTCCTTAACCAATTCATAATATCCCGTAAAGCAGATTCTGCTAGAAAGCGCACCTCAGCCCAGTCGCTTCCATGAACAAGTAACACTGTGTCATCAGCGTATGTTATTATTTTACAATTTGTTAAAGATAATCTACAGAGTCCATTTATATAAATTAAAAAGAGAGTGGGCCCAAGGACACTACCCTGCGGGACTCCGTAGGTGAGAAACTATTATCCACTTGTATGGTTACCGACTTTTACAATTTGAAAGCGGTCGTGAAGATAGCTTTTAAACATATACAGGGGTAACCCCCTTATCCCAATTTGTTGCAATCTCGTGAGCAAAAGAGGGACAGAGACAGTGTGAAACGCTTTCGAGAGGGCTAGAAAAATCCGTATTGATTTTCGGCAATAATGTTGTTAGTACGTAAATAACTGAGGAGTCTATTATTCAAAAATTTTTCAAGAATCTTAGAAAGAATAGTGAGCACCGAGATAGGTATATAGTTATTGACACTGGCCCTGGCCCCACATTTATAAATAGGGTGTACAATAGCCCTTTTGAATACAGTGGGAAACACTCCGGTTGCAATTACGAGATTGAAGACATGGCAGATAATAGGGATAAGAGTATTTCTAGCAGCTCTAATTAGGGAAGAAGATATACCGTCCCAGCCTACTGCGGTATTGAGTTTCAACCCCAAGATAAGTCTATCGATCTCTTCATTATCAGTAAAAAATATGGCCATTGAGTCATGCGGTGCCCCTGTATCAGTGTCAGACAGGGAGTTATAAGGAACACGTGTAGTTTTTGATGCCAGATTGGTTCCTACATTTGCAAAGAAGTCATTGACGTGATTTAGTGAATGGCTGGGATCTGGATGAAGAGACAGAAGCTCATTAGGAGAAGACTTGTTACTTTTTAAAGTTAGATAGTGTTTTAATAAGATTCCAGGTAGCTTTTGGATTTTTACGGTGTTTCAGGAATTCCGATCTTTCATACTGGCATTTCAGTTTCTTTTGTAAGTTATTGCAATATTTTCTAAAACGTGTATACGTTGTATTAAGAATATGATTATCGGGAAATCGTTTGGTTTTACGATAAAGGTAGTCACGATTCCGTATACATTTTAAAAGCCCTGGGGGTATTAGTATGAAAGTATAGATATGTAGGTATCTACAAATTTGTACGGAACCCTGGGTGAGCGAGTCCGACTCGCACTTGGCCGGTATTGTGTAGTATCAGAAATTTCACGAACAGCGCAAGAAAAACAAACTTAAAACGTGCTATTGATTTTCATTCCACAAAATCATCGGCGTTATCAGATATAGTCAACTTCTTCTTAGAAACCCATGGACTTCATTGAAAATAATAAAAAAAAAATTGAAAATAAACAGTTAATTCGAAGACATTCATCAGTTTCTAAGAATCCAACGACATCTAACGACCCTGATTACTTATCTCTTTTGTTGACTGTAAATTCTCTTTTAAATGTAACCCAATTCCTTTCCTTTACAAAAGTTGCTAAGTCACACTTTTGATTAGTAGATTGCCGCTTTCGTCCCCAACGGCTTAATAGTAAGAAATTATTTCAAGTTAATTCCATGTAACCGACCAACGATTCATTAGTTTTGATTGACGTTATCGTTCCTGTCTCACTTTTGTAAATTGTATGCTTCAGCGAATTGAGTTAGTAGAATCCATTGCTATGTTTCATTATTTTTCTTTTCTGTTTCAAATAATCATGACTTTGTTTCTGGTTAAGTACGTAAGTAATGAGTATGATTATCGTCACTGACTGCATAATTTGCTAGATATGCTTGAATAAACAATTTTGTCATAATTTATGTCTAAGTTTGTTCGCTTTCTTTTCGGAAAATTCTATTTTTCTAAGTGTAAATGTTAGTTATACCTAACCATTGTACTGGATTTAGTAATTTGATTATATTAACATAGGTTTAGTTTGACCAATATATAATCAAAACTGCAGCAACGCATTCTACAAGCAGCGGATGTGTTGCAAACGACACACTTTTTTGTGCCATAAAATCTGCGACGCCTAAACGACCTGCTTTTAGCACTCCGTGACTGTCATGGCGAACATTTTTGATTCCCAGATGCACGCGACGCAGATGTTTGATTCCCAAAAAGAAGTAATTGGCAATCAATCAATCGTTATTAATTGATTGATTGCCGACTTATCCATAAATTGGTACAGACCTCACACGACTTCGTGCGTTGCAGACTCGATCGCACAAAAAGTTTGTCGTCCTTTCAACCTGAAGAAAGTTTTGTATACTCGTAGTCTACGAGTATTAACGTAATTCTCAAACAACAATAACACCCTAAAACACGCAATTGGCCAATCTTTATCTCCTATTTCCCGTTATCGTCAAAAAACAGCAAATTGTCAAACACTTACCAAAACCATTTCAGTCCCAATGTAAACAGCAAATGCTTGAAGGAAAACGCTCAAAAAAGTTAAGGTACGAAGTGTCATGCAAAACTCGGTCCCAAAGGGCAATGTTCCATTTCTTATAAATGAAGTTAAAAGGGTACCTCCGTCCCTTGAGGTAGAACTTGATCGCAAACATCGAAGGGTCCAAAGGATCCGCGAAACGTTATCTAAATTAAAAAATTGGGTACACTTTGTGTGAAACTGTTCGATTTGTATTTTTGGAGAGGTTCCTGACAAAGTAGGTAGGTATTATGCTACTACTATACACATTTTTTGTACGTTTTTTTTTTAAGTTTTGTCCACAGACGAGATCGCTTGAATTATTAGTTTAGTCCAGTGTAATACTTAATAAGTAATATAAATCTGGTAAGTAAATTGCCATTATTTATTTTTGATTATCTTGCTTTCTTTGTTTGTACCTTGTTAGTCGACTCTGTGCCTGTTCATTACACATTTTAATATAATATACCTACTGAACATTATACAATTTAATAGGTACAGAAAAACCTATAACTATTAAACCAAAAATAAACTAATATAATAAGGCATCAAAAAATTCCTAAAGCATTGCCATCCAACGGGGCAATGCAGTCAGTCTCTTGGGCACATTCTCAGATGACGGCGATGTGGAGGAATTTTTGGATGCCTTATTATATTAGTTTATTTTTGGTTTAATAGTTATAGGTTTTTCTTTTTTTAATTGTACGTGTAAATATTGTATATTTGTTAAAAATAATAAAAAAATAATACAATACATTATATTATAAGTTACCAAATTTATTTTGCCAAATCTCGACAGAAATATGAAACCTGCATCAGTTTTAGATATTCCTAATCGCAGATCTGCCTGCCTAGCGTTTCCCAACTATGTTGAGGCTTTCAGTCCAATCAGATGAAGCTGAATAACAGTGTTTTACATGGAGCGACGGTCTATCTGACCTTCACAACCCAGTTACTGTGCAACGTAAATTCCCAGTGGATCTGGCTTCTGACTATCTAAACAACTGTCAAAGATCTACGAATGACAGCTGGGACCAATTGCTTTTCGTGCTTTCCATGGCACGGAGAAGTCTCGGTATGAAGTGTGGATGGTCACCTGTTCACAGACTAACCGCAACTAGCGTAGCTTTGCCATGACCAATCCATACTTCCATACTAATATTATAAATGTGAAAGTAACTCTGTGTGTTACGCTTTCACGATGAAACGGCATAACCGATTTTAATGAAATTTGGCATGAAGATAGCTTGAACCCTGGGGAAGGACATAGGCTACTTTTTAATCCGTAACTTTGTCTGCATCCGCGATAACCGACATTCTCGCGGACGAAGTCGCGGGCAATAGCTAGTAGATTCATATTTTACTTACTTATCCACGAGATATATATCCTATCCTACTCCTCCTAATCTCGATGGATACTTCAGAAAAAGCTTTGTATTTGGCTATGTATATTATTTATACATTTTTTTTTGACAAATTTTGGAGCTAGACTTCGTGTCATTGCTGTAATTATTTTTATTATAGTTGTTTGTATCGTTGGCAATTCTGATTTATTTTTCTGGGGTACACTACATAAATACGAAAAACTTTATTCCGAAAGTCAGAAATACGAATTTGAAAATACCGATTTTCATAATTCCGAATAGTTCAAAATTCCTAATATGGCAACTCCGATTTATCATTCATCCTATTTTTATAATACTAAAATTTCAAATTTCCGAACGTTTATAATTACTATTCTCAAAATACCGAGTTTCAAAAGATCGAATAACAAAAAGTCCGACATAATGAAAATTCCGAACATCAAAAATACGAATTCCGCTTATTAAAATTCCGATTATTAAAATTCCGATTATCTTTATCGTTATCGTGCAATCGTTTATCGTGCAAGCAAGCATGCAGCATGCAAGCAAGCATGCAGCGTGCAAGCAAGCATGCAGCATGCAAGCAAGCAAGCATGCAGCATGCAAGCAAGCAACCATGCATCATGCACGCGAGCATGCAAGCGGACATGCAACATGCAGCAGGCATGGTTTCTGTCACGGCTACGGCGTTGCGGGGCTCCGGCGGTACCACGCGAGCTTATCGTCGCAGATGGTATTCACGCTCACCACCGCAGCTTCGGCTTACTGGCCGGCTTTGCCGGCCAGCCTCAGCCGCGGCGGCGGGCGTTATAACCACCTGCTCCTCAGCTCGCTGGCCGCCTCGCCCCTCCGCGCCTACGCGAATTTAAATTACACTCTAGGAGTAGGGCAGACAAGACTACGTGGAGTCGGTTTCACAGCAATTCGTTTCTGTCATTAACTTTTGTAGCACAACATATTGACTTTTTAAGATTATTTTTGTTATTGTCTTTCTTTTTATACCTATATATTTTTGTTGAAATAAATTCCATAGAAAAATACACCGAATAAACAATATTTGTTAAAAAGTAATTCTACTGTTTGATAACTTTGTTAAACAAAAAAAAATATTATAATAATTAAAAATTCTTTGAATTGTGTTTCTGTGAAATATGTTTCATTTAAGTAAATAGTCTTTGAAACAATAATAGTCGAAATAAAAATACAAGAACCAAATATTATATGAAACATTTTCTGGGAAACGAAATTCTATGAAATTTCTGTCTGCGAAACAAGGGGACACCATTTTGAATATATATGCGTAGCTGAATTGAATCAGAATCCTAATTTTAACAGTTTATTCGAAATATTGAAATTCGGAATTTCGTTTTTCGGACCGAGAACTCATCGAGCATTTGATTCTTCGAACATATGAAAATCGGAAAACAAACAAATCGGATTTACGACATTCGGTAAAATAGCTTTCGTGATTTTAAATAATAGAGATTATAATTTTAAGGTATTATGACATTCGGACTTTTGAAAATCGGAATATCGAAATTCAGAATAAAATATTTCGGAATATTTGGGTGTTCCCATTTTTCTGCCTGTCTCATTTGCAATTCCTTGCTCATTTACGGCCAACATCTAGAATTATTTATAAAAACCACGTACCTACTAAAATACACATATACATCAAGTGGTTGATTTCAAAACAACAGCTAAGATATATACATAATATTTATTTTATTGTACTAACTAATCTATCCTAATGTTAGTGAATCCAAATCTACAAACTTAACAATATTGTTAAGTTTGTAGGTTTGGACTTAGCAGGTAATCTCCGAAACTTCTCATTCGATAAAAAAAGTATTACACCAATGGAAAGCTACATTATCTTACTTGCTACAGACTATATATTATATTATCAAATAATTAGGGAGCCGAAAGAAAAAACACACAAGGCAAAAATAAAGAAAAAAAAACAAAGGAGAAAAAAGGAAAAGGCAAAGTTTATTTGTACAAGTGTTGGTCCGAGTTACAAAATTATTTCACTGACTGAAAGTTAGACTATATAACGTGTGTCAAAGGATATGGTTTTAAGGGATATTTGACTTTCACGCAGACGAAATCGCGGGCAGAAGCTTGTATTCAATATTACAACACTATAAATCCATAAATCCCACTCCGCGTAGGTACAGATAAGACATCAGACCGTGCTGAGTCTTACGATGCAGGGAAAAAATATGTTCTTGTGTGTCTTATGATGCTCGCGACTTCGTCCGCGTGATTGTCGGTAGGATCAGCGAGGTTTTAATATTTTTGTGCGGAATCCTTTTTTTTTCAAAATAAAAGTCGCCTACTTCTATAAATATCAGCTATCTGCCAGTGAAAGTACAGTCAAAATCGGTCCAGACATTTTAGAGATAAGCCAGAACAAACAGACAGACTAAGAATCTTAAAATAGATTTTTTAAATTCAAAATACTTTCTAGAACAAGTGCAAATATCTCAGCAATCCTTCACATCTCGCGTTGCATAGCGAAACATATTGCAACTTAAGAGCCTTACACTTACGTCACAATTTATGTCGTACACTAAAAACGAGTGTGTGCGTGAAGTAGTCTCGAGATGACAAACGTTAGTGGACTGGAAAAATACGTCAAGAAGATAGAACCAAATGGGTTTCGATTATGGACGAAAAAAAGAATGTTATGTTTGACGTCCTTGTTCCTTTTGTAAAAGAATATTTCTCAGACCGTTGAGGAAAACGAAAAACTGGTCAAGTGCGAGCCGGACTTGAACACGAGAGGTTTCGCGCCACCTTATAATAAGATCGAGTAAAAACGCCGGGAAAAACATGTTCCTTGTAAGACAGTTTTTTTGCTATAATGGCTAAAAAACACACTCTGAGAATCGCCAATGCCGCAGCGTCGAGCTTTAGGTTGTGTTACTTAGAGGATAGTACCACAGACATCTGTCCGTCCGTCTGTTTTCATCGCCTATTACTTAGATAACGGAGTCTTAGTTACAGGGTTTAGGTCTTTTGCTACGGAACCCAAAAGTGTGTCTACTTACCTACTTGCTATTCGGCTCATGCCATGACAGTCATTTCGAAGACGTAAAGACGTTACGCTCAAGTTACACACTAGGTTCTTATGTATATCGCTAAGAAGCATAGTTTTTCAAAGATATAAAGATCTCAATAGGTATATCGTCAGGTTACCTACTAGATATGGCCGATAATAATGTACGTCATACATTTTTTGGAGTAAACTATCTATATAGAGATGGTGAAAATCGTATAAAATTGCATCGTGTTATCATCATCATGTCAACCTTTAGCACGCCCTCTGCTGAGCATAGGTCTACCCCAAGGGGGGGTTCTGCTGTAATCGCCATGCTTGGCCGACGTTTGTAGGCGATCGCAGTAGATGCTAGTTATGGTACTCAAAAGGACGCTGCTACCCATCCTCAGGTCAGGTAGTCTTTAAAGTGTGTTGTGGTTGTGTTTTTAAAAAAGTTTCCTATTTTACGTTTTATAGTGCCTACTTCTTATCGGGTTATGGCAGTCAGACAGGTAGTCGCTTCTTGTAAAACTCTGGTATTCAGCTGCATCCGGTCAGACTGGAAGTAGTCCCCAATATAGTTGGGTAAAAGCTAGGCCGATGATGAGTGCCAACTAATTCAATTATTCGAATGCATTATGAGAACGTAATACTAAGAATCAAGGCAAAAGGACAATGCCAGAAATTCTATAGAACTTTGCCCCACTCAATTAAAGTCATGTGCAATATGTAGCATCTTACTATTTATTTATTGCTGATAACTAAACATTAGTCTTAGTGACTGTAGAACTTGCGGTTTCCGTTTAAATCTAAAAACAATAATGACATTGATTATAGGTTAAATTGTATTTTAGGTAAAATTAGTTTGTATTTTGTGGGTAGGTATTTCGTAATCCGCAAGTTCTAAAGAAAAACAATTTACTATAGAAAGGTTCTATATTAATTACAATTATTTTCATTAATTTACTTTTCTGTACATGGGTGGGGCAGGACCTGGCATTGTCATTTGATCGTCGACCCATCGCCTATTAATGAAAATTTTACTGACTTATCCTATGTTTTAGTCAATATCTCTGGTGTCTTATAGTGGCACTTCACTTGGCGTCAGTAGTTTCTGAGAAAATCACAGACATACAGATTTCAAAATTGTTCTTTGTTTAAACTGTACATCGGTAATACTGGTCAAAACGAAAACCACTTTTTTCAGTCGGTTAAAAAGTGACTATGTTTTGTACTATTTACAGATAGGCTGTATAATCATATCATTCGGGATTCTACCTGATAAGCTCATTCACAGTGTGACAATCCGGCCATTGACCCTAAAACTTTGTAATCCGTTTTGCGGACGCCTTCTAAACACAAAGGAGTGTTCTATTCTAAATCAGGACCCGAATACTAAATTGGCATTAGAGTGCTAAATTACTACTATTGTATAACTCAATAAAGTGTAATTCCTTTTCGTATTTCTATCGTGCCGAATGTAACACCTACTTCCAATTAGAGTAATTAACAAACTCCCAGGAACTATCAATTTAAATAATGTTTCCAGTTAATAATATCGTCACCTACATTTTGTTTAATTATAGCTAGGTAATTATAGTCTTACTTCAACGCTCGACTAATTAAAGCTATGTTTTAACATTTAGTGAGAATCTGGTTCAATGTCATCAAACATGTGACTTTAGATGATTTATGACCAGCGGTCCATTCGGGCTGCATATTTACAAAAGCTATACCATTTCCGTCACGAGTCAATCTCTAATAGATTAGCCTATGTCCGTATAAATTTCTTGACAATATCTGATCTAATTTAGTAACGAATCTGACTTTATAAGAATAGGCTTTGATATAGTTGCAAATGCTTGTCTGATTCGGTCACAAGAGCGAGCGCAAGCTTGGAACTTGGGGCACCCCGATTCGAAAAAACCTGTCCGAACCTAACCAACCAGGTTGATCTAAGGTGGTTTTAGCGGGTACACTACATAAATACGAAAAACTTTATTCCGAAAGTCAAAATTACGAATTTCATAATACCGATTTTCAAAATTCCGAATAGTTCAAAATCCCTAATATGGCAATTCCGATTTATCATTCATATTTTTATAATACTAAAATTTCAAAATTCCGAACGTTTATAATTACTATTCTCAAAATACCGAGTTTCAAAAGATCGAATAACAAGAAGTCCGACATAATGAAAATTCCGAACATCAAAAATACGAATTCCGATTATTAAAATTCCGATTATTAAAATTCCGATTACCTTTATCGTTATCGTGCAATCGTTTATCGTGCAAGCAAGCATGCAGCATGCAAGCAAGCATGCAGCGTGCAAGCAAGCCTGCAGCATGCAAGCAAGCAAGCATGCATCATGCAAGCGAGCATGCAAGCGAACATGCAACATGCAGCAGGCATGGTTTCTGTCACGGCTACGGCATTGCGGGGCTCCGGCGGTACCACGCGAGCTTATCGTCGCAGATGGTATTCACGCTCACCACCGCAGCTTCGGCTTACTGGCCGGCTCCGCCGGCCAGCCTCAGCCGCGGCGGCGGGCGTTAAACCACCTGCTCCTCAGCTCGCTGGCCGCCTCGCCCCTCCGCGCCTACGCGAATTTAAAATACATACTAGGCGTACCTATATATTTTTGTTGAAATAAATTCCATAGAAAAATACACCGAATAAACAATATTTGTTAAAAAGTAATTCTACTGTTTGATAAGTTTGTTAAACAAAAAAATTTGATTAAAAATTCTTTGAATTGTGTTTCTGTGAAATATGTTTCATTCAAGTAAATAGTCTTTGAAATAATAATAGTCGAAATAAAAATACAAGAACCAAATATTATATGAAACATTTTCTGGGAAACGAAATTCTATGAAATTTCTGTCTGCGAAACAAGGGGACACCATTTTGTATATATATGCGTAGCTGAATTGAATCAGAATCCTAATTTTAACAGTTTATTCGAAATATTGAAATTCGGAATTTCGTTTTTCGGACCGAGAACTCATCGAGCATTTGATTCTTCGAACATATGAAAATCGGAAAACAAACAAATCGGATTTACGACATTCGGTAAAATAACTTTCGTGATTTTAAATAATAGAGATTATAATTTTTAGGTATTATGAAATTCGGACTTTTGAAAATCGGAATATCGAAATTCGGAATAAAATATTTCGGAATATTTGGGTGTTCCCGGTTTTAGCCCCGTTTCGCAGGGCTCCACCGGGTATTAGACGGCTTAATTTTTGGGAAGGTTTTAATTTTAATTGTCCTAGATTATAAGACACCAGAGTTATAGACTTATAACCATAGAAGTAATTCAGTGAAATTTCCATTCATCAGTAATTTGATTACAATTTCCCCAATTTTTTAATGATACCGTTTCCTAATAGATTTGATGATCATAAGAAGTAGGCACTGCAAAGCGAATAATAAAAATATTTTTTCCAAAAAACACAACCGAGTTCCATAGCTACAAAGTAAATAAAGGTAGTTTTTTTGGCAAATATCCATTTGAAATGTAGCAAAAAATATGATAGGATTGTTAGTTGAACTTGTTTTATTATCACATCTCTAAAGTACAATATAGTTCGTCTTGAAACAAATGAATCAACATGAAACATGAGCAGCAGTATTAAGAAAATAATAATCCATATGAAAATATTATAATTGCGAAAATAACTTTCTGTTACTTCAGCACTGCCAACCAGAAAACCGATCCAAATGTTTAGAGTGAAAGCTTGGGTTTTGGACAAGGATTTAGGGTACTTTTTAATGTACGAATTCTTCTACACCATGAAAATACGTGATACCGTTCGTACCACAGTGATAAACGGACAAGCCAAGTCGGCTAAGGAATCTGTAGCTATCCACCTTTATGGTCCCCGATAAGTATAATCTGGGTACCTTAGCGGTCCATTCTAAGCTGCGTGTTCCACCTTAGACCGCATCATCACAGATCGGCCAATCATCGGCCAAGTCTGCTATTTTTATAATTCCATCATTCCAACACGATCCCATTGTCATTTTGCTGAAAGTTCGTAATCTGCTAAATTCATAATGGTTGGTCATTGGTCGGTCGAGTTAAAAGCAGTTACTGCAAATGACGTTCTAATGTTAGGTCACTGATCAAAGGAACTGTAAAAATTTTAGCAGATTACGGCCTAAGTCAGTCATTCAGTTGTCATTTTGTACGAGATTACCATTCTATATTATTTCTTTCAATTGCGTGTCAGTGGTTGACCATTGGGAAGTCATAATGACGCCATTATATTAGTAGATTACCAAACTTGTCAAAATAAACAATTATGAAATCAATAATAGACCATTTTGACACTATTGTAATATCAGACTTGAGGCCCAGGTGAGTTGCGGCTAAACGCAAGCCTGCAACAATATATAAAATAAACTTATTTTGGTCCTTGTGTTTTGGTTTTGGCTTTATTCCTGTCCATCGTTCAAATTTGTTTTGTAGAAAAGTTTGTCTGTTTTTTAGGTACTTACCTACCTGTTTTCTGTTTACCATTTCAACTAGCTACTTAGACTACTTCAACAGTGGAATTCTACGGAGTTGCGTAAAATGAGCGTAAAATAACGCTTCATGAAAATTAATGAACTCATGACTAAGTGATTTATTTCATAATGTATTTCTATTTACTTCCGAGAACTTTATGAATATTATGATAAATCTTGTCTTTTATTAAAAATGTTTTTGCAAAGTTTTGTCGTCAGCCAAAGTATTTGCATACTGATGCTATGTAACACTTGTTTAATTTTGTTTGTTATTTAATATAACGGTCATTATGCGGCAAAGATACTAGTACAGGGTACTGGGTATAGCAATATGCAATTTAATAATTCAGGAACAATATTTTCGCACCGAGTTGACAGAATTTGTTGTTTTTATTTTCCAGTGTCAAAATTAATTTTGTTATTAGGTACTTATTTAATTTGTAAGTTTAGTTGTTCATTTTATTATGCATGCTGTGTTCAGTTCAACTGTTCGTGGTCTTCAATTTAAATGAGTGTTCTTGGAGTTTCATGCTCGTTCTTCTCCATAGAGTTGAAGCTAGTTGCTCGTCCAAAACGTAGGTAGGTACCTTTTGGAACGAGCAACTAGTGTTAACTTTCTGACTAACTGACCGACTGCTTGACAGTTCAAAAGTGCCTGTAAATGGTTCAATTGAAATAAATGCTTTGACTTTGATTTCTGCAATTAAAAAAGTACACAACCTATGTAATACCTTGCTGGGTATCAACAATATGTAATGTTTTGTGTACTTATAATCATATGCTTATAATTTTTTTCATTAATTCCCTATTTGAAAGCTTGGCAGTCCGTGATTGGCTGATCTTTTTCTGTTTTTTTTTGTCACTTTGCTGGTGGTCTGACCAATGACAATTTGCGACACAAATGTGCAACTGAATTTTTTGTGTTTTTTTTACTACTTGTAGTATCTACCCATATACATGATTATTTTTGCAGTCCTACCTATCCACTTTTCATTCATGCGGGCAGTTGGATATTGCAAATACATTGAGCACACAATGACAGTGTGTTTTTAACAACTGTAGATTGATTGAGCATTTTATTTACACGTTCACGTTGCATTATTATGTCGAAAGTGCAACTATGTATAAGGCAGAGTGAAAACATAAGGCCGCATCATCACTTAAGATCAGGTGAGTTGCGGTCAAACGCAGGCCTATAAAAATATATTAAAAAAGAATAACGCGTGAAGCAACGAAAAAGCTACGCTGTTGGTAATATTGTGCGTGATACAAAAGAAAGGAATATTAACACGGCAGTATGAAAAAGATAGTTCCTTAGAAAAACTTAGTATATTAATTAATATAAATACAAAAAACCTTGTCTGTTTGTCTGTTACGTTTTCACGACAAAAAGGTTGAACCGTATTTGATGAAATTTGGTATAAAGATAGCTTGAATCTTGGGAAAGCACTTAGCGTCTGCATTTGCAATAACCGACGTTGATGCGGATGAAGTCGCGGACAAAAGCCTATATTATTTTTCCTTTTTTACTATAGCCTATCCCACTGCTGGGCAAAGGTAAACAAAAAGTCAAGCCTTCCCAGGAACTTTTTCCCGCTTTTCCTCGAACCAGTCCTTTTGGTACGCATCCAGGCCATTTAGCCACCACTTTCTGGACCATTCTCCGCGGCAGGCTCCAGGTACCTATTGTGTAGAGACTCTGGTCTGTGTATTGAAGCCCAGCAGTCACTATGCATACAGCTTACGTAACCCCCCAGTCTCATGTAGGCCTGTCAGCCCTAAACTAAGATTGTTTAATATGGGTAAGTATATATTCCAGTAGTATTATTATATTGTTTGTCTGTCAGTCGCACCCTAGGCGGAGCAGTCAAGGTAACTATATAATTGTCACCTTGATGGATATTTTATATTATGAACACGACAAGACCTAGATTTTTATGTATACAAATGAAATATACCTTTTTACTCTCTTAATCCAACTAAAAAAAAAAGTTAATTAAAAAAAATACAGTCACAATCTGAATCTTTCAAATCTAAAACACAATTCCATTATACAATGAATTACTTTTTAATCGTTCTGTGCAAAGTAAAAAGGTTTTTATACAAGGTTACACAACAAAAAAAGAGGAAGAAAAACCTTTTTAAATGCTCCGAACACATTAGTGTAATAAGGGTTAGGTCACGCTCTGCGCGTGACACCGGAATTGTAATGAAACCTTCAATTAGGTATAAGAATTAATGAGATACGTAAATATATATGTAGGTATCAGGCTTTCATTGAATTTGTTGTTGTTATTGTTGGGGAAAATATCAATAATTGGCTTGAATACCACAACTTATACCCTGTTAGATTTGCTTCTAATATAGGAAGCTTAGATGTATACACATTCATCATCATCATCATGTTAACCTTTAGATGCCCACTGCTGGGCATAGGTCTCCCTCAAGGGGGGTGCAGCCATAATCGGCATGCTTTGCCGATGCAATTGTTGGCGATCGCAGTAGGTGTCATGGTACTCAGAAGGACGCTGCTGCCCATCCTCATCAGCCTCTATGCTTTTAATTTCATTAAGCTGAAACGTGTCCGTTTTATACTTACCCGTCGAAGGGGTGGAGGGATATTGTGATTGTTCATAATTCTTTAAGACGTGAATAGCTTTTTACAAAGTAATTACTAACATGAACTCTTACTACCTTTTTTCCTTGTTATTGATAAGTTCCAATATGGTAATGTGAGATCAGGTGAGTTGCGGTCAAACGCAAGCCTGTAATAATAAAATAAATAAATAAATGTACCCTATACTATTATTGCCACTATATTAAATTACCGGTGCACTGTAACCTAAACTTATGGTCAATAAACCTATTATTGTAACTCATTCAATAATATAATTGTATTTTAAAATCCCGGAATTCCGGGAGTGTCCATATTAAGACAAGAGATCACATGAACAAAAAAAAATTATACCTACTCTGATCACTGGTGATTACCGACATACACTCGGACATCACGGGCAAAGGCTAGCAGGCAGGCTAAGGGCGGGTTGCTTCAACTAACCATTACTGACCGGTAATAGTCAAAAATGGCGCTAACTATCGTCAAATCAAAAAAATGGGTTGTTTCACAAAATCATACGTCAAAAAGTTGCTATTACCATAACCGACCAGTCATCGTAATTTTGTGTTGTCAAACAGCTACTTCAAACATCAAAATATTATGGAATCTCTTTTTGAATAACTTTAACTGACGGATTTCTATGTCTTGAAACAACCCGTTACATTTAACGTACGTTAAACATCGCACGTCATAGTAACTTTTTAACCGTACGCATGTAACGTTAACCGACTGTTTGAAACAACCCGCCCTAAGTTGATTATCAAATAAAAACAAAAGAATAAGTTGAATGTTGGTTCTATTAACTTAAATGAATTGATGTAAACCAATTCATTTAAGTTATTAGAACTAATTCAATCCCAGAACAGCAAAGCCATACAATTTAATTCTAATATAAATATACACGCAAGTTAATCTACTCCAAGAGAACTTCCTCCTGAAAACTTTGTAAGGTTTTTCTTTACCTTTTAATTCGGAAGCTGTCAACCTGATTTCTACCTTGAGAAAGGATGAAGTTTTGATAAAATGGATTGAGATCGTACCCTCGGAAGTACTTGTTGTTGATCGGTGCCAATAGGGTTGTTACTTCGAAGACATAAATATAATGTTCTTTTTTGTGAGATAAAATGTGTTGATAGATTTTCGCGTTGCTCGTAAATTGCTCGAAGTTTTATTATATGACATGCAAATCTTTTTGTAAGTTTAAATATAACTTCTTAAATAAACTAACGTTAAATATAATAAGATTACGTGAATCGCAAGTCAATAAAAGAGGATCTTTAATGACACAGTACGTTCTTTTTTAAACAATACTAGCTTATGTTTGCGATTTATTATTATCTGTTGAATTTTAATTGTTTGAGTGGAATCTATACGAATATTATAAAGCTTTGTTTGAGAGTTTGTTTGTTGGTTTGGTTGAACGTTCTTTTTGTGTTGGATAGTCCATTTATCGAGGAAGGCTATAGGCCCATGCGAAGACGGGCCGGGTTGCTAGTCTATAATATTTTTTTCTACAATAAAAGAAGCATATATAACTCCTAATAACATTAGCTATCTGCCAGTGAAAATCCAACCATCTCCGTTTCGGAGATTAATCGGAGCAAACAGACAGACAAACAATTTAAAAATTGTTTTTTTATTATAAGTACCCATGTAAAAATTGGCATTGAAAAAAAGTTGTTATTTTGATATTACAAACTCACTCTTCAATTTTATTTATTTTTATGTATAGACAATCTTTTTTATTACTTTCATAACATAGTATAGCATAGCATAGCGTAGTCACTTTCATATAAAAAACGACCACTATCCAAGTTTAAATAAAATTCATCATCACATATATTAGCACAATTTTAAAAAACTAATTGAGTTTAATGATGGTCCTTCGCCTACCTTCAGGTCAATGTTTGATCCTTTTATGTATTTAGAAAGAGTTTGTTTTCAATGTAATACAATAATATTTTATGTACCTTTAATGCTAAACAGGTAGGACCCTAGCATAAGCTGAGAATAATAACGCCCGACAGAAGGAGGCGCTCATGAATAGGCTATAGAATACAGACTTTAATATTTCAAAATAAAAATCTAAATCGAGAGATTGAATCCTCAAGTCATTCATTAAAAAAGTATTGAAGATTTATTGAGATTGGAATCAAAAAGTCATGTCTTCCCAAAATATTGAAATTCGAAGACCGTTTGATGTACAAAAATAGAAACAAAAAACGGAAGAAAATAGTAAGCTAGTAACTTTCTTGATAGATATTTTGAATGTTGCTTAGAATGGTGTGTGTGTTTAGGGGCTCTTGACAGAGTAAAAGCCACACAGATCGGTCAAACATGGTTAAACATGGTGGATGAGTGATCATTTATTACATACCGAGAGCCCCCGGGCCACGTAAAGCATGTAAAACCATTGCTTCTAGCTTTCATTTGTAGATCTTTGACAGTCGTTATAGGTATTTTTTTTAACGTGATAACGTCTTATAAAAAGACGAACACCGGATGCACGCACGAAAAAGTGTCACATTCCGCGTGCAAGCGAGAGCGCGGAACAAGCGATAGAGAGGCACGATCGGCCCAAGCAATAAGCTCCGCCCACCTCGACGGTAACCATTATTTACTTATGTTATATATGTTAGCCATTATGTTTCTTTATGACATTATCACGTAAAACTATCGTCCGTAAACCGACTTTACAGACAACCAATTTTTTTTCTATTTTTTTTTTAATGTGACAAGCCTGCCTCATTATTCCCAAACCACTGCAACTTCTGAAAGCCAGAGTCAACAGTGGTGACCACCAGAAAATCGTCGAAGCAATGAAATTCGACGAGCCCCAGAGACATATTACAACTGTCTAGTATCCCGCAACGAAATTAATCGGAAATTAACAGCAGAGGAGTAAAAAAGATATATTGTCCTCTTCCCTCCAAATCAAGCAGGAGATAGAAGTCATTATGGGTAGTCAGAAGCCAGATAAACTGACAACCAGTCTAACCAAGGGGTATCGTGTTAACTGAATAGTGGAGTTCAGACTGGAAGCTGATCAGAAAGTTGTTTAGAAAATGTATAGAAAAGC
This sequence comes from Charanyca ferruginea, assembly GCA_947361185.1. Classification (NCBI taxonomy): domain Eukaryota; kingdom Metazoa; phylum Arthropoda; class Insecta; order Lepidoptera; family Noctuidae; genus Charanyca; species Charanyca ferruginea. Next base: position 15,800,550 of record OX376077.1, on the reverse strand, counting down.
TCATGTACTCGTAAACATAACAACAAATCTAGCTCAAAATACATTATTTTCCATTAAAAACGAGTCAAAAACTTTGCCACACAAATCTCAACTGCATACACGTTTAAATGAAAAGCGAATGGTTTCCAAGAGCTTTTAAACTTCATATATTCCGGTACAAGTTGCCAGTGAAGTTTTAAAACGTTGCCATATATTAATTTAGGTTTTGGCTATGCAGTAAAATGAGTAGGAAAGCTGTTCCGAACAATACTATTTGGAAACATCGTAGTTTTTAATTGTGAGCTGTCAGATTTCACTGCTTTGCAAAAAATTAACTTAGTGGAAATAGGATTTATTCCTGTGTTCTGGGGGAGTTTACAAACAAACACAATTTGTTATATAAAAAAAATAATTAAACAACGAGGCCTGGAACCATTACCTTATTACTCCGTATAAATATTTGTTCAGTTCGGTAATCGAACTCACGGCACGCAGCACAGCAGTCAATCGCTTAACCTGTGGCTTTTAATTTAGTGTTTTGCAGTTTTGTATTTTTTCTTTAGTAAAACTTTTTGTTAAATGTCATCTATACAATGCTAACCATGTTTCTGCCCTTGTCTCATGTTACTTGGGGTCGGCGCAACATGTTTTCTTCTTCCATTCTGTCCTGTTAATCGTCATGCTTTCACTGACTCCCTTTTCATTACTATCTTTCTTCACACAATCCATCCATATTATCTTTCATAACTCTTTTGATCACATGCGTTTTATCCTTCCTTTCCACATGCCCATACCAAGACAAATGATTCCCTTTCGACTTTTCTGTCACTGGCACCACTTTCAAACTTCCTCTAATGTATTTGTTGCTTGCCTTATTCATTTTGCCACTTTACACATCCATCTCAACATTCCCATCTCCGCTACATGCAATCCTCTTTCATCCATCTTCTTCACTGCCCAACATTGAGATCCTAACGATAAAGATGATAATAATATTATATTACCAGTTAATTTTTCAACTGCTGGTCTTCTAAATTCAAATAAATAAAGAAATTAATGCCTTTCAAATTATGAAGCGATTTAGCTAAAACTCCAAAATAATGTATACTAAGATAATACGTTTTATCAAACATACAAACTTCTTCCATGTTTCTATTTGTGTGTTTTAAGATAAGCATTGGAAAAGGTTTTCGGCTAAAATGGTCGACAAACATAAATAGGTCGGACGAGTTTAAAATGTGGCAAAGGTATCTTGGGGATGTCCGCTTATAGAAGGTTTTATTTAAAAACTCCTCGTATTTTGTTATACGAGAAGTGAAATAAAACCCATGTATAACCCGGTACTTTGCTTTTATTTTAAGCTAGTGTAGGAGAACAAATATAACAAGTTTTGTTTACTTTCAGTCCGGTTTCATGTTTTTTTAGCGTGGGGGCGTTTACCAACATACGAAAATAACCAGGCCTAGAACAATTAGCTGCTGATCACAAAAATATTTATATTTTTTCGTATGGAAATCGAACCCCCGTCACGCAGTGTAGCAGCTAATCGCTTAGCCACTGCGCCAACCGTGTCATCAATCCTTTTCATAAATTCTGTATATTGTTTTAAACTCTTTAACTATTTGACCTATAAAATCCATTGACTAAGAAATTGTTAACGCAAAATTTATAATCGATGCTTTAGTCAAAGTAACGCGTAGCAGTCGATATCTGCTACGACAACGTAGCGGTCTCGTCTGCTACGACGACGTAGCGGCCACGTCCGCTACGGCGTAGAAGCCGCGTAGCAGATTAATTTATTTTTCGAAGTAGGCGATTTTATTAAAACTGTAATTTACTGTTTTGGTTTCAAAACATTCTGTTTGTTCATTTTTCATCGTTTTCACACATTTAACTCCCATAAGAAGTGAGTGAATAATAGTATAAATATAATTTCCATTTATTTCCAATTATCTCATAACGATTTCTTTTTACTGTTTGTAAAGTCTTATAACTCAATTTTTTACGCAAAAAAAATCCCGTTACTATATCATTTTACATTTGCCTTACACTGGCTTCCTAGAAGAGTTTAGAAGTCAGTCTATGTTGTGTTGTACATGGAGCGACTGCCAATCTGACTTGTACACTCCAGTTACAGGGTACACGATACCCCTTGCTAAGACTGGGTGTCAGACTTTCTAACGAGTGTCAAAGATCTACATCACAGCTGCTTTTCGCGGCACGAAATATTTAGTTTCCGGTTATGACATAATTGCTCTGAAATATAGCTAAAATACTAGCAACCCGCCCCGGTTTCGCACGGGTAAAATGTAGATACTAATGTGGTCTTTTAAACTTGTGTTTTATTATACATACGTATATATTATGTTACAGTCAAAACTCTTAACCAGTCAAAACTACTTTTGACTGATTTCAGTCAAAACCCTTATTAAGATAAAATGCGTTTGCGTTACAAATACGAAAATACGGAACGCCCTTGTTATAAGAATCACTACAAAACAATAGTTTTAAAAGAGTCACAAAAAAAAACCAACCAACCTAATGGGTTTCTAAGTATTACGGATAAATTGAAACCGTTCAAAAGTAGTTTTGACTGATTTTTGTAGTCAAAAGTAGTTTTGACTGGTTAACAGTTTTGACTATGACATATATAGAGCGACTGGTAATTAGTGTACGATACTTAAATACGTGATTGTGTTCCTGATAACAAACAACTTGCCCGAAGAAAAAATGTTTTTTGTACTGGTTCACTTTAGGTCACAGGCGTGCGCGCGCGTGAATTTCATACGGCTGTTGTGTTATTGTGATAAAAGTGAACCAGTTCAAAAAGTGTATCGTACACTAATTACCAGTCACCCTATATAAATATATACGTACAACTCTTCCTTTTGAATCACTCTATTGATGAAAACCGCATTCAAATCCGTTGCGTAGTTTAAAAGACCTAAGTGTATTGAGATACAGACCCTAGGAAGCAACTTTGTTTTATACTATGTAGAGATTTTCTATTCATTGATTACCTTTTGTTACTACTTTCCTACTTCAAACATTTGAGTCCAAATATTTGTTTTCGGGTATTATTAAAACGACAAATAACATAAGCTTCATTATACCCATATTTTGGCCACAGTCTATCAAAATATTACTTACAAAGAACTACACGCAAGTACTTAGAATTAATTAAACGAACAGGGCGTGATCGTGTCCTGAGGGATTACAAAGGGAGCTCTGTACATGCATAGCTATAGAATTATATTTACTGTTAAGCCTGTTGCAGACGGGCGATTTTACTTGGTCAACGTTTTTTTGTGCAACTCAGACTGTGTAGGTCCACGCTTCGGTTGCCTAACCGGACTTCCATGTGAAGGTAGGAAAGTCCGATGAAGAAGTAAAGAGAATTTATGGCCTCCAGTCAAAGCAAAAAACTTTTCAGCTAAGTGACTACATCATATGGGCACCCCCTGCACGATGCGGACGTCGGCTTAGGGTATCGCTGGGAGAGGTCAATAACAGGATAGGCTGGATCGGGTCTTCCTACATGTATGTAGGTACTCTTATATTTATCATTAAAAAAAAAGACAGCAGAGACTTCACACGTCAAAATTTCTCGGTCTTTCTGATGATTTATTAGATTAAAAAAAAACTAAAACAAGCCTTTTTTTTCAAAATTTCAAAACCTTCATTGCGAACTAAGTGTACAGAATTTTGAAGATGTTTACAATAGGAAGGTCCTTAGAACTCAGTTGCCTGTTAAGGCATTGAAATTTAAATGGTTGTAAAAAAAACATTCATACCTACTCAATATTACAGTTATGCGTTTAGTTTTAGTTTATATTAGTTCACATTATAATATTATATCAATTGTCAATATTCATAATTATATTTTATATTATATCATACTATTCATATTATTTAAAAATAAGTTTGGGGCGTACATTCAACTGTTATTAGGTAACTGGATAGAAGGTAATGTAACATATATATTGAATTAGTTTGACGTAATTTAATTATTGAGACATTATGGGTTGGTCCCTTTTAACAGAAAAATCATGACGAGCTCAATTGTGGTACCTACCCAATTTTATTTTTATGATCTCTATATAAATGTAAAGATGTCCCATCAATAAAAATCTCTCGTCTGCAAGCACTTGAGAATTAATTTAACATTGTTACCTTTATCGATATTGTTATGAATGTTCGGCTAAATTCTATCGGCGAGTAATTAAAAGTTTGATCTTCGTAACTTAGATTAGGTGGCTCCCGAAGGAACGTGATCTGGGAATTATCTTCGTGTGATTTATAAGGCGGCTCTCTGGCGGTTTTTCTTTCACTACGAAGTGAACTTATGTTGTTGGAAACTGTGAATTGTATAAGGCTTTTATGACTACCGTTTATTTTAATAGTATAACAATTGGTATATAAGTTGGCGTAGGTACCTCAGTTACCTTTGGTGTCTTATAATTTACAATCACGTGTAGATATTGAAAAAATTTAAAAATAAAAAATGTGTGTGTTGTGTGTGTGTGTGTGTACATGTGTGTGTGTACATGTGGTGCGTGTGTGTGATTTTGCGGAATGTAATAAAGTATTGAGTATTGAAAATCTAGAATTTAAACTCAACTGTACCTAAATTAAAATTTAAATATTTACCGACGACAAGGTTTGACTTAATACATGCTCTGGTTTTTAAACACTAGTATAATTTTTATTCATCTAAAATCCATAATATACAAACCATAAAAAAGGGGGCATCAAAAAATTAATCCGTATCGCTGTCAACAGGACAAGTACATACCTAAAAGGTTCGTACCTTGCTAAATTGTATGTACTAATTGTTTATCTTAAAATGCTTGGTTGGTATTATTTAGTAGAAAAAAAAAGACGTTTAATAAAACAAAACTTATATTGACCTTAATAATTTCAACAATATTGAAAGCTTTCGATATTGATTTAAACATCCAACTTAGCAACGCAAAATTTAAATTTCCTTCAACCATTTCGAAATCAAAATCCACATCTGAAATTCTGCCTCAGTAACAAACTATAACATTTGAATTGAACCAGTCTTAACCACCGAGTAACTTCTAAGACACAACTTAGGAGCTGTATGTAAATGATTTATTGTGAACACTGTAACTCACTGAACCAAGATGTTAGAATTTAAGAAAAAGAAGCATCTGTTTGTTCAACGCAAATTGTGGGAACACACACACGCTTTGATTCTGATACAAGCCCAGCAATCAATAAAAGATATCTGATAGATGGAGGGGCTTGTGGCTAAGTAAATGCCAAGACAAGGTTAAGCTACGCTTGTCGCGGTCGGTCTGTGGATGGGTGACCATCCATTTCGTACCAAGTCCTCTCCGTGCTTCGGAAAGCACTTAAAGCCGTTGGTCCCGGCTGTCATTCGTAGTTCTTTAATAGTCGTTATGGGTAATCATAACGCAGAAAGTCTGAAAACCAGTATTACCAAGGAGTAACGTGTTGCCCAGTAACTGTGTTGTGGAGGTCCGAAAGGCAGTCGCTCTATGCAAAACACTGGTATTCAGCTGCAGCTGGTTACACTGGAAGCCGACCCCAACATACTTGGGAAAAGGCTAGGCAGATTATGATAATGTTTTGTTCTGATATTCTGGATGAGTCGTACAGAGGCCAGCTCACAAGCTACAACAATCTGTCAACTTTCTTTGATAGATTTTCAAATTTATTACTAAAGAATAAGGTTCATATTCAATTGCGAAAATTTTACATTTGGTATGGCTTAATGTACTCTCTTTACAAAGTGTAGTCTTTCACACAAAAATAATCTCGTTGAACAAATGAAGCAAGATAATGAAAATTGTGGCGTAAAAAAATCTTTGTCAATAAGAATGAGTGACAATTGAACATAAGACATGAGCCATTTGAGCAACGCCCTTTTATCGTCTTCTTCAAGTACAAATGTTGATAGCAATCAACCTTTGGATTATGTGAAGGGCGCAGACAATACTTAGCCAATGCATTCGATAAAACCAACGCTTGAGCGCTTCCAAATGGATTGATGGATAGATATTTGGGTCTTCATACTAGTGGCGAGAGGATTTTGGATAAATCTAATTTTATCGATCATGCAAAGATGGCCCAGCGGTTAACGCCAGAATACACGAGGTTGTGGGGTTCGCAATAGGGCACGAGCAAGAATGAATCTGACTTTTTCAATTACATCGTGAGGAAAACAACGTTCAAGTAAAACATCGTGAGAAAAATTTAACTTATCTAATATAATAAAGAAGTATTTGTTTGAAAGTTTGTATGGTTGTATGTAGGGGGTAATCTCCGAAACTACTCATCAGATTTATAAAATTCTATCACCATCAGGAAGCTTCGTTATCCCTGAGTATAGGCTAGTAAATTGCAGCATCAAAAAATTAGGGATCCTTGAGAAAATTGACGCGGACGAAGTGCTAGTCATTTATTATTTATTTATACTTCATGCACAATCGTACAAAGGCGGACTTAATGCCTTAGGCATTCTCTACCAGTCAACCAAGGGTGGTGAAGAGATAACAAGGCAGGTGCATTACAAAAAGTAATATTTAAAAAGTGAAAAAATATATATTTATATAATTAATGTAATTCTGAAATCAATCCATCTCAAGCAAGCATGGTGATCAATAATTGTGCCTTCTTTGTCTGAGAAAAGGCCTATGTCCTGCTGTGGGACAATAATAGGCTTCTTTTTTAATCCAAGGCTAGGGTAAGATCGACGGCATCGATCGATCGTAGAATGGATTAGTCGACGTCGATCGAGTAGCTTGATTATTATTACTGATCGATTATAGCTGGGGTTAATCGGTCGATTGATTAGTTGAACATTATCCGTCGATCAGCCAAAGCTACCACACCAATCGATCAACGTCGATCGATGTCGACCGATGGCATCGATCGATCGATTGGTGTAGTAAGGCTCTTTAGTCAACTGATCCCACTCGACCTGATCCTGTAGGTTCAGTTGATCTAATGCATATTTTGAATTAGTCAAGTGGATCCGTTCACAAATTTTGTAATTTGTACAGGCAGTAAGAAAAGTTTTTGTCATTATTATCACGAAATCATCCGCAGACCGTGATGGCCGTGATGACCCGTGAGTGGTTGAGACACCCGCCTCATGCATGAGGTTGTGGGTTCAAAGTATTAGTTTACTACCAACGTTTCGTATAGGTACTATTTATTTCTCAAACAACTTATTCCACAAATGTTTTATTTTGTAAACACTCGTTTAACAAACATTTATTTGCACAAATGTTTCGAATGACTTTTTAGATTTCATATTCAGTATTTTGGAAAATCGCGTTTATGTGAACATCATTTTATAATACATGAGTTTGTAAATAACTCTTTGATTTCTGTTACCAAGCAAGGTTAAAAAAACAAAAAAAGGAATATAAAAATGGTTTCACCTTACAAAATCTCTCGTTTTCAGGTTTTGTAATATAATAACAAAGCGTCAAAATGCCTCATTAACCCCGGTCTTTTTTCAATAAAATTTTATTTTTAAATAAAGTAGGTATACCTTTTTGCTTCATTAAGGCGAGGATACCAAAATTCTGATAAATTAAGGCCATTAAATTTTAATAAAGGCTAAGTGCGACGCTTCAAAGATAACCCTGAAATACTCCAAACAAAATACCAAACATTTTATAAATTCATGCGGAACTTTCAAATTCTTAATTGATGGTCTTAATTTAGGGATCAACTGTTCACAAACAATTAGCCCTTTTAAGATTTTATTCTGCGTAAACAAATTAAATATTTAGTTACAGTTTCTGACAGGGTAATACCCAATTTTACGAGGGGTCCGTAGCGGATTCTCGAGAATACCTGAGGTTTGTGTTGTTTTGTTTCTTTTGTGCTTGACGGAGTACTTGTTTTAATATTTAAATTATTTATCTTTAGGACTGGTTTCTGCCGTAGGTAACCCTATTCTGTGTTTTTGAGAAATCCGCTTCAGTGTTAACTAATTTAAACAACTGTTGGTTTAGTTTTACTTGCAAACAGAACCCAATATATAAGTACCTACTACAAAACACACTTTGCCATTAAAATAATAAATATTATATATTCTGTCGCTAAGAGGTTAGTGCATATAATGTACCATAAAGATAAACATGGTGTATTTCTCAAAAACATGCTTTTATATTATAGGCCACTACTTATAAAAAATTACGCAATTGTGCTAACTATGGCAAACTCGAATCAAAATACAAAGTATAAAAATCAAGTGACACCAAAAAAAAAGAGACTTAATCATACTTCAATTGTTAAAAAAAAAATTAAAATAGATAAAAAGAGAATTAAAAAAAAGAGTTAGGTACTTTCAACATTTATGGTGTGGTGTCGGACGTAAAGAATAGCACCATCCCATATCTTCCCGTGAGTCTTGTAAGACGACTAAGCGATAAGGGACTCACCAGAGAAGGCAGCAGCGTTCTCTGTGCCTTTATAACAACCATACTACGATCGCCAACCCGCCTGCCAAGCGTGGCGATTATGGCAAAACCTCCCATTACTTGGGGGAGGCCTGTGTCCAGCAGTGGACGTCTTTCGGCTGAAATGATGATGATGATGAACATTTATGTGACACTGAACCCCAAACTTCACCACCACTACCCACTATAACCACGTAAATATGTCCTATATTCTTTAAACGTCGTTACAGCGAAGTTTAACTCTACTTTAGAAAGCCTGTAGCCATTCTATTTTAATACCTTAACACGACGTAGGTCAGACAGCTGCCAAAACTGCCAAATCAATGTAGAAATGGGACGGCCGGTTGACCAACAGGTCAAAATAACAACCGAATATGCCCGGACACGAACACCACAATTGGTTGGGTACGATAAGCTAATGTAAGTGACACAGTACCTACAGGCTGATTTTAATTTTACTAGCTAACTTTCAGATAATGAAAGTGTGCTATGAGAATAACTTTGAAAAAAGAAGAAACTATTGTTTAATAGTACGAAACAGAATCATTTATTTCAAAATTTTAGAGTCGTGTATAGCAAACTTGTTCACATTCGTGAGAATTTTCGTCCCTTGGATGCAGTTTTAATGATTTCCACATTAGTCGAAAAAAAGTCAGTATAACAATATCACTTCATACATACGGATGTAAAACAACCTAATTTATATAGTTTAATTTATTAAGACTAGAAATACGTATGTGTATTTTGCCTATTTTTGCAAGTTATAAATATGCATCTGCCATGATATCTTTTCACTGCCCTTGGTTGTTTGTGAGAGAATGCCTAAGGCAATAAGTTCGCCTTGTGCCTAAGTCTTAAATAAATAAATTTTCTTTGGTTTGCAGATAACCTGCTGAGCGGGTAGGATGCGGCGGCATGCACCGCATCGTGCTGCTAATGGCGGTGCTCACGAGGGCGATCGCCCCCCTTGCGAACGTTACAGGTAAATATTTACGTATTTCAATTAGCAAGACCACCATTGGTGTCGCATTCTAACTCGCCCTTAGTACGAGCACTGGCAATGCTTAATGCTCTTCTGGAATCAACGAGTGTGATTTGTTTGCCGCGAAATAATGTGAAGTTGTTAAGTTAAATTACTTATTGAATAAGTTTTTAAATTATTTGCTATCTATTGTGTTTAAATTAATTCTAATGTTTTATTTTTATTTTGTTTAATTTTTAATATTAATGTGATTCAAATGATTTTATTCTATTTTTTAATTCAAATTGACATTTCTTTTTTTTCTTTTATTATACTGTTTTTGTTATGATAATGATAATTTATAATTGTAATCGTTGACTCTCTGTATATGTTGGTGGCTACTGTTAGTGCAGAGAGTAATTAAAATAATAAATAAATAAATAAGTACACGGAAGCCGCTGATGTCCGACTTCCGCGATCCTTAAGACGCCTGCCAAGTGTGAGGATTACGCCCCACCCCTTTCCTTCTGCGGGAGGCTTTTGTTCAACAGTGGACGTCTCCTGGCTGATGATGATGTGTGTTGTGAATGTTTGAGATTTTGTGAGATGACGACGGATGAAAGATGAGCTTTGTGTAAATCTTATATTATCTTATAGATATATTTTTTGTTTGCAACTTTTATTGGTTTGTCATTTTTATTTCCCACATCTACTAGGCAATTGTTTGGATACTATGTTTGTTATCTTCTACAGGTTTCTTGTTAAGAAATAACTGCAATATTCTTATAATACCCTAAAATAAATAATACTTAGTTCGCGAGAAAACTATGCTCTACGCATCTACTTTATCATGATCAACGTTTTCAAATACAAATACAGAAGTAGACGCGCGGAGCATAGATACTGCTTGAGCAGCCCAAATAACCTCTCGAGAGTCGTTGATACCGCATAGGTGCATTAGCATCGGAAGTTTGACCTTCAAAATTTTTCGCCCGACAGCCGTTAAGATATCTAATACATTTGGACGTTTTTCGTTCAAAAACGTAGCCCCACACTAGGAATTTCTCCTGAATAATATGATGATGATGATGATGCCATCTAGCCGATTTCGGCAACAGATACTGCAATAACCATAACCATTTAACGTCACATACACAAAGAAACAGGCACCTGTAGATCATACAAATATGAATTGTTTCCAGTGGAAATAGAACACGCGACACGCAGCACCCAGCAGTCATTCGCTCATCGACAGCGGTAACCGTGTCGTGCTTCTTATACCAACTAATAATAATATTAATAACATTCCAAGCCGATTTCGGCTGCGGTGACAGTTTCTGCTCTAAGGCCTCTGCCTCGAATCTTGCGGGCAGCGGGGCGGCGGCGGGGCGGGCAACGCAGACCCGTTCTCGAAACGAGCGGGCAGATCGAGCGGCACTATAGCGGCGTAGTGTTGTGTTCGTGGTTGTGTCGTCGAGATATTTGTTTTTATTCGCGAGCAAATGTTTGAACCACGGCGACAACATCTTTTTGATTCAAATTTATTTCCTAACGCTAAAAATAAATTGCACAACACAGCAATACAGACACGCGGCGGTCACCGCTTGACTGGAGCGCACCGCTCGTTGCCCGCCCTCGCGCCGCTGCCGCGCCGGTCCATTTGATTTTACGCATTAGATCCTGCCGCAACCGCGCCGCCGCCGCCGCCGCCCCGCTGCCCGCAAGATTCGAGGCAGAGGCCTTATTAAAGTTACGAGCGTGTACTGTAATGTATCTTATGTTAGCACTGAATGTACGTGCACAGTGATGACACGTCGAAATACCATTAAGGTTGTGATATTGTGTATTGAATGGTGGCTTGTTCATGACGTTGTCTCTCTTGTTAGCGAGATCGCACTTCCTTTGATGTACCTATTTTGAAACACCAAACGCCTCCAGGCCGGTCTATGTCTTGCGAAATCCTCCCACTGAGAGAGATTAATATTGCATCACTTTATATGTCTATTCTGAACATCATGTCAACCTTGACAACCTTTAGACGCCCACTGCTGGGCATAGATCTCCCCCAAGGGGGGGTTCAATCGTAATCGCCATGCTTGGCCGATGCATGTTGGTGATCGCAGTAGGTAGGTGTTATGGTATTCAGAAGGACGCTGCTGACCATCCTCTGGTCATCCCTCTGTCGCCTTCTACGACACCCACGGGTAGAAATGGGGTAGTGCTATTCACGGCTGGCACCACATCGTTCTTTTCTGAACATCCCAACAATACTTCTATATCAGCGGTTAATAATCTAAAATATTTAGTGTCGACTAATATCAGAATACTAAACCAACTAAGCCCTATCATAATGATCATTATGATTAATTAATGTTATCGTCACGACAATTATATTAATTCAACGGCTATTGTCTAGCATTCATTAATAACAACACTTAGCGGAATAATGGCGACATGAGTTTGATAATTTAGTGCGATAGTTGCATTTGAATGCGATGACAGTACATTTAATTTGGTGTTAGTTTAATGAAATTTCATTGTAGTGCGTTAGTCTGTTCCTGACTAAATTACCACGCGTGTTGGTTGATGTTTACTGTAATGGGGTTCATATTAGGCGGGGTCGTACCTCAATGTTTTTAAAATTGGTTTCCTAGATAGGCTAGTATGATGTAACGCAATGAAACTATTCGACGCTAATAATACAGTGGACAGAGAAGGGATTAAATATTTATTTTTTTAATAATTTAATAATAAAATAAAGTTAATATTCCTCATAAAACTGTGGAACTTACGTTTAATAACTATGTATTTTCAGCGATAAAGACATATTTTTTTTAAGATTCTAATAGAATTTGCATTTTTTTTAAACGTTATCCAGGGAAATATTTATTTTTATCAGTATAAATCAGTATTTAATCTACATGGACTGCCTGTCTGACAACCCAGCTACTGCGTAACAAGATACCCCTTGATAAAACTGGTCCGACTTTCAGGTTTCTGGTTACTTGTAATGACTGTCAAAGATTCACAAATGACAGCCGGGACCAACGGTTTTGCATGCGTTCCGAGGCACAGAGAAGTCTTAGTAATGGATGGTCACCCATCCACCGATTGACCTCGGCAAGCGCAGCTTAACCATGACCGTTCGATGCGAGGGGATTTTACTTAGCCTGGGATCCCTTTAAAAAAAGATATAATATTGATTTAGAATGTAGGGTAAAACCCGGATAGTTGCCACACTTATTGTAAAAAAATAAAAACCTTATTAAACGAAACGTGAGTATTGTTACACATTATAGAATGACCCAACAACACATTGAGTTAATCCGTTGTTCTCGATATATAAATATGTTATTTGTAAAACATGTGGATACTTTGGTTTATTATCTTTGAATTTGTGAAAGTAAAAAACATTATCTTTGATATTTCTAGAGTATTGGTAATTTTTGCTTACCTCAATTTTTTGGGACATCTATCCCATATATATGGTATAGTTGCATTGTCCATATAAATTACGTTTAAGATAGATGCCCCGCCGAGAAAGAGGACATTTACTTATCTCCCAAAAATTTTGATCGCACCTTGCCGTTCCATGCCATTGCATGCATCCGCAACCGTCACCGTGTTGCATGTCAAACTCAACTCCAAACTCAAAATCATTTATTTCAAATAAACCATTTACAGGTACTTTTGAATTGTCAGAGTCAGTCAGTCAGAAAGTTGAAGCTAGTTGCTCGTTCCAAACAGTAGGTTTATATGGAGAAGAACGAGCAAGAAACTCCATGAACAACACTCTTTTAAAATCAATAATATGTTACAAATTTCGGTTACATCATTCATATTGAATCTAGGGTACAATGTGAGAACAATGTAACAAGTCGTGTACGTTAAAAGAGGTTTAGATAAAAATATAATCATAATAAACAATTCAAAATAAAATTAGAATAACCGAGGCAGCTAAGAGATGACCAGTCCCAACTAACGGCGCCCGTTCACGAACATGACGCACGGATCGGCATCATTCGACTCAACCATTTTGAAGGGAACCGAATGATCCAACACGCGCGCCACCGTCAGCGAGACATTCCAGTGAGCATGACATACTCCCAACCGCCAGGGCACATTCAAGTCAATGAAAGACATACCTCGTGTCTCTGTGCCATTGTACAGAGACATGCAACACGATCAGCAAAGTAGGTAGTAGAGTCTCTTAATCTATACTTCTATACTAATACTCGTATTATAAAGCTGAAGAGTTTGATTTTTTGTTTGGTTGAACGCGCTATATATCAGGATGTACTGGTTCGAATTGAAAAATTCTTTTTGTGTTGGATAGTCCATTTATCGAGGAAGGCTATACGCCCATGCGAAATCGGGTCGGGTCGGGTCGCTAGTCGAGAAATAAAATAACATGTAATTCAGCTACGAAATTAGAGTAATTACAATTGAGGCAACTATATCCCTGAGGCAACTATCCTGGTTTTACCCTATGTAGGAAGTACAATAGTATCTGTAAAAATATTTAGGTAATAAAAATAAACAACAATTAAGCATATCAAACGCAGATGTTTATACGCTTAAAACCTACGCCCCTTTAGAAGAAACTGTAGACACAGTCTCGGTAATAAATCAGATGGGTTTGCAAAAGACATTCAATTTGTCCCTTTCAACTTCAGAGGGTTAATTTTTTTCACATGAACAAAGTTATACTTAGGTCTATTCTTATTGTGGAAAACGTAACTCGTGTCTACATTTTAATCCATACTTATCTATACAAATAAATCTGTTAAAAGATTAAAGTGTCTGTTTGTAATGTCAAAATAATAGCTTCTTACTAAATACATACAAAAAATTAAATAAAAAAAAACAATGAAAAAATAATTTTTAAATTGTTTGTCTATCTATCTGTTTCTTCTGGCTAATCACTGAAACCGCTGGACAGATAGCTAGTGTTAAAAGAAGATACTTTAATTTTAGAAAAATATTAGAGTTCCGCGCAAAAACAATTAAAACCCTGCTTATAACCGACAATCACGCGGACAAAGTCGCGGGCCTCATGCGGTTTGTTTTTTCGTTCGTAAGAAGTGAACTCCGAAACTTCTCAACCGATTTCAAAAGTTGTTTCACTGATAGAATACTACACAATGGCCGAGTATCTTAGAGTATATTGTATGCGGACAAAATCGCAAGTAGAAACTAGTTAAATACTAACTAGTTTCTGCCAATACAAGCTGTGGCCACAGAACAATCGTATGGTAAAGTGCGTTATAATTTAATAAAAAAAAATCTAAGTCAATAAAATAAAATAATTTATTGCGTTAAACGTTACTGAGTATTTAACATTGGCCCCAAACTAGACAATCTGATCTGACCATCTTGACTTTTTTTTTTAATTTTGTAATAAGTATGCTTGTGCTTGGCCGCAGCTCACCTGATCCTTAGTGATGTAAGGTAGAGTACCAATACATAGTGTTCACCCTTAAACATATTTAAACATATAGGTATATTCGTATGTTTTGACATTTACATGAAGGAACAAAATACAAAAAAAAATATAATAATGAAAATAAAACAAATAAAACAAACATGAAATAAAGGCTACTAATTGTGTTTTGATTGTGTGTTAGCATAGATATTCGTGTGTGTGAGTGCGAGGTGTAGTTAGGAATGAGTCATGGTATACCTATTTGACTTCCACTCAGACAAAATCGCAGGCAGAAACTTTTTTTAATATGTGGGGACATTTTCACACACGGCCATCTGACCCCAAACTAGGGAGACCCTGTACTATGGGCAGACAGCTGATATACATACACAAATACATTTTTTTTTTGTAAATACATACATGTATAGGGTGACTGGTAATTAGTATACGATACTTAAACACGTGATTGTGTTCATAATAACAAATAACTTTCCCGAAGAAAAAATGTATTTTGTACTGGTTCACTTTTATCACAATAACACAACAGCCGTATGAAATTCACGCGCGCGCACGCCTGTGACCTAAAGTGAACCAGTACAAAAACATTTTTTCTTCGGGAAAGTTGTTTGTTATCATGAACACAATCACGTGTTTAAGTATCGTACACTAATTACCAGTCACCCTATATAGATAAACAATACCCAGACACAAGGCAAACACAAGTGCTCATCACACAAATGTTTACCCTGGGCAGGAATCGAACCCGCAACACGCTGCGCAGCAGTCGATCGCTCAGCCACTGCGCCAACGGTGTCGTCAGACACTTGTTTAACAATATAGATCTTAAGTAAACCAAGTATGCTATATTTTTACTAAGTAGACTAGGGTGCTGTATTTAACAGACCACATCTAATACAAAATCTTTCCACCTAGGATCACCAGGCACTGACCCAAGCATCCCGCCATCGTCAACAATGATGACGCCGCCTCCCACAGTCTTCCGGAACCTCAGGGTCACCAGCAAGCCGAGAAAAGGAATGAAGCATGGAAAAGTAGATTCTCCTATGCTCAACTACATATTCGATTCATATGCGACAAGCAATAAGCATTTTCATGACAAGTAAGTTTAGAATATTGAACTTCATAAAGTTGATTCTCATAGATAGAAAATCATTTTTAGGATTATTCCTAAAAAGGAATGAGGCATGGAAAAGTAGATTCTCCTATGCTAATCTACATATTCGATTCATATGCGACAAGCAATAAGCATTTTCATGACAAGTAAGTTTAGAATATTGAACTTTATAAAGTTGATTCTCATAGATAGAAAATCATTTTTAGGAATAATACCAGCCTATAATTGTCCCACTGCAGGGCAAAGTTCTCTTCTCATACAGAGAAGGCACGAGCATTGATCGCCACGCTTGATATGGCGGATTGGTTATAAGTCCAGGTTTCTTACGATGTTTTCCTTCACCGATGTCTGTGATGTCCAAGATAAACTTAGATAGTAAAAATTGGTACCTACTTACCCGGTATCGAATCCACAACCTCATGCATTAAACGTATTAAGAGCGCGTATTTGATTCGTGACGAAAACTTCATGTTTTTGCGTTTTGCCCAGAGCAATATCGTAATTATGTGAGCAGATTACTTAAAGACAATTTTCAGTTTTAGAAAGATTAAGTCTTCCTTTAGACAGCTACAGAGTAAAAGTATAATTTTTAATTATGGTTTTTTAAAGCGAAGACAATTCTTTCATATCGTTTTACGAAAATAGACGTCAGAGTTAATTTTCAGGACGAATACAACCGTTACAATATGCCAAAATATTTTGTTTTATACGTTTTTCCAACAGTTTATACAGTCATAAAGACAGCTACAGAGCCAAATTTACGCAAATATTACTATTATGTATTAAAAAACAATGTTGAAAAAGTAGAAAATCGGTTCACTTTATCAATTTTTTTTCACCAGTATTTGCATAAAAACATAACTGATATTTTTATTTTATGAAAGTAAATATTATGCTTAATATACAGAATATTTTTCAGTCCGTTATACGAGCTCATTTATTTTAGACAATTATTTTAAAAAGCACTGTAAAACATCGCGCGCTGACGTTTGCCGATCAATTTCAATGATTCGTGCTTATTTCGTGCATATTTTTTTTCTGTTTTTTTTTTTTTGTGTCAAGGCTGCTACGCCGTTCTAGCAATCATTTAGATTTTGAGTTGCGCTAAATCGAATACGCGCCCTTAAGGCCTTTTCAATTACATTGTCGGTGGTCATGCCTCATTATATTTTATCTGTGCGAATAAAAATTTGTTATTTTTTTACAATCATCTCACAATGGTTTCAAACAAACTTTCTACTTTCTAGTAACCCATTTTTTCTGCTGACATTTTTCTCATTTTCTTTTTCCATACTAATACTTAATCAGCATCGTACAATTTAATTAAAATCGTGCCTCATCTACAATTCTATTCATAAATCCTTCACGAAATTGCATTCTCAGATGCTCTCATTCCTTGGCCCAGAAAATTTGCATTTGCAAATCATAAGAACAAAATGGAACGCCTAATGAGGGAATTTGGTCATGGGCTTCCTTAGTTTGCATCATACCAGTATAATTTGAACTCTAGTATTTTATATCTTAGTTAGACATATCTAATAAGAAACCACATACATATTCTTGTTTCTTTCTTCGTTTTAGCCGCTAACAAGCGACTTTTGCAGATTTTAAACTGACAATTACGTGGAAATGTGTGTAGTGTAAATGATTTGAAAAAAAAAAAATTAACTAGAACATTCTCGTAATCATTTAGTACGTGAATATTTTTGAATAAGTTCATATTAAATAGTTTAAATTAATCGTGAAGTTGTGTCTGACGCAGACAAAACATTGATAATCACACAAAATCTACCAGGAATATTTGAACGAAACTTTTACTATCTTACAGAAAATTGTTTTTTAAGTACAACCTACCTACTTACCTTTTTTAAGTTATAAAATACTCTTTTATTTAATTTTTCGACTAAACTTTGAGAGTTTTGGACGCGGCAAATACGATTCTCTGGTCGCTCAAGGTCGCCGGCGTATATCGTCGCCTTGATGAAACGTTGCCCCTAGAGCTGTGTCCATCGTTCATTTTCAGTGATTCGATCATTCCAGTATTGGTTCATGCCACGACCCGGGTCATTTCAATCGTTCGATCACTGGTTCAATACTGAATCAATGAACCACACAGATCAAACGATTGATTGAACCAAATTACTTTATTACAATCAATCATTTGCTCTGTGTTTGTCTGGAACCCATTAATTCGCGCTCACTCGTTATTGGTCGGTTTTCTACAAATCTGCCACCAGATAAGTTGAAAAGTATCAGTCAATTGTGAGCGATTGGTTGAATCATATCATTGAATGATTGAAAATGAATTATTACAATCTTAGGATCGACGATTGGTGAACCGGATCATAGAAAACGAACGATTGCAATCATCGATACTTCTTCGCGACCCGGGTCAAATGATCGAATCGTTCATGATTGATACAGCTCTAGTTGCCCCGCACTAGGACTTTATAAAGTTCGGTGGGTGCGTATACAAAAAAAAACATAAAATACCGACCTATTATTATCCTACTGCATGGCAAAGGCGTCTTTTTATTCAGTGAAAGCATGAGCATTGATCACCAGGCTTGGTCAAGGCGGATTGGCCATTTCACACATTAATTATAAGTCTAGGTCTACAAAAATATTAACTTAAATAAAAAAAAAAACCGGACAAGTGCGAGTCGGACTCACCCACCGAGGTGGGTGAGTCCTGAGTAATTTTTAGGTACATATCCATACCTCCATAGTAATTCATACCTACAATCCATACTTTAATATTATAAGTAAATATTGGGGAAGGACGTAGGCTTACAAAGTAGCCACGTCCACGATCCATTCACGATTTCCTCTGCATCCGCGATAACTCGGATATCTATGGCGACAACCGACTTTCACGCGGACGTTGTCGCGGGCAAAAGCTAGTAATAAATAAAGACTATATTTTTTAAATGATTTAATTACAAATGTAAAGTTTTCAGACTTTTTCCTGTACTTGTAGTATTTAAGACAATATTACTAGCCAAATTTCATATTTCTAGGTCAACGAAAGTACCCTATACATTTTGATTCCCTTGATAGTGTCGAAATATACGTTTTTTGCGGCATAAACAGGCTTATCTTTTTTTCACGTTAACATAGAAGGTTGATTTTTTTACAGCTTCAAGGGACCGTAGACTTGAGTATATGGTTTCAACTTGATACCTCCACACGTTCTCGAGATAAAGGGTCTTTACAGACAGACAGACAGACGGACAACAAAGTCATCCTATAAGGGTTCCGGGTTTTCCTTTTGAGGTACGGAGCCCTAAAAAACCAGACCTGGAACAAATACCTTTAGGTCATACAAATTTTTGTTCCGTGCGGGAATCGAACCTGCGATACGCAGCACAGCAGTCAAACAATCAGCCACTACGTCAATCGTACCCTCAAATTATAAAAACCACACATTTTTATAAATTACAGACCATTTAAATCTACTTTCAGGATCCATGACACAAATAAACAATACAAAGGTCAACTTTCCCATTAAGTTGTACGATAAAAACGATTACAATAAACAAAATGATCATGATAAGACATTTTGTTTTATAGATGCCAAGAGAGTTTGAAAGCTTATTTATTGTGAATTTTTATAGCTCATTCCAAACACTGTTTAGGCATGCTTTGGCCGAAAATGAGCACTTAAAATGGTAATGTGATTTGGGATCAAAGTTAGCTTTTGTTTATCTGGAGAAAGTAGTGGCGCAGCTGATGTTATTATTGTTATTTTTATGTGATACATCTAACGAAGCGTGTCCTATAGATTGTTGTGGAAACAGTCGCCACGCCAACAGCGCAAGACGTAGCGTTGGTAGGCCTACCACCAGATGGACCGACGACATCTAACATATTTCT
The DNA here is from genome assembly GCA_947361185.1 of Charanyca ferruginea. Taxonomy (NCBI): domain Eukaryota; kingdom Metazoa; phylum Arthropoda; class Insecta; order Lepidoptera; family Noctuidae; genus Charanyca; species Charanyca ferruginea. The sequence goes on along the minus strand of OX376077.1, from coordinate 15,780,706 downwards.
TACATTCAACACATTTCTTAAAACTATGAAGTTTAAATCCCTTGACAACCTTTTCGTAAAACACTTATAATATGAATTCTGGCGACTATTACTCATATTGTAAAACTTTCAAGCTGATGAAAGCTCGCTGATCAAGCTTCTCAAGTTGATGAAAAAACAACGTTTTTGGACTTGACTTTTCCCCTGATTTTTGATGTTGCAAATGTATTTTTAGACTGACTTATTTCATGTTAATATTATCAGTTTGAAAACTTCATAGTGTATTATATGAAGTTTTCAAAGTACCAAGGTATCTATTTTGCCGTAAATTATGTCTATAAACAAACAAGCATCAGAAGCAGCTCCCCTGGAGCCTGAAAATAGTTATTTGTTATACAAGAGTGCAAAGTTGCTTTTTAACCGCGTGTTCAATTTTGATGACCGAGCAAGCGAAGGATTCTAAAATTGAATCACGAGCGCAGCGAGTGATTCAAAATTAGAATCCTGAGCGTTAGCGAGGGAATCAAAAGAGCACGAGGTGAAAAATCTTTGCACTCGAGTGCAACACGTAACTTTTCATTCCACCTCAGCGAGGAAATGACTAAATGCAAAAAAAAAACGTTTACAAAGTCTGAGTTTTTAACAAATTAAAAAAAAGTTGTATGATATATTCGGCACCATAGAGGTAGCAGTAAATAGGTTTAATGTTTTTTTTTAATTCACAAACTTAGTGCACACGATGTTCTAAATTCAATTTACTTTATCCTCTAGAGAATAAAAACGGCTTTTCCACTCAGATATTGAAGATAAATTTACTTTATCCTCTAGAGAATAAAAACGGCTTTTCCACTCAGATATTGAAGATTAAAAATACTCTTTCCGAGATGGTGGGATGAAAAGGTATTTTACGATACGCTATATCTGATCGCGCCTTTATTGAAAAGGGTTGGATTATGCTACCTACAGAAATGTAGTGTGGAAGCTTACAATTACCAACCTTCCTGCACCCTTGGAGCCCGCAAGGTCCGCCGAGTTAAAGCCGGAGTCGGCGGCCTGAGCTTCTCGGCACGCGGTCGGCCCACGTCTACGTCTTCACGTCCTGCCTTCACCTTTCTGACTGGCCTGTTTGCACCTGCTGTCGTCTTCCTAAATCTCCCTTCTCAACTGATCTACACCCATTACTACTACTTACACCTACCTTCACCTTGCTACACAACTCATCTTCATTAAACTATCATCTTTTATATCCCAATTTATATTAAATAAACATTTATACCTCTATACCTTAACCTCCTCTTTTATTTATCTGCCGCTTCAGGACACATCGCGGGTAACCGGTGGACGTAAGTGGCAGGTTGCCGCTCGTTGTGGCATTCAATACGGAATGACGACCACTGTTGATTATAGTCCATGGTTCAACAGTGGACGTCTTTCGGCTGATGATGGTGATGATGATAAAAGATAAATATTTTGTTTCGTTGAAACTATTTTGGTAAGAGAAATGCATGATAGGAATATATAGGAAAAATGAATATGACATACAATAAACACACATTCACCACACACCACACACTCACCGCACACACATCGCACATACTCTCCCATACAATACTCATTACACAACACACATAAATACATTGTCTCAATGTTCACACACTCTTACACTCTACTCCACTTTCTTTCCAAACCGAATCCGATTGTAACTTCGTCACGTACCCAGTTTATTATTTTGTTATTTTGTATCTTCATAATTAATAATTGTTAGCTTCTTGGTGGGGGCCCCTGGTGTCCTGAAATACAGGCTACGGCTTAGTTTAGGCACCAGTCTCCCACGAATAAAATATTCTCACCTTTGTAACACCTTTCTCAAATTCTCAATGTAGTCCTTTGTGAGTCGAGTTCCTTTTATTATTAGTTGGAATTTGGTGTCTATATTATGTTGTGTTTTGTAATTTTTATTTGTGGAAGAGAAATTAAAGAATTTATTATTATTATTATAATCAAAAGATATGTCATAGTCATTTCCTCTAATAAATCATCCTTTCATGCATTTGTCTTTCCAAAATAGTTTCGCTGTTTCATTTCTGCCAGGCTTTTGATTCTTTTAACTGTTTTGCTGTTTAGTCCCAAGTTTAGTACCGGCCAAACCTTTTAACTTTTTTACCAGTAGCTACAACATTTTTTTAAGATAGATACGTTTTTACGTCTTTTACATACAAATTGGTCTTGTAAAGTAATTTCTGTTTTTACTCCCCGCAAAGATATCTTTATTTAGGTTACCTAAAAAAAGTCTAAAGCTAAAAAGATCAAACATCACTGTAGAATTTACGCTCTGATCGAAGATCAAATCTTTCAGATATGTACTGCAGTAATATTCTTTTTATGACTTTTTTACACGCCATTTATTTCTGTTCGAAGCTTTATTTTTATAACGTCTGCTGTGTTCTAGTAACCTTATCAAAATTTGTTCTTCCAAAGAGACAACTAGACTACCTACCACAAATAAAAAAAAAATAACATAGGTATCTCTAGGATGATAATTATCTTCAACATCGTCATCATCAGCCGGAAAACGTCCAGTGTTGAACAAAGGCCGCCCCCATAGAACATCACAAAAAGCGGCAATGTGCCGCTTACATCCACCGGTTACCCGCGACCTTGGCGATCTCGTTGGTCTATCCGGCGGAAGGCCTACCGACGCTTAAGGGCGCGATTCGATTTAGCGCAACTCAAAATCTAAACGATTGCTGGAACGGCGTAGCAGCATTGACACACGCTACTACAATACAATGGTCTGTTTGTGTGCATCAGAAAAAAAAATACGCTTGAAATAAGCACGAATCATTGAAATTGATCGGCAAACAACAGCGCGCTATGTTTTACAGTACTTTTTAAAATAATGTCTAAAATAAATGAGTTCGTATAACGGACTGAAAAATATTTTGTATATTAAGCTTAACATTTTCTTTCATAAAATAAATATATCAGTTATGTATTTATTCAAATACTGGTGAAAAAAAATTGTCAAAGTGAACCGATTTTCTAGTTTCAACATTGGTTTTTAATACATAACAGTAATATTTTCGTAATTTTGGCTCTGTAGTACACTTTAAGACTATATATCCTGTTGGAAAAATGCATAAAACATATCATTTTGGCATATTGTATTGGTTGTATTCGTGCTGAAAGTTAACTCTGAAGTCTATTTTTGTAAAACGATATGAAAGGATTGTCTTCGCTTCAAAAACCATAATTAAAAATTATACTTTTGCTCTGTAGCTCCCTAAATCAAGACTTAATCTTTTCGAAAACTGTAATTATCTTTAAATAATCTGCTCACATCATTACGATAATGCTCTGGGCAAAACGCGAAAACATGAAGTTTTCGTCACGAATTGAATACACGCTCTTAATTATCTTACTCCTACTATATTATTCTAAAGTTCGTGAGGATAGATGGGTGAAAATATGAATGTTACTATTTCATTCTAAATTGGCATACATTTATAGATATTGATCTGGCTTAACACATATTTTAGCACATTTTTAACTCATTTTTATGTTTTCGTAGAATAACTTGGGGTTTTAGCTTAATTGTAAAAGTTATGGTTAGTAATTTATATAAGTTATTTTGTTAAGAGTTATTATAATAAGAAACGTAATAAGCTAAACCATAACTGTATAGCTTTATTGAAGTTCTGTAGGTCGTGCACTAATAAAAAAAAGTATGGAATAATCCATACTTCCAAACTTTAATATTATAAATTATGTGAAATATTACGCTTTCACGAAAAATCGGCTAAACCAATGTGGATAAAATTTAGTAAGAAGATAGCTTGAACCCTGGGCAAGGACATAGGCTACTTTTTAATCCGTGACTTCGTCTGTATCCAAGATAACCGACACGCGGACGAAGTCGCGGTCAAAAGCTAGTTTGAAAGTGGCTTTAAAGACAATTTTTGACCAAAGGAAAGAATGAAAGTGGTAAACGAATAGTTTCTCTCACCTACAAACAACGCGGAAGCTCTTATCCCCAACAACAAACAAAAAACTTCACTAATCAACAAAGAGCTTCCAAAATCACTATACCAATCAAATAAAAACATTCGGTGTGAAGGAACACGTTCTGTTAAACACTGAAACAAATTTCGGTAATACCGACCAACGGTATCTCATTTGTCCGCCCTAATGAAGATCCTTTTCAGGTCCAAGTCAAAGGCTTTTGTTACACCGAACGCTAATCTGGTTAGAGCCTGCATTAGATCCGTGTATTGTGTGTTGAAATGATATGTGACGTGTTTATGAATGCTTTTTGCGATGTTGGTTATTTATTATCGTGTGCAATCTATTGATTTGTTGTCTTTTATTATCTTATTGTTAGATAATACCAGCTTTTGCTTGCGACTTCGTCCGCATAATTTTTATATGAAACCCTGATTTGTTTGATAATAAAATATAGCTTAAATAGCACTCTGGGATAACGTAACTTCCAGTTTGAAATAAAAAAAAATACAGAATCTGACCCGCAGGCTTAGCCAAATTACCCAAATTGACAATCTACAATCGATAACGCTAATAGAAAACTCATCAAATATGGGAATGACGTCATCTCAACGATAAGTCACGTGATCGAAAATAAAAAATGGATTACGATGTGGCATTATTTATTGTAGAAAGAGATACGATACGAAACGTTTGTAACTTGGCTAGGCCTGCAGTAGTTTCCGAGAGTAGCCCGGACGAACACAAACCCAAGTTCACTACATCACTAAATATTATAAAGCAAAATCCCCCGTCCTGTCTGTCTGTCTGTTCACGATAAACTCAAAAACTATTGAACGCTTTTTCATGCGGTTTTCACTAATAGACAGAATAAGTCACGAAGAAGACTTAGGTGTACAATCAGTTAAGGTTTTGAGTAAATTGGCTGAAATATGTGAAATAATTGATGAAATGATAATGATGAAATAATATAAATCGTACGAGTTAATTACTCAAGATCATCGTCTTCCTGCCTTTAACCCAACTTAAGTCATGATGTAACTGATTACTTTCTCTTTCATAATCATTCTTCACACAATCCACCCATCTTTCCTTCGGCCTTCTTCTTCCTCTCCATCCATCCACATTTATATTCACAACTCTTTTTTTGGTCACATGTCTTTCGCAATTCATCATCATCATCATCATTTCAGCCGAAAGACGTCCACTGCTGGACATAGGCCTCCCCCAAGTGTCGCCACATTGACCGGTCCCGTGCGACTCGCATTCAGCGGATCCCCGCAACCTTTACCAGGTCATCGGTCCACCTAGTGGGAGGCTTTTCAACGCTACGTCTTCCGGTTCGCAGTCGCCACTCCAGAACTTTTCAGCTCCATCGGCCATACTTTCTGCGAGCAATGTGCCCAGCCCACTGCCACTTAAGTTTGGCAATTCTTTGGGCTACGTCGGTAACCTTGGTTCTCTTGCGGTTGTCCTCATTTCTGATTTTATCACGCAAGGAAACTGTTTCGTAATTACTCAAGCTAAATGTCATCTAATTAGATAAACGTATTCTTTGTAACGGTTAAATGCTTTTAATTGTTAGTGTTCTCTTCTTTTGACATGCTTGTATATCTTCAACAGTCAGTCTGCTGTCATATTTGGAACAGTATGAAACTACTACTGTACTGTACTGTGTGTGTCTATTACTGTTGCTCAAACTTGTGTACAAAGCACATTGTTGGACTTCAAGTTGTACATAAACTGTACACATAGATCTCAAACTTCTGTTCCTAACATATGCAACTTACTCAGAACTTATGTAGGTAGGTACCAATCTATTCATTTACTGCTTCATTTACACATATTTGTATATTTCTATCAAACGGTGTTGTGTTAAAGCCTCTAACTAGTAATTATGTAAATAGTGTCCCAAAATAATTAAATAATACCCTTTATGTTACGCTTCGGTGTGAGGTGCATCCCTTTAATTTGAAAGCGTATCACGTCCATACGAAAGTTACCAGTTTGAATAAAATGAGCCTCGTCGGGTCACACTTTTTCTTTTGTAAAAAAATATACTACGTCTCGGTCTAACACATGTTAGAGTTGTTCCTTTTTGTAAATTAGACTCGGAATAATATCATAACTCTCTCTTTATTCGTCTGCGGGATACTTTTTCTTTGCTATTTAGTTCGCGAATGGGAAAAAGATTCTCTGATTTTGTTTTTGTTTGTATTAGATGACTTTTTATATTACGTGTAGCGATTATTGTGTATAGAACCTATGTGAGTTATAACGTTCTATATTTGTAGTTCCAATATGGATAGCAATGTTCTCATATAACGGACTAGCTTTTACCTGTGACTGCGTCCGCTTACCCCAAATTTTTTATAATAATAAAATAAGAGCTAATAAGAGTTAAGCAGGAATAACGTAGCTACCTATTAACGAAAGAAGAACAAAACACTAAGGCAGTATAGAGGCCTTGTCATTTTGATCCTTGGCTTAAGGGGCTATTAAACGACTTTTACAGATTTTAAAGAAAACTACTTTTATTTAATTTTTTCGACTAAACTTTAAGAGTTTTGGACGCAGAACTGCTGCAGAACGGACGCAGTCTGCGTCCAAAACTCTCTAAATTTAGTCGAAAAAATTAAATAAAAGTAGTATTCTTTCAAAATTCAAAAAAAGGCGTATACTAAAAGATAGATAATAAAATTGTCTGTAAGATGGTGTAAGTTTCGTTTAATTATACCTGGTAGATTTTGTGTGATTGTCATGTTTTGTCCGCGTCAGACATAACTTCACGTGTTAATTAACCTATATAATATGAATATAATTTAAAATATTCACTTACTAAATGATTAAGAGAATGTTCTAGTTTAACATATTTTTTTTTTCAAATCATTTACACTGCACATTTTGACGTGATTGTCAGTTTAAAATCTGTAAAAGTCGTTTAATAGCCCCTTAAGGTCCTGAGGCCCCAGCACGACCGCGCTGACGTAAAAGTATTCGATTCTCAATTTCGAAATAGGACATGGGTAGGATACCCATTACCCAGTCCGACGACACATACGACGCCAGCTTTTACCGGCGGTAGTCGTACGCGTGAATATCCTTGATTTTTTCCTAAGCTATTACCGAAAGAATTTTCTGAATCGGGAACAGTAATTTCAGAGATTAGGGGGGGACTTTAATTTATAAAATGTAGTGAAGCATAATTAATATCACCTATTAAACTAAACACAATGTGTTTAACGGTAATTTTGAATTTAAACATCGATTGAATTTACGTGACGTACGCGCTCCTGTAGAGCTATTCTGTTACAATCTCCCTCGGTGAACACCTATGTGAAGTGAGCTGTCATTCATCCCGATGCTTGGGATTGACAAAGCAGTTGGACGGATGACAGCTCACTTCACCTAGGTGTTCACTGAGGGACATTGTAACAGAATAGACATACTGGTCGAACTACGTTCGTTAAACAGAAGAAAGTGACTGTTTTTAACATTTGATACTTAGGTAACAATACACATGACCAGATCAGCGTTGAATAAGTAGCATGGAGTCTGCACAAGTACATTAATACAAAAAACATTTAAAAAAGCTACACCCGTTTTTACAACGTGTTCAAAAAATTGCGATACTAAATAGCAAAGCAAATTTTCTCTTTAGTCTCCAGCAAACCTAAATGCCTAAATTAAAGAGATTTCCTCTAGTCGTCATTCCAATTTAGTTTACGAAACGTTTACAAAGATTACCTATCTTAATTTTCAACAAGATATTCAACGACGAATTTTAATTAAACAGCTTATAACACGTCCTTGGGAAATTTTAATGGTTGTTATTAGTAACGGTTTAGAGAGGAAAGTGTACTGAACTGGTACCTGATAAATTATAATCAACTAACAGTTTGCCCGCGTCGTCGTCCACAAGAATTGTCTCAAGGGTCCCTAATTTTCTATAGATAGCGTAGCTTCCCATTGGTGTAGGAATTTATTTAAATCGTGTTTTTTTGTAGTTTATCCATAACAAACAAACATACAAACAGTCCAATCTTTTCTCTTTTTAATACCAGTTTAGATAAGCTGTCAAATCTTTGCTACTTGGTTTGCACCCTGTGAACGCCATGGCGGACAACAACATGTGACCGAAACTATGGAGGTTTTACCTTCAATGTTTTTGGCCCGGCGGGCCGGCAGTCAATGTATTAATAATAAAAAATCCTGTATTGCAGGCAACACTGACCCATAGAGACCTTAACCTAAACATACATATTTTATAACTTAAAACTTGTGTTAGTAGATAAGACTTAAGAGTAAGTTAGTAGCACTTCATTTTGCACTAAATTGTCTTTGTCCTGTCCTGTGGCACTTGTCCGTGGAAGCGACAGAACACCACGTCCTGCGGCCAAAAGTCTTCATCCATGACGACGGGCAAACAGTATGGGATAATATTTCGCTACTCGCACCACGAACGCCTTGTAGTTGAAGTTGAGTGTGAGAGGTGAATTTTGACTTTGAAGTAATTTTTTTTACATGACTGCTTGATTGTTTGGATGGATGGAGAGGGAGAGGAAGGCCAAAGAAAAGATGGATGGATTGTGTGAAGAATGATATGAATGAAAAGGGAGTCAATGAAAGCATGACGTTGGACAGGACGGAATGGAAGAAGAAAACATGTTGCGCCGACCCCAAGTAACATGGGATAGGGGCAGGAAAAAGAAGACTGCAAAGCTGCTGCGATGTTTCGTCCCCTATGTGTTCATGATTGGGGAATGAGAGATTGATTATTATGTAGATCATATCATTCGATCCAATATCTCAAACTCTCATAATTATGATTAATTGTTATGTTGGTAGGCTATAATTCTGCATTCATATAATAGAGAGGTAAAGTTTGTTTATGGGGAGTAATTGCTAGAAATACTGTTTCGATTACTAAAAAAATGTTTGCTGATATTGAGTGCTACACTATAATAGTATGCAATGATATTCCATATTTGGTTGTTGGCTTTTATTATAATATTATCTTTATCTTTACATAATATTAAAAAAAAAAGTTTAAAAACTAAAACCCGACCACAACAAAAAGTGATCTAAAAAGTACGAAACAAGAAAATATTTCACACAGAAATCAAGACATAGGTACAAAATGGTCAAGGTAAAGCCGTGGTTGCATGCCTGTGTCCCATATGGGTGCGATGAACATGAATTATAATGGCATGCAACCACGGCTTTACCTTGACCATTTTGTACCAATGTCTTGATTTCTGTGTGAAATATTTTCTTGTTTCGTACTTTTTAGATCACTTTTTGTTGTGGTCGGGTTTTGTTTTTTAAATTTTATTTTTTTATTTAAACCATTTTGGAGTTTAAATACCAGTAGTAGTTTTTTTTAATCATTTGTGACAAGTCACAGCTAAGTATTATATATTTAAAAGGTACTAGTGAACCCCTTTCCAATGATACCAAACACGGTATGCTTGTCTTCATAATTTTTTTTATCTTGGTTTTTTTGTCCGCCTGAGGGCGCTACATTGGATTCAGTGACACGTCATATAGCCTATAACCAGTGGATGATCAAGACGTTTCTAACGATACCTCATTTGTTCAGTTCTGATAAGTAGTTTAGGAGCTATGAGCGAACAGATGAACATACGTACATACATACATACATACATAGCCTGTCAAAATCATAACCCTCCTTTGGCGAAGTCGGGTAAAAACAAAGTCGCCTCCGCTATCTGTACCTTAGATCTTTTAAACTACGCAACAGATTTTAATGCAGTTTTCAGCCAATGATATAATACACACTTAGATGCGTTACCCGCGCTCAATAATGCCAATAATAAAGCAAGGCTATTGCCGGAGTTTTACTTAGTCACGTACCACCCAGTGTCGCGGCTATACGTCAGTATCGCTCGTAATTCACACATAACTGGCGTAACAAAATATGTATGTTTATCTTTTTCTAACAGTTATACGCTGTATGCTTCTGTTCTTTTCTTCACACTGTATAATTGTGTGTGCCTACTGGTATGCAGATATAAAAGTTTGCGCCGTTTTAAAATGCACTAATGTTCGTGTATGACGCGTCTATTTATTATACGTCATTGTTTTCAGCAATAGATAGAGTGATTCAAGAGGAAGGTCTACAATTATAGTTTTATGTTCACTGCATCCGTGCGAAGCCGGGGCGGGTCGCTAGTTAAATATAAAACACATTATTTTGTTCTAACAATTTAATTTGTATAAAAGAATTATCTTGTCACACGTAAATTAAGAAAAAAAAAACAAACGTTTGTAACAATCATAGCGGTTTGAATATAAACGAATAAAATGTTTTCGTTTAATGGTATAAGAAAAGTTTGTAAAACAAAATTGTTTATTATTTTCCTTTTTGTGGAGTCCGTCCCTTATCCTAAATATTAGGTTGGCAACCTAATTAGCCAACGAAACTAGAACGTGCGTGTGCGGGACTGTACCAGGGTTGTCACCTGCTTTAATTTCCTGAGGTACACTCGCTAACAAAAGTAATATAACAAGTATGTTATAGGACAACCTAGTCTACTTTCTTACTGTTGTTTCCATATTAAATTTTAACACAATACACTTTCTACACAATTGTTTATAGAAAATATTTGTGGCTGTTAATTTACTTTACTAACCGACAGTACGGAATCGAGAAAGCTGATTAAGTTACTTAATTTTCCGGAATTTCACGAAATTCCAGAGCCAAATTCGGGATTTTAATCATCAAACTTAAACAGAATTTATGTAGAGTTTCAAATAGGGGCCTGATCTCTGCTCCCACGTTATAGTACCTTTAGAATAGGTAAGTGAGCAGAAACATAAGTAACTTATTGACATTTCGTGACGGTTTGTGTAGGATCCTTTTGGACCTTTGCTCATTCTATCTTTAGATACCTATTTACGTTTGTGTTACGATTTTCAGATTTTCTGCAGTAAAGTACCTTTGACTTTAACCCATAGTTATTTAAAAATCTAGTAGATCGTAAAGTGTTATTTTCCTTTGTAAACTCTTTACATACTATATTTTCCCTAACACTTAAGAGCGTTCATCCGTTACAACCATGATGGAGTCAAAATTGATGATTTCCGACGGACGATAAAACGTTAATAATTTTAATTCGTAGACAAAATATTGACGTCAAATTATTGAGAATTTCATAATCTAGTGCATGGCTGAAAAATATTTTCAAATGTTTGTATAGTTTTGTCATAAGAACCGTTTTTATTTAAGCCTTTTTTGAAACTAGCGCTCGATGGTCTACGCGGATGCTAGATAATAATAAAACCATTAACAACATTACTGTTAAAAAAACAATAACATTTTCTAGTGCATGGCTGAAAAAAAGTCAATTTTACTGTAAGTTTTCATATGAGAAAAATATACTCAAAAGTGCCATTTCTAGCCACTTTTCGAGTTATTAAACGTGTTAGTTTGAAAGGATGATGGATGAAATCAGTGATATTTTATGTTTTTTTAGGCCTAGTAAATGAAAACATTTACGTTCTAAAACATGGATATATATTTTTTTAATAACTTTGTCACTAGCTTTTGCCCGCGGCTTCGCCCGCGTAGATGTCGGAAATTTTGTGACCACCGTCTGCTGGTGACCTCCTCTTATATTGCGGATGTCCATCGTCTCCTGTCTGGGTGTCCTTGAGAAGTGTTCGAGGATACTTCTTAGTGCAGCTAAATACTTACTTAAACTACCACAAGGATCATGTATCATGTTTGCCTTCACAATACCGTAAAGGAGAGGGTCTTGTATAGAGTCAAGTATTTCTGCACAAATGAAATTGTCGATTTGATCTGGGTTGATACGCTGCTCTAGCCACAGCAAGATGTGGATGTGAGGAAGACCTCGTTTTTGTCATTCCACTGAGTATATAAAGGAAGGCATCCCCCTAACCAGAGTACCTTTGGTCAGAAGAGCCATCATATTTTTCAACTTTAAGTGGAATACCCTGGCAGTAATGTCGTGGCGATCGTGTGAATTTTCACCAGGTAAAAGTATATCTGTGATCTCTCTCCATCGGGGATTAGGATGCATGTGAATGTGATAAAGAGTTCAGGACGGCTGTACTTGCGCACGTATGTCATGGTGTCTTGTGTACGCTCGTGCATATATCGTGGTCCCCCGGTAAATGATGACGGGAGCACCGCCTTCTGACCCAGGTGCTCACCATCAACGTCCTGCCTACCTATGGCGTCCCTCAAGTGTACATAACTGTCAGCCCTCAGCTGCACCTGGTTGTTCCTGATATAGGTCAACCTTTCGGTCTCTACTTTAACATCTATACAATTTTTTCATCCCCTATTTTACAATCTTTAGGGATGATTTTTCAAAAACGCTGATACATGTAATGTTCCTGATATAGGTCAACCTTTTCGTCCCTGTTTTAGCGTCAATACAAATTTTTCAACCCCTATTGTACCCTCCTCTCGGATGATTTTTCAAAAACGCTGATACATGTAATGTTCCTGATATAAATCAACCTTTTCGTCTCTGTTTAGCGAATATACCAATTTTTCATCCCCTTTTGTACCCTCCTCTGGGATGATTTTTCAAAAACGCTGATACATGTACCTAATGTTCCTGACATTAGTCAACCTTTCCGTCTCTGTTTAGCGTCTATACCAATTTTTCAACCCCTTTTTTACCCTCTTCTGGGATGTATTACAAAAATGTTAATACATGTAATGTTCCTGATATAAGTCAACCTTTCCGTCTCTGTTTTAGCGTCTATACAAATTTTTCATCCCCTATTTCATCTTCTTCTGGGATGATTTTTCAAAAACGCTGATACATGTAATGTTCCTGATATAGGTCAACCTTTCCGTCCCTGTTTTAGCGTGTATACAAATTTTTCATCTCCTATTGTACCCTCTTCTGGGATGATTTTTCGAAAACGCTGTTAATGTGATTATTAATTACCAACCAAAAGACTAAATACAAATTTCCAAGGTTTGAAGTACAAAACTAACGGGTTTTCCCATTTATACATTCATCCCCTATATTACGCCCTCAGGGACTGATTTCCCAAAAACACTGAAACACGTGATTTTTTTAGTTTTTAACCAGAATGATAAACACCAATTTTCATGGTTTAAACTGCAAAAATGACGATTTTCCATACAAACTTTCATCCCCTATTTAACTCCCTTAGGGGTTGAATTTCGAGAAATCCTTTCTTATTCCTTGTCTGCATTATAAAGAGAACCTCTGTGCAAAATTTCAACTTTCTAGGTCCATGGGTTTGGGCTGGGCGTTGATGAGTCAGTCAGTCAGTCAATCAGGACTTTTCTTTTTATTTATATAGATGAATTATTTAGTACTACTATAATCGGCACCACCGCTTAGTGTCGGCCGAGGCCCCATCGAGGCGCGCCGCTCTGGAGTAACGCTTTTAAAATAGAGTTAGTAAAATCTGCTCAGTCTTTTCAGTCACCACTTGTAAGAAGAACCCTTCTAAAACTATAATACGACACACCTTGATATAGTACCTACACCCAACTCACCACACACCAGCCCATTCACACACGCACAGCATACACGCACACGTGCGCGCAATCATATACACACCCTATCTTCTACATGGGTCGTTACTGTAATGACGCTTTTCACTAAAGACCTATAGAAATAACTTGTACTTGTTTTACCAACTCTCAAATATTTAAATTTCAAACTATGTTAATTATATATTATGCTAGTCTTATTATTAACTAAATATTGACAAATACACAGCAGTGAACAAATAAACATAATTATTAGAGCGGTATCAGGAATCAGAACAACCAAACACAGTAAACAGTAATATTATGTCATCAAACATTAGTTAAGACTCGGAGCCATACAACTTATATTTCAACAAACAATGAAACAGTGCGTTAACCAGAGTAATCCAGCACAAAAATGAAGTTGAAAATATTAAGTATAGCATCATCAAAGGTTGACCCTTTAGACGCCCACTGCTGAGCATAGGTCTCCCCCAAAAAGAGGGGGTTCAGCCGTAATCGCCATGCTTGGCCGATACATGTTGGCCATTGCAGTTGGTGTTATGGTACTCAGAAGGACGCTGCTGCCCATCCTCTGGTCAATAACCCCGCTGTCGCCTTCTATGACACCCACGGGTAGAAATGGGGTGGTGCTATTCACGGCCGGCACCACACAGGGGAGCATAAAATTAAGTAGGATAAATTAGCAATCAGTTTGATCCCAGTATACAGGCAAAATCCGATCCGAAATCCTTGTTTTATACATGCAAATATTGACCCGTACTGAATAGGACCTTTCGAACACTTAGTTGAATAAATAAAAGCTAGGTTACCTAAAAGAGGGACCGTTAATCCCTAGGTGTTAAAAGCTTTTACGATGATTTATTGGACTGAATTAAAACGTTTTTATAGGTTCAGTTGTAGAAATTACTGGATTGGATTAATTTACTTTTCGTTTTGGGATTCGAATTGAGAATAAGTAGTATTTTTGTCATGAACAGATATTTTGGAAAACAACTTCTTGTTTCTTTTTCAACCGGCTTCATAAAATAATTGTATTTTTTTTTGTGCTTGGACCACGCATAACTTTTTGTCCGATTTCAATGATTCTTTTTTAATTTATAGTGTATACCTCAAAGTTGGTCCCATATAAATTTCATTAAAATATTCTGCCCCTAAGGGTAGAAAATTAAGGGATGACTGTTTGTTGTGAGTTGGTACCAAAACGCGAAAAAAAAATGTACAATAAAGACAACCGCCTTCTTGAAGAAAAACTTCATTTTTTATTTGCAAGACACTGGCATTACAAACATCAAACATAACCAAAGCCTTTCCCGTCTTTTTGGAACTTAAAGACAATCAATGTTAAAATCTTGTCAAAAATGTAGGCAAATTAGAGCCATTTTTGATAGGTAATGAGATAGAATACGAACGTTTCTTAAAGTTACTAGAATTATCCTACAAAACGCAATAAACAATAAAGGAGTCCTTCAGAAAATACTAGGTACCTATATTTCAAAATCAAGCCTTTTCTCCATGTCGTAATTTCTCAAATAAAATCTTCGAAATATTAAGACACGGGTCACTGAGCATTGAAACTGGAACAAAAAAATCCCTTAAAAGGTTGAATTATTTCTGCCGTAAAGTACCAATAGAGCCTTCTGAAATATTTGAATTGTCCTATGTAAATGCTGCCTTCGACTATGTAACCAAATATTCGATGAAATGCTGGGAAATGTCTAGATTTGAAGTCTACATAAAACATTGTAAGAAAAAAGTAATAAGTCTAATAATAAATCTGTCTAAACGAAGTTTTTACTTACTTACGATTTACTTTACTTCGTGCCTCCACACACTAGGCTACTAGTGACAGCTGCTTATAGTGGCTACGATTGTTGGCTATGCGATCGATACATTAATCATTAGTAATTTATTAATAAACAAAAAATTTTAGGTATTTGAAATTACATGGTATAATTAATATAAATATAAATTAAATGACATAAGAGTGAAACACGTAAAATATCACAACCATGCATAGATCCATACTAATCCATACTATATTTAATATTATAAATGCGAAAGTAACTCTGTGATGCTTTCACGATGAGACGGCTGAACCGATTTTGATGAAATTTGGTATGAAGATTTCTTAATCCCTGGCAAAGGACATAGGCTACTTTTTATCAGACATTCACGCGGACGAAGTCGCGGGCAAGAGCTAGTACAACATCATCAAGAATTTCTTTATAGATCTTCAACAGCATAAAGACACTTATTCAGCAGGAAATTTTTAAGAGCTTTTTATATCCAGAGGAAATTTATTAAATAATCTAACCAATTGATAAGCACAGTCCCCGTGCTTCACAACATTCTAAAATTAGCCTGTACGTTTACGTTTACGTTTAATGTCTTGCCGACGTGTGCCTTCTCTGCCGTCCATCTGCTGTCTCATATTCATGAACAGAAAATGTACCTATGAAAATTTTCGTTTATAAATTGTGTGGGACCCCACGCGACTAATACTCGTAAAAGGTATATTACCTATGCTATATTATTTTAGTATTAACATCATTCACCTGTAAAGCTCAAAAAATTATTTGTTTTGTAATATACAAAGTACAAAATAACTCGTGGATAATTCGAGATTTCATTTAGTAATCTTATTTCTTTCGATCCAGATTTCGTCCACCATCATTTGAAGGCACCGCTTCAGAAGACACAATAATCGACGCTGATACGGGATCAACTGTTATATTCGATTGCAAAGTGACTGCTTTAAGAGATAAAACGGTAACAAATCTTCTTACTTTAGGATTATAATTTAATTCTGGAAAAGAGGAAATGATTCGGACATTTTGTTACAGGTTTCTTGGATTAGAGTATCTGAAGATGAAAATTTGGAGCTTCTAACAATAGATCTGGATACACATACGACAGATTTTAGGTAGGTACAATAAAATAGTATATTCAAAGTCCTCGTATGTACGTTTTTTTGATTACTTTAACTCTTTTAGACGTTGGTTTTATAGTACAGAGGCCAGTAACTCAAGGTACAACAATCTGTCAAATTTCTTTAATAGATTTTCAACTTTACCGTAAAAGTTTAAGGTTCATTATTCAATTTGGAATATTTGACAGTTTCGTATGCTTTGATGTACTGACGTCTGTACCACTGCCCATCTAAGTAGTAAATTACTTTAAATTTATTTATTTGTTATTCGGAAAGCTTACTCTTATAAATACATTAAATAGCTTACAATAGGCACTAAAATATGCTATTTAAAAACACAGTTCAATAGTCAAATCAGTTATATGTTTATAACTGATTTTCTGTTTCAAGGCACCGCCTACATAATAATGTCGTTGTCCATTATCGACATACATGTATCCCAATTCATGTTCACTTCTAATATGCCCAGAAGTTATTCAGTACCATTGAAAAGCGGAGTCCATTCACGGAGTCACAATACTCGGGTTCCATTCGAGAGCTTGTCCATAAATATAACTTCTTATTTACGCATGCCACAATCCGAATAGGATGTGTGTTTGTGTTAAAATATTGGTAGCGTTCGTAATGGATTGTTGTTATCAGTAGCTTTTGTGTAAAACATTGTTTTGTGGTAACTTTACTAAAAGAATGTGTGTAGGCACAGTTAGGTCAAAAAATGTGACCTATTTCAGAGAGGCTTTGTTTGACAAAGGATACATTTGATGAGGGTACAAGTTATGGCAGATAGAAACAGTAACTTGACTCGTAAGAGCTGTGGTGATCTTGAAGTCGCAGTTTTATGCTCAAATATTTTACAAAACCTCTGTGTTCACAAACACGTAGTCCCAAATGCGGGGTGGAAACAGACAGGTCACATAGGAGTTTACTACGCATACCCTTCAAAGTAACTTTGAGCACAAAATGATTACCGGGAAACCACTTCTATAATTGGTGCGAAAAACCACTGTTTATGGTAAGGCTCGCACAGGAATAGCATAGTGGTTAGAGTTGATTTTAAACTTGTTTTCGTAAATGAACGTTGTAACTTTGATCTTTAATAACTTCGTTACCAGAAAGTTAATACGTTCTGCTTAGATCAAAAACATTACCACATTTTTTTTAATAACAATACAATGATACCCCAACATTTAATATTAGAAGGAAAACCTAAAACTATTAAACTAATAAACCAATATAATAAGCCATCAAATAATTTCTCCACACGTCATCCGGGAATGTACCCAAAAGACCGGCGACATTGCCACGTTGGATGGCAATGCTTAAACTCTGCCCGAGGTAAAACCAGCTTTCGGATCACGGGAAGTGTCAACCAACCTTTTGGACCCTTTAGGTTTCAACCCCAAAACGGCTCGATTATAAAGCTATCAACGTGGATACTATACTTTCGACGTTAGAGGTTTTCAGTGATTGACAAGAACATGCAAATTTTAGATTTGCTAAGTGTCTTTTCGTATCCGTTATAAGACAGACTCATTGTATCAGGAATTTATAGAGTTCGATTGTTAATAAAAACGACTATAATATAATGTTTCTTCTCCAGGTACAGGGTAGATTTAGCTGGTGAGAATTGGAAACTGGCACTAGCAGATGCCAAGGTCCAAGACTCTGGTGTATACTGCTGTCATGTTTCCACACACCCCCCAATGCTGAGGCGGTACAAATTGACTGTGCATCGTAAGTTCTTGATATTTTACTAATAATCATTACCATCACCATTATCATTTCAGCCGAAAGACGTCCACTGCTGGATATAGGCCTCCCCAAACGGGGGGTTTTGCCATAATCGCCACGCTTGGCTGGCGGGTTGGCGATCGCAGTATGGTTGTTACAAATGCACAGAGAACGCTGCTGCCCATTCTCTAGTACGTCTCTTAGTCGCCTCTTACGACACCCACGGGAAGATATGGGAACTAATAATACTAGCCTATTATTGTATATACTGCAGAGTAAAGACTTTTTTTCGAACAGAGAGGCCACGAACATTGATCACCACGCTTGCTCAAGGCGGATGGGCGATTTCGGACTTATATCAATTATAAGTTCACGTTTCTTTACGATATTTTCCTTCACCGATGTCTGTGATGTCCTTATTTTACCTTTATTTAACTAAACCATTAAAATTATTTACAGAATTTTAATTACCGCCGGTTACGGTTTACGGCTTTTTTTTCAATAAATACCTCGACGAGATCGAAGTAATTTGAAGACTTTCTGGTATTTTATAGTAGTGGTCCTTTGTGGCGCTTGGCGTAAAAGGACCAGGACCATTTGAGGTATTTATTTATTTCGTTGAAACTTTATGCAACAAAAGGTACAATGGCTGTGAAGAGATAGCATGCCATCTGAAAATTATTGTGCTAGCGTAAAACAACAAAATTAGTATTTTTGGCACATACCAAATATCTATAGAGAATCCAATCATCTGCCTAGTCTTTTCTCAACTATGTTGCGGTTGGCTTCCAGTTTCAACGGATGCAGCTGAATACCATTGTTTTACATGGAGTGAGTGCCTATCTGACCTCCACAACCCAGTTACTGAATACCCATTTTTTTTTGTTCCGGGGTGAAAATACTCATGGATATCCTCCGCCTTGGGGCAAGCGGAGGGGTCTGTCAGACTCTTACTGATTAAAAACCATCCCGGTGTTCCATCTCACACCTACGTCGGGGGTCGCGGGAACTAGAGATACTTCCGCAACCCCCGACTAGTGCCGACCCGCTTGTACCGGCCACTTCTCGTGTCAAGGCGGGGAGTGAGGTGTTAAACTCTCCCCCGGACGTCTATGAGGGGCGCGCGTAGAACACTACGCGCCGCCACCTCGGTTGTTGTGGGGGGCGACAGACGTAGTTCCTGGATACCCTTTGGCAAGGTGGTTGCCAGACCGATCAATCCGTACGTCTTTTTTTAGCCACGAGCGCCGCCATTATTGAAAATTGAATCAAAAACTATAAAAAATGTTACAGTTTATATTTTTGCCCACAGCGCCCTCAATAAAGATGAGTAAAGAAGCGTTCCTAGAAACTGGAGAGACTTTATCTCTCAAATGTGCCATACTGCACCTGCATCCAGGTGAGGCGGTACCAGAGATGCATTGGTATCGAGGGAACAGCACTGTGTCCTTGGATGAGATCCGAGGTGGAGTGCTCATCGAAACGGATCAATTGACTTTAACGAGTCATTTACAGGTAATTTGGAAACACATTATCCTTTACACATAATTTTATACAAACTAAATAAATAAAGCAGAAGAGATTGCTTTTTGTTTGTGTTTCTGTTTAAACGAGCTGACTCCAGAACTGCTGGTTTGATTCTGAAAATTATGTAAGTGTAATTCTTCCTCCGAATTTCGGTCACGGCGCCAATCTCAATGGAGATCAGCTAAGTACGCAGAAGATATTATAGTGCACAGTCTCATAGTCCGGTGGGATGGCAATCCGATACGACCGGGGATTGATCAGAGCCGGACTAACGGCTTTAAAGGCCCTTTTCCTGTCATGTGCATTGTCGCCCGTACGCGGATCTGGTACGCATGTTAGTAATAGCACGCTCCTGGCCACAAGCAGAACAAAGATATCGTTTGCCGCTGCAGTATCGTGTGTGTCGCCAGTGACAAACTCGTGCGTACTATGACCATACGTGCGACCCGCGTCACAGTAAAAACAACACTGGAGGCAGAAGAACGCCGCCCGCATCCGCGGGGGAGCTGCCCGCATGATAGGAATAACACGTATGAAATGATAAGATGCGGGCAGCCTGCATGCGGACCAGATCCACGTGCGGGCGAAAATACGCATGACAGGAAAAGGGAATTCTTAATAGAAAAACCCAATAACTCTTTGCTCGGTCGGGGAATCGAACCCGGGACCTCACGCTCAGCAGTAGCTCTTGCGACCAAGAGACCAACGAGGCAGTTAAAACATAAGAAAATTATGTGACTAATTGGAAACTTCGTTATCACTGACCTATAGTCGCTGATTACCTAAAACGCACTCAGCCAATTTCGCGTTATGCCTAGACCTAACAAGAGATCGGCGTATTGATATTTAGACCCATTGCGTATTAGTTAATCAGCGAAGTAGGCGAACTGAGATTTTGGTATAGTGCGTTTTTGCTCAAGGGCGAGGAAGGTATTTAGTTTCAGTGCGGTATGCGGGCCCACCATACCACAGGCCATACCCCTGGTGGTATGATGAGTCATTTGTATTAGATTAGGTTAGAACTGTGATCATCAATGCGCGAAGACCAGCGAGCGTAGCGAGCGATGCTGCGGTAGCGGCCGCCAAGCGCCGGTAGGTTTATTGCGACATAGTCATATCGCTAAATGACCATAGTGAGAAATAGGTTTACTGCGACATAGTCGTATCGCTAAATGACCATAGTGAGAAATAGGTTTACTGCGACATAGTCGTATCGCTAAATGGGCAATATGAGGAGTAGACCTATTGCGACATAGACAAAAACATACTTAGTCCCAACGCTTATTGTAAATGACATTTTGGCATAACACGAAATTGGCAGACTGCTATTTAGGTAATCAGCGAGTAAAGGACCACTGAGTGCTTTAAGCTATATTTTGCTTTAAAAAAAGTAGGATCTGTAAGAAAATTCACGCGGACAAAGTCACGGGCAAAAGCTAGTAAGTAGATAAAATCACTTCTTTGAAAGGCATAGTTATTCCAAGAGAGCAAATAATATTTGTAGCAGAATTCATTTTAGTAGTTGAAATAAATTGTTATAATTTTACTGTCTCATAATTACGTACTTAACAAGTTAGACAAAGGTTTAGCCCTTAGGCCTCGGCCGAAAATACGGTTACTTAATTATTTTCATTCTGTTAACTTTTTGTGGACATCGCTATAAAATATTTTGTGGACTAGAATACATCTGTTATTACCCTTTAAGTATTATTATACTGAACATTTTCAATAATAAGTACTCTAAAAACATTTTCAATTTCTCCCTGGATACCTTCTAAATTGTCACATTTCGCCTCACATCCAGTCTAGGTCTTGCCCCTAGCCGACTCCGCATTGAAGCAAGGCCTAAAATAAAGCGTCTTTTGACCTCGACCTCTTTTCGGTACACCTGTAAGAAAATCTCCAGTTTATTGCGTTTCAGGGAACATTGTTTCCCTTCTAAACGAGACTTTATAGGCTTTTCACGCAACACGGTATAAATAAAATATCGAAAAACCATTGAGACTTGCAAAGCATTGAGAACGATGCTTTTAAAAATCGGTCAATTGCTGCGGGCGCTAGAGTTAGTAACAGATTTTGCAAGAAAAAAGAAAAACCTTTAAAATAATAATGAGAGATACTAGCAATGAGGTTCTAAAATATTAGAACCCTATAATATTTTTTACGAAAGTACTATCTTTGTGAACGTTATTGTAGGTATTTCTTTCATAGTTTAGTTTGATTTGGCTGAAATGGACTAAAATAAAAGAATAACAATAATACCTATTCACCAGCTTGTCGTGATAGTAGTAATTTTTAAGAAACAAAAGAACATCTCCATGATGGTATATAGTTATGTTACGACTAATAATGGGTGTGAAAATAAACTTAAGATTAGTCGGATAAACACAAGTGTAGCCGCAACCGCTTGGCTAAAAAAGTAAAAAAAAATATGAAAGAGGAATGACATAATATTCTTGCGGTCTGTCATCCTATTTCTATCTGCAGGGTTTTAAGGAACCTAACACAAAAGAGATGCAAGTGGTGGGTTAAAAAACACCTAACCTAACCTATCCGAGTCGGGGGTTGACCCTAATGGTGGTATTAACTATTTTTTAGCTAGCGATTGATTAGTGTACCTACCAAAAAACATATTATATGTTATGAGACGCACACCTTATCTGCCGCGTTTTGGCTAATATGGAGTTTAGCCAGCTTAGGATCTAATAATTTATTGCAAATGAACATAGGTCGAACATTATCCCTTTGTTGAAAATACACTTAAGTTTAGCCAGCTCATTTTAAATTTGTCTTCATATACACCTGAAAACAATAAATAAGAACATTATAATAAAATAAAAACTTATTTACTTCGTGCGACACCCCCGAGAAAAGATTCCTATTAACTATTCCAAACCAGTATAAACATAATTTAGTTAATTCGACGTGCCCATTTTCCATTACGAAATGCCTAAGGGTGGGACATATCTTTCTAAAAATCTCATTGCTTATTTACATTTCATCAACTGTTTTTCCTAAATTCGGGGGCATTTAGAAAAAATTGTGTTTAACGGTCCAAATGAGGGTTACTTAGTGAGGCTGTCCCTCACGGGGATGCGGTAATTATGTCTGTAAACGTTTATAGTCAAGGAGATAACAGAGCGTATGATATTTACCGTATGATAGCCATGAGTTAAGTGGTACGGTGGGGTGGGGGCGCAGTGTGAGCGTTTATGAAAGCAGGCTTTGTATTGGTAATGGAATACAGGATGTTCATTTGCAATAATGGTAATAATGGAGATCTAGGACTGCTACTATTATTACTATAGAGACGTCTTGAGAATGTTAAGG
Organism: Charanyca ferruginea; assembly: GCA_947361185.1. Taxonomy (NCBI): domain Eukaryota; kingdom Metazoa; phylum Arthropoda; class Insecta; order Lepidoptera; family Noctuidae; genus Charanyca; species Charanyca ferruginea. The sequence goes on along the minus strand of OX376077.1, from coordinate 15,757,670 downwards.
CAATCATTTTATCTTATTGATCTGACCGTTTCATAAAATAGCGCACGTGTAGTGCGGTAAGCAAAATAATCTTTGGATAATATAAAATTAATAGTTTTTTTACGCAGTAAAAACTCTAAACCTTATTTATGAAGCCTCTTTTATCATAATACCGCTGTCTTTGTATTTTCTGGCTCCTTGCCAAAGCTAGCTCTACCTATTTAATAGGATCGCTAACTATTGCCTATTCATTTTCCTAAATCCACACAGCTATCATTGCCACCCCAACTTGCAACTACACCCTCAAGGCCCAGTAATTCTACCTCCCCGTTTGGTCTAAATTGCCGCAATATATTTGCGGGCTAAAGTGTAAGTGAGACTTAAATATTCTCCTTTACTTACTGCCTGAGAGGAGATACAAAAATGCAATCTTAAAAAAAATGTTAAGATAAAACTGAATGGCAGAGCCTTAAGATATTCACAATTATTCGGTGTATTATTAAAAGCATTGTATTTTTTAATATTCGCTGTTTTATAAAATTTGTAATTTATCTTGTTTTTTTGTGTTCCTGTTATCTTGGCTTATTGCCAGGGTCTGTTTAATGCAAGTTGAGCCGTTGATGCTGATAAACGCGAGTGGGTTACAAAATCATAGACCAAGATCCAAGAGTCACCAGCCATTTTGGAATGGCTGTTAAAAATAGATAGAGAAATATGTAGTTAGTTAAACGTTAGTGTGTTGATACCTGTAAAAGTGACCAGCATTTATACAGTATTCGCATACCCCGCTACATATTATAAGTCTATCATTTTTTTTTCCATACTGAAATGAAGTGTGTCTGTATAAGACTATCTGCTACTACTGCTCATCTTGCTGGCCTTATCTCATGTTCCTTGTGCTCGGCTTAACGCCTTTTTACCTTCCCTTCCATCCTGAAAAATATCACTGATCCTTCTATATCATATCATTCTTCATACAATCCATCCATCTTTTCTTCCGTCTTCCTCTTACTCTTCACCTATTTACGTTTAAATTTATAACTCTTTTGGTTATATGCGTTTCATTCCTCCTCTTCACATGCCCATACCAAGACAAACGATTCACTTTCAACTTTTCAGTCACTAGCGCAACTTATAAATTTCCTCTAATAATTATACTCATTACTGATCTTCCATACTAGGGTACTCCACACATGCATCTCAACATCCTCATTTCCACTATATGCAAATTTTTTTCATCCGTCTTCTTCACGGCCCAACATTTGAGCCTACTACAACTAAAATTTCTAGAGACACACACTTGAAGTGTTGTGAAAACAACATCACTTAGGGTGGACGCATGTCCGACGGAATATTCATCGGTCACGTAACGCTAGAACAGTAAAATATATTAAAATCATCCAACCTTACGCACATAACCAATGCTGCATTAGTGCATCAAGCTATTAAGCCGCCGTAAGGTCCGGCGATACGTCCGACTCATCTTACGTCAACTGTTGCGTCGTCTAGCCTTAGACCGAATTTACATCAAACGTAACGCTTGTTCTATGATCGTTCTGAATACATTTTGAACTTTACGATCACAGTCAGCGACTGACTATACAGTCTTGTTGCGCACGCGACTGAGCGCGAACGCGTTGACTGTGCCGGAGTGATCGGTGACTCATAACAGTGAACAATGTCGTTAAATACGGTGAAGTGTAATAGTTGTAATGTTGTCATTAACGAGCTATTGGCGTTTTTACGAAATGTTATGGACGTTATGGATGAAGAAAGTGTGCATCAGCTGTGTACTTCCGCTTTCACGGCGGAAGAAATAGTGAAAGCCAAGACTCTGCTGTTTGAGTCGATACCTAGCGGGAAGAAGATGCCTGTACGACGAAAGGATGGCAAGAAGAAAATGTCTCGGGACCTGGATGATATGATTTGTTTACTGAAAGGTACAAATCCCGAGCTTTTTCCAATATTTGTGGCGAAGGAGTTGCACAAACTCCCCCCAGTCTCTTTCGATCATGTGGATGTTACCAGCTTGTTAAAGGACATAGTGAAATTGCAAAATAAGGTTAGTTATCTAGAAGAAAAAACTGTCACAAAGTCACAATTTGATCAATTTAAGTTAGAAGTAGAAAATATGAAGCATGCATCGTTAGTTGACACGATGGAAATGAATGTAAACAAAAGAAGAGGAGCGTGTTTGTATAACAGTATTACTTTAGATAGTGGCCCCATAGGTTTAGAATATGTGCCGATTAAGTATTCGCAAGAAACAGCTGATTCAAACGTCAACGGCCGGCTGGCGAAGGACGCGACATCAACACCGGATCAGAGTGTGAATAATTGCATTTCTGTTTTGCCAGAACAAAATAATGCGACAGAGAATAGAAGGCGCGTAGATGAGCGAGAGGAGACGGCCGGTACAGCGGGTGCGAGCGAGATCGAGTGTGTGGCGCGCCAGAATGCGACGATAAGCGGCAAGAAACCGGTTTCGATATCAGCTACCGGTGCGCAGGTGTCTCGGTCCCCTACTAGCGGACGGCGAGCTGCCGTAGTCGCGGCGACATCACACGAATCGGTGTCGGGTGAGGTATGGGCTTCGCCGGCGACGGTACGGTGTGCGAGTTTGCGTGATATTAATGTGAGTAGTGAACATACGGTAGGTGGTGAGAACATTGTGAACTCTGAATGGAAAGAAGTGCAATATAAACGTTATAAACAGAACAGGTTGAATAGTCGAAAGGGAACAGCTATAACTGCGCCGGAGGGTAAATTTAGGGCTGCGGATATCAAAGTGCCGTTGCTAATTTCCAACGTCAGTACAGAAGCAAGTGAAGATGACATTATTAGTTATATTAAAGACAAGACTAGTGAAACTGTAACATTAAAAAAGATTAACATGAAGTCAATTAGAAAGTATAATGCGTACAAACTTTATGTTTCCAAATACAAGGTAGATTTGTTTTTAAACAACGAGTTATGGCCTGATGGAATTGTTTTTAGGCGTTTTGTACATTTTATGTATCGAACGAAACCTCAGGATTATAAAGTTAAAGTCAATTAATTGTCATAATTTATGGATAGAAAAAATAATGATAAGTATCTTAAGTTAACGAGCTTTAATTGTAAGTCGGTTAAACGATCTATAGATAATATTAAGGATATATGTGTGTGGTCTGATTTGGTGGCCCTGCAAGAGACCTGGCTGCTCCCCCATGACATTCCAATGTTGGGAACAATAAGCCCTGTTTTCGAATATACGGGTAAGTCGGCTGTCGACACTTCTGAGGGTTTGTTGAGAGGAAGACCCCATGGGGGGGTTGCTATTCTCTGGAGGAAAGGCATTTTTGAGACGGTCTCTGTTATTGAATGTAGCAGTCCTCGGTTAGCGGCCATCACAGCCACGTCAAAGGGTCGTACTATTATTGTATTTTCTGTATACATGCCTACAAATTGTCCAGACAACTTACCGACATTTACAGAAGTATTAAGTGAGATTAGTGCTACTATAGCAAGCTATGATATAGAGAATGTTTTTATATTAGGCGATTTCAACGCTCATCCACAAGAGTTGTTCTTTAAAGAGTTAATCAACTTTTGTTCTGACCAATCCTGGGTTTGTGCTGATGTTGAGAAACGGGGGGTTGAAAGTGATACCTACACTTTTATAAGTGATGTCTACGGAAGTAGGAGATGGTTAGATCACTGTGTGGTGTCTTTATCAGCTTGGCATACAATTGCAAATGTTGATGTATCCGAAGATGTTTATGTTTCGGATCATCTACCTATACATCTGGATTGCGACTTGGAAGTAGTGAGGCCTAAATTGACGACTAGGGGTGCTGGCCGTAATTCTGTCATCTGGGGTGAAAGGACTCAGTCAGAAACGCAAAGTTATCATAATTTATGTACTAGTAAATTGCGAGACGTTCATTTCCCTCATGAGTTTGAAAGGTGCAGCGTTGGGTCATGCGGTCTGGATGAGCATAAAGTTGTTCTGGATAATTTGTACGAAAAGATTGTAGAAATCCTATGTGCGTCAGCTAGGCAATCTAAAAGGACATCTGCGGGGGGACCGAGGCGGGGTGGGCGTGTGTGTGGGTGGAATGAATATGTGAGAGACGCCCACCGCGAGGCTAGGTGTAGCTTTCAGACCTGGAAACTGAACAGTCGTCCCGCGTCAGGCCCGGTTTATGATGATATGCATGAGAAGCGAAAAATTTTTAAAAGTCGACTGAAATTTTGCCAAAACAACGCTGAGCAAATTGTTATGGATAGGTTAGCCGAACAACGAGCTAATAAAAACTTTGGTAAATTTTGGAAGTCCACGGGTAAGTTGGATGCGAAGCCGGGCCTCTCTGCGTGTGTGGAAGGGATAAGTGATAAGAGGGGAATTGCGAGCATGTTCAAGGAGCATTTCAAAGCACAATCCCCACTCGGTCCCTCAACCTTGGTGAATGATGGTGGGCCCAACCGTCCTGGTGCGAAACCTTTGATACATTTTTCTGCTAAACAGGTACGCAAGATTATAAATAGCATGAACCGTGGTAAATCTCCAGGACATGATGGGCTCAGCATTGAGCACCTGAAGCACGCGGGTGTCCACCTGCCGAGAGTCTTGTCTATGTTTTTCACAATGTGTATTAGCCACGCGTACCTACCTGCTAATCTAATGAAGACCATCGTAGTTCCCATTGTGAAGAACAGGACGGGTGACATCTCAGACAGAGGTAACTATCGTCCCATTTCTCTAGCGACAATAATAGCCAAGGTGTTGGACGGTGTGCTTGATTCTTGCTTAGATAATTACATACATCTTCATGACGCACAGTTCGGGTTTCGTCCCGGACTATCGACTGAAAGTGCTATTTTAAGTCTCAAGCATACTGTTCAATATTATATAGATCGCAGGACGCCGGTGTACGCCTGCTTCCTTGATCTTTCCAGGGCATTTGATCTTGTCTCATATGACGTGCTCTGGAGAAAGATGGGTGACAGGGGTGTACCGGCAGAAATATGTGGACTATTCCAATATTGGTATGGCAACCAAACCAACCACGTGAAATGGGATGATACACTCTCTGAGCCGTATAGGCTGGAGTGCGGGGTGAGGCAGGGGGGTCTAACATCTCCCAGGCTCTTCAACCTCTACGTGGATGACCTCATAGTCGCACTCAGCAGCATGCGTGTCGGATGCAGTGTTGATGGGGTTAGAATTAACAACATCAGCTATGCAGATGACATGGTGCTGCTGGGTCCGTCGGTGGGGGGAATCAGGGAGCTGATTGGAGCCTGTGAAGCCTACGCTGCCGCGCATGGGTTGAAGTATAATGTGAAGAAATGTGAATACATGGTCTTTGAGGTCGGCGGCAAACGCCGTGGAGAAGGACCCGAGTTGCTCGTGAACGGGTCACCAATCGAGAGGGTGTCCACTTTTAAATACCTGGGGCATTTTCTTGCCGCCGACCTCAGGGACGATGTAGACATTGAGAGGGAGCGTAGGGCTCTAGCGGTCCGGAGTAATATGTTGTCTCGTAGATTTGCGCGATGTACAGACCTAGTTAAAGTAACACTTTTCAAGGCTTATTGCCAAAGTCTGTACACGAGCAATCTATGGGTCAATTATACTAAGAGATCGCTGGATGCCCTGCGCGTCCAATATAACAATGCTTTCAGGATGTTGTTGAGACTGCCTCGTTACTGTAGCGCGTCGGAAATGTTCGCGCAAACCCGTACAGACGGTTTCTATGCGATTATACGCAAGAAAACCGCGTCGCTACTGAGGAGAGTGAGGGACAGTCAAAACAGCATCCTGAAAACTGTTGCAGAGAGCTTCGGCTCTCCAATTGTACAGCAGTTTGTGCGGAGGTTGATGTTTACTAACACTAGGTGATAAGTTTTTCTATGTTACTAACATTCTATGGATCTTTGTTGTCCGAATTAAAGTTTTATTATTATTATTATTATTATTATACGTTCGGTGTGAACTCGGCTTTAGTGCAAAAACTGATATTTCTGTATCAGCTACAGCACTAATTGGAGAGTTCGCAATAAAAGAATATATTTCTAGAACGAAATTAATATAACGTCCTGTATCTTCCAATATACGGACTTGGTATTATTTACCATTTGTATCACATCTGGGGGGAAGAATCGAATAAGGATCATCCGCGTTTTCCTCCTTCGGAATATATTCACATATTTCTAAAATTCTGTATGTTTATTGTGCCTTATTTGCTGGATGTGCTTGGTCGGAATACAAATACTAATGCGGAAAGTAAATACACGTAGGTATTTGTCATGTCAACGAAAATATATTTTTCTGTGTGAGTTGTAAAAGTCAAATGATGAAAAGCTAAAAATAGATGATTGATTTTTCTTAAAGAACTTCGGCCAGTTTTGGTAAAGTTTTTAAATATGATGTTTTAGGCTGTTTTTTTTTGTTCCGGTGTGGAAAATCCGCATGGATGTCCTCCGCCCTGGGGCGGGCGGAGGGGTCTGTCTGTCTCTTACTGACTAAAAACCACCACAGTGTTCTATCTCACACCTACGTCGGGGGTCGTGGGAACTGGAGATACTTTATGTTGTTTTAGGCTGTGTCAAATTTAAAGTGAAACCTTTTGTTGTTTTAAAAGAATATTATTTGATTTTTCGACAACATTATTTATTGTATTAATTAAACACTGAGACAACCGATAAAGGCTACATAATTATGCTAGTTTGACATTGACAGTCATGAAAAAAGAAGTCTATCCTGCAAATTTAAAAACATGAGTTGTGTTCCGTTTTATCAAAAACTAGTACGTAAGGTCTGCAGATAAACTGGCCAAGTCCAAATACTTATAAGGTATGAATTTTGAAAAACGTCAAGCAAAAGATACAAATAGGTAATATAACATTTATCTACATTTACTCCATTTATCAAGTCATAAAATACGCTTTTGGGTAAATTAATTTACTTAGTAATGATGTTTAATAACATACATATATCAGAAACACAGTCTTTATAACTAAATAGTATTCACCTTATAATAAGATCCTTTGATGTAATATATACTATATTAAAGTATAATATTAACATATTCCCTCAGAATATTAAGTGATCATGAGATGAGATGACTAACGAAATACATAATTAATTTTCGTTCTAAACTGCAACTAAGTTTTGCCCGCGACTGTGTCTTCGTGGAAGTAAAAGACCGCCTCAATTCGGTACTATCACAAAATTCGTTCTTTGCTGCGACGTCTTCTTTTCTTCAGAGGTCAAGTAGTTTTCGATATTTCGTGTTTAACCAGTGAGTCAATTAGTCAGTGAACTTTCTATTTTAGATGTAGATTACCTATTTCCTGAGGGCTTGGAAATGAAATACTTTTGGTTACATAAACTGTTTTACGAGCCGTATAAAATACTGGTAAATTCTGCCTAATTTCATCAAATATTTACACACCAAAACACGCCAAGCAGTTCACAGATTTTAATCACAATAACTTTGTTTTATTAGTTTTCCAATAAATAACGACATTATAAAAATATTTAACACAACAAAATATGTTCCTATATATTTTTTTACAGAATATTTCAGTACGTACAGTAAAAATTGGTTTCGCCCGGCTATTATGCAATCAGAAATCAGAAACATTTATTTGTTAAACATAGGAAAAAAACAACACGTTGAATCCACATCCGACCGAACGTATGGAGAAACAAAACTCCTAATCTTCAAACTTCTGAAGCACATTCCAGGGTACAGAGCTCGATTTCTCGGACATAAAGACACAGTCATGCATCTTTGTGCAGGTGGCGCGTCTTAAAGTGGAGGATGCTGGCAACTACACCTGCGCTCTGGTATCACCGGTGCAGATGAAGTCAACTACTAGAGTACACGTTTTGCAAGGTTAGTACACCAGGCATAAAATAGGGTCATAATAAAAGCATTAAAGTTCTGGCAGGAATCGTACTTGTTGTAAGTTTTCAATGTTGTATCAGAAATTAAATTTAGTACAGGCATACTTCTCGTGGAGACAAAAAAATAAATTAGAGTTGTTGTAAATGTACCAAACATTCCAATATCAAAACATTTAGGGAAATTGAACACAATGCAGTATTAGAAAAATACGAGAAGGAAGTATCATTAGGGAACACTGCAAAATAGCAAATACCTATGCTAAAATAGCTGATATAAATGAAGCTGCTACTAAAGTCCACGTTTTGGAAGATTAGACACCTGTGCCAAAAGTGGGCGATAAAATAAACAAAATGTTACTTTGTTGTAAGGAATTTGGTCGAGTTCCAAACGGTAAAGTCTTTTTATTACTTTTATCCTAAATAGGGTTATTTAGAACAATACATTGGTCCTTTGAGTCGAATTTACTCATTCATGAGTACGAAAACAAGACTTTTTCTTTGAATATAGTTTGAAAAAATATATTGGCAGGAAATGAAGCTAAAAGTAGTCTATTATCTTCACGAGTGCTAAAAGACTACATTTCCCTGTGAAACTAATAAAATAGAACTACTTTCAACAACTCTAAATTATCTCAAATAATTGACAATTATTTACTTATTTACTTTCACTTAACTGGTTAATTCATCAATAACATAAATCTGTGAAATAAATCAAGGTTCTTTCTCAGCACTAGAAAGCGATAGGCCAACTACAGCAGTAATTTACTATGTTGCCTTTAAAGAGCAACAGAAAACACTATCCGAGTTCGGAATTCGCGTTTACAAATGAGAGCTACAAGCTTTCCACGTTTTGCAGTTTTAGTACACCTGTTCCAAGATTGAGTCATAAAGTATTTTCATGCTTATATTCGCTGAATGGTATAGTGCATAACTGGGTATTCACTGTATTGCATCTCATATATGCTCATAAATGCCATGGAGAAAGTCCGCAATGACGTACTTACTTGCATTTTAAATTTTTCTGAGAAGATTGTTTTCAACCGACTTCAAAATAGAAGGAGGTTCTCAATTCGACGCTGTACGTATTTTTTTATTTTGTACTAGCAACCCGGCCCGGCTTCGCATGGGCCTGTAGCCTTCCTCGATAAATGGACTATCCAACACAAAAAGAATTTTTCAATTCGGTCCAGTAGATCCTGAGATTAGCGCGTTCAACCAAACAAACAAACTCTTCAGCTTTATAATATTAGTATAGATATTTGTTACGCGATTTCTCCGCAAATGTGAATCGATTTTGATTTTTTTTTAATGGATAGCGTATGCATTCGGGGCATTTATATGGGACCACTATATAAATTTTATCGAAATTGATTCAGCACTTTTTGAAAAATTATTTTAATACCAAAAAATTCTATATAAGACATTTTAATAGTTTCTTCAATCTTTGAATATCTCTGCTTTAACTGTGTTGCCGGTTCTTAATGGATTGGGATGATAAGAAGGTACTAAAAAGTGATAAATAAAAAGCTTTTTTATATCAGCCGATGTGTACAGACTCGCTTTATATATCCAATGTGGCATTATTAAGTAATTAATTAAGCTTCAACTCACCTGAAGATGGTGGCTTATTACGTCGCCTCTAACTCTTGATTAATCTCCAATCATTCAACCACAAATGGTGGTGCGAAGTACCATAATTATCTTCAATCAATCACCGGGTTTCTCAGGTTGATTAGTAATGTAGCTCCTGCCTGTCTTCCCGACATTATCTCCTCCACTACTTTGTGTATTAGATGACCACTATATTCAGGGTTAATATCTTTATATTCAAGACCAGAGAATTACGAATCGTCACGTTTTGCGTTATTTAAAACTTTATTAGTTCGCAAGAAACGTACAACGAAAATGGTTCATCGAGGACATTATTAAGAAATGTCTAAGCTTAATGAGCTTTTTAATGCTATGTAAATTCGGCTCCAACTAGACTCGACTGTAATACTCAGTAATAAAGGCAGTCATTTATAACTGGAGAGTTCTAATATCATGTCATTAAGTTAGTCCAAATATACAACTGGCATCTGCTTTGTTTTGCAAGTATTTTCTCTCATACAATTTAGGGAATATCTTCCACCGCTGTACAGTCTTGTTTATTAAGGATTGTGATAATTAATGCTATCCATAAGTTGTCTCCAGCGATCTGGGTCAGTAGTTCGCCGGTCGGACACATTCAGAGGCAAGTTGTGTAGAGATCAGATAACAAAACATCGATCTTTTTCTTCCTTGCTCATTTTTGAAGGGTGTGTCAGAAAGATTATTATACAAATAAAAATCAACCCTACATATTTCGGGGGGACTATCTCCAAAATACGAAAAAGCGGGAGTATTTTTGTCATTTGGAATTGGTCCCATAGTTAAAGTTGTTCGTAATTATTAGTACTTTCAGTGCCTGAAAAAAGACAGTTAATTAAAAATCATCCTATATAAAAATAAATTTGACTCGACGGCTACTTATGCACCTATGTGGTGCAATCGACAGTCGAGAAAGGTAACGCAAGCTTGAATAGTTTACGTACAAAGAGTTATACAATAACAACAGCTCATCCAGTAAAGGAACTACACTTAAAAGTTTTGCTCGAGTCGGTACTTTATCTTGTCATATCATCTTAAATGGTGCGAAACGAGCAGTAACAACCCGGTACGGTGAACATCCTAGTTTGGTTACTTCGACAGTAATAATACAAAATAGTTATTCTTCGTACTTGACATCAACCGAATATGAGGTTTCTTAATTTAAATTGATTTCTTGTTTCTACATCTGAATTGGTTGGTGATCTTTGGAGGAGGCCTACGTTCAGCAGTGAACGGCAGTATCCTGATATGATGATGATCTACATGTGGAAATCTGAAAGGAATAAGAGGTGGAAAAGGAATGAGAGTGAGTGTGTGTTTGAATTAGAACTTGGAAACCCTTGAAATATGAGGGAATGTTTGAAGAGTGGTATAACAACACTGTGTAAGTGAGAAAGGTATAGTAACTTTAGCCTAAAGGGATGTCGATTCTGTAAAGACGTTACGAGTATGGTTAATTTTTAACCGACTTCAAAAAGGAGGAGGTTATCAATTAGAATGTTTTTTTTTTTTTTAGGTATGTTCTGGCATAACTCTGTCATATATTGACGGATTTGCAAAATTTTGTTTGAAAGGGGTTTATTCCGAAAAGGTCCCATATAAATTTTATCAAAATTGGTACAGCCCTTTTTGAGAAAATCAACAAATTCCCAAAAAAACTTACATAAACGACGTTTTAGTTTTTTCAATCACTGGAGGACTTACAATCTCTTTTAAGTGTGTTGCCGTTTCTTAATGGATTTGGATGTTAAGGCACCACTAAAAAGCGAAAAATAAAAAGTTTTTTGAAAAAAAGAAAACCGCCTTCAAATACTAAAAAGTGATACTTACTTTCGGAAGTCGGTGGCAATATAAAACAACAAACACGAAGCCACCGCCACCGACTTCCGAAAGTAAAGTAATGTGTGTTCTGTGCTAAAGTTATTTATCACTTTTTAGTTTTTGAAGGCGGTTTTCTTTTTTTTGAAAAAACTTTTTATGTAATTAAATTGAAAAAGTTTTGATTAATATCGTTGGAGTGTTTTGTTTATGACGATAATTTATTTTGAATTTGGAGTTGTTTAAGTATCTTTGGAGTCTGTAACTGGTTGACAAGTTTACTAAAAAATGATTAGATTGACTAGTTTTTCATTTAACGTCATGGTAAATTAAGGCATGATAACAAAAAATTGTCCTGTATTAAAGAAAAAATTGATTAAAAGTCGTAAAACTGCTTTACTTACGAACAACTAAATAACCGTCACGTCTTAGATAAATGGTTGGTTGTTCCAAAGTAATGGAGGATATGTCGTTAATTTGTTAAGAAATGTACCTATGTCCCATTATTTTGCCAAATGAGGTCCTTTGCTAAAGGTTGAAAAACATACTCGTATATTATGCAGGCAAGAATTATTTGTAAGAATAATTACGACTTAACATTCTTCCATAATGATTTACATTTTCCTTTCGTAATAATGCATATGGCAAACATGCACCGACTTTTAATTATATTATTTTAGATGCACTATATGATTTTAGATTATCTAACGAATACATTCTTCGTTGCTTATTTTAACTAATATTAAGACCGCTTAATACGTGGATATTCATGAATTGAGCTTCATTAGGGATAGATGAAAATCTTTTTTCTCCGAATGTTTATAGAAAAAAATTCAAATAAAATTTCTCATAATCTACATCATATGAAGCATTTTCCATTCGGTTCAAAATATTGTTTTAATTTTTTTTAATTTCAGGAATAAATATACAAAGTAATCTCTCGTAGTTACTACCTTTTTTCTCCCAATCTATCAATCACAAGATTTTTTTAATGTCATCAGCATATTGTAGAGTACAACACCAAGGAAGGGAACCTTTGGCTTATTTTTGCAAATAACTTTCCCCTTTGATAACTTTCCTAATTATTTTAAAACGATTTTTAAATCGAAAATTGCGTGAGGCATTTTCATCGTAAACACCCGATCGAGCTAGGTCCAAAGCGCATATCCAGCTCTTAACTAAAGACCGTACCTGAGGTAGGTAGCAGTGCGGTGCGGGAGGGGTGTAATGTCGTGATGCCAGAGCTCACTGATACGTTAACTTGCGACAACTGTCACCCCTCCCGCACCGCGGGTCTACCCCAGGAACAATCTCAGTTCAGCGGTCGGGATATAATACTGAATTGTTATTGTTTGGAAAAAGCGTTAACATAAAATAAAACTTGACTTTGACAACACGGTTGGCGCAGTGGCTGAGCGATTGACTGCTGCGTAGCGTGTTGCGGTTTCGATTCCCGCCCAGGGTAAATATTCGTGTGATGAGCACTTGTGTTTGCCTTGTGTCTGGGTGTTGTTTATCTAAATAATTGTATGTATTTAAAATGTATTTGTGTATGTATATCTGCTGTCTGACACCTATAGTACAGGTTCTCCCTAGTTTCAGTCAGGGTCAGATGGCCCTGTGTGAAATGTCCCCACATATTATATTATTATTATTAACTTTATACCTATATAGTAGATGAAACTAGCAAGAGTTCCTATTGAATCTGTCTCTAGCGTGATTGTTCCACGCATTAACATCATTCATTTGTTTCAGGCTTTAAAGTAGATACTAAAGTCACAGCTGTTTAGTTCTGAAGTCAATATTGCAAACACGAATACTAACATCGCCCTCCACGTCTAATTTTCATTTTCAATTCCATGTTTAGTTTGCTGAACAAATAGTTTGAGAGAGAGTCGATACATTTGTACTAAGTGTTACAAATGTTAGGTTTGTGTTCGATATTTTTTTGTTTCAGCGTCCATATTGTTTAGGATTTGTCTCTGAGTGCTCTTGAGTTTTATCAGAATTGACGTTAAGAGGGGTTCGTAATATTTGTTCATTTACTTAAAATAACAAAAGGAAAAAGAAAACTGACAGTTCTTAGTGCTACGTTTATTATAACATGAGCTGAAGGTAATCGTGTTCCATAGAAGGCAGAAAGGGTATTAAACGGTGTGCGAAGAAGTCGACTCAATTTATTATTTTGTAACTAATAAAATGTTCGTACTCTAGGTATGAGTGTAATCTTGAATATACACAAAAGAACACAAAATATCTTTACACAAAAGTCAAAGTCAAAGCATTGATTTCAATAAAACCATTTACAGGCACTTTTGAATTGTCAAGGAGTCGGTCAGTTAGTCAGAGAGTTAAAGCTAGTTGCTCGTTCCAAAACGTAGGTAGGTCTCTATGGAGAAGAACGAACAAGAAACTCCACGGACACTCTTTTAAATCAAGTTTTTACAAAGTCTGGTTACATGATTCTTGTTGCTTCTATATGTGAAAACTATGAAGGTAATCTAACAATACAAAACACAAAAAAGAAGCAAGATAAAGTCCATGGCAGATAAGAGCTGACCAATCTCTACTGACAGCGCCCGTTCACGAACATGACGCGTGAATCAGCACCATTCAGCTCACAAATATATTATAGATAATTAAAGTACCATTTTGTACCGAAAATAAACTCAGATACGATGGTATTAAGATAATTATTATAACTAGTCAAGTAAAATCGCCTGTTCGTCATACGGACTGACTTACAAGTCATCTTGTTCCATTAGTTCCGTTTTGGGAATACATTCATTGTGCGTACTGCTAAGGAGTGGAATTCCCTGCCTGAGTCTGTGTTTCCTGATAGCTACAACCTGGGAGTCTTTAAGGCAAGAGTGAATAGGTTACTTCTAGGCAAGCGTGCTCCATCTTAGACCGCATCATCGCTTCCCATCAGGTGAGATAGTGGTCAAACGTATGCCTATCAATAGACAAAAAAAAAAAAAAAAAAGGTATAAGTTGGTATTCATCTCATTATAGAATAATAATAATAAAAGAATAACTATTAAAAGTATGAGCTTCCCTCCCCTTACTTACTCTCTTTTTTTATTAGTTCTTATTAGATTTGTAAATTAAAAAAAAAAATAGGCTTGCGAACTTTTACACTCTGATCTAAAATGATGATGCGGCTAAGTTGGAACACGATTTAAGTTGTAAAATAACAAAACAAAGGTAATTAAAATGAGGTTGAACATGGTTGAAACAGCCGGAGCTTGTACTATACCTACCTAACTCTAAGTACTCACCCGCCTTAGAGTATTTCAAATTACCAGTTTCCCTAGATACTAAAGTCAGTGACCTATGCTACTAATTCCTGCCATTCCAGAAGTGAAAACCAAGCAAAAAGATAGTAGATTAATCCTGACTTAATCACCTGAACCGAGACCGGGTCAGTATTTGGGCCAGGTATGGAATTCTTTTGGAGGCAATCAGCGGCACTATATAGATTAAACTCACTTAGTTCCAGCTCTATTTAGCGCATTGTTCTTTTTTCGAGACTGACACTTGATTTCCTGTATCTCGGAAAAATCGCTAAACAATCTAGCTCTAAATAAAATGCGAAGTAAAGGAGTAACCGATGTAACTTGGTATTTACTTTTTAAACCTTATTTATTACGTTATTTATGCACAATATTCACATGAATAATAAAAAAGGAAAAAACTAAAAAAATAATACAAAAAGGCATAAAAAAAGCTTTTTACAAAAAAGACAACCGCCTTCAAAAACTAAAAAGTGAAAAATAACTTTAGCACAGAACACACATTGACTTTAGTTTCGAAATTCAGTGGCTTTGTTCTGTTTGTTGTTTTGTATTGCCACCGACTTTTTGTAAAAAGCTTTTGATTTTCCGCTTTTTAGTACCTCCTTCTCATCCAAATCTATTAAGAAGAGATTGAAAGTTAACTACTACAAAGATTGACGAAACTAAAACGTCGTCTATGTAAAATTTTTGGGTATTTGTTGATTTTTCAAAAAGTGCTGAATCAATTTCGATAAAATTTATATAGAACCACCCCTGAAGCATACCCTATCCATAAAAAAAATAATTTTCAAAATTGGTTTACGTTTGCCGGAGACATCGCGTAACAAATCGCGCACATACTTAATGTAAATTTAAGACTTATACGGTTTTCTAATGGATGCCATTGTCAAAACTGGACCAAATTAAAATGGGACCACACGGGAAGCACTAACTTTCAAATAAAAAATGAATCATCAAAATCGGTTCACCCAGTGCAAAGAAATCAGGTAACAAACAAAAAAAAATACAGACGAATTGATAACCTCCTCCTTTTTTGAAGTCGGTTGAAAATTAATCTACATCGCTACCATCTGGGAATGTGTCCAAGAGATGGTACCAATTGGATATTTTTTTTTTATTAATGCTGTTAATACAAATTATTTTTGTTTTATTTTCATGACCTTGCCTTTTTAACCCCCGACGTAAAAACGACGGGGTGTTATAAGTTTGACGTGTCTGTGTGTGTGTGTGTGTGTGTGTCTGTCTGTGGCATCGTAGCTCCCGAACGGATGAACCGATTTTGTTATAAAACTAAATGTTGTGGTAATTTGGGTCTACATTTAAAAGTAGTGTAAGAAAGTGCTACACTGTACTGCATTGCTTATTGTTCTTTTAACTATGATACTGATTTAAATAATTACCCGCATTGATGTCAAGATGAATTTCATTGCTAGATTTTCATAATATTTTCTATTTCATCACTGAGGCTCGTAAATTTTCAAGGTGAGTATCATGGGCAACTTTTGATCGCAGTGCTAAAAAAATGTATTTTTGTTTTCATAATTGTACGCAAACAACACATCTGAGCAGCAGTAATAAACGTTACCACCTACTAGTCTCAAATAGTAAAAAAATAGTTATATTCTCCCGGCCAAGTTTCAGTCGCTTGGCCAATTTCAATGGAGACTAGCCAAGTGGGCAAGACATATTATAAGACATAAGTGTATGTGCAAACACAAATACACTCCCTCTTCCCTCACACTAATTAATACAGAAATGTATAGTCGATACGAACAAAGAACAATACGCGATCCTAGATTGTAGCTAGTTTTATCCATGTATTTGCGAATATGAGGCAAACATTTGTATATCTATTACAAATGTTTACTTTAGGTCTCTCTGTTTGTACAATACCTATTCAACGTGGTTTCAAAGTTTAAACATTGCACTTTATCTTTGCTGGCGATCGATTAAACTAGTTTTGTTTTATTTTCTTGTGCGCCAGTTCGTTAAAAAGTCGAGGATTTTATCGAATGCCAAGTAGTTAACGTTTTAAAAATATCAAGTTCAATAGAAGTAAGTTTTCGTTATTTATTATTTTTATCCCTCGCTGTCTACAGGCAATTATCAAGTTTTAATTAATAGAAATATCAGCAGCAGTTAATTTACTCTTGAATATTTCTACATCAGTAACTCTAACCTCCTTATTGAAAAACTACTTTAAAAGGCTCCATATCGGCCCACATGCACTAGCGAAGGTTATCTTTTAACTCGTAGGTACTTATTTACTAACACGAGCATGTACGACATTTTGTAATTTAATTTCGTCTTAGCCACTTACTATGAGTTATTATGGTGCAAGTGGGCTGAATATAATATAGCTTTGTTTCCAATCTTTCGATATAAATTAAAACGATATTTAAAATAATGACATGAGTTCTTGCCAGAATCTGTTTTATCATGTTTTTAGTATAGCCTAACTACAATATTAATTAATTACTCATATTTAATTTTCTTTTAATATTTAATATTTTGTTCTATATATATCATATAGATTTATTATAATGTGCATATTTATTAGGTAACTTATCTTAGTACCTATAAGTAACGAATAAAATTCTCTATAAAATGTGTCTTTAAATTATAGGCAAGCCTAAATAGGACCGTTACCCTGCAGTAGATGGCTCAAAGCCTCTCCCAGTACACCCATAAACACCCAATATTTGTCCAATACCACGATTCTAAATCCTCCTTTGTCCACAGGATCAAGCCTGGCAGAATTACAAAGCGGCGTGAAAACCACCACAAGCTACTTGAGTTTGTTACTAACTTCACTATTGGTAGCCCTCGGCACACGGTATGAAGACATAAGGTGACCTAATTAGACGATACTAGGGAATTCGTTTAGAAGGATTGGAAAGCAAGAATTGAGTTTTCGATCATACTTTTTGGATTAGATTGAATTTTGAATTTAGAGGGCTATATTATGACAGCTGGTATACCATAATTTAACATCTACACTAATACTTGTTACAAAAAGGTAAATATTCAGAGATATTCATCCGAGTTCAAAAAATATTTCGCTGATAGATAGCTATTATTAATGCCGAGGGCAATAGAAACTGCGGGCAGAAGCTAGTTAAATAAAATATATTATTTTATTTCGGGGCGCTTTTGTAGTTGTCATCTATTATTTTAAAATCCTGTTAATGTTGTCAGAGCTATAAAAGTCACACTATCTGTAAACAGCACCTGAGTTTAGTCGGATCAGCTATTGAAAACAGACGATTATTTTTTATATTCTACTTCTAAAAGTGGAACATTGTTATAATTAAACTTTGTAAAAGCACGTCTGTTGGCCTAATTTAATGTTGTAGCGAAATGAATTTCGTAATTCAGTGTACGTCGCACAAAAAGCTGCCAGAAAAGGTTTTTGTTCATCTTTCTATGAAACACGTTGACTACCTAACGAGATATTCCGCCGTGGGGCTGGCCCGGGCCAAAAGAACGTCCTGGTCCATTAACGCCCCCTTCCGGTCCGTAACTACCTTCTGTCTGAAACGCTGTTAAATATTCACTGGTTTTCAGCATCGATCACTATATTTTATCTAACATCCGCTGTAGTAAAGTGAGGCTCTTTAATTTTTTGCTTTTTTTTGGAGGTGGGTTTTGAAAGTAACGTCGAACAGAAATAATTATTTATTTATTTAGTCAGACAACAATACCAGCCTTACATTAACAGATTTACATTAATTATCTCAGAATATTTTCATTCACCGATTACCGGTCGTCATTATTATTAGCAGACCAAGAAGCAAAAGCACCAATACTGTTCGTAATAGATTTCTTACATAGTCTGTTTGCAGCTAAATACAAGGTGGGAATGAATAATTGAAATTGTTTTTTTTATTTGTATTATTCTTGGACTTTTACATTACAATTATTTAATTTGTTATACTACAATGTATGAAGGAAAAACAATGACAAACCTAATGATAATTTTATTTAGCTAGTCCATCGAATACTAAAAATGTTCCTGATTCTGTACGAATTTGTTTTAATCTTAGTGCCGAAAGTTTAATTAAGGTGAAGGGTAACTGTTATGGGGTGATCTAAAAATTAATTCTTGCTTATCCAGTTCTGGTGTGAGATCCTTAAATGAAGTTTGAACCGTCCAAGGATCTTTGGGTAAAAGGACCATTAGTGAGAGTGTATATACATTGTACAAAATTATACATGTAATATATTAACCGTATCTATATTATACTGAAGTCAGTCGGTTTCCAAGCATTGATGTAGATTGGAATTGAAGCAGAAATTATTTGACCTCAACTAGACAAAGTAAATACTAATGTTTCCAAGAAAATTCAATTTCATACTTGAGCAAGTTCAATGTTTTCATAAATATTAATAGGTTTGTTTTACGCGTTAAAATCATGACCATTAACTGAAGGATCAGTCAAGTAGAACATATATTATTATTATGTACATCTCAATAGTGAAAGTTAAAGTAATTTATTTGCGATTGATCTAAAGATTGAAGGATTTGTTTAAGAAATTTTAACTGGGGATAGCTTTATTGATAATGGCCCAATAATAAACTTTTTTTATATTTTGGTGTAATTCTGCCAAAGCAAACCACGTGTCATCATTTTTTTTTTGTGATTTTTGAAAGTTATTGTAATACTCGTAATTTTGGATATTTCACTCTGGTAAAAAATATATCCAAAGCATAAATTTGAATGTAAAGGTACCTACAGCTTTTTGTGCTGGTGTTGAAAAGAATAAGGTTCATGTCCAATTGGGAAAAATATACAGTTTGGGATAGCTTGCTGTGCTAGCGCCTGTACATTGAATTGCTATGCTTAATTAAAGCGATTTAACACATCTGTGAATAAGTTTGAAGTAATATATATTGAGACATTTGTAAGTTGGCTCATTGACTGAACCAAAATTCATTATTGAGTTAATACCTATTGATATACGTATTAATTTTTACGTCTATGATCAAGCCATGGGAGTACCGATTGACTTCCAAATCACTTCTCTAGGAGATACATATCACAAATAATCTCTTCATATCACTTGAATGCACTATCACTTTTTTAATTTTAATTTTACTTGCCATATATCAGAATACTCGACGTATTTTTAAGAACTACAAGTTTATTTCTAAGGGATATTCAAAACGAAATCATATCAAAACATTATTATGAAAATATCATTTTAGAACTTGACAAGTAACTAGATAAGTATTTAGACAGTTCATTTGAATTCAACATAAACTTGTCTTCTTTATTTTGCTAGAAAGTTAAAAAAAATATCTAGCTTTTAGGCTGGAGATAAAATAAAACTTTTTTGAAAGTGTATAATTATGTTAACGTCTTTCAAGTAGGTAGAATAACTTTCTTTACTCAGAATAGATCTTACAAGTCAAGAGTATCCATAATTTTATGTATGAAGATATCAAATTGTAAATGGTATTTTACTAAACTGAGAACTGTGTTGTATCATTTGTGCAAAGGGTAACGTTTGCTCCCAATATTGCGATAATACAGATATTTGGGTCAAATGGAATGTGGATTTTCCCATTTTTTTTCTTATACATAATCTTGATAACGTTTTATTTAACTGCAATCCACAACTATTCCAATTTCGGGGGCTTTTTCAGCTTTTTATGGTCTTAACACAAGACATACCTCTGACTTACTATGTTTTCCTTTTGTTAGAATAATAAATAACAACGGGTAAATGTGTAGTCATATTAAAGATCATGAGGAGAATCTCATAAATTTGAAAAACGTAGGGTCACAAAAAAAGTGTCTGTTTTAAAAGAAGTGCTGTTTCATTATCAGGAATAACCCTTAAAATAAACAGCTGATTAGTTCTTAATAATTCAATGCACTCACTAGACAAAGACCACCGACAAAGACACATTTCAGTTTATGGATTTATGTCAATACGCCCTTATAATTTCAATAAATATTTATGCATAAATAAATATCATATTTATTTGAGCTGAGCGGCGATTAAAACAATAATTTCTTGGTAAGTAACTCGTGGTTTGAAATTGTGGTGTAAACCAATCAAATATTTCAATAGTGTGTAAACCGTAAACATATAATTATAATACGATACGAAAACCATTTGAGTTAGTGACGTGACTTTTGTTTCGATCTTAAATTTATCGATATAATTAATAAGGCAAATAAACAGGAAAACTCATTATAGTTTATTTTGATACCCTTAAATATGTAGACCCATTTCTTTTACACGCTGTATACCTAACCAATTTTAACAAACAATCGATGATTATTGTACGACTGCGCCGAGCAAAATATTTCAAATAGTCGTCACTGTTAAAGTGATATAATCAATACTTTTACCATAATTACCATAAAAAATATGTAATGAATATCACAATGAATGTGTTAACCGATTATGGTTGGCCAAAAATAAGAATACTGTTTAATTTAATAAACAAAAATACGTGAAGTTGTGCAAAAATCTTAAAAAAAACAAACTTGAATTCATATTAATCTTTAATATTCATACTTGTAACAATTCTACTTCTTTTATGAAATAAAAAGCTAAGTAGACTTGTACGTTAAAATTTAATAGCTCTCACAAGAATGCGATGTGTATAAAAACAGAGATATAAAAAACACTAACCTAGACGCACTAACTTAGCGGCAGAGATTTCCAGGCTCCACAGCCTGGCCGGGAAACAGGATCGGCCGAAGATAAGACTGCCGCGGTCGGCTCCTAGCTTTGGGACGGAGGTCCCCAGGAGATCTTAACAGTAAGACCCGCCCTGGGAGCAGCAGGCACGCGACAACTCGATGGCACGACTCAGGACTGTTACCGACTTTTGGTTGTGGACCGGTAGACTTTTAAGTAAATCAGCGTGTTACTTAATGGACAGCGAGATCTAGACTGACCCATTTGACAGGTTTCTTTCCAGTCGGCTCTTCCGAAATTCATATTATTTTCCAAGTACGAATTTTATTTCTGGAACGCCCGTATTGTCATATAGCGGGGTATTATAGTACCGGCCAGACTCAATTATTGTAGTCTGCCAGTTATTTTTATTCGGTTAGTGCGTAAAGGATTTTTAAGAACACCAGATACATTAGCGGGTGTCCAGCTGTTTAGTATAAAATACAGCAATACACACATATATGCGACTACCAAATATCAGTTTGAAGGTTTTAAGTTACGCATGCCAAAAACTATTTTAAAAGAATTACTGACAATTGTTAAGGTTGACAACTGTCATTAGAAAACATGTCACAACAAAACATTATTTATTTCTCAGATTTATAAAAAGAAACTATAAAATGTATTTAATTAGCAGACACACAGTCTTTATGCTCGATGAAAAATAAGTAAGTACTTTTAGTTAATATATTAAGTTATAAAAGATTCCAAGAATCTATAAAAACAAGTATTATAAAATGTAAACAGCAATTTGAAAAATGATTGCATGCTTATAAAAAGTGAATATAGCATATGTAAACATACACTTTATACTACAATTTGTTGTTTTTACATTTTCGAAATGTCGCTTAGTTATTTTATTATTAATTTTTGTTTTAATTGACGCGCTGTTTTAAATCCTACATACATACGTTGCGTATGATTCAAAACAGCGCGAAATATTAATAATAAAATAACTAAGCGACATTTCGAAAATGTAAAAACTACAAATTGTAGTATGAATATTAAAGGTTAATATGAATTCAAGTTTGTGAAAAAAAAATATAGTTTACTGTCAAAACTCAACTAAATACGAGATTTTTTTAATGATTTTTGTACAACTTTACGTATTTTTGTTTATTAAATTAAACAGTATTCTTATTTTTTGCCAACCATATTCGGTTAACACATTCATTGTGGTATTAATTACATATTTTTTATAGTAATTATGGTAAAGGTATTGATTATATTACTTTAAGCTACAACAATCTGTCAATTTTTTTTTATATATTTTCAACTTTATTGCAAAAAAAATAAGGTTCTTATTCAATTGGAAAATTTGACTGTTTGGTATGGTGATGATGTGCTGCCGTCTGTACCAACATTTCATTTGGGTGTTATAAAATGTATTCTTCTGTGTTTACATATTACTTTTCTTTCGCAAAACATCATAAATCTTGCAAAATATATTATCATGTCATTTGCCGGTTTTTTCCCGAATCGTGCAATTCTTATCTTTTTAGAAAATGGTACAACTCAGTGTCTTTAGCCCTAATCTTGTTGGTAGTGAAGATATTTATAATTTATCTGTAATATCCATGTCAAAGCACATTTCTGTAAATATAACTATAATTACCTACTTATTTAGGTGCACAAATTTTTTACAATTTGTGTTTTATTTTCAACAAACACATTATTATTTTGTAGATATCTAATGATATATTATAAATTATGTACATGTTCATATTATGGATATAATGTGTCACAAATATAATTATGTATTGTTTTGTTTTTTTAATGTATAATTGTTAGACAAAATGATTGTTATAACAATTTAATTTTATCTTGCATAATGTTTATCTTATTTGCCTCGTTAATGTTTAAATAGATAAAGATTTTAAACTTTCATTGTAAGATCAGAATCTTTTGGAACAAAATTATTTAAGTATTTTTAATGTTTTCCTATATTATTATTTTGCATGCATGCATGCAAATCACACTCGTATCACAAACTAATTCTAATCTAAAATATTTCCCCGGAAAGTTACTAATCTTGTTATAATGTATTGTGTCATAAGGTCTTAGATCGTCTTACTTCTTTTTTTTTACGTAGGTAACTCATAACATATCAATGTACTATATGGACTTCTTCTCACGATATGTATCAACTAACTAATAAAGTATGGTAAATAATAAACAGTAAGGTAAGATTTTTTTCTATATTAACATTATTTACAGCATACACAGGATTGTAAAAAAAAAACCCTACAGTTTTAACAATAAAGACACATAGGTATTTTTTTTTCTTGTTTGTTTTTAACAATACTGAAAAAATAAGATACGTTATTTGTTGTGTTGTAAATGTTAAAATTTGAACGCAAAACGATCAAACTGTAACATTTACCCTTTTGACCGTCACGTCAAAAAGAAAAAATATGCCCTCGGCGCAAAGGTAAGATACATTCTCTATGGAATTAAGTATAGAAGTCTGTAATGTAGTCGTGACTGTGTCGTGCGGGGCACATTTTGGTTTGTCATTTATACATGACAGTGGCGGTGAAAAGATTAATTATTATCTGTAATATTCTAGTCATTGAGAAAGAATATTGACTAAATAATCTAGTATCTAAAATACATAGGTAGTTCAGTTATTGTTAATATTTACAAAAATATATTTGTGATTTGTAAATGCGTTGTGTATATTTTATTACAAATTTTGACAACCTGTGACTATTTTCATTAATATTGTACTATTTTTTTTATAAAAAATATCGTTGCCCCACACTAGGATTTTTTTCTGTATCGAGGGTGCGTTTACAAACATATATATACTCACATACACAAACAGCCAGACCCGGAACAACTATCTGTAGGTCATACAAATATTTGTTCCGTGTGGGAATCGAACCCGCGACACGCAGCGCGGCAACCGATCGCTCCGTCAATTTTAACGTGAGCGTAACTAAAAAATGGTATATTCGAAATATTTGTGTGTATATCTATGTGCCTATGTATCTCTGTGTCTGTCTGTGGCATCATAGCTCGCAAACGGATGGATCGATTTAACCGCGTTTTTATTTTTTATTTTACATAATGGCAAATAGTTGTTGTTCTTTTAAATGAACATAATTATTTGGCCCCCACTTGGAATTTCTGCTGGATCGTGAGTGCGTAAAATTAAGCTAATTACATGTAAACATTAAAATAACGATAGTGTTTTTACCGATATTTGTTTAATGCTATAAAACGGAGACTAGGTGTCTATTTTTTTCTTTAGTACTTCAATAATTTAATGGAATCGTCACAGGTTGTAATATTTTTATCAAACATATTTTAAACATATCGGTGCTTTTGTTGACTGTTGATTTATGTAAGCGTAATTATTAAACATAGTTATATAAGTATCATGAAATGAACATATTAATTATTACGTGTGCAATATTGTGATAAAATAAGATTTTTAATAAAAGTATGTATGAAAGTAATCGGGGTTTAATTTCTCTAAATTATACATTACATGTAAAGACAGTAAAATCAAACTTGACTCAAACTCTACTCAAAATCGGCTCAAAATCAACTCAAACTCGGCTCAAACTCGCCTCAAGCTCGACTCAAACTCGACTCAAACTGGACTCAAACTTGACTCAAACTCAAACCCATTTCATTCAAATAAACCATTTACAAGTACTTTTGAATTGTCAAAGAGTCAGTCAGTCAGAAAGTTGAAGCTAGTTGCTTGTATCAAACAGTCAGTGAGATATTGTGACCAATAAAATGTCAAAATTACGTTTAGAAGAATTTGTTGAATAAAAAGGGAGTTAGTGAAAACATCACGGTTGACAGGACGAAATGGAAGAAGAGGACATCTTGTGTTAACCCCAAGTAACATGTACAGGAAAATGATGATTAGTTTTAGAAATCTCAACATAACATTTTAACAAGAATACAGTACAAAAATATAGGTACACAAAAAAGATTTTTTAACACAAAATACCAAGTTAGCCAAGAATTATTTCATAAATGCAAATGAAAGCCGACAATCTACGCAATTACACTGTCAAGTGGAAAAATGCCATAATTTATGGAATAAACCTCTCAAGAATCCAAAAATGGATTAATTAAAAAACTTGAAAGTGTTAATTTATCTCTAGAGAGGACATTAGCGAATAAAAAGAAGCGCTTCTCAAGTCTTTCAGTTGTCTGTCTTTGTTTATTTTTCAGACAATTTATTTAAAAAATTGTTCTGAAGATAATAATATTTTATCACGAATTTTACTTGAAGAATGACAGTTTTTCTGGGACGTTATTACCACACTCATTGTGTTTTTTAAAGTTGTAGCGTTTTGGTATTTGAAAATTACATAAAACGCAAAACAGAAACATTTTTTTTAACAGCCTTTGCTGTCCCACTGCTGGATAAATGCCTCCCCCAAGTCCTTACAGGAAATTTTGTCCAGCGCCACCTCATACCATTCCTTGTGGTACGCTTCCAGGTCATCTTGCCACCTTTTTCAGGGCCGTCCTCAGCGACGCCACGCCGTAAAAAGACAGGACAAAATCAGGAACACCAATATCGCTGCGTTCCAAAACCAACATTGACAAAATGGCTGCCAGGCTCAAGTGGAATTGGGCGGGTCACGTCAGCCGCATGCAGAGTGACCGCTGGGCGAGAGTCTCACGCAATGGGTACCTGAAGATATATTAATTATTATTATATTTAGCCTGTACTGTCTGTCGGTCTGTCTGTCTGTACTGCAGGGCAAAGGCCTCCCTCCAGTCCTTCCATCGGTCTCGACTTTTACTATATTAATTACATTTTGAAAATTTATTTAACACTAACTGCCGCTACTCCATTTCGCATTTTTTTGAGCAAAAAACCTTCGCAGGTGTATGTACTACAACCCACCAAAGTTTCATTACAATCAATCATACAAGTTTTTTTTCGTATTCAATTAAAAGTATGGAATTAGACTATTAGATATACATTTGATGATTAGATGATGAAAGATGAAACATAGTTTTAAACTACCTACATCTTTTTTTCAAAAGACGTATTTCCTGCAATTGGAACTGCTCCAAAGAATAGAGCAAACCTTGCATTCTATCAGACATAACGTTCTTATCGGCGATCTAAGGGGGTTAGTGTAGCAGTAGTTACAGTTAATGACAGTCAAAATTGATCATTGTCACTTTTGCATTTCATTTAAAATAGAAACAAAATAATACGCTGCTTTTAAATTATTATTATTATATTATATTATTTCATTATATAAGTATGTATATCAGTTGTCTGGTTACCATAACACAAGCTCTGCTTAGCTTGGGACCAGATGACCGTGTGTGAGTTGTCCCAAGATTTATTTATTTATTATTTATTTTCAGCATTTTAAATACGAGCTAAACATTTTTTTTATTTTTTAAACAAAAGGCCGATAGACCGTGCGGAACACTGCGAGTGAAGTCACAAAAGCAAATACAAATTCAAAAACGAATACCTACAATTCGCTTCGCGCTGTACTAACACGAGTCAGCACAGAAGCGAAGCATTGTTAAAAAAAACAAATACAATATAAATTCAAAAGCGAATACAATCACGAGATTGTAGGTATTCGTTATTGAATTTATATTTGCTTTTGTGGCTTCACTCGCACGGTCTATATGCCTTTTGTTTGATAATCTGTGTTAATAATAATAAAGCCTTTTATTCTGATGATAGATATACAAAATAATTATGTTTCTTACACGACTGCTCTGTTATATTTTACATAAATAAAATTATTCGCGTATTTGGTGCTCCCGTTTACCAGTTGGCAAATGCCTCCTCCAACCTACTTCAATCTGATCTCTCTCTGGCTACTCTACTCCATATTATGCCTGCAACCTACTTGCTATAATTGTCTCATCTTTTTTGTGGTCTACCTCTTTTCCTTTTACCTTCCCTTGGATACCATTGTGCAACTTCTGATCATGTGTCTCGACCACTTCCATTCTTCCATACGCGTATAGTTGTACGTAAGTATTACTATAATAAGTATATTCCACAGTAGTCAGCCACAAATCTATCTCTTTGTAAAAGGAGATACAATATTTGCTTAATGCTAGGTGCAAACTACAATTTAAAAAAAATATTTTGTTGAACACTTTCTTGTGAACTCAATGTAAATAAGATCACAATATCGACTGTAGTCTGACATAATATGAAAATTCTGATGTTATTTTATCATTATTTAGAATTCAATTTGTAGTTAGGTTTTTCTCAGCCTGTGACCACGCAGACACTTATTACCGACAGTTCATTGACTGCTCTTCCGAGGCCTAAAAACATCTTGATGTTCCAAGACTTCGGTTGAGTAAGTAGCAGTAGTAGAAGATATGACTGTACGATAGGCGAAGACCGCCAGAAACAGCGAGCAATCATTCATGCAAATCTACAAAAAACCCAAGATCGTAAATTAGATTAGAATGAAATGTCGCTGCTTCATTATTATGGGATGCTTACTCCCATGAAATACATCTTGGCTTCCCAAGACATATGAGATTCAACGTTAAGTATATCAAATGTAACAACATATATCGTGCCACGTAAACAGAGGTACTTTATTCTATGACGTCACGTGTCACGTCATTACCATGCCGGAAGGATCCATATCTCGGTGTATAAATACGACCATGGAATATTAATCCATGTTTCAGAAATATCCAGATGTTTCTCGAATGTTGTCGGGGTTTGGAATATTTTTGTGGTAAATCAAAATGATTGATGTTTTTACTGCCGTAGTTTGGAGATCCTGATGTAAGTACCGTCTCGACCACGAATTTGAATGAGTTCAGTGACTAACA
Source organism: Charanyca ferruginea (assembly GCA_947361185.1). Classification (NCBI taxonomy): domain Eukaryota; kingdom Metazoa; phylum Arthropoda; class Insecta; order Lepidoptera; family Noctuidae; genus Charanyca; species Charanyca ferruginea. Next base: position 15,729,527 of record OX376077.1, on the reverse strand, counting down.
TTGTTTTCTATTATGATAATTTCAGGAAATAATTCAGTGCAGAAAGTTTGGAGAAATCACTACCAGTTGCAAAAATGGGTTGATGAATAAGAATGGTATTTGTCTGTGTCTGTGATAACCGATATTTACGCAGACGAACTGAGTAGTTTGTATTATCAACTAGCTTTTGTTTACGACTTCGTCTGCGTAAATATCGGTTATCACAGACACAGACAAAGTGGCGGATAAAAAAGTAGCGTATGTTTTTATCCAAATTCCATGCTACCTTTTTGTCGAATTTCATTATGTTCGGTTCATTAATTTGGCTCTGATGAGGCAACAAACATTCTGATAGACAGCAGCTTTTGCATTTATATGATTAGATAGTTATAGGTAAGTGTTAGTCGAAGTGTAGATACAGATTTGTGTAAAATCGCGTTTCCCATATTCCAAAAAATATTAAAGAGCAACCAATAGGAAGATTTAAAAAGTACCTTAAAAAATTGCTAATTCAAAAATGCTACTACTCTGTATTAGATTTTTTAAATGACAAGTCTATTTAGTTTGTAATCTTTAAACATAAATAAAGCATTTAAATAGTTTTTAGTAAATAGAATAATGTAATTGTAGCCTAAGTTTTAATAAAATTTTGCATGCCTTAAGGCAGAATGTATAAGGACTCAAAATATTGTAACACCTAATTGTAATCACTTACATTCTATGCAAATAAATAAATCTATCTAAATCTATCTATCTATCTATCTATCCCATAAATATAATAAGAAACGTATCGTGACTAAAAACTTGGAAAATAGTAACACACGCTTTATTTGCTAAAAAGGAGGTTTCAACCACTAGTTTGTAAGTAAGAATTTGACAAAATAATAAAATAAAAAATTGATTTGATTTTGATTTAATGTATGTAAATGTCTCCCCAATTCTCAATAAGCAAAACTAAAACACAGAGAACGATGCTCGGGGTTTCTCTGGTGGTAAGAATTCACAATGAAGTCATGTACCAGAGAACTGAAGTCACCGACTTTGCGCGTATAATCAGCATGCTGAAGTGGAATGGTATATATAAGACGGGCAGACGATTGATGGAGCAGACAAGTCTACCGTGTTTGAGCAAGTGCAGTGTGGCACGCCCTGCGGCACGATGGGCTGACGATTTGAAGAAGTTGGCTGGCAGCAGATGAGTGCTAGCTGCTCAAGATCGGGTTGGTTGACGACCTCTGGGTGAGGCCTACGTTCATCAGTCAACGACAATAGGCTGATGTGATGATGATGAAAATTAAAACCCTGACCTCAATAATTAATTACCACTGATTTAATCACTACCACTCATAGTCAATCTGAATGGGTAAATCTGAATCACAAATTAAAGCTTTAATAAAACCTTTATGTGCCCTTATAAAAGCAATGACCTTAGCAATTCGCTGATTGAATAGCGGGATTTTATGGCGGCTTAATTAATTGCATCTCTGTTTCGTTTGTACATTCTGTGTATCGGCCATCGAAATTATTTTAATCGGCTTTATGGTTTTACTTTGTAGGGATATTGGGCGCATTAATTTGTTTTCACCACATAATATGTTTTCAATAAAGATTCTGAACTCTTTTGTTATGGTAGAAATAAACATAATAGAACCTTACAATATTTTAATTGTACTGCTAGATATAGGACTTATTTGTATGGCAAATAAGCTGACACTACATGTTCGCGCCAAAACGCTATTTTTTGAATTAGTTGAATCGTGACTTTGATTGGTTGGTTGCAAAATTCTTACCTCTGCCTCATTCCCGCACTTACCTTAGTAACGAGTGAGAGACATATTCGCGATATGGTCTGTGGTCACACCTGCGTACGTTTCTTTGAATTTAAACTTGGCAAGATGGCGAAAACTCGATCAAAAACAAGATCAGTCGTCTAGTCGTTTCCGCATTAATCGTTTTGGACAATATGTAAAAGGTACTAGTTGGTGCAAATTGTGAAGTGTGGAGAAGGCTGATTCAGGAGGAACAAAGATAAACTGCATTTTGTCTAGTCCCTAACCCGCGCAGTTTATTATTCCTTCCTTGCAAAAACCAATTCGCTAAATTCCCTTCAACCGCGTAAACACTACATCTGATGTTAAATGTCACCGCTGCTTCTAGACATCTGTAATCAGAGGTTTTGCAGATGCGTTCATCATCATCATCACCATCATTTCATTCGAAAGACATCCACTGCTGGATATAGGCCTAGCTGCTGCCCATTCTCTGGTGAGTCCCTTAGTCGCCTCTTACGACACCCACGAGAAGATAAGGGATGCAGATACGTAACCATGCCAAAAACAAGCTTGAGATGCCACATGTGCAATTACATCGGTACCATACCCTTAAAATCGGAACACAAGAACGCAGCAGGGCTGAATTTGAAAAATATTGAAAGATGGTTACAATAAGGGATAATACTGCCAAGTTCCGGCGCCAGAGTGCAGCACTGGCGTAAACAGTAAATAGTTTTTTGACGAGTCCTTCAAAGCGTGACGAAAATTGTGAAATTCTGCCTTTAAAAGAGTTCAAAGTTGGGAAGTGTACCTATTTATATTATACAATAATGCGTCAGTGCTGTGTATTTGGATAGGAATGAAGGCAATCATTCATTTCCAAAAGAAGAAAATGTTCGAAAACTATTTGAAGCAGCAACACCTAGTAAAGACTTTCGAGCTAAAAAACACTCTAACCAAATATGATTTTATTGTGAGCATAACCTAGAATCCACTTTCAAATGGCCGTAGGATGCCATAATATAGTAAAAATACAGTTAGGTAAGTAAGATTATTTAAAACTTTGATAGATATATTGCAGACTTTAATTTTCCCTATAATCGACTATGGTGACGTGTGCTACTTTGACTTGAACGCGGTTTTGCTGGATAAGCTGGATAGGAATCTCAACAACTGCATTAGGTTTATCCTTAACTTAAGGAAATACGACCATGTCTCAAGCTACAGGTCTAAGGTAAAATGGTTGCCCATTCGACAGAGAAGAAGTATGCGTACATTGACAACATTGTTCTCCCTTCTCAACTCTCTCTCCCCTCCTTCTTATCTAGTCTCACACTTTCAATATCTATGTTCCTCACATGCTAAGAACCTGCGGTCTTCTAATAACCTTCTTTTACTTTGCCCTTCTCATACTTCTGATTTTGTTCATTCTTCTTTTCAGATCCAGGCCATTCTTCTCTGGAATGCGCTTCCTCGCGATATCAGGACGGCCACTAGTCTGTAGGTATGCATTTAAGCGGAAATTGCGAATTTATTTTCAGCACAAATGAGCAGAGTCGTCTCATAAACCTCTTTTCTATTATTAATATAATATATATATATTATGAGTATGTATTTATATTCCATAATATAATTATGTATGTGTAGTTTATATATATATGTATATAAATATATCTTTTTTCACTTATTAAATATTACTTTTTGTAATGCACCTGCCTTGTTATCTCTTCACCACCCTTGGTTGACTGGCAGAGAATGCCTAATGCATTAAGTCCGCCTTTGTACGTTTGTGCATGAAGTATAAATAAATAAATAAATATACTTTCACAAAATACCTATTATTACAATTAATAATATAATATAACAAGAATACGAGGTTATGTTCTACTCTGCGGTTTGTTTACTGTATATGTTAGTGGCGCCCTCTGCGCCGAGTTTCGCGTAATGTTTCCTATTAAAGCAACTAAAACAGCGAACAAACAGAAATGTCATTTTTTATCAACAGCAATGTATCTGACCAACCTGCAATAGACAATTAACACATTATCTCAAAAGATAACCGTACCACCATGAAATGACATAACATTCAACGGGCTTTCGTATCTGTAAAGCTATTAAGGCATTGTTTGCTTTGAGAAACTCAATGATAATGACAATTTAAACAGGAAGATTGCTCTAAATCCAGAGGGCTATAAGGCTTTACTTAAAGCTAAGCGAGAAATGAACGAGTTTGTAGATGTCAGTTTCGAACAAGAAGTGATTGAGCACTTTACTGAAGCTGTTAGTAATGATTTTCCTGATATTTGTAAACAAAAGTATAAAGGTATTGATGCTTTTGTATGACAATTTAAAACTTACAAAAAATGGTGCATAACAAAAAGTATAAATGTACATTAGAAAATAAGGTCTCTTAATTTCACAGTTGAACCCGGCAAGACACTACGAGAAATCTGTCAACATAGAGATGTCTGAGAACATACACAAATACAGAGCAAAATAAACATTCATTTATTCAGGTTCCTAAACTAGACTAGTAATAACCTAAAGTACCGAAAACCTTTTGCTTAATTAAGTGTAGCACCTACGCAGCTAGACAATTGCCCTAAAACCAAGCCTTTGTGACATGTGTCATACATAAAACAAAATAAAAATAGTACTCACTAAATTATGAGCTCATGAAATTCTATTCTACTGTATTGTTAAAGACACTATATCTGAAATAAAAATAGACAAAAAAGGTCAGATAATGTTGTACCTGCTACGTTACACTTGTGAATGAAAATAAAGCCGAAGAAAATACAATATATAAAGCAGCAATGTTTGTATCCACAAAGTCAGGCTATAAAATTCAATATCTAAGATCTTCTAAGTCAAATTAAAACCAACGTTGAAAATATAACAAGCAACCATAATGGAGGATAAAATGCAAAAAAACAAAGTTTCTTCAAATATTTATTCCAATATAATTATATAGACAAGAAAAACCTTTAACTATTAAACTAAAAACGTAATAATGTGTACAAGAAACTGGCGGCATTGCCACGTTGGATAGTAATGCTTAACCAAAGTAAAAATCATATACATTAACACTTAAATTATATAATAGTAGCTTTTGCCCGCGACTTCGTCCACGCGAATGTCGGTTATCGCGGATGCCGAGAAAGTCGCGGATTAAAAAGTAGCCTATGACCTTCTCCAAGATTCCAGCTATTTTCATACCAAATTTCATCAAAATCCATTTAGCCGTTTCATCGTTACTTTCGCATATAGAATATTAGTATGGATTAGTATTAATATTTGAAGTTGAAGTGTTTGTTTCTTTTTCTGTTTGAACGCGATATCTCGACAACTACTGCTCCAATTCTGATAATAATTATTTCGCTAATTGATGAATAGGTTACGCTATCCCTGAATAGCTTTCATCATCATCATCATCAGCTTGAAGACGTCCGCTGTTGAACAAAGGCCTCCCCCATAAAGGGGGGGGGGGGGTTGTCATAACCCCTACGCTTGGCAGGCGTCTTGGGGATCGCAGTGAAATTGTTAAGTACACGGAAGCTGCAACCTGAATTGCTTTAGTTTTTTTTTAACTTGTAAGAAAGATCACGCGGACAAAGTCATAGAAAAAAGCTAGCTAAGGCTGCTGTCTGTAAAAAAGCTTGTATCTAAAAAATTGTTAGTAATCTACATGATATGATACGTAATTTGGTTTAGCCACAATTTTTCTATCGGTATCACATAATAAGAAAAAAAAAAGTCAAATCACCTCCAAATCATTGAGATGAAACCATTTTACTCCTTAATTTCTTATCAAAAGAGTATAAAAAAATATCTACTGCTTTGCAATACAAAGGAAAATGTGTACTAGTACATATTTGTAAAAAGTAAATGTGTTACTTTTTACAAATATGTACTATTTTTATTACAATAAATTAAAAATGCGTCCGATTAAAGACTGCGCCAACATCACCCCCGCACTCGTCCACAAATTCAGTGCGGGCCAAATGCTCAAGGTTATTGGCATGTATACAAGCCTTAATATAAAAAAAGATTTAAACGATAAACTTAAAACTGTATAAACAAAACACTGCAGATTCTCCTAAGTATAGCACTAATGAAATGACCAAAGCTAAACAGTTCGATGTGAGACCTAAGACACTGTTTGCGAACGCAGCAAAAGCAAAGATAAGCGAGAAATGGCCCCGTTTGTGGTAGACTTCAAACGCCATTTCCTCGTAAATACGTTTTGTCTGTTATCGCAACAAACCGAGACCGGCTTGCTTCTTGAATTATGCAAAAGTTCAGTTCTCTAGTTTGAAGTAATCTGCCTTTTATTTGAATATTAAAAATACAATCGCAATATTGTTGCTTTAGTTTTAAACCGTTTAAATTGTTGTTCCCCGTGATTGCGGTTTTCTTATTTCGTGCTTCGTTGCTTCTGTCAGTTTGAGTGGAATTTAAAGCTGAAGTATACGAAATGGAAGGATAAGTAGCAATGAGGATTTAGAATTTACTACTGTATAATAGAGATAAGGTTTTAGTTAGTTTGATATTATAGTTAGGGTGTGAGTGGGGGACGTGTCTTTCAGCTTTTCCATATCTAACTCCGTCTCAAATAACTCCATAATTACTATTAAAATTCATCATCATCTGCCTAGCCTTTTCAACTATGTTAGGGTCGGCTTCCAGTCTACCCGGATGCAGCTAAATACCAGTTCTTTACATGGAGCGACTGCCTCTCGGACCTCCACAATCCAGTTGCTGCTTGGGTAGTTACCCCTTGGTAAGAATGGTTGTCAGACTTTCTAGTTCCTGATTACCCTTAACGACTACCGAAGATCTGCGAAAGACCTCCAGGACCAACGGCTTTACGTGCTTTCCGAGGCACGGAGGGAACTTTGTATGAAATGGATGGTCACCCATCCACAGACCGAACACGGCAAGCGTAGCTTAACCTTTGACCGATCGACCTGTACGGATTTTACTTAGCCACGAGCTCTTTATAATTACTATTAAAATTGTCAGCGATAGTACTAATCTCATAAATGACAACTGCCACTTAGATTTCTCGTCAAAACCCATTTTAAGTTAAAAGAAAAGAAGAACTTCTACGCGTACTTAAAAACATTATTATCGTCTACAACTTAAGAGATGAAGTCAATGTCATTGCCAGTCTTCGTGACAGTTAACGTAGATACGATCGTAACGATTAAATGACACTAATTGGAAGTAAAATGAAGCAAAGACGGTATATTTAAAGCTCGCTCAACGAGCGGTTGATTGCGGTTCTCATTAACTACTTTTTTCGACAAATTTCATCAAGCAGTTACCATAAAGTTTACGCCTTAGTAGCATTCACAGCTTTGGCCTACTCCAATTTAGTTTTTTACTTACTTACTCGGTGTTGCAAATCCTAGTTGACACATTGCAATGATATTCTACTTTCTTAGTTGGAAGAAACAAAGAATGTGTTCTAGTAAGTTTGTTAAAAGAAATATAAACTGTTTCTGCTCGCCACTTCACTCGAGTGGAAAAGAATTGTGTCATTATAGCTTATGGTGCGTTCTGCAATAAGTTGTCAGTTTTCAAACAATAAAAAAAATGTAATCGGACTAGTTATTAGATATCTCTTACAGAACAAAAAAAAAACATAAAATCAAACAAACTTTACCGTTTTAAAATATTTGTACAGACAGCGTCATCAACTGCTTACCCCCCACGTATTGAATTTTCTTCGGAAATGGGGTTGGCAGTTGATGACGCTGTCTGGTATGAAGGAAATTCCAAAAGGAATTTTACACTCAGCAGTGAAGCAGATCCAACAATTCAAACAATATTTAGTAATATATATAGGACGCGGTAAAATAATTCAGTGCCTTTATAAAGGCACTGAATTATTTTACGGTATTTTACAAAATTAATAATAATATCTACAAAGTAAAAAATATCCTTTAGCACTCAGTTGAATCATAATTGAGTCCTAAAGTTTTGAAGCACCGGCAAGTTCGACTAGGTATATCATACACGTCACTCACACGGTAACAATTAACGTCATAAACCAGTAATTTTCACAAAATTTATTATAATTTAACTTACCAAAGAAACGACTGAAACTTTCACAATGAAGTTTTATTAGGGTCGAACGTTCGTTTTTATCAGAAATATATTTCAGTGTATCATGCTTCTATTTCAAAGAAAAAAGACTATAGGAATAATTACATCCAAACATAACAGCAATACATCTAAAATGATTAAAAATATTGTCATAATAAATAGCTGATTATTATACAAGCGTGATTATTATTTGTATTGATATTTAATAATAATAATAATATGTGGGGACATTTCACACACGGCCATCTGACCCCATACTAGGGAGACCCTGTACTATTGGTGTCAGACAGCTGATATACATACACAAATACATTTTTTGAAATACATACCTATGTAGATAAACAACAAATATTTAACTCAACTTCAGGAGTAAAATAATATATACAACTGAAGTTGGCGAATAGGCTTAGTTTTCGATGAATTAAAATAGAATTGCATTGCCCTATACTTTCAGCAGTAACAATTAAATATTAATACCTTAAAAAATTACCAGTCACTAATACCGAAAAAAAGAAAGAAAGGAAACACATATCAAACAAAATCATCAATCAAATACGTATTGTCTTAAGTTCGCATGCTCATATTATTCGAGATTAATTTATACTAATATTCGAGTTTTCAACATAATATTATGCTTGGCTCCCGGTATCTATATAGGAGGAAGAGAGCAAACGAGGGGTGACCCTATGCCGACACTGGCTTGCAGCCAATAATGTTCACTGAAATACTTAATTTATGTAACGAAATACAGGAAAATTATATTCATTTGAATTTTCGATGCATTATTGTGATTTACAATTGGTATTTTCTTATTTAATGTTATGGGTTGCGCGAGTTTAATTACTGTTTGTTTGCCCGCAATGCTATTGAAAGTTAATGTAATTGCTGTTTTTAATGAGGATTCAAATGCAGTTAATGAGTTTGATGGAGGTGACAATGCGGCTTTGTTGTGAAATTTTATCGCAGTATAGGAATTGAGGATTCTTGGGGTTGTGAACTTTTATGGGTATAACTAAATAAGAAAGTCTTTTTAATCGACGTTCAAAATCATGGGTGAAATATGAGCTACCTTTTAATTCACTGCGCAGCATTCGAGGGGTGAACTAAACTTTACTATGGGACTGACTCTGAAGCATGAAAAATTATAAATAAGCATTAATGGAAACAGCTGATCCTTTCTTTCAAATTTCGGGGTTAGTTCCATTATTAATTTTTTTCGTAATCATGCGTACCTGCATTCACTACCTACATATAATCATCATAGATGATGATGATCCTGCCCGTGTCCCATATTACTTAGGTCCGGCACAATATGTTTTCTTCTTCCATTCAGTCCTGTCAACTGTCATGCTTTCACTGGATTCTTTGTCATTCATATCATTTTTCATGCAATCCATCCATATTTTCTGTGGACTTCCTTTCCCTCTCCATTCATCCACACTTATATTCATAACTCTTTTGATTACATTCGTTTCATCCCTTTGCTTTACATGCCCATACTAAGACAAACGATTCCCTTTCAACTTTTCTTTCTCATTTTATCCATTCTGGTCATTCTACACATCCATCTCAACATTCTCATCTCAGCTACATGCTATCTTTTCTTACTCCCTACATGTAATATGCCAATTAAAACTTTTTTAAGTAGGATTATCTCAACTACCATGAAAAATGCACAACAACTAAAGAAATGACAAAAATTTAATCAAACCTTTGGTCCTAGGAACACACTCGTATCTCACAGGGTCACTTTAATAATGTTTCCCTGACCGCCTGCCCTTACCCAACAAATATTTCGGGGAACAAACATTTGCTGAAATCGACACATACGTCACCCTCAATAGACCCACACTTATTTTGAACAATATATTTAGGAAAAGAATTTGTGCCGTTGAATTTATGTTTTCATCAGGTTAATTTGGTTTGTGAGGGAGTATTTTTAGTACGTGCTTTGATTTTGTTTTGCTATCATTAATTTTGCCGTGTTTATTGTTTTTTTGCAGATTGTATGAAAATATAGGAAAATATAATTATGTCCTTGAACATTATCATTCCTATTACATATTATACATGTCGCAGTGAGAGCCCCTAGCTGCCATACTACACGTGAACATTTGGGCACGTGTGTTATTAATTTACTAATTAATTAATTATTATAACTGTTCGTTACTGATAATAATTTGAGGCCACAGAGGGCCTGTGGGCATCATGTTACAACTATTACGTGGGTATTGATTATTTTATTTGAGATCAACGCCATCTATTGGTTTTTTGGATAAGCTGAAGTTATCGGAAATTCGTTAATAAACTAATTTCAATGTTTTAGCTGAAACTTTAGTTAAATTAAAAGGAAGCATTTTTTTATGACCATTAAGATTTCAGTCATATTAACGATTTGCACATCTGATTTATAAGTTGCTTAGAAATATTACAGAGTTGTGTAGTTGAGGTCCTTTAGAAAATGGCGCAGACCATTATATCAATTGTCAAAACCTCATGGTTCTAATTTAATACGAGAACATAATAGGTTGCAATAATGAATTGCTGAGTGTAAATTAACAAGACTATTTTACACAAGCAATTTGTAAATGAACCTTTTAATTAATTAAGTTTAATTAATTTCTTCAAATCACCGGAAATATTATCGCCCGGGAATATTGAAGTTGCAAAGAGTGATGCAGCTACTAATTTAGTCATTACGTTAAGACGCCTTTCTATTTGAGAATATTAGCATTGTTTAATGATAAAAGAATTAACTGATAATCATTTTAGTATTATTTCTACATTTTATTCAACTTTTTAAGTAATAAGATTTTGAACTGGTACGACACGCTTTTGCCGAAGGAGGGAGGTGGAAATATGGCGCGTGGGCGCGTGTGCAAAGGTGTAAAAGTGGAATTAGTGTGATAAGTGTTAAAATAATTCGACCATAACATTGTTGTACCCCATTTCTACCCGTGGGTGTCGTAGAAAGCGACAGAGGGATATTGACCAGATAGAGACTAGGCTACTGCGATCGCCAACATGCATCGGTCAAGCATGGCGATTACGGCTGAACTCCCCTTGGGGGAGATCTTGTAACAGGTCTACTACTAAAAAAATGTAAATATAGCATATGTAAACATATATATACTATAACCTATGCCCAGTAGTGGGCGTCTAAAGGTTGTAATGATGAACATTGTTGTAACATATTTTGGTTTAAAAGAGTTATCTTGGAATTTCTCGCACGTTCTTCTCCATAGAAACGTACTTGTTGGAACGTGCTTCAACTTTCGGACTGACCAACAACTCCTTGTGATAATTTCATAAGTGCCTGTAAATGGTTTAATAGAAATTAATGGAGTTTTTGTCAAGTCAGTGAAGTTTGTGATTGAATTTCAACTACCTTCCTACCATCAATGAAGGATTACAACGAAGACGTTACCTACTCGCCGTGTCATACATTATTTCCTTATAGTACTTATTTATTTTGTTTATTTTACAGAAGGCTTACAGACTAACAAACCAATGACATAAATGTAGGGAGAGCATCCAAAAGTGCAGGCTTATCCGATTTCAAAAATTCTTTCACCGATAGGAAACGACGTTCTCCCCGAGTGCAGGTTATATTGCATTAAAAAAAATGGAACCCTTAAGAAAATTCACGCGTATGAACACACACAACAAACACAACACACACACATAACACACACACAACACACACAAAACACTCGCAACACACATAATCGACATAATCGAACAAACATAATCGTCTCTGTGAAATACGTGTCTGTCACTGATGAAATATATGCGTAAGTATAGCGACCCAATACGTTTATAACCAAAATATTTGTTTCTATTGTCAACTATAATTTTCATTCAGGTTCTTCTATTTTGTGTTTATTTTAGGGGTCATTCGATTTTCACAATAATATTCAAGAAAAATAAAGCTAACGTTCATTAATTGTAAGATTATATAAATGTGCTATACTAAACATTTTATTAGAGATAGGTCCCTAAAGATAATATTGGTTTTTTAACGTGCCTAATAATCATTTTATTGAAAGTTAAACAATACGAACACAGTTTGATCCTCCACAAGAGTAACAAAAGAAAAGCCACAAATACTTTTCGCCATTTTAAAATAACAAGTTTGTAAAATAACGAAGTCAAAGTAGAGTATGGCGACATTATTCATGTAGAAACATCCAGTCATGACAGGGTAATTTTGCGATAAACGATACCAAAATTTGACTTCCTTTAAATTGAGTTTACGGCAGTTTTATTATAGGTACCGGTTTTTTACCGTTAGTAGTAACGGAAACTTTGGTTAGTGTAATTTTAGTTTCTATAATCTGATGATAGAGTACAAACGAGTAAATTATTTAAAAATAATTGTCTTTATGTAGTTTTACATATTATATGGCCGCGAATAGCACCACCCCAAATCTACCCGTGGGTTTCGTAGAAGACGACAGAGGGATGTTGACCAGAGGATGGGCAGCAGCGTATTTCTGAGTACCATAACACCTACTGCGATAGCCAACATGCATCGGCCAAGCATGGCGATTACGGCTAAACCCCCTCTAGGGGCGTCTAAAGGTTGACATGATACCACCACCATTACCATTTTTTTGGAGAAGCTCGTGGGTAAATAAAAATCTAGTTAAGTAACGCTTACCGTGGTCGGTACGTGAATAGCTGACCACTCATTTCATACGAGGCCACTCCTAGCGGAAAGCACTTAAATACGCTGGGTCTCGGCTGTCATTCCTAAATCTTTGACAGTCGTTATGGGTAGTCAGAAGTCAGAAATTCTGACCACCAGATAGACAGTCGCTCCATGCACACTAGTATTCAGCTGCGTTGGGTTAGAATGTAAGGAAAACCTTAACATAGTTGGGAAAAGTCTGTACAGATGGTGGTCTTGGTTTTAGTATAAAAATTGCTCGGGTTTCCATATTTAACTTTCGTGAAAGGCATTTTAAAGACTTTGATGGTGTCAAAGGTACTAATATCACACAGTCGAGTCATAATGTTTTGTTTGAGCATTTGTCAAGAAGGTACCGATAATGTTTTGCTGGTCTATTTAGTAATGAAGATCCCCTGGTTGTTTTCAGTGAAGTAAGTTGGAGATGAGCTGTCGTTTCACGTGCTAGGGTTTAACAACTTCACTCAAGCTTCACGTTACTTCTAAGTTCACCAAAGGAGACTTTTAGATTAACTTTCAGATTAACATTACAGATCAGTACGACTTTAAGACTTTGAAACCGTATCATACCAATTCTATCACTTGTAAATACTATTAAAATACTTAAATATCTATTAGGCTGTAAGTACAAATATGTTGGTATCAACGACAAGATATTGAAATACTCTTAGAAAAAACTTCGATAATGATCATCGAATCCGCAGAACATATAAATAATAATAGATCTGCGCGTACCAATTGATTATTCATGAGGCAGCCATCTTATTTCAAGACGATTCGATAGGACTGCGGGGATGATAGGAAAATTCATAACTTTGAGAAGTTCACGGCTCCTATTGGTAATAGGGTAAACAGAGATGAAACAAATTTAAGAGTTGTCATGAGAACTCCATTAGGTATCTACCTACTTATTACCCTAAAGACATACGAGTATATCACCTAGTATCACAAAAATAATATGTAACTTTCTGAAAAATTTACATACTTGCTATAAAGTAGAGTAGGTAATTACAATCAATCAAGTAATTAATGATTACAATTTTGTAACCCTAAAAAACTTTTTATTTACTAGCCCGTAATCGCCTCTCCGAGTTTTTTATTATTATTATTGTCTTGCGCAAGGACAAACCAGCCAACTATTTATTTCCTTTATGAAAAGTAAATACCTACTTAAAATCGGTATGCCACTAAAATTATATTTATATTCAATTTTAAATATAGGTATACAAATCGTAAAAATACTAAATTATAATATTATGTACAATATTGGGTACCTACGTGTCCCGTGTTGTGGACGAGGATTTTGTTGCTACCCCCTCCCTTTTTCTTGAAATTGTACATTTGAATCTTATTTCTATTTGGTTTAGGCAAGATTACACCCGACATTACCGAATTCAAATTTCATCAAATTAATGTCAATTCGACATTTATACGAATCAAACTCGATTTCAATCAGGTCTTCAGAAACTCCTTGTCCAACAAGGTTTATCATTATGCGATATGAATTTGTATATAAACATTTCTACATATTTTGTTAATTGGATTGATTCAGTTATTTTATCGGCTACGTTTCGGAGAGTTTGCTACGGAATTGATCCCCATTCCATCATCAGACGAGCTGGAACGATGGTAGAAGTTCTACGGTCTCGAACCAAGCGCTTTATTTCCACATTTAATGTGCAAACTGCCAGACTGTGGAATTCATTGCCCGTCCCTCTATTCATTCTAAACCGGTTCATTCTAAACAAGCGTGCTCCACCTTATGCCGCATCCTCACTTAAGATCAGGTGAGTTGCGGATAAACACCTAATGGTACATAAAAAAGTATAATTAAATAAGTTTGATATTCTTCAATTTGCACGATTACAAAAGAAATACAAGCATTTTTAGCTTCCCACTGCAACTATCGCTCACGCGAATGATTTCAATTAAGCACTAAATTATTTTGCGAGCAGCATGTATATTGAAGGAACATGGAGTAAGAAGAAATGGATCGCTAATATAATACTGTTCGGTATGAAGCTAACTTCAGTACTATCCTATCAAGATAATTATGGACAAAAAAATGCTGTGAAACTAGCAACTTTAGTAGTTTGAAAGAGCCAGTCTAACCAGTTTCTCTTTAACTCCAGGTTAGTAACACGTTCGTTTGTCAATTTTGTTATTTGACCTCGTGTTAACGACTATTTTTTTTATTGTGCAAGTGTGTCTCTCAGTGTATTTAAACTCTCTTTTATAAATCAAAAAGGAGGAGAGAAGTGAAAAGTTTAGGAAAGAATAATAGAATCTACTAAATTTAAAAATTGTGAGAGGATTCTATTCGTTAATATCTTTTCTCTGGCAACTTTTGAACTTAGAAGGTATGACGCACCGGTAATCATTTCTCAAGTGTCCATTACAGAAGTCTGAGAACATGCGTAAATGACGGGTGTAAAATGACACTTAACGATGTCGGCAGTTACATAGAATTTCCATTACTAGCATATTTGTTTTGTTCTGGGCCATACCTGGGAATGGTATACGGAGATAGATAAGTTACATCTTTTATTACGTTTTTTTTTAAATAAAAGTTTTAACTTTTTTATATTTGAATAGGCTGATGTTAAGTTATGATGCGGCCAAAGGTGGAGCATGCTTGCCTAGGATGGGCCAGCTCCGTCGTGCCTTGAAGATACCCAGATTTTACTTATCAGGGAACAGAGAGAATTAGACAATAATTCCAAAACTAGACAATAAACAAGCTCTGCACTGTTACATACATCTGTAAGCACAATGTTTTGCGTACATTACTTACATTCGAGCTACCTTATAAATAGTGATTCTTCACATCGAAATAAAAATCGTTTCCCAGGAATATATTTGGCTATACAGGGTTTTCCACGACTTTGCTACGTGGAGGGAAAGTTCCTTAAATACTGTAGTAATTAAAAATTACTAAAATTGAAGACTTCATTTAAAAAAGAACAATACAAACTGCAATACAAGAATTTTAGACAATCACCTGTCTGCACCAGGAATCGAACCAATTGTGTGTGAAAAATCTATTTAATTTTATTAATTTACATTTACTTCTTCAAAAAAACATAGAATTTAGGTAAAATAACAGGAAGACCATGAAATTTAACATTTATTTTAAACTAGCTTTTGCTGGCGATTTCAGCCACGTGAATGTCGGTTATCGCGGATGCAGATGAAGTCGCGGATTAAAAAGTAGCCTATGTCCTTCCTCAGGGTTCCAGTCAACCTATTTTCGTAGCAAATTTCATTAAAATCAGTTCATCGTTTCATCGTGAAAGCGTAAAAGGCAGAGATACTTTCGCATGAATAATATTAAAGTATGGATTAAGTATGGGTTAGAATGGATGGATTAATATATATTCACAATTAAATAAAAATAGCAATATTTTTTGCTAAACATAACTAAGTTTGGTATGCGTAGTTAACTTCTTGGTGATGTAATTTTTTACAACCCCCATGATTTCCGAACCATTCTAGCACTCCATTCGTTATATCATCGATGTTCTGAGCGCTCTAAAGTCTGACCACTGTGCCATCGGGCAAATTTATGCATGACTTGCTTCATAAATTTAGATGTGTTAACTGGCAATTTGTGTTTACTGCTGCTAATTTATTGCGCGAATTATGATTCCTTGCCGAATCATAATTCGCGCAATTAATTTGTTGGCTGTTAAAATAAAAATCGATACAGGATTAAACGATGTTGCAACATGAATAAATAAATTATAGCCATTTTTTATTCACGTGTATTCTAAAATGGTGAATTTAGCCACAATTTAAAATGCACGTAAGTAAAATAAGTATGTTTAAGTTATTTAATGTTCGCAGTGCAAAGTGTAGCAAAATGTAATGTACCATGATCAAAAGATTAATTATTTACTGACTCTATATTATTTGAATACCTACATTATATGCAAATAAACGAATATTCTAATCTATGCTTAGTCTCGTTTATCCACTTATCCACGGTTTGCCATAATTTAAAATGCCATAATTTTATATGCCATAATTTTATTTGCCATAATTTCATTAGAAATAATGCTTCAGTTGCTATAATCGTTAAATTACATAAAATCATTTTCACTAATTTCATTGGTCATAATCGATCAAGTGTCATAATAATGTTAATCCATAAATTTATTTGCTATAATTTTTATTTTCAATAATTTCGTTTTCCATTTCATTTATTTACCATTGCCCATACTAGTACAACAATACTAGTTCAGTACGAGCACAGAATACTTAATAGTATGTACGAGTACAACCGCCTGCAATGTTGATGTTATAATCATGATAACAGATACAGATTTTTTAATCACAAGGAAACCTAAAAATAAACCTTCTCTATCCATTTGCATAAAATTTTAAGACCTAATATAACTTAACGTACATTTGTTTCTCCTAATTATATTTTTGCAATAACATTATTTACGTATAACGTATATAAATAATGATTAAGCATAATATTCTAAAGCATACATTTATTTACGCATAATGATATTAAAATATATTTTTACCATGCATGCAGTAACCACACAAACGTGTAAACAAGCATACACCATGCATGCACCAAGCAAGCATGCAGAATCCAAGTAAGCATGCAGCATGACAGCAAGCATGCAGCAGGCATGGTTTCTGTCACGGCTCCGGCGCTGCGGGGCTCCGGCGGTCCCACGAGAGCTTATCGTCGCAGATGTGTTTTACGCTCACCACCGCGACTTCGGCTTGCTGGCCGGCTGCGCCGGCCAGCCTCAGCCACGGCGGCGAGCATTAAAACCACCTGCTCCTCAGCTCGCGGGCCGCCTCGCCCCTCCGCGCCTTCGCGGGCTTAGATTACACTCTAGGGTTAGGGCAGATAAGACTCGTTTCTGTCACTAACTTTTGTAGCACAACTTATTGTTTTTTTTAATACAATACTTTAGCGTGGCACAATAGATTTGCACATTATGCCTATTAGTATCATTATGCGAATTTAATTCATGCCAAAACAAATGTCTAAATATTATTTGCTACGCAAATGAGGACATCAGGCGCTCGGCGGCCGCTGCAGCGGCACGCTTGCTACGCTCACTTGCCTTCGCGCGTTGTGTGGTCACAACCTAACTTTTATTTATTTATTTATTTTATTCACAAAAAAAGTTATACTTAATCTACCCGTTTCGATTTTTACTAACTTTTTATTGTCTGAAGATTGCAGATTACTGTAATAAATCATTTGGTTAGTGGGTGGCCTTAATGACATTAATTTTTGTACAAAACAATAAACGTTTCTAAATTATATTAAATGTTGCTTATGTCAAGTAACGATTATAACATATGTTATTATGGCAACTAATTTTATGGCAAATGAAAGTTATGATTAATAAGTTGATATGACAAACGTTATTAATATAAATGATAATAGTGCAAGTAAATATTATGACGGGGGACGATTATGGAAAACAATAATAGTACAAATGATTTTATTAAATGGAAAACAAGACAATACCCTTATCCACGTGTATTTTAAAATGGTGTACTTAGCACCAATTTAAAATGCACATGGTAAAATAAGGCTGAAATAATTTAATATATTCAATATTTGCATGGCAAAATGTAATGTAGAAAATGATCAAAGATTATTTATTTACCATCTTATTGAAACACCTACATTTTAGGCAGATAAACGAATATTCTAATCTTGGCTTAAATGCTGAAGACTGAATCTGTTCAGTTTCTAGTACACGGTCACAGTCAGTCGACAACACGTTTGGTTTACAGTGGCTGAGTGCAAAGGTAGCGATTCCTGCACGGAACAAATGTTTATATGGCCTACAGGCTGTTATTCCGGGTATAGTTGTTTGTAAGTTTATTTGTTCATAAACACAGCACGTAATTCTTAGTGTTAGCTTTATATTTCTAACGTCACTAAATAATACTGTTGGTCTGTGCAATTATGTTTTGTTTCGTTCTTTGAATATTGAGAAGTTGATGCTGGAAGTCAGTTACTTCCGGTACCATAAACATCGTTTTTAGTAAATGGAAGTCGGTTGCAAACTTGATTAATATAATATTTAAATCTTTACATCCGGAAGTAGCTTTGAACGCCACCTGTCGGCAATTTTAGAATTAATAGAAAGGTATAAAAGTACGTGTTGGCACATTTTTTAGTTCGGTATAGAATAAAGAGCGATAACGTTACTTTGCTTATTTTATTTCCCAAACATACTCTGATATCCCATATTAGTGTGGGGCAACGTTCATAAAAAAAGCTTTAGGCATTGTCCTAGGTGAACGACAAACGCGACAATGCGACGCGACACGTAACAGTTGAGTAGGTCTTTAACTGTTTATTTATTAAGTTTCAGTAAGTCTAACTAAGTTTGTGTAATTATCGTGTAATATACTAGCTAACTCTTGTCCCACTGCAGAGCCAAGACATCTTCTCATACAGCAAATATACGCGCATTAATTGGCGATTTCAGATTTTAATCACTTTCCTTTCCCATGAATCACAAACGATTCACGTTGATTGTTTAACTATTATGTCTGCTTCGCGGACAGTGAAAGTGTTAACAATTGTGTATTTTTTTCAGATTCTCTCACAATAGTTTTTCTTCATCGAAATCAGTGATATCTAAGATAAACATAGATAGGATATACTATTGAGTAAGTCACATTAATACTTATACTTACTAGTACGTATTCATTTAAAACAAGTTCTTAAATTAAAATACCTTTAAATTACCTTTTTATTAACTTTTATGAACGTTTGTATTTTAATCTGTCTCAATCTGTCTAATTATTTTGTTTTCTTTGATTTTTGCTGAGATGAAATGGTGACTAGATTTTGAACGACTTTAATTACTAGACAATTGGGCCTTCAGTTCTAAGAATTTTGCTAGAAAATCGATTTTGTTTTTATGTCATCTCTGAGCATTATGATAAAACGAAAACAAAATACCATCACAAACACATACACAAGTAGCATGCAACATATTCCAATAAAATTCTTTAACCAGACAACTCATGTTTCAATCGACCCACAATGAATACATTTGATTGCTTCGCCACATAACAGCGTGGTCTGTTGAATTGTTTTGTAATTTAAATTTAAAACAATCAGTAATTGAATTCAATAGCCCTTTGAAGTCCTTTACAAGTTTACAAGTAAGGAAATTAGGACTACGCCAGTTTGTTATTTTGGCCAAAAATAACAAACGCGAGTAACATTTCATAAATTAAGTGAATATCACCACCCCATTTCTATCCGTGGGTGTCGTAGAAAGCGACAGAGGGATATTGATCAGAGGATGGGCAGCAGCGTCCTTCTGAGTACCATAACACCTACTGCGATCGCCAACATGCACCGGCCAAGCATGGCGATTACGGTTGAACCCCCCTTGGGAGAGAACTATACCCAGAAGTGGGTGTCTAAAGGTTGACATGAACCTGAGAACAAATTGTTTGCAAAACCTATAGGTGATCTATAATAAGGAGGGATCGGATGCTAAGATAAGAAAAGAAAAAGCCAAAGCAAAGATGGATTGCATTGTGTGAAGAATGATATGAATGAAAAGGGAGTCAGTGAAAGCATGACAGTTAACAGGACGGAATGGAAGAAGAAAACATGTTGCACCGACTGTAGTTAACTGTTTTATTTACTATTCATATAAATAACTACGCGTTTTGACCCATCGTCATAAGATAAACTAGGTACATCTGTATCATACTTAATAATGTCAAGTACTAACTGCCGCACTCAGAGACGTCACTTAATAATAATGAATCGTTAACTTTAATTGACCAACTTAACTTGGAACGCTGTCAGTCAATAAAATTGTTGTTGATATGTGTCAAGTTATGTTGATCAATTAAAGCTGATGATTCATTATTATTAAGTGACTTCTCTGAGTGCAGCAGTATGATAGATAAGTAATGTGTATCTAAATCAAGTAAGAAAAAAAAACATA
Source organism: Charanyca ferruginea (assembly GCA_947361185.1). Lineage (NCBI taxonomy): Eukaryota > Metazoa > Arthropoda > Insecta > Lepidoptera > Noctuidae > Charanyca > Charanyca ferruginea. Next base: position 15,708,999 of record OX376077.1, on the reverse strand, counting down.
TTAGTGAGATTTTATTCTTTTAATCGCGGGGTTTTTTGTCAATACTTATAAAAGTTCATTCCATACTAAGTCAACACTTGAAGTTAAGGGGTTTAGGTAAATATGCATTCGATCCCTAATAAATACCTACATGTTTTTCTTATATACGCTAATCTCCGAAACTACTCGTCCGATTCTGATAAAATTCTATCTCTAATAAAAGCTACGTTGTTCCTGAGTAGAAAAGGGAAGTGTTGTGGTGGGCCTTGCAGGAGAAAAGTGTGCCTGGGAAGTATGTGCGGTTGATTCGAGCAATGTACAGTCGATGCAGTACCCAAGTCCGGTCTACTGTGGGCACTACTGGCAGCTTCAATGTGGCCGTCGGCTTGCACCAAGGGTCGGCTCTCAGCCCTTACCTCTTTCTGGTTATAATGGACGCTTTGACGTCGGACATCCAGGAAGAGGCACCCTGGTGTATGCTGTTCGCCGATGGCATTGTGCTGGTAGCCCAAAGTGGCCTAGAGGTCCAGAGCAGATTGGAGGTGTGGTGGCAAAGACTAGAGAGTGTTGGCCTGAAATTGAGCAGAACCAAAACGGAGTACTTGTTTTGCAATTTCGGCGGTCTCTCTAGTCCTGTGCCCATGTCTCTAGACGGAACGCCCATACCGACCTGCTCCGACTTTCGGTACCTCGGGTCGCTGGTCCAAGGGGATGGCGATGTAGACCGAGACGTAACGCACCGGATCAACGCAGGATGGATGAAATGGCGACAGGTCACTGGAACAACTTGTGACCCACGGATGCCCCTCAAGTTAAAGGGGAAAATCTACAAGTCCGTGATAAGACCTGTCGTACTGTATGGATCGGAATGTTGCGCCGTGAAGAAGATGGATGAAAAAAGATTGCACGTAGCGGAGATGAGAATGTTTAGATGGATGTGTGGAGTTACCAGAATGGATAAGGTGAGAAATGAATATATTAGAGGAAGTTTGAAAGTGGCGCCAGTGACAGAAAAGTTGAAAGGGAATCGTTTGTCTTGGTATGGGCATGTGAAGAAAAGAGACGAAACTCATGTGACCAAAAGAGCTATGAATATTAGTTTGGATGGATGGAGAGGGAGAGGAAGGCCAAAGAAAAGATGGATGGATTGTGTGAATAATGATTATGAATGAAAAGCTCCCTTTTCATTCACAATGAAAGCATGACGTTGGACAGGACGGAATGGAAGAAGAAAACATGTTGCGCCGCCCCCAAGTAACATGGGGTAAGGGCAGGAAAAAGAAGTTGTTCCTGAGTACTATAGGCTAATATTTTTTATTTAAATAAAAATGGGTTCTCTAAAAAATCACACGGATGGAGTCGCGTCCATAAGTTAGTCTATAATATGAATAAACATGCGCATATAACAACTATTTCCTCAGCTATCATCTTCCATCATTATCTAAAGGTAGTGTCACATTCCGCTTCTTCCAACGGAACAAATATCAAAGCGATCTCACAAAATAATAGGGTCTATTCTCTGGGCACCAAGAGTAATATATTCATTTTAATTTAAATCGCTATATTAGAGAGAACCATTAGCGTCGACGCTTTTTTTTCTAGGGTTCCGCAATGAAGTGGAAAATACGAGACTTAGCAAGGTAAAATTGTACACGTCTTACCAGACTAAAAGATAGATAGATGAAGTACTTACCATACGCTATTTCGAAGGCTTTATATTCACCTGAAAAATAAGTAGCTCACATAAAATACTCAAAAATTGACAGCACACTAAACATAATTTTCATTTTCATTTTCCGATTAGGCATACCTCTATCTAGATTCTTCGCATGTTTAGGTATGGTTTTAAACCTAATTTGACTTTTTACAATATGAGAGAAAAAAGAGATTTTTACAATATATAGATTCTTACTTTGGTCTAAGTTTAACCAGCCAGTCAACCAGCCAGCCAGCCAGTAATTATAATTTGTCCTTTATACCGACAAAATTCCTAATACAAAATTGACAAGTTAAGCTTGGTTTAGTAGTCGGTTTTTGAAGACTTAACCCAAGTCGGAATAAAATTCAAAATCCAATAACTGGCTCGCATGTTCTGCATAGACTAAAGGTAGAATTCGTTTTGTAATGAGACGGAAAAAGTCTTAAACTGAAATAGGAATAAAATCTTTTTCCTTTTTCTCGTAAACGTTACGTCAACAGGTTCTCAACTCACGCTTGGCTAGAATTCTAAATAGGATATTGAAGGGTCTGTGAAGCTAATAAAAATGATGAGAACGCTTCCACTGAGTTTGTTATTAGGCATACTTATGAATAATGCAAAGCGGAAAAATAATTTAAGAACAACGGGCTATATTACAATTCACATTAAAAGTAACTTTTTTAGGAAAAAAAACTGCGTAGGCTGGACACAATAGTGACTTGAGATGGAAATAAGGTTTTATCAGCAACAGAATATACGAAGACAATGAATAATTGAAAATACCAAATGGTCTCCTGTTACATGACATTTAACAAAAGTTATATTGAATGTTTTCTATATAGCTTTCAATCAATTGATGTCATTTAAAACTTTTGGGTAAAATATTACTAAATATTACTAAGTGACAAAACATACAATTCGTATAATACACTATTAAAAAAAAAAAATGCTCCTGAACGAATTTCGATTGCTGTTGCTAATCTCAATGAAGACTGCCAAAGTACGCAGGGAATATTTATTACATTGCACAAGCACACCTACGACACTCCACACAAACGAATCGATTTAATTACCTACACTACTACCAAAATAACGGACTGTACAAATACGTGCGTGTGTGTGCGTGTCTACGCATCGCAAGAACTAAAAGCAATTTCGGGAGCACGGTCGACGCGGGAAGAGATGATGGACAGTGTTTTGGAGGGAGCTGGGGCGTGTACTAATATTTATACTGTGGCACAAGTGTGTGCACTTACACACACACTTGGGTGCACTACACTCACTCTCATAGCCTGAATGGACGGCAATCCGACACGACTGGAGAGAAATCAGGCGCAGGACTAAAGGTTTTTTGTGGTTTCCGAAGCACGGGGATGTTACACCGCCAACTTTAAAACTCAGGGCTGCTACTGAGAAATACCCAAAGGAAAAATCCCATAACACTTTGCCCTACCTGGTGATCGAATCAAGGGCTCCACTCACTCGAGTCGCGCTTGCGACCACGAGACCAATAAGGCAGTCAAATACAACAACACAACGATACAACTATTCGGTAGGTACTGTAAAGGTTGCATGCATTTAACATGCTGGTACCTATAACTACATATATGGCATCGTCGGAACACTCTAGCTAGAACATTCAAAGTTAGTATAATTTTTTATGATATGACACGAGGACTAACAGACCTGTTGCCTCTGTCAGTGACAGACGTAGTACTGTTAGTCTATCTGCCATACCTATAGAGTATACACCAGCCCAGTTAGTACCTCTTACAGTACTGTAAGGCGGGCGTAAGAATTACATTATGACTAGCTTCTGCCCGCGGCTTCGCCCGCGTGAAAAGAACGATTATCCCAAGGGAACATATTACCGGGATAAAAAGTATCTTTTATGTTAATCCAGAAAATGCTCTATCTATGTGCCAATTTTCATGAAAATCTGTTCAACGGTTTGCGCGTGATTGAGTAACAAACATCCAAACATCTTCACAAACTTTCGCATTTATAATATTATAGTAGGATAGTAGGATTATATAGTAGGATTGTTGTGTAGTCTGGTGTGTGAAGAGTAGACTTTTATAAATCAAACAGGTTAACCGAATGAAAATACTTGTATGCCTAAGAGCACGTCAGCACTCCGTGAGTGCCAGGCCAAACATCGACTTGATATAAAAATACGCATTACGCTTTTAATTTCAAAATACTTCTAGAACAAATTCAGTGTTTAGAGGAAATATTTAGTCAATAATTGCCTACGACAAGTTTGCATTATGTATGCTGCTACCGTTACAGTACTGACCCTGACGTGATTATAGTACCGTTTGAAGGTCGAGCTAACAGAAACATTATATGTGTTATTACTCCTTATATTGCTATAATTTAGCTAATTACCATCCTATTATAAAACCCGCCTGTCAGTGAAACGGACTGACTATAAATTCCTATTTATTCTATTTTAGAATATTCAAACCTAATATAATGAGGTTCGTGGTTATGATCGCAAAATTATTATTTTGATGTCGATTAATTAATACTACTTTATTTATTTCTTTATTAATCAAAAAAACTTATAAAATTTACAAATAGGGAAATACTCTCCCAAAACCGTCTAGGCGGTTTGACTGGGATATCTTTTTTCTAAACAACATTATTATTGTCATATTATCAAAGTTTTTCACTACTAACACGCTGGTCTTCATCGAAATTGGCTGCCGTGATAAAAAAAATAGTCGGAAAACTTATGTGTTAAATAAAAAAAAATATCAGAAAGACATGACCTTTACCAATATAGCACAGGTTTGAAACAAACGGATCGGGTAGCACTTATTTTTCTCTTTGATAGAATGTATTTTCAGCAAAACTGAAAATATATACTTGCCAATATAAAAATAGATAATAACGCTTTAACAGAACAACAAAAAAATAAAAACACATTACCAAGTTAGGTGAACATTATTTTTCTTGACACTTACTTCTTGTTCTTTGTCCGAGTTTCAAATGTCCAGTAAACTTAGCTTTTGAGAAGGGATGACATAAAAATATTAACAGTGTAACAAGATAATGTTTTTTTTCGAACAATAAATCTCTACTTTTGTTAGCTTAAGATGGCGCCATGAATTGTATTGTTCGTGCATTAATGCGCATTGTTTGAAATTCGATCTCATTAAGACGACAAGTTTTATCACCATACTAGATTCTGCCTGAATAGGCTTTGTTCAAGTCAAGTAAAGATTATTATTACAAAATATATTCTTTAGCACTCGGCAATAGTGAAGTTTTCTATCAGTGACAGAACTTTTGTTATGAGTCCAGTAATTCCAGAGATGATATCTTACAAACATAAAAATAGACAAACTTTACATCTTTGTTAAATAACTTGCAAATGCCTGCAACTTCGTGTCCGTATCTCTTCGTAACCCTAACTTTTGGTTATTATATATAGCACATAGTATCTATGATACGTAACCTCCCTATTAGTTAAGAGTTTTTGAAATCGGCTGAGTAATTTAGGAAACTACCTGCTACATCGTAATTTACAAATTTTACCACTTTTCAATATTAGTGTTGATAATAAAAACCTAATAATAAATCAACCTATAAACTGCTATGTATCAAAGTTCCCCCATCCCCATTTCGTCATCGTACAAACAGAGATCCTTACGGCAAAGCGTCACTACATGGTTGAAGTTCTACGATGTCAAACCAAGCACTTTGCTTCCACAGACTGTGTAATTCACTACCCACCTCTCTGTTCCCCGATAATTATAATTTGGGTATCTTCAATGCACGAGTGAACCGGTTTGTCCTAGGCAAGCATGCTATACCTTAGGCCGCATCATCACTTAAGATCAGGAGAGATGCGGTCAAACGAAAGAAAATTAAAAAAAAAAACAGTTAGAGATTTTAATTACTATGTTCTGTCTTTAATCATAAAATTAAATGCTGATTACTTAAGCACTGCCAGCTGATTTATAAACAACACTAAAACCCCCAGTACCAATTTTAATCAGGCCACAGTTTACGTTAAACATTTTAATCTACATTCTAACCACAGATAAGAAGTAAGCAAGCCATGTCGACGTACCGAGGCTGCAGTTAACGGAGCCACAAATTGCCCGCCAAACGGTTGGAGTAACGTTTGGGTAACAGGAAGCCTAGAATTACCTACTAGCTGGTGGGCTACAAAAGGTTTTATGTAGGTACAAAAATGTTTCTTCTGTTTAGATAGAAAGAGGAAAAAAATAAATTAAATTGAAGTGTCTGTTTGTAACATCAAAATAACAGCTTATACTAAAGGCATATGAATATTTACACGGTAAGTACATACCAAAAAACTATTTTAATTTTTTGCCGTCTGTTAGTTCCAGTTGACCTCTAAAAGGGCTGGTCCAATTTTGTCAGGACTTCCTCTGGTAGATAGCTGGTTTTTACCTTGGCCAGAGGATAAGCAATGCCATCCAACGTGGCAATGCCGCCAGTCTTTGGGCACATTCCCTGATAGCGGCGATGTGGAGAAAGGTTAGTCGAGGTTTTCTTTTATTATTCATTTAAATATTGTATATGATATAATTGAATTACTTAGTGAGATTTACTTCCTTAAGTAAGAATCTCACTTACCGTAGGTAACTAAGGAGTAGGTAACTCCTTAGTTACCTACATAGGCTAGAGTTTTAATTTTAGAAAAAGAAACATGTTTCCAGGTTTCAGACGCAGATAACCGACATTCACGTGGACGCAAGCATAAACTAGGGAAATAATAAAATACGGTAAATCAACTTTTCTGTATGACAGATAATAATTCTATGACAATTATTATTTATAGAATATCCTACTATATTCCTACAGCCCTTGACGTAATTTGGTTTTACCGAAAACTTATAACCAAAAGACATTTCCTTTATATTGATTATTTTCAGCACAATTACAACGAAATTTCTTATTCATAACAGATTAAATGGGAAAAGAAATTTCTTTGTAATCAATTAGCATTTAATGCTTTACGTGTTCAGGATATTAAAAATCCAAAAGTTTTTCTCTTCTTAGAAATTTGTTCGGTCTGATAAACCACTTTCAATGAAAATAAATCTTGTGATTTCTTTTCATTTCGTAAATACAAAAAACCGCCACAACGGAGCTAGTAACAGCTTCATGAGAATTTTCCCTACAACGTCTTTATACAAAAAAAATAATTCTAAAAATGTATTTGCATAATATATGTTTGGAAAGTGTTACAAAACAATAGAAGGTACACTGTAATGTAACATAATGAAGTATGCAAATGCATAATACTAACCGCAATAATCAACTTATACTAGTAAGAGTTAAGTCATATTTTGATCTTAGAAAGGACATCTTACTAATACCGAATTATCAAAGTTAGTGGTTGGTCAGTATTCCGTTAAATAAATTCATTTAAAAAATGAATTGTTACTCAGAATTGGTGGGACGAGAAAATGACTAACCATGAGCTAGTCTAGGCTAGATATTAGTGAACTTATCCAATTATTTTTTATTAACTCACTGAACACAAAACAGTATACAGACAATACACTGAATGAAAAAGTAGTACAGTTTGTCTATTCTGTTACAATATCTCTCGGTGAACATCTAGGTGAAGTGAGTTGTCATCTGTCTCGTTGCTAGGTATTAATTAAAATCATTTACTATTAAATATATAATTAAACGAAAAGTATAAAATACAGTTAATCCTGTAGAAATATAATCTAAAAAAAAATTCTTAAATTTTAATTTCTAAATCTTACTAATTCTAAAATTAAATCCTTAGAATAAAACCCAGCTAAAAAAGGAAGCCCACATAAAGCTATATTAGAAATATTTATACATAAAGAAGTTAAAGGAATATAAGTTCTAATTCCACCCATAAAACGAATATCTTGTATATCATTTATTATATGAATAATAACCCCTGCACATATAAATAATAAAGCTTTAAATATAGCATGTGTTAATAAATGAAAAAAAGCTAAATCAGGTAAACCTATTCTTAAAATTCTTATTATTAACCCTAATTGTCTTAAAGGTGATAAAGCATTTTTTTTTTAAATCAAATTCATAATTAGCAGAAAACTAATAAAATCTTAAAAAAAATATATTCACTAATAACAAATTAAATCGAATTAATAAAAAAACTCAATCGGTTACGAAACACTACAATCGGATGACAGCTCACTTCACCTAGGTGTTCACCGAGGGAGATTGTAACAGAATAGCACTGCAGGACTGTAAGAGAGGTTAATCATATATACCTATATTATTTGGATACCCATCTCAAATAGACTGAATACATACATACCCATCCTAATTTAAAAAAAACCATAAAGTTTAATTTAGTACTTATTGACCTAGACCTAACTAGACTACTTTTGTATGGAGCAGCAGCAGCTATCGATAAAATCCCCTTAAATAAAATATCACGCTAGAAAATTTCTCATCATGACAATTTCAGTGAAGTAGATAAACCGTGAAAGTGTAAAACAGTGTTTATTATAAAGAAAAGCCTTATAACTTCCTATTCACCCACTTATCCTAAACTTGATAGGTTCTCCACGTAGGTGCCGTAAAGTTTGGCAGGCAATTTGTGTGTCAGTTAACAGGTACCTTGCAGACACGAGACGCGGCCTACTTCCGTCTCAGCTCAATGATACGTTGAGATTTATTGACGAATGAGATTGGAACAGTTAAAGTTGGATAGGATATTTTGAGAAAGTGAAGTATAAAAATGTTGGAAAGAGATTCCAAGATCTTAGGAATCCTAGTAAACTGAAGCTGAATTTATTGCATACAATGTTGATATTGCTAGTTTAAATATATGTAGGTACAAAGCTAAAATTGCAAAAAGAGAAGCTATACGGTTTCTTTTTATGTGGCAATATCAGGTTTTCAATCTAAAATGAACACAGAATATCAAACCTAATGCTTTATTGAATTTAGAGAACATTTATTTCATTTGCATTTCTTTTTAACTTACAAAATTGTAACACTGAAACAATATATCAATGTAGCAACGCGTATTACTTATTATTAATTATAATTCATGGTGCTAGACAACGAGATTTCTCGCAAATGTTGACATTCCATTGTATTAATTGACCTTGCTCCTGTCCTGTCTCCTGTTGGATGTGCAGAAATGTAGAAATGAGATATTTCTTACTCCACCGCGGTTTTTTTCTGATTCATTTTGTAGTGGGATCCAGACAGTTGAATCGTTTCTCCGGGATTGGTCTAACACTCTACTTTTACGAAGACCACTTCACTTTACTGGTTTCGCAATTGATTCAAAAAGCACCTATAGCACAAAATTCTTCTTAGTTTCTAAAAATTCCGTTATGTTAACATAATAAAGTTAAATCTATGGTTTAACATTAGAGATGTATCAAATCATAATAGTAAAAATACAACACCTAAAAGCTTTGAAATAGCAGTCTGGCAAAATATAATGGTTGCTTGTGATTTAAATTCAACAGAGGGAACAGGTCAGTTCTAGGATATGATTGTGTGTCTATTCCGTAGGCTTAAGGACGACATTAGAGGCAAAAAAGTGGTTACAATAACAACTGTTTACTGTAGTTGCCATTTGTCATGCTACCAACGCAATATAAGTCAAAATCGGTTGAACGGACTGTAAAAAAGGTTTGAGTAAATATCTAATCTTATTGTGAACAGGGTATAGCTGTCTACTAAAAGCATGAGGTAACCTACAAGTTAGAATAACAATTTATCCAGTGTTCATGCAGGGTGACTTGTTCACGCATTCCCTCCAGGACGTAAAACGTTGACCTCTGTGCAATAATAATTAAGCACCCCAATAAAAAGCATCAAGTTATCAAAACGTCGATAACAAAAAAAATTGGTTTTTATATTTCCCCAAGTTTGTCATTAATCAACTTCTTGAAAACATAGCCAGAACAAGAAAGTTGAATTGTATTTGAAAAGACGTCTGTCCGTCAAATAATTCTAAATATAGATAATTCTAGATATAATCATCAATTGGAAAAACGAATAACAATAATATACGTTGCAACACTCATACGCAACACACGTAAAATAACCCACAGCTCAATAAGAAATGAGACACACAGTGGATTACCTTCATTTCCAGCGTTTCATCAAGCCAACTCTTCAAGTATTCTCGAACAAATTTATCAAATGAGATGCAGATATAAATGAAAATATTTGCAAGCAAAATATATAGTACCGCACACAGATGTATGAATTTCAGCGATCGACCTAATTCAATCTCCCTTGGTGTATACTTTTGTATACAACAAACCTTATCCGACATTTAGCTTGAAAATAAAAAGCTGGTATATACGTCGGGACGGATTGCACATAACCCAACAGTCTTTTGGGATTTCCTTCTGCTAGGTTTTAAGATGACTACTAATTGTACCGTACTGTAATATGGCATGAAGTTGAAATGTTCCTGACAGTCAATTTATACTCGAATATTTATTTAAACATAAGGAGGAGACAAGATCTTCGCAATGATCTATCCTGCATCAGTACTAACACTAAAAGCCAAATTTAACACTAGCTACATCTCTCTAAAAAGCTGTACGTTAGTGACATCCTTCTACCGTTTACTACTTGCACTCAAAGCTACATAAGCTCTGACTTTAGATGCATACTAAAACTTTTAATACTACTTCAAGATGCACTCTCGTCATACAACACGAAACACGTGCAAAATATATTGATCGCCTTACTAAAGTAAAATAACTATTAACACTTAAACTCTCAATGGAGTGCCACAAGGAACTATCTTATGACCCCTTCTTAAAACAGATCTCCGTAACTCGTAAAATGATGTTACGCTTCGGTGTGAGAGTCCGACTAAGTTATTCGCATGTAAATGGAGGAGTCATATTGAAATTCTAAGGATTCCAAGGATGTAGGTAGGTATGTGCTTGCTTTTTGTACGGTTTTGCGGTCCCACTTGATCAAGACTTTTTTAGTGGATTTACTAATTTTTTGGGACAAAAATGTATGACCACAGGATGTATTGACAAAATAGGAAAGCACTGTTAGTTGTTTGCAGCTTTTGTTAATGGGTGCCTTGATGGCAGAGAGCACGATACTTTACCAGTTGCAAGAACAGTTCAACTTTGTTTTGTACATACTTTTATTCTTCGAAGCTTCGCTCCGCAGTGTATTTCAAAGTAAGTAATATTCATTTACTTTTAAAGACCGAGGGAGATTCTCATCTGTTGTTTTATTAAAAAAATAACGAGCCAGAAAATCAACATAAACATTTCAATATTGTAACATTATTGCATACCTTTGTTCGTTTCCTTCATTTGCACATTCTGTTTACGCCAATATTTGAATAATGCTAGAAACGGGCCTTTTGTTTATACCTACTTAATGCCTTATTTGAATAAGCAACAAAATGTTTTTCATTAGCTTTTTAAAGGCAGAGCCATTAAATATTCCGTGAATAAATTAAAAGCTAACTGAAGTGCTAAAAATTGCTTCATTTTGTTGAGCCTTCCTTAGAGGAAAATTGCTTTTTATGTGAGTTATCGATTTGTATATTCTTAAATGTACTTTGCACGGGTTTTATTCCCAGTGGAATGTTCTTTTTGTTTTAATTTTGTATTAAATCAAGATGGATTTTTATCTATTTTAGTATCTATTGTTCCAATGCTGGGCAAAGGTCTCATGGACATAATTCCACTTTTCCCTGCCGACAAACATACATTTATTTTTTAATGCGTGCTGGAAAACATATTGGGAAACCCATGTCTTCCCAAGCACAAAGTGGTTAGCCACAACCATTATGGAAAACGCTTTCCAATCTTTATCCCAATAGCACTACCCATAAGAAAATTGCAGACGGCTCTTACTATCTTAAACAAAATACGTTATTCCCTTTAAAGCACTAACAAGTCTTAAAGTTCACCGCTATAAAAGATAGAATAACATGTAAAATTCATGTTTCTAGTTAACGAAACAAGAACGATTCCTCTCTGTGGATGTTCGTAACTCGAAACTAAGAAACATTATTCAAACTTCTACCGAATTGTCTAGAGAATAGAGAAGGTGAGTGTTTTTTAGCTTTACTTCAAGAAACTTTGTGCAAATACATGTCTTACTATTTCTGTCATATATTGAATTGTGTTTCACCTACGTGATGAACATAATAATAATACAATAAATAAATGAGAATATAATAATAATAATAATAAAGCCCTTTATTCCGAGTAAATAACTAGATACATTTTTTACACTATAATTTAAAAATAAAACAAACTATATAATGTCTCTTACTTCGGTGTGCCTATTGGCAAAGGCCTCCTCCAACGATTTCCACTGTTGCCTATCTTGGGCAACCCTTCTCCTTTTTGGTCCCGCTGTTAATCGCAGTTCGTCTTCCCACCTTGAGTGCTGTCTTCCTCGATTTCTTTTGCCGTCTCTTGGGTGCCATTCCGTGACCTTCCTGCTCCACTTTCCTACCTTGTCACGCATCAAATGTCCAGACCATCTCCACTTTTGCAGATCAATTCGTGTGAGTATGTCGGTGAGTTTGGTTTTTTCTCTGAGATCTGTGTTTCTAATTTTATCCTGACGTTTATATCCGGTCATGCTTCTCACGTGATGAACATACAATGACACATTTGTAAAGGAGTACAGTAGCGTAAGCTAGGTCCTAATTTGCTTTCCGTTTATGTGCAAAATTGAGAGGTGCGGACCCCCCTGGTGGTGTGGTGAGTCTGAAACTATACCACTGAGAAAATCGTTTGGGTAAGGTTAGAACTGTGACCATAAACGCGCGAAAGCGAGCGAGCGAAGCGAGCGGTGCTGCGGCAGCGGCCGCCGAGGGCCAGTTTCTCTCTATTGTTGGTGAATCATTTGGGTTAGGTTACGTGAGTGGTATAGATTTAGACTCCACTACACTATAACTATATACCACTGGCCGTAGCCTGTGGTATGGTGGGTCCGTAATGAAATTGAGTAGGTATTTACTTTCCACTGCTGTTTTAAATTAATAGAAATGCCAAAATATCTCCCGTAACTACGGACTTTAGACTTTGCTCTAATTAATTCTTCGTTCAAAATTACAAATAGTCACACGAAAAGTCACGGCTGGAAGGTGTGAAAATTCATTGTTTTCAGAATTCGCGATGGCATTTCTTTTATTGTTTGCATGGAAATTCAGTCAGCAACCTCCATTGTTCTCTATTACTGTATTATTGTCAAGGGACCTAATTAAAAGCTCAGGAGGGAAACAATAGGTAGATTTTCTATTACCAAGAATAAACCGTTATAGATACCGGCACGTGATGGATTCGACTTTTGTCGTTTTCATTTTATATGAAAATTTCAATCATAGCCCAAAATACCTCTTGGTAATGAATTTTTTTTTGAAGGTACTTTGTTATTTTCTTTTATTGAATGTTACAATAGTTTATTGTTTGCCATGTTTTGATTTAACAACAAAACGAAATAAAAACAAAAGACTATTTCTGTGTTCTTACATCTCAATATTAGGAATTTCGCACACAACTTTAGAAATACTTAGGTAATGTTTTTGTCTGTGACATAAAAGTTTTTTTTTACCTTCAAGCGAGAAGATTTTTCGCCATATTATGTTAATACTTCATCATTGCAGCCCAAAGACGTCCACTGCTGGACATAGGCCTCCCCTTAATACTTACGATTAATTTATCCATATTCTTAATATTATAAATGTGAACATGAATTTGTAATGGTTTTGATAGTTTTGAAAATAAAAAGTTTTTTCAAAAAAAAAGGAAACCGCCTTCAAAAACTAAAAAGTGATAAATAACGTTAGCACAGAACACACATTACTTTACTTTCGGAAGTCGGTGGCGGTGGCTTTGAGTTTATTGTTTTGTATTGCCACCGACTTCCGAAAGTAAAGTAATGTGTGTTCAGTGCTAAAGTTATTTATCACTTTTTAGTTTTTGATTACGGTTATCTTTTTTTGAAAAAACTTTTTATTTTTCACTTTTTAGTGTTGCCTTAACATCCAAATCCATTAAGAAACGGCAACACACTTAAAAGAGATTGTAAGTCCTCCAGCGATTTAAGAAACTAAAACGTCGTCTAAGTCTTTTTTTTGGGAATTTGTTGATTTTGTCAAAAAGGGCTGTACCGATTTTGATAAAATTTATATGGGACCTTTTCGGAATAAACCCCTTTCGAACAAAAAAATAATTTTGCAAATCCGTCTATATATGATAGAGCTGTGCCCGAACATACATTAAAAAAAATATAAACATTCGAATTGATAACCTCCTCCTTTTTGAAGTCGGTTAAAAAGAAAGCACATAGACTACTTTTAATTCGCGACATTCAAGTAGACGACGTTGCGGGTAAAAGCTAGTAAAATAATGAAAAATAGTTGTGTAAACTTTTTACTAACGTTACACACAAATAGCTGTTATTTTGAACAACACGTCGATTGAAGCTCAAATTACATGGGCCGAATTTTATGACGGTAATTCTGAATTTGAAACTGAAATAACAAAGCTGTTGAAACTTAATATTTGACTATTATTTACAGAGTAAATAATTTACCAACAGTTAACAAACTGCAGTTTAGCTATGGCAAATATTAATTAGTAAGATTTTTGTGACAAATGACACTGCCTGCCTAGCCTTTACCATATTATACTGTGGTCGGCTTTCGGTCTAACCGAATGCAGCTGAATACCAGTGTTTTACATGGAGCGACTGCCTATCTGACCTCCACAACCCAGTTAAAGGTAACACGATACCATTTGGTAAGACTGGTTGTCAGATTTACTGGCCTACCTACCTATAACGGCTGTCAAAGATTAGATAGGAGTGGATAAGCCCTAATGGTTGTGATAGGACGAAAACGCGGTGAAATTTGTATTACAGGACTGTATTTAAAACATAGAAGAAACAAACGGTTGACAGTTAGAATAATGGATTAACGCGAAAGGGTGAAGCGCGCGCTTAGTACAGCGGTGAATGACGCAGTGTCAGCTGATCCGGCCGGTGCGCGCTCGCAGCTCGAGCGCCCCCCCTGCACCCGCTGCTCCGCCCGCGGCCGCCCGGCGTGTAGTGATGTCGACGGGAGCTAGTGATGTCTTAACAAAGATCTACGAAATGTAGCCGGGATCATTGGTTTTACGTGCTTTCCGAGGCTCAGTATGACATGGGTGGCCACCCATCCACTGACCGTATTTTCGTGATACATGTTTCAAAGTACAAATACGTAGAGTTTTACTTAACCAGGGGGTAATTCTAGTATCGAACGTTCATGAAATAACGTTCGATCGCATTCTAATCCTAGTCTGTAAGAATCTGCAATAAACTGCTTCTAGTTTTACCTAAATTTTTGACAAGATTTTGACATTGATTGTCGTTGAGCTGAGATTGCAACTAGATTTTGAACGTTTAACGCCTTTAGTACACCGTCGCGTTCGTATGCAGCAGCGAGTCACTGCGGAACTACTGCGTAACGAAATATCTGCGGAATGTTAGTACATCATCATCATCATCATCATTCCAGCCTAAAGACGTCCACTGCTGGACATAGGCCTCCCCAAGGGGGGTATTGCCATAATCGCCACGCTTGGCAGGCGGATTGGCGATCGCAGTATGGTTGTAACAAAGGCACAGAGAACGCTGCTGCCCATTCTCTGGTAAGTCCCTTAGTCGCCTCTTACGACACCCACGGGAAGATATGGGATGGTGCTATTCTTTACGTCCGACACCACACGGAATGTTAGTACACAGCAGTTTTATTGCAAAGAAATGTCATTGTAATATTACGTCTTTTCTTGAACTTTCCTCCATGCCACCTCTTTTTTGTATGCATTTTTATAATCTGCGTGACCGACTGCATATAATTCGGGATAATTTGTAATTGTATTCAAAAATATTTCAATATTTTCGTGCCATGGTGCGAAATTCTGTCCTCACCGACAGAACACGTGCGGACGCCTTGCGATGCGAAACACCACTAGCGAAACGTCTGCGTCTGTGTAACGATGATTTCCGCAGTTCCTTGCGAAGCAATACCGACAAGGACGCAACTACACTGGTCAGCAAATAAACCGAGCCACCCGCTACCTAGGAACTCTGATTCGATTTTCTCAAAAAGTATAAAACTTACAACTATCAAAGTTATACCTACAAAAAGTGCGTTTCATGGTGATTAAAATGACTACAAATTAATTCGAAAGTACCGTCAACTTACATTGTAATCAAGCAACAAACACAATGCTAACGATTTGCTCTGTTTTCACCAGAGTTTGAAATTAGCGTTCTTTTTCTCTACAATGAGGGTAGTCGGATATTTCTTATCATTTCTTTAGTTTTTGCCCATCGTTTGCTCAGACGCGTGTGTTTTTGCTACTTTTTTCGATTAATAATGGATACAACACCTCAGGAAGCAGCTCAAGCTGTAGCATTACTTCAAGCAGGCATTGCGCAACGTGAAGTCGCTCGAAGGCTTCGAATCAGCAGATCTTCGGTGCAACGAGTTTACAGACGATACCTAGAGACTGGAGCAATGGATCGCCGTCCAGGTACGGGCAGACCTAGGGCTACATCAGCAGCAGATGATCGTTATATCCACCTTACTGTTCTGCGAAATCGCCACCTCAACGCAATTCAAGTCCAACAAAGTCTGCGTGACGAACGCCAAGTGGTCATAAGTTCAGATACCGTCAGAAGGAGACTTGCTGAACGGAACCTGACCCCAAAAAGAGCTGCAACAGGCCTAGCATTAACGGTAGCACACCGTCGAGCACGACTTGAATTTGCTCGAGAGCATAGGGATTGGACATTAGAGCAGTGGAGTAATGTACTCTTCACTGATGAGACCAGGGTGAGTCTACATGGAAGTGATCGACGTCAGAGAGTATATCGTCGCCCTGGAGAACGTTATTCTCAGTGTTGCATCAAGGAAACTGTTGCTTATGGAGGAGGATCTGTAATGGCCTGGGGCGGCATCTCGTTAACAGCACATACGGCGTTAGTTTTCATCGAACCGACGGGCCGTACACGTGGACTGACTTCTCATCGCTACATTACTGAAATCCTCGCAGACCATGTGGTACCTTACGCAGGATATATCGGACAGGATATGCAATTGATGCATGATAATGCACGGCCTCATGTTGCTCATGAGGTGACCCAGTATCTACGCGACGTCAGCATTCGTACGATGGACTGGCCAGCTCGAAGCCCGGACTTGAATCCGATAGAACACTTATGGGATGAGCTGAAACGTCGGGTTCGAGCCCGGGTACCTGCTCCAACAAGGCTTCCAGAGCTGCGAATCGCAATTGAAGAGGAGTGGAATACAATTCCTCAAGATTTTATCGTCAGGCTCGTAAGGTCGATGAATACAAGGATGCTGGCAGTTATCCGAGCAAGGGGAGGGAATACGGAATATTGATCAAAAACTTTTTTTTGATTTTATCTTTGTTTTTGGCTTTAATTTTTTTTTTCACTTTATCATTACTAACGATTGTCACGACTGGAAAACGACTCTTCTTTGTAAAATCCTTAATTAACACTGAAATATTGATTAAACCCAATGAGTTTCCTTTCATTTTAATCACCATGAATCGCACTTTCTGTAGGTACAACTTTGATAATTGTTTAGAGTGCCTAGGTAGCGGGTGGCTCGGTTTATTTGCTGTCCAGTGTATTTCATGTAGCTAGTGCTAGAGTGCGACATAGCGTATGCGAAATTCTGCCATACTACTGACAGTTTTTTCGTTGTTTCGCTGCCGCATGCGAACGCGTCGGTGTACTGAAGGCGTTAATTATGAAAAAGTTTTCCACACAAGGAATTTGTCCTGTATCCTGGGTACGTTTACAAATATATTAACTCACATACACTAACATCCAGACCCGGAGCAAATATCTGTAGGTCATACAAATATTTGTTCCGTGCGGGAATTGAACCCGCGACACGCAGTGCAGATGCCAATCGCTCAACCATTGCGCCAACCGTATCATTATGCTGTAAATTACGAGAATTCGCCTTCAATTATTGAGACATGGTTCCCTGTGGCACAATTCCCTCAAGCATTGTATAGAATTTTGTAAAAAATAAAACATCTGCGTAAAATTTCGTTTATTAGTATTGTATTAAAACAATTTACCAAGAATTTGGCTTGCGAAGTTTACCATCTAAAGGTATTTACAAATTTTCCAACTAGGTACATACTTTTGATTAGTTTCAAAGAAACGGCTCGGTAACCGCCGCATGTTTCCAAATATTGATTTTGCTTTTGTAAGATACTTTCGTTAATACAGTAATCCATATTTTCTATACTCCATTTACAATAGCATTAGACAGAAGTAAGAAAAGGTTGTTTTTAATGCACACTTTGTAGCAAAAGTACAATAAACATGTTAAAGTTACGATAGAAACCGAATTTATTATAATCTATTTTTACAGTGGCTGTCGCGTGTATTATGTAGTAACCATTTTAATAATTTGTCTTCTAATAATATGTGGCTTTCATTTAGTTGTATATTTAATTCCAATTTAAAATTACAGTGTCAATGTTAAAAACCTAACAGAGGGATGAACAATACCCGGATCGTTATTCGTTTCACTGTAATTCTACCAAATTTAAAATGTTACCTAATCTTTAAAATTATTTTATTTTGTTTATATTATTATACGTCCATATTTAGTACTGTCTTAGATCTATTTATCAAAATTATGTTAAAATAAGTTTAATTAAAATTGTTTTAACTTATCTTTGAAATAAATTGTTTCGTATTCCTGCTTCTATGAGCCTCTTTTTTCTAATGCTATTATAAATGGAGTATAGGTAATAATGAAATCTTAAAATCTTTAGGAATACGACATAGTTTACATTTTTGGTTGGACGTGGACGAGACAAAAGAGTGGGGATTGGCACAAGCAGAATGGGTTTGATTGGCTTAGCCAGCAGTGAATGAATGACATTGGGCTACAGATGACGGCTTTTGAGATGATTTTAAGACAAAATCTGTATAAATTCATATAAAAATATTTTCAACCGAGTTCAAAAAAGGAGGAGGTTATCAATTCGTCTGTATTTTTTTTTATGTTTGTTACCTGAGAACTTTGGACTGGGTGAACCGATATTGATTCTTTTTTTATTTGATAGCTAGTGCTTCACGTGTGGTCCCATTATAATTTGGTCTAATTCTGACAATGGCATCCATGAGAAAACCATACAAGTCTTAAATTTGCATTAAGTATGTGCGCGATTTGGTACGCGATTTCTCCGGCAAACGTAAACCGATTTTGAAAGTTCTTTTTTTTTATGGATAGGGTATAACTCAGGGGTGGTCTCATATAAATTTTATCGAAATTGATCCAGCACTATTTCAAATATCAACAAATACTTACGAATTTAAAGCTCGATGCTGGAGCAACGAGCTTTAAATTCAGTTTTGCTTTAATTATTTATTGCATTGAATTGAATTGAATTCACTTTTAAGGCATCACAGGAAAGTTCGATTAAGCAGCCGACAACCTCCAAGGTTGACCTGCGAGATGACATTCCAAAAAAAAACTCATTTTCTTTCTGTGAAAATGTTTAAATGGCCATTTCTTGTGTATGTATAATAATATTATTATTGCTCACTGCAGCTGCCGAGCAGTAAAATTTCCAAAAAAATATACGTAATCAAAAACTAAATTAAGAAGATAGACATAATTATCTAAAGATACCTCGATTTCTCTTACACAATATACAAGACTGAAATTAAACAACTAAATAAAGGGTGTAAGAATGTGTACAGCAATGGAACTTGACAAAAATGTGCCCATCTTACATTATATACTACAGTCGGTATAATAAACTACATCCCTTTCGGATAACGAGTGAGAACTTAATAGAATTGCGGGGAGAATGCGTGAGTGCTTCGGAATGCCTATCGTAGACGGCGTCATAGAATAAAAAAAAGGTTGAAGGGTAATTCTCACCCTGAAGTACATTTTTTATGCCTACAGTTTCGGTTATGTCGAATGGGTTAATGCAGTCATGGTCTTTAGATCTATACTAAAATATTGTGGGGCAGGTTACTGATTTAAAATTAAAAAATATAAAATACCTTAAATGGTATTTTGTTATATATTTTTAAATTGTTTTTTTGGTATCTCTAAACAAATTAGTACACGTTATAAATGTAATTTATTAATAATAATAATGTAATAGTAAATGTAATTTAACTCAAAAAGTAATGGTCAGATTTTAAAAAAATACTTTACATTATCCCTGAGTAACATAGGCTATGTTTTTCAATTGAAATAAAAAAACTAAAAACACGCTTTTTATAGAAAACCAAAGTAAAAAATAGAAAATAATTTTTAATAAATTATTTTATTTTAAAAAAAGCGTGGGGTGCATGGTGTCAATAGTTATAAATATTTTATTGACAGATATGAGTAAAGTGATAATATCTTAAAAAGCACCCCACGCTTTATTTTAAATAAAATAATTTATTAAAATTTATTTTCTATTTTTTAGTTTGGTTTTCTATAAAAAGCGTGTTTTTAGTTTTTTTAAACTATTATTTATTTTTTACTTTTTAGTTTGGTTATATCTATATCTATACATATTATGTACATTTATTCTACCAGGGGCGCTTGTGCAGTACCTTCCTAGTATATAATAGCTGTTTTTTCGGCGACTAATTTTGAACGACTTGTTTTTTTTTTTTTGTTTTTTTTTTAATAATTTTATCAAATTAGTGTATTGTCATCGGTCCTCGATAAATCTACAAAGTTTGAACGAAATCTGGCCGTTTAAATCGCGCCCAAAGAAGTCGGAACCAACCAAACAAACATACAAACATACTAACATACAAACATACAGGTGAAGCTAATAAAAAGCTGGTAAAAATAGTGATCCTTGAGAAATCTCACGCGGACGAAGTCGCGGGCTATGTGCTAGTCTTACTATAAAGATGAGTGCTACATGAGTGTCGCTTCTACACGATATACTAATCTTTGTCGGCACCGTCAACCAAATAACTTGTTTAATAGAACTTGTTGTCAAGATATTTGTTGAGCCGATTTCATTTATTCGTGTTTTGAAAAGTTTCGTGTATGTACATGTTTAGTTATACACTTATCTACATGTTTAGCTTCGTGTATATTTATACTAATTTAGGACTAATTTGGTGTAGTACAGTGCAGTTTGATTTGTTTCTGTAAAGTAGGTGAAATTAATACTTGTAAACGAAGTGCAAAGATAAATGATTAAAATGATGATTGATTAATGGTTAATTTTTTTGATAATATAAATGATTTCATATTTACTTTCTTACTCCTAAAAGGCTAGTAACAGATATGAAACACATACACCCGCTGTACCCACTGGTCAAGTAGATTTGGCGGCCGATCCAATTGATCTAAGATATGGGCAGAGGGTGGTAAAAATCAAGTAATAATGTCTCACTGAATAATAAAAATTCTATTATGTTAACAAAACAAATGTTAGTCACTAATACAAAATTATATACGGATTAATTTTATGAAATATCAATTGCATCTTAGAGTAAGTATTTTTCATGACACTATACTATAATCAAAGAAGTTGCAGAAAATTCTGTTTGTAAATCAATTTTTTTTTTCTTTTTTTTTTTTCGGATTGGCATCTCGCAGGTCAACCTAGGAGGTTGTCGGCTGCTTAACCGGACTTTCCTGTGGTGCCTTAAAAATTATTATTTTTAGGGCCTCCAGCCAGGGCATAAAGCTTACAAACTAAGCGACTACACGCTAAGGGCACCCCCTGTGGGGTACGAGCCTCGGCTTAGGGCGTCGCTGGGAGAGGACAGCAAAGGGACAGGCTGGACCGGATTTCCATTATTTAGGGACGAATTTAAAACTACAGGCTCAGCGGCGCGGGCTGGCACGAGCAAGGGTCGGGGAGGGGACGTACGGGGTCGTCGCGGCGGGCCTCGGCGGCGAGGACGGAATGACGGCGGTCTGTGTCTGTGTTTCTTAACTGTACTGGTGGCCTTATTGCTCTCCTGGAGGAGAGTAATAGCATCGTCAGGGTCGGTCAGAGTATGTCTCGGTCGTCGAGTCTTACTAATACGGGAGGGAGTGTACCGGGCGGCCGATACGATTAACGGGTTAGAGTGCTTCTCAGCAGTGTCGAAGAAGCGCTTGGCGGAGCGTTTCATGAACTGCTGGATGGTAGGTATTTTTAGATCGAGATGGAGGTTCTTGTTGCGAAGGTAAAAAGGGGCTCCTGTGATTCTTCGCAAGAAACGGTTTTGGAGGGTCTGCATCCTATGGAGACGGTATGGTTTCGCGTGTGCGAATACAGCACAGGCGTACGTCATGATGGGACGAATGCACGCCGTGTAAATGCGCAATTTGCACTTGAGTGACAATTTGCTGCGTGCATTCAACATGAAGTAGAGCCTACCGAGAGCGAAAGCGGCGCGCGAACGCACCGTCTTTATGTGCTCTCCGAAAGTAAGATGGTGGTCCAGAATCACACCTAGGTATTTGGCTTGCTTCTCCCAAGGGATAGGCTTACCGAACATGGTTATCGGACTGGGCAGAGAGGGGGACGAACGCGGTTTGGAAAAGAGTACTGCCTGACTCTTGATGGGGTTTACCTAGATTCTCCATTTCCGGAAATAAGCGCCTAAGGCTTTTGCCGCGGATTGGAGGGTACGAGCTATGCAGTCTGGGTTACGACCCGAGTAATAGATGGCCGTGTCGTCAGCGAATAGAGCCAACTGAGCCTTTTTATCTTTGGGGATGTCGCTGGTGAACAGCGTGAAAATGAGGGGGGATACTACGGAGCCCTGAGGGACGCCAGCGCGTATCGGGTGGGGTGAAGAGAGCGCACCCTCGATGCGATAGCGAAAGGTGCGATTCGACAAAAAGTCACGCAAGATGAGCACGAGACGATCTGGCACTCCTAGTTGGTAAAGCTTGTATAGTAAGCCGTTGTGCCAGACTTTGTCGAATGCTTTCGCTATGTCAAAGAAGAGTGCACTCGTCATCAAGCCACGCTGAAAACCAGCGCTTATGTGCTCGACGATGCGGTGGACTTGTTGGACGCAGCTGTGTTCGGTTCGAAAGCCAAACTGCTCGTCGGGAATGAGACTCTTTGCTTCGGCAAAGTCTTTGAGTCGCTTATAAATAAGCCTCTCGTAGATTTTGCCTAGAACATTGAGTAGACTAATGGGACGGTAACTGGTGGTTTGTAAATCAACTAAGTGTGCCAATTTTTATGTTATTAGATGGCAAAAAGGCTGATGGCCGTGTACGTTACTCCAGCAGGAAAAAGTACGGGAAATAATGATTCCTGCTGGAGTAACGTTAATCCAGAAGGAATCAATTTTTCCGTTTTTTTTTCAAAACGACAAAGCGCATTTTTTTAAATAATTTTATCTATTTACTTATTTCCTTAGGTCTACTAATAGGTGTTACAGATATACATTAAAACACAATAACAACGAATAGTGATCTTAGTACTATCTGCACACCTACCTAAAGGTTAACACCACATGCAACATTTTTACAAATGGACACTGAACTTAAAAAAATCCTTAATAATATAGACGTACGGTATGCCTATTGTGATTAAATAAAAGATAGTATAATAAAATCATATTATGATGTAGTATAGCTGGAAGTAATAGTTGTTATGGGGACTATTTCATTTCAGAACCTATTGCTAGCAGTAACTACCACACTCAGAGATATCACTTAATAAAAATCAATCATTGACTTTAATTGACTAGCATAAATTGGAACGCGGTCAGTGAAAATATGATAAATTGAGAAATTTTTAATGATCAATTAAAGTTGAAATAATTCATTATTATTACCAATGTGACGTCTCTGAGTGTGGCAGTAAGTGTTATGTTTGTTAGAAATTATTGTTGTTGGCTTTACGAATACATGTTGCGAGACTATCTGCGTGGATGTCGTTAAGGTCACTGTATTATTAGACACACAATCACACAGTCATTTCAGCAGTCAGCAGATTACGCACTAAGTATACGCTCCACTTATATCACTCTAGGAGACACTTTCCTGCTGGAGAAACGAACACGCGACGCCCCACCTTATGTTCACCTGTTGTAAGTTGTCACAACTGCCTTTTTTATGGGATAAGCCCACCATACTATTCCCAAACTACTGAAAGTCAGAATCAACAGTGGCGACCACTACAAAAGCGTCGAGGCAATGAATCCCTTCCCACTCGTCCCTTTGGTCCTATTGGCCTAGTTCTGTTCTGTCTCCTGCTTGATTTGGAGGGAAGTGGAAAATATGATTTTCTTACTCCTCCGCTGTTCTTTTCTGATTAATTTCGTTGCGGGATCCAAGACAGTTGAATCGTTTCTCTGGGACTCGTCGAGCTTCATTGCTCTGGCGCTTTTCTGGTGGTCGCCACTGTTGATTCTGGCTTACAGGAGTTACAGCATAAGAACTATACTGTTGAAACTTGGTAAGTAGATGTATTCTGTGAACCGCATTAAGATTTCCACACAAACAGAAAAAAACAATAAATTTTGGGGGTGCCCCATACTTAGAACTGAAACTCAACAAATTTTTTTCATCAAACCCATACGTGTGGGGTATCTATGGATAGGTATTCAAAAATGATGTTGAGGTTTCTAACATCATTTTTTTCTAAACTGAATAGTTTGCGCAAAAGACACTTCCAAATTGGTAAAATGTGCCCTCCCCCCATGTAACTTCTAAAATAAGAGAATGATAAAAAAAATATATGTACATTACCATGTAAAGTTCCACCGATAATTGGTTTGAACGAGATCTAGTAAGTAGTTTTTTTTTTAATAAGTCATATATCGTAAACCGCAATTTGTTGTATAGATAATGGTAGGCAACCCTTCGTGCGCGATCCTAGACAGTTGAAATGTTCCTCCGGGACTTGTCGAGCTTCACTGCTTCACCACAGCAGATGCGTTGCCATTCCAGAAACAATATGTATCAAGCACCTGTAATTACACCAACACTCATAGTCTTTAAACCGAAACAGACTAACGATATTTAGCTGCAGAAATAAATACACATTATGCAACAATGATTAAAAACAATAAGACCTATAAAATAATATTATGAGCATTTGTGAGTGTAGCTAATTAATTATAATTAATATCCATTGTTTGTTACAGCCGCTTTTTGGCTCGATGCCCAAACTTCAACTAGCAACAATTCTGCTGTTACCAGTTGAACTCATAACTAAATGCCATTAAAATCTATCATAAACACTTATTTGTAGGTACTCTTAACAGGTCCAATTTCGATTCGTTCAATGTACTAAAATTGCAGGCAATAGGCACAAAACTTGATAAAACCTTGGTAGTCTTGAATGACGATAATAATGATATTGTTTAACATATTGTTTGAAGGTTAATAACATTTTGGAAAGGGGATTCGTCTTTCATGGGGTACTGTTTAAAGTGTTACAATAAAATACCTCCCCACATTGTTCAACTAAATGAGACAAAATTTAAGTCTTGTATTAAACGCACACTATGCAACCGAGCATATTATAAATTGAGTGATTACATCACTGATAAATATGCTTGGCTGGATGCTGGTCTAGCTCCACAGCCATAAGGGTTCATAGATTAATTGATTAGCATTTGTAACAATTTTTGGAGCTGCTGAAGATGTAGATCTAAATTATCTTTGCATTGTTATAAACTCAATGTGTTAGTATTATATAATTAAAAGCACTATGTTCTTGTAAAGCTACCATTTACGAGGTATGCCCTGGCGGTTGGGAGAGTCATGCTCACTTGAATGTCTCGCTGACGGTGGCGCATGTGTTGGATCATTCGGTTCCCTTCAAAATGGTTGAGCTAAATGGTGCCGATCCATGCGTCATGTTCGTGAACGGACGCCGTCGGTTGGGACTGGTCATCTCTTAGCTGCCTCGGTTATTTTAAATTTTGGTTTGAATTGTTATTATAACTATATTTGTCTCTAGACCTCTTTTAACATGCAAGACGTGTTACATTGTTCTCACATTGTACCCTTAGATTTAACATGAATGATGTAACCTAAATTTGTAAAATCTGATTTTAATAGAGTGTTCATGGAGTTTCTTGCTCGTTCTTCTCCATAGAAACCTACTGTTTGGAACGAGCAACTAGCTTCAACTTTCTGACTGACTGACTCTGACAATTCAAAAGTACCTGTAAATGGTTTAATTGAAATAAATGATTTTGAGTTTGAGTTTTGAGTTTGAGTTCATAAAAACTTTGTCTTTAAATCACAACAATTTTGATTTTGAAATTGTGTTTAAGCTACTATCAGTAATATTATGTGTAAAGCTAAATCAAAATTCCGTTTAAGCGTGAAGGAGTACATCCATTCATTCTCACAAATCGTAGAAGTATAGTAGTGTAGCGACCCTGGCGATGCGATTCGCTGAATTGCATTTTTGTTAATATTGAAAGAACGACAGCACCGGGCACCTAGTCGCTTACATACGCCCGCCTTGCCACGTCGTATATAGATCGTAGTCTGTCATAAAAATAATAATTGTAACCAAGTTTTGTGGAACCTTTATTAAACAGTTTTCAGAAGTTTGTTGAATAAACAAACTCCTCCTCCATATCATTTATTGGACCCTAAATTAACACGCACAACAAGTGGTGACCCCAATCGTTTACAGACAATACTATAAAGTATTCCGTTTTATATATTTATTCGATAGCATTCTCACAAACACTTATTTACATATAATAAAAAGCTTTTTCAAAAAAAAGAAAACCGCCTTCAAAAACTAAAAATTGGTAAATAACTTTATTTTCGGAAGTCGGTGGCGGTGCCTTTGTGTTTGTGGCTTTGTATTGCCACCGACTTCCGAAAGTAAAGTTATTTATCAATTTTTAGTTTTTGAAGGCGGTTTTCTTTTTTTTTTAAAGCTTTTTATTTTTCGCTTTTTAGTGTTGCCTTAATATCCAAATCTATTAAGAAACGGCGACACACTTACGTGTTCTAAGTATTTTTTTTGGGAATTTGTTGATTTTCTCAAAAAGGGCTGTATCGACGGATGGAAGAATTTTGCAAATCCATCTACATATGACAGAGTTATGCCCGAACATAGATAAAAAAAAAATACAAACATTCGAATTGATAACCTCCTTTTTGAAGTCGGTTAAAAATGAGTATAGATAAAACCAAAAGCCTTTATAACAACCCTAAGCCCATTTTAAAGCTCCAAAAAGTCCTAACAAAGCCTAACCTTATGTTAACCACAAACTAACATACGATTGAAGTTATACAATTTAACCAAATTATGTCCCAGGTACACATAATATATTGGTGTAAAGATGCTCTCAACTTGTCTATAACATGTAAGTAACGTTGAGGTGTCCATGTTTTTATTAAATTAGCTTTATTCACGACATATACTTCTCGGTAATAATTATTGGTTAATTAGCTAATTACATAGATTGACTAGCTTTTGACAGCTATCGTGTTACCCAGTAACTGGGTAGTGAAGGTCCGATAGGCAGTCGCTCCATGTAAAACACTGGTAATCAGCTGCATCCAGTTAGACTGGAAGCCGACCCCAACATAGTTGGGAAAAACCACCAGCTGCTGCGTCCTGCTGTTCCAGTGACGCTGCTGTATGTGTCTCGACTGCACTACTCTACAAAGGTTGAGGAGGTTGTAGAGTACATCCGTATTAAGTCGAATTTTGCTCTGAGGGTCGAGCGGTTGGCCTCGAGCCATAATGTGAACTTCAATTCCTTTGTGGTGAGAGTACCAACTGAACATCTGTCGACCTTCACGAAGGAGGAATTTTGGCCGAAAGTTATGTTCCGGCGCTTCGGAGGCCGGTTACCTGCTGACACCGCGCGACACACGACGCCAACATTACGTGTGAAATAGGATATATTTAATTATAGTTGATAAGGTTTTAATATGTATTAGTTTGTTATTGTTTAAGATTATTTTGTGTATTTTATCTATGGGCTACAGTTGCCTGATAATAAAGTTATTATTATTATTATTATTAAAAGGCTAGGCAGATGATGGCTGGCTCGTGGCTAAGAAAAGGGCGTACGAATCGATCGTTTAAGGTCGGTCCGTGAATGGGTGTCCATCCATTTCATACCGAGTGCCCTCCGTGCCTCGAAACCAAGACGGGACCAAAGGTTATATGTGCTATAAAGCCTTTGGTCCCTGCTGCCATTCGAAGATCTTTGGCAGTCGTTGTGGGTAGTCAGAAGCCAAAAGGTCTGCCAATGAGTCTTACCAAGGGGTATCATGTAGCCAGTAACTGGATTGTGGAGGTCAGATAGGCAGTCACTTCATGTAAAACACTGGTATTCAGCTGCATGCGGCCAGACTGAAAGCCGATCCCAACATCGGGAAAAGGCCAGGCAGATGATGGCAAGCTTTCGCTAGCGCAAACAAAAGCCAAATTTGTTCTCAGCTGATGTATTCTGCTCATAAACTTTCTTCCTGACAAATAGTCAAAACTAATACCTTTAATAAAAAAGTGAAAAAGTGAAAGAATGAGTGTGTCGGTGATTTTTTGCTTCTATATATTTGATGATGGGTAAAGCAGAACATAAATAGGTAATTCTTTGTGACTGTAATGAAAATTAGGTGAAAGCAATCTTTATGATCGCTTAGGTACACCTAATTTAAAAAATGAGAATTAAATATATCGATACCTTAAAGGCTGCAAGGCTTAAATGAAATTGGGCGGGTAACATTTAGCCGCATGCACAGTGACCACTAAGTGAAAGTGTCTTTGCAATGGGTGCCTGAAGATGGGCGGCGTCGCCGAGGACGGCCTAGTAAAAAGTGGCGAGATGACCTGGACGCGTACCACCTGGTTCGAGTCAAAGCGGAATAAAAGTTCCTGAAAGGACTTGGGAAAGGAAACAAAACAGGCCCGTGATAGCAACTAACTCGTACTTACCGATAGCCTTAGTACAAGTGGGTCTTTAATAGCGTTTATCCAATCGCATAACCTGGAAGAACAAAACACTAGATACTTCTTTTTAATTTCTTAAATTATCTAGTCATTTATTTAGATACGTTTGATAAATTCAAGGTCACTAATTGTCTCATAAGACATACACAGAGAAGCCGGCCACTTAAACTAAGACTTCTTGCTTAACATGCACGATAAAATAAAATACTGGCTCTAAGATTTCTTTACTCTCTGGTATCCATTTTCACTTCGAACGATTGACACGAATTGATAAAACCAACGGGCAGTCGGGAAAAGTATGTCTTTTTCGGTGTCCCGGATTATCCCACAAAATTCTCACCATAAATCCTTTTTGCTAATCGTCTTTCACTCATCCCTTCACACGACAGGACTGCGGAAGTGTACCTCTATCAACCCTTGTCAGCGAAGATTTGGAAAATTCTTACTAATATTATTTTTAAGTTTGGATTTTCGTTAAGTTATTTTGTTTACATGGAAGTTTACAGTAGTATATAATGCCTGTGGGGTATCTGTGCCGGGCCAGAATAGCACCCACCAATTAATCCCGAGGGTGTCGTGGGAGGCGACTAAGGGAAAATCTGGTATTCAGCCAGCAGCGGCTATCGTGTACTAAAAACCTTACTGCGATTCCGAATTCTGCATCACCCAAAGGTTGACTGGTAGAAAATGCCTATGGCCTTAAGTCCGCTTCTGTACATTGTGCCTGAAGTGTTAAATAAATAATACCTTTTGACCGAATTTTGGTCTCGGCGGTCAACCCTGACGGTGACTAGTCAAGAACATAGGAGATATAAAAATGCATGTAGTGTTTGCACAGATGTACTACCTGTTCCCTTGATACTGCAGAGGAGAAATCATCCGCAGAACGATCGGCTATTGCGGGGTGTCACATCACTGTAACTTTACTTCAGAAGGGAGTCAATTAAACCACAAATAAATCAACGCAATTTCAGTGTTTTATTACAATTATCCAACATAGTTCAGTACATTTAACATTATCTTACTAACCTTACAACTTCCCTCTCCGATGCCACACTCCAGACTGCCTCATGTCAGCAACTTGTTAAAAACTGACAATTCACTTTAATGTCAAATCAAGAACTTGAAAACTTACAATTACTTTTATTTATTTATTTAAGGTTCACCAACAGTTGTTACAGATATTTTACAGATAGGAACATACAAGCAATTGTGTCTTAAATCTAACTGCACAACCAATTACAGGCAAACTGCACCACATGCAAAAAGCACTTTGAAATTATAAAATTAATTTTAAAGATTCTGATTGTGACTGACTTATGATTGTTTCAAGATGACACGACCGTAACTCGACTCTAAAAAGACAGCCATCGACTGTTCACCATAATATTAATGTGGATCTACCCTCAATTAGATAGTCTTGTTACACCACCAACTTTCAAACTTAAAGCTGCCCCAAAAAAAATTGCCCGACGTATGAATGAAACTCAGGTTCCTTCGTTCAGAAGTCGGGGCAGTCGGGACCCTAAAATACTTAGGAAAAAGATAGTTTAGACAATATCACATAAGAGGCTTACCCAAAAGCACTGGACCAATATAAAGTCATTTGCCGTCAAGTACTTAGCTGTATAACAAAAGTAGTAGCTTCATAATATCAACCATTTTTGGATTTACCTATTTCATTTTTTCGTTATTCCAAAAATATGACTAGTTATTTTTCTGAAATAAAATTATTCGACCATAACGTTGTAGTAACAAATCATAGTTTCTTGCATGTTCTTCTTCGTATTAATCTTCTAACTCGTTATGAAATTAATGGTCACCCATCCACAGACCGGCCGCGGCAAGCGTAGCTTAACCTTGATTGATTAATCTGTACCGCTTTTTGTGGCCACGAGCTCCTACGGGTTTCCTACTTGGAATCGAATGACTTTAGTTCAGATATTACTTGCTCGAAAACGTTAAATAACTCGATAATTTCATCTTGAAACATTATTTCTTGAACGACCACCTAATCGATTTACAGAATAGTTTTATGGATTTTGATTTGATTATTTTGAGTACAATATAATATGAGTAGAAATATAAATCAATTATAATCAAGAATATAAGAAAATATTATGTACCTACCTATTTAAAAAATAACAAACCCTTGTACGTGAACAGGCCAGCACATCAAGCAACAACAATCTGTCGAATTCTGTGATAGACTTTCAAATTTAATACAAAACAATAAGGTTCATATTCAATTTTGAAAATTCAGTACAGTTTGGTAGGGCTTGATGTGCTAACGCCTGTACGATACGAGAAATAAAACATATAATTATCACATTTTACGTAACAAGTCCTGAACGTAACCAACTGAATATCATGGAAGCCCTACCCCCAACATGTGGAGGGTAGTCGAAACAAGTGGCGTGGTACATTCATTACACCCGGCAAACAAAGTTGGTACCGCGAGTGGGAAACTTAAGCGGGTGTTCTCTACGCTTTATTTAATTGGCACGAGTTTATTTTTGTATGTACTTTATGTGTAAGTAGATAATGACATAATTTTTTGTACTGAGGTTGAATAAAGAGTCTTTTTGAGTAAATGAAAACGTGGTGGACATAACCAAAACATGAAGTTAAGGAAGAAAGGATGCTATGCTATTCTCTAACGTTACCATTCGTAGCTGTGCTCGATGGTTAACTCGATATAGTGTCAGCCGTGAAATCGAGCGAGCTCAGCGACTGTTTTTGCTTAAAGAATATAGTTTTTCATATTATTATGAACTGTCAAAAGTGTCAAATTATTCAACCTTGAGTAGTTACATCAAATGCCGTTAATTCACGCGACGAAAAAAAAAAAAAAAAAAAGGTTAATGAATACGAAAATGTAGGTTGATACTCAGAGAATTGCACCACAGTTTCATACTATCCCAGCTTTTGCTCATGACTTCATTTACGTGAATGATTTTGATTTCATTGTTATCCAAACACGACATTATTTTGTATACCTACCTTTTGGCGGGACATAAAATTGTTTTTTTTTTTTATACATCATCTTATTGTACCATTTGTCATTGCGGACCCACCGTACCAATAGCCTGCCAACTGTCCCTTATGGTATGGTGGGTCTAAAACTATACCACTCACCTACCCTAACCCAAATGATTCAGGCCAGCAGTAGAGGGGATCGCTCGGCGGCCGCTACCGAAACATCGCTCGCTTGCCCTCACGCTTTAATGGTCACAGTTCTAACCTTTTATTTTTTTTTTTTGGTACGGGGTGGAAAATCCTCATCCTCGAGGGGTCTGTCAGACTCTTACTGACTAAAAACCACCCCGGTGTTCCATCTCACACCTACGTCGGGGGTCGCGGGAACTGGAGATACTTCTGCAACCCCCGGCTGGTGCCGGCTTCTCGAGTCAGGGGGGGGAGTGAGGTGTTATACTCCCCCCCGGACATCTTAGAGGGGCGCGCGTGGAACACTACGCGCCGCCACCTCGGGTCCTAACCTAACTTAACGCAAACGATTTTTTTGTGGTATATGTTTGAACCCATCATACTAGCAGGGGTATGGCCAGTGGTATGGTGGGTCCGCACACCCATTTTGATGTGGTAACAAACAGACTGTTTACTTGCGAAATTACATCAGTAACGGGATCATACCTACAGGGTGAAAGTTTAGGCGGTAAAATAAAAATTTTAAGTACAGTGACAGCAAAAGTCTATCATCGTTATTCTGAATTATAATCACTTTAATATTGTTTGTTATTCTGAATGGCTCCCTAGCGAACTCTTTAGAAATGATTTAGTGAATTTCTTATCAGAAATTTAAAATGACTATCAACATGCTTATTGCCATAAATTTTTAGACACAAACGAAGTTTATTCCCCTCGTTACGACCTAGCTAACGTGTTTAGTGTTTCAAAAAGATGCTCATGCTGCTTAATGCATGGCATTTACATTGGATGCTTTATAAACTGCTCACGTACGCAAAGTTCGGAGAAAATTAGCGAAAAGGTAATAAAGTCATAAGGCGCTGCTGAATTCCCCTCAGACCTACGTGAGAGGCAGACGGTAACCGACGCGATGCGACAAAATCAAAAGTCAAGAGGCTTCAAATTTCTCTCGCTTTTTGTGTTTTATCGTATGTCACCTATGTTACTAATTACATCGAGACGCACTTATTGGTTTAGTTGCAGCTATTTAGTAGTTTATTTACACAAAACGGACGGTGTGCAAAATGAAGACACTAACATCAAAAGCTTCTATGTGCCATCTCTTGCGGATACTATTTACTACTCCCATTCAACAAAAGCAAAAGCACTAGTCGAAAACGAGAACGCAAGAGTGTGGAAACATTACAGGTAGCTTTATTATCTCAAAGCCTCGTGTCGCATTGGTGCATTCACGTATGTATGTCTAAACATTGTAATAAAATCGTAACATAGTAATAATAATAATATGTGGGGACATTTTCACACACGGCCATCTGACCCCAAACTAGGGAGACCCTGTACTATGGGTGTCAGACAGCTGATATACATACACAATTTTTTTTTCTTTTGTAAATACATACTTAAATAGATAAACAACACCCAGACACAAGGCAAACACAAGTGCTCATCACACAAATGTTTACTCTGGGCGGGAATCGAACCCGCAACACGCTGCGCAGCAGTCGATCGCTCAGCCACTGCGCCAACCGTGTCGTCAAAGTAATGTAAGTATGTTAAAGCATCACTCAATTACTACCGAATAAAT
Organism: Charanyca ferruginea; assembly: GCA_947361185.1. Lineage (NCBI taxonomy): Eukaryota > Metazoa > Arthropoda > Insecta > Lepidoptera > Noctuidae > Charanyca > Charanyca ferruginea. The sequence continues at coordinate 15,675,620 of OX376077.1, read as the reverse complement.
TATGTTAAAATTTTGTGTGAATATTCCCAATTGGTCTGGTCAGTCTATACACTATCACGTTGTTTGCTATGAAGGATGAGCAATGTTGTATTTAATCTGTTTTCTCCCACATTTAAGAGGAAATACCACGGGCTAGAGAATTGAAAATTAGGTATTTGTAAAATCTATTGCTGTCGCGCGATGCCCGAACACGAACCGCAGAGCGCGATAGAGACAACTGCAGCTTTGACCGAAAATACCTATTAAAAGTACATAAAATCAATGATTCGTAGTCCCCTGATTTCTTCTCCAAAATTTAACCGGTTTAACTGCTTTTTTCATTAAAAAATAAAGAAAGGCTTTTGCCGTGTTCCTATGTTTTCTATTTTTTATATAATCAAGTCAAATTTGTTTTCTGAATGTTTGAACACAGCGGAAAATCATGCCAATTTTTTAGGTTTTTAAATATTTATATCTCTTTTAATAATAAATTTATGAGAAAAAGGAAAATATAGGGACATGCCAATAGTAGCCATGGATATTTAAAAAAAAAGTTATTGATCTACTGGCATTATCCAGGGAAGAAACAGGGGACTAAGTTTGTATGGAAAAACGGCCCTTGTGTTTCCTCTTAACCACGGGATTGCTTTAAGACTTATACTCGTACCAGTTATGTTCACTAATAGAATTGTGATGAACGCATTCAATACTTATTTTCGTTACACTTGAGCAAATATAACCATGTAAGCAAAGTCGCACAGAGGACACAACTAGTATTAAATACAAAGAGAGATTTTTCAGTTATATCTAATCAAAAACACGCTCGTTACACAAAGAGACGTTAGTGTGTTAGATTATTATAACTGTCGGGGGAATAGTTGTTTATGTAACCCACACCAAGTCATTAATTAATGTACCTAAAGGAATGATACGGTGACTGAAGCATTACACAGTATCTTCATACTAAGATGAACATGAAGAGACAACTGAAATCATCATTTATTTACATGAAAGTGTAATTATGTGATGATTACTTAAGTTTCTTAATTAAGTATAATAAAGAACATTATATAAATAAGTTAAGTCAATGTTTGTAGAAATAAGTTAAGTCAGTGAGTACTTTAGCAGCTATAATCGGTGTTTGTTTAATTAACGTAAGTATTTAAAACCCGCGTTGCTATGTTAACATACATTAAGGTGGCGACTGACATGAGCATTTGATCGATGTGAATATTCGCACCGAATATTTGTTACTAGTGAGCATTTGCTCATGACACCTGAATATTCGCGACGAATATATCCTCGATTGTGCTCCGCAGTTGCAGTTAAAAACTCAAAGCGACACGTGCACTCTCGAGAATGTTCGCACTAGCGACTGGCTTATGTAACAGTCAAAGGGATTCGCCAAAAAACCGACAGCCGGGTGGACCGCGTTCGGGTGCTCGGCGCTCGTTATCGAGCTGCTCGGCTCCCTGTACTGACATACCGAATATTCAAATTATAATAATAATAAACATCGTTAAGGATATTGACATCGCTAGGGATAATGAGGTAAACTGATGAAATAAAAAATAAGAAAAACGATTAGTGTATATTGTGTTCTACTACTATTATAAATGCAAAAGTTTGTAACGATGGATGGATGGATGTTTCATACTGGTTTTAAATAAAGTTTGGAATTAGATAAAGTTTTGCACGCATATACATATTGATCTAGCTTACACATGGGATTCCTGTAAATGTACAACAATTATTTAAAAAAGTACGTATGGTGTTTCGTGCCTCTTTTTTTCCATACGAAACTACCTTTTGATTGCAACTAAATTATTTTTTTCTCATGTTATGACATTCAAAAGTTCCTTTTAACGGTTTAATGTAATAAAGGCTTCGAATGTGGTAATTATTATCCAGGTTTCGTATTGCCTTCGAATTATTTAGGACTGACGTCGTTAATCATTTGACATTATATTATTGAACTGTCAAAACGAGATTGTGCCATCGATTTTGAATGGCAAAATAGTAAAATGTGACGTCACTTACGAGTATCGCTTTCGTCGAACGGGGTGACTTTGAAAGGTGATTTGAAACAAAAGGTGACTTTGCTATTTACCTGAAATTCTAACATTTTACTAATTTTAATCCGTAATTTCTGCCAAACTGCATAACAGTTTGTCGGCAGCTGTTCTCGTAAACAATAATAAAATAACATCTTTACAAACATAAGTGTGTGTGCTATTAAATCTATCCTGAGTTATAAGATACTTAATCTATCATATCCTATAAGCTACTAAATCTATGTTATCTATTAAATAAACATACTTTTACAATTTCTACAAAAAAGGACTATGGACACAATGACAGATAATGTTTCTTTAGAATTTTTTTTTTGTTGGTATTTGTACTTTACGCTAGATAACAAGTTCGATGGTAGCTCATTCATTCACGTCGGCGTAATGTATTTCCTAGTGCGCTTACCAAAGTAGTTAGTCACTTTCGGCACAACAAGCTTCTTTTTTTTAGATGATCGAGTTGGGTACATATGCTTACGTTCCACTTTACCTTCTTCAGTGTTAAATTGTTCAGACAGGATATTTAATTTACTTTTTGCATGGACCGGGAGTATTTTACAAATTTTAAATAGTTTATCATAATTATTATTTACGCTTTGTTTCAGAATCGGACCAGTAGTTACGAAGATAAGCGTGGTCGAACAAACAAACAAATTGTTTCAGCTTTAAGTTTAATATTAGTAAGTATAGATTCGTCGGTCTCCCCAATGATACTTACAAATTGAAATTGAATTACTTGATAATAACTATCATTATGTTTTATAACACACCGAAAGATAACTATTGTTACCTCATTCTCATAATATTGAAAATCAATGGAAGAGACAGATTTACTTTGTATCGATATAACAATGTTATGAAACATAAACTACATTACCAGAAAATTCCCGATAAAGGCTTCAATCCGAACTCGAAAACAAGGACGTAGCCTAAATAAGTCGCAATATAGGACGACAATATCAGATTGCACGGTGCACTATATTGCCGTCGATGTATACGCTATAAATTCACGATTCAACGCTCCTCGACAGTGTTCCTGCTATTTTGCGAAAGTTGTTTACTCTGTAAGTACTTTTACATGGTAATGTGTGCAGCGACAAGCAAAAAATGTAAGCTATTGGTGGGAAAATATCACTGGCACTAGCACTTTGCCCGCAACTCCGTCTGCGTGAATTTTCATAAGGAACCCTATTTTTTTTAATAATGAAATATAGTCTATTTTACTCAAGGATAATGTAGCTTTCGATTGATGAAAGAATTTTTGAAATGGGACCAGTAGTTTTTGAGCTAAATCGTAACAAACAAATAAATGTTTCCTCTCTAAAATATTATCATCATCATCTTTAGTCGCCCACGGCTGGACATAGGTCTCTCCAAAGGGCAGTTCAGTCGTAATCGCCATGCTTGGCTGATGCATGTTGCCGATCGCAGTAGGTCTTATGGTAGTCAGAAGAATGCTGCTACCCATCCTCTCGACAATATACCTTTGTCGCCTTTTACGACACCTACGGGTAGAAATGGGGTGGTGCTATTCGCCGCCGGCACCACACGTCTTTATAAGTTAATATTAGTTTAGATTATATTAGTTCCATCTCCGAAACCGTAGTGGCAAATGGAGCAAGAATATTATAGGCTATAATTAAATGTATTTTTTTTTTCAAATTAGAAGTTGAAGACTATACAGATGTTAATGTAAAACCGTTATGTTTTTCGGTCTGGTTTTTCTTTTAACAAGATTTTGTGTTGTGTGTAAGAAAGGTTCTTATAAAAATCTCATTTGCAAACTTAAGATTCTGTTTCACCATGTTTAGATTGATAATAATTATAATACCAGCCTATTATTGTACCACTGAAGGCATGAGCATTGATCACCAGGCTTCGTCATGGTGGATTGTCGTTATCAGACGTATATTTATTATACAACTCTCGGTTTCGTTACAACATTTTCCTTCACTAATGTCAGTTCTCCTTTGGTATTCTTCACCTCCATCTCCATTAATTTTATTACTCACTGTCTGCCTTGTCTCATGTACGTAAAATACGCGCTGAGACGTGGAGTTGCGGACACAAGCCCGTCATACTACTACTACTACCACTGTCTTTGGTGTTCGTATTATCTTTATGCCGATGGTCTTCTATTATATACAGCTACGCGGGTGGAAGGTTTATCGGACGCTATAGGAGATGTAAACCGAGACTTGGATGCTATAAAAGACGATATATAAAAGATTTGGGGTCGCCGTAAACCCCTCAAAATGTGAGGCCATTTTAATTGGAAGCTCACGTATGATAGAGTGGCAGTTAGCTCTCTTCCTCCGATTAACTTGAATGGAACCGTCATTCCTATTAACCCTGGCGTAAATGATCTAGGTTTGCATCTGGACACGACACTTGGGTGGCAAAGCCAGGTTTTAAGTGTCTGTCAAAGAGCCTACGGAACCTTGCGATCCTTGTATCGTCTGAGAAACTTCTTGCTTCTATGCTTGTGCAGACTTTAATTTTCTCTATAATCGACTAGGGTGACGTGTGATGCTTTGACTTGAACTCGGTCTTGCTGGATAAGCTGAATAGGGTCGTCAATAACTGCATTCGAATTATTTTTAACTTGAGGAAATATGACAAGCTACAGGTCTGAGCTTAAATGGTTGCCCATTCGCCAGAGAAGAAGTTTGCATGGGTTGACAACACTTTTCTCCCTGCTCAACTCACCGACCCCTCCTTCTTATCTAATGTCCCACTTACAATATTTATGCTCTTCATACGCTAGAAATTTGCGGTCTTATAACAATCTTCTCTTGCTGTGCCCGGCTCATACTTTTGATTTTGTTAACTCTTCCTTTAATATCCAATTCATTCTTCTATGGAACGAGCTTCCTCTTGATAAGTCCACCTTTGTACCTTCGTGCATGAAATATAAATAAATAAATAAATACCTAAGTTAAACTAAAAAAAACTATGAGATAGAACAAATTACTTCTTTGACTAACATCCTTGACTTATTTATTAAAAGTCTAAACTCAAGGTTTGCCAACGTGCGATAGAGCGCAGCATACTTGGTGTTAAATTAACCGACCACGTTCGAATTACCTTATGTACTGCGCTCCAAAACACAGATCGTTGACGTGGCTCAAAAGGCTGCCTGTCTTAAATAGAACTGGGCTAGACTCGTCTGCTGCATGCCGAACGGCCTATGGGTACGTAAATCCGTAATATAATAATAGAAAAAGTGAAGTTGGTGCTTGCTCCTTGTCTGGTAGCGAACCCAGAAACTCATTCATCCGAGGCGATTGGATTAGAGTCGTCAATTCACATACGTATTTAAAAAAACTGAACTTGTCTCGTCTCAACCGTGCGTCTGGCATCCTAGCCTAAAAATATATTATTATTTCGATGCGCAATGAGCGTCGTCCGGTGGCCTTGGCATTCAAATTTTATGAGACGAAATTAATAAGTGGATTGTGTTTGGTATCAGTTTTATTTTAAAACTATAAAGTTTGACATGCTCGTATACTATTTTCCGGGGAAGAGTCATACGGTATTAGAAGAAAGAAATAATCAAGTACCAAACATTAAATTGGTTCACTTGTTGACTCTATACCATATAGTCTGTTCGTGAATTTCCAAAATGTTGTTCTTAAAAGTTTATATTGCATCATACGTGAATTTCCAAAATGTTGTTCTTAAAAGTTTATATTGCACCATACCATGCGGCGTTAGCACTTTCTAAGAGATTTGTTTAATTTTGGCACTCTCATATATCTATATGAGAGTGCCAAAATTAAACAAATGATTGATGACGAAATGAATGAACTATGAATATACTCATCATCATCTGCCTAGCCTTTTCCCAACTATATTGGGGTCGGCTTCCAATCTAACCGGATGCAGCTGAATACCAGTGTTTTACATGGTGCGACTGCATATCGGACCTCCACAACCAAGTCACTAGGTAACACGATACCCCTTAGTAAGACTGGTTGTCAGACTTTCTGGCTTCTGACTACCCATAACGACTGCCAAAGATCTACAAATGACAGCCGGGACCAACACCAATCTATACTAATATTATAAATGCGAAAGTGAGTTTGTTTGTTACGATTTTCGTTTAAACTACAGAACTGATTTTAATGTAATTTTGTACAGATTAATCTTGCCCAAGGAAGAATACAGGCTATTTTTAAACCGCGACTTCGTCTGCATCGGCAATAACCAACAATCACACGGACAAAATCGCGGACAAAAGCTAGTGATACTCATTGACTTGGCTATAATTATTTAGAGGAACATAAAAAAAGATTTAAAATATTTATATTAAGTTCTCATTCGTACTGACCCGTGGTACGTACGTACGTACTGACCATGTATATGGTCGGTACGTACAACACGTGGTACAACATCAACAAACCTCAACACCAACATCAGCAAATGTAATCTAAAAAAAGAAGAATTTCCGAATTTCATTTGTTTTTTTTCTTTTGTGTAGATATCACAAATAAACTTTATGCTTTTGACAAGATGTATGTTCAGTATGATTACAAAATTGATAATAATATTTTGATAAAATTAATTCAGCAATTTATTACATACTCTACATAAAGTTCCATCATTATTATGTAAGGTACTCTATTCGGAATGAATAATATTTACATTTAGTAGCGTTTCCACTTCAAGGCCAGGTTCATATCGTGTTAAATAAATATGTAACCACATACCTAAATTAAACCTTTTGGCGTACCAGACATATTTGAATTTGTTCAGGTAAATTAATGTGTGAAAATCAATAGATAATAAAGTCGGGTAAAACGTTTAAGAAATATTAACGGGAATGTGCAAATAGATGCGTAGAATTTTTATAAAACGTCATCATCACCTCTACCTTAAGACGCCCACTGCTGGGCATAGGTCTCCCCAAGGGGGCATCTCCCCAAGCCTTCTGTACAAGGGGGTTTCAGCCGTAATCGCTATGCTTGGCCATGCATGTTGGCGATCGCAGTAGGTGTTATGGTGCTCAGAGGGACGCCGCTGCCCATCCTCTGGTCAATATCCCTCTGTCGCCTTTTATGGCAAATGGGGTAGTGCTATTCGCACGCATTATTAAACGTATCAGGGTCAAATGAAGGCGCTGACAACTAACCCAAAATCACGAAAGAGACTTTTTTAGCCACATCTATAATTATCAAGTTTGAGAGAAATAAAAAAAATTATAAGCATCTACCTATGCTAATCTTGCACATCGTTACAGGAAAACATCGTAAGGAACCTTGGACTTAGACTGTAGATATGAAATCGTCAATCCGCTTTGAGAAGACTCCTTTGCCCAGCAGTGGGACGATTATAGGCTGGTATTATAATCTTGAACATAATGCTGAGATCTCTGGTGTTTTCAAAATATATTTACTACTAGCTTCTGCCCGCGACTTCGTACGCGGATCCTGTTGCTTAGACAGCGACAACGGGGTCGGCAAAATCGAAGATCTGAAACGTCTGATGTCGAATTCTAAGAGCCCGGGGACGAGAAAACAACGGGATGCGCGATTCTCTCCTGACACTCTTCGGTAGATTCTTGGGATCTTAATTATGATCCTCAATCTTTTAGCTCCTTTGGAACATTGGGAAAGATTTGACCTCTTTCTAGGCATGGTTATAGTTTTATTGTAAAGAAGATACCTGATCAATTAAAATCTAAGTGACTGCTCCCCTGCGTTACCGGGTAGGCTACCGTGTCACGAAGATAAATGGAAAATGAAATTAAATACCCAAATAACATAAGCCCGAAGGCATATTTATTCGATAAAATAAAAAATATATGGGAATTTTGGCCAGTAGAGTCAAATTTTCAATCATATACCATCGTCATCAAAAATCAGTCTTAAACTGTTACCGCCTTCACTGCATGGAGGTACTCCCAGCTTATGTTATTTTAAAAGATACAGTGAAAGTAGTGATAGCTTTGATTTTCACATCAGATGTTTCTGATCTTCGATTTTTATAAGTCAACAGGAAATGCCCATCAGACCGAACAACTTTTGCTAAAACGTCATTCCTATATGTATCATGGTGTAGCTGGGCTCTTGGAGTTCCACATCAGGTGTTCCAGATCTTCAAATTTATTCCCTCAGCAGAAAATGCTCATCACGTGGAACAATTTTTGCTATGGTACCATTTTTGTATCTCTTGTAGTTTAGCTGGTCTGTTGCGGTTCTGCATCAGGTGTTCAAGTTTCCAAGATAAATTATAGCCTATATGTTGCCCAGACTCAAGAAATCATTCAAATCCGCCCAGTAGTTCCGAAGATTAGCGTGTACAAACAAACAGACAAACAGACAGAATTTTTTTTTTGGATTCGTGCTCTATTACTGTTCCTAAACCCCCCTTAATTATTTTTTTTTTTATATATTCAATGTACAGACACAGTTTTGTTACTGTTTTATTATATGTAATAGATTTAATTATGTTATCAAACTAATAAGAATAACGCATTTTATTTGAATAATACAGCAATTTGAATAATATAATAATGTAGCAGCGTTCTCAGTGCCTTTATAACAACCATACTGCGATCGCCAACCCGCCTACCAAGCGTGGCGATTATGGCAAAACCCCCCCTTTTGGGGAAGGCCTATGTCCAGCAGTGGACGTCTTTCGGCTGAAATGATGATTTTATTTGAATAATAAACTTGGTTGTTTTTATTTTATTTTCGATTATTCAACCTGAGGAAATTGATAATTACTTTGTGTATTCATTGTAATAAATTACAAGTGTAATATACCGTCATGCTTCTCTTTCTTTTTTTTTTAGTCTGACAGTGACAGCATTTCAGCTGTTGTCTGCGTTTTAAATATTAATTGGCGAAACTTTACAACCAAGATGGATCATCATCATCATCATCTTCTACTTTAGCTTTCTAGAGGTTCACTGTTAGACATAAGCCTCCTCCATGGAGACCGCGAATCGGTAGGCGCAGCGTACACTCTCCAGTTCTATGGACCGATGACCATGTTGAATATTGACATCAAATTATGATGACAGACAGCGTCATCAACTGATTACCGCACTCAAAGAATCATTTCATACAACATTCATTTGTATGAAAAAAATAAAATAATTTTGAGGGTTTAAAATATTTTTCAATGTGAATAATACATTACCAGGAGTAGATTGATATACTTAGAATATACAATAACTACTACTTATAATATACTAGGCTACTATGGTTTATGTTATAAAGAATGTAGTAAAATATTATCTGAATATTTAGCGATTCTCAATTAAACAGACACTGAAATACTTTTAGAAGTTTTGGCATAATGATAAAGTGCTTATTCCTGTATATTTACATAAGATTTATATAGGTTTACTTTTAGATAATAATGCACTATGCTTTTTCTCATAATTGTTAATTGATTATTATATATTAGTTATACTTTAAACTTCACTGCCCAATTAAATTATGTACAAAGTGATGGCCTGAAACACAGGTTTGAATTAACCTAGATCGGGCGGGTCGCTACCTAATATTGTTGTTTCCGAACCATCATTACTTGCACCAGTTATATAAATATTTTAGTTTTACTTTATTTTAAGGCATTATATTTGTATAGGAATTTTTCTATTTTTTGACTAAATGTACACATTTTGAAACGTTATTTTAATTAATAAATAAATTATTATATTTTATATACTTTATGTATCTCGGGACCCAGAGGTTCCGGGCCTTTGTAAGGCGTACGAGGAGCCGAAGCCAACTCGCAGAGGCCCCTTAGGTAGCTTTATATGAAATAAGACATCAACCGACGATTATCCCTGTATGCACTATGCAAGTGCACCCAAGGACAACCCCCGGTTGGTGCAGGACTATTACAGGACATGGAAACTAACAGTACTGGACTATGGGTATGGGTTGCTAAAGTGACTTGGTTACCTGGAACTATGAAGTGATTATGGCCCCTGCCGAATCAATGTTTGTATACATGGATAAAATAGCAGGGGGTGACTTGCACACTCACTAAATGGGCCCCCTGAAACAGTCGCTAGCACGAAGTGACGTAACGACAAGGGGGCAACATATCTTGAGGTGCTAGAGGAGTGGAGAGGTATTCCACGGCTATCAGGATAATCCCGGAAGTACGGTCAAGATCCCTACCAGCGTCTTACTGGAATACTTCCTTACCCCGAGCACGAATGCTCTCGCGAGTTTCCACTCTAACCGGCCAATTAAGGCAAGATAGAGGTGGGAGCTCCGTTCCTCATTTCTGGCTTGCCCTTATTGAAAGGCAAGCCAGAGATGAGGAACAAGCTTCTCCCGGGAGATCAGGTCCGTGGGGTCGCTACTGCCCAACAGCTCGCCACAAGCTGCCCTGCGGGTAAAATAACAATAAATTATTATTATTATTATTATTATATTTTTAAACCACCGCATAATTAAAATATTAAAATGATAAAATAACACTTTTTCGTTTCATCTCGATGCCCATTTTATGTTTGTGTCCTTTTGGACACAAACACAGTGACAAGCGACGTCAAAGGATCTTTAAAATTGGCAGACAAGTGATGTGACAAGTGTGTGGAAAAAAATAATCATTATTTGTGATATTATTTCCCATAAAACGATGCAATTTCAGTATAAAAACTGCGAAATGGCTGCTGTCAGTGTCACTGTTACTGTCTGTCGCAGTTTCGTTCTGAAATAATAAGCTTTTCATTAAAACTATTCACTTTTTTTGCTATTTTTAAAAATATTGTAAATACCTGAAGATACTCTTTAGGTACCCAAAAATATAAGAATTAGAATTTCAACTTCTCTAAACATTTTAATTTTTTTTGTACAAATCCTGCCATGATTTTTTCTGTTGTAGTCTGATGATGACGCTCGCGCTGTCCGGGTCCGTACAACTAATTAAATCTTAACTCATATTTTTTCTAAATTCTCTACTTGCATTTACTAGCTTTATCAGCTGTTACTAGATATTATTAGTTGAGAAAATTTCCAGTCTGTTTTATTATGATTAGATACCGATATAACCATCACGGAAATATTCAGCACGTGCGCGTATCATATAAGAAAATGGCCGACCGTACGAACTCCTATTTCAAGTTCAATGGCCACTACGCAACACGTGTATTTTTTTGTGGAAATTGCTTGAAAACTAATTTGTTGTAAAGGTACAGTGAAGTACCTAGTACTTGTATGTAATTAAAGGTACTGCACGTTTAAGATAAGATAGTTCTGGTTCGTAATTTGTACAGTTCAGTTCGGCTTTTAAATTAGATGTCAATAAGGGGGCAATTCTAGTAACTTTTAGAAATCTGTCAAAAATGCGTCTATTATTGTCTTGACATTGATTCTCGCTGAGATGAGCTAGAATAAGGTATTACACCCATTTTTGAAAAGTGTCTCAATGAAATTCTGTAGTGCTAATATGCCACCAAAAAAAATCAGAATTTTTATTCAATCGATGTGTGCCATAAAAATGCATTAAAATTTTATATTTTAGAATTTCGCGCGTAGTTTGACGAAAACGCCTCTTATTGGACGTCATATTGCTTAGCGTAAATGACGTCAGTTCGTTTTGTATCAAATGAGCTCATATTAAATATGATAATTGTATATGATTTAAAAATAATTAAAAGAATATTTTGTAATAGGTGTAACAATGAAAAAATTACGTTGGTTACGAAAATAGTAAAAGTAGATACAAAGCCTCTATTACGCCAATCGGTTGACTGACAGTTGACTATTTTTTGTTTACACAGCCGTACGACGTAATAACATGGCCGCTACTATTTCACGGTGTTTTATAACAGATTAAAAATGCTGAAAACTTTGAATTGAATTTAAAAATTGGTTTGTTATTTTATGAACTAAAACTTACATTTTCCGACTGCTTTATGCCTAAACTGTCTCAATAACATATTTATAGATTTTTTCACGTATAGAGTAAAATACCCTATAATGATGATGCTTTAAAGTTTTCTTAATTTTTTAATAGTTATCTATTCGGTACTTTCACTTTCTTTCATACTAATTAATAAATATTCAAGAGTGTATTTTTTTTTAATGCATTGCCCCATACTACAAATTTCTCCTGTGTCGTGGGTGCGTTTCCAAACATTTAAACTCACATACACAAACATTCAGACCCGTAACAACTATCTGTAGGCCATACAAATATTTGTTCCGTGCGGGAATCGAACCCGCGACACGAAGCGCAGCAATCGATCGCTAAACCACAGCGCCAACCGTGTCGTCAGTGTGTGTGAATATTATATAATGTGTCATGGTTCGGTTGTACTGTTTTGGCGACACGGTTGACGCAGTGGCTGAGCGATCGACTGCTGCGCATCGTGTTGCGGGTTCGATTCCCGCCCAGGGTAAACATTTGTGTGATGAGCACTTGTGTTTGCCTTGTGTCTGGGTGTTGTTTATCTATATATGTATGTATTTACAAAAAAAAAATGTATTTGTGTATGTATATCAGCTGTCTGACACCCATAGTACAGGGTCTCCCTAGTTTGGGGTCAGATGGCCGTGTGTGAAAATGTCCCCACATATTATTATTATTATTATTTGGTATGACGTAGTTATATGTATTTCTTAACACAAAATTGAACGTCTTTAAACGCTCCAATATGCGATACAACGAAGAACCCGGAAATTATTATGACATCAGCGGCTTAGCTTGACCTTCGTAAACGTAATAGGCGTGCACACCAATATGAACTGCTCGACTAGTAACATAATGATAAAAAAATTGAATATGTGAATAAAAAACAAAAGACTGACTACAATTTCTGCTACAATAAGTATTGATCGGATTTACAGTACTTTTTTTTACAAACTATTCCACTATTGCATACTTAATATTATAAATGGGAAAGTGAGTTTATTTATTTGTATATTTGTTACGTTTTCACGGGTTAACTAATAAACTGATTTGTTTTGCTACGGACCTATATCCTGTTCACAATAAGATTAGACATTTACAAAAACCTTTTTTACAGTTCGTTCAACCGATTTTGACTCATATTGCATTGGTAGCATGACAAATGGCAGCTGCAGTAAACAGTTGTTTTTGTAACCACTTTTTGGCCTCTAATGTCATCCTTAAGCCTACGGAATAGAAGTCAAAATCGGTTGAAGAGACTGTAAAAAAGGTTTGTGTTTATGTGTAATCTTATTGTCAATAGGGTATAGTTTGGACAACAGGAAAGGATATAGATGCGCGGACAAAGTCGCGGGCAGAATTGCTATATAATAGCAGCTAGTATAAATTAATCAATGGCCACCATGGAGGTGGTTTGGTATGTGTTTTGATGGCATCCATCAAAACACATACCAAATTACATATTTTATTATATTTTTTCGGTTAACCACATACACTACTTACATACACACACACACAGACATGATACTATACACACATTCTATTAATAAATGATAAGTAGGTACAGACAGCGTCATTAACTGCTTACCCCCCGCGCATTCAAATTTCTTTGCAGTTGATGACGCTGTCTGTACCTACTTATCATTTATTAATAGAATGTGTGTATAGTATCATGTCTGTGTGTGTGTATGTAAGTAGTGTATGTGGTTGTGTGTGTGGTTGAACGTGGTGTGTGTGTGTGTGTGTGTAGTGTCTTTTATGGTATGTTTTCATCCATCTGGACTTTTTTGTGAATGAGTTAACGGTATCATCAACTAGTAACATAATTAATACTGTAAGTACATACATAATCATTAGGTCATCGGATATTATCAGGTTACGACGATAATGACTAGTGTAATATTTATAAAAAATAGGCCAAGTTCTGACAATAACTGTACAATTTTGTAGGGTTATTAATACCTAGCAATGAACTATGGCACATTGAAATCATAATTCATAATTGAATTCGTATTAAAAACATGTAGGTAGGTATTAATTATGTAAAAATGTAATTCATGCTTCTCAGCACAATAATGTAGCATTTACTATTGTTTCTTCAGAGCTATTTAAATATAATTAATAATTGAATAATTTTCTGATGAATAATGGCATCTTTTGTGTGGCGTAGGTATTCATTTGAAGTTCTACCATTGTTTATTATTGACATCACACCCTGTGGGTGAATATTTAATGACAGTACCTAATATTACATATTATTATTTGATGTTGATAAGGGGAATAAATATAATGACCACCAAAAATAGTGAATGATCACCAAATCTTAGGACCCTTAAGTCCCCCCTGGGGCGGATCCGACATGGTTAGGTTAGGTTAGAACTATGACCCCCTGCAGAACCAAATCGCTTTTTACAGTCAAACTCATACATTTCTACAATACTTTGGTTAAATGTTGGTGATCATTTACTATTTTTGGAGATCATTTCGTTGAACATTAAAATGGGGTTAAATGTTGGTGATCATTTACTATTTTTGGAGGTCATTTACTATATCTGGAGGTTCGTTAAACATAAGCTATTGATAAGTGTTCAGTTCAGAAAGCGAAATAATAAAACTGATTACCGAACTTTGTTCTCCACTACCGAGCGCCCGACTCTTAAGTGATAAATATCCATATCATTCACAGTAATAGATTGTGTGTCGAGTAGTCTGCCGGACAGTTTAGTTTTATGTGACAAAATGAATAAGTGGACTTTAATATTGTTATCGACTGTGTTTTTAAGTCATGTGTGTGCGTACAAAATCCTCGTGGCTTTCCCTTATCCAGGGAAAAGTCATTCAATATTGGGAGAAGGATATGTGAGGCATTTGTTGGCGGCTGGGCATGAAGTAGGTTTATCTATTTTTAATATAATTTATTTCTAATATTGTAATAGATATAGCTGAAACGATAAAAAAGTAATATTTCTAATTTATTTCAAAGATGTTCTAGAATAATTTTATTGTTTTCACCATGTGTTTTTAATAACCCCACATTACAATCTCTTTTGGAATACCTACAGCATTCTTCTTCTTTTCGAATCGATGGTTTTCCTTTTTTTTTGTTAGACTACTTGGGCCCGGTAGGTTGCCACATTTATCGCAGCATTAGTGGCGTTTTTAATGTCGTCTAAGGTGCAGGTGTAGGGGCACTTTGGGCACTGTAGTAAGTGGGCTATTGTCTGGTCAGGATCACCGTACTCATACTCTGTATCGGTGGGATCTATTATCCTCCATTTTGCTAGGTTATGTTTGCAGCGGCCTACCTGGGTGCGCAGTCTATTGAGCGCTTTCCATATAGGTTACTGCAAATCACTTCCGAGTGGCAGGTGTTCTTTGGGTTGAACGAAGTTGGGTGGTGGTGGATGAAGATTCTCCCACAACTTACGTCTCACCGTACGCGTACGGTCCTGGATGGCCTGTGTGCTGCAAAGTACGACATAAAGTTTCGAATCGATACTTACGACAATTAGAAATGAGTCGAATCCGACATCTAGGATTTGTTTGACATAGCAACAAGTGTAATTCATAAAAACGTGTCAAAAAACCACAAGACTAAAATATAACCTAACTAAAAGTCTAACTAACCAAAAAAAAGGTAAAAAATAAAAATGTTATTATTTTTAATATTAGGCAGATAGGTACCTATTCAAATCACATGATTATCGTAGTACTTACCTAAGTATATAACTATATACATAACTAAGTATTCAGTATCTACTGATATAGTATAATAAATCAGTATAATAAACTAGCTATTATAATTCAGACATGAAACTAATATTATCGTAATTATGAGCAACGGTGTCTTTAGATATAAGATAACAATGTAGGTACTGATAAAAATACTATTTTCCGTACGTCCTACGCAGATAATAACGATAATGTTTGTGTGACCTCGACTTTGATTAACAGCTTCTCAAAAGGGAATTAAAGGTCTGCTATGTATCTATTTGTGAATGTGTTTATTAGAAGTACAGAGGCCAGCACATCAAACTACAATAATCTGTCAAGTTGGTTTGATATATTTTCCACTTTATTACAAAATAATAAGGTTCGTAATCAATTGTGAAAATTTGACAGTTTGGTATGGCTTGATGTACTGGAGTCTGAACATCATGAATAAGTCGATTTTTTTAAATATATCACTATAAAAAATTTATTAAAAAAAATGTATCCAATTTAGTACTTATGAGACTTAAACTAAAAAACTTTTTTTATTTTTGATGGGGATATTTTTTAGAGTCATTTCAATCAGACTTTATACAATTCCTAGTTAAATGGAACGCTTATCGGTAATTAACAAACTGTCAAAAAACAACAAACAAAAAACTGACTATCAAAAAATAGGAATCCGCAAAAAAAGTCGCGGGTAAAAGCTAGTTATTGAAAAAATAAGAGTGAACGGAAATAAGACCGAAGATGTCACAAAGTATGTAAGGCCCGAGCAGAGACCACTCAGAACAAACCCGTATTTTTCGCACGCACACAGTCATTAACATTACGTTTATAGGCATTCTCAAGCAGTTTCAAGCAGACTTCAGTCTCGACGAATAGGACGACGAATAGGATATTCGACATATCATGACGAATAGGAAAATTTTGTTCTAAAAAAATAATTGCAAAGAGTTTCAACCAGTGTCAATAAAATTTCATTTATTGTCACAAATAAAACCTACAGAGTCAATACAGTAGCAGACTAACCTCAACTTGCAGGGTCTGGCAAGTTTAGGTAATTATTTTTGAAGAAGGCGGGAGCGGTCCGCTTGTACCCTTTATATTTTGTGAAGATGTGAAGGACATATCATCATTAGTATGCTTGACGCACTAAAGCATCGTCGGTTGTGTGATGCGAGTGAAGTTGTATTAGTTGTTCTATTTATTGACCGTTATCGGTTAGAAGGGAATAGGCTCAGCATATGAAACAAAAGGCAGATAGACCACGTGGAGCACTGAGAGTGAAGCCACAAAAGCAAATTCAAATTCAAAAACGTATACCTACAACGCGCTTCGTACTGTACTGACACGAGTCTGTATAGCACGAATCGCCGCTGCATCGTTAAAAAAAATATAAAAACAAGTGCGAGTAGGACTCGCTCACCGAGGGTTCCGTACATATTTGTAGGTACATATCCATACTAATTCATACCTACCTAATTCATCCATACTTTAATCTACTTAATATTATAAATGCGTTTTTTGCAACATAAACGGCCGTATCTTTATTTTACGTTAACATAGAGGGTTGATTTTTTTAAAGCATCAAGGGACTGTAGACTTGAGTATATGGTTTTAATTTCAACTTGATACCTCCACGCGTTCCCGAGATAAAGGGTCTTGACTGACAGACAGACAGATAAGGGTTCCGTTTTTTCCTTTTGAGGTACGGAACCCTAAAAACAAATAAAAATACAATACAAATAAAAAACAAATAATATTTGCTTTTTTGGGTTCACTGTCAGTGTTCCGCACGGTCTATCTGCCTTTTGTTGAAATTAAATAATTGCGTACACTACTACTAAAAGAATAGACAAAAAAGTGTACAAATACGTGCCTGTGTGTGCGTGTCTACGCGCCGCTCTAACAAAAATGCAGACCCCAGAGCAGTCGTTTGACGCGGGGAGAGGTGAGGAACTGTTTCAGAGGGAGGCGGACTGTGTCGCTACTGTACGGTAGTACTAATATTTAAACTGTGTTATAGGTATGTTGTGCCGGTGCAACTTCAACTTTTCTTTTGGGACGGCAAGTCATCTGCAAGGCGTTTGGTATTGCAGATGTTTATACTGCCGTCCTTTAAATAGACGACCGTTAGTGTTTATACTGCCGTCCTTTAAATACCGACTCAGTTGTTTTCGAGAAAATGACAAAAAGCACAAACGAAACAAAATCAGATAACGTATTGCAGATATGTAATAAACCAGAAAAAAACAAAACACATTAGGCAGTTAATGTATTTTAAGTGGAGAAGTGTAGGTTAGTCGCTTTCAAGGGATGGAATCATCATAAATTCGGTCACTTACCGGCCTACAAAGTTTAAATATCTGTAGGATTATTTATATTATAAAAATATTTCTTAGGTAGAAAGACAGAGAATTTTAAACTCTATAATTTTGTATTAAAATGTAAAAAAATACCTTTTCACATTTATAAAGGACGGCAGTATAGGCAGCGGTGGCTACATGGGTCCCATCAACTCGTTTTCCATCCAATGACTTATAAACAGAAACCGATAGTCCGTCAGAGAAGCGTCTGTCCTAACCTCAAATTATTGAAATAAGGCAAATGTTCAGCAAAATATTTTTTTTGTTAGCCTGTTCTGTTTCACTCCTGGGCAAAGGCCTCCCTCCATGCCTTCTATCTTTCCCAATTTTGGGCTTCCTCCTACCAGTTTTGGAGGAATCCGCCCAGTTCATCCCGCCATCTCCTTCGTGGCCTACCGTGACGCCCTCGTACTGTCTCAGGGCTCCAGTTCTGTGTCACCTGAGACCACAGTTTCAGACAAACATGTCCGGCCCAGTCCCATTTAAGTTGGGTAGCCTTATGAGCCACGTCTGCTATCCCTGTTTTGGATTGCAGTATAGTGTTTCGAACTCGATCCGATAATTTAACACCTGTACCCTGTTCAGAATAAGATTAGACATTTACTAAAACCTTTTTTACAGTCCGTTCAACCGATTTTGACATCTATTGCGTTGGTAGCATGACAAATGGCAACTGCAGTAAACAGTTGTTATTATAACCACTTTTTTGCCTTTAATGTCATCCTTAAGCCTACGGAATAGAAGTCAAAATCGGTTGAAGGAACTGTAAAAATGGTTTGTGATTATGTCTAATTTTATTGTGAACAGGGTATAGTATACTGCGTTCCATTGCACATATTAAAAATCATATTAACCAGTAAAACAAATACCTATACCTACATACACTATGTATTTAACAGACTTCTATAGTCCCTAACTAGCATATCTACAATCTAGCACCGTATCTAACCGTACATAGCAAAGCAAACCACTCGTCTTCATGAATAGCTAACGAAACAACATTTCATTCAAATCGTTCACTATTTAGGTCGGAACTCAGACTTACATGTTTTAAATTTAGTCCGCAGTCAAAACGTAAGTTTGGGCTCATGTGATATTCAAGTCTGGTCAAGCGGTACCACTAACAACTTGGCCCACGTTCATTCATATTTAGACTGCCTTCTAACTTCGGACATGAAAGACGTGTTATGGGCCATTTGCGGTATTTGTCAACTAGTTGATGAGGTCGAAATTGTTAAATATACATGAGCGGTTTAATATCTATGTGTGATCTCTGCTGAGAATGAAGAACAAGTAGGTAGGTACTTGTTTTTGTTCATAACTAGGGGAGATATACTACTGACTTAGGAACGTTCGCAATAAAATCTAACGCAATCTGTCAAAAACGTCTTTATTTATCTACTTTTTTGACAAGATTTTAACATTGAGATTTTTATAATTAGTAGGCTGACCTTCAGGTCTTAACTAGGAATCATCGATGTTTTTTAACACAATCTGATTCTCTAAGAGAAGATTTTAGTTTTTAAAACTGGATTCCTCCTAACTGTCAGTTCAATATTCAACTTTCAAGCACTGAGAAGCGCTAATTTACTCACTTAGGTATTAAATTAATGTTGAAGTTCAAAAATGTTAACGTTAATATTATTTTAACGAAACAATCATGTTTTAACCTAAAGCAACGTTTTAAGGTAGGTTAGCATGTTAGGCTGAAATGTGTAAATTTTCTAAGGCTCTCTGAGCTTAAGTTTTTCTGTACGTAAAACACAAAATAAATTCCTAATATTATTCTATCCAAGTAAATTAGATAACCGAAACTGTCCCAAAAGTTCAAGTTCCTTATTACATAATTTATCCAGCACCACTTTGTCAGCATCCAAAATTCATTCAAAGCTTTCCTAACCTAAATTCAAGGTTCGGGGCCAAAAGGACCAGGACAACTTATAATGACACTGCCCAAAGGCACAGCTTGGTCCTAACCATCAATTTGTAGTACACGCGACAGGGAAATTCTGAAAACGGTAACACAAATGGCAGATGAATAAGAAGTGGCTTGCCCCGTGACTTCAGAAATTTCGTATTCGGGAAACGTACTGGGAACTTTTCCATTCTGAGGTATAATTTCACTTGTGAATAATTTCCTATGCGTTCTGCTGAATAACTTGACGAGGTCTCTTGTTATGAAAATTTATAAGTTTGTTCTGGGTATGATACGGTTTGGGTTATGGTAAGTTTTGGGGATGCCAATATTAGTTTCATAGTTATGTGGTTCTAGTTTATTTCTAGTTCCAAACATAATTTTATGGGAAATAAACTAGAAGGTAGGAAGATAGTGTTGTAGGTAGTGAACGGTCGCTGAAACTGAGTATAAGATTACATAATACGAGACTCTAGAATGAGTGAGCATTATAAAGGTAAAATAAATTCAATCGGTTTTAAAATAAGTAATACCTGTTTTGCACCTTATGTTTATTAAGCTTGAATGTGTTGACCAAATTGCTTTAGGATTGTGGTAGTATTTCCAAATCTTGAACCGACATGATTTAAATTCCTAAACCCCACCCCACCCCCCCACCCCCCTACCCCCCACCCCTAATCACTAATAGATGGTAATAGTATCATATTATGATGTAAGGAGGTTAGATTAGAAGTAAGAGAAGAAAGAACTGAGAAGTGTGAAGTGCTGAGTTCAACTGTCTAATTAGGAGATACAATAGTTAAACAATGACAAACGACCAATATTTGGCATCAATCTGAACTTTAAAAGGGTTATAGAAAAATAAATTAGGTACCTATTAATAGTATACGGATAAAGATTGAAACTCTGCAATGCTTCCATCCTAATAAATATATGAATACTACCAACATACTGTTGTCCTACACACAGAGAAGCATTGATATCGATAGGTAATTTTATAATTGATAGACTTATATTAATAATTGGGTCAAATTTTCTCACGATATTGTCCTAGATAAACTTTAAAAAATAATATTAATTAATAATGTCATATTGTTACTTAGCCTGTACCGAACGCATGTTTCATGTATAAGATGATAATGCAGGCCTTAAAATAAATGAAATATATTAAAATACGAAATCTTTCAGGTGACGTACGCTACTGCAATACCATACAAAAAGACTCACCCCAATCTTCGGCAAATCGTGGTAGCAGATGTCATCGACAAATTCGAGTTCAGTAAGTATTAACGACGATAATTACACAGTAACGGGAGAACAAAGATAATGACGTAGATATATGGAAGTAATTTACTCGGCAATAAGTTGTATCTTCGAAAGTATCCTATGTCAAGCTTGTCATATTATGTTATCTTATTATTACTTTTTACATGGGAATTACGATTATTTTGATACACTAAATATATGTATAGCTTCATCACATGACAACAAGAAGCTCTATGTAACTACACATCACAAGGCATCAATGAAATAGCAAAATTTCAAGGTCATTGAGATGAAAAAAAACAAATAGGCAACACTAACATGGTGTTGTTTAAGTGTGTAAAATTATTATCTCATCCAATTAGTAGTTTTCCAAACAGACATGATAAATACTTGTTAAAATAAAATGGAAACCCATTAAAAATTATAATTAATTATATAAGTAACACTGAACAGAATACTGGCAATACATTGCATAGGTACCACTGAATATACAAATTCAGGTTGAAACTGTATTCCTAAATGTATATAGAGCGTGATTAATATAAAAAAGTAAACAAGACTATAAGAAAGTAAATAATAAAAACGAATTTATGTGGTATTTACGTGTGAATTTGTGTGATTTGTGAGGTTTAAAATTAAAACTAATTTACTCTAAAAGAATAAAGATTTGTTTTCTTTTCCACAGCCCATGCGATGGATTTTAAAAAGGTGATAGCAAAAGAAATAGATTTAAAAGACATGCACATGATGTACAAAACGATGATAGTAATTGCCAACAGGTCACTCACTCACGAGAACATTCAGAAATTCTTGTTGGATACAAATGAGCGATACGACTTGGTGATTGCTGAATGGTTGTACCACCATCTTTACAGTGGGTAAGATTTATTCAATTATAAATCACTAGAGTTTGTAATAAAACAATTTGGCCCAGTTTTGATATGGAGAAAAGTGCAAAATATGGTTTGCCTTACTCTTTCTTTCTTTCTCGTCATTTATAATAAACTGCCTAAGCTTTGGAGAGAAATGCCTCTATCAGTATTTAAAATCAGACTCCGAAGCTTTTTAACCCATAAAGCATACTATACTGTCAGCGAATTCCTTACTGAGAAATCATTTTGAATAAGCATTGTCTATCTTTGTAATATCAATTGTGTTACATTACAGTGATCTAGATAAGTTGTGTTGTTGCCTTTATTGTCTTAGAGTTAAATTATAATTGTTTGCATGCCTATAGGCAAAATATGGCTGGTCCCAACTTTTATCTGTTCATCACCATGCAAAATAAATGACTTACTTACTTACTTTCTTACTGACATATTGAATGATATTTCTAATGATAATTTATTAGTTGTAATGATTTTTGTTTGAATAATAATGTAATAATTTATTAATTGATATTTTGAATGATTAATAATTGTAATAATAATATCTGAATTAATCTGGTTTTAAAATGTATGTTCATAATAATAATAATGTTTCGTATATAATGTATAAATGTTTGCATGCCGAATGGTAAAATATGGCAGAGCTTTAATGTGATAAAACAACTATTTTGTATTACCCATATTTGCAAAATAAAACTATTCTATTCTATTCTATTTTATTCTATTCTATTCTATTCTATTCTATTTTATTATATTCTATTCTATTCTATTCTATTCTATTCTTTTCTGATTAATTTTGTTGCGGGATCCAATGCAGTTGTACCATATCTTCGGGTCTTGTACAGCTTCATTACTTCGGCGTATTTCTGGTGGTCGCCACTGTTGATTCTGGCTTTCAGGATTTGCGGTGGTTTGGGACACTATTCCCAAACCACCGCAAACGGCGCTGATCCCAATATCAAGGTACAATTGTGCCAAAAAAACTTAACTCAGAGTTAGTTATTGACACAAGGTTAAATTACTAAACGTCGTACATAATAGGCCCGTATTAGCATCTAATTCGAACTTAAAAGTAATCATCATTTTTGTCAAACACAGGTGTTTTATTGCTCTTATCTCCAATGTTCCTGACGTTTCCTGGTATATCTATACATATTATAGAAACATCATTTTGAATACATGTCAATTTCAGATTTTCAGCTATTTTCAACTGTCCCTTTGTCTGGTCATCATCTATGGAGCCTCATCCAGTTATCCTGAGTTTGATCGATGAGGTTGGGAACCCTGCTTACTTCCCCGACCACATGTCACCAATGTCACCACCTTTATCATTTTCGCAGCGGATTGGTGAACTGTGGAATGTCCTCTACTTATATAAGGTTATATGGTAAGTAAACATGTAACACACTAACAAATTCTTTAACTTGTTTTATTGGTACATATTCATGGAACACACAAAAGATAAACAGTACAGTCTTCCTCTTAGCGTATCCTATGGCACTTTAAGTTGAGTTGGATCAGAACTTCTTTCTTTCTCCTTCCGTCTATCAATTCCTGAAGCGTGCAGATATCAGAACACGCAGTACACGATAACAAGTATCCCATTATTTGAGGAAGAACACCACATTTTCACCCCAAACTGGAATGTCATCATCATCAGCTGGAAGACGTCCACTCTTGGACGAAGGCCTCCTTCGAGCGTGGGTGTCATAATCCCCACGATTGGCAGGGTCTTAGAGATCGCAGTAAGGTTGTTAAGGATACGAAAGCGGCTGCTGCCGTACTTCCGGATTTCCGGATTTTTGTAGTGGATTGTACATTAATAAAGAAATAAAATGTATTTGAAAATACTGACCCTACTACAAAACATCTTTTACGGGTAGAAGGCCACACTATTTATGAGAATCATACGCATGTTTTATGATATACTTGAGTATTACGCAGATGAAGTCACGGGCAGAAGTTAGTCTATAAATGTATACCTAATAATTAGTAAATAACTCTAAACAGGTCTTTAAAGGATTTCGAGCAGCAGGCATACCAAGCTTCTTTCGGTGCAGCAGCAGCTAAGAGAGGAATCACACTGCCTACAATGGAAGAAGTAAAATATAATGCCTCCCTGGTTTTAGGCAACTCCCATATTTCGTCGGGTGAACCTCAGAGGCTGCCTATTAATTACGTTCCTATTTCTGGATATCATATTCAAGACGAAGTTCCACCACTTCCAGAGGTAAAAACTTGAATTTGCTATCAAACTGGCTGAATATAATAAGAATATTTAAATACATGTGTAGACATTAGTAACCAATCATCACAAAGTTAATCTTTTCTAAAAACACTTTATTTTAGCCGTGTAAACTTAGAGTTTAAGTTGCATAGGAAAAAATAATTTATTTATTTATTTATTTTATTAGGTTTACCAACAACTGTTTACACTGATTACAGAGACATAATACATTCAATAAACTAAATTACAGCGCAACAATTACTTATAGGTAAACACCACATGCACAAATAAATTCTTAAAATAAGCTAACTTACTAAGTAATAAGCGCCAATAGGTATTCTATTAAATTTGTTTATGAAAACAGTAAATGTAAAAGAAAATTTGATTAATTATTAACAACATTGGTAAATACATAAATTAAAGAATTATATTATGTCGATGAATCAAATCGATAAAATTAATAAAATTGATACAGCTTGATAAAATTGATGATGATGACTAAACATCGACATAAAATTAAAATTACATTACATTCATAAATTCAATTCAAATAGTTAATTAATAATTAAAATTAAATAATTAATCATAATAATGAAACAATTAATAATTAAAATCAATTAAAATAACATTAATAAATTGGTGAATTGATAAATTAGTTAACTGATAAATTGGTAAGTTAATAAATTGATAAATAAAAGCATAAATGAGAATGTGATAAAGTTAATAAATAATAACAAAAATTTACACAATTATATAATTATATCAGGGGTTGCTTGGTAAATGATTAAGGATGGCTTTCTGTTTAGCAAGAGAGTCAAAGTGAAGGTCGATAATATCACTGTAGCCATTTACCGCCTTGCACATTCTTGCAATAGGCGAATTGGCTCCCAAAACTGTTCTTCTAAAAGGCGTACATAAAGGTGTGATGGCACTACGCGGGATTCTAGACGGCACACGAAAATTGAAAAGGGCAAGTAAGCTGGGGCTGTCTATTTTATGCTTAAAGACCTTGTAGGCAAACATTGCTTCTATTAGGTGTCTACGTCTGTCCAGTGAGGTCATGTTAAAATGCTTAAGTCTTTTATTGTAAGAATATATTTTTTTGGCGATACCATTCGAAAATGCGAGGTGCCAAGCGAAGCGTTTCTGGACACGTTCTAGTCGCAATGAATGTGTTGCGTAGTGAGGACGCCAAACTACACTATTATATTCCAGGATACTACGAATGAGACTGTTATACAGCAGTATTTTAGTTCTATTGTGACGAAATGTTTTACAATTTCTCAGGACGAACCCTAATATTTTCGAAGCTCTTTTTATTATACTATCGAGGTGAGGTGTGAAGGTTAACTTCTTGTCAAACAGTACACCGAGGTCCTTTATTGTTTCAACTTGTTTAATTTCGACTCCGGATATATGGTAACTACTGCATATTGGGATGTTCCTTCTTGTGAATGTCACATGGTAACATTTTTTTGAAATTTAGTTCCATTTTATTATTGTTGCACCATTGAACGAGACGATCAAGGTCACCCTGTAGTTGCAATGGATCATGTTCAGACTTTATAATTCTCAAAAACTTTAAATCGTCAGCGTACATAAAAAAATCCGAGTGCAGAAAGCACCGTGGAATATCGTTAATAAAGTAAATACATAAAATTGGGCCCAAGTGCCATCCCTGTGGAACACCGGAAGTAACGCTTTGTAGAGATGACTGATAACCATTCACGACAACAAAGAAAAATCTATCCGTTAAATACGAACCCAGCCAATCCAACAAAGATCCAGAGATACCGTAGGCGCGCAACTTAATCATTAAAATTTGGTGCGAAACTTTGTCAAACGCTTTACTGAAATCCGTATAAATAACGTCAGCTTGATAGCCTGCATCAATAGCCTTTGCGAGAAGTTCTGTAAAAGGGACTAAATTTGTACAAGTTGAACGGGTCTTAACAAATCCATGCTGATGGTCGCTTAAAAAAATCTTTAAGTGATTTTGAATATATGGACATATCAGTGATTCAAATACTTTGGCAAATGAGGATAAAATTGATATAGGCCTGTAATTGGTTACAACGTCTTTGTCATCTGATTTGTGAACCGGAACCACTTTTGCGATTTTCCACTCTGAAGGAAATTTACTAGTTGTCAGTGATTTGTTATAAATTAACATAAGAGGGTAAACCAACTCAGATGAACATGCAACAATAAAAACTGGAGGTATTCCATCAATCCCAGCTCCTTTCTTTGGATCTAGGCTTTTCAGTTTTTTGTGGATACATTCACAGGAAATAACTGGAGCAGTTAGACCCAAAATATTATTTTCTAAAAAGTGCATGGATTCAGAATTGTATTCAACTCCACTACTATCATCCGGGCTGTAAACAGACGAGAAATAGTCTGCAAATAGGTCACATACTTTTGAGCCGTCAGAAGTAGTAGTAGTTCCATCAGTCATGGTTAAGGGATAAGCACATGAACCTCCTCGTTTAGCTTTTAGATAAGTCCAAAGTAATTTAGGGTTAGATGCCAATTCGTCTTCTAAATGTTTTGTGTAATCCTTGTAACAAGTAGATGCCAGATTTTCACAACGTTTGCTAATTAGTTTGAGCTCTATTGCATCTAATGGGTTTTTATACTTTTTAAAACGCTTTCGAATCTTATTTTTTTCATTCAATATTTTAATCAACTTACGGCTAAACCATGACGGGTATTTTCGGTTTTTAGGTTTACGTAATGGCAAAAATTGTTGTATTGCAGCACCAATAGTATCGTAGAAGACCCTCAACATCTCATTAACATCACTTTGGTCACCGAATAGTGAATTCCAGTCCAACTCTTTTAAGAAATTACGAATTGTATGATAATCCGCCCTATAGAAGTCAGGAGTCGCCTTTCCTATACTGTAGCGGAGACTTGCTACTCTGTCAAATGAGATAACAATGTCTAGAGGGGGGTGCTGTTGATCCACTTTGCTTAAGGGATACATGCTTTCATTTACACAACATAATGGTATTGTCGAGAGTACAAGATCCAATACACGACCAGCGGCATTCGTAACAAAGTTATATTGTTTCAACATGTTAAACACATGTAAAATCCATCAAAACTTCATTAATAGTATCATACATATACATATAATACATATAATAGTATCATGGTATATAGCCTAGTCTTATCCCAACTATGTTGGGGTCGGACGCAACTGAATAGGTACTTGTATTTTACATGGAGCAACTGCCTTCCACAACTAATTTACCGGGTAACACGATACCCTTTGGTAAGACTGGTTCTCAGACTTTATAGCTTCTAGTTAACCCTTATCCCTGCATATACACACTTACTTTCAGTCGCACCGTTAGGGGTACGCACACAGCCATTATTACCACTCAGAAACCTACACATACCTGTTATAACTCACATACACACTTACACTTAAACACATTTACACACCAGCACACAAATGTATGGTTTAACCACACTCGCGCTAAACATTCTGGCTACAGCTGTTCCTTCATGACTAACTGCCCTATATGACCTAACACTGTCATCTATAACGACTGTCAAAAATATATATTATTCACATACAATAATAAACTCACATTTCAGAACTTACAAAAGATTTTCGATACTGCACCTCATGGAGTTATTTACTTCAGCATGGGTACTATGATGCCGAGTAAAACCATGCCAATGGAATTGAAAAGAGATTTCTTAAACATGTTCAGTAAATTAAAGCAGATTGTCATTTGGAAAATAGAAGAAGAATTGACTGATATACCGAAGAATGTTCATATGGTGAAATGGGCTCCTCAGCCGAGTATATTAGGTGAGCTTGAAATGTATTTCGAGGAATTTAGAGTATAAAAGCTGACTTTTAATGCAATTCTTTGCGCATCTTTCAGCCGAGAGTATATGTGTAATTAATGATATAATCAGCCCTAAAATATAAAAGAAAATATGAACCGGTTTGTAGTGCATTTTTTCGGTGAACAGCTGATATTTTTTTTCATATTCAGATGGTCTCAAAGTAAAAGTTTGTCGATCTCATAAGTAAATACTTTGACCACCTGAAAGTTGCCCAGCGAATCAAAGTCAGCCTGTCGGTGTATTCTGTAAAAATCTCCCTAGGTGAAGTAAGATGAAGCGAATTTGGTGTGAGCTAGCATTCCGCATGATACTGGTAATTCATAAGTCATCTAGATCATCTTCATCATACCAGCCTATTGCCGTCCACTGGTAATCGTATGCCTCCCCCAAATATCGCCAACCAACCCGGTCTTGGGCAACCCGCACCCATCCCCTGCCATCCACTTTCAAATCGTCGGACCACTACGCTTGGCCAAACGCGGTCTCCACTAAAGCGTGTCTGCTTCAACTACCGTCTGTCCATCTGCAGATAAGGCCGGCACACTTCCATTTCAGCGTCTTCCGATTCGACGCGCAATGTCGGTGACTATAGTTAATTTAGATCACTTTGCCTAAATTCACCGAAGGAAATTTAAACAGAATAGCTCTCCTGCATATCGAATACCCATACTTGAAATATGATTCACGAAGTTAGTTTATATTACGAAGTACTTTTATTGGAATAACGCAACCCATTGAATTTACATTTCCTCATATATTCGTCGATTTTCCTCCAATTTAATCAATAAGTATTTTAAAAACTGTTTTTACTATAATATATCTACTGCAACATTAAAAACCCATGTTCCTTTTCACTTCGATATTTACAGAGTAATCTTTTACAATAGTTTTATTGCTGTTCACAACTGTCGATAACAGCGGTCAGAAAACCGCAACAATGCCATCAGTATCCGATGTATCAGAGGGATTAATAATGACACGCCGATCTGTTTCTACAATTTAATTTCTTTCTTTGTTTATAAAATTCGATATTTTTTACAAAAATGTATATCGGAAATTATATATATCATGTAAAATCGAAAGCTTTTTCTTTCACTGATCACACAATCTCGAAAATTGCTTGACCTATGAATTGTTTAGCAGGTAGGTAGTAGACGTCTCCTAGACGTCAACTTCTACATGGACGAAGTCGCGGATAAAAGCTACTTAGTATTTTATTACAGTAAAACATTATTTTGATATAATGTGAGAAACCCTCATATTGCAAAGCAAGCAAATGTTACCCGCCTGTAGTATATTTTTGGAGTTATCTTATATAAAATTAAAATTTTAATCAAAGTAAATTTCATAGATCCTGCCCGCAAATTCGTTAGCCTAGGCTTCAGAATTAGCCAAAATCTTAAATTAACTAACGAGGATACAAAAACGGGATACATCTAATGTTAAGCTGGATCAAACTCTATAAATAAGTGTTCCAAATTTCTGCTTATTCCGTTCAGCCGTAACTCAACGACTGTCGGGTAAAAAATGTAAGATCAAACCTTCGCTACGTATGCGGTACATTTGACATTCTAGAGTAACACATTTTCATTCATCAATCCTCACAAACATTCGTTTATAATAGTAGTAGAATGTACTCCTGTCTCAAAAAAAATTGTTTTGTTCACTAGCTCACCCGAACTGCAAACTCTTCATCACTCACGGAGGTCTACTGTCAACCACGGAAACCTTGCACTACGGAGTTCCTATTATCGGTATACCATTGTTTGCCGACCAGTTCATCAACGTCATGAGAGCTGTCCGCAAAGGTTTTGGACTGCAAGTAGACTTAGGTTATGATACCCCAGCTAACCTGAAAGTGGCTATAGAGAAAATACTATCAAATCCCAAGTAAGTGGACCAGCATAAGAGTACTTTTGGGAAGTTTTGTAATACGAATATGCCTCTTATGTGATTTGTAATATGGTTTGTTTCAAATTTGCAGATACAGCGAAAAGGTAAAAGAGCTATCGTTTATCTACCACCATCGGGAAACCAAACCAGGTGCCTCGTTAGTGCATTGGATCGAACATGTCATAGAAACCAAAGGTGCTCCTCATCTTCGCTCCCCCGCCCTCCACGTCCCATTGTACCAGAAACTTTTCTTAGATCTGATAGCTTTAATACTCCTTGGAGTAATCGTTGTGGTACGAATGGCGAAAAACTTTATTGGTTCAAGTAAGAAAAATGACATTAAAAAAAAGAGAAGTTAATGACCAAAGAGTTATAGCTAATTGGAGTGTTTGTTATGATTGATACTGTTCAAAATAAACATAATTTTGTTTTTTATTGGTCAATTAATATGTAGTTATTTCAGCACATACCTAGATACTTATCTCATGAAATTGTAACCGATGAAACGTAGTTAAGTGCCTAAAGTTTTCAATCCCACACATGTCGGTACGAGGGTGACCGCAAAACTTTTCCATGTAACCCTAAATAACCTAAGGTCGCCCCACATATAAAATCCATTCGTCCCCAATTTTCAACACGCACCAACCCGTCCGGGAATAAGGTCTGGCTTTATTTAAATCTTTTGTTTGTTTAGGTATCCCAATGTTTTAATAGTATCGAACACACTCTTTTCCACTCCGTTTAACAAAATTATTATGAAAATTACTCATTTAATAGGTTAGGTAGTAAACTGTGACCCTTGAATTATTTTCTGAATGTTTTAAGGGTTTAGGAATTAGTATGAAGATAAGTGGGTTGGTGGTTTTATATCCTTCCTTTTCTGAATTATGCTGAATTTAATAAAATTACAATTATGTTTAAAGGACTGTTGCTTTTTACTCTAAATGCGACAGTCTGCTGTTTTTTCTGACAGTTGTAATTCTTGCGGAGTCATTAACAGTGCAAGAATTAAAACTGATCGACAAAACCAAATTAAGACCGACATTTATAAGCAGTGCGGTACCGCAGTACTTTTATGAGTACCAGGTTTACTCCAGGGTCCACTTGACAAAGGGATGTCGGTAAAGTATCAATACCAACTTTCAATAAAGAACATGAAGTCTGTCCAGTTAGTAATTTCACAATAAGAGCCGCCAAAGCAAGATTCAACCAACGTTTCCGAACTTCATCGAACTTGCCCGAACTTAGCACTCTGCACTTAGATGGTTTAAAGGTTAGAGTTGTTTAACTTGAAGAGAAAAATGAATTTAAAAATAACAAGAATCTGTTTAAAATAAACAATAATTTAGAATATAATAGATATTATTCGATTTTAGTATTTAGATCCTCAAAATATTATTTAAAGCAATATAATTAATAGTCGATAAATCATTTCAAAGGGCACGAAAATCCACTGGGTATAAAATGCCTAGGACGGGTCTATGTAGCTTGGAGGAGGGTTGTGGTTTAGCTGAGGACGTCTTTTGACTGTAATTATGATGATGATAATGCAGGGCAGGAGAACATTGATAAAGGGAGGCCATGTAGAAGCCAGCCAAAAAAACAATTATGGAAACTTTTCTCCAAGGGCTCCCCATTGGGAGCCCAAAATCATCAAAATCAGTCAATCTGTATCAATCATCATTCAAAATTTTGTAACAAAACTTTAACAAAATGTTAACAAAATTTATGTTTTATTGTTTATATGGGCCAACCTGTAAACAATTTAGTCATCATCCCCACAAAATGACCAAATCGAGGATAAGAAATAAATGAAGTTTGTCGCAAATAGTTCTGTAACCATTTCTGAGAATAAATACACGTATAACGTAGCCTGTTGTGCCGGCTGCGTGTCGTTTACAAGCTGTGACACTCAACTAAGCAAAATAGGTTACTGGGATTCACGACCGTTGTAGGTAGGTAAACTAATGTTATTTCTACTTAAACTATTTTCTCTTACAATTTGCTAAAACGCATTACGTTGTGTGCGTGTTGTAATACTTCTAATCATTATATAAGAATTAGGTAGGTTATCTATATACATATAATAAAACAGTAACAAAACTGTGTCTGTACATTGAATATATTAAAAAAAAAAAAATTGAGGGGGGTTTAGAAATTTTTAGGAATTTTTTTTTTGGATTCGTGCTCTATTACTGTTAAGTAATAGAGCACGAATCCAAAAAAAAAATTCTGTCTGTTTGTCTGTTTGTTTGTACACGCTAATCTTCGGAACTACTGGGCGGATTTGAATGATTTTTCTTTTGTTGTATAGGTATTAAGTCTGGGCAACATATAGGCTATAATTTATTTTGGAAACTTGAACACCTGATGCAGAACCGCAACAGACCAGCTAAACTATAAGAGATACAAAAATAGTACCATAGCAAAAATTGTTCCACGTGATGAGCATTTTCTGCTGAGATAATAAATTTGAAGATCTGGAACACCTGATGTGGAACTCCAAGAGCCCAGCTACACCATGACACATATAGGAATGACGTCTTAGCAAAAGTTGTTCGGTCTGATGGGCATTTCCTGTTGACTTATAAAAGTCGAAGATCAGAAACATCTGATGTAAAAATCAAAGCTATCACTAATTTCACTGTATCTTATAAAATAACATAAGCTGGGAGTACCTCCATGCGGTGAAGGCGGTAACAGTTACTGTTTAGGACTGATTTTTGATGACGATGGTATATCATTGAAAATTTGACTCTACTGGCCAAAATTCCCATTATTTATTTTATTTTATCGAATAAATATGCCTTCGGGGTTATGTTATATGGGTGTTTAATTTCCTTTTCCATTTATCTTCGTGACACGGTAGCCTACCCGGTAACGCAGGGCAGCAGTCACTTAGATTTTAATTGATCAGGTACAAT
Source organism: Charanyca ferruginea (assembly GCA_947361185.1). Lineage (NCBI taxonomy): Eukaryota > Metazoa > Arthropoda > Insecta > Lepidoptera > Noctuidae > Charanyca > Charanyca ferruginea. The sequence goes on along the minus strand of OX376077.1, from coordinate 15,642,625 downwards.
AAAACTATAACCTTGCCTAGAAAGAGGTCAAATCTTTCCCAATGTTCCAAAGGAGCTAAAAGATTGAGGATCATACGATCCCAAGAATCTACCGAAGAGCGTCAGGAGAGACTTGATGCTGTTTGAGAACATCAGGCTGCAACTCGCTCCGTGGAAACCTCTTCAGATCGCGACGCACGCCTGCGTTCTCAGCGTATTTACGCATCTACATCTAGGTCTATATGATGCGCGAATGACCGCTGATCGTGAACGTCATAAGTACATTGTCTCGCGAGTCGGAGACGTTCACGGATAGAGAGCTGCGCTTGAGTTCTCAGCGTATCTACGCATCTGCTTCTCGCATCTGCTGCTCTCTGCATTGTCTCGCGAATCGGAACCGATACAGATTCACGCTTGAGTTCTCAGCGTATTCGCACATCTACTAACAAGTCTTTTGAACCGAATGATGAACGTGATGCACGACTAACTGCTGATCGAGATTATCACACACTAGCGACCCGACCCAGCTTCGCATGGGCCTATAGCCTTCCTCGGTAAATGGACTATCCAACACAAAAAGATTTTTTTAATTCGAATTAGTAGCTCCTGAGATTAGCGCGTTCAACCAAACAAACAAACAAACTTCAGCTTTATAATATTAAGTATAGATTGTCCCGAACACGCACACAACAAAATATTCATAATCAGTTAGAAAGTGATAGAAAAAGAATTGCTGGAGTACGGCATGAAGAGACAGAAGAAGAGCGCAACGAACGTTTGAATTCTGATCGACTTCGACATTCTCTGAACAGAATGTCGATATCATCTGAAGAATCGGATGTGTCTCAAGATATAGCCGTAGGTCATGGCGACCTTCCTTGGGTTGATAAGGATCGGAGTTCATTTACGTATACTCCTATGATTGACTACGCCACATATTCCGCCATCGGAGGTATGATTCAAAATTGTACTTTTTGAACGTCTCTTCGGTCCGGGCTCTTAGAATTCGACATCAGACGTTTCAGATCTTCGATTTTGCTGACCCCGTTGTCGCTGGAATAAGCAACAGGATCCGCGTACGAAGTCGGGGGCAGAAGCTAGTACTTAATAAGGATTTTTTATTTTACTATTATCATTTTAATAGGAACTCAAAGAAAATAAAGTCAGACACTTGTATTACAATTGTATGGCGATAAATAAATAATAATGTCGACAAAAAATGAAGAAATCTTTTTGTAACGGGACACAAACTGACTATTTTGAGGCTACCACGTACGGTGTAAACGGCAGCGGCTGTTCTACGTATTCAATAGAGCTGTGTTTATCTCATTATTAAATTTTACGTGGTAATGTTACTACCTTTTGGGCACTTGTCAAATTTAGAGCGATGTGGACGAGTTTTTTGAAGCCCTATGAGCCCAAAAGAGCACAGGTACATAATTTTTTTTTATTATTTATAAGTTCTGTTCATATTTGTTTAGTGTGTAAATATTGTAATAAAATCTTATTAATATGAGCATTGTTAAATTAGCCAGAAACTCTAGACTACCTACCTACCAAAATTGTATGCTCAGTATTCACTCTATATAGTGATTGAATATAGAAGGTAGGTTACTAAAATCCGAAAAGTTTTTAATTCGTCTTAGCAAAAACACCCAAGAAAATCAAACACTATTGTTTGAAATAAAAATCATCCATTAACGTTATCCCTCGTCGTCACTTAAACCTTAAACTGTGGTCTATTACACGACCAACTACAGGGTAAACTTTATGCTAAATTTGATCTGGAAACTCAGCACCTTAGTTCGTCGTAGCTTCAAGCAGTACTTGAGATGCACCTAACTTTAACATTGTTTGGAACTCTGAAGTTAAGTGTTAAAATTAATCTGTAATTGCGAACATGGATTACATTAATTATTAACTCACTTGTTTGCTGAGAGTGTTTCTTCTGAACCTGCCATGATACCGCAGGAAATATAATACAGCTTGACTTTTAATTTACTAGCTATCTGGCCAATAGCGGCGTGGCATGGCGTTTAATGTATTTTTGAAAGAAACAGTTTTTTTTATTTTAGGGTTTGGGTCTCACTGACCAAAGGATGGGCATCAGCGTCCTTCTGAATACCGTAACACCTACTGTGATCGCCAACATGCATCGGCCAAGCATGGTGATTACGGCTGAACCCCCCCTTGGGAAAGACCTATGCCAAGCAGTGGGCGTCTAAAGGCCAAAGGACATGATGATGATGGGTCACTATGGTCGGCCACACTGTTCCCAAACCACTACAACTTCTTTATGCCAGAATCAATAGTGGCGACCACCAGAAGCGCCGAAGCAATGAAACTCGACGAGTCCCGGAGTAGTAATATCTTTGTTTTAAATGTGTTTATTTAATTGATTGAAAAGTATGTACAATGTTTATAGGCATAATAAAAAAGAAAACGTATAACTATAAAACTAATACAATAAGCCATTAAACAATTCCTCCTCATCACCGTCATCTGGAAATGTGCCTCTCTCTTGGCTCTTTTCATCTTTTCTTGCATCTTACCTCTGTCCAAGGTAAAACCATAGCAAAAGTTTTAATTTTCATAAGTAATTTTACTGCCTGAAATATGACCCTTAAAATAAAAATCAGGCCGCGTATTACAATTTGCTAAATAAAATTAAAAGTCACTATATTAATATTTTTTTTTATGATTAACACAAATGCTCGCGAATTTGCCCGCGTGAATTTTGTAACAGATCTCTATTTTTTTGACAATAAAATACCTATAGTCTATAGCATTCACGAATAATGTTACCCATGAGTGAGACTTTTTAAAATCAGTTAAGTATTGTTTACGTTTATCAAAATAATTACAATACGAAAAATCTTTTCTCTTTGCAATGTTTATATAATCATACTTCATGCATAAAGGTACAAATGCTTAATGCCTTAGGCATGCTCTATCAGTCAACTTTGGGTGGTGAAGAGATAACAACTCAGGTGTTTTAAAAATAGTTAAAATATAAATACGTAAACTACATTACAGTTAGTAAGTAGGTACTACTTTGGTGTGTAGTTTTAATTCAGTCTCTCTTTCACCTTTCTGCCTGCTTTAGACAGTGCCTCCCAAATAAATACAATAAGAAAAAATCAAACCTACTCCGCAAGCAATTGAAACACCTAAGTATTATATTTGGGTACAGTCCCCACAAGAAAATCTGATTATTAATAACTACTCTACTCATATAAAACTCACACACACTTTACACTTGAAATTCTCACAGAGTATATAAAATATACTACATATACTAAATATTTATTATGTATAACAACATAATAAAAGTAAACGCAAAGCTAATAATTAAAGGAGTCAATACGCGAATCGTGTTTTACGTGTGTGGTACACACGGCTATACATTTCCAGTATAAGCTGATCTCTCATTGTATGGAAATTCTTTACTATGTGAGATCAACTTATACTGGAAATGTATAGCTTGATATGTAGCCGTGTGTACTGAACATCAGACTCGCACTCGAACTCGAACTTACACTTTTTATTGATTGCTCGATTAATCCTAAACTACAATAAAAGCGATCTTTTATTGCTGAAAATCTCTAATAAGAAGTTCAGTTTCAAGACAACTTACAAAGACAGTTTTTACCAAAAAATTGCTGGGTACCCTAGGTAACAACTATAACATAACATTACCTAACCCATTTCGCAACATTTTTGCCTAGAACAATGACACAACAAGCTCATATTATGTTATATGATCATCTTACTATGCATGGGCAGGGAGTTGCTTCACTACATGTTGAAGTAATGGTTATTCAGAATAATTTCGGAAAGTAATACCTACCTTGTTTTGTAGAGAAATTGTTATTGCGAGGTACATTTGATTGTTATGTAGACAGAACACGGTTAGGTACAAAATAAATAATGCTGCGGATTTAACGTCGGCTTACGTTTAACGAACCTCCCAAATAGATTATAGTAAATGATCTCCAAAAATAGTAAATGATCACCAACATTTAACCAAAGAATTGTAGAAATGTATGGGTTTGACTGTAAAAAGCGATTTCTGGCGTAGGGGGTCACAGTTCTAGCCTAACCTAACCGTGTCGGATTCGTCCCAGGGGGGACTTAAGGGTCCTGAGATTTGGTGATTATTTACTAGTTTTGGTGGTCATTTGGTGACTAAGATTTGGTGATTATTGGAACGAAGTTCCTTATCGCGCGTTGTGAAAGGGGGCTAGACCGAAAAAAATCTTACGAAAAGTTGTCACGACACTTTTTGCTATAGTAAGCTAAATTGAATCGTTGAAACTGTCAAATAGAGTTCATTATTAGTTGAATGGCGGCTTTTCTACGAAAATATTGGAGCGAATTAAAACCTTATTTTTACACATTAACCGTGAAATTCGGTTGCACATAGCTCCTATTGTCCGGTCGGGCACCAGCCTATACGTTTCTCAGAATAATTTTATCATACCTAGTTTGGTAAAATTTCAATTTTTAACCGTTTACGTCTACAAAATAAAGTCCGAATTCGCTTTTCGTAGAATATGTTTATGTATTTAAAGGCGGCGCGGCGAACTCTTTGAACTAGGTACCTACGGCGATATGTTTAGTACCTAAGTTTATTCGCTCAAATAGTGGCGGTACCTACCTCAATGACATCGGAATTATCATTGCGTGATAATTCCGATGATAACGACCTACGAGATAAGTCCACCTTTCACTGTGAGACTGTGTGGATTGTGAAAACGAGTGTAAATTTTAAGTCGATAATTAAGCCATAGAATACGTAGGTTAGGTAGGTAGGTAGGTAGTTACTGTACCTACTTCTATGTTTTGTTTAGTAGGTACCTATTGAAAGTTTGGGTTTGGTAATCATTAGCTTTCTATCGGTCGCGGTCATCAGTAGGTAACCACTGCACCTTATCGCTCTAGGTCACAGAGTACTTTTCTCTAGGTTTTACACTAGCGACAACAATATTTTTTTTGATTTGATTAAAATGTTTTGGTTTAAATTAAGCCAGTGGGAGCTTAGGTGGGTACCTAGGTAGGTAGTGGTGCTTAGATACTTTTATCATTGGCGAATTATTTGTAGTTGTAAGTAGGTAAGTGAGTAGGTACTCTTTTGCTAGAAAAAGAAAGGCAGGCAGGCATAGGTACCTATAGGTGCTATAGGTAACCTATTTAAATAAATTAGAGCTATTCACAAACACAGTTTTAATCAACTTTGGCTTAATTAAAAAACTTACCTATTAGGTATAAAATTTACACTTCCCTGTATCGAAGCAACTGCTCAATATGGTGTCCATTTCGCTCGATACATAAACGGGCACGTTTAATTAAATTGTCTTTTAATTTTATTAATGTGTCTCTGTCACTTTTCACAATATTAAAAGCGTTCACTATCGCACTTCTTAAGTCATCTCGAGTAGTATACTCCTGGGTATAAACGAGCCTTTCTCGGACCACAAATAAAAATCCAGCGGTGTCAAGTCAGGGCTCCTTGCGGGCCAAGGCACTGGGCCACCACGACCTATCCACCGCTCACCAAACTCACTATTTAAATGCGCACGCACTGAAGTAGCATAATGAGCGGGACATCCATCATGCTGATAGAACATGCCGCGTAAGTATGCCAGAGGCACATCCTCTAACAACTCCGGTATGGTATTTTGCAGCATCTCCAGATAAACGAAAATTGAGCCTACTGATTAAGTTTATATAACATTATATTTGTTAATAATAAAAAAAATATTATTATAACTTAAAAAAAATAAAATTTTATTACAATTCCTTCACTAATTAATCGAAAGGAACTTCGTTCCATCCGGGTGTCCCTTGACACCTCTCAAGTTTTTTACTATTTTTAGTGGTCATTATATTTATTCCCTTTAACATCTTCATCACTACCTACATTTCATCTGTGTTTGTTCAGGCTAATCTCAAAAATACAGATTTTCATTTGGATCCCAATATAAAGAGGAATTATTTAGTAAGATTATAGGCAATCATGATGATAATGATGGGCTACTAGTTATACATAAATAAAATAAATGTTTGTATGTTTGTCGTCAATGCGGTCTTAAACCATTGATATAATGCAATTTACTAACACTTTTGGTTTTATTGTGTTAGTTTAAATTGAAACGCCGCCGCCGCACAAAACAAAACAAATTATCCTTTAAGATTGCGTAACAACAAGTGAAAGCGTAGCGTCGACGACAGAAAAGAAAATACGTGGGGAGTGGGGTTCCCCGCGGGACATGTATAAACCTGTTCGTACATGTTGACCACGGTCGATATGCTTCGACGGACTTCGACCTCCGAATAAAACCTCCGATTTCAAAGTGTCAGAGCCGAAATCGGAACCGGAGTCGGAGTTGAAGCTCCGTAACATCCCTAATGCACACTAGGGATGTTACGGAGCTTCGACTCCGACTCCGATAAATCGGAACTTCCGAATGATATTACATATCCGGTTCCGACTTCGGGTCCGACACTTTGAAATCGGAGGTTTTAATCGGAGGTCGCAGCATATCGGCCGCGGTCAACATGTACGAACAAGTTTAAGCATCTCTCGAGGGAACCCTACTCCCCACGTGTTATCTTTTCTGTCGTCGATAAGTCTTTCACTTGTTGTTACGCAATCTTGAAGGATGATGTGTTTTGTTTTGTGCGGCGTTTAAATTTAAATTAACACAATGAAACCAAAATCAAATGTTATTTGGAACTACTTCATTAAAGTATGTGCAAATACGGCAAAGTGTAAACTTTATAAGAAGAATATTCACGAACACATTTTATTATCAAAGTATTCATTAAATTTTATTTCCTAACTGTTATCGAAAACATGGTTATTTTTATTTTCCACACCTATGTTGTGTAGGTTTATTATTTTTAAATGAAATTAGTAATAAAATTGAAAAACGTTTGTACTAGGTATTTTATTTTATTAGGTCTGCCCTTCTTTAAACATCTCTCTTTTTTGGCCTCCATCTCCGACTCCGACTCCGCCTCCAATTCAGACAAACCAAATGTAAAAACTCCGACTCCGGTTTTTATAAAACCACCTATGTAACATCCCTAATGCACACGGTCCCAAAAACATCACGATTCGAAAAAAAGGCATGCTTTAAGAACATTTTCAACCGACTTCAAAAAAGGAGGAGGTTATCAATTCGTCTGTATTTTTTTTTTGTTTGTTACCTGATTTCTTTGGACTGGGTGAACCGATTTTGATGATTATTTTTTTGTTTGAAAGCTAGTGCTTCACGTGTGGCTCCATTTTAATTTGGTTCAGTTCTGACAATGGCATCCATGAGAAAACCGTATAAGTCATATATTTGCATTAAGTATGTGCTCGATTTGTTACGCGATTTCTCCGGCAAACGAAAACCGATTTTGAAAATTTATGGATTTATGGATAGGGTATGCTTCAGGGGTGGTCCTATATAAATTTTATCGAAATTGATTCAGCACTTTTTGAAAAATCAACAAATACCCAAAAATTTTACATAGACGACGTTTTAGTTTCATCAATCTTTGTAGTAGTTAACTTTCAATCTCTTCTTAATAGATTTGGATGAGAAGGAGGTACTAAAAAGCGGAAAATAAAAAGCTTTTTACAAAAAAGACAACCGCCGTGTGTTCTGTGCTAAAGTTATTTTTCACTTTTTAGTTTTTGAAGGCGGTTGTCTTTTTTGTAAAAAGCTTTTTTAATAGAAAAGTTTATGTAAATACTGTTTATTCTAAAAACCTGACTGAACTAATAAGCGAAGCTTAGCTTGGTTTAGCTAGTAGTTCTGATTGTTTTGTCATTGGAACAGTTGATCAGGTAAAAACTCTTCCTACCTTTTAGGAATCTTCATTTAGGATCTTCTGTTTAGGTCCTAAAAAACTGTTTTGGGCTCTGGTCATAAGATCAAAATGCGAGTCAGTTCATTAAGTGGCGAAGACTTACTGAACTGTCTTTAAATGTTTTCGAACACGATTTTGGTCTAAGTTACTTAACTGAACTGCTTAATAATTCTGCTTACATCAATTCCATTGTCATATATAAAACTTCTAAAAAGTTATACGTGTAGGAGTTACGCACAAATATTCTCTTCTGATCTTCTACTTTTTCTTAAGTAACGAAAAATATTTTAGCCCGACACCCGCCACCACCATGTCTAATGTAATTTGGCCTGTCTAACTTAACTAACTTAATCAAAATTAGCAAACCTTGTCAAAACCTTTCAGTTTCAAATAAACTTTCCGATTGAACGACGTTCAATAATTAACATGTCAAGTAATTAACTTAACTTAATTAGGTAGGTATGGTTACGAGAATTTCATTCAGTTTAAATATCATTTTAATAATATTTTCTAAGAAGCTATTTTTATAATAATATAAATTGAACAGAAAAAATAAAGCTTGTTTTTATGAGAAATTTTCTTGAGCCTTGAACCAAAAAGTTGCCTGGACTTATCAAAACAAAACCTCTTGTTCAGGGGCCTTGGGAAAAATATTTTTCTCATCATTTTATTTACCTTATCTGCATATTTTTTGTCGTAAGAGGGAATTTATCTAAAACATGGAAGACTGCCTTTAATTTCTGTGACCTTTTGTGTAACATTTTGCTAAATCGAGGAAAACAAGTAATGGTTTCGTAAATATTTACCTACGTGTGCATCGTCCCATCTTTAATGAGCTTACCTTTGTGTAGTCGGTTCGTAGATGGGTGACCATCAAATTCATACCGAGACCCCTCTATACCTCTGAAAGCACGCACCTAAGAGCGAAGCCACACTGCTCCGTTGCGCTGCGTTGCGCCGTCGGAGCGTCAACGCTCCGTCATTTTACATAATTATAAATTTTAAAACGGTGATGCGGAGCAGCAACGTAGTTAATTTTGTACTGGCAGAGAAAAAACACGTGCACAGCGCAAGACAACGCAACGGAGAAGTGTGGCATGCAGCGCGTCCATATCTTGCGCTGCGACGACGTAACGCCACGCAATGGAGCAGTGTGGCTTCACTCTAAAGCCCGGTTGGTGCCGGCTGTCATTTGTAAAAGTAAACGTGTCGTTCTTTGGCAGTCTTTATGGGTAGTTAGAACCCAGAAAGATTGACAACCAGTCTTAACAAGGGGTATCGTGTCACCCAATGTGGTGTGGCGGTCAAATAAGCAGTCGCTCTATGTAAAATACTGGTATTCAGCTACATACGGTTAGACGGGAAGCCGAACCTATCATAGTTGGGAAAAGGCTAGGCGAATGGACCGCTTGGCAAAACATACCTATATTCATTGGAGATTCACCCACGTCCGACAGTGTTGTTGTTGCCTAGTAGTGGTACAATTATTGTATTGTAAACCACGTAACCCAGCCTCTTATTCTTCTTTTCGAATTTATGGTTATAATTTCATTCTTTTAATTTTTCATAGTTGGTACCAGTACAATAATAATCTCTTAGAGTATTGACTGATTGTTTAGAGATTATTGATAGGGAGACCTTTCAATAATCTAAGGGTAAACTACATATAAACAGCAATTCAAAGCAAAACACGTTAAAACTGACAATTAGAGTCAACAAAAAGTTTACAAGCGATACGTTACGACTGAACCAGATGCTTTAAAAACACTCGTTTGAAAACAGAACGCACGTTTAACACATGAAGTTGACAGCTTGCCGTATAGCTGGTGAACGCGATGGATGTCTGTAAAAATTCAATGCCATAGAAAATTCTGAATGAACTTCTATTATTTGTTCGAGATTTTTAACATTAGTGTTAAGAATATCTTTAGGGATAAACTGGTGGCAATCAAAGTCCCAATAAAAGCAAATTACAATATATTTCTTAAAAATGGTTCGTTAAAGACGGAGGTTTTGAGTGAAGTAAAAAGATGACAGCTTAGATTAAACACATACGCAAACGCCTGAGCAGTTATAATATCAATTAGTTCACGAGCTGAGTGTTGCTTATGTAGGTACGGAAGGCCTTAAGCCTGAACAATTTATTGGTGTGTGACTCTTATAGAAAGAAATGAATCACGAAATCGTAAAAGATGGAACGGAATGGATGGAGAAAAAAAAATACTTATAAAATACCTGTAACAATTTATTTTCAAGCCGAGCAGTTACTTCCCTCCATCAGCCAAGATATGTAAATGTTCTTTTTCAACAACAATGTGCTGTGACATTAAGCTACCGCATTGCAGCATACGCTATTGGGAATACGCGGCGGTAAATCAACTCGACTCAACATCCGCATACGTTAATCCAAGTGAAACATCACTGGAAGGTATTGGTTGTGACGGGCTTAAAGTAACGTTGACGTGCCCTGAAATTTGATGTCACATCAATTTAATCATACATGAGTTTCCTCATAGTCCGTTGAAATAGTAGTGCCAAGAGTCAGTCGTGACCAAACTTAGCCAACAAAATTACCATTTACAAAAAGCAAACCTTTGAATAATAATGGAGATTTTTGTGAATTGTTAACAGCACGCAATTGGCTTACTTATTCACATTTCTGGTGACCTGTATTGCAGATGTTACTACCTACCACAGCCACCAGCGATCCACAACCAGAAATTGTAATTAATAGCTATTAATAGCTATTAATAGCTAAGCGATAACTTTATTTTCGAGCCGTTTGGGGTTGAAACTCTCGGGTTGTGGGGTCCGAGTGCTCATCTACTTTTTAAAGAAATTTCCAAAAGGTTGGTTGACATTTCCCGTGATCTAAGGGCTGGTTTTAACCTCGGACAGAGGTTAAGCATTGCCATCCAACGTGGCAATGCCGCCAGTCTCTTGGGCACATTCTCAGTTGACGACGATGTGGGGGACTTTTTTGATGCCTTATTGTCTTAGCTTTTTTTTTTGTTTCAATGGTAATAGGTTTTCCTTTTTTATATTTTTTCGTGTAAATATTGTACAATAAATTAGATAAATAATAAATGGAATAATAGCTAAGTATTTGTTACTTTTTGTAAAATTTTGTTTGTATTTTTTGGCTTTTGGTGAGAAATAAACACTTTTTATTACTTACTATTTAATTACCTTAACTCTTAATAGTCATTTAAAGTGTAATACATTGAAGGTTTTCTCTCGATGTTTTCTTTCACTGTATGTCAATGCGGTCCAAGTCATACATGAACAGTTTTTCTGTCTTGAACTTGCACTTTTGTGCTAGAGAAGCAGCGTACATGAACCCAGGGGAGGCCGCTGGTTCACTTTACCATGTCTAGGCTATGACTTATTTTAACAAATAGACATGCCTACAATACAGGCACTTGCCAAAAGGACCCATTAAACCAAGGGATTAAAATTTAGGTACCTCAAGAACTATTCCACCCCGCGAAATAAAAGTAAAAGTATGTAGAGCTAATTGTCAACCTTCGTAGTTCAGAGAGTCACTAGAAGAACAAGAAGAAGAACAACATCCTGTCAATAACGTTAAAAAAGCAATTCAAAACACCGTACAATTTTCACAGGTGGCCAAAATCCTAAACTTGTCCAATGACGTGTCAGTCTGGCATGCGACATGACACGTTCCACACAAATCCGAATGGTGGTTCACGCTGCGAATACTCAATGCGGATTTGTTAAAAGCGCTTAATTGGAAATATTTCAGTTTTCAAAGGATTCTTAAAATTGAAGGAACCGTTTGAAAGCGTAATTCGAGGATTCCTTTGATGTTGAAAAGATTTTTGAAATTCTTTCAAATAGTTGGTTGTCACTAAAGGTTACCGCTTCGCTTCCATTCCCGACATTTCTGTGGGTAATGGGTTTGCACCTACTACTGCAAAATTTTGTTTTAATAAATATTTTCAATGTCAATTCATAACTGTAGGTCGATTCTGTAAAATTTAAACAACAACTCGCATCTCACATTGCTATTCACTCTCACTTCGCATAAGGTTCAAAATGACCTTGATTTATTTGACACTTCGAATCGGGTTCGAGTGCGAAGTGAGCGTCGAAGTAACGAGGAAATTACCTTACAGAATGCCCCTTTCTTACGACATCTCATACTCAATCTGTCAAAATCTCCCTGTCAATTTAGTTCAACTCGCTGACACGCTCGCAATGGTGGCGCTAGTGTATCGAATTATCAACCCAGTTTTTAGAATGCCAATCAAGAAACTCACAGCGGATTCAGATTCGAAGTTTAGAATGAGGTCTTACAGAATCACACCCCTGATAGATAGTTGACTGAACTTTGAAAATAAAACTTCAACTAGCGTCGGACAACTAGTGTCCGCCATGGCGTTGAAAGTGTAAAGCAATAATTTCAAGACACATCTCCTCTAAAAAATGCTTTAAAAGCCGCGAAAGTCAAAGTCAAGTCAAAGTCAAAGCATTTATTTCAATTAAACCATTTACAGGCACTTCACAAATTCTACACCTTAGTCAAAATATGTATGTAGCTTGGCCGTTTCGCTAATGTTACATGGGCGTAAGGTGAAAAATGTATTCACTGTTCATTACTTTTCTGTTAAACAATAATTATTGTAGTAACGAAACAGCCAAGCCACATACATATTTTGACTAATGTGTAGAATTTGAGAAGTTAGGGCAAGTAAAGTAGAGATTATTGGTAGAGATCTGATAACTTTTTGACAGTGCGAGCCATTTGCTCTCGTCTTGGCAACATTTTACATGAAAATGTTTTTGGTGGGATTTCACTTCTTTTTGTAAGTTGCCTGTTTAGGACAATATTTTTCTATTTTCTACATTTTTTCTAGTTTAAAATTTTTGTTGTTGTTTGTGTACTAATACTAACTTACATACCAAATTTCAGCGGTCTAGGACTTCAGGAAGTATTCTATAATTTTGATGACCATCAGTGAGTGAGTCAGTGACGAAATCGGGCTTTTTTAGATATCAATAAAATCTAACGTATAAGAGCTATGCAATTGAAACTTTGTATATATATTAAGTTTTTATTGACATCATATCCCGAGAATTTTGTTTATTTGGCATAATTCAAACCCAAGTTATAAGGGTTCAAAAAAAGGACGAAGCGCTTCGAGAAAAGGTAGGTAATGCCCTTGCGCTTCGCTTGGCTCGTCTTGGCGGGGGATATTTGCTTTAAAATCAATAAATAGTTGGCAAATAAGTGACGTCACAGATGGCTATTGCCATTCAACACCTTAATTGATTGGTGGGGTCATCTATCCGACCGTCAAAATGCAATTTCACCATAATATTTTGTATGGAAATATATACTTATGACGGCACTTGTTGGTTGTTATTTGCCAACTTAATTGACTAACTCTTTATTGATTTTAAAGCAACTAAAACTCTATTGAAGATGACTTAGCTAGGGAAACTGATTAACCCCCCCCCCCCCTCTCATGTTACCAATGAATATAGTACATAATAAAGATAAATAGTTAATGATATGATGTGTGATGATGAGTGAGCTATATATCATATCATTACAAGCTATCAGCTATTAGTTAGCTATTATTATTAGCGCGAGCTACATTCGGTGTTATTGGTCTAATCTTTGTCATACGTATATGTATATTACCAGCATATTACCCCTACAGAATACCAGTTTTACCCACACAGGGGTAATTACTCCCAGGTTAGGAACTGTGGACTTAGATTTCATGGCGATCATGTGTTTTTAGCTCTGTTTTTGACTTATTGGCCGGTGTCATCATCTACCCTATGTTAGAATTGAGTAAGTACGATTTATGTACGTACTGTCGCCAGCACATCAGTCATACCAAACTGTCAAATTTTCCCAATTGAACATGAACCATATAGTTCTGTAATAAAGTTGAAAATTTATAAAAGAAATTGTACAGATTGTTATAGCTTGATATGCTGGTCTCGTACCTTTTGATTAGAAAAACAAAACCTTCTTGACTAGGATCTTATTAAAAAGAGTGGTAAACTTCAGTTGATACATATTTTATTATCATTTGAATAAAAAATACGATCTGCTTCCTCCGTAACCTTTTTTAAAAAAGCTAAGTAGACATTTTAAAATTAAAACCAAACAACGTCAAAAATATTTATGACAGAAGAAATTAAGTTAAACAATTAAATAACGCCTACTATAGTGTGCTTAGTGAAATAACATTCAAACAAGACGGACAAACAGACTGAAACGTAACGGGAGATATATAAAAAATAAATTAATGTAAACAGTGATTCGTATTTCAAGTTATGTCACAGACTAGGTTTTAGCAGTAGCATAAAATACTTTATTATTTTGCATTGCTGTGACGTTTTTTTAATGATACAGCACCATGCCGAGATAGGAGCCTTTTGGCCTCATACAGGACCAATTTTCGTTTTCTTGTTTTTTTCTTTTTTAATGTTATTTCTTGTGTGTGTTTTTGTCCTGGGGGGCAAATAAATTCTTTTTCTTTTTTTTCTTTCTTTCATTGATTTCATATTTGGTAAATTTTATCAGCATCATACCGAAAACGTCTATTAGTGAGTCGGGTCAACAAAGTGTAGATATGGTTATAGGTACAGTGCTATTACCAGATAGTAGAAAGCTGTTCTTCATTTAGCAACTTTTGGCAGAAAAAATTAAAACACTGTTATTTCATTTGCCTGAAATCACATGTTATTGCCTTCTTACGGCCAGACCAGCAATATGTTTTTCTAGATTGATTGAAAATTAACTAAAATGCAGAAAAAGAGAAATAGAGTCGAAAATTGAGTAATTATAGAGAACTAGCACTTTGCTCGCCACTTCGTTCTCATGAAACGACGTGACGGATAACGTAGCTTCTTATTGGTGAAATAATTAATCAAATTGGTTAAGTATTTTTTGAATTTCTTCATTACAAACAAACATTATAAATATAATTACTTTTATAATAATTAGTTGAAATATGACGGTTATGGACAGTTAAAATATTTCTCGGTTGGTAATCTGCGCAAAGTTACTCTGTGGTATTACTATTTTCCTTATCCTAAACAAACGCACGCAGACTGAGCAGAAAGTACAAACGAGATAAATCAACATGTCATTGTAAGCATAAAAATGGGAGAACCAATCAAAAATGTTTATATTCGTTTTGATCAATTTTTTGTACATTGCATAATTTTTGCTCGTTTAATTAAACCACGTAGTTTTTAGTCCTAGAATTGAAATTGGAATATGGATTTTCTTTCGAGTGTGGAAGAGAGTAAATACTTTTTTGTAGATCCGTGTTTGTATATCTGGTGGTGTACCTATTGGCTTGGCACGTGACGATGGAAAGAGACCAGATGGAATGACCATAATGCCGTGGAAGTTGGGTAGGCCTTTGGTGTGGGATGCAACTTGTGTCGACACCCTTGCGCCATCCCATCTTCCTAGCACGTCGTGTTGTGCTGGGGCGGCTGCTGCAGGTGAAAACCTCAAACGGCGTAAATATAACAACCTTCTTGAAAGTTATATGTTTGAGCCGTTTGGGGTCGAAACATTAGGGCCATGGGGCCCGAGTGCTCACCTTGTTTTTAGGGACATTGCAAAGCGGCTGGTCGACTCTTCACGTGACCAAAGGGCTGGCCTTTTCTTTTATGGTAATTATTTGAGATATGACGGTCATGGACAGTTAAAATATTTCTCGCTTGGTAATCTGCGCAAAGTTACTCTGTGGTATTACTATTTTCCTTATCCTAAACAAACGCACGCAGACTGAGCAGAAAGTACAAACGAGATAAATCAACATGTCATTGTAAGCATAAAAATGGGAGAACCAATCAAAAATGTTTATATTCGTTTTGATCAATTTTTTGTACATTGCATAATTTTTGCTCGTTTAGTTAAACCACGTAGTTTTTAGTCCTAGAATTGAAATTGGAAAATGGATTTTCCTTCGAGTGTGGAAGAGAGTAAATACTTTTTTGTAGATCCGTGTTTGTATATCTGGTTTAGTTGGTGAGCGTTCATGTATCTGGTGGTTAGAGTTTGTTTTGTTCAAACATAATTTATGCTAAAAGGATACATTTTTGTGCGTCAATTTAATAAAAAGCATCAAGTTTTTTCATATCAATTTACATAATTAAATCTAGGACTCGTTTTTCTTCTTCCTGAATATTCCTCCTTATCCCTGGCGAGGTGGAAGAACTACACGGTGCTCATGACTCTGGTCCATTCCCGAATATTACGTAGCCAGGACTTTTTCCGACGGCGAACTCCACGTTGGCTCGCAATTCTTTCCATCAATACCAATTGCAATGTATCGTATCTTTCGTGTCTAAAGATATATTATGACTGAAGTCGGCGACTTTTTTGTTTTGATTGACTTGATCGATCAAAACATCAGCATGAGTAATTTTACTCCACACAAATCAGCTGGACTTAATTGTAAAAATCTCTCTGGGTGACTTTAGGTGAAGTGAGTAGGAGGTAAGCTGTCAATCCCTCAGCTCACCACTTTAGTTTACTTAAGGTCTCCTCTATGCCTCCTCATGTCACCTTGATACACATTTGAAGATTTTTACAGAACACCCCTGCAGACAGGACAAAGAAAAGGTGCCTATTAAAATAACATTTTTCCTCTGAACTTGGACTAACAAGAAAATCTTTACTGACTCAGCCTACTTAGTGTCTGCAAGCTGTTAGTCGAGACTAAGGGAGGCGTGTTATTGTGTAGCTAGTATTAAACTGCGCACCTGCACTTTAACACAATTTTCGCTCTACCGAGGTACTGCTGACTATGCGATTTGTTGTTTTTAAGGTTCCGTACCTCAAAAGAAAAAAAATGAACCCTTATAGGATCACTTTGTTGTCCGCCTGTCTGTCTGTCTATCTGTCTCTCTGTCTGTCTGTCAAGACCCTTTATCTCGGGAACGCGTGGAAGTATCGAGTCGAAATTAAAACCATATACCCAAGTCTACGGTCCCTTGATGCTGTAAAAAAATTAACCCTCTATGTTAACGTGAAAAAAAGATAATATGGTCGTTTATGTCGCAAAAACTAATTTATAATATTAAGTAGATTAAAGTATAGAAGTATGGATATGTACCTACAAATATGCACGGAACCCTCGGTGGGCGAGTCCGACTCGCACTTGTCTGGTTTTTTTTAATAGTCTTTCGTACCTATAAGTATGTGACTAGAGAGTTTATTTCTCTATAGATCATTTTATGTTTGTAAGAGGTGATATGTGAAAGGACTGGCCCGAATAAAACAAATGTTTTACTGATTCAAAGCTGCTTTTTTTATTGGACATGCCCGCCAAACCACTGCAACTCCAGAAAGCCAGAATCTACAGTGGCGACTACTAGAAAAGCGTCGAGACAATGAAACTCAACGAGTCCCGGATAAACTCAAACTCAAACTCAAAATCATTTATTTCAATTAAACCATTCACAGGCACTTTTGAATTGTCAGAGTCAGTCAGTCAGAAAGTTGAAGCTAGTTGCTCGTTCCAAACAGTAGGTTTCTATGGAGATGAACGAGCAAGAAACTCCATGAACACTCTTTTAAAATCAGTTATATTTTACAAATTTAGGTTACATAATTCATGTTGAATCTAAGGTCTAGAGAAAAATATAGTTATAATAACAATTCAAACCAAAATTTAAAATAACCGAGGCAGCTAAGTGATGACCAGTCCCAACAGACGGCGTCCGATAAACATTACAACTGCCTTAGATCCCAACGAAATTAATCAGAAAAGAACAGCGGAGGAGTAAGATAAACATATTTTCCACTTCCCTCCAAATAAGCAGGAGACAGAACAGCTAGGCCAATAAGACCAGAGGGACGTTTACAACTGGCCCCAGTTGCCAAGCACCACGGATTACAATTTCAAAGGTGCTCTATTACCGAATGTCACGGGATATGTTTAATGGTTTCTGTGACTTCTAAGCGGAGTACACGTAGTAACTAAGTAGTTAGTATCTCCAGTATAATCTAGTCATACCAAGGGATATCGTGTTACCCAGCAACTGTGTTGTGAAAATCGGGCAGTCGCTTTATGTAAAACACTGGTATTTAGCTGCATCCGGATATACTGGAAGCTGACCCCAACACTGTTGAGAAAAGGCTAGGTAGATGATTTTCATGCTCAAAGGAACAAAGGCGGACTTAATACTTTAGACATTCTCCACCAGTCAAACAAGTCTTTGAGTTACGTAGTATTTTTATAGTAAGTTACTTGACGGGAAACTTAAAAACCATAAGCTTAGATTTATTAGATTAGTGCACTTATCCTATTAACAAAATTTCATCGAGTTTATTTACTTATTATGGCTAGACTGCTGTGCAGTGTTGTCGGTAAATTCTTTTAATAGCTTACAGTGAAGGACTGCAAATTTTTTTTTTTTTTTTTTTTTTTTTTTTTTCGGATTGGCATCTCGCAGGTCAACCTAGGAGGTTGTCGGCTGCTTAACCGGACTTTCCTGTGGTGCCTTAAAAAATATTATTTTTAGGGCCTCCAGCCAGGGCATAAAAGCTTACAAACTAAGCGACTACACGCTAAGGGGGTACGAGCCTCGGCTTAGGGCGTCGCTGGGAGAGGACAGCAAAGGGACAGGCTGGATCGGATTTCCATTATTTAGGGACGAATTTAAAACTACAGGCTCAGCGGCGCGGGCTGGCACGAGCAAGGGTCGGGGAGGGGACGTACGGGGTCGTCGCGGCGGGCCTCGGCGGCGAGGACGGAATGACGGCGGTCTGTGTCTGTGTTTCTTAACTGTACTGGTGGCTTTATTACTCTCCTGGAGGAGAGTAATAGCATCGTCAGGGTCGGTCAGAGTATGTCTCGGTCGTCGAGTCTTACTAATACGGGAGGGAGTGTACCGGGCGGCCGATACGATTAACGGGTTAGAGTGCTTCTCAGCAGTGTCGAAGAAGCGCTTGGCGGAGCGTTTCATGAACTGCTGGATGGTAGGTATTTTTAGATCGAGATGGAGGTTCTCGTTGCGAAGGTAAAAAGGGGCTCCTGTGATTCTTCGCAAGAAACGGTTTTGGAGGGTCTGCATCCTATGGAGACGGTATGGTTTCGCGTGTGCGAATACAGCACAGGCGTACGTCATGATGGGACGAATGCACGCCGTGTAAATGCGCAATTTGCACTTGAGTGACAATTTGCTGCGTGCATTCAACATGAAGTAGAGCCTATCGAGCGCGAAAGCGGCGCGCGAACGCACCGTCTTGATGTGCTCTCCGAAAGTAAGATGGTGGTCCAGAATCACACCTAGGTATTTGGCTTGCTTCTCCCAAGGGATAGGCTTACCGAACATGGTTATCGGACTGGGCAGAGAGGGGGACGAACGCGGTTTGGAAAAGAGTACTGCCTGACTCTTGATGGGGTTTACCTCGATTCTCCATTTCCGGAAATAAGCGCCTAAGGCTTTTGCCGCGGATTGGAGGGTACGAGCTATGCAGTCTGGGTTACGACCCGAGTAATAGATGGCCGTGTCGTCAGCGAATAGAGCCAACTGAGCCTTTTTATCTTTGGGGATGTCGCTGGTGAACAGCGTGAAAATGAGGGGGGATACTACGGAGCCCTGAGGGACGCCAGCGCGTATCGGGTGGGGTGAAGAGAGCGCACCCTCGATGCGATAGCGAAAGGTGCGATTCGACAAAAAGTCACGCAAGATGAGCACGAGACGATTTGGCACTCCGAGTTGGTAAAGCTTGTATAGTAAGCCGTTGTGCCAGACTTTGTCGAATGCTTTCGCTATGTCAAAGAAGAGCGCACCCGTCATCAAGCCACGCTGAAAACCAGCGCTTATGTGCTCGACGATGCGGTGGACTTGTTGGACGCAGCTGTGTTCGGTTCGAAAGCCAAACTGCTCGTCGGGAATGAGACTCTTTGCTTCGGCAAAGTCTTTGAGTCGCTTATAAATAAGCCTCTCGTAGATTTTGCCTAGAACATTGAGTAGACTAATGGGACGGTAACTGGTGGGATCAGACTTGGGTTTGCCTGGTTTCGGAATGCCGATAACGGTGGCCTCTTTCCATGCCTGAGGAAAAATGTTGTTGCTTAGAGCGCCATTGAAGATGGCGGTCATTAGCATTATGAGATGGGCGGGGAGGAGTTTGAACACCTTATTGGTGATACCGTCAGAGCCGGGGGCTTTCCGGGGTTTGAGCCTCTTGATAATATCGTGCACTTCGTCGGGAGTGACAGGAGGCAGAGGATAATCAGGGTCTTCAACGGGTGGGAGAGAGGCTCTACGTTTGACTTCGGCGTCGACCTCAGAAAGGTGAGCTTCGTCTACTGGTTGAGAGCTGGGGGTGCATTGAGACTCTAGGCTGTCGGCTAGACATTCAGCCTTTTCATCGTTGTCGAAGGCGACGCTACTGTCGGAACGAATGAGAGGGGGCATGGAGGCCTCGTTAGAAGAACGGAGCTTCCTCTGGAGTTCCCAGAAGGCTAGGTGGGTGGGCTCGAGTTCGCTAAGTGTCTTGTCCCAGCGGCTGGAGCGCAGCTCCTCGATGCGTTTCTTTACAGCACGCTGTAAAGAGCGCATGTGAGCCTTGTTCGCATCGCAGGGGAAGGCACTGTACGCACGGACGGCCGCGTTCTTCTCGGTCAACAGATCACGCACATCGTCAGGCAGTTTCCAGCGATGATCGCTCATCGCCGGAACCTTCCTTGAACAATCGTTCAAGACGGATTGTACATAATAATAATAATATAATAATAATATGTGGGGACATTTTCACACACGGCCATCTGACCCCAAACTAGGGAGACCCTGTACTATGGGTGTCAGACAGCTGATATACATACACAAATACATATTTTTTTTTGTAAATACAAGTGCTCATCACACAAATGTTTACCCTGGGCGGGAATCGAACCCGCAACACGCTGCGCAGCAGTCGATCGCTCAGCCACTGCGCCAACCGTGTCGTCATGATGTGATTTGTGAACGAGTCGATCGCGCCCGTCGTGTCCGCGACTGTCACCAAGTGGTCGGGGATAGCGTCCAAGTGAGGCGACGTGGTGGATCGAGTCGCGTAGCAATTGCGTTGGGCGTGACCGTAAAGTTGGCAGCGGTGACACTGTCCAACGGTATCGGATTTATAAGGCCTCTCGATAGAGATGCCCGACAAGTGACATACCGACTTTACTTTAAAGATCGGATGATGGCCGTCGGTGTGATCGCACACGACAAGAACCGAGTCGTATGCAATCGCACCCCTAGCTTTGTGCAGACGATGCACAGCGGATACTGGGACATTTTGCGACTGATGGTCGGCGAGAATCTCTTCCGTTGAGATTTCTTTGGGGACGCGTCGGATTACCACACGGGTGGGTTTATCATCGGGCAGGGAATAAGTGTGGAACGAAATGTTCCTCACTTTTAACAGGGATGTAAGTTCCCTGTGGTGGTTCACCGTGGGAACTTGAACTTTGATACCCTGTTGGGTCGAGCGCGCGTTTGTGTATTTGATCTTACGATCGTTACACAATTTGGACACGTCGGTCCACTTCGCCTTGTCCTGGATGAACAAGGGAGGCGGGGCGGGTAGTTTCTTTTTTGAAACCGAAGGATTGGGGGCAGCAGTGGACATGGGACTAGCGGGACGGCTGCCCTCTGGACGAGAGGTAGCTGGGACGGGGGGGGGCCGAAACCGAGGGGGTGGAGGAGGGGGTGGGCGCGGCTACGGCTTTCTTGGCCTTGGTGGCCTGAGAGGGACTCTTACCCTTCTTTCTCTTGCCTCCCGGACCGACAACTTGGTAGTCGTCGTCCGAGGACGCGGAGGCAGAGTGGGCTTCCTCAGAGTCGGAGTGAGATGGCTCAGAGACAGGGACGGAGGTATCCATTGTTTCTGAGAAACATGGCGACGCAGAGCGCAGCTGCGTGGGAACAATGGTCGCGGGAACAATGGTCGCGGGAACAATGGTCGCGGGAACAATGGGCTTGGAAACAATGGGTTCGGAAACAATAGGTGTTTCCGCGTACGGGCTTGTTGTCTTAATTGACAATAGGGACGGGATTTGCGGTGGCATAGAGGATGCCGCCACAGGTGTGCCTTCGTTGGCGTTATCGGGGGAAAAGGGGCTATCTAATATGTCACTGAAGTCAGCGACGCTAGCTTCGGCTGCTTTTCGGGACGCGGACGAGTTCTCTAGCCATGTGTCTAGATCGGCATGGAACTTGGCGCTTTGCTATAAGCGGGCCTTGACGTACGCTAATATATCAGCGTCCGACATGGTCGGAGGGAGAGTTAAGTTGGGGAGGGAATTTTGGGAGATTTAACTCTCAGGGAAGCCTAAATTAAACCTAACACCTAACTCTAACTCCCCGGGTGGAGTGGCCCGGGGATGTGTACCTATTGGTGAGCCCTAAGCTTGTAAACCCGTCGCCAGTCTTATTGTGCGAACGGGGCCCTAGCCAGTCTAGTGCGAAGGGTGTAGACACGCCCAACCGACACTAGGTGTGTAGCTGTGGAAGGAAACCAGAGACTAGGTTCGACTAGGAGACCCCCCAAAGCCGAAACACTAGCTCCCGACTCCAATTGACTGCCTCGCCCTGAAGGGGTTTGGCGGGTGTGATTGGGGCAACACCCACTCGGCTTCGTTGGCACCGTAAGGTATCCACCGAGTACCACGAAACTGTGGTTTTGCCCTGAAGGGGCCTAGTGAAGCTACACGACTGGCTGACTCTGTTTAAAGGAATATGAATTTCAGCCGTCGCCTTGAAAAAGGCAACTTTTGAACAGTTGGTTGCAGTCGGCTGACTACAGGAATCGTTGCGGCGGGCGCAGCGAGAGCAGGTGACGAGCGTACCGGCAGAGCGTGGAGCGAAGAGGCGACACGTCCGTGCGCGGCGAGCGTCGAGCGAAGAGTGACCAGGACTGCAAAAAAAAAAAAAAAATCATGGCAAGATTTATACAAAAAAGTGAAGATGTTAAGAGAAGTTGAAATTTTAATTCTTATACTCTTGGGTACCTATAGAGTATCTTCAGACATTTAAATATTTTTAAAACCCCGCAATAAAAATGGATGTTAAAAGTGAATAGTTTAACGAAAAGATAGTAACATTGACACTGACAGCCGTTTTATGGGAAATAATGTCATAAATAATGATTAATCAATGTACTTTTCAAATCCGCCATTAAAAACCCCGATTTACATTACTTGTCTGCCAATTTCATAGATCCATTAATGTCACTTGTCACTTTCTTTTTCTATAAACACAAAATGGGCGACGATATGAAACGAAAAGCTGTTGTTTTCATTTTAAAATATTTTAATTATGCAGGGGTTTAAAAGTATGGTAAGTATATCAATCTACTCCTAGTAATGTATTCGCCACATTGTAAAATATTTTAAACCCTCTAAATGAATCTTTTTTTCATACAAATGAATATATGGATCTCGCCATGATTCTTTACTCTTAACCAATTCTCAAACTTAAGTAATGTTTTTAATAAAATGAGTGCTTTGTGACACACACGGAATTGTACGAAAAATACTTTGCAATTCTAAAACTAGGGACACTTAACTTTGGAAAAAGCGTTTAGGACACATGCCAAAACTCTTCCCGATTTTCGCGAAACGAAATCAAATGCGGCACAATATATGAAAAATGCCGACACCGAAGACACCAATGGGGGAATTGAATCGGATATCAGTGGAAAATTTCATATTTATGCAAACTGTACCGGTTGCACCTCCCGATGCGATATCCGCGATATTGAAAACTTTATGCCTTGAATTGCATATGATGTTAGCTTTATGCGACGAATATATATTTGCTTTCTTATTTGTACTGCGTATGAGGTCTTATGGGATTTGACAAGATTTTCTTCTTCACTATACAAATAAATATTATGTTGTCATGACTAAGACACGCTTGTCGCAGTCAGTCCGTGGATAGGTAACCATTCATTTCACACCAAACCAAGACCTCTCCGTGACTCGGACAGCACGTAAAGCCGTTGGTCCCGTCCTGGCAGTCTAGAGTAGATCTTTGACAGTCGTCCCGGGTAGTCAGAAGCCAGAAAGTCTGACAATCAGTCTTACCAAGGGGTATCGTGTTGCCAATAACTGGGCCTCTAGTCTGCTATTACAATAGTGTCAGAATGGTCTATCATTAATTTCATAATTGTTGATTTTGACAAGTTTGGTAATCTACTAATATAATGGCGTCATTATAACTTTCCAATGGTCAAACACTGACACGCAATTGAAACAAATGATATAGAATGGTAATCTCGTACAAAATTACAACTAAATGAGTGACTTATCTGCTAAAATTTTGACAGTTCCATTGATCAGTGACCTACCATTAGAACGTCATTGTGCAGTCATTGCTTTTAATTCAACCTACCAATAATTTACCATTATGAATTTAGCAGATTACGAACTTTTAGCAAAATGACAATGGGATCGTGTTGGAATGACGAAATTATAAAAATAGCAGACTTGGCCCCCTGGTTTGTAGAGTTTAGATAGGTAGTCGCTCCGTGTAAAACAATGGTATTCAGCTGCATCTGGTTAGACTGAAAGCTGACCCTAATGGAAAAGATTAAGCAGATGATGATGACAGCTCTAGGTTAGGATACTGATAGGATTCAGACCGTGCTTAGCCCTTACAGTACCAGATCGATGTATGTATTTCTTGTGGTGTACTCTATTAGTCACCGGAGTTTCCTGGAATTAAACACGGCAAAGCACTTCCATGTTATCAAAAGAGCACGTCGGCTCAGTTGCTCCATGTAAAACACTGGAATTCAGCTGTATCTGGTTAGACTGAAAGCCGACCCCAACATAGTTAGTATAAGGCTAGGTGGATCATTATCTGCTTAGCCTTTTCCCAAGTATGTTACAAGGCAGGTAGATGATGATAAAATATAACATTACTTTTTACTTTCTTTCTTCAGTCTTTTAACCCTGTAGGTCGATTCTGTAAAGTTCAAACAACAACTCTCATCTTACATCGCTATTCACTCTCACTTCGCATAAGATTCAAAATGACCTTGATATATTTGACACTTTGAATTGGGTTTGAGTGTGAAGTGAGCGTCGAAGTGACCGGGAAATTACCTTACAGAATGCCATTTATACGTCATCTCATACTTTATCTGTCAAAATCTCCCTGTCAATTTAGTTCTACTCGCTGACACGCTCGCAAGGGCGGCGCTAGTGTAAATTCGAATCATCAACCGAGTTTTTAGAATGCCAATGAAGAAACTCACAGCGGATTCAAATTCGAAGTTTAGAATGAGGTCTTACAGAATCACATCTCTGGACCTGATATCGCAAAATGCATCATCCGGGTATGGTTTACTAAGTCAAATTTACAGTTTTATTTACACCATTCCCAACACTGTCACAGTCATCGTTTTTCGTTGTCGACATATTTTTTTGCGACAGCGAAAACTGTTTTTTTTTTTTATAAATAAAATACAATTTGTGTGCTTACTATTAACATTTACTCTGTATTTGTTTGACGTGCACGCTTCAATTTACATCGAAAGGGCATGCTCTCGGGAAATCCCGGTCTCGAAAATACCGGGAAGTCCCGGGATTTTTTAAGCAATCCGGTACCGGGTCATCATCCCGTAGTCCCGGTTCTTTCGAAAATTTCGGTACTTTATTATTTTCTTTCTTTTTTTCAATATAAAGTAACAAATCATATTCAATAAACTATGTTTTATACATTAATGTTAATAAAAAACATTTTTAATTGAAAATACTGACTGCCGCGAATTTTCGCGCCATACAATTTTATTTGGCTTGCATTACACTAACATTTATTGAATGATTAAGATAAAATAATTAAGAACAAAGTGATTATGTGACGTAAAAGACTTATTCAATAGTGGAAAAAACAAAGTGATTACATGACGAAAAAAGGCTTATTTCTAATTCAATTTGTAATAAGTTCATTTTTCAACAGATTTAGATAATTATATATGTAGTGTGCACGCAGTCACGCACACGTGGCCTTCATACAATAAATTAATAGCGACATTTGTACGTAAGTACCGAAAATACCGTATTTCCCGAGTAATCCCGGTTCCAAGTCCAGTACCGAATATCCAGTCCCGGTTCTTAAGAAGGAACCGGTACTACATCCACTAAGACATCGATGTATTAAGTAGGCAAAGAGCAACCTCCAATTGCCGCCATATTAGTAGGTATCTATACCAATACTCGGGTGCGACGCAGTCTTACGTACTTTGTGACCAATATTATAAGCTCTAGTTTATTTTTCTGTTCAACGCGCTAATTTACGGAACCGAACCTTCACGATTTATTTTATTAAATAATTAAATCCGTAGTCACGATAGCCACGGGCAAATGCTAGTTAAATCTATAATGCACTAGCTTTTGCCGGCGACTGCATCCGCTTGAATGTTGGTTATCGCGGATGCAGACAAAGTTGCGTATTAAAAAGTTTTTAACATAGAAGACAACCGCCTTCAAAAAGTTAAAAATTACTTTCAATTCGCAAGTGGCTTTGATTTTGCTTGTTGTTTTGTATTGCCACCGACCATCCGGTTGCCAGGCGGTTGTCTTTTTTGTTATTTTTTTTTTTTCGCTTTTTGTGCAATACATTCGGTCATCCCTTAATTTTCTACCCTTAGGGGTGGAATATTTTCTTGAAATTTATATGGGACCAAATTTGAGGTGTACACTATTATTTATAAAAATAATCATCGGAATCGGCCTACACTGAAAAAAAAATGCGTGGTCAAACATAAATCAAATAAAAACTACTGGGCCAAACTATGTTAAATTTTTATGGGACGAAATGGCAATTATTTTGCATCAAACTAAAGAAGAATCACTTAAATCGGATCATAAATCTCAGCGTAATCGGTGTACATACATAAAAAAAATACTAATCGAATTGAGAACCTCCTTTTTGAAACGGTTAAAAAGTAGCCTATGTTGTTCCTGAAGGTTCAAGCTCTTCATACCAAATTTCATCTAAATCGGTTCAGCCGTTTTATCGTGAAAGCGTAACAGAGTTACTTTCGCATTTATAATGTATGGCTATGGATAGATCAATAAAATACCTGCTTCATATTTTTATACACCATTTTTTTTCTCACATTTTCGTTTTTTTATTTCGTACTGTATACTTAATAGCTGAAATAAAAGATGTTCTTTGATCTCTATTTAAAAATACCACCGGTTTTAAAGCTAGCATAAGAAAGTACACATTCTCTATTAAAATTCAAGTCCAAGGCCTTCGGAATGCTCGTACATTTTCTTTCCCTTTTTCTTTCACCATGTAATTCGTAATTGGATAAAAAGTACGTTCCGTTTCGAGAGGACTCACAAAGGTTAATACTTGAATGTATAATAATGTAAATTGGGTACACTTTGGGGAAGTCAAGTTCATGGTTAAAAAAAATACCGACTGTTTAAAATGTTGGCTGTATTTTTTATTATTCTTTGACGGTCAATCAAGCATTTTGTGACCATTGCTGAAAATAGTTATCTGCTGCAATTTTTTAGTATCTAAGAAAGATACTAAAATAATGCAGCAGATAACTATTTACACACTATTTATTTACACACATAAACCAATATAATAAATAAGTACATACTAATTAACGACATGGTTGGTTCAGTGGCTGCTGCGTTACGTGTCGCAGGTTCGATTCCCGCACGGAACAAATTTTTGTTCCTACAGTTAATTATTTCGGGCCTGGCTCGTTGTGTATGTAACCCTATAAGTTTGTAAACAAATACATGATACAGGAGAAACTCCCAATAAGGAGCAACGTTTTTTTTTAATATAAATTAGTATATTTTATTTGTAATGAATGGAATGTTCGTTATAAGTAAGTGAAATACAATATATTATTATGTCTATGATAAATAAAGTTCTTTACACCCAAATTAAAAAAAAGATTATTGTTTAAAAAAGGTGGTTCAAGTTAGATATTGAAAGGGAGTTTCATAGTGTGAGCTTGCCTGATATTGGGAACAATGAATTCTAAGCCTTTTTATCCCCTGAACTCCCAAAGAACAAAAAGGGAACTGATATTCAAACGTAGAGGGGTGAAATTAATTTCGGATACTTCAGAGCATATTGCAAATGAATGATATGCTTTAGCAAAGATCTTACTGTTTGGCTCTGTACTACTAATCAATCTTTTATTGTGTATGTCAATCTATCAATAAAAAAAGCTTTTTTACAAAAAAAGACAACCGTCTTCCAAATCTAAAAAGTGGTAAATAACTTTAGCACATAACACACATGACTTTAGTTTCGGAAGTCGGTGGCTTTGTTCTGTTTGATGTTTTGTATTGCCACCGACTTCCGACATTACAACATCATCCACGCATATTTTTTTTCTTCTTGTCGATTTTTTGCAAAAAGTTCTGAATCAATTTCGATAAAATTTATATAGTACCACCCTTGAGGCATACCCTACGATATCCATCAAAAAAAAATTTTTCAAAATCGCTTTACTTTTGCCGGAGAAATCACGTAACAAATATACAAAAAAAAACAACATACAGACGAATTGAGAACCTCCTTCTTTTTGAAGTCTGTTTGGCAGCAGCGAATGAAAGACCCGCATAGCGAAGCATGAGCGCACTATTTAGATTTAAGACTTTTTGGTTTATTTTCATTCAACTAAACAATAATAGTATCACACATTGATACTAATAAAGCTTTAGAACTAGACAAAATACATATTATATGCGAAACAAAGATTCTAAATTGAAAAATCGTTCGCATTTTATATTTATCTACGCGCGCTAGTGCTCAGCTCTCCCATTTGTCACCTAAAAGAGCTAGTGAAATAGACAAAATCATAATAACAATTCAGTATAAATCGGTTCTATATTTCAAAATAATATTATGATTATTAGTAGGTCAAGTAGATGCGACGTTTCTCACCAACCATCATTATTATTTTACGGATAGAAGATGTTTTTGCTCATGGGACATATTGGTCTTTTTATTTGCACTGCACTAGAAGGCTCCGCGCAAAAATATTGGCTGCTTATATTATTTGGAATATTCCTCTAAGAGATTTTCCTGTAAATACGTTTTCCTGGTCATGTTTGGTCGTGGATAATAAACCAGTAAAACCTCCTGTCAAAATCTAATCATGGTAACGATGGTAAAGTTAAGATTGGTTATTTTGTTTACATAAATTGCACGGAAATATTTTCCTCTGCTGTTGTCGGATTCCATACCTATTGTTTACTTTACCAAGAACTTCGAACGTACCGAAAATTATTTGCAAAGAATCCTATCAAAATCAAATATAAGTTAACAGCGGAAGATAAAGGGAAGAATTGTTTCGCAATTGGATCTCTGTTCAGAATTTCGAATTTGTAGATTCGAACTTCGAAAATTCCAAACAAAATAACGATACTTTATTTCGGTTATAAGTCTGATTCCCCTTTGGAATGTATATTTTAACTTTATATTTTTTTTTACTTTTTCTTGATTTTAATTGTAGCTTTTTCCATGTTTATTATTTTGTAACTAGTCTACTTGTTAAAAAAATTGTACCTGCTCCGATTTCTCGAAGGAAAAATGAATTGTCAAGCGGTTGGTGGATAGCTGACTGTATTGGGTAATAATAGTAGACACCACAAATCAATTGACATGCTATATTATAAGCTGTCAAAAAATTATTTACCTCAAATTTTGAATGGCTACATCAAACTGTGACGGGACTTATTTGTCAATTCAATTGACTATTTATGAATTTCAAAGGAACACATAATATAGCTTCACAGTTTATTTAATTATATCGATTTTTTAGGGCTAAACTGGTGCTTTTTTGTCACTATCTGTAACTGTAAAATGATAAGCTACCTAAGCTTTTGTTTAAAAACATTTTATCTTTCTTTTTTTTTCATTTTGTTTAATTCATTTTGATTTCCAAATTTAAAATATGAATAAGATAAGAGAGTGAAAGATTCTAACCCTATTTTGAGATTAACGACTTTTATGAAAAGGCCTTTCAGTTTTAAAAAGGTTCAATCTAGAAGGTCTAGTGGAATCTTTTTTATCATCAATTCCTATAAATGGAAAAAGCTTGTCTATTTCAAGTAATCTGAGAATTTGGAAAAGAAAATAAAAGGAAAGGTAGCGAACACAAAATTTTGTTAACATATACAATTTTAAGCCTACACAAGGCAATTTGGTAACAGGTCTCGACTGTAGGGAATAATTCAGACTTGAATAAAATAAGACGGGTACAGCAAGAATCAAGCGGAATCGACATTTAGAATAATACGTGAACCTGAAGTTACTTTTTCTTATTTTTTTCTTTTTTCGTTTCGGTACGTGGGAAATATCACTAACAAAAAGCTCTTTGCAAAAGGAGTGTTTTGTTTTCAGGGTTCATGTATGTATAAACCACTATAACTTTTACCTATATTATGGCTGAAACGATAGACATGAATTGTCCGAGTAACATTTATGGCTGTCAAAATATCTATAAATAAAAAGAAAATATGTGTGTTATGTGTGTGTATGAAGGGTTTGTGACTAAATTAAAGCAGTACGTATCTATGGGTCATAGTTAAGCTACGCTTGCCACGGTCTGACCGTGGATGGGTGACCATCCATTTCATACCGATACCCCCCCGTGACTCAGAATTATCTTATCTCTAATGACATAAAGGTCCAGTGGCTCAATGTAGACTCTAGTAGGACACCCATTAAGTGGAGTCATGGTAAGAACAATAGTTCAAACCATGACTTCAATAAATGGGTGTCCTACTTATCTAGAGTCTACATTGAGCCAAAAGCTCCTCCACGTGGCAATTAAACAATACATCTTATTGAGGAAACTATTGTGTTTCCAGTAATTATGCCTATACCCGTCTGTTTTTTACCCAATAATGAAGGTTTCAGATTACAGCCTAACGAGATTCTACCGTAATTGGGTTGTGAATGAGATATGGTAACTCCTGTAATTATGCTAAAATTATTTTAACTGTAAGCTAGAGTAAACACACAAATGGCTCAGCTTTATTATAGAAGTATAGATCACCCACTCTCTATAGAGTTAAGATCCCCTAGGTAATAATATTATTGATCTAATGGACGTAGGATCTGATTTCTTTATTAAATTCGAAAGAGTAAATAAATCCGATATGTAGGACGATTGGTAAGGTCACAGCAATGAGATTACTAGTAATAAAGGAAGCAAAAAAACAGGCAGCGAAATGCTGGTAGGATATTTTATGGTTTATAAATCAGTAGCTGAACGAGATTTTAATGCTTACTTCCATTTTGTTGCTAATGACAAAGTAGTATTATATTCTCTCGACCGAATCAATCGAAAGACAATAAAATATCAATAGAGACAATAATTAATAAAAATAAAATACAACAACTAAATATAAAACAAACAAACAAAACACCAACAATAAAACGAAAATCAATTCATACACACACCCCCACACTCACACTATAGTATATGCTTACATAAATGCTATATTTACATTTTTTTATGCATGCAATCATTTTTCTCAATTGCTGTTTCTATTTTATAATACTTGTTTTCTTAGGATTCATGAAATCATTTAATATATAAACTAAAAGTATTTACCTGTTTTCTATGGAGCATAAAGACTGTGTGTCAGAAAAATCTGAAAAATAATAATATTGTTG
The DNA here is from genome assembly GCA_947361185.1 of Charanyca ferruginea. NCBI lineage: Eukaryota > Metazoa > Arthropoda > Insecta > Lepidoptera > Noctuidae > Charanyca > Charanyca ferruginea. The sequence goes on along the minus strand of OX376077.1, from coordinate 15,611,101 downwards.
TTGATACGTTTTCTAATGACAGTTGTTAACCTTGACAATTGTCAGTAATTCTTTTTAATTAGTTTTTGGCATGTGTAACTTAAATCCTTCATACTGATTTGTAGGACTCGCATAATATGTGTGTATTGCTGTTTAGTACACACACACACACAGATACATTAGTATCTGGTGTTCTTAAAAATCCTTTTCTCACTAACCGAATAAAAATAACTGGCAGACTACAATAATTGAGCCTGGCCGGTACTAAATACCCCTCTTTATGACTATACGGGCGTTCCAGAAGTAAAATTCATACTTGGAAAATAATATGAATTTCGGAAGAGTCGACTGGAAGGAAACCTGTCAAATGGATCAGTCTAGATCTCGCTGTCGATTAAGTAACACGCTGAATTACTTAAAAGTCTACCAGTCCACAACCAAAAGTCGGTAACAGCCCTTGGTCGTGCCATCGAGCTGTCGCGTGCCTGCTGCTCCCAGGGCGGGTCCTACTGTTAGGATCGCCTGGGGACCTCCGTCCCAAAGCTAGGAGCCGACCGCGGCAGTCTATCTTCGGCTGATTCTGTTTCCCGGCCAGGCTGTGGAGCCTGGAAATCTCTGCCGCTAATTTAGTGCGTCTAGGTTAGTGTTTTATATATCTCTGTTTTTCTAATCACTTTATTTTGAGAGCTATTAAATTTAATGTACAAGTCTACTTAGCTTTTTATTTCATAAAACGTAGTAGACCTGTTACAACACACACCCACACCCACACTCACCCTCCCTCTCCCACTTGCTCTTCCTCTCGCTCTCTCTCTTCAATAGAGTCTGTCAAGTACGCTGAAGATATTGTAGTGCACAAGACGTGTGTGCGCAAAGACAGGTGCACTCCCTCTTTCCGATATGAACAGGGAGAGATTAAGTGCAAGATCAACGGTTTAACGTGCTTGCCGAGGCGCAGTGGTATCTCACTATCAATTTCGATGACCGAAACTCAGAGGTCTACTCTACTGTTACTGGAAAAGAATCATGGTAGGGTTTGTACAAAAAAATAAAGATGTTCAGAGAAGTTGAACTTTTAATTCCTCTTGGGGTACCTGAAGAGTAACTTCAGGCATTTACAATATTTTTCAAAGAAAGTTAATAGTTTATCGAAAAGCTCATTATTTTAGAACGAAACGATGACTAACAGTAACAGTGACACTGACAGCCGCTGTTTCGCAGTTCTTATACTGAAATTGTATCGTTTCATAGGAAATAATCTCACAAATAATGATTTTTTTTTGCCACACGGTTGTCACATCACTTGTCTGCCAATTTGATAGATCCGTTACGGTGCTTGTCACTTTCTTTTTTTTATAAACACAAAATGGGCATCGAAATGAAACGAAATAGTGTTGTATTCATTTCGAAATATTTTAATTATGCCGGGGTTTAAAAATATTGTAAGTATATCCATCTATGCGTAGTAATTTTTCCACATTGGAAAATACTTTGAACTCAATTTAGTATTTTTTTCATAAAATATTTTTAAAATGTATGTATGGATCTCGCCATGATTCTTTCTAATGGAAAATCCGTTAACATTTTTTGCCCATCTTGGATGACCATCGAGACTATCTAGTTGATACCAAGTTTCTTCCGTGCCTCGGAAAGCACGTGAAACTATTGGTCCCGGCTGTTATTCGTAGATCTTTGTCAATCGTAATGGGTAGTCAGAAGCCAGAAAGTCTGACAGATAGTCTTATCAAGGCGTATCGTGTTATCCAGTAACTGTTTTAGATAGGTCAAATAGCAGTCGCTCCATGTAAAATACTGGTCTTCAGCTGCATCCGGTTAGACTGGAAGCCGACCCCAATATATTTAAGAAAGGCTGATGATGACTTTTTGCCCGTCCGGGTATTCAAATCCAGAACCCCACGCTCAGCTGTTGCGCTTGCGATCACGACGTCGAGGATATTGAATAACTAAACAAATTGTCCTAATTAATAAGCAAAAAGAGCCAAAAATATGTAAAGTTACGAAATTTTTTCCACATTTTTTACATTTTCTACTCTAGTATAAAAGTAGCCCTTATCTTCGGTTAGAACTAGGTTTAGCCTTCATCATAGCGGCTAAAACTAAGTGCAGTGAGGTTCAGTTTGGTTGGGTTCCTTTAAACCCTGCAGACAGAAGTAAGAGACCCACGCAGCGGGGCTCCGTCGACCTGACGTCGACGGTCTTCTGCTGCTAAATGGTTTGGTGCACCAAGTCCTGAGCTCGCAGGCTACACCTAAGTTTAACCAACTGCTACCGGCTACACCTAGTTCTAACCGGTTAAAACTAGGTGTAGCCACTCTTCGAGTTTTAGTCGTTGTAGGGAATGTGGACTGTAGTTTTTTTTGTTCTAGTGGTAGATAGAGTGGTAGGCGTAGTGGCGATATAGGCAAGTATGAAATGCACGTTTTTATCACTTCACAACTTTAATTATCGTTAAAACACACGGAAACACATCGGCCTTGCCGTACATCAATTTCGAGAGAGCGAGAGCTATACATTGTATGAAAGAGACGGGAACAATGTAATGTTACCAGTTTATATTTAAAATAGCTACCTTTTAATTTTTAATAACATATTATGTTTTTGTTGGTGTTTCCAACATGCTGCCCACTTACGCGGCAAACAACCTATTTTGTAAATATTACACAAAATAAAATGATTAAATTATAAAGTTTCTTCATTTATAACACCTTACCATAAAGCACACTTGTACAATGTACATCGCAACACTATTTTTTTTTAATCAAAATCAAATACAAAAAACTTACATTAAAACCATTACAAGGTACAATGTTTAACAACAACCTTTTAATCAACTAAAATGAACTAAGTTTATTTCAATACAAGCACAAATTGAATTGAAGACTTTTATGATCTTCAGGTACATATACATTTTTATAGGACATTAATAAAGTTACAATGCAAATATAATAATATTTATTATCAGTCTTTACAATGTTGAGCAACAACTAACAATAATATTTATCTATAATAATAATTAATCTTTACTATTATAATTGAATGGTAAAATACAAATACTTGACAAGGACCTATTATAGATTTTTCCATTTGGAATTTGTAAATCTAACGCTCTAACTTTGTCATCTTTACCAGGATAAACTTTTACTACCCTTGCCATTGGCCAAAATAATGGCGGCGCGTTCGGATTTTTTAAAATAACTAGCATGCCTTCAGTTACATTAGGTAAATTATCACGCCACTTGGGCCTATTTTGCAAAGTATTTAAATAGTATTTGTGCCATACATTCCAAAATTGCTGAGTTAATTTATTACACATTTGCCAATGCTTAAGTCTATGCACAGGTACATCAGCAACATTGCTTTCAGGATATGCAACCATAGAGGTGCCAATTAGGAAATGCCCTGGCGTCAGATAACTAAAATCAGAGCTATCAGCAGACATTGGTAACAAAGGCCTAGAGTTTAATACTGCCTCAATTTGAGCTAGAACAGTGACTAATTGTTCATAAGTTAAAACAGATTTTAATACAATGCGTTTTAAATGAAATTTCATACTTTTTACAGCTGCTTCTGCAAGTCCAGCAAACACTGGTGAATAGCTTGGTGTAAAATGGAAATTTATGCCTTGATGAGAAGCATACTCTTGTACCAAAGTTTGATGACTGGCAGAAGCTTGCAGCTTGTACAAATCAGCCAACTGGTTGCTTGCCCCTCTAAAACACCCGCCGTTGTCGCAAAAGACTTCGCTGGGTAACCCACGACGAGCGGTAAATCGTTTAAAACAGGCTAAAAACGCGTCAGTTGACAAATCTGAAGAAAGTTCAAGATGGACAGCCTTAGTAACAAAGCAAACTATTACACAAACGTAACCCTTGGACACTACGGCGCGTCGTAAACGAGAGTTTTTGATATCTACGGGGCCAGCGAAGTCTATCCCGACTCTTTCGAACGGTCGAGCGGCTGTAATACGCTGCTGAGGCAAGGAACCCATCAGCTGCTTTGCGGCGCTGGCCTTTAATCTGAAACACGTAATACATTTATGTGTTATCTTTTTTATTTCTCGTACACCATTTATAATCCAATATTTTTGGTTTAAATGAGCCAGCATCAACTTAGGTGCGGCATGTAACAATCTTAAATGCTCATGTCTAATTATAAGCTCAGTTATAAATGAACCTTTCGGTAATATTATTGGATGTTTTTGAGCAAACGAAAAGTCGGTATTTTGAAGACGTCCTCCCACTCTAACTAAACCCTGACTATCTAAGAAGGGATGTATTGGCTTTAGAGGACCCTTGACATTTTCATTATTTTTCAAAGCCTTTATTTCATCCTTGAAATGAATATGTTGTTCATTTTTAATAATTAACATTAAAGCTTGGTGTAATTCAGAACTATGAAGAAAAGAATCTAAATTTTTATTATGATTGAGTCTGAGATTGTTTATGAATCTTGTTACATACGCCATTATTCTAATAACTTTATTGAGATTCGAAAATCTAGTTAAAAACTGGAAACAGTTCTGATCACTTTGAACAATCAAAGAAATCGCTGAATCATGTTCAACCTTTAGCTCAGGTAGGCCAACAGGCAATGCTACCTCTACACAGTTTTCTTCGACTGAAAAAGTAGGAGAGTGCAGGAACGAGGGCCCGTGCCACCAGAGGGCGCATGAGGACAATTCACAGGGATCTACTCCTTTACTAATTAAATCAGCAGGGTTGTCCTGTGATCTTACATAATGCCAATTCCAAGCTAATGTTTTTTCTTTAATTATTTTCACTCTATTTGCAACATAAGGTAATAATTTTGTTATTTCTATTTTTAGCCAAGCTAAAACAACCTGAGAATCTGAATATAATAAAACACTATCAATTTTAATTTTTACCTTTAAAATATTATAGACTCTGTCAATTAATATAGAAAGCAAATGAGCAGCATTTAATTCTAATCTTGGTACTGATAATTTTTTACTTATTGGATTGACTCGCGACTTTGAACAGAGTAACGCTACCTTTACCTCACCTGAAGCATTGACTACTCGTAGGTACACACAACACCCATAACCAACGGTGCTGGAAGCATCAGAGAATCCAATCAACTGCACTGAGGCAGCTGATTCAGGAACTGGAACATTTCTAGGTATTTCAACAATATGCATTTTAGACAAACTATCAATGAAATGATGCCAAACCACTCTAATGCTTTCAGGTGCAATGTCATCCCAGCCTATACCTTCTGACCAAAGTCGTTGCATTAACGCCTTAGCTTTGATAACTATAGGACTAATAAAACCCATGGGATCATAGAATCGTGCTATGTAACTTAAAATATCCCTTTTCGTAGGTTTATCATTATTAGGTAACGTAGGACAAGCAATTTTAAAGCAATCTTGTTTCATGTTAATAGTCAAACCCAATGCCTTCATGCTACATTCTTGTTTTTGCAATTCAAGCTCATCAAACTGCCTTTGAGAAATTGGAATATCATCTAAAAGCGTCGGTGAGTTAGAAGCCCACTTGTGAGTATAAAAATTTCCCAAGCTAAGCAATTCTTGCAACTGTTTTCTTGCATCTAACATAATATTTAGATCAGAGTCTGCATAAAGCACATCATCAACATAACAGCTATTGAGTAAAATAAGTGCACCTAGCGGGTAATCGTTGCCAAACCTTATTGCAAGTTCTTTCAGGCAACGTGTGGCTAGATAAGCTGAGCTTTTTAAGCCATAAGTGACAGTCTTAAGACGTAAGCATTTAATTTCTTCCTCACAGTTATTGCGGAAAAGAATATTTTGTAGCGGTGTAAATTGAGGATTAAGCATCACACATCTATACATTTTTTGAATATCAGTGGAAAAAGTATAATCACCAAAGCGAAACAAGAGAACAATATCAAATAGCTCTTTTTGAACTGGAGGGCCATTCAACATTAAGTCATTAAGTGAAACTTTCTTTTTTGTCTGCATTGAGGCATCGAATACTGACCTAACTTTAGTTGTTTTACTATTTTCATTTATTACAGCATGATGTGGTAAAAAATATACAGGATCCTTATTTACATTGTAAGAACTAACTTCCACATATTCAGCATGACCTAATGTTATAAACTCATTAATAAATTTATTGTATTCAATTTGTAATAAAGAATTTTTTTGTAACTTTTTTTCTAAGTTAAGAAACCTATGATATGCAAAATCAAATGAGTTACCAAGAGTATTGTTTACATCTTCTAAAGGTACCTTCAAAGGCATATCAACATAAAAAGTTTTGTTTACAATTTGAACTGAATTCTGAAAAATGCTCTCGGCAAGCTCGTGTTCAGTTAACTTTTCATTAAATGTTTCCGGAACCTGTTCAGCCTTCCAAAAGCGTGACACAGCTTCATTAATATCAGACTCGCATGTTAAGCAAAGCAAAGAGGTTACCTTAGAATTAGAAACCTGCGGGGCAGGCAGCCCTCCCGCGACTACATGTCCAAACCTTGTGTTTATTAGTTGTGGTTGTGTTATATTCTCGTTCTCAGGCGGCAATAGTACCTGGAAAAACACATCCGCACCAATCAACAAATCTATTTCAGATGGTGTGTGGTAAGTCGCATCCGCCAAAACAGTATTGACAGGGATTTTTATTTTAGAAATATCTATCCTGCTATGGGGGAGTTTACATGTTATTTTCTTAACAACCTGACACTTTAAAGAGGTTTTATAATTTGATGTTAATGAACACAAGTCCACAGGTACAGAAAACATGGAAGTATGTTTTGAATTTGTGACTCCTATGATATCTAACCTATTTTCGATAGGGTCCAATTTTAGTTTTTCGACAACCCTACTTGTTATCATGGATGCTTGAGATGCTGAATCGAGGATAGCCTTCACATGGACTTCGCAGTTATCCTTGCCTACAAGCTTGACCAAAGCTGTGGGAAGTAAAATATCATTAAATTGGCCACCTGACATTAAAGAAACAGTAAACTCATGTATGCAAACAGTAAACTCATGTAATAACATGTAAACTCCCCCAAAACAGTATTGACAGGGATTTTTATTTTAGAAATATCTATCCTGCTATGGGGGAGTTTACATGTTATTTTCTTAACAACCTGACACTTTAAAGAGGTTTTATAATTTGATGTTAATGAACACAAGTCCACAGGTACAGAAAACATGGAAGTATGTTTTGAATTTGTGACTCCTATGATATCTAACCTATTTTCGATAGGGTCCAATTTTAGTTTTTCGACAACCCTACTTGTTATCATGGATGCTTGAGATGCTGAATCGAGGATAGCCTTCACATGGACTTCGCAGTTATCCTTGCCTACAAGCTTGACCAAAGCTGTGGGAAGTAAAATATCATTAAATTGGCCACCTGACATTAAAGAAACAGGTGACGGTGGTGGTTCATAATGTACAAGTGAGTTATGAGACTTCTTGCACTCACCGCACTTGAAATGGAACCTACATTTCTTTTCATGTGGATTCAAATGCTTACCTGCGAAAGAACGATTAGAGTTCGTTCAAAATAAAAAGTTGTGTCAGGTATGTTTAAATCCACATGAAAAGAAATGTAGGTTCCATTTCAAGTGCGGTGAGTGCAAGAAGTCTCATAACTCACTTGTACATTATGAACCACCACCGTCACCTGTTTCTTTAATGTCAGGTGGCCAATTTAATGATATTTTACTTCCCACAGCTTTGGTCAAGCTTGTAGGCAAGGATAACTGCGAAGTCCATGTGAAGGCTATCCTCGATTCAGCATCTCAAGCATCCATGATAACAAGTAGGGTTGTCGAAAAACTAAAATTGGACCCTATCGAAAATAGGTTAGATATCATAGGAGTCACAAATTCAAAACATACTTCCATGTTTTCTGTACCTGTGGACTTGTGTTCATTAACATCAAATTATAAAACCTCTTTAAAGTGTCAGGTTGTTAAGAAAATAACATGTAAACTCCCCCAAAACAGTATTGACAGGGATTTTTATTTTAGAAATATCTATCCTGCTATGGGGGAGTTTACATGTTATTTTCTTAACAACCTGACACTTTAAAGAGGTTTTATAATTTGATGTTAATGAACACAAGTCCACAGGTACAGAAAACATGGAAGTATGTTTTGAATTTGTGACTCCTATGATATCTAACCTATTTTCGATAGGGTCCAATTTTAGTTTTTCGACAACCCTACTTGTTATCATGGATGCTTGAGATGCTGAATCGAGGATAGCCTTCACATGGACTTCGCAGTTATCCTTGCCTACAAGCTTGACCAAAGCTGTGGGAAGTAAAATATCATTAAATTGGCCACCTGACATTAAAGAAACAGGTGACGGTGGTGGTTCATAATGTACAAGTGAGTTATGAGACTTCTTGCACTCACCGCACTTGAAATGGAACCTACATTTCTTTTCATGTGGATTTAAACATACCTGACACAACTTTTTATTTTGAACGAACTCTAATCGTTCTTTCGCAGGTAAGCATTTGAAAGTTTTACAGTTATAGAGTTTGTGGTCACTAGCATTGCAAAATAAACATGTTTTGTTACCTGATGAGGTTGATGCCACATTGACTACAGCTTTCTTTGGCGGGGGCCCAGGATCAGAATTCTCCAGAGCCAACGCCCTTTTCTCGAGGAAATCTAACATCTCCTTAACTGTGGGGGCTACCTTTCGATCTCGCATCAGCTGGTAGTTCTCCTTGGTGTGGGTATCTATTTTGCGTAACAAAATACATAAAACAATCTCATCCCATTCATCAACCTTTGAACCTAAATTTTTAAGTGCAGTTAATATCTGCTTCACCTGGGATACAAATTCCCTTATACTTTGAGGGGAGGACCTTGCAATCAAAGCTTTGACATCTAATAATGAACCATTGAGTTCGTTAACTATAAGGAATCTATTATTATATCTTTCGTCTAATAACCGGAGAGCTTCCGGGTAACTTTCACTGGTTAATGGCAAAGTCTTAACTAAATCATAGGGCTCATTTTTGAGAAATGACCTCAGATAATATAGCTTCGAAATGTTGTCTAAAGTTACATCTTTACTTATGACAGAATTAAAAAGGTTTATAAACGGCGTATAGTCACTATACTTACCAGTAAACATATCTATCTTTATAGTTGGTAGACGTAGCTTAGTGTTATTATGTACAGTAGGCTCCTGCACAATAATTTTACTTTGTTTTTTATCAATTTCAATATTCAAAGTGGAGATGACGCTATAATATTTATCTTCGATTTCACTGTAATCCTCTGTATCACCAGGATCCAGTGCCAAGATCAACTTGTTGTACTCATCATACTCAGCAAAAGTTTTAACTAAACGATCCCTTTTTGCTACCAAACTTTCGTAAGAGTCGGGTATAAAACTTTGTTGTGACAGCCTTGTAATGCTGCCTTTCACATATCCCCTTGAACAGACGAGCTTTTTTAACTCAGCCATAATGGAGCACTATATTAGATTTATTAAAACTAATTGCAATACTAGTTAAACACTAAATTAAAGTCAATAAGTAAAATCTTATATTGCAACTTTTTCGTTGTAAAACTGCACAAGATGGCGTATGGTGGGACGCCGCCGAATATGGGCATGCGCAAATATTGACGTGAACGAATGAAAATTAACCGTGTATTGTATCGCAGCGTAGGGCGCTGATTGGAGGGCAATGACGTGACGTTTGAAGACAGAATACAAAGCACACCGTTGATTGGATAACGAGCGTACCGCGCGTTTTCTGCACGCTACAACGACCGTTGATTGGCGGATTGACACCCGCGCAAACTCGACGAATGAACTTCGACTCGATGAACGCCGCGACGACCCCTGATTGGTTGATTTGCGAACGGCGAACCTCGTCGAATGAAAACTTGCTCGCTGCACGCCGCGAAGGCCTGTGATTCGTTGTTCGGCGTATGACGCGTGACTGACTGAGACCACAGGGCGGAAGCGGAAGCGGAAATAGTCAAATCAATACTTTTTTCTCGCTTCCGACGACTTTTTCCAATCGAATCTTACGATATTTTAATTGCAAATGGATGTTTCTCCTTCGTTGCAGGTTTTGAAATGCTCCTCGAACCTCGTGGATGTAGCGGAAAGCTGTTTCTTGATGTGTTGCGTAGATAAAAACACGATGCGCAGTCGCCACACTCGTAGCCACGCCACCACTATCCGGCTCGAAGGACCAAAATGTAGGGAATGTGGACTGTAGTTTTTTTTGTTCTAGTGGTAGATAGAGTGGTAGGCGTAGTGGCGATATAGGCAAGTATGAAATGCACGTTTTTATCACTTCACAACTTTAATTATCGTTAAAACACACGGAAACACATCGGCCTTGCCGTACATCAATTTCGAGAGAGCGAGAGCTATACATTGTATGAAAGAGACGGGAACAATGTAATGTTACCAGTTTATATTTAAAATAGCTACCTTTTAATTTTTAATAACATATTATGTTTTTGTTGGTGTTTCCAACAGTCGTAGCATAATAAAATAGGGTATTTTACTCTATACGAGAAAAAATCTATAAATATGTTATTGAAACAGTTTAGGCATAAAGCAGTCGGAAAATGTAAGTTTTAGTTCATAAAATAACAAAACAAATTTTTAAATTCAATTCAAAGTTTTCAGTATTTTTAATCTGTTATAAAACACCGTGAAATAGTAGCGGCCATGTTATTACGCCATACGGCTGTGTAAACAAAAAATTGTCAACTGTCAGTCAACCGATTGGCGTAATATAGGCTTTGTACTTTTATTATTTTCGTAACCAACGTATTTTTTTCATTATTACACCTATTACAAAAAATGCTTTTAATTATTTTTAAATGATATACAATTATCATATTTAATATGAGCTTATTTGATACAAAACGAACTGACGTCATTTACGCTGAGCAATATGGCGTCCAGTAAGAGGCGTTTTCGTCAAACTACGCGCGAAATTTGAAAATTTAAAATTTAGATGCATTTTTATGGCACTTATCGATTGAATAAAAATTTTGTGTTTTTTTTGGTGGCATATTAGCCCTACAGAATTTAATTGAGACACTTTTCAAAAATGGGTGTAATACCCTATTGCATTTGTCGTTATAAATGAGTATAAAATATGCCCTTAAATTATCGGTTACCGTTCTCCAAACACATTTATATATTCTCATTATGCCGACCTACTGCATTATTCGGTTATTAATTCGCTACTCATCCATTGATGTTATGTAAAGGTGATTACTATTAAATCAAGATCGGAACTCGTTGCTGAAAATTCCGTAAAAAAACATTGGCCTGCTGAAATTGTCTTTCGTGAAAATTAAGGTTTTTGTTTACTTTGTCGAACGCTATAATGAAGTATGAAAAATTAATCCCTTGTCAACTGTCTACCGTTTTTATTATTAAAAAATATTCATGAAATTATATGGATCAGTTGGTTTGTTTCATCAAGTCTTTTGGTTGGTAAGTAGGTATTTCTGAGACCTATAGGTTTATTAGGATACCGTTGGGCTATACAAATTGGTGCGGGTTCAATACATAAGAGATGTTTAGATTGTACTATAAAAAGTGACTGAGAATATAAGATAATTATATAGTATTAACATATATTATTTTGTTCATTCTACACGCATGTATTCGGTCTGTCAAGTCATATTAAAACCTTTGCACGCGGCGTTTTTTAAAAGCGCCACCTACGCGCGTTTTATGAACGCGCTTCGTTAGTTTATTAAAATAACAGAAATATACATACTTAATAATAATAATAATAACCTATTATTGGCCCACTGATCCTATGGGCCTTTTCACATGCCGAGTGCTTAGGCCTTAGTGGGACTACTCACGCTAAGATATAGTTTTTAAAGGGTCGCCGTTATCGATATCGAGAAGGAGGACTATTCAACTATATAGATATACACAATTATTTTATCACTAAACTAAACGTGAGTATTGTTACACATTATAGATTGAGAAAAACGGATTAACTCACTGTGTTGCCGGGTTCGTCCGACTAGTTTCGATGGCATACGGCCACCTTTCTCAAGAAGTTCCACAGGATGACACACCGCCCGTCGCGATCATGCGGACACATTGTCCGCAGCAACGCGACAGTGAGTTAATCTGGTTTTCTCAATCTATAATACATAATTGATGAGTTAATAAATAAATAAATAAGTTATAATATAAGTTTTTTTTTTTTTTTTGTTTTATAGTTATAGGTTTTTGTTTCTTTATTGTACGTGTAAATATGGTACTGATTATTATGAATAAATACAGAATGTTTGTTTACAATAAATAATAAATAATAATAATTAAATTATGTATTCCAAAGAGTATCCCTCATAGTGATATAAGGGCGCAACTACATACTTTAACTATTAAGAACGTCCGTATTCTAATCTCAGCTTCAATGTATCGAAAAGCCTCTTTCTTATCTACCATTGACGTGGTCAATTCGAGACGACTTATTGGTCCTTTAAAGCCTTAATTATTACAAAAAAAAACACCATTTTCCTGTCCTGTGACTTGGGGTCTGCGCAACATATTTTCTTCTTCCAGTCAACGGTCATGATATTACTGACTCCCTCCACTTTCATTCATTCATTCCACTATAATTCTTCACTCAATTAAAGTAAGTATATGTGTGTAGTAGTGTATTTGTGTAAGTATATTAGCTGCTGTCTGACACCCATAGTACAGGAGTCTGCCTAGTTTGAGGTCAGATGGCCGTGTATGAAATGTCCCCATAATTTTAAACTAATTTTACGATTTTCCAAAAAAAAATTACATTAAGTAAATGTTTACTTAAGAAGGTCAATAAATTCTGGTAATTAGAAATGTATCTATCTCAGAGACAATAAATGTCAAAAAGTTGTCAAAAATGTAAATAAGAGACATTTTTGACAAATCGAGAGTGAGATTAAATGCGTTTGTTTTTAAAAATACCTATAGGGTTATCTCTGATATTTTTAGAAGTGCTTATAGGTGTCTACTTCACAGTGTTTTATCCCTTTTTCATTCTTATTATCGTGGAATGGAATGAAAACATAGATTGTATTGATTTTATTCCCTTGAAAAAGGTTTCTGTTGTTACCTTCGGGCTGGAGGTCGGAACTGTGATCGAATTGAACTCTGAACTTTAGAACTGAATAAAGATCAAAAACGTGTATTTCATTTTGGCGTAGGGTTATTGAAATAATATGATAGGTACTGTTAAAGGTTGCATGCTGGCCGAAACCTTTGTACTAAATGGTTCGTCTAAAAACTCTGGATTACTTCTAAAAAGCTTTTCAAATTTAGAAACGTTCCGTATGTTTGTATGTATGTATGTATGTTTGTCCGTGATTATCTTCCGTTTGGCTGAACCGATTTTGATGCGGTTTTCAGAAAAGTGTTTGTTACATTACGGAGAAGGTAACCGGGGGGGGGGGGATAGGTATAGAACAAACAGAAATATATTCAGCGCTTTTTGAAAAAATCAACAAAAACCGAGAAGACGTTTTTGTTTCTTCCATCTTTCCATCTTTGGAGGACTTTCAGTCTCTGTTTTAACTATTTTGCCGTTACTTCATGGATTTCGATGAATAAAAAGGCACGAAAAAGTGGAAAATAAAAACTTTTTTGAAAAAAGAGAAGCGCCTTCAAAAAAAAACAAAAAAGTGATAAATAACTTTAGCACAGAGCACACATGACTTTAGTTTCGGAAGTCAGTGGCAATACAAAACAACAAACAGAACAAAGTTTAGTTTAGTTTTCTTTTGAAGGCGGTTCTCTTTTTCAAAAAAGTTTTTATTTCCCACTTTTTATATCAAGGTCTTGTTTAGCCTGGCGCCGTCAGAGGCCTACGTGCTATTTAAAATAATATAGTTTTCCTCTCGTTTTGCCCTCTTTAATTTAAAAAGAACCTCCGATCTCCAGTACACTTTCATCATCATCATCATCATATCAGCCTATTGCCGTCCACTGCTGAACGGCCTCCCCCAGAGATCGCCAACCGACCCGGTCTTGAGCAGTCCGTATCCAACCGCTGCCAACCACCTTCTTCAAATCGTCGGTCCATCGCGTCCCACACATACGCTTGCCCAACCACGGTCTTTACTCTTAAGCGTGTCTGCTCCATCAACTACTAGTACACTTTATCACACCACATTACAATACTACGATCTGGCACCGTATGAGCTCAGCACGGTCGTGCCCTCGGCGCCAAGCACAGGCACAGGCATGACCGTGTCATACGGGGCACGCGGTTGCTTGTCACGTATTTGTGACAATGACGTTCAAAAGGTTAAAACAGTCACTTGTTACTTATAAGCTAAAAATAATAAGACAAAACAAAGGAAATAGGTTGTTTGAAGTCAATACAATACACCAATAATTGATACTGTTCTTAAAATTTTAAATAATTTAAACAAAGACACAGTGACGACACAGTTGGCGCAGTGGCTGAGCGATCGACTGCTGCGCAGCGTGTTGCGGGTTCGATCCCCGCCCAGGGTAAATATTTGTGTGATGAGCACTTGAGTTTGCCTTGTGTCTGGGTGTTGTTTATCTATGTATGTATTTAAAAATATATTTGTGTATGTATATCAGCTGTCTGACACCCTTGGTACAGGGTCTCCCTAGTTTGGGGTCAGATGGCCGTGTGTGAAATGTCCCCACATATTATTATTATTATTATTAAAGATCTTCTAATTATTCATTTTGCCTAGCAAGCACTATCACAACTGAACACCGGAGGGCTTTGAAATTGGTATCACAAAAACATTTTAGACAATAAATATATTTTTTAATCTGTTTAATAACATTAAAAGGTTCTTTGAAATCTGTAGCCTAGGGATAAGTCCTTGTTATGAAAATTTGGTCTGAGTTACAACATCGTAAAGAATCATGGCAGGATTTGTACAAAAAAATAAAGATGTTTAGAGAAGTTGAAATTCTAATTCTTATACTTTGACGACACGGTTTGCGCAGTGGCTGAGCGATCGACCGCTGCGCAGCGTGTTGCGGGTTCGATTCCCGCCCAGGGTAAATATTTGTGTGATGAGCACTTGGGGGAGGCCTATGTCCAGCAGTGGACGTCTTTTGGCTGAAATGATGATGATGATGATGATATTTGCATGTATTTAATAATGTATTTGTATATGTATATCAGCTGTCTGACACCCATAGTACAGGGTCTCCCTATTTTGGGGTCAGATGGCCGTGTGTGAAACGTATATTATTATACTCTTGGGTACCTAAAGAGTATTTTCAAAAAAATAAATAGTTACGAAAAGCTCCTAATTTCAGAACGAAACTGCGTTTGACAGTAACAGTGACACTGACAGTCGTCGTTTCGCAGATCTTGAAATTGCATCGTTTTAAAGGAAATATTGTCACAAATAACGATTCCACACACTTGTCACATCACTAGTTTGCCAATTTCCGTCCGAAATCCAATCAAATCCGTTAACGTCGCTTGTTACGATATTGAGGTCTCAAACTTCTGACTTCAAGTAAAATCATTAAATATTTATATGTGTATAATACTCAAATCAAATCATTTTTATTTTTGTAACATAGGTAGTGCATACACTAATTAAATGGTTCTTTTACTGAAATAATTATAACATTAATGTGGGAAACATTTATTTTACAACTTATATCTAAATTAATGATTCCATCTATATCTACACTAATAATATTATAAAGAATTAAGATTTGTTTTTTGTATGTTTGTAACGAATAAACCCTAAACCTACTGGTCCGATTTCAAAAATTCTTTCATCATTAGAATGCTATATTATCCCTGAGGAATATAGGCTATATTTTATTATTTAAATCACGCGTACGAAATCCCTGGAAAAGTGGTAGTCCAACATATAAATAATAATAAAATTATTATGTACTTTTAGAAAAGAGAGGTGGGGGCTCATAGGGCATCAAAATCTTATCCGCATTGCTGATAAGGGAGAAGTGCCAAGTGCTGGCAGTACAACCATGTTATACATGTAGCAATGCGATTCTTTGGACCAAAAAAAGGCCGACTGGCCTTTTGTTCTGGTCATGAGAAAATACACCACACTTTACTGAAAGAAATTAATTATTAGGAGGAAAACAAAAACAAAGGGAAAGTTCAGCAGTATATACCAACTTAGATGAATATTCGATGTAAATTCAACCAAAGGCGACGAAATTTGTCGTAACTACCGCAGCTGTTTATGGTTATTCTTCTTTCTGTAATTCCCATAGTGGACTTTAGGCGCGAAACATTTTGAATCATTTGAGTCAAACTTCCATGTGGAAGGGAGTTTATAAAAAAGAATAATGAATATTTGGTGTAATATTGGAACACAGTTAAAAAAATGTGTAGGTAATATGTAACACACAGTCCCCAACCGAATTTCAGTCACGGGGGCCAATCTCAATGGAGGCGAGTGTGTGTGCAAACATAGGTGCACTCCCTCTTCCCTCCCTCTCGTAGTCTGTCGTGAAGCGACAGATAAAACAAAAGAGGAGACTAAGGTATAAAGGTAACAAGTATATATTTACAATAAACTGATATGACGGCGACATGGTTGGCGCTGTGGCTGAGCGATCGACTGCTGCGCAGCGTGTTGCGGGTTCGATTCCCGCCCAGGGTAAACCTTTGTGTGATGAGCACTTGTGTTTGCCTTGTGTCTGGGTGTTGTTTATCTATATGTGTATGTATTTACAAAAAAAAAATGTATTTGTGTATGTATATCAGCTGTCTGATACCCATAGTACAGGGTCTCCCTAGTTTGGGGTCAGATGGCCGTGTGTGAAAATGTCCCCACATATTATTATTATAATTCACATTCATTTATTTTATATACATATTAAATTACATTTTTAAATATTCATATAAAAACAAAAACATTTAAAAATATAAAAAAATAGTACCTCACCGGTATCGGGAACAGGGTCCAAGCTACCGGCGGTCAGGGCTCCAGAGAGAGAAACCTCCTGACAATGCGGGCCGTGTCCAGAAGTACTGCCTTCTGAATCAAGCCCTTGATCCAGCCGTCTAACGAGAGCCTCCTTAGATGTTGGTCGAGGCTCTTGGCAATTAAGCCATTGGCTGTAACAATTATCGGCACAATGATCGCTGAGTCCACATTCCACATGTCGACAACCTCATGGGCCAAGTCAAGATACTTTATAATAATTATTATTATTATATAAAAATATGTAGTAGTATTTTTAATGTATGATAAATGAAGACTGTAAGGAGTGTGTAGGTGTAATAATGGTTGTAGATGGGTTGACGATGAAGACTCCCGGGATGACGTCAGGAGGTGCAGACAGGCCAGGCAGGAAGGTGAAGACAGGACATGAGTCAATAGCTTTCCAGAAAGCTCAGGTTCGCTTCAGCTCGGCAGACCTTGCGGGATTCCTAGGTTGCAGGAACGTTTTCTCTGTAGAAAGATTTCTGAAGGTTTAGCACCACTCAGTTTGAGCACAGAACAACCTGTGCACCGATTTCGCTCACGATAGCAGTTCTGTACAGAGAATAACTTGTGCACTGCATGTTTACGGAAGTATTTAAATAACGAAGTAACGATGGAATGGAGAGAGAATGAAGTATTCTGCGATTCCGATTATCGCTAACACTATATTTTGTAGTACTTCACTACACTGTATTTTCAGAGTTAGATTCAGATCAGCTCTGTAGTCAGTGTAAGAAATTTATCAGCTCTCACGCTCAAACCCACAGGAAAAAGTGATAGTCAAACGCTTCTTCTGTCATCAAGTTGACAAGCTTTTTCATCTATTATTTAATTTTGAAATTGTTATGAAATTTAAGTTTTACTCTATGAGTAGTAATGGCCAGAATTAGTATTAGGATTAGTTTAGTAGGACTACGTCACAGTTGGGTCAACTTAAAAAAAAATATCAGACAGGTGGTTCCGTACAGATCCTATATATCCTACTAGCTAAACCAAGCTACGCTTCGCTTTAGTTCAGTCAGGTTTTTAGAATAAACAGTATTTACATAAACTTTTCTATTAAAACTCAATGGTGTGTAAAAAAATCCTGTTAGTTCATCGACTACTTGTCGTCTTATTCGGACACAAACATATGGACCTTGAGTTTTTACATAGAAACGAGTATTTAGATTCACCTTTACGAAAAACAAACTTGTACTTTTTTCTAATAAAGATTATTACAAATACTTCCAAAGCTCTCAAAATCAGGAAACAATACTTATGAAAGTGAATAAATAAGTACCTAAACTTGGTCCAATCAATACTTACTATCTTCGTTTAGATTGGTATTCTCGGTGTGTAGTGTCGAGACAGACTAGTCAGCGTATAAGTAATTAGTATAGAAAATAGTTTTTCCCGTATCGTGTATATGTGGCGAGCACGCTGTGTGAATGTGAATTGTTTAATGTTTCTAGTTAATGCAACAAATGTTAAAACAACTACTGCACTTGCATTAAAGATCATTTAATTTTTATCATTTAATCATTTCTCTTTACATAATTATTATAATGTTACCATTGTTGCTTCAAAATATCATGACAAGAAGTTAGTTCGGTTTTTTGTCAGCACCGGCTTATGTGTACAAACCTCAAAGATAGAAATATTATAATGAACTGTCGGGTGGGTTGTTGTAAATACAAACTGAAACCTATATTATACTTACATCTTTGCCTAGAAAAATGTCAATGTGTGATTTTTTTTTTTTTTCGGATTGGCATCTCGCAGGTCAACCTAGGAGGTTGTCGGCTGCTTAACCGGACTTTCCTTTGGTGCCTTAAAAATTATTATTTTTAGGGCCTCCAGCCAGGGCAAAATAGCTTACAAACTAAGCGACTACACGCTAAGGGCACCCCCTGTGGGGTACGAGCCTCGGCTTAGGGCGTCGCTGGGAGAGAACAGCAAAGGGACAGGCTGGATCGGATTTCATTCAGTGTGTGAGAAAAATGTACGTGTTTTGTATGGTTGTTCAGCTTACAAACTAAGCGACTACACGCTAAGGGCACCCCCTGTGGGGTACGAGCCTCGGCTTAGGGCGTCGCTGGGAGAGGACAGCAAAGGGACAGGCTGGATCGGATTTCATTCAGTGTGTGAGAAAAATGTACGTGTTTTGTATAGTTGTTCTAGGTTTTGGGAGTGAGGGTGATCCGTGATAGTTTTTCTGTAGTGTAACTTCAAACTAACTATTGTATGGGTACAGGTATATAGTCAATCAGTTTTTTAAAGGCTTTTGCGTTGATTTTTTCCAACTTGTATGTATTATAAGCATTTGTAGGGTTCCACACCTCAAAAGGAAAAAACGTAACCCTTACAGGTTGTCCGTCTGTCTATCTGTCAAGACACTTTATCTCAGGAATGCGCGGAGGTATCGAGTTGAAATTAAAATCATATACTCAAATCTACAGTCCCTTGAAGCTATGAAAAAATTAAACTTCTAGGTTAACGTGAAAAGAAAAGATACGGCTGTTTATGCAGCAAAAAACGTATAATTCGACACTCTCAAGGAAATCAAAATTTAACGGGGAACTTCCCGTTGACCTAGAACTATGAAATTTGGCAAGTAGTATCGTCCTATATGTAGTACAAGTATAGGGATAAGTCTAAAAACTATACATTTGTTATTAAATCATAAAAAAGTAGTCTTTATTTAAAGTATGAGGTATGCAAAATTGTATGGTTGACCAAACCACGGAATTTGAACGGAACCCCCGGGTCTGACTTGCACTTGTCCGGTTTTTTTTTATCTGCACTCATATACAGACTGTTGTTATAGCTTTGTGAATTATGAGTAACTTCTAAAATTTTAAGACTTTTCGAAATATCCCTTATTCCCAGCGTAGCCGCGGCGTAACAGGCTATTCGCATCACGATCTCACCTTGAGCAAGTTCGTCTTTCGTCTTATTTATGAAAAGTTCCCCGAACTGTTCGGTTTTAGGCGTGACCTCCTAACTTCTTGAGACTGATTTACTGTGCTTAGAATAATTTCTGACAGCTCTTTTAAATTCATCTTTTATGAGCCTTGTTTTCGTACCTATTTCTCATAAGTATTTTTTTAAATTAACGACTAAATTCTTACATAAATAATTTAAGAATTACAAGCTAAAATGTCTGTGTTAAAAACTCAGATCATACGCGCGGAACACTGAGAGTGAATCCAAAAAAGCAAATACAAATTCAAAAACGAATACCTACAATTCGCTTCGCGCTGTACTGACACGAATCAGTGCAGCACGAAGCGAAGCATCGTTAAAAGAAACAAATACTAATACAAATAAAAATTAAAAAGCGAATACAATCACGAGATCTAGAATCTCGTGATTGTATTCGCTTTTTAAGTATTCGTATCTGCTTTTGAATTTGTATTTGCCTTTTTTGGCTTGACTCTCAGTGTTCCGCGCGGTCTATCTGCCTTTTGTTTTATAATCTGAGGTTAATAACATTAACGGCAGTGTCGGTTCCAAAAAGAATACCATCTACTAAAATAACCATTACCCGCACTACAGCAAGCTCGTCACTTACGCATACAACTGTCATTCCCAGCTACCATTAAAGTCACCCAACGACTTGCAAGACGTCTCAACTTATTGAATTACGAGACTAAAGAACAACAACTTAACAGCACTTAACAGCAATTTACAAAACTAGGACTACATCAGTGCGGAAAATGACATAACTAATAAGGAGAGCGCAGTCCGATTAATTTGCATCTCATTTGCAGAGCCTCCGTCGACTGGACTGGCGTCAAGCTGGAGCAATGGCAGCAAAATTAATGTACCTACCCCACATTTCGCGGTTTGTTTTCGACCGGTTTATTGCTACTTGCTTGCCAAGCACCGCTGCCAACTCCCCAAACTTTAAGGGCTTGTATTAAAAGTATTCGTATTTTATACCTCTTGTAAAAAACAGACAAAAGTGGTCGTGTATAATTATTCCATGTGTCGTTATTTCCCTTGTGGTGCGTATAACCCAAAAAACAATTTCAGACACTTACATAAGTATCACCTTAGCTGTGTTTTTGGCAACAAAAAATATTAACCAGTTGCCTGCCGAGTCCCTTGGGTGTCGTTCAAAGGTGACGTGGAAAATATATCAAGAGTACAAACACTCCTGACTCCCGTTTTCCACGTATAAGACAAACTTACTTTTTAAATGAGATGGTAGAGGCAAATATGTGAAATGACAGTCATTGGCCATAGATTTATAATCAACCGTTTATTTTTTTTTGCGACTGTGTTGCTACTGTAGAGTATCTGCCTCTGGTTCAGTTATCATTTTCTGCTTAGCCTTTTCCTAACTTTGTAGGGGTCTACTCTGGCATAAGTGTCTTTCTTTTCAGGCGACTGGGATATTATATTACAGTTTTTTCTTTGGTCTCTGTACAACTTTTCAACAACAATTGACGACACGGTTGGTGCAGTGGCTGAGCGATCGACTGCTGCGCAGCGTGTTGCGGCTTCGATTCCCGCCCAGGGTAAATATTTGTGTGATGAGCACTTGTGTTTGCCTTGTGTCTGGGTATTGTTTATCTATATAATTATGTATGTATTTAATGTATTTAAATATATTTGTGCATGCATATCAGCTGTCTCTGACACCCATAGTACAGGGTCTCCCTAGTTTGGGGTCAGATTGCCGTGTGTGAAATGTCCCCACATATTATTATTATAATATATATTATTATTAACTTTTCATGTTGAGCATTTTATTCATCTGTGAGTACTTTGATCTGCGTTGACTCCTTATCATCACATCTGAGCCAGTTTAGTATTAACTCAGCTTCTGGTTGAAGATAGGTTGTCTGACCAACTGTGTTAGGCCATTTCGTAACCTAAACACAAAAATAACTAAAACATACGAAATATAATTTATAAGCCCAGAAAAATAATATACATGGAGTCCAGCAGAATCCATGGCCTCAATTAGTCACGTAGGTATACGCGCGACGTACCTAGACGCACCTACTCTTCACCCCGCGTCCGTGCCAAGGAAGGCCAGGAAGGCAAGGAAGGCAGGATGGTACTGAGAAGCGCGAAAACAAAAACGCGATAGTTAATTAAGTTTAAACCAAAAAGAAATGTCACGCGGAGTCCATGGGACCTGACAGGTAAATTAAGGGTTATGTAATAGGCATAAAGTTGTGAAGAGTTTGACACGTGTCATGGCATTCCCTTGTAAACTACGTATTTTCTTGCAAATAAACATTTTTGAATTTGAATTAAATCCTCTACGAACGAAAACCTAACAATCCCAAATTAGTTTCTCAATTTCAAATCGTAAAAAACTTTTGAGACAAAGGTAAAGTTTTTTAAATATTCCATCTTTGAGACTTGCAAAAATCAAGATTGTCAAAGAAACTTTAAATAGAAACAAGCTGATGTATTGTCCAAGTTATCAAAAACATGCATGAAAATATGTTTTTCACCTCCAATAAATGTTTTATTATGGAGATCCTTGCGTTGGAGATTTGCGAGAAAATAGCTTTTCGTACTGTTATACCCTGGCTTTGCAAGGGTTAAAGACGAATCAGCGCCTAGCAGGCGCTGACAGATAACAGTAGCTGCATGAGATCGTGAGAATAGTTAGTCTACGTTAGAACTCTAAAGCGGACGGGTCTGCCTATGGGTCTTCCTCGTAAATTATAAAATAATTAAAGTGTCCTTGTTCCAGTAAATATTCTTTCCTTTTTTAAAAACCAATCAACGCGGAGACCCATAACAATTGGTGGCAGCGGTGGGATCGAAAATCCCCAGTGTCCTTAAAACGTAACTCAAATAACATCATAAATAAATATCCTGAAATTCAGTGTTTAGTGTAAGTGCACTTACAAAACCTACCGAATATCCTTAACGAGTGAAAGTGTATCCTGGACAATCCCTGAAGTGCTCGAACTATCTTTAATTCATTCAAGCGTGTAAAAACCGTATCCTGTTGAATCCTGTGAAGCTCTCGAACTATACTTACGTCATCAAAGCGTGTGTAATTATAAACTGTATCCTGTTAAATCCTGTGAAGCTCTCGAACTATCCTTACGTCATAGAAGTGCGCGTAATTATAAGCTGTATCCTGTAAAATCCTGTGAAGAAAACATAACAACAAATACTTACCGTAAAATCCCGAGTGTCGTGCCGCATCGAGTCTCGTCGTCCCTCGTCGCGTCGTGCCGTGTTGCGGGGTTCCCGAATCTACATCCAAGATCAAGGTCAACGCCAAACAATTAACCGTTCAACATCCGACGGTTATAACTCCGGCTACAAGAAGTACCTTATCGCATCGGAATGTTCCTGCAAGCCATAACATCCGTCGCCTACGCATTACTCGTACTGTGAGTCTTTGGTCATTACTGATTAATCTAAGGCTGAGCAATTATTTAATATCCAATACAAAGTTATGCGATTGTATAAGTCGAATAAGTTAGTTAAACATTGTTATTTACAGTAAGTTGTAAGATTTGAATTTACTTGCGACTCGTTTTCTTCTATTTATGTTTTAATATCTGAATTATGCCCAAAATCCTTAAAGCAGAGGATAGTAAATTAACTATTGATATTCCAAGTTCAGAAGAACGCGGTGATACAAAGAAGTCCCCTATCAGCTCTCCTAGAATTACGAGGGCTACCGTCGCACTTAGCACAATGGCAGATTTAGACTTAAATACCTTGTTCAAATTCATAAAATCATACGACGGCAGTAGGGAAACCGTCAACTCATTTATCATCAATTGTAACAACGCATACGACCTTGCTTCAGAATCGCAAAGGCCAATCCTTTTTAAATATATCCTCAGTCAGTTGCATGGAAAAGCGGAAGTTGCCTGTTCAATAAAAGAATTCACATCCTGGGAACAACTTAGAGAATTCCTAAAAACTCAATTTTGTGAACGCAAACATTACGCTCATCTGCTTACTGATCTTCAGGAAAGCAGGCAAAATCCGCAAGAAAACGTTAGCCAATTTTCGCTTCGCGTAGAGACCTACCTCTCACAATTATTAACTGAAATATCCTTTTCCAATACTAAAGCAAAGGAGTTGTCTGGCCGTACTGCGGCTATGGAAGACTTAGCCCTCCATCATTTCCTTATGGGGCTACATCCCCGCCTATCGAACATTGTGAGATGTAGATCTCCTAAAACTTTAAATGAAGCTATTAATCTAGCTATTTCAGAGGAGCGCATTCAACAGAGCCTGTATAAACGTCCACAGGCCGAACAGAGGTTTGCTAATAATAATAACAAATCTAGACCAGGGCCTTCAAAACCAAACCCTAATGTACAGTACACTACACCAAATGCGAATTCAAATAAAAATGATACCTTGTTTTGTCGTTATTGTAAAACAGCTGGTCACGAAATCCAAAACTGCAAAAAACGCGAGTTTTACAATAACAAATATCAATCGAAACCGAATAATTATGTCCAAAAAAATAACAATAATAAAGTAAATCATGTCCGTGAAACTCCCAACTATGATAACTTTGATAACGATCTTCCGTCCTACGACTCCAACGATTTAAACGACCAGGAGTCTCGCGAGGGTGCCACACGAGACGAAGCATAACTGTCGGCACCCATCAACAAAATCCACGTAAGGTCAACCGACAGGGTAACCAGCCCCAAACTGACGACCTTACCGTCTATTCATCCAGGACTATGCAACAGGGTAACCAGCCCCAAACTGACAGTTCTAATCCAATTCCATGTAAGACCAACCGACAGGGTAACCAGCCCCAAACTGACGACCTTACTGTCAATATATCCAGGACTATACAACAGGGTAACCAGCCCCAAACTGACAGCCCTAATCCAATTTCACGTAAGGTTAACCGACAGGGTAACCAGCCCCAAACTGACGACCTTACCGTCAATCCCACCAGGACTACGCAACAGGGTAACCAGCCCCAAACAGACAGTCCCGTAAACAAATCTCCGACAGTCTTGCCAATGTCCAACAAGACTAACACTAAAGTGTATGAAATCAACTTAGATATATCCAAAAGGTTTTTACCACATATATTGGTATACTCACAAGTTTCAGATATTCCCTTATCCTTATTAGTGGACTCCGGTTCCGTCATATGTTTACTGAAACAATCCAGTATCATGAACCCTCAAAAATTGGTCAAGGAACCTATCAAACTTAAGGGCATAGACCCAGGAGACGAACCAACTCCAACCGAGGGTCATTTTCAATTAAAATTAAACATAGACGATAAAAATATTATCCCATTTAAATTCCATGTTATCAAAGACATAAGCCTACCCTATGACGGCATCATTGGATCAGATTTCCTCACTTCTTTTGGGTGTAAAATTGATTACACCTCCGATACCCTTAAACTAGGAAAATCTGAAATGAAATTACATTTCTTCGATCCTTTTTATGTTATTCCGCCACGTACTGAAACAGTAATCGAATGTTCAGTACAAGACACTGATCTAAAGGAAGGAATTATCATAGATCAACACTTGTCTAAATGCGTCCTTATATCCAATTGTATCGTGAAAATAAAAGATAACAATCGAGTTAATTTAACGATAGCTAATACCTCATTATCCCACATTAAAATTGATCCTAATCTAAAACTTATTATTAAACCTTTAAACACTGCTTATCAAGTCAACACGAATATCCAAGAGACATCCAACCGAACTACCGACGTGTTAAATTCACTACGAACTGATCATTTAAACTCGGAGGAATCCGAAGCCCTTACAGAAGTTTGCTCCCAATATTCAGACGTATTCCACTTGCCTAACGATCAGTTAACACACACTACAGCTATTAATCATCAAATCAAAACAAGTAGTGACATCCCTATTCATACTAAGTCCTATCGATTTCCTGAATGCCACAAAAGGGAGGTCGATACCCAAATTAGTAAAATGTTGAACCAAAACATTATTGAACCATCATCCTCGCCTTGGAGCTCGCCAATTTGGATAGTCCCTAAAAAAGCAGACTCCCAAGGTCAACGTAAATGGAGAATCGTGATCGATTACAGAAAATTAAATGACGTCACTATCGGTGAAACATATCCAATCCCGCAAATTTCTGAAATCCTTGATCAACTAGGAAGCAGTAAATATTTTAGCACTTTAGATTTGACATCCGGTTTCCACCAAATCCTTATATCTCCTCACGATGCTCCTAAAACAGCATTCTCGGTCCCTCAGGGTCATTTCCAATTTACTAGGATGCCATTTGGACTAAAAAATGCACCCTCTACATTCCAAAGGCTAATGAACAATTGCCTTACCGGATTACAAGGCACAAGATGCTTTGTATACCTTGATGATATCGTAATCTATTCCTATGATCTAAAATCGCATATCGATAACCTAAAAGCTGTCTTTGAAAGACTCCGTAACTTTAACTTAAAACTCCAGCCTGATAAATGCGAATTTTTGCGCAAAGAAGTCGCTTATCTAGGCCATATTATTAGCGAAGACGGCGTCAAACCGAACCCTGATAAGGTTCGTGCTGTAACCGAATATCCAGTCCCCCAATCTCCAAAAGACATTAAGTCTTTTCTTGGCCTAGTATCCTACTATCGAAGGTTTATACCTAACTTTTCCAAACTGGCTAAACCGTTAACTTCCCTATTAAAAAAGGACATCCAGTTCAAATGGCAGAACGAACAACAACTCGCTTTTGAGTCCTTGAAATCCAGGCTCGTTTCTGCCCCTATTCTTGCGTATCCTGACTTTACGCAACCCTTTCTTTTAACATGCGACGCCTCAAATCATGCTATATCTGCAATCTTATCTCAGGGTCCTGTGGGACAAGATCGTCCTATTGCTTATGCATCCCGCACGCTTAATAAAGCGGAATGTAACTACAGTGTTACAGAAAAAGAATGTCTTGCCATTATTTTCGGCACCCAAATATTTAGACCGTACCTGTATGGCCAACGGTTCAAGATTCTTACAGACCATAAACCACTTCAGTGGTTATTTAACTGCAAAGATCCTGGTTCAAGACTTGTCCGCTGGCGTTTAAAACTTGAAGAATTCGAATATGATATCCAATACAAAAAGGGGAAAATTAATGCTAATGCTGATGCTTTATCTCGGTATCCCGTAAACCCAATCCAACAAACAAATCCTACATCTTCTAGACCTCTCACTGATAGAGGGTCCACGCAAGAGTCTGATCGAGATCAGTTGAAATTACCTGTAGACCCAACCCCGCTTGACATCAACACAGATATTCTCCTAGGCTCAACTGAAGACATCTCGCCATTATCCGATGTAAACTTACCTTCAAACGTCCCAGATGTCCTAAGAGAGGAAATTGAAAACGAGGTAGCTATATTACCCGATCCTATAATAGACGAAGCAATAGCTTCTAATCATCAGCCTAACCCTAGTCCGTCTAGACCGTCTACAAGTGCATCTCCAGATATATCTATCGATAATTATCAAACATTCTTAAAATGTATATCTAATAAAGATAATGTTTTCAATACTGAAATAGAAGAACATAATGAAAGCCTTATGAAATGTCCCGCGAAAGTTATATTAATTCCCACATCTATTGATCTAGACGAGTCTAATCTGTATATCCAAGATATCTTAGTTGACCCTGAAACTAACACAAGTACACATGAAACTGAAAAAGAACTTTTCTCATTCTTGAAAATCGAACTAAATAATAAAACATACTACCTGTTATTTACTAAGGTTCATCACTTCGATGAAGCGTCTTATCCGGAAATCTTCGAAACCCTGAAAAGAATAAGAAATGAATTAGTAATATTTGGAAATGTTAACGAAATCGGTATATCCGATTTGAAAAATCCGTTTGAAAAACATTCATATATAAAAATATATAATATACTTACTTACCTTTTCCATGACACACGAATCAAGGTTAATATATATCACAACAGCATCATATATCCTGTTTTAACGGAAATTAAAAAGATTCTGCATGATAATCACGATATCCCAATCGCAGGCCATCTTGGCTCTGCTCGAATGTATAATAGGATAAAACAGACGTATTATTGGAAAGGAATGCGTAGTGATATAGAACTATATGTAAAGCAGTGCAAATCATGTCAGGAAAACAAAGCACTTCGTAAAATTAACCGAGCCCCGATGCTAATAACTAGTTCCTCAGCTATACCATGCCAACGGATAGCTCTGGACGTCGTAGGCCCACTACCAGAAGCCGGGCCCGCAAGGTTAAAATTTATATTAACTGTCCAAGATGACTTAACCAAGTTTTCTTCCGCATATCCGATTCGTAGTACTACAGCAGAAGAAACAAGCGAATGTCTACTTCACTATATATCTATATTTGGTATACCTAAATCAATCCTTACCGACCAGGGTACCAATTTCACGGCAGAGCTTTTTAAAAGAACTTGCGAATTCCTAAAAATTAAGAATTTGTGGTCCTCTCCATACCACCCGCAAACTCAGGGTGCCCTGGAACGAAGTCATTCGACCCTTAAGGAATACCTGAAATCATATATTAACATAGAACAATCTAATTGGCCTCGGTATGTTTATACAGCTATGCTTGCTTATAATACTGCCGTCCATTCGACAACTAACTTTACACCTTACGAACTAATGTTCGGAAATAAGCCACTCATCCCTAATTCCATATACACTGAATCTTTAGGGACCACATACCCTGACTACGTCAGAATGTTACAAAACCGATTAAAATTCTCCCGCGAGAAAGCACTAGATTTCACGAGGAAATCTAAAGAAACCTCAAAGTCTTACTACGATAGCCGTAGTCGTCGCGTCACCTACAAAGTCGGTGAATTCGTATATATTAAAAACCACTTAAGATTACGTAAGGCTCTCTCCCCACTGTGGAAGGGTCCTTACAAAATAGTCAAGGTTAACAGTAATAACACACTTACTTTACTCATAAATCGGCGCCATGTTACGCATCACGTCGATCAGATAAAACCGGCAGACACTACCGGTACACATTAGTTAGAATAAAATAAGTAGGTATATAATAGTAGGTTAAGTATAAAATTATTAGGTATTAGAAAGATTGATTTAATTAATCTTCAAGTATTCATATTCATTAACGTAGATTTATTACTTGCAGAACTCCAAGTCAGGCTCGGAGCCATCAGGATTATTATGTTGAGCAGATAAAATCAAGCCCCGGCCTTTACTTTGACCATCTCGGCACACTAAGAATAAATAGTGGACAATTAAACGTTATAATGCCTTTTGACCTTTCACACTTTGGTCCGCACATAGCAAACATAAAATCAGCTTTAGATACTACTGAGCAACTATGTAAAAGAATTAGCCTTATAAATAATACCTGTGACAACATAATAGAACCTTTGATAGCTCGATTTACTGATATGCATAAAGAATATACATCTATCTCCCACATGCTAGAAAAACGACCAAAACGTGCATGGATAAGTGGACTAGGCAACGTAATAAAACAAATATTTGGCAATTTGGATGAAAACGATGGTCTCAGGTACGATGACGCCATAAATGTATTACAAAATAACGAAAACAAATTGGTTTCATTAATGAAAGAAAACATTTTACTCAGCGTCACATCAATTACATCATTCAATAACAGTGTTACTAAAATTAAAATTAACGAAATCAATTTAAACAAAGCTATCGACAAGCTCTCCGCAAGCTTTGCTAATATAACTACTGTAATAACGGAAAAAACCGAATTTGACCTTATACTTAACAATCTAGAAGTGTCCATTTTAACTCTATCTTTCCAACTAGAAGACATCACGAATGCTATCTTATTTAGTTATCGGAATGTTTTACATCCTTCGATGATAACACCACAACAACTGTTTAAAGAGCTTGCCGATAACTACCAACATTTGCCAAATGACTTGGAACTGCCTATTAAGTTAGATATAAGTTCTATTCATATTATGTTAAATGTTTCTAGGATAATTAGTTTTAATACTAACAATAAGATATTTTTTATATTACAAATTCCCTTAGTTTCTTTAAAAGAATATGTATTGTTCCATACTATTGCTCTGCCAACACCGCATAATTACACTAAACCATACAGTTTTAGTTTGATCTTACCTAGTTTTAAATATATTGCAATGACCAAAGACAAAACACAGTACTGCACTCTTAATGATTTGAAAGCGTGTGAAATAATCACCCCAGGAAAACGTCTGTGTGACGTAACAACTGTTTATGCGACAGACATCAGACCCATTTGTGAAAGTGAATTCATGTCCAAAGTGATAAGTGAAATTCCAAAATATTGTGAAACCAAGTTTATTTATGGTAGTTTAGATATGTGGAAATCTATAGAAAATAATAAGTGGATCTATGTACAGTCAGAGTCCAACATGGTCTCTATTGAATGTCGAAATTCCAAACTACTTGAAGTACAAGTTTTAGGCACTGGTATACTCACAGTCCCTATAAACTGCATAGGTTATTGTAAAGGTGCTACCCTTATATCGAAATACATAACTACCAATATTTCTGCACCTATTGGTTTTCCTGATTTTAACTTAATAAATGACACCTGCTGTAATGCGTTCAAGTTAACCCAATCAATCAGTAATGTGGCCCCTATAAAACTATTAACTACCGACTTAGATGATTTGAAATTAAATAAACAGATTTTTGTAAAACAATTACATAATATAGATAACGCCCTTGATAGTCCACACATAGTAAGGTATGGGACACATTATTCCGTTGTAACCTTGTTAGTTGTAATCTTTATATTATTGTATTTATGTTTAAGAATCTATAAATGTATCCGACCCGGCAGCAGAACCCTACTAGAAATACCCTTGTCTTTAAGGTCACAACCCTCTTGCGATAGCAACCCCGAAAACAGTAATGACGACGTTGAGGCGGTTCCCTTACCAACCATTAGAACTAGAGTTTAGTCTATAAATAATTAATTCTTGCACATAACTTCAAAGTCACCCCGAAGTTATTTCTCAGGGGGGAGGTGTTATACCCTGGCTTTGCAAGGGTTAAAGACGAATCAGCGCCTAGCAGGCGCTGACAGATAACAGTAGCTGCATGAGATCGTGAGAATAGTTAGTCTACGTTAGAACTCTAAAGCGGACGGGTCTGCCTATGGGTCTTCCTCGTAAATTATAAAATAATTAAAGTGTCCTTGTTCCAGTAAATATTCTTTCCTTTTTTAAAAACCAATCAACGCGGAGACCCATAACAGTACGCAAAAAGATTTTTTGCAAATCAATTCAATTTACCGCCACGTAAGGGTTTTTGATGCTATTTTACCTGCATGAATTATTATCATTAGTTTTCTACATCAAAATATATCCATAATCTGATATTTCGTCAGACTGTATACGATTATGCTTCATGAAACCATAATATTATTAATTAGCGTAAAGTTACCTATGAGTATACTCAAGTATTTTTCTTCAAAGGATTGTAAGTCTTTTTTGCATACAGTATGATGCAATTTATTTCTATCAGATTACGGTTCGATTTTCTGTGCAGGTTCTAAGTACTTGAAAGTACTTTGAACCCCGGATTTTGGGGATTGGTATCTTTAAGTGGACGTACTTAAAATTTCCACATAGTCGATTTTGCAAGTAGGTACTACCCATGTGTAGTACAATAGATAAAAGTAAATGTAGATAATAATCTCTCTCTTTCCTTAGTTAACATTTACCTAATAAAAATATATTCTATGATCCACCATCTTTGTTCCATTTTACAACAGCATCGAGATAAATTGAAAGTGCGTACAATAAAAACCGGTACTTTGTGGCCAAAAGAACATCGTTTCGTAAAACCGTGTCGTTTGATTTTATAGCAGTGCGACGGAACCATTCCTTTGTTTTAGGACACCCCTTTTTTATATCGTTCGTCTTGTCACAATGTCGGTGTTACATTCTGTTTGATCGTTCTGTAAGATAGTTGGGTTAGTACCTAATTGAAGAACGGTATCTTACTACATCTATGTGTGCTGAGTAAACCGAGAAAGTTAGTAGCGTAAACTTAAAGAAGCTGAGTAGTGTCTTGGCAATACAGGGAAGTCTGTCTGTGAAACTAAATCTAGCAACTACGATGATTCTGCAAGATTCTATTGTTTTCTGCTCATTATTGTAGTTAGTAAGTTTAGCTGCAATGCTCGATATAACTCGCAGTTATTAATATCTTTATTAATTGTTATAATATTGTTATCACTAGCTGTAATATGTGTTTATGAATTGCTCTCTTCGTTTCTTCTTATTTTGCTGTGCCCAACAGGGTCTATATTGATCTTATTCTTGGTATACCGTCTATGTAATACATATAATAATAATAATACATTTATTTCAGATTTAGCACAATCCATAATATTATTTATACAAATTAAGGCCTTACCCTGAGCAAATAAGCTAGAGCATTCGGTCCGTCTTCGCCGCGTAAGAGATACAGTAGCGAATAAGCTCGGATTTTAGAATTAAATCTTTATAAAATCAGAATTTGGGCTTTTCAAACAAAAAAATCTGTCAAAATGTTCATTAATAAATTGTCTATCCATTAATGTTAGTAAAAAATCTAAATAATGGTTACTTGCCGAGAAGATGCATGTTTTCAATAATTTTCTCATTTCTGCGGTTTCGTTGTGAGGAGATTAGTTAAATACTTACTTCGTAAACCAAAATCAGATCTACCATTTTGGAGTCAAGATTATGTAGAAATATACTGTATTTTTTATTTGTTGATATTTCTTTTGGATATAGAGTAGTTAGGTCCGAAAAACTGCACAAAAAACGACTAGCGCTGCGTTTTGCACAGGGACGCGCCTTAAAACTATATTAGTATAACACTAAAACAAACATACAAAAAATAAAACTAATACACAAATTAAAACACACGCGGCCGAGCACATGCTGGCACGTGTAGCCGCACGCAATGCCTAATGAAAGGGCTGTCCACCTTGTCAATTAATGAGCTGAGCATGCCGTTGGTGCCCCTGCGCAATCTGCTCATTATAGACGCTGTCCTCTTCCTCACAACAGCCTACAAATCATCTATATGTGCTTCCACAAACATCTGCGAGGCACTACAGAAGCATAAGTCATACATAGAGAATGCAATATAGAGTTGAATTATAACTTATAACCTTCCTTGATAATTCCTCTTTCTATTGCTGAAATCCATTCGAAAATTTGTACAGTAGTTTCTGAGATTGGCAAGAACGAACATTCAAAGCGCGACGCGGCGGGGAACTTTAATAATGTGGTGATTAAGTGATGGGGGTTATGATGGTTATTATTGTATATTTATTACCATTCTGAAACTAGGTCAGGTTTGTTGACCATTTTTTTATAGACTGGTTCTCAAAAATATAAAAGAAGTTCTTACTTTTTTACATTTTGCTAATGTATTTGGGAGACTAGCATCTACACTTCTTCTACTTTGCTAAGTGCGAAGTAGAAAAAGTGTAGATGCTAGTCTTAGGAAAAACTAAATACAATTGTGTTTTTAGTTCTGTTTTTGATAGTGATAATCTGTTAGTGACAAGAACATAATTATATTTCAACGCAATTGCTGCATACACAAATTCAATAGAGCAAACAGAAAAACATGCAATTTTGTACGGAAATCGCTGAATTCGACGCCTGCTGTGTTCCAGTTTTGACGCCGATAGAGTATTTATGGCTCAAAGCCGTTGCGATGCACTGAAACGATACATTTTAAATTATAGACGATGTTTCGTAGTTGAATTTCTATGACACAGAATATTTGGTCCAGTTTTTAATAGCTTTTTTAAATGCGAAAACGTGTTTATTAATTTTAAAAAATAACGTCGGTAACATGAGAATAACTACCATAAGCACTCGGAAGAGCACTAGAGGAGCTCGTTGCTAAGTAAAAGCCATACAGATCGATCGGTTAAAGATTGCTCGGCTTGCCGCGGTCGGTCTGTGGATGGGTGACCATCCATTTCATACCGAGTTCAATTCATTTTTCTGAAAACACGTAAAGCTGTTGGTCCCGGCTGTCATCTTTGGCAGTCGTTAAGGGTAGAAGCCAGAAAGTCTGACAACCAGTCTTACCATCGGGGTAACGAGGTTTCGTGTTACCCAATAACTGGGTTGTGGAGGTCCGATAGGCAGTCGCTTCATGTAGCCGCGTGTGTCCACGACGCCGCGCACCGACGCGGTTGGCGGTGAAGCGGATCTCACGTTGAATTGGCTTGTAAACCGCTGATGCCTAATACACGTACACCGCCTGACCGTTGCGCTTGGCATAAGTGACGACCGTATTATCGCGCGGATTACTGAAGGAAAAGGTTGTGTTACACTGAAAACTGAACTGGAAATGGACTTCGATGTCGAATAGTTTATTTCGGAAACCCATTAACCGCGCGGACACGTGCGCTCACCGCCTCTCAACGCGGCGCACCGCTACAAAATCTACTTCACCGCCTCCGCCCGCCGCGGCGGTAGGCGGTGTTGTGTGAGAATCGCCTTACACTGGTATTCACCAGCTGCATCCGGTTAGACTGGAAGCTGACCCCAACATAGTTGGGAATAGGCTAGGCAGATGATGATGACTATCATATGTACATAAGTGAACAACCACTTGTACTTATAATACAAATCAGATCAAATCAAATCAAAATCATTTATTTGCTTAAAATGTGGTAGGTACAGAGATGGTACATAAATATTTAAAGTGCTTAGACACATTTGGCCATTTGCACAAATAAAAATGTAGGTATACACAATGTGTACAAAGTTAAAATTCTATAGGATACTTGCATTTTATATAAAACACACACACACATACATTATACATATTATAGTCAAGGAAGTAGGTAGCACAAAGTAACTTTTAACTACAATGCATTTCTGAAATGATAAGATTGACACGATTTTTTATTGAGGAATTCACCAACTGAGTACAATTAAAATAATGAATGGGTCTT
This sequence comes from Charanyca ferruginea, assembly GCA_947361185.1. Classification (NCBI taxonomy): domain Eukaryota; kingdom Metazoa; phylum Arthropoda; class Insecta; order Lepidoptera; family Noctuidae; genus Charanyca; species Charanyca ferruginea. The sequence continues at coordinate 15,576,211 of OX376077.1, read as the reverse complement.
AAAATGAGAGCTATTTCATTTGACTTCAATAATAAATATGGCAAAAACGCGACATTAGTTCTAGTTTCTACAAGGTCCGCATAATAAACAGCTCCGGATGTAACCTACACACCTATATTACATAATAGTGCGATATTTCTGCCAAAAACTCCCTCTCCGATATGATATATAAATTGTTCGTATTCACATTCAGAAGTAGAACATTGACAAAAGGCGAAGCAATAAGCTTTAAAGAAAATAATTTACTCTTAAAGCTAACATAATTTGTGAGAAATTGGGCAACACAGTGGTCTACCTCCAGTCATGTCCTGGCCAGCCCTATCGACTCTAAGTGGACCACCACGTGTGAACTGATGCAAACGACTTACTATTCCACATATTACTCCTAAAAAAAACCCCCATGAGGGTAAACATCTGTGGCTTTTATCCCAAGTACTCCACAAGGTTGACATCATTGACGCCATAATATACCAATGAGATGGACGCCATTATTATTCATATGACGTAAGTTTGAAGACCATTTAAATGCTACGAAGAAAGTTTAAATCTATGTAAACGTTTTATCCTTGAAGGAAATGCAAACGTTCCAATCTTATCTGATTTATTTCTAAGTCCTCTTTCACGGTCGTTTCAATAATGTCTTTCTCTATTCTTTAGATTGTAAAAAAATAATGCATCGGAGTATTCGTTACCAAAAATGGCTTACAAATGTTGAACGAAATATTTATAAGTATTTTCTCTTTGAGTGTGTGTCATCGAAAAAGAAAATATACATAATTTAGACTTACTTTTAACTACACAAAGTGTCTCTTAATTTAGTCTGAAGAAAGTCTTAATTTAAAGTAAGTCGTCTGAAAATTTAGTTGGTACGCTAATAATTATGATACAAACTTCAGAGCCTATAGTATTATCAGGGCCGTCTTTAACCTGTTGGGGGCCCTGGGCACAATAGGATAATGGGGCCCCTATGACCTAAACAGAGCACTAAGTTGTTAGTTCAAACAGAGAAAGTAGATAAGCAAAGTTCTAGGTTTATTTATTTACAGTGACAATAAATAAATAGGAGGTACCTACTAGATTTGAGATGGCCAAAATCTTTAATCACTTCTTCACCTACATGGACATTAGAGACAAACTGGTTAAAATATCTTAATGCATTAACATAACCTTTTTAATATGGAGAAGGAACGCTTGCCACTGCTGTTACAATCTTTATGCTTAAAAGATTTTCAATACGATTTCTGTTTTTTTTTTTCGATGTCTCAATTTTGTTTTTTTTTTTTAATATGATATGTTCACAAAATTCTTTCTTCCTTCATTTTCATTATGAACAATTTTCAAGTATTCTGTATAATGCATATGTTACGGCTAATAGCCGAAGTGCGGCTACACCTAGTTTAGGCCGGCTACAACTTGGTGCAGCCGACCACTTGCGGTTAAAGTTAGATGTACAGTACGCAAAGGAGATAAGTATCCATGTCGCCGGAAACAGTTGAAGTTTACTTAGGAACCGATAGGTTTTTATGAATAAAATAAAATACAATTTATAGAGAATAAACAGTTCAATGATTTAATAAAATTTCATTTGAAAGCCCGCATTGGTTTCTAAGAAATCTTCAACTATTCCCGACGACATGGATACTTATCTCCTTTGCGTACTGTACATCCTACTTATCCTCGGTTAGAACCAAGTTTAGCCTTCATCATAGCGGCTACAACTAGGTGCAGCCACACTCCGGTAGTTAAATTGTCTGTTTTTGTGCTATTGAACCGGAAGAAGATAGAAAGAGGAGCCCCGCGTAGCGTGGCTCCGTCGACTTGACGTCGACCGTCTTCTTCTGCTCAATAGTTTGGAGTTTGGTAAAAAATAATCAAGTCGGGGTACCCCAAGTCCCGAGCTCGCAGGCTACACCTAAGTTTAGGACACGCCGTAATTTCGGCGGTAAGACCCGTCATGGAGGATTGGTTAGGGCGCCGACACGGCGCCCTCACGTTCCGGCTGACGCTGATACTGACCGGACATGGCTGTTTTGGGAAGTATCGGTGTCGCGAACAATTGCCCGGTTGTCACCACTGCGGAGATTGCTTGAAGGACACAGCGCAGCACACGCTGGCAGAGTGGCCAGCATAGGCAGAGCAGCGCCGAGAACTCTCCGCAGCAGTAGATGACCTCTCGTTCCCTCGTTCCCAAACATCGTTCTTTCGATGCTCCAGAGCGAGAGTGCGTTGGAGGCTGTTGCCTAGTTTAGCGAGCAAGTCATGCACGCAAAAGAGGCGGCAGAGAGGGTGAGGGAAGCAACTGCCTCACTACCCTCCAGGAGAAGACGCACCGGGCGCCGCAGGGTGCTTAATGACCTCGAGCCTTCATGAGTTGCCGGCCTGCGGGTGGATGACTCAAGGGCAGTCCACCACCCAACCAGATGCAGGCACATGTAGGCGGCGCGCCGTGTTCCGCGCTCGCCACTCTAGAGGATTCGGTGACGTTTAGACCGCTGAGGTCGACAGGACCCGCCTACATCATTGGCGGGTCATAGCATGGTGGGCGCGGTGCATGCGCGAGCGAATCCCGTACCCCCACCCATAGGTCAGTCGAGGAACACCGTGGTGGTTTTAGCCGGTAAGAATCCGGTACACCCCCCGTCTTCCCCGGACGAGGGACAGTCCATGAGGATTTTCCCAAGTTAAAAAAAAGGCTGCACATTAGTTTAACTGCTACCGGCAACACCTTCTAGCCGGTTAAAACTAGGCACTTCGGGTTTTAGCCGTAACATATACTTACATTCCATTTCCAACTCTTTCTCATTAACGTCTTTATAGTTAACGACTGACTGTTATTAGCTGTCTAATGTTCTTAAAGGAACTTAATCGCTGTTTTAGATGAACGCGTAGTATTATAACATAAAGTATGTATTATAATAACGTATCAATTATGGGAGGAAAGGTTTCTAGGTACTTTGATTTATATTTCTCCATTCAGTTGAAATTACCGTGCATAGCCATCGAAAAACTGGCGTGAGTTTCTACGTCTTGTTCTATGAAATAGGTCCTTTTAATCAGGTTCTGGGTTTTTATCCCTGAAGTTAATAATAAAATCATCAAGTGAAGTAAAAAAAATAGTTGTTTGTATATTCTTTCAAATATTCGTTAGAGCTCCAAATTTCCTATAAATATTATAATGTCTCTAGTTTCGTCTTCTTTGTTTATGACCTTCATGCAAGCCGCTTACTGCAGCAGCTCGGACTGACCATCTGGTCAATAAAAAGACTTTTGAAAACTATTTTTCAACCTAAATGTTCTATCAATGTATTCCATCGGTGGGGAGAGGCCGAAAAATAGTTTTGTATATACTGAACCATTTAAAAAAACTTGGTTTATATATAGGTTGTAGACACTGGTCTACAACCAATAAGAATATAGGTCTGCAATATTGTATGAGAATATCATGATTTTCTAAAAATAAACATGGTTTCCGCTAAATACTTTGATTTATGCTCCTTAATACGTATAAATTTCTGAAACCTTTCAACGAGAACATGGTCTTTTACGTATTTTAAAAGTTCTGGTCAACATGAGACAGATTGGGCGTACTGTCAAGCTCATAGAAAAATATTTTACTTCTGCTAATTTAACTTAATTTATAATTTTTTTAGCACCGGTTATTCCATTTCGTCAATATACGTACTCAATACAGATGTTTTTTTTAACTGTTGATAGGCATACGTTTGCAGCTAAATAAGGAATGTTACTTTTTCCAGGATTGCCAAATATTTTTTTAATTTCACTCCGTAACTTCACACGTCCACACACAAATAATTTTCATTGTTGGAAGTTCCAAGGATTTAATTGTCACCGCGAAACTGAAGCCCTCTCGATACCAATAATTTACTACTAATTTACAACCTCAGATCAAGTAAAAAAAGATTTAGAACAGCTACAATCCGTTTACATTCTTTTCGATGTTGAGAAGTCTATATGTAATCAATCAACCGCTTTACTTCGTGCCAGACAAGTCACCATAGTTTTACTGGGCTTTTTTGATGTGTTAAAATAATGTGCTTCCAATCATTAAATCCACTCAAAGAGCATAGATTTACATTAGAAAGGATTTACATGAAAACAAACTAGAGTTTTTTTTTAATTATATGAAAAATTAGTTCACTGATTATTTAGTCTTCAAAATAGTGTAGTTAGTGTCCCATTAAATTGTACCTATTTTTATTATATGTTTGAATTAGATATCGGTTATCGTTTTGTGATCTGGCAGGAATTGGGGGCCCCTATCGATCGCGGGGCCCTGGGCACGTGCCCAGTGTGCCCAGTTGGAAAGAGGGGCCAGAGTATTATTGAACGGTATGTTAGCGTTCAATTTGTCTATGTACTCATCAATCATCTCGCCAAATTGCGCTGAATCATCGCTATTGTTTTGGTAAGCTTCTACTGTTGTTGTTATTTGGGCATACAAACAAACAACTTGTCAAAACATACAAAGTATTACGATGAAATATCTATCTCCAACAATATTGTTTTAAGATGTTACAGCAAATCATGCTTTGCTAAAAATATAGAAATACATGAATACTTGGAAATACCAACGATTAAGGAGGAGGTAAGCAGATATTCTGCTGTATACAAGGGGACACTGCAAAACCACATAAATTAAAAAAAAAAAATGTATTTATTTCAGTAAATCTTTACAAGTAAGTTGCCGGGGCTTCCCAGAAAGTAATCAAATGATACTTGTGTTGAATAAATATATAATATAAATCAACTCGCTAGAGATCTAATTATCACCGATATGGACACAACAAGACTGAAAAGATGGCAAATACTACAATTGGACTAAGACATTCACGCGGACGAAGTCGCGGACGAAAGCTAGTAATTAATATGTGCCAGTTTGAAATCGCCAATCCGCCTTAAGGGCGCACCGAGCTTCTGGCGCTAATCGATTTTAGGTATTCTATGCGCTCCGTGTATGTGTGCGTAAGGCACACAATCGCGCGCCGCGCGCCGCCGCGCCGCACGCGACACTCCGTGCGTCGATCGACTAGCGAGGGTGCTACAGTATTTACGAATTATAATGCTGGCACTTCACATGGCGTATTTGGGCAAATATTCGCCTTATTTGGATAATACAACATCGACTATATTTCAATGCGCATAGGGTACATTTTGTATTATCCAAATAAGGCGAATATTTGCACAAATACGTCATGTAAAGTGCCGGCATAACACCAATAACGATTTCAAATATCTACTTTTATTAAAAAAATATTTAAACATTTAAATACTAGTTTAATAATTACTATTTACAAAATGTTACATAATCTTGGAATAGTTTTTTTTTTCGAAATATCGCCGTGGCCGCGCGTTCGAAACGCACACCACTTACAAAGTCACAGTATTATTATGGTCTTCAAAATGCTCTGTTTCTCTTTCTATACTAGCCGACAGTGAAATGCCAACAACTGGTACATTTACCCTATAATTATAGAAAAAAGATACAGAGAACGATTCAATTTAGCGAATTTGCCCACCCGTGGTGTATTGTTGAAATATCGTAAATAGTACTTAGTTATATTGTTAGTACGTAGGTACAGACACCAGCCCATCAAGCCGTACCTAATTGACAAATTTTCCTAATATAATATGATATGAATATGAACCTTATTCTTTTGTAATCAAGTTCAAAATCTATTAAAGTTTGACAGATTGTTGTGGCTTGATGTGCTCAGTGCTGACCTCAGTACCTAACCGAGTACTTAGGTACGAAACAACAGGTATTCTCTTTGAGTTCAAAATTCTCAGCCTGTAGACGTCTTGCTCTAGAAAGATACATTTTGGCTAGTGATCGATGAATCGATGATTTTGGCTGAGCGATTGACTGCTGCGCAGCGTGTTGCGGGTTCGATTCCCGCCCAGGGTAAATATTTGTGTGATGGTCATTTGTGTTTTCCTTGTGTTTGGGTGTTGTTTATCTATAAATGCATGCTTTTGAAAAAAAATTTGTATATTTATATAAGCTGTCTGACACCCATACTACAGGGTCTCTCTCAGGTTTGGGGTCAGATGGCCATGTGTGAAATGACCCCACATATTATTATTTTTAAATTGTTTATAATACATCCCATTAAAAAAATAACGTACCACCCTGTAACGCAATCAGATACGAGTTTTACTTAAATTATTTTTTCATTGTAAGCGAATAGAATTCTGTTTTCGCCAACCAATTCTTTTCTTTGTTTACTTTGTTCTCTAAAATAAATTGAATTAACATAAAATTCTTCGTTATATTTTTAAAACCGTGCGTAAGCGTAAGCGACACAAGCTCCCCGTCTGATGGCCGAAGCAAGACTAAAGCGGACAGGAGGGAAGCGTGGCGGCTCTAGTTAGAATGGGTAGAACACGAGTTAATTTAGGTATTTCCTTCGTATTATTAAAACAAATACACATTTTGAAAAAGTAAAACAATTATGCGATAGAGAACATGTAGTTTTGTTATTATTTAAAAACAGATGACCTTTCGTGAAGTATTTACGACGTAGTAAGGGTTTATTTTGTTTTTAAGAGATTACTTTGGATTTTTTTTCTATCGAGAAAACTTCAAGTGATCGTGTTTCTAACGCCTATGAAGTATAGAGTGAATCCTCTAATATCTTATATATGAATTGCATGACAAAAGGATAAGTAATAACGATGTAACAAGGAATCAAACGAACGCAATTATTTAGCAATTACGTATCGTTCCTTCGGTACCCCCTTAAGGCGCTAACAAGCAACTTTTACAGATTTTAAACTGACAATCACGTAAAATATGTAGTGTAAATGATTTGAAAAAAATATATGTTAAACTAGAACATTCTCTTAATCGTTTAATATGTGAATATTTTTGATTAAGTTCATAAATTAAATAGTTTAATTAACTCGTGAAGTTGTGTTTGACGCGGACAAAACATAGATAATCACACAAAATCTACCCGGTTTATTTAAACAATACTTTCACTATTTTACAGACAATTTTATTTTCTATCTTTTAAAAAAATACTATTCTTTATTTAATTTATTCGGCTAAACTTTGATAGTTTTAGACGCAACGCATACGATTCTCTGGTCGCTCAAGGTCGCCAGCGTATATCGTCGCCTTAAGCTAGCCTGGTGATCAATGCTCGTACCTTCTCTGTATGAGAAGAGGACATCACCCTGCAGTGGGACAATAATAGACTGGTATTATTATTATTTTTATTCAAACAATAACAAACCGAGGAAATTGATGAATATAATCAAAGAAAGTTGATTGAACTGTAGTCGAAACGAGTTCTCCACTTCAAATATTGCTCTCACTAATTGTTTCTTCAGTAAAGTCTTAGTTACCGGTTACCAACGGCTTTGACTTAATGAAGTTATCTGGGAGGCAGGGAAATGAATTAAAATGAAATATTTGTCTTTAGGTTTGGTCAATATTTTGTAGCTAAAATATCAGTTACATTTAACATTTTGGAGGTATCACTGATTTCAATTTGAGGTGTTATTTCGATTCGTAATATAAATTACTCAAAGAGATTTATTGTACACAAAATTAAATATTTAAGATCCTTTAACATAACAACAAAACTAAGTAGCAGTTCGGATAACTAACATAATCTGTTTACATCGTAAACTCCTTGATGTGTACCCGGATAACATATTCCAAGTTGTAACCAAATTGGCTTTCTTTAAACTAGCCGACAGTTAACGCTCTTTATGAAAAGCCAGTTAGTTTTATTTTTGTGTCTTTTTGTAGGATTGTTTATTGTGCAAATATACTTATTGAAGGCTTATTGAAGGGAAACTATACTTATAGAAGGCGAGTTTGCTAGTTGGTTTGTTTCGCTTTCTTCGTCTGTCTCCGCGGTAACCGACATTCACCCGGACGAAATCACGGACAGAAGATAGTATTTTATATTTCAAAGGATAAATCTGTAATTCGATTATAATTCATAGAATCTAAGTTATAATGAAAAGACAAATTATAATGAGAAAATAACACAGTTATGATTTACAATAACAAAACAATATTTCTGGAAAAAGGTTTAGAAACGAGTACATTATTCAAATACCTAAAGCTGTTGCGAATATTCTAAATTCCGGCTGTACTGGAGCGAGGAAGGACGAAACGAGGCAAAGTGGGCACTTTGCTCGCCTCGGTATGAATAGTTATGAATAATTGGGACGTGCAAACGATGAAACCAAATTGATTCGTTTAGGTTGCGCTCGCAGCTTCGGCGTCTGTCCTGCCGTGGCCACCGCTGACACAATATTTTTTAACTTACTAACTGGTTTTATTTGTAGAACCCAGTTTTACTTTAACCCGCCGTTTGCACCGCCTATGTGCATAAGCATCGGAGGTTTGACTTTTAGGATTTTTCGGCTGACAATTGTTTAAAAAGTAATTAATTTAGATGGATGGAGAAGGAGAGAATGGCCAAAGAAAAGATGGATGGATTGTGTGAAGTATGATATGAATGAAAAGGGAGTCAGTGAAAGCATGTCGTTGGACAGGACGGAATGGAAGAAAGAAACATGTTGCGCCGACCCCAAGTAACATGGGATAAAGGCAGGAAGAAGAAGAAGAGTTGTTTAAAAAAATACATACACAAAATAATAGTGACGAAGTACTTTTAAATAATTAACAAAAACATTCTGTACACTGACTGAAATTCAAGTGCATTCAAATAATATTAAAAATATTACAAGAAACTTGAAACACAGAAACAATTTTGGAGGAAAGATCTTGTAATATCTTTTATCTATAGATGTATATAAAAGAAAGTCATTAGTTACACTATTTACAACTCAAGAACGGCTGAACCGATGGACAGGAGACGGACATAGGATACTTTTTTCTTTACTTTTTTTTTGTATAAGTAGAGTAGGTGTAGGGTAGATAAGTAGGTAGATAGGGATAGGACAACGTCGGGTCAGCTAGTTTTTAATATAAAAAAAAACTTTCCTCCAAAAGTTTTATAATAAGGTTAGCGACTCACGGCATCTAGACCTAGAACGCCAATTATTTAACTAATTAAAAACGATAAAACCTAGTGGCAATCTCATCTCAGCGATGAATGAGAGAATTCAACATCTTGTTAAAAAAGTGGATAAAATAGTGGGGTATTTTTCATAGATTGTGTCTAAGATTTAATTGCGTATGTTCCAAAAAGTTACTACAATTGCCACCCTGGAAACATTTGTATCATTATTATTATACAACGACAAACTCTACATTTTCCCTTCTAACGAGTATCAAGATTTAGCCCTGATGAAAGCCTCATATTTGTATTTCAACAAAGCAAATTGGACCTAGTTGGACCTCAGATTGGCACAGACTTATACAAATACAAAGTGTGGGAGACAGTTTACTCGCTTACAATGTATGTAGCTATAGGTTTATACAACGTGGTTTAGTAAAATGTATTTGGTTTGCTTTTTGTTGACATACAGACAATGTATGTGAATAGTATCTATTGGAGAACATTTTTACCGTTTAATTTAAAGACATTTGTTAAACGTAAGGGTTATCTTTTTTAAACATTTTTCAGATAACTTTGTTGTTATCGATTAAAATTTTTTACTGCAGATGCATAGCATCGGACATAGGTATAATGATCAATATTACCTAGACCTGAGAGTACATTTTAATAATTCTGTATTTGCTACTCAGGTAAACTGTTAAAGTTGTTGTAAAAAGGCGTAATTTTGTGTATGTATAATTTCTAAATGACGCGTTGAATAGGTAATTTGATAATTTTCCATTTCTTCCAATATTCACAAACGGGATGTTTTCGTACCTTGCCAAGTTAGTCTTTCATTTTTTCGTCTTATTTCCCAATTATTTCCGACATGTTCAGTCCGAATCGACAGGGGTTAAGCTGGGAGCCTGTGAGTCGGATTATCGCTACTGGACGATGTCCGATCGTCCTTTTTTGTTTGTCCTCGACATTTGACTTATGTGTCAGTTACAGAAAAAAATTGTTCTAGCGCTGTTATTTCATATTCATGATCATGAGTTTTCGAGTATCAAGAAATATTGACAAATAATTCAGTAACGGCTGTCGACTTCCAGTCTAACTGGATACAGCTGAATACTAGTGAATAACATAAAGCGACTACCTGTCTGACCACCACATACCAGTTACTGAGTAACGTTTGGTAAGACCAGTTGTCAGGATTTCAGGCTTCTAACTACACTTAAAAATAATAATACCAGCCTATAATTGTCCCACTGCACAGCAAAGCCCTCTTCTCATATAGAGAAGGCACGAGCATTGACCACCACGTGCGCTCAAGGCGGATTGCCGATTTCAGACATAACAATTATAGGTCAAGATTTCCTCACTTTGTTTTCCATCACCGATGTCAATGATGTCCAAGATAAACTTAGACATAATTAGAATAACTACACTCAACGACTCTCAATGATCTATGAATGATTGCCGGGACCAACGATTTAACATGCTTTCCGAGGCTCGGAGTAGTCTCGGTATGAATTGGATGGTCACCCATCCACGGACAGAACGCAGCAAGTATAGCTTAACCCTGACCGTACGGTTTTAACTTAGCGACGAGACGAGACGTACATATACATTATAATATTAGACTCGGAGCTGTTCATTTCGATATAATTAAAAAGACCCTAAGCTTTCGACTACAAGCAATTTAAATTGAATTACCGACCGAAGGCAGTATCTTGATAAACGTGTTTCACGACTAATCAAATACTCTTATTTATAAAATGGAATTTTAATGCCATATTACCAGGCGGAGCCTGGCAATAAATGAGTTTGGGAACAAGATTACTTAGAAATGTGTAAAATTTTTGTTCAGTCCCAAAGTGAAATATAAAATTCGTTTACGAAAAATATTTGGTCTAACAAATTAAGTTTAAGTGAAGTTGAAACTTATTTCTTCAATTATGTAACAACATGGCAGGCAATCCACCGGAATTGTGTCACGACTTTGAAAAGTTTTTGACATAATAGGCACTAATTAGATTGCCTTAGGATTGCCTTTTTGAGTAGGTAAGTGGCTTATTTCAGTCGGTAAACAGGATGGATTTTTGAGACGGTACAGTAAAGGCAGGTACCTTAACCTTTATAGTTACCTACAGGAAAACCTTCCTAAGAGACCATCCATAACTTTTGAGATATTTGTAACTGCATTCACAGATTTTGGAAAAAATGTACAGACGAGCAAAAAATGTTTTATGCGAAACCACTTGACAGATGCTCTCGAGTTACTTGGAGGGTACTACGACAGCAATGCTCTTTGTCCAAATCCATCTTAAACCCAATCATGCGCTTTTCATTTTCGCAACAGAGTTTCAAGCAGGATACTCAAAATTGCTGTAGAGCACTGTAAGAACCCCAGATACCTCGGTGTTGCGTTGGACAGAGCACTAACATTTAATGTACATTGCCACAATACCAACCGGAAAGTCGAAACGCGCAATAATTTACTACGTCGCCTTATTTCTACCAAATGGGGAGCTGCACCTGAGGTCCTTGGCACAACCGGCATGTCGTTATGCCTCTCTGGTGGCGAATTTGCATGCCCAGTGTGGCATCGATCCGCTCATGCAAAGCAAGTTGACATCGCCCTGAACGAGACGTGTCGCATTATGTCGGGCTGCCTAAGACCGACTCCGCTCAACAAGCTCTACCCGTTGACTGGTATCGCACCACCCGTCGTCCGTAGGGATGTCGCATACGCGCTTGAGAAATATTACCAAGAATGTGATTCCCGACATCTGCTCTACAATTACACAACAGCTCCGGGCAGACTAAAGAGTCGGAAGAGTTTTCTTCGCAGCACACAGGCCATCCAGGACCGTCCGCGTACGGTGAGACGTAAGTTGTGGGAGAACCTCCATCCACCACCACCCAACTTCGTTCAACCCAAGGAACACCTGCCACTCGAAAGTGATTTGCAGTGGCCTGTATGGAAAGCGAAAGCAATAGACTGCGCACCCAGGTAGGCCGCTGCAAACACAATCTAGCAAAATTGGGGATAATAGATCCCACCGACACCCAGTGCGAGTGCGGTGATCCTGACCAGACAATGGCCCACTTATTACAGTGCCCAAAGCGCCCCTACACCTGCACCTTAGAGGACATTAAAACGCCACTAATGCTATAATAATAATAATATGTGGGGACATTTTCACACACGGCCATCTGACCCCAAACTAGGGAGACCCTGTACTATGGGTGTCAGACAGCTGATATACATACACAAATACATTTTTTTTTTGTAAATACATACATACATAGATAAACAACACCCAGACACAAGGCAAACACAAATGCTCATCACACAAATGTTTACCCTGGGCGGGAATCGAACCCGCAACACGCTGCGCAGCAGTCGATTGCTCAGCCACTGCGCCAACCGTGTCGACCGTGTCGGCTATAAATGTGGCTACCTACTGGGCCCAAGTAGTCTAGCATAAAGAAAAACCATCAATTCGAAAAGAAGAAGAAGATGCCAGACGATCCTAATTATGTAGAGATAAAACACTATTTAAAAAAAAAACCATTTACAAAAATGACAGTAGTTGCCGAAAACTTTACCCTTACATTTCGCTACAAACATATAGTTCCTGGTAGGTCTGCTATAAACCTCTATTAAGAATACTCGCTAAAAAAATAAGTATAAAAACGTTTAGATCATTCTTATGTTTGCACTGAGAAAATGCTAGATTGTTTTATGAACAACTTTGTTAAAAAATGTCTGCAAATCGCAAACAATCGCGAATGGTCTCTTAGGAACATTTTCCTGTAACTAGGTACAACGGTTGCAGGTACCTGCCCTTACTGTCCCGACTTAAAAATCCATACTGTATACAGGGAGAAAACATCGTCAGTAATCATGTATTTCGAAAATGTATTTTTAGACCCAAATAAAAATAAAATCATCTGTTCCGGACATTTGAACTTTGTGGATAGGTAGGTGTTGCACGTTTGTATAGATCAGCTCATTTTAATTTTGTATGGGCGGATTTGACCAAACAGGTGCAAATCTTGTTCTGGGAATAAAATCACTCATTACTTTAGTTAGAGAACTTTTTCTTTTATCACATAATAATCTCGTAATAACAGTCTATCTGAAAGTAAATCGTTATACCGCCAAAACGCACCGAGTAAACAAATAATCCCAGATAAATATGATGGCGGCCGCCACATTACCAGCTGACAATGACACTCTGGAACAGCATTGACAGTTGACAAAATTATAAACCGACAATGATTTTTTTATTTCTTTTTTTGTCTAAACATTGTGTGCATACATTGCATGCAAGATATTAAATACTAGCAACCCAACCCGGCTTCGCATGGGCCTATAGCCTTCCTCGATAAATGGACTATCCAACACAGAAATAATTTTTCAATTCAAACCAGTAGATCCTGAGATTAACGCGTTCAACCAAACAAACAAACAAACTCTTCAGCTTTATAATATTAGTAGAGATATAATAATTCTCATGTTCAGCCGCATAACGTGGCGTAAAAATTGGTAGGACGAGATGGTGCACAAATCGCGACTATATTTATCAAAAATAACATTATGAAATTACATAGGTATTCAATAATTATTAATTATCATACGTTATTAATACAATTCAATGTCCATACTTATATTAATTCATCATCATCATCATCATTTCAGCCTAAAGACGTCCACTGCTGGACATAGGCCTCCCCGAGGGGGGGGGGGGGGTTGCCATAATCGCCACGCTTGGCTGGCGGATTGGCGATCGCAGTATGGTTGTTACAAAGGCACAGAGAACGCTGCTGCCCATTCTCTCATTCATATTAAATAAGTTATTGCAAATATTAATTCCGTCTACAATAAAAACAATACATTATTATAATATTTTATGGAGTTTTTATCATTAAACAGTGAAAAACACAATATTAAAACAACATCATTATTTAAAAAACGAAGAAAATTATCCCTTTTTCATAAACTCTGAAATGTTATAATTATGATCTTTCAGTTAACAAAGTCCTTAACATAAAATCTTGCCTTCCGCTTTATAAACAATTGTATTTCTATTTTAATTGGCTTAATGCGATTCATAATTCATTCATCAACTCAAAAGTAACAGAACCTAGTATTGGCCACTACGTTTGTAATGGAAAAACGCAAACAAAGCTATCTGACAGTAAGACCAATAGGTAAAATTATTCAAGGTTTAGTTACTCTGGTATAACAGGACATTTTTGGTCGAATCCGCCCTCTAAGACGAAAAAAATACAGCTGATTTACCTAAATCATGTCCGTTCCACCGTGTAGATAAAATGCGAGGATGACAGTAACAACCTATGTATGTAGACCCAATATTATATGGGACGGTCTACAATTATCTAGATGGATCCCAGCGTCAATAAACTCTGTGATTTATGATGGACCCTAGTTTTGAAGGGAAAGGGTCACAGTACTAGCCGGAACGAGTACAACCACTATTGCTCTGAATTGATTCTTACAAATTGCGAAGGATAATGTACGTTTTGTAGTTGTCGATCGGATTACGATTTATAAAATGGATTATGATTTATAAATGGGAAATAGTTTATATTGTATTTAATAATAAATGCGGACACCAGCCCGTGATACTACTACTAATGAATAAACGATGTATAAATAGAAATACTCACTTACTTTCAACGGGATGTCTTTTTCTAAATGTTACTAATGTGAGGTCATCTCGTGTGCCTAGCCTTTTCTAACTGGGTCAACTTCCAGTCTAACTGGATGAATAACAGTGTTCTACATAGATCGACTGCTTATCTTTCTTCCACAACCCAGTTACTGGACAACACGATACCCCTTGGTAAGACTGGATGCAGACTTTCTGGCTTCTGACAACCCATAATGACTGTGAAAGACCTATGAATGCCAGCCGGGACCAACGGCTTTATATGCTATCCGAGGCACAGAGGGATCTCTGTATGAAATTGATAGTCATCCATCTCTACTACGTTTGCAGTGATCGGGCTGTATTGATTTTACTTAGCCACAGGCTCCTCTCCCTCCTCTCTTATAAAAGGTATGCAGTCGTGTATTAAATAAATAATAATAATAATTTATTTATTCCTCCTCACAAGATTAGAGAATACATTAAAACAGTTACAATTTACATAATTGTCACAACACGTTCTAGATTATGTGAGGAGCTGGTGTCTGAAGTAGGTGCAGAACACCTGTAGTACAGATCACCAGGACCTCAACCCGCGGTATCAGTTACAGATACACATGTAAATTCAAAGATGTACATTCTTATTTTACCAGATAACTTGTTACATTTGTGTTTGATTATATTGAATAATTATCATCATTACAATTTTATTGATTTTGATTTTACTATACAAAATTAGAAATAGAATGATCTTATTTAATTGATTCTATATTATAATTTAATTTAAGATAAAGAATAAATAATAACAATATTAATAATAATAATAACGCCTAATGTGGGTGTATGTATTGTATGTGTATGTTTAAGTGAAAGAGGAGTGAGAGGGTTTGTGTAGGGTGTGAGTGTGTGTGCGTATGTGTGAAGGTTATTTTGCGTGTGCGTGAATTTTTATGTCTGTTTATGAATTGCTTTGAAATTTGACCTGCCCTAACATTAGAGTAGATTTTCCGTTTCGTTATAGTCGAGCTTTTGCAACCAATCCCTCACCACGACCTTGCATTTATTTTTCGGTAACGCGTATATATTAAGAATTCTGTTTATTTTATTATATAGGTTACCACCCTGGTAGCAGAAGAACCGGTGAGAAAATTTTGTTTTGAAGGCTTGAGTTTTACAAACTCGGTCCTTTCTACGTTGTTTATTTATTTTTTCTGGTTCATATGCTAGCAAGGAATGTTACATTACTACGGTGTTAAGTATGAAGAGTTGACGAACTGTTAGAACCCCCCATTTCTTGTATAGGTCCGCAGTTGAGTGGAAGAAGGGAAGGAAGAGACTGACTTTTAAGACCGCTCTTTGAGCTCTTTCTATTTTTAAAAAGTGTGTCTTGGAAGCTCCACTCCATGAGATAATGCAGTAACCAAGCAAAGACTGACAAAGTGCAAAGTATATAGATCTGATCAGGTTCAGGTCCGCCACGTGACGTAGGTTTTTGAAGATGACTATTAATTTGCGAATTCTTGCTGATAGTAGATCAATGTGACTATAGAAATTTAATTTGTCATCGACCACTATGCCTAGGTATTTTAGTGTCGTAGTACTTTGGAGCGTAGGACACGTGCAAGAGTCATCGTCAAAGTTTGCACCAACTATTTGACAACCACAACCACACAACCAAATATTTGAACCAACATTCATTTAGTAAATAAACAGATTGAACATGGAATGTTCTGCTCTAAGAGATGTTTTCATTTAATCCAAAATCTGTGTAGAGATAAATACAAGTAAAATCACGATTTTAGTACAAACGAGTAGCAGGATTAAATCAATGTAAAAATAAATCAAAAATAGCAAAAAGAACTTAAATTAAGTGATGCAGGGTAAACGAGAAAGCAATTCCAGCGGAGAAATGAGGCAAAAAAGAGTAAAGGAATGGATACTTCAGCTAATAGGAGATAAATTGCTGCAGAAGTATGCAAATAAGTTTACAAATAGATTTTATTTAAACATTGATTTACATTAATTTTGCCTTTTTCCTTCCCCTGTCTATAAAACTTCTGTATCATGGGGTCGTTTACCAATATAATGAAATCACAAACACAAGTTACCAGACCCGGAAAAAACCCAAAACATTTCAGTATCTTAGGAAATTACTGAGTTTTGGACTTAAATATTAATACGAATAGAATTTACAGTTACAGTAGTACCTTACTAGGCTATTACATCGAGTGTAATATAAATGCCATACGTTAGAGAAATCATACATTAGGACGGTGATCCCCAAAGTTAGTACCTGTATCCTTGAGAATTGTGATGACATTATTTATTTTATAGTGTGAACATGAATGAACAATATTTGATGGCAAGATTGGAAACATTGTTAAAATTGTGTGATGTGTGTTATATTCGTAATTTATGATGTGTTGTTTGTATTGTTTTTTTTGTATGTCGTGTACTTTGATGGCTATGCTGGATAGATAGATATTACCCACGTCTTTCGTTATTTCCTTTGTTTCCTCATATGGTCAGTACTATAGCCATTGTTTTACATCTTGATCATTTATCATGAATGTTAAATACTTTACATTATCTATGTATCGCATCGTTTTATTTAGAATGAATAATACAAAATACACACGAAATAACAAACACCACAAATTAGATAAAGCCAAA
The DNA here is from genome assembly GCA_947361185.1 of Charanyca ferruginea. Classification (NCBI taxonomy): domain Eukaryota; kingdom Metazoa; phylum Arthropoda; class Insecta; order Lepidoptera; family Noctuidae; genus Charanyca; species Charanyca ferruginea. Next base: position 15,558,864 of record OX376077.1, on the reverse strand, counting down.
AACACAATTTACCTGAACATTTACGTTACATTTCAATATCTTCGACGCTATAAAATACTTACTTCATGGACTAGAATTCTCAACAAAGGAAGCTCGAACAATTCCATTGAAGTGCACCACAATCTTAGTGTAATGCAAATTCAACGTAACGTCTGCTTATATCCGACTCGCATAAACATGGAAGCAGGCACAATCCTATCATAGATTTAATAAAAACCGCTATCTACTCTTGTTTCTATTATAGTTGCATTGTTAGTTATTTTGTTTGTTTTAAAGGTTCCATACCCATAGGATCCAGTCAGAGCCCTATTCATAATTCGTTCGTGCATTTAGACCTGTATCTTTTGAGCATACTGGTAGAAACTTGAAAATTTTAGAGCGGGAATTGCTATGTCGCTTTAAATTAAAATAAATAAAGTAAAATATTAAAGGGACTCGTAAGGAAACAAAAATCAGTTTTCGGAAACCACCGTTGGTGGAGGCCCTCAACACATGCGGGTCTCCAAAATCTCTAGTGGAATAAACCCTTTTCCGTGCCTTGCCACAAAATATCGGGGAAAACGAATTGTCCTCACCTCGCCTCAACACTACCTTCTGGTATGGAGGGAGGTCTATACCCTGCAGTGATAAATACAGGGTGAAATTGAATTCATGAACAAATTTTAAGGAGTAACTCGGACCAGGAACCTGAACAACTTTCATTATGGAGCCAACTCAAAAAGCGCGAAAAATAAACCAGCTGTTCCATACATTTTGCCGAGTAGAATATGCACTATCTGTATGGAACAGCTGATTTTTTTGCGTGATAAATATCCATAATTATATACGTCCGCAGAAAGTTTCGCGTTTATGAAAAAAAGGAAAAGAAAAAAGAAGGAGTAGAATTTCCGTTTCATTTCGAAAAGCTTAGGAATATGAAACAATCGTACTAGTAACAAGTTTACCATTGCAATACGATTCTTGACTTTTGAAATGAACAATTTTGAATATTGTATTTTTAAAGACTCGCTCTCTCGCTACATATAAACTGGCAAGTGGCTTTGTTTCTAGGAATATTGAAAGTCATCTCCTTTTATTGTTTCCAGTTACCAATCACAAAAACATTTTATGGGAAAGACGAAGTTTTATATTTTTAACACAATTTCCTTTAAAAGCGCGAATATTTTTTCCAAATAATTTTTGTCAAAAATGAAATGTCAAGGATTCCTCAATTGAAAATACTCTCAATACTTCCTTTGCCTTTCAAACATCAAAAGGCCTTTCAATTTATACGAAAAATATGAGATCTAGAACTCTTTAAATTATTTCTGTTAGTTATAACTCGTTCCCGTGGTCAAAAGTCATTGAATTATCGTATACGTATTTAAGTAGGTACAGTTGAGACTTTGGCTGATTTCGAGTATTAAAACCTTATTTGTTATATTTTTTACTATGAGATAAACTCTATACGAAATAAAAACGACAGTCATTCGGGCCCACAGAAGTTGCTAAGAACTAAAATATACCTATTACTAGCGACTCGCCCCGGCTTCGCACAGGTGCAATGTAGGCCAAACTATTCGTACAAACCTTTAATCACTCTATCTATTGATGAAAACGCAGTAAGATCCGTTACGTGGTGTAAAAAAATATTTTAGAAGTAGGCATCCGCTGGATGCGAGTCGCACGGGACCGGTCAATGTGGCGCCACTTGGGGGAGGCCTATGTCCAGCAGTGGACGTCTTTCGGCTGAAATGATATTTTTTTATTCACTTTTAGTGCCTACTTCTAATCATACAAATTATTTACGAAACGGTGACACCAAAAAAATTCAGTCATCCCTTAATTTTCTACCCTTAGGGGTAGAATATTTTCTTGAAATTTATGTGGGCTTAAATATGAGTTATACTTTATTAATTAAAAGAAGAATCATCGAATTCGGACTACACTGAAAAAAGTTATGCTTGGTCAAACAAAAATAAAATAATTAAAGAAATGTTCATAAAATGAAAATTACTGGGCTAAACTATGTTATTTTTTATGGGACCAAATGGTAACTATTCTGCATCAAACTAAACAAGAATTAAAATTAAAAAGATTTGACAGTTCGCTACATGAGCTGAGAAGACAATCTAGCAAAAAAATGGAATCTATATAAATAAATATGTATATTTGAATATCTCTCCTTTATGCGTTTCTAAACCATTCATTAGATTGAGATGAAACCTTGGTGGGTGGTTCTACGTAAGTCTACGAAGGTTGACGGCCCAACAAAATATAAAAATCATAACCGGTAAGGAAGCGAAGAACTTGTATAACTATTAATTAAAATAATTCATTAAATACGAAGTAATAACTCTAATAATTGTGTTATCGATTTAGTAGATTGACCCTCTCCAAAAACAGTATAAAACAACGAATTCTTTGTTACTAGGCACCAACTAACTACACAGATTAAACTAGACTACCTGTCCTAAAACTAAGTTTTAATATCCAAATAAAAAGGACTTCACGACCTTGGTACTTACGACCTTCTTAAATTTATTGTACGTAATAATGGTGAGAAAAGTTTTAAAGGGACGTAAATGACAAACGAATTATGCTAAAACTTTTTAGAGGTGTGTTAAAGCAGCCATGTGATGAAATTGATGTTGGAAATTTCAGAAAATGTTTTGTAGTGGAATGTCACTAAAGGGGCTCGTTGCTAAGTAAATATGGATCTATCGGTCCTAGTTAAGCTGCGCTTGACGAGGTCAATGCGTAGATGGGTGACCATCCGTTTTACATCTTCGTTTTGCTTGCTGGGTCTTTGCCCACCTATGACGCGCGCCTCGCAGAAAGCCTGCATTTATTTTCCTGTTCTCTGAATGAGTTCACAAAAATTACCTTGCATGTGATTTGTTTTAATATTGTGGAATATTGTTTAAGGTCACGCTACCGATTTAGGGTAAACCGTAGTAAAGTTGTGTTGTTTTTTGATGCCCTGTGAGCCGTCCATTGTACATAATATATATATATATTTTTAATTTATTTTAAGCTTTGTACATATTTACTGTTAAATAAATAAAACTCAGTTGTGTTGTTGTAAATAAATATCGAGACCCCTCCATGTCTCGGAAAGCACGTAGGCTGTTGGTCCCGACTGTCATTCATAGATCTTTGTCAGTCGTAACGTGTCGTCAGAATCCACAACCAGCTTGACAACCAGTCTTACCAAGTGGTATCGTGTTACCCAGTAACTAGATCGGCAGTCGCTCCATGTAAAACAATGGTATTCAGCTGCATCTGGTTAGACTGAAAGCTGACCGCAATGGAAAAGAATAAGCAGATGATGATGACAGCTCTAGGTTAGATACTGATAGGGTTCAGACCGAGCTGACCCCTTACGGTACCGGATCAATGTATGTATTTCTCGTGGTGTATTCTTAATCCTGGTTCCTGTAGGTCGATTCTGTAAAATTCAAAGAACAACTCGCATCTCACATCGCTATTCACTCTCACTTCGCATAAGGTTCAAAATGACCTTGATATATTTGACACTTCGAATCGGGTTCGAGTGTGAAGTGAGCGTCGAAATGACGGGGAAATTACCTTACAGAATGCCTTACGTCAATCAATGTCTTACGTCATCTCATACTTTATCTTTCAAAATCTCCCTGTCAATTTTGTTTTACTCGCTGACACGCTCGCGAGGGTGGCGCTAGTTAAAATTCGAATTGTCAACCGAGTTTTTAGAATGCCAATCAAGAAAGTCAAAGCGGATTCAGATTCGAAGATAAGAATGAGGTCTTACAGAATCACACCTGGTATTAAACACGGCAAAGCAATTTAGCCTCCATATTATCAAAACAGCACGTTTACCACTGACGGCGTTAAGTCAAACAATACCTTGTTATAAAAATAAGAGTAAGGGTGTTACTACACCAGTCGATCGATCGTTGATCGATGCCATCGTTCGACATCGATTGACGTTGATCGATTGGTGTGGTAGCTTTGGCTGATCGACGGATACCGGTCGACTAACTAATTGATCGATTGCCAGTCGATGGCATTGATCGAACAACTCCGGGCTATAATCCATTACTAATAATAATCAAGCAGCTCGATCGACGTCGACTAATCCATTCTACCATTGATCGATCGTCGATCGACAATCGGTCGATTGGTCTGATAGAAACTATCGATCAACGTCGACTAATCCATTCTACCATCGATCGATGCCGTCGATCGACAATCGATCGATTGGGCTGGTAACACCCTAATGCTTCTAAATACAAAAAGCTTCTAGCACGAATCCAGAGCGTTTAGCTTTAGATAAAATATTTAGTCAATGGTTAAAATGGTTTGTTATGCCATATACAACCTTTACAGTACCTACTTACTGCTGTAATAAAGGTTTTCAGCATCGAAATACAAGAGACAATTTTGTGTTCCATTTAGGCAAGTACTCATTTTGAATTAGAATTAAATACCTACTGCTTTGCATACCACTCAAGCTATAAAAGCAATTGTTTCGACTATTAACTTCTGTGTATTTTGGTTGATTCGTTCCAATGCCTCTCGTGTTGAAGCTTCCTTCATTACCATGTATAATAAACTAGCTTTTGCCCGTGACTTCGTCCGCGTGAATGTGGGTTAACGCGGATGCAGACGAAGTCCTGGATTAAAAAGTAGCTTAGGTCCTACCCCAGAGTTCAAGATATCTTCATACCATTTTTTTTTCATCGAAATCGGTTCAGCGTTCCATCGTGAAAGCGTAACAGACAGAGTTACTTTCGCATTTATAATAATAATTTACAGGATGAAATTGAATTAATTAGCAGTTTTTTAAGAAGTGACTCTGACCACGAACCGGAACAACTTTCATTATGGAGCCAACTTAAAAAGCGCGAAAAAAAACCAGCTGTTCCATACATTTTGCCGAGTGGAATATGCAATAACTGTATGGAACAGCTGATTTTTTTGCGTGACAAATATCCATAATTATATCCATCCGCAGAAAGTTTCGCATTTATATATAATTTATGTATAAAAAAGTAAAGAAGGAGTAGAATTTTCGTTTCATTTCGAAAAGCTTAGGAATATGAAACAATCGTACTAGTGCCTTAACAAGTTTACCATTGCAATACGATTCTTGACTTTTGAAATGAACAATTTTGAATATTGTATTTTTAAAGACTCGTTCTCTCGCTAGATATAAACTGGCTAGTGGCTTTGTTTCTAGGAATATAGAAAGTCATCTTCTTTTATTGTTTCCAGTTACCAATCACAACACACATTTTGGCCGAGTACCTATTGCACTTCTGTATGGAATAGCTGTTTTTTATTCGCTCTGTATGAGTTGGCTCCATAGTGAAAGTTGTTCAGGTTGGTGGTCTCAGTCACCCCTTAAAAATTTGCTAATGAATTCAATTTCATCCTGTGTAGTAAGTAAGTAAGGACCTAAGTATAAAAGATATTTTATTTGTAAGAAAGTAAGTATGGATTAAAGTCTCCGGGTCGAGTTTGTGTTTGTTCAGACTATTCTCTGGAACTCCTGTTCCGTTTCTATAAATTATGTCACTAATAGGCACCTAGAGAGATATGGCGAAACGTCACCGCTATACCTATGGTTGAAGTTCCACGGTCTCGAACCAAGTGGTTTGCTTCCACATTCATTGTGCCAGCTGCCAGACTGTGGAATTCACTGCTCGCATCTCTTTTCCTCGATAAGTATAATCTGGGTATCTTTAAGGCTCAAGTGAAACGGTTCATCCTAGGCAAGCGTGCTCCACCTTAGGGCGCATCATCACTTAAGATCAGGTGAGTTGCGACCAAACGCAAGCAAATAAAAATATAAAAAAGCTACATTACCCATGAGTGCTAAAGGCCAGTTTTCCGTAAAGTTTTTATGTTCAGAGTACAATCTAGGAAATCGGAAAATTTTAAAGGTACACCATAAATAAAAAATCAATTTTTAGCTTTGACCGTCACGTCAAAAAAAGCAAAAACGTGACGTCAGCGCCAAGCTACGAATTACTTATCGAAGTCTGTCATGTAGTCGTGACCGTGGCGTGCTGGGCACATATTGGTTTGTCATCTATACATGACTGTAGCAATCGAAAGATAAAAAAATAAGTTTATCTCTTAGACACGGACTAGAAAAAATAGAAGGACTCCACGCCACGAATATCGAAAGTGAAGCACCTATAGTACGCCGTGCCAACGCATACATAGGTCGGTACTTTCGATATACGAGGCGCGGAATCCTTTTTTTCTAGTCAGTGACTATGATGTAAATGTGTGCGTGAGGCATGTTTGTACGAACGGTTCGGCTTACTCAGGGCCGAATCACGCCGGAATGGCAGCGGCCGTCAGCGACGCGGCGAGCCGTTCTGTTATGCGGCGGTCAACGGATCGAGGAGCCGCGCGGCGCCTCGAGCTGCCGCTCGACTTATAAAAATCTCTAAACGATACTACGCTTTGATGTTCAAAGATAAAGTTGAAAATAATTTGTCAGCAAAACTGCCGATCGCTGCGCTGCCGACTGCTGCCATCCCGGTGTGACTTGACCCTTAGGGTGCTTCACTTTCGATATGCGTGGCGCGGAGACCTTTTTTTTCCTAGTCCGTGCTCAAAACTTATTTTTCCGAGGCACACCAACTAATGATCACGGTACACCAGTGTGCCGCGACACACACTTGCGGAACACTGCTATAGGCTATATTTTATCATCAAAAATTTGGGATTTGTAAGAAAATTCACGCGAATGACATCGTGGGCGAAAGCTAGTCGTATGGTCGCTAATTGGTTTGAAGGCAAAAATATTCATCTTTCTACTATACTATCATTTTTTTTATCTTTACTACGTTAGGTATGTACCAGGGATACCTACGTGCTCGAGATAAGAAAATGGAATAAAATAAAATATTGTGAGTGTAGAAAGATGAATATTTTTGCCTGTAAACCAATTAGCTTGTTCGACTGTACATAAAATAAAGAATATATAGTTATAACGGCTGAAAGTTAATTCAATTAGTAAGACTCACAACCTCCAATTAGAATTTCAAATAATTAAGAATAAAACCACCATGCAATTGCATTTCTCACGAATCTCTCCTTACCTCGATCTAATAAGTTTTCCTAATTAAGATGCAACGGTGGTTGCAACGCATTTTAAAAATTTAATGATTCACCAATTTCAACCTTCGTTCACCAATTGCAAGATCGGAAATCGAATAGTGTGGACTCCGTAGAAGTCGATCCAATCTAATTATATTTGCAGTCTCAATTGAACATGAGTAAGACAATTTCGGTTTTATCTTCAGAATGTTGTTTTTTCTAGAATGTCGTTACGCCCCGAGGGAGTACTTCCCCAATACATTTACGGAATAAACTTAATTAAGGCCATATTACTTATTTTCTTTCAGCGTACAAACATTTTACTCCTTACTAGGTATTGACCGTCGACTTTTATTTTCTGGATACTGTGTAGGCTTTCATTTAGGCATTTGTCCTACCGCTGATAAGAAAACGACTATCAACAATTTTCTCGCTGACGAAACGTAACTCCTATCATAACCGCAGATTATGAAACAAATGACAATAGACCGCGGGGAAAACTGAGAGTGAAGCCGAAAAAGCAAATACAAATTCAAAAGCGAATGCCCACAATCTCGTGATTGTCTTCGCTTTTGAATTTTTATTTGTTTTTTTTTATTATGCGGTGTTTCGTGCTATACTGACTTGTGTCAGTACAGCACGAAGCGTGTTGTAGTTATTCGCTTTTGAATTTCTATTTCCTTTTTTGGCTTCACTCTAAGTGTTCCGCGCGGTCTACCTGCCTTTCCCTTTCATAATCTGAGATCTAAACTATAATAATATTATAAAGACAAAAAAAAAATTGTTACGATTTAACTCAAAAACTACAGGCCCGATTTCTAAAAATGCTTTCACGGATCGAAAGCTACATTATTCCTAAATAACACAAGGCATATTTATCAATTGAAAAAATCAGGGATCCTTGAGAAAATTCACGCGGGCGAAGTCGCAGGCTAAGTGCTAGTAATAGATAAAGATCCGATGTCAATAAAATCGATACATGTATATACACTTCTGGACACTTCTATTGGCCCACCTTAGAGTTTAGGTTTCGATGGCCCCTACCGAAATATGATTGCTAGATTGAACAAAAACTGTTGATGCAGTTTTAAACCTGATACATTTTACCATCTTTTTCGATCGTATTGTTTTAATTTGAATTCAGAATACCATACGACATGGAGCTACGCCTAACAAGTCGGATATGCGCCTTGTTAAAGGCAATTGATTTTTGAATAAAAAACATGTTTTATCAAATAAAGGTTTAATTTAATAACGCGTGTTGCCTCCATGGGCATCTACCACAGCTCTCATACGATTAGGCATAGAGTTTATCAACCGCTCTATGAAATTTTGAGGGATCATCTCCCATTCCTCTTCTATGGCAGTTTTCAACTCCTGCATCGTCTGGGCAACTGGCTGACGAGCCCTAACACGTCTTTTTAGCTCGTCCCACATGTGCTCAATGGGGTTCATGTCTGGGCTTCTGGCTGGCCAGTCCATAACTGTGATGTTCACATCCCGAAGATATTCCCTGACGATGCCGGCCGCATGGGCTCTTGCATTATCATGCATAAAAAGGAAATTTGGGCCCACATAGTCCGCGTATGGTATCACGTGAGGTTCTATGCACTCACGAATGTACCTTTCAGCATTTAATGTTGGCAGCCGTGGTCCTGTAACAACCTCAAGTTGAGTTTTGCCGCTCGCGGATATACCGCCCCAGACAGTCCATGAGCCACTGCCATAAGCAACCCTCTCTTCAAAGCAGCATTGTGCGAAACGGTCTCCCTTACGTCGGTAGACCTTCTTCCTTCCATCATTGCCATGTAACACAATTTTAGACTCATCAGAAAAGAGTACACGGCTCCAATCTTGCTGTGTCCAATTTAAATGACTGCGTGCGAAATGAAGGCGCGCTGTTCGGTGGGCTCGCGTTAGTTTGGGCCCATTAGCTGGCTTGTGTGGTACCATATCGCGTTCTTTTAACCTTCTCCGAACAGTTCGAGCGCTCACAGATACCCCGTGGAAGTCGCGAAGTTGGTTTTGTATCTCAATGGAGGTAAGGTGACGATTTCTCAAGCTGGTCGTCACGATGAATCGATCCTGCCTTTCAGTTGTGACCCGAGATCGTGGCCTTCCTTGGCGACGAACAAAGCCGCCAGTCTCTAGGTACCTCCGATAAACATTTCGGACCGCAGATCGACTTAAATTAAGTTGAGCACTCACGTTTCTTTGGCTGTGTCCGGCCTGAATAAGTGCCACAGCTTGGGCGGCGACTTCAGGTGAAGTATCCATAGATTATTGATAGAACCTCACCTTAATGTTAAGAATAAGTAATGTTTGTTGCAAAACCAAAGATATCAATCACTTTTTCAAGAATTAAATCCAAGTAAACCAATAAAACCAAGTTTTCTTAGTATTCGATTGTTTGATATCAACAAACAGGCTCCAAATTGTCTTTTGTTTCTTTAAATTCTGTGTTCGAAATTCAAAAAACGACTATTGAATGAAATTGTGAATGTGCCAGGTTCAAAACTGCATAAAAACTTTTTGCTCGACATAATATAAAATTTTAGCTAGGACCAAACGAAACTGAAAATACAAGGTGGGCCAATAGATGTGTCCAGAAGTGTATTAATACTTGGTAACTTACTGAAGAGGATCGTGGCTAAGTAAAACACCTATATAGATAAGCTGTGCTTGCCGCGGTCAATGCGTAGATGGGCGGACGACCATCCATTTCATACTGGGCCACGGAGGCGGTGCCTCGAAAAGCACGTAGAGCCTTTAGTCCCATCTGTCATTAGTAGATCTTTCACTGTCCAGAAAGTCTGACAACCAGGGTGTCCCCTTGTTTCGCAGACAGAAATTTCATAGAATTTCGTTTCCCAGAAAATGTTTAACATAATATTTGGTTCTCGTATTTTTATTTCGGCTATTATTGTTTCAAAGACTATTTACTTCAATGAAAAATATTTCACAGAAACACAATTCAATGAATTTTTAATCACATTTTTTTGTTTTACAAACTTATCAAAAAGTAGAATTCTTTTTTAACGAATATTGTTTGTTTGTTGTATTTTTCCATGGAATTTATTTCAACGAAAATGTATAGATATAAATAGACAAAAACAAAAATGTTATCTTAAAACGTCAATATGTTGTGCTACCAAAGTTAATGACAGAAACGAATCGCTGCGAAACCGACTTCACGTAGTCTTGTCTGCCCTACCCTAGAGTGTAATTTAAATCTGCGTAGGCGTGGGACCGCCGGAGCCCCGCAACGCCGGAGCCGTGACAGAAACTATGCCTGCTGCATGTTGCATGCTCGCTTGCATGATGCATGCTTGCTTACATGATGCATGCTTGCTTACATGCTGCATGCTTGCTTGCACGCTGAATGTTTGCTTGCACGCTGCATGCTTGCTTGCACGCTGCATGCTTGCTTGCACGCTGCATGCTTGCTTGCATGCTGCATACTTGCTTGTACGCTGCGTGCTTGCTTGCATGCTGCATGGTTGTTTGCACGCACGCGTAGTAAGTTTGGTTAGAACTGAGAGTCCCATTCTTGGGAATAAATTTTATATTAAATAAAAAATATAAGAATTAAGAATATTTGATTTGTTATTCTATGATATGATAATTCTAACAACAAACTTTATGTGAAACAAAAATCAATGATTTGAAAATCTTGAAAGTAAGTATTCTGCGTATTGATTATTCTATGAAACGATATTATTAGAAAAATTTTATTTGAAACGAAATTCTATAAAACTATTAGCTATGAAACAACGTACAACCGACGACCAGTCTTACTAAAGTAGTCTTACGAGTAATCTTATCAGTACCTGGGTTGTGGACGTTAGGCAAGCAGTTGCTTCATGTAAACACTGGTATTCATCTGCATCCGAATAGACTAGATGTGGACCCCAACATAGTTTGAAAAAAAACAGCAGATCTGGTTAACCGCTTACTGTTCACACTGCCGGCGAGAACTCTTTATAAAAGAAAACTCGTTCGATTATGCTCGCTTGCCGGTTAGAACAATCGTCGGAAAACTCGCATGTTACCCCCCCCCCCCCCCCCTGGTCCCCTGGCCCTTCCTGGTTAGGGCTAAGCGCCAGAGCTTTGAACATCGCCGCACCGTTGCTAGCCTTTCGGTCTTTTATCGGGTGTGTGCTTTGGAATTGCCCAATTTAATTCCCCCATTCCCATTCCATCATTGGACGAGCAGAGATACGGTCTCGAACCAAGCGCTTTGTCTCCACATTTATTGTGCGAACTGTCAGACTGTGGAATTCCCTGCCCGCCTCTCTGTTCCCTGATAAGTATAATCTGGGTATCTTCAAGGCACGAGTGAACCGGTTTATCCTAGGCAAGCGTGTTCCAACTTAGGCCGCATTATCACTTAAGATCAGGTGAATTGCGGTCAAACGCAAGCCTATTTGATAGTAAAAACAAAAAAATGTTACCGGCAGCACTGCAGTAGGCCGAGCACGTAATGTGAAAAATTGCTCGTCGCACTCACATGCTCACGTATAGCCCAGTGATAAAACTATCGGAACTAAACACTCGCTTCTTGTTGCTCCTCAACTCGTTTCTAGTTTTTACTCACATCTCGCTATTCGTCAGCGGTGGGACAAGTGCCTTAAGTGTGTATCTCACAAAAAAGCGACATGGCATCTTTATGTCTGAACTTGTTAAAAGCTACCATTACATTACTCTTTCTGTGTGTTCGATTCCTTTTGCGTCATGTTCGTGAACTCGTGCCGGCGTTGGGACTGGTCATCTCTTAGCTGGCTCGGTTATTTTAAACTAATTTGGAATTGTTTATGATTGTCTCCAGACCTCTTTTAACATGCATATTTTCTGACATTTTGTGTCCCATAGATTAGACATTAACAATGTAACCTAAATTTATAATATTCAATTGATTTTAGAAGAGTGTTCATGAAATTTCTTCCTTGATTATCTCCATAGAAACCCGCTGCTTGGAACGAGCAACTAGCTTCAACTTTCTGACTAACTGACACCTTGATAAATCAAAAGTGCCTGTACATGGTTTATTTGAAATAAATGATTTGAGTTTGAGTTTGACTTCAACAAATATTTTGGGGCTATCTCAACACTGTAGCTGCAAATTCGTGTTCATTACCTCTTTCGCTTCTCTAAACCCAAAATAAACCTCATTTTGTAATAGAAAATAGATGAATAAATACTTTCAGGCTTACTTCGCACTGTTTCACTAAATTAAGTCAGACAATATTGAAACTAATGGCTGAATTTCCAGCCTAAATGTTTTATGGCGTAATGCAGAGCATGAATCGTGAACATTCGTCGCAAAGTTTGTTTTAACTAAAATATTATACGAATACAAATGGCACACACCATTAAAACATGGGCTATGAAGTCAGAGTTGCAAATGAAATATTTGAACATTTGAAATATTTTGATGTACCTATATTCATACCTCATGGTGTTTTGGTTTTATAAGGTATGATAACTACTCTACGCAATACTGTAATAGTAGAAGTTGTATGTGCAGTCTTTACGGACCTACTTCTGGTTAAAAAAAATGCGAAAGCGATGCATGTTGGCGATTGCAGTAGGTGTTATGGTACTCAGAAGGATGCTGCTGCCCATCCTCTAGTTAGTATGCTTCTATCGCCTTCTACAACACCTACGGGTAGAAGGAGGGTGGTGCTATACGCGGCTGGCACCACACGGCAACTTCCTCCCCTCATTTTATCTAAATAGACCAGATAATATCACAGCATAGACCAGCAAGCGCAGCAAACAACTAACATGCGCTACCCGCAGCCTTTATAGCCCCAAATCGCAACAAAACAATACTTATATTCCCTTTTTTCATGTGAAATTTTGTGCACGGCAGTAAAACATGTGACAGGGCAAATAAAACAGCGTACGAGGAAAATATGCTGTCGAAAAAATGTTCGAATCACCGCCACCGGCCGGTGCGTGCCAGGAAAATATTTAGCCAACGGACATTATACTCGCGTCAATTTTGATAATAGTTAGTTTCAAATATAACGACTGCATTGAAATGAAAACTGTTTTTTGATTACACTTTATGACAGGTTTAACATTAGTAATAATAAACTTTGGGGTGTCCCCACACCCCAAAGCTGAACTCAGTTTTGGTTTAAGACTAAAATTATCATTAATTAATGGTTATTAACTAGCTTTTCCCCGCGATCTTGTCTGCATAGACTTCAGAATTAAACTAAATCCCTAAATTATCCTCCGGGAACACTAAAACGGGACCAGAGTTATCCTATTTAATACTCGATCTCTGTGTGTGGCGAATTTCGGATACATAATTCCGTCCAGCCATTTAGACGTGAAAGTGTAATAATAATAAACAATCATCTATCTATTCTATCCAGTCTCACAAAGCGCGTTTATTAGTAGATAACTAGGACTTTGCCCGCGACTTCGTCCGTGTTTATTTTGCTCAAGGATCCCTAATTTTTATAAGCATATGTTACTCAGGGATAATGCAGCATTCTAATGGTGAAAGATTTTTTAAAATCGAACCGGTAGTTTTTGAGTTAAATCATAACAAACAAACAAATCTCTCCTCTTTATAAATAAAATAAATATTAGTTTAGATAAGTTTCTTTTTATTATTGCTTTATGTTTAGTTTAAAAATTTAGTAGGTATGTATGTTTATACCAATAATCCCACATGAAATTTTAAGTTTAGTAGGAAAACGAAACGAAAGTAAATAGTATGAGGAATGAATACGGCGGTAAAATGTATAGACATCTTGACGCCCGTAATGTCCTTAGAGATTCCATTGACAGACAGACTTAACACACTTTTCTTGTTTCCTTGTCACCATTTCAACGCATTTCTTTGGTCTCCTCGTACACACACTCTATACAGCCTTTTTGTACAAAAAGTCTTCTAATTTCACATTCTGGAGTTTGAATTATTTATCTATTTATGTATTATTCGAAAAGCGTTGGTAATATCTAGGAATATTAATAAACATACATTAGGCGCTGAAATTTGCCATTTAAAAACTTTCACATTCATTTGTTTTTTTTTTTAATGGGTTAATTCAAGTTCAAGTCTAATTGGTAGTTATACGGGCTACAGTATTTTCTTTCCTACATTTTACAAAAAAATATTCGAAATGTTACCTATAACATTGTAAGTACCTATAAGACCTTCAAATTTTTTTGGACTTGCAAACTGCAAACTTAAACTTTTATTATACATTTTATGCATAATGTAGGTTTTTCCACTATGGAAGTGTTAAGATAACGCCACAAACAACAATTTCTATACACAAGAATACCTCCAAAAATTAGAAAATTTATAGCTTATAAATAGGTACGTGCATTTCTTAATAGAAACACGCTCATAAGCTGTTTCGTGGTCCAGCATCGTCCACTTACCTATTTAAAGCAATTTTCCGATAAATAAATCCCGGTATCAAAAGTCGGTACTAAAGAGGATAAATAAGTATTCTTTGAAGCTAAATAGAAGTCGATCGTGTCGCCACTTAAGTACACTTAGTGTCCAGATACTTTAATAATGTCGATCAAAACAAATTAGATTATATTCGAAGTAAATATTTAACGTTTAATCAGAAAGGTGGACAAAGATATCTAAAAATACCTTTGTAGTCTGTTAATAAAGATGCGAAAGATGAAATGAATGAAAGATTGAAGAAAAGTGTCTCTATGATATTGAAAAAGAAAAACAAGAAGGCGCGTCTAAAATTAAAGTACAAAAATAAATTCTATTTTCTATCACTTAACAATTTTATCTAAAGTTCTTTGCTTTCAAATAAACAGCGTTAGACTACTTTATTTAAAAACAAAACGATTGGTTTTGTTTTATTGTTAAACGTATGTTATTTAGTTGATCAAGACAGACAAAAAAAAAGAAACAAACCTTTTGAAAGAAACCTTTTAATTACTACCGGAATTTCCACTCAGATGACATCTTAAATAACCGACCTTAAACTTGTTCAATACAGTTGCAATTACTTATCTTTGGAGGTCGGGTTGCAGCTTGTCAACTTTTCAAGGAACTGCGTCAAGTTTTGTCAAAGACACTTCGACTGATACTTTCAGCTGACGTTACGTAAGCATAAAGCCACGGTTACACGATGCAATTTGGTTGCCTGTTAAATGCAATAAGTTGAAACAACTATGAGAGTTGCACCGTCTGAACAGTGTTGGACGGTGCAAGCAATTGGTTGCTTCAATGTCATTGCATGTTACTTACGCGCGAAGGTTGCATCTTGTAAATAAGGCTTTAGTTTACGTTTGTGCTTAAGCATTGTTTTTAAGTAGTTTTTGATTATCGGATTTGAAAGAAAAAGTAATAAAGCTACGCCATTAACTAACTATCTCAACTAAACGGTACATTGAACAACAGTTCCAAAATAAATGATCTACATTAATTTCGGTTTGGACCAAACGAGCGAATTTCCCATTCTATTCCCATTCCACTAAATTCTGTTTGTGTAAACAGAGATCGAGTAATCTATCGTAGTTCTACTCAAACAAAAATCTCAAGAGTTTTTAGAAAAAATGCTTTTACTCCTTCTCTGGTTCAACGTTCGTTTGGTTTGATTCGACCTTTAAATAACACAGTGAGTTAATTAAACTTTCATGAAAAAGTGCCTACCACAAATTATGTTCAAATGAAGATCTTTTGCTGCCCTGTGCACGAAATAAAAGAAAAAATATGATTACACATTTTAATTCAATTAAAACATAATTGGTTTACAAGATTCTATTTATCTTTGAATTAACCATATTATTATTTAATAATCACGCAAAGTTTAGATGTCCAAAGGAAACTTATGCTTCGATGAACTTTTAACATTTCTTACGCTAGAACAAATTCTTTTATGCGAGTGAACGACCCAAAAATCTTTGGACCTTTCTAAACATGTCAAGAGGTTCTTAAGGTCTCCAACAATGTTCCACAATTTTTGGGTAAACTTTGAACTGAAGGTCAGGAATTATAATTATATAAAAAATATTCTAGAGGCCATCCTTTTTACTGGAAGTGGAATCTTCTCAGAGTACCTACTTCGTTAGAATTCCTTACATCTTATTCAAATTGGAGATAGTTGGGAACTTTTAGAGTCCACTGAATTTCAAACAGATAGTGGTTTGAAGGAACAGGTTTCTTTTAAACTGGTGATGGTTTACTAGCGTTTTGTTTGAACTAAGAAAGTTATTAAAAGAATAATGAAAATGGTAAAGCTAGAATTTAGTAATACCAATGTCGTGATAGCCTAGTGGTTAGAACGCCTCTCATACATAGGGTTCGAATTCGGGCAAGTATAGTACGTGTCACAAAAAATGAGCCTTGACCCAGACTTAATTTGACTTGCGCAGTACTCGATTTAAAGGTACTGTATCTTTAAATCGAGTACTGCGCAAGTCAAATCAAGTCTGTGTCAAGTCTCATCTTTCGTGGCACGTACTATACCTAATAATACCAATGTGATTTTTTCAATTCTATATTTTCTAAATTTAAATTGCACAAGATTGGCATCGGTGAACGAATACATCATGAGAGAACCTGGGGTGTGATTTTGTAAGAGCCTATTCTAAACTTCGAATCTGAATCCTTGATTGACATTCTAAAATCTCGGTTAATAATTCGAATTTACACTAGCGCCACCCTTGCGAGCGTGTCAGCGAGTTGAACTAAATATCACAGGGAGATTTCGATAGATAAAATATGAGACGATAAGAACCACTTCTTACGTCATCTCATACCCTGTCAAAAGTGACGGGGAAATTACCTTACAGAATGCCACAATTCTGTAAGGTAATTTCCCCGTCACTTTGACGCTCACTTCGCACTCGAGCCCGATTTAAAGTGTCAAATATATCAAGGTCATTTTGAACCTTATGAGAAGTGAGAGTGAATAGCGATGTGACATGCGAGTTGTTGTTTGAATTTTACAGAATCGACCTACTGGACTTATAATAAAATATAAGTCTGGAATCGCCAATTCGCCCTGAGCAACTGTAGTAATCAACGTCCGTGCCTTCTCTGAATAAGCAAAAAAAAATAGGTTGGTATTTTTATTACCTGCAAAGTAAAATTATTTATAGATTGAAGTGTCTCTCATTCATTTGCCCATTTCATATTTATTTTTTTGATTCCTCGAAACAAAGTCACACACAGCGTCATCAACTGCTTACGTGTTAAAATTTCTTCGAATAGGCAGTAACGACACTGTCTGTCATCATCATCATGTCAACTTTTAGATGCCCACTACTAGACATAGCTGTCTCCTCCAAGGGGGGGGGGGGGAGTTCAGCCGTAATCGCCATGCTTGGCCGATGCATGTTGGCGATCGTAGTAGGTGTTATGGTACTCAGAAGGACGCTGCTGCCCATCCTCTGGTATCCCTCTAGTATCCCTCTGTCGCCTTCTACGACACCCACGGGTAGAAATGGAGTGGTGGTATTCGCGGCCGGCACCACACGGCTGTCTGTAATGACCTAATAATTATGATTTCCAACACCACACCTAATATACATTGTCATACCACACCCGCGATACTCCATAGAAACGAAACGTTATAATCGCCTACACTAATACCAAAATAATAGACTGTACAGATACGTGCGTGAGTGTGCGTGTCTACGCGCCGCGCGAACAAAAATGCAGTTTCCAGAGCTAGTCGTCCGACGCGGGGAGAGGTAAGGAACGGTTTCAGAGGGAGGCGGAGCGTGTCGCTACTGTACGGTAGTACTAATACTTATACTGTGGTCATACTCTTCAGACAAACCTCTATACGTTGATGATATAACACTATTACTACATAGAGAAATTCCATCTGCCATTTCAGCGTCGTCTGCGAGCTTCAAAAAACTTATATCATTAATATTCTGTGGCCGCGTCTCTCTCTTTGCGCAGTCACCAATTCTCAAAATTGGATTGTGACACACATAATTCTGTTTTTTATTTTATATGACACAACTTTAATTTTTTTTTATGTTCGGGTGGAATGGTAGGTAATAAATATAAACATGGGCGGAGGGAATGCGAAAAGAGTTTTTATACTGAAATCATGGTACACTGTTGTTGATGTTGTTTTATTATCCATGTTATGTCGCTTCTATGTAGGGATACCTACTATGGTAAAACCAGGATAGTTGCCCAGGGGTATTATAGTTGCCTCAATTGTAATTACTCTAGTTTCGTGGATAATACTTAATAATACTTTATTGACATAATTGGTTACAAAACTTTTTTGAAGCCTCTGACTCCCGAACTAGGTGTACCTGTATGTCAGGAGTTACAAATGTTATTTTATTTATCTATCGAGAGACTCTACTACCACCACTTTGGTGACCGTGTCGCATGTCTCTATACCATTGTATGAGAAGGCAAGTTGGGTCAACGCTCGGCGGAACATCTATCTAAACGTAATTTATATGGCAACTATTTCATATATGGAATAGTTATCCCAAAAATTAGAAGTTCTCAAACATTGACAATACTCTGGCAATATCAGAGATAATGTTATTTACATTTTTTGCGTTACTAAAATTGTGATCCTTAAACCAATTCACCCGAGGAAAAGCTGGCGTAATTATATTCTCTGAATAGACACAAAGTATTTGAAAGTTAAGTAATGATTAGCGTCCGCCTATTTATATAATGTTTGATGTTTAAACGTGTCTTAACTTTAAGCATCGTTTGTAGGTAAGTAAAAAGGTTAATGTTTTCTTAATATTTTGTAGTCTAGTCTAATATTAGGAGTCGCGCGATTTTGAGATGCTTAAGGTGACGGTTGAGTCTTTTATGAATATCAGTGATGAAGAAAAAGGTTATTTTCTGAGTGAAACCGAACTTACCAATTGAAGCAAAACTATATTTCCCAGTGATCTGTAACCGACAAAACGAGATAAAATATTTATTGACCAAAATGTAACAAAGAAGAGGATGATAAAACTACATAAGAAACAGTTTCTCAGCTACAAATGACGGCACCCGTCATATCTATTACAAACCATTAAATAAATACCCACCAACCATCAACTCCCATTATTCTAACCACATCGTCTGTTTCAGACAAATTAAGCGAACATTTTCCTTGACAGTTCTTACTCCGACTTAATTCCTGTGTCCTTGAACTATTCCAGCTTTGATGGCAGACTCTATTTCGTACAAGTGTATGGTATTAAAAAGTGTTTTAAAAAAAAAGATAACCGCCTTCAAAAACTAAAAAGTGATAAATAACTTTAGCACAGAACACACATTACTTTATTTTCGAAAGTCGGTGGCGGTGGCTTTGTGTTTGTTGTTTTGTATTGCCACCGACTTCCGAGAGTAAAGTAATGTGTGTTCTGTGCTAAAGTTATTTATCACTTTTTAGTTTTTGAAGGCGGTTCCCTTATTTTTTAAATAACTTTTTATTTTTAGCTTTTTAGTATTGCCTTAACATCTAAATCCTTGAAGAAACGGCGACACACTTAAAAAAGATTGTAAGCCTACTAAAACGTCACCTAAGCATTTTTTTGGGATTTTGTTGATTTTCTCAAAAAGGGCTGGATCAATTTTGATAAAATTTATATGGGACCATTTCGGAAGAAACCCCTTTCGAGCAAAAAAAAATGGCAAATCCGTCTATATAATTATGACAGAGTTATGCCCGAACATACATAAAAAAAATATAAAAACATCCGAATTGATAACCTCCTCCTTTTTGAAGTCGGTTAAAAACGAGCTATGACAAATTTGTCGTCGGAGACTGTCCCTCGCTCATTTTACTGGGATTATAAAAGCATCTTGCAACCAAAGTGCGGTCGTTGAAAACTCTCAACATAATAAATGAGAAAAGAAACATGGTTTTGTGTAGAATGTATAATTCTACAATGCAGGAAACGACTTCTAAGTGGCTGAAAGGGAAATGGACGAGGTGTCTCAAAAATGTGTCATATTTTTTTTTAAGTATTGTGTTTAATTAATAATAAAATTATATAGGTTTTTAGGATTACAACATAAAATTATTATATTTGATTTATTCATTTGGAGTAAATACATTCGATTCCATCACTTAGTACGATAGTATTTAGTTCGCGTAATAATTTTTAGGTCTTTTTCTTGTAAAAACTGATACGCATACTGTATTATAATGTCTGTAAGAAGTCATAAATAAGATAATACAATAAGTAAGGCAGTTTGATTTTTTTTAAAGTTAACTTTTAAAGGCGGGTGGGTGGCTTCAATTATACTTTACTGACGGGTAATAGTAAAAAATGTCGCTAAATATCGTCAAACCAAAAAAAACGGGTTGTTTCACAAAATGGTGGCCTTAACGGACGTCAAAAAGTTACTATTATAAAAAGTTACTATAACCGATGCTTCATCCACCAGTCAACGTAATTTTGTAACGTCAAACATCAAAATATTATGGACTCTCTTTTTGAATAACTTTGACTGACGGATTTTTATGTCATAAAACAACCCGTTACATTTAAAGAACGTTAAATATCTCACGTCATAGTAATTTTTAACCGTCCGTAAGTAACGTTAACCAAATGTATGAAACAACCCGCCCTAAGTAATCGGAAATAGTTACGTTCTAAGGCAGCTGTCAAAAAACAAATACCCCAATGGACAGGGTATAGTGCTCTGTGAAAGAGGTGAGTCTTTTATAAACTAACCGGCCTCCAATACAAGCTTGTGGTTTGCTGCTAACACTTTGCCCGACATAACAGTTGATTAACCATATCCTCATATTATTATGTTTACATTTTAGTATTACAGTAAGAATTAGTATTTTGTATGATTAATTAGTAATATTGTACTCGTGCTCTTCCAAATTTTTATTCGAATATGTAACATGTGGATAACGTAGTTAGTTACGCACTGATAAACCTATATCGTAAGCTATTGTTAACCATGTACAGTGTGTAATTGTTTGTTTTCCTTTATTAATAAAAAAAAAAAAAAGACATGGGAAATAAGACCAACGTGGAGGTCACTGACTGACTGTTTTTGCCATCAAGTCTTCCGAGCCATCGATATATACTACGATATATTTCTGTGTTCCGAGCACTATGGCTTTGACATCAATAGTTTTTGACACCCAATATGGCTGAAATGTACCGAAAATTGCGACAAACAATTCTTTAGTTTTGGTAACAATAGAATATGTACTTCAGGGCAGATTTCGATGGCATTATTTTTGTTTCTTTCTTTTATAAAAAGAGTGTGCATATCGACGGTTCCAAGGTTATTTGGTCTAAGCGAATGTTTTTATGATATTGAGTAATACACATTTTTGGATCAGCGAATTTTAGCTCATTTCAAATATAGACCATTAAACTTAATATTGAACTAAATACCTACAGACCATTGAAATTGAAAAAAGAAACCGTGAAGTTAGAGGCTAAACTGAAGAAATGTTAAAATAATTTTTTTTTAGGAAATAATACAAAACCTAGCTTTAAATGAATACAAAATAATCATGGAACCACGATTCTCATAAACTGATTTTGACGTAATAATAAAATCATTTACGTAAATATGTCAAAAGAGGTTGGTTCAGTTTTTTCAAAGAAAAAAATATTTACGGTTAAAAATATCATTTATTTCTCAAAGATTTACATTGGTAATCACTTAGTGAGAAACAAAGTTTAAATAACAATATGCGTACTGTATCTCTATTCTGTTACAATCTCCCTCGGTGAACACCCAGGTGAAGTGAGCTGTCACCCGTCCGTCTGCTCTGTCAATCCCTAGCTTCGGGACGGATGACAACTCACTTCACCTAGGTGTTCACCGAGGGAGATTATAACAGAATAGCACTGCAGATAGTTACATTCCAGAGAGCACGTCACGAAGTTACTTTAAAAAAAAAATTTAGGTTACGTTAACATTAAAAAAAATATGGAGAGATTTTCAATTTTCCTAGAAATCCTTATAGGTAATATATGAGCTCAACTGTCAATTAGGAGACAATAGTTAAACAATGACCAGCGACCAATATTTGGCTTCTGGACATTTAAAGAGACAGCTTACTCCTATACTTACTTCGTAATACCGGCTTTGGCATATTTAAGACTAAGTAAAATTCAAAGGGCATTTATAAAAGAAAGTGTCGACATCAATTTTATACATTCTACTTTAGACAACATACTTGGTTTAACATTAAAAATAAAAAGAGATTCTTAATTTTTCCGTGAATAGCGACATATTTCAACTTTGGCATGTTTAAGAGCTGATAAAAATCCGAGGACATTTTTTATAAATAATAATAATAATAATAATTTATTTATTAAAATAACGTTTACAAATGTGTACATTTAGTCAACAAAAAGAATAACTCCCATACAAGTATAATGCCTTAAAATAAAGTAAAACTAAGATATTTATATAACTGGTGCAAGTAATAATGGTTCGGAAAACAATATTAGGTAGCGACAAATGTGTACATTTAGTCAACAAAAAGAATAACTCCCATACAAGTATAATGCCTTAAAATAAAGAAAAACTAAGATATTTATATAACTGGTGCAAGTAATGATGGTTCGGAAAACAATATTAGGTAGCGACCCGCCCGATCTAGGTTAATTCAAACCTGTGTTTCAGGCCATCACTTTGTACATAATAACTTTGTAAATGAAAATGTAAAATAAAAGTAAAGTAATGTGAAAGGCAGTTAGCCTTTCAAAATATTATAATGATAGATAGATATGTCGTAGCAAGGGATAATTTTACGATAAAGAGGATTTAATTTGATTATAGTAGTACAGGGGACATGGTAAACGCCGTAAAGTCAGTTGTCAAATGCAATGGCGGCACGTGGTCAGAGTCGCATTGAAGAGTGAGGACGGTGCCGAGCTCACTCTTGCTCGAAAAACCAACACGGACACTCCTCCCCTTTGAACGAAACTGTTGGTCTACCCATTTGAATTGTACTGCATTGAATACTGTTATTCTACAAAACCCAATACCACCGAACACAAACGATGACGGCGCTACCGCTCAACTCTCCCTGTCCTGATGCCGTCAGATAGATAAAACATTTATAACAGCAAAAAGTCTCTCTAAAAAAAAAAAATTTGCAACATCATTAAGGATTATTATTTTCCAGGTGACTAATAACTTAAAAGGCGACTAAATGTTTGCAACTAATAAAATAAATTGAGAAGCTATAAATAATGACTTGGCGACTAAAACCAGAAGAAGGCGGTCGAGCACCCTGAGGTTCGGTTTAGTTAGGTTTGTTTAAACTCTGCAGACAGAAAGAGGAGCCCTGCAGGGGCTCCGTCGAACTGACGTCAAAATGAGTAAATGCTCACCAAATCTTTTTGACCCTTAGTCCCCAATGGGCCGGATTCGACATGGTTAGGTTAGGTTAGAACTGTGACCCCCTACGCCAGAACCAAATCACTTTTTACAGCCAATTTAAATTTAAACAATGCTTACAACTCAATATAAAGCAGTTACTTTATACTTAAAATGCTACTTCACTGTAGCTGCCGACCTATTATTTTTACTACCCATTTTAATTATTTTTTTAAACAGATTAGTTGGTCGCCGCGTTAAATACATGCCCATCATTAATAGCAACTTGAGACAGATGGTGAGTAGGTACTGAAGACATTTAAAAAGATTACCTTCTATTCCAACATAAACCATGGTCCACACATATAATGGTCGCATCAATTTAGGTAGGTACACTATTAAAAGTAAACCATTTCTGAGTGAAACCGAACTTACCAATTGAAGCAAAACTATATTTCCCAGTGATCTGTAACCGACAAAACGAGATAAAATATTTATTGACCAAAATGTAACAAAGAAGAGGATGATAAAACTACATAAGAAACAGTTTCTCAGCTACAAATGACGGCACCCGTCATATCTATTACAAACCATTAAATAAATACCCACCAACCATCAACTCCCATTATTCTAACCACATCGTCTGTTTCAGACAAATTAAGCGAACATTTTCCTTGACAGTTCTTACTCCGACTTAATTCCTGTGTCCTTGAACTATTCCAGCTTTGATGGCAGACTCTATTTCGTACAAGTGTATGGTATTAAAAAGTGTTTTAAAAAAAAAGATAACCGCCTTCAAAAACTAAAAAGTGATAAATAACTTTAGCACAGAACGCACATTACTTTATTTTCGAAAGTCGGTGGCGGTGGCTTTGTGTTTGTTGTTTTGTATTGCCACCGACTTCCGAGAGTAAAGTAATGTGTGTTCTGTGCTAAAGTTATTTATCACTTTTTAGTTTTTGAAGGCGGTTCCCTTATTTTTTAAATAACTTTTTATTTTTAGCTTTTTAGTATTGCCTTAACATCTAAATCCTTGAAGAAACGGCGACACACTTAAAAAAGATTGTAAGCCTACTAAAACGTCACCTAAGCATTTTTTTGGGATTTTGTTGATTTTCTCAAAAAGGGCTGGATCAATTTTGATAAAATTTATATGGGACCATTTCGGAAGAAACCCCTTTCGAGCAAAAAAAAATGGCAAATCAGTCTATATAATTATGACAGAGTTATGCCCGAACATACATAAAAAAAATATAAAAACATCCGAATTGATAACCTCCTCCTTTTTGAAGTCGGTTAAAAACGAGCTATGACAAATTTGTCGTCGGAGACTGTCCCTCGCTCATTTTACTGGGATTATAAAAGCATCTTGCAACCAAAGTGCGGTCGTTGAAAACTCTCAACATAATAAATGAGAAAAGAAACATGGTTTTGTGTAGAATGTATAATTCTACAATGCAGGAAACGACTTCTAAGTGGCTGAAAGGGAAATGGACGAGGTGTCTCAAAAATGTGTCATATTTTTTTTTAAGTATTGTGTTTAATTAATAATAAAATTATATAGGTTTTTAGGATTACAACATAAAATTATTATATTTGATTTATTCATTTGGAGTAAATACATTCGATTCCATCACTTAGTACGATAGTATTTAGTTCGCGTAATAATTTTTAGGTCTTTTTCTTGTAAAAACTGATACGCATACTGTATTATAATGTCTGTAAGAAGTCATAAATAAGATAATACAATAAGTAAGGCAGTTTGATTTTTTTTAAAGTTAACTTTTAAAGGCGGGTGGGTGGCTTCAATTATACTTTACTGACGGGTAATAGTAAAAAATGTCGCTAAATATCGTCAAACCAAAAAAAACGGGTTGTTTCACAAAATGGTGGCCTTAACGGACGTCAAAAAGTTACTATTATAAAAAGTTACTATAACCGATGCTTCATCCACCAGTCAACGTAATTTTGTAACGTCAAACATCAAAATATTATGGACTCTCTTTTTGAATAACTTTGACTGACGGATTTTTATGTCATAAAACAACCCGTTACATTTAAAGAACGTTAAATATCTCACGTCATAGTAATTTTTAACCGTCCGTAAGTAACGTTAACCAAATGTATGAAACAACCCGCCCTAAGTAATCGGAAATAGTTACGTTCTAAGGCAGCTGTCAAAAAACAAATACCCCAATGGACAGGGTATAGTGCTCTGTAAAAGAGGTGAGTCTTTTATAAACTAACCGGCCTCCAATACAAGCTTGTGGTTTGCTGCTAACACTTTGCCCGACATAACAGTTGATTAACCATATCCTCATATTATTATGTTTACATTTTAGTATTACAGTAAGAATTAGTATTTTGTATGATTAATTAGTAATATTGTACTCGTGCTCTTCCAAATTTTTATTCGAATATGTAACATGTGGATAACGTAGTTAGTTACGCACTGATAAACCTATATCGTAAGCTATTGTTAACCATGTACAGTGTGTAATTGTTTGTTTTCCTTTATTAATAAAAAAAAAAAAAAAGACATGGGAAATAAGACCAACGTGGAGGTCACTGACTGACTGTTTTTGCCATCAAGTCTTCCGAGCCATCGATATATACTACGATATATTTCTGTGTTCCGAGCACTATGGCTTTGACATCAATAGTTTTTGACACCCAATATGGCTGAAATGTACCGAAAATTGCGACAAACAATTCTTTAGTTTTGGTAACAATAGAATATGTACTTCAGGGCAGATTTCGATGGCATTATTTTTGTTTCTTTCTTTTATAAAAAGAGTGTGCATATCGACGGTTCCAAGGTTATTTGGTCTAAGCGAATGTTTTTATGATATTGAGTAATACACATTTTTGGATCAGCGAATTTTAGCTCATTTCAAATATAGACCATTAAACTTAATATTGAACTAAATACCTACAGACCATTGAAATTGAAAAAAGAAACCGTGAAGTTAGAGGCTAAACTGAAGAAATGTTAAAATAATTTTTTTTTAGGAAATAATACAAAACCTAGCTTTAAATGAATACAAAATAATCATGGAACCACGATTCTCATAAACTGATTTTGACGTAATAATAAAATCATTTACGTAAATATGTCAAAAGAGGTTGGTTCAGTTTTTTCAAAGAAAAAAATATTTACGGTTAAAAATATCATATATTTCTCAAAGATTTACATTGGTAATCACTTAGTGAGAAACAAAGTTTAAATAACAATATGTGTACTGTATCTCTATTCTGTTACAATCTCCCTCGGTGAACACCCAGGTGAAGTGAGCTGTCACCCGTCCGTCTGCTCTGTCAATCCCTAGCTTCGGGACGGATGACAACTCACTTCACCTAGGTGTTCACCGAGGGAGGGAGGAGGGAGATTATAACAGTATAGCACTGCAGATAGTTACAGTCCAGAGCGCACGTCGTCGTGCAGTTACTCTAAAAAAAATATTTAGGTTACGTTAACATTTAAAAAATATGGAGAGATTTTCAATTTTCCTAGAAATCCTTATAGGTAATATATGAGCTCAAACTGTCAATTAGGAGACAATAGTTCAACAATGACGAGCGACCAATATTTGGCTTCTGGACATTTAAAGAGACAGCTTACTCCTATACTTACTTCGTAATACCGGCTTTGGCATATTTAAGCCTAAGTAAAATTCAAAGGGCATTTATAAAAGAAAGTGTCGACATCAATTTTATACATTCTACTTTAGACAACATACTTGGTTTAACATTAAAAATAAAAAGAGATTCTTAATTTTTCCGTGAATAGCGACATATTTCAACTTTGGCATGTTTAAGAGCTGATAAAAATCCGAGGACATTTTTTATAAATAATAATAATAATAATAATTTATTTATTAAAATAACGTTTACAAATGTGTACATTTAGTCAACAAAAAGAATAACTCCCATACAAGTATAATGCCTTAAAATAAAGTAAAACTAAGATATTTATATAACTGGTGCAAGTAATGATGGTTCGGAAAACAATATTAGGTAGCGACCCGCCCGATCTAGGTTAATTCAAACCTGTGTTTCAGGCCATCACTTTGTACATAATAACTTTGTAAATGAAAATGTAAAATAAAAGTAAAGTAATGTGAAAGGCAGGTAGCCTTTCAAAATATTATAATGATAGATAGATATGTCGTAGCAAGCGATAATTTTACGATAAAGAGGATTTAATTTGATTATAGTAGTACAGAGGACATGGTAAACGCCGTACAGTCAGTTGTCAAATGCAATGGCGGCACGTGGTCAGAGTCGTATTGAAGAGTGAGGACGCTGCCGAGCTCAATCTTGCTCGAAAAACCAACCAGGACACTCCTCCCCTTTGAACGAAACTGTTGGTTTACCCATTTGAATTGTACTGCATTGAATACTGTTATTCTACAATGAACCACCGAACACAAATGATGACGGCGCTACCGCTCAACTCTCCCTGTCCGGATGCCGTCAGATAGATAAAACATTTGTAATAGCAACAATAGTCTCTCTACAAAAAAAAATTGCAACATCATTAAGGATTATTATTTTCCAGGTGACTAATAACTTAAAAGGCGACTAAGTTGCAACTATTAAAATAAATTGAGGAGCTATAAATCATGACTTGGCGACTAAAACCAGAAGAAGACGGTCGAGCACCCCGAGGTTCGGTTTAGTTATGTTCGTTTAAACTCTGCAGACAGAAATAGGAGCCCTGCAGGGACTCCGTCGAACTGACGTCAAAATGAGTAAATGCTCACCAAATCTTTTTGACCCTTAGTCCCCAATGGGCCGGATTCGACATGGTTAGGTTAGATTAGAACTGTGACCCCCTACGCCAGAACCAAATCACTTTTTACAGCCAATTTAAATTTAAACAATGCTTACAACTCAATATAAAGCAGTTACTTTATACTTAAAATGCTACTTCACTGTAGCTGCCGACCTATTATTTTTACTACCCATTTTAATTATTTTTTTAAACAGATTAGTTGGTCGCCGCGTTAAATACATGCCCATCATTAATAGCAACTTGAGACAGATGGTGAGTAGGTACTGAAGACATTTAAAAAGATTACCTACTATTCCAACATAAACCCTACACTATTAAAAGTAAACCAATAATATAAAAAATCTCCTTAAGAGTTATTAATTTATTCTAGTAAATATCATGTCCACATGGCGGTACTGCGAGGACCGGGTGAAAATAACTACTAGCAATTAAAGATATACTTGACTTTAAAGATGCTCTGTAATAGAATAATTTATTAATACGTCGGCCTGTCACAGAGTCAGGCTTGTCAATCCATCTAACTTATAATTTTTTTTTAACTAAGAGATAACCGCCTTCGAAAAGTAAAAAATAACTTTCAATTCGCACGTCGGCGGCTTTGGATTTGCTTGTTGTTTTGTGTTGCCACCGACTTGCGAATTGAAAGTTATTTTTTACTTTTAGAAGGCGGTTGTCTTTTATGTTAAGTTTTTTTTTTTTGCTTTTTAGTGCCTACTTCTCATTATAGAAATTAATTCCGAAACGGTGACACCAAAAAAAATCTGTCATCCCTTAATTTTCAACCCTTAGGGGTGGAATATTTTCTTGAAATTAAATGGGACCACATTTGAGGTATACACTATCAATTAAAAAAAGAATCATCGAAATCGGACTACACTGAAAAAAGTTATGCGTGGTATATAAAAAATAAAAAAATGTTCAAAAATGAAAACAAAGTTAAATTTTTATGGGACCAAATGGCAACTATTCCGCATCAAACTAAAGAAGTATCACGTAAATCGGATCATAAATCTCGGAGTAATCGATGTACATACATAAAAAAACCAACCGAATTGAGAACCTCCTCCTTTTTGAAGTCGGTTAAAAACAACTCTAACTTCTAAGTTCAAAACTACTTCTATACTTCTAGATTCTAGAAGGATGCAGAGTGTTTAGACTATACCATAAAGTTAAAGGTTTCAACCAGCATGCCAAACACATTATATAATACAAACAGTACTGTGTTTTCTTTTTATTTCTATTGTTTTGTCTGTAATTCAGCAGTATTTTTGTTTTAGTTCAACTATGCTATCTTGTACATACGCTTAACTATTCTATTGGAGTATAATTTCTACATACACCATCCATAAAAAAAATTGTTGATTTTTTTCACAAATGGAATGGTCTGTTGCGTCGCAGGAGATGGAATATTTACAGGACAATCGACAGAGGCAGAGTACAGAATTACTAAACGAAAAATTATAGCACAAGACAATAATGTTGACACGTGGACTTACTCATGGACATTCACAAAGTTAATAATCAAAATGCTTATTGTAATTTAATCATATACCCTTTTTTTGCTTCAGTTTACCAAGTATCGAATTTTGATGTGTACCTTCATCAAATAATTTCACCCGATAAAAATTAACAGCACTTATTAACTCCATCCAAAAAAAGCACCAGATATTTTGGTCACTAACACAGTATCTTATTAAAACTGTATTTATTGTTCTTGATCTCCAATCCCATTCATACGAACTACACATTCACAAACACACTTACAATGAAAGCTCAGTACAATAGTGTCATGCATTGTATCAACGATGTCCCAGTTTTCAGAATCGGTACACTTCAGTTGAATCAGCTACATTCATGATATTGTCAGTTGCACTGGTATTGGGAACAACAAAAGCATTGTAAAGAATTATGAGGATACATGGCATTGCTTAAAAAATAAACAAAAACCTTAAACTCATTGGTTTATATGCCCAATCTAACTGCTGGAGATCAAACCTAATTGTTCATCATTGTTGGTCTCCCCCAAGGAGAGGTTCAGTCGTAATCGACGGTAAACATCAGTGTTTTCTAGCTATACATGTGATCGAATTTTTGTTGCAATATATAGATATCAACAGGCGTTAGGTAAAGTCTGAAAACCAATCTTCTCCGGGGGTATCGGGTAACTTGATTGTGGAGGTCCTACTGTTCAGAAGACAGTCGCTACTACGAAAAATTCAACTGCATCCGGATAGTTGGAAAAAGGCTAGGCAGGTGATGATCTTATAATAGATAGCTAGTAATTAATTATTCGTGTCGATGTCGTGGTAACCTCTTGGAGGACAGGATCTGTGGTAGATATGGATTGGTATATTAATATTGATCTTGTTTAGCAAATACAACGAATACATGATTTAACCTGCTACATTATTGTTTAATTTTATGTATACACAGAACACAAGATATGATGATCGGGTATAAATAAAAAAAACGGGTGTGATTGCGAAATTACTCACGAGAATTGATGTGTAAACATGTGAGCTCGTATCAGTACCAGTCTCACGCACACATGAACTACAAGTCTTACGATGACGTCATCCGACGCTTACGCCTTACGCGTCTGACGCTCGAAGTCTCAATAACCGTGTACCGAGCGCAAAGATATTTACATATCAATAAAGAAATTAAAGCTTTTACTTCAGTTCCAAAAAATAATTTACTCAATATTATTTTCTCTCACAAATTATTTAAGAAAATTTCCTTTGGATTGAATAAACGTGGGAAGAATAAAACAGTATAAAAATAACACAATGATTCAAACTTAGTGAAACGGAATTTTCGTAAAATGTTACAAAACACAATATGAAGGTTTGATGATGAAAAATTTTTTCGAATCGGCTGCGAGACGTACGAGGGAGATTGGGGAATTATTGGGCACCCGTTTTAAGACAAATGAATTTGTTTCTGAACTAATTTGAAAAGTTCGAAATGTTCAATTTGCATAGAAAAGTAGGTATAGATTAAATAGGACTGCAAAGTAAATTATGTAGGGTAGTGTTTGTCTTTTGTGTTAGAAAAACTTATGAAAGAAAAGGAAAAAAAGAAAGAGAAAATTATTAATTGCCATTGAAATACGTGCATGTATACGCTGGTGATGATGCCTAGATAATTATATATTAGTAATATTTATAAGTTTACCATGTTCGAATAAATGTTACCCAGAAAAATAAGGAAAAGTTAAAATATTTATGCTTAGGAAAGGATAAATGATGATGATGAAGCATAAAAGTAAAATTTTATAAAAGTTTTACTACTGTAAATTGGACATCATAACGAATTCTAGACATGTATTATTATTATTTAAATTCTATTATTTCTGAAATGTTTTTGTTATATGTTAGGCAAACCCCATAAAATTATAACGCAGCATGTACGCTCATAAACTCAACAGCAAACCAATTTTATTATTCGCAGTGCCCTAACAGGGTTCATGGGCAAAAACCGACATTTTAATAATTATATTTTAAAATGTGTGATGTGCATTAGAGCAAATAAATAAAACAATATTTTTAGTTGTTCTTAAAAAGGTGCGTTTACAAACATAATAAGTCGTATCCAGTCAATAGTACCTACGAACGTGAAATGAATCAAGCCCGCCATTATCGAGAACACGTGATCTACCAATACTTTTCGAGCGCTTCTACAAAGTCGTGATGTTTTCAGCCCACAGCGAGGAAGACATTCAGAATCCAGTGTCTAATCGCATCGGAGTTAAGACGTCCCGAAACTGTACTTGATTCGTTGTTTGAGTGTTACTATGTCTATTTTAATTTGAATTTAAATTTGAATTTATTTAAATTGAGTTTGTGTTAAATTGTGGTTTTAATGAACGCCATGTATTGTACCCTATACCCAGTGTTTGCATTGCACAAAACCCAACTTCTGCCCACATGATGACTGAATCTAACGGACTAAATCCTGACGATCCGACACATATAAATTCAGAAACACAATATAAGAAAATTTAAAACAACGTTCTGTTTGCCATATGAATATATGGGAATCGAACCCGAAATGCACAACACAGCAGTCAATGAATCAACCGTGCCCACGCTTCCACGCATCATTTTAGGTTAGGTATTGACCCTTTTATCCTCACTAATGACCTCTACTAAAACAGAATTTTAGCTTCTTCGCAGAAATCAGCTTTCTAATTAATCAAAATCTACTTGAGTGATTCTCACCTAATTTCCTTTCATTCAGAATTGCCAACAGACTTCACGCCAATAAATCTTCCCCATTTAAATGACAAGCACTCAATGTCTGCAATCACATTAAAGTTCAATTGGTCGTCTCTCAATTTTCAATTTAAAATTAATGCTTCATAATTTCGTCCTTATTTTATTGAAACTCAAAATAAACACAGCTGAACTCTGAAAACATTTAAATTTTCAATTAACTGCATTGTTGAAATTAATAATTGGGATGAAAAGATTAATAATTAAGTTTTCGTTTTCATAAATAATTTTGATCCGACGCGGTGGTGGATTGGACTCACTCACCGGAGGGATGAAAACACCAGTCACAAATTCAAATCTAATTCAATTCAAATCACAATAGAGAAATAAGTTCAAATCACACCTACCACACTCCACTCAAACGAAACTATTAATTTATCTACACTACTACCAAACAAGCAGACTGTACAAATACGTGCGTGTTTGTGCGTGTCTACGCGTCATTTGAACTAAAAGTAGTTTCAAGAGCACCTTCGACGCGGGAAGGGGTGAGGAACAATGTTTCGGAGGGAGGCGGGGTATGTCGCTACTGCACTATGTAGTACTAATATTAATACTGAGCTCAAGTCCGTAGACTTAATAGGTATAGAAAGAAAAGAAAGAAAGAAAAAGCATTTATTAGCCCGCACAGGACGAAACACACAAATAACAACAAGGTTTAATATTATTACAAAATAAAAAATAAGAAACGAATCGGTCCTGTACGATGCCAAAAGGCCCCTATCTCAGCATTGTGCTGTAACATTTAAAAATGTCACAGCGCTGATATTCTGATAGGGCCCAAAGAGATGCCACGGTCAGATACGGATATAATAAGAAATAAATAGTGTAAATGAATAAACAAATATAAATACATGTAAAAAGTAAATTAGAGAAAACAGTAAATAAAAAATAATAATTATTATTATATCTACACCCAACGTAACCATACCCTTCGTCAATCTGCGCGATGGGATGGCCGATAACTTTCATTTTCATTCACTGGTAAAGTGGCAAGTGGCAACACTGACGAACAGAGACGGACGCGGGCGCAGACATATTTGTTTATTGTTATGGAACGTAGCATTAATTATTATAACATCAATTATCAAAGCGAATTCAAAATCATAATCCATACTCTTTGCGTAATACCAGATAGCGTGCAGTGATTGTGAAACAAACTTGTATTATAGTGGGGCTCTAAACCCAGTTAAAACAAGAAACAAACATTACTTATCAGCGACATAGTACCTACGTGAGTTACAGATGGAAAGAACCAAAAAAGTGACATTAAATAACGGCAAAACAATGCATCTCGGTGTCGAGGTGACGGG
Source organism: Charanyca ferruginea (assembly GCA_947361185.1). Lineage (NCBI taxonomy): Eukaryota > Metazoa > Arthropoda > Insecta > Lepidoptera > Noctuidae > Charanyca > Charanyca ferruginea. Next base: position 15,525,096 of record OX376077.1, on the reverse strand, counting down.
AATTCACTACCAGACGCAAGAAAACTAAGTATCGTCTTGTTAATATCTACTAAAAAATGAAAATAAGAACGGCCAGACGCTCCGACCACCCCTGCAAACTGCGTGCAGAACATTAGTGAGTTTATTCCGACAATTTTTTTTGCTGTTGGAGTAAGTAACATTTGAATTTACTTCTAAACGCACCAATTGTTTTTAGAGCACGAAGAGGTGGAGGGAGGTCATTCCAGCAGCGACTGGCAGCGAATTTGAAACTACCACGGAAAGCAGCAGTTTTGTGAGAGGAGGCCAACATCAGGTAAGAAGATGCTCTGGTTTTTATTTGGTTAACATCACGCGACCAAGACAGTTTTTTATAAAGATAATCTGGTTTTTTTGTGAGAATAGTGCCAAAAAGTAGGGTAGCCAGGTGAAGCTTTCTCCGCGCTGACATTCTCATCAAATTACCCTTATTTAAAAATGGAGTGATGTGGGCTCTGGGCGGTACATTGTAACAGAACCTTGCACACGCATTCTGTACCCGCTGGATTAGCTTCTGACTTCTACCGAGAATGCACGCCCCGTACACAGTGTCAGCGTAGTTCAGCTTGGATAATATAAGTGATTCACATAGCATGACTCGCATATCTACACTTATGTAGGGACGGACACGATATAAAAGTTTGAGTCGGTAGAAGCAGTTGCGCACAGCTTCCAGAATGTGTGTTTCAAAGTTAAGTTGACCATCAAAAACTACCCCAAGGTTACGAGCTTCCAGAACCCTCTCAATACCACAACCATCAATCCTGAGGTCCAGGTTGCAAGTCAGCATTTTGTTAAGAAAAACCCTGGATCCCATCACAATATATTTGGACTTAGTTGGATTCAGAACCAGGGAGTTTCTTCTGGACCAATCAGAGATTCTTTCCAGATCCTCATTGATATATTTCACTGTTTCAGCAGCATCCTGAGCCCAGAAGGAGAGGTACATTTGTAGATCATCAGCATACAAGTGGAACTTGTTGTTGATCAAACATTTGATGATGTCAGCACTGTACAAGATGAAGAGGAGTGGGCCAAGAATCGATCCCTGCGGTACTCCCCTGTACACATGCTTTGGACTAGAGGACATGATATCTCCATTGTCACTAGATACCTGAACGAATTGTGATCGATTAGTAAGGTAACTCTCAAACCATTTTACTGTTTCGACATTACAACCATAATAAGACAGCTTGGCAAGAAGAAGAGAAGTATTGATTGAGTCAAAAGCACGTGAAAAATCCAGAAGGACAAGGAGTGTTCCCATTCCTCGGTCCCGGGCCTCCAGAATGTTCCCAACCACATCCAGTGGAGCAGTTGTTGTGCTGTGGCCCCTGCGAAATCCAGATTGTGCAAGTGGTAAAATCCCATGATGCTCCAAATATAATGTTAGCTGGTTGGAGACAACCCTTTCCAAAATTTTGGACAGACAAGGGAGCAGGCTGATTGGGCGGAGATCCCTTACACTGGTGGGGTTAGAAACCTTCGGGATTGGTCTAACAATTGCTATTTTCCACAGATCAGGGAAGGAAGAGGTTACGATGGATCTGTTGATGATTGCTGTTATGACTGTTGTAACGAGTATTTTCTACTCGCTACATAGTGTCGACCTCTCTCGTCATTTTTTGGAAGTTTTCACGGTAATGCAGTACACACACTTTAGATATTTGATAGATTGGCTAGGATTTAGTAGAGTGATCGATAAAACCATAGACCATCAGTTTGACAGCTGGACCTTATTTCCCCGTCTGTCAGATTATTTTGACGTTTCCGGTTTGGGATATGTAATTTTCACTTTCCGACCGAAGTCACCAAGATGATGCACGAATAATATTCTATTCCGTGCCAATCATTAGATTGGAATATTTCAAGGGTCCACCCCTGTCTGGAATCACTTGGTAGTGATGTCAGCAGCCGTGCAACAGTAATATTTTGGGAAATCGTGAGTATTTTGCTGGTTGAATTTTTCCTCGCCATATGCTGACCATACACTTGGGGTCGTGTGTCTTAACCCTCGTCGATTTTCCATTGTTTCAGCACCTATATCGCCATCGCGTTTTGGTTGTGCTCATGGCACGAGCGATTGGCGTGCATTGTTTTCGTTAAGATCGGTGAGTAATTTAAAATTCCCGATTTACCACATCGTCGCCATTTTGCTCGACGTGTGAATTCCACTAACAAAGGAAATCGTTTTGTTTTCAGCCCCAAAGGCGTTCTTACTTATACTTTGGATTCTTTTTATCTTAAAATTTAACTTCATCATGGATGAGCTGATGCGCTTCACCTCGTGTCTCCAATCAGGTTTAATTTAAATAAGTTTTTCTCGAAGCCTGTGGTACGTTAACTTAAAATCTTTCTCGTAGTTTCCACTTAAAAACGTGCAATACTGACAACTTAATTATAATTTTTGGTTATAGAATTTAATGGTTATAAAACAACTTGCCCTTCAAAAGGGAGGAATTTTCTATTATTGTGTTCGCCATACTACCTGCGATAGAAATAAATGAGCTTTTGTTAAAGAATTTGCAGCTTAATTTCAGAAATCTCCGACCTAGATTAGAAGTCCTGTCCCTTTACCTATTAGCTATCCCGGATTACCTTTGTTTTAAATTACCTAGTGAGCTCTGGCGCCCGAATCTTATTCCTTTTAGTTATTTTTGTTTAATTTTGAGCTCCCTAACTTCTCAACTTTAGAATCACACACATGGTTTGTTAGTTAGTTAACTAAATCTAGACCCCTTTAATTTTTTTATTACAATTGGCGCCCGAACAGGGACTGAAGCATGGTTTGTACGGTGAGTACAGTCAGTATTGCACACTAAATTAATTTATATTTTAACTAATGAGTCTATTGTTTACAATATTTAGTATTCATATTGTATTTCATATTGTTTTTACATTGTAATTGATCTAGTTTATAAACTTTGAATAATTAGACTCATAAGTTGTAACTTAGTTTGGTATTGTATTTTACAAACAATGTTTTAGTTTTACATTGGATAATTTGTTTATTTTCTTGTGTTTTTAACATGTTTTTTCCTTAGCAAAACCAACAATTGTTAAGTGTAGACCGTGTTATTGTTGAATCTCATACAGTGATATAATTCATATCTAAGTTAACTTTTTATGTTAATAATTAAATTTAAACATTAAGTACATTATTGTGCACCTAGTTTATTTAATTTTAAGCCGTTTTGTGAGTTATTATTGCACTTTTTAACGTTAAATAACTTAGCAATTTTTCATGGAAATTACATAACCTCAAACTTTAATTTTATTTTTCAAACTTTGATTTATTTTGAAATTCTTTAAAGTTTAGTCCTTGCTTTTCGTTGCTATTTGCCTTGTTACTCGTTAGTCATGGAGGACAAGGGAGTTCAGTTTCCACCGCCTCAGGATTCGGTTGAGGTCGAAGCTTCTACTGCTGCTGATGCTAATGTTGTTGAGAAAGGTCACGAGATGGCTAATGCCACCGATGTTGGCAATCCTTTTGAATCTGGAATCGCACATTCGTCTTCGGATTTTACAGCTCGAGCTTTGCCTTCGTTCAATTCCTTGAATGCGCTTGTTAACGAAAACATTCGAAAAAACTTTCCTCCTCTTACTAAACTGCCTGATTTGAAAAAGAGCAAAATAATTTATGATGGTAGAACTTGTGTTCGCGATTTTATTACACAAGTTGAAGAATATTTTCTTTATAGAAATTACAACGAAAATTTGCTGGTTGGTTCTTTTACAGATTTGCTTGATGGTACTGCACTCAAATGGTTTAGATCTGTTCGAATTCGTATTTCTTCCTGGCATGAGCTTAAGCTTGCGCTTTTGAAACGCTTTGATACACCTAATTTTGATCACTTTTTAGAAAATGAGCTCCGCACAAGGAAACAGAAACAGTCTGAGTCGCTTCCTGATTTCATTACGGAAATTTATGACATGGCTAGTCGTCTTTCAGTACCTTTATTTGACTACACTTTAGTTAACGTGATACAACAAAATATGTTACCAATTTACACACCCTTTTTGTTTCGTAGACAAATAGATTCAATCGAACAATTTCTAGAACTTGCAAAAGACTTAGAAGTTGTTGTAAATAGAAAACCTTTTAAAGAATCAATTAAACCCTCTGTTAAATCTAATGCCGTTTCTAATGATTTAGTTTGTTTAAAATGCAAAAAACCTGGACATTTATATAGAAATTGCAAGTCTATTCCAGGTGTTGTTTGTTTTAAGTGTCATAAAGCTGGGGTCACTTCTAAGACTTGTGACGTTTGTAATTTGGATACTAAAAAGTCGCAAGAGTCAAAAAACTGATTAGGCAGCATCGAGCCCACGTTTTTGATAAAACTTCGAGCGTCTCGATGTGTGAAAAAATTGTTAGAAGTCACAAGCCTGATGATGTTGCCCGTGACAAAGAATTTTCCAACTGGTTAGATTACTTAAAAACCTTTTTTAATATTTATCGTTCGGCTCCTATTCTATTTACAAAACAGAATGATGCTAGACCATTTTTAACTTTTTTTGTTGGTAATCAAATTTTTTCAGGTTTGTTGGACAGTGGTTCCGATAAATGCATTTTAGGCTCAAATACACATGAACGATTTTTACAGTTGGGTTATAAAATTAGACCTATTAGTGGCGCTGCTTGCACTGCGGATGGCTCCGCCCGGAGAATTATTGGTGCCATGGATTTGCCAGTAACTTGTGATAATATAACTAAATCCGTAGAGTTTTTAATTATTCCTTCTTTTGATCCATTAATTATTTTAGGTTTTGACTTTTGGATTAAATTTCATTTAGCTGAAGAATTGTGGAAGAACATTATACTTGTTCCAGAAAATAATAAACAAGTTTGTTCAATTACCTCTATTTCTGAACTTTCTCCTTCTGAGAAACAAAAATTAGATAATATTATTGCTTTGTTTGAAGATATTTCTTATGAGAAAAGAGGTTTAGGTCTTACTCATTTAGTTGAACATAAAATTAACGTTACTAGTGAACCTTTTAAACAGAGATATTGGCCTCTGAGTCCTGCTAAGCAAAAGGAACTTTTTGATGAAGTAGAAGTTTTATTAGGAGAAGGTATTATTCAACCCTCTAAGTCTCCTTGGTGTTCACCCGTATTGGCGGTAGAAAAGAAAGATGGAGGTACTAGATTGTGTTTAGATTCAAGACGTTTAAATTCTGTTACTATTAAAGATTCTTATCCCCTTCCTTATACTTCTAGAATATTAGATAACCTTAGAGGTGCTAGATATATTAGTACTATAGATCTTTCTAAAGCATTTTTGCAAATTGCACTTGAAAAATCCTCCCGCGAAAAAACTGCTTTTGTAGTACCTGGAAAAGGTCTGTACGAGTTTGTTCGCATGCCATTTGGTCTCACAAATGCACCAGCTGAGTTGCAGAGACTAGTAGATAAACTTTTTGGTCCAGAGTATGATAATTCTGTATTCTGTTATTTAGATGACTTAATCTGTATTAATTCTGATTTTAATAGCCATATAGCACAGTTGCATAAAATTCATAGTATATTAAAAGAGGCAGGTTTAACTGTAAATTTAAAAAAGTGTAATTTTTGCAAGGACAGACTTCGCTATCTTGGTTTCATTGTTGACAGTAATGGTTTACATACTGATCCTTCTAAATTAGAGACAATAGAAAATTTCCCACGCCCAGAAACGGTAAAACAACTTCGCAGTTTCCTTGGTTTATGTTCTTATTATCGTAGATTCATTTGTAAATTTGCTGATATTGCTTCTCCTTTAACTAAATTGACAGCAGGTAGTAAAAATTCTAAAAAGTCACTTACTTGGAATGACGAAGCTGAAAATGCATTTCAAGAATTAAAACATTCTTTAATAACTTCTCCTGTTTTGCAATGTCCTAATTTTGAAAAACCTTTCTTTTTGCATTGTGATGCCAGCTCTGTGGGCATAGGTAGTGTTTTGAGTCAAGAAGATGATAATGGTGATCAACATCCCATTGCTTTTTATTCTAGATCGCTTAATAAATGTGAAAGAAATTATAGTACCACAGAACGCGAATTATTAGCTATTTTAGATTCCATAGAACATTTTAGACCTTATATTGAAGGAATGAAGTTTACTGTTATTACTGACCACGCTTGTTTGAAATGGCTCCTAGGTCTCAATAATCCTAGTGGACGCTTAGCTCGTTGGGCTGCTAGAATTTCTCAATTTACTTTTGATATTATTCATAAAAAAGGTTCATTACATTTAGTTCCAGATGCTTTATCTCGTATAGAAGTCACAGCTATAACCACTCAGGATAATTTAGTCTCCCCTGATGATGAAATTATTGATCCTTGGTATAGAAAAATATTTATTCAATGCCAGAAATCTCCTAGAAAGTATAAGAATTTTAGAGTCGAAAATAACACTTTGTATAAATATTGTAAAAATAAATTTAACCCTCATAGTCTTTTAGACTGGAAGATAGTTATTCCTAAAGAGAATATCTTAGATACTATTAGGTCAAATCATGATGATGTAAATTCAGGTCATTTAGGTATTCATAAAACTTTAAAGAAATTAAAACAACATTATTTTTGGAAAGGTATGTTTAATGATGTTCACCAATACATTTTGTCTTGTGATACTTGTAAAGCTTACAAACATACTACTTCTCCTCCTTTTGGTACGATGATTAATCCTAAAAAGGTTGATCGCCCCATGCTTATGCTTTCAGTAGACATAATAGGTATTTTACCTAAAACTTATTCTGGTCATAAATACATACTTTCAGTTGTAGATGTTTTTACTAAATATTGCTGGTTCTTTCCAATGATTAATGCAACTACTAGAGTAATTTGTAAACATTTTGAAAAAGAAATATTTCTTAAGTTTGGTTGTCCAAAAATAGTAGTTTGTGACAATGGAACTCAATTTACTTCAAAACATTTTGTAGAATTCTTGAAAGGTTTTAATATAACTAAAATATTTTATAACACATTGTATACACCTCAAAATAATCCTGTTGAGAGATATAATAAAACAGTCGAAACTTGCATATCGTGTTTTGTTAAAGATGATCATAGGACTTGGTCAAGTTTTTTGCCCAATGTTCAATTAGCTTTAAATAATAGTGTAAATCTTGCTACAGAATTTACACCTAATTTTCTTATGTTTGGTAGGGAACTTGTTTTAGATGCTTCCTTACATCATTTTAGTAACTCTGTTGATAATTTATCTCAACTAGAGGTTTCAAATAGAAACTCTTATGCAGTTTCTCTTAATTCACTTAGTGATATTTTTGTTAAAGTTCAAACTTATTTGTTAAAGGGGTATAAGCGAAATGCCGCTTATTATAATAAGGGTCGGAAAGTCATTTCTTTTGATGTGGGTGATGTTGTGTGGAGAAGAAGTTTTGTTCAATCTCATGCACCTGCTTATTTTTCGGCTAAGCTTGCACCTAAGTTCTTAAAGTGTGAAATAACTGAAAAAGTTTCTGATAACGTTTATGTTTTGAAAGATTTAAATAAGGGTTCCGTGGGTCGTTATCATGTAAAAGATATTATTAAATTTTAATTTTGGGGAATTTTTAGACTTGGTTTTGGTATTGAGTATTTTTGTGTGAGGTACTACCTTTGTTAGAATGATGAATGAAAGGTTATGGTAGTATGAAGGTTATTATTATGTTAGGCAACCTCATTACAAATTATTAGATTCCAATTCAATTCTTACTAAAATAAACTTAGGTCATTTTGGTTAAATTAGAAATACCTACTCTTTACACTATACATTTTACACATCAAGGGATCTTATCTTGTTTGTTTTGTTTGTTTGTTGAGCTTGTATGGGATCTTATATCTTTTCTTTCTTTCTTTTTTAAAGGTAATCCTTTACTTGTTTACATTTTTTTTTGAAAAAGAAAGATCCTATACAACCTTACACTTTGGGTTTTTTATTACCTAAAAAGATTTAAAAAACTTAAATTTCATCTCAAGTTTTTTTGTAATCTTTCTTTTTGTAGATTAAAATCATTCTATTTCTCTCATAGTTTTAAATAGTTATTGATTTTAATTCTATTTTTTTTTACTGTTTGTTGACAGTGTTGTTTTTTGTCTAGATATTTCTTCGATACTAGACTTGGATTTGACTTTGTTAGTAACGCGTTCATACCGGATTTTGCTTTTGAGGTCATTCTGTAACTTTTGTTATAGAACGTCCTACCTTGTTTTTGCGGTCATTCTGAAACTTTTGTTAAAGAATGTACTTTGTTTTTGGATCTTGGTGTAAATTTTGACCTCGATTTTATCTTGGCTTTCGCCTTTAGGTATTGTGATTTTCCCCTTCGGTAATCCAATATATTTTGTTTGTTTGTCTGTGCTTGGAAGGTTGGTAGAGTAGAGCCAATCACAGCTTACATTTGCCCTTTTGCCCTTGTGTTGGTCATTGCTGTGCCAGTCACAAGGTGGAATTTTGACTTTCGTCATACCTTTTTACTATTGTGCTCGGAAGTTCGGTGGTGTAGCGCCGATCACAATATGGTTTTTGTTTGTTACAGGTTATTGCTGTGACAATACTTTTGGATAGAGCCCTTCAACTCTATCCAACCTTTTTAGATAGAGCCCTTCAACTCTATCTAACCCTTTTGTTGGAAATCCATACTTATGGATAGAGCCCTTCAACTCTATCCAACCTTTTTAGATAGAGCCCTTCAACTCTATCTAACCTTTTTGTTGGGAATCAATATTTTTAGATAGAGCCCTTCAACTCTGTCTGACTTTATTGATCGGAATCTATACTTTTAGGTAGAGTCCTACAACTCTATCTAGAATTTTTGTTTAGGTATTGTTATTTTTAATTGGTTGTTGCTGAGATAGACAGAGGCTATGGTGCCTAACTGTACTCAAAGCTGAACTGTAGGTTAGTTGAGGATAGTCAGCGGCGATAGTGCCTACCTGCACTCCAGATTAGTTGGTAGAGATGTGTAGAGTTAGTCAGTGGCGATAGTGCTTAACTGAACTTAAGTAGAGTGGTTTAGATTAGTAGGTTGGCTGAAGTTAGTCAGTGGCGATAGTGCTTAACTGAACTTAAGAGGTGTAGGATAGTTTAGTAAATTAGTGTAAAGTTAGTCAGTAGCCATAGCGCTTAACTGTACTCAAAGTTAGTGTTTAATGTTTAGTAGTTTTGTTCAAGATTTAATCAGCGGCTCTCGTGCTTAACTGAATTTAGATTTGTTTAGTGTTTAGTCTTGTTAGAGTTTTAGTCAGCGGCCCTCGGGCTTAACTGAATTTGGATTTGTTTGTTGTTTGGCTTTGTTGATCGGTTGTAGTACCGAAGTTTTAGTCAGTGGCCATGACGCCTAACTGCACTATGATAGTTTTTTGTTATTGAATTTTTTGTTCACTTCGTTTTTCGTTGTTTCTTTCTAATAAAAGAAAGTTCCTTTCTTTTATTTTTCGGGGAGGGATGTAATGTAACGAGTATTTTCTACTCGCTACATAGTGTCGACCTCTCTCGTCATTTTTTGGAAGTTTTCACGGTAATGCAGTACACACACTTTAGATATTTGATAGATTGGCTAGGATTTAGTAGAGTGATCGATAAAACCATAGACCATCAGTTTGACAGCTGGACCTTATTTCCCCGTCTGTCAGATTATTTTGACGTTTCCGGTTTGGGATATGTAATTTTCACTTTCCGACCGAAGTCACCAAGATGATGCACGAATAATATTCTATTCCGTGCCAATCATTAGATTGGAATATTTCAAGGGTCCACCCCTGTCTGGAATCACTTGGTAGTGATGTCAGCAGCCGTGCAACAGTAATATTTTGGGAAATCGTGAGTATTTTGCTGGTTGAATTTTTCCTCGCCATATGCTGACCATACACTTGGGGTCGTGTGTCTTAACCCTCGTCGATTTTCCATTGTTTCAGCACCTATATCGCCATCGCGTTTTGGTTGTGCTCATGGCACGAGCGATTGGCGTGCATTGTTTTCGTTAAGATCGGTGAGTAATTTAAAATTCCCGATTTACCACATCGTCGCCATTTTGCTCGACGTGTGAATTCCACTAACAAAGGAAATCGTTTTGTTTTCAGCCCCAAAGGCGTTCTTACTTATACTTTGGATTCTTTTTATCTTAAAATTTAACTTCATCATGGATGAGCTGATGCGCTTCACCTCGTGTCTCCAATCAGGTTTAATTTAAATAAGTTTTTCTCGAAGCCTGTGGTACGTTAACTTAAAATCTTTCTCGTAGTTTCCACTTAAAAACGTGCAATACTGACAACTTAATTATAATTTTTGGTTATAGAATTTAATGGTTATAAAACAACTTGCCCTTCAAAAGGGAGGAATTTTCTATTATTGTGTTCGCCATACTACCTGCGATAGAAATAAATGAGCTTTTGTTAAAGAATTTGCAGCTTAATTTCAGAAATCTCCGACCTAGATTAGAAGTCCTGTCCCTTTACCTATTAGCTATCCCGGATTACCTTTGTTTTAAATTACCTAGTGAGCTCTGGCGCCCGAATCTTATTCCTTTTAGTTATTTTTGTTTAATTTTGAGCTCCCTAACTTCTCAACTTTAGAATCACACACATGGTTTGTTAGTTAGTTAACTAAATCTAGACCCCTTTAATTTTTTTATTACACTGTAAGAGTACGAGGGAGTGTCAACATCAGCATCTCCAGAGAGATCCGGTCAGAGCCCTGCGCGTTGGATCTGAGACCACGCAGGATTCGCAGCACAGCTTCCTCCTGAACAGGCTCAAGCCGGAAATTACTGTCACTGTGCTGATGCTGTTCAAAATATGTTAAATCTGCAGCAGCAACGTCCCCGCTGCCAGGAACATCCAGGAAGTGCTGATTAATAGTATCTGGATTGTTACAGAAGTGGGGCAGACTGTGCTCTGATTTTTTTGTGTTGGTAATTATTGTAGACTTGATATGACTCCATAACTTCTTAGGCTGTGTAATATTATATGTGTATGTAGTATGTGTATGTAGTGTATACGATAATAGTTGACGCAAAAAATTTGCATGTTTTTAGTAAAAGAAGTAAAAGACATAATTATAACACTAGAAATAGATACAAACTAGATAATATAATAATAATAATAATAATATGTGGGGCCATTTTCACACACGGCCATCTGACCCCAAACTAGGGAGACCCTGTACTATGGGTGTCAGACAGCTGATATACATACACAAATACATTTTTTTTTTGTAAATACATACATATTTAGATAAACAACACCCAGACACAAGGCAAACACAAATGCTCATCACACAAATGTTTACTCTGGGCGGGAATCGAACCCGCAACACGCTGCGCAGCAGTCGATCGCTCAGCCACTGCGCCAACCGTGTCGTCGTGAACACTTAGTGAAGACCATTTAATTTACTAGAACTTACATTATGACTCCTAAAGTCCAGTAAACAAGAAGGACAAAATCCATACGAATTTTATAAATACAAAAGTGAGTTTGTTTGTATGTTTATTACGCTTTCACGCCTAAACTACTAAACCGATTTTGATAAAATTTGGTAAAGACTAAACCTGAACCCCAAGAACAGACATAGGCTACTTTTTTTATTTGCATCCACAGTAACCGCCATCCCAAAGGCTAGTACTGAAATAGTTTCACATAAACCATGGAATAAATATGGGCTGCTCAAAATGACTGCTTGAGCGATAACTATTGAGCGTGAACCAATACCGCTCCTAGCCTTTCATTTCAATTTGGCGAAGTGACGAAAATTGTAGCAGTGTATAAAGTAAACGGGTGAAATTAAGAAGACTTAACCTACTTTTAGCAGACCTAGAAAGTACGATTTTCTGTGTTGTGTTTTACAACTTGTACCGTAATAATAGCAGCTGGCTACGTCGTTTTTCTTCCAACTCTGAAAATGAACACTTGACATCAAATATGAAGGAAAGTAGGGTCGACTCTATTTCTCAAAAGAACATCGTTTTTAGGGTCCCGTTTGGCACCCAAAAGGTGCCAAACGGGACCACTTAAAAAGAAAAAAAAGGGTAGGGTATGCCTCAAGGGTGGTCCCATATAAATTTTATCGAAATTGATTCAGCAGTTTTTGGAAAAATCGACAGAAAGCAAAAAAAAATTACATGGATGATGTTGGATGATAAGGAAGTACTAAAAAGCGAAAAATAAAAAAGCTTTTTTACAAAAAAGACAACCGCCTTCAAAAACCAAAAAGTGAAAAATAACTTTAAAACAGAACGCACATGACTTTAGTTTCGAAAATCGGTGGCAATACAAAACAATAAATAGAACAGCCAAGCCACGGACGATTTGGTTTTTGAAGGCGGTTGTCTTTTTTGTAAAAAAGCTTTTTTTGAAAAAGAAAAATGTATGTAAAGACAGAATGGAAGAAAAATGCGTTTATTGTCATTTTTGTAGTGTTAAGTGTGCGGTGGTGCGGAATCCTTCGCAAACGAATCCAACTCGCACTTGGCCGGTTTTTTAGAAATGGCTAGGTACCTACTGACATTCAGAAAGATGAGTAAATTCTATTTTACCTCGTTATTTTTTAGAAATGAACCCAAAATTGGTTTCGGCAAAGCTCTTGAGGGTTTTAGTGGTCGACAAAAATACGTTTTCTCGTTGAACCTGAGAGAATGAGATACTTATTGAATATAATAATTGGTCTGTCTTTACATATAGGATACTGACTTCAGTTGTATTGCGTTATTGAAATGCTTTTTATTCAGCATTTTCGTTTATTTACCTTGGAATAGGCACCTTAGTGTTGATTTATTCCGATAAAGATACGTGGAGCTTCAACACGATACAAGAGGTAGGCATGTAGATATACAAAGTCGAAATGAAGAGTATTTTTAAGAAACTTCCTTAAAACTCCGGCCGCTTACAACATCTGACGGTGGGAACATCTGGTGTCACAATGTGACAACAGAATTTATTTCAAACTGTAATGAGCGTTCTAAAGTGACCTTAGACCAGTACCTACATTACAATATATAATATCTATAGATATTATTATAATAACCGTTTCGACGAAGTGTACGGCAAATTGTTAGGGCGATACTACACCAATCGATCGATCATCGATCGATGCCATCGGTCGACATCGATCGACGTTTATCGATTGGTGTGGTAGCTTTGGCTGATCGACGGATACCGTTTGACTAACTAATCGATCGATTGCCAGTCGCTGGCATCGGTCGACGTTGATCGATTAACTCCGGCTATAATCCATTACTAATAACAATCAAGCAGCTCGATCGACGTCGACTAATCCATTCTACCATCGATTGATCGTCGATCGACAATCGATCGATTGGTCTGGTAGAAACTATCCATTAACGTCGACTATTCCATTCTACCATCAATCGATGCCGTCGATCGACGATCGATCGATTGGTCTGGTAACACCCTTAGAGAGCGCGTTAATAACATTAACCTAACAGCGGATTCAAACTTCACTATATCACCATTCCCAGACCAGTATCCTATTCGTCAAATACCTGTAAACTTAGCTTGAATGGAATTGACTTTATGCTAATATGAAATAAACTCGTGTCAAGACTCGTATGACAATACTAAATTCAAACAATGTGTGTTCAGATGTTCTATTGAAACACAGTTGAACTAGGAGATAAGGCGCTGTTAAGGGCAGTTACTCATGCCCTGTCAATTGGGCCATTACCTAAACCATTTGTACATTAGGTTAGGTGTGTACAGTAAAGAGAGGATATAATATTTTCTCGCCGAATTTTGGTCACGGCGGCCAATATCAACGGCAATTAGCCAATTACGCAGGTGATTTACAAACACAGTTGGAGTCCACTTGTCCCTGCTCACATACTTGTGCACTTCTCCCTCACTAAGAGTTGTTATGTAGCTGGTAATCAAGACAGTCAAGTCGTAGGACATCATCTTTTTTCATTAGATCGTAAGTAAATAACTTGTGATAATGGCAGAATTGTCTTGCGAATGCAGAATCACCTCATTAACCTCTTTTCTTTTATTTATAACTAGCTTCTGCCCGCGACTTCGTACGCGGATCCTGTTGCTTATGCCAGCGACAACGGGGTCGGCAAAATCGAAGATCTGAAACGTCTGATGTCGAATTCTAAGAGCCCGGGGACGGGAAAACAACGGGATGCGCGAGATGATTCGAGACGTTCAAAAAGTACAATTTTGAATCATACCTCCGATGGCGGAATATGTGGCGTAGTCAATCATAGGAGTATACGTAAATGAACTCCGTTCCTTACCAACCCAAGGAAGGTCGCCATGACCTACGGCTATATCTTGAGACACATCCGATTCTTCAGATGATATCGACATTCTGTTCAGAGAAAGTCGAAGTCGATCAGAATTCAAACGTTCGTTGCGCTCTTCTTCTGTCTCTTCATGCCGTACTCCAGCAATTCTTTTTCTCTCACTTTCTAACTGAATATGAATATTTTGTTGTGTGCGTGTTCGGGACAATCTATACTATAATATTATAAAGCTGAAGTTTGTTTGTTTGTTTGGTTGAACGTGCTAATTTCAGGATCTACTGATTCGAATTAAAAAAAAAAATTGTGTTGGATAGTCCATTTACCGAGGAAGGCTATAGGCCAATGCGAAGCTGGGTCGGGTCGCTAGTGTATGATAATCTCGATCAACAGTTAGTCGTGCATCACGTTCATCATTCGGTTCAAAAGACCTGTTAGTAGTTGTGCGAATACGCTGAGAACTCAAGCGTGATTCTGTATCGGTAAACGTTTCCGATTCGCGAGACAATGCATGTCGCTCGCGATCAGCGGACAGTTGCGCATCACGTTCCGCAGCAGATGCGTAGATACGCTGAGAACTCAAGCGCAATTCTCTATCCGTGAACGTCTCCAACTCGCGAGACAATGTATGACGTTCACGATCAGCGGTCAGTCGCGCATCATACTATTCACTGGTCTCTAGAGACCTGGATGTAGATGCGTAAATACGCTGAGAACGAAGGCGTGCTTCGCGATCAGAAGAGGTTTCCATGGAGCGAGTTGCAGCCTGATGTTTTCGAACAGCATCAAGTCTCTCCTGACGCTCGTCGGTAGATTCTTGGGACCTTATGATCCTCAATCTTTTAGCTCCTTTGGAACGTTGGGAAAGATTTGACCTCTTTCTAGGCATGGTTATAGTTTTATTGTAAAGAAGATACCTGATCAATAAAAATCTAAGTGACTGCTCCCCTGCGTTACCGGGTAGGCTACCGTGTCACGAAGATAAATGGCAAAGGAAATTAAACACCCAAATAACATAAGCCCGAAGGCATATATTTATTCGATAAAATAAAAAAAAATGGGAATTTTGGCCAGTAGAGTAAAATTTTCAATGATATACCATCGTCATCAAGAATCAGTCCTAAACTGTTAACGCCTTCACCGCGTGGAGGTACACCCAGCTTATGTTATTTTATAAGATACAGTGAAATTAGTGCTAGCTTTTATTTTAGTTATTAGCTTTGATTTTCACATCAGATGTTTCTGATCTTCGATTTTTATAAGTCAACAGGAAATGCCCATCAGACTGAACAACTTTTGCTAAGACGTCATTCCTATACCTATGTGTCATGGTGTAGCTGGGCTCTTGGAGTTCCACATCAGGTGTTCCAGATCTTCAAATTTATTCTCTCAGCAGAGAATGCTCGTCACGTGGAACAATTTTTGCTATGGTACCATTTTTGTATCTTTTATAGTTTAGCTGGTCTGTTGCGAGTCTGCATCAGGTGTTCAAGTTTCCAAGATAAATTATAGCCTATATGTTGCCCAGACTTAATACCTATACAACAAAAATCATTCAAATCCGCCCAGTAGTTCCGAAGATTAGCGTGTACAAACAAACAGACAAACAGACTGAATTTTTTTTTTGGATTTGTGCTATTACTGTTCCTAAACGCCCCTCAATTTTTTTTTTTAATATGTTCAATGTACAGACACAGTTTTGTTACTGTTTTATTATATGTATATAGATGTATATACGTACATTTTATATAGGTTATTATATACCAGATTTGTAATTACGTATGTAGTATATCTTTGTAAATTTAGATATTTATTTTCAAAAAAAATTTTTATTATCTCTTGTTATTTCTTATGTTTAATTATTATTTATTAAATTAACTTAATTTATTTAATTATTATCTCTTCATCACCCTTGGTTGGCTAGTGAGAATGCCTAAGCTATTAAGTCCTTCTATGTACCTTTGTGCATGAAGTATAAATAAATAATTAAATGACCAATGAGGATTAACAAGGAATGACTCCTGCAAATAAATTCTTAAAAAAAAATGTTTCTCGTGTAGTGTAATTTTTTTGACCTCAAAAACGATAAAGAAAAACCACATCAATATCGGACCATTCGTTTGGTAACTGCGATGCCATAGGCAAACATACACACAGAACAACTATAATAATAATAATAATCATTTAATTCAGGTAACAAGACCCATACAATATATACCTTATAGACTAACATACATAACTAAATTACATTACTTGTTAGTAGGTATAGTATCTTATGCCTATGTTAGTTACTTCATTTCACTGAGCGATTGTGTGGAACACCACACCCTTCGGCCAAAAGTCCTCCACCATGACGAGCTGCAGATAACACGTTGGTAGCCGCACCACAAATGCCCTGAAGTTGACGTTGCGATGCGAGTCCAACAGCTGCACTCTCGGCGTGTAGTTGGTCTTTCGGCGCACGTACTCGACGATGTCCTCCGCCGTAGTGGTGTAGTGGAGGCGGGAGATGTACACCGGCGTGTTCGGCATCGCAGCACGTATGGTATTGGGCTCCACGGGAGCCGTGCCGCAGCGGTTCTTGGAGGTTCTCAGACGGCGCTTCCTCCTTTGCACCGTTACAAAACCTCCACCATCAGCCTGTTATAACTATCATACTTATAACGGTATACGTCGGGGCTTAATAATACAGTAGGCAACAGTAATAATAATATAATAAGTAATAACGCCATTTTATAAATTTAAAGTTACATGACATATCTGGATAATTTACTTTTGATGATTAGCGGCGGCCTCTACGTATTTGAATCCTTGAAAGCCAAATAAGTCTAACACGTGCTTCACCTATTATTGAATGGCCCAAATCACCCAGAGATAAAGTTAGATCGTTACACATGACGTAACTGTAATTTCACCAGCCCCTGTACCTAATTACGTAGAACTGATTGGTTCTAATGATTCCAAGAAAACAGCCACGTGTAGCTTAATAAAATGAGACATGAATAAGAATTTTAGAAAATAAGTTAATGTACAAGTAAACGAAAGAAATATATTATTTTGCGCTAGGTTATATATTAAACCTGACAACATGTCTAGTAACAAAACTAGTTTGGAAACTCATTTTGCTAGAAGTCTGTGAAACGAAATAAAACGCCTAGAGCAGATCTTTGGAAAAATACCTAAACTTTATCCTGCTCTATCTAAAACATTCACCGTCTTAAAATTATTGGACTAAAGAATTCTAATTTATGAAATAATGCGGCTAAATAAAAACCGTACGTATCGATCGGTCAAGGTTAAGCTAGGCTTGCCGTGGTTGGTCTTTGGGTGGCCGATCATCCATTTCATACTGAGTTCACTCCGTGCCTCGGCAAAACACGTAAAACCGTTGATACCGGCTGTCATGGGTAAATCTTTGGCAGTCGCTATGGATAGTCAGAAGCCTGAAAGTCTAACAACCAGTCATAACAAGGGGTATCTTGTTACCCAGTAACTGGGTTGTGGAGGTCAGATAGGCAGTCGCTCCATGTAAAGCTTTTTTATTCATCTGTATCCGGTTAGACTGGAAGCCGACCCCCAAAGTAGTTGAGAACAGGTGAATGAATGAATACAAAATCTAATATATGATTAATGATTTAATATAAAATCTGAAGTCTGTTTATCATAATTAAAACGTTGTAAACCTAGTTCGCGACCAAGACCGCGAATTGGTAGGCGCAGCGTGGGACGCGCTTCAGGCCGATGGATCGATGAAATGAAGAAGGTGGTGGCTGGATGCGGAAGGCAGCGGACCGAGAAAATTGATGCGCCTTGGAGGAGGCTTATGTCCAACAGTGGACCAATAGTAAGCTGAAATGATGATGACGATGATGATGAAACATAGTTGCATTCTCATTTCAGCAACAATCAATGTTAAAAACGTATGTTAATTAGAGACATTTCTGACAGCTTGAGACAGATTAATTATATGCGAACATTTCTAAAAAATAGTAGAATAGGGTAATGATTAAAAACATTACTACGCGCGCTACTATTATGTACTTTAAGTCGTTTGTGGTACGAGTTCCAACCCAACATCTACAGACCTTTTTAAAGGAGGACTTTTGGCCGAAAGATGTCGTATATCGACGTTTCCGAGGACGGTAACGCGACACCACACAGCGAAACACGACACGTTTTTTATATATATTAGTTTATGGTTGTTTAAGTTTAAGTATTTGTGTATTTTTTCTATGGGCCTCAGTTGCCTGACAATAAAATTGATTTATTATTATTATTAAAAATATGAGTCTCTCTCTGACATTATTAACTTTCAAACTAAAATAAACGTCCCATCACACTGTAGCGGTTATCGACACGCGCGATCAAGCGTCGCGCTCCAGTTACTTCAACCGCATGTCAAGAAAGAACGAACGTTTTTAGAGATAGACGTCTGCGTGAAACGATATCCTTGTATTAGTGACGCCTCGGTGCGCCACTTTTACATGCTGAAGCGCGATCAAGCGGCAAGTATGTCTAGTAGTCTGTTTTGGCGCGATTGCGAGGGAAAACGCAGCAGTGAAGCTTTTGTTTCCTAGAAAATTTGTTTAAGAAAGTTGGAATCTTCTTCTTTTTCTTTCTCTTGGTTTTTATCCCTATTTATTTTGGGTTAGCCCTTCTAACATTTCTGCGCCATATAGTACGGTGGTGGGTTGTCGGGTCGGTTATGCCGCTCGGTTATGCCGCTCGGTTATGCCGCTCGGTTTTAGAAAGTTGGAATGTTGTTGCTTATTTAATTACAGTATACTCAAAATCACTGCCTCACTTACGAGGAAAAAAATATTTACATTTTGAATTGGTAATGGATTATAAATTACTATTATTCACGGAATATATAATAGTAGACTCAATACCGCACTAGATGATTAACATCATAAAATTGTACTCAATTGTATCATCATCATCACTTCAGCTTACTTTTGGTCCACTATTGGACATAAGCCTCCTCGGTGACACGCCATTTTTCCCGGTCCTCTGCCTTCCGCATCCAGCCACCACCGGCTACCTTCTTTAGGTCATCGGTTCATCGGGCTAGACTCAATTGTAAATGAATCTAATTTAGTTTTATTAAACGGCAGGCATTTGTAATTTCAATTTAGCGAGAAGGGCCCACAGCTCAACAACTTTTTTTTTTTATATTGTTATAGGCTTGCGTTTGACCGCAACTCACCTGATCTTAAGTGATGATGCGGCCTAAGGTGGAGCACGCTTGCCTAGAATAAACCGGTTCACTCGTGCCTTGAAGATACCCAGATTATATGTATCGGGGAATAGAGAGGCGGGCAGTGAATTCCACAGTCTGGCAGTTCGCACAATAAATGAGGAAGTAAAGCGCTTGGTTCGAGACCGTGGAACTTCAACCGTATAGCGGTGACGCTTCGCCGTATCCCTGCTCCCAATAACTTAAGTGTTTCACCGTACTACGGACTACATTTCGGAGAACCACGCGCCTTCTATCGACTGAGACTACGAGTATAAGCTACCGTCTTGCCAGTGTGCTTAAGTTGAATACTGTAAAAATCTAGATTAATATTGCAATGCCATTTGTGATCTAAGTGTGTAATTTTATCTCCAATAATTAGTTCCCCTGGCCGACAACGTGCCTAACACTAGGTCGCCACGTAACATCTGGCCCAGCAAAATCAAACATGGACATTACACACACACACTGGACAAATTCTAATCTACTAAAACTCAAACTGAATTAGGGAGACGAACACATATTTCGTACGTATTTATTGGACTTTCCACTTAATTATAGAGCCAAGCAATTATTTAGAAAACTAATTTTCTAGTTTACTTGGGTCACATCAAATTGCTTGGTCTCAAATTTCATCCCAGATTGGGTCAAACTTCAGTAAAATTTTTGCTTAAAACGCAACTGGCGACCTTTTAAGGCCCGAGTTCGGGGTCTGTGGCCTAAAATGGCTCAAATTTTGTCCCGTGGGTAATATGTTACAACGATATAGGCATTTTGGGGACGAAAAAATAAAAATATGTACATAACTTATTATCAGACAACGTAATGCTTTGACAAAAAGTGTCTTTGTTTTTTCTATTTTTTTCTACGTTTCTATAGTCTAATGTGATTAGGTTTTTATCCAGTCAGGCTGAAAATTGAAGCGATACCTACCTACTTTACAAAAAAAAATGGTGATGTAACACCAATGTATTTTTTCTTACCCCTCAAGTTCGGGAGAGTTTTCCAATTTACCGTTTTTCTTAGATATCGTAAGAAATGTTTGACCAACTGTGTCTTCTTCGAAGATCAATTCTCTCCGCAAAAATTGAACAATGTCTCTAAAACTGGGTACTAACCGGCGTTACGGTGCGTAATGTAACGTGTTACACAGCGAGCGTAACGAGCGGCTCGTTGCTCTACCCCGGTGTCGGTTTTTTGGCGAATCCTTTGAGTATTACGTGCTTCAGTCAGTACGCGTTGCAGCGAGTCGTCACGAGCGCACGTGGTATAAGCGTCAATTCTAAGTACTTCGTGCTTTTAGTTTATTAGTTGTGATAGTGATTATTTGTTGTTAAAAGACAGAATGGGACAAAGAGAAAACTCGAGAAAAGATTCTGTTTTTAAACAAGTTTTATATCCAATAACCTTTCTTTTTTTTCTTCTTAATTTGGATTATAGAATAATTAAATAAAATAATACAGTAAGGGTGTTACCAGACCAATCGATCGATCGTCGACCGATGGCCTCGATCGATGGTAGAATGGATTAGTCGACGTCGATCGATAGTTTATACCAGATCAATCGATCGATTGTCGATCGACGATCGATCGATGGTAGAATGGATTAGTCGACGTCGATCGATAGTTTATACCAGATCAATCGATCGATTGTCGATCGACGATCGATCGATGGTAGAATGGATTAGTCGACGTCGATCGATAGTTTATACCAGATTAATCGATCGATTGTCGATCGACGATCGATCGATGGTAGAATGGATTAGTCGACGTCGATCGATAGTTTATACCAGATCAATCGATCGATTGTCGATCGACGATCGATCGATGGTAGAATGGATTAGTCGACGTCGATCGAGCTGCTTGATTAATATTAGTGATGGATTATAGCCGGAGTTAATGAATCAACGTCGACCGATGCCATCGACTGGCAATCTATCGATTAGTTAGTCGAACGGTATCCGTCGATCAGCCAAAGCTACCACACCAATCGATCAACGTCGATCAATGTCAACCGATGGCATCGATCGATGATCGATCGATTGGTGTAGTAACACCCTAAGGTGGGTCACCCAAAAGAAGAATGAAAACATTGGTTTGTCTTTGATGTTCAGATGTTATGTGTTTTAAATGTCTCAATTACTAGTGAACATGAAAAAAATAGTAGCCCAGTCGCAATGTGCCTATATTTTGTGTATTCAACTGTTCAATGTCTTCATCCGAGATTTTACCAAGACCCGTTCTACATGAAATTACTAATTTATGATCTTTTTGGAATACATCTAATTGATTTTCCGCGACTAAAACCCACACAATTACCCAAGCTTTACCCAAAATCTAGCTATAGTGGCTTTCCAAATACGTTTCCTGACAAAATATTTCAAGAGGAATTCCACTAATGATTACCTAATTAATATACGAGAAAATGTTACTGTTTTAGCTATGTAAATACAGCATTTATAGTAGCGTCACGCCTAGCTTTTGTCGGAAGCGAATCTCATACGCGTAAAGCGCCTAAGGATACAATGATTTAGTGGTTGATCGGTGCTCTATCTACGTAATTCCCAATAAATTTTAACTGAATATATGTTAGTGTAAGTAAATCTGTTCTCAGAGAATGTTCAAGGACCTTGATGCTAAAGTAATCGGGTTTAAGGCCATAAACGTCATACGTGAACGTTAAGAGTGACTGATGCCTTTGAGAATGTGTTAAGAGTTTTTTTCGAACCAGATTTTCGTGTATGAATAATATTATTTAGGTACTCTTACCTTTTACATGTTCTGAGAAACATTAACGCTGATTTACAAGCAAGAAATTCTGCGAATAATAATTATCATTTATCGTGGAGCTGATTATCATAGCTTAGCTACTTTGCGGTAGTATATCACAGCGTATTAATATTAAAGGCAAAGCCACACGAGCGGACAATTAGCGGGTGCGCGCGCGGTAGGGGTGTGATTCTGTAAGACTTCATTCTAAACTTCGAATCTGAATCCACTGTGAGTTTCTTGATTGGCATTCTAAAAACTCGGTTGATAATTCGAATTTACACTAGCGTCACCCTTTCGAGCGTGTCAACGAGTTGAACTAAATTGACAGGGAGATTTTGACAGATAAAGTATGAGATGACGTTAGAAGTGGCAGTCTGTAAAGGAATTTCCCCGTCACTTCGACGCTCACTTCGCACTCGAAGCCGATTCAAAGTGTCAAATATATCAAGTTCATTTTGAACCTTATGCGAAGTGAGAGTGAATAGCGATGTGAGATGCGAGTTGTTGTTTGAATTTTACAGAATGGACAGTATCTACAGTTATTGCTACGGGCCAAGTTGTAGCCTTTTCTTTGGAAGATAAAAGACTCCACACACTTAAGGCTCGGACGTGGTTCAAATCACTATCAATATGCGTGTTCAGTGTGGACTGTATATATTTTGAAAATAAAACAATTCTTCAGGCTTGATTATTTTCCCATTTATTCTTCTTAGCTCAGTATTAGTCAGTTGCTATTTTCGATCTGAATTCAAGCGGGCCTAGTGCCCTTTTATATAGACGGCTACCTGGGTGCAAGTAGTGGCGGGGGTAAACAATGAAAATCTCGACCGACCACTCGATCGCTTACTTTGCGCCCAAATGGCCTTGAAACTATGTACAATTCGTAATTATTATTATTACCTATTTATCTATCCTACTTAAATATATAATACAACATGGTTTGTACCTATAATGCTTACACTAAACTTATCAAACTTAACGCTACATCTTGTTCTTATTCAAACATGTTTATAATATGATTTTATTATTTACAGTTAGCGTCTATTACAGTTTAGGTCGGCGTCCGTAACAGTTCTCCCCCCGGCGAAGCCTGCGCAGCCTCTTCTTTCTTCGTCAGGACGACGAGCTTGCTCACTGGGCGTCGGAAGATGCCGGTTCTGGTCCGCACCTCGACGACTCGAATGCTGCCGTCGGTTCCCGGATGCGTGCGCTCGACGACCCCCATAGGCCAGGTGTTCCGGGGCAGTGTGCTGTCGACCACGACGACCACGTCGCCTACTTGCAGCGGCCGCGCGTCGTTCTTCGGCTCGCCGCGGGGTACCAGTGTGGGCAGGTATTCTCGTAGCCAGCGCTGCCAGAAGCAGTCGGCAAGCGCTTGGCTAGCTCGCCATGTTCGTCGGTCGGCTTCATCGCATGGTCCCGTTGCTGGTAGGCCGTTCGAAGACCCCAATAAGAAGTGGTTGGGAGTTAGGGCCTCAGGATCATTGGGGTCCACGCTGACGTGGGTCAAGGGTCGTGCATTGATGCAGAACTCAGCTTCGGCGAGGAGCGTGCTGAGTACTTCTTCTGAAGGCGCCTTCTCTTGTAGGGTTACTTTAAGGGCGGCTTTTACGGAGCGCACCATTCTCTCCCACGCGCCGCCTTGATTGGGCGCGCCAGGAGGTATAAAGCGCCATTCCACTCTGTGTTGTAGCCCCACATCCTTCAGGGCAGGCAGCCATTCAGTGTAGGCGGTGCGGAGCTCTTGATCAGCCCCGCGGAAGTTGGTCGCATTATCAGAATAAATTAATCGCGGCCATCCCCTTCGTGCAGCCATTCTTCTTAGTGCCATGATCGCAGAGTCTGTCGATAGGGATGCGACGAGCTCTATGTGCACAGCGCGGGAGGTGAGGCACGTAAATAGCGCTCCCCACCTTTTCTCTCGGCGACGGCCCACCTTAACGGTCATGGGGCCGAAATAATCCACCCCACAGTTGGTGAACGGGCGGTGGAAAGGGTCGAGGCGGGCGTGCGGCAGGTCCCCCGTGGCTGGCGTCCGTGGTGTCCCCTTCAACTTCTTGCAGAAGGCGCAGTCTCTCTCGATCGTGCGCACAGTGGGTCGTAGATGTATGATCCAATAGCGCTGCCGTAGATCATTTGTCACGCGCTCCCTGTTGGCGTGGCCCGCAGCGCAGTGTTCACGTAGCACTATCAGTCTAGTTAGCGCATGTCGACCGTCCATGATGATGGGTCGCTTTGTCTCTGTCGGTGCCGAGGAAGCCTCGATCCGTCCTCGTACTTTGAGGAGCCCGTTTTCTATTACAGGGTCCAGTCTGTATAGCCTGCTCGTCTTAGTTAGGGGGCGAGCTGACTTGATCTTCTCTATTTCTTCTTTGAAACTTTCTTCTTGCGCGCGTCGGATAAGTTCTGTCTCGGCGCGCTGGATGTGTCGATGCTCCATGCTCACGGCCTTACGTCGGCAGATGTCTATGAAGGCGAGCGCTCGTGCAGTGGCCCTCACCAGGACTTCATATTTCGAGAAGCGGGCCGGGTCTGGTAGCCAGCTATCTCGTCCTGGTTCTTGCGTCACGTGTAGGACCTCCTCCTCGTCTTCTTCTTCCGTTGTCGACATCATGGGCCATTGTTCTTCTGGCAGATGTAAGAAGCTAGGCCCCTGGAACCATCGGTCCGCTGTGCTCAGTGGAGTGTCGGTGAGCCTCGTCGCGTCGTCGGCCACATTCACTTCCGTGGGCAGCCATCGCCATTCTTCCTTCTGGGTTAGCTCGGCGATCTCACCCAGCCTGTGTGCGACGAACGGTGTGAAGCGTCGCATGTCGTGACGTATCCAATGTATTACAGTGGATGAGTCGGTCCAGTAGGTCGTTTGGTTGATCTTGACTCGATGTTCCCTTTTTATAGTGTCGGCGAGTCTTGCTCCGATGACGGCCGCCTGGAGTTCTAGTCGCGGTATTGTCTGTGCTCGTCTCGGTGCTACCTTGGCCTTGGCGGCCACCAACACCACGCCGATACTTCCGTCGTTGTTTATGATTCGCCAGTAGGCCACGGTCGCGTAGGCTTGTTCGCTGGCGTCGCATAATATGTGTAGATCGACACGTTCATACTTCTGTGTTAGGTAACATCGCGGCAATCGTAGCTGAGCCAGTCCGGTCAGGTGCGCGAGCCAGGACGCAAAGAGCTCGTTTTCTTCTGCTGGAATCTGTTCGTCCCATGCGGTCTGGAGGCGCCATAAACTTTGTAGTATTATCTTGGATCGTATCGTGTAGTGGCTCAGCAGTCCTAACGGGTCGTAGATGGACATGACTGCACTAAGGGCTTCTCGTTTGGTCGGTGCGCGGGCTCTGGTTCGTACTTCAGTTGGCACTCTGTTCATGGACGTGTTGAACCCCAACTCATCTCGTTCTGCGTTCCAATATAGCCCGAGTATTTTACTCTCGGGCTGCTCTCCCCCCAGTTGTGTGGGAGAGGTGGCATGTAGTTCGGTGGGTACGTCTCGTAGCACTGTTCGTTCGTTCGAGCTCCATCCTCGTAGCGTGAACCCCGCGTGCGCGTGCACCGCTCTTGTTTCTTCTATCACCTTTCGTGCTTCTTCTGGGTTATCGTAGCTGGCTACTAGGTCATCCATGTAATGGTTTTCCTTGATCGCTTCTAGGGCTCGCGGGAACTCTTGCCCATGTACGTCCGCGTTGAGGTTCCGGACGTAGTGGGCCATAAACGGAGAGCTTGCTGCGCCGAAAATCATGCTCGTCATTTTATATTTTGCAGGAGGCGCTTCTCTTTCGTTGCCTCGCCATAGAAACTGCTGGGCTGGTTGATCTTCTGGTCTTATTTTTATGCGGAGAAACATCTCTTGTATGTCGGCCGTTATCGCGATCGCTCTTTCCCGGAATCTGAAGAGTATTCCAGGTAGCGCCAGCAGCATGTCCGGGCCTTCCAGCAGCGCGTCGTTGAGGCACACCCCGTTGCTTCGTGCGGCTGCGTCGAATACTAGCCTACACTTGCCGGGTTTGTTAGGATTCTTCACGGCAAAGTGTGGCAAGTACCAGCAGACCGGACTTGTTTGTTCCGAGCCGCCGCACAGTGTCGCGTACCCTTTCTCAAGCAGGTTGTTGATCTGCCTGGAGTATTCCTCAGCGAACTCTGGATCGGCGTCCATCTTCTGTTCTATCTTCTTGAGACGGCGGAGTGCTTGGCTGTAGCTTGGTGGCATGATAATGTTATCTTGTCGCCACGGTAGGCCCACCTCGTAGCCTTCATTGATTCTCTTCGCTGTTGTCTCGACGATCTTGATGGCGCGTTGGTCCGCTTCGTTCACTCGCGGCTTGCCGTGGATGCTGAGTGCTTCTATTTTGAAGTGAGCCTCGACCAAGTTGTGGAGCTCCTGGTTGCTCACGTTCGATGATCGGTCGGGCTCGTAGAGATGTAGCACCTTGCCTTCTTGCATGATGGTGCTGCGCGGTGCGGTTCCATGCACCACCCATCCTAATTGAGTTCTTGAAGCGGCCGGCTCGTTCGGGCCGCCGATTCGTAGTTCACGGGAGACGATGCACTCCCAATGATCGGTTCCTACTAGGAGCCCGGGGCGCGCGCGTTCGTAGCACACCTCGTTCCTAGGTAGGTCTTTCAGGTGCTCATATTCTAGCAGGTTTTCAGGGATGGCTTGCTGGTAAAGTTGAAGGTTCTTCATGGTCCTCGCTCTGACCTTGTAAGCTTCCTTTTCTTTGGCCCCCCTGACCTTGATTGTCACAAGCTGGCTCTCTGTTTCATCTTGCGACATGTTGACACCGTTTAAGCGCAGTGTCTGTGATGGTCCCTCCGCCCCGATGCTGGATGCTAACTCCTGGTCCACGAGTGTAATGGTTGCACCCTCGTCTAGGAGTGCGTAGGTCGACACCTCCCCCCGTGGTCCGGACACGGTGACAGGACACATCTTCAACATGACTGTTCGCGGGCCGGCGGCTGGACGGGCAGCCACGGACAGGACTGCTTCCTCTTTAGGTTGTTCGGCTTCCTTCGCGACTTCAGTCTTCTCGTCGTGTTCTTGATGTAAAGTCTCGTGATGCGGGCGGCGGCATTGATTCACGCCGCACGGCTTTGCTTTACAGTTCATGCGCCTATGTTGTTTATGAGCGCATTTGAAGCAAATCTTCTTTTCTTTCAGGAAACTCCATCGTTCATTCACGGCGAGTGCCTTGTATTTTGGGCACTGTGTTAGTGCGTGGGCTTGTCCACACTTGGGGCATTTTTCAATTTCTTCCTCCGCTCCCCCGGTCGTAGTGAAAACGCTCGCCTTTTTCTTTAGTATCACGGCGGGTCGGGTTTCTTTCTTCGTAGTTGCAGCGCCTGTGGCCGGGGCGTATGTGTATCTCAGCGCCCGGTCAGCTTCTCTCATCAGGAACCGTGACATCACGACGATCTCTGGGTCTGCCGTCCCTTCGTGTTCATATGCGTAGTCACACCAGCGGGATCGTAGATGCGGACTGAGCTTGTCTAGTACTTCTCGTGTCATCAATGGATTGAATAGGTATCCCCTTCGATCGATGGTTTTCAGGACACAGATGATGTTCTGTAGTTTGATAGCGAAGCTATTAAGCTCTGTTGCTGACGTACCCGGCTTCGGCAGCTTCTTCAGATCTTCCAGCGCCCGATCAATGATGACTTCTGGTCTTCCAAAACATTGCTCCAGAGTCTTCATAATCACATCAGGTTCGGTGGCTGTGTGCAGAAGAGCGGCCACGGCGTCCCTTGCTTCCCCTTTGAGGCAGCTTCTCAGTCTTTGTATGTTCTCGGCCGCTGAGATCAGGTACATGCTTGTTGTGTCTCGTACCGCTGCCTTGAATGGCAGCCACTCGTTGGCTGCGCCGGAAAACGTAGGTAAGTCGATATGCCTGGGTCTGGGTCTGGCCATCTTCTCGAGGGTTGCCGCCAAATGTTCGATGCTGTTTCTTGCTCGTGTCGGGGTTGGTGATCTCGCCCCCGATGCTTCGAATCGTATTTGCTTCGGTTCTTCCCTGGGCCCCTCCTCCCCCCGTGGGTTGAGGGGGTTGGTTCTCAACCACTCGTCCACCTTTCGATGGGGTTCTTCACGGGGAGGGCCAGGTTCTTGATCATCGTGTACGCTTTCTTCGTCGTTAATCACTGACACTTCAACTGCCAGCCTCTTCTTGATCAACTGTTGTTCCAGCTCCAACTCTTTTCTTTGAATGGCTGCCAACTTCTCGGCTGCTTCCAGTTCCGCCATCCGTAGTCTAGTTGTGACGCTCGTTGTCGATCGCATTGACCTGGCCGGTGATCCCATTCTTCGTCGGGTCACATTGGTCGTTGTTGCTTGGAGTCCAGAAGGCCCCGCCGCCGTACTGGTGTCCGCTATCTTTGAAAATGGCGACGCCGGTGGGTCGAGTGAGAATCTTCGTGTTCTTTCGCGTTCGATTTGTTCAGTTTCCCTGCGGCGCATCTCTTGTTCCTGGGCACGCCGCGCCTCTTGTTCTTGGATGCGTCGCTGTTCCTCAATCTCCGCTACGTCCCCTTGGCTTCGAGTGACAACCATCTTCTTATGCGTGTTCGTGTCGTCGCGTACCAGGCCGCACGTTCAGTTTGCAGCGTTCAACGCGCACCGGACAGCACGTTCAGTTTGCTGTGTTCTACGGCGCGTTCAGGTTGGTACCTCTTCTGATCGGTATTTCTTCGGCACGGTGAATAATCCCCTTGGCTTGATATCCCTGTTGAAACCCGTCGGCTCGGTTCGGTGAGTCGTTCAGGTCGAAACAAGTCTTGCTTGATGGCCGTGTTCGTTCTTCAGAGCTTCGTACTTCGTCTGGAGTTCGGTAGGCCAGGTTGCCGCAGGATCTTCGTTCTTCTATCCGGCTTCGGAAGGACCAAACTGTTCAGTGTGGACTGTATATATTTTGAAAATAAAACAATTCTTCAGGCTTGATTATTTTCCCATTTATTCTTCTTAGCTCAGTATTAGTCAGTTGCTATTTTCGATCTGAATTCAAGCGGGCCTAGTGCCCTTTTATATAGACGGCTACCTGGGTGCAAGTAGTGGCGGGGGTAAACAATGAAAATCTCGACCGACCACTCGATCGCTTACTTTGCGCCCAAATGGCCTTGAAACTATGTACAATTCGTAATTATTATTATTACCTATTTATCTATCCTACTTAAATATATAATACAACATGGTTTGTACCTATAATGCTTACACTAAACTTATCAAACTTAACGCTACATCTTGTTCTTATTCAAACATGTTTATAATATGATTTTATTATTTACAGTTAGCGTCTATTACAGTTTAGGTCGGCGTCCGTAACAATGCGATTAATCTGTAGCACTATCGGTCTGACTTTATTTTATGTTTAGTAGTAATAGGAACCGAATTTACCTGTGTAATCATAAGACCGGTCGATAAGGCGACTCAGGGGAGGCGTATGGCAAACAGTAGACGTCTTTGGGCTGAAATAATAATGATGCTTGAATAGCGCAATATTGTTAGTATTGTTACTCACTTGCTTGTATACAATGTGCACAAGAAATACTTTAAGTACAGGATAACAAGCTATTTGATACACAGGAAAAATATTTATCTTTCCACTACGCAGATACATAGATAACTTTAATAACTTTACTTTTTAACTGACTTCAAAAAGGAGGAGGTTATCAATCCGAATGTTTTTTTTTATGTATGTTCGGGCATAACTCCGTCATATATAGACGGATTTGCAAAATTCTTTTTTTGTTCGAAAGGGGTTTATTCCGAAATGGTTGCATACAAATTAAAACGAAATTGAATCAGCGCTTTTTGAAACAATCAACAAAAACCCAAAAAAAAAAATAGATGACGTTTTACTTTCTTCAATCTTTGGAGGTCTTTCAATCTCTGATTTGTGTGGCCGTTTCTTAATGGATTTGGATGTTAAGGCGATACTCAAAAGCGGAAAATAAAAACTTGTTAAAAAAAAATGGCTACAGGTACAAAACAACAATCAGAACAAAGCCACCGCCACCGACTTCCGATACTTAACTAATGTGTGTTCTGTGCTAAAGTTATTTATCACTTTTCAGTTTTTGAAGGCGGTTGTTTTTTTTTGAAAAACGTTTTTTAAGCTTGTGTTGATTATACCTAAGACTTGAAATTCTAATAGAAAAGAAAAAAAAATTGAATATAAAATTTGGATTTCGGGTAATAATTAAACTCGCCAATTGTTTTGAAGACTTGTACTCACTCGTGTCTGTACTGTCGCTCTCAGAAAGACTTATACGCTTACAAGTTCCATTAACATGCAAATCTATTTATTGCACCAGAATATTGTTTTCATCTCGTTTGACACTCGGACTCCATGACCTTAAATTCTTTTGAATTATTTGTAAACCTAAACTGAAGGTAGGAACTAAGCGGAAATCTGGCCTACTAATCTTTTGCCAATGTTGTGTTTGCCTGTAGTAAGCATAATTATATACTTATTAGAATGTTACTCTAGGATGTATTGTGTGTGGGTGTATATATATGCTGTGGGTGAACCTATGAGTAAATAAATAAATACGTAATTCATCTTTCTGAGGGCTACTGTAAGTACATACGCATGACTCCAAACGATAATCCTTATATAAACCTTACACAGGGGACCGTTAGTATCTGTAACATTATACTGTTGTACCAATAACTCGACTGAGCACATTGCACTTCAGATTAATTGGTGAATTTATCAAACTCGCAGCCCGACTATGCACCTATAGTTTAGTTTGATTTATATATTCCATTTCTATGCGAATGAAAACAATTACGCCCTGTCGTTGTTTGTAATCTATTGCTGAACAACTACTCATTAAATAATAGCAAATATAACCTTCTTGGAAGCTATTATTATGTTTGAGCCGTTTGGATTAGAAACTCAAAAAAGGGCTCTTCTTGGAACAAAGAATCAGCATTGCCATACAATGTGGCAATGTTAGTAGCCTTTTGGGCACGTCTGCCGTTGACGAGTTTTTTGATGTTATATACTCATCAACAAAAAAACGTGCGACAGAGTTTAGACCGCACCTTAAGGTGCTTCTTCATGCCGCACCAACGCGTTTCTCCGCTAGACGGCCGATTTAACCCAAATTACACTCTGATAGAGCTAACCAAGTCCTGACCTGTTTAGTACATCATTGCACTAAGGCAGTTTAGAGATTTTATCAAATCATTACCTTTCTGCGGGCAAATAACCCAACAGAGTTGTTATTGTAACATGATGGATTCAGCAGAATATCAGCGTCAGGTATATTTTCCTGATACATGCTGAGCTGGACTCCCATTTGCTGCCACCTTGAGACACACACCTCAACATGTTCTAATCCTCATTTGATTTGTATTTTTTGTATTGCAATGTGTCTTTTGTGTGCACCGAATAATTAATGTTTTATCTATCTATCTATTATTTGCCGTGATTCGACCAATTCCCCAGTTGTACCATTTCCCTGCGAGATATACATTACAAAAGAACACAATTATAATATACTTAACGACTGGGTTAGTCAACTCTTCACTTGACATAGAGGGCTGGCCTATTTTTGTGTCAAAGAATAAGCATTGACATACCTACCACGTGGCAATGCTGCCAGCCATTTGGAAACTTGTCGCATTGACAGCGATTTGGACAAATAATTTGATGCCCCACAGGCTCTCGCCATTTATACCCGTTGTGCATAGTATTATTCTATTCATAAGTTTTGTATATATATATCTCTAAAACATTGTAAAAAAACATTGTAATAATAGTCAGCAGCAGTCGATCGGTCAACAATGAAGTTCATTTATTCGTTCATTTTAACCGCCCACAGCGTATTGTGGATTCGAATCCCGCCTAAACATTTGTGTGATGAGCACTTGTGTTTGCCTTGTGTCTTGCTGTTGTTTATCTACATAAGTAAGTGTTTGTGTATGTATTTCAGCGGTCTGACACCCCACAGGGTCTCCCTAGAGGTCAGATGGCCGCGTGTGAAATGTCCCCACATATAATTATATTATATTATTATTATTATAATTTGTAAAATTGAGTCAGTTATTTGGATAAGCAACTAAGTTAAGCAACATATTGCTTTTAAGTGAGTCCACACCACAAAAGGTCAAACCCGTGACGCGCTGTCTCATTATTTGCAGGTCTACACCCTAATTGTCTCCAGACATTCCTAATAATAACCTCGCAAATAGTAATAAGTTTTTAACCTTTCTATTGGAAGGCAATTACATGAACAGTTTCTTATTTGTATTAGAAATAATGTCAATCCAACTGTATATTATGAGCATAGTTATAATTATTTTTTTATGTATTGGTTGGCAATGACGCAAGCAACCAACCTGCTAGCAAGTGGTTACTATCAAAGTCAAATCTACTTGATTTCAATCAGACCGCAATAAGATAGTTTTTAACACCATTTTTTAGTTTTAAGTCGTACTTTCGAACATCTCTTCTTATAGAACAAAAGAATTGAATGATTTAAATCGTAAATTGCCCTCACGGTACTTATACTCCATTTACAATAAGATTAGACATACACACAAACCTTTTTTACAGTCCGTTCAACCGATTTTGACTTATATTGCGTTGGTGGCATGACAAATGGCAGCTGCAGTAAACAGTTGTTATTGTAACCGCTTTTTTTTGCCTCTAATGTCATCCTAAGCCTACGGAATAGAAGTAAAAATCGGTTGAAGGGACTGTAAAAAAGGTTTGTTTTAAAGTCTAATCTTATTGTAAATGGAGTATAACTGTATCAAATCTTTATTCTAATTTAGAACAGAGTTTATCTCATAGTAATGTTAAACTCATACAATCTGCTTGGATATTATTATACAAGCTAAAATCTCTACATTACAATCATTATACAGGGCGTCCCACGGATATCCCACATGGAGGGAAAGTACCTTGCATATTGTAGATGGAACATTTTACTGAAAGAAGACTTTATTCAAATTAAAAAAAAAACGTTTTTTAAACTGCATTCATAGATATTTAAATAATTACATGGTTGAACCGGGAATCGAATCTCGTTACACGAGAAAAATAATCATCCTGTAACTTTATCATACCGATCGAAAGGCTTCATCATAAGGATTATTTTTTGCTAAATAACATAGTGTCAGAAATAAAAGGAAGACCATGAATTTGTTTAATTTTGCATTAAAAAAGTTAAAATTCATGGTCTTCCTTTTATTTCTGACACTATGTTATTTATTATGTTATTTTATTCCCGGTTCAACAATGTAATTATTAAAATATCTATGAATGCAGTTTACATTGATTTTTAAATTCAAATAAAGCCTTCTTTCAGTAAAATGTTCCATCTTCAATATTCAAGGTACTTTCCCTCCATGTGGCATATCCGTGGGACGGCCTGTATAGGCTAAGCGGAAATATACATTATGTAGTGTCGATAGCTGAAAGCAAAAGAAATAAGCATTTTATGGTGGTGAGTCCTCAAGGCAAGATCCTTCACAAATAAAGATCTACTACTAGAATAACAACCATACCTTTCTGTATCCCTGGAGTATTGAAAAAAGGGGCCAAGTGCCAGTCGGACTCGCCCATGAAGGGTTCCGTAGCAGCAATTAACATAATATAAAAGTTTTTATATTTGAGTTGATTGAATGAAAGATAAATTGCGGTTTACCATTTATGACGTATTAAAAAAAATACTACTAAGTAGATGTCGTTCAAACCAATTTTCGGTGGAAGTTTACATGGCAATGTACATCATATATTGTTTTTCGTTTTATCATTCTCTTATTTTCGAAGTTATAGGGGGACACACATTTTACAACTTTGGAAGTGTCTCTCGCACAATCTATTCAGTTTAGAAAAAAATGATATTAGAAACCTCAATATCATTTTTAAAGACCTATCCATAGATAACGTATGGGTTTAATGAAAAAATTTTTTTTGAGTTTCAGTTCTAAGTATGGGGAACCCCCAAAATTTATTATTTTTTTTCTATTTTTATGTGAAAATCTTAATGCGGTTCACAGAATACATCTACTTATCAAGTTTCAACTGTATAGTTCTCATAGTTTCGGAAAAATGTGGTTGTGACATACGGACGGACGGACAGACAGACAGACAGACATGACGAATCCATAAGGGTTCCGTTTTTTGCCATTTGGTTACGGAATCCTAAAAACGACAGTTTCAGATTGATATTTATAGTTCACAGCAATTAAGTAGGTAATAAACCTTCTCCGACTTGTCTGCCCTGGTTTTGTGGTCGAAAATGCGATTGCTGGACGTTGGGATCCTGGGTATTTCCAAATTCGGTGGAAAGAATATTATTATTCCACAAAAAACAAAGTATTTCACCTTCACAATTCAACTGACCTGAGAATCTTCTCCGACAATGAAGACAAATAAGTTATTTCATTAATTTATTTCTCGTGATGTGAATAACAATTTATCAAAGTCACACAAGTTTGAACTGTGCTATAATTTAAAGTCAAATATTCCAATTTAGATTCAATGCTGTAGTCAAGCACTTCCATTAGTTCAGGGGGCTAAGTCTGCTATTTTTATAATTTCGTCATTCCAACACCATCCCATTGTCATTTTGCTAAAAGTTTGTAATCTGCTAAATTCATAATGATCGATCATTGGTCGGTCAATGACTGCACAATGACGTTCTAATGGTAGGTCACTGATCAAAGGAACTGTCAAAATTTTAGCAGAATACCGCCTATTCAGTTGTCATTTTGTACGAGATTACCATTCTATATCATTTCATTCAATGGCTTGTCAGTGGTTGACCATTGGAAAGTCATAATGACGCCATTATATTAAAAGATTACCAAACTTGTCAAAATCAACAATTATGAAATCAATGATAGACCATTCTGACACTATTGTACTAGCAGACTTGAGGCCCAGGTCCTATTGGGAATGTTTGTATGGGGATGTTACATTTTTGAGTACAGCAATGCTGGTACGGATGTTATACACGTCCACCTGAGCCCAAACATCCCGGTAGGCAGATTGAACTCTGAACTAAAAATATGACGCAATACCTAAAATAATAAACTTTTAGTAGTAAAATAATACAAACAGACCCTTATATTTTCAGATTTTTGTATAAAAGCTTGGTTGATCTGACTACACTGAGAAAATCACTTTAAAAAGGAATATATTTTATTTATATTACGCAACGAAAAGGCTATTTTAGTTTGTGTAATCTTTTTTCAAGTATTTTTTATTGAGCTATTCGCAATATTGAGATTGACTTTCCAAAAATGTGTTTTGTACTCAATTTATACAGTTTTAGGGTTACATCTCATTTTTTACAAAACAATTATTAAAAGCAATGAAACATGGAGATATGAAATTGCTAGTCGATGTTTTTTATCCCAGACGAAGAAAATGGATCGTACTAGGTCACCTAACTCTGTCTTATCTCGAAAATTACAATAATTTAAAACCTAATACTTAACTCGTAATTATCTTCAGCAACTCATAACTTGACTAGCTTTTGCCGGCGACTTCATCTGCGTTAGTGTCAATTATCGCGAATGCAAAAAAAGTCGCGAATTAATAAGTAGCTTAGATCCTTTCTTGAAGTTCAAGCTCAGTGTGTGGGTACCAAGCTCACTTTCGCATCTATATAGGTATACATAAAAATGAATCGGTGAAATATATGTAAGTACATAACTTGCGAACGGCTGAACCAAATTGGATAATTCTTTTTTTATTGAGTTCGTTTTTGCCAGGAGAAGGTATGTATAACAAAAAAAAATGTAGGTACGTAAGTAGGGTAGGGTTGGGTAGGTAGGTAGGTTGGGTAGGATAGGTAGGTAGGTTGTTAGGGTAGGTAGGTAGGGTAAGGTAGGTAGTGTAGGTCAAACTCAAACTCAAACTCAAACTCAAACTCAAAATCATTTATTTCAATTAAAGCCGAAAAAAAAACCCAAATCTAAATCTCAATTAAAACATTTATAGGTACAGGTACTGTAGGTAGGTTGGTAAGCTAGGGTAGGGTAGGGTAGATAGGTAGGTTATAGGTAAGGTAGGGTAGAGTAGGGTAGGTATGTAGGTAGGTAGGGTAGATAGACAGGAACAGGACAACGTCTGTCGGGTCAGCTATTTTATAATATTACTATGAACTAGCTAATGCCCGCGATTTTATCTGCGTGAATTTCGGTTTATCTGTGAGGTTTTATT
Organism: Charanyca ferruginea; assembly: GCA_947361185.1. Lineage (NCBI taxonomy): Eukaryota > Metazoa > Arthropoda > Insecta > Lepidoptera > Noctuidae > Charanyca > Charanyca ferruginea. The sequence continues at coordinate 15,488,644 of OX376077.1, read as the reverse complement.
TTTTTGCGCAGCTTTCATTCTCTAAATAAACACAGCTTAAGTTACTTTGATAACACCAGCTATCTGCCTGTGAAAGTTTTGACAAAATCAGATCAGCCGTTAACGTAGAGACAAACAAAAATGTTAAAAAATATTTATTTGTTATTAGTACCTACAGTGTAAACCCGTTTGAGCCCGTGTGAGTACGTGTGGTGTCGGACGTAAAGAATAGCACCATCCCATATCTTCCCGTGGGTGTCGTAAGAGGCGACTAAGGGACTCACCAGAGAATGGGCAGCAGCGTTCTCTGTGCCTTTGTGACAACCATACTGCGATCGCCAACCCGCCTGCCAAGCGTGGCGATTATGGCAAAACCCCCCATTTCGGGGGAGGCCTATGCCCAGCAGTGGATGTCTTTCTGCTGAAATGATGATGATGACAGTGTAAACATTCAAGGGTAATTTGCGGACAACCTTTGAATAAACTTGATAGAGGAGAAAAGTTATATGCAGGTACAGAACCCATTTCTTTCATTAACTAAACGTATTTCTTTTTAATCGACTTCAAAAAGGAGGAGGTTATCAATTCGGATGTGTATATTTTTGTTTAATGTATGTTCGGGCATTACTCTGTCATATATAGACGAATTTGCAAAATTATTTTTTGTTCAAAAGAGGTTTATTCCGAAATGATTCCATATAAATTTTACCAAAATTGATCCAGCCCTTTTTGAGAATATCAACAAAATGTCAAAAAAAAAAAATTAGATGACGTTTTAGTTTCCTCAATCTATGGAGGTCTTACAATCTCTTTTAAGTGGGTCGCCGTTTCTTAATGGATTTGGGTGTTAAGGCAATACTAAAAAGCGAAAAATAAAACCGCCTTTATAAACTAAAAAGTGATAAATAACTTTAGCACAGAACACACTTACTTTACTTTCGGAAGTCGGTGGCAATACAAAACAACAAACACAAAGCCACCGTCACCGACTTCCAAAACCAAAGTAAGTGTGTTCTGTGCTAAAGTTATTAATCACTATTTAGTTTACCAAGGCGGTTTTCTTTTCTGAAATATATTGCGGTTGCCACATAAACTCATTGACTAAGTACTTTACTTTCATTTTGAAAGCATTTGAGAGTATCCATAAATCCAGCTTGAATTATGTTACTTAAATCCAACTACTTACAGGATTAAATCTCAGATCTTTGTACTTAAATCAGGTTTAGAGGCTGTAAATTACACTTTAACTTTTAATTTCAAATTCATAAACAAATTTCAGTAATAAAGAGTTCGTTAACAGATAATAAAGATTTGCAGTCTGTTATAAAATATAAAGTGAAACTATCAATTGAGAAATTCATTAATTATAAGTACAAAATTAATTGTTTGCTAGACAACGTAAAAGATGTAGATGGAACATTTTTAATTAAAATTATTTAGTTTTCATGCAATTGACTGACTAATGTAATTATATAATTATTTACCTATCTAGAAAATATAGGGTGACTGGTAATTAGTGTACGATACTTAAACACGTGATTGTGTTCATGATAACAAACAATTTTCCCGAAGAAAAAATGTTTTTTGTACTGGTTCACTTTTATCACAATAACACAACAGCCGTATGAAATTTACGCGCGCGCACGCCTGTGACCTAAAGTGAACCAGTACAAAAAACATTTTTTCTTCGGGAAAATTGTTTATTATCATGAACACAATCACGTGTTTAAGTATCGTACACTAATTACCAGTCATCCTATATATGAAAGAAGTCCGTGCCTAAATCAAAGCTGTACAGATCGATGGATCCATGATTGAGCTACGCTTGCCGCTGTCGTACCATGGATGGGTGACCATCGATTTCGCATCGATACCTCTCTGTGCCTCAGAAAGCACGTAAAGCCGTTGGTCCCGGCTGTCATTCGTCAGTCGTTATGGGTAGTAAGAAGCCAGAATGTCAGACAACCAGGCTTACCAAGGGGTATAGTGTTACCCACTTACTGGGTTGTGAAGGTCAGTCAAGCAGTCACCCCTTGTTTAGTCCTCCCCCCTTTCTTACTCCTCCGCTGTTCTTTTCTGATTAATTTCGTTGCGGGATCCAAGATTCTATAACTAATATTATCTGTCTTTAATTATTATAATAATAATAATAATAATCTTTATTTCCAGTTTTACAATTTAAGTTAGCACTAAGTTTATAATTGTTAGTTATATTACATAAATTGTAAGTTGACACAAAACTTATACACTTCTGACACCCAAGCTAAGATTGAACTTGTGTTATGGGTATCAGGGCTCTCAAGTTAACAACGGTTAGACAAAAATATGAAGTTCGGAGAATCTCGGTGTAGGTACCCTATACATAAACAGAAAATAAAGATTTAATAAAAGAAACTCAATTAAACTAATTAGTGAAAATTCCCATTGTATAGTGTTTGTGTTTGTTTGTGTTGTGTGGTTTTGTGTAGTGTAATGTTGTATTGTGTAGTGTTATGTAGTGTGTGTTGTGTTGTGGTGAATGAAGAATGTATTAGAGTTGTGGTACGTACTGTTTGGACGGAAGGGGTGTGGGTTAAATCTATGTATTGAGAATTTTTTCAACCTCGTCATAGCTAAGGCTCATAATCCATTTACAGACCCTCTCCTTACAGTCAAATTTATTGAGTGGGTAGATATTACATTGTTTGTTCACGTAGTTGTATATACGGCTACCAAGAATTCTGAAGTGACGTTCTGCATGTTTCGTTCTATGTCTTTCTATGGGACAAACGTTTGTGGGCCTACGTTTGGTCAAGAGATTTAGATCAAACTGTAAAGAAGCATGTTGGCGCAACGTACTGTTAAGCACAAAGAGCCGCCTCACGGACAACACCTGACATTCTTTGTACAATTGAGCCGTACTATACCGAAAGTGTTTAAAGGCCATGACCTTAAGGACAGCTCTCTGTGCCCTTTCCAATTGCAACATACTTGTCTTTGAAGCACCACCCCAGACCGTTATGCCATATGTTAATATTGACTGGCAAAGAGAGAAATAAACCATACGTAAGGTTTCAGCATCTGCACTATACCTCAGGCTTTTAAAGACGGCCATTAGTTTTCTAACTCTGCCAGACAATGCACCAATCTGAGCATTCCATGATATGAGGTTGTCAATTAGTACGCCAAGGTATTTAACACTGGTTTTCCTTGTCAAATGAAGACACGAGCATAGGTCCGAAGAAGAATCACAATTGGAATGAGCCTTAACTGAAAATGAGCTGTCAGGTTGAGAATTAGATTTGAGGGAGAGAGTAACAAAGTTCGTTTTATCAACATTTAAAGTTAAACTATTAGCCGATAGCCAAGACATAACAATGCTAAGAACAAATTCTGCCCTCCTACGGGCTTCGTTCCAATTTTCAGCATGTACTAAAAGAGCTGTATCATCCGCATATGTAAATATTGAGCAGTTTGGAAGAACCAAATCACACAGGCTGTTTACATATATTAAGAAAAGTGTAGGTCCCAAGATGGAACCTTGGGGCACTCCGAAGGTCAATCCGCACTCATCACTGACATATGTGGTGACTTTAACACACTGCGTTCGCTCAGATAGATAGCTCGTAAAGATAGCAAGTCCGAGACCCCTAACTCCAATTCTCTCCAATTTTTTGAGTAGGATGGGGACAGAGACGGTGTCAAATGCCTTAGATAGATCTAAGAATAGACCCAGGCACTTAGACTTTTTGTCAAGAGTATCAACAATTTCGTCAATTAAAGCAGCGAAAGCATCCTCGCATGACTTACCCCTCCGAAAGCCAAATTGACTGTCTGAGAGAATTTTACGGCTTTCCAGGTAAGACACAAGACGATTGTTTAGGACTCTCTCAAGAACCTTCGACAATGCTGGGAGGACCGAAATTGGTCTATAATTGTTGACACTGCCTCTATCTCCACCCTTGTACACAGGGTGAACGACCGCTCTCTTTAAAATTTTAGGAAAAACTCCCTGGGTGATACAGAGACCACATATGTGGGTGATGAGGGGCACAAGAGTCTGCCTGCTCAGTTTTAGAAGTTGTGAACTGATGCCATCCCATCCCGGGGCAGAATTGGTACGAAGCCCCATAATAATATTTTCAACTTCAGCGTGATCCGGAGGGAGAAGAACAATTGAGTTCATCTGAGCGTCGTCCCTGACGTAAGGCTCATGTAGCGTACCAGCATTTGTATGTTTAGTTGCAAGTTCTTTGCCAATATTTGCAAAATAATTGTTGACTAGGTTTAATGAAGACTTGCCATCCAGGTTGGACATAGACAATAGCTCTATCGGAGGAGATTTACATATTTGTTTGTTAATAATCGTATTTACAACGTTCCAGGTCTGTTTAGGATTATTTTTGGCGTTCACCAATTCATTTTTTTCGTGATTATTTTTTAGTCTATGCAGAAGCTTATTGCAAAAGTTGCGATAGCGAATATAGGTTAACTTCAGCGTATAATTGTCTGGTGTCTTTTTATGTTCTCTATGCATATTGTCCCTATTCCTTATACATCTTAGTAGCCCTGGAGTAATCCAGGGTTTGATTATTCTCTGCCTAGAAGGGATGCAACTGGTGATGGTATTTTTATGGATTATAGAAACAATTGTATTAATAAGAAATTCAGTAGCCCAACTAGGATTAGTCGCCGACAAGATGGAACCGAAATCAGTTTTTGCGATTTCAGAAACGACTTTAAGCTGATCTACAAACGAGCACTGGGACATGATCGGTAATATGACTATCCAGGACAAAAGATACTACGAATTTCAGGACTTTAATCATGACATGATCCAGGCAATTTTTTTCTCTAGTGGGGAGAGTATAGGCCGGCAGGAGGCCATGTGACGCAGTTAAATTCATGTATTCATTATAATTTGGGTCATTATTAGTTGTGCTGATGTTAATATTCATGTCTCCCATCAGAAATATATTTTTATGAGATGATACCAATGCTAGCACAGTATTGAGACTGTTTAGAAAGTTTACTACTTTGCGAAAGGTTGGCGGCCTGTATATAGCTATAATTACGATATCAGTGAGTTTGCAGATTAGGCAGTTTGCATCAGCAAACTCCGGCTCCTCAATATTGTGATGCAAATCTGAAAGAACGTAGATAACAAGACCATCGTTTTTATTTAAGCTAATAGTAGACGAGTAAACCGAATATCCCTGAAGAATTGGAATATTAGTATTTTTGTTTAGCCAACATTCCGAAAAAATTATCACGTGACATGTGATCTTTAAAGATGATAATAGCACAAGGACGCTATTAAAATTTTTATTAATGCTACGTATATTCAGATGTAGCACATTAATTGTTTTATTAGGGTTTCCTAAAATCTGATGGCATTTATCGGGGGCACAACTAAAGGATTCGTGGGACCCAAATGAATCTAAGCTATTTATTATATTATTTACATTATTCATTTTTATTTTATTAATTGGCATGTGCACATAATGATACCTATTTTAGTCATGGTTTTAAGGCCATAGCAGAACTGGTGATTCATCAACAATATAACCTGCGGTAAGCGATACGTTCGAAAATGTCCTCTAACACCTAGAATTATAGTGAGGCGAGATAAAAATCTCAAGATTAATAGACTTTGTGGCATGTGAATGATTTGAATGTACGGGAGTGAGTTGTGTAGTTGAGTAGTGCATTTTATAGTTTGGTTACGTTTTTGGTTTTTGTAAGTGTATGAATGTAACTGAGTTGGGAAGACACAAAAGGTTAAGAAATAATATATAGAATTATGATTACATAATATAGAAGCTAATGATACTTGATCAGTTAAGACATTACTTATTCTCATGCAGTATTTTTTGAAAGCTGGATTCAGAGGTTATTGTAAGTGGTGTAAACCGTGGTAATTAAAGTAAAAATAAATAAATAAATAAATAAAGACAGTTGAATCGTTTCTCTGGGACTCGTCGAGCTTCATTGCTCTGGCGCTTTTCTGGTGGTCGCCACTGTTGATTCTGGTTTACAGGAATTACTCTTCTTCTTCTCAGTCGTTCACTCTTGACAGAGTGGTCGTGGTCATGGGACGTCACTCACAACTGCGGTCGCAGCCTTCGCGATCCTTCTCTACCGGCCTCTGTTGGCTGCATGGCGAGCACACTCTGTCACAGGGAGCTTGGTGGCAGATTTGATGGAGTCTGTCCATCGGGTAGACGATGGACCACGTGGTCTCGTACCCTCTACCCTTCCCTGAATCACCAGACGCTTACACCTTCACAGGAATTACAGTGGTTAGGGAATAGTGTGGCGGGCTTTTCCCAAAAAAAAAAGTCACCCCTTGTAAAAGTCTAATATTCAGCTGCATCCGATTAGAATGGATACCGATCCTAACGTTGGGCTAAGTAGATGATGTATGAAAATCTGGGTTTACATAGATTGTCTAGTGAATTGATCATTATACCCAGTTCGATAACGTTTTCATATATTTTATCCTTTATCAGTTAAGAAGGTACTTGTAAGAAATATAGCTTTCAGATACTACATTCCAACCGAATAAATTGTTACTTTTATCAGCCCCTATACTCTCATTGCTAGTTGTGGAGCTTCTTATCAACACCTAGGTACAGTTTACTGAAAAATTGTGTAGATAAACGATCGATGTTTGACGACACGGTTGGCGCAGTGGCTGAGCGATCGACTGCTGCGCAGCGTGTTGCGGGTTCGATTCCCGCCCAGGGTAAACATTTGTGTGATGAGCACTTGTGTTTGCCTTGTGTCTGGCTGTTGTTTATCTATATATGTATGTATTTACAAAAAAAAATGTATTTGTGTATGTATATCAGCTGTCTGACACCCATAGTACAGGGTCTCCCTAGTTTGGGGTCAGATGGCCGTGTGTGAAAATGTCCCCACATATTATATTATAAGATGTTCTTTATACATTCTATTATTTCTACCATAATACTTTATTTATTTAATAATAATTGATTTATAAGTATACTAGTGACCTGCCTTGGCTTCTCACGGGTGCAATGTAGATAAAACTATACGTATAAACCTTCCTCTTGAATCACTCTATCTATTGCTCAAAACTGCATTACAATCCGTTGCGTTGTTTTAAAGATCTAAGCGTAATTTAATTTTTTTGGCGTTTCTTCATACCCACGTTGTATAAATAAACCAAATAATATATGAATAAACCCAATAAACCTTTATTTGTTATTTTTTCCGGGTTGGAAAATCCTCATGGATGTCCTCCGCCCTGGGGCGGGCGGAGGGGTCTGTCAGACTCTTACCGACTAAAAATCACCCTGGTGTTCCATCTCACACCTACGTCAACCAAACCTAAATATCGGGTAAAATATTTTTTATTCACCCGATATTATGTTTAGACTATCAGGAATTTCATTTCAGTAGGTACATACATATAATTCTGTAGAGGAAATACTTAAGTACTTTACATGACGTACAAAAACTGAACCTAAAAATAATATTAGATAATTTAAGTTACTTTACGTATGCTTACAATCCTTCGATCTTGTTTGAATCAACATAAAATACCGAAAGGCACTGTTTTGACGCCCTGAATACGAAAGTTCCCAACAATATTTGTTTTAGCTCCATCTACGATAATGTTCGTTAGATATTGTAATTTATGTAATAAAGCGCTTTTTGGCTTCAGCATTGCGATGTTTCAAGCGGAGCCTGAAATTGCGTGGAGATATTTGGCACGAGTATTTATTAATAGATTCTTATTAAAATAATTTACTATATAGCTTAGTTTGAATTTATATTTTTAATCTAACGAGCAAAGGATTTCGAAATCTGGCCCTTATCATTGTATTAGTTCGTAAAAAAAAAATGTTGGACCCCCTTTTAAACATACTGCGCACACGGGAGAGTGTGAAATTTGGCTTAGTGAATGTTTTTATAAAGATGACTGACTGATAGCAGAAAGCAAAAATTTATTTATAAAAATTAATGTTCTAATCTCGACCACCCACACCACCACCACTACCACCGATACCACTAGTTTAGTATTAACATATAAGTAATACGGGTATGTTAATAACTATAGAAAATGAAGTCTTCTGAGAATGTCATTATTATATTATCATGATTCGGATTAAAATAATGTTCGAAACTTTTTTATCTAACTTTTGGACTTGGCCATTGGAACTTTACCCCAGTTCTCGATACCTATATAGGTATATATAGTCCTTATCAATTTCGATAAAGGTGACCCTTTATAAAAAACTATTTCCTTGTGTGTGCCCTAATATGACTCGCCAGACCGAATTTTGTTTTAAATACCACTCACAACGAATACAGTAAAGTTGGCCTGCAGTGTTAAAAGTACAGGTGTAGGAGGGTTTATATATCTCTCTTTATGCGTTTGGCGCTTCTCGTTCAATGCGTCATGTCGCTTTTGCTCAAATAGTTTTACATTTTTATTGATAGTAGAGCGAAAAGACGACCTATTCGAAGCGAGCCTCTCCCAACCTTTAGGGATACTTCTCGGTACCTACAATAACTAGGGACAAGAATATAACATAATTATTTACTATAATTATACTTTCGGTATGTAGTGGAGGAATAGTCGCACCTGTGATTAACATAAATGGTGCCTTAATTACACAACCTTTAGAAAATATACCTAAAGGTCGTGGGTACATAATATTTTGGGGAAAATACCAACCTAATCACAAAATAGTTCCACTTTCAAAGTTCGCAAGCCGATCCGGGCCGGATTATGCCGCGCCTCGGATCTTCGTGAATTATTAGTTTAATACCGTCCGGACGGCCGGCCCGTAATTGGTCTATTAACACTTCGCCAAATTGCCGATCTCCGATTGTGGTTTACGAATAGCAACCAGCTACGACTGTTAGTAACTTATGTAGCTGATGAGAGTAGGTTGGTAGGTATGGAAGTTGAGAAAACTTTGATCATTAAGATTTATAATTGGGTTTTTTTTGTATACATTTTTCTACAGAAACTTTTTTCTGTTTATTTTTAAAAGAAGGTTCTGGCAGGACTTATGCAAGCCTTTGTTTAGCTTTAGGATAGTATAATGGTTCACATTAAATAGTTTTTTCATCGGTTTCTTTGTCATCCAGAGACAGCTCAAATGTACAATATTTTTGCGATGTTGAACTACAAAAAAAAAATATATATATATATATATATTTAATCTTACACTACCTGCCTTATATTTTCGGTACAAAAACTAAGGTCAAACAGTATTACTTCATTATTTTTTTTTTATAAATGCAACTTTATCGAAAAGTCTAAAATGACGACCATGACAAATGTGAGTTCATAAAAAATATATCCATAATTATAAATATCTACTTCAAAAATAGGCACCTACGATTCCATTTTAAGTACTGTAACAAAACCATTTGCATTTATATTTTATTGACACAAATTATGAACAAAATCCCTCGAACCGTTAGCAATTAAAATAACACTTTTTCACTTGTGACCTACAACGCCACTATAATTACTGTAACGCCACCCCAACATTTACTTTTACACATTATTCAGAATTGTAATATTTAGGGCTCCCATAAACATACAAATGTTTTATTGAAAACTACCTGACCCGACAAACGTTGTCCTGACAATATTGATGTTTCAATTTAAGAAAACTGTTTAAACCTTCCCTAGACTTCCACAAATACCTATTTCAAGACCAAAATTTGCGAAATCGGTATCAGACCCGACAGACGTTGCCCTGTCCCTATTCGAGCCTACCCTCTTTTTTTTTTTTTTTAAATTTTCTCGCAATTTAAACCTTCCTCTATAAATATTTCAAGCCAAAAATTAGTCAAATCAGTTCAGCCGTTCTCAAGTTTTAGCGCAACTAACGAACAACGATTCATTTTTATTATATAGATGATTTTAAAAAGCGACTTCATCAATGTTTTTACCCAAGTTTCTTAGTGGACGAAAATGTTAACACTGTACATACAGTAATTACTAGTCGCTTAGGCCATTCAGCATCACCTTCAACTCCTGCAGAGACTATTATGATGACGATATCATCCACAAAAACGTAGATGCGAGATGTACTGACCGTTGATGTTTACGCCCCGTTCTTTCCAATTAAGCGTTTTGGAAACGTCCTCCTACGCGTTTGTTAACAGTTTCGGAGAGATGACACCTTCCTGTCGTACCCTTCGATGCAGTTTGTACATACAAAGGACGGGGCACTAAACCAATCCTTAAGGCTGCTCTCTCGAAAAAAGCTTGAAAGAAGCATGCAGATGAAGCAACTTTTCGTCGGCATTTACAGAGAAATCACATCTGAAAAAAATTGATAGTAATCTACATGATATGATACGTAATTTGGTTTAGCCACAATTTCTCTAACGGTATCACATAATAAGAAAAAAAAGAATGTCAAATCACCTCCAAATCATTGAGATGAAACCATTTTACTCCTTAATTTCTTATCAAAAGAAAATAAAAATAATATCTAATGCTTTACGATACAAAGGAAAATGATTTGGTTTTGTTACTTTTTACAAATATGTATTATTTTTATTACAATAAATTAAAAATGCGTCTGATTAAAGACTGCGTCTACATCACCCCCGCACTCGTCCACAAATTCAGTACGGGCCAAATGTTCAAGGTTATTGGCATGTATACAAGCCTTAAGTAGGCATCATCATCATCAGCGAAAGACGTCCACTGTTGAACATAGGTCTCCCCCATAGAACGCCGCAACGAACGGCAACCTGCCGCTTGCATCCACCGGTTATCCGAGACCAACGCTGCATCTTCCGTCACATGGTTACCACTCGAGAACATCGCTCGAAGAATCGATAACTGATGGGGAAAAAAGCCCATCAGTTATCGATTCTTCGAGTGATGTGGCCTGTTTATTGCCATTTCGATTGCATGTTTTGAGAGCTATGTCGGTGACCTTCATTCTTCGGCGAATTTCCGGATTCTATCACGCAAAGAAACTTTAAGCATAGCTCTCTCCATGGCTTGCTGCGTGATTCAGAGCTTCTCTAGAAGGCCAGCAGTTAAAGATCATGTTTAAGGTGGGTATGTAGGTAAAGGTATATTCTCTCGACGGCGGCGGCGGTCCATCTTAATGTAGATTAACCAAGTTCGCAGAAGATTATAGTGCATAAGTGAGTACACAAACCCAGTGCACTCCGTTTTACTTCAATCCTATAGTTCGATGGGATGGCAATCCGACACGAACGGGGAGAAATCAGACGCAAGACCAACAGCTTTTCGTGATATCTACCTCATACCACCGATATTTAAACTCCAGGATGCGACTGAGAAATAGTCTTCTAATGAACTCCTCATCGCATTGCAGTCATGTTTGCGACCGTGAGACCTAAGGGACAAATCATACCGTGGCCAAAGATTGTGGCAATTACAATAAATCACAATATATGCTTAACTTGAAAAACTGATAAAAAATGCGATAGATCTAACAGACTGTGGAATTCACCACCCGCCTCTCTGTTCCCCGATAAGTACAATCTGGGTATCTTCAAGGCATGAATGAACCAGTTCACCCTAGGCAAGCGTGCTCCATCTTAGGCCGCATCATCACCTAAGATCAGGTGAGTTGCGGCCAAACGCAAGCCTATTAGAATATTAATAAAGTATTGCGACTAAATTACTACAAAGTCTCACCATGTGTAAATGCCCTTGCATAAGGCTGTTACAAAGAAAAATACGAAATACCTTGTAATTTCATGTTAAGGAAAAAATTACAGGCGGTAGTTTGAACGCTACAATTTATAGTCTAATTAGTCAATGTTCCAAGTCGCCGAGCACACATAATATACCGTCATATTTCTTACCCGGGGATTTCTAGTATTATTTTTCTTTATTTGTTGAAAATTGTATGTACGAATTGTTTGAGTGTATTTTGTGGTTTTTCGAAGTGTTAGGTAGGTACATGAGCAATACAACTGATTGTCTAGTGCGATTTTTTGAACCTAGTAGCTTTTGCCTATGATTTAATCCGATTGAATGTCGTGGATTCAAAAGCAGCCTATGTCCTTTCCTAGGGTTCAAGCTACCTTCATATCTAAAAATCTATTCAGCTGGTCGTGATAACGTAACAGACTTTCACATTTTTAATATTAATATGGCTAAGTAAGTGAATGGATGGATACGATTGCGTTCACCTATGTCAATTCTGTCTGTGTCGCTGTCCGTGTGGTGTTGGACGTAAAGAATAGCACCATCCCATATCTTCCCGTGGGTGTCGTAAGAGGCGACTAAGGGACTCACCAGAGAATGGGCAGCAGCGTTCTCTGTGCCTTTGTAACAACTATACTGCGATCGCCAATCCGCCTGCCAAGCGTGGCGATTATGGCAAAGCCCCCCTTGGTGAGGCCTATGTCCAGCAGTGGACGTCTTTCGGCTGAAATGATGTCAATTCGTATGCCTTGATAAAATTGTTTCCAACTATTGTCACTAAAAAACTTCTGTAAAATTCTTCTAGTATATAGGCGCTATATCAGTTTCAGAAGAATTTTACCCTTACGCGATCGAGCCGAGTATATAAAAAGTCACTTTATGCGATTTGAAGTGTTTATTTCACGTTGGAGCTTTCGGTGGCGGATTTTGGAGTTGACCGTCCCAATTATTAGCATTCATTTCAAGCACGTGGATACTTTAATATCGTTGGGGACTGTGTGCATATAATTAATTAAAACAGATACTGTGTTCATTTGCTGGAAAACCTTATCTGTTTCAACAGAATACTGCACCCAGTAAAAAGCTGCAACAAAACACGAAGTTTACCTACATCGTTATAAGTTCGATACAGGTGTAAGTTTAAAACTATAGCTAACAACTTTGTATGCTACAAAGGCCTTCCTATCTTAGCCTTAGGCTATACTGGGAACTCTAGAAGTCTATCAAGGGAGGTGTCGCAAATTCCTAACTAGGTTTGTTTAAAACTATAACACATGTTAGTAGGTAATCTCAGAACATTCTTGCTATTTAAACTAAGGGTATAAGCGGATGATTGGATGATTGTTCCAGCAACAATGCAATAAGACATTTTCAGTTGTATGAAATTACGACCAGCAAAGTCAAAGCCAAAACATTTTAAGCCGCTAATTAAACATAAATGTAAAAAAACAGTCACTCGATGGCTCCTAAGTCTTGATTATATCAAAACGGAAAAGATTCAAAGATTCAAGATTAATTCAAAAGTAAAACTAAATCATCGGATTGCACCAAATTTGCGTACCTGCTCGCATAGTTCACCCCATAACCTTATATTCATATTAAACGCTCACAACCACAACAATAGCATACACACACACACGCACACGCATACACACTCACATATACACCCCACACACACACGCACACACACACACTCACACACACACACACACACACACACACACACACACACACAATTTGTCAAGTACAACTCGTTTTTAACAAAACTAAGTAATAATATATATATCTAGTAGTCTATACTTTCTTATAGTTTGGTCTAATTTGATAATTATAAGCGTTGTAATGTCGTATCTTCTAATGTTCAGCTTTTATATTTTTTATTTCTATATGAAAGAGCACTGATTTCCGAGATACAGGTTCTACCTAGTTTGGAAGTCTGGAGCTCATATAGTTAAGCTGCCTAATTCTTGGATTATAAATATGTTTAGTTCTTATAGTATCTCTGTATTAGACTAAAGGGTCTAGTCCAAAAACATGATTATATTATTATTATTATTTATTTCAATAGACCGCTAAAAGAAACTTTTGAACGTCATTTACAAAAAATATTTGAATCAAGATGGAAATAATGGAGGCACGTTCAATATTTTTTTTCCAAGAAAAAGTCAATTATTTTTCAAAAGAAAAGTAAAAGTGTTTATTTTTTAAATAAACATAATACTTAATATTTTGTTATAACTACAGGAATTATATAATTACACGTGAATATGATGAACCAAGCATAAAAACCACTACAATAAAATCATTTATTTCAAATAAAAATCTAAATAATAAAATTATTTACAATTCTAGGAAAAAGGCAGGGAGCTCAAAGGGCATCAAAAAACTCGTCCACATCGCTGTCAACGGGACACGTGCCCAACAGGCTGGCAGCATTGCCACGTTGTATGGCAATGCCGATTCTTTGACCCAAGAATAGACCAATAAAGTGTGTCAAAAGAAATACAAGTTAGGAAATGATAGCTAAATTATATTCATAGATTCATAGTGTTTACATATTTACAAATATTAAAACTGCAGAATAGAGTTACCATTCCATATATTTCAACAAATAATAAAGCAGTATGTGAGCTAAAGTAATATTTATGTTCTGTTTAGGTACACTTTTTAAATAGGACTAATTACATTTTAAAAACAAACGCTCAAAATAAAGATCTAACAGGCAAAACACAAAATTATTCCAAACAATTCACTCCTAAATTAAATTCATAAAATCGCAAACATCAAATTATCAAACCTCAAAACCACGAATTAACAACATAATATTAACTCTCAAATGAGAACGTAATTGAAAAACAGTCGCTTCTCATAAATTGAATTAGTGCAACTTAAGTCCATTTGGAACTAAACTAAATTTTATTACGCTACTCGTAAATGAGAGCCGTATTTATTAAGAGAATTATTTAATTGTGTGCCGGTAATGTAACTATGTACTGCTAGTACACAGTGTCACTTAACTTTAGTTTAATGGCTTTTTTCTTGATTTATTTTTTACATTCTCTATTGAACTGTTTTTACATATAGAAGCAACAAGAGTAATGTAACCAGTATTTTGTAGAAACTTGATTTAAAAAAGTGTCCGTGGAACTTCTGTCTCGTTCTTCTCCCTAGAGACCTACCTACGTTTTGGAACGAGCAAGTAGCTTCAATTTTTAACCGACTTCAAAAAGGAGGAGGTTATCAATTCGAATGTTTATATTTTTTTTTATGTATTTTCTGGCATAACTCTGTCATATACCGAGATTTGCAAAATTCTTTTTTTGTTCGAAAGGGGTTTATTCCGAAAAGGTCCCATATAAATTTTATCAAAATTGGTACAGCCCTTTTTGAGAAAATCAACAAATTCCCAAAAAACTTACTTAGACGACGTTTTAGTTTCTTCAATCACTGGAGGACTTACAATCTCTTTTAAGTGTGTTGCCGTTTCTTAATGGATTTGGATGTTATGGCAACACTAAAAAGCGAAAAATAAAAAGTTTTTTCAAAAAAAAGAAAACCGCCTTCAAAAACCAAAAAGTGATAAATAACTTTAGCACAGAACACACATTACTTTACTTTCGGAAGTCGGTGGCAATACAAAACAACAAACACGAAGCCACCGCCACCGACTTCCGAAAGTAAAGTAATGTGTGTTCTGTGCTAAAGTTATTTATCACTTTTTGGTTTTTGAAGGCGGTTTTCTTTTTTTTGAAAAAACTTTTTCTTACTTACTAACCATGGCACCGGCATGCCGGACTCTTACCAGCTAAAACCACCGCGGTGTTCCAACTCTGTCAAGTCTCCTAAGTCAATCCAACATCTGTCAATAATTAAATTAATTACTTCAAACTAAGTCAATATGACAAAATGTGTTACATACAGAAATATCAGTTCAATGACGGACCAAAATATGCCTAGATTAGATTTAAAATTAATCAGCGTTAAATATCCAAAATTACATTTATAAACATTAATAACTACAAAAATAATATTAAAAATATAAAAAAAACAATAGCCTAGAGAGGGAATAGGATCCAAGCATTTCAAATCTTATTAGGTACTACCCTGTAGTTTACTCTTTTTATGTAATATTGCGTCTCTAAGCAATAGAGGTTTAATCGCTTTAATGACATATAACTATATTATTACTAGCACAACATGTTGTGCTGGGGCGGCTGCTGCAGGTGCCGAAAACCTCAAACGGCGCAAATATAATAGCCTTCTTGGAAGCTATATATTAGAGCCGTTTGGGGTGGAAACTCTAGGGCCATGGGGTCCGAGTGCCCATATTGTTTTTCCCAGCCAGCCTGTTGGGCACGTGTCCCGTTCACAGCGATGTGGACGAGTTTTATGATGCCATTTGAGCTCCTCTGCCTTTTTCTTGAAATTGTACATAATATTATTAGA
This sequence comes from Charanyca ferruginea, assembly GCA_947361185.1. Classification (NCBI taxonomy): domain Eukaryota; kingdom Metazoa; phylum Arthropoda; class Insecta; order Lepidoptera; family Noctuidae; genus Charanyca; species Charanyca ferruginea. Next base: position 15,472,542 of record OX376077.1, on the reverse strand, counting down.
TTTTAAAGATTTGTATATAACTAAAATTGTAATTGATAAATAAGACAAATAAATAAATCACTATATTATTTTATTTATTTGCTTGATTAATGCATAATGTACAAATATACAATGTGTATAAAATACAATGTATTTGTTTAATGCACATACCAAATTAGAATTATCTCTCGAGTCTGCAAAAAAAAAAACATTATCGACATTCGACATTCATTTGATTCATTACGACTTTCGTACACTGGCGGCCAATTTGATTATGACACATATTATCAGATACGTAGGTAATAAAAAAAAAATAAAAAAAAAGCCATTTATTCCATATTTCTAGGTTCCATTTCTAAAGTTGTTAGTAGTATTAGTAAATTTACTCATTGAATATTGTTAGTATGATTAGTTTTCTTTTATTGAAATATGGACCCCTTTTTGGGTAAGGCCTCCTCCATCTTTTTCCATAGACGTCACCCTCCACGTAGGTAATACGCATAATAAAGTTGCGCTGTGATGTACTTCGATTAGAAAAATGAGGTAGGTGCCTGTTAGGGATTCGTTCCGCTTAGCCCGCTTAGCATAACAATAGCCAAACCTGCTACCAATCAACAGCCACGCACTGTTATGTTGATTGGTTGACCACAACTTTTTTACGTTTTCAATTTATTTTCCAAATACCTTTGTATGTGCAAGCCTAGTAAAAAATTAAATAAAAATATCTACGTTTTTTTCATCCCTGCGAAAGGCCAAACCATAACTTTTCCTTTTACGCCGCCGTCCAAAAAAGCGAAATATCGTTATCGAATAAATGGCACGGACGTTGATTACGGCTCAGTACACTGGCGGCCAATTGCTGATCACATATCGGACACGACTCCGAAACAAAATGGCTGCCAGATTATCTGCTGCGGCAAAAATATCAACTTTATTTTTGCTTTATGAATATTGGTGGAATAAAAGGGTTTTATTTTGGTATCAAAATGGTGGCTACTGAAGGTTTTTAAATGGATTTAATACTAGTACGTCAATAGGTGTAGCTATGCAAGGGTGGAATTGGTTAAACAACAAAAAGGTGTACATTTGTGCTTAACTCTGATGTTGGCATGACTATTAAGTGCTTGCCTTTGCCCGCGATTTCGCCCGCATGGAAGATAAGTATCTTCAAAAAAAAACATATTATACGGCAAAAAAAAAAAATCAAAGAAAGCAAAGAAAATTTCACTGATATAAAGCAACTTTATGCTTGTGACCTTGAAACTGAAATTTAATTTTTGAATTGAATTTTTAATTTAATAATTTAATTTTGATTTTTGAAAGCAAAATTTCCGTTTTAAGCGAACCAGAAATTTCAGAAGTTTTCTCATATAAACAAAAACACACTGTACCTTTTTATAATATTTATTTTAATAGGCAGGTGGTATGACTTGTATAAAAATAGAATCTTTGAAAACCATTTCCACGAGTTTTTTTTTTGTTTGTATAAGAAGTCAGTAATAGGAAAATAAGAAGCCCTTTGCCCTGAATGGGTAAAATACGGCTAATAGAAAAAAAAAAGAAAATTGGATCACCTCATTTTTCAATCCTACTTGAAAAATATATTTTTGTATCAAATAAGACTTAGTACTTTTGGAAACAACAATGGCAAATTTTTTAGGTCATTTAGTTGAGCCTATTACTAATTTTCTGTTAGACTGGCTATCATCATCTGCCGAGCCTTCTGGTCTGACCTTTTCAACCCACTTCTCAACCTTAGGCCGCATTATCACTTAAAATCAGGTGAGTTGCGGCCAAACGCAAGCCTTTTAGACTATAAAAAATAAACAAGTTACTAGGTAAACCGATACTCCTTGGTAACACGGGTTGTCAGACTTTCTGACTTCTGACTACCGGTTACGACAATCAAAGATCTACGAATGACAACCGGGACCAACGGTTCTTACGTGCTTTCTGAAGTACGGAAATGTCTCGGCATAAAAATGGTGGTCACCCATCCATAGACCAATAGCTTCAAGAGTAGCTTAACCAGGGCTGAATGATTTAAATGACTTTTTCTTAGTCACGAACGTCTCTGTGTATTTGTTATATATTAGATGTTCATCATCATCATCATTTCAGCCGCAAGACGTCCACTGCTGGACATAGGCCTCCCCAAGGGGGGGGGGGGGGGGTTTGCCATAATCGCCACGCTTGGCAAGCGGGTTGCGATCGCAGTATGGTTGTTACAAAGGCACAGAGAACGCTGCTGCCCATTCTCTGGTGAGTCCCTTAGTCGCCTCTTACGACACCCACGGGAAGATATGGGATGGTGCTATTCTTTACGTCCAACACCACACGGACTATTATATATTAGATGTTACCTCTCCAGAAACACTATTTTCGACCACAAAAAAATAATTTGCGCACACCAAATTAATTAATCAAAATGGAATAACACCAAAACATATTTTTTTTCCTGCCCAGAATCTTCTACCAGTAGTACTTAATTACACGTCTTATTTGTCTTACACGTCACAGGATCACGGCCACTCACCGGACGTTTATGTTCAATACCGGACATTTTCCGGACAGCGCGTAGTTTCGGTAATTTGTAGGGACACGATATGTCGACGTCGACGGCCGATATCATCAAATCTGATGAATCTGTTGCTATCAATTATGGCTATCATCGGTGTAGATTGTTGCTTCCGACGTAATGATGGATGAATTTTGGGTGTAATGAATGAAGCTGTGTAGGTAGTTATTATTACTATTATGTTTTTTGTTGTAACATTTTCCTGGTATTCATTTTTCTTTGCTCGCTCTTATAAATACATGGTTAATAAAGCTAAAAGGAAAAATTTACATAGAAAACATTGGTAAGCAAATATTACTTTATAAAAATAACTCCATTCTCATTTCCAGCCATATTTTTTGTTATTATATCTGAAATAAAGTGGCAATTACAATTTTGATATTAAATAATTCTGCTTATTCACGTCAAAGAGCGGTTTACGTAAATATGAAAAAAAATAACACTTCTGCCGCCGGGAAAACAGAAAAATACTGCGTAACCTTTTTCCCAAAAATATGTTTCGCTCAAGTGTGTAACAACTACACTCTAGTTATCTATTTCGCACATTACAACTCGAGTTGTTCCACAAAAATCTCGCGAGCCGATAGTGGAAAAATGTTCGATGCAGTGCAAAAACAGAAAAACGAGAGAGAAAAAAATACATTTCTCCGGGCAGTGATTTACAGCGCTTTGATTGTCGACGAAAACTCGAATAAATATTTATGGTAGGCTGTTACGTGTGACACCGAGTGTAATATGACGTCACAACGCATAAATCTGGAAGCGACATGCCAGTTTGCTGTTTTGTTAATTTTTTTATTAAGTTTTGATCTGTGATTGGTGAAAATTGGTTCGAATCGAGGATTTATTATTCGATAACTTCACGTATATATTTTTTTCTTTAGGGTATGAACACACTTTGGGGAGTAATAATCCTTTTAATGGGGGCGTTACGGTCTTTTATTTCTTGGTCATCATATCTACCACTATCCTCAACAATTGTTCGTCTATTTGCACTGTCGATAAGCGGTATCAGCTCAATCGATCGGATTGGCACGTTGATTGAGAGGCTGCGTATTCAACCCCAAGACGTTGCACGAAATGATTAATATCCTACCTCCTACCTTTGAACTAAGCTTATACATGATACAAAAGATTAAAACGCCAACACAACAAGCATTGCTATTAATTATTTAAATGATCATGTAAACAGTTTACATTATCATTTAAATAATTAATAGCAATGCTTTTGGAACAAAATAAATACAAAACTGTTTAATTGATGATAACTGCAAAGTTAAATCCTGCCTATTGAGAAAAAATTCAAAAAACCCCAGTCACAGACAAAACTCGATTAGATCTGTGGAATATCATCCATTCATCAACTAGAAAAAAGCTAATAATCTTATTTAATAATATCCAATAAACTACGATTCCACAGACAGACATAGATCTGTACACAGATATTTACGTTAAACTTATAGACCTCTCTGTTTTCGTTGGGAGTTAATAAATAGGCGTTATTAATATCCATTAAAACAAAAGAAGGTAAGTTCTAAATCCTAATTAAAATCAAATTATAATGGAATACCTGCGTCTCTATACCACGTCTAGTTATTTAGTTACCCTTTGTAACAGGAAACATATTGTCAAGCCGTTTTGCAGGTACAATCGCCAAAAGAGATAAGTTACCAGAGTAGTTGAATTTGGGAGCGGTGAATGCTTATGAAAATCCCTCATCCCCGGCAATAGGCAGAGGTGGAACACTGCTGTGAGTTTAGCTGGTAAGAGTCTCTCCGTTATCCCCACGATAAAGGAAGTCCATGAGGATTTCCACCGAGCACCACAAAAAAAAAGAAGGGTAGTCAGAAATAGTTGAAGTTTACATAGAAACCGACGAATGTTGTTTTATAATATGTGGGGACATTTCACACAAGGCCATCTGACCCCAAACTAGGAAGACCCTGTACTATGGATGTCAGACAGCTGATGAACTTATAGATAAACAACTCCCAGGCACAAGGCAAACACAAGTGCTCATTACACAAACATTTACCCTGGGCGGGAATCGAACCCGCAACACGCTGCACAGCAGTCAACCGCTCAGCCATTGCGCCAAACGTGTCGTCAATAAATGAAATAAAATAAAATTAAGCTATTGAATGCCATTGACCTCTTAAGTTGCAAAACGTTCGCATGGCTGAGACGCCACCGCCAACTAAATGAATTTTCAAAATTTTACTAATTTTAAAACAATACTTTTATTTTGCATGAGACTGATACTGACTGTTAATGGCATACTGACTGTTAATGAATTTCACTAGGCTTGGCGTCAGGCGTGAAGTTTCGTAAAAAGACGCTGGGGCGCAAAAGGTTAATTGAGAATAAACGGTTCATTAATTTAATTTATTTTAATTCGAAAACATCCATCGGTTTATAAGTAAACTGTTTCCAAGTACCTGTAGGTCAATTCTGTAAAATTAAAACAACAACTCGCATCTCACATCGCTATTCACTCTCACTTCGCATAAGGTCCAAACCTTGATATATTTGACACTTTGAATCGGGTGCGAAGTGAGCGTCGAAGTGACGGGGAAATTACCTTACAAAATGCCACTTCTTACGTCATCTCCTACTGTAACTGTCAAAATCTCCCTGCAAATTTAGTTCAACTCGCTGACACGCTCGCAAGGGTGGCGCTAGTGTAAATTCGAATTATCAACCGAGTTTTTAGAATGCCAATCAAGAAACTCACAGCGGATTCAGATTCGAAGTTTAGAATGAGGTCTTACAGAATCACACCCCAGGTTACCTTTCTCTTTTGTTGACTGTACGTGTTACCTCATAATATAACTCTCGCAGTTTTCCGGTAACAAGCCAGGACTTCTTGTTTGTTAGGGTTTCGCGGTAAAGGTTTTAACTGCATGATGTTGAACTTTAGTTGGACAAATGAGTTAGATGTTGTGATAGATGATGTTACACGGTGACTTGTAGTGTGTGGAAGCAGGTACCTGATTAAGGAAAAAAAGAGAAAACATGAACGCGTCAAAAAATTGTTAACTTAGAATTTTGAACCTTATTACATAAATAAACAAAAAGATTGTAAGAGTAAGAGGTGTGTGTATTGAAGAGAACATGAACGCGTCAAAAAATTGTTAACTTAGAATTTTGAACCTTATTACATAAATAAACAAAAAGATTGTAAGAGTAAGAGGTGTGTGTATTGTAAAAGTAAGAGATGCGTTCGATTGCCTTTGTGAACACTATTAACCACGATCATTAAAAACTACAAAAATAATTATTTTTTTAACTTTCTATCTTTTTAGTTAATTTAATAAATAAGTTTTAAAACTTTATTTTAACAACTTTTCACGTAATCGGGTTTTTTGTTATTTCAATATTCTTTTTTAGTTTCCGTAGTGAATTAATTAATTTGTTGTTTTTAGCATTCCAAATTACATTTTAACATATAAGTTGTATTTATTTTTGTAAGCCATTTATAAAATTGAATAGGTACCCCACTCGATAGGTTTTGAGAGAAAAATATATGCCAAAAATCGACCATATTAATATTTTAAATTTTGATAAACTCAGTGTTACTTTCACAATAAATTAAAACAAATCTAACGAGTCATTACCTAATGCATGCATCAAACCGTTTGGGCTACAGAGCGTGCCAAAGAAATATACATAATTATATTATACAACCCGTCCTCACTCGTAGTCGGGTAAAAACGTTTAAAATCTAGTCGTTATTATCATTTCAGCGACAATCGATGTCAAAATATTTAGGTAAAGAGACATTTTTGCAGATTGAGACTAAAGATTTTAAAACGGTCGTTCCTTAAAGTTACCGGAATAGCCCCATGGTATTTGTTTTTGTAGATGTTTTTGCACCGCTATTTATTTGCCATTTAAACTTTGCCCAAAGGAGATATTTGTATCGGAAAAAGTTGTGACACGATGGGCGACAAGAATACGAAAAAAAAAGGTTTTTGAATAGGTACCCGCCTTTCGTATCCGTGATACATGTTTTGTGACTTGTGAACTGTTTACCTATATCTATAAAAGAGGCTTTGTCAATATTATTGGCCCGTGCAATTATATATTATCTGTAAAACTAATCCATGATTCCATTGAAATTCTAGTGAGTAACGGCTTCAAAGAAATTTTCAATTTTATTTTAATACGTTTTTTTTTTTAATTTTCTATTAGGCTTGCGTTTGACCGCAACGCACCTGATCTTAAGTGATGAATTATACGAAAAAATACAAACATCAAGATTCTTAATATTTTTTTATGTCCACGACATGAAAGGTTAATTTCAAACGTCCAATTACATTGTTTGTGATTACACTCAAAAGAATATAGTCGTAAATTCTTCGATATAAACTTTCAACAATTTTGCGAAGTGTAATAACTCAACACTGTCAAAAATATAAAAATGAGAGTAGTTTTAAATAAAGGACACTCCCACCACTCTCTTCAAGATGAAATTTGAAAGTGAAATTTCTTAATAACGTTGAAAGAAATGAAAAAATGCTTCATACAAATTGTGTGACTATTAAAATATGCTACGGAATTTCTATATAAGTTAAAATCGTAATATTGCAGCGGTTAGGCGCCTGGCTTTTATGCATGAGGTAGTGGATTCCAAATCGGCAAATACCAATATGACTTTTCAATTCTTAGCTGGCACTTCACATGGCATATTTGTACAAATGTTCGCCTTATTTGGATAATGTAAAATATGCACACTTATTTACATAATAATTGGCTCGCCAACGAATCACCGCTCAGGCTGGCAGTCCGACAACGACTGACTGCCTTATTTTTTTATTTATTTATCTTCTTTTTTTTTTCGGATTGGCATCTCGCAGGTCACCCTAGGAGGTTGTCGGCTGCTTAACCGGACTTTCCAGGGGTGCCTTAAAAAATATTATTTTTAGGGCCTCCAACCAGGGCAAAATAACTTACAAACTAAGCGACTACACGCTAAGGGCACCCCCTGTGGGGTACGAGCCTCGGCTTAGGGCGTCGCTGGGAGAGGACAGCAAAGGGACAGGCTGGATCGGATTTCCATTATTTAGGGACGAATTTAAAACTACAGGCTCAGCGGCGCGGGCTGTGTCGAGCAAGGGTCGGGGAGGGTACGTACGGGGTCGTCGCGGCGGGCCTCGGCGGCGAGGACGAAATGACGGCGGTCTGTGTTTGTGTTTCTTAACTGTACTGGTGGCCTTATTGCTCTCCTGGAGGAGAGTAATAGCATCGTCAGGGTCGGTCAGAGACTGACTGCCCCACCTATTGAACCTGTATTTATAACCGAGCGACGTGCACGCCCGAGACAACGTCATAATATTGTTATCTGTTTGTAGCATGATAAATTCATATCTAAACACACTACAGATAATACCAAATTTTCCCTATTGCTATTCAAATAAAGTCGATTTTGTATTATCCAAAAAAGGCGAACATTGTTGTTTGTGTTTTTTGTTTTGTTTTGTACATTTGTTTTGTATTTGTGTTGTTTTGTATTTGTAATATGCCATGTGAAGTGCCAGCGTTATGTCTTTTTAAAGTTTATCTTGGATATCACTGACATCGATGAAGGAAAAAATCGTGAGGGAACCTGGACTTATAAATAACACTAGCTTTTGCCCGCGTCTTCGTCCGCGTGAATGTTGCTTATCGCAGATGCAGACGAAGTCGCGGATTAAAAAAAGCTTTTTACAAAAAAGACAACCGCCTTCAAACTAAAAAGTGAAAATTAACTTTAGCACAGAACACACATTGACTTCAAAAAATTCAGAAATTTTTGTAAAAAGCTTTTTATTTTCCGCTTTTTAGTACCTCCTTCTCATCCAAATCTATTAAGAAGAGTATGAAAGTTAACTACTACAAAGATTGATGAAGCTAAAACGTCAACTATGTAAAATTTTTGGGTATATGTTGTTTTTTCAAAAAGTGCTGAATCAATTTCGATATAATTTATATGGGACCACTCCTGAAGCATACCCTATCCGTAAAAAGAAGAATTTTCAAAATCGGTTTACGTTTGCCGGAGTAATCGCGTAACAAATCGCGCACATACTTAATGTAAATTTAAGACTTATTCGGTTTTCTCATGGATGCCATTGTCAGAACCGGACCAAATTAAAATGAGGCCACAAGGGAAGCACTAGCTTTCAAACAAAAAAAGAATCATCAAAATCGGTTCACCCAGTCCAAAGAAATCAGGTAACAAATATAAAAAAAAGAAAAGAAAAAAAAAAATACAGACGAATTGATAACCTCCTCCTTTTTTGAAGTTGGTTGAAAAGTAGCCTATATCCTTCCCCAGGGTTTAAGCTATCTTCATACCAAATTTCATCAATATCGTTAGTTTAACGGTTCGTCGTAAAAACGTAACAAACAGAGTTACTTACTTTCGCATTTATAATATTAATAAAGTATGGCTACCTTGATGGCTACTGATGATGGCTAACATGATTATAAAGTGACGCTACCATCTTTATTCGCGTTGTCCCTACTGGTCGGGACAAAGGTAATAAAATTAACAGATATTTTTTATTAAAAAAAGCAAACATTCCTTTATCAATTTTAAAATAGCTAATAATTAGTAATCCGTGACATCGTCTGCATCCGCGATGACATTAACGCAGGCGAAGGTGCGAGCAAAAGTTATACAAAGAAAAAAAATTACCGTTCTGTAGAGACTGGCTGATTTTCAACCTTATTTTGTTAATTAACATCCTACGAGATAAGTTCTAATCTAAATTAGAAAAAAGACTTGACAACCTGCCACGAGGACTAGCAAGCGTGTTAAACATAAAAACTAAATAATAAGCTCAATATACAAAAAATCTGTGAACTCAATTAGTTTCTAGAAAAATCCTTTAAATTTAGTAAAATAAGATTTTTTATTTGGTTTAGTAATTCAAGACCTGTCTTACTTAAACCGCATCGATAATTCAAACCAGTTTCAACAACATAATTAATTTAAATAAATCTAATTGAAATACTACTAAAACTTAAAGAAACTTACACTGAAAGAGTTAAATTAAAATAAATAATAAGAAAGGCTACCCTTTTTAGTAGACGTAATCAGGTAAAAAAGCCATTTACTCTCTTTGACAAGATAAATGATATCGAGAGACTACTTAAATTCACTGAAAACACTAAGTAATGCATTCAAAAATAATAACTTTGAAGTCTCCAAAAAGAGCTTTCGTTACTTAGGCTTTATTAAAATAAATAAGAGGCCATTTCTAAAGCATTTTATTAATTAGCAAGCTATTAAATGTAATGGTATTAATTTAACAAAACTATTTCAAATTGATATTCTTTCAAACGTGATATTGTGATCAAAATCTTTTTGTTGATTTTAATCTACAAACAACTTTAGGTATTTTATAAAAAAATATTAAAATTCTTGAATTGGTTGCTATGTTTGGGCCATAAATGTATGACTTACAGAAAAACTTGGACAGAATTTTAGCTTTACAACAGCAGTAGGTGCAAAACAACGGTGGGTGGATCACGTCAGCCGCATGCAATGACCACTGGGCAGGAGTCTTCACGCAATGGGCGCCTGGAGGTGGACTGTGTCGCTGAGGATGGCCCAGAAAGAGGTGGCGAGATGAACAGTATAAAGACAAAAGTTTCTGAAAGGATTTGAGGAAGGCCTTTGCCTAGCACTGAAACAGCATAGGTTAAGGAAAAAAAGATTCTAGGTGAATTTTAGTAAAGTAAGTTGCCTTTCCACCGATGCTTGAGAATGACAGCTCATGCTTAGCTCACTACTCACCGAGTAGATACGGCTGAATCCTCCCCCACCGCCTTTGAGGAGATGCCCAACAGTGGGACAAGATGATGATGAAAATATATTTTTTTTTTAAACTCAATGTGCCATTTAAATGGCCAGGTGCCGAATGTCCTACTAATATTATAAATGAGAAAGTTTGTGAAAATAAATGAGTAGATGAATGTTTGTTATTCTTTCACACAAAAACTTCGGAATGGATTTTGATGAAACTTCACAGTAATATAGCTTATCAGTATAACACAAACTGCCGCACTCAGAGACGTCACTTAACAATAATGAATCATTAACTTTAATTGATTAACATAACTTGGCTTCTCAATCTGTCATATTTTTGACTGACAGCGTTCCATTTTTTGCTGGTCGATTAATGTCATTCACTATTATTAAGTGACGTCTCTGAGTACAGCAAATAGTCTATAATTTATAAAGATTTTGTGTAAAATTAATTAAAGAAAAAGGGGTGCATTTATTATGATACAACCATTTACGAATGCCACGACTATAGTAGTGCCTGGGAAACATGACGACTCAGTTGAAGTCAACCAGTTTCCAACCTCTTTTATATCCAAGTAGGTACTAGGAGCGCATAACTTAGTACTTTCCATATAAATTAAAATTTTTCATCGTATGTTTGTCCTCTATGCCTTCCTGGGGGCTTAATGTCAGCCTGCAGACGCCCACTGCTGGGCATAGGTCCCCCAAGAGGGATTCAGCCGTAATCATCATGCTTGGCCGATGTATCTTGGTGGGTAGTAGGTGTTATGGTATTCAGACGGATATTACTGCCCATCCTCTGGTCAATATCCCTCTGTCGCCTTTTACGACACCCATGGGTAGAAATGGGGTGGTGCTATTCGCAGCCGGCACCACATAGCTTGCTACCTTGTCTTGCGTAATGCCTGCCGACAAAAAACAACGGGAACAAAGTCGCGGGCAGCTGCAGTAATTTTCCTCAAAACGAACAAAAGACGATCGATTCGAAAAAAATGAGAACTCATTCCAACATTTTTAGTAACACTACCTAAACTCTCCCATTACTTTGCCCGACACGTTCAATAGTTACGGCCCTTTATCTCTCCATAAGATTCATAACTCATGCTAGTGCCTTCCGCTATAGGGATTAAGGTCTATATTGAGGTTAAATATAGGTTTATTTTGTCAGGTGAGATGTTCTTTATCGAGATCGAGAAATATGTTTTGGGATAGAAGGTGACGGATAGAGTGTACGGCTGAGTATTTCCTCGTTTTTACATAGAAATTTATGTTCTAGGGAATATGTCTTAATGTCTTCTTCTTTCTATTCTAATATTATTGAACTAAAGAGATTTGTTTTTTTGTTTGTAGGCGCTAATCTTCGGAACTACTGCAGTGCAATTCTGTAAGAAATTACCGAGAATTCGAATCCTTTCTCATTTCCGATTTAACTTACCTGAAGTGAAAAATATTTAGTATTCGCTAAAATAGATACGTAATATACTTAGTTCTCTTTACCTATGTTGTCACTTTGTGGCGTTATCATCGAGTTACTGAATACCCAATAATAGTTGTCACCGCGGAATCAGAAGTGAGCACTGAAGTGAGTATTTACAAAACAGTATTGCTGGTCCGATACTGAACATTATAATTATTAATAATAGAAAGCGGCGTTATGAGTGCTATATCGTCGGGGATAGTGCAAATCTGCGTAACTAGCATTGGATAATTCCGCGTATCTGACAAATGTAGCCTATTTAAAATTTTGCGGGCAATGTACGCACGATCGTCATTGGCAGACACCTCTTTGACGTGATTTTCGTCCGACTTATAGAATGCAAGGAATCGCCCGATAACAATACCGCTTGTCTACGGCCGGCAAGTATCGACACCGCACTTATAACCTTCCCCTGTAAACTTAGACGTAGTGCAGATACGCGCAGTTTACGTATGGTAGATTCGCGGATTTGCACTATTCCCGACGATGTGCTACAATTTATTGTTAATCAAAAACTAGAAATCGTAAGGAAATTTATGCGAACAGAGTCGCGTACAAAAGCTAGTTTGAAATAAAGCTTGTATAATGTACGTACTCAATGAAACAACAACAAAACATGTATTCATTTAATAGAACATAAAATAATGTAGAATTTTATTTTCACATTAATGTTTCGTTACTTTTGTTTATAATTAATTAGTGTCCACAAACACAGTCGAATGAATAATATCATAATGCCACAACCAATAACTAATTATATTAATTATAACTGCGGCATCAGAAATTTAATTAAACAAATAAACTTATTTTTTTTTTGTAAAATAATTACAAGTAGGTTAAATTTTTTTAGGTTACAGTTTCAGCAGGCTCAAATGCGAGAATTTGTCCATCGACGAGATCACGGCAGTATTGGAAAATGCTGCAAAAGCAATTCAAAGTTATCAGGGGGGGACGCCACCGGGGCCACGGTAACTCCCCTGTATCTACATGGGAATGGGGTGTAATGAGTCCAATTAGCGATTTGAACACCCACCGGTGCCCTGTGGATGGTCTACTCAAATTATAACAATAATAGGTTACCATTTAAAACGTCGGTACACATAATTATTGCTTAAAAATCAACTATCGGTAAAAAACAAAAGTCAACTATTTTGGGGTCGGCTTCAAATCTAACCGGATGCACTTAAATACTAGTGTTTTTTTTTCAATTTCAGTAATAATACAGTTGGAATTTTTCTCCGGGACTGGTCCAGCTTCATTGTCTTCACGTTTTTCTAGTGATCGCCACTGTTAATTCTGGCTTGTAGAAGTTGCAATGGTCTGAGAAAAGTGCGGCTGGATTGTTCCAAAAAATACGTGTTTTACATGGGACGACTGCCTATCTGACCTCCACAACCCAGTTACTAGTTATTGGGTAATACAAATGTGATGTTGATATGAATATGGTCACTCATCCATAGACCGACCGCGGCAAGCAAAACCTTGACCGATTCATCGTACGCTTTACGCGCCGTATGGCTTTTACTTACCCACGTAATTTTAAATTCTCTGTCAGTACGCTCTTCAATGGAGTAAAACGCTATCTGAGTTTAAAAAGTATTCATTGATTTTTCAACCGACTTCAAAAAAGGAGGAGGTTATCAATTCGTCTGTATTTTTTTTTTTTTTTTTTTTTTTTTTTTTTTATGTTTGTTACCTGATTTCTCGGGACTGGGTGAACCGATTTTGATGATTCTTTTTTTATTTGAAAGCTAGTGCTTCCCGTGTGGTCCCATTTTAATTTGGTCCAGTTCTGAGCATGACATCCATGAGAAAACCGTATAAGTCTTAAATTAACATTAAGTATGTGCGCGATTTGTTACGCGATTTCTCAGACAAACGTTAACCGATTTTGAAAATTCTTTTTTTTATAGATAGGGTATGCTTCAGGGGTGGTCCCATATAAATTTTATCGAAATTGATTCAGCACTTTTTGAAAAATCAACAAATACCCAAAAATTTTACATAGACTACGTTTTAGTTTCATCAATCTTTGTAGTAGTTAACTTTCAATCTCTTCTTAATAGATTTGAATGAGAAGGAGGTACTAAAAAGCGGAAAATAAAAAGCTTTTTACAAAAAAGACAACCGCCTTCAAAAAGTGAAAAATAACTTTAGCACAGAACACACATTGACTTTAGTTTCGGAAGTCGGTGGCAATACAAATCAACAAACAGAACAAAGCCACTGAATTTCGAAACTAAAGTCAATGTGTGTTCTGTGCTAAAGTTATTTTTCACTTTTTGAAGGCGGTTGTCTTTTTTTTAAAGCGTAAAGTGAATTATGTCTGGTTTTGCTCGGAAAATGTTTTGTGTTTCGCTCAGCGATTTTCAATCAGAGAGTAGAACAAAATGATTTATGATACAGGTACATTTTCGACCATGAACGCTGAAGCGGTTTCAAAAGACTTTTCTAAAGCTGTCCTTTTTGGTCACATCGTACAACACAGCACTGCATAAAGAGATGATGGTCTGTTTAAAGAAGTACCCATTGATTGTTTGAAGCGTAAAGTGAATTATGTCTGTTTTTGCTCGGAAAAGGTTTTCTATTTAACTCAGCGATTTTCAGTCAGAGAGTAGAACAAAATGATTTATGATACAGGTACATTTTCGACCATGAACGCTGAAGCGGATTAAAAACTTTTCTAAAGCCGTCCTTTTTTGTCTCATCGTACAATACAGCACTGCATAAAAAGATGATGGTGTATTTAAAAGTACTTATTCAAGTATAATATCAGCGATATGCTTCCCTCGGGTGTGATTCACAAATGTGGCAATATGTCGAAATATTGGAATTTCTGTACCTTGATAATAATAATGATAACCTATTTATTGTCCCACTGCAGGGCAAAGAGCTTTGTTGATTCTTAAGAAGGAACGAGGATTTAATTCCTTAACGTCGAGTCGCACCACGTCGAATCGCCGCCACGTCGCGTCTTGTCGCCGCTACGTCGAATCGCCACTACGTCGAGTCGCCGCCATGTCGAGTCGCCGTCACGTCTACTTGTTCTTTTGATATTTCCTTAGGGATTTTATAAAAAAATCTGCCTAGTGCCGCCACGTCGAATGTGACGAAAGGTACAGTCAACGAAATAAATTGAGCAATAAATTATTCGAATCATAATACATTTATTTATTTAGACTGTAATAATTTATTGAAAAAAAAAAAGACGTGACGGCGACTCGACATGGCGGCGACTCGACGTAGTGGCGATTCGACGTAGTGGCGATTCGACGTAGCGGCGACAAGACGCGACGTAGCGGCGACACGACGTGGTGCGACTCGATGTCAAGGGAATAAATCGAACGAGCAGTAAGCACCTCTCTTGCTCAAGACGGATTGGCGATCTTAGACTTTTTATTACAAAACATGGAGAGGACAATCCATTTAGATTCACTTTTCTATTAATAATAAGCATTATTCACGCACTTTTCGGAATAAATTATTATGTAATTAATGGTGAAAATCATATAAAAGAAAGAAAGAAAGAAAGAAAAATTGTTTATTTGAAACCTCGTACAGGTAAACCGAAACATAAACAAATGATACCACATAAAAAAAAGACTTATAAAACCTGTACGAGACCAAAAAGGCTCCTGTCTCAGCACAATGCTACGACATGAAATGTCGCAGCGCTGGTATTCTGACAGGGCCTTGCAGAGATGCCACGGGCGGCCACAGTCACGACTAAAAGGTAAATAAACAAAAAAACAAAACTATAATAATAAATATCTAACAAAAATAAGCAGGATAACCTTCTGTAAAGAATATGTAAACCCGACTTATCTATCAATTATATGTATAAGGTTATTAAATACAATAAATAAATAAAAGTACGCAATAAATAAATAAAAGTGATAATGATAATTTTGCATTATTTAATGTTGCAACTATCTGCCAACGCCAGCGTTACCACAATGAAAACATTAAAAAAACATTAAAATCGATTGTGTAATTTAGGAGAACTAAGCAATCAAACGGACAGATGAAAAGCCGACTTTGTAGTACGTTTTTAGAAAGAGTCAGAGATAGAGTCTATATTTAGTTTTATTATTGTCAAAGGAATACTGGGATGAAATTATACCATGTACAAGAATTTATTTTATTTAGAAATACGACCGTCTTTACCTTGAATTCTTAGTCGAAGCATCTAAAGATTGTTCTCGTAATTGCAATTAATTTGGAAAGCAATTAACAAATCGTTATGTTCTTTATCGACCATTACGACCGAAAGTTTCGATAAGAAAAGCCATTAATGGTGTTTAAACTCAAACAAAATGTTTTTAAAGATCTTTTAAAGTTCTTTAAAGCTTTTATATATTAAAATTTATTGTGTTTTTGAGAAATACACATAACAATAGGCACACAAAGAGTTGAAAACTGAAGAAAGTATTTATATTTTCTGAAACTTTTCCAGTACATATTGTGGGTGCATTTACAAACATACATAAAAACACACAAACAAAGTCAAAGCATTTATTTCAATTAAACCATTTATAGGCACTTTTAAATTGTCATTGAGTCAGTTAGTTAGTCAGAAAGTTGAAGCTAATAATTGCTCGTTCCAAAACGTAGGGTAGGTCTCTATGGAGAAGAACGAGCATGAAACTCCACGGACACAATTTTTACAAAATACTGGTTACATTATTCATGTTGCTTCTATATGTGAACACAATGCAGGTTAAAAGCAATACAAAACATTAAAAAAAGAATCAAGGTAAAAGCCATCGCAGTTAAGAGTTGACCAATCTCTACTGACAGCGTCCGTTCACGAATATGACACGTGGATCAGCACCATCCAGCTCAACCATTTTGAAGGGAGCCGATTGATCCAACACACGCTCCACCATCAGCGAGATATTTGAGTGAGCATGACAATGCTCTCAACTGCCATATATGTTCATTTATGTCAAACACACATATAATTTACTTTATGGAAATTTTGACTTTGTATAAATTAATAGATTATAATCAATTATTATGTAAATGTGAGAACTATGGAGCCATTTATTTATTCAATGTGTTTGACATAAATGAGCATGGCAGTTGAGAGCATTGTCATGCTCGCTCAAATGTCTCACTGGTGGTGGCGTGTGGGTTAGATCATTCGGTTCCCTTCAAAATGGTTGAGCTAAGTGGTGCTGATCCGCGCGTCATGTTCGTGAACGGGCGCTGTCAGTTGAGATTGGTCATCTCTTAACTGCCATGGCTTTTATATTAATTTATTTTTAATTAGAATGTTTTGGATTTCTCTTCACTTACATTGTTTTCACATATAGAAGCAACAAGAATAATGTAGCCTGGATTTTGTAAAAGCTTGATTGAAAAGAGTGTCCGTGGAGTTTCTTGCTCGTTCTTCTCCATAGAGACCTACCCTACGTTTTGGAACGAGCAACTAGCTTCAACTTTCTGACTAACTAACTGATTTTTTGACTATTCAAAAGTGCCTGCAAATGGTTTAATTGAAATAAATGCTTTGACTTTGACTTTGACTTTTGACTTTATAAATGGCTCCATTGTATTCACATTCACAAAATTGAAATAATGCAGCTAAATTATACAAAACTAAAGTTACACATGGTTTCTGTAGGTATTACAAGTCAATGTTCCGTTCTGGAACATTGTATTATTTATTATTGATTTATACTTCATGCACAAAGGTACAAAGGCGGACTTAATGCATTAGGCATTCTCTACCAGTCAACCAAGGGTAGTGGTGGTTTTCGAATGATTTGGAGTCACGATTGGTACTAAGCTGTTCTATCTCGCATAGGACAAGGTGCAAGTTCATGGCCAACCTTCAGATGTTGAAGAGGTACCAAACAAAGAAGAATCTACTAATACCATTGCAGCAGAGACAAACATTATGAAAACTTGGACATAAAAAAGCATTAAAGCGCTTTTTATCCAACTTAAAGCTACATTTGAATTCATAGCTCAGAGCTTCCATAGCAGTCACTTACAGCGAAAATAAGGCTGAATAATAAAACATGCATTATTAAACCCATAAGTTTCCAGTTACTAACAACTTGGTTTACATACCCGCGGTGGAGTAATATATTCTGACTCGTTGGGGCGACTAAAGTGGCGAGTTTAACAATAAGTGAATTTAAAATTAGGTTTACTCTGTATTGTAAGGGGTCTGACTGGTTTAGTCATGTCTGACCTCATTTTTAGGACTCCGTACTTAAAAAGGGAAAAAACGCAACCCTTATAGAATCACTTCCTTGTCCCTCTGTCGGTCTTTCCGTCTGTCAAGACCCTTTCTCTCAGATACGCGTGGAGGTATGAAGTTAAAATGAATATCAAATACTCAGGTCAACAGAGAAAAAATACCAAACTTAAAGTCAACATCAAATGATACGATCGTATATGCTGCATACTTCGACACTCGCGAGGCGATCAACATTTATAGGGCCCCATTGACCTAGAATCATGAAATTTGGCAAGAAGCAATTTCATGTAGCACAAGTATAAGGCAAAAATAGAAAACTGTAAATTTCTAGATACATTTATTTTGCGTTAATATTATTTATTTTACGATTCTAAACGTATTTTACAGTTGGTAAACTAACCGATAACTAGAAGTTTGCACGAAACCTTCGGAACGCGGGTCCGACTCGCTCTTGACCGGTTTTTTATAGTTTATTAACTAAAAGGAATACTTAATGAGATAAACTCTGTTATAAATTATAATATGGATTTGACAGTCTGGCATGAAGGCTGACAGGCGTTTCTACATAAATTAAATAATGTACCTATTAATTTTATTTAGTTGAATACACGAGGTATTAACCTCAATTGTAGTAGTAGAGCGAATGCAGAAATATTATTTTTAAGTGTGTGTGTAGGGTACCCACACACTTGAAAATAATATTTATTTCTTAACCTTAATTTACATGGGGAGCTCGTGGCTAAGTAAATGCCGTATAGATCGATCGGTCAAAGGTTAAGCTACGCTTGCCGCGGCCGGTTTGTGAATGGGTGACCATCCATTTCATACCGAGTTCCCTCCATGCCTCGGAAGGCAATTTGGTTTGCTTTCCGAGCAGCTTGAGCAGTTTGGTATGACTTGATGTGCTGGCGTCTGTACTTAATATGCTTTTTTACACCCCACAGTAATATAGCCGAAAACAGGGATAAGCAATAACATAACTTTCTCACAATGCCCAGTAGTCTTACTTACCTACTTAATTTCGTTGCGGGATCCAAGACAATTGTAATGTTTCTCCGGGTGTCGTCAATCTTCATTGCCTCGACACTTTTCTAGTGATCACCACTGTTGATTCTGGCTTTCAGGAGTTGCACAAATAGAACTTTTGTATGAAAAGGAATGCAGCGTCAGTAACGTTTACGTCACTCACAAAATTTCATTCGTCTGGCCTCACACTCATTCATGAGTGTTAGATATACTTATGAAAAAATGGGAATCAACTAAAAGTCAAACGTGATAGCGCAAAGAAAGCAGCAGTCAGACAAAGCCCAGAACTGGGTCACAGCAAAAACACCTCACAAAGTAATAATGGCCGCCACATTGACCCAAGAACGTTACATCCTTATATGTACTGTCACCTAAAGAGATCAGCATCCAGGTCGTCGGAAATATATATTTGAAGTTTACTTATAAGCCGATATATGTTTTCGAATGAAATTTAATGCATAACAATAATAATAATTCATTTATTTCAGACTGCATAGGCCCATAGATAAATACTTTAACATAAAATAATAATTCATTTATTTCAGACTGCCTAAGGCCCATAGATAAATACTATAACATAAAATAATAATACATTTATTTCAGACTGCATAGGCCCATAGATAAATAAATACCTTAACATAAACATACATTATATTATAATTTGTAACTTTGTTATTAGAAAAGAGTTAAGATTAGGTGTTGGTAGCACTTGACTTTGCACTATATTGTCTTTGTCCTGTCCTGTGGCGAACAGTCCAAAAAAAAATCAACAAAAAAAATCGTCTACCATCATCATTATCATTTTATTAAATCTTTAAACTGTTTTTTCTCTAATAATTTTACTTAATTTTTTACAAAACCATCCATCGGTTTCTAAAGTAAACTTCAACAACTGACAACTTTAACATTCTGACAACCCTGTTACTTATTTCTTTTGATGAGTGTACCTACATACACAATACGCTTCCTAAATGGGTCAATATAAGAAATGTCTCCCGCTGTTTTCATAGCCCTTGGAACATGCGTGAGAATACCTGACGTGACAAAATGAATGTTCATAACAGTGTCTGTGAGCGAATACCGAGTGTAACACTGATAAGCGATATATTTGGCGGCTCTCCTACACGCGTAGCATGACCACCGCTAT
Source organism: Charanyca ferruginea (assembly GCA_947361185.1). NCBI lineage: Eukaryota > Metazoa > Arthropoda > Insecta > Lepidoptera > Noctuidae > Charanyca > Charanyca ferruginea. The sequence continues at coordinate 15,452,323 of OX376077.1, read as the reverse complement.
GTCTACGGAAGAATAGACATACTGACAGGAAGAATAGACAAAATGACCGTCGTAGAAAGATTTATATCGTTGCGAGCATGGCGATGAAGAGAAGAAATGTTTCTACTCTACAGTAGACAAGAGTCTACAATGCCGAGCATGACGACGATTTTTTTCTCTACTTTTGACATTTGGGTGTAGAAACATTTCTTCCAACAAGTGTCAAATAGTCTACATCACAATTGACCTAGACAAGTATATTTCTATGTAGACAAGGATCCATATTGATTTTAAAAACTCAATTCAATATTTTTTACCATCTAAATTTGTTGATATTGAATAATCTCCTTCATTTGATGGCCAATCATGATAAGTACCTACGTGATATTAATTGTGGTGACTCTTCCACAAAAGCAGAGTTGAAGTTTAAAAACATGTTGGAGGGCTACCATCAACATCCTCTCAGTTTTTTTGCCGAGAAGAATGCATTAACCGGGGCTCTCGTTCTTCCCGAAAACAAGGTTTTGGCTGGCAAGGATCTACCTCCAAGAAAATCTCAGGCACTGCCTTTTCTTGTTAAAGTAAGTTCAATCTGTTTAAAGATTAGGAACCCACGCCTTCCAACTGCTTCCAATACAAATAGGTCAGAAATATTACCTACCTAGGTACCGTGAATCCAACAATGCTGCTCACAGTAGCCATTTAGTTGGATAGATTTCTTACTGTAGGTACGGTACTTACCATATAAAAAAAATTGTTTATTGCTCATAATAGGGTTGTACATATTTTTAAAACTCTACTTCCAAACTTATATAAAACATTCATATAAGAAACTATATAAGTACTATATTGTATTTATTTCAGCCTGAAACCGGACAGATTAATAATTTGAAATAATAAACAGTCAATAGGTGTATAGTTTTATTTATTAATATTGTTATATGAACATTTACATACTTATAGTATGTACAACTAGGTAATTCATTTTTGGGCCTCGTATATGGTTTCATCATTCGGGAACTATGTTATCTGTAATAACAAAACACAAAATTAATTATTTATTATTGATTTTCAGGAGGTTCAGGCTAAACTATGGAACCGGCTCATGACTTGAATGCTTATCATGGTACACCCTGAAGCACAGAGGCACAGAGGTAGCCCTTTACAGAGGCACATAGGTAGTGGTTCTACAAGTTGCGACCCATGGAAGAACTGACATTACTCGTATATGAAATTTATTTTTTGTAAATAAAAATTGTACCTTTGTAAATTGCTCATTTGGCTTTGTCTCATTTTCCTTTCAGTTAGTTTGTTTTAAATAAACTTATTGTCACAGATTAACTAATAGTTCCTTTGGAAATTGTAGTCCACCAACAACATCTCAATCTATGGGTTGGTACTTCGCACGCTGCAAATAAATAAATAAATCAGTTTTAGTGTGTGAATGAGTTAAGAACACTGACGATAAGTAATAAAGAAAAGAAAAAGCATGACCAAGGCACCTATCATATCCTAGCAAGGAGTTATGTGAAGAATTTCCCTTTGTAAATCAAGAATTTGTATCAGACGATGCGACAATCTTCTTTTAATCCTCAAATGCGATTTTCAACTAATCGAGGACTACATTCTCTTAAATTAATCACACACAATAGGTACACCAATGCACAATGCTAATTATTTAGTAATTTCTTTCACTTAGATTTACTCGTACTTACTTTTTTCTGCCGTAGTCCCAAGTCTATTTATTTTCCAAAATCAAAACATTTGGACAATAACATTATTAATATTCTTTTCTAAAATATTTTGGTATTTAAATCGATCCGAATCTGACACAAGGAACATATTTACTCTATATATTTACGTTTCGTTGTTGCTTTGAATAACATTACAATGTGAATAAGAGTAGTGTACATAATATTTATTTGTTACCTTTAGGTATTATTAAGTTCTAACCTATGTCTACTTATTATTACACTGTTTGTTATCTGTAAGTAAATAAATAAACGTTCAAAATGTGATAAAACGTAACGATTGACACATTTTTGTCGACAACGAAACGCAATTTTATCGTAAAAATTTTAACGTCTAGCTACAACACAGCACTCCGGCGTTGCTATGGAAAGAAAAGATATGTCTTTCTCTACGTAGAAACGCGAGTCTACCAGTCGGCTCATGCTCGGTTGGATAGAGATGTCAAGTAGGATAGAAAGAACTATGTCTATTCTACGTAGAGTAGAGATAGAATTGTCATGCTACGCCTGCTACATTCACTTGTCGCTTCGTGAAGAGGTATAAATAATAACCAGGTACGAGTACTAGCATTCATATTTATTGTACATCTCTTCTTTTCACTAGATGTAAATATTATAATATTGGATCTCGTTGTGATATTATAAATCATTTAAATAGTGTATTTAGGCTCAGATTATGAAACAAAAGGCAGATAAACCGTGCGGAACACTGAGAGTGAAGCCACCAAAGCAAATACAAATTAAAAACGAATACCTATAATTCGCTTCGCGCTGTACTGACACGAGTCAGTACAGCACGAAGCAAAGCATTGTTAAAAAAAACAAATACTAATGCAAATAAAAATTCTAAAGCGAATACAATCACGAGATTGTAGGTATTCGTTATTGAATTTATATTTGCTTTTGTGGCTTCACTCGCAGTGTTCCTTTTTTTGTTCATTGTCTATCTGCCTTTTGTTTGATAATCTGAGTATTTAGGTACGTACCTATCTGGTCCTGCCGAATAACGCCACGGTTCGGTTCCGATAATCTTGTAGCTCCTAAGCCCCTAATATTCAAATGCTACTCAATTTTAACATGCCCTCAAGTCTCGTGCTGTCTCTATCACTTTATGTCAAAGTGATTGTGTGAGTGAGTGTCAGTACGAGAATTAACGGCATCTTAAAATTGATTAGCGTTTGAGTATTTGGTATGGTTTTGGTTTTGGTTTCGATTTTGGTGTGGTTTAGTATGGTTTGGGGTTTGGTTTGGTTTGGTTATTTAAATTTATTTATAAACAATGTTTACAAACATCTTTACTAAGAACTATGCCCCACAAAATCGTTTTTATGGTTTGTCTGTGGGAACCGAAGCAACAGTCACAAAAATACATTTTATTATTGCGGACACTAAAGAAAAAAATAAAATAAAATAAAACTACTTATAAACTGCCCATTCGTCCTTTCTCATACATTTGTAAACCATTTTCATAATCATAGTTTACAAACTTTTGGTTTGGTGGTTAGTTTGGTATTTGGCTTTTGGGTTTGGTTTGGTTTTGGTGGTATTTGGCATTTGGTTTTGCTAAACCTTTGGACCGCCACGTTAAAAAAGCAAGAACGGGCCCTCGGCGTCAAGCTACGAGTTACGTATATAAATATGTCATGTAGTCATGCCCATGACCTGCTGGGAATATTTGGTTTTTCATCTAAATATGACTTTGGCGGTCATTTAAGGGCCTGTTTCATCACGATGTACATACCAGCTATCTTTAAGAGCGCGTATTCGATTCGTGACGAAAACTTCATGTTTTTGCGTTTTGCCCAGAGCAATATCGTAATTATATGAGCAGATTATTTAAAGACAATTTACAGTTTTAGAAAGATAAAGTCTTGATTTAGACAGCTACAGAGTAAAAGTATAATTTTTAATTATGGTTTATTAAAGCAAAGACAATTCTTTCATATCGTTTTACGAAAATAGACGTCAGAGTTAACTTTCAGGACGAATACAACCATTACAATATGCCAAAATATTTTGTTTTATGCGTTTTTTCAACAGTATATACAGTCATAAAGACAGTAACAGAGCCAAACTTACGAAAATATTACTATTATGTATTAAAAAACAATGTTGAAAAAGTAGAAAATCGGTTCACTTTGTCAATTTTTTTTCACCAGTATTTGAATAAAAACATAACTGATATATTTATTTTATGAAAATATATGTTATGCTTAATATAAATATTCCGTCGTTCCGTTGAGTCCGTTATACGAGCTCATTTATTTTAGACAATTATTTTAAAAAGCACTGTAAAATATCGCGCGCTGTCATTTGCCGATCAATTTCAATGATTCGTGCTTATTTCGTGCATATTTTTTTTTCTGAAGCACATAAACAGACTATTGTATTGTACTAGAGTGTGTCAATGCTGCTACGCCGTTCTAGCAATCGCTTAGATTTTGAGTTGCGCTAAATCGAATACGCGCCCTTAAAAATGGTACAGAATTTACATGAAAAGTTATGTCAATTTAATCTTTAATTGTAACTCTAAGTTAGTGAAACAGGCTTTTACTGACACTTTTTACATGTAACTCACGAGGTAATGTATCTTGAAGACTTACACCATATAGTGATGGACTGTGTTCGGTATGAGTCTGGGAGAAATTACCTGTTTAGGGTCTTAAGGTTGAACAGACAAGAAGTAGGCACATTAAATTTCATAAAATCCTGTCTCAACCAAATGGCGATGATTCAATACGAAGAGTATGTTCAGGTTCATGGCCCAGATATGAACAATGTGTATTTAGGGTACGATAGAACTGACATACGCATTGCAATTATAAAAAGAGGTAAAGCATTTCGAATAGATATAGCACAATTACTAGTCAAGAAATAGAAACATGAGGCGACTATATCTGTCAGATTTGGGGATAAGAGAGGGGTTGCTAGAAAAAAGTATTTACCCTCAAGAATATTGAAGTAAACTGTGATACAATAATCTATTTGAAATGGAATTTTCCCGTCCCTACATAAATCTACTACGAAGTATCATACATTAGCATAACCATGTTATTGATCATAACTTTTAAGCGTAGAAATGGTAATAAACACCATATCTCCTGTTATATGGGGCTTAGGCTATCTTGAAGGCTGCCGTTTGTAACATTAGGAGAAAGACTACCTTCTGCCCACGACTTCGCCCGCGTAGTAGTCAAGTATATCAAAAAACAGCCTACGACACTCGGTGATAAAGTAGCTTTCTATCTGTGAAATATTTTTTGTAATTGGATCCGTACTTTCAGAGTTGACAAAAAACAAAACCTTTTTATCATATTAAGTAGTACAAGTAATAATCATAAACCATTCTCAGGTTACAAAACCGATGGATAAATACCTTAAAATAAGTATACATATTACAAGATCAGAGGACCTAGTGGGAGTTTTTCGCGTTAACGTAAACTCCAATTTTTATTGAAACTGGAATAGCGCAGTCTAGTGGCCAACAACAGGAAACACAATTATTCCATACAAATTGACATAAGCGATCGTTAACGTTAATGCGATCGAGTTCGAATAAAAAATGTCACTAATACTCTGAACGATAGACAACAATCGATAGATTGAGTCGTCGATCGTCGTCTGCTCTTAATAGGATTTGAAGATGACATTAGTAGTGTTCCTGAAATTAGAAGAAGCTTATTGAAATGGAACAAAGAATTACTTAGCAACAATACAGTATTATCAAACCTACTCCTCGAATTCGCCCGCCCACACATCTCTCGATTCCACAAATCGAAATAACTTAAGATACCAACTGAAAAAAAGTTGAAACAGAAACTGATCAAGCATTTAATTTCCCAAGATATTCATACAAGAAAACCTTGAACCCGCAAAGGTTAAAAGAAAACAATTTCATTCCCATCTAAAACATCCAATTTCCGATACAAAAACAGAAATCTCGGTCATAAATCGCCCTTTGATAGATTACAGCTATAAAATTACGTACCACGATGAATGCCTGTTAATCTAACAGGCTGCACGCAATTTTGGTTGCTTGACGTCATTCAGAGCATTGGACCGTGGGTATTTGGAGTGACGTCAGTGACGTCAGTGGACATCATGCATCAATGGACAACACCAGAGGTCGGGTTTGTTCGATCGTGGAAAATTGGTTGGGTTCCGTGGATTTAGGTGGTGTTTGAGTCAACATGGATAGACAGGGTTTTGGGAATTTGATTGTCACTGGGTGTACAGTAAACGGTTCTGTGATAAGAGGATTTTATCGGCAGATTGCCGCTGAACATTTCATAAAATGTAGTCCAGCTCTTGGTCATAACTATGTTTTTAAACTCTAATAAAGGCACAAATATCAGTTGTAGTCCTAATTTTGGTTAGTCCAGTTTCCCAGCAAATAACTCGATTTTAAAATACACGGTAACTAAAGAACTTGTATTGAGGGCTAAAATATGACTAGTGTTAAGGCCTAGCATGTGTGCCAACGCCTCACTCACACACACACGCGCGTACGGCAAAATAAAAGAACATCAGCCGTCACGTTTTTTCTTTGTAATGTCACTCATAAATAGATTGTTGAAACCGCATTCATACATATTTGTGTTTTAATAAATTTCTCTTTAAATAAACCAATTGTGAAGATCAAGTGTGTAATATTTTTCCACCCCGTCACAATCCACGTCAATACCAGTACCGGCGTTTCCATCTAGACTATGTTTTAATATGGAGCGCACGGTAAAGACAATCCTATATAAAGACAATCCTCTATAAAGTTTTTTTAGGTCAGCATTTTTTATAGCAGTAGCCGCATTCCAATTATTTTGATGCATCGAGTTACTGACTGATAAAGAATTATAAAATATTGTTCACACCAGAAATGGTACAATGTATGAGAGTCTCATACATTCCCATTATGAGACCATGACAATTGCAACACCGAATTGTACTATATTCTTACAAATAAGCTGTTCTTTCTTTCTATATTATCGAGTTTATAGTGAGCACCATTTTGAATTTAACTTTCGTAATACAACGTTTTGAATTGAATATCTAATTTACATTTATCATAATAATCTGTGTTTAAATCTTACTTACTATTATAAACGTGAAAGTTGGTGAGAATGGATGAAGGTTTGTTACTTATTCACAGTGAACGGAAATAAAACACTTATTCACGATTAAAAGACTGAAAGGAATTTGATGAAATTTAGTACACATATAGATATTGATCTAGCTTATTGCATGAGATATGAAAAAAAAAAAAAAAAAATGAAAATGAATGATGATGAATGTATTTGTGTATGTATATCAGCTGTCTGACACCCATAGTACAGGGTCTCCCTAGTTTGGGGTCAGATGGCCGTGTGTGAAAATGTCGCCACATATTATTATTATTATTCACATTCATTTATTTTATATACATATTAAATTACATTTTTAAATATTCATACAAAAACAAAAACATTTAAAAATATAAAAAAATAGTACCTCACCGGTATCGGGAACAGGGTCCAAGCTACCGGCGGTCAGGGCTCCAGAGAGAGGAACCTCCTGACAATGCGGGCCGTGTCCAGAAGTACTGCCTTCTGAATCAAGCCCTTGATCCAGCCGTCTAACGAGAGCCTCCTTAGATGTTGGTCGAGGCTCTTGGCAATTAAGCCATTGGCTGTAACAATTATCGGCACAATGATCGCTGAGTCCACATTCCACATGTCGACAACCTCATGGGCCAAGTCAAGATACTTTATCTGCTTGTCTTTCTCGGCCTTCATGAGGTTCTCGTCATGAGGAACAGCTATGTCAATAATCATTGCGCGCCTCTCCAATCGATCCACCACCACTATATCAGGCTTATTGGCTACAATAGTCCTGTCAGTGATGATGGATCGATCCCAGTACAATGTGACATTGCCATTTTCAAGAACTGGATCGGGCACATACCTGTAGTATGGAACTTCTGATTCCACGAGGTTGTAATTCAGGGCAAGTTGCTGATGGATAATCCTGGCCACAAGGTTGTGCCTGTGCAAGTACTCTTCGTTAGCAAGACGAGAACATCCAGAGATAATATGACGGATTGATTCACCCGGCCGGTGACATGCCCGACAAATGTCAACCGTGCCATCCTTCACAATAAATCTCCGGTAATTATTCGTCAAAATAACTTCGTCCATAATTGCACACACAAAACCTTCGGTTTCTCCAAATAGATCACCGAATCGTAGCCAGGATACGGACGCTAAGAAATCCACATCGGGCCGGTGTAGGGCCCGGAAAAAGCGTCCGTGAAGCTCCTTACTCTTCCACACCTCCTCGCGATCATTAGTCTCAAGCACTACAGGCTTGCACCAGTTCTCTTTAGCCAAGGAGAGCGGGGTGAGGCCTTTGTCCACTGCAACTACATCTCGGTGCATCCCCACGTCGGCTCCAAGGAAATATTCCCTGAGACTGTATATCTCACGGTTGTGCAGAGTCTTAGCATTTTAGAAGCCACGACCTCCGCACTTCCGTGGGATATACAGTCTCATTACCGATGACCGTGGGTGATGCATCCGATACGCTGTCAACAATGTACGGACTCTTCTATCCAGGGCATCGAGTTCCGTTTGAGTCCATTTGAGTATGCCGAAAGAGTACATCAAGACTGGCATGACCCACCCGTTGAAGGCGCGCACCTTATTTCCGCCTGACAAAAGACTATTTAATACTTTCTTCAGGCGGCCAAAGAAGCGCTCCTTCAACGATTGCTTCATGTCAGCAGCATTGATGCCCAACGCTTCCGCCATACCCAAATATTTGTAGGTCTCAATTGAAGAGAGGAATCTAAGGTTTATGGAATCCGAAAGCTGAACTCCCTCAGATTCCACAATCTCCCCTCGCTTGACATGCATGACCGCACATTTGTCCACGCCAAATTCCATCCTGATGGCGCTACTGAAAGTTTCTGTTACTTTCAGTAGCTCCATCAGCTGTGAACTGTTGGTGGCAAAGAGTTTTAGGTCATCCATGTAAAGGAGGTGAGATATTACCTGACCTCCTCTCTTCAATCTATAGCCTAGACTTGAATTCTCCAGCAGTGTGCTTAGAGGATTCAAGGCTAAGCAGAACCAAAGTGGACTCAAACTGTCGCCCTGAAATATACCCCGCTCAATCCTTATCGGTTCACTATTCCGCTGGATATGTCGACATCCTGGATAGCGAAGGACCGTCCTCCACTGCCCCATACATGACATCAGGAAGGTGCGCAGAGTGGTATCTATCTTATACAACTCTAGCACCCTCATGAGCCATGTATGCGGCACAGAGTCATAGGCCTTCTTGTAATCTATCCAACATGTCGACAGATTCTTTCGGGATCGGCGAACCTGTTGACTAATGGCCATGTCAATGAGGAGCAGCTCCTTAGTACCGCGGGACCCATTCCTACATCCATTTTGAGAGGGAGACATGATAGCGTTACTGTCTATGTGTTGGTTAATTTTCGCTCTCAAAATAGATGTAAAAACTTTATAGACCGTCGGCAAACATGTGATCGGTCTATAATTTGCAGGCTCCGCAGTACTACCTGATTTATGGAGCAGGTGGGTTATTCCTGTCGTCAAGAACTGGGGTAACGATCCTGATTCCAAGGCTGACTGGAACCGAGACGCTAAACAAACGTGCGACCTTCTAAACCATTTTATCCAGAAGTTGTGCAGCCCGTCCGGCCCTGGAGACTTCCAATTAGGCAATGGACGGACTGCACGAGCTACATCATGGGGGCTGATAATGATTGCCCCCATTTCTGGTATCGGGTCGCACGCTCGTTCGACTTCCAGAGTCCAATCACCCTCAGTGTGACTGACAGGCACCGACCAGATGTTGCGCCAGAACAAATACATGGCGTCATCATCCGGCAGGTACGTATCAGTCACACTTTGAATCGGTCGCTCCCAAGTCCTATAAACCCACCTTTCATCGCTCTGGAATGTGCGATTCTGAGTGTAGCGTTCCACCCGCCGCTTATACCTTCGAATACGGTTTGCCCATGCATACACCTTCTGCTTCAGGAAGTCGATGCGCTCTGTGACCCAGGGCATATAGTCTCGAGGACTGATATCAGTCCCCGAGAATGCCCGCCTCACAAAGCGCATCACTCTAGGGCGAGTATTGCCCTCCCTAAAGCAGATAAGTTTGCCGATGAGCACTCTGGCCTCACTAATACGCTGCTCAATTCTGCACTGCCACGCCGGTACGGCAGGTTTTGGTCGTGTAGCTCTATCATCATTAGAAAATTTGACGTGAGCCACACGACATGCCGCAACAGCTGCGCAATACAGAATCGAATGCGCATCAGTGAGGTCTTCGCAACCATCAAAATAATTTGATAACTGCGAATCCAGAGCACACACCAGCACCCTATTTTTTTTATGCATGGGCAAACGAGGTAAACGTGGTCTAAGCTCAGGCGAAATGAATCGATATTCACATATCGCACCCTCCAAAGCGCTCCTCAATTCATCATTGCACTGAGTACTTACTTGTGTAACCATGTCATCACTCCCATCAGTAACATGGCTTCGTGTTACGGTCGGCTGTGGTTGTGCCACTTCCACAATCTGCGGCAGGGGAGCAGTAACATGGTTTCTCTGCATTTCAATTCGGAGGCGATCAAGTACAATGTCATCCAACATACGATTGCGCTGGATGACCCGCACCTGATCCGATAATCGTTGTGCCGAAACGTTGACAGCTGGCTCAAGCACCTGAAACAGAGAGAGCATCCGAACACGGTACGCGGTCAGATTACTTCCCCCCTCTGTAGCCCCATAGTATGAGCGCATGACATTTTCGTTGGTGGCTTGTGTCCATCTCATGCGCTGCACACTTCCGCCGGGACCCTATCAGAGACCGGTGGGTCTCGGGGCTCCAAACTATCCGGCGGCCGGCGTCTTCCCCGCCGGCGCACAGGTGGTGGCGTCGTCGGCGGAGAGAAATACTCGTCGCTCGAGCTCGACGCAACTGCCGAGGCCGGTGTCACATTACTCACGATGGGGCTGGGTTCCGGCGGCGGCGAGGCGGAGCTGAGCGACGAGTCCGGTGGTGGTGGGCGTGCTCTTCGCGTTGCTGACCTTGTTATCATCCTTTATGTTACGTTTCATCATCCATATACTGTAAACGTGTTTTCATTGTGAACACTGACATCATGACAGATGTCAGTGAATTTAAAAATGATTTTCAATTACTATTGCTTGCATATAAATGGTCCATTTCGTTTTTAATATATTTGGGGTGACTTAATAGCTGTTTATTATGGTATAATTCGTTTGTTGATCCAAATTTATGTTGATTTTATAATTTATGTAACGGAGTGAAGAAAAATTGCAAAAATGACATTACAGTGTTGTCAGCTTATAGCTTATTATTATTATTATTATATCCCGATTTCCCGTGGGATACTTTATGACTTTAGCTTAATCCTTAAGTCTATATGAGTAGACTTAAGGATTAACCTTAAGCGGAGTCGCGAGCAGAAACCTGCTTGAAAAAAAAACAATTATTTTAACATAACCCCAAAATTAAATCTGAAACTTCTCATTGTAATACCTACCTACACACAATGCAAATAAAGTGTTATATCCTATTCTATTAAACGACTTCTGAAACTTTTGGAATAAAAAACAATTTCGTAATTTCACAAATATTTACGACAAACTTGTAAGGCATAAGCAGATTTTCATCTAAAGCTTCCAAAACAAACTTTACAATCTTAATCGCGTTATAATACGTTTATATCCAAAATATCATCACTCATTTCATTTAACACCTCCGAGAATTTAAAGATCAAATCATCGTCTATTGTAACTGTCGCCTATACAAAAACTTTTGTAGCCATCTTTTGACGAATAAAAGCGTTTCTTTTGAGCTTTTTTTCCTTTTGTTAATGGAAACTTTTAATGGTTCGATTTAATGTAATTTTTTCATAACTTTTTGTGTTGTTTACTATTTTTAAAAGCCGAGACCACAGATATAGATAGGCCCTAGATAACGCAAGTATCACGATCTGTATCAAAACCAAGCGTGCCATTTTTTGACTACCAATTATGACGTCACAATAATAATAAAAAATAATAATAATAACATTTGGGGACATTTTCACACACGGCCATCTGACCCCAAACTAGGGAGACCCTGTACTATGGGTGTCAGACAGCTGATATACATACACAAATACATTTTTTTTTTGTAAATACATACATATATAGATAAACAACACCCAGACTCAAGGCAAACACAAGTGCTCATCACACAAATGTTTACCGTGGGCGGGAATCGAACCTGCAACACGCTGCGCAGCATTCGATCGCTCAGCCACTGCGCCAACCGTGTCGTCAACAATGTATTGTTTTTCTTAAATTTGGTACTACCCATCGATATATATGTACTACGCACTAGATAGAGCGCTTCAAATCATCACTTAGTTTCACTGAACTGTAGATAGGTATCAACACGTCATTCAGTATGACATTGTCGTTTTAAAAGAGCGGTGCATCGTGACATTTGGCATTTGTGAATTAAAAATATAATTACGCTAGCAAATAGTGATATTATTAGTTATTAATACGTAACATCAAGTTTTTATATTAATTAAATATTATTTGATTACAATAACATGTCATTACAACAATTAAAACAATACTTTCTGTAAATCTTCGTAGAGAATCTATCCCTCTCTATCGCGCCCTATAGAGCGAGATAAACAATGATGTTTCATAGAGTATGAAACGTCAGATATTACAGAACTCCAAATAGATAAAATTTACGAACACTTGAATTTGACGGCACCTTATAAAATAATATTACTAGTTAGGTATGTTTACTAGTTTATGATAATTAGTTCTAACCTATTCGGCACATTTTAAATTATTCTTTGCAGCAACCAGAACTATTATACAAAAATATAGTAAAATTAGATTACATTGATTGAATGAATCAAAATCTGACACACATATAACTTTATGTACGAAACGCCAAAAACTAACCGGACAGGTCATTTCGTGACTATTATGGCTTCATTTTAAAATCATTTAAATCATTTATTTATTATTTTTGCTCTGAGCTCTAGATAGTAGCCTATATTATTGGAATGAGAAACCTCTTCCTACTTCTGCTTCTACTTTCTGACTGACAGACACTACTTCAAAAGTTTTTGTAAGTAGTCTAGTTTGAGTTTGAAACTAAATTGGTGGTCTGTTAAGTCGGTTTCACTCCATACAAACGAAACGACTTAATTACCTACACTACAACCAAAGTAACAGACTACGTACGTTATTTGCGTGTGAATGCGTGTCTAAGCACCGCTTGAACTAAAAGCAGTTTCAAGAGCACGTTTAACGCGAGAAGAGGTGAGGAACTGTGTTTCGGAGGGAGGCGGGGCATTTCGCTACTGTTTCGGTAGTACTAATATTTATATTGTGACATAACCATTAACCACAAAAACTGTCATTCAAGTAAGTAACATTACAAACATGTTTTCCCGGAAACAAGTTTTATTTTTAAGGTGGATGCACATTTAACGGAAGATGCGTCTGACGTTTCATATTTAGTATGCTCGACGCACTATCGCATCATCGGTTATGAGTGTAAGCAGGGCCGGATTAACCATGTCGGGACCCCTAAGCTAATGCAATTCTCAGGGCCCCTTTACTCCTTTGTAACTTTCTAAATTACAAAAAAAAAAATCTACCACATTTAATTATAATTAGTGCGCGGGTCTCTGGCCCTGGCCCCCTAGCCAGTTGCCTAATTTGCCTTAAGTATTATAATAAAATTATTATTTTAATTTTTTAAGATTTGTTATAAATATTTAGTTAAGATAAGAGTCTACTTTCTAAGACATTATCGAAAACATCGTGAAGAAACCTGGACTAATAAATGTAAGTTTGTTAATGATCATGTGTTCTCTGAATGAGAAGAGACCTTTGTCTTGCAGTGGAAGAATAATAAGGTGGAATTTATAATATTTATGTTCCTACGAAAACGTACCCCTAACAACTTCTATGACCTATAGAAGTTGTTAGGGGTTAACAAGTACGCAAAATACGCGCTGTGACGTGGAGTTGCAGACACCAGCCCGTCATACGTCATACGTCCTGCAGTGGGAGAATAATAAGGTGGTATTTATAACATTTTCGTTCCTACGAAAACTGTACAAGTCATAGATGTTGTTAAGGGTTAACAAGAACGCAAATACGCGCTGTGACGTAAAGTTGCGGACACCAGCCCGTCATACGTCATACCTCTAGCAGTGGGAGAATAATAAGGTGGTATTTATCATATTTACGTTTCTACAAAAACCGTTCAAGACCAGTCATAGAGGTTGTAAAGGGTTAACAAGTACACAACATACGCGCAGTGACATGGAGATGCGGACATGAGCCCGTCATACGTCATACGTCCAGCAGTTGGAGAACAATAAGGTGGTATTTATAATATTATTTACGTTTATAGGAAAACTGTACTTGACAAGGCATAGATATTGTTAAGTTAACAAGTACGCAAAATACGCGCTGTGACGTGAAGTTGCGGACACCATCCCGTCATACGTCATATTTCCAGCAGTGGGAGAATAATAAAGTGGTATTTATATTATTTACGTTTTACGAAAACTGTACAAGTCATAGATGTTGTTAAGGGTTAACAAGTACGCAAAATACGCACTGTGACGTGGAGTTGCGAACACCAGCCCGTCATACTGCTAAGGGTTAACAATTGTGGAACTTCTGAAATAACTTTCTGAGAGATCTCCTCAATGAAAGTAATCAAGAATATTTGCTTAAAACAGTAAGTAAGTGCTTCCTCCTACTTACTGGGTTTACGAACTACGAAATCGTACCGTTTAAGAATTGACTTCAAAGTCCAAATTTCCATTTCATTTGCAGGCAAAATTTTGCCAAATCTTTCGCCCTTAGCGAGATTAAATCACTTAAAACTTTTAATCCGTTCCCATTCTGTTTCGAAGTCAGTAATGCCGCCGTATTTTGAGATACGCAAGCGCGATACTGTTTATCTGTTCCTTGTTGCTGTCTTGACTTACTATTGTAATACGATTCCAGTTAAGCATTCACTTATTGGTTGGGATAATTTATTTATTAATTAAAACTTTATGCACATAATGTAAATACCACTGTAGAAAGGCGTACTTAAAAACTTGGACATTAAGTCCGACATTCATTTTCTTTCTAAAGCGGCTGGTGAAAAAAAGTGAAAAACTTAACTTTGATATCATTCAACATACGTAGATAGTTGAATATTTTTTGTTGTTGGTGTATGTGAATTAATATGTTTGCAAACGCAGCGACGATACAGGTGTTTTATTTTGAGAAAAAGAATATAAGAATTTACTAAAGAACACAACAATATCAACTGGCAATTATGCTGAATTCTATAAACTTCTTCTAAAACATAAAATACTTTAAGTGGGACACATTGTATAATGTTTAATTTTCACTCATTACTTGCACAACAAAACCTTTTTAACGGAAATTTTGACCTTTGATTTTAATGTCTTTTTAGGAAAAAATGCCTAGAGAGAACTTTTTTCTAAAGTTCTATCCGTAATCATTCCGAAGTTCTAGTACTTAATCTAAGAAAAAGTCTATAAGATACAGAGCGGACAAATTGACCTAATAAATCTCATCGAAGACAAGAGTAGGTACTTTAGAGGATCAATGAAAGCCAAATACCAACCTATATTGTGTAATTAAATATAAATTGTTACCGATTATAAGAAAAGTAACTCATTTTCTGTAAAAGGCTTAAAAGTGTTTACATCACACGGCATCTCATTCAAATTTCCTCGTATAACGTAAGGTTCATACAAAAATGGGTAGACAAAATATTTGGTAAAATGGTATTTAGTATTTTTTTTATTTTATAGTTGAAGAGGACGAAGATATGAAGCTTAAAAAATATATGGAATAATTGCGACCTGCCCAAGCTTTGCAGGGGGAGCAAATAACAATAACAATAGCAATAACCACCTATCTACATAGCTCCCAATTGCCATTTTCCGCCACCTTCAACAATTTACACAAAACCTTAACAAATCATACACTTAAAAAAATCTTTCTCATGAATCACTCAGTCTTTTGGTGAAAACCGAAGTTTTTGTGTTTAACAGACAAACGACAGTAACGCAACTCTTAATATCGTTAGTAACATCTCAGGTGTTATTGTCAACGCTGTGACGCTATGGCCCGGACTCCACCGGAGCGGAAAGGAGAGGAGATGTTTCGAACAACATCACATCTCACCGCTTAGTTTTAACGCAATACAGTGTCCCATTGGTTATTTACGACACATCTCCTCTCCTCTCCGCTTCGGTGGAGCCGGGCCTATTACTTCATTACACCACCCCTCCGCCATCTATACCCTTACGATAACACTTGCATGACTGTAACTTAGAATTTTTCTCAAGCAACTTAAAACAGGACTAATTTTCTTCATCAACATTGAAACATGTAACTTTATTTATAACTAGCTTCTGCCCGCAACTTCGTACGCGGATCCTGTTGCTTTTGCCAGCGACAACGGGGTCGGCAAAATCGAAGATCTGAAACTGTTAGGCACCGCCCTCACCGCGTGGAGGTACTCCCAGCTTATGTTATTTTATAAGATACAGTGAAATTAGTGATAGCTTTGATTTTGACATCAGATGTTTCTGATCTTCGATTTTTAGAAGTCAACAGGAAATGCCCATCAGACCGAACACCTTTTGCTAAGACGTCATTCCTATATGTGTCATGGTGTAGCTGGGCTCTTGGAGTTCCACATCAGGTGTTCCAGATCTTCAAATTTATTCTCTCAGCAGAAAATGCTCATCACGTGGAACAATTTTTGCTATGGTACCATTTCCGAAGATTAGCGTGTACAAACAAACAGACAAATAGACAGAATTTTTTTTTTGGATTTGTGCTCTATTACTGTTCCTAAACCCCCCTCAATTATTTATTTTTTAATATACTCAATGTACAGACACAGTTTTGTTACTGTTTTATTATATGTATAGATATAGATAGATGTACCTTCGCGGGTGTAAACATAAAAACCCACCAGTGTTTTGAAACACATGAAAACATTTATTTCACGTTTGCATTATGTACGAGAATGAAACATATCTCTATTTCCTTAGAAGTTTGGTGGGCCTTTAGTGTAGGACGCTACGTGCGTCGAAACACTTGCGCCATTTTCATCTTTCCAGGTCAGCATGCCGTAGTACTGCTGCTGCGGCTGCAGAAAGCTCAAATAGCGAAAGTATAGTAACCTTGGTGATAACTTTATTTTCGAGCCGTGTGTGATTAAAGCCCCCAGGTCGTGGGTTCCTGAGTGCTCATCTTCTTTTTAAGGAAATGTAACGATAGGTTGACACTTCCCCCGTGATTCAAAAGCTGGTTTTTACCTTGTTTGTACGTTAAGCATTGCCATCCGCCAGTCTCGGCAATTTCGTATAACTATTGTACTTTATTAATAAGTTACAATAAACAGACTTTAGTATCAAAACTACTATAAAAATGTATAAAACAACTACATCAATATTATGATCAATAGAAACGAAAATACGTTTCCTCCACTTTGTTTCAATTTTGTTTCCATGGTAGGGTCTTGATGCCAGTCGTTACCGCATGTTTGTTATGTAAATCGAGTTTCGATGGCCCTTTCACTTCCTGCTCAGTTGATTTCTTCTTGTGAATACGCGATTATATTGGTCGTACTATTCAATGGAAGTCGGGATTTCCAGATGATCTTGCGTCTTCAAACATTATATTGTTTTGAAATGCCAATGAATATTTCATGATGCCAGATGATGTAAAATAAGCCTCATTGTCTGAGACGAAGGATTAATAGACATCGAAGATAATTTTAGCTACATTGTACTAGAACAATATTAATGGTTTATAAATATTTGAAATGGGACTATTCAATTTTCAAAGATTATGTGTGATAAAACTAATATTTTGAAGACAATTTTGAATACTATCTACTATATTTCGTTATTCATAAATATAACTTGCCCAATGAAAAATTAACATTTAAAAATTATGTTATTATAAACAAGAAAAACAAAAACAATTACGAATCCATCTAAAATACATTGGGCTACAATTACTAATATACATATATTATATATAGAAGATGGTGCAATGACTGTAATACACTGTTCACCTATGCTTTTAAAGTAGGATAAAGTAATGATATTGAATCGTGTTTACACAGAAATATAACAACGATGTCATTTGTACCCGCGGCTACTTATACGTCTTTCGACCAAACAAAGGTGAACCGTCTAATATTAGCAGTAATCAGAATACGCTATTTTTCAACCGACTTATTGTACTTTCGATACGTTGTTTTAATATGGACACTCCTAGAATCCCGGGATTTGAAATAAATATTATTTTTAAATAAATTAAAAATTAACTTTATTCTTTTAATTTTCTGTAACAATTTTGTATATATATCAATAGCCGTTACAAACTTATTCCAACGTTCCACTACGTTCATGTTACCTTACAAATTGTTTGTAACATTCCTTCGATATTTAGGTTACATTAGAAAGGTAATTTGTCCATTTCTACTCGTGGGTGTTGTAGAAAGCGACAGAGGGATATTGACCAGAGGATGGGTAGCAGCGTACTTCTGAGTACCATAACACCTACTGCGATCAACATGGCGATTACGGCCGAAACCCCCCATTGGGGGAGACCTATGCCCAGCAGTGGGCGTCTAAAGGTTGATGACATGATGATGATGATGATGATGATGATGAGAAAGGTCCATAGTAATATGAACATCAACGTTTGCGGTCTTAAACTAAAATGGGTCTACCTACTCCGATCTAATTATTAGATTGACTAATTATTAGATACCATTAGAACATTATCTTCTATAATCGTTGTACTAAGTAGCTTCAAGAATTTGCGTCGCATTTTATTTCATCATTCGGATACGGATGTTTTCTTCAAAATCACAATGTCTCCTGAGTAATCCTTTTCTGGTGTAAGGGTTTTGGGTCCATAACGATTAACATCTGATTTAATGTGAAAAAGAAATGAAATAGCGTTTACAATGGAATGAACTCAATGAGGTTTTATCCTTAGGGATGAATTCAGAAAAAACAATTAGGTTTTATCCATTAATTAAAGAGCCATGGCGAGATGTATCCATTCATTTGTAGAATGTGAGAACAGGAGTAGATTGATATACTTAAAATATTTGGAGTTAAAAATAACATTTTGTGTTTATTTAAAAACTAGCTTCTGCCCGCGACTTCGTACGCGGATCCTGTTGCTTGGACAGCGACAACGGGGTCAGCAAAATCGAAGATCTGAAACGTCTGATGTCGAATTCTAAGAGCCCGGGGACGGGAAAACAACGGGATGTGCGAGATCATTCGAGACGTTCAAAAAGTACAATTTTGAATCATACCTCCGATGGCGGAATATGTGGCGTAGTCAATCATAGGAGTATACTTAAATGAACTCCGTTCCTTACCAACCCAAGGAAGGTCGCCATGACCCACGGCTATATCTTGAGACACATCCGATTCTTCAGATGATATCGACATTCTGTTCAGAGAATGTCGAAGTCGATCAGAATTCAAACGTTCGTTGTGCTCTTCTTCTGTCTCTTCATGCCGTACTCCAGCAATTCGTTTTCTCTCACTTTCTAACTGATTATGAATACTTTGTTTTGTGCGTATTCGGGACAATCTATTCTATAATATTATAAAGCTGAAGTTTGTTTGTTTGTTTGGTTGAACGCGCTAATCTCAGGATCTACTGGTTTGAATTAAAAAAATATTTTTGTGTTGGATAGTCCATTTACCGAGTAAGGCTATAGGCCAATGCGTAGCTGGGTCGGGTCGCTAGTGTATGATAATCTCGATCAGCAGTTAGTCGTGCATCACGTTCATCATTCGGTTCAAAAGACCTGTTAGTAGATGTGCGAATACGCTGAGAACTCAAGCGTGATTCTGTATCGGTAAACGTTTCCGATTCGCGAGACAATGCATGTCGCTCACGATCAGCGGACAGTCGCGCATCACGATCCGCAGCAGATGCGTAGATACGCTGAGAACTCAAGCGCAATTCTCTATCCGTGAACGTCTCCGATTCGCGAGAAAATGTATGACGTTCACGATCAGCGGTCAGTCGCGCATCATACTCTTCACTGGTCTCTAGAGACCTGGATGTAGATGCGTAAATACGCTGAGAAGGCAAACGTGCTTCGCGATCTGAAGAGGTTCCCACGGAGCGAGTTGCAGCCTGATGTTCTCGAACAGCATCAAGTCTCTCCTGACGCTCTTCGGTAGATTTTTGGGATCTTATGATCCTCAATCTTTTAGCTCCTTTGGAACATTGGGAAAGATTTGACCTCTTTCTAGGCATGGTTATAGTTTTATTGTAAATAAGATACCTGATCAATTAAACTCTAAGTGACTGCTCCCCTGCATTACCGGGTAGGCTACCGTGTCACGAAGATAAATGGAAAAGGAAATGAAATACCCAAATAACGTATGCCTTCCGAAGGCATATTTATTCGATAAAAAAAAAAAATATATGGGAATTTTGGCCAGTAGAGTCAAATTTTCAATGATATACTATCGTCATCAAAAATCAGTCCTAAACTGTTACCGCCTTCACCGCGTGGAGGTATTCCCAGCTTATGTTATTTTAAAAGATACAGTGAAATTAGTGATAGCTTTGATTTTCACATCAGATGTTTCTGATCTTCGATTTTATAAGTCAACAGGAAATGCCCATCAGACCGAACAACTTGTGCTAAGACGTCATTCCTATATGTGTCATGGTGTAGCTGGGCTCTTGGAGTTCCACATCAGGTGTTTCAGATCTTCAAATTTATTCTCTCAGCAGAAAATGCTCATTACGTGGAACAATTTTTGCTATGGTACCATTTTTGTATCTCTTATAGTTTAGCTGGTCTGTTGCGGTTCTGCATCAGGTGTTCAAGTTTCCAAGATAAATTATAGCCTATATGTTGCCCAGACTTAATACTTATACAACGAAAGAAAAATCATTCAAATCCGCCTAGTAGTTCCGAAGATTAGCGTGTACAAACAAACAGACAAACAGACAGAATTTTTTTTTTTAATTCGTGCTCTATTACTGTTCCTAAACCCCACTCAATTATTATTTTTTTAATATATTCAATGTACAGACACGGTTTTGTTACTGTTTTATTATATGTATAGATAAAGTGAAGTGGCATTAACGGATTTATCAAATTGGTAAACAAGTGATGTGAATCGTTGTTTACAATGGAGGAGTTGAAAAAAATAAAAGCAAATAATGTCCATTGATGAATCATTATTAGTGACATTACTTCCCATAAAATAATGCAACTTCGTTTTAAGAACTGCGAAACGGCAACTGTCTGTGTCAATGTTAGTGTCAGTCGCCGTTTCGTTCTGAAATAACGAACTTTTCATTAAACTATTCACTCATTCATTTATTTTATTATGCTGGGTTTAAAAAATATTGTAATTACCAGGAGTATAAGAATTTGAATTTCAACTTCGCTAAACATTTTTATCCACGTCACTTTTGTTTTAATCCATACTTAATATTATAAATGCGAAAGTAACTCTGTCTGTTACGCTTTCACGATGAAACGGCTGAACCGATTTTGATGAAATTTGGCATGAAGATAGATTTAACCCCGGGGAAGGACATAGGCTACTTTTTTTTCCGCGACTTCGTCTGCATCCACTATAACCGACATCCACGCGGACGAAGTCGCGAGCAAAAGCTAGTAATAAAAATAACTTATTTCACACAACAGAATCCATATATGGCAGTTGTTTAGTAACAAGAATTTTGCTTATACCTAATTTTAATAATTAAAACGGTCTCGCAATACATGGAGTTCAGTGAACCTACTGAGCAGAACTGCATCGGTTCTCGCGCCAATCATCATTTGGACGCTATTTGGGCTTGCCCGTACTCGTCTCACCGCTGACGCTACTTTTTTACGCATAATTGCGTAGAAGTCATCTACGCTAGGTAGCGTCAGCAAACATGATGCACTGCAATATCGAGGGAGGCGAAACAGAGCCTGAACACGTTATTATTCTGGTACCGGGTTTGTACTGGTGGTACTCGTTACTTTACCGTTAATGTGTATTATCTTGTTAGCAAAGTTGAATTTTTAAAACATGGATAAAAATACGGATATCGATGGGTAAAAATAATAAAAAAATTGCACGTAGATTTTTCATCTTATACAGAACGGCACGTCTATCGTTTGTGCCTTGTATATTTTTTTAAGATCTGGTAACAGACTTTAGAAAAACTTTCTTCATTCCGCTAACGCATTTCGCCTTACAAAAATCCAAGCTTTTCTAAAGTAACCAAGATTTTATTACCCCGCCTCGTTGCGAGAAATAAAACATATTAGCCACAAGACAACTGGCGCTGCCGTAAAAACCTTTCCCGTATAGGGTCACCATATTTTTGCGAATATCAGATGTCTATTAGACATTCCAAACGAAATAGGTATTTGGTATGGAATGTCCTCAGACTATGCTGTTTGAGAGTAAATTCCTTATTGATGAAAATCTGGATTATTTGTAAAGGTAGAAAGGGATGTTTCGGATAGATCGGTTAAAATGTTAAGATTATGTAAATAGGCAGTCCACATGTTTTGTGGGAGTAGTTTTCTATCCATCTTATTCTATCTTGTACTACTTTTTTTTTTCAGAATAAACTAGGTAAAGTGGGTACCAAAGTAGGTAATCTAATATCAAAGACTGAAGATTTAATACAATCGATGTAAATTTTTCAATCGATGTAGGTTGAATACATGTATAACTATTGTAACCAAAAATGGGTCGTAACAAAAAATACTATTTTCTTTTGATCAGTACAGTACAGGACATGAAGAACTAGAATAATCTAAAACTCCTACTCTTTTTAGATCTACACCTTTAGCTAAAACAAACAAAAAGAACAAGGCTACTATTTTTCTCTTACAAGGATCCTACTTGGTAACCCTAGTCACACAAAATGTTCCACGTAAAAACATAGCAAGTACCCACTAATACTCCTCGGCCGAGTTTTGAGGCGGTCGTATTAAGGCCTGTATTTTTTATTTACGAATACAGGGACGTTGGAACTTCTTGAATCGTCTGGTAATCGTTGGGGCTATCTAAAGTGATCCCTAACGAGCTTTGGGCCGAGTTAAGAAAGATACACATTGGTACGTTTTGTTTTTCACTTGTCTTTAAGGTTTTGGATATTTGTTGATAGAAAATGTTTATAAAGGATATTATCAAATATCATGTTCGCAATGGATGCCTGAAGATGTTTGGCATTGCCGAGACTGGCCCAAGAGGAGGTGGCGAGATGACCTAGAAGCGCACTGCGAGCGCTGGTTTGAGGTGGCACAAGAAAATATTATCTGGAAAGATTCAGGGACGGCCATTGCCTTTTAGTGAACTATCACAGGTTGGTGCTGCCGTAGCTGAATTCTTTGCCAAACAAGGAATTTGACAAGAACAAACACAACTCACACATACACACTCGTACATTTACACGCACACATACACACACATGAAACACTTCCGTATTTGCTATCGACGTGCAAAGATGAAGAAGACAGGATAACTAAAAATAAAACATTGAACACACAATCATAACTCAACATTGTCGGGCGAAAAATGGTGAAAGTCAAACTTCTTCTGCTTATGCACCTATCTGCTACTATCGGCATTCGAAAGGTTAATGTTTAATTAATAATTGGGTAATTGGTAATTGGGTTTTGAAGGTCAGATAAGCAGTCGCTCCATGTAAAACAGTGGTATTCAGCTGCATCTAGTTACACTGGAATCCGACCTCAACATAGTTGGGAAAAGACTAGTCAGTTTTTGTGTCATCAAATACCAACACAAAAAATTCTTATCGTAAATTCCAACGAAGAAATACCTACCTATTCATGTAATCCAAGCATCAACAAATCTCGCGAATAAACCTTTCGCAACCGCCGTACAACCTTCTCAAACTGTTGATCAGTTAAACCCTTTGTCCTTGAAGCGTATCAGAAATCCTTGTGTATTTATTCCGAAAGTGGATCGTGTACACACATCTTTATTTACAAGGATTTCGCCAAAAACCTCGCTCGATAAAACAACCCTATTTGACGTTTTTTTTCTAGTAAAAGATGAAAATAGAAAATGTCTATTTATTTTCGGATAATTGCATTAATGGATAGTGCTCAGTCAGGGCGTGGGAGTAATTTATGATTAAAATGTTCTGAAACAACACTGAGTAAACATAGAATTAGGTTTATAAAAAATCTAAGATTGTTTGTAGTTATATTGTAGCTGCATTAAAATCACTATCACTATGTAGTGACCACTGTTGTTTTATTTTATTCTATGTAATGATGTCATTACATAGAATAAAATAAACCAACAGTTTTCAGCAGTAGATGTAGAGTGATTGAAGAGGAAGATGTATACTTATAGTTTGATCTATATTACACCCGTGCACTGTAAGCGTTGAGATTAAGATCAAGACCAAAATCAAAGCTAACAGTAATACAAATAATACACAAATAAAATTTAAACTTTCAATTTGTCTCTACAGACTGTTGTGTCAATTTTCATAACACAGCATGTGCTAAATAAAGTTATTTATTTATTCAATAAAGTAGGTACACCAACATTGGTTAACAGTAACTTAGAGTAGTGCATTACTTATCATGTTTCCAATTAATAGGTATATATAACATTAAAAAATAGATACATAGCGACACAGATGCAAATAGGCTAAAAGTAAAAACAAAGGTACCATCATCAAACTTAAATAAAATTAAAATTAAATTTTAGTATCGCTTGAAAATACTACAAATTGTAACATTTATCTGAAGATGACTGTGTGAAATTGCATCAGGAAGACGTGACGTAGTTTGTACAGCTGTACCGAGGTTGCAGGAGCAATTTCCAGTTTGGACATTGTAGCAACAAGGATTTCTAAATTGTGGCAATGGTAACACGCTTATACTATTTCATATACACACATCAACATTGTCTAGGGATATTTGAAGTCTTTTCATAGACAACATGAATATTTGAAAATTAATAAAAGAAAAACAAAATTTGTTTATGATGCAAAGTTTGATGGCTGGCAAACACTGTCTTTACTCTTTCTATTCACATAGACGACTTTCGTAAATGTGTTTATTTGTGAATTCGAGATGAAAACGAAAATGGTGTACCAAACGTTATTTCTGAAAATGGTACAGATAGCGAAAATGATGACAGCTTTTTGTTGATTATGTTCCACAAAAATGCTCCGAACTACAGATACGATGAAGCCCAAATGTAATTTTTCAAGAATAAGTCACGTGACCGGCCCACTTCCACTTCAGCGTGCTGATTCGACGCGCAATGTCCGTGACTTTAGTTCCATGGCGAATGACTTCATTACGAATTCTATTCACCAGAGAGTTTCATATAAAATATGCAGATAAAGATAGAATACCCCGTTGGTCGAAAGCATAACTGCTGGGCTTGGAGTCCTGGGTTCGGTTGTTAGTTTGGAATAACAGTTTTTCCATTTGGTATTTTCAACCAACTTCAAAAAGAAGGAGGTTCTTAATTCGACTGTATGTTTTTTTTTGTATATTTGTTACACCATTTCTCCGGAAAATGTACATCGATTTTGGAAATTCTTTTTTTGATGGATAGTTTATCGAAAAATTTTACTTAGACGACATTTTAGTTTCTTTAATCTTTGGAGTAGTACTTTCAAACTCTGTTTTAACTGTGTTGCCGTTTTTTATGGATTTGGATGAGACGGAGTTATTGAAAAGCGGGAAATAAAAAGCTTTTTTACAAAAAAGACAACCGCCTTCAAAAAAACTGAAAAGTGTAAAATAACTTTAGTACAGAACACACTTGACTTTAGTATCGGAAGTCGGTGGCAATACAAAAGAACAAACAGAACAAATCCGAACTTTAGTTTCAGAAGTCGGTGCACCGACTTCTGAAACTAAAGTTCGTATTCTGTGCTAAAGTTATTTTTCACTTTTCAGTTTTTGAAGGCGGTTGTCTTTTTTGTAAAGAAGCTTTTTCATATCTCGGAAAACATGTAAATCCGTCATCTACACTCTACGCTTTGTTTTTTTTATTAATGGATTAGTTAAGTTAAGTTAGAATCAACAGTGGCGACCACCAGAAAAGTGCCGAAGCAATGAAGCTCGGCAAATCCCTAAGAAACGATTCCACTATCTTGAATCCCGCAACGAAGTGAACTTTTTTCCTCATTATCAAGTAAGAGACAGAACAGAATTAGGCCAATAGTTAATCTACGCTTACCGCGATCGCTCCGTGTGGGCGGCCGTGGTATTTCATACCGAAAGCCCTCCATGCCTTAGAAAAGACGTAGAGTTATTGATCCTAACAGTCATTCGTAGATTTTTGACAGTCGTTACAGATAATCAGTAGCCCGAAACTCTGGCAACCAGTCTTACTCGTACGTACCATGGGATACCGTACAACTGAGTTGTGGAGGTCAGCTAAATAGTCGCTCCATGTAGAACTCTGGTATGGTATGGTAAAACGGGCTGTTCATTATAGATTAAGAACAACGGATTAACTCACTGTGTTGTCGGGTTCGTCCGACTAGTTTCGATGGCATACGGGCATACGGGCTGTTGTCCACAATTCCACGTCTTAGCGTGTTTTTGCGTACAGGTGGGAAGTAAATCATTCGATCCACCCCAGCTCCTCAAGGAAAGCCAGCAGCGCCTTGACGTTAGTAGTGATCTCCTACAGGTTATACCCTCTCTTACTGCGTTTCTAACGTGTAGCGTAAGAAACGCATAGGTTTTTGAAAAACTCAGGACTTTGGGTGATTCGGAATTCTCGTTAAACCTGAATTGTCGAAGTAGTTTGCCCTGTATGAAGCAAAAACCGAAAAAACTGGTATTCAGATGCATCCATTCAGACTGGAAGCCGTTCCAGTCTGACTGAATGCAAAAAGCGAAAGCAGTGGTATTCAGCTGCGTCCAGTCAAACTGGAAGCTGTTCCAGTCTGACTGGATGCAGCTAAATACCAGTGATTTCGCTTTTTGCTTTATACAGGGCAAAGTTGGGGTAGGCACCCCAACATAGTTGGAAAAAGGCTCGACAGATGATGAAGCTAGTGAAGATTAACAAAACATAGGTACCTGTCTTTTTTGTAAAGCTTACCTGTACAATTCTGAGCATACATTTTATTTATTTGTATTCAAGTTGTACCAGCCTAGACTAAACTTAAGAATTCGCCTCAAGTCACAACCGCAGAACTGATTCCTCCAAGGTAATTCAGTTTTATAGCTCTAAAGCTTCGCTGGTAAATTAAGTACAGCCACGTGTACCTTTTGAAGGTTTTCGTTCTATTTTTTTCAATATAAAGGAGAAAATATTTTGGTTTCGATCAAAGAAAGTGGGAAATTATTCTGTCGTGCTTTAATCAAAATCATAATTACAATTAACAATACAAATAAACAAACAAACATATTTATTGGTAAAAGAATTACAAATACAAAATATTATTAAATATTATACGACACGGTTGGCGCAGTGGCTGAGCGATCGACTGCTGCGTAGCGTGTTGCGGGTTCGATTTCCGCCCAGGGTAAACATTTGTGTGATGAGCACTTGTGTTTGCCTTGTGTCTGGGTGTTGTTTATCTATATATGTATGTATTTACAAAAAGAAATGTATTTGTGTATGTATATCAGCTGTCTGACACCCATAGTACAGGGTCCCCCTAGTTTGGGGTCAGATGGCCGTGTGTGAAAATGTCCCCACATATTATTATTATCTCATTTATTTATTGTATATACATATTTCATTATAAAATGTTCCCACATATTATTATGTTAAAATTTAAAACGTGCCTATAATTATTTCTTAATCTTAATCTTGCTTGAAATAATTTAATTTTACATTTTTATACCATTATCTATATATGTCACAGTCAAAACTCTTAACCAGTCAAAATAACTTTTGACTACAAAAATCAGTCAAAACTACGTTTGAACTACTTTTAAATGTGTAGGTACTTAATACTTAGAAACCCAATAGGTTGGAAATTTTAGAACTTGTTTTGAAGTGATTCTTATAACTAGGGTGTTCCATATTTTTGTTTTGTTCGCAAACGCGTTTAATCTTAATAAGGGTTTTGACTGAAGCCAGTCAAAACTGGTTTTGACTGGTTAAGAGTTTTGACTGTAACATTTATATAATATACTAGCAGGCCTGGCAGGCGTTGTCCTGCAACCCGACTAAAGCGCCACCTGCCGGGTCCAATTGTAAATCTAAACCATTCTCGAATCCACTGGAACACACACAAAAAATTTCATCAAAATCGGTACAGTCGTTTAGGAGGAGTTGACTTTCATACACACGCACAGAAGATTTTTACATACAAGATATATTCCATAATCTATAGGAGAACCTGACTGGCTGACGTGTCAGTATACTATGGAAACTACTGGACCTAGAAACGTGAAATTTTACACACGGCTTCATTTTATGATGCAATGAGCACTACGAAAGCTTTTTTGGGAAATCTAACCCCTATCTATGGGATTGAAAAGGGTGAAGTTGAGAGTCTCATGGGTAACTCAACTTAAATCTTGGCACAAATGCGAACCTAATTACTTAAATAATAAAGCTTTAAGTTATTGGTTTTTCAAAGAAAACAAATGATGGATGTATTGTGTGAAGAATGATATGAATGAAAAGGGAGTCAGTGAAAGCATGACAGTTGACAGAACGAATTGGAAGAAGAAAATATGTTGCGTCGACCTCAAGTAACATGGGACGAGGGCAGGAAGATGATGATGGTGATGTTATTCGTTTTTATTCAGTTCAATGTTTCGTTTGCACAGAATAATACCAATAAATTATTAATTAAATTCACCACATTTCTTTACAACAATGAATAATAAAATTATCAGTTTTTTTCATCATTATCATCATCATGTCAGTCTTTAGACGCCCACAGCTGGGCAAAGGTCTCCCCCCCGGGGGGGGGGGGAGGTTCAGCTGTAATCGCCATGCTTGGCCGATGAATGTTGGCAATCGCATTAGGTGTTATGGTACTCAGAAGGACGCTGCTGCCCATCCCTCTGTGGCTTTATACGACACCCACGGGTAGAAATAGGGTTTTGTTACGTTTGTATAAAATAAAACCGGACAAGTGCAAGTCGGACTCGCTTCGCTCACCGAGGGTTCCGTACAAATTTGTAGGTACATATTCATACTAGTCCATACTTATTACTTATTTACTTATTTTACTTATTTTTACTTATCCATACTTCTATACTTTATCTATACTTCCATACTTAATATTATAAATGCGAAAGTAACTCTGTCTGTTACGCTTTCACGATGAAACGGCTGAACCGATTTAGATGAAATTAAGTACGAAGATAGCCTGACTCCTGGGGAAGGACATAGGCTACTTTTTAAGCACCCACGACAACCGACTTTCACGCGGATGAAGTCACGGGCAAAAGCTAGTGAATAATAAAATTGCTATGGACATGCTATCGAAAACTGTATATGTAATTGTACACATATTTTTTTCCTGATACCTACACAAAATGTAAAAAGTCTACTTGAGAAATAAATGTCTTAAACAATGTTTTAAATTTTGTTACATGCATGTGGGCCTATTGCCTTTTAAGATCGTTTTTAATTAAGTAATTCATGTAACTAAACGTAATAAATAAGTAGAACGGAATGTGAGATGAGTGAATGAGAGGTGAGAGCGGAAGGAATGGGACAGATGATGAATGGCGGAATAGAATAAGATTTGTAACGACGACGCTAAGACGTAAAAGTGTAATTTTATGCAACGAGTCGATAATAAACGAAGAAACAAGAAAAATCTGTTTTACTCATCACGCCCCGCTCCTACAATTTGGGGGCTCGTCAAAGTCAAAGTCAAAGTCAAAGTCAAAGCATTTATTTCAATTAAACCATTTACAGGCACTTTTGAATTGTCAAGGAGTCGGTCAGTTAGTCAGAGAGTTGAAGCTAGTTGCTCGTTCCAAAACGTATCGTCGTAACGTATCGTCCGGGATAGACGGGAAACAGTTGGGATCGCCGGCGTGTGCCACGCGGTACGCGACCCCGAACAAAAGACGAAAGACGTACGACGAAGTAGCTGAGTAATAAGCGGCGAGGTGGCTGCTACTATTCACTACAAACGAAGATTTCCACAAGAAGATGCCTGTGGATAAAGAGATGAAGAGTGTCGACCCCGGATTACCTACCGGTACTGGTATGGCGGCGTCGACCATGATGGATGCCACGTACGGCATATGCAAGTTCAGTGGCGAGGATAAAACCTATTCTTCGTCAAAATGGGCTGCCGACCTCGATGATAATGCTGAAATATTTGGTTGGACTGCCCAGCAAAAGCTCATCATTGCACGACGATCGCTCGTGGGTACAGCGGAATTATGGCTTAGATCTGAAAAAACGTTTAAGTCATACGATGATTTGAAGACGGCTGTGCTCAAAGAGTTTCCAGAAGCACTAAACTCAAAAGAAATGCATGAATTTATGGCGGGCCGCAAGAAAAAGAAAGACGAAACTGTGTATCAGTATATGCTCATTATGAAGGAGTTGGGCAAAAGAGCAAAGTTCCCTGATTACATTGCTATACAATATATAGTAGACGGCATATCTGACTACAAAAGCAATAAAGCAATATTATACGGAATCACATCGTACAGCGTGCTCAAGGAAAAACTCTCAATTTACGAGACAATGAAGTTAAAGATGAAAAGAGGCAACGAAAGCAAGCATAGCGCGGCCAGTGGAAATAAACCAAGCGGTGACAGTAAGCAGAAAACATCAACATCAGATGAAAAGCGGTCATCACCATCCGGTCGTATGTGTTATAAGTGTGGTGAAAAGAATCATGTGTCCAGTCAGTGTCCGAATGGTGTAAAATGTTTTCGGTGCAACAAGTTCGGTCACTTAAGCAAAGATTGCAGCGGCCATGTTGTTACTAGCGACGCATCAAAATCGAACACAAAGAACGCAAGCGGAACCGGACATTCAATGTGTGTGACCGATAATGTTGGTAGCAGTGACCAACCCGAACGAGTGAACGAGTTGAACGAGGACGAACAAAATGGATTGATTAGAGATACTTATGATGTTGGTACCGCTGATGGCAGCTGTCAAAGAAGCAGTAACTGTCAAAGTCAATTTGACGTTTTGAACGTAAACAACAATAAAATTAACAAGTCAGTGAAAAGTGTTAAAATGTGCGGTGTTAATGTTGATACGTTAATAGATACGGGCTGTGACTATAACTTAATAACTTCGGAATTGTTTTTCGAGCTAAGCGATGTAGCATACGTCAAAGATAAAGTTATACTAACGGGACTAGGATCGGCGAAGGTGTGTACTCTGGGTAAGTTCACAACACTTTTAGACGTTGACAATAAAAGTTTTGAAACCTGTTTTTATATTGTTCCATCAGGTGTTATTCCCTATCAGGTCATATTAGGTCAATCTTTCTTGGTAAATGCAACTATCTTATTAGACAGAGGTGCAGTCAAGCTTATGCCACAAGATGATTATGGTCTGTGTTTGTTAAGTTTACCTAGCGAGTCTGAGGAGCCTATTTCTTGGATCCCGGTGGTTCAAGAACTCATTGACAACTACAAGCCATCAAAGGTTAAGGAGGCACCTATCAAATTAAAGATTATTATGAAAGACGATATCCCAGTTGCTCAACGTCCAAGAAGATTGGCAATCAGAGAAGAAGAAGTAGTTAAACAACAGGTTGAGGAGTGGTTACAGAAAGGAATAATAAGACCTAGTTATTCAGAGTATGCAAGTCCATTAGTACTAGTGAAGAAAAAGGATGGTAGCTATCGAGTTTGTGTGGATTTCAGAAAAGTGAACCAAAAGATGGTTAAAGATGAGTTTCCCCTGCCAGTCATAGACGACCACATTGATAAATTGAGTAGATCCAAAATTTTCAGTACATTAGATTTGAAAAATGGTTTCTTTCATTTGCCTGTGGATGAGGACTCTGTGAAGTATACATCATTTGTGACCAGCAGTCCAGAAGGACAATATGAGTTTTTGCGAGCACCGTTTGGTCTGTCTATATGTCCAAAATACTTCAGTAGGTTTATTAACATAATTTTTAGAGATTTGATTGCTCACGGGATAGTTTTAATTTTTATAGACGATATTGTAGTCATGGCTAAAGACGAAAAGGAGGCTCTAAACCGTCTCCGTCTAGTTTTAAATGTTGCATCAGAATATGGGTTAGAAATTAATTGGAAAAAGTGTCAATTATTACAAAGAAAAGTAGAATACTTAGGTCATGTTGTTGAAGATGGTACCGTCAAACCATCACCTGATAAGACAGATGCAATTGCTCATTTTCCAGAACCAAAGTCAGCCAAGCAGGTTCATAGTTTTGTGGGGTTAACATCATACTTTCGCAAGTATATTGAAAGTTATGCAATTATAGCTAGACCGCTAACTGAATTGCTGAAAAAAGAAAAGGCCTTTTACTTTGGAGAAGAAGAAAGAAGAGCATTTGAAATTCTGAAAACTAAACTTTGCAGTGAACCTGTGTTGAAAATATTTGAAGTTGGTTTGGACACAGAAGTGCATACAGATGCATCTAAGTTAGGATTTGGTGCTATTCTTATGCAGAAAGATAGTCAAGATGGAAAATTACACCCTATTCATTATATGAGTAAGAAGACCAGTGTTACTGAACAAAATTATCACAGCTATGAGCTGGAAGCTTTAGCGGTGGTTGAAGGTGTTAAGAAGTTTAGAAAGTATTTATTTGGGATTAATTTTAAGATTGTGACTGACTGTTCAGCATTTCAGAAGACATTGTATAAGAATGAAATATCTACCAAGGTGGCTAGATGGGTTTTGTTCCTTCAAGATTTTGATTATGAAATAGTTCATCGGTCAGGAAACCAAATGTCACATGCAGATGCGCTAAGCAGGAACCCACACATTTACCTTATTCAGTCAATTACATGCAAGAATATGTAAAGCTCAGAAGGAAGATGAAAATTTAAATTTAGTAAGAGATATTTTGAAGGAGAAAGAGTACAAAGATTTTTACATTGAAAATGATTTAGTTTACAAAGGAATAGAAAAGAAATTAGTTATACCAGAAGTCATGGACACCGAAATTCTTCTTGCCAAAATGTCCTACTTCATGAGCTCTTCTTATAGCTCATGAAGTAGGACATTTTGGCAAGAAGAAGACCATTGATATAATAGAAAAAGATTATTACATAAAAGATTTAACTAAGAAGGTTGAGAAAATAATATTGGGTTGTGTTCCATGTATTTTGGCCTGTAAGAAGGAGGGAAAACAAGAAGGTTTTCTCCACCCAATAGAAAAAGGAGAACTTCCATTAGAGACATTGCACTGTGATCATCTTGGTCCATTGGACGCTACGAAGAAATTGTATAATTACATTTTAACAGTCATAGATGGTTATACCAAATTTGTTTGGATATATCCCACAAAGACTTTAACATCTAAAGAGACAGTAGATAAACTGAAAATTCATCAAAAAGATTATGGAAATCCATCAAGAATTATTACTGATAAAGGGACAGCCTTTACAGGCAAGGAGTTTCAAGATTACTGTAACCAAGAAGGTATTCAGCATCATGCAGTCACTACTGGTATTCCCAGGGGCAATGGACAGGTTGAGCGCATCCATAGGGTAATTATTTCAGTGTTGACCAAAATGTGTGTTCAGGAACCAACTCATTGGTACAGGTATGTGAGCCAAGTCCAAAGGGCTATTAATAGTACCTATCAAAGATCAATAAATACCTCACCTTTTTACTTGTTTATTGGAACAAAAATGAAGCAGAAAGAAGATGTACCAATTTTGGAATTGATAGAAGAAGAATGCAGGCAAGATTTTATTGAAAAACGACATAATTTAAGACAGGAAGCTAAAGCACAGATTCTAAAAGTACAAGAGGAAAACATTAAATCATTTAATAAAAGAAGGAAAGGAGAACAAGAATATAAAGAAGGGGACGTAGTTGCCATTCGCAGAACACAATTTGGAAATGCAATGAAGCTAAAATCAAAGTTTTTAGGGCCCTACAAAGTTGTCAAGAATGTAGGTAAAGGAAGGTATCATGTGCAAAAGGTAGACCTTAATGCAGAAGGACCTTGTAAGACTTCGACAGGTGCAGACTGTATGAAATTGTGGCCATGAGCTTGTTCTGCACTTACTGTCAGGCTAGTTAATCTCTTACTCATTCTATTTTGTCTAATAGAATGTGATAGGTGGATGCTAGTTGTATTAGGTGGCGTAAACCTTCATCAATCTTTTGTTAACGATGTGGTATAACTTAATCTTTGATTTATGTCAGTAGGTATATATTTAAAATGTTAAAATTTAAATTAGTTGCTATAAGATGTGTTAGCACTTATCTGACTTAGAGTCACTAAAAATTGAAGTCAAGATGTGTAAGATTTATCAGTTGCTTATAGGAAGTAATTCATCAATAATATAATAATATGTGGGGGACATTTTCACACACGGCCATCTGACCCCAAACTAGGAAGACCCTGTACTATGGGTGTCAGACAGCTGATATACATACACAAATACATTTTTTTTTTCTTTTAAATACGTACATATTATAGATAATATAATATCAATGTTGTTGTAATAAACCTAATTTTGTTGTAGTTCTGTATCAATGACTAATGTCACACAAACAAATATGTTAACATGAAATCTGTCATGTAAATGAGGTAATATTTTTCCCCTACTATAATGTAACACATTGTGTTGTTGCATAACAAAGTTGTTTTAAGTAATAGTATAAGTAGCTAAGTACCTAAATGTTATTAAATTTAGATTCATAAAGATTTGTAAGTAGTGCAGCTGTATATTTAACTTAAGTTCAGGGTAAGATAATGAAGTATGTAAGGTGGTAAGAATGATAGATGTTATGAGTTAGTAAGTAAAATACAGTTTTAAATTTAAAAGAATAAGTTTATTTTGTTTCTTTTTACATACAAAGTTTTGTTATTGTTGACAAACTCCATGTAATATTTTATTCTTTTGTAAGGTGTTCTCCAAAATATTTACAGAATTTTCAGAATTTTCAGAATTTGAACCCTTGTATTATATAAAGTAGTTCAGTTAAATGTAGCATAGTCTGAGGTCAGACTATAGGTCAGAATGGCCGAACTGTGGGCCTATTGCCTTTTAAGATCGTTTTTAATTAAGTAATTCATGTAACTAAACGTAATAAATAAGTAGAACGGAATGTGAGATGAGTGAATGAGAGGTGAGAGCGGAAGGAATGGGACAGATGATGAATGGCGGAATAGAATAAGATTTGTAACGACGACGCTAAGACGTAAAAGTGTAATTTTATGCAACGAGTCGATAATAAACGAAGAAACAAGAAAAATCTGTTTTACTCATCACGCCCCGCTCCTACATGCATATTAAACTATGATTATTGATGTTATTTCGAGTAACCAGTTGTCAGACCACAGTAACTTACAATTTCGAGACACGTCTTCTAATAAAAAATAGCTCTGAAAGCCAGATTAATTTTCAATAGACTGTAAAATATGATTTCAATAAATAAATAGTTAATCGATTGAGTTAACAAATAAGTGACGTCATAGCACCTTACCTATTACCTAATAATCAGAAAACAGTCAAAAAACAAAGTAATTTTTTACCGCAAAGTTTAAATAAAATAGTTAAATAGTATTAATTCATTTGCTGTCTCACAAACAGTCCAACAATGTTAGTCAGCTGTTTTCTAGATCCTTGGACCTGGGGATCGACGGAGGTATGCAGTTCGATTAGAGCCCGTTTCATAACTGGATTTCTGGAGTTCCGAGAAATGAACGAACGACTTTGTAAAAGCAAAAAGTAAATATGAAGGTAATAGTGGAAATCTTGGTATTTTCGAGTCCGAAGCTAAATTGGATTCGGGGAATGAAGTTAAAATTAAAAATTGAATTCTGCACGAATTGCCCTATACATCCGTGAAAGTTCTCAAAAAAAAAAATTCTTCGTGTCTTTTGGTTCTTCAATATGGTTTGCAATGAAAAATTGCCATAGTTGGTAAGCACAGGAAAAACTTACTTAATCGAAACATATCCGAAATAATAAGCTGACAAAAATTACTCGGAGGAAACGAAATGTTTATTCCTTTAATAATACCAGCCTAGGATTGTCCTACTGCAAAGAAAAGGCTTCTACTCATACAGAGAAAAGATCACAACGGCGGATTGGCGATTTTCAAAAACAACTAGAGCCGGAATAACTACATGAAAGCCATACAAATATTAGCTTCGTCAGAGAATCGAATCCGTGATACGTAGCGCAGCGGCCAATAATTCTGTCATTGCGCCAATTATTTCTAAATATGCTGAAAGACAACACTGTCAGTACCTTACTCTATCTAAAATTACGCAGAATTCATAAAAAAATGTTGAAAATCCATCTAGTCCTTTAACCAAAATTATAACTAATTTTCTTATCTCTAAAATTCATATTAGAATATCTACCACAGCTGAGCATATTTCTGAAGAGAACTTAAGTCTCGTCTCGCGTTCAATTCTAAGTGAAAATTTAATGTGTATGGTGGAAACATGCGATTCATTCATCATCTCGGAAAATAGAATTTTGTGTCTGTGGTCTTATTTAAACATAAGCAGGAAACATTTTGCCTTACTATATTTTTAGGATTAGGATTGTGTTACTTTGGGAAAAAGATATTCCTAGGCCAAGGTCTTTGGCCAATCATTATTCCTGTCGCTTTCGCACAACTGTCAAACTGTGAGTGCAAGATAGAGAGAGAAACAGCAAAGCCAAGGCAGGTAGGTAACCTTTTTTTTCTCGGCCTTAGTATAATGTTCTAATAGCATTGCTTATTAAGTATCAAATTACTTTGCTCTTCGTATACTAGTTTGTTAGCAAATTACCTTCAACCTAATATGACCATACTTAAATAGTTAATACCTATATTCCGTACGATTCGGGCTGAAAAGGTTGAAGTTTCAGTAAAAATTTAGTCAGTCAAAGTCAAAAGTTTATTTGTGAAACAAAGGTATAAAAAGGTCACACATATAATAAGATAATAATAATAATATGTTGGGACATTCCACACACGGCCATCTGACTCCAAACCAGGAAGACCCTGTACTATGGGTATCAGACAGCAATACATGCACAAATAAATTATTTTAAATACATATTTATATAGATAAACAACAACCAGACACAAGGCAAACACAAGTATTCATCACACTTCTTCTTCTTTCTTGTAGTTCGTTGTAACTTTGATCGATGTTTTAATAACAATGTATTTTTTAAATTGCTGTTTACGATTTATGACGTATTAAAAAAAACTACTTACTAGTTCTCGTTCAAACCAATTTTCGTTGGAAATTTATATGTTAATGTACATCATATATTTTTTTTAGTTTTAACATTCTGTTATTTTAAAAGTTACAGGGGGGGGAGACACATTTTACCACTTTGGAAGTGTCTCTCGCGCAAACTATTCAGTTTAGAAAAAAAAAATATTAGAAACCTCAATATCATTTTTGAACACCTGTCCATAGATACCCCACACGTATGGATTTGATGAACAAAATTTTTTGAGTTTCAGTTCTAAGTATGGGGAACCCCCAAAATGTATAGTTTTTTTTCAATTTTTGTGTGAAAATCTTAATGCGGTTTACAGAATACATCTACATACCAAGTTTCAACAGTACCTATAGTTCTTATAGTTTCGGAAAAAAGTGGCTGTGACATACGGACGGACAGACAGACAGAGAGACATAACGAATCCATAAGGGTTCCGTTTTTTTGCCATTTGGGTACGGAACCCCTAAATAACAACTTATATCTCTATTTGTGTTTTATCAATGTAACTTAAGCTTATTGGTGCTCTGTCAGTGTAAACCCTTACTGTTTACATAGCCAATAATCTGGCTAAAATTTTCTTAAATATTTGCACACAGGCCTAACAAAATAAGGAAAATATTAGCATATTATTTAGTAACCACAGCGCGTACAAAGTATTTGCTTACAGTCTAGACAACGTGTGTTATCAGAGTCTTGTAACTTTGAATAAAAATTAGCATTCGCATCTGGTCGACTTTGCCAGTCTTTTGGCACGCTGCCAAATGGCAACAATTTGGCACAGATATTCTTATAACTCCAATTAACGAAACATTAGAATACTTTAGACATTATCACTGACTTCGTGATTATGGTGGTAAGATAATTTAGAGAACTTTGTACGCTATGTACACATTGTTTTAGCAATTAAAACTTTTCCTAAAACCACACGGTATCATTAAGTGTGGTTCTCGGAGAAAATTAGGCAGCCGATTTGTTAGTTTTAGACGATAAAATGTGGCTTAAGGATTTTAAGGTATAGTCTTGAAGACCCATGGCTAAAAAGGTTCAAAATCTACTCGTGATTTCATCTTAGAGAAAATCAATGGTGCCGATTCCCTTGTTCACAAATAAACTAACATTAGAGAATTGGCATCTCTTTCAACCAGGCAGGTGATGAAAAGGACGGAGACAGAGAAGAACTAAGTTAGAGATGTCAAATTAGTTTTTTTCCTTGAACTTCACCAAGTTATTAATCAATACGTTCTGTATGTCTATTCCGTTACAATCTCCCTAGGTTAAGTGAGATGTCATCTGTCCCGATGCTAGGGATTTACAAAGCATTACAATCGGATGATAGCTCACTTCACGTAGGTGTTCACCGAGGGAGATTGTAACAGAATAGCACTACTAAAGTGACAACTATAATTATATGAACATTTTAGATCAACTTAAATTGATAGCTCTTATTAATATCTGTCCCGTTCTTATTTTATTGGATAGAAAGAGATATAAACAGCGTTAAAATAAGTGAGGCTCGTTTACAACAGAATATGTCCGATTGAGATTTAGTTTAGAATACGAACGTTCTTAAAAATACAGGAATTGCATCTCTGATATTACCATGATCTGGTAAGCTAAAGATAATAATTAATATTCTCCCTATCGAAATTCGAGCACGGCGGCGAATCTCAAGGTCTCCATTGAGGTTCGCCGTCGTACAACCAAGTATACAAGAAATATAGGGCACAAGTGTGTGCGCACACATACACTCACACCTCATCCCTCACCATTATAGTCCGATGCAACGGCAAACCGACACGATTGGAGACAGATTAGGCGCAGGACCAATTGCTTGACGTGCTTTCTGAGGCACGGAGCTGAGAGTGAGAAATTCTTAAAAGATAAACTCAATAACATTTTAGGACGAACCAGCTGACAAACGGGGCAGTCTGGAAAGTATTTAATTCATACATAGTTTTGAATAGTAGATATTTTAGTGGGGGCCGAGTCACCCGCGTCCGTAGGAAAATACCCCTAATAATAACTAGTCCCTACACGTGGTCCCTGGGTGGTGCTAATCAGGTGATACTAACTGGTGGTAGGTTTCGGCCGTTGGCTTGCGACCACCCACTGGGCAAAGACGTACCGCCAAGTGGCTTAGCCGCGTTCCGGTACGATGCTCAGTGTAGCCAATTCAGAGGAGTTGGGTCGAAATAGTTGTTCCAATGCAGGCAGTCCGACCAGGCTCGCGTTGATATGGGCGTATCGGGAGACTAGTCGCGGAGGGTAGCGGGATCCGAGGCACGGTGCGCCGCTGGCCGACCGCAGGTAGTTGGGGGCCCAAGTAGTGTGCTAGCCACACATGAAAGGCTGCCCCGCCAACTGTCGAAAAATCCCGGAGTGCATCATCGTGCTGGTTGGCGACCAGACGAGAGGGCCCGATCGACATTCCCGGGAGGGCTCGGGCGTCCCCGCAGTCTCCAGACTAGTCCCCCAATGATGCCGTCCTGTCAGAGCGTGCCTGAGGGATAGCAGCATGGAACCTCATTTCACTTCCTTCTCCTCTCCCTTCTTCACTCTCAAATCCATGACCAACAGGAACAAATTAAGAAAAGCTGTACAGCGGCAGCACTCCCTCTCACTCAAAGTGCACCTCGGTAACATACGAGGTCTGCACTCAAATCTCGCCGCAGTCCATCACCACCTAGAGACTGAGAAACCAGCGCTCTTGTTCCTGTCGGAGACGCAGATCGGATGTCCGTCAGACGTGTCGTACCTTACCTACCCAGGGTTTACCCTGGAGCACCACTTCAGACCACGCACGGGTGTATGTATGTACGCCCGGGACGACATCTGTTATCGGCGTCTCCGCAACCTTGAGGACTCCAGGTTCTCAACGCTGTGGGTTCTAGTGGACACTGGCCTGGACAAAATTGTCTACGCCTGTATCTATCGGTCGCATAGCGGCGATCTGGAGACAACTGGGCTCATACAACATCTCAGTGAGGCGGCGGATGCGGCTCAGCAGCGGTACCCTTCTGCCCAATTGGTGTTGCTGGGGGACTTCAACGCCCACCACCAAGAGTGGCTCTTCCCATACCAGCACACAGACCATGCTGGACGAGAGGCGCGAAACCTGGCGCTAGCGCTAAATCTCACCCAGCTGGTCCAGGGGGCAACAAGGGTGCCAGATGTTGATTCGCACACAGCCAATTGCTTGGACCTTCTGCTGACAACAGATCCAGACCGCTACTCAGTGTCGATTTCTTCTCCACTGGGTAGCTCCGACCACTGTCTGGTGAAGTCTGTGTCCGTCTACTCCCCGCCCGATCCTTGCCCTAGAGGCACCCGGCGGGTATGGCGATACAGGTCAGCAGATTGGGATGGCATGCGATCTTTCTTCGCATGTTATCCTTGGCAGCCTACTTGCTTTTCTTCGACTGATGCTTCGTTGTGCGCGGACGCCGTGACGGATGTGTTGCGGAGGGGGATGGAATACTATATTCCGTTCTCAGACGTAACAATGTCTGGCGAAGCTCGCCCATGGTTTGGTGCTGAGTGCATTCGTGCTAATGCGCTAAAACATTCAGCGTACCTAGCATGGGTTGACGCCCGCACTCGCAAAGCAAGTGACGTGAGCCGGAAGAAGAGAGCCTTTAACAGGGCTGCCAAGTCCTGCAAGAAGGTGTTGCAGAGAGCTCGGTTTGACCACATTAGCCGAATAGGGAACAAACTTTCTTCATACCCAGCAGGTAGTAAGGCTTTTTGGTCCCTGGCTAAGTCGGTCGAATCGAACTTCTGCCGCCCCTCACTACCACCACTGCTGAGACCCGACGGGTCGCTGGCCCACTCCGCTGAGGAGAAAGCTAACTTGTTCGCCCCTATGTTTGCGGAATCGTCACGTCTGGATCCGGGTGGCGCGAAGCCCCCTTTTTCTTCTGTTGGATGCGAGTCGAGTATGTTGAACATAAGCATTCATCAGAAGGACGTTCTTAGGGTACTGCGTAACCTAGACGTGAACAAGGCTAGTGGCCCTGACGGGATTCCAGCAATTGTACTGAAGACTTGTGCGCCTGAGTTGTCTCCGATCTTGACGCGCTTATATCGCCTGTCGTTTGAGACTGGGAAAGTGCCGATGGCTTGGAAGCAAGCTAACGTGCAGCCCGTGCCCAAGAAGGGTAGTCGGGCTGACCCGTC
The DNA here is from genome assembly GCA_947361185.1 of Charanyca ferruginea. Classification (NCBI taxonomy): domain Eukaryota; kingdom Metazoa; phylum Arthropoda; class Insecta; order Lepidoptera; family Noctuidae; genus Charanyca; species Charanyca ferruginea. The sequence goes on along the minus strand of OX376077.1, from coordinate 15,410,915 downwards.
GAATTATAGACCCATTTCGGTGACGTCCATACTCTGTAAGAGTGCTGAATCGTAAGCTCCTGGCATACCTAGAAGCGAATGATATCCTCAGTGACCGACAATACGGCTTCCGCCGAAATCGATCAACTGGGGATCTACTAGCGTATGCCATTCACATCTGGAGTGAGGCCATCGAGAAGCATGGAGAGGCACTAGCAGTCTCCCTTGACATCTCAAAGGCCTTCGACAGGGTCTGGCACGATAGCCTTATTAATAAGCTTCCTTCCTTCGGTCTGCCCGCTGGATTGTGTGATTGGATTGCAGATTTCCTGAGGGATCGGTCTATTCGAGTGGTCATAGATGGCTGCTCGTCCGGACTGCTGGATATTAATGCCGGGGTTCCTCAGGGGTCGGTGCTCTCAGCAACATTGTTCCTGCTGCATATTAATGATCTGCTAAAACCAGGTACCTTTGGGTATGCAGACGACAGCACTGTCGCTGAGAGATACGTTTCCGACGCACGAGCTGGTGAAGAGCAGTCAATTGAGAAACGAACCAAGAGGATCATTGGCAATGATAGGCTCGTCGAGTCAAAGCTCCAAAGTCTTGAGCATCGACGCCGAGTTGCTGGCCTGTCGGTTTTCTATCGGTTGCATTTTGGGGAGTGTGCGACGGAATTGCATAATTTAATTCCGCCGAGCCCGTTCCATCATCGGACCACAAGACGTACGGCGATGCGCCACCGGCACACGGTAGACATCCCACCTATACGCACGAAACGTTTTGGGAATACATTCATTGTGCGTACTGCTAAGGAGTGGAATTCCCTGCCTGAGTCTGTGTTTCCTGATAGCTACAACCTGGGAGTCTTTAAGGCAAGAGTGAATAGGTTACTTCTAGGCAAGCGTGCTCCATCTTAGACCGCATCATCGCTTCCCATCAGGTGAGATAGTGGTCAAACGTATGCCTATCAATAGATAAAAAAAAAAAAAAAAAAAAATTATGTGGTGATAAAAAAATTAAGATATTCACAAATAATAATCTTTAACCTTTAAATAAAATATCGTCATTGAAAAAGTTATTAGTACAAGAGGAGGACGAATCTATTGAGTAAGGAAAATTATTAGTACAAAATACTAACTGTATGATAAATTAAACAGTGATCAATAGATGCAGAACAAATTAAATGTAAGAGACCGCAGACTGACCGCCGATTTTACGTTGCTACGACGCTACGCGTTTTGCTACGGCGTAGATCGCCGCTACGGCCGCACACTGGTAACGCGTATATTTAATCCCAGACCCGTTAAAAATATGCCTACTTATCTTATCATACCGTAAGAAAGAGGAGCTTGTGGCTAACTAAAACAACATCATTCACACATCAACAACATTCTGGATTCTGACTACCCATAATGACAGCCATAGATCTACGAATGACCGCTGGGATGAACGGTTTTACGTGCTTTCCGAGGCATGGATCAGATGGGTCTCTTTATGATGGTCACAAATGCATGGACCGGCCGCGGTTATCGTAGCTTAACCATGATCGATCCGTAGGAACAGATTTTACTTAGTCACGGGCCTCTTTATATACACCCACTCACTCAAACTTTACTATCCATCCAGTAGGACGGTGGCCAGAGCTGAATCACCTGTATATCGTACCTTAAGGTTGCTCAATGCCCTCTTGACGGCCAACCCTGAATGTGATGTGTTTGCGAACGATTGAAGTAAAATTACACGCTTATGTCTGATATTCTGTCATCTGTGAGAAACAGTAAGCGAGGGTGTCCACTGTTCCATGTTAGTGTAGCGAATAATTGTATGATAAATTGTTTAAAACACAATATTGTCTGCTTTGTATAGTTTAATTACATTCATATTTTATCGAGTGTTTCTAAGTTAATTGATGTAATTGGTACAGTACCGCGTTGATTAACTATATAAAAAAAAAAGAAATCTACAAGTGCCCTGCAGTGCAATCTTCTGTGCTTGTGTATGAAAGTGAACTCCTCCTAAACGGCTGGACCGATTTGGATAATTTTTTTCGTGTGTGTTCCAGTAAAGTCGAAAATGGTTTAGATTCACAATTGGACCCGGTTGGTGGCACTGCAGTCGAGTTATAGAACTGCTTAGATGTATGTCACCCTGGTACTAGGAGCGCATAACTGTCACCCTGGTACTAGAAGTGCATAACTGTCACCCTGGTACTAGGAGTAAATAACTGTCACCCTGCTACTAGAAGCGCATAACTGTCTCCCTGGTACTAGAAGCGCATAACTGTTACCCTGGTACTAGGAGTAAATAACTGTCACCCTGCTACTAGAAGCGCATAACTGTCTCCCTGGTTCTAGAAGCGCATAACTGTCACCCTGGTACTAGGAGTAAATAACTGTCACCCTGCTACTAGAAGCGCATAACTGTCTCCCTGGTTCTAGAAGCGCATAACTGTCACCCTGGTACTAGGAGTAAATAACTGTCACCCTGCTACTAGGAGCGCATAGCTTATGCGCTAACTCGAGAACGGCAAGGTGCCTCTTCGCAGTGAAGAGGTATTTCAATTAATTGGTAGGTTGATAGGGTAGGTATGTAGGTAGGGTAGGTATGTAGGTAGGGTAGGTATGTAGGTAGGTGGGTACGTAGGTAGGTAGGTAGATAGGGTACGTAGGTAGGTGGGTGGTGTAGGGTAGGCTAGACCTAGATTTTTGTAACGATTTTCAGGGCAGGATAAGGTCTGCCGGGCCCGCTAGTATATATATATATATAATATAATCTACAAGTGATAGCGTCTGGCGAGTCATAATATTAGGGCACACGTTAGGAAATAATTTTTATAGGGTCTATCAAATCTGTAAAAATCAAACAACAACTCGCATCTGACATCGCTATTCACTCTGACTTCGCATAAGGTTCAAATTGACTTTGATATATTTGACACTTTGAATCTGGTTCGAGTGCGAAGTGAGCGTCGAAGCGACGGGGAAATTACCTTACAGAATGCCACTTCTTACGTCATCTCATACTTTATCTGTCAAAATCTCCCTGTCAATTTAGTTCAACTCGCTGACACGTCATTGAAAGAAATGATATAGAATGGTAATCTCGTACAAAATGACATTTGAATGACTGACTTAGGCGGTAATCTGCTAAAATGTTGACAGTTCCTTTGATCACTGTCTTACTAGTAGAACGTCATTGTGTAGTCATTGCTTTTAATTGGACCGACCAATGATCTCCCATTATGAATTTAGCAGATTACGAACTTTTAGCGAAATGACAATGGGATCGTGTTGAAATGACGAAATTATAAAAATAGCAGACTTGGCCCCCAGGTCATGTGATAATATCAATGACCAAAGTCACTATTACTTTTCCCGCGCCTTAAAAAACTATAACCTATAGATAGCACTCAGTGATAACTTAGCATCCAATTGGTGAAAATCTTGTTGTTCCGGAGATAAACGCATCCAAACCAACAAACCCTTTCCGCTTTATTATAGTCCTTGTAAAACCTACCATCAAAAAAGTGATGATTTCAAGTATCATTTTCGGTTATAGATTAAATTGCACCCAATTTATAAATTTAACAAAACATTTCCTTCGAAAATCACCCTACACTTTTTGTGCTTTTATGAGCGAACACACAAAAAGTTCGGCGTTCATTAGGGAGAAAATTGCTTATTTAAAAGATGCTCGGTAACAGACGCTTTTGTCGACTTTTTTATTATATTTACAGGAATATTTCTATCACGACGTAAAACTGAAAGAAGACGACGGAAACCGTTTATTACATCTTTTTTTCTTTCATGCAATAACGTTCAAAAGGATTTTTTTTTATTAAACTAGCAATCAAATAGTAGCTTTAAATAAATATTATGTTTTATTGCTTTTAGAAGCTGATTCTCGTTTTAACCGATTTCAAGAAAAGAGGAGGTAGGTACTTAGTTCAACGGAATCTTTTTTATGTATGTTCCTTGATTACTCGAAAACAGCTACACCGATTTGGAAAAGTCTTTTTCATCCCACCATCTCGGAAAGAGTATTTTTAATCTTCAATATCTGAGTGGAAAAGCCGTTTTTATTCTCTAGAGGATAAAGTAAATTTATCTTCAATATCTGAGTGGAAAAGCCGTTTTTATTCTCTAGAGGATAAAGTAAATTGAATTTAGAACATCGTGTGCACTAAGTTTGTGAATTAAAAAAAAACATTAAACCTATTTACTGCTACCTCTATGGTGCCGAACATATCATACAACTTTTTTTTAATTTGTTAAAAACTCAGACTTTGTAAACGTTTTTTTTTGCATTTAGTCATTTCCTCGCTGAGGTGGAATGAAAAGTTACGTGTTGCACTCGAGTGCAAAGATTTTTCACCTCGTGCTCTTTTGATTCCCTCGCTAACGCTCAGGATTCTAATTTTGAATCACTCGCTGCGCTCGTGATTCAATTTTAGAATCCTTCGCTTGCTCGGTCATCAAAATTGAACACGCGGTTAAAAAGCAACTTTGCACTCTTGTATAACAAATAACTATTTAAGCGCTACTCTGGGTTTGATTGCTGTATTCTAATTAGCAAATAGATGTAAATTTATTTATTTATATTCATACACAGGTTAAATAATGAAAATAATAAGTTTTCCATCAACGATAGGGCACACCTGCACTATAAAACACTAAAATATTCAACGCTAAACATATTTAACTCGACATTCCGTCTCTGTCAATTTCAAACGATAGACAGAAATAAAACGCTGTTTAAAGTCGTTTCACGCGAAATGCATACAGTGATTGGTAATGTAAGCGAACCTAAGGAAAGTTATTCACTCTCGCCAAGAAAAGAGTTCCATGGCTGTAAGTGGCTGACTAGTATTGCAACAGTGAATAAAGGTGATAATTCTTTGTCATAAGGCATTCAGTTAATTAAATAAATTCTCAATGTCTTCGAAATCAAATCATTTCATCCCATCCCACTGTTACACAGCTATTTTGTAAAATAATCTCTCGATAAATTCAGGTGGAGTGAGTTTGACGTGATGTGTCAATCCCAACATGAAGTGTCAAATGAGTTTGCGCACGCCAAGCTCAGCTAAATTCACGGAGAGAGACTTCACAGAATAGGCCAGCCTTTTTAAATTTTCCAAAACCGAAAGCCATTTTTTCTTTTTCTAAAATAGTTGTCTGATACTTTCATCGTCATAAATCAAGAAGGTACTCCAAGTACTTTCGACGTTTCTGCTATAAATTACCTTAGTATAAATATACCTTTTACATATTCATACTAACGAAGAGGCTATTAAAGAAAATAGCACCATTACTTCAGTTTATAGCCCAGTACTCTAACACTTATGCAAACATACTGGAAAGTTTGAAACACGACGCGTTATCGTTTACCTTGTTTTAAGATAAAATCTTTTCAAATAATAAAATAAATTGAAGTGTCTGTTTGTATTGTCTAAATATCAACTTTTTACTGAATTAATGTTTACAAGATACTTATACCAAAAATGCATTTTAATTTTATTTGTGTCTTTGTCAATCTGTCTATCTGCTTGTTCCAGCTAATCTACGAAACACATGCTATTTTTCAGGGTTCCGTAGCCAAATGGCGAAAAAACGGAGCCCTTATAGTTTAAAAAGAATTAGAGAACCGCGTATAAAAATTAAAACCCCGCAGAAAACAAACATTCGCGGGTGAAGTCGCGTGCATTAGCTAGTATACAATATGGCTGGTAAAAGATTGGATAAAGTTTTAGGGAGTATGCTTCTGATTAACTCATGAAAATTAATAACGTTCGCAACGGGATTAACTTTGAAAAATTAAACAAAAGGAATAAAGAATAATAAATGATTTGAACGTATAAAGGGCTTATTTTTATCAAAACACATGACTTTGAGTTTGCGGTGCGTGAAAATATAGCTAGCTTTATGTGTATATATTTTAAACTTAACTAACTGACTGCATTATGGAAATAGTATCATCAATGTCATCGTCAAATCATCTCATAAACCTCTTTTCTTTTCTCGATGTAGGCATAAGTTACATTAGATACTTAATGATGTATGCGTAGTTTACCTATTTTTATATGTTAGTAGTTATCTTTTTATTTTTTAGTATTATTTATTTTACATATTAACTATGTACCAGTCATGTAATCTCTTCGCCACGCTTGATTGACGGGTAGAGAATGCCTAAGGCATTAAGTGCGCCTTTGTACCTTTCTGCAAGAAGTTTAAATAAAAACGATAACATACCATTTTTTTATGCAAATCTATACTTAATATTATAAAGCTGAAGAGTTTGTTTGTTTGGTTGAACGCGCTAATCTCAGGATCTACTTGTTCGAATTAAAAAAATCTTTTTGTGTTGGATAGTCCATTTATCGAGAAAGGCTATAGGCTCATGCGACCGTTAGTAATTAATATAAATAAAGATGTGAATTAAGAGCGTGTATTCGATTCGTGACAAAAACTTCTTGTTTTCGCGTTTTGTCCAGAGCAATATCGTAATGATGTGAGCAGGTTATTTAAAGACAATTACAGTTTTCGAAAAGATTAAGTCTTGATTTAGGCAGCTACAGAGTAAAAGTAAATTTTTTATTTATGGTTTTTTGAAGCGAAGACAATTCTTTCATATCGTTTTACGAAAATAGACGTCAGAGTTAACTTTCAGGACGAATACAACCATTACAATATGCCAAAATATTTTGTTTTATGCGTTTTTCCAACAGTATATACAGTCATAAAGACACCTACAAAGCCAAAATTACGAAAATTTACTATTATGTATTAAAAAACAATGTTGAAAATGTAGAAAATCGTTTCACTTTGACAATTTTTTTTCACCAGTACTTGAATAAAAACATAACTGATATATTTATTTTATGAAAGTAAATGTTATTAAGCATAACATATTATACAGAATATTTTTTAGTCCGTTATACGAGCTCATTTATTTTAGACAATTATTTTAAAAAGCACTGTAAAACATCGCGCGCTGTCATTTGCCGATCAATTTCAATGATTCGTGCTTATTTCGTGCATATTTTTTTTTCTGAAGCACACAAACAGACCATTGTATTGTACTAGTATGTGTCAATGCTGCTACGCCGTTCTAGCAATCGTTTAGATTTTGAGTTGCGCTAAATCGAATACGCGCCCTTATGTTAAAATCGAGTCTGATTTTAGTCGTATGTAATTATCATCTGCCTAGCCCTTTCCTAACTATATTGGAGTCGGCTTCCAGTCTAGAACTGAATGCAGCTATAAATTAGATACCAGTGTTTTAGATGGCGCGACTGCCTATCTGACCTCCACAACCTAATTTTACTGGGTAACACGATACGGTTTGGTGAGAGTCGATGAGAGTTTCTGGCTTCTGACTACCCATAACGACTGTTGAAGATCTACGAATGACAGCCGAGATCAACGGCTTTGATATAATTTTGACTTGGAAGTAACGTTTTGAACTAAAATGTGTTTTGCCACATGATATTAGTAAACAAAAGTCACCTTTACGTTTATTAAATTATTTAGATACCAAAATAAATAATGTTTTATAACAAAACTGCTACTTATTTTTTTCACGTCTACGATAAAACAATATTCAAAACGCATTTCTAAAAAATGAGAATGCTTCGCATGAAATATGTAAATTCGTTCTATATATTAAATTACAATGCCAGTTTTTTATGGTGCAATATAAATAAAAACAGCAGAATATTTCGTTAGGAATAATATTTCAATGACAGAAACAAATTTTGCGCTTTTCCTTCGGGAGATGAGCTAAGAAGATGTGTGAATGTAAATATATAAAAAAATGGTTATTTGTGTGTCAGCCAAAGTTATCATGGAATAAATTTCAAAATATGTATCGGGCCAGGTGGACTGAGAACACAGTGTCTCTAGGCCTTCGCCATTTCAGCAGGGACTTGTCTATTCTTAAAAGTTTATTTTGAGAATAGACAGAAGGTCTTACGACTCTGGCTTGGATCCATAGGGACATGTAAAAACTAAAACAGCGGATCAGAACATGTTTCTTATTCAAAATAAGCGTAGTGTTTTTCAATATTAAAGCAAAGATTATAAATAGTATAAAACAATCTCATTTTCCAAGACTATGTGTGTGTGTTCTTATGTAGTTCATCTTAACTACACAATACATTTTGATGCGGTTTTCACTTGACAATAGGAATTTGGGAAGGTTTATGTGTTTAATTTTAATTATACATATTTAACGTTTAAAATGTAATGTAACTAGCTTTCATCTACGTCTTCATCCGTATTTTATTTTTTTAACGGAACCTTATTTCTTATAATAATTAAATAAAATCTATAGATTTTTTTGGAATTCAACCGTTAGTCACAAGATTAATGCGTGCAATCAAAACAACATCTTCTTCAACTTTACAACAATAGTATAGATGAGTGAACAAGTTTATAAACGAAACAGAAAATGAAAGAATATGAAGTAAATACACACGGATCAATACCCCGGGTCAATTTATTTTTGTTTGTGGAATGAGTGAATGACTATAATTAATTATATTAGTAACATCGTTTGACACATTTTACGTATTTTGGCTGTTATTGTATAGAATTAATAACGGGTTATTGTTACAATCATTAGGCACTGTCTCATGACAGATAATAAATTAGCTCTTACTCTAAATAGACGTTATGTAATAATTAATATTACGATTGTGGATATAATTGCCCAAGACCGTTTTTTGGTGATATATCTAGGGAAGGCCTAACGTTTAGAAATGGGCGGTAATAGGCTGATATTTATACTTAAAATAAAAAGCTGGTGAGCTTTTTCTTTGCTCTTACTACATTAGAATAAAATTTGCTACTTACTACATTAGAATAAAATTAATTGACTTTAAATAGGACTTGCGAAGCATTAGCTTTAAATGTTGTTTCTCTATTTTTCAGAGCAAGTCAGTGAGTTTATGTTTACTGATCCTAACGTGATTATAAAATCACAATATTATAAACATTTTAGTGTTATTGCTGGATTATAATGTAAAACATTATGCATAATTATTTAATCTATCTATTTTTTAAGAAATTACTTTATTTGTTCTTGTTCTTGCAGAACTAAGTTAAGTAACTAAGTAATTAGGAGCGGAATAAGCCTTATCATGTTGTAGTAATATACTTCATAAGTCTGGTTATCGATCACTGAAGATTTTCTAGAAAAACACAGTGGTCGCAATATTGAAAAAAATATATTAGGTACCCAATAAATAATGTTAGAAAAACATGTCGCAATTTTAACCAACAAACAAATAGATTTTCATTTGAAATAAGATAAATGATAAGACGTATTATTATCCGTAAATTATAGCTACCTAAACATTTTCATTCTCATCAGGTTTTTCCCAAAAAATTAACCAAAAAAATATTCTTTCATCCCGTCATTATTTCACTTATCTATCCAACCTTCCTTTTGAGGCAATAAATTAATTTAAATGAATACAATAAAGAACTTTTACGAGAAAACAGCTTTTATCCCCAGGGCATAAAGGTCAAGGTCGCATGCTAACAGCGTTATGAATTTTAAAAGTAAATTGTGTATTCTGTTGATTGCCCTGAAACAGATATCGTTATTATTAAAATCGTCTTGAAATGTTTTACCTACTTTATTTGACGAAATTGAACAAGGGATTTCTAATTTGTATAAAAAAGTGGATTCTTGTAAAGGTTTTTATTAAGTTTGTTTGAGGTAAACACGAAAAAGTTTAAATGTATAATGTATATTTTTCCTTTTGTTATTTGGAAAGAAAAATGTCATTTTTTTTTTAGTTCTTTCGAGAAAGCATTTATCAGTTTTTAACGCTATATAAAATTGGTAATTAGATGAGATCATATTATAAATTAATATTCGAGTTACAATTTTGGAAGTTTAGCAAGTGGAAATCAACTGGGACGGTTGGCGCAGTGGCTGTACGATTGGAACAAATAAATGTATAGTCTGTAGGTAGTTGTTTCTTGTGTGATTGTTTGTGTACACGAGTTTACATTGTTAAATGTTTTTTTTTTTTTTATTGATGAGACTTTGCGGTAATAAAGTTGCAAAGTAGTAGTGTAGTTTGTAGTTGTAAGTAGTTGTTGTAATTTGGATAAAATTGGATAAGTGTCAAGTGAGTCGGAAAAATTCTTGCCATCTGAGAGCTTGGCAAGTACAAATTCCACGCTAGCATTGGCTCTTAGCATTGATTATGGCTATTAGGAAATAGTAAGGTTTTGTCTGTGCGATTATGGATGAAGTTATGATGACGAACAACTACCGGAGGTATATTGTGAAGGACGGCACGGTTGACATTTGTGCCAGAGATAATGTGTAAATCAATCCGACACATTATCTCTGGGTGCTCTCGTCTAGCTAACGGAGACTACTTGCATAGACACAACCTTGTAGCTAGGATTATCCACCAGCAACTTGCTCTAAAGTACAGGCTTGTGGAGTCGGAAGTACCGTACTACAGGTATGTGCCCGACCCAGTTCTCGAAAATGGCAATATCACGTTGTATTGGGATCGATCTATCATCACAGACCGGACTATTGCCAATAAGCCTGATATAGTGGTGATAGATCGATTAGAGCGTCGCGCAATGATTGTTGATATAGCGGTTCCGCATGACGACCTCGTGAAAACCGAGAAAGATAAACAAATTAAGTATCTTGACTTGGCTCGCGAGGTAGTCGACATGTGGGATGTGAATACAGCAGTCATTGTGCCGATCGTCGTCGACCAACACCTCTCGTTGCGCAGCTGGATCAAGGGCTTAATACAGAAAGCGGTACTCCTGGACACGGCGCGTATAGTCAGGAGATTCCTCTCTCAGGAGCCCTGACCACCGCGCGGTAGCTTGGACCCTGTTCCCGATAAATGAGATAATAATAATAATTTATTTATTAAATATCGTTTACAAAAAAAGTGTACATTAGTCAACAGAAGGAATATTTTCCATACAAATATATTGCCTAAAACTAAACTAAGACTAAGACTAAGACTAAAATAATTATATACCTAACTGGTGCAAGATAAGAGGAATCGGAATTACAATGTTAGGTAGCGACCCGCCTGAACTAGGTTACAACAAACCTGTGTTTCAGGCCATCACTTTACATTCAAATTATATTGGTTCATTATTATAAAGTTAAACTGATATAAAATAGACTTAAAAAAAATTAGAGAAAAAGCATTTTTGATCATTATTATCTAAAAACTAAACCTATGTAAATATACAACAGATGAACGCAACATTAAATACTTATAGGGAATAAATTATCAACATGCCAAAACTTCTAGAATTAGTATCGATAATTTTGATAACATTTTCTACATAATTATTATAACTATAGTATTAGTAAATTGTTGAGCCTATTGTTAAATGAGTTGAACTAATTATTTTGGATTGCTGGTAGATAAGTCGTAATGTTTACGGAAATTTAGATTGGAGTCAATAGTGACCTAGATTATTTAAATGTCCGCTTTAGCTAAAGTGCTAAAGAGCATGCTGTGTCAGCATTCTTACGTTTACTTGTTACAATTATGTGCGGAAATGTTTGGATGAGTAAGCGGTATAATGTTATTGTTAAATTGTAAACAAAATGTTTTTCGTATTGACTTTAGTGTAGCTACGCATGCAACATTTTCCAGGTGAACTTATTTCTAATGTTAGTACATCTTGATAATCGGAAAGTGAATAATACGTGAATACATAACACGGAACTGATTTAATGTAAAATCAATTTCATATTAAAAATATACAAACATCGCCTTATTGTGAAATCAATCTCCGTACAACCCCTACTATAATTATGTAGAGCCTAATTTTGCACCAAAATCTATCCCTTATTATAATTATAATTAGGGCTACATACTTTGATATACACCACGGAAGATTAATTATTGCGCAATTAAATATCGTTATATAATAGAAATTGTATTATCACCAATTATGTAATGGTTTAAACTGTTTCGTCACAAGTATGTGGTTTATTAGGACAGAAGAATAGTATTAAAATACAAAGTTTAATACTAATTTTATATAAATACCTACTCGTTTCAATTAAATTCTAGTTTCAAATAAACTATAATATATCAATAATCAATTATCTATTATCAATAATACGAGTTTGTTAAAAATACTAGATGTATTACATTATTTTTCGTCAAAAACGTACAATACTTCGATGCAATATTTTTGTTCATCTATTAAGTTTGCGGGTTGTAAAATTTGTTTTAAAACAGTTTAACCAACCAGCCTACCCAAGGGGTATCGTGTTACCCAGTTACTGGGTTATGGAGGTCAGACTGGTAGTAAATTCATGTAAAATTATAAGTAGTTGTATCTGGTTAGTCTGGAAGCCAACCCCAATATAGTTGGGTAAAAGCTAAGCATATGATGATGACTATTTCAGGAAAAAAAAAACAGATCAAATCGAATTATTTATTATTTGTTTAGACTATCTATCTATGCTCACAATCCTTCGCAGAAGTAGGATATTGCAGAATCTTACTACGCCATTTCTCAAGCTTAACTTCGTTGCTGTTTAACTTTAAAAGTAATTTTATTAAACTTCTCTTTAAACTCGTGAACTTTACCGAATTAATTATTCAATTAAATAAATGAGTTTAAGTTCCAGTAAAGTTGGGTTATTGAACTCTCACTTTTTCCTTCAGTTAGGCCGGAACGAATTTTCCGTTCCGTAAATTGGTTGATTTTCTATATGAAAAGTTTCCTACCTACCTTAGGCCCAATCGCGGGTAAAACTTAGTATAGGAAAATATCAATATGGTTCGTGTTGACAACTAATTCGAGGTAATAGGAAAACCTTGACCGGGGCAAAAGAGAGAGCCTAAACTTTACTATAATCTTTTTGATACAATAACAGACCCATTGACAACAACCTATGGTTAAGGCTAAGCTCCAGAGCCTTGAACATCGCCGCACCGTTGCCAGCGAATCAGTCTTTTATCGGGTACATTTCGGAGAGTGTGCTTTGAAATTGCACAACTTAATTCTCCTATCCTCATTTCATCATCGGACGAACAGAGATACGGCGAAGCGTCACCGCTATACGGTTGAAATTCCACGGTCTCAAACCAAGCGCTTTGCTTCCACATTTATTGTGTGAACTGCCATATTGTGGAATTCACTGCCCGCCTCTCTACATTGTAATATGGATATCTTTAAGGCACTATTGAACCGGTTTATCTTAGGCCGCATCATCACTTAAGGTCAGGTGAGTTAAGGCCAAACGCAAGCCTATTAGACTGTTAAAAAAGCTTCCCTTTAAAACTGGTGCCTAAATTCGAAAAGAGGTGGAGTCAATTCCGATTGAGCGTTATTCTAAAATGATATTACGTCAAACTAATTCAATATTGAATTAATTTGTCGTTCAATATTAAACTAGATATAATATGCCAAATGTGTTACATTACTATTTAGCAATAATAGTTCAATTTACATTCAAAACTTATGTTTGAAACAGATTTAGAATTCAATCCGACCGAACCGAAATCAACGTTAATTTATCCAAATTATTACAACTATAAAATTTTGGTTCGATGCTGCGAGCTTTATATTACGCAATTTAACTTCATCTGTTGCACAAAATGTAGTGAACCTAATCGTACTACAAGTGTAACAAATTCTATGTAGTCCCATGCAGTGATTTCCACCAGCTACGGTCCATTGGTTAATGTTATTTAGACGCCCACTGCTGAGCATAAGTCTCTCCCAAGGGTTCAGCTTTAATCGCCATGGTTGGCCGATGCATGTTGGCGATCGCAGGAGGTGTTATGGTACTCAGGAGAACACTGCTGCCTATCCTCTGGTCATTATCCCTCTGTCGCCTTCTACGACACCCACGGGTTGTAATGGGGTGATGCTATTCGCGGCCGGTACCACACGGTTTACCGTGTGGTACCGGCCGCGTAACCGGTAAACCGGCACCGTAAGATTGCTGTTAATGTGTGCGTGAGGCTGGTACTGATACGAGCTCACATGTTGACACATCAATTCTCGTGAATACCTTGGCAGTCATTTGTTTTTATTTATAGCTGATGTCTCATATAAATGTCAGTAAAAAAAAACCTATAACTTTTCAGCAAAAAATGAAATTCGCATCGCTGTCATCTGGAAATGTGCCCAAAAGACTAGCGGCATTGCCAAGTTGGAAATCAAATTAAATTATTTATTGCTAAATGCACGGTCGAATGCCATTTATATGAAAAATTTAATTCTTCTCAATGGTTGCCCTAAAAGGTTGTTTCGTATAGAGAACAATGGGCAAGAAATTCTATGCCTACTCTTAAAAAACAATGTTTTACTATAAATTGTATGAGTACAGATATCATCATCATCATCAGCTGGAAGACGTCCACTGTTGAACAAAGGTCTCCCCCATAGAACACCTCAACGAGCGGAAACCTGCCACTTGTATCCACCGGTTACCCGCGACCTTAACGATGTCGTCAGTCCATCTGGTTGGAGGTCTACAAATGCTGCGTCTTCCGGTTCGTGATCGCCACTCGAGAATCTTTCTTCCCCATCCCGGTTATCGGTTCTTTGAGCGATGTGGCCTGCCCATTGCCACTTCAACTTGCATATTCTGAGAGCTATGTCGGTGACCTTAGTTCTTCGGCGAATTTCCTCGCTCCTGATTTAATTACGCAAAGAAACTCCGAGCTCTCTCCATGGCTCGCCAGAACAGAAGCAGAGCTTGACAGTATAGAAATATTACACGTAAATACGATGGCAAACGAAAACACGCTTGACTGGCCTTGCTGTTAACTACATTACCAGTACAATGAATCAGCAAACTATTAATCTAATAGAGGAACCGCGTAACTTTACTACGGAATAGATTAATAAAACTAATAGGTTCATTTGTTTTATTAAACGACAATGGCTATTTGGCGTGTACGCTCGCACTACGGTAATACGACCACCACGTAAGTATGAAGACTTAGCTGTACTGGATGTGATAATAAAAATTATAGCTTTAATTGATGTGTGTGTGTGTATGTGTGTGTGTGTGTTGTGTGTGTGTTTAATTGGTGTAAGTAGCAATCCTACTTAAATGAATTTTGAATAAAAAAAAACTAACCGACTCATTAAAAGTAGCCTAATGGCCTAATACTCAAATGCTACGCTGTCTCTATCACTTTATGTCAAAGTGACTGTAACGACACACGTAATGACAGTACGTGACTTAAAAATAAAATTGAGTGGCGTTTGAGTATTTGGCTATATTATGAGTTTTTTGCTCGTTCTTCTCCATAGAAACCTGTTTGGAACGAGCAACTAGTTTCAACTTTTTGACTGACTGGCTGACTGACAATTCAAAAGTACCAATGGTAAGTAAATGGTGTATTTGAAATAAATGATTTTGAGTTTGAGTTATGGCACTCGCCAATAATATACCTAGGTATCGGATCTACTTTTCTAGAGATTAGCTTATACAAATATACACAAACTTAGACCACTAATATGACGTTGACTTTGGGACCAACCTGAGCCAGGGTAGGATTCAATTTAGGTTTCTTCAAACAGATATTTCGTAGTCAGGTAATTTAATAAAAATGCTATAACCGTACGTATACCTCCGTTATATCTAACTGATCGAGGGGTTCCCGACACACAATATGCCAACCAATTTTACATCCGTGGGTGTCGTTAGCGTTGTCGTAAGCGTATAGGGGATGTTGTAAAAAAACAACATCTTCCGAAAAACTGCAATCATCATTTAATATCCTGGTACCAGAAAGGAAGGAAGTACTCAATATTTCGTTCACCAACTACAAAAACGAGAAAAATTACATGTCACTTCCATTTACCCAATATTCTTCGCGCATGTGACTATAATTGGTCCAATTTTTGGCGGGATGGCGGTCGTTTGGCAAATAGCTTTAAGTTTCGCGTGAACGAGAGTTTTAGTGTCCAGTGGTGGTCTTAATTGCCATGGATTTGCACACCGTCTGGTATTTACATTGGCCTGGAAATGGCCACTTAGTATTAGATTATGGGTCCGACTATAGTTGCGCCATAAAGAAAAAATAAGAAACGTATAGTAAACCGGTATTGGAAGCCGCGAATATCCGACAGGAAAACACGGAACCCTTATAGGATCACTTTGTTGTCCGTCTGTCTGTCTATCTGCCTGTCCGTTTGTCTGTTAAGACCCTTTATCTCGGGAACGTGTGGAGGTATCAAGTTGAAATTAAAACCGTATCATCAACTTTACCGTCCCTTAAAGCTGTGAAAAATTCAAACTTCGACACTATCAAAGGAATCAACATTTATAGGGTACTTCCCTTTAACCTAGAAATATGAAATTTGGCAAGTAATATTGTCTTATACTAGAAGTACAGGGAAAAGTCTGAAAACTATACATTTGTAATCAAATCATTAAGTCATTTGTATGGGTTACTAAATCACGGAATTTGAACGGAACCCTCGGTGGGCGAGTCCGACTCGTAATTGTTCGGTTTTTTTTTAAGTTGTCAACTCTAGGAATTTCTCCTGTATCCCTAGTGGGTTTACAAACCTTTAAACTCACAACACAGATCTGGACCCGAAACAACTGCCTGTAGGCCACACAAATATTGCGATAACAATCTTCACAAAACGAAACAGTTTTTTTCGTCAGTTGACTCCTAAAACACCACGATACAGGAAACTAACAAAATTAATTCTAAGTTCAGACTGAGTAATCTGCATCGCACTCAGATGATATACCTACTTGTATCAATAGTTAAAGGCTTAGGTACATAATTGGATAGCCGACAGTGCATAAGTAATGATAACATTGCCTACAAGCTCCATTAAGTGATTAGTGTTCTAGCTAATTGTGTTAGACATAGTAATATGGTATAATTTAAACCTAGTGTATTTTCTGATAATACATAATTATGTAGAATTTAATAGTAGGCATTTTTTTGTACGGGCTGCCCAAGACCGGGTTAGTTGGCGATCTCTAGGGGAGGGCTACGTTCAGCATTGGACGGCAATAGGCTGATATGATGATAATTTGTGATTCTTTTGTGCTTGTAACTTTACAGTGTTATCAGTGACCAGTAACCAGGTGACTGATTGATAGCATTTATGATTGCGTAGGCTGTATTGTTAACCAGCTTCTGCCCGACGTCTGCGTGGACTTGAGAATTAAGACAAAGTTCACAAAGCCAAAGTATGCATTGGAGACATCACATGGCCCCATGTGCTCTAACATAGAAGTAGCTCATGAATTTGTAAATTTCTTTACTAGCATACCAGCTAAAGCTTTCGTGGTTTAAAAGTTTTAAATTCCTCACTCGACATTTCAATTGTACTCAAGTTATAGATGTAATGTGCCGTACTTAACGCAATCAAATGCTTTGGAGAGGTTGCAAAAGATTCCTATGGCATCTTATGCGTTTTCCCACGCGGTAAATATGTGTTTTAATAAAGTGACACCGGCGTCAGCTGTACAACGTCCTTTGGTAAAAGAACCTACCTATGTCCTTCCACCGGACTTAAGCTATTTTCATAGCAAATTTCATCAAAATTGGTTTAGCCGATTCATCGTGAAAGCGTAAAAGACAGAGTTACTTTTGCATTTATAAAATTAAGTATGGAAGTATGGATTAGAATGGATTTAAGATGTAAAATAAGTAAGTATAATGAAAAACAAAAACATCGAGACGAAACTATAACACTTTTTCACAAAGTAAATAAAAGTAATGTGACATTTTGATCGCAAAGTTTTATCTATATTTTTTTATTAAAATAAAACCATTAAGCTGGTTGTCGCAGATTGTACCTACCTCTTTATCTCCAGTGTGTAATTAAATTTATTTAAATAGCTTTTATAACCTAAACAAACTGATATTTCAGAAAGCTTGTCTCGTTATAACATTATATCTCTTTATGAGATTCAGATTTTACAATATTTCCCTCGTCCTTGTACCACGAAACGATTTTTTCACCTTCCCTCGTATAGACTCTTTGGAAAGTAAACAAGGGATATTGCGGTTATAATGTATGAGTTACAATAACAGCCGCCTAGCGAGGGAGATTATTTTGTGGCTCGTAGAGGTAAAACCTGAACGATGTTCGCTATTTTAGAAAATGGAGTGTGGTGAAGAACTTCCTTTGATAGTGTAATAAAAATGTTCTTTACTTTATGTAGGAACTTAGGTTATATAGTGTTCTGATATTAAAATGTGTGTTCTGTTTTTCATAAGGTAATCTCACTGATGATATATTTTTTTAACACTAAGAATTCTCCCTGTATCGAGGGTGCGTTTACAAACATATAAACTCACATACACAAACAGCCAGACCCGGCACAACTATCTGTAGGTCATACAAAATTAAATATTATTTTGTGAATCGCGGGAATCGAATCTGCGACACGCAGGGTAGCAGTCAATCACTTAGCCTCTGCGCCAACTGTGCTGTTATTATAATGTGTCAAAACTAGGTTAATCGAAAATTTACTGTCTGTACGTTTGTTAACTCATCACGGCAAAATCACGCGCGTCAAGTTTGTGAACGGGCGCTGTCAGTTGAGATTGGTCATCTCTTAACTGCCATGGCTTTTATATTAATTTATTTTTGAATAGAATGTTTCAGATTTCTCTTCACTTACATTGTTTTCACATATAGAAGCAACAAGAATAATGTAACCAGGATTTTGTAAAAGCTTGATTGAAAAGAGTGTCCGTGGAGTTTCTTGCTCGTTCTTCTCCATAGAGACCTACCTACGTTTTGGAACGAGCAACTAGCTTCAACTTTCTGACTAACTAACTGACTCTTTGACTATTCAAAAGTGCCTGCAGATGGTTTAATTGAAATAAAGGCTTTGACTTTGACTGAACCACTCATATTACAATTTATTAGTTTGGAATCTGAGTAATAATATAAGCTGGGGTGTGATTCTGTAAGACCTCATTCTAAACTTCGATTCAGAAACCGCTGTGAGTTTCTTGTTTGGCATTCTAAAAACTCGGTTGATAATTCGAATTTACACTAGCGCCACCCTAGCGAACGGGCCAGCGAGTTGAACTAAATTGACAGGGAGATTTTGACAGATAAAGTATGAGATGACGTAAGAAGTGGCATTCTGTAAGGTAATTTCCCCGTAACTTCGAAGCTCACTTCGCACTCGAACCCGATTCAAAGTGTCAAATATATCAAGGTCATTTTGAACCTTATGCGAAGTGAGAGTGAATAGCGATGTGAGATGCGAGTTGTTGTTCGAATTTTACAGAATCGACATACTGCTAATGAGTTCCCGAATTTGCCTGCGTCCCTTTTAACCGATTTCAACGCGATACAGTCAGGGCAAAACCCAAAAATAATAAATTTTGATAAAATAGCAATCCATAAAAAGTTTGAAATTTCACTCAATCCACAAAATTCAATCAATTTAAAGCCATTCAGACCGAAGCAGATTTACAGACCTTATAACTTCAAAACACACCCCATATAAAAGGGGTCACCAACGTTCATCAAAACACGAAATGCTTACATAGGACCAACGCACGATTTAACGCACACCATTTGCAAGTCCAATCCGAACGGATTCCCAACA
Organism: Charanyca ferruginea; assembly: GCA_947361185.1. NCBI lineage: Eukaryota > Metazoa > Arthropoda > Insecta > Lepidoptera > Noctuidae > Charanyca > Charanyca ferruginea. The sequence continues at coordinate 15,391,337 of OX376077.1, read as the reverse complement.
GCTTATAACTTCAAGCAAATAATCCCCGGTGACCGAGAACCCTAATAAACATGAATAAAATAAAACCTCACAGTTTAGTGGCGAAAGTGGCGCTCAATAATATACTAGGGCGTCAACAATTCACTGGCTTGGACCCTTTTTGGGGCACTATTATTTATATGCTAAAGAGGGATCGCGGTGCATGGGTGCTAGGGTTGCGAGAAGGTTAAGGTTGGAATGAAGACCTTACACAAATGTCAACACATTGATCTCATTTGTTTTTCTAAAGGTGAACCGATTAAGGCTCACGTTTCATGAATGTGCAGGGATGTACGAAGTGGGAATAAGCTCCTTTCTGACCTCGCTGTCAGTTTCACACACCTGCGTTTGAAGATCGAACATCAGCTATTACCCAAGGTCAGTTGTGGTAGGTAGCTAATCTATACTGAAATTTCTGAAGTTTGTTTTTCTGAATATTATCTAAATATAGGAATCTACGTTATACCTGAGTGCTAATACGTTATTATTAGAATGTTTTTGATTTCTCTTCACTTACATTGTTTTCACATATAGAAGCAACAAGAATAATGTAACCAGGATTTATTTTACTATAAAAATTAGGGATCCCGAAGTAAATTCTTGCTTACGAACCATGCTGAATTCTGCAATATCACCTTAGGAACTTAGCTACTCTTTATAAAGCGGTACTTGATTTGAAAGTCACACTTGATTTGCAAATACCACCACCCCATTTCCAACCGTGGGTGTCGGTAAAGGCGACAATGGGATATTGGAAGGATGGGCAGCAGCGTCCTACTAAGTACCATAACACTTACTGCAATCGCCAACATGCATAAGCTAAGCATGTGGATTAGGGCTGAACCCCCCCTTGGAAGATACCTATGCCCAGCAGTGGTCTAATGGTTGACATGATCATAAACATGAAGTTGAAACATGAATTTAATTAAAACTACCATTTAGTCGAAAATACTCATTTTTTTATGCCACACCTAGTTGCCCTAAATCACTCTGACTTAGTAGACAAGAGTACCTAGATCAGACATTACCCTAACACAAAAAGAAATCCACTTTACCTACAATCATTATCCCTTTAACTGAAGCGGAAACCTGCCAAATGTTACCTTAAACCTAGGCAACCCTATCGAGGGTATACCCAGTTATTATCTTGTCTTTTAACCCCGCCCTGACCGCCCATAACTTATAGCCAAGGTACCTACTAACTGACAGAGCATGCGTAACTCAAATTTGTAATAATTTATTAAGTTTCTGACCGCGAACTTTGTCTTAGCCGACTATCGTTTGGGATACAGTGTTGATAGATTTATTGGCCTTTTGAGTTTGGTTATGGGCCTTGGGTAAAGGTCATTGATGAATGGTATCTTGTAGTTTGTAGTGTAAATGCTAAATGCTGTTGCTTGAATCCGTAGGAAGTACTGATGGCACTTCATGGACTAGTTTTATAATGCAGTGCTGTCATATTGTTGGTTTTTAGGGTTCAGTACCTAAAGGGTAAAAACGGGACCCTATTACTAAGACTCCACTGTCCGTCTGTCTGTCACCAGGCTGTATCTCATGAACCGTGATAGACAGTTTAAGTTTTCACCAATTAATGATGTATTTCTGTTGCCGCTATAATAACAAATACTAAAACCAGAATAAAATATATATATTTTTTTAATCTATTGTCTATCTTGAGCAAATGTCTTCCTACATACACGTGCACACTTCGACATAATATGTCTCTACTAACTTCCCTAGCCAATCCATACTTCCATACTTATTTACTTATTAATATTATAAATGCGAAAGTAACTCTGTCTCGCTTTCACGATGAAACGGCTGAACCGATTTTGAGGCTACTTTTTTTCCGCGACTTCGTCTGCATCCACTATAACCGACATTCACGCGGACGAAGTCGCGGGCAAAAGATAGTCGCCGAAAACGCCGTCGCCGTCTCTTCGTGTACAGTAGTTAAAAAATATTATTGTGGGTTTTATTATAAATATGTATGATAGTCTGTAAGGTATAATATGTTACGGGGCTTTTGTTACCCGAAATAAATGATATTATTATTATAAACAAATAAATCCAAGCAAGCGCTTTCAATGTTTAAAATTATTAGACAATTAGCAAGTTTGATAATGTTGTTAATAATAATAATAATGATAATAATAATTAAGTGACATAAGTCATTGAAAAACCACAAAAACTGAAAATAATTTCGATAATAATATAAACAGTGAACGGAAATATAATAATGTACTACTTACGCACCTTACGCACCAAGAAAATAATTTAAAATGAAGAAGAATACATAACGTAATAATGGATCAGAATTAGAAAACGACGATGACAACATGCTTTTGAGATCAGCAGCACGCCGAGCACGCCCACCATCTCCGGACCCGTCGCTCAGCTCCGCCTCGCCGCCGCCGGAACCCAGCCCCATCGTAAGGGCTGTGACACCGGCCTCGGCAGTTGCGTCGAGCTCAAGCGACGAGTATTTCTCTCCGCCGACGACGCCACCAACTGTGCGTCGGCGGGGACCACGCCGGCCGCCGGACAGCTTGGGACTTCGAGACCCACCGGTCTCTGATAGGGTCCCCGCTACCGGTGGAAGTGTGCAGCGCATGAGATGGACACAGTCTATTAATGAAAGTGTCATGCGCTCATACTATGGGGCTACAGAGGGGGGAAGTAACTTGACTGCGTACCGTGGTCGGATGCTCTCTCTGTTTCAGGTGCTTGAGCCAGCTGTCAACGTGTCGGCACAGCGACTGTCGGATCAGGTGCGAGTCATCCAGCGTAACCATATGCTGGATGACGTTGTACTTGATCGACTACGCCTAGAATCACGGAGTAGCCATGACACGTCTGCTTTGCCACTGGTTGCGGTCGCGGTACAATCGCAAGATTTACCCAGTGCTTCACCGCGACCTGACGACGGTGGTGAAGAGGATGATGGCGAGGCTATATCCGTGAGTACCCAGTGCAATATTCAATTGAGGAGTGCTTTGGAGGATGCGTTCCGGGAGTATCGCTCCATACCGCCTGAATTAAAACCGCGACTACCTCGTTTGCCTATGCACAAGAAAAATAGGGCGCTGGTGTGTGCTTTAGATTCGCAGCTGTCAAATTATTTTGACAGCAGCGAAGACCTCGCTGATACCCACTCGATCTTGTACTGCGCGGCTGTAGCAGCATGTCGTGTAGCTCATGTCAAATTTCCCAACAGTGACGGAGCTGCACGACCAAAACCAGCTGTACCAGCATGGCAGTACAGGATTGAGCGTCGTATTAGTGAGGCTAGAGCACTCATCGGCAAGCTTATCTGCTTCAGGGAGGGCAACACGCGCCCTAGAGTGATGCGCTTTGTGAGGCGGGTATTCTCGGGGAGTGATATCAATCCTCGAGATTATTTGTCCTGCATCACAGAGCGTATCGACTTCCTGAAGCAGAAGATCTGTGCATGGGCAAACCGTATTCGACGGTACAAGCGACGAGTGGAGCGGTACACTCAGAATCGCATATTCCAGAGTGATGAGAGGTGGGTGTATAGGACTTGGGAGCGACCGGACCAAGGCGTGGCTGATGCGCACCAGCCGGATGATGCTGCCATGTGTTCGTTTTGGCGCAGCATCTGGTCGGTGCCTGTTAGTCACACTGAGGGCGACTGGACTCGGGAGGTTGAGCGAACGTGTGATCTAATACCAGAAATGGGGGCAATAACCATCAGCCCCCAAGATGTAGCCCGTGCAGTTCGTCCGTTACCTAATTGGAAATCTCCAGGACCGGACGGGCTGCACAATTTCTGGATAAAATGGTTACAGAGATCGCACGTTCGCTTGGCGTCCCAGTTCCAGTCAGCCTTAGAGTCAGGATCGTTGCCCCAATTCCTAACAACTGGAATCACCCACCTGCTCCATAAATCAGGTAGCACTACGGAACCCAAAAATTATAGGCCGATCACTTGTTTACCAACGGTCTATAAAGTTCTTACATCCATTTTGAGAGCTAAAATTAACGAACATATTGACAAAAATTCTATCATGTCTGCCTCTCAAAATGGATGTAGGAACGGGTCTCGTGGTACTAAGGAGCTCCTCCTCATTGATATGGCCATTAACCAGCAGGTTCGTCGTTCCCGGAAGGATCTGTCGACATGTTGGATAGACTATAAGAAGGCCTATGATTCTGTGCCACATACATGGCTCATGAGGGTGTTAGAGTTGTATAAAGTTGATACAACTCTGCGCACCTTCCTGATGTCATGTATGGGGCAATGGAAGACAGTCCTTCGCTATCCAGGATATCGGCAGATCCGGGAAAATAGCGAACCGATAAGGATCGAGCGAGGTATATTTCAGGGCGATAGTCTGAGTCCACTGTGGTTTTGTTTAGCTTTGAACCCTCTAAGCACGTTGCTGGAGGGTTCAGGTCTGGGCTATCGGTTGAGAAGAGGAGGTCAGGTTATATCTCACCTCCTTTACATGGATGATCTGAAACTCTTTGCCCCCAACAATTTGCGACTGATGGAGCTACTGAAAGTAACAGAAACGTTCAGTAGCGCCATCAGGATGGAATTTGGTGTGGACAAATGTGCAGTCATGCATGTGAAACGAGGGGAGATTGTGGAATCCGTGGGAACCCAACTCTTGGATTCCATACACCTTAGACCCCTCTCCTCAGCCGAAACCTACAAATACTTGGGTATGTCGGAAGCGTTAGGCATCAATGCTACCGACATGAAACAATCGTTGAGGGAGCGCTTCTTTGGCCGCCTGAATAAAGTTTTGAATAGTCTTTTATCAGGCGGAAACAAGGTGCGCGCCTTCAACGGATGGGTCATGCCGGTTTTGATGTACTCTTTCGGCATACTCAAGTGGACTCAGACGGAACTTGACGCCCTGGATAGGAGGGTCCGTATATTGCTGACCGCAAATCGGATGCATCACCCACGGTCATCGGTAATGAGACTGTATATCCCACGGAAGTGCGGAGGACGAGGCTTTCTTAATGCTAAGTCCCTGCACAACCGTGAGGTATGCAGTCTCAGGGAGTACTTCCTTAAGGCCGACGTGGGGATGCACCGAGATGTGGTCTCAGTGGACAAGGGTCTCACCCCGCTCTCCTTAGCGAACGAGAACTGGCGCAAACCTGTAGTACTAGATACTAATGACCGCAAGAAGGTATGGCAGAGCAAGGAGCTTCACGGGCGCTTCTACCGGGCCCTACATGGACCTGATGTAGACTTCTTGGCGTTTTACCTCATTTACTGAAAAATCAACCACAAATGGTGTTATTTGCTGATGATACTTCATTGATTTTTAGAGTAAATAGACGGGCACAGCACCTTGACGACGTAAATGACGCCATGCTTAAGATTCATAATTGGTTTACTGTAAATAATTTAGTATTCAATGAGAAGAAAACTAAATGCATAAGATTCGCTTTGCCGAATGTTAAGAGTAATGAATGTAACGTTGTATTGAATAAGGACATACTTGAATTCGTCGAAAGGACTGTTTTCCTAGGGATTACGCTTGATTCCAAGCTACAGTGGGGTCCTCACTTAACATCTCTTGCAGGGCGGTTAAGTTCAGCCGCTTACGCTGTCAGAAAGATCCGGCATTTGACAGACGTGGATACCGCTAGGCTAGTATATTTTAGCTATTTTCATAGTATCATGTATTACGGTATTTTGCTATGGGGACGGGCTGCAGATGGATTCTATTTTTATACTGCAAAAGCGGGCTGTCAGAGCAATCTATAATCTCCGCAAACGCGAATCTCTAAGAGAATTGTTTAAACAGATTAACATCATGACGGTACCTTGTCAATATATATATGAAAACATTATGCATGTTCGAAAAAATCTTCATCTTTTTAATAAAATAGGTGACAGACATAATGTTTATACTAGAAATAGGAACAAATTAGATCAGCCAAGCTTCAGATTGTCAAAAGTACATACTTCTTTTATGGGGTACTGTGTAAAATGCTATAATAAAATACCACTTGATATTCTACAATTGAATGAAAAACAATTTAAAACATGTATTAAACGCACACTATGTAGACAAGCATATTATAAGTTAGAAGATTACATCAATGATAAAGATGCTTGGCTGAATGCTGGTCCTGCTCCACAGCCAGTTTAGGGAATTTCCAAATTGGAAGAAAAGGATGTTTCCTACCCCTTTTTTTATTGACATGAGTAACGAGTATCGTTATTATTATATATAGATATTTTTAAATTATTAACTTATCACACTTCATATGATAAAATAATATACATTGGAAACCTTAGTTTTGTATAATTTAGCAGCATTATTTCAATTTTGTAAATGTGAATACCATGGAGCCATGTATATTAATACCTTTATGTTTGACAAAAATTAACATGGCGGTTGGGAGTATTGTCATGCTCGCTCAAATGTCTCGCTGATGGTGGCGCGTGTGTTGGATCATTAGGCTCCCTTCAAAATGGTTGAGCTAAATGGTGCTGATTCACGCGTCATGTTCGTGAACGGGCGCTGTCAGTGGAGATTGGTCAGCTCTTATCTGCCATGGATTAGATGCCACTTTATCTTGCTTCTTTTTTGTGTTTTGTATTGTTAGATTACCTTCATCGTTTTCACATATAGAAGCAACAAGAATGTAACCAAACTTTGTAAAAACTTGATTTAAAAGAGTGTCCGTGGAGTTTCTTGCTCGTTCTTCTCCATAGAGACCTACCTACGTTTTGGAACGAGCAACTAGCTTCAACTCTCTGACTAACTGACCGACTCCTTGACAATTCAAAAGTGCCTGTAAATGGTTTAATTGAAATAAATGCTTTGACTTTGACTTTGACTTTTCCGTATCCTGGCTGCGATTCGGTGACCTCTTTGGGGAAACCGAAGGTTTTGTCTGTGCGATTATGGACGAAGTTATGATGACGAACAACTACCGGAGGTTTATTGTGAAGGACGGCACGGTTGACATTTGTCGGGCATGCCACCGACCGGGAGAATCAATCCGACACATTATCTCTGGGTGCTCTCGTCTGGCTAACGGAGACTACTTGCATAGACACAACCTTGTAGCTAGGATTATCCACCAGCAACTTGCTCTAAAATACAGGCTTGTGGAATCGGAAGTACCGTACTACAGGTATGTGCCCGACCCAGTTCTCGAAAATGGCAACATCACATTGTATTGGGATCGATCTATCATCACTGACAGGACTATTGTTGCCAATAAGCCTGACATAGTGGTGATAGATCGATTAGAGCGTCGCGCAATGATTGTTGATATAGCGGTCCCGCATGACGAGAACCTCGTGAAAACCGAGAAAGATAAACAAATTAAGTATCTTGACTTGGCTCGCGAGGTTGTCGACATGTGGGATGTGAATACAGCAGTCATTGTGCCGATAGTCGTTACGGCCAATGGACTCATTTCCAAGAGCCTCGACCAACACCTAAGGAGGCTCTCGTTGGGCAGCTGGATCAAGGGCTTGATACAGAAAGCGGTACTCCTGGACACGGCGCGTATAGTCAGGAGATTCCTCTCTCAGGAGCCCTGACCACCGGTAGCTTGGACCCTGTTCCCGATACCGGTGGGCTACTATTTTTTTTTTTATATTTTTAAATGTTTTTATTTATTTTTTACTAATATTTAAAAATGTAATTTAATATGATATGAAAATGAATAAACGAGAATAATAATAATAATATGTAGGGACATTTCACACACGGCCATCTGACCCCAAACTAGGGAGACCCTGTACTATGGGTGTCAGACAGCTGATATACATACACAAATACATTTTTTTTTTTACATATATAGATAAACAACACCCAGACACAAGGCAAACACAAGTGCTCATCACACAAATGTTTACCCTGGGCGGGAATCGAACCCGCAACACGCTGTGCAGCAGTCGATCGCTCAGCCACTGCGCCAACCGTGTCGTCATTAATACTATATTCACTTTCATAGTATTTAAATATAGAGACAAACGAATAAATCACAAAGTATTTTTTAAATCGATCAGTGCAAAAAAAAAAGAAAAAAAAGGACTTGAAGTTTTTGTAAAAAATCAGAAAATACGAACCGCGTCCTCTAGGTCAAGTGACCTCAAAACTGTAAAGCACCATACTTTTTTCATTTCTAGACATATTTCAGTTATTTTTTGTTTTATTTTACCTATTATTTATTAAATAATCCATAAAATAAATAGAAAGTTCTTCATTTATGTATATTATATTTCATATGTCTTGGTATTAAAAAAAAAACATTACATATATTTCAACTCACTTTCTTACCTTCACATAAAGTTAAAAGCTAACTGAACTAACGAATGTGCTAAGAAATTTTACTTTATAGAATGTTTACTTTGAGAAACGTAACACTAATGTCCAACCACTGTTATTATTGTTCAAGCTTTAGGAAGTATGTGCACTGTGACCTGAAATACAGGCTCAGCCTAGCTCAGGCACAGTTGCTCACCTTTTATTACTAATAATTGTTTTAATTAATTTATTTCTGTTCTAACGTTACACTTTTATATGAACAAATAAATATATTAAATAAAATAAATATTATATAAATATAACTACTAAAGTCCACAGAACGCATAGAAACTAGACTAACCAATGCTAACTTGACACCCAACCAAGAACACAACTATCGCACGTACATATCTGGGTACTACGGAGGCGAGTCCAAGGTTATAATCAAAGTTAGGAGCTTAGACACTCACCCCATCGTATATTGTGTATCTGAAGTAATTAATAAGTTGCGGTTGACTTACTTGTACCTCTGGTTTTGCTTGTAACAGATGCTTGACATTTTGGAAATTTACTTGCTACTATGGATTAGAGATTCGCCATGTGTTTTGACTAACAATGGTAAGTGGCTTTTATTATTATTGCACACTGCAATGGAAAGACCTCTTAAGGGGCTATTAAACGACTTTTACAGATTTTAAACTGACAATCACGTCAAAATGTGCAGTGTAAATGATTTGAAAAAAATATATATTAAACTAGAACATTCTTTTAATCATATAGAAAGTGAATATTTTTGATTAAGTTCATATTATATAGTTTAATTAATACGTGAAGTTGTGTCTGACGCGGACAAAACATTGACAATCACACAAAATCTACCAGGTATAATTAAACGAAACTTACACCATCTTACAGACAATTTTATTATCTATCTTTTATACGCCTTTTTTAATTTTGAAAGAATACTACTTTTATTTGATTTTTTCGACTAAATTTTGAAAATTTTTGGACGCAGACTGCGTCCGTTCTGCATCAGTTTTGCGTCCAAAACTCTCAAAGTTTAGTCGAAAAAATTAAATAAAAGTAGTATTCTTTCAAAATTAAAAAAAGGCGTATACTAAAAGATAGATAATAAAATTGTCTGTAAGATAGTGTAAGTTTCGGATAATTATACCTGGTAGATTTTGTGTGATTGTCAATGTTTTGTCCGCGTCAGACACAACTTCACGAGTTAATTAAACTATTTAATATGAACTTAATCAAAAATATTCACTTTCTATATGATAAAGAGAATGTTCTAGTTTGACATATATTTTTTTCAAATCATTTACACTGCACATTTTGACGTGATTGTCAGTTTAAAATCTGTAAAAGTCGTTTAATAGCCCCTTAATACCTATTCCTAATAACATTGTCTTCATTTATTTCTTTTTTATCGAGTCTAGTGCATCCTACATGATCTGACTCTTCAGCTTGAACAACTAGGTCTTCAACCAATTAAAGCCTTTCGCTATTAAACCTTTTACTGATACAATAATTATTTATTGAATCAATTCCATCAGTTGTGGCTGATAAATTTGTGAGCGTAATCGATACATTTTACGTTGTTCTATTGTTTTAATTCCACGAGGTTCTTATCATAGTAAACAATGCTGTCAGCACAAACTGATCAATTATCACTATTTCAAGTTTATTTTGCTTTCCCTTAAAACTTTGCTACATCAGCAAAAATGCCTTGTACACGTAAAATGTTAAAGGAAACACGGAGACTGACTAAACTCCGCGTTCATAAATCCAGCCAAGCGAACTGTTTAGCCTCTGAGAAATGTAATATGTATTTAATCAAAGCCGCTATAAATAGAAGCGTACTGCTTTAAATATCTTCAATAGTCAAACACAAACTCCCACAGGTTAATTCTATATACTTAAGTTAAGGGACTAATAAAGTTACCTGTAGATGCCTAAGGTTTACGTTTAAATGGTTGGGTCGCTTCAAGTGCCTCCTTTTACTATCTATCCACAGATTATATTTTGGCCAGTGATTTAATTAAATATTCAGTGTTATAGTAAAGATTTCAGTTTCTAGTTTAGTAGTGTTTCTGTTATGATCGAGTGAAGATGTAGAAAAAGATATATATACTTTTGTATAATATGTAAATTGATTTTATTGTCATACATTTTGTTTGAACTTTGATAATACAACATTAGGTAATCGATTTTTAAGATGCTCTTTTAAAAATTGGTGCTTATATCTTTGGTTGATTCTTTCTTGACCTTGACCATCGAAATCGAATAGGTTCTTCAATAAGACCCCTGAGGATTTGAAAACAAATGAGATTATAGTGCAGGTGCGGAGTAAATGTACAGAAATATTAGTTTGATCCAGTATTTGGCCACAAATGGGTTAAACCGTAACATTCAGCTGAGCGCCTGATCTTATTCTTGAAGACGGTAAAGCCTCATAGTATAGTTTAAAAATATATACATGTCGGATCGTCAGGTCCGTTAGATTCGGTCATCATGTGGGTAGAAGATGAATTTCGTGCAATGCAAACATGTGCACACTGGGTACAATACACAGTTTTTATTATTAATAATAATAATAATAATAATAAGTTTATTCATCAAAAACAGCATTGTAGTACATGATAATTTACAGGGTTGACAAAGTAAGTGTACTAAAACTACAACTGAAATGGTGGTGAGGTGCTGCATTCCCAGCTAGGTTATCGAATAACCTGTATAAGGGAGTACAGTGCCAGTCCCCATTGGGTATTTTAAATTAATTGTACACAATATGTGGCTATCACTAAATCTTCTACTACAATTTTATTATTATTGGTGACATAAAAGAAAAAAAAAATAGATGAGGAAGGTAAGTGTGGTTGTGTGGGTATGTGCGTGTGCATGTGTGTGTGTTTGTGTGTGTGTGTATGTGTGTATGCGTGTGTGAATGCGTGTGTGATTTTAATGTATATTTTTATTTATGCTGTTAGAAACTTTTCTGTCTCATCGTATGTTTTATTTTGTAGAAATGAATAAACTGCTTTTTTGCATTTATGGTACGTCATACCATAGATTGGACAGTATTTATTAATTTTATTGTATAAATTCGGGCCTTGGTAGTAGCAGAATCTTTTAATGCAGGATGATCGTGTTCGCGGTACTGTACATATTAAATCTTTTCGCCGTTTTGTGATTTTTTTGAATGGGGTCTTGCGATGTTGTAGTAGAACGGCTTGTAAGATATAGTGTTGCCTAACGTTAAGGATTTTCCAATCTTTGTACAACTCACTGGTAGTATATAAAATGGGACGAAAAGTAGCAACTTTTAAAACAGCTCTGTGGGCTATTTCCAGAGGCTTCAGAGTCGTTTTTGCCGCACCACCCCAGCAAGAAATACAATATGTAACAATAGAGGAGCATAGAGCAAAATAGACGGTCCGTATAGTGTTCAAGTTTGCTACATGTCGGAGTTGTTTAAATATATATATTAGTTTACGGACTCGTGTAGTAAGCAGATTTATATGTGTCTTAAAGTTTAGGTGTTTATCCAGCACTACGCCCAAATATTTTGTGTGTTCAACAGATGCTATAGATGAGCAATGACAGGAGGTTTTCGTTTGACAAAGATGTGCTTTAATTGCGATTGGAGTGTGTGGTTGTGTGATTGGGCTGATTGAGTAAGTAAGGAAGTTTGTTTTGTTAGTGTTTAGAGTAAGGGTGTGTGAGATGAGCCATTCCAGAACTGTGTTGAAACCATTTTGAGCTGCGTGTTCAAGCTCTGACCAACTATCGGCTGTAAATGTAATGGCAGTGTCATCTGCAAATGCAATAACTTTGCCATTAGGGATATTAAGATTACACAAATCATTAATAAATATTAAGAAGAGGGTGGGGCCTAATATGCTACCTTGGGGAACTCCGTAGCAGATGGGGAACTCGTTACTGTTGTGATTATCAATCTTAACAATTTGTGTGCGGTTGGTTAGGTAACTCTTGAAAAGTTCCAGCTGTGTTCCTCTAACACCCATAGTTTCAAGCTTGAGCAGAAGGGTGGACATGGGAACGGTGTCGAAGGCTTTTGCGAGATCCAGGAACAGAGTAAGAACTTTTTTATTTTTGTTTAGCTGTTGTATTACATGACAAGTTAAATCCTGAACTGCATCGCAAGTAGATTTATTTTTACGAAAGCCGTACTGTTGAGGGGATAAAAGGTTATTACGTTCGAGGTAGTAGACAAGTCTTTTGTTTATTAGACGTTCCAGTAGTTTCGACAAAGCACTTAGAACCGTAATTGGACGGTAGTTATTTGGTAGATTCCCATCTCCACCCTTGAAGATTGGATGTATTATTGCCTTTTTCATAGAAGTGGGAAAAACGGCAGTTTCAAAGCAGAGGTTAAATATATGGCATAGTATGGGTGCCAGGGTAGTTGCGTATTTCTTTAAGAAAAGTGGTGAAATGGTATCTCAGCCAGTGGCTGCGTTTGGTCGCAGCGATTGTATGGCCGAGATAATTTCATCAGTATCTGTTGGTTCTAGGACAAAGGATGTTACGGGAATGTATTTCCGCTGGGTTTGTGAGGGTGTTGCTGGCTGTGAGAGTGTGTAATGTGCGGTAAGATTGACTGCTAGTGTTCTGCCAATGCTCGCAAAAAAGGAATTTACTTCATTGCAAGATTGTACGGGCGTTGATGAGTATTTGAGAAGTTGTGTGGATGACGTTTTATTTTTAATTGTATTTGTAACTCGCTTTATAGTATCCCAGAGTATTTTCGGATTGTGACTAGCATTATTAAGTTCTTCTGTGTCGTATTGTCTCTTTGCTTTTTTCAACAATTTAGTGCAATAGTTTCTGTATCGTTTATAGGTTAGTTTCAATACTTCATTATCTGGAGAAATTTTGAGTTCTCTATGCAGAGCGTCCCTATGTCTTATGCACCTTAATAAACCAGGGGTAATCCACGGCTTAAGGATTCTCTTTTTTGCAGGCACTTTTTTCAAAGTCGTGTTTTTTGCGATAGCTGATGACAGCAATTTTATGAGACCGTCAGTCGCTTCATTAGCGTCCGCTATACATAGAATATGGCTAAAGTCAATTTGGGATATAGATTTATCAAGAGCCTCGTGATCAATTCTAGCCATAGTGGAGCTGACAATAGTTCGTTCACGTTGCTTGTCTAAACAGAACAAGGACGAGTAGTGATCAGTAATTGTGGTGTCGTACACAAACGTTAGTGAGCGATAACTGGTTCTTAAGATCAAGTGATCCAGGCAATTGCTGCCTCTGGTAGGTAGGGTGTGTGCAGGGAGGAAGCCGTGGAATGCTAAACAATTCAAATAACCATTGGCACGCGCATCAACTGTGCTAGGTTTTATGTCTAAATTAAGATCACCGGTTATAATTACCGTTTTGAAGTTATGTAGTGATAGAAGTAAATTATTTAAAGTTGAAAGAAAATTATCGATATTATCGTTTGATGGAGAGCGATAGATACAGACTATGGCCTCGTCAGAACTTATTTTAATTATAAGGCCAGAAGCAGATTGACCAAAGTCTGGCTCTTCACATATGGCTATTAGGTCTGATTTCACATAGGCTACCACACCATCACTTTGGTTAAGGTGTTTGGTGGTCATAAACGAATTATAATTTTGCAAAATGGGAATGTTAGAGTTACTAGAACAAGGAAGCCAACATTCGGTCAAAACCACCAGATCACAGTCAAATGAAATACGGTGCATCAGAGTTTGAAGGTTTAAATAATTACAATTTATAGATCGGATGTTCTGCGATAATATTTTTAGATATGAATTTGGATGTTTTAAAATCGACTGTGTTTGTTCCGGTGCACATGTATGTGTTACAGACACAGAATGCTCGTCTATCTTGTCGGTTAAGTGGTTTACGTTATTATTCATTTTTGCAGCAAGATAAATATTGAATAAATGGGTGTAACTGGTCGACTAGAGATATTGCTCGAATTACGATACATTCTGGATATACAGGAAGGAGAACAAGTAGTGTATATTTATTATGTAGATTAGGCTCTAGGACTAATACTATCCATTAGTAATAAGTATGAGTAAATAAATTCCACTAGTAGCGAGTTATATTCATGTGAGAGAACAGCAAAGATCGGTATGAAGGTGTGTGAACAATGTGAGTGGTATGTTATTAATATTGCGTGTATTAATTGTGGGTTGTGTAGTGTTAATGTATAGTGTGTGTTATGTGTGTCTGAACTTAGTAATAAGTAATGAAAGGAGCGACAATAATAATGAGTTTTACATTTATGTGCATGCGGTTTGCTAATTGTTAATTTTATGTAATTGAAACATTTTTGAGTAGTCTTATCTGAATTCAGTATTAAATAGTAGCAAAAATATGTAGGATACTTATACAAAGGCAGTCATTGTTGATCGGTAGCGGCCAGTAGTTTCAGGTGATCTTCATTTTTGACCAAAATGGCTTGACTATCGGGATCCTTTTTCATCATTACTCGTCCGTTCGAAGTCCAGCAGAAACTATATTTGTTGGATTTAGCGTAGGTCCTTGTAAGGTAAAACAGTCTTTTTGTGAGAGTGGTCAGCTGTTCGGCTATATATATAGGAGTTTGAGGTGTAGTTTTTAAGCCTAGGTGAGTTGAGCAGATCTTGTCATTCGGCTGTTTCTTATTGTAGTCTTTAACTGCTGTCAAGAACTTAGACTTCGTGAGAGTATTTGAAAACTCTATTGTAATGTTCGATGTTGCGTTTTCTTTTTTTGACGGTTGTCTCCATACGTCACGAACAGTTGTGGGCTCTGCTTGTAATTGGTTCGATAGGTGCTGTATCATGTTGAACAAAACCGTTTTAGTCTCATTTGTCGTTTTGGGTACATTTCTGATTTCCGAGGATGTTTTGGCGAGGTTTCTCTCATATATTTTGACCTTATCTTCCAGGACTGATATCTTTAGTGCCATATTATTACGCTCTTTTTCAAGCCCAGTAATTGTGTTCTCCAGAGAGGATATTTGATCTGAGACAGATGATAGAGATTTTTCTAATTCAGTGTTAATGTCTAAAACCACAATTTAACACAAAATCAAATTAATATAAACATAGTAACACTTAAACACAACGTATCGAGTTCCGGGACGTCTTAGCTCCGATGCGATCAGACTCTGAATTCTGAATATCCTCGCTGTGGACTGTAAACATCACGACTCTATAGAAGCGCGCCAAAGTGGTTGAAGATCACGTGTTGTCGCTAATGGCGCGCTTGCGATTCGTTCCATGTCCGTACTATTGACCGGATGTGACATATAAAATATTATAATATCTATTCCATGGTCTTTACTGTTTATTACTATCCCGATCAGTTTCACTTTGATAGGTCTGTTTATATAGACTTTATTGAGTAACGCTTTGCTTGGACCAACTTCACGAATAATATTGTTGCTAAAACTTTGCCGTGTTTCTCGATGCAGAATCGTATTGATGAAACACGACAATTAGACTCGATTTTGTGTTCTCGGAAATGGTTTAAAAATAAAAATATTATGGACAATCGAATCATAATTCTGTGTAGAATAAATTATCCAAAACAAATTCAATTAGTAGTATTAGTATGACGGGTTGGTGTCCACGTCCTCCACGTCTGAGTGCGTATTTTGCGTACAGAAAAAATCAAATAAAACTAATTTATAAACACGAATATAATTTAAATAAAAAATACTGGTGTGTAGACTTTGTTAAATAAGCAGTACAATTATTTTAGCAAGTGTGATGATAATATCGTTTATGTCCCAATATCAGGCATAGACACAATAAAAAATATTTGTATCCCTCAAAAGCTGCATTATGAAACTGCAGTAAAGCATTTCAGCACTTTTCACAGAATCTCATAATCTCTTAGCTCGTCGGGTAGTTAGTTGGAGCCACACTTATCTACAGATCTAAAAAATGCACGCGGACTGTAGCAGATTTGTAACTGTTCGCAGTACTCCGAGAGACGGTTTATCTAGGTCTTGCAAATGTTCAACTACCCAGAACTATTGGTGAAGAATCAAAATGTTGTATAAGGACACGGTTGGTGCCTGAGCGTGGCTGCGCAGTTTCTGGTCCCACACAAGGCAAATATTTGTATAGCTTACGGTGTTACTACACCAATCGATCGATTATCGATCGATACCATCGGTCGACGTTGATCGATTGGTGTGGTAGCTTTGGCTGATCGACAGATATCGTTCGACTAACCAATCGATCTATTGCCGGTCAATGGCATCGGTCGACGATGATCGATTAACCCCGGCTGATCGATTAAATCCATCAGTAATAATAATCAAGCAGCTCGATCGACGTCGACTAATCCATTTTACCAACGATCTATCGTCTATCGACCATCGATCGATTGGTCTGGTAGAGACTGTCGATCGACGTCGACTAAGTCCTTTCTACCATCGATCGATGCCGTCGATCGACGTTCGATCGATTGGTCTGGTAACACCCTCACAGGTTCTAAGTGTAGTTCTTTGTTTATGTGAATTTATAGGTTTGTAAACGCACGTACTATACTGGGGAAATTCTTAGTGAGAGGCAATGTCTTCAAAAAATACAACAGTTTTAATAAATACAAAAAAAAATATACTATACCTAATAGCACAGTTCGTGTAAAAATATTCGGCTTCCGTATTCCTTAAATGGGTACTATCATGTTTCTTCAATCAATTGTTCTTACGTTAATCTGTTTGCCAATCTATGTTATAAGTAGATTTAAACTTTCTTACTTCTCCGCTGTATAATTTCGATGTGGGTTCCAAGACTGTTGAATCATTTCTCCGGGACGCCTCGAACTTCATTAGCGCTTTTCTACACGTGGGCGTTGGTCGACACTGTTAAATTCTGGCTTTCAGGAGTTGAAGTGGTTTCGAAATAGTGTCGCAACCTTGTCTTCTTCTTCTTCCTGCCCTTATCCCATGATACTTGGGGCGGCGCAACATGTTTTCTTCTTCCATTCCGTCCTGTCCAACGTCATGCTTTCACTGACTCCCTTATTATTCACATCATTCTTCACACAATCCATCCATCTTTTCTTTGGCGTTCGTCTCCCTCTCCATCCATCCAAATTAATATTCATAGCTCTTTTGGTCACATGCGTTTCATCTCTTCTCTTCACATGCCCATACCAAGACAAACGATTCCCTTTCAACTTGAAAATAAGAAACCATTTAACACAGTGGTCCATTAATATACAGACTCGCAAATAGGTAAGTACATATTTCTTTTTCCTTACGTTTTGAAGGTCAAAATGCTCATATCAAATAACTGGCATGATCCCTCGTATTATTTGTTGAGACATAAAAAAGTTCCTTTCGAAATGAAAGTAGGTGTATTACCTACGCTTACGCTCGCACAGTAGGAAGCTATAAAAATAAAATGTCGGACTCGCCGTTTAAATGAAAAATAATGGTCCCACAGGTGAGAGAGTCAAAGAATTAAACCCCAAGCGTTAGTACTATGCGCTTTGTATACTTATGTTATTTTGTCTAGATGTACCTTTACGAGAAAACTGTCTTTGCGAACTTTTATGTCATCGAATGGTAAACAAACCAAAAGCTTACCTAATGTGACGTGGTCACCGATACCTATAGATATTGTCATGCCAGATACAAAGTTGAACTGCCATGTGCCTGGAACTACACAGATACCCTTTGAAATAGGTATGACATTTCATTCCGAGAGTGTCGTAGAAGGCGACTAAGGGAAAATCCGGAAGTCGAGCAGCAGCAGCTTCAGTGTACTTAACAACTTCACTGCGATCCCCAAGATGCCTGCCAAGCGTGGGGATTATGGCAACCGCTCTCCCCCCCCCCATTGGGGGAGGCCTTTGTACAACAGTGGACGTCCTCTGGCTGATAATAATGACGTATGAAAGTAGTACTTCCCCGAAAGAGCTCATTCACAAAGACCTGTTTTTAAATTCTTACTCATTTGTAGGATAGCAACTGATGGCCAGCTTAATGGTATCTAGGTAGGTATGTCAGACTTATAGCACACCGTACGATGGCAGTGGAACTCCGACTTTGAGCTGACCTTGCCCAAAACGAAGTTTCAACAAAATGAGGGAATAGCTATGCTGGTCTGGTTGTCACTGATGTGCAGTCCATTTCATTAGTACGTCGATTTTTTTGTTACGTTCTACTGAGGTTGTGAACAAACAACTTTTACTTTATACCCTATAATGTATGGCAAAACACGTCAATCATCATTATCATATTCCTACACTTATCCCATGTTACTTGGGGACGGCGCAACTTTCTCCCTCTATTCCGTCCTGTCACCTGACATGCTATCTCCGACTCCCTTTTCTTTCATATCATTAATATAGACTATTTTATACTTAACTCAAACACTTACACTATAAACTTGTATAGATATACAAACGCTTAACAAATAAAATATCTTTATACCTTTTACAATTACATACCAGCACTTGAAGAAACTAATTTAATGTGCTCTGGTGAAGCTCAGGTTACATCATGACACAAATTAACGTATCTTCTCAGTTTCTCTAAGCTGGTTAATCTAAATTCTAATTAACCTGACACAAAATATCATACAACTTTAGCCTGTTAATTGCCATCGAGTTTCCCTATAGACGAAGAATAGATAGCAAGGAATCATCCCAAGGGATACTGCCAATTATGAAACAATTTCGAATAAGCTAAACTCGAAGCAATATCGATTTTCAACGATTTCTGTATCATTATACCTTCAAGGACTACCTATTTGGCCAGACGATAACATAAGACTCATAAAAAGATGGGAAACAGGTTCAATTGGAATAACCTATATTTTTTATGGTAACCATGTATTTTTCTCAATGGTTTTAATAAGAATCTTACCATGAGATAAAACAAAAAATGCAATCGTGCTACCGTAAAAAACATAAACGTTTTAAAGCTAAAACCGTTCTCAACTGCCAGAGACAAAAAAGGATGATATATTACTTTTCCACAAAAAAAAACAAGTCAAAAACTTAAACTGCACAAAAAACAGCTGAACCGTAAAATTTCGGGGCGACTTTTATTCGAGCCCGTTCAGACTGTATTATTCCGGCCAACAACTCGAAAATATTTCGGCTTTGTTAGCGTGAGATGTTGTCGTCTCGGGTGCTCGAAATTTAGAGCTAATGTACGCGCTTTAGTTATGGCTCGAGCTTATCAGGCACCTTCGTTTCGACTCCGAGTTTGGGGAAATTTAGAAGACAGGTTGTGTAATCAGTTTTATTTAGAGTGTGTACTTCTTGATTGTATCAGAGGCTGGTGAAAGATCTGAGAGAATGTGTAATTTTGGTGTGGAATACCGGGGGCCTTAGAGGATTAAGTAATGTGAGAGAATCTGTTTTGATCTAATATTAATGTAGTTTATTTTTAAGTGCTTTTAGTCACACGTGGGTATTGGAGGGTGCGAATATTCGCTAGAAATAGGTAAAAGTTTTTTTTATGACTAGATAGTTGCCCTATTTGGTCTACCCTGTCGATGTTGAAGTTTTATTCTTCTTGGAATGCTTCTCTTGATTTCTCCTGGGGCTTGATTAAAAAGCATTTGTGACCCAGGGAACAAAAATGATCGTAAAAAGGTTCCGTTTTACCTTTCAGGTATGAAACTCTGAAAACACTTGAGACGTCTGTATTTAGCAAAGAATGGTTACCGAGACAGATGAATACAATGACAATGGTGACGATTCTGTTGCGCATGAGCTTAACTTATTTCAAGCTGTTTCTGTCCAATAAAACAAGAAAGAGACAGATAATAATAAGAGCTTTCAGTTGAGGTATTTTAACTAATTTTGGAGCTGCTGAAGATGTACTCGTAGATCTACAATATTTGCATTGTATACACTCAATGTGTCAGTATTATATAATTTTTCGTAGCACATACATGTGAGCACTGTGTTCTTCAAAGCTACTATTTACGAGGTATGCCTCTCGTTGACTTGAATATGCCTGGCTTGGGAGAGTCATGCTCACTGAATGTCTCGCTGACGGTGGCGCATGTGTTGGATCATTCGGTTCCCTTCAAAATGGTTGAGCTAAATGGTGCCGATCCATGCGTCATGTTCGTGAACGGACGCCGTCAGTTGGGACTGGTCATCTCTTAGCTGCCTCGGTTATTTTAAATTTTGGTTTGAATTGTTATTATAACCATATTTTTCTCTAGACCTTTTTTAACATGCAAGACTTGTTACATTGTTCTCACATTGTACCCCTAGATTCTACAATTCTACAATGATGTAACCAAAATTTGTAAAATATTATTGATTTTAAAAGAGTGTTCATTAAGTTTCTTGCTCGTTCTTCTCCATAGAAAACTACTGTTTGGAACGAGCAACTACCTTAAACTTTCTGACTGACTGACTCTGACATTTCAAAAGTGCCTGTAAATGGTTTAATTGAAATTTTGAGTTTGAGTTTCATCGTAGATCGATCGAATCGAATCGATCGTATAGTGGTCATGTCAGAACGTATTGATTAAAAACACGGCGAAGTTCCAGAAAAAACTAATTTGACATCTCTTATTTAGTTCTTAACTGTCGCCGTCCTTTGCTTCAGCTGCCGTGCAGTAAGAGATGCCACTTGTCTAATTTTAGTTTAATGTGTGAACAAGGGAATTGGCGCCGTTATCCTCAAATTCTTCATAATTTAATCGATCCTTATCTCTTAAATAATAAATAATCTGCACCAGAAATGGGTTAAGTATTTTCCAAACAAGTTTAAGTAAAACAGAATTCAAATTACCATCTTGTAATTTGAATTCTGTTTTGAAGTGCCTACGGGTCTGATAGGTACCAGAACAATTTATTGTTGTCAAAACATAATCTGGTTGTAATGAATTTGAATGAGAAAAGTCGTTATATTACAGCGAATTGATCCAGGTTCATCCATTTACTGAAGGTGAATTTTGTACAGTTTTATAGATAGCGCTCTTATATAATAATATTGACTTTTTGGAGAATTCTACACCCGAAATGGGTTAGATATTTCCATCTCTAACATTTCCAGGAAAGAACATTAATATTCCTTGTTCTTTTCAATTAATACTGTCCGGTATTAAACATTCAAAATATGTAATAACCATCGTCTTTGAATTATATGCCCATAGATATACCTAAGAGACATACCCACGCTGGTACTATACTTACGACCGCAGAACGTCCTATACTCGTAAATTTTATACGTCGAATTGATAGATAGTATAAAACCATGTTACGACGACAATCGAGGCTTAACGACCAACTCGGGATCAGTGGTCGAACGGAATGGGAACAAAAATCATTTTGAAATCTATTGCTGGTTTACTGTGGTGTAATTAGGAGCAACTAAAAAAATGTGGACATAAACATGCAATGTTTGATATTTCAAGTTTTGAAATCAATCTATTATGAAGTATTTTTAAGGTCTTCTAAAATAATTGGTATCAATAAAAATGGTATCAACTGGAGTTTAGGTGACTATAAATTTTATAGCATCCTAAGAGTTTTCAAGGTCTCCTCTCATGAGTAGGCTAGTTTTAGGCACGCCATCATTTTAAATCTTTCCAAAATATTTGAATACCTAAAAAAAATACTTTTTGCGACGTTCAACTATTTTTGCAACTTTGGTTCATTTTGCTAAACCTAAAATTGGTACCTATTTGTAGCCGATTTTAATTTTTCAAAATACCTATATTATATGTATAATACCCTACTCAACATTTTTGTAACTAGGTACTGACTACTTTTAATTTTAACTTTTAATTAATTTTAATTGTATTCAAAGAGCTAGGATATTTGAAAATAGTAAATAAATAAATAAAATTATCTAGGTACGGACGACTGCTTTAGACTAACCCTTAACTAATTTTGAAGTTACACCCAATTAATGAACAATCAGAGGATTTTATTTAAGCCAATTACAATCACAGGATCCCCAGAATGTTACCGTTCACAATATTGTTTATCCAATAGCTCAGTCTAGCTCAGTTCATATACATTAAACTAGAAGGGAAATGAGGTCGTGAGTTTGAACCCTCCGGGTAATATTACTAGACGGAACTTTATACAGGAGGAAACTTGTTTGACTCCTAAAATATCTCGTAAAGTAAGAAACTACGGAAGCAACTTGCGAAGGATCTAATTTCAGTAAAAGGAATATATAGTTTGTTAAGAGCAATAAAACGAGGGATATGTTCGTAGATGTATTGAAATATCCAGTCTGGTATAGAAGAACTTAGAGTGCAGCTGTGTTTCGTCTCACAGAAGTTGTAAAAGTCGACGGAGAAATTATCGGAGGATAGCTTGTAGGTAGCAGACCGGCAAATATAGTAACCAAGAGTTCTTCACCTACTTTACTTTACTAAGCTATTACTTTAAAGGTTAATGAATATTAGGACGATAGCGGCAGATACGTCGTTTGCTGTACCTATTAGGTAATTTGTGCAAAGATTGAACCTCTAGCAGTCGGGTCGGTAACCTTAGTATTTTAACAAAATATGGATACTTAACTTGTCCTAAATTACACGGTTTACACAATTTCTACTGACTGTGATCTAATCTGGTTTTATTTAATAGTACCAAACACTTGACACATATCTGAGTACCTATCACATACGTTTAAAAATATGTGAAGGCGTTAGAATAGGGCTGTGTGTTCTTGATCCTAAGACTTGGTATTGCCATGCAACGTGGTATTGTTGCCAGTCTTTAGGGAACTTGTCTTTTTGACAGAGATGCAGCGATTTTTTTTATGCTTTGTATGCTGCCCCGCTTTTTATAAATAATACAATACTAAATAAGTTTTATACACAATTAATTTTAAATTTAAGTTGTAAAGTCATCTGTCTAAATCTAGCTAAAAATTTACGTCTTCAAAAAAAAAAAGTAAACTGAATCCGAGGCCTGCACCTGCCATATTATCTGTTCACCAACCTTGTTTGACTGTTAGAGAATGCCAAGGGCATTAAGTCTGCCTATGCACAAATGTGCATGCAGTGTAAATAAATAAATAAACCTCCCTACTCTTTAAATAAATTGTTGAACACGTGCAAAGACTTCATTTTGAAGACAACATTTATAAAAGTAAGTAAAAATAAGTACGTGACATTTTGATGTTTCCCAGTATGCTCTACAACGGAACAGCCATTCCATCAGTTGTAAACAATGCATGTACCAGCAAATTGCAAGCCACGTCCCAAGACATTGCCTAGGCTCACAGAGTAGTAAGCAAATGGAGTGATACTCAGGTGAAACTGGCGAGAATCAATCAGTAAAAGAGATTCATCTAAAACTACTTTATAATAGGTAATATACACTATACTATCTAATTAATAATAATAATAATAGGTGTTTTCCTTCACCGCTGTCTGTGATGTCCAAGATAAACTTTAAAAAGTACATATGAAATAAAAAAAGAACCCACAGGCTCGCGCATGAATGGCGGGCGCCTTAACCATTGAGCCAACATGACAAAATGCACCCTTTTTAAAGTAGTTTTGTGTTAAAACTACTTTATTTTATTGAAAGGTCCATAAGAAACAATGGAATTAAACTATTTAATTGTGTTTGCCTTGTGTCTGGGTGTTGTTTATCAATATGATGTATGTATTTAAAATGTATATGTGTATGTATATCAGATGTCTGACACCCACAGTACAGGGTCTCCTTAGTTTGGGGTCAGATGGCCGTGTGTGAAATCCCCACATATTATTATTATTTATGTGAAAACTCTCGAGAATTCAAAATTGTGTTCGCACATAAACTAGTTTGAAAAGCTTTTGTAAAATTTGCCTGTAAGTTGTCTTACGACTGGTTTCTTACATTCTGTTATCAAATATTTTTTTTAGGCCGACATTTTCTCGTATTTTGAATAAGTTATGTCAAAAAGGTATATAAATCGGTGGGTTCTTATCGGTAAACTTGTCTATCAAGTTTTCTGCACACCATGAACTCTCAAACATAATAAACGCCATTAAAATGATAGTATCACACACGAAAACCTTACCTGAGGATACCTAACGAATTATGTGTATAATACACAAGCACTCCAGTAATATACTCCTCTGTGCCAACACTCGGCTCCATAACTTTGTACCGTCATAATTTACTCACCAAGATTTTTATTCAATTACTTAGACACTCTGCATTCTGTTGACTGCAGAGTTAATATTTCATAGTTTGTGACACTTTGTGTTGGAAACAGAATTTATTTTCTTTTTTAGGAATGGCAAAAGCAGAACTTTTATTTATTTGTATCTCTGCTATCTTTGTTTAAGATTCAGCTGAATACCAGTATTTTACATGGAGCGACTGCCTTCGGACCTCCACAACCCAGTTACTGGATAACGCGATACCTATGACTGGCTTTCAGACTTTCTGGCTTCTAACTACTCATAACGACGGCTTTAAGTGCTTTCCGAGGCATGGAAGGGTCTCAATATGAAATCATATCCCACATCCACGTACCGTAGCTTAGCCATGACCAATCTTTCCGTAAGGGTTTTACTTAGCCCCTCCATATGTATCTATAATGAAGCACAAGTCGAATGAACAACTACAATGATTGTTTAAGTTCATCTGCATTAACAACATTAATATTATCAGCCTGATTATTCCCATCGCAGGCCAAAACTCTCCATCCAACAACATAATAGACAATAATAATAATATTTTATTTTTATATATTTATTTTTATATGAATATTTAAAAATGTAATTTAATATGTATATAAAATAAATGAATGTGAATTATTATTCACATTCATTTATTTTATAAAAAAAACATTTATTATTAGGTATTCCTAATAATAAATGTTTTTTTATTATTATTTAAAAATGTAATATATATATACGAATGTATATACGATTAATAAATGGTGATAATAATAAAACGTTTCATTCGACCAACAAAGGATCATAGCCACACACATTATACATAATAAAAAAATAACAAAAACACAAAACAATTAAATAGACCACATACACATAATTAAATTACAGACAAATGTTACCTACTGATTTCGATTGCTTAGTAAGTGAAGTTAGTCTAAACTGGCTGATGAATTTTAATTCGTATCTCCTAGCTACGGAACCCTAACTTTACACCCAACTCGCACACAACCAGTGGCTTTTTCTTAAAGTGGTCTCTGCTTTATATTACAATTTTTATGAATTTCAAAGCGTTCTTTCATTAAATGAGTAAAATTCGTGTGTTCTGTAGGTACGTATATTAAATTGTCATCGTATAATTTTATCCAACGATGGTTCAAAAGAATGTCTTTTGAGTAATTTCCTTTGGGGATATTGCTCGTTTTATACCTTTTAAAGCTGTATTACTTCGCATGCCAATATGTCGTTATGAATCAATTATTTTAGACATGGCAGTCCCTTAAAGAATATGAAAGTTACGGAAATTGAATTAAAATGTGATACCTATCTAGTAAACGCGGGCTATCTACTCATCTTCTAAGTTTATATTGGACATCACTGACGTTGGCGAAGGAAAAAAACTGTGAGGGAACCGGAGTTATCTACGTATCTATCTATACCCAGGTATATATAAAATGCTTTGTCCTGAATGACTGACTGACTGGCGGATCAACGCACAGCCTAAACCGCTGATTGTACAGACCTGAAACTTGGAGGGTGTGTTCTTTGTATGACGTAAGCATCCGATAAGAAAGGATTTTCTGAAATCGGTTGCCCTTAGGGGGTGAATAACGGGGGCAAAGTTTGTATGGGACAATGTGATTCCTTGGCCCAATCTACTTCTTTGCACAGACAGTCTTTAACAGAATTTTTGGAAGACTTGTTTCTTATTTTATTGAAACTCATTGCCTAACGGGGTTAAAAAGAGGTAGAAAGTTATTTTTGGAGTGATTTGCATCGAAGTTGATATCAATATTCCTTAGTGCTTTTGATTTAAATTACCCTTTATTTTGACACATGTTTGAAAACGTAATCCGATTTTATTCAAAAAACGTTGAACTCACGTAAAAGCTTAGTGCAATGTGCAATGCAATACTCTTTAAAATTGGAATGTCAAATACACTTAAAAGAATCCATACTATTTTTTTTTTAATATTTTAAATGTGAAAGTAACTCTGTTACGCTTTCACAACGAAAGGGCTGAACCGATTTTAATGAAATTGCGCATGAAGATAGCTTGTACCCTACGGAATGACAAAGGCTACTTTTTAATCCGCAACTTTGTCTGCATCCGCAATAACCGACATTCGCGCGGACGAACTCGTGGGCAGAAACTAGTAATTGATATAAAAACAGCGTTAACAATGCTCGTGCCTTCACTTCATAAGAAGCGGCCCATGTCCTGCAGTGGGACAATGATAAGCTGGTATTATTTACTTATTGCATAAATGATAAATATTATATTAACCTATATCATATTATTTCATATTATTTTTTTATTGGTAGGAATTAAACTATTTGACTAGGCGCAGAAACGGATTTCTTTCCGATCCGATGCGATGCGAGCCCTTTGGAGGAAATCATCCTTTATACAGAAGTTATTATGATTTTTTTTAACGATATTTTTCTTGATCGCGGTGTTTAAGATTTATAAGTACAGAAAACACTCGCCATCTAATGCCAAGAAGCTGGGCCGTTAATAACTTGAGGCTATAACATAATTTATTCCACAAAACCTTGGTCGTCATATCCATAAAATGTCTCTATATAACGAGTAAGTACCTCACTGCTTTTACACTAAGTACAGTACTTAAACAGCGCACTATACGACTAAAAGTATCCATAATTTTGTTGCAAACAAAATGAAAGCGAGTGAAAGCCTTCTAAAAACTAAAACAACTTTCATATACAGCAGCACAGTTGGCCTGATTATTATACAGGGTGTGCAGTAAATAGCACGACATACTGCAGGGGGTGATAGCTTGGGTCAATACCTGCCAAAACAACGCAATATATGTTCAGCAAAATCTTACGGATTTACAGTTTTACAAAATTTTCCGAAATATCGAAAAATCTCTACCTTGAAACAGATTTTTAAGCATCTCGTAATGAAAAATTCCTTTTCTAATATTTTTTTTGTGCATCTTATTCGTGAATAGTTACTTTACTCATTGATAAGTCTTTCTTTCTATCAAAAACAAAAATGTTTTCAAGAAATACCATTTTTTGTTCAAATTTTCACAGAACAATTTTCTTATCGTTTTACTTTAACCTACAGTGGTGAACAAAAATCCGTAATATTTTGCTGAACATATATTGTGTTGTTTTGGCAGGTATTGACCCAAGCTATCACCCCCTGCAGTATGTCGTGCTATTTACTGGACACCCTGTATATTGTAATTTAAAAAGTGAAGTTACAACACATTTTTGCAATCATAAAAACTAAATAAATAAAAAAATCGGCTTTAACTGGCAATAAGCGTTACCAAAATTCAAATTTCCTACATTGCATAGATCTTGAGATCTTAAAGATTTACATTTTTAAGTTGGAAACTCTAAAGACGGTGTTCCTGATTGTTTCGGAATGCCTATCACGATTTACGGCAAATAATAAACATCGTTGTCTTTCTTGAATTGCATTAATCTTGGACTCAGAAATAAGAATAATCAGAAAAAGAAGAAATTAGGTTATTTGAAATATTTTTTGGAATAATTTTGTCACACTTCAAATTGGTTTTCTGACATTATTTTGCCATCTCTGCCATGTAACGAATTCTCCAAGATGTGATGTACTGGAGAGATCATCACATAAAAGTTACCCACCCTTGGAAAGTCGGCAGTAAATACGCTTTACCTGTTAGAATTATCAGTACTGACCGACCATGTTATCCCATGAGATAGATAGAAGATTTCATTCGCTTAGGTTAAGCGAGTGAAATCAAAATCAAAGCATTTCTTTCAATAAACTTTTTACAGGCACGTTTTAATTAAAGTCAAAGTCAAAGTCAAAGTCAAAGTCAAAGTCAAATCATTTATTTCAATTAGACCATTGTAAGGCACTTTTGAACGTCAAATGAGAAAAAAAAATCGATTCTAGGTGCCCATTCCAAAAGGTAGTTTTGTATGGAGAAGAATGGGCAAGAAACTCCATACTTACTCTTTTAAAAACGATGTTAACAATATTTGCATTTACAGGAATTATATAATTATACGTAAATACGATGTACCTTGCATAAAAACACTAGGCATTTGAAAGTGTGTACAAAGTATCACAGATTAAGGAATGACAGACTAAGTTATATGTACATAGATACACAGTGTTCACATATTACATATTACAATTAATGTTGAAACAGTAGACGACCACTCCTTATATTTTAACAAACAATGAATCAGTATGTGAGCCTGAGCAGTGTATAAAAAGAGTCAAATATATATAATTATGTACATATTTATACTAAGTATGAAATTAGGTATTTTAACTTAGCAATCGGCTCGATTTTGTCTAGACTGTCGATCGTCCTATGGAGCTAGGCCAGCATGTTTCCAAGCATTCTTATCTTGAATATAGTCCTCTAGATTATAATAAGCTTTTTTACAGAGTGTACTTTTAATATATGATTTAAATTTTGTTGCACTTAGTTGTAATATATCACTAGGAATTTTGTTGTAGCACTTAACACAGTACCCCATAAAAGATGTATGGACTTTAGACAATCTAAAATATGGTTGAGCTATTTTGTCCTTGTTTCTAGTATTAAAGTCATGTCTATCACTTACTTTATTAAACATATGTAAGTTTTTTCTTACATACATAATATTTTCATAAATAAATTGGCAAGGCACTGTCATTATATTAATATTTTTAAATAGTTCCCTAAGAGATTCGCGGCGACGTAGATTATAAATGGCTCTGACAGCTCTTTTTTGTAAAATAAAAACGGATTCAATGTCAGCAGCCCGACCCCATAGTAAAATACCATACGACATAATGCTGTGAAAGTAGCCAAAATAGACCAAACGCGCAGTTTCTACATCTGTTAACTGTCTTATCTTTCTAACAGCATAAGCCGCGGAGCTTAGTCGCCCCGCAATAGATGTTATATGAGGTCCCCATTGTAATTTCTCGTCTAGCGTGATTCCTAGGAAAACCGTTTGACTAGTAAATTCCAGTTTCTCTCCATTAAGTATGATGTCACATTTACTATTCCTAACATTTGGTAAAATGAATTGAATACATTTGGTTTTTTTTTCATTAAGTACCAAATTGTTTACCGTAAACCAATTTTGAACCTGAAGAATAGCGTCATTTACGTCGTCTAGATTTTGTGACCGTCTGTTTATTTTAAAAATCAATGATGTGTCATCGGCAAATAACACCATTTTTGGTTGATTTTGAAACAATTGGGGTAAATCCTTTATATAAACTAAGAATAGAAATGGACCCAATATTGAACCTTGAGGAACGCCCATAGTCGTTTCAGACCCCAATGAGTTCACGCCGTTAACCTGTACTTTTACCCGTCTATCCCTCAGGTATGACCTTAGTAAATCATGAGATGTTTTACTAACCCCGTAGTGCTCCAGTTTCAGCAAAAGTGTCTCATGGTCAACGCAATCGAACGCCTTTGAGAGGTCGCAAAAGATTCCAATGGCATCTTGTGATTCCTCCCAGGCGCTAAAAATGTTCTTTATCAGGGTGACACCGGCGTCAGTTGTACAACGCCCTTTGGTGAAACCATACTGTTGTTCATGAAAGATGGAATTTTTATTAAAGTGACGCAACATTTGATTGAGCATTAACTTTTCAAACACCTTGCTGAGAACTGGCAGAATCGACACAGGCCTATAATTGTTGGGGTCTTTACTATCACCGGATTTGAACAACGGTACTACTTTACTGTGTTTCATCAGATCCGGAAAGACTCCTTGGTCTACACTGGTGTTAAATATAAGAGCTAAATAGGGCGCAATGGTTTCGATAATAGATCTACAGACTTTTACAGACATTCCCCAGAGATCTTCTGTTGATTTAATTTTAAGATCTTTAAAGGCTCTTATAACAGCCTGGGGGTTTGTATGTTCAAACCTAAACTCCGAACGGCATGCTTTAACATTCTTCCTAAGTAAGGCAGCAGAGAGCGCGGGAGAGGAATTTATAGCTTCAGTAGTTTTAATGGGAATATTTCCAAAAAATGATTCAAATTCCTGAGCTACTTCTATATCTGAATTAATGGGGCCATGTGCAGTCTCTAAATTAAATTCAGTATTACGCTGTTTTTTCCTACCTGTTTCATTATTTATTATTTGCCAAGTAGTTTTTATTTTGTCATCAGCTAATTTTATTTTATTTCTAATATAAAGGGATTTGGCTATTTTGCAGACACTTTTAAAAAGTTTTGAATATTTCGCAACATACTGATGAAAGCTTGTATTCATTACATGTTGCTTTAGACCATAAAGTTCAAATAGTTTTTCTCTGCTTTTACGAATACCTGGAGTCGCCCAATCGCTAAATAAGAACTTTGTGCAAATACTTTTAGTCTTTAGTGGAAATGTGTCATTAAATTGCGTGTTTATTAGTGAAAAAAACTCAGCGTAGAACTCATTTGGGTCATCTATGTTATTAAAGCACTGAACACTTAGTTTACTTTCCAATGAACAATTAAATTTATCTAAGTTTTTACATGTAATTGGCCTAAACCTTATTTGAATTTTTTGTAAAGGAATGTAGGCGCAAAACGTTATTGTCTGTCCACTATGATCAGATGGCAGCTTATTTATAATTTCTTTATGTAAATAATCACAATTACAAAATATATTATCAATACAAGTGGCAGAAGAAGCTGTCACTCTGGTTGGTTCCATAAAAACATTTGACAAATTAAATGACCTAAAAAGACTCAATAATCTGATACTACTGGAGTTGTTTTCTAACAAATTAATATTAAAGTCACCACATATGATGATTGATTTACTACTAGTACTAATTTTTTTCAACACATCTTCCATTACAGAATCAAATGTAGATAAATTCTGGTAACTGGGGGGTCTGTATACACATACTATAATATGCTTATCCAGCTCAACACAGGACAATTCAACAGTATGTTCTACTGATAATCCAACGATGTCTTTTCGTTCTTTACACTTAATAGAATTTTTAATTAATATTAATGACCCACCATGTATCATATGTTTTCGGCTAAAATGGCTAATTACACTATAATTTTCATAATTAATAGACATCACTTGATTATCTTTTAGCCAATGTTCTGTTAAACAAATAATATCATATTTGGTTATTTCTAAGAACATTTCTATTTCAAGTAATTTGGAAAAGCAACCTTGAATATTTTGATTAAATAATTTTAAAGTATGTTGCTTTCCTTTATTTGTTAGGTTGCCAGAAGTTACCTTTTTATTATTCAATAATAATAAATGATTATTTGAAGGTGTAACTTCTGTTGTCTCACAACTTAGTTTAAAGTGTTATCCGGAGTGACCTCCACAACTACATTTGAAGAGTTCATAGTCCCTGTTTGTGATCCAGCAGGAAGAGAATACCCTATCTGACTGGTTGTGGCATCTAAGGATGTTGGCATTGTAGGTGGACCCTCCTTCGTACTATTTGAAGATTCACAAAAATTTATCCCTATGTTGTTAGTGCAACTAGACAACATAAGTTTGTCACTTAACCTACAGTTTGTTATATTAGCTATAACATTGTTAATATTATATGCTATCAACATATCAATTACATGTCTACATTCTCCAGACAGAGATAAAGTTCTCTGAGTTAACTTAAAACCACTAATAAAGTTATTAGTGTCAAAATATAATAATTTGTCACTATGACAACATGTCAACATATGAATAGTACTATTCAATATATAAATGTGATTGTTTTCTGCTTCTGATAAAGTATCAGAGTAAGGAAAGGCACACAGCATGAGCTTTCCTATGTTTAACTTTAATAAGGTGTTCACACCATCCACTATGTCTTTTTTAGTAATACCAGTACTATTACCTAAAAGTAGAACCATTGTACAGTAATGGTCTATGTTTGTATTTACAATTCTCTTAATTATTTGTTTAAAACTAATATTATGGTAACTATGATTCGTAAAGCTATGACTAAGGTAATTGTGTAGTATTTTCCCAAAGCCTGAACCTAATTCATCACAAAATAAAATAGTTTTATTAGTTTCCTGTGTATTGACACAGGTGTTTGCTGGAAGAGCCAACATCGGTGAAACCATGTCAAGCTGAGGCTGAGGAGATGGTGGTTGGTTGGCACTACTGCACGAAAGATTATTAGTCAAATTCTCGTACTTCTCAGCATTGTCCTTCACCAGGTCCAGTAGTTCCCCAGCCTCAAACAAGCGTTCACTTAGTTGATGTTGTGAGGATTCATACTTTTCAAAAATATCCTTCAGCATGTGTTCTTTGTGTAATAAATCATTATAAAGGAGTTGAATATCCGTGTCATATTTTATCCTACATTTGTCTAGTTCAACAGTACAAATATTTAAGTCTTTTGATAGGGTGACACGTTGCTTTCTAAGGGAAAGATTTAATTTTAAAAGATTTTGTTTTTTGATTGATTTTTGTGACCGTTTAATGAATTTCTTGACTTTAATATATTTCTTTAGTTTTTTGTGACTCATAACAACGGGACATAATGGCATGGTATCATCACCAGTCAAATCTATTGTTACCGCTGGCTCACACACTGATTTTGACCTACTGCCTACCAACTCCTTGAACAGGTTATCGGTGTTCACAGCCTGTTGCCTGATTTTGACCGATTCTGAGTGAGATAGGGCCTTATGGGCATCACACAATTCATGTTGAAGTTCTGTAATTCGGTTTAAAGCTAGTTCGTGGGTGTCACTGCACTCTTGAAATGTTGTTAACTTAAACTGTAATTGAGTGTGTTGGTCAGCTAAGTCCATGTGTTGTGTATGTAGCTCAGCCAGTTTATTCTTAAGGAAGGTGTTTTTGTCTACTATATTCTTCACTTCCACCTCGCTGTCATCTCTTTCCTGGAGCAACTGTTTACATAAAGCTTTAGAAGCCTCGAGGTCCTTTAGTGTAGCTCTAAGTTTTGCTTCCATCTCTTTCATTGTAGCACTGCGGGTCATCATTTTCTTTAAAATATCAGTCACCTGGAATGTGTGTAATAAAGTGCAGCTAAATGATAGTGAAAAAGAAAGTGTTTCTTGTTTATATTAATAGGAGGTAGGTGGTAGGAAAAAAAAAAAAAATGTTTTAAATGAAAATAAGTATTGAGTTGGGAACAGAAAGATAATACAATTAGATGAGGCTGTTAGAATTGAAGGGAATATTAAACATAAATAAAGTAAGATGAATAGGTGGGTACAATACCTACAATAGTAACACTTTAAAGTTAAATTTTAAGTTTCTACAAGTTTAGGGCACATTACAAGTTTGCAAGTTTTAACTAGGGTTTATAATTATAATTACATACAAATAATAATAAGCCAATATATTATGTGTAGTACACTATGAAGTGTTTACTGTCTGGGCGAATGTTTCGTCATCGATTTTGCTTCCACAACTTGTCAAGCAAAAGGAGACATAAACCGAGCCAGTGTGTGATGGACGTAGCTCAGAGACCTGAGCAGTATTTCGTGATGTTCAGTGGTATGTTAATACAACTTGGATAAAACAAAATACTCCCCGGGTTCGATGATATTTCAAATCCATCCGTTATAGTGGTGACTTGACAGCCGGTTTTTGTTATGCTTATTGTGCGAAGTTTTCGCGACAAAAACACTGCATATGTACTGTACGTATAACTTATCACTTAATTTTAGTTATATAACACTAATTCACGTAAATTAAAGACTTTTACACATTTTGCAAATTAATAAAATTAAGAGATCGTTTTTTGACGACCGGCTACCAGTGTGGCCAGCAAAAAAAAAAAAAAGTAAGTATTAAGTATTAAGTACAGTCAGTCAGTCAGAAACTTGGAGCTAGTTTTCCGTGGAGAAGAACGAGCAAGAAAATCTATAAACATGACATGTTGAACCTACGTTTCTGGGACCAACTAAAGGCACAGCAATGTTTTCAAATAATTTTCACCATCTGGCTACTGGTAATTTAAATGGCTTGTACTGAAATACTTTGCTGTACAACTAATTCAATATTGCTGAACGTCCGAACTTTTTGAATAAATCGTACACCTGTCCAGTTCTTAAGGTACAGCTGCACTCGCAAACAATTATTTGTTGAACAAAGTATAATTTGTTCTTTTATTCCCGCTGTTGTTTTCCTTTAAGAAAATTAACAGCGGTTGAAGTACTTTTTCTTGTTGGTCTTGTAAATGAAAGGTACAAAATTAACTATTGTGTGTTTTCCTGTACCATTTACAATTAGTTGGTTGCAAATATTACTATAGAATACAAATTCACAGACAGATTACAGACGTAAAAAGCTATAGCTTCGATTTTCCGGCAGGAAAAATTTTAAATTCAATTTTTCTGAAGTGTGAAATCTATTTATGTTCAAATAGATTTCACACATTATTAAGTATTTGCTGTTACAAGGATTTTTTTTATTTAATAAATATCATAGTTAAATGTATACAAACATACAAATAAAAAAACAGTACAATAAAACAAAAGAGTGGCAGCTTATGGGGCATTGGAAACCTCGTCCACATCGCTATCAACTCGACACGTACCCAACAGGCTGGCAGCATTGCCACGTTGTAAGGCAATGCTGATTATTTAGCCAGAGTACACAGCAACCCCAATATATCTATTATATTTTTTGACTATGAGAATAATGAGTGCAAAAAGAACTGCAGTAATGTCATGCCAAATGTTTGAAAGAAGTTTAGGTTATTATACAATCCCAATCTCAAAATGTAAATACAAGCAAAATATCCCAATCTCAAAATGTTGATCCTCTTTTTAATTATTTACTCAGATATTAACTTGAACTTCTTTCAACCATCCGGCATGACATCAATGCAGTTCTTATTGCACTCATTATTCTCCTATTCAACAAATTAAAAAGGATTTCTCACAGCAAGCGACACGACATACTGCGACGGTACTAATAAAAATTATTACGGCAATTGCGACTCCACCGGAGCTTGAATTTACTGGAAATGTACCACTTATGTTAGAATAGTAAAGTGTATATTATTATTGCGGTTTATGGTCGCTAAGAACATGAAATTGTGAAGAACTTTACAACTACTTAGAAACTTAAAATGGCTGTACTACATTTTCTGCTTCGCAATCAAAATAGTCGTTTGATGTAGTTCGGAATTAGATTATGTACCTATATTTACGAGTGACTATGCTGCAGTCGAATGTAGGTTTTATACAAAAAGTCGTATTTTCCATTACCAGTTTTTAGTTACGTAACATTTTGAAATCACATTAGTTGACGGGAAACTAACTAACAAGTACACAGATTTAACTATCCTATCTACAAAATTTTAGTTACTTATTACTAAAAATATGATTATGTAACTTCACTACTATGTTTAAGTCCCACGCCGCACTGAGTTCCTGTTCGTGTGGTCTTATCTCATAAACAACTATACAGATATTCATAATTTTACTATGGTAATCACCAATAGAACTATCTTGGAAGGTTTATAGGCTACAATTTATAAACATTTATTTATAAAGGTGTTGCGGGTTCGATTCCCGTCCAGGGTAAATATTTGTGTGATGAGCACTTGTGTTGCCTTGTGTGTGGGTGTTGTTTATTATATTATGTATGAATTTAAAATGTATTTGTGTATGTATATCAGCTGTCATCAGTGTATAAGCTGTAAAAATATCTGAACGAAAGCCAAGTTACTCACGTGCATACTTAAAAAAATAGTTATATCGTAAGTAAGTAGGTAGTTCTCGTCCTCGCAAAAACTTAACCGAAAACTGCCAACCCTAAACCCAAAACAAATGATACACAATATTCACAAAAACCTCGTAAACGCCACTCATAAATCTAGGCCTTAGAGTGCATTTGGCAAAAGAAGTAACAATTAATCTAGTTTGTACTATACGTGTCCTCTTGGAAAGAAGCCAATGTAAGCCAGCCCAGTTTTCACGAGAAGTTGCCACAACATGCATTATATTGGGCGAAATTTGAATAAGTATCTGCCCGGTGCACAATTTTTGAAATAAAGTATGATCGATTGTGAAGACAAGCAATTTTCATAAAGAAAATTGTGGGCTAGATGTTAGTGAAAATGTTTTTGGTGACTAAGTCATTCTTAATAGCTTGGTTTGCAGCCAAGAGACCCATTCTTGGCTAACGATTGCGGTAAAAAACGGTTTAGATAGTTTTATACCCCAACATTTTGTAAGGTACCATAATCAAAGAAAAGAAAGAAAGAAAGAAAAGCCATTTACTCACACAGGAGTGACGCACATACTGTATAACATTGGTGCCGATTTCCTTGTTCACAAACTAAACTAAAATTAAACAATAAGTCTCCCTTTCTTCTAGGCAGCTAAAGAAAAGGACGAAGATACACAAGAACTAAGTTAGAGATGTCAATTTAGTTTTTCCCTTGAACTTCGCAGTATTTTTAATCAATACATTCTGAAATGACAACTATAACTGTATGCACATTTTAGATCAATTTAAATTGACAGTTCTTATTAATATATGTCTCTTTCTTGTTTTATTGGAGAGAAAGAGATATAAATAGCTTAAAATTAATTTAGTTCGTGCACAACAGAATTGGCACCATTATCAAGCTTAACACTAAACAACAATTATTGAAGGGAACTATGAACAGTTATAAAAAGAGCTATTATGACATCGTCACAGTCTGTGACGTTTCTTGTTTATCGCTTAAGATCCAGCCGGCACTGCAGCAACCGCGAATTTGCCCGCAGTAGTAATTTACCCGCGTAAGTGTGGATCCCGTCTTTACAAATACTGCTGCAATATCTGACTGTGCTCGCATACCCATACCCTGACTCTCCCAGATGACGCTATAACCTTTCTCCAGGCAAATAGACCACCGCCGTAGTTCCGTCCTCACCAGACTGCGTTAGTGAGCCTGTAGCTTAAAATTCGTCCCTAAATAATCAAGATCCGATCCAGCCTGTCCCTTTGCTGTCCTCCCCCAGTGACACCATAAACCTAGCTCTGTACCCCACAAGGGGTTTCCTTAGCCTGTAGCCGGTTAGTTTATAAGATTTTTGCAGATAGGATATGAATAGGATATTTGGATATGATAGGATATTTCCTATAGACTGTCTGTACTACAATTTAGAGAAACATATTTATATATTATTATAAGAACCTGACGCTCAATGACAATATCAAGGAACCAGAGAAGGATAACAATAGCTTTATCGGATAGAATCACTATTTTACCACGTGAAAATTACAATTATGATGTGACAGGTGAGGATTCTGGTGAAGAGAACGTACAACTTGCCAAGATCTCAACTGCGTGCTCTAGCGGAGGTGCATTTTGATTCATTTTCTAGTGAGAGTGATACTGATAATAATAATAATATGTGAGGACATTTTCACACACGGCCATCTGACCCCAAACTAGGGAGACCCTGTACTATGGGTGTCAGACAGCTGATATACATACACAAATACATTTTTTTTTGTAAATACATACATATATAGATTAACAACACCCAAACACAAGGCAAACACAAGTGCTCATCACACAAACGTTTACCCTGGGCGGGAATCGAACCCGCAACACGCTGCGCAGCAGTCGATCGCTCAGCCACTGCGCCAACCGTGTCGT
The DNA here is from genome assembly GCA_947361185.1 of Charanyca ferruginea. Classification (NCBI taxonomy): domain Eukaryota; kingdom Metazoa; phylum Arthropoda; class Insecta; order Lepidoptera; family Noctuidae; genus Charanyca; species Charanyca ferruginea. The sequence continues at coordinate 15,353,328 of OX376077.1, read as the reverse complement.
CATATATATATTTATATATATATTGATAATGAACTATTGTTGGCTCAATTGCCCGCCCAGCAGCCCGTTATACTACTTCTAAGCGAAGGCGATGTCAAGAAGACGGAGTCAACACCCCCAATCAAGAGTCATCCCAAAGAGTCTCGCTTTGTGAACCAGTCCCGTCTTACTCAGGCACATAAACAACAGTAGTGCCAAAAAATAAACAATATAATTGGATTGCACGAGATATATATATATACAACTCGCTGCCAATCAAAGTCAAGAAAGAAGTACATGGGGCATTCTTGAATAAGGATCCTACATACTAAAAAGTAAAATAGGAAAACAAGTTGCACTTCACAGAATTTTAGCGAAATTTCCAGAAATTATGACATAGGTCTCATAATAAAAACAGGGAAACTCTACTCAGATGCTATATGCCACAAGCTATATTTTTTGTAAAAAATGCGAAGTGACATTGCACCGTAAATATTGCTTAGAGACACTTTGGACAAGTAATGTCGTTAAAATGTTATTATTGTTAACTAATTAATTTAAATATGTATGTTACTTTTAATTAATTTTGTATTAGGTATTAACCCACATAAAAATATAACAAAACGTTTTTGTGTAAAAGTAGTATATAAAGCTAGTGTCCGTTTAAAAGGACGCCGCAGATCCAGGCGGGTGTCGGATCAGTCAGGATTTAGTCCGTTAGATTCAGTCATCATGTGGGCAGAGTACCTATGGGTTTCGTGCAATGCAAACACACTAGGTATAGGATACCCAGTGGTGGTTATTAAAACCACAATTTAGCATAATTAATTTAAAATAAACTCAGACACTATGATTAACAGGTTCACTTAGACATAGACATAGGCACTTCACTTCAACAACGAATCGAAAGTACAGTTTCGGGACGTATTAGCTCCGATGCGAACAGACACTGGATGACTATTCCCGCTTTTCCAATAGTCAAATATATTTTACTGGTATGTAGAAATGCCAAACAATAACATACATGAAAATCACAAATCTCCAAGCAAATAAAAATTTTCAGGCTCTAGTGGGTTAAAGCACCACAGAAAAGCCCAGCCGACAACCTTCAAGATTGACCTGTGAGGTGCCATTCCGAAAAAAACAAATAACTGCGCTCGCTAACGCAACCTGCACCCGCAAGGTTTCCGTTCCTTAATCTTAACTCACAATATTAGTTGTAAGACGACGGTAAATTATAAAATTGTATACATAATGGACTTGAGTTAGTAACTAACTCGTAGTAAAAAATAACGCTGGCTGGTTCAAGTGGACCTTACGTTTTCATAGTCTCTCAATCATATGCCCAGTGCTTATTTTTATCTACTAAATAAATAATGTTCATAATATTTTGTCCCCTAAGAGATCCTAACTCAAGAAAAAGTTAGAGTTACTCATGTAAGTGGAATTCGCACACAGCAAACTACTAAGATAAGTAGTGTAATCCATTCTCCTTATTGGACTTTTATCACTTGCTTAGTCTTGAGTTGAACACGAACGAAAGAATACTAAGCTGGTACAATTGATCTTCTGAGTAAGTTTTAGACAATATCTAACAATATGGAAAAGTTATAGAGTTTACTTGTTGGTTATTTTGTTTGAGCGCGGTAATCTTCGGAACTACAGGCCCGATTCTTAATTCTGAAAATTCTTTCGCTAATCGGACCTCCTCCTCCTCGAGTCGCAGGCTCACTGCTGAGTGTCATGATGCTCCCGTCCACCAGACTCTCCACGACAGTGCTGCTTCCACCTCCCTTGATCCATGGCGTGGTTTAGAGCATCTGTGATCGTCGTGTTTAGGTTTTTGCATATTTGGTCGGATCATCTAGTTGGGCTGCGTCCCCTAGGACCTAAGTTATCCCTAAATGCACGGGAATTTACGCAGACGAAGTTGCGGGCAAAAGCTAGTATTAAATAATACATGTAGATACCAATTATTATTATTATTATTATTATTATTATTAATTCACTTTTTGTGGGTATCACGAAGGATAATCAAGAAAATCAATGTTAAATCTCTGTTATTTAATCTTTTGACCGCCACGGGTCATGTATATTTGCCCAGCACTGTCACGACTATATGACAGACTTCCATATGTCGCATCCGGTCAATAGTACAAACATGAAACGAATCGCAAGCCCGCCATTAGCTACAACACGTGATCTACCACCATTTTGGCGTGCTTCTACAGAGTCGTGATGCTTTCAGCCCAGTGCTAGCAGGACATCCAGAATTCAGTGTCTGATCGCATCGAAGCTAAGACGTCCCGGAACTGTACTCGATTCGTTGAGTTTAAGTGTTACTATTTCTATTTTAATTTGAGTCTGTGTTTATTTTAAATTGAGGTTTTAATAAACGCCGTGTATTGTACCCTATACCCAGTGTGTTTGCATTGCACGAAACCCATCTTCTGCCCACATGATGACCGAATGTAACGGAATAAATCCTGATGATCCGACATACTACTATATGTAATTCGTTCCTTGGCCGCGATGGCACGATTTTGCTTTTTTGACGTTGCGGTCAAAAAGTTAACGTTATTTTTGAGTGGCCTAGCATCGGAAAAAGAGAAAGAAAGAAAAGAGAGATGGAGCTATGTAATTTGTATAGCATCATCTTTTTTTCGCAACGAAAAATCAATGACTTTGACACTTAGTACGGCATTTGAAGTAATTATTAGCAGGAATATGTTCCTTCATATTGATTATTCAAGCTCTAAAACTTAAATAATTTTCACATTATTTCGATTATGTCGATTAGCCTTACATTTAAGGCACTAATCCGGAATATTTGAAATATTTAGACCCAAAAGTTAGAGCTTCATGAATACATTTAAACTTTTAATCTAATATTCTACATAGTTTAGGGGCGTTAAACTAGATTTAAAGTTAATGTAGGCTAAAATTAATTTACTATTGGAATTGAAGGCATTATTTAAAATTTAAGATGGCAAAATAAACTTTTAGGTATTTTCAAAGTTTGCTTTTAACTTTTGGATAGTTGTATAATATTTTCCTGTATAAAACGGTATTTTTTTTATAAACGCATTACATTGTACCACATTCACACACCACACGACCACACAAAAGTTGCCCTATGCAATATCTGTTTCATTATCACCATTTCCAATATTGAAATTGAATAATGCCAATAGGCAAGTCCAACACACTCTTCTCAACCACTGCAACTCTTGGAAGCCGGCCAACAGAGGTGACTACCAGAAAACCGCCGAAGCAATAAAGGTAATCGAGTCCTGAAAAAACTATTTTACTGTGCTGGATTCCGAAAAGAAAAACGGAGTAGGAAAAAACAAAATTGCCATTACCCTTTATACCTAGCAACAGACAGAACGGAATCAAAGGTCAATAAGCGTCAAGGAACAATTATAATCGGAAGGAACCCCCTTGTTTAGTACTATAAATTAAAATTATTATTAATTGGTTCGAAAGTGAAAGCTGTTACATTTGATTGCGACTATATAAAGTTATGACAAAAACGCTTGAGCGCACGGAAAGTTCTAGTTTCTATAAGGCATAACAACTAGACATATTCCTTTGAATAGACAACTCCAGATTTAAACCTGTTTAATATTATCTAACAAATATGGCGTTCATTCTGCCAAAGAATACACACTCATATGGCTTATGCTAATAATAATATAACGGGCTTTAGAATGAATGTACTGTATGTACAAACAACTGGGTATATTCCTCACTAATATCAAAGCCTCATCAACACATTAACCTATAAAACAAACACTCTAAAATATTATAATACTAACTACTGCCCGCGACTACCTCTGCGTAGATTTGAAAATGTTATTAAGCCAAGGTCCTAATCTATCCCGGAAAAATATTACACAAAAATGGGATAAAAATTTTACTTTGTGTTAAACTAGATCAATATTCATATGTGTTGACCATTTTCAGCAAATTTCGTTTAGCTATATAAGCAGGAAAGTGTAAAATACACCGTCTATCCATCCTTCCCTTCTTTGAAACTTTATTTATTTATTTATGTCTACTTCACGCACATAGGTACAAAGGCGGACCTATGCGGCCTTAGGCATTCTCTACCAGTCAACCAAGGGTGGTGAAAAGATAACATGGTAATTTTCGAGTTTATAATTATAGCAGATTTTTCAAGCAATAATATTAAGCCTCTAGAATGAATGTACTAACTTACAGCTATATTTCTCACCAATACAAAAGCTTCATCAACACACAAACCTACAAAACAGACACTCTAAAATATTCTATATATTCCAATAAAATTCAGAATTTCCAAAGCACTGGAATGCTTCGTATATCAAACCCTGTCTGGGTTAATACGCGGGATAAAACGCGTGTACGTAAGATTTATTACCGCACCCGTTGCAGGTGGCTTTTAGTTCTCCGACTACTGCTTTTATACCGAATTTTACTCTGTAACCACGAATGATACAGTTCCTAAAGTGTTGAAGGAGTTTATTTATCATTTTTTTGTTGGTGTATGATTTGTTACTTTTTATTATCACTGGGTTGAATAGAAGCATGTAAAAGAAACTTGAGAGAAGTTTCTACAGTTTTATTTGTAAGTATATCGTTTAACTGCAATAAATGCCTTGACTTTGGTCGAAGAATATAGTTCAATTGAACCTTTTACAACCAGTATTTCCAGCCGTCTGGTGCCGGTCGCGAATAGCACCATCCGATTTCTACTCGTGGGTGTCGTAGAAGGCGACAGAGGGATATTGACCAGAGGATGGGCAGCTGCGTCCTTCTGAGTACCAACTGCGATTGCCAACATGCATCGGCCAAGATTACGGCTGTACCCCACGGGGAGCGTCTAAAGGTTGACATGATGATGATGATTAACCTTTAACAGGACTTTTCGAGTTTTCAAAGTCGGAGAAGATCGTTCGTTAGTCAGAATGTTGAAGCTAGTATCGTCTAGTCTCGAAGTTGAATCTTTGATAAGTTTCTAGATAAATATACCACACAAACTCTGCTTAGGAATCAAACCAGCACGTTCTCTTATCTGCTAGGAGCAACAAACTGTGACCAATTCATCTTCAAGGCTGGTGATTGCAGCAGCTGTTTTTTATCGGGTATCGTGTTACCTAGTAACTGGGTTGTGGAGGTCCGATAGGCAGTCGCACCATGTAAAACACTGGTATTCAGCTGCATCCGGTTAGACTGGAAGCCGACCCCAATATAGTTGGGAAAAGGCTAGGCAGATGAGTTATTCCAGCGTCATAGCGGTATTGACAGCCACGTTGGTCTTGTTGCGACTGCTAAGCATGGGGCTTGGGCTTGTTCCCAGGACGGGCATAGTTAAGTTTTTTCATTTGAAATTTCTCAGTATCATCCCAGAGTTGGGAAGTTAGTGGTGTAACACCATCGTACCTTGAAAAGTAAGTACGTAAAGCCGATCGCCCTACCCTTGATTTCTTCCCGATCGTGTGTGACTATGAGAATGAGGGACGAGAGATAGAACCTGTGTCTTCGCACATACTGGCGTACTATAATGTGTCCTGCATAGGTACTTGGCTTGTTTCCATTGGAATTGGTTGCCGTGACCAAAACTCAGTTGAGAGAATATTGTTCTAGACTAATGATATTTACACGATCAATTTATTCAAAAAGCACTTCAAGCACTTCGTAGAAGATTTCTTATCTCAAAAAAGGTTTACTAAACCATCTTTGTATTGTTAACCTCTTTTTATTTTATACCTCTTTTTTATACTATTAAGATAAAAGATCATACTAAGAAACCTACCCCGATTAAATTTTTCTACTTACTACCTTTGAATAAAGGCCCAAATTCCGAACACCAAAATTCTCTTTGAAATCTCCAAATTCCAGGATTAACGAAACGATTTTCTATAATCCTTAAGTCCTTTTTCTCTAGTGATTGTTATTACTTTTATAATAAAGCTCTCATCTTTTTATCTGCGTAGACATAAACAGAAAACGATATTACATTCAAATGAATAGAAAAGTCCATTTTAGATCGAGATATTGCGAAATTAAGATGGAAATCTCAAGTGCCTTATTGTTCTTAAAAAGGCAAAAGCTTGGGAAAAATTATTATGTATTTCATATCTTTTGGACTATAATAAAACGGAATGAATATTTACTGCTTTTAGGTCTTTAATGAAAAATAGGAGACTGTTTACTGAACATACAAGCATTTGAACCTTTGTTTCACCTATGGTTTATATAAAATTGTCACATTAAGGTGTTATAAAATAAAATTATTCTTTTTTTTCGTTCCTCTCGAATTACTGAAGGTAGTTTAAGGAAGCAAATTAAGGCTGGTTACAGTGCTCAACTCACCGTCGGTGAGTACGTCAGGCGCGCTTGTCATTTATGTGGAAATTCATAAATCGTACCACTGTACGCATGTGTTAGAATAAAAGAAATAAAAGCAACATTAAAAAGCAATTCATAGCTCTACATTAAATACACATACTTATATACTCAAAGAATATTATTATTTTAGAACAGAATAGTGAAATGAAAATACTTTGTTTAGGAAACATATATTTTATTTTAATATTTCAAACTCAAAATCATTTATTGCAATTTAACCATTTACAGGTACTTCTGAACTGTCAGAGTTAGTCAGAAAGTTGAATCTAGTTGCTCGTTCCAAACAGTAGGTTTCTATGGAGAAGAACGAGCAAGAAACTCCATGAACACTCTTTTAAAATCAGTAATATTTTACAAATTTAGGTTACATCATTCATGTCATAAAAACTAGGTATATATAATTTAATATTAAAATTATACATATAACTACACATTTGTTGATTAAAATAGCCTTTCATAGTTATCATCATAGTTGTACTTATCTATTATTTTCTTCGGGAGCTCCGTACCGATCAACGTTTCGATCAAAAGTGATCCAATGAATTTTTTTTTTTTTTTTTTTTTTTTTTCTGTATGGCATCTCGCAGGTCAACCTAGGAGGTTGTCGGCTGCTTAACCGGACTTTCCTGTGGTGCCTTAAAAATTATTATTTTTAGGGCCTCCAGCCAGGGCATAAAAGCTTACAAACTAAGCGACTACACGCTAAGGGCACCCCCTGTGGGGTACGAGCCTCGGCTTAGGGCGTCGCTGGGAGAGGACAGCAAAGGGACAGGCTGGATCGGATTTCCATTATTTAGGGACGAATTTAAAACTACAGGCTCAGCGGCGCGGGCTGGCACGAGCAAGGGTCGGGGAGGGGACGTACGGGGTCGTCGCGGCGGGCCTCGGCGGCGAGGACGGAATGACGGCGGTCTGTGTCTGTGTTTCTTAACTGTACTGGTGGCCTTATTGCTCTCCTGGAGGAGAGTAATAGCATCGTCAGGGTCGGTCAGAGTATGTCTCGGTCGTCGAGTCTTACTAATACGGGAGGGAGTGTACCGGGCGGCCGATACGATTAACGGGTTAGAGTGCTTCTCAGCAGTGTCGAAGAAGCACTTGGCGGAGCGTTTCATGAACTGCTGGATGGTAGGTATTTTTAGATCGAGATGGAGGTTCTCGTTGCGAAGGTAAAAAGGGGCTCCTGTGATTCTTCGCAAGAAACGGTTTTGGAGGGTCTGCATCCTATGGAGACGGTATGGTTTCGCGTGTGCGAATACAGCACAGGCGTACGTCATGATGGGACGAATGCACGCCGTGTAAATGCGCAATTTGCACTTGAGTGACAATTTGCTGCGTGCATTCAACATGAAGTAGAGCCTACCGAGAGCGAAAGCGGCGCGCGAACGCACCGTCTTTATGTGCTCTCCGAAAGTAAGATGGTGGTCCAGAATCACACCTAGGTATTTGGCTTGCTTCTCCCAAGGGATAGGCTTACCGAACATGGTTATCGGACTGGGCAGTGAGGGGGACGAACGCGGTTTGGAAAAGAGTACTGCCTGACTCTTGATGGGGTTTACCTCGATTCTCCATTTCCGGAAATAAGCGCCTAAGGCTTTTGCCGCGGATTGGAGGGTACGAGCTATGCAGTCTGGGTTACGACCCGAGTAATAGATGGCCGTGTCGTCAGCGAATAGAGCCAACTGAGCCTTTTTATCTTTGGGGATGTCGCTGGTGAACAGCGTGAAAATGAGGGGGGATACTACGGAGCCCTGAGGGACGCCAGCGCGTATCGGGTGGGGTGAAGAGAGCGCACCCTCGATGCGATAGCGAAAGGTGCGATTCGACAAAAAGTCACGCAAGATGAGCACGAGACGATCTGGCACACCGAGTTGGTAAAGCTTGTATAGTAAGCCGTTGTGCCAGACTTTGTCGAATGCTTTCGCTATGTCAAAGAAGAGTGCACCCGTCATCAAGCCACGCTGAAAACCAGCGCTTATGTGCTCGACGATGCGGTGGACTTGTTGGACGCAGCTGTGTTCGGTTCGAAAGCCAAACTGCTCGTCGGGAATGAGACTCTTTGCTTCGGCAAAGTCTTTGAGTCGCTTATAAATAAGCCTCTCGTAGATTTTGCCTAGAACATTGAGTAGACTAATGGGACGGTAACTGGTGGTGATCCAATGAAGTCGGAACACTCGCTTTTATAAGCGGCGACAAACAAGTATGATTCATGTTTCCATAAACGATGACAAGCCAATGTGATTCATACTTATTTGCTATCCAAAGTTTAAACACACTTTATTATATTTGAAATGATGTTATTTACTATACTTCTACTGCATTTAATCAGAAATTAATTATTACTTTATATTACAACACGAATTACGTTGTTATATATTAATTACATCGGTATAAATCTAACACATGCGTATATTGCTACGCACTGCGTACGGGGACCGTCGGTCGAACGCGTGCGATTGCGTGCCGTCGGGCGACCGACGCGCTATGGATTTGTATGGAAACAAACGAATGCGTTCAGTGCTGCACCGATCGATGGACCGACCGTACGAATGTCTGAACATAAACAAGTATACGTGTGTGAGTATATCAGTTTGTTGGTCAGGAGAGGAGGAGTTGGTTTGACTCCAATCAGTTTGTTGGTCAGGAGAGTACTGAATGATACAAACTGTACGGTCGGTTAATGCGTACCGTCAGGACCGAACGTACGCACTGACAGTCGGTGGAGCACTGTAACCGGCCTAAGGAAAGACATCAGTCTTAAAAAAATGTACTTGTCCCTGGCTAGGTGATAACATCAGTAATTTCATATCTACTGATAATGTGATTGCCAATACGAATAACTTTATTGGATTTGAATTTGTATTGGTCCCTTAACTTAAAGTCTTCGTGTAATAGTTTAGGCGCATACCTCATCCTCTGTTCAAAAGGACTTCATCAAAATCGACTTACTTGGAAAAAAGGCTAGGCAGATGATGACTTAACAGAACCAATGAGGTCTGTCAGGCGGTTTAGCTTAAGATATAATAATTAGACCAGTATACAGCGCAATTAGTCAATAGTTAAATTGAAACAAGTAGATTGAACCTTAACCTTATATCGTAATCACGTCTAGTGGTTACAGTATGTATCTACATATCTAGCCTGTATTGTCCAACTGTTGGCGAATATGAACGATATCATATGTGAAATTACATTCTAAAAAATGTAGCAAGCCGCGTTTCAATTTAGTGCTTTCAAAATCATTAAACAAATAAAACAGGACGCTATAAAAAATGTCATCACAATTTTTAACGTGATAGGATTTATGCGTGATGACTTTTTAATCGCCAGTAAATCCGGCTCTTAAATAACATGCATGAATAAAATATTATATTCATGGTTACACAAGCTGGTACAAACTCAATACCATCTGTTTCAGTACATGCGGGTGGCGAAAACTAAAACATTCAACATAATATGTTAGAAGTTTCAGATAATTACTCTATAGAAACAATATTGTAATTTCTTCGTCTTCTTCTTCTAATGCCTCTCCAAACTACGAAGGCTGGCTGTCAGCTCTGCATACGTTTCTTTTTCTTTCGCGAGGTGGGGGAGACTTTTATACAACAGAGGATGTTTTCCGATTGATGATGATAATAAATAGTTCCGCGGTGCTCAAGTCCACTCTCGTAGGTTCCATCTTCAAGACTAAGGAATAATAGTAATGCAATACACCTACTAGTAATTTCTCGTCTCAAGGTCTCGAACCAAGCGCTTTGATTCCACATTTATTGTGCGAACTGCTAGACTGTGGAATTCACTGCCCGCCTCTCTGTTCCCTGATAAGTTTAAATAAATAAATAAAATAAAATTCATTTATTTCACGTCCTCAAACCCATATTAAAATCATTAAAAAAAAAACAAAATCACACATAAATAAATACCTACAGACAAACATACAATTCCATTACAAATCAATACAATTACAATTCAATTATTATTACAAGAGCCTCTTATGTGGGACACTATCATAAGTAACTTGTCTGTCACAGCAGTGTCGCACATAAGGACAGTCCAACCTACTCGCTATCATACTCAGAACGGTATTGATAATCTGGGTATCTTCCAGGCACGAGTGAACCGGTTCATCCTATGCAAGCGTGTTCCAACTTAGGCCACATCATCACTTAAGATCAGGTGAATTGCGGTCAAACGCAAGCCTATTAGTTAATTAAAAAAAAACTGCTTCATCAAAAACAAGTATATTGGAAGTAATCCGGTCTATTGATGATTTCAAATCATCAAAACAAAATCTATAAAAATATAGATATCACAATTAGTAAAAAGACTCCTTTGTTTAAGTTTGACCTGAAGGCAAATACAAATCATTAATTATTTTGTCGCAATCTCATCTAAGAGACAATCTATGTCAAAAACTTGTAATAAATGTTGGAAAATTAATGTGAAGAGATTGAAACTGAGATTAGAATAAGATATTTCTTAAAAGTACGGGAAGAAGCTATCTGGTCCGTGCCACTATACACCACGTAAGAAGACAAATTTTGCTCTTTTAAAATGTCACTTTTTTTTCAGCCTGAATTTTTCCACAGCATAGGGTGACGACACGGTTGGCGCAATGAGTGAGTGATTGACTGCAGCGCTGCGTATTACGGATTTGTATCCCGCTGGGAAAATATTTGTGTGATGAGCACTTGAATTGCTTTATGTCTGGTTGTTGTTTATCAATATACTTATCTAATTATGTATTTGTGTACCTATGTATATCAGCAGTCTGATACTCATCGTACAGAGTCTGTCTAGTTTGGGGGGTCAGATGGCCGTGTGTGAAATGTCCCCACATATTTTTATTTTGATTTATTATTATTATAGGCCTCTCTACTCTCCTTCCATTACTCTCTGTCAAGGGCTATTTGGGACCAGTCTTTGTCTAGGGAGTCTAGATTATCCCGCCATCTCCGCCTGGCCCTGCCGCGACGCTTGCAATGTAAAAGGACCCATGGGGCTATGCGTTGGACCCAATAATTGTCTGACATGCGGCAGATGTGTTTAGGCTAATTCCACTTCAGCGTGACAGCTTTCCGGGCGATTTCAGCAATTTTTGTGATTGATTGTCACTTACATCCACAATTCTTCGTCAACTTACACCCATCTTCCTATCTAAAAGGGCTTCAAACACAAGGCCATTAAAAAAACAGTCACTGGCAAACCTTATGTGCAAATTCATTCGAATCATCATATCAGCCTATTGCCGTCCACTGCTACACGTAGGCCTCCCCTAGAGATAACCAACCAACCCGTCTTTTGCACCTTCGAATACACTCCAGTAATGACTGACTTCATGTAAGTACATGTCCCGTCATCGGTACATAGCGCTGAACTGACTCACTGAACTGGCCTCGTGTCTAGAGCCCGATACGTTCTACAGACTAAATCACGATTACAATCATGACAAATGAAGGTTATTCCCAAATTAATGAGAAATAATTACTACATCCATATTGATTGAACGTATACTTAATAATCATTTCGATTCTTTCTTATAAGTCAATTAGGTTATCGTCGATAACGAATTAGGGTCGGTAAGACAATAATGATTGTGAATGATAAAGGTAATAGTATAACTAAAAACGTTTCTTTGATAGTAATTTGATTGTCTAACTTTACTATTACAAACGTGGAAGTTTTTGAGGATGTTTGAGTAGTAGTTTGAGGAGAGGAAGTTTTAAAGTGGCGCCAGTGACAGAAAAGAAAAAAGAAAATCGCTTGTCTTAAAATGGGCATGTGAAGAAAAGGAATGACACGCATGTGACCAAAACAATTATTAATATTAATATATAGAGAGAAATGAGAGAGATTAGTGAAGAGGAAGAAGGTGGCTAAAGAAAAGATGGATGGATTGTGGGAAGAATAATATGAATGAAAAGAGCCAGTGAAAGCATGACGTTTGATAGGACGAAATGGAAGAAGAAAACATGTTGCGCAGACCCCAAGTAACATGGAATAACGGCACGAAGATGATGATGATGATGAGATAGTTTAGTAGCTTAATTTTGAGGGATGCGCAGAAGAGGTCGCTGACAGAACCTAGTAATTTATTTTTACTCCCCCATATAAAATGTGGTGTACATAGCCAGTAACTAAGCATTCTGCCCATCAAACTGACGACACGGTTGGCGCAGTGGTTACGGAATCGACTGCTGCGCTGCGTGCCGCGGTTTCGATTCCTGCAGAAAACAAATATTTGTATAGCCTACAGATAGTTGTTCCACGTCTGTCTGATTGTGTATGTGACTTTATATTTTAATAATAATAATAATAAAAATATGTGGGGACATTTTCACTCACGGCCATCTGACAAAACTAGGGAGACCCTGTACTATGGGTATCAGACAGCTGATATACATACACAAATACATTTTTTTTTTTGTAAATACATACATATATAGTTAAACAACACCCAGACACAAGGCAAAAACAAGTGCTCATCACAAAAATGTTTACCCTGGGCGGGAATCGAACCCGCAACACGCTGCGCAGCAGTCGATCGCTCAGCCACTGCGCCAACCGTGTCGTCAAGTTATAGTTACGTTTTTGCAGAAAAACGTAAAATGACTTTGGAACCAAAAGGTTCAAGTTTAATAACTTTAAAAGTGTCCTTCACTGCTTTATTCAAACTATTAATTATAAAATAAACCCCAAAAACTTACATTATAACGTTCAAACCACATTGTTGTGTATTAAACAATATTCCCTATGCAAGTTTCAGGATTCTAATAAAGCTTTCCTAGGAGATACATCTTTGGATGTTTACGGACTTCATCAAAGCTTAGTGCACACTATACGTAAGACTCGGACTTAACTAAACACTTCTTGAGACTTCAAAGAGTCTTCATTAAGTCTGTCCTGTGCATTAATATGGTAGACGTATGTGAGTGGGTCGTATGTTTATTTTATAATGGATTTTTGGACATAAAATAAAAGAAATGATGTAATACTAAGGTATTGTTAGCAGTAAAAAACAAGTTGACTGTATTTTAAACATGTAATAATAATACCCTTATGTAGGTTCTACTGCAGGGCAAAAGCCTCTTCTCATACAGAGACGGCATAAGCATTAATCACCACGCTTGGTCAAGATGGATTGGCGATTTCAGACTTCCTATGTTTTTCTACATCGTTACATAATCATCACGTCAACCTTTAGACGCCCACTGCTGGGCATAGGCCTCCCCCATGGGGGGTTCAGCCGCAATCGCCATGCTTGGCCGATGCATGTTGGCGATCGCAGCAGGTGTTATGGTACTCAGAAGGACGCTGCTGCTCATCCTCTGGTCAATATATCTCTGTCGCCTTCTAAGACACCCACGGATAGGAATGGGTAGGAATTAGCCATGGTGTCGGTTGCGAATAGCACCACCCCATTCCGGACAAGGAATACCTAAGCATTAATCACCACACTTGCTCCAGGCGGATTGGCGATTCCAGACTTGTATAGGTCCAAGTTTCTTATGTTTTCCTACATCGTTAAACATATAAACTAGTATATTTATAATAAAACGATTTTCAGTCACAGTAACCAATTTCAATGGAAACTGGCCAAGACGTAGGAGATATTATAGTCCACAAGTCTAGTGTGCATCACCCTTTTCCCTCACACTCATAGTCCGATGGGAAAGCAATCCGATACGACCGGAGAGAAATCAGGCACAGGACCAACGGTGCTTTGCAAAGCACAGAAGTATCACACTACTAACTTCCAATATCTCAAATTCCTAGTGAAAAAACGCGTCATACCTCCCTTGGTATTTACTTGAAGACAAGATTTGAAAAAGTTTATTATTTTTAGCCCGTTGTATCCCACTGCTGGGCAAAGGCTTCCCCTGAGTCTTTCCAGGTATTCTTTTCTTGCTCCGCCTCGAACCAGCCTTCGCAGTACGTGTCTAGATCATCTCGCCACCTCTTCCTGGGCCGGCCTTCCGACGCCGACCATATTCAGGCACCCTTTGCGTGGAGACCTTTGCAAAAGTTTGACCTTTCAATATTTCTATGATGATTAGTTCCGTGGTCTTGTGACCAAGATTGCTTGGCAAAGGAAGCAAGTTGATGTGTGTTTCATCCTTACACCAATATTTTACGACAAACACTGCCAATAAGAGGTTAAAATATCCGTTTACACCCACTTTAAAACTCACGTTTACAACCAAAATATATATTTTACGGTATAGTCGTAAATAGGAGGGTGTTAAACAAAAAGCGATTGTCGTCTTTATTACGACGTTCTGTGTAAAAATTCGTCGTTTTCTGAGTGCGGTTATGTCTTGTAATGACATCGTAAAATGGTGGTGTTATTTTCTAAAACGGCTCTTAGGTAGAACATTATTTTTATTGATCATCTTCAATTAGTAATTACAGTAGTTTTAAAAGTACATTTTTAAAAACGAGATCCGTGGAAGATTCTGACATTAATCATCTAGAAAAAAGCTGATAAACATATTTTATTCAATCGTAGCTAAGAAAAGAACACTCGATCAAGTCACAGGTAAAAAAAAATTAAATCTAATTGGTTCAGTCGTTTAAGAGTTACGATGCCAAAGACAGACATACAGATATATACACACATTGATATTTGTTCAAATCTTCCGTTTTTGTCGAGGATTAAAAAAATGCAACTAAGTCGCGGAATTATTTTGAAATGCTACGTTGACGCAGCACCGCTACACCATCTGCTACGCTGCTACGAAAGCGTAGCAGATGGTGTAGCGCTGTTGCGTAGAGCTTAGCATGAGTACGTGGGATTGTAGATGCCTAGAACTTGGTTACTCGTAGACGCACAGCAGTGTCTTAAGGGGCTATTTAACGACATTTACAGATTTTAAACTGACAATCACGTAAAAATGTGCAGTGCAAATGAATTAAAAAAAAAAAAATAAACTAGAACATTCTCTTAATCATTTAGTAAGTGAATATTTTGAATTATATTAATATTATATAGTTTAATTAACACGTGAAGTTGTGTCTGACGCGGACAAAACATTGACAATCACACAAAATCTACTAGGTATAATTAAACGAAACTTACACCATCTTACAGACAATTTTATTATCTATCTTTTAGTATACGCCTTTTTTTTAATTTTGAAAGAATACTACTTTTATTTAATTTTTTCGACTAAACTTTGAGAGTTTTGGACGCAGAACTGATGCAGAACGGACACAGTCTGCGTCGTAGTAGTATTCTTTAACTATTTAATATGAACTTAATCAAAAATATTCACTTACTAAACGATTAAGAGAATGTTCTAGTTTAACATAAATTATTTTCAAATCATTTACACTGCACATTTTGACGTGATTGTCAGTTTAAAATCTGTAAAAGTCGTTTAATAGCCCCTTAAGGTGTTATTTTTTAATAGACTTCATTAATCGTACGTTCGACTTCATTAAAGTACGATACACCTTGGTTGTCGCATGCTGTGGATGTGCTGGTCAAAAGACCTCACAGCTAACCTTGCAATTTTCTTTTATGTTTTTTTCTGTGTTTTTTTACTAACAATAGCTTTTAAGAGCAATGTTTACTAACAAATTGTGCCTAGTTGTCATAAACAAATAAAATATTACCAGTTACCATTATTAAAAATTGGACCAGAAATTACCGCGCAAACAAACTTAACGTCTTTTTATTATAAATTTGTTTTAAAACACTTCCTGAATAACAGCAAATATTTTGAAGAAAATATTTTTAATCATTAACCGAAGATCTTTAATTTATTTAACATTCTCAATAGCCAAACGTAGTTATACCACACAAAACAGATTCCATAAATCATAATAATAAACCCGCGCCCTTCATAACTTCATACAAATACAGTTTATCATCATTCAAGTCGCGAACAACTGAATAAGTGATAACTAAAATAAAACATCTGAACCCATCGAGTGCCCAGCTTTCGGCTTTCGGCTCTCGGCCTTCGGCCTGAATTATTGAACGCCAGTTGGAGTATGAATTATGCATCCAGTTTAGTTCTACGAACACTAACTGAATGTAATCATGCTTCATTGCATTTTGACGGTGGACGGGTTGGTCATTTTAACGGTGTGTCTACATTGAGTACCGGGTTTTATGTACATTATGGCTCATTAATCCGGCTAAAGGGGAATGGTACGTGGTTACATTTTAATGAGCTATAGCGAAACATGGTTAAAGACACTGTTTCAATTTTTTGAGCAGGGACAAAGAAGAAACTTCTTCAAGAAGTTTTAAAGTTTGTTTAATAAAATATAATAAAATCATATTCATTTATTTGTTAACATAATATATGTACGTTTGATCTTAAATAAAAGTTTTAATGCTATGTTCGCTAATGACAGCATATTGTCGTTCTACTTTATTCATAATTAGGTTAGATTAAATTAATATTAAATACACTAAGAGTTCCTCCTGTATTGCGGGTGCGTTTACAAACATTAAACTCACATGCAAACAACATGTAGTAATAATCTGTGTACCTGTGTACTTGCATAATTCGACTTTTTTCTTTTCCAATATTGACTGCAATTGAAAATTCCTCCAACAATAATATCACATGCAATTAATCCTTTCCAACTATAAAACTGAATAATTCACACACTTCTCAATATAATGTTGGCAGCTTAACAGAATCGGCCCTGAGTCACGCCTGCATTGATTGAAACAAATAATTGATGTCGACAGAAAGCTCTTAATCTGACAGACGGTGCGATCCACACGTAGCGAGGAAGACGGTTTAACCTTGCTAGAACTATCGTATATAGGGTGACTGGTAATTAGTAACCGATACTTAAACCAGATATTATTAGGACCATTTTTTTCTACTAATTATTAGGACCATTTATTTCAACTAATTTATTATTAGGACCACTTTTTCCTACTAATTATTAGGACCATTTTTGTCTACTAGCACACACACATTTTTGTTTTTATTACGAATACGCATTTCAAGTGCCATTACTAAACTATTTTCCAAACAAATATAATTCGCTCAATTAGGTTCTTACCATGCGTTTGATACTCGTTTGATTACGATTTTGTAAAAAAGTAGATCTGACAATCAGTCTTACCAAGTCTTTTCTGCAACTACCCATTTACTAACTCTGTTATTGATATATTACTACGAGATTATAATGGAAAATCTTTTGAGAAAAAAAAGTTTTTTCAAAAAAAAGAAAGCCGCCTTCAAAAACTAAAAAGTGATAAATAACTTTAGCACCGAACACACATTACTTTACTTTCGGAAGTCGGTGGCGGTGGCTTCGTGTTTGTTGTTTTGTATTGCCACCGACTTCCGAAAGTAAAGTAATGTGTGTTCTGTGCTAAAGTTATTTATCACTTTTTAGTTTTTGAAGGCGGTTTTCTTTTTTTTTTTCCTTTTTTTTTCGCTTTTTTAGTGTTGCCTTAACATCCAAATCCATTAAGAAACGGCGACACACTTAAAAGAGATTGTAAATCCTCCAAAGATTGAAGAAACTAAAACGTCGTCTAAGTATTTTTTTGGGAATTTGTTGATTTTCTCAAAAAGGGCTAGATCAATTTTGGTAAAATTTTTATGGGACCATTTTGGAATAAACCCCTTTCGAACAACTAAGAATTTTGCAAATCCGTCTATATATGACAGAGTTACGCCCGAACATACATAAAAAAAAAACAAAAAATACAAAAATTCGAATTGATAACCTCCTCCTTTTTGAAGTCGGTTAATAAATGTCTAAAAGTAATGCCGACGCTGAAAACCAGCGCCGTGTTTCGTGCCTTGTTGCGAGGGTCAAGGCATTTATGCTGAGCGTTGGCCGTTTCACGCGGTGGTAACACGTGTTTCCGACTCAGGACATACCTATTGTATTTTTTTGACTTTTTTTTGACTGTTTAGTTTTAGGCTTAATTAATATTGTTATACAAAATGTGCGTCACTCCCGTGTGAATAAATGGTTTTTCTTTCTTTCTTTTCTTTTCATTCTAATGATATTAGGTACAAGTAAAATGGTGTAGATAGGTTATAAGCGCACCGCCAGAGACACGTTGAAACTAAGCTAATTAGCTTTCGAATCGCATCGACAACGAAAGTATGGTGAGTTCCGCGTGACAGACTGCGCCTCAAAACAATCGAAATCGTATGACATTGCAATATAGTATTTATATTGTGTCTCATTTATAAAGTTCGAATCTTGCTTAGGTAAGTTATCTAAACCGTTTTATTTGCATTATCGTTGCCTAAAACCGTAAATTCGGGCTTTCTAATTACCACAAAATTATCAATCAAAGGAGAAATTAAAATAATTACCTTGCTTTCAAACGCGTTAGTGGTTATATTCGTTTGCATTTTCTCTAGTTTACCAACAGAGTTAAAATTTTACCACTTATCAGACTTTTATCTCTAATGTTTAAGTCGAACCTCCAAAGTTTTGCGTCGCAGATTTCCCTTGAGAACAAGTTCTTAATGTCGGAGACCAAACTAATCTCTGAAACCTTATTATATTTTAAGTTAATTAAAGTCACAGCTGACTTATTATTTATGTTCAATTAAATATTGGATGTTACTGGTTATCTTTTTTAATTTTGTTTGATAAGAATGTGTACAATATTTACAAGAATAAAAAAAAAAGAAAACCTATAACTATTAAACTAAAAACACACAATAAGGCATCGAAAAAATCCTCCACATCGCCGTCATCCGGGAATGTGTCCCAGAGACTGGCAGCATTATGACATTGGATAGTAATGCTTGATCTCTGACCAAGGTAAAAACTTACTCTTAAATCACGGAAAGTGTCAACCAACCGTTTGGACATACCCTTAAAAAGGTCATCAGAACTGGTCATTTTACTATATTTTGTCAGTACCTTAACCATACTTAATCCATACTTTCCATACTTAATATTGTAAATGCGAAAGTAACTCTTTATGTTACGCTTTCACGATGAAACGGCGAAACCGATTTTGATGAAACTTGGTATGAGTATAGCTTGAACCCCAGGAAAGGATATAGGCTACTTTTTAATCCGCGACTTTGTCTGCATACGCGATAACCGACATTCACGCGGACGAAGTCGAGGGCAAAAGCTAATCTATACTTCTATACTAATATTTATAAAGCTGAAGAGTTTGTTTGTTCGTTTGTTTGGTTGAACGCTCTCAGTATCTACTGGTCCGAATTGAATAATTATTTTTGTGTTGGATAGTCCATTTATCGAGGAAGACTATAGGCCCATGCGAAGCCGGGTCGGGTCGCTAGTCTATTATAAATGCGAATGTGACATTTTTAGTTTGTTTTGTTTTCATAGCTAAACTACTGAACCCATTTTAATAAAACTTGGCACATCCTAAGCTTGAATCCTGAGAAAGGACTTAGGCTACTTTTTAATCCGCGACCTCGTCTGTATCCACAATAACCGACTTTTACGCGGGTGAATTCACGGGCAAAAGTGAATTATTAAGATTGCTTACACCTATAATATCACTTGGGTATTTACTTATTTCACTGCGTGGTGAAGACTTGTCGTTTTGTACTTTAGTTGTATATATACTTAATTATTTTAATAGCATTATTTTCAATTTTGAGAATGTTATTAGGTACCATAGACCCATTATTTTTATGTTAATTTTATGTGTCAAAAGAGCATTGTCGTGCTCACTCAAATGTTTCGCAAAAAAAAATGGAGTGTGAGTTCAGTTTCCTCCAAAATGGTTGAGTTAAATAGAGCTGATCCGCGCATCAAGTTCGTAAACGGGCAGAATATTTAAGAAGAATTTTGGTTATTACTTGATTAAAAAGAGTGTTCGTAGAGTTTCTTGCTCGTTCTTCTTTTTAGAATGCTTTATGACTAACTTCCTGACTCTTTGACAACTCAAAAGTGCCTGTAAATGAAGTAAATGCTTTGACTTTGTATTGACTTTGACTTGGTCTTGTATTAAAGTAAAGAAAAGGCTGGGCAAACTTTTGTAGCCGTCTGAAATATTAAAAGTTAGTATTGGAATTTTGTAGGAACAGCTGTTTATCATTTAATTTCATAGTTGGTCCTTTAGTAAAAGTGTTTCATATTCATGGATACTGTACAAGTTTTTTCAAGCATCTGAAGGGCGAATTCCGTAATTAAAAACGTGCAAAATTTATTCACCATCTCCTATCAGTGACAAACAAAATCAAAAACTTGTCAAAAATTTTGGTAAATTGAATGTTTACAATATACGAATTTTACAGTGAGTGGCGATTGAGCGCAACTTAATTTATGACTCACTTAAATTTAACACATGCTTAAAATTTACATTTAAGAACACGGCTGTTTAAGGGTGACTCAAATATTTAAGCAGCCGTTAAATATTTCAGAGAACTTTCACGAATATTCTATTAGAATGTGGACGTTCTTAAAATACGGGAATCGCCTCACTGTCGTTACAACACAGTTTCATTGTTTTTGGAAAGTTATAGGAATTAAAGCCAAACAAAGGCTCGTAGTTAAGTTAAAGTCGTACGGATATATCATGGCTAAGCTACGCTTGCCGTTGTCGTCCCGTAGATGTATGACCATCAATTTTATACCGAGTTCCCTCCGTGCCTCGGAAAGCACGTAAAGCCGTTGGTCCTGCTTGTTATTCGTAGTTCTTTGACAGTCGTTACGGGTAGTCGGAAGCCAGAAAGTCTGACCACTAGTCTTACCAAGGGGTGTCGTGTTACACAGTAACAGTAAGAGGTCCGATAGGCAGTCGCTCCATGTAAAACACTGGTATTCAGTTGCATCAGGTTAGACTGCGAACCGACCCTAACATAGTTGGGAAAAGGCAAGGCAGATCTAAGACGCTTTACGCACCATCCTTCTTGCATCACATACACATCAAAAGTACCGTGAAAAAAACACTAACACTAATAATTATTGTTTTTTTTCACCGTACTTTTGAAGTATGACCTTGGCGGGACGCGTGAAAAAAAGCAATTAATAATAATTATTGTTTTTTTTCACGGTACTTTTGAAGTATGACCTTGGCGGGACGTACAGCAAGAAGGATGGTGTGTAAGGCGTTTTAGACTACAGTTCACAAACATCTACAGATTAAGTTTAGGTATGTAATTTTTTGGAAATTTTAACACATCAAATCGTTTAGTTAATATTGGTGACCTCAAGCTGATCCAACATAAGTTGTATAATATAGGTAGACCCACATCTTTGTTTTCTTGTTGCAGAATATAATTTGTGGTGTAGTACCTACCTAATATTATGTAACTTGTTTTGCTCTAATGAGCAGACATGGTATCATTAGGCGGATGTAACTCTTGTATTGTGGAAGAGAAACGTATTGTTTAATACCCTTAATTATATTTATAACATTATTATCTTGTGTACACATTATTGTCTTCTCCATAGAGACGTACTTACGTTTTGGAACGAGCAACTAGCTTCAACTCTCTGACTAACTGACCGATTCCTTGACAATTCAAAAGTGCTTGTAAATGGTTTAATTGATGCTTTGACTTTGACACCATGTTGTCGTTGTGGGGAGGCAAACCTTCGGTGGTAATATAACAACTAGTTTTTCTATCTCTAGATAAGTTTCGTATATAAGAGTCAAATATATATATGTACATATATATATTTGACTCTTTTTTTATACACTGCTCAGGCTCACATACTGAATCATTGTTTGTTAAAATATAAGGAGTGGTCGTCTACTGTTTCAACATTAATTGTAATATGTAATATGTGAACACTGTGTATCTATGTACATATAACTTAGTCTGTCATTCCTTAATCTGTGATACTTTGTACACACTTTCAAATACCTAGTGTTTTTATGCAAGGTACATCGTATTCACGTATAATTATATAATTCCTGTAAATGCAAATATTGTTAACATCGTTTTTAAAAGAGTAAGTATGGAGTTTCATGCCCATTCTTCTCCATACAAAACTACATTTTGGAATGGGCACCTAGAATCATTTTTTTTTTCTCACTTGACGTTCTTAAGTGCCTTATAATGGTCTAATTGAAATAAATGATTTGACTTTGACTTTGACTATAATTTATTTATTTAAACTTTATGCAATAAAAATGTACAATGGCGGATGATCTATCAGTCAACTAAAGGTAGTGAAGAGATATCAAGCAAGTGTAACTATTTTGCGAGCGTCATCAACATCATTATCATCACTTCAGTATACTTTTGGTCTACTGTTGGACATAAGCCTCCTATGGCGCGCTATTTTTTTATTGCCGACCTAATATATGAAAATCTCTACATATTATACAACAACGTCCCCTGCCGCATCTGTCTGTTCGTGATAAACTCAAAAATTTCTGAACGGATTTTCATGCGATTTACCAATAGGAAGGTTTTGGTTTATAATTTGATTTTGTGTAAATTGGTTGGATTAATTATGACGATAATAGATGAGAAAGAGACGAGACAGATTTTTACAAAATGGACCGGTTGATCTTTAAATACGCCGCGACGGTAATGTTGTATCGGGTCATAAGAATTTTAATCTCTAGTTTAGATTAGGTTAATTAACAAACTGAAACATTCAATGAATAAAATGCTGCAACATTTAGGTATTCCAATTTTAGGACATCAGCTATTTTATAGTTTAGGCAATATACACGTTTTTAATAAAAAAATAAAATAAAAATAACAATTTCATTTTAGAACATGTTGAAGAAGCCGTTGCGAATATTTAAGCACTTTCCAAAAGCAATTCTTAAGTTTTCTTTTTAGAACTGTATTGATTCTTTCAAATTAATTGTAAAGAACTGAAAAAATTGTATAAACAGCCTCTTTGTAGTTATCTAGCGTAACTGAAAGCCCGAAGATATCGTGTTTCAATATTGAATTTATTTTTACAGAAATATCTCTGGCTCTGAATTGTCAGTTCATATTGTTTTATAGTAACATGATATAATTGTACCTATACATACTCGTACATGTCTTTAGCTCAACATCTCTCTGTTTTGACGACACGGTTGGCGCAGTGGCTGAGCGATCGACTGCTGCGCAGCGTGTTGTGGGTTCGATTCCCGCCCAGGGTAAATATTTGTGTGATGAGCACTTGTGTTTGCCTTGTGTCTGGGTGTTGTTTATCTATATATCTATGTATTTAACATATATTTGTGTATGTATATCAGCTGTCTGACACCCATAGTACAGGGTCTCCCTAGTTTGGTGTCAGATGGCCGTGTGTGAAATGTCCCCACATATTATATTATTATTAAACAAAACGGACGTCATTAAAATATATGTCTTTATGCATAATTTCCGAGTTTCACTTCTGAAAATATATATTAATATTTTAAAATAACAAGTACCTACTAATAATTAACTATTTATTTAATTAAAAACACTATTATTTACTATACAGGGAAATTGGATAAATACCCAAAACCTCTTAATCTGGACTTCGTATCATCACCCTGAATAACATTTGTTCTACGACTATGACCTCAACTAAATAACGTAGCCAAAAACAATTTGTTTTTGTTTATTTGATGTCTGTAAAATTTACGTGTATTGCGCGCCCGCGCACCCATATGATAGCGAATATGATGTAGGTAGTAGGTAGGCTAATGTATAGGCACAAGCGTGAGGTCCTAGGGTCAACGACCTTGAACATCTGGACGGAATTCGTACCTATACTGGAGCAAATGCCGTGTGATCTACCCGCGCAGTCCACCGGCCGAGTCAGAAAAAATAATATGCAAAATTTAAAGTGTCTTTATGTTTTTTGTATGGAAAAAAAATGTTTCGAATTTTGAAAAGTCGTAGAACAAATGTTATTCAGGGCGATGATACGAAGTCAGGATTTAATGGTTTTGGGTATTTTTTCAATTACCCTGTATAGTGTACAATTTATAACCTAAAACAGACAAAAAATTTAAAATAAGAATGAGGGAAGAGCTTATAGGTCATCAAAAAATTCACCCATATCGCTATAATGATATTATTATTTTGTTGATTTTTTGACACAAGAATTAGACAGCCCTCAGGTCATGTGAAGTATCTACCGACGACGGCTTGGCAATGTCCCGAAAAACAAAGCGTGCACTTGAATCCAATGACCTTAGTTTAGATCCAAACGGCTCAAACATATACCTTCCAATAACATGTTTTTTTGCGCCATTTTTTGCACCTGCTACAACCGCCTCAGTATAGCACGTGCTAGAAAGATGGAATGGCGCAAGGGTATCGACACATAATGTTGAATCACATGCCAAACGACTACCCAACCTTCAAGACTTAAACAGAATATGAAAACGGAGAATAAACTTTTATAACGATTCATTTGGTCTTTCGGTACAGAAAACCGAGAAGAATCTTCATCATCATCATCCTGCCCTCGTCCCATGTTATTTAGGGTTGTCGCAACTCGTTTTCTTCTTCCATTCCGTCCATCAAACGTGATGATATCACTGACTCCCGTCACTTTTATATCATTCTTCTCAAAATCATCCAGCTTTTTTTCTTCATAAACCGATTTAGTGGTCTTTCGGTACAAGTCATAACTTTCGATTATTAAAAGATTAATTTATGGTCTCTACCGTAATTATTTATTTATGTCCACCCATTGCAGGGCAAAGGCCTTAGTAATTACAACAGATTTTATCACCCGTAATAACGAGGGTGATAAGATTTCCGATATTACAGCTACGTATGAGGAGCTATATTTGTCAAAGGTACCGGTTTACGATGTCTTCGTTCATATTGACCACAAATTCGAGTTATTGTTCAGTTAAGGGCAAGATGAATTTCTATTTATCATTTTGTTTTTTATTCGTAGGTCTTAAACTTCATCTGACAGACAATGATTGGAATATGCTGTTTTGTGAAAATCCATACTCCATACTTTATACCTGCATACGTTAAAATATATAATACCCGACCTTATAAATCATCTACCAGCAACATTAAAGGACGTAATTACCCATAAAAACATAAAATATAAATTAAAACAATACTTACTTCAAAATTTTAATAATTAAACTAATATTAATCATAAGTTAAAAAAAAAAAAAAAACACCTATTCGATCATAATAATATATCGTATAATAATATAATGTATCGCATAAAGGAGCAACCTGTATCTCCAAATACATTCCTCAACTACTAGTCTAGTGAGATAAGCGGTCACTAGTCCGCTTGGTTGCCGATGTTCGCCCGCCAGTATTACGTACTACTGTACCTGTAATTTACTTATACCCCTCTTTGAGTAAATATTATCTACCTATGTTTTAGTTTTAGATCATGTAGTCGATGATTTTGATGCACGGTAAAACTCTAATGAGTTTATGTTTGCATCATCTCAAATATGTAATACCTTTATGTAATTTTAATTGGCAAATAAAAAAAATAAAAAAAATACCTTTATTAATACTACAAATACGAAAGTAACTCTGTTTGTGACGTTTTCACGACGAAACGGCTGAACCGATAATTATGAAATAAAGTATAAAGATAGCTTGTACCCTGGGGAAGGATATAGGCTACCTTTTAACAGGCAACTTCGTCTGCATCTGCGACAACATTCATGCGAACTAAGTCGCGGGAAAAAGCATGTATGCCATAAAATGAAAAATTCAAGCTTTTTTAAAATTATTAATAAGTAAGTCTGTCAAAAAGTTGAAGCTATTTGCCTATTCCATGTTCCTATGGAGTACAACGAGCAAGAACCTCAATGGGCAATAGTTTCAAATCAAATATTATGACAAATTTAGTCAAAGTCAAAGTCAAAGTCAAAGCATTTATTTCAATTAAACCATTTACAGGCACTTTTGAATTGTCAAGGAGTCGGTCAGTTAGACAGAAAGTTGAAGCTAGTTGCTCGTTCCAAAACGTAGGTAGGTCTCTATGGAGAAGAACGAGCAAGAAACTCCACGGACACTCTTTTAAACTCAGGTTTTTACAAAATACTGCTTACATTATTCTTGTTGCTTCTATATGTGAAAACAATGAAGGTAATCTAGAAATACAAAATATAAAAAATAATCAAGATAAAAACCATGGCAGTTAAGAGTTGACCAATCTCTACTGACAGCGCCCGTTCACGAACATGACGCGTGAATCAGCACCATTCAGCTCAACCATTTTAGAGGGAGCCGAAGAATATAGGTTACATCATTCACTCTTAAACTGGAATATAGTACTAGAAGTACCTAATAGATATTATAATTAATACCTTTATACATGAATTCCGTGAAAATGTACGTGGTTTATTTACACAAAAATAGAAACGCATAACAATACAACATATTCTTTCTTATTTCATGTAACTATTCGGATCCAACATATTTTTCCAAAAAAATATCCTTGCACATCGTCCTAATAATTCGAGGAACACCTCTTAAGACATTTTACGAGGAATCGTAAAATATGTGGGTATACTCCCCTTTATATTGGCATTAAATGCCTTATGAAACTAACAAATCTAGTATTTATTACCTAAATCATGATTCATTCGTTGCATTTAACGGTTATTATTGGTATAAAAGTACTGTACCTAAGTTATATTAGAAGTCTATTCTATGTCTAGCGTCTAGACAAGAAGAAAAGAAGAAGTCTATGTATAGTGTAAATGTATCTACCTACATATCTCTAAGAAAAAATCTAGTTAATAATAGAAAAATAAAGTAAAATTCATATTCGACAAATACATTTCAAATGCAAAAGTTTAGATTTTCATAAAATAGTAATAAAAAAAAAATCAAGTCACAAAAAATATAAAAAAAATCTTAGGTTATTATTAGGTTATTAGGTTATTTCTATTTCATGTAAATGACGCTCAAGAGTGTCCGACGACACCGTGGAAGCACCTAAGTTTTGGGGCAAAACAAATATAAAACATTGTCGTGCCAGCTACACGAAGAAGAAGAACAGTGTCTTTTAATCATTTTTATATTTAAATAAATAATCTGACTTTTTTACTTGGTTTTTATACTGCATAATATTGAAAAAAAAAAATAAGTTTAAAAACTAAAACCCGACCACAACAAAAAGTGATCTAAAAAGTACGAAACAAGAAAATATTTCACACAGAAATCAAGACATAGGTACAAAATGATCAAGGTAAACCCATCAAGTGTTCATCGCACCCATACGGGATACAGGCCATTTTTGACCGCCAGAGGGCGCCACATTGGATTTGGTGACACGTAATATAGCCTATAACCAGCGGACGATCAAGACGCTTCTAACGATACCTCACTTGTTCAGTTCTGATAAGTAGTTTAGGAGCTATGAGCGAACAGATGAACATACATACATACATACATACATACATACATACATAGCCTGTCAAAATCATAACCTTCCTTTGGCTTTGCCGTAGTCGGGTAAAAATAGAAGACATAATAAAAAATTGTATGTGAGTAGCTGCACAACATTTATAAATAACACAGAATAACACATTACACATTTGTTTAAAACTATCAGTACGTAACTTCTTTATTGTTTCTTTATCTATAAAATTATGCAAGTTAATGTAATTTGACTTTTATTTGAATATTAAGCCAGCTCGTAACCTTATTATTTCTCAGCCTTGTCACAGTCTCCATACTCCAATATACAACTGTGGCGACATCTATCGCACATAATACGTACTACCACCGACGTTTCCTACATCGCGAAAGCAGAGTTCTCCGCGACATTAGAATAATATACAAAACCCCGACTGCAAACGTCGGGCAGTAGCGCGCCAGACACAACACCCGTTTGGTCGGAAGTCACTTGTTTGGTCTCCTTCCTTTGGATGAGGATGAGGAACTTTCCAATCTATTCCTCATACCTCCAAACAACAAAAACTTTTAATACAGTGAAAGAAAGAAAGAAAAATGTTTATTGACACAGACCATGCAATTACTCTCAAGCTTCGTTCTCGATATTAGCAATAGTACACATGTAGTTTCACTAACATACCCGCCATTTCGCACTGAATTTAGGAGAAAATAAATTAAAAATCTAATGTAAGGTAGATTAAAAAACTTTGTTCTTGATTATGACATTTGTACCTAGCCAGCTCATTCACGTCTCAGTGCTTCGCTGTTTCGCATCTGTACCTCTGTTAAGTGCGTATTCTTACCATTTTAAGCTTTAGAATGCCTAAAAGAAAGGGTGACAAGCGCGATAATTATAGTTATCTAAGTAAAAAACTTAAAAAGTTAGAACGTGAGATAAAAAGTGGGCGATGTAATCGCTATGCAAGTACGTCGTCGTCGGACGATTTTGCTACGCCTTATAACCAACAGGGTGAGTCATTGACATAATTATTTTGTGTTTACATATTACTAGGTTACTTTTAGGATTGCAACCAGATTGATTAGTGGGTTCCTTCGAATACGAAAGTATACCTTTTTCACATACCGCTACGTGGTAGTGTTATTTATATCTTTTGAATCCTTAACGGATTCATAATTTAATTGAATCGGAAAATCGGATTGTCCTATGGGGGCCTTCCACTTTCGAAATTAAGTACTTGCTGCTCGGAACTACCTGTAGGGTTTTTCTATAGCTCGTACCTACCTTATTCCAAGAAGAATAAACATTAAACTACCTATTGGGGACCGCGTGTTTCTCGCAAGGAGTCTCACTTCCCACTTGTAAATAGGTTTATGTAAGCAAAATACTTATTTTGCTTGCAGAGTGCGAACCAATCCCCGTCGATGACGATTATGCTACATATCGCGGCGACACAGATCCTCAACCTGGATGTTCATATTGGAAACCAGTCCCAACGGATTATAGTGATGAGGAGATTCCGGCCGCGATCGTCGCACAGTCGCCTACCGCCGACCATACAACGGTAAAAGCGAACGTACTATCGCCGAACACCGATACTGCCGCACTGCCTTCTGAGCAGATAGTCGCTGCGCCTACCGTGGAGTCGACTGCCGTACGCCAACACGAGAAAGTGAGCGAGCCTGAGCCCGCTGCTCTTCCACAAGATGTCCCCGAATTAGATCCAGATTTAATGGAAATATTAGGTGACGACCCCACTTCTACTAGAGAATTCGGCAATGAAATTCAGAAGGACTTGGCGATTAGACTCAATCACATTGCTACTTCCGGCCTCTCTAAAGAGAACCGCAGGGAGTTCAAAGACAGATATTTGGTTCCAGTAAACTGTAAGTTTATAAAAGCGCCTACCCTCAATCCAGAGATACGAGTATCGCTAATAGAAACTCAAGCAAAACGAGACAAGGGTATAGAGAGTAAACAGATGCTAACGTCCTGTGCTCTGTCCTCCATCAGTGAGGCCATTACCGTGCTGCTCTCATCAGGTCAAAAACACCCTGAACTTCTCAAGCTGTTGATGGATACAGCTCGAATCCTCGGTGACATACAATATACAGACTCAACCACGCGACGTGCTTTCATTCTTTCAACTGTTAAGAAGGAACTAAAAGATCAGTTAGATAACACTAAAATAGATGAGATGCTTTTTGGAAATAGCCTATCAGAAACATTAAAATCAGCTAAAACAATTATAAAATCTGCAGCAGATTTACGGCCATCTTCTACAATGAAATCTGCAGCACATAAACCGACAAAAGCATTCAATAGATCTTTAAACTACCGAGCCCCCCCGGCGGGCCGCAGACAGTTTCAACCTCCATCGCCGGGGGGCGTGAGGTATGCACGCTCAGCACCATCAACTCAGACTCAGAGGCAGCAGACGAGGTCGACGCACAACAACGCTTCCAGGACATTGTCACGTCAGCCGCAAGCAGGTCACAGACGTTAGAGACGGTAAGCTTTGCAGGCCGTCTTTCTGGTTTTTATGAACAGTGGTGTTTATTAACAAGTAACCCTGTTATACTCTCTTGGATTTCTGGCTATGAAATTATGTTTTCTGGCCCAGTTATTCAGACAACTGTTCCATTAGAGCCTATCTATTCAAGATCAGAATATGAGGCCTTTAAACTTTCAATACAAAACCTTATTACTACTGGGGCAGTGTCTTTATGTCAACCATGAGCAGATCAATACATATCAAGTATATTTCATGTCCCTAAGCCGAATGGTAAATAACGTTTAATTTTAAATCTGAAACAATTAAATAAATATAATACCAACCCAACATTTTAAACTTGAAAATTTAAGGACAGCTTTAAAACTTATTTCAAGAAACTGCTTTATGTCAACAATTGATTTATAAGATGCCTACTTTTTAATAAGCATACATCCTAACTCAAAAAAATATTTACGTTTTAAATTTAAACACTGCCCCTTATATTTTTACGAAAATTCTCAAACCAGTTGCAACATTATTGAGGTCTGGGATATTTATCTACTTGTTACTCGACTTGTTTTTAATTGGTCAATCATATGCTGACTGTTTACAAAATATAAATGACACAAAACGATTGTTAAAATCGTTAGGATTCATCATCAACACAGAAAAAAGTTCTGTTAGGCCTACAAACACTTGCAAGTTTTTGGGAAATATTATAGATTCAAAAAGATTTGAAGTTAGACTACTTGATGATAAAAGACGGCTGGCTTTATACCAAAGACTTTGAGAGGTGTAAATACCTAAACCTCAAAGATGATGAAAACTACGATAAATTTATGACTTTACCTATTGAGTTGTCCGCCGTCTTTGATTGGTGGCTTAATGCTATAAATAACTCCGTATGTAAAATAAAAAGTGATAAATATTCCATAGAGATATTTAGTGATGCCTCAACAACGGGATGGGGCGCCGCCTGTGGGGATAAAACTGCCAGTGGACCTTGGAATCAACATGAGCATACTCTGCATATTAATTATTTGGAAATACTTGCAGCTTTCTTTGGGCTGAAAGTTTTTGCAAAACATTTTCAAAATTGTCAAATTTTGTTACGGATTGACAATACGACAGCAATATCGTACATAAATAGAATGGGGGGAGTGCAATTTCTCATTTAACTGATATTACGAAACAACTGTGGAAATGGTGTGAAGTACGTAACATTATGGTTCACGCTGATTACATACGGTCTTCTAATAATATAGTTGCGGACGCTGAATCTAGGAGATTGCACCCCGACATCGAGTGGGAAATTTCTCAGATTTCTTATTATAAAATAACACAATACTTCGGTGTCCCCTGTATTGATTTGTTAGCGAGTAGAATAAATCATAAATGCGATTCATATGTTTCTTGGCATAGGGACCCTGACGCTTATGTAATTAACGCGTTTACTATATCATGGACTAATTATTACCTTTATGCGTTTCCACCAGTTTCGGTTATCTTAAAAACTTTACGTAAAATTATTAACGACAGAGCCACTAGTATTGTCGTTGTATTAAAATGGCCAACACAGCCCTGGTACCCTCTTTTTACAAGACTTCCTACATCAAAACTTCTCGTTCTGAAATCTGAAGATGATTAAATTATTTCTCATTGTAGCGAACGTGCAATACACCGGCAAATTACTCTGGTTGTCGGGAGGTTGTCCGGACATCGTTTCTCCGAAGAAGAATTCCACAGTCGTCCATTCCCATAATGCTAGCGTCTTTATCAGATAACACTGCCAAGCAGTACGATTCATGCCTTAGGAAGTGGTTTGCGTACTGTCACGAAAACGACATAGAACCTTATTCTGCTTCTACATCAAATATTCTTGGTTTATTTGATGCCGGAGCTCAGTATGGTACCTTAAATAGCTCACGATCCGCTTTATCGTTGTTACTTGGATGCGATATAGTAAACAATGATTATATACAGAGATACTTCAAGGGAATATTTATTATATATAAAATAACTGATTTAATTATAACGTCACGAGTAGGTTCCTTACAACCAGTATTTTCCTTACCGTATTTTTTACAAAGACCGCAAATATGCCCCTGCTAGTACTCTGCAAGTATATCTTGATAAGACCAATGAGATACGTCAAGACCATCAATCACTTTTGATTTCATTTAGAAAACCATACCGTGCTGTAACATCGCAGACTTTGAGCAAGTGGGTAAAAACCATGATGCAAAACAGCGGCATTGATATCTCGCTGTTCACTGCGCACAGCACCAGGCACGCAGGCACTTCTAAGGCTTATAGAGTAGGTGTTAGTCTGGATTCCATACGTAAAACGGCCGGGTGGAGTTCAACTTCTACTGTGTTTGCTAAATATTATAATAGAATAATATCAAACGACGCGCCTAACGAACTTGATTTTGTCACAGGCGTGTTAAATGGTTAATTAATCAACAATTTTGAGTTCATATTGTTCCTGTATGTAAACATTTAATTAAGTACTTACTTACATTGTAATCATTCAAGAGGTATTTATTATGGCTTAGATATACAGCTATAAAAAGATTTATTTATTTCATTCATCCACGGCAAAGGTGTAATGTAATTAATTATATTTCACAACTGCTATCTCTCAACATCTACATGTGTACTATTGCTAATATCGAGAACGAAGCTTGAGAGTAATTGATGATTAAACGAACTTACCTGTACGTGAAGTTCAATCATAATTACTCGAAGAGCTTCGTTCGAAGATATTAGCATCCCTCCCTCCCAGTCATATATTGAACCCCTAGTCGTGAAATATCAAAAACAGCTCAGCAAATCTCTAAACTAAATGAGCTGGCTAGGTACAAATGTCATAATCAAGAACAAAGTTTTTTAATCTACCTTACATTAGATTTTTAATTTATTTTCTCCTAAATTCAGTGCGAAATGGCGGGTATGTTAGTGAAACTACATGTGTACTATTGCTAATATCTTCGAACGAAGCTCTTCGAGTAATTATGATTGAACTTCACGTACAGGTAAGTTCGTTTAATCATCAATTATTTTCATTTGATTTTTTCAAACTCGAAGTCAATCTCTTTATTATCTCCATATTTTCTTCTTCATCGATCACAAATTGCTTTCTTTTATTAAGCACTAGCTGGCCCGACAAACGTTGTTCTGTCATTTGATTTTTAAATTTTCTTACCGTATAAACCTTCCCTGGACTTCCACAAATATTTCAAGACCAAAATTAACCAAATCGGTTCAGCCGTTCTTAAGTTTAAGCGAGACTAACGAACAACGATTCATTTTTATTATATAGATTAAGGATTCTTAATCATTTTTGTAAAAAAAATACAAACGACACAACCTCCTTGAACACTACAAAGTGAAAAATAATTCTAGAAAAAAAAGCATACGGTTCAAAATTAGAATCTTCTCCTTTTTTAACTAAAACGATCATTCACTTTTAGCTATTGGCTCTTTACCGCGCTTTTGAATAAACCCACGTCATTCGATTTCGCAATAAAAACATTGACATAGGTTTCACTTCTGAAAGTTTCTGCTAAAGTACGCAAAACAGATAACAGGAAAAGTTAAGCCCGCGTTGAGTAAGCGAGCGTAGTTGTAAGCAAGGAATGTGGATCAAGACAACTTTCCGAAGGATTACCAACTATTCGTGATGAATTACATCTAGATATGGCTGTACTTTTTACAAAATGAATGTCAGTTGGAGGATGAATGAGAAATATTTATACGTTGTTTTTGAAAAAGATAGAGCATAATGTAAACTCAATTCCCGTAACACAAAACGGTCAAAATCTAGTCACAATCACAGTTCAGTGACGATCAATGTCAAAATTGTTTTACATTAATTAGAAGGTAAACTGTGCAATTAGCAGACAAAATAGTTAAACAATAGCAACATCACTGATTAAATAAATTCCACGGTTAAGCGGATAAAGGTATCTTTGACATATTGAAACTAAAATATGACGAGATTGAAAAAGAAGAGACGAAACTAAAATGGAAACGCGCTCTTAGAACGACGAGAATGCCCCTCCGATTTGCGAACGCGGTATATGTAACGATACGTAATCTAGTCCGATATAGTAGATACTTTAAAAGCTCAAACTTCTGGATTCTTACGGTACCGAGATGAGGATAATTTACTGTGTTAAGAGGATCGTGGAAGTGATAGTTCAATCAAATAGGGACTCTATTAAAATCATCCTATTATAAAATACGTATACAGCCTATTATATAGTCCGTGTTGTGTCGGACGTAAAGCACGCACCTTCTCATATCTTCCCGTGGGTGTCGTAAGAGGCGACTAAGGAACTTACCAGAGAATGGGCAGCAGCGTTCTCTGTGCCTTGGTAACAACCATACTGCGATCGCCAATCCGCCTGCCAAGCGTGGCGATTATGGCAAAACCCCCCCCTTGGGGAGGCCTATGTCCAGCAGTGGACGTCTTTCGGCTGAAATGATGATGATGATGATGATGATGATTATAAAATAGTCCGTCTGCCTCTGATGGCTTTAGGTTACACAATCTTCTTATCATAAATACAAATTTATTTTATTTTTTGTTTTTCTCTATTAATTATTTTTAATTAATTGTAATCCTACGTAGTTACCAACTAAGCCAAAATCTGGCGTCTCTTTGGTCAATGTTGTGTTTGCCTGTAGTTAGTATATATATTAGAATGTAACCCTACAATGTATTTTGTGTATGTGTATATAATGTCCTGTGGGCGAACCTTTATGTAAATAAATAAATACGAATAATACTGACGTTCTAAATAAGAAAAAGCTCTAGAAATAATCCAGAGTGTTTAGACAAAGCCATATTATAGTCAATGGTTTCAACCAGCATGCCAAATACATACAACCTTTACAGTACATAAAGGGTTAAGTTTTCTATACAGAATAAGTTAAATCTTTAATCTAGGCTTTTAATCCGGGACCTCAAACTTGGCAGACGTGCTGAGAATAAAAAAAGAAAATAGCAAAGATAGGCATACAGTTTACGGTCTACGTTTGATGAATAGTGGTTTTACGATTCAGCTGAATATTTTTTGAATTTGATCTATCTTCCAGATCAACCCTTGGCTTCGAATCTGTTCGTAAAAACAATATTCTCCCTAAGTTTTGTTGAATTATCTGTAACAGACGACCATATTATTCACTTCTCTGTGTCACCAATGAGTATTATTTTTAAATGTTCCTCCTCTATCCTACTTTATATTATACTAAATTATATTATTAGCTTAACTGTGCAATTAGCAGACACAATAGTAAAACAATAGCAACAACGCTGATACAATCAATTCCACGGTTGAGCGACGATTATTTATTTATGAAAAACTCAAAAATCATTTATTTCAAATAAACCATTTACAGGTACTTTTGAATTATCAGAGTCAGTCAGTCAGAAAGTTGAAGCTAGTTGCTCGTTCCCAACAGAAGGTTTCTGAATTATGGAGAAGGACGAAACAGAAACTCCATGAAAATCAATAATATGTTACAAAAAATCATGACGAGATCCATACATGCATTTGTATGACAAAAAATAATAATTTAGAGGGTTTAAAATATTTTCCAATGTGAAGAATACATTACCAGGAGTAGATTGATATACTTAGCATATTTTTAAACTCCCGCATAATTAAAATATTGCGAAATGAAAATAACACTTCTTCGTTTCATCTCGATGCCCATTTTGTGTTTATAAAAAAAAATAAAGTGACAAGCGACGTTAACGGATCAATAAAATTGGCAGACAAGTAATGTGACAAGTGTGTGGAAAAAAATAATCATTATTTGTGATATCATTTCCCATAAAATGTCGATGCAATTTCAGTGTAAGAACTGCGAAACGGCAGCGCTGTCAGTGTCACTGTTACTGTCAGTTGCCGTTTCGTTCTGAAATGTTGAGCTTTTCGTACCCCAAATCTAGGGGTACAATTTGAGAACAATGTAACAAGCCGTGTACGTTAAAAGAGATCTAGATGAAAATATAATCATATTAAACATTCAACAAAAATTTAGAATAACCGAGGCAGCTAAGAGATGACTAGTCGCAACTAACGGCGCCCGTTCACGAACATGACACACGGATCGTCATCCTTTAGCTCAAACATTTTGAAGGGCACCGAATGATCCAACACATGCGTTACTGTCAGCGGGACATTTAAGTGAGCATGACATACTCGGATCCCAACCGCCAGGGCACCTTCAAGTCAATGAAATACATACCTTGTAAATGGTAGATTTAAAGAACATAGTGCTCACATGTATGTGCTATGAAAAATTATATAAACTTTATGCACCTAATGTGAAAAAGCGGACTTAATGCCTTGGGCAATGATATTCTAAAAAACAGATATGTTATACACTCACAAAACAAACGAAAAAAGTGTTCCGCGCAGCAGCGGCTTTACAATTCACTACAAGTCAAAATGTTGAAAAGGAATGGCTTGAAAAAACCAACAAGAAAAAAAGAGACAGTTAGTGTTGTCAATGCGCGTGAATGCAAAAAAACATTATCCTGGCCACCAATCACTGCGTCTGGCTAAGCTTTCCATTGCCGGCCGTCGAGTTGGGGGTTGATATTTTTTTTACAGAAAGGTTAAATTATTATAAGAACACACGTAAAGTCTCAACATGCGGAGACGCGTACTTTTTGAGAAAAAAAATGTTGAAAATAAATATTTTTGCAGTATTTATATCAATTCCTACCACAGATTATATAGAATTCTCGCTATTGAACGTTTCGTTTCACCAACGGTTAAGTTGTCTTACGTTTGGTAACATTTTATTTTATATAAATTTACGTAAATAATAATATTTTGTATTAGTTTAAATAGTTTTCATGCACACATATATTTAACAGTTTATATATAAATTACAGCATTATTTTCAGTACGAAATAAAAAAAAAAAATGGTAAGTGCTTACCGTTTTTTGTCGGCTTGTGGAACGAAACGTAAAACTGACGCTATTTGTATTGTCACTAGGGCATTATGCATGCATTAGGGCACCCCGACTCGGATAGGTTAGGTTAGAAGGGGATGGCGGGGTCGTGTGAGCGAGCGAAGCGAGCGAATAGACCCCGCCTTCACCTTCGTGGTTATTTTTTTATAAACCACTCAGAAGTAGGAGCCCCGCGAAGCGGGGCTCCGTCGACCAAGCCCACCCTCGACCATGCATAAAATATTTTAGGGTTTGGCTTGGCTGGTAGGTAGTTATGAAACGTGCCATTTATAATTTTTAACTTACTAAAACCGCTAGTTACAACTGCCTCTTTAAATCAGTGCCATTTTTTTTATGAAGGGGGATTCCCCCTTCTGTAGGGGGAAAACCCCCTTCCCCCCTAAGGGGTCCCCCATGGTTTTTTACACTTACTATTAATTTTAATTCATAAAATGGGAAAAATTTCTTCAGACTTAAAAATTAAAAAAACTCGAAAAGGGGGGGGCTCCGCAACTTTTCCCTTTAAGGGGGGGGTAGTACCCTCCCCCCTCCCCCACCCCCCTCCCCACCCTTAATTCGAC
The DNA here is from genome assembly GCA_947361185.1 of Charanyca ferruginea. Classification (NCBI taxonomy): domain Eukaryota; kingdom Metazoa; phylum Arthropoda; class Insecta; order Lepidoptera; family Noctuidae; genus Charanyca; species Charanyca ferruginea. The sequence continues at coordinate 15,315,655 of OX376077.1, read as the reverse complement.
GGACGTCAATGGAAAGTCGTACCATATAATAATATATAGAGTAGAAAACATTTATTTAGTAATAAAATTAATTTCTTTGTTTACGAACAAATGCGATCCATTCTTAAAGCCAGATGATCTCATTGGATAACCTTAACGAAGAAAGGATAATAAATATCTGTTGTCATATTGTTTAATTTCTAATTAAGTATATAAATTATTAAATAAAACAAAATAAATAAATATTACAAGGTTAGAAAAAAGAAAAACAGAACTGTGGGTAAACAATGATGAATTGCGTAGTTACATGTGGTATGAGATCCCTTGTGCTTTATTAATTTGGTATCATAATTGGTACACTTTCTAAATACACAAAATAGCATTTTTTTATTTTTTTAGCTGCTTTAACAAAGCGTATCACTCGTCGCCATGCGTGACGTCTGCGTCGTTAGTCGTCTGCGTCTTTAGTCTGCTAAAGGCAATACGTCCTAATTAGGACGTTTTTGAATCTTCAAAATTGGGCGTTCATAACATATCTGTTTAATGTAATATCATTGGCCTTGGGCATTTTTTACCACTCTACCTTAGGGTAATGCAGAGACAAAACATGGTAGGTGCAAAGATACAGATTTTTTGATGATTAAAATAATAAATACAGATATGCATACGTACAAACAAAATATGCAAAGTTAAAATAGCTAAAAATACATAGATAGAGAAATACAACAAATTAATTATGGGACGTGTCTGCCAACTTCTCAATCTCTCATTGTTTTTCGTATAAACGGTTGAATGGAATTAGCTGTAATTTGGCACACATCTAGCTGAAGGGAGATTTATCTCCAGAAGTAGACGTTCTACGGTCGATATGACGATGGATGATGACGATCTAGTTTATCACACAGTACAATATCTTTCATGTTTTAGTTTTCCCGTGGAATAATTTAATTTGAATTAGACCCGTGGGTGTCTTAGAAGGCGACAGAGGGATATTGACCAGGGGATGGGCAGCAGCATCATTCTGAGTAGGTACCTACTATAACACCTACTGCGATCGCCAACATGAGACCTATGCCCAGCAGTGGGCGTCTAAAGGTTGACATGATGACGATGATGATAACTTTGAAAGCTATACAGATGAAGTCACGGACAAAAGCTAAAGCTAGTTAGTAATTGTCGAGATTCTATTTGGTATTCTTTATATTTTGGTATCTAACGAACCGTAAAAGGCTTGAACACACGAGTAACGTTCAAGCTGTCTAAATCCCGTATAATTAAAGTCACACCAATAAAAATCCGACGCTATTTAGTCTTTTTTACAAACAACGTATGAGGCAGGCTACACATGCACACTGCAGAGTTTTCGAAGTGTAGCTCGTTGCAATTTCACGGGCTATTGCGTCTTAGTAACTAGTGGTGTGCAAAGGCTTTATACTGGGAATAGTTTAATGGATGCTTAAGTGTATCCAAGTCAATATAAATTCAGGGAAATTGTTACAAAATTACGTGATTGATTTGGTTTTTACGTATTCAGAGTCTAGCAGTAATAGGAACCTCTTATTGGGATAAGAGGTCATTGGTATCACTAGAGGTGATTTTTAGAGATCGAATCAAGAGGATAAATAAATAATAATTTATTTCGCACCCAAAGCATTTACAACAGAAACTTAATCTATAAATTACAATTTATAAAGGTGTTTGATGGTTGTACAGCAGCACTATACCTAATAGATGTTCTACCAACTTTCAAACTAAGTCAAGCTTGTATTTTGAAAGTTAATAGTTCTTAAGATGCTGGGTAATATAGACATGGGGTACATAGACACGACCTTGTAGCTTAGTAGCTTTATAATAATCTGTTATCAATCGCCGATCTGTTTGTCAGGAATGGTGATCGTAGTAATATTTCCCTGCCTAGACCATAAAGATGATTTTGGCGAAAAAAAGACAGACATTTTAGACTAACAATAGTTACCTACAAAAATAAATTAGTAACTAAGTGAAAAACTTTGAAAACAAAACTTACGGCCTCATTAATTAAAAAACAATATTTGCTCTGACGGAGGTCTCGCTTTTTCTTATATTATTTTTTCTTTCTTATTTGAGAAACTGGCGAAAACTAAATAAAAGAAAACTACTTACCCGGTTTCAGTGTTGAAAAGAAAACTGTTTTTAATTGTCCTCCCCGGTCGGCGAAACTTTCTTCCTCAAATATTTTCATTAAAACTGCATTTACTTACTTTTTAAAAATGCAAAAATATTGTACGAGCTTGATAAGATTTCTATTTGCATTAAAGAACTTGTTCTTAAGGTGTTTTTTATGAGTAAACTAAAGTAAAATGTTGTGATGTTTTCTCTTTTTTGTATAGAAGTTGCAGCTATGCATTGCAATCGTTAAGCCAAAATACGACCAGAACGGTCAATTCGTGGATTACTATGGTCACTTGTAGCAACTTCTATATACCTAAGTGGGCCATGTGGCTAAGTAAGTAGATAAATACTTACTTACTTACTTAGTCACTTGGCATAATACGCCTTACTCACCATCCTTCTTGCTGTACGTCCCGCCAAGGTCATTCTTCAAAAGTACCGTGAAAAAAAACAATAATAACGGAGGTGGACGGAAGATACTCTGAGCATCATCAGTCGCGTAACGCTAGAAAAATCATCATAGTTGATGATGATTTAGTTAGCCTAGTTTTTTCCCTACTAAGTTGGCGCCTACTTCCAGTCTAACCTGATGCAGCTGAATTGGCCAGTGTTTTACATGGAGCGACTGCCTTATTGTTATTTTCACGGTACTTTTGAAGTATGACCTTGGCGGGACGTACAGCAAGAAGGATGGTGAGTACCGCGTTTAAGAGTTACCCCATTCACCAAAATGTTTGCATCCGGCACCCAATGCGAGTGTGGAGACAGACTATGATTTATTTACTTACTGTGTCCTAAATATCAATAATAACATCCTATACCGATTTCGGCTACAGTGACGGATTCTGCTTTTAAAGTTACGAGCATGTGCTCTAATGCGGCTTATGTATCCTATTTTAGAGTCCTAAATATCCGTTCACCAGCACCCTTGACAATCTAAACAACGCCTCCGTATGCGCCCAAAAAGTAGGTATAAAATTATTATACATGTATCGTCTTTACGAAATACTACACAGCTTTAACCTTCACTGTAAAAATAGGTACTTTCATGTAGCATTTATCCGAAATTCGGATAAAAGGACCAATAATCTCCAATATCATGTAAAAACCTGGCCTTCATAACTGAAAAAAGGCTTCCCCAATAAATCGATTCATATTAAAGAGTCCTGACTCGGAATATGAGATTCATTCACACTCCATTAAAATAAGTTTTTTCAATAAGATGAATAACGATTCTTAGTCCATGACTAACTAGATTTTTTGTGAGCAGTTCGTACCAGTTCATTTTACTGAATAATTTATTATGGCAATTAATTTCTGAAACTTTTTATTTTCTTGACGACTCGCTTTTGCACTGAATAAATCTTGTGAATGAGAATATTTTGAAATGCTATAAAGTAAGATCGTAATAAAATTTTATCTTTACAACTTTAGTAGGTACTTTATACTTAGGTAATTGTTTAGTTCATGCTTCTTTGAGACTTTTTTGATTTCATGTAGGTAAACTGAATTTCTAATGAGTGCCTATTTGTAATCTATTTATCAACGCACAGGCTAAATCCTTAAGAGGAAATACCACGGGCTAGAGAATTGAAAATTAGGTATTTGTAAAATCTATTGCTGTCGCGCGATGCCCGAACACGAACCGCAGAGCGCGATAGAGACAACTGCAGCTTTGACCGAAAATACCTATTAAAAGTACACAAAATCAATGATTCGTAGTCCCCTGATTTCTTCTCCAAAACCTAACCGATTTAACTGCTTTTTTCATTAAAAAATAAAGAAAAGGTTTTGCCGTGTTCCTATGTTTTCTATTTTTAATATAATCAAGTCAAATTTGTTTTCTGAATGTTTGAACACAGCGGAAAATCATGCCAATTTTTTAGGTTTTTGAATATTCATATCTCTTTTAATAATAAATTTATGAGAAAAAGGAAAACATAGGGACATGCCAATAGTAGACATGGATATTTAAAAAAAATAATAATTGATCTACAGGCATTATCCAGGGAGGAAACAGGGGACTAAGTTTGTATGGAAAAACGGCCCTTGTGCTTCCTCTTAAGGCTAGAAAATTGAAATTTCGTACACGTATTCCTCTTATGACGAAGGCATCCACTAAGGAGTGATTTTTCAAAATTCAACCCCCAAGGGGGTGAAATAGGGGATAAAAGTTTGTATGAAACTTTTTATATTCCTTGGATATATTTGCTTGGATATATTTTTTAGGTAGGTAGGTAGGTAGGGTAGATAGGTAGGTAGGTAGATTGATAGGGTAGGTAGGTAGGTAGATAGGGACAGGACAACGTCTGTAGGCTCAGCTAGTTAAGTATAATATACATAGTCTATAGTTTTTACCAATTTGTGTGAGAATGATTCGTACAACAACAAAAATAATTGTCACAAAATTCTGCTCAAAAATTTTAATCGGTATAAAACTTACAAATAGTGTCACAAAAAATGACTGCATCGTCATTTATTTTGGTAGCTACACAATGCAAGGATTGCTTATCGTCATACGGCCATTAGTGTCTGCGAATACAGGCGACTGATGTCGTATGTAGTCCATTAGAACAACGTTGTCCACTCCTAGAACCACTACGTTCTGTCGGTTTTCACTTATCATCTGTAATATTTCAAAAGGACATCAGTTACAGTTAGTTAATAATTTATTAATGTTTGAAACGGTTGATTTTTTTTTCATACATTTTGACCGTGAATACCTACACAAAAGTTCAAAATGCATGAAATACCATTTTTGTACGTAATGGTATGCTTTTTTAAAATAACAAGCGACATGAATTATTGATGGGTCGTTTAGAATCATGTACGATCCATCCAATCCATAAAAAAAAATTGACACGATTTTATGTGTGTAAACGTAGAATAGACTTTTGTATTTTCTTCACTTCAAAAGCAGATGTGTTTTTAAAAGCTGACAATATAATTGTAGAACATTAACTTAATAAATCCCTGCATAAAATTTATGAAAAGTCAAGCAATTACTAAACGTAATCGACCACTTTTCTGGAAGTAAAAGCGAGAGCCATATTTTAGGGACTCACAGTGTAATTGCCTCCGCCGTTGCCTATGAAGTCAGTTGAAACAACTCTATAGACCTTTTCAAATGACAAAGGTTCGTATTTAGGTACATCACATTCTATACAACGAATAGTCACGTTCAGGACTCGGCTGCCTAAAGGTAAAGCTCCATCGAATACTGCCCGCATTCCTGGAAGGTTTAAAGTAGCTTAGAGACGGAAAAGAGTAGTCTTATTAAGGAAAACCAAAATTTTATACCTTGGAAAGATGAGAAATTAAATGATCGATGGGCTAGCAACCCTGTACTCAAGTTTGGAAAAGAAAAGCATATTTAAAAATAATAAGTAATCCACCACTAAAAAACATTTTTCCTTAAATATAAAGACATGCTTAAACTTTACTAAAATTATGATTATTTTAAACTAGTGGTCATTTCCAGTTTCACACGGCAGCAATGTAGATCAAACCATACGTAAAATTTTATTTAATTAAATTATTTTTTTATTTAAATTTAATTTATTTTTTTAATTTCTTTAATAATAATTTCTCTTGAATCATTTTATCAATTAATAAAAACCGCATTAAAATCCGTTGTGTAGATTTAAAGATCTAAGCTTATAGATAATAATAATAGTATGTGGGGACATTTTTCACACACTGCCATCTGACCCCAAACTAGGGAGACCCTGTACTATGGGTGTCAGACTGTTTCTGTTTTTTAGTTTTTTCTGTTTTTAATTTTTGTTTTTATAATTTTATAATCTTTTGTTTTATCTTGTTTTAATAAATTGCTTGGTAATAATTTGTCAGCGACACACAAACCTGGCGCTAGCAGAACATGACAAAATGTAAATATGTTGTTTTGTAATTGGGTCACCAAGATACAGGCTGTGCCTAGTTTGGGGCCCATTGCTACATCTTCTGAATTCTCTCTGTGTTTAAATGACATTGAGTGTTATTTGTTAGTAAAAAACTTTGTGTAAGTTAAATAAAGAAATTATTTATTTATTTATTTATTTATAGACAGCTGATAAACATACACAAAACCATTTTTTTTTCTTTTAAATACATATCTAATATATAAAATTCTCGTGTCACAGTTTTCGTTCCCGTACTCCTCCGAAACGGCTTGACCGATTCTGATGAAATTTTGTGTACATATTGGGTAGGTCTGAGAATCGGCCAACATCTATTTTTCATCCCCCTTTTTCCCCCCCTTTTCATCCCCCATCCAAATGTTCGGTAGATCGGGACAGGACAACGTCTGTCGGGTCAGCTAGTATATTATAGATAAACAACACCTAGACACAAGGCAAACACAAGTGCTCATCACACAAAATTTGTGTTTACTTAAATTTAATGTTTACCCTGGGCGGGAGCGACTGTTTTATACTATGCAAAGATAAAGATGTGTTTTATTTGATTTATTAGAAAAAACGGTTATAAGCTACAAAATATATGTCGTAGCAAGCCAACGATAAAGAGGATTAAATTTGATATTTGTAGTACTAAGGAAATGGTAAACGCCGTGACGATAGTTATCAGTTGCAATGGCGGTACGTGGATAGAGTCGTGTTGGAGAGTGGGGACCGTGCCAAGCTCACTTTTGCTCGAGATACCAACCAGGGGGCCAAGTCTCCTATTTTTATAATTTCGTCATTCCAACACGATCCCATTGTCATTTTACTAAAAGTTTGTAATCTGCTAAATTCATAATGGTCGATCATTGACTGCACAATGACGTTCTAATGGTAGGTCACTGATCAAAGGAACTGTCAAAATTTTAGCAGATTACCGCCTAAGTCAGTCATTCAGTTGTCATTTTGTACGAGATTACCATTATATATCATTTCTTTCAATGGCGTGTCAGTGGTTGACCATTGGAAAGTCATAATGACGCCATTGTACTAGTAGATTACCAAACTTGTCAAAATCAACAATTATGAAATCAATGATAGACCATTCTGACACTATTGTAATAGCAGACTGAGGCCCCTGGATACTTCTCTAGTACAAAACTGTCAGTTTACCTATTTGAATTGTATTGTACGATCACATTTAATAAAGTAAGGTTGTTAGTACTGCATTGTATATTGTTATTCTATAATGAACCCGATACCACCGAATATAAAAGATGACGGCGCTACCACTCAGCCCTCGCTAACGCCATCTTATAGATACATACTTACACTAATATGTAACTCACACCTATGTCCAGGATATAACTAAAGGGTAAAAAAAGTGCTGAAGAGAAGAGGTAAAAAAAAAGCTTTTTTACAAAAACGACACCGCCTTCAAAATGTAAAAAGTGACTTTAGCACAGATCACACATGACTTTAGTTTCGAAAGTCGGTGGAAATACAAATCATAAAACAGAATAAAGCCACCGACTTCTAAAACTAAAGTTATGTGAGACGTGTGCTAAAGTTTTTTAACATTTTTTAGATTTTGAAGGCGGTTGTCTTTTTAGTAAAAAAAAAAAATATTTTTTGCTTTTTGAAGAAGAAAGAAAGAACTGGAGAACATTTAAACATCATCCATGTATATTTTTATGCTTTCTGTCGATTTATTCAAAAAGTGCTGAATCAATTTCGATAAAATATATGTGGGACCATCCCTGAGGCATACAGACGAATTGAGAACCTCCTTCTTTTTGCTACCGCAATAATGCTTTGTTGCTTAGTTTAGCATAATTTAGCTGAAATTACTCGCCAGACCAAATATCCAGAGCCATTTCCTTAAATCATTGCTTAGATAGAGAAAATATATCCAGTTCATTAAAATTAAGCAGACCGTTACTTAAATCTAAGTAATGTTTATAAGTAAGCAGGATTGTTTTAAGGAATCGTTTCACTTCGTTTTTATTATCTATACTAATATTATAAAGCTGAAGAGTTTGTTTGTTTGGTTGAACGCGTTAATCTCAGGATCTACTGGTTCAAATTGAAAAAATATTTTTGTATTGTATAGTCCATTTACCGAGGAAGGCTATTAATATGCCCATGCGAAGCCGGGTCGGGTCGCTAGTTAATAATAATTTTAATAACAGATCTATTAGCAAGTGTATACAACAAACTTGACAGAACATTTCACGTTTACCTACAAAATTTTCTTCATAAAGCAAGTCTGATAAAATATGCTACTTCCACGCGTAACTTCGATGTACATTATGTAGACAATATTATGCTAATATTAACTTGTAGGTGACGCTTGTAGCCTATTGATTTTAGATGGCTAAAATTCCCTCAGAGTCTTGATGGGATTAAAATGTTTGATTATATAGGGCTATGTGTAAAATACTGATAACCTCCCAGAATAATATTACTAACATCATAAAAACGCTCTCTCTCTCTCTCATTTTAAAACATACTGCCAAACTTTCTAAACGAGCAACCTATAGATTTGTTATTGACAGAGATCACTCAGTGCCTTGCGCGTTCAATATAATAATGATTTCAGGATGTTGCTGGGGCTGCCCCGCTTTTGTAGTGCATCTAGCATGTCTGCGGAAGCTCGCGTGGATGGTTTTCATGCTATCATACGCAAGAGAACCGTCTCCCTACTGTACAGGGTGCGGAGCAGCACTAATAGCGCTCTAAACGTAGTCGCGGACAAAAGTCGATTCTAAATTGATGCAGGCTTTCATACGGGTTCTAGTTACACAGTGCTAAGCTGACCGCATAAGTTACTGTGTACATTTCTTTTTTAATAACATAGGCTTTAAGTATTTTGTGTTACTAACCAGATATGGACATTGTCTGAAATAAATGTTATTATTATTAACGACAACTCTGTTCTAAGACTTTTAGCTTGTTAGCTTTCGGTACATAGAAGGGGCTAGCTGAGACTTCAAGCGTCAGATGCGTAAGGTTTTAGCGTCAGGTGACGTCATCATAAGACTTGTTGTTTATGTGTGCGTAAGACTGGTACTGATACGAGCTCACATGTTTACAACATCTCTCGTGAATACTTTGGCACTCACTCATTTATTTTTACATCCTAACTAATATTATAAATGCGAAAGTAACTCTGTCTGTCTGTCTGTCTGTCTTTTCTTCACGCCTAAACTAGGTACTGAACCGATTTGTGTGAAATTTGGTACAGGGTAAGTGTGAACCCCAACAAAGGACATAGGCTACTTTTTATTCGACTTCGACTTCGACTTCGTCTGCGTCCGCGATAACCGACATATACGCGGACGAAGTCGCGGGCAAAAGCTAGTATAAAATAAATACTGAATCGCTCTAAATGTGAACAGTTTTACGCGGTACGAAAAGGAAGCACTAGATAAACAGACAAACAGTGCGTTGGAATACAGGAGCGGTACCTACTTAGGTACTATAAAATACAGATCTAAAAAGCCTTAAAAGTACATCACAAAAAGTTGAATGTCTACTTTTGGTAAATTAATTATGTTTTGTAAAAATATATTGAACAAAAGGTTGTCGTTTATGACATTAACAATACCTATAGTTCTGCGAGGTTTATTAGTATTTTAAAAATACCTCGTTAAGTTCTTCAGCACGAGCTATCTCACTCAATGATGATTCATGAAAAAGTGAACTTCACGACGAGTTCACTTTTTCATGAATCGTCATTAAGTGAGATAGCAGGTGCGTTATTAATGTTCACTTTGTCACTCGTAAGCGTTTTTAATTGCACCTGACAAAAAATAATACGATAAAGTTTAGTAGTCAACGGAATATAAGTACCTATGTCATTGATTTCATTTGGACTCTACTAAACTCATTATCATCATTAACCGACTTTAAAAAGGAGGAGGTTTTCAATTCGATCGGTATGTGTTTTTTATGTATGTTGATTACGCTGAGGTTCATGATCCGATTTACGTGATTATTCTTTAATTTGATGCGGAATAGTTGCCATTTGGTCCCATAAAAATTTAACATAGTTTGGCCCAGTAGTTTTCATTTTATGAACATTTTTTAATTTGTATGATAAGAAGTTGGCACTAAAAAGCGAAAAAAAAATTTTTGGAAAAAAAGACAACCGCCTTCAAAAAGTATAAAATAACTTTTATATCACAAGTCGGTGGCAATACAAGCAAAACCAAAGCAGCCGACTTGCGAATTGAAAGTTATTTTTTACTTTTTGAAGGCGGTTATCTTTTTGTCAAAAAGTTTCTTTGTCTAGCCTTTTCCCTATTATGTTGGGGTCGGCTTCCAGTCTAAGCGGATGCACCTGAATGCCAGTGTTTACATGGAACGACTGCCTATCTGACCTCCACAATCCAGTTACTGGGCTACACGATACTCGTTGGTAAGACTGGTTGTCTGACTTTCTGGCTGACTACCCATAACGACTGCCAAAGATCTATGAATGAAAGCCACGAGCAACGGGTTAACGGGTATTATTTAACAGTTTTTTAAAAACACATCTTCCTTTTTAGTGAGCTTGCATCACTTCGGACATTGTAAATAAATTAGGTTCCAGAGTGTAGTAATAGTAGACTATTATGGTCCTACGAGTACTTACTGCAGGGCAAAACTCTCTTCTCACACAGAGAAGACATAAGCATTGATCACCACTTTCAGCAATTGGCTCCGTAAGGGGCCTTCCCCTTACGGACCCAATTAAGGGTACAAAGAAGACATGAGCATTGATCACCATTTTCAGCAATTGGGTCCGTAAAGGGTTCCCCTTACGGGCCCAATTGCTGAAAGGGGTTCCCCTTATGGACCCAATTGCTGAAAGTGGTGATCAATGCTCATGTCTTCTCTGTACCCTTAATATAATAAATAATACCAGCCCATTTACCTTACTGTAAGGCAAAGGCCTCTTCTCATACCGAGAAGGCACCAGCATTGAGTACCACGCGATTTCACACTTATATTATTAATTATAAGTCCATGTTTTCTCACGATGTTATCCTTCACCGATTCTGCGTCCTAGAGTATTCATAAATAGTAGTTACATATCAAGGTTGTCACTCACACTAAAGCCATCACCGCCATTGCCAAGGAAGCTCTGCGACACGACTTTGTAGTATTTGTCGAGTTCTAGCGGCTCGTATCTAGGGACGTCGCACTCGATACACCTGACTGTGACTTCGAGGACCCTCGAGTTAAGCGGCCGTGAGCCGTCGAAAGTTGCGCGCAACCCTGCGATTAAGTGACAGTTGAAATAACATGGCCATAAATTACTGACAACTAAATTGGACTGAAATTAAATAATCCCGACCGAATTCTGGTCGTGGCCAGAACCACCCCACCACCGCCACCGTGGTGGCGTGGCAGGAAATATTACAGTGCACAAGAGCGTGCGTAAATACTAGATACACTCCCTCTTCCCTCACTCTCGTAATAGAACGGTAATCCGACGCGACTATGGAGATTATCAGGCGCAGGACCAACAACTTAACGTGCTTACCAAGGCACGGGTTGCCCCGTGCCTCAGCAAAACACCATCAACCTCCAAACTCCAGGCAAACCTACGACACTCCATACAAACGAAACTATTTAATTACCTACACTACAACCAAAATAACATACTGTACAAATACGTGCGTGTGTGTGCGTGTCCACGCGCCGCGAGAAATAAAAGCAGTTTCTAGAGCACGTTCAACGCTGGAAGAGGTGAGGAACAGTGTTTCGGAGGGAGGCGGTGCGTGTCGCTACTGTACCGTAATACTAATATTTATACTCCAGGTAGCTACAGAGAAACTCCTAATGGAAAAACCCGATAATACTTTTTCCCGACCTGAGAATCGAACACATGACCCCGATACACCTGTGACCACGAGAACACATTACAAACAAATATTACCCACACACACAACAAACACATAAACACAAACAAACACACATACACATAAACACAACACACGCATACACACACACACACACACATTTTTTTACAAAGTCCTTTATCATAAAAACGCTTTTAAATCAAACGTTCTGAACTAGAAAATTCAGTCACACGGTAAATTAAAATGCATAAAACATGCGAGCACATTATGGTGCGCGTTCAAACCACTTTAAACAGATTCAAAATTCACAAAACACTTAATCAAAACTAAATATTCGTTTAGCTGGTTTATTCTGGTAACTTAGTGAATATTTAGTTGAAGTGAGTTAGAGGTGACATAAATATGTCATAATGCCGATGCTAGGCATTGACTAATCTCGTAATCACTTGACCACAATTCATCGAAAGATATTTTCACAGAATATTACTGTAGAACACCAAAAGAGAACGCAGCTTATAATTCTGGCAATTTTATTTCAGTAAATCCTTCGCCAAGTGATTAATTTTCGTATATCATTGTAGGTACAAAGCAATATATTTATTTACACAAACTAATAAATCATTAGTTTGAACAAACATAACCCTAGAATTTATTTGTTAAATGGGCCGTTACTTAAAATTTGCTGGGCCGATATAAAATTGTTTTATACTAGCTACGGCTATTTGTAATTCTAATAGCGTAAATCAAAATTCTCGCTCCAGTTCACTGTATATGGCTGAATCAACAAAAATGGACGATATTTTAAGGGAGATGGTTTATTTAAGTCAACATTTTGTGTAACTCATTGAAGAGTCAAAGTTCATTTCTTTATGGTATGACCTTCTAGGTCAACCTTAGAGGTTGTCGGATGCTTAACCGGACTATCCCGTGGTGCCTTAAAAGTGAATTTAAGGCATCGAGTCAGGTCAAGAAACTTATAAACTAACCGACTACACGCTATGGGCACCCTCTGTGCGGTACGGGTCTAGGCTTAGAGCGTCATTGGGAGAAGGCAGCAAAGGGACAGGTTGGATCGAATCTCGACTGGATCAGATCTCTGTCAAAGTTCAGTTCAAATATTAGCTTTAATAATAGCCGGCAAAACCTACGAAGACCATGTTGCGCTCAAAACATATGGGGTTGGTTGAGTCACGATAGCCGTATGCAAGTAATGGGTACTTGAAGATAGTCGACGTTGCCGAAGCCAGCTCGGGAGAAGGTGGCGATACGAGCTAAACGCGCACTGCGACGGCTGAGTTTGAGGCGGCGCAAGAAAAGAATACCTGCAGAGACTCAGGGTGAGCCTTTACCTAAAAGTGGGACAGATACAATAGGAACAAAAAAAAATTGCCAGCACACTAATTGAGCATGCGCGGAAACGACACAAGTGTAATTTGAGGAATGTTTTGGGACGCATTTTCATACAAGACAGATGGAGGATTTATTCCCTTGACGTCGAGTCACGCCACATCGAGTCCCCGCCACTTCGAGTCGCCGTCACGTCTACTTGTTCTTTTGATATTTACTTATGATTATTTATTTTTTTAAATCTGCCTGGTGCCGCCACGTCGAATTTGACGAAAGGTACAGTCAACGAAATATTTTTTATTTTAATTTATTTTTACAATCTATTCAATTATTGCAGTCTACATAAATAAAAAAAATATGATTTGAATAATTTGTTTCGTTGACTGTATCTTTCGTCACACTCGACGTGGTGGCACCAGGCAGATTTTTTTAATAAAAAGCTTTTTACAAAAAAGACAACCGCCTTCAAAAAGTGAAAAATAACTTTAGCACAGAACACACATTGACTTTAGTTTCGAAATTCAGTGGCTTTGTTCTGTTTGTTGTTTTGTATTGCCACCGACTTCCGAAATTAAAGTCAATGTGTGTTCTGTGCTAAAGTTATTTTTCACTTTTTGAAGGCGGTTGTCTTTTTTGTAAAAAGCTTTTTATTTTCCGCTTTTTAGTACCTCCTTCTCATTCAAATCTATTAAGAAGAGATTGAAAGTTAACTACTACAAAGATTGATGAAACTAAAACGTCGTCTATGTAACATTTTTGGGTATTTGTTGATTTTTCAAAAAGTGCTGAATCAATTTCGATAAAATTTATATGGGACCACCCCTGAAGCATACTCTATCTATAAAAAAAAGAATTTTCAAAATCGGTTTACGTTTGCCTGAGAAATCGCGTAACAAATCGCGCATATACTTAATGCAAATTTAAGACTTATACGGTTTTCTCATGGATGCCATGGTCAGAACTGAACCAAATTAAAATGGGACTACACGGGAAGCACTAGCTTCCAAATAAAAAAAGAATCATCAAAATCGGTTCACCCAGTCCCGAGAAATCAGGTAACAAACATAAAAAAAAAAAAAAAAAAAAAAAAAAACCGGCGAATTGATAACCTCCTCCTTTTTTGAAGTCGGTTGAAAAGAATAAGACTCGACGTGGCGCGACTCGACGTCAAGGGAATAAATCGATGGGGGGTCCCCCCCATCGATTTATTCTACTACTTAAGCGCACTGATTATTCGTGAAGTTTATTTTATTTTATTATAAAAGTTTACGGTTTAAATAAGCGTTCGTTTACAGATGTAGTCGCTAGCCCATCGTATTCTAATTTGTTTATTTCTATCATACAAAATTTCATAAATGGGGTATATAGTATTCTTTTTATAATAATATCATATTATATAACTAAAAAACTGACGATAACATCAAAAACCTACGCCACAAAAGGCATTGCAAAAACAGGTCTAAAACTTTCACTTCAGCTTGATGTAAAAAGACCCAAAAGTTTTAAACTAGTTTTTTGTTCTAAGGCTAGTAAGGCTAGTAAGCACGACTTAGGTATTATAGACATTGGCAATAAGTCTTAAAACCACAAAAAAAAACTATCTTTTTGACCCGTTTGGGGTCATAACCGGTCGTGGGGTCAAAGTGCCCTTCCCCTTGTTTAAGGATATTCTTAAACGGTTGGTTAACACTTCCCGTAATACAAGGGCTGGCTTTTACCTTGGCTAGACGCTAAGCATTACCATCCAACGTGGCAATGCCGCCAGTCTTTTGGGCATATTTCCAGATGACATTGATGAAGAGGAATTTGTTGATGCCATTTTGTTTAAGTGTTTAGTTTAATTGTTATAAAATATAAAAGAACATTGTTATAATTACCTGCTACTTGCAACATCCTCGCGCCAGCGTAAGGATCATTGGCCACAGAAAACTCCAGCATTTCCATAATATGTTCGCCTTTCAAGTCAAAAACTTCAACGTTGTTGTCAAAGGGAGTAGACAGAATCATAGACTCGAAAGTTATCACTGTAATATGAATTTTAAAATACTTTAGTAAAAGTTTAGTAATGAATATCAGCGTCTGGAACGAATAAATTTAGTTTGATGATGAAAAGGGCACTTTAATGGAAGTGAAATTTAATTTTACAATAGTTGGTTTTAGTTTTCTCAAAACGACATTGTGCGAACTTATTATTGTATTTTGAATAATATTAACTTAACGCTTATTAATTTAAAATATATTCTAAGGAAAAGTTTTGGATGTAAATGCACCTGTTTTTGCGGGTTAGTGATGTAACTCCTGAATGAGTTGAATCCAAGTATTTTATTTTAATAATTTTTATATTTTATAATTCTAGTAGTATTTAGTTACTAGTAGGTAACAAAATTGGACAAATATCGACAAAATAATTACATTGCCACCAATTTATCGGTTCAGTGATCACAACACAATTGGAATAATCATTACTATCGAAATGTAGACAAGCTGATTACATTAATGGAAATAATTTACCAGTTAATTCCGTCAATAGTAGCGGACTCACTGCAATGAGTTTTTCATATTTAAAGAGATCAATTTAATGTTTTTAATTATACCTACATATACAAATTAAAAGTCATAGAACAAAAGTTGTTCTTAATAATGTTAGAAGGTATAGTCCTGCGAGGTTATCTACAGATAGTGCCGTTACAGATAATCCATGAAGATGCGACCCACTAGTTTTTGGTCGAGAGAGCCGCAAAGTGTCGCAAGTTTGATCCGTTTTTTTCATCATAATATGCGTGCGCACTAATAAGCAATTCGTACCTACGTATCGACAGCACTACAACACTAGAACACACATACACAGCACAACACAGCTTCTAGCGTGCGGGGGGTTCTAGCGTATGGTTACTTACTCGTAGGCTGCAGTTGAAAATCAGCGTCAAATGACGCACTTTTTGTTGTAAACTGACACCATGCTGAGTTATGGCCCTTTAAAGAATGCGTACTAGCACTGTAAGCGATTAGGAAAACGAGTGGGCCGCGTCTTCATAAATGGCTCTATATTATATACTAGTGTATTATAACAAGTAATCCTGTATAGTGCCCGGGTCATGGTCCTTTACGTTCATCATGCTGAGACAGTTTTCTTACCTCCTTCATCAATATCTACTCTAATTCCACCTTGATTGATGACGCAGAAATGTGCATAGTTCCAGCTGTTGGCTTCAGCTCTGCTTAAAGCCTGAAACAGAGGTTTTTATACTTCATTGGAGAAAACGTGCATGTTTTTGAAAATTCTTTGGGGTTTTCATTTAGATGTTTATGCATAGACACACGATATATTGGTACGGCCAGCAATAAAAGTCGATTTACACTGTTACATTAACATAAAAATCGAGGTTGAACAGACTTGAAGTAGGCATATTCTATAAAATCCTGTCTCAACCAAATGGCGATGATGCGAAGAGTCAGTTCAGGTTCATGGCCCAGATGTGACCAATGTGTATTTAGGGTACGATGGGACTGACATACGTATTGCGATTATAATTGTTCCTAAAAAAAAATAAAAAAAAACTAAATGACAAAATAATACTATGCAATACTTTTTAGTATTTCCGGTCAAAGCTAAAATTTATATTGATTTTCCATAGTTTCCGTATTTCATTTGAAATTGTTCTCAATGTTCATATGCTCAATTGCTCTGATTAAAAAATCTGAAGCGTTAATCAACTTTTGTTGCTGACCGTACAAGGAAATTACTGAGATTATTTGAGAAAGGCTTATTTCATACTAATATTATAAATGCGAAAGTGAGTCAACTGACCGAATTTTAATGAATTCGGTACAGATTAAATTGAGTCCCAAGTAATTATACTTTTTAATTCACGTCTTTGTCTGCATCCGCGATAACCAATATTCACGCAGACGAAGTCACAGGCAAAAGCTATTAAATAATTCAAAAAAAAAAGAAACAGGACTTACTGCATGCATAAAAGCATCACAAATAAAGTTGCCAAGATTGCACTCGGAGCATGCGCAATCTGATGATAGTTGAACCATTGATGTTCCTATTTCTTCCTTAGCCCTTTCCTCAATCAGGGGTAGATATTCGTTAATCTTTTCTAAAACATCTGGCGCTGAAAGTAGAAAAAGTAAAATGTTACCTCGAAGGTTATTACGGAAAACAACTATGAAATTAAGCTACTTAACAGTAATGTCTTGTGGTCTGGTGTCTGTTGGTGGGAGAGATAAATATGCTGCAAGAGTTTCGACGAGCCTTGACATTGTGTATGTGCAAACTGTCCAAAGGTCTGAAATCTTGAACTTATCATGGAGACAACTACTCGTTCAGTAAGCCTTGTTTAATAGAAGTTTTTTCACTTATTATTCTCCTCCATTATCATAATATTTCATGAAATAATTAACAGTGTTTAGCAGTGAGTACAATACATTTTTAAAGATATTACAAGAAGTTATCGTCCGAAAATAACACATAATAATAAAATTTATATATCAGTTATAATTCTGTATATTTTTTTTTAATTATCCCGACGATGTGAAACATGCAATGCTAATTGTTGGAATGAAATCTTCACAAATGCTCCAAATAAGGATCATGCATCATCACTTACGGTCAGGTTAGTTGCGGCCAAACACAAGCTTATAGATTATTAAAAAAAAAACAAAAAGCAAATACGACCCTGACTTACCTTGTTCAATTTCATTTCCAATGTAGTGAGGGTCACCGGCCCATTTAAGCAGGTGACCACTATCGTCAAACGTAAGCTTGATCTCACCTAAATACTGTGTATGCGCTGCTGCTTGTACTATGAGAACCTGCAAACGTCGAAAAAATGAGTATTTAAATAATTATGTTTTGTATTATTTTTCTACCATTGTTTATTATTCAATCTATGTTGTCCCATTACAGGGACATTCTTTCTTCTTTTTAACCCTCTCTATCAAGATCTAATGTGGACCAACCCATCCCGTAAGCGTCAAGTTACATCTCCGCCTGAGGCAGCCACGATGCGTTTTAGCCCATGATCCGTTCGACATGCGGCAGATGTGGCCGGCTCAGTCCCACTTAAGCTTGGCAGTTTTTTGAGTGACGTCGACGATTTGTGTCTTGGAGCGCGTATAATGCATGTACGATAAATAAATAGTTGACATTTGTTTTTACCCAAAATGTGTACAACTCGGTCACATTAACTTTACGCGTTGATGACGTAATTTTGGCTCTCAGGTACGGTGTGACAAAAAAGCATCAACAATTAAACTACCAATTTGATTTTGGGGCATGGATTTTATTAGCCAAGCTTGCAATACATTTACGTATTATTATCTATATCTATACTGGAATGTGGGGGGAAGCGGGCGGGGCCTCGCATTCCAGAGATGCGTCAAGTTAATGTGACCGCGTAGTATTTTGTTGTCACGGTCATGTCTTGCCTTAATGACGTACATGACTGTGATCCCAAATGTTATAGTCCTAAACATTTTACATTTGTGTGAATACTCGTGTTTAGTGTCGTGATGGCCTAATGGTTAAGGCACCTGCCTCTCATGCATAAAGTTGTGGATTCGAAACCGAGCAAGTACCAATGTGGCTTTTTTAACTCATAATATGTACTTTGTAAACCTATCTTGGACATCATTGATATCGGTGAAGGAAAATATCGTGAGGAAACCTGAACTTATAATTAAGACTAGCTTCTGCCCGCGACTTCGTACGCGGATCCTGTTGCTTATGCCAGCGACAACGGAGTCGGCAAAATCGAAGATCTGAAACGTCTGATGTCGAATTCTAAGAGCCCGGGGACGGGAAACCAACGGGATGCGCGAAACGATTCGAGACGTTCAAAAAGTACAATTTTGAATCATACCTCCGATGGCGGAATATGTGTCGTAGTCAATCTTAAGAGTATACGTAAATGCATTCCGTTCCTTATCAACCCAAGGAAGGTCGCTATGCCCTACGGCTATATCTGAGACACATCCGATTCTTCAGATGATATCGACATTCTGTTCAGAGAATGTCGAAGTCGATCAGAATTCAAACGTTCGTTGCGCTCTTCTTCTGTCTCTTTATGCCGTACTTCAGCTATTCTTTCGCTCTCACTTTCTAACTGATTATGAATATTTTGTTGTGTGCGTGTTCGGGACAATGTATGATAATCTCGATCAGCAGTTAGTCGTGCATCACGTTCATCACTCGGTTCAAAAGACCTGTTAGTAGATGTGCGAATACGCTGAGAACTCAAGCGTGATTCTCTATCCATGAACGTCTCCGACTCGCGAGACAATGCGTGACGTTCATGATCAGCGGTCAGTCGTGCATCACGTTCCCCACTTGTCTCTACAGACCTAGAATTCGATGCGTAGATACGCTTGGAACTTAAGCGCAATTCTCTATCCGTGAACGTCTCTGACTCGCGAGACAATGCGTGACGTTAACGATCAGCGGTCAATCGCGCATCACGTTCCCCACTTGTCTCTAGAGACCTGAATGTAGATGCGCAAATACGCTGGGAACGCAAACGTGCTTCGCGATCTGAAGAGGTTTCCACGGAGCGATTTGCAGCCTGATGTTCTCGAACAGCATCAAGTCTCTCCTGACGCTCTTCGGTAGATTCTTGGGATCTTATGATCCTCAATCTTTTAGCTCCTTTGGAACATTGAGAAAGAATTGACCTCTTTCTAGGCATGGTTATAGTTTTATTGTGAAGAGATACCTGATCAATTAAAAACTAAGTGGCTCCCCTGCGTTTCCGGGTAGGCTACCGTGTAAAGAAAATTAAACACTCAAATAACATAAGCAGGAAGTCATATTTAACCAATTAAAAAAAGGGAGTTTTGACCAGTAGAGTAAAATTTTCAATGATATACCAGCGTCATCAAAAATCAGTCCTAAACTGTTACCGCCTTCACCACGTGGAGGTACTCCCAGCTTATTTTATTTTATAATATACAGTGAAATTAGTGACAGCTTTACAGTAAAATTAGTGATAGCTTTGATTTCCACATTAGATGTTTCTGATCTTCGACTTTTATAAGTCAACAGGAAATGCTCATCAGACCGAACAACTTTTGCTAAGACGTCATTCCTCTAAGTGTTATGGTGTAGCTGGGCTCTTGGAGTTCCACATCAGGTGTTCCAGATCTTAAAATGTATTCTCTTAGCAGAAAATGCTCATCACGTGGAACAATTTTTGCTATGGTACCATTTTTGTATCTCTTATAGTTAAGCTGGTCTGTTGCGGTTCTGCATCAGGAGTTCAAGTTTCCAAGATAAATTATAGCCTATATGTTGCCCAGACTTAATACCTATACAACAAAAAAAAAACATTCAAATCCGTCTAGCAGTTCCGAAGATTAGCGTGTACAAACAAACAGACAAACAGACAGAATTTTTTTTTTAGATTCGTGCTCTATTACTGTTTCTAAACCCCCCTCAATTATTACCTTTTTAATATATTCAATGTACAGACACAGTTTTTTACTATTTTATTATATGTATAGATAAGTCTGAAATCGCTAACCCACCTTGAGCAAGCGTGATGATCAAAAATAATAATAATAATTTATTTCATAAAAGTGGTGCATTCTGTTACAAAGTAGGATGACAACTTAGGAATAGTTTACATCTGAGATCTGAATTATAATGTATTGTGTTGACCTAATGGTAACATTACAATTTTGCGATCTGATGTCCTAGCTAGGTTACTTAGTAACCTGTATGTTCGTGCCTTCTCTTTATGAGAAGCGATTGACCTGCAGTGGGACAACTATAGGCTGGTATTATTATTATTATACTCATGTTTAGAAAAATATTCTTGTATCTTGTACCATGTTATTCTCAAAAATTACGTTTTAACATCCATAAGATTCAAAACAACATCTTACTTTTCTTGTTGCCTGTTCCACTACTTCTGGGTAGGGTCCCAATGGAATAAAACTACTATTTACAGGAGCATCTCCATTGTACAACAACGTGTGGCTATGACCTCCTACTATGATGTCAATGTGTGGTCCAGCATGAAGGGCGATTTCTCTGTTGACAAAGTTATTCACTTCAGCATGAATTACTGTGCTACTTACTATTCAGCAATCGCAGATCATTAAAGCCTAAATATTTACTTGCTGAATAAGAAACCTCTTACTTGTCGATATCTAGACCACAGTGTGACAAGACTATAATGATATCCACGCCTAGTGCGTTTAGTTTCTCAGCTTCTTCTCTTACTGTTTCAACTTCATTTGTGAATCTAAGTCGACCAGTGGATGCCAAATTCTGAAAAATATATGAAATATGACTATGTGATTTAATTAATTAAGATCTGTTGACATTGTTGACGTTGACGATGTTGTTATCACGTACCATACTGGGTCAGTTGGAACATTTTTTTTTTAACAAAAACGTCGTTGTTATAGTTTGTTGATTTTGTACTTACATCAGTAGTAGCAATTATGACACCAATGATGCCAATTCTTCTACCTTTTCTTTCTACGATGATGCTTTTTTCGTATAGTCCATGCATTGTCGGTTCTAAATCATCGATGATGTTGGCTGTAACTACTTTGGACATTGCACTTATATGTTCCAAGTAAGGCACGACTCCTTCAATACCATTGTCGAATTCATGGTTTCCTAGTACCTGTGAAAAAACATAATATTCATAATTTTTCTTTGCCACTAACTACTATTGGAAAACCAATTTTTTTTTTAGTATGGGGTTCCTTGTCCAATATTTTCCATACGAAACTACCTTATGGAAGGCGTAGCTAGATTCTATAGTCAATTTGTATCTTATACACTTTCATTCAAAAGTGCCTATGGTGTAATTGAAATAAATAATTTCAATTTGACTTTGTCAGTACATTTATCATTACGCGTACTATTTTGAATATCTAACCTTTAGTTACCTAGATAAAAAATATATTTATTAAAATATACATTACTAGCAAAAAAATTGTCTGTCTGTCTGTTCATTCCAGCTAAGGCAGGTCCGATTTTGATGGGACTTTCACTGGCAGATAGCTGATGTTAAGTGGAGTTTAACTTCTATTTTTCAAAAATAAATACTGGTCAAAAAATTTAAAACTCGTTGATAACCGACATTCACACGAACGAATTCGCGAGCATAAGCAAGTGAAAAATAAAACAAAAACTAACGTGGGCATCATGAGGCAGCATGTTCATGAAATCCTGGGTGACATTCCATCTAAAAATATTGTACCAAATAGTTCCTTGAAAGCTGTCGCCTGCATTGAGGAGGAGAGAATCAGGTTCATCTGTTAGACGCTGACGGACCAAGGTAGCGAGACGAGCGAAGCCCCCGATGCAAGGGTTGACCGATGGGTTACAAATAGTACCCTGTGGGCTAGTCTCCACAAACCTGAACAAAAAATAATTAATAAAAACTGGCCAAGTGCGAGTTGGACTCGCGCACAAGGGGTTCCATACCATCTGTACAACATTAGACACTATATAATAACTTTTTTTTTTGCGGCAAAAACTCACGTTTGTTGTATAGGTACCCCCTTAATTATTTATTTTATTCTGTTTTTAGTATGTGTAGCAACAAAAATACGTCGTCTGTGAAAATTTTAACGGTCTAGCTATCACGGTTCACGAGATACTGCCTGATGACAGACACCCAGACGGACAGTGGAGTCATAGTAATAGGGTCCCGTTCTTACCCTTTTGGGTACGGAATCCCAAAAAGCAGGAACCGTATCAAAAACAGAACTTCAAGAAGGAAGACACAATCGATGCAAATGTATGCACTAAGAAACTAAAGTTATTTTACAATTTTAGCGTAAAATATTGTAGAAGGCTGGTCTGTTCTTGGGTTAAAGAATCAGCATTGCCATACAACGTGGCAATGCTGCCAGCCTGTTGGGTACGTGTCCCGTTGACAGTGATATGGACGAGTTTTTTGATGCCCTTTAAGCTCCCTGCCTTTTCCTTGGAATTGTAAATAATATTATTATTTTGATTTTTGAGATTTGTATGTGCTAAGAAATAATGAAGAAAAACTACCAATAAAACAATATCAGCTGTTGTCATTACATGTGATACGAATGGATATGATTACCCTTATATGAATGTTAATGATAATATAAATGTTAATAGCAATGCAGGAATGTTTGTGTTACTTATCAAAAGACTGTTTATTGGTGTAGATAAATATTAATGTTATAAAGATTTTAGAGCAATCTCTGGATGTCTGCCTTTTTGTTAGATCCATTATGCACTGAAATGTTTTTATTAGTTCCTAGTAAGGTTGAAAAAAAAATGCAGAATGTCTTTTTTTAATATGTTTTAATCTACCCTTGTCTTTTCAACTTATTGTTTATCTTTTGTTTCTTATTTTATCCAAGAATCAATATTTAAATCATCATTTTCTAAAAGCAAAAACACTTAAAACCTTGTTTCTTTAATATAAGCACGATGTTTTTATACTGAGGCAAAGCCATAACAATTCAACTTTGATTTACATCAAATTAACCATAAAAAAATTACAAATAGCAATCGAAGGAAAGCAGGGAGGCCTTTGCTCTGCAGTGAAAAATACCTAAATAAAGAATAAATTCAACCATTTACAATGGTTTCACAACAAAACAGATATGTTACTCGTTCGTCTCTTTAAAAAAGGAAAATATCAACACAATAATTAAAATAAAAAGATTAGCGAAGTACTCACCTCGCGTGGAAATCATTATAATGCAGTATATTCAAATCGTATGCTGACGCACTTTGTGTACTGAATAGAATAAAATGAGAAAATAACAATAATACTCTATGCATTTTAGCTAAACACTAGTAGGTGGCACTATACTAAAATACATAAATAAGAATGTCTAAAATATAGAGACCAATCTACATGAATTGATAAGATAATAATACGATAAGTATGATAAAGTACATTTAAATATATAATAAGGAAACGTATTAAGATAATGAAAACAGTTTATCGAAAATAGTGTCAATTGAGATGCAATCTTTGATGTAATTGCAACTTTGATCGCATGAGTTTGCGGTCTAAAGTGAAATGACACATGCTAATTATTATCATTGCGAAAGTGAGTTAGTTTGTTATGCTTTGACGGATAAAATACTGAACTAATTTTATTGAAATTTGGTACAAACTTATAAGCTTAAACGGCAAGAAAAAACATCTATAGGCAACTTTTTAAAAACCATGACAGGCAGATTAGACCAATCTCAACTGACAGCGCCCGTTCACGAACATGACGCGTGGAGCCGACTGTTACGATATTGAAAGAAAGAAAGAAAAATGTTTATTGACACAGACCATGTGCACACAAAAATAAAAAAATAAAGGTTAAAAAATATCACTGACTTTCTTCTCTTTCATATCTTTCTTCACACAATACGTCCATCTTTTCTTTGGCCTTCCTCTTCCTCTCCATCTATCCACAGTCTGTTATGTTCAAAACTCTTTTGGTAACCAAAGCAATTAAATGAACAACGAAATAACATCGACAGGATTTTTTTTTTTTTTTTTTTGTCATTTTTTTTGAAATTTTTTATTTTCACTTTATTTTAAATTTTTAAATACATATATTTTTATATTTAATTTGTACGTTTAAAGACATTGTTGATTTTAATTGAGTATTTTATGATATTTGCACGTCACAACTTGTGACAAACATGACTGTACTGAATGTTTTTTTATTTCTGCCATCTTGCATGCGTGTTAATCACTGTATGTATACGCGTGTTTTAGCAAATAAAATATTATCTTATCTTATCTTTACTGGTTTATTCAAATAAATATAACTAGGTTTATTATATACAAAGCTTAGAAATAAATATAAACACATAACTAAATTCCAAATTTAACGTATGGTATTTGGACGACGGAACTCTAGGAGGTGATATAGACACCGTTTTGAAAGATTTTCAACTTCTGAAACAGCAATTTCAATCTATTGGCCTAGACCTGAATCCCTCCAAATGTGAAATTTTTCTTTGCGACTCTACCAACAAACAAACAGCTTTAGATAAATTTAATGCCATAGCTCCAGAAATCAAAATTTTAGAAAAAAGCTCACTGCACCTCCTAGGTTCCCCAGTTTTAGAAGATAGTTTCGCACCTTTCATTGACGAAAAAATTAGACGATTTGACGATATTTCGGATAGGCTCTCCAAAATTAATCTACATTCGGCATTTACCCTCATCAAATATTGTTGTTTTGGCCCAAATTTTATGTATTACCTTCGCTCTTCACCTTTATGGAAGCAGCCACACCTTTTGGACAAAATTGATCAAATTATTAAAAATACACTCACTTCAATTCTCAATGTGTCCCTGGATGACCGAGCGTGGCTACAAGCCACACTACCTATTCGTTTTGGTGGTCTCGGGATCCGCAAAATTTCCAGTGTTAGTTTGCCGGCGTTCCTGTCCTCCGTCCACAGCACCGAAAAGTTAACCACAAAAATCTTATCCTCGTCACTGGTTGACTTTGAAGTGCCGTGCTTGACTGATGCGGTGAACGCCTGGAAAGTGGTTTGCCCAAATACGGTTCGGCCCGTGAACCCATCTTCCCAGAGACAGTGGGATGAGCCGCTCTGCAGGTTGGTACGGAATAAACTCATTAATACGTCCACCAATTCTGCTGAGCGTGCCCGCTTGCTGGCTGTGGGTGAGTGGGAGTCGGGCCTCTGGCTTCAGGCACTGCCGTCACCTAACATAGGTACTATGCTTGGTGACTCTACATTCCGGCTCGCTACATGCCTACGTCTGGGCGCTCCTTGCGGGGCCCCGCATCGCTGTCAATGCGGTGCAGTTGTCGACTGCCTCGGTCACCATGGCCTTTCCTGCTGCAAGAGCGCCGGCCGGATAGCACGGCACGCCAGCATTAATGACATCATCCGTCGTGCTCTTGCCTCCGCCGGCGTGCCAGCTGTGTTAGAACCTATTGGCTTGGCACGTGACGATGGAAAGAGACCAGATGGAATGACCATAATGCCGTGGAAGTTGGGTAGGCCTTTGGTGTGGGATGCAACTTGTGTCGACACCCTTGCGCCATCCCATCTTCCTAGCACGTCGTGCTGTGCTGGGGCGGCTGCTGCAGGTGCGGAAAACCTCAAACGGCGTAAATATAACAACCTTCTTGAAAGTTATATGTTTGAGCCGTTTGGGGTCGAAACATTAGGGCCATGGGGCCCGAGTGCTCACCTTGTTTTTAGGGACATTGCAAAGCGGCTGGTCGACTCTTCACGTGACCAAAGGGCTGGCCTTTTCTTGGGCCAAAGAATTAGCATTGCCATTCAACGTGGTAATGCTGCTAGCCTTTTGGGCACTTGTCCCATTGAGAGCGATGCGGACGAGTTTTTTGATGCCCTGTGAGCATTGTACATATTATGTGTTTATATTTATTTCTAAGCTTTGTATATAATAAACCTAGTTATATTTATTTGAATAAACCAGTAAAGAAAAAAAAAAAAAAAAAATCTGGATGTTAGGTATTGCTTATGCTGATCTTTGTGCATATTATTGACGGGTCTTATCTTATCTAGATATGTACCTTGGTATATGTTACTAATTTAAAAGATGATTTGAAAAAAATATCGACCTATCTAGCCGCGGGCGCGGTGTTACGGGCAAGCTGTTATGGCCCCGCTACGTTTTAACCACATTTACACAAAATTTAACGCGTTGAAAACGTTGCGTACACGCAACGATTACGTTACACACACGCGACGATCTCACCACGAACACTGGAGGGACGCGCGGACCGATTGACTTCGCTGGTAATATGATTGCAAATCGCCGGTGTGATAAGGGTCAGGGAAAAAAAATCTTTTTGTTATACCATATTTTTAATATTTTTTATTTTGTCGTTCTTAAATACGAAAAACTGGTTACAATTTCTTTTCTACGCCTGGCAGGGATTGCTAATCGCAATACGCCCTTCTGTGTCTGCGAATACGGGTGACTGATGGCGTATGTAATTCATTAGAACTTCGTAGTCCACTCCGAGTACTTCTACGTTCTTACGGTTTTCACTTATCATCTGAAACAGTTTGGAATGGCAGATATTAAAATTTAGCTTCAATATAGCGGACGTATTTTTTGCATAGGTACTTCAAAATTTACTGCCTCTAAACTTTTATCATACTTTTTTCTATGATTTTTGTTAAACCAAAGTTTGCACTGTTGGACAAAGGCTTCCCCCAAGTGGGGGAGGGGGGGTTGCCGTAATCCCCACGATTACAGGTGTCTTGGAAATCGCAGTGAGGTTGTTACGCGGAAGCCGCTGCTGCCCGGCTTCCAGATTTTCCGTTAGTCGCCTTCTACGACGCCTTCGAGATGAAATGAGTGGGTGCTATTCTGGCCCGGACACCACGGATTATTGCGCTCTACTGTAAACAGTGATTTTTTATACCAAAAGTAAGTCCTTTCCCAGTAATAATTTTTGCTCACTGTTACTTCGTTGTGTGTCTGTTTTTATACACCTCATATAAATGTCAATGTCACTTACGGTAAAGCCATCACCGCCACTGCCTATGAAACTCTGCGACACCACTTTGTAGTATTTGTCGAGCTCGAGGGTTTCATACCGAGGGACGTCACACTCGATACACCTGACTGTGATACTGAGGACCCTCGAGTTTACAGGCCGCGAACCGTCAAACGTAACATGCACACCTGCGATGAGTGACATTTGAAAATGATATGTTATTTATTCATTTATTTAAAGAATATGGAAAACTTACAGCTAAAGCAAACAGATCAAAAACTCTAGATTAGACAGACAGCAAATAACAAGTCTTCACACAGAACAATACTAATTCTATTATACTTTACCACTACAGGGCAAAAGCCGCTTCTCATACAGAGAAGGAACGTGCAGTGATCACAACGCTTGCTCAAGGCAAATTGGCGATTTCAGACTTACATTCTGTCAAGCAAGTACCGGGAATGAATCATCTAAAAAGCACTTTAAACAGATTGTCTAAATTATTTTTGACGCTAAGTGGGCACAACTGTCTTCTTTACTGACACGGAGTTCGTTCGTCACTGGTCATTCTGTTCGTTCATAGTGCGCCATTTTGTCAGTTTATGTTTGTGTGATGTATGTGTGTATGTGTGTGTGCGATTTTTACTATAGTTCAAAATATCGAACAAATAGTTCGTCTTAAATGTTGTATTGCAAGTAGAATTTCGTGTGCAGAAGCAATTAAAATGTTACATAAGGCTTTCAGTGTATCGACTTTATCAAAAAGACGTTCGTATGAGTGGTATAATGCTAAATGTGGTCGAGATATGGTGTAAGATTTGCCTAGTTCTGACCGGCCATCAGCGTTGGTTTTTTATTGAATATTTCCCGGTAATTTCTTGACACAGTAGTATATTAACTATAAGTCTAGGTTTGATGTATAAGATAAACTTAGAAAGCACAAAAATAACATATGTTACATTAGTGGTTGTCTGGAATATTGGTTATAATTTCCTAAATTAAATTTTTTGATCCGCAGTGAATAAACGCTCAATGAATGAGACCAATGGTCCTTCGAGAAACGAGAGATAAATTGGTACTTAAGTCCTTCATATTAAAGGCCACGGCGACGAAACTACAGACGAAGGTAAGTCTTGTTGATAGAGTTTTCTTTGTTGTACACCAGCAAATCAAACAAAACAAGAATATAAAAACGTGTCTTGGGTACAATATAATAGCGATCTTATCGTCGAAGGCAGTATTTCTTGCAGACAACCAATGTATTGAATAGGCTTATTTACTTTATACTATGGCGAATTTTGATATTTTGGCTTTAATAGTAAGGCTCTGGGGGCTGAAACTTTAGGGACATGGTCTGAATTCTTCGGGAAATCGACAATCGACCTATTTTGGGTCGGTCTATTTTGGGCCGATAAATCAATAATGTGGCAATGCTGCCTTCCTTTTTGGCACTTTGCCCTATGAGCTGCCCCCATTTTGTATGTAGATAGACCTTTATTATACATCATTTGTTATTAGTAAGATTTATTTTTTATTTTATAAAGGATTTAAGTTTATAAATCGTTACCTAGCTTAGATTATGTAGATGTTATTCATGGGAAAACCTCAAAATAAGTTTTATTGTAATCATTACCTGCTACTTGCAACATTCTTGCGCCTGGCCAAGGAACGTTCGCCACAGAAAACTCGAACATTTCTTTAATATGTTCGCCTTTCAGGTCAAAAACTTCAACATTATTCTCGAAAGGATTTGACACTATCACCGACTCGTAAGTTATCACTGCAATAGATATTTTTTAAATATGAGTTTATTAATTAAAAACATTACAATGTTTCTTTACTTTGGTTTTTTCATCAGTTTCTTCTATTTTACCTCCTTTATGAATAGTTTCTCTTATGACACCTCGATTGACGGCACAGAAGTGTGCATAGTGCCAATTGTCGGCTCCGGCTCTAGGTAATGCCTAAAATAGTCAAAATCATTTAATTCAAATGAAAGTTTATTTTTGTCGAACTTCGCCCCACTCTTGACATTTCTCTTATACCTTGGTGCGTTTACAAACGTATAAACTCACATACATAATCAACCAGACTCGGAACCACTATTAGTAGATTATACAAACATCTGAAAAAACTTTGACTGGTCGCGGACCATTAATCGCAAGGACAACAGAACTATGTAACATCTTTGCCACTGTTATTAGTGGCAAAGATGTTACATAGTTCTGTATGTGTGTTCATATAATGTTTAGAAATAAAAAGAGCAATATTGTTACTCACTGCATGCATAAAAGCATCACAAATAAAGTTGCCGAAGTTACATTCAGAACAAGTGCAGTTTGCTGATAACTCTACCAAAGATGTGCCAACTTCTTCGTTAGCTCTCTCCAGAATCTCCGGCAGATATTTGTCAATCTTCTCCAAAACATCTGGGGCTGGAAGTCGTGAAATTGGTATGTTAAAAGGTAAGGTTTTATTTAAAAAAATAACGCAACCCCACACGAGGATCTTTTCCTGAATCGTGGGTGCGAAACATAAACTCGCATACACAAACAATCAGACACGGCACCATTTCTGTATGTTACTACTGCATCGTATCGTCTAAATATTGCACAAAATATAATATTATGAACGTTATCCATGAGTGTGTGTCCTCACATTTATGAGACTATTTCAATTTATGAGGACTCACTCGATTCGATTGCAATCCTTCTGATAATGACTTATAACAGAGGCCGTATGTAAACTACTATTGGAATAGAATAGAATAGAGTTTTATTTTGCAAATATGGGTAATACACAATAGTTGTTTTTACCCACCTTGTTCGATTTCATTTCCAATGTAATGAGGGTTACCAGTCCAATTCAAAAGGTTTCCAGTACTATCAAATGTCAGTTTGATCTCACCCAAATATTGCGTATGGGCTCCCGCTTGTACTATCAGAACCTACACAAGTTGAATAATGGTATCATCAGTAGTTCATAAAATTCTTCGGATTGTTTAAGCTTAAATTCGAAATATCTTACTTTTCTGGTGGCTTGTTCCACTACTATAGGGTAAGGACCGTATGGAGTAAAAGCACTATCTTCAGGAACATCTCCATTAAACAACAACGTGTGGCTGTGACCTCCTACTATGATGTCGATGTGAGGGCCACCATGAAGAGCAATTTCTCTGTTGACGAAAATATTTACAGTAAACTGTACTTCAGGTACCTGACCCACCGACGATGAGAAATTGACAAGCTATGGAATAGTTTCTCGCTCAAGAAACGTACAAGTGACGATATTAAGAGATGTATTTATATTGAGTAGTTGAACTCTCTCTACAGTCGTTGGTCGCAGTGGTAAGTGCTATAAAAAATACTCGCTCAGCGATGCTCGCTGGGAGGACTCTCGCTTGATATACGTGCATAACAGCGGACGCGGCAAGTAGAGCGATTAATCGCCCGTCGCTCTCTTACATTCGCTTATAACTCAACGACAAACATATTGGAACTACACACTCGCTTCTCCCTAAGTCGTCAAGTTTCTAGCTCCAATCTCTTCTCATAGGCGGTGGTACAGGTGCCGCAAATTTAACAATATCAACATTTTTAAAACTGACAATAATACAGACAAACATTTTAAGTAAGAAAGGGTTTACTTGTCTATGTCTAGACCACAGTGTGACAAGACTACAATGACATCCACGCCTTGTGCATTTAGTTTATTAGCTTCTTCTTTTACGGATTCAACTTCATCAGTGAACTCAAGATTTCCTGTAGACGCTAAAATCTGAAAACAATTAACCTATAATTAGTAGGACCTGCCGCAGTTTTAATTTATTTTTAGTAGGTAATACGAATTCCTGGAGAGGTAAACAAAATACAAGTTACATAAGTTCCGGATATTACGACACCTACAATTTAAACAGCATATCAAAGAAATATAATTTACACCAACCGAAACGCAATTTCCTGATTTTTATTGTCATCTCGATCGAATTCGGTTTGTTTGGACCCAAATCCATTCAAATTGAAATAACAGCAACATTTTCATCATTTATTTCTTCATAGCAAAGTTTTTATCAATTAAACTTGTACTTACATTAGTAATGGCTATTATAACACCAATAATACCAATTCTTCTACCATTTTTTTCTACTATGATGCTTTTTTCGTATAATCCTTGCATTTCCGGTTCTAAGTCATCAATAATGTTGGCTGTAACTACTTTGGCATTTAAATGTTCCAAGTAAGGGACGACTCCTTCAATACCGTTATCAAACTCATGGTTTCCTAGTGCCTGTAAAGAAAACATAATACTCATAATGTTTATTTTGACACATACTATTGTAAAACTAGCTTTTTTAAAGACTTTAATAAGGAGTTTCTTACTCATTTTACTCTATATAAAACTTCCTTTTCGTATGGAGAACCAGATTCAATTCTATTTTGTACCATGAATGGTTGAAATTTAAATGATTTCACTTTGTCAATAAACTAATCATCACGCGTACTATTTTGAATTTTTTGAATCCGTGTGGCGTTGCGCGCGATTTGCACCACCCCGTTGCTACCCGTGGGTGTCGTAGAATTCAACAGAGGTATATTGACCAAAGGATGGACAGCAACGTCCTTCTGAGTACTATAACACCTACTGCGATCACCAACATGCATCGGCCAAGCATGACCATTACGTCTGAAGCCCCTCTTGGGGCAGACCTTTTCCCAGTAGTAGGGATCTAAAGGTTGACATGACGACTATTTTGAATGTCTAACCTTTAACTTTAACCTTTAACTACCTACACACAAATTATATTGCTAAAGCAGCTTTTACTATGAATACAACATCAAAAGTAATACAAAACTAACGTGAGCATCATGAGGCAGCATGTTCATGAAGTCCTGGGTGACGTTCCATCTAAGAATATTGTACCAAATTGTTCCTTGAAAGCTGTCGCCTGCATTGAGGAGGAGAGAATCAGGTTCATCTTTTAGACGCTGACGGACCAAGGTGGCGAGACGAGCGAAGCCCCCGATGCAAGTGTGAAGGGATGGGTTGCAGGCTTCTCCCGTAGGACTGGTTTCAACAAATCTGAAATATGGTCATGTTGTTGCTTTCATTGAAAATGAAAAAAAAAGTTTAAATAGAAAAAAGTAGAATTGCTTATTACTTTCAGTGAAAAATATTTATTACACTGTATTGGGACAAAAACAGTTCCACTTAACGTAATGACCGTGTAAAGGCAAAATACTTTTCATGAAATAGACAAATGTGAGCGTTAATTTAGCAAAATTATGGTTGTCTATATCTTAAATCTATGATATCTACATTACGACAGCTATTTTATAATAGGGAGAGCAATTCTTTTGAACTTCAAGTGTAGAAGCGGCAATATATCCAAGTCGAAAGTATATGTTATGTTTTAATAAACTTTTGTGTTAACAATTTAAATGCACAGTAATATCATAAAAGTGATAGGTACATACCTTGCATGGAAGTCATTATAATGCAGTATATTTATTTCATATTCTGACGCACTATTAGCACTGAATAATACGAAATAAGAAATAATCAGCAATAATCTGAACATTTTAAGTTAAAGCGACATCCGTGTGACCCTATGTAATTAAAGTGACTAAATTACTTTAATTAATCTACATAGATAATTTTGCTTATCAGTTAAAACAACGATAATAGCGTAGAAGATAATAATTATTGCGATCAGAAATAATCTGACTTGAGATGCGATTTTAGAATTAGCGATAATAGGTAATCGAAGGCAAATCACGTCGCGGTGCAGCTTGAGTTGTAAAAAAAACGGTTTCTTTCAAGAGTACGAAAATAAAAATATGGTAAGGCGGTTATCGTATATGAGTTGATATTACATTTTTTTTTGTTTTGTAAGAAAATATCATTTGTTTTTTACTAAATAGTACATAAATGTCTTAAAATAATTGGCAACACCCACTGAAGTTTACCATTTACGGATGGGGATTTCCCTAATCATCGTTTGGTTTATGTTTTGGTTGAATTGCGTCAGACTGCAGAATTGCAAAAAGCTTAACATTGAGAGTTCGTTATATTTATATATATAAAAACAAAACAATCAAAAGTGTTTCATTCCATTTTCATTTTTTCTGAAAAAAAACCCAAATGTAGAAAAAGAACGACGGTGCCAAGTATTTTTTCATGTTTTTTTATCAAGATTGTGAAAAAAACATTTAGTTGCAGCATGAGTGATTAAGATCCGTGTTAATGAAATCCGTACTCCTACACTACATCTTATATATAAAAATCTTCTGTGCGTGTGTATGAAAGTGAACTCCTCCTAAACGGCGGGACCGATTTTGATGAAATTTATTGTGTGTTGTCCAGTGGATTCGAGAATGGTTTAGATTTACAATTGGACCCGGTAGGTGGCGCTGCAGTCGAGTTGTAGGACTTTTTTATTATATGGGCAGGACAACGTCTGCCAGGACCGCTAGTATTATTATAAAATAAAAATGAGTTTGTGATCGTTTAGGCTAATTTCTGGAAATACTAGTTCGATTCTGAAAATTATTTTGCTAATACAGAGCTACCTCTGAGTGATAAAGGGAAGGGTAATTAAGGATCGGGACGAAGTCGCCGGCTAAAGCTAGTACTATTAACAACTATAAAAATAAATGTAGGTTATCATGAACTGTGAACTATATTGTAGGTATTACAAGAAGTGCAGTGTAGAATTCTGCACGAGTATTTTGTAATTATTTCTCTTGTATACGGGCAACTTAAATTCTCAACTCTGGACAAAGTTGCTCAAAAACATCAAGGAATCTTACTGAAATTCCAACATGAAAAATTTACAATACAATATCGGCCATGATGGGCGATTACACGCGAGCACGATCGTGTGGACGGGGTACTCGCCTGTACTCGACCATCATGCCCCGTAATCGTCGTCGTAATTGAGGCGATCGGCGACTTGTCGGTTTTTTGGACACATATCAAAGGGAATCGCTTGTAGTTACGAGCGCGTGCCCACACGATCGCCGATCATGGACATTCACCGGAGAATAGCGAACTGTGAGGACGTCGCGCGCGTTTTTTTATTGAATGTATAATACTGTATATTTCTTATAATGTGTATTTTATTATATGAATGTATTATAATGTTATTAGAATGTATATTCTATATAAGGGAATAAAATATTTTCAAGTGACAAGGCAGATTTAAAACTAAGATTTATTTTCTCCAGGCACTCTTCGAACTGTGAATCTATAATTATGTTCGCATAGCTAGACCAAATGTGTATGGATAAAAGCAAATATTTTAATTTAATTTTATTTAAAACAAATGTAGATTATGATGTTAGTAATACCTTTTATCAGCCTAGGTCCCTAGGGTATTTTAGGAATGATCACATCTATCTTCTATAGTAAAAGGAGAATCTGACTGACGGCTTTCATTTAATATAATTTTTAATATAAGTATAATTATTATTCCCCATTACGATGAATGCTCAAACACCACCATCTTCTCTTCTTCCATTTTATTTCCGCAACTTTTCTTTCAACTACATTCATAAAATGATTGTAAGTATACGGAAATGAAATTAATGGTAGCTGCAGCTATAACCTCCACGTCCATCTTGAACGCTTGCCACTCAATAAATGATCACAGGTGATTGTGTGGATGCAAGCACGATGATCGTGACAATTACGTTGCCGATCACAGACGATCAACGAGTGCCGATCATGGCCGATTGTGTAGAGGAGGCATTAAGGAGCACCCATATTATTATTATTATAAATGCGAAATTAAGTTTATTTGTTTGTTACGCATCCACAGCTAAAATAATGAACCGAATTTGATGAAATTTGGTACGGACTAAGCTAGAAGCACAAGATAGGATATACTGCCACACTCAGAGACGTCACTTAATAATAATGAATCATTAACTTTAATTGACCAACATAACTTGGGACATGTCAACAACAATATTTAGATTAACAGCGTTCCAAGTTATGTTGGTCAATTAAAGTGAATGATTCATTATTAAGTAACGTCTCTGAGTGTGGCAGATATACTACTACTACTACTACTTATTATTATTAATATTATTATTAATTCGCGACTTTGTTTGCATCCGCGATAACCGGCATTCACGCGGACGAAGTCGCGGGAAAAAAGCTAATAAGAAATAGTATTGCCTGACAACATTTCAAAACTGACACGTCCTGAGTCCAAATATATATTTTTTTATTTCTTCATTACTGAGAAAAATAAGAAAAACCAAAAAGCATGTGATGACGTCACATATACGGTGGAATGAGGTACTTAGTTTACCTTTGCATTTCAATAGTTTATATGAAAACATTAACGTCACATAAGACACACGTCAATGTCACATATATGAAGTCTAATAATAATGATGATAGTTTTTTGACGGGCCACAGTAAACCAAAGGATAAAACGCTATTCCACCGTAAGTATGACGTCATTTAGCGCTTACGTCTTTTTAGAATACACCTAATTTCAAAGTTAAAATTATGAATGAAAAGTACATAATTTTGAAAAACGGAAAAATATGGGTCCCTTGATTTGTATCTACTTTTATATAACGTAATAATACAAGTAGGTTAAAAATATGAAATGTTGTCAATTTTTGAAGCCAAAGTTGCATTATTTTTATCGATTGTCTTGGGATGGGCATAAGAGGAGGGACGAAATGCATGTGACCAAGAGTTTTGAATATAAATGTTGATGAATGGATAAAAGAGGAAGGTAAAAAATGGTGATATCATGACGGTTGACAGAACGGAATGAAAGGAAAAAACCAGCCAAGTACGAGTTGAACTCGCGTGAAGAGGGTTCCGTAAAATGCCAAAGTCAAATGTTTTTATTCAATTGTGGTATGTATTACAATAGGTGTGAATTTTGAATCTACTTCTATTTCCGTAAGTGAATGAAAAAATTATATTGAGTTTACCACTTTATTTTTAAATGATAGAATTCTTATAGGTTTTCCTGTAATCTACAAGCAATTAACTTTTTTTTTTTTTTTTCAAAATTTTAGGCTCTGTAGTTTCGGAGATCAGGAGGGGAGTGGTCAATTTTCGTCTACTTTCATGAAAAAAATCATTACATTTTATTTTAAAATAATAACAATCCAATCAATCAATCATCGATTTGAGATCCTCATAACGAGCCCTTTCATTTGATATATGACACAGTAAGGTTTACAAAACTTTTATTTTAAATTTCCTAATTGGTCACCCGAAAATGACCCTTAACTAAAAAAAATATATTTATTTACTTTGGACATCTGTGTTTGACTTATAAGATTACACCATTCTACCAAATTGATTTGGTCCAGTAGATTCGGAGCAAATTGGCTGTGACAGACGGACGAACAGACAGACGCACGAGTGATCCTATAAGGCTTCCGTTTTTTTTTTGTTCGGAATCCTAATACGACCTCAAGTAACATGGTAGGGGCAGGAAGATGAGATGATGATGATTATGATGATGTTGCGAAAGTAATTTGTACAAAACCCTATCTACTTATTGTTCCACAACCACCGACAACAGTTGCCAGTAATTGCCCGTTTAGAACATTTTAAATCGTTCCTTCTAATTACCCAGAGGTTTTATCCTAAAATAACGCATGAGTTGGTCTATATCAGCAATAAGCCGGGATTAGCCACTCGAACCGGTTCCTATCTTAACGCGGACCACTTGGCAAGCTGCCAGGTCCCGACTTTTGAGGGTCTCTGCATTGGAAGATATGAAGCTTGCACTGTGGGCGGTTCAACTTTACTGAATAAATGGGACTATAAAAGTTAGATGCTCTTGGTTTTAATATCTGTTTTTTTTCTTTGTAACATTTCTGGCAATATTGTTGAAGTTGGTAAACACAACGTACGCAGGGATCGTCTACTGTTTCAATATTTGTAAATAATATGTGAACACTAGTGTCTATGAACAAACTTACCTGTCATTTCTTAACTTGTAATACTTTGCAACATAATGTAATATAGTAGTTTTTATGCAAGGTAGGTATATACATCGTATTCACGCTTAGTTATACGATTCCTGTAAATGCAAAATTTTTGTAAAATGTTGTCAATTTTTTTTTTAAAGTGGTTTTTTAACGGTATGGAATTTCTTCCCCATTTTTCTCCATACGAAAGTACCTTTTGGAAGGGGCAACTAGAGTCAATTTTTCTTATATTATGACCACAGATATAGATAGACCTAGATAACGCAAGTGTCACGATCTGTATGAAAACCAAGCGTGCCATTTTTTCGACGTCACAATGTAATACGAATGTTTTGTTTTTCCTAAATTTGGTATTCCCAGGTATTACTGAGGGTATTAGATTAAAAATAATTGTTTTTTTAAATTAATTACGCATAATATTAATCACAAAATGACTTACAGATGGAAGGAAACGTTTACTTTATTTTTTTACTTACGATTTTTTATCGTAAGTTAGGCACGAAAATAGGCACGTGTTAGATTTATACCGATGTAATTAATATATAACAACGTAATTCGTGTTGTAATATAAAGTAATAATTAATTTCTGATTAAATGCAGTAGAAGTAGGGGAGAGTAGCCCAAAACGGGTAAGCTAAGGTTGATGATAAAAGAAAACCACTTATAGATGCAAATTGTACTTTTATTTTAACATTTTGAAATGTTTGGTTTTTAGGGACTATAAAATAAATGACAAATGTAATAATTTTCTACTTTAAGAATATAAAAATAACAAAAAACTTTACCATTCGAATTACCCGTTTTGCCCGTAGGGTGGGCCTAAAGCAGGTAGGGCTTTTGGGCAAAGCGGGTAGAGACTTAATTAATGAGATCAACGTCAATCAATGACTAGAACTACTGTTTCATAACAAGTTTAGCTCGTACTTTCTATTTATAATTAAAAGGATGTGTAATATGGTTTCTCTCAGCATATTGGAACACTAGTTTCAAGAATTCAGTTTTCGTTAGTCCAAAAAACAGATTATCCATATGAAACAGATACTCAACGAGCTCTGATTCTTGAGCTGCTGTAAAAACTGTTGTAAATCGTCCTAGTTTTTTTTTTGGACATCCCTTCTTCACATGTCTCTGCAAAGTCGAGAGATTGATTCCATATTTTTTAGCTGCACCATTGACGGAAGTTTTGAGAGCTTCTTCTATCGCAAGCTTCATAACTCCCTCGTCCCACGATGCATTTGCTGTCTTTCTTTTATATTTATTAACCATCTGCAAAAGTAAAATTAAGTAGAAATAAAAGTACCTACTAATAAGCACTCAATGAAATTATACAGGGCAAAGCGGGTATGGGCAAAACGGGTACCCGCTTTACTCCTACCCTTTTTGCCCACAAGCATGTATTCTTTTCAAACCACTCATAACCTTAAATCCGAAATAATATACGCCAAACTATTGCACAAATAAAACGACTATTTATTGCCAAATAACAACACACAACTAGTAAGAACATATCGTAGACCATTTTCGAGTATTCAAAAGTAATGTAACTTGATTTTTTTTAGTGAAAATAGCAAAAAACTTTATTTTTGTCTTACCGTGAACTGGTGTCCGCCAGGGAAACGCGCCGACTGCCCGTGATTGGCCAGCGGCAGGGGCCCCGCTCTGCACGCACACATTCTTACTAACAATAACGGCGCGTAATTTAAAACGCATACCCGTTTTAGGCGGACTACCCGTTTTAGGCTTACCTCCCCTATAGTAAATACCATCATTTTAAATAGAATAAAGTGTGTTTAAACTTTGGATAGCAAATAAGTATGAATCACATTTGCTTGTCATCGTTCTTCTCCCATGAATCATACTTGTTTATCGCCGCTTATAAAAGCGAGTGTTCCGACTTCATAAAGAGACTTTTGATCGAAACGTTGATCGGTACGGAGCTCTCGAAGAAAATAATAAGATAAGTATAACTATGATGATAACTATGAAAGGCTATGTATATGTATAATTTTAATATTAAATTATATGTACCTAGTTGTTATGACATGAATGATGTAACCTAAATTTGTAAAATATTACTGATTTTAAAAGAGTGTTCATGGAGTTTCTTGCTCGTTCTTCTCCATAGAAATCTACCCTTTGGAACGAGCAACTAGATTCAACTTTCTGACTGACTCTGACAATTCAAAAGTACCTGTAAAAGGTTGAATTGAAATAAATGATTTTGAGTCTGAAATATTACAATAAAATATGTTTCCTAAACAAAGTATTTTCATTTCACTATTCTGTTCTAAAATAATAATATTCTTTGAGTATATAAGTATGTGTATTTAATACAGAGCTATTAATTGTGCTTTTTAATGTTGCCATATTTCCCAATTATACCCTTTATTCTGACACACGCGAAGTAGTTGCTTTTGCGTTATCTAGGTCTATCTATATCTGTGATTATGACGTTCATAAGTGCATTTGCATGTTCTAATGGAAATAAATTATTTGACGTTCACTTTGTAGATATGCTTTATTGTACCACAATAGAAAATTTTTAGGACTCAGGTACACATGAACAGTAGAAACAGAAGTCTTATTAGACATAAACACAAAGCCGGTTAGCAACACCGGTGCAATTACATTGATGACTCAGGAACGATCCAATTAGGCTTTTTGTAGAATAATGACGTAATCAAGCAAAACAAGCTCTAACGGCAGGTGATTACACAAACTACTTCTGTGTAATACGTATACACTGCCACAAAAGTAAATAAGGTTGAAAATCCTGTACTCTGAGCAGTCACCGTCAAACATTTTGGCTCGCTCGTTAAACCACGTGAATAGCAAGAACGTGTCAATACTAGTACATTGCAAACGCCGGCTTTTCGTTCACAAAATTTGCGGCTAAACAGAGCCTTAATGAAAGCCGCATAGCACTTTATTTATGTACTTAGTCAGTGAATGGATGAAGGCGTAGTTGAAAATGTACCTTACGAACTTACATTTCAAAATCTCACTAAGATTTTTCTCTCCGAGCTCTGCTGAGAAATAGATATATTTGATAACTTTCCTTGAGTGTTACAGATAAATAGTTTTCTATAGTATGTGTAGTATGTTTAAGTTTAAGCTTTGATGTTATCCTGTTTATTTTTTTATGCGGGCAGTACTGTGTGTTCACACCATCTTTGCCAGTCTGTTTTTTATAACTGAAGACTTGGCTGTCTGTTTCACTTACCATTTTTATTCTGTTTTATTTAACTGTAAGTCTTCCATACTTCATAAATATATAAATAAATAAAGTATCAGGATGGTATCTATACTATCTATCTTCCTGGTCTTATACCATGTTACTTGGGGTCAGCGCCATCATGCTTTCACTGACTTTCTTTTCATTCATCAGTCTTCACACAATCTATTTCATATTTTCTTTGTCCGGAACGACTATTCACAAACTGCCCCTCCTCTGATCATTATCCCTCCGTCGACTTCTACGACACCCACGGGTAGATGTCATCATCATCATTTCAGCCGAAAGACGTCCACTGCTAGACATAGGCCTCCCCCAAGGGGGGGGGGGGAGTCATAATCGCCACGCTTGGCAGACGGGTTAGCGATCCCAGTATGGTTGTTACAAAGGCACAGAGAACGCTGCTGCCCATTCTCTGGTGAGTCCCTTAGTCGCCTCTTACGACACCCACGGGAAGATACGGGTGGTGCTATTTTTTACGCCCGACACCATATGGAATAGAAATGGGGTAGAAATGCGGTGGCACTGTATTGTTAAAGAATATGTTTAATAGTATATGTATTAGAATTCCACGTCGGCTATATCACATTAATTTCATTATCATCAGCCTATAGCAGTCCACTGTTAGCCCCTAAAACCCTCTAAAATCTCACGCCATTAAATTGAATCCTCGGCAATTCTTATTCAGCTACGCTCCGAAGGTCATTGCTCCATTTACCCAGAAGGCGACCTACCTCACGTTTGCCAATTTGCGGTTTCAACCCCAACGTCCATCGGTTCTAATGCCAATATTTACTAGCCTTCTACGGATAGAAAATGGACATATTATTTGTAGGTAATATCATTAACAATCTATTATCAACTTAAAACTTTAATTATTAAGACATAACAATACTAGAATTTATAGTGGTAAGGTATATTGTAAAATATAATGTAATGTGTATGTGTATGTATGTATGTAATGTATGTGTGTGTTGTATAAATTAATAAATAAAATAATAATTGAGTACTAAGTAATAATAATGAATTGAGGAACAGTCGTTTGGCTGATGTCTCAAAGGCTCGATTCAGAAGTCATGCAGTACTTCTGGACACGACCCACAATATTAGGAGACAAGCATATGCCCGCGGCTTCGCTCGCGTTAATTTAAAATATTGACAATCTATTCGGGTTGTACTCTGCTTGTAATAATATAATTCAATCATGATTCGAAAGACATGTGACGCCATCTATCGCCATAAAAACATTGTTTTACTCGGGAACAGTACTTTCATCGGGATGAGAGGTACCCTGGGTCTGTTTCTGCACACCTGACTACGTATGTGTAAAATTTCAGAATTATCGGTTTAATGGTTTAGGTGTGAAAAGGTAACAAACAAACTTAGTTTCGCATTTATAATATTAGTGAAAATTCCTCTTTCTCAACATTAGTTAGGATTACACTTTCTGGGGGGCCGCCGGTACCTTGGACCCTGTTCCCGACATCAGCGATAACTGAGTATTCTTTTCAATATTTTTATTATTAAGTATAGATATTAATGTTTAAAACTGTTATTGACATGTACACAAATGTGGGAACGAAACTGAATTAAAACGAATTGAATTTAATGTTTTTGTTTTTGTGTTTTTCTTTTTTTAATATGGTTGTTTTATCATGTATTTTATGATATTCTTTGTGCGCGCCGTGCCGATCAGTCTTTTTGTGTGCCTCGGAACTATGAGTGTATGATATATATTTATAGTTCCGAGACAGTGTCATGCCGGCCAACGCTAAAAACCAGCGCCGTGGTTCGTGCCTTGCTGCGCGGGCCAAGGCATTTATGCTGAGCGTTGGCCGTTTCTCGCGGTGGTGACGCGTGGTTCCGACTAGGGATATAATTGTATTTTTGTTTATTTTTTTTAATTTTTTTTTTTTTTTCAATTTAATTGTTTAGTTTTAAGCTTGTTATGTAAGTGCGTCACTTCCGTGTGAATACGCGGATTTTCTTTCTTTCTTTTTCTTTTCTTTCTATAACGGATTAACTCGTTTCGATGGCATACGGCCATCGAAACTACTCGGACGAACCCGACAACACAGTGAGTTAATCCGTTGTTCTCAATCTATAATGTGTAACAATACTCACGTTTCGTTTAATGAAAGAATTCCTATAAAAATACTCAGTCAACTCCATAAAACACAGAAGCACATAAAATTAAAATTATCGTTCAATTAATTACTGGAATGTTATTATTACAGCAAACACATTCTCGTTTATTTTCTACTGAATAAGAAACGAGATCCTAAGCACACATGATTAAAATTTAAATGTTTGTACGGAACCTCTCTGGATTACGAGAGGGACACCAGTAAGCTTATGTGAGTAATTTACTTGATTATTATGAACACTGGATTTAAGTACTGGAGTGCTAATCTGTTTGGGTATGTGGTGATTAGAGCGGTATTTTGTCGCGACTGGACATTTAAGAGATGTGTTATTTGGTTTGTGTTAAGCTATAGATAGATATTTATGAACTAATTGATAAGTTTTTTTTAACCGACTTCAAAAAGGAGGAGGTTATCAATTCGTATGTTTATATATTTTTTGTATGTATTTTCGGGCATAACTCCGTTTGTTTTTCGAAGTGGTCACACGTAAATTTTATCGAAATTGATTAAGCACTTTTTGAAAAATCAACAAGATCCCAAAAAAATACATAGATGACGTTTTAGTTTCTTCAATCTTTGGAGGACTTTTAATCACTGTATTAACTGTGTCGCCGTTTCAATGAATTTGGATGTTAAGGCGATACTAAAAACCGGAAAATAAAAACTTACAAAAAAGACAACCGCCTTAAAAAACTAAAAAGTAATAAATAACTTTTGCACAGAACACACATTACTTTTGTTTCGTAAGTCGGTGGCAGTACAAAACAACAAACAGAATAAAGCCACCGCCACCGACTTCAGAAACTAAAGTAATGTGTGTTCTGTACTAAAGTTATTTTTCACGTTTTAGTTATTGCAGGCGGTTTTCTTTAAA
Source organism: Charanyca ferruginea (assembly GCA_947361185.1). NCBI lineage: Eukaryota > Metazoa > Arthropoda > Insecta > Lepidoptera > Noctuidae > Charanyca > Charanyca ferruginea. The sequence goes on along the minus strand of OX376077.1, from coordinate 15,271,713 downwards.
AAAAAAGAAAGTTTCTATTACATACGAATTAGCTTGTTTTTGGTCGCAACTCACCTGATCTTAAGCGAAGCGGCCCAAGGTGGAAGTGTGGAGGTTTGCAAGATACTTGCAAACTTTTGTGCAAGTTAATTGCCCCGTTGGTGTCTGCCCTGGCCTAGTGATATTGATTTGTTTCCATCTGGAATTTCTCAATAGCAGCCTCAGGAGTTTCCGTTGGTTTTACGCTTGATCTCACCTCTGTCGACTTGCCGTCCCTTCGAACTTTGAAAGTGAGGGAGTGCATCTGTGCACGAACACTTGTGCACTATATCTTCTACGTAGTAGGCATTACAACCGTCGTCACACCTACGACACTCCAAACAAACGAAACGATTTAATTACCTACACTACTACCGAAATAACAGACTGTACAAATACGTGAGTGTGTGTGCGTATCACAAACGCAATTTTGGGAGCACGTTCGACGCGGGCATAGGTGAGGAACAATGTTTCGGTAGGAGGCGGGGCGTGCCGCTACTGTACGGTAACAGTAATATTTATACTGTGCTGTCATGATCAAAATCAGGTCCACATTTTTTTTTCATTTGTGCATGTAACTATCTAGCCTTAGCTTTATTATATAAGATTTTGTACCTTTTACTAACTCTGTACGCAAAATACGCGCTGAGACCTGTAGGTCGATTCTGTAAAATTCTAACAACAACTCGCATCTGACATCACTATTCACTCTCACTTCGCATAAGGTTCAAAATTACCTTGATATATTTGACACTTTGAATCGGGTTCGAGTGCGAAGTGAGCGTCGAAATGACGGGGAAATTACCTTACAGAATACCACTAAGTACTTACGTCATCTCATACTTTATCTGTCAAATTCTCCCTGTCAATTTAGTTCGACTCACTGACACGCTCGCAAGGGTGGTGCTAGTGTAAATTCGAATTATCAACCTAGTTTTTAGAATGCCAATCAAGAAACTCACAGCGATTCTGATTCGAAGTTTAGAATGAGGTATTACAGAATCACACCCCTGGAGTTGCGGACACCAGCCCGTTATACCATACCATACCTTTAAGCAACTTCATTCATTAATATATTCTCACCCTACTGCACCCTTATCTCTACCACCTATGTAGGTACCAATCGACGTAATCCAAAACCCAATGTTAGTGCGTATCAATTAGGGTTTAATACTAACACGTTCCCTAGTTCTATTCGACAGGTAACTTAATCTCGTTCGGGTCGAAATGTGGGTCGAGTGGGATGAATTGAAAGGTAGGTAGGGTACAATAATTCATGTTTATTATGTATGGAGGTAGATGGAGATTTAAATGACAAGGATTGACTACAAATCTGGATTTTGGGTGTCGTTATTGTTATTGAAATACTTGGAATATTGCTTGTATTCTGTAGTTAATTGGACAGAGGTAAAGTTGACCTAGATTTATTGGAAACTAGCTAACTTAGCTAACTTCGTCTGCATAAATGTAGGTTACCTGCGGGGGTTTAATTTTTTTGCACGGAATCCTAATTATTTTGTTAAAATAGGAGTCCTGTGTATATTATCCTTAATAATATAAACATTCTTCCAGTCCAGTGAAAGTCCCGTTAAAATCAGACCACCTGTTTTGGAGGATAGCCGGAACAAACAAAGACAAGAAAATAAAATATAAAAAAAATGGTTTTTGGTATGTATTTGAAACGTGTTTAAACGTTAACATATACAAATAACATTTTACAAAATAAAAAAAAATGTGTTAATGTTATTTTGACACCGTAAAATTTTATTTATTTGGACAAATGTATAGATAATTGTTCTACAATCGATTACACGATTGTATACCAAGCCAAAGGTGCCTAATAATTATAGTTTTTATCAATAATTTTATTTCACTAAACAAAATCTACAGAGGATACAGGATTTTAATTTATAGAATTTTCTGTATTATCTTTAAATAAATGTAACAGTACATTGGAGTGGCGACCGCTGGACGCAAAGTCGGAGGGTCCCCCGCAACGTGGACCGACGATCAGGTCCGAGCCGAAGCCGCTTCATGAACGCGGCGCAGAACCTACAAAGGTGGAAGGTCTTTGAAGGACTTTTGTCCAACATGGTTGACATGATGATGATGATGATGAACAGTACAATGACTGTGATCAAATTTTTGACAAGCTAAAATACGTCAGTCTCGCCGCTTTGTGATCACAGTCGCCACAATAAAAATATAACGTTTCGTTGCTGCTCTGAATAACGTTCATAAGGTTACAAAACGTGGCGATTATCACATTTTTTTCGATAACAAAACGCAATATTATCGTGTCGTAAAACTAATGTCTACTCTAGGTAGAATAGAGATAGAATGTGTTAGTATCAATCGCCTACTAAATGTTTTCCAATGAACGGACTAACTTTTATTTGGGCTTAGTTTCCAAGACAGATGGTCGTGTAAAGCGATTTCCCGTATAAAAAGACTGTACCAATCTGTGACAGCAACTTTTTCAATTGAATGTTTTAGTCGCCTTTGTACTTCCCATTTATAAGACTTGGACGGGTTGCTTCAACTAACCATTACTGACCGGTAATAGTCAAAAATGGCGCTAACTATCGTCAAATCAAAAAAATGGGTTGTTTCACAATATCATACGTCAAAAAGTTACTATTACCATAACCGACCAGTCATCGTAATTATGTGTTGTCAAACAGTTACTTCAAACATCAAAATACTATGGAATCTCTTTTTGAATTACTTTAACAGACGGATTTTTATGTCATGAAACAACCCGTTACATTTAACGTACATTAAACATTGCACGTCATAGTAACTTTTTAACCGTCCGTATGTAACGTTAACCGACTGTTTGAAACAACCCGCCCTTATACCCTGTCCATTGGGTTATTGGTTTTTTGACAGCTGCCTTATAATGTGTGTGTGTGTGTGTTTGTGTGTGTGTTGTGTGTGTGTGTTGTATGTGCCCGATTACCTTAAGTTAACTTTATAATGTGTTATAAAATAAATATATAAACTGCCTAATCTTGTTGGATTATCTTATTTATGACCTCTTACAGACATTATAATACAGGTGTGCGTATCAGTTTTTACAAAAAACATAAATATTGTTCACTAGTTGCAGCTGTCAAAAAACGATTAAACCAGTAGACAGAGTGTAGGGTGTATTCGACCAAACTTGTATAGGTCTTATCCTGGGAATAAAATCACTAATTACTCTAGAGTTAGAGAACGTTTCGTTTTACTTCATTTTAATCCCGGAATAACTGTCTATCAGAAAAGAAATCGCTATACCGCTAATATGCATTGAGTACAAAAGTTATCTGAGATTAATATAATGGCACCTGCTACATGACCAACTGACAATGACAACTCGTGTGAATAGGTACCATTGACAGTTGACGCCATTATAAACCGGCAAAATTACGTACACATAAAATCTTGCATTCCGCTTTATAAACAATTGTATTTCTATTTTAGTTGGCAAGGGCAAGCCAGAGATGAGGGGCGGAGCTCCCACCTCTATCTTGCCTTAATTGGCCGGTTAGAGTGGAAACTCGCGAGAGCATTCTTGCTCGGGGTAAGGAAGTATCCCAGTAAGACGCTGGTAGGGATCTTGACCGTACTTCCGGGATTGTCCTGATAGCCGTGGAATACCTCTCCACTCCTCTAGCACCTCAAGATATGTTGCCCCCTTGTCGCTACGTCACTTCGTGCTAGCGACTGTTTCAGGGGGCCCATTTAGTGAGTGTGCAAGTCACCCCCTGCTATTTTATCCATGTATACAAACATTGATTCGGCAGGGGCCATAGTCACTTCATAGTTTCAGGTAACCAAGTCACTTTTGCAACCTATACCCATAGTCCAGTACTGTTAGTTTCCATGTCCTGTAATAGTCCTGCACCAACCGGGGGTTGTCCTTGGGTGCACTTGCATAGTGCATACAGGGATAATAGTCGGTTGGTGTCTTATTTCATATAAAGCTACCTAAGGAGCCTCTGCGAGTTGGCTTCGGCTCCTCGTACGCCTTACAAAGGCCCGGGACCTCTGGGTCCCGAGATACATAAAGTATATAAAATATAATAATAATAATAATGGTGTTAAACCCAATCATCTCCACCATAGCCTCAAATTAATAGATCTGAAAGACTCAATCTACATTACACTCCAAAAAGCCGCAATTTTTTAGCCGCAACACCTGCAGAATCGTACGAAAGTTCATGCAAATAGATGAAAACGAAACAGGCCAACAACCCACCACACCCTCAACATAAAACACACTACACGTTGCTTTTACTTGGCTCTGGCCCGTAAATGCAACTGAAACCAACCAAAGAGCTGAGAAAAATTAACACATCCGCAAATAATAATAAATTGAAAATGTCCCCACATATTAATATGTGGGGACATTTTCACACACGGCCATCTGAGCCCAAACTAGGGAGATCCTGTACTATGGGTGTCAGACAGCTGATATACATACACAAATACATTTTTTTTTATAATCTAAGGCATTTAAAAAATGTAACCTAGTAAGTAACAGAGTAACAAAACTTCGTAAGCCTTAATGACAGCACTTTGAAGTTAATTTTGTTGAGAAACTAATTTTACTTGTTATCCTTCACCTCACTTTTTAAAGCATTGTTTAAACTTTCAGACAATTGATGGACTGTTTAAATTGTTCAAAACAATTTTATGCTAAAGCCTCAAAACTGATACAACTAAAACAAAAGCTTGTTTAAAACAAGGCTCGATCATTAATTGCCATGAAAACAAATACCTCCTAATCTCCGGAAAAGTTTAGACATCAAAATGGAAATATTTTCAATACATAAATCTATTATTAATAAAACAATTTACAAATCGTAAATTAAACTTCGATCATTCGAAATTATCTAGAAGTAGTTTCTGCGCGATTTGACTTCAAAATAAAGCAATTCTAAGTTATTCCACGGGAACATTAGAACGCAGTAAAAATTTTATGTGATAAGCTAGATCTAGAGAAGTACGATGCACCTTGGTTATTACATGCTGTGGATGTGCTGGTCAGTGGTGTTACTATCTATTTATTTAATTTTCAAGAAACATATACAACATATCAGACAGAGTCCAAATAATTATACAGTAATAAAATAAAAAAGTACACGTTTTACTATAAGAAAACATAAGAGAGACAAAAAAAGTAATAAAAGTAACAAATAAAAAGTAAATAACAGAGGCTAATATAAAAATAACACAAAAAAAAACTCATCTTTTGTCCGTCAACTCACAAAATCTCAAACATTCACGACACACATCTATTCACAAATCACACTCCGGTAAGGGCTCTTACACAAGAACGGCATGCTGCCAACGGCAGAGGTAACTGCAGCCGTCGTCACGCGTCGGCAGCTGCCGTCGACGCGTGAGCGGCAGCCGTCAACATGCCAACTTCAAAATACGACGACGACGGCTGCCGTTGATCTTTGAAGTTGTCATGTCAACGGCTGCAGTTACCTCTGCCGTAGGCAACATGTTGCTCGTGTGTAAGAGCCCTTAGAGCTCCTACGCGGCGTCGTTTACGTCGACACGCGTCAGCAGCAGTCGTCAGCGTGTCGACGGCTGCCGTTGGCAACATGCCGCTCGTGTGTAAGCGCCCTACTCCACTCACATATTTTCGTATTCTTGCTTGCGCCATACCCCTTGGTAAGACTGGTTGTCAGACTTTCTGGCTTCAGACTACCCCTCACGACTATCAAAGATCTACGAATGATAGCTGGGACCAACGGTCGGTATGAAATGAATGTTCACCCATCCACAGAGCGATCGCAGCAAGCGTAGAAAGAAAGAAAGAAAGAAAAATTGTTTATTTGTAACCTCGTACAGGTAAACACAACATAAAAAAGGGTTATATAAAACAATAAAACATAAAAAAAAAGCCTTATGAAACCTGTACGAGACCAAAAAGGCTCCTGTCTCAGCACAATGCTACGACATGAAATGTCGCAGCGCTGGTATTCTGACAGGGCCTTGCAGAGATGCCACGGGCGGCCACAGTCATGACTTAAGGTAAACAAATAAAAAAAAAATAAAAAAGTTGTAATAATAAATATCTACAAAAATATGCAAGCTAACATTATGTAAAAAATATGTAATATGTAAACCCGACATAACTATTAATTATATAAAGTTATTAAATACAATAAATAAATAAAAGTGAATAATATACATAAAGCATTTTTCTTTTTTTCTTTTTTTTTTTTAATGTTGCAACTATCGGCCAATGTGTTTCCACATTGTTTGTCTATGCCGCTGGCGTAGCTTAGGTAACCTTTGACCGTTCGATTCACATGGCTTATACTTAGCCACAAATATTACGATAAGACAAACGCATAATACCTAATAATAGGTAATTATAGGATTTTTTTTTACAATACTGGCCGTTTCATAAAAATTTCAATTACATTCATTCTTTAAAAAAATGAGTTACCAACAGTACTTTCAACACAGCGAACTAGTTTAAGACTAAAGTTTATTCCTAGATCTTTGCTGTCGTGCCTGGAAATAGTTAGGTATTTCAGTGCTGAAACTAGGTTCAATGATGTGGCAAATCGATGCGCTAAGCTTACGTTGGTATCTACCTCGTTTATATCGTGACATACGAGCTTCTCGCCTGACTACTTACAAACACTTTTGAATATAAAAATACTAGCTAGTGGATGCAGATGAAGTCGCGGATTAAAAAGTAGCCTATGTCCTATATAGATTCAAGCTATCTTCACACCAAATTTCATAAAAATCTGTTCGGGTGTGTCGTCGTGAAAACGTAACACGTAGGTATTTATAATATTACTAGCTTCTGCCCGCGGCTTCGCTCGCGTAAAAAAAACGATTATCCCAAGGGAACACATTACCGGGATAAAAAGTATCCTATGTGTTAATCCAGGAAATGGTCTACCTTTGTGCCAATTTTCTTGCAAATCTGTTCAACGGTTTACGCGTGATTGAGTAACAAACATCCAAACATCTTCACAAACTTTCACATTTATAATATTATAGTAGGATTAGTATGGATTGTGGTTTTTTTATTCTCTACACAGTAAATGGGATACTGCCCGCCTCTTTGTTTTCCTATATGTATAATCTAGGTATGTTCAAGGTACGAGTGAACCGGTTCATCCTAGGTAAGCGTGCTCTACCTTAGACCGCATCATCACTTAAGATCAGCGTTTGAAGTTTTATCACGATAACTTCCATAGAAAAACTATTGTTTTTATTTCCGACGTGCGGAACTGACTTCTGGCGTGAGCTTGCTTTTTTGTCTACTCACGATAACGTTCAATCCGTAGCGCGTGCGGAAAAATGTACGGATGTATTTTGTCTATGCCTGCTGGTGAGTTGCAGCTAAACGCAAACCTAATAAATATTTTATAAAATCTTTTTAGCAAGAATTCAGTACATGATTGCCTTGTTAGTCTCGTGGTAGTAAGCGCGACTGCTGAGCGTGGGGTTCGATTCCCGGGTCGGGCAAAGTGTTACTGGGTTTTTCCATTAGGAATTTCTCAGTAGCAGCGTGGAGTTTGGGTGTTGGTGGTGTAACACCCCCGTGCCTCAGAAAGCACGTAAAGCTGTTCGCCCTTCCCCAATATCTCTCCGGTCGTGTCGGATTGTCATCACATCGGACTATGAGCACACCCGCGACACTTCATACAAACGAAACGATATAATAGCCTACACTACTACTAAAATAGCAGACCGTACAGATACGTGCGTGTGTGTGCGTTAATATCGCTAGGGCTGTCACTGCCACCGCGAGCGCGCGAGTGCGAGCGAGCGCGCGATACCGGTCTGAACACAAGTGTTTCTCTCTCTCAAGTAGGTACTCGATTCTTTCAAGGTTTGAAATTCGATCTTCCAAATAGGTAAGTAGATAAATATCAAGAAGTTTGTCGCTTTAGTTAAAATTCGTCATTCCCTCAAGGTCATTTCCTCATTGCATTTAGGAGGGAATGACGGTTGATGAGGGAATGATTTACACAGTATTGTACAATACTTTTAGGTTTTTTATTTATTACTTCCAACTTGTATTTCATGGTATTTAATTTAAAACAGGTACGTGCATGTATACGTCATAGTTTAATTTGCACAAAAATTACATAATTTCATATATTATTATTTGTTTTAAGTAGAAAATATTATAATTATATAAAATATTTAACTTGTGTGATATAAAATTTCGATTTTCTTTTTCACAAATGAGCGAATACACGTTTCTACGCGCCATGAGTCAGCCCTTGAACTGGAAGACGTTGCCAGAGCCAATGCGGCGCGAGTAGTCGTGAGGAACAGTGTTTCGGTGGGGGGCGGAGCGTGTCGCTACTGTACGATAGTACTAATAATTATACTTTCGTTTGGGAGAATTATTATTATTACATTTTTCTACACCCTAATCCATTTTTCGTCGGTAATTAAAATTAAATGAAATGCTCCACACATTTTGATCGCCCAGTTCTAAACAAATTCTGTCACACATCATGTATGTGTAAGAACGATGTCCTTGTTCAAATACTTCTGACTTTTTAAACATACGCGCCTGGACATGGTCTAATAATTTCTAAATGCTATGAAACATTAAGGGATTTTGCAAAAATCGTCACAAAATGTCACATTTTGATTACAAAGACATTAATTATTTCTAGGATGGCAACGCGTCAGTAGGGCCTCTGGTATCGCAGATGCCAAACTTTAAAAATACACAAGAAAAAGAAAAAGCGGTTGTTTCTTTACCGTTTGCCGTGGGGTTCCAACCACGCGGTAATGGCAAATGATAATGTAATTTATTGAAGTAAAAAGTTTAGAATATAGATAATGCAATGCAAACTAAAACTGCAATGTGTCCCATTTTAGTCAAAGGTTGGCAAATTAACGTGCACTGGGCAATTTAAATTGTGGTTTTAAAATTAAAGGCACTTTCAAAGAAGTGCTTGATTAAGGCAATTCGTTATAGGCGGATTATTGGAAAGATTTTGAATTTGTAATGTTAGAATCTTGAACTTATGTAGAGGTATCGAAATCCAGCGATGATTTCTGAGCAATGGATTGTTTAATTGATCATTTTAAATGAAAGAGTAGTGATGGCAGAAACTTTTACGACACATACACTAGTTGGTAACATTGTCTTCGGAAATCGGAATCTAAAAATGTATAATTATGTATTTCACCTCTTTCATTTTGTTTTCCTAAGTACTGCAAATACTAAATAATAATTATAAAACTCAGATCGAAATTAGTTGTTAACCGTGTGGTGTCGGTCACGAATAGCACCGCCCTTTTTCTACCCGTGGGTGTCGTAAAAGGCGACAAAGGGATATTGAACAGAGGATTGGCAGCAGTGTTCTTTTGAGTGCCATAACACCTACTGCGATCGTCTATTCAATTACGGCTGAATCCCCCTTCGGGGGAGACTTATCCTCAACAGTGAGAGAGTAAAAGTTGACATTGTAATCCTGTAGTCATGGTGTGTACTTAAATTTGATTGAGTATATTAAGATTGTTATTTAAAGTACATAAATAATCATGATGTATAAATTCCACGAGAACTTACTGCCGATAAATTGCTCTGCAGTTTGGCGGATGTTATATTATAGTTAACTATGTATTATTGTAAAAAATATAAATAAAATTAAAAAAAACAACATGATGGTGATGATAAGTTCCAAATTTGAAAATAAAGACTGCCAGTCTGCCCACGAAGACTGACAGGCAGTTCTACACAAAATGATATTTAAAATAATTCAATATTCCAAATTAATAGTACATAAAGTATCTAATAGTGTTTTGATCACAGTGGAGATTAAACCTATAATTCCTGATAATGCAAAATGTTGCTAACAATTATTTTTAAAGAATAAGTATGGAGTACCTTAGCCTTTTTTCTCCATACGAAACTGCCTTTCGGAAGGGGCAACCAGATTATGTTTTTTCTTAAATGACGTTCAAAAGTCTTTTTATGATCTGATTTAACTTTGACTTTGACTTTGAAAGTCAAAGTCAAAGTTAAATCAATACTGAATATAATCTTCTTAACTCAACACAACCATGCCAATCCTAGATAAAATACATTTTACAGTCCGTATAATCTTCTAATTACCATACGCAAAGCCAGATAACGGCTACACGTATTACTTATAAAACCTTTTATTATCAAAAAAACATCAAAAGCCAAAGTACAAAAAAAACAAAAAGTTTTTTAGCATAAAGTCGTCCGCATCGCACGTACGACATACACACGTACCGGTCCGGTCGTTACGGGCCCACGTGTCCGGCCTGCATTGCTGTCACATTACCGCATAACCCCGTTCAGAGTTGGACGTGCTTTTATTAAACGTACGTAATTTTTCAGGGCTGGCCACTTTTGGTTGGCTGTCGGCCATTTGCTGGTTATGCTGTCAATAAATGCTTTAATAAAACATGTTACTTAGTTTCTTTTCTGATTTTTTCTTTGTGGGGCAAAAAAATATGTGATGGATGTGGTTTTTGGTTTACGACGCGACGTAAGCTTTTACTAAAATATTTTTCTTTGACGCAGTTCGACCTATCCACTAGCATAATAAGTACTTGGATGGGTGACCATTGTCAACTAATCGAGATTGCTGTGTACCTTAAGAAAGCCTGCACACACACATTTTACGTTAGGTAATACGAAATCGTAAAACGCAAAAGTACTCGTCATTCTTTCCAAAAATGGTTTTAAAATCAAGATAAGCTATTCCCTGAAATGCTGAAAAATCCACAGATCTCGTGCCTCTCACGACCTTCGGGTACATTGAAAATGAATTAAAACAAATGTTCTAGTTTAACATATATTTTTTTCAAATCATTTACACTGCACATTTTGACGTGATTGTCAGTTTAAAATCTGTAAAAGTCGTTTAATAGCCCCTCAAGGCGCATATTATACAGGAAACGGCGTAAGGTGAAGGCGTAGCGCAGGCATCTTGCCGAAATTTTACATTATGACGTTCAAAAGTGCCTTTTAATGGTCTAATTGAAATAAATGATTTGACTTTGACTTTTTGACTTTTGCTTCAAAACGTTTCAATACTAAATGTAGGTGGTGTTGTGAATTATATTTAGACATTCTTTATTTATTGCTGGACATTGTGTTGGCTGGGCATGTTCTGCGGTGTTGGGTTTATAAATTTTTTAACATTGAAAATGTTTTTTCGATCGCTTCAGTATAGCCCCCAAATTTCAGTCAGAGTGAGACATCGCCCTGGTCTCGTGAGTTTTGGGGCTACCTAGATGTTCTAGATCTCAAAAGATGTGTCTTAACAAGGGCTACAATATGGTGAATGGTTTTTATTTTATCACAGGGCTAAATTCTTAGAAATTCCTTTGAACAAGTGCCTTCTTTAGCTTTAGTCCTTTGTTTATCAAACGGCCATAAATTAAGTTTGCCGACCGCTATTCGTCGAGCACGGCACTTGATTTTTTGGCACGTAGTCATTATGTTTCTGGGTAACGTAAACAACCGGGTGGATATCTATCTATCTAGAATAATTTGTAAATAAAATGTGAAATACTGATTCTCTTAATCATATAGAAAGTGAATATTTTTGATTAAGTTCATATTAAATAGTTTAATTAACTCGTGAAGTTGTGTCTGACGCGGACAAAACATTGACAATCACACAAAATCTACCAGGTATAATTAAACGAAACTTACACTAAACTGTTTAATATGAATATAATAAAAAATATTTACATACTAAATGGTAAGGAGAATGTTCTAGACGAATCGGAATTGCAATGTTGTGTAGCAATGCCTGAGCTAGACTACTTCAAACCAAGGCGATGGTGAAGCCGAAGCCGAAGCCGAAGCCAAAGCCGAAAGCCGAAAGCGGAAGCGGAAGCGGCAGCATAAGCCGCAGCGGAAGCGGAAGCGGCAGCGGAAGCGGTAGCAGAAGCGGCAGCGGAAAAGGCAGCAGAAGCGGCAGCGGAAGCGGCAGCGGAAACGGCAGCGGAAGCGGCAGCGGAAAAGGCAGCGGAAGCGGCAGCGGAAGCGGCAGCGGAAGCGGCAGCGGAAGCGGCAGCGGAAGCGGTAGCGGAAGCGGGAGCGGAAGCGAAAGAGGAAGCGAAAGCGGAGGCGGAGGCGGCAAACCGAAAGCGGAAGCGGAAGCAGAGGCGGAAAGCCGATAGCCGAAAGCCAAAAGCCGAAAGGCGAATGCCGAAAGCCGAAAGCCGAAAGCCGAGAACCGAGAGCCGAGAAACCGTGAGCCGAACGCCGAAAACAGAAAGCCGAAAGCGGAAGCGGTAGCGGCAACGGAAGCGAAAGCGGAAGCGAAAGCGGAAGCGGCAGCGGAAGCGGCAGCGGAAGCGGCAGCGGAAGCGGCAGCGGAAGCGGCAGCGGAAGCGGCAGCGGAAGCGGCAGCGGAAGCGGCAGCGGAAGCGGCAGCGGAAGCGGCAGCGGAAGCGGCAGCGGAAGCGGCAGCGGAAGCGGCAGCGGAAGCGGCAGCGGAAGCGGCAGCGGAAGCGGCAGCGGAAGCGGCAGCGGAAGCGGCAGCGGAAGCGGCAGCGGAAGCGGCAGCGGAAGCGGCAGCGGAAGCGGCATCGGAAGCGGCAGCGGAAGCGAAGGCGGAAAGCCAAAGGCGGAAGCGGAAGCAGAGGCGGAAAGCCGATAGCCGAAAGCCGAGAGCCGGTAGCCGAGAGCCGAGAGCCGAGAGCCGAAAGCCGAAAGGCAAAAGCCGATGGCCGAAAGCCGAAAGCGGCAGCGGGAGCGAAAGCGGCAGCGGAAACGGAAGCGGAAGCGGCAGCGTAAGCGGGAGCGGAAACGGAAGCGGAAGCAGAGGCGGAAGCCGATAGCCGAAAGCCGAAAGCCAAAAGCCAAAAGCCGAAAGCCGAAAGCTGAAAGTCGAAAGCCGAAAGCCGAAAGCCGAAAGCTGAAAGCGGAAGCGGTAACGGAAGCGGAAGCGGAAAGCCGAAAGCCGGAAGCGGCAGCGGAAGCGGCAGTGGAAGCAGCAGCGGAAGCGGCAGCGGAAGCGGCAGCGGAAGCGGCAGCGGAAGCGGCAGCGGAAGCGGCAGCGGAAGCGGCAGCGGAAGCGGCAGCGGAAGCGGCAGCGGAAGCGGCAGCGGAAGCGGCAGCGGAAGCGGCAGCGGAAGCGGCAGCGGAAGCGGCAGCGGAAGCGGCAGCGGAAGCGGCAGCGGAAGCGGCAGCGGAAGCGGCAGCGGAAGCGGCAACGGAAGCGGCAGCGGAAGCGGCAACGGAAGCGGCAGCGGAAGCGGCAGCGGAAGCGGCAGCGGAAGCGGCAGCGGAAGCGGCAGCGGAAGCGGCAGCGGAAGCGGCAGCGGAAGCGGCAGCGGAAGCGGAAGCGGAATCGGCAGCGGAAGCGGCAGCGGAAGCGGCAGCGGAAGCGGCAGCGGAAGCGGCAGCGGAAGCGGCAGCGGAAGCGGCTGCGGAAGCGGCAGCGGAAGCGGCTGCGGAAGCGGCAGCGGAAGCGGCAGCGGAAGCGGCAGCGGAAGCGGCAGCGGAAGCGGCAGCGGAAGCGGAAAGCGTAAAATTAAAATCACAAACAAGTTAAAACGAAAGCCGGACGTAAACGTAGCGTTTATCCGCTAAAGTGATTCGACAAATGTCGATTTAACATTTTTGTTTTGCTGATCAAAATTTTCATTTTGAATAATTTGATTTGATCTTGTTTTTTTTTTTGACAACAACCCGAACTGAGGAAAAAGACACTACAGATTGGACAATTACATTAGACAACACACACAACACATTAGAAATTGTAAATAAACAGTTACAAGAATTTAAAACATCTACAAAATTAGCAAGACAAGATTAACTTCCTCAATGCCTTTTGTTTTTTTTTTATATCGACGTAAAAAAAATCCACAGATCTCGTGCCTCTCTGAAAGGGAAGTCAGGTTCTACTCTATCAGTGGGTAAGTTTCCCATTATATTGGACAATCCCCTTGAAGCGACGACAGACAAAACAGTTTCTAGCTACGTCTCTAGCGAACTTGCGGCCTCCTATAGGCCAGTAGCGCTCACGGATAGAAGAGAGTAAATGTTGTGGTCCAGCATGCAGGAGCTGGGTGTGCTTAGATTGAAAAATTAGTTTTGTTAAATAGTGATCAGATTTTAGAACAATAGGATGTCTTTTTTCATAGGGACGGACGAGACGGGGGAGACGTATCAATGCGTCCACCAACACGAAGTAGACCTGCATCATCTACAAAAGAATTTAATGAGCACTGGTGAGTATTAGCTTTAAGTGGTTTATTGGATTTTAGGTTGCTTATTTCCTGTTCAAAGGATTCTTTTTGAGCTATTTTAGTGAGAACAGTCATGGATTTTTCAAGTTCATGAACTTGTAGAGTTCTCGTTAGCTTATAGTAGGTTTATTACAATTATAGACAAATCTGTAGACCCAGGCATATATTCTTTGTAAAGAAATGAATTTAGAGTATTTTTCAAAATTTACTAAGGGCTCCTCAGGTGGATCCTCCGCCACCAAAGCGGGCAACGATTTCATTTCTGGTAGGTCAATTACTTTTCCGGCTGAAAGGGAAGGCCATGTTGATTCGGGTTCCTTAAGAGAGGCAGGCCCATGCCACCGAATCACAAATACGAAACAACAATAACTAATGTATCAAAATAATATTTACAATTACATAATGTGCACAATACACAATATAATACGAATCACAAATACGAAACAACAATAATTAATGTATCAAAATAATATTTACAATTACATGCACAAAACACAATATAATACGAATCACAAATACGAAACAACTATAACTAATGTATCAAAATAATATTTATAATTACATAATATGCACGAAACACAATATAATACGAATCACAAATACGAAACAACAATAACTAATGGATCAAGATAATATTTATAATTACATAATATGCACAAAAAACAATATAATACGAATCACAAATACGAAACAACAATAATTAATGTATCAAAATAATATTTACAATTACATGCACAAAACACAATACGAATCACAAATACGAAACAACAATAACTAATGTATCAAAATAATATTTATAATTACGTAATGTGCACAATACACAATATAATACGAATCACAAATACGAAACTACAATAATTAATGTTTCAAAATAATATTTACAATTACATAATATGCACGAAACACAATATAATACGAATCACAAATACGAAACAACAATAACTAATGGATCAAGATAATATTTATAATTACATAATATGCACAAAACACAATATAATACGAATCACAAATACGAAACAACAATAATTAATGTATCAAAATAATATTTACAATTACATGTACAAAACACAATACGAATCACAAATACGAAACAACAATAACTAATGTATCAAAATAATATTTACAATTACATAATGTGCACAATACACAATATAATACGAATCACAAATACGAAACAACAATAATTAATGTATCAAAATAATATTTACAATTACATAATATGCACGAAACACAATATAATACGAATCACAAATACGAAACAACAATAACTAATGTATCAAAATAATATTTACAAGTACATAATATGCACAAAACACATTATTAATACGAATCACAAATACGAAACAACAATAACTAATGTATCAAAATAATATTTACAATTACATAATATGCACAAAACACAATATAATACGAATCACAAATACGAAACAACAATAACTAATGTATCAAAATAATATTTACAATTACATAATATGTACAAACACAATATAATACGAATCACAAATACAAAACCTAAATAGCAAAAGTAGTATAATATATTCAATTTCAATATTATATATATTTTAATTTCATGTATTGAAATGTCGCCTATGTTACCCGGGCCATAATAACAAATCGATTGACATCTTATTCATAGAAATCGGATGAATAGTTTAGAAGCTACGGAGGAACATACGTAAATACAAACATATATGTACTGCTAAAATCATAACCCTTCCTTTTGGCTTCACCGTAGTCGGGTAAAAAGTAACAATAGACAATATTACTTAAACTTATAACAATAAACCAAGAGCACAATAAAGTTTAGACAAATAACACAAAACAATTTTCAATTTTACAATTTACACAAAATACAAGAAACCAAATTTTTAATAATAAGAAATCACTAGAAATATACCTATAAATATTTTTTTAAAGAAATTTGGAAATAAATAAAAAAATACAAAATAAATATTTATATTTATTTTAATAACATAAAAAGCTTTGAACTGTACAATAATCAACAAACTTCAATCATACTAGTTATACATATATCCTGCGCCGCGCACGTGTCAGAATAAAGGGTATAATTGGCAACACTAAAAAGGCAATTAATAGCTCTATATTAAATACACATACTTATATGCTCAAATAATATTATTATAGTGAAATGAAAATACTTTGTGTAGGAAACATATATTTTATTGTAATATTTCAGACTCAAAATTATTTATTTCAATTCAACCATTTACAGGTACTTTTGAATTGTCAGAGTCAGTTAGAAAGCTGAATCTAGTTGCTCGTTCCAAAGGGTAGATTTCTATGGAGAAGAACGAGCAAGAAACTCCATGAACACTCTTTTAAAATCAGTAATATTTTCTTCGGGAGCTCCGTACCGATCAACGTTTCGATCAAAAGTGATTCAATGAAGTCGGAACACTCGCTTTTATAAGCGGCGATAAACAAGTATGATTCATAAACGGTGACAAGCAAATATGATTCATACTTATTTGCCATCCAAAGTTTAAACACACTTTATTCTATTTAAAATGATGTTATTTACTATACTTCTACTGCATTTAATAAGAAATTAATTATTACTTTATATTATAACACGAATTACGTAGTTATGTATTAATTACATCGATATAAATCTAACACGGCCATACTGACAAGTACTTCGCTCTCGAAGTACAAACACAATATTCTTATTACATAAAGGTACATTTTGTTTACATAACATCAGTAATCGTTTTCATAATCATCATGGTATAATCAATAATCATAATATACACATCATCATCATAATCACAAATTCATAATATACACATCATCATCATCACAAATTCATCATAATCACAAATTCATTATATTCACATCATCATCATAATCACAAATTCATAATATTCACATCATCATCATAATCACAAATTCATATAATAATAAGTAACACAATTATTACATAATAATTTCAAGAAAACAAAAATAAGGGTACTTGACTTTGTACATAATGTGATCCGGTCGGCGGCCCAACAAGAAGTGGCCGGACAGACATTGTGCCTGGCTTATATACCCTATTCTAAGTCAAGTCTACTGATCGACTAATAACAAACTATGTTAATATAAAAATCAACAATAATAATATGTAAAAATATTAGTAGATAACTAAATAGTACATTCAGAGAATATACATAAAGAATTAAAGAATTTCTAATTAATTTTAATAACAATTTTTATCAAGCGGGAATTACTATAACTTCCGTTAACAGTTAGCAACATTTAAAGTAGTCAAATGCACAACAATTATTGATTAAACTTTAACCTATTTTGTCACGGCCATGCCGACATGTAGTTCGCTCTCGGATTACATAAAATAAAAACTTAATACTAATCATAAATAAATACACTTTTGTAGGGAAACTTAATGTTAATACATTTTATTCATTGTTATAGTCCAACTCATCACATTAAGAGGACAAAATAACTTTGTAGGGAAACTTAAAGTTAATACATTTTATTCATAGTTATAGTCCAACTCATCACATTAAGAGGACAAAATAACTTTGTAGGGAAACTTAATGTTAATACATTTTATTCATTGTTATAGTCCAACTCATCACATTAAGAGGACAAAATAACAACGGTCAGTACTTTGCCATCAATCTCAACCCCTCACCTGCTGCACATGAGACGGGCTAGACCAAAGACTGACTTCAGCAGTTCCAATCACATAAATTTTCCTTCATTCTATTTGTCACATTAGACATTAATACATAAATTCATATGAATAATTACACAAAAGTAACATTATTCGATGGTATAATCAATAATCACACCTTACTGGGTAGACCAAACACCCGCAGTCAGTGAAGCTTAATCACCCGCAGTCAGTGAATGTCATAATATATCACAGCTAAGAATCCATCCATAATAATACAATCATATCTTAAACTAACATTATAATAAATCTACTACAGCGTTTTGTTCAGTCCACTATCCAGGCCATAGGCGTTTTTTTTTTTTCTTTTGCAACTATTATACTTCTCTGATTTCCAATACCCCTTAATGAGAACCTGGCATTATCTAATATGTTCATAATTTCGTAACATCCCTTAAAGAACAATGGCGAAATCTTAGCTGACTTAAATTTGAGCGTCTAAAAGTAGAAAAGACTCGTCTAAAAGACTATATACGAAAGAAATTCCTTCATTTTTCTACGATTTTTTAAAGTATCACATTAACCAGTTAGGGCCGGATAAAAAAAAATATATTAAATGAAAACTTATTTGACTTTTTCATTAAAGTTTCGTGTTGCCATTTTATATTTATTCTGCCAAGTGACAGCAAGTACAGTATAAAAGTATTGTAATCAGTTTGTTATTACAATTAAACGGGGTAATTGAATTAACAATACAGTTTATTTATAAGTGTAATTGTTTTTTGCAGGTAGGTAAAAATACTGTGGTGTAAGATAAATAAATTAGTTTCGATTGATGACCGGCAAAGAGACTAGTAACCAAAATCTAAAACAAATAGCTTGGTAATTGACCAAGAGTCGTAGACAGATCTGTCAGTGACACACAGAGTAAAAATAATATTATTGACAACACTGTTGATTAGTTGAATAGTTTATAATGATGTTCATGTTGCATTACAACTGGGATTACCAACCTTATACAATATTTGTACAAGATATTTCATTCTGAATTAACTAGGTAAAGAAAATACTATTGCGATATTGCCCTTTTACTACGTCAATTTGGATTATAAAAGTTACCATAGACATAACCTACAAAAGTTCATGACCAAACATCTATTATTCTCGGCCTTCTCGAACAAAAAATCTTGCACAAACCAGTTCAGAAGGTGACGCTGAGTTAAATAGGATTTTTTTCATTTAAATACGTAGGAATTTAATCTCAACTAAATCAATGTATGGGCGGCTGCCATTGTTCTTTGCTGTTAGTTTGTTATGTCGCCTATGGCCTTGATTTACATAACAGTATCACCTACGCTATAATTTATGTTATCTCTACGCGTTTGGTCAAAGCGGTCTTTGAATGTATCGGCAACAATTTTAAAACGTTGATGTGCTAACTGACGATCGGTCGTTACGTCAATATTTATATTACTATCTTGTATTACCTCATCTAATCGAGCTTGTATACACGGGATGTTCGAGTTTCTGCTAACAAGCAGCCTAATAGGTGAAAAACCAGTTGATTGCTGTACAGTAATGTATGGACAATTGGACTTTCCACAGAACGCTCGGCCAGTCTGACA
The DNA here is from genome assembly GCA_947361185.1 of Charanyca ferruginea. NCBI lineage: Eukaryota > Metazoa > Arthropoda > Insecta > Lepidoptera > Noctuidae > Charanyca > Charanyca ferruginea. The sequence continues at coordinate 15,252,189 of OX376077.1, read as the reverse complement.
CATTACCACACCTAGTAGCTAACATATTGATTACGGTTAAGACGTATCTTTTGGGACGTGATGCTCTAAATAACGAACAAACTAAATTCAGTGCCAACAGGAAAAATCTTTTTCCATGCTAACCCTTCAGAATCTACAGTGATTTGAATGTCAGGATGATTAACCACATTCCTACCAATAAGAAAATCATATGGAAAGTCTTGGTCACGGGCCACATGTAAATCTAGTTGTATACAAACATCTACAAATTTAACTGTCACTGTGATAGTTGCAAAAATATTAATTTGCCGTGTGTGAATTGTTCCCACATACCATCATTACCATGTATTTTACCGTTACCTATTCTACTAATTCTACTAACATATATTGAGTATGGTAAGAATATATAATTTAGTCGTTTGGCAATAGATTCCCGTATAATGCTAGAACTTACTCCTGTGTCGACAATAGGTCAATAGACATGTTGCGAATTGTAACGTTAGTGGGCTTAAAGTTTGAAACATTACATAAAGTATTGACTCGAACATCTAGTCATTGATCTTTGAAAGTTTATCTGCTGTTTGGTCAAATTTACACGTTCAAAATACAAGTTGTTACATGATCTAACTTTATTAAAACTGTAATTAATAATTAATAATTTCTTTTTTTTTTTTTTCATCACATGGAAGTATAACATTTCTTTTTCTGAGTTTTCTCATCCAATTTTGGGATTGGCATAAAACGTTTCTCAGGTAATTGATCTAATGGTTGCTTTTTAGTCTCTACGTAAGCAGAAAACTAAACTAAAATTCTGATGTTGACGAGTCTGAACAATAAATAACAGCTTTATACAATCAAACCGAGATTTTTTTTTTTTTTCGTGTGGGTACATTCAAGTTAATTCAGCACAGAAGTTTTCCTATTATCGACCTTCTTGGGGTTGCTAGGACTCGTACCATATTAAAACAGAGCCCTTGGGGGCCTTACCTCCCTTTGCGGCTTTAGTTAAGTTGCTCCAACCAAACTCTTCTCCAAGCTTGTCATTGTCTGGACACCACGCCACTACGCCGCTGTCAGTGGTGGCGGGATCGAATATCGGGAGAGCCACGTCATCCTGCCGATTCTTACTGGACAACGCTTCTTTGATAGTAGTAAGCAGCTTTAGTTGAATCTCTGGTTCTATTTCGGTAGCAACAATAACCCTGAAAATATAGTTAGATTAGTTTAGCACATGGTATCCCACTTCTGATGTCAGAATAAAGGGTATAATTGGCAACACTAAAAAGGCAATTAATAGCTCTATATTAAATACACATACTTATATGCTCAAATAATATTATTATAGTGAAATGAAAATACTTTGTGTAGGAAACATATATTTTATTGTAATATTTCAGACTCAAAATTATTTATTTCAATTCAACCATTTACAGGTACTTTTGAATTGTCAGAGTCAGTTAGAAAGCTGAATCTAGTTGCTCGTTCCAAAGGGTAGATTTCTATGGAGAAGAACGAGCAAGAAACTCCATGAACACTCTTTTAAAATCAGTAATATTTTACAAATTTAGGTTACATCATTCATGTCATAACAACTAGGTACATATAATTTAATATTAACATTATACATATACATAGCCTTTCATAGTTATCATCATAATTATACTTATCTATTATTTTCTTCGGGAGCTCCGTACCGATCAACGTTTCGATCAAAAGTGATTCAATGAAGTCGGAACACTCGCTTTTATAAGCGGCGATAAACAAGTATGATTCATAAACGGTGACAAGCAAATATGATTCATACTTATTTGCCATCCAAAGTTTAAACACACTTTATTCTATTTAAAATGATGTTATTTACTATACTTCTACTGCATTTAATAAGAAATTAATTATTACTTTATATTATAACACGAATTACGTAGTTATGTATTAATTACATCGATATAAATCTAACACACGCCTCCTGCGGTATGCTGACATTTCGCTACATAAAGGATAAGCCACAGCCTAGACCATAAGAGATAGAGAGGTCCAGTTTTTTTTTAAATGTAGCCCAACTTAATACCCCGAGGGCTTTTTTTCATTTTTTCCTTATCGCTTCTCGTTTTCGATAAATTGTCGATTTAATGCGAAAAGACACCGAAAAAATGAGACATTTTTCTACATTTTTGCGATTTTTGAAAGAAGTTTTTGAGTTTTTCAAATTTTTTTTTTCACCATATTGTAGCCCTTGTTAAGACACATCTTTTGAGACCTAGAACATCTAGGTAGCCCCAAAACTCACGAGACCAGGGCGATGTCTCACTCTGACTGAAATTTGGGTGCTATACTGAAGCGATCGAAAAAACATTTTCAATGTTAAAACAGTGCAACGTATTTTTTCCTAATAATAAATAACAATCCCTAAATCCCAACAATAACAATCCCTACATAACAATTCATAATAATAGTAATAGTTTTGAACAACTTTTGTATTTGAGTTTACTAGAATGTAATAAATATAAACTTCGTTTTTCAAAATTACTAACAAATATATCCCCTAAATTTTCGCAAAGGTCCAAAAATGTGGCTCCTCTACGTTATCATAAATTCTGTTCACCCAGCTTAGTAGCAAAGCTATTAGGTGTTAATATTTTATAGAAACCAGGTCTCGTATGTGTGTAGTTAAGTTCATTAGATAGTGGAGTACCTACCTGCTAGCAAAGAGCGCACTTTTGTGCCTTTCATACTGGTCGACAATTACCACGGGTTTGCGATATTGCGTTCCAATTGCTTTTCGTTTGCGAATAGTTCGGTGTGTACTAAAGTAGTACCTAGGCTTTATGTCGTGAATTAAAAATTCAACTGAATAGCCTTTTAAAAATCTGTTATTTCACAGTAACGCCATTAATTATAAGTTATATGGAAATTGTCATAAAATCTCTGTTTTTTTTATTAGTTATTTTTGATTCAATAAAATACGTGAAAAATAAATAGGATTTGTGAGGATTGATAAATGCTTGTTACGCTTAAATAAATGCACACTTATGGACAAATACTCAAACGCTACTCAATGTTAAGATGACGTTAAGTCTCGTGGTGTCTCTATCACTTTTTTAAACGAGACTTAACGGAGACTAAATATTGAGTATTTGGCCATTGGTGATATGAATCTAACTTAAAACATAAGTAGTATATTTCCTATCCCGTTTCAGTAAGGACTTTGGCTTAATTCTGAAGCCTTCGCAGATGAAGTCTCGTGCAGAAGCTAGTAATGTTATAAAGAGGTTATGTTTGTTTGTAAAAGGAAATTTACGAAAGTACCGGTCTATTTTCAAAAATGTTTTTACTAATAGACTGCTATTTCATCGTCGAGTGACACAGGCTATGTTTTAAGATATACTTCACCACCACGCGGACAAAATTACTTGTCGAAACCAGTCGAAACGAGTATTTAATATGACAACGAAATTCTAAATTGCCGACTACTGTTTAAAAAATAATGTGAAAAATAAAGTTTCGTAGTGAACAAAAAACAAATTGCGAACTTTACCTGTAGTCCATTTACCAAGTCATCAACCTCTACCATTTTAGGGGGACACGGAGTTAGATACCTACATACGTCTAGCAGCCTTCGAATCCTGCGATAGACAGTGTTAATTGGTCTGTGGGACGACTCGGAATAGTTACCACTTCTATTATTGGATTACTCCCAATTATTCTGGACGTGTAGCTGTGTAAATCTTATTTGAAATCCGAAATTATATTTGCGTATTATTTTGTGTGTGTACGTTTTGAAGTGGAGACATTTGGGCAAGCGTTGCGTGGGACGCCTTACGGCACGATGGACCGACGATTTGAAGAAGGTGGCTGGCAGCGAATGGATGCTGGCTGCCCAAGCCCGTGTTGGTTGGCATCCTCTGGGGGAGACCTACGTTCAGCAGTCAGTGGACGGCAATATAATGTATATTATTCGATGTTTAAAAAATCCAGAAATATAATTTTATAACAGAGAGATCGAGGTAATCAATTGTAACAGCTCACATTTTAAGACCCAATACATCGATCACTAATAAAGAACTTAGTGATCGATGACCCAATATTAATATAAATTTTGACCTGTGGTGCTAGTAGCACTTCTTTCAGTCGTAAACATCACTTTATGCCTACTGGCCAAATCTGTTCTGTTTCCTGTTTGACACGGAGGTTTCTGGTGATCGCCGATTCTAGCGCCCAGGAATTAAAGTGGTTGGGAATTAAAATAAAAATAAACTTTAAATTGGACAAAAGTTTACATCGTCTATAGAATTGGTATTTCAATTCTCAGTAATGTTAGATATATTAGTTTATAAATAATAATAATATTTTAAAAGAAAGAGAAGATAATTATTTGTTTTCGTGTGGTGAAGTTGTCCCAAAAAAAGACAGGTCGAGTTTTTGTGTATAAAATGTACTCGTTTTGAATGGACCACAAAAAAGAGGACATTATTAAAGAAACATTTAGAACTCGTAGTAGGGACCTCTCTAACCACGGTAAAGGCCAAAGTTAGGTCCATCGGCAAACTTATCTAGTTTGTTTAGAAATTGTTGACCTCAATGTTGAATGTAGGTGTTTTCCGTCAAATGGCTTACATAAACAATAGTTTTTGTTACTTCAGAAACCTATTACAGAAGTTGAAGTAATTTTCTGGTTTTTCTTTTACAATGGTTTTAGTCCTGGGATAGAAGAATTGGACAATGTTTTGCTTTTAGGGACTAAGGTTTATTTGTTAAGAAGAAATTTTCGACAGAGCGCTCCATACAGAAGTGTAGTCTAGGCACATTTTGGTAAAAAAGTAAATTAAATTCGATTAAATTGAACAGTGTTAATAAATGTAGGTGGGTACTTGTTGTGGCGTTCTATGGGGGAGGCCTATGTTCAACGGACGTCTTGCGGCTGATGATGACAATAAAACTATATAAACTTTTAAAGAGACTCGAGTCGATATCTAAGTTTTCGGTGTTTCTTCTCGAAGTAGTTCTTTAAAATAAAGCGTGAAAGTGTTACTTTCGACCCTACTTACAGAATAAAGAATCATGGCAAGATTTGTACAAAAAAAATTAAGATGTTTAGAGAAGTTGAAATTATAATTCTTATATTATTGAGTACCTAAAGAGTATCTTAAAAGCTCATTATTTCCGATCGAAACAGCGACTGACAGTGACAGTGACACACTGACAGCCGCCGTTTTGCAGTTCTTGCACTGAAATTGACTCGTTTTATGGAAAACAATGTCACAAATAATCATAATTTTTTTCCACACACTTGTCACAACACTTGTCTGCCAATTTTATAGATCCGTTAACGTCACTTGTCACTTTCTTTTTTTATAAGATGAAACAAAAAAGTGTTAACGAAATATTTTAATTATGCGGGGGTTTAAAAATATGCTAAGTATATACATCTACTCCTAGTAATGTATTCTTCACATTGGAAAATATTTTAAACCCTCTAAATTATTCTTTTTATCATACAAATGAATGCATGGATCTCGCCATGATTCTTAAGTTTATCAATGGCTAATTTTACTGATATAGTACATACGTACAACCTGTTGATAACGGTTGCATTATTTTTCTGTAACACGATGTCTTTTACATAAAGGCTTCCCTCGTTTGTCTTTGTACCTTACCTATGTAATTTAGTGTAGCACAGGCTGACTGGTAAAACGATGGACATGCGGAAATGATATGAATCAAAATATTTTTACTTGCCTACGTTTTTCTGAAGCTGAGTAAACGTATTCTTAGGTTTCCTTGCATACGTCAAACTGTGACTGGCAGAGAAATATGCGAGTAACGTATTTTATTAGACACCAAGTAATTGCTCACAGCTTCGCTCGTATCAAAGTCGAAAATCGACAAAAATTTCATGTAAATCCGTTCAGATGATACGTGATTGATTGATTGAACAAACATACAGACTTTCACATTACCTACACCTACCCTACACCTACCCTACACCTACCCTAAACCTACCCTACACCTACCCTACACCTACCCTACACCTACCCTACACCTACCCTACACCTACCCTACACCTACCCTACACCTACCCTACACCTACCCTACACCTACCCTACACCTACCCTACACCTACCCTACACCTACCCTACACCTACCCTACACCTACCCTACACCTACCCTACACCTACCCTACACCTACCCTACACCTACCCTACACCTACCCTACACCTACCCTACACCTATCCTACACCTACCCTACACCTACCCTACACCTACTCTACACCTACCCTACACCTACCCTACACCTACCCTACACCTACCCTACACCTACCCTACACCTACCCTACACCTACCCTACACCTACCCTACACCTACCCTACACCTACCCCACACCTACCCTACACCTACCCTACACCTACCCTACACCTACCCTACACCTACCCTACACCTACCCTACACCTACCCTACACCTACCCTACACCTACCCTACACCTACCCTACACCTACCCTACACCTACCCTACACCTACCCTACACCTACCCTACACCTACCCTACACCTACCCTACACCTACCCTACACCTACCCTACACCTACCCTACACCTACCCTACACCTACCCTACACCTACCCTACACCTACCCTACACCTACCCTACACCTACCCTACACCTACCCTACACCTACCCTACACCTACCCTACACCTACCCTACACCTATCCTACACCTACCCTACACCTACCCTACACCTACTCTACACCTACCCTACACCTACCCTACACCTACCCTACACCTACCCTACACCTACCCTACACCTACCCTACACCTACCCTACACCTACCCTACACCTACCCTACACCTACCCTACACCTACCCTACACCTACCCTACACCTACCCTACACCTACCCTACACCTACCCTACACCTACCCTACACCTACCCTACACCTACCCTACACCTACCCTACACCTACCCTACACCTACCCTACACCTACCCTACACCTACCCTACACCTACCCTACACCTACCCTACACCTACCCTACACCTACCCTACACCTACCCTACACCTACCCTACACCTACCCTACACCTACCCTACACCTACCCTACACCTACCCTACACCTACCCTACACCTACCCTACACCTACCCTACACCTACCCTACACCTACCCTACACCTACCCTACACCTACCCTACACCTACCCTACACCTACCCTACACCTACCCTACACCTACCCTACACCTACCCTACACCTACCCTTATTATTTTTTTTTTTTTTTTTTGTCCCTGTGAAAATACTCATGCATACGCCCGGGCTCGGGGGAGCTCGGGACGTTATGTGAGACTCCTGGGAAGACGACCCAGACCTACTCACTAAAAACACAGGGGAGACCCTCATCGCCGTGGAGGGAGCGCCCCAGGATCACTTTAGTATTCCACTGAGGCGCTCCGGCGGAATGGTGTTCGGCCAGTGCAGGGTGCCTCGGGGTTCACGGGGCACTCTCAGGCAAGTGGACCTATTTCGGATGCCCGGGTCCCCCGACCCGGACACCCAGGCCACTATAGCGGGGGTTGAAGATGCGCAAAGCGCCGCCTTCTTCTCCCCGGCCTCCGTCGGCGGAGCGCGTCTGCATGGACGTCTTCTTCTCTGACGCGCTCCGCGGCCTCCTTCAGAGATATGACGGATTCGCAGAAGGAGACCATTGCTTCCCAGCATGTCTCGCTGTCCAGCATGGCGTTGATGATGCTGGGCAGCGTTAGGTCGCATCCTGTAATTGCGGCCAGGGTGTACCGTTGTGGCGTCCAGGCCGCGCACTCTTCTAAGGTGTGACGCGCCGTGTCTACAGGCGCGTCACACTCGTGACAGGCAGGTGTTGGTTCTCTTCCGGCTATCTGGTGCAGGTACTTACCGAAACAGCCATGGCCGGTAAGCACCTGCACAAGACGAAACGTCAAGGCAATAACTGAGCCCTGTGGAACACCGCAACTCATGCGACGGCGGCAGAGTTCTCCATCTCCGCCTTCCCATACAATCACCCTATCCTCGAGGTATGATTCCAACACCCTCCTGAGATAAAGAGGCACCTCATGGTACCGGAGCGCCTCTCTTAGGGTCTCAAAAGGGAGGGTGTTGAAGGCGTTTTTAACGTCGAGTGAAACCGCCAAGACGACCTCCCCTCGCGCGATCGCTGCCGAGGATAGGGTCTTTAGTGCGGCCAGAGCGTCGATGGTAGAACGACCTGCCCTGATCCCATACTGTGCGTCGGATAGATCAGGTCCGACTTCATCCAAGTGCTTGACGAGACGGTCTGCAAGAATTTTCTCAAACACCTTGCCCACCTCGTCAAGCAGCACGATTGGCCTGTATGCGGAGGGGTCCTCCGAAGGACGACCTGCTTTCTGCAACAGGCACAACTTTCCTTCCTTCCACAGCTTCGGGAACTGTCCGGTAAGAATGCACCGATCGAACAGTTCCCGAAGCTGGCCTTCCAGGTATTCCGAAACAATCAAAAGAATCCGCCCCGGAATTCCATCTGGCCCCGGTGCCGTTTTTTTGCCCCGCAGCCGCAGCAATGCCACACCCATTTCCGCCTCTGTGACGAGAGGGGCGTCAATTATGTCCTCCCTAGCTGAGAAGAGAGGGGCCATAGTAGGAGGTAAGTGTCCCGGATGGTCTGGGAACAGCTCCTCCACTATGCTTCGCAGGAATGCTGGCTGCAGAGACTCGGTGAGTGGAGCACCTAGAGTACCGAGCTTTTTCCTCGCCGCACGGTACGGCCGCCCCCAAGGGTCCCGATTCAGACTCTCGAGGATTTCCTTCCAGGCGTCGCTCTTAGCCCGACTTATTGCCAGCTGCAGCTCCTTTTTTGCGCGACGATAGGCAGACCGCAGCTGGTCCTCGAGGTCTGGGTCATGGCCGTTGCGTCTACGACACCGGACAAACGCCCGAGGGGCCCTATTGCACGCTGCCCGCAATTCCCTTATCGCGGGCGTCCACGAGTATACTTGGCGACGGTTTGGCCTCCGTCTGGTTCTGGGCATGGCCGCATTGCACACCGCAGAAAGAGCAGTACGTATTTGAGAGGCTAGCTCATCTACGTTGTTGTTTGGTGGAGCATCTCGCGATATCCACCGTCGTACAATGGCTGCCTCCTCAGCTAATTCCCTATTTAAGCGGCTGAGGGACCACCGAGGGAAGTGACTTTGAGCTCTAGAACCGTTGGTCGTCGTCGTCTCGATGGAGGACACTTCGAAACAGATATAAAGATGGTCCGATAGAGTCTCCGTATCTTCCATGACCCGCCAATTATGGACTCTGCGCGCTATAGTGGGAGAGGCAAACGATACATCCACAACAGAACCTCCTTGCTGATGCACGCAGGTGTGGGTGGTCCCCTTGTTTAAGAGCGATAGGCCCGTGAGGAGGGCCCACACCTGGACGGCTCTGCCGCGGACATCAGTGGCTGGGTTACCCCAGGCCCGAGATTTGGCGTTAAGGTCGCCAAGGAATACGATTTGCCTTGACGCCAATCGTCCGACCGCCGCCCTGATGGAGTCGAGAAACACCTCGAACTCCGCTAAGCTGCGGTTAGGTGAAAAGTACGCACCTATGATAGCAAGCTCGCCTCGTCCTGCCACCACGTACCCTGAGCCTCTTTCCAACATCGAGAGTGGAGGACCCCCCGCAGTCTGCGCCAAGACAGCCACATCACCATCCAGGTCCCCTATCCAGTTTGTGTGGGAAGGGACATAGTAGGGCTCACAGGCCACGGCCACATCTATGTCCAACTCCACCATGGACTGGAGAAGGAGGTCCTGAGCCCCGGCGCAGTGGTTTAGATTCGACTGGAGGAAGCTAACATGTCGAGACTGATTCATACCGTCATTACATTAGCCTCCTCCGGCGCCCCCGCGTTGACAGACACAGCTGCGGTAGTCCCCCCCCCTTTCTTCAGCGGGGGGTTACATTTTCTGCCACCCATAATGTGCCCTGAGGGCTTTCCGGATTCTGCGCATACTGCACAGCGCGGTGCTCGGGTGCAGTCAGCGGATTTGTGGCCGTCCTCGCCGCACCGGAAACAGAGAGTGCCTCGGCTCACTTCGAAGGGGCACTTAGGCCTTGTGTGCCCAATGCCCATGCACTTATAGCAGCGCAGGGCCCGTTGCTCCAGCACATGAACATTTGCCGAGTTCCAGCCGACCATCACTTTGCCCGCATCGGACAGAATCTTAGCCACCGCGATCGGACACTGAACAATCACGGTGCCCATCCCGCGGGGACCCCGCTGCACCTCTAAAGATTTCACCTGGTCAACAGGGCAGCCTCCGGCTTGGGCAACGGCATCAGCCACTTTCTCCCTGGTGGCGGTGTCACTCAACCCAGTGATACGTATGTCAGCACATTTGGTGGGTCGAATGACATTAACCACCCCGTCAAGAGCCACGCGTAACTTCTCAGCCAGTTGGTCGGCTTTTTCTGGGCCGAGTGCGCTTGGCAACTCCATAATTCTGGCCCCGGTGATGGACTCTCGGAACCTTATACTAGATATGCCGAGTTCTGCAAGGTTTACGTGCTCCTCGGCTTTTTCCAAAACCTGTTTGTAGGTCACCCCCTTCTCGACAGCTTCCGGCTGAAGTTTCATTATAACAGCAGCCGTACGAGGGGGTGACAGTTTCGGCTTGGTGGGTCGAGCGTCCTTTCCCTTACCCTTGTTGGGATGGGTCGTTTTCCCTATAGCGGAAGCCACCGTGTTTGTCCCGCCAATGGGTTCAAGGGCAGCCGTCCCCGATGGATGTGACTGTTGTTTCCCCTTCTTTTTTTTTATCCTCTTCCTTTTGGTGACGTCTGCCCAGGTTTCTTTCCCGGCCACGGAATTATTAGCCGCCGATGAAGGGCCCGCCACTGCCAATGGAGGACTCGACACGTCTGACTGTGATGTGCTCGCAGTCGGTGTTTCAGCTGTCGACGCAGGTCTCGTCTGCGCTGTTGGGGCTGCCTCCTTCCTCTTATCAGCCGCTAGCAGTGGCCGACGGGTGACGGCAGGCAAGAGGCGTTCCTCAAGCCCCTCAAGGCGCGCGTTCACCATATCTCCCACTGAGCATATGATGGATCGCTTTAACTCCTCCATGGTGTTGCTGTCGAGCAGGGGTGGGGGTCCTGAGCTTTCCCCCGTGTTAGCTTTCATTGAGGCCCTCATTTCGCTGAACTCGCGACGATGTGATCTGAGCTCAGCCCTGAGGACCTCAACCTCGCGTCTGAGGCGGTTATTGTCGGCCCTGACACGACGCACTTCATCTGCCTCGGTACGGTCAGCCAGGGCATTCACCACGTCTTGTAGTGAGGCAGCTGCGACTTTTAGCTGCCTAACAAATGTACCTTTCAGGTTGCCAGACTTTGTGGCGACCTCCAGTATGTCCGCCATGTTCTGCCCGGCAACGGCTCGTAATTGTTCTGCGTCTAGGCTCATCGGGTTGGTCGATGGCTCTGACGGGTTTAACTCCGTATCCGAGACAGAGGCAGGGTTCAGTCCGCGGTCAGCCCCGCTCCTTCTCTTAGCTTTTACCCTTCCTGGAGCCCTTCCCGCAATAGCGTCGCTCACGCCCGAAGCGGAGCTGGGGCTGGATGTTCGATGGTGACGACGCTTCCTCTCCTTTCCGTCGTTCTGCCAAAATTTACCCTGGACGCAAGGTGCGTCCATAGCGGAGGCCGTCACCGTTGCTGCACTTTTCGCAGCAGCGTTACCGTCGCGCAGGCGCTCTAAGCTCACGTGGAGCACCTTTTCTCGCTGGGTTGTGATTTTACGTGCTCGTGATCTTGTCACGCGCTTCTCCATTTCGGAGTCAGTTGTATCCAGTTGCGCTGGTTGACGCAGGTCGGCGGTGGCCTGCCGGCCTGCAAGACTATGGTTGCCCCCCCAGATACGACAGGGCAGCCCTCAGAAGAGGGGCGGGATTCCCCCCGAAGGGGACCCGCCTGGGGAATATTTCCGATAGTCTGCTTTTTCATTTTTGTTTTCCTTTTAAAGGGTGTGGTCCCTAACCCCTGATCCCCCCCAAGCGCTAGCGACCGGACACCCTCCGGCCACTCATCCCCTCGGCACGCTAGACCTTAAGATTAGGGTAATTTTTTAAAGAGGTTGTCTTCCTCGCCGCCCGGACCATCCCGTCCACTCTTCGTCCACTCGTCCTACCCTCTGTAAGCAAAGGGGGGGAATGAACGACCGTCGCTTGGTCGAAAGCGTCCCAGGAGCATACTGCTCCCCCCCACGCAGAAATTCGCCACGGTCAATAGTCTCTCCAACTCGGAGAGGGTAATCAGTACCCTCCCCGAATCGGAGAGACCATTGACCGTGCCCAGGGTGCACCGGCCCGACTACTGCTCTTTCCCCCGAACGTATTCGAACAGAACCAGCAGCAATCAGGCACACGAGGAGGTTTTCTGCACGCACCCCCCCTACACCTACCCTACACCTACACTACACCTACCCTACACCTACCCTACACCTACCCTACACCTACCCTACACCTACCCTACTCCTACCCTACACCTACCCTACACCTACCCTACACCTACCCTACACCTACCCTACACCTACCCTACACCTACCCTACACCTACCCTACACCTACCCTACACCTACCCTACACCTACCCTACACCTACCCTACACCTACCCTACACCTACCCTACACCTACCCTACACCTACCCTACACCTACCCTACACCTACCCTACACCTACCCTACACCTACCCTACACCTACCCTACACCTACCCTACACCTACCCTACACCTACCCTACACCTACCCTACACCTACCCTACACCTACCCTACACCTACCCTACACCTACCCTACACCTACCCTACACCTACCCTACACCTACCCTACACCTACCCTACACCTACCCTACACCTACCCTACACCTACCCTACACCTACCCTACACCTACCCTACACCTACCCTACACCTACCCTACACCTACCCTACACCTACCCTACACCTACCCTACACCTACCCTACACCTACCCTACACCTACCCTACACCTACCCTACACCTACCCTACACCTACCCTACACCTACCCTACACCTACCCTACACCTACCCTACACCTACCCTACACCTACCCTACACCTACCCTACACCTACCCTACACCTACCCTACACCTACCCTACACCTACCCTACACCTACCCTACACCTACCCTACACCTACCCTACACCTACCCTACACCTACCCTACACCTACCCTACACCTACCCTACACCTACCCTACACCTACCCTACACCTACCCTACACCTACCCTACACCTACCCTACACCTACCCTACACCTACCCTACACCTACCCTACACCTACCCTACACCTACCCTACACCTACCCTACACCTACCCTACACCTACCCTACACCTACCCTACACCTACCCTACACCTACCCTACACCTACCCTACACCTACCCTACACCTACCCTACACCTACCCTACACCTACCCTACACCTACCCTACACCTACCCTACACCTACCCTACACCTACCCTACACCTACCCTACACCTACCCTACACCTACCCTACACCTACCCTACACCTACCCTACACCTACCCTACACCTACCCTACACCTACCCTACACCTACCCTACACCTACCCTACACCTACCCTACACCTACCCTACACCTACCCTACACCTACCCTACACCTACCCTACACCTACCCTACACCTACCCTACACCTACCCTACACCTACCCTACACCTACCCTACACCTACCCTACACCTACCCTACACCTACCCTACACCTACCCTACACCTACCCTACACCTACCCTACACCTACCCTACACCTACCCTACACCTACCCTACACCTACCCTACACCTACCCTACACCTACCCTACACCTACCCTACACCTACCCTACACCTACCCTACACCTACCCTACACCTACCCTACACCTACCCTACACCTACCCTACACCTACCCTACACCTACCCTACACCTACCCTACACCTACCCTACACCTACCCTACACCTACCCTACACCTACCCTACACCTACCCTACACCTACCCTACACCTACCCTACACCTACCCTACACCTACCCTACACCTACCCTACACCTACCCTACACCTACCCTACACCTACCCTACACCTACCCTACACCTACCCTACACCTACCCTACACCTACCCTACACCTACCCTACACCTACCCTACACCTACCCTACACCTACCCTACACCTACCCTACACCTACCCTACACCTACCCTACACCTACCCTACACCTACCCTACACCTACCCTACACCTACCCTACACCTACCCTACACCTACCCTACACCTACCCTACACCTACCCTACACCTACCCTACACCTACCCTACACCTACCCTACACCTACCCTACACCTACCCTACACCTACCCTACACCTACCCTACACCTACCCTACACCTACCCTACACCTACCCTACACCTACCCTACACCTACCCTACACCTACCCTACACCTACCCTACACCTACCCTACACCTACCCTACACCTACCCTACACCTACCCTACACCTACCCTACACCTACCCTACACCTACCCTACACCTACCCTACACCTACCCTACACCTACCCTACACCTACCCTACACCTACCCTACACCTACCCTACACCTACCCTACACCTACCCTACACCTACCCTACACCTACCCTACACCTACCCTACACCTACCCTACACCTATCCTACACCTACCCTACACCTACCCTACACCTACCCTACACCTACCCTACACCTACCCTACACCTACCCTACACCTACCCTACACCTACCCTACACCTACCCTACACCTACCCTACACCTACCCTACACCTACCCTACACCTACCCTACACCTACCCTACACCTACCCTACACCTACCCTACACCTACCCTACACCTACCCTACACCTACCCTACACCTACCCTACACCTACCCTACACCTACCCTACACCTACCCTACACCTACCCTACACCTACCCTACACCTACCCTACACCTACCCTACACCTACCCTACACCTACCCTGCACCTACCCTGCACCTACCCTACACCTACCCTACACCTACCCTACACCTACCCTACACCTACCCTACACCTACCCTACACCTACCCTACACCTACCCTACACCTACCCTACACCTACCCTACACCTACCCTACACCTACCCTACACCTACCCTACACCTACCCTACACCTACCCTACACCTACCCTACACCTACCCTACACCTACCCTACACCTACCCTACACCTACCCTACACCTACCCTACACCTACCCTACACCTACCCTACACCTACCCTACACCTACCCTACACCTACCCTACACCTATCCTACACCTACCCTACACCTACCCTACACCTACCCTACACCTACCCTACACCTACCCTACACCTACCCTACACCCACCCTACACCTACCCTACACCTACCCTACACCTACCCTACACCTATCCTACACCTACCCTACACCTACCCTACACCTACCCTACACCTACCCTACACCTACCCTACACCTACCCTACACCTACCCTACACCTACCCTACACCTACCCTACACCTACCCTACACCTACCCTACACCTACCCTACTATATATATTAAGATTATAAATGTGAAAGTCTGTATGTTTGTTAATGATGAAAAGCTTTTGAACGCGTCTACGTCCGCACGTTCGTTACATACAGATCGCTCGTTTCTTGATAATCGAAACTAATCAATCCATACTAATATTATAAATGCGAAAGTAACTCTGTCTGTTACGCTTTCACGATGAAACATCTGAACCGATTTTGATGAAATTTGGTATGAAAATGGCTTGAACCTGGGGGAAGGACAAAGGCTACTTTTTATTCAGGGACTTCGTTTGCATCCACTATAACCGACTTTCACGCGGACGAAGTCGCGGGCAAAAGCTAGTATTATTATAAGAAGGAAAAATTTGTTTGTTTGTTACGATTTAACTCAAAAACTACGGGTCCGATTTCAAAAATTCTTTCACCATTAGAATGCTGCATTATCCCTGAGTAATATAGGCTATATTTACCCATTGAAAACATTATGGATATTTGAGAAAATACACGCGAACGAAGTCGCAGGCAAAGTGTTAGTTAAACATAAATATATTTGCAAGTGAATATTCAGAATAATTGAGATCCAGCCGTTTCAGAGATTAGCGCCTTTCTTCAGCTTCATCATAATATTAGTATATTATCACCTGCCTAGCCTTTGGGGTCGGCATCTAGTCTAACCGGATGCAGCTGAATACCAGTGTTTTACATGGAGTGACAGTGTATCGGACCTCCGCAACCTAATTACTGGGTAACACGATACCCTTTGGTAAGACTGGATGTCAGACTTTCTGGCTTCTGACTACCCATAACGACTGCTAAATGTACAAATGACAGCCGGGACCAACGGTTTACGTGCTTTGATACCGAGTTCCTTTCGGCATAACAAAAAATACAATCACGTTCAAAAAGTAAAAAATAACTTTCAATTAGCAAGTCGGCTTTTGTTTTGCTTGTGGTTTTGTATTGCCACCGACTTGCGAATTGAAAGTTATTTTTTACTTTTTGAAGGCGGTTGTCTTTTTTGTTAAAAATATTTTTTTTCGCTTTTTAGTGGAGGGATGGGCACCCATCCACAGACCGACCGCGGCTAGCGTAGCTTAACCTAATATGAATACTATCCCACAGGATTAATATTCGTAGGATTAGGTTAATTAGATGACAGGACAATATAATTCTGAATTGTATATCCTTTATTAGTTCCTAGTTTAACCAGTCCACCTATATAAGGGAAGTATATAGGAGTCCAGCTTCCTTGTAAACTTACCTGCTGCGTGACAAGACATGTTTATGTACCTAGACTAAGCCGCGAATAAACTTGTGCTGGAGTTAATTTAGCTTTTTAATACAGAATAAAGCTAATATGTTTCATTTCATAGTTTACGTTGGTGTTTTTCTTGTTGCTGTTGCTGGAGAAAATGATCTTTCTAGAATAGAATAGAATCATTAAGTTCCAAAACTCATAGACGTCATCATCATCATGTCAAACGCCCGTTGCTGAGCATAGGTCTCCCCCAGTTTTTATAGTGTCAGAAGGACGCTGCTGCCCATCCTCTCAGCGTCATCAACTGCCCCCTATGCGAAGAAATTTCAACGTGCGGGGGGTTAGCAGTTGATGATTGCATAGCAGTTGTTGATGGTTAGCTGTCTGTACCACGGACTTACGGTTAGATAGATAAGTACCTAGGTACTTATCCACAAATTTCATACAGAAACTGCCACCGCATTTCTGCACGTCTAATTCTCCAAGATCTTTTTTGCTGGAAATACAGGGATTTTTCACCCAGACCGCTACTCGACAATTCTAAAATCTAGCGCAAACAAGGTGAAAACATTAATAACAGAAGAACGCTGCTGCCCATCCTCTGGTCAATATCCCTCTGAGTCTGAGTCGTGTGGTGACGGCCGTGGGCGTCGTAGATTCATAGTGTTAGTAACAAATTACTTACAAGCTACGTTAGTAAAATTAATTATTTAATTACAAACAGGAAGAAATACATCACTACCGCAAGGTTACAGGCCCAGCTGACATCTTGCAGCAGCGGTTTACAAACGCATAGCCTCTCTGTAATAGTCAGGATGCTGTGCACCCTACGGACCAAGGACGCACATCGCTTCCGTATGACCGCATAGAAGCAGTCTTCGTGAGTTTCTGCAAACAACCACGAACAAAATGATTAATGTTATCGCGTTTAGGTTTTCGAGCATCATCTGCCAAGCGTTTTCCCATTTCCCAACTATGTCATCTAGTCTAACCGGATGCAGCTGAATGACAGTGTTTTACATACCAAGTTACTGGATAACACGATATCCTTTGGTAAGAATGGTTGTCAGACTTTCTGGCTTCTGACTATTCTTAGTGACTGTCAAAAACTTACGTAGCATGAAGGTATCTCGGTATGAAATGGTTAGACCGACCATGGCGTGCAAAGTTTTACTATGTATTAACTCTACAGGTTTCAGTACAAACTCTATAGGTATTCAACACAATATCATAGCTAGAATATTGTCACAAACGGATAAATACCTCAGAATATCTGCTACATTCTCCACTAACCCGTAAATACTTCATCAATTATTCGCCACGCCTTGACCTTTGCTTGAATAATGTATGATTATCGCACCTTGATGCGACATGGTCCTGGTTTTGGGCAGTACACGTGCGAAGTTTTAGATTGAGAGCTATATATGTATTTTTAATGTTAGTAATGTGATATTTTAGGTGACTAGCTTCTGCCTGCGACTTCGTCCGCGTGAATGTTGGTCATAATGAATGAATGAAAAAGGATCGCCTATGTCCTTGCCCGGGGTTCAAGCTATCTTCATTTCAAATTTTATCAAAATCGGTTCAGCCGTTTCATCGTGAAAGCGTAACAGGCAGAGTTACTTTCGCATTTATAATATTAAGTATGGATAATAGTATAATATAGTATGGAAGTATGGATTGGAAGTTTTATTATGTTATGAATTCTAAGTTCCCACCTTGATAGCGTCTGGCTGGAGTTCTGGCCCACGACACGGATCTGGGAACCACATAACAGGTTTTTTTTTTAATCATAACTATGTTACAGTCAAATCTCCTCATCGGTCAAAACTACTTTTGACTGGCTGCAGTCAAAGCCTTTATTAAGATAAAATGCGTTTTTGCTACAATTTTTTAATATTATAGAACGCCCTAATGACTACAAAATAAGTTTTAAGGAGTTACGAAAATACCTACTAAACTGATGGGTTTCTAAGTAGTAAGGATAAATTTAAACCGATCAAAAGTACCATTGACTGGTTATGAATAATGAATCTATGTAACCAATATTACACATCTCAAGAGCTTGTTCAGAGCTTGCTGCTATAAGGACTATATTTTAAGATATAAAAATAGAGATTTTCAAGGGAATTTCTAAAGGTAATAAGGAATTTATTGTAATACAAGATAATATAATTTGCCCAATAACCGTATCCAGTCAGTATTCCGTTCAATAGATACTCCAAATAGCTTGAGAAACCAACACATGAAGTATCTGCAACATTCCATACATAATTGACGAGACCTCTCCTGACCTTGGCGTTCATAATGTATGTATAAGGTACAGACATCACGGTGCAAATAATTCAAGTAGTACTATCAGAGGAAATCTGATTTATAGCGAGACGAAATGTTCAGTATTCCGTCCCCAACTCCCCACCATTGGAGACTAGCTGATGAATAAATAAATCTATAATTTGTACGGTTTTCTCTAGAGATACTGGTTTGCGGCGGAAGAATAAAATATGCTTTTAAAAAATATGTAGGTATTTAAGCGTGTGCGGCTGTTTTTTAAGATTCAAAACAGACTAGCTAGAAATTTCCGATTGCTGCTGAAAACAGTTAGACTATTTTGGGCCTTTAATAATATCCTGTTAGTAGATAATGTGTGGAGAGCTAGGTTGAATACGACGACACTGATTATTTATTAATTAATAATATTCCGATTGTAAACATTTATCATGTGAAAAATAAACTACAATTTGCTTTTTGGAAATGTGAACTGGCTTGAATGTGAATCGATATAACGTCAGAATTACAAAACAATTTTATGTTGTAATAATTCTGTCGTTATATTAGTATTTCTGTTGTTGTGTCTGTCTGTTGTTTATCTGTCTATGGTATATTATAGTCTGTTTATCTAAACTATATAGTTAATAGAATGTGAATCAGGTACACTTCTTATTTAACCTTTTTACAAAAAAGGCAATCGTCTAACAAAAAAGGCGGTTGTCTTTTTTGTAAAAAAGCTTTTTGTTTTTCGCTTTTTAGTACTTCCTTATCATCCAAAACCATTAAGAAACGACAACACAGTCAAAACAGGGATTGAAAGTACAAGTTTGGAGAACATTACAACATCGTCCATGTACCTATATTTGTTTGCTTTTTGTCGACTATTTCAAAAAGTGCTGAATCAATTTCGATAAAATTAATATGGGACCACCCT
This sequence comes from Charanyca ferruginea, assembly GCA_947361185.1. NCBI lineage: Eukaryota > Metazoa > Arthropoda > Insecta > Lepidoptera > Noctuidae > Charanyca > Charanyca ferruginea. Next base: position 15,232,173 of record OX376077.1, on the reverse strand, counting down.
TGAGGCATACCCTATCAATCAAAAAAAGAATTTTCAAAATCACTTTACATTTGTTGGATAAATCGCGTAACAAATATACAAAAAATAAATAAAAATAAACATACAGACGAATTGAGAACCTTTTTCTTTTTGAACTCGGTTGAAAAAAACATCACAGTACCTACATCTAGGCACTTAAGACAATAGAAACAACACGTAGCACCTAAATAACCCAAACATTCCGTCTAACACGTACAGAATCACGCTTGTAATCCCAAATTACATCGTAGACGGCTCTCTTAGAAGTCACAGGTGTCCGTTTGGCGGCCATAACAGTTTTGTTCAAAACCTTTCCGATAAAAAAGGTTCTTCCTTCCGAAAAAGGTTACTAAAGTTTTTATAGAAGATGCTAAAAACGGTCAATGGATACTGACAATACGATTTATTTTGTTGAACAGGCTTTTTAGCTTTCTTTTGTAAAAAGGCTGCTGCTTTTCAAGAGAATGAATTATGGCGAGATCCATACATTCATTTGTATGAAAATAAAAAAAAACATTTAGAGGGTTGCAAATATTTTCCAATGTGGAGAATATATTACCAGCACGCGTAGCATGACCACCGCTATGTCTACGTAAGAATAGACATACTGACAGGAAGAATAGACAAAATGACCGTCGTAGAAAGATTTATATCGTTGCGAGCATGGCGATGAAGAGAAGAAATGTTTCTACTCTACAGTAGACAAGAGTCTACAATGCCGAGCATGACGACGATTTTTTTCTCTACTTTTGACATTTGGGTGTAGAAACATTTTTTCCAACAAGTGTCAAATAGTCTACATCACAATTGACCTAGACAAGTATATTTCTATGTAGACAAGGATCTTATATTGATTTTAAAAACTCAATTCAATATTTTTTACTATCTAAAGTTGTTATTGAATAATCTCCTTCATTTGATGGCCAATCATGATAAGTACCTACGTGATATTGGCAAAATTGTGGTGACTCTTCCACAAAAGCAGAGTTGAAGTTTAAAAACATGTTGGAGGGCTACCGTCACCATCCTCTCAGTTTTTTTGCCGAGAAGAATGCATTAACCGGGGCTCTCGTTCTTCCCGAAAACAAGGTTTTGGCTGGCAAGGATCTACCTCCAAGAAAATCTCAGGGACTGCCTTTACTTGTTAAAGTAAGTTCAATCTGTTTAAAGATTAGGAACCCACGCCTTCCAACTGCTTCTAATACAAATAGGTCAGAAATATTACCTACCTAGGTACCGTGTAGGTACGGTACTTACCATATAAAAAAAAATAGTTTATTGCACATAATAGGGTTGTACATATTTTTAAAACTCGACTTCCAAACGAATATAAAACATTCATATAAGAAACTATACAAGTACTATATTGTATTTATTTCAGCCTGAAACCGGACAGATTAATAATTTGAAATAATAAACAGTCAATAGGTGTATAGTTTTATTTATTAATATTGTTATATGAACATTAAGTACATAATTATAGTATGTACAACCAGGTTATTCATTTTTGGGCCTCGTATATTGTTTCATCATTCGGGAACTATGTTATCTGTAATAACAAAACACAAAATTAATTATTTATTATTGATTTTCAGGAGGTTCAGGCTAAACTTTGGAACCGGCTTATGACTTTAATGCTTATCATGGTAGACCCTGAAGCACGGAGGCACAGAGGTAGCCCTTTACAGAGGCACATAGGTAGTGGTTCTACAAGTTGCGACCCATGGAAGAACTGACATTACTCGTATATGAAATTTATTTTATGTAAATAAAAATTGTACCTTTGTAAATGGCTTTGTCTCATTTTCCTGTCAGTTAGTTTGTTTTAAAAAAACTTATTGTCACAGATTAACTAATAGTTTCTTTGGAAATTGTAGTCCACCAACAATATCTCAATTTATGGGTTGGTACTTCGCACGCTGCAAATAAATAAATAAATCAGTTTTAGTATGTGAATGAGGTAAGAACACTGACGATAAGTAATAAAGAAAAGAAAAAGCATGACCAAGGCACCTATCATATCCTAGCAAGGAGATAAGTGAAGAATTTCCCTTTGTAAATCAAGAATTTTTATCAGACGATGCGACAATCTTCTTTTAATCCTCAAATGCGATTTTCAACTAATCGAGGACTACATTCTCTTAAATTAATCACACACAATAGGTACACCAATGCACAATGCTAATTATTTAGTAATTTCTTTCACTTAGATTTACTCGTACTTAGTTTTTTCTGCCGTAGTCCCAAGTCTATTTATTTTCCAAAATCAAAACATTTGGACAATTACATTTTTAATATTCTTTTCTAAAATATTTTGTTATTTAAATCGATCCGACAGCCGTCACAATAAAAATATTAAATAACGTTTCGTTGTTGCTTTGAATGACATTACAATGTGGATAAGAGTAGTGTACATAATATTATTTGTTACCTTTATTATTAAGTTCTAACCTATGTCGACGTATTATTACATTGTTTGTTGTCTCTAAGTAAATAAATAAACGTTCAAAATGTGATAAAACGTAACGATTGACACATTTTTGTCGACAACGAAACGCAATTTTATCGTAAAAATTTTAACGTCTAGCTACAACACAGCACTCCGGCGTTGCTATGGAAAGAAAAGATATGTCTTTCTCTACGTAGAAACGCGAGTCTACCAGTCGGCTCATGCTCGGTTGGATAGAGATGTCAAGTAGGATAGAAATAACTATGTCTATTCTACGTAGAGTAGAGATAGAATTGTCATGCTACGCCTGCAGGAGTAGATTAATATACTTACCATATTTTTAAATCCCCGCGTAATTATTTTTTCTATAAATGAAAAATAATAGTTTTTCGTTTCATCTCGTTGCCCATTTTGTATTTGTAAAATAAAAAGAGACAAGTGCCTTTAACGGATCTATGAAATTGACAGACAAGTGATGTAAATCGTGGTTGTAATGTAAAAGATGTTTGTGACATTATTTCCCATAAAACGGCTGTCAGTGTCACTGTTACTATCAGCCGTTTCGTTCTGAGATAAAGAACTTTTCTTAAAACTATTCACTTTTAACATTCATTTTTATTGCGGGGTTTTAAAAATATTGTGAATGCCTGAAGATACTTTTAAGGTATCCAAGAGTATAAAAATTAGAATTTCAACTTCTCTAAACATTTTTATTTTTCTTTGTACATATCCTGACATAATTCTTCATTGACAGGGCGCTCCAAGTAACTAACATTTTTGAATACCGCGAATGTACACTTTCAATCATTAGACTTAGGGTCGAAATTTGCGGTATTTCACAATTTTAGTTACGCGGAATTGCAGTATCAACTACGATATGTAATTAAACTCAGTCAAGGTTCAGCTAAGCTTGCCGCGGTCGCCCCGTGGATTGGTGGATTTCATACCAAAAGCTGCTGCTGCTATAGCTATCATTCATAGATCTTCAACAGTCGTTATAGGTAGTCAGAAGCCAGAAACTCTGACAACCAGTCTTACCAAGGGGTATCGCGTTACCCAGTAACTGGGTGCTGGAGGTCAGACATGCAGTCGCTCCTTGCTCCGGTTAGACTGTTAAAGGCTTATTACACTATACAATTTGTAGAAAATCTATTTAGGAAATCGGCAGGGGTAGTCGAAGCTACAGCTAACAACTTTGGTTCCTAAATAGATTTTCTACAAATTGTATTGTATAATAAACCTGTTAGTCGACCCCAACATAAGTAGTTGGAAAAAGGCTAGCCAGTTGATGAAGTAATACAGCTTGATTAAAATTAGAACCATACTAGCTGACCCGACAGACGTAGTCCTGCCAATTATTTTTTTAATTTTCTCATCGTTTAAACCTTCCCTAACCTTTCACAAATATTTCTAGACCAAAATTAGCCAAATCAATCCAGCTGATCTCGATTTTTAGCGAGACTAACAAACAATCGAAACCAATCGATTCATTTTGATTACATAGAAAACCAAAAAAATTGGGTGCGTGTACTTATGTACGAGCGTGAGAAGTTATACTTCTTTGGCATTATTAAAAAAGTATATAAGCACAATTACTCCCGTGAGAATTTCGTGTGACGCTGTGCGCGCGCATGCGCGAATCGTAAAATTTCACTCTCATCATTTTTTCATAACGCGCCTAAAGAAGTATAACTTCAAAAACTTTGAGTTGAGTTGAGTTACCGTATGTTATAGATTGAAAATAACGGATTAACTCACTGTGTTGCCGAGTTCGTCCGACTAGTTCCGTTGTTTTCAATCTATAATGTGTAACAATACTCCCGTTTCGTTTACCGTATGTTATTTTAAAAAATAAGTTATGTAACTAAGCACAATCACATATATCAGTGCCCTTATCCTGTCATCTACAAAATTAAATTTACATAATGGCCAAAATATGACGATTACGTTTTGTATAGAGCGCGCTGCCGCTAAAGTCCTCTTAGAGAGCTTCTGTAATTTTTATTTTTTTAATGGACTTATAAAATTATAATGGTTAAGTGGTCCAAGTATTAGTATCTACATTATAATAATATTATAAGGAATGTGATTTTGTTTGTTTATTACACTGTCTTAGCTAAAATACTGAACCGATTTTGATCACGCGGACGAATGCGTGGGCAAAAGCTAGCTATTTATAAATCGACACCACAAATATAGATAGACCTAGGTATCGCAAGTATCACGATCTGTATGAAAACCACGGAACAGATTCTGAAAACCAAGCGTGCCATTTTTTGGACGTCACAATGTAATTATCATTATTATGTTTTTATTTTATTTGTATTTGTTTTCTACAACATGTATCCACTTGTTTTAGTTTAAGTCTTGTTGTGTAATGTGCGTCACTTTCTCGTGAATAAATGGTTTTTCTTTCTTTCTTTCTTTCTTCTTTCTAATACGAATGCGAATGCGAATGTTTTGTTTTTTCTTATTATTCCTTATTTCCTTATTACCAGGTATTACTGAGGGTATTAGATTAAAGATAATTGTTTTTTTTATTTATTTATTACGCATAATATTAATCACAAAATGACTTACCGATGGAAGGAAATGTTTACTTTATTTTTTTTACTTACGATTTTTTATTGTAAGTTAGGCACGAATATAGGCACGCAAAGTAGTTGCTCTTGCGTTATCTAGGTCTATCTATATCTGTGATCGACACCCATATCAGGAAAAGTTGATACTTGATTTACATACTTCGTTTGTTTCGATGTACGGTATATAATAGTAGCTTCAACAATGCCATTTCTCTTCATAATTAAAAAGAATTTTTGTGGTTTCCTACAAAGCGTAGAAGAAACCCGTTAATTAAAAAACCTTTCTTGAGCCAAACCTACTTTTCTATTCCCCGAATTCTGGTTATAACGCGCCATAATTCTCTCATTTCCACATTTTATTAAGATATTTTGTTAAGAAGGATTATTTGAGCCGAGCCGGAATGAAGAGAAAATTCATTTAATGTGAGTAATGCTAGAAAAGCGGGATTGAAGTCGTTATAAGGAATCATTTAGAATAATCCCTACTTTGTCTAATGATATTTCTTGTACGGAAGCTTATTAAAAAAAATAGACGTCCTATTTAATATTCTGCTTGTGTGTATCAAAATATACAATATTAAAACTGTTAATTGTTTTAGTTGAACTATAAATTACATGGGTAGTTATTTCATATCAAGGCCTGTAGATAAAATCCTTTTTCTGTTAACTTAACCCCCCAACGGAAAAATCAAATTGTATGCAGTTGACATAATAAAGTAAGTATGTAGTGTGTAAGTGTGTGTGTGTGTGTAGTATGTATATCAGTTGTCTGGTTACCATAACACAAGCTCTGCTTAGCTTGGGACCAGATGACCGTGTGTGAGTTGTCCCAAGATATTTATTTTATTTATTTTTATAATTGCATCACGTGACATCTGTAGGTCGATTCTGTAAAATTCAAACAACAACTCGCATCTTACATCGCTATTCACTCTCACTTCGCATAAGGTTCAAAATTACCTTGATATATTTGACACTTTGAATCGGGTTCGACAGCGAAGTGAACGTCGAAGTGACGGGGAGATTACCTTACTGAATGCCACTTCTTACGTCATCTCATACTTTATCTGTCAAAATCTCCCTGTCAATTTAGTTCAACTGGCTGACACGCTCGCAAGGGTCGCAACCCTAGTGTAACTTTGAATTATCAACCGAGTTTTTAGAATGCCAATCAAGAAACACACCGGATTTAGATTCGAAGATTAGAATGAGATCTTACAGAATCACACCCCTGGTAAGCAAACGTCAACTTACTCCACACAATTAGATTATTTCCGTTAGCGTTGACGCTAAGAGAAAGGGATTTTGTCTACAGGCTCTGGTTGTCTGTGTATGAGAGTTTAAATATTTGTTATTGCTCCCACAATACAAGAGAAATTCCTAGTAAGTATAAGGCAACGTTTAAAAAATCCACAATAGTTAAAAAACACAGAAAAATCTCAGAAAATAAAGCCTAATGAAGAGAGCTCAACTGTCCAATTAGCAGACACAATAGTTAAACAATTGACGCGAATCTCCTGGAGATTTCGTTACAGATAAGTGGAATGAATCTTGGTTTGAACGTTATTTTCGAGTCATTTGGGGTTGAAACCGTCGGGTCGTGGGGTCCGAGTGCTCATCTTCTTTTTAAGGAAATGTCCAGAGGTTAGTTGACACTTCCCGTGATCCAAGAGCAAGTTTTTACCTTGGTCAGAGTTAAGAATTGCCATCCAACGTCGCAATGTCTCAGTCTCTTGGGTACATTTCCAGCTGACGGCGATGTGGACGAATTCTATGATGCCTTATTGTGTTAGTTTTTCTAGTTTAATATTCTAGGTTTTCTTGTTTATTATTCTTGTAAACATTGTACATACTTAAAAACAATAAATAATTAGTTAGTTTAAAACGTTCAAAATCTGGTCGTAATATCATCTCAGTTACAAACATTTTTGACAGATGGAGACTGAGATTTGTTTGTAAACGTTCCGAAGAGTATAATCTGGGTATCTTCAAGGCACGAGAGAACCGATTAATCCTACGCAAGCGTACTCCACCTTAGGCTGCATCATCATTTAATATCAGATGAGTTGCGACCAAACACAAGCCTATTAGAATATCAAAAAATAAAAAAAGATGGCTTTGTTCCGTTTGTTGTTTTGTATTGCCACCGACTTCCGAAACTTAAGTCATGTGTGTTCTGTGCTAAAGTTATTTTTCACCTTTTTGAATGCGGTTGTTTTTTTTTGTAAAAAAAGCTTTTTATTTTTTGCTTGTGTGCCCCCTTCTTATCCAAATCCATTAGGAAACGGCAACACAGTTAAAAGAGAAATTGAAAGTACTCTAAAGATTGAGGAAATTATAACGTCGTCTAACATTTCCGACGAAACGGTTGGCGCAGTGGCTGAGCGATCGACTGCTGCGCAGCGTGTTGCGGGTTCGATTCCCGCCCAGTGTAAACATTTGTGTGATGAGCACTTGTGTTTGCCTTGTGTCTGGGTGTTGTTTATCTATATATGTATGTATTTACAAAAAAAATGTATTTGTGTATGTATATCAGCTGTCTGACACCCATAGTACAGGGTCTCCTTAGTTTGGGGTCAGATGGCCGTGTGTGAAAATGTCCCCACATATTATCATTTTTATCTTTTTTTTTTTGGGTTTTGTTGATTTTTCCAAAAGCGCTGGATCATTTTCAATAAAATGTATACGGGACCACATGGAAAGGACCAGCTTTCAAATAAAAAAGAATCGTCAAAATCGGTTTGATCAGTCGAAAGTTCTGAGGAAACAAACATAAAAAAAAATACAGTCGAATTGAGAACCTCCTCCTTTTCTGAAGTCGGTTTAAAATTTACGAGATTCGCTCTCCTGATGACAAAACAACAAATTTTCACTTAAATAAAAGTAAACCATAGGATATTAATGCAACAGACAAAACTCAATATCAGCATCATTGGCATTTAGCCTGTGTTCTAGCTCCATTGTACAAAACTAAGCATTTATTATCAGATTAACAGCTACCAACCGGCGTCCACTGACTGGTAGCCGTTATCTGTTGCTTATGCCATTAATTTGCTAATTTTGCTGTGTGTGTGACCATGACATTTCCATATATCAGGATTAGTGATGAATAAAATATTCGCGTAGTTTTGTTAGATTTACCTAGCAACAAAATTTTATGACTTCCTAGTATTTAATTTAACGAATACGAAGGTTTGGTTACATTGTTTTTATACTAATTTGTACAAATTAATAATTTAAAATAATTAAAACAATGTAACAAATTAAAACTTACACGGTAAAAGAGATAAATTTATCTTTTGCTTTGTAAGCTCTAATTGGTTTTTTACTGGTATTGTCCTGCTGGACAAAGGTCTATGTGATGCTCTCTCTGGCCAATCTTTCGTAGAAGCTACTGAGTCGTCAGGCCGGTGTGTCTCCTAGACGTCACTCAGGATCGACGCCCATCTTCAGGCACCCACTGGGTGATGACTAAATCTGTCAATTTTTCACAATTTCAAATCATGATTATTTGCTTACATTTCATAATTTTTACACAATTTTTAAATCACAACAGACACTGTGATAAGCATACATGTTGTGCATGTCTGTAATTGATTTAAACACTAACCCTAGTCCATTGAAATATTAATGTCCTTGTATGTGTTTATTTTGGCGTTGTGCCATTTTCAACAAATGAAAAATTAAGCTTAGCATACATGAAATAGAGATGAAATAGAGGTATGACACCGCTAATAAACGAAATGTAGGCAAATAAAATTTTATTTGCCACATAAAAATACATACAATTTACAATTATTATTTTATTTAGGAGTTATGAATTTCGTTGACACAATATCAGCTGGATTTCGTTCTGGCAAATCAAATATGTCAAAATATTGTCTTAGTAGTTGGATTTAGGATATTCAACGATGATTAATTTGAAATCTATTTTAAGCACACGTTTGGGTTGCACATTGAACTATTATTTATAGCTAGATAGTAATGTAGCACATTTGGCCTTTTTTATTAGTTAGACGTAAATTATTTAATTTTTTAAAGATTGTTTATTGGATCGTTGTTTCGTTTTCGTTCTATTAAGGGGTATTTGGGACCAGTTTTTACTCCGACTGCAAAGAAAGGGTTATGTTTTTATGATAGGGGTCAAGATCATCCCGTTATCACCGCGCCTGGGTCGGCCGCGATAGATTATTCTTACTCACACACTATTTCATTTTCTGTTAAAATGTAAGGAGTGGGTCGTATACAGTTTCTTTTTTGTAATATGTGAATACTATGTATCTATGAACATAACTTAGCTGTCATATCTTAAATTGTAATACTTTGTTTATTATTATATTCTAATATAGTGGTAATTAGAAAAAAAAATGTTAATATTTTTAAAAGAGTAAGTATGGAGTTTCTATCCTTTTCTTCTCCATACGAAACTACTTTTGGAAGGGGCAACTAGATTCATTTTTCCTTATATGACGTTCAAAAGTGCCTTTTAATCGTCTACTTGAAATGAAAAACATGATTTGACTTTATCAAATAAACAGATTTCGTCCTTATAAATATTTCCTAAGCAATGTATGTGTGTGTTTTACCAAGAATATTTTGGTATGTTATACCTCTCTTGTCACTAACACAAGGTAACTTATTCATGACGAGCTAACATCATTAATTCTGTACTAAACTGCATATTGACATGCAATATTCTCCATGAATATTCATGCGGACCCTTGTTGCTAAACGTATTATAATGTTGACTTTGATTATAGTTATTAGAGAAGGCGTATATAGCCAAGCCAATCAAAAGACATTGATACGCTCAACTAAAACACAAGAAAAGCGATCCGGACGAGTTTTATGATGCCCTGTGAAAACTCCATTGTACAGAAGCCAGCACATAAAACTTCAACAATCTGTCGTGCCTTCTCTGTATGAGAAGAGGCCTTTTCCCATCAGCAGTGGGGCAGTCATCATCATCATCATCATATCAGCCTAAAGACGTCCACTGCTGGACATAGGCCTCCCCAAGGGGGGGGGGGGGGTTGCCATAATCACCTTACAAAGGCACAGAGAACGCTGCTGCCCATTCTCTGGTGGGGCAGTAATAGGTTGGTATTATTAAGTGACGAACAAATTGTCATCATTTAGCAAGCATCAGGCATACCTCTCCGCCGATCGCTGAATGTAAAAATGTACGATAGAACATGAAACATGAAACACGGTGGTGTAGAAACATGAAATAGTTTTTCTGTAGTTATGTTCAAAGCATAATCATCATACCATCCTATTGCCATCCAAAGCTGAACGTGGGCTGAAAGCATGGCAAATTACGGCTAAACCCCCTCTTGGGAAGACCTATGCTAAGGCTGTATTTCAACAATATAGCCTTATAACTATTGTTTTTGTCTAGTAAAACATAGATCTGAAATACCTAAATACCACTGTATATCTTAGAAAGAAAATGATATATTCTCTAAAATGATAGCGATTAATTTCACTTCCACCACTGACCCTAAAAGCTGAAGAATAATCGTAGCAGACGGAGCAAATACTTGCTACGACCGACGTCTACGACTTCGTAGGCAAAAAAGAATGTGACGTCATTGCCTGAGCTACGCCGTAGCATCGTAGCAACAGAAAAATATTGTGTAAAAAGAACACACAATATATTATTATATTATTTCGATTACGTAATCGTAGTCACCCTACAACTTCGAAATTAGTTTGTGTCGAACATCTGATTGTCGTGCACTCGTTCGGGTCAGTTCAGTCCCAAGCTAATTAGTGGCGAACAAACATCATTAGCGCTGCACTATACTGCAGAATGCACGCTAAACTCTATTCCCTGGTGTAGGGGGCGGGTGTTTGGGAATACCTAATGTAACGCTCTATTTAGTGCTGGATAGAGGAGGGATTTGGAATTAAAATGTAGGTAATGTTTTGAAATGTGGTTTAGAACAATTCGAGTTGCAGGTGAAATTAGTGGGGTATATCCTAAGTACAGTTACCAAAAGAGATAACTAACCAGGTCGTCTCAAATAGTTGAAGTTTACATTTATTAATTTTATTTTATTTCATTCAAAAACGTCCTTCTGTTTCAAAGTAAACTTCAACTATTTAAGACGACGTACCTCGACGACGTTTAAGGAGTCTTAGGACTCCCTGAATATTTTGTCCCGGTACGTACAAACCTTGTTCAATGTGTAAATCACAGCATGATCTTTATAACTATTGCTCATGACGACACTAAAAACATAACTCCGTATAATTTTCTTATAACCTTTACCTTACTTGGTCCACTAAATACGTCACAGGTTCAATATATCATGTCTCAAGATATTTTCATCATTTTTCGTCGTAAGGAAACCTTTTGTAGAACAATGGTCGCAATGGTGACCCAGTGGTTAAGACATCCGTCTCTCAAGCACGATGTTCGGGTTCGTAACTGGCAGGGGTCCCTTATTATAATACCAACCTATAATTATCCCACCGCAGGGTAAAGGACTCTTCTCATACAGAGAACGCACGAGCGTTGATCACCACGCTTATTCAAGGCGGATTGGCGATTACAGACTTATGTATTGTTAATTATACGTCCAGAGGGCTAATTCACGTAATTTTATGACGCGCCGATGAAGCTGTAGTGCAGTTGCAGTTAAGTTTAATTTTGAGTGATAAACGGTATTCTTGTAATCTTTCAACTGCGCGTAAGCTGCGCGAGAACTGCACGTCAACCAAACTCTACCAAACTTACTTATGTTGGTTCCTTCTTAAAAGCACATAATGATCTAAATACACGCGTTTTTCAAACTACATAACAGGAAAATAATTCTTATTCGAATAAATTTTGCCCAACTCTGCACAGGTCAACGCTGTTGAGGACTGTATGTTGAATGTGGTATCATAAGAATGTTGTATTTTGTGAATGTGGTGTTTTGAGATTATGATATTTTGAGAATATGATGTTTTGAGAATATGATGAGTTAATAACATGATGTTCTGATAATATGATGATTAGCGATTATGATATTTTAAGAATATGATATTCAGACTCTGAGCGGGTGTAGCCACATGAGAGAAAAATGAATATGACATTATTATAATATTAAAATAATACCCCAGTACATATTTTAGTGCTTTTTAACTGTAATTTTGAGACATCAAACGAATAGTAGAATACCGATAATGTTGCGTTCCGAAGCTCGCACCAAAGACGCGCAACAGTAGAATGCCGTTATTGTGCTCGCGTGACACGAACTTGACGCGAGCGTGTCTGACGGCGGTAGAGAATACAAAAAGCGTTATTTTGATCGAAACTTAACTACAACTGCACTAAAACAGCACTTCTTTAGTTACGTGAATTAGCCCACAGGTTTCCTTACGATGTTTTTCTTCACTGAATTATTTATTTATTTAGTTTAGCAACAATATTGTTTATAGGTACTGGTATTATGCTGAAGGTATCATCTAAGATAAATTAATATAGTAGTGTAACAATCACTTATAGGTAAACACCGCATGCATAAAGAAGAAATTCTACAAAATAAACTAAACTAGGTTAAACATGCTGAATACTTAGCATTACATCACTTAGGATAAACTTATTATAATAATGATTGATGACTAAAACTTGATCGGACAGATACGATCTTAAACCATGAAAGTCAGTGATGTTCTTAAAAAAACTTAGAAAGTAGGTAATATGAAATTGAAAATCTCACATTGGTACCTCTTAGTACCTGATTGTGAAGTCAAAACCTGGTGCATGAGATGCGGGATTCTTAACCACTGGACCTTCACAACTCATAGTAGACCCCTTAGCAAGTTCAAATGAAATATAAAAAGCTTTATTATTATTTTACACAAAAATACTTAACTCAACACTTGGAAAACTACACCATATATTGTATCTCCAGTTACCTCTGTTATAACACAAGTGACATAAATACGGTTGCATTTATTGGAGCATCGTTGACGTTCATATCTGGATGTTGTACACGTGCCGGTGTAACTCAGACGTCGACAGGTGGCTTGTGTAACACCTTGTTGGCTGTCTGTCCTTTATTTATTGTGAAATTTGTTGATGGTCTCTGAGTATTTTGGTATGTAATGGTGACGTATCGTAAAACTTTTATTGATTTATGTTTGGATTGTGATTGTAGTAGCCATAAAGCCCGTCACATACGTAGCTATAATATATATTATAGCTAGCTACCACACCACACACGGTAGCTGTAATATAATAATATATTTTCGCCTTTATTAGGTCTGCGATCGTTGTTTGTTTCACATTTTTGAAATTTATATTAATATGCCTTGCTATATCTGTCCACATATTTTGGTGACGTAGTAAAAATATATATTATAGCTGATCGTAATTTGCCTTGATTTTAGCTACGTCTGACGTATATTAATATATATTATAGCTACGTCTGTGACGGGCTTTATACTCGTAGCTTTCTGTAGTGAAAACAATTGGTATTAATGCTGTCAAAACAGACGTCAAAATGTTTCCAATTTTATCAAGTGTTACAAAAATTTTTGGATATCTTACGTTTATGATATACATTGTACTGTTATTGGTGGACACGTTTATTTATCATATTAAATTAGTTGGCTCGTGTTTGCAAAAGAAAGTTCAGTTACCATTAAAGATAAAACATTAATTTGATAATTTCCTAAAACAGAGCTTCATCTCTTATACCCTGTTGCCGTGCATGACAGGGTCTATATTATGGTTCTTATATTAAGCACCTACCACCTAAGCATACGCTCAACTAATACTAATAAAATTTTAAGACGAGGTTTGGAATACTACCATCCTTTCCATCACAAAATTAGCAAACGTCAGTCAGGATGCCGTCACGCTAACGTGGAATTGGGCTGGACACGTTTGCCGTATGTCAGACGATCATTGGGCTAAACGCATGACCTAATGGGTCCCATTACAGGCCCAGGCCCATGGCGCAATGATCTAGACTCCTTTGACAAAGACTGGTCTCTCTTCTTCAATTTCTCTCTATCAAGGACTATTTAGGCCCTTGATAGAGAGAAATTGAAGAAGAGAGGCTTTTGCCCTGCAGTAGGAAAATAAAGGCTGAAACAAAATACTAATAAATATATTGAGTATTGAATATAATTATGAACCAAGATAATCAACTTTGTAAAACTCATACATAACATCGGTATTATTTATAGAGACTCCGCAACGAGTAAAACAGAAACCTAGTAACCAAAAGATAGTACACACGTCCAAATTAGAACAAAAAATAAATTTAAAACATTAAGAACACAGCCAAGTAACTCGAAACGTAGAAACTGCTTGAAATTCAACCGGCACTATTATACCCGAGGCTCCAACCACGCTTGCCAAGAATTCCCCCGCCAAAACGACTATTGCAATGAACAGACGAAATCAAGGAAACGAACAAATCCTACTACAAAGTAAAAAAGAGATTTCTCCGTTGAATTTTTTTTTTCTTCTTCTTGCGGTAAAAAGGCGTAAGTTCAGAAACTGTTTTACATAAAAGCCAGGAATATGCAATGCATTTTTATATGGAAGACTTGCGAATCGCAGAATACAATGTTAGCAACATTGCAGTGGACAGAACGAGATTAAAAGTTAGATATCGTCTCTTTATGAACGTTTATTTGCGAGATAATTGGGTATTTGTGAGTTTTTTACTAGTTCCACATGCGACAGTAGTTTTGAGGAATATTTAGCGATTTAACTTGTTTATTACAAACTTTTTGTTGATTGTGTGCTCATGCAATTGTGTTATCACAGAAGTTATAGCAGAAGTCGCGTTATACTGGAACAAGTTGTTCCGAACAAGTTTTAAGAGACATATCGTTGTATTGTTTATGTTATCTTGGTATTTTCATTTTGCTTAAAGTAATTGTTGTATAATTATTCAAATACTTTATCATAATGCTAAAAACTACACTTGCACCCAGTAATTTTGGCAAACAAACAATACTTAACGGTTACATAATGGTTAACGGAACACAGCCTAGATGTAAAAAAATATGAAAAGATAAAGTTATACAAAAGTATCTTAAGAAATATGTATATATTAAAACGTTTCCAACGCTCTAGAAGTAATGTCTTTTAATATTATATTGCATTAATTTAATCATGTACGTACCTCATTATTAAGTGTGTAATGTTTTGTAAGTTCCTATGAGAAATAAAGTTCTTTAAAACTATCTAACCTAACCTAACGAAAGTGAGAGAAATATTTTACGTGAGATTGGTCTAGATCTGCCGAGTTTTCTGGAATTAGTTATGTAAATATTAGTTACACAAAATGAAAGAACCTACCAACTAATTTGTAAAAAAAAACGTAGTCTTTAAAAAACTTAGCATTTTAAGAAGACTCATAAAAATATATTAATTCCAGACTCATCCTTTTTTATATTTGCCTAGTTTGTGTCCCAATACTCTATTTTTAGTTTGCCTACCCTTTCTCCTTCAAAACTTCTCTATCTAGTGTGGTCTCTGGCCACGATTGACCCTAAAAACTTGAACAAAAAATATTAATTCTAAGTTATACAGAATAATACAACAATGATAAATCCCACTAAAAGAACAAGCGTCCCAGCAACACGTCTTGTACCCCCAAACTCTAAAACGACACTGACAACGTCTTACCGGATTAACATAGAGTTTGTTTAAAGGTAGCAACTGACATGAATTTTCGCTCGATGTGAGCACGTTACAAAACGAATATTCAGTATGTCAGTGCACCGAGTCGAGCAGGTCAATGACGAGCGCCGAGCACCCGAACGCGCTCCACCCGGCTGTCGGTTTTTTGGCGAATCCCTTTGAATGTTACACAAGCCAGGCAAATTGCTTACTAGTAACAAATATTCGATGCGAATATTCATATCGAGCAAATGCTCATGTCAGTCGTCACCTTTAGACTCCAGTCGTTAACTTCTTAAAGTAATTTGAGCGCGCATAATTGTCAGACAATTAATCGGTTGGACGGATAATCATTAAACCGATTTTCGTTTCACCTTTAATGTAATAAAGGACATATCCGGAACATTAGCTATTAACTATGAGAACTCGAGCAGAAAATTCGCCCAAAGCGATAATGATTCCAGACATTAATTGAATAATCGAACACACATGGTACCTTTTCCAATTAAAACCTCGTTTTATCCTCCATTTAATTTTAACTTATCAAATTAACAGTTTTATTGGAGCGTTATTATTTTAATACTTTTCCAATTTGCGTTTTGTTAATTCCTGAATTACTGGTTTCGGGTTCGTAAGGATAATTGAATAATTTAAAATAGTTGATTTTTAACAGTTTTATTTGTGATAACACTTTCACATCTTGGTTCCGTAAGACCAAGGTCTTTAACCAGTGCGTCCAAACCGTAATGACTTACGGAGCTGAAATGTGAACACTCACCGTGGGCCTGGTTCGCAAATTCAAGGTTGCTCAGAGAGCTATGCTCGGTGTTTCTCTGGTGGATAGAATTCGTAATGAAGTCATTCGCCAGAGAACTAAAGTTACCGACATCGAATCAGCACGCCGCGCCGAAGTGGAAATAAGCCGGCCACGTCTGCGGACGGACAGACGGTAGATGGAGCAGACACGCTTTAGAGTGGAGACCGCGTTTGGGTGGGACGTCCTGCGGCACGATGGACCGACGATTTGAAGAAGGTGGCTGGCAGCGGTTAGATGCGGGCTGCCCAAGACCGGGTTGGTTGGCGATCTTTGGGGGAGGCCTACGTACAGCAGTGGACGGCAATAGGCTGATATGATGATGACGATCTTGGTCGCAAGCACGGCTGCAGAGAATGAGGTCCTGGGGTGTGATTCTGTAAGACCTCATTCTAAACTTCGAATCTGAATCCGCTGTGAGTTTCTTGATTGGCATTCTAAAAACTCGGTTGATAATTTCGAATTTACACTTGCGCCACCCTTGCGAGCGTGTCACCGAGTTGAACTAAATTGACAGGGAGATTTTGACACATAAAGTATGAGATGACATAAGAAGTGGCATTCTCTTCAACGAAGGAAATGGCGAGAGGAACTGAATACACAACCTAATTGACATATTTTAAATTTAATTATAATTTGTTGACATGCCACCCTAATTTTAATTGTAATTGCTTGTTTTGTTATGTTGATTTTGTACGCCATATATTGGCAAAACATAGTTCACATATTTTAGAAAACATAGTATCTGTAACTATACCTATGTTTAACAAAATAAATGATTGATTGAATAAATTCCTCAAAATTGGAAGCAAGGCAAGGGATGAGAATAAATGAAACTTTTGCCCAGAAGTGAATACATCATCATCGTCTTGTCACTTTTGGTTGGCGCAACACCTTTTCTTCTTTCATTTTGTCCGGTCAATAGTCATGATATCACTGATTCCTTTCTCTTTTATGTTATTTTTCATACAATTCATCCATCACTGACTCCTTTCTATTTCATATATTTTTTCTTCATTTCTCATTCTCTCTTCATATTCATTCATCATTTCTTTAGCCTTCCTATCCCCAGTGAAGTGGACACATAATGAGCCCAAATAAAAATCGTGTCGTGTTCGTGTGCCTTTGAAAAAACAACTCGTTTAAAAAACTAATATTGTAAACGCTCGGCCTTGCTTAATGAAAAAAGCCAAGTTTAAAAACATTTTTTAATTAAGTTTTGTGTCTTGTAAAGAAATTCTATGTGCCTAATTAAATGAATGTTTAAAACGTTTGCACAAAATTAACTTCTGAAAGAGCAAAGGGGAATGATCTAAATACATTCGTAACTGTTACAAGTATTTTAGAATGTAATCATTTATTTATAAACTCAATGGTTGTTTTTAACGTAAATAAATTGCTTAACATAGGATCAAAGCATTCAAAGTAAGAGTCAGTACACACAGAACAAGATTATGCTCGAGGAGATAGTGTTAATTGATAATGAAATAAAAGATATCATAGATAAAGTCGAAAATTGAGTGATATACCGCGCGTTATTACGCAATTCTCTCTCCCGAGTCTATTTATTAGATATTCTTTCTTTGCGCCCGCCTTGAACGAGCCACAACCGCGGCTAGGTCTATAAATTAAAATCTAATCTAAAATGTTTTTAATGTAATTATGATTTTTGGATGAATACTGGACCTAAGTAGACTATTAAAATATGTTTTTTTAATTTTTAATAATTGAATATTTGAGAATGTTATGTATGTATTCTTTCTTATATTAATTTATTATGTAATCACTCAATCGAATTTAATTGATTTTATTATGTGAACCTTGTCAATGAATCAAAATGTTGTTATTATTTTTCTATATTCTAAACTAGTAAGAAATATTAAGAGTGAATAGCGATGTGAGATGCGAGTTGTTGTTTGAATTTTACAGAATCGACCTACAGGTGGGCCGTTGGCTTATTTGCAATTCAATGACATTAAACATAAATGATTTTTAAGGTTCCCGGGAAGCCAATTTTATATGAGCCTGTGCTGACTCTCAATGGTGAACCGCTAAAAAGAGTGTCTTAATTTAAATATCTTGGCCACTATGTAACGGAGGACCTTAAAGATCAGGTGGATATGGAATGCGAGCGTAGGACGCTAGCTGCGAGGTGTAACATATTGGCACATAGGTTTGCCCGGTGTAGTACAGAAGCTAAAATCACGCTGTTTACAGCCTACTGTCAGAACTTCTACTCGTTCAGCCTATGGGTCAATTACACGCGTAAAGCTCTAGACGTCCTACGAGTACAATACAATAATGCTTTTAGGGTGCTGTTGGGGCTGCCACGTTACTGGAGTGTTTCTACAATGTTCGCGGAAGCACGAATTGATGATTTTCACGCAATTAGAAAAAAAAGACTGCTTCAATACTTACAAGAGTGCGTGGCAGTTCCAATTGCAATCTGAAGGCTCTAGCCGAACCGCTGGATGCCCCAATGCTGCATTTGTTAATTTACTTGTGCGACAACGGCAACCTTGTCGTTCGTAATATGTCTGGTTTTTAGATTAAGTTACTAACACGTAGTTTTTAAATTTGCTGAGAGCTGTCATCCGAAGTGAGGTGTCCAGTGAGTGACCGATCATCTTTGCCATCTCTCTAGATGCACGTGTACACTCCACGTGGCCAGCCCACTCCCACTTCAACCTGGCTGTTTTTTCACAACCATTTGCAACTTGAGTTATCAAATAGCTATGACGATAATGATGATGATGCGATCCGACCGATTTCGGTCAAGGCGATTACTTCAGCTCCTCTGTAGCTGACGTTCGAGAGCTCGCTTGTGTCTTATGTAACCAGTCTTCTTTGTGAAAACCCTCGCACATTGCGGGCATGTAAGCTCACCATCTATATAATGATAATTAATTGCCGCAGGTGGTCGGGCTTTCAATCGCGCTTAACATCAAGCTCAAGGTGCTGCTGAAATTCATAACCATGAACTTTGGCTTTAACCAAAGTTCTCCACTCAAGTCTTTGGGCGGCTTGCTCCTTCCACCGAGACGGGTCTAACTCGCACTTGTTAAAGTGACGTTTTAGCACATCTTTATACCTGAGAAGCTGTTCGCCATGCAATAGTTATATACTACCATAGAAATGTGCGTTGTACATATATATCGATGTATAACTACACGATACATTTCTACAATCCAAAATTTCCGATCGCAATCCTTTACCCAAAAAACAGCAAAATGGGCTCGTCAAATGTGAATACATTGCAGCCTTTTGATTCCAAATTAGTCGGCAGGCCTCAAAACAGCCAAGTTCAGCCCATTGAGGCCGATAGCTATGTAAATTGATGGTTTTTCGATATCTCACCGCTAAACTCTTGGCAATCGGGCATACTTACTGAGTATTGCCAACTATAAAGGCCTCGTTTATGAAGAAAAATTGTTTTAGACGCGGGTAATGTCCAAAATGGAGGGAAGAATGAAGTCTTTGAAAGTTTGAAGAAGAGGCAATTTGTCTGCCGGGTCGAAATATTTTTTGTAGGTTATTGTTCCGTATTTTGCTTAAAATACCGGTTTGTACTGAAATTCTGAACTATAGGCCGGATATTAAGGTTTTTGTATTGTTAACGAAAAAATGGTAATACAACATTTTATTTACTTATAATTCTGTATCTTATCCAACGAAAACCACGAATTTAATACATAAAACATGTAAGAAGAGATCAATTGAGAGAGAGAGAGGATTTATGAAGTATCCATACTTTTAATGTTATAAAAGCGAGTTTGTATATTTCTTTGTTTGTTACACTTTCACGGTTAAACTACTGAAAGAAAGAAAGAAAGAAAGAAAAAGAATTTATTCGCCCCCCAGGACAAAAACACACACAAAAAATAACATTAAAAAACACACACACACTAGTCACTAGTTTTGATGAAATTTGGTACAGACTAAGCAAGAACCCCCAAGAATGGACATAATTATAAACTTTTTACTTCGTATTTATTACATTTCTAGCCCTGTAAATGGCTGTATGTAACTTACTCAACTTTTGTATTTTAATCTTTGTATAGCCGTTGGTTTTCCATGTGAATAAATAAACAAATAAATAACTTTGTCTACATTCGCGCCGACAAAGTCCCGGGCGAAAGCTATTTATTTATATTATGTACAGTCGCCAAAGAAGACAAGTAAGCAGGGGCGTCGGATATACATAGATGATTGATTGATTGTTTATCCTCTATTAATTTTATTTTATTAAAAAAAAATCTATCGGTTTCTAAGTAAACTTCAACTATAATAACCGATGATATCACCTTTGGTGACCGTACGGTCAGCAACGAAAGTCGATTAACACTTCTGATTTTTAAATCATAATTCTTGAGCAGAAGGAAATACGGACAGGACAGAAAATCAAGATTAAATAAACATTTGATTATGACCTGAAATACTACATGCATCGTATTTGCTTTTGTGTCTTTTTAGAGGATAATGAAAATGTAACAGTCTTAATCTACTTTCGTTGCTGACTGTACCTTCGTGCGAAACAAAGCCTAAAACTCACCAACATCCAAAAATGACATTGAATATTGAACTCAAAGTGAATTGAATTAAAAACACAGTTTGTCTAACTCAAAACGTACTATGTACTTCAATCAGAAAGTCAGTTTATCGAGTCAAGTACAGTAACGATTTAAAAGGAGATCAATCAAACCAACCTGACACACTGACATGACGCTAATGTATGGCGCAAGTTAATTTCTCGATATTTTAAGATATTACTGGAAATTGCTTGATGTAGAAAATGTGCTGAGAAGTTAAAACAAGAATGAATATACATCTGCGAGAGTATCTACCAAGATAGATGAATTTGATCAGGCGATAAAAATATCCACTTTGGACATCAGAATCTGGTTGAATATTACAGAACTTAAATAACTAATAACTCTTCTTATTGCAGAAAAACTAGACTACATTAGAAAGTAAAAACGATTTCCTATTACTTAAGAGATAAGCATGTATGGAAGCAGCAGCTGTTACTACTCGTTGTGGTGTTTTATGGGCGAAGCTTTTGTTCAACAGTGGACGTCTTTCGACTGAAGATGATGATGTTGAAGATAACATATTTATATCCCTCCAACACACTAAAATACTTAAATAAACTAGTTAAGATGATCGTAACATTTCGTTAAGACTACCAAGTGAAGTAAAAATAGGCAACTCGATTATGGATTTGACACCATGATGACACGGTTGGCGCAGTGGTTGAGCGATTGACTGCTGCAGCGTGTTGCGGGTTCGAATCCACCCCAGGGCAAACATTTGTGTAATGAGCACTTGTGTTTGCCCTGTGTCTGGTTGTTATTTATCTACATAATATACGTTTGTATTTAAATGTATTTATGTATGTATATCAGGGGTGCGATTCTGTAAGACCTCATTCTAAACTTTGAATCTGAATCCGCTGTGAGTTTCTTGATTGGCATTCTAAAAACTCGGTTGATAATTCGAATTTACACTAGCGCCACCCTTACGAGCGTGTCAGCGAGTTGAACTAAATTGACAGGGAGATTTTGACAGATAAAGTATGAGATGACGTAAAAAGAGGCATTCTGTAAGGTAATTTCCCCGTCACTTTGAAGCTCCCTTTGCACTCGAACTCGATTCAAAGTGTCAAATATATCAAGGTAATTTTGAACCTTATGCAAAGTGAGAGTGAATAGCGACGTGAATTAATTCTAGTTGTCGTTTGAATTTTAAAGAATCAACCTACAGCTGTCTGACACCCATAATATAGGGTCTGCCTAGTTTGGGGTCAGATGGCTGTGTGTGAAATGTTCCCATATATTATTATTATTATAATTATTAAAAAAAAACACTATGCATAATCCACTCAAACGCTGTGGGCATAATGAAGATACTTACTGTCAAATTAGTTCCTCATAAATGGCGCTAAGCGTTTGTTACTTTAAATAAGCTGTCAATGCATTCCTTTCTAAAAACTTCGCCGCAAGATGGAGCTTAGTGTTTTGGCTTACCATCGATTGGTCGCTTTTCATTCAAGATTATTTTGACAAGTGACAGACACTCAGCGCCCTCTTGTGGCGATGCTTTCAGCTATCAACCCCATGGCCTTTGATTATATAATGTATAGATGGAGCGTCGCCCTACAATCATAACAAAGAAAACGAGTCAACAATTTCAAGTATGTGTGCGTGCAGGCGTCGTTTTACACTGTGCATCTACGTCTCTGTGTGCGTAAATAATGATTATATAAGCAATTATGTATATAATCATACATAAATTAATATTATTATACATATATTAATCATTTATTATTATTATTACGCATTTGGGCTTTGATTATATAAGCACTTGTCAGCCAATTGTTGGCTGACACTTTTTTTGTCAATGCGGATGCAGAATGCAGACGCTCCATCTAGACATTATATATAATCAAAGCCCATGGCCTTAATTATTATTTAAGATGAGCTAGAAATAACTGAAACAGATATAAGGTTAATTTTAACTTCTTATTTTCAATTATGTTACTAGATACCTGTTGTAAATTATTTTATTTCACCGTGCAATTACTTGTGTGTTTGTAAGTTTGGATGTAGGAAATCTCCGAAACTACATATCCGATTACCAAAATTCTTTTACTGATAATTAGTGACTATTGCCACGTGTAACAATATATATTTATGTATGTTTGTCGAGGGCAGAAGGCAGCAATAACCAAAAGCAGAGACTATCAGAGAGTAAGTATCGCTTAGAATTAAAGCCAACTGTATATTTTTATGTTTCTTAGTTGTTTCAACGGCACAATTAAGTAGTACTGTTCTAATTTCCTTGTTAAAAAATAATTATTAAGTAAACAGGCGCTAGCTATATTTTCTCACACTTCCTATAGTTTTTAGATCCAATAATAACTGAATTAACTAAAAATAGCCGCAACCATTTTCATCAACTAATTTATTCACTAGGAGTCCACTGAACAGGAAACAGTAAAAATATAACAAAACCAACGATATTGGCCAGCGCGCTCTTGTTCGAATGAAAACTTCATTGGAATACGAATGAAAGTGTTAATTGAAAATACTTCTCCATTTGCTTATTAAAGCTGTATGTATTGTACAATAAAACTACGACGTCCGTTTCTTAAATTAAAACAAAATGAATGAGTTGTTTTGATGAAATCATCATTTTTTAAAACTCACCATCAAAATGTTAATACTTATTGGTATTAACTGTGTATTATGTGTGATTTTAGCATAATAAAATAAATAAAATTATAAAATTCCATTATTTCAAGTATAGATCCATATTTTATCGATGCGTTAAATATTAATTGAGTAAAATCATTTTAATTAAAAAAAAAACAGTAATTTAAAAACTGTATATTGTTAACTGCCCGCTTTGTATACGTAAGCATGTTGTGTGTAAAGTTATTGTAATTGTACTCAAAAAGCCGCTACTGCCCATTCTCTGGTCAATATCGCTCTGTCGCATTCTACGACACCCACGGGTAGAAATGGGGTATATTTTAAAGTAATAAAATAATAATCGGTGGACATTACTAATACTATAAATATTACCTTTCTTAAAACATTGTTTCTAAAGGTCACACAATAACCAATAAGCATTTTAATTCAATTAACCTAAGCGTTTGTCGCTCATAAATCATCCAATTTCCTGAGTGACATCGTTTGAAAAATATGTAATGTAAGCTCAATTAGGTATTGCTATTTAATTTCCTGCAAAGGAATTAATATTATAAGTTGATAGGCACATACTGTCGTATTCAGATTATGAAACAAAAGACAGATAGACCTCGCGGAACACTGAGACTGAAGCCAAAAAAGCAAATACAAATTCAAAAGCCTATCTTTTGTTTCATAATCTGAGCTGTCGTATTAGATATTATGTTAAGACGGTTTTCGATTAAATAATTTTATTTAGTTAATTATGACAAAGAACGCAATCATTAAGTTTATGCTACCGTTGTTTTTTCTGTCATATCGTGAGTACGAACATTCGTAGTTGAGATAAAAAACCGTTTAATTTCATCATATCAAAAAAGTATTTACCTACCTACAAAGCATTTCACTAACTAAGTACGTAAGTTTTCTTATAACTACACTACTGTAGTTATAAGAAAACCTAATCAAACCAGAATAATAACTCATTTATCATACAATGTATAACTTTCGTAATAGCATTGTTAATAAAGAATTTCATTATCCTTTATGAGCCCACGTGGGTTCCTGTAGGGTACACTTATGACCTCATTAACACTTTTATTGAGCTCAAACCGTTTGTCGTTACTGTTATTAGCAGTTAAGTAGCGCTATAAGGAAGATATATGTCATTTTTTTATATATGTCAGGTTCGCTCTGATTACTAAGTTATGATCTTGCTGTTGGTTTTTATCAAATATAAGTGGTAGAGATTTTGTAACGTGTGAGTGAAACTATAAATATTTGTAAATACATGCAAGTAGTAACACAATATTCTGAAAGCATTTAAGGATTTACTGTTAAATAGGTGTCACATTTGTACGATTATTTTCTTATCTTGTTTATATTGATGATATCATTATTATTTTCATAAAATTATAAAATGTGCGTGTGTGTTTGTGTATTAGGGGAACTCGTGGCTAAGGAGCGATTGTTGATGGTTAAGCTACACTTACCACGGTCGGTCCGTAGATGGGTGAACATGTCTAAAAGCACGGAAAGCCCGGCTGTTATTCGTAGATGTTTGACAGTCGTTATGAGTAGTGTGAAGCCAGAAAATTTGAAAACCAGTCTTTCGAAAGGGTATCGTGGTATCCAGCAACTGGGTTGTGGAGGTCAGATCGTCGAATCGCTCCATGTAAAACTACTTTCGGTCAGACTGGACGCCGACTCCAACATAGTCAGAAAAAGGTGCCTAGCCTTTTCCGACTATATATACTATTTCAAAATCATAAAGTATACGCTACAGTACAAATGTTTTCACTTAAGTGATGCTCATAGATTCAAATTCTTTAATAAAAAAACACCCATAGAAACAAACTTATCTTCCAAAGAGACATCTGACACCCTCGCAACGCAATATAGTTTGCTATTCATAACTCCTTCACCTTTTCTGAGAAAAAAAAGCAATAATTTATACAAATTCGTCTCATCTTATGATTTATGATTTTCATGATAATACATTTGTCATACTTACCACCTTACCACAGAAACCCAAATAAAATACAAAATCAGGCATCAAAAGTCAACCTGTATTCATGTGATTTATGAAGCAACTTGTAAACCTACGTCTATTTATTACGCTGAGGCGACAAGGGACTGACAAATTACAATATAAGGGTTTTATAGTTTCCTATTCAAAAGATTATTCAGTATCTATCATAAATAATATGCCTACGGAACAAAAACAAGATTACATAATGCACTAACAATACCACTGTAAGATTTACTAATCTATTGTAGGTGAGTTTATTAATAGGTTTGTATTGGCAGTTTTAACACATTCACTGAGTTTGAATGGAATTAAATACAAGTTGGTTAATAGTACAGAGGATCAACTTTCATTCAAAGACACCACTCAATGATGGTGTCTGCTTCGCCTGAGTTCGAATCCCAGCACCTCCAAATCAGACTTTTTAATTTGAATCAAATTTACCATATCACATTAAAAGTATTTTTTACGAGTTAAGTAAATATAACACCAGTAAATAAACTCAATACACTCAATATACCGTCATATTTTTGTTGAAAATCTCGACAGAAAATTTTTAGGTTTTAGATAAGGTGACGATCACTTTTATTTGCTGTCTAAGTAACTAAGACTTTATTGGAAATATTCAACACTTTTTGGCACAGACGGCAAAATCCCGAATCCGTCATAATAAAATAGAGCTGAACTTGAACGCCCAATTAGACTTCAATATATTTTATGCAAAGCCCTAGAAATGTAAAGCTAAGATCGTAAATGCCTTGAAAGCACTAAAGAAACCTTTTCCCTCGTTGCTAGATTAGTTCGAAGCCTTATTTTCTTCTTACCCTCGATTTTTACTGCCTCGTACTTTTCATTGGTAATTAAACTAAATTATTAATTAGAATTACTATTAAAGCCGTTTAGAGCGTAAGTAAGAAGGCGTAGGCGTCAATTTAAAAGCATTTTTTTGTATAAAAGAGTTTTATCGTAGGAAATTACTATTATTTTTAGCGGTTCCTTTGTATCTTATCAATTTCTTACAAAATATACATAATCAAAACTCGGCATAAAATCAATATCTAGTTTTTAAACATTCATCGAAAACAATATCGTGCACATTAAGAAGAAATAACTCATCGATACCTTTTGATAGGAAAATAACTAGATTTTAACTAAAACGTGACTATTTCGTGCAGGTAACCCAGCAAAATGAACGTGCCAAGTTTAAAAGGAAAGAAAATAAAAGTTCTAGAAGTAACCAAAGATGTGCAGGTAGGTTGCGAACAAAACTGTACAAACAATCACGTGAACTAGATAAAAAAGTAGAAGAAAACTTTAAATTAAACTATAGGAACATAGTTCCATTAAAGAAGAAAGAATGAATAAAGTCGAATGATGAATGTTCCGACAAGTCAAATTTTAAGGGCTCGTATTCGATTTAGCGCAACTCAAAATCTAAACAATTGCTAGAACGGCGTAGCAGCATTGACACACACTAGTACAACACAATGGTCGGTTTGTGTGCATCAGAAAAAGAAATACGCACGAAATAAGCACGAATCATTGAAATTGATCGGCAAACGACAGCGCGCGATGTTTTACAGTGCTTTTTAAAATAATTGTCTAAAATAAATGAGCTCGTATAAAGGACTAAAAAATATTTTGTATATTAAGCATAATATTTACTTTCATAAAATAAATATATCAGTTATGTTTTTTTTCAAATACTGGAAAAAAAAATTGTCAAAGTGAACCGATTTTCTACTTTTTCAACATTGTTATAAATACATAATAGTAATATTTTTGTCATTTTGGCTCTGTAGCTGTCTTTATGACTGTATATACTGTTGGAAAAACGCATAAAACAAAATATTTTGGCATATTGTAATGGTTGTATTAGTCCTGAAAGTTAACTCTGACGTCTATTTTCGTAAAACGATATGAAAGAATTGTCTTCGCTTTAAAAAACCATAATTAAAAATTATACTTTTACTCTGTAGCTGTCTAAATCAAGACTTAATCTTACTAAAACTGTAAATTGTCTTTAAATAATCTGCTCACATAATTACGATATTGCTCTGGGCAAAACGCAAAAACATGAAGTTGAAGTAATTGAAGAATGAAGCGCTCTTAACTTAACAAATATTTGTTGGAAATCTAACTTAAAAGAGTATTTTTATGAGTTCTTTAATTTGATTAGACTCCATTTTAAAACTCAATTAGACTGAATATAACCAGATATCAATGGTGTTTTTTCAAAATCCAAAAAAGTTGGGAACACACCATTTAAAATATTTTAATTGTGACTACAAACTAATTTAGATTCAACACCAGCAGATGGTCTAAACGTAGAATTGACAGCTCTTGAATTAAACCAAAACATGACTGGCCTGTCAGATATGCACGGTTTGCAGACAGTATTAGCTGACCGAGATAGACTGCGGCGAGGCGGCTAACGTGCACAAATCCTATTGATTAGTACCTCGGCTTAGAAGGGTATTCTAAAGTCAATAGAAATAGAAGCAAAGTTCTCAATTTAATCCAAAATGTGATAAAGTAACGGTACAGATGTTTTAGATCAAATAACATTCAAAGCCCAATTCAATTTTAGTAATAATAGATCATAACAGACATATCCATAATTTAGATTTAAAAATAAAAGGCGACCTAAAATATTATAAAGTTAAATGAATAATTTCTAGAATGACGTAAAACAGATTCTTAGTTTACAAACACAATCTTAATGGACTTGCAGCTCTGCTCCACTATAAGATTTTTAACTCAACAAAAAAAAAACACGTTTCTTGTTCATCAAGTGTATATTCTATTATGGTTCAAAAGATACATGGAACCCAGTAAAAGACGGACCGACAGGAGTCTTTGGGTCCCGTTGCCAGTCTTTGGGTACAAACCCCTGAAATTAGAGACCAAAACGTAATAGTTATTACTAATGATGGAGATAAACTCTTGAATGTGCATCATTATCATTATGGACAATTCTTACCACAAAGCTAGTTGAGACAGGATTAACTAGGCGAGATCGATTGCGGTAAGTGCACAGAGCCTATCGATTAGAACTGTGGTTTAGGAGGTATATACAAGGTGTAACGTCAAATATGCAAAACCTGAAAATAGTTTGATTAGAGTAGCGAGCAGAATCAATTGAACCACTTTTTACTATAGGTCACATTTTTCAAAAAATCTTCATTAAAACATGTTGCCCTGTCTATTTATTAATAAGTCAAGCCATCACGTGCGCAAACCTGCCAAAATAGGTAAACAAACACAAATGGTTGTCGTCCAATTGAAATTTTTTCATACGCGTGATAATACTTCGTCCGTCCTGCCAATTTGAGCTCAGTCCCCATCTATCCCAGCGATAAAACCCAAACAAGTGACGACACCAACTCACTTGTTCAAAAGATAATCTCCCCCGAGCAACTTAAGCTCCATGCCCGTTTCCTGAGAAAAGTGAAAAATGGGGGCGTTCTGATTATCACTGAGAACAAAGGCGACATTGATAAACTGAAGAATTCGGAAAAACTAGTTTCATCAGGCCTTACAATAGAAGAACCTTCTAAATGTCACCCAGGGGTCGCTGTCATTGGTGTTCCCGTTGCCCTTACCGAGAAGGAGGTATTTGAATGTATTTACGAGCAAAACCTTTCAGACAAGAATATAACTCGTGAGTATTTCCTTGAGAGCATCAAATTGAGTCACAAATCGGGTAAGAAAGACCTTCCTACCTGCAATTATATCCTGGAACTACCTGCTAGCGTAAGAAAAATAGTCATAAATCAAGGCCGACTTTTTATAAATTGGACATCATGCCCTATGAGAGATTTCACAATAGTCACCAGGTGCTTCAATTGCCAGCAATTCGGACATGCAGCCAAGTTTTGCCGGGAAACAAGTCCTACTTGCAATCACTGTGGTGAGACTGGACACTCCTTCAAGGAATGCAGCAGCAAATCTTCTCCCACTCAATATGCGACGTGCAAACGCTTCAAGAGGAAATGTGACCATCCTACTGGTGATGAAAGTTGCCCGGCGCGTAAATATGCAAAGTTTAATTATATAAACTCAATAGACTATGAGAGCGCTTAAGGGCGCCAGCCGTTAAAAACCTAATACAGGGGCGATGGACTTTTACCAGCTCTCTATCACTCCACGTATCATACACCATATCATTGAAAATCAAAAACTCCATCCAAAACATTGGTTACTAATACTCCACTTTCCGATTATCAAGCTGTTCTACTAACGAAGAAATAAGTTTAC
Organism: Charanyca ferruginea; assembly: GCA_947361185.1. Lineage (NCBI taxonomy): Eukaryota > Metazoa > Arthropoda > Insecta > Lepidoptera > Noctuidae > Charanyca > Charanyca ferruginea. The sequence goes on along the minus strand of OX376077.1, from coordinate 15,202,192 downwards.
CTAGAAAATAACGCATGCGTAGCTACACTAAAGTCAACATCACAAAACATTATATTTACCTACATGAGACATACAAACATAACATTTACTAATTTAAACCTCTATGCACATAATTGCATCACTTACGCTGACACTTTTTCTAAAGTGGGGCACCACTTTAGAAAAAGCTGACTATTTAAAATGTCTAGGTGTCACTATTGACTCCATTATTCTTTTCCGTAATCATATCGAATTATCGACTTGCTATCACCGATTTCATACAGCAAAAATAGCGTCAACTAATTCCAAGGCTACTATAGCGAAAGTAATAAAAAATGTAGTAAAATAATATTAGAATAAAGACACGGACATACATGTATTTACTTACTTTTAAAAGTTTTGGCAAAATAATAATTTCAAATAGTTTATTCCCTCGTAAGTATTTACTTTTGTTTACTTACATAGGTTAAGTTTTAGATAGTAATGAAAAATGCTTTTTCTCGTAATTGTTATTAGATTATTTTATTTATATTAGTTTAACTGCAAACTTCACTGTCCCAATTTATTCAATTGTAAAGTGATGGCCTGAAACACAGGTTTGATTTAACCTAGTTCGGGCGGGTAACTTGCATCAGTAACATAAACATTTTAGTTTTAGTTTTATTTTTAGTCTATATATTTGTATGGGAAATATTCCTACTGCTGACTATTGTACAATATTTTGTAAACGTTTATTTAATAAATAAATTATTATTATTATTATTAATAATAATAGTTCCTATTTCAATGCAAATACGAGTTTTGGTAAAACTAAAACAGTACATAAAACCTTTAAAAGGAGTTGTTCGATTTTGGGCCACCACTATGTACACTACATAGATGAATAGGGAAAAATAAGGGGATTTCCATAAAAATACAAACATATTAATTTGAAGAAGAGTTTAGGTGTAAGAAATGATTATTTGGGAAGAATTTTTAATATGATAACCCAATTTTTAGGACAGCCATGACGTTGCGTTTGACAGTTTTGACAGTTTGACGTTTGACAGTTTGTGACATTAGCGACTTTCTTTGACTTTGTCTTTGAATGATTGAGTCGTGTTCGCGCGCGTTGGTTTGGATGTGTTTCGAAGTTGTCAGTGATTGTTTTTGTTTTGTAGCTTACTACTACGGATATTGATTGAATACTTCTCTGTTGACCCCGGCTTTGTTATATAGTTTCTGATTCGCCTGTGATTTGAATTACGTCGTTTATGGTAAGTATATTCTACAATAACAAAACAAGTTCACTTTCAGGTAGGTATGTCCCCTATAACCTATGTATTGCCTTGTTTTTTTCTAAATCCTTTTTCTATCAGATGTTTTCTTCCCTTGTTCCATAATCTAACAGATTTTAACTCATTAATTCCAGTTTATTAACAATGGCGTGCCTATAATGCAACTCTGTAATAGATGAAAATGAACAATATTATGTTACCGATGATATGGGTCCCGAAATAATTACGTTCATCAAACGGTATCTTCATCGGGTAAAAACATTTTATTTATTTCTATTCTGTATGTAACATATCTATGAAAACTGTATAACCTCTTATTTGTTTTGTTTTAGGTTGGGGTAATGTGCTCACAATGTTTGACGTTATAATGCAAGAAATGTTTTGTGATAATCATGAACTCCAGCATCGCCATGATAGTACCTAATGTTTGTGTTAGGTGTAGGAGGTCTTTGTTTAATAGACATGCTCACTCTATTCCTGAGGGTGCCGTAAGACAATATATTCCTGAAACCATTGCTCCAAGAGAGGTAAGCATCTCTTCTATTTTTCTTTTTTGTTCATAAACGGCAGGCATAAATATAAAACAAATGCAGATATTTCTTGATCATAATCCAAAACAACAATGTTGCAGAAAAAAAAAGAACAGTCATTTAAAGTTATCCAAATAACTATCTTTAAACTATGCTTATTTTTTTACTATACATATATTACTATATCTCAATTTCATATTTTTTATATTAGATACCCGAGGGAGGCTTGATATGTTTTGCTTGTTGGGTACATACTCGGAGTATAATTCAAGAAAGAGGAATCGTAGCAACTCCTGTACTTAACACAAATTCATGTGTATGGTGCCGACGGTCTCTTACCCATACTTGCAGACACTCTATACAACAAGGACCTGAATATATATAAATAAATAATACATAATGCATTCTTTTGTTTTATCTAGATTCCACCAGGAGGACTGGTTTGTTATGCTTGCTGGGTAGCAGCACATAGAAATGTTGAGCATGCTTCAAGGGCTGAGGATGACCGGCAAAATTCGGGCCCATCTAACCTTCATCAAAACACTATGTGTGCATGGTGTGGAATATCTCTGCACCGTAGGCAAACACACTTGGCTAGTGGTCCATGGAGAGATGAAGTTGCAGCAAGAATTTATCTGAATGAGGTAGGTAATATTTTTTTTTTATTAAAGCACTGTACACGGGTTACGATAATGTGTGCTTGAAAGACTAACCAGTGACTATTAGTCAATTGTAATTCTTAAAGCTAAATTCTATAAGCTTCACATATCAGTGCCTATTTGCTTTTACACATATTTAACAACCCTTTCTGTTGCTACTCTATCTAAATTATTTTATTGTTTCAGTTACCAGAACATGCGCTTCTTTGTTCCTACTGCTGGAGACGTGTACAGTACAATATAAGAATGGAAGAAGAAGCGCAACTTGATATCCAGCCACCAAGTGCATCAATAACACTTGATTGTTTTTCACACACAACACAGACAAGTTCTCATTGTTTTGTGCCAGCTTGTACCAATTTAGAACGAAATAGAGTACCGGAATATTTAAGAAAAATTATATTAAAATCTGAAGAATCAAGTCTCATAATAAAATAATTAGTTATTATTGTAGTTTTATCTCGGGAAAACGGACTGTGGGTTGCTGTGCTCATATAATGACCATTGTGTGGTATTTGGGTTGGGTGCGGTACCAAAAGAGCATAGAAGCACTAGCGTCATTCTTGAATGGAATATTATTATGGGGTGATGTAGAAAATGAATACGTAAAATAAAATCATAAATCCTAACAAGTTGTTTTATTTATATTCCTCACATGACTGATGTCTCATCCTCTTACAAGTCGCTAATATTAGAAACTAAATATCATGAATTTGATTGAAAATAGTTACTGTCTAGTTGGAATAGAGCAATTGATGTCTTCCCAGCTGTTACTGTATAGATACAACTTTTACAATAACTTGTTACGTTTTCTGGTACTGCACAGCTCACTATTTTATGAATCTTCGAAGTCCAGAATATATTGATCAGCAGCAAGGACACAGTTTGATAAACCAAATGCGTTCAAGTCTTGTTTGTTTGCTCCTTTTGACACCGGTAACCAATCTTTAGCTGCTCGAATAGGTTATATAAGATTTGCTGCCGTAATCAAGTAGAACATTCTGTACCTAGTACTATTTTATTATTATATCTCAAAACCCAAGTATTTTTGGAATTATTCATGTGTTTTTCGCAGTAGACAGTAGACACAAAGACATTAATCAAATGTCATTGTCAGTCAAAATGTCATTTGGCATAATACTGATCCGCCATATTTATATGTTGTGTTGCTCTCCTTGGCTGAGTTAATTTGTTTTTACACTAAAACGAAGTAAAATTATACACAATCACCATAATAAAACGGTTTCTATATTGTGTAGCCATATTTACATATGGTGTACATAGTGCTGGCCCAGGCTCCAAACATTTTCCGAACATCTCCTTTTTTTATGATTTTTTTTTCTCTCAGAATTAGGTAATAGAATTAAAAATCATTTGGGGTGTCTGAGGTTTTGCGTGTTTAACGTTACACCTTGTATATTAAACAGTAATATACCAAAGGATTTAATGGCAGAAGCTTGAAAATTTTCCATAAACAAGTGCAATTTATCAAATACAACGTGTGATTTGTTTGCTGCGAAATGGATAGAATGATGTGTATCGTGAATGTTTGAGATTTAGTGAGATAATGGATGAAAGATGAGTTTTTTGTGTTCATTTTATATTAACCATTTTTATTTACTTCTTATTTGTTATTTATATTGTGTTTTTCATGTGTTTATATTGAAAATTGTATCTACTGTACAATTTGGACACTATAAATGTTATGTTGTACATGCTTTTTTGTAAATAAATTGATTGAATTGTTTGATAGGTTTAATGAGTTAGATAAGAAAATGAAGAAATTGCCATGAATTTTATATATTTTGGCAAAGAATTTGTTGGGACTTAATTGTTTCTTTTTTATATTCTAATAGGTTTGCGTTTGGCCGCAACTCACCTGATCTTAAGCGATGATGCGGCCTTAGGTGGAGCACGCTTGCCTAGAATGAACCAGTTCGATCCCTCGTGCCTTAAAGGTTTTATTATAGTGTATCAAGAAGTGTCGCATGCAGTTACACTAACATTTTTTCATCTGTGTACAACTGTAATGTAATCTCTAGAACATCTTGGATTAGGACTAATAACTTTTATTTAATTATCGTCTCGACTACATTTTCAATAAGAAAAATTGGGAAAAAAGTTGTGCATTTTCACTAATTTGTCTTTAATCCTTATGTTATCAGAAAAATTGTCTGTCACCAAAACTTCGTAGTTCATTCTGCAGCGCACCTAACTTTCAGACAACTTCTTGCGATCCAAAGTCCAACTAAATTTTGTCAAAATTTCACAAATTAAATTGTTTCGTTACCACAAAGGTGCGGCTAATTCGATCTGCTCTCTGTGACATTCGCTGCAAACTCTTCAACGCTGTAAGCCAAGCTTATTTTAACCACAGGAGTCACCAGCATTACGGCCGTTACATCTTTTATTAATATAATAAAACACGAACATTATTTCTGTTTGTAACAGCTGAGGTCTTTCGAAATTCTTTTCTGTTTTATAATTTCTTGGCTTTTCATTATTTTGTAGTATTCTTTGAACTTGTTTAGTAATAAAACGACTGTTTTTATTCAGCGTTATTTAAACAATGAAAAGGTCGAACTTTGGTTCAGAGCATATTAAATTGGGCCTTATTTTGACGATATAAAGAATACTTTCTTGATCTTAATCCACTTAAACCAAGGAGCATGTCTAGACAAACATTTATGAAAACCAGTATATTCAGCTAAAATATTATTCATGGTTATTATGTCTTCCCCGTCAGTGGAATCTGATCCTTCAACACTATGACTTAAAGCTGAAAATATGTATATTCATGAAAGAAGAATATTCAAATGCTTGTCGAGTAAAGAGTTCCTCTTGTCTGCAAAAAAAAAGAGAAATGCGCATTTATTTTGTGTTCATTGGTGTGGGAAATCAGAAAATCGAAAGTTCTTTCATGTTAGAGGTCTTTGTTAAATGAGCTATGAACATGGGAGATTATACTGTTCAAGCTTATTTACACCGTATAGTATCTCGCAATAGAACTTGCTTTATCGTATTTTTTATTTTTGACTATTATTATAATCTAGCCTTTATGGATAACTGTTACAGTTCGTCAGTTCATGCCAATGTTATTATTCAATGTTAATATTTCAATCACAATGAAAATCATAACAATATTCATATTATTCCGTACTCGACTTCATTTTAGAATGGATTTCTTTCAGTCTTAAAGAATCTTTGTCACTTGCAGTTCGTTATCTAATAAAATCCAATATTTATCGTGTACGGTGTAACTTGTAGTCACTTGTTCTCATAAAAGAAATTCTTTATATTTCTTTTGTTCCAAAAGATAATGCTGCAAACGCTATCTAAATGCATAAATCTTAATGGTTTTTTTATTTGATAATATTTGCTAAATTACTAGATACTACCTACCTGTACCAGGACAGCACAAAGACAATTTAGTGCAAAATGAATATAACTAACATAGGTACTCTTGAGTTTTATCTAGGAACACAAATTTTAAATTATAAAATATGTATGTTTAGATGAAGGTGTATGGACCTGTGTAGCCTGAAATAAATATTTTATAATTTATTATTATGTTAGTATGGCAAATACCTTTGCCTATAATATGTAATTTAATAAAAAGTAAAAAACTAAAAAGTTATAAATAATGGTGGCTTTGTGTTTGTTGTTTTGTATTGCCACCGACTTCCGAAAGTAAAGTAATGTGTGTTCTGTGCTAAAGTTATTTATAACTTTATTGTTTTTGAAGGCGGTTTCCTTTTTTTAAAAAAAACTTTTTATTTTTAGCTTTTTAGTATTGCCTTAACATCCAAATCTATTAAGAAACGGCGACACACTTAAAGAGATCGCAAGTCCTCCAAAGATTGAAGAAACTAAAACGTTATCTAAGTATTTTTTAGGGATTTTGTTGATTTTTTCAAAAAGGGCTGGATAAATTTTGTTAAAATTTATATGGGCCCATTTCGGAACAAACCCCTTTCGAACAAAAAAAGAATTTGGGAATCCGTCTATATATGACAGAGTTATGCCCGAACATACATAAAAAAAAAATTGAAACATCCGAATTGATAACCTCCTCCTTTTTGAAGTCGGTTAAAAAAACCAATCAATTTCGAGTAAAACTCGCACGCGAAGAATTCTGTACCGTTGTGAAACATTTAACAGTACTTTGTTGTAAATATTATAAAAAAAATATGTTATACCCGTGGTCTGGTTTTCGGACCAGAATATCACCGACCCATTTCATCCCGTTTTTGTCGTATAAGGCGAAATCGATATAAAAAACTAAGGGAAAATCTGGAAGTCGGGCAGCGGCCGCTACCATATATAAGTACTTGACAGCCTCACTGCGATCCCCAAGACGCCTGCCTAGCGTGGGGATTGTGGCAACCCTCTCCACTTAGGTGAGGCCTTTGTCCAACAGTGGACGTCTTCCGGCTGACGATGATAATGAAGAATAGCACATTTCTTGTATAGGGCGAAAACACATTTCTTTAGTTATTAACTTTTATTTTTTATTATTATTTTATAGCCGCTATTGTAATATACACTGTGAAAAATCAAGTATAAACCTATTTCAATGTTTCAGTTTAAAGATACAGCCCAGAGACAGACGAACGGACAGACAGACAGACAGACAGCAGAGTATTAGTAATAGGGTTCCTTTTGGCTGGTGGTACGGAACCCTAAAAATATGACTATAGTTCGTTCACGTTAAGAATGCAGTGAAATCATCATTGTCCGTCGGCCTAGCCCCGCTCCTAACCAATCAAATCTTTTCAAATTACAAAGTCAATTTCACAATGACACCCTAACCAATCAAATCTTTTCAAATTACAAAGTCAAGTTCACAATGACAGTTGAAGGTATTTTGCACTGATGATTTACTGTATTCTTAACGCAAACGAACTATAGTGCTAGTGAGAAATGACAATGCCAGATCCTGCCCCACCCATGAACAGAAAAGTAAGTTAATGAAAATAATTGTAATTAATATAGAACCCTTCTATAGTAAATTGTTTTTCTTTAGAACTTGCGGATTACGAAATACCTACCCATAAAATACAAACTCATTTTACCTAAAATACAATTTAACCCATAATCAATGTCATTATTGTTTTTAGATTTAAATGGAAACCGCAAGTTCTACAGTCACTAAGACTAATGTTTAGTTATCAGCAATAAATAAACAGTAAGATGCTACATATTGCACATGACTTTTATTGAGTGGGGCAAAGTTCTATAGAGTTTCTGGCATTGTCCTTTAAATAGAAAAACAAATTATAACCAATAGGCTTTTCTAGGAAACAGAAAGGCATTTCATTAGAATATTGTCAAGAAGTGACGACGATATTATATAGGTCTTGTGCCCTTAGGGCTGTTACTTATGTAACCGACTATGTAGCCATGTTAATAAGGTATATTTTTGCCGAATAGCTCGTAGACATAAAACAAAAGAACGACTAAAAAAAACTTTATTGATAGCGAAATAATGCTCCATTCCTTTTGTTATCCGTATTTTAATCTAATTAATTATTAAACCTTTCTCAGAAAAAGTCCAAGCCTGGATTAATTAGCAAAGTTGATTCATTTTAAAAATTAAATTATTCAAGTAAATTGAAAACCAACTGTTTCCTCGAAAAGTTTCGTTAATTAGACCCATAATGGTAAGAAACAAGATTTGGTCTCTTTTGGGACGGTTTTTATCAAATTATTTATTGTTCAAGGTAAGTTTAGTAATTTCTTCATCTTTTTTTTTTTTTTTTTTTCTGTATGGCATCTCGCAGTTCAACCTGAGGGTTGGTTACTGCTTAACCGGACAATCCTGTGGTGCCTTAAAAGTGACTTTTAGGGCCACCAGCCAGGGCAAAAACTTATAAACTAAGTGACTACGCTAAGGGCACCCCCTGTGGGGTACGAGCCTCGGCTTAGGTCGCCACTGAGAGAGGGCAGCAAAGGGACAGGCTGGATCGGGTCTCCATTAATTAGGGGCTATTTTAAAGCTAAGGGCTCAGCGACGCGGGCTGGCGCTAGCAAGGGTCGGGGGGGGGGGCGTTACGGGGTCGTCGCGAGGGACCTCGGCGGCGAGGTCGGAATGACGGTAATTTGTATCTGTGTTTAACTAATGTGCTAGTGGCCCTATTTCTTTCTTGAAGGAGGGTAATAGCGTCATCTGGATCGGACAGGAATTTCTTCATCTTTTTTCCTTTGCTTTTTATAGGTATAGACAGAAATAAACAGTTGTACCTGCTTCCACATATTTTCCTAAGTATCCGACCGCCTCTCCTAACCTAAAAATAATAGAACTTTCTTATTAGTTTCTAAAAATACTTACGAAAATATAGGGGACCAGGTAAAATAACACCCAGAAGTAGGAGCCCCGCGAAGCAGGGCTCCTTCGACCGGGCCTCGTTTTTTAAGAACTGTTGATATAAACATTATTATGAATATAAAGAAATTACGTGTAAGCTTTTATGCGTCAATAATGAGCAAAGAATGGGTCGGTTAAGCGTTCACTGACGTAGAGTTAAGATGCTGAAATGAACATGGGTGAAAAGTCCTTTGATATTGACCAACGGCGGTTCATCGACCAATCGACTGTTTTTAAACCGTTTCAGTTTTGTTTTTGATAAAACATTCTTTTAACTTTTAAAATAAATGTTATCTTTAATTATACAATTAATTTTAGGGTGACCTTTACAGTACCAGTTGTATCCTAACGTGCGTTATGATGTGTGAGGACTTGGAGAGTTTTTATAAATTTTATTAAAGAGGGAAACCGAAGGAAATCGTCTTGTGTTCCAGGCAAACAATCGCCTTGATATAAAAATAAGCGTAACGATTCTATTTTCAAACTACTTTTAGAATTATTCAGTGTTGAAAAAACATTTAATACTTAATACATTTTCGACTAGGTCGTATTTCGCATACATCTTTTACTACCCCTACCCTACTGTTACCACAGTGATGTGGTCAGGGTAGTGGGGATTCAATCAACTTGATTGGAATACAATTTACCTTATTATTTCGTATATTGAACTAATTATAATTATTTTATTCTAAACCCGTCTGTCCATCCTCATTGCAGACTGCCAAGTCTTTATTCTAATTTAGAACAGAGTTTTTTCTTATAGAAATATAAACTAATTAGCTAATACCGGCGACTTCATACGTGGATTAAAAAGTAGCCCGTATCCTTTTTTAGCGCTCAAGCTTGGTCTGTACAAAATTGTATCAATATCGGTTAAGTATTATAGATTGAGAACAACGGATTAACATACTGTGTTGTCGGGTTCGTCCGACTGGTTTCGATGGCATACGGCCACCTTTTTCAAGGAGTTCCACAGGATGACACACCGCCCGTCGCGTTCCTGCGGACACTGCGCGCGGCCGCGCGTTGCGCCCGCGCAGACAACTGCGGCGGTGGCGGGGGTTGCGCGGGTGAGGGTAGAGGTGGCGGAAGAGTATCTTGCTTGAAACACATACACACTGAGCTGACCACATCATTACTTTTTAGTTTCTCCTCTGTATCGGGTCTCACCATATTAAGCAGTGGCTTCCATGATGGAGATATGGACCAACCACCGTCTCTATTAAAGTTAGGGCGTCGACTTATTTCAATAGCCTCACGTATTTTCCACGAAACAAAGAACTTCTCTCTCGCTAGCACCCGACAACACAGTGAGTTAATCCGTTGTTCTCAATCTATAATGTGTAACAATACTCACGTTTCGTTTATCGGTTAAGTAGTTTAGCCGTGAAAGCGTAGTAAACAAACCGAAATTAAAGTACAAATATTAGTACTATCGTACAGTAGCGACACGCCCCGTTTCCCTCCGAAACACTGTTCCTCACCTCTTCGCGCGTCGAACGTGCTCTCGAAACTGCTTTTAGTTCGAGCGGCGTAAAGACACGAACACGCACGCTCGTATTTGTACAGTCTGTTATTTTGGTAATAGTGTAGGTAATTAAATCGTTTCGTTTTTATGGAGCGTCGTAGGTGTGCCGAAATTACCTTTTGGAAGAGCCAATTAGACTTAATATTTCATGTAAGTGACGTTCAGAAGTGCCTATTCAAATAAAAATAAAAATTGACTTTTTGAGATTGACTTTTAATTTGAAACTCACTTACATTTTGTAATATTAGTGGAAATTGCTAAACCAGCCAGAATCGGTACACAATAAGTAAAATAAAAGACATATTTGTGTTTTATCTGTTGTTTTTTTTATGTCTGACCCATAACTCAGAACATTAATTATTAGTTTTTGATATCATAAAACGAATCCAACCCCACCCAACATTTTGTAACTAGGGATTGCAATCCAGCGGCGTTTTCAATCCAGCGGAATTTTTGCTGGATTGACCTGAATCCAGCTGGATCCAGCGCGGATCCAGCAAAACGTGGAACGAAAATAAAAAGACGACATTTTTAAGACTTTTTTTATTAATTTGTACTTCTTACGATAATCTTTGAAATCTTCCACTCATTTGGTGATATCTTATATTAATTTGCTTTGGTTTTTTAATAATTTGAGATCAAAATAATCAACATAAAATTAAATAACAAATATAACAAATAAAAGCAAAAAAATATAACAAATAACAAATAAATGCCCTTTTAACCCTGTAGTGGAGCGGTTGCTAATAAGCAATGTTTTTAGGCATAGCGAGCACTTGGCACTTCGACTATCCAACTTTACTAAAAAGTCCCACAAACTTTTTTTACCGTCGCTAGAATTCTTGGTCGACATTTTAAACTGTCCGAAAAACAGCGTTAAATCTGTAATGAAGAAAAGATCGGTGAAGTATAAGATAAGTATAAGTATGCCTAAAGATAAATAAATACAACTATCGCGATGCAATAACTTAACAAAACCAATAAGGTAATATTTTATTTAAACTGTCGCGATTACTATTACACATTTTGTAGGTATTTCGGGTTTCAAATTGCGTTCAAACTTCCTTTTGTTTATTTCCGATATTTTGGCGCTATTGCAAGCACCGCACCGTGGTTACGGGAGGACTAATAGTTTGAACGCGTTTTTGAACTGGAAAAACCTATAAAAACCTATCTTTATACACATGGCACAGCTTTTTTCCAATCAAAATTGCGCAATTTAGCAATCTTGTTTAATAGCAACAATACTCACACACATACACACACACACAAAGTTCTAAATAACTAAATAGTCCACTGTAGGATATGTACCTACTTCCTGCAATTAAAGGTAGGTAATAAAATAAGATCGGTTTAAATAAGAAAACAAAAACAAAAAGATTTCGCGATGTGTTGACGAACCTCACCAAACGTGTCTTCCTTTTCCTTCTTCGAGAAAGTAAGAGACATGAATCAAATCAACATTAATACTAAAATTAAAAATAAACATTTTGCTTTACTTACCATTTAGTCTCTCAAACGACAACCAACACGCACTTCATATGCACTTTAGTGACACAAAGACACTTTCTATCGAGACGAGAGCAGTTATTCAACTCATCAACTCACAACTGTCTTTGATTTATAAAATAAACAAACATAAGCGGTACAGTTGGTAAGGGGGAAAGGGGGCGGGCGGCGTTGCCTTTCATGGGGCACGTGCTATGGTGACAGAACGGCAACGTTGCCGCGCCGATTCGAAAATAGCGGCAACTCAAAACTAAACAATAGAAATTGATACGTTTGCGGATCCACATCGCTGGATCAAGATGTATGCTGGATCCAGCATGTTTAAAAAGGCGCTGGATCCAGCTGGATTGCTGTATGCTGGATCCAGCAATTGCAATCCCTATTTGTAACCCTCTAAAAATCTAAGCTCCAGTCCAGATACATTAGCGCCAAGTTTACTAGAAAACAATACCTACTTGAAAAGCTTGAGGTCCATTAGTGCTCATATAATCTGAACGGCTCATTAAAGCATTAAGTGCCCGTACGGTCAGCTACATCACGTAGTAGCAACAAAATCTCTTCTTACTGCTACGAAAAATGGGTGCTGTCAGTGTCAAAGTGCTACTTGGACGCGCGGTTGAGTGTACGTCCAGTGGTAAAGGTGAAAGCACACTGTTAACACAGGAGTGGTTTTGCTCGTTACCTGACTCCTAAACATTGCCTTAGTTTTGGAAGACTTGTAAATGTTGCTGCCTTTTGCCTGATTTAGTACTAGGTTTCATTTATTTTATTTTTTACTAGCGTTTTCCTTTGACTTCAGCCGCGTTAATTTTTATACGGATCCCTATTTTTTAGATAATCACTACATAATCTAAGACAAAGATACCCGCAGCGTCTGTATGGCTGTTCGCGATAAACTCAAAAACTACTGAATAGATCTCCATGCGGTTTCTCCAATAGACAGAGTACCTATTAATATTTAAAATCGTAATACAAATAGGTTTAGTTCCCCAAAGAAGAATATTAATATTGAGAGAAGTTAATCAGTACTTAGAAGAGAATGACGCTGTAGGGAAGACACCCCGGTAGGGTTATAAAACCAGGTTCCTCTCAGTCATAACTACGGAAATATTGAACCCATAAAACTCCTTTTACGGGTTCAACGTCCCCGTATGACATACATAACATCACGCCTGAATCCCACGAAGGTTTGGGCAGAATAATACCGGCCTGTTATTGTCTCACTGCAGGGCAAACACCTCTTCTCATACAAAGAAGGCGAACATTGATCACCATGCTTGTTGAACTCAGATTGGCGATTTCAGACTTACCTTTTTAGGGTTCCGTAGCCAAATAGCAAAAAACGGAACCCTTATGGATTCGTCATGTCTGTCTGTCTATCTGTCCGTCCGTATGTCACAGCCACTTTTTCCGAAACTATAAGAACTATACTGTTAACTTGGTAAATAGATGTATTCTGTGAACCACATTAGGATTTGCACACAAAAATAGAAAAAAAAACACAAATTTTGGGGGTTCCCCATACTTAGAATTGAAACACCATTTTTTTTCATCAAACCCATACGTGTGGAGTATCTATGGATAGGTCTTCAAAAATGATATTAAGGTTTTTCATTTTTTTCTAAACTGAATAGTTTGCGCGAGATACACTTCCAAAGTGGTAAAATGTGCAGGAGGGGGGCCTCCTGTAACTTCTAAAATAAGAGAATGATAAAACTAAAAAATATATATGATGTACATTACATTACAGTGTAAAAATCTCGGAAATCGAGCAGCAGCGGCTTCCATGTACCTAGCGACCTCACTGGCGCACACAAGCGTGGGGATTATGGCAACCCCTGAAATTTAATTTTATTCGATAACATCCATCAGTTTTTAAGTAAACTTCAACTATATTCTGACGACCCTGGCTACTTATCTCTTTTGATGACTGTCCGTCCAGGTTCTCTTCACCGATGTCAGTGATGTCCAAACTCAAGAACGTACATACGAAATTAAAAAGGCCACATTAATACTTGCCCATGTCCGGTTGCGAACCCGCAACCTCGTGCATGACAAGCGGGCGTTTTAAAGTTGACCCACATTTTGACAGTTTTATTAGTCCCATGCAAAACAAACTATTGCCATTTATAGGCCACAAATTCTGGGCTAGGAATTAATTCCTGATGGAAAAACTCTTTGTCCGACCTACCCAAGTTGATAGGCGGCATCAATGCGATGAACTATCTCTTTTAACATGTTTATTATAATCGGGTCAGCTTCCAGTATATCTGGAAGCTGACCCGTCTGTTGACGCTGAAGCTTCAGCTGAAGCTGACGTCGATCTGTTTAACAGAACATTGGTTACAAGATAATCAAGTGATGTCTATTAATTATGAAAATTATTGTGTAATTAGCCATTTCAGCCGGAAACATATGGTACACGGCGGGTCATTAATCTTAATTAAAAATTCTATTAAATGTAAAGCACGAAAAGACATTGTTAGATTATCAGTTGAACACATTATTGAATTGTCCTGTGTTGAGCTGGATAAGCATGTTATAGTATGCGTATACAGACCTCCAAATTACCAGAATTTATCTATATTTGATTCGGTAATGGAAGATGTGTTAAAAAAAATTAGTACTATTAGTAAATCTATCATTATATGTGGTGACTTTAATATTAATTTGTTAGAAAACAACTCCAATAGTATCAGATTATTGAGTCTTTTTAGGTCATTTAATTTGTCCAATGTTTTCATGGAACCCACTCGAGTGACAGCTTCTTCTGCCACCTGTATTGATAATATATTTTGTAATTGTGATTACTTTCATAAAGAAATTATAAATAAACTGCCATCTGATCATAGTGGACAGACAATAACGTTTTGCGCCTACATACCTTTACAAAAAATTCAAATAAGGTTTAGGCCAATCACATGTAAAAACTTAGAGAAATTTGATAATTCATTGGAAAGTAAATTGAGTGTTCAGTGCTTTGATAATATAGGTGACCCAAATGAGTTCTACGCCGAGTTTTTTTCACTATTAAACATGCAATTTAATGAAGCTTTTCCACTAAGGAATAAAAGTATTTGCACGAAGTTCTTATTTAGCGACTGGGCGACTCCAGGTATTCGTAAAAGCAGGGAAAATCTATTTGAGCTTTATGGCCTAAAGCAACATATAATTAATACAAGCTTTCATCAGTATGTTGCGAAATATTCGAAACTTTTTAAAAGTGTCTGCAAAATAGCCAAATCTCTCTATATTAAAAATAAAATTAAATTAGCTGATGACAAAATAAAAACTACTTGGCAAATCATAAATAATGAAACAGGTAGGAAAAAGCAGCGTAGTACTGAATTTAATTTAGAGACTGCACATGGTCCCATAAATTCAGATATAGAAGTAGCTCAAGAATTTGAAACCTTTTTTGGCAACATTCCCATTAGAACCACTGAAGCCTTAAATTCCTCTCCCGCTCTCTCTGCTGCCTTACTTAGGAAAAATGTTAAGAAATGCCCTTTGGAGTTTAGGTTTCAACATACAAACCCCCAGGCTGTTATAAAAGCCTTTAAAGATCTTAAAATTAAATCAACAGAAGATCTTTGGGGAATGTCTGTAAAAGTCTGTAAATCTATTATCGAAACAATTGCGCCCTATTTAGCTCTCATATTTAACACCAGTGTAAACCAAGGAGTCTTTCCGGATCTGATGAAACACAGTAAAGTAGTACCATTGTTCAAATCCGGTGATAGTAAAGACCCCAACAATTATAGGCCTGTGTCGATTCTACCAGTTCTCAGTAAGGTGTTTGAAAAGTTAATGCTCAATCAAATGTTACATCACTTTAATAAAAATTCCATCTTTCATGAACAACAATACGGTTTCACCAAAGGGCGTTGTACAACTGACGCCGGTGTCACCCTAATAAAGAACATTTTTAGCGCTTGGGAGGAATCGCAAGATGCCATTGGAATCTTTTGCGACCTCTCAAAGGCGTTCGATTGCGTTGACCACGAGACACTATTGCTGAAACTGGAGCACTACGGGATTATTGGAGTATCTCTTGATTTACTAAGGTCATACCTGAGGGATAGACAGGCAAAAGTTCAGGTTAACGGTGTGAACTCATTGGGGTCTAAAATGACTATGGGCGTTCCTCAAGGCTCAATATTAGGTCCATTTCTATTCTTAGTCTATATAAATGATTTACCCCAATTACTTCAAAACCAACCGAAGATGGTGTTATTTGCCGATGACACTTCATTGATTTTTAAAGTAGACAGACGGTCACAACATCTTGACGACGTAAATGACGCTATTCTTCAGGTTCAGAATTGGTTTACGGTAAACAATTTGGTACTTAATGAAAAAAAAACCAAATGTATTCGATTCATTTTACCAAATGTTAGGAATAGCAATTGTGACATCATTCTGAATGGAGAGAAACTGGAATTTAATAGTCAAACGGTTTTCCTAGGAATCACGCTAGACGAGAAGTTGCAATGGGGACCTCACATAACATCTATTGCGGGGCGACTAAGCTCCGCGGCTTATGCTGTTAGAAAGATAAGACAGTTGACAGATGTAGAAACTGCGCGTATGGTCTACTTTAGCTACTTTCACAGCATTATGTCGTATGGTATTTTACTGTGGGGTCGGGCTGCCGACATTGAATCCATTTTTATCTTACAAAAAAGAGCTGTTAGAGCCATTTATAATCTACGTCGCCGCGATTCTCTTAGGGAACTATTTAAAAATATTAATATAATGACAGTGCCTTGCCAATTTATCTATGAAAATATTATGTACGTAAGAAAAAACCTACATTTATTTAATAAGGTTAGTGATAGACATAATATTAATACTAGAAACAAAGACAAAATAGCTCAACCATATTTTAGATTGTCTAAAGTTCATAAATCTTTTATGGGGTTCTGTGTTAAGTGTTATAACAAAATTCCTAGTGATATATTGCAACTAAATGAAAGAAAATTTAAAACATATATTAAAAGTACACTCTGTAAACAAGCATATTACAGTTTAGAGGATTATATCCATGATAAGAATGCTTGGAAACATGCTGGTCCGGGCTCCATAGGACAATCTACTGTCTAGACAAAATCAAACGGATTGCTAATTAAACTACTTAATTTATACTTAGTATATACATTATATTTAATTCTTGCTTTGGGTCACACACTGGTTCATAGGTTCATAGTTTGTTGAAATGTATGGAGTGGTTGTCTACTTTTACAATAATTGTAAATAATAATATGTGAACACTATGTATCTATGTAGGTATACAACTTAGCTGTCATTCTTTATCTTGTAATACTTTGTACATACTTCAATATAGTGTTTTTATGCAAGGTCCATCGTATTCACGTATAGTTATATGACTGAAAACTGTAAATGCAAAATATTGTACACATTTTTTTTAAAAGAGTGAGTATGGAGTTTCTTGCCCATTCTTCTCCATACGAAGCTACCTTTTGGAATGGGCAACTAGAATCAACTTTATATTTTTTTATTATGACGTTCAAAAGTGCCTTTTTAATGGTCTAATTGAAATAAATGATTTGACTTTGACTTTGACTTTGACTGGATGAAGCTGAATACCAGTATTCTACTTTGGAGCGACTGCCTGTCTGACCTCCGCAACCCAGTGACTGAGTGGGTACACCTTTAGTAAGACTGGTTGTCAGACTTTTTGGCTTCTGACTACCCATAACAACTGTCAAATTTCTACGTAGGTATGACAGCCGGGACCAACAGCTTTACGTGTTTTCCGAGGCACAGAGCGGTCTCGGTATGAAATGGATGGTCACCCATCCACAGACCAACCGCGGTAAGCGTAGCTTAACCATGTACCTATGACCGATCGATCCCTGCAACTTTTATTTATCCACGAACTCGACTACCGTTTTGGTACAGCTTTGGAAAACAATATGTATTGTAATTGTTCAGCAAGCTATACAAATCAATTCATTCACAGCATGTCTAAAGGCTTATCTAAAATCTCCCCTACTTACGTCGAAGAGAAAAGTCTACACATTTTACTACAAATAAGACCCTTACCAGAGAGTTTATGAACCCTAAAATTAATCCTTTTTAGTCTGGGTCCGGTCATTCACCCCATTCTAGTTCGCAAATAGTTTGAAATTGTAATATTTTTATTAGAAATAATATTCGTCTATTTCACGATTTGATGCCTATTTTTATGGCCGTGCTACCTCTAATTTGTTAACTGCTATACGTTAGGCTGTTGAACCCCTTTCTAAAATTGAGGCTAGACGACCTAGTTGAAAATTGGGAGATTTGCAGTTCGTAGTTTTATATTGAACAAGAGTTTGACACATCTATTTTTTGGGCTTTTTTTAACTTGATTTTTCGCATGTACACATTGACACTACGTTTACAGGCATTCTCAGGCAGTTTCAAGCAGACTTCAGTCTCGACTAGCGACACGTGTTGTAAATGTTTTGGTGGAATCAAAATGATGTAGTTGATATTTCATGACAAACATGTAATAAAAAACTTGCAAAGAGTTTCAACCAGTGTCAATAAAATTCCTTAATATATTATCATTAATAAAACCTACAGAGTCAATACAGTAGCAACCCTAGTGAATCTGGCAAGTTTAGATAATTGTTTTCGAGGATGGCGGGAGCAGTCCTTCTGTAATCTTTTTACCGTACTATGTGGGACGGGGTAATATGTATTCTGCTGTCAATATTTACACGCGGAGACCTCTCAATAATCTAAGATTTACACACGAAGTCACAGGGCATCAAAAAACTAGTCCGCATCGCTCTCAATAGGACAAGTGCCCAAAAGGCCAGCAGCAATACCACGTTCCACGTTGTATGGCAAATTTGTAATATTTCTTGAATTGTATAGCACTAGTAATTTATAGCCACTAATGTAATATAGCATATGTAGTAAAGTATATATGTTATTTAAAATTAAGTAGGTATTCTTGTTCGCTAGCATTATCCTGTTGGCGAAAAGTGTTGCCAATTCATTACTATCAAATACATATCATCATCACAAGGTACGCTTAATTTTCTCACTTATTATTTCATCAGTCAAATTAGGTTTTCTTCTCTATCATCATCATCTTCATCATCAGCCTGAAGACGTCCACTATTGAACAAAGGCCTCCTTCCATAAAAGGGGGTGTTGCCGTAATCCCCACGCTTGGCAGGCGTCTTGGGGTTCGCAGTGAAGTTGTAAAGTACACGGAAGCCGCTGCTGACCGACTTCCGGATTTTCCCTTACTCGCCTTCGACGACACCCTCAGGATGTTTTCTGGGCTTCTCTATCATACAGCACTATCCGTATCGTTTACCTAATAGAAAATAAAACTTGAAAAAGTCTCGATAACTTTTCATCTAATAATGGCAACAGTTGTCTACTTATCTAACAAAAACAAAAGACACACTCAAATTAATCACATTTGTGAATTCTATTTAACAAGAACACATAATGTAATTCTAAGATATGTACTTGCGTCCCAAATATTTAATGAACCTTATGTGAGTGTGCAATTAAGTAAGTAACATTTGTTTTTAGAATTTACTCAAGCTCAAGTATTTTAGAATTTGGAGAGGTTGAAATGTTTACTTTCAAAATATGTGAACTTTAATTTACGATGGCCTTAATTTGTAGGGATTGTGTTGCTTGTCAAGATCTTTTGTTTAATGAAATTATTTCAATAAACACTTGGCCTCAAGTCTGCTATTACAATAGTGTCAGAATGATCTATCATTGATTTCATAATTGTTGATTTTGACAAGTTTGGTAATCTACTTATATAATGGCGTCGAATCATTATGACTTTCCAATGGACAACCACTGACACTCCATTAAAAGAAATGATATAGAATGGTAATCTCGTACATAATGACAAATGAATGACTGACTTAGTTTACGAACTTCTTACTACTTCAGATTGCTTATAACACTTATAAATAATATGTAAAAATATATATAAATGAAATCTGGATGAATAAATGTTCAAATTTAGTATTCTATTACGAGACCATTGACCGACCAATGATCGACCATTATGAATTTAGCAGATTACGAACTTTTAGCAAAATGACAATGGGATCGTGTTGGAATGACGAAATTATAAAATAGCAGACTTGGCCCCAAGGCTCGTCTTCAAAGAACTACTACTACTTTTTGAAAAGAAGAAGACAATTCTGTGAAAGAGTTTTACAATTCAAATATTAAATGATTTTGATAATTCGAACTACGACAAACATAAAATAAGAATACGGCTATACGCTTGAAGTTCCACGGTTTTGAACCGTAGGTCAAGTATAATAAAATATATATCCTAAGATCCTCGGCAATATTGTAGGTTACTGTCCGTGAAATAATTTTTGTAATCAGACCAGTGCAAGTGGTGCTTTCTCTAAGTAACACAACCTAAAGCTCGACGCTGCGGCAGCGGCGTATTACATTTTCGTATTCATTAACCTTTGCTTACGCAGCGCTAGCGCCACGTAAATTAATGGCTTTTGATGGAACTACTCAAGATGAACAATTTGAAATTTTTGACAGTTGAAAAAACGGTACCTATTCGCTAAGCAAAAACAGATCGTCGATTTCACGGCTGATACGATGTCGAATTCGCCGTCGAGCACAGCCACGAATAGCAACTCTAGATAATTATAGCATAGCTGTACCTACATCCAGGGATTACTTCATACAAACAAAAAAATAAAGAAAGTTTACCTTTTTATAAAATCGCATTGCTAATAAAAAAGTGGTGATTAACGTTTGCATATCCATACATTCTTCATATTTAAGCGTATTTTCACGTTAAGCAACGTTTATAATAAGGCCAATTTGGGAAAATATCCCTATTTCCCCAAATTGGCGTGCATTTTGGTAATTAAGAGCGAAGAATAATACTAATCTCCTTCAAACGTCAGCGAGAGATAGTAAGTGGCTATAAATCGTGCAACATGTTGGCACATTGTAACTAATGTTTTCACCTTGTTTGCGCTAGATTACAGAATTGTCGAGTAGCGGTCGGGGTGAAAAATCCCTGTATTTCCAGCAAAGATCTAGGAGATTTAGACGTGCAGAAATGCGATGGCAGTTTCTGTATGCAATTTGTGGATAAGTAGGTACAATTATCTATCTTACCGCAAGCCGTGTGGTGCCGGCTGCGAATTGCACTACCCCATTTCTATCCGTGGGTGTCGTAAAAGGCGACAGAGGGATATTTACAAGACGATTGGCAGCAGCGTCCTTCTGAATACCATAACACCTACTGCGATCGCCAACATGCATCGGCCAAGCATGGCGATTACGGCTGAACACCCCCTTGGGAGAGACCTATGCCCAACAGTAGGTTTCTAAAGGTTGACATGATGATGATGATGATGATCTATCTAACATTCTATAGTTGTAGAGTTTACTTTGTTGGTTTTTGTGTTTAAACGCTCTAATCTCCGTAACCACTGAACCAATACTGATAACTATTTTGTTAATAGGAAGCTACGTTACCCTTAAGTGCTATATGTTAACAATAAAAGTAATAGGGATCTGTAAAACAATTTAATAAGAAAATTATCAATATCTTTGATAACGAGTACTTGCTGGTGGCGTAGTAGCTGAGCGTTTTCAAGGCCTGTCGGGGGAGACCAGAACCGGTGAATGTTTATGTGAATCCCGAACCCCAGGTCATAGGCAGAGGTGGAACACCGTGGTGGTTAAAGCCAGTAAGAGTTCGGCATGCCCCTCTGTCCCCAAGCAAGGATTTCATGCAAGGATTCTTCATGATGGGTTTCTTGCATGAAGGAGGTCATGCAAGGATTTCTACAGTGCACCAAAAAAAAAGTGACTTACCGTTGGCTGCTGCACTGTGTCTGGGGTTCAATGTCCGCAAGGAACAAATATTTTTATGGCGTAATGTTCGTGTTTGTGAGTTTATAAGGAGGCTTGGCATCAGTCCACTTTCCTTATAAAGAGAAAAATTACTGACGTTGTAAATGTGAACAACATTTAATTTTTCTTTGCACCTGCACCGAGCTTAACAAAATATGCCTGTTATTTTAAAAATGTCTCACGACGTCAACCAATCCTAGATCTAAAGATACCAAAGCCCCTTGAACATCAAGAATATCATCATGATGTGAACCTTAAGACGTCCACTGCTGGGGACAAGGGGGGGTTCAGCTGTAATCGCCATGCTTGGCCGATGCATGTTAGCGATCGCAATAAGTGTTTTAGAACTCAGAAGGATTCTGGTACCCATCCTCTGGCCAATTTCCCTCTGTCACATTACACTACACCCACGGGGAGAAATAGATAGAAAATAATAGACTATTCGTCATACGGCTCACCAAGAATATACCTTGTTATATTTACCAAGTCCTCACCGAAAACCAATATAGGCATTTCACATTTCAATCAATCAAACCCGAATCACAATGAGCGCAATCTACAATACAAACTACAAGATTGTGTTATAAAGTTAGCTAACCCGTCGCATGCAATTAGAGGGGCCGGTAATTACTTTATTGGTAACCGGGGGACATGCCGGTCACGCGTACCGGAGCGTGCACAGGTTAAGGAAGAAATGAGAATGTGTTAAGAGTTGTTGTCGCTTTGTTATGCACAGATTGATCTTACTCTACAAACGTCAACCGAGAGGCGAGGCCAATGTTAATGCTAGCTAAGTACTATAGTATATCACGAAGTATGAGCAGAGAGACCGCTCAGAACAAACCGCCATTTTTACCACGCACACATTGACATTACGTTTATAGGCATTCTCAAGCAGTTTCAAGCAGACTTCAGACTCGAATAAATGAGAGACATTGACATTTCACGACGAACAAGAAAATTTTGTTATAAAAAATTGCAAAAAGTTTCAACCAGTGTCAATAAAATTTCATATTGTCACAAATAAAACCTTACAAAGTCAATACAGTAGCAGCCCTAGTGGGTCTGGCAAGTTTAGGTAATTATTTTTGAAGATGGCGGGAGCGGTCCTTCTGTACCCTCTGTATTTTGTGAGTATATGCTATACTTACCATTGTCATGCATATCTCATTTATCATCCTTTTTTTATTGTTTTCTTTGTTCGTCTTCCTGAGCATTCTCCTTCACTGAAGCCCTACTGCATACCTTCCTTCGTACCATATATCATATCTTCTTAGTGTATGTTTTATGTTGGTCTTTTTTATATTAATTTGTATTTTATTACCTCATTAATTTTTCTTTTACTTATTCAATTTTAAAGGTGCAAGTCTGCTTAGTCTCTTATTCTGCTTGGATTAAGTAGATTTGTTACAGTACGCAGGAGATATATAGTGCACAAGTGTACTTACAAACACAGAGTCACTCTCTCTTCCCTCGCTCTAATTGTACGGTGGGACAGCAAGGCGACACCACCGGACCGAAGCGTAGGACCAATGGCTTTACGTGCTTTCCAAGGCACGAGGGTTCTACCTCGACCACTTGCAACCACCAGGCTGCTAAAACTTGCTGTAAAAACCCAATAACACTTTGTCCAGAGTGGGAATCGAACCCAAGACTCCACGCTGAAGATCTATAGACCAACAAGGCAGTCACAAAACGAAAGCCAAGAAAATATAGATGGTTTGTAGATACGAAAGATGACATGACTAGGAAAGAACTAATCATTCAAATAATACAGGAGTTGAAAATTGGGACAATGACAAAAAAGGAGTATCATTTTCTTATAATAACAACAGAATGACTTCGCCCCGTAAAGAAAGGAGTTAACAAAAGTATAGCTCAAATTTTGAAAATATGTAGATAGAGGTAAGTTTCAATCGTGGGCAATTTTTCAGCAGTAATGTTCAGATTTTAGCATTCCATCAGTGAGTGAGGAGAACCGAGCTTTACGGTGCGCAACCTGTAATGATAGAATCTGTTACATTACAGAAGTGAGTGGGAGCACCTGTGATACAATTTGTAACATCAATGCGCACCTCTTGTAACAAACAACTGCTACTATCACAGGCGAAACTAAGAATGAGAAAAAGAAAAACGCTCCCGGTGAAGGTTTAAAAAAAAGGTATTTTATTACTGAAACAAAGCACAAGAAACAAAACAGAGCTTATAATTAATAGCATTAACTTAAAATTTAAAGGAACCTATCTTTGTGTCCAAAATTTGTCATTTCTGTTCGAGATTGCAATCTGTTTCTAATAAAGCCATCTCAAGAAGTAGCGTCAGTTACACTTTGTGAAACCTCTGTTACCAATTTCACCGCCACGGACATGTACCTCGTACTTATAGAAGTCGCGGATTTTCGTCCCACGACATCATTGGAATAACATTCAAAATTCAAACATGAATTTCGAAAGCAGAATAATAGGTCCTTCTGATAATAAAATACCGTATCTACCCTTCTTCCTCAGTCATGAAGACGTTGAAATTACTGGCATGCCTGCTCGTACCGACACTTAATAAGGGACCGTTGTGCTGCCTTATTTTACAGATATTCAATATTGTTGGGGTATTGTCATGCTGTATCATTTGTGGACATTCTGCGGTCATTTTAGGGTTGTTAGGAGAAGGTTACAGGTATTGGCTTGTGATAATAATATGAGAATTATACAGACAAGGTAGAAACCAAAAGCTTTTGGTTTATAGGAAAATGGTCTTTGGATCCTAAAAGTTCTTCTTACCTTTTTATTATATTTTCCATTGAATAACACGACATACTATCATACAAATTGCGAGTAAACTTCACTACGCAATTATTTGGGACCAAAAGAATTAGTTGTAACATAAACACTGTCCTGCGGCGCCGCATCGCTTCGCTAATGTTTCGCACGCGTGGGAGCGCCAACACCATCCTGAGCGTGCTCAGCCACAAGCTGGACAGCCCCCTCCTGGTGCACTGGGTTCAAGCACAAGTGCTTGTGCCCGGGGCACCAGTGGGCGGCAAATACTTAAATTAGTTTTTTAAATGTAACTAACATAGTTTTAAGTCATTGTACTAACAATATTATGGACAGAAATCATGTCTGAAATAAAAAGATTTTATTTTTTATTTTATTTATTTATTTATAAAGTGTTTTTCTTTTGTGGAACTGTGGCTGTGAAGATAACGCTTTTTAAGGCCTTCTGCCAGTCGTTTTACACGTGCAGCCTGTGAACCAAGTATACCCAGCGGGCATACAGCGCCCTGCGTGTACAGTATAATAACGCATTCAGGGTGGCTTTTGGGGTTGCCCTGGCGATGTAGCGCATCGGGGATGTTTGCGGAAGGAAGCGTCAACGGGTTCGCCGCGATTATGCGGAAGCGATGCGCTCTTATGATGGCGCGTTTGCGCTCTTCCTCCAATGGCATCCTGAATGTGTTTTTGAACCGGTGGGACTCTCCCCTTTTACGAAGGTGGGTAAGAGTCCAGACACACTGATCGGGTTGTTATTATTGTTAATTTAATTTTAATACTAACAATAGGCTAAGTTATACTACTAACTATATATGGATTTTTAAATCTGAAATAAAATATTTGAATTTGAATTAGGCATAGGTTACTAGCCACCCACCCAGCCATGGGTAGCAGAATCTTCTTTATTCTTCTTCACATCTTCTTTATGTAACTATCATAGCGATAGGAACTCTATTGATTTATGCGGCGCACGCCACTGTAGCTCACAGTCGGCATGGTTTTTAATCGACTTCAAAAAGGAGGAGGTTATCAATTCGGAAGTTTGCATTTTTTTTATGTAAGTTCGGGCATAACTCCGACATATTATATGAACGTATTTGCAAAATTCTTTTTTTGTTCAAAAGGGGTTTATTCCGAAATGGTCCCATATTAATTTTATCGAAATTGATTCAGGGCTTTAAAAAAAACAAAATCTAAAAAAAAAACGATGACGTTTTAGTTTCTTCAATCTTTGGAGAAGTTTCAATCTCTGATTTAACTGTGTCGCCGTTTCTTGATGGATTTGGATGTTAAGGCGATACTAAAAAGCGGAAAATAAAAACTTAAAAAAAAACAACCGCCTTCAAAAACTAAAAAGTAATAAATAAGTTTAGCACAGAACATAGATATGTCGCAGTAAGATAGATGAAGCCGTAATATAGTTATATCCCTAGGCATATAATTATATACCGTAACATAGTTTTACGAAAGCGAGTCTTTACTATCTCACTAGGAATATAGTTATAAAACGGCCCAAGTTTAGTGATATACTTATATTACTAGATTAAGTTCAGTGTTATAAATATATTAGGGTTTGTCTCAAAAAAGTCATATTGTATCATATTGTCATCATATTGTAGTATATTAAAGCTTATTTATACTCAAATATTTTTGAAAAATTTAAAAAATTTCAAAACTGTGCCACTTTTTGTAGACAAACCTATTACTTGATTAAGCTTAGTGAAATAGAAATCTACCATGTATAATTAAATAAAACAAAATTTTATTGGTTTTATCTTTATAAATACATCAACTTTATGTATCCTGCAGTTAGTTACAATACTTTGTGACATTAACACGTATTAAAGTAATTATAATTAAAATATCATATTTTTTGGAATTTAAACATTAACAATACAATTAAAACTAATCAAACATTAAAAATCTATTAAAGCCAAATAATTTTGAGATATCTTTATTTCTTATCAACAAGTTGAGATCTTGGTTTCTTTAAAAGTATTTTTTAATCTTTGTTCAGACAAGAAGAGGAATCATGACATCTAGAATTACATAGCACTGAATGCTTCTTACAAGGCACAAGTAATTAGCAATGATAAAACGAATATATAACAAATATTAAGGAAACGTAGCGATAATTAAATGAACATGCACGAAAACTAGACGTGAACGCCGTACAACTGTTCTCGGCCGACTGACTGCGGAATGGGGAGCGCGTAAACACAACGAACCCCTCCCCCGTCGCGGGGGAGGCGGCGCGCCGCCTGCGCCGCACAGCTATTTCACTAAACTTAATCTAGTAATATAAGTATATCACTAAACTTGGACCGTTTTATAACTATATTCCTAGTGAGATAGTATTTTTTTTTTTCGTATATCTATGTTACGGTATATAATTATATCCCTAGGGATATAACTATATTACGGCTTCATCTATCTTACTGCGACAGATACATTACATTCATTGCGGAAGTCGGCGGCGGTGGCTTTGTTTTATTTCTTGTTTTGAATTGCCACCGACTTCCGAAACTAAAGTAATGCTAAAGTTATTTATCACTTTTTAGTTTTTGAAGGTGGTTGTTTTTTTTTTAAAGGTTTTTATCCGACATTTTACACAAAACTTTCATGAATGATATACCTACTGAAACCTTCCTCGTGAATTCGCCCCGTCCATTGGTTGAAAATGTATGAAAATCCGTTCTGCGAAAGGGGGCTTTGTTATATAAAATGTAATAATTTGGTCCACGCTTCAACAGCATTTTATAAATTTGATCTCGAATCGACATAACTGTGCAGCTTGAGACGTAAATATCGTCAAAATACTACATCCGAGCTTCTACCTATGTACAGCCATTCGTGGAGGCTCCTTTAAATGAGTTTCGTAGAACACTGTATATGAAGGATTTTGCAATAACAACTACGTAACACAATTAGACTGCCAAACCGTAACGTAGTACATTCGTAATTGGTGTTAACAGTAACCGCCTTTGGGATTTACACCCTTGTACATAAGGGGGTTGACTATACCCCTTTACGTTATCGCTACATCCCACAGAATGATGTAGAAAAGCCATATTATTATTCTCATAGCCATGATAGGATAGTTGTTTAATTGATGTAAATATACAAATTATTGTAAAACATTCATATTAAAAGAGTGAGTAGTATAAAGTTTCTTGCTCATTCTTCTCCATAAAAAACTTGGTTTGCGAAGGGGTATCTAGTCTCAACTTTATTCTTTTGAATTTCGTTTAAAATAGTGTAATTTAAAGACATAATTTAACTCTGACTTTGACTTTGATAAAGAAGAGTGTACTCGTGTATTGGGAGTTTATTGAAACGTAAAGTGGTATTCAGTGTCATAAAAGAATTGTAAGCAGCTTTTCTAAATAGTAAATGTTCAAAAGCACATAGTGACAACTTCATTTCATGATTATCAATTTATTTAGTTTGTCGACAGTGTTCTTTATTAAAATACCAAAGATCAATCAGACAATCGCTCTTCTGAGATTTTAGGTTATAGTGAGAGTAATGTTTTGATTGTCGGTTTTCACAATATTACCATAACATAAAGTTTTGCTTATATTACTACTGTAATCTAGAGACTTTAAAGAATATACCAACATGCATTTCATTACATACTCTATTATTTGTGGTGGACCTATTCCCCGAACAAAAAATAATGTCTCCTTTCACACATCATTTCTTCCGATTAAAATGAGAATTGAATGCAAGTAAACTCTAATTTAGTGCTCTAAGAAAGTTAGAATGAAAATTAATTTAGTATTGGTTTCTGTAAAAATCAATAAAAAATGGATGCATTAGGAAATACAATGCAGAACGGAAATACTACACAATTTGGAAAAGATACTACGAAAACCAAATATTTTCCAAACTGCAACGCCAAAGCGACAAACTTGAAAGTCGAATCTATGATAGATAGCTGTAAGATTTCAAATATTATGTGGATGAAACTTCTCGCGCAAATGTATGCGGAGCACGGGCGTGAAACCAAAAACTCGCCATGAAGGATGAATATCGATGAACGCACGTATGCGAACAGCTCAGGAATACGAGGTTTCAGAAGTATCAGCCGTCATACTTCTGAATCCTGAACACTAAAGCCAAAGTTACATTACGAAACTGGAAGAAAAGTTTTACTACTTTTATTTACACAATTTAAATTTCTTGTTGATGGCCATTTCATACCGAGACCCTACTGTGCCTCGGAAAGCACGTAAAAGCTGTTGGGTCCCGGCTGTCATTCATAGATCCTTGGCAGCCGTTGGTAGACTCATCCACCGTCTAGGAGGAGGATGAAACGTACACATTTTATGTTTAACACTTTATTCATATCAATGGGCGATATTAATTATGCTCGGCGTTTAAATTAAACCTACATATCATCATCAGCTGGAAGACGTCCACTGATGAACAAAGGCTTTCCCAATAGAACACCACAACGAGCGGCCACCTGCCGCTTACATCCACCGGTTACCCGCGATCTTGACGATGCCGTCGGTCCATCTTGTGGGAGACCTAGCAACGGTGCGCCTTCCGGTTTGTGGTCGAGACTAAAAACCTTTCTTCCCTATCAATTTTCAATACTCAATCATTTATTGCATTCCACAATGTATTTGCTTCACGTACAATGGTCCATTTTAAGGACTAAGTGCGGTAAGCAAACCCCCCTAACATAGAACATAGATGTATTTGCTTGGTGGTAAGTAAAAAGTATCAGTTATCGGTTCATCAAAAATGGACTCGAATGGAATACTTGACGATCGTACGCTCGTGCTAGGCCACCTGTTTGCGTGCGGTTGCGGGCCCGCAGCTTTTGTAGAATGCAAAAAAGTATATAAAAATCCCGCACATTTCTCGACGCGGTTTACGCCCGCGGTGTTCGCGGTTGTTTGTGGCTCCCGCTGCGGGCGCTGGCGCGGGCGAAAACCGCATCGTGAGTTCTTAGCCTTACACCTTTTCACGCAATACGAAGTACAAATCACGACATGACCTCAAGGAGGATACAAAGAGCCAATATCAATTAATAATGCATGTAAACGACAGTTGGCTGAGACACGCCTCGCACGAATATTGGCAATTATGCCGCAATTGAGCGTTAGTGCGGCCTAATACGCTCATATTAACCTCTGATGCGATGTGTAATAAATGTCAATAATATCATAGGTGCTGTGTAGCGTATAACGGGTTTGTACATGAATTAACTTAGAAGAACTGCTTTGAAACTGAGTGTATCACAATTGCCCAACGTTCATACCGAAGAACATCATTATCACTGCTGAACTTTTGCTGTTTTTGCTGCTGAACGTTGGCCTCCCCTAGAGATCGCCAACCAACCCGGTCTTGGGCAGCCCGTATCCATCCGCTGCCAGCCACCTTCTTCAAAACGTCGGTCCATCGTGCCGTGTGCATACCGAAAAACGTTTGCGTGAAATGCTCCCATTTCGGGTAAACTATCTTTGGTGTTGAAGGAAAGTTTTACTGTTCATTTTAGATTTTATGTTCCATCATTTAATGTTAATTGAAACTTGTTAACTTTAATTTTATTATATTAATATATTAGTTTAGTGCTTGTGGCACACCTAACATGTTTATGGGGTATGCGGTGCTAACCTGTAAGAAATTGTTACACTAGCCCTAGCTTATGATACATATTACATTAACTATTTACAGTGTAAACAATTGTTGGTTGGCCAATAAAGGAAAATAAATAAATAAAAGAAATAAAGGGGAAAATGGGCAACTATGTAGATTTAATTATATTTTTCATGTAAGTTGCATTCCATAGTGTCTTTCAATGGTTCAATTGAAATTAATGTTTTGACTTTGACTTAAGAAAACAACTAATCAGTCATCACGAAGTTTTTAATTATATACCTACTCGTATTTAATATAGAATATAGAAAATGTGTTTGGTATTTATTTGCTAACAGCTAGGTTTTACTCGCGATTTCATCTGCGTGAAAATGTCTTATGAATCATTATTATTTTGAGAATAAAATTAAGCTTATAGCACTCAGAGATAACGTAGCTAGATAAGGGAAGGAATTTTCTTAATCAGACCAGCAGTTTCAGAGATTAGCTCTTACATACAAACTAACGAATTCTTCAGCTTTATAATATTAGTCTAGATTTACACACAAGTTTTGTTCATAAATATAACAAAATAATAATTCTAATATTAAAAATGCGAAAGCGAGTTTGTTGTTTTTTACGCTTAAAAGAAAAAAAGATAAAACATGAGTTTACACAGGTCCAAGCGAATAATCAAACTACTGAATCGATTTTGATTAAATTCGGTACAAACTAAGCTTGAAATCCAAGAAAGGACCAGACGAAAAAAAGGTAGTCAGTCATTTAGACTACCTTTTTCTTCGTCTGGTCCTTGATAAAAATCGGTACAAATTAAGCTTGAAACCCAAAAAAGGACCAGACGAAAAAAAGGTAGTCAGTCATATAGACTACCTTTTTCTTCGTCTGATCCTTGATAAAATTCGGTACAAATTAAGCTTGAAACCCAAAAATGGACCAGACGAAAAAAGGTAGTCAGTCTTATAGACTACTTTTTTCTTCACCTGGTCCTTTTTTGGAATAACTGACATTCACGCGGACGAAGTCGTGGGCGAATGCTAGTCGACAGTGTTCGTATAACTGATCATCTTATATGGCACAACTTGGCTGTAGATCATATTTAAATATATTTGTCTCGCAA
Source organism: Charanyca ferruginea (assembly GCA_947361185.1). Lineage (NCBI taxonomy): Eukaryota > Metazoa > Arthropoda > Insecta > Lepidoptera > Noctuidae > Charanyca > Charanyca ferruginea. The sequence goes on along the minus strand of OX376077.1, from coordinate 15,170,942 downwards.
GTGAATCAACTTCGCGACTAGCGCATAAAACAAATGTTAAAGTCAGAACTATCTGTTTTTCTTAGAAAACAAGTTAACAAAACTTGGAAAACTTAAGCTATAATGTTCAAATTACTTAGTACAGAGTATCCAAAGTGACTTTCAACTCATAAAGCGAAACCAGAATAGTAAGAAATAGCTCTAGCTATTCAACGCATTTGCTCTGACTAGTGTTGCTCAACTATCGATTAAATTTTCGTAAAATATCGATAGTATCGGAAATGTTTAAAATACACTTTTAATAATATAGTGATAGTATCACTAGCATCACAACTCAATACTATCGATACTATTGCTCTTGATTTTTTTTTTATTTAATAATCTGCTTATCTGTACTTAGGTACAACATTCATTAAAATAAATAAAATGGAAGTGTCTGTTGTAAAAATAACAGCTTTTTATTGAAGACATTAATGAATGTTTACCAGGTACTAATAACAAAAAAAGTATTTTTAACATTTTTGTCTGTCTGTCTGTTTGTTTGCTCCAGCTAATCTCCGAAACGGCTAGTCTGAATCAGCTAGTATTACATATATGTGTTTACAACCAATATTATTAGAATTTAACAATAACTACTATGACGACACGGTTGGCGCAGTGGCTGAGCGATCGACTGCTGCGCAGCGTGTTGCGGGTTCGATTCCTGCCCATGGTAAATATTTGTCTGATGAGCACTTGTGTTTGCCTTGTGTCTGGGTGTTGTTTATCTATATATGTATGAATTTAAAATATATTTGTGTATGTATATCAGCTGTCTGACACCCATAGTACAGGGTCTCCCTAGTTTGGGGTCAGATGGCCGTGTGTGAAATGTTCCCACATATTATTATTATATTATATTATATTATTATTACTATCAATAGTATTGATACATTCCAAAACTATCGATGCTCATATCGCCGCATTGTTACTAGTTTTCAAGGTCAACTATGAATATATTATCTATCGATAGTTTGGCAACACTAGCTTTGACAAGTCGAGTAGAGTGAGTTAAGGAGCTTACTCAGCGCTTTAGATATTTTTATTTTCAGAGACAAACAAATTATGAGATATAGAACTTGAAAGAGTACCAACTGTTTTATTTTGTCTTATGAAAGTTCTTTTCTTTAGTTGTTTGTAGTAAGAACTTGTTTTAGTTTTGAAGAACGAAAACGATAACGAAGATTGGATATCTTCCAATATAATTATGGATATAATATATTAAATAAATGATTCTGATTGACTGCACCATTGGTATCGTAGTAGCAACCCCGAGTGCTAAGCGTGAGGTCCTAGATTCGATTCCTACGTCGGGTTGTTGTTGTTGATAAAGTGTTATTGCGTTTTTTCATTTCGAATATCTCAGCAGTAGCATAGAGTTGGTGGTGTGACATCCCCGTGCTTCAGAATACATTTATACAATATACAAGTAATAATATACAATTATACAATACAAGCCGAATATTGGCTGCCGCCATCGAAATTTGGCCTAGAATCATGTAATATAGCTAGATATATTACATGATTCTAGACCTTAGAGCGACGAAAGCTTTCGTTGCTTATTACAAAAAAAAACAGCTGTCAAAACGTATGAAATTTTGTACTGAATCCGTCCATCTGATCCAAAAACCACCTTAAAGGCTTTTATTTTTGGTGCGCGTTGAAAATCCTAAAGGACCTCCTCCATCGTAAGGGTGGTGGAAGAGCATGCCAAATCCTTACCGGCTAAAACCACCGCGTTGTTCCACCTCTGCCTATGGCCGGCGGTGCGGGATTCGCATATCCATTTACCACTACGGCCAGGCCACACTGGAACAGACAACTTGCGGACGATACTGCTGCAGCAATATTATGTATGTGAGAAAAAACCTACATTATGTTTAATAAAGTAAGTGATAGACATGACTTTAATACTAGAAACAAAGACAAAATAGCCCAACAATATGTTCGATTGTCTAAAGTCATACATCTTTTATGGGGTACTGTGCTAAGTGCTACAACAAAATTCCTAGTGATATACTACAACTAAGTGAAACAAAATTTAAAACATACATTAAAAGTACACTCTGTAAGCAAGCTTATTATAATTTAGAGAACTAGATCCAAGATAAGAATGCTTGGAAACATGCTGGTCTAGCTCCATAGGACAGTCGACAGTCTAGACAAAATCGAACCGATTTCTAATTTAATACTTAGTATAATATAATAATAATAATATAATAATATGTGGGGACATTTTCACACAGTATAAATGTTTATATATAGAAACATAAGATAAGAATCAAATATACTTATATTTGTTTCTTCTTTGTACTTAAACACTGCTCTGGCTCACACACTGATTCATTGTTTGTTAAAATATAAGGAGTGGTCGTCAACTGTTTCAACTTAGCTGTCATTCCTTAATCTGTGATACTTTGTACATACTTTAATATAGTGTTTTTTTATGTAAGGTACATCGTATTCACGTATATTATATAATTTGTGTAAATTTAAATATTGGTAACATAATTTTTTAAAGAGTAAGTATGGAGTTTCTTGCCCATTCTTCTCCATACAAAGCTACCTTTTGGAATGGGCAACTAGAATAAATTTTCTCTCATTTGACGTTCAAAAGTGCCTTATAATGGTCTAATTGAAATAAATGATTTGACTTTGACTTTGCAGTATATTGCCCGCGGTGATGTGTTACCCGTCCATATTCTCCTAGACCCTTGCTCGTGCCAGCCCGTGCCACTGAGCCTGTAGTGTCAAATTCGTCCCTAGAGAATCAAGATCTGATCCAACCTGTTCTTTTGCTGCCCTCCTCAGCAACGACCTAAGTCGAGGTCCGTACCTCACGAGGGGTGCCTTTAGCGTGGAGTCGCTTAGTTCATAATTTTGTTTTTGCAGTTGCTGGAGGCCTTTGATTCACTATAAGGCACCAGAGGGAAGTCCGGCTAAGCACCCGACCACCTCCTACGTTTTCCAAACAAATAACACCGCGCGCGCACGTAGCCGCCCCGATGTGGGCAGGCCTTTAAAGATTCCCACAAGCCATATCACCAAATTCTGCCCTTATCCCATGTTACTTGGGGTCGGCCTAACACATTTTCTTCTTCCATTCCTACGAACAACCGTAATGCTATATTATCACCTCCTTTCTCTTTCCTATTCTTCTTCACACAATCCATCCATCTTTTCTCACAAGCCATATGATTATCATAATATAATAACACATCAATTCTTCCACATTAGACCACAACATCATCTCAAAAATAACGTCAGTTATAAAAACGAACAGTTATTTTGATTAAAACCGAAGTTTATTTATACCCTAACAGTATAGTCGGCAATATAAAAAGCCATTCATTTTCATCGCAGGCCCATCCGTTAGGCTAGAATCGTAAAAAGTAAACTGAGCGTTTTATTACGGGTTGAGGCCCCGACGGGATCGATCGATGCTAATTCTAATGGCTGATATTGCTAATAGTTTTAGAGAGTTGAACTCATTTTTTCAAATATCTAGGTGTTTCTCATGTGATACCTACATCATCATCAAATATCAAAGTTCTTAAGATAAACGATAGGTGTCATGTTAAGGAACGTATGTGACGAACATCTTTAAAAAAATGGCGCCGACTGCATAAAAATAGAAAGGAACGTTACAGGTAAATGCTCACTCACTTTGAGCATTACGTCGAAGAAAACAGTATCGAGCATTCGCAGGAACGCTCGAAGATGCTCGAAAAAATTCTCAGGTGTAGGTGTATTCACCTGTACATCCGGCCTACCTACATCGCCATTTTCTTTCAAGATGGTTGCCGGTTTTACTTTTACAAAGTTCCTTTTTCAAACAATAAAATTCGCATGTCATTTTGACCTGGTAGCGCTGTTTATCGTGATCAAAGGTAAAAAGACCAAAACATTTATTTGCGTTTATTTCTGTCAACATTTTATAGCCGTAAGGGACGGGATATTTTCAAAGAGGTATAAAGTAGTTAAAATAGGTATTTGTCTCTAGTCTAATTCTGTCTGAGACTTTATTACAATTTAAACTATCTATTTTTTTTCAGTAAATTCAAAGACTTCTCTACCCTCCTTCCACTTCAATGCAAATAATAATTCTAAATAAATCTACTTAGCCAACAGTTTGTCTAAACTCACAAAACCGTGTTCGACAACTAGTCAATAAACCGAACAGAATCGATAAGGTTATCTAACGAACTAAGGTTTGGTTTTAGAGTATTAATCAGACAACGTATAGGTACCCGTTGGCTAAAGCCCTTATTACACTTGGCTAAATTTAGTCGACTAAATTCAGTCGCTACTGAATCCAGTTACTACTTACTTACTAAATGCGATTACACTTTACTGAATTTAGTCAGTAGCGACTGAATTTAGTCGACTTAATTTAGCCAAGTGTAATAAGGGCTTAAGTCACTTGTTAGTGATGCACCAAAAGGTGATAAATACGAAAATGTCCGGTGAAAATGTGTTCCTACAATCCTATTAGTTTTGTTGTTATCATATATCTGAATGATCGAATTGTGATGTGGTTTTCACTTTTGCTTAGGTATACATTTCATCTTTTCCAAATTACCTACAAAAAAAAATTTCTTCGATGTTGATTTGACCACATTACATAAAGCTATAATATTACTTATAATAGTGCATTATGATATAAGTGCGGTAGGTTGAAAATTACAGCCGAGGCGATATTGCTAGCCCGAGCTATAGGCTAGGGCTACAAGAAAGCAGAGGCTGTAATTATCAAAGCGCACGTATGTCATACGACGTTTTATAACATATTTGCGAGGAAATAATTCAAATCTTATAACATATTTGCGAGGAAATAATTCATATAAAAACAATACAGCGAAAAGAAAAAGCGCGCGGAATAATTTTTACTTGTTCACAAATTAGCGATGCGCGCGCATCAGCGCTTTTTTTTAAAGCAAAGGCACAATTACAGCCAGTATTACTAATAAAGTAAATTAATATTTTTTTGTTACAGATAAATGGTTGTAATTTATTGTCAAAATTAATTAAATAAAAGTTAAATATTTTTTTTTTTTTATATTTTATCTCCCTAAGTTAATTTTATTCATAAAATGTTGACCACTTTTCTGACATAAAAACTCTTTGCTAAGTTTTAAAAAAGTACCGTTCGTTTTAGACGGGGCATCTTGATAAACTGTACGTTTTACGAAACTCGTGCGTTTTACATTACAATAACACACTAGTACGTAATGACAAACATTACGATATTGAAATTGGTGTAATAAGAGACACTTTACGAGCAAATGTGTTATAAAAGTATTTAAGTACTTAAGGTTTTTGTTGGTCAGTACAAATTAGGCCATAGATTTCAGAGAGGTCAGTTTTTATTAGACGACGACATAATATTTCCTTGCTGTGTACACAGCGTATGTACTAAGTCAAACATTATTCAAATTCAAAATGATCTATATTGGGACAACTAGATTCATAATAATATGAATCATTGGATTCAATTGGATTGGATATCAATCGTTGGATCATCCTTCAAAATGGTTGAGCTAAATGGTGCTGATTCACGCGTCATGTTCGTGAACGGGCGCTGTCAGTGGAGATTGGTCAGCTCTTATCTGCCATGGATTAGATGCCACTTTATCTTGCTTCTTTTTTGTGTTTTGTATTGTTAGATTACCTTCATCGTTTTCACATATAGAAGCAACAAGAATGTAACCAAACTTTGTAAAAACTTGATTTAAAAGAGTGTCCGTGGAGTTTCTTGCTCGTTCTTCTCCATAGAGACCTACCTACGTTTTGGAACGAGCAACTAGCTTCAACTCTCTGACTAACTGACCGACTCCTTGACAATTCAAAAGTGCCTGTAAATGGTTTAATTGAAATAAATGCTTTGACTTTGACTTTGACTTTATGTCAGTATAAAACTTAGAAAAAACTATATAAATACACTTACAAAAGACAAAACTACACTGTGGTCTTCTATAATTACCTTTAATACTCCAATGTTCCTGTAGAAAGTAAGGCGAGGTACTAAACTTCATAAATTAATTAATCGTGATTAATCTATTTAGCTGCGTTAGCTAAAGTATATTGAACACTAGCTTTTGCTCGCCACTTTGTCTGCGTGAATATCGGTTGTCGCGGATACAGATAGAGTTGTTTCTTGGGATTTAAGCGTAATCTGTACCAAACTTCATCAAAATCGGTTTAGTAGTTTACTCGTCAAAGCATAACAAGGTCATTTTTAGGGTTCCGTACCTCAAAAGGAAAAAACGGAACCCTTATAGGATCACTTTGTTGTCCGTCTGTCTGTCTGTTTGTCAAGATTTTTTATCTCAGGATCGCGTGGAGATATCGAGTTGAAATTAAAACCATATAGTCAAGTCTACGGTCCCTTGATGATATAAAAAAAATCAACCCTCTATGTTAACGTGAAAATAAGATACGGCCGTTTATGTCCCAAAAAGCGCATTTATAATATTAAGTAGATAAAAGTATGGATAGTAGGTATGGATTAGTATAGAAGTATGGATATGTACCTACTAATATGTACGGAACCCTTAGTGGGCGAGTCCGACTCGCACTTGTCCGGTTTTTTGGCATTTATACTTAATATTATTAGTGACCCGCCCTGGCTTCGCACAGGTGCAATGTATTGTCACACAAAATAGTATCAAACTATACGAATTAACCTTCCTCTTGAATCACTATATCTATAGCTGAAATAGCATGTTTGTTATGCTATTGAAATGTAGCTATCTATAATATCTAATCTATTATGTTATTTTTGTAAGTCATTTTATTTGTTTGCATTTAACGCCATCTAGCGTCAAGCATACAAATCATATACTGGCCAATAGGCAGAAAATGTTTATTTGCTTTCCTAATAATTTACGACAGTTTACCAGTAATGAAATAAGAGTACATAATAGTACAAGTGTTTAGGTATGCTCTCGTTTCATCAACTTCTACGCCAGCTGAAATTTTAGCGTGGTCGTGCTGGGAAGAAATCTTTCCAGCACGATCAGTTTATCTGCGATAATCGAGAGGCGTAAAATTTCTAATTAGTGGTTTTTAATTTCTAATATAGTAGAAAATAAAAGAATTTTATTACCATCTAAAGTTACAATGAATGCGTTCATGGTCGTGCTACGAAGTACAACACTGAATTTGTTTGATTAATTCAATTCGTTCTGTATGCGTATCACTAATTGCGTACATTATTATTTTGGATATAATTATAATTTTGTACGTGTATTTTACCTATTTCTGTCCGTTTGTATAGGTACCTTTTTAGTTTTTTTACTCCTTTTCTGTGCACCTGACATTTTATTTCTTCACCACCCTTGGCTGACTAGCAGAGAATGCTTAAACATTAAGTACGGTTTTATACCTTTGTGCATGAAGTCTAAATAAATAACGACACGGTTGTCGCAGTGGTTGAGCGATTGGCTGTTGCACTGCGTGTCGTGGATTCGTTTCCCGCACGGAACAAAATGTATGAGCAACGAATCGTGATATAAAAAACTATTAAAACGAATTTTACCTTTTTATAATATTAGCATACCTATATAATCAATCTTCTTTTGTCCTCTAGGTAATACCGCACAGCATTCACACGCGAGCAACTAGCAAGATTAGAAAAATAATTCATGAAAGAGAATTACGTATCAACACCGCGGCGATGCGAGTTACAGTGGATTCCAGTAGATCCAATTGAGCCGAGTTGCATCAACCGGAATCCACTGTCAAGATAAGGAGAGCGATTCAAATTTCGAATTGCCACCATTTTGATTCAGCCATGACAGTTGACTTTGTACTTACTTTAAATAAACTTCAAAAGTAGTGTAATACCACAAAATATAAAGGGTACAGAAGGACCGCTCCCACCATCTTCAAAAATAATTACCTAAACTTGCCAGACTCACTAGGGCTGCTACTGTATTGACTCCCTGAGTTTTATTTGTGGCAATAATAATGTAATTTTATTGACACTGGTAGGTACTCTTTGCATTTTTTTATTAAAAAAAAATCCTATTCGTCATGAAATGTCAAAAGTCAAAACGTCAAACACGTGACAGTCGAAACTGAAGTCTGCTTGAAACTGCTTGAGATTGCCTATAAATGTAATGTCAATGTGTGCGTGCGTAAAATGACTGTTTGTTCTGAGTGGTCTCTCTGCTCGGGCGCGCCGCAGCCTTACGTACTTTGTGGTAATACTGTTGTCCTTGTTTTCTTTTCTTTTTTCTCACAAAGTTTTGAATCATTCAATAGTGTAGTCACAGACTAAGAGATAGTGTAGTTAACATACAGGTAGTTATTCCAGGTTTGGCTGCTTGTTTATGTGATTTTATATGTTTGTAAACGCATCCACGGTACAGGAGAAATTACTAATCTAGGCCAACGTTCTTAAAAATGTATTGGCAGTGTATTACAAATACGAATATATCTGCCTGTACACGAACCAGCTTGTTCAACTGTACCTACCTCTACGCACAGTACCGCGTAGTGTTTTATTCATATTTTTTCCCATTATGCTGTGTAGTTAGAACAACATCCTTCTCAGATTCAACGAGAAGATTGTTTCTGTACCCCCGGGGATGGAATATCGACTTCATATAGAGGAGTTACGCAAATATTATGACAAGCTCTGCAGGGAAATACAAGCGTCGCTAGTTATTTGTGGTGGAGGCTGACGCGGCTACGGATTCCTTAGGAACCGTGAACAAATATTTTGGTTGCTGAAATCTTCTTTTTGGAATGTTTCGTTGATTTTTTTGCTGACCAACTTTAGGTTTTTCTTTTTTCTTCTGTTTTCATTTTTCGGCACATGTCATCTCTTTCAATTGTTTTAGGATAACGAGGTCCTTGGTTGTCTTTACGGTTTTGTGAATTCGTTAGTTTGTGAATAATACATTTGATTTGTAACTTAGGCTAAGAACTCACGATGCGGTGTTCACCCGCGTCCGGCTGCGGTTGCGGGCCCGCAGCTTCTGTAGAATGCAGAAATATAATATATTTGAAATGTCACCAGCACAAGCACAAGCACATTACTCGACGCGGTTTAAGTCCGCGGTGTGCGCGGGTAAAAACCGAATCGTGAGTTCTTAGCCTTACTCGGTAGAACTCGAACGGTGGACGGTAGATGGAGCAGATACGCTTTAGGGTGGAGACTTCGTTTGGGCAAGCGTAGTGTGGGACGCCCTGCGACACGATACGCCGACGATTTAATGGAGGTAGCTGGCAGCTAGCCGATATAGTCGGGCTGCCCAAGACTGGGTCGGTTGGCGATCTCTGGGGGACGTTCAGCAGTGGACGGCAATAGGCTGATATAATGATGATGAAGGATATCACACACTTTTCTATGAATTCAGTAAATAATTCCACCCCACAGAGTGTTCGGCACTTGACACCTGCCCTAGGACTTAAGTTTTAAATAAAACAACTTTTTTCCCAAGGGAAGTAAAAAAAAAAATTGTTCTAATCCTTACGAGTAGGTATATAATATACGCAGGGACTCTTAACAAAATACCATTAGGGTATAGGGGATATTGGGTATTGAATGTTGGCTTGTTCTTAAAATTGTCTCTCTTGTTATCGAGATCGCGCTTCCATTGGTCTTCATAATTTTATTATGTGCAAATATCTTCGGAACCAGAAATGGTACAGAACAAAAAAAAATTGATAATATGATCATTTATTTATTTTCTCCATCTTACATCTAGCATTACAGGAATTTTACCCAATGCGATAAATGCGCCTATACAGGATGTTGCGGAAAGGGGGTATACATCCAAAGAGAGATCAATGTACTCGTGAAACTGAACAACATTCAACAGAAAAAAAATCGAAAAATAAAATTTCGACTCCAGTCTCCATACAAAATTTAGGCAGCAAGTTTAAATTTTCTATGAAGAGTCCCAAATCACCGAATAAAGAATTAACGTCAAAATGTAATGGTTACCCATTCTCTTTTCAAACCTCCCAGATGTTTGAAAAAAGAAGTATATATCAGAAAGGCATAAAGTCGCCAGCGCGAAATGAAAGGTGTTCGGTGAAGCGCATTTCCGTCTCTGGAACTTAGACCGTCTGCGTTTCAAGAGTATAGACCAGGAGCTTGACACAATTTTTAGTTTGCTTGAAATTTTATCTAAAATTCATAATGAAATATGTTAAAAGCTTTCCCTTTTCCTTTGTAATAAAATCGTGAGGAAACCTTGTAAATCATGAATCGCCAATCCAATTTGAGCAAGTGTGCTGATCAATGCTTGTGCCTTTTCCGTATGAGAAAAGCCCTACTGTGGATCAATTATAAGCCAATAACGTATTATAAATAGACGCGTCATACACGAACATTAGTGAACTTTAAAACGGCGCAAAATTTTATATCAATTCAATTCAATTTCAAATATCTTTATTTAACATATAAATACATCTACATTACCAGTAGGCACAATCATAAATCAAATGACAATGCCAGATCCTGCCCCACCCATGTACAGAAAAAGTAACACATGTACAGAAAAAGTAAATTAATGAAAATAATTGTTAAGATTATAGAACCTTTCTATACTAAATTGTTTTTCTTTCGAACTTGCGGATTACGAAATATCTACCCACAAAATACAAACTCATTTTACCTAAAATACAATTGAACATTTAATCAATGTCATTATTGTTTTTAGATTTAAATGGAAACCGCAAGTTCTACAGCCACTAAGACTAATGTGTAGTTATCAGCAATAAATAAACAGTAAGATGCTACATATTGGACATGACTTTTATTGAGTGGGGCAAAGTTCTAAAGAGTTTCTGGCATTGTGCTTTTATATCTACAATTATACAGTGCAAAGAAAATGACATAAGCATACAGCGTACACCTGTTAGAAAAAGATAAATATACAAATTTTGTTACGTCAGTTATATGTGAATTACGAGCGATACTATATAGTATAGCCACTGGGTGGTACGTGACTAAGTGAAACCCCGGCAATTGCCTTGCTTTAATATTGCCATTATTGAGCGCGGGTAACGCATCTAAGTGTATTATATCATTGTTATAAGCTGGTATTATTATTTTCTTATATAATAACATTATTATTACCAATCTATGTATTGAATTCAATTACCCTTACTAATATTATAAAAGAGAAAGTAACTCTGTCCGTTACGCTTTCACGATGAAACCGCTAAACCAATTTTAATGAAATTTGGCACGAAGGTAGCTTGAACCTTGGGTAAGAACTTAGGCTACTTTATAATCCGCGACTTTGTCTGCATCCGCGATAACTGACATTCACGCGGGCGAAGTCGCGGGTAAAAGCTAGTATTTTTATTTCTTTAAATATATTTTAAAGAATACGTCTACGCTCACAGGTCATCAAAAAATTTGTCCACATCGCTGTCAATGGAACAAGTGCCCAAAAAGTTGGCAGCATTGTCTCATTCTATAGCAATGGCCCAAGAACAGGGGGCCAATTCTCGGTTTTAGAGATGGTGTCGAACTCGACAAAAGTTTCTAATGACGTCATTTTTTCGACAAATTTTAAAAGTTGCTATTCTGGGGATGTCGAATTCGACATTTGTCGAAGGCTAACGTTAGAGTTCATGTCGAGTGCTTCTGAGCAGTAGAGATGTCATGTCGATTGTAGAGATACGTCATTTCTGAGTGAATTCGTTGAGTTTTGGATTGTACACTGTGTTTTCTTTTCTTTAGTTTTTAAATAAAATCCGGCTTGGCATCTCATACCTACTGGAAATTCGATATGAACTCTTTGATTTGTGCATTGTAATTTGTGTACCCACGATTGGATTTGAAACCACTGAAAGATGGACGAGTTTAATAGCATTTTTATCTCGGAGTTGTTGGAAAGTGGCGAGCAACTGGCCAATACACGGCGACAACAGCGCGCTTATCCCGCCGTCGATACTTGCGACTTGAGCGAAACAGAAGTCATTAAAAACTTCAGACTAAATAAAGATTTAATAAGGGTTCTAATAGATCTATTGGCTCCTGTAATTCAGGAAACCACGAAAATAGACCTGAAAACGAAGGTAGGTAAATAATTGTCTGCTTCATAATTTTATTAGTCCATGTTAAAATAAAAATCTAAACAATGTAAACCTAAACACTAAACTTAACAAAAGTTTTGAAGGAACCGCAAAATTTGCCACTGACAGACAGTCAACTGTCAAACTGATTATTTTTACACTAAACGTTTCGTTTTATACTTAAATAATTAGGTTTAGTTCGCGTTTTAAACAAAATCATTCATTCACTCATAGCTACCTAAAACGGAACGTGCGATTCTTCATTATGGTAAGATTATCTTCACTCGACTTGACATTTTCGTGACATTTATGTCTATTTTGACTGAGAATACGGAATTCTGCTCAATTCGACATTTTTTGGTAGAGATAGAGATATTTTTGATAGACATAGAGATAGACTTACAATCTCGAACTCGAGATAAATGGTGAAAATCGAGAATTGGCCCCCAGGTCAGCCTTTAGTCACGTAAAGAGTCGACCGGCCACGCGATATTGAAATGGTGAATGTTACCATCATCTGCCTAGGCCTGCCCAACTATACTCCGTTCACAATAAGATTAGACATATACACAAACCTTTTTTACAGTCCCTTTAACCGATTTTGACTTCTATTCCGTAGGCTTAAGAACACATGAGACATTAGAGGCAAAAAAGTGGTTACAATAACAACTGTTTTTTGCAGGTGCCATTTGTCATGCCACCAACGCAATATAAGTCAAAATCGGTTGAACGGCCTGTAAAAAAGGTTTGTGTATATGTCTAATCTTATTGTGAACGGGGTATATATACTTTAATGTTGGGGTCCCCCCCGACCCCAACATTCCAGACTTTCTGGCTTCTGACTACCCTTAACGACTGCCAAAGATCTACAAATGACAGCCAGGACCAACGGGTTTATGTGCTTTCCGAGGCACGGAGGGAACTTGTTATGAAATGGATGGTCACCCATCCACAGACCGACCGCGGCAAGCGTTGCTTAACCTTTGACCGATCGATCTGAATGAACCATGGTGAATGTTACCAAAATTCATAATTATTATTATAATAACAACAGTCATTATGAAAACAATCGAAAACGATTTCACAGTTACAGTCGTGTCTCATCGGCACGTAATCAAATAAAAGTCCTCGGTTGACAAATCAATATTCAATTCAATTAAACTCTCTCGATGCCATGAATAGTAATTTCAATGCATTTTAAGTGACTTTAAACGATTTTCCTATTATGATATTTAAATTTTTTTCTTTATAACTCACTCAGTGACAGAATTGAATTAGAATAAATGTGATTATGGTACGTACAGTCCCTAAAGAAGATACTGTTGAATGTTTTCGAAATAAATTTAATTTGATTAATAAACTGCTTATTCTCTTTTAATTTTATTTCTTTCAAAAACATCCATCGGTTTCAAGTAAACTTCAACTTTGTTAAAGTAAACTTCAACTTAACCCGACTACGTTGGTTACTTATTTCTTTTGATGATTGTACTATAAGCACACCTCGGACACTTCATACAAAACTTGCAAAATAATTACCTATTACTACTACAAAACCAAATGACGTCTGTACACGTGCAAATGTGTGCGTGAATTTTAGTAGGGTTGAATCAGTTGGATGTCGTGGCGTACAAAATGGCGCGAAAAGTGCAGCGCTTTGCGTCGGGTGAACCGAACGACGACGGAACTACCCGAACGTTTCGAGCATTATTATGAAGTGATCTTGTACGAGCGTTCAATTATTTATTTCTTAAAGAAATAAAATAAATGATATTTGATTTTGAATACTCGGATTTGTAATGACATAAAAGTAATATTATAATATTTATTATGTAAAGAGGTTTATTTATTCATCAATAATGGTAAATTAAGGTACCTACCTAATTACAAAATATGGAATTCACGATTGCCCCGTACCATTACGCGGCAACGCAATTTTTTTTTTTTTTCATTTATTTCGGAACCAGTCCATGTCCATACATGTTAAGTTCAAACATATTAAAAATAAAAATTAAGAATTAATTAAAATATTACAATAATAATAATTACAATGGGGCGACGCGACAAGGTTAGTGCGTAGGGTACTACTTTTCAATTCCAAGAATGAATAGAACGTGAAAGAAAGGGACATAAGTACATAACTAAGACAATAAAGAGAGAGAGCAATATTAATAGCTGGTAATGTTGGTATGTTATTATTACGGAAGTTTTAATTGTATTATTATAAAACGACGAAAACTTGGAAAATAAATGAATCATCGAGATTAAAACTAATAAATAAAACTTAAAACAAAATAAATCGCAAAATTGTGTGTTTGTGTCAGCAGTACCTACAGCGCTGCAGTTCTTACGGTTTTGAGCGCCCTGGCTAAAGAGTCGGCGGTTAGCCCCTCCTAGTGCGGGGTGAGGGTGCGGTATCTGATATAGCGCGGGGAAGGGAGTGTCCCTTCTGTACGTAGTACTATTAAGTATTCTCTGCTATAAGGACCAGGAGACGTATCTACATATGAAACTCAAATATATTATTTCATGAATTAAATTAATCTTATAAAAATCTTCTGTGCGTGTGTATGAAAGTGAACGGCTGGATCGATTTTAATGAATTTGTTAGTGTGTATTCCAGTGGATTCGAGAATGGTTTAGATTCACAATTGGACCCGGTAGGTGGCGCTAAAGTCGGGTTGCAGGACAACGTCTTCCAGGCCCGCTAGTATCAATATAATATTTTATATCTCGATCTGACAGCCAACAGATCGGGCATCAAGTTCTCTTATTCTAAAAGAGTGTTCATCTTATAGTCATAAACAATACTAACAAGGTTGTATTACCTACTCGAGACCAGCCTGAGTCTGGAAGACAATTTCCTTCTTAATAAAGTCAACAGTAAGTTAGAACAAAGTAAATACATCGTGTAAAAGCTAACGTTTTTTTTTTTCAACTATATTTTGGTGCGACTTCGCCTGCGTTATCTTGAGAATAAAGCCAGTCCTAAATGTTACCACGGGATCACTAAAACAGGATAAAAAAAATTGTGGGTGTTAAACTAGGTGTATCAAATCTATGTGTGTGCCTAAATTTAGCTAATTCTATTCAGCTGTTAAAGCATGAAAGAGTACAACATTCATCCATCCATCGAAGCAGCAAAGTAAGAAAGGAAAGATAGTAGGCCTACTTTCTATCTATCCTTTCTTACTTAGGATAGATAGTAGGTAGGCCTACTATGAAACGATAGATGGTAGGCCTACCTACTATCTATCCTTTCTTACTTAGGATAGACAGTAGGTACGCCTACTTTGAAAGGATAGATAGTAGGCTTACCTACTATCTATCCTTTCTTACTTTGCTGCTGTACTGCCGCATCATCACGGAAAATATGGCTTATCCTAATAAGCTATATTCTCCGTTATGATACGGTCTTTGTATTGCAGTAAGTAACAGTCTGTTACAGGCTGAATCATTCGGTATTCGGCATGGTTACGCAAGTACGTAGAAGACACGTACGTACAAGTAGATTTACTACTAGGACGCAAATGAGTTCTACTTAGTAGTAAATCTACTTGTAGGCAGCAATAACAAAACAGTATCTAAACATTAACAAAATATTATAGGTATAAAACGAACCAGAGGTGAATAACCTGCATTGTTCCAGTAGATTAAGCTTAATGAAAGAAAATAATTTGTTCAGAAGAGTTAAAACAGCTTGTCAAAAATTAACTTATTGCCATAATTTCCACAGCCAAGCTCCCGAACTACCAAGTACTGTCGCCGACAGCTGTCAAAGTCACGGTGCAATTTAATTAGTCCAATCTTACCACAGAGTAGTTAGCAACAGCAGTATAATAAGGTGAAATGTTTTTAAATTGTTTCCGAAATGTTATGTCCGCAGTTTTCAACCGAGCTAGTAGAGTTCGGATTTTTTTTTATTATTTCCACGTAAAAGTTTTCCGTTGGTAGTGCATGGAAACAATGGGCTTGAATGCACTTTATTTTGGTAGTACCTACCTAAGGTTACTGGAGTTATTTAAATATCAAGAAAAGTGTTGAACTTACTTAGTCTTATTTTTACATTACGGAGTCGATGAAGAAAAAAAAGAGAACTTTAAGAACACGCTATAGGTCAGGTGTGTGTGACAAACATGCTTAAAGCCAATAAACTACCCATTTCTAAATCAGTAATTCTTCATAAACTTGACATCAAATCATATTTCAAATATATATAACGTAAATTAAATTATGAGTAAATGAATCAGTGCACAAGTAGTATTTTTATTTTGTTAAGTCAACACTGTAGACAACAAAATTGACTTCAAATAACTGAAATCGAAATTCAATAACTAGGTACTTATCACGTCTGCGATCGAATGGATTAATAACCGTGATCGACCGGTTTGCCACCCCTGCTTTAGATGAATACAGATTGATTCTGACCGTGGTTATAAGTAAGAATATCCTGTGTAACCATATTGATTTTTCTAACCATATAGGAACAAGCGGCTAATTAGGGAAGCAGAAATGTCGACCCTATTCATTCAAATGAGGAAAACCACACTAAAGGACCTCGCTCACTATGCGGCTTTACCGCCACTGGTCATGGTCGCGGTCACTATATTGACCGCGGAAACTCGGATCAAGATCCTTGATCATATACCGAATATACACAAAGTTTGTTCGTAATCAATAGGACGACAAGTCGGCGTCGTCCGACCAAACCACAAACTGTAAGGGTAAGTAAAGCAAATAAATATTAGTCATGAATCATCATCTAAATAAAGAGCAAAGATTCGATTTTTGTATGCTTTTTACGTTTGGCCGCAAAACACGTGATCTTAAGTGATGCTGCGGCTTAAGGTGGAGCACGGTTGTCTAGGATGAACTGGTTCACTCGTGCCTTGAAGATACCCAGATTATACTTATCGGGGAACAGAAAAGTGGGCAGTGAATTCCGCAGTCTGACAATACGCACAATAAATGTAGAAGCAAAGCACTTGGTCCGAGACCGTAGAACTTCGACCATAATAGTGCTGACGCTTCGCCGTATCTCTGCTCGTCCGAATGGACATGGCTTTTTCTGTAATGGATGAACTCAAAAAATTAATGACCGATTTTAAAAAATATTTAACTCATGGGAAGCTACTTTATTCCTGAGCACTATAGGCTATATTTTACTATAAAAAATTAGAGACTCATAAAAGAATTCACGCGGTTGAAGTCACGGGCAAAATGTTAGTACCTCATTTAGACATTTGACCGCAAGTAATCGGACGGCCGTCCGTACGGTAGTCCGTGTGGTGTCGGACGTAAAGAATAGCACCTTCCATGTCTTCCCGCGGCTGTTGTAAGAGGCGCCTAAGGGACTTACCAGAGAATGGGCAGCAGCGTTCTCTGTGCCTTTGTAACAACCACACTGCGATCGCCAATCCGCCTGCCAAGCGTGGCGATTATGGCAAAACACACCCTTGGGGAGGCCTACGTTCAGCAGTGGACGTCTTTAGGCTGAAATGAATCGGACGGCACATCGGCATCGCGTGCGACCAAATCACGAACTAAAATTTTAATATAACAAAATACGTAGCAGTTTTCTTTAACAAAACATTTAAAACGGTTCCCTCAAATGACAATTCCACATCAAATGAATGAAAACAGCAACAAGATAGATACATACGGTATTCCAATGAAGACAGTTGTTGTCCCCAAATTGTTTATGTTAATCGAGGAGCGGGGGAGTGAGACACGAGACAAACAGGCCTCTTGCTGCGTCTAACCGCATGAGGTAACAGAATTGGCAAGTGGGTAAACTGATAGAGGTACACTGAGGTTTGAAACGCTTTTGTGTCCATATAATGTCGGTGATGAGTTTTACGGTGAATTAACTGCTGTAACTGATGCAGAAATATAAAAGTACCTATTTTCTTAATTTTTTATTTAGAATGTCATTTGTTTTAAAGTGAAAGAGTGGGTAAGTACATGTAGCCTAAATTTACTGACTAGTCTTTTTTTCTTGTTCTTTTTTAAGGGGTCAGTCTTCAGGGGGCCCTTCCCGATAATCGGTTCTATAGAAAATACGAGCGGAAATACCTAAGAGGGGTCAGGTAATGCAAGACATCTGCTGTACCTAAAACTAAAGATATCTATATTATAGTATTATGTTAACACAATGATAACACAATACTATATCTACTTTTTATAAGCATGAAATCATTTATCACAAGTATTGTTTACATTTTATAATACTTGTTTTTATAGATTCTTGGAATCTTTTAAATAGAATATATGTACTTACAGTCTTTATGCTCGTCTTGTCTGCGTCCTTTTTCTTTACACTGAGTGTCTGTTAGTTAATATATATTAAATCGCTTTTATAAATCTGGAAAATAAATAATGTTTTGCTTTGACATGTTTGTCAATGACAGTTGTCAAACTTGACGATCGTCAATATTACTTCCAATAAGTTTACGGCTTACGTAAAACCTCCAAGCTGATGTTTAGGTAAGTGTGTATGGCTGTATTTTATACTAAACGGCTGGACACCCGCTGATGTATCGGGTGTTCTTTTAAATCCTATTCGCACTAATAAATAAAAATAACTGGCAGTCTGCAATAATTGAGTCTGGCCGGTACTATAATACCCCGCTTTAGAAGACCAATATGGGCGTTCTAGAAATAGAATTCATACTTGGATTTTTATGAATTTCGGAAGAGCGGTCAGAAAAGAAACCTGTCAAATGAGTCAGTCTAGATCTCGCTGTCGCTTGAGTAACACGCTGATTACTCATACGCTTAACTTACTGAAGTCTACCAGTCTACTAACTGCAAGACTACCGGTCCACAATCGAAAGTCGGTAACGGTCCTGAGTTGTGCCGTTGTGCTGTCGCGTGCCGCTGCTCCCAGGGCGGGTCTTACTGATAAGATCAGCGCCGCAAAGCTAGGAGCCGATCGCGGCAGTCTTCTCTTCGGCCGATCCCGTTTGCCGGCCAGGCTGTGGACCCTTTAACCTGGAAATCTCTGCCTGAACGTAGTGCGTTTAGGTCAGTGCTAATTTTAATTCTTATTGCTGTTTTTGATACTCATCACATTTTAATCTTTCTGTGAGAGCTATTAAATTCAAACGTACAATTCTACATAGCCTTTTATTTCTTAAACTAGTAGAATTGCTACAATATATAGGCAAAAATGATTGACTGATGTATCAATGCACAGGTCAGAAAATTGAAATTTCGTACACGTATTCCTCATATGACGAAGCCATCCACTAAGAAAGGTTTCTTTTTTAATTTAACCCCCAAGGGGGTGAAATAGGGGATAAAAGTTTGTTCGAAACTTTTTATATTCCTTGGATATCCTATCTAGGTAAGTAGGTAATGCATGTAGGTAGGGTAGGGTAGGTAGGTAAGTAAGTTGGTAGGGTAGGTAGGTAGGTATGGGTAGGTGGGTAGGGTAGGTAGGTAGATAGGGATAGGACAACGTCTATAGGGTCAGCTAGTTTTCTTATAAAATGCATTTATTATAAAAGCTTTTCTACGCTTTCCTCAAATGACATTCATCTAAACTAATATTATGAAGAGGAAAGATTTGCTTGTTTGTTTGTTACGATTTAACTAAAAAACTACTGGTCCGATTTCAAAAATTCTTTCACCAGTCGAAAGCTACATTATCCCTGAGTAACAAAGGCTATATATTTATTTATTTATTTATTTTTACTTTAATTACCACGGTTTACACCACTTACAATAATTAAAGACTGATAATATTAGCTAAAGAAGAGAAAAGAAAAAGGAAAACACGAGACAGATACAAAAACAATAAAAATAAACATCTTAATGAAATTTAGCTTCCACATACACATTCATCCATTCCTCTCACAGTACTTCTGACACACCAATAAAATCTTCGTCCATTCATCCGCAAACAGATCGTTAGTTGGATTAGAATCCAAGAGATCATTAAGTGCAGCCAGAGTGCGAGGTACTGGGGACTTAGCACGCGCAACAGTGCGGCAAGGAGGGACAGCAAATAGCCTGTGCTTTCTGCCGCGGCAGTACTTGCTTGGGGCAAAGAAGCAAGCCAGCGCAGTATGCACATCAGGCGCGTCAATAGTGCCACGAAACGCTTTACAAGCTGTAGCGAGTTGATCTCGTGCTCGCCTTACCTCTAGAGAATTATATCCAAGGCATCCCAGCAGAAATCTTGTTGGATATAGGTATGGATAATAGCCATGTATGCGCTTATACAAAAACCTAAGGAAAGCTTTTTGCACCTTTCGAGTAAAAGCGCTATATTGCATTATTCAAAAATTAGGGGTCCTTAGGAAAATTCACGCGGCAGCAAAGTGCTAGTAGTTACATTAAATTCGATTGTTCAATGAAATCATATGTGCGATATATTGGGAGTATAATTATTTTATTTATATACTTATATTTTGTATATATACAGTCTACCAAATATACCCTCATATCGTTTCAAAGCAAACCTTGAAATGCACTGCTCGAAAATTCAAACATATAACTAATGTGAAGTAGGTAATGCTCGCTATATTTACAATAAATACATGACCTGCACGGAATCTATAAACTGTTTCATTCAGTTTCCAATAAAACTATGCCTCCCGTTACACAACGAGCACATCCACTGAGACTAGAGTGTAGGAGGTTACCGCCCGCCCTAAAACAACCAGCCACACGGACTCCTTATTTGAAATGCAAAGGGTCGCACGTTGCCCCGCTTGGGACAACTCCACACCGGTTCGTGGGAGACGGTAATTTGTGTACGGTTTTTCGTGTCTTCTCTAAGTCAGTTGGAAAATGTTAAAAAGATAAGCTGGCTTTCTTTACTTTGCATTAAAAA
This sequence comes from Charanyca ferruginea, assembly GCA_947361185.1. Taxonomy (NCBI): domain Eukaryota; kingdom Metazoa; phylum Arthropoda; class Insecta; order Lepidoptera; family Noctuidae; genus Charanyca; species Charanyca ferruginea. Next base: position 15,150,040 of record OX376077.1, on the reverse strand, counting down.
AAGCTTTTTTACAAAAAAGATCACCGCCTTCAAAAACCAAAATGTGAAAAATAACTTTAAAACAGAACACACATGACTTTAGTTTCGGAAGTTGGTGGCTTGGCTGTTCTATTTGTGGTTTTGTATTGCCACCGACATCTGAAACTAAAGTCATGTTTTATTTATTTATTTATTTATTTATTAACACTTCAAGCACAAAGTACAGATGCGGACTTAATGCCATAGGCATTTTCTACCAGTCAACCTTTGTGTGATGCAGAGACAAGCAGTGGTAGGTGTAACAGAAAATAATTAAATTAATACTAAGCTAAACTACAAGGATATAATAAAAACACTAAGTATATATAAATACTATATAAATATAATATTAAACTACATATATATTACTGTAAATAGATATGAGTATACACGGATATACAAAAATAAAAAGACAAACAATTAAGAAAACATTACCGTTGTGATGAAACTGCTAACTTCTTGTGAATGTACTCTCGAACTTTAATTTTGAACGCTAAGCGATGGGTTGTCATCCTGATTTCCTGGGGAAGTGCATTCCACAGAGAAATAGATTGCACGAAGAATGACTGGTGAATGAAGTCAGTGCGGTGAGAGGAACAATGAAGAACACGGTTTTGCGATGATCGCAGACTCCTATCATGGTTAGCACAAATGTTCTGAAAGTGAGGAGCAAGGAAACTAGGGGAAGTAGGAGAAACAAGAAAAGAAATCAAGATGGTTAGCGCCCTTTGCTCCCTACGCTGACGTATGGGCAACCACTTAAGAAGAGACCGGTACTCGGAGACATGATCATAGTTACGCAGATTGAAAACGAATCGAATGCAGTTATTTAGAGTTTGTCATTCCTTATCATCCAAATCCATTCCATTCCAACACAGTCAAAACAGAGATTGAAAGTACAAGGTGAGAACATTATAATATATCATCCATGTACATTTTAAAAATAAAAATAAAAATAAAAATAAAAATAAAAATAAAAATAAAAATAAAAATAAAAATAAAAATAAAAATAAAAATAAAAATAAAAATAAAAATAAAAATAAAAATAAAAATAAAAATAAAAATAAAAATAAAAATAAAAATAAAAATAAAAATAAAAATAAAAATAAAAATAAAAATAAAAATAAAAATAAAAATAAAAATAAAAATAAAAATAAAAATCAAAATCAAAATCAAAATAAAAATAAAAATAAAAATAAAAATAAAAATAAAAATAAAAATAAAAATAAAAATAAAAATAAAAATAAAAATAAAAATAAAAATAAAAATAAAAATAAAAATAAAAATAAACATCCGAATTGAGAACGTCCTTCTTTTTGAAGTTGGTTGAAATCGGTTGTTGCCTTGTTTCATGGAACTCAATTGGTTGTGTATTGGTTTCGCTGCTGTTTTGCTAAGTAAAAATTAATAAAGTTGTATAATGTATACTATACTATAATATATTCTGTCAGTGCGCTCAGTGTATAATTTTTAAAATGAAAATATTAAGGGACACCAGGATCCCACAATCTGGTGTCCTGAAACACAGGCCACGAACTCTAGCTTTAAGGCACCAGTCTTCCGCGGAGAAATTCCTAGCGTGGGACAAAGTTTAATAACAAAAGTGTTAACAAAAAATACATCAGGTAAGCTAAGTGTTAACAAAAAATACATCAGGTAAGCATATAGCTTACCTGATGTATTTTTTGTTAACACTTTTGTTATTAAACTTTGTCCCACGCTAGGAATTTCTCCTGCGTCGTGGGTGCGTTTACAAACATACACCAACAGCCAGACCTGAAAAAACTATCTGTAGGACATACAAATATTTGTTCCGTGCGGAAATCGAACCCGCAACACGCAGCGCAGCAGTCGATCACTCAACCACTACGCCAACCGTGTCGTCAAACTTTGTATGAATAAAACTTTGTTTGTTCGTATATTGTGGGAAGAAATATTGTTGTTATTATTATTTTCTTGTATAGCCTAATTTGATACCTAGGAACACCACATTCCGAAAACATCTATAATAATCCGAAACGAATTTCGGTCACGGCGGCCAATCTCGATGAAGATTGGACAAGTACGTAGAAGATATTATAGTGCACTAGTGTGCACTCACTCTTTCCTTACACTCATAGTCAATCATCATCATCATCAGCCGAAAAACGTCCACTGTTGAACAAAGGCCTCCCCACACAGGGAAGCCGCTGCTGCCCGACTTCCGGATTTTCCCTTAGTCGCCTTCAACGACACCCTCGGGATGAAATGGGGGGTGCTATTCTAGCCCGGATAACCCACGGGGTGACACACACACTCATAGTCCGATGAGCAGTAATCCGAAACGATCGGAGAGAGATCAGGCGCAGGACCAACAGATTTGCGTGCTTCCGAGGCACGGGGATGTTGCACCGCCAACTTGAAAACTCACTGCCTAATCAATTCATGGCAAAACTCAATAACACTGCCCGAGTAGTCGCACTTGGGACCAGAGGGCTAATTCACGTAATTTTATGACGCGCCGATGAAGTTGTAGTGCAGTTGCAGTTAAGTTCAAGTTTAAGTGATAAACGGTATTCTTGTAATCTTTGAACTGCAAGCACGTAAGCTGCACGTGAACTGCACGTCAACTGTACGACAGCCAAACTCTACCAAACTTACTTATGGTGTAGCCACATGAGAGAAAAAATATTACTCACTAAATTGATTTTTAATTTCAATGAATATGACGTTATTATAACATTAAAATAATACCCCAGTACAGATTTTAGTGCTTTTTAACTAATTGTCATTTTGAGACGTCAAACAAAACGCACCAAAGACGCGCAACAGCGCTCGCGTGACGCGAACTTGACGCGAGCGTGTCTGACAGCGGTAGAGAACATGAAAAGCGTTATTTTGATCGAAACTAACTAACTACCAAAATAAAGAATATATTTTTTATCTTTTAATTACAAAATATGTATGTTTTCAGACATTTCCTGTATTTATAGTATAAGACAAAATTACTTGCCAAATTTCATAGTTCTAGGTCAAGGGAAAGTACTCAACTCTATTCCCTTGACAGTGTCGAAATGTACATTTTTTGCGACATAAACGGCCGTATCTGTTTTTTACGTAAACTTCGAAGTTTGATTTTTTCACAGTTTCAAGGGACTGTGGACCTAAGTATATGGCTTTAATTTCAACTCGATACTTCTACGCGTTCCCGAGATAAAGGGTCTTGACAGACAGACAGACAGACGGGCAAAAAAAGTGATCCTATAAGGGTTCCGTTTTTTCCTATTGAGGTACGGAACCCTAAAAACAAGTAAAAGTGTTATATATATTCTTCTAGCTTTAGCCCGAACTTCGTTCGCGTAACTGCCGGTTACCGCTGAAGCAGACAAAGTCGCAGTTTCAAAAGTAATCTATATTTTTTCCTGGGTTTCTAGCTTAGTCTGTGTCAAAACCGTGTACTCTCACCTCTCCCCAACCCGAGGCTACGTATGTGTGTCTGATATTCATTGGTTCAGTGTTTGTCTTGGTATGGACATGTGAAGAGAAGGGATGAAACGCATGTGACCAAAGGAGGTATGAATATAAGTGTGGATGGATGGAGAGGGAAAGAAAGGCCAGAGAAAAGATGGACTGTGTGAAGAATTATATGAATGAAAAGGGAGTCAGTGAAAGTATGGCAGTTAACACGTCGGAATGGAAGAAGAAAACTTGTTGCGCCGACCCCATATAACATGGGACACGCCCGTCAGTTAGATTATCGAAAAATATTGGATAGGTACGTATTCTTTGTCAAAAAATCAATAAAAACTGACGAAGATAAAACGCATCAAAGATCATGAGTGGGGGTTTGTGACGTCACTTTGCCAGTAAAAGTGTACTGACATAGTGATGTCACACGAGTTTTCGACGCACTGTATCGTCTTCATTTTTTGTTTACGTGAAAAAAGAAAAAACACGTGTCCAGTATTTTTTGGAAATCTATCTGACGGACTAGTTAGATTTTTTTGGTAAAATACTTTATTATTTGCAATGTATAGATTTACGGAATAAATATCATTTGATAAACCATATACCTACCAATTTAAATATTATTATCTCTCTCCATTATAAACACGCTCTTAGACCGAATCGATTCTATCGGCGACCGTTTTAATTTAAATGGCATGGCCAGAGATTCCCAGTTTGTGGCGGCCGATTGGTTTGTAGAGGACTGGACATCGTTTTCTGAGAGAAATTAATATGAGCAGCTCGTGTTACTTGATTAAGGCTTTATAGGACATTGAACCTACAGTTTATTAAGTATTGGCTTTGTGTGTAAAAGAAAAAGTGATGTTTTGATTGTTGTGTGAGTGAGAATTGTAAATTTTCTCCGGGACTCTCATTGTCTCGGCGCTTTTCAGGTGGTTGCTACTGTTTATTCTAGCTTACGTACAGGTGTAGCAGTGGTTTGGGCTTAACCCACTAACACTTCGGGAGTCGCGTCCTAATTTGTAGCATAAGTACTCGCTACCGGGTTCGCTGGACCCAGTATAAAATTCTAAGATTCTTCCAAAACTGCATAAAAAACATAAATGTTTACTTGTATATAAGGATTCTATATATTTAATAAAAGATATTATTGAATCAAATACTAATATTTATTGTTATACTTAAAGAATAAGTCAGAAAGCCAGTCGTTTCATGAAAAACACTGGTGTTCAGCTTCATCCAGTTAGACTGAAAGCTGATCCCAACATATTTAGGAAAAGGCTTCGCAAGTGATGATGATTTCAGGGTTAATCCTATAGTAAAAGGTTTTAAGTACTTTCGCCACTGAAAAAAAGACCAGTAAAAGTCAGCCTACAAATCACTATCAGTATTTAACTGTGTAAAATAAGTACCAAAAGGGCACCAAGTACTTCTAGCAAAAAAACCTGATAATCTTATTATTTTTATCCTACCTAGCAAAAATCAAGATAACAAACTGCCTATCCACAAAATTCACGAGAAAATTCTTACCTTTTCCATTTCAGCAAAAATCGAAAAACAAAACGAATGAAGGAAAACTACAGCATGAATAAACTCTTCCTCTTTACGTGTATTTCTACTTCAGGTCGAGTTATTCAATGGTCTGATATCAAAACATTGGATTTCACGCCGTGTTCGCTCATCAATACAAATGTCTGTTACACTTTAGTGACACACGGAGAGAATTAATGAAAAGCAAAGAAAAACGTATGTACAGGCAACTGCATCAAATGTGTGCCCCTCATGGATTAAGTGTCGTGTGTTTATGTACTTTTCTCTATGGGACCTTGTTGCCTGAAATAAATATATTAAATGAAATAGTTTTTTTTCAGGTCCCCATAGCCCTTCTTAGAAAACATCTTTCAAAACCAAATTCATTTCCAATATTAATCAATTTATATTTATTACAGGAGTCTCTTACGTGGGACACTGTCTGTCATAACAGTGTCGCACATAAGGACAGTCCAACCTACTTGTTTGGCACACTGATCCAATAGAAAAGGGGGCAACCAATTATCAACGTCGTCTGTTCATTAAATTTTAATAAACTATGGTTTCCGCCAAATAGACATCTAAACGAACTACATCATGTCCTTTGTTGCGGAACGAGATCAAGTTATAATGACATCATTGTGGAGTAGAGCTCGGTTCCAATCTGAACGGTGCTCAGTGTAATTACTCGGACATCTATGGTAATTACAGACATATAAGACATTTGAAGTTTGTTTCTGGAACTTATCTACAAGGCCTCTGGTACTGCAGATGTCTATAATAGGCAGCAGTGCCTACTTAACATCACGTGGGCTTATTTGTCATCCAATAATATAAAAAGGTACTCCGTTCACTCCGTTGACCAACCTAACGGGCCGTATGTCACCCCCAAACTCAATAATACAAGACGATGAACCGCCATCGGTTTTCGGGCTGAAGGCGCAGTAAGTAGGACGTCCAATGTTGCAGCTTTGTGTTCTGGCACTCTCAAGCTTTAGCTTAGCAATATGTGAAAGTTTTTGAACTGTTTACATTTAACTGACTGTATTTATGGCAAAAAATGCTTTATGTTGCTTCCAGTAAAGGCCACTTCTCATCCAGAGGAGTAATAAGTATTGATCACCACGATTGCTCAGTGCTAGTTAAGTCCAGGTTTTTTCACCCTTCATCGCCATGTCTAAGATGAAACAACTTAGAAAGTACGTATAATTATTAAAAAGTCATATTAATACTTGCTTGGGTTAGATCGCTTGCGGGGCGTAAGAAGTAAACCAGATAAAGAACGAACCATCGCGACTATATCATAAATCATGATTCAATTCTGTTTAGATTACAAAATTCGTGACCATGATTATACAGCATTATACAGGGTGATAGCTTTGGTCAATACCTGTCAAAACAACACAATATATGTTAAGCAAAATCTTACGGATTTACAATTTTACAAAGTTTTCCGAAATATCGAAAAATCTCTACCTTGAAACAGATTTTTAAGCATCTCGTAATGAAAAATTCCTTTTCTAGTATTTTTTTTTACATCAAATTATTCCTGAATAGTTACTTCACTGATTGATAAGTCTTTTTTCTATCAAAAACAATAATGTTTTCAAGAAATACAGTTTTTTGTTTAAATTTTCACAGAACAATTGTCCTATCGCCTAACTTTAACCTACAGTGGTGAAAAAAAATCCGTAACGTTTTACTGAACATACATTGTGTTGTTTTAATAGGTATTGACCCAAGCTATCACCCCCTGCAGTATGTCGTGTTATTTACTGGACAACCTGTATATCTAGGTGGCGCGATTTTATTAGTCAACTTTATTTATTTGTTTAGATTGTACGGCATTCTAATAGATATACCTAGAACCACTCCAATGGATCTTTTATTAGTCACCAAATCAGTGGATATTTTTGTATTTGTTCATTTGCTTCATGTAGCCCGAGGATCTAGTGTGTATTTACTAGCGCCCGAAATTAATAATCAATCCTGGATCATTCTTTTCACGTTATTTTTCTATGTTATCAGTTTAGTCGATTGTCTTTATATAAAGCGTCCCATAGTATCTGTTTGTTGAAATATGAGTGGTCGTTTACAGTTTCAATATTTGTAAAATATGTGAACACTATGTATCTATGAACATAACTGAGGTGTCATTTACTAACCTGTAATACATTAAACGTACTCTAATCATATAGTGGCTTTCATGCAAGGTATATCGTATTAAAGTTTAATTACATAATTCCTTAAATTATACAAAATATTCTTAAAATTTTTAAAACAGTAAGTAAGTAGCTATATATTCGTAAGTTTATCTCTTTTTAACTTTTTTAATATATTTTTTTCATATGCACCTGCCATGTTATCTCTTCACCACCCTTGGTTGACTGGTAGAGAATGCCTAAGGCATTAAGTCCGCCTTTGTACCTTTGTGCATGAAGTATAAATAAATAAATAAGGAGTTTTCTTACCATATTATTTAATATATTAATAGTTATACGCATGTAACACACAGATCAGCCTATCGTGTAGCTTCCAGTCGAACTAGGTGCAGTAGAAGAATACTAGTGTTTTACATAGAGCGACTGCCTGTCGGACCTCCACAACCCAGTTACTAGGCAATACGATACCCTTTGGCAAGATGGGTTGTCACACATTCTGGCTTCTGTCTACCCATAACAACTGTCAAACATTAAAGCCCGGTTTCCACCGCGAGCGGAAGAGAAAACTGCATACATGTGTTTACACCAACAAAGAGTCGAGTGGAAATGACTCAGCGGGCAAAAAGAGTAAAAATGAGCTTGCTTTATCATCTCTCTTTTGCGGTGGGAATCGGACGATTAAACTCTTTCTTGGTGGAAACGCAAACCTAATTCATGAAACGAAATCCGCTCCGCTTAGCCATTTACGGCTCACTACTCTTTCGCGGTGGAAACCGGGTTTTACAAATGACAGCCGGGGCCAACGGGTTGTCGTGCTTTCCGAGACATACAGGGGATCTCGGTATGATATTATACACTGCTCAGGCTCACATACTGATTCATTGTTTGTTAAAATATAAGGAGTGGTCGTCTACTGTTTCAACATTTGTAATAATATGTGAACACTGTGCATCTATGTACATATAACTTAGTCTGTCATTCCTTAATCTGTGATACTTTGTACACACTTTCAAATACCTAGTGTTTTTATGCAAGGTACATCGTATGCACGTATAATTATATAATTCCTGTAAATGCAAATATTGTTAACATCGTTTTTAAAAGAGTAAGTATGGAGTTTCTTGCCCATTCTTCTCCATACAAAACTACCTTTTGGAATGGGCACATAGAATCAATTTTTTTTTTTTCTCATTTGACGTTCAAAAGTGCCTTAAAATGGTCTAATTGAAATAAATGATTTGACTTTGACTTTGACTTTGACTTTGATATGGATGCTCACACATCCGCGGGCCGACCGCGACAAGCGTGGCTTAACCACGATTCGTCCACGATGTCCGATCAACCGAGAACCTCTACGCATGTAACACACGCAATAAACATAATCCTTTACCTAATTCCATAAAAAACAAAGACCAACTCAAGTCGTAACATTGAAGCCAGCTCGAACATAAAATCCGTTTTACTGACAAGTCTAATCAAATAAAAGCGTTAACTGTATTGGAATGGCGAGATCTAAGAACAAAGTGCTTGGCTCATCAAACCTTTAGTAGTCTACCTGTCTTTGAATGCTTTAAATGTTGCACCCTTATCCTGGACTTAAAAGTATATCTAGAAGAACAGCGGTACTATTCTGTGAAAATTTTCTTCGGTTTTATTTGAAGTGAGTTTAAGGGGAGTTGCTAGCTATTATTCGCAATGAAGTCATTCAGTCATAGAACTAAAGTCACCGATATGGCGCGTCGAATTAGCATGCTGAAGTGGAAGTGGGCCGGCCACGTCTGCAGACGGACAGACGGTAGATGGAGCAGACACGCTTTAAAGAGGAGACCGCATTTGGGCAAGCGTAGTGTGGGACGCCCTGCGATACGATGGACCGATGGACCGACGACCGATTTGAAGAAGGTTAAGGCAGCGGAAGTATGCGTTTTCAGTTAATTTAGACAGAAAAACCTTGTAATAAGATAAGATAAGATAAGATAGTATTTATTTTGTAAAACATGAGTAGATTATGAAAGGTCTTATAACATAGAGGTGGCTACATGTTTTGCCATCTACTCAAAATCATCGTCATCTTATGGAAATAAGTATTAAATTTCTCTCTCTTAAACTTAAAAAAAAGGTCTATTATTACAGAAATATTTGCTTTTAGAGGACAGCTAAGGGCACACGATAGAAATTAGTTAACAGGTGCACATAAATAAAAACATTAAAATTCATTTTTAGTGGTCTTAAAATCACAAGTAGTATCAATACTTAATCTATTAGCACCTTCAAACACTATAAACCACAGTAAGGACTCATAAAACGTAGAAAAGTATCTGTAAAAGTGCCATAAACTAGTCGACACTACCACAGATTTAAAACGGCAAGGTACCTACCTATTAGCACCTCAATTTCCCGTCTGGTCCCGTTGACTTCTTGAATGTGCATCGTAAATTGCGCTGTCGATACGGTTTATGCAATCTATTCGATTCGATCCCGCAATAAGACATCAGTGAATTTATGTACCTACCTACGACGGAGCATCAGTATTTCTTCTGCCATTATCCATTAGTAATTAAAACCTTAAGAAGATCAGACAAAAAGGATCCAGTAAAAAACAAAAGACTGCGACACAACATTTTTCTGACATCTAATGTCAGAAAAATGCTAGCCATTTTGTTTATAATGTTAGCCAGAATTTTCTCACAACCTAAGTAAAGGCCTCTACTCTTCTTCCAATTCTCTTAATCCAGGACCATTTGGGACCAGTCTTTGTCTTGTTTACAAAAATTAACAACACCGAAATATACATCCGCATATTTCATAATAGTAGCTATGACCCCGGCTTCACTCGCATGGACCTAAGTCTATCATAAGGACATAAATATTGGATGTTATGTCATATCATCTCAATCCACAAGTGGACCAAGTTGGTCGTATGTCCCCGCATAGAAACAGAATACATGCTGAGCTTAGAATTAATAAAAACTATCCGTACTTATGGCAAGCCAAAATCTGTTGTTTTGATTGTAAACAAGCAACGCCAGGAACCTTCAGGAAGCTTTTGAATTGGTAAAGAATAAAAACCTACAGATATTTTCCCTTAATTGTACAGCTTACATTGAACTTATTAATTCATGATATTATAAAATGTCAAGTTGTTAATACTGCATTATCCGTGCGTCATGTTCGTGAACGGGCGCCGTTAGTTGGGACTGGTCATCTCTTAGCTGCCTCGGTTATTCTAAATTTATTTTGAATTGTTTATTATGATTATATTTTTATCTAAACCTCTTTTAACGTACACGACTTGTTACATTGTTCTCACATTGTACCCTAGATTCAATATGAATGATGTAACCGAAATTTGTAACATATTATTGATTTTAAAAGAGTGTTGTTCATGGAGTTTCTTGCTCGTTCTTCTCCATAGAAACCTACTGTTTGGAACGAGCAACTAGCTTCAACTTTCTGACTGACTGACTCTGACAATTCAAAAGTACCTGTAAATGGTTTATTTGAAATAAATTATTTTGAGTTTGAGTTTGCATAGATACAAAACAAAAGGTACATCTAGTGCCTTTCTTCTTCTTAGTCTTAGTGCCTTTACAAACTATAAGGCAACGTGTAACAGCGCTGTCCGTCCACAGATTGCTATGAACGGAGAGCCAGGCGTTTCAAATTGCTTTTCACTATCACGGTACATGCAAATAGAACTCTCTGTTGTAAGCTTTTGAGACTGTTTACAGATAAACGAAAATAGTTACTAGCTGTTTAATTAAACTGACCGATACGGATTGCTATTTATATATTGTCAGTTGTGTTCTAATCGAAATTTATTGACTGAAACTTATGGTAGATGAAGGTGATGATGACAACACCATAGGCTCAGACTATGAAACAAAAGGCAGATAGACTGTGCGGAACACTGAGAGTGAAGCCACAAAAGCAAATACAAAGTCAAAAATGAATGCCTGAATGAATGTGATCAAAATTCTTCACCCTCACAACGCAAATATTTTAACCGATTACAATATTATGTTAAAAACCATTGTTAATGTTAGTTAACCTTACGTAACATTTTAAAATTTTGAACCGCATTATCCCCAATATAAAATAACTAACTATACTAGCTATGAAAATATTTTTTTTAAATAGAACGTTGCCAGATACTGGGAATTGCTCCTGTATCTTAGATGCGTTTACAAACAATAAACTCACACACCCAATCAGCCAGACCCGGAACAATTATTATCTGTAGGCCATACAAATATTTGTTCCGTGCGGGAATCGAACCAGTACAAATACCGTTTTATCGCTACCGTTATTGATTCATCTTAGCTCTCGGTACACGGTAGGAACTAGCTGAGACTTCAAGCGCCAGACGCGTAATGCGTAAGCATCAGTTGACGTCACCGTAAGACTTGTTGTTAATGTGTGCGTGGGACTGGTACTGATATAAGCTCACATGTTGACACATTAATTCTTGTAAGTACGTTGGCACTCATCTGTTTTTTTTTTGTTTTTTTTTTATAATGAACTAAAATGCATAATAAAGTTGAAAATTGTGCACACGGTATAATTCCGCAGCATGTACAGTCAACAGCAAAAGTAGATAATCAAAATAATAATTACAATACTAATTTACTAACACTAATTTATTTATATAATTTATTCCTAATTTATTTATTAAAAGTATGTGATTGTCACACACATACTTTTGAATCACTTCGACGCCACACAGTTCTGACGCGAACTCCGTTCAATAGTATTGAATTTCTGATTTTGATCATCTACTTTTGCTGTTGACTGTACGCAATGCAATGTTTATCTCTGATTAATTATTAATGTAGATATCAGAGAAAACTCAGAACTATCCTACCTCAGACAGATATTTAATATTGTGCATGTTATTATCCACTAAATAAAAAAAAGAAAATATTTATATTGAAACATCTACTTACCTGTCTGTGCTGATCGTAACGATCCATCCTACTTCCCACTTAATAATATTATAAACTAGCGACCCGACCCGGCTTCGCCTGGGCCTATAGCCTTCCTCGATAAATGGACTATTCAACACAAAAATATTTTTTCAATTCAAACCAATAGATCCTGAGATTAACCAAACAAACAAACTCTTCAGCTTTATAATATTAGTATAGATGTGAAAGGTTGTGAAGATGTTTGGATGTTTGTTACTCAATCACGCGTAAACCGCTGAAAAGAAAGAAAGAAAGAAAAACCATTTATTCACGAGATAGTGACGCACATTACAAAATAAATGCTGTATATTATTATTATTATGCTGAACAGATTTGGATGAAAATTGACACATAGATAAACCACTTCCTGGATTAACACATATCTGACGACACGGTTGGCGCAGTGGTTGAGCGATCGACTGCTGCGCTGCGTGTCGCGGGTTCGATTCCCGCACGGAACAAATATTTGTATGGCCTACAGATAGTTGTTCCGGGTCTGGCTGTTTGTGTATGTGAGTTTATATGTTTGTAAACGCACCCACGACACAGGAGTAATTTCTAGTGTGGGGTCAAGCATGCAAAAAAATCGTACAACACCCTGCGTGTTCTCCACAATAATGCTTTTAGAGCGCTGATGAAGCTGCCTCGCTACTGTAGCGCATCAGGCATGTTTATGAACACAAATATTTGCAGAGATTATTCGCAAGAGAGTTGTGTACCTGATCCGCCCCACACCTGGCAGATCCAACAGCTACCTTCACCAGTTCGCATGGAAGATGGATCTGGATCTGGATTGCCCAATAATGTGGTACTGGACCGGGCATATTGAGCACTCCGGATCCAAACCTAAATTAAGACTAAGATAATTTGCATGTTTATACACAATCAAGCATAATCCGTTGGACGATTATTTGGATAAAATTGTATCTTAGGAAAGTTACTTTGTACGCGGGCGAAGCCGCGGGCAGAAGCTAGTTATTTATATAAATAAGACTAGTAGGCCTATAGCAATCAGACAAAATAGCTTCCTATTAGCAAAGGAATTTTTAGAATCGGACCAGTAGTTACAGCATAGTTACTAGTCCAAATAAAAAGACAAACAAACAAACACGATTGGCGCAGTGGTTGAGCGATTGACTGCTGCGCAGCGTGTTGCGGGTTCGATTCCCGCCCAGGGTAAATATTTGTGTGATGAGCACTTGTGTTTGCCTTGAGTCTGGGTGTTGTTTATCTATATATGTATGTATTTAAAATGTATTTATGTATGTATATCAGCTGTCTGACACCCATAGTACAGGATCTCCCTAGTTTGGGGTCAGATGGCCGTGTGTGAAATGTCCCCACATATTATTATATTATTATTATTAAACTCTTCTGCTTTATAAATAAGTCATTGCGATCTATTACAATAGTTGCGATCGGTGACTTCATAAGTTTATACAATAAACACTGCAGTTGGTACAGCCGGCGACAAAAGTCATTTGATATCCTTAGAATATCTACGGGCACCCCAGATTATTCAACCAATTTTAACTAGGTATTTCCCTGTCCCATGAGTCACATACGATTCACGTTGATTGTTTAATTATTGTGTCTGCTTCGCGGGCAGTGAAAGTGTTAAAGAAACCAGACATGCTAAAAAGATTAAATATAACAAAATGTCAGTATCAAGATGCTGCTTCAAACCCAAAATAATGCTATCTAAAAAAGTGGTTATTTAAATGACAAATTAGACAAATAAAATGATTTTTTTCTGAATTATTAATAATTTTTATTATGATACACACAAGATTCATGATACACAAGAGCAGATGTACAAAATAACATGGAATGTACATGGCCCAGCACATCAAGCTACAAAAAGCGGTAAATTTTTTTGATAGATTTTCTACTTTAATACAAAAGGTTAAGGTTCATATTCAATTGGAAAAAAATGACAGTTTGGTATGGCTTGATGTGTTGGCGTCTGAACATACACAGATCACACACATGATCTACACAAATCATGTAAACTAAACTAGGTAGTCCTGTGTCTTAGGAGACAGTGCTAAGCCATACGGGCCGGTTAGTAATGTAGGTGTGAGTGTGTGTGTGAGTGAGCACAAGTATGTGTAAGTGCATGAGTGGTGAGTATGGGAGTGTGTATGTTGCTCTAAGGGAGCAGATGCTATAAAAAAAATGACCCATAAGTTCTATCTGCAATTGTAAAAGGTACTTCAAAATATTCATATGCTTGAAGAATTGTTAAATATTGTAGTGTTAGGAGTATACCCCTAACATAATTGGAATGTCAATTCCAATCCAACAAGAAGGTCTTAGGTTATTTGAGAATTATTGTGTGTCTCTTTAGATGATTATGTAAAAGTGTTAATCAAATTTTGTCGCTTACTGTACATGACTAATTGCACTAAAATATCCTGCATATAATTATAGAGGTGAACTCCCGAGATCAAGCCGTGACCTCATAGTGTCGCGTTACAATGCACGATGACGATGACCGCAAGGATGTCCCCGTTTACATTGCAATATGAATCATTGAGGAAAGAGATAAATAACCTACAGGTACACAGTGTTAGCGTCCCCACACACGAGCAATATAATAATACTTTATTTCAGACCATTCGTGCCCATTTTGTTAGCAACAATGTTCACAGACTAGTATTAGTAAATACTTAAAACTACCCAGCCTAACACAACACGCCCAGAACGACACTGCATTAAGTCAAAATAGCAAATTGTTCAAAATCGATGAAAAACCGTTATCTCATGTTACGTCAAAGTTATTGCGAATTTCCTAAACATTGCATGTGAAGAATCCAATGCGTATCAGCATTATGTGGTTCAGTCGATTCAAAACGCGTTAATAAACTAAACTAATGCTTTTTTTACTTAATTCACTGTTTTGGAATGACTGAATGAAATAAAAAATAATGATTTCGAGTTACGTGCTTTTTGATTGATACTGAAATAATGCACTATTATCCTACTGTTTTTTTATTCAGATTTAATATACAATAACGAACCATTGGTTTTGTTTTAAGGAATAGACCTATTAAAAATGAAATAAAACACAAAATTTTACTAAAATCAGTGTTTACTTATGTTTTGAACATAAACTAGTTAGTTTTGGACCCATAGTGTTAATTAAATGTAAATCACAAAACCTAAAAAAATCATTTCAAACATCTTCTGTTAATCAGAAAAGTCTTAAAAAACTCTTTAAATACCCTAGCCCACAATTTTTGAGTAGTTATATACCTATATTTTGGCTTTATTTGTTCTGTATGCCTTACACTGTAGTCTCTCTGCCATTGTAAATCGCCCAGCTGCCAAAACTGTTTGAAAATGTCTTTGTCTCGTGGTTTCGTCTATTTTAGTTTTGCATTTTAACTTGCATTTGTCGCCACAAGGTGGACGGATGTGACGTTTAGCTAAAAATTTTGTAGGGTTTGTTAAAGAAACATACGTTTTTCCTGTATTCCGCAATGTCTTAGCAATCTTAAACTTCCAGCCGGCAGGGTTTCGTTTTCTCTTTCTACTTAGGTTCGCTCACTGATGGAGCAGTGTCAATGGCAGAAGAAGTTGTGGGGGCGTTTGTCGGGGTAGAACTGGAATCTCTTTGAGTATTCGCTGAAGAAGAAACCGGTCTATTGGATTCATCATCAGATGAACTACTTGAACTGCTGGATGACGAGCTGGAGACTGACGAGGAGGTCGAGGAGGAAGAAGAAGATAATCGTCTAGGGATTACAAGAGGCTGAGATATTTGTTTAACAGGCACAAAAAAGTAGGATCCGTATCCGAATCATCTATAAAAAAACAGGAACGGGTACCCTATCTGGTGCTTCCAACACTGACGTCTCATCAGCTGATGTTGCCACCGTTGACGTCTCATCGGTTAATGCTGCCATCGCTGACGTCTCATCGGTTGATGCTGCCACGGCGGACGTCTCATCGATTGATGAAACAACGGTTGTATTTTCGACATTCTTTTTCACGGTACTTTGTTGAACAGAAGGTCTGCTTTCTTCTGTGGTTACTTCCATTGCCTTTTTAAGTAACAAGAGACCACGACTTCTCATCATCTGCCAATTATCAATTGCAAATTTAATTAATTCAACAATAGTGCATTATCCAAAAAAAAACATTTATTTTTTTGTAAATAAAGATCAATTTAAGTAATTGTAAATCTATTTCTTTTAATTTATAATGTAAGTAACAATTTTGAGTATAAAAAAATAATTTATTATGTTTTTTGATAAAATTAGGACATAATTTATATTTACCATCAATAGTGCATCATTTCACTTTTTTCAAGTTTTACGAACAATACTGAACCATTTTAGAATAATACAAAAATTCTGACATACCTTCGTCAACAACAGAGGACTATTTCGAAATAGTATCAAACACGTTGTGTAAGCACAGTCACCAACACTGAAGTAAAACTAAATAATTCGGAGTAACTTTCATACTACATCATCAACACCGGATTATCACAAAATAATACACTGTTGCGTAAAGGATCTGCGTGCTATTCCCTAAGGCGGACAAGTTGCAACTAGAAATAGTTTTGTGTTCGCGGTATGACTCTGGCAGCGCGTCTTCACCAATAGAGAGTTACCGGGCCATCTGTTGGACATTTTTGTGAATATAGATACGCCTGTCTTGGTGGTACGCTCGGTAAATTTTTGGCTATTCGTCAATAGACAAAAGTCGATTTTGAGATTTTTCGACATAATACAGTGTTGTTCTGGGTGTGCGACATATAAAAAGAAAGTACACACAACAATCACTACTGCTCCATTCCATGACTAATGACGCAGCAATGACTCGTAAAACTGCAGCCTAGCCGACTAGCGATCATGCTAAGGATGCTGCTACGCACCAGGAATGCGCATTTTATCACCGGTGCGATAATGTCGAAAGGGAAATTGAAATTGTTCTACGGATTCGGCCACAATTTCGCTCGAGTGTTTAGAATCCGTACCTCTGACAGGATGGCCCACATTTTAAGAAATTTTACTTGCAAACACTTATTGTGACAAAACACAAAGCGACATTTTCAGAATTCTATTAAGTTTGCTACATCATTGATAATAAATATACATTGCCAAACAAACCCTCTTTAAAGTTTTTGTCTGTTTGTTCCGGCTAATCTCCGAAACGGCTAGTCCAATTTTGATAGGACTTTCACTGGAAGCAGACTTTCCCGCACATATTCAACATTCACGCGGACAATGTCATAAGCTACTAAAATAAATGTATGAGAATATTGTTAAAAGAACATACATTATTGCCAACAACTTTTCGCCAGCCATAACTTCAGCTAGACGATCTAAAGTCGGAACCTTAAAGCCTCTTCTCATCCAGAATGAGAAACCTTTGAAATATGAATCAGAATAAATAAAAAACTAGAAGGTACCTTTATTTTATCGTTTATTTTAAATCACGCTTGTACATGTACATGTAGGACACAGTTTTCAAAAATCGAAATATTAGGTCCTTACATATGAAATTGCCGATACTTAATACTGGCAACTTTGAAATCAAATATTTTGTGTTTGATTAGGAATTCCAAATTCAAAATTATTTCAAAATAAAGACTAAAGAATATTGTTTTAAAATTCGTGTTTCATTTGTTTTCGCGTCATTTGTTTGGGCTTGAAAATGGCTATAGCAAACAACAATGGAGAAATTAAAAATTCGCGGTATTTACGAATATGAGTTCCACCGTGGCACCAATGTAGCAGAAACGGCACGAAGGATTAACGCCGTGTACGGGCCAAGCACCACTAACGAACGAACGGTGCGTTTTTGGTTTCAACGTTTCCGTTCTGGAAATTTTGATTTACAAAATGAGCCTCGTGGACGACCGGATACTCAAGTGAATAATGAAGAATTAAAGGCGATAGTGGAAGCGGATCCATCTCAAAACACTTCTGAATTAGCAGCAGCCTTTGGAGTAAGTGACAGAACAATCATTATCCATTTGCGTCAAATCGGAAAAGTAAAAAAGCTCGAAAAGTCAATTCGTACGGTACCCCCGTACGAATTGACTGAAGCACACCAAAAACACGCGTCGGTTGCTGCGCTTCTTTGCTCAATCGTCACAATAATGAGGGAATTTTAAATCGTATTGTCACTTGTGATGAGAAGTGGATCGTGTACGATAATAGCAAGCGATCATCACAATGGCTTAACCCTGGAGAACCGGCAAAACCTTGCCCCAAGCGAAAACTGACCAAAAAGAAGATTCTAGTTAGTGTTTGGTGGTCCTGTGCTGGTGTCATCCACTACAACTTCCTGAGATCAGACCAGACGATTACTGCAGATATGTATTGTCAACAGTTGCAAACAATGATGGAAAAGCTCACCATTAAACAACCGAGACTGGTCAATTGCTCTAGCCCATTGCTCCTTCAGGATAACGCTCGGCCACATACTGCACATCAGACGGTCACCAAGTTAGAGGAGCTGCGACTGGAAACTCTGCGTCACCCACCACACTCTCCAGATCTTGCCCCAACCGATTACCACTTATTCCGAAATTTGGACAACTTTTTATAAGGAAAAAAAAATAAATTCTGATGAGGCAGTTAAAACAGCCTTCAAGCAGTTCATCGATTCTCGCTCCCAGAATTTTTTTACCAAAGGGATCAATGAGCTCCCGATAAAATGGCAGAAGTGTATTGATAACAATGGTGCATACTTCGATTGACTAAATATATAATTTCTTTTAAAAAAGTTATTTTTAATTTTTTGATACCGAGCGGCAATTTCATATGTAAAGACCTAATATTTTTTATTTTATGATATTGCAATGCTTATAAATAATAGGTAAGGTACATTTATTTCACCTGATTTTAATTAATTTACTCACTCAATAAATTATGAATTTGTACAATTTAATCTGTTGCTAAATGTCATGTATACTAAATTGACTTTTTTTATCGAAAATACTTCTGTAGTAGGTAAATGTCAATACATTTCTGTTTTTCTTGACATTACGGGACGTCGCACACTACGCGGGCAAAACCACAACTGGTCGCGGGCGTGGTCGCAACCACGGAACAGATAAATAGAGTAACTAAGAGATAAATAGAGTAAATAACTCTATTTATCTATTCCGTGGTCGCAACATTGGCCGCAAAAACTGTCACCATGATACAATTTTTTTTTTTTGTACTGTTTCACTTTACGCCACAGGCGTGCGCGCGCGTGTATTTCGTACGGCTGATGTGTTAGTGTGATAAAAGTGAACCAGTACAAACAACATTTTTTCTTCGGGAAAGTTGTTTGTTATCATGAACACAATCACGTGTTTAAGTATCGTACACTAATTACCAGTCACCCTATATAACTTTTTTTGAATAAATAAATAAAAAATGTTCCTAAATATTGTCAGAATTACAATTTCAACACTAGAAAATATAAATAAAAGAATTGTCGAAATTTTAAATTTCACACCAAGGTTCTAAATGTTTCAAGTTTGTTCTTGCCCAGTGCGGCCACTGCCCGTGGTTCTTATGCTACGATAATCTAACAGCATTAATTACTCTTCACCTTTTTTTGTTTCTTCGATCGTTTTTTCAACAAGTACTTCACAACCTTCTTAATTAACACTTTTATTACAACTAAAACTGCTGCTAGATCTAGGTAAAGCTTTTGGTACAGTGGCACGTCCAGCGCAGGAGAGCGTAGGTGACGGGCACCGCGGTTACGCACTACATACTCCACCCAATGCGCCAGGGCAGCTCCCGGCGGTAATACGCGGTCGTGGAATAGTCGGGATATTTCTTTGGCTTTTTTGTTGTACCTTTGAAAGAAAAAAAAAACAAGAATATGAATTAATTCCTTCCGGTTTTGCACCACTTTTTTAAGGGACAAGCCCGCCACGCTGTTTCCAAACCACTGCAACTCCTGTAAGACAGAATCAACAGTGGCGACCACCAGATAAACGCCGAATCAATGAAACTCGACGAGTCTCGGAAAAACGATTCAACTGTCTTAGATCTTTGGAAATTAATCAGAAAAGAACAGTAGAGAAGCAACACTTGCCAATAACACAATATTTTCGCATCGATACTAATATTGTAAAGCTGACGATGTCTTTGTTTTTTTGTTAGAACATGATAATGTCCGGATCTACTAGTGAGTGCTATATTTTATCATTTAAAATTCAACGGACAAAGTCGCGGACAAAAGTAAGTTAATCCATGTTAATCGTCTTCTACTTACGTATCGTCTACGAGAACTTTTCTGACTGCTGTATCCAGTTCTGGTATCATGTCTTCAGATAACTTGACACGGATCCCGAAGCCCTTGCTATCCACAGATATCATGTTCAGGACCTGGTCTGCCGCTATTGGAATACCAACTAAAGGTACTCCATAATGTATGGCTTCTGAGGTTGAGAGCATTCCACCATGTGTGATGAAGAGTCTCAGGTTTGGATGTGCTGAAATCAAAGTGATTAAAGATGTTAAAGATGTTTATTTTATGATCAGAGAATTCTCTAATCTTGAAATAAAGAGATACTGGTATCCAAGTAAAATAAGCTTAGAAAAGAAAGTTAAGCGAGCGATGTACGATTAGAGAGGCTCATAAAACCATTATATTATATTACATAATATTATCATCTGTGGAGAAGACAATCTTCAGGCAACCTTCTTTATTGGCTCATTCATAAATTATTTGATTACTTGCCTTTGATGACCCACTAGGCAAGGGATCCTCGAGTCTTTCTTCGAGGATTCTATTATTCACTACCTTAAACCAGTTCGTAACTTAAAGATTACAATATCGTACCCAAAATACTCGGTTGCGGAGCCCATTTCACCAGGTGAACATTTGCTGGTTTATCTTCCAGATCACTCTCGTACTTCCAAATAACGGTCTGTTTATATTTACTGAACATTTTTAGTAAAGAACTCTTCATTTCTTCGGACATGCCATCGCTTTGCGTAATTGAACCCATGCTGAAGTATATGACACCGTCTTTTGCTTCGTCCATCAGTTTTTGGAGATCCTAAAAAACCGAGATAAAAAGAACTATGATAGAAAAATACTGTTTGGGGTCAAAAAAGTCTTATCTTTCTTTGGTGGTGAACGCATATCTGACAGTCAAATACGTAATAAAACATCCAACTTTATACATCTAAACGACGATGCGCTCGCACTACGAACATACTAATTATAAGGATACGTCTAACACATCACCTACCCATAAGTGTAAAAGCGGTCGCCCAAAAATGTAATACATAAGTTTCTTGAAAGTGAAAATAATGGCGTATTTTTTCAAAAACCATCCATTTAAACGGTCTTTGCGAAGTAAAAAATAATGTACAGATGCCAGCACGTCATTCTACCCGAAACTGTCACATTTTCCCAATCAATCTTGAACCTTATTCTTTAACCATAAAGTTGAAAATCGATTAAAGAAATGTGACAGATTGTAGTAGCTTGATGTGCTGGCCTTTGTACAAGTAAATAAATATAATATTTTCTGAAATCAGCTGCGGCAATAATCGCGGATAATTTTCACCACAAATATGAGACTAAACGTTTAAAGCGAGCAATCCAGCCAAGTTAATTTCGCTGCAGTAGGCACGAATTAAAACCGAGCAATCCTCAGCATTGCAGCTGGATAAAAATCCTTAGAGACCTACCATACCGCTTGATTCCCTATTGTTGTTCTAAGTCTTTTGAGCCGGAGCAAAGATTAGAAAATGAATTCTGTTCGCGTTGCTTCTGGCTTAGTAGGTACAGACGTTTAGGTTTTATGCTACTCCCGGGAATGAATGTGATAACGTATTAACAGCGTCGGTTAGGTACTATTTTAGGACTGGAATAAGTAACAACAGAACTATTTTTAAAACATTAAATTTATAACCTCATAGGACTATATGACCAACACTCTTTTTCTCATGTATAATTAAGCATATTTAAATTGATCACTCTCAATGTACACTGCTCTACGTGGTACCAAAAGAAAGCTATAGATAATATAAACAAACAATACGTTACAAATGCAGTAGGTAATAGCACCAAAACACAGATCTAAAAAGTGTTAAAAGTGTGATGACAAAAACATTAAATTCTTATTTAGAAAAATAATTATTTTCTGTTTTAAATATAGAAAAAAAGTTATTATTTAAAATAGTAGTTTATTCTTATGAGGTTGTTAATGTTTTAAAAATAGCCCTGTATATGAAACTTTTCATAGTTCATACCTTTGGCAATGGCTTAGTCTTATCGATGTGGTAACCAGCAATATTTACAACGTTCTGAGGAAGCTTCATTGCTCCTCCTATAGAGGGATGGGAGTTGACGAACATCATGGAACCGTTATATATGACATCCTCATACGGAGGCATCGTCACTCCTCGCTTAGCTGCTATCTCAGAGTAAGCGTTGTTGTAAGTCCATTTTTCAAACTGGTAGAAAAATAAACTGCAAAGCAACATGATATAATTTCAAAGAATTCATTAAAATCATCATCATCATTTCAGCCGAAAGACGTCCACTGCTGGACATAGGCCTCCCCAAGGGGGGGTTTTGTTATAATCGCCACGCTTGGCAGGCGGGTTGGCGATCGCAGTATGATTGTTACAAAGGCACAGAGAACACTGCTGCCCATTCTCTGGTAAGTCCCTTAGCCGCCTCTTACGACACCCACGGGAAGATATGGGATGGTGCTATTCTTTACGTCCGACACCACAACGACAAAATCATTAAAATAAAGTAACAATAAATTTCATGAAGTGAAATGTAAAATTTCCTTTACCAAGTATTATTAAATAATATTATATTCTACTCTCTCTCTCTTGCGCATAATTTAGAAATAACTTGACTTACAGCTGGAAGTTTTTTTTCAAAACCTTGTACAGGCTCACAGCTCTCTGCCAGAAATTCAAAGGAAGTTTGTCCTGCGTGAACAGGTCTACGGTGTACGCTGGGTTGGTGATGCCGTCCATTATCCTCATGGCTTGCCAGTGGAGCTCCGTCGAACATACCCAAACCAAAGGACAATCGAACAACACTGGAATTCTGGGGAGCAAAAATAAATACACTTAAATGCATTTTACTATTTCGGTTGCAAGAAGCGGTAGGTGAGCAGAACTATATACATAGCTCCTAGTTGAAGAAAAATCCCTGGGATCGTGTTTTGATTTTTAATGCTATCAATTTTCCAATGTGGGCGTAAGACGGAGCTATAGATGACCGATATTAAACTCATCGAGGGAGATTTTTACAGAGAAGGATCTTTTGTTGTAGCCTACACTTAAAAAATAAAAGGATGGCAATTCTTACACTCTATATTCAAAAAAGTACTAACCCAGCATTAACTTCAGTGAAGAACCATTCTGCGACAACAACATCAAACTTCTCATTAGGGTCGCTTAATAACTTGACTACGCTTGGCTCCTCCAAAACGTTCTTATGAACCACATAAACCATGTACATAAAAATAAGTGTTTCTCCAAAATTATCTTTCCCAATTTGATTCTTTAATTGCATTGCTTCAACTGTAAATAAAAAGGTTATTTAAATTCGAAATGAATAACGTAAATATTTAAAATCTTGACTCTGTTACCCGCTGATTAATTCATCAATGCACAGCCCAAACCCTTCGACCTACAAGGTTGAAACGACGATGCACAGAGTTCCCGTGATGAGGTAGACAAGAATTGAGGCCATATTTTTCAAAATTCTCACGGGATAAGGAATTTACGGGCGGAAAAAGTTGCTAGCGAAGCGTTATTAAAATAATATGACATTGGGCTGCAAAAACAGGATATAATGCGATCATCAGTAGTGTTAGTAGTAAGTCGAAGGGTTTGGGCAAGGGAACCAACCAAAAATTTGTCGGAGTAGAAATAAAGAAGTTCGAGGCTTTAAGTTGGCCGCGCGAACGTAACGTGGAGGATTGCGCGGCCATGGAGATCTCAGCAACTGCTTACGTTACAGATTTAATTCTTTTTGTCTATTAAAGACTGAATTTGTCAGAAATGGTCGAAAAAAGAAATATAAGCTCTAGATCAATATTTTACGAAATATTTATCTTGGAAGTTATGGCCGCGCAATCGTTTACTTGTTGTTTCTTTATTGTCATCATCATTCCATAATGATGATTCAAATTATTTGAGGGAGTGTAAGAAGACTGTTGGAGTTGGTTGCTAATTTTTGGGAAAGAGTAACCCACAAAATGGTATATTGGAGGAAAAATGGAGCAAAAATCTTTATTTCCTTAAATGTTGCTTTAGTAATTTCCCCATGCATCGTGGCTTCATTGATAAACATTATAAACTTAACATAAATAAAGGACCTCTGAATGCTTCTGAACCATCCTAACCGAATGTAACTTACTTTGTGCTTCGTCTTTTAGAAGTTCGTCGGATATGGACGAAACATTGAGTTCTTTTAAATTTGGTACCACTTGGCCACGTGGAAAAGATGTGATGTGTACCACCTAAAACGAGAATAAAAGCAATTATAACTAAAACATTAGTATAGGTCCCTATTGCGAATTTATAATTTCAGTACATATGTTTTCTAAACAAATCTGTAATCTGTGTAAATAGTTCACCTAATTATCCTAAAAGTAATTATCCTAATTATCCTAATATCCTTAAAGTATCTAATTTCCTTCCATACCGCTATCCTACAGAACTTCTCTACAAGCAATCAAAACTCTAACAGTTCGCCAATTATTTATCCTGAACACTCTGCTAAAACAACATTAATTACTTACTTATCACCCCTCAATGGCACATGGTAAGTGACGATATAATCCCGTAAGCCGCACTGCTTCTCCCCTTTCGACTGTTTTTTCTAACCGCTTCTTTTGCTTCCTAGGCCGATTTTTGTAGAACAAAATTAATACAATCCAACCCATCTTTAACCTCACTAAGGGGCTATGCAAAAAGAAGCTTACCGCGTGGCTCCTGGGACTCAACTATGATGACACTGAAAAACTATTTGCCATCGTGGACCCAATGTACACCTAATACCATCTAATCCTCACCCACACACTACCACACACGCACTCCCACACATACACACACGAACCGCATCTACTTACACTCTCACTACAAATATTTACTAACAATACTAACACAATACCAAACCATACTAGTTCTTTTTTTCCTCACTTTGTTTTGTTTTTTATCTAATTTAACTTTTGTTTATTATTTTTAAAGCCAAAATTTTAACGTATTATGTTGAGCAACAGACTCTTAAAGTTGTTATAAAATATCACATAAGTAAATCTAAATTGTTTAGCACTTTTTAAAATACCGAAATGTACCTAGCTGCTAGAGGGTGGAGACCTGGTGACCTGAACCACAGGCCCTTAAAGCCTAGCTTAGGCACCAGTCTTCCACGGTAAACTAAACTATATCTATAACTAGAAATTCTAACAATGTCTGCAACGTTTATCGTGGAGAGAAATTATTATTATTAGAATAATTAGTCCCAGTGGAGAATGGCTAAAGTCGGCTTCCAGTCTAACCAGTTGCACCTGAAAACCAGTATTTCACATGGAGATACTGTTCCACAGCCCAGCAACTGGGTAACACAATACCGTTTGATAAGACAGGTTTACTAAAACGGTATCGTGATAGACTAAGTAATACTTTACAGTATTTCAGGTCCTAGCCAAGAGTTTATTTTATCTTGATTTTCTATCTTATCTGTATTTCCTCAAGAATTATGATGAAAAAATCTGAAGTGTCAATCGACTTTCGTTGCTGCCCATAACAGTCTTACTGGATAACACGATCAGACCCATGATCACTGTAAAAAGTATCGTGCACTCTGTCATCCCTCACTCTCACAGTTCGATAGGACGGCAATTCGATACAACCGGGTAGAGATCAGGGTCAGGACCGACTTCTATACGTACTTTCTGAGGCATGAGGTTATCACAATACCAACTTCCAAACTCCGGCTGTTACTAGAAACTACATGAATCGTAATGGAAAAACCCAACCTGAGAATCGAAGCCAGGACCCTACGCTCAGCAGTCGGGCTTGCGACCAACAGGATAGTCAAAATATTAGAAGTACCTCATGACCAGCTTCCAGCAGTCGGTTCACCACTCCATATCCCAATATACTGTGGCTTTTTGATGGCATAGGATAAACTACTAATGCCCGTAAACCCTCGCTAGATACAAGTAAACTTAGTAGAACTAAGCCTGCTGTGGCTTTGAACATCATCTGAAATTTAAAAAATGGGAGTTCGTAAATTAAATCGGGATGGCAGCGGTGAAGGCGCGCCCGTCTCTCATGTTTGTAGTTGTGGGTTCGTTACCAGGCTAAACAAATGTGACTTTCAATTCACATGACTGTACTTTCTAACTTTGTCTTGGACAAGGGTGAAGGAAAACATCTGGAGGAAACCTGGACTTAGTTAGTTTGTCCGGGCCTTTTCCGCACTTAGCCACTTGATTCTTGGGCCATTGTACGTGTACAAACCTGGACTTATAATTAATATAAATCTGAAATCACTAATTCACCTTAAGCAAGCATGAATTTATTTGTTCTAAATAACAAGTATAGCTGCAGAAAATGCTTTATTTAATCATTCTTTTTTAATGTGAGTACGTTGCAAGTAATAATCTGAAGATTTTCGCAAATAAACTAATTTAATAACATATAGTACTTAAGGTTTATTTTCCCGTACTGTAAAGGTTGCTTGAAGCAACCTGGTCGAAAGCATTTGACTAAATGTTTCTTCTATACTATCTGATTTTTGTTCTTATTTTGAAATTAGAAGCGTTTCAATCAATATAGTAATTTCATTCGGTTTCCTTGGTTAATTTATAACGACCCCTCGACTCCTCACTCACTATATAGTACACAAAAGAATACGACTGGTAAGACTTATCGCCTCATAAGCATTACATGTAAGATACCAGTGGCAGTCCATCGGCCACCAAGAGTCTCCCCAAAGCAGCTTGATAAAATTTTGGCAAATGGAGTCATTCGTGAGTCAATTAGTGCATGTGCATCACTAGTTGTGTTAGTGCAGAAACCGGATCAAACGAGATTATCATCAGTTGAATTAAAAAAAATTACGGATAGTTATACTTTGCCTATCAACGAAGACATAATGGTATATTTGACCGGGGTGAAATATTTTGTGGACATAGGTTTAAATTCTGGCTATCAGCAGCATCGTTTATGTGAGAAAGATAAACATAAATTAATGACGTTTGTCACTCCTTTTGGTTTCTATGAATTTAATGTTTTGCTATTTGAATTTAAGACAAGTCAAGCTGATTTCCAAAAAACAACGGACTAAGTTTTAGCTGGGATCAAATATAAAAATGCTAGATAATATATTGATTTGGGGTAAAAACCTTGATGTATTTATTTGTACAGTAGAGGAAGTATTTAGACGGCGTAAGAAAGCAAAAACTGTAAAACCGAGTAACTGCAGTTTTGATTATAATAAGGAATCAAATATTAGGTTATCAAATTTCGGGACACGATGTGAAACCTAAAAGAAAAACAGGATTAGCTTTTAAATCTTTGAAACCACCATCAACACAACTATACTTCAAGCAAAGACCATTTCTAGCATTGCTTATGGGGTTTGAAGATTCAGGTCGTTACGGACATGAGTGATAGATTAGCTAGGTGGTCGTAATGTTTTAAAACGTACGAGTTTGATATCATTCACTGTGTAGGAAAAGAAAACGTTATAGCTGATTTTTTTAGTGTGAATCTCTTAAGTTTAGAAGGAGAGGACCAGGAGCTGAGAGTTGGTCAGGAAGACACACACAAGTGAAGAAAGAAGGAAAAAGTAAAGAAGTGTATATCAAAGAAGTTGTGAACATAAGCAACGCGTAACTTGCGGGTAATTTTTACAAACTTAGGTTTGATAGACTGGCAAACAGTGGTGTAAATAATTATAAGGGTTTTAACATCACAGAGGGCATCTTGGTTTAGAAGGTTAAATAGTGATCAAGATTTAGTCGTGATCCCAAGACTGTATGTTACTGGAAATGTTGGCAGTCTTGTATGATGATCCATGGTCAGGAGGTCATGTCGGGCTAGCAAAGATTCTTGCCAAATTTAAACCAAGATATTTCGTTAAAGATGCAGGGAAAGAGGTAGTTAAATACGTGATAAACTGCGTCTTGTCAGGAACAGAAGGCATCATGCAGGTAGCACATTTGCAGCCGGTACAGATAAACCACTTGACGGTAAAGATAGGTATTTAATTGATGTATTAGACCCATTTAGGAAGTCGTTAAATGGTAATAGATATATCATTGTTTGTGTTGAGTATGCGACAAATGCGGTCCGTAGAGCGTATCTATGAGTTTTTTATAGAAGAGGTGTTTCGTCGGTTCAGTGTATTCAGTATTGGACAAGGGGCTTATTTTTACTTCACAACGAGTGAAAAATACAGTTAGCTACTTTGGAGCTAAATCACGTTTTGACACGACTTTTCATCCGGCGAGTAATGGTTTGGTAGAAAGATTTAATAGAACGGTCGGTGACTCAGATATTTTCTATATAATTTTCTGCTTATCAACGAAATTGGTGTAGTTACATTCCTTTAGTTTGCTATGCGTACGCATAGCAAACGAGAAAAAATGCGTACAAAACAAGCTAGTGTAATATTTTTCACCACATATACTCGTATGTTGATGTGTGCTAAGGAACTCGCCTTTGAAACTGATATGGTTGTCAATACTGATAGTCGTAATTATGTAATAGATTCTGTAGACAGACATCACAAACAGAATGAAATAACACGACGCGCGATTGTAAATATAAGAAAAGCAAAAGTAAAGCAGAAGGCCATGTATATTTGAGGATAGCAAAAGCAAGGAATTTTTAACCTAATCAGTTAGTTATTGTTTATATACCTAGGCGTAACTATTTAGACTTTGAAGTTATGTAGGTTGTTTAAGGGACTATCTAACTACTAACTATCAGATAGTTAGACAAAGAGAAATTATTCATGTAAATAGGTTACAACTATTTCACACACGATTACATAAAATAAAATTATCATTATCATTTTTTTCAATAAAACAAGGTCGCAATATGCCTAAAAGCAAAATATCTCTACCTATTTAAGAACTTTGGAAGATAAGAAAATACGTGATTAATCCATCTCGAGATAACGTTTATTCGATTCTTTTTTTGATAAGAAGAGATTACACAAACATTAATCGTTTTGTAGGTTTCGCGTGTCTTTAGGTAGAAAAACTTTTAAATCATTCAATTATTTTTTACCTACGGCTAAGGTCTCGTGGAGGCCTAAAAATTATGCCATTTAGAAAAATATATTCTAACGCATCATTATCTGGACAAAAGTATCCTTTTACATAATATTTAACAATGTAATTTGAATGTAAATAGAAACAATAATTAGCAATAAAAATAATTTTATTGCTATAGGATGGTGCATGTAGATTACAACAGTGAACTTATATCGACAGTTCACTCTGTCAGCTAGCTAGCCATGACTCGTGCTACTAGTGATTCCGCGCGCTTGCGCATTGTAGCATAAAAGCAGTCTACACGCGCCCGTGCCGCCGCAATCATCCGTGATTACTCATGTTTTACAAATAAAGTATAATGTTATCTTTTGTTACCCAGAGCATGGCCTACCAATATGCCAAGATTCTTGTTTTGTTCTATTTTTCCTTGATTTTCTGCAGTAAATTGATATTTTACAATAACTAAGTATATTCTTCCATTATTTTTTTAGGAGATTATAAAAGACGTAGCAAGTAATGTTATCGTTAAATAAGAGCTTGTTCAGCCAAAACTACTCGACAACATGTTTGGCCTTGGATCTAATAAAAGGCAATTGAGTTCTAGACCGAAATCTGCTAATGAATACGAGCAATTTCGTAAAATATCGTGATGTTCACTACAAGTCCGTAAATTCTGATGCACACCGCAGTAATCGGTATATCAACAATAATCATTTAGATAACAAAAATATTAATAGTAAAATGTACAGTGTTACAAAGTTTTTTTTTGTCATGATTAAAATGTTAATGTTAAAACGATTGTCTTAGGAGCATTAAAAGTTATAGATTCTTAATAGTATTTAGATCCGTAACTAAACACTTTTACATGTATGTCGGTATCTTTTTACTAAGTACCTACCTATATTACATTTTTCATAATACTTAAATCGGGACTTCTTGGACTAAAGCTGTTTCTTTACATAAATCATTATGAAAAATAAAAACGTTTAGAAGAAATTCCCGCCTTAAAACATTTAAATGCACTTACTTTAAATAAGTTTCTATTACACCTTATTAACACAGTTTCGTCAATTTAATTTGTCACTTTATTTTTTAACAAACTTTTACATTATTTGAATCTGTAACTGGCGTCTGCGTGCAGCACCTTTGATAGCTAGGTGTAGACTGAATCGCCATTAGAAATAATAAAATTACTTTATTATTGCATTATGACGTCTATTTTCTTGCAAGTCTTAAGGTATCCCCGCTATATTGTCACCGCGTGGCGATACAACGTGGAATTGAATTTACTGAAAACCTTAAAACGGGTATTTGAACTCATCACTGACCGATCCGATCCGATCCGTTAATAAGGAGCCAACAAGGAAAACGTGAAAAAAAATCTGTTGATCCATACCTTCATGTTCATGTAGGTCAATATTTGGTTGACCTACGTGCACATTATTAGTTTTTACAACAATAATTTTTTACCAATAGATGATCTGCTTAAAAAATTCCATGTTCCCCTTTTGTCAACATCATCTATTCCTACTTACATCCTTTATCTATATTTGCATATTTTATAATTATACATATTTAAACAAATAAATAAAAATAAATGTAATGTGAAAACAATGACTTTTACCAAATCCCAAACGGCTGATCCGATTTGGACGGATCAGGCAGATAACTAATGTTATAAGAAGTAACATAAGCTTCTTTATAAATTAAGGATTCCGTTAAAAAAAAAGGTTGTCGGCATTAGCTAATATAATATTTAATTATGTTTGAGTGCATACTGTTAAAAGAACATACATTATTGCCAGACACTTTCTACCGGCCATAACTTCACCTAGACGATTAAAAGGACGGAACTTCAAACCGTCTGGATGTGAAACCTTTGCATGTATTAATCTGAATAAAAAACAACAAACTGGTAGGTACCTATATTTTATTCTTTATTTTGAATCACGCTTATATTTAAAACTTTTGACATGTTGGTACGTACACTCACACAGTTTTCAGAAATCGTTATAATTAGATATTACTTTATAATATTGCCATGCTTATAACTAATAGGTAGGATACATTTATTTAGCCTCTTGTACAATATAATCTGTTGTAAAATATTAATTTTGTGTTTTTTCAATTGGGGCAATACGCTTGCTTAAACGCAACATAGTTGATCCGCAATAATGATGCGGCCTAAAATGCACCGGCATGCTTACCTAGAATGTACCGGTTTACTTGTGCCTTGAAAATACCCAGATTATACTAAAGTTTGTCGGTTCGGCTCTGTACGGCCACTGTCTGTGTTCGTGACAGTGTAGACGCGAGGTCCCTTGACTACCAAAGCATTAATTACTCTTCACCTTCTTTTGTTTCTTCGATCGTTTACTCAACAAATACTTCACTGCCTTCTTAATTAACACTATTATTACAGCTAAAACTGCTGCTAGATCTAAGTACAGCTTTTGGTACAGTGGCACGTCTAGTGCCGGAGAGCGTAGGTGACGGGCGCCCCGATTTCGTCCTACAAACTCTACCCAATGCGCTAGGGCAACTCCCGGCGGTAACTCGCGGTCGTGGAATATACGGGATATTTCTTTGGCTTTTTTGTTGTACCTGTGGAAAAAAAAACATTTATTATTTCCTTAAGCCACACACTTGTCAATAAAATTATTTTTTTACATTTACACTAAAAGTGAAAAGTTTGTTTGTACCGGAACTACTCGTTCGATTTTAAACATTATTTTGATAATAGGAAAGTACGCTATCGAAGTATACTAGACTATATTTTACTAGTTAATCCATTATTATCGTCTTCTACTTACGTATCGTCTAAGAGAATTTTTCTGACTGCTGTATCCAGTTCTGGTATCATGTCTTCAGATAACTTGACACGGATACCGAAGCCCTTGCTATCCACAGATATCATGTTGAAGATCTGGTCAGCCGCTATTGGAATACCAACTAAAGGTACTCCATAATGTATGGCTTCTGCGGTTGAGAGCATACCACCGTGGGTGATGAAGAGTGTCAGGTTTGGATGTGCTGAAATTATAGAGGAAAATCTATCAAAATGATTGTAAAAGACGTTTATTTTATGTTCAAATAATTCTCTAATCTTGAATTTAGAAGATGATTTTTTGATTAATATGAATACCAGATCCGTGTTAAAAAATCTTAGAATAGAAAGTTGAACGACGTGCGATTAGAGAAACCTAATAGGCTGATAATGGTGATAATGATTTATCATTTGAGTCTAAGCGAAACAGAAATAACTTTAAAACTAATATCAGTGGAAATAGATATGTATGCTTTTGTTTCTCTGAAAAATAAAAAATTGTAAAGCAATGTTCTTTATTGGCATGTTACCTAGTTATTTTTTTTTTTGACCAGTCCCTAATGACCCACTACTGGGCAAAAGTCTCCTTAGAGTCCTTCTCTTGCGCTACCCCAAACTAGTTCATAATTTAAAGATTAAAAAATCTTACCTAAAATACTCGGTTGTGGAGCCCATTTCACAAGGTGAACATTTGCTGGTACGCCTTCCAGATCACTCTCATACTTCCAAATAACGATCTGCTTATATTTACTGAACATTTTTAATAAAGAACTCTTCATTTCTTCGGACATACCATCGCTTTGTGCTATTGAACCCATGCTGAAGTATATGACACCGTATTTTGCTTCGTCCATCAGTTTTTGGAGATCCTACAAAGAAGAGATAAGAATCATTATTATCAAAAATAGTCTTATCATTCTTTAGTATCGATATAGCAATATAGATTGAACGCATGTCGGATAGTCAAATACATAATAAAACATCCAACCTTACACATATAACCGACAATGCGCTCGGGGTAGTCATCATCATCATCATCATTTCAGCCGAAAGACGTCCACTGCTGGTCATAGGCTTTCCCCAAAAGGGGGGGGGGGGGTTTGCAATAATCGCCACACTTGGCAGGCAGGTTGGCGATCGCAGTATGGTTGTTACAAAGGCACAGAGAACGCTGCTGTCCATTCTCTGGTGTCCATTCTCGCGGTAGTGCGTCGTGCATAATAATAACGATACATCTGACATATCATAAGTCAAATGTGCGTCCATCCATAAGTGTAGAAGCGATAGTATCTATCTCGATACATTTCTTAAAAGTGAAAATAATGACAACTATTTTTTAGAAACTATTCATTGAAACGGTCTTTACGAAGTAGACAATAATCTATAAGTAAACTGTTCATATTGCATACCTTTGGCAAAGGCCTGGTCTTATCGATGTGGTAACCAGCAATGTTTACAACATTCTGAGGCAGCTTCATCGCTCCTCCTATAGAGGGATGGGAGTTGACGAACATCATGGAACCGTTATATATGACATCCTCATACGGAGGCATCGTCACTCCTCGCTTAGCTGCTATCTCAGGGTAAGCATTGTTGTACAACCATTTTTCAAGTTGGTAGAAAAATAAACTGAAAAGTAATTTAATAAAATATCAAAGAACTAATAGAAATGATAAGAGATTAAATAATTATTTAGTAAATTGAAAAAAAGAAGGATATAGGATAATAATAATAATATTAATAAAATACATACGTTTTAAATTAATAAAATTATCTAAACACTACATAAAACTGATTAAACCATCAAATAATATTTGGCCACGCATTGGAACTATATAAATAAAATATCAATATCATAATGGAACTAGATGTACAAAAGTGGTTGAAAAATATTTTATGACAGTTGTCAAATGGAAATGAAAAATGAAAAAATATCAACGAAATAAATATAGAAGTATATCTTACAGTACAGTAATACATTATTGATGGAAATATACAAAATGAAATTTAATACTGAAGAACCATAGAAGTAAGTACATAGGATATATCGATGTGAAGATCAATGTTGACGCGAGCAGCGTTACGACGAGCACGCCCACCATCTCCGGACCCGTCGCTCAGCTCCGCCTCGCCGCCGCCGGAACCCAGCCCTATAGTGAGTGCTGTGACACCGGCCTCGGCAGTTGCGTCGAGCTCGAGCGACGAATATTTCTCTCCGCCGACGACGCCACCACCTGTACGTCGGCGGGGACGACGCCGGCCGCCGGACAGCTTGGGGCCTCGAGACCCTCCGGTCTCTGATAGGGTCCCCGCTTCCGGTGGAAGTGTGCACCGCATGAGATGGACACAGTCTCTTAATGAAAGTGTCATGCGCTCATACTTTGGGGCTACAGAGGGGGGAAGTAACCTGACTGCGTACCGTGGTCGGATGCTCTCTCTGTTTCAGGTGCTTGAGCCAGCTGTCAACGTGTCGGCACAGCGACTGTCGGATCAGGTGCGGGCCATCCAGCGTAATCATATGCTGGATGACGTTGTGCTTGATCGACTACGCCTTGAATCACGGAGTAGTCACGTCACGTCTGCTTTGCCACTAGTTGCGGTCGCGGTACAATCGCAAGATTTACCCAGTGCCTCACCGCGACCTGACGACGGTGGTGAAGAGGATAATGACGAGGCTATATCTGTGAGTACCCAGTACAATGATCATTTGAGGAGTGCTTTGGAGGATGCGTTCCGGGAGTATCGTTCTACACCGCCTGAACTAAGGACGCGATTACCTCGTTTGCCCATGCACAAGAAAAATAGGGCACTGGTGTGTGCTTTAGATTCGCAGCAGTCAAATTGTTTTGACAGCAGTGAAGACCTCGCTGATACCCACTCGATTTTGTACTGCGCGGCTGTAGCAGCATGTCGTGTAGCTCATGTCAAATTTCCTAACAGTGACGGAGCTGCACGACCAAAACCAGCTGTACCAGCATGGCAGTGCAGGATCGAACGTCGTATTGGTAAGGCTAGAGCACTCATCGGCAAGCTTATCTGCTTCAGGGAGGGCAATTCTCGCCCTAGAGTGATGCGCTTTGTGCGGCGGGCATTTTCGGGGACTGATATCAGTCCTCGAGATTATTTGTCCTGCATCACAGAGCGTATCGACTTCCTGAAGCAGAAGATCTGTGCATGGGCAAACCGTATCAGACGGTACAAGCGGCGAGTGGAGCGATACACTCAGAATCGCATATTCCAGAGTGATGAGAGGAGGGTGTATAGGACTTGGGAGCGACCGGACCAAGGTGTGACTGATGCTCACCTGACGGATGATGATGCCATGTGTTCGTTTTGGGGCAGCATCTGGTCGGTGCCTGTTAGTCACACTGAGGGCGACTGGACTCGGGAGGTTGAGCGAACGTGTGATCCAATACCAGAAATGGGGGCAATAACCATCGGCCCCCAAGACGTAGCTCGTGCAGTTCGTCCGTTACCTAATTGGAAATCTCCAGGACCGGACGGGCTGCACAATTTCTGGATAAAATGGTTCCAGAGATCGCACGTTCGCTTGGCGTCCCAGTTCCAGTCAGCCTTAGAGTCAGGATTGTTGCCCCAATTACTAACAACTGGAATCACCCACCTGCTCCATAAATCAGGTAGTACTACGGAACCTAAAAATTATAGGCCGATCACTTGTTTACCAACGGTCTATAAAGTTCTTACATCCATTTTGAGAGCTAAAATTAACGAACATATTGACAAAAATTCTATCATGTCTGCCTCTCAAAATGGATGTAGGAACGGGTCTCGTGGTACTAAGGAGCTACTCCTCATTGATATGGCCATTAATCAGCAGGTTCGTCGTTCCCGAAGGGATCTGTCGACATGTTGGATAGACTATAAGAAGGCCTATGATTCTGTGCCACATACATGGCTCATGAGGGTGTTGGAGTTGTATAAAGTCGATACAATTCTGCGCACCTTCCTGATGTCATGTATGGGGCAATGGAGGACGGTCCTTCGCTATCCAGGATGTCGGCAAATCCGGGAGAATAGCGAACCGATAAGGATCGAGCGAGGTATATTTCAGGGCGATAGTCTGAGTCCACTGTGGTTTTGTTTGGCCTTGAACCCTCTAAGCACGTTACTGGAGGGTTCAGGTCTGGGCTATCGGTTGAGAAGAGGAGGTCAGGCTATATCTCACCTCCTTTACATGGATGATCTGAAACTCTTTGCCCCCAACAATTTGCGACTGATGGAGCTACAGAAACTTTCAGTAGTGCCATCAGGATGGAATTTGGTGTGGACAAATGTGCAGTCATGCATGTGAAGCGAGGGGAGATTATGGAATCCGTGGGAACCCAACTCTCGGATTCCATACGCCTTAGATCCCTCTCCTCAACCGAAACCTACAAGTACTTGGGTATGTCGCAAGCGTTAGGCATCAATGCTGCCGACATGAAACAATCGTTGAAGGAGCGCTTCTTTGGCCGCCTGAATAAAGTGTTAAATAGTCTTTTATCAGGCGGAAACAAGGTGCGCGCCTTCAACGGATGGGTCATGCCGGTTTTGATGTACTCTTTCGGCATACTCAAGTGGACTCAGACGGAACTTGACGCCCTGGATAGGAGGGTCCGTACATTGCTGACCACAAATCGGATGCATCACCCACGGTCATCGGTAATGAGACTGTATATCCCACGGAAGTGCGGAGGCCGAGGCTTTCTTAATGCTAAGTCCCTGCACAACCGTGAGGTATGCAGTCTCAGGGAGTACTTCCTTAAAACCGACGTGGGTATGCACCGAGATGTGGTCTCAGTGAACAAGGGCCTCACCCCGCTCTCCTTAGCGAACGAGAACTGGCGCAAACCTGTAGTACTCGATACTAATGACCGCAAGGAGGTATGGCAGAGCAAGGAGCTTCACGGGCGCTTCTACCGGGCCCTACATGGGCCTGATGTAGATTTCTTGACGTCCGTATCCTGGCTGCGTTTTGGTGACCTGTTTGGGGAAACCGAAAGTTTTGTCTGTGCGATTATGGATGAAGTTATGATGACGAACAACTACCGGAGGTATATTGTGAAGGACGGCACGGTTGACATTTGTCGGGCATGCCACCGGCCGGGTGAATCAATCCGACACATTATCTCTGGGTGCTCTCGTCTAGCTAACGGAGACTACTTGCATAGACACAACCTTGTAGCTAGGATTATCCACCAGCAACTTGCTCTAAAGTACAGGCTTGTGGAGTCGGAAGTACCGTACTACAGGTATGTGCCCGACCCAGTTCTCGAAAATGGCAATATCACGTTGTATTGGGATCGATCTATCATCACTGACAGGACTATTGTTGCCAATAAGCCTGATATAGTGGTGATAGATCGATTAGAGCGTCGCGCAATGATTGTTGATATAGCGGTTCCGCATGACGAGAACCTCGTGAAAACCGAGAAAGATAAACAAATTAAGTATCTTGACTTGGCTCGCGAGGTTGTCGACATGTGGGATGTGAATACAGCAGTCATTGTGCCGATAGTCGTTACGGCCAATGGACTCATTTCCAAGAGCCTCGACCAACACCTAAGGAGGCTCTCGTTAGGCAGCTGGATCAAGGGGTTGATACAGAAAGCGGTACTCCTGGACACGGCGCGTATAGTCAGGAGATTCCTCTCTCAGGAGCCCTGACCACCGGTAGCTTGGACCCTGTTCCCGATACCGGTGGGCTACTATTTTTTATATTTTTAAATGTTTTTATTTATTTTTTTTGTTACTAATATTTAAAAATATAATTAAATATGTAAATTAATGAATAAATGAGAATAATAATAATAATAATATGTGGGAACATTTTCACACACGGCCATCAGATCCCAAACTAGGGAGACCCTGTACTATGGGTGTCAGACAGCTGATATACATACACAAATGCATTTTTTTTTTGTAAATACATACATATATAGATAAATACATACATATATAGACAAACTATATTATAACTGTCTCTAAAGTACTCCAAATGGTTCCGGGCAAAGACAATATAAGAATATAATATATTTCAGATCATTTCCTTCATTCCATATTTGCCTTTTAGCTAGTTTTATGTAGACTTAAAGTTGCTAATATGTGTCTATAGTATTCGTTACTCCCAACAGTGCTCCCCCCCTTTTTTAATAAAGCAGTTTCTTCTTAAACTTATGAAACTGTGTGTATCGACGTATGGACTATCTACGAATAACAGCCAGATCCAACAGCTTTCCGCGGCACGACGAGGTCTTGGTATGAAATGGATGATCATTCAGCCATAAACCGACCGCGGTTAGCGTAGCTTAACCATGACCGATCGATCCGTACAACTTGTACTTAGTACTCACTTGTAGTGTAACAATAAAATTAATTAGGTAAGTGAAATGTAAAATTTACATAACCAAATATTACTAAATAATATTATATTCTATTTTCTTATATATGTATGTTACCGGCAATCTGTATAATTCGGTATTCTATACAATATCTAGGCAACGTATAGAATGCCTAAAACGGGTAGGTAATGTTTGAAACATTATTTATTTTATACTTTGCCTAGGTATTCTATACAATACCGAATGCGCAGCCGGTAATGTATGTAAAAGACGAGAGCAGGGAAGGAGCTTGTCAAGTAGATTTGATTGGCTTCTGTCACGGCTCCGGTGTTGCGGGGCTCCTGCGTTCCCAGGCGAGCTTATCATCGCAGATGTGCAACTTCGGCTTGACGGCCGGCTTTGCCGGTCAGCCTCGACCGCGGCGGCGTCGAGCGTTAAAACCACCTGCTCTTCAGCTCGCGGGTCGCCTCGCCCCTCTGCGTCTACGCGGACATAGATTACACTCTAGGCGTAGGGCAGACAAGACTACGTGGAGTCGGTGTTGCAGCGATTCCTGTCTGTCACTAACTTTTTAGCCCAACATAATATTGTTTTTTTTTTAAGACAATACTTTAATCCGTGAAAATAAGTCAAATTTGTCTCCGTTATTTCTAATAATTGTATGCCTACATACTATTATGCTAATAGTCATTGCCCGTCATTTATAGGTAGGCCGGTTAACATTATTAAATATAGACCAAAATCTATTTATTTTACATATTGCCGGTAGACCAGCAGATATTCTATATAATCCTTAGGAATTTTATGCATTGCCTAGGTAAAGTATGTAATGAACAATAATATTCATAATATTTCATATATTGCCTGAACGCACCAGGTATTTTTTACATTGCCTAGGTATTGTATAGAATACCTGAATTATACAGATTGCCGGTAACATATAAAACTTAAAAATAAATTCACTTACAGCTGGAAGTTTTTCTTCAAAAGCTTATACAGGCTCACAGCTCTCTGCCAGAAGTTCAACGGAAGTGTACCCTGTGTGAACAGGTCTGAAGAATACGCTGGGTTTGTGATGCCGTCCATTATCCTCATAGCTTGCCAGTGGAGCTCCGTCGAACATACCCAAATCAAAGGACAGTCGAACAACGCTGGAATTCTAGAGAGTAGAAAAAAATAACAACCAATTTTACTATACATTGCTAGTTGAAGTAGAACTATATAAATGATCTACTAGTTCAAGGAGAAAACCTGGGGTCGTATTTTGACGTTTTAATGCTATCAATTTTCCAATTTGAGAGTGAGACGAAGCTATAGAATAACCGATATACAAACTCATCAAGGGAGATTTTTACAGAATAGACCGGACGGATATTCTTTCTTGACATACACTTTAAAACTCTACAATTAAAAATAAAATAACTAACCCAGAATTAATTTCAGTGAAGAACCATTCTGCGACAACAATATCAAACTTCTCATTTGGATCGCTTAATAACTTGACTACGCTTGGCTCCTGCAAAAGGTTCTTATGAACCACGAAAACCATGTACATAAAAATAAGTGTTTCTCCAAAATTATCTTTCCCAATTTGATTCTTTAATTTCATTGCTTTAACTGTAAATAAAAAGGTTATTTAAATTATGCATAATTTTCCCCAACCGAATTTGGTGAATTGGTGGTTGGAAGGAATTCAATCTCAATGAAGACTTGCCAAGAACGTAGGAGATACACGTAGTGCACAAGTGTGTTCGCGAGCTTAAGTGTACACCCTCTTCCTTAACTAACATTGTCAGATGGGGCGGATACCCGATACGATTGGAGAGAGATAAGGCGCAGGACCAACGGTTTTGCGTGCTTTTAGATGCACGGGAGTGTTACACCTCCAACTTTAAAACTTTAGGCTTGTACTGAATAATTCTTAATGGAGAAAACCTTTACCCGGCCTGAGAATCGAACCCAAGTTCTCAGCAGTCGCGCTTACGACCACGAGACTAACAAAGCAGTCAAATTATGACTAGCTATCCCATTAAATATTAAAAGTCCTGACTTACTTATTAACTGATTAACTCATCAATGCACAGCCCAAACCCTTGGACCTAGAAGGCTGAAACGATGCACAGAGTTCCCGTGATGACGTAGACAAGGAAAGAGGCCAGATTTTTCAAAATTCTTTACTGGCGGACGAAGTTGTTATTGAAGCGTTTTATGATACTGTGCTACAAGTACAGGATGAAATAGTGATTGAAAGAATTTGAGGGAGCGTAGGAAAACTGTTGAAAAGTTACGTACTTATTCCGTGTGAATTGAACCTGTGACACACAGCGTAGCGGCCAATCGCTCAGCCACTAACCGGGCCGTCATTGTAATAATAATGAGTAAATGATACATCAAGATCTTAATATTAATAAACAGTTTCACATTATACTACCGTTGCCGCTATAGAGATATTGAAATAAAAGTTAAATTAATGTCGCCAATAAATAAATTGATTGACTGATAGCTTTATGATATTGATATTATCAGCACATTCAAATTTAAAAAAATCTAAATAATATTATTTATAATTATATTGATTGATTGTATTTTTGACTTGTTTAAATCAAAAATAGTGATACAATCTCATGTTTTATAAATAATTTATTTCGTATTTTTATTCTACTAAATGTCAAAATTTACTAATTATATTAAAATCTTAAAAGATTAAGAATAAAGTTAATGAACACACACACACACACACACACACACAAAGTATTGATATAATCTAATGTCAACATTTCTAATTAAAAATTCGTTATTTAGCATACAAAATGTGGTTTTTACGAAGTTATGTGCAACATTCTGAAGAGTGGGGGTAAATTGTTAAAGATTTTGATTGCCATGCTATTGGGGTTCCTGCTGTACAAATGTAGTCTCTGGCTAGGTGCAAGTAATTTATTTGGGCTTCGGTTTTTTACTCTTTTAGACTATATTTTTAAAGGAACATGAGCGAATAAACAAACACGCAAATTTCAAAAATGTAATGGCAAGGATGTGGAAGAATTTTCAGTGTTTTAAATCAAGACTTACATAATCTGCTCCATACACAGCTCTTACACATTTTTTTTGTGCAACGTATGGTCTATTCACTTCAACTGAATTACCCATATCACGAGGACGCACCACAGCACTGATGAAACTTAACCATGATATGCATTCATGGTATCATTTGTATATATTATCAATATTAGGTCCTAATGCGCTTCCCTGAGGAACACCACTACAATTTACTTTTATCTCTAAACCGTATGCTCCTTTAGTGTTATTGTAAATTTTTAATAATACTGTCCTTTGCTGGTGACTCGATAAATAACTTTTAACCCAATCATGCACCTTGCCACTTATGCTATATTTCTCCATTTTGCAAAGTAAGCTATATGTGACAGAATTAAATGCTTTGCTTATATTTAAAAACACTGACAATACTGTATGTTTTTATACTTCTCCTAGTTAAACTGAGAAACCTATTACTAGCCATTCTGTAGTATTTTACATGTATCGACGATGGTTACATAAATAAATAAATAAACATACTCTAAATGGTTCTAAACCGTCTGAATTTAACTTACTGTTAACTTCGTCTTTTAGAAGTTCGTCGGCTATGGAGGAAACATTGAGTTCTTGCAACTTTGGTACTACTTGATCACGTGGAAAAGATGTGATGTGTACTACCTAAAATGAGAATAAAAGCGATTGAAATAAAAATAATAATAATGATTTTGTTATCATTCATAGGTGTAGAGTACATATTGCGAATGTATAATTCATTATTTACAATTTTAAAACATATAATCCTTAATCTTTTATGTGATGTCTGTATAGTCTGGTAATCTGGTTTCTGTATAGTTTACAAAATTAAAATTAGTATCTTGCTATTTCTCAACTATGTATGTTGGGGACGGCTTCAAACCTAACCGGATGCAGATTTCTTCCCTCACTCTTATTGTCTGATGGGACGGCAATCCGATACGACCGCGAAAAAAGATCTGAAAAGATCTGCTTTCCGAGGCACGGGTTATCTTTTAAACTCCGGGCTGCTACTGAAAAATTCCTAATGGAAAATCACAATAACATTTTGCCCGAACCCAAGATCCTACGCTCAGTATTCGCGCTTGCAACCAACGAGACCGTCAAAATTAAAGAAGTACCTCATGACCAGCTTCCAGCAGCCGGTTCACCACTCCATGTCCCAATATGCTGTGACTCTTTGTTGGCATAGGATAAACTACTAATACCCTCAAAGCCTCGTTAGATACAAGTAAACTTAGCAGAACTAAGCCTGTCGTGACTTTGCATTTCATCTGAAATTAAAAAAAAAAAATAGCGTAAATAAATAAGGTCAGGATGACCCACTTATAGGGTTATTATAACATTTTACACAGATAGAAAAAAGTATGTCCTTTTGCCAATCAGAAATTTCATTACTCTCATTTATTCTTATTTCTAGTAATAAAAGTATGTGTGTCGCTCATTTTAATTTTATTAAAAAGACTAGCTATTACCTGCGACCTGGTCCGCGTGATTGTCATTTATCATTGATTTTTTTTATCGCGCGGATTATATGTTTTTTTTTTTACAAAAGAAACCTACGTTACTCCTTATAACTTCAGCTATCTGCCAATGAAAGTCCCGTCGAAATCAGTTAAGCCATTTCAGAGATTAGTCAAAGCAAACAGACGAACGGTAGCGTGAATCTTCTTCTTCTTGCTGGTCTTATCCCATGTTAATCGTGAATCTATTAGTTCTGAATACCAGGCACCTACTATACAGGAACTACCTTATGTTATCATCATTTTTCCCTATAACTATGAGTACGATGCAAGTAATAATCTGATGGTTTTCGCAAATAACATATAAGTACTTAATTTTTCCATACTTGTCACATTTATTAAACATCATCATGTAAACTACACTTGGTTTCTGACTACTAAATCATGAGATTTGGAGAATGACATTTTAGATGAAGAAATACTTTATCGCTTTTCTGTCTATATCCCATGTTACTTGGGGTCGGTGCAACACGGTTTCTTCTTCCATTCCATTCTCTT
Organism: Charanyca ferruginea; assembly: GCA_947361185.1. NCBI lineage: Eukaryota > Metazoa > Arthropoda > Insecta > Lepidoptera > Noctuidae > Charanyca > Charanyca ferruginea. The sequence continues at coordinate 15,106,410 of OX376077.1, read as the reverse complement.
AACCATCGTGCTATCACTCTCCCATTTTTTGGCCTCTCTTTCCATCTCTATTCATCCACATTTATATTCATAATTATTTTAGTCACATTTCCCCTTCCTCATTCCTCCTTCCCCCCCCTTTCCTTCCTTTCTTCATTTGCCCTTTCTTTTCACATACCCATACCAAGACAAATGATTCCTTTTCAACTTATCTGTCACTAATGCCACTTTCAAACTTGCTCTAGTATATTCATTAATTTCTCATCATATCCATTCTGGTCACTCTACACATCCATCTCAACGTACAACAACATTTTCATCTCGGCTACAAGGAATCAGTTTTCATCGGTCTTCTTCACGACCCAACATTCCAATCCAAACAGTGCGACTAACAGGTCACGAACTATTCCTTTATCTACAAAAGATAAAGAAATACAAATGTTATAAATTACATCATAATATGTAACTGTATCGGATAACCTGTTTAATTGTACTTATTTAAATAGTTCTTCTTGTAACCATTTTTAAATCTCAGTATATCTAAGTTGGTAAACAGATTTGGCGTACCTAACGCCAAATCTGTTTACCATAAAAGGCTATTGCCGATAAATGCACTTTGTCTATCATCGTAGATATAAAAATTGTTGTGCCAGCGGTTTCGCTTACGTGCCTTTTCGACTTTGGTGATATTGACTCCTGTGATATTGACTCCTGTGATATTTTATGGGTATTTGAAGACATAGTGTACTTAACTTATATAGATATTACTATATCTTTGAGTATTATTTTGTTACATAAATATTTAAAATTAAAGTTAATTTGTGTTTGGGCTAATCTCCGAAAAGACTCGTCCGATTCTGTAAATTATTAGAGATAAGTATAGAGCTATAGACTATATTTAATTATCAAAAAAAAAATAGGGATCACTTTGAAGGGTAAGAAAAACGTGATTAATCCGTCTCAAGATAACAATTATTTGATAAGAAGAGATATTCAACAAAAACAAATCATTTCAATAATTTTATTCGCTGGTGGCATATCTTTGGGCTTAAACTCAATGTAAATAGATAGGTACATTTCACGATTCCTGCAACTGTTTTTGCCTTACAAAATTTTGCCCACAGCCTCGGTCTCATGGTGGTCATAAAATAATTACCTACATTTATCGCCGCGGGTGCGTACGAGCGCGGGGCTCGGGGTTTTAGCGAGTAAACAAATAATTGCGCGCGCACCAGAGCGGAGCATTCAAAATCAAAATCATAGAATTCTTATTATAATTAGATCGGTAACTGACACTTTTACACGATTATCCAGCCAGTACCTATATCTACCTTAGATGAAACAATAGGCAAATAGACCGCGCAGAACACTGAAAGTAAAGCCACCAAAACAAATACAAATTCAAAAGTGAATACCTACAATCTCGCGATTGTATTCGCTTTTGATATTGTATTTGCTTTGGTAGCTATCTTCACCAATGTCAGTATTTTTAGTATTTTTACAAGTTATGTTTTTGATGGTATTCTATTTTTATTAACACGTAAACTGGAGCTTTTTGGATTGGACAACACATACACATTTAGGTTAAGTTTAGTAAGCACTCACTTTAAATAAGTTCTTAGTACACTTTAATAACACTGTTTTGAGAATATTATTTGTCTCTCTTTATCGTCGTCTGGCATCTGACGTGCAGCACCTTTGTTAGCCAGGTGCAGACTGCGCCAATAAAAATACTAAAATTGCATAATTTTGCATCATGAAGTTTATTTTTCTGCCAGTCTTAAGGCATCCCCACACACGAGCAATATTATCACCTGGATGATACCTATACAATGTGTTATTGAATTAACTCAAAACCTGAAAAGAAATATTTAAATTAATCATTATGAAAAACTTGTTTTAAATGCTCAGCTCGGAAATCTTGAAAAGAAATCAGCTGATCCATACATTCATAAAAATATCTGCAATGTTTACGAAGGTCAACAAAATGTTGACCTGCGTGAACATTGCTGATTGTTTTTTTTTTTTTTTTCAGAGTACGATGACCTGTTTTCGGGTCTGCAATTGATTCAATTACACGATGGGTGGGTATACACGACTAATTTTTAATTAGCACAAATACTTAAAGGGCTTATTAGAGAAGGTCTTGTTATTATATATTATGTAAAGTCTCAATAAATAATATTCATAAACAGCAAAGTTATTAGCGTTTGTTTATTTTCCAAAATGTCACTCAATTTATGGAGATACTAATAATAATAATAATAATAAATTTTATTGCATAACAAACTTCACATTGCACTGCAAATATTCAGTTGACATAATTTAATCAATATGACTTAAACATAAAAGTACAATAATTTTAAACTCTATCCCTTAAACTAGGTCTAGCCTGTATCTTTTAAGAGATAGGATTCAGCCATTTCGTTGAACAAATTATATTTATTAAACGACAACAACAAGTGAAACCAGTGACGATGTGGAACTTATAGATGAACATTAAAAACAAAAAACTAAAAAACTAAAACTTAGAGGGTATGAATCAATTGCGTATTTTTGGGTGAGTGTGTGGTGTTGAGTGTGGTGTATATGTATGGTAAAGTGTGTTGATAGGAGATATTATTAAGTATGTGTATGTTTATGAGATGTATGTTAGTAGATTTTCTGTTGTGGTATAGTCCTGCTGAAGTAGCCACTGAGTGTTTTTTTGTTTTAGAGTGTATCTGTTAGAGTCAAGTATGTTAAGTTTTCGGTGTAATTGCTTGTATAAATGCGTACCTATGACGTAGAATTGGTGCTTTGCAAAAGATGTTTTATGTCTTACCACGGAAGGCATGTTTGTGCGTTTTTCTGGGTTAGACCTGGGCATGGTTCTATGGATTCTGAGAACAGCTTGCAGGATAAAAAGCTGCCTAACCGTTAAAACTTTGCATTCCTCGTATAAACGCACTGTTGGGAATCTATACGGTTTACGAGTCATGGTTTTCAGAACAGCTCTTTGAGCTCTCTCAACCCTCATGAAATTTGTTTTCATTGCACCACCCCAAGCAGTAATACAGTAACCGATGATGGACTGGCACAGCGCATAGTAGACCATTTAAAAATATATTTTAAATGGTCTACTATACGCTGTACTATGCGCACAGCGTATAGTAGACCATTTAAAATATATTTTTAAATGGTCTACTATGCGCTGTGCCAGTCCATCATCGGTTACTGTATTACTGCTTGGGATAGATGTCAGCAGAATCTCTTAGGGATTTAAAGATATAGATGAGACGCATTGTTCGGCTCGTAATCGCTTCGAGTTGCTTGTCCCACCTTAAGCCACTATCAATTTGAAGACCCAGGTATTTCACACTGTCAGCTCTTGCTAGCATGGGACAGGAGCACAAAGTTGGGTTACAGCAGGAGTGAGCAGATATTTTAAAAGTCGAAGACGGCATTGTGCTGTGTTTAATTGCGAAAGGAATGTAACTGGATTTATCTAGGTTCAGTGTAAGTAAATTTATGTTGAACCAGTTCATAATACTTTTCAGAGCTACTTCCGCCCTATCTTTGACTACGTCCCAAGTTGGTCCGTGAACGAGAATCGCGGTGTCGTCGGCATATGTGAATATCTTGCAATTCGGAAGGATCATCTTACAGAGGTCATTAATATATATTTGGAACAATGTGGGGCCTAAAATGCTTCCTTGGAGCACACCGTAAATAATGGTTTTCTCTTGGCTAATGTACGTTTCTATTTTGACTTGCTGATACCGATTCCTGAGATAATCCTTGAATATATCCAGTGTTTTGCCACGTACACCCAATTTCTCAATCTTCAAAATGAGTATGGGAACAGAGACTGTGTCAAAAGCTTTGGGCAGGTCCAGAAAGATACCCATGCACCTTGTTCCACCTTTTTTGCAATTAAATCAATCAGGTAACGAAAGTAATAAACATGAAATTAAATTAAAGCTTTAAAACTTGTTTAAAAAGTAATTTTGGCGTAAAGTAAGTTTGAATCAGCTGATATTTACAATAAATAACGTATTTATAAAACTTAAAAATAAACTTACAGGTATTTTAATAGTCCTTCGAAATGTCCACCACTATTATCGATGCCAAGACGAGCACGTTTAACTAAATTGTTTTTAAACGATAAAAGTATGTTTCGCTCACTTTTCACTTGGTCAAATGCGTCCAATATGCGCTGTTTTAATTGTTCTGCACTTCTTGGCTCACTAACGTACACTCGTGGCTTAATTTCACTCCACAAAAAAAGTCTAATGGCGTGAGATCAGGTACTCACGCACTGCTCTATTGTAGTGCGGAGGCGCGTCGTCTTGCTGGAACCAGAGGCCTTTTAAGTTGGCTAATGAAATGTCATTTAACATTGAAGACATCATGGTCGGAAGCAAAGTTAAATAACTTTCTCCGTAAAACGAATATAGCAGACGAACTAATGATCATTCATGCACAGCTGGCTGATATTAAAATGACGTGCTGTCCAGAAGGGGGCGTGGCTTCAGCTTAGGCGCGAGTTTACCGAGACTTATGAATGGTGGTGACCGAAATGAAAAAATACTGTACGTCGTAGTTTAAAATACTACGCACAGTATGATGACTGATTGATTCGTTATGAGTTTACCAATTATGATAATTTTTCGTAGACAATTTTGGGATTTCGTTTTTTTTACATTTGACTACATAAATAGGATCAGCACGCGTAGCATGACCACGCTATGTCTACAGAAGAATAGACATACTGACAGGAAGAATAGACAAACTCTTGCTGTCAGTATGTCTATTCTTCTGTAGACATAGCGTGGTCATGCTACGCGTGCAGTAATGGGTACGGATAGAGCCCTATTTTTTTTGTACTAATTAAAAATTAGTTGTGTCTATCCGTAGAACAATCAATTATTTATTTTTGACTTGCGACATTATCGCTCCTGTGATAGTTTCAATGGTGTGTCCATCGATCAAATTGGTGTGGTGTTTTTAATATATTTTGTATTTTTTATGTATGGAATGCATAGCGTAATAATAATAATCTTTAATCTTTATTTTCAAACAACTTTGAGTACAGGTTAACTTAAATACTACATCATGAGCGATGAATAATAATATATTAAAGTGGATAGAGGAGCAAACCCAGTGCCGTGCTAGGAATTAACCTGTGTTACGGACACTAGGGCCGCTCCATCATCTCACTAGAAACACTACTTCAAATGTCTGTCTGTAGTAATAAAATATTGAGTTACTGGATTCCCAATTTAGGCATGCCTGTATTTAGGGAATCCATATAAAATTAGGTACTAAAATACAAAAATACAAAAAGAATGAACGTGCCACACTCACTACGTGCAAAAGTGTGTACAGGTGAGGGTGTGCTGTATGTGTGTGTTTGTGTTATGTTGCGACAGATGACGATTATTTCAATTAGGCTATTATTTAAGGTAGAGGGCGCGCTTTTATTTTATTTTAATAGATTATACTTAACAATATTTATTAAGGTTGCGTTAGCGGTTGAGTCCCTAGAATTTTATTAGTGCTGGTTGAGGAGGTCTTCGGTAGCTGTGTAACTGAGATTTAGTAGCCATGATTTTAATTTTCTTTTTAATTCCATTTTTCTGAAGGGGTACAGTTTTAGAATTTTGTAAATTTTATTGTACAGGAAGCAACTAATAACTTTGTAATGCCGCTTAGCCATTGTCGTTCGGTGTCTGATTGGGGGGCAGACTATATTCGCTCGACGTTTGCGTTTATAAATTAAAGTTAGTGTTGTGTGTTTCCTAATTATTGTTTGTAATAAAAGGAGGATGAGGGGCTGATGGCTAAGTAAAATTCATACGGATTCACCGGACCCCTGCCTCGGAAAGTAGCTGATTCCGGCTGTCATTCGAAGATCTTTGTCATTCGTTAGTAGTAAGAAGTCAGAGAGATTGACCACCAGTCTTACCAAGGAAAATCGTGATACCCAGTAACTGGGTTGTGGGTGGTGTACAAGTGTATTCAGGTTCATCTGGTTTTACTGAAAGTCGACCCCAGTATACTTGGCAGATGTATACGTGTAGGCAGATGATGACATAGTGTGACATATTAAAAATTTACAAGTAAATTGGCAGACATAACACTCATCATCATCAACATCAGCCTGAAGACGTCCACTGTTGAATAAAGGCCTCCCCCATAAGGGGGGGGGGGGTGTCATAATCCCCACGCCTGGCAGGCGTCTTGGAGATCGCAGTGAAGTTGTTAAGTACAGTCAACAGCAAAAGTAGATGATCAAAATCAGAAATTCAATACTAATTTACTAACACTAATTTATATAATTTATTACTAGTTTATTTATTAAAAGTATGTGATTGTCACACACATACTTTTGAATTACTTCGACGCCACACAGTTCTGACGCGAACTCCGTTCATTAGTATTGAATTTCTGATTTTGATCATCTACTTTTGCTGTTGACTGTACACGGAAGCCGCTGCTGCCCGACTTCCGGATTTTCCCTTAGTCGCCTTCGACGACACCCTCGGGATGAAATGGGGGGGGTGCTTTTCTAGCCCGGGCACCCCACGGAATAACACTCATATTTTTTTTAATCCTAATAAATAACATAACATATTTAATTATATTGTAATAAAACACATAACTATTTCTTTTTTTATGAGGCTCGACTCAATGGATTTCCATTCATAACATACAGAGACTTCTACATTTCTGCAATTATTTTCTAGACATGGGTCAAAGTGACAAAGTCGAACATATCTCGCGGTTTTGACAGATCATTGTAATAGAATAGTAAATACCGAAGGTGTTTTCTAAACGTATTCTACAGGAATACGTTTGTATTCCATGCTACTAGTCTATTTTTTTTATAAATTTTATGCACCAAAGATAATCTGTGTATAAAATACTTTAATGTTCCGCTTTTGTGAACATTATCTATTCCTGCGAATAATATCTAAGTATATAAGTTCGGTGTTTCTCTAGATAGGTATTATGTTAAAATTTGTAAATAAGTTTATTTGAGGGACAAAGATAATGTTAAAAAAAAATCGGTTTGTTTTTACGCATCAAAACTTCGTTCGTAAGTACTAAATTGACTTTGAAGATTTTAGGGAAATTTAAATGTTTATGTAGGTTTTATTTCATTAAAATCGGCACAAGGTACTTCGCAATGTCGTTCAGAATAAACTTTGCTAACATCAAACTTGTAGGTACCTGATATTACGTACTAGTGCCGAGTATTTCAAATAAAAGTTATATTCTGTGTAATAAATAATGAATTGTACTTGTAATGCTGTACTTCATTATTATAATAATAATAATAATATGTGGGGACATTTTCACACACGGCCATCTGACCCCAAACTAGGGAGACCCTGAACTATGAAGTTTTAATCCGGTTTATTTGTAAATACTGCCGTTAATACAGAACATGGACTAATATTAGATACAGAGTTCAGACTTTGAGTTTACCATTGCAATCGATAGATGGCGTTGGTCATAAAAGGTTATTTTCTGTATTACGAGTACGCAGAGGGCGATCCTCAGCCACAATGCCATTCTTAAAGTCAAATCAATTATTGCAATAAGGCCATTAAAGGCAGTTTTGAACGGCATTAACAAGATAAATCCAAAAGCGGTGCTTTTTAACAATTCATTTATGTTTTTTTTTAATTTTAGTCTTACTATTAATCGCAACATTGTCAAAAGTACAACTTCATTTGTATATTTGTTTTGTTTTTTTCTGTTTGTGTATTTGTTTTGTTTTTTTGTGATGTATGGTGGACGATCACTCTTAACATTTGAAATGAAAATACAATAAATCAATGTATGATCCATAGTAATCTTTGTACATCTTTGTGTAACAGATTTCTGAAGCACGACAGGAACCACGGAACAGATAAATAGAGTGGGAACCTACACCTTTTGATAATGAGCCCGGCCAGTAATTTGGACTTTTATGAATTCTCAAAAATCTAAATGAATTTCCGCTGTATTAATATTACTAGCCCTTAAGATGTAGTGACTGCATTTGAAAAGAGCGTGGAAGAAATCCCCAGACCACGCTTCAGACCAAGCAAAATCACCTAGAACACCGACAAGTTGACATTATCATTTTCAACCGGTATTGTCCCAGTGCTAGGCAAAGACCTGCCTTCCTTCTTTCCAACTCTCTCTGTCGGACTAGTGTGGAACAATCCCTTGTGTAAGCGTCAAACTCATTCCGCCATTTTCACCTGGGTCTACCACTATGTCGCTGGACGTTTTCCGGGATCCACATTGTGGACATGCAATATATCTCCATCATACATACCTACATTATTGTTTTCCGACATCCACGTTACAAAGGCACTGACACATTTAGTTCGAAACAAGAACTATAGGTGTGGCTATTACCGCTATTGGCATGCTATAATAGCATGCCAATATCGGTAATTGCTCTTTCTATAATTATCGCCTTTCATTAGTGAAACATGTTGTTGGATAATGATGGATATCGTTACAGGACGTTAAGTGTGGAGTGGTCCTATACAAATATTATCGAAATAGATTCAGTAGTTTTTTAAAAATCGTCAGAAAGCAAAATAAATGTACATAGGTATTATATTAGGTCCTTACATATGAAATTGCCGATACTCAATACTGGCAACTTTGAAATCAAATATTTTGTGTTTGAATAGGAATTACAAATTCAAAATTATTTCAAAATAAAGACCAAAGAATATTGTTTTAAAATTCGTGTTTCATTTGTTTTCACGTTATTTGTTTGGGCTTGAAAATTGCTATAGCAACAACAATGGAGAAATTAAAAATTTGCGGTATCTACGAATATGAGTTCCACCGTGGCACCAGTGCAGCAGAAACGGCTCGAAGGATTAACGACGTGTACGGGCCAAGCACCGCTAACGAACGAACGGTGCGTTTTTGGTTTCAACGTTTCCGTTCTGGAAATTTTGATTTACAAAATCAGCCTCGTGGACGACCGGATACTCAAGTGAATAATGAAGAATTAAAGGCGATAGTGGAAGCGGATCCATCTCAAAACATTTCTGAATTAGCAGCAGCCTTTGGAGTAAGTGACAAAACAATCATTATCCATTTGCGTCAAATTGGAAAAGTAAAAAAGCTCGAGAAGTGGGTACCGTACGAATTGACTGAAGCACACCAACAAACACGCATCGGTTGCTGCGCTTCTTTGCTCAATCGTCACAATAATGAGGGAATTTTAAATCGTATTGTCACTTGTGATGAGAAGTGGATCGTGTTCGATAATCGCAAGCGATCATCACAATGGCTTAACCCTGGAGAACCGGCAAAACCTTGCCCCAAGCGAAAACTGACCAAAAAGAAGATTCTAGTTAGTGTTTGGTGGTCCTGTGGTGGTGTCATCCACTACAACTTCTTGAGATCAGGCCAGACGATTACTGCAGACATGTATTGTCAACAGTTGCAAACAACGATGGAAAAGCTCACAACCGAGACTGGTCAATTGCTCTAGCCCATTGCTCCTTCAGGATAACGCTCGACCACATACTGCACATCAGACCGTCGTCGCCAAGTTAGAGGAGCTGCGACTGGAAACTCTGCGTCACCCACCATACTCTCCAGATCTTGCCCCAACCGATTACCACTTATTCCGAAATTTGGACAACATTTTACAAGGAAAAAAAATCAATTCTGATGAGGCAGTTAAAACAGCCTTCAAGCAGTTCATCGATTCCCGCTCCCAGGATTTTTTGACCAAAGGGATCAATGAGCTCCCGATAAAATGGCGGAAGTGTATCGATAACAATGGTGCATACTTCGATTGACTAAATATAAAATTTCTTTTAAAAAAAGTTATTTTTAATTTTTTGATACCAAGCGGCAATTTCATATGTAAAGTTTTACTTTCAATCTCTCTTTTGACTGTGTTGCCGTTTCTTAATGAATTTAAAATAAAAAGCATTCTTACAAGAAAGAAAACCGCCTTCAAAATCTAAAAATTGATAAATAATTTTAGCACAGAACACAAATGACTTTTGTTTTCGGAAGTCGGTGGCAATACAAAACAACAAACAGAACAAAGCCACTGATTTCCGAAACTAAAGTCATGTGTGTTCTGTGCTAAAGTTATTTATCACTTTTTAGATTTTGAAGGCGGTTGTCTTTTTTGTAAAAAAGCTTTTTGAAATAAAGAATGCTAGAAAATATAGGTAGATCAATGTTTGCTATTACAGTGTTAAAGTGCCACAACTATAAAATAATGCGTCCAAACTGAAACTTAGAGTTAGTTGCTAACACGAGGTTAAAATACAAAATGTCTTGCAAAATGGGTTAGAATTACTAACTAACTTAGTTCGTTTAAATGCCTAACAAAACTATTACTTAATACTAAATACTCCATAAATTATAATTAGACAAATAATAATATTGATTTCCCGCCATAGATATTTCTATGTTAGCATGTAACGCTGGCACTTCACATGGCGTATTAATTATTGTGCAAATATTCAACTAATTTGGATAATACGAAATAGACTTTGTTTCAATAACGATAGAGTAAACTCTTTCTAAAATAAAAGTAGCTTATGCTACTTCTTAAAGCATCAGCTATTTGTCAATGAAAATTTCGTCTAAATGGGACCAGCCTTTTCGGCAATTAGCCGGAACAAACGGACGGACAGACAGACAAATAATAGAAAAATCGTTTTTTTTTGTATAAGCACCGAGTAAAAATTCATATGCCAATGAGTAAAAAGCTGTTAATTTGATATTACCTACACTTTTTTGTATATAATTATTAGTAGGTATATATGTGTCGGATCAGTCAGGATTTAGTCCGTTAGATGCAGTCATCATGTGGGCAGAATATGGGTTTCGTGCAATGCAAACACACTGGGTATAGGGTAAAATACACGGCGTTCATTAAAACCACAATTTAGAACTAAATCAATTTAAAAATAAACTCAGACACTATAACTAACATAGACATAGTTCACTTCACTTCAACAACGAATCGAAAGTACAGTTTCGGGACGTATTAGCTCCGATGCGATCAGACACTGGATTCTGAATGTCTTCCTCGCTGTCGGCTGAAAACATCACGACTCTGTAGAAGCGCGCCAAAAGTATCGGTCGATCACGTGTTCTTCATAATGGCGCGCTTGCGATCCGTTTCACCAAAGACTATTTATTCTCTTGGCGTTTCACGTTCATACTATTGACCGGACACGACATATGTGTAATATCACTAAAGTGCAGTTACTTCAACAATATAACCTCAAAAGTTACATTATTTAGTAGGATTTAGTCAAATGCAGTATCATCATTTCAGCCGAAAGACGTCCACTGCTGGACATAGGCCTCCCCCAAGGGGGGCTTTGCCATAATCGCCACGCTTGGCAGGCGGGTTGGCGATCGCAGTATGGTTGTTACAAATGCACAGAGAACGCTGCTGCCCATTCTCTGGTACGTCCCTTAGTCGCCTCTTACGACACCCACGGGAAGATATGGGATGGTGCTATTCTTTACGTCCGACACCATACGGACAAATGCAGTATATAGTTGTATAACTACAGGTCTCTTCTGTATGACCTCCGTGCGGTTAATGGTCTTGCATCAATTTAACAATTGAAATGATGGTAATACCCTGCTCTGTTTCGCTTTGACCTTGGCTCATTGACTGCGTAGAAACAGAGGGAGACAAATAATAAATGATGCTGACTTTATGACTTCTATTTGTAGGCTCGACTACAGCTATAATCTACAAAACGACATTTTCTAACTTAACGTAAGAAAGACACTCATGATGTTTTCGAGACGGCCAATTCCCCATTGGGATTCTTATTTTCCTTCTTCTTCAACATAAATTTTGTTACTAGGAGATTTTGGTCAACTGGGCCCACTCGAAATGGACCCGCGTGATCATTCAACCAAATCACATTTTGAGTAGGGTGAGTGGACCTACTGCCCAATGCCAAGCCGAATCTTTTAGGTTTTTTTTTTAAATAGTACTAAATGATGACTTGGACAGCTTCCTTATGAATTGGCAAGACAGCTAAAAGTCGAGACCGATGGAAGGAATATTAGAAGGATTATTATAATAATAGTACTAATTAAGCTGTAAAGATGACCAGAAAGACGCACTTGCTGAGTATCTGACTGACTTAACATTTTCAATGTGATTTATATATACGTGTTTGTAAATATAGCAGTATAGTTATTGTTAATTAATGTACTTACATATAGTTGATTTATGCAACTACTACGTAATTTTTTTTTTCATGAATTTGTCTTATTTTTTTCTGTGTTATATTTGAGTACCTATTTAAACACTTGAATCTAATTGAATTGCGTTTTATTATATTTTGACTAATCAATTTTGCACTCATATTTTTTTTTTCAGTTTAAAATGATGTGGGTCCAATTAACCAATAAAAATACAGAAAATATATTATGTAGTGAAGTGGGTCCAGTAGTAAGCGGGTCCAGCTGCCCGAAGACTCCTAGTCGAAAACACATGTCAGCGGCAATCAATGGCAAATGCTCGTCAAAAATGTAAGTAAATTGGAGATATTTTTGACAAATTGAGACAAGAGGTAAGTCTGGGAACGTTCATAAAAATAAAAGAATTGCCCCTTTAGTAGCATGAGTTACCAATTTAAAATTTTCAGGATGACGTTTTTATGTATGTATACAAAACCATGAATTGTGTTTCAGGTTCAATGGTTTATTTGTTAACGTTTGATTTGATAATACTCTGATTCGACCTTGGCATTGTAACTATATTGTAGGTACGTACAGTCAACAGAAAAAGTAAGTGACTAATTAAGTGTACGATCAATAATTAAAATGAGTACCGCGAAATTCACTAAATATAAATAAAGTCAAATCATTAAATTCAATTAGACCATAAAAAGGCACTTTTGAACGTCAAGAAAATTTAAATCTAGTTGCTCCTTTCAAAAGTTAGTTTCGTATGAAGAAGAATAGGCATGACACTCCATACTTACTCTTTAAAAAATCGAAATCAAATCGATATAGTTAGGTATTAATAACAATATTTACGCGAATAATAATAAAGAATCTATAACTATTAAACTAAATAAAATACGGATAATATACTAATATAACAAAAAAATATGAAACCAGTTTTATGACAAATATCACTTTCGTTGTTAACTGTTTCTAGGGTTTGGGTCCCGGGACTGTCAGATTTTATGTTCAATAAATATAATTCATTAAAATTACAAGGGACAATGCCAGAAACTCTATAGAACTTTGCCCCACTCAATAAAAGTCATGTGCAATATGTAGCATCTTACTGTTTATTTATTGCTGATAACTAAACATTAGTCTTAGTGACTGTAGAACTTGCGGTTTTCGTTGAAATCTAAAAACAATAATGACATTGATTATAGGTTAAATTGTATTTTAGGTAAAATGAGTTTGTATTTTGTGGGTAGGTATTTCGTAATCCGCAAGTTCTAAAGAAAATCAATTTAGTATAGAAAGGTTCTATATTAATTACAATTATTTTCATTAATTTACTTTTTCTGTACATGTGTTACTTTTTCTGTACATGGGTGGGGCAGGATCTGGCATTGTCATTTATTTACACGTCTCGCTAAAGATGAACTCAATTCTAATTTTATTCTGAGACTTTGACTGTCGAATCTTCCCAATCCCTACTATTTACACTTTCAATAATTTTCATAAAAAAGTATGTAAAATAGAAAGAATTATCTAAACAGATCCTACAGATTTGTAAGAATCTTACAGTATCTCAAAATGTGAACTAAGTCGTTTTACATTAAAAAAAAAATGCTGTCTATAAATTCATTATTTTGTCAACTGTACTCTGCAACGGTCCATTGACACGCCTAGATTGCTTCAAATCAAGTATCATAGTGATTTAACCGTACTTCCAGCGTAGCACGGGCGCACATAAGACGCGTTTTAATTATTAGTTTTAATAAAAAAAAAAATATTTCTATGCATTTGTGAACTAAAAGTGTGTAACAATGAGGTTGTTAGTGCAATTTTTTTTTATCTACTTTCTTTGTAGTGCAGAAGCATTAAAAGTTCTGGTTATATTTCCTTTTCCTGTAAAAAGTTTGAGTATATTGGGTACAGGAGCTGTGAGGCATCTGCTGAATGCTGGTCATGAGGTACTGATCACATAATTATAATAAGTATTAATAGTTACCATCGCTGCCGAGAGTTGTATTTACTTAATGTCACTGCGATAATTTTTTGTACTTATGTATATTTATTGTACTCAAAAACTTTAGTAAATATAAGAGTCAAAGTTTCAACTTTTTTTACAAAATAATTTTAAAACCACTTTGAATGTTAGGTATAACTAATTGGTTTACAGGCAAAAATATTCATCTTTCTACTACACTCACAATATTTTATTTTATTCCATTTTCTTATCAGGATCTTGAGCACGTAGGTATCCCTGGTACCTAAGTAGGTACTAAAGATAAAAACATAAAATAATTAAATAAATTGTTAATATAGTAGAAAGACGAATATTTTTGCCTGTAAACCAATTAGCTTGTTCGACGTACATATAGTATATATTTGTATTATACTCAAAAACTTTAGTTAATATCAGAGTTAAAGTTTCAACTTTGAATGTTAGGTACAACTTAATTTTAAAGGGGGCGAGGGGTTAGCCTCGACCTCGACAACTCATATTTTAGGACCCGCTAATTATCTTAATTGTAATCCTTGGTGCTTGACTACTAGACTTCTCCCAGGTGTAAACGTCTCTTTGCGCCTAATGGCCTAGTTCTGTTCTGTCTCCTGCTTGATATTTAGAGGAACAAAAAGCATGTAATTTTTCTAACAATAATAATAATAATAATAATAATAATAATATGTGGGGACATTTTCACACACGGCCATCTGACCCCAAACTAGGGAGACCCTGTACTATGGGTGTCAGACAGCTGATATACATACACAAATACATTTTTTTTTTTTGTAAATACATACATATATAGATAAACTTTTCCATTGTTCTCCTTCCTGATTAATTTTCTCCGGAAATCGTCGAACTTCATTGCCTCAGCGCTTTTCTGGTGGTCACCACTGTTGATACTGGCTCACAAGAGATTTAGTGGATTGGGAATAGTATGGCGGACTTTCCCCATAAAAACAACCCCTTGACCGTATGTACCATTCCATGCACTCCTAGGCGAATAATTATAATGATGTTATGCATTAAACGAAACGTGAGTATTGTTACGCATTATATCACAGCACAGTGAGTTAAGGCGCTAACAAGCGACTTTTATAGATTTTAAAATGACAATCACGTCAAAAGGTGTAGTGTAAATGATTTGAAAAAAAAAAAATGTTAAACTAGAACATTCTCTTTATCATTTAGTATGTGAATATTTTTGGTTAAGTTCATATTAAATAGTTTAATTAACTCGTGAAGTTGTGGCTGACGCGGACAAAACTTTGATAATCACACAAAATCTACCAGTAGAGCTTTTCTGTTACAATCTCCCTCGGTGAACACCTAGATGAAGTGAGCTGTCATCGGTCCCGATGCTAGGGATTGACGGACGGATGACAGCAGACTTCACCTAGGTGTTCACCGAGGGAGATTGTAACAGAATAGACATACAGGTATATTTAAATGAAACTTTCACTATCTTACCGACAATTTTATTATCTATCTTTTAGTATACGCCTGTTTTTAAAGTTAAAGAATACTATCTTTTATTTAATTTCTTCGACTAAACTGTGAGAGTTTTGGACGCAGCGCATACGATTCCCTGGTCGCTCAAGGTCGCCGGCGCATATTGTCGCCTTAATCCGTTGTTCTTAATCTATAATGATGTTATGCGTTCGATATTCTACACATGACCCTGAACAGTGATATTTCCCCCAAAAAAAACATTTTAAACGTTTTTTTTGTATAACTGCTCTACCGAACAAAAACTATTTCTGATTACCAAAAAACTCAACTAAGTACAGTATTTACAACAAGAGACGAGAAGGCCACTTATGTAAAAAAAACGGGCAAATACATAACTACCGTCGCAGCTTTAGCTCACCTGATTAAAGATACTGCGTAGATATCTGTCAAAGATATCTAGGTATATCATGTCTCTATGTATATAAATAGGAGTTGACGTTTAAGTTTTATAAAATATCTAATCTTTATAATCTACGTAAACGAACAGTAAACTATCGTGTAGGTATAATTATGCCTAAATCATTAACATGCAGTATCAGATAATTGACATAATTAAGGCCATGATTACATAATATCGGCAAACAAAGGTTGGTAACTATTGACATCCGCATAGTAATGACAGTTAAGACAGGTACCTGTAATTTGGGACGTTACAGGACAAGTGCCAATGTGAATTTTCAATTAATAATAATTATGTAGTTTTGTGTGGTGTCGGACGTAAAGAATAGCACCATCCCATATCTTCCCGTGGGTGTCGTAAGAGGCGACTAAGGGACTTACCAGAGAATGGGCAGCAGCGTTCTCTGTGTTTGTAACATCCATACTGCGATCGCCAATCCGCCTGCCAAGCGTGGCGATTAAGGCAAAACCCCCCCTTGGGGAGGCCTATGTCCAGCAGTGGACGTCTTTCGGCTGCAATGATGTAGTTTTGAGGGGTTTCGCAGGTAAGCGGTGGATGCAAGCGACAGGTTGCCGCTCGTTGTGGCGTTCTGTGAGGTAGGTTTATGTTCAACAGTGGCCTTCTTTCGGCTGATGATGATGATTATGATGATGTAGTTTCTAAGTTCATCTTGGACATACTGACATCGGTGAAAGAAAAATATGATGAGAAAACCTGTATTTATAATTAATATAAGTCTAAAATCGCCAATCCGCCTTGATTACTAGCCTAGAATTAAGTACAGAATCCATGTTTGTATCACGATGTGGGATTCCACAGTGTAGGATAGGAAGAGTATTGCTTTTAGTATCCAATTGTATTATGATCGAGGACTCTAGCATAAAGCCCGCCACAGACGTAGCTATAATATATATCTTTATTACGTATAAAATATGTGGAAAGATATAGCAAGGCATATTAATATATATTTCAAAAATGTGTAACAAACTACGACCGCAGATGTAATAAGGGCGAAAATATATTATTGTATTATAGCTATCGTGTGTGGGGGCTACGTATGTGACGGGCTTAATATATTTGTCAGTCCCATAGCATTTTCAACCGACTTATTCTTTTTTTGAAAATTCTTTTTTTGATGGATAGGGTATGCCTCAAGGGTGGTCCCATATACATTTTATCGAAATTGATTCATACCTTTTTGAAAAAATCGATAGAAAGCAAAAAAATATACATGGATGATGTTGTAATGTTCTCACCTTGTACTTTTAATCTCTGTTTTGACTGTGTTGCCATTTCTTAATGGATTTGGATGATCAAGAAGTACTAAAAAGCGAAAAATAAAAAAGCTTTTTTACAAAAAAGACAACCGCCTTCAAAAACCAAAAAGTGTAAAATAACTTTAAAACAGAACACACATGATTTTAGTTTCGGAAGTCGATGCCAATACAAAACAACAAATAGAACAGCAAAGCCAGAACAACAATGTCAACTAGACTCATTGCCTTGAATATAATGGCTGTTATCCGTTTATTCTCCTGCTGACTGACCCGTAAGTCTCGTTTTCGCAAGCGCAACTTTGAGCGTGGGGTTTTGGGTTCGATTCCCAGGTCGGGCTTAGTGTTGGGTTCTTTCATTTGGATTTTCGCAGTAGTAGTCCAGTATTTGGAAGTTGGTGGTGTTGTTGTCCCGTGTCTTGCACGTAAAGCCAATGGTCGTAAGGACGTTATCCCCCCCCTGACTTCACTATGCTACATAATAATAACTAGGGACCTGCCTATGCTTCACACGGTTGACAAGCATCGTGATTTCTTTATTATATTAAAAAAATTATATACACACACATAAAAACTTTTCGAAATTAATTCTCTAAACTATTGTGCTAACTGCATTAAAACCTTTAGGCTAATTTAAAATAACAACGCACCATACATACAGACAAACAAGTGACTTTATTTTATACTATTTAAGATTAATATCCGACATATTTAATTTCCAGGTGACCTACGTAACTGTATTTCCATTGAAGAACCCACCAACCAAAAACTTCCGTCAAATAGATATTAGTGGCAACTTAGCTATGATGAAAGGTAAGAACATTTAGTTTGTACAATAGCGTAGTAGATTTCTGTCAACGAAATGTTTTTCGTAATGGGAACCTCAGATTATGAAACGGAAGGCATATAGACCGCGCGGAACACTGAGAGTGAAGCCAAAAAATGAGATGAGAGATGAAAGGTGAGATGGGAACAGTCATTTTAGAGGTTACCTATGACAAATCAACAACCAGCCACAACCAGTCTTATCAAGGGCTTTGGTGTTGCCCAGTAACTGGATTGTGGAGGTCAGATAGGCAGTCGCTCCATGGAAAACACTGGTATTCAGCTGCATTTAGTTAGACTAGAAGCCGACACTCAACATAGTTGGAAAAAGGCTAGCCAGATGATGATGACCTATGACAAACCAAAAACATAAACAAACTTTACCATCTTGCAGATGATGAACAATACACAATTGGATATGTATTAGAAAACAAAATAGAGAGAAACGATCCTTATCAAATTCAACAGTTTGGTGTGGAAGCCGCAAAACTGACATTCCAGAACGAAGCTTTGAAAAAATTAATGGAAGACCCTAATGAGCACTTTGATGCTGTTATTTCTGATTTAATTGAATCAGAAGTATTTGCAGGGTAAGTGAAAAATGTATGCATAGCAACAAGTTCCTGTATTATAATAGATTCAAAGATCCAAGATAAAGAATGGCTGTTTTTAGATAGAGGAGTATGTTAAGACTGATGTATGCGTTGAATGCATTTATAAGAATGTAAGACAGGAGTGTAGTTTTAGCTGGGAAGAGTCCAGCACTGCTCAGACTGGCTCATTTATGAGACAGTCTAAACTTCCAAGAGACTTTCTCATTCCTGCCAAAACAAAACAAATAGTTAGACCGGTGCATGATTTTTTAGCAGCATGTCTACTACATAATGGGTTTCCTTTAATAGGTTTCTGCGGTTAAGAATCTTTATTTTTTAACCGACTTCAAAAAGGAGGAGGTTATCAATTCGAATGTTTATATATATTTTTGTTATGTTGGTTCGGGCATAACTCTGTCATATATAGACGGATTTTAAAAATTCTTTTTTTTTTCGAAATCGGTTTATTCCGGAATGGTCCCATATAAATTTTATCAAAATTGATACAGCCCTTTTTGCGAAAATCAACAAATTCCCAAAAAAAATACTTAGACGACGTTTTAGTTTCTTCAATCTTTGGAGGACTTACAATCTCTTTTAAGTGTGTTGCCGTTTCTTAATGGATTTGGATGTTAAGCCAACACTAAGAAGCGAAAAATAAAAAGTTTTTTTCAAAAAAAATAAAACCGCCTTCAAAAACTAAAAAGTACTAAATAACTTTAGCACAGAACACACATTACTTTACTTTCGGAAGTCGGTGGCAATAAAAAACAACAAACACAAAGCCACCGCCACCGACTTCCGAAAGTAAAGTAATGTGTGTTCTGTGCTAAAGTTATTTAGTACTTTTTAGTTTTTGAAGGCGGTTTTCTTTTTTTTTCTTAATTACAATGGCATCCACTTACAAGACAAAATCAAATGTATTTGTGTGTAACTGTGTAAATGTGACTGATCTTTAAAAATAATGTTTTTAACATCTAGGGATGTTAAAAACATTATTTTTAAAGATCAGTAGAAATGTGTGAGGTAATCTTAATCTCCTTGTTTCCAGGTTAGCGGTTCTATACAACTGTCCAATGATATGGCTGTACTCCATGGGTGCTCATTGGCAAGTGTTAAGGCTTATCGATCGTGCCACGAACCCAGCCTACGACCCTGACTACCTGTCTCCAGCCATGACTCCTTTATCTTTTACGGAGAGGGTCGATGAATTGAAGTCGAGGATCCAATGGCAGCTCCTTAAAACGTAAGTCCAAGGATCAAATGAGGGTACTTGCAAGATGTACTAATAATACTGTACTGTAATGACTTCAATACGCAACACACTGATTGTAACAACCTCGAATTTACCGTGCTGTCTGCCTAGAGTCTCTTTACCATATTGGAATTGGTTTTGATGCATTCAATATTAGTTAAATTAAAGTAAACTGTGCTATCAGTTTACTTTAATTTACAGATTATTTTTGAGGTACATATGCTTTGAAGACACGTCGGTATGATCTTACCGTTTATATACATTATTATTATGTATCAGTTTAACTTCTTAACAGATTCTATACCCAACCCGAAGAACGCAACATTTACGAGCAAACCTTCGGACCGCTGGTTACCAAACGCGGCAGGACACTTCCAGATTACGACGCTGTCATCTTTAACGTTTCGTTGATTTTCGGAAATGAACATGACGCTGTTCGTGATCGTCCGAGCACACCGCAAAACTTTAAGTACATCGGTGGATTCCATATTGAGGAACCTGTGAAACCACTGCCAAAGGTGACTAAATAAAAAGGGAATTTTAAGAAATCAACCAACATTGGACATTATTTTACTTTTGATCATCGAATTCATTATTTATACACAAGCGCCTGATGCAGTAACAATACTCCTAGATATTGTTGTAGTTTGTATTGTCAGGAGCCTTGAATATTGAACTGTAGTATAAATATTGGAGTTTTTGTTATTTTTGAAATTAAGTTAGATAAATTTTGAGTTACATCACGACAAATCGACTACTTTAAGCGCATTATTATTGATAACCTCTTCAACCCCAGTAGTGTCACAAATGATGTTCTTTTTGATAACTTCAAAGCAATCATTTTGATTTTTATAACTTCACACATAGGTTACGTTAATTAAATTAGCCAACATGCCTGCCTAATTAGTATTTAACGAAATTACATTCTGATTTCAGGACTTTCAAGACCTCATAGACAATTCCAAACATGGCGTGATATATTTCAGCATGGGGTCGTTCTTGAAAAGCAACTCTTTACCAAAACCCTTGGTTGCGGAACTTCTGAAGATGTTCGGGGAACTAAAACAGACTGTCATATGGAAATTTGAGACTGACTTGCCAAATGTGCCGAAGAACGTTCACATTGTTAATTGGGCACCACAGCCCAGCATTTTAGGTAGGTACCTAATCATCAACTAACACCAGAAATCCTAGTTTCTAATTGCTTCTCTCCCCTTTAATGTGTTTTCCATTCTACTTATACATTATCTTATAAAGCTGAAGAGTTTGTTAGTGTGTTTGTTTGTTTGTTTGGTTGAACGCGCTAATCTCAGAAACTACTGGTTCGTATTTAAAAAATATTTTTGTGTTAGATAGTCCATTTATCGAGGAAGGCTATAGGCCCATGCGAAGCCGCGTCGGGTCGCTAGTTAGGTATAAATTCGAAAGCTTGTGAGGATGAATGAACGTTTGTTAATTTTTCACTCTCAAACGGCAGAACGAAGCTTAGTTTAGCTAAAAATTTTGCACATATATGGATCTTGATGTAACTTACACATTTGTAGCCCATTTTAGAGTTCCCGTGAAATCATTCCGGATAAATTTTGAAACCTGCAGAAACAGGTAGAATTATAATTTTCCGTTGATCTGGTTGAGCAAGAAAAACCTAATAATATTAACTATTCCAGCTCATCCAAATGTCAGGATGTTCATCACCCACGGAGGCTTACTGTCCTCAATAGAAGCCATTCATTTCGGAGTACCAATCATAGGAGTTCCTGTATTCTTCGACCAGTTCACGAATGTCAACAAAGCAGTAGAAAATGAATACGCTCTAAGAGTTCCGCTGAGTCACAATCTACCAAAGGACTTGAAAGTTGCTATTAATACTATGTTGAAAGATGATTCGTAAGTTTATAACACTTACTGAGATAAAATTATAGGAAGCTATTTCAATGAGATGAACTCAAATTATTTAAATTTGTTCACAGATACGCCAAAAAAGCAAAGGATCTATCCTTCATCTTCCACGACCGACTGACGAAGCCAGGCGCTGAGCTGGCGCATTGGGTCGAACACGTTGTGCGCACGCGCGGCGCCCCTCATTTACGCTCTCCTGCGCTGAGAGTACCTCTCTACCAACGCCTGTATCTTGATTTACTCGCATTAATACTGACGATTGTATCTGTATTATTCTATATTGTCTGCGGAATATTATGTAAAAAGGGTACTATAAAGAATGATCATAAAAAGAGGAACTAATTTAGTGTACCTTTTTTGAGGCTGATATGGTACTACTGTATACTTATCATCGTATTATTATGTTATTGTAGCTTTCAAATCTTAGATTGTATACAGGACATCGTGATGGTGTCTATGTTTAATTATTGAAGGCTCTGCAAAGCGGTCTAAAAAATCTGTTATTAAACTAAAATTGAAAGTTTTTGTAAAATATAAATAAACCTGATGAAACACCAGGAACATAAAAAAAAAATATTATCATTGTCCAATAAATGTAATATGTTGTTAAACTATCAAGTTTTAATAAATGTTATTAAGTTTACTCACTTTCGCCCGCGACTTCGTCCCTAAGTTTTTGATAATAAAATATAGCACTCAGGGATAATTAAGCTATCTAATAGTGAAAGAATTTGCATTGAACTGATTCCCAGGAAAACCGTGTGATTAATAAATTCCAGTTTTTCTCCATTCAATGTAAGATCACATTTACTACTTCTAACATTCGGTAAAGCAAATGTAATACATTTGGTTTTTTTTATTTAGTACCAAACTATTTACCATGAACTAATTTTGGACCTGAAGTATAGAGTTATTCACTTCGTCAAGATTCTGAAAACGTTTTCGAATTTTAAAAATTAATGATGTATCATCTGTAAATAACACCATCTTTGGTTGGTTTTTATGTAATTGGGGTAAATCATTTATATAAACTAAAAATAGAAATGGACCTAATATCGAGCCTTGAGGAACTCCCATAGTCATTTCAGACCCCAAAGAGTTTACGCCGTTAACCTGATCTTTAACCTGTCTGTGTATCTATGATCTAAGTAAATCGAGGGATGTTTTAGTAATCCCGTAGTGCTCCAGTTCCAACAATAGTGTCTCATGGTCAACGCAATGGAACGCCTTTGAGAGTTTGCAAGAAATCCCAATGATTGCTCCCAGGCGTTAAAAATGTTTTTTTATTAGGGTGACACCGGCGCCAGTTGTACAACGTCCTTTGGTGAATCCGTACTGATGATCGTGAAAGATGGAATTTTTATTAAAGTGACGTAACATTTGAACATTTGACCTTTCAAACACCTTACTGAGAACTGGCAGAATCGACACAGGCCTATATTGGGTTCTTTAGACAGTAAAGAACCGCATTTGTACAATGGCACAACTTTTCTGTGTTTCATTAAAACCGGAAAGACTCCTTGGTCCACACTGTTGTTAAATATAAGAGCTACTCGTAAATAGGGCGCAATAGTTTCAATAGTAGACCTACGAACTTTTACAGACATTGCCCAAAGGTCTTCTGTTGATTTAATTTTAAGATTTTTAAAGGCATTTATAACAGCTTGGGGGTTTGTATGTTGAAACCTAAATTCCAAAGGGCATTTTTTAATATTTTTCCTTAGTAAGGCAGCAGAGAGTGCGGGGGAAGAATTTAAAGCCTCAGTAGTTTTAATTGGATATTAGCAAAAAATCTTTCAAATTCCTGAGCTACTTCTTTGTCTGAATGTATAAGGCCATGTGCAGTTCTAAATTAATTTCATTATTACGCTGTTTTTTCCTACCTGTTTCATTATTTATTATTTGCAAAGTAGTTTTTATTTTATCATCAGCCAATTTTATTTTATTACCTACTAATATAAAGAGCTATGGCTATTTTGCAAACACTTTTAAAAAGTTTTGAATATTTTGCAACATACTGGTGAAAGCTTGTAATAATTATGTGTTGCTTTAGGCCATAAAGTTCAAATAGTTTTTGCCTGCTTTTACGAATATCTGGAGTTGCCCAATTACTAAATAAGAGAGAAGAAGAAGAAAGAAGAAGAAGATTCTAAAATCATTGGATTTTTTTGTTGTATGCTCCTCGATTTCTCCTTGATTTCCCTACATAAATTGCTTGCTAAATAAGAGTAGAATAATATGGATAATTAAATGGTATTAATTGGTATGGATAATTTTATTCCATATAGAGGCCACTTCTCTTTTGATCACCACGCTTGCTGAATGCGGGTTGGCGAGACGAACCGAAGTTCAGGTTAGTGTATTTTAATGTGTGTAGTTTAATGATAATGATTGTATGACTCGTATTCAATCCATAGTCTGAACTACGACGAATAATACTGCAAAATAAGTTTATTTCTAGTCTAACGCAAAAAAAACTCAAATTGATTTCCTGATAGCTTGAGCTGTCGAATTTTCGGGACGACGCGACGTTTTAATTACATAAAATTGTGGTTTTAGGTTTAATGGTTTGCTTGTTGACGTTTGATTTGATTTTACTCGACCTTGGCATTATAACTATATTGTAGGTACTCACAGTCAACAGAAAAAGTGGAGGAGTACTCGTATATAGACTTTTAAACAAATTTAAGTAGGTAAGATCTTAAATTAATTTCAAATTTGTAATCTATACTAATATTATAAAGCTGAAGAGTTTGTTTGTTTTCTTGATGTTGCTTTAATGGTTGTCCAAATCTGCAACTATTTATACATACAATAAAATCAAGTCCTATAAGTTGCAATATCTCAAAAACGTTTTGTTCTAGCTCAATACTCAATATCTTTTTGCATTCTAAAATATAATGCAATATGAATAAGCTACTGGATTAAGTAGGAAAAACGAGAAAGACCAGAGTATTACACTTCTATCCATCATAATTTATATAACTAGGTGTATCATATGTATGTAAAGACCATAGACTAGCGACTAGTTAATTATTATGTCAACTGTACACGTATCGACAAATAGTTCGTGTAACTTTTTGTTGATACGCGTGGCTTGCTTTACAACGAAAATTACACTCCGAGCCTTGCGCCGGTGCATAGAAGACGCATTTGCAATTTTTTTTTTCGATCCATCTGAAAGTGTGTAACAATGAAGTTGTTAGTGCTGTTTATCTTAACATACTCTCTTTTTAGTGCAGAAGCATTAAAAGTGTTGATTTTGTTTCCTTATCCTGTTAAAAGTCTGAGTATATTGGGTACAGGAGTTGTGAGGCATCTGCTGAATGCTGGACATGAGGTACTGAACAAATAATTGTAATATGGTATTTACAAGAAGTATTTATATATTTTGATAGTAGACTCTAAAATTAAAACAAAGTAAAAGACGTTTTGTTATAAAAAATACTACGGGTGTAAAAAACTCGAAGTAGATACATGTCACATATTCTACCCATTATTAGGATATTTTAGTTTAGAACGAACCATACCAATATTGTTATTTATTCATTTTCAGCCTGTATTGTCCCACCTCAGGGCAAAGGCAGGGGGGGTATGGTTGGGCCTTCCCAACCATAGTTCCCAACCCTCTCTGTCTAGAGCTAGTGTAGACCAATCCCTCTTGAAAGCATCAAGCTCATCCCGCCATCTTAGCCTGGGTTACCACAATGTCGCTACACGTTTTTCTGGACCATGTGGGTCCAGAAAAACGTGTGTATGGTTGTTTTAGCCTATGATCCATTTGGCATGCAGATGTGGTCGGCCCATTCCCGCTTAAGGCTGCTCTCTCGAAAAAAGCTTGAAAGAAGCATGCAGATGAAGCAACTTTTCGTCGGCATTTACAGAGAAATTACATCTGAAAAAATAGTTAGTAATTTACATGATATGATACGTAATTTGGTTCAGCCACAATTTTTCTATCGGTATCACATAATAAGAAAAAAAATGTCAAATCACCTCCAAATCATTGAGATGAAACCATTTTACTCCTTAATTTCTTATCTAAAGAGTAAAAAAAAAATATCTACTGCTTTGCAATACAAAGGAAAATGATTTGGTTTTGTTACTTTTTACAAATATGTATTATTTTTATTACAATAAATTAAAAATGCGTCCCGATTAAAGACTGCGTGCGTCTACATCACCCCCGCACTCGTCCACAAATTCAGTACGGGCCAAATGCTCAAGGTTATTGGCATGTATACAAGCCTTAAGCTTGGCTGCTTTTTGAGTGACGTCGGCGATTTGTGTCTTGGGGCTCAGCATAGTATTTCTAACGCGGCCCGTTATCTGACTCTTAGGATGCTGCGGTCCATCGCTCGCTGACAAACCTCAGCTTAACAGTCAAAAACCAGGTTTGAGTGCCGTACGTAAAGATAGGGAGAATGCACGTGCCAATCAATGTGTTTATGGCAAATTGGAAGGTCTCCTTTCATGAGAGCCTTCATCGACCAATTATAGCTCTTCCAAGCGTACCATATCAACGAACCTTTATTTTTGGTTACGGAAATATCAAAAGTCAAAGTTTTAACTTTTTTACGAAAACCATTTTAAATGTTTTCTAACTTTAAGCAGAATGTTTTACTTGAGGCACATTGCGCTCTACCCTGAACTTCGGTAACTGCAGCAAAAAAAAACGTCGGAGTTTTTCATCGGAGTTTTTGCTAGGTAGAGCATCTGCTCTACCTAGCAAAAACAATACTCCACAACTTAACAACATACCTAACTATAACTATTATGCCATGTAACAACAAGATAATAATAATAATAATAATAATAATATGTGGGGACATTTTCACACACGGCCATCTGACGTCATAGAAGTCCTATTACGTAAAAAATTGTAAAAATAAATAATTATCGTCTTAACCTATCTAATCCGGTATACGATACTATATTGCTATCTATCATACATAAATATGTACCTACAAATATCATAAGTATATAAAGTATATACATAGTAGTGATAATAAGCTATTTGATTTGGCATATCTACGAATCGGTACACATTAGTGTCCACGCAAGATAATGCGAATTCTTGCGATAACTGCTATGAGAATTTCTATCGTATTGACGGCACCGCACGAATTAATATCCTTCAAAGGCAAAGTCAAAGCATTTATTTCAAATTAAACCATTTACAGGCACTTTTGAATTGTCAAGGAGTTGGTCAGTTAGTCAGAAAGTTGAAGCTAGTTGCTCGTTCCAAAACGTAGGTAGGTCTCTATGGAGAAGAACGAGCAAGAACCTCCACGGATACTCTTTTCAATCAAGTTTTTTACAAAATATTGGTTAGGTACACGATTCTTCTTGCTTTTATATGTAAAAACAATGAAGATAATCTAGCAATACAAAACATAAAAATGAAGCAAGATAAAATCCATGGTAGTTAAGAGCTGACCAATCTCTACCGACAGCGCTTGTTCACAAAAATTAATAATAATAATAATAATAATAATATGAGGGGACATTTTCACACACGGCCATCTGACCCCAAACTAGGGAGACCCTGTACTATGGGTGTCAGACAGCTGATATACATACACAAATACATTTTTTTTTTGTAAATACATACATATATAGATAAACAACACCCAATGGATCAGCACCAGCATTACGCCAACCATTTTTATCGTTGATGTAATCTTCTAACTTATGATATACTTGTCTACATAGTGGGCGTTTAATACATGTTTTAAATGTCTTTCATTCAATTATAGAATATGAAGTGGTATTTTATAATAGCATTTTACACAGTATCCCATAAAAGAAGGATGTATTTTTGACAATCTGAAACTTGGCTGATCTAATTTATTCCTATTTCTAGTATAAATATCATAATAAAAGCAAAAAAGATGAAAAAAGTAACAAAATAAAAAGAAGTGAAGTGATGAAAATAAGTGACAGACATGTCTGTCACTTATTTTAATAAAAAGATGAAGATTTTTTCGAACATGCATAATGTTTTCAAATATATTGACAGGGTACCGTCATGATGTTAACCTGTTTAAACAATTCTCTTAGAGGTTCGCGTCTGCAGAGATTAAAAATGGCTCTGACCATCTGCAGCCCGTCCCCATAGCAAAATACCGTAAGAGATGATGCTATGAAAATAGCTAAAATATACAAGAAAAAAAAACAAACAAACAATCAATCAATCATCATCATCTGGCATTTGACAGACGTGGATACACCACGTATGTCAAATGACAGATTTTTCTGTCAGCGTAAGCGGCTGAACTTAACCGCCCTGCAAGAGAAGTAATAAGTGAGAACCCCGCTGCAGTATCGAATCAAGCGTAATCCCGTAGCGTAGGATAACAGTTTTTTCGACGAATTCCAGTAGTATGTCCTTATTTAATACAACGTTACATTCAGTACTTTTTACGTACGGTTAAGCGAATCTTATGCATCTTTTGCACTCGGTGTCGATTTCTTCTCCACTGGGTAGTTCCGACCACCCGATCCTTGCCCTAGAGGCACCCGGCGGGTATGGCGATACAGGTCAGCTGATTGGGATGGCATGCGATCTTTCTTCGCATGTTATCCTTGGTAGCCTACTTGCTTTTCTTCGACTGATGCTTCGTCGTGCGCGGACGCCGTGACGGATGTGTTGCGGAGGGGGATGGAGTACTACATTCCGTTCTCAGACGTAACAATGTCTGGCGAAGCTCGCCCATGGTTTGGTGCCGAGTGCAATCGCGCTAATGCGCTAAAACATTCAGCGTACCTAGCATGGGTTGACGCCCGCACTCGCAAAGCAAGTGACGTGAGCCAGAAGAAGAGAGCCTTTAACAGGGCTGCCAAGTCTTGCAAGAAGGTGTTGCGGAGAGCTCGGTTTAACCACATTAGCCGAATAGGGAACAAACTTGCTTCATACCCAGCAGGTAGTAAGGCTTTTTGGTCCCTGGCTAAGTCGGTCGAATCGAACTTCTGCCACCCCTCACTACCTCCACTGCTGAGACCCGACGGGTCGCTGGCCCACTCCGCTGAGGAGAAAGCAAACTTGTTCGCCTCTATGTTTGCGGAGTCGTCACGTCTGGATCCTGGTGGCGCGAGACCCCCTGCTTCTCCTGTTGGATGCGAGTCGAGCATGTCGAACATAAGCATCCATCAGAAGGACGTTCTTAGGGTACTGCGTAACCTAGACGTGAACAAGGCTAGTGGCCCCGACGGGATTCCAGCAATTGTACTAAAGACTTGTGCGCCTGAGTTGTCTCCGATCTTGACACGCCTATATCGTCTGTCGTTTGAGACCGGGAAAGTGCCGATGGGTTGGAAGCAAGCTAACGTGCAGCCCGTGCCCAAAAAGGGTAGTCGGGCCGACCCGTCGAATTATAGACCCATTTCAGTAACGTCCATACTTTGTAAAAGTATGGAACGGGTGCTGAATCGTAAGCTCCTGGCATACCTAGAAGCGAATGATATCCTCAGTGACCGACAATACGGCTTCCGCCGAAATCGATCAACTGGGGATCTACTAGCGTATGCCATTCACATCTGGAGTGAGGCCATCGAGAAGCACGGGGAGGCTCTAGCGGTCTCCCTTGACATCTCGAAGGCCTTCGACAGGGTCTGGCACGATAGCCTTATTAATAAGCTTCCTTCCTTCGGTCTGCCCGCCGGTTTGTGTAATTGGATTGCAGATTTCCTGAGGGATCGGTCTATTCGAGTGGTCATAGATGGCTGCTCGTCCGGACTGCTGGATATTAATGCCGGTGTTCCTCAGGGGTCGGTGCTCTCAGCAACATTGTTCCTGCTGCATATTAATGATCTGCTAAAACCCGGTACTTTTGGGTATGCAGACGACAGCACTGTTGCTGAGAGATACGTATCTGATGCACGAGCTGGTGGGTCGCAGATCCGGTCTCTCCGGGAGGCAATGGTTGAACGCTTGAACTTGTCCTTACAGGCTGTCTCTGAATGGGGCGATGCCAATCTGGTCAAGTTCAATGCAGCTAAGACCCAAGCGTGTCTCTTTTCCGCTAAAAAGAGCCAATTCCACCCAGCTCCATCTTTCCGAGGTGTAACCGTGCCGATAACCGACCGACTTGAACTTCTTGGTGTTACGTTGTCATCTACCCTCAATTTTGGCCCTTTCATAGAGGCAAAGGCTCAAGTGGCTGCCAAAAAGTTGGGGATCCTAGCAAAGGTGAGACGGTACTTCACGCCAGAACAGCTACTTAAACTTTATCAAGCGCAAGTTCGATCGTGTATGGAGTACTGTTCTCACCTTTGGGACGGATCTGCTAGATACCAGCTTGATGCCCTTGAGTCAATTGAGAAACGAGCCAAGAGGGTCATTGGCAATGATAGGCTCGTCGAGTCAAAGCTCCAAAGTCGACGCCGAGTTGCTGGCCTGTCGGTTTTCTATCGGTTGCATTTTGGGGAGTGTGCGACGGAATTGCATAATTTAATTCCGCCGAGCCCGTTCCATCATCGGACCACAAGACGTACGGCGATGCGCCACCGGTACATGGTGGACATCCCACACACACGCACAAAACGTTTTGGGAACACATTCATTGTGCGTACTGCTAAGGAGTGGAATTCCCTGCCTGAGTCTGTGTTTCCTGATAGCTACAACCCGGGAGTCTTTAAGTCAAGAGTGAATAGGTTACTTCTAGGCAAGCGTGCTCCATCTTAGACCGCATCATCGCTTCCCATCAGGTGAGATAGTGGTCAAACGCATGCCTATCAAATGATAAAAAAAAAAAAAATAGTTTTCATCTCATATAATTTAAGTGGAACTCTATGTAGGTCACCGGTGACCGACGATTGTGGAGGTTTTACCTTAAACATTTTTGCCCTGGCAGTCAACGTATTAATACTAAATGATTTACAGTAAACCAATTCTGAATCTTAAGTATGGTGTCATTTACGTCGTCAAGGTGCTGTGCCCGTCTATTTACTCTAGAAATCAATGAAGTATCATCAGCAAATAACACTACCTATTTGTCGTTGACTTTTCAATATATGATTTATATAAACTAAGAGGAGAAACGGACCCAATATTGAGCCCTGTGATACCCCCATTTTTACTTTTAAGCCCGATGAATTTATTTACACCGTTTATTTGAACTTGCTGCAGTCTATCACTCAAATATGATTTTACTAAGCTAAGCGCTAACTTGGGTACATATTTGAATTTCGAACATTAAAATGTCTACAGTTAAAATATCAATGTTCAAAATTCCAAAAATAAAAATATCGAACGTCTAAAAATCGAAAATTAAAATAACGAAAGGTTATATTGTCGAATAGATAACCTACGTCCAATATATCTTAAATCTAATTATCGACAAACGTAATATCGAAAGGTTTAAATATCAAAGTACAGAATAACTAATGACCTAAATAACGAAGCACAGAGTATCGAATGTTTGAATTTCGAACATTAAAATACCTACGGGTAAAATGACAATTTTCAAAATATTGAAAATTTTAATATCTATTGTATCATAAGTAACTAAAATCGAAAATTGATAAGCCTAAGCCTAAGCTTAAAATGTCAACATTTATCAGAAAATATATTTCTCCATTTGTGTACAAATGTATTTTATTTTGAGTTTGTTGTGTTTTTTGAACAAAAACCTGAGTTTATCTGTTTTGTTTTTTTCAACCAGATGAAGACGGTCGACTTCAGGGGCACCTCGAGGTTCGGGATAAGTATTAATTTATATGTTATGCTACAAAAGTTAGTGACAGAAACACGTCGTCTTGTCTGCCCTACCCCTAGTGTGTAATTTAAGCCCGAGTAGGCGTGGAGGGGCGAGACGGCTCGCGAGCTGAGGAGGAGGTGGCTTTTACGCCGCCGCGGCTGAGGCTGTCCGGCTAAGACGGCCAACAAGCAGAGGCTGCGGTGATGGGCGTGAAAACGATCGACGACGACAAGCTCGCGTGGGACCGCCGGAGCCCCGCAGCACCGTAGTCGTGACAAAAACCATACCTGCTGCATGTTGCATGCTTGCTTTCATGATGCATGTTAAGTAATGCATGAATAAGTTGTTTGTCAAATAAAAAGTATACGAAACGTTACAATTTGAAATCTACCGATATTTATGAATATTCATAAATAAAATTAATAATATAATTTAGAATCTACCTACATTTTATCACACCATACCACTGGCCATCTCACCTAATCTAACCTAACTCAAATGATTTACAATAGAGGGAATCTGGCGCTCGGGAGCCGCTGCCGCGGCACCGCTCGCAACGCTCGCTCGCCTTCAATGGTACCTATACTTTTAGACCCACCAAACCAACAGGGGTATGGCCAGTGGTATGGTGGACCCACCATTTTTTCCTATGACAAAATTTGTTCGATGTTTTAACAAGTAGGTATTTCAAACGTATTGAACTAAAGTGTATTAAATATTGACATTTTAAGCTTAAACTCTGTCCACTGGCTTAATGGTTTTTTGACAGCTGCAACTAGTGAATAAAATTTATGATTTTTGAAAAACTGATACGCATAACTGTATTTTAATGTCTGTAAGAGGTCATAAATAAGATAATCCAACAAGATAAGGCAGTTTTTATATTTATTTTATAACGCATTTTTAAGTTAACTTAAGGTAATCGGGAATAATTTGATTCTAAGGCAGCTGTCAAAAAACCCTTAACCCAATGGACAGGTTATAGGCATAACAATTTTCGAAATTAGTTACGATATAATCGATATTTAAATTTTCAATGTTTTGAACGTTGATATTTTACCCGTAGGTATTTTAATGTTCAACATTCAAACATTCAATCAATCAATCAGTATATTTATAGTGGATCATAGGTAGGTACATTTGTGATCAGCTATGTCTCGCCCATTGGACTTAAAATAGTTATTTGGAAACATTAAATACAATATTATTACATTTTTGGTACAAATTACTATTAAAAATACAGAAAAACAAAAAAGCACAGAAAAATAGCCGAAGGATTTTAGGTAGGTACACATTACTTAGTTACTAAACGCATCATGACAGGGAGAGACTGTATTGGAGCAGTGATTTATCTGATATAAGGTCTTTTATAGAGTAGTAGGACTTGTTTACTAACAGATCACTCTATTAGATATTTGATTCTCTGTACTTCGGTATTTAGGTCATTAGTTATTCTGTACTTCGATGTACCTTTCGATATTACGTTTGTCGATAATTAGATTTAAGATATCTTGGACGTAGGTTATCTAAGCATTTGTTAGCTTGATGAAAATTCATGTTTTGATTTAAAACAGTTTTCGCGAATTGTATTTGTAACGAAGAACAGTTTTTAAATCTAAAAATAGATTGTGATAGTTTCACACATTCGACAATATAACTTTTCGTTATTTTAATTCTCGGTATTATGGGCGTTCGACATTTTATTTTCGATATCTTGAACATTGGCATTTTAACTGTAGACATTTTAATTTTCGAAATTCTAATATGTACTGCACAACAAAACATCATTATAGTACAAGTTGTCAAAAATATATCTGCTATCTAATAAAACCCTACTTGCTTCGCTCGGTTCTTATGACTTGACAAATTATCGAGGTTTTTTTATTATATTTAAGTTTCATTGAATAATACTGAAGCATAATATTAAACCTTTCGGAATACAAAACTTGGCCTTTCAACATTATTGAATGTAAATAAAGATATGAATAAATACTCAAAATTATGGTGACAAGCGCATCAAAATCCGTAAACCTAGTTTAGAAAGAAAGCAACTTTGTTATACCTATACTATTTAAAGATGATATTATAATGTGTAACTTGTTATATTTCCAGGTGACCTACATAACGGTGTATCCATTGAAGAACCCACCAACTAAAAACTTTCGTCAAATTGATATAAGCAACAACGTGGTTCTGCTAAAAGGTAAGAACCTTAGATTATTGATAGGTCTTCGCGCACTCAGATTAGATACCGCCGACGTACTTGTCAAATGGGACCACAAACAGTAAGCCAAATTCGGCTTACCCGAGCCTGTCTCCTAGCAACCAATGTGTCAGGTGGAAGTGCATGAAAAATACTCTGTAGTATTTTTCATGCAAAATTTTTCACGCACACTCAATATTGAGTTGTCCCATCCACGGAGCTATTGCTTTTAGGTAGTGCGGTAGTGCTCAGGGTCACATACATACATACCATACTTTCACATACATACCATTACTATCTTTTATCCACGATTTCACTCTCGTGAATGTCGGTTATCGCGGATGCAGGCTAAGTCTCAGATAAATATTTATTCATGTCTTTCTCCAGGATTCTGGCTATTTTCGTACGAAATTTCATCAAAATAGGTGCAGCTGTTATGTAGTGAAAACGTAACTGACAGACTGAGTTACTTTTGCATATTTAATATTAAGTAAGGGATTCACCCATACTAATATTCTATATGTAAAAGGATTAAGTATGGATGGAAAAAACTTATCGTAAAAACGATACCTTTTTACAGGAGATGATTCACAAAAATTGGGATATGTACTGGAAAACGAAACAAAAAGGACCGATCCTTATCAAATGCAAATACTTTGTCAAGAATCCGCAAGACTAACCTTCCAGAACGAAAACGTCAAAAAACTCATAGAAGACCCAAATGAACACTTTGATGCTGTTATTACTGATTTCGTAGAATCTGAAACATTTGCAGGGTGAGTAAAGACAAATGTCAGAATCGGCAGACCAAGGCCATTTGGCAAGGCTAAAATGTTTAAGACAGACAGAGGGGTACATCGTTTAAAGCCTATTTTCGTGTATCAGTTACAAAAGCAATATTTACTCTCTTCTCAAGTCAGATAGCTACTTTTATTATAATATTTACTGTTCTGTCTCCTGTTTGATTTGGAGGAAAGTGGAAAATATAGATTTCTTACTGCTAAGCTGTTTTTTTCTGATTAATTTCATTGCGGGGTCCAAGACAGTTGAAACGATTCTCCGGGACTCGTCGAGCTTAATTGTTTCGGCGCTTTTCTAGTGGTCGCCTCTGTTGATTCTGGCTTTAAGAAGTTGCAGTGACTTAGAAGTAGTGTGACGGGTTTGTGCCATTATAAAAATATTATTTACAAGAAATTGCTATGTGGCCTCTATCTATCCTCAAAATTTCAACTATGCTAAAATGACGGTGGCCACTCTGAAATCCCAATCCATAAGCGAAGTTTTCTTTGAAGACGCAGTATACTCTGTCCTTAACCAAAGGTAGAACCAAACTACCTTCTGGTTTTAATTTTATCTGTTTTATTTATTCAGTGTCCGCACGAGCTATGAAAGTATGGTAGGTAACTCATAACATTATAAGAAGAGCAGCCTTACTGTCAGCCTGCGAATTATATCAGATAGAGGGTTTCCGGTCATTGAAGGATTTTTTCCAAGACGCCTCATGGGGGAGGCCTTTATTCAACAGTGGACGTTTTCCGGCAAATGATGATGATTATGATGAAGGATTTTTTCAAATATTATTTTATTGATATATGAACACTTAATAGACCAACAACAATATCAAAATACTGAAGTCATCATAATTTTCTTCTTGTTTCAGGTTAGCGGTTCTGTACGACTGCCCAATGATATGGCTGTACTCCATGGGTGCTCATTGGCAAGTGTTAAGACTTATCGACCGTGCCACGAACCCTGCCTATGCCCCCGACTACCTATCTCCAGCTATGACACCTTTATCTTTTACAGAAAGAGTCAATGAATTGTGGGCGAGGATCAAGTGGCAGTTCCGTAAAACGTAAGTACAAGAAGCAAAACCAGGACGTGCTAATGAATTCAATATTGAAAGCACTGATCGTAACTACATCTTATTTGACGTGCTATAGCCCTTTAGGCCTTATGTCTTTTTAACAAATTGGAATTGGTTTCGATGCTGTCAATGTCAGTTATAAGAAAGATTATTTTGTTTCTTGTGTCGATACTTATTCTTTGAGCAGGCCAGTATGATCTCTCTGTCTTAACACATTCTTATCAGTAGTATCACTTATTTTTCAGAATCATTATCCAACCCGAGGAACGCAAAATCTACGAGCAAACTTTCGGACCGCTGGTCGCAAAACGCAGCAGGACACTTCCAGATTATGAAGATGTCATCTTTAACGCTTCATTGATCTTCGGAAATGAGCATGACGCTGTTCGTGATCGTCCGAGCACGCCCCAGAACTTTAAGTATATAGGTGGGTTCCATATTGAAGAACCTGTGAAACCACTGCCAAAGGTGATTAAATAAGAAAGAATTATCATTGAATATAAACATTCAATCAATTGACAATTACATTCATTTTATTTTTGGTCATCTACCTACATTTACTTTGCATGCACAAGAGCTTATTGCAGTACCAATACTCCTAGATATCGTTCGTATTGGTAGAAGCCGTGAATGATTTTAACGTGAACAGTAGTATAAATAAACAAGTTTTTATTATTGTCAAAGTTAGTTAAATATTGAGCTGCATCACGACAAATCGACAATATGGCTTCATTATCGATAACCTCTTTAACACCGTTAGATTCATAGATTGTGTTCTTTTGTAACTTCAAAGCAATCATTTTGCTAACGCAATTAACATTTTGCTCTTTTCAGGACTTTCAAGGTCTCATAGACAATTCCAAACATGGCGTGATATATTTCAGCATGGGATCGTTCCTAAATAGCAACTCTTTACCAAAACCCTTGGTTGCGGAACTTCTGAAGATGTTCGGGGAATTAAAACAGACTGTTATATGGAAATTCGAGACTGACTTGCCAAATGTGCCGAAGAACGTTCATATTGTTCATTGGGCACCACAGCCTAGCATTTTAGGTACATAATGAACCAACCAACGCTAGAAATCAAGGCCACTAAGTAGAAAAACTTTTTTTTGTATAGGCAACCGCCTTCAAAAACGAAAAAGAAAAAAATAACTTTAATTTCGGAAATGCCAATCAATATAAAGCAACAAACAGGCCCGCAGCCGCCGACTTGCGAAATTAAAGATATTTTTTACTTTTTCAAGGTGGTTTACATTTTTGTAAAAAAAAGTTTTCCTGTGGGGCTCGTATTTTTTGCAAAAATATATTTTTTTCTCTTTTCAGTATCTAATTAGTAATACCAAACAAATTAAGTCATCCCTAAATTTTCCACCCTTTGAGGTGGAATATTTTTATATTAATATAGGTACTGTAAAAATAAAAGCGTGATCAAAAATAAAAATACGTGTCGAATTGAAAAACCCCTGCCTTTGTTGAAGTTAACATGCAAGATTAAAATTAATTTTAACTTTTTAGTCTTTGAAGGCAGTTGTACTCATCAATAGAACTGTAATATATACATTTTTTGTAGTTCTATAGATTTGTCCCACTCGTGGGACAGGCCCTCCATGCCTTCCATCTTTGGATTTGCACCAGTTATGGAGGAATCCGTCCAGTTCGTCCCGCCATCTATTTCGTGGCCTGCTCCGACCTCATCTTACTATCTCATGGCACCAGTTCTGTGTCACCTGAGCACAGTTGGGCACCCTCATGAGCCACGTCTGCTGTCCCTGTTTCGGAGCGTAGTATAGTGTTTCGAGCGTTAATTTAACGCCTAGTATACTGCGCCCCATTGCTCGTTGGCAAACCTCGAGTTTGGATCTGAGAATTAGTCAAAGACCAAATCTGTGCGCCATATGTTAAGATGGAGAGAATACATATGACCCATGAGCATCCGTTTCAGTGACATGAACATAAAAAAAATATTGAGCACAAAACAATATATTAATACGTTGGTCCATCTCCAAAATTATAAATATGGGAACAAAAACCTGATGATGATGATTTCTTATTACTTATTTCAGCTCATCCAAATGTCAGGATGTTCATCACCCACGGAGGCTTGCTGTCCTCAATAGAAGCCATTCACTTCGGAGTACCAATCATAGGAGTTCCTGTATTCTTTGACCAGTTTACGAATGTCAACAAAGCAGTACAAAATCAATTCGCTCTAAGAGTTCCGCTGAGTCACAATCTACCTAAGGACTTGAAAGTTGCTATAAATGTTATGTTGGAAGACGATTCGTAAGTTTATAACACTTACCTACTGACATAAAATTTTAGGAAGCTATTCTAACAAGATGTACTCTATTTTTTTTTCCACAGCTACGCAAAAAAAGCAAAAGATCTGTCCTTCATCTTCCACGACCGACTCACGAAGCCAGGCGCTGAGCTGGCGCACTGGGTCGAACACGTTGTGCGCACGCGTGGCGCCCCTCACCTGCGCTCTCCTGCGCTGAGAGTACCTCTCTACCAACGCCTGTATCTTGATCTACTCGTATTAATACTGACTATTGTATCTGTATTATTCTATATTGTCTGCAGAATATGTAAGAAGAGTACTAAGAAGAATGATCAGAAGAAGAGGAACTAATTGAATGTAGTTTATTTGAGACTGATACGATACTACGTCGTGTTATAATGATATTAGAATCTTCAAATCTTAGATTTTATACAAATCATCGTGGTGGTGTCTATGTTTAAAAACCAAAGGCTCCACGAGGCGGTCAAAAAAAATCTGTTTATAAGCTAAATTGAAAGTTTATTGTAAAACATAAATAAACCAGATTCCAGAAACACTAGAAACATCTAAAAAAATAACGTTGCCCATTAAATGAAATGTGTTGTTAACCTATCAACTTTGAATAAAATTAGTTTAGAATAAATAAAGTGTTTTATTTATTACTCGTTTCCACCCGCGACTCCCCTCGTCAATTTCTTACGAATTCTTACTAGTTTGATAATAAAATATAGCCAATGTTTTGCCGACCCCAAGTAACATGGGATAAGGGAAGGAATATGATGGTTTATTTGTTGATGTTTGATTTGATTTTAATTACTCTGATGATTTTACTCGACCTTGGCATTATAATTATAATGTAGGTACCTACAGTCAACAGAAAAAGCGCTTGTAAATAATAATAATCATTATTTCAAGCAACAAGACTCATAGTGTTAGTTACAAAATAATTACAAACTACGTTAGTAACACTTGCACAAAAACAGAATCAGAAGCAGTTTATGACATCACTGCTGCAATATGCAGCAGTGATTCATAAACACACAATCAAGCCTACTCGCTGTCATACACATGATGCTGTTGGCGCTGCCCGGCACCTTACGGACCAAGGACGCACACCGCTTCCGCATCACCGAATAAAAACAATCCACACGAGCTTCAGCGAACATCCCTGGAGCGCTGCAGTATCGGGTCAACCCCAACAATAGCCTGAAAGCGGTATTGTATTGGACGCGAAGGGCGGCGTATGACTTTTGAGTATAATGAATCCACAGGCAGCAAGTGTAGAATGATATGCAGAACAATATTCTGGAACACCACGCTGCGTTCCAAAACAGGCATGACAGACGTGGGCAATAATGATTGGTGGTGGGCAAATATTGTGTGTTTGTCCTCTTAAGAGGCAGGCCTTAACCTGCGGACAATCATATTACCTCTCACACACGGCGCCCTCCGCTCCCTGTCTATATCCTCATCGTCCTTGAGGTTGGTGGTCAATAAGTGACCCAGATATTTAAACCTCACAAGGGGTGTACCATTCAACTTCACTATACTACCATCCAAACTTCGATTTATAAAAGAATTATCATCCATAGTTGCCAAATTGTCCTATAAATCAAGACTATGTTATAATGGGAGATATGAATATAGACCTAAATTTATATAACCCCATAGTAAAACAATATTTATATTCATTGTGCACCCTGGGATGTCATTGGTATTAGTTCTTATACACGTATAAAAAACTACGATGATAGGATAGCAAAGTCATGTCATAGGTCATGTGTTTATTCGCAATGCTAGTTCAGATAACATTTATATACAGCTGTTGTTAATACTTCGCCGGCCGACCACTGCATAACCGGTTGTGCGATAATGAGCGCACTTAACAAGCTTGACTTACACTCTTCTAGGCAATTAATAACAAAGATAGATAATCGAAGAGTGAACAGTGAATTGAATAATATCAACTGAAGTATACATCTTCAATACAGTTGCACAAATTAAATTGTTAGGTTCATACATACTAAATTTAATAATATATAGTTAGTAAAAGTTGTTTCAGTAAACGTAAAACATGTATGTACAGAGGCCAGCACATCAAGCTACTACAATCTGTCAAATTTCTTTGATAGAATTTCAACTTTATTATAAAAGTATAAGGTTCATATTTAATTGGGAAAATTTGATAGTTAGGTATGGCTTGATGTGCTGGCGTCTGTACGTGGGCCAATAAAAGACTTAAAAATATGTGTATGGAGCGTGATTTCACCATCATCATAATATAAAATATTTGGCATAAAGATGAAAATAACCCACAAAAAAGATTGTTAAATAATAAATATAGAATTAACACAAACAAATACACACAATATATAAAAATAAACAAACAATGAAGTTTCTCAAAATTTCGAAAACAGCAAAAAGATTTGGGAGTAATGTGAATAGTCTAACCGGCAAAATTATGCAAAGTATTGGACACTTATTACTGATAACTTTTCGAACGAATCCTATAACATCAGCAAACACTTTTATGACAGAATTTTAATAATAATATTAAGAACTTAAGCAGTCACTACCTCTTTTAGATAAACTGTCGTACGAGATAGTTCCCGAGTTAAACCGGCGCGGCGCGGGAAGATATAGTTGAACGAATTATCAGACAACTGAACGATAGGAAAAACCCCGGGTAACGACGGGATACGAGCTAGAAATAATCAAATATTCAAAAACAAACAATAAAATAAATTGTGTAATAGTGTAGTCACAATTTCGGACCCTAACGAACACAGACGAGAAAAACCAGAGTATTACACATCTATCTATCATACATAAGTAGATTAATTATAATTTTATTATGTAAATACTATCGACTGCTTAATTATTGTGTCAACTATATGCACAAACTCACTGTTGATACGTCTAGCTTGCTATACAACGAAAATTACTCCCAGACAAGCGCGGGCGCATAGAAGACGCGTTTTCAATATGTATATTTTTTTTGTTGATCGATTTGAAAGTGTGCAACAATGAATTTGTTAGTGCTGTTTTTCCTAATCTACTCTCTTTTTAGTGCAGAAGCATTAAAAGTGTTGGTTTTGTTTCCTCTTCCTGTAAAGAGTCTGAGTATATTAGGTACAGGAGCTGTGAGGCATCTGCTGAATGCTGGACATGAGGTACTGAACAAATAATAGGGTATTTTACTCTATACGAGAAAAAATCTATAAACATGTTATTGAGACAGTTTAGGCATAAATCAGTTGGAAAATGTAAGTTTTAGTAAAATATTTTATTAAATTCAATTCACAGTTTTCAGTATTTTTAATCTGTTATAAAACACCATGAAATAGTAGCGGCCATGTTATTACGCCGTACGGCTGTGTAAACAAAAAATTGTCAACTGTCAGTCAACCGATTGTCGTATATAGGCTTTGTACTTTTATTATTTTCGTAACCAACGTAATTTTTTAATTATTACACCTATTACAAAATATGCTTATAATTATTTTTAAATGATATACTATTATCATATTTAATATGAGCGCATTTGATACAAAACGAACTGACGTCATTTCCGCTGGGCAATATGGCGTCCAGTAAGAGGCGTTCTCGTCGCACTACGCGCGAAATTTGAAAATTTAAATTTTGATGTATTTTTATGGCACTTAACGATTGAATAAAAAATTTGTGCTTTTTTTGGTGGCATATTAGCACTACAGAGTTTCATTGAGACACTTTTCAAAAATGGGTGTAATACCCTATTGTGATATGGTATTTGCAGGAAGTATTTATACATTTTAATAGTTTACTCTGAAATTAAAATAAAGAACAAGACGCTACGTTAAAAAAAATACTACGGGTGTAAAAAAGAACGAAGTAGATACATATCACATATTCTACCCATTATTAGGATATTTTTTTTTAGAACGGACCATACCAATATTATAATTGATTTATTTTCAGCCTGTATCGTCCCACTGCAGGTCAAAGGTCTCCTTTTATCCTTCCCAACCCCTTCTGTATAGAGCTAATGCGGAGTTGCGGACCAATCCTTCTTGTAAGCATTAACCTCATCCCGCCATCTTCGCCTAGGTCTACCACGATGTCACTGGACGCCTACCGGGACCCCCATTATGATTGTTTTAGCACATGATCCGTTTGGCATGCGGCAGATGTGGACGGCCCAGTTCCACATAAGCTTGGCTGCTTTTTGCGTGATGTCGGCGATGTGTGTCTTGGAGCGCAGCACCGTATTTCTAATGCGGTTCGTTAATCTGACTCTTAAGATGCAGAGCTCCATCGCTCGGTAGCAAACCTTAGTCAAATACCAGGTTTGAGCGACGTACGTAAGGATAGGGAGAACGCACATGTCCATCAATTTTTGTTTATGGCAAAATTGGAAGGTCTCCTTTCATGAGAGCTTTCATCGACCAATAGCTTTTTCAAGCGTAACCATACTAAGGAACCTTTAGTTTTGGTTACGGAAATATCAATGGTCAAAGTTTTATCTACGGAGATTTTTATAGAATAGCACTGCAAGTCTGCGCTCAGTCATATCATCGCATATAAAATGACTATAACAAGTCATTAAGATGTCGTAGTGTATAGTGGAACTAGCTTTTTGGTGTAGGTATAAGCAAAAATTATGGCATAGTGGCATGCATAAGTGTACAACAAAACATTATAAGTACATAAAAGTCTAAGTTATCAAAAATTTCTCTGTAATCTAATAAAAAACCAACTTGTTTCGCTCGGTGCTTATAAGTTGACAAATTATCTAGGTATTTTTATTATATTTAAGTTTCATAACACTGCAATATACATAATATTAAACCTATCGGAATGAAGAACTTCAACTTGCAACATTATGAAATGCAAATAAAGAGATGACTATGGATAAATACTCAAAATTGTGGTTGCAACCGCATCAAAATCTGTAAGCCTAGTTTAGAAGAGAAACGCACCATACCAGCCGACAGACACAAAAAGCAAGTTTGTTTTATTGTATTCTTTCAATGCTATTATTTTATTGTTGTAGGGGGTTCTTTTCGAAGGGATGTAAGTCACCAGTTCCGGCACGGGATAAGTCTTGAGATCGTAGGCAAATATCTGGGAGCACGGTATTGCCCCCGCCAAGACGCGCCAAGTTAACCGCAAGGGCACTACCTACTTATTCTCGAAGCGCTTCGTCGTTTTTTTGAACCCTCATAACTTGGGTTTGGACTATATCAGATAAACAAAATTCTCAGGAGATGATGTCTATAGTGAATTTATTAAAAATATAAAGTTTAAATTACATTCATCGTTTTAATTTTTCGTTCTTTTTCATTCTGAAAAAACCCCAATTTTGTCACTGACTCACTCACTGATGGTCATCAAAATTCTCAGGTAGGCTTGGCCTTTTCGCTATCGTCACATCACATGGCCGTACGGTGAAAAATGTATTCACTGTTCATTACTTATCTGTTTTTGTAGTAACGAAATGGCCAAACCACATATTTTGACTAAGGTAAAGTTTTTGAAGTTAGGGCTTGTAGAGTTAGGGCGTGTAGAGTTAGAAGCTTAGGTCTACATAAGATCTGATAACTTTTTGACAGTGCGAGGCATATGGTCTCATCTTGGCAACATTTTACATAAAAATGTTTTTGGTGGGATTTATTTTACTTCTACAGACAGGTTTTTATAGCTAGGGCCGTTCCACTCTGCCTTTTCCCGGTAGGGATGAAGGAGGGGAAGAGGGGACCTATGACAAAATTATCAGAGTACTTTTCAACTTAGCAGTGGGGTCCCATGCAGTTATTTCAGGGGGACGTAACTGTCAAATGCAGCACTGGTTCAGTCTTACAAAATAAAAATATCCTAAGAGAAGTCATTAAATCACGGAGACTCTTAATTCCGCGATTCAGAAAAGTGACGTCACGCGACAGTGCCATCTAGTATCGACGAGCGGCATGTTGTAGTGCAATGTATCTCTCTTAGGGGGGGACTAGAGGGCGCTGGCGAATAATAATTTTGCTACAACCTGTATTTTTTTTAATTTCCAGGTAATCTACATAAGTGTATATCCATTGAAGAACCCACCAACTGAAAACTTCCGCCAAATTAATATAAGCAGCAACGTGGTTCTGCTAAAAGGTAAAAACATTTCGTTCGTGTGCAGGGGCTGTATTAATGCCGTCATTGGTCTGTTGCGAAAAGGGGATAGTGTATAGCTCCGTCTCTCTCTCTCGCACTGGCAAAATGATGACATTAATGATTCTTAATACAGCCCCTGCTATGAGTTACTTTATTTTCATACTTAAGCCTGCGATTTTGTCTGCATAGACATCGGTATTAAGCCAAATTCCCAAATTATCCCATCCTCCAACCTTTTCATACTGAGATACCTCCGTGCCTCGGAAAGCACGTAAAGCTGTTGGTCCGAGCTGTCATTCTAAGATCTTTGACAGTCGTTATGTGTCATCAGAAATCAGAAAGCCTGGGAACCAGTCTTACCAAGGGATATCGTGTTACCAGTAACTGGATTGTGGAGGTCAGTCGCTACATGTAAAACACTGTTATTCGGCTGCATCCGGTTAGACTTGAAGCATAACATTTGGGAAAAAGGCTAGGCCAGGAGTAACTCCAGTTCCCGCGACCCCCGACGTAGGTGTGAGATGGAACACCGGGGTGGTTTTTAGTCAGTAAGAGTCTGACAGACACATTATCCAACCAGAACCAAAAAAAAAAAGAGGTCGGCAACCTGCGGCACGCGGGCTGATGCAGCTCTTTCGATGTGAAGTTGCGGCTCTTCGGTTCCATAAGCAATCGTTCATTATTT
Source organism: Charanyca ferruginea (assembly GCA_947361185.1). Lineage (NCBI taxonomy): Eukaryota > Metazoa > Arthropoda > Insecta > Lepidoptera > Noctuidae > Charanyca > Charanyca ferruginea. Next base: position 15,061,607 of record OX376077.1, on the reverse strand, counting down.
TATTTTCCACAATCATGGTGACAATTAATGAATAGAACTTTTAGTGGCTCTTTAAAAACTGCAAAATGTTGTAAATTGTAACTATGGGCTCTTTCGTTCCAAAAGGTTGCCGACCCCTGGGCTAGGCAGATGATAAAATATATGAAGACCTTATTTACTTAACACAAACTGTAAGAAAATCTCGAATTTTCAAAAACTTATTGCGAGATATACGGGGTGGGGATGGCAATAGCACAAAAAAATATCATTATAAGATTTGGTTATTTAGTGTAATTGTTTTTATTGAGCATTAATAATATTAAATTATGATGCCAGAAGTTGCCGCTCTTCTCACAAGTTAGAAAAACCAATATTTCATGTGGTGTTTTATTTTGATTACATTTATATTCTTTAGACATAGTTAAGCTCAATCAATTACTGATAAACACGCTTTTATCTGAGTAATGACGGTGGTCGGTGTCAATGTGACATTCACAAGACACTCATGACTTCCCTTTGGTTTGTATCGTTTCTTATCATAAACTAGTATATTTATAAATGTGTGAATTCTATAGACTTGACTAGACATCTATAGATTCTTATCTACACTATGATACTAAATTATCTCTACTTATTTGTTAATTGTTGTATCCGGGTTATTGCACACATACGGATTTATCGATGATTTGTAAGAAAACTCATTTTCACCGAACGTATTCAAATGTGATATTAGGCAGTGAAAACGATTCACCAGATCACCGTAAGGGCTTTTGCACACGGTGTATTTTAAACGCGCCGTCGGTCGACACGCGTTTTAGGAATACGCTTCGTTACTTTATTAAAATAATAGTAATACCCCTACTTAAGAGGAAATACTACGGGCTAGAGAATTGAAAATTAGGTATTTGTAAAATCTATTGCTGTCGCGCGATGCCCGAACATGAACCGCAGAGTGCGATAGAGACAACTGCAGCTTTGACCGAAAATACCTATTAAAAGTGCACAAAATCAATGATTCGTAGTCCTCTGATTTCTTCTCCAAAACTTAACCGATTTAATTGTTTTTTTCATTAAAAAATAAAGAAAGGCTTTTGCCGTGTTCCTATGTTTTCTATTTTTTATATAATCAAGTCAAAGGACATGTTTTATTTTTGGCCATTAGATGTACATTTATCGAAAAAGAGACAAAAATACCAAGTATTGAGGAAAAATATTCTTTCGTGAATTTAAGCCTGATTTGTTATGTACAAAAAGCAATAGTTTTTCAATAATTGCCATATTTATTCAACATGGCGTCTCATAGTTTGCATAGCCTGCTTTCGTTCTGAAATCATGTCACATCAAAAAATTATATCACGTAGACGTTACGTTCGAAAGGTATGTGTTCTTGTACTATTAACAGTTATTATTATTCTTTTGAACATTTATTCGGATAAATATAAGCAAGTGTGTCGATTTTATCGTTAAATAAATATGTATTCTACTTTTCTGAAGAGTACTTCTGAACGAAAAATTCAAAATGACATTTTATTTTGACATAAACATAACTGAGTGTCACGTCAGTGTCAGTCAAATATCAATTTGAAAGTTAGACAAACGTCATAACTGCAACCGCATTGCTGTCAAAACTCTCACGGCAAACGTCAACCGCTTTTAATTTTTTATTATGTACATATAAAACATTTGATATTATGAAAAAAATGTTACTTCATTCTATTCAGATGTTAGTTTCCTACCTTTCCTAAAAGGTACATGTTATGGCCGGAGTCTCATACAAAAATGAAACATCTCCTTTGTTTTCTGAATGTTTGAACACAGCGGAAAATCATGCCAATTTTTTAGGTTTTTGAATATTCATATCTCTTTTAATAATAAATTTATGAGAAAACAGAAAACATAGGGACATGCCAATAGAAGCCATGGATATTAAAAAAAAAATTGATCTTCTAGCATTATCCAGGGAGGAAACAGGAGACTAAGTTTGTATGGAAAAACGGCCCTTGTGTTTCCTCTTAACAATAATAATAACAACAGTGGGACAACAATAGCCAATTATTATTATTATTAAGTAAATTACGTAGACTGCAGGCGGAGGTTCGAAAAAAAACCAAAAGTTAATTAAGACTAATTTATTTTAAATATAAAAATTACAATTAATTGGGTGAAACCTATTCGATGCGAGAATATGGAATGACCAAAACTTGTTAAAAATAACTTATTGCTAATGTCGAATTTTGCTGCGCGTCGGCGGCTCGTGGCTGGCCCGTGTGTCGACGATGCAGTTTTCGTCCGTCCGGCGTAAACACGATGAATTGCAAGCTCGGCGATATTAATTAGTGATCCGTACTGCATAAGCGTTCTTCGTTAAGGGTCCGTACTTAACACCTCCCCCCGAAGATCAGCAACTATTTGATCATGTTAAGAGAAAATGTTGCTGGAGTGTCATCTCGTTTCTTGGGATCTCTTGTCATCTCTTCATATGTATGAATCTTGAGAGTTTGCTGCTTTTCTTTGTTATCTGCTCTGAGATTCCAACATTTATATCTGCGGCTTATCGCTAAGATTATGAGTGCGACTACGCATATTGCAAAGATGTAGAATGGTATGGTTGTATGGTATAGGACAACCGGTTGAGACTTTTCTATCTGCAGAGGGCTTTCCATCATTACTTTTCTCTGGATGCTGTGAAGTTCTTTCAAGTCGACTGAATTGAAGCCGATGATGTGCGTAGAAACGTTCATCTCATTCATGTCGTTGTATGGGATCTTCGATAGCTTGAGAGGCTGGCCTTTAATTTCATTGCTGTCGTTGATGATGGTGAATTCTGAAGTTTGCAGGTAGCAGTCCACAGGAATGGTGACAAGATAACTGCCTTGTAGGGTGTTGTAGTCTTTTCTTCCACATGCTAGTTGTACTTTAGTCGGTTGTGGTAATGACAGTACGTAGTGCTGGTCATCTAACTTTTCAACTGCTTCTTTGGAAAGTGAAATCTTGGCGAAGTGGCAGGTGTCTTCTAGATCTTGATTGATGATGAGCTCCTGGATACAGTCTGGCTTAGTCTTGATTTGATGACTCGTCTTCTTTTCACAGAGATGTATGTTACTATACTTCGGGCATTCGGCCTCTATGTACACGAATGATTTCTCGTTGGTTGCTATGTAGGGAGTAGGAGGTACAAGGGCAAGCTGTTTCTTATTAGGTACAATAGATAGTCTGTATAAGTCGTAGGAGTCTATGGAAACTATGGGGAAACTGTAAACGATAACTATTCTTTTCTCAATAAAGTAGGAACCTGGTTTAATAAGATTATAATATTCTCTTAACTCTAAATTTAAGACCTGATCTTGATTATATATTGATTTTAATTTATCTATCATGGTTTTCAATACTTCTATGTCAATCATGGAATGGTGAGTGCTAGACGCGCGTATAAATGCCATTATATTTTCTAATCTAACTATTTCTAACATTAGATCTTCTACGTTGTTAGTAATTATTCCTAAGATTTGGGCAAACTTTGCAAATTTGATTAAACTGTAATCTCTGTATGCACTTTTCTCAAGTAGTAACTCTAAAGTTGCGTTAATCATTTCCTGATTTTTAGTTAGCTGGTCTAATATGGTACTATGTTGGGACATCCATTCTTTACTAAGACTGATGTGGTTATTAAATTCTGAAACTACTTTATTTTCGTTATTTTGTAAAGTTTTTATTGCTTCGTCATATTTTAGGGCATCTAGGTAGTCTAAGTTGCCAGTAACGCTTTTTATTACTGACCCAAGGCTATCCACAAGACCTCGTTTGACTCTAGCAGGTTCTAAAGATCTAACTTGCTTTATTACTTTGTCGAGCTTGTTAGTAAGATAGTCGACCTGATATTCGTAGAGCATGTAAGTCTCGTTACTAAGTCTGGTTCTAAAGGTTTGAAGTTGCGTTTGTACAGAGTTTATTTTGTCTTCTATGTCAGTTAATTGTATGTACTGTATAAATGAATGGTAATGAGTGGTTAGTCTAGTCGGTCCTAATTTATATGGTAGTAATCCTGGTCCATCAGCTAGGGTCTCAAGTCTTATCTCTTGAGGGTGCGTCACGTGGATTGTCAGTAGCAGCAGAAATCTGTAACAATTGGTTACCTTTAGGTACGCGTTTTAGCCTGGCTTTGGCTACGGGACCTCGCTTCTTTGAAGTATATATATGTATTGGTAAGTCAGCTAGTACAGTATCTTGCGTGTAGCGTGGTGCGGTCTTCTGACGATTGGCGAAGGGGTTCTTAATAAAAAACCTGTTGTTGAGGGGCATATTCTACTTCTGGCTCACGAGTCTTATTTCTATTTTCTATTAGTGCTGTCCGATTAGCGAGGGATGATTCATTTATGATATCATAGACCTGTTTCATCTGTTGCTTATGATTTTGAGCGTACTGCTGTAAGATGTGCTCTGTAAAGTCTATATCTATCGGGTCTCTAGGGTCAAAATGTCCGGTCAATAGGTCAAAAGGTCTGCACTTAGTAAAACTGTGGATGGAGCTGTTATATGCTATGATTGCGTATGGCATGAGGTTCACAATTGGTTCATCTTTATGTTGTAGTTTAAGGATCCTAATGTGCTCTAATAACGTCAAATGAAAGCGTTCGATGTTACCATTGTCGTTTGGGCTATGAGGTAAAACTTTATGATGTATTATTTTATGGAGTCGTGTAAATTCGGAGAAGAGTTGGTTGGTGAATTCGGTGCCATTGTCAGTAATGATAGTCATAGGTAGTCCATGATGGGTACAGTAACGTAGCAAGGCTTGTAGAATGCTAATAGCGGTTCCGTCTCGTAAGTGATAAGCTTGTCCGTATTTTGTGAAAACGTCAATGAAAGTCACATACTTTTCATTCTGAACTGTAAAAAGGTCCATATGAATAATTTCAAGGGGTTTAGTGGCTGGAGGAACTATATTAAATTGTGGTCTGATTGGATTTCGGTCATATTTAGCTTGTCCACAGATGGTACATTCATTGATGAACTTGGTAATTTGTTCTTTCATCTTTGGCCAGTAGTACTTTCGTGAAAGGGCCAAGTGACATTCATTTATTCCGCGGTGGTTTGTCTTACCGTCATGATAGTGTCGAATAATGTCTTGTTGTCGCAAGTATTCTTTAACATTTTCCAGTTCTACTTTAGTTAGTACCAAGTTAAGTGAGGAGCTTTTAAATTTATCTTGTATGATGGGAATTATCGAATACATTTGCAATGGGGGATTTATCAAAATTGCTGTTTTAACCTTCGGGTTTACATATTCCTTGATAGCATTAACAACGTCGTTTTCTAAATTTGATTCAGAAAGTTGGATTGCCATTCGCGTGTGATTTTCAAAAGGTTTAGTTACTGTCGGTCGGCGTTTAACGTCATTAACAACTGTGAAGTAAATCTGTCGGTGGAACTTATTAAGTGGCTCATCTGTAATGGGAACTTCTAGTATGGGATGTTCATTACTAGTATGTACGGTGTCAGTCGAGGAGTTTGTCTGCTGAGGTGGTGTCCCTGATGGGTTGTTAATCATCGAGCTGAGGTCTTTTATGCTGTCGATTAGTGAATTGATTTCATCGACTTCCTCATTATGGATTTCTACACGGGAAAGAGCATCAGCGTTAGTGTTAAATTTTCCCTTTTTATACACTACTGTAAAGTCGTATTCACTTAATCTGAGTCGCCATCTAGTCAGTCGTGAGTTCGGTTCTTTTAAGTTCATCATCCATTGTAAGGGTTTGTGGTCAGTCAGAACTTTAAATTTTCTGCCAAATAAATATGGTCGGAAATATTTCGTGGCCCAGACTATGGCAAGTAACTCCTTCTCGATGGTACTATAATTTAGCTCACTCTCGTTAAGCGTGCGAGAAGCGTAACAGACAGGTTTGTCGGATCCTATCGGTCCCTGAGATAGTACTGCTCCAATAGCGACGTTTGAAGCGTCTGTCGTAAGATTGAATTCTCTTTTAAAGTCCGGGTATTGTAGTATGGGGTCATTAGTTAGTAGGGTCTTGCAACTTTCAAAGGCATTGGTGTATTCTGGACTTAGGGCTATTTTACTACCTTTCTTTAGGCATTGGGTAAGTGGTTTGGTTATTCGAGCAAAATCGGGAATGAATTTTCGGTAATAACCGAGAAGGCCTAAAAATTGTTTAATTTCCTTGGGGGTCTTTGGAATTGGGTACTTTTGAATAGCAGAAATTTTGTCAGGGTTTGGCTTAATGCCGTCTCTACTAATGATGTGTCCTAAGTATGCTGTCTCAAGTTTTAGAAATTCGGACTTGTCCATTTGAATTTTGAAATTGGACTCTCTAAGTCTTTGGAAAACCTTTTCCAGATTATCCATATGCTCCTGGAGTGAAGTACTATAGACGATAATATCATCTAAATATACTAGGCAGATGTTATTTTGGAGGCCTCTTAGGACATTGTCCATAACTCTCTGAAATGTGGACGGGGAATTCTTAAGTCCCATGGGCATTCGAAGGAACTCAAAATGGCCGTGTTCCACGTTAAATGCAGTTTTAGAAATATCCTGGGGGTCCATTTCAACCTGATAAAAACCACTTGCTAAATCTAAAGTAGTAAAGTACTGACACTTTCCTAACTTGTCAAGGACGTCACTGATGTTTGGTATGGGATATTTATCGTCAATAGTTTTCTCATTTAATTTCCGGAAGTCTACAACGATACGCCATTTTTGCTTTCCTGAAGCGTCTATCTTTTTAGGCACAACCCATATGGGTGAGCTCCAGGCTGAGTCTGAGGGTCTAATTATACCTTGGTCTAACATTTTGGTTATTTGATTCCTAACTTCTTCTCGATGAATAAAAGGGTATCGGTAACTTTTAGTGTAAGCGGGGATTTCATCCGTGGTTCTTATGCGATGCTTAATTTTGTTGGTAAATGTCAATGGTTCTCCGTCTATGTAAAATACGTCTGTGTAACGTGAACAGAGTGTCAGAAGGTTAGCCTTTTCCTCTTCATTGAGATGGTCTGTACGTAAACGTGATAATACGTCGTCTACACGATTTGATTGCTTGATAGGTGTGCAGTTAACATTAAATAGTTCTGCGCGGGCTGGTTGATCTAATGAGAAGATGACGTCGTTAGATGTTGGATTCTCTAACTCTACAAAACCACGACTGTTGGTTACAGTGGTGAGACATTCGTGTATAATGCAATTGCAAAAGACTTGTTCACTTATTAAAACGTCGCCGTCCGGGGCATTTATTGGTATTCGAACTAATTTAGTATTATTTGCTGGTATGATATCCTCATATAAATTGACATTACGGGAATTATATACTTTAATCTGATTTGTAGCAGTTCGCGTAATTAATTTATAATCTTTTAAATCTATTTTTGCTTCCCACTTGGACAATAAGTCTAATCCTATAAGGCCGTCGAAATAGTCATGAAAGCGATAAATGAATAATTTAATTGTATCAGATTCGTTAAATTCATTAAAACATGGTAACGTTACAGAATAATCATTTTTGCTAACACCGTGTACGTTTGTAACTTCGAAAGGGTCATAGTTAAGGGGGTAAGCTGAAAAATACTTTTGTACAGCCTCGGGGCTTATGAATGATTGGTTAGCGCCAGTATCTATAAGAAATTTTAATGGAGGGGATGAAATTTGTATATAGGGTAGTTGTCTTTGGGTCTGTAAGTTAAGGTCTATCCTTGCTCTTTTGATTTCTTGTCCGTCTGAAAATTTTGACTTTGAGGGGCGTTGCTAGGGCCTGGTTGTGGTTCTGACTCATTTGAAGGTTGATTTTCAGAAACTATATTACTGTCAGTCATACTAGGGTTACAGTCATATTCATAAAACACATAATGGTCACCATAGTCCACGTAGTGGCCGTATTCTGGTTCAGGGTAATAGTCAACCGAGTAATAAGCACTATCGGGTATCGCGATTTCGTTCATATTTAACTCACGCGTTTTAAAATAATTGGTAGGTGGTGGGTTTCCGTTTTTATGCCAGTCGTTTCCTGACGTCATGGGTAAAGGTTTCGGAATGAAATGTTGCACTCCGCTCATGGGTTTTGCACCCATATTTTGAGGTAGATTGTTTCTAGGAGGTAGCCTGAAAACGTTGCTATGCGGATGGTAATTTGGTGGTGGTGCGCGGAACATTTGTTGCGTTCTAGTTGGCATGCGGTTTTGATGTTGGCTAGGCGTATTAAATTTGAAAGGCTGGGGTTGAGGCTGATGGCCACGTAGTCCTACTGGAGTAGGCCAGTTAGCTATTGGGGGTCGCGGAACACCGTTAAATGGCATAGCGTGCATGATAAGGGGTCTGTCTACCTTAGGGGTAGTTTGAGATTTCGGTACTTCATTACGTTGTTGCAAATACATGATATTTAATTCCTCCTGAACGAACTCTAGGGCTTTTTCGATGGTTTCTGGACGCATACAACGTATACGTGAGCCTAACGGTTCCTTTAGTCCTCGTACAAAGGCCTGCATGGTAATTTTCCTATAAAGTGTTCGTTTAGCTTCAATAGTAGTCGCGATAGTCTCGTGTAATGTCACATAGGTCATAATCGTACTAAACAAGGTCTGACATTGATCATAAAATTCCTGAGGGGTTTTCGTACCTTGTGTAGCCAATGAGAGGTCGTTGTATAAAGCCGTTTCGTCCCGCTGGTCTGAAAAGTTATTAATAAGCGCTGATCTAATACCTGCCCAAGTTTCAGGAATGCCGTTCGAGTTGATGGTGGATGCGGCAGGCCCGGTGATTTTATTTAGAATGCCATTTAAAAGACATACATTATTTAACTCGCTGCCTGGTTCCGTACTTGCATATTGAGTAACTATTCTATCACATATGTGTATAAACCTGGTTAAAACGTTAGGGTTCCCGTCAAAATCGGGAACAAGGCGTAAGGCCTTAAAAATTATGTCGGGGTTGTAAGACATATTAATATCAAATAAACTATTTAAATTAAAATCTAATTCGCTATCTATATCTCTATTATTATCTGCTAAATGCCGGCGCGCCTGTCGTGATGCAGGTTCCCGGGGGTAAGATCTCTCGCGATGGAAAATCTTGGACATAAAAAAGGTAACTTAGGGATAAAGGAAGCAACACGAGAACGATTCTGATGCACTTACATATATTTCATCTCTGGTCTTCTTCGTGAATCGATGTCTGGATTCGCCACCCGGCTCTGCAGCTCCAACGTAGATTCTGGATACTCGTGATGGGACTTGATAGCCACCCGGGCGACTCGCGATCGCGGATATCGATATAAGTTGACTCTAACGCGTTTCGCGAACCGGCCCGCGAGTATCCTACCGACTGCGCCAATTACGTAGACTGCAGGCGGAGGTTCGAAAAAAAACCAAAAGTTAATTAAGACTAATTTATTTTAAATATAAAAATTACAATTAATTGGGTGAAACCTATTCGATGCGAGAATATGGAATGACCAAAACTTGTTAAAAATAACTTATTGCTAATGTCGAATTTTGCTGCGCGTCGGCGGCTCGTGGCTGGCCCGTGTGTCGACGATGCAGTTTTCGTCCGTCCGGCGTAAACACGATGAATTGCAGGCTCGGCGATATTAATTAGTGATCCGTACTGCATAAGCGTTCTTCGTTAAGGGTCCGTACTTAACAAGTAGGACGATGCTCGCAAGCAATAAGTCGGCAATCGAAAAATCCAAATTTTATAGGAGAACAGGTTGACTGTTTTTGTCGAATATCTTTTCAACCAAAAGGAAAATTCAAGTCATTGATGTATCAAATAAAATACTTTGTTTTTTATCGACTTTTGTCATTAACATGAGATTATTTCGATTTCTTCTGTCATCTACTCCTCCTATATTTTGAGGTCGAGAAGAATTTACAAAATAAGATACGTATTATTGGTTAACGAAGCTTAAAAAATAACAAGGACGGCTGTATGGAGGAGAGAAGAGATATTGTTTTAAATTGCTATCTAAAGTGATTGGTTGGTTATAAGTTAAGGGCGCGTATTCGATTTAGCACAACTCAAAATCTAAACGATTGCTAGAAGGGCGTAGCAGCATTGACACACACTAGTACAATACAATGGTCTGTTTGTGTGCATCAGAAAAAAAAAATACGCACGAAATAAGCACGTATCATTGAAATTGATCGGCAAACGACAGCGCACGAGGTTTTACAGGGGTTTTTAAAATAATTGTCTAAAAAAAAATGAGTTCGTACAAGGAACTGTAAAAAATTGTGTTTATTGAGCATAACCTTTATTTTCATAAAATAATTATATCAGTTATGTTTTTATTCAAATACTGGTGAAAAGAAATTGTTGAAGTGAACCGATTCTGTACTGTTTTTAAATATCTAATAGTACTATTTTCATGATTTGGGCTCTGTTATGTACTTTGAGACTGTATATCCTTTGTGAAAAACACTACTAAAACATAATATTCTGGCATACTGTAATCGTCGTATTCGTCCTGAAAGTTAACTCTTACGTCTATTTTCGTAAAACGCTATGAAAGGATTGTCTTCGCTTTAAAAACCATAATTATAAATTATACTTTTACTCTGTAGTTCCCTAAAGCAAGACTTAATCTTTTTAAATCTGTAATTGACTTTAAATAATCTGCTCACATCATTACGATATTGCTCTGAGTAAAACGCGAACATAATTATGAAGTTTTCGTCACGAATCGAATACTGTAACTATAAACAATGCCCGTTGGTTTCTACTATGAGCATCTCATTTAGTAATCACCAGTCACTTTGCCAAGTAGGTGATGGTTATGATTAACGACTGAATCATGGCGAGATCCATACATTCATTAGTATGAAAAAAAAAAACATTTAGAAGGTTTAAAATATTTTTACACATTACCAGGAGTAGATTGATATACTTACCATATTTTTAAACCCTCGCATAATTAAAATATTTCGAAATGAAAATAACACTTTTTCGTTTCATCTCAATGCCCAATATGTGTTCATAAAAAAAAGAAAGTGACAAGTGACATTAACGGATCTGTCAAATTGGCAGACCAGTGATGTGACAAGTGTTTGGGAAAAAAAAACATTATTTATGACACTAGGTTTTTCCCATAAAACGATGCAATTTCAGTTTAAAAACTGTGAAACGGCGACTGTTAGAGACACAGTTAATGTCAGCGCCGTTTCGTTCTGAAATAATGACCTTTTTGTTTAACTATTCATTTTTAACATCCATTTTTATTGCGGGGTTTTAAAAATATTATAAATACCTGAAGATACTCTATAGGTACCCAAGAGTATAAGAATTAGAATTTCAACTTCTATAAATATCTTTATTTTTTTAGTACAAATCCTGCCATGATCCTTTCAAATACTCGTACTGACACGACATCGTATAGCATTTGATTTTGTAACTACAGCTATTATCATTGAAATATCAAACATAATGTCATGTCTTAAGGTGTATTATGCTGCGTTAAATAAAACTACCTTTGCCGTGCCGTACCGTCAGTGCGCGCAGGCACTGACGGTACGACACGGCCCTTATTGCCTTCTAGCTTTTGCGTGACTTTACACGCGTGAATATCAGATATCACGGACGCAGACCAAGTAGCAGATTAAGCAGTAGTACTTGTCCTTGCTTGGGATTCATGCTTACCCCGTACTTAATTTATTCATAATCCATTCGGTGGTTTAGCCGTCAACGCGTAGCAGACGTACAGACAACGTTACTTTCGCATTTATAATAATAGCATGGATGGAAGAAGGCATGGATTAAAAAAAATATTGTTAAAAACGATACCTTCTTACAGGTGATGATTCACTAACAATAGGATACATACTGGAAAACGAAGTAGAGAGGACCGATCCTTATCAAATCCAAATATTTTGTCAAGAATCCGCAAGACTAACCTTCCAGAACGAAGCCGTAAGAAAACTCATAGAAGATCCAAATGAGCACTTTGATGCTGTTATCACAAATTTGGCAGAATCTGAAGCATATGCGGGGTGAGTGAAGTGAAACGTCAGAGTTAGCAGACCATGGTCATTTGAGCATAGCTGAAAATCAGGACAGACAGAGGAGTACATGGTTGATGAGTATTTTAATCACTTGCATTCAAATCAGACGCTAGTTTGAAAATTGATTCACACGAAAATGCTATCTGGCCTCTGTCAATCCTCAAAATACCAACCATGCTAAAGTGACTGTGGTTACTCTGGAACCTCAATCCATAAGCGAAGCTTTTTTGTAAACGCAGTATGTTTTGTCCTTAATCAGGAGCCAAACTACCTTCAGGATTGCAATTTGATCTGTTTTACTTATCCTGTGTCTACACGAGCTATGCCAGTATGGTAGGTAGTTCATGAATTGTAAGAGTACTGACCACTGTCAACCCATCAATTATATCAGATAATGGGTTTGTGATCATTAAAAGTATTTTTTCTAATATTGTTTTATTGATTCGCTAGCAACAAAATACTTCATTCAAAATACTTATCTTAATGTTCTTCTTCTAGATTAGCGGTTCTGTACGACTGCCCAATGATATGGCTGTACGCCATGGGTGCTAATTGGCAAGTGTTAAGACTTATCGACCGTGCCACGAACCCTGCCTACGACCCCGACTATCTTTCTTTAGCTACGACTCCTTTATCTTTTACAGAAAGAGTCAAAGAATTGTGGTCGAGGATCAAGTGGCAGTTCCGTAAAACGTAAGTACAAGAAGCACATGAGGGTAAAACCAGGACATACTAATGACTTCAATATTGAAGGGACTGATCGTAACAATATCCTATTTGACGTGCTATACACATCCTTATCAGTAGTATCATTTCTTTCTCAGATTCATCGTTCAACCGGCGGAACGCCAAATCTACGAGCAAACCTTCGGACCGTTGCTCGCCAAACGCGGCAGGACACTTCCAGATTATGAAGATGTTATCTATAACGCTTCGTTGATCTTCGGGAATGAGCATAACGCTGTTCGTGATCGTCCGAGCACGCCCCAGAACTTTAAATACATCGGTGGATTCCATGTTGAGGAACCCGTTAAACCACTGCCAAAGGTGATTAAATAAGAAAGGAGTATCATTGACAAATAAACATCCAATCAATTGAGAATTACATTCATTTTAATTTTGGTCATCTATTTTGCATGCACAAGAGCTTGTTGCAGTACCAATAGTCCTAGAATAGATGTCGTTCGTATTGTTAGAAGCCGTGAATTATGATTTTAACGTAAACTGTAGTATAAATATATAAGTTATTGTTATTATTAAAGTTAGGTAAATATTGAGCTGCATCACGACAAATTCATATCTATACATATAATAAAACAGTAACAAAACTGTGTCTGTACATTGAATATATTAAAAATATAATAATTGAGGGGGGTTTAGGAACAGTAATAGAGCACGAATCCAAAAAAAAAATCTGTCTGTTTGTTTGTACACGCAAATCTTCGGAACTGCTGGACGGATTTGAATGATTTTTTTTTGTTGTACAGGTATTAAGTCTGGGCAACATATAGGCTATAATTTATCTTGGAAACTTGAACACCTGATGCAGAACCGCAACAGACCAGCTAAACTATAAGAGATACAAAAATGGTACCGTAGCAAAAATTGTTTCACGTGATGAGCATTTTCTGCTGAAAGAATAAATTTGAAGATCTGGAACACCTGATGTGGAACTCCAAGAGCCCAGCTACATAGGAATGACGTCTTAGCAAAAGTTGTTCGGTCTGATGAGCATTTCCTGTTGACTTATAAAAATCGAAGATCAGAAACATCTGATGTGGAAATCAAAGCTATCACTAATTTTACTGTAAAGCTATCACTAATTTCACTGTATATTGTAAAATAACATAATCTGGGAGTACCTCCACGCGGTGAAGGCGGTGACAGTTTAGGACTGATTTTTGATAACGCTGGTATATCATTGAAAATTTGACTCTACTGGTCAAAACTCCCATTTTTATTTTTCATTTTATCGAATAAATATGACTTCCTGCTTATGTTATTTGAGTGTTTAATTTCCTTTACACGGTAGCCTAACCGGTAACGCAGGAAAGCAGTCATTTAGATTTTAATTGATCAGGTATCTCTTCTCTTCACAATAAAACTATAACCATGCCTAGAAAGAGGTCAAATCTTTCCCAATGTTCCAAAGGAGCTAAAAGATTGAGGATCATAAGATCCCAAGAATCTACCGAAGAGCGTCAGAAGAGACTTGATGCTGTTCGAGAACATCAGGCTGCAAATCGCTCCGTGGAAACCTGTTCAGGTCGCGAAGCACGTCTGCATTTTCAGCGTATTTACGCATCTACATCCAGGTCTCTAGAGACATGTGGGGAACGTGATGCGCGACTGACCGCTGATCGTGAACGTCACGCATTGTGTCGCGAGTCGGAGACGTTCACGGATAGAGAATTCGCTTGAGTTCTCAGCGTATCTACGCATCTGCTTCTAGGTTTCTAGAGACAAGTGCGGAACGTGATGCGCGACTGTCCGCTGATCGTGAGCGACATGCATTGTCTCGCGAATCGGAAACGTTTACCGATACAGAATCACGCTTGAGTTCTCAGCGTATTCGCATATCCTACTAACAGGTCTTTTGAAACGAGTGATGAACGTGATGCACGACTAACTGTTGATCGAGATTATCATACATTGTCCCGAACACGCACACAACAAAATATTCATAATCAGTTAGAAAGTGAGAGAGAAAGAATTGCAGGAGTACGGCATGAAGAGACAGAAGAAGAGCGCAACGAACGTTTGAATTCTGATCGACTTCGACATTCTCTCAACAGAATGTCGATATCATATGAAGAATCGGATGTGTCTCAGATATAGCCGTAGGGCATGGCGACCTTCCTTGGGTTGATAAGGAACGGAGTGCATTTACATATACTCCTAAGATTGACTACGCCACATATTCCGCCATCGGAGGTATGATTCAAAATTGTATTTTTTGAACGTCTCGAATCGTCTCGCGCATCCCGTTGGTTTCCCGTCCCCGGGCTCTTAGAATTCGACATCAGACGTTTCAGATCTTCGATTTTGCCGACCCCGTTGTCGCTGGCATAAGCAACAGGATCCGCGTACGAAGTCGCGGGCAGAAGCTAGTCGACAATATGGCTTCATTATCGATAACCTCTTTAACTCCGTTAGTTTCATAGATTCTTTTGATAACTTCAAAGCAATCGTTTTGATATTTATTACTTTGTTAAACTTGTACCTACACAACAACTTAGTCTCTAACGAAGTTACCTTTTTCTCTTTTTAGGACTTTCAAGATCTCATAGACAACTCCAAACATGGCGTGATATATTTCAGCATGGGATCGTTCTTGCAAAGCAATTCGTTGCCAAAACCCTTGGTTGTGGAACTTCTGAAGATGTTCGAGGAACTAAAACAGACTGTCATATGGAAATTCGAGACTGACTTGCCAAATGTGCCAAAGAACGTTCAAATTGTACATTGGGCACCACAGCCTAGCATTTTAGGTACCTAATCAACAAACCAACGCCTCAAATTCAAGTCACTTACTAGAAAAGACCTGCTTTTTAACTTGAATTTTCTGTTCTTGCCTTGGCTCTGCAACAATGTGTTAGATGTAATTCATAGTGTAGTGATTGTTTCTCTCCTAATTGCTTCGATGTCCTCAACCATAGAACTATTATTTTCCTGCTTGGTCAAGTTAAGTCAAAAAATTATGGTGGTTCATCTCCAAAATGATAAATACGGAAACGAAAACCTGATGATAATAATTTATTACTTCCCATTCCAGCTCATCCAAAGGTCAGGATGTTCATCACCCTCGGAGGCTTGCTGTCCTCAATAGAAGCTATTCACTTCGGAGTACCAATCATAAGTGTTCCTGTATTCTTCGACCAGTTCACGAATGTCCACAAAGCAGTACAAAATCAATACGCTTTAAGAGTTCCGCTAAGTCACAATCTACCTAAGAACTTGAAAGCTGCTGTTAATGTTATGTTGAAAGATGATTCGTGAGTTTATAATTATCATTTGAAAACGCGGTGTTCAAAAAGACACTTGCTGTTATCGGAAGCGTTTCTAACCAGATGAACTTTAATTATTTTTATTTTTTCCACAGCTACGCCAAAAAAGCAAAAGATCTATCCTTCATCTTCCACGACCGACTCACGAAGCCAGGTGATGAGCTGACGCATTGGGTCGAACACGTTGTGCGCACGCGCGGCGCCCCACACCTGCGCTCTCCTGCGCTGAGAGTACCTCTCTACCAACGCCTGTATCTTGATCTACTCGCAATAATACTGACTATTGTATCTGTATTATTATATATTGTCTGCAGAATATGTAAGAAGAGTACTAAGAAGAATGATCAGAAGAAGAGGAACTAATTGAATTTACTTTATTTGAGACTGATACTTATCGTCGTAATAAAATGGTTATTAAAATCTTCAAATCTTAGATTTTATACAGGTGTCGATGTTTAATAATCTAAGGTTGTACACGGCGGTCTAAAAATCTGTTTATAAACTAAAATTGAAAGTTTTGCAAAACATAAATAAACCAGATGAAACACTAGAAATACCAAAAAAAAAACATTGTCCATTAAATGAAATGTGTTGTTAACCTATCAAGTTCTTATAAATGTTATTAAAATTATAATAAATAAAGTGCTTTATTTATTACCTGTTTCCGCCCGCGAATTCGTCCTTGTCAATTTTCTTACTAATCCCTACTAGTTTGATAATAAAATATAGCATTAGCATTTCATTTTAATTACTCAAATGATTTTACTCGACCTTGGTATTATAATTGTTACTGTAGGTAGGTACAGTGGGAGGTAATTGTGTACGGGAAACGAACTAAGTACTATGAGTTAAAAAAGGTATATTTAGATTATTCAGTATATTACAGATAAACTAACAATACTACACCTATCTTATATCATGGGTCGTCTTGTCAGTCCAATAATGTCATTCGCAATAAAAAAAAAAAAAAAAAAAAACTCTCTTATCTCTCAAAATACAGTGCTATGTGGTGAATCCTGGGTGATACTAATGACAAGTGGAGTTTAAGGGCACGTCAACATCGCAAGAAAAAAAAAAAAAAAAAACCTTTACCTACATGAGCTACGACCTCGTCATGAATAAAAGGGACGTGTAGCATACTAATTAAACACTCTGCAAACTCATCCTACTGTAGGAGCAAATATATTAAACAATTATAAAATCCCAAAACCCACCTATGTATCGCTTACATTGAGTCTGCTTCTCTTTAAGTGGCTTAACTCATGACGTACGACGTTACATGGAATAAGAATCAATATAAAAGATGTCATCGTGCATCAGATCAAATACAACGACATAATGTTTAAACCCTACATGGCCAAAACCACACAAAAAAACCATAAACAGCCTTCAAGACTATTAATCCGTGTGGTGTCGGACGTAAAGAATAGCACCATCCCATATCTTCCCGTGGGTGTCGTAAGAGGCGACTAAGGGACTCACCAGAGAATGATCAGCAGCGTTCTCTGTGCCTTTGTAACAACCATACTGCGATCGCCAATCCGTCTGCCAAGCGTGGCGATTATGGCAAAACCCCCCATTTTGGGGGAGGCCTATGTCCAGCAGTGGACGTCTTTCGGCTGAAATAATAATAAAAAGACTGTTAATAACATGGCTAATCCACATATTCCCTTCTACGTGAGCTATAATCGAACTTAGATAACAATTTACAAATATACTAAGTATAACTAAAAACTAATTATATTACCAAACTACATAGCTTTATTTGCTTGAAATCCATCAGGCTTCGAGAAATGTGGACGACTTGCGCCCAGACTTGCATCAGACGTCCGAAGTAGGATATGAAATTTTAATTCCGTCGTAAGCCTTGATACAGTGTAGACGCAGAATACAGTTGTCCTCGTTGTTTTTTGTGATTGGTCAATTTGTTTGAGTTGCGTTTCTTGTTTATTCCTTTGAAGTTTAAATGGACTGATCCCACCCAGTGAACGGCGCAAGAAAGAGTCGAAAATAGTTTTGTTGATTTCGACCTGTCGTGTCTCCGTCCAGCTCCAAACTCGCGCCACTGGGATTCGCAGTCGACCGACCTGCCACCGCGCCAACAAGGATAATCATCAATCGGCAAAACAAGAGACCGCGATTAACGCGCCCCACCACGAGCCACTGTGCCGCTACTTTACTGCAACGCAGCGCCTAGGACGTAAGGACGAGCAATACACGCTTAAGCTTTTGTTTGCTATTTTATAACTGCAGGTACTTCAACATGTTTAACCCTAATCGTACGCTACTTAAAATCCCGCTATGACAGGAACACTCCGAACCTGACTTGACAAATTGTTCACCCTCAAAAATCGACCCTAATAATTATTACATTGCAAGCGCAAACAACCTGAGTGTGAGGTAGTACTCTCAGCCCTTAGGGCGCACCTCATGCAATCAATGATAATATTACATCGATTAGAGGTGACTGGGAAACCTATATAAAAGAATCAAAGAAAGAAATGGCCAATCTTCGATCCGAAAATGCCGCTATACAGGATACGGTCTCTGTCTAACTGCCGGTAGGGGTAGCCGGGGTAAAAACATATGCTCAACATATCTCTGACCAATATGATGACTTCCCAGAGCGACTTAATAACATAAATAAACAAACTTTGAGCGTAAGCCTAGATGCAATAAAATCATGGGCCGTCTTGTCAGTCCAATTATGCCATAATATAAAACAACTATGGTCTACTTCATTCAAATGTATTGTAATGACACTTATATCTCTAAAAGGATCCAGAGTGTTCCATCGATATCATATACTTAAAGGTGCCAGTTGCATAACCAAATGCATACAACCTCTACAGTACCTACATCCAACAGAAAAAGTGAATGAGTACTCGTAAACGTCGTCTTACTTTTAAACAAAAAGTAAGATCATAAATTAATTTAAACCTAAAGCACATCACTATTAAATCATATTTAAAGATAATAAAACTCATTTAGAACTTGTAGTTTATGGATAAACGTTGCTTTTGGGGCAACACCCTACCTGGTTACATCTTAAACTTTTTATACATACAATAAAATTATGTCACTGTACCTTTAACTAGCAATATCTCAAAATACTTACGTACGAACGTACTGTCTAATCAGGAATGTTTTTGTTTCAGCTCAATAGGTACTCAAATTTTGTATTTGAATATCGAAACAATAAAATAAATAGTGTAATAGTGTGGAATAATATAAGTAGTGTAGTCACAATTTCGGACCCTGTCGAACACAGACGAGGAAAAGCAGAGACACATCACATACACATCTATATACCATACATATATATATTAATCATAAGTATGTAAATACTAGCGATTGGTTTATTATTGTGTCAACTGTACACACCAACTTATTGTTGATACGCGTAGCTTGCCTTACAACAAGTAGGTATTACTACCAGCCTTGCGCGGGCGCATAGAAGACGCGTTTTCAATTTTTTTTTCTATCCATCTGAAAGTGTGCAACAATGAAGTTGTTAGTGCTGTTTTTCTTAATATACTCTCATATTAGTGCAAAAGCATTAAAAGTGTTGGTTTTGTATCCTTATCCTGTAAAAAGTCTGAGTATATTAGGTACAGGAGCTGTGAGGCATCTGCTGAATGCTGGACATGAGGTACTGAACAAATAATAAATTGAGATATGGTATTTACAAGAAGTATTTATATAGTTTACTCTAAAAATAAAATAAAGAAAAAAACGTTACGTCATTATAAAAAATATTACAGGTGTAAGGGTGTTACTACACCAATCGATCGACCGTTGATCAATCGACACCGATCGACGTTGATCGATTGGTGTGGTAGATTTGACTGATCGACGGATACCGTTCCACTAACTAATCGATCGATTGCCATGGTCGATGGCGACGTTGATCGATCAACCCCAGCTATAATCCATCAGTAATAATAATCAAGCAGCTCGATCGACGTGGACTAACAAATTCTACCATCGACCTATCATCGATCGACAATCCATCGGTTGGTCTGGTAGAAACTATTGATTGACGTCGACTAATCCATTCTACCATCGATTGATGCCATCGATCGATTGGCCTTAAAGACTTATCGACGCAGATATATATATATCACATATTATACCCATTATTAGGACATTTCATTTTAGAACAAACCATACCAATATTATTATTGATTTATTTTCAGCCTGTATCGTCCCACAGCAGTAGGTCGATTCTGTAAAATTCAAACAACAACTCGCATCTCACATCGCTGTTCACTCTCACTTCGCATAAGGTTAAAAATGACCTTGATATATTTGACACTTTGAATCGGGTTCGAGTGCGAAGTGACGGGGAAATTACCTTACAGAATGCCACTTCTTACGTCATCTCATACTTTATCTACCAAAATCTCCCTGTCAATTTAGTTCAACTCGCTGACACGCTCGCAAGGGTGGCGCTAGTGTAAATTCGAATTATCAACCGAGTTTTTAGAATGGCAATCAAGAAACTCACAGCGGATTCAGATTCGAAGTTTGGAATGAGGTCTTACAGAATCACACCCCAGGGCAAGGCCTCCCTTTCTCCTTTCCCTCTCTGTCTAGATTTAATGTGGACCAATCTTCCGAAAGCATCAAGATCATCCCGCTATTTTCGCCTGGGTTACGACGATGTCGCTAAACGTTTTCTGGGACCCACATTGTGGTTGTTTTAGCCCAATAACCGTTTGACATGCGGCAAATGTGTCTGTCCAGGCCCACTTAAACTTGGCTGATTTTAGTGTGACGTCGGCGATTTGTATCTTAGAGCGCCGCACCGTATTTCTAATGCGGTCCGTTAATCTGACTCTTAGGATGCTGAGCTCTATCGCTCGCTGGCAAACCTTAGCCGAATAGTCTAATACCAGGTTTGAGCGACGTATGTAAGGATAGGGAAATTGCACAATGCACATGTCCATCAATTTTCGCTTATGCCAAAATTGGAAGGTCTCCTTTCATGAGAGCCTTCATCGACCAATAGCTTTTTCAAGCGTAACCATACTAAGGAACCTTTAGGGTTCGTTCACACAGACCGGCTCGGAGAGGAGAGCAGTTTTTTATCACGTTAAAAACAGAGATTTGTATCATTGTAATCAGGTTTATTTTAACCGACTTCAAAAAGGAGGAGGTTATCAATTCGGATTCGGATTTATATTTTTTCTTTTTTTTATGTATGTTCGGGCATAACTTTGTCATATATAGACGGATTGGACCGAAATGGGCCCATATAAATGTTATTGAAATTGATTTAGCTCTTTTTGAGAAAATCAACAAAACCCCAAAAAAATACAAAGGTAGCTTTAGTTTCTTCAATCTTAAGAGCACTAACAATCTCTGTTTTAAGTGTGTCGCCGTTTTTTAATGGATTTGGACGTTAAGGCAATACTAAAAAGAGGAAAATTAAAAGTTATTAAAAAAAAAAGAAAACCGCCTTCAAAAACTAAAAAGTGATAAATAACTTTAGCACACAGAACACACATTACTTTAGTTTCGGAAGTCGTTGGCAATATAAAACAACAAACACAATAAAGTCACCGCCACCGACTTCCGAAACTAAAGTAAATGTGTGTTCTGGAAGCCGGTTTTTTTTTTTTTGATAAGCTTATTATTACGTGTCACTCTTTTACTATTGAGAATGCTCGAGAGCAAACCATATGCTTGGTGCGAAATAATAAAAGGAGCCGGCCGGCTGCCTCTGATAACATACTCTTCCGCGCTCGTGCGGAAGCGCGCCGGTCTGTGTGAAAAGAAAAGCGCCCGCGCCGATGCTCTCTAAGCCGGTCTGTGTGAACGGACCCTTAGTTTTGGTTACGGAAATATCAATGGTCAAAGTATTATTTTTTTTTACGAAAACCATGTTAAATGTTAATTTTTAGAATGTTCTGCGTGAGGTACATTTCGCTCTTTTCGCCTGAACTGTGGTTTTGGAGCTAAAAAAACGCTAAATACGTTATTTTTTTGTTACATATTTGCAAAAACTCCACAACTTTACATATCTAACTGTATCTGTTATGCCATATAACAACAAGTCTCATTGAATAAAAGGAATAAAAGGATAATAGAAGGCCCATTACGAAAAAAACCAACAAATAAAGAATTATCGTCTAAAGTTATCTAATCCGGTTTACAATACTATAAAAATATAATATAAATTAACCCAGGGAGATTTTTATAGAATAGCACTGCAAGTCTGCGCTCAATCATGACTATAACAAGTCCATCATGGTGTCTTATTGTACAGTTGAACTAGCTTTTTGGTGTAGGTACAAGCAAAAATTATGGCATAGTGGCATGTATGAGAGTACAACAGAACATTATTATAATCTAAGTTGTCAAAAATCTCTCTGCTATCTAATGAAAACCCTACTTGCTTTGCTCGTTGCTTATGACTTGTTAAATTATCGAGGTTTTTACCTTAATATTACTATGTGTAATATAATATAATAATATACATAATAATACCTTTCGGAATAAAGAACTCGAACTTGAAACAATGCAAATAAATACATACATATATGACTAAAAATTAATACTCAAAATTATGGTTACAACCGCATCAAAATCTGTAAGCCTAGTTTAGAAGTAAAACGCACCATACCAGCCGACAGACACGAACAGCAACTTTGTTTTATATTATTGAAAGATTATAATTATTATTGTAATGTGTATTTTTTTTATTTCCAGGTGACCTACATAACTGTATATCCAATGAAAAACCCACCAACTAAAAACTTCCGTCAAATTGATATAAGCAGCAACGTGGTTCTGCTAAAAGGTAAAAACATTTCGTTTGTGTGCAGGGGCTATTGGTCTGTTGCGAAAAGGGAATAGTGTATAGCTGCGTCTCTCTCTCTCGAACTGGCAAAATGATGACATTAATGATTCTTAATACAGCTCCTGCTATGAGTAACTTTATTTTCATACTATTTTAAGCCTGCGATTTTGTCTGCGTAGACATCGGAATTAAGCCAAATTCCTAAATTATCCCATCCTTTTCATACCGAGATATCCGTGCCTCGGAAAGCACATAAAGCTGTTGGCCCGACCTGTCGTTCTAAGATCTTTGACAGTCGTTATGTGTCATCAGAAACCAGAAAGCCTGGGAACCAGTCCTACCAAGGGATGTTAGTGTTACCAGTAGTAACTGGGTTGTGGAGGTCAGTCGCTACATGTAAAACACTGGTATTCGGCTGCATCCGGTTAGACATGAAGCCTAACATTTGGGAAAAAGGCTAGGCCAGGGATCGGCAACCTGCGGCTCGCGAGCACTTACTTAGCACACACTATAAGAAAATCTCGAGTTTTCATAAACCTATTGCGAGATATAAAAACATAGTTAAGCTCATAAATATCCGAGAGATATTCCTTCATTCTATATTTGTTAAAAAAATCTGTCGCCTGTTTTTGTCAATTGTTTTAACTCACAAAAACAAAAGAAATAGATACGGCGCACATGATACTTTTTCGTACGCATACAACAAAATATGCTATCTTTTGGCACACATGTTGGAAAGGGGCGGGCACTAGAAAGTATAGACAGAGGCACTAAATGCACACACGCAATAGTAGTCTGAAATGGGGAAGTGCAGTTGTTAGTATAAAAATGTCATCGATAAAAATATCGATGAAAACCGACTGCAAAAAAAAGAGAAGAGTATTTTGGGCATATTTTGTATGTTTATTGTAATATCGCTACCTATAGATACACTACGAAAGGTTAACCAAAGACTACCAATTTTATTTCAATGTCAAAAATATGTGAAAGAAAGATAATACAGGGAATTCCAATTTGGGTCAAAGTAGTTGACTTAAATGGAGTCTGATAGGCTGTAAATATTTATCAATAATAAAGTGTATTAGTGTTTTGTATAAAAAATATATCATAAATAAACAAGGTTCGTGGCAAAAAGGTGTAATAATTAAAAAAATTGGTAAAGTAATATACATAATTAGGGACTGTATAACTTCACGTAATGTAAAAAAACATAAAAATCAATTACTAGCATATAAAGGAACAACAAGAATGTCTCCCGACTCAGATGATTGCCCTATTGAATTTGAAGATATTTCTCCACAAGGACCTTTACCGGCTGATAATAATTTAGACACGACCGGGGAGGGAAATATAGAAGAGGAAGTATTTTATGATACTACAGAAGTTCCTTCAGGCGATAATGCAGTAGCGTTTGGCTCCAGCCAGAATCAGATACCACAGCCAGAAAGGCAAACAACAGACGGTAAATTACTGCGACCAGTACCAAGGGTGGATTATAAACGGTTTTAGTAATGTTAACAAGTTATGTTTATTTTGTCAAGCTAGGGGAAGTGTTATGTAGAATCTATGGATATGTATGTATCTGTGTTTGTCACTCCGATAACTGATGTCGCTTGTCAAATAAAAGTCAGTGTGCTATTACCTATCGGAGTGACAAACACAGATATATACATATCCATAGATTCTACATAACAATTAGTTTTTGTAAAACAGGTTCACAAATATTATGTCATACTAGTTTCTGCCCGCGACTACGTCCGCGTGAATGCAGATAAAGTCGTAGATTAGGCCTATGTCCTTCCCCAGGGTTCAAGCTATCTTCATACCAAATTGCATCAAAATCGGTTCAGCCGTTTCATCGTGAAAGCGTAACATACCGAGCTACTTTCACATTTATAATATTACTAGCTTTCGCCCGCGGCTTCGCCCGCATGGTTTATTGATAAAAAAGTAGCCTATATCCATATTAAATATTACAAACCACTCAGCAGATTAGCCGTGAAACATACATTCACACGGGTAAGCAAACAGACAGACAGAAGTTACTTTTTACGTTATAATGTCGGGTAAGGATTAGTGTGCATACTATTATTTTTCACCTCCCACGTGTTTCTTGTAAATGTTTGACGTCCCTGTGCTGCCCTTTCAGCAACAGCACGTCTGCGATATTCAGCCACTTCAAAGGTTTCCGTGGCTCGTTGGGACGCCATGTAAGTCGCCTGCTGCTAACGCCGAACTTGGGACTGTTCTGGTGTCTCCGCAGCCCGTTATAACACCAGATACTCAGCATGCTGTTGAGATGCCAGATACTCAGTGTGTTGTTGACGTCGATCGTGGAACTGTTCTGGTGTTCTGTTCTGTTCTGATCAGTTGCTCTGTGTGCGCCTCACAGACCGCTTGCCGCTTGCTTACCTTAGCAGCTCGACTTGTTGAGACGTCTCATTTCGTCTAGCTATTTACATAGCTCGGACTTTATTAGAGCTTTGTGAAATAATAAAATTACGGTTACGCGGTGTTTAAGTACTTTTAAACAAATATATACAAAATGGGTTGTCATTTTCAAACTAACAACTAAAACAATTCCAATAATAATTAATGAAGAGAATAACTAAACTTTCTTTTTATTTTTATTTTTTTATGATTGTACTTATAACATAACCTATACCTAAAACAAACCGTTATTCTTAAAGTAACCAAATTGTAATAATCTATTGAAAACAAAAATTAATCTTCTTCTTCCTTCCCTGAATCCCATTATTTGGGGTCGGGTCTCCTCACTTTTCTACGCTAAGTCGGACGATCTTGGCTTGTAGGTTCTGGCAAAATTTTCTTGAGGTTTCGTTCTATGTTAGACCACCAGGTCGCTAGCGGGCGGACTCTACCTCTTTTCTGTTCTGATAGGTTCACCGCAATCTGTACCACATGGTCTTCGCTTCGTCTTTTGACATGTTTATACCAACGGAGCGGGATTTCGATAACTTTGTCCACGATTGGAGCAACTTTGAAGCCGCCTCGAATATATATATTACGAATTCTGTCCAGCCGGGTCACACCTCCCGCCTATCTAAGCATCTTCATTTCGTTGGTATGTATCTTTTGATTATGTGTATTGTTTCTTATCCAGCATTCGGACCCATAGAGTAAAGCCGGTCGGATTGCCGTTTTGTACACTTTTCCGTTGGTCTGTATGGGAATTCGTGGCTCACATAACACACCTGTAAGCGATCGCCATTTTTGCCACGCTACGTTAATTCTGTGTGTCACATCGGTGTCAACGTTAGCATGGTTTGTGACCATGGAGCCTAAGTATTTACACTTCTCTACGGTGGGAATTTGCATCGTCCCGTAGGTAGTTTCAGGTGTACCTATTATTCCCGATGTAGACTTTTTTGTTAAATCTATACTTTTCCATCATATTCTTGATTGCCTGAGTATTGCGTCAGTGGTTGACCTGGGTGCTGTGAAGCCAAACTGATTTGGAGGTATTTCTGTAATATTTGACGACGTTTATTAATGACCATTTCCCATCTTAAGCGTAAGTGAGGTCAGTTTTATGCCCTTGTAGTTTTCACATTGTGCCACATCACCTTTGTTCTTATAAAAAGGTAAGAGAAGGCTTTGGCTCCAAGACTCTGGTATGCGCTTCGTGTACATGATAATATGAAACAGCTTAGTCAGCCAGCTACGGCTATCGGGCCAAGGGTCACATCAGGCCCAGCAGCTTTTCTGTTTTTCATTTTAGACATAGCGTGTTTAACCTCTCTAAGGGTGTTACTACACCAATCGATCGATCATCGTCGATGCCATCAATCGACATCGATCGACGTTGACCGATTGGTGTGTTAGCTTTGGCTGATCGACGAATACCGTTCCACTAACTAATCGATCGATTGCCGGTCGATGGCATCGGTCGACATCGATCGATTAACCCCAGCTATAATCCATCAGTAATAATAATCAAGCAGCTCGATCGACGTCAACTAATAATTTCTACCATCGATTGATGCCGTCGATCGACGATCGATCGATTGGTCTGGTAGAAACTATCGTTCGACGTCGACTAATCCATTCTATCATCGATCGATGCCGTCGATTGATCTGGTAACACCCTAATATTTATCTCTGGTGTGGGTCCGTACGTGGGTTTGCAGGATATGGAATCCATATTTGAAACAAAAATTAACCAATTTACTTAATACAGTTCAGGTATACAGAAATAAATAAAAATACAATCCTGTAGCGCATTCCAACGAAAACCACTAATAAAAGTAAGTGCTCAAGTCAACGTTCATCTACAAATACTAAAAGCGACAAATGTATCAATTTTGATAAGAATTTGCTAAATACTCCAAAATGTGCATCTTTAAAAAATAAAGTAAGTGCTCAAGTCAATCTTATCGTCATATTTTTTTAACTATTTGTCCAAATTACTTAGTGTAAAAGACAAAGTTACATTAAATACTGAAACCGACAAATGTATTAATTTTGATAAGAATGGGCTAAATACCTACTCTAAAATGTGCATCGTAATTTTTTTTTTTAAATTTAAATGTATTTATGGCTCATAATTTGTGATATATTGGCTTTCACATAAAAGGTAGATATATGCTGTCGCGGACTTTTATTTAGCACGCCAAGATAGCTCTCAGAGGCCAGAATTTTTCCGACTTACGTGATACTTATCGTAATATTATGGCTAACTTACACAAAATCTATGTGTTATTCTGATGTATAAACTATATTTCTGTTAAGTTTTATCAAAATCCGTTCAGCCGTTTTTGCATGAAAGTGGAACAAACGGGTGCGCCAAAGTTCACCTAAATTTTTAACTCCGATAATTGGAAATCCGAAAATGTTCTTCCTAACATTTTTCATCCTAACAATCACAACTCCTAACTACTCTGTCTCTAATGTTCATAATCCGAAGCATTCAACTTCATAATGTCAGTAGCAATAAACATCTATTATACTTTTATTTGTTTTCCTATATTTTCTCAACATAACCATCTTTTGCACTATTATTCAAAGTCGTATCTTTTTTGTTTAGATTTCTATTTATTCATAATAATCAGTACTATAATTTAATTTTGCGTAACTTTATTTTCACATAACATGTATAACGGTGTCACCTTGTTTCGCAGACAGAAATTTCATAAAATTTCGTTTTCCAGAAAATGTTTCATATAATATTTGGTTCTTGTAATTTTATTTCGACTATTATTGTTTCAAAGACTATTTACTTCGATGAAACATATTTCACAGAAACAATTCAATGAATTTTTAGAATTAGTAGAATTATTTTTTAACGAATATTGTTTGTTCAGTGTATTTTTCCATGGAATTTATTTCAACGAAAATATATATAAATAGACAATAACTAAAATATTGTCTTAAAAAGTGAATATGTTGTGCTACAAAAGTTAATGACAGAAACGAATCGCTGTGAAACCGACTCCACGTAGTCTTGTCTGCCCTACCCCTAGAGTGTAATTTAAATCCGCGTAGGCGCGGAGGGGCGAGGCGGCCCGCGAGCTAAGGAGCAGGTGGTTTTAACGCCCGCCGCCGCGGCTGAGGCTGGCCGGCGAAGCCGGCCAGTAAGCCGAAGCTGCGGTGGTGAGCGTGAATACCATCTGCGACGATAAGCTCGCGTGGGACCGCCGGAGCCCCGCAACGCCGGAGCCGTGACAGAAATCATGCCTGCTGCATGTTGCATGCTCGCTTGCATGTTGCATGCTTGCTTGCATGATGCATGCTTGTTTGCACGCTGCATGCTTGCATGCTTGCTTGCACGCTGCATGCTTGCTTGCTTGCATGCTGCATGGTTGCTTGCGCGCTGCATGCTTGCTTGTATGCTGTATGCTTACTTGTATGCTGCATGCTTGCTTGCCTGCTGCATGCTGCATACAACTCAGTACGTTATGTAAAGCATACCCCCAAATAATAATCATACCCTCAAATTAAAACTATAAATATCATCTTCTACCCACATGTATTTTTTATTACACTTGGTAAATGTTTCTTTCCGAGTATGAGTGAAAATATTATGGTAATAATGTTTAAGGATAGAA
The DNA here is from genome assembly GCA_947361185.1 of Charanyca ferruginea. Classification (NCBI taxonomy): domain Eukaryota; kingdom Metazoa; phylum Arthropoda; class Insecta; order Lepidoptera; family Noctuidae; genus Charanyca; species Charanyca ferruginea. The sequence continues at coordinate 15,032,742 of OX376077.1, read as the reverse complement.
GCGTTATGATAAAAAACAGTAGAAGTTTAAATATATTTACATTAATGATATTATTAATTACAATTTTCGGAAACATGAGTGTTATGAACATCGCCGGTAGCACTACAAATAGTATGAATAAAAACTTTAGGATGAAAAATTTTAGGAAGAGTGATCATTCGGATTACAAATCCTTAGGAAGTACAATTTCGGGTAAAGAACTTTAGGTGAGCCAATATGGACCCGGAACAAACATCCATCCATCCTCACAAACATTCGCCTTTATAATATTAGTAGGATAGTAGGTAGTATATATTTTAATTATAAATAATATAAAAATAATATAATATGGAAGTATGGATTTAAACATTTTTCAATCAACAAGGATTAGTAAAATAAAAATAATACCATATTATCTTTTCGATTAGCCTATTATGGAAATATATATAACCAAAATAAAAATATTATTTTATATTATTACGCAAGTGTTCGTTATTTATTTTACTTATCCTTTATTTCTCTTTTACAATGAAATATTTCATTTTGAAACAACTGACCATTATTATCGATATCCGTAAGTCAACGCTGCATACCACTAATTCGAGCATATGCAGCGTCGCGAGCTTTTGGTCAATTCGAGCATATGCAGGCGATATGTGCCACGCCCCCATGCCATATCCCTCGATATCCGTGGAGCTCAATCAATTACTGATAAACTCGTTTTTATCTGAGTAAGGACAGTGTCAATGTGACATTCACAAGACTCTCATGACTTCCCTTTGGTTTGTATCGTTTCTTATCATAAATAAACGTATATTTATAAATGTGTGAATTCTACAGACTTGACTAGACATCTATAGATTCTTACACACGCAAAAGGCACGGCAAAGGAACTTATTTGTGACTTACCTTTGTGATATACCACAAAGTCAAGATATTATAATTCAAACGAGAGAATGTTTTTTGTTCGAGTAATAGGCCCACCACAAATAGTATCGTATGTAATGAAATGTATGTTGTTTTATTCCTTAAAGTCTCTAGATTACAGTGGTAATTATAAGCAAAGCTTTACGTTACGGGAATACTGAGAAAAACTACAATCAAAACACCACTCTCACTATCAGTGTTGCCAACTAGGATTTTGAAAAAGGCGTAGACCATATTAGAAAATTACGTAGAATTAGTAAAATTTGCGTCCGGAAACTTCGTAGATCTACGTACTTTTTTTCTAAATGAAATGAAGAGGGTAGGGTAGGTAAAACTAAATAAAACGAGTGTTGATTTTCATTTAAATTGATCGCAGAAAACAGTCGCTAGACATTGGCACTGTTATGTGGCAATGTTAATAAATTTTGTGCAAATTGGAAGAAATCCCCGCGCTATATCAGATACCGCACCCTCGACCCCGCACCGGAGCGGCTAACCGCCGACTCTTTAGCCAGGGCGCTCAAAATCGTAAGAACAGCAGCGCTGTAGGTACTGCTGACACAAACACACAATTTTGCGATTTATTTTGTTTTAAGTTTTATTTATTAGTTTTAATCTCGATGATTCATTTATTTTCCAAGTTTTCGTCGTTTTATAATAATACAATTAAAACTTCCGTAATAATAACATACCAACATTACCAGCTATTAATATTGCTCTCTCTCTTTATTGTCTTAGTTATGTACTTATGTCCCTTTCTTTCACGTTCTATTCATTCTTGGAATTGAAAAGTAGTACCCTAAGCACTAACCTTGTCGCGTCGCCCCATTGTAATTATTATTATTGTAATATTTTAATTAATTCTTAATTTTTATTTTTAATACTTTTGAACTTAACATGTATGGACATGGACTGGTTCCGAAATAAATGAAAATTAAAAAAAAAATTGCGTTGCCGCGTAATGGTACGGGGCGATCGTGAATTCCATATTTTGTAATTAGGTAGGTACCTTAATTTACCATTATTGATGAATTAAATAAACCTCTTTACATTATTAATATTATAATATTACTTTTATGTCATTACAAATCCGAGTATTCAAAATCAAATATCATTTATTTTATTTCTTTAAGAAATAAATAATTGAACGCTCGGACAAGATCACTTCATAATAATGCTCGAAACGTTCGGGTAGTTCCGTCGTCGTTCGGTTCACCCGACGCAAAGCGCTGCACTTTTCGCGCAATTTTGTACGCCACGACATCCTACTGATTCAACCCTACTAAAATTCACGCACACATTTGCACGTGTACAGACGTCATTTGGTTTTGTAGTAGTAATAGGTAATTATTTTGCAAGTTTTGTATGAAGTGTCCGAGGTGTGCTTGTGTAGCCAACTTCGGTTTTAAGACCCCGCAATTGGCTATTTGAAACCACCAATCAATTTGACCACCAATCAGAACGAGATTCCTCCATAGATTTTTTTATGACGCGGCCTGTGACGTCACTTATTTACCAATTCAATTGACTAACTATTCGTTGATTTCAAAGCAACTTATAATCGAATTTTTCAGTGAATTGAAAATTAATCGGGTTTTCCGGGCTAAAATAAAGTCTAATAAAAGATATGTTGTATTATGGAATTATTGGTTAAAGGTGTCAACAACCCAATTGTCGAAAATGTCAAGGCAATGTCTACTTTTGACGTTTGTGTGCGTTATGAGTCTCAATGTGTGCCAAATATTTATTGAAAAAGCACACCGTTGTAGTCACGTAAATACGGGTCTGTCACGACGCACACATATAATCATCCAGAGACTTTGACTTTGTGCCTTTCCGTGGCTTTTGGCGGGTGCGGCGCTGGCACCCGCTTTAGTTAAACTGGACTTGAGCTGGGTTAAGCTGGACTTTAGTTAAAGCGACTTTAGTTAAAACCACTTTAGTTAAAACCACTTTTGTTAAAGCCACTTTAGTTATAGCAACTTTAGTTAAAACCACTTTAGTTAAAACTACTTTTGTTAAAATTCGTTTAGGTAATACTACTTTAGTTAAAACTACTTTAGAAAAAACTTAGAAAAGCCGTTTCCACCCTTTGGTCCCACCCCACCCTCCCCACCCTTTGGAGCGAGGCTAAGAAAAAGTGAAAAAGTGAAGAATCACACCGGTACAGTTCTTCTTAGAAACCACCACCACACCAACCACCAGCCAACCACCATAATTATCTACTTTGACGCAAATCAACGATGCTAAGTTCCGGTGTGGTCCGGAGGTGACCGCCACAGTCAAAACTACTTTAGTTAAATCTACTTTAGTTAAAACTGGTTTAGTTAAAACTACTTTAGTTAAAAATACGTCAGTTAAATCTACTTTAGCTAATACCACTTTAGTTAAAACCACTTTAGTTAAAGCCACTTTAGTTAAAACCACTTTAGTTAAAGCCACTTTAGTTAAAGCAACTTTAGTTAAAGCAACTTTAGTTAAAACCACTTCAGTTAAAACTACTTTAGTTAAAACTATTTTAGTTAAAATTCCTTTAGTTAAATTACATTTAGGAGGAGCGCCCTAAGTAGGCTAACTACAAAACAAAAGGCTGCCTGGCTGGCTGGCTGGCTGGGGTAGGCTGGCTGGATTAGGTTGGTTTGGCTGATGTAGTGGTAGTTTTGTAGTCAAAATTATTTTTGACTGGTTGGTTTGGACACACACATTGGCATTGGTTGACCTTTTGGTTTATCATGCCACGCCACGGTCACGACTACATGACACACTTTTAAAACAACATTGTTTTTTTATTCCTTTTCTTATTATGTTCCTTGACTAATCCTAATTTATATTAGTAGAACTTCTTTCACTATCAACATCATCAATGCAAAAACAAATACAAATTATGGGTAGGACAGTCGGCGCCAGTGCACGTTTTTGTTTTTGCGTGGTGGTGGTGGTGGTGGTGGCGTGGCGTGGCGTGGCGGTGATGGTGGCGGTGGAGGCCATGCGGAAAGAAGTGCAAGAAAAAGGAAAGAAGAACAACATAAAGAGACGATAAGAATTACATTCTATCATGATTATGACATATTTAGGTCTGGTAACATGACATACGCACACATGCATGCTCGTACATAAACACACACACACATACACATATATGCAACTACCCCACACTACTTATGCTTTTGTACACAGTTTACTGCAAGACGCCAGGTATTATAATTTTTATTTTTGTTGAACTTTTCTTCTTTTAATCATGTGTGTGTGTGTGTGTGTGTGTGTGTGTGTGTGTGTCTTGTATTTTTACTTTATTTTGAACCATTCACGACACAGGGAATCCTAGTGTGGAGACCAGTGATTTATCTTGAGGATGCATGTGTGCGTATGTCATGTCACCAATCATGATAGAATGTAATTAAGTAGTTTAAAAAGTATTTAGTAGTTTCTCAGTGTCATCGTAATCCAGACATTTTAGATTTTATCAAAGGTAATAAATTAATTTGGTCGTTGAGTTTATTATAGGGGAACGGTTCCATAAATGGAAAGCACCTTTTACCAAAGTCAAGCATAGAAACAGCACGAGACTTAACGGCATCCTAAAATTGAGTAGCGTTTCACACACACACACACACACACAACACACACAACACACACACACACACACACAACACTCACACACACACATCACTCACACACACACACACACACACACACACACACATTAGATCACATGGTCATGGTCATGGTTGGTCACATTAGTTTTGTATAATAAAAAGTGTACTTACTCGAAAGGCTCAGGCATATTCAGTTCATCCTTAGGCAGTATAGGCAGCCTCTTGTAGAAGAACTCCCAATCGAAGGCACCTCGCGCCCCCTCATCTTGCGCGCGGTACTCGAACGTATCGTAGGCGACAACGTCTATGAACGGACACGTTACCGTGCGGTAGTTCAGCGCTATCGGTTCTGTGCCAAACAAATTTGTTTCCTTTCAGATAAAAAATTTAATGGGCTGACATTTCCTCTTTCCTCAAATGGCGTAATATTATTTGGAGTTTTTTATTTACGGTACTTTAGTATCGAAATTAATTGAAAAAAAAGAAATAAAATTCAATAGTCAATAGTAGTAGTATTAGTAGTAGTAGTAGTATTTCAATAATCTTTATATTTTTAAGTTTATCTGTGAGAATTTTAAGCACAGTTTGTGATAAACTCAGAGGCTTGAACCTTGAATCTCTGACCACATATTATTTTGCCTCCTCACTTTTATTTTGAAAGTCTCTAGCGTCTTCTTTTGATGCAATCTATAAATTTTAAACTAAGCAACGGATTTTAATGCGTGTTTCATCATTAGATAGTGATTCAAGAGGAAGTTTAATACGTATAGTTTGATATTAGTGCCAATTCTGTTGTACACAAACAAAACTTATTTTAAGCTATTTATATCTCGTTCTGTCCAATAAAACAAGAAAGAGACAGATATTATTAGGAAATATTTGAGACGAATCACTCTTCCTTATTTTTGAATTATGATGCCAAAACTCGTCTGCTAACTGTTCTTCTTCAAATGGAAGATTTGTATTTTTAGAGTGCTCCATTTCCTGTCTGATTCCGTCAGATTTGTTGGACATAACCCTGAAAATAAAGCTAATTTAATCAAAACGTTAAAGTACAGCAGACTCAACCCATAAATAAAAAAAAAAAAAGTTAATGAGAAAATAAATACCTGGAAACATTTGCCCCAACTGAGCTATAGATGGTCCAGAACGTTTTGGATTTGGGTCCAGCAATGTGTCAGGGCTTGTGAACCATAAGTCTTTCAACCTTTATCTGAGCTCATCTTTAAAGCGGAAGCGATTTTTGATTTGATTTAGTATGAAACGGAACGATAATTAACTTTTTTCGCGAATGAAAAGGAAGTTATGCCCATTCAGCCTATTGAGTTATGTTATTTTACCAGTTTGTACAATTGGATAGAAAATACGTAGATTCTGGGACTAAAGTTCGTAGGTTTTCAGGAAAGACCTAAAGTTCGTAGATCTACGTAAAAAGACGTAGAGTTGGCAACGCTGTCACTATAACCTAAAATCTCAGAAGAGCGATTGTCTGATGAGTGGATAGGTATCATTGGTATTTTAGGTTAGAATAGTGCACTGTTCAATAATCAATAGTTTATAACAAAGTCACTTAAACACACGTGATAGATTTTGCGATTTACACGATTTGATAGACTGATTTACGAAAATGGATTATATGTATAACTAGCGACCCGACCCGGCTTCGCATGGGCCTATAGCCTTCCTCGGTAAATGGAATATCCAACACAAAAAGTTTTTTTCAATTCAAAGTAGTAGATCCTGAGATTAGCGCGTTCAACCAAACAAACAAACCAACTCTTCAGCTTTATTATATTAAAGTATATAGATATAATTAGTGATTAAACGAACTTACCTACGTGAAGTTCAATCATAATTATACGAAGGCTTCGTCCGAAAAGATTAGCATATATGAGACGACTTGTAGTAACGCGGAGCAGTTCGCCATTTACGCACTTTATTGAGAGTACCTTCAAAAAATAAATATAAAAGAAAAAATATTTATTTTTTATGGTAGGTACTTAATCGTTAAGTTTCTGCATTGCCATACTTTAGCTCATTTAGTTTAGAGCAAGCCACTTCCACCTACATTTCGTGACTCTCTCAGGGTAGGTATAAATAAGGGAGGGTTGGGATGCTAATCTTTTCGGACGAAGCCTTCGTATAATTATGATTGAACTTCACGTAGGTAAGTTCGTTTAATCACTAATTATACTCGGCTTCGTCCTCAAGATTAGCATATATGAGACGACTTGTAGATTTTGAGAGCTTACGGAAGAGCGTCACGAAATGCAAGAAGTAGGTATTTGACTGAGGTAAGAAGGAAAATATGTTTATACCATTGTTATCTTATTTATTACATACACCGTACGTGGGTAAACATTACATAGAAATATTACTTCTTTGATAACACATAAATCAATAATACAAAAACTTCTTAATATTAATCAACAACAGTATTATTATTAATAACAGCTCTAGCAAAGGCATCACTATTATCATTAACTACAGGTCTATTGTAGTATTTGAAAAACGTGCTGGAGGAACCGCTCCAACCAGCCGTTTTTCTTATGGTATCAAGGCTTATGCCTAGTCTGTGCGCTGCAGACGTAGCCGCGTGCCGCGTGCTGTGCGCACAGAACATGGAAACATCAATTCCACTTTCAGATAATACCTTTTTAATCCAGCGACTCAATGTTTGCGTCGTGACCGCTTTGTGCGGCTTTCGGAAACTAATAAACAGGTTTTTAATATCTTTGCGGAGTAATTTGGTCTTTTCTAAGTATGCTATAAGAGCTTTCCCCGGGCAAATTGGAATATTGTCCATAAAGAATGGGAGTATTAACAAGGGTTGCATTGAACCAGCTCGAGATGTTTTAATTAAATCTGGAATTTTTATGACAATTTTATTAGCGAATATTTCAATGTTTTGTACTTGTATCATAGAAAATGTTTGAGCTCGGTGAGCAGTGGCTAAAGCCAATAAGGTTATTAATTTCTTAGATATTATTTCCATAGACATATCTGTATTGGGATACCAATTTCCTAAGAAATCTAAGACTACTGACGTATCCCAAGTGGTATTATATCGGGGTAAGGGTGGATGTAGACGATACACACCCTTGAAAAATCGTTTAATCCTGTCATCATTATTCCTAAGATTATTTAATATAAGTGAAAGTGCAGACTTGTAACCATTCAGTGTACTGTATTGTGCACCTTCGTTGAATAATTTAGTGAAGAAATATATAATATTAGGAATTGATGCCTCATATAAATCAAAACTGTTATAATTACAAAAGTGAAACCACTTCTTTAAATAAACATCATATTGTTTTAAAGAGTTATTAGAAAGAGAAGCCAACATTATATCGATAGCAGATGGAGGGATACTTCTCTTCAGCCACCCCGACTTGATAATACTCCTACCACCAGGGTAAGTTTGGTGTGTATGTTCCGGTGGCTGGAATGACAAATAATTAAATTGTCGTCAGGTTTAAATATTAATAGTTCAGATTCCAAAAGACTTTGAAATATCGGGTACCATGGTTGCGAAGGCCAAAATGGTACAACCAGTATACCCTTAGCATTATCTGCGATAATTTTACGTAATGTTTTTAGAATAATTGAAAAAGGTGGGAAAGCATAGAAATAGAAGTCTTTCCAAGAAACTGTAAAGGCATTGACAGCATAACAATCTGGATCACGATGCCAAGAAATGTACTTTTTACACTTTTTATTTATTCTGCTAGCAAATAGGTCTATATCTGGTATACCAAATTTCGAAATAATTTTCTCATAAGCTTTATTTTCGAGTTCCCACTCTATGTCGGGATGTATGCGCCTAGATTCAAAATCTGCCATTTTGTTTTCTGACGAACGAATATAACAGGCAAATATATGTAACCCGCGATATTCGCACCATTGCCACAACTGCCTTGTGACATCATTTAGGTGCGGAAACTGTATTCCACCCATGCGGTTAACGTATGAAATGGCAGTCGTGTTATCAATACGCAATAATATTGAACAATCACGCACATTTTTTGCAAATGACTTTAACCCCATGTAAGCGGCTAAAATCTCAAGGTAGTTTATGTGACAGCTACGTTCCGTTTTGCTCCACAACCCGCTTGCAGTTTCATCACCGCATGCTGCGCCCCACCCCGTTGTTGAGGCGTCCGTGAAAATTTCCAGGCAGTAGTTATCAATTTTGATTTTATTTACTGAATTTTGAATAGCGTTGTTCCACCAACGCAAGTCGGGTAATATTAAATCAGTTAAGTTCATGTAATTATCAAAATTATTATCCCTTCGTAAATTCAAAAATTTTAAACGCTCAAATTTTTTCGTGTACATCCATCCATATTCAATAGCCGGGCAACAAGAGACTAAGATACCTACAAATTGAGCAAATTCTCTAATTCTGCAACGTTTTAATCTGCTAATTTTGTCAATTTCATTTTTAACACGTTGTATTTTATTGATAGGTAAACTGACCTGGAAGTTTTCAGTATCTATTTGATACCCTAGAAATGTACAAATTGTACTAGGTATAAGGTTACTTTTTTCTAAATTTACTATAAATCCAAGTGCAGTGAGTAATCTTAGAGTATAGTTAACATTCTCTAAGCAGCTACTGTACGAGTTTCCAATCAAAAGAAAATCATCCAAATATACGGTTGATACCTGTCCAGCACTTCTCAATAATCGCGCAACTGGTTTCATAATTTTTGTGAAAATATAAGGTGCGGTATTCAATCCAAAAGGCATAACATTGAATTCGTATAAATTATTTTCCCACTGAAAGCGTAAATACTTTTTCGAATCAGGGTGAATTTTCATTAATAAATAAGCATCTTTTAGGTCTAATTTTGCCATGAAAGAATTGTATGAAATTAATTTTAATGCAGTTCGCAGATCTTCAAGTTTAAAATGCTGTGTACTTATAAACTTATTTAATTGTTTTAAATTTAGAATAAATCTCCTTTTGCCATTTGGTTTTGAAATTAAAAAGATACTAGACAGGAATTGACCTTCACATGGACTGCACTTAGATATTGCACCGCAAGGTAATAAATTATTTATGGCTTCCTCCAAATGAACCTTCTCTGAACTTGAATAGTTCGAGATCTTAGGTGGAAATATCTGATAAACTGAGCTATCAATCGGGATTTTGTAACCTTTCACATAGGACAGAACATTGGGGTCATGGGTTATTATGGCCCATTGGTCGTAAAATAAGGATAATCTGCCAGCGTACTTTACCGGGTCTATCGTCGACTGTTGTTCTGCCGAGGATGTGACTGCCTGTATGAGCTCGATGGCCGACTCTTTTGAGAAGTTGACTCCTTCGCCCTCTGCGCTGCTGATATTGGTGGCTTCTTGTTCGGAAAGGGAGCTTTCCAGTTTTTTGATGGGCCTGGAGTCTGCTTCTTGGGTAAAAAAGGCTTTGGTGGGGGAACCTTTAATTCGGCTCCTGATTTGTTGATTGCTCTAGCGGTTTTTAGGGTATCTGCTAGATTTTCGCCGAAGAGAAAGCTATCTACCTTAGTATTTTGCAACTGTTCCTTCATGTCCTTTTTTAAGGAAGAAAGAATAAAATTCCGTCTTGTAATTGAGTCGTTATACTGGCAGTCACATAAGATACGACTTGTATCCATAAGTGAACCTATCAATTTGGTGTCTTTCGATTTAGACGAGAAAAGAGAAGTCAGCGTTTCACTGAGACAAGATAATGCAGTAGCTACCTGCTTCTGCTTAATTTCAATATTTTTATCTCTCTTGAGTATTTGCTCAGAGATCGCAGCTTTAATTTCTGGATTTAAAAAAGGCGCATCGATAATTTTGCAGTTACCCGGAATTAAATATTTATCACTAATATCTTTGCGTAATTCCCTAGTCAGGCCAGTCGTTGCATAATGCTCTAGACGAATAGCTAGGTCCTTGTTAATGTCTCTGCCAAATTTTGTGTTAGCTGTGGGATCAATACCCAAAATTTCAAGGACGTCATCATCCAATGGCAGATCTGGTTCCACAGATTCAGCAGTCAATCCGGTGACACCACTGGTACCAGGTTCGTTAAGTCCAGAAACCTCGGTCTCTTTTGTGCAACCAGGTTCTTCCAATTGACTAGCCGGAATTACTATTGCCGAGCTCAGAGTATTATTGGCTATGTCAGCAACTGGCCTTTCCATTATGGATTCCCACTCCATGTTTAATTCGTTGTCTGCAAGTGAACAGACACACGTAACAGTTAGAATTTAGTTTAAAACAGTCCTAATATACTGTTCGCCAACTAAATAAAGGGTAGTGACAACTCCAAAGAGAAGCACGCAAACCCAAACTGTCTACTAGGCATAAACAATATTCCTGCATAATGTACAAAGTAAAGGATAGCCCAATAGATATCCGCAAAACTTTGAATCGGTAAGAGACAGTCCCTCGTACTGCTCGCAATACCGGACATGTGCTAATTATGCACGTTACAATATGCTTAGTGAACATATAACAATTCAAAGATTGTACATTACTAACCTTCATTATCTGGTAGGATGTCCACACACTCCGATGAGGATGATGAATCACATCGAATTTTGCGACGTATTTTCCGTTCCAATTTCCGTAATTTTTTATGTAAGTATTCAAGATCCTCTTTAGACTTGCGCTTAGGCATTTTCAAACACTTGTGACTTGTAAGGCACGTCCGTAATGGCGAAGCACTGAAACGCGAATGAGCTAAAGTATGGCAATGCAGAAACTTAACGATTAAGTACCTACCATAAAAAATAAATATTTTTTCTTTTATATTTATTTTTTGAAGGTACTCTCAATAAAGTGCGTAAATGGCGAACTGCTCCGCGTTACTACAAGTCGTCTCATATATGCTAATCTTGAGGACGAAGCCGAGTATAATGTTCTAAGCTGCTTGTATAAGAAGCAAAAATAACACATTTTATCATTAGCTCTCGAAGAGCATCAATACTGGCAAATTGCACCCTCACTCTGTTCAAATTGTGCACAGATATAGATAAACCCTAGATAACGCAAGTATCACGATCTGTATGAAAACCATGCGTGCCATTTTTTGACTACCTATTATGACGTCACAATGTTCTGTTTTTCGTAAATTTGGTATTACCAGGTATTACTGAGGGTAGTAGATTAAAAATAATTGTTTTTTTTAATTAATTACGCATAATATTAATAACAAAATGACTTACCGATAGAAGGAAACTTTTACTTTATTTTTTTATTTACGATTTGTGCACGGCACGAAACTAGGCACGCGAAGTAGTTGCTCTTGCGTTATCTAGGTCTATCTACATCTGTGAAATTGTGCATTTCTACGTAGGAGGCTAAATAGTTCGGGGTGTTTAGTTTTGCTCGAGCAATCGCTAATACCTCTTCAGCATAAAACTTATCACGGATTAATGTATAAAATCGATTTATTATGCTGCTATTTTAAAGTCAAGCATGAGGTGGGTGGATGCTGTATTGAAGTTTTCCTGACGGAACAATTTAAAGTCACGACGATACGACTTTAACCACACAAGGTCACACATCGGGACTTGTTGTCTGCAATGGTCGATAATTGGTTTTCACCAACCTGTTTAGATTCAAGCATATTAGCCTTGTAACCATGATGTTGCAAAAATGGAATAGCATCCCTAAAGCCTGTAACTGCAAATAACTGCATTCGCACATTGCGATGAAATCATACTGCATAATTGACTGAGTGAATGAATAATTCTCTGTATCTACAGATGCCATTTTCAAAAAATCTATCGAATAATAATACGACAAATACCGAAAAAACACTTTCACACAACTAGAAAGAAACGGAAAGAATACTGTTTGTTGTCTGTCAGTGTACAACTGATAAACAATCATAAGCAAAAATTCTACCTCTGTGTAAACAATGAGCTTATTTAAGTACTACGTTTCATTCCACGGTGACTTTTAAACTACTTTAGGTACGCGATATTTATCATCATCATCATCATCATTTCAGCCGAAAGACGTCCACTGCTGGACATAGGCCTCCCCAAGGGGGGGGTATTGCCATAATCGCCACGCTTGTCAGGCGGATTGGCGATCGCAGTATGGTTGTTACCAAGGCACAGAGAACGCTGCTGCCCATTCTCTGGTAAGTTCCTTAGTCGCCTCTTACGACACCCACGGGAAGATATGGGATTGTGTTATTCTTTACGTCCGACACCACACGGACTATATTTATAAAAGCCTTTAAAAATAGCATTAAATCTTTAGGTCACAGTTTCTTTCATCTCATTATGTGCATTTAAAGCCTATATTATTTTCATCGCGCACTGTAATAACATTTTTAACATGTTTAAGTAAACGTCAAAACGCTCCTAAGCATGCACTTTTTGTCTTATCAGTTTTTTCCTATTATTTCATTAATCCTTCTAGATTTTTGCCTGATGTTTGGTCTGTTTATTGTTATAAGAGAGTTACTTTTATTTGTGGAATATAATTAATAAACGTTAGATACTATTTACTAGTGGGCCAAAAAAAAAACTTTCTCGTTTCAAACACTCGTACTGACAAGATATCGTAACATAGCATTATATTTTGTAACTACAGCTATTATCATTGAAAAATCAACCATAATGTCATGTTTTAAGGTGTATTATGCTGTTAAATAAAATCACTTTGTCGTGCCGTACCGTCAGTGCGCGCAGGCCCCAAGCCCTTTTGCCCGTGATTTTACACGCGTGAATATCGGTTCTCACGGACGCAGACAAAGTCGCAGATTAAGCAGTAGTACTTGTCCTTGCTTGGGATTCAAGCTTACCCCGTACTTCATTTCAGCCGAAAAACATCCACTGCTGGATATAGGCCTCCCCCAAGGGGGGTTTTGCCATAATCGCCACGCTTGGCAGGCGGGTTGGCGATCGCAGTATGGTTTTTACAAAGGCACAGAGAACGCTTCTGCCCCTTCTCTGGTACGTCCCTTAGTCGCCTCTTACGACACCCACGGGAAGATATGGGATGGTACTATTCTTTACGTCCGACACCATACGGACACCATACCCCGTACTTAATTTATCCAAAATCCATTCGGTGGCTCAGCCGTCAACACGTAACAAACATACAGACAGCGTTACTTTCGCATTTATAATATTAGTATGGAGGAATGGAAGAAGGCATGGATTAAAAAAATATATTGTTAAAAACGATACTTCTTACAGGTGATGATTCACTAACAATAGGATACATACTGGAAAACGAAGTAGAAAGGACCGATCCTTATCATATACAAATATTTGGTCAAGAATCCGCAAGACTAACCTTCCAGAACGAAGCCGTAAGAAAATTCATAGAAGACCCAAATGAGCACTTTGATGCTGTTATTACAGATTTGGAAGAATCTGAAGCATATGCGGGGTGAGTAAAGTGAAACGACCAATGACATTTGAGCATAGCTGAAAATCAGGACAGACAGAGAAGTTCATCGTTGATAAAGTATTATTAGTATTTTTAATCACTTGCATTCAAGTCAGACAGATAGTTTTAATATTGATTTACACGAAAATGCTATCTGGTATCGGCTTTACTGTCAACCCGCCAATTATATCAGACTAGCTTCTGCCCGCGGCTTCGCCCGCGTGCAAAGTAACTTTCCCAAGATACAATTTTATCCAAATAATCGTCCAATGGATTATGCTAATTGATTGTGTAAAAACATGCAAATTATCTTAGTCTTAATTTAGGTTTGGATCCGGAGTGCTCAATATGCCCGGTCCAGTACCACATTATTGGGTAATCCAGATCCAGATCCATCTTCCATGCGAACAGGTGAAGGTAGCTGTTGGAACTACCTCGTGTGGGGCGGGTCAGGGACACAACTCTCTTGCGAATAATCTCTGCAAATATTTGTGTTCATAAACATACCTGATGTGCTACAGTAGCGAGGCAGCTACATCAGCGCTCTAAAACCATTATTGTAGAGAACACGCAGGGCGTTGTACGATTTTTTTGCATGTTTGACCCATAGCTTAATAATATTAGAGGGATATTATAAAACACAAAAATACCGATCTCCGAACTACATTGTACCACACTCCGAAGTACGTGCAAGTTTTGGGCACTTGATACTCTCGAACAGCCAAATAGCTGACCACGTGAAAAACATGGAGTGCCCTTATGAATTCCTGCTACTTTCAGCGTTTGGCCCTGGGATTTATGTCATTATGAATGCTAATTTTAGCGAAAATGTTTAAGAATTATTTAAATGTGGGAAATCGCTGTGGGCTGCTTCTGTAAGAATAGTGGCCTTTATAATATTTCTCCTCAGTTCAGTAATGCGCAGCCTGGTGCCATTGCACAATTTCGATGCATCAAAGTTATGCATCAGTAGAACTTGGACGACAACCTCGAGCTCTAGTTTATGAAAAGGCACACCCGTAAATCTAAGGTATTGAGAAACTTGACGGGGTAGGCAGCAGTGTCGTCACTGGTGATCACTGTGTTTATGGACGTGTATATCTTTGATCTCCAGACGGAGATCAAAGGTATACCTATCCATTAAATATTATAAGCGGAAGTCTAATAGTGTCTAATATTTTTCTTTTGATTTTAACATTCATATTTATAATATTATTCTCAGGCGCGATCTAAATCGAAACCAGTGCCATCTAGTGAGAAAATCGGAACTAAGATCATAACAATCTGCGTTATTAAAACTCAATCAAAATAACATTAAAATTGAACTATTATCCCACGGGAGCGCATTACCAGGATAATAGTGCATTCTGTGGTTAACGCAGTGCCATTGATAAAGTTCAAAAGTAAAGATTTGAATAACAATTAAGTTGAACTATTGTCCCAAGGGAACACATTACCTGGTGTTAATCCAGGAAATGGTTTATATATGTGCCAATTTTCATCCAAATCTGTTCAACGGTTTACGCGTGATTGAGTAACAAACATCCAAACATCTTCACCAACTTTAACATTTATAATATTAGTAGGATAAGATAATGGGTTTCTGGTCATTAAAAGGATTTTTACTAATACTCTTCTATTACGGTTAAAGATATTTATTTTCTCAAAAAAATTACAAATTCACTTACAGAGAAAACATGAATAAAATGTTTGGATTATGTGCCATTAAGCGTGGCTTACATTTAAATACTACACATATATAATTTAACAAGATATTTTACTAACAATTATGCGACTCAATAACAAAACAAAACAAAATAGATGTACCCTAGGTAGTTTTAAAATTGAACAGTGAAGTTTTAAGCAACACGGGTATGCGCGTTACAATAGCGGCAGCGTGTTTACTAAGGCCTACACCATAGTGCCAAACCTGATGCATTGCGAACATACTCGTCCTATGTAACATGTAATGGGCAGGGCAGTTGTTTTTTTTTTATTTTTTTTTTTTATTATTGTTTTGATTGCCTATTATCACTAATATTATAAAGAGGTAAAATTTGTTTGTAAGTTTGTGTGTAGGGGGTAATCTCCGAAACTACTCATCGGATTTCAAAAATTCTTTGGAAGCTACGTTATCCCTGAGTGCTATAGGCTATATTGTATTATCAAAAAATTAGGGATCCTTGAGATTATTCACGCGGACGAAGTCGCGGGCGAAGCTCATATTTCCAAACTTTTTTTTTTAGTTCATCATATTATTGTTGTTATTAAATATATATTTTTTCAATTTTTTTTTTGTATTTAGTTTATTCGGAATCCAGAGAAACTTCCTTTAGTATATAGTTTTTAAATGTTTCTTGTATATGTTAAAAGATTTAATTTCTTTTAAGTCCTTAGGCAGTTTATTATAGAAGTTTGCCCCTTCGTACAGGATATTCTTTTTTCCGTATTTAGTCCTAGGCTGGAATAAGCAGATATTATCATTAGCATGTCTTGTCAAAATTTTGTAGGTGTCTACCCTTTTCGTAAATACTATCTGAGAGTGTATGTCTTTAGTCAAAATTTTCCTGACCAGTAAACATATGTTGTACTTATATATTTGAGAGAGGTTCATGAGCTTTGTTTCCTTGTAAATTTTGTCAGAAGGTGTTAGTTATATCCAAAGAGTGTTTTAATTATTTTATTTTGAGCGATTTGTAGTACTTTTAAGTTCTATTGACAATAGGCTAGCAACAATATCAAAATACTGAAGTTATCATAATGTTCTTCTTGTTTCAAGGTTAGCGGTTTTGTACGATTGCCCAATGATATGGCTGTACTCCATGGGTGCTCATTGGCAAGTGTTAAGACTTATCGACCGTGCCACTAACCCTGCCTATGACCCCGACTACCTATCTCCAGCTATGACACCTTTATCTTTTACACAAAGAGTCAATGAATTGTGGTCGAGGATCAAGTGGCAGTTCCTTAAAACGTAAGTCAAACAAGCACATGAGGGTATAACCAGGACGTGTTAATAATTTTAATATTGAAGGCACTGATCGTAACAATATCTTACTTGACGTGCTACACATCCTTATCAGTAGTATCACTTTCTCAGATTCATTGTCCAACCCGCGGAACGCAAAATCTACGAGCAAACCTTCGGACCGCTGGTCGCGAAGCGCGGCAGGACACTTCCAGATTATGAAGATGTCATATTTAACGCTTCGTTGATCTTCGGGAATGATCATGACGCTGTTCGTGATCGGCCGAGCACGCCCCAGAACTTTAAATACATCGGTGGATTCCATGTTGAAGAACCCGTGAAACCACTGCCAAAGGTTAAATAAGAAGGGAATATCATTGACAAATAAACATCCAATCAAATGAAAGTTACATTCATTTTAATTTTGGTCATCTACATACATTATTTTGCATGCATAAGTGCTTGTTCCAGTACCAATACTCCTGGATGTCGTTCGTATTGGTAGAAACCGTGAATTATAATTTTAACGTGAACTGTAGTATAAATATATAAGCTATTGTTATTTTTAAAGGTAAATATTGAGCTGCATCACGACAAATCGACAATATTACTTCATTATCGATAACCTCTTTAACTCCGTTAGTTTCACAGATTCTTTTGATAACTTCAAAGAAATCGTTTTGCTATTTATTACTTTGTTTAACTTAATTACGGTACCTACACAACTACTTAGTCTTTAACGAAATTACCTTTTTCTCTTTTCAGGACTTACAAAATCTCATAGACAACTCCAAACATGGCGTGATATATTTTAGCATGGGATCATTCATGCAATGCAATTCTTTGCCAAAACCCTTGGTTGCGGAACTTCTGAAGATGTTCGGGGAACTAAAACAGACAATCATATGGAAATTCGAGACGGACTTACCAAATGTGCCAAAGAACGTTCACATTATTGATTGGGCACCACAGCCTAGCATTTTAGGTACCTCATCAACTAATCAACGCCACAAATTCATGTAACTAATTAGAAATAAACTGTTTGTTAACTTGAACTCTTCTTGCTTTGACTTGGCAACAATGTGTTTGATATCATTTATGTTGATATGATTGTTTCTCTCCTTTATGCGTTTTAAATCACTGTAGGATGTGATAAGTATTTGCCTTTTTAAGATGTTCTCATCCATACAACTATTATTATCCTGCTTGGTCAAGTTGAGTCAAAAAGTATGGTGGTCTATCTCCAAAATGATAAATGCAGAGACAAAAACCTGATGATAATGATTTCTTACTTCCTATTTCAGCTCATCCAAATGTCAGGATGTTCATTACCCACGGAGGCTTGTTGTCCTCAATAGAAGTCATGCATTTCGGAGTACCAATCATAGGAGTTCCTGTATTTCTCGACCAGTTCACGAATGTTAACAAAGCAGTAGAAAATGAATACGCTCTAAGAGTTCCGTTGAGTCACTATCTACCAAAGGACTTGAAAGTTGCTATTAATACTATGTTGAAAGATGATTCGTAAGTTTGTAACACTTACTGAGATAAAATTATAGGAAGCTATTCTAATAGGTAAGATGAACTCAAATTATTTTAATTTTTCCACAGCTACGCTAAAAAAGCTAAGGATCTATCCTTCATCTTCCACGACCGACTGACAAAGCCAGGCGCTGAGCTGGCGCATTGGGTCGAACACGTTGTGCGCACGCGCGGCGCCCTTCATCTACGCTCTCCTGCGCTGAGAGTACCTCTCTACCAACGCCTGTATCTTGATCTACTCGCATTAATACTGACTATTGTATCTGTATTATTCTATATTGTCTGCAAAATATTATGTAAAAAGGGTACTAAAAAGAATGATCAGAAAAAGAGTAAGTAATTTAGTGTACCTATTTTGAGGCTGATGTGATACTACAGTATACAAGTAAGTACAAGTATACAGTACTTATCAACGTATTATTATGATATTAAAGACTACACATCTTAGATTTTATACCGGTTATCGTGATGGTGTCTATATTTAATAATCTAAGGCTCTACAAGGCGGTCTAAAAAAATCTGATTATAAACTAAAATTGTTTTTTTTTGTTAAATGTAAATAATCCAGATGAAACACTAGAACCACCAAAAAAAAACATTGTCTTCTGTGCTTTATTTGTTACTCGCTTTCTCCAGCAACTTCGTCCCTAAGTTCTTGATGATAAAATATAGCACTCAGTCACTTATTATTATTAATGTCATAGTTTATTAACCAACCTAAAAGAAGAAGAACGTTCTAAATTCATTGTATTTTTTTATATAAAATATGTTCCATGATTTCTCCTTAATTTTCCTACTTATAATGCTTGCTACTAATTATGAGTAATTCCTAATTTGTTTGAATGACGTACCTAATACATGGACCATCTTAAGCTTCTTGGCGTTACTCTGACGTCGAATCTTAACTTTGGGTCATTCTTAGAATCCAAGGCCCAATTAGCTGCCAAAAAGCTGGGATTCTCGCAAAGGTGCGAAAGTACTTCATGTCGGAACAGCTGCTGAACGTATACCAAGCATAAATTAAATCGTGCATGGAGTACTTACGTTAGCACCTTTGGGATGGATCAGCTAAATAGCAACTGGAGGAGTTGGAAGTTATTGATAGACGTGCCAAGAGGCTCACTGACAACAACTCACTGGTTAGGGTTAGGCTCCAGAGCCTTGAACATCGCCGCGCCGTTGCTAGCCTATCGGTCTTTTATCGGGTACATTTCGAAGTTCTACGGTCTCGAACCAAGCACTTTGGTTCCACATTCATTGTACGAACTGATTCTGGGTATCTTCAAGGCACGAGTGAACCGGTTCATCCTAGGCAAGCGTGCTCCACCTAATGCCGCATCATCACTTAAGATCAGGTGAGTTGCGATCATACACAAGCCTTATAAGAATATAAAAAAACCTATGTCGGTGGATATTTTTATTTGTTGGGATTTTTATTGCCTGCAATGTCCCGGTATAACAGGCCAAGGCCCACTTATCAAAGCGAGAAGGAATGAGCATTAATCACCATGCTTACTCAATGAGGGTTGGTGATTTCGAACCCAGGTTATTGTATTTTATTGTTTGTGTATTACAATATTCATCATCATCATCATGTCAACCTTCAGACGCCCACTTGACTGCTAGGCACAGGTCTCTCTCAAGGGGAACACCCAAATATGCCGAAATATTTTATTCCGAATTTCGATATTCCGATTTTCAAAAGTCCGAATTTCATAATACCTAAAAATTATAATCTCTATTATTTAAAATCACGAAAGTTATTTTACCGAATGTCGTAAATCCGATTTGTTTGTTTTCCGATTTTCAAATGTTTGAAGAATCAAATGCTCGATGAGTTCTCGATCCGAAAAACGTAATTCCGAATTTCAATATTTCGAATATAATGTTAAAATTAGGATTCTGATTCAATTCAGCTACGCATATTATTGAAAATGGTGTCCCCTTGTTTCGCAGACAGAAATTTCATAGAATTTCGTTTCCCAGAAAATGTTTCATATAATATTTGGTTCTTGTATTTTTATTTCGACTATTATTGTTTCAAAGACTATTTACTTGAATGAAACATATTTCACAGAAACACAATTCAAAGAATTTTTAATCAAATTTTTTTGTTTAACAAACTTATCAAACAGTAGAATTACTTTTTAACAAATATTGTTTATTCGGTGTATTTTTCTATGGAATTTATTTCAACAAAAATATATAGGTATAAAAAGAAAGACAATAACAAAAATAATCTTAAAAAGTCAATATGTTGTGCTACAAAAGTTAATGACAGAAACAAATTGCTGTGAAACCGACTCCACGTAGTCTTGTCTGCCCTACTCCTAGAGTGTAATTTAAATTCGCGTAGGCGCGGAGGGGCGAGGCGGCCAGCGAGCTGAGGAGCAGGTGGTTTTAACGCCCGCCGCCGCGGCTGAGGCTGGCCGGCGAAGCCAGCCAGTAAGCCGAAGCTGCGGTGGTGAGCGTGAATACAATCTGCGACGATAAGCTCGCGTGGTACCGCCGGAGCCCCGCAACGCCGTAGCCGTGACAGAAACCATGCCTGCTGCATGTTGCATGATGCATGCTTGCTTGCTTGCATGCTGCATGCTTGCTTGCACGATAAACGATTGCACGATAACGATAAAGATAATTGGAATTTTAATAATCGGAATTCGTTTTTTTGATGTTCGGAATTTTCATTATGTCGGACTTTTTGTTATTCGATCTTTTGAAACTCGGTATTTAGAGAATAGTAATTATAAACGTTCGGAATTTTGAAATTTTAGTATTATAAAAATAGGATGAATGATAAATCGGAGTTGCCATATTAGGAATTTTGAACTATTCGGAATTATGAAAATCGGTATTTTGAAATTCGTATTTCTGACTTTCGGAATAAAGTTTTTCGTATTTATGTAGTGTACCCCTCTCTCAAGAGGGGGTTAGCCGTAATCGCCATGCTTGGTCGATGCATGTTGGCGATCTCAGTAGGTGTTATGGTACACAGAAGGACGCTGATGCTGCCCATCCTCTGGTCGATATTATTAAATGATAATGTTTTTTTTGGCTTCTGTTCATAGTCTAGACTACGACTATAGTCTATAAAATAAGTTAATTTCCAGTCTAACACAAAATAAAGTCAAGTTGATTTCCTGATAGCTTGACCTATAAAATTTTCGGGACGACGTTTTATTTACATTATATTGTGCTTTTAGGTTCCATGGTTTATTTGTTTGTGTGAAGAATAATATGAATGAAATGGGAGTCAGTGAAAACATGACGGTTGCGACGATGGAATGGAAGAATAAAGGTGAACGCACACTTATCCGAGCCGAACGCATAGAACGCATCAAACGAAACGAATTTTCGAATACTGTATATGAAATCTTATGAAAACTTGCACACTTGCCCGCGTCGAATCGTCCGAATCTGAAAGAATCCCAGAAATCCTTGACGAATTTGGATGACGTCATCAGATTCGGCGCGGTTTTGCACAACACAAACTTCAGTCAAGATTCATCATCATCATCATCATCAGCCGCTGCTGCCCGACCTTCGGATTTTCCCTTAGTTGCCATCGACGACACTCTCGGTATGAAATGGGAAGGTGCTATTCTAGCCCGGATACCCCACGGGAAGTTTTTCAAGATTAAGAGATTTCAAGTAACATGGGATAAGGGCAGTAAGATGCTGGTTTGTTTGTTGAAGTTTGATTTGACTTTGATTACTCTGATGATTTTACTCGACCTTGGCATTACAACTTTACTGTTGGTAGCTACAGTCAACAGAAAAAGTGAATAAGTACTCGTATTTAGACTTTTAAACTAATTTAAGTAAGATCCTAAATTAATTTGAATATAAAGAAAGAAAGAAAAACCATTTATTCACACGGAAGTGACGCACTTAAATCTTAAATTAAATCACAACAATAATAATACGCTTAAAACTAAACAATAAAATTAACAAAAATAAAAGTAAAAATACAAATATGTCACCACCGTGTGAAACGGCCAACGCACATCACTTTTACCTGAATAATATTCAAATATGAAAAAAACTTAGATAAAACTGACAGTGTAATGGATAAAAGTTGCTTTTGTTGTCTACATCTTAAACGGTTTTATACATACTATAAAATAATGTTATGTACATAAAACGCGAAATATCTTTAAAACTTTTTGATCTAGCTCAATACTTAATATCTATTCGCATTCTAAAATATATTTCGATGTAAATGGGGTGGGGCTATTCGCGTCGGGCACCACACGGCTTATGGGTATAATCCGTATATCAAGCTACTCGTGGATGTCGTAGAAGGCGACACAGGGATATTGATCAGAAGATGGGCAGCAGCGTCCTTCTGAGTAAAATAACACCTACGAGTACTACGATCGCCGACATGCATCGGTCAAGCATGGCGATTACGGCTAAACCCCCTTTTGGGGAGACCAATGCCTAGCAGTGGGCGTCTAAAAGTTTGCATGATGATGGTGATGATAAATAGTGTAGTCACAATTTCGGACCCTGTCGGGCACAGCATAGATTGAGTAGTAGAGACGAGGAAGAGCAGGGTATTACACACCTATCTGTCATATATACTTATCACAGGTATGTAAATACTAGATGCTAGTAAATTATTATGTCAACTGTACACAGCAACTTTTTGTTGATACGCCTAGCATGCTTTACAACGAGTATTACTCCTAGCCTTGCGCGGGCACATAGAAGACGCGTTTTCAATAATAATTATTTTTTTCTTTCGAACATAAAGTGTGGAATAATGAAGTTGTTAGTGCTGTTTTCCTTTATATTATGCTCTATTATTAGTGCAAGCTCATTAAAAGTGTTGGTTTTGTTTCCTTATCCTGTAAAAAGTCTGAGTATATTGGGTACAGGAGCTGTGAGACATCTGCTGAATGCTGGACATGAGGTACTGATGAAATAATTATAATATTTAAAATAAGTATTTATCTTCTTATTCTAAAATTTAAAAAAAAATAAAAAAAAATGTTTATAAAATGAAAACGACTGAACCAAACTATGTTACATTTTTATGGGACCAAATGGCAACTATTCCGCATCAAACTAAAGAAGAATCATGTAAATCGGATCATAAATCACAGCGTAATTGGTGTACATACATTAAAAAAAAATACCAATCGAATTGAGAACCTCCTCCTTTTTAAAGTCGGTTAATAAAGAAAAAGACGTTACTTTATAAAAAATATTATGGGTATAAAAGACTAATCGACGCAAATATATATCACATTTTCTACCCATCATTAAGATTTTCTTATTAGAAGGGACCATAGCAATATTATTGTTAATATATTTTCAACCCATATTGTCACAGGCCTCCCTTTATCCTTCCCAACCCTCTCTGACTAGAGCTAGTGTGAACTCTAAACACTCTAAATAGGCGTCAAGTTCATCCCCCCATCTGCGCCTGGATCTACCACGATGACACTAAACGTTTTCCAGGACCCACATTGTAATTGTTTTAGCCCATGATCCGTTTGGCAAGCGGCAGATGTGGCCGGCTCATTCCCACTAAGTGTGACTGCTTTTTGAGTGACGTCGGCGATTTGTGTCTTGGAGCGCAGCTCTGTATTCCTAACGCAGTGATCTAACCCCCAGTCTTGGTATGATGCAGGAAGCTGCTAGTCTGTCCAGTCTTAGTTGCTCGCTGGCAAACCTCAGCCGAACAGTCAAAGAACGCCGAAATGACAGCAATTTTATTTGCGTTTATGGCAAGTTGGAATGTCTCCTTTCATGAGAGCCTTCATCGACCAATAGCTCTTCCAATACACCAGAAATATCAAAGGTCATTTTAACGTTTTTTTACGAAAACTATTTTAAGTGTTATTTAACTCAACTTTAAGCAGAATGTTTTGCGTGAGGTACATTTCGCTCTACCCTGAACTGTGTGTTTTGCTGCAAAAAAATATTTTTTGTTTTATATCTGCTCTAACTAGCAAAAACTCCACAACTCAACAACATATCTAACTATATCTGTTATGCCATAAACGAGTAACAACAAGATAATAGAAGGCCGGTTACGAAAAAAAACGTACAAATAAATAATTATCGTCTTAAGTTATCTTATCCAGTTTATGATACTATTAAGTTATCAAACTCGAATAGGTACCTACATATATCTGAAGCATATACATAGTAGTGACAATAAACTATTTGATTTGGCGTATCTACGGGTCGATACACATTAGTATCCACACACGATAATGCGAATTCTTGCGACGCGACGTCACATCGTAGTAAACTTCTATGAGAATTTCTATTTTATTGACGGCACCGCACAAATTAATATCCTTCAAAGATCTTAATTGTAATCGCAAGAATTCGTATTTTCTGTGTAGACCCTTGTATGTTTTTATTTATTTTTATTTTTTGTTATCTATTGATAGGCATACGTTTGACCACTATCTCACCTGATGGGAAGCGATGATGCGGTCTAAGATGGAGCACGCTTGCCTAGAAGTAGCCTATTCACTCTTGCCTTAAAGACATGTTGGCCTGTATACAAAATCAAATAGCTTTGTGCTATTACCAATAAAAAACCAATGCGGCACCGCGTCGCCAAAACCGGCGACTCCGCCCGCTGCAACATACATTTGCAACGTAGGTAGGTACCAACGCGCCTTGCATTTCAGTATTGTGTAGTGAGTTAGTGACTACACAATACTGAAATGCAAGGCGCGTTGGTTACTGACTTACTGACTGACTAAGCGCAGACCTGCAGCGCTATTCTTGTATAAAAAAACTCCCATTAGTAAGCTGTCATTCTGTCAGTGCTAGTCCCTTGACTGAAAACTCACTTCAAGCCGAATGCACCTAAATTCGCCGAGGCAGACCTTTACAAAAGAATTATCCGTTTTTCCTATGAATGTGAATAGTTGCTGGACGAGTGTGAACGTCCAACAGCGTTGGTTTTTATACAAGAATAGCGCTGCAAGTCTGCGCTTAGTCAGTCAGTAAGTCAGTCAGTGTGGTCGCGCATGAAGAAAAAAATGGACAGTTCAAAATGAACGGACGCCCCCAGTTGGGACTGGTTCTATTAGCTGCCTCGGTAATTTTAGTTGTTGTTGTTTTTTCTAACAATTTTGTGCCCCGTAGATTCAGCATGAATGATGTAAACTAAAGAATCATGTCAGAATTTGTACAAAAAAATAAATATGTTTAGAGAAGTTGAAATGCTAATGCTGTTGCTATGCTAAAAAGTATCTTCAGGCATTTACAATATTTTTAAAACCCAGCAAAAAAAGTGAATAGTTTAAAGAAAAACTCATTATTTCATAACGAAACGGCAACTGACAGTAACAGTGACACTGACAGCCGGTGTTTCACTGTTCTTACACTGAAATTGCATCGTTTTATGGAAAATAATATCACAAATAATGATTTTTTTCTTCCACACACTTGTCACAACACTTGTCTGCCAATTTAATAGATCCGTTAACGTCGCTTGTAACTTTCTTTTTTTTTATAAACACAAAATGGGCATCCCGATGAAACGAAAGTGTTATTTTCATTTCGTAATATTTAATTATGCGGGGGTTTCAAAATATGGTAAGTATATCAATCTACTCCTAGTAATGAAAAATATTCACATTGAAAAATATTTAAAAATATAACGTATGATTCTCGCCATGATTCTTTGTAATATTCTATTGGTTTCAAAAGAGTATTCCTAGAGTTTCTTGCTCGTTCTTTTCGATAGAAACCCACAGCTTGCAACGAGCAACTACCTTCAACTTAATTCGCTCTTGGTTCTTATGACTTGACAAATTATCAAGGTTTTTTATCATACCAACTGAAGTTCAATATTGTGTACTGTAATATACATAATATAAAGCCTTACGAAATAAATTCTCGTTATTATGGTGACAACCGCATCAAAATTTGTAGCCTACTTTATAGGGACAACGCACCATACCTACCAGCTAACAGACACGCAAAAGCAATTTTGTTTCTACCATATTTTAATGGTTTTACTTTAATGTGTGGCTTATTTAATTTCCAGGTGACCTACATAACTGTATATCCACTGAAGAATCCACCAACCAAAAACTTCCGTCAAGTTGATATAAGCAGCAACGTGGTTCTGCTAAAAGGTAAGAACATTTCGTTTGTGTACAGGAGATGTATTAATGCCGCCATTAATCCCTTGCTAAAAGAAGATAGTGAATAGCTCCGTCTCTCACGTAAAGCTGTTGATCCCAGCTGTCATTCTAAGATCTTTGACGAACAGCGCTTATACATTATGGCAAAGAAACAAGCTACATATGCGCCCGAAAACATCCCCGTGTGTGTTGAACAATGAGTTCAGGGTGTTAGGGGGTGGAAACTCATTGTTATGTTGTATGCGGAGAGCACGGCACAATTTTTAAATGTGCAAATCTAATATAAGGCATTGAAAACGTTTCACCATATGCCATTATTGCCTATTAGCTTATGCCCCATAGCTTGTCCCCGTGAAGTTCGGTTATCACACAAACCAAGTCGCGGATTAAACAGTAGCACTTGTCCATTCTTGAGATTCCAGCTTACCCGGTACTTAATTTAATCAAAATCGATTCCTTGGTTTTGCCGTCAAAGCGTAACAGATATACAGACAGCGTTACTTTGGCATCCTATCCTACTTCCTAATAATATTATAAATGTGAAAGTTTGTGAAGATGTTAGGATGTTTGTTACTCAATCACGCGTTAACCGTTGAACTGATTTGGTTAAAAATTAGCACACAGATAAACCATTTCCTGGATTAACACATAGAATACTTTTTATCCCGATAATGTGTTCCCTTGGGATAATAGTTCAACTTTATTGTTATTTTAACAAATCTTTAGTTTTGAACTTTATCCATGGCACCGCCTTAACCACAGAGTGCACTATTATCCTGGTAATGCGTTCCCATGAGATAATCGTTCAATTTTAATGTTATTTTGATTGAGTTTTAATAACGCAAAAAACGATTTTCTCACTAGATGGCGTTGGCGTCGATTTAGATCGCGCCTAAGAATAATGTTATAAATATATGAATAATTCTTAAACATTTTCGCTAAAATTAGAATTCATAATGACATAAATCCCAGGGCCAAACGCTGAAAGTAGCAGGAATTCATAAGGGCATGTTCCATGTTTTTCACGTGGTCAGCTATTTGGCTGTTCGAGAGTATCAAGTGCCCAAAACTTGGACGTTCTTCGGAGTATGGTACAATGTAGTTCGGAGATCGGTATTTTTGTGTTTTGTAATATCCCTCTAATATTATTAAGCTACGTTGTTTAAGGCATTTTGACAAACGTTTTACACGTGCAGCCTATTAGTCGAGCATGCAAAAAAATCGTACAACGCCTTGCGTGTTCTCTACAATAATGCTTTTAGAGCGCTGATAAAGCTGCCTCGCTACTCGTAGCGCATCAGGTATGTTTATGAACACAAATATTTGCAGATATTATTCGCAAGAGAGTAGGTAGTGTCCCTGATCCGCCCCACACGAGGCAGTTCCAACAGCTACCTTCACCTATTCGCATGAAAGATGGATCTGGATCTGGTTTGCCCAATAATGTGGTACTGGACCGGGCATATTGAGCACTCCGGATCCAAACCTAAATTAAGACTAAGATAATGTGCATATTTTTACACAATCAAGCATAATCCATTGGACGATTATTTGGATAAAATTGTATCTTGGGAAAGTTACTATGTACGCGGGCGAAGCCGCGGGCAGAAGCTAGTTTATAATATAATTTTGAATGTATGGAAGGAGGCATTGATAAAAAAAAACGATACCTTCTTACAGGTGATGATTCACTAACAATGGGATATATACTGGAAAACGAAGTAGAAAGGACAGATCCTTATCAAATCCAAATATTTTGTCAAGAATCCGCAAGATTAACCTTCCAGAACGAAAACGTCAAAAAAATCATAGAAGACCCAAATGAACACTTTGATGCTGTTATTACTGATTTGGTAGAATCTGAAGTATATGCGGGGTGAGTGTAGTGAAACGTTAGAGTCTGCAGACCAAGGTCATTAGGGCATAGGTGAAAATCAGGACAGACAGAAGAGTACATCGTTAATAAAGTATTATTAGTATTTTATTCACTTGCGTTCAAGTCGATTGCGATCTTGTTATCGGTCTCTATCAATCCTCAAAATTTCGGTGGCTAAAATAAAGGTGGTTACTCTGGAATCTCAATCCATAAGCGCAGCTTTCTTTCTAGATGCAGTATACATACTTTATCATTAACCAGGAGAAAAACTACCTTCTGATTTGAAATTTCATCTGTTTGACTTATCCTGTGTCGGCATGAGCTATGTAAGTATGGTAGGTAGCTCATGACTTTGTAAGAAAACCAGCCTAACTGTCACCAATAGCCCGCCAATTATATCAGATAACTATAATGAGTTTCTTGATATTGACTGCCACCCAAAAATGTTGAAGGTATATCCTCCACTAGCGACGGAAACACTGTGTCCCCCATGGCGTTCAACGTGTTAAAGGATTTTTTCTAATATTCTTTTATTGATAATAGGCTAGCAACAATATCATCATGCTGAATTATCTTAATGTTCTTCTTATTTCTAGGTTAGCGGTTCTGTACGACTGCCCAATGATATGGCTGTACTCTATGGGTGCTCATTGGCAAGTGTTAAGACTTATCGACCGTGCCACGAACCCTGCCTATGATCCCGACTACCTGTCTCCAGCTACGACTCCTTTATCGTTTACAGAAAGAGTCAGTGAATTATGGTCGAGGGTCAAGTGGCAGTTCCGTAAAACGTAAGTCTAACGAGCACGTGAAGTAGCAGTAACTTCAATCATCATCATCATCATTCATCATTTCAGCCTAAAGACGTCCACTGCTGGATATAGGCCTCCCCAAGGGGGGGTTTTGCCATAATCACCACGCTTGGCAGGCGGATTGGCGATCGCAGTATGGTTGTTTCAAAGGCACAGAGAACGCTGCTGCCCATTCTCTGGTGAGTCCCTTAGTCGCCTCTTACGACACCCACGGGAAGATATGGGATGGTGGTATTCTTTACGTCCGACACCATACGGCATAACTTCAATATCCTACTATAATATAATATATAAAAATATAATATAATAATAATAATATAACAATAATAATAATATTATAAATGTGAAAGTTTGTGAAGATGTTTGGATGTTTGTTACTCTATCACGCGTTAACCGTTGAACTGATTTGGATAAAAATTTGCACATAGATAAACCATTTCCTGGATTAACACATAGAATACGTTTTATCCCGATAATGTGTTCCCTTGGGATAATAGTGCAACTTTATTGTTATTTTAACAAATCTTTAGTTTTGAACTTTATCAATGGCACTGCCTTAACCACAGAACGCACTATTATCCTGGTAATGTGTTCCCGTGGGATAATAGTTCATTTTTAATGTTATTTTGATTAAGTTTTAATAACGCAAATTGTTATGATCTTAGTTCCGATTTTCTCACTAGATGGCGTTGGCGTCCATTTAGATCGCGCCTAAGAATAATATTATAAATATGAATAATTCTTAAACATTTTCGCTAAAATTAGAATTCATAATGACATAAATCCCAGGGCCAAACGCTGAAAGTAGCAGGAATTCATAAGGGCACTCCATGTTTTTCACGTGGTCAGCTATTTGGCTGTTCGAGAGTATCAAGTGCCCAAAACTTGCACGTTCTTCGGAGTGTGGTACAGTTCACTTCGGAGATTGGTATTTTTGTGTTTTGTAATATCCCTCTAATATTATTAAGCTACGTTGTTTAAGTCATTTTGACAAACGTTTTACACGTGTAGCCTATTGGTCGAGCATGCAAAAAAATCGTACAACGCCTTGCGTGTTCTCTACAATAATGCTTTTAGAGCACTGATAAAGCTGCCTCGCTACTCGTAGCGCATCAGGTATGTTTATGAACACAAATATTTGCAGATATTATTCGCAAGAGAGTAGTGTCAGGGACACTACTCTCTGGGGCATCCGCCCCACACGAGGCAGTTCCAACAGCTACCTTCACCTATTCGCATGAAAGATGGATCTGGATCTGGTTTGCCCAATAATGTGTTACTGGACCGGGCATGTTGAGCACTCCGGATCCAAACCTAAATTAAGACTAAGATAATGTGCATATTTTTACACAATCAAGCATAATCCATTGGACGATTATTTGGATAAAATTGTATCTTGGGAAAGTTACTTTGTACGTGGGCGAAGCCGCGGACAGAAGCTAGTATTAAAATATTAAACGCACTGCGTCTCTTTACTAAATTGGAATAGGTTTCGATTAACGGTCACGGTTAACTTTTATCAAAAGATTATTTTGCTTAATAAGTAAATAATTTGAGGTAGGTACCTATTTACTTTTTGAGGGCACGCTGGTATGATCTCTCTGTCATAATACATCCTTATCAGAAGTATCACTTCTTTCTCAGATTCATTGTCCAACCTGAGGAACGCAAAATCTACGAGCAAACCTTCGGACCGCTGGTCACCAAACGCGGCAGAACACTTCCAGATTATGAAGATGTCATCTATAACGTTTCGTTGGTCTTCGGGAATGAGCATGACGCTGTTCGTGATCGTCCGAGCACGCCCCAGAACTTTAAGTACATCGGTGGGTTCCATGTTGAGGAACCCGTGAAACCACTACCAAAGGTGATTATATAATAAAGAAATATTATAAGAAATCAATCGATGTTTACAGGTATTTTATTTCTCATCATCCACATATATTTATGTTGCATGCACAAGAACTTGTTGTAGTACTAAATCTCCCAAATTTCCTAGAAACTGATAGGTCGTTTGTAATGGCAGAAGCCCTGAATCTTGATTTCTTAATTTACAGCAATGACCTCTGTCGGCTTCGTCTTAGCGGGGTCAGATTTTTAGGTTTGCCGATGACTCTGCCCTTTTCTTTAGTGGTGATGGCTAGGATAGTCTTTGATGTGGATTAAGAGGGGCTCAATAGGGTTGTTGTTTGGTTGCAGAGTGATTTGCTGACTCTCAATGCCACAAAAACTAAGTATATGGTATTTGCACTTCGAGCGAACGTGTTACCCCATGTTCACTATCAATTAAAGCCCACATGTCGTTGGTCAACTAACCAGTCATGCGCATGTGTCCTTTTCTTCAAAAGACTGAAAACAATAAATATCTAGGAGTTATTATAGACCATGTCCTTAGTTTCAAACTACACATAAACGTCTTGAAATCAAGATTGCGCAATCTTATTTACATTTTTGAAACACTGAAACACGTAGCTGATCTTCTTACCATTAAGTTGGTCTACTAAGCGTTGTGTCAGTCGCATATCAACTACTGCATCATCTACTGCGGAGGTGCCGCTAAAACTCACTTGATTGAGGCGGAAAGACCCAAACGTGCCACACTTAAAATTGCTGCGGGCCTTAACTTCCACTCTCCTTCTGTCGATTTGTTCTGCGCACGGTTCTCAAAAAACACTCATAGCTAGATTATGGTTCGGATAGAATCTACTGAAAGGCAAACGACGAAAGGCTACTGTGTGCAGTACGAATTTTTCCATTGTAAACAAAAGCTACTGAGTACTTAAAAACTCTTTTCTATGATTACACCAAAAAATAGCTCCACGCAATTAATTCAATTTCAATTCTGTTTATCCCTTTCCGCATCCTTGTTACAATATTGTATGCTTATTTAGCACCATAACTCCAACATTCACACAGACATCTTAACTCAAAAGTTTTACCCATAATACATTTACCTCAAACTCTACATGAAACATACAATTTATTTTTCATGTTTTTTATTTAGTTTTTATCCTTATTCTAACTATTTTTTTATATTTTTTGTATTAATAACATGTACCTATTGTACATGCTGCAGGCTTTTTCAAACCTACTTCAGGCCCCCAACTCTCACAACATCTAAATGTAATTGCGTCATAACCATTGTGAGAGCAAATAAATACATTTAATATTATTATTATTTCTATGTGAGTGGACCACAATGGACCTGTGGTAAAATTATTTAAACTCTTGTTGTTTTATCAATAAAGTTAGGTAAATATTAAGCCACATCACGACAAATCGACAATATTAAATGCTTCATTATCGATAACCTCTTCAACCCCGTTGGTATCTTAAATGATGTGGTTTTTGATAATTTCAAAGCAATTACTTTAATGTTTAGTACTTTGTTAAACTTAAGTTCCTACTTACACACCTACTTAGTCTTTAACGAAAGGACCTTTATCTCTTTTCAGGACTTTCAAGACCTCATAGACAATTCCAAACATGGCGTGATATATTTCAGCATGGGATCGTTCTTGCAAAGCACTTCTTTGCCAAAACCATTGGTTGCAGAACTTCTGAAGATGTTCGGGGAACTAAAACAGACTGTCATATGGAAATTCGAGACGGACTTGCCGAATGTGCCGAAGAACGTTCATATTGTTCATTGGGCACCACAGCCTAGCATTTTAGGTACTTAATCAGTCAACCAACGAAACAAATCCAAGCCACTTAAATGTTGTTCATGGTCTAGTTATTGCTCCTCTCTCCCCTTATGAGTTTTAAATCACTATAGGATGTGATAAGTAATTGCTTTTTTAAGATGTTCTCATCCATATAACTGTGATTTTTCTGCCTGATTAAGTTGAGTGAAAAAAATGGTGAAACCATGGTCCAAAATGATAAATACGGAAACAAAAACCTGATGATAATGATTTCTTATTACCTATTTCAGCTCATCCAAATGTCAGGATGTTCATCACCCACGGAGGCTTGCTGTCCTCAATAGAAGCCATTCACTTCGGAGTACCAATCATAGGGGTTCCTGTATTCTTCGACCAGTTCACGAATGTCAACAAAGCAGTAGAAAATGAATACGCTCTAAGAGTTCCGTTGAGTCACAATCTACCAAAGGACTTGAAAGTTGCTATTAATACTATGTTGAAAGATGATTCGTAAGTTTATAACACTTGCTGAGATAAAATTATAGGGAGCTATTTTAAAAAGATGAACTCTATTTCTTTTTTATTTTTTCACAGCTACGCCAAAAAAGCAAAGGATCTGTCCTTCATCTTCCACGACCGACTGACGAAGCCAGGCGCTGAGCTGGCGCATTGGGTCGAACACGTTGTGCGCACGCGCGGCGCCCCTCACCTGCGCTCTCCTGCGCTGAGAGTACCTCTCTACCAACGCTTGTATCTTGATCTACTCGCATTGATACTGACTATTGTATCTGTATTATTCTATATTGTTTGCAGAATACTTTGTAAGAAGGGTACTAAAAAGAATGATCAGAAGAAAAGGAACTAATTTAATGTTCCTTATTTGAGGCGGGTATGATGCTATACCTTCTTAACTTAATTATTATGACGTTATATATGCCTCCAAAACTTTGATTTAAACTTTTATTATATTATTTTTATTTTTTAACTTTTATTTCATGGTGGCGATTATATTGAGTGACAGCACGCAGCCAACATTAGTTAACGGGGACTTTAAATACATGCCATCCTTTACATTTTGTATAAAAAAAAAGTAACAGCATCAATTTATAGTCTCCGTTAAACTAATGTTGGTTTTGTGCGATACACGAAAGTTTTTGTTACGTAAATAAACCAGACGAAACACAAGAAAAAAAAAACCGATATTGAACACAACAAATCATCCTGTATTGCCATTAAATATAGTTTTACTGTTAACTTAAGAAGTGTTAGAGGTTATGAAGTGTTTAATAAATGTTAATAAGTTTTAATTAAATGTAATTCCTTTTCATTGTCTTATGGCGCTCCTAAACGGCCCATATTTTCCAGGACAGTTAATGTGTGACTACCATTTTATGTAAGGGACCAGGCTACACTTCAAATGTTACTGAAACACTGGAATATATTTTCAGTATGCCTGTTCACTTCGGCAACTATTGCTGCAATACTTTTAATATGACCACTCGACGCTTCAAATTTTCTATGTTCCTACATAAATCATATTTTCCCGAATATGTGTATCTGCAATTCATTGCAAGCAATGTTTCTAATATTGCTGGGCCATGATAAAAATATTACCACTCAAAACGATGCAGCTCAATATTACATTAAAATATTGCTCGTTTAGGAGTAGGTACCTTTTAAACCTGCCTGATTGGCCTGTTTTGGTGTCTTTCTCCTTCCAAGCTTCTCGATCTTGTGCGATCTGTGTTCACGTTGGCCCGCAAACATGATCAAATCATCATCATCATTCAGTTCTAAGTATGGGGAACCCCCAAAATGTATTGTTTTAATCTAATTTTGTGTAAAAATCTTAATGCGGTTCACAGAATACATCTACTTACCAAGTTTCAACAGTATAGTTCTTATAGTTTCGGAAAATGTGGCTGTGACATTGTAACAATTCTGATAGTTTAAGAGAAATAAAAGGCTATGCAGAATTGTACGTATTGAATTTAATAGCTCTCACACGAAAGTTAAAATGTGATGAGTATCAAAAACAATTGTAAGTATAAAAGTTAGCACTGACCTAAACGCACTAAGGTTAGGCAGTATCCAGGAGGATTATGATCCCCAGCCTGGCAGGCGTACAGGATCAGCCGAAGAGAAGTCTGACGCGATCAGCTCGGGGACGGAGGCCCCCCCAGGCGGTCAGTAGGACCAGCCCTGGGCAGCAAGAGGCACGTGACAGCTCGACTTAGCTTCTAAACCGACTCTCGGTTGCAGACTGGTAGACTTCAGTAAGTAGACTGGTAGACTTCAGCAACGTAAGCGTATGAACAATCAGCGTGTTCAACAAACGGCTCCAAGAACTAGACTGCAGCAACGTAAGCGTATGGGGAATCAGCGTGTTCACCCAACGGCTCCGAAATCCAGACTCCAGCAACGTATGCGTATGAGCAATCCGCGTGTTTACCAAACGGCTCCCAAATCCAGACTGACTCATTTGACAGGTTCCTTTTCTGACCGCTCTTCCAAAATTCATAAAAAATCCAATTATGAATCTTCTTTCTAGAACGGTCAAATCGTTTTTTATATAGCAACGGCCAGGCTCAATAATTGTCGAATGCCATTTATTTTAGTAATTTTATTATAATATTAGTGCGAATCAGATCTATAGGAACACACGATAATACAGCGGGTGTTCAGCCGTTTACTATCTAACACAGACAAACAAGCTTACAAGATATACAACATAGAGGTTTTACGTTAGTAGCCGAAAACTTATTTTAGAAGAAATGTTGGCCGGTCGTCAATTTGACGACTGTCACTGACAGACATGTCAAAGCAAAACATTATTTATTTTTCAGGTTTGTAAATATTAATTTGATCCAATTATACAGGAATAAATTACAAAGGATGACGACAGGAACAGCATAAAAAAGCGTAAGTAGATAAACACATTCTATTCATAAGATTCCAAGTTACAAATAACAAACAAATATTAAACAATGAATGATAATTATGAAATGAAGATGATACAG
This sequence comes from Charanyca ferruginea, assembly GCA_947361185.1. Classification (NCBI taxonomy): domain Eukaryota; kingdom Metazoa; phylum Arthropoda; class Insecta; order Lepidoptera; family Noctuidae; genus Charanyca; species Charanyca ferruginea. The sequence continues at coordinate 14,996,856 of OX376077.1, read as the reverse complement.
GAATACAATTATAACACAGACAAAACCAGCACATATAACTGTGGGTACATTATATATTACTTATAAGATTCCAAGAATCCATACAACAAATATTATAAAATGTAGACATATCGTGCGATTAATGATTTCATGCCTATGAAAAGTAAATATAGTTTTTCGAGTTGAACCGAAACACTATATTATCCCCAACGACCCGAGAAAAATTTTCGGCCTAGAACAAAAATTTTGAGAAGGTTAGATATTTCAGCATTCACAAACTTTCATACCTCATACAAACACACCGACATCTTACGAAATTAAGGTCAAATGAGATTCACATTCAATGATCATCACGCAAACCTAAAGATTCATTAACAATAGGGCTTATTTTTGGAGTTGTAATCCGCTCGCGTTTAAAACCCATTATTAATATAAAGATTTATATCAAGGGCTAGGCCTTGATCGATTATAATAAGGGCTTATAGAAGACGAGTTATTAACCGCTCGTGAAGATACCTATGACTTTCAGAGTGAAGCCATAGATAAGGGGAAAAAGATCAAGGGGATAGCCCTTAAATAATATTAATACAGGCTTATTTAAGGCGAGTTATTAGCCGCTCGTAAAGATACACCTATGGCTTTAAGAGTACAGCCATAGATATAATAGAAGATCCATCAACCTCAATAGTTGACGGTGGCTAATTAGTCAGAAATCCATCAACATGCAGACGTTGATGGTGCTAATTAGTCAAAAACTAACAAAGAGTTAGTAAATAAGAAGGTTAGGTAACGTTGTACCTAACAGTACTTCTTAAGTTCTATAAAAAAAAGGAGATTAAAATAATCTTATTGGTTTCAGAACCGATGAATGAAGAAAATAAATATCTATAGAGGTTTTATTAGGTCAAGATTAAAAACTCTATAGTAAGAAGAAGGAAGCAATAGACATGAGTAATGAATAAAACCATTTATAAGAAAAGGTAATATATGACAATATAAAAGTCAAAAGAAAAGAAAATAAAAATAGTCATAGGATTCCAGAGAGTGTCATGAAGTGACACTTGAAAAATATAAGTCAGGGAAAATAATATTTAAGAAGCAAGAAGCAAAAGCTGAGATAGTAACAAAGTTATAAATAGTGGAAAATAAGATTTAAGAAACAAGAAGCAAAAGCTGAGAGAGGGACGAAATTATAAAGAGTGAAAAAAAAAACTCCAAGAGGCTCAGAGTAACTAGCCTCCAAAAGTTCAAAGGCGACTAGCCTCAAAAAGGTTAGAGTGACAAGCCTCTAAAGGGTCAGAGTGGCCTCAGGAGGGACAGAGTGACTAGCCTTAAGAGGGTCAGAGTAACTAGCCTTAAGAGGTCAGGCGAGGGTAGATAAGATTCAAGAGGAAGAGAGTAACAACCCTCTGAGAGGTAAATGAGAGTAAATAAGGTTCAAGAGGATGAGAGAGTGATAACCCTCTGAGAGGTAAATGAGGTTAAATAAGATTCAAGAGGATAAGAGAGCGACAACCCTCTGGGAGGGTACATGAATGACTAAGCCTCTTCAAAAGAGAGTCAAGCAAGTAATACACCTCACCTAGAGGTTCAAAGAGTAATACGCGCGTAAGAGTAAAACGAGTAATAAATAGTGACCGACCTCCGGTAGGATTAAACGTAATACACCTCACCGAGAGGGTTTAAGCCGAGAGTGAAATAAAATGTTTATAAATCGAGCCCACGACATTGAGCCTATTCAATAAAATAAAACATTTATAAAGTAAAGTAAATGAAAGACAGTATTTGTTATTTTATTTATTGTTGTTAGCATCTGTATAGTTTATCATCGTGTAGGTATGTTCAAACAACTACAGAATATTGTTCTGAGCTGTCGTAAAGTGTCTCAGTCCCCAACTCAGTAGTGACCACTACGTGGTTTTAAAAACACACCCAAGCGAAGACTGAGTGCGGTTACCATAGGGTAAACGCTGTGGTGTGCACGTGTGTGGGGTGCAGCGTAATGTGGTAAAGTATAGAGTAAAAGTATAGGTGAGAACGACTATAGGGTACTCTCCTAATAGCCGTGTACAGTAAACCAGACCCCAACTTGTAAGTAACCAACGAGTGATTTAAAACTTACAAGCGCAGAATGGGTGCCAATTGCCAGAAGCAAGAGGATTGTGTGTGGGGATGTAGTGTAAGTTTTTGTACAGTATGTAAGTATGTTCAGTACGACGAAGCGGGCTGAGGAGAAAATATTAGTATTTTACACACACACACACAAAAGAATCTAAGCCAAATTAAAATGTCGAAATAAAGAGTACTAAAAGACTAGTAAGATTAGAATTTTGAAGAATATTTTACACACATAAGAATCTAAGCCAAATTAAAATGTCGAAATAAAGAGTACTAATAAACTAGTAAGATTAGAATTTTGAAGAGTATTTTACCCACATAAGAATCTAAGCCAAATTAAAATGTCGAAATAAAGAGTACTAATAGACTAGTAAGATTAGAATTTTGAAGAGAATGAGAGAGCTAGCTTTGATTTCACGATTGGGCGCCAAATGTAACAATTCTGATAGTTTAAGAGAAATAAAAGGCTATGCAGAATTGTACGTATTGAATTTAATAGCTCTCACACGAAAGTTAAAATGTGATGAGTATCAAAAACAATTGTAAGTATAAAAGTTAGCACTGACCTAAACGCACTAAGGTTAGGCAGTATCCAGGAGGATTATGATCCCCAGCCTGGCAGGCGTACAGGATCAGCCGAAGAGAAGTCTGACGCGATCAGCTCGGGGACGGAGGCCCCCCCAGGCGGTCAGTAGGACCAGCCCTGGGCAGCAAGAGGCACGTGACAGCTCGACTTAGCTTCTAAACCGACTCTCGGTTGCAGACTGGTAGACTTCAGTAAGTAGACTGGTAGACTTCAGTAACGTACGCATATGAACAATCAGCGTGTTCAACAAACGGCTCCAAGAACTAGACTGCAGCAACGTAAGCGTATGAACAATCAGCGTGTTCAACAAACGGCTCCAAGAACTAGACTGCAGCAACGTAAGCGTATGGGGAATCAGCGTGTTCACCCAACGGCTCCGAAATCCAGACTCCAGCAACGTATGCGTATGAGCAATCCGCGTGTTTACCAAACGGCTCCCAAATCCAGACTGACTCATTTGACAGGTTCCTTTTCTGACCGCTCTTCCAAAATTCATAAAAAATCCAATTATGAATCTTCTTTCTAGAACGGTCAAATCGTTTTTTATATAGCAACGGCCAGGCTCAATAATTGTCGAATGCCATTTATTTTAGTAATTTTATTATAATATTAGTGCGAATCAGATCTATAGGAACACACGATAATACAGCGGGTGTTCAGCCGTTTACTATCTAACACAGACAAACAAGCTTACAAGATATACAACATAGAGGTTTTACGTTAGTAGCCGAAAACTTATTTTAGAAGAAATGTTGGCCGGTCGTCAATTTGACGACTGTCACTGACAGACATGTCAAAGCAAAACATTATTTTTTTTTCAGGTTTGTAAATATTAATTTGATCCAATTATACAGGAATAAATTACAAAGGATGACGACAGGAACAGCATAAAAAAGCGTAAGTAGATAAACACATTCTATTCATAAGATTCCAAGTTACAAATAACAAACAAATATTCAAAGTCAAAGTCAAAGCATTTATTTCAATTAAACCATTTACAGGCACTTTTGAATTGTCAAGGAGTCGGTCAGTTAGTCAGAGAGTTGAAGCTAGTTGCTCGTTCCAAAACGTAGGTAGGTCTCTATGGAGAAGAACGAGCAAGAAACTCCACGGACACTCTTTTAAATCAAGTTTTTACAAAGTTTGGTTACATTCTTGTTGCTTCTATATGTGAAAACGATGAAGGTAATCTAACAATACAAAACACAAAAAAGAAGCAAGATAAAGTGGCATCTAATCCATGGCAGATAAGAGCTGACCAATCTCCACTGACAGCGCCCGTTCACGAACATGACGCGTGAATCAGCACCATTTAGCTCAACCATTTTGAAGGGAGCCTAATGATCCAACACACGCGCCACCATCAGCGAGACATTTGAGCGAGCATGACAATACTCCCAACCGCCATGTTAATTTTTGTCAAACATAAAGGTATTAATATACATGGCTCCATGGTATTCACATTTACAAAATTGAAATAATGCTGCTAAATTATACAAAACTAAGGTTTCCAATGTATATTATTTTATCATAATATGAAGTGTGATAAGTTAATAATTTAAAAATATCTATATATAATAATAACGATACTCGTTACTCATGTCAATAGAAAAAGGGGTAGGAAACATCCTTTTCTTCCAATTTGGAAATTCCCTAAACTGGCTGTGGAGCAGGACCAGCATTCAGCCAAGCATCTTTATCATTGATGTAATCTTCTAACTTATAATATGCTTGTCTACATAGTGTGCGTTTAATACATGTTTTAAATTGTTTTTCATTCAATTGTAGAATATCAAGTGGTATTTTATTATAGCATTTTACACAGTACCCCATAAAAGAAGTATGTACTTTTGACAATCTGAAGCTTGGCTGATCTAATTTGTTCCTATTTCTAGTATAAACATTATGTCTGTCACCTATTTTATTAAAAAGATGAAGATTTTTTCGAACATGCATAATGTTTTCATATATATATTGACAAGGTACCGTCATGATGTTAATCTGTTTAAACAATTCTCTTAGAGATTCGCGTTTGCGGAGATTATAGATTGCTCTGACAGCCCGCTTTTGCAGTATAAAAATAGAATCCATATCTGCAGCCCGTCCCCATAGCAAAATACCGTAAGACATGATACTATGAAAATAGCTAAAATATACTAGCCTAGCGGTATCCACGTCTGTCAAATGCCGGATCTTTCTGACAGCGTAAGCGGCTGAACTTAACCGCCCTGCAAGAGATGTTAAGTGAGGACCCCACTGTAGCTTGGAATCAAGCGTAATCCCTAGGAAAACAGTCCTTTCGACGAATTCAAGTATGTCCTTATTCAATACAACGTTACATTCATTACTCTTAACATTCGGCAAAGCGAATCTTATGCATTTAGTTTTCTTCTCATTGAATACTAAATTATTTACAGTAAACCAATTATGAATCTTAAGCATGGCGTCATTTACGTCGTCAAGGTGCTGTGCCCGTCTATTTACTCTAAAAATCAATGAAGTATCATCAGCAAATAACACCATTTGTGGTTGATTTTTCAGTAAATGAGGTAAATCGTTTATATAAACTAAAAAGAGGAACGGACCCAATATGGAGCCCTGCGGTACCCCCATTTTTACTTTTAAGCCTGATGAATTAACACCATTTATTTGAACTTGCTGCAGTCTATCACTTAAATATGATTTTACTAAGCTAAGCGCTTGTTTACCCAGTCCGTAATGCTCAAGCTTTAAGAGCAGTGTTTCGTGATTTACACAATCAAATGCTTTGGAGAGGTCGCAAAAAATGCCAATAGCATCTTGCGAATCCTCCCATGCTTTAAAGATATGCTTAATTAAGGTGACACCGGCGTCAGTAGTACAACGCCCTCTGGTGAAACCATACTGTTGGTTATGTAAGATGTTGTTACAATTAAAATGACTGAGCATTTGGTTAAGCATTACTTTTTCAAACACTTTGCTAAAAACCGGCAAAACTGAAACGGGCCTATAATTATTCGTGTCCTTGCAATCGCCGGATTTAAAAAGTGGTATAATCTTGCTGTACTTCATTAAATCCGGGAAAACCCCTTGGTCTACACACATATTAAAAATGAAAGCTAAATAGGGTGCCACTGTCTCAATAACCGATTTACAAACATTAGTAGACATCCCCCATAAATCTTCAGTAGCCTTGATCTTGAGTTGTTTAAAAGTCTTTATAACGATTGCAGGGTTTATATGTTTAAATTTAAATTCCGTGGGGCAGGCTGGAACATTCGAACTTAATAAATTAAAAGCAAGTGACGGCGAGGAATCTAAAGTTTCAGTAGTTTTAATAGGAACATTGGTAAAGAATGTTGCAAATTCCTGCGCAACTTCTATATTAGTACTTATGAGACCACTGGAAGTCTCCAGAGTGTAGTCAGTATTATGTCTTTTGTTCCTATTTGTTTCATTATTAATAATTTTCCAAACAGTTTTAATTCTATCATCAGCCGATTTTACTTTGTTGCTAATGTATAACGCTTTAGCTGCCTTACAAGCTTTTTTAAAAGTTTTAGAATAAATAGTAACATACTTATTAAAAGTGTCAGTGTTAATATAAGGCTTAAGGCCATACAGCTCAAAAAGTCTTTCCCTACTTTTCCTGATGCCTTTAGTTGCCCAGTCACTGAATAAAAACTTAGGGCAAATTGTTTTAGTTTTTTTCTTAAAAATATTCTGAAACTCAGTTTGCACAACTGAGAAGAATTCTTTATATAAAATATTACCATTATTCATACTAAGGTCCTGAACGGGTAACTTACTTATTAAAGTCTTTTTAAATTTATCTAAATTACCAGATGTTATTGGTCTTGACTGAATCTGTATTTTTTGCAAGGGTGTGTTGGACTCAAAAGCAACGGTTTGACCGCTGTGATCAGAAGGAAGATAATTTACAATAGCTTTATCTAAATAGTCGCAGCTACAAAAAACATTATCGATACAAGTAGCAGTGGTCGTAGTTATTCGTGTTGGTTCTAAAAACACATTTGACAAATTGAAGGATTTAAAGAGACTTATAAATCTACTGCTACTTGAATTATTTTCTAAAATATTAATATTAAAGTCTCCGCAAATTATTATTGATTTATTACCCGTTACAAGCTTAGTCAAAACATCCTCCATTATAGACTCAAATAAAGAGTAGTTATGATGATTCGGGGGTCTGTAAACGCACACTATGACATGCTTATCTAGCTCAACACAGGACAGTTCAATAATATGTTCAACTGATAGTGCAACAATGTCTCTGCGAGACTTAAATTTAATATTATTTTTTATTATAATTAGTGAACCACCACGCAGCATAGATTTCCGATTAAAACAACTGCCCACAGTATAATTTTCATAATTAATTAACATTTCATAAGGTTTCAACCAATGTTCAGTAAAACAAATAATGTCAAACATTGTCTTTTCTAAAAACAATTCAATTTCTAATTGCTTGGAAGAAAAACCTTGAATATTTTGATGAAATAATTTCAAGGAATGTTGCTTAGCCCTTTTTTTTAAATTCTCTGCATGATTGCTAGAAGATACCTTGTTATTACTAAGTTGAACTATATTGATACTGGTACCTTCTGTTGTCTTACTTACTAGTTTAAACTACTTGAGCTTACCACCTTAACATTAGTATTATTACTAACCATGGTGCTAGTTATAGAACACTTCGACATACTAATTATGTCTGAGTTAATATTAAAAGCTAATAGCCATGCTATCTGACGTCTAAACCTAATGGGCAGATACGCTGTATCTCTAGTCGATTTCAATTTTTCAACGAAACTGTTGGTGTCAAAAAACATAAGCTTGTCACTATAGTGACTAGTTAATAAATGCATATGATTATTAAGCTTATGTATGTTATTATTTGTCCTATTTGATAGGTGCTCAAAGTACGGAAAAGCGCATAATATTATTTTTTGACAATTAATGTTCAATAGTTCAGTGACACTGTCAGTTATATCATCAATTTTAACCTTTGAGCTATTACCTACACATATAGTAATAATTGTATTAGGATCATATTCCTGTCTAGTAACTGAAGATATTATTTCTTTATATGAATGCCCAGGCGTGCAATAATTCAATACAGAATGACTCAGGTTGTTATTTAATAATCTACCTAACCCTCTCCCTAAACTATCTGAAAACAAAATAGGACAATAACAATCTTTATTAGAAACATTATTGCAACTGAAAAAACTGTTGTCTGACTGTGACTGTACAACCGAAGGTGAACCCTGTACAATATCTGTTGTTACATTTTTTTTTAGCATACACTCCCTAGCTCTTTCAGATTGGGACAGGACTTCTGTAGCATCAGGTTGAACAACCTCACAGCTTGGTTCCATTTGGAAGGTATCTGGAGAGGTGCTGAGAGGCAGTGGGTCTACTCTGTCTGCATTGGAGTTACACATATCTACTAACTCATTTGTGGCAAGGATATGTTCTTTTATTTGCTTTTGAGAATGCACATACTTTGTATAAAGCGCATGTAGTGACTCTTTAAGTACCTGAATTTCTGACTGAAGCCGTTGAGTGTCAACCCGATAAATGTTAGCACTGTCTTCTAACTTTATTTGGAAATTATCTAATTTATTTATTAGAAACACACGTTCCCTCCTTAGTTTTATATTACTGGAATAGTGTTTCTGTTGTTACTAAACGTTGTTATTAAACAATGAATGATAATTATGAAATGAAGATGATACAGGAATACAATTATAACACAGACAAAACCAGCACATATAACTGTGGGTACATTATATATTACTTATAAGATTCCAAGAATCCATACAACAAATATTATAAAATGTAGACATATCGTGCGATTAATGATTTCATGCCTATGAAAAGTAAATATAGTTTTTCGAGTTGAACCGAAACACTATAACATACGGACGGACAGACAGACAGACATGACGAATCCATAAGGGTTCCGTTTTTTGCCATTTGGCTACGGAACACTAAAAACGGAATATTACAAACTCTAATATATTAAAACCTTAATTATGCAAACTCACTTTGTGTTACCAATACTTACGTCAGGGTTTAGAAATTTTGCCTATGTCTTGGTGAGTCCAAATAAAATAATTAACATCATCACAAACAAGCTTTTTTTTTGTTTCTGTTAAATAATCATGACTTTGATGTTCCAACTTACGTACATTTTAACAACAAATTGGGTGATTATACTAATATTGTCATGTGTCATATCTGACTCAGCATTTTAAACATACCTGCCTGTCTATTATGTGTAGAGTCTCATAACACAAATCGTTTATTAATGAGTTAAAGATAAAGATAATTTGTTTGTTATAACATATATTTAGCACAAATTAAAGCATGCAAGATCTTACGAAAAGGTATTTGCAGTCCGTAGGTACAGTCAACAGCAAAAGTAGATGATCAAAATCAGAAATCCAATACTAATGAACGGAGTTCGCATCAGAACTGTGTGGCGTCGAAGTGATTCAAAAGAATGTGTGTGACAATCACATACTTTTATTATATTAACTAGTAATAGATATAAATTAGTGTTAGTAAATTAGTATTGAATTTCTGATTTTGATCATCTACTTTTGCTGTTGACTGTACATGTTTTACCTGACGCAAATAACGCGAGCGGCATATCAAGACTGCGTATCATGACCGCGTATCATCACCCGTCCAGATCATGCTACGCGTCGGCGAATACGGTGTCGGATCAGGCAAATGATCTTATGTGGACACGCCTTTATATGCGGTGATCATCAGCTCGCGAAGCCGCACGGCGCCGCGAGTAGCCGCTCGACTCATGCAAATCTTTAAACGATACCATGCCTTTAGACTTATAGATAAAGTTGAGAATGATTCAACAAAATAGCCGGCCGTATCGCTGCCGACCGCTGCCATCATGGTGTGGATTTACCCTCCAAACATTATTATTACGTCTGTAAACTACTGATATTGGACAACAATCCAATGTCAATTCTTTAATGTTTAATGTCAATGTCTTTATAGACTTTTTTTTTTACATTAGATTATTATTTAGTTATGTTTTAATAAATTATCCTTCCCAATCGTGCCAATTTTGTTGTGCAGGAGCTATACCTACTTATTTTAAGCTATTTATATTATTTGTCTCCAATAAAACAAGAAAGAGACAGATATTAATGAGAGCTGTCAATTTAAGTTGATCTAAAATGGTCATACAATTATAGTTGTCTTTTCAGGTATTGATTAAAAACACGGCAAAGTTCAAGGAAAAAACTAATTTGACATCTTTAATTTAGTTCTTTTCTGTCGACATCCTTTTCTTTAGCTGCCTGGTAGTAAGAGATGCCAATTGTCTAATTTTAGTTTAGTTTGTGGACAAGGGAATCAGCACCAGTGTCAAAAAATACTCTGTAATGACATTAGCCTTGATACGAAAGGAAGTACAGACACGCATGATTATTTCTGCCCGTCAAATGATAAAATATTTAATATCATCTGCAGACAGTAGTTGATAATGCATGTCCTTGAATGTTGTTATATTATTAATTTTCAACAACAGCCAAGTTATTATTGATAAATATTCACTGTGTCATCGTACCGAAGCATTTATGTGTTAAGTGGATTGTAATTAGAACAGTATCTATAAAAGTAGGTAAAGTAGTGTTTTACACTCACATACAAATAGTATAGTTACTTGATTCCAATTAAAATTATATAAGAATAGTATTGAATAGATTTTATTTTCTTACCATAAATTACAGCTTATAAGTTAAATTACACTACAGATACAATGTTGTATAGTGTGTGCCACGAAAGATGAGACTTGACACGGACTTGATTTGACTGGCGCAGTACTTGATTTAAAGGCAACGCAGTACTCGATTTAAAGGTCTCTTGCCTTTAAATCAAGTACTGCGCAAGTCAAATCAAGTCCGTGTCAAGTCTCATCTTTCGTGGCACGGACTATACCTACTTAATTTGTGTGAGATTGGTGCCTTAACTAAATTTTTTTTTTAAACTGTTAGTCGGGTGATATATTTCATGTATTGAACTGGAGACGTTTTGTTTAAAATCACTGTAGTATTCATTTTAAATGAGTTTTGTTCTTTTATGTGCGACTTCAAAGTCAAGTCAAGACATTTATTTCAAATACCATTTACAGATACTTTTGAATTATGTTTATGTTTATTTGATTTTATTTTTGTCAGTTATATCCTATCACCTCTACAACACTGTCATGAGATCCATTATTTTCTCTAGTGTCTCTTTTTAACCTTTACAGCCAAGTTAATCTACACTAATAATATTATAAAGAGGAAAGATTTGTATTTTTGTATGTAATGAATAAACGTCGAAGCTATTGGAACGATTTCAAAAATTATTTTGCCGTTAGAAAGCTACATTATCACTGAGTAACATAGGTTATATATTTTATTACTAGAAAAAAATAGAGATCTTTAGAAATCCCTACTAAAACCAACCCAAGGTGTAAATGTTTTGCGATAAAATGTCTTTCATCGCAGGCGCTGCGAATAATATTGATGATAGAACAAAAAAATGTTCTACAATATTATAGAACATATCATTATTTACAAAGAACTGCGCGAGACCATATGTCCAACTATTGTAATTATGTCACTAAAACTACTTTTTACATTTTAAAAGTTAATAGAAATACCAATCAAAATCAGACCATGTTATACATACCTTTGTATAAATTCTTATCAAAATAAATTTTGTACTCAAGACTGATTCAATACCTGTTGATTACTTTTTGAATGATTGAAATCGAACATTCCATTCAAAAGATATTACAAAATTAAAAATTATTATACATGGGCTAACTATAAATTCTCTAGAAGGAAACGTGGCCAAGAAGCAGTTGGACATCCCGGTATATTAAAAGATGCGGCATTAGGAAGAGTGTACAGCATTCATCCTTCCCAGTCAGAGTGTATTTATCTCAGGATACTTCTTCATCATGTACGTGGCCCAACATCGTTCCAAGACTTAAAAACCGTTAAAGGAATTGTTACAGAAACAAGCCGTTTGCCGAGATAGGGGTTTGCTAGAAAATGATAACCAATGGGAGATCACTTTAAGAGAAGCTTCGATTTCCAATGTCCGTTAAGGCTGACAGAGTTGTTTGTGGTGATATTATTATTTTGTTTCCCCTCGGAACCTCTCAAATTATGGGACACTTTTAAAGACGATTAGTGTCAAGATATCAGACATATCGCCCAACAACGAGGTCCGGATTATGATGTGATGTATATAGCGAAGGCTGGATGTAGATAGAAAACAAACTTTTAGAATTAAACGATGATTTATGTGATTTAGAGAAGGTAGTCCAAAGTCTCTTGACTTTGGATTACCTTCTCTGAATCGCTCACAAAATGTAGTTGATGCCATACCGTGCCGTACATTATATGATGTTAACGAGTTGTCAGTATTTGTCAACTCAAATGTACCCAAGTTAGCGGCACAGGTAACACCTTTCTTGCCAATTTAGTATTGGCAAAAGTACGACCATCTGGAAGAAAAGCATTGGCCGTCTTTTGGAATTACTGCAACCCTCACTCAGGGGAAAACAGCTCACTCTACCTTTAAATTACCGTTGGCTGCGTCTTTAGAACAACAGTCGGTTAAAGACGGTTAAAGATATTTATTTCTCAAAAGAATTATAAATTCACTTATAGAGAAAACAAATAGGTTTAAAAACAATGTTATCTGCCAGTAAGCGGAGATGAAAGCAAAAACAAAATATTAATGTATCTTAAACTAACATTACAATAATACTTCGACTTAACATACATCGTTTTAACAGGTTTTAACATAACACACACAGAATAAACAGATCAGAAGAAGGTAGGTTACACATTATAAGAAACAACACAACAGTTTTGAGCAACGAGGGTAGGGTGCAATTTACTAGGCGTTGCGTGTTTACCAAGGCCGCCGACACAGTGCAGAACATAGGCGATTTATTAAATTGTTTTCGGTTTATATTTATTTATACATTACATATTTCTATATTCTTGTTTATTTATGTAAACTGTCATTATTTATTTATTTTTTGATTATATTTGTGTATATAGTTTTTTTTTTTTTTTTTTGTTTTTTGGTTAGTTTTTGTACATACATTTATGATTTTAAATATATATTATTTAATATGTAATGTGTATTGTATATGTTTAAGTTTATATGTATATATAATATAATATGTATAATATATATATATATTTACTTATTATTTTATTTTGATTAATCGAAACGCAAGGAAAGATCTTTTAGTATATGCTTTTTTAATGTTTTCTTGTAAATGTATGACGACTTTATTTCTTTTATGTCTTTAGGTAGTTTGTTGTAAAAGTTGGCCCCCTCATACATAATATTCCTCTTTCCATACTTAGTCCTAGGCTGGGTTAAGCAGATGTCATTAGCTTGCCTTGTTAAAATTTTATAAGTTTGTGCCCTTTTTGTAAATACTAGCTGAGAATGTATGTCCTTGGTTAGAATTTTTCTTACGAGTACGCATGTGTTGTATTTATACATTTGAGGGAGATTCATAATTTGAGTTTCTTTGTAGATTTTTTCAGTGGGAGTTAAATAGTTATACCTAAATAGTGTTTTGATTATTTTATTTTGGGCAATTTGAAGTATTTTTAAGTTTGATTTGGCAGCAGTTCCCCAGACCTCAATCAAGTAGTCCAAGTGAGATTTAATCATAGAATTATATATAGTATACCGCACATGTTTAGGAAGACATCGCACTATACCACGGAGCGCACCTGTTAGTGACGTGAGCTTGTTCTTGATACTCTCAATATGTGGTTTCCAAGTTAATTGATCATCAAGTATAAGACCAAGATATTTTTCTTGATGAACTCTCCTTAGCATTTGACCATCAATATGTAAGTTTCTGTGCTGACTAATCTTTTTGTTTTTTGCTGCAAATATAATATAATTGGTTTTAGATATGTTTATTGTCAGTAAGTTTGATTTAAGCCAAGTATGTAAGAGGTTTAGATCTTGTTGAGCTTGTTCTATAATTGAGCATATTGAGGTACCTGAGTAAAACAAACTCGTGTCGTCAGCATACAGTGCTATATCCCCTTTTAGACCAATTTCGTGAATGCTATTTATGTAGATTAAAAATAATAATGGGCCGAGGATTGAGCCCTGGGGGACTCCGTAGGTGATTTGTCTAGGTTCACTTTGGGCTTCACCGATTTTAACAACTTGATATCTGTTACTAAGGTATGATTTTAACATTTTATAAGCGGATTCTGAGACACCTAGATGCTTTAGTTTTAATAAAAGTATATCGTGACTAACAGTATCAAAGGCTTTTTTTAAATCTACAAACACTCCCAGTGTAATTTTCTTACGATCTATGTTAGTTTTGATTTTTGTCACCAGATCGGTTGCAGCTGTAACCGTGTTTGACTTTGGTCGAAACCCATATTGCTTGTCATATAAGAATTTTTTTGACTTTAGAAATGCACTAAGTCGGTTGTGTATTATCTTTTCGAACACCTTTGATAATATTGGTAATACAGATATCGGCCGGTAATTACTTGGATCTGATTTGTTTCCTGACTTATATATGGGGCTGACTTTTGCAACTTTCAAGGATTCTGGGAAATTTCCTTCTGTTAGACACCTATTAATACAGAGAGTTAAGCTTTCCGCTATTTGATTTTTAACACATTTTATCATTTTTGTACTTATTCCGTCAATCCCGGTGCTTGTGTTTGTGTCTAAATTTTCTATTATTTTAAGTACCTCTGCAACAGTAGCAGGTTCAAATTGTGTTAGATTGACCGTACTATCTGTTATACTAGCGGGTACTTGTAAAGCTTGATTATTATGATACGATTTTGGAATTTTATTAGCGAGCTCTGCCCCTATATTCGAGAAAAATAAGTTAAAGCACTTACAGATATCCTTTGTGTCAGTAATTTGACCTGATGGCGTGTCTAATTTTACAAGACTAGAGTTATGTTTTGTTTTATTGTTAGCCAGACTATTAATAAGTTGCCACATTTTGAGAGGATTTTTTTCACAATCTTTAAAGGCTTTGTGATAGTATTGATTCTTTGATGATTGAGTTTCTTTATACACGTTATTCTTCTGCTGTAGGAACTCGTCTTCTACCTCTTTGTCTTCAGGCGAGGAATGTTTCAGTTTATGCCACAGAATATTTCTTTTGTTTATGGATGTTATAAGGTGATTGTTGATCCAGTCTTGTCTTGGCCTGTTTAGTATTTTAGTCTTTGTTGTTTTATTTCTAGAGATAGTATCCAATAGGTATTTTTCCAACGCTGTGAAATCATTGTTTATGTCAGTTAAAGTGTTATCTTTTATAGTTTTATATAGTTTATCATAATTAATTGCTTCATATGTTACTTTTTTTGGTCTTTCCGGTGTGATTCTGTTTACTTCGAAGTAAATTTGTTTGTGATCTGACATGGCACTTTCCACTAAAGCCATATGAAAAGTGTTTTCTTTTAGAGTTGTACATACATGATCTAATATTGTCTTAGTAGATTTAGTAATACGGGTGCAGTACGTGTTATCAATTTTATTTAGTATTCTAAGCCCGTTTTCTTTTAGCACTGTCTTATATTCTTTAATAGATTTTTCTTTACTAAGTAAATTCAAATTAAAATCGCCAAAAATGATAATTCTTTTCCTTTTGATTAGGTGATTTGTATAGGTTTCAAGAAACTTTTGTACATTTGCTGCAGGCTGTTTATAGACTACTCCAATATCCAAAGAAAGTTTGTCCAGGTGTATCCATAAAAAGTGATTGTTATCTTCGCAACGCGCTTCCATTAATTCATGCTTTAGTTGGTTATGCACATATATTGATACTCCACCACCTCTAGAAGACGTTCTATAATTGTAGTAGTGTGTATAATTTGGTATTTTTTGCCTTAAGGCTTCATCTTCATCTTTTATCCAGGTTTCGACCAGTAATATTACATGTACAGTGCACTTAAACGTTTGTATGATACATTGAATTTCGTCAAGTTTCCCCGGCGCAACAATGCTGCGAACATTTGCGTAAAGGAAACTGATTGATTTAGTTTTAGTTGTGATATTTGTATAGTTATCTGTTAGTTCGTATGTAATTGCCGAGTTACGCTTTGTTACAAGTTCTCTTAAGTGACTTAGTTTTTTGACTGTTCTACTATCTTTGGTTTTCCCTTCGAAAATTTTATTGTTAAATCCTTTTCACCGTTATCTATTCTTTGTTGTAGTTCATCTTTAAGGTTTTTCATGAACTTCTGTTGTTGAGGAGTCTGATCAGAGTAAATTCGTACACCATCTACTTGCAGGTTAGCTTTGTTCCGCAGTACAGTCTTCGCAATTTCCTGGGCTGAAAAAGATATTTTAAGTGGTCGTATTTTCTTGCCATCATATTTTCCGACTCGTATCACCTTCACTGCTCTAGGACAATCCGGGTATATAGTGTTTATGATTCTTGCTGCTTCATTCCTTTCTGTTTCATGTCTCTCTTCCCTGTTACTTATATGTTTTTCAGGAACGCCTACGATAATAATGTTCTTACTACGCTCAAATCGGTCTTGAAATTCCTCAAAGAGATCTTCATGGATAGTCTCTAGCGTTGCCAGTGGATGTGGCGGTGCTGAAGGAACAGATTTTAACTGCTGGACTTCACTTCGGAGAGCTATTATTTTTTCTTCGTTTTGTTTAACGGTGTCCGATAATGTACCAATTTGCATTTTAAGATTTTTATTTTCTGCTATCAGTTCTTCGGTTGTAACTTTCATATCTTGTAATGTTTCGTTAATGGAAGAAACATTATCACATATAGTTTTTATATTTTGGTCCTGCTTTGTACAAGATTCTTGCAGTACTCCAACAATTTCTTTCATTATTTCGTATTTAAATTCAGTGAATTGGTTTACAAAGTCGCTGTCCGGTGATTTTCTCTTCCGGTAAGACACATTTTCTGAGTATAGCTCGTTTATTTTTGACAAGTCAGGCTGAGAGGTACTGGTTTCTCCAGAAAAACTTGTTACTTTCGTTGTAGTAGGAGTTTTAGTAGGCGAGCGGAAAGCCTTCATGTTGTTATTAATAACAATGTTGAAAAGGAAGTCTCAATAAATAACTCCGCTTATCGCTCCGCTTATGCACTGCGCGCACCTTTACAATAACACCACCGCTACGCGTGCCGCGAACTATCTCTCTCGCACTTTTGTGTCGGTGATTAGTTAATTGCGTACACTTTTTGAGCACTTTGAAATATCAACTGTCTTAGTATGGTAATTAGGTTCTAACTTGAAACGATCGTATTAAGTATTTATTAAAGCAAATCAGTAGGCACGTCCACTCACTACGCTTGCTGGCGAGAAGTCTGTATGGTCGATCCGTAAAAATTCACTGGGAAAGCTCTTACAGGACACGTCGCTGATTATTTGGGATGAGTGCACAATGAGCCATAGAGCTTATGTAGAAGCAGTGGACCGCACATTAAAATACATCAGAACCCGAGGCAATATGATGGGGGGCGTAACTTTTGTTTTGGAGACTTTCGCTAAACACTACCGGTTATAATAAAAGGTACACGTGCCGGCGTTATTAAAGCATGCCTCAAATCATCACCTTTGTGGCAATCAATTGAAGCTCAATTTGCGCAAGAATATGAGAGCACATTTCAATAATGACCACGGTGGCAAATTCTCACAAAAAATACTTAAATAAGGAGACGGAAAATCACCCACTCCAATTGCAAACAGCTCCCAAGTATTGTTGGATAATGAATTGGCTCAAACTGTTCACAGTCTAGAAATTCTTATATATACACAATCTATCCCGTCATCAAAAATCATACAGAAATAAATTTCCATTGGCTCTGTTCGAGGGCAATATTGTCACCAAGAAACGACTGAGTAAATGAGATAAACAATGTAATTATGGAAAAAGTACCCGGTGATTTTAAATGTTACAAATCTGTTAAGACTGTGTGCAACATCGAAGATACAGTGCACTACCCACAATAATTTTTAAATTCCCTCAATCCCGCCGGCTTGCCACCCTACGAACTAAAATTTAAAGTAGGTCTCACTCCCATTGTGCTATTGAGAAATGTAATTCCTCTCAGTATGTGTAATGGTACAAGACTTTTGATAAAGGAATTAAAAGGCAATGTGATTGTAGCAACTACCATCACGGGCTAAGCGGCCGGTCAGCTCGCTCACATTCCGCGGATCCCGATAATACCGACAGTTTTTCCTATATCTTTTAAAATGTTACAGTGTCCTGTAAACATATCGTTTGCCCTTATAATCCACCCGTGCGAAGCCGGGACGGGCTGCTAGTTATATTATATACCTCTCTGCATCTGGGCGCTCCATGCGGGGCTCCACATCGCTGTCAATGTGGTGAAACTGTCGACTGCCTCGGACATCATGGCCTATCCTGCAGTAGGAGCGCAGGCCGAATGGCACGGCATGCCAGCATCAATGACATCCTCCGTCGTGCTCTTGCCACCGCTGGGGTGCCTGCTATTTTAGAACCCAATGGCTTGGCACGCGACGATGGGAAGAGACCAGATGGGATGACCATAATGCCTTGGAAGTTGGGTAGGCCTTTGGTGTGAGACGCAACATGTGTCGACACCCTTGCGCCATCTCATCTTCCTAGCACAACATGTTGTGCTGGGGCGGCTGCTGCAGGTGCCGAAAACCTCAAACGGCGCAAATATAATAGCCTTCTTGGAAGCTATATATTTGAGCCGTTTGGGGTGCAAAACTCTAGGGCCATGGGGTCCGAGTGCCCATATTGTTTTTCGTGACATCGCCAAGCGGCTGGTCGACTCTTCACGTGACCCGAAGGCTGGTCTATTCTTGGGTCAAAGCATCAGCATTGCCATACAACGTGGCAATGCTGCCTACCTGTTGGGCACGTGTCCCGTTGACAGCAATGTGGACGAGTTTTTTGATGCCCTTTGAGCTCCCCTGTCTTTTTCTTGGAATTGTACATAATATTATTAGATTTTTAAGATTTGTATATAACTAAAATTGTAATTTAATATTTGTTATGATTGAAATAAATAAAGAATCTTGTTGAATATACAGGCTGTTTGGAAGATCGATGCAAAGTCATAAAGCGATGCTAGTATAGACTATTTATAACCATTTAAACCGAATTTGTCTTAGATGAAGTGTGACAATTTATTTTAGCAAAATTTTAATGATTTTTGATAACAAGACTTAAAATATTGCAGTTAGTTCAAATGACGGCCAGTTTGAAAGATAAATCATTGTTTTTTATTATTTGTTATTGTCTCATGACACTGATGCTTTAATCATGTTTTGTTTAATTGATTACACAATACTTTGATAAACTAAAATAAAAATAAATATACGGCTCGGAAAAGGCTCCAACGATTTTCATGAAATTGGTGATAAATCGATCTAGCTAGGTTTCATTTAAAAAAAAAAACACGAGAAAAGAAAAAAGTACCGAGCAAAACTCAGTCGTCCAGGTACTATTATAAATCAGATCATCTTTAGGTTTACTTTCTTCAATGCATTTATGTTCTGCATCATTATCATCTTCATTTATTGCTATTAATTTGTTACGCTCGACTTGACTATTATTCAGTGAATAAACGATTTCGTCAACATTAAAGTCGTCGAGGAAACTTATATCTTCAGGGGATGGACAGCATTTATTGAAATTTCTATCAGAATCAAGACCGTGGGGCTCAGTGCCCCGGGGCCCCCGAGCTTAGGGGGCCCCTCGGACTCTGACTTACAAACTATAAATTGAACTAGTGAAGATTTCTCCCACATTCGGAATGTAAATAAACCTGATTCCAGGTACTCGACTTTAATAATGGCACCTTATTTGAAAAAATACAGGGGAATTCCCAACAAGTCTCGAACTGCGAACATTTTTGTTTGAAACTTGCGGGGAAAACTTCACAGGGGGCCCCTCGACCCCAAACCTCGAACTTACCTAGCAAAAAATTTCTTCCACCTTTAGAACATTAATAAATTAAATTGTTTATGTTGTGTTGAGAAAGTACTTATGTTTATCCACTTCAAGCAATCGGCTGTATGATATGAATACTAGCTTAACTCTATCGAAATATTAGTAATGAGCTGCACACCTTTTTTTGTCAAAATTCCATACCCTTGATGTATTGTTGCTTCTATATATGTGAAAACAATGTAGCTGAAAAGCAATACAAGACAATTGAAAATGAAATAAAAAACCGGACAAGTGCGAGTCGGACTCGCCCAACTAGGGTTCCGTACATATTTGTAGGTACATATCAATACTTCTATACTAATCCATACCTACTATGCATACTTTAATTTACTTAATATAATAAATGCGTTTTTGAAACTAAACGGCCGTATCTTTTTTTCACGTTAACATAGAGAGTTGATTTTTTTGCAGCATCAAGGGACCGTAAACTCAAGTATACTTATGGTTTTGATTTCAACTCGATACCTCCACGCGTTCCTGAGATAAAGGGTCTTGACAGACAGACAGACACAGACAGACAAACGGACAACAAAGTGATCCTATAAGGGTTCCGTTTTTTCCTTTTGAGGTACGGAACCCTAAAAATAAAGAAGAGATGATCATCTCAACTGACAGTGCCCGTTCACGATCATATTATGTACATACATACTTGAATATGTATCTATGTTAGATACATATTTTTAACCGACTTCAAAAAAAGATGGAGGTTCTTTATTGAACTGTATGTTTTTTTTTGTATTTTTGTTACGTGGTTTTTCCTGGCAATTATAGATCGATTTTATAAATTGTTTAAATAATAATTAAATGAAACAATGTTTAAAAATTAAAATCTTAATAATTTTATTTTAATCAATAGGTATAAAAATAGAAGGTGGTATTAGACATAATTATTACAACATTTCAGTGGAAATATTGTCGGTAAAGATTAATAAGATTCCTAAAAAAATGTTAAATAAAATAAATAAATAAATATAAAGAAAACAGTAAAAAAATTCAATTATGTACTTTAATCAGCAAAAAATAAAACACAATTTTATTCAATTGTCTTTATTTTTAGTCTTCTCTTCTCTGTTTATCTTGTAAAATATATTTTTGTGCTAAAACTTCAGTTAAAAATATATTTGCACACACATGCATTTTAATAACCCGTCTCCCAAGGTAAACATTTTTCATTTGGATAACTTTAGGTTTGATTTTATAATTTTTGCTGGTACTTCACATGGCTTATCTGTGCAAATACTCGCCTTATTTGAATAATACAAAATCGACTTAATTTCAATTGAATTACCCAAAAATGGAGAATATTTGTACAAATACGCCATGTGAACTGCCAGCATTATATTATAAACTATAATATACTAAACACATATTTTTTGATTGCAGGTATAAACATGCGCCATCCCTAAAATACATCAACAAAAGCTCTGTGTCCACAAGACTGCACGAGAATCACTCCCAGCATTCTTAATTTAAACGCAGTCGCAGTCGGTTTGGTCACTTCGTGCTGTATGTGGCCACTTTTGGAGCGCGTCAAACGTATATTAAATATTGAATATTAGTAAAAGTTATGTTCAAACGAGATTAGAATAAATTTAAAATATAATAATGAGTTTGTAAAAGTGATAATTATATACGTGTTTTTTTACTTTAAATACGTAAATTAAAATCTAGGTCTGTTAACAAATTCAGAAATAAAAATTTAATTTGTTTTTCTAAAAATGGAAAAATTAAAGTTTTTACTGTTTGGTCTGCTACTAAGTTTCTACTTGTGTGATGGAGCTAAGATTTTAGCGGTTTTTCCTATACCAAGTCCCAGTCATGGTATTCTTGGAGATAATATGGTTAAACATCTTCTTAATGGAGGACACGAAGTAAGTATCTTAGGACCAAAAACATTTTTGTACTTGTACCTACATTAGGACCAATTTTTGTACTTATAAGAAACATTTTTTAAACATTGTTTTTATGTTATTTACGTCTGCTTTTGACTCAAACTTTTGATATGTATTGTAAACATTATATGAATGCTATGAAAACTTTGAATTATAACATCAGTCAGGAAGCATCCATGTATATTACTGTCTATTTTTATCTCCAAAAGTTGATCATTATTACCTATTTAAGTGTTAGCTTTACCAATAAAAAAACAAAAGAGTTAGTTTAAGTATTACGTCATGTAGCACTAATGTACGGTAGGTATGTATTTACTTATTTATTATTATGTGACTTATATGTACATACATAGTTACCATGTGATACGTAAGTGTTGTATGCTGTTATTGTCAATATTTTCCTCTCAAATACAAGAGACTATCCACACACTGCGAATGTAATAATTGCGTGTTGGTTTTTTACCTCATTACTATAAAACCACTAAACATTATTATAGTAAAATTAAATAAGAAAACAGCTTGCCATTTGGATGAAAGCATAGGATAAGTTTTAATTTGCGTCTCCGTCTGCATCCGCCATAACCAACATTCTCGTGGACGAAGTAGCGGGCAAAGATTAGTTTATAAATTCTTGTAACCAAAATAACTAAATGCGTACGCATCGTGATCATTTTATTAAAGGTAAATTATGTTGTAGACGTCGTATGTCGTTCACAATGTCTATTATCAATTTTGATAAGATGATACTAATACAAGTATTACGTGGTCTTCCTAATCTGGAAACTGATTTCAGTGCTTTACTTGATTGTTATCATACTTCATAATACTATTATAAATAGGTTAAGTTTGTAAAAAAAATCTTCGAATATAGATACTATTTCGATTACAAAAAATATTTTACTACACACACACATACTACACACTATACACCCACTATATATACACTATTGCTGAAAGTAGTCACGGGAAAAAGCTAATTCATTAAAAATATTGATGCTCTGATCAAAAACCAAAAAACTAGTTCTTAACGAAGTATACAGGATGTTTGGTAGATCGATGCAAAGCCGTAAAGCGGAGCTAGTATAGACTATTTACAACCATTTAAACCGAACTTGTCTTAGCCGAAGTGGGACAATTTTTTTTTAGCAAAGTTTTAATGATTTTTCGTGACAAAACCCAAAATATTGCAGTTAGTTGCAAATAATGGCAAATTTGAAAGTCAAGTCATTTATTTTTTATTTTATTTGATTAACATAATGCGTAAACAGTGTAATACTACATAATTAGGGGACCTGTGTGATAAGACAATTTTTTTACAGACAGTTAAAGTCACAGAACTTTGTAAAGATTTCAGAAATCTGTTTTGACGGCATGAAAATAATCACGGATGGTGCTTTTTTTGTTCAAACATTTTTAAAAACATGTCTGGTTATTGTTCTTTCTTTCGAAGTATCAACTACGCGGATAGCTCACCAATTATTGAAATTAGAACCTACAAACCAAACTGAAGGAGGAAATTATTTTTTTAGGCTTATTATTTAAATAAAAATTATAATTAAAATCATTTAATATTCGTGTTCAAAATGTTCGCCGCAGTCTCTAATACCAACACGGGCCCGTCTTCACACTTCTGTTGTTGTTATTTTTAACTTCATCTCTAGTTTCATCGTTTCAAACGCTGAATTAATTATCTCAATCAATTATTTTTCCTGTTTATTTCCACATTCGTATAAACTTCCTTGGCCCGACCCAACACGTAAAAGTCATGCGGAGTCAGATCGGGTGACCGGAAGGGCCAAGGGATTTGCCCGTCTCTGCCGATCCAGCTGTTAAGGAGGCAATGAACAACCATCTTGTTGAAAGATGTCTTCTCGGTCTCTAGCGAATATAGGATAATTTGTATTGCGAGTCTAGCCATACAAATTATCCGGTAAGAAATGGGGCCCAATTCTATGTTAAAATTTTGAGCTAGTTTTTAGTGCTGGTATATGGATCAGCTTGAAATGCCGCCAAGATATCTTCCTCGATGTTAGTATCATGTCTACCTGGATTGACGGGGAATTACCCTCACATTCGGTACTACGATTAGGATAGCGTTCTTGGTACATCCGTCATGCTAACGATACATTGCCGTCTGCTCTGCCATACATAACAACGATGTCTGCATATTCCAGGATCCAATCAGTGAAGTAAGTATACTAGATACTTATTTCACTAATTGGGTACCTATTTATTCCCGGATAATTTGGATGGCAACCATTATTAATAATTAATTAACCATTGGAATTCCTACAAAATGATCGTCCAGAGCTTGTAGAGGAATCCGGGTCCCGATATTCACTAGAGACCAACAAGTCGTCTGAATCCGAGGCCCGCGCCGATATTCGCTGGAGAGACCGAGCAGTCATCTTTCAACAAGATGGTTGTTCAGCGCATTGGATATTAAATGTACGGGAGCACTTAAATAATTGCTTCCTTAACAGTTGGATCGGCAGAGACAGGCCAATCCCTTGGCCCGCCCGGTCACCCTACCTGACTCCGCTTGACTTTTACGTGTGGGGTCGGGCTAAGGAACTAGTTTATACGAATATGGAAATAAACAGGAAAGAAGAATTGATTGAGAGAATTAATTCAGCGTTTGAAACGATGAAACTGGAGATGAAGTTAAAAATAACAACAACAGAAGTGTGAAGACGGGCCCGTGTTGGTATTAAAAACTGCGGCTAACATTTTGAAACGAATATTAAATGATTTTAATTATAATTTTCATTTAAATAATAAGCCTAAAAAAATTAATTTCCTCCTTCAGTTTGGTTTGTAGGTCCTAATTTCAATAATTGGTGAGCTATCCGCGTAGTTGATACTTCGAAAGAAAGAATAATAACCAGACATGTTTTTAAAAATGTTTGAACAAAAAAAGCACCATATGTGATTTCTTTTCGTGCCGTCTAAAAACAGATTTCTGAAATCTTTAAAAATGTCTTTGACTTTAATTGTCTGTAAAAAAAATTGTCTTATATCACAGGTCCCCTAATTATGTATTATTACATTGTTTACGCTCTATGTTAACCAAATAAAATAAAAAATAAATGACTTGACTTTCAAATTGGCCATTATTTGCAACTAACTGCAATATTTTGGGTTTTGTCATCAAAAATCATTAAAATCTTGCTAAAAAAAAAATTGGTACACTTCGGCT
The DNA here is from genome assembly GCA_947361185.1 of Charanyca ferruginea. NCBI lineage: Eukaryota > Metazoa > Arthropoda > Insecta > Lepidoptera > Noctuidae > Charanyca > Charanyca ferruginea. The sequence goes on along the minus strand of OX376077.1, from coordinate 14,972,042 downwards.
AAGATTAGTTGGGTTCAAATGGTTGTAAATAGTCTATACTAGCTCCGCTTTACGGCTTTGCATCGATCTACCAAACATGCTGTATTTCGTATTTCTGTTCAACTAGCTTAAATTATACTACAAATGATGTAGAGAATTACAAATTATTTAATTAATTTCACAACACAGCTAGCTATTATTACAGGTTAGTCCAATTCGTTCGCGCGGTCTTTGACAATATGTTTAACAATAATTAATAACATAGCTCAGTACCTTAATTTTTTTATGAACTCATTCAGAGAACAGAAAGATAAGTCTATCCTTTCGGCATCACAGCATCCAGCACTTGGATTATAAAATATAGAAGAGTTTTCTCACTGACGAGTTTCTTGGACCTTAAAGAATTGTTTAATTCCACGATCGATTATGTAAAATACAAATCATAATTACTATCCACTAAGTACCTACCTACAGCTAATAGATATGGCAATAATAATATTCGAGACGATATCAAAAACATGACTGACGATATTACGAATAATGTGAAGGTCGATTTAAACAGATGTTGTCTTATCACTGATAAGACATTGTTTTATTTTAATTTATTTAATTCTTTAGTTACTATAAATACCTATAACAAATAAATTATTTATTATAACTGAGAAAGCGCCGTGTGGTCCCGGCCGCGAATAGCACCACCCTATTTCTACCCGTGGGTGTGGTAGAAAGCGACAGAGGGATATTGACCAGAAGATGGGCAGCACCGTCTTTCTGAGTAAAATTACACCTACTGCGATCGCCAACATGCATCGGCCAAGCATGGCGATTACGGCTGAACCCCCCCTTGGGGGAGACTTATGTCCAGCAGTGGGCGTGACTTATGCCCAGCAGTGGGCGTCTAAAGGTTGACAGGATGATGATGATGCGAACGACTTCCGAAACTAAAGTCATGTGTGTTCTTTTTTAAAGTTATTTTTCACTTTTTGGTTTTTGAAGGCGGCAAGGGCGTCGCCAGGGGGGGGAGGTAGGGGCAGCTGCCCCCCCCCTAGACACTCAAAAAAAAAGAAAAAAAAAAGTTAAATTGATCAAAAACAAAGATCTCGCTTTAATTCTTCAATATTAAAATCTTGCACCTAATTAATATTTATTTGCTTCAAAATTCTTTTTATCCCATTATTCTATTATCCCATATTTTATCGCAAAATTATTTTTATGGTGACAAATATAAAAACTTTCTTCACAATTTTTATTTACTGTACACAGTGGCGTAGCCCACACTCTTTGCGTAGCCCGCTCAGGGGGCCCCCAGCTCCTGGCCAGCAAACCCCGAACTGACCTAGCAAAACATTCTTTCACCTTAAGAATATAAATACAAATTCTTTTTGTTGTGTAGGTTCTTGTGTCTCGCCACTTTAACCAATCAGCTTTTATGCGATCGATTTATGAATTATGTATTGTAATATAAATTAATTTGCGTGATATTTCTTTTCTGGTTACCTATCATAAAGTCGAAAAATATTTGACCGAATTTCATTTCACCTAAAACTTTTCAACTATTATCGTTTTGTTTTTTTTTACTTCAACGAAGTCACGTCTGCCATTGTATCAGTTGACCTATTATCAATTCGATTGTTTTCGTTATTCCGACGTTTCATTTGGTCGATAAACTTTTTACCGAAGTTAGACTTAGCCGAATAACATTTGTTCGAAGTATTATGATTCCAAACATTCATTATGCCACTGTTTTAATTACATATTTTCATTTCATCAAACACCTAGAAAGTTTGTGCACACTATTTCATATCTGCTTCATTCTGCTATCTGCTTGCTCCGGCGCTGCGGGGTCTGAGCGGCCCCACGCGAGCTTATCGTCGCAGATGGTTTTAATGCTCACCACCGCAGCTTCGGCTTGCGCCTCAGCCGCGGCGGCGAGCCTTCAAACCGCCTGCTCCTCAGCTCGCGGGCCGCCCCACCCCTCCGCGCCTACGCGGGCTTAAATTACACTCTAGGGGTAGGGCAGACAAGACTGCGTGAAGTCGGTTTTGCAGCGATTCGTTTCTGTCACTAAAATTTTGTAGCCTATTTATTTTTTATGGCACTATTTTATTTTATATTGATAATGCTACCAGGTAATCTTACATATAAAAATCTTCTGTGCGTGTGTATGAAAGTGAACTCCTCCTAAACGGCTGGACCGATTTTGATGAAATGTTTTGTGTGTGTTCCAGTGGATTTATGAATGGTTTAGATTCACAATTGGACCCGATAGGTGGCGTTGTAGTTCTAGGACTTGTTTTTATTTTCAGGCAGGACAACGGCTGCCGGGCCCGCTAGTATTCTGTAAAATGTTGTTTCGGTGTGGTGAAAATATGGCAAATAAATCATTTGGCAAATGAAAAAAGTTCAAAAGAGGCTCCGGCCAATAGCAAAAAGTTAATTTGTGAATCGACGAAAAATAGTTCGGTAAAATAATACTTATGACACATGATACTTCGATGATATAAAAATATGTCAAATAATGCATATAGCAAAAAAGACATCGGTCAATAGTTTTCGGTAAAATGAAATTCGGAAAACTGATCGGTTCCCTTCTTTTCTTTTTATTTAAGTAAATTATTATTTTATGTCATCTGATAATGACACCTTTACTTTGCCAATGCTTCCTTTAATTCTTCCGCTGATGCAAGTTTTATTTAATTGAAGTTGACACCCTAGGTGACTATGTTCATCGGAGCTTTAGTCAACAGAAAGGATTTTTTATGTTTAATATCTGCCACATCAATGCTCAAAGTGTGACAAGTCACTTGACCTGTTAGAGACCTTTTCTGATGTCTACGTTCACGCACACCGTTTTGATTTCTGTGAGTTGGCTCAAACCTCATCTTCTCTCTACAACCTACCCTCTTCCCGGTTTCGTTCTTATCCGTAATTATACAATTGGAAAGGGAGGAGATGATGTTATTGTTGTTGTCTTCGTAGAGATTTCCCTTTCAAAATCTTTGCTTCTTCTCCTTCACGTTACAGTTGTGCCTCCGCTGAGTAATTGTATCACTTTCTGGCGATCCATATCAAATATGGTAAAACCCTACTTGGTGTTGTCTATTTGTCAGAACATACATATTGCGTCAATATGCCCCTTGTTCCCGTAAACTCCTACACATAATAGAGTATATTAGTCTCGATGTTCTTCCTCTACAACCTACTTACTCATTTTAATATCTCAGGGGATGACACGTGGCTCGACTTAGTACTAACGACCCATCTCTCTCTTGTGTTCCCTCATGGTCAGTATTCTGCACCTTAATTCCTCTCGTATGTTCTAAAACAAAACCTAACCGGTTCGTAAAGGTCTGTATACGCGTTGTTTTGCACGCATTGATGTGGGGAAGCTATTTCAGGATGCGTCGGAACTGACAACGTGACAACAAATATAACAACGCTTTCCTCCCTGCTTCACTGTCTCTCCCCTCCTTCTTATCTAATGTCCCATTTTCAATATCTATGTTCTGCACACTCTAGGAATCTACGGTCTTCTAACAATCTTATCTTGATTTGCCCTTCTCATACTATTGATTTTGTTCATTCGTCAGAACGTCCGTTCAGAACGGCCTCCACTGACTGGAGGCCCTCTTATGCATTTAAGCGGAAGATGTTTATATATTGCAGCACAAATAAGCCGAAACATCTTATAAACCTCCTTTCCTTTTTTTATATGTGTATTTATGATTTTACTTGAAAAATTGACACGTAATCAGTTTAGATAGGGCCCCAACTTTTTTTTTGCACCGGTGCCTGGTCACGTAGCTACGCCATTGAATTGTACAGTCAAGAGCTTGTGGAGCTTTACTCATTGGACTTTGTACCGTTCTTAGAGCCCTTTCACATTACGTATACGTTCGATACCGCTGCGCATACGTTCATCGAACGCCTACGCGTTGGATGTACGTATACGCAGCGCAGCGTAGAAACGCTGGCACAACGCGACGCACCCAGACCTCACACAATTTCGTTGTCGTTTCGGTACACTATAATACCGGCGACGTCTGCGCCGCGCTAGCGCAGCGTTCAAATATCTACAGAGGAAACGCCGATGCCACGGCGTCTGAGCTGCGCATACGATCATGGAACGCCTACGCTGGACAAACGCTAGTGTGAAGGGGTCCTTAGTACAAGCGCCGCCGTAGGTTCATGTGCTTTTGACTGTATTTAAAATTCAATGCTATTCCCATCCTCCATATATCAACTTGCCCCCCCCTAGGCCATCGGCTGGCGACGCCCTTGGAAGGCGGTTGTCTTTTTTGTAAAAAAGCTTTTTTATTTTTCACTTTTTAGTACTTCCTTATCATCCAAATAAATTAAGAAATGGCAACACAGTCAAAACAGATATTGACAGTACAAGTTGAGAACATCACAACATCATCCATGTATATTTTTTGCTTTCTGTCGATTTTTAACAAAGACAAAAAGCCAGCCTCAACCCCGCCTGAAAGCGTATTTTTCAATATCTCGAGCCGACACAAATTTAGATAATGCCTATAACATATATTTTTATTTACAGGTGACATATATAACGCCTTTCATCAATAAGCAACCAAATAATACAAAACTGCGTCTCGTAGATGTCTCTCAAAATAACGGTTTTTTTGCCGGTAAGTTAAAATGCACTATACCACCATACCCATAAAGTGACTAATGGAAAATCCGGAAGTCGGGCAGCAGCGGCTTCCGTGTCTTAACAACCTTACTGCGATCCCCAAGACGCCTGCCCAGCGTGGGGATCACGGAATAAAAAAAAGATGACGAATAAGTATTTCGTCTAAGTTGAATTTCATGTTCAGACAAAATTAAGAATTATTACTACTAACAAAGGTTGTTTTTATTTTATACATTTTCGACATTTTACAAAAAGCGACAAGATTTTGAAGTTACAAAGTAGAAATGTGCCGACTACTCTGTCCACTGGTTTAATCGTTTTTTGACAGCTGCAACTAGTGAACAATATTTATGTTTTTTGTAAAAACTGATACGCATACCTGTATTATAATGTCTGTAAGAGGTCATCAATAAGATAATCCAACAAGATTAGGCAGTTTATACATTTATTTTATAACACATTTTAAAGTTAACTTAAGGTAATCGGGAATAATTACATTATAAGGCAGCTGTCAAAAAACCAATAACCCAATGGACAGGGTATAGTCGGCTGCTATTCGGAAAAGACGAACCGGAAGACGCAGCATTGGTAGGCCTCCCACCAGATGGACCGATAACATCGTTATGGTCGCGGGTAACCGGTGGATGCAAGCGGCAGGTTTCCACTCGTTGTGGCGTTCTATGGGGGAGACCTTTGTAGAACAGTGGACGTCTTCCGGCTGATGATAATGATGATGATGAATCGGCTAGTCGGCTAGTCGGTCAAAGTCATAATCGGCACATCTCTAGTATAAAGGCACTAACATGTAGTCTGTGTAAGAGGATTGTGAGGTGACGATACGCGGCGCGAGTAGGTATTTCCAAAAATGCTATCTGTTTCATACCGCTCGTATTGCCTCCCTCTGGGTGTACAATACAACTTCATTATGGCCCTGCCCCCTGACCCGTATCGTGCGATAGAGAGAGTTGCAAGTTTAGGAGACAATTACCTACATTTTCTTTTTTGCAATAAGGTTTTGGGCGATACCGTTTTTCCACCCCTAAACCTTCACGAAATGAGACAATTTCTCATTAGATTCAATACACCTTAATCAAGGTCTGTACGTTTTGCTTTTTAAGTATTTCGATACAGTATTAATAAAAAAAAAGAACTGGACAAGTGCGAGGCTAAAAGTGGTAATTGTTGACGGCATATCGGATGCATCACCCACGGTCATCGGTGATGAAACTGTATAAGTATATCCCGCGGAAGTGTGGCGGTCGTGGCTTCTTAAATGCTAAGACCCTGCACAACCGTGAGATATGCAGTGTCTCAGGGAATATTTCCTAGAAGCCGACGTGAGGATGCATCGAGTTGTAGTTGTAGTGGACAAGGGCCTCACCCCGCTCTCCTTGGCTAATAATTAAAGCTTGAGAATAATGATCGCGAGGAGGTTTGGAACAGTAAGGAGCTTCACGGACGCTTTTTCTGGGCCCTATAAGGGCCCGATGTGGATTTCTTAGCGTCCGTATCCTGGCTACGATTCGGCGATTTCGGCGAAAGTGCGGAAAATCGAAACAAAAGTTTTTTTCATTTTTTGTTTTTTTTTTTTTTCCTCGGGCGGGCCGCTTGTTGTTGAATAATAAAATTTATATGTTTAGGTTGCGATATTTATCTAAGAGCCTGTGTAGCCTGCAATAAATAAATTAATAAATATTTTTACAGAAAAAATGTTGGATGTGAAAGCGATAATGAGCGGAGTGATGGATTTACAAGACACCGATATAATGTTCGATATGCTGTTGACCATGTCGTCGATGACGCTGGGCAACACAAATGTCCAGAATTTGTTGAAAGATCCCTCCCAAAAGTTTGACGTCATCATCGGCGAATATATGTTCTCTGACTTGTATTCTTCGTAAGTATCATTGGAATTTCAAACAATATGAGCCTAACTGTGCAATTAGCAGATACAATAGTTAAACAAAGTTGCAAACGCTTTTTTTTCTCTGTTAAATTTTTAGAGCCACTGTATCTTATAAGACAATGCCAGGCTCATCGAAGCCTAATAAAAAACTACGTTCTACTTAACTTAATCACAAAATCTTAAATTTTAATAGCATTGTCGCTGTAAGGTTTCTCAAGGATAATATGAAAGGCTCAAGGCAAACTCTAAACTATATTCATTTCAGCCGAAAGACGTCCACTGCTGGACATAGGCCTCCCCCAAGGGGGGGGGGGGGCTTTGCTATAATCGCCACGCTTGGCAGGCGGGTTGGCGATCGCAGTACGGTTGCTACAAATGCACAGAGAACGCTGCTGCCCATTCTCTGGTCTAAACTATTAATATTATGTAACTCCTAGACATTCATATTTCTCTCATCATTTCTCATCATTCATCTCTCTCTTTTGTACCGGACGGTTTCAGATTAATTATGATTATGTGTTCAGGTTTTTTCACGATGTTTTCCTTTTTTTTCATTTCATATTATTATGTTTTTAGATTGCCAGCGGTATTACAATGTCCGTTTATCTGGTTCTCAACCATCGAGCCGCACTGGATGATTTTAAACCTGGTGCATGGTCCTCTGAATCCGGCGTACAATAGTGACTATCTTCAAGCGAACGTAGCACCATACGGATTCCAAGAGAGAGTGCAAGAGCTATGGACGCAGTTGAAAGGACTCTACAAACATAACAAGTAAGTCGACTTATGTGGACTTTATATATTTTTATTCTTATGACCACATAATAACACTAAAGTTTTTAAAACATGATTCTGTCTCTGTCTATTTGAAACAATTTGACAGAGAAGTAGTGAAGTTCTAAATACGAACGAGTACGATTCGAATATGTTCGATCTAATATTCTTAATAACACCACACAATACCATGTTTTATGCAAATAAAAAATATCTTATCTTATCTTATCGTTAAGTACTAAATAAATACAGGTTGAATTTTAATTCACTGCGCATGTTTTAGGGGTAATCATGAACGGACAACTTTTATTATAGGAGTGACCATTATATAAGAAAAAGGAAATCAGTTCCACACAATATTTTGATCGTATTGTGGTCATTTTTTGTAGGAAACAGCTGGTTTTTTTTTTATTTTTTCAGAGCTGTTCACATAATAGGTTAAATTTAACCGTACTTATGAATTCCTTTAAAATGTTGCACTGTGAAAGGTCAACTTGTATATCGTTCCATAATGCAAATGCGTCTTCTTTTCGGTCAGGCAATGACTTACCATTTTATCGTTTAGGGAACTCATCTCTCTTAACTCAAAAAAGGTTAGAAGCACTTGGTATTATTTTGTGTTCTACCTACCTTTTTTTTTAAAAAAAAAAAAAAAAAAAAGGTAGGTTAGGGTAGGTAGGCTAGGTAGATTCTACCTACCTAGGTTGACTTTACACCAATGGACTTGGCTTATCATTATTACATCTACAACACTACAACATTTTAAGACCGCTCTGAGACTTTATTATGAATGCGAATAATTATGATCCTTATTCTTAATAATATTCGTATTCCTATGACCAAATAAATAATAATGTGATCATTTTTCTATACCAATATTATCGTGGATGTGGTTCAAAAAGGCCAGGTGCGTGGAACTCGTAACCTACGCGAATTTACAACTGTAATGTATGAACGAGAACGAAGCAAAAGTAGTACCTATACTTTATTTACCTAACTTTCTGCATTATGTGTTTTGTCAACTCTATTTAATGACCTTAGAATATGAAATTACCGACAATACATGTAAAAGTTCAAGGTAAAATAGCAAGCCTTATCAAGACTAATAAAAACGAATTATATTATCTAAAACAAATATTATGTCAGCAAACTACTACCAAGTAGTTTGTTCTTCAAGAAACATAATAAAATATATACAAAGATTACTAAATGTGAATTTCTTAGGGAGTCCTAATTTTATGACAGTAAAAGATAAGATATTATCGAGGATAAAGAAGTTTTCTATTAGCGAAATGGTTCAGGAGATTAGCGCGCATTTGACTAAACAAACTTCTTAGCATTATAAGTTTAGAAAGACACTCAAAATGTTTCACGGACTTCTTGGTCATGATAACATACACTTAGCAAAGTTACACGTCCACAAAAGGATTACTTATTAATAATCTAATCGAAAATATTAATAAAATCATAAATTAATACCTAGCTTCTTTGGAAACTCATAATTAGAAACATCATGATGACGAAGATTATTCATAAAGACTTACAATTATCTAGGAATAATAATAACAACTTTAAATTCATGAATAGTTTTATTTTTCATTTCGGCATCGTAACTGCAAATTAAAAACACTTTGTAACTGAGCTAGGCAGCTTAATAAATAAAGAAACTATGGCCGTCCGGAATTCGCCATAATAAAAAAAGGCAATACCTTACCAGGGGAGCATAAAGATATGCATAAGCATCCCAGCACCTCAGCCTTAGGTTGCTCAAGAACATCGTGTTGTTGTAGGTAGTAAGACTAACAGGCATATACTAGTTCTTTCCTGTTTAATTTCGTAGCGGGATCCAAGACCGTTGAATTGTTTTTCCGAGGCTCGTCCAGCTTCATTACCTTGACGGGATCTTGGTGGTCGCTACTGTTGATTCTGACTTTCTGTAGTGCAACTGCAGTGGTTGGCAATATTGTGTGTACTAGGGAGGACACACATGAGGATTTCAATGCATAACTGAACTATCATACTGATACCAGGGCCTCAAGTCTGCTATTACAATAGTGTCAGAATGGTCTATCATTGATTTCATAATTGTTGATTTTGACAAGTTTGGTAATCTACTAATATAATAATAATAATAATAATAATAATAAAACTTTAATTCGGACAACAAAGATCCATAGAATGTTAGTAACATAGAAAAACTTATCACCTAGTGTTAGTAAACATCAACCTCCGCACAAACTGCTGTACAATTGGAGAGCCGAAGCTCTCTGCAACAGTTTTCAGGATGCTGTTTTGACTGTCCCTCACTCTCCTCAGTAGCGACGCGGTTTTCTTGCGTATAATCGCATAGAAACCGTCTGTACGGGTTTGCGCGAACATTTCCGACGCGCTACAGTAACGAGGCAGTCTCAACAACATCCTGAAAGCATTGTTATATTGGACGCGCAGGGCATCCAGCGATCTCTTAGTATAATTGACCCATAGATTGCTCGTGTACAGACTTTGGCAATAAGCCTTGAAAAGTGTTACTTTAACTAGGTCTGTACATCGCGCAAATCTACGAGACAACATATTACTCCGGACCGCTAGAGCCCTACGCTCCCTCTCAATGTCTACATCGTCCCTGAGGTCGGCGGCAAGAAAATGCCCCAGGTATTTAAAAGTGGACACCCTCTCGATTGGTGACCCGTTCACGAGCAACTCGGGTCCTTCTCCACGGCGTTTGCCGCCGACCTCAAAGACCATGTATTCACATTTCTTCACATTATACTTCAACCCATGCGCGGCAGCGTAGGCTTCACAGGCTCCAATCAGCTCCCTGATTCCCCCCACCGACGGACCCAGCAGCACCATGTCATCTGCATAGCTGATGTTGTTAATTCTAACCCCATCAACACTGCATCCGACACGCATGCTGCTGAGTGCGACTATGAGGTCATCCACGTAGAGGTTGAAGAGCCTGGGAGATGTTAGACCCCCCTGCCTCACCCCGCACTCCAGCCTATACGGCTCAGAGAGTGTATCATCCCATTTCACGTGGTTGGTTTGGTTGCCATACCAATATTGGAATAGTCCACATATTTCTGCCGGTACACCCCTGTCACCCATCTTTCTCCAGAGCACGTCATATGAGACAAGATCAAATGCCCTGGAAAGATCAAGGAAGCAGGCGTACACCGGCGTCCTGCGATCTATATAATATTGAACAGTATGCTTGAGACTTAAAATAGCACTTTCAGTCGATAGTCCGGGACGAAACCCGAACTGTGCGTCATGAAGATGTATGTAATTATCTAAGCAAGAATCAAGCACACCGTCCAACACCTTGGCTATTATTGTCGCTAGAGAAATGGGACGATAGTTACCTCTGTCTGAGATGTCACCCGTCCTGTTCTTCACAATGGGAACTACGATGGTCTTCATTAGATTAGCAGGTAGGTACGCGTGGCTAATACACATTGTGAAAAACATAGACAAGACTCTCGGCAGGTGGACACCCGCGTGCTTCAGGTGCTCAATGCTGAGCCCATCATGTCCTGGAGATTTACCACGGTTCATGCTATTTATAATCTTGCGTACCTGTTTAGCAGAAAAATGTATCAAAGGTTTCGCACCAGGACGGTTGGGCCCACCATCATTCACCAAGGTTGAGGGACCGAGTGGGGATTGTGCTTTGAAATGCTCCTTGAACATGCTCGCAATTCCCCTCTTATCACTTATCCCTTCCACACACGCAGAGAGGCCCGGCTTCGCATCCAACTTACCCGTGGACTTCCAAAATTTACCAAAGTTTTTATTAGCTCGTTGTTCGGCTAACCTATCCATAACAATTTGCTCAGCGTTGTTTTGGCAAAATTTCAGTCGACTTTTAAAAATTTTTCGCTTCTCATGCATATCATCATAAACCGGGCCTGACGCGGGACGACTGTTCAGTTTCCAGGTCTGAAAGCTACACCTAGCCTCGCGGTGGGCGTCTCTCACATATTCATTCCACCCACACACACGCCCACCCCGCCTCGGTCCCCCCGCAGATGTCCTTTTAGATTGCCTAGCTGACGCACATAGGATTTCTACAATCTTTTCGTACAAATTATCCAGAACAACTTTATGCTCATCCAGACCGCATGACCCAACGCTGCACCTTTCAAACTCATGAGGGAAATGAACGTCTCGCAATTTACTAGTACATAAATTATGATAACTTTGCGTTTCTGACTGAGTCCTTTCACCCCAGATGACAGAATTACGGCCAGCACCCCTAGTCGTCAATTTAGGCCTCACTACTTCCAAGTCGCAATCCAGATGTATAGGTAGATGATCCGAAACATAAACATCTTCGGATACATCAACATTTGCAATTGTATGCCAAGCTGATAAAGACACCACACAGTGATCTAACCATCTCCTACTTCCGTAGACATCACTTATAAAAGTGTAGGTATCACTTTCAACCCCCCGTTTCTCAACATCAGCACAAACCCAGGATTGGTCAGAACAAAAGTTGATTAACTCTTTAAAGAACAACTCTTGTGGATGAGCGTTGAAATCGCCTAATATAAAAACATTCTCTATATCATAGCTTGCTATAGTAGCACTAATCTCACTTAATACTTCTGTAAATGTCGGTAAGTTGTCTGGACAATTTGTAGGCATGTATACAGAAAATACAATAATAGTACGACCCTTTGACGTGGCTGTGATGGCCGCTAACCGAGGACTGCTACATTCAATAACAGAGACCGTCTCAAAAATGCCTTTCCTCCAGAGAATAGCAACCCCCCCATGGGGTCTTCCTCTCAACAAACCCTCAGAAATGTCGACAGCCGACTTACCCGTATATTCGAAAACAGGGCTTATTGTTCCCAACATTGGAATGTCATGGGGGAGCAGCCAGGTCTCTTGCAGGGCCACCAAATCAGACCACACACATATATCCTTAATATTATCTATAGATCGTTTAACCGACTTACAATTAAAGCTCGTTAACTTAAGATACTTATCATTTTTTTTTATAATGGCGTCATTATAACTTTCCAATGGTCAACCACTGACACGCCATTGAAAGAAATGATATAGAATCGTAATCTCGTACAAAATGACAACTAAATAACTGACTTAGGCGGTAATCTGCAAAAATTTTGACAGTTCCTTTGATCAGTAACCTACCATTAGAACGTCACTGTGCAGTCATTGCTTTTTAATTCGATCGACCAATGACCGAACATTATGAATTTAGCAAATTACGAACTTTCAGCAAAATGATAATGGGATCGTGTTGGAATGACGAAATTATAAAAATAGCAGACTTGGCCCCCTGGGAGGTTGTTAGGTAGTTACCTACTGTTATTTTCTTTTCCAGTGCATTCTACGCCAGAGAAGAGGAAGTATACATGAAATTCATAGCCCCCATAGTTAAGGAGCAAGGAAGACCTGTACCTAACTATAACGAACTAAAATACAACGCGTCTTTATTACTAGGCAATTCACAAGTGGCTATTGGAAGCTCTATACCTCTACCACCAAGCTACAAGCATATTGGAGGATACCATATTGATGAGCCGGTTAAACCTTTACCGGAGGTAGGTGTAGTTTAAAAGTAAATGCTGGTCCTTTGGTCCTTGGTCCTTATAGGCTCGGTCTTCGAGTATTTTTTTTGTCATTTTTTTATTTAAATATTTGTGTGATGAGTACTTGTGTTTGCCTTGTGTCTGGGTGTTGTTTATCTACATATGTATGTATTTAAAATGTATCTGTGTATGTACATCAGCTATCTGACACCCATAGTACAGGGTCTCCCAAGTTTAGGGTCAAATAGCCGTGTGTGAAAAGTCCCCAGACATTATTATATTTGTTGGATCGTCAGGATTTAGTACGTTAGATTCGAACATCATGTGGGCAGAAGTTGAGTTTCGTGCAATGCAAACACACTAGGTATAGGGTACAATACATGGCGTTTATTAAGACCTCAATTGAACAAAAACTCAATTTAAAATAAACTCAGACTCAAATTAAAATAGACATATATAGTAACACTTATATACACAACGAGTACAGTTTCGGGACGTCTTAGCTCCAATGCGATCAGACACTAGATTCTGAATGTCCTGCTCGCTGTGGGCTGAAAACATCACGACTCTGTAAAAGCGCGCCAAAAGTAGTGGTAGATCACGTGTTCTCGATAATGGCGTTCGTACTACTGACCGGATACGACATGTTATTATTATTGTCATTTCATTCATTGGAAAATTTATTATTTTTGTTATTATTATTTATCAGAACTTGAAGAAAATAATGGATAATGCCAAGTACGGCGTGATTTACTTCAGTTTGGGATCAAACCTCAAGAGCAAGGACTTACCAGATGAACTAAAACAAGGATTATTAAAGGTGTTTGGAGGACTCAAACAAACTGTATTGTGGAAATTTGAGGAGAATCTACCTGATACGCCCAAAAATATCCATATAGTGCAGTGGGCACCACAGCAGAGCATTTTGGGTAAGACCGTAATGAAATTCAACCATGAATATAGAAGAAACTAGCTGTTTTCCTCGACTTCGTCCGTGTGTAAGTCAAGTATACCATCAAAAATGTCCTTTGACACTCGAAAATAGTGTCATCATGTCAACCTTTAGACGCCCACTGCTGGGCCATAGGTCTCCCCCAAGGGGGCTGTAGCCGTAATCGCCATGCTTGGCCGATGCATGTTAGCGATCGCAGTGTTATGGTACTCAGAATGACGCTGCTACCCATCCTCTGGTCAATATCCCTCTGTAGCCTTCCACGACACCTACGGGTAGATATGGGGTGGGGCTATTCGTGGCCGGCACCACACGGCAGAAAATAGTGTAAACAGTGTAGCTTGATGAAATTTTTGATGCAATCGGGCAGTACTAATAGACCATATAGTACTTATATAAGTGTATAGTACTTATAGACCAGTAGGTATAGACAAAGACCATGAGACCATTTTTTACCGAATTAAAACAAACTATAATTAAGACAATTGTTTCGATCGTTAGCGATCATTTACAGACGAGATGAACGTATAGATTCAAATATGAAAATTGAATGGTACTCGTAGGTAAAGATTAATCACATCAATATTGCGAATGTAATCAATAAGAAATTGTTGGTTGTCAATTCTTCGTTTATAGAGTTAATTTTATTATTATACTAGCTTTTGCCCGCGACTTGACATCATTTACAGAATCGAGCCAGTAGTCCTGAAGATTGAACACAAACTGAACTTTGAATTACTGACATTACTTATGTAGTGATTCTAAATCTACCTCGTCAGTCCTTGTGGTGAACTGTCAAATTTTACAAATTCCCTAGCGAAGAAATGTGTTTCTTACTACTATAATCTTAATGTATGTAGCAGTTTGTATTTAAAAGTCACTCAATTCTGATTTATCCTTCAAACTTTACGGAGATAGAACAGTGGGAAAAAAAATCTGAAGAATAAAAAAAAAAAAATCGTGTTTATAGGTATTTTATCGTCTCGTTTTTACGTCTAAAATACCATCGTGTATTTTAACTTACAAATAGAAGCAGTGTTTTATACTGTCTTAATTTTGTTTGAGTGTTTATAATTTTTAACTCTTTTATACCAGCTCACCCGAACCTGATACTCTTCGTCACACATGGCGGTCTTCTGTCCGTCACCGAGGCTATTTACTTCGCTGCTCCCCTCATTGCCATTCCAGTCTTCGCAGACCAGTTTCTCAACGCAAACCGAGCTCAACAAAAGGGCTATGCTATAAAAGTAGACCTGTCTTACCATATGCATGAAGGTCTGAAGGTGGCTTTGGATAAAGTTCTTGGCAATCTCCCGAAGTAAGTGGAAACATGTTTATAGAGTTGCCATTCAAAGTGGTAATGCCAGCCGTGTCTTCTGGCACTGTGATGTGACATTTTCAATTCGAATGTATTTTCTTGTTTACGAGTATCTTGGACATCACTCACATCGGTGAAGATCGTGAGGAAACCTGGACTTATAATACAGCAGGTTTTGCTCGCGACGTTCGCGTGAATGTCGGTTATCGCAGATGCAGACAAAGTCGCGGATTAAGAAGTAGCCTATGCTCTTGACAAATTTCAACAAAATCGGTTCAACCGTTTCATCGTGAAAGATTAGACAGAGTTACTTTCGCATTTATTATATTAGTATGGATAAGTATATTAGTATTAGTATATTAGTATGGATTTTAGCCTGAAATCGCTAATCAACCTTGAGCACGGTAAAGGCCTAGGCATACTTCTCAGAATTAGAAGAGCCCATTACCTTGGAGTGGGACATAACAGACTGGTATTGTTGTTACACAAACTGATCATGATATTCTCCTCCACAGATACACCGCAAGAGTAAAAGAGCTATCTATAGCGTACCATGACAGTCCAATGAAGCCTAAAGAAGCGCTGAACTTCTGGGTACAGCACGTTGTGAACACACGCGGTGCTCCACACTTGCGATCCGTCGCACTACAAGTACCACTGTACCAACGAGCGTACCTAGATCTACTTGCAGTGATCCTCTTAGCTTCAGTATTTCTATTATTAGTGGCTACAAAGATTTGTTGCTTAGTGTTGGGAAAGAAGAATACGAAAGTGAAGACGAACTAAGTTATTTCTATAACTGATAGGTGTGATAAGTTTAACGAGTCTATGTATATATATCTGTGTGTCTGCCTAACTAAACGGCGTAATCAATTTTGATTTAGTTTTTTTGAAGTGAAACTTCTATATAGACGAGGGTGTATTAGAATTCTTCTTTCACGAAAAAGCGTTACGGCCGCGTGGAGGGGGTGGTCGATATATCGCGTGGTGAGAGGCATCAGCGTTCCACTTGTCCGTTCTGTTAAATAATACGCAGTGTGTTGTTTTACATGGATTGACTATATATTATTTATAGAATACATTGCACAGACAAACGTACCACAGAGTACAATACCATAAAGTAGTAACAATAGTTTATAGATTATGTTATAAGTTTAACACCTCCGCTTAACAAAATCAATAAACAATCAAAAAATAAATTAGATTACGAAAACTGTGAAACAGGTAAAATGCCAAGTTTATCTGTGAAATATTTATGTTTCACATACCCTAAGCTTTTAGTTAAAATATCTGCTGGCATTTCAGCTGTCTCCAGATAATCAATCGTAACAAACTTATTTGTAACAGCCTCTCTAATAAAGTGATACCTTATGTCTATGTGCTTTGATCTCCTATGAAATATGGGATTCAAAACCAGTTTCTGTGCACTTTGGCAATCATTATACAACATAATTGGTTCCGAAGTCCCTAAAATTTCAAACAATAAGTTCTTTAAATAAATAGCTTCTTTACTAGCTTCTGACATGGAAATATATTCAGCTTCAGTTGATGACAATGCTACATTTCTTTGCTTCCTACATTCAAAGGAAACAACTGTATTTGAAAATATGAAACAAAACCCAGAAAAAGATTTTCTATCTGTAATATCTGAACCCCAGTCTGCATCTACATAACCCTCAATAGTAGATTCATCTTTGCAAAATATAAGACCATAGTTTTTAGTTCCCTTTAAATATTTTTAAATCCTTTTCAAGTGTTTCCAATGAGTTTCATCATATGAATTGTTGAACTGGCTTAGGTAAATAACACTATATGCAATATCTGGTCTAGTTAACACTGCCAAGTACATCAAACTGCCTATGAGTTGTCTATATGGATAATTATTATCACAACTATTCTGAGACTTCTCTAACTTTAAGTTAATCTCCATAGGAGTTTTTACAGTCTTACAATGTAAGATATTAAATCTTTTAATAAACTTTCAACATACTGTTCTTGATCAACAGTTATTACATTTTTATGCATATTAACTCTCAAACCTAAACATTGTTTAATTTGTCTTAAATCTTTCATTTTAAATTCACAACTTAACTCATTGATCAATTTATTTGTTGCCATTTCACAGTTTGAAAATACGAAAAAGTCATCAACAAATAATGCTATAATTACTTTAACATTACCATTATATTTCATAAACAAGCAAGGTTCATATTTAGATTTGAGATAACCTAAATTTATTAAATAATCATTTATTCTCTGATACCAAGCTCGGGAGGATTGCTTGAGTCCATAGATGGCTCGTTTCAATTTTAGTACTTCGTTATCATCACTATTACCTTTATAAGTTACAGGTTTTTGCATATACACTGTTTCATTCAGAAAACCATTCAAAAAAGCTGTGGTAACATCTAGATGACGTATGTCTAAACTAAATTTTGCTGCAATAGAAAATAACAACCTCAACGTAGAATATCTGAGAACTGGAGAGAAAGTTTCATGAAAATCAACACCAGCTTTCTGCGAAAACCCTTTTGCAACTAGTCTCGCGCGGTATCGCACATTGTTTACACTATCATATTTCTTTTTGAATACCCACTTGCATTGCACAATAGTAGATTGTGGAGGTCGATCAACAATTTCCCATGCATCATTTTCGTGAAACGCATCCAATTCCTCCTTCATGCCTGCTCTCCAAAACTGGCTCTCGGGTCCATTCAAGGCTTCCTCGAGCGTAATATCCTTGTCGTTGTCTTTTGGCTCTGCAATACATAAATGATTATATCCAAAACGATCTGGTATTTTTCTTACCGGCTTGGACTGAGTTTCTTTACTAGTCCCTGGTAAAACTTCAGGTTCTGATGCTGTGTCAAAAGAACTATCACCTGAGTCACTCACCGAAGAAACCTCTGGAATATATGTATTGTCTTTATTTTCATATTCGTCGCTGTCTGTACTATCTGTATCTTCGTTTTCATTTGATTTCTGTTCCTCCGCTGAAACCGTGCATTCAACAGGAATATCTACTGTATTTTCTGTTTGTTTTTCCATGATGATGATATCTCTGCTTGTTGTAACTGAGTTATTTTCTGGGTCATAAACCCTGTACCCTTTTACATTTTCAGCATAGCCAACTAAAACAAGTTATTTAGCCTTCTTATTCCACTTTAATCGTTTTTCTTTTGGAATATGCATCATCACTTTACTTCCAAAGATACGTACATGACTTAAGTTCGGTTTTTTACCTGTCCAAACTTCATATGGAGTCATATCATATAGTCCAGTAAACTGAGGTATTTACAGCTTCTGCCCAAAGCTTCTTATGTAAACCAGCGTCAAAAATCAGACATCTTGCCTTTTCAACCAATGATCTATTCATCCTCTCACTTAAGCCGTTTTGTTGAGGCGTGTAGGCATTAGTTTTTTGATGTAATATTCCTTGCAGCTTTAAATATCTCTCAAAATCTTGACTGCAGAACTCACCGCCGTTGTCTGTTCTTAGAATTTTAATTTTCCTGTCTTTCTGTATTCGACCATAGACTGAAATTCTTTAAAAAAATTGAACACCTCACTCTTTGTTTTCATAAAATAAATGAAAGCCATTCTGCTGTAGTCATCAAGAAACAAAACCTAGTACCTGGATCCTCCGATGGATAGATTTTCCATAGGACCACACACATCTGAGTGAATCACTTCTAATGCATCCTTCGTATTTGTGAGACTCTGCTGGAACGCTAGTCTAGCCTGCTTCCCCTCACAACAGACAGTGCACTTAGACTTGTCTATGTTTGCTGTATCTGTGTATGACACACCTTCTGCAGCTCCATTTTTCATTTTCCTTAAACTTGTACTGTTTAAGTGCCCCAGGCGTCTATGCCAAGTATTACTTGATACAATAGCTGTTGCTGCAATTAACTGTTCTGAATCTGATTCTTTTGTGTATAATCTGTACACACCTTCAACCAATTCTGCTTTTCCAACTAGAACTTTCTGTCTATTGTAGATGTGGCAAGTGTTTTCCTTAAAAACCACACTGTTGCCTGTCTTAATTAGCTGACTCACTGAAAGCAAGTTGGTCGTCAGGTTAGGTATGCACAATACATCTGAAACTGTGATGGCATATTCTACACCATTTACAACTGTAATAATGTTGACATCACCAGAACACAGCACTGGAACACATGCTTGGTTTGCAATAATAATTTCTTTAGTTTTATGTTCTAAAGATGGACTCGCAATGTTCTCTTGTTTTGCTGTCATATGTTTGCTGGCCCCGCTGTCAATGTACCAGTTGTTGCAATTGAATTTTCCACTCAGAAATATGGCACTAAAGGCATTGGGTTGCTTCCTTTTGCTTGTTTCGAGGTTGGGGCACTGGTTTTTATAGTGACCCGTTTGTTTGCAATCGTAACATTTTATGACTTTGACAGCTTTTGTTGTTGCACTACATTGTTTCGCGCTTTTGGTATTACCATATCTAAATCGCTGCGAACCTTTCGCGACAAAAGCATTATCTGAACCACAAGCATCACTACACATGTCCATCAACTTTGTTTTTATGACGTCTGACGTAATGTCAATGCCAGAATGTTCTATAGCCATCAACATAGGGCTATATTTTTCTGGCAATCCTGCTAACATTAATGCACCAATCCATTCATCGTTTATCTTGAAACCTGTAACTTGAAGTCGCTGGCCCGTTTCAATAATCTGAGTTACAAACTGGGTCATAGAGTCGCAATTTTCAAGCCGAATGTTGATGAGCTTACGTAACAGACCAATTTTTCTAGTAAAACCGGCGTTATCAAACATATTCTTCAACTTGTTCCATAAATCATATGTTGTAGCTGGGTGCTTTATGTGAATGTAAAGCGATGGGTCAATGATTAATACTAGTTTCGCTTTTGCCTTAGCATCTTCATTCATTTGAGTTGTTGTAGGCGAAACCGGTAACCTTGGTAGCAGAGCGTGGTTGAAGTTTCAATTCTGCTATGTGTCCCAGCACACATTTAGTTTTTTCTTTTGGAAAGTGACTTGGTTAAGTGTTCTGCTATGATTAAAATATGTCCAACATCAACTAGAAAAGGGCTGTTAATAATTGTATGTTAGTCATCATCTTATTGCCCTTATCCCATGTTTCTTGGGGCCGGCGCAACATGTTTTCTTCTTCCATTCCGTCCTGTCCAACGTCATGCTTTCACTGACTCCCTTTTTATTCATATCATTCTTCACACAATCCATCCAACTTTTCTTTGGCCTTCCTCTCCCTTTCCATCCATCCAAATTAATATTCATAAGTCTTTTGTTCACCTGCGTTTCATTCCTACTCTTCACATGCCCATACCAAGACAAGGAAGGAAGGAGGGAGGTTGGAAGGAGGGGTTGAGTTTGAAAGTGGCACCAGTGTGCCATTTCTAAGTATATTGCTACTGGGATGTTTTTTTTTGTCCAGTGCGCTTAGTATTTCTTTGACTAGTTTAAAACATGCTATTGTAGTAGATTTATTTTTTAAAAATCCATTCTGTTCGATACTAATTACTTCATTTTTTTAAGGAAATTTCCATAAAGTTGGTCACTACTACTAGGTGGTTAGCACAGACACTGCAGTTCAAACTGTTGTAACTAGGATGACAATATGATAAATCAGCTGTACTAGTGTTACTTTATATTACCAATTGAGATTATTCTAGCATAACAAATCGACAGCCTAATTAAACGTCGGAGAAACTTGACACTGAGTTTCAAAAATCGCCTCCCAACTAACACCGCCATCTATCGCCACACAAGTTAACAATTATATTCAAACATACCGCCCTTGAAGGACAATTTTTTTTTAAATTTTCCTATCTAACTTTAACGGCGAGTTATCCTGTCTTTGGGCGACTTTTTAAAGTTAGTTGCTTTATCAATTCTAGTACAAATATCTTGTAATTTATTCATTAAAGATTCCATATTGATAAAATCTAAAGCACTAAAACTAGGTAGGTAATATTTTGTTAACATAAATTCACACAATGGTCAAGTTACAAATGTTATTTAACAAACTAAATAAAAGTTACTAGTAAATTTTGCAGATTATTTATATATTAAGATACAAAGTTTATAAGTCTTCGAAAAATTAAAGTGTTTCCTTTTAAATGACTTTAGAACAAATCGGGCATAGTATCCCCGTATCAACCAAATTTCCTCAATATAAGGCTAAGGGCGCGTTCAGACAAGCGCGATTTCTTCGCGATTCCAATGTTTCTAAATAGAGGGTGATGTGAACGCGACGCGCGCGCTGTGTCACGCCGAAAGAAATCGCGCTCGTCTGAACGTGCCCGAAGTCTAAAACACTTTAATTTACTAGTTTGTAATTATTCGAAGTTAAAGTCTTCATGGCAATAAAGTTTAAAATGTCTAATTTTCAAGTGAAGATAAAGTCACTTCGACTGGTACCACCATTGCTGGGATGACGTAGCGTCTGCACGTCCCACTATCTCCAGCTCCTCGAATCTCCACTAGTTACTGATCCCTGACGATGACTTCTGGCACCGTCTGCAGTCGCGCGCCGCTCACGCTGCTACTGCTGCTTTCTGACGAGTTTGCTGCTGCTGACTGCTGCTTTCACCACTGCGCTGGCACTACTTCCAACACTTGACTAGTTTGCTCAAGCGATCCACTTGCCCAACCAATCTCCACAAAAACATATCCAGACTCTTCGATCCATCTCGAAGGACCATATGAACTACCCGTTCACTCCACTAGACCACACACTCGGTGGTCACAGACACTGCAGCTCCAAACTGTCGTAACTAGGATTATAATATAATGAAACAACTGTACTAGTGTTAGTTTATATTACCAATTTTGTTTACAATTAATTCAAAATAATTAATAGAGAAACAAAAAAATAAAATACAAGCCAGAATAAATAATTACATTTCATTGTTGTGTAGGAATGCCATGATTCTTGACTAATACTTCATTTCAACTTCTTATAATTATATAGGTACGGTCACCAAAAGAGATAAGTATCCATGTCGCCGGGAATAGTTGAAGTTTACTTAGAAACCGATGGGTGATTATGAATAAAATAAAGTACAATTAATAGAGAATAAACAGTTCAATGATTTAATTAAATTTCATTTGAAAGCCTCCATTGGTTTCTGAGTAAACTTCAACTATTCCCGGCGACATGGATGCTTATCTCTTTTGGTGGCTGTATATAAATGTTCTTAATGTTAATGTAGTTGATTATGGTGTTAAATGACTGATTTTGACACAGACGGCGCAGGACGGTGTATCATTTGCTGGTATGAGTCAGTATATTGAAGTACGAGTAGATTTGTTGATTTAGAGTAACTAACTATAAACATCACAGTCAGAGGAGCTCGTCGTTAATTAAAAGCCGTACGAATCGATTGGCTGGTTAAGCTACTCCAGTCGGTTAGGCAGTCTTAGGATCCGTTCACACAGACCGGCTCAGAGAGCATGGGCCGGCGGCGTTCTTCTTTTCACACAGATTGGCGCGCGAGCGTGAAAGAGCACGCAATTCGAGATTCAATCAGCGGGGATTAGTACGTCATTAGAGGCAAATGACGGCCAGTTTTTAAGATAAATCATTGTTTTTTTATTTTTGTTATTGTCTCATGACACTGCTGCTTTAATCATGTTTTGTTTAATTGCTTACACAATACTCTGATAAACTAAAATAAAAATACGGCTCGGAAAAGGCTCCAACGATTTTCATGAAATTTGCGTTATGTTAGTATGCGGTTTTGGGGGCGATAAATCGATCTAGCTATACCCTGTTCACAATAAGATTAGACATAAACACAAACCTTTTTTACAGTCCCTTCAACCGATTTTGACTTCTATTCCGTAAGCTTAAGGATGACATTAGAGGCAAAAAGTGGTTACAATAACAACTGTTTACTGCAGTTGTCATTTGTCATGCTACCAACGCAATATAAGTCAAAATCGGTTGAACGGACTGTAAAAAAAGGTTTGAGTAAATGTCTAATCTTATCCTGAACAGGGTCTAGGCACACCCACGACACTTCATACAAATGAAACGATATAATTGCCTACACAACTACTAGAATACCAGACTGTACCAATACGTGCGTGTGTGTGCGTTAATACCGCTAGGGCTGCCATTCGCCACCGCGAGCGTGCGAGAGCGAGCGAGCGCGCGATACACACAAGTGTTTTCCTCTCACAAGTAGGTACTCCATTTTTTCTAGGTTTGAAATTCGAACTTCCAAATAGGTAGGTCGATTCTTTCAAGGTTTGAAATGTAATCTTCGAAATAGGTAAGTACCTACTACTTGATTAAGGAACCCTAAAAGTGTAGTAAAAATACCTACCTAATTTGGAACGAGTTATTTGGTCTCAAAATCTTTAATTAGTTGTATATTATTGTATTATATTCGGGAGGTAGATCAAATTTCAAAGAAAGGCCGTCGTTCCTTGAAATTCGATCTACCTCCCAAATACTTTATGACGGTTCAATCTGGCCACTTAGGTACTTTCTTAGGTAGGTAAGTATATTACTTACTTAAACTTACTAGGATTGCATTACTTACCCCGTTTCTTCTGAAGGAAATCCAAAAAATCTCCGATTTTTATCATAATTATCGCTCCGTAAGCATCCACTGACGGCACAATAACGAATCATTTTTTTTTTCACAAATGAGCTAGGTACAATTGTTCTCGCGCCGCGAGTCAGCCTTGATCTAAATGGAATTGCCAGAGCAAGTGCGGCGCGCGTAGACGTGAGGAACACTGTTTCGGTGGCGGGCGGAGCGTGTCGCTACTGTATACTATTACTTATACTGTGGTATAGGTTTCATTGAAAAAAAAAAACACGAAAAAAGAAAAAAGTACCGAGCAAAACTCAGTCGCCCAGGTACTATTATTAATCAGATCATCTTTAGGTTTAGTTTCTTCAATGCATTTATATTCTGCATCATTATCATCTTCATTATTTGCTATTAATTTGTTACGCTCGACTTGACTATTATTCAGTGAATAAACGATTTCGTCAACATTAAAGTCGTCGAGGAAACTTAAATCTTCAGGGGATGGACAGCATTCATTGAAACTATCAGAATCAAAAGAGTCAGAGTTTAGACACTCTATATTTATAATTAATTTTATTCTTATACATGTCTTAGGTTTAGGTTTATTTACGTTCGGTGCTAATGATGCCGAATTATTTAAATCAGTCTTCACATATTGTTTTACAGTTATTACTAAGTTTTCCTGATTAATTTTATATTCTACAGGTGCATGAGAGTATACAAAATATCCGCTTTTAGATCTTTTACGAGAGAGCCTTGATGACCTTGATTATTAGGCAAGTTTTTATCTAACTAGATTACTAGTTTTGAGGACTGAGTCGCCCTCGTCCGTGGGAGTACACCCTCACTCTGAATCCCGACACGTGGTCCCTGGGTGGTGCAAATCAGGCGACAACATACTGGTGGTAGGCTCCTTTCGTGGCTAGTGACCACCTACTGGACAAAGCCGCCCCACCAAGCGGCCTAGCCGTGTTTCGGTGTGATGTCCAGTGACGCCATCTGAGTGGGATAGTTGCTTCACTCGCTTTTGGACCGTATTTGACGCACATCTCTGTAGCTACTTTGGGTACCTAGTAGTGGAGTATAGCGGAATCCGAGGCACGGTGTACCGCTGGCCGACCGCAGTTAGTAGGGGGCCCGATCGGAGCTAGCCATTCTCGGGAGGCTGCCCCGCCAACTCGCGAAAAATGCGATGGACATCCCCGGGGGGGGCTCGGGCGTCCCCGCAGTCTCCAGACTATACCCTGTTCACAATAAGATTAGACATAAACACAAACCTTTTTTACAGTCCCTTCAACCGATTTTGACTTCTATTCCGTAGGCTTAAGAATGATATTACATTTTTGCGAACATTTTTGTTTGAAACTTGCGGGGAAAACTTCACAGGGGGCCCCTCGACCCCAAACCTCGAACTGACCTAGCAAAAAATTTCTTCCACCTTTTGAACATAAATAAATTAAATTGTTTATGTTGTGTTGAGTAGGTACTTATGTTTATCCACTTCAAGCAATCGGCTGTATGATATGAATACTAGCTTAACTCTATCGAAATATTAGTAATGAGCTGCACACCTTTTTTTGTAAAAATTCCATACCCTTGATGTATTGTTGCTTCTATATATGTGAAAACAATGTAGCTGAAAAGCAATACAAGACAATTGAAAATAAAATAAAAAACCGGACTAGTGCGAGTCGGACTCGCCCACCAAGGGTTCCGTACATATATGTAGGTACATATCCATACTACTATACTAATCCATACCTACTATCCATACTTTACTATCTACCTAATATTATAAATGCGTTTTTTGCGAAATAAACGGCCGTATCTTTTTTTCACGTTAACATAGAGAGTTGATTTTTTTGCAGCATCAAGGGACCGTAAATTTGAGTATACTTATAGTTTTAATTTCAACTCGATACCTCCACGCGTTCCTGAGATAAAGGGTCTTGACAGACAGACAGACACAGACTTCCAGAGGGTTCCGTTTTTTCCTTTTGAGGTACAGAACCCTAAAAATAAAGAAGAGATGATCATGTCAACTGACAGTGCCCGTTCACGATCATATTATGTACATACATACTTAAATATGTATCTATGTTAGATACATATTTTTAACCGACTACAAAAAAGATGGAGTTTCTTTATTGAACTGTATGTTTTTTTTGTATTTTTGTTACGTGGTTCTTCCTGGCCATTATAGATCGATTTATAAAATAAAAATTTAATAAAAAAAAAAAAATAATTAAATGAAACAATGTTTTTAAATTATAATCATAATAATTTTATTTTAATCAATAGGTATCAAAATAGAACGTAATGTTAGTAGAAATAATTATTACAAAATTTCAGTGGAAATTTTATCGGTAAAGATTAATAAGATTGCTTAAAAAAATGTAAAATAAATGTAAAGAAAACAGTAAAAATATTCAAATATGTAATTTAATCAGCAAAAAATAAAACACTATTTTATTAAATTGTCTTTATTTTTAGTCTTCTCTTCTATATCTTGTAAAATATATTTTTGTGCTAAAACTTCAGTTAAAAATACATTTGCACACACATGCATTTTAATGACCCGTCTCCCAAGGTAAACATTTTTCATTTGGATAATTTTTTGTTTGATTTTATAATATGAATCCATTTTTTAAATCGTAAACAGTAACATAAAATTGAATTAAAATAAATTAATAACATATGTATTAAATATAGAAATATACTTGACCTGCCTTTACTTTCTTTATTTTTTGAGGCCTTTTCAACGCTGTTACTCTGTAGTGGGACAATAATAGGCCGGTATTTTTTTTGCTGGTACTTCACATGGCTTTTCTGTGCAAATACTCGCCTTATTTGTATAATACAAAATCGGCTTAATTTCAATAAACATAGGGTAAATTTTGAATTACCCATAAAAGGCTAATATTTGCACAAATACGCCATGTGAAGTGCCAGCATCATATTTTAAACTATAATATATAATACACATACTTTTTGATTGCAGGTATAAACATGCGCATCCCTAAAATACATCATCAAAAGCTCTGTGTCCACATGTTTAAAGACTGCACGAGAATCACTCCCAGCATTCTTAATATAAACGCAGTCGCAGTCGGTTTGGTCACTTCGTGCTGTATGTGGCCACTTTTGGAGCGCGTCAAACGAATATTAAATATTGAATATTAGTAAAAGTTATATTCGAACGAGATTAGAATAAATTTAAAATATAATAATTAGTTTGTTAAAGTGATAATTAAATGATATACGTCTTTTTTTACTTTAAATACGTAATTTAAAATTTAGGTCTGTTAACAAATTCAAAAAAAAAAAAAAAAATTGTTTTTCTAAAAATGGAAAAATTAAAGTTTTTACTGTTTGGTCTGCTACTAAGTTTCTACTTGTGTGATGGAGCTAAGATCTTAGCGGTTTTTCCTATACCAAGTCCCAGTCATGGTATTCTTGGAGATAATATGGTTAAACATCTTCTTAACGGAGGACACGAAGTAAGTATCTTAGGACCAAAAACATTTTTGTACTTGTGCCTACACTAGGACCAATTTTTGTACTTATAAGAAACATTTTTTAAACATTGTTTTTATGTTATTTACATCTGCTTTTGACTCAAACTTTTGATATGTATTGTAAACATTATACACTTCTGGACACATCTATTGGCCCACCTTGTATTTTCAGTTTCGTTTGGTCCTAGCTAAAATTTTATATTAGGTCGAGCAAAAAGTTTTCATGCAGTTTTGAACCTGGCACATTCACAATTTCATTCAATAGTCTTTTTTTGAATTTCGAACACAGAATTTAAAGAAACAAAAGACAATTTGGAGCCTATTTGTTGATATCAAACAATCGAATACTAAGAAAACTTGGTTTTATTGGTTTACTTGGATTTAATTCTTGAAAAAGTGATTGATATCTTTGGTTTTGCAACAAACATTACTTATTCTTAACATTAAGGTGAGATTCTATCAATAATCTATGGATACTTCACCTGAAGTCGCCGCCCAAGCTGTGGCACTTATTCAGGCCGGACACAGCCAAAGAAACGTGAGTGCTCAACTTAATTTAAGTCGATCTGCGGTCCGAAATGTTTATCGGAGGTACCTAGAGACTGGCGGCTTTGTTCGTCGCCAAGGAAGGCCACGATCTCGGGTCACAACTGAAAGGCAGGATGGATTCATCGTGACGACTAGCTTGAGAAATCGTCACCTTACCTCCATTGAGATACAAAACCAACTTCGCGACTTCCACGGAGTATCTGTGAGCGCTCGAACTGTTCGGAGAAGGTTAAAAGAACGCGATATGGTACCACACAAGCCAGCTAATGGGCCGCACGCAGTCATTTAAATTGTACACAGCAAGATTGGAGCTGTGTACTCTTTTCTGATGAGTCTAAAATTGTGGTACATGGCAATGATGGAAGGAAGAAGGTCTACCGACGTAAGGGAGAGCGTTTCGCACAATGCTGCTTTGAAGAGAGGGTTGCTTATGGCGGTAGCTCATGGACTGTCTGGGGCGGTATATCCGCGAGCGGCAAAACTCAACTTAAGGTTGTTACAGGACCACGGCTGCCAACATTAAATGCTGAAAGGTACATTCGTGAGTGCTTAGAACCTCACGTGATACCATACGCGGACTATGTGGGCCCAAATTTCCTTTTTATGCATGATAATGCAAGAGCCCATGCGGCCGACATCGTCAGGGAATATCTTCGGGATGTGAACATCACAGTTATGGACTGGCCAGCCAGAAGCCCAGACATGAACCCCATTGAGCACATGTGGGACGAGCTAAAAAGACGTGTTAGGGCTCGTCAGCCAGTTGCCCAGACGATGCAGGAGTTGAAAACTGCCATAGAAGAGGAATGGGAGATGATCCCTCAAAATTTCATAGAGCGGTTGATAAACTCTATGCCTAATCGTATGAGAGCTGTGGTAGATGCCCATGGAGGCAACACGCGTTATTAAATTAAACCTTTATTTGATAAAACATGTTTTTTATTCAAAAATCAATTGCCTTTAACGAGGCGCATATCTGACTTGTTAGGCGTAGCTCCATGTCGTATGGTATTCTAAATTCAAATTTAAAACAATACGATCGAAAAAGATGGTAAAATGTATCAGGTTTAAAACTGCATCAACAGTTTTTGTTCAATCTAGCAATCATATTTCGGTAGGGGCCATCGAAACCTAAACTCTAAGGTGGGCCAATAGATGTGTCCAGAAGTGTATGAATGCAATGAAAACATTGAATTATGACATCAGTCAGGAAGCATCCATGTATGTTACTGTCTTTTTTATCTCCAAAAGTTGATCATTATTACCTATTTAAGTGTTAGCTTTACCAATAAAAAAACAAAAGAGTTAGTTTAAGTATTACGTCATGTAGCACTTATGTACGGTAGGTATGTATTTACTTATTAATTGTTATGTGGCTTATATGTACATACATAGTTACCATGTAGTGGTACGTAAGTGTTGTATGCTGTTATTGTCAATATTTTCCACTCAAATACAAGACACTATCCACACACTGCGAATGTAATAACTGTATGTTGGTTTGTAACCTCATTACAGTAAAACCACTAAACATATTATAGTAAAATTAAAAAATAAAATAGCTTGGGATGTGGATGAAAGCATAGGATAAGTTTTAATTTGCGTCTACGTCTGCATCCGCCATAACCAACATTCTCGCAGACGAAGTAGCGGGCAAAGATTAGTTTATTAATTCTTGTAACCAAAATAACTAAATGCGTACGCATCGTGATCATTTCATTAAAGGTACATTATGTTGTAGACGTCGTATTACCATTCACAATGGCTATTATCATTTCTGATAAGACGAGCGAATATACTAATACAAGTATTACGTGGTCTTCCTAATCTGGGCCTCAAGTCTCCTATTACAATAGTGTCAGAATGGTCTATCATTGGTTTTCATAATGACGCCATTATGAAAATCAACAAGATCACTTGTTGATTACCAAACTTGTCAAAATCAACAAGTATGAAATCAATGATAGACCATTCTGACAGTACCACAGAATACTTATGTAATAGCAGACTTGAGGCCCTGGAAACTGATTTCGGTGCTTTACTTGATAGTTATCATACATCATAATACTATTACAAAAAGGTTAAGTTTGTTTGTAAGAAAAAATCTTCGGATGTACTATTTCGATTACAAATAATGTTTCACTGGTAAAACGCTACTCTGTTGCTGAAAGTAGTCGCGGAAAAAAGATAATTAATTAAAAATATTGATGCTCTGCTTCAAAACCAAAAAACTAGTTCTTAACGAAGTATAAGTATTTCGTATTTCTGTTCAACTAGCTTAAATTATACTACAAATGATGTAAAGAATTACAATTTATTTAATTCACCATAGTTATTATTCAACATAGCTAGCTATTATTACGGGTTAGTCCAATTCGTTCGCGCGGTCTTTGACAATATGTTTTACAATAATTAATAACATAGCTCAGTACCTTATTTTTTTATGAACTCATTCAGAGAACAGAAAGATAAGTTTATCCTTTCGGCATCACAGCATCCAGCACTTGGATTATAAAATATAAACATGATAGAGTTTTCTCACTGACGAGTTTCTTGGACCTTAAAGAATTGTTTAATTCCACGATCGATTATGTAATATGTAAAATACAAATCATAATTACTATCCACTAAATACGTACCTACAGCTAATAGACATGACAATAAAATATTCGAGACGATATCAAAAACATGACTGACGATATTACGAATAATGTGAAGGTCGATTAAAACAGATGTTGTCTTATCTCTGATAAGACATTGGTTTATTTTAATTTATTTAATTTTGATTAGTTACTTTAAATACCTATAACAAATAAATTATTTATAATAACTGAGAAAGCGCCGTGTGGTGCCGGCCGCGAATAGCACCACCCTATTTCTACCCATGGGTGTCGTAGAAAGCGACAGGGAAATTGACCAGAAGATGGGCAGCAGCGTCTTTCTGAGTAAAATTACACCTACTGCGATCGCCAACATGCATCGGCCAAGCATGGTGCTGCTGCCCGTCCTCTGGTCAATATCCCCCTGTCGCCTTCGGTTGTTATTAGACTGGTATTAGGTAATATTCTATATCTCGAGCCGACACAAATTTAGATCATGCCTATAACATATATTTTTATTTACAGGTGACATATATAACGCCTTTCATCAATAAGCAACCAAATAATACAAAACTGCGTCTCGTAGATGTCTCTCAAAATAACGGTTTTTTTGCTGGTAAGTTAAAATGCACTATACCACCATACCCATAAAGTGACTAATGGAAAATCCGCAAGTCGGGCAGTATAGGCTTCCGTGTCTTAACAACCTCACTGCGATCCCCAAGACGCATGCCCAGCGTCTTGGGGATCGCAGTTAGCGCAAAAGATTACGCATAAGTATTTCGTCTAAGTTGAATTTGTTGTTCAGACAAAATTAAAAATTATTAGTACTAACAAAGGTTGTTATTATTTTAGACATTTTCGACAAGTCACAAACAGCGACAAGATTTTGTAGAAATAAAGTAGAAACGGCTACTATTCAGCAAAGAGCGCCGGCTTTCCAGCTTCTTACTCTGTGTGTATTTCTCAATAACATTACATTACATTAAATATAAACCTTGATTGTTTATTAATATTTTGTATATTAATACTCAATACTCAATATCTTTATTGCTTTTCCATAAGTACAAATATGCTTAGGTGGTAGGTGTTTGGGTAGGATCATTGTGGGCCAACAGGCGACCCTGTTGCTGTGCCCGATGCGTTGCTGTGTTGTGTGCTGTGAGCTTCCTCTCTAGGAACCTCTGTTTTAGAAAAATAATAAATTAACGAAGCAACTATATAGTTAACTAAAGAATGATCAAATACATTATTGTTATTATTGTTATTTATATTTATTTATTAATGACGTTTTTATTTTTTTTAATTATTATAATTAGTCTTACACATTTTGAAATGTAAAGCAAAGCAACCTTTCCTTTAGTAATCAGTTTCTAAAATTACTTGCTTGTATCTCTCTAATAAAACAGTCGTTATGGGTAGTCAGAAGCCAGAAAGTCTGATAACCAGTCTTACCAAGGGGTATCGTGTTACCCATTAACTGGGTTGTGGAGGTCCGATAGGCAGTCGCTCCATGTAAAACACTGGTATTCAGCTGCATCCGGTTAGACGGGAAGCCGACCCCAATATAGTTGGGAAAAGGCTAGGCAGGCAGATGATGTATCTCTCTAATAAAAATCCGATACGCTTGCAGGCGGCGTTTTCGACTTGCGCGCGAAACAGCTGTAAACGAAGCGTCACGGAAATTCCTGAAACCGTGATCGGCTTAGCCGACTAATCCGCCTCTTTGCAATCGACTAATCGGCTAGTTTAAAACTAAGGTCACCGACATAGCTCTCCAAATGGCTTATGTTTAACGAACCTCCAGATCTACTAAATGATGACCAATAATAGTAAATAAAATAAAACCAAAAATAGTAAATGGCCACCAAAATGGTGTGTCCTAAAGTATTGTAGAAATGTATGAGTTTGACTGTAAAAAGCGATTTGATCCTGGCAGTAGCGCAGTGTGGCGTTCTATGGGGGAGGCCTTTGTTCAGCAGTGGACATCTGCCGGATGATGATTAATCGGCTAGTCGGCTAGTCGGTCAAAGTCATAATCGGCACATCTCTAGTATAAAGGCACTAACATGTAGTCTGTTTAAGAGGATTGTGAGTTGACTATACGCGGCGCGAGTAGGTATTTCCAAAAATTCTATCTGTTTTATACCGCTCGCTCTGCCTCCCTCCGGGTGTACAATACGACTACATTATGGCCCTGCCTCCTGACAAGTATCGTGCGTAAGAGAGTGTTGCAAGTTTAGGAGGCAATTACCTTTTCTTTTTGAAATAAGGTTTTGGGCGATAACGTTTTTCCACCCCTAAACCTTCACGAAATGAGACAATTTCTCTTTAGATTCAATACACTTTAATCTAGGTACGTACGTTTTGGTTTTTATGTAATTCAACAGTTTAATTACACAGTCTAATTACAGTTTAATTTAAAAAAAAACACTCGAGTAGTTTTTACGTCAACAATGTAGATATTTAGATGATAATTACTTCTATCTAATGCAATATTACTTTAAAATAAAAACATACAGACATTTTCATTATATCTACAACATTTCCAAAAATTATGGTAAAACGTTATCGCTTTTGTATGAAAATTTACAGCCTTACAATCCTCTTAAGGTAGTCAGTTTCCCGTTAAATAGCTAACTTACAAAATAATACGTTATTTAAAATCTTGTACAAGATGGAAAAAATAATATTACTTATATATATTATAGTAGTTAAATATTTTCGTATGGAGAAGAATGGATAACAATCATAAATATTATGTAAACAAGGAAATTACTCCTCAAAATAAATGCAAGGTCATATCACTAAACCAGTGACGCCGTAGATATACTAAAAATATTTACGACAGATTAACAAAATGTACCAATGTAAACAGATTTTACTACTGTTTAGCTTGCGTAGCAGCAAAATAGTAATGTTAATGATTTATGTAAATTCACTATTTCAAATAGTTTTCTTACCAAATCCTTATTCTAATCTAACTTATAAACATTTTTTTAACTCGTGTAGGATAATATTATTATGAGTAATTTTTAACTCTATTTGCGTTACATTTTAGACGATGGTAACATTGTTTGTGTGTTCCACAGTAATCTTTATCTTAGCAACTGCAGAACTAACACCTAGTCCTAAGAACCTGTAGTACTAACATTTCATTGTAAACAATGTACAATAATACACGAAAAAAAAGTACACACACACAGTACAGTCAAAGGCACATGAAGCTTTCAGAATCTCTAGGGGAGGAGGGGGGGGGTAAATATTGGTTCCGTGCGGGAATCGAACCCACGACACGCAGCGCAGCAGTCAATCGCTCAACCAAAGCGCCAATCGTGTCGACAGAATTTTCATTACTAACAAAGTAAAGTACTACTCTTAAGTCTTATCTATTAACACAAGTTTTAAATGATAAAATACTGGCAGGCCCGGCAGACGTTGTCCTGGCCTGAAATTAGAAAATGTCCTAGAACCCTACTACAGCGCCACCTACCGGGTCCAATTGTGAATCTAAACCCATTCTCAAATTCACACATCAAACACACACAAAAAATGTCATCCAAGTCGGTCCCACCGTTTAGGAGGAGTTCAGTGATATAGAGTACGGCCTTCGTATCTTGGCGGTCCTGGGCCTGCAGACAAAATGCCTTTTCTGTTAGCGTTAACGCCAACGGAAAAATATAATTATATGGAGTTGACGTTTCCTTACTAGATGTCACGTGATGCAAATATGTCAACTGCATACAATTTCATTTTTCCGTTGGCGTTAACGCTGACAGAAAAGGGATTTTGTCTACAGGCCCTGAAGTTAGCCGATTAGCTGCGCAGTAGACAATTTCATTGCTAAAAGATCCATTGAGTAGCTAATCGGCTAACTTCAGGACCGCCAACATACGTCGGCCGTACTGTACACCCGCACAGAAGATTTATATATATCAAGATATATGTTTAGGTTAAGGTATTTATCTAAGGGCCTGTGTAGCCTATTATAAATAAATTGATAAATGTTTTTACAGAAAAAATGTTGGATGTGAAAGTAATTATGAGCGGAGTGATGGATTTACAAGACACCGATCTTATGTTCGATATAATGATGACCATGGCGTCAATGACCTTGGGCAACACAAATGTCCAGAATTTGTTGAAAGATCCCACCCAAAAGTTTGACGTCATCATCGGCGAATATATGTTCTCTGACTTATATTCTTCGTAAGTATAATTGGGATTTCCAACAATATGAGCTTAACTGTGCAATTAGCAGATACAATAGTTAAACAACGTTGCAACAACGTTGTTTAATTTTTAGAGCCACTTAATCTTATAAGACTATGCCAGGCTCATCGAAGCCTAATAAAAAACTACGTTCTACTTAACTTAATCACAAAATCTTAAATTTTAATAGCATTGTCGCTGTAAGGTTTCTTAATGATGGTGTGAAAGGCTCAAGGCAAACTCTAAACTATTCATTTCAGCCGAAAGACGTCCACTGCTGGACATAGGCCTCCCCCAAGGGTTTGCCATAATCGTCACGCTTGGCAGGCGGGTTGGCGACCGCAGTACGGTTGTTACAAATGCACAGAGAACGCTGCTGCCCATTCTCTGGTACTCTCTGGTCTAAACTATTAATATTATGTAACTCAAACATTCATCATTTCTCATAATTCATCTCTCTCTTTTGTACCGAACGCATTCCACTAACAAGTGGTGAATATCTTCAACACAGTGTACTACGCCAGCTCGACAAATGGATGTGCGATTAACGCTAGTGTGACAGAACTGTACTAACTGTACTATTATTAAGTGACGTCTCTGAGTGCGGCAGTTAGTAAATTTCCCGGATTCGATTATGGGTTATAAAACTTGCTAGCACTTTTAACGAAATAATTCTTAAATTTCCGTGTAAACATTTCATGATTTTCTCCTAATTACGGAAACATTACAAATTTAACCGCCGAACTTCGTACCTCCTCAGAATCAATAACAAGTGTAACTGCAACTACTACTACAACTACTACAATCGTTTGTCGCACTTAAGTAGTGTCAAACTACTGTAATACTGCACCAACGTACTGTCGAATTACAGTAGGTACTGTCGCACTACCCTAGTGTCGAACTTCTGTCGCGCAATCGTTTGTCGTACTAGCGTGATTTCGATCTTCAGTGTGTCGCACAAGCGTGCATTCGAACTATGGTTAGTCGTAGTACAGTTCTGTCGCACTAGCGTAAATCGCACATCCATTTGTCGAGCTGGCGTAGTACACTCTCTTCAACAAGCCCGTATACGTCACAATTAGGACTATTTGTTTTTTTTATTAAAAACCCAGTTGAGTGGAATGTG
This sequence comes from Charanyca ferruginea, assembly GCA_947361185.1. Classification (NCBI taxonomy): domain Eukaryota; kingdom Metazoa; phylum Arthropoda; class Insecta; order Lepidoptera; family Noctuidae; genus Charanyca; species Charanyca ferruginea. Next base: position 14,936,323 of record OX376077.1, on the reverse strand, counting down.
TCCTTAACATATGTGCAGTAACTATTATTTTTTTGGTAATCGCAAACGGTGATACTGTCATGTCAACGGTTAAGGTTAAGGGTGATGTTCTGTATGTATAAGAGTATATAGAATAAAGAGTCCATTATAACAGTAATAATACCAGCCCATATTGTGTCTCACTTCAGGGCAAAAACCTCTTCCCATACACGACAGACAAGACACGCAACGTCACAACGCTTACTCAAGGCAGTTTCAGACTAATTATAATTAGGGCGGGTTGTTTCAAACAGTCGGTTAACGTTACATACGGACGGTTGAATAGTTACTATGACGTGCGATGTTTAACGTACGTTATATGTAACGGGTTGTTTCATGACATAAAAATCCGTCGGTTAAAGTTATTCAAAAAGAGATTCCATAATATTTTGATGTTTGAAGTAGCTGTTTGACAACACAAAATTACGATGACTGGTCGGTTATGGTAATAGTAACTTTTTGACATATGATTTTGTGAAACAACCCATTTTTGGCCAGTAATGGTTAGTTGAAGCAACCCGCCCTTATGCGTTCACGTTTTCTCACGATGTTTTTCTTTTTTTATTATTTCATATATTTTTATGTTTTTAGATTGCCAGCAGTATTGCAATGTCCGTTTATCTGGTTCTCAACCATCGAGCCGCACTGGATGATTTTAAACCTGGTACATGGTCCTCTGAATCCGGCGTACAATAGTGACTATCTTCAAGCGAACGTAGCACCATACGGATTCCAAGAGAGAGTGCAAGAGCTATGGACGCAGTTGAAAGGACTCTACAAACATAACAAGTAAGTCGACTTATGTGTTCTTTTTATATTTTTATTCTTATGACCACATATAACACTAACGTTTTAAAAACATGATTCTGTCTCTGTCTATTTGAAACAATTTGACAGAGAAGTAGTGAAGTTCTAAATACGAACGAGTACGATTCGAATATGTTCGATCTAATATTTTTAATAACACCACACAATACCATGTTTTATGCAAATAAAAAATATCTAATCTTATCTTATCGTTTAGTACTAAATAAATACAGGTTGAATTTTAATTCACTGCGCATGTTTTAGGGGTAATCATGAACGGACAACTTTTATTGTAGGAGTGACCATTAAAATATATGAAAAAGGAAATCAGTTCCACACAATATTTTGATCGTATTGTGGTGAATTTTTGTAAGAAACAGCTGGTTTTTTTTTCATTTTTTCAGAGCTGTTCACATAATAGGTTAAATTTAACCGTACTTATGAATATCTTTAAAATGTTGCACAGTGAAAAGTCAACTTGTATATCGTTCCATAATGCAAATGCGTCTTTTTTTAATGATTTTTTTTATGATCCTTATTCTTATGCGTATACTCGTAATATTCGTATTCTTATGACCAAATAAATATGATAATTTTTCTATACCAATATTATTGTGGATGTGGTTTAAAAACGAATTTTATTTTGTAAAACAAATATTTTTTCAGCAAACTACTACCAACGAGTTTGTTCATCAAGAAACATATAAGATTACTGATCACTATTACTAAATGTGAATTTCTTAGGAAGTCCTATTTTTATGATAGTAAAAGATAAGATATTATCGAGGATTAAGAAGTTTCCTATTAGCGACATGGTTCAGGAGATTAGCGCGCATTTGACTAAACAAACAAACTTGTGTCTTTCTAAACTTATAATGCTAAGAATAGCATTATATGTTTTCACGGACTTCAGCTACACGTCCACAAAAGGATTACTTACTAATAATCTAATCGAAAATATTAATAAAATCATAAATGAATACCTAGCTAATTTGAAAATTCATAAATTAGAAACATCATGATGACGAAGATTATTCATAAAGACTTATAATTATCTAGGAATAATAATAACAACTTTAGAATCATGAATAGTTTTATTTTTCAATTCGGTATCGTAACTGCAAATTAAAAAAAAATACTTTGTACCTGAGCTAGGCAGCTTAGTAAATAAAGAAACTATGGCCGTCCGGAATTCGCCAAAATAAAAAAGGCAATACCAGGAGACTATGAAGATATGCACAAGCATCCCAGCACCTCAGCCTTAGGTTGCTCAAGAACATCATGTTGTTGTAGGTAGTAAGACTAACAGGCATATACTAGTTCTTTCCTGTTTAATTTCGTAGCGGGATACAAGACAGTTGAATTGTTTTTCCGAGGCTCGTCCAGCTGCATTACCTCGACGGTATCCTAGTGGTCACCACTGTTGATTCTGGCTTTCTGTAGTGCAACTGCAGTGGTTGGCAATATTGTGGCGGACTTGTTAGGCCCATCCACTCTTAGGGAGAACATACATGAGGATTTAAGGAAGGGAGGAACTATCATACTGATACCAGGGAGGTGGTTAGGTAATTACCTACTGGTATTTTCTTTTCCAGTGCATTCTACGCCAGAGAAGAGGAAGTATACATGAAATTCATAGCCCCCATCGTTAAGGAGCAAGGCAGACCTGTACCTAACTATAACGAACTAAAATACAACGCGTCTTTATTACTAGGCAATTCACAAGTGGCTATTGGAAGCTCTATACCTCTACCACCAAGCTACAAGCATATTGGAGGATACCATATTGATGAACCAGTCAAACCTTTACCGGAGGTAGGTCTAGTTAAATAGTAAAAGCTGGTCTTTTGGTCCGTGGTCCTAATAGGCTAGGTCCTCGAGTTTAAATTAATTTATTGTCATTTTAATTATTGGGAAATTCATTATTTTTGTTAATATCATTTCTCAGAACTTGAAGAAAATAATGGATAATGCCAAGAACGGCGTGATTTACTTCAGTTTGGGATCAAACCTCAAGAGCAAGGACTTACCAGATGAACTAAAACAAGGGTTATTAAAGGTGTTTGGAGGGTTGAAACAAACTGTGTTGTGGAAATTCGAGGAGAATCTACCTGACACGCCCAAAAATATCCATATAGTGCAGTGGGCACCGCAGCAGAGTATTTTAGGTAAGATCTTATAGATATTCAACCATAAATATAGAAAAAACTAGCTGTTTCCCGCGACTTCGTCCCTGTGGTAGTCAAGTATACCATCAAAAATATCCTATGACACTCGAAAATAGTGTCATCATGTCAACCTATAGACATCCACTGCCGGGCCATAGGTCTCCCCCAAGGGGTGTGTAGCCGTAATCGCCATGCTTGACCGATACATGTTGGCGATCGAAGTAGATGTTATAGTACTCAGAATGACGCTGCTGCCCATCCTCTGGTCAATATCCCTCTGTCGCCTTCTACGACACATACGACTAGAAATGGGGTGGTGCTATTCGCGGTAGTATATAGGGTGACTGGTAATTAGTGTACGATACTTAAACACGTGATTGTGTTCATGATAACAAACAATTTTCCCAAAGAAAAAATATTTTTTGTACTGGTTCACTTTAGGTCACAGGCGTGCGCGCGTAATAGCTAAAGTAAAAGATAAGCCTCAAAAAGCCAATGAAAAACCTATTGTATCATTTTTAGAAAATAAGAAAGTCAAGGGTTGCCCTACTAATTGATTCTTAAATTAAGTGTTTTAAAAATGAAAGGTAAAATAGCAAAGGATATCAAGTCAATAAGCCATTAAATAACTTACAATACAGTTTAATCATCAATACATTTAAGTTTACACCGAACATTTTATATTGTACATTATATATTATAATAGTCATAGTTATAGCAACATATGGTTATAGATATACAATATTTATGTAAATAATGGTCCATGGCCATTATTCTATCCAACATAATAACCATAGCAATCAAACATAATAACAATAGTAAAACAACAAACATTTAAAAATAGTCACCACAATATAATAATAACAGTAATAAAATTAACTTAACTTTTACCTGTAGGTCGTCAGAGTTCCGTTCTGGTCGATGTCTCGAACAAGAATGGTCTCCCACATTCAGAGCTTCCCCTTTTATAATCGTGAACAAACAACTTTGACGTTTCTGTCAACCGTCGTTTAAAATATCAACGACATAAAAGGTGAATATCCGTTTTATAAGTTTTGGTACATTATTCCTTAATATTTTAACTAGTCTACTTTTACAGACATACTGAAATAATTAAAGAATGATTGAATAATGTAAATTAGGTATAAAAGTTTTAGGTTATGCAAAACATTACTCTTTTATCACATTTTAACAGTAATACAAGTTTGTAAAAAGGAATACTCATGATAACAATTTAATACCTATAATTAGGATAATCTATTACGGCCATACTGACAGTACTTCGTCCTCGAAGTAATTCCGGTTTCGGATTTAGGTTCAGTTAATTTTACAGAGAGAAAAAAAAAACTTATATATATATTCTTATTTAGGGTTTCTACATAGACATGGAGGTCCACATTCAATTCGCTGCCATTGAGATAGACCAACCATAAAACAAATAGGGAAACCAGCGAACATTTAGCCAACTACATAGACATGCCAGTCACATTCACCCGCTGTCGGTGAGATAACTTGGCACCAAATAGGAGGCTACCAGCGGATAATAAATATTAGCCAACTACATAGACATGCCAGTCACATTCACCCGCTGTCGGTGAGATAACTTGGCACCAAATAGGAGGCTACCAGCGGATAATAAATATTAGCCAACTACATAGACATGCCAGTCACATTCACCCGCTGTCGGTGAGATAACTTGGCACCAAATAGAAGGCTACCAGCGGATAAACATAATAGGTACATAGTTAAAAAAAAAATAATAATGTTGAATAAATAATTTCAATATTATCTTTACAGCACAATTAATCAATAGACCACATAAAACAAAGTGCTTAATAGAACATTATGAACCACATTTCATAGTGATTACAATCAGAGATACATAGATTACAAACAAACCAAACCCTATATTTATGCTTGATTTTAAATCACACGACATAATTTTTGTTCACATGGCATTTTCAACAGCAATGTTTTCGTCTACCCATTCTCCAGGCCAGAATCTTAATTTTTCTTTAGCCACAATAATATTTCTCAAATTATTACCATGATTCTTTAGAGAAAAACGATCATTGGGGAGGATTGAGCTTACTTCGTAGGGACCTTTAAATTTTGAACTTAATTTATCGTTACGCCTATGGTCCTGACTAACATAAACCAAATCACCTATATTATAGTTTTTATTATTCCGCCTAGCAGAGTCAAACCGTTGTTTGAATTTTTCCGCGACTTTCAATAAACGTTGCTTAGCAAGTTGACGATCGGCCTGCACATCGATATTATGATCTACATTTTCACCTATAACTTCATTTAAACGGGCTTGTACAACTGGTATGTTTCCTTCAACACCAATTAATAATCGCAAAGGAGAGAAACCGGTTGATTTTTGGACAGTGGTATTCAGAGACTGCTGTACTTTTGGTAGTTCGTTCGACCATTCTGACGCTTCATTACACATAGTGCTAAGCATATTGATTACTGTAGAAACGTAACGTTCGACCTGCCCATTACTTCGGGGTGTCCCTGTAGCTATCATGTGGTGTTCGATATTAAGTTCCCTAAAAAGTGCTCGGACTAGGTTTGAACTAAAATTTGTACCACGATCAGTAACTATCAAAGATGGCGTGCCAAACAAAGTAACGGTTTCTCTTATTATAGGAATTAACTCTCGAGCATTTAGAGTTTTAAGAGGCTTTAACAAACAAAATTTGGTGAAGCCATCAATTAATAATAGAATGTATTTAAAGCTTTCCGTGGTTAACGTAAAAGGCCCGGTACAGTCTAAATGAATGGTATGAAATGGTACAGCGATTTTATCAATAGGATGTAATAGCCCTTGTTTTGGGCCAGAACATCCCTTTTTTTCAATACAAATCAAGCAATGGTAAATGTATTTTTTGACAAAAGCAGCCATTCCAGGGAACCAGAAATATTGTTGCACTTTATGGATCACTTTTTCGAACCCCACATGACAGTTTTCATCGTGAAACAGTTTCAATATACTTAGTCTATAACCCTTTGGCACAAACATTTTCGGCTCCGCATCGGGATTAGTTTTGTAATGTAATAAACTATTTTTAATTATATATTGATTAGAATCTAAGTCTCCCGATTGTAATTGAGATATTAGGTTTTGAGTTTCCAAGTCATTTGTCTGAGCAATCTTCAACCATGATTCGGGGACTTCAATTAAATTAATTTCTGGAAAACTACGTTTACGTACCGGGAACGCAGATTCAACGGGATTGCGGCTTAGAAAATCAACATGACTTATGAATTTACCCTTTTTGTACTGAATATTGAAGCGAAAATCTTGCATAAAAGTCCACCAACGAGCTACTCTAGGAGATAAATCTTTCTTTGTCATGGTGGATTTTATTGCGTTACAATCTGTGACGATTGTAAATTCAATACCAAGAAGGTAAACTCTGAAATGTTTAAGAGCATTGAAGATGGCCAGGGTTTCCAAATCGTAAGAGCAATACTTACATTCTATAGGACTAGTTCGTTTACTATAATAAGCTACGACCTTATTAACGTTACCTACTCTTTGTAATAGTATTGCCCCGTAGCCTATGGAACTAGCATCAGTGTGCAATTCTGTCGGGAGTAAAGGGTCAAAAATAGTTAATAATGGTTTGGAAATAAGATGATTAATTACATACTTTCGGGCTGCATCCTGTTCAGGTCCCCATTCCCACTTTTTATGAATTTTTGTTAAATTTGTAATACATGCTGTTCGTGAAGCAAAATCGGGGATAAACTTTCTAAAGTAACTGGATAGACCCATAAACTGGCGGACTTGTTTAACATTACTGGGGACAGGAGAATTAGCTAGAGCATTAATTTTAGTTTCACTTGGCCTAACACCATCCCACTTCTGATAATAGCTAAAGTAAAAGATAAGCCTCAAAAAGCCAATGAAAAACCTATTGTATCATTTTTAGAAAATAAGAAAGTCAAGGGTTGCCCTACTAATTGATTCTTAAATTAAGTGTTTTAAAAATGAAAGGTAAAATAGCAAAGGATATCAAGTCAATAAGCCATTAAATAACTTACAATACAGTTTAATCATCAATACATTTAAGTTTACACCGAACATTTTATATTGTACATTATATATTATAATAGTCATAGTTATAGCAACATATGGTTATAGATATACAATATTTATGTAAATAATGGTCCATGGCCATTATTCTATCCAACATAATAACCATAGCAATCAAACATAATAACAATAGTAAAACAACAAACATTTAAAAATAGTCACCACAATATAATAATAACAGTAATAAAATTAACTTAACTTTTACCTGTAGGTCGCCAGAGTTCCGTTCTGGTCGATGTCTCGAACAAGAATGGTCTCCCACATTCAGAGCTTCCCCTTTTATAATCGTGAACAAACAACTTTGACGTTTCTGTCAACCGTCGTTTAAAATATCAACGACATAAAAGGTGAATATCCGTTTTATAAGTTTTGGTACATTATTCCTTAATATTTTAACTAGTCTACTTTTACAGACATACTGAAATAATTAAAGAATGATTGAATAATGTAAATTAGGTATAAAAGTTTTAGGTTATGCAAAACATTACTCTTTTATCACATTTTAACAGTAATACAAGTTTGTAAAAAGGAATACTCATGATAACAATTTATTACCTATAATTAGGATAATCTATTACGCGCGTGAATTTCATACGGCTGTTGTGTTATTGTGATAAAAGTGAACCAGTACAAAAAACTTTTTTCTTCGGGAAAGTTGTTTGTTATCATGAACACAATCACGTGTTCAATTATCGTACACTAATTACCAGTCACCCTATATAGTGTAGCTTGATGAAATTTTTGATGCAATCGGGCAGTACTAATAGACCATATAGTACTTATATAAGTGTATAGTACTTATAGACCAGTAGGTATAGACAAAGACCATGAGACTATTTTTTTCCCGAATTAAAACAAACTGTAATTAAGACAATTGTTTTGATCGTTGGCGATCATTTACAGACGAGATGAGCTAAGCGGTGAACCAATCAATATGATCATTGTTGTCATGTAGGTAATACATAGATCAAAGTCCAGTGACTCAGCGCCTGAATTAAATGTATAGATTTAAATATGAAAATTGAATGGTACTCGTAGGTAAAGATTAATTACATCAATATTGCGAATGTAATCAATTAGAAATTGTTGGTAGTCAATACTTCGTATATAGAGTTAATTTTATTATTATACTAGATTTTGCCCGCGACTTGACATCATTTACAGAATCGAGCCAGTAGTCCTGAAGATTGAACACAAACTGAACTTTGAATTACATTACTTATGTAGTGATTCTAAATCTATCTCGTCAGCCCTTGTGGTGAACTGTCAAATTTTACAAATTCCCTCGCGACCAAATGTGTTTCTTACTACTATAATCTTAATGTATGTAGCAGTTTGTAATTTAAAGCCACTCAATTTTAATTTTTCCTTCAAACTTTGACGGACAGGACCCTGGGAAAAAATTCTAAAGAATTTTAACAATTTTTTAATTGTTTTTATACGGTATTTTATGTCGAATACATTGAGTGGACCACCTTTATAACACGTCTAAAATACCATCGTATATTTTAACTTATAAATAGAAGCAGTGTTTTATACAGTCTTCATTTTGTTTGAGTGTTTATATTTTTTTACTCTTTTATACCAGCTCACCCGAACCTGATACTCTTCGTCACACACGGCGGTCTTCTGTCCGTCACCGAGGCTATTCACTTCGCTGCTCCCCTCATCGCCATTCCAGTCTTTGCAGACCAGTTTCTCAACGCAAACCGAGCTCAACAAAAGGGCTATGCTATAAAAGTAGACCTGTCTTACCATATGCATGAAGATCTGAAGGTGGCTTTGGATAAAGTTCTTGGCAATCTCCCGAAGTAAGTGGAAACAAGTTTTTAGAGTTCGTATGGGTAGCATTGCCATTCAAAGTGGTAATGCCAGCCGTGTCTTTGGCACTGTGATGTGACATTTTCAATTCGAATGTACTTTCTTGTTTACGAGTATCTTGGACATCACTCACATCGGTGAAGATCGTGAGGAAACCTGGACATATAATAAACCAGCTTTTGCTCGCGACGTTCGCGTGAATGTCGATTATCGCAGACGCAGACAAAGTCGCGGATTAAGAAGTAGCCTATGCTCTTGACAACTTTCAACAAAATCGGTTCAATCGTTTCATCGTGAAAGATTAGACAGAGTTACTTTCGCATTTATAATATTAGTATGGATTAGTATATTAGTATTAGTATATTAGTATGGATTTTAGCCAGAAATCGCTAATCAACCTTGAGCAGGGTAAAGGCCTAGGCATACTTCTCAGAATTAGAAGATGCCTTTACCTTAGAGTGGGACATAATAGACTGGTATTGTTGTTACACAAACTGATCATGATATTCTCCTCCACAGATACACCGCAAGAGTAAAAGAGCTATCTATAGCGTACCATGACAGTCCAATGAAGCCTAAAGAAGCGTTAAACTTCTGGGTACAGTACGTTGTGAATACACGCGGTGCTCCACACTTGCGATCCGTCGCACTACAAGTACCGCTGTACCAACGAGCGTACCTAGATCTACTTGCATTGATCCTGTTAGCTTCAGTAGTTCTATTATTAGTGGCTACAAAGATTTGTTGCTTAGTGGTGGGAAAGAAGAACACGAAAGTGAAGACGAACTAATTTATTTTTAAAACTGAATGGGTGTCACAAGTTTAACGTGTCTATGTATATATATGTGTGTCTACCTAACTAAACGGCGTAACCAATTTTGATTTAGGTTTTTTGAAGTGAAACTTCTATATAGACGGGAATTACGACGTTCTATGATTTTTCTGTCACCGAAAAGCGTTACAGCCGCGTGGATGGGGTAGACAATATATCGCGTGGTGAGAGGCAGCAGCGTTCCACTTGTCCGTTCACCGTTGAAGTTTCAATTCTACTTTGTGTCCCAGCACTTGTGTCCCAGTTTTTTATTTTGGAAAGTGACTTGGTTGAGTGTTCTGCTATGATTAAAATATGTCCAATATCAACTAGAAAAGGGCTGATAATCATTTTATGTTAGTCATCATCTTACTGCCCTTATCCCATGTTTCTTGGGGTCGGCGCAACATGTTTTCTTCTTCCATTCCGTCCTGTCAAACATCATGCTTTCACTGATTCCCTTTTAATTCATATCATTCTTCTCACAATCCATCCATCTTTTATTTAGCCTTCCTCTCCCTCTCCATCCATCCAAATTAATATTCATAACTCTTTTGGTCACATGCGTTTCATCCTTTCTCTTCACATGCCCATACTAAGACAAACGATTTCCTTTCAACTTTTCTGTCACTGGCGCCATTTTCAAACTTCCTCTAATATAAGAATTAAATACAAGTCAGAGAAAACAGAATAAATAATTACATTTCATTGTTGTGTAGGAATACCATGATTCTTGACTAATACTTCACTTCAACTTCTTATATAGGTACATAAATGTTCTTAATGTTAGTGTAGTTGATTATGGTGTTGAGTGACTGATTTTGACACAGACGACGCAGGACGGTGTATCATTTGCTGGTATGAGTCAGTATATTGAAGTAGATTTGTTGATTTAGGTAACTAACTATAAACATCACAGTCAGAGGAGCTCGTCGCTAATTAAAAGCCGTACGGATCGATTGGCTGATTAAGCTACGCCAGTCGGTTAGTCAGTCTTAGGGTCCTTTCACACAGACCTGCTCGGAGAGCGTGGGCCGGCGGCGTTCTTCTTTTGTCGTGAAAGAGCACGCAATTGAAGATTCAATCAGCGGGGAATAGTACATCATTAGAGGCAACAGGTCTGCTCCTCTTATTATTTCACACAAAGCGCGTTAGGTTTGCTCTCAAGCATTCTCAATAATGAAAGAAGTGACATGTAAAAATGAACCTTATTCCATTGATTCAAAGCTCTGTTCTAAACGTGATAAAAAATCTGCTATCCGGTCTGTGTGAACGAACCCATAGGGTCAATTCACACCGCAGTGGTGGCAGTAATCGGCAGTGCAGCGGCCGGCAGTTTTGGCGAAAAATTATTTTCAACTTTATCTTTAGACCTAAAGGCATAGTACCGCTTAAAGATTTGCACGAGTCGAGCGGCAGCTCGCGGCCCCGCGGGGCTCCACAAACCTATGACCCCCTGCATATAAACAAAGGTTCGCGACTGGTTGCCGGGCTGCTGTCGACTGCTGCCATTATGTCAAGTCTCTGCATATAATATTGCGTATACTAATATTATAATAATAAAGAGGTAAAAGGACAATGCCAGAAACTATAGGTATATAACTTTGCCCCACTCAATAAAAGTCATGAACAAGCATGCAATATGTAGCATCTTACTGCTGATGCTGATACTTATTGTTGATAACTAAACATTAGTCCTAGTGACTGTAAAACTTGCAGTTTCTGTTTAACTGCACCTAACCTAAAAACAATAATGACATTGATTTTAGGTTAGGTGCAGTTTATAATCATTATAATCAATTATTGGTGTGTTATTACTATGTACTACCATTACAAAAACTACTTATTTACATCCTGTCTAGACTCCGGTTACAATTTATGCAACACACAAACATACACACAACAAATCATAATCAGAGATCAGAATCCGTGGTAAGCAGCACAAAGTTAGCGAGTAAGCGAGAATCGAGATCCGTAGTCAGAAGCAAAAGTCATTGATAGGGAAAACAATAAAAAACACTGCAAAAAAAAGTAAGGTGCGAGCGCAAACAACAGGAATACAGAAAGCGAATTAATGAGATTGACATACTGACACTGTATATATATACCACGGAAGTGCGGAAGTTGAGGCTACTTTAATGTTAAATCCCTGCACAACCGTGACGTATGTTATCTCAGCGAAAATTTGGTTATGGACGCCTTTATTTCACTCCGTATTGTCTCTGTCGTATCCTCAAGAAAAAGCATCGGCATATCGTGCCTTATCCGTATCTTCTTTGATGATTGGACAAAAACCGACTCGAAATGGAACGGGTCGTATCGCGCAGTGTATCAGAGTGGTGTATCAAGATTGCGCATCATGATCGCGTATCATCACCCGTCCAGCACGCGTAGCATGATCACGCTATGTCCACGGAAGAATAGACATACTGACAGGAAGAATAGACATACTGACAGGAAGAATAGACAAACTGTACTGACTTGTCTATTGTGGTCATGCTACACGTGCAGATATGCGATCATGCTACGCGTCGGCGATACGGATCCGGTGATCGGATCGGTCAAATGGTCATATGTTTCTGTTTCCAATATCTTCTTCAATAGCGATCAAGAGTGCGGATTCTGTATAAACTTGAGTAGGCACAGTAATTTAAATAGTTTATTGTATGTATTTTCTACAAAATCTAATAAGTTTTAATAATAATTAAATGAAACAATGAATTTGAATTATAAATGGGAATGGAAGTTCCACAAGGCTCAATTTTAGGTCCTTTCCTCTTTTTAGTTTATATTAATGATCTTCCCCGGTTATTCAAAAACCAACCACAAATGGTGTTGTTTGCCGATGACACGTCATTAATTTTTAAAATAAATAGACGGGCTCAAAATCTTGACAACGTAAATAACGCCTTACTTGAGGTACAAAAGTGGTTCACGGCAAACAATTTAGTATTAAATGGAACAAAAACTAAGTGCATCAGATTTGCTTTGCCAAATGTCAAAAATTGTGAGTGTTACATAGTATTGAATAAAGAGAAACTGGAATTCGTCGATAAAACCGTTTTTCTGGGAATGACGCTCGACTCAAGGCTACAACGGGGTCCTCATTTAACATCTCTCGCAGGACGGCTAAGTTCGGCAGCATATGCTGTCAGAAAGATCCGGCAATTTACTGATGTGGATACCGCGAGACTGGTCTATTTTAGTTACTTTCATAGTGTAATGTCTTACGGTATTTTATTGTGGGGACGAGCTGCAGACATCGATTCTATTTTTATTCTGCAGAAAAGAGCCATCAGAGCCATTTACAATCTGCGTATGCGCGATTCTCTAAGGGAACTGTTTAAGGAAATTAACATTATGACGGTGCCTTGTCAATACATCTATGAAAACATCATGTACGCTAAAAAAAATCTGCATCTTTTTGATAAAAGAGGTGACAGACATAATTATAATACTAGAAATAGGGACCAACTAGTTCAACCAGGTTTCAGACTGGCTAAAGTAGATTCATGTTTCATGGGGTACTGTTTAAAGTGTTACAATAAAATACCTCCCCACATTGTTCAACTAAATGAGACAACATTTAAGTCTTGTATTAAACGCACACTATGCAACCGAGCATATTATAAATTGAGTGATTACATCGCTGATAAAAATGCTTGGCTGGATGCTGGTCTAGCTCCACAGCCATAAGGGTTCATAGATTAATTGATTAGCATTTTTAACTATTTTTGGAGCTGCTGAAGATGTAGATCTATATTATCTTTGCATTGTATAAACTCAATGTGTTAGTATTATATAATTTTTCGTAGCACATACATGTGAGCACTATGTTCTTTAAAGCTACCATTTACGAGGTATACCTCTCATTGACTTGAATATGCCCTGGCGGTTGAGAGAGTCATGCTCAATTGAATGTCTCGCTGACGGTGGCGCATGTGTTGGATCATTCGGTTCCCTTCAAAATGGTTGAGCTAAATGGTGGATCCATGCGTCATGTTCGTGAACGGACGCCGTCGGTTGGGACTGGTCATCTCTTAGCTGCCTCGGTTATTTTAAATTTTGGTTTGAATTGTTATTATAACTATATTTTTCTCTAGACCTCTTTTAACATGCAAGACGTGTTACATTGTTCTCACATTGTACCCTTAGATTCAACATGAATGATGTAACCTAAATTTGTAAAATATAACTGATTTTAAAAGAGTGTTCATGGAGTTTCTTGCTCGTTCTTCTCCATAGAAACCTACTGTTTGGAACGAGCAACTAGCTTCAACTTTCTGACTGACTGACTCTGACAATTCAAAAGTACCTGTAAATGGTTTAATTGAAATAAATGATTTTGAGTTTGAGTTTGATTATTATAATTTTAATTTAATGAATAGGTATAGCAATAGAAATTATCATAAATTTTCAGTGGTAATGTCATTCACAAATCACAAATGTCATAAATAAGATTGTTTAAAAAAAATGTTAATTATTATGATTGCATCCAGTAAATATATTCAATAGTGTACTTAAAGTAAGTATTAGTATCAGCAAAAAATTAAACACTATTTATTCTATTGTTTTTATTTTTTAATCTTCTCTTTCTCTCTTTTTTTTCTCTTCTCTGGGTAAAACATATTTTTGTGCTAAAAATACGTCTCCCATAGTCCAAAGGTAAACAATTTTCATTTGCATAATGTATGTATATGTAATGTTTTGTTTAATTTTATAATATAAATTTAATTTTTTTGTTGCTTATCTATAATATGTAGGTATGTATTTAAAAATGTATTTGTGTATGTATATCAACTGTCTGACACATAAAGATAGTACAAGGTCTCCCTAGTTTGGGGTCAGATGGCCATGTGTGAAATGTCCCCACATATTATAAATTAATATTAATATTATAAACAGCAGTGCTATATTCTGTTACAATCTCCCTCAGTGAACACCTAGGTGAAGTGAGCTGTCATTCGTCCCAATGCTAGGGATTGACAAAGCAGACGGACGGATGACAGCTCACTTCATCTAGGTGTTCACCGAGGGAGCTTGTTACAGAATAAACATACAGTACTATAAAATTTAATTAAACTGAATTATTAAAATATTAGAAATAGAATTATACTTGACTTGCTTTTTTTATTTTTGGAGGCCTTTTCAACTCCTTTACCCTGCAATTAATCCTTTAAAATGCAATATAAACTATAATATACACATACTTTTAAATTGCAGGTATAAACTTGCGCATCCCTAAAATACATCAACAAAAATCTATGTCCACTTGTTCTATGATGTTTGTTTTATGCACGAAAATTACTCACAGCGTTCTTAATTTAAACACAGTCACAGTCGGTTTGTTCACTTTGTGCTGTAATGTGGCCACTTTTGGAGCGCGTAAAACGAATATAAAATATTAATAAAAGTTATATTCAAACGAGATTAGAATAAATTTAAAATATATTAGTGAGTTTGCTAAAGTGTTAATAAAATTGTACGTCCTTTTTGGCTTTAAATATACGTAATTAAAAATCTTAGTCTTCTTCAGTGAGAAAACCTTCATTTATTTTCAGAAAATGGAAAAATTAAAGTTTTTATTATTTGGTCTGCTATTAAGTTTCTACTTGTGTGATGGATCTAAGATCTTAGCGGTTTTTCCTATACCAAGTCCCAGTCATGGTATTCTTGGAGATAATATGGTTAAACATCTTCTTGATGGAGGGCACGAAGTAAGTATCCTTAAGACCAACAATATTTTTGTACTTGTACCTAAGGACCAATTTTTGTCTTTACAAGAAATATTTTTTTAAACATTATTTTTATGTTATTTACTTTTGCTTTTGACTCAAACTTTTGATATTTATTGTAAACATTATATAAATGCTATGAAAACATTGAATTATGACATCAGTCTGGTGGAATTCATTTATGTTACGGTCTTATTTTTAAACTCCAAAGGTTGATCATTATTACCCATTAAAGTGTTAGCATTATCAAATAAAAAAACCATAGAGTTAGTTTTCAAGTATTACGTCATGTAGCACATAGGAACTGTAGGTATGTATTTACTTATTTATTATTATGTGACTTATATGTACATACATAGTTACGTCGAACAAGCAAATTGGTTTACAGGCAAAAATATTCATCTTTCTACTGCGCTCACAATATTTTATTTTATTCCATTTTCTTATCTCGAGCACGTAGGTATCCCTGGTACCTATGCACTAAAAATAAAAAAAAAATAAAAAAAGTGTGAGTGTAGAAGAAAGATAAATATTTTTGCCTGTAAACCAATTAGCTGGTTTGACATAATCATCATCTGCCCAGCCTTTCCCCAAGTATGTTGGGGTTGGCTTCCAGTTTAACCAGATGAAAGATCTTCGAATGACAGCCGGGACCAACGGCTTTACATGGTTTTTGAGGCACAGAGTGAACTCGGTATTAAACGGATGGTCACCCATCCACGGACCGACCACGGCAAGCGTAGCTTAACCTTTGACCTATCGATATGTACGGCAATTAATCAGCCACGAGCCTTCTATTTAAAAATTATTCATTTATTTACACTCTCGCAATTACAACACCTTTGCAGTAAAACCAAAGCGATATTAGAAGTAAATAATATGTTTTTATTTGCAGGTGACATACATAACGCCCTTCATCAATAAGCAACCGAATAATACAAAACTGCGTCTCGTAGATGTTGCTGAAAATAGCAATTTTTTTTCTGGTAAGTAAAAATCCACCGTACCCATACCCCATACCCATTTTAACCTGAGAGTGTCGTAGAAGGCGACTAGGGGAATATTCGGAAGTCGGACAGATATAGACAAATTTCGCGTGCCTATTTTCGTGCCTAACTTACGATAAAAAATCGTAAGTAAAAAAACAAGAAAACTTTTCCTTCCAACGGTAAGTCATTTTGTGATGAATATTATGCGTAATTAATTTAAAAACAATTATTTTTAATCTAATACCCTCAGTAATACCTGGGCCTCAAGTCTGCTATTACAATAGTGTCAGAATGGTCGATCATTGATTTTCATAATGACGCCATTATATAAGTAGATTACCAAACTTGTCAAAATCAACAATTATGAAATCAATTATAGACCATTTTGACACTATTGTAATAGCAGACTTGGGGCCCAGGTAATACAAAATTTTGGGAAAACCAAACATTCGTATTACATTGTGACGTCCAAAAAATGGCACGCTTGGTTTTCATACAGATCGTGATACTTGCGTTATCTAGGTCTATCTATATCTGTGCGGACAGCAGTGGCTTCCTTGTAATTAACAGCTTCACCGCGATCCCCAAGACGCCCCCTTTTGGGGGAGACCTTTGTGCAACAGTGGACGTCTTCCGGCAAGCGTGGGGAAGTGGAAAATATGTATTTCTTACTCCTCCGCTGTTCTTTTCTGATTAATTTCGTTGCGGGATCCAAGACAGTTGTAATGTTTCTCCGGGACTCGTCGAGCTTCAGTATCTCGACGCTTTTCTGGTGGTCGCCACTGTTGATTTTGACTTTCAGGAGTTGCAGTGGTTTGAAAAGTGTGGCACGCATGTCCCATAAAAAAAAACCGTGGAGATCACGGAATAGATTTTTTTTGGTTTTTTATTTTTTATTTTTGAAATTTTTGTCTGTCTGTCATTCCGTTTGTTCCGGCTAATCTCTGAAACGACTGGATCGATTTTGACGGGACTTTCACTGGCAGATAGCTAATGTTATAAGGAGTTAGGACTTTTATGAATATAATTGAAGTGTCTGTTTGTAATGTCAAAATAACGTCATACTTGCCCGCGAGTGAGTACTTAGAAAAAAGGGTTCCGTTCAAAAATAATTAAATCCCTGCTGATGACCAACAATCACGCGGACGGAGCCGTGGGCATCAGGTAGTAGTAATAAGTAATGAAACTCGACGAAATTTTTTAGTCCTAGGTCAGTTTCGCGTCAAATTCCTAACTTCATTTCAAAATGAAAAGATTTAAAACATTATTGTTTCGAAGTTAAGCAGTTTCGTATAGAGAAGAATGGACAATAATCATTATGTAAACAAGGAAATTCCACCTCGAAATAAATGTAAGGTCATAAAACCAAACCAGTGACGCCATATTCTAAAAATATTTACGACAGATTAACTAAACAGATTTTAACTAGTGAATTTACATAAATCATTGACATTACTTTTTTGCTGCTAGAAAGGAAGCCAGTTAGCCTTTCTAGCAGCAAAAAAGTAATGTCAATGATTTATGTAAATTCACTAGTTCAAATGGTTTTCTAACCAATTCCTTATTATAATCTAACTTGTTATTAAAAAAAAATACGTGTGTAAATGCGTGCAGAAAAATAAATGCCACGCGTAATTCTCAACTTTATAACCATTACATTTTAGTTTATTATCAAATGACGAGTGCTGAAGCATTGTTTGTGTATCCCACAGTAATCTTTATCTCAGGGACTAACGACTAACAGAACTATACCCTGTTCACAATAAGATTAGACATAAACACAAACCTTTTTTACAGTCCCTTCAACCGATTTTGATTTCTATTCCGTAGGCTTAAGGATGACATTAGAGGCAAAAAAGTGGTTACAATACAACTGTTTACTGCAGTTGCCATTTGTCATGCTACTAACGCAATGGAAGTCAAAATCGGTTGTAAGGACTGTAAAAAAGGTTTGAGTAAATCTCTAATCTTATTGTGAAAAGGGTATAAATAATTTAAAAATATACCTCTAGTACCTACTAACATTTAACTGTGAACAATGTACAATAATACACGAATAATAAAAAAGAAAAACCTATAACTAACAATGTACACAAAAGACTGGCGGCATTGCCTCGTTGGATGGCAATGCATAACGTCTGACCGAGGTAAAAACCAGCTTTTGCATCACGGGAAGTGTCAACCAACCTTTTGGAAATTTCCTTAAAAACTAGATGAGCACTCGGACCCCATGACCCGACGATTTCAACCCCAAAAATATCAATATTTACTTTAATAGACAAGACAAGACTAGAATTAAGAGGTCCCTTCCCCATCAGCCTAACTTCAACGCGAGCGATATTGATTTTTTTTTTGTTTCAACCAACGCAATGCTCGAAGTCAAACGTGTGAGTGAGAACGCGATAACATCGCATGAAAATTCGAGCGCGGAGATTTCACAAAACTTGTTCTAGGAAATATACGTATTTCCGGAACAAGTTTTGAAAAAGCCTTACAAGTTTTTGGTAAAATTATTTGTAATTTAGAATCTCCATTACATGTGCATGGCTTTTTCTCGGTTACATAAGAACTATTCAATGACCCGAATAGTCTCTCGATATTGGGTTTTCTCATTAGGAATTTCTCAATATAGCAGTTCGGAGTTTGGAACCGCCTAGGCTCGTTAAGCATGGGAAGCCGTTGGACATGGGCTTGATCTCTACACGGTCGTGTTGGATTGTCGTCCTATCGAAAAATGTGTGTGAGGAAAGAGTGGTTGCACCTCTGTTTGTCATAATATCTCCTACGTGCTAGCACAGTATAAATATTAGTACTACCGTACAGTAGCGACACGCTCCGCCTCTCTCTGAAACCGTTCCTCACCACTCCCCGCGTCGAACGACTGCTCTAGGAACTGCGTTATTGTTCGAGCGGCGCGTAGACACGCACACACACACACGTTTTTACCAGCTTTTTATTAGCTTCACCTGTATGTTTATTTGTAACCTTTGTAACCGACTTCTTTGGGAGCGATTTTGACCCACTTTAAACGGCCAGATTTCGTTCAAACTTTGTAGATTTATCGAGGACCGATGACAATACACTAGTTTGATAAAATTATTAAAAAAAAACAAAAAAAAAAGTCGTTCAAAATTACACGCCGAAAAAACAGCTATTATATACTAGGAAGGTACTGCACAAACGCCCCTGGTAGAAAAAATGTACATAATATTTATAGATTTAGATATAACCAAACAAAAAAGTAAAAAATAAATAATAGTTTAAAAAAACTAAAAACACGCTTTTTATAGAAAACCAAACTAAAAAATAGAAAATAAATTTTAATAAATTATTTTAGTTTGGTTTTCTATAAAAAGCGTGTTTTTTGTTTTTTTAAACTATTATTTATTGTACAGTATATTATAAAGGTAGGTAGGCAATTATATCGTTTCATTTCTATGGAGTGTCGCGGGTGTTGTGCTAGGCTAGCCTCCGTTAAGTTCGGTCAGGAGGATAGTTTTCATCTAACAAATATTTTTTCAGATAAATTGTTGGATGTGAAAATGATTATGAGCGGAGTGATGGATTTACGAGACAACAATGTAGTGATCGATATAATGATGACCATGGCGTCAATGACGCTGGGCAACTCAAATGTTCAGAATTTATTGAGAGATCCTACCCAAAAGTTTGACGTTATCATCGGCGAATATATGTTCTCTGACTTGTATTCTTCGTAAGTATAAATGGGATTTCAAACAATATGAGCTCAACTGTCCAGCTGTGGACGTCTTTGGGCTGTAATGATGAGCTCAACTGTGCAATAGGGTTGCTTTTATTTCAGCCGAAAGACGTCCACTGCTGGACATAGGCCTCCGCAAAGCTAATCTCAGAGGGCGCCACCGAACTATATCGTAAACAATAGTAGTGCGGTAAAATTTCTATTTTATAGAAGTTGCGTTACGAGTGTTTTGTTGTAATGTATTATCAATTAAAAAAAATATTTTTCACTTTTTAGTGTTGCCTTAACATCCAAATCCATTACGAAACGGCGACACAGGTAAAAGAGATTGAAAATCCTTCAAAGATTGAAGAAACGTCGTCTAAGTATTTTTTTTTGGGAATTTGTTGATTTTCTCAAAAAGGGCTCATTTTGGTAAAATTTATATGGGACCATTTCGGAATAAACCCCTTTCGAACAAAAAATCCGTCTATATATGACAGAGTTATGCCCGAACATACATTAAAAAAAAATTATATATACATAAACATTCGAATTGATAACCTCCTCCTTTTTAAAGTCGGTTAAAAATATCAAAAAGTGAAAAATAACTTTACACACGACTTTAGTTTCGTAAGTCGGTGGCTTGGCTGTTCTATTTGTTGTTTTGTATTGCCACCGACTTCCGAAACTAAAGACGTGTGTGTTCTGTGCTAAAGTTGTTTTTCACTTTTTGGTATTTGAAGGCATTTGTAAAAAAGCTTTTTATTTTCCGCTTTTTTGTACTTCCTTCTCATCCAAATTCACTAAGAAACGGCAACACAGTTAAAACAGAGATAGAAAGTACTCCAAACATAATAGAAAAAAAATTTGCAAAGCTTGTTTACATCTGGCGGAGAAATCGCGTAATAAATATACAAAATAAAATTTAGAACCTCCTTCTTTTTGTTTTCGGTTGAAAATTGATGATAATAACGGGCGTTTAACTATTCCAGAATTAAAAAAAAGCTGCTCCAGAAGCTAAAAAATATAATTTTGATGCACAGACAAAAAGTATTATCATGTCAATGTTGTTTGTTTACGTTATAGTTATAGTATTAGTTGTTTACGTTATAGTTGTTAGGTGGCGCGTCTAGCGAAATAGTTTCGCAGTGAGATTCCTAAATAATAATAATAATACTTTATTGAAAACAACGTAAGAGCAAATATACATGCCCTGCCTCCTGAACTAGGTGTTTAGCCTGTATCTCAGGAGACAGTTCCCTTCCAGGGGTGTGGTTCTATAAAATTTCATTCTAAACTTCTAATCTGAATCCGCTGTGAGTTTCTTGATTGGCATTCTAAAAACTGGGTTGATAATTCTAATTTACACTAGCGCCACCCTTGAACTAAATTGACAGGGAGATTTTGACAGATAAAGTATGAGATGACATAAGAAGTGGCATTCTGTAAGGTAATTTCCCCATCACTTCGACGCTCCCTTTGCACTCAAACCCGATTTAAAGTGTCAAATATATCAAGGTCATTTTGAACCTTATGCGAAGTGAGAGTGAATAGCGATGTTGTTTGAATTTTACAGAATCGACCTACAGTTTACATTTTACGAAATTCAGAATTTCTCACGATGTTTTCCTTATTTTTATTATTTCATATTGTTTTTAGATTGCCAGCAGTATTACAATGTCCGTTTATCTGGTTCTCAACCATCGAACCGCACTGGATGATTTTAAACCTGGTGCATGGTCCTCTGAATCCGGCGTTCAATAGTGACGTTTTTCAAGAAAGAGTGGCACCATACGGGTTTCAAGACAGAGTGAAAGAGCTATGGACGCAGTTGAAAGGACTCTACAAACATAATAAGTAAGTCGACATTTGTGTTCATTATTTGTTTCTATTCTCAAACTTTTAGTCTTATTACTACTTACTTGCCCCAGTTATCACTAAATACATTTAACTCTCTACATCAAACAGTTCGACAAGAATTCAGTTTTAGTTCTAAATACGAACGAGTACTATTCGAGTATGTTCGATCTAATATTTTTAATAACACTTTATGTACCATGTTTTATACAATTAAAAAATAATTAATCTTATCTTCTCTTACGTTTAGTGCTAAATAAATGCAGGTTGAATTTGAATTCACTGTGCATGTTTTAGGGGTAATCATGAATACGGACAACTTTTATTATAGGAGTGACCCTGAAATATGAAAAAGGAAAACAGCTGTTCCATACAACATGTTGATCGTTTTTGTGATGCATTTTTGTATTACAACGCAGTTTTTTTTACACTCCAGAGCTGTTTCCATAGTAAAATTAATTCAACAAAAATTTCTTCATTAACTCAACTTGTACTTATATTGTTCCACTTTCCATAGCGCTAATGTGTCTACTTTTCGGTTAGGCAATGGCTTATCTGTATGTCGCTTAGGAAGCTCATAAGGAGGGAAGGAAGCACTTGTAGTTATTTTGGTCGATGAAATTCTACCTACCAAGATTGACTTTTCAGCAATGGACTTGGTTTAACTAATCCGTAGGCGGTTAAAATCACAACTACAACATTTTCACACCGCTCTTAGACTTTATTATGGTAAGCGTTTTATGCGAACAGACAACAGTTATGGTCCTTATTCCGCGTTAAGAACACGGTGCTGCGCTCGAAGACAAAAATAGCCGACGTTGCTCAAAAAGCAGCTAAGCTTAAGTGGGACTGGGCCGGCCACGTCTTCCGCATGTCAAACGGATCATGGCCTAAATTAATAACAATATGGGTCACGGGAAACTTCCAGCGACATCGTTGTAGACCCAGGCGAAGATGGCGGGATGAGCTTGACGCTTACAGGAGAGATTAGTCCACACTAGCTCTAGATATAGAGGGTTGGAAAGGAGGAAGGGAAGCCTTTGCCCTGAAGCGGAACAATACACGCTGAAAATAAAATAAAACATTTATATTATATGAATCATATATAATACGAATATATATGATCATTTTTCTACACCAATATTACCGTGGATGTTGTTCAAAAAGGTCAGTTGCGTGGAACTCGTAACCTTCCGTCTACCCCACTTAATTTACGACTATGTTGTATGAACGAGAACGAAGCCGAAGTAGTACTTATACTTTATTTACCTAACCTTCTATATTATGTGTTTTTGTCAACTCTATTTTATTAACTTACAATATAAAATTACCGACAAAACGTATAAAAGTTCAAGGTGAAGCAACAAGTCCTAACAAGACTATTAAAAACGAATACTTATGATAAACAAATATTATGTTAGGTAAGTAGTTTGCTGTACGTCAGCAAACTAGACTGTAACGAGTATAATCTTCAAGAACAAGAAAAATATAAGGAATTTCTATGTGTGAATTTCCTATCGGTTCCCTAATATTATGATAATAAAATATAGAGTACTTAACTTATAAACGCGACTTCGTCCGCGTGAATGTCGGTTGTGGCGGATGCAGACGAAGTCGCGGATGAAAAAGTAGCCTATGTCCTTCCCCTGGATTTAAGCTATTTTCATACCTTTTATTAAAATCCTTTCAGTCGATTCATTGTGAAAGCGAATGCAATTAGCGAATGAATTTTAGAATTACACCAGTATGTACTTCCGGAGATTTGCGTGTTCAACCAAACAAACAAACTCTTCATCATTATAATGTTCTGCAATTTTCTAAATATTTTACGGATTTAGCAAAAAATAATAAAATTATAACTTAGTACCTACTTTAAAAATTCTTAATTAGAAACATCATGATGACGAAGATATTCAGAGACTTACAATTATCTAGCAAAAATAATAACAACTTTAGATTCATGAATAGTTTTATTTTTCACTTCGTCATCGTTACTCGTCATAAAAACACGTTGTGTCTGTGGTAGGCCTCTTGGTAAATAAAGGAACTATGGCCGTAGGTTGACGGCATTACAGAATGACGGCATTACAGAATGACGGCATTACAGAATCACGGTTTTCGCCAAAAAGTCAGGCAATACCTTACCGGGGGAGCATGAAGATATGCACAAGCATCCAAGCACCTCGGCCATAGGTTGTTCAAGAACACCCGTGTTGTTGTAGCCAGTAGAAAACTGACAGGCTCATAATTAACAAGCTCATTTGTTTATTCTTACTCCTTCGCCATTAATTTCCAAAACAGTAAAATTGTTTTTCTGACTCCATTGCCTACATTGCTACAACTTCATTGGCGCTTTTCTGGTGGTCGCCACTGTTAATTCCCGCTTTCAAGACTTGCAGTGGTTGGCAACAGTGTGGCGAGTTTCACAGGTGAGCCTGTGGGCCCATCCACTGCTCCTAGGGCGGAGGACATCCATGAGGATTTCTATGCGTCACTGTACTATCATACTGATGCTGATACCAGTGTCTAAAGTGGTTAAGAAATTACTGTTGTTTTCTTTTCCAGTGCCATCTATGCCAAAGAAGAGGATATATACATGAAATTCATAGCCCCCATCGTTAAAGAGCAAGGCAGACCTGTACCTAACTATAACGAACTAAAATACAACGCGTCTTTATTACTAGGCAATTCACAAGTGGCTATTGGAAGCTCTATACCTCTACCACCAAGCTACAAGCATATTGGAGGATACCATATTGATGAACCGGTGAAACCTTTACCGGAGGTAGGTGTAGTTCAATGGTAGAAACTGGTCCTTTGGTCCTTGGTCCTTATAGGTTAGGTCTTCAAGGTTAAAGATTTTTTTATCGTCATGTCATTTATTATGAAAATTTTTCATTATTTTTCTTATTACTATTTCTCAGAACTTGAAGAAAATTATGGATAATGCCAAGAACGGCGTGATTTACTTCAGTTTGGGATCAAACCTCAAGAGCAAGGACTTACCAGACGACTTAAAACAAGGGTTATTAAAGGTGTTTGGAGGACTGAAACAGACTGTGTTGTGGAAATTCGAGGAGAATCTTCCTGACACGCCTAAAAATATCCATATAGTGCAGTGGGCACCACAGCAGAGCATTTTGGGTAAGATCATAAAAACTAGCTTTTGCCCGCGACTTCAACCTCGTGGAATCAAATATAACTACCTACCATTAAATATATTTCATGCTATGCCATTCGACAATAGTGTAACTTTCAACCAGTGAACATTTATCGTACAGCCTGCGTCATCAACTGCTTACCTCCCACGCATTAAATTTTCTTTGGATAGGGGGTAAACAGTTGTTGACAACGTCTGTACCAGTAGGCCTAGTCAAGTTACAAACCTTTCGTATCTTATCTCTTTCTACAATAATTAACGCCTCGTCGTAATCCATTTTTGATTTTCGATCACGTGACTTATCGTTGAGATGACGTCAATCCCATAACTTTGTTTAGATTTCTATTAGCGTTATCGATTGTAGACTATTAATTCGGGTAGGGCCTCTGTACTTACAGAGATTGCGTCTTCCAAACAAAAAAAAATCAATCAAACTTTACTCTTTATAATAATAAGTAGGTAAAGACAAAGAATAAGAGATCATTTTTTACCGAATTAAAACAAACTGTAATTAGGAGAATTGTTTTGATCATTTAGAGAGGAGATGAGCTAAGCGGGGGCGTGGGGTGTCTGGGCTAGAATAGCACCCCCCCCCCCCCCCATTTCATCCCGAGGGTGCCATCGAAGGCGACTAAGGGAAAATCCAAAGGTAGCAGCGGCTTCCGTGTACTTGACAACTTTACTGCGATCCCCAAGACGCCTGCCAAGCGTGAGGACTATGGCAAACCCCCCCCCCCACCCCCCTTCTTTCCCCTGGGGAGGCCTTTGTTCAACAGTGGACGTTTTCCGGCTGATGAGATGATGATGAGCTAAGCGGTGAACGAATCAATATGATCATTATTATGTCCAGTATGATCAAAGTCCAGTGACTTAATTAAATGTCAAACATCAAATTGAATAGTACTCGTAGGTAAAGATTAATTACATCAATTGCGAATGTAATCAATGAGAAATTGTTGACTTCGGTATTCTGGTAGTGTTCTGTATAAATTGTAGCGGGGTTCAATCTACTTGATTAAAACACCTTTTTCCTAAATACTTCGCATAATGAGATAATTTTATTTTAATACTAGCTTTTACCCGCGACTTCGCCCGCGTGAATATTTCAACGGATCCCTATTTTTATGGATAATCAAATATAGCCTATAGCACTCAAGACTAATGTCGCTTAGCTTCTTATTAGCTCCAGCAGTGTCTTAAGAGCGCCCATCCCGTCATATTTCCCATACAAACGCTCGTACGTGATGCCGGCGTTATAACAAATTATTCTCCAAATATTTTTAACACACAGGTATCTTGTGGTTTAAATCTAAGTTTGTATGAAGCTAAAAATTTTTTTTTTTGAGAAACAAATTGAGTACCAACGTCTGAAAATCAGCTTTTTTGCACAGTTTTTTTCTGAACTTTGGCCGTTCATAATGCACTCATACATAGAAAAAGTAAAAAAAAACAGCGTCATAGAAACTTAGCACATGTAATGGAGATTCTAAATTACAAACATTATTACCGAAAACTCGTAAGGCTTTTTCAAAAACACGTATGTCCTGGAACAAATTTTGTGAAATTTCCGCGCGCCAATTTTCCAACGATGTTATCGCGTTTTCACTCACTCGTTTGTTTTCGAGCTTAGCGTGGGTTAAAACAAAAAATTTTTCAATCACACTTGCGTCGAAGTTCGGCCGGTGGGGATGGGCACTCTTAAGCATGGTTGCGAGTCGCCTGGACTGTGTGTAGGTACGTGGGTCACTATTGTGCCGTCTCTCATGGGATGTCGTAACAGTAACCAATTCTTGTTACTTCTTGTTTTGTTTGCCTCGTTTTTGTTTAGTGTCTGTGCTTACTAACACAGTCGTTAGTTTTAGTAACAATCATGTTGAGTCTTGGTTGCTCGAATAAAGAAAAATCTATTATATTTATTTTCTAATAGCGACAGAATTTACAGAATTCGGCCAGAAAGTCCAAAGATTAATCCGAAAGAACCTAAACTTAAGTTTAAATTGTAATAGTGATTCTAAATCCGTCTCCTCGTAACGAACTGTCAAATCTTTCAAATTTAGAACAGACTTTGTCTCATACGAATTTTAGGCAGGATATCGCTAACCAGCCAGTACCTACCTAATCTGGTACCACGTAGGAAGTAGATAATTTAAAATTATGATGTGTGTATTCTAGTACAATCTGTAAGCAGATGGCTTCTGTTGTTACTCTGTGTGAGTGTGCGTCAAGAATGACAAAAAACAAACACAATGAATACGGAATCGGGTTGGTATAATTTACTTGTAATTTATTTGCATGTATGGGTGTTGTTACGAGTGTTATAATGATTTTCTGTAATGTCAGAAATCTTGTTTGTGCATTAGTAAGTACCTATACTCCGTTCACAATAAGATTAGACATAATTATACACAAACCTTTTTACCCGACTGCGTGACGCGAAGGAGTGGTAATGTGTTTATCAGCCTATGTATGTATGTTTGTTCCTTTTTTACAGTCCGTTCAACCGATTTTGACTTATATTGCGTTGGTGGCATGACAAATGGCAGCTGCAAAAAATTTATTATTGTAACCACTTTTTTGCCTCTAATGTCATCCTTAACCTTTCGAATGTCTTATGTTACACAGTCCGACATAAACAGCGGAGGTTTGACCTTCAACACTTTAGCCCGATAGTCGTTGAGTTAAGCCTACGGAATAGAAGTCAAAATCGGTTGAAGGAACTGTAAAAAAGGTTTGTGTAAATGTCTAATCTTATTGTGAACGGAGTATAGGTAAATCCTCTCTCCCGTGCCGTGCCCGAAAGCACGTAAAACCATTGCTCCCGGCTGTCATTCGTAGATCTTTGAGAGTCGTTACGGGTAGTCAAAAGCCCGTAAGTCTGGCAACCAGACTTACCATGGCGTATCGTGTTTCCCAGTAACTGGGTTGTGTTGTTCAGACAGGCAGTCGCTCTATGTAAAACCCTGGTATTCAGCTGCATCTGGTTGGACTGGAAGCTGACCCCATTAGTTGGGAAAAGGTTAGGCAGATGATGATTGTTGTTACGAGTATTACGATGTGTTGCTATGTCAGAAATCTTATTTTGTCTTATCCATTAGTAGGTATATTCTCTGTTTTATGTAGGTACTTATTATATAATCGTCAGCTAAGCCACTAAAATGAAGGCCACTTAAACAATCAATCAACCTCAAACACTGAGCTCATACAAGTTACGCATTAAGAAACAAAGCAAAGTTCTCTTGTAATTTTTTTTTTTTTGGCGTATAAATGAGACCGTTTTATTGATATACCTATTAGCATTTAAATAAAATATTCTATTATATTTATAAAATATTCTAATGACATTTATATATAATAGCATAGCATTAGCATTTATATATATTAGTTTGATCTTATGTTTTTGGATTCGCCAATCTTCGGAACTACTGGTGCATTTCTGAAAAAGTAATTCGTAATAGTAAGCTGTAGGCTATATTTTATTATTAAAAAAAATACCTAGTTGTAAGGTAATAAAAAAAATTGTCGCGGGAGGAACGAATTATGCATTAACAGAATTAAAATTATCAGAGAGCCTAGTGTATGTTTTCATTCGAACTCGATCGCGTTAACGTGAACGATCGCGTTAACGTAAACGATCGCGTTAACGTAAACGATCGCTTATGTCAATTTGTATGGAATAATTGTGTTTCCTATTGTTGCCCCTAGACTGCGCTGTTCCAGTTTCTATACAAATTGGAGTTTACGTTAACGCGATCGAGTTCGAATAAAAACTCACACTAGGCACTCAGAGCTTTCCAAGTCGGCATGCATAATCAGTAAATGTGCCTATTTAATGAAAATATGATCGTTTACGAGATGTCAACTTGGAAAGTTATGTTGAAAATTCACGCAGACATTTGCGTTTAGAAGCTATTATATGAACTGTTAACCTACAATTAAAATCAGTGTTTTATACAGTCTTCAGTTTGTTAGAGTTTTTATAATTTTAACTTTTTTATACCAGCTCACCCGAACCTGATACTCTTCGTCACCCACGGCGGGCTTCTGTCCGTCACCGAGGCTATTCACTTCGCTGCTCCCCTCATCGCCATTCCAGTCTTCGCAGACCAGTTTCTCAACGCAAACCGAGCTCAACAAAAGGGCTATGCTGTTAAAGTAGACCTGTCTTACCATATGCATGAAGATCTGAAGGTGGCGTTAGATAAAGTTCTTGGGAATCTCCCGAAGTAAGTAGAAACATAATGTTCTTAGAGTTCGTATGGCTAAGCATTGCCTTCCAAAGTGGTAATGCCACCTGTGTCTTTTTCACTGTGATGTGACTTTTTCAATTCGAATGTACAGACGCCAGCAAATCAAGTCATACCAAAATGTAAAATTTTCCCAATCGAATTTAAACCTTATGATTTTGTAATAAAGTTGAAAATCTATTAAAGATGTTTGACAGATTGTTGTAGCTTGACGTGCTGACCTCTGTTCTTTCTTGTTTATCTTGGACATAACACACATCGGTGAAGCAAAACATCGTGAGGAAACCTGAACCTTTAATAAACCAGCTTTTGCTCCCGACTTCTTCCGCGTGAATGTCAGTTATTGCAGATGCAGACTAAGTCATGGATTAAGAAGTAGCCTATGTCCTTCCCCAGGGTTCAAGCTATCTTCATACCAAATTTCATCAAAATCGATTTAGCTGTTACATCGTGAAAATTTAACAGACAGAGTTACTTTCGCATTTATAATATTAGTATGGATAAGTATGGATTTAAGTCTGAAATCGCTAATCAACCTTGATAAGGTCGTAGCACACATATCAACTCTGAATCGGATCGTAACCGTATCAACTCGAGCCGTTCAGTATTCTTTGTATGAAACTCCCTACGCAAAGCATACTTATCGGAATCGTAACGTAAACGACTCGCCTCGGGACAAACGCACGAACCGCGGTGCCTCCACCCCGACGCGTGGTCAACCAGCGGTCGACGCGCTTACGGCTCGTCGTCCACGCGCTTACGCCTCTGTGTCGCTGCGCTTACGTCTCTTTGGTCTGGTAGAAACTATCAATCGACGTCAACTAATCCATTCTATCATCGATCGTCTGGTAATACCCTTATAATAAAAACTGATCATGATATTCTCCTCCACAGATACGCCGCAAGAGTAAAAGAACTGTCTATAGCGTACCATGACAGTCCAATGAAGCCTAAAGAAGCGCTAAACTTCTGGGTACAGCACGTTGTGAACACACGCGGTGCTCCACACTTGCGATCCGTCGCACTACAAGTACCGCTGTACCAACGAGCGTACCTAGATCTACTAGCAGTGATCCTGTTAGCTTCAGTAGGTCTATTGTTAGTGGCTCGAAAGATTTGTTGCTTAGTGATGGGAAAGAAGAATTCGAAAGTGAAGACGAACTAATTTTATTTTTAAAACTAATGGGTGTTATAAGTTTAACGTGTCTGTATACGTGTCTGCTTGTGGCATCGTAGCTCCCAAACGGCGTAACCAATTTGTATTTAGTATTTTTTTAATTGTGATTTGTTTAAGTGTTCTGCTATGACTGTAATGCTATGTCCATCATCAACTAGAAAAGTGCTGAATATAACTTTTTTACGTTGGTGTAGTTGATTATGGTTTGGATTTACTGATTTTGGGCGTTCTGTCAAAATAATACCAGGACTGACCTTCACGGACGACGCAGGTGTATCATTTGCTGGCATGAGTCAGCATATTCAAGTAGATTTGTTGATTTTGGATAATTAGCACAAACATCAAAAACATCACCAATTTAAGTAACTGGTACACGATAGACTAGGTTCTCACATTTTCTGAATTCCGACTACCTGTAACGACTGTCAAAGATCTATGAATGACAAAGTCAAAGTCAAAGCATTTATTTCAATTAAACCATTTACAGGCACTTTTGATTGGTCAAAGAGTCAGTTAGTTAGTCAGAAAAATGAAGCTAGTTGCTCGTTCCAAAACGTAGCGTAGGTCTCTATGGAGAAGAACGAGCAAGAAACTCCACGGACAGCCGGAATCAATAGCTTTTACGTGCTTTCCGAGGCACGAAGGTGTCGGTATTAAATGGATGGCCACCCATCTACGGACTGACCGCGGTAAGCGTGCACCATCGCTGGATCCGTACGGATTTTACTTAGCCACGAGCTTCTCTGACTGTGACTTTTTAGCTTCTTCTTAGCATGCCGATAGCAAACACGGAAGTGTTTCATGTGTGCGTGTAAATGTGCGAGTGTGGATGTGTGAGTTGTGTTTGTTCTTGTCAGATTCCTTGTTTGGCCCAGAATTCAGCCACGGCGACGCCATCAGGTGACGATGACGCAATCATTATGTCCGCACATGAGCAGGTGACAAACTTTTTAGCTAATTACCCTGATTCAAATAATCTAGGTACTTGAATATGCTGACTCATGCCAGCAAATGATAGGTACACCTGCGTCGTCTTTGAAGGCCAGTCCTACAATTATTATGATAATTATGGTGTTTTAGTATATTTTTACAAGACACATTTGTACATATTCCTTTATTATCTTGTGTGGTTTTGCCAAATAAATTGTTATAACCCTACGATAATAGTTCAATAGAAAATTAAATAACTACTTTATATTATTATTGAAAATTAAATAACTACTATACATTATTATTGAAAATTAAATAACTATTTATATAAAATTAAATTAAATAACTCCGATTGTTTTGTACTTTGAAGTATGGGGGGGCTCATGGCTAAGTAAAAGCCTTACGGATTGATCGGTCATGCAAAAGCTACGCTTGCCGCGGTCAGCCTATTGATGGATGACTTTCCATTTCATACAGAGACCCCTCCGTACCTCGGAAAGCAAGTAAAGCTGTCATTCGTAGATGTTTGGCAATCGTTTTTGATAGTCAGAATCCAGAAAGTCTGTCAACAAGTCTTACCAAGGGGTATCGTGTTATCCAGTAACTAGGTTTTGGAGGTCAGATAGGCAGTCGCTCCCTGTAAAACACTGGTATTCAGCTGCATTCGGTTAGACGGGTAGCCGACCCCAACAAAGTTGGGATTAGGCTAGGCAGTAAAGAAAAGTATAAGTATGTAAAAGTTGCAAAAAAGTAATTAACTTAAATAAAACCGTTCATAACCTAATCGCAATCTCATCTTGGCGATAATAAATCAATGTCAAAAACATGACAAAAATGTAGGTAAGATTTAGGTATTTTTAAAAAATTGAGACAGATCAGAATTTGATTGTTCATAAAAATATGGCAATTTGACCCGCTCCCCCCAGATCGATTTATTTTTTGTAACTAGTATTTAATTAAGTATGATTTTATGAAATGTATGATTTTGTTTTGTAAAATGGAAGCGCAAAATACATTTTTTTACAAAAATTGTTATTTCTTTTGTTGTTCTAATGGACTTATGTTTAACGAACCCTTAGATATAGTAAATGACCTCCAAAAAATAGTAAATAATCACCAACATTTAACCCCATTTTAATGTTTATCGAACCTCCAGATATAGTAAATGCCCTCCAAGAATAGTAAATGATCACCAACGTTTAACCAAAGTATTGTAGAAATGTTTGAGTTTGAGTGTAAAAAGCAATCTGGTTCAGCATTTGGCGGCCTCGTGCGTAGGGTTCACAGTTCTAACCTAACCTAACCAGGTCGGATCCGCCCCAGGGGGGACTTAAGGGTCCTAAGATTTTGGTGACTAACATTTGGTGATCATTTACTATTTTTGGTGCTCATTTGGTGACTAAGATTTGGTGATCATTTACTTCTTTAGGTTTTCATTATATTTATTCCCGTTGTAATGTTGTGAAATTTGACTTTTATACTCGAAAATTAAGCAAAGATAGATAACTTTTTTTGTATTTACATATTTATTTATTTATTTATTTTTACTTTAATTACCACGGTTTACACCACTTACAATAATTAAAGACAGATAATATTAGTGTAATTAATATGTATTCTCGCGTTTCTTAGGTAATGCGTAGATAACGACAGATGAAAACTGATGTGATAACCTTTCCACTCATTAGCAATCAATTAATTACTAGTAAACCATTAATGTTAATTACGTGATGTATAGGAATAAATAATAACAGTCTAAAGCTAAAAACTCACGATGCGGTTTTCACCCGCGTCCGCCTGCGGTTGCGGGCCCGCAGCTTCTGTAGAATGCAGATATATATATATGTAAAAAACAAAAACACATTTCACGACGCGGTTTACGCCCGCGGTGTGCGCAGTTGTTTGCGGATCCCGCTGCGGACGCGGGCTCGGGCGCGGGCGAATACCGCATCTTGAGTTCTTAGCCTTAATGTTCATGATCGATATAATTATGCCATTAGGAACTAATTATGTGGGTACGTATGGAATACCTGGAATTTGTTGTCTTTTTAACCTGTTCGATCGCGTTAACGTAAACGATCGTTTCTGTCAATTTGTATGGAATAATTGGTGATTTCTAATGTTGCCACTACATTCCAAAAATCCGAATTTCCTAAATATCGTTCCTTGCTGCATTTCCAATTAGCACCGCAATTTCAAAAGAAACTGTTTACGTTAACTAGGTCGAGTATATGTATAAAATCTCGCAATTGGCATGGAATTGCTGCTTCTGGCAGGTGGGGTGGCTGGATCCGGATTCTAGTCGAGTTAGCAAACGCCAGTAGATTTGTATGGATGAAGGTTGTTGGGTTAGGTGCCAAACTCCCTTGCGGACGCCCTGAGAAGACTGGCAAGACTGATCTGCTTCTGGAGAGAGGTGGGCTGGTTGAAGTAATCGTCCGCCATGGCTTACGTACAATGGTCCATTTTTAAAAGAGTGCGGAAACCAAACCACCCTAACATAGAACATAGGTTGTTTGGTTGGTTGGTGTTTGGTATGATCTGTCTCGTTAGACTGGTCATGACTGCTAAGCGTGGGACCCTAGGTTCAATTCCAGATTCGAGTAAAATGTTATTGGGATTTTTCATTCAGAATTTCTCAGTTCTAGCCCGGAGTTAGGAACTTGGCGGTGTAACAAACCCTTGCCTCGAAAATCACGTAAAGCTACAGGTCCCGGCTGTCATTCGTAGGTCTTTGATAGTCGGTATGGGTAGTCAGAAGCCAGAAAGTCTGACAACCAGTCTTACTAAAGGGTACCGTGTTGCCTAGTAGATATCTGGGTTGTGGGTCACATAGACAGTCGCTCCATGTAAAACACTGGTATGCAGCTACTTTCGATTGGAAGCAACATAGTGAGGAGCTGGCGAACAGAACCGATTTAGTCCGCAAAAATAAATTTTACACTCTGGCAAAAAAACTAATATCAATATAATGGAAGTGATTAATAACATAACAATGCATTATTATAGGTAGGTGGATTAAATCTATTGCTGCATGAGTAATTATTATTTTTTTAACTTTTATATTCTAGAAGTTATTCAAGAAATAAAAATGTACTAATCTGGTTTTGTTTGAAAAAGGTGGATTTATCCGGTAGTCCGCTTCAGAATTAAAATAGATTAAATTTATAAAATCTTTAAGTTGGATATCGGACTGATTCGGTTTCGTTTGAAAATGCACTTTTTGAAGCCATTCTTTGGCCAACTTAGGGCGGATTATTTCAAACAGTCGGTTAACGTTACATACGGACGGTTTCAAAGTTACTGTGACGTGCAATGTTTAACGTACGTTAAATGTAACGGGTTGTTTCATGACATAAAAATCCGTCAGTTAAAATTATTCAAAAAGAGATTCCATAATATTAATTTTGATGTTTGAAGTAGCTGTTTGACAACTCAAAATTACGATGACTGGTCGGATAAGATAATAGTAACTTTTTGACGTATGATTTTGTGAAACAACCCATTTATTTGATTTGACGATAGTTAGCGCCATTTTTGACTATTACCGGTCAGTAATGGTTAGTTGAAGCAACCCGCCCTAAGAGCCGGTTTTGATTGAAAATATTAACAGGGATCGACGCAACGGATCTTGGACATCACGATTCGGAAAAAAATGCTATTGAATTTATAGTGAACTACTCCGGTTCTGTTTGCCAGCTCCTCAGTTGGAAACAACATAGTTAGAAAAACGTTTGGCAGATGATGGTGACATAATATATTTGTATAGAATATTAATTTTACTACCATACAGCCTTGTTCAAGGTAACTTCACTTCGTTGTTTACTTACTAATTATAGACCGTAGACCACAGTCTGTTTGTCTTTGTGATTAGAATACGCGATACTTTGTCAGTCACGGAGCGAACTCATGAAACTTTTGTTTTTCTTTTTCTTTCGTTTTGCTTTCATGAACTCTTGTTTTTGTATAGGTATTTAGCTATGTTTTTACGTACTTTAGATTATGAAACAAAAGGCAGATAGACCGCGCGGAACACTGAGAGTGAAGCCAAAAAAGCAAATACAAATTCAAAAGCGAACACCTACAATCTCGTGATTGTATTCGCTTTTGAATTTTTCTGTTCCGCGCGCTCTATCTGCCTGTAGAGAACTTAACGTGCGCGCTGACAGGAAGGATTCGATTGGGGTGCGTTTTGGATTTGAAATAAGATTTTTCTTTAGTCTTTCCTTTGGCACCCCCTCTGTGCAAAAGAAAAGACTCTCGGCATAAAGTACGTAAGGCTGCGTCGCGCCCGAGCAGAGAGACCGCTTAGAACAAACCGCCATTTTTACCACGCACACATTGACATTACGTTTATAGGCATTCTCAAGCAGTTTCAAGCAGACTTCAGACTCGACTGTCACGTGTTGTCTAAATGAACAAAAGAGAGACATTGACATTTCACGACGAACAAGAAAATTTTGTTATAAAAATTGCAGAGTTCCAACCAGTGTCAATAAAATTTCATATTGTCACAAATAAAACCTACAGAGTCAATACAGTAGCAGCCCTAGTGAGTCTGGCAAGTTTAGGTAAATATTTTTGAAGATGGTGGGAGCGGTCCTTTTGTACCCTCTATATTTTGTGCTCTCGGTATGAATTAAATGATCACCCATCCACGTAAAAACGCGGCAAGCGTAATTTAACCATGACTTTTCCATCCGTACGACTTTTACTTTGCCACGAGCCCCTAAATTATACAAATGTATATGTACACATTTCCAGTATAAGATGATCTCGCATTGTATAGAATTTCCATACAATGAGCGGTTAACTTATACTGGAAATGTATAGTTTGATGAGTACCGTGTGTACGGTATCATTTTTTATTATTTTTGAGACATTGTATCGTAAATATGACTACACTAATAAACGAGCCTTTGCCCTCGACTTCATCTGCGTGAATTTCCTTACGAGTACCTACCTAATTGTTTTTATAATAAAATATAGCCTATAGTTATTACAGAAATCATTTTTATAACACATTTGCTCGTAAATGGTCTCTTATTTCACCAATTTCAATATCGTAATGTACATGTAATTACGTACTTGTGCGTTAATGTAGTGTAAAACGCACGAGTTTCTTTTTAATAAGGTAAAACGTACGGTTTATCAAGATGCTCCGTCTAAAACGAACAGAACTTTTTTAAATTTCTGTTCGTTTTAGACGGGGAAAGCGGTCAACATTTTATGAATAAAATTAACTTTGGGAGATAAAATATAAAAAATAAACATTTAATTCTTTAATTTAATTAATTTGACAATAAATTACAACCATTTATCTGTAACAAAAACAAAAAAACATTAATTTAATTTATTAGTAATACTGGCTGTTTTTGTGCTTTTGCCTTAAAAAAAACGCTTATGCGCGCGAATCGCTAATTTGTGAAAAAGTAAAAATTATTCCGCGTGCTTTTTCTTTTCGCTGTATTGTTTTTATTTGAAAATGTCGTCAAGTAATGATGAATTTATTAATTCGACACCACCAGAAGTCTCAGAGGCAGCGAAAAAGGCTAAGTACTAAGCCTCTTGCCCAAAAATCGACCGATAGATAATTAAAACCGTTTCCAAATTTCATCTTATGGAAAACAAGCAAAGATGCCAATTAATTTTCAGAAAGTGTGTTTTTAGCCTATTTCATGGAACTTTCTCAAAAATATAAGTAAAGCTCATTGTGGTGGTACTATTCAATGCTAAAAAGCACTGTGAAAATAAAACATGGTATTGATATCAAGTAATACTTCAACTTGCTGGCATTTCTAAAAAAGCGCTCAAGTGGCCATGTGAGTAAAAAGTCGAAAGTATTTTCGGCTGACAATGTCAAGAAGTTCCTAAAAGAAGCTCCAGATTGCCGATATTTGGCAACAAAGGTCAGTTGAAACTAAATTATTGTTATTAACTTCTTTCACTTTCGTATTTCTTTACAATAATATAGGTGTTATGTACGCTGTTTTTATCTCTTCTCAGGTTCGTGGTCTCGTTTCTCCTACTTTCACTCAAGAGAGTGACATTGAGACTGGTGAAATAAATTGTAACTAATAATAATGATCCGCGCGTCATGTTCGTGAACAGACACTGTCAGTTGAGATTGGTCATCTCTTAACTGCCATGGCTTTTATATCAATTTATTTTTACTTAGAATATTTCGGATTTCTCTTGACTTACATTGTTTTCACATATAGAAGCAACAAGAATAATGTAACCAGAATTTTGTAAAAGCTTGATTGAAAAGAGTGTCCGTGGAGTTTCTTGCTCGTTCTTCTCCATAGAGACCTACCCTACGTTTTGGAACGAGCAACTAGTTTCAACTTTCTGACTAACTGACTCTTTGACTATTCAAAAGTGCCTGCAAATGGTTTAATTGAAATAAATGCTTTGACTTTGACAACATTGAAAATGCCAACTGGCAACGTAATAATCAATTTTATAAATTGTTCAAATTTTTCTAACTGCTTTAACAAGTGATTAAAGATTCATTCGTTTATGAAAGTCCGAGTTTTATTTATTTCCTCGCAAATATGTTATAAAACGTCGTATGACATACGTGCGCTTTGATAATTACAGCACTAATATCATAATGTACTATTAATTAACATCGGACCTATAATTCCAGAGATAAACACGTTCAAACAAAACAACAAACAAACTCTCCACCATTATAATAATAGTCCTGTAATAGTCCTGCACCAACCGGGGGTTGTCCTTGGGTGCACTTGCATAGTGCATACAGGGATAATCGTCGGTTGGTGTCTTATTTCATATAAAGCTACCTAAGGGGCCTCTGCGAGTTGGCTTCGGCTCCTCGTACGCCTTACAAAGGCCCGGGACCTCTGGGTCCCGAGATATTATAAAGTATAAAAATTATGATTAATATTGATATCTCAAATAAGGAACAAAAAATTGAATTGTGGTGTGAAATAAACCCCATTTTAAATCATCATTGATTTTCATAAAGTCATCATTGATTTTCTTAGACAAATAAGTCTAAGAAAATCAATGATGACTTTCATTTTTATCCCGGTTTTAGAATAAACGAATAGGTACCTACGCAATCCCTTCTGATTGTTATAGTAACTAGTAATTATCATAATATCAAGATGATTAAATTATATCATTTTGTGTATACCTATGTGACGGAATTTAATGATATTGAAAATGACTAATGTAAAAACCATGAGAACATTTGGGAAGGACATACAAATGTCTACTGTCTAGATGGAGATATAGTTAAATGAAGTAAGGGCGGGTTGTTTCAAACAGTCGGTTAACGTTACATACGGACGGTTAAAAAGTTACTCTGACGTGAAATGTTTAACGTACGTTAAATGCAACGGGTTGTTTCATGACATAAAAATCCGTCAGTTAAAGTTATTCAAAAAGAGATTCCATAATATTTTGATGTTTGAAGTAGCTGTTTGACAACACAAAATTACGTTGACTGGTCGGTTATGGTAATAGTAACTTTTTGACGTACGATTTTGTGAAACAACCCATTTTTTTGATTTGACGATAGTTAGCGCCATTTTTTACTATTACCGGTCAGTAATGTATAGTTGAAGCAACCCCCCCTAAGGTTTTGAACAAATGAAGAAGAAGAAAGAAGAAGAAGAAGAAAGTGTGTGTGTGTAAGAAAGTCCAGGAATATGCAATAACGAGCTGGGATGATCAAAATAATAGATAAAGTACTGTAGAGCAGGGTTTCTTGAAGTGGGGTTCACGGACCACTTAGGGGTTCGTAGCATGTGTATCAGGAGTCCGCAGTAGGTCAGTTAATTCTTAACGTATGTACTTATTTATTTGGACATTGTGAAGTAAACTCAGTATTAATATCAGGCAAGCCACGAACTCACCGCGACGAGGAATTCGTGTCGTCAATAAAAGTGATTTAATATAAGTAGGGCTTGTTTTCTTTTCCTAAAATATTTTTGAAAGGGGTCCGCGGAATTGTACAAATTGTGAAAGTCGTCCGTGACCGTGACTACAAAAAGTTTAAGAAGCCCTGCTGTAGAAACTCTGGCTGACGAAGGAAATACAACCTTATTGGTGTCAAATTATGATAATAAGATGAAAACTTTTTGAAGTTATACTTCTTTAGGCGCGTTATGAAAAAATGATGAGAGTGAAATTTTACGATTCGCGCATGTGCGCGCACAGCGTCACACAAAATTCTCACGGGAGTAATTGTAAACAACGCCATCTCTGCCGTACAGCAGAGATGGCGTTGTTTACAATTCAAATTGTGCTTATATACTTTTTTAATAATGCCAAAGAAGTATAACTTCTCACGCTCGTACATAAGTACACGCACCCATTTTTTAGAATAAGAACTTGATGTTTGATGTGTCTGTTAGGTCGAGATATTATTATAAAATAAGTAACTAATTAATATACGAGAAAGTTATAGAAAGTAAACTGCGTATCATTAAAACATACCGCGCCCTCCCGGTCCTTATAGTACCTAGTTAATTCAAAGACAAGAGCTAATCTAACAAGTCCAATGCAATAGGTTAATATTAGAAGCATGCGATGGTTCGGTAAATCGTATTTGTTATTAATACTCGAAGAACTAACACATCAATAGAATATTAAGCAGACACTTTGCATTGTGTACAATATAAATATTTAAGATCGCCGTCTTCCTTCAGACGTGGATAATATTTATAGTGTGAGTTGTGACAAGCATCATGATTGAATTCATTTGTCGATCAATGAGTAGTTACAGAATATTTTACAAGAGATTAGTGTAATATTAAAATACGCTCTGATTAACAGAGCGTAGTGCCTATAATTATAATTATTTTTTCCATTCATTAATTCTATTTACATATAAATTATTATTTCTTTTCTCTTTCTCTCTATCTCTCTCTTTCTCCTTTTCAATCCTCTCTGTCTAGAGCTAGTGTGGGCCAATCCCTTTTGAAAGCGTTAAGTTCATCGACATCTCCTAGATCAGCCACGATATCGCTTGTCGTTTTCCGGGATCCAAATATGGTTAGCTTATGATCCGTTCGATATGCGGCAGACGTGGCCGGTCCAACTTCATTTGCTCGGCCCAACTTAGCCTTTTCCCAACAATGTTGGGATCAGTTTCCAATCTAACTGGATGCGTCATCATCAGCCGAAAGACGTCTGACTGTTGAACATAGGCTTCGCCCATAGAACGCCACAACGAGCGGCAACCTGCCGCTTGCATCCACCGGTTACCCGCGACCTTGGCGATGTCGTTGGTCCATCAAATCGGAGGCCTACAATCAATCAATCAAGAATCTTTCTTCCCTATCGGTCAACCGAATGCAATACCAGTTTTTTACATGGTAACCAGCTGAATATAGTGTATGACAAAATATGGTACATTTTCTTACCAAAACATGGGTTTTTGATGCTAAAACTAAACTTTTAATACCCCTACGACCCTTGTACTACATCATGCACCCGTAAGCATAAAGTTTTAGTGATTTTTCACATTAAAAAAGTCGTTCCCCAGAAATCATTTTTACTCAATGTTATTTAGTTTCATGGACAGTTTGCTATGCTAACAGCTTGTAATGTGACTTTTTATATCCCGTATATAAATTATACTGTATGTTCATTGAAATGAAGTCGATTTTGCATAATCCTAACAAGGCGATTTTTTGCACAAATACGCCAAGTGCCAGCATTAGGTATGAAATGCCTAGATGATTTTGACACTTTAACTATAATTAAGGCTTCTAAGCAAGAAGTTGTCTAGTACGACGTCGATGCATGGTATCATGGTGCCAAGGTAAAACCTACACAACAAGAATAAGTCCAGATATCCACATTATATCACAAATATTTAATTCTTCTTTTTCTTTCCATCTACCCTCTTCTTCTTTGAACAAAGAAGATTACACACGAACCTTAACAGTATGAACAATACAAGTATCATAACTGATAATAACGCTGCCAGATCCAGATATAGTCGCTGGTACAGAGGTATTTGCAGCGCAGGAGAGCGTAGATGGAGAGCGCCACGTGTTTGAATGACGTGTTTCACCCAGTGTAACA
The DNA here is from genome assembly GCA_947361185.1 of Charanyca ferruginea. Lineage (NCBI taxonomy): Eukaryota > Metazoa > Arthropoda > Insecta > Lepidoptera > Noctuidae > Charanyca > Charanyca ferruginea. The sequence goes on along the minus strand of OX376077.1, from coordinate 14,894,724 downwards.
GCTCTGCTCCCGGCTTTACTACACGGTCGTGATAAATGAAGGATAGCTCTTTGACTCTTTGTCTGTATCTGTAAGATGTCAGAATAATAGATAATTGAGTGAGTGAAATGCGAAAAACTGTTTAAGTAAACAGGATCACGGATATGCTAAATATGAGTTTTGTGTTTTCGAATTTTACTTAGTGCTTAGAGGTACAAGGTCTAATTTGAATAAGCCTCTTTTTATCGTCTACCTTTAGTCGACGATTAGCTATATCAATAAAAACTTTTTTGAAAAAAGAGAACCGACTTCAAAAACTAAAAAGTGATAAATAACTTTAGCACAGAACACACATGACTTTAATTTCGAAAGTCGGTGGCATTACAAAACAACAAACAGAAAACAAAGCCACCGACTTCCGAAATTGAAGCCATGTGTGTTCTGTGCTAAAGTTATTTATCACTTTTTAGTTTTTGAAGTCGGTTCTCTTTTTTCAAAAAAGTTTATTTTCCACTTCTTTCCACTATAAGTAGGTTTTATTTTCCACTTTTTAGTGCCTCCTTATCACCTAAATCCATTAAGAAACGGCAACACAGTTAAAACAGAGATTGAAAGTCCTCCAAAGATGAAAAGATGGAAGAAACGAAAACGTCTTCTTGGTTTTTGTTATTTTTTTTTAAAAGTGCTGAATAAATTTCTGTTTGTTGTATGCTAAAACCTTCTCCAGAATGTAACGAACACTTCTAAAAACCGCATCAAAATCGGTTCAGCCAAACGGGAGATAATCGCGGCCAAACATACATACATACATACATACAAACATACGGGTCGAACTGACAATCTCCTTTTTTTTTAAGTCGGTCATTTTTACGAGTTTTGCACAAATGAAATCCTTCAATTTGGGCATGTAATTGACGAAGAAAATGTAATATGTATGATCTAAGGTTTAAACTCAACCTCTAACCTTGGCCTCTATCAACCTTAAGACACCCACAGCACTGCTGGGTATGGGTCTCCCCCAAGAGGGGGTTCAGCCGTAATCGCCATGCTTGATCGATGCACGTTGGCGTTGGCGACCGCAGTAGGTGTTATGGTACTCAGAAGGACGCTGCGGTCAATTCTCTGGTCAATATCCTTCTGTCACCTTCTACGACACCTACCTTAGCCTAATAAAAATTAAAACTCCAAATAAGCATACTTAGGATTGTTGAGAATTTCTTCAATAGCCACTTTCAAGTCGGCAGCTGTTTCAAGTGACAAGTTGACTTCTAAAGCGAAACCTTTATTGACGGATCTCTTGACATTGGTGAACTGATCTCCGAAGACTGGAATCCCAATTATAGGTACTCCGTAGTGGATTGTCTCTGTGGTAGACAGGAGACCTCCGTGGGTTATGAAGAGTACGCACTTTGGATGAGCTGGAAACAAACGAATGTCAGCACCAAAAAGCAAGTGATAGAACTGATGGTGAATTAATATATCGAAGGCAAGATGGCCATTCGAGTAAACAGAAAACAAACTTAACTTTTCAATAAAAATAAAATATCGATGCGTATTAAGCCAAAATATTTGGAAGAGCCAATGTTTACTCCAATCTATAACTGCCCCCAAGAGAGTACTTCCACGTTATTTAAGTATAAAAATGGGCAATAACTCACATAAAATACTCGGTTGTGGTGCCCATTTCAGTATGTGGAGATTTTCAGGCACATTGGGTAGATCCTCTTCGAATTTCCACAATACAGTTTGTTTTAGTTCTCCAAACATTTTGAGTAGTTCGGTTTTGACTTTTTCAGGCCAGTCTTTGCTCTTCAAGTTCGAACCCATGCTGAAGTATATTACTCCGTTTTTAGCGCTCATCATAATTTTTTCCAAGTCCTAAAACAAAATTTAATAACTTTAGGACCCACTTGCGTCAGAGACTTAAAGTTACTTGCCAATACAAGCTTAAATTACAAAATCTTATACATAATAGACCTGAGCTTGCTAACTTGGAGTTGAAAGATAATTTGGGCTGGCGCAAGTGGCCCTAATTTTATTACGGTATTTGTTTTTTCGTTTTTTAAATACGAAAACATTCATGAATAACATATTTCACCTCGGGCAAAGGCTTCACATCCTCCTCGATATGGTATCCTCCAATAGGCTTGAAGTTCTGTGGTAGACTGGCAGGCTGTCCCATAGACTCATGTGAGTTGCTAAGCACCAGAGATGCGTTGTACCGCACCTCTTGGAATGAAGGAGGCTGACGACCTCTCCTTAGTATACTTGGTACTATCAACCTCTCATATTCCTTGGCATTCATTTCATTATAGTACCTGCAAAAAAAAAAGAATTTGGGTGATTTAAATGGTTTTGTGTCCAAGACTTCAAAATATTGTAATTATGTGTAGCCCTCTTTCGTGTTTTGCGGCTTTCCTTGTTCACGAATTTCAGAGAATAAATTCAGTTGGTGAAATGTTTCAGGTCGAAAGCCAAAAACAGGCAATCTGGTGGATTATAGATTGGCAAGGAAATAATTGGGACATCGTCGAAGACCTTCGGGGTGAAATATGCGAGGCATTGTGACAGGAGTCCTTGGTCATCTTAACACTAGCCCCACTATTAAGTTTTCTACTTAGCGGCCATTACGACCGTGTTTACTGATTACCCTCATTTACTTAACGGTATTGTAATAAATGTGATATGAATATTGACATTCTATTTTACACTCTATAAACAAATCTTTAAGTGCCCACTTTAGACATATTAACTTAACATACTTACAAAAATTCCCTATAATATGATTTGATTCTCGACCATAACTCTGTCGCTCGCTGTGTAAACGAATATGGTAGAATTTTAGCAGACATTGCATCAGTTGTATAAGCAGGATTTGGAGCTGCATCAATGAGGCTTATGATCTCAAAGTTGATTTCCACAGGGGACACCCAGATTAGAGGACAGTCAAATATTGTTGCGAAACTGAAACAGTCAAAACATTCTAAGAAAAATATTATTGGAATAACAACATGTTAATAAAACAACACTTGGTTTTCTGCACTTCACCACCCCAAAATAACATTGGGTATATGCACAGCAGTAACAAAATATTTAACAGTACGAAACCAGCCAAATAAACCTGCAATTCATCATTAATATTTTATTTATACCCATCTAAGTCAAATGATTGGTTCATCCTTAAAAGTCCAATGGATTAAGAAAAAGTCGAGGTAACAAGCGAAGGTGTAGTACTTATATGAGAGTTTCAGTATGCATACGATTTTCTAAGACAACATAAAACTGAGTCCCAGCTGAAGATTCGTGAGTAATTTTTACATACCCAGCATTAAGTTCAGAAAACATCCATTCGACGATCACCACGTCAAAGTGCTCATTCGGATCATTCAAAAGCTTTTGAACGTCTGGGTTCCCTGCTGTCGACGCAGCCATTTTCAGCATAACCGTCCTTCTCGTATGATCATCATTTAACATTACAGTTTTGTTCATTATCATCTTTATGTTGATATTGTTAACTGTTAAATGATAAAAGGAATGTTGTTGAAAAATTATCTTTATTAATTTAAACTGTACATAAACAATTAACCACTCAATGGAACCCACATACCTGGCATGAGCTTCATATTACTGCTGACATCAATCTGTCGAAGGTTTGGTGGAGGATTCTTATATTCATACGTCGTGATATACGTTACCTGAAACATTTGAAAAACTTAAGATTGTATTCAGCTCGTCTATTTCTGTGCATGGTCATCACCTTCAATCGCTGCTTTGACACTTGGATACTACAAAATAGAACGCTGTTTGTCATTCAAACAGCGTTCTATTTTGTAGTATCCATGTGTCATATACTACAAAATAGAACGCTGTTTGAATGAGCATGATGCTTATAATTCTTCTTCTTAGAGCGGCAGACTATATTCAGTCAGCCCAGAACTCAGCCACGCGCCGTCTGTAATGTCCATCAGTTCATAAAGCGTGCAGTCATCAGAGTACGCAGAACACGATAGCAGGTGTCCCATTGTTTAAGAAACAGCACCACGTTATTATCATACCCGCTTATTACTGTCCCACTGTTGGGCAAAGGCCTCTTCTCATACATAGAAGGCACGAGCATTGATCACCACGTGCGCTCTAGGCGGATTAGTGATTTCAGACCTATTATAATTTTAAGTTCAAGTTTCCTCACGATGTTTTCCTTCACCAATGTCAGTAACGTTTAAGATAAACTTAGAAAGGTTTCCTATATTCTATTATTTCTGTGTAATAAATAACTAAAATATATTATTTTAGTCGTTTTAACGCCATCTTCGCAAATAGACTGGCAGCACAAAATATAAAGGGTACACCACCGCTCCCGCCATCTTCAAAAATGATTACCTAAACTTGCCAAACTCACTAGGGCTGCTACTGTATTGATTCTGTGGGTTTTATTTGTAACAATATGAAATTTTATTGACACTGGTTGGAACTCTGCAATTTTTTATAACAAAATCCTGTTCGTCATAAAATGTCAATTATATCATTTATTAATTTTGACAACACGTGACAGTCGAGACTGAAGTCTGCTTGAAACCATCTTGAAACTGCTTGAGAATGCTATCAACGTAATGTCAATGTGTGCGTGAGTAAAATGGCGGTTTGTTCTGAGTGGTCTCTCTGCTCGGGCGCGACTCAGCCTTACGTACTTTGTGCTGGCAGTATAGAGAGGGGTTTAAATTTCTAAGAACAGCTAGCAATGGCTACTACGGTTTTATCATAACCTAGTTGTAGTCCGCGAATTTTGTTACGGATGCCTAGCCTAGCACTCGAGGATATTGTGGCTTCTTATTACTGAAATAATTTTCTGAAACGGATTAGTAGTTCCGGAAATTAGCTCGCGTAAACAAAATAATAAACAAACTTCAAGAATATAATACTAGCTTTTACCCGCGACTTCGTCCGCCTGAATGTCGGTTTTCGCGGATGTAGACGAAGTTGCGGATTAAAAAGTAGCCTATGTCCTTCCCCTGGGTTCAAGCTATCTTCATTCTAAATTTGATCAAAATCGGGACAGCCGTTTCATCGTGAAAGCATAACATACAGAGTTACTTTCACATTTATAATATTAAAGTACGGAAAGTATGGAAGTATAGATTAGTATCTACCTATCTATCATGTAAGTACTACCAACCTCATGCTCATCCTTCAGCAACTGTCTGACGACTCCGTTGCCGAGAAGTGCGTGACTTCTCGCCGGCATACCAAACACCACCAAGATCTTGTAAGCCTCGCATGATGAACATATTAGGAGGCACAGCAAAAAATATATCGCAGCTGCCATTATCTGGAAACAAAATTGATGTTTTATGATTATTCTTTTTGTGATTCAAATTGCGACTGTTCTGCTGAGCGGTTTCGTTGGGACCAAAGCATTTAAATTTTTAATGAACTGCTTTGAAATCTATAAACAGTAAGTCAATTGAGTGAGCGACAGATAAGAAGTACCTAAGTTAAAGATGTCAAATTAGTTTTTTCTTGAACTTCGCCGTGTTTTTCAATCTATAATTGTTTTAACATTTTAGATCGACTTAAATTGACAGCTCTTACTATTATAAATGTCTCTTTCTTGTTGTATTAGAGAGAAAAAGATATAAATAGCTTGAAAAAACTATTTTACAAATAAGACTTCAAAAAGTAAAAAATAACTTTTAATTCGCAAGTCGGCGGCTTTGGTTTTGTTTGTTGTTTTGTATTGCCACCGACTTGCGAATTTAAAGTTATTTTTTACGTTTTGAAGGCGGTTGTCTTTTTTGTAATTTTTTTTTTTACGCTGTTAGTGCCTACTTCTTATCATACAAATTAATTACGTGACATAAAATTTCAGTCATCCCTTAATTTCCCACCCGTAGGGGTGACATCTTTATGTAATTTATATGGGGCCAACTTTGAGGTATACACTATCAATTAAAAAAAACCGGACAAGTGCCAGTCGGACTCGCTCACCGAGGGTTCCGTACAAATTTGTAGGTACATATCCGTACTTTAATATTATAAATTAGAAAGTAACTGTCTGTTACGCTTACACGATGAAATGGCTGAACCGATTTTGATGAAATTTGGTATGAAAATAGCTTGAACCCCGGGGAAAGTACTTTTTAATCTGGGACTTCGTCTGCATCCGCGATAACCGACATTCAACAAGAACCAAATCGTGGACCAAAGCTCGTTATAAATAAAGAATATTATTTTTTATGTTTTAATTATAAATGTATAGTTTTCAGACTTTTTCCTGTATTTTCAGTATAAGACGAAATTACTTGCAAAATTTCACAGTTCTAGGTCAACGGAAAGTACCCTATAAATTTTGGTTCCCTTGAGAGTGTCGAAATGTACGTTTTTTGCGACATAAACGGCCGTTTTCTTTTTCACGTTAACTTAGAAGTTTGATATTTTCATAGCTTCAAGGGACCGTGGGCCTAAGTATATGGTTTTAATTTCAACTCGATACCTCTATGCGTTTCCGAGATAAAGGGTCTTGACAGACAAACAGACGGACAACAAAGTGATCCTATAAGGGTTCCGTTTTTTCTTATTGAGGTACGGAACCCTAAACACATCGAAACCGGACCACACTGAAAAATGTTATGCGGGGACAAACATAAAAAGAAAAAATAAGCGTGTCGAATTGAAAACCTCCTTCTTTTTTGAAGTAGGTTGAAAATAAGTTTAGCTCATGTACAACTACAGAACTAGATACCCTAGATAACGCAAGAGCAACTGCTTCGCGTGCCTATTTTCGTGCCTAACTTACGATAAAAAATCGTAAGTAAAAAAATAAAGTAAACGTTTCCTTCCATCGGTAAGTCATTTTGTGATTAATATTATGCGTAACTAATTTTAAAACAATTATTTTTAATTTAATACCCTCAGTAAAACCTGATAATACCAAATATAGGAAAAACATTCGTATACTTACAATGTGACGTCCAAAAAATGGCACGCTTGGTTTTCATACTTGCGTTATCTAGGTCTATCTATATCTGTGTGTACAACCGGCGTACGTACAACATAGGTACTTTACGTAGGTAAGTCACATAAATCAAGTTTGATAACATGCTGTGACATAAACTTATCACATTCATACAAACTGATAAATTAATCTCACGTCATACGATATAATACTACAATGCCTATTTTTTTACATTCAAATAGCAAAATTTAATGAATTGTTATCACTTAATCATTACGTCTAATTTAATTAATAATTATCTTAAAAATAAATTATAAAATATATATATATTATGTACAATGGAGGGCTCGCAGGGCATCAAAAAACTCATCCGCATCTCTCTCCATGGGACAAGTGCCCAAAAGGCTAGCAGCATTACCACGTTGAATTGCAATGCTAATTCTTTGGCAATTATCTTTAACTAGCTTTTGCCCGCGACTTCGTCTGCATACATTTTCGAACGGATCCTCTAATTTCTTTGACAATAAATTATAACCTTCCTATAGGCATTTGTCCTGCAGTGGGACACATAGAAATAGGCTATACTTATATAAGAAAAAACCTTCCTAGATAATTTATCTTTATATTACAAAAAAACCATCGATACTTTGATACTTTTTTAATACTTTGTGACATTAATAAGAAATAATAATAATAATAATATGTGGGAACATTTTCACACACGGCCATCTGACCCCAAACTAGGGAGACCCATTACACACAAAATGCATTTTTTTTTTTTTGTAAATACATACATATATAGATAAACAACACCCAGACACAAAGCAAACACAAGTGCTCATCACACCAATGTTTACCCTGGGCGGGAATCGAACCCGCAACAAGCTGCGCAGCAGTCGATCGCTCAGCCACTGCGCCAACCGTGTCGAAATGTAGATATTATATCACATAATCATCTTGGAAGAAAGTATTAAGTTTTAGTAGATTTTAGTAACATAATTATATGATGAATGCTTACTAACCCGCTATGGTGTAACTTTTTCGAAATAAAGATTTTTTATTTAATTTAATCTTTGCTCGTAGTTTCTAAGGTTAGCCCGAACGATCATTTCTAAGAGCGTCGAGGGACTCTCTTTTATACAGGAGTAAAGACTAGTTCCTAAACATTTTCGATTTATTTATTTTTTCTTGCAAAATAAGTATGCACTACTAGGAATTTCTCCTGTATCATGGATGCGATTACAAACATAATTATAAACTCACATACATAATCGCAAATTAGTCAAATATTAGCAGCGTAGAGACCGGACAAAATCGTCGTACCTATTATTATCAACATCTAAAAATAACGCATTATCATTACTCCAACAACACCGTATTAAAAACATAAATTGTGGGTATTTAGGTAGGTAGGTACTATAGATACTTACACAACAAAACAATTATTATATAGGTATTATTATAAACACATCATCACAGAGTTCAAGGCTAATTTAACAAGTTTTAACACTTCGACACAACACAACTTGTTCTTACTATACGTTTGATAAGACTGATTAGGTACACTGAAATACTCAATAAATGTTATGCATAACTATTGGTGTACCCAATTAAATGCTGTTTTACTTAATGAAGATGGATTGGATACTCGATAAAGAACGTAATATGGTCCATAAATAACTCTATTTAATAATATTTTGAACTATAGCTGCCAGTTCTTCCGACCTCGTCACGATGAGTTACATGGAAAACCGGTTTAAAAAATAAAAAATGTGTGAAACCTTTTTGGGAACAGTCAGTCAGTCTGTGATTGACGGCTACCAGCCAGTTTTGTATTTTTCGAGCTGCAATCATTCGAAGTGCCAATATTCTGTCATGTTTTCTTTATTACAGTGAACTCGAGGCTAATTGTTTTGTATTCACTTCATAGGGCTGACGATTTTGAGTTATTAGCAAAGCACGAAGGTAACTAAACTTAAAACTTTTTTGAGCATAGAAATATATCTAACATAGTACATATTTATCGATGTATTTGAGTAAGTAAGTAGACGATAAATGAAAACCATGTGATTTTATTTCATTTTTCATTTGAATGGTGGATAGTAGGTAATAGACCAAAGTTTTTTTTTACTTTTTGGAGAAATTATTGTCGGGGTTTTATAAATTTTTAATTTAATATTGATTTCATACTTTTAAATTTCAAGTCGACATGTTACTCAGCTAGATTGTCGACTTTTGTGTCAGGAATTCCTTTAAAAAAAAATGCTGATATCTTCGGATTGGCTTATCCGATCTTCAACGTGCATAGCTACGAACCTTCTCCCTAAAATCACCTTTCTATTAAAAAACCCGTGTCCGAATCGGTCCATCCATTCGGGAGCTACGATACCCTAGACCGACACACAGATACACATGGTAAAAGTTAAAACACCCTTCTGTTTTCTGCTAATGATGACTACTGGAGGGGTGATAGAATAAAACCACCACTCACAGGACAGAGTCTGCCTAGTTTAGGGTCAAATGGCCCTGTGTGGAATATCCCCACATATTTATTTGATTTTTGTTAAAAAAAAAAAACTTTTGTACTGACCCAACACGACACGAAGCCAGATTTCAGAAGAATAATTACTTACTTATTTCTACTCTGGCAATCCCGGCACTCACTATATTTTGAATTTCACGATCAAACTGATAAACTTGTAACAATTAATAATCTTATGACATATTATCCTTTGTCGACGTAATCCATAGACTTTACTCATCTATGAAAACCACCTTTTGCCGATAAGAGGCGCCTTTGAATTATTATTGTACGATCAGCAACAAAAGTCGATTAACACTTCGGATTTTGAAATCATAATTATTTAACACAATAGGTATTAAAAAAAATACGGAGTGGATAGAAAGTCTACATGAAGTAAACTCTTGGCTATGACTTAAGATACTGAATAGTAATAACTTCGTATTATTTTGGGTCAATTTAGATTAGCGGTCGACAACCTTTTGGCAGGCAAGGGCCACAAGGTGGCAAAATAAAGTAAAGGCGGGCCGCACTGGTGATATCAACCCTAGAAGCCAAATATACCTACATAAACAACTTAGTGATCCTATACTGTGCAAAACCAAAAATATAAAAACGAAGAAACCTGTATATACGTCAACTAGAACTGGTTTTCTAATGAGCGGCATAATAGGTAGGCAGGTAGCTAGCTCAAATTCAAACATTACTTGTGACTCGCGTACCTACTTACAGATAGAATATGTTTACGGCTAAAATGTTATGTGCAAAATATTTATCACGTACCTACCTATACATTTACTTATATTTTGTTTAGTACCTAGTGATTAGGTAATTTAGGTAGTGTTGCTTTAGCGAATGTGAGTACCAATACAAACCATCTCTGGTATAATGGTACAAAACAAACATGAACGTATTACAACTTGTATTGTTTAAATAAAAAAAAAAAACTATCTTCCTGCCAAACATCTTTATAGGTTCGTCAAGCGGTTCTCGATATTTCATTTAAGTGAGTGAGTGACCCTTCGCTTTTATATATTTGTGATTATTATTATTATAAAGTATAGATTAACTGCTTATTTATCTCTTAGTACAGAATTTTCAGAAAGCCAATTTTAGTATCATAATTTAATTGTACGCGTAGGTGGTATTAATACTGAAGATTAAACTTTAAAAAAATGACGGACAGTACCACAGACCTTCAAATCTCTTTATCATTAGATATAATATCGTTGACTACAGACTGATATTGATTAATCAAACAGACCTTGATTACTAACATATCTACTGAACCTATCTATACTATCATTAAAGTCGTGTTACTATCAGGAAGCAAGATGCCATTTCAAAACCTACTGTTTGGAACGAGCAACTAGCTGCAACTTTTTGACTGACTGATTCCTTGACAATTCAAAAGTGCCTATAAATGGTTTATTTGAAATAAATGATTTGAGTTTGGAAACAAATATAAACCAAGTTTTGCACCATCATCATCAGGTTTACCTTTATGCACTCTTTGCTGGGCATAGGTGTCCCCCAAGGGGGTTCAGCCGTAATCGTCGTGCTTACCCGATGACTGTTTAAACCCATTTTAATAGCTTAACTTGAAATTTTAATGAAGATGTAAAAGAGAAAAGAAATTCCAAATCAGAAGAACAGGGAGTACAGTTTCTACTGTGATGATCACATATATGAGTTCTAATAATATCTTAATATTGATAGTCGAGTTTATCGTCTAACGTCAACGCGAGCATGATTGAAAAATAAATTGTTTCGTCCAACGCAATGTTCGAAAACATACGAGAGACGCGGAGATTTCAGAAAACTTATTTTCGAAAAAGCTTTAAAATTTTTGGTGAAAATGTTTGTTACTTAGAATCTTCATTACATGTGCAAGGTTTCTTTAATGATGAATGATGAATTCTTTATTTTTATAATGTATGAGTACATTATGACCAGCCAAAGTTCAGATAAAATTGACTGATTTTCATTACATAGGAACCTAGATATAAACCTCAAGATACCTGTGTCGTCACGGCGATGACTGCGCGACGTTGTGTGTGTGCATCGACAGTTATCTTTCTCGAGTTCGGCGATTTTCAAATGTAATTTGCGTATCTCTTCCACAATATACTGCATGTTGCCCTGTGCTTGAGAGTTATCGACTGATTCAATATTTGTAGTTACAGCTGATACTTCAGACGTATACTGCAGACACACCTAGGTAGGAATACCTAGGTGAAGTGAGCTGTCATCCGTCCCGATGCTAGGGAATGACAAAGCAGACGGACGGATGACAGCTCACTTCACCAGGGTATTCACCGAGGGAGATTGTAACAGAACAGACATACTGCTCATTATTTTGTCTGCCATCTTGGCTAACTCGTCCATCTGGGTGTCTTTGCTGATGGTGTCACTCACAACGATCTCACATGTTGTTGTAGTAGGTTCATCCACATCAGACTCAGTGTATTGTCTGGAACTTTGTTTTGCGCTAGGTTGCGCATGCGACGTAATAACTGGCTTGGCTTTTGGTCACCCAGCTCCATATCCGATATCTAATAGCTTTTGCAGTTGCTTTCCATCTGTTTCTTCGTACACGGACATAAGTCGCTCCTTGATTGCATTGTAGGGACGTTCTGTTGGGTAACCAGATTACAGATTTGCTCGATGTCTTCTTTTGGCAATTGAGCTATATCCATCCGTGCTTTTTGGGCGTCACTTTTCTTCAGGTCGCTGACAGCTGCTTCAAATGTGATACACCATAGTCGTGGTTTGTCGCGTCAAAACGGTGGAGCACGCATGGAAATACGATACCACCAATCTCTTGCTGGAGTTTCGTTGCTTCTGCCATTTCTTTGGTTTGTACAGGCTAAGTCGGTCGGTCGGGGTCACCACTTTAGCGAATGGAGTTGGGTGAAAGTAAGACAGTGCTTATTGCAGAATGAGTAGAAGTATTTTATTTATTAAATGGTGTCCTATCTATACACAATTTGGGTTGCTCATATATTCGTTGGTACATAAACCGAAATATGAATATCCAATCAGATCATAGGACATAATTCTTAAAACGAAGTAAATAAAGTAATGCATACCGTCACTATACTATGCGCCATACGGCAAAAGTAATTTGATCTACCCAACGCTCTGCGGCGCTGAGGTTATAAATATAGGTGACGAGCAGTGGTACGCCAGTTTGATGTTCAAACGCGCGCGCAGTACATGCGCGCTGCTACAGTGCCAAGGTAAAACCAACACAACAATAATAAGTCCAGAAATCAAAAATATGACATAAATATTTAATTCTTCTTCTTCTTTCCATCCACCCTCTTCTTCTTTGAATAAAGAAGATCACACACGAACCTCAACAATATGAAAAGTACAAGTATCAAAAGTGAAAGTAACGCTGCTAGATCCAGATAAAGTCGTTGGTACAGAGGTATTTGTAGCGCAGGAGAGCGAAGATGGAGGGCGCCGCGTGTTTGTATAACGTGTTTCACCCAGTGTAACAGTTCTGCTCCCGGCTTTACTACACGGTCGTGATATATGAAGGATAGCTCTTTGACTTTTTGTCTGTACCTGCAAGATTTCAGAGAATTGTTAAATTACAATCCTATACACAATGAGTTAAATCACGAAAGTGAGCGTCCTAAGAAAAAAATACTATTCACGTAAATAGGATCACAGATATACTCAACTAAATATGATTAGCTTTGTGATTTCCTTGAAAGCTTCTTTGTTATCATCTAACTTCAGTCTACGATTGGCTACATCGAATAATCGGTCATTTTTACGGATTTTTCATATATGAAATTCTTCAATTTGGATAAGAATTATATAAGCATAGCTGACGAATAAAATGTTACACAAATGTGAGAACTAAGGGCTCTCATTGGCCTCTAAAAATTTAAACTTAAAAAAACATACTTAGGATTGTTGAGAATTTCTTCAATAGCCACTTTCAAGTCTGCAGCCGTTTCAAGGGACAAGTTGACTTCTAAAGCGAAACCTTTATTGACGGATCTCTTGACATTGGTGAACTGGTCTCCGAAGACTGGAATCCCAATTATAGGTACTCCGTAGTGGATTGTCTCTGTGGTAGACAGGAGACCTCCGTGGGTTATGAAGAGTACGCACTTTGGATGAGCTGGAAATATAAGCAAATGTAAACACCAAAAAGCAAGCAATAAAACTGATGGTGAATTAATGATTATAGGTATTTGTTTTCTATTTACTCGAATGGCCTTCATTCGAGTAAATAGAAAACAAACACAACTTTTCAATAAACATAAATAAAACATCCATGCGTATTACGCCAAAATATTTGGAAGAACCGATGTTTTCACTAATCCATAATTGCCCCCAAGTGGATAGGTCCGCCTTATTTGAGTACAATATGCGAAAAAAATAGGCAATAAATACTCACACAAAATACTCGGTTGTGGTGCCCATTTCAGTATGTAGACATTTTTAGGCACATTGGGCAAATCCTCTTCGAATTTCCACAGTACAGTCTGTTTTAGTTCTCCAAACATTTTGAGGAGTTCGGTTTTGACCTTTTCAGGCCAGTCTTTGCTCTTCAAGTTAGAGCCCATGCTGAAGTATATTACTCCATTTTTAGCACTCATCATTATTTTTTCCAAGTCCTAAAATAAAGTTTAATAACTTTAGGGAAACTTAAGACTTACTTGTACAAGCTTAAATTACATAATCTCATACATAATAGAACCGAGTTTGCTAACTCGGAGTTGAAAGACAACTCAGACTGGCGCAAGTGATATTATAGTAATCATTCATGAATAACGTATTTCACCTGGGGTAAAGGTTTCACATCCTCCTCAATATGGTATCCTCCAATAGGCTTGTAGTTCTGCGGTAGACCGACAGGCTGCCCCATGGACACATGTGAGTTGCCCAGCACCAGAGATGCGTTGTACCGCACCTCTTGGAATGAAGGAGGCTGACGACCTCTCTTTAGTATACTGGGCACTATCAACCTCTCGTATTCCTTTGCATTTATTTCATTGTAGTACCTGAATGAAACAAAATAATTAAAGATGCTTTAAATGGTTTTGTGTCTAAGACTTCAAAGCAGAGTCAAATTAGTGTAATTGTATGAAGGCTTTTTTCGTGTTTTGCTACTTTCCTTTTTCAAGAACTTCAGAGAGTAAGTTTTTAAAATGATCCAGGTCGAAAACCAAAACCTGGTAATCTGGTGGATTATAGACTGGGAAGGAAATAATTAGGACACCATCGAAGACCATAGGACTGACATTTATATGCGTAGCATCGAGTCCTTGTTCCGGTATCTCAACACTAGCCCCATTATTCAGTTTTCTACTTGTACCCGTTACGACAGCGTTTACTAAATATCGTTGTTACAATACCGTTAAGAAGATGATACTTAAAGGCATATTTATAAAAGTGACCTTTTTAAGGAAATGTGTTAATTTAATATGCTTACATAAGATCCCTGTAATATGTTTTGATTCTCGACCATACCTCTGTCGCTCGCTGTGTAAACGAATATGGTAGAATTTTAACAGACATTGAATCAGTTGTATAAGCAGGGCTTGGAGCTGCATCGATGAGGCTTATGATCCCAGAGTTGATCTCCACAGGGGACACCCATATTAGAGGACAGTCAAATATTGTTGCGAAACTGAAACAGTTCAAAATTCTCAGAAAAATATCACTGGGATTACAACATAATAATAAAACATCAAGAAGTTTACCACCTTATAATTGAGTGTGTTCAGCCAGCAATAACGAAATATTTAAAAGTACAAAACCAGCTAAATAAAATTGCATTTCATATTTTAATTGTACCCATCTAAATTTTTTTATTTATCCTTAAAAATGCAATGGTTTAAGAAAAGATCGAGATAACAAACGGAGGTGTAGTAGGTAGGTACTATTCGGAATACCAGTATGCATACGTTTTGATTTACTTAAATATGCCTTAAATTTATATATTCTTATATTTATAAGTGTTTGAAACCCAAAACACACTTTCCCCTTCTGTAGCCACGCCCACTAAATACTATTTTTCTACGATGTAACTAGTACTTATAAGACTATAGCATAAAACTAAGTCCCAGCTGAAGATTCGTTAGTAATTTCTACATACCCAGCATTAAGTTCAGAATACATCCATTCCACGATCACCACATCGAAGTGTTCATTGGGATCATTTAACAGCTTCTGAACATCTGGGTTCCCTGCTGTCGATGCAGCCATTTGCAGCATCATCGTCCTTAGCATGTGATCATCATTTGTATCAACAGTTTTTTCCATTATCATCTTGATGTTGATTGAGTCAACTGTTAAATGTTTAAAGGAATGTTGTTGAAAAAATATCAAAAAATAAATTTATAGACAGTAACTAACAGTTCTTAATGTAGTACCTGGTAGGATTTTGATATTACTACTGATATCAATCTGTCGAAGGTTTGATGGAGGATTCTTATATTCAACCGCCGTCATATACGTTACCTGAAAAACATAAGATTCGATTTAGCTCGTCTACTGCGAGGGCTGGGCGATGGTGATGGGCTCACCATCATCATATAAACGTCTAAAGTTAGAAATAGATCTTCTCCAATAATCGTCAGTTTTGACTTCTTTGGAGATATGGTTACCACAAAATTTAACACTAGTTGAATGATTTGAATGAACATGAAGTAAAAAAAACTAAACGATAATAGTTGAAAAGTAGTAGATGAAATGAAATTTGTTCAAATATTTTTCGAAATTATGATAGGAAACCGCTAGATTAGGTGTCTCATTGTTTGAGGAACAGCACCACGTATTTCGACATGGACTACATTTCAAAAATTCACTTTATTGTCAGTTTGTCAGTTGAGCGCTACACACAAAACCATTTAAACCATCCTAAGTTCATTATTTCTGGCACTATAATAAAATGAATGTCAAGGAATACGAGAGTTTGATAGTGCCCAGTAAACTAAAAAGAGGTCGTCAGTCGTGCGATATAACACATCTCTGGTGCTGAGAAACTCACAATTAGTCACATTACTTCGTTAGTTACATATTGTTTTAATGATCTGAGCTACGCGGACATCATGGTGCTGCTGGCTCCCTCGATCAATGCACTCCTACAGTCACCAGACGTGTGTCATACGCGGAGCCTCATGGGTTGATACACGCCACTAAAAAGACAGTACATGGTCTTCAGGTCTGATGCCAATCATTTGTGAGTGTATCCATTTAGGGTCCCTCCACTTATACTTAAAGGTCACATAATAAACAGGGTGTATAAATTTTAATAGGTACTTGGGCCATCTGGTCACAGATTCCCTGAAAGTCAATTCAGATTAGGAGAGGGAGCGCAGAGCATTGTCACTCTAGGCGAACCTGCTGGCCCTCAGGTTCTCTCTATGTACAGTCGCAGTTAAAACACACACACACACAGCCTGTTTCAAGGCATATTGCACAACACTGTACTCGGTTCATGTACCTATAGGGCTTACAATGCTCTGCTCTGTATCCAATATAATAATGCGTACAGTTTTGTGACTGCCACGCTACAGTGCGTTGAAGATGTTTGCTTATGCGCGCACTGACAGCTTTGACGCAATAAGGCGTAAAAAATCTGCCTCGTTACTTCGCAGGATAGCCACCTGGGCAGATAGCCCGCTTGTGTGGACATTAGCGAATCGAACAAGATCTATTTTAGTTATTAAGTACTAATATAGGCTAAGTAATATTGTTACTAACACAGTTATAGTAATACCCTATTATGGTCCAGAACAAAAAACTAATGGCCATAATAGGATTTGGGAAGAACATGTAAAATTTAGTTTCGTTAAATGTCTTTTTATGCCCGTTATTACACCAACCTCATGCCCATCCTTTAGCAACTGTCTGACGACTCCGTCGCCTAGGAGTGCGTGACTCCTCGCCGGCATACCAAACACCACCAAGACCTTGTAAGCCTCGCATGATGAACATATTAGGAGGCACAGCAAAAAATATATCGCAGCTGACATTTTCTGAAAAAAAAATGATTTATAATAATAATAATGGCTTTATTTTCTTACCACAATATACGAATGGTAATACAAAGTCTTAACAAAAATACACAATTCAGTTCAATTCTTTTTGTAGTTCAAATTGCGACTGTTCTGCTAAGCGATTTCTTAGTGCTAAGGTTACACATAAGGTTCGGCAATACAACGTACACCGAACACCATTACATGATTGAACAATAAATTCAAAACACCATTTCCATAAAAACCCTTTTCTAAAATTCAACGACGCAGTCTTACCAAGGTGTATCGTGTTGCCCAGTAACTGAATTCTGGAGGTCAGATTGGCAGTCGCTCCATGTACAATACTGGTTTTCAGATGCATCCGTTTAGACTGGAAGCAGACTCCAACATAGGAGGAAAAGGCTTGGCAAATGATGATGAATGATACTGTGCCTACTTTTTGCCTGCTAAAGTAGGCACAGTATCATTTATTTTCAATTCAGTTACTGAGCAACACGGTACACCTTGATATGACTGCGTCGTTGAACTTTAGAAAAGGTCTTGTAATGGTGTATGGGTTGGCCAACGGGTTAGTTGGCCGCATACGTTTTACAGCAATTAAAAAATTATAATTTATTTATTTTTTATAAAATTATAATTTTTACATATTAATTATTATTGCTGTCTTTATAATTCTTATTGACTTCTGACTACGTTCTTAAAATTTCTAGTTTAAATTGAAGTAAGTATACTGGTTTAAAATATGTAGTTTCATAATATCGGCGAGTGTACAACCTACACCACGTAGGTAAGTCACATAAATAAAGTTTGATAACATGCTGTGACATAAACTTATCACATTAGTGGTATTATTATTGTTGTTGTTGGAGTAATGATAATGCATTACTAAAAATAACGCTTTACTACCACTCCAACAACATCGTATTCAAAGCGTATTGTGGGTATATACATAGGTACTATAGATACTTACACTAACAAACAAATATATATATTATTATAAACACATAATCACTGAGTATAAGTCTATTTTATCAAGTTTTATTACTTCTAAACGAAACTGACACAACACAACTGGTCCTCACTATACGTTTGATACGACTGATTAGGTATACACTGAGATACTCAATAAGTATTAGGACCTTAGCACACCGCGCTTATTAAACGCGCCGTCGACGCGCGTTTTAGGAATGAGCTTGGGTAATTTATTAAAATGAAAGAGATATACCTACTTAATAACAATAATAACAGTTTGTTACTGTCCCACTGCTGTTAATATTAAGGAGGTATATCTCTATTATTTTAATAAATTAACGAAGGTTATTCCTAAAACGCGCTTCGACGGCGCGTTTAAAAAACGCGGTGTGCTTAGGCCCTTATGCATAACTATTGATGTACCCAATTAAAATGCTGTTTTACTTATTGAAAATGGATTTCGTGGGTTGTTACACTATCAAACAATTATATATCTTTACATAGCTAGTGTGGTCGGGTCGCTAGTATTACTATAAACACGCCATCACTGAGGTCAAGGCTTCAATCACGGAGTTGAAGACGATTTCAACAAGTTTCACCACAAAGTAATCGTGTTCAACACAACTTATCGTCACAATGAGTTTAATACGACTGATTATTTAATTTATTACACAACATTATGCATAACTTGAACAGTTGTATTCAATTAAAATGCTGTATTTTTTGAAGATGGATTAGTTAGTTAAACTTTGTATACCGTCATTTCGTCAGTAAGTAACTCTAGTTAATAATATTTTTAACTATATCTGCCAGGTCTTCGACATCGCATCGTCGCGATGAGCTATAATTATGGAAAACCAGTTTAAAAAATTAAAAAAGTGTAAAACTTTTTTGTGTTCACATGCCGTTGTCTGTGATTGACGGCTTGCAGCCAGTTCTGTATTTTTTGAGCTGCAATCATTCGAACTGTTTATATTGTGTCATGTTTTCTTCATTACAGTGAACTCAAGGCTAACTGTTTTGTTTTCACTGGACTGATAATTTTGAGTTATTAGCAAATAATGGTTACCCAAACTCATTTCAGTAAGTAGACGATGTTTTTTTTTTTCATTTTTCATTTGAATGTAGGATATCGTAGAAGGAATAGGCTAAAAACAGTTGCATGGATTGTGTGACTAATAATCTAGATGAAAGGGGAGAGAATGCGTTGACAACACTTTTCTTCCTGCTCACCGACCCCTCCTTCTGATCTAATGTCCCACTTTCAATATTTATGCTCTTCACACGCTAGAAATTTGCGGTCTTCTAACAATCTTTTCTTGCTGTGCCCTTCTCATACTTCTGATTTTGTTCACTCGTCCTTTCATATCCAGTCCATTCTTCTTTGGAACGAGCTTCCTCTCGATATCAGAACGGCCACCAGTTGGTAGGAATTTAAACGGAAATTGCGGATATACTTTCGACACAAGTAAGCAGAGTCATCTCTTAAACGTCTTTTCTTTTCTTATGATATATATATATAGGAATATATTTTATTAGTTATATATTTTAGTTTAAGTAGTTTACCTATTTTGTTAACTTTTTTATATGCACCTGTCATGTTATCTCTTCACCACCCTTGGTTGACTGGTAGAGAATGCCTAAGGCATTAGGTCCGCCTTTGTACCTTTGTGCATGAAGTATAAATAAATAAATACAGAAATAAATAAATAATTATTTGATTGATGACTACTACAGAAAACCTTTTTCTACCGATTCAACACGATAAAAGGACAAATTTCAGAAGAAGAATTACTTACTTGTTTCTACTCTGGCTAACCTGGCACTCACTTAATACTATTATGAATCTCACGAAACTTCGCGTGCTAATAAAGTTATAAAAAATATGCTTAGCCTAAATAACCTAATCCGTGGTCGCTCATCTATGAAAATCACCATTTGTCGATAAGAGGCGCCTTTGAATTGTATACCTGACCGATTAAGTGGTCTTCGTAGGTTTTAGTTGATTCATAATATTATGTTATCTTGTTTTTTTATTTGATAAACTCACGAAAACTATATGTATGTACCTGTGATAAACTATGATTTGGCCACGGTGTACGCTTATCTAAAAGTAACATACATATTTCACACAATGCAGTGAAGACTTGAAAACTCAGACTTGCAGGACTCGGGCATGTGTTAATAGATTTCAAGCACTTCAAACAATAACTAACTATATTGAAATTAGTAGAAGTAACAAAGACCAGACAGAAAACCTAACAACAAAATTCATTATTATTTTCTACATATATTTCTTGTTTATAGAGCCATTTCACAAAATGATTGCGCTCGAGTTTAGGTAAAAGTCTACATTATTGTTTATATGTGCGTAATTATCCACTCAAACGCAATGTAAACAGTGTAACGCGAGAGTTAGACGTACGAGGCGATCTTGAGCCGTAATCGTAAAGTGATTTGATTAGAGATTTATGAAAAAAAAAACGATTTTATTTAGACTAAGTAATGAAGATTATTAACTAGATTAATAAGCAAACACAAATAAGTATGTTATGTAAATATTTAATAACAATTTAAAAAAACAAACATTATTTTTAATTAACTGCTTCGTGATAATAAAATTTTATTCTTAGGCCAGGGTCTATAGTTACAAGATAACAAAACATGTTTAAAAAAATTTTAAAAAAATACAATTTACGTAAAAAACTAAAGTAAAATTATATAAAAAAGGACATTAAAATTAAAATCTGAATAAAAATGAAAAAATGCAATTAAGGTAATCTGTAATCACTAAAAAAAACAATTATAATTAAAATCAACAATTAGAATAAAAATTTGGATTAAAATAAAAGTTACTTAATATACCTACTTTCTAACAAAAGTTAAAATTTGAATAAAATGCCAACATTTAATTAAAACAACAAACATCGACACATTTCAATAACGATATTAATTTAATAACAAAAAAATATTATTAACAATATTCATTTATGCTTTATCTAAATGAATATTTGCCGTAAAGGCATTGATCTTGCTTTTCTTGGATCTATGATTTCCGGCAATATGCAGTCCTAGTAAAATCGAATCAATTTAGGTAACATTTTCGCCTGCCAAAAATCGTCGTCTCTCTCTACTCTTACTACTTTCAAAGGAAAGTTAGGACCTGTCCATACAGCAAAACACACATATGTCTTTTTTTGCTATGTGCAACTGGCCTCTTGGTAGTACCAGTCGTGATTCTTGTTCATCTCGACTTGTGATGGGCTGTTCACTTTAAAACATTTCAGTTTCTTAGCTTGCAAGGCAGTATCAGGATCAATTCCAAAGAGTGAGCTTGGTCATTTCACTTCCACTGAACCTTCACTGCACAATACATCTGGTGTCGCGCCTAAATAAAAATATTCTTCATCTATAAAAAGACCACATTTATCTATATTTGTATTTACTTGAACACTGAGTTGTTCCAATGCCTTAGGTTCATTGTCTCTACCATGTTTTATAGAGGTAATGTGGTCTAGGTTATCTATACTAATATTATAAACCTGAAGAGTTTGTTTGTTTGGTTAAACGCGCTAATCTCAAGATCTACTGGTTCGAATTGAAAAAATATTTTTGTGTTGGATAGTCCATTTACCGAGGAAGGCTATAGGCCCATGCGAAGCTGGGTCGGGTCGCTAGTACGAATATAAGACGGATTTCACAAGGGGAGCAGAATTCTGGTTCGCTCGCCTTTTGCAAATCTTAGCAAAGGAGGATGCAGTGAGTATGCACCTTTTAAGTTCCAGCCATAAAGAGCTTTCTGCTTGTAATACTGTAGCTCTCTAAATTTCATGGCGTTTTGAGGTCTGTTCTTTTAAATTGGTTAAAAACAGTTGTTTTCCTCGCTCATACTCTGGTTTCCATATCCGGTCTTTCACAATCCTTTCCATAGTGAGCATCTACTGGATTCAAATTTATTTTTTTGCGAGCACTGCCTGCACGTGGCCTTACTTCTCGAGTATTTTTAGCTTGTCTCCTGGTTTCTAACAATTTTAATGACTTTCCTGGACTGGTGTTACAAATAGATTTGTAAAAAGTGTATTGTGGCTTGCCGGTGTTAAAAGATACCACTGCGGCATAGCATCGTGTAGTGTAGGAATCTTTCAACGAAAAGTTGACCCGTTTCTCACACCCACAATGCTATTGAATTGTTCTGCGCGATTATTGGTGTAGTAGGCATGCAAAAGGCTTCGGGAATTATAGGCAAGTTGAGATGCGTTCTTTTTTAGCTTCAAAAAAAGCGTTGGTATTAGTGGGACTAGATTAGGCTCTTTTTTCTGTCATCTGTGCAGTAATAACTGTCACAATTAGAATGGTTCCCAAAGATGTGTTGTGGGCTATTTAAAATGTATTTTTGGAAGTTTTCAATTTTATTACAATGTGAGCTATTATTTTGTTGCCTATGTCTAATAGCAGCACGAACAGCAGTACGTAGCCTTTTCAATCGGTCCATATTTAAAAGTTTACGTTCGTTCAGAGGAATAGCAGTAGGTATCTTTTTGACGTAAAATATTCTTTCCATTATAATTCCGGAATAAATGGTTTGTGCATTCAATTTTTTGAATGGGGGGATATCCGGGTATGGTCGACTCTCCAATATACTTTTATAGGTACTAGAATCGCCGTCTGCAATTAGTATGTTGGAAATTAAATTCGTTTTTTCGTTAAAAGGATTGACTTGATAGCAAATATTCTTATGAACCAGTATTCTAATTTTTAGTCGTATCGTCATTCCCACCTTGTATAAGTCTCATGTTAAATCAATCATAATCGGTTACAGTGAATTTGAGTAATGTAAATAAAAATAAATAGGTATCTTGCTTCTGTTGCTTTTTTTAAAGCTGCAGAATGAAATGTTTCCTTTTTTTAACGCAACGGTATACACAATCCTTGCGCCCCATTGCTAAACTAAGTAAACAAAAAAAAATGTATAAGTGTCGAATTGAGAACCTCCTTCTTTTTTTGAAGTCGGTTGAAAATATATAATTATTCTACAAACAACTAAAATCTTACATACGTACTTGATAATAAACAAAAATCTTACTTTATGAAAAAAAAATACAAAGCGAATCAAAACTAAGTGGTCGCAGTATAATAATGACTTCGCTGTATGAGCGCTCGACAATCAGGACGCGGGATAAAATTACACAGGTCCTTCCTTGATGGGCGCTTGCGCCGTACTAATCGGTGCCCACTTGCGTATCGTAATTTATTGTAATTTAGACTGATGTTCAAATCAATATTTTGACAAATTTAATGCTAGGATTTTCAAAATAACTGCAGAATTTGATTCTCCAAAGAACACAGTTTCTTTAGAAATAATTTTATTTTTATAATTACTTCGTATTCAAACCAAAAATCACGATTAAAATGCAATGTAAAACTTAAAAATTGGTCTAACGTTTTATTTTTTTTACTAAATAATGGTAATAAAATTCAAGAATCTGTTTCATTAAATGACGACTAAAATATATGTCTGATGCTGAATGTATTTTTTTTTAGCTTTATATATAAGTATTACTCATAGATAATGGACTCTGAAATTGACTCTGCGGCGATTTTTCTGTAAAATGGTTGTGGGGGATCTGTCACTACAGATCAAGCAAGTCACTTTTAGTAAATGTGATACATTAAACGTAAACATAAATGATTGTCCCATGTTTTGAATGTGTTCAATAATTCCTGGGTTTTACTTAAGATGGTAAAAGAGGAGCCCAAAGTCTTAGAAACTCGTGCAAAAGCGTGAAATGGCTCTTATCTAAAAGCCAATTTTAGTTGCCTATGTCACAGTATAAGTATTAGCTACCGTACAGTAGCGACACGCTCCGCCTCCCTCTGAAACCGTTCCTCACCTCTCCCCGCGTCGAACGACTAGCTCTGGAAATTGCATTTTTGTTCGCGCGGCGCGTAGACACGCACACTCACGCACGTATCTGTATAGTCTATTATTTTATTATTAGTGTTCTATGGAGTGTCGCGGGTGTACCTATGTACTGTCCGCCCTTTTTGATTTTTTTAAGTTTTATCTTCAATACAAATACTACCTACCTACCTCAAATGAAACTTTGCAAAATGATAAAATGATATTTGCATAATGATATAATATAGGGTTTTGAAGGTGGCATGCGCCACGGACCTTCAAAACCCTATATTAACCCTATATTATATCATCAGATATAATATCATTGACCACAGACTGATACTGATTAATGATTATATTCAAAGCAACCTTGATTGCTAATATACCTACCGTATGTATATTGTATACACTATCATTAGTGTCGTGTTACTATGGTAATAAGGTGCCATTTCAAAATGAAATTATAATTATCCATGTTCGACATAATATATACCTTTATTCCTATTTGTAGGTACTAATTTATAAACCAACTTACTAATCCAACTCCATTTTAATCACACTTATTACGCTGAGTGGAAATAACTTATATTTTTTAATTGAAACTACCTAATTATCTTAATATTTCATTTAATTAAAAATTAGACGTCTTCATAAATAATTGATGTATTGTTGTTTGTGTTGTTTAATTATTCTTCTTACTTCCTGTCTTTTGCTTCGTCGAACACACATGAGAACAAACAAATATGCAGGCGCGCTTTGATAGAATGTATACAGCTAAGAGTAAGACTGCAATGAGTGCACCGAGATCTAAGAACTTTCTCTTGTAGTAGGGTAAGTCTACAGCAGGAGAGCGCAGGTGACGGGCGCCGCGAGTGTTCACGACGTGGTTCACCCAATGGACCAACTCCTGTCCTGGTTTCACTGGACGGTCGTGGTGAATGAAAGATAACTCCTTTACTTTTTCAGCGTACCTGTACAGAAAGTTGATTTATTTTTTTTGCAATTCTAAATGACGACTTATATGAATAGGATATTTATAGTTAGTCAGTTCGTCTGCATAAACAGGGAATTTAATACGGAGTACTTTAAATATCTCGCTGTCTTTAATAAAACATTTTCTTCCTGACATTTTTGCTACCAACAATTCAAGTTAGAACCTAATATCAAACAGGTCAATTTTCTGTTACTACTTTCGCTTATTATGCAAACACCTTTATGAAGAGTTTTATATATCTTTCTTGTTGAACTAGCTTGTCAAAAATTGAACCAAAGACTTTTGAATTCCTATTTGTTTTGTTTAAAGACACACCTTTTGTTACCAGTAACTTCAAGTATCGATTTCTTAAGGTCATCAGCCATTTCATAAGAAAGGTCTACTTGTAGCGCAAATCCTTTGTTGACTGCTTTGCCCACATTCAAGAACTGGTCAGCGACGACGGGTATACCGATTATTGGTACTCCAAAGTGTATAGCCTCCGTAGTTGACAAAAGACCACCGTGAGTTACGAAGACGGCTAGATTAGGGTGAGCTGAAAGATAAAGAACATATTAAGTCTGACCACCAATCTTACGACTGGTACCAGTCCACCACTATACTTTTTAGTAAGACTATCTTATCAAGGAGTATAATGTTACCCAGTAACTGGGTTCTGGAGACCAGATAGGCGATCGAACCTGACCACAACATAATTGTTAAAAGGTAAGGTATACGATGTTTTCATGAAAATGGTGACCCTTAACCGCTCCAATGTGAGAAGACGAGGCTGATGTTGATAATGAAGATGGTGGAAAAAATACATCTGATACAGAAACTCACAAAGGATTGATTGCTGTGGCGCCCATTCCAGGATGTGAACATTTTTAGGTAGGTTAGGCAAAACCTCTTCAAATTTCCACAGTACAGTCTGCTTTAGGGTTCCAAACATCTTTAGAAGGCTGGCCTTGACTTCATCAGGTAAGTCTTTACTCTTTAAGTTAGAGCCCATGCTAAAGTAAACGACACCATTTTTTGCGTTGTCCATAAGTTTCTTTAAGTCCTATAATTACATTATTATAATTTAACTGTCATAGGTATTTATAGTCATATATCTAATTATCTTGTCGTGTGTCATCTTGTGTAAAATTATTATAGTTTAGTAAAATACGACCTTGAATCAATTAGCAATAATGATTTTTGTATCGGTGTTGTATTTGCTATGACAGGTGGCCCGGATTCACTCAATAACCTTATTCACAACACGGTTGGCGCAGTGGCTGAGCCATCGACTGCTGCGCAGCGTGTTGCGAGTTCGATTCTCGCCCAGGATAATAATATTTGTGTGATGAGCACTTGTGTTTGCCTTGTGTCTGGGTGTTGTTTATCTATATGTGTGTGTATTTAAAGTGTATTTGTGTATTTATATCCGCTGTCTGACACCCATAATACAGGGCTCCCTAGTTTGGGGTCAGGTGGCCATATGTGAAATGTCCCCACATATTATATTATTGTTATTACACATGACTAGGTTCCATCATGCTTACCTCAGACAGCGGCTTCACAGTATCATCAATATGGTAACCTCCGACATACTTGTGGCTCTGTGGAAGAGATGTAGGTCCGCAAGTAGATACGTAAGCGTTTGTCATCATCATAGATGCATTATACCGAACTTCGTCGAAAGTTGATTGTTTTCCTCCACGTTTTGCAATAATTGGAGTAAACAGTGCCGTATACGCACTTTCTTGAATACCATCTAGCCATCTGAAACCAAACCACATCGTTGTTTAAAGTTGACGGTATATCCTTTTCTCCCGTGATGGAATGCACATCTAAATAGTAATTACAAAAGCTGTATCATGACTTACTGCATTACTTACACATATTTCAGAAACTGAATCTTGAATTGAATCCACAGTTCATTCACTCGCTGCAAAAAGTTTAATGGTGGTGAGTACGTAGACATGGCGTCTACTGTATATGCAGGATTTGGTGGTTCGTCTATCAATTGCAGAATCAGCCAGTGAGCTTCCACAGATGACGACCAAATAAGTGGACAATCGAACACTGCAGCAAATCTGAAATTAAGGGTTATTCGGTCCGAGAAGTTACCATATGTAGGACTTGCCAGTTACCCAGTTATTTAAGGAGTTAAAGATATTTTTAGTTTAGTATTATAAAGTACAGCTTGCATACTTACAATATGTGTAAATAATACAACATTTTATTGCTATCTACAAGATGTTTTCCGAATATTTTCAAAATAAAATTCTATTCTATTCTATTCTATTCTAAATTAAAAATCAATTAAAGATCAAGTCTTACTTAAAATACATAACTTTAAATAAAAACCAAAATAATTTAGAAGAACTTGGCGGATATGAATACAGAATATTTGTAACTTCTGAAGTACAATTCCAAAACTTACCCAGCAGATACTTCGTTGAACAACCACTCAGCGATCACTACATCAAAATGTTCTTTAGGATCATTCAATAACCTTTGAACGTTGTTATTCTCAACAGTCTGCTTTGTAATCTCCGTCATCATATACGTCAAGAAAGTGATGCTCAAATCTTCAGATGTTTTGTCCATAATACCTTTCATGTTTCCCATGTCCGCTGTAACCATTTAAAAGGTTTTTTTTTCAAATTTCTCAAAGTCACAAAATATCAACAAACTAATCAAACCAAAGAATGATGGTAAGAGGAAACGGAATTTTTCTTCATATGGATGGCTAAAAGATTGTCCTCTTTTTGTTAGTCTTTATTTTTTAGAAACAGAATAATAGTTCATGTAGTGTTTGTAATTATTTAGACAGCAAGATCGATATAGGGATTGACGACCGTTCATGATGAGGTAATCCAGCCTTAGTATAGGATTTCTGTTAACACTCTAGGGAGATGATCAGCGATTTGGCTCTCCTAATTAACCAGGCGTCACGATTATAGTATAGGACCAAAAAGAAAATGTGAATATTCCTCAGAGTCCTCAGCATATCCGCGGTCATACAGAGTCATACTTAATATAACGGTAAACTTTAGAATATCTTACGTTTTATCAGATCGAAGAGACTGCTGACATCAATTATGCGGAGATTGGCGGATGGATTATTGTTTTTAAATGGTGTTATGTACGTCACCTGAAAGAATATATACGGTGAAGGTTAGGGTTAGGTAACAATAGGCGCTATCGGTAAACAAATCAGTTTTTGTTACTTTTCTTTAGTCTCAGTACGGGTCAGATAAATGTTTGATGCATTGTAGATCAGATTTGTACTGAACAGTGCAATACCCTATTACTCAGCTTGTAATGGGCGTACACACCTGAGGCCATTGCACAAATGAATTAAAAAAGTATTGTGTGTTTGAGTGTGGATTTTATAATTATGTAGATTGGTAAATGCATGATAGTCATCATTTTGGCTAATCTAAAACATGAATACCAAATTGATAGTGTAACAACTTCTATCTACATGAACTATTGTACCAACCTCATGACCAGCATTCAGCAGATGCCTGACATAGCCATCGCCAAGAATTCCGTGACTCTTGGAAGGCAGGGGAAATACCACTAAGATCTTGGAGGCCTCAGAACATGCCAGTATTACAGTGAACAGCAACCAAAACGACTTTATCATCTCCATATTCTGTACAAAGAAAGTATTCAAATTATTTTCTCTTATTAATTTATACAAGTTTTAGAGTCTTATGATCTACAAATAAGACCATTTTAATGTATTACTGTTAAAAATAGTAATCTGCATTGCTAAAAATATTGTGCAAGTAATTTGTGGTCTGAACTTCTTTGATTTGCTGTTTTTTACTAAACGACAAAAAAAATTGCTATAATTTGTATTCTTTCTGTATTTTGCTTTACTGAAATTAGCACAGAAATTGTTTTCGAGTCACTTTAAAACTTAGTTCTTTCATAGAGATTTTTTTCGTGACCCTGCTCTGCGTAGCCTTTTCCCTATATTGGTGTTGGCTTCCAGTCTTACCAGATTCAGCTGAATACCAGTGTTTTATATGGAGCAACTACCTGTCTGATGTCTACAACCTTGTTGCCAGGTAACACGATACCCCTAGGTAAGACTGGTTGACAGAGTTTCTAGCTTCTGACAACCCAACACGGTTGTCGAAGATCTACGAATTATAGCCGGAGCCAATCGTTTGACGTGCTTCCCGAGGTAAGCAGGGGTTTCGGCACAGATTAACTAATAGTTCCTTTTGTTTCGGTATGAAATGGGTGGTCACCCATCCTCGGATCAACAAATTATAAATAGTAATGGACCAAGTATACCTCCTTGAGTTACTCCTGATTCGATTTGTAATGTAACTAGATGAGTATACTCACCATTTCTATTTAATCGAGTATATTTCTACATTTTGTTTAAGATTAGATAAATAACTAGTAAACCAACCAATAATTATCCATCTGATTTCGTAGTTAGTACATTTTTATTTAAGCACATCTTCGTTCACAAAGTCAAAAGCTTTACTCATATGAAAGAAGATCTCTCTGTTCGCTCATTTTTTAAACACGTTTTTTATGTATGTTAGGGTGTCTGCTAGGGTTTTTTACTCTTTTAAAAAGGTATTTTTTGTGAGAAAAAATTATAAATATGCGCCTTAATATGTTTCAAAATAAGTAAATCCGCTCAACGACCTAAATAACGCCTTTTATATATATATATATTTTTGGATTAACAAAATAAAATAAAAAGCCAGCGCAAGTATAACGCAATTAGGCTGCATATTAATTATTACTTTTTAACATATTTTTTATATTCGTTTTTTACACTTCTCCTCCCTGTAAACTTTGACAATGCAAATTCTAACTCGTTGGTGAGCGTAATATTCTTAGCTGCACTTTGCCCGCGACTTCGCCTGCGTGAATGTTCTTGCGGAGGCCTATTTTTTTATTACAAAATATTCCCTATAACACTCAGGGATAACGTAGCTTCCTATTGGTGAAAGAACTTTTGAAGTCGGATGAGTAGTAGTTCGCGAAGATAGCTCGCGGTCGAGATGAATGTAAGGAACTATGATGAATTAAATGCAGTGGACTATATAACAAGTATAATATGAATTCAGAAAAATAAGTAAATATGCTAATACGCCTTACTCACCATCCTTCTTGCTGTACGTCCCGCCAAGGTCATACTTCTAAAATACCGTGTGACCTTGGCGGGACGTACAGCAAGAAGGATGGTGAGTAACGCGTTTAAGATAAGACAATGCGCGCACCCGCGCACCAGCGGCAGTGGACGAGGGGTGCGGGGCAGCGGGGACTCAGCCGGCGCACAGCTGAGCGCGAGCCCCGCAACACACCACCAGTCAGCTGTTGCACGCACTTACGCACGGCTGCGCTCGCGCATTTTCTTGTCTATAATACTAATAATACTATATTTACTATATAGGTATTATTAATATTATTTTAATATTATAAATGCGAAATTAACTCTGTTTGTTACGCTTTCAAGATTAAACAGCTGATCCGATTTTCATGAAATTTGGCATGAAGATAGCTTGAACCCTGGGCAAGGACATAGGCTTAAGTTATACTTTTAAGCAACTTCCTTACCCAATGTCCGTTGGCCACTTAGGTATAATACATACCATTTTAACGTAAAAAAGTAAAAATCTTAATATAATATGATTAGATCATGTTATCAGTAAATTCTGGAATAAACCACTTTTCCAAAAAAATTAGTAGTTAAAAGTCTTTCCGAGAAAAAATATTTAAGCCACCAGATAGAGCGATGTAGATGATTTAGAATATTACCCTATTATTCAGACACTAAAGTTGCGGTAGGCGGCTGTTGCGCTTGGTTTTTTTTTAAATCTGGTCCGTCTCCTTAAACTCTAATTTTTATCATAATAAAATCTTACAATTAATAAACCATTTAAAATATCGAAATTAAAATTAAACTGTTTAATACTGAGGGCTACACACAGGCCACATATCAAAATTTTATCAGTCGAGATTATAGATGATACTCACTCACTTCACAAAAGCTTGCTTAATTATATATATTATTAAAAGAATTTGTTATTTTTTTTTTCAAAACTCCACCTTCGCCTGTTTCCTTTTTAATTCTTCAAGAAAACGCACTAAGGAAGATGCTGGATGCTTTAAATCAATCGAGCGAATGGACATCGTAGTACCTAATATGTGTTATTATAGTTTCTCTATTAGT
Organism: Charanyca ferruginea; assembly: GCA_947361185.1. Lineage (NCBI taxonomy): Eukaryota > Metazoa > Arthropoda > Insecta > Lepidoptera > Noctuidae > Charanyca > Charanyca ferruginea. Next base: position 14,863,211 of record OX376077.1, on the reverse strand, counting down.
TATCATGTAATTAGATATGAGATAACTATTGAAAGATAATTTCAAATGTAAGCAAACAATTAAATTAGTGCATGTACGTGTGTGTACGATCTAATAAATAAATAAAGTGTACCTACAAGCACAGTAAAGATATCTAACAGTATTGCCACTCGTTTAAGGTCACGCGTTTAAGTACCTACGGCTCGCTTTTGTTCGTACGTCCAAAATCCAGTCGGGTTGCCACGCGCTCGCTCAAGTGTACGTATACCACAGATATTTTTTTTCCGATACAGTTTTATTAATAGTTCCGTACGATACTGCGACCGCAGTTTTAATAATGGGTAGTCGTGCAAATTGCACGGCTGTCGAAATAAAACAACCAACAAAAGTTTTTTTTTTTCAAAATATGCACACTATAACCAGCCAACTTTTCAAGAATTTATTATCCATTTATTTTGTTTGTTTCTTTTTTATATATTTTTTTATAATCATAGATCGGAATAGGTAAAGTATTTACTACACACACCGGCAAAATTTCGTTTAGTCCACTCTCGTTATTATTATTATTGAGTAATTTTGAAAAAACATTAACTAGCCGGCCAAGAAGCACCCTGTATAACATGCTAAAGGAAGTGATGTAAGTACATGTTTTCCTAAGGAGTACTTGTTGAAGTTATTTGTTAGATTTAGAATATTAGCGACGATTAGATTTAATAATCGAAATTTACGGGAGGGTAAAAAGTTCATTGACCATTATATTAAAGTAAGGCCATTTGTGATTTTGAATAAATATATATTTTTTTTTAAATGTAAAAACTGTTTTTTATTCACCTATTCTTTTGTGTAATTATTTCATAACATAGACAGCCCTAGCGTTGCGTAATTTGACGCCGGTGATCGCCCGACACCACGTCAGACAACGTAGTAGATACTCTCGAGCGTGTGCGTAAGGTACATTTTAGCGCGCACGAACGGCTGTAGTATTTTTGTAGGTAGTTATAGCGTTAGGTATCTATCTTTTTCTATGGAGTGAACTATCTGTTCCAAAGGAACTATTAGTTAATCTGTGCTACAAGACGTATTCATCTATTATTAGCTCATCGTTATTTATGTATAGAGGTACTTATTATACATTTTATATTTTTAAGGTGTCTCTCTATTTAGGTTCTATGCTATCCCGGAACTAGCAGGGGGTAATTTTTTTAATACTTAGCTGTCTCATTCCTGACACCAAAAACATTTCAGTACCTAAATACATTTTCTTAAAATTCATAAAATTGGAATATTGCCACTTTTATGAAAACGGCCCAATTATTGCCTAGGTTACATTCTTTTGTCAGACTTATAAAAAATTAAAAAATTTAACTAAGAACCTTTTATTCATTTTTTATGTTTAGTCACCGTTATAGAACAAATATTCGTTTTGCTAGTGCACGATGACTTACATTTTTTGCGTTATCACTAATCTGTGATGACGCGTTACGTGTTTCCAATCTTTCATCATTTTACAAATAAAATTGTGCTCGTATTGATCTAAATATTTTTTTTTATTATTATCTGGTGTTTTACAAAAAGAAAATATTTTATTTAGGATTTTTCTGAAAAATATCTTTAAAAGTAAATGGAAGTTTTTTATTTGTTCATCATCATCATCAGCCGGAAGACGTCCACCTTCGAACAAGTGAATATATTATACAAGTCAACTCTTGAAGTTTAGATAAATAGTATTATTGTTATTATATTTATTATATCAGACAATTTTGTTCCGCAACAATATTCCATTAATAGTCTTCAAATATAAAAATAATACTAATCAAATAAATTATATTTCAATAAATCGCTTTAATTAAAAATAACAACAAATGACAGTTAAAATTGCAATCAATTAAATTGGACATAAATATATATTTTTTTTTATTATTAAAATTAAAAATATCCCTCAATTACGTTAAAATTATAAATTAACTTCCTATAAAACGTGAATTCCTTTGGTGAAAGAAAACAATTAATTCAAAAACAACATAACTATTCACTTCAGCCGAAAGAAATGTCCGTATGGGGTCGGACGTAAAGAATAGCACCATCCCATAATCTTCCCGTGGGTGTCGTAAGAGGCGACTAAGGGACGTACCAGAGAATGGGCAGCAGCGTTCTTTGTGCATTTGTATCATTGATAATGCGATCGCCAACCCGCCTGCCAAGCGCGGCGATTATGGCAACCCCCCCCCCCCCCCCCCCTTGGGGGACGCCTGTGTCGTCTTTCGGCTGATAACTATTCAACAAAAGCAAAACCAGCAATAAGCATCCGATTATTCAATCGAGATGAAAATAGTTATCAATCTCGATCGATTAAAGAAACGCACTAAGGAACATGTTGGATACTTCAAATCAATCGAGTTAATGGAAATCGTAGTACCTAATATGTGAGTGTGTGTGTATGTGTGTGTATATGTGTGTGATTATTCGATCGAGATTAACAGTTCGAGATCGAGAGTAGTAGTTAATCGGAGTGACATAAAATATCAATACGGCTGACGGCAGTATCAAATGGCATCACGTGTCTTCAAATACAATTTTTATTTAAATATAATTTTTAAATACTACAACTACAACCATACTTTAATTAATTAATGTAACTTCCTCTGGGACAACTTTAAAAATTATTTGTTTTACTCAGAGTTAAAACAAATTACGAATGACTGTAATAAGCGAATATGTGATAATTTTAATTAAGTACTAAGTATATCTATATGATTTGTTTTCTGTAAGAAATGAATAATATTTTAAAAACACTGCTTCTGTAATATATGTTTAATATATCTATACTTCAATACTAATATTATAAAGAGGAAAACTTTGTTTGATTGTAATGAATAGGCTCAAAAACTACTGGACCGATTTAAAAAATTCTTTCACCAATCGTAGCTACATTATTCACGAGTAACATAGGCTATATTTTATTTTGGAGAAAAATAGGGTTCCGTAAGATATTTGGGTTTTTCGGCCACAACGTGTAAAAAATCAACCAGAAAAGTTACTTATTTTGCGTACGCTGCCTAAACTATAAAAGATAGAACCACAAAATGTTCTAATTAATTGTTGATCTTATAAATATCTACAAAAAAGTCCGCGACACACTATATCTATCTATGTCGAGTGAGGCACAACAGCCATTTTTTTATTTAAAAATCTTGAATTTTTTTTGGACTACATTTAAACGCGATTATTTTAGTCATGCTATTAATCCTTATCAAAATAAATTATTTCATCACTAAGTACAGTTTATGTAGATAATATTTGAATAATTAAAATTGAACGTTTGGTTTTGAAGTTATGGCGAAATTGAAATATTACGATTTCTGCTGCACGGCGCGTTGCGAAGTGAGCGTCACCAAGGCGGGGGTGCGCGTGCGGGAGGGGAGTTTAGATCTATGAGTAAGGTACCCGCGCGGCTCAGTCGTAATGAATAAACTCCAAAAACTACCGGTCCGATTTCAAAAATTCTTTCACCAATCGAAAGCTACATTATCGCTGAGTAACATAGGCTATATTGTAACGCGGACGAAGTCGCGGGGAAAGTGCTAGTATTATATATTTATATATATGTATTACACAAAAGTAAATATCTCTTGTTGGAAAAACTAAGAAAATTTCACAGGCACAGTTTGAGTTCTGCATTCAAGGTTTTTCATAATCACTGTTGTATGCATACCTATGTAGCTACTTAAGTACAAAGTACAAGATTTAATAAAAACAAAACTCATAAATTTTATACAATTTATTTTAACAAATTAAAATTATAAAAAATACAACAATCTAAATTAATTATTCTTCTTACTCCCTGCCTTTTGCTTTGTCGAACACACACGTGAACAAACAAAGGCGCAGGCGCGCTTTGATAGAAAGTAAACAGCTAAGAGTAAGACTGCGATGAGCGCAGCGAGATCTAAAAACCTTCTCTTGTAGTAGGGTAAGTCTGCAGCAGGAGAGCGCAGGTGACGGGCGCCGCGAGTGTTCGCGACGTGGTTCACCCAATGGACCAGCTCTTGTCCTGGTTTCACTGGACGGTCGTGGTGGATGAAGGATAACTCCTTTACTTTTTCAGCATACCTATAAGGTAAAGTTTCTTTTTAACAATTGCAAGTTGCCATTTATTTTAACAAGCTTTTTATAGTCAGTCAGTCCGTCTGCATGAACAAGGAAGTTAATACCGAGTTCTTTAAATATGTCGCTATCTGTAATGAAACGTTTTCTTCCTAACATTTTTGTTCTGACATGATCCGAATAATTCAAATTAGATTGTAATGTTGTTGTTTATTATTAACTATTTCTGTTACTTCTTTCAATATTTACACAAAAACCTTTTTGATGTGTTTTGTTACCTTATCTTATCAAAAGTTTTGTTTAAAGGCCCTAAATTCACACACCTTTTGTTACCAGTAACTTCAAGTATCGATTTCTTGAGATCATCGGCCATTGTATAAGATAGGTCTACTTTCTGCGCAAATCCTTTATTGACTGCTTTGCCCACATTCAAGAACTGATCAGCGAAAACTGGGATACCGATGATTGGTACTCCAAAGTGTATGGCCTCTGTGGTTGACAGGAGACCACCGTGAGTTACGAAGACTGCCAGGTTAGGATGAGCTAAAAAATTAAAAGAAATTAATATTAAATTAAAGTAAGTATTTCATTAAAATTTCGTTACGAGCAGCCAAAAGCCCAAAAGTCTGACAAGCACCCTTAGTAGAATTATGTTAGTATTATATCATTTGTGGTAGAATGGTGCAAGTCTACCACGATACCCTATGGTAAGACTGTATTATCAAGAGGTAATTAATGTATTACCCTGTAACTGGGTTGTTCAGATCAGATAAGCAGTCGCTTATCTGATCTGACCAAGCAATTAGTAGCATAAAAGCAGTCGCTTTTATGCTACTAATTGCTTGGTGTATCTTGGTGTTCATAGTCTTAATATCTATTAAGACTATGAAAATGTATGATATGATAATTTCATGACAAAAAGTGATCCCTAATTTGACTGGAGAAGACGTGGCCGATGTCGACAACGACGATAGTGGAAAAGACACAATCAATACCGAAACTCACAAAGGATTGATTGCTGTGGTGCCCATTCCAGTATATGAACATTTTGAGGCAGGTTAGGCAAAACCTCCTCAAATTTCCACAATACAGTCTGCTTCAGGGTACCGAACATCTTCAGAAGGCTGGCCTTGACCTCGTCAGGTAAGTCTTTACTCTTTAAGTTAGAGCCCATGCTAAAGTAAATCACACCATTCTTTGCGTTGTCCATAAGTTTCTTCAAGTCCTAAAATTCCATTATTATAATTTAACTGACGTAATATATAGATTAATATCTTGCGTAAATTTAACTTTAGTAAAATTTGACATTGAATCAATTAGAAATGCTGATGGCAGGAGAACCTTATTACACTTCAAGTAAATGACAAGGTGCTTGCTTACCTCAGGCAGAGGCTTCACAGTATCATCAATGTGATAACCTCCGATATACTTGTGGCTCTGTGGAAGAGATGTAGATCCGCAAGTAGATACGTAAGCGTTTGTCAGCATCATGGATGCATTGTACCGAACTTCATCGAAAGTTGCTTGTTTTCCTCCACGTTTTGCAATAATTGGAGCAAACAGTGCCGTATACGCACTTTCTTCAAGACCATCAAACCATCTAAAACCAAATCACGACTTGTACTCTACTCCCGTGGTAAAACGTAAAACTATATAAATATTAATTACGAAATCAGTATCATAACTTATAGCATTACTTACACATATTTCAGGAACTGAATTTTAAATTGAATCCACAGCTCATTCACTCGCTGCAAAAAATTTAATGGTGGTGAGTACGTAGACATGACGTCTACAGTATATGCGGGATTTGAAGGTTCGTCTATCAATTGCAGAATGAGCCAGTGAGCTTCCACAGATGACGACCAGATAAGTGGACTATCGAACACTGCAGCAAAACTGAAATTAAGGGACGTTATTAGGTCTGCAAAATTAGAATATATTCGATTTTCCCGTTACCCAGTCAATCAAGGAGTTAAAGCTTTATTTAGATTATTATTATAATTTTAGGTTTAAATAAAAGTACAGCTTGCATACTTACAATACGTGGTATGACACAAAATTTTATTGTAATAGTACAAGTTTTCGTATATTTTTAATTAATCAAAAATCAATAATTGAGCAGAACTAGGCGGATATGATTACTTGTAACTTCCGAAGTTCAATTCAATAACTTACCCAGCAAATAAATCGCTAAACATGCCTTGCATACTTACAATACGTGGTAATGATACAAAATTTTATTGTTATCTACAAGTTTTCGTATATTTATAATTAATCAAAAATCAATAATTGAGCAGGCGGATATGATTACTTGTAACTTTCGAAGTTCAATTCAATAACTTACCCAGCAAATATATCGCTAAACATCCACTCAACGATCACCACATCAAACTGTTCCTTAGGATCATTTATTAGCTTTTGAACATTGTTATTCTCAACTGTTTTCTTTGTTATCTCTATCATCATATAGGTCATGAAACTGATGCTCAAATCATCAGATTTTTTGTCCATAATACCTTTCATGCTTACGATGTCCGCTATAATAATTAAAAAGTTTTTGTAATTAAACAAAGTCACTTACTAAAATATCAACTAACTATTCAATCCAAAGTAATATTAATGTTTACATCGTAAGGATGGCTAAAAGAGTGTTCTTTATATGTCACTCTTTATTTTCTCAGAATTAAACCTCATGTAGAGTATTTATTTATTTATTTATTAAAACTTTATGCACAAAATGTAAAAAAAAAACACTGTACAAAGGCGGACTTAATGCCTTGGGCCTTTAATGTATACGCGTAACGTATACTCTACATGAGGTTTAATTCTGTTAATAGCCAAAGTGCGGCTACATGCTGTTAAACTTAGATGTATCCTACTTATCTTCGGTTAGAACGAGGTTTAGCCTTTATCAACGCGGCTAAAACTAGGTGCAACCGCCACCCGCACACCCGGCATCAGGGGCACTCCAAGGTTCGGTTTGGTTATGTTCTTTTAAACCCTGCAGACAGAAAAAGGAGCCCCGGTCAGCGGGGCTCCGTCGTCCTACCGTCGACCGTCTCCTTCAGCTCAATGGTTTGGTCCCCAAGTCCCGAACTGGCAGGCTACACCTAGTTCTAGTCGGTTAAAACTAGGTGTAGCTGCACTTCGAGTTTTAGCCGTAACATATTTATTTATGTGATATATGATTACTCAAACAGCAAGGTCGACATAGGGACTGACGACTCTGCATGAGGTAAGCCTGCCTTGGATTATCTGTTAACACGGTTAACACCCTAGGGTGATAATCATTGATTTGGCTCTTCTGGTAGGTTTAAAAAATGTTAATAACATCCATAGTCCTCAGCATATCTGTGGCCATCTAGAGTACTCTACTCTGTAGGCTTTAACATAACCGTAAACGTTACAAAATCTTACGTTTCATTAGTTCGAAGAGACTGCTGACATCAATTATGCGAAGTTTGGCAGATGGGTTATTGTTCGTAAATGGCGTTATGTACGTCACCTGAAAGAAGAGACACGCAAGTACAGTCTTTAAAATTAAACGTGAATAAAGCAGTTATTGTTACTTTTCATTAGTTCCAGTTGGGGACCGCTAAGAGTTTGAGGCGCTGTAGACAAGATTTGCAGTAAACGGTGTATAGTTACAGTACCCTATTACTCTGCTTGTAATACGCATAGACACCTGGATTAATAGCATAAGAAAGCAATGTATTGGTGTGTTTGTGTGTGTAATTCATAAATTGTTTAGTAAATGCATGATAGTCATTATATTTGCTAATCTCAAATATTGTCAGCTCTGTCCATACAAATGTTAACCAGTAGGTACTGACCTCATGTCCAGCATTCAGCAGATGCCTGACATAGCCATCTCCAAGGATTCCATGACTCCTCGAAGGCATTGGAAATACCACCAAGATCTTGGCAGCCTCGGAATATACCAGTATTACGCTGAACAGCAACCAAAACGACGTCACCTTCTCCATTTTCTGTAGAAGTATTAAAATGATTTACATTTAATGAATTAAACAAGCTAAAGAGTGTTAAAATCTTACAGATGAACTCAAACTCAAACTCAAACTCAAATCATTTATTTCAAATAAACCATTTACAGGCACTTTTGAATTGTCAAGGAGTCAGTCAGTCAAAAAGTTGCAGCTAGTTGCTCGTTCCAAACAGTAGGTTTCTATGGAGAAGAACGAGCAAGAAACTCCATGAACACTCTTTTAAAATCAATAGAATATTCAAATTTAGGTTACATCATTCATGTTGAATCTAGAGGTACAATGTGAGAACAATGTAACAAGTTGTGCACGTTAAAAGAGGTCTAGTGGCAATGAAATTAGACAATTCAAAATAAATTTAAAATAACCGAGGCAGCTAAGAGATGACCAGTCTCAACTGACGGCGCCCGTTCACGAACATGACGCACGGATCAGCACCATTTAGTTCAACCATTTTGAAGGGACCTAAATGATCCAACACATGCGCCACCATCAGACGGACATTCAAGTGAGCATGACAAACACTCAACCGCCAGGGCATATTCAAGTCAACGAAAGACATCTCGTAAATGGTGGCTTTAAAGTACATAGTGCTCACATGTATGTGCTATGCAAAATTATATAATACTAATAGTTTGAGTTTATACAATGCAAAGATAATGTAGTTCTACATCTTCAGCAGCTCCAAAAAATAGTCACCAATGCTAATCAATAAATCTATGAACCCTTATGGCTGTGGAGCTAGACCAGCATCTAGCCAAGCATTTTTATCAGTGATGTAATCATCCAATTTATAATATGCTCGGCTGCATAGTGTGCGTTTAATATAGGACTTAAATTTTGTCTCATTAAGTTGAACAATTTGGGGAGGTATTTTATTGTAACACTTTAGACAGAACCCCATGAAAGACGAATCTACTTTAGCCAGCCTGAAACCTGGTTGAACTAGTTGGTCCCTGTTTCTAGTACTATAGTTATGTCTGTCACTTCTTTTACCAAAAAGATGCAGATTTTTTCTAGCGTAAATAATGTTTTCATAAATGTATTGACACAATGTTTTGAACAATTGATAATATTTAAGTTATAAGCACTACTAACAAATATTGTAAACCAAGATTGTCTGATATAATAAATAGAAATTATAGATTGTTTTAAAAACTTAGGTTTACATATCAGTATTACAGTCGTCATTAAATGATACTTACTCACTTTAACACATAGAATAATGATAAATATTTCTTTTATAATTTGTATTTTTGTTTAAAATTTTGGCACCACTTGTTTTGTTTACAATTCTTCAAGAAACACACTAGGGAAAACGCTGGATGCTTCAAATTAAACGATCGAATGAATATTATTGTAGTATCGTTTTTATCATATTATGATTACACGTGAGATAACTATTCAAAGATAATTCCTAAAGTAGACAATACATTCATTTGTTGCACGTATGATTCAGTTAAAAATAAAAGTTATCATGAGTACTAAACTTTTATTATATTTATATTTAAGCATGTTTTGGAATCTGCAGTCGGATGCCAACAAGGTGATCCTCTTGGGCCAGTTATTTTCAGTTTGGCTATTCATCCTATAATACAAAAACTAAATTCCAAATTTAACGTATGGTATTTGGACGACGGAACCCTAGGAGGTGATATAGACACCGTTTTGAAAGATTTTCAACTCCTGAAACAGCAATTTGAATCTATTGGCCTAGACCTGAATCCCTCCAAATGTGAAATTTTTATTTGTGACAATACCGACAGACAAACGATTTTAGATAAATTTAATGCAGTAGCTCCACAGATCAAAATTTTAGAAAAAAGCTCACTGCACCTCCTAGGTTCCCCAATTTTGGAAGATAGTTTTGCACCTTTCATTGACGAAAAAATCAGACGTTTTGACGATATTTCGGATAGACTCTCCAAAATTAATTTACATTCGGCATTTACCCTCATCAGATATTGTTGTTTTGGTCCAAATTTCATGTATTACCTTCGCTCTTCACCTTTATGGCAGCAGCCACACCTTTTGGACAAAATTGATCAAATTATTAGAGATACACTAACTACAATTCTTAATGTGGCCCTGGATGACCGAGCGTGGCTCCAAGCCACACTGCCCATTCGTTTTGGTGGTCTCGGGGTCCGCAAAATTTCCAGTGTTAGTTTGCCGGCGTTCCTGTCCTCCGTCCACAGCACCGAAAAGTTAACCACAAAAATCTTATCCTCGTCACTGGTTGACTTTGAAGTGCCGTGCTTGACTGATGCGGTGAACGCCTGGAAAGTGGCTTGCCCAAGTACGGTTCGGCCCGTGAACCCATCTTCCCAGAGACAGTGGGATGAGCCGCTCTGCAGGTTAGTACGGAATAAACTTATTAATACGTCCACCAATTCTGCTGAGCGTGCCCGCTTGCTGGCTGTGGGTGAGTGGGAGTCGGGCCTCTGGCTTCAGGCACTGCCGTCACCTAACATAGGTACTATGCTCAGTGACACTACATTCCGGCTCGCTACATGCCTACGTCTGGGCGCACCTTGCGGGGCTCCGCATCGCTGTCAATGTGGTGAAGTTGTCGACTGCCTCGGTCACCATGGCCTTTCCTGCTGTAAGAGCGCAGGCCGGATAGCACGGCACGCCAGCATTAATGACATCATCCGTCGTGCTCTTGCCTCCGCCGGCGTGCCAGCTGTGTTAGAACCTAATGGCTTGGCACGTGACGATGGTAGGAGACCAGATGGAATGACCATAATGCCGTGGAAGTTGGGTAGACCTTTGGTGTGGGATGCAACTTGTGTCGACACCCTTGCGCCATCCCATCTTCCTAGCACGTCGTGTTGTGCTGGGGCGGCTGCTGCGGGTGCCGAAAACCTCAAACGGCGTAAATATAATAACCTTCTTGGAAGTTATATCTTTGAGCCGTTTGGGGTTGAAACACTAGGGCCATGGGGTCCGAGTGCTCACCTTGTTTTTAAAGACATTTCTAAGCGGCTGGTCGACTCTTCACGTGACCAGAGGGCTGGCCTTTTCTTGGGCCAAAGAATTAGCATTGCCATTCAACGTGGTAATGCTGCTAGCCTTCTGGGCACTTGTCCCATTGTGAGCGATGCGGACGAGTTTTTTGATGCCCTGTGAGCCGTCCATTGTACATAATATATATTTTTTTTTTTTTTTTTTTATTTATTTTAAGCTTTGTACATATTAATTCTTTTAAATGTTGTAAATATGATGATTAAAGAACTGATTGCTAAAAAAAAAAAAAAAGCATGTTCCAACTTATTATGTTCTTTTTTTTAAGGTTTCTCTTAGGTCTAACTTCTATGCTAGCTAGCTCGGATCAAGTTCCCGAAATTTGTACAGGGTTTTTTTTTTCAATACCTTGCTCTTTTCTTTTTCTTGATACCAAATTCTATACGTCATTACATTTTCTTGAAATTGGCAAATTTTTTCGAACGATGCCACTTTTTTGAGAACTGTCTAATAGTACATTAAACATTTAAACTTGTGATCGAAACTTTAATTGGTATTTGACTGATCCATCCTCAAGGTGCGAGCATACTCCATACACGATCAAACTGGTGCTTAAATAACCCTGAAATTATTCATCATCATCAGCCGGAAGACGTCCACTGTTGAACGAAGGCCTCCCCAGTGGGGGGGGGGGAGTTGCCATAATCCCCACGTTTGGCAGGCGTCTTGAGGATCGTAGTGAAGTTGTTAAATACACGGAAGCCGCTGCTGCCTGACCTCCGGATTTTCCCTTAGTCGCCTTCGACGACACCCTCGACACCCCACGGGAATCTCTCTCATCTATTTTTTTTTTATTTTTTTATTATTTTTAAAATGTTTAATCATCGCGAATCAACAACTACTCATTTTGCTAGTGCACGATGACTTCCTAACTTTTGTGCATGATCACTAATATTCCGTGATCTTTCATCATTTTATACTTTATTGTGCTTTTAATAATTTTGTAACAAATATTTACTATGTATTTGTAAATACTCCATGATGAAATGTAAACTATCAGGAGCATTTCGCTATTTTTGCCATATTTCTTAATTTTATTAATGAAAATATCAAAACAACTTAAATAGCTTTGCTGTTATTGATTTATATCTAACAATTTGAAAAAAATATTCTGCTTAATATTAGGATTGTTTACTAGAAAAACTATTTCATTTAGGTAAATTCTGAAATTTGTTTAAAAATAAAAGAAAATTATATACTCCTAATATAGATACAAAACCATTGTTTTGTGGCTTTCGTTTTTTTGTACTTTCATTCTGGACATAGAAGTTTTTTTAAAAACACATTTTGTTACTTCTAATGTGTTTTTCACTAAATTTAAACGTAAAACGTTTAAAAACACATTTTGTTACTTCTAATGTGTTTTTAAAAAAACTTCTATGTCCAGAATGAAAGTACAAAAAAACGAAAGCCACAAAACAATGGTTTTGTATCTAAGAGTATATAATTTTTTTTCTATAATTAACATTTTATAAAATTATGTCTATAATAAGAGTATATAAAGTTTTTTCATAGACATGTTTTTTTTTGCTCGGACAGGATCGTAGACTTTAAAAAAAAATTCTATTCCGGTTATTACCTACTAATAACAGTTTTTGCATGTTCTAATTGTGCATTCAGTGCTCTTGTGTTACTATGGTAGGTAGGTATGCATGGTCAACGAACATTTGATAAGGAAGTTGCGCAGTAGTAGGCGTATAGGTACCTAAGGCAAGGCAAGGCAATCATCAAGGTAGGCTAGGCATCACTACAGAGATTTGGACACTATTCTGATAGTATTTCACCTTTTTTATATTTTTGTAACTTTGGTTCATAAGAGTTCCTCAAGTTTTTAGCAATACGCTTTTGTGTGAATATAGAATTAACATTAATATTAATTGTATCCACTTTTATAAACTTATTGTTTTTAAGTATGTACAATATTTACAAGAACAATAAAATAGAAAACCTAAAGTATTAAACTAAAAACAAACTCAATTGTTGTCAACTTATTGTTCTTGTTAATATTGTACATACTTAAAAACAATAAGTTTATAAAAGTTAGTACCTATACTTAAACTAAACTCAATTATTTTGATATTGTATCCAAAAATGTTTGCATTTTAGTGTGTTCATTCTTATGATATGATAAAATGTAGTAATTATTTCCAACTTTAAGCAGCCCTTAAAACAGCTGCAACAAAAACCGGATCCATAACTAAAACTGGAATACGTGTTCCATAACAAACTTTCGCACTACAAGTGACACAAATCAATAAAGCAGCATTAAATGATACCAGGTGTGTTGTCGAACTCAAAATAATTTATTTATGTTTCTAGTATAGTGTTCTTAACTTAAATACGCCCAAAAACGGGTAATTTTAATCCATGTTTGCAACTTTCTCTAGGACTAGTTTAAAATTTGTTAACAACCTTCGAAATTAAATCAAATTACGAACAAATTACGAATAACTAGAACAAACATATTTTCAATGGTTTTAATAAAGTACTTTTACATTTTTACGTAGGAATTTCTTCTGTACAGTGGGTAAGTTTACAACACAAACCACCCGACCCGGACAAAGACCCATTTTTAGCTATTCGACCAGACGAGCAGCCTTCTATGACAGTAGTCATCGTTGTAGATTTCCTGAGAGATGCGTACTCGCATTGAACGTTCTCTCAGGAAATCTGATATCCATATTCATATCAGAATTAGAAATAAAATTAATTAATAAAACAAAAATCATCTATTTTATCCAATTTGTTCTAAACAAATTAATTTATAATCTTAATTAATTTAATTATTCTTCTTACTCCCTGATTTTTGCTTCATTGAACACACACGAGAACAAACAAACGCGCAGGCGCGCTTTAACAGAATGTATACAGCTAAGAATAAGACTGCAATGAGCGCAGTAAGATCTAAGAAGCTTCTCTTGTAGAAGGGTAAGTCTAAAGCAGGAGAGCGCAGGTGGGGGGCGCCACGAGTGTTCACGACGTGGTTCACCCAATGGACCAGCTCCTGTCCTGGTTTCACTGGACGATCGTGGTGGATGAAGGATAGCTCTTTCGCTTTTTCAGCGTACCTGTTAAAAAATAATTAATAATCGTCATTATCAGATTGAAAAGCATAAAAGAAGGAGTCTGTCAGATAAATACATTTAATGTAGCTGTTAACGACCTAACTAAAGGTTGTAAAATGAAAGTAAAGAGTGACTGTAAACTTATAATCTGATTCTAAAGGACAATACAATGTTGGGTTAAACTTCAATAAAACAAGTATGCGCGCGCGTCGTCGACCGTATTCGGTGCTGGAGTGCGGTGCGGGAGGCCGTTAGCCGCCGCTGCCGCGGTGTCGTCCCGCGTCGCGCCGCGCCCTCCACGCGTCCCCTGGCGCGGTCCATGATCACGCCTTGCGTGCGTGAACATCCTCCCCGGGTTGAAGCAATCAATCTAGAGGAAGTGGACAAATATTATTAAAGGAACGTAGTAAAGTCCCCTTCTTCGTTTTCAACTCAACCACACGCGTTGTCCCGTCGTTCCCCGGGAAGACCTTCGTGACACGTCCCAGTGGCCACAGTAGTGGCGGTTGTCCTTTCTCTTTGATGAGAACTAACGTTCCCTCTGCCAGTTGTCCTGTAGATGACATCCATTTTGTCTTCTGCTGGAGCAGAGAAATATATTCTAAATGGAACCGCTTCCAAAAATGTTGCTTTATATGCTCCACTCTGTGATAACGCTCCAAACGGCCGATGTTTGTGTCAGTCACCTGTGGATGCGGAACAGCCATAAGTGATCGTCCAATCAGGAAATGTGAAGGAGTGAGGACAGTAAAATCTAGTGGATCAGAGGAAAGTGGTGTGAGAGGACGTGAATTAAGAACAGCTTCTATTTGTGTCAAACAAGTGACCATTTCCTCGTATGTGAAATGTGTTAACTGTAGTAGTCTTTTTAAGTGGTGCTTAGTGGAACGAACGGCAGCTTCAGCAATGCCGTTGAAATGTGGAGAGTATGGAGGGGCAAAGTTAAATTCAATACCCTTTTGTGCAACTTCGTAAGAGATATTTGAATCTTGTAAGAATTGTTCCAGTTCATTACAAGTGCCTGTAAAATTAGTACCGTTATCGGATAAGATGCTCTTGGGTTTGCCACGACGAGCAACGAAACGGTTTAAAGCGGCCATATAGCCTTCCTTAGTAAGGTCTGTAGCGAGCTCGATATGAACAGCTTTGACTGCAAGACACACAAAGATGCATAAATACGCCTTTACAAGCTTACACCCTCGCCCCTTTCGATCAGCTATCAATATTGGCCCGGCATAGTCGACACTGCAATTCAAAAATGGGAACTCCAAGTGAGTTCTATTAGAGGGCAACTGTCCCATGATTGGTTGAACATTTTGACATTTATATTTAAAACATTTAATACAGTGTTTCACAATAAATTTTGAGAGATTTCTGCCGCCAAGAGGCCAATACATTTGTCGTATATTTGCTATCAACAACTGAGGGCCAGCGTGTAACAAATCCTTATGATATTTATAAAAGATGATTTTAGTGACATGATGTTTAGAACATAGTAAAACTGGATGCTTAATATTGTAATCATAAGGAGAATTATCAAGTCTCCCTCCTACACGAATGAGACCATCTTTGTCAACAAAGGGACTTAAAGAAATGAGTCTATTCTTACGAGGCAAAGTCTTGTTAGATTTAAGAATAATATATTCTTTAGAAAACATTTCCATTTGTGCTTGACGTAAGATAAAATTTAAGGATTCTTGAAGTTCTTGATTTGATAATGGACTTTTTGATTTGGTTTTATTTTTTAAATTATAAACAAATCTAAGTACGTAGGCGACCACTCTTTGTAAATGATTTAGATTTGAATATTTATGAAGTAATGTATTAATGAATGATGGGATTTTGTGAGAGGAATGATTTTGTGAGTCTGTGAGAAACGAATGTTCTGTGAGGTTAGGTGAGATGACCTCGGGCAGATCCCGTTTCACACTTTTATTGGGCATAGCTGGCCAGTCTTTTTCGTGTTTTAACAAAAATTCTGGACCTAACCACCATAAAGAACAGTCGCTTATTAGGTCAGCCTTCAGCCCACGAGAAACTAGATCTGCTGGATTGGCTCTAGACGGCACGTAACTCCACGTATGACCTGCAGTGCTCTCCTGTATCTCATTGACTCGATTGCGCACGAAAGGTTTTAATAGGCTCGGTGAAATTGCTAGCCAACTCAACACTATGGTTGAATCGCACCAAAAACGGCATTGAGTCACAGGCAAAGTAATAGAACTCTGAACCTTAACACACAGTCTTGCGCCTAACAACGCCCCACAGAGTTCGAGACGTGGAATAGTAGTGGGCTTTATTGGTGCTACACGATTTTTCGATGCAAGAAGTTGTACCTTAACTGAGCCCTGCCTGTTCACCGACCGGAGGTAGACGCAACAACCGAAAGCTCTCTCTGATGCGTCTGTAAACACATGAATTTCATGAGATATAGCATTGTCACATACGACCCATCTTGGAATTTTTAGATTATTTAAACATGGAAGAGTGTTAACAAAATTGTACCAAAACTTGCATATGGGCTCTGGCACCTGCTCGTCCCAGTCACACTTGGCTAACCACAATTTCTGCATTACGATTTTCGCCTCGACTACACACGGACCAACCAAGCCTAATGGGTCAAATATTTGACTAATGACTGATAAAATTTGGCGTTTAGACACCTGTTTCTCAGCATCAATACAAATAGAAAACGCTAAATAATCTGCCTCGCACATCCAACGTAAACCTAATGTTTTCGATGCCACGTTCTTGTCTTCAGACAATTTTAGACAATCCAAAACTGTTGAACTATTACAAACCTGATCTAAAATTAACGAATTATTAGATTGCCATTTTCTTATATGAAAATTCGCTGATGCTAAGACAGAAATAACCTCCTTGACCATTTCTACTACGTCTGAAACTGAATTACCACCTGACAGGTAATCGTCGACGTAGAAGTCACGTTCAATTGAAGACTTGGCGGTTGTGTTGGTAGCGGCATTAGCCAGGCTGACTAAGCACTTTGTCGCTAAATATGGAGCAGAAGCTGTGCCGTAGGTCACAGTATTAAGACTGTACGTCTTTAACGGTAGTGTTGGATCTGCCCTGAAAATGATTTGCTGCAAGGCACGCTGTGAAGGCGTAACAGCAACGGCACGATACATCTTAGCTATGTCTCCTGAGACGACATATTTGTATTGCCGAAATCTTAACAGGATTGATAACAGGTCTTCTTGGATAGTCGGGCCAACCATCTGGATTTGATTGAATGACACGCCCGACGTGGTTGCCGCTGAGGCATCGAAGACTGCTCGTAGTTTTGTTGTCGAGCTGGACTCTTTGACGACCCCATGATGAGGCAAGAAATACTCAACATTATCACCTGAATGAGGCTTCCTAGACGTCCGATTTTCTGTCATGTGGCCAAGGCGCTCGTACTCTTGCATGAAGGCAACATAATGCTCCTTGAAACTTGGATCACGCAGGAAACGACGCTCCAGTGATAGAAATCGACGCTTAGCCATCTCAAATGACTCACCTAAAATGTTAGGATTGTCCTTTAAAGGAATAGTCACAACGAAACGACCCTGATCATCCCGAGTAGTATTATGACGAAAACTTTCTTCGCACGTACGTTCCTCTAGTGACAAAGTATGCTTGGATGGTACAGAGTCTGATTCCCAAAACCTGTTGAGGTTACTATTTAATTCATCCATAGTCACGTTGCAGTAGTGTGATTGTTTAGTAGAGGATGAACGCAATGGAACTGGTCCTGAAACTATCCATCCTAGTGTTGTTGCGTGAAGTTTGGGTTGATTCCTACCTAGGTTTATTGATGCGGAGCCCAAGACATTCCAAAATACTTCCGCACCAACAAGAATGTCTATTACAGACGGAATATGGAAAGATGGATCAGCTAATTGAATGTCTGTTGGAATATTGATGTTGCCAATATCTATAGCCGATGACGGCAATATCCTAGTAATTTCTGGCAATATGATACATGTGATGGTTTCCCTGTAGCCACCATTCCGAGCTTGAATTGTAAACCTACAAGACTGTGTGCTATTAGATGTTTGCTTGTTTATACCTGATATTGTGGAGTTAGCGTGACGTCTAGGCAATCCCAGCTTGTGACACAATGTTTCAGTGATAAAATTGGCTGTGCTACCGTTATCAAGCAGGATCCTGGCGTCGAACTTCTCACCTCGGTTGCTGACCACTGTCACCAGAGCTGTGGAGAGTACAATAGAACGGGTAGTACTATCTGCAGTGTCACTTGACAAGACAACGTTTTCAGACGTGCCCTTTTGTAATTGTGCACCTCCAGAAACGTCGGCAAGTAAGCTAGGTAAAGCAACACTAGGCATTGGATCTTGTACATTTGAATTAGACTGTTCTACGTGTAAAAGCGTGTTGTGTCTACGGTTACAATATTTACAGTGAGACAATTTACAACGTCTACTTGAATGCCCAAGACGTAGACAATTAAAGCACACATTAAGCTCCTTCACCTTTGCCAAACGATTTTCTAGTGGCAATTTACGAAACTCCTCACACACATACATAAAATGATCCTTTTTACACAATGGACATTTATAATCTTTTGTTGATTTTTTATTATTAGTTTTGTTTTTGATTAAATTATCGTTTTTGTTAGTATTCTGTATGTCTACTATGTAACTGTTACTGCTACTGTCTACCGTTTCCTTTGCCGATCCACTATGTTCAACCGTTTCTAACAAGTCAGCCCTCCTACTAATAAAGGAGCAAAACTCTGACAAGGTTGGAGATTTGGGTAAAGTATTGCGATATTCTTCCCAGTCTCTATTTGTAACTTTGTCGAGTCGACTACTCATCATAAAAACTACTAGTGTACTCCACTGGTCAGTGGGTTCGTTCAGCGATTTCAAAGCCCTAATTTGTTTATTTATATTATCAATAAATTGGCGTAAGACTACACAAGACTCCTTAGATACGGCTGGAATATTGAACAAAGCCTGCACGTGGTTGTTTACTAAAAGCCTATTATTATTATATCGCTCACATAGCAAATCCCAAGCCATTTGATAATGTTCACCTTTGAAATCTATATTTTTTATTATTTGTTGAGCATCTCCCTTGAGCGACGCACGTAGGTAATGGAACTTGCTAATGTCATCGATTGCACTACTACTATGTATGAGAGAAAGATAAGTGTCTCTATACTCTAGCCAACTCTGATAGCCGCCATCGAAATGAGGTAAGTCAATTTTAGGTAAGCGTACAAAATTTTGACGAAACGATGCACCTGTGTTTTTGTCTGCTGAGCCCGCTACAGACCCGCCGTCAATGCCTGCATC
The DNA here is from genome assembly GCA_947361185.1 of Charanyca ferruginea. NCBI lineage: Eukaryota > Metazoa > Arthropoda > Insecta > Lepidoptera > Noctuidae > Charanyca > Charanyca ferruginea. Next base: position 14,843,702 of record OX376077.1, on the reverse strand, counting down.
AGCGCTGATGAGCAAGCTGCGCGCCTGAGCTGCCACTGCGTGGTACCGCTCCTCAAACTTGGCACGCTCCCCGTACGCCTCATTTGGCTTATCCGAGAGCACCTCGATCTCCATCTGTAAGTTATCAAATTCATCATATAGGGCATCAAATTTACTAAGGCGACCCTCCAGCTCAATGCGCTGCAAGCTAGACATTAATTCGCAACTCGTGAGCACGTTTATATAGTTGCAGAAATTTGTAAGCTTTGCTTTCATAGCACTGCGTTTTCGTACTAAAAGTTCCTCATTAGCCATTATGAAAAGCTGGTTTTATATAGAAATGAACTATAGATAGAACAACAATAAGTAAAAGAAAAGAAATGCGTTAAAATAATTAAGTGTAATGATGACTAATAAGCAGCAAACAGGTGTTTCTTGCAATTAATAGGCGCGTGACCTTGAAGCTCGCTCGCTAACAAAGAGAATGCCTGCCAGTGGTATAGTAAGAAACCGGTTCTATGCAATATTTAGCTAATATGAACACTATAAAAACATTAAAACGACGTAAACAATCACTTGATGAATCAAATTTGAAACTGAACTGAAACGGTTGCAACGGAAAATTTTGAATTTGAATTCAAACTTGAACTTTAATATGTTTAATAGAAAGGAATTTGGAACGATACACAAATATGCTTATCTTTATCCACAAGGCGGACTGTGTTGATTCCCACGAAGCAAATAGATGTCTCGGCGGGTTCGACCAAACGTAGTCGATACTTGAGCGCCGTCGATGTGAAGACCTCGGGAACTTGTAGACGTCCTCTCCTTGCTTATTCTAGGCGACTCCAACTCCAAACTTGTCTGCTATTGAACAGCTTGTAGTGACACGGCGCTTTTCAAAACTCGTCGTATCAAAGTCCGCCAACGTCGCCCGTACTGTCACCGCGCGAACGATTTCTTTGTTCGTACAAAATACGTTACACGGATTTAAAAACAAAACGTCGAAGGACCAAAATGTTAACGACCTAACTAAAGGTTGTAAAATGAAAGTAAAGAGTGACTGTAAACTTATAATCTGATTCTAAAGGACAATACAATGTTGGGTTAAACTTCAATAAAACAAGTATGCGCGCGCGTCGTCGACCGTATTCGGTGCTGGAGTGCGGTGCGGGAGGCCGTTAGCCGCCGCTGCCGCGGTGTCGTCCCGCGTCGCGCCGCGCCCTCCACGCGTCCCCTGGCGCGGTCCATGATCACGCCTTGCGTGCGTGAACAGTAGCTATTATGAATTTTTGTTTTATTATTATTTAATATTTTTCTAAGTGATAACATAATTTTGACATAATTTATTGACAAAATGAAAAAAATACTGAATTAAGTATAATTATTATTTATGTACACAAAATATAATTTTGCATGCCTTGGTTGGCAGAACATGGTAAACTACACAGCCACCACACATATAGCAATGTATCCAAATGTACGATGTTTAACAATCATGTGTTTGAAAGGATCATGGTCATGATATGGTCATGGTCCTCTTCTTACATCTCAGTCTGATTAATTATCGTTACTTTATATACCCACCGTTTGTTAGTAACAACTTCAAGTATAGCTTTCTTAAGGTCATCAGCCATTGTATAAGAAAGGTCAACTCTTTTCGCAAATCCTCTGCTAACTGCTTTGTCCACATTCATGAACTGATCCGCGAAGACTGGGATACCGACGATTGGTACTCCAAAGTGAACAGCCTCTGTGGTTGACAGAAGACCACCGTGAGTTACGAAAACGGCCAGATTAGGGTGAGCTGAAAAATAAAGAAGACATTAAAATAAGTTAAGGTATTTCAAGAAAAAAGGCATCAGAGGCCCGAAAGGCTGACAACCAGTTTTACCAAAGGGCATCGTGTTATCCAGTAACTGGATTGTTGAGGTCAGATAGTCAGTCGCTTTACGTAAAATACTGGTATTCACCTCCATCTATTTTAATTGAAGCCAACCCCAACATAGTTGGAAAATGGCTATTCAATTAATGATTTTACGATGTCTCCATCATAATAGAAAAGGCGACCCTAAATATAACTGGAATAAATGCCGTTGTTGTCGCCAATGACGATACAGGAAAATAAAAATTGAAAACAAAACTTACAAAGGATTGCTTGCTGTGGTGCCCATTCCAAGATGTGAACATTTTTAGGCACGTTAGGCAAAACCTCCTCGAATTTCCACAAAACAGTCTGCTTCAGGGATCCAAAAATCTTCAGAAAGTCGGCCTTGAGTTCGTCAGGTAAATGTTTAGCCTTCAAATTGGAACCCATGCTGAAGTAAACCACTCCATCTTTAGCATTGTCCATAACTTTCTTCAAGTCCTGTAAATATAACCATTTTTTATTTATTTATTTTTTTGTAAATTAATACCCTCTGTGGCTGATCCAACACGGTGATAAAATAGCTTCGCTTTTCAATTAATAGCGATGCGACACAAACTCAAATTGTTGCTAAAATAATTATATTTTCAGGTAACTCTTTTGCTGTGTAATCAGTTTTTTTTTTAATTTGGATTAGGTTTTTTTTTTGTGATTGATGATGTGAGTTGCCTTTAAATATTAAACTGTATATTTCGTGTTATTGTATTTTTTTTCTGCTATTTTTCTGTCTGTAAAGTTTTCTTAATGACGTCAATGATTTGTAGACATTTTGGGTGCATCGAACTCTTAATACACCAATTAGTTGACAAGTTTTTAACATCCTTACCTCAGGCAGGGGTTTCACAGTATCTTCAATATGGTACCCTCCGATATACTTATGACTCTGGGGAAGAGATGCAGCTCCGCAAGTAGAAACGTATGCATTGGATAGTATCATAGATGCATTGTACCGGGATTCATGGAAACTTGGTGGTTTTCTTCCTCGTTTTTCAATAATCGGGGCAAACAAGAAATTAAACGCACTTTCTTGAACAGCGTCCATCCAACTGGAATATCAAATCAGTGTTAACTTTTATAATATCAGATGATTGTTGACAGGTGATCAATTAGTGTTTATGTTTACCTGTAGTAATCCTAAACTACTAGCAACTTATTATCGTTGTTTAATGCAGTTGTAATAAGTCCCTTGTCTATGAAAAAATATGTGATTACCAACATGAAGTCTGTGTTCTCAAGTCAACATATCGTGGTAAATCTTTAAATCTTTTTGGTGCAAAGGCATCATAAAATTCGACCCAAAAGCTGGCCTTTTCTTAGACCAAAGAATCTCAGCATTACCATACAATGTGGCAAATTGCTGCCAGTCATTCGGTCATATGTCCCGTTGAATGAAATATGGACGATGCCCTTTGAGCTCCCCCTTCCCTTTTTGAAATTGTACTTAATTTTCTTATTATTTATAAGTTCTGGATATACATATTATATCCAGTCTAAATATATTATCATGTCTATAAAAACTATATTTTTTTTTTTTACTTTATTCAATGTATGTCTATCGTGTCGTATCGTATCTATCAACAGTGCTACCAGTTAGCTAAGCAGCTAACGTTTTACCAAGGCTATCAGTTAGAAGAACAAATGTACCATATTATTAATGTATACTTACAAGTAATTCAACATCTTAATTTTCGTTTGAATCCACAGTTCAGTTACTCGCTGAATAAAGTTCAATGGTGGTGAGTACGGTGACATGATGTCTACTGAATACGCGGGGTTCGACGGCTCGTCAACCAATTTCAAAATCATCCAGTGAAGCTCCACTGATGACAACCAAATGAGTGGACTTTCGAACACTGAGGCAAATCTAGAATTAAGGGAAATAATTAGACCGGGATAAAAAAAATAGAAAATATTCCACTCTGGGGTTGCCAGAAATCAGCAGATTCGATTATTTGCCTGAAATGAAAGCCACCTTATTCTCGCCATGAATGTCCAAATGTTACAGCTAAAACTCTTAGCCGATCAAAACTATTTTTGACTGGATTCAGTCAAAAATAGTTTTCGCTACTACTACGCCAGCTCAACAAATTAAATGGATGTGTGATTAACGCTAGTGCGACAAAACTGTACTGCGACTCACCATAATTATAGTTCGAACACACGCTAGTGCGACACACTGAGGCTCGAATCACTCCAGTGCGACATCGACATGAAGAATTAACATTTGTATTCATAATCATATGTCTATTTGATGACCTCGATAACTCAGTTAGTAACAAACTATTAGTATTGTTCCCGGATTCGATTCCGGGTTGTAAACCTTGTTACATAATTACGATTATAATTCGAAACAATTATAATTGTAAAATTTTCGTGTGAACATTTCGTGATGTTCTTCTTGATGGTTTGCATGTTTTTTTCATTCTAATTACAGATCAGTTAATCATGTCATCATCTGCCTAGCTTTTTCCCAAGTATATTGGGGTCGGCTTCCAGTCTAACCGGGTGCAGCTGAATACCAGTGTTTACATGGAGCGACTGCCTATCGGACCTCCACAACCCAGTGGGTACCCATGGGTAACACGATACCCGTTGGTAAGACTGGTTGTCAGACTTTCTGGCTTCTGACAACCCATAACGACTGCCAAAGATCTACTAATGACAGCCGGGACCAACAGCTTTACGTGCTTTCCGAGGCACGGACGGAACTCGATATGAAAGGGATGGTCACCCATCCACAGACCGACCGCGGCTAGCGCAGCTTAACCTGTGACCGATCGATCTGCACGGCTTTAACTTAGCCACGAGCCCTCCTCGACCAGTTCAGATCAGTTAATCATGTAATAATGGAAATTTTACTAATTTGTCCTGTTTCAAATAAACAAAAATCAAAAACAAAACAAATAAAAAAAAAAAAAAGTAGTTTTTAGTAGTAATATTAAACCGTTAAAAAGTACTATTGACTGATTTTTGAAGTCATCGGTTAAGAGTTTTGACTGTAACATATCAATATAGCATACGCGCAACTACAATTTCCGAATACTACACTCGGCGTCACAAAAATCGCACCTTTTCGAAAATAAGTTTAAAACATGTCCCGCCAGTAACGAATACATTAAACCCAATTAATATTGGTATCAATTAAAAGTATGTTTAACGATCTTTAAATTAACAACAGTTAGAATTCCTTAACACAACAGATCTCATTAGCAGGTAACGTTAAAAAAAATGTTGTCAAAATACGCATTACAACGGCCACTAATTGCACCTCCCTACAAGGGTATAAAACGGGCGACCCGGGTTAAATGTGGGTCATTCGCTATTCAACCTTTGAAGTGAACACACGTGAACAGCTACAGCAAGAAAAATACCCCAGAAGATGGATACCACTGCAGATGAAGCCGCTCAAGTCATTGCACTACTGCAATCAGGGATGCGGCAATGTGATGTTGCTCGGCAACTGAACTTGAGTCGTTTTGCCGTTCGACGAGTGTTCCAACGTTTCCAAGAGACTGGTGGCTATATCCGAAGACGTGGATCTGGAAGACAACGGTGCACATCCGAAAGAGACGATCGCTTCATTGTTTCGACGTCTTTACGTAATCGGTTCTCCAATGCTGTTGAGCTGCAACAACAACTGCGATCAGCTCGCAGAACTTCTGTAAGCGTCTCCACGATTAGAAGAAGAATGCGGGAGAAGAAAATTGCAGCTCATAGGGCTGCTACAGGGCCCAAATTGACTGCACAGCATAGGAGAGACCGGTTGCAATTTGCCCGTGACCATGTGGATTGGACAATAGACCAATGGAGGGCTGTGCTCTTCTCGGATGAGACGAGGGTGTGTCTTTTCTGCAACGACAGGCGTCGAAGAGTGTATAGGAGGCAAGGGGAACGATTCGCACAAGCCTGTATTCAAGAGACAGTGGAATACGGGGGTGGCTCGTGCATGTTCTGGGGCGGCATGTCAATCGACGGTAAAACGAACCTTGTGTGTGTTTCTCGGACTGGAAGTGCTCGCGGGCAAGGGTCGCTGACTGCTGCTCGGTACATAACAGAGATCTTAGAGGAGCAGGTTGTCCCTTATGCGGGTTTTGTTGGCAGTGGGTTCACGTTAATGCACGATAACGCCCGTTGTCACACCGCTTTAATTGTAAGAGACTACCTGCAAGAAGTTGGCATCCCTGTTATGCGCTGGTCGGCGCGAAGTCCAGACCTGAACCCTATTGAGCACCTTTGGGATGAACTGAAACGGCGAGTACGGGCACGAAATCCTGCCCCTACCACTCTCCAAGACCTTCAAGATGCCGTCGTTGCAGAATGGGACAACATTCCACAAGAGACTGTTGTCACATTAATAAGGTCCATGAGAGAACGCATGGAAGCAGTCATCAGGGCTAGGGGGGGTAACACTAGGTTTTAAGTTAGTTTTAAGGACATTGTTGTAATTTTTGCTGATAAAATAAAATTTAACTTTTTAATCATTTGCATTAGCTTGCTTTTTTTTATTCCCTGGTAAACAAAAAACCAAATCCATTGATTTATTCTGAAATTTAAATAAATTGCCTTTCCAATTATACCTTATAGTCATATGTATACCATTGATTAATAGGGTTAAAATGACTTTGAAGGGAATTCTTAAAGAGGTGCGATTTTTGTGACGCCGAGTGTATTTCTTTTGTTAGTGACATTGCGGCCGTAGTGGCCTGATGACAGGACTATGAGTAACAGTAAACTTATTCGAATATAAAGAATGAGTAACTGTAACTTTAGAAACTTACCCTGCAGGTACATCGCTAAACATCCACTCGGCAATCACCACATCAAACTGCTCTTTAGGATCATTCAATATCTTCTGAACCTCGTCGTTCAGAGCTGTATTTTTTGTTATCTCAGTCATCGTCCCAATCAAAAAGCCCATGTCCAAGTCATCGGATGTTTTGTCCATAATACCCTTTAGGCTCATCGTACCCTCTGAAATAATAAAAATTCGCTATCATGTTTCCATCATCATGTTTGCTATCATGTGTCATGTTTGTATAAGGATGTTACCAAACCAATCGATAGATCGTCTAACATCGATCGACGGCATCGATCGATGTTAGAATGGATTAGTCGACGTTGATCGATAGTTTCTACCAGACCAATCGATAGATTGTTAATCGACGATCGATCGATGGTAGAATGGATTAGTCGACGTCGATCGAGCTGCTTGATTATTATTAGTGATGGATTATAGCCGGAGTTAATCAATCAACGTCGACCGATGCCATCGACCGGCAATCGATCGATTAGTTACTCGAACGGTATCCGTCGATGAGCCAAAGCTACCACACCAATCGATCAACGTCTAACGATGTCGACCGATGGCATCGATCGATGATCGATCGATTGATGTAGTAACACCCCTAATGTGTTTGTTTGTATCAGGTTATCTTGGACATCAATGACATTGGTGAAGGAAAACATCGTGAGAAAACCTGGGCATAAATGCGAAAGTAACTCTGTCTGTTACATTATCACGATGTAACGGCTGAACCAATTATGATTAAATTTGGTATGAAGATAGCTTGAACCCTGGGGAAGGACATAGGCTACTATATATTCTTCATCTTCACTTCATCTTCACTAGACTTCATCTGCATCCGCGATAACCGACATTCACGCGGGCGAAGTCGCGGGCAAAAGCTAGTTTAATATAAGTCTGAAATCGCCAATCCGCATTAAGCAAGCGTGATGATCAATACTCGTGCCTTCTCTGTATGAGAAGAGGCCTTTGCCAAATGTTTCCAAACGAGTAAATCAAGTTTTGCCATAGAAGAGTGGTTTAAAAGCTCAAACTTATTGCCTAGAGATACGACCAAAAAGCAATTTTTAACGTCAATAGCAACTTTTACTATGGTGACCAAAATATATATCGCAGTTAAAGATAAATTAATCATCTCAGTTTTATTTTAATATTACTTTGTCCGCCACACTGTTGTGAATCAAAAGTAGGTCCTGTGAACCTCTGAAACCTGACCTAAAACTCAATTCGAACAGATTTTGTAGAAGAGTCAATTCACATCAGTCTTTCAACATCTTCTTACGAAGAAGCTGAAATCATGTTCAAAATATTGTCGATCTTATTTTTTTTTTTTTGCCAAGCATTATCATACTTAAAGGCATAGAGACCACCATCCTCTGGCTTCTAGTGGTAACCTTTGTAGGATACCGAATGGGAGCGATAAAAATAATTGTAGAGAAATGTGCATGTGTGTGTGTGTTGTGTTGTAATTGTTGTTGTGTATTGTTGTTGTTGTAAAGGTCTATTCAAAATAATTCTTACTGGGCATCATATCGAAGTTACTGCTGACATCGACTATACGAAGTTTAGGAGGAGGATTCTTGTTGGGAAATGGAGTGATGTACGTAACCTGAAAGAAGAAATAGAGTTAGTTTAGATTGTTGAGGTGTATATGGGTTATCGTGGATGCAGCGATAAAAAAGTCAGGTATAAAAAAGTAGCAATATGTCTTTAATCAGATCCCAAACTATATGTCTGTCCATTACGATAGATTCAATGGTTTTGCCGTCATGAAGTAACATACAAGCGGAGGGGGGTATTCCTCGAACCGCACCCATTTTGAAACATAGTGAAGTGCACGAAGGATTCGTAACGAATGATATCGATTGAAGACGTTATAAAATTCTCGGATATCCAATGACTTATACCAAAAAAAAAATTGTAATTTTCTTACCAATTAATATGTTTATCGGTTAAAACACCGCAAAATTCGACTTTAAGTAAAATCAGCAAACCGCGAATGTACACTTACATTCGCGGTATTTAAAAATGTTAGTTACGCGGAATTCCTATCAACGACGATATCGCGCAAGTGTCTTTCGCGGTAATGTTCCTCTAGAGAGAATAAGAGATGAGAAGAAATTAGATCCTACCTACGTTCTGGAAGGAGCAACCAGCTTTAACATTCTGACTAAATATTCGTCTCCTTTACATTTCAAAAGTACCTGTAAATGCCTTTATTAAAATAAGTGCTTTGACTTTACTTTAAACCCTTACTTCGTGACCGGCATTCAGCAGATGCCTGACAATACCATCTCCAAGGTTACCGTGACTCCTCGAAGGCATAGGGAACACTACCAAGACTTTAAAAGCCTCAGAAAAAACCAGCATTGAGCTGAACAGCAAACAAAACGTCTTCATCTTCTCCATGATCTGTACAAAGTAAAGTAAACATAATAATAAATTCATAATTCATTTATATAAGTTAAACAATGATTAAAATAATTATATTAAGCTAAACGAATGGATGGAAAGGAAATGGATGGACGGAAATGGATTTCAATTAAAAAAAAATCGTATTCATTATCTAATTCTAGTAATACTTCTGTTTTTCTTTAAACGAAAAATAAATATGGCGCACTGTTTATTGTTTGTACTTACAGCGAAATACATTAAGAATCAAATATCGAATAGTCCAACACATTTTCTCATAGAGTCAAACACAAAACTGAGCAGTCAAGAGAGACTGCTCAGTTTTGTGTTTTGGTAATGATCAAAACGCCTCGTTAATCACAGGTAAATTGTACCTTCGATACTTAGGTATATTTTCCTCAAGGTTAATGCTTAGCTAGTTTAAGGAGGCGGCAGGTTCAAAGCACATTCGTTCAAACTGATTTCGATATGACACACAATTATTTTCACACTGGTCTAGAACCGAGCCCCAGCTTAGGGTCCTGAGATATATTCATCAAAACCGATAACGGACAGATAGTAGTAAGTTGCATCTATCACCTAAATCTACTATTCGTTCATTATCGGTATACCAATTTAACGGTCAACGCAAAGTGGCTCCGATATTTCAGTCTGATATATATTATGAAAGCTTTCTGAATATCTCAACAACGTATATTGGTAGCAGATACCGCTCTATCATCGAAAGCCAATTCACTTTAGCCTTGGGATAACAAATATTTTCGCCAAAACACACATTTAAAGAATTGAGAAACCCTTCAGATTTCAGATTATTATCGCCTGTACACACTTATTTTATAAATTATACTTTCAGTGTACAGTCAGAAAAATAATAAAGAGTCATTAGAATCACAGCGTTTATCTTTATTTACAAACAAACATGGCAAAAAATACTATTACACAATTAACTCACTTCAGTCACAGAATGAAACACTATAATTTATTAAAGTTTTGTCCTCATAACATCAACTTATAATTGATTTGTTATGGCCACTATTATTTAAAATGACTTTCGATCAACAAAATAATGTAGGTACCTACTGCGGACGCTTCAAACAATTCGAATGGATGGAATCTCTGTCGTGACACTATTTAAATATAGTATGATTTCAAGTTAGATGAAGTAAACACTACTTATCAGAAGATAGCTTGCTCCTAACTAAAGGTAGCTACAGCTCAATGTGGTGTAACAAGTTAAAATGTACACAAATAAATTAATGACTTTGCACTTTAAATCACACACACTTTTGTAATCTAGTACTTCTTTGTGTTAGCTACTTATTTTATGAACGTATCTGTTTCATGTTACCTAATCTTATTTTAAACATAAATTAATCATTTACTTATTTTTTACACACATTTATTTATTTATTTTTGTTACTCTACCAAATACTTTAAATATTACTTTAATTACGCAATCACTGAGTTCAAGGTTATTGCAACAAATTTCACCACAAACGACGCATGTAAAATACAACACAACTTATTGTCACAATGCGTTTGATGCGACTGATTTTTTCATTTATTACACAACATTATGCATAACTTGAATTGTATCCAATTAAAATGCTGTTTAATTTTCTTAAGATGGATTACATCCTCGGTTAATAACGCAATTTCCAACTAAAACCATAGCTGCTGGCTGTTACACGAAAAACTGATTTAAAAAAATACAGATATTGTCGTCTGTGATTAACAGCTTCCAGCCAGTTGTGTATTTTTAGAACTGCAATCATTCGAACTGACAATATTCTGTTGTTTATTTTATTATTACAGTGAACTTAAGCTCATTGTTTTGTTTTTACTTAAGGGCTTTTGATTAAGAATTATTAGCAAAGCTGGATAGTAACTAAACTTAAAACCCATTTGAGAAATAAAATTCATGTAATTTTATTTTATTTTTCATTTGAAATGGAGGATATCTTAGAAGTAATCAATAAACAGATGAATGGATTGTGTGAAGGATAATAAAGATGAAATGGAAGGGAATGATTATTTGAATGATGACAACTACAGGGTAAAACAAAAACTTAATGTACCTACCCAAAACGAGACAAGACTAGTTTCTCAAAAGTAAATTTTGAAAACAAATTATTTAAAAAAACAAAAAACCCGACTGCGTGAAAAATTTTTAAACTCAAAAGATAGAAATAAGTGAAAATTTAAATATTTTTTTGGTTTTGAATCATCGTGGTTGACAGTGTTCACAAAGGCAGTCGGAGGCATCAAAAATGTACAATATGTTTCAAATCCGTTGAAAGTGAACTTTAACTTAATGCCTCCGACTGCCTTTGTGAACACTGTCAACCACGATGATTCAAAACCAAAAAAATATTTAAATTTTCACTTATTTCTATCTTTTGAGTTTAAAATTTTTTCACGCAGTCGGGTTTTTTGTTTTTTTAAATATTTTTTTTATTTTAATTTTTTTAGTTTTTGCAGTGAATCAATTTAGAATTTAGAAAACTTTACGTAGAGTCTCTTTACGTTGGGCCGAGAACCTTGCCTCACTTCTATTATCCCTACGTCGCGTCGAGTCTACTATTTCTGTCCCGTTTTTACTCCCTTAACGTCGAGTTTCTGTACCCCGCTTTTCCGTGGCGTAGCTATCGGAGGGCTAGGCGGTGCAGTGCACCAGGTCCCAAAGCTTAGCGGGCCCCTCGGCCCCAAACCTTGGACTAACCTAAACCTTAAACTGACTGAACATTTATTTATATTTTTTCTCTTCCATGTTGTTATGTATTGTCCTACTAGTGTTGTTGGTGGGTGGTGCACAGATATTGGTGTAGCACCAAAAGGTTTAATTATAACTTAGTCGCATTTTTACTTTCAATGCTTCCTTTAATGATGCAAGTTTTAGTTCAATAACCGACACCCTTGGTGACTTTGTGCGTCGGAGCTTCAGTCCATAGAAATACCATTTGTTTAATGTCTGCCCAATGCCCAATGTGTGCCAAGTTACTACAGTGATCTGTAAGACACCTTTTCTAATGCCAACGTTCACGCCGTTCTGATTTGTAAGAGTTGGTACAAACCTCAATCTTCTTTCTACCATCTACCCCACTTTCCGGTTTCGTTTTTATCCGTAACGCTAGAATTGGAAAGAAGGAGGTTGTGTTGCTATTTAATAATCGTCGTAGAGATTTTCCTTTAAAAAACATTTCCTCTTCTTCTTCACTTTACGGTGCCTCCCCTGAGTTGGTACTTATTTCCAATACAAGAGACGGACAGGTCGTTACGACTAAGTCGAGCCACGTCTCATACCCTAAGATATTAAAACGAGTAGGTTGCAGAGGAAGAACATAAGAGACTAACAGACTCGATAATATGTAAGAGTTTACGGGAACAACAGGTTGGCTGCGCAAGGTCTGTGTTGAAATCGCCCATGATGAAGCAATGTGGATACACTGACCCTACTGATTCTCAAGGTTGCGAAAGTAGTCAATGGCGGGCGGACATTAATAGGCAACACCAAGTAGGGTTTTAACACCTTTGATATGGATAATATCATTCAAAGATAATATCATCATATCAAAGAATATGAAAAACCAACCTCTCGTTCCCGTAAACTCTTACATATCATCGAGTCTTTTAGTCGCTTATGATCTTCCTATGCAACTTGTTTTAATATCTCAGGGTATGATACGTGGCTCAACTTAGTCCCAACACCCTGACCCTCTCTTGAGTCCATACATGATCAGTAATTCAGTATTCTGCACCTGGCTTTTCCCACCATGACCTCATTTTCCGCTCGTATGTCCTAAATGGCGTCAGGAGTTTACATGGCTAAGAGCCGCAAGGATCGGGAGTTAAAAAAGGATCATAGTGAAGATAATACTTCTGAGCCTCTCGGAACCTCTTCAAAGCTGTAAGAAATCGCTAAACCGCCATATTCTCGAAAACATTTCATCTTTTTCTCCTACTGATATCATCATAGTAAGTAAATAATAGTGTAGAGAAACGTTAAAAAACAAATAATAAAACAATATTTTAACGATACTGGCTTTTAATTTATATCCTGACTGTACTTATTATATAAACTCGACGTAACGGAATTAGATAGCGTAAAATAGCAATATTTTGCAAGAGCAATAGACTCTCAGACTCGACGTAAAGGAACTCAACTTAAAGGGAACCAAACTTAATTTACTATTTATAAAACCCTTTGTTTTAATACCCCACTCGATAGGTTTTGAGGAAAAATATTTTTATTGAAAACACTAATAATTATGTAGCCAAAAATCGGCCAGTTTAATTTTTATAATTTTGATGTACCCAGTGTCACTCACACAATTAAGACGACTGAAACGACGCCTTTCAAGCTAAAAACTCTCAGACTCAACGTAAAGGAACTCAAAGGGAACGAACCTTAATTTATTTGTTGATTTTTGGCATTTCTCATTCAAAATTACATTTAAACATATAAATTGTTTATATATTTGTAAGCTATTTATAAAACCCTTTATTTTGATGCCCCACTCGATAGGTTTTGAGGAAAAATATTTTTTTTTAAAACACTAATACATATGTCGCCAAAAATCGGCCAGTGTAATTTTTCTAATTTTGATGTACCCAGTGTCACTCACACAATTAAGACGAATGAAACGACACCTCTCAGGTCAAAATCCATTGAGCCGTTTGGGCTACAGAGCGTGCCAAAGAAATGTACATACATACATACATACATACATACACCCGAAAAACATAACCCTCCTTCTGGCGCAGTCGGGTAAAAAGAAATAATGTTAAAGAATGACAGATTATTTTATATTTAAATTTAGATAATTAATTAAAAAAAAATTTGTAGACAATAGAAGTAGTTTTTTCTGTTTGATTAATTTAAAGCCTTTAAAGTAAATTCAGTAGCCTACCTGCCCCATTTCTCCATATAACTACACTAACTTCTTCAATATTTTCTTTTCATTTCCCATTTTACTCTTAAGTTTGTCTATTCTTTTGTTTCTCACACCGTTTCTCTAATTCTACTTTCAGTAACCATATCTGTAACCATGCCTGTGATGACCCGTAAGGCTACTGCTCAGGATATGGAGTTTAAATTAAGAACGGCCCTCCAAGAACTTAAAGCATCCAATCAGCAATGTAAACAGCTGTTGGAAGAGAGAGATGAAAGTGAGGAGGAAGTCAAGAAAATAGTTGACAGGAACTCTAGCTTAAAGCGGGAGCTGGTAGACTTACATCAGCAATACCTGGATGTTGTTGATGAACGGGACAAATTAAGGATGGTGACAGATGGTTTTAACAATTGTAGTAATTTGTATGAGGAAGCCTTAGGCAAAATTAGGGACTTAGAGGATGAATTGATCCAGGCAAATGTACAAATTTTAAAATTACATAAGGAAAAGGAACGTACTCAGGTCAAAGAAACAGACCTCTTATATAATGAACTAACTTCTGCCCGCGACTTCGTACGCGGATCCTGTTGCTTATGCCAGCGACAACGGGGTCGGCAAAATCGAAGATCTGATATGTCTCATGTCGAATTCTAAGAGCCCGGGGACGGGAAAACAACGGGATGCGCGAGACGATTCGAGACGTTCAAAAAGTACAAATTTGAATCATACTTCCGATGGCGGAATATGTGACGTAGTCAATCATAGGAGTATACGTAAATGCACTCCGTTCCTTTTCAACCCAAGGAAGGTCGCCATGCCCTACTGCTATATCTTGAGACATTCTTCAGATGACATCGACATTCTGTTCAGAGAATGTCGAAGTCGATCAGAATTCAAACGTTCGTTGCGCTCTTCTTCTGTCTCTTCATGCCGTACTCCAGCAATTCTTTCTCTCTCACTTTCTAACTGATTATGAATATTTTGTTGTGTACGTGTTCGGAACAATGTTTGATAATCTCGATCAGCAGTTAGTCGCGCATCACGTTCATCACTCGTTTCAAAAGACCTGTTAGTAGATGTGCGAATACGCTGAGAACTCAAGCGTGATTCTGTATCGGTAAACGTTTCCGATTCGCGAAACAATGCGTGACGTTCACGATCAGCGGTCAATCGCGCATCACGTTTCCCACTTGTCTCTAGACACCTAGAAGTCGATGCGTAGATACGCTTGGAACTCAAGAGCAATTCCCTATCCGTGAACGTCTCCGACTCGCGAGACAATGCATGACGTTCACGATCAGCGGTCAGACGCGTATCATATTCTTCAATGGTCTCTAGAGACCTGGATGTAGATGCGTAAATACGCTGAGAACGCAGGCTTGCTTCGCGATTTGAAGAGGTTTCCACGGAGCGAGTTACAACCTGATGTTCTCGAACAGCATCAAGTCTCTCCTGACGCTCTTCGGTAGATTCTTGGGAACTTATGATCCTCAATCATTTAGCTCCTTTGGAACATTGGGAAAGATTTGACCTCTTTCTAGGCATGGTTATAGTTTTATTGTGAAGATACCTAATCAATTAAAATCTAAGTGACTGCGCTCCCCTGCGTTACCGGGTAGGCTACCGTGTCACAAAGATAAATGGAAAAGGAAATTAAACACTCAAATAACATAAACCGAAAGGTATATTTATTATTTTTTTATTCGATAAAAAAAAAATGGGAGTTTTGGCCAGTAGGGTCAAATTTTCAATGATATACCATCGTCATCAAAAATCAGTCCTAAACGCCGCTTATCGCCTTCATCGCGTGGAGATACTCCCAGCTTATTATAATATACAGTGAAATTAGTGATAACTTTACAGTGAAATTTTAAAAATTACAACTTTGATTTCCACATCAGATGTTTCTGATCTTCAATTTTTATAAGTCAACAGGAAATGCCCATCAGACCGAACAACTTTTGCTAAGACGTCATTAATATATGTGTTATGGTGTAGTTGTGCTCTTGAAGTTCCACATCAGGTGTTCTAGATCTTCAAATTTATTCTCTCAGCAGAAAATGCTCATCACGTGGAACAATTTTTGCTACGGTACCATTTTTGTATCTGTTATAGTTTAGCTAGTCTGTTGCGGTTCTGCATCAGGTGTTCAAGTTTCAAGAAAAATTATATGAAGCCTATAGGCTTCATATAATTTTTCTTGGAAACTTGGCCCCGACTTAATACCTATACAACAACAAAAAAATAATTCAAATCCGTTCAGCAGTTCCGAAGATTAGCGTGTACAAACAAACAGACAAACAGACAGAATTTTTTTTTTTGGTTTCGTGCTCTATTGCTGTTTCTAAACCCCCCTCAATTATTATTTTTTTAATATATTCAATGTACAGACACAGTTTTTTTACTGTTTTATTATATGTATAGATTATTGGAAAAAAACTGTAACCCACATTCATTAATAACAATAGACCTTACAGAAGATTCCTTACTGAATCATAAGTCTAGTTATAAGGTTAGCCAAAATAAATTAAAAAAATATGCTAGATTAAATAAAATTATAAGAAAATGTCATAAGTTTAAAAATCAACAGAAACACAAATCCACAAATATTCAATATAGGAAAGAACGTGTTGCTCTAATCAATAAATTGAAAAACTGTCAAATAAAATTAGAAGATAGTAAGAATATTTATGAAGTAGACACTCAGCGCTTGCAATCAGAAATACAGGCTCTGGATGACTCACTAAAATCTCTTTATAATAAATATGTGATATCTGAAAACCAAATAAAGGAACATATATTAGCTGCAAATGAGTTAGTGGATTTATGTAACTACAATGCAGACAGGGTAGACTCGCTGACTCTCAGCAACACTCAGTGTACCTGTCAGAAGGAATCCACCCTCGTGGCCCTTCAGCCTGAGGCAACGGAGGACCCGTCCCAGGCTGTAGGTGCTCAAGGAGAGGGGTTGAGGATAGAGATCCTCAACCATAACATTGATATTGTTCAAGAAGTGCCACATACAATCTCTAGTACTTGTTCCTCTGGTAGCAGTCAAGCAAGTCTTTCAGTAATATTTTCAGAACTATCTGAAAGCTTCCTATACTAATAGGAAGAGGTATAGGGAAATTAATTAATAATAACCTTAGATATAACACCCAAAACCATTGTACACCTGGGTTGTCCTACAAACATATAATGTCAACAATAACAAAGTTCGAATATAATCCTTCCACCAATGTTTGTGTATTTATAGGTAATAGTTTAACGGTCAAAAAGGAGGATATTACTGACAGTGTTACCGAGATTCTAAATATTAATTGTAATAAAATAATTTTGTGTGCTTTCCCATAATATTTTAAACATTTAACATATAGACAGAACAATTATATACACATGTTAAATAATCATGTGCATTTTTTAGTAAGTCACTATAGTGATAAGCTTTTGTTTTTTGACACCAACAGTTTTGTTGAGAAATTAAAATCGACTAGGGATACCGTGTATCTGCCCATTAGGCTTCGACGTCAAATAGCGCGGCTATATAGTGTAGGCAGTTGTTTTAATCGTAACGCTATGTCCCGTGGAGGGTCATTAATCTTAATAAAAAATTGTTTGAAATATAAACAACGGAATGACATTGTTAGCCTATCGGTTGAACATTGCATTGAACTATCCTGTGTCGAGCTGGATAAGCATATTATAGTGTGCGTGTACAGACCCCCAATTTTCCTAAACTATTCTTTATTTGAGTCGGTAATGGAAGATGTCCTAGCGAAACTTGCAACTTGTAGCAAATCTGCAATTATTTGTGGTGATTTTAATATTAATATCTTAGAAGATAATTTGAATAGTTGTCGATTATTAAACCTATTTAAATCATTTAATTTGTCGAACGTTTTTATGGAACCTACTAGAGTAACTCCAACGACTGCTACCTGTATCGATAATATATTTTGTGATTGTGATTATTTAGATAAACCCATTGTTAATTATCTGCCATCGGATCATAGCGGTCAAACGGTAACTTGTATGTTTAAAATGCCTTTAACAAAAGTGCAAATAAAATTTAGACCAATAACAACTGGTAAATTAAATAGATTCAATGTTACCCTAAATGATAAGTTAAGTACTCTAGACCATAATAATAACGATGCAAATAAATTGTATGATGATTTCTTTTTTGTAGTGCAGTCTGAATTCGATAATACTTTTGAAAAAAAGACAAAATATATTAGCCCTAAGTTTGTATTTAGTGACTGGGCAACTAGAGGTATTAGAAAAAGTAGGGAAAGACTGTTTGAGCTTTATGGCCTTAAGCCTTATATTAACACGGATACTTTCAACAAGTATGTTGCTACTTATTCTAAAACTTTTAGAAATATTTGCAGGGTAGCGAAGGCCCTATACATTAGCAACAAAATCAAATCGGCAGACGATAAAATAAAGACAGTTTGGAAAGTTATTAATAACGAGACTGGCAGGAAAAAAGTTCGTAACACTGAGTATACATTAGAGACACCACGTAGTCCCCTAAGCTCTAACATAGAAGTAGCGCATGAATTTGTGAATTTCTTTACCAACATACCAATTAAAACCACGGGAGCTTTAAATTCCTCACCTGGCATTTCAATTGCCTTTTTAAAAGCGAACGTACCAGGCTGCCCGGTAGAATTTCAATTTAAACATATTAACCCCGTGACAGTTTTAAAAGCTTTTCGGCAAATCAAGATAAAATTTACTGAGGATCTGTGGGGTATGTCTATTAAAGTTTGTACGTCTATAATTGAGACAATAGCGCCTTATTTGCTTTAATATTTAATATGTGCGTAGACCAAAGAGTTTTCCCGGATCTAGTGAAGTTTAGTAAAGTTATACCTCTTTTCAAATCCGGTGACAGTAAAGACACTAATAATTATAGACCCGTGTCCGTGCTGACGGCTTTCGGCAAGGTTTTTGAAAGGATTATGCTTAATCAGATGCTTAATCATTTTAACACTAATGGCATTTTACACGAGCAACAGTATGGTTTCACCAAAGGACGTTGTACGACTGACGCTGGTGTCACTTTATTAAAACACATATTTACTGCGTGGGAAGAGGCGCAAGATGCCATAGGAATTTTTCGTAACCTCTCCAAGGCATTTGATTGCGTAAATCATGACACACTACTTTTGAAACTTGAGCATTACGGACTAGGTAGACTTGCGCTTAGTTTAGTAAAGTCATATTTGATTAATAGGCAGCAGCGAGTCCAAATAAATGGGGTGAATTCACATGGTTTAAAGGTAGAAATGGGGTTTCCACAAGGCTCAATTTTGGGTCCTTTCCTCTTTTTAGTGTATATTAATGATCTTCTTCATCTGTTGAAAAACCAACCACAAATGGTGTTATTTGCTGATGACACTTCTTCAATATTTAAGATAGATAGACAAGCCCAGAACCTAGACCACGTAAATAGCGCCTTACTGCAAGTCCATAATTGGTTCACGGCGAATAATTTAGTATTGAATGAAAAAAAAAAAGTGCATCAGATTTACTTTACCAAATGTCAAAAGTAATGACTGTGACATAGTATGGATTTCTTTGATAAAACTGTTTTCCTGAGGATCACGCTCGACTCAAGGCTACAATGGGGTCCTCATTTAACATCTCTCGCTGGACGGCTAAGCTCGGCAGCATATGCTGTCAGAAAAATCCGGCAATTTACTGTGTGTATACCGCTAGACTGGTCTACTTTAGTTATTTTCATAGTATAATGTCTTACGGTATTTTACTGTGGGGACGAGCTGCAGACATCGAGTCTATTTTTATTCTGCAGAAAAAAGCCATCAGAGCCATTTGCAATCTCCGTATGCGCGATTCTCTAAGGGAACTGTTTAAGGAAATTAACATAATGACGGTACCTTCTCAATACATCTATGAAAACATAATGTACGCTAGAAAAAATCTGTAAAAGGGGTGAAAGACATAATTATAACACTAGAAATAGGGACCAACAAGTTCAACCGAGTTTCAGACTGGCTAAAGTAGATACTTCTTTCATGGGGTACTGTTTAAAATGTTACAATAAAATACCTCCCCACATTGTTCAACTAAATTAGACAAAATTTAAGTCTTATATAAAACGCACACTTTGCAGCCGAGCATATTATTCATTGGGTGAGTACATCACTGATAAAAATGCTTGGCTGGATGCTGGTCTAGCTCCACAGCCATTAGGGTTCATAGATTAATTGATTAGCATTTTTAATTATTTTTGGAGCTGCTAAAGATATAGATCTACATTATCTTTGCATTGTATAAACTCAATGTGTTAGTATTATATAATTTTTCATAGCACATACATGTGAGCACTATGTTATTTACAGCTACCATTTACGAGGTATGTCTTTCATTGAGTTGAATGTGCCCTGGCGTTGTGAGTATGTCATGCTCACTGGAATGTCTCGCTGACGGTGGCGCGCGTGTTGGATCATTCGGTTTCCTTCAAAATTGTTGAGTCAAATGATGCCGATCCGTGCGTCATGTTCGTGAACGGGCGCCGTTAGTTGGGACTGGTCATCTCTTAGCTGCCTCGGTTATTCTAATTTTATTTTGAATTGTTTATTATGATTATATGTTTATCTAAACCTCTTTTAACGTACACGACTTGTTACATTGTTTTCACATTGTACCCTAGAATATGAATGATGTAACCGAAATTTTTAACAATATTATTGATTTTAAAAGAGTGTTGTTCATGGAGTTTCTTGCTCGATCTTCTCCATAGAAACCTACTGTTTGGAACGAGCAACTAGCTTCAACTTTCTGACTGACTGACTCTGACAATTCAAAAGTACCTGTAAATGGTTTATTTGAAATAAATGATTTTGAGTTTGAGTTTGAATTCTACTCTGGCAATCCTGGCACTAACTTTATTACGAATTTCACCATCAAATTGATAAACTTGCAACAACTCGTATTCTTATGACATTCTGTGTCGACCTTATCAGTTGCTCTTCTATAAAAAATCACCTTTTGCTGCTAAGAGACGCCTTATGACCGATAAAGTCATTGTGGATTCATAATGTTATCTTGTTTTATTTATTTGATAGGAACGGGAACACTATTTTATCGTTCAACATTATATTATTATAAGCGATGAATTGGTCGACAACAGTGTACGCTTGCATATTTGAGTGACATAAGTATTTATTTCAGAATATAGTGAAGATTTAAAAACTCGTAGTTGCAACTATCCTGACACAGATTCTGGCATGTAAATTACAATCATTAAAAAAAAATTAGTTGTCTGTAAAGTCGGTTTACGGACGATAGTTTTACGTGATAACGTCATAAAGCAACATAATGGCTAACATATATGTATAACATAAGCAAATAATGGCTTCAGTCGAGGTGGGCGAAACTTATTGCTTGGGCCGATCGTGCCTCTCTATCGCTTGTTCCGCGCTTTAGCTTGCACGCTCAGGCTAAGGCGGAATGTGACACATTTTCGTGCGTGCAGCCGGTGTTCATCGATTTCTAAGACGTTATCACGTCAAAAACTAAATTGAAATTAGTAGAAGTATGGAGGATTTCCAACAGTGGACCTTTAATAAGCTGAAGTGACGATGAGAATGATCAAAGATCAGACAGAAAGTCAAATATCAAAATTAACTAGCATTTTTGTTGATTGCGGAGAAAGAAAACAAGCGTCCCGACCCAAAAAGCAAAGAGATCGTATTACTAATATGGAAAAAGAAAGATAAATTCTCAGGTACAGTTTCAGTTCTGCTTTCAAGGATTTTCGAAATCACTGTTCTACTCGTATGTACGTAGTTATTTAACTTAAATGGAAGATTCTGATAGGTAGTGCAATTTTTAATCTTAAGTGATCGTAAGTGATGATGCGGCCAAATGTTAAGAACGTTTGTGTAGGATGAACCCGTTCATTTGTCCCTTGAAGATACCCTGATTGTACTTTTTGGGAAACAGAGAGGCACTGAATTCCACAGTCTCACAATCAAGTTTGCACTATAAATGTGGAAGCAAAGCGCTTAGTTCGAGACGGTGGAACTTCAACCATATAGCTGTGACGCTTCGCTCGTCTAATGACGGATTGAGGATAGGGGAATTAATTATGGAGGCAATGGAGCGTCGATGATCAAGGCTCTGGAGCTGAGCCTTAACCAGGGAGTCGTTGTCAATGAGTCTCTTGGCACGTCTATTAATAACTTCCAAGTTCCCACGCCTCCAGCTGGTATTTGGCTGATCCATCCCCAAGGTGCAAACAGTACTTCATGCACGATCGCACCTGGCTTGGTATAGGTTGAGCAACTGTTCCGACGTATACTTTCGTGCCTTTGCGAGAACTCCCAGCTTTTGGCAGGTAATTTGGCCAATGGAATGGATTCAATTTTCGACCCCAAGTTGAGATTCGACGTCAAAGTAACGCTAAGAAGCTCAAGATGGTCAGTGATCGGGACGGATACATGTCAGAAAGTAGGCGCCAGATTTAAAGGCCTCTTCTTGGCAGAGAAAAGACACGCCTAGGTATTGGCCGCATTAAACTTAACCAGATTGGCATTTAAATTGGCAATTATCGATGACTACTCGTATTGAACGATCTCTCAGGAAATCCAATATCCATTTACAAAAACCAGTGGGCAAACCATAATCATGATGGAAGATTGCTAATAAACCATTAAGAATTAGAATAAGAAATAAGATGAATTAATAAAACCAAAGTCAACAATTTTATTCAATTTATTTTAAACAAATTAAAAATAACAATATTAATTAATTTAATTATTCTTTTTACTCCCTGTCTTTTGCTTCGTCGAACACACACGAGAACAAACATATGCGCAGGCGCGCTTTGATAGAATGTATACAGCTAAGAGTAAGACTGCGATGAGCGCAGCGAGATCTAAGAACCTTCTCTTGTAGAAGGGTAAGTCTGCAGCAGGAGAGCGCAGGTGGGGGGCGCCGCGAGTGTTCACGACGTGGTTCACCCAATGGACCAGCTCCTGTCCTGGTTTCACTGGACGGTCATGGTGAATGAACGATAGCTCTTTCGCTTTTTCAGCGTACCTGTTAAAAAATAATTAAAAATCGTCATTATCGGGTGGAAAAGTATATGTATAAGAGAGAGTTTGAAAGTGACGAGTATCCGATTCTCGTGGTATGTATGTGATACTGAGAAATAATGGCAACACCAACTAACAATAATCAAGAGGTATTCAAATTGTTATGGTCAAATTGGTTTATTTATTTTCAACCATTTCTTTTACATTTTTAGAATTAAAAAAGTCGATTTAGAAGAGAGAAGGAGAGTCATTATTTCTCAGTCTACAGTTGCCATAATCTATTCTTACATCTCTTTTTGATTCATTATCTTTACTTTATATACACACCTTTTGCTATTAACAACGTTAAGTATAGCTTTCTTAAGGTCATCAGCCATTGTATAAGAAAGGTCCACTCTCTGCGCAAATCCTCTGCTTACTGCTTTGTCCACATTTATGAACTGATCAGCGAAGACTGGGATACCGATGATTGGTATTCCAAAGTGAACAGCCTCTGTTGTGGATAGAAGACCACCATGAGTGACGAAAACGGCGAGGTTAGGGTGAGCTAAAAAGTAAAGACGACATTAACCATTAGTTAAGGTCTGACAACCGGTCTTACCAATAGCAAGTAACCTGGTTGTTTAAGTCAGATAGGCAGTCACTCCATGTAAAATACTGATATTCAGCTACATCCACTTAGACTGAAAGCCGACCCAATTATGTTGGGAAAAGCCTAGGCAAATGATAATTTCACGAAAACTTTACCCTTAATATGATTAGAATAGACGAAGCAGATATTGCCAACGACGATAGTGAAAAAGATAAATTTATAACCGAAACTTAGAGAAGACAAAGGATTGCTTGCTGTGGTGCCCATTCCAAGATGTGAACATTTTTAGGCAAATTAGGCAAAACCTCCTCAAATTTCCACAATACGGTTTGCTTCAACGATCCAAACATCTTTAGCAAGCCGACCTTGAGTACATCAGGTAAGTCTTTACTCTTCAAGTTAGAGCCCATGCTGAAGTATACCACTCCATCCTTTGAGTTGTCCATAAGTTTCTTTAAGTCCTGTATGTAAAATCATTATCATTATTAAGCTTGATTTTTCGTCGGTAGTTTTCTTAATGAGGTCAATGATACGTAGATGTTTTGGGCGCACCATAGTCTTGGTCTTAACTCACCAAGTAATTGACAAATCTATAACATCCTTACCTCAGGCAGGGGCTTCACGGTTTCATCAATATGGTACCCTCCGATATACTTATGGCTCTGGGGAAGAGATGAAGCTCCGCAAGTAGAAACGTATGAATTGGATAGTATCAGGGATGCATTGTACCGAGATTCATCGAAAGTTGGCGGTTTTCTTCCTCGTTTTTCAATAACTGGGGCGAACAATAAATTAAACGCACTTTCTTGAACACCGTCCAGCCAACTGGAATATTAAATCGTTGGTTTAACTTTTATCACTTTCGGATTACTATCTTTAACACAGGTTATCGTGTTTCTGTTTACCTGTAGTACCTACTCCTAATAGTAGCAACTTTTCATCCAATGGTAATAAGTACCTCTATGAAACAGCATACTTTTATCTACAAGAAGTATATGGTCTGAACATAACGTGGTAAATGTTTGCTGCTTTAATATAATGTCCATCGCACCTTGGACTATCAGCAGCGCTATCAGCTAGCCAAGTGTCTAACGATTTACCAAGGCATCAAACATTTAATCTGTATCCTATCAGTTAGAAAAACAAATGTACCATAACGTTAACATGTACTTACAAGTAACGCAAGATGTTAGTTTTCACTTGAATCCACAGTTCAGTTGCTCGCTGGATAAAGTTCAATGGTGGGGAGTACTGAGACATGATGTCTACCGAGTACGCGGGATTCGATGGTTCATCAATCAATTGCAGAATTTGCCAGTGAACTTCCACTGATGACAGCCAAATGAGTGGACATTCGTACACTGAGGCAAATCTGGAATTAAGGGAAATGATTAGGACCGAGTAAAAAAAAATTAAGTTTTTCACTCTGGGGTTGGCAGAAACCTTATCAATGTACCTTGCTGCCTGGTTTCAAAGATACCAGACAGCAAGTGTTACAAGTATTAGACTTGATTCGATTAGTTCCCTGAAAAGAAAGCCATCTCGTTCTCTCCGTTGCTGTTGAAACTATCAATAAACAACCACTGCAATCTCCAATTTTTTGGTTTTTTTTTATTTATATGGCTGTCGTAGTAGCCCGATGAAAGGATTATGCTTCTGGCAGTAAACTTTTTCGAATCTAAATTATAATGACGATTCATTTACGGTTTAATATTACAGTAGATTTTCACATTCAACTTAAGAGTGAGATTATCACTCAGACATTTTGTAAGAATCTATGAGCCAGTAAAAAATTTAATTCGCCATATTTACAACCAACGTTTCAATATTGTACACGAAAGACTGCTGAATATATACTTAATCAACTAGTCCTGCACACATTCAGCAGATTCTCGCAACGTACACCCGAGGCCCGAGGCCCGAGTAGTTTAGAAAAACTTGACCGAATTGAAGCCTGTACCATCATATCGACGTTAAATTCTTAACTTACCCTGCAGGTACATCGCTAAACATCCACTCGGCAATCACCACATCAAACTGCTCCTTAGGATCATTCAATATCTTCTGAACTGCGTCGTTCAGAGCTGTTTTCTTTGTTATCTCAGTCATCATATAAATCAACATACCGATGTGCATGTCATCGGCTTTGTTGTCCATAATATTCTGTATGCTCATCATATCCTCTGAAATAATAAAAAGGATTTGCTGTAATGTTTAAAAGGATAATGCAAGTATTCCGATAGACAAATAACATCGTCACTAGCAACTTTTACTACGGTGGGTAAAATATCTATCACGGTAAGAGAAAGAAGAAGATCTACCACCATCTATTAAAACAGTTTTATTTAAATATAACATGATCCTCTAAAACCTAATCTAAAACTCAATCCTAACAGATTTTGTAGAGTCATAAAATCATGTCATTCTTTTAATTAAACATCTTTCTGTCATGAAGAAGCTGAAATCATGTTGAAAATATTGTCAATCTTGTTTGCATAGAACTACCAATCATCAGCTTTGTAGGGAGAGATAATTGTAGCCCAATCAAGTTTATTAAAAACTCGCTAATGCCCGAGACTCCATCGCTTCAATCCGGGTCCCTAAATTTTTTGTTAATAAAATAAAGCGTATAGCATTCAAGATATCATAGCTTCCTATTAGCGAAAAAAACATCAGGATTCGGACTCGTAATTCTGGACATTAGCACGTGCAAACAAGAACAAAGTTGAAACCAACTCTTTCTTCCTCTTCACTTTTATAATCTTAGATTATTGATAGGTCGCTCCGACTAGATACCGCACTACCTAAGACGTACTTTGTGGCTCCGTGAATGAGGCCACTCAATATTGTAGTGTGTGTAAAACAAATTGCTAGGAGGCTAGTGTGCGTGACAAATTGTGCATGAAAAATACTCTGTACCTCCACCTGACACATTGGTTGCTAGGAGACAGGCTCAAATACCTAGCGAATTTTTGCTACATATTTGGCGTATTGGTTGCCTCATTTAACAAGTACGTCGGCGGTATCAATAAATAATCGAAGTTTATAATATTAGTATAGATAAATTCTTACTAGGCATCATGTCGAAGTTACTGCTGACATCGATTATACGAAGTTTGGGAGGAGGATTCTTGATGGGAAATGGAGTGATGTACGTAACCTGAAAGAAGAAACAGAAAGTTAGCTTAAGAGTTTCCGGGTGAATGTTGGCTATCGTGGATGCAGACAAAGTCAGGGATTTAAAAGTAGCCTATGTCTTTAACTAGATTCCAAGCTACCAGTTGTTCAAAAATTACGATCGATTCAGTGTGGTTTTGCTGTGATGATGCAACAAACAATCGGAGTTACTTTCGCATTTATAATATTAATAGTGTAGATAAGTGTGAAATTCGTCGTGGTCTATTATGCTGTGTTCTATCGTGGTCTAACATATCGTATGCCACTCGGCAACGTATATATCAAACATCACATCGACAGGGAATAGTGTGGCTTTCAATCAACGAAAGAATTTTTAAATTTACTAAACCAAACTTACTAGCTTTAAATACATACTACAAAAAGTTAAAAAATGAGATGAAATTTTGTGATGTTTATGTATTCCAATCTGGTTAGTGATTTGTAACTCTCTAACGGTCGAATTTTATGATTTCATTTTTGCTTTTTCTCTTATACTTGTGATGTTTATGTATTCCAATCTGGTTAGTGATTTGTAACTCTCTAACGGTCGAATTTTATGATTTCATTTTTACTTTTTCTCTACATTACAAAAATTTTGACATCTATAACCAACTTAAACATTTTAATAGGCTTTGTGGCATGTGTTCCAAAGTTAACTGTTCCAACCTCGAAATAGGTCAGACACAGAGTAAAGAACTGTTCAGACTTCAGAACTTAAACTGAAGCTTTAACTTTGAAACGTGACGTCATGTTCTACCCATTATTCTTAAGGACTAATTAGACACACTTTGTTGGAACTTTGCCTTTTTAATGTGTAAAGTCGAAAGTCTCAAAATATGATCTGATACTTATTAATTATGAGTCAATAAGGTTAAGACCTTTAAATATGTTCTGAATTCGAATATATGACATTCTTCTATATTTAATCTCCTATCTATTTAAATTACATAAAAGCAGTTTTTATATTGCAAAACAGCCGATATGGTGTTTTCTATTGGAGTAGAAAAAAAATCTGAACAAAAAATTAAAAAATCGCAATAAAACAATAATGTGCAAAGGTACTCGGTAAAGTTAAGGTCAAATGATTTATTTCAATTAAACCATAATGGTCTACCCACACATATCAGGGCCGTACTCGGAACGTGACAGGGACGTGGCCGTGCCAAGACCGTGTATCCGAGTCCCGTCAAGAACTTTTTGTTCACACACGTCAGGGATGTGACTGGACCGTAGACAGGCCACGATTTTCCACCTGTGGGCACAGGTGGAAAATCGATCGATCGATCGATTTAGCGTTTTGTATAAAGCAAAATGGTGACTGAGGGGCCTCAGTCACCATTTGGTTTTATACAAAACGCTAAATCGTACAAAACGCTATATCCATCGTTATATCCTATTTTTTTAAATATCTAGATCTAGCTAGGAAAATTTGGGCTACCCCTGCACGTCATAACGCCGACGTCGGCGTCGGCCCGGGCACTGAAGCTCCGTAGCCACTGTAGCCAGCCCGGACATGGACGTGTGTGAACGAGCTCATATAAAATGTTCACACCGACTTTTTTTTTAAGCACGTGACGGGACACGGTCCGTCTACATCCCGGGCACGGCCCTAACATGTGTGGATACCTTTAGAAGGCGCTTCTTAACGAAATTTACAAAAAAAAAAAAAAAAGAATTTAATCTAGCTGCCTCTTCCAAAAGGTAATTTCGAATGGGCAAAAAACTCTATAATTATTTACTTTTTTAAATTATATGTTTTGTAAGTAGAAGTTATATAATTACACATGAATAAGTATGTCTACACGTCACTAATTACCACCTAACTCTTTTATCTGATATTGTGGTGTCTAATAATAATTTGTAACCTTTTAAAATCTAGGTGTGTCGCATGTACTTCGTTGTTTTTATATTTCATTAAAAACAAGTTAATCATCTGCCTTTTTTCCCAAATATGATGGGGTCAGCTTCCAGTCTAACCGGATGCAGCTGAATACCAGTGTTTTACATTGAACGACTGTTTATGTGACCTGCACACCCCAGCTATTGGGTAACATAATGACTCTCATTAAGACTGGTTGTCAGACTTTTGGGCTTCTGACTACTCATAATGACGGCCAGAGATCAACGAATGACAGCCAGGACCTTTTTTATTTATATGGCCAGGACCAAAGGCTTTACGTGCTCTGAACTGTAATTAGCAGTTGGTAAATATTGCTCAAAGATCAACATAACTACAGAATAAACACAGAACATTCCTTTTTGAAGTTAGTTAATAGCTCCCTTATCAGTATGGCGTCAATTAGACCGATAGATTGATGGTGTAAGCATGTACCTAGGCTATAGGTACTGTAGGTATCTATCTATAGATAAATGGATGATCCTGATTAATGGATTTCTAATTTTAATTATGTCACACAATCGGTGCGTCTGTATATCAGTAAGTTTCTTGCAAGTTCTTCTCTATAGAGACCACTACCTACGTTTTGCAACGAGCAAGTTTAGCTTTCTGACTCAACCGACTCATTTACAATTTAAAGGTGCCTGTAAATACTTTTGAAATAAATACTTTGACTTTATCATAAATCTTGAACCAAAACTTACCTCATGACCGCCATTCAGCAGATGCCTGACAACACCATCTCCGAGGTTTCCGTGACTCCTCGAAGGCATGGGGAACACCACCAGGACTTTGGATGCTTCGGAAAATGCCAGCATTAAGCTGAACAGCAAACAAAACGTCTGCATCTTCTCCATGATCTGTACACAGTAAAGTGAACAAAAAATTGAAAGTGGTTATTCATTTATATAAGTTAAACAATAATAAATAAGGGGTAGTCAAAAGTCTACAAAAGCTAACGTGAAAGTATTTGGTTTTAGAATTGAGAATACGACTCTCCAATAGCATTTTTTTCCAATAGCATTTTTTCTCCACACGACAAGCACATTTATCGTCTCCCATTGATAAAAGAAAGTCAATAAAGTCCACAAACTGAATAAATATAATGTGCGAAATGGATGTTTTCAATTTAAAAATCGATCGAATTAACGTTCAATTCTAAATATATATTGTTTTTTTCATTTTTACCAAAAATAAATATGGCACACTGTATATAGTTTGTGCCTAAAAAATTGTGTTTGACTCGAGGAAACGTTGTGGATTATTTCCACAACGTTTCCTCGAGTCAAACACAAAACTGAGCAAAGATGTCAAAAGCATAATTAGCAAAGTCCGCCTCGTTTATCGCAGATATGTGAGGTACCTAGGTATATTTTCTTCAAGGCCGTTGGCTTAAATAGTTTAAGGAAGTGTCAAGTTCAAAGTACATTCGTAGAGGTTTTTCAAATGATAATAACACACTATATTTAAGCTTAGTTAATCCCACACTCAATAAGCGAACCGCAAATGAAAAAGGTTGGCTACCGCAATTGGTTCCCTTTTTTTTCAAACGGTTGGATGTCTGCATATTTGGATTGAGTACTTAATTGCTCTTTATTTATTTTATCAATTGTTTAAATAATAAAAAGCAAAAGTACGTTTTGTATGTACATACTTTATTATATTTAATTGTTTATTACAACAAATGTTCCCACGAAAGATGATGATTTTATATCTAATAATTTATAAATTTTAATAATGATAGTACTTAGTTGTATTTATTATTTAAAATACATTTGCATGAATTAATCAGTATTAAGTTTAAACAAAAATGTAC
The DNA here is from genome assembly GCA_947361185.1 of Charanyca ferruginea. Lineage (NCBI taxonomy): Eukaryota > Metazoa > Arthropoda > Insecta > Lepidoptera > Noctuidae > Charanyca > Charanyca ferruginea. Next base: position 14,813,135 of record OX376077.1, on the reverse strand, counting down.
CTACCTACCATTGTTATATTGTTATTGGTGTTTTAAATTATCTAAAGTTACATAACAGGCCTCGGCGATTTATCATCGGCCTCTCGGTCGCCTTCCAAAGGTCCGGGACCCTAGTTTAGGGTCCCGAGATATAGTTAAATGACAAACGGATCTACGCACGGATCTACGGCTATCTATCACATACACCTATCCGACCGTTATCAACTTAGCGGTTATGCAAAACTATGATCGGTTTATGATTATTCAGTAACTGTTCTCCGGTATATTTCAGTCAGATACAGGTATTATGAAAGCTTTTAAATATTTCTCCTACGTATTGATAGCAGACAACATTCCTACACCGAAAACCGATTCACTTTGGCCTTGGGATAGTAACCGTGATTAGATTCTGTACCTACCAAACTCGGCACACAACTCAAACTAAAAAAAATCTGACAAAACAAAAGACTTACCACAGAATAACAATTAACTCACTTCACTCACAGAATAGAACACTATAATTTATTAAAGTTTTATCCTTATAACACCAACTTATAATAAATTTATTATGGCCACTATTATTTAAAATTGTTTTCGATCAACCAGAGACATACTGCGGACGCTTCAAATAAATCGAATGAATGGCATCTCTGTTGTAATGTGTGTTATATAGTATGTATGATTTAATGTTAGATAAGGAACACACTATCAGAAGATAGCCAGCTCCTAATTGAAGGTAGCTACAGTCCATTGGATTGGTGTAACAATTTAAATTATTACATGAGAAAAGTACAAAAAAATATAAATGACTTTGCACTTTAAATCTTAAACACATTTGAAATCTAGTAGTCCTACTTCTTTGTGTTAGGTACCTATGTACTTTTTTATGGACGTACCTACCTGTGATATGCTGGGTTATCTTCTTTTTTTTAAACAATAATTCATTAACTATCTAGCTGTATTCCAACTGTGTTTTGTTCGGCTTTTAGTCTACCCGGATGCAGTTGAATAAGAGTGGTTTTTTTTGTGGAGCAACTGCCTATATCTGGCCTCCACAACCCAGTCACTGGGTAGCACGATAGCCCTTGGAAAGACTGGCTTTAAAATATTAATAATTTTTATAATTTTATTTTAAGATATTTCTTTGAATATAAATTGTCGTTACTAAGTAAAGTAAAATGAAAAGAGTACTACTAATTATTTTGAATTGTCCGTGTGATGTCGGACGTAAAGAATAGCACCATCCCATATCTTCCCGTGGGTGTAGTAAGAGGCTACTAAAGGACTCACCAGAGAATGGGCAGCAGCGTTCTCTGTGCATTTGTAACAACCATACTGCGATCGCCAACCCGCCTGCCAAGCGTGGCGATTATGGCAAAACCCCCCCTTAGGGAGGCCTATGTCCAGCAGTGGACTTCTTTCGGCTGAAATGATGATGATGATGAATTATTTTCTCAATTTTATGACTTAATTACGTAGTTACATACCTATTTATATTAAATGATATTGAGATGATATTTAAGATTTTATAGAACATGTTACATTTTAACATCTATACTAACATTACAAAGCTGAAGAGTTTGTTTGTTTGGTAGAACGCGTTAATCTCAGGATTTACTGGTTCGAATTTAAAAATTCTTTTTGTGTTGGATAGTCCATTTATCGAGAAAGGCTATAGGCCCGTGCGAAGCCGGGTCGGGTTGCTAGTATTCTATATACCTATTCTTAAATAATATTGATACCAGCATATTAATACTGAACTACTGCAGCGTAAAAGCGGTATAAAGAGACCGGAAAGACGGCACGAGCAGGGATCACCACTGTTAATGGCGGATTGGTAATTTCAGACTTATACGGTATGTTTAATAATAGAGGACGTTCTCATAACTAATCTATATCATTAACAGATTTAAAAAATATATCAGCATAAAGAAAAAAGTATAAATGTCCAAAAACGTACAGACGCCAGCACATCAAGCTACTACAATCTGTCACATTTCTTTAATCGATTTTCAACTTTATGTTTAAAATATAAGGTTCAAGATTGATCGGGAAAATGTGACAGTTTCGGGTAGGTTGACCTGCTGGCGTCTGTACAATGTTGTCGACGGCCGATCCGAATGTGTATGAAATTTTAAAAATATTTTTATTTTTGATGGGTTTTTTTTTTAAATTATCCGTGGACGCTGTAGTATTACCGGTTTAAGGCGGCCCCTAGACCTACAATAACATTGTGCAATACATTTTATTGTACAATAAGATTGATAGGTGCTTTGAATTCAAACTACCAATTATATTGCACAATAATAAGAACTGCGCAATTTTTTGTGTTCAGTCTGAGAATAGTATTAATACAGTTAGTCCTCAAAGAATTGAATTTTGTCTTCACACCTTTGGTTGCCTGTGGAAACATCTTTTGTATTTAGAGAGATTCTCTTATTCCGCCATTATTGTGCGCGCGCATGTGTAGGTACTGCTCGTCAAGACGAAACATACTAAAACATATTGCACAATACTGACCCTACACGATGCAATGGAAAAATATGGAGCATTAAAAATTAAACTCTCTCAAACTTTCATTCAATCATTGCGCAATCTTCAATATTAACCCTATCCCTATGCGGTCAATAATATTACACAATTCGTAATATTGCACAATATAATTTATCGTCTAGGGACCGCCTAAGGGAACACCTTTCGTTAATTGACTTACTGTATTTACTACAAGTCCTGGTTTCCTCAAGATGTTTTCCTTCACCTGTATCAATATCAGTCATGTCCAAGATAACCTTAGTTAGAAGAAAAAATCACATACGTACTTGCCCGACTTCAAAACCACAACCTCATACACTTAACCACTGGGTCGTTTCGTCATTTATGTATTCTTATGGTAAGTACATACTTAACTTCTAAACAAACAAGAAATGCGTATCTTTATAATAACTCTTAACCAGTTTATGAACTGACTGTTGACGACCAGAACAAGATGCTCGTGAACCTACAATGTGTTTCGCTGATGGTTGCGCAATGATTACTAATCCCATTAGGGACGGCTGGCGCATGCATGAGTACCTACAGTATCTACCTGCCAGCCATCTATAAATAGAGACAATGACAACGCATTATTTCATCAGCCGAAGTTCAATGACACAGATCGAGAATGGCGCTGAAATATTTGCAATTTTTAGCGTTCCGTAGGTGTACACAAACTCGTTATCATCGTGTTGATTAATTATTGTATTGTTCAATAAATACACACGAGCAGTGACCTAAGTAATTGTTTATTGTATCGGGAAACCGAAAGAGCTTAATAATATTAATAGTATTTAATACTTATTGCGTCCCATAATGTTTTACAATGGTGAAATGACAATGCTCACCCATGTACAGAAAAAGTAAATTAATGAAAATAATTGTAATGTATATAGAACTTTTCTATACTAAATTGTTTTTCTTTACAACTTGCGGATTACGAAATACCTACCCACAAAATACAAACTCATTTTACCTAAAATACAATTTAACCTATAATCAATGTCATTATTGTTTTTAGATTTAAACGGAAATCGCAAGTTCTACAGTCACTAAGACTAATGTTTATTTATCAGCAATAAATAAATAGTAAGATGCTACATATTGCACATGACTTTTATTGAGTGGGGCAAAGTTCTATAGAGTTTCTGGCATTGTCCTTTTAAAAAAAGTTGTTGAAGACTCCCTAATATCTAATAACCTTATCTGTTTAGGTTTTTCTCGACTATGCTGGGGTCGGCTTCCTGTCTGACCGGATGCAGCTGAATACCAGTGTTTTACATGGACCGACTGCCTATCTGACCTCCACAATCCAGTTACTTGGAAACACGATACCCACTGGTAAGACTAATAGTCAGACGTTCCGGCTTCTGACTACCGGGGCCTCAAGTCTGCTATTACAATAGTGTCAGAATGGTCTATCATTGATTTCATAATTGTTGATTTTGACCAGGGCCTCAAGTCTGCTATTACAATAGTGTCAGAATGGTCTATCATTGATTTCATAATTGTTGATTTTGACAAGTTTGGTAATCTACTAATACAATAGCGTCATTATAACTTTCCAATGGTCAACCACTGACACGCCATTGAAAGAAATAATATAGAATGGCAATCTCGTACAAAATGACAACTGAATGACTGACTTAGGCGGTAATCTGCTAAAATTTTGACAGTTACTTTGATCAGTGACCTACCATTACAACGTCATTGTGCAGTCATTGCTTTTAATTCGGCCGACCAATGATCGACCATTATGAATTTAGCAGATTACGAACATTTAGCAAAATGACAATGGGATCGTGTTGGAATGACGAAATTATACAATTACAGACTTGGCCCCATGAGAGATGCAACCCATTGGGTAATTTTCCTGCAAAACTATTTTGATTGAGTGTATATATTGAAATGAGTTTATGACTTAAATTACCATAAAAAGTTGGATATAAGCACTGTCTTTACTCAAACCATTACAACTAAGGAGTAATCCTTATTTTTTGTATATTTTTGAATTAACAAGCACGGCCTAGAAAAAAGAAAAGAACTCCGCGCCACGCGTATCGAAATTGAAGCACCCTAAGTAAGCCAGACCGTTTGTACAAATATGCCTCACGCACACATTTATATCATAGTCACGGACTAGAAAAAAATAATTCCGCGCCTAAAGTACCGACTATCGACCGTAGGTAGGTACCGATTTATGTGTGCGTCTCGGTCCGGCGTACTTTAGGTGCTTCACTTTTGATATGACACGGATGTAGATGAAGTCGCGGATTAATAAGTAGCCTATGTCCTTTCTTGGGGTAAAAGTTTAGTCTGTATAAAATCATCCATCAATCAATCATTGTGTCATCAAAATCGTTTCAGCAGTTTAGTCGTGAAACTGTAACAAAAAGGAAAAGTCACTTCCAAGGGCGTCGCCTAGGGGGGGTAGGTAGGGGCAGTTGCTCCCCCCCCTCCCCCCTAGGGATTCCAAAAGCTTCATGTGTCTTTGACTGTATTTAAAATTCATACTTTTCCTATCCACCATAATCAACTTGCCCCCCCTAGGCCATCAACTGGGGAGTCCTGGCGACGCTCTTGCTCACTTCCGCATAAAAAAAATGTATTTCAGGAAAAAAACAATACCCTTCAGCAATTTATGCTGTGTTGTAATCTAATCGAAGATATGTACCTACAGGTGAACAAGATAAAATATACTTCAACTAATTATCTGATATTATTGCGTAAGCCTACCCTAGCGACAGTGCTGTAACAATAATAACGCCTAAACAAAGGTATGTTATCTACGTTACTACAAAATTAGTAGTTATTATCTAATCTAATAATGGTGTTAATTTTTGTCATACACGAGCTGTATACAGGGTGGGAACGACGATACGACAAAAAATTAAAATACTGGTAATACTAGTTATATAAGAATATTTTAAAACTCTCAAATAAATTCTAAAAACAAAATTTAAAAAAAAATCTGATGTAGGCTGAAGAGTAACCAAAATAAAACACCTTATGAAATATTAGTTTTCTAACTTGTGAGAAGAGCGGCAACTTGTGGCGTCATAATTTAATATTATTAATGCTCAAAAAAAACAATTACACCAAATAATCAAATCCTACCATGATCCTTTTTTGTGCTATTGCCATTCCCACCCTGTATAACTTAGGCTATTTCTATCTTTTTAGGGTTCCGACGTTCTGTAGGTACCCACAGGGGCTGGGAGTCTATTAAGGAAAATCATTTGGGTTAGGTTAGAACTGTGGCCAGCGAAAGAAAATATTTTTATTCAAAACTAAACAATCATAGTTTTAAATCGTTTTCGTATTTATGTAGTGTACCTACCCGGCTACAACTTATCAATAGTAAGACTTAGTATAATGTGTATATATGCAATTGTGCTTTGTGTTTTTCACTAGGCGTTTTTGTCTTTTTCGACCAAATAGGTTTTATGTATTTTGAGTGGTAGGTTTATCTACAGGTATACATATATCAAACGATGCTTATAAAAATTTGTTAATTTTAAATTATATCAATCGTTTATTACATTAACTGGTCATAATATCAAATAAAATTATAGATTCAGCTGTTATATCTTACAAATATTACAGATTTTGTAATCCATACTTCATACTATCATACTTCATACTAATATTATAAATGCGAAAGTAACTCTGTCTGTTACGCTTTCACGACGAAACGGCTGAACCGATTTTGATATAAATTGGTATGAAAATAGCTTGGACCTTGGGGAAGGACATCTAAGCTACTTTTAACCGACTTCAAAAAGGAGGAGGTTCTCAATTCGGTTGTTTTTTTTTATGTATGTACATCGATTACTCCGAGATATATGATCCGATTTAGGTGATTCTTCTTTAGTTTGATGCGGAATTGTAGTCCGATTTCAAATATTCTTTTTTTAATTGATAGTGTATACCTCAGATTTGGTCCCATAAATATTTCAAGAAAATATTTCAAGTAATAGTTGAAAATTAAGGGATGACTGATTTTTTTTAGTGTCGTTTCGTAATTAATTTTTATGATGAGAAGTAGGCACTAAAAAGAGAAAAAAAAATTTTTAACAAAAAAGACAACCGCCTTCAAAAAGTATAAAATAACTTTCAATTCGCAAGTCGGTGGCAATACAAAACAATAAGCAAAACCAAAGCCGCCTGCTGACTTGCGAATTGAAAGTTATTTTATACTTTTTGAAGGTGGTTGTCTTTTTTGTTAAAAAATTTTAATCCGCGACTTCGTCCGCATCCGCGATAACCGACATTCACGCGGACGAAGTCGCGGGCAAAAGTTAGTTATATTATATTACTTACCGTAGATACCAGCCTTATTGTCCCACCACAGGGCAAAAGCATAGATCCCATCCCATGCAGCAGAGAGCGTGAGCATTGATCACACGCTTGCTCAACGCAGATGGGCGATTTCAGACTTATTTAATTACTAGCGACCCGACCCGGCTTCGCATGGGCCCTATAGCCTTCCTCGATAAATGAACTATCTAACACTAAAATAATTTTTCAATTCGAACTAGTAGATCCTGAGATTAGCGCATTCAACCAAACAAACTCTTCAGCTTTATGATATTAGTATAGAAATATAGATTAATAATAATATAAAAATATAAATTTACAAGTAATAAGTACCTATACTCCGTTCACAATAAGATTAGATATATACACAAACCTTTTTTACAGTCCGTTCAACCGATTTTGGACTTATATTGCGGCATAACAAATGGCAACTGCAAAAAACAGCTGTTATTGTAATCACTTTTTTAACCGATTTCAAAAAGGAGGAGGTTATCAATTCGGATGTTTGTATTTTTTTTTATGTATGTTCGGGCATAACTCGGACGGATTTGCAAAATTCTTGAAAGAGGTTTATTGCGAAATGGTCCCATATCAATTTTATCGATATTGATTCAGCCCTTTTTGAAAAAATCAACAAAATCCCATGTAAATTATGTAGATGACGTTGTTTCTTCAATCTTTGGAGGACTTTCAATCTCTGATTTAACTGTGTCGCCGTTTCTTGGTGGATTTGGATGATAAGGCGATACTAAAAAGGGGAAAATAAAAACTTTTTTCAAAAAAAAACAACCGCCTTCAAAAACTAAAAAGTGATAAATAACTTTAGCGCAGAACACACATTACTTTAGTTTCGGAAGTCGGTGGCGATGGCATTGTTCTGTTTGTTGTTTTGTATTGCCACCGACTTCCGAAACTAAAGTAATGTGTGTTCTGCGCTAAAGTTATTTAACACTTGTTAGTTTTTGAAGGCGGTTGTTTTTTTTTTGATAAAAGATTTTTTTGCCTCTAATGTCATCCTTAAGCCTACGGAATAGAAGTCAAAATCGGTTGAAGGGACTGTAAAAAAGGGTTGTGTAATCTTGTTGTAAACGGAGTATATATAAGTAAATAAGTAATAAGTATAGATAACTCCAGATTTTCTCACGATGTTTTCCTTCACCGAAGTCAGTGATGGCTTTTAGATAAACTTAGAAAGTACAGTATCATCGTCTTAGAGTGAAAAGCTCGGGAGTACAATTTTGGTCAGTTTTACTTTAAAACATTTGTAAAGAAAATAACCTGAAAAAAAATTAAATGTATCTGAAAAGTACGAACGTGTGTATCATGAAGTCTAAAAACATAAAATTAAAAACTTGCGGTAATAACATTTTATAGGGCGCAGTTTTTTCGTCCTCCAAGTTGACTCTTTCATTCTTTCTTTTCTTGCGAGGTTTTCACTCTAATGGTGTGTACACACCTACGTACATGCTCGATCTCAAGCAAGTACGAACGTGTGTACCATGCTCGAAGCCAACCAAAATGCCTGGTTTGCCTGGCCCACACGTTCGTACTTGCTCGTGATTAGGGTTGCCAACTCTTCGTCGGTCAAATATAGTAGTTCTAAAATTTTTACCCATAAAAATATAGTAGATAACGAAAAGGTGAAAAAAAATAGTAGGTTCCAAAAATTAGGTAGGTACTTTATTTTGTTGAAGAATATTTTGTGAATTATTGAACGCATCTGCCAACTTGACATTCCAAAATCGTTAAAAATAGGTATTGACGTTTTGTTTTACGCTTACATATTTTGAAACGAATATTTTTGCTAAGAGTTTGATACCTTTAAAATATAGTAGTTTCGCCTACTACCTATATGTATATTTTTTTCAAAAATATAGTAGTCGTGCCTCTAATATAGTAGGATACTATATTATATAGTAGGGTTGGCAACCCTACTCGTGATCGAGCAAGTTTACCGAGCATGTACGTACATGTACACACCAACTCGACGATATGAAATTGAAAATGTCACATTGGTACTTGCTCGTGCGTGCCTTCAGTGCCTTGTTACGAGCCTACAACCTCATACCTACATGAAAGGCGGGTGCCTTAATCACAGGCCCCCACCACACCCGCGACACTCCATAGAAATCAAACGATATAATTGCCTACACTAATACTAAAATAATAGACTACACAGATACGTGCGTGAGTGTGCGTGTCTACGCGCCGCGCGAACAAAAACGCAATTTCCAGAGCTAGTCGTTCGACGCGGGGAGAGGTGAGGAACGGTTTCAGAGGGAGGCGGAGCGTGTCGCTACTGTACGGTAGTAGTAATACTTATACTGTGCCCCCACAGTGATTACTTTGTATGTATGTAGTGTTTAATATAATTGCACTGTAGTACGGAACGCTTTGTGTCCGTCCGACTCGCATTTGGTAGGTGTTTACATGATATTTGCTCTAGATTTAGTCAGTGTTGGTACTAGCAATCCAAACTGGTTTTATCTCATCACTAGCTACATCCTGCGGTTTCAGTCGGGTTAAGTCTTTGGTTACTGCTCCGCTCCCGTGTATCGTAGCGTGATACCCTTCCTCCAGTAACGAGCTATACCTGTGAAGTAAAAAACTTTTTACAAAAAAGGGAACCGCCTTCAAAAACTAAAAAGTTATAAATACTTAACTAGCACTAGTAGTTTTTGAAGGCGGTTCTCTTTTTTGTAAAAAGTTTTTATATTCCACTTTTTAGTGCCTGCTTATCACCCAAATCCATTAAGAAACGGCAACACAGTTAAAACAGAGATTGAATGTGTTGAAAGTCCTCCAAAGATGAAAAAAAGCGAAAACGTCTTCTATGTTTAATTTATGGTTTTTGTTGTTTTTTTCAAAATGCGCTGAATAAATTTATATTTGTTGTATACTAAAACCTTCTCCAGAATGTAACAATCAATTTTCTGGAAACCGTATCAAAATCGGTTTTGCCAAACAGGAGATAATCACGGACAAACATACATACATACGGGTCAAAATTGAGAACCTCCTTTTTTTTAAGTCGGTTAAAACTGTCAAAATCCGCAAGATAAGGGTCCACAAAATGTTTCTAAAAACCACCTGGGGTCTGCAGGATTCACACACGGAACCATACTTTACGAAATTGACAGTTTCGATAAATTGTAGGGGACGAACGATTTATCACTGTTCGAAACTAAACAAGACGACGATTGGACAATTTAGACATTTTATTATTGTTGTCTACAATTGGGGCTGTCGAGTGATCGATGGTCGTTTGAGTAGGTAGACTTCATCGGAAAATCTAAGCCGCCTATTCGAGTTTATTGTAGACTAGCGGGCGCCCGCGGCTCCGCCCGCGTGAATGTCGGTTACCGCTGCAAAAAGCCTACTCAGAAAAGACACGGTCAGCAACATGATTCCCAGGTCTATTCAAAGACACCGACACTAACATCGACGACGCAGTCATCATCCGCAGGCTCCACAGATTGTCTTTCTGTGGATGTTAAAGTTGTTAATGATGAAAATATTTAAATGTAAATATTTTCATCATTAAAAACTTTAACATCCCCTCCCGCACGCGCACCCCCGCTTTGGTGACGCCCACTTCGCAACGCGCCGTGCAGCAGAAATCGTAATATTTTAATTTCGCCATAACTTCAAAACCAAACGTTCCATTTTAATAATTCAAAGACCAAATATTATCTACATAAACTGTACTTAGTGATGAAATAATTTATTTTATAAGGATTAATAGCATGAGTAAAATAAACGCGTTTAAATGTAGTCCAAAAAAAAAATCAAGATTTTTAAATAAAAAAATGGTTGTTGTGCCTCACTCGACATAGATAGATATAGTGAGTCGCGGACTTTTTTGTAGATATTTATAAGATCAACAATTAATTAGAAAATTTTATGGTTCTATCTTTTATAGATTAGGCAGCGTACGCAAAATAAGTAACTTTTCTGGTTGATTTTTTACACCTTGTGGCCGAAAATCCCAAATATCTTACGGAACCCTATTTTTCTTCAAAATAAAATATACCCTATGTTACTCGTGGATAATGTAGCTTTCGAATGGTGAAAGAATTTTTAAAATCGGTCCTGTAGTTTTTGAGCCTATTCATTTCAATCAAACAAACAAACAAAGTTTTTCTCTTTATAATATTACTAGCGGGCGCCCGCGGCTCCGCCCGCGTGAATGTCGGTTACCGCTGCAAAAAGCCTACTCAGGAAAGACACGGTCAGCAACATGATTCCCAGGTCTATTCACAGACACCCGACACTAACATCGACGACGCAGTCATCATCCGCAGGCTGCACAGATTGGTCTTTCTGTGGATGTTAAAGTTGTTAATGATGAAAACATTTAAATGTAATTAATACTAAGTTTTCACTTATGCCGGCAGTCCCCGGAGTGCAACCCGTTGTTTTAGGATAGATAACTAAAGCGATTATTGTAGAGCTTCTCTATAAACAACATTTGACGTTAAATTATTTTCAGGTAACAAAATATACTGATGGTCGGAAGCCCCGACCCGTGATAGGGCAACGTAAAGTTGACCATCGCGTAAAACATTATTTTCGTAAATCAATTCCTACTAATTTGAATGTTTAACCCTGGGATTTGTTTATCGTTAGTGCGAAAGAATTTTTTACAGGAAATTGAAGCCTTTTGAAGGGTATAGGCAAATCAGTAGGGATCATGGGTATTCTTGGTATATGAGCTAATTCACCAGCTGCAGGGGCCGGTGATAATCTTCGCTACTATTAAATTAGGTTCTCAGACTTTGTTCGGCAAGGCGTTGCGAACGTTCGACACTCGACTCTCGTGCGCGTAACTTGGAGGTTCTCAGACTTTGTTCGGCAAGGCGTTGCGAATGCTCAACATTCGACTGTCGCGCGCGTAACTCGGAGGTTCTCAGACTTTGTTCGGCAAGGCGTTGCGAACGTTCGGCACTCGACTCTCGTGCGCGTAACTCGGAGGTTCTCAGACTTTGTTCGGCAAGGCGTTGCGAACGCTCGACACTCGACTGTCGCGCGCGTAACTCGGAGGTTATCAGACTTTGTTCGGCAAGGCGTTGCGAACGTTCGACACTCGACTCTCGTGCGCGTAACTCGGAGGTTCTCAGACTTTGTTCGGCAAGGCGTTGCAAACGCTCGACACTCGACTGTTGCGCGCGTTACTCGGAGGTTCTCAGACTTTGTTCGGCAAGGCGTTGCGAACGTTCGACACTCGACTCTTGTGCGCGTACCTGAGAGTTTCTCTGATTTTGTTCAGCAAGGCGTTGTGAACGTTCAGGTGAAGATTCTTCTATACGACGTATTCTTGCTGCCCGTGTTTGAGAACTATGTTTAGAAACTTGAGACCTGGCTCTCTTAGGCATTTTCAAATGTTTAAGAAAATGTTAATAGCGTGTAATATTCTAGCTCTTTAAAGAACTGATGTTTAGCCCTGAAAAGAACTGTTGGTTAACCCTGAAAAGAACTGTTGGTTAGCTCTGAAAAGAACTGTTGTTTAGCCCTGAAAAGAACTGTTGGTTAGCCCTGAAAAGAACTGTTGGTTAGCTCTGAGAAGAACTTTTGCGTAGGTGTAGTTTTAAGAACAAAATCTAATAAAAACGCACGAAATTTATTAGACTTCGCGCACGACCGCTGCGTAGGGAGCCGACCACGCGACTGAGCCGCGCGGTACCTTACTCATAGATCTAAACTCCCCTCCCGCACGCGCACCCCCGCCTTGGTGACCACTTAGCAACGCGCCTTGCAGCAGAAATCGTAATATTTTAATTTCGCCATAACTTCAAAACCAAACGTTCAATTTTAATCATTCACAGAGCAAATATTATCTACATAAACTGTACTTAGTGATGAAATAATTTATTTTGATAAGGATTAATAGCATGAGTAAAATAAACGCGTTTAAACGTAGTCCAAAAAAAATTCAAGATTTTTAAATAAAAAAATGGTTGTTGTGCCTCACTCGACATAGATAGATATAGTATGTAGCGGACTTTTTTGTAGATATTTATAAGATCAACAATTAATTAGAACATTTTATGGTTCTATCTTTTATAGTTTAGGCAGCGTACGCAAAATAAGTAACTTTTCTGGTTGATTTTTTACACCTTGTGGCCGAAAAACCCAAATATCTTACGGAACCCTATTTTTCTTCAAAATAAAATATAGCCTATGTTACTCGTGGATAACGTAGCTTTCGAATGGTGAAAGAATTTTTAAAATCGGTCCAGTAGTTTTTGAGCCTATTCATTACAATCAAACAAACAAACAAAGTTTTCCTCTTTATAATATTAGTGTAGATGTTGCGGTGTGGGCGTTAGCTACGCTTGTATCTCTAATTTCTATGAATAGGCTAAAACACCCAGTAGTCAGCCCCGCACCAGTACTCAGCCTTTACAGACATTATTTCCTTATAAATAGTGTTTAAATTGGTTTACACCTTTAAAATAACGTTTAATCGAATCAGTGTCTCCTTATTAACTAATACGCATATCTACGAACCAATAGCATGTCAGAGTGATGAGCTACACTCGTTTATTTGCACTGCTGCCAAAGACATGACTAGATACGTCGCCATTACTATTTTTTTCTTAAGGAAACGTGTTCTAGTTTTCGGCAAGTTTCTGTGTGTTTTTGCTGTAATTTGTAGTGGATTGATATTCTGTGTTACAATTAAATGTTTATTTTGTGTTAAAATGAACTATTACATGCATTTTATTTGTTTAATATGGAGAAATTGAGGTGGCCGACTACTGGGTTTTGATTTTTGAAGGTAGAACCAGTACTCAGCCATAAGCGGCTGACTACTAGATTGTTCGTGATTTTCTTAAATTTATTTGAAATTAACGGAGCGAATAGTCCTAAAGTTGCTCATTAATCTGGATTTAACTCTTATAAGACGAAAAGTGTATTTTACCAGTAGTCAGCCGCGTAAAAATGTACTTGCATTTCAGGGGCCGACCAATGGGTCTACAAATCCAGTTGTCAGCCGCTAGTCCTGTTGCACAAAATAGTACCTTAAATCGTTTTTAATAAGGGTTAAAGTTAACACGGTTATTTAAGCATGAAATAAATTTGTTTTGGAATTCCATCATGTCAAAAAGATCAATCCACTAACACAAATATAGTTATTAACACAAGCTATGGTGTCGAATAGAAATGGGATGAAGATTAGAGGGCAGCCGAGTTTTTGTAGTCCCGCGAGAAACTCTACAAGATCGACTGGGTTCATTTAAGACTCCCAGAAATACCCCGTAAAATAGGACCTGACTCAGAGTAGTCAGAGCTGATCAAAGAAGAAACTGTTTTGAAAGAATGGTGCATAGCGTTAGCATTAGCGTCGAGCCGCTGTAGCTGAAGAAGGTATTCGAATCGGAAGTGGTTTGCCGAACTAATTAAGCATTAAAAACAAATTATATATTTTTTTCGATCCCACAATCCCTTAAGATCTGTAGGGTCTTTAATCAGTGCGTCCTACCCGTAATGACTTAGGGAGTCGAAAAGTGGACACTCATCGTGGGTCTGGTCCACAAATTCAAGGCTGCTCAACGTGCTATGGAGAGAACGATGCTCAGGGTTTCTCTGGTGGATAGAAAAACATTGCGCATCGTATCAGCACGCTAAAACAGAAGTGGGCCAGCCATGTGTACAGACAGACGGACAGACAGTAGATGGAGCAGACATGCTTTAGAGATTGCGTCTAGGTAAGCGTAGTATGGGACGCCCTGCGGCACGATGGGCCAAGATTTGAAGAAGGCTGGCATCGGATGGATGTGGGGTACCTAAAACCGAGTTGGTTGGCGATCTCTGGGGAAGGCCTACGTTCAGCAGTGGATGGCAATAGGCTGATATAAAAGAACTTATATGCCAAATATACAAAAATAATTGAGAGGCTGACTACAGGGTAAGACATGGCTGACTTGTGGAGAAATGAGGCTGACTACTGGTGAAAAGTGCCATAATTTGTTTAGTGTCGATTTTTTATATTATTCTATTATAAATTTTATGTTTTGTTGATATTTTTCGTAAATTTAATAAACAACCTTTCTCAAAATAATTATTGTTATTATTCATAGTGTCTAATATTTAAAATACAGTTGAATTAAATTTTAGTTCTCACTAAAAGGCTGACTACTGGGTGGTTTACCCTAGTCATCTCAATATTCATCTCCCTTCCCTTGGCCATAATACACACCTCAAACATCGATCTAACCTGCATTATTTTTTTCAAAATGCAAATACAGAAACGGCAAGACAACGGCAAGAGAAAATGACAGCCAATATGTCAGCTTCAAAACTGCATACGTAAAAACTTTTTCATTAACTTACCATAATGTTGTTGTTTTAGGCCCATAAATCTAACATGCAAATATGCACGCACGGCTAAGAGTCCGAAATATATGTGTATATATTTCGGACTATCGTACTATCTAACATCGTATCTTTAGTCATCATTAATTCTTTAAACCATCTATACTCCATTTACAATAAGATTCAACTTTAAAACAAACCTTTTTTACAGTCCCTTCAACCGATTTTGACTTCTATCCGTAGTCTTAAGGATGACATTAGAGGCAATAAGGTGGTTACAATATCAACTGTTTACTGCAGCTGCCATTTGTCATGCCACCAACGCAATATAAGTCAAAATCGGTTAAACGTACTGTAAAAAAGGTTTGTGTATATGTCTAATCTTATTGTAAATGGATTATAGCTAGAATCTAGATTCCTAGTTATATTTGTATTAAATCTCTCAGCATGACCGTCACTATCCAGCATACGAAAAAAGGTGTTATTATGATTCGAAATATCTACCCTAATTTTCTTATTTTCTACCTTTTATCTTTGTCACAGTTTCCTAATCCATAACTACAGTACTTACTACCTATCTGAATTAGGTACATTTCCGAGACCGATAGCAACGAGCGATAGCTGATGCAATGCCAAATATTGATTCTAGACACTTATTGTTTTTACTTTATCCTTTCGAATATAAAATCATACTCGGATAATAATAAAAATGAATGATGCAAGATATTATTTGATCGAAAGATGGAAGCATCGATGTAGACATCTACGACCACGGCCTACGACTCTCTAAGTTGAAATTGATCACAATCACAAACAACGATTTCATTTGTTTTTATTTACTAACAAAAATAAAGCTAAGTACTTTTTCACTTCTCTTGCTCAAAAAGGCCGTCATTGTAGCATACCAGAGCGGGGATAAAATAGCATTTCATCCTCTAGGGGAAAATGTTTTTTATTTTTTATTTTTGTGTGTCAAATATGACAATGAGCCTACAAAAACGAAAAAGTCTTTAGTCATAATAAGTAGAATAATCATGAATAAAGACTCGACTTATTACTGTTTTATAAAAAAAGAACCTCATTTTAATTTTGAAAATGGAACTAAAATCGGCGATCTCTGGTAGAATGCATGCAATGTGTTGCGGCTACAGAAGAAACAAAAAAAAGACATTGGCGCGAAATCTTTATAATTTTTCTCTAATTGCAAATTGAATTGGTAGTGAAATTACATATTTCATATTGTATTGGATTGTTGTATTTTCTCGCAATCGTAGTGAAAAGTATAGTGTAACACACGGCGCTAAAACCCATTAAAACTCGGTTTCTATTTACTCCCTCGCTAAAGCTCGGAAGTAAAACTACCTCGTATATAATGGGTCATTTTAGCTCCTTGTATAACAATCTACTATTTCTACAAACGTGTTGGCGAGCACTGCTGCTCTCCTAGCTAGGAAATGGAAACCTATGCTAAGAAGAAGCAGCCCGGTCCCTTAAGATGCAATGACATTACCTACATGCTTAAACTCAATTCTCTAAATTAGGCACCAAAAACTTAATTAAGAATAAAGTTAAGTTTTTGGCACTTTGTATCGTTGCTATAAATGATTATAATTCTGTAAATACATAATCGTTACGGCCGCATAAATTTCTTTTATAAGCTCTACAACCTGATACTGAACTGTTAAAAAACTTAAAAAAACAGGTTTTGCGGGCTACTCGACCGTTTTTAGTGTAGATAGGTAAGTACCTATCTCTACCTTATTATAAAAAATAATTAATCAGGGCATCGATCATGATCCCATACCACGAAATAATATTGAATCCAATGTTATTAATTCCTATATCATAAGTGGAGCGATACTATCATTGACTAATTAATTTTTCGAGTGCTGACCGTTTATAAAAGCGTCGAAAATGTACGAAATTACGACATTTGTCATTCGAAAAACCATTAGCTGCTATAAATTTCCGCGGTAAAACGGCTTGACTCCCAAAATGAAGGCATTTATTGTGCTCTGCAGTGTAATTTCCATAGTTTATTGCAAAACTTTAGGGGCACATTCTGGATTTCGCAAATGTAAGTTAACCAATGCTTTCTTTTTGTTTGGCCACGACTGTAAACAAAAACTTAAATGTTCTGGTAATTAATTTGTATACTTGTTTATTTTTAGCCGGAGAAAGATTATGTATCAATATGTGGGATGAAGGATGCTCCAACGGACAACTGGGAGGGGCTGGTAAGTACCTACCTACTCACCAGTTAACATCCCATTATTTGAATGTATAATGATTTATCACTTTAGCATTTATGTCCATGCTTCGAACATGCATGGGGCAGCCCTTTTTGCTACGCTCATACAATCACTCACAACACCAACAAAGTAGGCAAAGATATACGCCGGCGACCTTAAGCGACCAGAAAATCGTATGCGCTGCGTCCAAAACTCTCAAAGTTTAGTCGAAAATATTAATTAAAAGATAGTTAGTACCTATTCTTTAATTTAAAAAAAGGCGTATACTAAAATATAGATAATAAAATTGTCTGTAAGATAGTGAAAGTTTCGTTTAAGATAGATCTTGTGTGATTATCAGTGGTATGTCTGTGTCAGACACAACTTCACGAGTTAATTAAACTATTTAATATGAACTTAATCAAAAATATTCACATACTAAATGATTAAGAGAATGTTCTATTTTAACATATATTTTTTTCAAATGATTTACACCACACATTTTGACGTGATTGTCAGTTTAAAATCTGTAAAAGTCGCTTGTTAGCTTTAAGAGGGCTATGAACGGTAGTGGAGAATCGATCTCAGTTAGATCGAACATCCCAGTTGGATTGACCTCGGTTAAATCGGTTATAGCATCTATCGCACCTCATGCGAACTACAACAGTGTCGTTTCCTACATATAAAAGTTCAAATATCAAAGTTGTCTGCGACATTAGCATGAATACAAAATCCCGACAACGACCGTCGACCACCACCAGACAACACGCGTCTCGCCGGAAGATCCTCCCTTTTCATTGATGGATCAGGAACTTTCCTCCCTGTTCTTCATACCTTTAAAAAGATATTCCAGTCGAATCGACCTCGGTTAGGTCGGACACCCCAGATTGAGTAAGAGTGGGGATAAAATTGTAACTTCCACTACTTTTCATAAGGCTTGAAGAAATGTATTCCTTGTAATTGTGAATTGAGAGCAAACCTATAAACTATTATTTTTACAAAGAAAATATCTTTGCTCATTTTCATAATTGGTCAAAGTCATTTGCCTCAAAGGTTGACATGATGATGAACCGCTTAGTCGCCTAATCGCCTTTCACGGCAATTAGGTAGCTAACCCTTTTCCGTAAAAGCGATTTTTCGGCGCTCCTAAACTTTTTCATTTGATTTCCCTTAGGCAATGATGATGACTATCTGAATGGAGGTTTCAACCCAGGCAAACGTTGTGTCAACATGTGGGACGAAGGATGCATCAACGGACAACTTAATGGTGCTGGTAAGTCTTACAATAAACAACAGAATAAATTATTAATAATCCGTTAAAACACACAACTGGACTGCAATTGGACTGCAATCGGACTGCACGTTTGGTTTGCAGTTCTATTGCAGTCGTGTCAACTGCATTCAAACTGCATCCGAACTGCAATTCGCGGTTGGATTGCAGTTGAAATGCGGTCCGTCTGTCTAGAGTCTTATTACCTAATTAAAGAAATAGTGGGCCAAACCGAATTTCGGCCTCGAGATATTTTAGTGCACAATTAGTGTGTATACAAACACAGGCACATTCTGCACTCGCTTTAATTATAGACCAAAAAGAGGACAATCCAACACGACCAGGAGAACAAGAACAGACACAGACTGGACCAAGAGAGACCAGACGCTGGACCAACGGTTTGAAATGCTTTCCGAGCAGTTGCTGAGAAATTCCAAATAAAAAATCTAATAACATTTTGCCCGAACTGGAAATCAAACCCAAGACCCAACGCTCAGCAGTCGCGCTTGTGACCAGTGGGCAGTTCTTTTGGTATATAAAGTGAGATTCAATCCAATAGGTATTTTGTGGCTACAACTACCCACAATATTCTGTTAGTATACCTACCGGGTCTCATTGACATTATAGAATCAATCATAGGAAAATCCCAGTGGAAAGCAACATTTTTACTCGTACCTAATTAAGAGACAAACCATCGCACTAATTTTTCGGCTTACTGACTATACGGACAGTGTCAAAGTTGAAATTCTTTTCACTGATGATTGGGACACCAATAAAAAAGTTTTTATCCATATTTTATCGTATGTTGCTGACTGTACAAAACAGCTTTTTTATTGGTGTCCGAATCATCAGTGAAAAAAATGACCGTCAGGATAAACCCATTTTTCTGTCCTTATACCTAATTGAATTGTAATTTTTTTGTTCTAGGTAATGATAATGACTATCTAGGCGGCGGATTCAACCCAGGCAAGCGTTGTGCCAACGTGTGGGATGAAGGATGCATCAACGGACAACTTGGAGGAGCTGGTAAATAATGGCAATATAATCACCAATCAATTGACATACTTTTTGTGAGCTGTCAAAACGGGAATCCCCCTTTACATTTTGTATGATGTCACTATTGTAGTTAGTCATTTGCCAAGTCAATCTGTTCTGTGGTACGAACTGCCGGGCCATAAATGTTGAAGGTAAAACCTCCACTAGCGTAGGTCACCGGTGACCTACATGGCGTTCAACGTATTAATTGATTTCAAAGCAACTAAAAATATAATTTTACAGTAAAATTAATCAGCTTTTCAGGGCTAAAATCAAGTGATTTTTTAGAGAAATTCTGTCTTAGAATTGTCGACACCACCACCACCACTGACACTCCACCAGGCACAAGGCAAACACAAGTGCTCATCACACAAATATTTACCTTGGGCGGGATTCGAACCCGAAACAAATAATTTCCTAGTTTAGAAATGATTTTCACAATCACTGAAAATGTTTTTTTTTTTTTTGATGTTTAGGTGATTGGTTGGTGATTGATTATTTTTTGTAAGTATTTAACTTAAGTAGGTACTGTATGAGACGTAGACTCAATTTGGTTGCTCCATCCAGGCAACAATGAAGAGATCCAAATTCCGTCCATTCTTTCGAATAAAGAATCGTTTAGTTTAAACCGTTTCTTTTTTTTTGTTAGGTTGGTAGGTTTCTAGTTTCACTTGGTTTGAAAAAATGCTAAGCCAAAACCTGTCTAACAATACGACTAAGTAGACTAAAAGCCGGTATACCTATAATTAAAATTAAAATGTATGTCAGTATGTCGTATGATTAATTTTTCCTTGATATGTATTCCGTTAGAATTCGGCGCAATACCTACATAAAACATAACAAAGCAGGTATTTCTAATCCTTACTCTTACTAAGTACTTACTACTAAATATCACGTATGATTTCTCATTTCCGGACATAGGTAGGTGCCTATAAGTACATGCATCACCAAAATGATAGAGAATAAAACACGGTATAGTTCAAAATGCCTGGAATTTTTTTTCACACAACGCAATAACGCGCTGCTGTGCGACCGGAATCGAACCCCTCACGTCAGAGAATCGGTGGGCGAGTTTTTGTCGGAGAGAAATGAAACGTATGAATTCCTGTAAACTAACGCAGATATCTCACAAAAAGTCAGTCCTACAAATCTATGAAATGATCGTCCGATCCGATAATCGGTCCAAAACTTTGCCACAATTTTTTTACAAAATACTTGTTAAATACTTAGATGATTCTTGTTGCTTCTATACCTATGTGAAAACTATGAAGGTGATCTAGCAATAGAAAACATAATAAAAAAGAAACAAGATAAAATCCATGGCAGTTAAGAGCTGACCAATTTTAACTGACAGCGCCCGTTCACGAACATGACGCGTTTTCGATCTCTCCCAGAATTATTATTAGGTCTTCTTCGAACACAAAAGCCAGTCTGGACCATACAACTTGATATTTAAATATTTGTTTCGTTTTGACCCTTTTTTTTTCTTTCAGGAAATGACGACAACTACCTGAATGGTGGTGGTGGTGGATTTAATCCTGGCAAAAGATCTCTGGAGAGCCTTCTACATAAATTACAGAACAACAAACAATACCACGGATAAGTTGCTAAGATATTTAATAGCAGTGGACAGTATTTTATTTTCCTTGACTTATTTCATAAAACATAATTGTACGTGGCTTTTAAAAATTGGTTTGTAATTCATTAATGTAAGCTGGTCTCATCACTGGTAGTTTGAATAAATACCTAATTTAAAAACAAGTGCTTTAATTTTTACTAATAAAATAAAACCTGAAGATATGGTTCAAGATACTTTCCAGTCGCCAGATCAACGTATTTTTAATGGCTGAAAGGTAGGTAAGTGTTGATGTAAACTTTAAATAGGTAGGTACCTATACAATCTCTATTACTTTAATAAATTAACGAGGCGCATTCCTAAAACGCGCGTCGACGGCGCGTTTAAAAAACACTGCGTGCAAAGGCCCTAATTTGTTTGCTCACACAGCTCAGATGAGTTAAATCTAATATATAAAATTCTCGTGTCACAGTTTTCGTTCCCGTACTCCTCCGAAACGGCTTGACCGATTCTGATGAAATTTTTTGTGCATATTGGGTAGGTCTGAGAATCGGCCAACATCTATTTTTCATCCCCATTTTTCGACCCATTTTCATCCCCCAGGTAGATCGGGACAGGACAACGTCTGTCGGGTCAGCTAGTTATCTATAATATCCTGTAATCTGTCATGCTGACACTTCACATGGCGTATTTGTGCAAATATTCGCCTTATTTGGATAATACTAAATCGACTTTATGTCAATAAAAATAGGGTATATTTTGTATTATCCAAATAAGGCAAATATTTGCACAAATACGGCATGTGAAGTGCCAGCATCAAAAAAACAGCCGGGACTTAGGTAACTTTAACATCAGTGCGAGCAAAGTACCTGATACAGTTCGATTCAAACTCAGTGTGCGCTACTCACTACTGCCTACGCAGTACCCCGCCCCTCCCGCTGACACGTGAAATTGTTACCGCGCAGCCACTCAACTCGTGTTCAGAGCCGCCATAAAGTTTGAATCGTACTGTACCTGAAAAATTACCCAGCATTTAAACTAGTCAAGGTACCTTATTATCTACAACATTGTCTATGTAAACCCAAGATTCCAGCCATGCTAAAATAAAGTAAGTCTAAGGACTCTGGGATCTCAGTTCAATTACTATGAAATGGTAAAAAGTAAGTAGGTAACTTGCATTGGAAACCTGCAACTTGCTTAGTTTAGAAATAGAACAACGAATTAAGGTCAATAAAAACCCCATTATTATGAAAACTTTATTAGTCTCAATAAACTGCTATGAGCCACAATGCTTACATAGACACTTTATAAAAAATATTTTTTAAACATGTTCCAGTGCTCACACTGTTACTAAATCTAATTACTAATATATATACAATATAGTGAAATAGCTACCAAATATTTTGTAACTGGACGAAGTCAATGGCAGTTAGTCTAAATTTTGCTTGGCAAGTAAGATAAGTCTTTTAAAGTAGTGTACACATAGAAAACTGTAACACCTTATCATCAACAACATTAATATAATTATAATGCATTGATTAGTATCATACAGATAACAGACTTAAGTTAAAAATTGCTGTAAGATTCTGAATGCATTATAAAAAATAGCTCATGTATAATGGCTTTAAAAATAGCCATGAAAACAATTTCACTTTTACTAACTAGTTTGAAAATATACATACTTATAAACAACGGGACTCAAATTATAATATTACAAAATAATGAGAATAAAATTATCACAAAAGCGGCGATGTTTAATAATGATAATGAAATAGGTAATTAATATTTTTGTATTCCTAAAAGCGGTGGGCAAAGCATTGAATATACTTAAAATTAGGGCATTAGGGCAAGTGATAGGTAATACTAAAGGCTTGTACTTGTAACAAAGTTAAAACGGCAATTCAACGAGATCAGAAAGAAGTCACAATACTCCAGACTGTATACAAACATAAAATTCAGTTTATGGACACAACAAGACTATATTCTAATGATGTAGTCTCCTCTTTATTGTCATACATAATTGAACAACTTGCACATTGTTATCACAGCGCTAATCTTATCAATATTTAAACATCTGGTACCATCTTTCATTGTCATTTCATCACAATAATCTACATAGTTAATCAGAAATATCATTTCAGTATTTTATTTTTATTTTTCATTCGTGTCACACACATTTTATCATGATAAATAATTCAGACATTCTCTTTACATTATTTTGCCACTTTTATTATTAAAATAAGAATTTAATCTAAGTACAATACTATGAGCTAAGTGTTTAAAACTAATATAAATTCTCACACCAATTCCAGTCAAAATAAGTTAATAGACAATAAAAGCTAATTTTTTAAATTTACAAATTGTTTATAAAAGATTTTTCAGTTACTTTGCCCATGCCAGTGATCTTGAGCATATTGCGGCAACTCCATGGGCAATTTATTATAACCTGAATTTAAACTAGGACCTGGATTATTTGGAGCACTTTTTTGATTATTACCTTGTCTAAATTTAGTAGAATATTTGTAAAAATCAGACATTTCAAAAGGCTTGGTCTCCTCTCTATAGGGTATACATTTTCCTTGTTCTATCACTGTAAGGTTTTTCGGTGACTCCAAAGAAACCGCACCAGGAGATAAAACCGGAGGACTCTGTGGCATATGGTTTGGACTTTGCATAGCTGAGTGTCGACCAGAAGAGATCATGATCTCATAGGCTTGTGAGTTTCCTACACTAGAAGTTCGCTTTAAGCTAGAACTCTTTTTAAGAAGAGGTGCTTCAGATTTAGTTGGTGAATCTAATGACGTCTCATACCATTGTTTCTCTTTCACTTTCATGTCGGCTTGAGAGAGAGGCGAGTACTTATTCATACCAATGGGATCAAAATTATAAGACTTTGTACTGACAGGTGTCAATTGATCTTGGTAGTGTCTCCTATCTTCCCTAAGGTAGTCATCGGTAGACACTTGCAGTTGCATGTGCATAGGATGTTTGATAGAGTTATGTTCTCGTAATGGTAATGTATTTGGTACAGCTGCTGTCCTTTCAATTGGCAAGTGAGGTTGTTCTTGAATGTCTGGTTGAGATCGATGCTGATAGATCATCATTGGTACTTCATGCTTCATGTTTTCCAATTGCAACTGATTATAATCACTGTGAGATGTTAAATGATAAGTCTGGGTCCGTTGTAATGTATTTCGCCGGACACCTTCTGTGCGTCGTTTAGATTGCTGCAGTTGATGCTGATGTGCTAATCCAGTTAAATGTTGGCTCTGAGCTTTCAAATGTGATGCATATTGATATAATAATGGTGTATTACGCATTCCGTTCTGTACTGGATGTGGTGCCATACTTCCATGAGTATAATGTGTAGTTATGTCAGGGTGGCTAGAACTAAAATGAGTTTCTCGTAGTCTAGATACATTATGAGCCTCTGGAGTATTGTTACAGTACAGTTTATTCATATAATCACTTGTCATAGTATGGTGTCTGTAAATGGTGCCTTGCTGCATGTCATTTTGTAGATTTTCATTCATAGGTTCATGTCGACCAGCCAGTGCTGGGTAAGTATGCGATGTATGTATAGAGAATGTATCAGTGTTTCGCTCTAGTGGAGGAGAAGGGAAGAAGTTAGAACAGCTAGTTTCTGGACGTCGAACATGTCTTGAATGTGCACTTTTTGTTGAAACCCCTGATATTGACGGGGTGGATAATCTATGTGAAAGATTTTTACGCAAGTTCGCGTCTGTTTCCATCGTACGGTCACTAGTGGCGGCTCTGAGGCGCCTAGATGAGTTATCCGATCCATCTTGAACGTCATTACCGTCTGTTGACCTATCGACACTTCTAATACTACCTAATCTTTCTCTTTGAGGCACTTCTGGGCTAAGCGGCGCTTCTGGTGGCATAACGCCCGTTAATTGTACTTCTTGTACACATAATTTGTAGAGCTCTTCGTTTTTAGCTGCAAGTATCAGCTCCAATTCTTTCTTTCGAGCTTGCAGCTTGAGCAACTTGTCTTGCTTATCAGAATGCAAATCGCTACCCATTGTGCTCGTACCCATATTTATCGTAATTTATAACACACAAAACATAAGTCTAATTCGAGTCTACGAAAACGAATTAAATTAGTTTATTTAGTCTATCTAAACTAGATAAAATAAACAAAGAAAATTATAAATTCTTGAGCGTTGACACATATTTTCACACGCACATCCGCGCCCATGTTTGTTTGTAGAAAAAAAAAAAAAAACGCGTTCACTTCAAAAATTATTTTTTTTAGTCTAATATCTACTAAACACAAGACGTAATGTCGCGTATATTTATTTGTCTTATTGTGGATTATATATTTTCTAACTATATATTTAATTGTGTAAATATTCTATCATTTGTAGTTTGTGAAATAAAAACATATAATAATTATTTTCGTATTTGCATAATTTTGTACGTTTAAATTATTACTTTATAATTTATTATTACAAGGGTTTGAAAAAAAAAATATTCTGCAGTGCAGTGTTATTCAATCCTGTTATTAAAACGTGTTAAAAAAGTCGTTCGTTCGAGTAAGTGTTTTCAGGGAGTTCGTTCGGCAATCGTTTCAAACCTTTCAAATCGTCACCATCACCAATACAATACAATACTCATGTTGGTCACCCCACATGACTTGTGGTGCGTTCAAAAATTTACCCCTGACGACTCTGTGACGTATTGCATGGACGAAAAGTAATTGGATATGTTAAAAAATTGAACATAAAGTGACGAACACTCTTCGAACACTGCACGGGTGACCACTTTTTTATTTTTATTTGGCTCATCAACACCTTACTGAGACATGGGAGGAATAATGACAATATTGGCCAAAAAGAACTGACAACGCTCAAGGTTGACAATTGATATTTACATTATCAATTAGACTTTGACAGTTTGCCATGTTTGACTTTGACACTGACTGACACCACAGCTGACAGCAGCATTATCTTATCAAACGCAACGCAACGGAGCGGGCGAACTTTTTCAGCAGAGAGAGTGTTGCCTCGGCCGCTATCAGTGCCATGTAAATTAAAGAAAAACATTAAAGTAACTCCGTAACTATCTTCCTTCCCGTACCTCCGTGTCCTGCATAGAAAGGCTTTTACAACACTACATTAAATACCCAGCAAAAATGTCGAAAGTGTACAGATCAATTGTAACCATCGCGGACAGATTTGTCCCTGGTGCTATGCGCCCCATGTGGGAGCATCCAGCTGGTAATTATGATTACTAACTCTAGTATCTGTTCGTGAGAAAAATCGTTGTCTTACAAAGGTGGGTTTGTTCGTTTCAGGTCCCAAAACAATTTTCTTCTGGGCGCCTGCTTTCAAATGGGTAAGTAATGCGGAATTGCGGACGTAAATTCAAGGTCATACTATTTATATACTAGACCTTGTGTTAGGACAAATGTAATGCGTGTGACTATTACGGATAATATAATGAAATTCAGAAAACAATTTTATTTGAAAATGTTTTCAACCGAATTCTAAAACACTACTCAGGTTTAAGTCGCCGTAGTATCTCAAATCTCATAGTGCTATCTCTGTCACAGATAATATGATGTGTGGCGAAAAATATCATAGTATTTGAGTATTCAGTCCAGTGACCATATCATTCACTATATCAAAACAATTAATCCACTATTAAAGTACCTAAGTAAACCACACTGAGTTTGAAAACAAAGCAACCCTTCCAACATATAGTTTAATTATTCATAATATTTCAATAATAGCATGAAACATTAATCTAGGTTCAGCAGCAAAACTTATCAGAATTATCAATTTCATTAAAATAATCTTAACTAATCTATAAACTGCAACTTTAATATGTCACAGATGTAGTAGATTTTTTTATAACACAGATAATAACTCAAGTTCATACAAACTCAAACAGATGATAAGGCATAAGATATTGTGAAATATACACGCAGAGTCTTCATGATCATTTTAATGTTTAGTAAACTAGTCACTTCATCTGTTTTTTATTTAAAATACCTACAGCAAATAGTTTGTCTTTAAAACTAAGCTAGATATTGTTGGAGACCAGAAATAATAATTATCCTCACCAAGTAAATTGTTATTAAGTGTGGATACCAATCATGAAACCGCTAGTTAATATATCAAAAAAAGTTAATAATTGATTATGTATAGTAAAGTAAATATTACACAAAAATAACACTAAAATAATATTAGCACATTTACTTTAGACACCTTTATCATTTTGTTCATAACTGTACCTACTGACAAAAATTCAAAATTCATTTTGTGGTTGTGAGAATGCGTGTTCATCTTAATACTTCATCCACTTGGGTTATTGGATTGTCTGAATAAAACTGACTTCTTAAATATTTAAAAGCATGAATAATGGTGGAAAATTATGTGGTATAAAATATTTTTTTTATGGTTGGTACAAATCACATGCCCACGTCGTATTCTTTTACCAACATTGAAATAAGTTACTTTCAAGTACAGAGGCCAGCACAATAAGCTGCAATAATCTGTCAAATTTCTTTGATAGATCTTCAACTTTATTACAAAGGAATAAGGTTCATATTCAATTCGGAAAATTTGACAATTTGGTACGGCTTCATGTGGTGGCGTCTGTACAATATGAAGCGCCGAAATTCAATTAGTTTAAGTTTGGGCTTGCACACACCTAGCAAGTGTAGCAGTCCAAATAAATCGAGTTACAATACAAGTACACGCACGCGGGTAACTCGAACATCAGACCTTGATGTTCTTGTGGGTAGTTCATTTTATTTTCACCTTTATTTCAATGGGAGCATGGTTAAAATTACATTATAATTGAAAACTAGTACTTTGTACGCGTCGAAGTAGTAATGAATGAGTTTATAGTACCACTAAAGTGTCAGTGTATAAGTAGCTAATTGTGATTCAAAAAGGCAAATTATTAATCAATGGGCACACAAATCTTGCACTACAATAATTTCCATTGCTTAATTACTGCAACACAGAAGTCAGTATTATTCATAGCAAAGTAATTATGGCCTTGACTCATCACATTCTCACCACTTTCAGGGTTTGGTGATAGCTGGGTTGGGTGACTTGAATCGGCCTGTCGAAACCTTATCTATCCGGCAGTCCGCATCCCTAGCGGCTACCGGCATTATCTGGTCCCGGTACTCCTTAGTTATTATACCTAAAAACTACAGCCTCTTTGCTGTCAATGTATTTGTAGCATGCACAAGTGTATACCAGTTAAGACGAGCATACATGTACAATCAAAAACAAAAGTTAAAAGAAGCACCAAAACAACAAGTAGTAGAACCTGTTTTGGTGAAGTAATTATTTTTGTTGTTGTGGTAGTACTGAACAGTAGTATCAAAAATCACGCAAATCAACCTTTTCTTATTGGTTAGGTCGATAGTTACGGGATGTTACGCACATTAGAATTTCTGGAACTCTAGTAGTGGCAATTTTTATTTTTTTTTAATTCAAACGTCTTTTCGAACACCTCACTTTCTCTCTGATAGCTAGAATCTACTTAAACATAGACAAAATACATGATTATATTTTATTGTTATTTTATTAGATATTAGACATGGGTATTAAGTAATAATAGACAATTAATTATTTATTTTATTTTTATTAGGTAGAATATAGATTTAAAACGGGTGTAAAAAGACAATCAACAAAACCGAAAGTTTAATGTTCTTAGACCTACAGTATCGCACTTGCGGCAGGCCGCATTTCAATTTTTATATACAACCATGATAACCGTC
This sequence comes from Charanyca ferruginea, assembly GCA_947361185.1. NCBI lineage: Eukaryota > Metazoa > Arthropoda > Insecta > Lepidoptera > Noctuidae > Charanyca > Charanyca ferruginea. The sequence continues at coordinate 14,784,105 of OX376077.1, read as the reverse complement.
ATCCGTTCCAGTTGTCTTGGAGCGGTTGGGCCGCACATTGTTATGAATTTGTAATAGGGTATTTTACTCTATATGAGAAAAAATCTATAAATATATTATTGAGATAGTTTAGGCAAAAAGCAGTCGGAAAATGTTAGTTTTAGTTCATAAAATCGCGAAATAAAATTTTAAATTCAATTTAAAGTTTTCAGTTTTTTTAATCTGTTTTATAACACTAGCGGCCATGTTATTACGCCGTACGGCTGTGTAAACAAAAAATTGACAACTGTCAGTCAACCGATTGGCGTATATAGGCTTTGTACTTTTATTATTTTCCTAACCAACGTAATTTTTTAATTATTACACCTATTACAAAATATGCTTTTAATTATTTTTAAATTATATCTAATTATCATATGTAATATGAGCGCATTTGATACTAAACGAACTGACGTCATTTCCGCTGAGTAATATGTCGTCCAGTAAAAGGCGTTTTCGTCAAACTACGCGCGAAATTTGAAAATTTAAATTTTAGATGCTTTTTCATGGCACTTATCGATAGAATAAAATTTTTTAGTTTTTTTTTGGTGGCATATTAGCACTACAGAATTTTATTGAGACACTTTTCAAAAATGGGTGTAATACCCTACAGCCATCAATATAATGGAAAAGAAATGCTTGTAATTGACGATGGCATGCGGCCAACCGCACCGCAATGGAACCGAGACAATACGGTTAGTCGGAAAACGGCGTGCCGTTGCGGTAGACCGCATATACTGCGGCCTGTAGATTGTGTGCGTTGTTGTGGGTGCGTTGTAGATCTTAACCCTAATTGCAATAGTTTTTTGTTACCATTACTGCACCATTACTGGGAATATTCTGGTTACGGAGATATTCTGCCACACTCAGAGACGTCACAATCATTAACTTTAATTGACCACCATAAGTTGGCACATGTCAACAACATTAACATTTTCTCAATCTGTCATATTTTTGACTGACAGCGTTACAATTTATATGCTTATCGATTATGGTTAATAATTGTTTTTTAAGTGACGCCCTGAGTACCGTAGTTTGAAGGTCAAAGTTTCAATTTTTTTTTAAGTTTTCTTGCTCAAATAATTGTTTAACTTTACTCTAAATAACCTCACATCCCCTGATACAATATGTACCAACATTATACGTAAGCACAAAGTTTTGTGTGCTACTGTGGATTTTTTACACCAAAAATTATTGCTCAATGTTATCTAAAGTTTGATAGGCAATATTAACGACTATGTGATGTGTCTTTTTACACCTCGTATGTTATAATATATTTTGGGGATGGTAGAATCATATTTTAAAACTACGATAAATAGTACAAAGCACGACGACATAATTTATTTTATTATCAATCTATATATCGCAGGGAAATCGTATAATTAGGAATTTGGTCAAATCATGGCAGATGTTACAAAAAAACTTCGTTGGGTATATTCTCTGAAGGAGGTTAATGATTAGGTTCAATCCCCAAAATTGATTCAGTGAAATGGTAAAATTACCAACTAAACCAGTACAGGGATTTGATCAAATCACTAACTTTCTGCTAGAGAATTACTCGACGAGTTTTTATTGTAGCATCTGTCGTGATTTGACCAAACGGCCTGCGTTAAATATATTTTCAGTACCTATACCTTTGGTATCAGCTGACCTCTCATTGTACAAATAGCCTGCGCAATACGTGGTCACCTTATACTGGTGATTTTGTATAGCTCCTGTCGTCGTCGTGTGTACGTCTGCAATCTTGAATTTAGTTAATATTGTTATTAAATGCATTGCAATGCATTAGAGAGATAACCTGTGATTTGAAATGTAATACAGTTACCAAAATAAAAGTACGAGGTTGTATTGAAAAAAATAGACCGGTTTATATGCCGACGTTATCGTTTAGTAGATCATACTTATACAAAATAAAGAAAAAAGCTAGGTATGTTATTGCTAACTCTAGCGCGAATATTTGAACGAATACACTTATCGTATTTGTCAAAATATTCGCGTTACTTGCGTAAATTGTATTACGCAAACGCATGTATGTATAAATTAGAATAAATTGTGTATAGCGAATATTTCCACAAATACGCCAAGTGAAGTGCCAAGATTACATTAGTTTTTTCTTTATTTTGATCGTGGCTGGCTTTTCGAAGTCTGGCTACGAGGATGACCATACATCTCTCATATCTATACAAATTATATGTGCCTGTTAGCGAGGCAGACCCGAACTGACTGGCTATGTCGGTACCTATATGTTATTGTCATCTTGTCCTTTAATTTTGCGGCTGTATTGTCACTTTCATTTCGCAATGTATGACGTACGTATATAAATATTGATACTACGTATAATTCATTTGTTAAAGCGCCACTAGATGGCGCCCAAAACAGTGGCGGATACAGGCAGGTTAAATATGGCTTGGGAGGAATGGGTCTTGCACGGTAAATGCATACTTTAAACTATTAGCATGCAGGCTAAAAAGCCCCGCTCGATTTATTGGCAATTTTTGGAAGGATAAGAACATAACCATTATTTATACATATCATAACATTTTATTCCTAAAACGATACCAGCCAGCCAGTGAAAGATAACCTATTTCAAATAGATGGAGTTTTAATTTTTTTCTGTAAGTATACATAATATACTCATTTTCGTCATTTGATTCCATGATTACTACAAACCCCCTTTTCCAATCCAATCTGGATCCGCCACTAGCGTAATCGCTAATCTTAGAATCTACGCATTATTGGTTTCTGTTACAGATAAATTATCTTATTGGAGTGTCCGTGATCTTATGACCTTATGTCAGTATTGCCAGTGTTATAAAAACATGCGTGATCTCTCATATTTTTAATCTGTACTGTGACATAAATCAACAGTGCGACACAAAAAGTAGCTTATCTAAAAGATGAATAGGTGCTTAAAGTTCTGATTAAATAATTTTCTCAGCTGTGATAATCTAAACCTAAATGTGGTTGTTGTTAACCAACCCATCTGTTAAGTATTGTTATGTATATCACAACGTTTTATGTAACATGGCGTTATTAAATCATAGTTTTGTAAAGGAACACTGTCTATTTTTGTAAAACCTTTTTGATTATGGAAATAATATACATTTTTTATATTTTAAATATTTTCTTGTTTCTATTTACTTTGGTTTCATTTCTATTTTACTAATTATTTTCATCATCACATATTCTGACTATTTTCTTTGTCACTGATGGCCTTTTTGTGAAATGTTGCATGTTGTTGTGTGAAATTTATACATTCATATAAATGATATAGAGGCGGTCATTTCCATTGAAAGTTCTATTTCATGACAATTTTTATATTCAAAGTAGGTACTAGGTACATATTATTATTTGATCAACTGATTAAATCGTCGTTAATACTGAAGTTTTTTGTGATTTATTTATTTTATTTAGGGAACCATTTCCACAAATCGATCCTTTACTTCCTACAAAAACGCATGTTTTGTGAATGTTTCAATCATTTTCCACAGGTCTACAAAGTAGGTACGTTACTTTTAAGATTCATGCAAATAGAAATAGAGGGGTATCATATAGTACATATATATCGATGAGGGGTATTCAAAGTTTTAGGTAAGTTTAAGGGGACGCACATCTGACGTCTGACGGTCTGACTGCTACGTCTAGCGTATCGACGTAGTAACTCATTACCGGTTATGTATATTATCGGTTGTGTTTACCGGTTGTGTATGTGTGTAGGTTGGATGTTTTATTATCAATTTGACTGTACTAGCGTTACGCGGCCGACTTTGCGCAGCGCATCTTCCGTCAATGCATCCACCCTTACGTGTGTATCTGTTGTCTGTCTGTTGCATCGTAACGCCCGAACAGATGGACCGATTTGGACACGGTTTTTTAAATAGTAAGGTGATTTTAGGGACAAGGTTCTTAGGATCGAAGATAATCACCATTTTTCTATTAAGATGTAAGGAATTTCTGACACAAAGGTTGTCATTCTAGTTAAGTATTTACGTTGTGTATAATGTCGTTGGGGGTACCAACAATACTGAAAATACGCGCCGACGCTTGGATTTAATTTTTTGTACTTATTGGAGGATTTTTTGTGTCTGAAAGTTTTTCTCTACAATTTAATTTTTGTTATTGGTTTATTTTACCACGCCGTAAGAGGTATGGTCGGTGCGATACATACGGTGAACGAAAACGTAGTGAGAAAACGTACTGTCTTCTTAATCTTAAGTGGCCACGATAATCACAGCCTCGCAGCATCACTGGCCATCATTAGTCCCTCTAAAGTACGCGAAGCTTTAATGCTCGAGTTTTCAACCAGTGGGCGGTACTGCGGTAGGTACCTACTTACTGAGTGTTAGAGAAATCTACAATCCCCATTCAAGGCCTACGCAGACCGGGATGGCATGGCAAGGGATTTAAATGATAGGTACCGTGGCATCGAAAGGGATGCCACGGCATAATTTTAAAGCATAGCAATTTATGTCGTATTTCTATATCGATACGTTTGAATGTCCATTAGTAAAAAATTAAATCCCTTGCCATGCCGTCCCAGTCTGCGTAGGCCTTTAGCTTTCTGCCTACTTGGGTTCGCAGTCTACAGGTCAAAATTAAACCAAAAATTGCCAACATGCATAGCCGTTTAGTGCGAGAAGCCTTGGCGCTGGGCCTGACGTAAGTACCTCATCATCATATCAGCTTATTGCCGCCCAGTGTTGAACGTAGGCCTCCCCCAGAGATCGCCAGCCAACCCGGTCTTGGGCAGCCCGCAACAATCCGCTGCCAGCCACCTTGTTCAAATCATCGGTTCATCGGTAAGTACCCTAACATGCCATCGATCCAACAAACCGTCCTGATAGCAAATTGTAATCCTCCTTTCTAAAATGAGAGGGGTTACGATGCTTACTAGCAGAAGTCTGAATGAGGAGGAACAACTAACAGGCTAGCATTATTTTATATTTACATCACATAACGCCTGCTGCCATGTTTTAATGCCCCAAACAAAATAAAATAAAATTAAATAGATATCGACTTTCGGGCCTGGTTGCTTTTGTATGTGCGTTTGTGTTTGTAAACTCAACCACGATACAGGAGAAATTCCTAGTGTGGGTTAGCGTTCTTTATTTTAAAGCGAAAGCGAAGTCCATGGAAAGATACATCCAAAATGTTTTTGACGTGATAACGTCGTAGAGAGAGGCACGATCGGCCCAAGCAATAAGCTCCGCCCACCTCGACGGAAGCCTTTATTTGCTTGTTATTTAAGTTAGTCATTATGTTTCTTTATGACGTAAACAAGTAAAACTATCGTCCGTAAACCGACTTTAAAGACAACCAATTTTTTAATTGACTTTCTTATTTGCGCCACCTGTTTATCAAAGTCATAGTTCTATGACTTTGAGTAGGGGAGACTGGGGGCACTTAATCCCTATTTTGGTTTTTCATTCATATCTCTAAAAATATTAGAGATATGCAGAATATTTTTTTATGGTTGACTAGAAAATTTATCTGTATACCTTTTTGCATCATTTAATCATGAAACATATCCGTATTAACCTGTTTTTTTTAGTTTTTCCTGAAGACTACAAAAGGATCAAAGTGTCCCATGTTCTGGGACACTTGATCATGATCATAGGGTAACAAGTGTACCTCAAGGCATGATATGAATGAATAATGGGTCTTCATTTGTTAGAAATTTGTCGTTTATTTAGCCATTTGTCCATATTTTTATTACGTCATTAGTAACTACTAGTTTTTCTAATCCTTATGTTCTTAGAAAACGCTTAATATAAAAAATAAAATGCACGTACTCGTAAAGGTTCATTACTGCTCCTGAAACCGTAAAACTAGTCGTATGAAGCGATATTGTTGGTCCATTTTCGTATTTAGTTGGCGAGTTATTACTCTCATTTATTTATTTTAAATATATGTGTAATATTACATTTTAAATATTTATATTAAATAAAAACATTTAAAAATTGTAGCCCACCGGTTTTAGAACCAGGGTCCAAGCTACCGGTGGTCAGGGCCCCAGAGAGAAGAATAATCTCATAACAACGTCATTTTTTTTTCAACTTTATTATTGGCACGTTGAAGGATTTGGCTACGCCTTTTATGCTATTACGTTCTAGGACAGCTTTGACTACTGTTTTCAACTTTATTTGGTCTCCTGGTTGGCGTTTTTCACCTCTTCTTTCTTTTTCAGTCTTAGAACCTAAACTACATTTCAGAATCCTTAATCCGAAAGAAACAAAACAAAAACTAATTAATCTCTTGTACGAATGCAGGGGACACCTGATCCCATAATCAAGTCTACCCGTGTTCGCCATGATCAAGTGTACCCTGGACCATGATTTTACAAAAATATTTTTTTTAATCCAAAACAAAATGCTAATCAAAGAAAAGACATCTCTATATACACTTTAATATTATCAGGTTTAAACAATTATAAATGTAATCCGTAATTTATTTATATGAATATCTGAAAATAACGGTCAGTATACTTACAAAAATAAATGTCAACACGCTGTAAACAAAACCACGCCACTGCTCTGAAGTTGTAGATATTTAACTTTCAAAATGTCATTTGGTCATTGACAATATTACAGTAATGATCAGTATTGCATGTATCGAATTTGAAAAAATATTGTAGTTTTGTAGTTATGGCTCAGGGATCAAGTCTCCCGAGGGATCAAGTGTCCTCAGTCTCCCCTACTTTAAGTACTCTGTAGGTACCTATATCAGAATGAGTCGAAGTGACAGACCTTTTACAACATGTCAGACTTTTGGAACTGACACACAAAAAAAAACAAAGTACCTAAAATAAATTTACAGTGCCATGCCGTATAATGTTTTAATATCACATTTTTTATATAAATATACAAATATGTTCTTAGAATAATACTTTTATAAGAGAATGTCGTTGGTTTACAAGGCGCTTGTTGCTGCCGGAGACGCAATTTGCCCGAAAGCCTTGCGCCCTATGTGGGAACATCCTGCTGGTAGGTACTAGTTTATGGTTATCTTCAAAGATTTAAAGTAGGTAGTGCGTGCATGAGAGGTTCGTGAGTGAATTCTCCTGACACGTCACCGCTGTCGTGGTGTGTGTCGTCTTCTGAAGTCGCTATTATGCTACGGCTACAATACGACGCGAAGATTCGAGTTCTCGTTGTCGCGACAGCGACGCGAAGGCATTTGTGTTCGCGGGTGCTGATTCGCAATAGGCCGAATTGCTAGGTCAGACATGTCGCAACAACGCAAATCTTCGCCATATCGTGACAATGTAGCCGTAGCATTACAGCGACATGATGGATTGGCATCTGACGACATTCTACGGTGGAAGGCATCGATTCGTAATTAAAACTTTTATCATGGATTGGATTTAGTTCATGATTCCAAACACCACAGTGTTATTTTTGTCGGTTATAAAAAAAAAATCATCCGTTCCCTCAGCATACAGAAAGAACGCTGTTCCATATATTTTGATCGTGTGGGGTCGCGCTTTTGTAGTTATGGTACCTACCGACGAAAAATGTCGGTTCATCGAAAATCCTAACCCGGTTGCTGGTTAGGTTAGGAACTTGGAAACAATTCGACCCTGGTGTGTTTGAATGAAGGGTGAATGGTGGGTGGGTGGTGGGTGGGCGGTAAGGCGGATCCAATGATTTAAATTGTTGTTATTTCTCCACCTTACCTCTCACATAATGATTCCTTCGCGAAAAATTTTTATAATAAAAATGAATCGTTCGTTGTCTCGCTAAAACTCGAGAACAGCTGGACCGATTTGACTAATTTTGGTCTTGAAATATTTGTTTGGAAGGTTTAAACGGTAAGAAAATTAAAAAAATCAATTGACAGGACAACGTCTGTCGGGTCCAGTCGGGTCAGTTAATAAATAATAAAAATAATTTTATGTCGCTCGCGAAATTTTCCGCGCGCTACTTTGACAAATTCCCCTATTTTTACTATACATAAATGCAGACTGTGTCTGATATGTTGGCATCTTCCTTCTAGGTCCAAAAACCATATTCTTCTGGGCTCCCGCTGGCAAATGGGTAAGTCAAGATTTCAATAAACCGCCATATTTACTTAGGTACCTACTTACGGGCGAGAGAACGAAACTGTTTGGCGGCTCCAGCATTCCCAACTTAGGATAGAATGATTTCGATTTGGTCGTTCAACTGCAGCCTCGTCTCGTAACAATATCCAAAAGGACAATGCCAGAAACTCTATAGAACTTTGCCCCACTCAATAAAAGTCATGTGCAATATAGTATAGCATCTTACTGTTGTAACGTTGTGTTGCGCCCGCGTCGTCGCGTCAAAGTTAGTTCGTGCGGACCCGCACGTATAAGGTCACTTCGCTCGCTCTCGGTCGCCGCCAGCGGCGCTCGCTCGTGTGGCCAGTCGGCTCCCGCTACCCACCGCGCACGCTGCGATCGTGCGACGGACGCTGTACTTTGTGATTCCTGATTGTTTCTGTGTGATTATTGCATTGACTACAATATATCTGTTTTACCGATCCGTGCGTTAGTTAATTGTGACATTCCCTGTGAAAAATCCCTTATAAATTGCGCCCAACTCGTGGCACGTGCTCCGTACGGCAAATACCTAGTATACCTACGATACGGGAAAATAACCGTCGCGAGTGCGAAAAATCCACGCGAACCTGTGTACCTACTGGACCATATTGTCATTATTACCGTTTGCGTTCATCACCGAGTGTTAGCGAGAGAAAATGCCGCCAAAAACACGCCGCGCGCACGCAAACGAGGAGGAAAACGATAGTTCCAGTAGCGAGGAGGAAAGTCACGCGGTAGCTAACCCCGTGAGCGTGAACACCACGGCAACAGCTACACCTATCCCGACAACGGCATGTGGTAACATGATTTCCATGTCCGAGGAGCAGCTCACACGATTATTATCCAACGTCATGAGAAGCGTCGTGACGTCGACGTCGACGTCAACGAGTGGCGACCCTATGGGACCGACTCAACACGCCGCTGCACACACTGGACCGACCGTGCATGGCATGCACGGCATGCACAGCAATTTTACCCGGTGCACGGCCCGCTTCGACGGAGCCGCCCGCAGTACCGAAGCCCTAGAAGCATTTGTCGAGAGCGTGCTCATCTACAAAGAGTGCGCAAATGTATCCGACGAACATGCCCTTCGAGGTCTACCTATGTTGCTGACCGGAGACGCCGCAGTGTGGTGGCAAGGAGTGAAATCTACCGTGGAAACCTGGGACGACGCGATACGCCGCCTTCGATTCATGTACGGCGCCCCACGCCCCGCCCACCGGATCTTTCGAGAAATATTTGCGCGCGAACAAAGTGGTAGTGATAGTGTCGATTCCTTTATTTCGCGAGTGCGGGCAGAAATGTCGCGTATACCATATAAGCTACCAGATGTTATGCAAGTAGATATAATTTACGGCCTTTTACATCGTAAGTTTCGTAAAAGAGTGTCACGCGATAGTGTAGGTAGTGTCGACTGTCTACTCGAGCGAGCAAGGTATGTTGAGGAGACGCTAGGCGAGGTAAGTAAATCACTTATTCCGTCTCATAACGCGAGTATCCCGTCTAACAATAGTAATAATACCGCGAGTACTGCGAAATCTCGAAATGTAAACATTAACCCTCCGACGACGACGGGTAATCAAAGTAACCCTTCGCGCGCTATGTCCGACTCTAGTTCGAATATTTGCAACGATACGAATTCGAATACGAAACGTGTTCGGCCGCGCTGCGCTTTCTGTAAACGGTTTGGTCATTCGACAGATGAGTGTAAAATTAAAATAAAATCGGGTGACACAGATAATAATGCACCGTTGTCTTGTTACGGCTGTGGTCGACAAGGGGTTATACGATCGAAGTGTCCGACGTGTAAAGGCACGTCCTCCGCCGATAAGGTGAGTTTCCAAAGTGCTATCACCCAGGAGCCTGACCTGTCACACCCTACGGTCAAGATAGAAGTTGCGTCTTTAGTAGGTGTTGCAGTGCTGGATACAGGTGCTACTGAAAGTCTCGCTAGTCGCGGGCTGTATAGCATATTATTAGACAGTGGGACCACTTTCATGAAAACACGTCGTAACCTCGGCCTCGCCGATGGAACGCAGCAGGTACGTGAATTATTATCATGTGACACGAACGTAACCATTCAGGGACGCGTTATCCCCACCACTTTCCTAGTGATACCAGAAGCGGATAATAGGACGCTTCTAGGACAGGATTTTATCGCTCGAGCAGGTATATTAGTGGACCTCCAACATAATTGTTGGCATTTTAATAATTTCCTTATGGAGAAGTTTACGTTTGTGCAGTCTTTTAGCCTTACATCTACCAGCGATGCAGAGCTGATGCAGGTTGATACCACCGGCTTGGCGCTGAGAGAGGATGAAGGGACGAAGCTGTCACCTCCTCAAAAGACGCAACTCAATCAACTCATTGCGAAGAGAGTTGAGCGCTTCGCCACCGAAGGACCTCCTACAACTTACGCCACTCATCACATTCGGGTTGACGAGAAGCAGGAACCGACCGCTTCACCACCCTATAGGATGTCGCAAGGTAAGAGAGAGTTGTTGGACGGTGAGCTTGAGAAGCTGCTGCGCGCAGATGTAATAGAGGAGTGCGAGTCGCCGTGGGCTGCCAACGTCGTATTAGTCGCGAAGAAGGATGGCGGTGTCCGCCTGTGTGTAGACTACCGCAAGCTCAACGCCGTGACTGAGCCGGATAGGTACCCGCTCCCACGCATGGAAGACGTGCTTCATGCAGCAAAGACGACCAGCTACATGACGACATTAGATCTCCACTCTGGTTACTTTCAGGTGTGTGTCGCAGAAGAGGACCGCGACAAAACTGCATTCGTTACACCCTCCGGCACCTATAGGTTTAAGAGGATGCCGATGGGTCTTCGCAACTCTGGCGCCACGTTTCAGAGATTGATAGATCGTTTCAAGTCAAACTTGTGCGTGCCTATTCGAGGGCACAAGGTAAGTGACTCTGATATCTCACCAGCCACCCAAGGAAGTAGGCCTGTGACTATTCTTGGATATCTTGACGATCTCATCATCTTGTCACCGAGTTTCGAAGGCCATATTGAAGATCTTGAAGCAGTTTTCAATAGACTCGAGAAGTTCGACCTTCGAGTCAATCGAAAGAAAAGTTGCTTCGCTCGTGACTCTGTGAAATTCCTTGGTCACATAATTGTTCCTGGAGGTCTGCAAGTAGACCCAGGAAAAACCTCGGCTATTGCTGACATGCCTGCCCCGAAAAACGAGAGGCAGCTCAAAGGTTTTCTGGCCACATCAAGCTGGTTTCGACGGTTTGTACCGAACTACGCCGCAATCGCCAAGCCTTTGACTGACCTGCTCAAGAAGAACAGCAGTTGGAGATGGAATGATGAGCAGCAGGCCGCTTTCGAGCGCATCAAGGAGCTCCTGATCACCGCTCCCATTCTTCGCCAGGCTGACGAGTCCAAGCCTTTCTCCCTCCGGACAGATAGTAGTGGCTATTGTCTCGGCGCAGTTTTGATGCAGGGGGAGGGCCCCGACGAAAGACCTATTGAGTATGCCAGTCGCCTACTCTCGCCAGCTGAGCGCAACTACACTACAACCGAGCGCGAAGCCCTTGCCGTCGTCTGGGCGGTCACAAAGTTCAGGGGTTACGTGGAAGGCTCGGAAGTAGTGGTTAAGTCCGACCACCAGCCGCTACGTTGGCTGATGAGCCTTAAGTCTCCCAGTGGTCGTCTTGCCAGATGGGCATTGACCCTTCAGGCCTATAACCTGCAAATACAGTACACTCCTGGAAAGGTGAATGTGATTGCCGATGCACTAAGCCGCCCAGCTTGTTGCGAGGAAAACCCAGCTGGTTGCGAGGTATGCTTAGTGAGCGTAGATATGCCACATAGGACACCTGAGGATGTGCGCTCTAACCAACTCAACGACCCAGAGTTGAAGAGTATCGTCGAAGACCTAGAGAATACCGACGATCCCTTCAGGGGGAGAGGGTGGTCAGAGAGAGGATACCTGATGTCTGATGGTGTGTTGTACAGGTGCGCACCCGAATCCGAAGACGCCGATTCTGCTTGCCTCGTGGTCCCTAAACACGAGAGAGAAAATATCCTTGTAGAGTTCCACGACGCTCCCACAGCAGGCCACTTTGGTGCTGAACGTACCTTACAACGCATCAGAGTACGATACTTTTGGCCAGGTATGAGATCTTTTGTCACAGACTATATCAAACGCTGCGCAGCTTGCCAGCGATACAGGATAGACAACAGGAAGCCTGCAGGACTACTCCAGACTCCTGCACCCACCCGGCGATTTGAAGTGGTATCGGTCGACTTGTTCGGGCCCTTACCAAAGACTTCAAAGGGTAACCGTTGGATTTTAATCCTAGAGGACACGTGCTCCCATTGGGTTGAGCTATTTGCGTTGGAGAAGGCCACCAGCGTGGAATGCGCTGAGATTTTAATATCCGAGGTCTTCCTGAGGTATGGGGTCCCGCGCAGGATGATCAGCGACAACGGAGTTCAGTTTGTTGCTGAGGTGATGCAACAGGCCTGTCATGTGATGGGTATCAAACAGTCTTTGACGCCATTGTATCACCCAGAAGCGAACCCCGTTGAGCGGAAAAATCGCGACCTTAAACCACAGCTAGCGATATTAGTAGGAAAGGATCACGCATCTTGGGATATTCACCTCGCGGCCATAAGGTTTGCGATGAACTCCGCTGTCACAGCGAGTACCGGATTTTCACCAGCTTTCCTTACCTTCGGGAGAGAGCTACGCGCGCCTTCGGACGTCTTGGCAGACATGAAGACCATTGTGGATAGCGATAATTTCGTCCACAATATCACTCCTTACCTCCGTAAGTTATCGACGGTGTTGCTTGACGCTCGAGATGTCCACGAACGGAACCAGTCTCTGCAGAAGAAGTACGCAGATGAAGGCAGACGCGCGCCTCCAGAATACAAGGTAGGTGATCTCGTTTTGTTGAAAACGCAAGGGATGAATGACGTCGGCCCCGGACAGTCTGCGAAATTTATACCTAGGAGGGATGGTCCCTATCGCATCCGCGAAGTAGTAAGTCCTACTACTTACATAGTGGAAGGAGTTACTAGAGGTGAGCACGTAGGACGTTACCACGTCTCTGATTTGACTCCATTCATTGGTGAGGTTGAGGCTCCGGTTAGAGAGAAGCGCAGACGCGGTCGGCCGCGTAGATTTGATTGCTAGCCCGAACGCGAGGGCGCTATGTTCGAACTAGAGGGGGAGTGTGTAACGTTGTGTTGCGCCCGCGTCGTCGCGTCAAAGTTAGTTCGTGCGGACCCGCACGTATAAGGTCACTTCGCTCGCTCTCGGTCGCCGCCAGCGGCGCTCGCTCGTGTGGCCAGTCGGCTCCCGCTACCCACCGCGCACGCTGCGATCGTGCGACGGACGCTGTACTTTGTGATTCCTGATTGTTTCTGTGTGATTATTGCATTGACTACAATATATACTGTTTTACCGATCCGTGCGTTAGTTAATTGTGACATTCCCTGTGAAAAATCCCTTATACTGTTTATTTATTGCTGATAACTAAACATTAGTCTTAGTGACTGTATTACTTGCGGTTTCCGTTTAAATCTAAAAACAATAATGACATTGATTATAGGGTAAATTATATTTTAGGTAAAATAAGTTTGTATTTTGTGGGTAGGTATTTCGTAATTCGCAAGTTCTAAAGAAAAACAATTTAATATAGAAAGGTTCTATATTCATTACAATTATTTTCATTAATTTACTTTTCTGTACATGGGTGGGGCAGGATCTGGCATTGTCATTTTCTTATGTAGGTACCTATTTTCAGAGTTGCTGCGCAGTTTTACTCTGTGTTGATCAATAATAATGAAACATTTATTATATCGGAAAGCATGTAAAGCTGATGGACCCGGCTGTCACACGTACATTTTTGACAGAGTCGTTATGGGTAGTCAGAAGGCAGAAAGTCTGAGAACCAGTCTTACCACAGGGTATCGTGTTACCCAATAACTGGTTTATGGAGGTCAGACAGACAGTCGCATTTGAAATACTGGTATTCAGCTGCATCCGGTTAGACTTGAAGCCGACTCCAATTTGAGGTACCTACTTGGGATAAGGCCAGGCAGATGATGATCAACACAAGCACAACTATTCTGTATGTTATTATTTTATAATGTCATTGGAGCTTAGCACTTATCTTCTAATTACCTAGGTTCGTTATTGTTCTGTAAATTGATGCTTGAAAAATTGTTGAGAGGTATAATATTCGAGATTTTTATTTTTGATCCATGGTCCACTTTGATTCATCACGACATTACCAATTTCAGAGTTTGGTGATCGCTGGATTGGGTGACATCAATCGGCCACCAGAAAGATTGTCCGTCCGGCAGGCGGCATCACTAGCCGTCACCGGTTCCATATGGGCTCGATGGTCCCTTATTATAGTACCGAAAAACTACAGTCTGTTTTTAGTCAATGTTTTCGTCGCTGCAACAGGTACATATCAACTAGTGAGAGTAATAATCTACCAACAATCGCTACAAGTAAAGGAACCAGATGACAAGACAAAGAAGAAGAAATAACATTAAGACGTCCTCACACACGAGCTTGATTATTACCGGGGCGATAATGAAATAGAATTATAAATTGTTCTACTGATGATAATGTAACTCGCGTGTGAAAATGCCTTTAGGAAAACAGTATTTCAAGAGCGCCTTTGCGGCCTGATAAATAATATTCATCGTTTATAAATCGTGGGTACTGGAAAGTAGACTGTTTTCGCGATTTAGCAGATAGGTACGAGTCAATTCAAATTCTCGTTGAGCCCATGACTGGCCACAATTTGTTTAAGTACCTACCTATCTTAATACTTAAAAAAATGATATCATCCCACGATCAAATACAAGAAAGTAATTCTCGTAAGTGCCTATATGCAAATGCATCCCTAAAGCCGGGCCTAACACCAAATACTTATCTAACAAAATATGCCATATTTTGTTAGATGTTTGATGTTAGGTGTTATAAAACACGTAACAGTGTCGCAGGACTCGCAGGAGACCCGGCTTAACTGTTAATTATCCCAATCAAAATTGTGAGCGAGAGATGTCAATCGTGGAATGACAGCTCATCGCTACCTCACTTCATCCTAATTCACCGAGACAGATTTTACAGAATACCTGCCAGTACCAGCTGATGTAATTTAGAAAATTACATCAGCTTAGGCTGTGATGTATTGAGTGAAGGAAAGTTTTTTTTTTAGTTTCTTTGGCTTTTTATTTTCTTGTTTTTTATAACTAACACCATGTGACTTATAAATAAGATTATTTTTTTAATTTCTTTCCATCTTTTTATTTTCTTGTTTTTTATACCAGTCTGTACGAAGTGAAACCTAAGTAATTTAAATTATTGCAAATAGGTTTCTTTTTAGGTCTGGGTTTTCTCACAATGTTTTCGTTCACCGCGGGGTCTTTTCAATTGAAAGTAGTCCGAAATATCAATCGGTATTGTCTGGTATGTGGCAATTTTGCAAGTGCATGCAAAGTGATCGGCATAATATACAAAAATTCCGAGCACCACCACGCGACATAGGGCGGTTTTAAAACGAAATATTTAAGGCTTAAAACATACCGAAATAGCAGCGATCGGCAGAGCACCGGCGAGTTTGACTTTCAAGGCATTTCAAACTTTATCTCCTTTGTGAAATACCTACATAGTATCGCTTCAATAGTTTTGAGCCGTACCTATGCTCATTTTTACGTACCTAAACGCGTGTGTTAAACGTGCTCTGTCGTTTACGAGCGTACAAAAACGATACACGAAGATACATCGCAGGTCGACGAGATATCGCACAGTTTGTAAGTAGGTAATAAATAATGGTTTGGTTTCTTTTTGTTGAGCCCTAGCAAGAATAGATACAAACGCTGATGCAGATTTTTCTTTAGATAATATTAGATGTTGTTCGATAAAAAGGGAGATAGTGAAAGTACTCAACGACAAGGAACCAAATGTACATTATACAGAGCGCAGTGGGTTCGCGTCGTGTTCGCCATGCGCTCGCAGCGTAGGTACTTGCGGAGATCCCGCTGTGCTTTCATCTAGCTCGAAAATCACCAGAGTGATAAGGCACTAAGTATATCTGCATTCAATTTGATTTGTGTTTGCAGTGCGCATGTATTGCACCCTAAATTGCACGTAACACTAGCATTGCATGACTAGAAAGATCAGAAACCATCCTAGAATTAATACTAGCAATTTGCCACAACAGCTGCATAAACATAAATGCTTGAGGGCTGATTTTTCAACAATCTGCTAACTTACCTATCTGAAGAATAAATTGAAAGTTTGATACAATTTTCTAAATGAAAGCTGTCAAACCGCCATATTTAGGTACCCTATACGTCCAAAATAAATTAGATACTTATTTGAAAAATCGGTCCTTATACGATGCATGAACATTGTGTTGTCTGCTTATTGTAGTACCTACTACATACCTAGTTTTGAAAGGAAATATAGAATCTGCTAGTTTTTAGCTGCCTACGTAGGTTTGTGTAACTGCATAGTTTTTTCTTTTACAACACCATAAAATAGTAGCTTTAAATTTTTTGTTTACACAGCCATAGCTCTGTAAACAAAAAATTGACAACTGCGAGTCAACCGATTGGCGTAATGTATATAGGCTTGTCACGCAGCCGCCTCAGCGTGGCATACTAAGCGGTAAGGCGCTGCGTCTTCACTCTTCCCGCTTTCGCAGGACGCTCCCATAGTGTATTATCTATGGCTCCCGCTCCCCGCAGTCGCTCTAGCGTGGCACTTGGCTTGAATGTCAACAAAGACGTTTAAACATTTAGTTTAGTTTATAATTAGCTGTGTGTGTTTGTGCGGGGTTAAGAAGAATACTGCATAGACTCAAACTCAAACTCAAACTCAAATCATTTATTTCAAATAAACCATTTACAGGCACTTTTGAATTGTCAAGGAGTCAGTCAGTCAAAAAGTTGCAGCTAGTTGCTCGTTCCAAACAGTAGGTTTCTATGGAGAAGAACGAGCAAGAAACTCCATGAACACTCTTTTAAAATCAATAGAATATTACAAATTTAGGTTACATCATTCATGTTGAATCTAGAGGTACAATGTGAGAACGATGTAACAAATTGTGCACGTTAAAAGAGGTCCTAGTGGCAATGAAATTAGACAATTCAAAATAAATTTAAAATAAATTTAAAATAACCGAGGCAGCTAAGAGATGACCAGTCTCAACTGACGGCGCCCGTTCACGAACATGACGCACGGATCGGCACCATTTAGTTCAACCATTTTGAAGGGAACCAAATGATCCAACACATGCGCCACCATCAGCGAGACATTCAAGTGAGCATGACAAACACTCAACCGCCAGGGCATATTCAAGTCAACGAAAGACATCTCGTAAATGGTGGCTTTAAAGTACATAGTGCTCACATGTATGTGCTATGCAAAATTATATAATACTAATAGTTTAAGTTTATACAATGCAAAGATAATGTAGTTCTACATCTTCAGCAGCTCCAAAAAAATTGTCACCAATGCTAATCAATAAATCTATGAACCCTTATGGCTGTGGAGCTAGACCAGCATCCAGCCAAGCATTTTTATCAGTGATGTAATCATCCAATTTATAATATGCTCGGCAGGTGATGCAACAGGCCTGTCATGTGATGGGTATCAAACAGTCTTTGACGCCATTGTATCACCCAGAAGCGAACCCCGTTGAGCGGAAAAATCGCGACCTTAAACCACAGCTAGCGATATTAGTAGGAAAGGATCACGCATCTTGGGATATTCACCTCGCGGCCATAAGGTTTGCGATGAACTCCGCTGTCACAGCGAGTACCGGATTTTCACCAGCTTTCCTTACCTTCGGGAGAGAGCTACGCGCGCCTTCGGACGTCTTGGCAGACATGAAGACCATTGTGGATAGCGATAATTTCGTCCACAATATCACTCCTTACCTCCGTAAGTTATCGACGGTGTTGCTTGACGCTCGAGATGTCCACGAACGGAACCAGTCTCTGCAGAAGAAGTACGCAGATGAAGGCAGACGCGCGCCTCCAGAATACAAGGTAGGTGATCTCGTTTTGTTGAAAACGCAAGGGATGAATGACGTCGGCCCCGGACAGTCTGCGAAATTTATACCTAGGAGGGATGGTCCCTATCGCATCCGCGAAGTAGTAAGTCCTACTACTTACATAGTGGAAGGAGTTACTAGAGGTGAGCACGTAGGACGTTACCACGTCTCTGATTTGACTCCATTCATTGGTGAGGTTGAGGCTCCGGTTAGAGAGAAGCGCAGACGCGGTCGGCCGCGTAGATTTGATTGCTAGCCCGAACGCGAGGGCGCTATGTTCGAACTAGAGGGGGAGTGTGTAACGTTGTGTTGCGCCCGCGTCGTCGCGTCAAAGTTAGTTCGTGCGGACCCGCACGTATAAGGTCACTTCGCTCGCTCTCGGTCGCCGCCAGCGGCGCTCGCTCGTGTGGCCAGTCGGCTCCCGCTACCCACCGCGCACGCTGCGATCGTGCGACGGACGCTGTACTTTGTGATTCCTGATTGTTTCTGTGTGATTATTGCATTGACTACAATATATACTGTTTTACCGATCCGTGCGTTAGTTAATTGTGACATTCCCTGTGAAAAATCCCTTATACTGTTTATTTATTGCTGATAACTAAACATTAGTCTTAGTGACTGTATTACTTGCGGTTTCCGTTTAAATCTAAAAACAATAATGACATTGATTATAGGGTAAATTATATTTTAGGTAAAATAAGTTTGTATTTTGTGGGTAGGTATTTCGTAATTCGCAAGTTCTAAAGAAAAACAATTTAATATAGAAAGGTTCTATATTCATTACAATTATTTTCATTAATTTACTTTTCTGTACATGGGTGGGGCAGGATCTGGCATTGTCATTTTCTTATGTAGGTACCTATTTTCAGAGTTGCTGCGCAGTTTTACTCTGTGTTGATCAATAATAATGAAACATTTATTATATCGGAAAGCATGTAAAGCTGATGGACCCGGCTGTCACACGTACATTTTTGACAGAGTCGTTATGGGTAGTCAGAAGGCAGAAAGTCTGAGAACCAGTCTTACCACAGGGTATCGTGTTACCCAATAACTGGTTTATGGAGGTCAGACAGACAGTCGCATTTGAAATACTGGTATTCAGCTGCATCCGGTTAGACTTGAAGCCGACTCCAATTTGAGGTACCTACTTGGGATAAGGCCAGGCAGATGATGATCAACACAAGCACAACTATTCTGTATGTTATTATTTTATAATGTCATTGGAGCTTAGCACTTATCTTCTAATTACCTAGGTTCGTTATTGTTCTGTAAATTGATGCTTGAAAAATTGTTGAGAGGTATAATATTCGAGATTTTTATTTTTGATCCATGGTCCACTTTGATTCATCACGACATTACCAATTTCAGAGTTTGGTGATCGCTGGATTGGGTGACATCAATCGGCCACCAGAAAGATTGTCCGTCCGGCAGGCGGCATCACTAGCCGTCACCGGTTCCATATGGGCTCGATGGTCCCTTATTATAGTACCGAAAAACTACAGTCTGTTTTTAGTCAATGTTTTCGTCGCTGCAACAGGTACATATCAACTAGTGAGAGTAATAATCTACCAACAATCGCTACAAGTAAAGGAACCAGATGACAAGACAAAGAAGAAGAAATAACATTAAGACGTCCTCACACACGAGCTTGATTATTACCGGGGCGATAATGAAATAGAATTATAAATTGTTCTACTGATGATAATGTAACTCGCGTGTGAAAATGCCTTTAGGAAAACAGTATTTCAAGAGCGCCTTTGCGGCCTGATAAATAATATTCATCGTTTATAAATCGTGGGTACTGGAAAGTAGACTGTTTTCGCGATTTAGCAGATAGGTACGAGTCAATTCAAATTCTCGTTGAGCCCATGACTGGCCACAATTTGTTTAAGTACCTACCTATCTTAATACTTAAAAAAATGATATCATCCCACGATCAAATACAAGAAAGTAATTCTCGTAAGTGCCTATATGCAAATGCATCCCTAAAGCCGGGCCTAACACCAAATACTTATCTAACAAAATATGCCATATTTTGTTAGATGTTTGATGTTAGGTGTTATAAAACACGTAACAGTGTCGCAGGACTCGCAGGAGACCCGGCTTAACTGTTAATTATCCCAATCAAAATTGTGAGCGAGAGATGTCAATCGTGGAATGACAGCTCATCGCTACCTCACTTCATCCTAATTCACCGAGACAGATTTTACAGAATACCTGCCAGTACCAGCTGATGTAATTTAGAAAATTACATCAGCTTAGGCTGTGATGTATTGAGTGAAGGAAAGTTTTTTTTTTAGTTTCTTTGGCTTTTTATTTTCTTGTTTTTTATAACTAACACCATGTGACTTATAAATAAGATTATTTTTTTAATTTCTTTCCATCTTTTTATTTTCTTGTTTTTTATACCAGTCTGTACGAAGTGAAACCTAAGTAATTTAAATTATTGCAAATAGGTTTCTTTTTAGGTCTGGGTTTTCTCACAATGTTTTCGTTCACCGCGGGGTCTTTTCAATTGAAAGTAGTCCGAAATATCAATCGGTATTGTCTGGTATGTGGCAATTTTGCAAGTGCATGCAAAGTGATCGGCATAATATACAAAAATTCCGAGCACCACCACGCGACATAGGGCGGTTTTAAAACGAAATATTTAAGGCTTAAAACATACCGAAATAGCAGCGATCGGCAGAGCACCGGCGAGTTTGACTTTCAAGGCATTTCAAACTTTATCTCCTTTGTGAAATACCTACATAGTATCGCTTCAATAGTTTTGAGCCGTACCTATGCTCATTTTTACGTACCTAAACGCGTGTGTTAAACGTGCTCTGTCGTTTACGAGCGTACAAAAACGATACACGAAGATACATCGCAGGTCGACGAGATATCGCACAGTTTGTAAGTAGGTAATAAATAATGGTTTGGTTTCTTTTTGTTGAGCCCTAGCAAGAATAGATACAAACGCTGATGCAGATTTTTCTTTAGATAATATTAGATGTTGTTCGATAAAAAGGGAGATAGTGAAAGTACTCAACGACAAGGAACCAAATGTACATTATACAGAGCGCAGTGGGTTCGCGTCGTGTTCGCCATGCGCTCGCAGCGTAGGTACTTGCGGAGATCCCGCTGTGCTTTCATCTAGCTCGAAAATCACCAGAGTGATAAGGCACTAAGTATATCTGCATTCAATTTGATTTGTGTTTGCAGTGCGCATGTATTGCACCCTAAATTGCACGTAACACTAGCATTGCATGACTAGAAAGATCAGAAACCATCCTAGAATTAATACTAGCAATTTGCCACAACAGCTGCATAAACATAAATGCTTGAGGGCTGATTTTTCAACAATCTGCTAACTTACCTATCTGAAGAATAAATTGAAAGTTTGATACAATTTTCTAAATGAAAGCTGTCAAACCGCCATATTTAGGTACCCTATACGTCCAAAATAAATTAGATACTTATTTGAAAAATCGGTCCTTATACGATGCATGAACATTGTGTTGTCTGCTTATTGTAGTACCTACTACATACCTAGTTTTGAAAGGAAATATAGAATCTGCTAGTTTTTAGCTGCCTACGTAGGTTTGTGTAACTGCATAGTTTTTTCTTTTACAACACCATAAAATAGTAGCTTTAAATTTTTTGTTTACACAGCCATAGCTCTGTAAACAAAAAATTGACAACTGCGAGTCAACCGATTGGCGTAATGTATATAGGCTTGTCACGCAGCCGCCTCAGCGTGGCATACTAAGCGGTAAGGCGCTGCGTCTTCACTCTTCCCGCTTTCGCAGGACGCTCCCATAGTGTATTATCTATGGCTCCCGCTCCCCGCAGTCGCTCTAGCGTGGCACTTGGCTTGAATGTCAACAAAGACGTTTAAACATTTAGTTTAGTTTATAATTAGCTGTGTGTGTTTGTGCGGGGTTAAGAAGAATACTGCATAGACTCAAACTCAAACTCAAACTCAAATCATTTATTTCAAATAAACCATTTACAGGCACTTTTGAATTGTCAAGGAGTCAGTCAGTCAAAAAGTTGCAGCTAGTTGCTCGTTCCAAACAGTAGGTTTCTATGGAGAAGAACGAGCAAGAAACTCCATGAACACTCTTTTAAAATCAATAGAATATTACAAATTTAGGTTACATCATTCATGTTGAATCTAGAGGTACAATGTGAGAACGATGTAACAAATTGTGCACGTTAAAAGAGGTCCTAGTGGCAATGAAATTAGACAATTCAAAATAAATTTAAAATAACCGAGGCAGCTAAGAGATGACCAGTCTCAACTGACGGCGC
The DNA here is from genome assembly GCA_947361185.1 of Charanyca ferruginea. Classification (NCBI taxonomy): domain Eukaryota; kingdom Metazoa; phylum Arthropoda; class Insecta; order Lepidoptera; family Noctuidae; genus Charanyca; species Charanyca ferruginea. The sequence continues at coordinate 14,761,682 of OX376077.1, read as the reverse complement.
CCGTTCACGAACATGACGCACGGATCGGCACCATTTAGTTCAACCATTTTGAAGGGAACCAAATGATCCAACACATGCGCCACCATCAGCGAGACATTCAAGTGAGCATGACAAACACTCAACCGCCAGGGCATATTCAAGTCAACGAAAGACATCTCGTAAATGGTGGCTTTAAAGTACATAGTGCTCACATGTATGTGCTATGCAAAATTATATAATACTAATAGTTTAAGTTTATACAATGCAAAGATAATGTAGTTCTACATCTTCAGCAGCTCCAAAAAAATTGTCACCAATGCTAATCAATAAATCTATGAACCCTTATGGCTGTGGAGCTAGACCAGCATCCAGCCAAGCATTTTTATCAGTGATGTAATCATCCAATTTATAATATGCTCGGCTGCATAGTGTGCGTTTAATATAGGACTTAAATTTTGTCTCATTAAGTTGAACAATGTGGGGAGGTATTTTATTGTAACACTTTAGACAGAACCCCATGAAAGAAGAATCTACTTTAGCCAGCCTGAAACCTGGTTGAACTAGTTGGTCCCTGTTTCTAGTACTATAGTTATGTCTGTCACTTCTTTTACCAAAAAGATGCAGATTTTTTCTAGCGTACATAATGTTTTCATAAATGTATTGACAAGGTACCGTCATTATGTTAATTTCCTTAAACAGTTCCCTTAGAGAATCGCGCATACGTAGATTGTAAATGGCTCTGATTGCTCTTTTCTGCAGAATAAAGATAGAATCGATGTCTGCAGCTCGCCCCCAAAGTAAAATACCGTAAGACATAATACTATGAAAGTAACTAAAATAGACCAGTCTCGCGGTATCCACATCAGTAAATTGCCGGATCTTTCTGACAGCATATGCTGCCGAACTTAGTCGTCCTGCGAGAGATGTTAAATGAGGACCCCATTGTAGCCTTGAGTCGAGAGTGATTCCCAGGAAAACAGTTTCATCAACGAATTCCAGTTTCTCTTTATTCAATACTATATCGCAATCACTACTTTTGACATTAGGTAAAGCAAATCTGATGCATTTCGTTTTTTTTCCATTTAATACTAAGTTATTGGCTGTGAACCAATTTTCGACCTGAAGTAAGGCGTTATTTACATTGTCGAGATTATTAGCCCGTCTATTTATCTTAAAAATTAAAGAGGTGTCATCGGCAAATAACACCATTTGTGGTTGGTTTTTGAATAAACGGGGAAGATCATTAATATAAACTAAAAAGAGGAAAGGACCTAATATTGACCCTTGTGGGACTCCCATTTCTACTTTTAAACCATATGAATTCACCCCATTTATTTGAACTTGCTGCTGTCTGTCATACAGATAAGATTTTATTAAACTAAGCGCAAGTTTACCCAGTCCGTAATGCTCAAGTTTCAAAAGTAACGTGTCCTGATTTACGCAATCAAATGCCTTGGAGAGGTCACAAAAAATTCCTATGGCATCTTGCGCCTCTTCCCACGCGGTAAATATATGTTTTAATAAAGTGACGCCGGCGTCAGTCGTACAACGTCCTTTGGTGAAACCATACTGATGCTCGTGTAAAATGCCATTTGTGTTAAAATGAACAAGCATCTGATTTAGCATTATCTTTTCAAATACCTTGCTGAAAACCGGCAACACGGACACGGGTCTATAATTATTGGTATCTTTACTGTCCCCGGATTTGAAAAGTGGTATGACCTTACTAAATTTCATTAGATCTGGGAAAACTCCCTGGTCTACGCACATATTAAATATTATAGCCAAATAAGGCGCTATTGTTTCAATTATAGATGTGCAAACTTTAATAGACATGCCCCACAAATCTTCAGTTAATTTTATTTTGATTTGCCGAAATGCTTTTAAGACTGTTACGGGGTTTATATGTTTAAATTGAAATTCTACCGGGCAGCCTGGAACGTTCGCTTTTAATAACGCAGTTGAGACGTCAGGTGAGGAATTTAAAGCTTCCGTGGTTTTAGCTGGTATGCTAGTAAAGAAATTAACAAATTCATGAGCTACTTCTAGGTTAGAGCTTATGGGACCATGTGATGTCTCCAATGTATATTCAGTGTTACGAACTTTTTTCTTGTTAGTCTCGTTATTTATAACTTTCCAAACTGTCTTTATTTTATCGTCTGCCGATTTAATGTTATTGCTAATGTATAGGGCTTTAGCTACCTTGCAAGTATTTCTAAAAGTTTTAGAATAAGTAGTAACATACTTGTTGAAAGTATCTGTATTAATATAAGCCTTAAGGTCATACAGCTCAAACAATCTTTCCCTACTTTTTCTAATCCCCCTAGTTGCCCAGTCACTAAATATAAACTTAGGGCTAATATGTTTTACCTTTTTTTCGAAAGTATTATTAAATTCAGTCTCCACCACAGAAAAGAAATCATCATATAATTTATTTGCATTGTTATTATTATGGTCCAGAGCACTTAACTTATCATTTAGGGAACTATTGAATCTATTTAATTTACCAGTTGTAAATGGTCTAAATTGTATTTGCACTTTTGTCATAGACATTTTAAACATAAAAGTTACCGTTTGTCCGCTATGATCCGATGGCAGATAATTAACAATAGCATTATCCAAATAGTCACAATCGCAAAAAATATTATCGATGCAGGTAGCAGTAGTTGAAGTTACTCTAGTAGGTTCCATAAATACATTTGACAAATTGAATGACTTAAAAAGACTTAATAATTGACTACTATTCAAATTATTTTCTAAAATATTAATATTAAAATCACCACAAATAATTATGGATTTGCTACACGGTGCGAGTTTCGCTAGGACATCTTCCATTACCGACTCAAATAAGGAATAGTTTTGGTAACTTGGGGGTCTGTACACGCACACTATAATATGCTTATCCAGCTCGACACAGGATAGTTCAATGCAATGTTCAACCGATAGGCCAACAATGTCATTCCTTTGTTTATATTTTAAACAATTTTTTATTAAGATTAATGAGCCTCCACGTGACTTAGCTTTACGATTAAAACAACTGCCCACAGTATAGTTTTCATAGTTAATTAGCATTTGGTAATCCTTCAACCAATGTTCAGTAAAACAAACAATGTCAAACATGGTTTTTTCTAAAAACAATTCAATTTCTAATAATTTGGATGAAATACCTTGAATATTTTGATGAAATAATTTCAAGGTATTCTGCTGTTTTTGCATCTTAACTTTTTGAGAGCAAGAAGGGACCTTGTTGTTTGTAGGTATAGCTATATTACTACCTTCTATTGTCTTACAAACTAGTTTAAATGATTATCCGGAGTGAAAGTCACATCAATAGATGGCTGGTCCATAATGACACATGGACCCTCCTTCGTACAGTTTGTATAATTTATAGCATGAGAGCTACAATTATTTAGGGTCACCACCTCATTATTAGTATCATTACTAATTGTTGTGGAGTTAATAATACAAGACTTCGACATACTACTTATGTCTGAGTTAATATTATAAGCTAATAGCCGCGCTATTTGATGTCTAAACCTAATGGGTAGATACACAGTATCCCTAGTCGATTTTAATTTTTCAACAAAAATGTTGGTGTCAAAAAACAAAAGTTTGTCACTATGTTGACTTACTAAAAAATGCACATGCTTATTTAACATGTGTATATAATTGTTTTGTCTGTTACTTAAATGTTCAAAATATGGGAATGCACATAAAATTATTTTATTACAATTAATATTCAAAATCTCTGTAACACTGTCAGTAATATCCTCCTTTTTGACCCTTAAACTGTTACCTATAAATACAGAAATATTGGTAGAAGGATTATATTCATATTTATTTATTGATGACATTATATGTTTGTACGATGACCCAGGAGTACAGTGGTTTAAAGTGTAATAGGTGAGGTTATTACTAATCAATTTCCCTATACCTCTTCCTATGCTATCTGAAAACATCACTGAAATACTAGCTTGACTACTATTAAGGGAACAAGTACTAGATACTGGGTGTGGCACTTCTTTTACACTATTAGGGCTTTCTTGGTTGGGGATACAGCCCTGTGTACTCACAGCTTGAGATGGGTCCTCCCTCTGACAAGAACACTGGCTGTTGCTGAGAGTCAGCGAGTCTATTCTGTCTGCATTATAGTTACACAAATCCACCAACTCATTAGCGGCCAGAATGTGTTCCTTTATTTGGTTTTCAGATATTACATATTTACTATAAAGAGACTTTAGTGAGTCATCCAGAACCTTTATTTCTGATTGTAAGCGCTGAGTGTCTATTTCATAAATGTTCTTACTATCTTCTAATTTTATTTGATAATTATTCAATTTATTAATAAGAGCAACACGTTCTTTCCTAAGTTGAATATTTTTGGAATTGTGTTTTTGTTGTTTTTTGAATTTACGACAGTTTTTAATAATTTTATTCAGTTTAGCATACTTTTTTAATTTATTTTTACTAACATTATAGCTAGACTTTTGATTTATTAAGGAATCTTCTGTAAGATCTATGGTTACTAACGAATGTGGGTTACAGTTTATATTTATTAATTCATTATATAAGTGGTCAGTTTCTTTGACCTGTGTATGTTCCGTTTCCATTTGTAATTTTAAAATTTGAACATTTGCCTGGATCAATTCATCCTCTAAGTCCCTAACTTTGCACAGAGCCTCCTCATACAAATTACTACAATTGTTAAAACCATCTGTGACCATTTTTAATTTATCCCGTTCATCAACAACCTCCAGGTATTGCTGATGTAAGACCACTAGCTCCCGTTTTAAGCTTGAGTTCCTGTCAACTATCTTCTTGACTTCCTCCTCACTTTCATCTCTCTCCTGCAACAGCTGTTTACATTGTTCATTGGATGCTTTTAGCTCTTGGAGGGCCGTTCTCAATTTAAGCTCCATATCCTGAGCAGTAGCCTTACGGGTCATCACAGGCATGGTTTCAGATATGGGTACTGGAAGTAGAATTAAAGAAACGGTGTGAGAAACAAAAGAATAGACAAAAACTTAGAGAATAAATGGGAAATGAAAAGAAAAATGGGAGAAGTTAGTGTAGGTAGTTATGTGGAGAAATGAGGCAAGTTGGCTACTGAAATTACTTCAAGGGCATTTATTAAATTAAACTACAATAATATCTACTTTTATGGCCCACAATATTTTTTCTATTTATTTGTGGGTAGGGTGCCTAAGTTACAGTTACTGATTAACTAGTATTTAAATATTATAAACGAAATATTATAATCATGAACCTTGTTGTTGTTGTATATACTTGGAATTTAACTATAATATACTGAGTGTATTCAACTTACAAAGATATTTTAAAATAAGCGACCTAACTAATTTTTTTTTTTGCTTAGTGTTATAAAAAGTTAAAAAGGCAAAACGGAGTTATGTTAAATCCTAAAAAGTACGTGTCTAAGCGTATAAGAGACGATTGTGTGCTATTAATAAAATAAAAGTAAACAATACTCCCCGTATAGATCCGTTGTTGAGAATAACAGCTGTTTCTTATAGGTTACCGGTAGGTATTGGTGTGACACCAAACACTGTGTTTTACTTTATATATTTGCAGGAAAACAATAATCCTGGGTTTTTGTGCTGTTTAATTACTACTAAACTAATATATACACATAAATTTCACTTATTTCCTAATTAAAACTAATTATAAAATACGGAATAGGTAAGAGCATAAACGTTGTAGCACGATGGTCGACGCAAGGTGGCGAAGAACCGAGGTCCAATAATCGTACCTAATAAAACTAGCGGTCCGCCATGGAACTATCCAGATCAAGACGATTTTTTTTTTTTTTTCATTTCGGTTTTTTTTCAGCCATTACTGTCCCATCGATGGGTCAAAGATCTTGCCTCTAAACTTCACTATTCTTTCCGAATCGTTTATAGAGACACGCCACGTTGCTCGTTGCACGGTGAGTCGCGTCGCGCCTCTTATTCTAATGTATGACAGCGTTCATAACGTTTTTTTAATATCTATAAAGCGTTGCAACGCGCGCCTCCCCATAAACGAGCCCTTAGCTTTGCTTAATATGTAGGTACTGGCCAAATCAAGAAAAAATTACGTCTTACATCTTGCGAACCGAAACTGTGCATCAACGAAACTCATTAGCAGTATTCTTGAAATACTTACAGACTTACTTTAATAGTTTCCTTGCAATGTTTACAGGCTCTAGTATTGGCATCGCTGGATGCGTACACGCGGCCGCTGGACAAGGTGTCGACCACACAATCGGCCACTCTCTCCGCCACAGGCCTGATTTGGACTAGATACTGCTTGGTCATAATACCCGTCAATTACTCCCTTGCTATATGCAACTTTATGTTAGGCGTTGCGAATGGAGTTCAGACAGTTCGCGCTTACCGCTATCAGAATCAGAAGCAATTAGCTTAAGGTGATTCTTTCAATGTAGCCTGTGAAATTCTATATTTCTTTTTACTATTTGCGCGCTATTTTGAATTGCACGGGCTATTTTGACGAATTCTCCTGTAAGTGTAACGCGTTTACTGTCGCATAATTATGTTAGATTATAGTCTATAAAGTGCTCTCATAAGCCATGGACGTAGGAGGGGCAGCAGCTAGATCAGAGATTGCCATCTCGGGACACAAAATCTAGATTTGACCGAGGCCTTGGACGAAAGCTGAGTAGATAGGTACGGCCAAGAGAGCAATATTTAGATTTTAGATGAACTTTAAAAGCGCGACCGTAAGCGTGTTATATTACCAGAGATTTCCTAGTCTTATAACAGTTATAACACTTGTAACATACTTAATTATCTAATACTAGACTCTACTTCGAGTGCCATGGCGATTTACGCCACGAAAACATACGCTGAAACTTAGTCAATAAGGGAATGGGTAACTTTATCGAATTTATTACTTTTAAATATCTACATTATTTGTTCAAATATTGTTAATTTACTAGTCACAATTTAAAAACTCATTTCTTGCCAAAAATCTACCCACCTGGCATAATATTTCATTAGTTTTTATTGTTAAAATGTGGCTATATAATGGAAAAACATTTTTTTAAGGATGACACTAAAATAATGTTTATCTAATATTATTTTAATTAATTATTATAATTGATTTTGGTGGTGGGAAGAAATCAGCACATATTGGCAGATTTTTGCACAGGAAAACATACTCTATGTGTAGTACCCAACTTCACGTTTCATATTTGCTTGGCTGGTGGCGCCACCAGTGTAACTTGGCCCAAAGTCACGCTGACGAGACTGAAGGCTAACTATACATAATACGCCACGTCAAATAGCATTAGAACTAATATTGTAATTGATGTCACTAACTCCAATAATAGGTAACTTATTTGTTAAACTAACAATGCCTAGGAATGTTAATTGTTTACCTACGTTTGCTGTTGACATCTATTGGTTACATTCTAAACTCACTTTGCTGTAATATACCTACTTACGGCGAATTTCACAAAACTTTTATGCTCGTTGAATGAAACGTTTCGCTTCGCATGAAACTCTTTTATCTCAGAAATAGCGGGGCTACCGTGTAAGCTGTTTTATTTATAAACTACTAACATGTAATTGTACTTAAGTAGGTAAGTACTTACTAAATCCAAATAAAAATGTATTGCCATTAATTGCCAGAACACAATTGTAATGAAGTTATTTTTGTGTTAATTTCGTAGTAACGTAGGTAGTTACTAACTCTTAACTTTATGTAGCACGTTTTTCTAGAATATTGTTGTAACTAGCTTATTTGTAGTTTTATTTACATGGACTGCTAGCTAGGAAATTCGATTTTATGAAGAGAGAGATAGATATGTCTAATTTTACATGTTAATAAGTAGGTATCTGAGATGTAAGAAATAGGTACCTATCTTACTCTCTCAAAACACAACAATTTTTGGAACGAAGTTCCTTGACGCATCTTACGGGTAGTGCGAAATTGCGAATTAGTAGTAATCGTCGATTTTTTTCATTAATTTGTTTTTATTTGCCTGTTATTGCGATTAATGTGACGTTCTACTCGGTTCTACGCGTTATAATATTTGTTAATCCTAAAAATAAATATGTCTTTACATTATAGCAAAGTACCAAAATTTTTTATGTTTAAAAATAAAAAATTACTTTACTTTGCGGGGGGCTTTTACTGGGATTTTTCGAATTGGCAACACATTTCTATGTTGCCGTATTAACTTGTTGCCTACTCGCAGTCCATGTATCTGTTATTTGTGTAGATTGTAGTGCTTAGTTTGCATGCAAGCATGTACAGTCCAACTAATTATCTGTGAATTTAATGGTGGCACTGTTCAAACAAAAAGCGACCTTGTCTTTTACAAAGTAAGTACTAAGGTACTCGCCAGATAAAGCTGCAACAAAATTCACTGAACCGACTTGTACCAAAAAGCCACTGCAGAAACTTAGCGATAGAGATCACTCGTCATACAAAACTGTTGCTAATACTGCTTCGGTCGAGTTTCATAATACCAAAAACCCCGTCAATGACGTCCCTTACCGCGATGCGATCGTTGGATCGTGATAGCGACCCTGCTTTACATTGTTTTTTTTTGTATGGTTTTGAGATATTAGAATACATTGGTAGAAGAAGGGCGTAACGTCTTTTATTGAAGCTTTATCTGACGCCTATAATTACCGGCACGTACCTAAGTTGGCAAGAGATTTTGTTGTGGGGGAAGATCGCGCACGCACAATTTCTGTGCACACACAATGCTGATCTCGCATTGTATAGGATTTCCATACAATGCGAGGTCAGCTTATACTGGAAAACTATAGCTTGATGTGAAGCCGTGTGTACCTTAGTTTAAAAAAAAATACCATTTCACAGATAAGCTGTTGGTATCTCTGTCTTAATGTTGTTTATATTGCACGTAGTGTTATTAAATCTTGCCACCATTTTTTTTGTTCTTAATATTACCATGCGGGCGGAAAGCACATATACCTCGATTTCACCCGGACGTTATTTCAGTTCTCTTAATATAAAGAAAGACGAAGTCAAATACGAAATAAAGGTGCTCTATAGAATAAAACAAGGAAGAAACTAAACAGAAAGCGGAAATTGACAGCCTGCCAATATAAGTGACGCAACGGAAGTGTAATGCAATGGCTCTGGCAATACGATTCATTATCGTGCCAACTAGAGTAGACCTTGGCATTGTACGAGGTTATTGTGTCAACTGTCTCTTTATTCTTAGGCAGGACAATTGAGAAGCAACATGGGTCGTCAATATAGTTGTGTTTATGCAAGGGCCTTCACGTTTAATTATAGTGTTTTTTTTTTAGACGGGACAGTAAGGGCAGGTACTTTACCCGTTTTAGTTTCAGGAAACGTTCCTAGGAGCCCATCCATAACTTTTTGAGATATTCTGAACTGCATTTATAGATTTTGGAAAAAAAATTGTCACCGAAAAAAATGCTAAAATAACAAAAAAGATTTTTTTTATGTCTATCGATCCTATTTCATGTAGGGGTCAAAATACTCTATATTTAAGGCATGAGTACTAGAAATGACAGAAATCGACAAAAACTTAACCCATACATGTTGTGCAGAAAAACAAATTAATCAACTCTATTATTTGTTGCCAAACGATCCTATTTTTTCCCATCTCAACCTGTATAATTCCTGTACTAATCCATACTAAACTGTATAATATTATAAATACGAAAGTAACTCTATCTGTTAAGTTTTCACACGATTTTTAAGAGTTTTGGTATGAAGATAGCTTGAAGGCTGGGGAAGGAGATGGGCTACATTTTAATCCGCGACTTCGTCTGCATCCGACATTTACGCAGACGAAGTAACGGGCTAAAAGCTATTAGCTGTTCAGATAAAACTCGCCTGACGACTAAAAAATCTGCCCCAAAATAAATAAAACTCAGCATTAAACTGTAACACGAAAATTTTAATACTCAATCCTCTACCATACTCAGCAACTTATCCATGCTAACAGGGTTGAAAGTCCTACCGCTGTCGTTAGAAAACATTATCACATTTCTTATAACATAACACTGAAGATCGCCGATCTTGTATAGCGGTCTCCCCTCCCTGGTTTTGCCAGCTATGGGGACAAAAGTAATCCCCTTTTCAATGCACCTGCTCTCAAGTAACTCTGAGAAGCTTTTCGTTTGTGTAGCGGTTGCTAGAACTTCGGTAATACGGGATATTTCTTTTGGTTCGGGCATGGTGAACCGCGGGGGAGGGGGCGGCTCTACTGCGTCGATATCGGCACTTCGGTTCATCATGTCTAAGGCTTTTCTGAACGCGTCGCGAACTGCCGGCTCTTTGAGGACTTCTTCGGGGAACATTTTCTGTGGGACAATAAAGTGTTTTGTAAAGTATAACTCTCGTTGTTTTTATTTATCTTTAGTCTCCAACTTCGATCAACCCCAGGAACACCTGACACTCGGAAGTAATTTGCAGTGGCCTATATGGAAAGCGCTCAAGAGACTGCGCACCCAGGTAGGCCGCTGCAAACACAACCTAGCAAAATGGAGGATTATAGATCCCACCGACACCCAGTGTTAGTGCGATGCTCCTGACCAGACAATAGCCTACTTACTACAGTGCCCAAAGTGACCCTACACCTGCACCTTAGAGGACATTCAAAACGCTACTAATGTTGCGATTAATGTGGCTACTTACAGGGCCCAAGTAGTCTAACAAGAAGAAAAACCATCGATTCGAAAAGAAGATCTTTAGTTTTTTTTTTTGAGGATAGGAATGTAAACACCTTTTATCGACAAGTCGGTAGAACTTCTCTAATAAAAACAATTGATTTGACCCTGAAAACACAACTTTATAATCTTATCTAAAAAAATCTTCTGTGCGTGTGTATGAAAGTGAACTCCTCCTAAACGGCTGGACCGATTTTGATGATTATTTTTGTGTGTTCCAGTGGATTCCAGAATGGTTTAGATTCACAGTTGGACCCGGTAGGTGGCGCTACAGTCGAGTTGTAGGACTTTTTTATTTTAAGGGCAGGACGATGTCTGCCATGTCCGCTAGTTAACTGTAAAATTAATTTGTTTGGTTGTTTAGCAATCTGTAAATCAATTAAGTTGGCAAGTTGTAACGTCACAGCAGCATATTGTCATACAAAATCATTTAACACGTTCACTGCCACCGACTCGCCCTGCGGGTTCAAGTTAATTTTATTCCAGTGCCGGCGACTCGCGTGGCGAGTTCAGTGTGTTTCGGTCATATTTTCAAAACGCTTCCGTATATTCTGTTGAAAATTACAGAGTAGTCTTAATATGATGTTCTTTAAAAATTTATATGGTGGCCTGGATGTAAATAACATTTTTATATTTTGAAGAAAAAAAAAAAACAATCTGCAATGCCATGAACTCACTAGGAGAGTTCAATGCCGCAGGTTCTCAACATTTGAACCGTCGCCAATACAATAAGACACTACTTATAATAATATGACCCTAAAACAGAATGAAACTTTCACAAATATCGTAACGTACCAACTATATAAACACATTATGGAATGTAATAAACACAGATATAGATAGACCTAGATAACGCAAGTATCACGATCTGTATGAAAACCAAGCGTGCCATTTTTGAACGTCACAAGGTAATACGAATGTTTTGTTTTTCCTAAATTTTGGTATTACCAGGTATTACTGAGGGTAATAGATTAAAAATAATTGTTTTTTAAATTAATTACGCATCATATTAATCACAAAATGACTTGACACCAATGGAAGGAAACGTTTACTTTATGTTTTTACTTACGATTATTTATCGTAAGTTAGGCACGAAAATAGGCACGCCAAGTAGTTGCTCTTGCGTTATCTAGGTTTATCTATATCTGTGGTAGTAGCATTTATCGATATTTTGTGCGTCAACATTCCGTATTCTACTCTACCTACTGGGCCCAAGTAGTCTAACAATAAGAAAAATCGAAAAAAAGAAGAAGATCTTTAGTTTTTTTTTTGTTTGAGGATAGAAGTATTGAGTATTATGAAAGTTACCTTGAAGTCAGTGTAAGAGTTGAGCACGGTGGCGTGTGGCGGGTTGGTGTTGAGCCACGCCGCCAGCGCCGCCAGCCAGCGCGGTAGTAGGGCGCGGGCTGCCAGGGCTGCCACCGGGCCCGCGCCCAGCAGCTCCAGCCACTGCACGCACCACAGCCACGCCGCTACGAGACGGAGTAGGGAATTCGAGTAAAACTAATTCAGACTAATATGGCTTATGTTTAACGAACCTCTAGATATAGTAAACTAGCTTTTGCCCGCGACTTCGTCCGCGTGATTGTCGGTTATAGCGAATGCAGCCGAAGTCGCGAATATAAAGTAGCCTATGTCCTTCCCCGGGGTTTAAGCTATCTTCATGCCAAATTTCATCAAAATCGGTTCAGCCGTTTCATCGTGAAAGCGTAACAGACAGAGTTACTTTCGCATTTATAATATTAGTATGGATGATCTCCAAAAATAGTAAATGATCACCAACATTTAACCAAAGTATTGTAGAAATGTATGAGTTTGACTGTAAAAAGCGATTTGGTTCTGGCAATCGGCGGCCGCTGCCACGGCACGCTCGCTCTGCTCGCACGCCTCGAGCGTAGGGGGTCACAGTTCTAACCTAACCTAACCATGTCGGATCCGCCGACTTCAGTCCTAAGATTTGGTGGCTAAGATTTGGTGATCATTTACTATTTTTGGTGGTCATTTGGTGATCATTTACTATTTTTGGTGGTCATTATATTTATTCCCCTTTAATATTACCCCTCGTTTTCATCAAGCTATAATACATGTATTCCACAAGTTTTATGCAATGGCTGTAATATTGGTCACACTCAAATACAAGTACAAAACTTGTTTTAAACAAAACTTGTATAATACTTGTTGTGCAAATACTTATTTTTAATCCGGTCTGAACAAAAGATAAAACAAAATATGTCTGTTCCCCTGTTAACACCGAGGGGCAGTTCAAACTTAATTCACTCCTATCTGTCCACCTGTCACTGATAGGGAATCACGGATCACAACTTTTTTTTCGATTTATTCAGTGTCCTCCTGAGGGGACTAAGCAGGATCACACCACTTTTTTCGAAATAATTATTCGAACATCTCAGTTTTATATGTCCAGATTCTCAGTCTCACCATCATCAAAATCTGAGTGTCTGTTGATTAACTGTACGCGCTTTAATTTTTTACTCGTATGCCACATTCGTTTATACAAAAATGAACATTAAACCTACAAGAATAAAATCCATCTAATATATAAAATTCTCGTGTCACAGTTTTCGTTCCCGTACTCCTCCGAAACGGCTTGACCGATTCTGATGAAATTTTTTGTGCATATTGAGTAGGTCTGAGAATAGGCCAACATCTATTTTTCATCCCCATTTTTCACCCCTTTTTAGCCCATTAGGTCGATCGGGACAGGACAACGTCTGTCGGGTCAGCTAGTAATACATAAAATTAAACTCTATGTGTGTGGATACGTACTATTCTCCCTGCCGACAAGTTCAAGCGGCGCATGCTGCAGGCAATGGTCCAGCTTGGGCACGATGTGCTGGTGCAGCATGGCGCCCAACGCGGGTCCCCAGGCCCCCCGCCAGGCCCCCAGGACCCCGCGCGCCGACCCGTCCGCCGGGTGCCACGCCGACAGTGCTGTGGCCAGCCGGGAGCGGATCAGGGGGTACACTGAACCTGCTAGGGCTTCACCTGTAAAAAAATGTATAAATAAATATAAAATATGTTGATCGAACCTTGACGATCCGTACGGCTTTTATTTAGCCACACGCCGCGCCGCGCCACACCTTCTCACACGCCGCGTTCCCAATTTAATTGTATTATAAAATAATATAAATTAATGATTGTTGCGAGGACTTCATTGCGTCGGTGTTTTCTTGGTGTTCTCCACTGTTGATTCAGGCTTACAAAAGTTGCAGTGGTTTGGGAATAGTGTGGCGGGCTTGTCAGGCGAAAAATGATGAAGGTCAAACCACCGCTAATTATGCACCTATGCGGTATCATCGACATTCGAGAGTAAGATTTTGATAAAAACGTTTTGTATAGCATAAGTCATTTAATTTTATACAATTTATTAGATATAAATTGCATAAATGACTTATGCTATACAAAACGCATATTTATTTCAAGGTAAAACTGGCCTAATCTACTTTAACGTGTGATAGCTCATGTAATAACGATTCCAGCGACATACCTTTTACGCAGCTCCCATGTATAACTTAAGAGATATCCTCGATTTTAAAAACCGGGGCGTAATCGGGGCGTGACCGCCTCGTAGTACTATGACAGATCCGCCATTTTGAAAAAAAAGGCTGGACATACGAAGGGTTATGTCTATCTGTGATATATCTGCGACTTACCTGCGATGTCATGCCACGGCAACACCCACTGGTGCAGGGGCTGCGTGTCGTTGGTAGGGTCCCACGCCCTCACGGCGGCCAGCACGCGCGGCACCACGCAGCGTGTCACGCACGCGCGCGTGAGCCACGCCGGGCTGGCGTGCTGCCACGCGTTCACCGCGCGGAGCATTGGCGCGGGCATGCGGGGGTTCCAGACTCTGGTAATGAATTGTAACATATTTTTCATCCCTTCTATTCGAAAAGTGTCGTTTTGTTCCTCTATAAGCGGGAGCAAAGTAGCTCTTTTCTCCACTAGACTTTTTAGCGGGCAGTAATGAGATTTGAATTTGGAACATGAATCGTTCATTGAAATCGAACGCAAATTGTGTAAATTATAAATATTTTTCCCTCAGGCGATGTACTTTGAATCCTTCGCGACGTTCAGGATTCTATTTTAGAATCCCTCGCTATGCTCCGGATTCTATTCTAGAATCCTTCGCTGCACTCTGGATTCAAAATAGCGCCCTCGCCGTAAAAATATTATTTTGCTCCCTTGCCATACAATCTACTGATGAACCCACCCTCCTTTTGGGATACAGGTGTAATCAGGGGCGGACTGTGAGTTTGCGGGGCCCTGCTTATATTACTTGGGGCCCTGCTGAATGAATCTACCAATTGCCAAGAGAGAGTATGGAGTTTCTTGCCCATTCTTCTCTAAACAAAACTACCTTAAAAAGGAAAGGGCAACTAGAATCAAATTTTCTCTAAGACATTCAAAAGTGCCTTTTAATGGTCTAACTGAAATAAATGATTTGATTTTGACTTTGCCATTTTGACAAAAAAAAACTGTTTTTGATAATGATGTTTACGATAGTTTTCTTTTTAATATTCATAATATTGTACATTATCTTCAACAAAATCGACTTTTTTTAGGGTATTTTCTAAACCCTATTGGGGTTAGTTATAGCAAAATGAGCCAACCCAAAATCTTTCAATAAATAAATTGATTAAATTACTAATTTCAAATGTGTTTCATTACTATCCAACAAACTTAAGTCAATGTACAGACGCCAGTACATCAAGCTATACCTAACTGTAAAATTTGCCCAATTGAACATGAACCTTATCTTTTTGTAATACAGTTGAAAATCTATCAAAGAAATTTGACAGATTGTAGTAGCTTCATGTGCTGGCCTCTGTACATACGAAGCTTGTACTAACAATAGATTTAAAATTAATCAACATTCAAAATCATTAGAATTACTTCGAAAAATTAGACAAGTTTTGATGCTGGTTTGTTTTGTCAGTACTGACCCTAATTGTTGGATGCTAATAAATCTCACACAAAATATAATTGTTTGTAACATTATAACTGGGGTTGGGCGAGCCACATCAGCTGCATGCATAGTGATCGCTGGGCAAGTCTCCACGCCATGGGTGCCTGAAAATGGATGGCGTCGCCAAAAGAGATGGCGAGATGATAGATAGCTCGCGCGCGCCGCCAAGAACCATCTTTTTGGCGGCGTAAGAACAGAATACCTGGAAAGATTTAAGGGAGGCCGTTGCCCAACAGTGGGACCCAAAAAAAAACAGAATAACTCACTCCGCAGCCGCAGTAATTTGGGGCACAAAATGTTGCCACAGCAGACTGTTGTACGCCTCCTCAGTCAACAGTTTCCTCCACTTCAGGAAGGTAGGTATGGGCTCGTCGGGGGCCGCAAGTGGGTCCCACGCGGCCAGCAGCGAGCTCAGCAGGGGGCTTACGATGTTACCCGCTATGGTACCCAGGCTGAACATCTCGTATTCTACCGGGTATGACTCCTGAGAAAAAGCATAAGGTAAAAAAATATATATTAAGCTGAAATAGACCAATTGTTGGCGTGAAGACTGTTGTCGCCACGGCAACGGCCGGTCTGATCCGGATCGATTTTAGTTTTGAATTATAGTTTTTTTTTAGTTTTAAATAATATTTTGTTTTTGATTATTAGGAACCATCTTTTCAGGCATATACTCTACTCTATAAAATGGTTTCGATGTTTCACTCTCACATCTGCCAGGCTCAATTCTTTTTTGTAAGATAGGATAAGATAATATTTAAGGTTTGCTGTGAAATTTCTTAAAAATAATCGATCTGCCTGGTTATTACGGAAAAATCTTTTAAACAACTTGACAGATTTTGAAACGATCTTTAGAATCATAAAAAATAACTGTCTATCTAGAATGCATTTAAAATTATAATCCACTAGGTTTTATACACGCGAGGATATTCAAGACTCCTTCAAGACGGCCCTGTTCCAAAGTACTTACTTACCAAACAGCTGCTTAGCTCCAGAAGTTGTTTTCGTGTTTATTCAACGAGTGAATGAGTGACCTTTATATATTTAGATTTAGAATAAAAACTAAGAGAGTAACTGGCAGCTTTTGAAAAAAAAAACAAAGACAACCTACCTTCAAGTCGGCCAGTACATCATGCGCTCTCTCCAGCGACACGTCCGGTCTGTTCAGCATCTCCACGCGTTCTAGAATACCTTCCACTTTATTTATCACCTTGTCTTGTTCACTCAACTTAATGTTACATTCCTCGAGATCTCTCTCTAGGACTACAATTTCGTCTTCCGCTGATTGGAGCTCGCGGGCGTTTTGGATTATGTCCTGTAGTAAATAAAGTTTTGTATGTTCGTTTGTGTTTGCATACATACATACATACATTTTTTTTAGATGGAACTTCTGAACCGATTCTTGTAATTTAAAACGTTCCAAATCTAATCGCAAACTCATCTTAGTGACAATCAATGTCAAATACTTTCGGTGAAACATTTTGACAGATTGAAACTGAGATGGATGTGAATGTTCCTAAAAGTTACGAGAATCCGATTATTCCCCATCACACCTTGTCGTAAAGGCACTGTTGACGAATGGAAAAAAATGTCATTCGTTCACAGTGTTGAAGAACGGGACCTTGTTTCGATTATTCCACCCCTAACACCCCTGTCGTTAACACTGACGATCTTAAAAAAAAAGTTTTTTCCTTCACAGTGCTGATGAATGCAATTTTTTTCGGGATCGTACATTATTTTTAAAATTCTAATAGATCTTATTTCACATATCGTTAGTCCAAGAGTCAAAGTTTAGTAAATAGGAGTTCAATAAAAGATAAAAGGGTATATTTTTCCCGTTCGTCAACAGTGTTTACGACATGGTGTTACTGAACGGGAATAATCGAAAAAGGTCCCGTTCGTCAACAATGTGAACGAATGAAACGTTTTTTAACGTTCGTCAAAAGTATTGACGGCAAGTTGTTACTGATACGGAATAATCGGTTACTGAACGGGAATAATCGAAAAAAGGTCCCCTTCGTCAACATTGTGAACGAATGAAACTTTTCTTTCCTGATCGTCAACAGTGTTTCGTCAACAGTATTGACGACAAAGTGTTACTAATAATCGCAAGAATCAACCCCTGAGCGAAATCGGAAAGTGGACGAAGGGACGATGATCAATTTTTGAGAAAATATATCGTTCAAACTATCGTTAAATCTTGAAGTAATTGAAGCTTCCGAGAAGGGCGTCGGTGTAATGGTAAAAGATAGAACAATGCGCACGCGCATCTTTGTTGTCGTGTAGAAGATGGGCAAAATTAAGGTGCTGATAAATATTTTAAATATTTGGGAAAAAGATAAGCAGACAACAATGAACTATTACCTGTTCACAGCACTCCACCATGAGCTCAAGATTGTGTACAAGCTGTGGCGCGGCGAAGTTGTCACACTTGCGGCGCGGTTCATGCTCGAAGCGTGGCGCGGCAGCACGAAGCGCGTGGTACCCGCTCAGCACGCGTTTCTCGCGCCCCGTCATATCGATCACAGGCACGCGAGACAGCTCATTACTGTGGAGACATTGATAAGAATGTCAGCGAACATTCTGGTAACATAACTGAAGGTGATTGGGAAGGTCAAGTCAGACGCATGCAGAGTGATCGCTGGGCGAAAGTCTCCACGCAATGGGCGGCTTCGGAGATGGACGGCCCAGAAAGAGGTGGCGAGAAGACCAGGGCCTGTAGACAAAATCCCTTTTCTGTTAGCATTAACGCCAATAGAAAAATCAAACTCTATGCAGTTGACATATTTGCGTCACGTGACATCTGGTAAGCAAACGTCAACTCCATACAATTAGATTTGTTCGTTGCTGTTAACGCTACCAGCAAAGGGACTGTGTCTACAGGCCCGGGACCTACCTGAAAGGACTTGGGGGAAGGATTTCGCCCGGATTTCTATCGGAAGGTTCTTTAATAAGGTCTAACAAATGACGGTTACCCAAAACGAGTGTAAAAAGAAAACACAGTCGTTAACTATGCATATCCCTAACAAATTAAGTAACATGTATGCTCCAAATAAATGACAGACATGACGGTGGAGAACATGAAACTTTTAGCTTCGTTAAATGTCCTTTTACATTTATATGATTTGCTATAAGGCTTCGTATGCAACTTTGATTTTGATGCCCAAGATCGCGGCGCGTCGAGGCCATCGTATCAAAAAAACTTAAGGTCTAAATTCCTCATTTCTCTATGTAAGCATAGTCATCGAAAGTGACCAAATCGATAACACTTATTTTGCAAAATGTTAGAATTAATAAAAGATGTTCAATGTGATTCCCCCTCCCCCCACGACAAAATTATGGCGTTCTATGGCGGAGGCCTTTGTTCAACAGTGGACGTCTTCCGGCTGATGATGGTGAGTCAATTTTATTCAAAATCAAGATTTAGGATTGTAGATCAACAAACATGAATTTTGATTCAAAAGCTGACAGTTTTCTCAATTAATTATAGCATTACACAAAAAGGTAATATTGTTGAACTATTACTAAATTTTAGTCATACTATTTTATGTAAACGGCTAATAGTTTACATTGCTTTGCATTTATCGTGAAATAACGAAACTTATTTCATGCTAACATTGAAATAACTATAGTGTTATAACAATAATTATTTGTCTAATGATCAGGGCCGGATTAACTATGTCAGGGCCCCTAGGCAATGCAATTCTCAGGGCCCCTTTAACTTCCTAAAATACATATTTTTACCGCAATTAATTATATTTCGTTTTCTAGAGCTAACTTAAGTGGCATATTAGCTGTCTATTCATTTTAATAATATTAGATGATAAGCTTCCTCTCTCCCACTTACTTATATCCCGACAGATCTATTACACATGATCTATTATATAAGTCACCACCTAAGCTCACATTATGGAATGTAATAAAGTATTGAGTATTAACATTCAATTTTTTTTTATGATGGGCCTCTAGTCAGTTGCCTAAGCTATCTTAAGGATAATCCGGCCCTGCTAATGATATATTGAATGAGGTGTAGATTCAGACTTCAGAGCATTATTATAGAACACAACCTTCTCAGATCGCATTCTCTGTTTAAATTTGGAAAAAATAATATTATTATTACATGAACCCAAGTACAAATTGTCCCCAAGATATTATCTAAATCCTGTATACCTGGTAATAGTATGCATCGATGGTTTACCCTCTTGTATGACGTCAGCAGCATCGCGGTAGAAGTAACGCCCCTTGTGGGACTTCTTCCAGTTGTAGGTCTTCTCTTTTGTCCCTTTTTCTTCTTCCTTCTCTTTCAGACGACGGAGTTCCTCTTCCTTCTTGGCTTTTTGCTGGAAGGTTGATATTAGATTGAACGATATTTCGATTTGGAAAGGGAGCGATATTTATATGGGAACATTTCGCTACTTAACGTTTTGAACATCAGAGCTTAAACGTACGCACGTACGCCAGCAACAACTATGCCCGACTATGATGATCTATTATAAAAGTTAACACCTAAGCTCCTATTGTGGAATGTAAGCAAGAGTAAGTATTTAGCAAATATTTTTTAAACATATGTTTCTTAAAACATTTTCTTGCGTGTTGGGTATGTTTTCATTTGTCGGATTTACCCGACCGTGACCCTCAAAAGGTTTAATGAACGCGTTATTACTACTCTAATTTTAAGGTTTATATACTAGTCGAAAATATTACATGATACGCGTTTACAATAAATCTTCAAATTTGTGGCGAATCATACGCTCAATTTCCCTATCATACTAACTTCTTATGTGAACCTAAAGTATGTCTTCATGTGACTTGAATAATGTACTTACAGCTGCTTTCTCAGGTCCATAGGCACCAATAGCTCCTCTTCCTCTTCTGACGGTGGCCTCCACTGGTGCTGAGATGCCCTGAAGGTCTTTACCTAAACCCATGCCAGGCTGGTAACCCATCTGTAAAGAAAAAGTAATGTTGGTATACACTCAAAAATTATCAGACAAACGAGATTAAATATTAAATATGTGATAAGTAACAACAATAAAAATGAAGCAGGATGCCAGGAAACATTGAGAAATTGATAAGTAAGTAATGTAAAGGTTGCATGCATTCTGCATGCAGGTTGAAACCTATATGGTTTAACAGTCTGGAACCTTCTAGATTAATAAAAGTAGTTTGAATATAATAGATTAGAATGATTTATATATGACACGATGACTGACGGACGAGACTCTGTCAGAGAATACCTTAGTCTTCCTATCTATAATTTACTAGCTGATGCCCGCGGCTTCGCCCGCTTGACAAAATCAAAATCCGTTGCGTAGTTTTAAAGATAAGCAAAGCATACATAGGGACAGACAGACGCGGCGGGGGACTTTGTTTTATAATATATAGTGATAGTATTGATAGTATTTAGTTCCCAAAACATGGCCTGCCTCCCGAAATATTTTTGGTATAGAGAAAAAAATAAATAAATAAAAATCGTTTATACACATTGTGAAACTCTAGATTTTCAAACTATGTAAATGTTGTACTAGAGCTTCCCAAATGCAATTTTCTTCATAATTATGCAGAAAATACTAACCTTCAATAACAGTTTAGCTCCAATGCCCTTAGTATGCCTCTCCCAATTGCCCACATTTCCCCCTAGGTTGGCTGGCCTCATGCCTTGCCCCTGTCTGCGGATACCAGCAGTCTCACTTGCATCCGGGGCATTTTGTTCATCCTCATCAGAGCTGTCAGCAAACTTGGGGCGGGAGGTGGATGCTTCTGATGATTCTAATTCTGTAAATGAATTTTTACTCAATGTTAGATAATAATTCTAATTAGTTACTTTCTTATTACAATCTAGCAACGAGATGAAGAAAGTTCAGATGATTTCAGAATATTTAAATATTTGAATATCTAATACCTTCTCAAAGTCCTTCTGATTTTACATTCAATTTTAGAGATAGATCTGTCAAGGTTTTTATTTTAATTAGATAATTAAAAAGCAATTTTTTCAAATGAATCTAGTTGCCCTTTCCAAAAAGTAGTTTTGTATGGGAAAGAATGGACAAGAAACTTCACACTGACTCTTTAAAAATCTAGTCATTGGCATTCAACACAAACTGCATTTCTTAACTAATAAGTTTTCAATTTAGTTTTTATTATATATTATATTTACAACATGTGTACAGATATCTTGGTAGCATCAGCTTCTTAATCAGGTTGGCATTGTTCTTCTCCATAGAAACCTACTTATATTTTGGAACAAGCAACTAGCTTCAACTTTCTGACTAACTAACCAACTTCTTGACAATTCGAAAGTGCCTGTAGATGGTTTAGTTAAAATAATTTTAACTGTCTGTGAAATGCAAGCAATTTCATAAGTCAAAGCATTATAAACATTAGTATATATATAATTAACAAACCTTTACTTTCTTCCTTCTTCTTGCCTGCCTGTTGTACTCCACCAGCCACAAACCCAATAGGTGCTGCAAAGTCTTTGGGTTTGCGTGATCTTTGCCTAACATTGTCTTCATTGTCCTCCTCATCGCTGTCTTTGGCCCATACACCTGAATATAAGGAAGAGGAATTTAAATTACAAGTTCAGGAGACTCCTCTATCAACACATAAACTATACAGCAGTTCTGTAAGAAATCACCCGCAAATTCGAATCCTATCTCATTTCCGATTTAAATTACCTGAAGGGAAAAGTATTTGGTATTCACTGAAATAGTTATGAAAAAATAGTTTGCTTCACCTATTTTCTCACTTAGTTGGTGCTAGCATAACTTTCATCTACCGTCATTCATTGTTACAGAATACCTGATAGTTTTTACTGTAGAATCAGAAGTGAGCAGTAAATTGAGTTCTTACAGAAAAGCATTGCAGGATTGAAACATAATAACCTAAGATTGGAATCAATGTCACAAGAAAAAAACAAAACTAAGAACAGTGAGCTTAAAAATCCTGCTCAAAATACATGCAAAAACGTAAAGATGCAGACATCACCCTGTTGTACAATACAATATAACCATTATTTGACACAGTAGGGCACATTTTTACCAATTGAAATCTTTGGCAATAGAATCATATGCTGTCTTGATTCTAGTAACTGCAACTTGACTGCTTTTAGAGCCTTTGTGTTCTAGAAACTCGAATAAGCTGTCAGAACATAAAAAACTTTGGTTGACTAGAATTGAACTAAAGTAGATAGTGATACAGCCTAAGGTGACAATATGTGCCGGTGACCTTGAGCAACCAGAGAATCATATGCGCTGCGTCCAAAACTCTCAAAGTTTGGTCGAAAAAATTGAATAAAAAATTGTATTATTTAACTTAAAAAAAAAGGCATATACTAAAAGATAGATAATAAAATTATCTGTAAGATAGTAACAGTTTCATTTAAATATTCCTGGTAGATTTTGTGTGATTATCAATGTTTTGTGTATATAAGACACAACTTCACGATTTAATTAAACTATTTAATATGAACTTAATCAAAAATATTCACATACTACATGATTAGGAGAATGTTCTAGTTTAACATATATTTTTTTCAAATCATTTACACTACACATTTTGACTTGATTGTCAGTTTAAAATCTGCAAAAGTCGCTTGCCTTAACCATTATTTTACTGAATGTTACGCTTATTCTATCCATATTAATATTAGAGAAAGTAGCTCTATCTGTCTGTCTGTTTCGTTTTCACAACGAAAGGGCTAAACAAATTATGATAAAAATTGGTATGAAGAAAGTTTGTAGACCGATTGGACAAGGTTTGTATGAAATTTTATTTGGTAAATCCACCGGTAATGTCGGACCTTTGAATGATATTGCCCCTAAGAAGACCCACTGATCGTATGAATATCTCTTTGTCAACTAGAGACTAATAATAAAGAAGAATACTTTACCGTAAATCTGGTGTTCTTTTTTGGCTTTCCTAGTTCTATTAGGATTGAATTCGTTGTCCAAATCATAGTCAGTGATTTCAAACCGAATTACTTCGTCGTCCGACATCGTTTAGGTTATTATGTTCCAGTGATAATTTCGTCACTGTTGTTTCTTGTACAATTAATAACTCAAATTAGTAGTTCAGTTTTTTCTGTTTTTCAATCACAAAAACGCATCATTAAATCATTTGACTTAACTAATTTGACAGTTGAATCTTGAATGAATTGACAGTGACATTTGGTGTGTTACTATCAAGGCTTTCATGTAACTATTTTAATAAATCGACTAAAATCAAATACTCAATAGTCGATTATCATTTCGATTAAAGCTAAGAAGCAATGTCATATTCCAAACGCGAGCAAAACTTGAGGCTGCTTGCTAAGGCTGTAAACCCAGCATTAGGATTTGCAGCACAAATATTACGGTTGACAGTATATCGAGTCGATACACTTTCAACTATATTGTCGAAAATAATATAGATAAGGACATAATTTTTCGACGAGAGAAGAGAGTTATTGCGCGTGACGCATGTTACCTCTGCAGCAACACTACGTACTAGAAAATAACAGAAAATAAATCTAATCAATAAAAAAAAACCAGTGTGTTAATCACATTTCTTTATTAAAATTCATCAATATAATTATTTTAAGTATGTAAAACTCACGTAATATTACATTCTAAATTATGTATTGTGCATCTAATCAGGGGCTTAAAAAATGTATGTAACGATTTCATTGGCAAGTCATTATCAGAGAGAACAGGCAAGGTTTATCAAAATGGTCTAGTAAAATTAGGTTTCCTGGTATTTTTACGGTGTTACATTTATGTTTGAATATTTTGTTAAAACGCATTTCACAACAAATACAATATTATAAAAAAGACAATACGAATACCAATACAAGATATTGCAGTAATAACAAACCGGACAAAGCTCGATGTTTTTCGAAATTACTCGAATTAATGCAATTTAGTCTTACAATACGATCACAGAAAACGTTTCGATAAAAAATTTACAGGAAACGACATTATAAACACGTCTTGTATAATTTTGCGCGAATAACAATGTTTGGTATTGAATATAATTCGATAAAAAATATAAATAAAATATTTTGCATCCTTAGGACGGAAACGGACGACTTTCAAACATTTTTTATTTAGGACGTAATAAAGGTAGGGACACACTTGAATGACAATAATGCACACCGTCTGGTTAATTTTAACACCAGTGTGCATATATTCTGTCGAATGTAGATCTACCTTAACATTTTGAGCGAAATAGGTTTTACAAAAATCAAATAAAAACTATCAATTTATAATAAAGTTGATATCAAGAGAACTCTTAAGAAAGTTAATAAACAAAATAGAATACATTAAAACATAAAATAATCGTTTCACGAAAATAACTAAATATAGTACACACGATGCTGAAATCAATCATTCAAAGTCAAGAGTTAGTAAAACAATATAAAATAGTAATGTCCAAATTAAATATTAAAATGATTTTTTTTTTGTTTTGGTTTAGAGACACTGTTTATTTACGGTAAAAGTTGGAGAATTTTACATTATAACTGGTATATCATTATCAACAGGGATTTCATAATAAACAATGTCTAAAAAACAAAATAAATTCAACACATTAAAAAAATATATTAAAATTAAAATAAACACACAGACAAAATCTTTCAAAATCTCAATAAATATTTTCCAAATTTTTGAACATTACAAAATCACAGTTCAAAATTACGTTGATGGCAATCTAGTCAAAATGTTAAAACAATTGCAACTAATTATAATTATTCTAATAAAGTTAGGTACTTAGATTAAGTATGTGATGCTTACTACAACTAAAATAAAGAAAAAGTGTACACTAGGTACAATCTAAAATAATGCAATATTTTTTGCAAATTTTGTTCGACATCGTGTCTAAGACATTCGAACAATTTCGAACATTAACGACTTTATTTGCATTTTATATTTAAAAGGTAATGTTTTTCGTCACCAGATATAGATACGATTCAAACTTAATGGGTGCTCTGAACACGAGGCGAGTGGCTGCGCCGTAACAATTTCACGTATCAGCGGAAGTGAGGGCGTGGTACTGCGCAGCCAGTAGCGCACTTTACAGCCGCCACTAAGTCTGAATCAAACTGTTTGAATAGTATAAAACTGACCACAACATTTTCTAGTAAAATATTTGTAAAAAACCTATACTAAATCTTCAACTGATATAATTTATTTATTTTACTCTTTTTATTATGCCAGCGTTGGCTTCAAATACTGTTAATTGACATCTTAACTAACTACTAATCTGCATACAACAATGAAATATGCAAAAATGCATTGTAATAAAAATCGTTAGCGTTCTGATATCGTCATCCATCAATAAAAACTGTCCAATTTTAATTTTTAATATTTACATCACGTTTTACACTTTCGCTATACCTAAAAGGCAACTCTCGACACCGACGGTGGATCATCACATGTTTCAAAAACACTTCTTGGACTTTGTGAGAAAACACTCCCACACAATGTGCGACAAACGACGATTGCAATATATACGTCCCTAAATTAGTCGATTGTAAGCTTCACTCCATGATAATCGACTAAATATCGTTAGTTACTCGAGTAACTTTATTATGGCGAGGCACGTTCAGAATTTGACGTGCAATTTTAAACAAACGTGTCAATAGTTTTTCCGTTGACGGGAATATTTTTCACGTACATACCTTCAGCGGCGTTGGCTCTCAGTCATAATGCGACTGCTTGCATGTAGCTATCGTCTTCGTAGTGTCCTGCTGATAACCTAAGGGCGTGTTCTTCGCACAACGCGGCTAGCTCTTTGAGCCATTCGTCGAGTATGACTGCGTTTAGAATTGAGCGGAGAGTTATGGATTGGTTCCAGTAGGTATCCTGTGTGAAAACTGGTCGCCTCTGTGGACTAGCGTAGGTGTTGGCTGGCGGGCTGTGAGAGTTGTGTTGAGATGGTGATGACGCTGGAAAATAAAAGGACAATAAATGTTAGGGTTCTTGTCTGGAACATCACCCATAACTAGTTATGGGCCCGTGTTGGAACATTTTCTGGCGGACCTTATGGTGGTAAATGACTATTTAAGTGTAAGTTTCACAGATAATGGTTTAGTTGCTATCTCGATAAACTAGCTCGCGCAGAAAATTGTAAATTCGAATAGGATTTGAACATAACAATAAAACCAAAACAATAATGGTCTGTTTCAGTGACCAACAAGGTTAATCTACCATTACATTTTTTTAATTGAATGGATTATGGATGTATGAATGGATGTTTGCTACTCTTTCGCTCTTAAACGGTTGAAAGGAAATAACTTAAAGAACAATGGCAGCCACCCATACATTGTTTTAGTTGAGATTAAATTCCTACGTCTTTAAATGAAAAATATGTTATTTAATTCAACATCACCTTCTGAATTAGTTTGTGCAAGATTTTTTGTTCAAGAAGGCCGAGAATAATAGATATTCAGTCATGAACTTTTGTAGGTTATGTCTATGGTAACTTTTATATTCCAAATTGAGGAAGTAAAAAGGCAATATCGCATTAGTATTTTCTTTACCTAGTTAATTCAGAATGAAATGTCTTGTAAAAATATTGTTTAAGGTTGGTAATCCCAGTGGTTATAAATACTCCTTGGCCTTACCTTATGTATACAATAGGTATCTACTACATGTATACATCGATCATATCGTTTTTACTCTGTGCACAGATCTGTCTATGACTCTGTGTCAATTATCAAGCAATTATTTTTAGATTTGGGTTACTAGTCTTTTTGCTAGTCATTAATCGAAACTAATTGATTTATTTTTATACCACAGTATTTTTACATACCTGCAAGAAACCTACACTTGGAAATAAACTGTATTCATTTACTTACTCCGTTTAATTGTAATAACAAACTAAAACTGATTACAATACTTTAAATGCTTTAAGTACTTACTGTCACTTGGCAGAATAAATATAAAGTGGCAACACTAAACGTTAATGAAAAGTCAAATAAGTTTTCATTTAACATAATTTTTTTATCCGGCCCTAACTGGTTAATGTGATACTTTGAAAAATCGTAGAAAAATAATGTAAATTCTTTCGTATGTAAGTCACTTTTAGACGCTCAAATTTAAGTCAACTACGTTTTCGCCATTGTTCTTTGGCACACATGTAGATATTGATATAGTTTAACGCATCGGATAATTTGTATCCCGTTTTTCTGTTCTTTTTCTTCTGTTCTTTTTGTCTTCTTTTTCTGTTCGTTTTTCTGTTCTGAGATAATTTAGAACTTTGGCATAATTTCACGACACAAGTCTACGCAGACGAAGTATTTGCCAAAGCTAGTGCCACATAAATTATCCGAAACGTGTGTTGAGGATATAGAGCAGGTTCATTAAGTAAATGACTTACACGACAATCTTCCAAACATGTTGGAAAAGCTGTTGGAGAAACTACGCCGTTTAGCCTCCACGCGACGGAACGGCGAGTCCGATTCCGGTTTTTGTGGAGAATCGTGGCCGTGACCTGAAAGATAAATAAAATGTATCATCATTATCATGTCAATCTTTATACGTCAACTACTGGGCATAGGGGGAGGGAGACCTATGCCCAAGGGGGGGGTTCAGCCGTAATCGCCATGTTTGGCCGAGGCATGTAAGCGATCACTGTGGTGTTATACAATAAAATTAACATTTCAAAGGCTGACAAGTTAATAACAGACTTACACATAAAATAAGTAAAAGAAAAAAGTATAATAATAAAAGAATACATAATAATGAGTGAGCGTATGTCTGGTAGTCTATTTGTGGTGAAAGTGTATACATTGTATGGATGTGAAAGGTGAGTGGGTGTAATCACAAAGTACGTAAGGCTGCGTCGCGCCCGAGCAGAGAGACCACTCAGAACAAACCGCCATTTTTCGCACGCACACATTGACATTACTTTTATAGGCATTCTCAAGCAGTTTCAAGCAGACTCCAGTCTCGACTGTCACATGTTGTCAAAATTAATAAATGATGTAATTGACAAAAAAAAAGTAAATTTTGTTCTAAAAAATTGCAGAGTTCCAACCAGTGTGAATAAAATTTCATATTATCACAAATAAAACCTACAGAGTTAATAGTAGCAGCCCTAGCGAGTCTGGCAAGTTTAGGTAATTATTTTTGAAGATGGCGGGAGCGGTCCTTCTGTACCCTTTATATTTTGTGGTGTAATGTTTATGGATATAGGCACCACAGGATAGTCTGGTTTAGCAGCCTTAAACTGCAATTGACCTTTCATTGTGCACAATCTCCGTAGTAACCATCATAGGAATTATTGCCCAGGACCTGTTCAAACTCGTAAAGAATTACTTACTATCATCGTTGGCCGGGCCTCTCGTTTTCACCAGCGCCATCTCACGCTGTATGAGGTAAACTCGCGCCTTGTCCACTAACTCGCCGCTATTTTCTATACCTTCTGTTAATTCGTCCACTTCCTCTTTTAATTTACTTAGAATCTGGAAAATAAATAAAATGTTCTTATTGCAAGTTATATAGCACTTCAATATTGCGTTTAAACAAAAAAATTGACATAACTTTTTAGGTCGAATGAAATTATGTAACACTAGTATAAAACAATAGTGTGCTTTTAGCAGTGAAATAATTTTGTTGTAATTATACCAGTACTTCCAAAGATTACGGTTCGTACATCAAACTTACAACTTACTAATTTGCTAAATGCTTAATGATCATTAGCATGCTAACAATGAATGTGACTGCTAATCATTCCATCACTAATAGGCAACAGTGATGCAGGCATCAGGTGGCAGGTGGCATCGGGTGGTGTGTATAGGCATCAGGCCGACCATCAGCTTGTTAAGCTTGTTTCCCATACAAAAAAAAAGTTAAACTCACTTGAAACAAAGAAGGCACGTTTGGCTGTAACATGTATCCGGGACACAGCAGTAAGGAGGTCAGCAGCGGTGTAGGCAACGATGCTAGTTTGGACACCACACTCGTAACCCGACAGTTCACTATAACTTCAGATTCTAGGAGGACTGCAGTTTTCTTCAGAAGGCTGGCCAGTAATGGTCCTAGAGAATAAAGAAGCATAGGTATATAGTTATGTAATTTCTTATTACATTTTTAGCGGTGGAATGTTCCCTCCGTTGAAAAGAGAGGAATCTCTGACCAGACGGGTGTTGTACCCGGTAGGCTACTACAGCCCGCCCGTTATTGTGGGGATTCTGTGTATATCACACACTCAGTAATAAATTGACAGATTACGGTTACGGTTTAGAGGTCCAAAAATGAGTAAGACAAACTAAGACATACGTTAAAACGCTATCCATCTTTCTATCATGGTTTTTTCGATAGCTCGTTCCTAGACGGAGTTACAACATTATTAACCATAAACCATTATGTAAGGCAAGTCCTGGTTGTAAAAACGTTTTTTGCGATTTTATAAAAAACTGTTTTTTAGTTCGGTTGGTCTGTTATTGAGAATGCGATATGCTACTGTCGCGGTTAACTTTGATTTCGCAAAGTAGGATACGTCGATTTTAGTTCGCGCGCAGCATGATAGATGTCATCACTTTTTTATATTGGTTGTCGTAACGTTCAAATTACAATAACTAATAGAACTTCGTGAAATGGGAACAATATAGCTTGATATAAGAATTCGGCCATTACGCTCTGAATTTCCAAGTTTCTAACATTAAGTAGCAGTATTCATAGAAAAACATCGACACTTACCGATAATAGATTCAGCACTAGCCCTCCAGCTCCTTATCAAAGGCACTTCCCCTTCATATTCCCTCTCTTGCTTCGCAAAACTCCTCCTAAACAACTCCTCAGCGAAACCCTCGTCTCCATCCACATCCTTATATATTTTAAAGCTCTCATACCCACTACTTTCACCCGTAGACGTCAAACTATCATGTTCCTTTCCTTCATTCACTATTTCGGTCTTCACTTCACTCTCTTGTTCATTCAAAGACGTCAAACTATGTTGTTCCTTTTCTGAACTGTCACTGGTTTTAGTTTCGTATCCACTGGTGCATGATATGAGGCTGTCCTGCTCTTTCGTTAGTGGAACTATGTCTGTCTCTTTCGTATTGTTGTTCGTTTCTCTCTTCGGGTTTGTGATGCTGTCGTATCTTGAGGTCCAGTTGCTGCAGGCTAGAACGCGGGAAACTATTTCGAATCTCGAGTCGCAGATGTAGGCGTGGTAGTTGCCGTATAGAGTGTCGTTGGGATTCTAGAAGGAAATATAGTAACAGATAGATAGATTGCTAAAGTTCGTGTACATCGGGCAGACGAGTTAACGAGTTGAGTGTATCGGATTACATCAGATACAGTGAATTGTTGGACAAACATTTTCTTTTCTTCAAAACAAATTAAGTATACTGAGTCTGGCCATAAATACTGTTACAATTAAAAATAAGAAAGATATTACATTTTAATTTGGAACCTGTCATTTTTATACGATTGTTCATTGATTTTTCCAAATTACAATACAATACAATACATTGTACAATATTTTGCGATATTAAAAGAGTGGGGTGAGAAAGAGAACCGAATCGCTGTGATTGCATTAAACAAAGTTGGTATGGAATTTTAAAACTCTCCATACGCTTGGTATTAGTCAAATGTTTGTGTACCGGGCTATTAATAAGTACAATGAGACCTCCTCTGTTTGTGACAGAAAGAGATCTAGCCGTCACGTAGTGTTCGTACGAAAAAGGTGGTCAAAGCAGCAAGGGAAAGAATTCTAAGAAATCCTGTCTGAAAGCAAAAGATTTTATCTCGGGAGATGAAGCTAGCACCCAGTACAATATCGCGTATTTTAAAAGATGACTTAGGACTTCAGCCTATAAGAGACGCACTGGTCATTTATTAACTGATAATTTAAAAAAGAATAGGGTGGTAAAATCGAAACAACTACTGAAGCGGTACGCAAAGGGAGGTCACAGAAAAATTAATAATAATAATAATTCCTATCTATCCCTAAATATTCCTTCCAACAAGACTCGGCGCCGGGTCATAAAGCTCGGTCCACGCAGTGTTGGTTGGAAGTGAACGTTTCGCACTTCATTAGGCTGAAGACTGGCCGTCGTCTAGTCCCGATCTTAACCCGCTGGATTATGATTTATGGTCAGTTTTAGAGAGTACGGCTTGCTCTAAACACCATGATAATTTGGAGTCCCTAAAACAATCCATACGATTGGCAGTGAAGGATTTTCCCATGGAAAAAGTGCGTGCTTCTATTGATAACTGGCCTCAACGTTTAAAGGACTGTATTGCAGCCAATGGAGACCACTTCGAATAAGCTTTTTATATTTTAAATTGTTTTATATTTATGTATTAAACTAACACACTGTAAAAGTAATAAATATTATTTGCAATAAAAAAAAATTTTTTTCTTCGTGACAATATTTATGGCAAGACTAGGTATAATAAACCAAAATCATTTATTTCAAACTGTACGTTCATTTAGTGTTAATATATTCAAACTAATTTTTAACTTTAAATATTTATTTTAACCTTTTGACCGATCCGTCAAAAAAGAAAAAACTAAGTGCCCGCGGCGCCAAGCAAAGTCACATATTCTATGAAATTACGTCATGTAATGTGTTATCGTGGTGTGTTGGGCACATATTGGTTCGTCATCTATACTTGACTGGCTATCAGCTGTCTAGTACAGGGTCTCCCTAGTTTAAGGTTAGATGGCCGTGTGTGAAATTGTCCCCACATATTATTATTATTATTATTACTGTGGCGTGTGGTGTGCTCTTAGAAAATAATAAAGCCTTAGTTAATATAGTCTTATATAGTCAGGCGGGAGCTCGTAGCTAAGTTAAAGCCGTACAGATCGATCGGTCAAAGGTTAAGCTACGCTAGCCGCGGTAGGTCTGTGGATGGGTGACCATCCCTTTCATACTGAGTTCCCTCCGTGCCTCAGGAAGCACGTAAAGCTGTTGGTCCCGGCTGTCAATTGTAGATCCTTGACAGTCGTTATGTGTAGTCAGAAGCCAGAAAGTCTGACAACCAGTCTTACCAAGGGGTATCGTGCTACCTAGTAACTGGGTTGTGGAGGTCCGATAGGCAGTCGCTCCATGTAAAACTGATATTCAGCTGTATCCTGTTAGACTGGAAGCCAACCCCAATATAGTTGGGAAAAGGCTAGGCAGATGATGAGATGAGTTAATATAGTCTTACCCCATAATTAACTTTAATTTCATGGACTAGATGGCTCATGGCGATGTCGTCGTGCACTCCGTTCATTCGCCGGTCATGTTCACTCTTCAGATCGAGCACGCGTCGACCGCTTAGAGCCAGGTCGTCTACCCACTGCTTTGTCTGAGAACATTGAAATGTATACTAATATAATAAAGCTGAGGAGTTTGAACGCGCTATCTCCGGAACTACTACTTCGATTCTGATGATTCTTTCGCCAATAGGGTATTACACCCATTTTTGAAAAGTGTCTCAATGAAATTCTGTAGTGCTAATATGCCACCAAAAAAAAAAAAACACAAAATTTTTATTCAATCGATAAGTGCCATAAAAATGCATCAAAATTTTAAATTTTCAAATTTCGCGCGTAGTTCGACGAAAACGCCTTTTACTGGACGCCATATTGCTCAGCGTAAATGACGTCAGTTCGTTTTGTATCAAATGAACTCATATTAAATATGATAATTGTATATCATTTAAAAATAATTAAAAGCATATTTTGTAATAGGTGTACTAATGAAAAAAATACGTTGGTTACGAAAATAATAAAAGCACAAAGCCTATATTACGCCAATCGGTTGACTGAGAGTTGACAATCTTTTGTTTACACAGCCGTGCGGCGTAATAACATGGCCGCTACTATTTCACGGTGTTTTATAACAGATTAAAAATACTGAAAACTTTAAATTGAATTTAAAAATTTATTTTGTTATTTTATGAACTAAAACTTACATTTTCCGACTGCTTTATGCCTAAACTGTCTCAATAACATATTTATAGATTTTTTCTCGTATAGAGTAAAATACCCTATTGGAAGCTACGTTATCACCGAGTGCTATATTTTAGCTGTATTTTACAAACAAAAAAAAAACCGTGTCTTTTTCGTAAAATAGTTTCCTATCTGCAAATTTTCATCAAAAATTACTCATTTTATTTACCAAAGTATGACAAAACTACTTACATGGTAGAACCCTTATGCGAGTTGCAGACCAAGAGCTAAGCTAAGTTAAGTTAGTTACTTAGCTTAGCTAAGTTAAGTTAGTAAGTGCAACTAAGTTAAGCTTAGTCGCATAACTGCCACAGGTTTTCATACTTGTGTGCAGACTGCAAACTATGTAAACAGTATGAAAAAGTAAGCTAAGTTAAACTAACTTAGCTTAGCTCTTGGTCTGCAACCGGCATTAGGGGGATAGTCACAGCGAGCATTCGCTTAACGAATTAATTTTCCAAATATTCATAAAAGCTTAATATGATAATATTTATCCGCGTTTTTTAAAAAAATGCCAGTATGCATACCAAATGGTTTTACAACTTAAAGTGCCTCGGGTGTTCTTGTATCTCCTCAAAACGGTAAAAGAATGAGAAAGAAAAACGGATATAGTCCATACCATCTCTACAGGTCTCCAGCAACACCGCGGCGACAGTCCCAAGAACGCGATGGCAGCATCCCTATATGGCTCCGGATCAGCTATCTTATGCCTGAAGGCAACCATCAGGTGGTGGCCGTTCAGCAGATGCTTGAAGACCAGGTCTACCATCACATCCTCGCAGTTCAGATCGATGAGCGTCTCCATTAGTGCCAGGGAGACGAGTGATAGCTGAAATGGTGATGGTTTATTTTAAGATTAGATTTATTTTCATGTTTATCTTTAAGAGCGTTCATCCGTTAGAACCATGCTGGAGTTAAAATTGATGATTTCCGACGGACAATAAAACGATAATGTGTTTAATTGGTAGATTAGGTATTGACGTCAAATTGTTGGGAATTTCATTATCTAGTGCATGGCTGAAAAATATTTTTAAATGTTCGTATAGCTTTGTCTTAAGAACAGTTTTTATTTAAGCCTTTTTATAAACTAGCACTCGATGGTCTACGCGGATGCTAGATAATAGTAAAACTATATACGACTAACTTATAACAATATCACTGTTAAAAAAGCAATAACATTTACTAGTGCATGGCTGAAAAAAGTCAATATTACTGTAAGTTTTCATACAAGAAAAGTATACTCAAAAGTGTCATGTTTAGCCACTTTTCGAGTTATTAAACGTGTTAGTTTGGGATGAAATCAGTGATATTTTATGTTTTTTGTTTAGGCCTAGTAAATAAAAACATTTACGTTCTAAAACATGGTATATATATTTTTTGAATAGCTTACATCTTCGATCAATAATAGTACTAGATACACAATCCCATACAAAAGTTCACTTCAAAACTGGCACCAATTGTATTTACCTAATCCTAGGTGAAAAAAATATGCATTAATGTAAATTCAACCTTAAATACAACATCTTAAAGTTATGTTCACAAAGTTATGCCAAAAAAACAATATTTTTTTTACGATCGAAACTAGCTGGTCAACATACATCAAAAGAAATTCAACCTTACACGCATGATTTAAGGTCAAAATTACAAAGTGTAAAAAAAGCAATAAAATTTTGGCGACCGGTGCTCGTCGCTTGGACAAGAAATGAGTGGAGTCGAACTGTCCAATATATTTTTGTTTAAATCCTGTCATCGGAGACAGGTAAATAATGCCTAATAATAATAATGCCTATGGTAATTGCCTTTAGGCAATAAATTTTAAATGTCGCTTGAAAATAAAAAGTCATTTTAATATTTGTAACAAAAATATTTATTATAAAATATAACTTAAAATCTAAGCAATAAGGTTAAAAACATTGTTGTTGTTTGGAACTAGACATAGTTCTTGGTATTACATTTCAATGCTCAAAACACGTAGAGTTACAGAATATTATGTTTTTAGGCGAAGATTCGTTTTGGACGGTGTCAAATATTTATTGACCGATTTAAAATAGAAGTAGTACTAAAATTGTACAACAGTTATTTTATTAAGACATTGCTATTAACTATGTATGTGTACCCACACATAGTTAATAGCAATGTGCAATTAATGCAAAATGCAAATGAATGCAAGGCTCATTGTAATCAACCCGTATAAAAAATTGGGTGCGTCTACATTTCATTAAAAAAAAAACATAATATAACAATACTACTCCATGCATTCCCTTTTCCAGAATGTTTCCAGATGTTTGTTACAATAGTTGGCGCGTTGTAGCAAACATTGGTCAAACAATCATAATATTTGCTAAATGACTTATATTACTATTTAATTCAGTTTTTATATTATGATAAATACAATCATATTGATATAAACTCCGTATGGTCCGTCCGTATGGTGTCGGACGTAAAGAATAGCACCATCCCATATCTTCCCGTGGGTGTCGTAAAAGGCGACTAGGGGACTCACCAGAAAATGGGCAGCAGCGTTCTCTGTGCCTTTGTAACAACCGATACTGCGATCGCCAACCCGCCTGCCAAGCGTGGCGATTATGGCAAAACCCCACATTTCTTGGGGGAGGCCTATGTCCAGCAGTGGACGTGTTTCGGCTGAAATGATGATGATGATGATGATATAAACTTACCGAAAAAAAGATATTCCTTCCAAAATCTTGGTGTTACGGTGATTATTTACACAATTTTTGAACGCGCACTGCGGCATTTTTACGTCTTAACGTTGGCTATGATTGGACCATACTAATTTGAAATAAGACCACAAAAGTATTTGTGCTCTTATTTTTCGGGCCGTTTTTGAAGCGCTTATCGGGAATCTAGTACTATTATTGATCGAAGGCTTACATATTTATTTTACTATGAATTATTTAGTATAATATAAGTTGATTTTTCTAACATTACCATGAAGGGGATTTTTTTACTAAACGAGAACGTTATAGATGTGTCGGAGGTTCATCCACCTTAACTCCTAATGGACTTAAGTAAAATCTAAATAGTAATAATAAATCGTTTATTTGCGTAAAACATGGTATATAAGTGGTATAAAAAGGAAAACGCACAAACATGTTTAAATAAGTATGGCATAGCATGCAAAACTTTAAGGTCACAGGATAGAGTTATAAGCAAAATGTTATTAAGGATTTGGACTCACATTTCTTATCCATAAATTCATTTCAATTATAAAAGCTGCATTCACTTAACCACTTGTACAATTTAATATTTAAGAATCTAGTATTTAATGTTTTGAAACGGTTAGGTAAGACGTCCAAAATTGCTAAACAAGAAAAACAAAAAATAGTTGATTAGCTGTAAGCGAAAATGTAACTAACCTGAGAGTTCCCCTCAAGTCTTCGCAGCAGAACATCGACAACTCGAACACCATCATATTCATACACGAACAGGAAGTGTAGTACGGCCCTTAGAAGGCCTCGCCTGGTCACACAGCGCAGTAGAAGTTCTAGATACGCCATCGCCGCCGCTTGTTCCCCAGCGCCACTCTGCAAGCGCGCCGCTTTCGTCTACGGTTTTTTCTACGTTAGTAGGCTTAGTTTACACAGGACGTGAAGCGGTTGAGTGACAGTTTTTTTAGGGTAGGTCGATGTTTTAAGGGTTTTGGAGTTAGGAATAGAAGGGATTACAAATGTGTGAAGGGTGAAGTTAGGGTAGTAATCACAGATATAGATAGACCTAGATAACGCAAGTATCACGATCTGTATGAAAACCAAGCGTGGCATTTTTTGGACGTCACAATGTAATACGAATGTTTTGTTTTTCCTAAATTTGGTATTCCCAGGTATTACTGAGGGTATTAGATTAAAAATAATTGTTTTTTAAATTAATTACGCATAATATTAATCACAAAATGACTTACCGATGGAAGGAAACGTTTACTTTATTTCTTTATTTACGATTTTTTATCGTAAGTTAGGCACGAAAATAGGCACGCGTAGTAGTTGCTCTTGCGTTATCTAGGTCTATCTATATCTGTGGTAGTAATAGACTTGGAGACTAATAAGGCCTGTTTTTGATAGGCTAACTTTTCTTCTGTATAATGTGAAACAATTTCTCTTTCGTATTTTATAAATCGTCTAGCCGTTATAAATCGCCTTTCTAACACAGCAGGCTCTTAAAATGTTTTCAAATAGGTTAATTTTATGAGACCTTTTTAAAATTCTTTTATACTCAATTTTTAATATTTTAATTACAGTGAACATAATGATTATATTTTTGTTATAAAGACAACATTTATTTATAAAAGAAGTGTTGGAAAGAGAAACTGAAAGATATGTTAAAATTTAAAACAAAAAGATACGAGCCAAATAAAAGTACAAACACAGAAAAAAGATTCTGGGTTAAACTACTACCACCAAAATGAAGGATTTCATCGATTCATTGCTGCGACATAAATAAAATTAAATAAAAGTAGATTAAAATATATCATAAAATATCGTCACAATAAAAAAAGCAAAAAATAAAAATCCACACATGATAAGACACATGTCGTGTCATCCGCCACCAAACGTGATACATGTCGTATCCAGTAATGAATCGATCAATGGATGGTTACCGTCACTAAACCGCCATCGGCATGGCCCATACCAGTGTGTCCCGCGTGCAATGAAAGCCCACTGACGTGATGTTATACCGCAAAACATGTCTTAGATTAA
The DNA here is from genome assembly GCA_947361185.1 of Charanyca ferruginea. Classification (NCBI taxonomy): domain Eukaryota; kingdom Metazoa; phylum Arthropoda; class Insecta; order Lepidoptera; family Noctuidae; genus Charanyca; species Charanyca ferruginea. The sequence continues at coordinate 14,723,370 of OX376077.1, read as the reverse complement.
TTCTCAGAGTAATAACTGTCTCTTTCTTTCCTTAAGAGCGCCCATCCCCATCGAGGGAACTACGACGCGAGCGTGATTGAAAATTTTTTTGTTTCAACTAACGCAAAGCTCGAAAACAAACGAGTGAGTGAGAACGCGATAACATCACAGGAAAATTGGCGCGCGGAAATTTCACAAAACTTGTTCCAGGACATACGTGTTTTTGAAAAAGCCTTACAAGATTTTGGTAAAAATGTTTCTAATTTAGAATCTCCATTACATGTCCAAGGTTTCTATGAAGTTTTTTTTTACTTTTTCAATGTATGAGTGCATTATAAACGGCCAAAGTTCAGATAAAATTGTGAAAAAAAAACTGATTTTCGGACGTTTTTACTAAATTTGTTTCTCAAAAAAGTTTATTTTTGGCTTCATACAAACCTAGATTTAAACCACAAGATACCTGTGTGTTAAAAATATTTGGAAAATAATTTGTTATAACGCCGTAATCGCGTACGAGCGTTTGTGTGGGAAATATGACGGGATGGGCGCTCTTAAGAAACATTTTGAGTTAAAAAGAGTATGTTATAGTTTTGTTTCTTTAGTTTTTTTCAGTCTTAGCCTCTTTGGTTACCAGTGTGACTACGATTGACATAACCGTAACTGTTCTCTTTGTTAGTTATTACTGTGAGAGTGAAGCACATTCCAGTATTATTATGTTAGCACTTAGCGTATTCGTCTCAATATTCGCGGTACTTATAATACAAAATTCGTCTTTAATCTTGTATTACTTAAGTAACGTAAATATTTAGACAAATACACCATTAGAGAAGCTTTTTAAATTAAAATAAATGCAACTTACATTTTATTGAATGCGTAAAACAATTTTTTTGGAGAGTTAGCAATAACTGGAAAGTGCTTTTGTCAATTGATAAAAATGTATTATGACTTGCGGGAATTTTGTATAAAAGAAATTGATACTCGGACTGCTTGAAAATGTGTCATTTTTTAATGTAATTTGGGATTTAATTGTTTAAAATATTAAGTGGTTACCTTCAAGCTCGAAATGAAGTCATAATACATTTTATAAATAATATTAAAAATGTAATTTAATTTTCTTCACACTTCACGCGTTTCAAAACGTGATTATGTCAATGATTAATATTCTAATGAGACGAACACATGGTTATATGAACACACAAGATGCCAATTCATAAAATATAAATAAACATACATAATAGTTTTACCTTACATTGTCGCGTATCGACGAAATAATGTTATACATAAATCATTACCAATTAATGGTCTTTAAATGTATTATTTTAAAGTTAAATTTGGATTTTAGGATCTTTTTTGAAACCTACATTAAATAGAGATAGATAGCGATTCCTAGACTAGTGAGTCGTCATATCAAACCATGTTGATTTGAACCCAAATTAACCCAAAAATATAATTATACACCAATAAAAAATCTGGTTCACTACTATCCAAATTGCTAGTTTATTTAGGCCCACTTGTACCACAAATAACTAATAAACATTGAATGCTAATAAAACATCGTTCTATTTCTGACAATCGTTTAGATAGGAAAGAGACAGAATGATGTTCTGACTAGGTTTAGCGTTAATTGTTCTTTTAGAGATTGGTGGTGCATAGGGCCTCAATGTTCATTAAACAGATTGGACAAAAATATTTAAAACTTGTCTACTTATGTGTACAGTTTATTCATAGATATCTATACCTAATATAGTTATTCTCACCTGCCATAACTGAAAGAAACACTGTTTAGTTAGTAATAATTAAGTTATTAGTTCGTTCAAACTGCTGACACAATTTTTGTAGGAAAATTAAAGGTTTGCACAAACTGAATTAAAAAATACATATTTATAGCACTTCTACTGTTTACAATTTAATTTAGAAAAATATAATAGTAATTAGTCAAATTATTAAATGATATATATTACTTCAATAAAATATGATGATACTTGATGCAAAATTCGTTATGCAGCGAGGACTTTGATATGGACACATACTCAAATTCATAAGTACACACAACAAAATTGGTATCCAAGCAGGAACGTCATCCAGTCAAACATCTGCGGTTCTTATGAACAAAAATCAATCGTTTTACCGTCGCCAGTTACTTAATCTCGGGACTTTTAAAAGATTAGCGACCTAAATGTATATTACTGTAAATGTTACTCAAGGTCATGTTTTGTTTCTAACAGGGGACAGCAATAGGCAAAGTTGATTGATTCAAGAGTAACCACTCATGAATCAACTTTGATTGATATTCGAGGAATTGACATTAAATGTCTTGGCAAAAAAACAAGAGATTGTCTGATTGAAGTTAAATAATCTACAGCGTCTTTTATAACCCGCATATTCTTCAATTTCGCCGTGTGTACCAAACATATCGTGAAACAAATGCCTGTACTAATTGAGTACCCCTTACATCACACATTAAAACAAAAAGAGATTACCAAATAATGCCGTTGTTTGACAGCGTCATAATATTACCTTATGACCCAATTTTGTAAGTTATTTTAATGCGATAGGGGTAGTCAATTGATGGAGCTATTTGTACATGTCCGTAACAAAATCCATTCGGAACAAATCCAAGTTTGCCACGCATACAACAATGCTCACTCATCCCACAACCATGTATGATGGTGTATTTACCTGTAAGAGAGCTGGGCCCATAACCGGGACCAGAAAACCTTGGTAGAGCAGGTCTAGAAGGTGCTTCTTGATTGCAGGGTGGGCTACCTGAAGAGAAAAGTACGATTTTATAATAGACTAGTTTTGTGGCGGGCATGTGGCGCGGGCAAATAGACAAACTTTTGCCCGCGACTTCGTCCATGTAAAGTGGCATTTGGTAAAACAGAACGGGGGGGGGGGGATTAGGTTTATATGTATATGAACATATTGGACAAAGGTATATATAATATGATATACTACATATATAGATTATGTATGTGCAGTTTATATCTTTGTAAGTTTATATCATTTTAACTTTTTATTTTGTTATGCACCTTCCATGTTATCTCTTCACTACCCTTAGTTGACTGGTAGAGAATGCCTAAGGCATTCAGTCCGCCTTTGTACCTTTGTGCATGAAGTATAAATAAATAAAGATTATTTGAAATCAGGACCAGTACACTACTTCCATAGATTACCTCTCTCAAACCAAAAATTAGTGAATGAATTGTAATATTTTTTTTAAGTTATATAGTGTGTGTGTGTGTGTAGTGTGTGTGTTTATATATATATATATATATATATATATATACTAGGTGATTTTTTATTCACGTTCCACATTTCTAAGGGTGATAGTACCCATGAAATTGAATAACTTTCTCCAAAAAACATGGGTCGAAATATTAAAAAAAAAATCGGACTTCCCATACAAAATCAATAGTCAGCTGATCGATTTTGTATGGGAAGTCCTATTTTTTTTTTAATATTTCGACCCATGTTTTTGGAACGTGAATAAAAAATCACCCAGTATATACAGGGAAATTGAAAAAATACTCAAAACCTCTTAATCTGGACTTCGTATCATCACTCTGAATAACATTTGTTCTACAACTTTGACCTCAACTAAATAATGTAGTCAAAAACAATTTGTTTTTGTTTATTTGAAGTCTGTAAAATTTACGTATACTGCGCGCGCGCGCACCCATATGATAGCGAATATGATGTAGGTAGTCGGTAGGCTAATGTATAGGCACAAGCGTGAGGTCCTAGGGTCAACGACCTGGAACATCTGAGCGGAATTCGTACCTATACTGGAGCAAACGCCGTTTGATCTAGCCGCGCAGTCCACCGGCCGAGTCAGAAAAAATAATATGCAAAATTTTAAGTGTGTTTATATTTTTTGTATGGAAAAAAAAATGTTTCGAATTTTGAAAAGTCGTAGAACAAATTTTGTTCAGGGTAATGATAGGAAGTCAGGATTAAGTGGTTTTGGATATTTTTTCAATTACCCTGTATAACTTAACTTGACCTATAAAGACTAAAGACTATTAAGACAAAAAAAAGCCCCTAACCAACCCCCCCCCCCCCCTCCCCCCTTAACCAAACCCCCCTAACCTAATTAGCAACGCGCGATAAGGAACTTCGTTCCAAAAACAAACTCTGCAAACTTAGATTATTGATAGGTCTCCGCGTGCTCCGACTAGATACCGCACTACCTAAAAACATTAGCTCCGTGAATGAGGCAACACGATGTTGTAGTGTGTGTAAAACAAATTGCAAGGAGGCTAGTGTGCGTGAAAAATTGTGCATGAAAATCTGTACCTCCACTTGACACATTGGTTGCTAGGAGACAGGCTCGTGTTAGCGAATTTTCGCTAGGTATTTGTTGCCTCATTTGACAAGTACGACGCGGTATCTAGTCGTAGCGCGCGGAGACCTATCAATAATCTAAGTTTGCAAAGTCTACTCGTATCTAAAAATAAAGGCCAGCTAGATACTAGGAGAGGTCATCATCATCTGCCTAGCGTTTTCCCAATTATGTTGGGGTAGACTTCCAATCTAATCGAATTCAGCTGAATACCAGTTTTACATGAAGCGACTGCCTATCTGACCTCCACAACCCCTATACTGGGTAACACCATACCCCTTGGTAAGACTGGTTGTCATACTTTCTGGCTTCTGACTACTCATAACGACTGTCGAAGATTTACGAATGACAGCCGGGGCCAACGGTTTTAGGTGTTTTCCGAGGCACGGAGGGAACTCAGTATGAAATGGATGGTCACCCATCCACAGACCGACCGCGGCAAGCGTAGCTTAACCTATGACCGATCGATGTGTCCGGTTTTTACTTAGCCACGAGCTCCTCCGAGAGATGCTCAGAGAGATAGTAATAATAATTACCTGCGCCACAGCATTGCAGAATTCCAACGAATCTATGAACAGCGTCAGTTTATGAACATGGTTGACATCGTCGGGCGTCAGGCGGTAGATCTTGTCGCTCAGAGTGCGTGGTAGAAGGGAGTATAGACCGCTTAGACCTGTGAGAGAAAATATAACCTATGACAAATGGTTTAAAGTTAAATTTAGTTTGAAACCACGACCGGAAAACTGTGTTTGATAAAAACATGTTGTAATAAGAATTCGTTTGCAAAATTCGGGTTTACTGCAATATTTTAAAAGCTTAATAATTACATCAGTAATTTTATTAGAAGGCACACTTGTTAACTAAATATAATTAATTATAACAATATTATCAGTATCAGCATTCTATTATGTGAGTTTTTACATTAATTATAAAATGTGACGTCAAACAAGAACAGTTTTGGTTGACTTATTTATAATAATTGGTATCATTTCTCATTGCCATCACCGAGACAACCATTAGTTAACGATTCAGAAACAGCATAAAATGACACTTGATAAATCCGAACAGTAACAACAAAAGCATGAAAATATATAGGTACCTACTTGAGATCCTTAATTTTAGTTTACCATAAACTTGAAATGGGTTATTGTAATTGTCATTATGAATAACTTTTTTTGTTGAATTATGGAACCAACCCTAGGGTGAAAAAAATCAGCTTATCGTAGTTGACACCACCAAGAAGCTTATAGGTAAAAGTGGAGGCAACACTCTGAACACCTAAGTGAAACCAACTGCGGGCAGACGCTCTCTTTCTGAATGCATACATAAGATAAAGAAAACACCTATCGCTGTCTCGTTCAGACCCAACCAAGAGAGAGAGAAACCAACTGTGGGCAGAGCGTCTGCCCACAGTTGGTTTCAGTTATGTATTTAGTGTTGCCTCCACTTTTATCTATAAGCTTCTTGGACTACAACTAACAATGTTGAATACCGCGAGTTTTGACCTTATTTAAAATCAGCGAAAGTGCATTCGCGGTATTAAACACGCACGGACAGTTACGTGGAATTGGACTATCAACGACGTTATCCATTTGAATAGCTCATGACTTTATGGCATTCTGCGAATATAATGTTAATTCAATTACACGTTGTATGCTATGGTGTAACCTTTAGACCGCCAGTCATATATAGATGACAAACCAAAATGTGACCAGCACGCCACGGTCACGACTATATGAAAGACTTCTATAAGCAATTCCATAGAGTATACAGGATGTTTGGTACAAAACCCAAAATATTGCAGTTAGTTGCAAATAACGACCAGTATGTCTATTCTGTTACAATCTCCCTCGGTGAACACCTAGGTGAAGTGAGCTGTCATCCGTCCGTCTGCTTTGTCAATCCCTTGCATTGGGACAGATAACAGCTCACTTCACCTAGGTGTTCACCGAGGGAGTTTGTAACAGAATAGTACAACTGTTTGAAATTTAGTTTACTAAAGTATTGTCTAAGCAGTTTATTAAAACATGATTACGGCATCTGTGCCATGTGCCATGAGACAATAAAAAAAAATTATTTACCTTTCAAACTAGCCATCATTTGCAACTGCAATATATTTGGTCTTGTCATCAAAAATCATTAAAATTTTGCTAAAGAAAAAATAGTCACACTTCGTCTAAGACAAGTTCAGTTCAGGCTTTGCATGGGGATCTACTAAACACCCTGAATAACTTAGCTTGACGCCAAAGGCACGTTTTTCCTTTTTTGACGTGGCGGTCAAGTCATAAGGTTAAACAGATACTTCAAAACGTATAACTGACCAGTAGCAAGTACAGGACACGTATTCCCGGACAGCATGAAGTCGGCCAGCTGCGGACACCGCGCCGACATCTTCGCGCATAGTAGCAGAGCATCGCGCGCCGCCGAGCCCGGGGCTCCCTCGCGGTGCACCGACGACAGCAGGAGACGGACTATTATGAACCTGAGCACGAGGGAAGATTCCATAAACCAATATTATAAGCCTACTAGCTGATGCCCGCGACTTCGCGTGAATGTCAGAATGTGTTAAGTATTATTTTGCTAATAAGAAGCTACGATATCCCTGACTGCTACAGACTATATTTTATCATAAAGAGAAATAGGGTTCTGTAAGAAATGCACGTGGATGAAGTCGCAAAAAAAGTTAATTTAAAGTTAATTGAATTTGAGTTGAAAAGAAAAATACATAACTCGTCAAACACTTGATCAGAAATAGAGGAGAATATACGAAAAACAAAACAGCATTAATTTGTAGGTATGCGTCTTAACATGTCGAAAATCGAACCTAATTTTTTGCAGACAGATTTCTTTCACAACATTGTACCTGACGCCTTTTATGTTTAGGGGGCAAATGCAATAAATACAATATTGTGTATAAATAAAAAGAATGTTAAGATTAAAATGTTCAACTCACTCAGCTTGCGATCCTCTGTGCGTGTGCGTCGTAAGGAAGAACAAATCTAAGAACTTAATGTTTTGCATCAGCGTGACGCACAGCTGGTTCAGGACTGTCACGAGCTGACCTGAAAATATAGACAATATAAGCATCAATATGTTTCTCCATTGTATTAGACGGCAGTAGAGAAGTATGAAAAGGAAAAGGAAAATAAAGCATATTGCAGTGACTGTGTCAGTGACTGTAGGTACTATAACTTAATAGACATTGCCTGAGTTGACATTCAATTTATTGTATTACTGTGAATCTATTATTATTATTTTTAAATGGCCAATGTATTACCTATTATATGTATTACCTATTATTTGTATTATTTATTGAATTGACATCGAATTATTATTATTGTTAAGTTTGTTTAAATGGAAGTTGTAATGTTTATTTAAACAAACTGAATGATTTCAGACACAATGTAAATTGTTATTGAATAAATTAAAATTGTGTCAAAATGTAGATAAACTAGAGAAGGGGCCTTTTTGACAGAATGAGACTGATATTAGAATAAAAATTCTTAAAAAAATAGAGAATTGCCCCTCAGACATGTATTCAAAAATAGAACAGAATATTTAAGAAATTATTTCTTAAGTCATTAAATCGGAACTTATTGGAAGGTGGTGATAGGCCTAAGAGTAAAAAAAACTGCAAAGTTTTGCAAAAGTGAGAGAATTAAAATGTCCTAAGTCCCCCCCCCCCCCCTGCCGCATTAATTTTGTGTTCGTTTGGGCTAATCTCCGAAACTACTCATCCGATTTAAAAAAACTATCACCACTAGAAAACAGTGTTATCCCTGAGCATTATAGGCTATATTTAACTATGAAAAAATATAAGGATGGGTAATTAAATTGGCTTATATTTAACGAACCTCCAGATATAGTAAATGACCACCAAAAATAGTAAATGATAACCAACATTTAACCCTATTTTGATGTTTAACGAACCTCCAGATATAGTAAATGACCTCCAAAAATTGTAAATGATCACAAACATTTAACCAAAGTATTGTAGAAAGTTTGACTGTAAAAAGCGATTAGGTTCTGGCATAATAGGGGGTCACAGTTCTAACCTAACCATGTCGGATGCGCCCCAGGGGGGACTTAAGGGTCCTAAGATTTGGTGATAATTTACTATTTTTGGTGGTCATTTGGTGATCATTTACTATTTTTGGTGGTCATTTGGTGATCATTTACTATTTTTGGTGGTCATTTTTATAATATGTGGGGACATTTTCACACACGGCCATCTGACCCCAAACTCATTATATTTGTTTCCAATTAAAATCACGCGTACGAAGTCGTGGGCACAAGCCAGTTTAATATGAAGTAGCCCTTGTGCCTATGTGCTGTCAAGAGCAGATCAGTAATCTGGTCTAATTTTAAGCAAATGACTGGTTCTTCATGGGATAGTCCCTTATCGATCGCAGCTGCACATTTTTTTTTATCTGGACACGTGAGAGATACCCGAGATAAAATAACTCATCTATACTAGAAAGGTTTAGGTTGTTAAATAAAGGTAAACAATCTTGATCATCATGTCAACCATTAGACACCACTGCTGAGCATAGGTCTCCCCAAGGGGGGTTACAGCCGTAATCGCCATGCTTGGCCGATGCATGTTGGCGATCGCAGTAGGTGTTATGGTACTCAAAAGGACGCTGCTGTCCATCCTCTGGTAAAATATTTCTCTGTCGCCTTCTACGACACCCACGGGTAGAAATGGGGTGGTGCTATTCGCGGCACACCACACGGCACACAAAAATCTTGATAATATATGTTTTTTTATTCATATCTGCATGTAAAAATTCTCAAACATGTAGGTAGTATGTATTGCTTGTATATTACAAATGCAAAACAAATATAGTACCTGTTTGCAAGAATTTCATCAACTACATTATAATAAAAAGATCTCAACATTGTTTACCTTTATTTAACTATCTAAACCAATTACTATACTTATCGCTGCACCATATTATTATCACGCGGCGAGTTTATCGCTGTGATTCTCTCACACGCGTAGATGTAGCGTAACTCTCAGTTTCTCGAACGCCAAATGAATCATTGAAACCTACTAGCTTTTGCCCGCGACTTCGTCCACGTGAATGTCGGTTATTGTTTGCGGATTAAAAAAGTCCTATGTCCATCCCCAGCATTTAGGTTATCTTCATACAAAATTTCATCAAAATCGGTTCAGTCGTTTCATCGTGAAAGCGTAACAGACCGAGTTACTTTCGCATTTAAAATATTAGTACGATATAATATATAATAATATAATCTATAATTTTATAATAATATAATATACAGGGTAATTGAAAAAATACCCAAAACCTCTTAATCAGGACTTCGTATCATCACCCTGAATAACATTTGTTCTACGACTTTTCAAAATTCGAAACATTATTCCCCATACAAAAAGTACCGCGGGCATAAGCTAATAATGTACAGTCGCCGTCAGATATATTGTAGCAGACAAGGTGACCATATTCTTTTGAACAATTTAAAATGTCAGTAACTTCCATACACTACAAGTTACCATTAATATCTGAACATTCATTACTTCATTAATATCTGAGCAGATGCTTGTCAATAATTTCTATAAGTACAAACAACTAACCAAAAATATCTGAACACTTACAACGTCAAGTGTATCTACGCAGACAAACACTGAGCTTACCTAATTCGTTACTGCGTTTTTTGAACGACTATCGACTTGACTATCTGTGGTTAGTCCAGTCATTTGGTAGTTTTACCTGGAAAGTTTTTTAAACTGGTGATTTTATTGAGGTCGACGTGCTCTCTTCGAATTTTCCCCAGAGTTCTACTGCAAAGGCATGAATGACCATCCCATGAGATGGCAGAAATGAATATACAATGAGGGTGAAAACTTTGATAAAATAATGTGTTGGTTTAATTTTTCAATAAATAACGGGAATTTCATATTTACACCCTCAGATTTTAAATTGTTTTGTAATCTGAGTTTACACCCCTAATACTTCTATTGAGTTCTGCCGGCAGACGTTTCGTAGAAGGCAGAGAGGGGGGCCTGACACAAACGACGCGACGCATTCCCATAAACCTACAACGCATAGTAAAATATACGAAAAATACATTGTTGGTGTAGATGAATAATAGTCAGCGGCGCTCGTTCGCCAAAACTATTGATTTTACCAAAATGTTGTGAAGGCTTAAATTGAAGGAAATTTTTGGTTAGTTTTGTGTATAGAAATTATTGACAAGCATCTGCTCAGATATTAATGAACTAATAAATGTTCAGATATTAATGGTCACTTGTAGTGTATGGAACTTATTGACATTTTAAATTGTTCAGAAGTATTTGGTCACCTTGCCTGCTACAATATATCTGACGGCGACTGTAATAATAGTGTGGAAGTGTGGATTATTGTCCCACTGCAGAGCAAAGGTCTCTTCTCATACAGAGAAGGCACGAGCAATAATCACTACGCTTGCTCAATGCTTATTGGCGAGTTCTGACTTATTTATTGTAAGTCAAAACTTAGAAAGTCCATATGAAATTGAAAAAGTCACATTGGTATTAGCTCGTGCATGAGAGGTGGGCGACACTTTAACGAACGCAAAATTAATGTGACAAATTACCCGTAAGCTGCTTTTCTTCTTTTCGAATCGATAGTTTTGTCTTTTTGTTACACTACTTGGGCCCAGACATTTATCGCAGCATTAGTGGCATTCAAATTATACTCTATAGTGCAGGTGTAGGGGCACTTTATGCACTGTAGTAAGTGGGGCACTTTAGGCACTGTAGTAAGTGGGCCATTGTCTGTCTGATCAGGAGCATCGCACTCACACTGGTATCTACGCGATCTATAACTCCCATATTTTCGCCTCGTATTCAGAGCCGCCATGAAGTTTGTCAAAGTCAAAGCATTTATTTCAATTAAACCATTCACAGGCACCTTTGAATAATTCAAAGGTGCCTGTGAATGGACTCTTTGACAATTATTGTCAAAGAGTCGGTCAGTTAGTCACAAAGTTAATGCTAGTTACTCGTTCCAAAACATAGTAAGTCTCTATGGAGAAGAACGAGCAAGAAACTCCATTGACACTCGTTTAAATCAAGTTTTTACAAAATACTGGTTACATTATTATTGATGCTTCTTTATGGTGAAAACAATACAGATAAAGAGCAATACAAAAAACATAAAAGAATCAAGATAAAAGCCATGGCAGTTAAGAATTGATTAATATCTAATGACAGCGGCTGTTCAGGAACATGACGCATGGTTCAGCACCATTCCATTCTGAAGCGTAAAAAAGTACTTACTCTCAAGATTGGGTGGCGGTAACTCATTTCGGAAACCACTCAGCAATTTCAACAGTGGCCTTAGGAAGGGTTCCGCTGCTATCACCTGTAAAACAAAATCATAGTTTGAACAATCATAGTGTTGTTCGTGGAAAAAAAAATACCCACTCATTTGCTACTAAGGGATTACTAGGATCAGGATATTGATAAAGTTTTTATTATATCTTTATGGAACCCTGCGCAATCGTTGTGTGTAGAGGTAACAGGTTTTTTGTTATTTATAATGTTGCATATACGCATATCTTTATACATGCCTATTTTATGATGTAATCATGGTCACGAATATCAAGCCGTGGTAAATATTCAGTTGGACATGCTTTCGCATTTATTTTAAATAAAAAGATCTGCTGACTCATACATTCATGTTCGCATAACCCGACAAAATCTACGGAACAGATGTAATTTTTCCGTGATTTCAGGATTGGTCCAAAGTCAAAGTCAAAGAATTTATTTCAATTAAACTAAATACAGGCACTTTTTAAGTGTCAAGGAGTCGGTCAGTTAGTTAGAAAGTTGAAGCTAGTTGCTCGTTCCAAAACGTAGGTAGGTCTCTATGGAGAAGAACGAGCAAGAAACTCCACGGACACTCTTTTAAATCAAGTTTTTACAAAATATTGGTTACATTATCCATGTTGTTTCTATATATGAAAACAATGCAGGTAAAGAACAATACAAAACATAGAAATAGAATGAAGATCGTCCTTTAAAAAAAGTTATTCATAATGATGAATACAATGACCCTTTTTTTGGTTACTAGTACAGTCCTAACACAGAGGTACTTCTTATTTTTTATCTTAATTGTTACTTAATGTAAATGTTGTGCGGATCGTCGCTTGCCACGGTCGGTCCGTGGATGGGTGACCATCCATTTCCCGTGCCTCGGAAAGCACGTAAAGACGTTGGTCCCGGCGGTAATGCCTTAATATTTGATAGTTGTTATAGGTAGTCAAAAGCTAGAAAATCTGACAGCCAATTTTACCAAGGGGTATCGTGTTACCCAGTAACTGGGTTGTGGAGGTCCGATACGCTCCATGTAAAACACTAGTATTCAGCTGCATTCAGTTACACTGGAAGCCGACCCCAACACAGTTGGGAAAAAGCTAGACAGATGATGAGTTGTTACTCAATGATCATTGAGGCATGTTGTGGCACACCCGCGACACTCCATAGAAATGAAACGATATAATTGCCTACACTAATACTAAAATAATAGACTATACAGATACATGCGTGAGTGTGCGTGACTACGCGCCGCGCGAACAAAAACGCAATTTCCAGAGCTAGTCGTTCGACGCGGGGAGAGGTGAGGAACGGTTTCAGAGGGAGGCGGAGCGTGTCGCTACTGTACGGTAGTAGGTACTAATACTTATACTGTGGTTGTGGTCTCCTAAAGTACTTGGTGTTGAGAGTTGATCTAAACAAATACGTACGGAATCTAATAATATTCATTGTGAAATATTGCGTATATCCTTTGTTTGTTATTTTAATTAATAATTAAAATAATCCCCATAAACTTGTGATAATGCGCTATTTGATATATAAATGACGTTCCTACAGATTTATCAAATACCTGATAATATCCATAGAAGTACATAGAAACAGTATGATTACCTGCGTACTGTAATGACTGATAAGATTTCCGAACAGCTTAAGTTGCTCCAAACGTACTGCATTCTCGTATCTGTAACAAAACAATGTTTGTTTTATTTTCCTGTTGTACTTATTTATTTATTTAGACTTCAAGCACAATACAAAGGCGGACTTAATGCCTTAAGCATTCTCTACCAGTCCTCCAAGGGTGGTGAAGAGATAACAAAGCAGATACATAGTATTGGACGCCGCCACCGTGCATCTGCATTTTCGCTATGTCCACAAAATGTGTGAAAATTATATAAATATTAATTTTTGCTTTGGCAGAAGATAGCCTTTACGGAAAGTTTTAATTCAAACAATGACTAATAAAAATATTTCTTAATGTTTTTTTGTGTAGTTTCTCTACCGTCAGCGGGAGTGCATGAATATTTAAGAGTTGAGAACTGAGCTCGTAAAACCCAAAATTGGTGCTCCGAAATGGCGAGACGGGGCCGCGGTAGACCACGAAAGAGACGGGCGGGACGAGTTGGACGGCTTCCTTAAGAATTAGCAAGAAAGTCGAGACCGCTGGAAGGAATTAAGGGAGGTCTTTTTATTATTCTTTTTTTAAGTCAGGAGTAGGAAATCCTTATGGACGCCCAGACTGCGTCATAATCGAGCCAGTCTGGGCAGTGACGGACTCTTACCGGGTAAAACCACACTCCTGCCCAAGCGTGAGCCCCTGCCGCACAGATAACGCAGGGATTATATTTGGCCTGTGTTTTTTCTTCTCATTTAATTTTTGTTTCTTATATTAACTACTTTCACAATTTTTCCGACGTACTCTATAAAGAATCATGGCAGGATTTGTCCAAAAAAAATAAAGATGTTAAGAGAAGTTGAAGTTCTAATTTTTATACTCTTGGGTACCTAAAGAGTATCTTCAGGCATTAAAAATATTTTTAAACCCCGCAAAAAAAAATGGATGTTAAAAGTAAAAACTTTAACGAAAAGCTCGAAAAACGAAACGGCAGCTGATAGTAACTTTGACACTGACAGCTGTACATGGGAAATAATGTTACAAATAATGATTAATCAATGTACTTTTCAACTCTGCCATTACAAAACAACGATTCACTTTACTTATCTGCCAATTTGGTAGATCCGTTAATGTCACTTGTTACCTACTTTCTTTTCTTTGACGATACTTTAAACCCTCTAAATGATTTTTTTTTTTTTCATACAAATAAATGTGTGGATCTCGCCATGAATCTTTGTCTTTTGCCTTTTAATCTACTATTAAAATACTTAAAATTTCTTTATTAATTTGCATTCCAAGGCTCATTTCCAGGCTGTGCCTGTGGGACCCATGCACAGGGCACTCCGTCAGAAGATGGAGGACTGTGGAAGGAAGCCTTTGCCCAGAGGTGGGCCAGAACGGTAAAAAAAAATTTAACAAAGTGTAAACAGATTACGGTCGTCTAGCGTTTTTCCTACTTCATATTGCAGACGCTTAAAAAAAGGTGATAACAAATAATCAGAGTCCACACAGTAAAGTTGACTGATTAAATTGATAAGACTTAGCAATACCGGTCAGCGATCTAATTAACGAAGAATTTTATCAACGTTGATTATATCTGAAGAGTTTCTGATTAATATTACTAGGTATTTTTAATATTAAATTGATTATTGACGGTATGTTACCGGTTACCGGTAACTGACATTTCTTTAGATTGTTCGTTGATACGTCAAACATGTGTTTAGTTTCAGGTAGATAAGCTACCTTGTACGCTCGATTTAAAATTGCTTGGAAGTTCCAAGCAATTTAAAATCGAGCGTACAAGACAATACAATCCATACTAACATTGTAAATGCAAAAGTTAGTTTACTTGTTTGCTAAACTGTCACGTCTATACTACCGTACCGATTTTGATGACATTTGGTAACCTAGTCACTTTTAAATTGTCAAGGAGTCGGTCAGTTAGTCAGAAAGTTGAAGCTAGTTGCTCGTTCCAAAACGTAGGTAGGTCTCTATGGAGAAGAACGAGCAAGAAACTCCACGGACACTCCTAGAAAGGACATTGGCTCCTTTTTAATCCGAGAATTCGTCTGTATCTATGATAACTGACAATCACGCGGACAAAATAAAAAATAAAAGTAATTAGAAAAGTAGTTGTTAGAAGAATACCGCGAATGTACACTTTCGATGATTTTACATAAGGTCGAAATATGCGGTATTTGACAATTTTAGTTACGCTGAATTGGACCTTAGTGCCCAGATATACAGGCCTAGACTAGAGCCTAGTTTAGGTCCCTTTCATCTATAATACTAAACTTTTGACTACCTCTGATAGTGTGTTTTTAATTGAATAATCAAGTGTCAGGGAATCATTGAGTATGTATGCCCTGAAAGTTTTAGGAGACGTGAATTTAAGTCTTTACTTATACTTATGTATATGTTATTTGGTATACTGTACAGTCAAATGTCTTACTGCTTATATCCTTTTTTCTGTCCCTCACATAACCTCCAAACCTATTGGTTCGTTTTTAGGCGATGCACTGCTGGTAAATGATATCTTGCTAGTAAATGATAGTATAATGCTATCATTGATACTTTAGTTACATAACTAAACATGTTAGCATTTAAATAGAAAGACATGGTAAATTGTTATGGATATTGAAGTCAATAGCCATAACAATTTATCCCGTCTCAGAATCGAATCTAATTACTGTAAAATTTGTAATTAGACATCAATTAGCTCTATTATGTTTACATTTCTAATTTAATTACTTTCCATTGTAAAAATAATATTAATAAAGACTCCCGTTTCATCGCGGTAAGTTCCATTTATGAATTTGTAAGTAATTCAAAATCGATTTTTACGTGAAAAGATGTCACGATTATCGATTTACCGAGTTGTATTGAAAAATCTGTTTCGTAACAACAAAGGGCATCTACAAATAAACTTTCTACTATTGTTGACGTTTGCAGAAAAGTATTATTATGTGAGAAGAGAATTGGTCACGCATTTACGACTGCCGCTAGTGAAAACATCAGTATCAAAGAGATTTTATTGTAAGTTACACTTGTACTGTGACTCATAGGCTTACTGAAGATTCGGACACAGTGTCCGAAACGATATTTTTCTCACTGATGATTCGGGCACCGATAAAGAAGTTGTTTTGTACAGTCAGATAAAAACTACCAATGAACGAAATCCGTCTTCCGCTCAGCCTATAGTTGTAAAAAAAAAAGCTTTTTACGAAACAGACAACCGCCTTCAAAAACTAAAAAGTGAAAAATAACTTTAGCACAGAACACACATTGACTTTAGTTTCGAAATTCAGTGGCTTTGTTCTGTTTGTTGTTTTGTATTGCCACCGACTTCCGAAACTAAAGTCAATGTGTGTTCTGTGCTAAAGTTATTTTTCACTTTTTAGTAAAAAGCTTTTTATTTTCCGCTTTTTAGTACCTCCTTCTCATCCAAATCTGTTAAGAAGAGATTGAAAGTTAACTACTACAAAGATTGATGAACCTAAAACGTCGTCTATGTAAAATTTTTGGGTATTTGTTGATTTTTCAAAAAGTGCTGATGAATTTCGATAAAAAATATATAGGACCACCCCTGAAGCATACCCTATCCATAAAAAAAGGATTTTCAAAATCGGTTTACGTTTGCCGGAGAAATCGCGTAACAAATCGCGCACATACTTAATGCAAATTTAAGACTTATACGGTTTTCTCATGGATGCCATTGTCAGAACTGGACCAAATTAAAATGGGACCACAAGGGAAGCACCAGCATCAAATAAAAAAAGAATCATCAAAATCGGTTTACCCAGTCCAAAGAAATCAGGTAACAAACAAATAAAAAAAAATAAAAAAAATACAGACGAATTGATAACCTCCTCCTTTTTTGAAGTCGGATGAAAACAGTTTTTAACTGGATTTCAACGTTGGAGGTTTTTTATGTGACTGTACAAAAAAATTAACAACCTCCAATTGGTATTGGTGTCCGAATCATCAGTGAAAAAAATATTGTTTCGGACACTGTGTCCGAATCTTCAATAAGCCGACTAATATATTTGGAAGTGGAAGCTTGTAGGTAATTAGCTACCTACCTTACCTACCTTACTTACCTATGCATTCTATGTACATTGTTATCTTTACAAATATAACGATAAAAAATAAAATGTTATGACTAATTTAAAACAGTTGCGACCTTATGCCCTTTAAACTATACGTGCAAACTGAGTCATACTTGAATAATTACAACAAATCCTTTATTTACTGTTACACACAACACTAGCGTAGTTCCATTCCTGTATGGGCGAGCGAGAGGTCCGATAAAAATGTTTTATGACTCACATCGCACGTTTGTCATGGCTCAAGTATAAATAAAATGATTGCGCAGGACGAGTTTGTCCCAAATAATATTAATATTCTTATTTTGAATTTCATAAACGCATGAGGCTAATTCAACATTCATTTACGTCAACACCCCATCATATTACAAATTCATAATTACTATTTTTCTTTTATTTAATTACGAGTTCGTATCGTATTGTTTTGGTTAGTCACCACTGGATTTAATAATAATGACATTACGACATGACCCGTGTCTTGTCATAATTATTATAATGTTAATAGCAATTTCTATTCTAATTATGAATATTATGCTGGCATTGCCTAACATAGCATTAAAACTCGTACTTAAGATATTTATGTATAGAGGCCAGCGCATAAAACTACAACAAGCTGTCAAATTCAAATTAAAACATTTTAAACTTTATCACAAAAAAATATGGTCCATATTCAATTGGAAAAATTTGACTTGGTATGGCTTGATGTGCTGTCGTATGTACTACCTCAAATAAATAAATAGTATAAATATGAACCCACGTTGGTTTTTAAATTCATATGAATTTTCATGTTACACGTACTGAATTTTCATGTTACATGTACTACGTGTAACATGAAAATTCATATGAATTTAAAAACCAACGTGGGTTCATATTTTGTTACACGTTACTGACATCGACGAAGGAAAACATTGTAAGGAAACCTGGACTTATAAAACACTAGCGACCCGCCCTAGATTCGCACGGTTGGATAATCCAATAGTCCATGTTACTCCTGATTAATCTGATAATGGTGCCAATTCTGTTGTGCACGAACTAAATTAATTTTAAGCTATTTTTATCTCTTTCTCTCCAATAAAACAAGAAAGAGACATATATAAATAAGGGCTGTCAATTTAAGTTGATCTAAAATGTTCATACAATTATAGTTGTCATTTCAGAACGTATTGATTAAAAACACTGCGAAGTTCAAAGGAAAAACTAATTTGGCATCTCTAACTAAGTCCTTGTGTGTCGCCGTCCTTTTCTTCAGCTGCCTGCACGCGTAGCATGACCACGGTATGTCTACGAAAGAATAGACATACTGACAGCAAGAATAGACAAGTCAGTTCAGTTTGTCTATTCTTCCTGTCAGTATGTCTATTCTTCCGTAGACATTGCGTGGTCATGCTACGCGTGCTGGTAGTAAAAGATGCCAAATGCCTAATTTTAATATAGTTTGTGAACAAGGGAATCGGCACCACTGTAGCTTTCCACAGGTGAAAGAATTTTAAAAACTGGCCAAGTGCGAGTCGGACTCGCACACGAAGGGTTCCGTGCGAAAAACGAGAAAAAATCACGCTTGTTGTATGGGAGCCCCCTTTAAATATTTATTTTATTCTGTTTTTAGTGTTTGTTGTTATAGCCTGGTGACAGACAGCCAGACAGACAGACGGACAGTGGAGTCTTAATAATAGGGTCCCGTTTCTACCCTTTGGGTCCGGCCGGAACCCTAAAAACAGAGTGCTTTTTGAGTTTCCCATTACCAAAAAAACATACGAAAACATAAATATTTTCTCTTTATGATAGCTTATTAGCTGAAATATAATTCTGAAATCACCAATGCGCCTTGAGCAAACGTCGGTGATCAATGCTCATGCCTGCCTTCTCTGACCATAAAAGGCTGGTAATAATTTTGTTTATCATATACAACAATAAAATTACGTTTAAGGTCTACTATTTATTGGAGGAATGCTTATAAAACTAGATATGTACTATCGCGGACTTTCCCGCCTGCTCAGTTAAAAAAAAATCCCTTGGCGCCTGCGAAGTCAACGGGGCGGGGTAGAGAGCGCTTCCATCTTTTGAGTGCAAGCAAAAATGAACTTAGTGGTGGTCAGGCGGGTGTGACCACGATAGTACATAAGGTTAGGTGCGAGAGAATTTTGCTGTTATAGTTAACTATTTCGACTTTATGTAGATGCATGTAAAGATGATATTTAGGCTTCACCTGGAGTATTCTATTTATTGCATTACCAACAAAGGCATGCTTATAATTTATTTTCGACTTAATTTTAATGCAAATAATGCTATTTGGGTAACAGTAAAAACTGCTGCGCTGCATTTCGAAATCTTCTATGTATTAGTTCTATCACCAGGTAAACCACGCTTGTAATCGTTCATACAGTGGCTTATCATTAGTACGTGCGTATGCGCACCTAAGTCTCATTATAGCCAGTGTCTATCAGCATTTTCAGTACATAGTAAATGACACACTTCTACCAAATGGTACAATCAGCTTTGTTTCTCATTATTCCAATTACTAATTATCAGAAGATAATGAACGCCAATAAATTACATTGAATTTGATAAGCGTGAGATAGCGCCTTTATTCCATAGCTTTAAGAGCGGTTTTCGCACTCGTTGTTCAAGTGTGACGGTGGACGGAGAAGACCTACGCTTCGTTGGTTGCGAATTTAGTTTATTCGATTTAAGACCATCAACTTCAATGATAAATTGCTTTTATTGTTATAATTACGAAATATTTAAGACGCTGCCAAAATATCTCAAGTAGCATTGGACTTAAAGCTTACGAAATTGACAACTGACCTTCATAGACAGAATTGGCGAAGTATTTAAAAATGATTCATCACATATTATAAAAGCGAAAGGCCTCTCGCCGACTGAACACGAAATATCCAAAACTACTAGACCTATGAAACTGGAATTTTGCAGGTAGTTTATTAGTAGGAGATGCCAGCTTAGAACGGTCTTAACTTTGACTTACATGCGAACGAAGTCGCGGGCTAAGCTATAGTCTCACACCCCGTTCCCACTTGTGTGTCGGGCCCGGCAAAATGCCGGGTGCCCTAGTGGCTGAACATTTTATATGTAGCTGTTCACATCTATCCGACCATTTTTTTGTCGGCTCTCACAAGTTTTGTTGCAGATTTGCCACCGCCGCACGACCGATTTAAAATCGTATCGGATCTTGCTCGCGTATACGTGTTTGTACGACGCTATCCACATTTGTCGGATATCGTGTCCGGATTGGGTGCACCCAATATTTTCTTTAATTGGCTGTTTTATGTTGTTTTCTTCTAAAATTTCATCACAACAAGAGCTTCGTCTATGTCCATCGCGTACAATCGCTTCGCGTAAAGTGTCAATAATTGGTCTAACTACCGGATAGTAGTCCGACATCCGACAAGTGTGTATGAGCACTTATATAGGGTGACTGGTAATTAGTGTACGATACTTAAACACGTGATTGTGTTCATGATAACAAACATCTTTCCCGAAGAAAAAATGTTTTTTGTACTGGTTCACTTTAGGTCATAGGCGTGCACGCGCGTGAATTTCATACGGCTGTTGTGTTATTGTGATAAAAGTGAACCAGTACAAAAAACATTTTTTCCTCGGGAAAGATGTTTGTTATCATAACCACAATCACGTGTTTAAGTATCGTACACTAATTACCAGTCACCTTATATATTACTAGAGTCCTGCCCCGGCTTCGCACGAGGGTGCAATGTAGACTATACGTATAAACCTTCCTCTTGAATCTCTCTATCTACTGATAAAAACCGCATCAAAAGATCTAAGCGTACAGATGGGCAGACGAAATTAATTAATTAATCACTCCAAGTATTTTTCACTTACTTGCCAGTACAAATAGCCCATTCATACAGTTTATCCAGCAAGTTTTCACTGAGAAGGTACTCGAGGCAGGCAGCTGGACTGGTGGCTGTGGTGATCTCCCTCGCTTTAGCCTCCAGAACTAGCAGGGTGGCTAGCTGTTCCAGGTGATTTACTACGCCTAGGACATCGTCGTGGAGGTGGTACGGCTATGGAGATTAGGAAGTTTTAGTTAGAGAAATCTACTATTGAGCTACTATTAGCCGTATGGTGCCGGCCGCGAATAGCACCACCCCATTTCTACCCGTGGGTGTCTTAGAAGGTGACAGAGGGATATTGACCAGAGGATGGGCAGCGGCGTTCTTTTGAGTACGATAGCACCTACTGCGATCGCCAACATGCATCTGCCAAGCATGGCGATCACGGCTGGACTCTCCCCCCTTTTATGGGAGACCTATGCCCAGCAGTGAGCGTCTTAAGGTTGACATGATGATGATGACTATTGAGCAGGAATGCTTCAATAACTCCGAGAAATGCATTCCTTAAAATGAGAGCCCAAACCAATTTTAGAACACCAAAGTAGTCTTTATGTGGGCTTTTCTTTTTCAGAATCCAAAATGTATTTATTCACATTTAAATACAGAAAATACAATCTGTAGTTTCACATGTTACATCATTTGGTTTTATATTCTATTTGGCATGTGAAACCGGTATTTGAGTCATAGGTAATCAGTCTCTAATGTCACAGTATAAAGATATGAACAGTACGGAAACTACGTACAAACGGTCGAAACGGCACACTCACACAGACGTGCGCATCTACGAGACCCCTAAGCGATAGTCGCGGTGCTCTCAGTCACGGCCTCACGGGTGCCGTGTTTGACCGAGTAGTCGTGTAATATGTACATTTATTCCTTGCGCCACGGACTGTCCGTCTTTTTATAATATATACAGATACAAATATATACAGCCGCCATCTTTGTTTTACAAATAAGTTCAATATGAAATTCGTGAATTTATTTGTAAAACAAAGATTGCGGCTTTTATTGTTTTTATTGTTTTCGTCATGGGTGTCGTTATAGTTTTCGGGGGTGCCAAAACCGATAGTAAGGACAAAATGTAAATCCAAGATGGCGGCTGTATTTTTTTTTATTTATTTGTCATGGGTATTGTTTTCATAGTTTTCGTGGGTGCCAAAAACGATACTGAGGTCAAAATCTGAATCCAAAATGGCGGCTGTATTTTTATTTATTTATTTAGTCATGGGTGTCATTTTCGTAGTTTTCAAGGGTGCTAAAGCCAATAGTGAGGTCAAAATGTAAATCCAAGATGGCGGCTACAAAAATTTTCAAAGTTTTAGTCATGGATATCGTTTTCATAGTTTTTGTGGGTGCCAAAACCGATAATGAGGTCAAAATCTGAATCCAAGATGGCGGCTGTGAAATTTTTCATTTTTTTTTGTCACTGGTGTCGTTTTCATAGTTTTCGAGGGTGCTAAAGCCTAAAGCGAGGCTAAAATGTAAATCCAAGATGGAGGCTGTGAATTTTTTTTTTTTTTTGTCATGGATATCGTTTTCATAGTTTTCGTGGGTGCTAAAGCCGATAGTGGGGTCAAAATGTAAATCCAAGACGGCGACGACGAAAATTTTAAATTTTTTCGTCATGGGAGTCATTTCATTAATTTCGAGGGAAGCCGCCATCTTGGATTTACGTTTTGACCTCACTATTGGCTTTAGCACCCTCGAAAACTACGAAAATTACACCCACGAAAAAAAAATTTACAGCCGCCATCTTGAATTCAGATTTTGACCTCACCATCGGTTTTGGCACCCACGAAAACTATGAAAACAATACCCATGACTAAAAATTTGAACATTTTTGACGACGCCATCTTGGATTTACATTTTGACCTCACTATTGGCTTTAGCACCCTCGAAAACTAGGAAAATGACACCCATGACAAATAAATAAAAGAAAAATGACAGCCGCAATCTTGGATTTACATTTTGACCGGAAGGAGGGAAAGATAACCCGCCAAATCCTAACCGCTAAACGCGTCAAAAAAGTTCGTTACAATAAAACACATCAATTTTACAGACATTAAGAGTGACAACCCTAACGCTCCAATAAAGCGTTGGTAATTATTTCAACAAATAGGCCTAGTTTCCATACTATTCATATCTTTTTACTGTGCTAATGTCCAATACCTAATATCTAATTTAGTGATAGAGAAATTTCACATCATAATTGAAATCTTACTAACCTGCGATTTAAGTATAATATCGTGCGCCTGTTGCCAGTGCTTGCAGAAGGAACTGTAGCAAGCATGTGGTTCGTAGTCATGCCGAGGGTCGAGGGATCTCGACAGCTGTCGGGCGAAGGAGAGGCTCGTCGAACGAAGCCAGCTCATGGTTGCTGATTATATCACGAGGGGCATCTGTAACAAATATTGGCGATGGGTTGGGGTTTTTTGTTGGTGAGCTAATGTTGGACCTGAACTGCTGCCTAATGCATGTAGTTGGTTTGATTTTGTTCCAATGATTTCAAACAGTAATTGGTTTGAAATCACCTACAGATAAGATAGGAAATTGGATTAAATACCATATTGTAGAAAACATGTCTCTAAATCATAACAAAACGGGATGCCAGAATTTTTCCTGTTCTAACCACATATTTATTAAAATATACTGTTTCACTCTTGTTATAAAGCTCATAATTACTTGCATACTCAGTCTGAGGCGCTGTGGTGAATTACATGCTATAACCCAGTTCTATAATAAGTCACAATTGTAATTGTTTTACTGATAATTTAAAATATTAGTAGGAACTAGGTAAACTAAACATATTTAATCTCTCTGGTCTATAAAAATAAATAAACATAATAAATGTTTTTTTTTTAATTTAGTTTACCTTAGAATGTAAGTGGGAGATTAGTATGTGGTATTATTTAAATAATTAGCAGCCTATTATGAATCAATTAAGTTTTATAACAATGGCATTGTTTAAACAAAGAAAATCAATTCTGAACAAAAATTAAAACTTATGTAAATTACTTATGTTTAAATCTATTAATAGAAATTTAGAATACTCCTGTTTAGTTTTATTTATTAAGGATTACCAACGAGATACATTTAACAATAAATTACATATTAAAGAGTAACCAGTTACATTGTTCTACATTTAATGCTGTAAAATGTAGGTAAGAATTCATTTAATTAAATTCACAGCAGCATTTGAAGTGATGTTAGTGGCACTTGTCGGAACTCTGCATATATTCTATAGTATATGGCATGCATACTGATTATAAAAGTGTTACAAACTTATACCAGTTGTATTTTTGGTACATGCGTTGGATACAGAGTAGACAAACCTCTTTAACCTTACAGTTCAGTGTGAATGCTGCTTAAGGAGTATATATTATTGACTTTTTTTTTTACACAGGTATAGACAGCGTCATGAACTCAGAGACAAGTGTGGGTTTTTATATGGACTTGACCGACTTAACATAAACATCAATTTGTACTTAAACTAGACTGCATGTCTAGTGGCAACATGATGGACATAAGCTAACATTTAATGGAAGACATGGGTTCTCTGGTCACCACTTATCTAAGATTTTATAATGCGTGAGATCCATGCCCTATCGTATACGCCGCATGCTATTGATTTGTTTAGAGATGGTAGATCTTACCTAATACCTTTAAACAAGCAATTCTTGTACCTACAATATTATATAATCTGAATCTCGGAAACGGCTCCAACGATTTTCATGAAATTTAGTATGCAGGGGGTTACGGGGGAGATAAATCGATCTAGCCAGGTTTCATTTTTAAAAAACACGAAAAAGAAATGGCGAGTAAAGCTCGGTCGCCCAGGTACTTATACTTTACATCGCACACGCCGCTCTACAACACACAGCTTTAGACTGGATGCAGACTAGATTATGTTATGTTGCCATGGAATAATACACTTTATTATCAGCTTCGTAGTGTGCAAAGCCGTACAAACACTAACGTCTTGATCGCGAACACGCAGTCTCACAACACACTTTACGATACAGATTATAAAGTTTATTATTCAATGTCACCAGAAAACTAAATACTCAGTGCTCTTTTTGGTTGGCACTGAGTCATACATACAACTACTTAGTTGTAAATGCAAATAGTGTAGTATGGTAGTAGTAACTTGACATCTGATTGAGGATTCTCATTTGTTTGTCAAGGGTAAATAATTGTCCACTAACATGTTATGCATACTAATTCTTGAATGAAGGAGAGAATGGCAATCAGTAGGTTGAAGTAATGTTTAAAGCCAGGTACTTATCTGTAGATACTATCAAACATTTTCTAGTCATTACTTAAAATAGATTTACAAACAAAATAAGTTTTTTTTTTTTAGAACCATTGCTTTAAATATTTTATCAGGAGACATTCATCTTATTTGACTTAGCAGTTCAGGTAAGCATATTATGTTGAATTCCTGCTAGAAGGGAAAACATATCTTTGCTACAAGTAGATAGGAGGTAAGGTATTCATTCAAATTCTTGGATAACTAAAAATGTCTCACAGATCTGTGAGACACAGATCTGTGAGACATCTATACATATAATAAATTTTATAATAAAAGTTAATTTTATATTATCAAAATAACTGGAATATTTGCACAGATATGCCAAATTGAAATGCTAGCTGAATGTTTGAAATAGATTAATAGTATTATGATGATTTGATGATGAAATTCAACCCACCATAATGTTAGAACCACAGACAATCATACAAAGTACTTTTACCTTAAAACTTTCACTAGGTAAGTACCAATCAGTTGTATAGTGTGTGAACTATGCTTATACCTGTGTGAACAATGTTGGCTGACAGTGAAAATATGCCTAATTATCATTTGTTTGAATTCTCATTATTTAAATTAAGTTAAAATAGGAATATGATGAAATTTTATTTTATGTGAGTTGGATGAGTTTGTAGTTTTGAACTTCAATAAGTCCAGCATTAACTTCAACATATAGGTTTGTAATGTGACAAAAATACATTTGTACATTTACATGGGCAATGTTTTATTTATTAATAGTCAATTGATATAAGTTGGGTACATTTATGGTATACGGTATGTTTCTTGCAAAATGTTGTAACTAGAGCTGAAGCGGGGAGCGCAAGAGAGGCCTACCATTTCCAGACCCAATTTAAAATGCTTTCTGTCTGGAAAGGATAGGCCGCTCTGGCACTCACCGCCTCAGTTGGGGATTGCATTTTAGGGGATTTATAATCAATACACAAAACAGACAAGGCCACATCAATATTTAAAAAACACATTAAAGTTGAAACCTAACAAACATGTAAATTTAACAGCATTGAAGGCAAGACCTTGGGCCATGAGAATTATTTGTAGATTATTTTTATGTGTTCAATGAAGTAAATTGCAGGGTTTAGGAAATTGTAACATCTTTTTAATAATGTCAACCTTACAAACTTGATACATTAACTTTTTTCATTATCTCTCTATCATAAAGTACCATAATCTAGTGATTTAAAACTTAAATGACACAATCTGTAAGGGGAAAAGCTTTGATAAATACCTAAAAGTATTTGTTTAAAAATGTCAGTTTCTTCATTCTATGTAGTGAAATAGGTACAGATAGCATGTAGGAAGCGCAGTGGTAAAACCGCTGGAGACACAGCGAAACAGGCTGTATTATGACTAAACCTTTATAAAGGGAACCTTGACATTCGACATCTAATCCACTACAAATAATACGAATTTATAATGTCGTAGTCACTTTTCTTACGCTTATTACTACTAATATAGGAAATAACATAAATATACTTACGGCAAGGATGATGCTGGAGTCTAAAATAGATGCTTTAAGCCGCAAAATAAATAAACCACAAAGTTACATGATACGCAGTTCACTTCAGAAAAAAACGAGAGTGGTTTCCGTTCGACACTATTACAATTAAGATGCTATTTAGATGCCTCTCATTGCCTTTTCAAGCTCGTTTTAAATCCAATAGCTGCAAATTGCGTTAAAAAAATAAAATCGCAGAAAAAAGAATGCAATCCGTAAAGACAACCATGCATGAATGACAAGTAGTGATGCTACACTGCTAGTACAGACAGATTATACATAAGTTTTTTTGTAGGTATTATTAGATTTAGTCGATTTTAGTCGTTGACTAAAGGACCTTAAACGCCTGATTCACCATCCTTCTTGCTGTACGTCCCGCCAAGGTCATACTTCAAAAGTACCGTGAAAAAAAATAAGCTGTACGTTAATAATTATTATTAATTGTTTTTTTTCACGGTACTTTTAAAGTATGACCTTGGCGGGACGTACACACAGCTCCAGATAAACCTCATCCCCCCAAAGCGACATCTATTATAGGATGATATATATGTTAACGAGCGCGCCATCTCTGTGAAATCCATAAAACTGCTAAGACATTCTAACTAGAAAAAAAATACTGACGGGGACGCTCATGCAAGCGCCCGCTAGGTAATATTCAACGCATCCTACCTATTAATATTTGTTAAATTCTAAATGTGTTCCACATACATTATTATATCTTTACAAACTAAAACTCACAAACAAATTTTAAAATTTAATAAAATCTTTAGGCCGGGTTAAGATTCGAACTTGGACCCTATGACTCACAAGCCAAGTTGTTATACCGCTGCGCCAACCAGTTACTTAATATTGTAGTGAAATTTATCGATATACGTTTCATCTATCACATCATTCATGTCGGTCGTATCGTTTATACATAAAATAGATATTATGAAGAAGATTGAGGGTAAGCTTATAATTTTGTTAAGTAAAATATGACGTCATATCATAGCATAATTACTTGCTTGCTTGTGTTCTCCTAAAAACGTCTTATAATTACAATAAAATCATGCCTCGATTGAGTAACTATTTAAAAGTGAAAATAATCACCCTTTGGGAACAAAACCAAAGTTTAAGAATATTGCTTGAGAATAAAATGTCGACGGAAGTGTAATCTAAAATGAATTCCGTTTATATTTTCATGGGTGCAACCTCAGCGATATCAAGAAACTGGTGATGTGAAGTGTAACTGCCAAGTGCCACGTCCGATTGCTTACACAAATCAATCGAACCGTCATCGTGATATATTGGTAATTTAATAGCCATACCATGGATTCTTTCACAACCACCCGATCTAGTGCTGTATTTCGCATACCACTGTCCGGAGACATTTACATGCACCTGGGATCCATAATTATAAAAATTGGACTAACCGAAGCGAAGTCCGATAAAGATGGACGTAAAATACTGTGGAGATGACCAGGCCAACGATACAACTCTCAAAATGACCTATAATAACTAGTAGCAGGTTAACGCTGGGTAAGCAATAGTTAATTTAATTCAATATTAAAATTTACCTAACTACTCACTAGATTAGAATGTAACTACTATTTAACATTTCATTATTTCATTTTTTTTAAATAATAAAATGCAATAATTATTAGTACTGTGCTATCTGTTTTATGTGAAATAATAATTATAGAACTTCTCCTTATTATATAAGCTATGGGTGTATGCCTGCAAATAAATAAAATGAATAAAATAAATAAAATAAATAAAATAAATAAAATAAATAAAATAAATAAAATAAATAAAATAAATAAAATAAATAAAATAAATAAAATAAATAAAATAAATAAAATAAATAAAATAAATAAAATAAATAAAATAAATAAAATAAATAAAATAAATAAAATAAATAAAATAAATAAAATAAATAAAATAAATAAAATAAATAAAATAAATAAAATAAATAAAATAAATAAAATAAATAAAATAAATAAAAAATATAATCAAAATATGAAAACTATAAAATATTTTAGTTTTACACCTTTAATTGACAACATTATAATGATACGTTTGAATTTATAAAATAATCATCATCATCTGCCTAGCCTTTTTCCAACTATATTGGGATCGGCTTCCAGTCTAACCGGATGCAGCTGAATACTAGTGTTTTACATGGAGCGACTGCCTGAATTTATAAAATAATATAAAATAAATTTTAAATGTAAAAATATATTGTTTTACATTATTCTCTGCAAAACGAATCTGTTAAAGAGCTTTTTATAATTGAATCTTAAATGGAGTATAGTAATAAATCTTTTGTGTGTTTTCAGGATATTGGGGATGGATGTCTTCGACGGGTCCTGGAGATCTTGTCGAGGTCGACGCTCGAATGAATGCCGAACGTTTACTTGAATATATTAAGAGACGTTTACTAGAAGAATAATTATTATATCCGAAGATAATAGTTCGCATCGGTCAAAACCGGTTAAAGAGTGATTTTCTACTCAGAGAGACATAACTTTGATCGATTGGCCATCTAAAAACCCTGACTTAACCTGATAGATTTGTGGGGTCAAATGGTGCTTAATTGGGACTCAAGTAAAGTCATAACGAGACATAATTTAGACGAAGAGGTTATGAGAACTTGGGAATTAATACGATTACGTGATTTTCTTTTTAATATAGTAAATGGAATGAGATCAAAATTAGAAGAAGTTATAGAAAGTAAAGGTTACCCTCTTCGTTATTAGTATAGGTTTGACCCCACAAGTTACAGTTAAGTTTTTTTATAGTTAATAGATTTTTTGTAAATGGTTTTGAAAAGTCTCGAGAGATGTAAATTGATATTCTGTATGTTTCAAACGTGAGTAACATGTTGGTTCTCTTGTGAAATCATCAAAACTAAATTTTCAGTTTTATTAGTAAATAAATGTTTGTCAATCTAAATTGTGACTTAAAAATGTAATAATAATAATATGTTGGGACATTTCACACACGGAATAAGAAATTTATTTAAATACATATTTTTTTAGTTATTTCATTTTGATATTAGAATAATAAAGAATACTAGGTAAATAAGTCTATCTCCTTTATTCCGAAAGACCACCTATAAGCACCTACTTCCACTGTAAACCCGGAACACTTCGCTATCGCCCTCAGTTACCACCAGGGCTGCCTAAATATGCTGATATTGGAAAGCGAATGATAATTTTGTATCAATAACTTAAACAGTTATTGTTAAGTGAGCATCTTGCACGCTTAAGCCCGTCTCAGACGTAGCTATAATATATTATATTGATATAATTCATGGCAAGGCATATTACGATATATTTTCTATAAGCTAAAAAAAAACAACGACCGCAGACTTAATAAGGGTAAAAATATAATATTTTAATATAACTACCGTGTGCTGTAATATATTATATAGCATAGTATATTAATGTATATTATAGCTACGTATGTGACGGGCTCTTATGGAATCGATGTCAATAACTACAGAACACTAACTTCATTGATGTCACAGAGATGGCGCGCACGCAAACCGTTGAGTTTTTAGAAATTTGTAAAGAAATATATTCTTTGTGGAACACATTTTGAATTTTAAAAATATTAAGAGTTAGGATGCGTTGAATATTACGCTTGCATGAGCGTCCGCGTCAGTATTTTGTTTCTAGTTAGAATATCTTAATAGGTTTATGGATTTCACAGAGATGGCGCGCTCGTTAACATAGTAGTATATCATCCTATAATAGATGTCGCTTTGGGGGGATGAGATTTCTCTGGGGCTGTGTGTACAGCAAGATGGATGGTGAATAAGGCGTTTTACTCATTATCCTTCTTGCTGTACGTCCCGCCTAGGTCATGCACGATGCAAAACGCCCGTGAATAAACTTGCTGTACGTCAATAATTATTATTAATTATTATTATTTTCACGGTACTTTTGCATGGCGACCTTGGCGGGACGTACAGCAAGAAGGATGGTGAATAAGGCGTTTAAGGGTGTAGACGGTTTTGGCGTCCCTGTCCGCAGTGATTCTAGTAGCCTTCAGTAGACCTCTGGCAAAGACTAGACGTTCAATAAAAGTATTTAAAAAAAAAGGAACCCGTCTTCAAAAACTAAAAAGTGATAAATAACTTTACCACAGAACACACATTACTTTAGTTTCGGAAGTGGGTGGCGGTGGCTTTGTTGTGTTTGATGATTTATTTTTTTAATTTGTTAAGCCACCGACTTCCAAAATTAAAGTAATGTGTGTTCTGTGCTAACGGTATTTATCACTTTTTTGTTTTTGAAGGCGGTTTTCTTTTTTTTTTGTTACTTTTTTTTCCGCGTTTTAATAAAACGTCGTCTATGTATGTTTTGGGATTTGGTTGATTTTCTCAAAAAGGGCTGAATCAATTTATTAAATATGGGACTATTTCGAAATAAACCCCTTTCGAACAAAAAAAGAATTTTGCAAATCCGTCTCTAGATGACAGAGTTATGCCCCTACATAAAAAATAAATAAATAATAAATAAATAAATAAATAAATATCTTGGGACAACTCACACACGGTCATCTGGTCCAAGGCTAAGCAGAGCAGTGATGCCACTTTGGTGGTTTTCCCACCAGAACTGGTGCTTTTTCAAGGCTTCTAGTGGTATTTTTTCATAATTTAGCGTTTTTATTTTTTTAAGTGGTTTTTAGCGGTTTTTCAATATGGAATCGGGCAAAACATTTTTTTTATCGAAATGGAGAGAAATGTAGTGGTTCATTATTAAATTTTCTTTTTATCTCTCATTCTATGTTCGGAATTCGGTTCGTGTTGTTAAAAAGTCTTAAAGTTTGATAGAGTCGTGTTTTTCAACACTCTGTGAACTGTGTGAACTCTAGAAGCTGTAAATAATATCCAATTATGGAAGTTCCACACAAGAAAAAGAATTACGCACAAAAGTATAGAAAAGAGTGAGAATCACTAGATGAATAATTCCAAACCAATGATACGAAGGCGTTTTGCTCATTTTGTAAAGCAGAATTATTATCAAAATTAGTAGACTTGAGAAGACATGCTGAAACAAAAAACACACACATTTATGTGGTTTAATTTCACAGCCTGTAGAATACTAAACATTTTGTCAAGGTTATAACGAATATAATGTTTATGTTTTGTAAATTGTAAGTTACCTAGTAAAACTCTATAATGCACTCTGGTAAAAATGCAGAATGCAGAACGTTTTATAAATACGTAAAATTGTATAATTATTATTACGAACTACCGCCGGATACAACTATTTTTAAGCATCTCAAACATATTCGTTCGTTTTTTAGTCTGATATTTAAATACAATAACTTTAGCGGAATTTGGTGGTTTTTTATAATCCGAAATTCTGAAAATCTGGCGACATTTTACACTTGACCTAGCGCCTTAATAAAATCCAAGGTGGCAACACTGAAGCAGAGCTTAAAAAAAAATATAAACATCCGAATTGACTGAAGTCGGTTAATAAATATTCGGATCCGTATCACTATCTGGATATCGTGTACCGCGACTATTGCGGTCTAACCCTAGTTTTTACACTTGGCTAAATTAAGTTACAATAAAACATAATTATCAATTTTACAGACATTAAGTGACAACCGTAATGCTCCAATGGAGCGTAGGTAATTATTTCAACAAATAGGCCTAGTTTCCATACTGTTCATATCTTTATACTGTGTAAATACTCCAGTCTAACTCAATAAATATTATCTCGTTATGGAGTAAATGGGTATGGATCACGATATTTAACGTCTAATCTTCGCCCCTGAGTATGATCTAAAAAAGTACAGGAGACCAACCTCGCACTTCTTTTTGAACTTTCTATTTAAATATTTAAGAAAATATGACACATGACAAAGTTTATTTTATTTTTATGACACAAGCAGAAAATAGAATTCCGGCGGTTTTTTAAATAAGTATATTATAATGAAAAGCATAAAGAACAAAGCTCTAAGGGCAAAAAGTTTGGCAGCAACTACCAGCAAGGGCAGGACCGACCCCGCTATCGATAACAGTAAAATTACTCAAAATATCGCCTTTGCTCCTCCATCTCCTTTGGAATTTGATTCTTTCATTCCTTGGGTGTGTCAACAATGGTGCGGGTCTGCCTCAGTCGTCATTACCCGAAAGACTCGAGGTATATTTCCCGTTTTTTGCGATTTATGAGTGCCACTGAACACTATATGCAACATAAAAGTAGGTACATTATACAAAAAAAATTGTTACTAAACTTCCTCTCCTGCTCAACTTTGCAGATGTTCATTAATAACTACCAAACCTAAATAACAACACACACAGCAAATATAGTTATGTATGTTATTCTATAAGGTATATATATTGTATGGGTCTTTGTTACCTGAATTAAATGATTATTATTATTTAGATACATTTCTTTTAGAAGGTCTTGTAAGGTCCGACACCAGAAGGGCCAGAAGAAATAAGGTGAAACCCAACGTACTACAACCGTTGGATAACGCAGAGATTATAAGTTGTGAAGATGTTTCAAATGAGTTATTATCCAAGAGTGGCAAGCTGGTTTCAGTAACAGCGTACTACGATGGTAAACAACAACTCGTAGAAATATCAATCATCGGAAGTAAAATCATAACATCGAGAAAAATTATCCAAGCCTTTAGCCTATCTATTCCTTACCACACTTTGTTGACACGATTCACTTTCCGTAGGAGTTGTCTGACTGCTGAATTAATATACGAGGTTAACAAATTACTACCTATTTCAAATATTAGCGAAATTTGTTTTGATGATTCGTACGTCCCAGAAGGTAATTATTACATTTTACTTGAACAATTCTCGCAATTGCAATATTTGTCTCTGAATAGATGCCGGATTAATGATGAAACCTGCAAGAAAATATTTGCCAATATTCGTTTCGATTCTCCTGCCGCAAATACTCTACGAATATTAGAATTAGGCTCCAATGACATTACAAATGATGGAGCAAAATTTATTGGATCCGTGCTTAGAGCGAATCGGTATCTGTTACACCTCAATTTGTCAGGAAATAAAATCACTGACGGTGGTTTCATTCGAATCTTAGATTCTCTAATAGAATTTCCACTAACTTCCGAAGAAATAATAAACATGAGGTGCCGAAAAATAAGGTATATTCAGAGTAAAATGGCAGTGTATGCAAGATGTCTAACCGACCTTAAATGTGGATATATAGATGATTTGGATAGCGGCTTAACAGGGAGGTTGCTATACAAACGCTCGCGTATGAAGACGAGTACAACAGTACTCCGACCTACAGAAGAAGAAGCTGAAGATATGGCTAGAAAAATAATAGGAGAATTTTATGACCCTTTCTCGGCCAGCGATGTGGAGATTAAAAACGGTTCAACCTACTGTAAAGGAAATTTTGTTTTGTGTTCCTTAAATATAGCGTATAATGATTTGTATTACCCATCAATTCGAAAGCTGAGCGAGGTTTTGCGATATCAGCATGAAATATCCAAGCCAGGTAAAGGTACTGGACTAATTAGAGTTACTTTAGAAGGAAACAACTTACCAAAAACTTGCCAAGAGCTTGATAACATTTATTTATGTTTAAAAAACGTTATAGATTTGAATATGCCTTCAGTACATAAAAGAGATAAGTCTTCATCACGTTTATCACATGCATCACATAGGCACGAGATGGGCAAAAAAAACAAGTAGAGTACCTAATCAACAGACTTTTATGCGAGTTGCAGACCAAGAGCTAAGCTAAGTTAGTTTAGCTAACACAGTTGTTCATACTTGTGTACATAGTTTGCAGTCTGCACACAAGTATTGAAAAACTGTGCGAGCTTAGCTCGCTCGCTCGCTCGCTTGTTCCGTGTACAAACCGGCCTGCGCAGGCAAAACTGTGGTGAAGCTTGTGCGTGTGGTAAGCGCTTTAGCTATGCGAGCTAAGCTCGGCTAACTTAGCTTAGCTCTTGGTCTGATTAGGTTGCTCGGGACGGCAGCCGCCTTGCACAGTACCTAGTCTTGCCATAAATATTGTCACGAAGAAAAACATTTTTTTTTATTGCAATTAATATTTTATTAATAATTTATTACTTTTACAGTGTGTTAGTTTAATACATAAATATAAAACAATTTAAAATATAAAAAGCTTATTCGAAGTGGTCTCCATTGACTGCAATCTGCAATACAGTCCTTTAAACGTTGAGGCCAGTTATCAATAGATTATCAATAGAAGCACGCACTCTTTCCATGGGAAAATTCTTCACTGCCAATCGTATGGATTGTTTTAGGGACTCCAAATTATCATGGCGTTTAGAGCAAGCCGTACTCTCTAAAACTGACTATAAATCATAATCCAGCGGATTAAGATCGGGACTAGACGACGGCCAGTCTTCAGCTCTGATGAAGTCCAACCAAGACTGCGTGGACCGAGCTTTATGACCCGGCGCCGAGTCTTGTTGGAAGGACCATACTTGGTTATTGAACATGATGTTGTTAAGGGGCCTAACTACCTTCTCAAGAATGGTATCTTGATACACTTGTGCCGATGTTTTGATACCTTTTTCACAAAAATATGGCTCAGTCACTCCTTCATAGCTAACACCCCACCAAACCATCACTGAAGTCGGACAATGCCCACGTTGCACTCTGTCGACTAATTGGGAAGCTTCCAGCTTTGAGCATAAATACGGTCATTTTGTTTGTTAAAATGTTGCTCAATTGTAAAGATTTTCTCATCCGTAAACAAAATTTTTCTGTGACCTCCCTTTGCGTACCGCTTCAGTAAGTGTTTCGATTTTACCACCCTATTCTTTTTTAAATTATCAGTTAAAAAAAACCAGTGCGTCTCTTATAGGCTGCAAGTCCTAAGTCATCTTTTAAAATACGCGACATGGTTCTGGGACATGGCTTTCGGACAGGATTTCTTCGAATTCTTTCCCTTACTGCTTTGACCACCTTTTTCGTACGAACACTAGATACATGGACGGCCAGATCTTTTTCTGTCACAAACAGAGGAGGTCTCATTGTACCTATTAATAGCCCGGTACACAAACATTTGACTAATACCAAGCGTATGGAGCGTTTTAAAAATTGCATTTGGCTCCATACCAACTTTGTGTAATGCAATCACAGCGATTCGGTTCTCTTTCGCACCCCACTCCATTTTAATATCGCAAAATATTGTACAATGTATT
This sequence comes from Charanyca ferruginea, assembly GCA_947361185.1. Taxonomy (NCBI): domain Eukaryota; kingdom Metazoa; phylum Arthropoda; class Insecta; order Lepidoptera; family Noctuidae; genus Charanyca; species Charanyca ferruginea. The sequence goes on along the minus strand of OX376077.1, from coordinate 14,687,139 downwards.
GGCGCCAAAATTAGGGAACTCAATGAACAATCGTATAAAAATGACAGATTCCAAATTCAAATGTAATATCTTTCTTATTTTTAATTGTAACAGTATTTATGGTCAGACTAAGTACAATGAGCAACCATAATGTGCTTGGGGCCGTTTTATTTATATTTTTATTTATATTACGAGTTAGGTAAGTAGTTGTTTTTTTATTGTCTAAGTTTTACGCGTTTTAATTTTTTTAGTCTCTGTAGCACGTTTTAGGTTTATTTTAAGTAGGAGCTTAATAAATTGTTTATTTATTTTCATCTAAACATGTGGCTATTAAGTGCCTGCCTAGATACGGTGTTTCACGCGTAGGTAATTTGTCATTGTATCTGAGGCTCGGTAGGTATAACTATTCTAGAATACGAGTAATATGCAATTATGTCCAGTCCCAGTCTATAGAACGGTAAGGTTAGACAACGTGTTTACTTTCAGCTTTTGAAAGACATAATAATTTTAAGAGATTTATTTTATTTTATTCTTAGTAGTTTAGTGTTCTAAGGTATGTAAGCTGGTAAGTACTTAGTTAGATCCTGCTTTAGTTTTTATTTTATATTATTCTTACTGCCACACTCAGAGACGTCACTTAATAATAATTAATCATTAACTTTAATTGACAAACATAACTTGGCACATGTCGATAACAATATTTTTGACTGACAGCGATCCAAGTTATGTTGGTAAATTAAAATTAATGATTAATTATTATTAAGTGACGTCTCTGAGTGTGGCAGTTAGTAGTTAGCGTTTAAGGAAATTTAAGTAGGTACTTATTTAATATAATATGATATTTAGATCCTACTTTAGCTTTTATTTTATTCCTATTAGAGCCTAGTAGTTAGTATTTTAAGTTAAGTTAGTAGATAGGTACCTAGCTTGATTCTACTTAAGTTTGCTACTAGATATTCTAGTTACGCGCACTAGTCGTGTGTAGTTAACACAGGCAATAGCGTTTACCATGGTAGTAAGTAGCTATGTTGTTATTATAAGAGGAAAGTTATACTTAACCACGACGTAAACGTAAGTTTGAAGCCTGTATTGTTCGGTCTGTTTGTGGCGTCGAAGCTCTCAAACGGACGCACCGTTTTTCTTTTTTATGTTAAGTAACTAATTTTATTTTTAAGCCCAAGAAGATTGTTCTAAGTTTATTTTAAGCATTTTTCGTAAAACTGTTGTTTTCGTCATAATAAAGAAGTTTCCATGACAAATTGTTTCACATTTGGCCATTTGCTTGCGCCTTACAATACTAATATTAGAAAGCTGAAGAGTTTGTTTAAATGTGCTAATCTCCAGAACTGCTGGTCAGATATATTTCTCATACAGAAATAAACGTCATCCCTGAGTGCTTTAGGAGTATAATTTATTATTTAAAAACTATAGCGCGCGCAAGAAAATTCACTCGAGCGAGACCGTGACTAAAAGCTGGTGTATTCTAAGCACGATAGTTCAGTTAAATCCTTATTCTAAGCCTTCGCGACACTTTGTTCCAAATCCAAAGTACCTATTTAATGTTATGTTCCAAAGTACCTATGTAATAAGGTAGTACCTATTTATTGAACTAGTTTTCGGAGGATTCAATCGATGAGCTATCAGAAAGGTGTTAGAATTGCGTCCAGCACGCGTAACCTGCCTTGTCTATTCTTGCTGTTATTCTTCCGTAGACTTACCGTGGTCATGCTACGCGTGCAGGATTGAATAGATTTCTAACAATTATCAGGATTTGGTCAACGGGCATTCAAGTTGTCAAAAACTCAAGACCAACCCAGTATCGACTACAAGTTTCCGGAGTCAAAATTGTTGCTAATCAGCTCTAGTTTCCCTTTTCAAAGAAGTCGTCGAATAACCAATCACCGTAGCTTGTTCATATCCTGCATAGATTTCCTGTTTAATTCAAATATTCGGTATAACTGTCAATGTTATACATATGACTACACTGTTTACCATCATTTCCGATAATTATCTAATAACTAATTAGAAACATTTTTGATTTTTGCCTTGAAATGACGAGAGTATTATCATTAGTGTCGCTAAAAACCGATGGCCGTTCCGAAATTACAAAGTCTACCACTTCTTGTTATGAAGGTGATCTGGACTTTGAATACTTTATACAGTCTGCATGCCAAACATTTGAATGTCCGGTCTTCATTACTGTTGCTAGGAAGATGCCAAAGCGACGTTGTAAGTAATTATGATAGATCTCTTCATGTTTTTTTTTTCACGAAGCAAAGGTACATTCTCCAGCATATCAAGTCATACCAAACTGACAAATTTTCCCAAATTAATATGAACCTTATTGTATTGTAAAGTTGAAAATATCGAAGAAAGAATCATGGCGAGATTCATACATTCATTTGTATGAAAAAAAAAAAAAGTAATTTAGAGAGTTTAAAATATTTTCCAAGGTGAAGAATACATTACCAGGAGTAGATTGATATACTTAGCATATTTTTAAAACCCCGGATAATTAAAATATTACGAAACGAAAATAACACTTTTTCGTTTTATATCGATGCCCATTTCGTGTTTATAAAAAAAAAGAAAGTGAAATGCGATGTTAACGGATCTATAAAATTGGCAGACAAGTGATATGACAAGTGTGTGGAAAAAATAATCATTATTTTGTGATACATTTTCTCATAAAACGATGCAATTCAATGTAAGAACTGCGAAACGGCGTCAGTGTCACTGTTACTGTCAGTCGCCGTTTCGTTCTGAAATAATGAGTTTTTTGTTAAACTATTAACTTTTTTTTTTGCGGGGTTTTAAATATATTGTAAATGCCTGAAGATACTCTTTAGGTACCCAAGAATATGAGAATTAGAATTTGAACTTCTCTAAACATCTTAATTTTTTTTGTACAAATCTCGCCATGATTCTTTGACAGATTGTTTGTTGCTTGATGTGCTGGCCTCTGTTGCTAAGTGTAACTTTGACTAATGTTATATGTACTTACTTTTGATGTTTTCTAGGCTTATCACGATTAAAATCTGGGGACATATCCAAACTGAGACAAGATTCGAAAACCAATCGCAAGAGGTTCATCCAACCGCCTGCAGTAGTGGTCTTACCGATCCCAGGTCTTGATTTTAGGTTTGAATCAGATAAAAATTTACTTGTAACAGCAGTATACGATAGTTCACTTGAACTGGTAGAGATACTTATGTTTAAATCTCATGTTCTAATTCCAAGGGTCCTGATGCAAGTAATAGCTTTAAAAGTTCCATTTACCCAAACTCTAACAAAGTTTACCATAAGACAATGTTGCATCGATGTGTACACCATTTACGAGTTGAATAAGATACTTACCATATCCAATATCACAGATGTATGTTTAGATCACTCTCCGGTAAAGGAAGGAAATTATGACATTCTTCTGAGTGATCCATCTGCTTTACGAAGCTTATCGCTAGCGAGGTGTGATATAAATGATATTGTTTGTGAACGAATAGCTTCACGATTGCATCGTCTACAACCAGCTGAACAAACCTTGTTGATTTTAAATCTATCATCCAACCACATAACGGATGTTGGGTTAAAACATTTAGGAGAAGCTCTCAGAACTAATAGACATTTGCGGTATTTGAATATAGCCGACAACCGAATAGGTGACGACGGTGCCAAATGTATATTGGAAATGCTCACAGAATTTCCATTGAATTTTGATGAAATTCAAGACAAGAATAGATGCTATATGCAGTATTTGAGAGAAAGGGAATCACGTTATAATAAATACATGCTAAATATGGTTAACAGCCATAAGTTAAATAAGAAAGGCACGTCTGGAAAACACAAAAATAAAATGAAGATTAAGAAGGGTGTACTTAATGAGTCTGATTTAGATATAAAAGCTCGTTCTATGGCTCTAGAAGTATTAGGACCTTTTGAACATCCGTTCAGTCCTTCGATGGTTACAGTAAAGAGAGGCCAAAGTTGCTGTATAGGTAATTTCACCCTCTGCTACTTAAACCTAAGGTATAACAATTTAACGTATCAAAGTGTAAAGAGATTGACTGCCATCGTTCGTCACCAGAAAATCTACAGAAATGAGAAGTTGTGTGGCCTTCTGAAGGTTTTACTGGAAGGGAACTATGTACCTGAGAATAGTACTGAAATCATAAATTTAAATAATGGAACCGTGAGTCAGCTAAATATTAAAGAAGCAGATAAAATTATAGCAGCTAGAAGAAACACGGTTCAACTCCACCACGTTTAGAGAACAAACGAACATGACTGGAAAATATACAAGCTTAGTTAGTTTTTGTTTTCCATAAACTTGGAAATGGGTTATTTTACTCATCATAATGATCAATTTCACCAGAGAATGGGCAGCAGCGTTCTCTGTACCTTTGTAACAACCATACTGCGATCGCCAACCCGCCTGCCAAGCGTGGCGATTATGGCAAAACCCCCCCATTTCTTGGGGGAGGCCTATGTCCAGCAGTGGACGTCTTTCGGCTGAAATGATGATGATGATGAATGATCAATTTTCACTGTGATAAACCCTGAAATGGTGGGAAAAAATATAACCTGATCCATACAAATATATTCGCATATTCGACAAAATCATCAGCTGATCCTTTTTTCACGAAAGAAACGCCGCATCGTTAAAACACCGGACAAGTGCGAGTCGGACTCGCCCACAGAGGGTTCCGTACATATTTGTAGGTACATATCCATACTTCTATACTAATCCATGCCTACTATCCATACTTTAATCTACTAAATATTATAAATGCGTTTTTTGCGACATAAACGGCCATATCTTCTTTTCACGTTAACATAGAGGGTTGATTTTTTACAGCATCAAGGGACCGTAGACTTAAATATATGGTTTTAATTTCAACTCGATACGTCCACGCGTTCTCGAGATAAAGGGTCTTGACAGACAGACAGACAGACCGACAGACAGACAGACAGACGGACAACAAAGTGATCCTATAAGGGTTCCGTTTTACCCTTTTGAGGTAAGGAACCCTAAAAAACAAATACAAAAGCAAATACAATGACGAGATTGTAAAATTCGCTTTTGAATTTGTATTTGCTTTTTTGTCTTCACTCTCAGTGTTCCGCGCGGTCTATCTGCCTCAATAAGGTACTACTAGTAATATAGTTCAATCATAGATCAATGATCTGCCTTTTGTTTCATAATCTCTCGTATAACTATACCCTGTTCACAATAAGATTAGATATTTACTCAAACCGTTTTTACTGTCCGTTCAACCGATTTTGACTTATATTGCGTTGGTAGCATGACAAATGGCAACTGCAGTAAACAGTTGTTATTTTAACCACTTTTTTGCCTCTAATGTCATCCTTAAGCCTACGGAATAGAAGTCAAAATCGGTTGAAGGGACTGTAAAAATGGTTTGTGTTTATGTCTAATCTTATTGTGAACAGGGTATAGGTATGCATTTTTATGCTTTTGTTGCTACAGTTCGGATTTTTCAAATGTGAATTAATGCTCTTTCTGAATCGTGAACTGTCTGGTTGCCTCGGTGATGTCAGAGATACTAATTATTTATTTGTTATAATACTTCATGCACAAAGGTACAAAGGCGGACTTAATGCCTTAGGCATTCTCTACCAGTCAACCAAGGGTGATGAAGAGATAACATGGCAGGTGCATAGTTAAGAAAACAACATAGGTACCGAAACTGAATATACAAAAATATATAACTAATATAGTATATTCCAATGTAAATATATTTATATACACCTATACAATTATTATAGTTTAGTCAAGCAAAACTACTTTTGTTTGACGTCACATTTTAAAATTAATGGAATTAATTTATACACTCATATAATGCTGACAAGTAGGTATATTTATTTATTTGATTATACATAGCAAGTGTATTTACATAAACGTGTTTTAAAGATAAAGCTTACATTTTAAATATCTCGGATAAAGGTAACTACCTGTCTACCTATGTAATTTTAATTAGGTACAAATACTAGATTTGGTAACTTTCGGTTTAAACATCACATTTGCTAACCAATTATTGTGCTAATATAAACGAACTCACTGGGCTCAAAATTAAGTAATTATACGAATAAACTATCACTAATAAATAGTTACTAAAGTTAAAGAAAATATAATTACCTAAGTATCTACTTAGTTTATAAGTCAGCACCAACTTCCGTTTGTCAAAATTGTGCTTGTTAATACTGGCTCCAAAGTTATTAGGATATTATATAAAATAGGTCCTAAATAGCTTCTCGTAACCTAAAGCTTTTTATATTCCAGAGAAATCTATACAGGTTCCCAAATTAGGAAACTTCTCAAGTTATCAGGAAGGTACAGTCTTTAAATTCTGGCATTATTAATTCCTAGGTGGGAGATATTCTCTGTTTGGTTTTTGTGCTGGTCTTCCTCTACTACCTGAAGGGTTGAAGCTAGGCCCACTGGGTCTGCCTGATGGATAGCCTTGGCTGCCTGGCCCTGATCCAGGATAGGGTGTACTCGAGCCAGGATATCCTGATCCTGGGCCTGCTGTTCCGCCAGAGGGTCCTTGTGGACCAGATCCTGGATAGCCTGGATAGTTTCCGGAGGGACCCTGGGAATCTGGGTAATTTCCGGATGGACCTTGTGAGCCGGGATAGTTACCGGACGGACCTTGAGAACCCGGATAGTTACCGGATGGGCCTTGTGAGCCCGGATAGCTACCCGATGGGCCTTGAGAGCCCGGGTAGCCTGCGGTAGGTCCCTGTGGGCCCGGATAGCCGCCTGATGGACCTTGAGATCCTGGGTATGAAGTTGTCGACTGGATACCAGGGTACGGAGTTGATGGTCCAGAACCACCAGGGTAATTTGACGGCCGTGAAGTTCCAGACCCGGGGTATGAAGAGGGTCCTTGTGGGCCTCTACTACCAGGATAGGAAGAGCCGGGGTAGTCATTGAAGCTATTAGGGTAGTCTCCCGAAGATCCTTTAATGGAGTAATCATAGATCTTGGCATTTAACTCGTAAAGACCAGGAGCAGACTCGCATGTAAACTGATTCCACCACACGCAAACAAAGTCTTCTTGAGAGAAAATGGTTCCATTAGGACAGAGGAAGTCGTACGTTATGTTATTAGAGCAAACGTGAAAGACTTGGCAACGGGTTTCGACGTCAGCGTAGTACCCAGGCAGAGGTTGAGACTTACAGCTGAAAGAAGTTTGGGGAATGTAGGACAATATAGGATAGTCTATATCTGGCTCGCCAGGAATTGCAGAGTAGTCACCACCTTCATAGCTGCCAGTATCGCTGTCAGAGTAACTTGTAGGCCCGAAATTAGATCCAGATCCAGGATAGTTTTGTCCTTGCCCGGGATATCTTGCAGGGCCGCGAGAACCTTGAGGGTATGATGAGTCAGATTGTCCAGGATAGCTTCCAGATGGTCCACTGGGTCCTTGTCCTGGGTATGAAGATCCAGAGTATCCTGGTCTCTGAGTGCCTGATCCAGGGTAGTTTTGTGGTCCTGTTGGGTAGCTTGTGGTTGATCCTCCGGGTGCGTTGTAGTCATCGCTTTGTGGACGGATGGGGTATGATGTAGTGGTGGAGCCCCCGTATCCCGGTGACGTCCCGGGCCGGCTTGATGATGTTCCCGGACCAAACGGTCTGCTGGGTTTGTTGTAATCGTACCCATTTTGGCTGGCGGCGAGGGCCAGTAGCACTGAAAAATAAAAGCAGACGTGATGGATTAAATTTTTGATAGCTGATTTGGTCTACCAGTTGGTACTGTCTGTAAATGGACAAACTGATCTAGTTCGTTATATTAGGATACAATATTACCGCGTTCTTAAAATGCACAGGGTTAATAACACAAAGTGATTCCAGCCCCCTTATTCACAACCATTCGATTCGATTCCGTACCGAATCGAAAGTCAAAAGATATCGAAGATGTCCTTCAAACGCAATTCACAAATCCGAAACCGAATAATTTTGACAGTTCAACGAACATACGAAGACTGAAGTCGGAAATGAGATTGTCGAATACGGTTCCTTACTGACACGGAAACGTATCGAATGGTTGTGAATAAAGGGCCAGGACCGGTGATATCACCGGTCCGTCGATTGACCAATTGCTCATAATGTTTCCCGTAACATCAGCTCTGAACCAAATGAGAATACACCCTAAGGCACAATAGGTCGAGATGAGATCGCGTGAGTCTCTGTGGTACCACTGGTACCTACCGTATCGACGAGGTTTCGCAACATGGCCGCCTAGTTGGCGGGAATTAAATAAGGAATTAGATGATTTTTTTGAACTGCATTTTTTGTATTCATTTACTTCAGAGATGGTTTGTGAAATGTCTTTAATAGGACTAGCCGATCGAAGATCAATTATTTAACTTAGATTCTATAAGCAGGTAGGCAGAGTCCCACTTGCGATATCTGAGCCACTAAAAGCTTTAAATAGGAGCTACCTTGTCTGTGCCCCAGCAAGAATTATCCATACACTAGCCACCCGACCCGGCTTCGCATGGGCCTATAGCCTTCCTCGGTAAATGGACTATCAAACACAAAAAGAATTTTTCAAATCGAACCAGTAGATCCTGAGATTAGCGCGTTCAACCAAACAAACAAACAAACAAACTCTTCAGCTTTATAATATTAAAGTATAGATTTGGCCTAGATATGCGAACATATTATCTATGTGTAGATGAGTTGATTTTAATTATTAAAAGTAGGTTGGGTATAATGACTCCTTTTCAGGTTTATGGTAAACAATGTCTAAACTTGTATAAATTGAAGATAAGATACCTACGAAGATATTGCCTGAAATTACAGATTAGGTGTGGAATTAGTAGATCTTGTTCAGTTAAGAAGAGGCAATGAAGTAGGCATGTAAATCAGTTAATAAAGTAGATAATTTAAATAGACGCACTGTAAGTACAATCTCAAATCCGATCTATTCGTGAATTGGATTTTCATGGCAGTGATTCCAAACTAACAATTTAATGTAACATTACTCAATAGAAGCTTAAGTTTTTAAAGGAATTGTCTTAGAAGAATAGAACTATTTTCCACAAAGATTGCAAAAGTACTTAACTGTAATTTGTTATTTACAAGTTTCTAAGGATATTGTTGAGTTATTGTTAGATAGTTATTATTTAAGAACGTAGGTACATATTTTAGTTTGCAATGATAATGATAATTATGTGTTAGTTATGTTTAATTAAATGACCTACGTTTTTTAGAACATTTCATGTTTTATTTATTAACTAGCGACCCGACCCTGCTTCGCATGGGCCTATAGCCTTCCTCGATAAATGGACCATCTAAAACAAAAATAATTTTTCAATTCGAACCAGTAGATCCTAAGATTAGCGCGTTTAACCAAACAAACAAACTCTTAAGCTTTATAATATTTATATATATATGTATATTTTTTTTTATAATTATATAATATTAGTATAGAAGTATAGATTGAATGAACCTGATCCTTTGTTCTATTAGTCTTAGGAAAAGGCAGTTCCGTGTCTCAGAGAGACGTTCCATGAACCACCTATGCCCTGGGATTGCTATATGGGAGGCACATGAACACCATTGTATGCTTGCGAGTTAGGTCACGTCACGTGTAAAATATAGATGTAGATTATAAGCTGATGAATTTGTTAATTTGTTTTTTTTTAATGGGCTTCGGTTCGATTATATATTTTTTTCGCTAATGGGAAGCTACGTAATGCTTGAGTGCTATGCGCTATCCTTTTTACCCGACAGAAGGAGGATTATGTTTTATAATAAAAATTTGGTAGGTATCCGTAAAAAAATCACGCGAACGTATTCGGTGTAGTTTGAATAAACGTATCTTCTATCCTGTAATAGAAGATACGTTTTTGGGTCCCACAGGGATCGATTCTTGGCCCATTTTAGTTGCTGGTCCTACGACTCGAAAGGGGAAATGTCTAAAATCCAGCATCAAAATGTGAAAATCTTAGTCAATTTTACCTTTAATCAAAATAAAAAGACACCTAATAAAAATATATGGAGAAGAAATAAAATTAAATGGAATGATAATGGAATCTAGAAGATTTAAATCTATTTCGTAAATACCAGTGACGTGACTACAACAATTTAGTGACAAAAACATTAGTTTGATTGTTCACATCGCAAATGGTCAGTTGACATGGTCATGTTTCACAATATCTGCTAATGGTTGTTACATTTAATGGTCCTAGATGCGTTCGTTTTTAGATCGCTAGGTCATTAGGCTGGCCGTTATGTAGATCTTGACTGAAATCTTGCTTAGTTACTGCGGTTTTTCAATATTTTATTTATAGTTACTTGCAGTAAATTGTTAGTCATGTTAGGTACATTTCGCGTGCATTTGAGCATCCAATTTACCATTATGTACCTACTTCTCGTGTCTTCAATACTTGTATGGTCTATAATCACTTCCATATTAGGATTTCAAAACTTCAGACCATCTCCTATCTCAAGACCCAAAAAGGTAAAAGCGCTAACCGCAACCTCCTTAGCTTACTTCGAAATAAGACAGAGCTCCAGTTTCTCTATGCTCAGTCGTGGGTGTTCGAATTTCAAACAGGGAAGTGCTCTATATTCAAAATATTTCGTTGCGGCATTCTCACCACTAGATGGCGCATCTATCGTGTTTTCCGTCACGATCGCTATAAAACAATGGAACAAGGAAGATTCGGATTGTACCAACTTTAATGTACAGTCAAACAACCAAACTGTGCAATTAAATTCGATCTAATAACAAAGGCGTAAAGTTTATATTACAGTTAATGTTAGTTTTGTAGCTGCAGTTTTAAGTTGGTCAGATAACGTGCGAAGATGCTATTTAATTCAGTGCTACAGTTTGTGTCGCCGTTTCTTCATTAGTTGTATAAGATATTTTGCAAATAGGAAAGGCCATTGTTGATGCTAGTTTAGATAAGATACACGTGTAGGTAATGTTTTTGGCGAGTTGTTAGATCATGATACTTTACACTTTCCTATTATCTATCGCCAAGATGTTTATCGATAAGTGAATGTAAAAGGTGAATGTCTATTGACGCAGAGACTATTGTTTGTTCGCGATCGCGATTTAGAGAAAAATAAAAAGCTGCAGAAAGATCATTGCTTTTTCAGCTCGGATATTCCGATATTTACAAGAGCTTTTAACCTTGTTATGGAAAATATACAGAGTAGCTAAAGAACCTGACTTTTCTTTAGTAATTTCTTAGTAACATTTTTTTTCAGTTTTGAAATTAAGGAAAGTGAACCTGAACCTGAGTGAAACTTTAATTCTTCTAATCAATTCCTGTTGCAAAAAACAGCAAACATCAACGAAGAATAAACTCTAGTTAGAGCGTTCTGCGACCGCGCAGCTATTTCACAAGATGCATTAGATGATGCCTACCTTAATGATATGGTAAATAATCTCACGCCAGGTCAGGCTTGACGGGTAAATACTTGGGAACGAGTGACACTCAATCACGGCCATTTAATAATAGTTTGAGAGTAATGATGGGTTTTGATTTGCTAAGAATGTTGGGGAAATAGGAACATACGAATCTACAAGATCTAACAGAGATAACATTATTAGAAAGAAAATCATGGTAGAGATATGGGATACTGGGAAATATTACTAAGTTGAAAAGTAGGAATGCCAGAACATGGCAATGAATAATTACATCTATTCAACATTGGGAGGTATCCAGCAATAACATCATCATCATCATCATTTCAGCCGAAAGACGTCCACTGCTGGACAAGGTCTCCCCCAAAAGGGGGGGTTTTGCTATAATCGCCACGCTTCGCAGGTGGGTTGGCGATTGCAGTATGGTTGTTACAAAGGCACAGAGAACGCTGCTGCCCATTCTCTGGTGAGTCCCTTAGTCGCCTCTTACGACACCTACGGGAAGATATGGGATGTTGCTATTCTTTTTAGCAATAACATTGAACTATTATTGCTGAATAATATTATGGCACATTTGGCATATTTAATTAGTTTTAAGTAATAATTGTATTATTGAGATTACTGATTTTGCTAGTTTGGGCAGAACAAAGCCATGGAACGCACACCGTAAAGCAAAACCTCTAGAGTCTAGATCAAATTGACTATCGTGTATTTAAAGTGTAATTGGATAAGTAGTCACATAAAAACGTAACTACCATTTAGGTAGACCTATGTACTCTTTGAGCGATTTTTTCAAAACTCTTACCCTAGTAAGATGAAAGTAAGTAACCTAGTATAAGTACCTTCTAATTCATCCAACGATTTCAATTCAACCTTTAATTAGACAGTGAATTAGTAGGTATTGTTCCATTGAGTGAGGGTCTTTAAAGCCTTTAATTACAGATATTTGCAGCCATAAAACTTAAAAGCTAAGATTATGCAAGATGAGGGCTGTTAGGAGAAATTGCATAAATGAATGCATAGGTATTCCATGATGTCATTTTCTATAATTCCTTGATTATTCTAAGGTGAAAAGGTTGTTTGTGTACGTGTTCCTTTATAGATTTCTCACGTGGTTTGATGAAGAAACCGATATATATGTTCATACAATGAATGTAAGGTGATCATGATTGTTGATTGGGTCAGCAGGTAAAATTGAGCCAAATATAACAGATCAGATACAGGTTTACAAGATCAGGAGTCATTGTATAATGAATTACACATTACACATTAAAAAACAACGCCCCCAAGTCGGCAGATACCTAATTTATAACCAGGATATATAGGTCGCTTCTAAGGGCAGGAAGAAGTGTTGGCAGTTCGACAGTGAAATGGGCAGATGACATTGTTGCCATTGCGAATGGAAACTGGCTCATCCAGTTTCCATTCGCAATGGCAACTGACTGGACTGAATGGACTGACACAGGGGCGTGGAGAGTGGTACCAACAATAAAATATAGGTACTTATTGGTACTTACTGCAAAAAGTTGACAAACGCAGCATGGTGTTGGTGCTGCACCTCTTGGCTTAAACTAAATCTGAAACAAATAAATAATAATAGGTATATAATTAAAACACCTAACTAATTTGGTCTTTCGAGTCGGAAGGTTTCAAAAAAAGTTTGAGTAATGCATTCATATGGATAGCGGGATGGCTGGGCCAAGTCTGAATACAAACCTACGTAGTCATAATTTCAAAATTAATTGAATAACTAATAATACCATTGCCATAGCATTGCTCATCCTAAGACAAGTAAACAATGATTACCGCGAACCAGCAGCTATAATAATCTAATCAAATGTAATAAAAATGCACGAATGCTTCAAATTACTATAATGTAAGTACGGACGGGATGTTGTCTGTCTTGTTGTTACCATATTATATCATTATAAAATGACCTACTTAGCCCATCAGTCATGTGATGAGCTAATATTTTTATTCTCAAGGGTGAAAATGACGGTATGCAGAGACCATAACCCCAAAGGGCTTAATTTGTCGGAATTGTAACTAGTTAATCATCATCATGTCAACCTTTAGACGCCCACTCCTGGTCATAGATCTCCCCAAAGGGGGGATTCAGCCGTAATCGCCATACTTGGCCGATGCATGTTGGCGATTGCAGTAGGTGATATGTACTCAGAAGGACGCTGCTGCCCATCCTCTGGTCAGTAGTCAATATCCCTCTGTTGCCTTCTACGACACCCACGGGCGGAAATGGGGTGGTGCTATTCGCAGCCGGCACCACACGACAACTAAATCAACCATGGACCTGCTTAATTACAATTCCGACTAATTTGTGTGTATCTACTTCGTCTCTTCTTCTTCTTCTTCTACTTCTTCTTCATTAGCCAACGAATCAGAATAAAATATATATTCCTGTACATATCTTTACAAAGTATTAGGTAGGCATTTTGGGATAAATTAAATTTTCATCCCAAAATGTCTATCATGGATGAAGTTCTATTTACTCAAGAACAAAATAAAAATAACAATACTTTCTCATTCTGATGGTAAACAGTTTTCTAAATCGAGAAAGGACCAATCACGAAAGCAAAAACAACAGCTTCCTACGGCTACGATATGAAATACATATGTCACGACATAAACTATAGTCAACATTTCACAAATAACACTTAGAATCTCAGCTATTACTCACGCCCTTTGCAAATTACCTGCAGAGACACTCATCTATCTTTAAGAGGACATGAATTAGTTAGAAAATGTTCGCTACGGGCTACATCTATTACATGTGTGCTATCTTCATCATAATTTACGATGTATGTTTCGTTTCATTACTCATGGTCCTTGTAACTTGCTAACCCTATTCTAGACCCTGTCTGTTTAAATAAGTCTCAACTCCAACCATTTCAATAGTGTTCCATATTATGAATTATGATGTGATTCGTTTTGATGTAAAATAAATTATGCTATCTAATAACAATACTTTACATGACTAGAAGGACCAAATGCCAAACACGATACATTGAAAATTGGTCCTTTCTACCCAAGTAACCTGTCTAGTTACAATCATTTTTATAAGTGATCCATGAAACAGGTATAGTACTTAGCACCTACTTTGGAGGTACTAATCAGCATGGTTATTCTGTAAAGCACTTCTTCGGTGAATTTAGGTGAAGTGGTAGCTTGAGGTGACCTGTCATCACTCAAAGCTAGGGATTGCCAACTGATTTCACTTCACCAAAATTCGCCAAAGGAGATTTTTACAGAATAGCGCTGCAGATGCAGTGGTAACCCTGCGGTGATGTTCTGTATTATACCTAGCGTGTTCTAAAACTGTCGGAGCTGATAGAACGTGACCGACGCATCACTGCGGGCCATCTACGCAATACGGTTCCCATTAGGACCAAATTGGTGTTGGTAGGTGATTTCTTTGGAATTTAGATGCTTTTCACACTAACAAGGTTTAGCTAGATGGGAAAGACCGATTTATCGTTCCAATACTTTTTTAATGAGGAGTTTTTATCGTATTTTTGTTATAGAATAGCTAATTTATAAAAGCGAAAGGTCATTCACTCACGGACTAAACATTTCGAAAACTTCTTGACAGGTAAATAATTTATAGTCAGCTAACAACGGATTTAGTAATTTCTAATTGATTCGAAGATCATCTTCATCTGATGTGGCATGATGTGGTGTGTGTGATGTGGAATATTACATTATAAAGAGTTTTGTCAGGAAATTATCATAAAAAGTCTGGGTGTTCAAGAAACTATCAAACGAACTATATAACAAACTGTACATACTTATATACTTATTAATTAATAAATCAAACTAACGACTCCAAAACCAATGCGTGTTGCATAATTTAAGTGAAAACTCTTCAATTATAAATATTTAATTGGCATGTGGAGCGTTTATTGTTTTGTACAATAATAGGACTTATGTGACCCGTGTGAATTTAAAATGTAAAGATGGCTTAAATGTATTCTGACACACCTGTAAAAATACTCTCGATTACGTATTTAATATTGCTAAAAATATTGGGATCACAGTAATTGAATGCGTCAATCTTAATTTGCATATCATCTATTATCTTTTGGATAATTGATGATATGCAAATTAAGATCGACGCATTTTTACGGTCATTAAATATACGCACATAGATCACTGGCACTGGGTTAACTATAACTAGTAGGTAGTTGAGTGGGTGAGGTCTACCCAGTCACGCATCGCATCGCACGATTCGCACGCACCTATCTAGTTAATGTGGACGAAATAAACAGATTTTTATTCAAAAGGGATTGTTCTCATTATTTGTAAGATTTTAGAACACAAGACGATATAGTTAATTATGAGAGACCTAACCTAGCGGAGTTGTTTATAGGTGCCTATAACTGCCAGCAGTTACCAGTTACCAGGTATGGACCTGGGTCCATAAAAAGATGACTTAGTCATATTTGAGTCAATAAATAATTAAAACTTGGGAACATTTTCTAGATATATAACTAGGCTTAATGTGATTAGTCAGTTTCCTGTAGCATCGATTTTGAGTTGCTACTTTTGTATGGAGCGCGCTGACGGGAATAAATTGTAATCTGGCAGTTCAAAGCAATTAATGGAGCCATCAAAAATTTAGGGCTCAAATAAATAATAAAAAGCTTTTATTAATTCCTAAATAATATAAAAAGCTTTTATTAATTCCTTACAGTGACTTCTAAGACACGATTCGGACTTAAACATAGTAAAATATAAAATAGTGATGGAAAAAATAACATACTTATGATTATATGAATATGATTCTCGTGTTAGTTTTTTATTTTTTTTGTTGTCAATGTAAGCACCGCCTGAAGCCATTAAAACCTCTTACATATGCTTTCATCCGTTGCATAGTTAGGCTGTTCTGGCCTAAAGGTTACCAGCTACTCTGATATGTCTTTAAGATATTTTTTTTAAATATAATATGTAATTTGTTAAAACCCTTTCATGTTTGTTATTACAGCTTCAAAACAAAACTCTCCAATTATAGACATGCGTATCTAATTACAACTTAGGTAAGAGCTTATTTCTGTGCGTGTCAAAACATGGAACAGTGATGTCCTAGAAATTATATTTTTGAACAATAATTGGCCGTGTCCAAGTCATAATTTCTTTTTATTGTATTATTTTTAGATTTGAGATTAAGATGTTGAATAAAAGCCTATAAATAGTAGGTACAGAATTTATCTAGGTCAAATTATTAAATTGTGTTTGTTTTTTATTTGAGAATTCGAGGTACCTACTTCTGACGCAACAGCGCTTTGATTCAGCTGTAATAAAGGCTGATCAAGGGTTCTACAACTACCTACATATAGGTAACAGTCTATTGATGAGAACAAATATGACCAAAAGAGAACAAAACCAAAAGAGATAAGAATCCATGTCGTCGAGAATAGTTGATGATTTCTTAGAAACCAATATAATAATAATAATAATTTAATAATATGTGGGGACATTTTCTCACACGGCCATCTGACCCCAAACTAGGGAGACTTTGAAGGCTTTCAAATGAAATTTTATTAAATCATTGAACTGTTTATTCTCTATTAATTGTATTTTATTTTATTCATAAACACCTATCGGTTTCTAAGTAAACATCAACTATTTCCGGCGACATGGATACTTATCTCTTTTGGTGACCGTACCTACCACCCACGGACTAAATAAAGTTTAATTATTGTGGTTGTGTAGGGTGGTGGCACAGACTAGAAAAAAAAGAAGGACTCCGCGCCACACATATCGCAAGTGAAGCACCCTAAGTAAGCCAGACCGTTTGTACAAACATGCCTCACACACACATTTACATCATAGTCACGGACTAGAAAAAGAAGGATTCCTCAAAAGTACCAACTACCGACCGCACCGATCTATGTGTGCGTCTCGGTCCGGCGTACTTTAGGTGCTTCACTTTTGATATGCGTGGCGTGGACTCCTTTTTTTTCTAGTCCGTGCCACCACCCTACACAACCACAATAATTAAACTTTATTTAGCTACTTATTCTGTCATGCTAATAAAAAACACAGTAAGTAAGGAAAGATTATAATTTAACTTGAAAAATGTATTAATTTAACTTGATATGTACGCAATATAGCTTGAAGAGAATTAAGAACATATTATTTTTCAAAAGAAGTATAGCTAATAGCTTAGCTTTCAAGGTCATAAATATCCAAGATTTTGTAGTAAGTACTTCAAAGTTTGTATGAAATACCGAGCAGCGTAAACGCTCTATGCAACAATTTCAAGAAACATTTTTTTTTCTTACTATTTTTATTCTGCTCGTGAATTCATCCGCATGAAAGTCGAATACACCTTAAAGCATTAGCGATAGCAATATAGCATTAGCAATAGCACTCCGCAAAAGTGTAGCTTTTATCAGTAAAATATTTTTTATACTCGGACCAGTAAGTACAGAGGCCAGCACGTTCCCAATCTGTCAAACTTTGATAGTTTTTCAACTTTGTTACTGAAGAATAAGGTTCATGTTCAATTGGAAAAATTTAACAGTTTGGGATAGCTTGATGTGATGGCTGTCTGTACATCCAGAGATTACCTCTTAAACAAAAAAAAAATAAAGCAAGCAAAGAACAATGGCGTGGAAATTGTTGACATATTTTTAACTAAAACTAAATGTCAACAAAAATGTATTCGGGAGTTCGCCATTATTCTTTACCTCTATATAAACATTGAGTGTAGACTATAATAAAACAGATATAAGAAATAGCAACTGATTATACCTAATGAAGATGCACGGCACAGACTTGTATTCTACGGAAATGACCGACTGAAAAGTTAAATTAAGATTGGTGCTCACACTTGTAACGGAAACAAAGTGTGCGAATCTGACGCTGATAATTACGATACGATGAGATTATCGTGAAGTGCGAGTTTTATAAGAAGAACCTGTGGTTCTGTCTATAATATTACGCCTGTAATAGGTACTTTGGATCTCATGAAATAGATCGCCTTTATTGTTTTGACATTTTAGAATTAATCTGAACTTAGTAGTAACGGATTTTGATCGATTTAATTTTTAATTAGAGCAATTTTTTTATTTTTTTTCCTTTCGAGGACATGTTTGGCGCAGTGGTTGAGCGATTAACACGCCACGCAGTGTATTGCGGGTTCGAATCCCGCCCAGGGTAAGCATTTGCGTGATGAGCACTTGTGTTGGCTTTGTGTCTAGTTGTTGTTTATCTACGTAATACGTAGATATGGATTTAAATGTTTATGTATGTAGGTATATCAGCTGTCTGACATCCATAGTACAGTGTCACGGCCATCTGACCCCAAACTAGGAAAGTTTGGGGTCAGATGGCCGTGTGTGAAATGTCCCATATATATTATGTGCAATATGTCCCATATATTATTATTTTAATTTAATGATGGATGCAGAAACTTTAAAATTACGATAGGAATAGGAACCATCATATTATTTTTTTTCTATATCAATGTATTCACTGAAATATTATTTTTTACAAACATTTAAATGATCAAGTAAGATACTTTATGAACACAGTAAAAATGTAAGGCCAACCGACTTATTTAAATGTAAAACAATACACAGATCCCTGAAATATTACCACCTATTCAACCCAACCACAGTGCAATGCGTCGATTGTTCATACATATTATTAGTAACAAAAACATCTCATTGTCACCGCAGGCGCATTCGAGCTTCAGAAAAACTATCAATGTGAAAAGAATGTTGCCGACATTGTGCCGGTATGAGACGAAACTTTTTGTAATCGACATGATTATTATTGTGATTGTAATGCAGTGTGAGTGTGGAAGCCGTTTTGTTAGGAATTTATTTCAGATTTGTCGTTTGTGATTTATGAGTATCACAAAGTAGGTAGGTAATACAGAACATTACCTTACCAATGGTCAATATGACAAGAAGTGGACTGCTATGAATAGACAAATTATTTTTATCGGTTTAACAGATACTGTACAGATACTGTACAGTCAGAAATATATTTGATTTTAATAGGAACGCATACTTGAGAACCCACTGGTAATTTTTTACGCGCAATTCGCGCCTTGGTCCTTCGTTCCGCATTTTCCCTTTCTTCCGTTAGATTAATTCAATTTGGCTTAATTTATATAGATATGTACAGGTCTTTGTCATTTATGCTGACAAATCATCAAATCAATCAATCAAATCATCTTCGCTTATCAATTAGTTAAGATAATATTGTGTACTTTAAGTAGGTATGTGAATATAATAGGAACAAAAAGGTTACAGTTTTTAAAATTAAGTATATCAATTCAGAATAAAGAAAATAAAATGTTAGATACCCTTAGGACGTTTTTATAATTATTTTTATAAAATTATAAATATTATTTAAATGTTAATAGCGTGAAAATCTCTGCGGGCGGAAAGTGTTCGACGGTAGGGCGGGAAGCAATTTATTCAAAAAAGATATGTTTTTTGGTTTTGTGATAAGAAGAAACCAAATATTGGCGTTATGGATTGAAATACTTAAAATTTATCAACGAAAAGGCACTTTTAACTTTGATCGATATAGCTAAAAAATCACTATTTATAATCTATTTATATTCTAAACCATCCTAAAAATCTAGTCACAAATAAATCTTCCAAAATTCAGAACACTCCAAAAACAAACTTGTATTTCATGAAAAAAAAAACTCACCGAGTGCGTACGGAGCGCTTGCGCGAGTGCGCGAACTGTGGTGCAGTGCGCCCGCGCAGGCTTTTATCACCGTTGCTATAGCAACCACCACCGCGTACCAAGGGATGTGTACGATTTGCAAACGTAAAGTTTGGTAAACTAGGTCACTTAGGTTAGCTTCTGCGATACCTGTGGTTTACCGGTAGGTATCAACTTATTTTGCTGGTCAAACTAATAATTGTTTGTTTATTGTTTGCGGCACGCAAGGCAATAATTAATCATTATTAAAAATTAAAAATTTTGACGATAATTAATTATTATTTATTTGTATAATTTTTAGAATGAATTATTCGTGTTTTCTGGACTTAACTAAAGATGAATAAAATTCTCTTAGCAGTGATTCTAGAACTCCAAGTCAGGCAGGATT
This sequence comes from Charanyca ferruginea, assembly GCA_947361185.1. Lineage (NCBI taxonomy): Eukaryota > Metazoa > Arthropoda > Insecta > Lepidoptera > Noctuidae > Charanyca > Charanyca ferruginea. Next base: position 14,666,659 of record OX376077.1, on the reverse strand, counting down.
GGTAGAAAGATACTTACTATTCTGTACCTACCCAGGATCAAATGACGTCATAATAGAGGAACTATACCAGCTAAAGCTTTTACTAATACTGTAACAGACAAATCTTTTTGTGATCTTATTGTCTCTATAGCGAAGTTATCGCAATCTGAATCCTAGATAAAAGATTCTAAGATTAGCAATTAGAAATGATACCCGGTACTTTCTATAGATTGGCAGCTATTCCAACGACCATTCGCAGTGCAATTGGATCAAATGTACCAATTCAGTTCTAGATTTCCAGATCCCACTAATTTTTATGAGTAGACCATACTATTTGTTTCTTTTTTACATCATTTATTAATTGATCTTGTAGACTCTAAGTAGAATAGATCATTAAAGGACTAATTGTGGTTAGTTCTGCTTAAACAAGTCTACCTACAAACTCTCAATAATTCTATTAAATATGTCAAACTAATTTATTTTTTAGACAAAATGTGTCACATTAGTATCTAGCAATAACAGTTATGTACAGAGGCCAGCACATAAAGCTACAACAATATGTCAAATTTCTTAGATAGATTTTCAACTTTATTCCAAAAACACATAAGGTTCATATTCAAATGGGAAAATTTGTCAGTTTGGTATGGCTCGATGTGCTGGCGTCTGTACTACATGCTTAGAATAGATTTAGGTAAAATTAAATCATCATTAAATATATAAAGTCACTAGCTGACCCGGCAAACGTTTCTTTTTTGCAATATAAATAAATATAAAAAATAAGACCTACCAAATATACATAAGAAAAAACATAACAATCGGTCAAGACGTTTCGGAGAATTTCGATAACATACACTACGACACCAGATTTTTATAATTATATATTAGAAAATTTCAATTACTTAGAAGAATGGGAGAAATAATGATGTGGTTCATTTTAGCCGAATTAAACACAATTAATAGACTGACGATATCAAATCAAATCAAAATCATTTATTTGCCAAAATATGGTGTACATTAGATGTAATTTTCGAACATCGAAGATGGTTTCCGCATATTCTGCCATACATGGCGTGCAAATGTCAATAAGATAAAATTAATTGTTGTTAATTCATATGGTTATGTCAATAGTTAAAAATAATATTTAAATAATAATAAAATGATAAATATAGATAACCAAACTTGCAGTAAGTTGGTAACAAATGTCACCGGTCGACTTCTATCCATTGATTGTTTTGCGGAACTTAGGACCACATTCAAAGACCAAAATTCTCTTAAACTCACTATGAGTAAAAAATATGCGGTGACCCTCTTTATAATGGTAGCACATTAAATGTGTAGGTACTCTACTAAATACTGTGTTCATAGACCACAACAAAGGAGACAGACCTATTCAGATTCAGTGCCTTCATAATGCAAATCCTGCAATCATATGTAACACATTCATGCGTGCACATCTGCGAGGATGATGCGTTTGTTGCCTAAGGTATTATGTATGTATAGGTATTTCAGGCTTATTGAAGACCTGAATACCTTTCTATTTCTATGATGTTGTGTACCTTTAGTGGTATGGGGTACTTAAAGGTACCTGCTGTAATCAGTGGCGGATTTGCCCTAAGACTCAGTAGGTCTGGGCCTAGGGCGGCCAGATTTTTGGGGCGGTCAATCGTGACAAAAAACTCACTGATGATAACACAGAAATAACTCAAACCTACATATTCTAAAGGGCCGCTCATATTATGGCGGGCCCATAGATATCTAAATCTTATATCTATGAGCGAGGCGCACTGCACCGCATCATATACTACATATGATCATACACTATATATCACTAAAGTTGGCAATAAAGTAAATTCATTATGTAGTCCATAGTATGGGTGCTGAAAAAGGGGCGGCTGGTGCTTACTACATGGCCTGGGGCCTAAGGCGGCCAAGACTGCAAATCCGCCACTGGTTATAATTGAAATGTGATTGGTAATTTGGTACACTACCAAAAAAAAACAGCTTTCTAAACATGCCAAGATAGAAGACGAAGGCATATTTCACCACTCACCGGGCGGTATCAATTGCATTAGTGGGCACTAATGCAATTGATTCTCGGGCAGAAAAAAGATAGGTCATAAGCCAGTCGCTTCAACGTAATATTGAAGCCACATCCGATTAGACTGGAAACAGTAGTACAAGGAAGACAGCTAAGCTGACTCTATCTGTAGATAATGTCAGAAAGAGTCAACTCAAAGATGATGCTAGACAAAGAAGTGGTCACCAGTAGTGCTACTTCCTCGGTGAATTTAGGTAAAGTGAGCTTGAGAAAAAAAAACCGCATTATTTGGGGGAGGCCTATATCCAGCAGTGGACATCTTTCGGCTGAAATGATGATGATGATGATGAGCTTGAAATGAGCAGTCAATCCCGAGGATCAGTGAAATGGTAGCTCACCTCACTAACACTCTATCAAAATTCACTGAAGAAGATTTTCAAAGAATGGACCGCGGCAACACTTGCAAACGGGGGGTGACGATAATAAAATGCAGGGGAAGGTTATAATTAAAAATCTGATTGTTCCTCATTTCATTGTAACCTTTCGTGACTCTCCTTTAAAATTTATAACATGACGATTTTGTTTTAAATATCTTGTTGGTAGGTACAGTTAAACCTGTACCTAATGGGATGTCTATTAATGTGTAACTAGCTTTTCCCGTCAGCGTAGGGTTTTCTTAGGATTCCTTACTTTTTTCTATTTATAAAATTAACGAAATAATTTTTAGAATTGGACCTGCAGGTGGACCCGGATTTCAAACAAAAAAAAACCAACAAACTCTTTTAGCACGATTTGTAAAAAGAATATGTTAAACATGAATAATTAATAAAATTATTTCTCTGACAAGCATGGCGATTAAGATAGATAGTAACAATAATAGCTATTAGTATGTATGTATTTACAAAAAAAAAAAAAGTATTTGTGTATGTATATCAGCTGTCTGACACCCATAGTACAGCTTAGGGTCTCCCTAGTTTGGGGTCAGATGGCCGTGTGTGAAAATGTCCCCACATATTATTATTATTATTATATTTCCAAACATTTACAGATATTTACTATTAAAGCACGAAAAGGAACCTAAGTTCTTTTTGTTCAAAGTTTTTTATTTTACTGTAAGTAGGTACCTAAGTACTTACAGTAAAATAATCAATAAAGAGTCTGGGCTGAGCCGTCCTCATAATAAAACAGTTTAGATTCAAGACAGATAGGACTCCCTAACCCTATAGTATACAGTATTTTTGGCAACCCTATGCTAAAACCAAGAAGAATATTCAAGTCATTGTACCTAAACATACCTACCTAGGTTGAAATACAAATCGTTTCACGTCCGTCTGAATGGGGCAACAACTGTTCATGCTCGTCTTATTTATTACTCAAACGAACACAAAACGGGATGAATATTTTGCAACTGACGCTCAACTTTGGCCTGACTTGATCCAATTTGCGAACCACCATCGTTTTTGAGATTAATTAAATAAATAAACATGACGAGTTGAAGACAGATACGGATAGGTCAGATTTTAAATTTAGAAAGGAAACTGTTTGTAATAGTTCTTGAAAATTATTATAGGACCTAGGGGCCTACAACAATGTATTAAAACGGTATTGTTTTAATATATCTTTGTGATTTCCACTGTTGAATTTTCAACTCTCGGAGCTTACCCAAGCATTGAAAATGTAACTGTGCGCAAGATTGCACTTACTGAACTTATGTACCCAGTTTAATAAACGAACACAGAATACTCAATACACGAAAGTCTGTGGTATTTGATATTTGAGACATCTCATTCACATTTCGCACACGTACCTATAATTTGGTAGTAACTGTCCACTTAAACTTAAACATGAGAAGATCCATCAAATGGGCCATAATAAGGTCAAGTTCACGCAACGCAATGCCACCTTAATGACAGATTATAGTAAATTGTGATACTTTTGACCTCTGGGCATTTGGGAGCTTTCTGTGAGCGAGTAAGTATATATCCACTAAGTAGTATTAAACGTTGTCTTTTAGTTGTTGGATTGTTCGATATCGTAGTTGCTTTGCTTGTGAAGATAAACCGCTAGAATCGGAACGATTACCATTACTAGCGGGCCCGAAGACGTTGTCCTGCCCGGAAAATATAACAAAACCTAGAACCCGACTTCAGCGTCACCTACCGGGTCCAATTGCATTCTCTAACCATCCAGGAACCCATTAAAATACATATACACAAAATTTCATCATTATGCGCATACCACCTACCACTGGCATCAAGTTATCTATAACTAATCTTGATTGAATAGTATCTCAATTTCCTCAATAGCCTGAGACAACAAAACATTTAAACTTTTGTTTTCACCATCTGTCGTACATAAAATCATGATTATGACCCCTGACGGGTTAGACGGGGTCACAATTAGTGCCAAAATATTACATGACAAGATACGATAATGCAAACATTTTAGGTTTTTGCGGCCGTCCGGCTTATAACAATGTAATTGAAATAGGGCATTGCATACACCTTACACCTTGTTTGTGGACAGATAAGAAATACCTAACTACCTAATAAGAAATGATCTGAGTTATGACTTTGCTCAACACTTTACGAACGCAAAATCCCTTGATCATAATAAAATCTGAAGAAAGATCATATCTGCCTAGCCTTTTCCCATTCTATGTCGTGGTCACTTCTAGTCTAATCAGTTGCAGCTGAATACCAGTGTTTTACATGGAGTATTTTAAGGGCCCTGATTAAGTATAACTGCATACATATTTATTATCAAAAATCTTAACCACAAACTCGTAGACAGTAGGTATTTGAAATGTATTTTGTCATCCGCCAAGGATGCATGTTATGCGTTCAATGCAGGTAACTAAAGCATTTAACAACGAAACGCGATCATTTAGTGAAACGGCTAAAGATATAATCGTTTCAGCTGTTTAAAAACTTCGATAATTTCACGCTTTGGTTAAAACAAAATAAATAGAGATTTCATAATATAGAGAAATACTGATGTCGAGTCCATAGTCCTGAGAATATACAAGTGTAGATTCTGATCACTATAAACCTGAAAAAAAATCTGCTAGTTAATCCATTTATGTTTGCATCGTAAAAATGTACAGACAGCAATTTTTTTTTGCTGTTGGTGTTTGGCCCCACAGTTAAACTAGTTCATAATTAATGAGTACGTCGAAAGTAATTCTCCATTTTCAGGTTTAGAGCAAATGTATTTGTGTATGTATATCAGCTGTCTGACACCCATAGTACAGGGTCTGCCTAGTTTGGGGTCAGATGGCCGTGTGTGAAAATGTCCCCACATATTATTATTATTATTATTATTAAATATGAACAAAGTTTGTATAAGCCATCTGGCTTATACAAACCAAGCCAACAAATCTATATAAGCCAATAAAGTGGCTTATATAGATTTGTTGGCTTGGTTTGTTGGCTTATACAAAAAGGTAGAGGAGCCTCTCTTTGTGTCTATCTAGACACAAAGAGAGGCTCCTCAACCTTTTATTATGGAGGGCAGTCCGTGCAGAACCTGTGATTCTGACAATCCTTAGGTTTGTCTATGTTCAGTATTGGATGTCTGTGATAATGAGAAAAAGAATGCATAGTGGTCGCAACTTAAAGTCAGATAGAGATAATCATTTTTATTAACTTCGTAATGACTTATTAAAAATGTATAGGTACCTAGGTTTATCTCCGTTCAGTTCGAAATAGGAACCGGATTGTGTAGCGTGCAACGTCATTATGAGCGGCGTCTGCGCTCTGCGCTGATGTTCGACGATACCATCTTATGAGAAGTGTTCCGATTATACACAGCTATTAACTCTGCTAGATACCTGCATTGTTACGTCACTAGTCACTATTTATTCTGAAAAATTATGCCTATAGTTACCTATGTATTTATTATTGCATACTATTAGGTACTAGTATTGTATAGAGGCTATGTTTGTTTTTTGTAGGTAAATAATCTGGAAGTAGGTATACTTATTATACTCTCCCCGACCCTTCCTCGTGCCACTGCCAGCCCGCGCCGCTGAGCCTGTAGCTTTAAATTCGTCCCTAAATAATTGAAATTCCATCCGGAGCCTGTCCTTCACCCAGTGACGCCATATGCCGACACTCGGGGGGTTCCCTTAGCGTGTTGTCACTCAGTTCTGCGAGATGTCATTCCAAAAAAAAAACATAGAAAGTTACGTACGGTAGGTACCTATTGCCAAAGGAAATGATTTATGGTAGGTACTTACTTATACTTACTTGAGTTCCACGCGGACCAAGTCGCGGGCAAAAGCTAGTTATTTAGATATACATCCGGATCATTTCTTCGTTCAAGATTAAATGAAAAGTAACCATTAAAATTAAACTTCAAAGTGATTTTTTTACTATCTAGCACCTTCACTACATCTCCTCCAGTATTCTAGAGCAAAGTAGTCCAAGGAAGCTACTTACTTTGGAAACAAACTAAAACTGATTAGGTGTCTGGTTTACCATGTTTCCATCGATATTATTGCCACTGGGTGTGTGATGACCGCCACGACAAAAAAGCAATAATGTGATCTCTTCGTCAAGCTACGAATTTACTACTCTATGGAATTACTAGTAGTCATGAAGTCGTGGCAGACCGTGGCATGCTCGGCACATTTGGGTTTGTCATTTGTGACAAACCACGTAATTTTTTTAAAATAAATCTTTGATGATGTATTTTATTGTTATAGGTACTATCATGCTATGATTTCCAACCATTCTCTGAACATCTACACAGTGAATATAGTAGATATCTCGGACTAAGCTTTAATATTTATAATAATTAAACGAACTTACCTGAAGCACAGTATAAGTATAGTACTATCGTACAGTAGCGACACGCTCCGCCCCCCACCGAAACACTGTTCCTCACACCTACTCGCGCCGCATTGGCTCTGGCAACGTCTTCCAGTTCAAGGGCTGACTCGTGGCGCGTAGGAACGTGTATTCGCTCATTTGTGAAAAAGAAAATCGAAATATTTTATATCATACAAATTAAATATTTTTTTGATACTTGAAACAAATAATAATATATGAAATTATGTAAATTTTGTCAAATTAAACTATGACGTATACGTGCACGTACCTGTTTTAAATTAAATACCATGAAATACAAGTTGGAAGTAATAAATAAAAAATCTAAAAGTATTGTACAATACTGTGTAAATCATTCCCTCATCAACCGTCATTCCCTCCTAAATGCAATGAGGAAATGACCTTGAGGGACTGACGAATTTTAACTAAAGCTACAAACTTCTTGGTATTTATCTACTTACCTACTTGGAAGATCGAATTTCAAATCTTGAAAGAATCGAGTACCTACTTGAGAGAGAGAAACACTTGTGTTAAGACCGGTATCGCGCGCTCGCTCGCTCTCGCGCGCTCCCGGTGGCAGTCACAGCCCTAGCGATATTAACGCACACACACGCACGTATCTGTACAGTCTGCTATTTTTGTAGTAGTGTAGGCTATTATATCGTTTCGTTTGTATGAAGTGTCGCGGGTGTGCCTGAAGTGAAGTTCTATTGTAATTATACGAAGAGCTTACACAGCTATACTGCTGCAGCTATACTGGTCTCCCACTCGCCCTCATCATAATCATTTTATAATGTCCCTAAAACCGGGTTGGAAATCATAATCCTTTATTACTAATGAAAATAAATATATATACTTATGGCAAAATTCTTTAAGAAATCGACGCCTTAATGCTTTTAAAAATAATGCTGTATGGAAACGACGGACGCAACAAGGTCTACAGCGGAGATGGAGAACGCTTTGCCCAATGCTGCATTGAAGAAAAGGTCAGCTATGGTGGCGGTTCGTGGACGGTTTGGGGAGGAATCAGCGCCGACGGTAAGACAGAGCTTGTCTTTGACCCCCACAGTCATATGACATATGACTGTGGCGGTCAAAAGGATCAAAGAATTCCATACAAAAAGAAACAACAACAAAAGGAAGAATTAAACCATGTCAAACATTCTAAATAATTAATAATATACCTATCGATCAAGTCATCTGCGTATGAGCCAAGCTTTTACTCATAGGTCAAAATTAGATCATATTGAATAGTTAATACAGACTGCATGACGTCTTAAATGGTAGCCCTGCCCTTAAGGCTACGCTATGACCTACTAGGTATCATAATTATATATATTTATAAAGCGTTTAGTTCACATTCTAATTATAAAACCAAATGTCAGTCAGGTCAAGTGAAATTCTCTTTTCTGCTTAGTCATTATAATTTTTTTGAGGTAAAGGAATCGTGTTTATTATGTACCTACCTACTTACCTTATTGTTATTTCAAGTTACATAATTGTGACACATAATCAAGTTGAAAAGCTTTATGTCACTTTGTTTAAGTTTTTAATTGTTAAGCCCGTCACATACGTAGCTTTAATATATATTATAGCTAGCCACACACGGTAGCTATAATATAGGTAATAATATATTTTCGCCCTTATTACGTCTGCGATCGTTGTTTGTTTCACATTTTTGAAATATATATTAATATGCCTTGCTATGAATTGTATTAACATATAATTACCTATAAATGGTTTGCTTTTAATTAATCACTAGTTCCATTTTAAAAGAATCTGAAAATAATGGAACTAATGTTGAATTTTTTATCACTAGTTCCACATTAATATTTTAGATGCTACTTTGTTATATAATATTTATTTTCTGAGATTAAAATAAATATATCGATTTTTCAGAGAGACAACACAAGACCTTTGCCCAGCAGTGTGAAAATCCAGGTTGAAAAAGAAAAAATGCATACTTATAATTTGATAGAAAAAAAATTAGATGAAACACTTTAAAAAAAAAAAAATACCTACTGGCTGCTAAGTGCTAAGTAAGGTTAGGTTAGTAGGTATAAATTCTCAAGCACACACTCCACGACCAGACTTTGTAGCACAGTCTGAACAATAGGTCTTCAGCCCAATAAGCAAAAAACAGACCAGAATCATTGTTATACAATTTTTATTCACTAGCCAGTTCAGGTCGATACTAACCTCATAATCCGAATTATTGTGTCGACATAATTTTAATTACTAATTACCTATATCTTATCCCCTTTCCGTTCCCCGTTCTTAGTTAAAACAATTGAACAATTGATTCTATCCGTATCGGTAAAGTATCGATTTTTTATTCGATTGTAGTACAGAGTGTGAGCATACAATCGATTCAATAGTCAATGCCGTACCGTGTTGACGTGTTTTATGACAGGCAATGAACTTAGATAACAGTTTGTATAGATTATCTGGGAATTTTGGAAAAAAACTAAATATAATGTTATCGCGTTATTCTTCGGCTTTGTTGGACGAGGGAAAATGTTGGTCCTTGCAGCCGCTTTTTGTATATCAATGTTCCAGCCGACACGATTGACAATTCAGAGAAGGGCGCGATTGTAACAAATAATTAATAATTAATCATTCACTTATGATTATGATACTGAGAAGGTCAGGTGAGCTTGGTTTTAGCATACTTGAGCATACTTAGGAATCAAGAGGATTAATTATTAATCCTCTTGATTCCTAAGTATTGCACTACAAGTACAAACTTATGTAGTTTTCCTACTTTTACCGTTTGTTTGTATTTCGAAATAACCTTAAGTAGGGTTTTAATTACAATAGAAGAAAACACATCGGTAAATACTGCTTCAAGCAGTATTCAAAGCTAAAACGTTAGTTCATGTATGGTTATTTTGGTCGTAAAATGTTGTTTTCCTAAAAGGTCGCTTTCTCACAATGCCTCTTTCGCAAAATGTCTCTTTTGCCAAATGTCGCGTTAGTAACTTAGAATAAAAATAAGCCAGGTTTAAAAATAGATTGCTTTTCAAATTTCTTATTAAATGTTTACAAGTTTTACAATTAATTCATTAATACTACAATTTTTCTGTACTGGTATGTCGTATCTGCCTTTATTAAAAGTAGGAATTTTGACAAGCATTTTTTCAAACTTTTCGTATTGATTGAAAATCTTCACAAACAATCTCTTTTAAAAATATTATGTGTTCTATAATTACATTTTAATTTACATATACAAACATGTATGTAGTAGTTAGTTAGTTAGTTTGAACTTGATTATTTTTCCTATTTTGTCGAATGACAATGAAGCATTGCAGTCTAGTCTATTTACGCACCGACATAAAGTGCTTACACTTGTATTTGTTATGCTCTTATTATATTTTAACTTATAACAATAACAGAAATAATTATGTAAATAATTAAAATAAATTATTATTAGGTATTTAATAGGAAAAAAAGAATTTGATGATGACGTGATTCATTGTATTTTCTATTACAAACGGATTCATATATTTATTATATATGCTAAATTGTAGTATTAATGAATAAATTGAAAAACTTGTAGACATTTTATAAGAAATTTGAAAAGGCAGCAGTTATCAACCAGTCTTACCAAGAGGTATCGTATTGAGTGCCGCGCGAAGAGCCGAGGCGAGCGCACGTATTTTAATCTGTTTATATTTCTGTTTTTTATTTTTTTTTCCATCTACCCACGTATCATCGAAATGTTTACTGATAATGGATAAAGTGACGGATTTCGATTGTGAATCGAGTGGGAGTGACATTATTGAGGAGGAAATATTAAAAGAAAGTGAGCAACAAGTTGAACCACGCACAATGGAGAGGAGCTGTAGTAGTCCGATTGAAACTCAGAGGATTCCAGAGAAAAGAGTTAGAGAGGATAGTGAGGAGATTATAGAAGACGAAGATGGATTTATAACCGTTAGAAGAGGAAACAAAAAGCTAGCAAGAAGATTATCTAGGAAGTCTGATGTGAGTGTGAGTGATGAAAGAAGTATAAAAACATAGGGTAATGTCGTGAGCATTACGGGAAAAGATACAATATTGCCAAAACAATTTGGTTTAGCCAAGTTATTAAAGTCGGAAAATATCACAAACATAAACAAAGTACAGTATAAAAATGCATACAAGGTAATTTTGGAATTTGAAGATAGAGAGAACGCTGAGAAACTGGTTAAGTGTCAAAAGTTTCTAGATGTGGGGTGCCAATTTGTAGATGAGATCAATTTATCCTATGGTGTTGTTAAACAGATAGATTTAAACATAGATATAGAAGAAATACAGCTGAGCCTAGAAAGTGAATATGAAGTTGTTAGTGTGAGAAGATTAAATCGTCTAGCATTATCTAGGAAATGGGTGGACAGCGAGACAATACGATTATGTTTTAAAAGTTCCACTTTACCCTCATATGTATTTATGTATGGGTGTCGGTTTAAAGTGGAGCCATATATGTTTCCAGTTACGCAATGCTCTGGTTGCTGGCGTTTCGGGCATTTAATGAAGTCATGTCCAACAAAAATAATACGCTGCCCGAAATATGGAGAAAATCATAGTAATTGTGACACTACCAATTACAAATGTATAAATTGTAAAATGCCACATATGGCACTAGAAAAGTCATGTCCCATATTTATTAAAGAAAAGAAAATACGAGAAATAATGTGTGATAAGAATATTACATACCGAAAAGCCCTGTCCATATATCTAGAGGAAAGAAAAACACCAGTTGAACAACAGGCTAGAGAGGAAATAACGCACATCAAATCAAATTATTTAAATAATAATAAGACTTCGTATAGAGACGTGTTAGTTACAAAAACTCGACCAGAGAAACAAATTTCGGAAAGAAGCGAACAAAATAATAATAATAGCGAAGACAAAGGAGAACAAAGTATGGAAGAATCGGTAGATTCAATAATTCTGGGAAAATCTGTAGGGAAGCAAAATAAAAAGAAAAAAAAATCCGATCAGAATCGTAATGTAACACCTGAGAATGAAGAGGAATCATTTCTACATCAAGAAAGTATGGAAAACAAGAAAGAGCCAACAAAACGTAATGTAGACTTTAAAAAATTATTTCATAAATTAAAAGAAGTGTGTTTGTCTGATTGTAGCTTTGACGTCAAAGTTAAATTAATATGTAATTTTATATTTGAGCAATGTTTTCAGTTAGTTTGGAGATTATTTACGGAAGGGGATGTTTATAATACATTTATTTCGTTGTTTAAAAATGGCTAGTTCACGTAAAAATATCGATGTTAATATAGTGCAGTGGAACGCACAGAGCTTGCAACCCAAATTAGAGGAATTTAAATGTTTACTGTTGCAGGAAAAAATACATGTAGCATTAATTAGCGAAACTTGGCTGAGAGAAGATGTTTTTGTAAATATAAATTCATACAGTATCTACAGAAGAGATAGAGAGGATTCGTATGGTGGGGTTGCTATTGTGGCGCATAATTCATTAAGTGTACAGCAGTTACGGGTAAATTCAAATAACCCGGGCATCGAGCTAGTATGTCTTAAACTTAATAACTGTGGCTTTATTAAGTATATAATTTTAATTGATTGTCCTAGTTTCGTTCATTCTACACAATCCGATTGGGACAGAATTTTTTCAATGTTTTCAAATAATTGTTTAATAGCAGGAGATTTTAACGCTCATCACACGAATTGGTCGTATAAAAATGATAATAGAGGGAAACAAATTTTTGAGTCAGCATTAGAATTTGGTTTTACATCTCTGAATACTAGACAGCCCACTAGGATTAAATTAGTAAATAATATATTGCAATCTTCTTCACCCGATGTGACATTTGCATCTGTGGATATCGCCATTAATTTTGAGTGGAATGTTATGAACGAAAACTTAGGTAGCGATCATTTATTCATTAAATGTAAAGTAAATTACTGCGAGGATGTTTACGTCCATAAAAAACGTAACTACAAATTAGCCAACTGGACTGGTTATAGAAATTGTCTTCTCGATTGTTTCTCTCTTTCTGATGCGGACGGTGATGTTCAGGCTTTGTATGATTATTTCACCTGTCAAATAAATAGAGCAGCAGATGAGAATATTCCCCTTATTAAATTCTGTAATGTACCAAATAATACATTTAAGCCGAAGGGATATTGGAATCCAGATATATCCAAATTAGTTGCTGAACGTCGACTGGCACTTAAGACATTTAGAGGGAATCCAACACCAAGGAACCTTGCATTGCTTGAAGGAAAAACTTTGAGCGCGAAACAGGCTATTCAAAAAGCGAGATCTAATGATCATAAGAAACTGTGCGAAAATGTTGACTACAAAGTCTCAGCTTCAGACATGTGGCGTCGATTGCGATGGGTAAAAGGTTATAGGAAATCTAATATTCAGTGTTCTCAGGAGTTAAAAAGAGAAATGTTATGTGATCTTACACCAGAATATGTCGTTGCACCGAAACCTATTTTTACATCCAGACATGTATTGCTCGAATCTAATTTCACATTGCAGGAGATGAATAATTGTGTAAAAAAAAGATACTGCTCCAGGCGAAGACATGATTACGTATTCCATGATTCTACATCTACCACCTCTTGGTAAATTGTACCTACTCAGAATCTATAATATTATATTAAATTCCGGTAACTTTCCATCGCAGTGGCGTAATATCAGAGTTATCCCCATACCAAAGTGATGCTGGCACAAATGCTAACAATAAACCAAGACCTATTTCGTTAATGTCGTGCACATGCAAAATATTTCACGCTATGATTACTAAAAGACTTGAATGGTATGTTGAGAAGAGTCAAATTTTGTCACCAAATACGATCGGTTTTAGGAGAGGACAATCCAGCTACGATTGTCTTACACGTTTAGTGACTCAAATTCAGATAGGCTTCTCAAAGAATTTATCAACTATGGCATGTTTCCTTGATATCAAAAGCGCATATAATAATATATTAATAGACAAGTTACTGCAGGTTCTTGATAGCTTTGGTGTTGGTAAAAATATCTGCTACTATTTATGGAATTTCCTTAGTGAACGTCACCTTAAAGTTGCTGATGAGTCCGCAATCGATATGGTCAGATATGCACGAAATGGCTTAGCCCAAGGTGATCCCATCTCTCCGTTACTTTTTAACATAGCCACCTATAAGTTTTGTCGAGATATTGTTGATGTGTACTCGTGCCAGTACGCAGATGACTTCGTATTGTATTTTACTTATAAAGATATCACGGAAGGTCAAAACAAAATTCAAAATGCTTTAAACACTTTTACAAACTTATTAGACGAATTAGGTTTGGAGCTATCTGTAAGTAAGTCAAAATATTGCATTTTTAGTAGGGGATTTAGGCAACAGGAAGTACAGCTTCTAATCAATAATTGTGAACTTAACAACGTATGCTATTATAAATATCTGGGCGTTTGGCTAGATAAGACCTTACGCTGGGGTAAACAAATTAACGAAATAGTCGAGAAAAGTCAAAGGCACCTCAATTTACTTAAAATTCTTACGAGCCCCTCTTGGGGTGTCCATCAAATTCATCTGCGTAGGCTATATATAGCGTTAATTAGAAGTAGGTTAGATTACGGGTGCTTCTTATATGACAATAGTGCTAAAACAAATATTTATAAGTTAGAAAAGATCCAAAATCAAGCTTTAAGAGTAATAGGGAGTTTTATAAGAAGCACACCGATACACGTTATGGAGTGCGAGCTCTGTGTTCCTCCACTGCACATTAGGCGAAGATGGTTAGCATTTAAATATTGCTTAAAGTCATATTCTATATCCGATAATTTAGTTGTAAAGCAGCTATCAGAACTTAGCGCTATTAGACACACCAGATATTGGCTAAATAAAAAACTCCCACTTCTTGTTAGTGTTTTTGAGGAGGTTAGGGAGGAAAGTATAAGGTATGGGTAACTAGTATTAACATCCAAAATATAATAGAGATTAGCTTGGACTCAATCAAAAAACCCAAGAAGACGTATGATGTGAATTCAATTAAAGCAGAAACTTTGAGAGGTTTGTCGGACAAATATCAAGAGTATTATAAAATATATACAGATGGGTCTAAGAGCGCTAATGGTAACGGTGCTGCTTACTACGATCCTTTGAATTCGGATAATACAAATACTTGCTATAAAATAAATAATTATGTGTCAGTTATGTCTTTGGAGCTTTTTGCAATTTCAGAAGCACTCACTTATATTAGATCCATTGAAAATAGTAGAAAGATATTAATTTGTGTAGATAGCAAAAGTGCGCTACAACATATTGCTCGATGCGCCTCTGGTTACAGAGGCGCACCGATAGCTTATGAAATTCTTTCTAAAATACACAGTCTATCTAAAAAAGATATAAATCTGAAGTTGCAATGGGTTCCTTCACACATAGGTATAAAGGGTAATGAGGAGGCCGACCGTTTAGCAAAGATGGGTATTGTGGAGGGAAGGGAAAAAAACATTGGAACGAATTATATAGATATATTACCTAGGTATAAAAACAAATGTCATGAAGTGTGAAAAGAATATTATAATCAGAGATCCAAAGAAAAAGGAATATGGTACAGGTCTATAGTATCGGAGCCTCCTCATGTACCGTGGTTCTGTAATACTAGGCTAAGCAGGAAATTTGTAGTAACAGCTCACAGACTGCGATCTGGACACATGCCGCTCAATAATTTTGGATTCTTAATGAAAAAGACTGATTCACCGAATTGTGAGGTATGTGGCACACTGGAGGATGTTACACATTTATTGACGGAGTGTGTTAGATATCAGTCTGCGAGAGAGTATCTACTTAGAGAGCTCGACAAAATTTTAATGATGTTTGCATGTTCCATCATATTTTGGCGATACCTAACTCCAGAGCTGCCTATAGTTTAATTAAGTTTATTTTGTTAAGATTTACTTTATAAGGTCCGATGGGACTGGCATATACATCGGTATAAAAGTCCCTATTAATAAATAAAGAGAAAAAAAAAAAAAAAAGAGGTATTGTATTACCCAGTAACTGGGTTGTGGAGTTCCGATAGGCGGTCGCTCCATGTAAAACATTGGTATTCCTCATACGTCAGTGACGACCACTCATTGTCATTTGGAGTTCCTCAAGGCTCAATATTAGGACCTTTATTACTTTATTATTTTTAATATATTATGTAAACAGCCTTTGCAATTTATCCATCCGTTACTGCAGCATATATACATATGCGGACGACACGGCTTTGTTTGTGCACGGACTGAACTGGGGGGAGGTCCACGAGAGAGCGGAGTTTGCGCTGGGCGTCGTAATGTCATGGTTAGGAGCTAATATTCTCACATTGAATATTGAAAAGTCAAAATATGTCCCATTCTCAATTAAATCTTCTGCGCAGCCTGCTGACTCGTTTGTTGTAAGAGCCCATTCCTGTAATGAACAGTTGGACCAATGCCTCTGCCCTCCCTTAGTTAGAGCGACTCAGGTCAGGTATCTTGGCATCATGATAGACAACAAGTTGTCCTGGGATGTGCAGATTAATGGATTGTCTGGCAGAGTAAGAAAACTTATAGCAATTTTTAAGAACCTAAGACACAGTGCTGACTTCGACACACTTCGGATGGTCTACTTCTCGCTCTGCCAGTCTATACTTTCATTTGGGATAACAACTTGGGGTGGCGCTACAAAGACGCACTTATTGCAACTGGAAAGAGCGCAACGAGCTGTTCTGAAAGTCATGACTTTTAAACACTTCCGATTTAGTACCTTACAATTATATAATGACTGCAAAGTAATGACGGTCAGACAGCTCTTTGTGCTCAATACCATCTTGCGTAAACATGTCACACTAATTTATAATGCTGTTGATTCTTCAAATAGAAGATCTAAATATGTCTGTCCCATAGAACGATACAGGACTAAATTAGCTGAAAGACACTTCAGAGTACTTGGTAGTCGAGTTTACAATGCAGTGAATAAACAATGCAATATTTATGGTATAAATAAATTTCAATGTAAAAAGATAGTGAGTAAATTGGCTGACGACTCTTAACTACGAAGAGATTGAGAAGATACTTGGTAGGCTTTTTTAAGTAGATCCTACTTTTACAGACAATATCGCGCAAATCCTAAACAAAAACCATACACACAACTCGTCACACATACTCATTCACACACGCACACACACACACACACACACACACACACACACACACACACACACACACATACATACACACACACCCACACTAGAGAGAGGCT
Organism: Charanyca ferruginea; assembly: GCA_947361185.1. NCBI lineage: Eukaryota > Metazoa > Arthropoda > Insecta > Lepidoptera > Noctuidae > Charanyca > Charanyca ferruginea. The sequence goes on along the minus strand of OX376077.1, from coordinate 14,649,568 downwards.
TAATATTATTTGTTTTATTATAAACTTTATTTTCTAGTTATACTCAAACCATAGCTTCAGAAAGACTTACCTCCGTACATGTTTGTTTTTCTAAAGAAAATGTAATAATTAGAGAGAGCCCTGGCACCCATAACACAAGTTTAATCTTAGCTTGGGTGCCAGAGGTCGTTAATCAGTAATATAAGCAATTTAAGAAAAATTGTAACAGTCAGATGTGTTCATTTTAAATTGTAAAATTGTAAAATTGGAAATAAAGAATTTTATTATTATTATTATTATTATTCAGCTGCATCTGGTTAGACTGGAAGTCGACCTCAATATAGTTGGGAAAAGGCTAGGCAGATGATGATGATTTTTATTCTAAGTTACTAACGCGACATTTTGCCAAAGATACATTTTGCGAAAGAGGCATTGTGAGAAAGCGACCTTTTGAGAAAGAGTCATGCTGCGAAGACGTCATAATGAGAATAAGACATTTTACGACCAGTAGACATTTCGCAAAAGAGACATTTTGCGACTAAGCCATTGGGCTTACCTAATACTAGGTCTACTGGTATTAAATTAAGTGCTACCAATTTCTCACGATATCTACACATAATGACACGACAAAAACATTAATACATATTATGTATAAAAATTACGCAAACGCAAATAAGTAAGTTCACCTATGACATGAGATTCGCAGGAAATCCAACATCATACTTAGTATCGTTTGCAACTCGTTTTTTGTAATTATCAATTACGTGCAAAAAAAACTTTGATATTACGTCTTCGTAGCTGTTCACAAACTAGGACGATAACAATTTCATACTCTCAATTTCATAATTTCATATTTCTATTGGATTGCGAAAAACACATTTATGACGTATGCGGAAGACCCGCATACGTCATAAGTGTGTTTTTCGTCGGGTCTTGTTGTGAAAGCGCCAGGGTAGCCCGTGAAATTCAAATTCATAGATTTTTTATCATTTTCAGCCCAGTATCTATACCCTGTTCACAATAAGATTAGACATAAACACAAACCTTTTTTACAGTCCCTTCAACCGATTTTGACTTCTATTCCGTAGGCTTAAGTATGACATTAAAGGCAAAAAGGTGGTTACAATAACAACTGTTTACTGCAGTTGCCATTTGTCATGCTACCAACGCTATATAAGTCAAAATCGGTTGAACGGACTGTAAAAAAGGTTAGTGTAAATGTCTAATCTTATTGTGAACAGGGTATAGTATGGTAATGAAAAAAATATTCACGGGAGTAACAATTTATATGCATTTACAGAATTATAATAATTAAAACCAACCAACCCTTGGAACACTACTGGTTGGTTGGTTGGTTTACTTGGAAACATAACTTTCCAAGTAAATGTGCCTATTTCATGAAAATATATGACGTTTACAAGCTTTTCTAACTTTGAGAGTCAGAGAGGGCTGCCTTAGTGTGCTCAGACTACACATGGAACGCAAGAGCGTCTTATTTATCAGCCCTATAAATATTGGTTAATAGACTTGCAGTAGATACTGCCGACCATACCGGTCAACACCGACCCGCACATGTCTCATGTGTATTTACTGGCAGTAGATACTGCCGATGACCATACCGGCCGGTCAGCACCGACCCGCACCTGTCTCGTGTGTATTTACTGGCAGTAGATACTGCCGATCATACCGGTCAGCACCGACCCGCACGCAACCCGCACCTGTCTCGTGTGTATTTACTTGCAGTAGATACTGCCGACGATACCGGTCAGCACCGACCCGCACCCTATCTCATGTGTATTTACTGGCAGTAAATACTGCCGACGACTATACCGGCAGGTCAGCACTGACCCGCACCTGTGTCATGTGTATTTACTGGCAGTAGATACTGCCGATCATACCGGTCAGCACCGACCCGCACGCGACCCGCACCTGTCTCCTGTGTATTTCTTCTATGTTTGAGAAGGTGACATTGACGAGCAGTGGAAGAAATACAGACCCAGGTTATCCGTCCAATTCCAATAGGAGTTTTTAAAGGTTGTATATGTAGAATACGAACTTGTGTTCATATTTCGGCCAGTATTTTGAAAGAAAAGGTTTAACGCAGTTAACGAAAATGTGAAACAATTGCCTTGGTGTGTCATTAGTTCATTACGTTTAACTTAATTTATTTATTTATTTACTCATAACAATAAGCGTAAGCTTATTGTTAAGAGCGGCGCTTTGGTGTAAACTGTAAAGTTTACACCAAAGCGGTCGTAATTACATGCCGCTCACTCACACATAACCTACTATTGTAGCGTAAATTTTTCGTAGACAGCGTATAGAGACTGTCCTTCTATGCGTTATTATTCTAAGCCCCTTGGTAATACTGGTTGCCAGACTTTCTGGTTTCTAAGTCCCCATAACTTTTTTTTTTTTTTTGGGACAAGTCCGCCACACTATTCCCTAACCACTGTAACTCCTGTCGTGACAGATTGTAGTATTCAGTAAGATCAGAAAAAAACAAAATTTAGTATTATATCTGGGTTAAATGTACCTACCTATAACTATAACAATAACCATAACAAAATTAGAAATCAAATTGAATGAGATGTCAAAAATTATGACAATTAGTATAAAATAATAAAACATCATAATAATAATATACAAACACGTCACTCACAGGACATTTCACACAGTATTGTTTAAATATAACATAATCTTCTTGGATATCCTATTTAATGTGTCAAAAAATATGTCAGCATCTGGATCATATTGTAAAAAACTGACCCGACTGACTGACTGACTGCAGCGAGAGCAATAGTTTTAATTAATACCCTATAATAACCTTAATATAAAATCATACTTCACATCCACAACACATTACATTACACATTACTAGTGGAATGACAACTCACCTCAAGTTCAATTCACCTAAATACAACGGAGATTTTTACAAAATAACACTCTTCACCTAAACTAAACTAACAGACTTTACGGAATAGACCGGTTGAGGTCCATGACATGATATTAACAGAGTTTGACAGTGAAAGCGTAAAACATCTACAATTATTTTGATTATATAATTAACTATACACGGTTTACAATTAAAATCAGGTCATAAGATCAGTGTATCATCATGTAGTTAAATGCCAATTCTGTAACATTGTATCAACGTCACGTCACTCAAAGTAAAAGGGCTTTGAATTAGTGTACATAAGTGTTATAATCACACGCATATATGACACACGTGCCCGAAAGGTCAAGCAAAATTGTATGTGGGCATTAGGAGGCAGGTAGGTGGTACTTACCTTAGCGTAAAGTAGAGGTGCTCGCTATACAGCATCATGTCGATACCGTTGCGTACCTAGTGCATTTCACAAAAAATATCTAAGTAGGTACCTACTTAGATATTTCAGAAACATTCAGCTTTCTGCTTTTGAGGAAAATAACACTCAACGTAACCAATGACACTCTTCATAGCCCCGCTTATGGAAACGAAACCTTCAAAAGTAAAGCTTCGAATTTATTTATTTTTTTAGTCTTAATTTTTGTTCTTCGTGGAGGTTCATGTATATATCATTGGTATGAGGCATGACAAATAACAATAGATTAGCCATCATTGTATTTGTAATGAAATACAAAAGTAAACACCATGATTATTGTACCAACACATTAATTTTAGAAAGTGCTTAGTCAGGATAAACGCTCCGCGAACTTCAATGGGCAACAATTTGTGAACAATGAAATTTTAATGATAGCTGTACCTACAGCTATTCGATGTTTGACAGGAGAATATAAGTAGATAGAATAGAATACTATAGAGAGAATACTAACCTCAGACCAATAACAAAGTATTTTAACGGAGTTCGCGTCAGAACTGTGTGGCGTCGTCGAAGTGATTCAAAAGTATGTGTGTGACAATCACATACTTTTAATAAATAAACTAGTAATAAATGATATTAATTAGTGTTAGTAAATTAGTATTGAATTTCTGAGTTTGATCATCTACTCTTGCTGTTGACTGTACCCAGTTTTCTAGAATTCAACAGTATTAAAAGTCTTCCACACTTATTACTCCACAACATAATAACATATACATTAGGTATAGGTACCTACAGAACTATGCGCGGACGCAAGTGAATGTGTGAGAAAATCATTATTTCATACCGAATGTGATTCCCGTATTTAAAGTTAATTCAGTCCATTTGTTTGTCTATCATGAAGTTGTAATGTATAATGTGAATTGCTTTTTTAGGGTTCCGTACCCACTTCAAAAGGAAAAAAAAACGGAACCCTTATGCTTATAGGATCACTTTGATGTCCGTCTGTCTGTCCGTTCGTCTGTCTGTAAAGACTACAGAAATCTAAATCTTTCTTACATCTATGGTCAAGACCCTTTTCTTGGGAACACGGAGGTATCGTGTTGAAATTAAGACCATATACCTACTCAAGTCTACAGTGATACAGTCCCTAGAAGCTGTGAAATAATAAAACTCCTTAGCCAAAGTGAAAAAAAAAAAAAGGTGCGGCCATCAATGCCGCGTAAAACGTATATAACGGGTGGCGCAAAAGTAAAGACCCTATTTGGTTCAGCTATAACATTTTTTCTAAATTAGAAAACTAGATTTAGATTTTTTTAAATGTATATTTGTGCCATTAAATTTCGTACCATTAGGATTTAAAGATGATGTCTTTTAAATGGTGACCTCCAGAGTTGATACACATTTGAGTCCTTCAAAATTGGTTATGAGTGACGAAGCGCATTTCCATCTCTCAGGGCATGTCAATAAGCAGAATACTCGGTTCTGGGGCACTGATAATCCGCGCATTATTCAAGAAACACCTCTACACCCACTAAAAGTTACTGTATGGTGTGGCATCTGTGTTGACAGAGTGATCGGACCCTATTTTTTCGAAGACGCTGGAGGCAATGCGATTACTGTCACTGGAGAACGCTACAGAACCATGTTACGTGAGTTTTTGATACCCAGTTTGGACGAATTGGGGCTGGAGCACATCTGGTTTCAACAAGACGGCGCTACGGCACACACAGCGCGCGACACTATGGACTTAGTGAGGGACGCTTTTCCAGGCCGAGTTATCTCTCGTTTTGGCGATTTGCCTTGGCCTGCAAGATCACCCGATCTGACCAGTCCAGACTTCTTTCTTTGGGGTTTTTTGAAATCTCGGGTGTATGTGAACAAGCCACAGACTCTCGCAGCTCTAAAAGAAAACATTCGTCAAGAAATAACGAACATATCGCAGGAAGTGTTACGGCAAGTTATGCAAAATGTCATAAATAGGGCTCAAATGTGTATCAACTCTGGAGGTCACCATTTAAAAGACATCATCTTTAAATCCTAATGGTACGAAATTTAATGGCACAAATATACATTTAAAAAAATCTAAATCTAGTTTTCTAATTTAGAAAAAATGTTATAGCTGAACCAAATAGGGTCTTTACTTTTGCGCCACCCAGTATTTCGACACTCTCACGACAAAATTAATGGGGTGTACTTCCCGTCGAAATTATACTACAAGTCATCATCTCCCTAGCCTTTTCCGAACTATATCGGGGTCGGCTTCCAGTCTTACCGGATACAGCTGAATACCAGTGTTTTACATGGAGCGACTGCCTATCGGACCTCCACAACCTAGTTACTGGGTAACACGATACCCCTTGGTGGCGTTGGGATCGAATTAAATCGCGCTATGGTTTCGACTTTCGTTACAACGGTTCACATACATTACCATCGTGTTACTAAAATAATATCTTTACTTGAATAATTTAGATTATTACATATTTTTGGTTTTGATCGAACTTTTGGTTCGATCTGTATTTATTTACTTGTTTATGTAAAAATAAATATGTGTATTATATTTATTAGCTATGCTGGCTCGGTGACCCTGAAACGACTCCTTCACAGCTCCTTCTTGAGTTTGAGTTTCCTAAAAACAAAACACTCATGCGTGTTTCTGTTCAGCGATTATTTATTTACATTTCAGATTTTTCAAATTCCTCTTTTTATGTCGCATGATTTTGCCGTTGTTATAAATAAAGTATGTTATTATTTATGGTGTTTACTAATTACTTTTGTATTTCATTACAATGATGGCCAATTTATTTTACCACCACGTAGTAAGTATAACATAATAATAATATGTGGGGACATTTTGCACACGGCCCTCTGACCCCAAACTAGGGAGACCCTGTACTATGGGTGTCAGACAGCTGATATACATACACAAATACATTTAAATACATAATATGTATAGATAAACAACAACCAGACACAAGGCTAACACAAGTGCTCATCACACAAATATTTATCCTGGGCGGGAATCGAACCCGCAACACGCTGCGCAGCAGTCAATCGGTCAGTCACTGCGCCAACCGTGTCGTCAAACACAATATGCCTCAGCCTCATAAATGAACTACCACGAAAAAGGTAACAAAAACTAAGATTATAAAAAAATAAAAAGGTTCCAATTTCGAAGTTTTACTAACGGTTTCGTTTCCGTAATCGGGGCAATGAAGTGTCATTGGTTACGTAGGTATAGTCACAGTATAAGTATTAGTACTATCGTATAGTGTAATTTTTAGAAGTCTTCAAAAGAAGAAAGCTGAATGTTTCTGAAATTGTGCCCGGTTGTTGTGTTGTGTGTGCTACCAATGTAGATATCTCACTACCTCCACTGCTGAGACCCGACGGGTCGCTGGCCCACTCCGCTGAGGAGAAAGCAAACTTGTTCGCCTCTATGTTTGCGGAATCGTCACGTCTGGATCCTGGTGGCGCGAGACCGCCTGCTTCTCCTGTTGGATGCGAGTCGAGCATGTCGAACATAAGCATCCATCAGAAGGACGTTCTTAGGGTACTGCGTAACCTAGACGTGAACAAGGCTAGTGGCCCCGACGGGATTCCAGCAATTGTATTGAAGACTTGTGCGCCTGAGTTGTCTCCGATCTTGACACGCCTATATCGTCTGTCGTTTGAGACCGGGAAAGTGCCGATGGGTTGGAAGCAAGCTAACGTGCAGCCCGTGCCCAAAAAGGGTAGTCGGGCCGACCCGTCGAATTATAGACCCATTTCAGTAACGTCCATACTTTGTAAAAGTATGGAACGGGTGCTGAATCGTAAGCTCCTGGCATACCTAGAAGCGAATGATATCCTCAGTGACCGACAATACGGCTTCCGCCGAAATCGATCAACTGAGGATCTACTAGCGTATGCCATTCACATCTGGAGTGAGGCCATCGAGAAGCACGGGGAGGCACTAGCGGTCTCCCTTGACATCTCGAAGGCCTTCGACAGGGTCTGGCACGATAGCCTTATTAATAAGCTTCCTTCCTTCGGTCTGCCCGCCGGTTTGTGTGATTGGATTGCAGATTTCCTGAGGGATCGGTCTATTCGAGTGGTCATAGATGGCTGCTCGTCCGGACTGCTGGATATTAATGCCGGGGTTCCTCAGGGGTCGGTGCTCTCAGCAACATTGTTCCTGCTGCATATTAATGATCTGCTAAAACCCGGTACCTTTGGGTATGCAGACGACAGCACTGTTGCTGAGAGATACGTATCCGATGCACGAGCTGGTGGGTCGCAGATCCGGTCTCTCCGGGAGGCAATGGTTGAGCGCTTGAACTTGTCCTTACAGGCTGTCTCTGAATGGGGCGATGCCAATCTGGTCAAGTTCAATGCAGCTAAGACCCAAGCGTGTCTCTTTTCCGCTAAAAAGAGCCAATTCCACCCAGCTCCATCTTTCCGAGGTGTAACCGTGCCGATAACCGACCGACTTGAACTTCTTGGTGTTACGTTGACATCTACCCTCAATTTTGGCCCTTTCATAGAGGCAAAGGCTCAAGTGGCTGCCAAAAAGTTGGGGATCCTAGCAAAGGTGAGACGGTACTTCACGCCAGAACAGCTACTTAAACTTTATCAAGCGCAAGTTCGATCGTGTATGGAGTACTGTTCCCACCTTTGGGACGGATCTGCTAGATACCAGCTTGATGCCCTTGAGTCAATTGAGAAACGAGCCATGAGGGTCATTGGCAATGATAGGCTCGTCGAGTCAAAGCTCCAAAGTCTTGAGCATCGACGCCGAGTTGCTGGCCTGTCGGTTTTCTATCGGTTGCATTTTGGGGAGTGTGCGACGGAATTGCATAATTTAATTCCGCCGAGCCCGTTCCATCATCGGACCACAAGACGTACGGCGATGCGCCACCGGTACATGGTGGAGATCCCACCCACACGCACAAAACGTTTTGGGAACACATTCATTGTGCGTACTGCTAAGGAGTGGAATTCCCTGCCTGAGTCTGTGTTTCCTGATAGCTACAACCCGGGAGTCTTTAAGTCAAGAGTGAATAGGTTACTTCTAGGCAAGCGTGCTCCATCTTATACCGCATCATCGCTTCCCATCAGGTGAGATAGTGGTCAAAGGTATGCCTATCAAATGATAAAAAAAAAAGAAGATATTTTTGGTGAAATGCACTAGGTACGCAACGGTATCAACAAGATGTTGTACAGAGGCCAGCACATCAAGCTACTACAATCTGTCAAATTTCTTTGATAGATTTTCAACTTTATTACAAAAGAATAAGGTTCATATTTAATTGGGAAAATTTGACAGTTAGGTATGGCTTGATGTGCTGGCGTCTGTACATGCAGCGAGCAGCTCTACTTTACGCTAAGGTAAGTACCAACTAACTGCCTATTGCCTGCATTCAATTTTGCTTGACCTTTCGGGCACCTGTATCATAATATAAGTAGGGACCTATATGCGTGTTTTATTACTTTATTTATGTATTTTATTTTATTTATGTGTTTTTACATAAATAAAATAAATTATTACTTATGTACCTACACTAATCAAACCCCTTTTACTTTGAGTGACGTGACGGTGATACAATGTTACAGAATTGGCATTTATGTGATGATACACTGACCTTATGACCTAATTTGAATTGTAAACTGCGTATAGTTAATTAGATTAAAGAATTGTAGATGTTTGACGCTTTCACTGTCATACTCTGTTAATATTGTGACATGAACCTCAACCGGTCTATTCCGTAAACTCTCCCTCGTTAAATTTAGGTGAAGAGTGTTATTTAAAAAAAATCTAAGTTGACTTTAGGTGAATTGAACTTGAGGTGAGTTGTCATCCCACGGACCTACCTATGTGTAATGTAATGTGATGTGGATGTGAAGTATGATTTAAGTTACCTGTTTTAGGTAATGACACACCAAGGCAATTATTTCACATTTTCATTAACTGCGTTAAACCCTTTCTTTATAAATACTGGCCGAAATATGAACCCTAGTTCGTATTCTACATAAGTATTTAACCTTTAAAAACCTATCCTATTGGATGGATAATCTGGGTCTGTATCACAGATATAGATAGACCTAGATAACGCAAGAGCAACTACTTCTCGTGCCTATTTTCGTGTCCAACTTACGATAAAAACTCGTAAGTAAAAAAAATAAAGTAAACGTTTCCTTCCATCGGTACGTCATTTTGTGATTAATATTATGCGTAATTAATTTAAAAAACAATCATCTTTAATCTAATACCCTCAGTAATACCTGGTAATAAGGAAATAAGGAATTATAAGGAAAAACAAAACATTCGTATTACATTGTGACGTCCAAAAAATGGCACACTTGGTTTTCATACAGATCGTGATACTTGCGTTATCTAGGTGGTCTATCTATATCTGTAGTTTGTATCTCTTCCACTGCTCACTCAATATCTCCTTCTCAAGCATAGAAAAAATACACATGACACAGGGTGCGGGTCGGTGCTGACCGGTATGGTCGGCAGTAAATACGACGCTCTTGCGTTTCATGTGTATTCTGCAGCTCTCTCTCTAACTCTCAAAGTTAGAAAATCTCGTAAACGTCATATTTTTACAAATCGTACGTAATAACTTCAGTAATAGGGAAGCTAGACTATTTCCAAACCACTGCAACTAATGTAAGCCAGAATCACCAGTAGCGACCACCAGAAAAGCGCCGAAACAAAGCTCAACGAGTTCCAGAGAAACTTAATCAATCCAAAAAAAAAAAATCAGAAAAAAACAGCGGAGGAGTAAGAAAAAAGAAGATATTTCCCACTTCCCTTATTATCAAGCTGGAGACAGAACAGAACTAGGCCAATAGGCACAAAGGGACGTTTACAACTGGGAAAAGGCCCAGTTGCCAGGTACCACGCATTATAATTGACATAATTAATGGTTGCTAAAAAGCTCAAGGTATTTTTTTGCTGTACCTACCCTCATAAAATGTACACACGGCCAAATAGCACCTAATTATTGGTTTCCAGATATATTTTTACTACACTAGGTAGGTATACACGACAGTCAGGTTTTAAAATCATGAAATAATACAACGAATATTTTTCATTACATATAAAAATTTAATTATCAAGTCAAAGGTAAACTCATCGTTATCACTAATAACAAGAAATATACAGTGTGTTTGGAAAATAGACACCAAAACAATCATAGTTGACTCTTATTGCTAGAGCGTAAAGTTTAAAGTACTTTAGCAAATGATAAAATTAAAGCTAATTTTTCATTTGGTCGCTTCAGATTGAACAACTCCCTCGTCGGTTGAAGGGAGGCGAGCGATTCGAGGAGTCCTCAAGTGAAGCAACAGCTTTAAAATCATTGCAAATACTGCGGAAGCCAAAATACAAAAATATTCAAATTTAAAATCTAACAATCCGATTACAGTATTTATTGCTAAATTAATAACTGATTATTAAATAATAAAATTACAATATATGAACATTTTAAAACTACTAAATAGACTTACGGTATGGTAAGGCCTCTTAATATCAAAATCATAATACAGTATGTTGACGGTGATCGTCATGTCATTGCTCATCAAATTGCTTTGCAGATTTTTTAGAGCAGCATATTTGAAAGTCGTATAACTCTGTACATTCTTTATTTCTAAACTTCATACCGTTCCAATGTATAAAGTCTTTCATGCATAATTATCACTCTTACGAATCAAAGTCCTATATTAAGAGATTCAGTAACAAATTCTATTTGCACGAGGCCTAAAGCCAATGTGAAATCAAAACTTATATTTTAAGAAATTAGATGCTTAACAAGGACTTAATGAATTAGTAATTTTAATTCAAATAATTACTTAAGTCTATATGTACGTTGAACTAGATGGTTTAAGATTAAATTATTAAAATGATAATTTTGACAAGTTGAAAAAAGGCACAAATTCAACATTGGCGGTAGACCTCAACTAAAGAAATGAATAAGACTTAAAACTTTACGTATTACTTTAGCACCACTACTTATTTTAAAATAAGGCTGATAATGATATATATAGGTGGGAATGCCAAATATGAATAAAAGCAATTTTAATACTATTAAGAGAATTTGACAACCACTTTTATACTGACGATGAAGAAGTAGAGACATTTTTAAAAGAAATATAAAAATGAAAGCATCGACACGAAAATGCTACATTTTATTATTCAACTCATGAATCAGACAAAAAAAAATGTAAGGCTATGTTTTTATATATAAAGTTCCTCACATTTCTACAAATAATAAAGTTCCTAAAAGTGATCAACTTTTACAGCGACAGTATTCAAAGTGGTTGTCGCAGGGAGGTGTATTTGGTCCCAATCCGTGCTGAGATGTGCTTCAGTATCAGTGGCCTTGATCGTGAGGCCTAAAGAGGGTACGGCGTTCGCGCAATGAGGCAAACGCAGCGTCACAGGCCTCAGGAACACGAGACCTTGAGGACCGCACATCACTAGTGGGGACAGCATCGCTTCACCTGTTTTTTAGATTACAGTTTTAATCATGTGGATAAAAATTAAAGGTAGTGAGTATGCTGTAGCTGAGTATGTTTTAATGTGCTTTGAGAAACTACACATTGAAGATAGTTACCATTTTGCAGAAAATTGTGGTGTATTTTTTTTTTTATAGATTTAATTCGAAAGCTAGTATTAAATCTGGTTATAATTAATAAAATTGCGTTTAAGGATTTTTTTTGACGGAGTTGTTTCTATAAAGTGTGCAAGGGTATTCTTTGAGTAGGCAGCTAAGGATGTGTTGGGTAGAACACGACATCAAGTTGAACACACAAACACAAATCGCAACACATTAATGCAGTTAGTTAGCAAGCAAAAGCATGAAAGAAAGCAAGGCATGACAGTAATGGAATAAAATAAGTATTTCTTCATATAGGTAGATTTAAAAGATAATAATGAAATATCGAAACGTGAAGACATATAAAGCGATACATTTGGAAAAACAAACAAAATAGACGTCATTAAACATGTTGTACAGTGCACAAATATTAAAACATTATTTTGTTCAAACATACTATCACGATGGATGTAAGTAGCACAGTCGCTGACGTCTTCGCTCTTCGATCTCTAAGTACGAGTGTATTGTGTTGCAGAAACTGCGCAAATATAAATGCAATATATGTTTTATATAACCAATGTTAATCTTATAAGTTAGTTGATATAAATATATGAATGTGGTATGGTATTAAAGCTACTGGAACTAATGTGCATGAATAATTATGTACATTGTATGAAAATATAAGAAGGCATTATAGGCAGGTTATACCATTAAAACTAAACCAACCGACTAAAATCTAGAAGATGCTAGTTTAAATAAAGACTTAGTCCATAAAAATGCTTTTCATGCAATATCGTGCGATAAATATTCAAATATACATAAAATAACATTAATTGTGTATCAAATCCAAAACATCGAATCTAATATTCGAGAGAAAATTTCGAACAACAATCACAATTCCCAATCCTTGTGCAATATTTCCAGATTCCAATCCATTCGCAAATATTAAAATGCCAATTAGTATGTGCAGACTACGACACTACAAGGTTTTAACGCGTGCTTCGTTACAAAAGCCTTTACCGTTGTCCATATCGATGGGAGGTCCCCCCACTCGCTGGCTCAGTCGCGGGTCTGACACCGTAAAGTAGATCTTTTGCTTGATTCCCGGAGCAATCGCTTTTGGTGGTATTATTAATGAGACGCCCCATTGCCTATCCTCCAGCACCCCTCCTTCGCTATCAAATATTCCCCATGTTGTATGTGGTCCATCAGGCTCTACTTCCTCTGGTTTGCTAGTACTAGATTCGTTAGCATCAGACGTTGATGGTATTACTGTAGTGTTTTGTTGAATTACAGTCGTTTCATTTTGACTCGCGGACATGTTTTGAGAGTTGTCTTCACTCGTCTCTGGACTGTTTTCCAGTATCTGTTCGCAGAATGTCACACTTCTGCTGGGTTTAGTAGTCCGATCATGTAAATCTTGTGACGCGTAAGGAGTACTTTGAGGCTTATTCTCAAAGTTCATACTACACTCTGACGCGTAATGTGTTTCCATAGATGTGGTCGATTCATAAGGCACTGGAGAAGTGGTAACCTTTAGAGCGTTAGAAATGTGATCAGCTTTTCCATGCAATCTAGGTGCATACATTGGTTCACCTTTCAAAATGCTGCTTTCCATATTTTTAGATTTTTGTTTCTCTGCATCTGTTTTTGATTCCGTTAGGCGGAGTTTTGAAAAATCGATTTCTTGGAATGTTTCACTTTCTTTACCACTCTCAGCCTCTGCTTTGGTCTGATACACAGGTTCTCTGCGAGATAAGTGATTAGCATCACCAAGCTCGTATGGGCTGCTTCTTGCGCTACTGCTACTACCATCTTGTTCTTCAGGTTGTGCCACTTCTTTTGTTTCTTGTTGAGACTCGTATATTACACTCTCTTTCAAATCTCTTTTTGACACATAAAGAGGTTCCCTTATTTTAGATGAATCACTTTCATTAGCTTCCTTTCTTGTTTGATAGATCATTTCCTTTTTGGCCTGATTTCTTTGCTTTATTATTTCAAGTTTTTCTTCCAACCTTATACTGTAACTAGACTCTTTTTTAGCCAGTAAAGCTGCTTTTTGCGACAAAATTTCTTGTTTAGACACGTAAGTACATTCTGCAGAGGCTGGCCTTACATCCGGTCTCATATCCATCATTTCGTGGCGTGTGCCATATTGTGTATCAGAGCAACTAGATTTAACTTCCGCTCGCGTGGCGTATGGTGATTCGGTTTGACCCAGCCTAGCCATCATTTCGGTTCGTGTAGCGTACGGAGGCTCGCTCATACATTTGCTCATAGGTGATATCCGCCCAGGAATGTTCACTGGCGTCAGTAACCTTCTATCTGGCCTCACACCATAATGATTTTCATTCCAGGACGTGCTGGATGGCGGATCGTATGTCCTTTTCCCATACAGAGGTTCTTTACCAGAACCATCCATTCTTTGCTTCAGCATGTCTTCTTTTGTGCTGTAAGGAGATTCGGAGAATCTCTGTCGTAACATTTCTTCTTTAGTCGCATATGGACTATCAGGTGTTAGTCTCGTTCGTAACATTTGCTCTTTACTCGAATACGGCGATTCACTATAAAGAGAATCAGATTGATTAACAATCTCTTGTTTATTTGTGTATGGACTTTCTGAAATTAGTTCATTTCTAGTTGCGTATGGACTTTCTCTGGTACATTCTTCCCTAGAGGCGTAAGCGCTTTCTCTTACGCATTGAGCCCTTGTGGCATATGGACTCTCTCTTATGCATTCATTTCTAGTAGCGTAAGGGCTTTCCCTGATACATTCAGCTCTCGTAGCATAAGGGCTTTCCCTTGCACATTCAGCCCTTGATGCATAAGGGCTTTCTCTTGCACATTCAGCCCTTGATGCGTAAGGGCTTTCCCTTACACATTCAGCTTTTGTAGCATAAGGGCTTTCCCGTATACATTCAGCTCTTGTCGCATAAGGATGATCCATTAAAGGCATTTCCAATGTTTGCCGATTTCCATACGGATTTTCAAAACTTTGATTGGACATTTCAGACCGACTCGCGTAAGTGTTATCTGTAGAAGTATCATAAAGAGAAGTGTAAGTCCTTCGAGGCTTAGGAATAGGATCGTAAACAAAATGTTCTTTGCTTTGGTATATCGGTTCTGGAGGTAGCGGTTGTGTGGGGTGAAATGGTTCATGTTTAACTTGCTGTTGTCTTTGGTAGATGGGGTCTATTTTGGTAATCATATTAAAGCTGGATGTCTGTCCGTATATGCCTCTCCTATTATACTCTATGAGAGAATTCTGTCTACGCAACAGCGGGGTAACTTTCGGTTCTGTTTCAATGTCACACATGGAGTTCTGTCTTCTCAGGCTCTTCATGACTGGTTTGGCGTCATAATCTCTGACGGTACAGATAGATCCGTTTCTCTCATCGCAAAACGAACTCTGTCGTTTCAGGATTGGCTTCAATACTGGCTTTTCGCAAGAGGACGAGTTGCTTCTTTGCAACATCTGGTTCCTAATTTGCTGGTTTCTCATGTGTATACTCATATCACTGAGGTCAGATTTCTCTCGTCTTAACATCGGCATTTGTGGCATGTTGGGTCTCTGTTGCAAGTCACTTTCACACAGTGACTTTTGCCGAGACACCTTTTGTGAATTTTTCGTTTTCGAACGGAACAGATCGAGGACAGCGTTTTTAATGAACGATGGCTTTTTAGATAATTTCTTTTTAGTTTTTGGTGAGAACGTCTCGTCGCGCTCCACACTTGAGTTCATGGCATCTGATGAACTGCGGACACCCACAACCAAACACCCTCTTAGTAACTCAATGATAGATAGTTTGGACATATCAGATGGTTCAACATAATTACATGAAACTGTATGAAGTACAGGAAAGAAGACTAATAAATAAATGGAACAATATTGAAATCTCTGAAATGTCCCAATGAGCATGACAATTTTCAAAAGATGAATTTTGTGATTCTAAACAAAGCATATTGAAATAATGGTTCGAAAATATCTAAGAAACATTGATACTAATACTTCAGAAAGAAATACGTGATAAATAAATTGGAAAGTAAGGAAAGTTAAAAAGAAGATCAAATTAGACGTAATTCATAAGAATAGGTACATATTGAATCGTATAAAGGAAGTACAAGAGATAAAGAACTTAATTCAATATGCTTTTATAAATCGTCAAGTTGCACTAAAATGCAGACACGCACTGCCAATAGTTTGTTCCGAAACAAACAACTAGATACTTCTAATAGATTACATTGTTATTACAATTTACAGACTAACGCCCCGATATAGAGATATATGTTACAAAAATATATGTATAAAACTGTTTATAATACCACATACAATACCATAACTAATACTGTGGCCCGACAAGACATTGTTAGTCGTTTGTGAAGCGATTGGTGTTTGCATGTTAGAGCAAATTGTACAGGGGCTGATAAAAATCTTTGAAGAGATGACAAATCTGAATGAGATTTCAGAAACATGCATTTTGTAAAAGAGAATCATTAATGTTGACATGTTTTGTGGAATTGGAGATGTTTTATTGGGAACTATAGTGTAAATACACGCAGATGGAAAGTGCAATGTGGAAGAGCTTACCTTAAATTGTGCATGTGTTGAGGTTTCCTGTAAAGTTCGAACGCTGAGCCGCGTTGCTCTCTACTACCTGCTAAATCTGCAAATAATATTGAAGGGAAGGTGAACCAAACTGGGTAGTCATTGGTAACTATGTATCATAGCAACAATATTATATAGATAATCTCAATTGGTTATCAAATTGTATGAATACTACTAGTGTTTTTGTGAAACTAGCACGCTATTCACCTCTTCAGCGGATACTGTGTTCAAATCTTTATTTCCATCCATATTGTATACATACGGGTAGTAGGTAAGTATTAATTTTAAAAAACTAAAAAAAAAAAAAAATATGTACCGCAATAGTAATGGTGTTTTATATTTATAATTAATGAATTGATAAATTATTGATTATGAATTAATTAATTGATTGATTATGAATTGATGAATTGGTGTATTATTATTTTTATTTTCATTTTATTAATGTAATGTAATGTAATTTTCTTCTTCAATGTTATTGTTCTACATGGGTTAAATACCTGAAATTAATTTTATTTTTTATTTATTTATTTATATATTAATAAATAGAAATAATTATGTGCCCTGTAACTGTATAGGCACAGCAAAATCCATACCAATATTGTAAATGCGAAAGTAACCCTGTCTGTTAAGCTTTCACGACGAAAGGGCTTAACCGATTTTGATAAAATTAATGAACTATATTTTTTTAGGCTCTGTAGTTTCAGAGATCAGAGTGGGGGGAATGGTCACTTTTCGTCTTTTTTCATGAATAAAATCAAAACTATTTATTTTATAATAATAACAAAAAAATATTGAAATCCTCATAACGAGCCCTCTCATTTGCTATATGACACAGTAAGGTTAGCGAAACTTTTTTTAATTTTCTAATTTGCCCCCGAAAATTACTCTTATTTAAAAAATAATATTTACTTTGCACATCTGTTTTAGGTCATAGGTTTCCTGATTTGGTCCAGTAGTTTCGGAGCAAACTGGCTGTGAGAGACGGACGGACAGACAGACGCACGAGTGATCCTGTAGGGGTTCCGTTTTTTTTTGTACGGAACCTTATAAATTGAACTCATGTAGTCGCTCCATGTATTCAGCTGCGTCCGGTTGGTAACTGACCCCGACATACATAGTTGGAAAAGGGTAGGCAGGTGATGATGTAATAAACCATAAGCTAACAGCTTCCTTTATAAGGTTTTTTATTTTTTTATTTCTTTATCTGAGACGCATTTATAAAAGTGATGAGTACTTACCTAAACTTTGTTATGTTTTCTTTTTTTTTAAACTTAGTGTTCGACAACTTCGAGAGTATCGTTCCCAACAACTACCGGTACAGGTGGAAAACACACAGAAATGAGAGACATACTCTTATTTCTGTGTGTTTAATAATTGTAACTGCACTTTACTGTTGTAATTAAAGTAAATAAATAACTTCTTCGTTATCTTTCTTTAAGATTTTATTTATTTATTTATACTTTATGCAAATTGTATTCTTCTGAAAACTACATTATAATACTATCGTTGATTGCCTTACCTATAAGATGTGGATTGTGTGGTAGGTTGATAGCCCGGTGGTGTGATGGTGGTCCTGAGTAGGGCGGTGACTGCGGTGGCATTTGACCACCGTACATGTTTTGCTGAAATTTGTACCGTTCGATAAGAATAATGTTGGTGTCTTTCGCTCAAGTACCTAATCGTTACTCCTTTATTTCAGGTTAAAGCTAATGTTTTTCATAAACCAATTTCTCAATGTCAATCTTGCTTCCCAGATTTCACTTGTTTTTTATGGACCTAATGAAGTGGACTATATAGATACCGGTTGGTTGACGATCTCTGGGGGGAGGCCTACGTTCAGCAGTGTACGGCAATAGGCTGATAAGATGATGAAAATATAAGTGCCTTGACCTATGGGCTGGCCTAAGACAGAGCTAAGCATTGCCACACCACATAGAAATGACATGTGGAAGAATTGTTGAATGCTATTTTGTTTTTACATTTATGAATGAAACGACGTCGAGGAAGAATTGTTGATGCTATTTTGTTTTAGTTTTTATATTTAATTGTAATAGATTATCTCACTTATTAACCCCCCCCTTTAATTAAAAACATAAAACTCAAGACACGCTTAACCGTCAAAAACGTATGGTTAAACAGACGTTAATCATTACTTAACTCAAAGCTGTTTCAAAGTCAAACTCAAAGTTAGACTTCACGCACAAAGGGTACAAAGGCGGACTTAATGCATTAGGCATTCTCTACCAGGTAACCAAGAGTGATGAAGAGATAACATGGCAAGCCATACCAAACTGACAATTTTTCCCAATTGAATATGAACCTTACTCTTTAGTGATAAAGTTGAAAATCTATAAAAGAAATTTGACAGATTATTGTAGCTTGATGTGTTGATTTTCATGAAATGGTTAAGTGTTTTGAGTGCAATTTACTCGTAGGTACATACCTGTTGATAATTATTGTGAGTATGCGGCCTATGAGACGGTTGCGAGTGTGAGTGCTGGTGCGAGTAGTGTGGGGAGCCGGGGAACCCGCCCGGCGCGGCCTGCCGGGGGCCTGGCGGGCCCGAAGGTGGCGGGGGTTCCATACTCTGCTGGTGCAACAGGAATTACATAATAAGGACTGCAAGCAATAACTGGATACAGGTAAGGACTGTGCATGCATGAATAGGTTACTTCTAGGCAAGCGTGCTCCATCTTAGACCGTATCATCGCTTCCCATCAGGTGAGATAGTGGTCAAACGTATGCCTATCAAATGATAAAAAGAAGCAAATTTATAAAAATATTTGATAATCATTCATTCAATTGTCATATGAAAATACCGAGGCTTTACCATTTTTCTTGTCGATGTAAACCTTGCATACCTTGGTATTACAAGTTGCCTATTCAAATACAGGAAAATTGTGTCTTGTGATTATTTTACCAATAAATGTGTTTATCAGTGGAGGGCCCATACCCATAAAAAGAACAAGTACTGGGTTCAGGGTTGTTGCAGATAAATCGTATTATAATTAATACGATTTTATTTTAAATTACCATATTTTATTTTTCAACTCTATTAATATAGAGTTGAAAAATAAAATATGGTAATTTCATTGGCTAAACCAATTAACCTTTTTCGGATTTAGACTCTATGTATGCAAATGCAATGACAAATGCCATTGTGGATCAATTATCTTAATGTCGATTTATTTAGTTATTTTAATAGTAAAAGGCAAATTAATTGCTACAAAAACACTAAATTCGAATGTTAGAAAAAATCATCATTTAATAAAACCCCAGTAAAACACAAAAAAGCAAAATTGCTTATCTAGACGACATCATTGATCATAGTACATTCTTACCCCATTTCGTGGATGGTGCGAGTTGTCAGGAGGCCTGTAGTGTTTGGGCTTGGGAGGAGGCACGGGCTTGTAGGGCGGCACGGGGGCTCCGCCGCGGCCTCCGTAGTCCGCTTGAGACGCAGAGTTTGTACGCCCACTGAACGAAATTTAATATTTTATTTTTATCAGAACTAAAGCTGCAATGACCTCAATTTAGCTATTTTTGTAATTGACGTTATGAAGATGACTTAATTAATCGAAACAAAAAATTTGTTAATAAAACTTTGTCTACAGATTAACTATTATAAACAAGCAAATTGCAATGTTTTTGCAGTTTTTTTGTGTAGCCTTTCGGAAACCGGTTTTCCTAAAAGCTTGACCAAAACAATTGCTGATAGATTGTCCAACTCCTGACATGTAATTGGAACTAAAATAGCGATTTGTAATTCTGGTAATCAAGTTTGACAATCTGACAGTTTTTTGTCTTAATTGGGCTTTCAGAAACCGGGTGTCAAAACAAATCATCATCTGCCTAGCCTTTCTTCTTTTTCTTGTTTCGTTTCGTTTCTTTCTGCCTTTTCCCAAGTATATGGGGGTCGGCTTCCAGTCTAACCGGATGCAGCTGAATACCAGTGTTTTACATGGAGCGACTGTCTGGGGTCTAGACAAAATCCTTTTTCTGTTAGCGTTAACGCCAAAGGAAAATGCAAATGCATCACGCGACATCTAGTAAGCAAACGTCAATTCCATACAATTCGGAAAAATCATTTCCTTTGGCGTTAACGCTAACAGAAAAGGAATTTCCTATCGGACCTCTAAAACCCAGTTTCTGGGTAACACGATATCCCTTGGTAAGACTGGTTGTCAGACTTTCTGGCTTCGACTATACCCATAACGACTGCCAAAGATCTACAAATGACAGCCGGGACCAACGGCTTTACGTGCTTTCCGAGGCACGGAGGAAACTCGGTATGACAGTGATGGTCACCCATCCACAGACCGACCGCGGTTAGCGTAGAAACTTTTGGCCAATCGACCTGTACGGCTTTAACTTAGCCACGAGCTCCTCCAAAACAAATCACGTAGGTATAAAAGTCAGCAAAAGAAAATATACCTACATATAATTTTTTGTTATTTTAAGACACCTAGATTTAAACTCACCTGTATTTGGCATGGTCATTGGTTGGCACATTAGGCAGCGACGGTCCCCGCGCGTGCATGGGCGTGTGTGGACTGTTACCGTTCATAGGCGGAGGCCTGTTTGTTTGAGGACTTCGGTATTCAGGAGGCCTAAAAAAACAAGGGTGTCACTAAGTTCACTTATTAGATACTAGCGGCTGCTCCAAATTGTCATGGTTGCAAATATTTAAGTACTACGTAAACGCAACGCAAACGCAAAAGTGTTTAAAGACAAATCTCGAACAGAAAAATGCTTGAAAAGTGAGAAAGTGCCTTGGGTACATGATTGCATCATAATTTTAAGATAGATAATAAGTCAATTCAATTGCGAGAGCCCTGGCACCCAAAACACAAGGTAAATCTTATCTTGAGTGCCAGTGTTCATTTAAATTAGTATTTTTATAATAAGTCCAATTATTTGTTTGAACTTTTATGCAACTTGATATCGAAATAAAGTATATTCTGAATTATTCAGATCACTATAACATTGATAAACTGATTCGGTTGTATTTTTTGGCCAAAAATACAGGATTTTTAATTTTTACAATGATTTTATTGCTCATAGATTCGATTGATCATTGTTTTGCTGTCTATACCCAAAGTAAATATACAATATTTAACATTATCATGCTCACTGTAATACATACTTTTTGTTGTATCTAATCATTTTTAACACTTTATTTTACGTATCACTAGTTTTATCAAACAACTCATTTTTGTCACACGAAACAACGCTCTCAACTACCAAATCTAAACTACCTTAAAATTACAATGATAATGCAGTGATGGCACACTGTGAAAGTAGTTACAAGTTGCTGGTCCATTGTCTGAGAGCTATTGTAAGTTGGTCAGTTGACTCTAACCTTTTTTGGGATTAAAAGGTGTATTGTTTCTTTTTTCTTCTGAATAGCGTGGTATTTAAACATCGGAATGGTATAGTGTTACATTTAGAATAATTTACAAATAATTAAATAGGTCAATACCTAATATAAACTTTTAATAGGTATGTTTTGTTTGTGTATAATATATTATATTTCTATGTCATTGACAGCAAAACATAGCGCAGAACAAAATTTATTTAAGGCAAGCACTTTGCCCGCGACTTCGTTCGCGTGTATTTTCTCAAGGATCCCTAATTTTTGCTAATGAAATATAGCCTATAACACTCAGGGATAACGTAGCTCCCTATTGGTAAAAGAATTTTTGAAATCGGATGAGTAGTTTCGGATATTACCCCCTCCATACAAACTTAAAAACTAACAAACAAAGGAGTTGTTTCAAAATGTATGGAGCCTGGGCCCAGTCCTTGTACACCATACTTAATAATAAGGAAACACATTTTAAACAGTTCTCAACCGTCCAATTAATTTAAAATAGCTTTGTGAGCAGGTAAAACACAAGAAATTGCACTTGAAATTGCAACACACAACAAAAAGCAGTCATGGCGGTAAGCTGTCATTTTGATTGATTAATGACGTTTGACATTTATAATTCTGATTTTCTGCGTCGATTTGTGGAACACCGTTTCTTTCCCATCTGTTTACCTGGCTAAACAGATGGGAAAGAAACGGTGTTAAATTCAAAAAAACGAAAGGGAGGTTGTTGTAAAGTACTCTAGAAACTAGAAATAAAACGAGACGAAAGTGACTGAAGTGAGACTGTTGTGACACTGACAGCTGACAGTTCTCTTTCTATGATCAATGGTCGATCTATGGTTTATAGAATAGTTAAATCTGAGTGACGCCATGTTGAAAATCCATAAAAATTATTGTTAAATTATCAATTTACTACCACAACAGTATACATTTAAATGAATTATCTGTATTTTTCCCGGATTCTACGGATTTTTCTCTTTTTTTTTAAGTGGTGTACATAGACTGGGCCCAGTATGAAACATGTCCTTTTACAACAAATATTAGTATAGATACTTGTTGCAAACAGCTATGTATAACAAATAAATAATTCTATTATTTTTTAAGTCGTGGCCTGGTTTCCAGTCGGCGAGTACTATCTAGACACCAATTAAATTGCAAAACAGAATAAAATTCCAGGCAGGTAACCTGAACTCGGTAAGGTGATAAAACTGACCTGTAATTATTATCTGGACTTCTGTAATCAAGTGAGTTATGTTCGTGCGAATTGGAATTCCGTTGAGGACTCTGTGTCATGTTACTCTGTGACATTGCCGTTGGGTTCGGTGGCGGTGGAGGCTCCATTTTGCTGTAAATCAAAATAAGGTGTAAATATTTGTTGTCACTCATCTTCATCATCATACGTCAACTTTTAGACGCCCACTGCTGGGCATTGGTCTCCCTCAAGGGAGGGGGGGGTTCAGCCGTAATTGTTATGCTTGGCCGATGCATGTTGGCGAACGAAGTAAGTGTTATGGTACTCAGAGGGACGCTGCTCCCCATCCTCTGGTCAATATCCCTCTGTCGCCTTCTACGACACCCACGGGTAGAAATGGGGTGGTGCTATTTGCGGCCGGCACCCACGACTAAACAAGGCCTTTTTGTCACTTGTGTTAAGATTCAGTGTAACTATAGATTATTTAAGTAGTTTTTAAGACTAACTACTCAAATGTCCACGTCATAATTCTGACTTTCTTTCGTTTTATTTAGTAAACGTTGAAAACACTAGAATTTTCTTCTGTGACTCACATACATAAACTGCCAGTCCCGGAACAACTCCCTATGGTCCATACAAATATTTGTTCCTTGCAGAAGTCGAAGCCGAGACACTCAACGCAGCAGCCAATCGCTTGCCACCAGCCGTGCCGTTAAACTTGGGAGGAAGTGGAAGGTTATCTACTTACATAGAAGGAGGTGCAACTTTAAGGTCATCGGGTGCATTTGGTGGGAGGCGACACGAGCCTGAACCATTGTTAGAAGCACCGCTGTAGTCGTACGATGGAGTGCCGTCGTATGAACCCTGCTATGGTAGAAAAATATCAATTAAAACACTTTTAGGTTTTAATGGAAATATGTTTAAAAATAAACAAAAAAAATTGTTAATTAAAAATGTATATTATAATCTGTATGAGTTTTTTGATAAAGAATAATATTTATTATCATCCTAATTTATTAAAATACTATTGCATATCCGACTTCGGTAGACTGTTAAAACTAAAAATTTAATGTTTATTAATAAGAACTTAAACAGTTATGCAGTAAATATATCTTTATCTTTAAATCCGTACTAATATTATGAATGCGAATCTGAGTTACGGCTAAACTAAACTACTAAACCAACGTTGTTGTAATAGGGTATTTTACTCTATATGAGAAAAAATCTATAAATATGTTATTGAGACAGTTTAGGGATAAAGAAATCGGAAAATGTAAGTTTTAGTTCATAAAATAACAAAACAAATTTTTTAATTCAATTCAAAGTTTTCAGTATTTTTTTTCTGTTATAAAACACCGTGAAATAGTAACGGCCATGTTGTTACGCCATACGGCTGTATAAACAAAAAATTGTCAACTGTCAGTCAACCGATTGGCGTAATATAGGCTTTGTACTTTTATTATTTTCGTAACCAACGTATTTTTTTCATTATTACACCTATTACAAAATATGCTTTTAATTATTTTTAAATGATATACAATTATCATATTTTATTTAATATGAGCTCATTTGATACAAAACGAACTGACGTCATTTACGCTAAGCAATATGGCGCCCAGTAAGAGGCGTTTTCGTCAAACTACGCGCGAAATTTGAAACTTTAAAATTTAAATGCATTTTTATGGCACTTACCGATTGAATAAAAATTTTGTGTTTTTTTGGTGGCATATTAGCACTACAGAATTACATTGAGATACTTTTCAAAAATGGGTGTAATACCCTATTTGGCACACAATAAGCTTGAACCCCAAGAACTTCTTATAAATACCGCTCGATTTCGTCTGCATTGCAGACGAAGTCCGGGCAAAAGCTAGTACCTACTATTTCTAAATATATAAAAGTATCTTCTATCCGTGACTTCGTCTGCGTAGACTTCAGAATGGGGCTGACAAGTGAAAGCTGATTTTAGATGGCGCCACCACTGTACGAACCCTTGTCATTGAGCGAGACAACTTGGGATTTTTTATTTACGTTGATTTTTTGTCAATTTTCTGCTTAAAAACATGCACGGCACATGTATTTCACTTCAAAATGAGTGAGTGAGTTAAAAGAAGAGTTAAGAAAAAGGTGCGCCTCTTTATGTGTAAGTTTCTCATCTCGTGGAAACTGGTGGCCACCTATTTCGTTACAATTTGGTACACAACATCTAAGCATTTCCTCAATAATGGTGTCTAATTTTGAAATCAATAACTAATTTCATACAAAACTGCTTTCTCTTGGTCTTTGCGCTACTAGCGCTACTTTGACAGTTGTCGGCCCCATTAAGTCTAAATCCTAAATTATTCCACGGGAACACAAGAACTCGATAAAAAATATCTTAGTGTTAAGTGAGATTCAGTTAGATCAATATCTAGACGTGTGCTATCTATTCAGCCGTTTAAACGTGAATAGTAACAGACATCATACATCCTCACAAACTTTCGCCTTTATATTACTACTAATAAGATGTCACTAACTAGATACCAAAACGGATAATATGACTGTAATTCATTTAATTATTGCCATTTTATACTGTACACCGCACATGGCAGAGCAGTGCGGTCGTACCTTATGCTACATATATTTATTTAGGGACGAACAGGGATGTCGATTCACAACAAAATAATTAAGGACAACTATATCCACTGACCGGATTAGAAGCATGCCGATGCCTATCCAACGATCCCTGTCCTTGACTAGGCTGTATTATCATACTCGTTGGCCGCGCAGTGTATGTCGCTGCCTCATCGCTTCCCGGGTCTTTAGGAGGCCCGAATAGACGCTCTTGAGCACTTGGGCGATTTCCCTGGAAGAAGGAATACTTATAGAACTTTCAAAGGGAACAATGTTCTGTTTGTAGATTAGTAGATTGACTGATGTATCATATGTTGTTTATTCTGTAACTACCTATTGTATTAGATACACGTGTGGTGTTCGTTGGATGTAGTAAATCACTAGGTATCACATTACTATCACTACATATTATAAAATAAAGTTGAGTTTGTGTTTTGAGAGAAAGAAAGATTGCCCTCGCAGATAAGAAGATCTACGTTTTTCCGGAATGCTTAGCAATTTCTAGCAACAATTACGCGGACGATGCCGCGTTTAAAATTTAGTAATACCTACATAAAATAAAATATAATCCTTTTTAATTTCTACTTTTTTATAAAAAAGATCGATTACCAAAATTCTTTCATTTCACTGATATAAAGTTAAAATGTTGCCATCCCAAGTATAGAGCACTTTTTATATCAGAAAATAAAAACACGGATCCTGAAAATCTCCATCCAAATGAAACTGTAAGTGGATTTTGTAAGACGTAAGATTTTATAGTGGGTCCCAGCAATCGGCTAGCAACATAGTGGACCATCCGAGACCCAGGCGAAGATGGCGGAATACGCTGCTTACAAGTAGTATTGATCTACGCTAGTTCAGAGCCTGTAGACAAAATCCCTTTTTTGTTAGCGTTGACGCTAGCGGAAAAATCAAATTGGATACAGTTGACATATTTACATCACGTGACGTCTGGTAAGCAAACGTCAACTCTATACAATTTTTCCGTTGGTGTTAATTCAATTCAATTCAATTCAAATTATTTATTTCAGATAAAATATACATCACATAAGTCAAATATAAATTATCCATAATTGGGTGAAATTCATTAATTAATAAATAACATTCATAAAACATACAATAATGATAATGATAATACACGCACACATACACACTAAATTAGGAACGTGGAACGTCTGACATGTTGTTTCGTTAATGCTAACAGAAAGGGATATTGTCTATAGGCCCTGGGCAGAGAGTTTTGGAAAGGAGAAAGGGAGGTATTTTCCCTGTACTGGGACAACACAGGAACAATTACTTACAGAAGTGTGTCGTAGATTGTGTGGTGGCCGGCCGGGAGGTGGGGCGGGCAGCAACACACCGCCCGCTGGGCGACCCACCGATCCACGCGGGGGCAGCTCTGGTACTGACAGAAACAATGCTTCATTATACAGGTGAACACTAAAGCTTTGCACGACTGTAGTGGAGTAGAGTCACCAATCAATTAACATAATTTTGTATATCTATCCATGTTTGTTGTTTATCTATATGTGTATGTATTTGTGTATGTATATCAGTTGTCTGACACCCATAGTACTAGTTTGGGGTCAGATGGCCTTGTGTGAAATGTCCCCACATATTATTATGTCAAACGCGATGCCCCCACAGATTTTGTATGGCAATTTATACTTATGACGTCACTTTTAGTTATTCATTTTGTCAACTCATAAGGCTGACTATTTATTGATTTGAAAGCAACTAAAAAATCAACTTTCCTGTAAATTGGAAATAATTCGGGTTTTCAGGGCTAAAATCAAGTGTTCTTTTTTTAAGTAGATCTGTTTTGGAATTATCGATTATGGTGTCATCTACCTAATAGATACATACTTATTAAATATAGTAATTTGGAAATAAGATAAAGAAATTTTGCAAACCTGAATGAGCCAATAGATAGTATATGTCATAATTTATTATAACATCTCGATTCCGACAGTACATAATTTGCCATTCAAATAAGAACTTTAAATCGTGTACGTTATTTTTTTTAATGAGAAGATGAAAAAGGTGTGCAATTAATGGCTACAAGCATTTAAATAACTAACGAAACGAGAAAGGAAAACAGAGATTTAATTTTTTTGTTATTCGTAAATTCTCTAGTAACTTCTTTTACCTATTTTCATAATATAACGAACTTACCGGTTCCATACAGCGGTGAGTGTGGTGGCGAGTGAGTCATAGGATTGCACTGGTACGGCGGCGCTTCATTATTGCCCAGACTATGACTCTGATTGTGGTTCACCCCATTCGTCGGAGCTCCGTTTGTGGTCGCTGAGAAGCCGTACTTACTGTCGCCGTAGCCACCTTGCTGTTAGTCGAAATTTATTTTATCATTTTTTAAGTCAAACGTGCTTGAATATGGAGAATTTAGAAGTGGAACTTTGTATTGAAAAATGGAACAGAATTTGTATGAAATGATCATCCATGTCATTTAATCGGAACTTATTAAAACGTGGTGAAACATGCCCTTAGCCTTATTTACAGATGAATAAAATAATCCTTTACTGTTACGCAATGAAGCTATTAATTTAAGAGAGATTAAGCACACGAATTTAGTCAGTTAGGGACCCTAATCCATTATAATGGTTTGAAAAATTATGTTACAAGAAACATACAAAATGATCAAGTAATTTTGTCTGACATTACACAAAAGGAAATTCTCATTAACTAGATCCGACATCTGCATTATTTATATTCCAGATAATTGATTTTCTACTTTAAGATCAAGTTGGTATACCATATTTGGACAAAGCACAATAAATCACACAAAATACAGATGTGAGATACAAACCGTATAAGGTGGTGGCACAGCGTCGGCCATATGATTGATATCGTCGTCACGGTCCATGTTATCTTGAGTCGTTGCTATTGAGGGATCAGAGGACGACTTGACGAGTCTCGGAGCCGGCGGAGGACTCACTTCCAAGTCACTTTCAGGACTCGAAGCATACGAGAGTCTATTCTCAGTACTCGACGACATTGAGAATAAAAAGTCGTCCGATAACGGTTCTGGCCTCTGTTCCGCCATTCCAAATGTTTCGTTTACGTGTTTCACAGCATCCGGTAGGGTAGGTTATGGAATGGGGTGACAAGACAAGACAAATGAATGATTGCATTTAACACAGTACAGAAACTAAAAACGGGGTTTAGCGTCTGTCAATGATTAATGGGTTTTTTTTTCTGGATTTTTACACACTTGATAATCGACATTCAAACGAATTATTTCATTGAAAAAAAAGTTGGAACACAAATGAATATTCAAGTTTGACCGAGGAGGCTTTAGGCATACCAAATAACTAAATGATTTTTAAAAACGTTAAATTAGTATTTTGAACATCGATTTAATAGAACACAGGTGGTATTTAACACTGGTAACTTGTGAAAATATTTACAAAACAAAAACACACTGGCAGTAAATCTTTTTCTAAAATATAACAATAGAACAAACAAAATACATATAATAAAAAGTAGTGCCAGAAGCAAAATTAACAAAGCAATTTTCAAGCAGCCAATATACAAATAGTAAGCTAAGAAAATAAAATAATGAATACTTGTGCTAAATCTAAAATGGTAACTTTGGTTAACTTTGTTGGAACTATCATCTCTTCTAAACATACCCTAAATGCTGTTCAGAGATCGGTTTACTGACGACAGGATGGACATCTCTTTCTGCTTCCGATTTACTTTCATTTTCTATTTTCTCAATCTCTTCTAACTTTAGAGTAGGAAGAGATAAGTTTCTATACTTATTTAAATTTCTACCAGAAGGTATAGGTAAGGTTCGCGCTTCGCTAAACCGTCCCGGGACACCTGGGGAATTTTCACTACATTTACAGTTGGGGATTCTACAAATTTGTCTCAACGGTCTTTCTAGAGTTTTAAATAAAGGCTTCGGATTCTCTTTCTGAAGTCGCGCTTTCCATTCAGGGACTTCATTTATCTTTCTTATATCATTATCCGTTTGGAAAAAGGAAGCTGGTCTGTATTGGTCTGACATTGGAACGACTGATGATGGTCTTTGAACATTTAGAACTGGTGACCTACTAGTCGTTTCGAGAACGCTATATGGTCTAAAAGTTTGAGGAGGGTAAATATTACTTTTGGCAAATATATGTGAGAGTTCAGGGCTCGCATTTAACGGAGTCTTCAATTTTGGATTGTTCTTTCTTTGATAATAATTCTGCCTTTCATCGTAGGGGTAGTTGGCTAAAGTATGTCTGTTTTTATTAGTCTGGTAAGTATTTGGCACACTGTAAGCGTTGTTAGGCATGCATGGGGTTAAGGTTTCAGAGTAGTAATAAGGTACTACATGATTTCTGTTAGCGTCATACAGATGGTCGTGATGTTTAGTGCTGGGGTTAAGATTCAGAGGGGGCAGGTTCTGAGGTGAACTGACAGGTCGTTGGGGGGACTGAGGGTACATGTTCAAAGGATAGGAGATGGGATAAAAGGCGGGGTACGGCGATGGAGGAATGGGGAAGTATATGTCCGACACCATTTCAACGTGCTATACCGCCGCAAGACAGAACAGAAACGAATTGGTTAATATATAATGTTTTATGATCATAGAAATGTGGATACAACTAAATTTGAAAATATTTAGGACTTTGAAACAGAAAGTTTTCTCTTGATTTAAGCAATATCAGTTTTATGATCTTTCCTATAGGGAAATAAAATAAAGATGAAATAATAGTGGTATCCACATTTTAGACGCTGATTAAATAAAGTATAATAATATAAAGGTTCTAGGATACATTGAGAGCACATAAAATTTACCAAATGCACCAAATTGCCTTTACCAAGCAACCATCTTGAAGCATGATGCGTTTACTGTTGTAATACAGAATACGTTAACATTTAGAAATGAATCCCGGACAGAAATGGATAGAATTATATGAACAGAAATATATGAAGTGAGTATGTTTAATTATAAAACAAGTGATTGTCGATTCTAGTAATATAGCTAAGTACCACTATCTGCTAGCAGTGCTAGCCTGCTGATATTAATCTGATATAAAGTTCCTAAGCTTTTGCTCTTTCAACCAACCAAACAGAACAGCTATTAGAAGCGTGAAATGACAGAAGATTAACTTTCTCTTGTGTTGTGGCCGTCAAAATGCTTAACAGGACATTAGACGAAACCGTGATTGGCCCTTTCAGAAACCGGTTGTACTTTAATCAGAATTGAACACCACGATTCACATAAAACTTCAAAACTAGAAATCGATCCTTGTTTTACAACTAAACGCTCAACAACATCCTTACACATAACCCAAATATCTTGAATTTCACTTTAATTTTATTTAAAATTCTTACCTTGGTCTCTGACACCCATAGTTGTTGCTGTTGCGTCCTTTGTATCAAGTCTATAAGTTTGCTGAACCAAGTGTTTTGGTTAGCTTCACTTAATGTGATCGTGTGGGTGAACACGTGGCCCCATACTCGTTCCATGTGTTGGCACTGTTCTAGAAGTTTCTTTGACGATTTGTGAGCAGACCTGGGATAAAAGTGGATGTGTTAAGTTCCCTTGATATCAATAACAACATTACGGTAAACATAATTATCTAAAGGGAGAGCAAAAGTGTGTCTATAGGGAGTTCATTGCTATTTAGCGGGAATCAATCACTCATCATGTCAACCTTAAGATGCCCACTGCTGGGCATAGGATTCAGCCGTAATCGCCATCCTTAGCCGATGCATGTTGGCACCATAACACCTGTTATGGTACTCAGAAGAACGCTGCTGCCCATCCTCTCGTCAATATCCCTCTGTCGCCTTCTTGTCATAGAAATAGGGGGCACTATGCCCCGTAGGATCGGACCTAAGATTTCATACTAATCAGTCCGTGTCTGTAACCACTAGAAAAAACACTATTTTGAAATATGTATTACATTATTTACTTACTTTGGCAACCCAGCCCTAAGCTGTTTAATGATATGTTTGTTATCTGCTTTTAAGAATATCACAATAGGGTAGAACTGGGCATAGTTGAGTCTGTCCACTGCGTTGGGGGTGATGTCCAATAAGGCATGCTTGCCCCTTTCCATGATCGTTCTGATGCTTGATAATCTGATTATACCGGCGGACTTCGTTTTGGTATCTTCTAAAGTGCTATCCATTTCTAAACAATAGAAAAAGTTAAATTAGAATGATTTTTTATTTGGATCCGGCTTGCGGTTATTATCAGGTCACTCTTCTCTATAAAATAACTTTTTGGATGAAGTCACATAATTTTATAAGAATTTATATAATCGTGTGTTCGAGAAACGAATAAGTTCAGTGATTCTTAAAGTTAAGTTGTATCGTAACTTAATTAATGAGATCAAGTTTCTCTATCTGGATGAATTCATTGTACCAACCAAAATAAGTCACCGTACTGAAGGGACCGTTTATAGGGACTGGGACTTTAAGAAATTCTTAGAATCAACAATATTCATATCTTTAGTAGATTATTTTTTCCACTTACTTGGCGACGAGAATTTATCAGGACTCTCATTCAACAGTCGTTCTCTAGCTATATCTGCGACTGCACCCAGTACTATCACAGGTCGAACGAAGCCTGGTTGTTTGAGCACCACGCGTTCGTATGCTGGGAACTTGCTGATACTGTCTGAAAGGACTACTTCGTCCCAATGTTCCTGTGGGGAAATTATGTTAGATTAGCCAAATAGTCCGTATTACTAGAGATTTGAAAAACATAAAACTGTCAAAATGTGGGCGGACTATTAACTGCATGGGGTATGCGGGCAATATAGGTGTGATTTTCGTCACAATAAGTTAAGCTAAAAATATTTGTCACTAAAACTAAACAAAATCAGGTTTACGGTGAGTTGCACAAAACCAAAATTAGTTTAACTGAGTATTTAAATTGGTGCAGTCCCTTTCTTTTTGATACAAAATGAAAGGGATGGCATGAATGTAAAGTCTCCGTTAAACTAATGTTGGTTCGTGCAACTCAACGTTAGTAATTTTTCCACCGTCTGTCAAAAATTAT
This sequence comes from Charanyca ferruginea, assembly GCA_947361185.1. NCBI lineage: Eukaryota > Metazoa > Arthropoda > Insecta > Lepidoptera > Noctuidae > Charanyca > Charanyca ferruginea. Next base: position 14,616,887 of record OX376077.1, on the reverse strand, counting down.
AAGGAGTCCTATAAATAAACAAGATTTATAACATCTCCACCATCCATTCATCCATCTCTCCTCCATCTCCATCTTTTACCTTGCCAAGACTCTTGCTACGTCGATGCGTAGAGCGACGTCGTCTAAAGAAGTTGTGTTTGCCATCGTTGCCGCTCATCTCTTTCTTGGTAGCGTTAAACTGCGCCGTTGCCAGCTCTTCAGCGCGAGCCTTGTTGGGTATTGTGCCTTTTTGAACCTCTTGATTGTTACGACCTGAAAAAGAAATACCGAATTAGAACGTGTTGTTGAATAATTTTCTAAATCTTAACTAATATTATAGACAAAACATTTGATTTTTTTGTATGGATAAACTAAAAAAATACTAAACCGATTTTTACAACTCTTTCACCAATAGGACACTACGTTATTTATGAGTGCCATAGCCTATATATCCTTTAAAAAGGTTTGGAATCCTTAAGAAATTTTACGCGGCCGTAGTCGCGGGATAAGTGCTAGACGTTGATATATCGTCGCTGAGCGTGCAATTCTGCGTAACTAAAATTTTTAAATACCGCGAAAGTACACTTTCGCTGATTTAACATAAGGTTGAAATTTGCGGTATTTAAAATGTTAGTTTCGCGGAATTGCACGCTCAACGACGATATCGAGAAATGATGAGGTAATTAGGTACACTCTTAACTAGAAGTAATTTTTTCACATCACAAAACTTATTTATTTTAGCAGTAGATCAAACGAACCTATTCTATAGACCTGCCAGGCCCCAACAGTGCCGTTGTGGAGCGTATCAACTACGTGGAACACGTCACCACATCTGAATGACATCTCACCGTCCGTCGGCTCTGTGTAGTGGAAGTGGGTCTTTATGTGGAACGAGTCGCCCGCTGAAATGAAACAAAGGTACTTAACATTTGATATTTTCCTAAAAAAAAAACAAATTACACCAGCGGCAGATATCACTAGGAAAATATGCTTAGAAAGTGAGATATCGTAGGTGTCAAAAACTGAGTAACAGCAAAACCAGATCAAACATGCATGACCTTTTGTCCCTAAAAGTAGCTTATGTCCACTATCTGCTCCTCAAACTATCTCTATGCAAAAAAAAATGCTTACAAGTGCGAGTAGGTCTCATGGGTTCTGTCTAGGGTTGCCAACCGTACTATAATATATAGTATTGTACTGTATTTAGGGTCTCCGTACTATATACTGTTGAAGAAATATATAGTACGCGAAAATACTATGTTTCAGTACAATAGCTCAATGTTTATATTTTGCAATACTAAAATTAGTAAAATAAAAAAAAACTTCCTGCAATTTTCGAACGCGTCTTTCGTTCCACAGAATTATTGTGCATATGCGTGTAACCGAACGCGTCCCTGTCATATTTTGCTCCTAATTGATACGTCAATGTCAAACTTGACAACATTAATGTTTATTATCTTGCTTGCCTTTTTCTTTTATAAAACATGCGTAAAACGCACACTATGTAGTCAAGCATATTATAAGTTAGATGATTATATCACGAACAAAACTGCTTGGCTAAATGCTAGTCCTGCTCCACAGCCACTCGGGCTCACAAAATAGGATTGTTTTTTAAGAGAATGATGTTTCTTACCCTCTTTTTTTTTTTTAGACGACCTGAATAACTTGTACCGTTATCAGTACGATTACTTTTTCCTATACCAGAGTCATCTAACGAATAAGTACACAAATTGTGTTAGTATTGTATAATTTAATGTAATTTATTTCAATTTTGTAAATGTGAGTACCATGGAGCATTTTATTGCGTTACTATGTGTTTTGACTTAATGAGCATGGCAGTTGAGAGCTTGTCATGCTCACTCAAATTTCTCGCTGATGGTGGTGCGTGTGTTGGATCATTTGGCTCCCTCCATGATGGTTGAGCTAGGTGGTGCTGATCCATGCGTCATGCTCGTGAACGAGTGCTGTCAGTTGGGATTGGTCATCTCTTATCTGCTATGGCTTGCATCTTTTTATTATTTTTTAACTACTGTTTTATATTCATCTTCATTGTGATCACATGTAGAATCAACAAGAATAATGTAACCAGGATTTTGTAAAAAACCTAATTTAAAAGAGTGCCGTGGAGTTTCTTGCTCGTTCTTCTCCATAGAGGCCTACCTCCGTTTTGGAACGAGCAACTAGCTTCAACTTTCGTACTAACTGACAGACTCCTTGACAATTCAAAAGTGCCTGTAAATGGTCTAATTGAAATAAATGTTTTTGACTTTGACTTTGACTTGTTAATAAAACTTGTAATACCAACTGATTGGTTGATAGTATTGTCAATATAATAAATATGTCGCCGTGCCCTTACCGGGTTTCATGTTGAAACTTATTTACTTCTGTAACATGTACCTACACATGAATGCAATTAAGATTTTGAGTTTAAGTTTAAAAAAAAAATAACTTATGTCTTTTTTTTAGTCTTCTCTACTAAAATACTATATTTTTTCGAAGCGTACTATATTTTTTTATAGCTTTTAAAAAAAATACTATATTCAGACAAAAAAATGTTGGCAACCCTAGTTCTGTCCCCAAGCTATTTCAAACTTAACTTTGAGGTTTAAAAAAACAAGGTTCTACATCACTGCTGATGCTTGAACTGCAAATGTAAGTTTGTAATTGCAAACCTAATATTTTTTTATTAGTCGCTCCGTAACTGCATGGACATAGGACAAATTAACGCACTTTCGTATCTTTACTTAATATATAGGTAATAGTTAATGTTTATAAAGCTGATAAGTAAGAATTTATTATTACAAACAAGCTTTACAGTCAAGCACAACACAGCAGAAGATACTCTTCTTCTTCTTCCTGCCCTTATCCCATGTTACGTGGGGTCGGCGGAAGATCTTTTTTGTTTTGTTTGAACGCGCTATTATCCGAGAACCACTGGTCCGATTCTGGAAACCCTTTGGTTAATAGGAAGCTACGTTACTTGTAAATGCTAAATGCGGATCCTAATTTATATTTGTTAGTAACAGACATTTTATTTTTTTGCTATCAGTTACTGCCCCCACTCCTGGACAAAGCCCCCCCCCCCATTCCCTCAAATTCTGATATACAGGCCTGCATATAGCTTTAGTACTAACAACAACAAAAAAACTGTATCCGTAGGGATCCGTAAGAAGATTGACGCGCAAAACTTTGTTATATTATAATTAGTAGATCTACTCACGCATCTGTCCACTGGCAACAGCATTGTATTCATCAGGTGAATGCTGCACGATGAGATCGATTCGTTCTTGCAAGCTCAGTAGAAACAGCACCGCTTCCTCTCGAGTCACGCCTTTCATTTCCATGTCGTTCACCTGTTCGACCGCACAAAACTAGGCCTCAATGATCATGTTATTCTGAGACTTGTATCACGGAATGGTGGAAGGTCTTGTTTTATTTATTTAAGAAGCACGGAAGACTTACAGAAAAAACGCTTAACAATAACAACAAAAAGGAAACAATAGTCGACCTGGGAGTCTTTAAGTCAAGAGTGAATAGGTTACTTCTAGGCAAGCGTGCTCCATCTTAGACCGCATCATCGCTTCCCATCAGGTGAGATAGTGGTCAAACGTATGCCTATCAATAGATTAAAAAAAAAGCCAAAAAGGTAACCATTTTTATGAATGGTGAGGACTTAGGAATTACGCCAAGAGAATGTAATATTGGTGTATCTAGTATTATTATAGTCAAAGTCAAAACCATTTACAGGCATTTTTAAATAGTCAAGTGGTCGGTTAGTTAGTCAGAAAGTTGAAGCTAGTTGCTCGTTTCAAAATGTAGGTAACAAAGGTCTCTATGGAGAAGAAAGAGCAAGAAACTCCACGGACACTCTTTTAAATAAAGTTTTTACAAAATACTGGTTACTTTTTTCTTGTTGCTTCTATATGTGAAAACAATGCAGGTAAAGAGCAATACAAACCTTAAAAAAAAAGAATAAGAGTTGAGTGGACCTCTACATCATTCCTGATTGGTTGATAATGATAGCTACAAAAGCTTTTCTTATTTATTGAGGGGAAGAAGAAGACGCAAAAGTATTCTAATGAAACTAGTGTGATACAGCAGTGAGAATTTGAAAACTTTGAAAACAACTTTCGCTGACAACGACGATCATGTTTTTTTTTTAATTAAACTTAATGTTGGGAAAATTTAAAAAAACATTCAACAGAGTTACTGTCAAATAATAGTTATTTGTTATACAAGAGGGCAAAGTTGCTTTTTAACCGCGTGTTCAATTTTGATGACCGAGCAAGGGAAGGATTCTAAAATTGAATCACGAGCGCAGCGAGTGATTCAAAATTAGAATCCTGAGCGTTAGCGAGGGAATCAAAAGAGCACGAGGTGAAAAATCTTTGCACTCGAGTGCAACACGTAACTTTTCATTCCACCTCAGCGAGGAAATGACTAAATGCAAAAAAAAAACGTTTACAAAGTCTGAGTTTTTAACAAATTAAAAAAAAGTTGTATGATATATTCGGCACCATAGAGGTAGCAGTAAATAGGTTTAATGTTTTTTTTTAATTCACAAACTTAGTGCACACGATGTTCTAAATTCAATTTACTTTATCCTCTAGAGAATAAAAACGGCTTTTCCACTCAGATATTGAAGATAAATTTACTTTATCCTCTAGAGAATAAAAACGGCTTTTCCACTCAGATATTGAAGATTAAAAATAATCTTTCCGAGATGGTGGGATGAAAATGTTATTATTATGTGCAGGATTTCTCGGACAAAAAGTTTCTGTAATTCGTATCCTTTCTATAATATTATGTAGTACTTATCACTTTTGTTATCACATTTGCATGCTCTGTTTAAGCAGAATGTACAAGGATTTTATATGTATTGCAACAACTGATTTGTATGTACCTACATCCTGAGCAAATAAAGACTTATTCTATTCTAAAAGTCTCGATTCTATTTTTTTTTTAAATTATAAACAAATAGGTACCTTAAGTATTTTATCAGCCGGTTGCAAGCCCTGCAACGCCGCCGGACTAGTCGGTTGTACGCCGGACACGAACACTCCGGATCGGTTGCCGCCGCACAGCCGGAGACCCACAGACCCCTCTTTTTGGAAACTGATCAGCCTTGGCTCGCTTCTATAAAAGGAAATCATTATGAGTGGATCTTTGGTGTAGTGTCTTTGATGTTTGTAAATAAGTCGTTAGAGTTCCTAGAATATATAAATAAAATAAATACAGAGGCTAGCACATCAAGCTACCCCAAATTGACAAATTTATTTTGTAGTTTTTTTAACTACATTACGAAAGAATAAGATTCATGTTCAATTGGGAAAATTTTACATATGTTTTAAACTAATTAACTATTTGAGTTGCAATTTGAAAAGGGCATTTTGATGACATAATTATGGATTTTAAAAGATTGTAGTGTGCTGATTCATTCTGTTATTTTATGCTTGTAATTAAATACAAAATTTGATATATTTACGTCATATAACTTTATTTACAACCTATTGTACAGTGTGTTTTATAAAATAAAAGTTTGACCTGACTTTGTGAGTATGGGATGAGTATTTTGTACCTATATCATGCAGATGTCCGTTGCACGTCTAAGCGTATTTTGAGTTGTATAAACTTACGTTGGTTTATTTCTTTGATTATTCATTGCTTCTTCTTCGTATAGTTGCCTTCTACTGCTGTAGTAATCTGGAAAATAATGTATCGCTATTTAAATGTTTTGATCTTGGAAATGCTGAAGGGTAAAATAGGGATAAATTCTCTTTAATTATTTTAGATAAGAGATTAGGTTGGACCACTTCCTTCTAAAGGACAAATATTAAGTCATCATTATCTACTTAATAACTCTGCTCACGATGATATAAAGTTTACCAAAAATTTTGAATTGACTTTTAATCTGGTCCTTCTAAACTTTCAGTTCTAGAATTTGGTCTTTCCATCCACTACATACCTTCGTTCCTCGGCGGGGGCGGTCTAGGCGGCTGGTCGATCAGTTCGTGCGACATTGGGCCCCTTCGTACGTCTCCGCCTCTAACCGGTGCCGCCACATACAGATTTTGACCGCTACTTGAATACCCAGGGGATGCTTCCGCAGCTCCATATACGTTGTGAGGACTGGCTTCTGTTAGGAATAAAATTGTATGTTAATGTAAGTAAACGAGGGGGGCATACCCGTTACTAAAAGATGAGCATGGAGTATTTTCTTTTGTTTTCAGTAACTTTACGTTGTTTTTATTTTTAACCTAAAATGTGTTTTTTCTTTCAAAAGCAAATAAACTTTTTAATCATTATTATTTGAATAAATTTATTGGTCTACATGGTAAAAACAACATTAGTTTTCGTTATGGAGACAAAAAATATATATTGGTTTTATTATTTTCATGGTACAGACAAAATACCTTGTGGCCCTTATTTTGTTTTGAGTAGTATATATCTATTTGTAACACCTGTTGTTATCTGTTAGTCGATCTTAAGAAATAAATAAAATAATTTTCTAATCTAGCAAATCTTCGCAAACGATACGAATTTGCATTAATTGTTTTTATTTGCCAATTATTTGCTGTTCTTACCTATATAATACAAACGTCTATCAAATCAATGTTTATCTTGTCTCAAAATCTTGAATAGAAATTAAGATAAGCTGATCGTAAAGATTAGGTGATATTTTTAAGTGCATTTATAAGCATATTAAACTGTACTTATAAATAAATCTGCCAATTAAGGATTTCCCATACTAAACAGGTACCTATAGAGATTTTTGTTATCATTATTTTCACTGAAGAATTGGCAAGACAGCGTTAAGTCGAGACCAATGGAAGGAATGGAGGGAGGCTGTGCCTTGCAGTAGGACATTATTACAGGCTAAATATAATATTATTGTCACTGTGTATGTGGGGAATAGGGATATAGTACAATCCATTCCCTAAACTGGTTTAGTGAAATTGTAACCAATCCAGTATCTAATAGCCATTTGATCAAATACTTAACTTTCTTCAGGAAAATTACCCAACGAGTTGTTATCGTAGCCTCTACCGTGATTTGACCAAATCCCTTAGGGATTTAATCAAATCAATTTACCTGCCGTAGATACTTTTTATGTTTATCTTAAACGAAGGTTGAGGAAAAACATCGTGAGGAAACCTGGACTAGACCTGGATAAATAATATCTGTAAGTCTGACATTGCTCATCCGCCTTGACAAGCGTGGGTCATGCCTTCTCTGTATGAGAAGAGGCAGTTTAGTGCAGGGTAGTGTCATCTATCTACACTGACACATTTTCACTTTACTTACCAAGACTATTATAATTATTCTGATAATTTCCATTCGTGACTGTCTCTTCCCTGATCAGTTCCCTGGTCACCACCAGATTCAGCCGGTCTTTACAGGATTCTATGAGTTTTCTAGCTTCCTTCAGGGTCATGGCATCAGTGACTGGCGTATTGTTGATCCTGGTGACCATGTCTCCCTCGCAGAGCCCCTGGCCTCCCTGGTTCAACTGTTCTCTGGCTCGCAAAGTCAATTCCTTGACGTATAACTTGCATCCTAATACTATTCCGAAATCTGGAAGAAAGAAATGTTTGTCTTTTATTGGAGGAACTGCAGAAACGGATTTTGTGTATACCTAGTAGCACATACGACCGATGCCACTCTACAGACTGCAGCACTTTCCAACACTTACAACATACTTACATACTATAGAGATTTCTTAAATTTATTTTTTGAACCCCGAAGAAAATAGAGGGCTGTTATAAGTTTACTATGTGTGTCTATCTGTGGCGTCGTAGTTCTCAAACGGCTGAACCGATATTGATTTAGTTTGTTTTTTGTTTGAACGGTAACTTGATTTAGTAAAAATTTTCAATAAAAATTATCAGCACTTGTCTAGTTGATTGAATTTTAAATTTATTACGGTACTAAATATCACATACGTATATGTATTCGAATATCAGTGTACCCCAGTTATTTACAAGAACAATAAAATAGAAAACCTAAAGTATTAAACTAAAAACAAAAAACAAAATCCTAACACAATAAAGCATCATAAAATTCGTCCACATCGCCGTCAACTGGAAATGTACCCAAGAGACTGGCAGCATTGCCACGTTGGATGGCAAAGTTATTTGGTTTTTAAGTAAAATAGCTTCACATGAAAGTTGCTTCTGCATTTAATAAAGCAAACACTAGACAGAATGAAAGATTTGAACACTACAAGACAAAAAGCAATATAGCCTACAGCATTGTGAGTCAAATCATCTGTAGGGATTGACCGGATTTACTATATCTGGTGACGATTTGAAACAAAGAGAAACATAAACTAGACAACAAGCCCGTCTCTGCAACTTTTAATTTTAAATGAATAAACTATAACAAACCTTCTTTCTTCCCATTCCTAGTGAGTGACAGTTTGATAGTGGTCGGCGCGGTAGGAGGCGGCGCAGGCGCACGTCGCCGCACCACCAGCGACACGGTGGCGCCACTGTCGCGCAACACTTGCACTGCCCGCGCGTACTCCACATTTTCTAGAGGAACACCGTTCACGGATACTATTCTATCGTTGACTCTGGAAATATAATATTTTGATCTTTAATACTTTGAAAAACAAATTCAAATATGGTCCTGCAGAACTATTCTGTAAAATAAAACTCCCTCGGTGAAGTGTGCTGTCATTTCACTACCACCACTAAAAACTGCCGAGCTGCTGCTTTACCGAGGTAGATTACAGACTATCATTGCCATTTGCAGGTGACCACCACAGTAGTCATGAGCTTTCTTTGAATGCACAAGAACTGTGTTGAATAATTGATGAGGATTGTCACTTCTGTCTTAAAAACGGCCTAGATTCTAGACCGTATCGAACTGCGTGGGATGAAACAGACTTGCCTTTATCCTGGGCTCAAGAGTCAACGTCTAGGATAAAAGCAATTTCATTCGAGGTCATTCTATAAGAAAATAGCTCATTGTGGAATTACAACATTCTAACTGTAGACATTCATCTCGATTCCATTCGCAATTGCAATGTTGATCAGTTCAGTTGGGTGTAATTCTGGAAAAACGAACCAAGTCACAACAAAATCATTCTTCTTTATGTATTAGGAAGTAACTGTAAATGATTTTCACCTATTTATGCTGAATAGTAATATAACCATTGAGAGAGTACGGGGTTTTTCTTCTAGGCAGAGTTATGTTCAGATAGGGTTTAGAATGCCTCCAGTCGGGGGTCTGGCGGAAGTATCTCCAGTTCCCACGACCCCCGACGTAGGTGTGAGATGGAACACCGGGGTGGTTTTTAGTCTGTAAGAGTCTGACAGACCCCTCCGCCCGCCCCAAGGAGGAGGACATCCATAAAAATTAGGCAAAAATGTAGTCGCAGCAGAAGATACAATAGATGGCGATAGGTCTGAAAAAAAAATACTCACTGCAACTTATCTTCAGCTGGTCCCCCTCGTAACACATCAGACACCGCAATGGAAGGGTCGCCGCTGGCGAAGTGAGGGTTGTCCCTGCCACCAGATACCGCGATACCGAAACCGTAGCCTGGTACCCGGTTGAGACGAACTCTGTGAGTCTCCCATCCTGGGCTGCGTTCGGCTGTCTGTAAGGAAAAGCTTACGATTAGATGATGGTGGCATATATGGCAGGACCTTTAGAGATCATTATGGTTTGATCATACTGGGGAAATCAGGGCCCGAAAGCGTAAGTCCTAAATCGAAAACAATAGAAATGAAAAGAAGAGTAGTACGTCGGATCTTTTCTGTTGAAAAACCGTTACTGTACTTACATGATATAATATAAATATATATATGACATAAACGGCCGTATCTAATTATCACGTTAACATAGAGGGTTGATTTTTTTACAGCATCAAGGGACCGTAGACTTAAGTATATGGTTTTACTTTCAACTCGATACCTTTACGCGTTCCCGAGATAAAGGGTCTTGACAGACACACAACAAAGTGATCCTATAAGGGTTCCGTTTTTTTCTTTTGGGGTACGGAACCCTAAAAAAATTAAACTTGCCGTCTTTTATAAGAATACATTGTAAAGACCATGATCTACGAAATAATCCCACTACCTATAGTACAAAAATTAATTTACATAAATCATCTAAAACAGGTACTCATTACACCATAGCAGAAAAGGTCGTGGTAAATTAGTACCAGAATAACGATGTACTAGATTACAAGGCAAGCCTAGGTTTATGACTAACAAGATTAATGGAAGCTGTTATCCTTAACCTGGTACACAAAGATGGTTGACTGAGCTTAGTTACTGACTAATCACAGTAAAACGAGGTGTACGTAATTATTTTGTTTAATAAAGATTTGAATAATTAAATGAATGCAATTTTTGCAAGGGTGGTTGTAGCTGAAATTGACTTAGAAAAAAAGGTAAGGAAGATATTTCAACAACCACAAAAAAAATGAATACTTCTGAAATGGGAAGACTCTTCACAGAGGCGAGGTTTTTTATTTATCCTAAGATTGATGCACTGTTAGTATGAATGAAAGAACGAAATGGAAAGGAGTGTCAGACAGAGTTAGACACTCCAACTTCCAAAAATCAAATTGATCAATGTCCGTACAGCGTAAACTGTTAACTGAGTTGAAAATTCAAGTTGACACCTGTCAAAATCAGTCTAATTACCACGTGAGTACCAGTGACAATAATAACTCTTCACAATTTGCAAAAGATGCAAGTAACATCATCGTTTTTATCCCAAGATCCGCATGGAAAGTTGATTTCAGTCTTATCAACCCTGACCTCGCAAAGAATTCTAAAATCTAAGATTATATAAAAGATAATATTTATATACACAGCCTGGTCGTTAATTGTCGTTTATGTACAAGCTTTGCGCATACGCTTATACTATATCATGCACCTGTTGTACATAACTTTATGGACACAGCAGCCTTGAGAAGTCCAAGCTTATCACAAAACAACTGACTTGCATACACAATTAGATAATTTCTGGTACCTTCTGTTTAATTTATGGAAATTTAAAAACAAATATTAATCTGAAACGCAGATAGCACAGCTGGAGATTTTTTATGTAATACTAATTTGTCTAGTCTATGGATATTCTTACGATAAGTAGTGAAGTGGAAGAACCTAATTCCTAATGATTAGCATTACTGTAATAAATTCTTCATTGTATTTATTTTCCTCAAGAATCTATACTATCTATACTAATATTTTAAAGCTGAAGAGTTTGTTTGTTTGGTTGGTTGAACGCGCTAATCTCAGGATTTACTGGTTCGAATTGAAAAATTATTTTTGTGTCGGATAGTCCATTTATCGAGAAAGGCTATAGGCCCATGCGAAGCCGGGTCGGGTTGCTAGTAATATTATAAAGCTGAAGAGTTTGTTTGGTTGAACGCGCTAATCTCAGGATCTACTGGTTCGAATTGAAAAAATATTTTGTGTTGGATAGTCCATTTATCGAGGATAGCTATAGGCCCATGCGAAGCCGGGTCGGGTCGCTAGTCGTTAATAACTCTCGTGTTAAAAAGATTATGTGATATATCAAATCAGTTCTATCATACTTTTACTAGTCAATCCTGTGGAGCATGGTCATTCATTAAGTATACTTGGAAGTGACCGATGCCGTGCATCTAAATGCTATGTCAAAGTCCTTATTACCTACCACAAAATACCCATCTGAATCACGTTGCCTACTTCTATTATTTTTTCTCGGGAAATTAATTCCATCATAATTTAGGGTCCACAGAAATACAGCAAAACGAAAACGAGTTATAATAACACAGACCTTTGGAACAATTCATTAAACTGAACACGCTGCAACAAACAAAGAGTTGCAATTTTCCCTTCGATAACGAAAAGATTAACCGATAAATTCAAAGAAGTTTTGTTCCCAGTATCAGCGTTTAAACAACAATGTACATTGTTGACGTGTTATCAATCTACCGATTTTCAAACAGAAATGCGACTGTTTATGTCTCCATGCAAGCAACAGTGTGTTCCCCTTACTTGACCAACAGTACTAGCTAGTAGCTACATTGTGTCAATAGACATTGATGGAGAGCCAATAAATGTGGCGTAAGTGCATATCTAATCTACTAACTGTACAGTATGCAAATACTACAATTATAGTTTACCTAATAGATTGTACCATACAATAGTCTGATTATGATCACGCTATTGCAAGACATTGCAAGGTGTCTCCCAAAAATCGATACTACATTCAGAAGTAAGGTTAAATTCGACTTTTAAGTTTTCTTTTTTCATAGCTAATTAGTTACAGGTGTACCTAGTAAAGCCGTGTTAAAAAGAACTAAGTATGACTCACAAGCAAGCATAATAGATGGCGTTCACACAAATTAAAATGGTTGAATAAAAGAAAACAATGAAGAAAATGATCAAGCTAGAAAATCGTTTTAAAAAATAGGAGTAATTGTTTAATTGAAAACAATGAAAGATAGATAGTATGGTACGAACTAAAGCCCGGTTTCCGCTGGAGTAGAGAAGAGACACGTCTCGCAAGCAACCAATAGGCTACGGTATTGCGATGAAGCTAAGCGGTCAGATATGAAAATAACGCAAGCCAAGCTTTGGTGGAAGCAGAGTTTTATGAAGAACCTAATGTAAAAGCCGAAAACAAATCATTTAAACCTTAAATAAATCACTTTAACCATTCATCAAATCAGTTTACTTAGCGTTAAAGTACGATAAATACTGTCATTAAACGCCATACAACGACCTATACTGAGTATTACCGAGGTACACGAATCAACATAAACATCAAACCGTGATTCCCACGCCGTCGGGAGAGGTTCGCCACTCCTTGATAAACTACGTGAATTGCGTTGGATTTCAGTTCACTCACGCGCAGTGTTACCTTTCCATTTGATAAGCGATTGTTCTTTGACTAATTATCGACTGATTTAACCGTGAATGGATCCAGTAAATAACGTTTATCTTTTCCTTCGCTGAATACATTATGTAAGTATATTCCTAAACCAGTTGACACTACAAACGGGCTGGGTTTGACTAAAAAACCATCAAAGAAAAAAATAAACAGACACATTCATATTTTATTAAATCTTCATTTCTTGTAATGGAAACGTTTATACAGGTTAAGCAAATACAATTTCATAACGAAATCAAGAACCATGCTACAGATACTCATCTATAACGCACAATAATTAGTGTATTCTTGCAATGTTGAGTAATCCGTAACAATACCAAATCTGACAGGAACCGTGACTGTAGATTTAAATAGAGATTCCTGATGACCATTATGTCATCAGATAAAGATGCGTGAGTCCCCATTACAATACTTTAATAATTAATTCACTGGAACTGAGGGAATGGGTGGCAGCTAGTCTTCAATGTAAGACAAGGGACGGGGATAGCTGCATGTTCTGATTGAAACCTTTCTCTGGCACAGAGTCGATAGAGACATTGCCTTTATTTATTGTGCCACTCCACTGAAGCGGAGAGGAGACATTCGGGAGGGTTTGACTAAAAAACCATCAAAGAAAAAAATAAACAGACACATTCATATTTTATTAAATCTTCATTTCTTGTAATGGAAACGTTTATACAGGTTAAGCAAATACAATTTCATAACGAAATCAAGAACCATGCTACAGATACTCATCTATAACGCACAATAATTAGTGTATTCTTGCAATGTTGAGTAATCCGTAACAATACCAAATCTGACAGGAACCGTGACTGTAGATTTAAATAGAGATTCCTGATGACCATTATGTCATCAGATAAAGATGCGTGAGTCCCCATTACAATACTTTAATAATTAATTCACTGGAACTGAGGGAATGGGTGGCAGCTAGTCTTCAATGTAAGACAAGGGACGGGGATAGCTGCATGTTCTGATTGAAACCTTTCTCTGGCACAGAGTCGATAGAGACATTGCCTTTATTTATTGTGCCACTCCACTGAAGCGGAGAGGAGACATTCGGGAATCGACCAATCTTACGCGGAGAGCTCATGTGTGATGTTCAACCAATATGATTGATAGCTTCTTACACGTCTTCTCTCTGCGCTGCTCAAGCTGTCCTTATTGATATTTTTTTTTAGAAGAGTGCGTTCAAAGGATAAACAGAAAAAAAAATAGTGATTGTGCAATCAGAAGGCGGTTGGTCCAGTCATAATAGTGTCATCTTTCATTTATCATTGCTTAGTCCTAGGATTCACATGTGCGGAAATTTTACCTGGCATGTAAACTTTTGTTGGAGCATTTGAGGCTTAAGTCTTTGTATCATTACCGTTCTTATAATGTAACATAAATGAAACGTACATTCAAGTCATTAATATTCGCTTTACTAGTACCTATAAAAGAGATAAGTTATTCTGTTGGTACCAATGTAACCTTGCTTCCTACGCTAATCTTTCAAAGTTATGCATGTTTTAAGACAAAAAAGACTACATTGTAGGTACTAATGTTATGCCTTCTGTAAACGCTGATTACCCAATTCCTATACAATGGTCCATACCTAAAGTTGGTAAGACTGCTGAAAATTGATGTACCTACATAATAATATGTTTAGGAATTTATAGCTACTGGCTAAGAGAACGCTCCTTGGGAAAGAAATTGCTTTGCAAGCATATTGTAGGTCTTTGGGTTATAAGTAAATGATGGTTTTGACTACTTTGGTAATCCACTTTACATTGTTTTTTTTTATCTCTACACGTGGTCTGGATGTGAAGACCATTTCTAGAGTCAAGAAAATGTATAAAACTGAAACAATATGTAGATACTTGTCACAAGGAGTCAAGGACGTCAATAATGTCGAAGGAAGGGTCTGTGAAACCTCGAACACAGGTAGAGTATTGGACAAGTTACGACATGTTCAAACTCGCAACTCATGAGTCGACAAAGGAGTTGGATCCAGACAGGCCTAATTAAATAACTGGTTCATAGGTCTACTGATCAAATGAATACTTGGCATTTATGAACATAGTCTTAAATAATTGATAAAGAATTTGGAAAGACACCGGTCTAAGATACTTTATTTTTTTGATTAGGCAAGGTAAACCAATATCATAAGTAGGTACACATACCTAATGACTAAAAAAACTATTTTGAACATAATATTTATCTACATTTATTTACATAAAGGAGTATGTGATAACAGCAAATTGATTACCTATTGTGATGTACCTACCTTTTAGAATCTATAGGTGTGGACTGTGTGGAGTTTACAGCTGACTTAGCCAAGGAAGATCTGGTAGTAAACCACCGTGGGTTTACTACCACCCACGGTGGTTTACTACCAGATCTTAAGCGAGGCCTATGAGCCTTAAAAAGCCTCCAATGACTCTACTGTCACAGATTGCCTAAGTTCTTTTGGCTACTGTCGAAGCTCATGCTTGCATGCATTATTTCAATAGGTTTTTAGAAAGGCATACAAGTTAAAGCCTCCCTTGGGAGAGACCTATGCCCAGCAGTGGGCGTCTAAAAGTTGACATGATGATGATGATACAAGTTAAAGTGGATGAAGAAGCTGGCAGAAATCACTGACTTTCTCTCCTCTTTCTATTCTTTTATTTTATCGGTCTTGGATCAGTAAACATAAAAACAATGAACGAAGTAAGTATGTACCTGTTTACGTATTGTTCATAAACAAAGCTGTTGATTTGAAACCACATATTGCACTAGATTTTAACTTCCCTACGCAAATTAATGACAAGCTGATTAAACAATTTGTTAGCATAAGATTGTTTGAAAAATATATCAATTAAGTAGGTGCCTTAACAATACTTAATTGAAGAAAGCAGAATATTATGCTCAATGTTGTAAGTGTTAAAATTGATAGCTCATTCAATAGCTCGAGTAGCATCTTCAACATTATTTATTATATCTAAACAAGCTTTTTGACACATCACAAATAAACAAGACGAGTCCCAAAACTTTGCCCATTTACGGAAAATCTTATACAAAGAGCCACATTGGGCAACTTTAGGTCAAATGTATATCTTAAGTTGATTTTGCACCTACGCAAAACCAAACAGGTAGATATTATGCAATAGAAATCACATAAAGTTAAATCATAAGTAAATACCAATAATACATTAACGTCTGTTATATTTAACAGTGCGTAATATTTATTGAATGGATCCAATTTCAACTGCAACTAGAATAAGGGCGCTCCGCAAATGCCTAAGTCTTAGATATAATTAATTTGTTGCTAAACAATGGGTAATTTCACAGATTTGTGAAGGGAGACGTGGATTTTCGACGTGTAGAAGACACGTTTGTATCAAAAGAATTGCATAAAACGGAAGGCAGTTAACGACGTGTTACGTGAAGTTGGTGGAGTAGCTACCTATGTTAAACGTGGGAGGCTAGATTTCTTTGGTCAAGAAACATAGCATTTTTTTGTGTCAATTAAGTAAGGAAGTTATTTGACACAAAAGCCCACATTCGGCACACTTAATGTGAGCACGGAAAAATACCTCAATATGTGCATGTAACGTCCAATTTAATAGAGAATTCATTTTGTCCATGTTTAGGGAGCCATCGGTGCATAAAGAGGACATAGAATCCTGCAGTGCTGAAGTGAACTTGAGCCTCTTGAACTTCTAACTTACTGAATGAAGGTGACTTTTCGAGAATAGACCGGCTAGACGCGTAGCAATGCCTGGATACTCTTTAGGCATTAGGCCCGCATCGGGCCGTAAGTGATACTGGCATTTCTTATGGCGTTTTTGTACAATTATTCGCCTTATTTGGATAATACAAAATTTACCCTATGATTTTTGAAATATAGTCGATATTGTATCATCCAAATTTGCACTACTTAATATGCCATGTGAAGTGCCAGCGTAAAACTCTATGTGATAGATGGACAAAAGTGATCATATAAGGGTTCCCGTTTTTTCTTTTGACGTACGGAATCTAAAAAGGAACGCTAATATTTTCCTAATTAGACAATTTACACTCAAAATAAATGTAGGTATACAATATTTTGTTTCACTGTTGATCATGCAAAATCATTACTCATTCTGCTCATCGTAGAATCACCTTTGACTTTAACTTGATACCTAATGACATCAATAAAGCGAATAAACACATGAATTAGCGATTTATTTGTCAAAAAACAAAGAAAAGATTTCAACTCTTTAAGACATGAGTCACTCCTTAGCCGGAACTCTTAAACGTGCTTAGTTTATTAGCTAAACTTAACTGCTATTTTGCAATCACTGATAAATTTCGCGCCCTCTATAACCCCTGTTATGGTCTACGTAACGTAATATTAAAGTAATTGTCATGAACTCATGATATATTTACTACACGTATTCAGCTAATGATGTAGGTAGTTAGGTAAGACATTTTAGGTGTTTGTAAGGGGTGAACAGAAATATAATTAAGCTGAATTTCGGTCATGGCGGTCACCTCAATGAAGACTAGGGAAGTACGCAGTAAACAGTGGCGTGCTTAGGGTCAAGCCCAACAGATTTAACCCTTTAACCGCCTCGTCAGATTAATCCGACAAATATTTTTGTATTCATTACGCCAGCGTCGTATATTTCCGACCAAATACCACAGCTCGTTAAGTCTGTTTTTTAATTTAATTACGCTGTATTATATCAAGAAGATTTATGTTAGGTAAATAGTTAAGTAATCATTTACAATTTAAAACACTTAAGTCTTTTGTTTTTTGATGCCCTTTGAGCTTCCCTGCCTTTGTCTTGGAATTGTACATAATATTATTCGATTTTTAAGATTTATATATAACTAAAATTGTAATTTATGTTTTTTATGGTTTCGCTTCTTTAGTCTCTAAATTAGAAGTCCTAAAAGCAATGTCCGAAGTTAGATGAATTACTAATATTATTCACTGTGCCGGAAGCTGGGGGCACGCCAACTGATATAGTCGGGCGGTTAAAAGGTTCAGAATAAAATCCCGATAAATTCTCAATACTTAGTTAGAGGTATCTTCTTTTTTTTATCGTCTCGCGTTATTCACAGCAAGCCGGGCTTTTCGGCTTTAATGGAAGGTACGCCACTGTCAGGAAATCTAGTGCACAAGTGTGTGCGTAAACACAGTAGGTGCACTAGGGAGTGCCCCTGTAGAGAGAAAGAGAAGACTGAGAAGAGATTGAGAGAAGAGGGCTTTTTGTTTTAAATGCGACATGCCCGCCACACTATTCCCAAAACTCCATCTCCTGTAAACCACAATCAACAGTGGAGTCCACTAGAAAAGCGTCGAGGCAGTGAAGCTCGACGGGTCCCGGAGAAAACAGTACAGCTGTCTTGGATCTCGCAACGTAATTACAGAAAAGAACAGCGGAGGAGTAAGAAAAACATATTTTCCACTTCCCTTCAAATCAAGCAGGAGACAGAAGAGGGTTTCTCTCCGTCTCATAGTCCGAAGAGACGACAAGGGAGAGATCAAGCGCAGGACCGACAGCTTTACGCGCTTTAAGAGGTACGGCGGTGGCCCCGGGCAGGTACTGAAAAAAACTTTTATATAAAAAAGAGAACCGAAGAAGGCGGTTCTCTTTCTTATTAAAAAGTTTTTATTTTCCACTTTTTAGTGCATCCCTATCGCCCAAATCCATTCATAAATTAAGAAACGGCAACACAGTTAAAACACTGAAAGTCCTCCAAAGATGGAAGAAACGAAAACGTCTTCTATGAATATTTTTTTGGTTTTAGTTGATTTTTTTCAAAAAGCGCAGTATCAATTTCTAATTGTTGTATACTAAAACCTTCTCCAGAATGTAACAAACACTGTTCTGAAAACCGCATCAAAATTGGTTCAGCCAAACGGGAGATAATCGCGGACAAACATACATCCATAAATGTAATGTGTTGTTTATCTATATGTCGGAGATGGTTTATTAATCACAATTGTGGGTGTTAACTAAATTTGTTATGATTTGTTTCTTATTGTTAATTTATGTGATTTTACTATCAATTATTGTCTATTATGTCGAAACATGATTTATTGTGTGTGCACACTGATTTGTGGTTACTTTATTTCGATAATTATTATCGATGGTTTTATTCAAAACATTTGTTGACACGTTACTTTGAATGTAAAACGAATTACTTTATGAAATCACTATTGTTTATTCATGACAATTATCATTGTGTTATTTGATTACAGATCTTATTAGATTCAGCACATTTTAGTGTTTTGTATCAAGTAAACGCGTGACGCACTTCCGTGCGCATGGGCAGACTTGTATGGAGAGGTTGCAAGGTGGGGGGCATCGCCTTATAAAAGAGCGTGCACTCCGTAAGTATGGCAGTCGATCCTCGGATTCGACTCAGTAAAGAGTTCCTGCTCCCGACAATTCTGTCGGTTTACCTGGTACAGCGCTGCTGTATATTCACATAGCTGTATAGGCTTGCTGCTAGCGAGCGATACACTTTGTATTTGGGTGGCTTATGCTACTGTACGAACTATAGACCTAAGGGTTTGTTCGTTTATCATTGGGTGGCTTAGGCTGCTGTACGAACTGTAAACCTTAAGGGTTTGTTCGTTTATCATTGGGTGGCTGGGCCACTGTACGAACTGTGGGACCTTAATGGTCTGTTCGATTAACTGTATTGTTGCTGTACCTTTAACTTACTTTATTCTTGTTACTGATTACCATTTGTATTATGTTTTCTTTACTAATAGTGTGTAATTGTTTTTACAGGTCTTGTTTATCGATAATGGGATAATGGGAACGCCCATACTCCTGACGATGTACTATACCACTCGGCGCTCCTCCTCGATCGCCCTCTGACGATCCTACATCAGAAGTGGGATTACCTCTTAATGCTTCCGCATGGCTTCCCTAGTTATCGTATGTCTTTTCCACTCTTGTTATGACAGCTTCCTCTCTTGGGATTACCTAGCGCTGAGCTAAGGCTGTTTTAATGGCATTCATAAATCACCTACCCACATTAATTTCAATGTTTGATTTTACATACTTCAACAGTTACCGCTACCCTTATTAACCTACCTATGTGTCAAACAAATTGCTGTTTGTACTGTACTGGCCCATGTTTCCAAATTTCATTTCCCGTGCTCATCTACTAGCATTTACTACCGAAGTACATGAGGTTTACACTTCAACAAGAACTGAGAACTGTCTTGTCCCATCTTAAGAGAAAGTCTCATTTCCCTCTGACCTACACGGTTCTTCTCGACCCTCTTAGGATCAAACCAGGTACAATAGTATGTCACTTTAGTGACTACCGGAGAACAGCCGGGAGGTTCGGGTGAAGATACTGTGAGTCAGTTTTCGAGCAACTCATCCGTGATAAGTTGAAGTCCGTGATAAGATAAGTGTGATGTACCCACCACTGATGTGATGTTCTACAACTATCTGGTGAGACGCTTCCATTTTGTTATGACTCTGGGCTTGAATGTACCTACTTTCATTACTGATACATGTGTGGCAAACTTACTTGTATGGTCAATATAAAGTGAAGTTTCATGTAATACATGGAATGACATGATGATGGTATTACATGTGTGCTTATTCAAATCATAGTATCATATTATGCCATGAGAGATTAAATTTAGATTTTGGGGTTATTATAACCGAAAGTATTGTTACCATTACAAAAGTTGAGATTTTAACGGCTATGCTCTATTCCTGAAACTCCGAATAAAATTGATACTGATATTCCATCTGAATATAAATTAGTGATAATACGACTATGTCAAATAGTTGGCTTTTAGCTAAACAAATAGCGTGATTCTGAGGTTTGAGGAATAGTTTATCTGAAAAGTAACTGTACCCCCTGATTGTTTACGTGTGTTGTGAGGTAAGGTAATGACATGTGTTGTGAGGTAAGGTAATGACATGTGTTGTGAGGTAAGGTAATGACATGTGTTGTGAGGTAAGGTAATGACATGTGTTGTGAGGTAAGGTAATGACATGTGTTGTGAGGTAAGGTAATGACATGACATGTGTGGTAATAAGGTAATGACATGACATGTGTGGTAATAAGGTAATTACATGTGTGGTAACATACTAAACTTGTTTTGTGTTATCAGGTCTGTAGTGTTTGTTTTAAATTGATCAGAATGACCGAACGTTAAGAGGTTTACTTGAGCTCTTTTCTGATTGTTTACAGATGATGTGATAAACTATTCACCTAAGGACGTGTGAAGATGCAGGGTGACCGTAACGGCGCGTGGCGTGATTTATTAATAAAAATCAGTTAATTTTTAGGGTTACGGTTTATTGTTATTTTTTTAATCATTGGGAATATTCTCACAATGCTGAGACATTTGCTGAAAAGTGTACTGGCAAACGTATTCTTGTACGGTTAATAATTGTGATGAACTATGGTTAACTGACTCTTGGACAATACAACAGTGCCTGTAGATGGTTTAATTGAAATGAATGCTGCGACTTTGATGGGATAATATTATATGTACCGAACAAATTCTAAGTGAAGTAGAAATAGTTGGTTGCTAGGGTTTAGAGCTTTCATGTGATACTGGATCAATCATAGTATGCTGTGAGATTTTTAATTTAATTTTTTGCAGTTAATATGACCGAAAAAATAGTGCTATCATTACACGAGTTAATGTTATTGACCAATGCTGTATTTCTTTCATAATACAACTGTTTAATAGTTTAACAATTGTTTCAGCTGTTGACAGTGTGGAGATAGAAGTAAATCGGTCCCGTGCAAGAAAACAAGCAGCCCTGGGTGCCGAAGGTTAAAGTTGGAGACTTCGAGGGAAACTTCGTACTTCTTGCAGATCCAACATGAGATTGGTTGAAATCTTTGAGTGCCAGTAAAATTTAGTCTTGATCCTGTATGAAAAATGCCTGAATGTCCATTCAATTTTAATGATGTCAATGTTGACACTGATAATAATCATCTGCTGCTGACATACCATAGCTTAATTGACAAGATGTCTATGTTGGCTCTTGTTTGGATGTCTATGTTGACTCCTGGGTTTGTTTGTTGAACTTGACGCCTATGTTGGTTGTCTATTCGACATCAAGCTACTTGTCGATTCCCATGGTGTGAATTCGGCTGGGAGACTATGTCTCTACTTTTGTTTGGATGTCTATGTTGACTCCTGGGTTTGTTTGTTGAACTTGACGCCTATGTTGGTTGTCTATTCGACATCAAGCTACTTGTCGATTCCCGTGGTGTGAATTCGGCTGGGAGACTATGTCTCTACTTTTATTTGGATGTCTATGTTGACTCCTGGGTTTGTTTGTTGAACTTGACGCCTATGTTGGTTGTCTATTCGACTTCAAGCTACTTGTCGATTCCCATGGTGTGAATTCGGCTGGGAGACTATGTCTCTACTTTTGTTTGGATGTCTATGTTGACTCCTGGATTTGAATTTTGAACTTGACGCTTATGCGGGTTGTCTATGTTGACGCCTATGCGGGTGGTCTATTCAACTTCAAGTTACTTGTCGAATCCCATGGTGTGATTTCGGCTGATTTGTTGAGCTATGTATTGTCTGTAACAGTATGGTTATTTTTACTGGTTATGATGCTAATTTTGCTAATGATATTACTTCAGGGCTAATTCAGGATTTTTCTTTACAATTTTGTCAGAAAGGCCGATCGATATTTACCAAGAACTTTATAACTACACGAGGACGTGTAGAATGTCAGTCTGGCCGTGTCGGAGATGGTTTATTAATCACAATTGTGGGTGTTAACTAAATTTGTTATGATTTGTTTCTTATTGTTAATTTATGTGATTTTACTATCAATTATTGTCTATTATGTCGAAACATGATTTATTGTGTGTGCACACTGATTTGTGGTTACTTTATTTCGATAATTATTATCGATGGTTTTATTCAAAACATTTGTTGACACGTTACTTTGAATGTAAAACGAATTACTTTATGAAATCACTATTGTTTATTCATGACAATTATCATTGTGTTATTTGATTACAGATCTTATTAGATTCAGCACATTTTAGTGTTTTGTATCAAGTAAACGCGTGACGCACTTCCGTGCGCATGGGCAGACTTGTATGGAGAGGTTGCAAGGTGGGGGGCATCGCCTTATAAAAGAGCGTGCACTCCGTAAGTATGGCAGTCGATCCTCGGATTCGACTCAGTAAAGAGTTCCTGCTCCCGACAATTCTGTCGGTTTACCTGGTACAGCGCTGCTGTATATTCACATAGCTGTATAGGCTTGCTGCTAGCGAGCGATACACTTTGTATTTGGGTGGCTTATGCTATTGTACGAACTATAGACCTAAGGGTTTGTTCGTTTATCATTGGGTGGCTTAGGCTGCTGTACGAACTGTAAACCTTAAGGGTTTGTTCGTTTATCATTGGGTGGCTGGGCCACTGTACGAACTGTGGGACCTTAATGGTCTGTTCGATTAACTGTATTGTTGCTGTACCTTTAACTTACTTTATTCTTGTTACTGATTACCATTTGTATTATGTTTTCTTTACTAATAGTGTGTAATTGTTTTTACAGGTCTTGTTTATCGATAATGGGATAATGGGAACGCCCATACTCCTGACGATGTACTATACCACTCGGCGCTCCTCCTCGATCGCCCTCTGACGATCCTACATATATATATATGTATTTACAATAAAAAAAATGTATTTGTGTATGTATATCAGCTGTCTGACACCGTGGTCAGATGGCCGTGTGTGAAAATGTCCCCACATATTATTATTATTATTATAAATACATACATACAAACATACGGGTCGAACTGCATGAGAACCTCCTTTTTCTTTAAGTCGGTTAAAAAATCGCCCGATCTGGGAATCTAATCCAGGACTCAAGACCAACCTATCTTCAGGTGTAACAAAACTATTGTTGGTTAGGTGTAGTACGACATCGTTGCGTAGATTACTGACGAATCCAGAGCAGAGATTTTAGAACTACTTACTTACTAGTCAAGACCTGTGCCTCGAAAAGCATGTAAAGCCGTTGGTCCCGACTGTCATTCGTAAATCTTTGACATTCGTTACGGGTAGTCAGAAGCCCAAAAGTCTGGCAACCAGTCTTAGCGAGAGGTATCGTGTTACCCAGTAACTGGGTTGTGGAGGTAATAAGCAGTCGCTCCATGTAAAAACAGTGGTATTTAGCTCCATCCGGTTTGACTGGAAGCCGACGCCAACGTATTTTTTTATTTTACTATTTATGTACGGTCACCAAAAGAGATAAGTATCCATGTCGCCGGTAATAGTTGAAGTTTACTTAGAAACCGATGGGTGTTTATGAATAAAATAAAGTACAATTAATAGAGAATAAACAGTTTAATGATTTAATTAAATTTCATTTGAAAGCCTCCATTAGTTTCTAAGTAAACTTCAACTACTCCCGGCGACATGGATACTTATCTCTTTTGCTGACTGTACATACAGTAGACAACACAGGAAAAAGACATTATAAAATATGAGTACATAGGTAATTAGGTACTGCTTATTTCTTGAGAAATTTCTGATAGCAGACCTGCAAAAGGAGAAATGAAAATGACAATAGTGTGTGAGAAAAGGAAGAGAATAAAGTTTAAATGTGCCTTATCTAACTAACCTATAATATTAAATACTAGAGACCCGAGCCGGCTTCGCCTATAGCCTTCCTCGATAAATGGACTATCCAACACAAAAAGATTTATTCAAATCGAACCAGTAGATCCTGAGATTAGCGCGTTCAACCAAACAAACAAACAAACTCTTCAGCTTTATAATATTAAGTATAGATTAATACACATACATACTTATAAGTAAATATTTATATATACTTAAATATAATGCTAACATATATAAACTAATAAAAAAATAGATATATGTATATAACAAATCATACATAGTTGGAAAAAGACTAAGTAGATAAGTTAAATTTTTTCTTACCAATTATTTTATTGTTACCAAATCCTACTATAGTAAGTCATCACAATCCCATGCTCTCATAAACACGAGATGACGACTTTCCCTCACGTTACATTACTAAATACGTTAATTCATTCATTCACTATGTAATGACGATTAACTATGCAGTTGTCAGTCAATTGCACAAGCAATTACGATTGTATGAAACGCATATCATTTGAATATTTTATGCCTAACTAGCGTTTGCCCGCAGCTTCGTCCGTGACGGTTACCGCGGATGCAGATGAAGTCGCAGATTAAAAAGTAGCCTATATCCTTTCTTGGGCTTAAAGTCTAATCTGTACCAAATTTCATCAAAATCGGTTCTGCAATTTAGCCGTGAAAGCGAAACAAGACATAAACAACAACTCACTTTCGCATTTATTATTTTAGCATGGAATCTACTCCATATTAGGTTTCAAGCTACTCATTAAGTATTTCAACAACAGCAGACTTAGGTTAACTAAGTACATACATCGTTTTAGCTAAGTTTTGAACTAATTTAACCAGTGTAATGGGTCTCTTTACCATAACACTCGGAATTGTCTAATAACAGTGGAGTTTCTCGGAAACGTGGATGCTAACTGTATTGCTGACTAGACTGTAGATAGGTACAGTTAGGTAAGTTAGTTAGTAGGTACCCAGATACGTAGGTCTTGCCTTGCAATGAGTAAGACGTTGTAAAGCCTTTTTCAAAGATATTTCAGTGACGAATTGACGAATCAAAATAATGAATAAGTAATGAAGTTTCCTGCAGTAACCCGCGCTTTTTCCCTTTGTTTTTTTTTAATACTTTGGAACGAATTTCCACAAAAATTGAGAACAACATGAGTTGCAAACGTCACTGTAACTGATGTGTGGAAAATAAGCAAGCTTTAATAAAGTCTGCAAAATAATTAAAGTTTGACAAAGTCTGAAAACTCTTGAGAAGAGATCCCATTTTCATTCAAATTAACCTATTTTTAAGAAGCACTAGATAAAGTAATCCCATAAGTAGGTACCTGTAACTTTTCAAATCCAAAGTTATCCAATTTCATGTTGAAATAATCAAGATTGATGTCGCCGAACTCACTCATAAGTCACTTAACTTTGAAACAGCAGCCTCAAATACCTCAATTTCATTACCACGATATTTAAAAATGCACTTGAACCGAAACACTATTTTTAGTAGGTAACAAAAAAAAAACAAAATACGAACACAGAATAATAAAAAAAGTTTTATTTTTAAAACAATGGCACAGCACAAAGCTTTCCGAATTTAAAATTCAAATGTCACGCCGAAGGTTGTATAGAAGCGTCCATCGGAGACGCCCGACTCACGCCATATGAGATTACGAATGCGAAACAGCCTTCCTAAAGTCCGAAGGCACTAAATATTTTACAGCCAAGAATTAAAATGAACTCAACTAGCACTCGTTTACTAACGCGGCTGGATAAACACCAATAAAGTTGAACGCTATATACTGTACTGCTATGGAAATTGAGGTTTTGTTTACTTGTAAGTTAGTTTAGTTAGTGCACGGTGGCGTGGCCCAATATAGAGCGTCGAAGAAAGTATTGACCAAACATGTTAAGTAGCTGGCTCTTAAGCATAGAGGATTTGTTGCAAGTCATAAAGTCCCTTTTAACATCTTACTTGGACAAATAAAGGTTTTACAAGTTCTCAAACAGTTTCATCATTAAAACTGCCGTGGCTTTAGCACAAAAGTATTTATTTCCCATGACGTCTTGCTGTATCGTAGCATTTTAGTAGACTAAAATTGCCGTAACTAACAGCTGATATAGCCTTCCAAACTGGGACAAGTCCGGGGAAAGCCTCTGCCTGTGCTATGCAACGAGCGAACGCATAGTAAGTCGCTTATCGGTACTTTTAATTAAAACATTTATACGCATCGCTCGCACTTTTCCTCTTAGTTAATAAAGAAAGCTTAATAATTTATCATTAAAAAGTTTTGATTTAACGGTGCACGTTTAGATACTATTAGCTGCTATTAGCGTAGCTTTTCAAGTTTTCAGAGGTAAAAGAACATATAAATTAGTGCGAAAACCGATGAAACAATTCTAAAAGAAAAGCTTTTTTACAAAAAGACAACCGCCTTCAAAATCTAAAAAGTGATAAATAACTTTAGCACAGAACACACATGACTTTAGTTTCGGAAGTCAGTGGCTTTGTTCTGTTTGTTGTTTTGTATTGCCACCGACCGGCGGTTGTCTTTTTTAACCGACTTAAAAAAGAGGTTCTCTTTTTTTTTTTTTTTTTTCGGATTGGCATCTCGCAGGTCAACCTAGGAGGTTGTCGGCTGCTTAACCGGACTTTCCTGTGGTGCCTTAAAAATTATTATTTTTAGGGCCTCCAGCCAGGGCATAAAAGCTTACAAACTAAGCGACTACACGCTAAGGGCACCCCCTGTGGGGTACGAGCCTCGGCTTAGGGCGTCGCTGGGAGAGGACAGCAAAGGGACAGGCTGGATCGGATTTCCATTATTTAAGGACGAATTTAAAGCTACAGGCTCAGCGGCGCGGGCTGGCACGAGCAAGGGTCGGGGAGGGGACGTACGGGGTCGTCGCGGCGGGCCTCGGCGGCGAGGACGGAATGACGGCGGTCTGTGTCTGTGTTTCTTAACTGTACTGGTGGCCTTATTGCTCTCCTGGAGGAGAGTAATAGCATCGTCAGGGTCGGTCAGAGTATGTCTCGGTCGTCGAGTCTTACTAATACGGGAGGGAGTGTACCGGGCGGCCGATACGATTAACGGGTTAGAGTGCTTTTCAGCAGTGTCGAAGAAGCGCTTGGCGGAGCGTTTCATGAACTGCTGGATGGTAGGTATTTTTAGATCGAGATGGAGGTTCTCGTTGCGAAGGTAATAAAAAGGGGCTCCTGTGATTCTTCGCAAGAAACGGTTTTGAAGAGGTTCTCAGTTCGACCCGTATGTTTGTATGTATGTATGTATGCACATTGCTCGCAGAACGGATGGCCGATGGGGCCGAAAAGTTCTGGAGTGGCAACCGCGAACCGGAAGACGTTGCGTTGGAAGGCCTCCCACTAGGTGGACCGATGACCTGGTAAAGGTTGCGGGGATCCGCTGGATGCGAGTCGCACGTGGACGTCAATGTGACGACACTTGGGGGAGGCCTATGTCCAGCAGTGGTCGTCTTTCGGCTGAAATGATGATGATGATGTATGTGTGTATATATGTACCTACCTACCTATGTTTCTCCGCGATTATAGATCCTGTTTGGCTGAACTGATTTTGATGCTGTTTTTAGAATGGTGTTTGTTACATTCTGGAAAAGGTTTAACAACAAATAGAAATGTAATCAGTGTTTTTTTCAAAAATCAACAAAAACCAAGAAGACGTTTTCGTTTCTTTCATCTTTCCTTTCAACTGACTTTCAATCTCTGTTTTAACTGTGTTGCCGTTTCTTAATGGATTTGGGTGATAATGAGGCACTAAAAAGCGCAAAATAAAAACTTTTTTGAAAAAAGAGAACCGCATTCAAAAACTGTAAAATTATAAATAACTTTAGCACAGAACACACATGACTTTAGTTTCGGAAGTCGGTGGCTTATTTCTGTTTGTTGTTTTATTTTGCCACCGACTTCCGAAACTAAAGTCATGTGTGGTCTGTGCTAAAGTTATTTATCACTTTTCAGTTTTTGAAGGCGGTTGTTTTTTTCAAAAAAGTTTTTATTTTTCAATTTTATTTTCTTTTTCTTTTTCAAAAAAATAAAAATCTAAAATAAAAGCAACAAATAAAAATCATCCAAATCCATTAAGAAACGGCAACACAGTCAAAACAGAGATTGAAAGTACAAGGTTGGAGAAACTTAAAACAAGCTTAAAACATCATCTACGTATAATTTTTTGCTTTCTGACGATTTTTTCAAAAAGTGCTGAATCCATTTCGATAAAATTTATAAACCACCCCTGAAGCACACCCTATCCATTAAAAAATGGATTTTCAAAATCGTTATACATTCCGCTATTTTATTTCCGCAACGCCGGAGAAATCGCGTAACAAATATACAAAAAAAACATACAGACGAATTGAGAACCTCCTTCTTTTTGAAGTCGATTGAAAACTACGAGGATCACAACTAGGTACAATACGGTCAACGTAACTTGGCGCGTCTGAAGTTAGCTGTTTGGCTGCGCAATGGAACTTTTAGGAACGAAATTGTCTACTGCGCAGCTAATCGGCTAACTTCAGACGCGCCAAGTTACGTTGACAGTACTGTACGGTCTCTAATAATGAGTCGTTTCATCGTTTGACATTTTGAAGATAGATAGAGGCATTTAAAATATAGTCTAAGCTGAGGAATTTAGAATCCATATCATTATGGACTCTGTCGGGCACAGCAATAGGGTTTACCGTTTAGGTCTTTAGCCACAATAGGGATTTTATCCAGATAGTATGTTCCCATATAAATAAATGGAAATAATCATCGATACATAGATATATGGTACTGAAATAATATTGTATTCTGACCTCTACAGAGGCAAAGCTGCTTGCAAAAGCTATAGGTACAAATACCTTAGTTATCTAAATGGTCAATAAACTCTGGCCAGTTGTTGCTTACTCAAGAAATTCTAGGACGTAAGTCGGTAAAGCATATTATGTATTTATGTAATCTTTTTACCAGTCAGACATCTCGCATACCGATATTCGCGATTCCACACCGATACGACAGCTCTCAAATTGAATTCCAGTTACACTTTGTATTTCACAAAGCTGTTGAGTTCACAGTAAAGTGTAGGTATGCGACCACATCATTATTCACCCAGCGATTCGTATACCAACCACAGCTAAAAAAGCTACAGAATGTCACACGTACCAACGAAATGATGACTCCTTTATGTCAACGTACTAAGGTCGATTACCGTATGAAGCGATTTTTCCATCAGCTGTTGTAGGTTTGTATTAACGCAGAAACAATAGACATTCTATCCACACCGGATCGGTAACATTATCTGGGGCTTTTCAGTTTGTTTAGCGTTTGAAACTGCGGTGTAGGGTTCAAAATTGCTTGGCAATGCATTGTATCCTAGAATTGATATTAATGTCGTCATTATGATGCGTCGCAGCGCCTATCGACA
Source organism: Charanyca ferruginea (assembly GCA_947361185.1). Taxonomy (NCBI): domain Eukaryota; kingdom Metazoa; phylum Arthropoda; class Insecta; order Lepidoptera; family Noctuidae; genus Charanyca; species Charanyca ferruginea. Next base: position 14,586,962 of record OX376077.1, on the reverse strand, counting down.
ATGTGTTATTGAATATCAAGTATAGACATTTGCTATAAAAGCTGATAAGTGTATTTTAGATAATTATCCAGATATGGTGGTTGGTATTCTGTTTGTAAAACAATATGTTATTTGGTCATTCTGTATTTGGAATGGAGGTTTAATGGAAATGTGGATTCAAAAAAGTGAATGTTTGTGTGCATCTACACAAAAGCATTATTGAGTAAGTATTATTATTATTAGGTTTCAATGAGTCAGTGTGAATTAGCCCTTTGCTTAGACGTGCCATGGAGAAAACAATGGTAGTAATTGATGCTTTTAAACTAGACATTTACTTAAAAATCAAACATGGCACACTTAATATTTTGTAAGAACCTAATTCCAAAGTAAAATTATTTAATAATATTATAATAGAGGTAAAGGTTGTAAGTTTGGGTGTTGGAGGTTATCTGTGGTAAGACAAAAATTTTTTCACCAGTAGAAATCTATACTATTATAGAGGGACATAACATAATTATGCTTTTTTGTTTATTTGACTCGTTCATGGATGAAGTCATGGGCAAAAACTAGTTTAGGGATAAAACAGAAAAGGCCACAATTACAGAAAAAGCATAATATTTATTAAATAATATCATGTTATTATCAAAAGAACACTTTGTAAAATTAAGTGAATACATTAGTATCCTGTTATAACTTATAAATATCATGAATATCCAGGAATTGAAGATAAATTTGTTCCTTTAAATCCTAGAACCTCATCTGGGTTCGCTTTCAACTTCTCTATAATTGCATGTTTATTAAATCTTATCTCATTGACATATTCTTGTTTCAACATTCTCATTTTTTCTATTAACTTATTACGAAGAGGTTTTTCTACATCTGGATCTTGTAAAAGACTTGCCAGTTCTGGTAAATTGTCGGGTAAGGCAATTTCGTCTTCAGTATACTCTATTGCAATAGTTTTACTCCTAGTTTGCATTTCACTGTGTCCTTTATTTGTCTTTTTTACACAAATATGTTTCTCTGAAGCTGCTGAAACTGTTGACTGCTTGCCGTTGTCATCGAATACTATCTTTGTATTTAATTTACAATCACATGCATCTGAATTTGAATCTTCTGTATGAAACTTCCGTTTTTTGCATGAACTAGGTCCGGTTTCACTATCTAAGTTCAATAAATGGCCATACTTAGACTCAATCTTGCTCATAACCTCTTTGCACTTATTGTAAACATTTCTCAGCTCTGTTAAGTCATTTTTATCTATTTCCGTCGCAATGTTTGTTTCGTTGTCGCATTCCATTGAGGTCACTGATATTTGCTCTGTCTTTTTAGGTTTTTTATTCGATTTTCGCTTCTTATTATCAACATTTTTAAATGGCTGTGGTGATTTTTCTTTGCTTGTCATAACGGGAGACGTACTTTCATCTGTTTTAATGAGTTCTCGGACATGATTCTTCACAATAACATACGATTTTGGCTCCAACAGTGGTTTTCGGATGATGGCTACTTCAACTGGCGTCTCACTATCTTCATGAACAACCATCATTAAATGGTCTTTTATACATAGAACTAAATCTTTTACAATAATTTTACTACGTTTTTAAACACGATTTAATCAACATTTCACGTAATAAAAACACGTGCTAACCTAACAAACGTACGCCCAAATAATTTGACATTGACAGACGTAGTGACGGGACTACTTACTAAATGACTAATCGCGCGGAATAGTGTTGGTCGGACGGCTTTCGGACGGACGACCGTGATACAGTAATCGACTAAACGATTACTAGAAATAACGAAATACTATGCAATAAAATCATTACAGATAATAAAATAGTATCTGACCCCTGTACCTTTGTACTCATATTTTATAATGTTTTTCCCTGTGTTGTCTACCGTGTGTACATAAATAGTAAAATAAATAAATAAATAGTATGAAACTATTTTATGTTGCTGGAATGCAGACAGCTATATTTTAGTGTGTTTTAAATATTTCCTTTGTGTTATTATTTATTAATGTCTATTTTTATAGGGAGGTGAACGCATCGCCTGTTCAAGTTCAATCCCTGCACTGGAAAACATGAATTCAGTAAGTGGGATGAAAAATCAGACAGTGAAGCCTAGTAGAACTATTTGAGGGCCAAGAGTAACAGGATTCTATTTTTTACAGGTTGTTTGTAGTAGGACGTGTCAGTAAAAAATAATGAAACACATTGAATATTAAAAAAAAAACAAAAATATTTATTTTTCAATTTCCTGATTTTTCCTCTTTTTCTTCTTCTTAGGTACATAATCTTCAGCAACATGCTCCTCATCTGCAGGTTCCACTACTTTTTCCTCAAAGCTCTTTTTCTGTTTTTTCTTTTTTGATTTCTTAGGTTTTTCTGGTTCCTCTAATTGGGAATTAGAATTTGTTAAATTATTTTCTGACATATTTATTATTTCTATATGATCTTGATGTTTTTGCTTGTTTTTTTTCTTACTTTTCTTTTTACTTTCAACAACACCTTCTTCACATTCAGGGATTGTATTATCATTTTCAACTTCAATATCTCCTGTATTTTTTAAAGAAAATGACTGGAAGCCAAATCCTTGATGACCGTCTTCCTCCTTTACATCGTTATTTGCACCTGAGAACCCTTGGAATGAATAGTCAGCTCTATCATCATAACTTGTGTCATTATTGCTAGTATTAATTTTGTTTTTAGATTTTAAAGCGGCCAATTTGCTTTTAAAATAATCCTCCATGCTGCCTTTTTCTGTAAAAACTTTTTCTTTTGATAGTATGTCCATATTTTTTTCAGACTCTTGTTTTTCTTGAAGTGTTGGTTTATCTTCATTTTTGAAGCTTTTTTTCCCAAAAATATTAGCTAAATCCTTTTCACTGTAACGAGTTAAATCTTTCCCACGAGTAAACTTATGGTAATGCACTCTTGCCTTACTTTTCTTTGATTTAACTTCTAGAGATACACCACTGTGTAGTTTTTCATCATTATTACCACCTGAAATAAATAAAAATAATACAATTACACATTTAAATTCAGCATTGCCATAAAATGTGTCTAATACTGCCAGTCTTTTGGGCATGTGTCCCGTTGATAAACAGTGATGTGGACGAGTTTTCTAATGGCCTACGAGCCATCCCGCTCCCCTTCTTTTAAATTGTACACACGGCTACACATCAAGCTATACATTCTCACCTTGTATAGAATTTCCTTACAATGAGAGGTCGGCTTAAACTGGAAATGTATAGCTTGAAGTGTAGCCGTGCGTACATGTAAGTAATACTATTAGTTAGAAGTTTATTAAATATTTAATTCTGCTTCAGTTGTCTTTAGAGTTAATGAATAAAAATTTTAAGTAATCATTAATATCACATTTCTGTGTTTGAATAATAAGGAACAGACCTGGTTATCTTTAACTGATTACAATAATTTTTAAGGGCACATTAGAATTCATTAATCACTGAAACAACACTTGAAAAATAGAAAATCTGTAGTAGGTTTGTACTTACCGTTTGATAAATTTGCTAATAAAGAATTGAAGTCATCTTCATGTTTTGTCCACTGGTCGTTCCTGTCCTCGAAACCTAATCCTCTTTCATCGTTCTTGTATCTAGCCACAACATGTTCCACAATACCATTTTCCTTAGCACCTAACCCCTTTCCTTCACTCCATCCCATTTTTTCCAACATTCGTTGACCAAACTTCGTCGAATCATCACTCCAGGCATTATTTTTAGCTCGTAGATTAATCACTTTTTGTTTACGCCGGGGTGCTGCTAACATAGCCATGATAATTGTATTTTATATTAATAAACATCGCATGTGAAAGAAACGTGTTGTCGAAAAACAAAATGGAGGCGCCGACCGAGCGTCAGCGACAAATCTGATACGTGATTGGTCGACAGTAAAATGAAGTTCGTTCGCTCTGTTGTGGAAACAGCCGTGTGATTGGTTTAGGTATTCTAATGGTGTCACTACTGAATGGCGCGGTTCAGCGATGTAAAAGTCGTATTTTGAGCATGTTTTGGTTTTTGTATTGTTTTTCAATTTCAGGTATATTTTTGGAATTATTATTAAGTACAACCTAGTACAACATTTAAAAATTCCTTACAGGATTTAGTTGAGATACCACATTTTTATAGTTTCAGTAAAAATATAATAGGTACCTACTATGTGATAGTCTTATCGGTCGGAACTTGGAACTTTAAACCGTCTGGCTGGTGTTTGACGGCAATACTTAACGTATGTTAATTTTTAAGTATTATGTATCTAAGTTGTAAAACACTAATGCCCATTTTCACCAACTTTTAAGGTATTAAAGTTTTAAGGTATTAAAATTTAGGGGTAGTTGGTGAAAACGGGCATTAATCTCAGCCATCATTCCTGAATGTAAGTACGGCGCTATTTGCTCGTGATACCTGAAAATTAGTACAAAGAGTACCTACAATATATAAAAACAGGGAAATTAGTAGGTACAGTATTGTATGTGAAAGCGCCAAAATTAAAATATGCTTACATTTTTTGCAATTTGCAGCCGTTGTATTGTACTTGTACCTACCTAATAAAAAATACCTATATTCGCGACAGTATCAAATAAGCATTAACAGAATTATATTACTTACCTAATTAAAATCATCAACGTGTACCACCTACCTATATATTACAATTTGTTTTTCTTTTTATATTCCTCTATTTAAAATTTCACCGATGTTAAAATGACGTAAGATTGCGTCTTTGGGATTTGAGTACATGTACCTACAAAAAAATTCACAGATTTCGTGCCGTTGTCGTATTTCGTATTGTCGCTGAAAGTCGGGATAAGGAAAAGGTTCCCGATAATTCACAACAAACACCGATAACGACCTCTGCGAAACATGAAGTCATAAATGTCATGTGAAAAATGTCGTTTTGACTTTTTCCAAAAAGGTAAAACTACAGGGCAAACCCTTAACCCGATCGTATTTGTTTTAGGCTCAAATTGTAGCTAACTAAATTGTCCAGAGGAGTTTTTCTCAATTTTTTTATATTATTCTTCGTTTCCAAAATATGGAGCGCCAAAATCAAAAATTAAGGAAAATATTGTTTTTTTTTTTCGCTATTTCGGCAATAAGTTTTTTTTGTTTTTGACTTTCTCGAATTCTTTTTCCACCTTACAGCTCTCGTGAATACGCATCTTTTGAGTCTTTTAATATCATATCTTCACAACTCTCTGAGATATAAGGGGATCGCACTTTTTCGTGAAATCGGAGCCTACATTGGAGCGAACGAAAAGACATTTCCAATGTGAAAAAATTGCTTTGTTTTTAAACACGTCATCGGTCATAGTTAGCTAGATACGCTTATTACGTCACGACTTTGTGTACGCGTGATTTGATTTCAGAACAATACATTTTTTGTAGAATGACCGTCGTGATGGGAATTGACGAAATATTATTACTCAATAATCATCAACTGAGCGATGGGAAGCAGCATCAGAGAAAAGTTATGACACAAAGAAATATTTAGTTTGAACTATACATTATATGCAAAAAACAGGATTTAGCTGTCTCACTATACCTACTTAAAAAAATTATACTATGTCTGTAGGTACTATGAGATACATTTTTAACGCATTCCATCTCGTATACTTAAATATTAGTGGTATTTTACCGTCCTGAGATATGCAAACAGGAAAACGATATAATCGAAAGGAAGCGAGCGATTTAAATCTTTGGAAACGAGTTGTTCTGGTCATTGCGCTGGTAGCCATAGCCAGTACACATTAATGTCATTTGAAGCATTCATGTTGCAGTATTTATGAAACTTGCGAAATACCTTCTATCCGATTACAGATCGTCAAATGCGAAAAAAGCCGAAGAATTTAAGGATTGGATCAAAGAGTACAGTATTGGAATGGTTGGACTGACTTTTATGTCTTTGCAGGTGACCGTCACCTGCAAAGACATAAAAGTCAGTCCAACGCGATTCAAGATTCGCGTTTCTAAATTGCAGTACAATGCTGTTGTACCAACCGTCAAGTCGTTATTCTCATGATCACAAAGCTATGGTCATTATTTGGTCGTTTATGCATAAACCACCAGTGTCTGTTTTCTCGCTACTGGTTTTATTTGATCCTACTGTTATAACCTCTAGATTACGACATTACACCGAAACATCAAATGTAATGCAGTTTAAACATGTTTTCTAGAATCAAGCTAATATAACATCGAGTCTTATGCAGTAACTCGCCCAAGTTTCACTACCATTAGGTCCGCTTAATAAAAAAATTTCTTTGCCCATAATTAAAATTCTATACTAGTGAAAACGTGGTCATAGCAGCCGCGATGTTTTCAACCGACACTGCGGTCTCGCCTGACCAGAGCGGCTTGAAGAAAGCTGCTAGTGAGAAGCATTCCTATGGAAAACAAGACTTAATACATTGTAGAAGTACCTGTTACCTAGGCGTATATTAGAAAGATAGTCTAGATATCTATTAAAACTTACTCAATATCCTTCGAGCATTTATGCGAGTCCTCTACGAAGTACAGGATTTTCCTGGATCCGACTTTTATCAGTTTAGTTACATGATTGGAGCTAATATGTCAACAACTAATAATTATGATTATGTCGTAACATTAACATAACACAATGAGGGGTGGAATGAATGGAGAGATCTTAAACCAGTAATTACTTTAGTCGGCAAGCGGTGGAACAAGAATAAAAATAGATATCTTTACTGTGATAAAAACATGTCATAGTGCAATAAACAATCTATCGAGTTTCAATTTTGATTGGCGGTCCAGGTTACTGGTTACCGGTAACAGATGGTTGAGGTTCAGTATGTGGTTGAAGATACCATGTTCAGCAGTGGACTAGTATAAGCTGATAATATGAAATGAAAAATAATACTGGCAGCTTAGAGCATTTACCCTGCTCTAATAGAAGACTGGCAGTCTTACGAATTCATACACTATCTACTTGAAACTATAAGTATCTAATTTATTTGTTATAGCATTAGAAAAATAACGGCCAAAATAAATTACGATACTAGATAATATTTGAAATAACTGCATTTGGGGTATTCCTCGAAGCGCACCCATTTTTAAACGCACCCAACGAAGCGCACCTAAAGTATTCCTCGAAACGCACCCAATGGTCAAGGTGTGGATAGGGATGGGTATTAGTAAACGGAAAATATCGATAGCAAATAATGCAAGTTTTTTTTAAGAATCTATGGATTCTTAATACTCCTTTGATGGGTTACGTGTACTTTAACTATTAGTAAGCTAAGTAGTATCGCATAAGCAACTAGTTCCAGTTCATTTCTGTTTTCCTGATAGTTATTAGTACCTATAGAACATGATAGTTATAGGTAAGATAGGACAGTTTTTAGGACTATCTATCTATATTCTATCGTTATCCTCTCTTTGTATTTATTCGTTACTGCACATTGTTTAGGCGCCTATTTTCTGTTCAGTTCTGTCACCCTGGTACTGTTAAAAAACAAATAATTAAAAATCTGTATTTTTACCAGTTATTGAGCCAAGTAGTGAGTCGCTTAAGCACTTAGTTCCAGTTAATTTCTGCTCTCCTGGTAGTTTTAATAAACAGTTGAATTTTATAACAATAATATCATTCCTTACGAATCCTTCGTGCACTTCACAATATTTCATCAGGGGTGCGTTTCGAGGAATACTTTAGGTGCGCTTCGTTGGGTGCGTTAACCCAACGAAGCGCACCTAAAGTATTCTGATTTCGAGGACTACCCCCTGCATTCTAGTGATATTTTTTTAATGTAGGTAAGTAAATGGTATGGTAGCGGTGTTGATAATGATGGTATCAATGGTGGTGGTGGTGGTGGTGTGGTATTGTATTTTTTTTGCTAGCAGTTCTGTCCTACTCCTGAGCAAAGGCCTCCCTTCACGCCTTCCATCTTTCCCAATCCTGGGCTTCATGCCACCAGTTTTTCAGCTTTAAATAACATTTTAAAATTGACATAACGATAGCGTTCAAACTAATTAAAATTGTACGTGTCTAATGCTCTAATGTTATTATGATTAGAGTAGATAAGTATAGGCACTTTGAATTCAACATCCAAGCTAATTACATTGATTATAAATTATGTACCGTAAAACGGGGCTATTTGGGTTTCGGGGGGGTATTTGGGACAACCCAGGATTTCGTACAAAAATATTGATAACTTTCGTTTGCTGTTTGGTAGGATTTGTTTTATGAACTCTAGCAACACATTTATAGTTAACGTCATAATTGTCAACTGTCAATGTCAGTATATTAAACAGTTTATTAACAAATTTTGGTGAAAGAGTCAGAGACCGTTTTTTACGTCAAAATTTAGGCGGCAAAACTTCTCGCACAGCGCAAAATCCTGACTAGTTTTTGAAAAAAAAAATTTCTTCTTAAAATTCTACCAATCCCTAAAACAAAAACATTATTTTATGTAGTTTTTGTCAGTCTTTGTCCTAAATATCGATAGACTTGTTGAAAGTGGCTGTTTTGTCTCAAAATATGCATTTTATATCGGTTTTTCAGTGCTGTCCATAATAGCCCCAAATATGCGATATTTGGGACAGCCTCATTATTTTTTTATTTTTCTGTTCCTGTTACATGTAGCTACTTCAAAAGTATGTATGCAGAAGTAAGGAGTTCTCCGACACCCGTACAATTTTTTCACCATAGTATTTTATGTGAAATAAACAATATATTTGGTAAAGTGACTCAAAATATGTCCCGAATAGCCCCGTTTTACCGGTACGAGTAACTAGAAACGAAAGATCAACGACATTGAACTTGTGAGGTACGGAATATTACAAATTAAATTCAATATTCACCACATCATGGCATCGAGATGAGATGATCTAATAATCGGTTTGCATTAGCACAAGCTAATCAAAACAAGAATCAACTAAATAGAGAGAGTTGTGCAGTTCTGGCCAGTACGCGTTATTTATGGTCAGTGAAAACGCGCGAAAACGCCGCCGCCGCGCTTGCGTGAAATGCGTGATGATAGTATCCATAAAAGCGGGAAACATATCGCGCCGCGACTCTTCGAGTCGATTAGTTCATAATTATTTTTATTGCTGTTACATGATTCTGTTCACTACGTTTTCGAGTAGATACAGACGCCAGCACATGAAGTCATCCCAAACTGACAAATTTTCCCAATTTATTAGGAACCTTTTTCAAATTATATCAAAGAAGTTTGATAGATTGTTGTAGCTTGGGCTGGCCTCTGTACCTTTAGATTAAAATCAACATTAGAATACAATGTTGTTCATATGGGTGCCATCTATCGATCTTCCACTGCAAAAGAAAGCTAGATATTTTTTAAGAATATGGGTTTTTCTTATTCGTAGAGGGATCATTCATGTTACTTAGGTCATTAATTTTACAACCATTTTCTATTATCATTATCTTATAAAGTATAGTAGAGTTATATTCCAATACCAAGGTATTAGTCGCGTCGTTAAAAAAATGGATTTAAAAATGTTTTACAACAATGACGGCCAAAGGAGTTTATCATGCCATTTCGCTGGCGCACTTTAGCGAGCGAGTGAGAGGACAATAATTTATACCTTGTTTGCATCAACAAATCTATAAACTCAACCTTATATTACAGTGCTTCTTGTTCAGTCAATAGTAGGTTCCTACCTAATGATATTATGCCGAATATCATATTACCTGAAAAATCATGACAAACATTGAGGCAAAGCCTATCAAATTCACCACTTTATGAGGTATTTCAGGAAACAAGATACCTTATACAAAGCAATATAAATGTTAATCCGTAGGCTATACCTAGTCTATGTAGGTGAATGTCCATATTGCCTCTATATTGCTTAGTCAACGTGGTCATTTTGCATCTCGCAGTTATTTCGAGATTTAGACGGGAAGTACTGCAGACGACCTATATTGGTGGCCAGTACTTCAATGGAGTCTAGATTTGTATGAATTGAACTTGTCAACTAGGTACCACTTTAATTCAACAGTTCATTTGTTAGAAAAGCAAAAAATTGCAAGAGATATTCTTAATGTCAAAAATATAGAAGATTGCAATGATTTCAAAAGGAATACGCAGTAATATATATTAAGTGAATGGATGGCACACATTGTTTTAATTTTCTGAAATAAAGACCGCATGGATGAATAGGTTTATAGTGCCATACGAATAGGTCAAGTTACAATTATGGACTGTGGGAAAGTACCTACCATCAGAAACGAATAGTGAATATTTAAATTACTGCTAATAAATACAGTACCTAGTCGAGATTAATTAGAAAGTTATGGAAACAGAAATACTGCGTTAATCCCAAATAATGTAGAATAACATTATTCTGATCCACAGCTGCACCGTTGCGAGAAGAATTTTATACCCTACATAGCACTTGCCTTAGATTTCAATCCTTTGAGTTTCGTAAAATCGTTAGCTCGCGCGGTGAGTGAGTGATGAAATTACCATGCAACAGTATGTACCTACCTACGTACTTCTAAGTAAACAGCAAAGTTTGTTGCACTTCGGTGACTCATTTATCGTTCATAAATGTTTGGTTTACGATAACCGGGCTTTTGACGTGAACTTATACTTTATAATGTTTCTTTACAAGACATTTCGACCTCGGTATTCGAAAGACTAATGTCATTGGATACATAACTCTCACGCACAATGGATTGTGTGAAATATTTCTGCTTGGCAATCGTAAACCCAACCTTAACATACTGGTGTCCGGTGTTAACAACTTAAAGGTCAGTTTAAACTATGTGAGAATTTTTCTAAAAGCTTTATCAAAAACAAATATTTCGTATGATAAACGGATACGGGATATTGTAGGTAAAGGCAACCAGAGCCCTCAAACGTGGGAATCTTGACTTAAGTTGTGACTCATTCCTTGTTATACGAGTCAAGAGCAATTTTGCAAAACTGCATACCTATAAAATAAAAATATAGCTGCAGAACAAAATATGTATCTTCGGTAAATGTTAGTCCTTTAAAATACAACAGGAGCCAATAATTAGCGGAGTTAACGGTGTACCTTGGAGGCTGAACGACTGGGTTCGAGGCCAAGAAAAATAAAACAAAAAAAAGCAAATTATTGGCGACCCAACCACTTTGCCGTCGACAGCTGCGAATTGGCGCGAAACAGGTTTTTGGCGGGATCAGTGACGTCATCCGACATGTGCTTTCCTCCAGTTTTAGGTATCCGAACAAAAAACAAAGACTCTTTCATGTCGGAGGTCCATTCGATTTTATGGCCCCTTAATATTATGTTAGTGTAGTGTCCGGTTCGGCTGTCTTAAATCAGGTGATGTAGGTACTATATTTTTTGTAATATATAGCATTAGATTTAGGTTCACTTAGTGCTTCATTGAATCTGAACTACGAAAATTTCCACAGGATCCAACTTCAGACCCTTCTATGTCTAGAATGATTCGTCTGTCTTAACTTAACATCACGAATAACTTTGTTCGCGTGGAAGTCAGATCCAAAAATACTAATTCCATATTCCATACTTAATATTACAAATGCGAAAGTAACTCTGTCTGTTACGCTTGCACGATTAAACGACTGAACCGCTTTTGATGAAAATTGTTTGAATGTGAATGAAGATAGCTTGAACCCTGGGGAAGGACATAGGTAGGCTAATTTTTAATCCACGACTTTGTCTATATCCACGATAACTACATTCACGCAAACGAAATCGCGGACAAAAGTATTCCAACGAAAAGTAGTACGAAAAGTATTCCAACGAAAAGTATTCCAACGAAAAGTAATCCAACGAAAAGTATTCAAACGAAATTGCGGACAAAAGTATTAAAACATCGCCCTATGACACTCGGCTATAGTGTAACTTTCTATCAGAGAAAGATTTTTTGTAATCGGACCCGTAGGTCCAAACCTCAGACCAATTTTCATTGGTCTGAGGTCCAAACTTAAAAACTTCCAAACTTTATTGTATGTGTGCAAATATTTGCCTGTTTTCGATAATACAAAATCGACGTTTTATGTCAATAAACATAGGGTAAATTTTGTATTATCCAAATAAGGCGAATATGTTGACAAATACGCCATGTGAAGTGCCAGCATTACCTCTACATAATTTTAGTTGGTATAGAAACGACTTATGACGAGTAATTTGTGTCTTTAGCAAAATTCCATTTCGATTTTTCTCACTTTGTTAAAGAGTACCTACGTAGAAAACTATGCCATTTAAAAAACATAGGTAGTTTATTCATTACTATCATCGAATCGGAAGCACATTAATTTTCATTCATGAACGCGTTAACTTTCTCATCATAATGTATGTGCACTTGAGTGTGCACTGTGTGCACAATGCAGCAAGGTTTTCCCTCCCACTTTTTTGTTTATTTTATTAACATTTTCTTCAATCAAAATATTACTAATAAGGATCATTGGCACTACACATGTCTATTCCTAATAATAAATATCTGTGTGCCTTACGTGATACTGATACTTATCAACTTTAACCAATTAATACCTTTTCACGATATTTTCCATTTAATAAACTGTCATTACTCGAGCTGGTTACTTTCCAGGCGTTGAAGAATAATTCTCACGCACACAGCTATTTGATTCTGCAATCTTATATAATTTGATATCAAATGTGCATGCGACCACTGCATAACTAACACAGTGGAGCTAGAAAACTCGTTTGTGTTCAAATACGAATTATTTTGATCACAATGACACAATCACATTACCATGTTAATAGATCCATTGTCTAAAGCGGTTTTTATTTAAAAAAAAAAAAACCTCTTTTGTTTTTAGTTACGGTAACTTTTGACTGATGTGAACTTTTTACAAGGCAAGATAAAAATTACTTGGATATTGTTAGACTTTAGATATACATTAATAACCGCAAATTAGTGGTTTACACGGTTTGATATTTTAACAATATCACAGGGTTGCTCATGCGCCGAACAAATGGTCGAAACATAAAACTAAAATGTATCAAATAATGGAGAAGTCATTGCACTTATTCATAGGTAGGTGTGCAACGGCAAACGTGTTTTGCTTCATCGATACCTACTCCGAGAAACGGTCGGCTTACCTGAGAGTCACTCCGGACGTGGTTCAGATTATTCACCACTAATCCGTTGTCTGTTGCTATTGAATCCATTTCTGTCAAATCATTATCCGTATAACTTTAGTTTCAACCACACATTGCACTATTCACGTTCAAACTTCAAGCCGTGGCCGTATACCACCGACACCAGTCTTTATCACTAAAGAAAAACGCATCTAGACACAGAAACTAGTGAACACACAGGCGCCTGACCCTCCGGAGTAAGGCTTCACTGGCTTACTTTAAACAAACGAGTTACACCACCGACTTAAATCAATAAACCTCCGTAATAACATTACGATGTGAACTACAAAAGTTTTCTCGGAAATGAAAGAGTATGTTACAAGTTTTGTTGAGCACAACGTCTGGCTGGCCGATCGTAAGGACGCCAGGCGGCGAAAAGTTAACCGTGCGTGATTTCTGGGGGACTCTCAAAAGCAAATGGTCATATAAGCTATCAATCTTTGCATACCAGAGTGGTTAGGTGAAACGGACATTCTCGTTTTGGTGCGTAGCGCCACGAGAGTGAAAGGGACAAAGTGTCCGCAGGTACTCCGTCTCGAAGTGGGCGAACAGTGTCTACAGGTTTTGCTCTCCCACTACAAGGAGGCACGGTGCGGACTCAGAGAGCCTCGAGCTTGAAAGTTTAGTTGAAAAACATAACAAGCATTACATAGTTGTCAAATTGCCACTATACAGCGTCTTTAGTAATTTGGACACGTATAACAATAACCCTCAAATAGTACCGGTTGGAATATTTCTGTGTTGATTTGTTTGGAAATTAAGCACGTGTTATTTTTGCTTTTACATAACAAACTTTCGTTTATGTTTGGTTAGAAAATGATAATTATTGTGAGTCACTATCTTCAATTAAACGTTAATAGTGAAGAAACCAATTCAATCACAGAAACGATCGATACAATTTATAAATCGAACCGAACCGGTCCCAACCAATGCATCTCTGGTGAAGGCCGCTAGAGCTAACCTCTACATTGACAGGACACTCCTGCGCAGGGATCTACGCACACTAACACAACCTCGCATGAATACAAGTAACCACATTAAAAAGAGCTGTCAATGATACGCACACGGCTATAAAACAGGGATTATTCTACCTGGTCTTTGAGTTCCTCTGCAATTGGCATTTTTTTGAGGTGTTATTTCTATAAATACAGTGTTGTCTACATAGATAGGCAGGTGTGCTCACTTCGATGATGCACCTAGGATGAGAATTGTAAATCTATTTGTTTTATTCTCTGACAAGTCTCAAATTTTATTTTACCCCTCTATGGGAATCTACTCCTGCATGTACGCTTTAAGAGTCGTAAAAATTTCGGACATACAATTTCTTCTCTAGACAGTGCGACCGATGAGAGACTGATGTGAAGTGTTCCATCCCCCTCCACACTTCATGACTCCAGCATAACATCCGTTCTCTGGACACTGAACTGCAGTAGCCAATACCCTAACCGATTGCGTTTGGCCGTGGAAACAATCTGACGAAATGGGTTATCAACGACCACTCAAATACATGCCAGTGTAGAATTCCTGAACAGGATATGCCTCACCTCGTTTTCTATATTACAATAATAATATATTCTTTATTTCCGACACAGAGATCCATAGTTAAAAAAAAATACAGAAATTATTAAAAATAAATATTACAAAAGTGGTCAGTACATAGGTAGCTGCTTCATTGGGTAATCTGGACGTTGGGTCCAGATTTGGAGACAGACTATACGTTAATTATAAGCCTATCTGACTGCTAATAATGGTATTTCTCCACTTATAAACTTTAGATATGAATGATGCTAGTCCTCTTGGTATAATCAGTCCAAAGTTGACAAGTGGAGAAACTCTGGCAAAAGGACGTAAAAAGAGTAACACTGAAAAGAGAGGTGCCGTGTGGTGCCGGAAGCGAATAGCACCACCCCATTTCTACCCGTGGGTGTCGTAGAATGCGACAGAGGGATATTGACCAGAGGATGGGCAGCAGCGTCCTTCTGAGTACCATAACAACTACTGCGATCGCCAATATGCATCGGTCAAGCATGGCCATTACGGCTGAACCCCTTGGGGGAGATCTATGCCCAGCAGTGGGCGTCTAAAGGTTGACATGATGATGATGATGATGACACGTAAGGGACCGACTATGCTTAACCTCCATCACTTTCTAGAACTTGAAAGAGGCTAGAAGTTGAAAGAGGTCAATGACGAAGATGCTTTAGGTGGTCAATTAAGTAGATAGTCCATCGACACGAAAAGAAAAAGATAGTGAAGACGTTGTAGGTAGTATGCGATGCGGGAAATAGAAAAAGAAAATCCGCATGCGATCGCCAGGAAACACGCACGTATTATTTAAGTAGAGATTCTTTAACCGAATTAAAAAATACGAGTGTGCTTTAGACCACACGACTAGCATAGCTCCATCTATATGTATGTATCCGTTTGCAACTGGCTATGAGAGAAAGAGAGAAAGAAAATGTGTGCTCGCACCTCTCTCTCTTGCCCCTTCAGTAATATATGAACCGTAACTCTCTCCCTTTCTATCTTCACTAATTTTTATGTTCCTCTCAACTTCCGTTCGCCTCGCCCGATCACACTTTTCCTAACGCTCTCGTCACGCATTCACCAGCTTACTCCCCCCTCCCCTCCCCCTCCCCCAAGTCAGGCGTGCGTAAAGAAGTTTTACTTCAAAAAGGAGGTTCTATGTTTTCATTGACTGCTGATGGCCAAAAACGTTGAAGGTGAAACTTCCACTAGCGACGGACACACGTTTTCTGCCATGGCGTTCAAAGTGCTAATGGATAGGGTATGCCTCAGAGGAGGTCCCATAAACATTGTATCAAATTTGATTAAGAACTTCTTGGAAAAACAACAAACTGCAAAAAAATATGCATGGGTAGTGGATTTGGATGCAAAGAAGGTACCTACTAAAGAGCAGAATATAAAAACCTTTTTTACGAAAAAGACAACCGCCTTCAAAAGCCGCCGACTTCCGAAACTTAGGTTGTTTTTCTATAAATTGTATTTAAATGTATTTGTGTATGTATATCAGCTGTCTGACACTATAAATTGTATTTAAATGTATTTGTGTATGTATATCAGCTGTCTGACACCCATACAGGGTCTTCCTAGTTTGGGGTCCGATGGCCGTGTGTGAAAAATGTCTCCCAAATATTATTGTTTTATTACTAGCTGAGTAGCTGACCCGAAAGATGTTGTCCTGTCCCTATCTACCTACCCTACCTAGTACCTAACCTACCTACCCTTTATCACTTTTTAGTTTTTGAAGGTGGTTTTTTTCGCAAAAAAGGTTTTTTTCAATGGCCCAACTAAGATGACCACTGATTGCAGTTGTGTGTTGCTTTCTACCAATAAAATTGAAATGCATAAAAGATTACCCCAGACCATTCTATAAACGCTATATTAAAAAAAATATAAATCAAAGACAATTTTTAAAACAACTGCCATGTCAGAATATTTTGAAAAAAAAGTGAAAAATCTATAATCAGTCATAAATATCGACAGCCACATTGATTTTTGACAAAAACTGAAAACCCGTGAAACCATCAGGCAGTAGAATAAAATGTCATGACTAGCAAACAGTTAATGTTTATAATTACGATATCAGCAATAGCATCCTGCTACGGTGTAATCATGGATAATCGTAGCGGGCCTCCAAGCAAGTCTTAATGGTGAACTAATTTTCTTGATTTGATTTTATTTGTTCTTATATATGTCTGACTGTTGTGTGGTAAGGTGTTGTCAGCTTATGGAATAATTCCATTTATTCCATTCCAATTGTCTCATGGAATACTGAACGATTACTGAACCTGGGTCCGATTCTCAGATCGGTCAAATGGTTTCTGGATTTTATCGTGGAATTTCTAATTTAGTCGCAGCCTGGTGTTTTCGAAGTTCTTGGTATAACCCTCCGTGCCTCGGAAAGCACGTAAAGCCGTTGGTCATGTCGAATTGCTGTATAATTTTACCATGTAAGATAAGAGGGTACATCGGTATTTACGCACACACTTCTACACTATGACATCTCCTCACTTCTGGGTACTTAGCCAGTTTCCTTTGAGATTGGATGCCGTCACCGAATTTGGGTTATGAGGTTACTCCGAGTTTGAGTATTGAAGATATTATATTAAGATTTCCAGTCTTTTCCCTTACTACACTAGACTGTAAGTAATTATGCCACTACAGAGCAAAGGCGTCTGCTCTTCCAGAACATTAATCACCACACCACGCTAAAGTCAGCTATTATGACATGACCATTTAGTTATCACCGATTTTTCGAAATAGATTCTTCATTTGCATGGATATAACTTTGAACATCTTTAAAGAAGTCGCTATCAATTTTAATATGACAAACGGACGATAATCATTCCGTGGCGGACAGCATCTGAAGCTACGCCTTACGGTATCTCATCGTATGTTTCTACTTACAGGTTTTAACACACAAACCCAACCCAATCAGTCAACCAAAATGTCAGCCACACCAATAGCTTCAATATCCAACAAGACGTCGCAATAATCTAGTACAGAACATAACATTTCGAAAAATATAACAATGTGGAACGGAATTAAACCAGCTCGCCTCTGGCGCAAAACAGGAATGATACATTTCAGAAATATGTTGAATTCTCGACTCACAAGCTCCTCTAATAGAGTCCTAAACGTGCGGGATAGACCTGATTTATTCAAACTATATGCTACTATAATGGGCTGCGGTTTATGTACTGGTTATATTTATGGATTATTCAGTCCGCCCAAACCGTGTATAAAGAAGCTAATTGATACTAAAGATATAAAACCTGACACTCCTTGTAACGTTCCCCCGTGCCCCCCTGAAAAGAAGCCTACTCCTGCACCACTGTGCAAAGATAAATAAATGTAGAAAAATAAGAAAATATATATACCTATTCGTAAAATTAAAACGTGAGTTTTACTTAAATACTGCCCTCTTGCCTTGTTGTTGGTGTAGTGATGGCAAGGGTGACTACTGCCGATGCCGGATGGAAAAAAAACACGCTGATCAGGTTGTTGGGGAAGACCACAGCCCCGTGAGGTTTAATCAGTAATGCCTGTCAGTCAACCGTCGTCCCGTTGTCCTCTGTCCGCGACGGTTACGTTGTGTTCAGCGAGTGCGCAACTTTAAGGGCTATATTTCACCGGGACACCATGACGGCGCAAGCAGTCGCCGCCACCATTAAAATGTATGCCACTGGTTGCGCCACCATGGTGTCCCAGTGAAATATATCACTTAGAGTGGCATACATTTTGTTGGTGGCCGGCGACTGGTTACGCCACCATGGTGTCCCAGTGAAATATAGGCCTATGGGTGTTTCTACACAAATCGATCGATCATCGATCGATGCCATCGGTCGACATCGATCGACGTTGATCGATTGGTGTGGTAGCTTTGGCTGATCGACGGTTACCGATCGACTAACTAATCGATCGACATCGGTTGACGCTGATCGGCATTAACTCCGGCTATAAATGTCCAGTAAATAGCACGACATACTGCAGGGGGTGATAGCTTGGGTCAATACCTGCCAAAACAACGCAATTATGTTCAGCAAAATCTTACGGATTTACAGTTTTACAAAATTTTCCGACAAGCATAATGAAAAATTCCTTTTCTAGTTTTTTTTTTTGTGCATCTTATTCGTGAATAGTTACATAATTTATTATTTATTTATACCATACTTTACTCATATACTTTATTCTCTATACTTTATTTATACTTTACTCATTGAATGTCTTTTTTTTTATCAAAAACAAAAATGTTTTCAAGAAATAAAATTTTTGTTCAAATTTTCACAGAACAATTTTCTTATCGTTTTACTTTAACCTACAGTGGTGAACAAAAATCCGTAAGATTTTGCTGAACATATATTGTGTTGTTTTGGCAGGTATTGACCCAAGCTATCACCCCCTGCAGTATGTCGTGCTATTTACTGGACACCCTGTATATGCGATATTTCTATGCTATCGAGTTTTTAATTTTCCTTGTAGCTGTATCCATCGTTTTAAAGGTACCTGGAGAAACGTGGGTAGTTGTACAGTTCCATCCATTATCTATGCTTACTGCTTATAGCCTATGTGATGCGGCAGCAGGCGTTTTTAGACCATTATTGGAGTTGCATTACTAGCATTCATGGAATTAAAAAGTACTATTAAGATAAAACTAAGCTGGGGCTCGTGGCTAAGTCGTACGAATCAATCACTGTCGCGGTCGGTACGTGGATGAATCAGACAATTCATTTCGAGAAACCCCTCGAACACGTACACGTAAGCAAAGCCATTGGTTCGGGTTGTCATTCGTAGATCTTTGACAGTCGTTATGGGTAGTCAGAAGCCACAAAATCTGACAACCAGTATTCCCAAAGGGTATAGTTTTTTTTTTTTTTTTTTTTTTATATTGTTATAGGCTTGCGTTTGACCGCAACTCACCTGATCTTAAGTGATGATGCGGCCTAAGGTGGAGCACGCTTGCCTAGAATAAACCGGTTCACTCGTGCCTTGAAGATGTTAACCAGTATCTGGATTTTGGAGGCTGAATTTCTGTCTGTAGGGTTTAAAGGAACCTAAACCAAACCGAACCTCGAGATGCCCCTGATGTCGACCTAAATTGACGCTAAGTGTTTTCTGTCCAAAGAGGAATTCCTTTTAAGAAAAAAAAACCACTCAAGTTGCAACATTCTAATCCGTGGGAGCTATGGGCTGTCGAACGATGCAACTTGAATGTTTTTTGAAGTGAAACTTCTTATGCGACTTCCAACAAGGTTGCGTTAAACGTTTAACGCTACCATACGCATGCGTAGTATCCTTCCTATTTTCATTCCCACATTACGAAGTTTCACTTCTTCCGCGCGGAAGGACTCCACGCACTATTTTTTTATTCTTCGTCCACAGCACCGAAAAGTTAACCCAAAAAGTTTTATCCCCATCACTGGTTGACTTTGAAGTGCCATGCTTGACTGATGCGGTGAACGCCTGGAAAGTCGCATACAGATGGGCCCGTGAACCCATCTTCCCAGAGTGGCATGAGCCGCGCTGCAGGTTGGTACGGAATAATCTAATCAATACATCCACCAATTCTGCTGAGCGTGCCTGCCTACTGGCTGTAGGTGAGTGGGAGTCGGGCCTCTGGCTTCAGGTACTTCCGTCACCCAACATCGGCACCATGCTGAGTGATACTATATCTTCCGTCTCGTTATATGCTTGCGTCTGTGAACTCCATGCGGGGCTCCGCATCGCTGTCAGTGTGGTGAAACTTTCGAGTGCCTCGAACATCATAGCCTATCCTGCAGTAGGAGTGCAGGCCGAATTGCACGGCACGCCAGCATTAATGACAGCCTCCGTCATGCTCTTGCTACCGCCTGGGTGCCTGCTATTTTAGAACCCATTGGTTTAGCACGCGACGATAGGAAGAGACCAGATGAGATGACCATATGCCTTGGAAGCTGGGTAGGCCTTTGGTGTGGGACGCAACTTGTGTCATCTCATGTGCCTAGCACGCACGACGTGTTGTGCTGGGGCGGCTGTTGCAGGTGCCGAAAACCTCAAACGGGGCAAATATGATAGCCTTCTAGGAAGCTATATTTGAGCCGTTTGGAGTGGAGACCCTAGGGCTATGGGGTCCGAGTGCCCATATTGTTTTTCGGGACGTAGCAATGCTGCCAGCCTTTACATGTCGACGAGTTTTTTGATGCCCTTCGAGCTCCCAATAGTAAAATTCCAAGACAAAGGGGAGGCCCTTTGTCTTGGAATTTTACTATTTGAATTATTGGAATAATAATTTTTTTTCCTAAATTGCGTGCACAATTTTTGAATAGGTATACTTTTTACATTATGGTATGTGCCAAAAAAACATACCTGTAGCACCTGGTACCTGAGAATTGGCCCTAGGCCTAAGCTTGCTGGTATGTACACATTTACTGTACACACTAATACTACACTACTGTAAGTATATATTTTGTCCATCAGAAAATAAGTATGGTGTGGCGGCCCTGGGATCTTGCTCTATATGTTTTTGACGCTTCAGACAATTCTCTATTCTATGGTTCTACGCCATTACAGTATATAAAATAAATAATAAAAAAAAGATTACAAAATATGTCTGTGATACGTCATGAACTGTCATCGCAGCGTTGAAAATGTTTGACAGCCGGAAAATATTATCCGAAGAAGCATTTTGCGATAACAAAATTTCAGGACATAGGGATGAAAATCAAAGCAACTGGCCCATACAATTAAAATGAACAGCTGGGAACAATTAAAGTTCATTGGTTTAGTTTTGTCAATGAGTGCTGGTGTTGCGTATTCATTTGGAATGTTCACACAGTTTGAGAATCCATCATTTCATAGTACAGGTGATAGTGTAACTGTACAAAATGTGGACAAAGAAGACAGAACAGATGAAAAGAATTCCCGTGTACCCAAGGCCGCTTCGTTGGAAGTTATTCAGAGCACTAGTGCAAAAGTTCGTAAGACACGCCATGACCGTGAGAACGAATACGTATAAGCTAACAACAGACCAATCTAGGGAAAAAGTTTCACCTGTTTATTTTTTTATTTTGGTCTCAGTCTTTAATTGTATATTTTTCCGCTTTTTATGTATACATATTTATTTAGAGTTGTTAAATATATGACAATTAAAAGATTTCTAAGTTAACAAGTTGATTTGAAATGTTTAAAACAAGCAGTTTCGCCTAAAGTGCCAAATTGATGAGTCCAAGGACAAATTCACATACAACGGCCACAGTATAAATATAAGAACCATCGTACAGTAGCAACACGCCCCGCCTCCCTCCGAAACACTGTTCCTCGAGTCTGTCCGCGTCAAACGTGCTTTTGAAACTGCTTTTAGCTCTCGAGCGCGTAGATACGCACACACAGGCACGTATTGGTACCGTCTGTTATTTTGGTAGTAGTGTAGGTAATTAAATCGTTTCGTTTGTATGGAGTGTCGTAGGTGTGCAAGGGGTATGTCAATTTGTTGCAATTTCCCGTTTTAAGGCCTTCATTGGGAGCATTCTGCTGTAATGCATTCAGGATTCCATTTTGAGGTGGTATCTGCCCTGTCACATTACAGGCGAATGCTCCCAGCAAGGTAGCGCCTCAACGTTACAAATGGTATCTTTAGGCACAAACAAAATCTTTAGCTTTATTATATGATACCTACCTAGGTATCATATAATAAAGCTAAAGATTTTGTTTGTTTCAATGCGCTAATCTAGGGCGTTCTGGAAATTCTTTCGCTAACACTGGCCCCACACGTCGCCGCCGACGCTCGTACCAACGTTGGTCGGTTAATTTCGTGAGGCGTCCACACGTTGGCTATTATACCAGTCCCGTCAGAGCCAACGTGAAGATGTCCGATACAGAAATCTAAATTCACTTTTAACTCACACAATTCACACTTCTATATTACTGAGTGCCAATTATAATTTATATTTGTTAAGTACTGAAAACTGTCCTTCAGAGATGCATTCCAGTTCTAAAAATTCGATAACTTTTTCATTTGTCCATGCGGGGTGGCTTTTTTGAGGCTGAGGATGACATTCTCGCTCGTCGTGCGCTCTCAATGCGTGTTGCAACAGGACTAGTCTTTGAACAGGACTGAGCATAGCGCCAACGTGTGTACGGATCGCGAACGTTAGCGCAGATTCCTTTGATAAAACCGACACGCGTCGGCCAACTCCCAACGCTTGTCCCAACGTTGGCGCCAATACTATTTTTCAGATCCACACGTTGGACGAGTGGCGTTGGGACCTACGTTGGGGAGAACGTGTGGAGCCGGCGTAACACTGGCGCCACACGTTGCCGCCGACGCTCGTACCAACGTTGGTCGGTTAATTTCGTGAGGCGTCTACACTTTAGCTATTATACCAGTCCTGTCCCATCAGAGCCAACGTCAAGATGTCCGATACAGAAATCTGAATTGCTTTAAGCGGTTCATTACTGACTGCCAATTATAATTTATATGACTTTCTTTCTATAAAGGAGATATGTGCTCAACTGCTCATCAATGATTCTCGCTTCTTCGTGAGATTTCTCTGGAGCTGTGTATACATTAGCTGGAGTGAAGTTTATAGTGGTTAATTTTTTTGTATATGAGTGCCAAGAGGTGGAGTGAATAAAGATAATTTTAATTTTACTTTTATTTTATTCTCCTCACCAGTAGGGAATCAACAAAAAACTCCAATGAAAATTCAACCACTAAAAACATCATTCTACTTTTTTTATGTGTAAAATTGCACTTGACTATATTTCTTTTGATATGATAATTATATTTCTGAAATATTATAGTAATACAGTTCAACCATATTTTTATAATAATCATTGCGATTTATTCTAAATTTCTAACCCTTGTTCCTCGAACAGAGCTTCCTCTTTTCTATTATATTGCTTCTATGTATATTGATGTGCCTGAATCCATAATGATCCTAACTAAACACCTAATTTATGGATACGTCTATAGATACCTATTGAGGTAAGGAGGGATCAAACATTACTGAATAATACCAAATTCACATTTATTCATTTGCATTAATTGTATTGATTGATTTCTTGTTTTATTTTCTTTTTTATTTCGTTGTTTTTCCTAGTACACACGGCTACACATTAAGCTTTACATTTACAGTATACGCTGACCTCTCATTGTATGGAGATTCTATACAATGCGAGATCAGCTTATACTGGAAATGTATAGCTTGATGTGTAGCCGTGTGTGTATACGTACCAGTAATAAGTTTATTAAGTACTTTGCCCGCTACTTCTTCCGCGTGCATTTTCTCAAGGATCCCTATTTTTTTTCTATTGATAAATATAGCCTATGTTACTCAGAAATAATGTAGCTTTCGATTGGTGAAAGAATTTTTGAAATCGGACTAGTAGTTTTGGAGTTAAATCGTAATAAACAAACAAACCTCATCTATCAAATCACCTATTAATGAAAACAACGTTTTTGACTGTAATGATTATGATTCTGTAAAAATATATTCTTTACCGTCGTACTAGCTTTTGCCCGCGACTTCGTCTGAGTGAATGTCGGTTATCGCGGATGCAGACGAAGTCGCAGATCAAAAAGTAATCCTTGCCCAGAGTTCAAGCTATTTTCATACCAAATTTCATTAAAATCGGTTCAGCCGTTTCATCGTGAAAGCGTAAGGCGGCGGCAGGATCTAATGTGTATAATGGATATGATGGACAAATGGATCGGCCCTCGAAAACAGCGGCGCGGCAGCGGCGCGAGGGCGGGCAACGAACGAGCGGTGCGCTCCAGTCAAGCGGTGACCGCCCGCGAGTGTGCATTGCTGTGTTGTGCAATTTATTTTTAGCGTTAGGAAATAAATTTGAATCAAAAAGATGTTGTCGCAGTTGTTCAAACATTTCGTTCGCGAATAAAAACAAATATCTCGACGATACAACCACGAACACAACTATAGTGCCGCTCGATCTGCCCGCTCGTATCGAGATCGGGTCTGCGTTGCCCGCCCAGCCACCGCGTCGCCGCCGCCGCCGCCGCCCCGCTGCCCGCAAGATTCGAGGCAGAGGCCTAACAGAGTTACTTGTTTACCATTTTTTCGACGCCGCCACCGCCGATCCGCTTATCGGCGTGAAATCGGCACGGGTTCTAAATGTTTTAGAACTTACTGATTTAGGAATCCCTAAAACGTCATAACTCACGCTATTCTATTCTGAATTTCATATTTTCGTACACAGACATATCAAAGTACCTAGACTTATCACCTAGTTCATTGACTTCGTTGACATATATTATTACTGCGTAAGGACCCTGGTCAACCGCACGACCAAATGTCACCAGCGCGTTGGCCCTAAAAATGACAGTTTAGAGCCAACGCGACTCAGTTGACCTTGACACAGGGTCCACGCGCCGCGCGTGAAAGAGAACGAGTATTTTTGACAGATGTCGCTACTTTTGCTTGTTCCATGGACGTTTGTTTAAAATGTTCTAATGGGCGTATCCTTCCTATTGAAATCATTGACCTAGTTATAAAAAGAAAAGAAGCGACCTCCTGTATAGGTATATTATATTACTCTGTGGAAGCGACCGACCGTCTATTACTCCATTCATAGTATTTATTTCCATAACATAAATTACAAACTAAAATCGATCAATGTGATGTGAAGTTACACCAACCGTCCTTTAGAATACCTATCTAACTTTCCTATCTAAAATTTACAAAAGAGCGGGAGTTCCTCACAAAGTACGCCGAATCGAAAGGAAAAAGCAGTATTTGATCATGTCACGGGACACGGTTCACATAATCTTGTAACAGTAATCTCGTGGTAAAATGCAAGAAAATAGTCAAGTCCAATGATATTCGTCACTATTGCCTGAAATTGAAGAAGAAGCAGGACAAGGAGCAAAGCTAAATGACGTCCATGACAATCTTGAAGATAACGAAAACTTGCCACTTGATCCGCCTAATGCTGTGTCAGATTCAGCTGTATTGACAGACGAGGAGACTGACGTTTATTTCTCCAGACAGTACCTACTTTGGCAATGCTGAATAGATTGTAGCAAGTGGACCCGACAACCAGTCAACGCCTTGTTTGCAAAATATAACATGTCAGAACTTAAAGATGATTAGGACTGGGAACTCATTGAAGATCTGACTAAGTTTTTGGAAAAGTTTCTCCGCGCCGATTTCACGCCGCCGGAGATTTTAGCATCGGCGCACACGCATTGGGCGTATTTTCTATACGAATGCTTTTTGT
The DNA here is from genome assembly GCA_947361185.1 of Charanyca ferruginea. Classification (NCBI taxonomy): domain Eukaryota; kingdom Metazoa; phylum Arthropoda; class Insecta; order Lepidoptera; family Noctuidae; genus Charanyca; species Charanyca ferruginea. The sequence continues at coordinate 14,561,131 of OX376077.1, read as the reverse complement.
ATAACGTAATTTTTTAAATACATATTGGAACTGCCTGAAGTTTATTTTTTACTTTAATGAGCTTTAGATAAGAGTGACTGATCAACATTATTGTGATTCATATCGACATGACACTGGCTCAAATCGTTGACGCCCACAGAAAAATGAGAACACACATCGCAGGCGGTGCCTGATTGTGATAACTACTACGGAAATAGCACGATTACCTACCTAACCCTAAAATTTCAAAGCATACTTGCGATGATTTTCAAAAATTACAATAAAGCCCGTCACAGACGTAGCTATAATACTTATACATATCTTATACATAAAAATCTTCTGTGCGTGTGTATGAAAGTGAGCTCCTCCTAAACGGCTGGACCGATTTTGATGAGCTTTTTTGTGTGTGTTCCAGTGGATTCGAGAATGGTTTAGATTCACAATTGGACCCGGTAGGTGGCGCTGCAGTCAGGTTGCAGGACAACGTCCGCCGGGGCCGCTAGTATTAATATAATTCATAGCAAGGCATATTTCGATATATTTTCTATAGTAATCTTTGAGTGACCACAGACGCAGCTATATTACATATCTTTATTACGTCACCAAAATATGTGGACAGATATAGCAAGGCATATTAATACTTATATATTTCAAAAATGTTAAACAAATAACGACCGCGTAATAAGGGCGAAAATATATTATTATATTAAAGCTACCGTGTGTGGTGGCTAGCTATAACATATTATAGCTACGTATATTAATATATATTATATCTACGTATGTGACGGGCTTTAAAGTGTCGCATTTGTATTCGTATTTGGTTGCACAAAAACATACATAGGTATAAATAAATAAAATTGAAGTGTATGTTTGTAAATGTCAAAACAACAGCTTTTTACTAAAATTCATACATAATATATAGGGTACTAATATAAAATATCGGTTTTTTATTTTACTGTCTGTCTGTCTGTTTGTTCCAGCTAAATAAATGGGGAATTTAATAATTAAGATACATGAGGCAGGGCGCGTGGAACAAGTTCAAAAATGTATGAGCTAAAACAATTTAGTTTGATGTTTAATTCTTTTTTAATTATACCGTCTGCGTCAAGTAAGGTCGACGGAGCCTCGCTGCACGGGACTCCTATTTGTGTAAGCAACCTAACACTAAGGGGATGACGTTCATACCCTTTACACGTAAGACGTCTTGGTCGGAATGCCCTAAGATACCGAGCTTGCTTCGATCGCTCTTAGAAGTTTCGCGCGAATAGTTTTATTCGTATTATTTAAAGAAAAAAATATCAATAGATCTTTGTCGATTTAACGTATTTAGGTCATCATCTGCGTTGCCTTTTCCCAACTATGTTGGCGTCGGGTTCCAGTCTAACCGGATGCAGCTGAATACCAATGTTTTACATAGAGCGACTGCCTATCGGACCTCCACAACCCAGCTACTGTACTCTTTGGTACGACTGGTTGTCAGATTTTCTAGCTTCTGACTACCCATAACGACTGCCAAAGATCTACGAATGACAGTCGGGACCAACGACTTTACGTGCTTTCCGAGGCACAGAGGGAACTCGGTATAAAATGAATGGTCACCCATCCACAGACCGACCGCGGCAAGCGTACCTTAACCTTTGTCCGATCGATCTGTCCGGCTGTAACTTAGCCACGAGCCAAGAAGCTAACGTATTTAGGTATAAAAAAATACTAATGTTCTGTTACAAAATGACGAAAAATGAAAAAAACAATACCTTTAAAAGATGTGAAGTGTTATTTTGTGTCAAGTGGCATTAAAACTATTATCTTTATCATTTACAACTTAATCAAAATTACATTATATACAAAACTTACAAATAAAAACAATTAAAACACGTACAAATAAAATAAAAAAAATGTGGACGAAACTTTAATGCTCTATGTGCTCTCTCATAGAGCATTAAAAGACTCGTCCACATTGTTATCAACGGGACACGTGTCCAACAGGCTGGCAGCATTGCCACATTGTTTGGCAATGATAATTCTTTTGCCATAGAATAGCCAGCCCTCGGGTCACCTGAAGAGTTGACCAGCCAGTTGGCGATGTCCCGAAAAACAAAATGAACACTCGGATCCCATGGCCCTACTGTTTCCACCCCAAACGGCTCAAACATATAGCTTACAAAAAGGCTGTAATAAAATAATTGCGGCATATGAGGGTTTCGGTACTAGCAGCATCCGCCCCAGCACTACACGTCGTGTTGAGACCATGGTACTGTGGCTTGAAGTCACTCTCGGGTCCGGGGCCACATTCAAAATTGATGTCAAAAAGTGTCATTACAAAATCAGCAGCATCTTTTTGTGAGCATGGCGTGTCCATAGATGCAAGTCAATGGTCGTATGTCAGATACTATACAATGACATCTGTCAGTTACTTTAATTAAGATTCATTTATTGTTCACTTATTCTTAGAAAATGGAGTCAACAACACTGCGAAAAATCATACTTGGGCTCTAAATAAAAATAAAAAAATATGTCAAGGAGAACCGCCTTGATTCTTGATGTCATTTGGTTTTCAGCAGCGTTCGTCAGTGGGTACAGCTTCATGGCACAACTAATAAACAAGTATGGAACTCATGGGGTCGATGGGACACCCATAAGACCACGACCAACAGGTTTCTCGGCTGATGATGATGATGATGATGAAGATGAGTTAAAGGTGCGTATATTAATGCCTGCTGTTTACCAGTATGTACAGTAGGTAATAGTTTAAGAGTAGGTACGTTTTTCATGACATGACTTGATAATGCCCACACGTCGGTCTCTCTCTTTCTCTTGTCAGACTCCCATTGAATGGAAGAGTTGCGGAAACCATACTGATGCTAAAAATATTTTTTTTTTTTGTTTGCCTGTCTTTTTGGATGGAATCTCTTGAAATGTTGCAAAAATATTTGCGACAAGTGAACGCGGGAATATTTTTATGTATGCTTCATTTTTCTTTATTTCTCTCAATCAAATATAATTTCGAGAGCCGATATGATGATTTGTGTATTTTGTATGTAAATGAATAACAGCGCAATGATTGCTTTTAAAGGAGTTATAAAAGAAGTTCACTGTTGGCCATAAAACCTCTCTATCTGAAGACGCTCTCTCACCGGCAGCATTCGCCTGTACTAAACAATTTGAGATTCGATTTTGTGCACGACATTACAATACTACCTCACTGACTGACGAGCATTTGCCTGTAATGTAACAAACCAGGATTCGATTTTCAGCATTACGTTACCATACTGCCTGACAAACATTCGCCTGTTATGTACCAAGATTCGATATTGATCTTCAATCTGACCTGTCACATTACAGGTGTACCTATATATGCTCCTGGAACGCTTTAAACATTAAAGCGTTCCAGGTTCAACGTTTAACAAATTGTATTATTACAACTTGCGCACTGTAACGCTCAGTTCTCCTGACTCCCCGATTTTATGCTCGAATTTGAACTGTTATACATGCGAATGCTCAAGATCTATGGGACGGTAGGTAGTAGAAGTATTTTTTGTGAAGTGTCGTAAGATGAGAGGCAGACATTTATCTCATTGTTATATTTAAATGTATTTATCATTAAACGAAACGTGAGTAAGATTGAGAAAAACGGATTAACTCACTGTGTTGCCGGGTTCGTCCGACTAGTTTCGATGGCATACGGCCACCTTTCTTAAGGAGTTCCACAGGATGACACACCGCCCGTCGCGTTCCTGCGACCGTATGCCATCGAAACTTGTCGGACGAACCCGGCAACACAGTGAGTTAACCCGTTTTTCTCAATCTTAAATGTATTTGTTTAAAATCAGAAGATTTGTGTGGACAGACAGCGATACTTAGTTCCGATTTTGGCCACGTACCAAAAACCCTTGTAGCTCTATGTATAGGCGTTCTATTGGTATACTCTTGGCCATGGGCCTTTAAAACATAGTTGCCAGTATATAAAAAATAAACTTTTGACCCACAGAGCTCCGAGCCAGGACGGCCGCGGCAGCAAGCCGGCGGCGGCTAGCGATGGCACTGTTAACCCTTTCCATGAAAACCAAGCAGATCAGTGGGCGTCAAGTTGACGCCAAGTTGACGCCAAGAAGCTTATAGATAAAAGTGGAGGCAACATTCTAAATACCTATACCCTGTTCACAATAAGATTAGACATAAACACAAACCTTTTTTACAGTCCCTTCAACTGATTTTGACTTCTATTCCGTAGACTTAAGGATGGCATTAGGGGCAAAAAAGTGGTTAAAATAACAACTGTTTACTGCAGTTGCCATTTGTCATGCTACCAACGCAATATAAGTCAAAATCGGTTAGATGGACTGTAAAAAAGGTTTGTGTATAAGTGAAACCACCTGTGGGCAGACGCTCTCTTTCTGAATGCATATCTTACCGGCAATCTGTATAACACAGGTATTGTATACAATACCTAGGCAATGTATAGAATACCTGGACCGTCCAGGCAATGTATGAAATATTATGAATATTATTGTGCATTACATACTTTAGCTAGGTAATGTATACAATTCCTAGGGATTGTATAGAATACCTGCTGGTCCACCGGCAATGTGTAAAATAAATAGATTTTGGTCAACAAAAAATTGGATGGAATATCGGTATTGGATATTGGTTGGTATATTGGATTGGCTGGTTGGATGGAATTGGTTGGAATTAATTGTATTGGATTGGACTGGACTTGGGATTTTGGTTTTTGTTTTTTTTGGACAATGTTAACCGGCCTACCTATAAAATGACGGCAATGACTACTAGCATAATAGTATTTAGGCATACAATTATTAGAAATAACGGAAACAAATTTGAGTTACTTTTACGTATTAAAAGTTTGTCTTAAAAAATCAATATATTGTGCTACAAAAGTTAGTGACACAAACGAATCGCTGCGTCGCTGCAACGATAAGGTCGCCTGGGACCGCCGGAGCCCCGCAACGCCGGAGCCGTGACAAAATCAAAGTCAAAGCATTTATTTCAAACTAACTGACCCGACAGACGTTGTCCTGTCAATTGATTTTTCAATTTTCTTACCACTTAAACCTTCCCTGGACTTCCACAAATATTTCAAGACCAAAATTAACCAAATCGGTCCAGCCGTTCTCGAGTTTTAGCGAGACTAACGAACAACGATTCATTTTTATTACATTGATAGATAAACCATTTACCAGCAAAAGTGCCTGTAAATGGTTTATTTGAAATAAATGCAAATTTGAAATAAATTGTCAGGGTCAGTTAGTCAGAAAATTGAAGCTAGTTGCTTGTTCTGCCTTACGTTTTGGAACTCTATGGAGAAGAACGAGCAAGAAACTCCACGGACACTCTTTTAAATCAAGTTTTTATAAAATACTGGTTACATTATTCAGGTTGCTTCTGTGTGTGGGTGTGTGTGTGGCTGTGAATACAGGTAAAGAGCAATACAAAACATTTAAAAAAAGAATCAAGATGAAAGCCATGGCAGTTAAGAGTTGACCAATCTTTACTGACAGCGCCTGTTCACGAACATGACGCGTCGATCAACACCATTCAGCTTAACCATTTTAAAAGGAGCCGAATGATTCAACGCACGCGCCACCATCAGCGAGATATTTGGGTGAGCATGACAAAGCTCTCAACCGCCATGTTAATTTATGTCAAACACATACATATAATTTACTTAATAAATAGCGCCATGGTATTCACATTCACAAAATTAAATATAGCTGCTAAATTATACAATGACAGAAATCATTCAAATCTACTTGACAGCCGCCTTCCCTACTCTCGTCTTTTACACACATTGCCGGCTGCGCATTCGGTATTGTATAAATACCTAGGCAAAGTATAAAATAAATAATATTTCATACATTACCTACCCATTTTAGGCATTTTATACATTGCCTAGGTATTGTATAGAATACCTGATTATACAGATTGCCGGTAACACATACATAAGATTAAGAAAACACATTAGTTAAAAAAAGTCTGTACACTGTTTATGAATAAATAAATGTATTGTTATTACATATCACTGTCTCGTTCTTACGTATGCATTCAGAAAGAGAGCGTCAGCTTACAGTTGGTTTCACTTAGGTTTTCAGAGTGTTGCCTCCACTTTTATCTATAAGCTTCTTGACAACACGCATCTATACAAATGACGTATCCGTATTGTTCTGTCATTATTAGCTGTCATTCTACCAAGAGATGCGGTTTCGAGTCAATATTTTTGCCGGTCGAATAAGCTTTTATATTGCAAGACATGTAAATAAAGATAATTTCTACAGAATTTTGTGATTATAATATTTAATAACAAAAGCGAATAGAAACTGACAGTTCGACTGACAGCTGCGAGTCCGTTAGAGGCGCTAGTGCTGCCATCCGTATCTCTCTGCGCACTTTTGTGGTTTTAATTAGTGCTGTCTCTACCACTACTGCGCCTGCACCGCGGTTCCATGCTGTGATCTGACCACAGTATTATAAAAAAAAAAACAAAGTAAATACTCTGTATATATATTGTAATCTTTGAGTAAAAAATAACTAGTTTACATTTTGACCGCCACATCAAAAAAACAAAAACTTGCCCTCGTGCCCTCGCCCAAGAAGTTTAACTATAGGCAAAAGTGGAGGCAACACTGAACACCTAAGTGAAACCAACTGTGGGCAGACGCTCTTTTTCTGAATGCATACTTACATAAGATAAAGAAAACACATATCACTGTCTCGTTCTTATGTATGCATTCAGAAAGAGAGCGTCTGCCCGCAGTTGGTTTCACTTAGGTATTTAGAGTGCTGCCTCCAGTTTTATCTTTAAGCTTCTTGCGCTCGCCGCCAAGCTACGAATTCTACTCTATGGAATTACGTTTCTATGTAACGTAATTCTATTGAGTAGTAATATCGTCTGTAATGTCTGTAATGTAGTCGTGACCGTGGCGTGGTGAGCACATATTGGTTTGTCATCTATATATGTGGCGGTCAATAGGTTAAGTTAGAAAAAAGGTTGCGCCGAACTCAATTAACATTGGACCAGGGCAGGAAGTTGATGAGTTTACGAAATCGGTGGCTTTGGTTCTATTTGTTGTATTTTAATGACAAACAATTAAACAAATACTTGTGGGTCCCGGAAAACGTCCCATGCGAAGATGGTGGAATTAGCTTGACGCTTGCAGGCAGGATTGGTCCACACTAGATTAGAATAGAGTAGATTGGAAAGGAAAAAGGCAAAAAGGAAGGAGGCCTTTCCCTGCAGTGGGACTGGGGCAACACTTAAGATCTGGTGAGTTGCGGTCAAACGCAAGCCTATAACAATATAAAAAAAAAAAAAACACTGATTAAAAATAATTAGATAAGTACAACATAAAACAGCATGGTAACCGGGCTGCCTGTTCACAGTGTTCTCCCCTCCCCAAAACCCCTCTTTAAAGCATAGATGGCTTCATAAAAACTGTTTGATTAAGAAACTCGTTGGCACAATCAAATTTTATCATCGACAAGTTGACCCGACAAACCTTGTCCTTCCTATCCACGAAGTGAGTATAATAACCTACTAATATGATTGTGGTTTAAACCTTCCCTGGACTTCCACAAATATTGCAAGACCAAAATTAGCCAAATCGGTCCAGCCGTTCTTGAGTTTTAGCGAGACTACCGAACAGCAATTCATTTTTATTACATACATAGAAGATAGATTATTAAAAAAAAACCCTAAAATTATTGTTTTCCATTGAGTTCTTTTTTTTTAGGAAAACTGGCGGAATCTTTAGATACCTAATCAATCTCTTTCTTGAGAATCTTTTTCTTGTCTTTTTTTTTTAGATATCTAAACATCTTTATGTCGTATTGACAGCAATCGACAGCACTTCACAGAGTGCTTTCTGTTATACTTTAGTATCACTTTTGACAATAAAATAATGTGGCGGACACTGTATTGATATGATAAATAACGTAACTAAAAAAAAAATTAATATGCGGTGGAAAACTTAAGAAGGAATTAAACTAAAATAATGACAACTCCAAATTAATAACAATGGCCCGGGATTTATTCAAGGATTGGGTTTGGTTTTCCGCTTCATTTTGGATGTCGTACTGCTTTTTTCATGGTCTTATTGAACAGTTTGGGTCAAAGGGTGATTATGTTCCCGTTTCCAAAGTGAAAAGAAAGAACGAAGGTACCGGTGAAGATAGTGATGATTAAATGTATGTAATAACGTTGTTAATGTTGTGTAACATTGATAGTTTTCTTAATACGTCGCTTCTAGTTTAACCGAATATGACTAAACACCAGTATGTCCATTCTGTTACAATCTCCCTCGGTGAACACCTAGGTGAAGTGAGCAGTCATCCGTCCGTCTGCTTTGTCAATTCCTAGTATCGGGACGGATGACAGCTCACTACACCTAAGTGTTCACCGAGGGAAATTGTAACAGAATAGCACTGCCAGATTTATGCATGGAGCGAAAATGAGATTAACAAAACTTTGTAGCTAGGTACTGTCAAAGATCAACGAATGATAACTAGGGCCAATCGCAACGGTTTACCGTGCTTTCCGAGACCATGGAAGTTTATACTCCAATCCGGAATTGAAAATCATAAGCCACTTGAGAAAAGACTCGGCTAGTCAACATTTTCTCAGTTCATCATCATCATCACACGGAAGACGTTACGGAGACGGGATTATGGTAACGCCCCCCCCCCCCCCCCTTCCCACCCTCGGTTTGCCATAATCCCCACGCTTGGCAGGCGTCGTCGTGGGGAACGCAATAAGGTTGATAAGAACATGGAAGGCGTTGCTGCCCGACTTTAGAATTTATTAGTCGACGTCGATCGAGCTGCTTGATTAAATTACTGATGAATTATAGCTGGGGTTAATCGATCAACGTCGACCGATGCCATCGACTGGCAATCGATCGATTAGTTAGTGGAACGGTTTCCGTCGATCAACCAAAGCTACCACACCAATCGATCAACGTCGATCGATGTCGATTGATGGCATCGATCGACATCGATCGATAGGTGTAGTAACACCCTAAGTTACTTCTACGGCACCCTCGGGATGAAATGGGTGGGTGCTCTTCTGACCCGGACGCCCCACTAGCTACTTATATTATTCTCAGTACCTACCTATATTCAGTCCCGGCTGTCATTTGTAGATCTTTGGCAGTCGTTATGAAAGTGGCAGTGGTTGGCAGAAGCCAGAAAGTGTGACAACCAGTCTTACCAAGGGATTATCGTGTTACCCAATAACTGGGTTGTAGAGGTCCGATAGGCAGTCACTCCATGTAAAACATTGGTATTCAGCTGCATCTGGTTACACAGAGTTACACTGGAAGCCGACTCCAATATAGTTGGGAAAAGGCTAGGCAGATGATGACCTACCTATATTATATTTTGATAATTTGATTGGTAACACTAATTTCAGATAAGGGGCCGATTCAATACAAGCAATTGTTAATATGAAGTATTTCTGGATTTTAAAAAGCTTGGTTGGACCCAAGAGTGAAGACTTTTGGTCTTACACTTTATACCAGTGTTTCAAATCATTTTACTTATTCATGAATCAACGTCCAATTGAAAAACGCCCATTGAAAATAGCAAAGGCAAGGGTACTTACAAAGAACACGATCCAGATAAAGAAATGTACGTAAAATAGATAATGGTGCAAACTCTGTTGTGCACGCACGATCTAAACTTATTTTAAGCTATTATATCTCTTTCTCACCAATAAAACAAGTAAGAGACAATAGGGTATTTTATACGAGAAAATGTATACGAGAAAAAATCTATAAATATGTTATTGAGACAGTTTAGGCATTAAGCAGTCGGAAAATGTAAGTTTTAGTTCATAAAATAACAAAACAAATTTTTAAATTCAATTCAAACTTTTCAGTATTTTTAATCTGTTTAACACCGTGAAATAGTAGCGGCCATGATAAGTCGCCGTACGGCTGTGTAAACAAAAAATTGACAACTGTCAGTCAACCGATTGGCGTAATATAGGCTTTGTACTTTTATTATTTTCGTAACCAACGTAATTTTTTCATTATTACATCTATTACAAAATATGCTTTTAATTATTTTTAAATGATATACAATTATCATATTTAATATGAGCTCATTTGATACAAAACGAACTGACGTCATTTACGCTGAGCAATATGGCGTCCAGTAAGAGGCGTTTTCGTCAAACTACGCGCGAAATTTGGAACTTGAAAATTTAGATGCATTTTTATGGCACTTATCGATTGAATATATTTTTTTTGTTGTTTTTTGGGGGCATTTTAGCACTACAGAATATCATTGAGACACTTTTCAAAAATGGGTGTAATACCCTATTTAAGTTGATCTAAAATGTTCATACAATTATAGTTGTAATTTCAGAACGTATTGATTAAACGGCGAAGTTCAAGGTAAAAACCAATTAGACATCTCTAACTTAGTTCTTATCTGTCGCCGTCCTATTCTTCAGCGGCATGGTTATAAGAGATGCCAATTGTCTAACTTTACTTTAGTTTGTGAACAAGGGAATCGTCACCATTGTTGTTGATAGTTCTTTCACTAATTAAGTCATGATCCACACTCCACACCGATACCACCTGAGTGCCCCACGGAATTGTCAAGTGACAGTACCAAGTGTAAACAACGGTAGTGAGACAAAACTGTAGCTCAAACAATAGTGCGAAGAACTGTAGAGCGATGACTCCTTTAAGTCAAATACATGAATATAATCAATATGGTTTGAAGTCTTTTTGTTAAAGTATCATCTATTCTGTTAGCGCCGTTTTTCCAGCTCTTAAATTGGTCAAACCAGATTGGTCAAACGCGTCCGCCATGGTACGCTGGTGTTAAAATGAGTTTCTGTAAACAGTGTTAGATTAAACAAGGGAATGGAGAATTCATGAAAATGAAGTTACTTTCACTACGGGCCAACCTTGAAATCGCTAAAATAATATTTTGTACATTTCTCTTCAGCAAAAGTGCGTTTTTATCTAAATATCTTTTTTTTTCTAAATATCTATCTGAAAATATTACATAAATAAAATATGAATACCATAAGAATTAGTTTTTTTTTTAAAGTGATGAATTTGTTCCCCCCTTAAATGGCGAACATATCCGACAAACGCAAGAAGCGTTTGTATGTCGCAATCGACAGCACACATTGCAGTGCTGTTAAAATACATACGCATACACTATGTCTATATTCGTGTAAACCGTCCATTTATAGGTTTTTTCTGATTAGACTGTCTTTTCCGACGTGTAAGTCTGTCTATTTCACAATTTTTTAACTAGTGTTTATAAATCAATAACCTGTCGATAATTAGTCGACTAGGTACTCTAAGAATCACCGAAAAAAGAGGCCATATTTGTTTTTTTTTAAGTTTTAAAATCCAGAATATAGATAAGAAATTTTAAACCATGCAGATTATGTCGCAGCTGTCGGGTAGCTTTACACATTTGTATAAGCGGTTACGCATATATTCGGTTCAGCAACAACTTTATCAAAGGTTGTATTTATCGAGAATGCCGAACCGAACAGGCCGACCCGCGTATCTGTGTAGTTGTCCCAGAGGAATGGTACAAGTAGGCTATAATAACAACTTCTGGGTCATTTCCCTGACGAAAGTTAGTGATTTCATCAAACCCCTAGAATGGTTTAGTTGGTGATTTCCCCATTTCACTAAACCAGTTTAAGAATTTGATGAAATCACCAACTTTTTTCAGGAAAATGACCCAACGGACTTGTTATTGTTACATCTGTCGTGATTTGACTAAATCCCTTAGGTATTTGATCGCATTCCCAATTGTACCATTTCCCTGCGACATAGCGACGTATATTTTTTTAAGAAAGAACCACATATTCGAGACCCGCAGAGGACTCTTGACATAGAGCATTTGATCATAAACAAAAACAATGCAAATAAAACAAAATGATAGAGCTATTGTCCAAAAATAACAATTTAATAAATCCGATTACGTTTTGACGTCCCGCCCGAACCCACGTCTGACTGATGGAAGATGGAAGTTTACACTATGGATATTTTATTCTAAATTATAAGTGATACATAAAACACTACTACAAAATGGCTTACAATTAAAACAAAATGAATACGCTACGGTAAACCTAACATTCAATGGAATTAAAATAACAATACCCAAGAAAGTCCAAATTCATTACCATGGCTAGGCGCCTCCTCAAGGATTTAATGTGGATTTCCAGTTCAGTCTTCTTTGCGTACCAATTATTTCAGTGTGTTCTTGATAGACTTGGGTCATACATTAATAACGATGAATTTCAGTTAAGCAATCTCCTTTCCAAAATCAAAGAAAAAGGCAAGGGTACTACTGGAGACAATGACAATTAAATGTATGCATAGAAGTATATCTAGTACATATATATATATAGATGAATGTAGGTATGTATTTATTTATTTATATGATTTAAATGGCTTAATAAACCAATTAGGTAGGTATATAAATTAAATATTGTTCTCACTAAAAGACCGCCGAATTAATTTTCGTAGTCCGGGTTGGCTTGCACGAGCTTATTTAGTGCGGTCAAGCCGCGCGGTACGGGAGACGCAGCACGGGCTGCAGTCCGACACGAAGAAAATAGATATAAAATAAATATGGTTATTGATAGTTCTTTTCAATGAATTTAGTCATCATCATCCGATGCCATCTAGTCTTTTTACAACTATGTCAGTAATGTATGCAGCTGATGTAACATCAGGCGTTAGCTGGACTGGTAGCTAAGCTTTCGGGCTTCTGACTACCCGTTAAAGTCTGTCAAAGGTCTAGGAATGACAGCCAGAACCAATCGCAACGGAATATATGCTTCAGAATTTTCTCGGTATGTAATAGATGGTTATCCCATGAACCTTGAAGTTTAAACTCCAATACAGAATCGAAAATCAAAAGCCGTGTCACTTGTGGAAAGTCACTATCAACCACTGCCAGCCAGAAACGACTTTGAGATGGAATCCTCTAGGCGCGAGCCCTACCCGCTACTGTCGGTTTCATTTTAAACTGTCTTTATGATTTGGTTTCATGTGTATGGGGGTAATCTTTGGAGTTGGTCGACATTTTCTCAGTTCCTACCTATATTATATTTTGACCAGTGTGCGATGCTACGACAATGTTAAATACCCATCCATTCAGTATTTTCTCCAAAGATATTCTACTAAATGGTAACATTAATTTCAGATAACGTGGAGATTGAATTCAAACAATTATTTTAATCGACAATATGAAGTCTTCGTGGATTATAAAAAACTTAGCAAGAGTTGGATCCAAGAGTGATTGGATCCAGTTGTCAGCTTCATTCGTTTTGTCATACGCTTTTTGTGCGGGTGTCAAAACATTTTACTCATTTACGAATGAAAGTCTGATACGGAAAACGCCTCTTGCCAATATCGAACGCAAGGGTAAGGGTACCGAAGATAATGGAGATAAATAAATGTACGTAAAAATATTATTTTACTAATTAAGTTATCATTATGTTCGCTCCGATGCTCCGAGTGCTCTATAGAAGTGCGAGTAACGGTGGTTCGACAAAACTGTAGCTCAAACCATTAAATTAATCACATTTACAATGCACGCAAGAACTGTAGATAAAGTTAAAATACATCACCAACATTGTTATAGTCATTGAGTCTTTGCATGTTTAAGTATCATCTGTCAACGAGGGATGTACTCGTAAAGTGCTCATGAAAATTTACAACTTACGAGGCAGCCTTGTAAATCTTGTAATCGCCAAAAAAAAAATACTGCTCCATACATATCTGCAGCCATGTGATGTCGGCCGCGAATCGCACCATCCCTTTTCAACCCGTGGGTGTCGTAGAAGGCGACAGAGGGATATTGACCAGAGGATGGGCAACAGCTTCCTTCTGACTACCATAAAGGCGTTTATACATTATGCCGCAGCAGCAGCGTTTTCGCTACCGCCGCGGAACAAACTCGCTGCCGCCACCGCGGTATCGTGTACATGACTCCATATAAATCCAAATGGGACTAGTGCAGCAGCGCCGCGGCGGGGCGGAGGTACCACTATCGCTGCGGCATAATGTGTAAACGTCCTAACACCTACTGCGATCGCCAACATACATCGGCCAAGCATGGCGATTACGGCCAGCAATGGGCGTGTAAAGGTTGACATGATGATGACATTTCTGCAGTGCAAGAAATCATCCGCGAATTTGAATCCTATCTCATTTCCGATTTCACTTACCTGTATGTCTATTCTGTTACAATCTCCCTCGGTGAACACCTAGGTGAAGTGAGCTGTCATCTGTCCCGATGCTAGGGATTGACAAAGCAGACGGACGGATTACAGCTCACTTCACCTAGAGACGGACGGATGACAGCTCACTTCACCTAGGTGTTCACCGAGGGAGATTGTAACAGAATAGCACTGCTGAAGTGACAAGTATTTGGTATTCGCTTAAAATAGTTACGTAAAAATAGTTCGCTTCACCTATTTCTCGTTTAGTGGCGCTAGCGTAGTTTTCATCGACTTACAGAATACCCAATATAGTTTTCACCGTGGAATCAGAAGCGAGCACTGAAGTGAGTTGTCACAGAATAGCATGGCTGTTCGCATAACTCGACAAAATGTGGGGAACTGATTATTTATCGCTTTTGTAATGGAAACCTATCGCGGCGATCGTTTGTGTACGTTTGCCCGATAAACTGAACACAAACCGTATCGGTCGCGATAGCGAAGTACAGTCGAACAAGCTAATTGGTTTACAGGCAAAAATATTCATCTTTCTGCTACACTTATATTTTATTTATTTATTTTATTTTCTTATCTTTAGTACATAGATACCAAGGATACCTACGTGCTCGAGATAAGAAAAGGGAATAAAATAAAAATTGTGAGTGTAGTAGAAACATGAATATTTTTGCCTGTAAACCAATTAGCTTGTTCGACTGTACCTCTGTCACAGTGAGACATCACAGGCGTGCATTTAGAGTTCCAAGGCCTGTAGACACAATCCCTTATCTGTTAGCGTTAACGCCAACGGAAAAATCAAATTGTATGCAGTTGACATATTTGCATCACGTGACATCTGGTAAGCAAACGTCAACTCCATACAATTTGACTTTTCCGTTTGCGTTAACGCTAACAGAAAGGGATTTTGTCTACAGGCCCAGCTTGCCTGGGGCAAGTTTTTTAACAAACTCAATCGCGTTATCGTAAAGAGTCACTTATATGTCAATTGAAATGGAATAATTGTGTTTCACTTTATCTTCACTAGACAGTGAACGGACTACTTTACGTTAAGGGCGCGTATTCGATTTACCGCAACTCAAAATCTAAACGATTGCTAGAACGGCGTAGCAGCATTGACACACACTAGTACAATACAATGGTCTGTTAGTGTGCATCAGAAAAAAAAATATGCACGAAATAAGTACGAATCATTGAAATTGATCGGTAAACGAAAGCGCGCGATGTTTTACAGCGCTTTTTAAAATAATTGTCTAAAATAAATGAGTTCGTATAACGGACTGAAAAATATTTTGTATGTTAAGCATAGGTAACCTTTATTTTTAATAAATATATATAATAAATATATCAGTTATATTTTTATTCAAATACTGGTGAAAAAAAATTGACAAAGTGAACCGATTTTGTAGTTTTTCAACAGTGTTTTTTAATACAGAATAGTAATATTTTCGTAATTGGAAAAACGTATAAAACATAATATTTTGGCATATTGTAATAGTTGTATTCGTCCTGAAAGTTAACTCTGACGTCAATTTCGTAAAACGCTATGCAAGGATTGTCTTTGCTTTAAAAAACCATAATACAAATTATACTTTTACTCTGTAGTTCCCTAAATGAAGATTGCTTTGGGCAAAACGCGAAAACATGAAGTTTTCGTCACGAATCGAATACACGTTCTTAAGTCGGTCGAGTTCGAATAGAAACTGACACTCGACACTCAGAAAGATGAAAATATCTGGACAAAATCTCATGTTTTTCTGGAATTTGGGAGTTGTTGTGGAGATAAATAAACACCTACAAATCCATTCCTTTCAACAGTGAAGTGAATTAGAGAGCGCCTGGAAAATTAAAGTTCAGTACAAGTACCTACCTAAGTATTATTTGCTGTCGATCGGGAGTGATTGTTTTTTTCAAGAATCATGTAAAATGTCAGGTCAATACAGGCGAATTCCGAACACAGGCTCTACGTTTACAGTTCGGAGAGTGTGCTTTGGAATTGCACAATTTAATTCCCCCATCCCCATTCCAACATCGGACGAGCAGAGATACGGCGAAGCGTCACCGCTATATGGTTGAAGTTCCACGGTCTCGAACCTAGCGCTTTGATTCCACATTTATTGTGCGAACTGCCAGACTGTGGAATTCGTTGGCCGACTCTCTGTTCCCTGATAAGTATAATCTGGGTATCTTCAAGGCACGAGTGAACCGGTTCATCCTAGGCAAGCGTGTTGCAATTTAGGCCGCATCATCCCTTAAGATCAGGTGAATTGCGGTCAAACGCAAGCCTATTTGATAATAAAAAATAGAAAAAGTTTTATAGATAAGGAACAAACTCAGAGGCCGGTGTCACTTTTGAGTCTTAAAATACATATAGGTAATTTCTTGTAATCATCAGATCATATGAGAACCATAATTTTGAGACAAACAGGACGTACAGTCAGCGTCATCAACTGCTTACCAACGCATTCAAACATCGGATAGGGTAAGCTGATGACGCTGTCTGTACGTCCTGTTTGTCTGTCAAAGACAAAAACATAATGCAAAAAATCTCATTGATAACCAAAAACTGATAGAGTTATTGACCAAAAATAAGAATTTTAAAAATCAGATGACAACTTGACATGTCGGTCTGAGTGATAAAAGTTTAAATAAAAAAAATATTATTCTAAATTATAAGTGATGTCTAGGTCACTATTACACGATGCGCTGTGGTTTTCAATTTCATTCCTTGTCTCGTACAAATGCATGGAGGCCTTTATAGTCCACCATCGGGACAGCAAGAGTGAGATTACCACCAGACCGATAGAGAGAACGAAAGAATAGAAATGTATGTAAAATTGTTTCTACAAATCATCATCATCATCATGGCAACCTTCAGACGCCCACTGCTGGGTATAGGTCTCCCTCAAGGGGGGGTTCAGCCGTAATCGCCATGCTTGGCCGATGCATTTTGGCGATCGCAGTAGGTGTTATGTCAGAAGGACGCTGCTGCCCATCGTCTGGTCAATATCCCTCTGTCGCCTTCTACGACACCCACGGGTAGAATGTGGTGCTATTCGAGGCTGGCACCAGTTTACAAATAACAGATACTAATTTTACCAAGAATGCGACTTAGATTGCAAGAAGAAGAAAACACTTCAGATTATAATCTATACTATATCTAAGAGTATATCTATACTAATATTATAAAGCTGAAGAGTTTGTTTGTTTGGTTGAACGCGCTAATCTCAGGATCTACTGGTTCGAATTGTGAAATTCTTTTTGTGTTGGATAGTCCATTTATCTAGGAAGGCTATAGGCCCATGCGAAGCCGGGACGGGTCGCTACTAATATTATAAAGCTGAAGAGTTTGTTTGTTTGAACGCGCTAGTCTCAGGAGCTACTGGTTCGAATTGAAAAAATATTTCTGTGTTGGATAGTCCATTTACCAAGGAAGGCTTTAAAGGCCCATGCGAAGCCGGGATGGCTCGCTATTTATTTCATATATAGATACCTATCGGTTTAATTGTTTACCTGATCCTAATCTAAGCTTTAGGAAGTCGGGACTAACAATTAAACCAAAATGAATAAAAGTAATATCGTTAATACGTTTTTGTTTTCATGAAAAAAAAAACTTATAATAAATACCATATTGTTACGTTAAATTATGAAACATTCAATGATCTGTTTTAACAACTCATATGGTTGCCTCTTAATAACAGGCAACAATATGACCCTTATAGCAGGTGGTCTAAAAAACGTTTACAAAATTGTGGACAGAATATTTTCAAAAAATTGGTGCAATTTCGGTCAATGACGTCAAAATCCACAGCATTATTATGTGTGGCAATCGTGGCAATGCATACTTGTATACATAATCCTCATAAATTATTTCTTGGTATGAAACGCACGGTGAATTGATCACTCAGTCAAAACGGACTGTTTCTCTTTGTGTCAGCTGCCTTGCGCATACGCGGTACGATAGTGCGCTCCATAGAAAAGTAGTCGTCATATTTTAGTCAATCAGCAAATAAACACGATGAAATGATTTAATATTAATTATTAATATTGTAGGTATTCGATTTTGAATTTGTATTTGCTTTGGTGGCTTCACCCTCGGTGTGCCGCGCGTTCTATTTGCCTTTTGTTTCATAATCTGAGATTCCTTATATGAAACCACAAGCCTAAAGTCTCTAAAGTAGGTAGTGAGCCTAGGTTTCTTTCTTTCTTTTATGATGGTCGGTCACCGTTGCCTTCAGACATCTCCAATACCAGAGAATTTGCAGATCGGACAATGTTGAAATGTTTGTGGTACATACGTACAGCAAAAGTTTCCTAGCAAAGAGCTCTACTTATACTAGGGTGCTATTTAATGCACTTTACTTGGTGTATTTGTGCAAATATTCGCCATATTGCATATTACAAAATATACCTTGTGCTTATTGAAAATAAGTTGATTTTGTATTATCCAAATACGAATACGCCAAGTGGCGACCACGAACCGAAAGTCGCAATGCTCAACAGTGGACGTCTTTCGACTGATTATGATGATGATACCAAGTACTACAAGTAAATTACTTCGCCAGCATAATAATTTATTGTTTAACTAACATACCTTTTTACGTCTTTTCCTCCCAGGATATGTGTTCGGAGGCTGCGGTGGTACATGATAAAAATATGGCGGCGTGTAAACCATATCGTCTATTCCAGCGGTTATAGGCGTCCCCCGTGATGCAGCCATCGATCGCACAGTGCCGTACAAACTCCTGTTTCGCCCTGGTTTCCCGTACATATTCATCACACCGAATTCACACTGGCTCCACAGTTTAGTACCTTTTCACGATCACGTTCGCGTACGCGTGGAAATGCAACAGATTTAACCGTGAAGACCGCGTAGAACAAAACGTGTATGTAAGTACAACTTATTTTTATTTAATAAAAAAAATAAGCTACCGAAGTATTGTTTTTATTAAAATATTTTTGCAACAAGGTTATCTAATAGATAAATATTTTTTAGAAATATTATGATCTTTAGTTCCCCGTTTCTGAACCATTAATTGTGTTGAACGAACGCGAGCGACCAGTGTTGTTGTCACAGTATCAAATGCGTGTTTCGTTACAGAATGCAGAGTTCCATCATGAACACATTACATCTATTTATCATAGTTTATCTGCTTTTTCCAATAAGCTACGTGGAGCGCGACGTATCGACATTGTGATGTTTGAAAATGTACAAAAAACACACGCAGATTCGCGCGCCGATCCACATCGGTAGGTTTAAAAAGTTGTCATACTCATAATTATATTTAATGGATTTGTATACCTAATAGCTCAGATTATGTAAAAAAAGGCAGATAGACCGCGCAAACACTGAGAGTGAAGTCACAAATTAAAAGCTAAAAAAATAAACTGAAAACTTTGAATTTAAATTAAAAATCTAATTTATGAACTATAACTAACATTTTCCGACTGCTTTTAGCCTAAACTATCTCAATAATATAATTATAAATAACAGATTTTTTCCTCATAAAGAGTAAAATACCCTATTATGCGAAGAAACTGAGTTTGCTGCTTTCACAGCAAACCAACAGCAGTTTTACCAATTTTGATGAAATTAACTAAACTAAGTTAAATTATGAAGAACAAAAAAAATTATTAAGCTCAAAAAAAAAAGACAATACACAAAAGGTTTAAACTTGACCCAATTTAAACGCATCTTAAATGAAATTTTCTGTGTAACGAAAGTCCCTAAAATAAACGCAGAATAAAAAAAATATTTAATAGACAAGACAGTGATAATATAGTGACAAGTTTTGAATTAATGTGACCGCCATCTAGTTAATAAAATCGTAAACAAAATGCAACATCAGAGACCACAAACAAGAACGTTTGTTTCGTTACGAGTGACAAGCGACACTAAGCCAGCATTTAGTTCCACCTGCGATAACTAGATGGCGTCCGCGGCAATTCAACCTACTTGATTAACCGTACCATGTCACTACAAAACTTAACATTCAAAGTATTGTCAAAAATGGCGGACCAACGGAAGTAATACAAAATTAAATTTATTAAAATGTACATAGCTTATACTGTTGCGACCACGGTCGAAGAATAGTATAAGTAACAAAACACCATAAAATGGCTGCTGGAAAGTTTGCGAAGGCTTTTTATAGTTTAATTATCGACACGGCACATTGTGCTGGTGTCGGCGTTACGGGCAAAGACAATGGATTTGGTAACAATTACATTTGGGCTGGATCGTTAGAATCGGGTCTTCAGATAGCCACTCACCACAGGAAGCCTTTAATGGTGATAATTCACAAGTCATGGTGTACCGCCTGTAGAAATTTGAAACCGAAATTCGCCAACTCTCCAGAGATACAAACGTTAAGTAAACACTTCGTAATGGTCAATCTGATTGATGAAGATGAGCCTAAGAACAATGTTTTTGCGCCGGACGGAACATACATACCGAGGTACAAAGTTGTTTTGCTGATTATCCTTTGGTTCTTTGACAGCAGTAGTTGTGTGGTGCAGTGCAGCTCGGTCGTTTTAGGAAGAGACTTTTTTAATTTTATTACGAGAAGGACTTCTGATTCCGGTTACCAAGGTACTAATGTATGATTCAGTCAGATTCAGTAAATTTACCACCGCTCCGTTGTCTTGTCGCTATCTAGTTGACAAGCCTGCGGTCGTTTTTTCATAAGAGTATGAACATACATGTAGTTTCTCGTCCTCGGTTTATAATATTGACTATTATAGGGATCTATTTGAGTCTGTGTTCAAAGGTGGCCGTTTAAAGATCATTATCACAACCTGGATTATTATTCTAGGCATTGCTAGGTTTGTCTTTATCCAATTTAAATGTATTGTTATTATCTAAATTAGTTGTGAACAACATTCATTGATATACAGACACTTTACGATGGTCTAGCCATTCATTGTTAATATTGTTCTCTGCTGCACAATTTTGATAGTTTTTTAATTGTGCAACAATACTTGGTCTTTACCGCGTGGTGCCGGCCGCGAATAGCACCACCCTATTTCTACCCGTGGTTGTCGTAGAAGGCGATAGAGGGATATTGACCAGAGGATGGGCAGGAGCGTCCTTCTGAGTACCATAACACCAACTGCGATCGCCAACATGCATCGGCCAAGCATAGCGATTACGGCTAAATCCCCTGGGGGGAGACTTATACCCAGCAGTGGGCTTCTAAAGGTTGACATGATGATGATGACTTGGTCGTCTTTTGTCAAACGTTCTCATTTATTCTGGGTAGATTGTGCGAAAGATTATGTGTTATAGAGAAAGTATACAAGTCGATGGTTTACCTGTGGTTAAGTGGTTGCTTTTAGACATCTGCAATAACAGAGGCCTTGCAGATGCGTCGGCATCTCGAAAACAAAATCCAATGGTCACTGAAGCTTGTACTTACATCGGCACCCATAGACGAAGGCCGAGGGTAGATGTATTCAAGAAAAATAATAACTAAGTAAAATCTCTGATTATGAAACAAAAGACATATAGACCGCGTGGAACACTGAGAGTGAAGCCAAAAAAGCAAATACAAATTCAAAAGCAGATACCTACAATCGTGATTGTATTCGCTTTTGAATTTGTATTTGTTTTTTTTTTAACGATGCGGCGTTTCGGCGTGTTGTAAGTATTCGCTTTTGGATTTTGATTTGCTTGTTTGACTTCGCTCAGTGTTCCGCGCGGTCAATCTGCCTTTTATTTCATAATCTGAGAGAAAAATAATAATAACTTTGGACACATAATGGTGAGAGAGAGGCCTAAAAGTTAACCAAACTGCTTTAAACGTAAGATAAGATAGGGAAATAAAATAAAATATTTTACATAACACAATTCGAATTTCTTTCCCCAGAATCCTATTCATATCGCCAAAAGGTTTGGTGGACCCCGAAATAGTGAACGAAGAAGGCAGTAGTCAACACAAATATTTCTATAGCAAACCTGAACAAATTGCCAAATCGATGCAGAAAGTGCTCGACAAATACACAGAAGAAAAATTTGACGTATGAAGAATTTATTACCTCCTAAAAGATCTCATAAAAATGCATAATATATCGTCAAAATGAAATCATTGCAATCTCAATGATTTGCGAGTTACATTAACATTGTACTTTGATTAACATGTCTATTTTCCAATTTTGTTAATACAATTACTAAATTACGTATATATATCAATGATTAGAATTTATTGCTTTCAGGATCGTAAAAAACCTAAATTGAAAAAATTAGTACGTATTATTTTAATAAAATAAGTAAAACCAGCAGTACCTATATTTTAGTTTAATTTGTGCTTTCTTCTAAACTGACACACCTAGTAGAGGCTAAATTTGAATGAACTCCTTATGCTCCTAATTCATAAGCATTCGATTAGAGCATTCATTAAAATTCAGCCCTCTACAATAAAACTTCCCTTTCACAAAAAGTAGTATTCTGTAGTACAATAATATACGGTGCACTCTTGGCAAATCACCAATCAATCAAATTAATCGCCTCGAGGGAAGCGAGCATCCCGAAACTGGTATAAAAGGCGATCATTCAGAGTATTCAGACGTACCCAACCCAACAGTAACAATATTAATGAAGAACACCAACCATCTAACTATAACTCGTTACTCTACGATGGACAACTTTTGAATCGTGCTGAAGAAAAGCTTTGTTCATAATTTTCCAATTTTAATAAAGAAATAGGACTTACATCTTCGACAACGGGCTCGACGTACATTTCCACGGTGTTGTTTAGTGGCGGTAGCGGCATCGGCATGGGTGAAGCAGCCGCAGAGGACCTTCGAGATATGCTGTTGCAGGAACATTGCGAGACGGACCGACGGGAACGGGGAGATTCTCTGCGGACAATGGACACATACAATTTACTCATTTATTTATACTACATACAAGTTAACTGTCCAATTAGCAGACACATTAGTTAAACAATGACAGTATGACTCCAAGATATTAACAGTCATGCGGAGGTACAAAGGCAGACTCAAAGTCTTAGGCATTCTCTACCAGTCAGCCAAGGGTGGTGAAAAGATACAAAGACAAGTGCATAGTACTGATTGAATTATAACTTATCACATCACTCTAAAGAGATACGACCACGGATACGACACACAAATATTTATTGCCATTTGTACACTACCTATGATGCTACTAAAATAATTGTAGAAACTACAAAAAGTGTGCGTGAGATGTGTTTCTTCCGGCACTTTGATAAGACTTCTTAGTTCTATGAGTTGCACCTGCAGCAGGACCAAATTAAAAAAGTAATGTAAGTAGATCAAACAAGTCATCTGCTTGATCTATATTATTATTTCAAGGATGATTATCTTTTGCGACTGCGCCTAGTATTTCTGCCTGACTTTTCATCAGCTACTTATATAACTAGCTTGTATAAGTGGACGAGATGTTAGACTTGTTCTGAAAAGTTTGTTTGTTCTGTTCTTGTTCAACATAGCTTCTAAACTCCGTATTTGTGCATCATAATTCTAGGCATGTTGTTATGTTTATTTATAAGCTTGACTCTGATTATTACGTGTATATTGTGCATTCTTACTCAGGTACACATTACGGTAAACAGCATTCCGCGCTTTTGTTGAGTCGTGTCAGTTTTAGAACTCATCTATACAGAGGTAAAACTTGCTTGTTAGTTTGTAAGTTTGTATGTAGGCGGTAATCTCCGAAACTACTCATCCGATTTTAAAAATTCTTTCACCAATAGGAAGCTAGGTTACCCTTGAGTGGCTATTTGCATTATCAAAAAATATAGGGATCCTTAAATTTCACGCGTTCGATTCTTTACCTTTGGATTCACTACTGGGCAAAGGTCTTTCCTCAATGTCTTCCACACCTCGCTCGCCTGGTCTGCAGTCAATATGGCGAATTAAACCTAAATCCTTATGATGTCGGGTTCACTGCTAATAGCAACTTTAAGCAAGCTGACCGCGACCTGTGTCTCCAAGGCTCCATCCCATTCCAAGTTCTTACTGAACTTCAGTTTTCAATTGATCGTTCATTAATTCAACAAAGATTTGGATTAAACCTGTAATGATTCTTTTGTAAACACACTGCCAGGCATT
The DNA here is from genome assembly GCA_947361185.1 of Charanyca ferruginea. Lineage (NCBI taxonomy): Eukaryota > Metazoa > Arthropoda > Insecta > Lepidoptera > Noctuidae > Charanyca > Charanyca ferruginea. The sequence continues at coordinate 14,536,827 of OX376077.1, read as the reverse complement.
TTCATCGATGGAATAAATGACTATGAAATTTTAATAAGCCAGGCGGTCAACGACTGTATGTATGGGAATTAGGGCACAGTAAACAACTGATGGTTAACTTGTTATTGTTACCTACGTAATGATATAATATGAAGGCCATTCATTATAATACTAGATTTTGTCTGCGACTTTACTTGCGCGATTTTTATACGTCTCCCTTATTCTTGATAATAAAATATAGTAGGTACTAAGGAATAGTGTAGCTTCTCATTAAATTAGCGAAATCATTTTTAAAATCGTACCAGAAGTCTCGAAGATTAGCACTATAGCACTTTTGTTGCAACCCTTTTTATGTTATTACTACTCGTGTCATATTTTCCTACACTTCTAAATGTTCCATATTTTCCTAGCAATACGTGACTGCATTACATTGCCAGAAATGTTTTAAGTATTGTCGGGCTATACTCGAAAACGTTATATTGCTCGTTTAGAAGAACCTTTACAAAATGATTTCTTGTAGGTATTCTCCACTCCCAAGTTTAGCTTTTTCAGAGTGTGTTTATATAGAGTGATCGTGTGGAGATGCTAATGTAGTCCTTAAATCGAGCATTAGCCCGAATTGTCAATCTCAAAGTGGCGAGTTGGGAGTTTGGGAGGCATAGCACTTAACGCCACCGTTGAGTACTTTCAAATTGATATGAGTAGTTACATCGATATAATATGTATACTTCTATGAGTAGTTAAGACCAGAAGCCCAATTCTACGTTCAAAATCCAGTCTACATCTCAGCGACAATCAATGACAAAATCTTGTCAAAAATGTACCTTAGATTTTTTTTAAAGATTGATGCCCGTTTCTACCAACAATCCCTAAATTTTAAGTAAGAGAGAAAGAAAGAAAGAAAGCCCCTAAGAGATTTTAGGTGACACTAACACAAACGATTCCGTCACCTAAAATGTCTTAGTCTTAGTGTCTGAGACCAAGATTAAAACTTACTAAAATACAATAGAATGATTTTTCAATAACAATATTTGACAGCTGTCAGACCGCCATATTTATTCATCAGCTAAAAGTTATCAGACGTCAGGATACTTCTGAATTTAAATTCACAAATTAAAGAGACATTCCTCGCTGATTGTGTTTGTATGCCTTGCTTCACTTACCCTCATTTTGTCGAAGAAAAAATATTATAACATGCTTAGATTATTGATAGCGCGCGGAGACCATCAATAATCTAAGATGGCATGTATGTAGGTAAGCTGCTGTTACTGGTCGACTGAGCTATCAACAACCAAATACAATAGAATGAATGCTTGACAAATAAAATTATTACATTAATTTTTAGTTCAAGAAACTGGACGTCCACCAGATTTGGTTAAATTGGTATCCTAGCTGGTGATGTTCACTCATACAACCAGAGGAAAAAAAACTAAAAAAGTAAATGCTGAGCAGGCTTTCCTCTGGTCTCAATTTTCTTATTTTAATTACCTTTTGCTTCTCCGACACACATGGTGCGAGGTCCGTTCACACCTGCACCTGACTGGCACGAAGTACCCCAGCTGGGGCAGAGGCCCTGGTTCCGTGGAGTCACTGGAGTCACTCCACTCTGGCTGGCTGAAGAGGCCCATGTTCAGAGCAGACGGCATCGTGAGGATAATTCGCCTTCACACTTTTTTCTATTTGGTGTAAGTTATTGGAGTCGAAGGTTGCTGTGCTGTTGCAGTTTTGTTATTTACTTATTAGTTGTTTTACAGGCCGCAGTTACTTTGGTATGAATTTGAGAGTTTGTTTCCGATACCTGGATCTTGAACTACCTTGCTTCCTAAGTATTGTTTTGTTTAGTATATCTTCTCTAAAGCTTTGTGTGTTCTAGAAGTCTGACAAAAATTTCTATGTCCTTCAATCTATTATAGTTTATATAGCACATAAGCAGAGTACGTTTGGGAAAAATAGCCACACTTTTCGAGTCTTCAAAGACTGTTTGACTTTTCACTGTTTTAGAAAGTTTTCTAAATGTTCCATTAACATGAACAATGAGGTAGCACTGGGCTCACTAATTACACTGTTTACCACTATTATGTAACGTCGAAAATTTCTTCAGAATTAGAGGAACACGTCTAGCACTTGTAGATGGCACAGTTTCAGTGGAGGTTCGTTTTCGACAAGTTAGTGTATAAACAAAATGATAAGGACGTGACGAGGTGTGTCTACAATTAGATCGAAATAGTAATGATCATTCATCATCATTCATTCATTTCATTCATTTTGTTTTGATGTATCATTCATATCAATGAATGATAAGATTGGTTGTAATAATAATTGTTTTTAGGTCGGCGCCCGCCGGTGAAATTGGAGCGCCAAGCCCAAGAGTTATCAATTGGTAGCCCAAAAAAATACAATTATTGTTGGATTAATATTATTATGAGCATAGGTATTATTAAAGTAGCTAAGTCTTAGTTCAGTCATAGACAAACATGTTTGAGAAACATTATATTATTTTTTTGTTTATTTTTTTATTATCCTATTCTGTCTCACTCCTGAGCGAAGACCTCCCTCCACTCTTTTTCATAATCTCATATCATCTAAATGTTTTATTTTATTCAAGTACTTTCATAATCATTAACTGAACGAAATCTAATTCTAGGGCGATTAATTGGTCCATTGATTTGATTCCCATCAATCTTCAATGATAAAATGTTCGTGGACGATAATCCTTTGCTTATTCATATTTTGCACGTTCTATCAATATAATAGTTTTCAAAATACACTTGTGATGCGAAACATTCCAACTCCTGCGCAGGAACAAATGTTCGTAAGCGCGCGCGCATCATCAAGATGAACCCGATGCACGTTATTTACATATCCTTACCTACCACTTAAGTGTTATGTACCTTTCTTCCCACTTTATATTCGACAGTGGATATTTTTGGATGAGCTGCATGGAAGAAAGTTAAGTAATTCAAGTAGCTTGGTGGTAAAAAGTGCTCAAACTTTACATCTTCACATGGCGTATTTGTCCCAATATTCACCTTATTTGGATAATACAAAATGGACTTTATTTCAATAACCATAAGGTAAATTTTGTATTATCCAAATAAGGCGAATATTGGGACAAATACGCCATGTGAAGTGCCCGCTTTATACAAAGTGTAACATAATGAAATGTAAACCCGAAATGATGTCATTGAACTGATCATTATGAACAACTTTTACTATGGGTCGAGCCAGGGAATAAATAAAACAAGTAGAAGTGCCCGCGCAGCTCACTCGCGTGTCATAATTATGCGGAAGAATATGTAAAATAATAACAACCTCCGCGAGTTGTAAGTCTAATTTTTACCCGACTACGGCAAAGCCAAAGGAGGGTTATGATTTTGACAGGCTATGTATGTATGTATGTATGTATGTATGTATGTATGTATGTATGTATGTATGTATGTTCATCTGTTCGCTCATAGCTCCTAAACCACTTATCAGAACTGAACAAATCAGGTATCGTTAGAAGCGTCTTGATTGTCCGCTGGTTATAGGCTATATGACGTGTCACCGAATCCAATGTGGCGCCCTCTGGCGGACAAAAAAACCAAGATTAAAAAAAAAAAATGAAGACAAGCATACCGTGTTTGGTATCATTGGAAAGGGGTTCACTAGTACTATTCAAATATATAATATTTAGTTGTGACTTGTCAACACATTTTTTTTTTTAAAAGTAAAGATTACCAAATAAATTAAGATACGCATACCGTGTTTAGTATCATTAGAAAGGGGTTCACTAGTACCTTTTAAATATATAATACTTAGCTGTGACTCCAAAATGGTTTAAATAAAAAAAATAAGCTTAAAAACTAAAACCCGGCTACAACAAAAAGTGATCTAAAAAGTATGAAACAAGAAAATATTTCACACAGAAATCAAGACATAGGTACAAAATGGTCAAGGTAAGCCGTGGTTGCATGCCATTATAATTCATGTTCATCGCACTCTTATGGGATACAGGCATGCAACCACGGCTTACCTTGACCATTTTGTACCTATGTCTTGATTTCTGTGTGAAATATTTTCTTGTTTCATACTTTTTAGATCACTTTTTTGTATGAACGGAAAGGGTCCAACCCTGAAATTGCGAATATAAAATGAGCTGATCCAACATAACTAACAAAATGTTGTTAATACTGATGAGTTCAGTGACCCCTTTACGGGTTTTCAGTTAATTCAATTACACCTTGTAGATTAATTTGTTCAGTATCAGGAAATACATCCTATTCGTGATTATTTTCAAAACTGCACAGGGCAATACGTACTGCGTGCATTGGCCAATCCAATAGGAGAAAGTGTCCCTATCCGAAAGAATCATGGCAGGATTTGTACAAAAAAAAAAATAAGATGTTTAGAGAAGTTGAAATTTTAATTATTATATTCTTGGGTACCTAAAGAATATCTTCAGGCATTTACAATATTTTTAAAACCCCGCAAAAAAAAAGTTAATAGTTTAACGAAAAGCTCATTATTTCAAAACAAAACGGCGACTGACAGTAACAGTGACACTGACAGCCGCCGTTTCTCAGTTCTTACATTGAAATTGCATCGTTTCATGGGAAATAATATCACAAAATAATGTTTTTTTTTCCCACACACTGGTCACATCACTTGTTTGCCAATTTTATAGATCCGTTAACATCGCTTGTCACTTTCTTTTTTTTTACCCGACTACGGCAAAGCCAAAGGAGGGTTATGAGTTTGACAGGCTATTTTAAACACAAAATGGGTTTCGAGATGAATCAAAAAAGTGTTATTTTCATTTCGTAATATTTTAATTATGGGAGGTTTAAAAATATGCTAAGTATATCAATCTACTCCTGGTAATGTATTCTTCACATTGGGAAATATTTTAAACCCTCTAAATTACGTTTTTTTTTCATACAAATGAATGTATGAATCTCGCCATGATTCTTTCTATAGACCAAGCATCTGCTCTAGCTATTGTTTTTAAACAAATAAATAAAGAGCTGTAGAGAGCTCGGGTTTCGTCAAAAAACCGTCCCGTACTCCCGACAGTCCCGAACGTGACCGCGTGCGCATTCCTTGGCAAGCGATAGTTTTTTTTTTCTACGTTTTTTTTAGGATCGTGACTCACAAAGGATCCGACGTAATGTAATTATTATTGAACATTAACTTTTTTTGGTGTGGTATGTAGAAGGTAGGAGGAAAGGGATTTTTATGGGAAGTTGTGGGTAGTGTTGTAGGTATGTAACTATTTCTATCAGACTGCCTTCAGAAGGGTTGAGATTCGTGAACAGTACAATTCCACGCTACCTCCTGCTGAATACTTAATTGAAAATTACATAAATATGATAAACTAGGTTTTGCCTGCTACTTCGTCCGTGTGGATGTTAAAGACCCCTTTAATTCGACTCTGTTCCGTTCTTCGCTGAGGTCTTCTCTTACCTACCTGCCAAATTTCAGCTTTCTAGAACAAGTAGTTTTCGAGATTTCGTGATTATGAGAGAATGGATGAATGAGTGACCTTTGATAGAAGCTCAAAAAAGTTTTTATTTTACACTTTTTAGTGCCTCCTTATCACCCAAATCAACACAGTTAAAACAGAGATTTGAAAGTCCTCCAAAGATGGAAGAAACTTTTTTTCAAAAAGCACTGAATAAATTTCTGTTTGTTGTATACTAAAACCTTCTCCAGAATGTAACAAACACTTTTCTGAAAACCGCATCAAAATCGAAATATATCTCGTTTATCGTTTATTGCAATCCATAACTTACACTTACAGGTGGTAAATACAAAAATAATAGAAACAATTATGGACCCTGTCGGGCACAGCAATTTTTTTGCAAAATTGGTGCAAATGCAGCGAAATATATATATGATTTGAATAAAACAAAACTCTTGAAGGTAAGGTGAAGCTTCTGCTCGAAACTCTTAGTTTAAGCTCTTAGGACGAACTTGGCACAGAAAATGTGGGTCATGCAACTACGTTTCCTTGGCTTACCAACTCTTACTAACATGGCTATTACTTGACTTAACTGTATCTTCCCTCACATAAATAGAGGGGTAAAAAGCACATCACAAAGCCATTGAAGCACGCATAATGTCCATCAAACTAAGCAATAATTAACAAAAATGATTGCTGGAAAACTAATGTGATAAACACTGTTTAGCCAAAACATACTTATGGGTGCATGCAACAGCTCATCTTTAAAGTTTAGCTATAACTTATTTTTTATATCTATGGTTATATTTTAGTTGCACAAAATCAACATTAGAATGCATAGGGATGCCATTCCTTACATTTTGTACCAAAAACACAGTGACAGCATCAATTTAAAGTCTCCGTTAAACTAATGTTAGTTTCGTGCAACTCACCGTTAATAATAAAAGGAGAATCTGGACTGACTGACGTATGTACCAACGCACAGCCGAAACTACTAAACGCACAGCTGAACCTAGGAAGTATATATATATTGTATTTTTTGCCTAGGAACGTGAAATTTTGCACATGGGTTTCTTTTTATGATATATTTATTATAACATTGATATAAAAATTGCATGTTGTTGATACTTGGAAGCCATAGCCCATATTATGGTAGGATAATTATGCTGAAACTAACTGAACGTAACATCTATTGTATAGCAAATAAATCTTTTTATTTAACATTTAAAACAGGTTTTCGTAAAAAAAAACAAAATTGGATCTTTGACCAGAATGTTCCCACGAATAGAAAGAGCTTTCGGTTTCGTAGTCTCTTTTCACAGTCACAAATTTAAAACGGGTCTTAAACATCGATCACTAATGTTTTAAACCATGCATTTTGGTTTAAAACAGTTTATTTGGTGGGTCGTACATTGATTACGTATTATTTTAAAAATTAAGTTTAAAAGGTTAATTTCTTTTACCATTTTTATTAATATCATGTGAACTACTTTTTAGGATTATGATATGCGTATTTATTAAATTACTAGTTGACCCGACAGATCAGACAGATCTGGGAGTACGTGTGGTTTAGATAGATCACTTCGTGTGATGCCTCAGAGCATTCTATTGGTTTTTTTTTTAACCATTATTAAACCGCTAAGTCTGGATTTAAATCGTTTTAAACAAAAAAGACGGTTTAAAACCAAATGATTTAAAATCCGTTTTACATCTCTACTCTCAATCAGTCAGAAACTAGTCGGATACAACTATTTATCACCAAATTAATATATCAACATCAAGCGCTAAATAGAAATGCATTCGTCGTGAACAAACAGACAGACAAACCTCAATTCATTAGTACGTCTTGACACTCAGACATACAGACACACATCCAAACTTAGAATTCATAGTAAATCATCCTTTCAAGCTTTTAGTTAAACATGACCGAAGTATAGTCGAGCACAGAAGTGATAGGAATGAATTATGATAAGTTTGTTTGTCTGTATGTTTGGTACAGGTGAATGTGACTCACGATTCTATGTAGAATATTCATTCGATGGAAATAGGGACATAGGACGCAGAGAAATGTATATTAGTATTACGTAGGTACAGATGTGCACAAAAGATATATCTGTCTATTTATTTATTTATACTTCATGCACAAAGGTACAAAGGCGGACATAATGCCTCAGGCATTCTCTACCAGTCAACCAAAGGTGATAAAGAGATAACATGGTGGGTGTATAACAAAAACTTACACACATACTGGTCATACTTATTTTTCTGATACAGCAACCTACAAACAACAAGATGCCTTCTTGCTCTCAAAAAGTTGAACAATTGTTTATGATAGACATCTTTTAACGTGCATAACTTGTTACATTTTTCTCACATTTGTGTCCAGTAAATTCAATTTAAATTAAAAGAGTGTTCATGGAGTTCCTTGTGTGCGTTACCCCAGCAAAATAATGTCGAAAATAGTAATTTAAATGTTACAGGCAATTAGTTGTCCAGCTTTTGTAATTGTTGCGCACATTTTTAAATTTGTTGCACATATAGATTTTGAGTTATTCCACAAAAACATTTCCTGCTGGGGTAACGTTACCGCAGCCAGACATTTTCTTTTATAATGGGAATATTGAATATTAGCCATATAATTAGTAGTCTAGACGAGGTAAATGTTGCAACTTATTTTGTATTTGTTCTTCCTTCGACTGCGATGTTATTCAAGATTTTGCTGGAGTAACGTTTGTGGTTTTGCTGGATCTCTGAAACGGATAACCAGATTCTTATCATCTTTTTTACACGACTTCTTAAGAATTAGTTTGAATTAGTTGGGTAATAAAAAAACAAAATTAATGCACCATTCAAAGGTTATTTAATTAAATATAAAAACACTTCAATAGGTCCTAACACTTTGAATAAGAGCTCGAAAGACTTACTTTAAACGTTGTTTTGTAGCTTGTATCTGTCTTCGAATGTATGTGAAGTTTCATTAGCATCCCGTTAGTAATAAACAAATTATGATGAAATTCAGTTCTCCACTTTGACGGTCATAATGCGCGCTTAGTTATTTGGCCTTCGATAACCCTGTACGTGCATATATAAACTAAATGATATATTAATAATTAGTTACTTAGTTCAGTTATATTCCTGTAAAATTTCAGCGTAGTACATACAATAATTAACGAGATAATAAAATAAAAGCCATTAGGAAGCGCAACACCGTGATAACCCGACTATATTAAGGTGGTTACAAAAAAGCGACCACGCAGTACATTATGCTACCTTCTAAAATGTTTAGTATAATACACTTTACAAGTTCGGTACAGACGCGTACACTGTTCAATATTCGATGTGATTTTGAAATAATTTAAGTCATTTTAAGAATACAACTATCCGTATTTAGCTAGGAAAAACTATTGTGATATTTGAAATTAGACTATAAAACAGTGGGGCTTACTGTAAGCACTTTACTACTTACATTGTGATGTTATATTATATTACCATCACTTTGTGATTTTTAACTAAGCGCGCATTATGACCGTCAAAGTGGAGAACTGAATTTCATCATAATTTGTTTATTACTAACAGGATACTAATGAAACTTCACATACATTTGAAGACAGATACAAGCTACAAAACAACGTTTAAAGTAAGTCTTTCGAGCTCTTATTCAAAGTGTTAGGACCTATTGAAGTGTTTTTATATTTAATTAATTAACCTTTGAATGGTGCATTAATTTTGTTTTTTTATTACCCAACTAATTCAAACTAATTCTTAAGAAATCATGTAAAAAAGATGATAAGAATCTGCTTATCCGTTTCAGAGATCCAGCAAAACCACAAACGTTACTCCAGCAAAATCTTGAATAACATCGCAGTCGAAGGAAGAACAAATACAAAATAAGTTGCAACATTTACCTCGTCTAGACTACTAATTATATGGCTTATATTTATTTCAATATTGCCATTATAAAAGAAAATGTCTGGCTGCGGTAACGTTACCCCAGCAGGAAATGTTTTTGTGGAATAACTCAAAATCTATATGTGCAACAAATTTAAAAATGTGCGCAACAATTACAGAAGCTGGACAACTAATTGCCTGTAACATTTAAATTACTATTTTCGATATTATTTTGCTGGGGTAACGCACACGAGTTCCTTGCTCGTTCTTCTCCAGAGAAACCTACTGTTTGGAACGAGCAATTAGCCTCAACTTTCTGACTGACTGACTCCTTGACAATTCAAAAGTGCCTGTAAATGGTTTATTTGAAGAAATGATTTGAGATAGTATTTCTTATTCCGGATCTCGATCAAGAACCCACGACGTTATCCATTGAATTAGAACAATCCAAATTGTCACAGAAAACATAAAATTTTGTTGCCGTATCCAAAGCATACGCTATAATTTGGACTAACAAAGTTCCTATCTGGAGAACCTACTTAGGGCTAGAGTGCTTTTGGAATTGCGTTACATGTATTTAGGGTTGAAGTTATTCGGGATAGTATCTTTACAGAGTACTTTGAGCTTTCTTTGTGCATAGAGAGTTGGTAATAACGAAACTCATGACTGTGAACATCCATAGTTTACATTCGAAATCGATTTTCTCCTCATTGAAATACTATTGAGTTACAATAATTTTGTACCCCATGATACAATAAAATAGGTGTTGTTAATGGTAATTTTGTAAGTGTTACATACAAGTCTACGCTCGCGATCGTACCTATGAGGTTAAGTTCACAAATACTCAGCACAAAAAAAGAGAAATTACATGATATCACATCACATCTAGTAGTGTTATTCTTTAAAAATCTTCCAGGGTATTTTTTTTTAATACGTTGCCCTACACTTGTAATTTCTTCAGTATCGCGTGTGGGTTTACAAACATATAAACTCAACAGCCAGACCTGGAACCACTATCTGCAGGCCATATAAATTTTTGATCCGTATGGGAACCGAATCCGCGACACACAGCTCAGCAGCCAATCGCTCAACCAGAGCGCCAACTGTGTCGTCAAATTTATGTAAAGTCAAGTTGAGACACGATGTCATCCCAAACTAATCTATTTCAAGATTTTTTTTTTCTATCTCTTTCAAATATATCCCATATTCTATACTTAGAGCAAATCCTAACAAATTATAACACTTCTCTGCTGACCTGTCCCCGAGAGTATTTGTCACAGCAGCGTCTAGACATTTGTATGCCGCGCCCGTAGTTCCGCTGTAAGCGCTGCCCGTCCACTTAGAATAGCAGACACAACGTGAGCATTTAAAACTTGTCCAAGTCACGCTTCCTTATTCGTTTGCTAAGAAAGTTTGTGTTGATTGCTCCATGGTTCTATGTTTTGAGAGGTCAAAATCTGTATCTTATTTATCTCTTTATGTGAAGTTTTATGTTTGTATGAGAAATATAGTTCGTTTAAACTCAACATCAGAAATAAATTACGTACTTAATGCTGAATCCGATTTCAATTATTTTCTACTTGTATTAACAGTGTCGCAATAATAGCCGAGTAATGTTTAAATAGTTTTCTTTAAGATAAAGAAGCTATAAGATCACCTGATGATTTTCTTAATTTATCATTTATCTTTTCTTCTTATCCGCCGTGGTGAAGGCCTGTGTCTATACTTAGATATTTCCTTACCCGACCCATATTTCACAATTGGAATTGTAATATTCGAAGATTGAGCTTTGAGATCTGTCCATACAGATTCTTAAACCAGTAATAGACTTCTCACAAAGGTTAGTAAATTGCTATTACCAAGCAATCTAAGAACCGAAGCTGTAGATTTATGAGAGACTAGCAACCCATGACTGGCATGGGCCTATAGCCTTCCTCGATAAAAGGACTATCTAACACAAAAATATTTTTTCAATTCGAACCAGTAGATCCTGAGATTAACGCGTTCAAACGAACAAACAAACTCTTCAGCTTTATAATATCAGTATAGATATAAAATAAACTATTATTGATTGCACTAACTCATTAGCGAGCTTACGATAAAACAAAGCTCATTGTGGTTATTTATTGTAAATACATTTCATGCCTGGAGCTGTGTTGTGTCCAATGACCTAGTTTTAATAAAGTAACCTAACTAGTTAAATAACAATACTAACAACTTCTAACGTCACGGCTAAGCTTTCTTATGTGTCCACAGAGTAATTAACAAATGGAGTGATCATACAAACATCAAAGACAAGATTGAAATACTTACTTTGGTTGCTTGATTTTTAAAAAGCTAATAACTCTTCGTGTAGTTAATTAATAAAAAAAATATTTGTCAATTTTGGGTATCAGCGTTCAGCCATACCTCAGCCATGACAACATTACAACATTGTGGAGGAGTGTTAAAGTTGTGAATGCTTACGATATCTATTGGAGTACGATAGAAAAGGGTTATTTTTTTAATATGTAAAGCCTCTGTCGACTGCCGTATTTACCTAAACGGTAGGAGCGCATGGATTTACCTAAACGGTAGGAGCGCATGAATTTATCTAATGGATAACCACTACGAATATTCTCGTCACCACGAAGAAATAGTTTTTGAGCACTCCATTTTCTATATACTCTTTGTATTCCATTCGACTACGTATTATTTACAATAGAAGCTCAAATTCAAGCCTCAGCGAGGAATGGGCATGAGTCTGTGTGAGGTCTAAAAAAAAATAAACATCAGTCATCAAGAGACGTGGGCGATGCTCGGGATCAGATGTTTTGCTTTGAGCAATCCTACTGCTTGGGTAGCATTTTTTACTTTAGTACAGTCATCACTTTTGAGTATCCTTGAAAACTTAGGTACCGCCTGGTTTTATTATTTGAATCATAGATATGTATATCAATTTTAAGAGGACCTGTATATGTTAGGACTATTTTGCATACGGAACGGAAGCACCTGTTTGATTATGAAATAATTGGAAGAAGTAAAGTAAAGTTTATTTAGTTGCATAGATTGTAGGTACATGACATAAGGTATTAAATAAACAATAAAATTGTGATCCTTGTAAAATCTAGAGAAGTATGCGTAGAAAGCCGCCATTTATCCTAAGCTGTTCCTGGGAGAAAATAGAGAAACCCTTTATCAAGCTTTGGTAACGATCGAATCCCTCGCGTGAAGTATGGGCCTCACAGTTTCCATAAAACCAAATATGCCAAAGTTGATACAAAATATAGCATAGTGACCTCTTTTTTTCTTTATTATCGCAACTGCCTTTCGATGTTACAAGAAGTAATTGGAAGCTGTATCATTTCTATAACTGGGACGTAAATTGAATTAGACCTGGGTCGTCTATTGAACCTTAAACGAAACGTATCGAATCACATTTCGATTAGTCTCGTGACCACGAAATATTGGTAAGAAACGGTGTGAAGTCAGTTAGTTTAAAAAAAAATCAAACTTCGTTTAGGACGCTTTGCAAGCGGCTTGACATACGAAATGCTGAAGCTAATGCGCCTTATTCACCATCCTTCTTGCTGTACGTCCCGCCAAGGTCATACATCAAAAGTACCGTGAAAAAAAAACAATTAATAATAATTATTGACGTACAGCAAGCTTATTCACGGTCGTTTTGCATCGTGCATCGTGCACGACCTTGGCGGGACGTACAGCAAGATGGATGGTGAATAAGGCGTTTAAATCGCGTTACAAGATATATTGGGTACTTGGGTAGGTACTGAATAAGGCGATAATTGGAATAAAATGTCGAAGATACGTCTCTTGGCTTTGACATTTTCTTAATTATTTCTGCTTTCTTAATATTATTTTTACTATCATCATCATTTCTTTCTATCTCATATCAAACTCATCCTGTAAAGTTGCATAATGTATTATGTATATTTATTTTTGATCATTCGTCGTATTGTCATTAACATCAGTAGTGCTGTTCGCACTGTAGATGAGATGATAGTTAAAGATAACCCGTATTATTATTATGCATTAGCTTTCGTCCAAATCCTTATACGTATGGTTTCATACCTTGATTAACATTCTGATCGCGTCTAGATTTTATCTAATGTTTTAACATCTGCCAAAACTGCCGCCATATTCAATTATTACCTAGTACGTGACTACGTTATGGGTTATTTTTGGAATATGTAGCTTTTAGTAGCTTGGGCTTAGTGGCTCTTGAGTCACAGTAAAGATATTTGAGTGTTAGTTTTATTACTTAATGAATAGTTACGATTGTATTTAATTGGGCTGCTTTAAGCAGTGGTACATTTCGTTAAAGCTTGGTTAAACTTCTTACTTCATTTGAATAAGTAGGTATACTGACGTCGTCTGACTGAATTTCCAAACGTTTCTCATCTCTTTTCATCCATATAGTTTATGGAGAAACTAGAAAATAGAGGCTTAATTGTTTGAGTTAAGATCTTGACGACTTGTATTACATAAACATCTATACAATTATCGACTAAACACGAAAACTGCGTTAAAGGAGGAAAAAAAAAACAATAGCGTGGGTTTATTAACGAAACAAAATTCTAATGTCCAAGGTAATTGCTTCATCTCCTATAATCTAATGAAGATAGCAAAGATTGTGTAATTATATACGACAGAGTTACTTGTACATGAAATGAACGTTAATTTTGTAACACAATTATTGGACATTAAGAACAGATAATATCTGAGGAACAAACATGAGAAAAGAAGGTACCAAGTAAAGCAAACATGAGTATAATTTGATGGTTATACTCAAGGATCTTTTGGGAAAACCTGAATCTTAAGGCCGCATGCTCCTACACTAAGAACTCAAGGATTAATTGTTGATGAAAACAATGACTGAATATCTCTCCATCTTCAAATAGTTACAGCAATAATAGATTTACTCTATGTATGTACGTAAAGTTACATCGTGTATTGGAGCAAAAGCGCTAATCCACAAAAGATTGGCTGCTATAAATGAAACTGACAAAAACCAATCAGAATCTCTAGCTTCAGTGAATCTATCGACAATAACCTCATTCGTAACAAACGAGAAAGAAAAACTAAAACCAACATAGTTTCCTTTATAACTCCATGAATTGTTCACGCATAAAGTTTCTCGCTTCAATTCTTACACCACAACCACACATAAGCTTATTTGTTGAACTTTGTTTTCGATTCTTAAACTCAATAATCCTTACTTTGTTAACAGATAGACAATTTTCTATTGCGTTTAGCGACACTTTTATTGTGTCTACATAAGATTCGACTTCTCCCGTTCCGGCTGTAAGTTGAAGTGGTGAGTAGATGATTCATCGAACATTGTCTTGTACAACAGCGACTCTTTGGCAATTGCTTTTGTAGGACGCAGTTGCAGTCCGACTGCCCTCTCTAATGAACGTATATGCTGTATAGGATTTAAACTTTCAGGGACATGTTGAGAAAGCTGATTGTGGGCAAATGTGTCGTACAGGCAAATTAGCTGCCAATAGTAATCCTTTGTACAACAGACATGTGTCATAGAAAAGGCTAAGGTACGGATTTAAAATGGCTCTTGCTTGAATATATGTCTGTGCGCTTGAAACGGTTTCAATTTATTTACAGAATGGGCAACAGATCTTTATTTTCTTTTATTGTTTGATTGCATTCTTAAAGGACTGGTCTATTTTAGAACAGATCAACGGAGTTACTACGTAGAACTTCCGGGAACCAGGACAAAATTGATGACACTATTGATAGCTCCCTATTTTCAGAATTGGAGTGGCCTAAATTCTCCTTCAAACTCCGAAGTAGAGGAATGAATATAGAAACGTATGCATCTTCTTTTAAACAAAGGATTTTGCTTCTCAAAATATTTATGTAAGTAGGCGTATAATCACATAATTGCAGCAATGGAAGATACTGACGATAAAACCTGATGTTGACGGTGATTTGAACAACGTAGGTACCTATATGTAACTTCTCGTCCCACATGAGCTGATAGTAGGTACGTTTGATTACTCACCGGATTATTCTGAGATACAAAAAAGCATGTGTCATCAGCCATCTTGGCTTACAAGTAGGTGCAGTTTTTTGGATATCCTTTTTTTTTTTCAAATCAAATCAAATCAAATCAAATCATTTATTTCTTTGCAAACATGGGTACATATGAGTAGATGTTCTTTTATATTATAGGTTCTCCATATTTTACCGTCACATGGGCATGCAAATGGTAAGGTTTACAATTATATTTTAAGAAAAAGAGGCATATCATTGGAATTGCAATAAAATTAAGCATGTCAACCTGGTCAGAGTAGTAAAAAATAAATAAAAATAATTAAACACTATCAAAACAGTCCAAAAGATTAAAATTATGCCAACTAGATTAACAATATGTCATAAATCAGTCAATAACAGTAGGTGTATAGGGTAACAGTAAGTGTATATGTATAGGTAGTGAATATTATTATTATTAAACAGTTAGTGAATCGTCATTAAGAAAATCGTCAATTAAGTAATAGCTTTTCATTATCAAAATGTCATTTAGCGCCTTCTTAAATTTGAATACAGTCATATTTTTTACAGCATTAGGTACTCTATTGTCGATAAATTATTTTTTAATTATTGTCGATAATTTTTCATTGTCGATAATAGAAAGAAACTTACGAGTAATTTTATTTGGCAATGTGTTATTACAATATTTTGTCGGGTATATTGTAGATCATACGAATGCATGTTTGAAAGAGAAAAAATGAGACTAAATTTTTGGCAAGCTGCAGTATGCTGACTTGTGTTTTGTGTATTGTTTTATGTTAATGTGCACCCGTATTTCGTACCATAAGTTCGTATGAGGTAAAAGTGAATTTACGACTGATAAAAAATAATCTGCGTATTTTTTGATTTTCATTGATTAGGGAATTAGGGGTTGTTAAATAAGACATTCAATGTTTCAAATATTTTATTGAACCATTAACATCCACAGTTAAATAGCTTTCTGTGCACATCGACACTGAGGTAAAACAGAACATGTTTCTTAAACGTTTCTTTTGCTAATTTCGCCACGGAACACTAAAAATCTACAATGCCAACAGCAAAAAGTGCTGTAAATATGTACTTACCTACGTAGTACTTACATTTTTAATCTTTGTACTTAATTGAAAAGCACAACGGTTAGTACTATAAGCCTTTGTACGTGACTCCGAACTTGCTCGTTATCGTCACTGAGGTTTTTTTACTATGGCAATGTCTGGGAGTCGGCCCCTGCTTTATTTCAAATTTTGGACGAAAGTCGGCATAAAAGCGTCGGTTAGGATTTTACTAGAGATGCGAAACGGATTTTAAGCATTTTAAACCATTTGGTTTTAAACCGTCTTTTTGGTTTAAATAGGGTATCACACCCATTTTTGAAAAGTGTCTAATAAATTCTGTAGTGCTAATATGCCACCAAAAAAAACACAAAATTTTTATTCAATCGATAAGTGCCATAAAAATGCATCTAAATTTTAAATTTTCAAATTTCGCGCGTAGGTTGACGAAAACGCCTCTTACTGGACGCCATATTGCTCAGCTTAAATGACGTCAGTTCGTTTTGTATCAAATGAGCTCATATTAAATATGATAATTGTATATCATTTAAAAATAATTAAAAGCATGTTTTGTAATAGGTGTAATAATGAAAATATTACGTTGGTTACGAAAATAATAAAAGTACAAAGCCTATAATACGCCAATCGGTTGACTGACAGTTGTCAATTTTTTGTTTACACAGCCGTATGGCGTAATAACATGGCCGCTACTATTTCACGGTGTTCTAGAACAGATTAAAAATACTGAAAACTTTGAATTGAATTTAAAAATTTCTTTTGTTATTTTATGAACTAAAACTTACATTTTCCGACTGTTTTATGCCTAAACTGTCGCAATAACATATTTATAGATTTTTTCTCTTACAGAGTAAAATACCCTATTGATTTAAAACCAGACTTGTCGGTTTAATAATTGTTTAAAATGTGTTTCCAAAAGAAAAGGAAAAAAACCGGACAAGTGCGAGTCGGACTCGCCCACCGAGGATACCGTTCATATTGTAGGTACTTACATATCCATACTTCTATACTATTTCATACCTACTATCAATACTTTAATGTTAATCTAAGTAATAATAAATGCGTTTTTTGCGATATAAACGGCCGTATCTTTTTTTCACGTCAACTTAGAATTTTTTTCACAGCTTCAAGGGACCGTGGACCTAAGTATATGGTTTTAATGTAACTCGATACGAGATAAGGGGTCTTGACAAACAGACAGACAGTCAGACGGACAACAAAGTGATCCTATAAGGGTTCCGTTTTTTCCTTTTGAGGTACGGAACCCTAAAAAGAAAAAGAATGCACTGAGGTATCACACGAAGTGATCTAGACTACACCTCCACGATTTATAATAAATAATAATTAATAGGCATATCATTATTGTTTTCAATCTATCTTATCCTAAAAAGTAGTATATGTATGATATATATGACTTCACATTTTTACATTAGGTAATAAAAATGGTAAATGATTTCAAATAGCCTTTTAAAGTTAATTTTAAAGTAATACGTAAGTAATCAATGTACGGCCCACGTGGTCGTGGTTTTAAATTTAATACGGTTTTGGTTTAAAACGGTTTTGGTTTAAAACGGTTTATTTGCAACAGTAGATAGATATTACTGCATAGATTTTTGTACCTCGAAAATTATATTCTATTCTGGGTGTTGTTTATCTTATGTATATATTTACAAAAAAAAAAAAAAATTGTGTATGTATATCAGCTGTCTGACACCCATAGTACAGGGTCTCCCTAGTTTGGGGTCAGATGGCCGTGTGTGAAAATGTCCCCACATAATTATTATTATTTTCAGTTGAGTTAAATATTCTCAGCTCTATGGCTGGATTCAGCTACATTTACGGGCGGTATTATTATTATTACTTTTTTTAATAGTAGTAGTTATTTATGGTTTCGTGAAAAATTGAGCATTTTGTTTTTCTTCCTCACGAATAACGCAAGTTACAGAAGAGTATTGCGTAGAGATACCAACTGGGGAGACACGGGATGATTTCCTATATTATTACACCATGTTTAGAAATAATTTTAGTTAGACTGACAAATTAAATGGTTCTCTTATTATTGCACTCGCAAAAGCACGAAGCTCTTACACATTGTCATAATCAAATACGTTTCTTAATGTGTTATCCGCAGTAAGGACCACAGGGTTATTGTATCAATCCTATTGTTTACAAAACTGACAATGTGAGACGCATCACTCATATTCGCAGTAACCCTTTCACTAACAATAAGTGTTTGTTTAAGAAAAGGGGTTCTTCACAAAAGGGGTCGAATTGAACCCACATGAGTTGTAAAACTGAGAAATAGAAGTGGATTGTAACATTGACATTAAGTGGTAGCTTTTGCCCGTTACTTTGTCCGTGTTTTTTTATTATAAAATATAGCGTAGCTTGTTAACGAATTAATTTCAAAGTCGAACCAGTAGTCCGGAAATTAACAAGTTCGAACAAAGTCTTCAGCTTTTTAATAACTGCATAAATCCATACTAATACGGTAGTACTAACACTTCGTATACTGTGCTAATATTATAAAATTTTATTTAGGAAAGTAAAACTGCCTGTTACTACTTTAGTATTATATCATCTGTGCTAACGTAACCGCTAACCGCTTTCACGATGAACCGCCTGTACCGATTTTAATGAAATTTGGCATGAGGATAGCTTGAGCCATAAAAGGCTACTCTTTAATCCGTGACTTTGTCTACATCTGCGATAATCGACATTCACGCGGGCTAATTCGCGGGCAAAAGCTAGTTTATTATAAAACCCGACCCGGCTTCGCGTGGGCCTATAGCCTTCCTCGATAAATGGACCCATCCAACACAAAAAAGAATTTTTCAATTCGAACCAGTCGATCCTGAGATTAGCGCGTTCAACCAAACAAACAAACAAACAAACTCTTCAGCTTTATAATATTAATATTCATATAGATATAGCATAAAGCACTCAGAGATAACGTAGCTTGCTATTAGCAAAAGAATTTCCATTATTGGACCAGTAGTTTCGGAGATAAGCACATCCGAACAAAATCTTCAGCTTTTTAATATTAGCATCATCGTGATCGTGATCGATGATTAGCATAGATTTTTCATAACTAGTTAACTACTGACCTATTCAACAAATATGGAAAAACAAAAACCTAATAGTTTGTGCAGAAACGAAACTGGAAGGTAGGTAATATGGGAACTGAAACAGTCATGTTCGTGAACGGGCGCTGTCAGTAGAGATTTATCAACTCTTAACTGACATGGCTTTTATCTTGATTCTTTTTAGGGTTCCGTACCTCAAAAGGAAAAAACGGAACCCTTATAGGATCACTTTGTTGTCCGTCTGTCTGTGTGTCAACACCCTTTATCTCGGGAACGCGTGGAGGTATCGAGTTGAAATTACTCCATATACTCAAGTCTACGGTCCCTTGATGCTGTAAAAAAATCAACCCTCTTTGTTAACGTGACAAAAAGATACAGCCGTTTATGTCGCAAAAAACGCATTCATAATATTAAGTAGATTTAAGTATGGATAGTAGACCGGTATGGACTAGTATAGAAGTATGGATATGTACTTACAAATATGTCTGGAACCCTCGTTTGGCGAGTCCGACTCGCACTTGTCCGGTTTTTTTTATGTTTTGTATTGCTATTAGAAGCAACAAGAATAATGTTACCAGTATTTTGTAAAAACTTGATATTTTAAAATAGTGACCGTATGGTGCCGGCCGCGAATACCACCACCCCGTTTCTACCCCTGGGTGTTGGAGAAGGCAACAAAGGGGTATTGACCAGAGGATGGGCAACAGCGTCCTTCTGAGTACCATAACACCTACTGCGATCGCAAACATGCTTCGGCCAAGCATGGCGATTACAGCTGAACCCCTCTTGGGAGAGACCTAGCCCAGCAGTGGGCATCTAAACGTTGACATGGTGGTGATGGTGGTCCGGTAGCTTCTTGCTCGTTCTTCTCCATAGAGACGAGGAACTAGCTTCCACTTTCTGAGTAACTGATCAACTCCTTGACAATACAAAAGTGCCTGTAAATGGTTAAATTGGAATAAAGTATACTAAAAAAAAACCGGACAAGTGCGAGTCGGACTCGCCTACCGAGGGTTCCGTACATATTAATAGGCACATATCCATAATACTTCTATACTAATCCATGCCTACTATCCATACTTTAATCCACTTAATATTATAAATGCGTTTTTTGCAACATAAACGACCATATCTTTTTTTCACGTTAACATAAAGAGTTGATTTTTTTATAGCATCAAGGGACCGTAGACTTGAGTATATAGTTTTAATTTCAACTCGATACCTCCACGCGTTCCCGAGATAAAAATTCTTGACAGACCGACAGACGGACAACAAAGTGATCCTATAAGGGTTCCATTTTTACCTTTTGAGGTACGGAACCCTAAAAACGCTATTATGTACTGCAGAGTGGTAGGTTTGCCTTTTTTTATGTTAAACTGAGTGACAAATATAAACTCTGTATAAAGCGGAAAACAGTTATTTATACTGTTGGTGAAATTACTTTTCAACAATGCATCACAACCAGTATTTTTTTGATAACCTCTCTATACTAGTACCGGGACAAACAACACGTTCATGACAATACTGAAACTTATTTTGCTATTGCTGCTCAAAAGTTTATTGAACTGTTTATAAACAGCCGGACTTTTTGTTAGATCATTGTTTTTCTAAGTATCTGTTAGTTGCCAAGAAAACGGATAATGACGTTATTTTGTTGTGTCTGAAAACATTTACAAATTGCGACATAGGTTGATAATGTTTGTGAATTCGCGGTATTTTTACCGTAAAACATGTATTTCCAGGATTCTTTATAATTTATGATTTCTTGAAAAATGTCTCTCTTTATACGTAACTAGCTTCTACCCGCGACTTTAACCGCGTGTAAGTGAAAAAACCGGACTAGTTCGACTCGGACTCGCTCACCGAGGATTACGTACAAATTTGTAGGTAGGTACCTACATATCCATACTTCCATCATCATCATTTCAGCCGAAAGACGTCCACTACTGGACATAGGCCTCCCCAAGGGGGGGTTTTGCCATAATCGCCACGCTTGGCAGGCAGGTTGGCGATCGCAGTATGGTTGTTACAAAGGCACAGAAAACGCTGCTGCCCATTCTCTGGTGAGTCCCTTAGTCGCCTACTACACATACTACCATACTAATATTATAAATGAGAAAGTAACTCTGTCTGTTACGCTTCCACGATGAAACGGCTGAAACCAATTTTGATGAAAGGACATGGTTCATATTGGGCCCAGTCTATGTACACACTCAAAACAAAGAGAAAAATCCGTAGAATCCGGGAAAATTACAGACAATTCACTTCAATATAAACTGTTGTGGTAGTAAATTGATGGTTAACAATTATTTTTATGGATTTTCAACATGGCGTCACTCAGATTTAGCTACTCTATAAACCATAGATCGTCCATTGATCGTAGAAAGAGAACTGTCAGCCGTCAGTGTCACAACAGTGTCACTTTAGACACTTTCATCTGTATGTTCTGTGCTTTCGTCTCGTTTTGTTTCTAGTTTGGAGTTCTTTTTAACAACCTCCCATTTGTTTTTTTTTATTCAACACCGTTTCTTTCCCATCTGTTTACCTGGTTATCCACAAATCGACGCAGAAAATCAGAATTATAAATGTCAAACGTCATTAATCAATCAAAATGACAGCTGACGCCATGACTGTTTTCTTGTTGTGTGTTGCAATTTCAAGTGCACTTTCTTGTGTTTTACCTGCTCAAAAAGCCATTTTAAAGTAATGGGACACTTGAGAACTACTTACAATGTGTTTCCCTATTGGTAAGTATGGTGTACAAGGACTGGGCCCAGGCTCCATACATTTTGAAACAACTCCTTTGGTATGAAAATAGCTTGAACCCTGGGAAAGCGCATAGGGTACTTTTTAACTTTACTTTTTACTTTTCCTTTTGAAGTACGGAACCCTAAAAAACGTGTCCGGGCACTAGGAATTTATTATAGGCCATGCAAATATTTGTTCCGAGCGGGAATCAAACCCGCGACACGTAGTGCAGCAGGCCGCTCAGCCACTGCGCCAACCGTGTCGTCTCAGCCAGTATACCACAAAACTTTGTCTATGGCACTTTGTAATAGTATAACTTTCTAAGTTTCTATCTGAGAAAGAATTTTTGAAATCGGAAGAGTTGTTTCAGAGATTACCCCCTACATCCAAACTTCATCATCATCATCTCAACCTTTAGACGCCCACTGCTGGGCATAGGTCTCACCCAAGGGGTTCAGTCGTAATCGCCATGCTTGGCCGATGCATGTTGGCGATCGCAGTAGGGGTATGGTCTACTCAGAAGGATGCTGCTGCCCATCCTCTGGTCAATGTCTCTTTGTCGCTTTCTACGACACCCACGGGTAGAAATGGGGTGGTGCTATTCGCGGCCGGCACCACACGACATACATTCAAACTTACGCACTTTATATCTTTATAATATTAGTGTCGATATCGATATTACCTATATTTAACCGATATTTTAAGAAATCTAGTTCATGTACCTACAGGCAGCGTCGTCAACTGCTTACCCCCCTATCCGAAGAAATTTTAATGCGTGGTCGTTAGTCGTTTTAATGCGTAGTCGTTGGTCGTTTTAATGCGTAGTCGTTGGTCGTTTTAATGCGTGGTCGTTGGTCGTTTTAATGCATAGTCGTTGGTCGTTTTAATGCGTGGTCGTTGGTTGTTTTAATGCGTAGTCGTTGGTCGTTTTAATGCGTAGTCGTTGGTCGTTTTAATGCGTTGGCGTTGGTCGTTTTAATGCGTTGGCGTTGGTCGTTTTGAGGCGTAGTCGTTGGTCGTTTTAATGCGTAGTCTTAAGCAGTGGATGACGCTGTCTGTACTATGAGAAGTACCTAAGTCTTAATAATTTAAAAAAAAATTCAAGTAGTTCGTGAAACGGAAAGTGACTAATTTTGTGCAAACAGTCATTCATTCATATTTCACATCTCTATAGAACCGTAGTCCGTAGCACAATTTGAAAGGTCACTCTCGTGTGCTTTGTATTTTTAGCTTATGAGACAGAGCACAGTAATAGGGAAAGCTTAGACGATTTTCTTCACCTAACATTTTGTGGAAGAATCGACTTTTTAAAATAGCCCAAAATAATGCACATATGATTTTTTTCACTGAGACAACATTTCATACGAAGCTTGATTGGATTTATTAATATAGGTAACAATATTTTAATTGTTCTTTTTATTTCATAAAATAAATCCATACTTACTAATATTATAAACTAGCGACCCAACCCGGCCTACAAGCCTTCCTCGATAAATGGACTATCCACCACAAAAATAATTTTTCAATTCGAACCAGTAGATCCTGAGATTAGCGCGTTCAACCAAACAAACAAACAAACTCTTCAGCTTTATAATATTAGTACAGATGTGAAAGTAACTCTGTCTGTTACGCTTTCACGATGAACCGGCTGAACCGATTGTGATGAAAATTGGTACGAAGATAGCCTAAGCCCTGGGGAAGGTATTTTTTAACCGCAATTTTGTCTGCATTTGCGATAACCGACATTCACGCGGACGAAGTCGCGGGTAAAAGCTAGTAAAATAATAAAGCAAACGAAATTTTGTTATTTAAAGGTGTTACACCGTTTTCAAAATAATTAATAATACAATCATGTAGGCAGTCTAATATCTAAATGGGTGTCGTAGAAGGCGACAGAGGGATATTGACCAAAGGATGGGCAGCAGCGTCCTTCTGAGTACCTACCATAACACCTATACTGTGATCGCCAACATGCATCGGCCAAGCATGGCGATTACGGCTGAACTCCCCTTAGGCGAGACCTATGCTCAGCAGTGGGCGTCTAAAGGTTGACATGATGATGACATGATATGTAAATCTATTATTAAATAACTCCTACATTGTTTAACATATTATACTGATTAGATACTGTAGTAAAGGTTATAAAGTAGCTAGTCTGTTAGTAAAAGTATGTCTGAAGGTTATTTTTGTTCGAAGTAAACAATTCAATGTATTATTAGGATAGGGACAAAGTTTACTTTCAATTCTATTTTAAGACCAGTTTGCTTAAAAATAGTAGGTTTGTAATAAATCGTTTTAACTAAAATAAATTAGCTTTGAAAAGATTACAGTTATTATTGATATTGAGTATTATGTGATTTTAGATAAGTATTTTATTTTTTTCTTAAAAACGTGAGGTGCGTTAATAAACATATAAAGTCACTTACACAAACAGATAGACCCGGAACAAATATGTATCTGTAGGCCATACAAATATTTGTTCCGTGGGGGAATCGAACCTGCGACACGCAGCGCAGCAGTCACTCACTCAGTCACTGCTCCATCCGTGTAACAAGTACTTAAACTAACTACACTCGGCGTCACAAAAATCGCACCTTTTCGAAAATAAGTTTAAAACATGTCCCGCCAGTAACGAATACATTAAACCCAATTAATATTGGTATCAATTAAAAGTATGTTTAACGACCTTTAAATTAACAACAGTTAGAATTCCTAAACACAACAGATCTCATTAGCACGTAACGTTAAAAAAAATGTTGTCAAAATACGCATTACAACGGCCACTAATTGCACCTCCCTACAAGGGTATAAAACGGGCGACCCGGGTTAAATGTGGGTAATTCCGACCATCGTCCAGTGATATTAGAACTGAGTCAGAGGGACCTGAACGGGGAGCTCGTTCAGGTCCCTCTGACCCTAGCCAGCCCCCTCCGACCCAAATTATTACCGACTGGAGGAAAGTAAGCGAAAGCCTACAATCCACCACGTCGCCTCACTTGGACGCTATCCCCGACCACTTGGTGACAGTCGCGGACACGACGGGCGCAATCGACTCGTTCACAAATCATGTACAATCCGTCTTGAACGATTGTTCAAGGGAGGTTCCGGCGATGAGCGATCATCGCTGGAAACTTCCTGACGATGTGCGTGATCTGTTGACCGAGAAGAACGCGGCCGTCCGTGCGTACAGTGCCTTCCCCTGCGATGCGAACAAGGCTCACATGCGCTCTTTACAGCGTGCTGTAAAGAAACGCATCGAGGAGCTGCGCTCCAGCCGCTGGGACAAGACACTTAGCGAACTCGAGCCCACCCACCTAGCCTTCTGGGAACTCCAGAGGAAGCTCCGTTCTTCTAACGAGGCCTCCATGCCCCCTCTCATTCGTTCCGACAGTAGCGTCGCCTTCGACAACGATGAAAAGGCTGAATGTCTAGCCGACAGCCTAGAGTCTCAATGCACCCCCAGCTCTCAACCAGTAGACGAAGCTCACCTTTCTGAGGTCGACGCCGAAGTCGAACGTAGAGCCTCTCTCCCACCCGTTGAAGACCCTGATTATCCTCTGCCTCCTGTCACTCCCGACGAAGTGCACGATATTATCAAGAGGCTCAAACCCCGGAAAGCCCCCGGCTCTGACGGTATCACCAATAAGGTGTTCAAACTCCTCCCCGCCCATCTCATAATGCTAATGACCGCCATCTTCAATGGCGCTCTAAGCAACAACATTTTTCCTCAGGCATGGAAAGAGGCCACCGTTATCGGCATTCCGAAACCAGGCAAACCCAAGTCTGATCCCACCAGTTACCGTCCCATTAGTCTACTCAATGTTCTAGGCAAAATCTACGAGAGGCTTATTTATAAGCGACTCAAAGACTTTGCCGAAGCAAAGAGTCTCATTCCCGACGAGCAGTTTGGCTTTCGAACCGAACACAGCTGCGTCCAACAAGTCCACCGCATCGTCGAGCACATAAGCGCTGGTTTTCAGCGTGGCTTGATGACGGGTGCACTCTTCTTTGACATAGCGAAAGCATTCGACAAAGTCTGGCACAACGGCTTACTATACAAGCTTTACCAACTCGGAGTGCCAGATCGTCTCGTGCTCATCTTGCGTGACTTTTTGTCGAATCGCACCTTTCGCTATCGCATCGAGGGTGCGCTCTCTTCACCCCACCCGATACGCGCTGGCGTCCCTCAGGGCTCCGTAGTATCCCCCCTCATTTTCACGCTGTTCACCAGCGACATCCCCAAAGATAAAAAGGCTCAGTTGGCTCTATTCGCTGACGACACGGCCATCTATTACTCGGGTCGTAACCCAGACTGCATAGCTCGTACCCTCCAATCCGCGGCAAAAGCCTTAGGCGCTTATTTCCGGAAATGGAGAATCGAGGTAAACCCCATCAAGAGTCAGGCAGTACTCTTTTCCAAACCGCGTTCGTCCCCCTCTCTGCCCAGTCCGATAACCATGTTCGGTAAGCCTATCCCTTGGGAGAAGCAAGCCAAATACCTAGGTGTGATTCTGGACCACCATCTTACTTTCGGAGAGCACATAAACACGGTGCGATCGCGCGCCGCTTTCGCTCTCGGTAGGCTCTACTTCATGTTGAATGCACGCAGCAAATTGTCACTCAAGTGCAAATTGCGCATTTACACGGCGTGCATTCGTCCCATCATGACGTACGCCTGTGCTGTATTCGCACACGCGAAACCATACCGTCTCCATAGGATGCAGACCCTCCAAAACCGTTTCTTGCGAAGAATCACAGGAGCCCCTTTTTACCTTCGCAACGAGAACCTCCATCTCGATCTAAAAATACCTACCATCCAGCAGTTCATGAAACGCTCCGCCAAGCGCTTCTTCGACACTGCTGAGAAGCACTCTAACCCGTTAATCGTATCGGCCGCCCGGTACACTCCCTCCCGTATTAGTAAGACTCGACGACCGAGACATACTCTGACCGACCCTGACGATGCTATTACTCTCCTCCAGGAGAGCAATAAGGCCACCAGTACAGTTAAGAAACACAGACACAGACCGCCGTCATTCCGTCCTCGCCGCCGAGGCCCGCCGCGACGACCCCGTACGTCCCCTCCCCGACCCTTGCTCGTGCCAGCCCGCGCCGCTGAGCCTGTAGTTTTAAATTCGTCCCTAAATAATGGAAATCCGATCCAGCCTGTCCCTTTGCTGTCCTCTCCCAGCGACGCCCTAAGCCGAGGCTCGTACCCCACAGGGGGTGCCCTTAGCGTGTAGTCGCTTAGTTTGTAAGCTTTTATGCCCTGGCTGGAGGCCCTAAAAATAATAATTTTTAAGGCACCACAGGAAAGTCCGGTTAAGCAGCCGACAACCTCCTAGGTTGACCTGCGAGATGCCAATCCAAAAAAAAAAAAAAAAAAAAAAAAAAAAAAGTGGGTCATTCGCTATTCAACCTTTGAAGTGAACACACGTGAACAGCTACAGCAAGAAAAATACCCCAGAAGATAGATACCACTGCAGATGAAGCCGCTCAAGTCATTGCACTACTGCAATCAGGGATGCGGCAATGTGATGTTGCTCGGCAACTGAACTTGAGTCGTTTTGCCGTTCGACGAGTGTTCCAACGTTTCCAAGAGACTGGTGGCTATATCCGAAGACGTGGATCTGGAAGACAACGGTGCACATCCGAAAGGGACGATCGCTTCATTGTTTCGACGTCTTTACGTAATCGGTTCTCCAATGCTGTTGAGCTGCAACAACAACTGCGATCAGCTCGCAGAACTTGTGAACTGTAAGCGTCTCCACGATTAGAAGAAGAATGCGGGAGAAGAAAATTGCAGCTCATAGGGCTGCTACAGGGCCCAAATTGACTGCACAGCATAGGAGAGACCGGTTGCAATTTGCC
Organism: Charanyca ferruginea; assembly: GCA_947361185.1. NCBI lineage: Eukaryota > Metazoa > Arthropoda > Insecta > Lepidoptera > Noctuidae > Charanyca > Charanyca ferruginea. Next base: position 14,508,712 of record OX376077.1, on the reverse strand, counting down.
CGTGACCATGTGGATTGGACAATAGACCAATGGAGGGCTGTGCTCTTCTCGGATGAGACGAGGGTGTGTCTTTTCTGCAACGACAGGCGTCGAAGAGTGTATAGGAGGCAAGGGGAACGATTCGCACAAGCCTGTATTCAAGAGACAGTGGAATACGGGGGTGGCTCGTGCATGTTCTGGGGCGGCATGTCAATCGACGGTAAAACGAACCTTGTGTGTGTTTCTCGGACTGGAAGTGCTCGCGGGCAAGGGTCGCTGACTGCTGCTCGGTACATAACAGAGATCTTAGAGGAGCAGGTTGTCCCTTATGCGGGTTTTGTTGGCAGTGGGTTCACGTTAATGCACGATAACGCCCGTTGTCACACCGCTTTAATTGTAAGAGACTACCTGCAAGAACCAAATCCATTGATTTATTCTGAAATTTAAATAAATTGCCTTTCCAATTATACCTTATAGTCATATGTATACCATTGATTAATAGGGTTAAAATGACTTTGAAGGGAATTCTTAAAGAGGTGCGATTTTTGTGACGCCGAGTGTATTAAGCTAGTTGTAAACGAATAATAGGGTATTTTACCAAAAAAATCTAATTAGTCCGTCAGTAAGATTATCGAAAAATATTGGATACGTATTTTTTGTTTTATCAAATCAATAAAAACTGACGAAAACAAAACGCATCAAAGATCATGAATGGGGGTTTGTGACGTCACTTCGTCAGTAAAAGTGTACTGACATAGTGATGTCACACGAGTTTTCGACGCACTGCATCGTCTTCATTTTTTGTTTACGTGAAAAAAGAAAAAACACGTCCAATATTTTTTGGAAATCTATTTGACGGACTAATTACTTTTTTTTGGTAAAATACCTTACTAGTTAGTTGTACCTCTATTGTATTTCTTGAAGACGTTTATTTCCTTCTACCGTAGACCTTCGTAGCGAGGGAAAGAGTACCTACCTATTCCTTAATAAGATTATGTTAATTCAGAATCAGCAACCTCGCCCTATCAACATTTCGGTCACTAATCTTCCACCGTGTTTAAGACGTATTAAGTACGTTTCTTTCAAGTATCTATTATAACCTTATTGGAATGTGTTCATGTAATGTTCAACAGAGGAAATGTACTTATTAACCGCTGGTCTGTTCTGTTAAAATCTCCTTACTTCCTCAAAGTGAGGTGAGCGGTCTGCATCCCAACTAATGCTAGAGATTGGTCATGGTCAGCTCACCTCAAAATCATTTCGCTTTTTACCGAGTAAGATTTGTAGATACAGAATACCACTACTGATTTAAAAATAAACGGTATAATTCTCTATGCTCCAATTTCCAATTCGTTCCGTATTCTCAGTGCTAAAATGACTAGGTTTAGTAGCTAGTAACTATAATAGTAACCCTAGATAGTCAGCCTACTGACGTAAGCTTCCGCTCCACCTGTGCCAAGTTTTATCAGAACCTATTGTTTGATTCAGACTTGATTAAGTTCACCGCAAACAGATATGGACGCCTGCCATTACTTAGTTTTAACGGCCATCTTGGGTTTAAAATAGTGATGTTCGACGTTTTTTGATTAGTCGATTATTGATTCGCATAAAATATTGATGTTCTTTTTTTAAATTAATTAAGTAAAAGTAAAAAGACTGGTTGTATTTTTCGGGTCGTAAGAATTGAAAGTAACTTGTTACACATTGTTTTTATGATCATTGGTAATAATTGTTCCTCTATTCTTTCGAAATTCGTTTTTCAATTTCGAATGATCATTGTTCATTATTCTTAACTGCCATTAGTCTCACTGTATGCACCCGCATAAGCTGCATTATATAAATCTCCACAAATGATAAGAACGAATGTTAGTCTGTATTGATGTCTGTTCGTCCATTTATCTTGATCGCAATAAAACTTTATTGTCTTGTTATCAATGTCAACCATCAATCAGGAATCGGCGTTGTTCAAAATGTTACCTTATCCCTTTAGTGAATAAGGATTTATTTGGGGTATTTTTTTCGTGGGAGCAATGAATCCATGGCGTTCAAGGCCCTTTGTGGCCCCATGGCTGCCATTTATAAAGATTTTAGCCGTAATAGGAAATCTGTTAGGCTTCCAACGTGAGAAAAGGTAAGGTTTATTTGATCATTAACCTTTCAGAGGCTACTTGAAAAAATAATAGTACTGCCTACCTGGCTGCTTTAATTTCACTGCTAATAAAAACTTATTAGGCGGAACGTCCCAGTTTCCTTTTCGCCATTTTTAGGGTTCCGTACCTCGAAAGGATGAAACGGAACCCTTATAGGATCACTTTGTTGTCCGTCTGTCTGTCTGTCTGTATGTGTGTCAAGAATTTTTAACTCAGGAACGCGTTGAGGTATCGAGTTGAAATTAAAACCATATACTCAAGTCTACGGTCCCTTGATGCTGTAAAATAATCACCCTCTATTTTAACGTGAAAAAAAGATACGGCCGTTTATGTAGCAAAAAACGCATTTATAATATTAAGTAGATTAAAGTATGGATAGTAGGTATGGATTAGTACCTACAAATATGTACGGAACCCTCGGTGGGCGAGTCCGACTCGCATTTGTCCGGTTTTTTTATTTCTTTCAATAAAACACGTTTACAGACGCGTGTAAGAGTGAATGCTACTTGTGCTTGTGCTAGATCATAATTGAAACGGGAACCTTAGCTACATCTTTAAAAAGCTTCAGTTAAGAAAAGTTTCTGTATATTTTTCAGTACATCATCAAAGTCCACTGGATGAGTCCATCATTTCATGACCTGTATTTTCTGCCATTAACATTTATGCTATTTATAGGTAATCTACATTTATATTAAAAAGCTGAAAATTGTTTTCTTTTTTTTCACGTGCTAATCTTCAGAACTGCTGGTAGGTACGTTATCTTTGTCATAATACGCGGACGTAGTCACGAGCAAAAGCTTGTATTCAATACTTGCTTCTCTTTCCAGTATTCCCCCTCATCACGTGTCCATAATAATTAATTAAGTAATCCCCATGAAAACCAGTACTTATTTAACTGTTCTGTTCAGGACTGGTTACCTTTTATCTTCCAAATATCAATCTACCAAACACCAACGGATGTTCACGTTAAACATAACCGATGCAGATTTAATTTCGCTCGGATGTTGCACATGTAAATTCTATCTCATTCCAGCTTCATTCAGTTAATCTGATCACACTCCGCACGGCACATTTGAATAAGCTACTTTACACTACGTACTAGTTCGTAGTGAGATAGCAAGTAATCTGGTTAATGGAGGGTCCGTAGAACTCAACTAACAACAAGTCTATTACAGTAAATGTTGGGAGTTTTTTACTTAGGACGAAGGCATAAGTTTCATAAGTAGAATTAACTTATGTGGAGTATATTGTCTTCATAGGATGTATGGAATTATATTGCCTTCAGCTTTAGTTTATTACAACTTACGTCTTATTCAGGATCAGAACCTGACTTGTGATGATATTTATTGGTTTGTTGGAGAAAAAATTGTTAAATTTGAATACAATCAATATTATGACAACAGAGCAGTAGTCTGATTAACATTAGAAACCAAAGCAATTACAATTCAAAGTGAAATCATTGATTTCAATTAAACCATTTAAAGGCACTTTTGAACGTCATAAAAGAAAAAAATAATCTAGTTTGCCCCTTCCAAGTGGTAGTTTTGTATCTTGCCGATTCTTCTCCATACTAATAAAGTGAGCACGAGCACTGAGTATTTTAAAGCATGTCAGTTTTATTCATCACTAATCTTATTAGCAACGTAACTTCGATGAGTTGACTATAAATTAATAATTGTGGATAAATCTAAAATTAGTTTAATTTATCGTAAAACCATCGAAGTTTTCAAAAAATACCCATTTATAACACACTAGTCTATGCTCGCGACTTCGTCCGCTTGATATTTCTTACGGACCCCTACAGACAGAGGGTCAGAGAGGGATAACGTAGCTTCCTATTTAGCGAAAGAATTTAAAAAATCAGACCAGTCGTTGCGGAGATAAACGCGTTCAAACAAACAAACACTTATTAGTAAGTGTAGAAAATAATATTCCTCTGAAATCCCTATTGATTCTAGTTTCATTTCACATGATGCAATAGGTCGTTGACAAAAATCTAAAAATATCTCTTGAACTCATTTTTATGAGTCCAAGCTTAAGATGACAAGAATCTTGTTAACGTTTTATTTTTATTTGTTTTACACAAATCTGATTCTAAATTGATATTTATTAGATAATTCACGCCTTGTTTGACGTGAGTAGATGAATTTCCGGGAGCGGGACATCTTTGGTTTGAGTTGGTGAGAGCAGAAATAAATTATGTGTTTTGTCGGCGCTCTCAGTCTATTCTAAAGACTATCCAAAAAATATTATTAGTGATGAGACGGTGTGTCTCGTTAATTGAATTTTACATTGTAGGTACACCGGCAAACTACCAAACATATTTTAATTATGTTCGAGATCGTTCATAGTTAAAACAATTATTCGTTTTAGCGTGGATTTTTTCTTAAATCTAAGGCTACATAAAATTCTACTCCTATTGATAATAAGCCGATGATGAACTAATGTATTTTTAAACCATTACGAATGACCTTTGTATTGTCTAAGAGACCTTACACAACACTAGACATCAAGGTATACATTTCCAGTATAAACTGACCTCCCGTTATAGATCCTCCCGATAGAGATATATATACAATGCGAGATCAGCTTATGCTGGAAATATATAGCTTGATGTGTAACCGTGTGTACACAGTCCCTCAATGAGTAGGTAGTACTTATGAATCACCGATACAACGCGGTCACTTCGTGTTTGCCAAGTGGTGAACACGCTGTCTAGCGCTTTAAAAATGTCAACTAAGCATATCTGTTTACACGACCACGTGGTTAAAAGAGATTCAATTACGAATCGACGTGACGATACTCAAGTTTCAATAATTTGATACTTCTTTATACTAGTAGGTGGTAGTCAATTTTTATGCAAAGAACATCACGAAATATAAGGTCTGCAATTCATAAATCGAGTTATGGCTATGGGGATTATTCGATAATCGAATAAGGCTCGTCACTATGTATTGCAGCCCAAAAATTTCTGCTAATCATAGTTATATGATATAATTCTAGTCTTCATTCTGTCATTTCGTTTAGTTTATCGCATTTATACAAGATGATTTTTTAGTCACGTTCCAAATTTCTCAGGGTGATAGTACCCATGAAATTGAATAACTTTCTCCATAAAACATGGGTCGAAATATTAAAAAAAAAATCGGACTTCCCATACAAAATCAATAGTCAGCTGATCGATTTTGAATGGGAAGTCCGATTTTTTTTTTAATATTTCGACCCATGTTTTTTGGAGAAAGTTATTCAATTTCATGGGTACTATCACCCTGAGAAATTTGGAACGTGACTAAAAAATCATCTAGTATAGTGAAGGTAAAACGCCCTCAAAAATCAAGTCCCCAAATCCATTCCCTAAAAATTCTACACACTACAGACAATCTATTGGTATAGATGTCTGTAGAATTTTTAAATCCAAAAATAGGCACAGACAAAGTAATCCTCCAGCTGTCTTAAAACCAAGGCAACACTTCCATCAAGCCGTTTCAGTGGAGAGCCGGGCATCCAATGAAAACTGCGTTATTTACCACTGTTGTTGTATTAGGCCGTAGTAGGGAATGCAATCTCGTCTCGCCGAGATCCCGATCTCGCGAGATCCCGGCCATATTTTACGAGATTGTATCTCGTCAAATTTCGTACGAGATCTCGCGAGATAACGAGATCGACCAAATCAGAAGTCGTCTGTCAGATGATACTCTCGACATGATGTGTTTTTTGAGAAGCCATTTTCAGACAAACTAACTTGCCTTTCCGTACCTTGATAACTTCATCTGACTTCTACTTTAAACTTCTTTTATTTGATTAATACGATCTCACAACATTTATTTAAGAACTTGTGAAGTTAAGTTTTTGTTTTGTTGTATTTATTTACCATAAGTAATGTTCCTATTACTCTTAATTATTGAAACTAAAGTAATAATTTACAAAAGACTAAATATAGAGAATTATTGTTTTGTTACCAATATTGTAAGAATTTGAACTGATTAGCTACAGTAGGTATAATAATTATAGACATAAACAAATGTTATTAGAGTTAGAGACAAAATAATAAGTACTCTGTTGATTTTTAAAATAAAACTTACATTATTTTTATAACTAAGCAACGCAGTTTCTATTTAATTACATATCATGTCAATTACTAGTTCTTAAAACAAGCATTTGCATACCTATGTTTTAATTGCGATTCTCCCAATCTCGCGAGATCCCGTAATTTGCGAGATCTCGCGAGACTGGGTTTTGAGTCTCGCGAGATCTCGCTAGGCGGAAATCTCGTACGAGATTGCATTCCCTAGGCCGTAGTGACGTGACAGACCAATTTCTAGGGCACGCGGCGATCCCCAACGACGCCTACGTCTTCGCAGCCGTTGACCGATCTACGGTTAGGGTTGTCACTTGTTTTTTTTTTTTAATTGGTTGAGCTTCATACAAAATGTATTGTCCTTGTTTAGAAAAGTTGAGAGGCATAAGCCAGGAAATATTATCTTTGATTAACTACGTTTTTCTTTTTTTTTTCAAAATATTAACTCCTAAGTATTTACTAGAGTTTAGTGTGGTAACCAACATTTTTAAATCCATTCCTACTATAGTTGTGTCTGGGTGTTGTTTATCTATATATGTATGTATATAAAAATGTATTTGTGTATGTATATCAGCTGTCTCCCACCCACCCAGTTGTATTTTTTGTAAAAAGCTTTTTATTTTCCGCTTTTTAGTACCTCCTTCTCATCCAAATCTATTAAGAAGAGATTGAAAGTTAACTACTCCAAAGATTGAAGAAACTAAAACGTCGTCTATGTAATTTTTTTTGGTATTTGTTGATTTTTTCTAAAAGTGCTGAATCAATTTCGATAAAATTTATATGGGACTACCCCTGAAGCATACACTATCCATAAAAAAAAAGAATTTTTAAAATCGGGTTACGTTTGCCGGAGAAATCGCGTAACAAATCGCGCACATACTTAATGCAAATTTAAGACTTATACGGTTTTCTCATGGATGCCATTGCCAGAACTGGACCAAATTAAATGAGAAAACACGGGAAGCACCGGCTTTTAATTAAAAAAAGAATCATCAAAATCGGTTTAACCAGTCCAAAGTTCTCAGGTAACAAACATAAAAAAAAAAAACGCGATAACTGACATTCACGCGGACGAAGTCGAGGGACAATGCTAGTATTTATATAACTCTTATTTAAACCGGGCTGTAATTCCCGGAAATAGGTAGTTATCTCTTTCGTAGCAGAAGATCCGAAACTCTATAATCCAAAAGAAATGATGAAACAACGAAGCTAGTCAGCCCTACCCGTTTTGCAGATCTATATCCGTTGGTTGCCAGCTGTCTAGCAGTTGACATCTTTCGTATGGATACAACACTTCCATGGGGAAATATGAACGTGGATAGGATGTCACACTCCAACATATTTATAGATACCTACCTCTTCTAGTTGGAGATTATAAAAGGCAGGTGGATTGGTGTTAAATGTCCCATAAGATTGAAATATGGAGTTAGAAGCATTTTATTTTAGAAACTTTAATGCTATCGTCTCGTTTCAGCTCCGAAGGAACTTTATTGCCACGTATTTTATAATCCTTAAAATTTTTAAACTTTCATCAAGAATTTTGCTTTATATTTTTTCAATTTACACAGTCGCTATTTGTATGCTGGTAAACTTAATGATTTATTATTGCTAGGTAACTTCTGATTAGGTATTTGATGAACGAATATTTGTACCATACAAATGTTCAACTTCACCGATGTTTGGTCGTCTAAATAGCAGAAAACAGACATGCATTTATCAATATTCCTTGCTCCATTTAATTTTGAAGTAGGTACGTAGACATACTTCTCTAGTAACTCTTACTACTTACTATTCTGGCATCGCATTCCAATTTTAAAATATTTTCCATTTCCATTAGGAACATCAAAGCAAAGTTGACCTCTTTAGTGCGATTTGTTTTAATAGTTTAGTGTTTTAGTCGATTATGATTTTTATGCATGACATCATCATAAGACAGCGCGGCGTGGTGTCGTTTATTAAGTAAATTGACGTGCGGTATAAACACTCCTCTTTAGTGCTTATTACTTACATTGAAGCTAACGAGTAGTGGGTAGCATCATAGCACGTGACTAAGTGCTGATTGGTCACATAGTCTCACTTGACAACTAGGTAAACAAAGTAGCGAAGCATTGCTTTGTAATGGAATGGATGTTAAAATCTCTTATGTAATTTAAAAAAAAGTAAACGAAGTGACGAAACTATAGTTATGTAGGAGACAGAAATGCCATCATCATAAATGACGATTGAATATTCTAAGAATATTCTAACGTGAAAATTGTTTCGTACCATTAACCCAAAAACAAGTAATCGAGCTTTTATTCAACGCGTAAAAATAACCCAAAAAAATAGCTATCTAAGAAGCAAATTGGCATAAATAATGTCCTCATTTATCCGTCATTAGCAAATTCCGGCTGCAAATGTTTTCACATCCGACGCTATTTCATACAGGTCAATGTATTGTGGTTATATTTATAAATAAATTGTTTTGTGCAATTAAACTCCTTGTTACTTATATCAAAATTGGACCGAAACAATTTATCAATAGGTCAAACAATAAATTTATTGTTAAATGTCAATTCAATAAAATGCAACTGCAGTCACTTGGCCTTCTTTTCCAATTATTCAACCGTTTTGAATACCTCTAGATATTGGCACCTGCTATAACATAACTTTGAATAAAAAACGAGAACATTTTTCATTTGACGGTGATTCATTAAAAAAAAAAAACATTATCATCACTATTTCACTCTTACTTTTTACACTCGTATTCGATTATTCGGGTTCGGAAATTGAATATTACGTCACTAAACTATACACTATTTTACTATTTTAAGTTGTCGCACCACTAAATTTCTATGGCAATATTCTTATTCCAAAATTTTGAATTTTGAATTTCGAAAATTTCGATTCAATTTCAAATGCGTCAGTCAGCGAGGCGAGCGCGTCGCGACGCTCGCGTCGACTGGCCGCTTTCGGCCGCCTGCCAAAGTATCCATGCCTGAAAATATATTTATGTGGATATGGTTATTTACCTCCTGACTGTCACGGCGTGTTTAATTTTTAAATTCATTAAATGAAATTGTAATGTCTTTGAAAACGGATAGAGTTAAATTCGCGAACTGCTGAAATTCCGCAATAGACTTGGAAAAGGTCACCGACCGCGACCTCGCGAAAATTGATTGCATGTTTGACGTAGTTGACGAAAGAAAACTCAAACAAAAGCCTTCCACAAAGGCAGCCTGAGAAATACCAAGAAAATATCAATCTTTACATTCAAAAATCTCGGGCATATCTAATTTAAAACTCTCAAAATGACGTACAATTTCGTAAATATATGTAAAAAAACTTTCATGTCACCGTGCAATTTACTCAACATCCGACAACATTGCCATTTGCGGTTCATTACACTAAACGTTAGGCACTCCCAAACTCAGGCAATAAAGATAATTTAAGCTCATAACATTATAAGTAGCCGGAAACCCGCGTATTTATATAAAACATAAAACTATCTAAAATAAAAGTCCAAAATGCAGACGCTGTCTGCAAACTGCATCTAACAAGACCAATATAATTTGACCAGGGCTACAAGCGAAAATTAACCTTACTGTTATGAAAATAACGATTTTTAATGTGGCTATAGAAGGAAGTTTCAGGCATCGTGGGTGGGAAATATAGGCGAATTAAGGACAGATATTGCTCGACCCAGCTTGCAGTACGAACGACCTCAATGTGAAGTGACATAGAAATAAGGGCCGAGGACCTGTTTGATAATTCGCAATAAAAATCTGCCAAGTGTGAGTTGGAATCGTAAACGAAGGGTTCCGTACCCACAAATCAAAATCGATTGAAAAAAACATGTTTTGTGTAAGGGTAATTTTTAACTTTTTTTTTACGGTTTTTAGACATTTATTTTCTCAAAAGATTTACCTACACAATCACTTACAGAGAAAATACAATATTGTAACTTAAAATTACATGAAGCCGATTGTCGTAGTGGGTTGGTACTATGACAAATTACTCAAGAATTTCGTAACTAACAGTTAACAGTTTTAGTAGTACAAGGGTATCTGCAGAAAATTGTTCCTAAGAAACTAAGTGCAAGAGTTTTAGTACTTGATACGCGATTTTTAGTATTTGTTGCTATGGCGGTTATAGTAATACACACTCAGTAAACATTTCAACCCTCTACCTATTACGGTTCATGAAATACAGCTCGCTGACAGACAGGCATAATAATCCCGTTAGGCAACCTTCGGGTACGAAATCCTAAAAAACGAACTCGAGTGCTTACTGGCTGCGCTGTCAATTTATGCAAGTTAGTGTACTTTTTGCAGAAAGTATAAACCATTTTCCTCCAGTATATAGGGTCCGTCTAATAAGAAAAGGGCTTTTAATTTCTTGTTTTATTTGCTTAGGTTCTTCTTTTCTCCTGTTTTCCGTATTTTTCTGAATCATATTAAACCTGGTCTTTAACTGTTCAGCTGAGGTCCAGGCTCGAAGTTTGCCAGCGAGCGATGGAGCGCAGCATCCTGGGAGTAAGATTAACTGACCGCGTTAGGAATGCGGAGCTGCGCTCCAGGACACGGATCGCCGACGTCACTCAAAAAGCAGCCAAGCTTGAGTGGGACTGGGCCGGCCACATCATCCGCATGTCGAACATATCATGGGCTAAAGCAACCACAATGAATCTCCCAGAAAACGTCCAGCGACATCGAGGTAGACCTAGGCGAAGATGGCGGGATGAGCTTGACGCTTACAGGAGGGATTGGTCCACACTTGCTCTGGACAGAGAGGGTTGGAAAGAAGAAAGGGAGGCCTTTGCCCTGCAGTGGGACAATATAGGCTGAAAATAAATAAATATTAAACCGGTGTCCCCTTGTTTCGCAGACAGAAATTTCATAGAATTTCGTTTCCCAGAAAATGTTTAACATAATATTTGGTTCTCGTATTTTTATCTCGACTATTATTGTTTCAAAGACTATTTACTTCAATGAAAAATATTTCACAGAAACACAATTCAATGAATTTTAAATCACATTTTTTTGTATAACAAACATAAAAATGTGATTAAATATTCATTGAATTGTGTTTCATTGAATTGAAAAAGTGAAAAATAACTTTCAATTCGCAAGTCGGTGGCAATACAAAACAACAAGCAAAACCAAAGCCGCTGACTTGCGAATTAAAAGTTATTTTTCACTTTTTGAAGGCGGTTGTCTTTTTGTAAAAAAACTTTTTTACGAAAAAGACAACCGCCTTCAAAATCTAAAACGTGATAAATAACTTTAGCTCAGAACACACATGACTTTAGATTTGTAAGTCGGTGGTTTTGTTCTGTTTTTAGATTCATTAGATCACTTTTTAGATTTTCAAGGCGGTTGGTCTTTTTGTATAAAAGCTTTTTAAAAAAGGGTTTTTTGATAATAAAACAAAGCTTCTAGCACTCAGTGATTACGTAGCTTTCAGAATCTGATCAGTAGTTTCGGACAATAAAGCGTTCAAACAAACAAGCAAACTCTTTAACTTTATTATATTAGTATACTAGCTGACCCGACAGACGTTGTCCTGTCCTTATCTACCTACTTACCTGCCTATTTACCTACACCTACCCTACACCTACCCTACACCTACCCTACACCTACCCTACACCTACCCTACACCTACCCTACACCTACCCTACACCTACCCTACACCTACCCTACACCTACCCTACACCTACCCTACACCTACCCTACACCTACCCTACACCTACCCTACACCTACCCTACACCTACCCTACACCTACCCTACACCTACCCTACACCTACCCTATCTTTCAAGTTGGATCAAACTGCACACGGTGTACAAATTTCATTAAAATCGCTTCAGTAGTTTAGGAGTCCATCGCGGACAAACATCGTGACAGGAGATTTATATATATTAGATGAATATCTATGTCATAATATTGGACCCTATGAAAATTATCTAAACTCATGAGCCATTCATTTTTATCGATTACATTTTTAGCAAGTTCGATCGGTAGCGGTTTGATCATGCATTTTTCATGTGCAAATGTTTTACGGTACACATCATTATGTAGGTGTCATTTACATTTAACCAGGGGGCCAAGTCTGCTATTTTTATACTTAATTTCGTCATTCCAACACGATCCCATTGTCATTTTGCTAAAAGTTCGTAATCTGCTAAATTCATAATGGTCGATCATTGGTCGGTCAAATTAAAAGCAATGACTGCACAATGACGTTCTAATGATAAGTCACTGATCAAAGGAACTGTCAAAATTTTTGCAGATTACCGCCTAAGTTGTCATTTTGTACGAGATTACCATTCTATATGATTTCTTTCAATGGTGTGTCAGTGGTTGACCAATGGAAAGTCATAATGACACCATTATATTAGTAGATTACAAAACTTGTCAAAATCAACATTTATGAGATCAATGATAGACTATTCTGACACTATCGTAATAGCAGACTTGAGGCCCAGTTCCACTGTTAAGGCGCTAACAAGCGACTTTTGCAGATTTTAAACTGACAATCACGTCAAAATGTGTAGTGTAAATGATTTGAAAAAAATATAAGTTAAATTTTTAAATCTATACTAATATTATAAAGCTGAAGAGTTTGTTTGTTTGTTTGGTTGAACGCGCTAATCTCAGGATCTACTGGACCGAATTGAAACATTCTTTTTGTGTTGGATAGTCCATTTATCGAGGAAGGCCATGCGAAACCGGGTCGGGTTGCTAGTTTAGTATGTGAATATTTTTGATTAAGTTCATATTAAATAGTTTGATTAAATCGTAAAGTTGTGTCTGACGCGGACAAAACACTGATAATCACGCAAAATCTACCAGGAATATTTAAACGAAACTTTTACTATCTTACAGACAATTTTATTATCTTAAAAGATAGATAGATAATATTATACGCCTTTTTTAAGTTAAAAAATACTATCTTTTATTTAATTTTTTCGACTAAACTTTAGAGTTTTGGACGCAGCGCATACGATTCTCTGGTCACTCAAGGTCGCCGGGGCGTATATCGTCGCTTTAAAGTGCTGATTCGTCATATTATTCAAGTCAACACAATTTTGCAATGCGAAATCATTATCTATACTTTGATAATTAGAATATTTATATGCGGGGCTTCTGGCTTCGTAAAAGCCGTACGAATTGATCAGTCACGGATTAAGCTACGCTTGCTGCGGCTAGTCCAAGGATGGGTGATCACCCATTTCATACCAAGGCTCCCACCTTGGCTCGAAAAAGACGTAAAGCCGAATGATCGTTGACAATCTTTATGGGTAGTCAGAAGCCAGAATGTCTGACAAGCAGTCTTACTAAGGGGTATCTTGTTATTCAGTTACTGGGATGTGGAGGTCAGATAGGCAGTTGCTCCATGTAAAACACTAACCTAACTTTTGTTCCGGGTTGGTAAATCCTCATGGATGTCCTCGGCGAGCGGTGTCTGTCAGTCTCTTACTACCTAAAAAAAGATTTTTCAAAAAAAAGAAAACCGCCTTCAAAAACTAAAAAGTGATAAATAACTTTAGCACAGAACACACATTACTTTACTTTCGGAAGTCGGTGGCGGTGGCTTTGTGTTTGTTGTTTTGTATTGCCACCGACTTCCGAAAGTAAAGTAATGTGTGTTCTGTGCTAAAGTTATTTATCACTTTTTAGTTTTTGAAGGCGGTTATCTTTTTTTTGAAAAAACTTTTTATTTTTCGCTTTTTAGTGTTGCCTTAACATCCAAATCCATTAAGAAACGGCAACACACTTAAAATAGATTGTAAGTCCTCCAGTGATTGAAGAAACTAAAACGTCGTCTAAGTATTTTTTTGGGAATTTGTGGATTTTCTCAAAAAGGGCTGTACCAATTTTGATAAAATTTAAATGGGACCTTTTCGGAATAAACCCCTTTCGAACAAAAAAGAATTTTGCAAATCCGTCTATATATGACAAAGTTATGCCCGAACATACGTATAAAAAAAAATATATAAGTAAACATTCGAATTGATAACCTCCTCCTTTTTGAAGTCGGTTAAAAACCACCTCTGTCCATCTCACGTCGGGGGTCGCGGGTACTGACGATACTTACGCAACCCCCGACTTCTGCTGGCTGGCCACTTCCGCTGGCTTCCTCAGGTCAGGGAGGGAAGTGAGGTGTTAGATTCTCCCGCGACGTCTAAGAGGGGCGCGCGTGGAACACTTCGTCGCCACCTTCAGGTCCTGATGTATGGGGGGGGCGACAGACGTCCCTGAGTCAGTGGCGTGCCTAGGGGTCAAAGTTAGGGCAAGTCCGCCAGATTTCAGTATAAAAATCCTATGAATTTCTTCAAAATTCATCGTTCCGTAAAATCACACAAATATTATTACTAATACCGTTATGTTAATATTCATGCTATCATTGTCACAATTTAAAATGTTTATTGTTATCAATTCTTATAAGATTATGACTGAATTCAGAGGTGCTTTTTTTAATCGTCTCGCGTTATTGATAGCAATCCTGGCTTTTCGGCTTTAATAGAAGGCCCGCCCCTGCCCCGAGTCTGTCGTCGCTGGACCCAAACCTAACCTAACCCCTGGACTTTTCTTTCTTTTCATTGCGATTATCTGAACTAATCCGCAGCTCCTAGATACTTGGTTACCCGTGCATTGTTTGTTTGTCTAATAGTCACAGTATTATGTAAAGCGCCATGCAGCACAATGCACGTCCGCTGTCCTTGGCACAATGAATTGTTCTGTGCAACCTTCTGTTGTTATCTATTTAAATTCTGTCACGCTGCATTACGTAATTTGGTTTGTTAAATCTATACGACATGATACTACAATGTACAGACGCCAGCACATCAAGCCATACCTAACTGTCAAAGGACAATGCCAGAAACTCTATAGAACTTTGCCCCACTCAATAAAAGTCATGTGCAATATGTAGCATCTTACTGTTTATTTATTGCTGATAACTAAACATTAGTCTTAGTGACCGTAGAACTTGCGGTTTCCGTTTAAATCTAAAAACAATAAATGACATTGATTATAGGTTAAATTATATTTTAGGTAAAATGAGTTTGTATTTTGTGGGTAGGTATTTCGTAATCCGCAAGTTCTAAGGAAAAATAATTTACTATAGAAAGGTTCTATATTCATTACAATTATTTTCATTAATTTACTTTTCTGTACATGGGTGGGGCAGGATCTGGCATTGTCATTTTCCCAATTGAATATGAACCTTATTCTTTTACAATAAAGTGTATAATCTATCAAAGCAATTTGACAGGTTGTTGTAGCTTGAGGTGTGGGTTCTGTACAAATAAATAAAATTGAAGTGTTTGTTTGTGATGTCAAATTAACAGCTTTAATGCATATGAAAATATATCATCATCATCTGCCTAGCCTTTTCCCAACTCTATTAGGTTCGGCTTCCAGTCTAACCAGATGCAGCTGAATACCAGTGTTTTACATGGAGCGACTGCCTATCGAACCTCCACAACCCAGTTACTAAGTAACACGATACCCCTTGGTAAGACTGGTTGTCATACTTACTGGCTTATGACTATACCCATAACGACTGCCAAAGATTTACAAATGACAACCGGGACTAACGGCTTTATGTGCTTTCCGAGGGACGGAGGAAACTCGGTATGAAAGGGATGGTTACCCATCCACAGACCGACCGCGGTTAGCGTAGCTTCGTAGCTTAACCTTTGACCGATCGATCTGTACGGCTTTAACTTAGCCACGAGCTCGAATATGAAAGTATTACGGTAATTTAACAAAAAATCTTTAAAACGACTGGACCGACTTTGATTGGGTTATCACTGGCAGATTGCCGATGTTCTGGGGAGTACCTTAGGCTACATTTATTTTAGAAAAAAGAAATAGAGTTCTGCGCAAAAAGAATTAAAATCCCGCCGAGGATGAAGACGCGGGCATCGTATTGAAGTATAGATTACCCACTCCTTAAGTACCAATCCATACTGACTTCATAATAACCCTGAAATCAACGTCAATGTACCTATATGGTGCAATATCGCCGATGACCCATAAAGGCGCTAATGTCGCTATACAATTCAGTCGTAATTTTTATTTAAACGTTAACAAAGGTTACGTTGATACCCTTACAAATACATATAACATACAAGCAATACTAAAAACATTCTGTAAAAAAATAAACACAAACCTGTGTAAATTATGGTTCATCACCATATTTTCCTTAATATGATCACCGTATCCTGAAACAAAAAGAAATATCATTAATATCAGAGGCACACAAATATTTAATGAATAAGGAATTTTCTAGTGAATAATTAATTATCCACTTTCTAGGCAATTTGCTGAAAGTAAAGACTATGTAAGACTTGGGTAAACACTTCCATTTCCTAAATAATTCAAGGAAAGGTGTAACGAACGAAGTTTTTTTAAAGTGCTTTTAAGCTAGATGATGATAGATTTTAACACAATAATGTGTCAATTCTGTTGCCCACGAGCTAAACTTATTTTAAGGTAGGTATGTAAATCTCTTTCTCTTCAATAAAGGAAGAACGAGACAGTATATTAATAAGAGCTGTCAATGTAAGTTGACCTAATTATAGTTGTCAGAACGTATTAATTAAAAACACGGCGAAGTTAAAAAAAATACTAATTTGACATCTCTAACGTGGTTCTTATATGTTGCCGTCCTTTTCTTCAGCTCCCTGGCAGTAAGAGATGCCAATTGTCTAATTTTGTTTAGTTGGTGAACAAATCGACGTCAATGTTCTCTAAAGTGTTTTTACTTCACTTTACG
The DNA here is from genome assembly GCA_947361185.1 of Charanyca ferruginea. Taxonomy (NCBI): domain Eukaryota; kingdom Metazoa; phylum Arthropoda; class Insecta; order Lepidoptera; family Noctuidae; genus Charanyca; species Charanyca ferruginea. The sequence goes on along the minus strand of OX376077.1, from coordinate 14,491,739 downwards.
TAGAAATAATGCAGTGATTACAGGATGTCCAACGTCCATCTCAATGATATGAAGCGGATGTCGACACAAAGTTTTTCTGACCACAAATTGTCAACCATAATGTGAATTTTCATACATCCTTTCTGTAGTTTGTAACATATCCATTTAGGGTACCGTACTTAAAAGGTAAAATATTTAAGATCACTTTTCGACCGTTTGTCAAGGAACGATGTCGCCGTGGTGTCGTCGCCGTTTTGGAAACCAATGGGTTGGCACGCGACGTTGGCAAGTGACCGGACGGCATGTCATTATTTCCTAGGAGGTTGGGTAGGCCTTTAGTGTAGGACGCTACGTGCGTCGATATTCTTGCGCCATTCCATCTTCCTAGTTCAGCGTGCTGTGTTGATGCTGCTACTTCGGCTGCAGAATCAAATGGCGAAAGTACCTTGGTGATAGCTTAATTTTCAAGCCGTTTGGGGTTGAAACCCTCGGGTCGTGGGGTCCTAGCGCTCATCTCCTCCCGTGATCCAAGATCTGGTTTTTATCTCGGGCAGAGGTTAAGCATTGCCATCCAGAGCGGCAATCCAGCCAGTCTCTTGGGTATATTCCCAGATGACGGCGATGTGGAATTTTTTGATGCCGTATTATATTAGTTTAATAGTTTTATATAGGTTTTTATTTTTTATGAATTATGGTACAATGTTAGAATTTTGATAACACGCACACATACCTATCGATTTAAAAGTTACCGCGGATGATAAGAACAATTAGCGTCATTTTAAAGCTTTTAAAGCAAGTTTCACATAGATGAGGTCTTAATATAATAATAAAGCTTTTTATTCCGAAAACTAGACAGTAACATTTACAGTAATATTAGATCATTACATATGAAATTGCCGCTCGGTATCAAAAAATTAAAAATAACTTTTTTTTAAAGGAATTATATATTTAGTCAATCGAAGTATGCACCATTGTTATCGATACACTTCCGCCATTTTATCGGGAGCTCATTGATCCCTTTGGTAAAAAAATCCTGGGAGCGAGAATCGATGAACTGCTTGAAGGCTGTTTTAACTGCCTCATCAAAATTGAATTTTTTTCCGTGTAAAAAGTAGTCCAAATTTCGGAATAAATGGTAATCGTTTGGGGCAAGATCTGGAGAGTATGGTGTGTGACGCAGAGTTTCCAGTCGCAGCTCCTCTAACTTGGCGACCGTCTGATGTGCAGTATGTGGTCGAGCGTTATCCTGAAGGAGCAATGGGCTAGAGCAATTGACCAGTCTCGGTTGTTTAATGGTGAGCTTTTCCATCATTGTTTGCAACTGTTGACAATACATGTCTGCAGTAATCGTCTGGCCTGAACTCAAGAAGCTGTAGTGGATGACACCAGCACAGGACCACCAAACACTAACTAGAATCTTCTTTTTGGTCAGTTTTCGCTTGGGTCAAGGTTTTGCCAGTTCTCCAGGGTTAAGCCATTGTGATGATCGCTTGCAATTATCGTACACAATCCACTTCTCATCACAAGTGACAATACGATTTAAAATTCCCTCATTATTGTGACGATTGAGCAAGGAAGCGTTGCAACCGACGCGTGTTTGTTGGTGTACTTCAGTTAATTCGTACGGTACCCACTTTTCGAGCTTTTTTACTTTTCCAATTTGACGCAAATGGATAATGATTGTTTTGTCACTTACTCCAAAGGCTGCTGCTAATTCAGAAGTGGTTTGAGATGGATCCGCTTCAACTATCGCCTTTAATTCTTCATTATTCACTTCAGTATTCGGTCGTCCACGAGGCTCGTTTTGTAAATCAAAATTTCCAGAACGGAAACGTTGAAACCAAAAACGCACCGTTCGTTCGTTAGCGGTGCTTGGCCCGTACACTTCGTTAATCCTTCGAGCCGTTTCTGCTGCACTGGTGCCACGGTGGAACTCATATTCGTAAATATCGCGAATTTTTAATTTCTCCATTGTTGTTGCCTTATCAATTTTTAAGCCCAAACAAATGACGTGAAAACAAATGAAACACGAATTTTAAAACAGTATTCTTTAGTCTTTATTTTGAAATAATTTTGAATTTGGAATTCCTAATCAAACACAAAATATTTGATTTCAAAGTTGCCAGTATTAAGTATCGGCAATTTCATATGTAAGGACCTAATACTTAAAACAAAAATCATAAAATGTCTCGAATTTCGGTGTGCCTCATGGCATAGGCCTCCTTTAACAACTTCCATTGTAGTCTGTCACAAGGTATCCTCCTCCAGTTTGGACCTGCTGTCAGTTTTATTTCTTCCTCCCATGCATCGTGTAGACTGCCTTCCTCGATTCCTTTTGCCATCCCTTGGATACCATTCTGTCACTACCTTGCTCCATTTTCCTTTAGTATCTCGCATCATGTGACCTGTCCATCTCCACTTTTGTTGGTCTATTCTTGTTTGAACATCAGTAAGTTTTGTTTTGGATCGGAGGTCTGTGTTCCTTAATCTATCGTGTCTCTTTGCGCCTATCATGCTTCTCTCCATTGCTCTTTGACACTTGGCAAGCTTTACTCTGAGTGCTTTGGTGAGTGCCCATGTCTCGCTCCCATATGTTAGACATGGGAGTATGCATGAGATGAAGGTCTTTCTTTTCAGAGACATGCCTAGACCTTTTGACTTCATGATCTCCTTGAGGGACCAGTACTTTTTCCAACCAATTGCAATCCTCATATCAATTTCTTGGCTAGTTTGTAGTTTGGTGTTTGGCAGAGATAACTTGACCAATGTATATGTAGTCCTCTGCATAAACCAAAGCTTCCTCTTTTATTTTAGTAGATGAGGTCTTAATGAGACACAAATTGCAGTTAAAGATTTCAATGATTTCAGTCTAAATCAAAAACCTGATTCAAAACATTTTTACCGCAAAATACACAAAATTAAAGGCGTTATCTGTACTAAAATAGTAATATTATGGATACGAAATTGAGTCGCTTTCACGGTTAAACAACTGGACCGATTTTGTTGACATTTGACTTCACACTTACAGACATTTATTTATTAAACCTCAAACAGCTAAGCTATTTATTAAGGCTTGTATACATGCCAATAACCTTGAGCATTTGGAATTTGTGGACGTGTGCGGGGGTGATGTAGACGCAGTCTTTAATCGGACGCATTTTTAATTTGTTGTAATAAAAATAATACATATTTGTAATAAGTAACAAAACCAAATCATTTTACTTTGTATTTCAAAGCAGTAGATTTTTTTTTATACTCTTTTGATAAGAAATTAAGGAGTAAAATGGTTTCATCTCAATGATTTGGGGGTGATTTGACATTTTTTTTTTCTTATTATGTGATACCGATAGAAAAATTGTGGCTACTGAAAAGTTTTTTTCAGGTGTAATTTCTCTGTAAATGCCGCGACTTCGTTTGTATTCGCGATAGCCAACATTCACACGGACGAAGTCGTGGGCAAAAGCTAGTTATTCTATAAAACCGTTATATTTTTAAACAAAAACTACATCCAAAATGGATGAATTATTTATTAGTTATTTCCTTGTGAGTTCTTTGTTTAAACTCAACACTATCAACTGACAATTACGAGAGCTTAATAGTAACAGGCAAATGTTTTGATTCCAATTTAATTCAGACATTAATCTTTCTGCTTTGTTTTCGAAGCTTTCAACTAATTATACACAAGTTCGGATTGTTAGAACTTCTTGACAATGCTTTTAGAATACTTATCAGAGTTCATTTTGAATAATGGTTTGTGACATAGGGGGAATATTAATATCTGTTTAACTTAAATTAATGAAGTTCTGTAGCCTCATGTTAAAAATATTTTATAAAATAATTCCAAAAACAACTCCGTTTTCAGAATTTTGGTATTCTTATAGTACCTAGGTAGGTATAGTCTTATGCTTAAATATATATAAGTACAAAGCTTAGACATAAAAATAATAATATTATGTACAATTCCAAGGTGGAGCTGGAGCTCTTAGGGCATCAAACCAACTCGTCCACATCGCTGTCAACGGGACACGTGCCCAAGAGGCTGGTAGCATTGCCGCTGCACGTTGTATGGCAATGATTCTTTGGGCCAAAAGTAGACCAGCCTTCGGGTCACATAAAGAGTCGCCCAGCCGTTTGGCGATGTCCCGAAAGAAGTTAAAAACGATACTATCTTAACTATATTTATTTACATTGTAAACATTTTGGTGACAAATAAACAGATTGTAAAAAATCAGTTTTTAGTTTTTGAAGGCGGTTCTCTTTTTCAAAAAAGTTTTTATTTTCCACTTTTTAGTGTCTCCTTATCACCCAAATCCATTAGGAAACGGCAACACAGTTAAAACAGAGATTGAAAGTCCTCCAAAGATAGAAAGATGGAAGGAACGAAAACGTCTTCTCGGTCTTTGTTGATTTTTTTCAAAAAGCGCTGAATAAATTTCTGTTTGTTGTATACCTACTAAAACCTTCTCCAGAATGCAACAAACACTTTTCCGCATCAAAATCGGTTCAGCCAAACGGGAGATAATCGCGGACAAACAAACATACAAACATCAGGGTCAAACTGAGAACCTCCTTTTTTTGAAGTTGGTTAAAAAGACACATCATGATAGTCATCGCACACTGCCCATCAAATTAAGTACCTGCATTGAGTAAAAAACATTGCTGGGGAACGACTTTTAATTTTGGTGTGAAAAATTACTGTTACACAATGTAAATAAGACCTACAACGCACTTGCGGCTTTCCGCAGTACGTATTTGCGGACGGCCGCAACGGCACGCCCGTATTCCGGATAACCGTATCGTCTCGGTTATATTGCGGTCCACCGCATGTCGTCGACAATTACAAGCATTTCTTTTCCATTACATTGATGGCTATACGCGACAGTAATTACAATTTCATAACAATAGATGTGCGGCCCAACAGCTCCAAGACAACTGGTGCGGTTGACGACAGCCCGCAAGTCAGTGCGTTGTGAGTTGGCAGACTCGTCACACAATTAATTTGTTATATTACTGTATCTATGTTTTTTAGCTCTCTACTTTGTATATTTTGTTTGTATGTATGTATATATTTATTTATTATTTCAGTATAGTAAATAAGTATCTTTGCACCTACCATGTTTTGTCTCTGCATCACCCTAAGGTAGACTGGTAGAAAATGCCCAAGGCATTAAGTCCGCCTTTGTACAATGTTTTTTTTACATTATGTGCATAAAGTTTAATAAATAAATAAATAAATATCATGCAGTTTCACGAAAAAAATTAAATGCGGCCAGCCGCAATGGCACGCCGCATTGCAGCCAGCCGCGGGTCCATATTGGCTCACCTAAAGTTCTTTACCCGAAATTATACTTCCTAAGGCTTTGTAATCCGAATGATCACTCTTCCTAAAATTTTTCATCCTAAAGTTTTCATTCATACTATTTGTAGTGGTACCGACGATGTTCATAACACTCATGTTTCCGAAAATTGTAATTAATAATATCATTAATGTAAATATATTTAAACTCCTACTATTTTATCATAACGCTTCTATCCCTAAACATAATATTACCATAATATTTTCACTCATACTCAGAAAGAAGCATTTACCAAGTGTAATAAAAAATATATGTGGGTAGAAGATGATATTTATAGTTTTAATTTGAGGGTATGATTATTATTTGGGGGTATGCTCGGTGATTATTAATAATAGAACCTTAGTACCGATAAATGTAATACATTTTCAAAAATAACATACGCTAAGCGTCTTTTAATTGAAAAAATGTTATCCACGTGGTTAGAAATCAACAAAACAACACATTGATCATGCATCTCATCATCATGCATCATGCAAGCGAGCGAAGAACATTTTCGGATTTCCAATTATCGGAGTTGAAAATTTAGGTGAACTTTGGCGCACCCGCCAGCAGCAAGTGGTTGTAAAAAAAAAAAAATATGCTTGCGGATGCAGCCAACACTACAAAGGTCATAATTGAAGTTTAATTTGAACATTCAAAACTTGTTTTAGTAGGTAATAAATAAGTAAAAGTAGAAATATTTTTTGACCTTCAATTCCTCCGTAGCCAGAACGTTTCCAGATATGACGGGGATAAAAAAAATATCCCAACGATAAGCACAACATAGTCTATTCCACAATTAAAATTAAAACAAATAGACAATGCAATTTTATAAATCTTACTTCTAGGCGTGCTCCATCTTAGACCGTGCTCCCATCTGGTGAGATAGTGGTCAAACGTATGCCTATTATTGGTAAAAAAAAAATCTCAATCAAGTTTGTTCTCTAAATGAATCAATCCAATCGTACGTTTAATGCATTCAAAGCAAGCAATTTCGGTTTTAGTTTACGGTTAAGCGTCATTCTCCAGTCATTGAAAGGAATTTGGACGTTCTTTAACAATGGCGTAAACGTCCATTAAACTATTTTGTCACGCTGCACTGCCAACAAAAGTTTAACCAAATGGAAACTTAATTTCATTCCATTTAATGTTTGGAAAGTCGTTAGAAAAGCATTTAATTTGTTTGCTAGTTCTCGTTTGGATTGACGTGATTCGATTGTGGCAGTCGCAAATTTGAATTGAGTGAAAATCTCTAGGGTACTTTGGTTAAATGGCATGGCATCAATCTATAGAATGTTCCAATTTCCAATTCCCAGTATGCTCCATTCTAAACGATTTGGCACACATTTTAGAGAACCTTGAGACGGATCATTTGGTCTACAAAAAGCTTGTACTTATTGTCGGAGCTGATATTAACGAGCAGCTCTTTGTGATGTTGGTCGGGTTCTTCTTAATTATCGAATTATTGAAACTACTTCGTACAAACAACTTATGTTTTAATAGCGTTTCTGCATAGTTAAAATTATATGAATGACATGGTCTCACTGTGGAGCGCGGTAGCGGTGTCTCGTGGGCGCGGGTGCGAGCCGCGCGCGCGCCTCTCCCGCGCGCCCCTGTCAGGCCCCTTTCGTCCCCGCGGACCGGTTCGCGGCGTGAACATCCTCCCCCCCTTGAAAGCTGCTGCTTTCAAGCTCTTCCGAAAGTGGGAGAAGGCAGGCTCTGTTTATTGCACGTCGAACAGTGCCTCTCGCCGTGTGGAAGTCGGCAACTCTGCAGATTCTATCCGTCCCAGGGAAAAGTTGTAGGACTCGCCCGAGTCTCCACTTCAGGGGTGGCACGTTATCCTCCTTTAATATCACCAAATCTCCGATTTTTAAAGGTCTATCTTTCAAGCGCCATTTTGTCCGCTGCTGCAATTCAGCTAGGTACTCTTTGTGCCAGCGCTGCCAAAAATGCTGCCTCAGCTGCTCAATCCTCTTGTACCGGTCGGGAGCCTTTAGCGTGATAGGTGGAGATGGCAGTGATGTTAGGGACCGCCCCACAAGGAAGTGGCCGGGAGTTAGAGGGGTACAATCAGTGGGATCGGATGATAGAGGGGAAAGGGGACGGGAATTGAGGATGGCTTCAATTTGTGTAAATAATGTGTCCAATTCCTCGTACGTGAGGCTAGCGTTGCCCATAATCCGCTTGAGGTGGTATTTGGCAGACTTAACGCCCGCCTCCCAAATTCCACCAAAAGTAGGGGAATATGGAGGATTGAAAACAAATTTGATGCCTTCAGAGTTGGTGTAGTTATATATAGAATTTATACTAGCCAGTAGTAACCTACCCAACTCGTTATTTGCCCCAACGAAATTTGTGCCGTTGTCGCAATAAATCGTATGAGGTCTGCCTCTTCTAGCAATAAAACGACGTAAGCTAAGAATAAACGCGTTAGTGCTAAGGTCACTAACGATTTCTAAATGAATACTTTTAGTAGAAAAACAAACTATAACGTTAAGATAACATTTAGTTATTCGGTTACCCTTTCCTTTCTTACTAGAAATAAGGAAAGGTCCAGCGAAATCCACGCCACATACTTGAAACGGATAGCAAGGTGTGACCCTATCTACCGGTAAATTCCCCATCAGCGGCTCCATAGTTTTTCCTCGCAGTCGTGTGCAAACAACGCACTTTCCCACAATGCTGCGAGCCAGAGTTCTGCCTCCTACAGGCCAGAATTGTTCACGAAATGAACTAAGGAGCAGTTGAGGGCCGGCATGCAGCAGACGTAGGTGTTCGTCTTCCATCAGGAGCCGAGTGAAATAGTGCTTACCGTCCAGGAGGATCGGGTGCTTTTTATCAAATTTGTAAGCAGCATTCTGTAGACGACCACCTACTCTGAGCACTCCATTGCCGTCAAGGAAAGGTGACAACTGTAACAGGTAAGATTTAGAATTAAGATTTTTATTTTGTTTAAGTAAGGATATTTCTGAAAGGTAAGTTTGACTTTGAGCAAGTTTTATCAAGTAATTAAATGAATTTTCTATTTCTTCTAGTTTTAAATTACCTATTATTTTATTTTTTGGATTTCTGCAATTATTCACAAAACGTAAGACATAAGCAATCATTCTTTTTAATCTATTTATTTTAGAATAATTATTAAACTTAATTAATGGTGACTGTGTAACATTAGTCATAGTTATACAATCACTAGTAGGCATTTTTATTTCAGGTAAATTTGAAGAATTTATGGAATTTATATTATGGGGCCAGTTTGTTTCATTTTGCAACAGGAATTCTGGGCCATTCCACCATATAGTTGAACCCTGAAGTTGACCTGGATCGACTCCACGAGAAGCAAGATCAGCGGGATTTAAAGTGGTAGGCACATGTCTCCAAGATTCCCTAGTTGTCAACTCATGAATCTCGTTGACTCTGTTGCAAACAAATGCCTTGAGTAATTTAGGTTGTGTTCGAATCCAACCCAGAACGACGGTCGAGTCGGCCCAAAAGACTTTACGGTCAATAGTGCAACGAAGGGAATGACCCACCTTAGCAGCTAGTCGCGCGCCCAGCAACGCTCCGCACAACTCGAGGCGCGGGATCGTAGTTGGTTTCAGCGGCGCGACGCGTGTCTTTGCACATAACAAGATAACTTGAACATTATTATGACGGTCTACAGATCGTAAATAAACACAAGCCCCGTAAGCCTCTTGAGACGCATCTACGAAACAATGAAGTTCTATTAACAATGGAGAAGTACATAAAACATGTCTAGGTACCCTAATGTTAGCTAAAATATGGGCATTGGAAACAAACTTTTCCCACGTTTTTTTAATATTCTGTGGAACCAACTCGTCCCAACTTAATTTTAAAACCCAAAGTTTTTGTAATAAGATTTTAAGTTGTATAGTACACGCACTTAGCATGCCTAAAGGATCAAAGATTTTACATGTGTTAGATAAAATAGAACGTTTTGTGACGTCTTTAACTGTGTTATCTAAATTAACTGAGAACTGTAAATGGTCATTGTCAGGAAACCACCACAATCCTAAAACACTTGATTGTTTATTCAAGTCCAATGACTGTGACAAGGTACAGTCGGCTTCAAATATTTGTGGACAGTTAGTTCGAAATTTATGAATAGGAAAACAAGCAGATGCTAGTACCTTTTTAACTGAATGATAGATATGGGAAAGTTCATCTTCCGTATCAGCGCCGCTCAAAAGGTCATCATAATAAAAATCATGTTGTATAATTTCAGATATGATTTTATCATCGCATTCTTTTGCTAACTGTAGCAAGCATCGCGTACTCAGGAATGGAGCAGACGCCGTCCCATACGTAACGGTATTTAACTGTAATATTTTTAATGGCTTATCTATATCATCACGCCAAACTATTAATTGTAGGTGGCGCTGCGAGGGATCGATTATAATTTGCCGGTACATTTTTGTTATGTCCCCAGACAAAACAAATTTGTGTTGACGGAATCTAATTAAAATATTTATTAATTCGTCCTGAATTACAGGACCTATAAACTGGATGTCGTTTAGTGATTTACCGGACGTAGATTTTGCACTACAATCAAAAACTACTCTGACCTTGGTTGTTTCGCTATTTTCACGAAATATAGCGTGATGTGGCATAAAATACCCAAATACTGGTTTATCAACTTTACTTAAGTGTCCCAATTTTTCGTATTCGTCAATAAACTCACAATATTGTTTTTTAAGTGTAGGATTTTTAATAAACTTCTTCTCGAGACTTTGAAAACGTTTTAAAGCCATTTTATAGGAATCACCCAGTGATGTTTCTGGTGATTCACAAAATGGAATTTTAACATTAAACCTCCCGTTTTCTAAACGTGAAGTATTTTCTATGAAATGTTTTTCACAAACGTGATCGTTTTCAGAGTAAGAGGCACTTGAAGAAGGAAGTTCTTCAAGTTCCCAGAATTTAATAAGGTTTTTATTTATTTCTTTAGTAAAATTACAATGTAAATTATTTTGTTCATTATAATCTAAACTACATATTGGCCCAGCGACTAACCAACCTAATTTAGAACTCTGGAGTATAGGTTTATTATCACCTAATCTTATTTTCCTTGCAGTAATGATATCAAAGAAAATATCAGCACCAAGTAGCAGATCAATAGGAGATGAACAATGAAATTCGGGATCAGCCAGCTGAATATTCCCAGGTATATTTAATTCAAAAGGATTTATATCACTATTAGGTAAGTTACCTATAATTTCAGGTATAACTAAACACTTAATATTCGTGCTGTAAGAACTTGTTAAGGAATCTAAGGTAAGTTCACAACAATCTTTTATATAAAATCGCATGTTATTAACCCCACTAATGCACGTAGGTCGTGAGTTAATAGACGTTAACCCTAATTTATTTTTAAGGTTTTCAGATATGAAGCAGGATTGACTACCGGCATCCAGGAGAGCCCGGGCAAGGTAAGTCTTATTATTTTTACTATTAGTTAGTTTTACTAAAGCAGTACAGAGAAGAACTTGTTTACTCATAAAGACAGAGCAAGAGGATACAGCACTAGCGATTGACGGCACACTAGAGGTATTGGTATTCTCAGACTGTGTAACTAACGCATTATTTGTTTCTGAGTTTTTATGTAATAGTGTATTATGTTTTTGTTTACAGATTTGACAGGTGCCGAGGCGACACTTCTCAGCATTATGACCCCTACGTAAACAATTTGAGCAAAGGTGTAACTTTAAGGCTTCACTCAATCTACTATCTAAACTCATTTCTTGAAATTTAATGCACTCTGTTATCCGATGAACTTCATGACATACCGGACAAGCAGGTTCTTTAAAAGGTTTGCGGCCAGCTGAAGTAGCGCAGGCCTTTGTTGTTTTAGGATTATTGGATTTGTTATTAGAATCAGATCTATCGTTTTTAGTAACTTGCATCGTTTCAAGTATGTCTGCGCGGTCACGTAAAAATTGACAAAATTCTGATAAAGTAGGTAAATCCGCTAACTTGTTTCTATATTCTTCCCACTTTCTTAAAGTAGTGGAATCTAATTTAATGGTAACCAAATAAATGATTAAAATATCCCAATAATTAGTTGGCAAGCCCAATAAATTAAGGGATCTTAAGTTTTTATTTATGTGATCAATAATAAAGCGAAGGGCTTTATGAGATTCCCTTGTTAAACTATCTATATTAAATAGCGCTTTTAAATGGTTATTAATCAAGATCTTTTTGTTATCGTAACGTTCACATAGTAGGTCCCAAGCGACCTTGTAATTCTGAGAGGTAAACTCTATAGACTTTATTACGACAACAGCAGTGCCCTCTAATGAGGAGCGTAAGTAATGGAACTTATTAATATCAGGTATGGACTCATTCGAATGGATAATAGAAGCGAAGGTGTCTCTAAACTCCAACCATTTGAGGTAGTTGCCATCAAATGATGGAAGTTTTATTGTTGGTAATTGAATGTTATTTAATTTATTACAACTGTCATGACTTGAACAAATTGTTTTTGCACCTACGCTTTTAAACTCTTCACTACTAGAATGAGAATCAATAATTTCTTGGGCTGCTGAGATGAGAGAATAAAATTGAGATTCTACGGTATCTCTTTCATCGATTTGTTCGTCTATCTTTGTTGATAGCATTTCTATTTGCGTTTGTATTGCATCAAACTCTGATAAAAGAGCTTGAATTCTACACAAACGTAATCCTAATTCTTTAATTTGTTGTTTTGTAATCTCACTTGAGCTAATTTGATTTAAAATTGCAATATGATCTTTAAATTTTGTTAAACGCATTTTAAATGTACCTCTCTGTTTTATTAACTCTTTCATATCTACGCGTTTCTCTTCTCTCCTCTCAGAACCCTGCTCTGCTTTAGATTCAGGCATTTTAAAGAAAAGTAAAAATGTTAGGACAAATAAAGAAGTTAGATAAAATAACTTGTGCAATCAAACCCGTATATAAAGAGGCTCGATGGTCCGTCCAACACGTATACTTTAGGATGACACACGCTACACCAAGTCTGAATTGTCACCGGGCACGCCAACCGCGCTGAGCTCGCCAGCACACAGCACAGCTGCTCTGGGTCGAACGCGTGCGCGCCACGCGGCAACCGATCACTGAAACGTTTACTCAGAATATGTAAGAAACTTGAAGTTACTTGAATGATTTTAAAGTCCTAATTTGCTATAATCTAGTGAATTTACCATTTAATTTAAGATGGTATTTATTCTAAGAAGAAATGCAATTAGCTTGCTATGCAATTTTCGCAAATGAAGAATGGGAAACACTTTTCGTTGTGAGAAATAAAAACCACTGACCAACACTTGTGAAATAAAGGATAAAATGCACGTAAAAGCGCGTGTAGTAATAAGCAAGCATGGACACTAGCCGGCGCACGACGAAAATCACACACTATTCACACAAATTGATACCTAGAAAAGGAAATAGGCGGATAGAAAGGAATAATAAGCCAAACTCCCCTGGGTACGTCCTTCTTCTAGCGTATTGTGCATGCCATGCAGCGCGGCACCAGCAATTAGCTCACCCAGAGTTCCAGAAAGATTTCGAAGATTCCAGAAAAAAGGCGTCACCGTGCACTTTATTTAAATATCCAAATTCTTCCTCGAGGTTCGGTCTTACGGTCGCCAGATGTCGGAGCTGATATTAACGAGCAGCTCTTTGTGATGTTGGTCGGGTTCTTCTTAATTATCGAATTATTGAAACTACTTCGTACAAACAACTTATGTTTTAATAGCGTTTCTGCATAGTTAAAATTATATGAATGACATGGTCTCACTGTGGAGCGCGGTAGCGGTGTCTCGTGGGCGCGGGTGCGAGCCGCGCGCGCGCCTCTCCCGCGCGCCCCTGTCAGGCCCCTTTCGTCCCCGCGGACCGGTTCGCGGCGTGAACACTTATTATTGGATGACCTTATATTTTTAACCCCCGACGAAAAAGAGGGGTGTTATAAGTTTGACGTGTCTGTGTGTCTGTCTGTGGCACTGTAGCTCTTTAACGGGTGAACCGATTTGTATGCGGTTTTTTTTACTCTAACACCTTTGTGAGCATATTTGAAACGAAATGTATATCTTTACATATTATAAAGCTAAAGAGTTTGTTTTTTCAGAACTACTGGTTCGATTCTAATAATTGTTTCACTAACGTTATACCTGAGCGCTATACCACAGTATAAGTATTAGTACTATCGTAGCTATACGCTATATCTAATTCATAAAAAGTTAGGGATCTGCCGGTTTATTCTGTAAAAAATCTCCTGCTATTAATGGACACTTCACCTCAAGCTTTCTTCACCTATATTCGCCGAGCAAGGGATTTGTACAGAGGACCTAGATTCTCTTTGGCCTAGTGTAAGTTTTTATTCGAACTCGTATGGAATAATTGTGGTTCTTATTATTATTATTATATTTATTTATTCAGACAGTTACAGTTCACATTAATTGTTAGTAGTGCTTAAGACCTATGTTAGTACTTACATCAATTAGTTTGGGGTCAGATGGCCGTGTGTGAAATGTTATTATTATGTCAATAAATTACAACTTAATTTAATTCGCTACATACCTACAGAATAAATTGAATTAAAAACATTAATAAATTTAAATTAATCATTTCCATACTATCAAAAATGCCAAAAAATCTATACTAATATTATAAAGCTGAAGAGTTTGTTTGTTTGTTTGTTTGTATGGTTGAACGCGCTAATCTCAGGATCTACTGGTCGGAAAATTGAATAATTTTTGTGTTGGGTAGTCCATTTATCGAGGAAGGCTATAGGCCCATGCGAAGCCGGGTCGGGTCGCTAGTATTTTATATTTTACGATGTGATTGTTACAGCTAATTATGTCAACGAGAGCCTTAATAAAAAGTCTGATATCAGTAAAAAAATAATAATATTAATTAATATTAACATGTCTTAGTTTTGGGTCAGATGGCCGTGTGTGAAATGTTATTATTATTTCAATAAATTACAATTTAATTTAATTCGCTACCTACAGAATAAATTGAATTAAAAACATTAATAAATTAAAATTAATAATTTCCATACTATCAAAAATGACAAAAAATCTATACTAATATTATAAAGCTGAAGAGTTTGTTTGTTTGTTTGTATGGTTGAACGCGCTAATCTCAGGATCTACTGGTCCTAATTGAAAAATTATTTTTGTATGACATTAGAGGCAAAAAAGTGGTTACAATAACAACTGCTTTTTGCAGCTGCCATTTGTCATGCCACCAACACAATATAAGTCAAAATCGGTTGAACGGACTGTAAAAAAGGTTTGTGTATATGTCTAATCTTATTGTGAACGGAGTATAGGTATGTAGGTACTTATTTTTTAGATAATTTAACTACAACGCCGTAGTTCCACGCCGTCTTCCAATGGCATCTTATCTGCACTTATAATCACCACAAAATCATGTCAAGTACATACAAATACAGAACATGTGCATTTCTCATAGACATCATGAATGAAACCAGTCATGATCCGAGGATGACATTACTGCCGAGTCTCGAGAGGAATTCTTATTATTTCTTGTAATTACACTTGATTCGTCGGGAATAATGCCGTCTGTCATGTGAGCATGTCTGAAGGCCGATTACATTACATATTACTTATACATCTTGTTGTTCTGTAGTAAGCTTTATTTTGTATTGCGTATGAGTGAATTTTTCAACACATCAATAAGTGAACAACGCGTGGACCACGCGTTGTAGACTTTTAATTATGTGTTGAAATTTAGTACCTAATCGCATAACTTTCATAGATCTGAAAAAGAGACATCATGACATTTTCTACAGTTTGTACCGGAAAATCGAAGTTAAAAAAAATATTGACCTCTTCATAGAAAATTTGAAGTAGCCGCCTAAATTTTGTATGGAGACTGGAGTCTATTTCTTTTCTCGATTTTTTTTCTGTTGAATGTTGTTCAGTTTCACGAGTACATTAACCTCCCTTCGGATGTATACCCCCTTTCCAGTACATCCTGTATACAAAAGCTGCCAAACCGCCATATTTATTTCTCTGTAGACAGTTGGTTAATGATGACAGGCAAATTAGTTGAAAGGAAATCACCCAAAGGAGTCCCAGAACATGGTCAGCGAACAACTGGATAGACCTATGAGTGCCGCACCGCAGTCCACCAGGCGATTGATGGAGACAAATTGTTGACAGGATGAAAGGGAGTCACGATTTTCAGTAGTGGGAGAATGATTAAGAAGAGAGAGAGAAAAGAGTTATCTGATGATTGTAAAATCGGCCCTAAAGGATGATAATTAATTTATTGTAAAGATTTGAAAGTAAACTTGCACTAGTCGCACTGTCTCTAAAAAGGGAGATTCTTTCGTTCTTTCGAATGACATTGTGTTGTCTTTTATCAAACAAACCTGATAATAATCAATCTATGTGTATTGAATGTACCCCACCCACTTGGGTGTATGTGTAAGCGTTTACATTATGTACAAAATATTTGCTTAGTTACACAGTACCTACCTGTAAACTGATATTGTTGTTGGTAGGTACCGTACTTTTACGTAGGTAGGTGGCTATGTCATCATAACATAACCGACAATCATTTGAACGTAGCACGCAAACTATTAATAAAAAATAAGTTTAATCAATTTGGTCTAGTCGTCTCAACCATTCGAAAACTAAACCATAATCCTACCGAATCTGTGGCAAATAACTGGCCACAAATATAGACAGATTACATATCGCGTAGTTGACAGCGCGACAGATCAAACAAACAAAACCACAGATTATAAACACATTGGGTCTTCCGTCAAATGATTTGTAACAAATCGTTGTTGATGCCTCATTTCCGGAACGTAGTAGTTTCCGCTTCATTGATCAAGTGAGTAGCACTTAAGTGTATAGTATATTGATGGTTGTTTATTTTATTAGAAGTATGATACAGCGTGTAACAGAAATTGTAGTCATACTTAAGGATGAAGAGGAGAGTTTTCAAAATAAGTAATAAGTACGGTCACAAATGAAGCTTATTTTATGGTAAGGTGACGCCACGAAAAACTCTTAAACTAAACAGCTGGTCATGACGTTGAACTTGTCACACTCATTCTGTCTCACTCGTTTATTGGTCGATTTTGTATTCGAATGATTTCGTACAAAAAATAATTCTAGATTTTCCGAAAAAAAAACAATTGATTATTGCCGACGGAAAGTTGGGTACATTTCTTTTTTCACCGAAATAAAACTATTACTTTAACGCACATCATCATCTAGCCTTTTCCCAATTATGGGGGGGGGGTCGACTTCCAGTCTAACCAGATGTAGCTGAATACCAATGTTTTACATGGAGCGACTGCCTGTCTGACCCTCGGAATGACTTGTTGTTAGACATTCTGGTTTCTGATAACCCGTAACGACTGTCAAAGATCTACAAATGACAGCCGGGACCAACGGCTTTACGTGGTTTCCAAACCACGAAGGGTTCTCGGTATGAAATGGATGATCACAGTCACACTTCCACGACGCACACAAAACAATAATATAAACCAGAAAGCAACCGCAACATCATCCACCATACAATATGTTTATATTAAACCACATAGCAGTTTCATTGATAAGACAAAGTGTGCAACTGCGCTGCATCGATCAATCGCTCCATTGATCTATACTGCTCAATAATATTCAGCAAGCCATTAAACTGTAGTAGATGAAACAGGAAGAGATAGCAGTAAAATTAACGCTGGGTAAGCTTCTGTAAACAACGCAGTGGGATGCGATGGGGAGTTTAATTCTGTTGGTAAATATTCTTCGGAAAAAAACGTCAGGAATACACATACGCCACGGTGCCTATGTACCTATAACAATACTGATTCAATACTGATACAGTCTTTAATTTTCGAATCACAACTATCATAGTAATATGATGTGAATATTTACACTAATATTATGTAGTGGTAAAGTTTGTTAGTTTTGTAAAAGGCCTTGAAATATTGGCCCAGTTGTTTTCGCTTTTTAGTACCTACTTCGCAACCTCAGATTTATTGGTCCGAGTTCGCAACATCCAAATTAATTAAGAAACGGTAATACATACCAAAAAATATAGGTAGTCACCCCTTAATTTTCCACACTTTTAGGCGGAATATTTTCATGAAAGTTATATGAGATTAACTTTTTATACACTATCCATTAAAAAGAATCATCGAAATCGGACCACACTTTAAAACGTTATGCGTGGTCAACATAAAAAATAAACCCTTCCTACTTCTTTTTTGAAGTTGGTTAAAAAAAAATATTTTACTGATAAAAAACTTTACTATTGCCGCTTGCCTTATGCGGTTTTATGGTATTCTTGACTACCCAAAAAGCTGGCGAAGTATTCTATGTGTAGTACATAGTTTAAAAAATGTATTGTTTACATTAATTTAGTATTGTCCCTGTTGTTTAGTTTCTAAGATATAAATTAAGCTGATACAGGAAAAGCCCTTATATAGGAAAGGCTTGAACAGAAAGAGACCTCTAATTATTTCTAAGTATCATTAATTCAGTAATTTGTATGTTACGCTTGTCTTCTTTATTTAGGACTTGAGGAGTCTTACGTAGGAATTCCTAATTAGGTCCTTCCTAAAAAAGCTTCGATCCTTTTATAACAATCATCAGATAGTTTTGTTATAAACCGCAACCTCTTATAACTTGAAGATCACTTATTTGATTTTACTTTCCCTGGATCAGTGAATGATTTATTGCACTCGGATCAGTATTGTGGACTTGTGGTACCTACAATATAATTTGTAAACGCGATTTTGTATCGCGTGTCCCCCCAAAATATCTTTATTCAAATAATCTCTAAAAATCTTAGTTTATGTGTTTAAACTTCGCTACTAACAACATATCACCTTAAAAACCTTCGCTATAATACAAAAACGCGAGTAATAAGTAATTTCTACATAACACAAGCATATTTACTCATTACAGTCATTATCAAGCTAATAAAAAGTTCAACAGCTTGTACTGTAGCTTAACATTGCACCTGAAAGGTCATTGAACTGCACTAACAAGCGCAATGTAAACAGAAACAAACACGCTGGTATATGGTCTGCGCTCTGTGGTTGGTGTGAGGTGGTTAGCTTTGTTGAAAGTTTCTTTGACTTTTACCTATTAGGCAATGAATAGTTTGACTGAGTAATTTTAAGTTCTTAGGTTCAGCGAGACAGCGAAGTCGTCATTTTTCTAAAATTGCTTTTGGTTTTCTTTTATCGTAAATTTGTAATCCCGTGACGGTCAATAAAATTACAGAAAATAGCTCCAATGTATTGTCATTCATACATTAAACAGTTCATTCCTTCATTCTCTTTCTCAAGTGAGTACTGTAAAGGTTGCAATGCATACTCATGGCATGGTGGTCGAAATCATTGACTAAATATTTCGGTCAATAAATACTCTGGATTCGTTCTAGAAAGTATTTCGTATTTATAACGTTAGTCTTATTTTTATATGGCAAAGAGTTGTTTGACCGAGCCATCGGTGGCCGATTTTAGTCAACATGCATTTGATAATGGTATTAAAAAATACAGTAAAAGGCGTGACTCCGAAGACAGTTCTCAATAAGGCTTGCTTTGTGAGGAAGTACCTGTCTCTGTTGGTATAACTTTCGGTAGCTTGGACCCGGCTCCGCACATCGCTAGAGCAAATTTTTTGTTTTGTCGTCTATAAATATCCTTCCACAGTGGGACGCAATTCAGAAAACTGATGATAACAAAATCCAGTTTGGTGGTGGTGTAGCTGCATATTCTTCATCTACGCCCAGGATCAAAGAAATCGTTACAATTTTCAAATCGTTTAAAAATGATTGTGATTATTATTCAATAATAATAATATGCTCATAGAAAATACGGGAATTTACCCACGCGGTCACACAGTTACATCCAAATTATTCATACATAATATAGGCACTTTTTTAGTTTATTGGTTTTTTGCACAGATATAGATAGATATAGCTGTGATTTTTGTGTGAAAGCTTTAAGTATCTGTTTGATCGTAGGTACTTACGTCCATCTTTAGTACAAAATGGTTATTGTCCAAAGCGGATCTTAATACAATTAGTCTCTGTCATCAAATGAATGCTTATTATTTTTAGCCTTACAAGAATCTTTGAACAAAACACGTGTCAAGCCATCCGTCTCTCTCGGCAGACAACTAAATATACGGCCGGAGCAAAACGAAACAATATGGCGCCAGAGAACTTTAGACTAGAGTTCTTGTCAAACTTATTATAATGTTGGTAATTAGTCTTTCATTTGACAGTTTCTGTACAGCAAACAATTTAATGAATTATGTATTATTTATTTATTTACACTTCATGCACAAAGGTACAAAGGCGGGCTTAAGATAAAATAAACAAATATAGTATATTTGTTTATCTTAATTTTCTTTTTTTGCTAACACTAACTGTTTTCGAGATCAGCAAGAACAAAGGCGTATTGTCGAATACTTACCAACAATTACAAATCATTGCAGTAGGTGAGTCAGATGCTGCTAGTATTTTTAATTTTAGTCTGTTTCTAAAACTTTGGCTTCGAAGAAGTAGGTAAGTAGATGGTCAGTATTAAAAGTTCTGACGTGACAAATTCTGTTAGGCAGGTAGGTACAGACAGCGTCATCAACTAGTTACCCCTCACGCATTAAAATTTCTTCGAATAAGGGGTAACATGTTGATGGCGCTGCCCGTACCTCACAAAAATAAATTCTTGAACAAAATTGCCATGTCTTAGATTACTGTTAAGTAATTTACTCTTTAATTCTGTTCATCTAAATAAGTACACACTTTGATGATCTAATGCCACCCTCCATTTATCGTATCCTGTATCGAGTTCCTGTAACTCGAGATGGAAGGTACTATGATGCTCAAACTCATTTTAAATTCGTTTTTTATTGTATTAACGCTTAAGTGTACCTTTATCTTTAAAAGGTTGATTTAGATACGTATATAATTTTTATGGATATTTTAAATCAGTCTATGAAATGATTATGCAATTTCATAAATCGCACCTTCGGTAAGACAAGCATTTTTAGACACAATACGCGTCTTTGTCCCTCCAGATAAAAGGGTGTTTCTAAAGTACCTACTTTAGAATATTTAAGTTATTTTTATAAATTTTGACAAATGTCTTATACAAGGTGTGAAATATGGATTAGATCCTGATTTTGAGATTATGTAATCCATAAATAAACTGAACAATCGAGGTAAATAAATAATTATTTAAATTACAAAATGTGCATCACTTACAAAATAAGCTTGTCACACTCGAAAGTCTTGAGCGACATTCTTTCGAGTTGGTACTCAGTACAATCAACTTCCAACTTCATGAGATACATCAAAGTACCATCCCACATAACCACAGCTTCCTTTAACTGCCATTGAACAAGAGTCTTTTGTCTTCAATAAGTGAAGAATTCATTACCATGTGTAATGTGCCAACAACCATGCATGGCCCATGCACGATGACCAATCAACCGTTCCCTGGTCATCGCACTCGAGTACCAACGTACTCATAAATGATCCCACGTGGTCAATAAATTATGTGGTATGCATGCCATTTGAATGATAAGTCGGCTACATATTTGGCGGTCAAATAATTGGGTTAGCCTTGACCATACATCATATTATAGTCTATGCCTTGAGTCATATCATGACTTTCCTAGAATACTTGATATGACATAGAAATCTTCACAAACTTAAGGCGCTTCCCTGACCAAATAACCTTGACCATACATTTCCTCTTTACCGCAGAATCGAAATTCGCACAATTTTTGATTTTTTTTTTGTAATAAAAAAAGGTGTGCGTTACCCCAGCAAAATAATGTCGAAAATAGTAATTTAAATGTTACAGGCAATTAGTTCTCCAGCTTCTGTAATTGTTGCGCACATGTTTAAATTTGTTGCACATATAGATTTTGAGTTATTCCACAAAAACATTTCCTGCTGGGGTAACGTTACCGCAGCCAGACATTTTCTTTTATAATGGGAATATTGAAATAAATATTAGCCATATAATTAGTAGTCTAGACGAGGTAAATGTTGCAAATTATTTTGTATTTGTTCTTCCTTCGACTGCGATGTTATTCAAGATTTTGCTGGAGTAACGTTTGTGGTTTTGCTGGATCTCTGAAACGGATTAGCAGATTCTTATCATCTTTTTTACATGACTTCTTAAGAATTAGTTTGAATTAGTTGGGTAATAAAAAAACAAAATTAATGCACCATTCAAAGGTTATTTAATTAAATATAAAACACTTCAATAGGTCCTAACACTTTGAATAAGAGCTCGAAAGACTTACTTTAAACGTTGTTTTGTAGCTTGTATCTGTCTTCAAATGTATGTGAAGTTTCATTAGTATCCTGTTAGTAATAAACAAAGTATGATGAAATTCAGTTCTCCACTTTGACGGTCATAATGCGCGCTTAGTTATTTGGCCTCCGATAACCCTGTATGTGAATATATAAACTAAATGATATATCAATAATTAGTTACTTAGTTCAGTTATATTCCTGTAAAAGTTCAGCGCAGTACATACAATAATTAACGAGATAATAAAATAAAAGCCATTAGGAAGCGCAACACCGTGATAACCCGACCATATTAAGGTAGTTACAAAAAAGCGACCGCGCAGTACATTATCCTACCTTCTTAAATATGTAGGATAGGTTTACAAGTTTTGTACGGATGTGTACACAAGTGTTTTGAATTTATGTTATTAAATTTTATTTACAGGTAAAATAATCATTTCAATAAAACTTTCAAAATATTGATAAAACTTTAAAACGATCACAGGTAGCAATACTGTTCTTATGGCATTTTCCATTACTTTTTAAATTTTACTTTGCATTTTGTCTTTAGTAATACAAATCTTCACTTTTAAAATATAAATTAAGATTTAAAACCATCGCAGAAAATAACAGATATAAAATAAATGTTTTAAGTTCACATTATGCCTACTAATACTTACATATATCGTATAAAAATCACAAAGTGATGGTAATATAATATAACATCACAATGTAAGTAGTAAAGTGCTTACAGTAAGCCCCACTGTTTTATAGTCTAATTTCAAATATCACAATAGTTTTTCCTAGCTAAATACGGATAGTTGTATTCTAAAAATGACTTAAATTATTTCAAAATCACATCGAATATTGAACAGTGTACGCGTCTGTACCGAACTTGTTAGGTGTATTATACTAAACATTTTAGAAGGTAGCATAATGTACTGCGCGGTCGCTTTTTTGTAACCACCTTAATATAGTCGGGTTATCACGGTGTTGCGCTTCCTAATGGCTTTTATTTTATTATCTCGTTAATTATTGTATGTACTACGCTGAAATTTTACAGGAATATAACTGAACTAAGTAACTAATTATTGATATATCATTTAGTTTATATATTCACATACAGGGTTATCGGAGGCCAAATAACTAAGCGCGCATTATGACCGTCAAAGTGGAGAACTGAATTTCATCATAATTTGTTTATTACTAACAGGATACTAATGAAACTTCACATACATTTGAAGACAGATACAAGCTACAAAACAACGTTTAAAGTAAGTCTTTCGAGCTCTTATTCAAAGTGTTAGGACCTATTGAAGTGTTTTTATATTTAATTAATTAACCTTTGAATGGTGCATTAATTTTGTTTTTTTATTACCCAACTAATTCAAACTAATTCTTAAGAAGTCATGTAAAAAAGATGATAAGAATCTGCTTACCCGTTTCAGAGATCCAGCAAAACCACAAACGTTACTCCAGCAAAATCTTGAATAACATCGCAGTCGAAGGAAGAACAAATACAAAATAAGTTGCAACATTTACCTCGTCTAGACTACTAATTATATGGCTAATATTTATTTCAATATTCCCATTATAAAAGAAAATGTCTGGCTGCGGTAACGTTACCCCAGCAGGAAATGTTTTTGTGGAATAACTCAAAATCTATATGTGCAACAAATTTAAAAATGTGCGCAACAATTACAGAAGCTGGAGAACTAATTGCCTGTAACATTTAAATTACTATTTTCGACATTATTTTGCTGGGGTAACGCACACTAAAAAAAGAGAAACGATCTTTCGAAATAAAATAAAACATGTATTATAAAGATTTTTAAGTTACCTATCTATTAGTGTAATCCTCAAATCAATAGCACGTCAACTTTAGTAAAAGATACATGTTTTCAATTATTTTAGTCATTTTTTTACAGGGAGATTTAGGTGTACCCGAAATAGATCGGTTCGTGTTCGTCTACCCCTATTATAATATAGGATACATAAAAAAAATAAGAACGTGGAATATGATGATAGAATATTGAACATTCATAATATGCTTTTAGATGTAGATTGTTTCTCTTAATTAATGAGTTAATAGCCCCTGAATAACGAAGTAAAATGCACTTTTGGTCGGGGTAGCGCCTTAACTCAATATGCTGTTTGAGCAGGGCCAAGCCTAGGGGCCCAGACGGATAAATACCCAAAGCGGCAAAAATAAGGCCATAATCGCCAAAATTGGCCCTAGTAGACTAACAAATTATGTGAAAACTAGCTGTTACCCGCGACTTCGTCCGCGCTAATGTCTGTTATCACGGATGCAGACAAAGTCGCGGATTAAAAAGTTAAGCCTATATGTCCTTCCCCAGGGTTCAAGCTATCTTCATGCCAAATTTCATTAAAATCGGTTTAGACGTTTCATCGTGAAAGCGTAACAGACAGAGTTACTTTCGCATTTATAAATAAAATTAAAGTATGTAGAAGTATGGATTATACAATTTCAACAAATATTCCATACATACGTGTCGAAACGATAACCTCCTTTTATAAGTCTGTCAAAATTTCCAAAATCATTGGAATAACATATTTAAAATATGGGTCATATTGCTCATAAGCTGTCATTGTTAAGGGAGGCACGTATTATTTTGTCCTGGAGCGGTTTGATCAGGCCCTTTGAGTAATCAGGGAAATGTCAACCCTATTCCTATCTTGATCGCATAGTAAATGCTGGAATGTAATATTGCTAGCAGGGTTTTCTTTCATTTCGTTTTTTGGCTAAGCCCCTATTTCTTCAGCTCAAGAAGCATTCGTCCCGGATCCATATAAAACACAAAGACACTGGCTTTGGTAATATGGACTACGCAAAGGGTTTGCAAACTGCTGACATTTCAACAACACCAGTTCAACCTTTGAACTGTAAGGGTCAATTGACCTCCTTGTTACAGATTTCTTTCATGTTTATATTAAATGTCAACTGCGTTCAATGCAATTTCATATTCTGATGTTGTATTTACATCAGCCTCGACATGTGCCATTTTTTTATGCTTTTACAATTTATGATTTTAATCGATTTTATAACCCCGTGAACATTTGCAAATGAATGTCTCTCGTTCTGAGCTCGGTGTCTTCTTTGGAAAAGCCATAAATATCTTGAAGGCTCCTCGGTCCTCATACCTTTTTAGGAATTTGTACAGAATCTTATGATCCGTATGATATAATTATATTGGTTGAATCATACCAACCCTTTGCAGAAATCTGACATTAGGGTTTATTTTGTATCTGAAATAATCAACGCGATATGGGCAAGCGTGATGATCAAATCTCGTTTCTTCTTCGTAGGAGAAAATGCCTCACACACACCACACACTCAGAGGTAAAATTACGGGCCGATACATATAATTTACTCCTTTACCTGGTATTGTTATAGGATCTATTATAATTACATATCAATTGAAATTATATGCTGGAGTGAACAGGGAGTCATCGCCCCTATACCGGGTGTTACAAAACGTGTCAGGGTTTAAATTACACATACATAGTGTTATGTGCACGTTGTACACATGTCGGTAATGCTTTTTACTTTACATGGCAAACAAAGCCTCGTATGTTTACATTTTGCTGTTCGCAGCCTGTATTGGTTTAAGTATTAGGTATCGAAGCAGGAATAACTACCCAGGTACCTAGTTTTTAAATGGTAAACTAACTAAGTAAGTACATATTATTATTAATGTAGTAGTATTAATGAATAAAGGCTCCAACAAAACAATGTTCCTGCTATGAACTAGCACACACTAACTCATTCATTCGACGGATAACTTCTGTCTCGAGTTCTCGGCTTCTCGCTGTACGTATATTATAATATTTTCCAGGCGACTTTATTAACTTTTGCTTTTGTCAGTTTTTCTTTAGAGCCATGCAGCTACGAGTACGATAGGCGAGGCGATATCCTAGTTTTGCAAAGGATTCCTAAATGTAACAAAAACATTCCGTTCCACGTAACAAATGTGATATTGATATGCAATGTTTAATCCACTAGTCTCAAGCAGCAGCAATTTTTAAGTCATTTGAAAAAGAAAAAATAAATTAGAACGATTTGCATACCTTCTTTTGAATTCATTTTTCCACTGGCCAGTTACAAAGTATTATGCTGTTTGCTGTACAATTACATTTTCTACGTTTTAAGCCGTTAAAAAATAACGCATTCCACACACGCCCGAACTTTGTGTGACGGACGTCGGACAGGCGAGGCGCACGGCTATAAAACTGGACCGTTTTATTGTCGCGTGCGTGCGTCCAGTCCAGTTGCACTATGACATTCTGTCCCTTTTTGTTGTTTTAAATTTATTACTTTATGCCATTCTAAATTATCACCTTCCATTTAGGTACTAATTAATGTCTTTAGGGCTCGTTGGTTATAGAAAGAGAACATAAGATTCTGACAAAGCGACAACATTCGGGGATTCAGGGGTGGTTGGCCTTTTTTCATTAATAAAACTTGATGAGTAGCTGTGATGAAAAAGATGGATAGGAAAATCGGGAACCCTATGCGGGCTTAACCAAATATACGAGTAAGTAAGTACGGTCGAACAAGCTAAGTATTTGGTTTTCAGGCAAAAATATTCATCTTCCTACTATACTCACCATATTTTATTTATTTACTTTATCTTGAGTATATAGATAGGTATGGTACGGTCAACGTATCTTGGCGCGTCTGAAGTTAGCCGATTAGCTGCGCAGTAGACAATTTCGTTCTTAAAAGTTCCATTGCGCAGCCAAACAGCTAACTTCAGACGCGCCAAGATACGTTGACCGTATTGTACGAGGGATACCGACCGACGTGCTCGAGATAAAAAAAAATGAAATAAAAAAAAAAAAAAACTTAAAACTTATATTTTGAGTGTAGTAGAAAGGTGAATATGTTTGCCTGTAAACCGAATAGCTTGTTCGACCGTACCTAGGATCTGGCAAAGCTTTGACCGATTTTCGTAAGTAAAGAATTATTAGAGAAACCAAATTCTCAAATTCTGTTATTGTTACTCCAAGAATGTTTCTTAACTAAAGTACGAAATATCAATCCCAATACAGCAAAAGCCGAAACACAATATTTCGCACTTTCATCTAGTGAAAGTGAACCAATTCTGATGGGCAATCGACCAATCTGTATGCTTGCTCTATACTATACATTACCGTAGTCGTACGTATGACGTCCGAAATCCTTGCAAATCCGAGTCTCCGATAAAAATCGCAACTTTCACACCCGGCCTTCGTGCAATAAAAAAAAGGTCCATTCAGAGTTCGTTCATTCGGGAATTGAGCCCCAAAATGCTGAGCACAGATGCTAACATAGACGAATTTATTCATTAAGCTCGCTTCATGGTTTCAATAAATTATCAGGTCGTCTGGCACGACCCTAATTAGTCTGAATATTTAAATGGATTAATTAAATATTAGATAGAGGTATGTGGTTGGGGATTTGGAGTATTCAATTATTTTCACTAATACATTGTTATTACCTACATGACAAACATGTATTTATATGTAGAGAGAGACTAACTTATACCGCGACTTCGTTCGCGTGAAAGTCGCATATCTTCGTTTGCGGACGAATGGAGTACCTAAAGTTAAACGTCTGATGTCTGATGTTCTGTGAGAAACAGTATGCCAGGTGGTCCAGAGTGTTCAATGTTGATTAGTAGCGAATAACTGTTTAAAACGCAATTTGTCTGCGTTGTATCTATAAAATTGAGTCTTTCTATGTTAATTAATGTAAGTGGTACTGTACCGTGTTAATTAACTATAAATAAATCTGCGGGGATTTATTTTTACTGTGCGGAAGCCTAATACCTTTTCTAAGAGACTATATTACTCCTTATAACTGCTCAGTTCTCTGTAAGTGAAAGTCCCGTCTACATTGAACCAGTCGTTTCGGAGATTATCCGAGGCAAACAGACAGACAGACACAAAAATTTAACATTGGTTTTATAACTACTTGGTATTTCAAGTACTGTGTAAACATTCATAATTACGTATTGAGTAAACAGCAGTTATTTTAAGATTTTAACATTACAACCTGAAACTTCATTTTTTATTTATTTATAAGTATAGTAAGTATAGTATATCTACTATAGTTCATTATTTGCCTAATTAGGATCGAACAGAAAGTGATTTTTGCTCAGCGACTCCTAATATAGGTACCTACTTAGAATTCGCAACAAAAAAAAAAATAGACGAGAATATTTTTACTTAGGTATGGCATCAGGGATTCCAATAAGCTCTTGATGAATTTTTCTAGTTGATTGAAACATGGTCCGTATTTACTTTGACTTTCATTTATTTCTACAGCTAAGCTTTAGTAGCTTTTACTTCAACTTTTCTTTTACCTGCGGAAAATGTAGAAACCCCAACTTCGGTCTGCAAAGTTCTAGGGTAATGCCCGGAGTAATCTTATAAATGCGAAAGTAATTCACTCTGTATATTTGTTACCTTGTCACCTCAAAACCACTAAGTATATCGTTTGTAATGAATTTTGAAAAAGATTTTTTATTGTTCTCTTTATTTAAGAATTTTTTATACATGATCGTATTTGCCAGTTCCATCGTAACCTAAAACATGAATAACAAATTATAAATACAACTTTTATAAATACAACTTTTTCTATGAATGACAACGAGACAGCTTGGGATTTTTTTTAATTCGTGACTTTGCCGCGGACCCAATCCGCGGAAACCGACATTTACGAGGGTCAAAGCTACAATGGTGATGATAGTAAGTCTCTGGGACATTACAAACATAACCATTAATATAGCTTTTTTCTAGTGCCTCTCTATTAAAAGACAATCCGTTCTCTACACTTTTCATTTCTTCAATACTTATTTCCCGTATCTCAGTTTTTTAATGATCATTGGTTCCAGATTCCCATCATCACCTCAAGAACATACATCACATAATTACGACAATTAACATACAATGTCGATCGATCTTGCCCCTATTTTAGTTTCTGATTAATTTTTCAAAGTTCACGGGTACGTGGGATCAATTCCACGGGAAACAAAGGAACATGAAATAGATAATAGTCATTATTATGATTACACGGAAAATTCTATAAAATAAAATTAACAGTCTGGATGATAGGTAATTACTTACCTACTTTTGTTTTTTGTAGTATTGTAGAAGTTATGATTACTTATGATAGGGAAACACTACGAGTTAGAGCGTGATGTAGAAATTGAATAAATAATTAATTAAATTAGCCCGATTGTTGTTGTAGTTTTTTTGTTTGTTCCGGTGTGGAAAATCCTCATGGATGTCCGCCGCTCTGGGGCGGGCGGACGGGTCTGTCAGACTCTTTCTGACTAAAAAACCAACCCGCCTGGTGTTCTATCTCACATCTACGTCGGGGGTCGTGAGAACTGGAGATACTTCCGCAAGCCCCGGCTGGTGCCAGCTCGCTTCTGCGGGCCGCCTCGGGGATAGTTGCAGCTTATATCGCAGTGCTGCGACGTCCGCAGCGAGCGATGGCCGTCAGAGTGGTTCGGGGATACCGCACGATCTCCTTTGAGGCAGCGAGCCTCCTTGCCGGATCTCCGCCGTGGGATCTCGAAGCGAAAGCCCTCGCTTCACTTTATGAATGGAGCGGGGAGACGCGGGAGCGAGGTATGCGACCGGTGTCGGGAGTACGCGCGGCGCCGCTCCGAGCTCCGCGTGATCCTAACGGCGGAATGGGAGGGACGACTTCTCAACCCCAGCGCAGGGCACGCCGTAATTTCGGCGGTAAGACCCGCCATGGAGGATTGGTTAGGGCGCCGACACGGTGCCCTCACGTTCCGGCTGACGCAGATACTGACCGGACATGGTTGTTTCGGGAAATATCTGTGTCGCATAGGCCGCGAACAATCGCCCGGTTGTCACCACTGCGGAGATTGCCTGGAGGACACGGCGCAGCACACGCTGGCAGAGTGCCCAGCTTGGGCAGACAAGCGCCGTGAACTCTCCGCAGCAGTAGGTGACCTCTCGCTCCCGAACATCGCTCCGGACCATCGAGATGGTCCGGAGCGAGAGTGCGTGGGAGGCTGTCGCCTCTTTTTGCGAGCAAGTCATGCACGCAAAAGAGGCGGCAGAGAGGGTGAGGGAAGCAACTGCCTCGCTTCCCTCCAGGAGAAGACGCACCGGGCGCCGGAGGGCGCTTAATGACCTCCGGCCTCCATGAGTTGCCGGCCTGTGGGTGGTCGACTTAGGGGCAGTCCACCACCCGACCAGATGCAGGCCCGTGTAGGCGGCGCGCCGTGTTCCGCGCGCGCCACACTAGAGGATTCGGCGGCGGTCAGACCGCCGAGGTCGACGGGATCCGCCATGTAGGCGGATCATAGCCTGGCGGGGGCGCGGTGCATGCGCGAGCGAATCCCGTACCCCCGCCCATAGGTCAGTCGAGGAACACCGTGGTGGTTTTAGCCGGTAGGAGTCCGGCACACCCTCCCGTCTTCCCCAGACGGGAGAAAGTCCATGAGGATTTCCCCACGTTAAAAAAAAAAATAAAAAAAATAAAAAATAAAAAAAAATAGTTGCAGCTTGGGTTATTCTTTAACAGACTAGGGGCTAACAGCTAACACGGACCCATCATGATTGTAATTTAACATCGTGTGAACATTTGACTATAGGTTTAGTTGGCGCAAGTAGGCTTAATATGTATAAGGATAATGGACCAGAGGAAATGTTCATTTTCTTTTCTTCCTAATAGGTATGTCTTGTAATTGACATGGACATGGATTCAAGTAGAAAATGGTGACTTACATATTTATTACACACAGTAAATTCAGACATACACTATGACCGACATAAATCGTTTCAAAAATGTAACATTTAGGTACTTTATAGGGCTTATCAGTAATTATATGTAGAAGTAGAAGACACTCGAATGGTGTAGTACAGAAATAATAACAAGGATTAGGTAACGTCAGTGAGTACATTTAAGCCAGCTAGTTTCTTTCGAAAATAGGCAGGAAAAGAAAATCGATCGTCAAATTGAAAAAGACGCTAAAGACCATGAAGACGCTAATGAAGGGTGATTTACCGATCTCCCTGAAGCTCATCGATATGTGTATCCTGCCCATCCTAACCTACGGTGCTCAGATCTGGTCACTCACCAAGTCACAAAAGTTCCGCCTTGGAGTGTGCCTTGGTGTGTGTCTTGGAGTTGGAGCTGTGTGTACCAAAGAGCTATATGGAGCGCAGCATTTTGGGTGCAAAAAGAACAGACAAAATACGAAACACCACGCTGCGCTCCAAAACAGGGATCATAGGCGTGAGCAAAAAGGCTACCCGGCTCAAATGGGATTAGGCGGGTCACGTCAGCCGCATGCACAATTACCGCAAGACCGCAGGGTTAAGGTCTCCACGCAATGGGTGCCTGAAGATGGTCGACGTCGCCGAGGCCGGCCCAGGAGATGGCGAGATGACTTAGACGTGTATTGCGACGGCTGGTTCGAACCGGCGCGCGGCGCAAGAAAAAAATACCTAGAAAGAGTCGGGGGAGGCCTTTGCCCAGCAGTGGGATACAACAGCCTATTACATAAAAAAGTAACACCACCAACCTCATTGTCTGAGGAATGAAGACCGGTAAACTCGTAGCAGTAGGTGATACTATTTCAATTTTTAAGCGGAAAAGTATACTACGCTTTGTTGATTGGATCCCAAGAAATTTCCTACGACCATTAGATATAATAGGCAGACATGTATTAGTAATGGAACGTGTTCATTGAAGAATAAAACTATGTTCACAACGCGCACACCTTCATTTCACCAAATTACCCATTTTCAATTTAGCAATTCCAATATGTTTGTATATGCTTGTTTACGGGCGCGGAACTTCATGCATTACCCTCTCACCTTTTATTTTTAATTAAGGTAAGTGCTCCACCGGTTTTGTATTCAACATTAGATTAAATGTCTGGTTCGTAAATTAAGAAACATTAGTTCTATTGGCAACTGCGCAAGAATCCGGGAAATGGGATTGTCCAATTGCTAAATTGCAATTGAGCAGTGCAGCAATTAATTCGGTTGAATGGCCGAAGATCACAAAATGGAGGGGAATTTCTTCTTCGGTTTACAATTTGATTGCAGTACGGTTAGTCTTTTGTTTTGCTTTAGAAGTGCATGAGGTTTTTCTCGTTATTTCGTTTCATCATTTTTGTCGTGAGCACTCACAAAAAGAGCATGCGACATTTATAATAGCTTGGCGATAAAGAAAGAGGTTTGTTCTGTTTTTGCTTTCAGTCCTTGAACTTTTGAAGCATGAAATCTTCTTATATATAAAAATGAATCGCTAAATATGTTGGTAAGCGCATAACTTGCGAACCGCTTGACCAAATTGGATAATTCTTTTTTTATAATATTCCTTGAAGTACAAAGATGGTTCTTACGGAGAGAAAAAAAACATAACTTTTGTAGGGTAGGTGTAGGGTAGGTGTAGGGTAGGTGTAGGGTAGGTAAATAGGCAGGTAAGTAGGTAGATAAGGACAGGACAACGTCTGTCGGGTCAGCTAGTAGCTAATAAAATTGGTGTGACACAAAATAGTATATGTACCCACACCATCCACTGCGATCAGTGAAGACTTTTTCAAATCAAGAAAGGAGTTCGAAATACAACTTTGAAGATATTTACAAAAAGTATATCATGATTAAAAAAGAAATGAAGTCTATAATGCTCAAAAATATAATGCTACATGAACACGGCAATATTTTCCAGTACAACATTTTATAGTCCTCGCCAGTTCAGTAGCTCGTGTTCGAAGTAATTATAAGAACTAGAAACAGAGGAGCAAAATTCGCTAATTCGATTAACACAATCATAGCAATGCTCGTGACCTAATCACCGCCAATATGAGCTTCATTGGACTAATTTAGTGAGTTCGCTTGGTATGTGCCACATACTGAACTGATGGCCGGTACTGATTTAAATTGTTATTCTTCTTAGCTTTTGTTCCTAAAGCTTTGTTTTCACAGGCCCAGTAGCTGGCGGACAGGGACAGTTACTGTCTGGTAGCTACTTCTTTGTTTCCACTGACCTTCCCCTACTCTCACAAGGACAGCAACTGGTACGTCACTCGCTCCATACAAACGTAACTACACAGGTGCTCCAGAATTTGTCCTCTGTAACCAACACCTATGTTTGTTTGTCCGTATGGTGTCGGACGTAAAGAATAGCACCATCCCACATCTTCCCGTGGGTGTCGTAAGAGGCAACTAAGGGACTCACCAGAGAATGGGCAGCAGCGTGTCTGTGCCTTTGTAACAACCATACTGCGATCGCCAACCCGCCTGCCAAGCGTGGCGATTATGGCAAAACCCCCCATTTCTTGGGGGAGGCCTATGTCCAGCAGTGGACGTCTTTCGGCTGAAATGATGAACCAACACCTTGTCCTTCTTTTTTCTATTCTGGTTTTTGAGAATTTCCATGAAATGTTCACCAAGAAGTAATGTCAATAGTCGTAAATTCTAATTATATCGCACTGACCAGTCATTTTGCTGGCCTTGTAAAAACGCAATGGGTCAGAAACACCAGGTCAGAACTACTAACATAGTTGCTGTGTACTGCTGTCTCCTATGCAGACACAGTAGTGAGAACACGTCGGGAAAGTGTCAGTACTGTAGCATAATGTACAGTTGCTGACAGTTGTTGTGGTCAGAAACTGGGCCTGTGAAAACCAGGCATAACGGCCCAAAAGATGGATACCCTGAAATACCTAATTGAGTGGTCTGAAAGCCTTGTCCCAACATAACCTTTAACCACAGAATAATTAATAGTACTCTTTAACTACGAGTGAAAGCTACTTGACTCATGGTAGTTCCATTTCACAATTTTCTACCCTTAGGGGTGGAATATTTTCATGAAATTTATATGTATAACATTGAGGTATACACCTATCAATTAAAAAAGAATCATCGAAATCGGACTACACTGAAAAAAACTATGCGTGGTCAAACATAAAAAATGAAAATAAATTACTTGTCGAATTGAGAATCTCTTTCTTTTTTTGAAGTCGGGTAAAAAGCAGCCTAAAGCCCTTATTACACTTGGCT
Source organism: Charanyca ferruginea (assembly GCA_947361185.1). Taxonomy (NCBI): domain Eukaryota; kingdom Metazoa; phylum Arthropoda; class Insecta; order Lepidoptera; family Noctuidae; genus Charanyca; species Charanyca ferruginea. The sequence goes on along the minus strand of OX376077.1, from coordinate 14,458,053 downwards.
AAATTAAGTCGAGTAAATTCAGTCGCTACTGAATTCAGTAAGTAAGTAGTAGTAGTAAGTAGTAACTGAATTCAGTAGGAATTTAGTCGACTTAATTTAGCCAAGTGTAATAAGCGGTAAGCGGTGTGTCTATTTGCGGCAGGTCGAATAGCTGTGCTGGACATTTGGGCAAAGAGCCTAAAGTAATATAAGATAGGTACTATATATTTATATGTATTTTTCATTTGGGGCTGGAAAGTCGGATAGGTTTTATAATATAATTACCTTATGCTGCTCATCTTACTGCAATAACACACGTTTGTTACTCGCAAGTCATAAGTAGTCCATATTGTGCTCTTTCTTGATAACGTTCGGAAACGTAAGTTCATTGTGTGATCTTTGACAATAAATCCATTGTTGAACTGTATTGAATTCCACGAAATTTTGTTGAAATGTTGTTTAGTTTGTAACTCTTTTTCCGTTTAACATGGGGATCCGTCCCGTGTAGATTACAATAGGTAAAAAAAAGATGAATTATTCGAAGAGGTTGTACAGGGGGATCTAGTAGAATAGTTTGCTATGTGTATAGAATTGCATAGCAATATTTTTTTTAGAAAGGCTGTAGTTAATGAGGACCTTTGTCAGGTCAACTAAGGCTACCAAATAGACTAGCTTCTGATTTTTTAAATGTATTGATCGTTTCTTCCAAATCTAGACACCACCATTGAAATTGCGAAAAGTTTCGATCCAGGGTAAACTAGGGTTGTAAAAACACAACGATAATATAAAAATAGATGTTCATTTACCTTATCTTTCAGACTAATTATAAATTATGTTATGACTATCCTCAGATTTATTTTGTTTTGTCATCTGAGTGACTTTCCTAAAACATGAACAAACAAAATACTTTGGCCTCTGCCATTTCATTCTTCTTGACCTTTTATCTAATTCTTAGAAACAAATTAGACAAAACTTGTGCCATTATCAGGAATTCTGACTCAATACGAATTATTATCGCGTTCGCTATCGAATTGCCAATGTTTGTGGGAACTTGTAACATTAAATAAACAACTATTTTGTTTGTACTTCTAACGGTATCTTGGCTCGCGATAAGGGTTTTACTTCACCACAGTTCACCATATAAAATTTCGCATTTTTTTTTATATTTTGAAAATCAATTTCTTTGCTGTCTGTATCAGAGTCTGGGAAACAATGAAAATTCATCTTCGTGTTCATTGAATGGTATTTTTTGTTCGTAATGAAAAAGTCATTGAATGAAGTAGAAGATGAATATTTTTTGTTTATAAATATTAATATAGGATTGTAATGTAGTTTTCAGGTAGGTATATGTTATCTGTAAGATTGGATGTAGAATAAACCTGGGGCCTGATATTTCCACCAGTGTGATTGACATAAATCTTTAGTAAGTATTTACTTTAAAAAGATAGGCGCATATGTAGGTCCGTAGGTATACATAGCAGCAAAAGTCGATGAACATTTCGGATTTTTAAATCATAATTATTGAGAAGAATATTCTACGAAATACGGATTAAATTGAAAATTAAAATAAAATGAAAAATTAAAACCTAAAATACTGGAAGTATTGCATCATTATTTTGTAACATTTAGATGATAATATGTTACTGTAAAAGTGTTAATTGACTTTTGTTGCTGACCGTACGTGTAGTGCAGTGCATAAATAACGAATAATAAATTATTTTAATGTTTTTCCTCTTGACATCACTATTTTAGTCTGTGATAGTGATGCAAAAGGATAAAAAGGTGGATTTTAGAATAGAGGTTTGGTCGCTGTCTGGCGTGCAAAGTCAGTTTGAAGTACTTACAGTTTTTACAGTTAAGTACTTATACGATTTATTTTGTGAACATTAGCTTTAGTAAGTTAACACAACTTAGTACTTAACGAAATTGTTAATAGTTAAACATAAAAACTTTGATTATTTATAACAACAGTAACTTCGTAAACTAACACAATCTGTCTTTAAAATTTCGTGGGTCGTTCTTAAAATATGTTTAATACTTTTGTTACCCATAACAAAAGTTTTAAACATATTTAAGATATGCAACTATTCGGTCGATAAAAGGTAAGTAAAACCAAAAAAGTAAAACTCGTTTACGAGACGTAAAACTAACTTCTGGAAGCAGAGAAGTTACACGGTCTCGTTAACCGATAATTAATTAACAGTTTGGTTTAATTGAAAACAATCTGTTAGTTTGTAACCGTCATGCTTTTACTGCACCGTAAATTGTTGATTTTAATCTGAAAAGTTGTTTTTTTATATGGCTGCACCTAGAGTAGTGTAGTGAGGCAATAAAGTAAAAATTATTTAAAAAAACAAAAAACCCGACTGCGTGAATAATTGTTAAACTCAAAAGATAGAAATAAGTGAAAACTTAAATATTTTTTTGGTTTTGAATCATCGTGGTTGACAGTGTTCACAAAGGCAGTCGGATGCATCAAGTTAAAGTTTAGACACTTTCAACGGATTTGAAACATATTGTACATTTTTGATGCCTCCGACTGCCTTTGTGAACACTGTCAACCACGATGATTCAAAACCAAAAAAATATTTAAGTTTTCACTTATTTCTATCTTTTGAGTTTAACAATTTTTCACGCAGTCGGGTTTTTTGTTTTTTTAAATAATTTTTTTATTTTAATATTTTTAGTTTTCGCAGTGATTCAATTTAGAATTTAGAAAACTTTACGTCGAGTCTCTTTACGTTGAGCCGAGAAGCTTGCCTCGCTTCTATTATCCCTACGTCGAGTCTACAACTTCTGTCCCGTTTTTACTCCCTTAACGTCGAGTTTCTGTACCCGCTTTTCCGTGCACTAGCTATCGGAGGGCTAGGCGGTGCAGTGCACCAGGTCCCCAAGCTTAGCGGGCCCCTCGGCCCCAAACCTTGAACTAACCTAAACCTTAAACCGACTGAACTTTTTATTATTTATTTATATTTTTTCTCCTCCATGTTGTTATGTATTGTCCTACTAGTGTTGTTGGTGGGTGGTGCACAGATATTGGTGTAGCACCAAAAGGTTTAATTATACATTAGTCGCATTTTTGCTTCCAATGCTTCCTTTAATTCTTCCGCTGATGCAAGTTTTAGTTCAATAACCGACATCCTTGGTGACTTTGTGCGTCGGTGCTTCAGTCAATAGAAATACCATTTGTTTAATGTCTGCCATAACAATGTAAGACACCTTTTCTAATGCCAACGTTCACGCCCGTTCTGATTTGTAAGAGTTGGTATAAACCTCAATCTTCTTTCTACCATCTACCCCACTTCCCGGTTTCGTTTTTATCCGTCGCGATAGAATTGGAAAGAAGGAGGTTGTGTTGCTATTTAATTATCGTCGTAGTGATTTTCCTTTAAAAAACATTGCCTCTTTTTCTTCACTTTACGGTGCCTCCCCTGAGTAGGTACCTATTTCCAACACAAGAGAGGGACAGGTCGTTAGGATTAAGTCGAGCCACGTGTCATACCCTAAGATATTAAAACGAGTAGGTTGCAGAGGAAGAACATAAGAGACTAACAGACTCGATGATATGTAAGAGTTCTCGGGAACGACAGGTTGGCTGCCCAAGGTCTGTGTTGAAATCGCCCAAACATATAAGTTATTTATATATTTGTAAGCTATTTATAAAACCCTTTATTTTGATACCCCACTCGATAGGTTTTGAGGAAAAATATTTTTATTTTAAACACTAATATGTCGCCAAAAATCGGCCAGTGTATTTTTTCTAATTTTGATGTACCCAGTGCCACTCACACAATTAAGACGAATGAAACGACACCTCTCAAGTCAAAATCCATTAAGCCGTTTGAGCTACAGAGCGTGCCAAAGAAATTCACATACATACATACATACATACACCCGAAAAACATAACCCTCCTTCTGGCGCAGTCGGGTAAAAAATATAGGTAACTACTTAAGTATAATTACTAAGTATATTACACTAACTTATTGTTAGAGTCGAAGCAAAATGATTTAAGGGTAAGGCCGCCAAAATTGTCAATTATATCACAAAAGTAACACAACAGATTTTGTGTTACCGTTACACAAATGTAACCCAAAAGTAACACATCTTTTGGGTAAAGGTGGTTTCATAATGGTTAAATATATAACCTAAATAAATAAAAGATTTAAAAAAGAATTGGACATGCAGTGCTATAGGAGTAATGAAATACGATATTTAAGCGATGTACTTGTGTACCTTTAACAATTTACATACATTTAAAAAAATACAATAAAACTTAACAAAAATCACATAGGTAAAACGGTAAGTTTTATAAAAAAAAAATAGCTCAGATAAAAATTTTAGATCAGATAATTATCTACAAAAATGTCCCAACGATGTTTTTTTCTAAGAGTCACCGGTTTTTTTTTTATATAATTAACTAGCTGACCCGCCGCGACTTCGTTCGCGTGGTATCCTACACTACCAATACTCCTACCCTACCCCCTACTCTACCCTACCCCTACACTACCCCTACCCTACCCTACCCCTACCCAACCCCTAACCTACCCTACCCTACCCTACACCTACCCTACCCCTACCCTACCCCTACCCCTACCCTACCTCTACCCTACCCCTACCCTACCCTTGAGACCGACTTCCCGACTTCATATTAAAAGGGCTGTTTTTAGGGACTTCGTTCGCGTGGTATCCTGCCCCTACCCTACCCCAACCCTACTACCCCTACCCCTACCCCATATTTTCTCACCTTCAAACCTTCCCTAGACCTCCACGAACATTTCAAAACTAAAATCAGCTAAATCGGCCCAGCCGTTCTCGAGTTTTAGCGAGTTTACACCTTGGGTCCGAAAAACCCAAATATCTTATGGGCCCCTATTTTTTTTTAAATAAAATATAGCCTATAGCACTCAGTGATAACGTAGCTTCTAATTTCCGAAAGAATTTTCAAAATCGTTTCAGTAGATCCGGAGATTACCCCCTACATACAAACTTACAAACAAATGTTACCTCTTTATAATATTAGTATAGATAAGTAAAACGTAGTAAATTAGGTTAAGTAAGCTTAACTTGCACCAAGCAGGTTTACAGTATAAAAAATCATACATACAAAATCACACTCAGATAAGTTAGATACCTACTCTAAAAAATTAGTCCAATTACCGTTATGCATGCGGCTTTATAGATCTACTGTGTTACGTAACACATACTTTTGTGTTACAATAACCCAAATATAACACAAAGTGACACAAATGTAACACAGGCGTAACACAAATGCAACACAAAAGCTACATTTTTACAACAATTTTAGGTTATATTTCGATTATTTATTACAATTAGACACTAATGGGTGATCTTAAGTATACTTTGGGCCTCATCGCCAACAAATATTATACTTTAACATTAAAATATCAGTTTCTTACCTCAGAAATCACATTAAATATATTTTTCATCACACAAACAAAGAATCGAGGCGCACTTTAAGCTCCTTTGCTGACGAAACAATATGGCTGTCTTTTTTTTTTAATTTTGTAGATGATAGTGTTGCCATAATAAAACTGCGTTTTCTACTATGGGTCTTTAAATAGTAGTTTTGGGTTAAAAATTCGTCACACAAATAAATCGTAACACAAAAGCAAAAGTCATTGTTTTATTTTAAACAGCTATCGATAAAACAAGTCAGTTTAAGGATTTTCGCTACAATATTATTATTATAGCAGGGTACTATCATCTAAATTTTCGTCGGTATATATATAATTCAGATATTCTCCACAATTTATTGGATATTTTTACCATAAGATATTGCAAAAAAAAGCGACAAAAATGTCACACAAAACAATTGACAATTTTGGCGGCCTTACCCTTAAGAAGGTTTTTTTTTTTTATATGACCACTCGCTGCGCAACGACTCTCTGAGGTTGATGCTGCTTAACCGGACAATCCTGTGGTAGCCGAAAATTACTTTAAGGCCCCCAGCCAGAGCTTACAAACTAAGGATATTTATTAAATGAACAGACACTAAGGGCACCCCCTGCGGGGTTCGAACCTAGGCTTAGTGCGTCATTAAGGGGATAGCAATGGTCAGGCTGGGTCGAAATTATTTAGGGGAATTTAAAGTTACAGGCTCAGCGGCGCGGGCTGGCTCGTAGAGCAAGAGTCGGGCGGTGATATTACGGGGGGTCGCAGAGGGCCTCGGCGGCGGGGCCGGAATCGCGGTCGGTATTTGTTTTTGTACTTACTACGGATCGTACTGGTGTCCCTACTACTCTCTTGGATGAGGGTGATGGGGTCATCGGGTTCGATGAGGGAAGAGGACTGTGAGTTTACCGTTTTATACCCCCCGTAAACGTAGTCCAATTTTCATAATTTGTGGAAATGTAGATATAATGAAAAGCTAGGTCTATACGTTTTGATTTTAAAGAAAATTGTGCACGATAGTAGGAATTTTCATCTAAATATCTACATTTTTGACTTAAAAACTTCCTCGAGAGATTTTGATTTTTTTAATTAAACTATTCTTAATTACTTAAAAAGCAAGCGTTTAAACCTAGATTAAGGTGTAGTGAATCTAATGAGACCAAAATGTCTCATTTCGTGAAGGTTTAGGGGGAGAAAAACGTTATCGCCCAAACCATATTTCAAAAGAAATGTAGGTAATTGCCTCCAAGACTTGCAACTCTCTCTATCGCACGATACGGGTCGGGGGGCAGGGTCAAATTGTATTTGTATTGTTCACCCGGAGATTTTTGGAAATACCTACTTGCGCCGCGTATCGGCTCCTTACAATCCTCTGAATTAAATGAGTTTGATTTATGTAATACTATAAAATATAGAATTGCATCTAGTTGTCCCTTCCCCTTCCAAAAGGAAGTTTCGTATGGAGACAAATGCGCAAGAGACTCCATACATACTTAAATCTATAACGTATATTGATATCTATAGGTATATTGATCTGGTCTGGTCTAGTACCTAAGTAAGTACATGAAAATGGTTAGCAATCGTGGTATGATTTATTTATTTATTTACTTATATTCCTTTATTCATATAAAGTTCCTAATCTACAGGCTAGAACAGTAAGTAGTAAAAAAATAAGATTTTTCATGAAAAAAAAGCCGCAATTTTATTACAGTTTACTTACTTACAAGCTAAAATCTGCAATGATATGGTAACACACCCGTAATTACTATCATAAATCTTTGCTATAAAACACAAACATTAAAATAAAATATGTGAACAATAAATTTAAATTAATTGATAAATCACGCATCCGCATCTCTAGCCGATATGCACGGCCGAGCGTTTCAAGTCAATATCGTTTCAGTAATTGGACATTATTTTTAATTTGGAACGCAGGCGGGCATCGAACTCCTAACCGAACCTTGCTATGCACGTAACGTTAGTCACCTTAACCAATAGCGTTTTATGGTATTCGAACTTCAGCAATGACATCGAAGGAATCGATCGCTTCTTTCCATTGCTAATTGATTAGGAAGACTCAAAAAAAGCGATAGTTTTTTTTTTAATTTTCTATGCGTTCTTTGTTCAGCCAAGCAGTTTATTTGAAAAAAGAATCGGTGTTAAACTAACAATAAGTATTTTTCCATCCCACCATCTCGGAAAGAGTATTTTTAATCTTCAATATCTGAGTGGAAAAGCCGTTTTTATTCTCTAGAGGATAAAGTAAATTTATCTTCAATATCTGAGTGGAAAAGCCGTTTTTATTCTCTAGAGGATAAAGTAAATTGAATTTAGAACATCGTGTGCACTAAGTTTGTGAATTAAAAAAAAACATTAAACCTATTTACTGCTACCTCTATGGTGCCGAATATATCATACAACTTTTTTTTAATTTGTTAAAAACTCAGACTTTGTAAACGTTTTTTTTTTGCATTTAGTCATTTCCTCGCTGAGGTGGAATGAAAAGTTACGTGTTGCACTCGAGTGCAAAGATTTTTCACCTCGTGCTCTTTTGATTCCCTCGCTAACGCTCAGGATTCTAATTTTGAATCACTCGCTGCGCTCGTGATTCAATTTTAGAATCCTTCGCTTGCTCGGTCATCAAAATTGAACACGCGGTTAAAAAGCAACTTTGCACTCTTGTATAACAAATAACTATTTCATCCCACCATCTCGGAAAGAGTATTTTTAATCTTCAATATCTGAGTGAAAAAGCCGTTTTTATTCTCTAGAGGATAAAGTAAATTTATCTTCAATATCTGAGTGGAAAAGCCGTTTTTATTCTCTAGAGGATAAAGTAAAGTTTGTGAATTAAAAAAAAACATTAAACCTCCCAAGCAGCAAAATGTAGTCTAGTAATGGTTCTGGAACCAACATTTTATTAGGATTATAACGGAATAGTAAGCAATTATAACCACTGAAAAGGGCCCAATTTATAGGCGTATTTTGCCTGATTAAATATCTTTAGTAGACTTGGTGAACACCGCTTTGCCCAATAACGACCTTATAGTTGGACTACGTAAAACTATTTGCTCCCGCAAAGCTAACTATCAGCGCTTAATGGAACCAAACACGACAATAACAAATCTCTTACAAGCTCATACCAAGTGTTGTGAATTGGTGAATGTTGCTGCTCACATTTGTAAAAATGAATAGTGATAAAGGTAAGTTATTCATCCATTTCTTATTATAAATATTATCTAGAATATTAATTATGAGTAGGCTGTTAACAATAAGTCAAGATGTATAATATGTTTGAATCTGCATGGCGCACGTATATTTTCTGTGAAGTATAATAAGTTTTTTATCAAAATTTTTCCGCGCCCCTTGAAATTAGCGTTTTCATTAAGTTGAATTTTAAAATAATGTTGGTTTCAGTAAGACATACAACGAAAAGTCGCCATCTTGACAAAGTTGGTTTTCCCAAATACATTAACAAACCGCTATAGGCGTACTTTGATTTAAAATAGTAAATAAGAGAACCATTGCTTCGCCATATTGTCTGTAATTAGAGTTCCGTAAATATTTCTGTAACTGGACTGTTATTTTATATTGCTATTAGGTACCTATGTCTTATTTTAATGTTTTTTGTTTAGGTTAGGTCAGCATTGAAAATGTAATATTTCTGGACGTCGATCTCCTTACGAACAAAAGGGATTTTCGAGCTTTTAAAATCTTAAGGTGGCCTTGGAACGAAACTCTTCGTGAAAATTTCTTGTTGTCTCACAAATGTCGTGCATGTAATTATAAAGTTTCAAAAAGTCTTGCAAGACGGCCACGACACTTCTCCACACGACGACATATATTTTGATTGATCCCACTCTAAATGGAAGACAAAATATTCAAAACTATTCATGTTCCTGTATACATGACCGCCGTACTGTTGGAAACTGCGCGCATGTCGCGAGGGTAGTGTACTTTTTATCGTGGACAAGACATCAGGAAGAAATAGATGCACCAGCAAGGTTTTAAGACGATGTTACGATTATATTGAATAAAATGTGAAAATAAAGTGTTTTATTTCTGGTTATCCTACTTAACAATCTAAAATTAATATAGATAGGTAATCATTTTCAGGAAGATCATTGTGCATTTTTTTAAGCGTTTTATATATTTAAAAGGATGTGGATATACGAAAATTCGTTCTATTTATATTAATTCTTGTTAGATAAAAAAATCCCATCGTTTTGAGGAATGCAACTCATCTCATTGGGTAGTTAGTATTCATGGTCTTTAACAATCGGAAGTGGGAACTCGTTTCGTTAGTGATCGCTAGTGGGTCACAGGTCCGAACAAAATGCCCGTTTATCTATTCACAGTTGGCAACTATTTTGTACGGAACCTTCCTATTACTACGATTCGTTCTGCGCCAGATACAAAGATAGAACCCGACGTTTTATCTGAACCTTTCGTTTGTAATAACCACTTCTTTTTAGCCGTTTCCATTCATATAGACCCATTTTTTAAAGAAAAGTAAATAGAATACCACGTCGGCAACGAATACGACACAACAAAATCAAAATGTCCGTACCGAGACTATGCAAGACCAATGTATTCTTGTACAGGACACCACGGATATAGTTTTGGATACTAAGTAAATTATATTAAACCTTTATAATCTTGTTAAGATTATAATAATATTGGATTACACCACTATAAAACCGCTCCGTTTTACTTATAATTATTCTGAAAAGTGAATTTATAAACCCTTATATAACCAAGTAATAAATACAAATAGTTTCCAGTATATTTAGTTTTGTTTATCACTTTTATTGGCGTACTTTACTTATAGTAGTTCTATAATGCTTCTTGTTAGCAGTTATAAGTATAGCTTACCAGTTTATTTACTCTTGAGTGCATTTACACCCTCGCGATACTTTTATAGGTCACCCAAGCTTATAATGCATCCTTAATTTGGACCTATAAGTAGTTATAAGCTAATGTATAAGATTAGTTATACTATAAGGCCCAACTCACTCCATGCTTGCTATTATAAGCGTGGCAGCAAATACTAGAACCGTTAAGAGAATATTATAAGTGTTGGAGGCCTATAACATCTGCACTATAGGATAATTTTGCTGCTTGGGCTATTTACTGCTACCTCTATGGTGCCGAATATATCATACAACTTTTTTTTAATTTGTTAAAAACTCTGACTTTGTAAACGTTTTTTTTTTGCATTTAGTCATTTCCTCGCTGAGGTGGAATGAAAAGTTACGTGTTGCACTCGAGTGCAAAGATTTTTCACCTCGTGCTCTTTTGATTCCCTCGCTAACGCTCAGGATTCTAATTTTGAATCACTCGCTGCGCTCGTGATTCAATTTTAGAATCCTTCGCTTGCTCGGTCATCAAAATTGAACACGCGGTTAAAAAGCAACTTTGCACTCTTGTATAACAAATAACTATTGTTTCTGCTAACTGCTTTAAATTAATAAGTAGGTACCCAAATACAAACCTACTAAATCAGATTAAGAATTTATTAATTTTGTCACGGAATGATAAACGCGAAAATCTGTGGTTAAGATTTCTTTAGTTATTGCTTAACCACAGATTACTAACTGGGTTTCGTTTAGTCGATTTCTACAAAGAAGTCAATACGACAGCTTATAGAAGCAAGGTAAATATTTTATATGTAAGTAAATAGAAATTATTACTAATGAACCTAAATAGACATAAGTACCTAATAGAAATTGTAAAAGTAGCTTACTACCTACCATAGGCAAGCACTTTGTCATTTAAATATTTCTTATATAACTCAGTATGGGTATTTAATTTCTATTTACGTAAGTAACACCACTTAAGCGTACCTAATTTTAAGTTTTCTAAATAAACTGTTTATTTATATTTCATAACTAGATATTTTCTTTTGTATTATTTACTTAATTTACTTGTTTCACAAAAGACTTTGATACAAAACTAGTTACAAGAATGGAAACATTCAAATCTCAATTTAACAAAAAGCTTATAATAAGTTGTGAAGACGTTTCCCATGGCACGTTCACACGAGCCGTCACACCCCGTGAGCAATGGAGCTATAACTGCCTACTACTCAAATTGCCCACGGGGTTGGCCGGCCTTTGACCCCGCGGTAGTAATGTAGCTCATGTAGTGCCCTGTGCCGTGAATTGACATTGACATTTGACCTGATTTTATTCTTTGGATGGTGGCTCATTAATGTTTCGGCAAGGTAAAGAACAATTTTCCGTCAGTCATAAATAATGTTATTGCCCATGTAACAGAAAAGAAGAACGCACTCTGCACTCGGAACACAAACATACAAAAAAAATACAAAAAAGCAAGATGGCGCCGACCAATTTGACAGATGTTCTTAATTTAAGCGCGCACTAAATATTGCATGGGCAGACAGTTGCCAGTTTGCCACCAAAACATCTGCTCGCGCGAAATATCAACATTTGCATCTTTAAAAATAGCAGGTGTTCTCAGCACGCGTCGATCAGGTACAATATCTTTCATCTTAAAAAAAACCACCGTAAACTTTTCAATAAGGATATGACAATATTATGGTTACTACTACTTTTTAACCCACTACTGAATGATGAAATAAAATGCAATCTAGTCATGTTATTAATTATATTTTGTTTTATTATTATTCAGATACCTACACTCAGCGGCACGGAATCTTGACCAAGCGCTTATTTCACAATAACTGAAACTTTAAGTGTTTCCAATGATTGTTTCATATCAGAGACGGTCAAATAAAAGGTTTACTCTTTGTTCTAGAGAGTAATTCATTCATTTTGAGTGCACTATGGCATAACTTTTAATTTATAGTTAAATCTAAGGATGGGCCGAAATTCGTTTCCCATTCGGTTCAACCGAATTTCGGCGGCTCGAGCCGAATTCTCGGACATCACCGAGTAGGTCGACTTTAATTCGCACATGAGCACTCCAGCTTGACCCACCAACTATGGGCTCAAGTACTGTTCACAGATGAGTGTCGAATTGCTTGGCGTACTTTAGACGGTCGAGAGAGAGTGTGGAAATGTAGAAGAGAGAGGTCCTACCCATTATTAGACGAACTGTGTGTTTCATAAAAGCTCTGCAATGGTTTAGGGAGGAATGGAATAAGTGCCGATGGTCGTACGGAGTTGTGGATAACCGGCTAACTGGCCGGCCAATACATCGAGGTGGTCCTTCAGGATAATGGTTTGGCATATTTGGGATACATTAGCCACGACTAATCCCTCTTAATGCACGATAATGTACAAAATAATGTACAACAAAAATTGCAGTGTCCAGCTCACATTTCGGACTAAAACCCGATGGAGCATATCTGGGGCATGCCCAAAAGAAAGAGAAAGTTCACTTCCAACCATGAGGATATAGGTATAAATGGAGCCAACACTTAGAACAAAAGCTTGAAACCAACTGTGGGCTGATGCTCTCTTTCTGAATGCATACATAAGAACGAGACAGTGATATGTGTTTTCTTTATCTTATGTATGCATTCAGAAAGAGAGCATCTGCCCACAGTTGGCTTCACTTAGGTATTTAGAGTGTTGCCTCCACTTTTATCTATAAGCTTCTTGCTTCCAACCCGCCAGAACATCTTAACCAACTTCAAAATGCAACACAGCGTTTGGCAGAGCATACAGCAAGTCAATGTCAAAAACATCAATCAAAGCATGCCAGATCGAATGCAGGCCGTTATTAGGGCTAAAAGAGTAGTTAAATTAATAATGTGAAATTCCAGTTTTCTTCAAAAGTGCCTAATTAAACAAATAAGCATATTGATATAGTGCTAATAATTCTACGGTTCTAAAAGCTTAAGAAACACTTATTGAGTGGCCCTACACTTATTTCAGTGCCAAAAATACATTTTAATGCGATTTATCGTCAAATTTACATGTGGCCAAGTTTCCGTGCCGGTGAGTGTATTTTTTACTTAGATAGGTAATCAATCAGTTAATTCATGATTTAATCACAAAGTACACGTAAGTTCATCTGACTAGTATACAAGGTGTTTAAATTATAGGTTATAATTAACAATTTAAAAATTAACGTTTTAAGTACCGTACGTAAATAGAATAAAAATAAACTGCGCAATTATGCAATTTATGGCATTCTAAAGGCACGCCTTAAAACTAAATGTATACTTAGTTAAACTAGAAAAAAACAAAGTACCTACATCGTCTATGCTCTCTACGGACAATCGCGATAATAAACGGCAACCTTGACACTGAAACGTGTTTATTACATACCTTATAATTTGTATACTTAGTTACTTACATAGTTAAATAATATAAGTCTTCTTAACTAATGACGCATTACGGCATAACGACTTAACATTGTGTAATAAGTCTTGTAATTTTCTCGACTTAGTATTATTTAAATAGAGACAACATCAGTTCGTGAAGTTAAAATCTGACGAAAACAAAACAGCAACACTAGTAACACCTAGCAAGTAAATGAATCCTTGAGGACCTTTGAGTGAGAGAATGAGAGACAAGCACAACACAGCAACATTTAATCAACAGTGAATTTTTGTAAAGAAATTTTAAATATAGAACTGTTTGAATGTGTAATCGTTTGATGAAATGTTGGTGCACTCAGGCCCTAGACGAAATTAGTAAAACATACGATTAGCATATTATATACCTAATTTAATTTAGTGTGTTTGGCAAAGCACCGGTCTAATTGCACTTGTGTGCATAACAGGTCGCGTTTTTATGTCTATTATAATGTAATTCCGGTTCGTGTAGTAAACAAAACTTATAAACTTTACCCTTTATAGTTCTTACAATGTTTTTGCCTTTTAATCATCATGGAGCAAGAAGCGTATTTAATACTTACTAACAAGCAAAAATTACTACAATTTGGTCCTGTCCCTATCACAGCTTTGCTAATGACTGGAGTTCTTAGGGACCCAAGATCATGCTTTTAACAATCTCCATCTTGAATTCAAAGCTATGGCAAAGTATTGCCACCTATTTATTCGACACCTACAAGAATATTAACGTTGTTCGATAAACCAGAGACAATCGAGTGTTTTTGTGTTCGGTTTCTTACACCAGCTAACGACTTCTAAGAAACAAGAGAACACTCCTGGAACTAAAGCTGTGCTATAGATTTGTTTTAGACTTGTTCAAGCATATTTTATTTTGTCCCAACTCGTCGAGCTTGATTGACTCGGTCGGTTGGAGTAGAGGTTGGGAATAGAGCGGCGTAATTGTAAAAAATATATTCGATATTTCGATATTCCCATTATAGGTTAGCAAACAGTCCGAGTCTTAGTAGAAGAAGATAGTACTAATACTTATACTGTGGTAGAAGGGAGAAAACTATCATACCCTATGAGAGGTTTTCGCCGACAATAATTTCTTCACACCTCCACAGCAAGACAGCAATGTTGATTTTTCATCAGAAAAAATAACTAGGTTGGTCAGCGAGACCTTTTTCATGAGGGCCTTTGTCGCTACTCAAGCCCAAGTATCAAACGTTCATGGTCATATTATATATTATTAATTTTTATATTATATTATTAATTTTGCGAAACGCCGCTCATAAATTCGGTTGGAATTTCAGTTGATGAAATACGAAACGTTTTTGCTATTTAAATTTACGTAATATCTTAATTAATTATACCTAAGTGTGTACAATGTGTAATCTCTGGCACTGAGTCGAGACGAGACGTCAAAATTAAATAATAATTCCCACTCAGTGTGAAATCATAAAACTGAGATGTGAACTCGGGTCCTGTCCTGGCGTAAAGAACAAATTACACACCATGTTAGGAAGTTTTTACCTTATAAAATTATCTACAATGATCCAATTCTACCAATTAGGTATTGCTGTGTGGTGCCAGCCACGAATAGCACCACCCCATTTCTACCCGTGGTTGTCGTAGAAGGCGACAGAGGGATATTGACCAGAGGATGAGCAGCAGCGTCCTTCAGAGTACCATAACACCTACTGCGATCGCCAACATGCATCGGCCAAGCATGGCGATTATGGCTGAATCCCCCTTTGGGGGAGATCTATGCCCAGCAGTGGGCGTCTAAAGGTTGACATGATAATGATGAGTTAGACCTAGCTCTTACATTCAAGGCAAAATGCCTCGGACATCATGGCCTATCCAGCAGTAGGAGCGCAGGCCGGATGGCACGGCACGCCAGCACTAATGACATCATCCGTTGTACTCTTGCCTCCGCCCCGGGGTGCCTGCTATTTTAGAACCCAATGGCTTTGCACGCGACAATGTGAAGAGACCCAGATGTGGCGCCATTTCATTTTAGCACGACGTGTTGTGCTGGGGCAGCTGCTTAAAAAAACCTCAAACGGCGCAAATAATAGCCCTCTTGGAAGCTATACATTTCAGCCGTTTGGGGGTGGAATCTCTAGGGTTATCTTGTTTTTTAGGATATCGCCAAGAGGCTCGTCGACCCCTCACGCGACCCGGAATCTGGTCTATTCTTGGGCCATAGAACCAGCCAACTTACGTTGTATGGCAATCCATACAACGTGGCATTGCTGCCAGCCTGTTGGCTGTTAGTTGGGCACGTGTCCCGTTGACGGTTGACAGTGATGCGAACGAGTGTTTGACAGTAAAATTCTAGTTTTAGTTTTATTGAAAAGTGGAAAATATTATTATTTTTATTTTAAAGGTTTGTACAGAGTTAATTCCGTTAAAAAAAAGTAACCGTATTTTTAACTTTCTTAAAAAAGAGCTAAATTGGTTCAAGTACACGTTGAGTTGGTTCAACAATCTGTGGTTCATCCACATTCTAGGGTAAAAAAAACAAAGTTACTTTATGACTATTTAATTGGTTTGTCTTAAAAAACTGTCCAAATAAATAAAAACTCGTCCAGGCGGCAGGCATAGGTTTTCAGTAATCTAAGAAAAGTATTTCCGGAAGTGCTATTCAATGGATGAACGCTAGTTGGTTCCTACTTGTAGAAACTAAGGCGAGCTGTGTATCAAAGGAAAGTTGGTCAATTACGGCAACTAGGTAGGTACTTACTAACCAGAACTAAAGGTTCCCCTCTAAGAGGTCTCGTCTCTCCCAAAAACTTGTGTCCGTACGAGCGGATGACGTAGGCTCTTCATTTAAAAAAATTGTTATGTAATGTCCAAAGACTATAAAACCACTGGTTCTCTTTGGTAATGTCCCTCGGTGACGAGAATGACATCAAAGGTATGACAGAGGACATAGACATCAACAATACAATAATATAATTAATTACCTTTACGGTCATGGCAGTAAATGTGGTTTCATTTGCATTACGTGAATGACCAATTGACCAGGAGCTCAATAGTGGATTGATTCCCATAATACTGACGCAGGCGAGGTCAACTTCCGATCGAACCCGCATCTACTCAGCAATGTCCCATGATACAGTTCAGGCGATTTGCAGCCTTGCGTCTTGCTTCAAAAGATCCAATGCCAGATTTAAATAAGCATTTATCTTTGTAAACTTTAAATAATGGTCTCTAACAATATTCTCGTCTCCCCTTTTTGGCTGTTGGTCATGCAATTTTTCAATCTAACTCGAATTGCGGTGTTTTAGTTTCGTCATAATATCGTGCTTGGTAGCAATTTCTTTAGTGTAGGTAGGTAGGTGGGTAACTATTTTGGCACATGATTACTTTTACCGTTTTGGGAAGGTAATGCCTAGGCAAGTAGGTATTTAGCGTAACCTCGGTAAGTTTTTCTGTGAGGTAGGTACTTACCTACTTTTATGTGACAACTTGCCAATGACCTTTGTCCCGTGTACCCGTGTATCTTTGGCTGAATTTTTTGCTTTTTGTGGTCTTTGTTGAGCACATACCTAGTAACTTTTTAACGTTATTGTGTAAGAATGGTAGATCGTATCTAGGTTTACATTTAAGTTTAGGTACCTACCTACTGTTACGATCATGTACTCACATAGCTATTTACTACCTGCAGCCTCTTGTAGGTAAATTATATCAGATATTTTCTAGGTTTAGGTATTTTCGTGTTTTCGTTCGTACCTATCTCCTGTAGATTAATTTCATTTCATTAAGTACCTACTTACTTAACCTACCGTCATGATACCTACCTTCTTGTAGCAGGTAGGTAAGTAATCCCTACAAGTAGGTACCTATAGATAAGTACTTGTAGGTAAGTTATGCAGTGTGTGTAAATTACGTTAGCAAAGAGTTAGACAAGTAGGTAGTATACCTACTCACCTAGGTAGGTATAATTTTAACCTAATATCGTGTTAGTGCTAAACAAGCAAAAATATAATAATTATGTAAGTAATTATCTAGGTACCTAGGTAGGTATACCTACCACAGAACATATATACTCCTAACGGAGATACCTACCTAGAAACCTAACTTACCTACGTAAGCAAATCAAAGTCAATGTTATCATCACTATTCGCTGAATAGGAACGCAAATTAATGAAGGTAGGTAGGTACTTAGTTAGGTATAATATTATGAAAGCATTTTTATTTAGGTAAGTACCTAACTAAGTACCTACCTACTTTAAGCTTATCGTCCGTTCGATAACATTCAGGACATGAATGACATGATAATATGATATACCTACATTATTAACCTAAGTAGGTAAGTGCAAAGTTTAGAAACAAAACAACTAGGTACCTCTACACGATGTCATAAAATACAGGTAGGTTGGTAGGTAAGAAAAGATTAATAAGTCCTTAGTTAACGCATTTACATTCAAAAAACATTTCCATTACCAATCTTATAATGAAGTAGGTTACTTACCATTGACAATGAACCTGTGTCTATCGTTCATAAGCTCCTTCGACAATTTGGGACATTCCTTACTTAAAACAACACACAAATCATTCAACTTTGCGCCGCTTTGTTTACTAACAATCTCGATAAAATAATTACACTTATCACTGTCATTCGCGCCGGTTATTATTTCAAACTCATTTAGATTAAGAATACCTTTTTTAACTAACACGTCTAGAATATTTGTTTCGCACAGTTCTCGTAATAAAATATGTTTGTGTCGCAGGAGACCGGCACAAACGTCCCCCACCGCGGCCATCGTTCAACTAAATAAAGTTAGGTAGGTGGTTGGTTGGTTTGTTGGTGTAACGTACGTTGAAAAAACTCCATTCAAATTCAATCCCCCCATTCAAAGTCGGAACAGATGCGAACAAGGCATTTGCTCTACTTGTTTGGGACTGGGTATGGGACCGGGGACGGCGCCTGTTTTTGGGACCTTCTGTCCTTTTCCTGCCTTTTACTATAGAAAGGGATATCATCTTGTTGTTGGTTTGAGTTTGGTTTGAGAAGTAAAGTCGAGTTCAAAAAGACGGCGATTTGCGGTGACGGAACGATTTTAAATGCTGTAATAGGATATGACATTCGTTAATTTTATAAATCGATCGATGAAACCTAGGTAAAAAGTGTTTAGAATTTCTAGTTTTATCTAGTGCAGTGTTAAAAAATTACATTAATGCTATATTTACCGAGATAAATTTTCTTTACGACCATACATTTAAAAATAAAAGTACTTTACACCCTTAAAATTTTCACCCTATGATTTATCCTAAGGGCGTAAATCCACTTTACTGCACAAAACTAAACAAAATAAGGAAATAATCGACGGCAAAGGTATTCTGAAAGGATAAATTCTTCTCAATTCTTCTCACACGTTAAGAAGAAGGATAAGTTAATAATTAAACTTAAGTATTAAATGGATTATGTAATTTTGTATGTATTTATGTGTATACTACTGTATTTTCTTTACGAATATTCATGAAATTACATTATTATACAAATAAATCGTACATAAATGTGAAATCAAATTCAATTGAAATTCAAAAAAATCAAATTCAATCTAGCAAACTTCAATCACTCTGTCCTTAACTTGACAGCAAAGGCATAATGAGAGTTGAAAGGGCTCCATTATGCGAGCAGACCAAACATCCAATAGTTTTACCAAGCGGAAGTCATTTGACTAACCTTTTAGTAACAGATGCTCACCTGAAAACCCTGCACGGAGGTCCGCAGCTGATGTTACATTATTTGAGGACAGCCTATTGGGTCATAGGAGCCAGGAATCTGGTCAAACACCATGTTCGAAAACGTGGAACATGCGCCAAACATCGGGCCAGCACTAAGAACCAAATGATGGGCTCTCTCAACTGTGCGATGTACTCCGGCGCGACCTTTTTTACACAGTGGTGTTGATTATGCTGGTCCTATAAATTAATATTAGGACCACAAAAGGTAGAGGACATCGTTCTTATAAGGGCTATAAATGCCTATTCGTCTGTATGTCCACGCGTGCACTACACCTTGAAGTGGTAAGTGACATGAGTACACAGGCTTTTCTAGCAGCATTCAGACGGTTTGTATCAAGGCGAGGTCATTGTGCTAAAATTTGGAGCGACAACGGTACGACGTTCGTAGGCGCTTCCACAGAACTGCAACAATTGGCATCCACACAAGCTTCGTTCGCACAAGAGTTGGAAGCTATGGGTACAAAGTGGCACTTCGTTCTTCCACATAGTCCCAACTTTGGCGAGCTGTGGGAAGCAGCGATGAAGTCCACAAAGTTTCACCTCAAACGCGTCATTGGTGATGCCACCTTGATTTGAAGAATTTAGCACTCTTCTTAATCAAGTTGAGGCTTGCTTAAACTCGCGCCCTATGAGCATTAATAATACAGTTGATCCTGGTGAACCGTTACCGTTAACACCTGGACGTTTCTTAGTTGGAGAGCCAATTGTGAATGTACCAGATGGTCGTATGGAGACGTCAGTGAGCTGTCTAACCCGATGGCAATATATTCAGAGGATGGTACAATCATTTTGGAAGCGTTGGTCCCATGACTACTTAGCCAACATTATGAACCGGTAAATTTAAATGAAACTAGGTCGTAAAGGACACTTGTATTTTTTTATTTCAAATTGTAAGGGTGTACAGGACAATTTGCAAAGACGATGTCCTTTACATCCAGATTTTTGAGATGAATTATATTAACCACCTAAGGTGGTATAAGACAATTGATATTTTTATGTATTTTACACCCAAAAGTTGTTTTATACTTTGCTTTACTACTAAAATGAGTTCACTCTGGTAACTAAGTGGTATTTACATCCTTATTTTCACGGCAAACTATGTTTAACGTCACAAATTATGTGGGTCGTAAAGGCATTTTTTTTGCGAATTTCGTAAAACGGAATATACAGATCGATAGAGAATTAAAAACTGAGTAAAACAGTATCAAAAAGTCATTTTCGCCCAAATGTCCTTTACGACCTTTGAGCCCAGAGGTATCGTTATTGTGAATTAGGTACCTACCTAGGTACTAGCCGTACTAGCTAGATAGGTACATGTACCCACTTTAAGTTTACACTTAAGTTTCGCTTGTATGCCCATAACACTAAGGTAATTAAACAATTACTACTAGGTAAGTACCTACTTCTAGTAGGTAGTTAATAATATATAGGTAGTAAGTACCTACCTACATAGGTTGGTATTGGTTTGGTACTTGGTACCTACCAATCTACCAATATGTTACTGTGAATGTGTTACGACAATGCACGGTCAAATTAAACAAAGGTGAAACATTGCACTTTATTATTTTAATAAATGGACTTCCTATCCAACTTATTTATATATATTACCTACTGATTTTATTTCTTCTGCCCGTTTTCACCGTCTTCTTTGAGTGGTAGATTTCTAAGTTATAGGTACTACTGACCTTTTCTGATTAAATGCTTCCGTTCACGTACAGTTTACGGTACCTATTTACCTACTTACATAAGAAAAATCCTAACTTTCCTACAAAAACAATGTTTTACAATGGAACTCTATTAGGACACAGAACGCCCATGTAATTCCGGTTATAAATAGAACCATCGTATTGCTCCCCTGGTTGTCGTAGGCGAGGGATGAAAGCTGAAGGATTCGCTAAATAAATAATTATGTTGGTGAGTCAGTACTCATTTCAATCAAGTAATATAAGCATAATTGTAATTGTCTAGATATAAAAAGGAAGGTATTATTGTTGGGGTGCTATCTAGGTAATTGTTGTGCTAAATGCAACACCAATATATATATTTCTAAATATTCTATACGGTAGGTATAATATAATTAGATTCTTAACAGCATAAATTGTTAACAATATTTACAAACTTTTAAACTAAAAAAAAACTAGAACAATTAAAATAAAACGACGGAAGAAAACTGACGGCATCGGCATTGCCCTTATGCTGGGGCTACATTAGCGGGTGAAAATACGTGTCGCGTTGCAGCGTTGGTGCGATAAAACATCGTGTATGGGCATATTAAGGGCATGCGCGATGATTTTGTCTACATTAGGCGGGCGAAGATTTAACGTGGAGGATTGTGTTGTTCTCTGTTGGGCGGCTGAGATGTAGGCTGTAATTCAAAATGGAGGAAGGAACGTAGGTGTAGCCACCCAAGCGAATATTGACATGACAAATCCCTTTGATCGAGTTTAACGACAGTGCCCCGATAGTACTCGAATACAACGCGTTGCAACGATCTACGTACCCGGCCACACTCATCGCGATAACACGAATATTCGCCCCTTATTTATTACTTATTAGAATGTAGCCCCAGCATTAGAGGTATTGCCACATGGACGGCAATGCTTAGCCTCATTTCAAGGTAGAAGCAAGCCCTTTCGTCACGAGAATGTCCATCTGTCAACTGTTAAAAATTATGATTACACTAGCTTCTGCCCGCAACTTCTTTTGCGTAGATTTTAGAATTAAGCTAAAGTGCTCTACTAATAAAAGTCTTACGTTATCCCACGGGAACACAAAACGGGATAAAATTCATGTTATGTTCTGCTACATCAATAACTTTTATCTACGTGTACTAAATCATTTCAGCGCGGACTGTGCCGCGTAACAAACAAAGAGTAATAAACAAACATCCGTCCAACGTCAGAAACTTTCGTATTTAAAAATTAGTAGGATAAAAATAAACTTATTGATGCACTATATAGGACAAGGTCCAGTATATTTGTGCCAGAAATATATTGTGCAGTCCAAGAAGCTTATAGATAAAAGTGGCGGCAACACTCTAAATACCTAAGTGAAGCCAACTGTGGGCAGACGCTCTCTTTCTGAATGCATACATAAGATAAAGAAATCACATATCATTGTCTCGTTCTTATGTATGCATTCAGAAAGAGAGCATCAGCCCACAGTTGGTTTCAAGCTTTTGTTCTAAGTGTTGGCTCCATTTATACCTATATCTTCATGGTGCAGTCCGATGATTTTTTTTTGCATTTTATAGTCTGTGATTCTGATGTCGTATTCATATAGCTTCATGGTCGTATTTGACGTTGTTCACTATTTTGACATTTTCATGTCATGTCATGTCATCCATATTTGTTTGGCGTTTCTTTCGTTGGCAATGGCAATTAATGGCATTAACCTAACCTAACCTTTAATTTTTGTTGAGGAAATTTATTTAGTAATTTCGACAGGTAGTTGTAGTTTTCGTTGATTAATGTTCAGATAGTAAAACAAAACAGTGAATGTATGATAGATTAGGTGCATAAAATGGCACCAATAGCGAAGAATTCATTAAATGGTAAGTCAAATTGCTGTCTTCAAAAACAGAGCTGAATTCGAAAACTTCGACTTTATTTCCAAATTATTGGTTTATTAACAACAGATTCGATTTACTTAAACTACAAAGAGTAACACTGTGTTAAATGACGTTTATTTTATAATAATAACCATTATTTGTTATTTTTATTCTTGTGAAAAAATTATGTAAACATTAATGTATTTTTATTCGTTGTAGACACAGATTCGGGCTCTGATTCTGACAGTGGGTCAAGTGCGAGCCGCAGTAAAAGCCCTAGCCCCACGCCTGGCAAAGAGAGAAGTCATTCAAGGTAAAAACAAACTGTTAATCTGTTAAATTCTGGTAGCAACAGGTTAGCATTGTACAATTAAATTACTCTTGTTATTAACACTAATTACAATGATTTGCTAAGGAAATGCAGTATTCTATTCCATTTGAACTGTTCAAAGTCCCACATCGGCAATGCTGATTGTTTTGCTATAAACTGCTTCTTCGCAGTAAACCTGTTTAAAAAAGCATTACATTGCATCTAAGCTGCAACTTAAAATTCAATTAAAACTAGGATACAAAAATAGCAATTATATGTGGTGTGCAGTTTTATCAATATGAATGCTGTCATGCAATTTGTGACATAATTTTTTTCAATTTTAATTTTAGATCAGTATCACGCAGCCCAGCAAAGTCAGGAAGTGAATCTCCTAAATCTGTCCAGTCCGCCCACTCCAGAAGATCGTCTAATGCTTCCAGAAGCAAATCAAACTCTCCTGCTCGCTCCAACAGATCTCGTTCAGGGTCTGCTCATAGCAACAAGTCTGTATCTTCAAGCCCCAAGTCCAATGCATCTGGAAGCCCCAAACAAATAGCTTCACGATCCAGGAGTGGCTCAAGAAGGTCTCGCTCCGGATCAGCCACTGCTAGGTCTCGTTCAGCATCTCCTAAAAGCCGCTCAGCCAGCCCAAAGTCTGGGCCTCACAGCCCTAAATCCAGGTCTCAGAGCCCTAAGTCCAGATCTCAAAGTCCAAAATCTCATTCACAAAGCCCTAAATCAAGGTCACAGAGTCCAAAATCACAGGTTGCCAAAAGTAGGTCTAGATCGAAGTCTGCAGCAAGTGCAAGCCCAAAGAGTAGAAAGTCACGATCAAGATCTGGGAGTGCTTCATCCACGTCTAAGAGTCCTGTGGCCATTCCAGAAATACATGACAGCCGGTCTAATTCACCAGGGCTTATGATTGATGATGCACAGGCTAAAGACAAATCGAAGAGTCGTTCAAGGTGAATATTATTACACAATTAATTTAATTTTATGTATAATTATTGTTTAATTGTCACCCAAAGAGCAATGGAGAGGGCTATGCTCGGAGGTTCCTTGTGTGATAAAATCAGAATTGAGGACTTCCGCAAGAGAACCAAGGTTACCGATAAAGCCGGAAAAATTGCCAAAGTTAAGTGGCAGTGGGCAGGGCACATTGCTCGCAGAACGGGTGGCCGTTGGGGCCGAAAAGTTCTAGAGTGGCGACCGCGAGCCAGAAGATGTTTTATTTTATTTATTTATTTTTGTTGTGTGTTGGAAGGCCTCCCACTAGGTGGACCGATGACCTGGTAAAGGTTGCGGGGATCCGCTGGATGCGAGTCGCACGGGACCGGTCAATGTGGCGACACTTGGGGGAGGCCTATGTCCAGCAGTGGACGTCTTTCGGCTGATATGATGATGATGATATACATTACATAAATAGTATAAAACAAAGTCGCTCCTGCTGTCTGTATGTTTAGATCTATTAAACTACGCAACAAATTTGAATGCAGTTTTCAGCAATAGATAGAGTGATTCAAGAGGAAGGTTTATACGTATAGTTCGATCTACATTGCACCTGTGCGAAGCAGCAAATCGCTAGTTACCTATAAGGCTTGGAACATAGTTCCCAATTACATACATATTCGTGGAATGTAATTGTGAAACTCCGCGACTTTGTTGCCGTGGTATAACTATATCTAAGTATTAAATGTTTCAGATCCAAGTCACGGAGCAAGTCCAAGTCAAAAAGTCGCTCACGGTCCCGATCTAAAAGCTCTAATGCTTCAGAACCTGACATTGGTAAGCATAGCATTGTTTAAACAGATTAACATCATGACGGTACCTTGTCAATACATATATGAAAACATAATGCATGTTCGAAAAAACCTTCATCTTTTTAATACAATAAGTGACAGACATAGTGTTTATACTAGAAATAGGAACAAATTAGATCAGCCAAGTTTCAGATTGTCAAAAGTACATACTTCTTTTATGGGGTACTGTGTAAAATTTTATAATAAAATACCTCTTGATATTCTACAACTAAATGAAAGACAATTTAAAACATGTATTAAACGCACACTGTGTAGACAAGCATATTATAAATTAGAAGACTACATCAATGATAAAAATGCTTGGCTAAATGCTGGTCCTGCTCCACAGGCAGTTTAGGGAATTTCCGAATTGGAGGAATGTTGTTTCCTACCCCTTTTTTTTATTGACATGAGTAATGAGTATTGTTATTATTATACACAAATATATTTTAATTACTTTTTCGACATTTTAGAAACATTGAAAACCTTAGTTTTGTATAATTTTGCAGCATTATTTCAATTTTGTAAATGTGAGTACCATGGAGCCATATATTAAGTAAATTATTATGTGTTTGACATAAATGAGCATGGCGGTT
Source organism: Charanyca ferruginea (assembly GCA_947361185.1). Lineage (NCBI taxonomy): Eukaryota > Metazoa > Arthropoda > Insecta > Lepidoptera > Noctuidae > Charanyca > Charanyca ferruginea. The sequence goes on along the minus strand of OX376077.1, from coordinate 14,432,374 downwards.
GAGAGAATTGTCATGCTCACTCAAATGTCTCGCTGTGTGTCATTCAGCTCCCTCCAAAATGGTTGAGCTGAATGGTGCTGATGTAGTAGTAGTAGTAGTAGTATGACGGGCCGGTGTCCGCAACTCCACGACTCAGCGCGTATTTTGCGTACAGGTGGGAAGTAAATCATTCGATCCACCCGAGCTCCCCAAGAAAGGCCAGCAGCGCCTTGACGTCGCTGGCGATCTCCCGTAGGTTACCTGGGTTACCGAAGTACTTTGCCCTGTATGACGCAACCTCAGGGCAGTTCAGAAGCACATGGGCTGCTGTCTCGTCCGCCCCCATGCAGGCTCTGCACAGTGGGCTGTCTGTGACTCCTATGACAAAAAGATGTTTATTGAAAGACCCATGGCCAGTTATGGCGGCTGTGACCACACGTAGCTGTTGTTTGGACAGTCGGAGGGCTTGCCTTGTGAAGCGGCCCTCAATCGCAGGAAGAGCCTCCTTGGCCTGCCTGCACTCGCCATGCTCGATCCAAAGTCTTTGGTGTAGATCCTTGGTACGTTTCCTTACCATGGTGCGTAGGTGACCGAAGGGGATTGGCACTATGGGTTCCGGACCCACCACGCTTGTACTCGACCCCCTTCTAGCGAGCTCGTCGGCAGCATCGTTGCCACGCGACCCGCTGTGTCCTTTGATCCATTGAATGGTTGTATCATTGAGAATACCCACCTCGTTCAGTCTTTGGTGACATTCGTATATCAGCCCGGAGTTGACCGTGTAGCTGTTTAGAGCTTGTAGTACAGCCATGCTGTCCGACAATATGCGAATTGGTTGTTCTACTACCTGCCTGTTTAGTATAGCTGAGGCCGCCAAGCAGATGCCCATGCACTCGGCCTGGAACACCGTGTTATAAGCACCCAGCGGCGTTGCTATATGTATGTTGAGGTCTTCCGAGAAAACGCCGGCCCCCGTGCCGGTACCTGTCTTAGATCCATCTGTGAAGATCCGCAGTTCTGTCGGGCGAAGGCCCTCACACCGCCGATCCTCATGCAGTTGGATTTTGTATTTTTTGTCAAATATGAATTGCTTTGGTATCCTGTCGTTAGTAGCCTTAGTTATAGGAAACTCCTTACCAAGTTCCTCTAGTAACGCAGTGTGTCTAGTGCTAGTCTTGCTCCAGAGATTTAGTGTCTTTAAGCGTAATGCTGCCGTTGTCGCTTCTTGTTGGATGAATAGGTGAAGCGGCGGGAGCCCTAACATGGCCTCCAGTGCTGCCGTCGGAGTGGTCCTCATGCAGCCCGTGGTCGCCATGCTATGACTAGGCTAGTCTTTGCATACGCTGGAGTTTGTTGATGGCTGTGATAAGTTTGGTCCTCGGCCACCATACTACCGACCCATAAGCAATCATGGGGCGGATTACCGCGCTATACAGCCATAGTATTATCTTGGGGGATAGGCCCCACTTCTTACCTATCATTTTCCTACATTGCCAAAAGGTGATGCAGGCCCTGTTTATTTTATTGTCTAGGTGGTTACTCCAGTTTAACTTACTGTCCAAGATGACCCCGAGGTATTTTACTTCGTTGGCCAGCTGGAGCTCGGTATTGAAAAGTTTGGGTAGGCGGTAGGGTCCTAGTGCACGTTTGTGGGTAAACAAGACTAGTTCGGTTTTATTGGGATTTACGGATAGATCGAATTCCCCGCACCATCGCTCTACGATGCGTAGCGCCCGCTGTGTGAGGTTGCAGATGGTCCCCGTCACCTTCCCTGATACAAGGATGGCAAGGTCATCTGCGTAGCCTATGGTGTAGTAGCGTTCGGCATTGAGTTTCTTGATTAGAATGTTGATCACCAGGTTCCACAGGAGAGGGGATAACACCCCTCCTTGGGGGCAGCCTCTGGCAATCATGGCCACTTGCTGCTCTTCCTCAAGCCGAACTACACGTTTACTTAGCATATTAGTAATCCAGTCAATTAGTACCTGTTCTACCCCGTGTTTGGTAAGGGCGGCGCTGATGCTGGAGAAACTAGTTTTGTCGAAGGCCCCTTCGATGTCTATAAAAGTACCCAGGCAAGAACCCTTTTGGTGGATGTCCTCCTCAATTCTACTAACTACCATATGGAGGGCGGATTCTGTTGACTTACCTGAGCAGTAAGCGTGTTGGTTACCGTGTAATGGTAAGTTTCTTAAAGGCCCATCCCTCAGCTCCCTTTCGCATAGTCTTTCCAAGGTCTTCAGCAAGAACGAGGTCAGACTGATCGGTCGGTGGGATTTGGCGTAGGTGTAGTCACTCTTACCTGGTTTAGGGATGAATATGACCTTCACTTCCCTCCATCCTAAGGGAACATATCTTAAGGCCAGACACGCTCTCATTAAGGGCAGCAGTCTGTCGGTGACTAAGGCACCCCCCCACTGAAGCAGGGCGGGAAACACTCCGTCTGGGCCGGCTGCCTTGAAGGGATGGAAGGACTGAATGGCCCATTGGAGCTTCTCCAAGGTGATCATCCTGTGTGCGTAGACCCAGTCATCATTTGATGGTGTGTAGGTTACCTCTGACCAGTCTACCGTCTGTGTGAAGACACATCCGGGAAAATGGGTTTCGATAAGAACCCGTCTCGCTTCGTCTGGTGAAGTTGTGAGTGTGTTGTCAGGTTTGCGGAGAGTGGCAACCCCAGGTGTATTCTGCTGTGCCAGTATCTTCCTTACCCTGTTTGCTTGTTGGCAAGATTCAATGTTGCCACAGAATTTGCGCCAACCCGTTGTTCTCCTGAATCTGATGCATTTCTTGTAGCTGGATTTGGCCGCGTAGTATGCGTCCCAGTCTTCATCAGCACAAGTGTTCATAGCTCTGTTTAAGGCTTTCCTTACCTTACTGCGCTTACGCTCCAGCTCTGCTCCCCACCAGGGTTGTTTACCCGGTGTCTTAGGTGGGGTGGTCGCTGGGCATGCAGCATGGTAGCTTGCTATAATGGTTTTAGTAACATGGCTTACCTGTGCATCGATCTGTGTCGTGCACTCAAGAGGCGGCGAGTTAGCTATAGGCGCAAGCCCGCTTGCAAGGCTGCGTGTGTATGCCACTTTGTCCGTGTTACGCGGATTACGTCGTGGTGTTGCTGGTGGAATACAGACCTGAATGTCGAAGCGGATCCACCTGTGATCCGAGCAGGAGGCCTCCTTGGAGACCCGCCACCCAGTGGTGATTTCCGCTGCACCGTCTGATGCTAACGTCAGGTCTATGATTGTGCGGCTGCGTCTAGTGACGAAGGTCGGTTCGGAGCCTGTGTTTAGTAGGGATAGGTTAGTCGTGAACAAGTAGTCAACCAGTGCCTTACCCCTCTCGTTTGGTGTGTCCATGCCCCATAACGGGTGATGGGCGTTGGCGTCGGCCCCAATTACGACCTCTAGCCCATTTCTCTCGCAGTCGTTCACGAGGCGGGTTAGTTCGTAAGGGGGCGGGTCCTCCGCCTCAGGCATGTAGACCGAGGCGAAGACAACCACTTTTTCTTCGGCGCCACGTTGTATGACCAGCCTAGCTGCAGAGAGGTCTCTGCAACAAAAATCGTTTAGTGGCTGTGCTTTGAGGTTACCTGTCACATAGATACACGCTCTAGGGTGATCTTGGTCTGTGTTAGCTAGGATCTTACCGCCAAGATTGGAGAGTCCTTGGATGCGGCCGGCCCTGATCCACGGCTCTTGAATTAGGGCAATGGCCGTGTGTTGAACCTCCAACCACTTACGCAACTGAGCCGTCGCGGTTTGGCTGTGGTGGAGGTTTGCCTGAATGATTTTACAGGGTGACGAAGGGGACGCCATCGCTGGTTGATCCCTCCTCATCCCCCCCAAGCTGCAACCCGGCGAAGAGGTCCTCGTCGAGACCGTCACCCTCGTCGAGGCCGCACCCCTCCAGGTCCGAAGCAGAGGACAGAGAGTCGTCCGGCTCCTCACCCGGTTGAGAGGCGGCGGCCGCGTCGGCGGCGTCAGGAGCGACCGGTTCTGCTGTAGCAGTGGTGGCCGCGACTGCTGCCGGGTTGTGTGTATCGGGAGTAGTCTCCCCTGTTGTTGGCGGCCGTTTCAGCTCGTCGCGGATAGATTCGGTGGCGGGGTCCCACCCCCGAGGGACTTCAGTAAACCTGCCGTTCCAACCCTGAAACCTCACGTACACCGCCCCCAATCCAATTGAGAGGCGGCGTCCGGCCTTCATCAGGGTCGGGATTTGGTCCTCGGGGATGCTAACCACCACGAACCAGGCCGCGGCCTGTTTGTCCGCGAAATGCAGCACCCACTTCTTAACATCTACCCAGGGGTTCTGGTACGAGAGAGCCCGTCCAATGTTCGTCGGGTCCTCGAAAACCCCCTGCTCGTCCGGGATTACTACACCACAGCGTGCTCGTGTCTGCAGTTCCGACTGGCTCTTGACGACAAGCGTAGCGCTGGTTGGGAGAGCCAAGCCGGAGACTGTGCGTTTCAGCCAGTTTAGTGTATGATCGTTGCCACACCATAGCTTCAGGACTCCCTCGGCGAACAGTGGCTTCGCGTTGAAGGTTGGTCCTGGTGTATCTTGTATAGGGGAGCAGGCCTCGCTAATAATCTGCCTCTGGATGGCAGCGAGCACCTGGTCCGACGTCTCCTTGCCGATAATCCCCGTACGGTCGCAAGTGATCGCGACGTTCAGGGGAGTACCGGCAGCTTGAGCGTAGCTTTTCTTGGCGGCCCGTTTGGATTGATCAAGCCGCGGCCGCTTATGCTCCCCACGAGGCGAAATCGTCTCGTTGAGAGCTCGCTTGGCTACAGCCTGATCCTTCGAAACGGGCTGCTGTGTTTCTCCCGTTGCCGGAACTGAGTCAGCTTCACTGGCTGGTGGTTGGCTCGAACTTGGTCGACTAGCGTCGGCCCGCGCCTGTTTGCCGGCTGTGAAGCTGACTTGTTTGGAGGAAAGGGCCTTGCCTGTCTTTATGGCTAAATGTCGAGCCAGGCGCCGCTCCTTCTTCGTCTGTCCCCTCCTCTTATCCTGCTCTGAATGAGCTGGTGGACCTGAAGGGTCTGTGCAAGGGCGACGGGCTTGTTGAGTATATTTACCCTTGCCCTTGCGTTTTTGCACCTGCCAGCCGCTAGCGATAGCGTCGGCAGTGCTAGTCGTCCCTGGTTGGTCAGGGGCAGCGATCGGGGCTTGAAGAGCCCCAGTGGGAGGAGGGTGTGTAAGTGTAACCTCGGTATCGGATTTACCCGATGCCGGGGCTTGTGTACTGTGGCTAGGGCTGGCACCAGTTTTACCCGGCGACGCAGCCTTTGCCTGTTTTGAAAGGCCGGTACTGGTCCCAATCAGCGCCGTTGCCTTTTGTTTAAGGGACTTAGTTTTGGTCTTAGCCGCGGTTTTCGCCACGGCCGGACCGACACCCGCGCTAGCGCCAGTAGCTTTCGCTACCGAAACGCCAGGGGCGACAGAAGTGCTAGAAGCACTCTGTTGAGGAGTTTTGTTGGCTTTCACCAACTCCACTCCTGAAGGTGGTTTTATACTAGGCCGGAAGTTGTCCATAGTATGTGTGAAAAATAATTCATCTCTCTGGCTCCCACCCTCCATGGAGCCCGCAACTGGGAACGTCGCACTTTAAAGAAGTTTGATCGTTAGGACTACCAGAGAGATATAGGGGCGCAAGGCTGGCTTACAGTGCGACATCGGGTGCTCGATCGGGTTGGCGTCATGAGGCGAATTGGCCTACCCCAGACGAGCTGATCAACCCTCACTTACACCGTCAGCATGACCTTTACCTACCGCTGCAGCCGTCCAAGGACGACCACAGCGGACCTCACGCACCTCGCCTGTGGCCCTCTGACGGGACACAATGGTCATTTCCCTACCCCTGGCTAGAGGGTAAGGCCACCGTTTTGCCTGAAATCCAGACCAAAGGGGGCGTGTTGCCTCACGGACACATAACCACCAGCGCCGATCGGCTCAACCCCCCAGGACTCCTTCATCCCTGCACACGGCGCTCAACTGCGCAGGTCCTAGCGCAGGTGACTACTTGCCCCTACTCGCCAACACTCTTGGGGCGAGGTGTATGGTGCTGATTCACGCGTCATGTTCGTGAACGGGCGCTCTCAGTAGAGATTGGTCAACTCTTAACTGCCGTGGTTTTTATCTTGATTATTTTTTATATTTTGTATTTCTAGATTACCTTCATTGTTTTCACATATAGAAGCAACAAGAATAATGTAAGCAGTATTTTGTAAAAACCTGATTTTAAAAGAGTGTCTGTGGAGTTTCTTGCTCGTTCTTCTCTATAGAGACCTACCTACGTTTTGGAACGAGCAACTAGCTTCAACTTTCTGACTAACTGACCGACTCCTTGACAATTCATAAGTGACTGTAAATGGTTTAATTGAAATAAATGCTTTGACTTTGACATAAATTCAAACTTACTTTGTGTTTTCATCAAAGAATTTCAACCAATAAAAAGGATGTGCCAATATTATTAAGTATGTGTTATGTATACCTTTGTTCAATTCTTACAACATACAAATGTTTTTGTTCTTTTTAAGGTTCCTCAAAAGGAAAAAACGAAAACCCTTTTAAGATCACTTTGTTGTCTGTCTGTCTGTCTGTCCGTCCGTCTAAATTAAAATTAAAACCATACCTTATGTCTGGGTGTTGTTTATCTATATATGTATGTATTTAAAAAAAAAAAAAGAAAAGTATTTGTGTATGTATATCAGCTGTCTGACACCCATAGTACAGGGTCTCCCTAGTTTGGGGTCAGATGGCCGTGTGTGAAAATGTCCCCACATATTATTATTATTATTATTATTATTATTATACACTTAGGTTAACAGCCCCTTGAAACTGTGAAAAAATCAAACTTCTAAGTTAACGTGAAAAAGAGATATGGCCGTTTATGCTGCAAAAAACGTATAGGTCGACTCTCTCAACGGAATCAAAATTTATAGGGTAGTTTTCGTTGACCTAGAACTATGAAAGGACAATGCCAGAAACTCTATAGAACTTTGCCCCCACTCAATAAAAGTCATGTGCAATATGTAGCATCTTACTGTTTATTTATTGCTGATAACTAAACATTAGTCTTAGTGACTGTAGAACTTGCGGTTTCCGTTTAAATCTTAAAACAATAATGACATTGATTATAGGTTAAATTGTATTTTAGGTAAAATGAGTTAGTATTTTGTGGGTAGGTATTTCGTAATCCGCAAGTTCTAAAGAAAAACTATTTAGTATAGAAAGGTTCTATATTCATTAAAATTATTTTCATTAATTTACTTTTCTGTACATGGGTTACTTTTTCTGTACATGGGTGGGGCAGGATCTGGCATTGTCATTTGGCAAGTAATATCGTCTTATACTATAAGTACAGGGAAAAGTCTGAAAACTAGTCATTTGTAATGAAAACATAAAAAATAAATATTCTTTATTTATAACAAGCTTTTGCCCGCGATTTGGTCCGTGTGAATGTTGGTTATAGCGGATGCAGACGAACTCCTGGATTAAAAAGTAGCCTATGAGCTTCTCTAGGGTTCAAGCGATTTTTATACCAAATTTCATCAAAATCGGTTCAGCCGTTTGTACCTACAAAGTACAGAACCCTCGAGGTGGGCGAGTCCGATTCGCATGTGTCTGTTTTAATAACTGTCAATACTGGCGAGAGAGAGCTGCAATGTTTTGTAGATAACACTATTTCGTATTTTGACGACACGGTTAGCGCAGTGGCTGAGCGATCGACTGCTGCGCAGCGTGTTGCGGGTTCGATTCCCGCCCAGGGTAAACATTTGTGTGATGAGCACTTGTGTTTGCCTTGTGTCTGGGTGTTGTTTATCTATTATGTATGTTATTAAAAAAAACATATTTGTGTACAGTGTATGTATATCATCAGTCTGACACCCATAGTACAGGGTCTCCCTAGTTTGGGGTCAGGTGGCCATGTGTGAAATGTCCCCACATATTATTATTATTATTGACAAGATCCTTGTCATAAATCATTTTATTTTGCAAAACATGGTTTTAAATTCGACAAGTTATTTATTCCAGGTGAAAAGAAAAAGCGAGCAGTGCTATCAGACTCTGAAAGCGATGGCGGCACTAAAGCCACCCCTAAGCGCAAGAAGGCTGGTTCAGATAGCGGATCAGAGACCAGTGACAAACCTAAGAAGAAGACCAAGAAGATTGTGGACTCTGATGATGATGAAGAAGGGAAGAAAGATGGAGATGGTGGTATGTTAATGAGATTTTTGTAGTAATTTTAGTGTGAATGTATTTAAGAATGAGACAACAGGTATAAGGACAGAGATGTAGCTATACAATCCTGAAGGTTTTGTAGAACTCAATATACCTATTGGAACTCAATATGTCTTAATTAAGACATACTCGCCAATCCGCCTGCCAAGCGTGGCGATTATGGCAACCCCCCCCCCTTGGGGAGGCCTATGTCCAGCAGTGGACGTCTTTCGGCTGAAATGTTGATTATTAAGAGTATATTGAGTTCCAATAGGTCTAGAAAAATGTTTCCACTGTAAGTTGCTAATGGCATAATATATGTTTATTTATACATTTTTTTATGGTGGATAACGCATTAGCATGCCTTTGGTATTGAAGCGGTAAATACTTGTTATCGGATGAGAAGAGGGGATTGATGGAGTGTGGATGGAAATGGAGATACTCTGAATAACATTGTAACAAAATTATTACACTGTTGAATAATTTACTTTACATCAGATACAACCACAGGCCAACATTTTAGCAGGTTTTACAGAATTCTGTTTGTTAAAACAGTAACAAAAGTTCCATGGAATTTTTAAAAACGGCGGCTCTAATCTTTCCCTCTCACTCGCACAGCATAATGCGCGAGAGAAAGGGCGTGATAAGCAAAGCACTTTTGTTTCTCCGCCATTTTGTTTCATTCTAATATGCGGCCATGTGTGGTGCCGGCTGCGAGTAACACCACCCGATTGCTACCCTTGGGTGTCGTAGAAGGCGACAGAGGGATATTGACCATAGGATGGGCAGCAGCGTCCTTCTGAGTACCATAACACCTACTGCGGTCGCCAACATGCATCGGCCAAGCATGGCGATTACGGTTGAATCCCCCTTGGCGGAGACCTATGCCCAGCAGTGGGCGTCTGAAGGTTGACATGATGATGATGATGATTGGTGATCGTATTCACGTATAATTATATGATTCCTGTTAATGCAAAATATTGTAACCAATTTTTTTTGAGGAGAAAATATGGAGTTTCTTACCCATTCTTCTCCATACGAAACTGATGTTGGCCTATTAACCTACCCAATATGCACAAAAAATTTCATCAGAATCGGTCAAGCCGTTTCGGAGGAGTACGGGAACGAAGACTGTGACACGAGAATTTTATATATTAGATTATACTAGGTATATATTATTGATTTTGTACAGTGACCGCGGACGCGCTGTTCGGAGACGCATCAGACATCAGTACTGAAGACGAAGGTGGCGATAAGGGTCGGTCTCGCTCTCGTTCCCGCAGTCGTTCGCGCAGTCGCAGTCGTAGCCGCAGTCCAGGGGACGCGCGACGGTCTGGTGACGAGGGTCGAGGAAGTGGAGACGAGGTAAGCAGTATATTTTAAAGGTTATTATAAAAGGCTATTTTAAATGGCATTTTAAAGGTTTTAGGTTTAACTTTCTTCAGACTTCAAAGCAAGATTTTCTTGAATCAATGAATTTAAGTTTTATAATCAGGGTGTGAACTTTGATCGCGAGTGCAGTCGAACTTTTCCGCCTCGCTGGAGACAAAGATAAATTTGTGGAGCTGACTGCCAACCTTCACTAGTTGGAGAGGCACTATTAGAAGAAGAAGAATAAAAATACAATAATTGGCATCTGTCATGTGATCTCTTCACCACCTTTGGAAGAGAATGCCTGAGGCATTAAGTCCGACTTTGTCTTTTTGTTGCATAAAGTTTATTTATTTAAATAAATATGCTTTAACCACGTGGGGGTTCCTGGATGACATAGAGATACTTTTTTTCTCTGTGAGTAAAAATACTTCTCTACATAGTATAAATTGTATACTATGTAAAGAAGAAGACAGAGGGACCTACGTCCGTCCGCGGGCCGTCTGTTCCTCTGTACGCTTAGTTCTTTTAAACTACGCTATGGCCTTTAAGGCTGTTCAAGCCGGTCAATCTTCCATACAAACGGCGACAGGTGATTACTCCTCTATTTATGGTTGTATTTTAGAAAATCAGGATGATATTAATTCGTTTTGTTATTACCTACGCCTGTACGAAGCCAGAATTCCATAAAAAAGTTGGTTTGAAAGTTAGGACCCTCTAAACATTCGAGTATTTAAGCAAATTTTAGCGCAACTTTAAACTTAAGTAAAGTATATAAATAATACGAATAATTCAAAACCGCTTTCGTAGAGGCCTAGTTAAGTTATTGAAAAATTCGAATAACATTATTTTTACAGTATTTATCTTAGCATTATTAAAAAATCACACTAGGCCCATAGCGATGTTCACGTAAATTTTCGCGCGCCAATTTTCCTGTGATGTTATCGCGTTCTCACTCACTCGTTTGTTTTCGAGCTTTGCGTTGGTTGAAACAAAAAAAAATTCAATCACGCTCGCGTCGAAGTTCGCTCGATGGGGTTGGGCGCTCTTTATGCGGTTTTTCGGACTTCCTTTGTAGATTTGTTATTTCTCATCTACAAAGGACAGCCAGGGCCAACTTCTTTACGAGCATACCCTTAAGGCGTCTTCAAATTAGTCGCGCGACAGTAGCGCAACTAATTTGAAGGCGCTCTTACTTATTATATTTTAAGAAAATGTGACTTGATAACTATAATGTGGAAAATTTTACCATTCTTTCAATATTTCAGCGTGAACCCAGGGATAAACCGGAAGAGGAAGAAGAGGTGGAGATTCCAGAGACCCGGATTGATGTGGACATGCCCAAGATCTGGACCGAGCTGGGCAAGGAGCTGCACTTTGTGAAACTACCCAACTTCTTGTCTGTGGAGACGCGGCCTTATGACCCGAGCACTTATGAGGATGAAATTGATGAGGAAGAGACCTTGGATGAGGAAGGTCGCGCCAGGTGAGAGGTCTTCGTAGATTTTATTTAATGTTCGCTTTCTGAGGTCTTTTAATTGCCGTTATTGATGTACAATGTATAGTACAATGGTGCCAATTCTGTTGTGCACGAACTAAATTAATTTTATGCTATTTATATCTCTATCTCTTCAATGAAACAAGAAAGAGACAGAAAAGAGCTGTCAATTTAAGTTGGATCTAAAATGTTCATACAATTATAGTTGTCATTTCAGGACGTATTGATTAAAAACACGGCGAAATTAAAGAAAAAACTAATTTGACATCTCTATCTTAGTCCTTGTCTGTCGCCGTCCTTTTCTTCAGCTGCCTGGCAGTAAGAGATGCCAATAATTGTTTAACTTCAGTTTAGTTTGTGTACAAGGGAATTGACGCAAATGTCGCGTTTTTTTTTCCAGAAAATAATGATAGAGAATTGATTCTAGTGAGTAACATTAAAATATGTCTTGTTTTAAAGCCAAATAATTTCATTGATAATTTTTACAGACTCAAACTAAAAGTGGAAAACACAATGCGCTGGCGCACAGTATTCGACAAGGAGGGCAACGCAGTCAAAGAGTCCAATGCTCGGATGGTCAAGTGGTCAGACGGTAGCATGTCGCTACATCTCGGCTCTGAGATATTTGACGTGTACAAACAGCCCTTACATGTAAGTACATACATTTTTACCTGATTAGTTTCATATGATCGATTGCACGATTTTTGCTTATGGTACTGAAGAGCCGCAACTTCACATCGAAAGAGCCGCATGTTGCCGATCCCTGGACCAGACTAAGGGTCAAGTCACACTGGAATGGCAGCGTAGCGGCCGGCAGTTTTGCTGGCAAACCATTTTCAACTTTATCTCTAAATTTCAAAGCATAGTATCGCTTCGGCGGTCATCGGCTCGCAGAGCCGCCCAGCGGCACGAGCTGCCGCTCGACGCACGCAAATCTTTAAGCGATACTATGTCTTGACCTTAGAGATAAAGTTGAAAATGGTTTGCCATCAAAACTGCCGGCCGCTGCGCTGCCATTCGGGTGTGTTTTGACCCTAATGCCGCGTCAGAGCAGTACCTACTGTAATAATGAGCGAATTTATTTTAAACTTCTTCTATTCTCCAGGGCGACCACAACCATCTATTCGTCCGTCAAGGCACAGGTCTCCAAGGGCAGGCTGTCTTCCGAACCAAGCTGTCCTTCCGTCCGCACTCGACAGAGTCCTTCACTCACAGGAAGATGACCTTGTCTCTGGCTGACCGGTCCACTAAGACCTCCGCTATCAAGATACTGTCGCAGGTCGGCGCCGATCCTGATGCTGATAGGAAGTATCAGCTTAAGGTATGTAGATTATATGTTTCCATACAAACGCTCGTTTTAGTGGCGTTATAACAAATGTTCCTCCAGTTATTTTGAACACACAGGTATCTTGTGATTTATATCTAGGTTTCTGCTTATAACCTTATATGCACAGATATAGATATACCTAGATAACGCAAGTATCACGATCTGTATGAAAACCAAGCGTGCCATTTTTTGTACGCCACAATGTAACACGAATGTTTTGTTTTTCCTTATATTATTCCTTATTACCAGGTATTACTGAGGGTATTAGATTAAAGATAATTGTTTTTTAAATTAATTACGCATAATATTAATCACAAAATGACTTACCGATGGAAGGAAACGTTTACTTTTTTTTTTACTTACGATTTTTTATCGTAGGTTAGGCACGAAAATAGGCACGCGAAGTAGTTGCTCTTGCGTTATCTAGGTCCCATATAACAATAACCATATTTAAAAAAAACTTAAAATTCTGACTGTTCCTAGCCTCTTCATTTATGAAATGTCAGTATTTGTCAAAACTAATTTGCATGAAATATTCCGAAGTGCTAGATATTAAAAATCGGTCGCTCAGGCGTTGTCCTAGGTGAGCGACCGAAAGCGACACTACGCGACGCGACGCGATGCGACGTAATGCGACCAATACTTCATGCGACGTGTGTCCTACGTTGTAGGTACCTAGTCATTGTACTTATTTAGAAAGAAATAAGTTTGGAGAGTTTCATCATTTATATCCGAAACTAAATCCACGTTTATTTAAAGAGTATTGTGACTCATTACCAAGCACTTTCGATAATATTATTGCAGCTGTTTATTTAACTATTAAAGCTGTTAAACCTATTATTTAACTATTAATATCCAATTTTCATATACCTATTTTTATTGAGGAGAAGTTGTTATTGACTTTAAGGTAAGGAAAAACACTGGTACATATAATGTACCATACTAGTAGACGAGACGCGACTCACTCTTGTGTCGCGTCTCGTCGCGCAAAAAACAAATTCACAATTGCCGCGTTGAGTTGCACATTGATTATGGCGACTACGTAGGCCACAAGTACATACAACGACTATTTGACATTTACGCGTCGCGTCGCATTGTCGCGTTTGTCGGTCACGTAGGACAACGCCTTACGGGTTTGACGCTCGAAGTCTCAGCTAGCCCTAACCGGCAAGTAAGTTCGCGAGAGATTTTGTAGTGGGGGAAGTTCACGCATGTAAAAATGTATGAAATTGTGCGTGCGCGATCTTTCCCCACTACAAAATCTCTTGCCAACTTACGTGCCGGTAACTACACCGAGCATTAAGATATATTATTTACACATAAAAAACGAAATATCCACTGCTAGAAATAAACCCAAAGGATCTAGATATTGTTACGTGGTATTACAGAAAGAAGAGATGGAGCTCCGCGCGGCGATGCGGTCTCGCGCGTCCACGCGGCCCAAGAGGCGCGGGGGAGGGGGCCGGGGGGCTGCGGGGGCCCAGAGAGACGACTCCGACGACGAGGGCGGAGTCTCGCTCGCTGCTATCAAGAACAAGTATAAGCAGGGGCAGAAAGGTAACCATACAATGCGCTTTAGTTTAAGGGGCTATTAACGACTTTTACAGGTTTTAAACTGACAATCACGTTAAAATGTGCAGTGTAAATGATTTGAAAAAAAAAAAAAATTAAGTAGAACATTCTCTCATTTGTGAATATTTTTGATCATAGTAAATAGTTTCATTAACTCGTGAAGTTGCGCGGACAAAACATTGACAATCACACAAAATCTACCTGGTATAATTAAACGAAACTTACACTATCTTACAGACAATTTTAGTATCTATCTTTTAATATACGCCTTTTTTTTAAGTTAAAGAATACTATCTTTTATTTAATTTTTTCGACTAAACTTTAAGAGTTTTGGACGCAGCGCATACGATTCTCTGGTCGCTCAAGCCTACGCCGACTACGGCGTATATCGTCGCCTTAATTAGGATGAGTCTAGTACTTTTACAAAACAGGATAGGCTAGAGTATAATCAAATATATAAATATAAAAGTAAAAATATGAAAGTATTTGAAATCGTTTAGTATTTTAATAGAAATGCCAGTTTCGTATCATTGCTTAAAGACTTCTGAACTACATATTTTTCTTTCTCGATATTTTTATTTTTCAAGCATGTTTATATTCTATCATTAAACGAAACGTGAGTATTGTTACACAAGCCGGGTTCGTCCGACTAGTTTCGTCAGAGTCCACAGGAACACAATGGGCGGGTGTCATCCTGTGGACCTCCTTGAAAAAGGTGGCCGTATGCCATCGAAACTAGTCGTTATGTAGCCGGGTTCGGCTACATTCATAGTGAGTTAATCCGTTTTCTCAGTGTATAATGTTTCTATTCCTTATCCACTAATAATTACACCAAATACCCTTACAGCATCTGCAGGTGCAGCGATATACTCGTCAGAATCGGACGCTTCAGACGTGGAGACTCGGCGCGCGCGTCGCCTCGACAGAGCGAAGGCGCTCAAGGACTCAGATGATGAGGGCAGTGAACCTGCTGACCAGAACACTCCGAGGCGTACCAGCAGTGCCAGCGGTTCCGCCAGTGGCAGTGGCAGCGAGTAATGCGTGTATACAGTGGCCCATGTTAGTTGAATGTGTTTAAAGTGACAGATATTAGGGTCACTATACACATAGCGGGTCGATATTCAGTTCGGCATTTTCAATACAACGTTATCAAAGGTTGAATACCGAATCGAATGTGCGAATGTGACCCTTAGGCCTATAACGCACGTGCGGCTGGCCTCAATGCGGCGTGCCGTTGCGGTAGGCCACAGCCTATACGGTCTGCCGCAACGACACGCCGTATTGTCTTGATTCTCTTGCGGTCCGCCGCTTGTCGTTGTCAATTACAAACATTTCTTTTCCATTATATTGATGGATATATGCGACAGCAATTACAAATTCATAACAACAGAGGTGCGGGCCGCCGCAGCTCCAAGGGTTCATACGCACTATGCGGGTAGCCGCAAAGCAGTTAACCGTGTGGCTGACCGCAGGATGCGGTTGCGAATGCGGCCAGCCGGATCGCGGGCAACCGCATTCGCAACCGCAACGTGCGGTTGAAGAACCGTTGTGATTTGCGGTTGATCGAGCCATTTCAAAGATGGTTGCGGAAGAAGTTGCAGCCATTTACTAGGTACTCTTGTAATTTGGTGTTCCAAATTGCTGGCCGACTCTGGATTTCGATGATAAATTTTTCGGTATCTAATTCCATTTTACGTAAAACGTTTGCACATTCTTACTCAATAGCGGGCAGCCGCAGACTGAACTGCACAGTGCGTATAGCAACCGTCCGGCTGGCCTTCACTCGCGCCGCAGCCCTCCGAGCGACCGGAGCGGCTTGCGAGTAGCCGCATTGCAGTGCGCATGGAAATGTATATTACGTACATAATTGTGCTTGCGGTCAGCCGCACGGCTACCCGCATAGTGCGTATGAGCACCAAGACAACTGGAGCGGTTGACGGCTGGTCGTAAATCAGTGCATTGATATCATGCGGTTTCATATAAAAATTGAAGTGCGGCACGCCGCATTGCGGCCAGCCGCAAGTGCATTTTAGGTCTTACGCATGATTGATTTTACATCTATGAATGACATATTTAGTTATAACTGACAGAACCAACATGTATTGTGTTACTATATTATTTAAGAACTCTCTAATTGATTTTATAACTTGTAAATATACTTAGTTATTATTTAATTTTTATGATTTTTATTTTTCGTTTGTCACCGAGACTGAGCTCAGTGCACTTGTTCTTTTACACACAATTATGCAATATCCTGGGTATTAGCTAGTCTCCATTAACATTGGTCGTCGTAATCGAAAATCGATCAGGGAATATCGATACCCATTTTAAAAAGAGGTAAAAAATTGTTTGTTTGTCTGTAAGAGGTAATCTCCGAAAATACTGATCCGATTTGAAAATTCTTTCTCTGACAGAAATCTAAACTATTGCCGAGTGTAATAGGATTTGTTTTATGGTATATTTGACTTCCACGCGAACGAAATCGCGGGCTGAAGCTAGTTATTATTAAAGTACAACAATCTGTCAAGTTTATTTGACATTTTCAACTTTATTACAAAAGAATAAGGTTCATTTTCAATTGGGAAAATTTCACAACTTGGTATGGCTTGATGCGCGGACGTCTGTACAATGAAGAGTCTCACAAAAACAAAATACAGTAACCATCACAACTTTTAATTTATAACTATTTGAGTGATCGTCGAGTTACTATTGACATTTAAGTTAATTTCTCCTTCGTACACTATCTTCCCGACGGCGATTATCTTCCAGATTCCTGCGTCTTCCACCGTAATGTTAGGGATGGAGAACCCACAGCTTTTCAAGTCTATTTGGTTCCTATCATAGAACCTGTCAAAGGTAGACCTAGGAGCCACCAGCTCGCAACTCTCTAGATCCGGTATTGGAAAAATTATGCTCACGTTTAAAGCTTCGCCTAAGTTTAGAGTTTCTTTTGACGATTTTAATTGCACGAATTCTGAAAATAAAGACAGTCGTTCTATATACGGTCCTATTAAAATGGTTCAGTACCACTGTCTAACCAAGGATATCCAAGCAAAAAAAAAAAAAAAACATTAAAGTGGTTTTATTTTGTCCTTAAATAAGTACTAGTAAATAAGTACTTGCACTCGCGCCTCGCCCCGCGATGCCGCACGCGTTTCTCCTAAGTAGGTAGGTACCTAGTCAGTTCTGTTAAGATCATTCAGTTGACTGCATCTGCACTGTATCACCTTTTTAGGATAGTGTTAGTGTTAGGCCGCCTAGGTTTAGTAGAAGAGTAGGTAATTACGCGCAACTCGCACACGAATTTATTATTATAGGACAATATAAAATCACTTTAATCAGTGTTTTTTTTTGCTTGGATGTCTTTGGTTAGACATACCTACTGAACGCTGTGTTATTGTCCACCTATTTTAATGGGACCTTACATAACAAGGTGCCAAGACGATCGCCAGCCGCTGCCGACTGCTGCTGCCATCCCGGCATTGTGAATTGAACCTAAGACCTCAGCTATCGAGATACTGTAGCAGGTCGCGCCGAACCTGATGCTGATAGGAAGTATCAAGTCCAGCCCCCCTAGCCAAATTACCCAAATTGACAATCTACATTAGATAACGCTACAGAAAACTATTCAAATGTTTATAATGACGTCATCTCAACGATAAGTCACGTGATCGAAAAACAAAAATGAATAACGACGAGGTGTTAATTATTGTAGAAAGAGATACGATACGAAACGTTTGTAACTTGGCTAGGCCTACTGGTATGGTATGGTATGACACGGTTGGCGCAGTGGCTGAGCGATCGACTGCTGCGCAGCGTGTTGCGGGTTCGATTCCCGCCCAGGGCGGGTTCAGGTCCGCCATTTGTGTGATGAGCACTTGTGTTTGCCTTGTGTCTGGGTGTTGTTTATCTATATATGTATGTATTTACAAAAAAAAAAAAATGTATTTGTGTATGTATATCAGCTGTCTGACACCCATAGTACAGGGTCTCCCTAGTTTGGGGTCAGATGGCCGTGTGTGAAAATGTCCCCGCATACTATTATTATTACTATTACTATTATTATAATAACTGCTGCGGTTGATATTCGGTTAGAAGGATATCGATATATTTATGTGTAGTATTATATATCTTTGTAAGTTTATCTCTTTTTAATTTTTATTTTCTTTTGCACCTGCCATGTTATCTCTTCATCACCCTTGGTTGACTGGTAGAGAATGCGGGCATTAAGTCCGCCTTTGTACATACCTTTGTGCATGAAGTAAAATCTATACTAATATTATAAAGCTGAAGAGTTTGTTTGTTTGGTTGAACGCGCTAATCTCAGGATCTACTGGTCCGAATTGAATAATTCTTTTTGTGTTGGATAGTCCATTTATCGAGGAATGCTATAGGCCCAACCATGCGAAGCTGGGTCGGGTCGCTAGTAAATAAATAAAAAATGTTGTGTGAATTTTCTGGAAGTACTGTCCTGTTACAAAAAAAATCACAGATGGATACCTAGCTACACTTTTATTGAGTGTGTTATATATTATAGGATTATGTTTGATGGTATATTTGACTTCCTCGACTTGAAGCTGTACATGATAACATTTTATCGCCACGCCAAATAAACAAAAACGTGCCTCTGGCACCGAGCTAAGTAATACTCTATAGATACTTTATGGAAGTCTGTCATGTAGTCGTGACCGTGGCGTGCTGAGCACATTTTGGTTTGTCCTCTATACATGACGGTGGCGGTCAAAAGGTTATGTACAGACGCCAGCACATCAAGCTACAACAATCTGTCAAATTTCTCTGATAGATTTTCCACTTTATTCAATTTCTTCAATAGAGAAAATTTGACAGTTTGGTATGGCTTGTGGTGCTGACGTCTGTGCAATAAAGTGCCACATAAAAACAAAATCACAGTAACATCACAATTTTTAATCTATACCTATTAGAGTGACCGTCGAGGACGAGGACCAAGAAGCTTAGAAGGTAAAAGTGGAGGCAACATTCTAAATACCTAAGCGAAACCAACTGTGGGCAGACGCTCTCTTTCTGAATGCATACATAAGAAAGAGACAGTGATATGCGTTTTCTTTACCTTCTAAGCATTCAGAAAGAGAGCGTCTGCCCACAGTTGGTATCGCTTAGGTGTTCAGAGTATTGCCTCCACTTTTACCTATAAACTTCTTGGGTAATTTAATACCTATCTTCTCATCTGTAGTCTGAATAAATAAATGGACTATTATTATTAATATTGACATTCAATTTCATTTCTCCTTCGTACACCATCTTCCCGACGGCGATTATCTTCCAGATTCCAGCGTCTTCCGCCGTAATGTTAGGGATGGAGAACCCACAGCTAGCCAAGTCTATTTGGTTCCTATCATAGAACCTGTCGAAGGTAGACCTAGGAGCCACCAGCTCGCAGCTCTCTAGATCCGGTATTGGGAAAGCTATGCTCACGTTCAAAGCTTTGCCTAAGTTAAGCGTTTGTTTTGACGGTCTTAACGGCACGTGTTCTGAAAACAAAGGCACCTAATGAGTTTAGTCTCTCATTTTTTGATGCAAAAGTAAACCGTTTTCCAGGTCACGTGAAGAGTCATTATCGCCGATAATATCGGATGCGTTATTGCGATATTTGTTTTCAGTACATTTTGTACTAGAACGGCTATGAAGTTACACACTTCTGCTATAATAATGACGCAATAGAAATAGGACGCTTGCGTTTCTCCATCCTGCGATATTCCGATATGAGTTCTTAGAACATTTGTATTGAGATTTGGGACGCATGCGATCCCACACATAGCTGCGAGATCGTTAGTACGTCAAGGACGAAATTTGGTTTTACCGACGGTTACAAATGTTCTAAAAGTCTATAATATGGAAATTGATTTTTCATCAGACGAAGAATTTTTTATCACTAAGGTAGTGTCGCCGAAGATGGCCCGGCTCCTAGGATAGCCCACTTTAAAAAAAATACAGTTATGATTATTCTAAACATTTGAAATTTCGTGGGTTTATGCTATTGGTACTATAGACCATAGTGCAAGTGTGTTTCATTACCGGCGCGTCGCCATTTTGAAGACAGATGGCAGTTTGCTTGTTCATGTCAAGACGATACACGTTTTGTTACCTGCATTATCTAAATCCTTTTGAAAATTAACGAATTTAAAACAAATCTCTTTGCTCTAAAATGTGAAAATTCATATTTAATCTATTTATAAGCGAATTACAGGTGAGTGTTATTATTTTATTTCCTTTTTTTGTATTTTTACGAGATTATACTCAACCCGGGTGTAATTTCCTATCATGGCCCATAATATAATTCCCTTAATGAATGACATCAAAAAAAAATATTTTAGAAAAAAAAACTGATTTATTTTTGTTTTTGATAAGTTACTTTCAATATTGATCTCGAAGTTAAATTTTATTTTATTTAGTGGTTTGTTTTTATTTTATAGTTGATTTTCATTTTGATAGATTTAAGATAGCCCACATTTAAATTTTTGGTTGATTTTTTACCTTTTATGAATAATGTTATGGGAAGTATGTGTTTTTATTTCGATGTTTTATGTTAAAAGTGTTTAAGAGTTTATAATGCATATACTTTCATTATTATTTTCGGGCCATCTTCAGCGACCAGCTTCCCAAGATAGCCCAATATCAAGTTTCTAAAAAGTGTTTACATTTGTGTTAAAATGCCAAAAGCATACATACATTTTTGGATATCTTGTTTCTCATATAAATATATTACAACTTCCATTATCTTTTTTCTTTACTTTACTTATCTGCAAGATTTTACGAGATTTTGAAATTAAGCGGGCCTTCATTGGCGCCTGTACCTTAATTGTAGCTACTGTACAGTGTGACCATCACAAAAGTGATAAATCTGCCCAACATTAGGGAAAAATCTGCAAAAAACACGAATACGAAATAGAATTATCTTACGATAAAAACGCAGATGTTTGCAAGGAATCGGGACGCATTATCGCAATAACGCATGCGGTATTATCGACCGATAATAACGCGCCTAAGTGGGAGAGCCTTAATTTTCAACAAAATCGTTAAATTAATTAATAAAATAGGTATATTGTTGTAATTTTTGTAGAGGGTAGTTTACCGATAATTTCAAGTGCAGTGAAAAATATTGTTTGTGGTCGAAAATAAGTGGTATGCTTTACTGTAGAGGTACTGATAATTGTGACTAAATGCGAAATATAGTGAATAGTTTGTGCGTGAGTGTGTTTAGGTGTAGGAACCTAATAGCGATGTCTGATGATAATAATAATAATAATAATAATGAGACTGTATATCCCACGGAAGTGCGGAGGTCGAGGCTTTCTTAATGCTAAGTCCCTGCACAACCGTGAGGTATGCAGTCTCAGGGAGTACTTCTTTAAAGCCGACGTGGGGATGCATCGAGATGTGGTCTCAGTGGACAAGGGCCTCACCCCGCTCTCCTTAGCGAACGAGAACTGGCGCAAACCTGTAGTACTAGATACTAATGACCGTAAGAAGGTATGGCAGAGCAAGGAGCTTCACGGGCGCTTCTACCGGGCTCTATATGGGCCTGATGTAGACTTCTTGGCGTCCGTATCCTGGCTGCGATTCGGTGACCTCTTTGGGGAAACCGAAGGTTTTGTCTGTGCGATTATGGACGAAGTTATGATGACGAACAACTACCGGAAGTATATTGTGAAGGACGGCACGGTTGACATTTGTCGGGCATGCCACCGACCGGGAGAATCAATCCGACACATTATCTCTGGGTGCTCTCGTCTGGCTAACGGAGACTACTTGCATAGACACAACCTTGTAGCTAGGATTATCCACCAGCAACTTGCTCTAAAATACAGGCTTGTGGAATCGGAAGTACCGTACTACAGGTATGTGCCTGACCCAGTTCTCGAAAATGGCATCATCACATTGTATTGGGATCGATCTATCATCACTGACAGGACTATTGTTGCCAATAAGCCTGACATAGTGGTGATAGATCGATTAGAGCGTCGCGCAATGATTGTTGATATAGCGGTTCCGCATGACGAGAACCTCGTGAAAACCGAGAAAGATAAACAAATTAAGTATCTTGACTTGGCTCGCGAGGTTGTCGACATGTGGGATGTGAATACAGCAGTCATTGTGCCGATAGTCGTTACGGCCAATGGACTCATTTCCAAGAGCATCGACCAACACCTAAGGAGGCTCTCGTTGGGCAGCTGGATCAAGGGCTTGATACAGAAAGCGGTACTCCTGGACACGGCGCGTATTGTTAGGAGATTCCTCTCTCAGGAGCCCTGACCACCGGTAGCTTGGACCCTATTCCCGATACCGGTGGGCTACTATTTTTTATATTTTTAAATGTTTTTATGTTTTTTTTTTACTAATATTTAAAAATATAATACAATATGTAAATAAAATAAATAAATGAGAATAATAATAATAAATAATAAATATCTTGGGACAACTCACACACGGTCATCTGGTCCCAAGCTAAGCAGAGCTTGTGTTATGGTAACCAGACAACTGATATATATACTTATATAATTTATAAATACATACATATTATACATAAACACCCAGACACAGAAATGACACAATGATGGATGATGATTAGATATCCATAATGATAAAAATTCTTTAACTTACGGTTAACGAATTTAACCTGAACCATTGCAAAAAATTACATTACTAGGTATATTTACATTAATTTAAAATGCAACAAATATTTTTGAGATTTTGTAAAACAACATTATCATCAGTTGTAATCTTACTACCTCTATATTGCTTATTTATGTGAATTGAACATTACTAACCTTTTTTTCTGCATAAGTATCAGATTAAAAACTGCTTGAACACCAAGGAAAATAGACAATAATAGAATGTTGGTATTCTAAAGTTGACAATCGTATAAACGGGAAAGTTTCATGAGAGAATATAAGATATAAGTACATAGAAGTAGTACATATAATAGATTTATATCGATGAGTATTTGTGAATGTTTAGTTAAGTACCTACTCTGAACGTTTGAACGGGATTAGGATTATTTTTAAAACTCTACCTAATAGCTCTAATTTACCAACTAGGTACATTTTGGTTCAGACCAGTGCAAATCCAGCGCGCTAATAGTAGGTATAGGTACCTACTGACTGTCTAGTGTGAGTTTGGTTCAGACCAGCACGTGTAGCATGACCACGCTATGTCTACGAAAGAATAGACATACTGACAGGAAGAATAGACAAACTGTACTGACTTGTCTATTCTTCCTGTCAGTATGTCTATTCTTCCCTAGACATAGCGTGGTCATGCTACGCGTGCTGTGCAAATCCAGAGGCCGCGCGCTAATAATACCTACTGACTACCTAGTGTGAGTTTTGTGATATGGAATAATTGTACTTCGTATTGTTTCCACTAGACAGCGGCGTTCCAGTTTCAATACAATTTGACGTATCGATTCCGTATAAAAACTCGCACTTGGTACTGGCTGGCCACTCCCAGTGCCGCGCCGTTTAGTGGCAACATTAGGAAAAACAATTATTATTATTATTATTATTACACGCTTATGTCAGTTATTCCATTATAAATTGACCTAAGCGAACGTTTACGTTAACGTGATCGACAATACTAAAACTCACACGCCTACCTACTATTGTCAGGGAAAGGCAAGGACCTCAGACCAATAAAAAACTTTTTTATTGCCGGTGGGGTGTCGGGGTAGAATAGCAGCCCCCCATTTCATCCCGAGGGTGTCGTCGAAGGGAAAATCCAGAAGTCGGGCAGCAGCGGCTTCCATGTACTTAACAACCTCACTGCGATCCCCAAGACGCCTGCCAAGCGTGGGGATTATGGCAACGCCCCCCATTTATGGGGAGGCCTTTGTTTAACAGTGGCCATCTTCAGGCTGATGATGATGATGATGATGAAGGGCTAGCTATCTCTAAAACTATAAAAGCGTGGTTCATGTTTGAAGATTCTATAAATACAAGAATTTCATTACCTGTTATTATAACACTGATATCTTGGAACAGCTCAATCCAATCATCATTAAAATCTTTTGTATAAACACTAAGCATCCAATTTCCGTGGTCTTCTATCGTTAGAGGTCCTATCATAAATTCATTTTCTTCCAAATTGCCTAGTATCAGTTCAAAAATCTTTTCTGACGACGGAAAAGTAAACACATTGTTATTATATTCTTGGGATATAATAGGTTTCATATTCTTTAAGAATTTGGCGACGATTGGTTGAACTTCTTGTTTAGTTTCCATGTGTCGAAGTTTTGGTGATTTAATGTCTAGTTTCATTACATCGCCATTTGGTTTGTTTAAGTAATAAATTGATTCTTCATTGATCACCGGTGCGGATATTCGAATGACATCGTACAGGAACGCGTTGGCTACTATTGGTCTTAACGCCACTCGCGTTTTGGCTGGGGAAGAGAACTTCTTGGATTAGTAACAAAATAAATGAAGCCCGTATTTTCCGAGGGGCTGGTAGGTTTATCATTTACATCATCTGCCCAAGAAGGTATACCTACCCCTAAATAATAAGGTGCAGCTGTTTCTGCTGAAGTGGGTTCCAAATGAACAGTGCAACAAGTGGGATTGAACTTGAACTATAGTCCATTCTAAGAAAATAGTGAGTTATCAGTGCAACTAACGACTGATTGGTATTGGCGATATTATTCGCGACGGTGATTGGTTTATGGACGATGACTAACTATTTTCTTAACGCGAATGGACCATAGCAACTCCTGAAGCACCAGTCGACCTTAGCCATTAAGCCATTGTCGCCACTGTAAACAACGAGTCACATCACTTGTCTGCCAATTTGATAGACCCGTTAATAAATACAAAATAGGTAGGTAGCGAGATGAAACGAAAAACTGTTATTTTCATTTCGAAATATTTTAATTATGCGGGGGTTTAAAAATATGGTAAGTATATCAATGGTAATGTATGTATGTATGTATGTATCCTGGTAATATATTTTAAACCCTCTAAATGATTATTTTTTTCATACAAATGAATGTATGGATCTCGCCATGATTCTTTGCATTAATGTAGTATGTGCGCAATTTGTTACGCGATTCTTTTTTTTTATGAATAGGGTATGTCTCAGGATAAAAAGTGAAAAATATCTTTAGCACAGAACACACATGACCTTTAATTTCGGAAGTCGGTAGCAATACAAAACTACAAACAGAACAAAGCCACCGACTTTCGAAACTAAAGTCATGTGTGTTCAGTGTTAAACTAAGTTTTCAGAAGGCGGTTGTCTTTTTTTGTAAAACAGCTTTTTTTTTTGTTCATTTTAGGACTATATCGATTTGGATTACAAATTATTTATATACACGTAAACAATAATAATAGGTAATGATTTATTTTATTTACAGTCTCCATTTACTTATGTTAGCTTGATAATCAATTGGGAAAATTTTACAGTTTGGTATGGCACATTCTACAGTGACATGCGCCTTATTAATTGGGCTAGTTTTAGTTTTCAGCTCTTGGGTGACTGTTTACACACATAGATGCTAATATAATGTTGTTAACACAGAAGAGAAAAAACCAACTGCTTTTTCTGTTATACAATTTGGTATTTACAACTTCTCTAAAAAATCACTTTAAACTGACCCTAAAAACCCGATTAACTTTCAATTAACTGTAAAAATAATTTTTAGTTCCTTTGAAATGAATATAGTTGGTTAATTGAGCTGGGCAAAAGTGACGTCACATTTCACTGATGCTATACATAATCTGGGAGCAATTTGTGCCCAAATTAGAGTTATATCAACAGAGGATGCGCTGTTTATAAATGCTGTTAAACAGCAAGTTAAATAAATTTAAAAAAAATAGCCATTTTGTCAAAAAAACTGTTGTAATGATGTTTACGTTTAGTTTTCTTTTTTATATTCATAATATTGTCCATTGTCTTCAATAGGGGCTATAGATAGCTAGAGGGGGTATAGATTCGCCCCTGGTTTATACTACTAATATTTTCACGGTCCACTGTAATATTGCAATAAAGCATTTTTATGCTACTTGAGATGACGACTGCATATAATGTTCTGTCTGCGTTGACCACCTATAATGCTGGCACTTCATATGGCGTATTTGTGTAAATATTCGCTTCATTTGGATAATACAAAATCGACTTTATTTCAATAACCCTAGGGTAAATTTTGTATTATTAAAATAAGGTGAATATTTGTACAAATACGCCATGAAGTGCCAGCTTAACAAAGTAACAAAACTCATTGACGGTTACTTTATGTAGCCGACAGACAATATAATATGTGTCTAGCCCTGAGAATACTGATTTCATTTAAATGTGTTCTGTTACTGTACTATTTACCTACTCTTATGAACTTAGGATTTTTTTTTATCTTGAGATAATAACGAGGAGATACGTGTTTTGTAAATATTGCTTACAAACGACTGGGTAAATTACAGTTCCTGAAAACTTGTACGGGATATGTGCCTTTTTGATTAAATGAGTGTCATTTTAAGGGAGTAAGGTACCAACCTTAAACCCGAGAAAATAAACAGCTGTTCCCAAAAAAAAATAGACGTTTATATGTAATAAAATAAAATAATTAGAAAGCGTTTATTCGTGGTGACATTATAAGAGTTATAAAAAAAGTTACTTCCGCCAAACTGTTAAAGCAGTTTGTTGGCCGATGCAGCCCCCATATACAATTGGTATTGTTTGATTGGTATTAGTAGATACTTATTACAGTACGTCCTTCGTTTAAACTAACACGCCTTGCAATGTTTTTTTTTGTAATTAAGCGAATCTTGAATAATCTTAACTAATGTTTAGAAAAACTTATCTTTTGTCACAATACCTGTCTCGCCTTAGTCACGTTTTTAATGAACATGTTTTAAGACCTAATCACCTCTAATAGATTCGCTTCACATCACTTCTCACTAAAACCGTGAACCAATTTCTGAACTGCATTTCTGAATGTGTAAGTAATTCTATTTAGCAACTAGAACATTGATTCGACCTATTTACGATCATAAATGGCTAGAATAACTGAAATGCATTTAAGAAGGCGAAGTAAAGTAAGAGACATTTTTAATAATTTATTTCTCGTTATTTTTTGTTTAGAATTATTTTTTCTGTTTCATTAACTGAATCACTCGAGCTTGACGATTAGAATCGTTAATAAAATACGTACCAACGATTTCTGGGTGTCCAACTTTGTTGATGGTAATACAATGGGTAAACACCGCAAGGGTAACTGTCAACAACACTGTTATTTCTTTTATCCTTTGATTGGGTAAGAGCGCACTCATATTCTGGTACATAGTCACTGATAGTCGACACATAACTACGACATACTGATACGATATTTTACGACAATTCGTATATAAGCAAGTAGATTGGTACAGTCGGACGCAGGTTGGTGTTAAGTTTGAACTTGATGGACTAGCGTAGTACGGAGTTTCAATAGCGTAAGAGGCCAGCTTATACTGGTTTTGACAATAGACGTGCGCTCGACTGTATTTATTATTTATTGTCATAAGTATTTATAATCTTATTTTTTATTTTTTCATATTCTGTTTATTTATCTATCAACTAGCGACCCGGCCCGGCTTCGCTTGGGCCTATAACCTATATATTTCTCGATAAATGGACTATCCAACACAAAAAGATATTTTCAATTCGAACCAGTAGATCCTGAGATTAGCGCGTTCAACCAAACAAACAAACAAACAAACTCTTCAGCTTTATAATATTAGTATAGATACTGGCAGAGTTGGAGACCGCGTTTGGGCAAGCGTAGTGGGACACCGTGCGGCATGACGTAGCGACGATTAGAAGGTGGCTGCGAATGTATTCGGGTTGCTCACGACCGGGTTGTTAAGCAATCTCGGGGAGAGGCCTACCTTCAGCAGTGGCCGGCAATAAGCTGATATGACTAGTAGTATAATAGTTGAATCATTGTCATTTTATTTTTAACGATCTCATTCTTATCTCAAACTGCCAGAAATTACTATTATGTACAACTTGATTTTTAGTAGAATTGAAAATTGGCCCGCTGAAGGTAAATACTCGTAACCAATGATATTATATTCATTGCTCGTAACTAAAAACTTTTAAAATGTTATCCAAATCTCATTTCAGCGACAATTAATGTCATAAACGTGTCATTTGGGTAAATTGGCGGTATTTTTGACAGATTGAGACCGAGAATAAGAATTCTTCTTAACCTTTTGACAGCCACTTCAAACAACCAAACGAGTTACTACTCTATGGAATTACAAAATAAGTCTGTCATGTAGTCGTGAGCGTGGCGTGCTGGGCACATTGTAAGTTTGTCATCTATACATGACTATGGCGGTCAAAAGGGTCAAAATACAAGAATTTAAAAGAATAACTGTAGGTATAGTATTCACTACTCTAGGGCATTGCGGTTACAATATCTATGCTAAACTTTAATAGTTTCTTTCTCGCTTGACAAGCTGTAAAAATAATAATTATGGCCTAGTTATTTTGCTCACCTGAGTCAACATCAGTTTGCACGCTGCTGGAACCCTGGTACGATGTACGCACAGACACTACATATAGTAGATTATATATAATATATGGTCATGTCATATATTTTATATTGGTTTGGCACTTCCAGTATCCAGGATACTACATAATTATGTGCGTGAACACCCGAAATAAGCGACACCCGGTCCTGCCACAGACTAAAAAAGTTTTTATTTTACTTTAAATATAACTGCGTAGCCTAGTGAATAGAAATACCATCGTTAATCAATTACCTATACTTCAGATCTAACGTTCATAAAATTGCAATTGAATTTCACTTTGATATTATGTTCATTCAATTTATAATCAGATGTCTGTATAACATGGTAGTCGATTTATTGCGAAAATGTTGTTTTCAGTTGAGTTACCAAAGGTACTATACTCATATTCAAGTTGTGATTGCTAGTTATTAAGATATATAAGTATGTTTTACTGGATATTTAAGTATTTTTTTTATGTTTTAAAGAATTTTGCCTGACGTTTATAGAGGACCTTGACTTTAACTAGACAATTTTTAGGCTGCCACTGCATCCGAGCAACGCGTTTGTGATAGCTCTAGTATTGTATCTAATTAGGCATATAATTATATGTATATAATAGGAAGAGCACTAGCAACTGACTGTTTGTTTGCCAGCCAATATAACTCCCTAAAAACTCTGATCTTAATGTTTTGTAACGTTATTTTAAGTCTCTAATTTTATCATCAGCCCATTTGGACATGTCTGATCCATTGTTGATTTAATCCACACTTATCAATCTCATCAAATACACTGAAAACAAACTGACAGATTGTGCGCATATATGGATATCTATGTAGGTAAATAGGTAAGTACTTGAATGAAAACCCGTCAAGTGCGAGTGTAACTGTGAGACGTTAAAAATCAGTGGCGCGTTAGCTCATTATGTACCAGAGAAAATAAATAGGATAGTTGTGTCATCTGCCTAGCCTATATGTTCTATGTTAGGGGGGTTTTGGTTTCCGCACTTGGTCCTTAAATATGGACCATTGTACGTGAACTATGGGCGGCCGTTACTCCAACCAGCCCACCTCCCTCCAGAAGCAGATCAATTTTCCCAGTCTTCTCAGGGCGTCCACAAGGGAGTTTGGTGTTCCAAGAGTTTCCCTGCGGATCTGGGTGACGCCAGTGCACTCAAGGAGTACATGCGCTACTTTTTCTTCCGCCTCCATGCAGGCTGTGCAGCCTGCATGGAGGCGGAAGAAAAAGTAGCGCATGTAGAGGCCCTCTGATATTGATACTGATAGAGTGATACCTACCCTTAGGTATATCTGCCTAGCTTTTTCTCAACTATATGGAGTCGGACTCCGGACAGTCTGACCTCCACAACCCAGGAGGGAGTGGAGGGTATTATGGAGGGCAAGGAGCTCTATCTCATATGGGGGAAAGTTGAAAAAGTGACTAGCTTTATGCAGCAAGTAAACAGTTCTCCCGTGGGTGTCGTAAGAGGCGACTAAGGGACTTACCAGAGAATAGGCAGCAGCGTTCTCTGTGTCTTTGTAACAACCATACTGCGATCGCCAACCCGCCGGCCAAGCGTGGCGATTATGGCAAAACCCCCCTTGGGGAGGCCTATGTCCCGTAGTGGACGTCTTTGGGCTGAAATGATGATGATGAAACAGTTCTAAAACCCGCAAAAATGGAGCTTGTATAGGCACAGGGTATGGTATGAATGTAGCCATAGATTCGTGAATATAGCAGTTGTTGACGGAGTCAAGTATGCCGAGTTTGGAATTTTTTACCCGGTCGCGATTGTAGCGCCGTACCCTTATGTGGCACATTTTAACCCTCCATAATCCCTAGGTAAGACTGGTTGTCAGCCCACAGAAGTTCCTGCCAAACATTCTGGCTTCTATCGTATTTCTTATTTGAAATTAGAATTGAATTGAATACTTTTACGTTAGCGCTCTCTTGTTAGTCCTACAGACTTCTTACAGTCTTAATTGTTTCATCGCAAGTATAGTACGTGTTTTTCTTTTGTTTTATTACAGTACATAATATGGCGATCACTTTTAACATTGTTGTTCCTATTTCCTTTAGTTTAATTACAGAACCGTGTTTTCAGGACGGTAATAAAAACGCATTTTATTTTATGACAAAAAGAAAAACAAACTAGTATTGTGTGATAGCAGTTTATTAAAAACAACATGATAGTAGGTAGGTACCTACGTTTTCCAACAGCAAAAGTTACATTAAAATGCCGATTGTTTTTAATAATGTTTAATATGTAATAGTTAAGCTGTAGCCGCAGTTATTATCCATCGGGTGTAGGATGAGACGCGGGTGTTGATGTCAGGATAAAAAAGGTCGGCACAGCCATTTGCATACGAGAACACGCCAATCACAGCCCCAGAAGAGTCCAGAAGTGGACCGCCTACATCTCCCTGAAAATGACAGAATCAAATGTTATGAGAATAAGAAACCATCATTAGTTCCAGTCTAACCAAACGAATAGCAGTGCATGACGAAATTGCCAATCTGATCTCTACCACCCAGTTACTGGTTACCCGGATACCTCTTGGAGAGACTAGTTGGCAGATTTTTGAATTTCTGACTACCCGTAATGACTGTTAAAGATCTACGAATTACATGTCTGACCAGTCGCCATGCATTTCATCATCATCATTTCAGCCTTTTGCTGTCCACTGTAGCACTGCTGAACGTAGGCCTCCCCCAGAGATCGCCAACCAAACCGGTCTTGGGCAGCTCACTTCCATCCGCTGCCAGCCACCTTCTTTAAAGTGCCGCAGGGCGTCCAGTCGCCATTTAAGAGGATTGTGAGGTGCAGATACGCGGCGCGAGTAGATATTTCCAAAAGTGTTATCTGTTTCATACCTCTCGTTCTGCCTCCCTCCAGGTGAACAATACAAATACAATATGGCCCTGCCCCCCGACCCGTATCGTGCAATAGAGATTTGCAACTCTAGGAGGCAATTACCTACATTTCTTTTATGAAGTATGGTTTTGGGCGATAACGTTTTTCCCCCGCTACACCTTCACGAAATGAGACAATCTTGATGTCATTAGACAATTATGACATTACACCTTAATCAAGGTCTGTACGTATTGCATTTTAAGTTATTCAGTACAGTTTAATAAAAAAAAAAACGCTCGTGGAAGTTTTTAAGTCAAAAATGTAGATATTTCGATGATAACTTCTATTGTAGGTCTGTACGCAATATTTCTTTAAAATTAAAACGTACAGACCTAGGTTTTCATTATACCTACATTTCCAAAAAATATGAAAATTGGACTAAGAAGTTTACGGGAGGTAAAACATTACCGATTTTCGATGAAAATTTACAGCATCACAATCCTCTTAAATAATGATTACCATGTTCTGTTAATGTATATTTACCTGGCATTGACCCCTATCGCCGACGTCATGGAAGCCAGCGCAGATCATGTGGTCGCTGACGATGAACCCTGCCTCCCTGTGCCGGCTGGCGCATACCTGCTGGTCGATCAGCCACACCTCGACAGCCTGTAACCGCTCCGTTGGTGTTGGGTCACCAGTCTGTTGAATGGAGGAACAGAAAATCAAAAACTTTTTATCAAATTCGTTTGAGAATCAATCAGCACTTTCTGAACGTCCAAGGTTACAAAAGACAGTTTCTAAAACGCCTGCCTTTTACCGCTTACTAGTGTTTTAGCTGAGATGAAGAGGCGGGTGCAACAAATTCTAACTACACGCTGGTAAATGATATTTGGGAACTCTATGTTGAGGAATTTGTTCCCCAAAGAACTCAAATTCGGGATGCTTTAAGAGAGAATAATCTACTGTTTCATAAAATGTTATCGTGTTGCACAGTAAAACACGATTACATTTTAGACCAACTGAGATTTTCTACTTAGTAAAAGTATCTCTATTTGTATTCATGAAAACTTTCACCCCACTGTAAGATGCTCAGTAAAATAAAATCCAGCTTGTGTAGCTTTTAAGACAAAATTACAAACATACTTAGACACCCATAAATTTGCACCATATCTTGTGCAAAATAATGACACTTAACTTTTTGACTGCCACGTCAGAAAAGCAAATACGTGCCCTCGGCGACGAGTTAAGTTACATACTCTATGGAATTACGTATAGAAGTCTGTCATGTAGTCGTGACCGTGGCGTGCTGGACACATTTTGGTTTGTCCATGACTGTAGTCAAAAGGGTGTGTGAGGTGTCCAAATATTCGCCTTTTTTGGACAATACAAAATGGACTTTATTTTAATGAAAATAGGGTACATTTTGTATAATCCAAATAAGGCGAATATTTGCACAAATGCGCCATGTGAAGTGCCGCCTTTAAAATTCTGTAAATCACAACCAGTTTCAGAAATTCTTACCGACGTAACGCCCCATCCGACAGCTACAACGCTTTGGCGTTCTGCATATGTATAGCCGGCTCCTACGATGGAGGCTACTCCAACCAAATTGGAGAAGTTAATGGGTAGGTTTGTTCTGAGGACAGCAATGTTGTTGACCAGTCCTGTATGAATGTAGTGGTCGTGAACAGTGATGCGGTTTATGAGGTAGATGGTTCCTCCAGAGTTGGCATTGTTGGAGCCTACCCTTGCCCGCCACCAGATGGCAGGTTCAACGCTGCAACAAGAATTCCTGTTATTACGACAAAAAGACCAGGGCCTGTAGTCAAAATCCGTTTCTGTTAGCGCTAACGCCAACGGAAAAATCAAATGGTATGGAGTTGACGTTTTGCTTACCAGATGTCCTATGATGCAAATATGTCAACAGCATCACAATCTGATTTTTCCGTTGGTGTTAACGCTAACAAAATAGGGATTTTGTCTACAGGCCCAGGGTTAGTATCAAAAAGTGTGACTTGTAATTCTATTACCAATTTGTGTTTATCTGTTATTTTATAATTAGATTAGGAGCACTATCTCATCTATCTCTTATGGGGGGAAAGTTGAAAAAGGGTTTTGTGCAGTAACAGTTCCAAAACCCGCCAAAATGGCGCTAGCGTAGGCGGCACAGGATAAGGTATAAATGTAGCTAGATCGCGTAGATCCGTGAAGCAGTTGTTGCTTGAAGTAGCCGAGTAAAAAAATAATAATTAAGTAGTTATAAAAAAACAATAAGCGGGATGGGTGGTGTCTAAGTTTGCTCGTTTGTCTCGATCACTCGTCCGAGTCAACCTTTCCGATTCGGGGGTGCCCTAAGTCACAAGCTCGCTTTTGTACTTTTTATGGCAATCATATTAGTTTATTTAGGAAGTAATAGCGCATTAGCTTGCACACTAAGAATTAGTGATCATGTACTACATTTAGTGTTTAGTATATTTTTATGGTAAGGGAGCTTTGGATATATATATATCAGCCTATTGCCGTCCACTGCTGAACGTAGGCCTCTCCCAGAGATCGCCAACCAACCCGGTCTTGGGCAACCCGCATCAATCCGCTGCCAGCCACCTTTTTTAAATCGTCGGTCCATCGTGCCGCAGGGCGTCCCACACTACGCTTGCCCAAACGCGGTCTCCACTCTAGAACGTGTCTGCTCCATCTACCGTCTGTCCGTCTGCAGACAATATTTTTTGGTGGTCATTAATTTATTCCCAAAAAAATAGCGTAAAAATGATCTTACGTATGTTTACATACGTACTTGCAATGACAATAGTAGGTTACTGACATGTAACATGAGTAAGTGAGTAAAGGACGTTTCTACAATTTATTCTGAACGCTAATACTGCCTGTCAATCGCACCTGACTCATTGTTGAGCTGTCACGAGGCACGAGGCACGACCGCCTCTCTTGACCTACTAAGAACTAAATATAAACTACATAGGTACCTACATAGCAAATAGATTACGTTCAGGACATTAGCCCTCTAAGAAATTTGGACATTTAATGAATAAAGTTGATTGTCCCAATTGTGAAGTGGGGTGTTGGATGATGTACTAATTTTGGATTGTCAAAAATATGCAGTAGGTAAGCAGAGAATTATATATAATATATCAGCCTATTGCCGTGCACTGCTGAACGTAGGCATCCCCTAGAATTTAAATGAATATGAATGAATGTAATATAATAAGTATAATTTAAGTTAAATATGATGGATGTACATTTACATCAGTTCTAGCAAATCCTACGTCATCCGCTGCTGCCACTTTATTTACGATGTTCACGCATCAGTGAGGTCCTGTTACTTATAGATATATCTGATTGATATAATATAATTTAGATGTGACTTAACGGGGCTGACATGTTCACGAGAACAAAAGCCCCTAAAACAAAAGATTAAAAAAAAAATAGGTAGGTACCCAATAACATACATGTGAATACGGTATTATTGTATTTCACTATCACTATCATCAAATACTATAATCCTCCGCCGCGTTAAGTTTGTGTGCGTTCGGGCTAATCTCAAAAACTATTGTACGGCGGCAGCGACGATGCATTCGAGCGATGTTTATAAGTTGTAAACCGTACTTAAATATTACAAAATATTAATATTACCTTGTCTGTACATATTAAAATAAAAGAAGTTATGTTTGTAACGACAAATCCAAGTCGTTTTAAGACGTCTATCAGATGTAGTAGTACCCCGTAATAGACGCGATAATATTGTGCTATGTGTGGAGCCAGCCAAGACAGCACTTATACGCTAAAGTGTCTACTGCATGGCGCCATTCATTAGCGAAAGTATATTATAATATTAAGGAGTTCCTAATTGAGAAAGAATGTTTAAACTAGTTTAATTGTATAATATTTGGTCAGAGATTAAGCATTGCCACCTAACGTGGCAATGCTGCACGTCTCTTGGGTACATTTCCAGCTGACTGCGATGTGGACGAATTCTATGATGCTTTATTGTGTAAGGTTTTTGTTTTTTAGTTTAAAACTTTAGGTTTTCTTTTTTATTATTCTTGTAAATATTATGCATAAGTACTTAAAAACAATAAATTATTTCATTATTTTTTATTTATTTTATTTGCTGTTACCCATATTAACTTATCTTAATTAAATTATCTTTATCTTTACGGATGTTCATACGGTTTTCACCAATATAAAGAGCAATCATCTAGGAAGTTTACAGCTATAATTTATTAGTGCTACTTGTGGGAAGCTGGAGTACCTTTGTTGGTAGTATAATATTATAATAACAGGCGATTTCAGGTGAAGAGAACGAAATTGACCTAGCGTTAAAAATGCGCGAAAAGTTACAATTGTCGATCATCGCCAACAGCTAGATCTATTCTGGCTTTGGCTAGTATTTTGGATGATCTTTTAAATATTTAATTTGTGAGTTTCCATCTTCTCTACAAGTATAATGAAATAATAACTAATATCAATGGCAATTCAAAAATCAATTGTTAGTATTGGTTGTTTTGTTGCAGACTTCTTGAGAACTTCACTTTTACTAAACCTCTTATAACTCTGTTCTCAGATTGACAAAATTCGCAGAGTTTTCAGTAAAAGGTTGGTAATATTTACGCTATTAATTGACACCATTTTCTTCTTTTTACAACGAGGCCCAAGATACTATTTCAGTGAGGTACGACTCAGTACCCCGTGGGGTGTCCTGACTAGAATAGCACCCACCCATTTCATCCCAAGGGTATCGAAGAAGGCGACTGAGGGAAAATCCGGAAGTCGGGCAGTAGCGGCTTCAACTCCACTGCGATCCCAAGACGCCTGTCAAACGTGCCAAACAATATGGGGAAGTGTGGGGATTATGGCCTTTTTTTCAACAGTGGACGTCTTCCGGCTGATGATGATGATGACGACTCAGGTGTGGTTATACAAGAAGCCGGTGACAACCTTAATAGACAGTTGATTAAGCGTTCTTACAGACAGTAGTTATTTTAAATTGGAAATATCCGCTTCGCACATAGAGGTACATTGTCTAAACACTTTATTTTTACCAAAAGATGTTTGCTTTACTTGTCGTATAAAATAAAACCAACATCCTGAAACATAGTCGTAATTCCACTTACACTCCACTGGGACTAAAGCAGGATGCGGCTGACAAGATGGCGGATGCGGTAACGATGGATCCAACGCATTTCTGAATATAGGCTCCGTCACCCCCATTTGACAGTAGACCGGCGAGGAAAGAATAGTCAGCGATATCCGCGTCGCTCCCACCAGCTATTCTTGTATCCCAACCTAGAACAAAAGTGATGACCTATTAGGGAATTCTTAGTAGCAGGATTTGGCTGTTTATGGCAATACGTTCGCTCCTTATTACATTAGAACTTTCCTACGATTCAAGACATAATCTACTAGCGATACCGGGCAGACGTTGTCCTGCTCTTAAAATAAAAAAGTACTATATCAACTTTTATCAAACAAAAAATTAAAAAAAAAAAAATCTGCCGCTCTGTTTGTTCCATCTAATCTCTGAAACGTCTGGACAGATTTTTACGGGACTTTCATTGGCTGATACATAGCTGATGTTATAGGAGTAAAATAGGCTATTTTTATTTTAGAAATAAATAATCCCGCTGATAACTGACAATATCGCGGGCAAAGTCGCAGGCATCAGCTAGTTGATAATATATAACGACATAACGCCAACTACGACGTATGTGTCTGTATGTATGTGTGCATTTGTCTAGGTACTGCATGTATGTAACTGATGTATCCATAATAGATGTCCTGTGTGTACTATAGTCAAACCCGCGACACTCCATAGAAACGAAACGATATAATTGCCTATACTACTACTAAAATAACAGACTGTACAGATACGTGCGTGTGTGTGCGTGTCTACGCGCCGCTCGAACATAATAGCAGTTCCCAGAGCCAGTCGTTCGCGGGGTGAGGTGAGGAACGGTTTCAGAGGGAGGCGGAGCATGTCGCTACTGTACGGTAGTACTAATATTTATATGTACTGTGCTACAGTGGTGTACAATAAAGTGTGAAATATGAGTAAACCGTGCAAAAAAAACTCTACACCAGAATTTGTCCGTGGGATGTATTTACAATTTAACTAGGCGACAAAATAAAAGAAAATTTCATAAATTGTAAAACTATCGACTCATTAGTGGCTAGCTGGTTTGCAATCTGACGACAAGAAACTGATAGATAACTATCGTTTTTGTTGCGTTTTATTGAAAACGAAATAATCTGCTCTCAATTTTTCGTCAGTTTACAAACTCGCTAGATATATTATTAACTGACAGACACTGACGGTGTCTGCAATTTTCCGGTGGGATAATGTAGATTTACCTAATTTAATGTTACAACTATTTACATGATAAAAATAAAATAAAATAACATGTTGATAGGTAAATTAATGGTCAGATATATTTTACTTATTGCATAACTCAATGATGAAGAAGACATTTTAAACCTGTTTAATTTAAATGATAGGTGTTACTGAACAATATCATTCACCGTTTTTATAGTTTCCTGCTTCCTCAGTGATATTACACCTAGACACGACAAGTTGCTAAATGTTTTTTACACGCGTTAGCATTTCACGTAAGTATTGTATCATAATTTTATTCATAGAATACATCTACAAAACTCACAGGGTTCGCCACAAGGAGTCAGTTAGATTGTCCTGAGACTCAACCGTAGAAGACCAATTTCTTAAGTTTTGGTGGCATTCACTTTTAATACGTGTTTTAAAGTGAAAATTGACGCCATGAATGAAAATTTACGTCCAATGACTCTATTTTGCAACCTCGCAACTAAACCTCAAATCTCTATTTGCTATAGGAAGGTTCCGATTCCGGTTCCGGTCCTACAAAGTTACTTACTTCCATTGGCTTTATTTAAAATGGTTTGATATGAACTTTGCATAGCATAGTTTAGACGAGAATATAGTAGAGTAATTAAATAAAACACTAACCTCTGACATCAACGAAGAAATAAACTAAAAATAAAAGAGAGATCTTCCACATTTTGAGTGACTTCACTGCTTAACGAAATAGATAAGTACTAGAATTAAAAAATGCACGATAATCTAAAATATCTAAATAATTATCAACACTATCTAATTAATTATCGTCTACTTATCCGATTAACGGGTGACCTTCGAATGATTAAGTCGTTGTATAAATGGAGCGGTGAACTTTTTTAATTTAAATTGTCTTCAACAGAAATGACTGCCTCGTTGATTTTGTGGTTACAAGCATAATTGTTGAGATGCGTTGGGTTTTTCCTTTCAAATTTATCAGCAGGAGCACGATGTCTGGATTTGTACCCGGTTAAAAGCAACAGGTTGACTTTACCTCTATTATATGGGATTTGCGAAATGCTGGAGTACTTACCACCTCTACCTAATTAAAATATTATAATAATATTCTGACGTGCCGTGTGGTTCCGGCCGCGAATAGCACTATGCCATTTCTACGCGTTGGTGTCGTAGAAGAGGGTCGTGACAGAGGGATGGGCAGCAGCGTTCTTTTGAGTACCATAACACCTACTACGATCGCCAACATGCATTGGCCAAGCATGGCGATTACGGCTGAACCCCCCTTGGAGGAGACCTATGCACAGCAGTGGGCGACTAAAGGTTGACTACATGATGATGTTCTCCCGTCTGCATTTCGGTCACTGCGGCCTAACTAAATGGAGACTATGGCTAAGTATGCAGGAGTGTAAAGCACAAGTGTGTGCACAAACACAGGTGCATGCTCTTTTCCCTCACACTCCTAGTCCGATGGGGTGGCAATCCGAAACGACCGAGAAGAGATCAGGATCGCAATTCTTACTTCCCTTTGCAGACTGCCTCTCAAAAGTGACTTAAAAATGTACCTTCATCTTTTGACATTGAGCGTCGTGGTCGCTCAGATAAGATTACCTACAACTAGATTTTGAACGTTTTTAGTTCATAGGACCTACGGGTTTACGTGTTTTCTCACGCATGGATCCTACGACTTCATGCGCAACACGCAAGCAGTGGACCGAACGTGGTGAGTGCAAGCAGGCCAAAGAGGCACTTGGTCGATTGATGGCCGCTTCACGAGGCAGGCCCTCCGCCTGGCCAAACAACAGTTGCGTATGGTCACAGCCGCCATAACCAGCCATGGGTCTTTTAATAAACATCTCTTTGTCATAGGAGAGCACAGCCCACTGTGCTGAGCCTGCATGGGGGCAGACGAGACAGCAGCCTCTGTGCTTCTGAATTGCCCTGGGGTCGGTTCATACAGGGCAAAGTACTTCGATAACACAGGTAACCTACGGTAGATCGCCAGCAACGTTAAGGTGCTGCTGGCCTTTCTCGAGGAGCTGAGGTGGATCGAATGATTTACTTCCCACCTGTAGGTACCTACACAAAATACGCGCTGAGAAGAGGAGTTGCGGACGGACACCAGCGAGTTTACTGATGTGGTGATGGTCACAGTTAACGGGGCTGTCGGTAACCTTAGTGGTATACTTTCATAGCTGGTAGCTACCAAAAATGTGTTTTTAAAATTTACTTAAGTGTTAAGGTTCATTATAATGACGTTGTTTTGCAAGTTTGCAGAAATAGGGGAATATAATGGAACCGTCCTTCGTCCTCCATTGGACAGGGAGAGTCCTCTGACCAGACGAGTGTTGTACATGGTGGAATACTATTCGATGAACCTTGCCGGGTTGTTGTATATATTATCCCAGATTATGAAACAAAAGGCAGATAGACCGCACGGAACACTGAGAGTGAAGCCAAAAAAGCAAATACAAATTCAAAAGCGAATACCTACAACGCGCTTTGTGCTGTACTGACATGAGTCAGTATAGCACGAACGATGCATCGTTAAAAAAAAAACAAATAAAAATAGAAATACAAAAGTGAATAAAATCACGAGATTGTAGGTATTCTCTTTTGAATTTGTACCTCTTTGCTTTTTGGCTTCACTGTTCCGCACGGTCTATCTGCCTTTAGTTTCATAATCTGAGAATATTGTAAAGATTTCTTGACTACTGTGGTTAGTGGCGTCAGATGTTTTACATAGTTTTGCACAACTGTCCAATTAGCGGAGTCATATCAACAGTCAAGCGGTTAAGTGGTGATATATATAGATGTCGCCTGTGCCACAGAAATACTACCTCCTCTATTATCTTTTTCGCCTTTCAGTTTAGCGTTCGTGGTTTCGATTTGAAGGGTATTCAGTATAGGCGCACCATCTACCACCTTCTCATAATATAGTTTTTCTCAAGCCTTTATGTATAAACGTAAATGTTAGGAAAACAACACAAAGTATACATGTCTATGTATAATTATATAGGTACAATAAAAACTTTATTATTAAACAAAAATATAAGTTTTATTTACATATGATATTTTGACATATACCAACATAAGTATTGCAAAAATAAGTAAGTAAGTACCTACCTATAATTTTTTTCAAACATTAAAATACAAGTCAACATAAAAAAAAACGAATGAATATATTCTGCCTGACTACATGGAAAAATTACCAAAAGTTTCATTTATAATTAAGGGCGCGTATTCGATTTAGCGCAACTCAAAATCTAAACGATTGCTAGAACGGCGTAGCAGCATTGACACACACTAGTACAATACAATGGTCTGTTTGTGTGCATCAGAAAAAAAAATATGCACGAAATAAGCACGAATCATTGAAATTGATCGGCAAACGACAGCGCGCGATGTTTTACAGTGCTTTTTAAAATAATTGTCTAAAATAAATGAGCTCGTATAACGGACTGAAAAATATTCTGTATATTAATATACAGAATATTTTTCAGTCCGTTATACGAGCATAACATAACAAACATAACATTAAGCATAACATTTACTTTCAGAAAATAAATATATCAGTTATGTTTTTATTCAAATACTGGTGAAAAAAAATTGTCGAAGTGAACCGATTTTCTACTTTTTCAACATTGTTTTTTAATACATAATAGTAATATTTTCGTAATTTTGGCTCTGTTACTGTCTTTATGACTTGATCGATTCAAACATAATGGCGGCTGTGAAGTGCGCTACAGACTGCGCAGTACCCCGCCCCGCACTCCCGCTGACACGTGACATTGTTACTGCGCAACCACTTGACTCGTGTTCAGAGACGCTATAGAGTTTGAATCGTACTGTAATAAAGTATACTTTGTACATTTATCATTTATTTTTTTTATAATTTCTGTGCTTTTTTTTGCTAATGGGCTACGTTATTCCTGAGTAAAAAATACGCGGACGAGGTCGCTGGCAAAACCTAGTTTAACAATAATTTTGGCCATATTTAGGACAGTGTTTTCACTAAAAGTAAACAGCTTAGAGCAACGTTATCATGGTAGGTGATTTTTAATCACCTCTCGATCTTGTAGCGCTCAAAAATAATCACTGATGACATTTGAAGACTAATAGGTACTAGAAAGTTCGAACGCAAAATACGCGCTGATGTGTGGAGTTGCAGACACCAAGCCCGTTGTACCATACGATACCATGTTCGAACTCACTCAGAATATGTACCCAAAATATTAATTAAAAGCTTCCTCGTATTTTTATTAATTTATTGGTTATTTCATCTCTTTTGTGTAAATAAAAGTGATGAAAATAAATTAATATTAAAGTGTGCCATCTTCTTATATAAAATTGAATTTATACAAATAGAGCATTTCCTTAAAATTTCAATTCAATTTTAATTTCGTCCTCGTTACTACAAAAGCTAACTTTGCTAAGTAAAACTATTTTTTATTTCATTAGCAGCTCAACGGACTAATTAGCAGACACAATAGTAAAACAATTGACGGCGACCGTCAGGAGGCTTTTGTACGGATGAAGGGCTAAAGTTAGGCTTATGACATCAAAATCAGACATACAGAACCAAGACTCAAAATTCGTGTTTATATATCGTCATTTGTAGCAGAATAACTGAATAATTAGGTTAAAACACACGTGGGCTGTTTCAAAACTATGTAGTTAACGAAATTAAAAATAGTTAGATAGGTAATGATAAAAGTTAATTTCACTTTTCAAAATATTCCCCTCCAACCTTTCTGCACTTATGCATTCGGGTGAGTCAGCTTTCGAAATATTTAAAAAAAATATCTTGCCGAAAAATAATGGCCTAATTGCTTCGACGGCATCGTCTGC
This sequence comes from Charanyca ferruginea, assembly GCA_947361185.1. Taxonomy (NCBI): domain Eukaryota; kingdom Metazoa; phylum Arthropoda; class Insecta; order Lepidoptera; family Noctuidae; genus Charanyca; species Charanyca ferruginea. Next base: position 14,389,840 of record OX376077.1, on the reverse strand, counting down.
AGTGTTACATTACGCTAAAAGAAGGGATCCCTATTTATTCTGTGACTAACAATTTTCGGAACAACCTAGGTGTATGTAGTATCACGTCTGTATTCCTGAAAGGCAGAATCGAAATTAAAATCTTTTCAATTCGCCATTAAACTTTTAGCGGTAAGTCAGTAAGTATATCTGTATGCACAGGTCTGGGTAAGCCCGTTACTGTATCAATCTGCTGTTGAGGTTGTGGTTGTCTTCTGAAGCTGTTTCTAATAACGACGGCTCTCCGGTATGTCCACTCGCGGTTTCTCTTGGGTAAGCAAGATGCAGCAATGAGGAAAACGAAGAGGGTGCCGAAGAAAGACCATAAAAGGACTGCAGCGGTCCCTGAAAAAAGGTTAGAAATCAGTGATCTTGAGATGATTTACTGGCTCCTATCATCAGCATCATTATGAATGACGAGTGCTTGATTGAGCTCATAAAGAAAGGCGATGTGACGGGTGGGATTGCCCTTCGGCAAAAGTTATGAAGTTTGATAGGAAAAATTTTTGGTCCCCAATTTTTAACACTTGTGGGATGTTTTTTTATTAACTCAACGACTGTCGGGCGAAAGTTTTGAAGGTGAAACCTCCGCTGCTTATGTCGGACTGTGTAACATAAGACATTCGAAAGGTTGATCTTCCCTAATGCTACTAGTATATGTTCGTTTTAATGAGCTCTCGTGCCAAATGAAATCGCTTCTGGATCCTGTGGTTTAAACAGTGCGTTGTCAATGTATTTAAGATTTATATCTCGAGTTAGGAGATGGTGCATCAGATGATTCTAACAACACTTAAATCTGTCAGTGTTTAATTTTTAAGAACACTTTGCGATCAGTAATCCTAAATTACACCTGCCATGTTACCTCTTCACCGCCTTTGGTTGACCGTCTGCCTATTATTAAGTTTTGTTTCATTAAGTTTAAGTAAATAAATATTATCATGTTGGTACTTAAAAAAACATAATAATACATTATGTTTTTTTAAGTAGTAAAAATACTTACTAGACAGTCCACGCGTGTGTGTCTCCTCCTCCTCGAAGTCCCAAGTGGTAGTCATGGACAGCTCCTCTTCTTGCCCAAAGACCTTGGCGATCACCGTCCAAGAACGTACATCAGATTCGTATGTAGGGTATTGAATGGTGAGGGCACAGGTAAAGTATGATCCATTTATTTCGACAACATAATTGGCAGGAGACTTCTCGTAGCGAAAACCTGCATCAAATATCCTGATTTAAACATAAAATCAAATAATTTAAGTATAGCGCAGATTCTCTCATAATAGGCTACGATGAGCCTGGCATAGTTTTATAAGATTAAATGGCTCTAAATTAAAATAAAGAGAACAAAAAAACATAAAATCGCCGTGTGGTGCCGGCCGCGAATAGCACCACCCCATTTCCACCCGAGGTTGTCGTAGAAGGCGACAGAGGGTTATTGACCAGAGGATGGGCAGCAGCGTCCTTCTGAGTACCTACACCTACTGCGATCGCCAACCTGCATCGGCCATGCATTGCGATTACGGCTAAACCCCGCTTTGGGGAGACCTATGCCCAGCAGTGGGCGTGAAAAGGTTGACATGATGATGATGATGAAACATAAATTGTATGTCGTGATGATCAAGTGGTTAAGGCACCCGCCTCTCATGCACGAGGTTGTGGGTTCGCAACCGACGTTGATCGATTGGTGTGGTAGCTTTGGCTGATCGACGGATACCGTTCGACTAACCAATATATCGATTGTCGGTCGATGGCATCGGTCGATGTTGATCGATTAACCGCGGCTATAATCCATCAGTAATAATAATCAAGCAGCTTGATCGACCGGTTGTTCTAGTAGAAACTATCGATCGACGTCGACTAATCCATTCTACCATCGATAGATGCCGTCGATCGACGATCGATCGATTGGTCTGGTAGTCGTGATGAACAAGTGATTAAGGCACCCGCCTCTCTTGCACGAGTTTGTGGGTTCGCAATTAGGCACGAGAAAGTACCAATGTGACTTTTTCAATTACATATTTATTTTAATCTTTGACCTTACTGACTTCATTTAAGTCTGAAATCGCCAATCCGCTTTGAGCAAACGTGGTATACTCGTGCTTTCTTTGTATAAATAGATGTCTTTGCCCTGCTGTGGGACAAATTAAGGACTGGTGTTATTATACTAGAGATAGTGACAATGATTTCAGGAAATAATAATAATAATAATAATAATAAGTTTATTTGTCATCATATAGTACATACAAGAGTAATGTAAACACAGACATAGCACTTATAAAAACAAAGGTCAAGCAGATAGATTAATGTCCCCCATGCTAGGAAAATCCTGTGTTATGGGGGGCATCCAACCGTCCAATTGGTGTGTTAAACAATGATGTTTTTAAAAGTAGATAAATGCAAGCAAAATTCTGGTACTGTACTAACGATACCTAGTTAAATAATTCCAAAATCTGAAACCAACAAACTTAGTGTAATGTAAATTGTATTTGCGTGAGAGTAGTGAAATGTGTGTGAGGAGGTGAGTGAAGTGAGATGTGTGGTGTGTGGTGTAGAGTTGTGTAGAGTTGTGTAGATTGGTAAGAGGGAGACCAAAGAGATAAAAGTGACGAGTACGCTAGGTATAATAGTTATAATGATTGACGATTACATAAATAAGGGTTTGATCAGCTCCTCTGTATCATCATAGTCAAGCGACATTAGGTATTCCTTGACTTTGTGTTTGCATTGATACGCGTTTAGCGAGTGGATGTTAATTTTTTTGTGCAATTTGTTGTAAAGCAGAGAGCTCAAGAATCGACTGTGACGTTGTGCAAAGGTTGAGTTTACTAGGACTTTAGGACAAGCAGGGATTGGTCTTCTTCGAATGGGCCTGGAGGTGTCTGGAGGTGAAAGAGTAGCGTGTTTACGAATTACTGTGCGGAGAATGAACATCTGTCTTACTGTTAAGGATTTGTGATCTGAGTATAATTGAAGTGTCGGATAGCGGAGAGGTTTTCCCAGGAGAACTTTGATCACGGCACGTTGGGCGCGCTCTACTTCTATGATCGTAGTCTTCGCAGTTCCTCCCCAGGCAGTGATGCAGTAGCCTACAATCGATTCGCAAAGTGCGCTGTAAACCATATTTAAGGTACTAATGTGAGCCGATAGTCTCAGTTTTTTGAATACAAATATGAGCTTTCTGATGCGCGATGACAGAGATTGCAGATGGGTCTTCCATGATAGACAGGCATCGAGTTGGAGTCCGAGATATTTTACCACCGGAACTCTGTTCAAGGTAGGACACGCACAGTTCCGAGATGGGATGTTACATTTGTGTACCTTCACTATGATTGAGTGTTCGGCAGGTTGAGTTGAGGGTCGAGAGCTGAACGTGACCAAATTGGTTTTGTCGACATTTAAAATGAGGCTATTATTGGACAGCCAGAGAGTAATCTGCCTTAATATTGCTTCTGCAGTGTCTATTGTGGTCTGCCAGTCATGATCGTATACTGCAATTGCAGTGTCGTCAGCATAAGCTACTATATATGCTGAAGGATGTGAGAGCTCACAGAGTTCATTCACGTAGATGGAGAAGAGAAGAGGACTTATCAGACTTCCTTGTGGTACACCGAACTCTATGGACTCCACCCCACTAATAACATCGGCTACCTTAACACACTGTGTTCGGTCAGAGAGGAAGCTCTTGAATATATCGAGAGCAGCGCCACGCACCCCAATCGATTCCAGCCTAGAAAGGAGAATAGGGACAGAGACAGTGTCAAATGCCTTCGAGAGGTCCAGGAATATACCCAGACACTTATACTTATTGTCAATTTTATCCACGACACAATTAAGTAGTGCCGACACAGCATCTTCGGTGGATACGCCCTTACGAAATCCGAATTGATTTTGTGAGATGAGCTTGAATTTGTTTACATAGTTATTAAGATTTTTGTATAGAATTCTTTCCAAAATTTTCGAGATAGCTGGTAGCACCGAGATTGGACGATAATTGTTGACACTGCCTCTATCACCTGACTTGAAGATGGGATGGACTAGGGCGCGTTTAAGGGCTCTTGGGAATACGCCTGTACGCAAACATAGGTTGCAAATGTGAGTTATAGGGGGTACTAGGATATGGCAAGTAGATTTTAATAACTTAGGAGGGATACCGTCCCAACCAGAAGCACTATCCGAGCGAAGCTCCTTGATTATAAGCTCGACCTCCTCCTCAGACGTTTCTAGTAAGACCAACGAATTCGGCATAGATCGTGTTTTTTTGAAGAATGATTGAGAGCAGTTTTGGAAGTGTGTGATTTTGTTCGCTAGGTTCCTGCCAACTTGCGTGAAATAACAATTTACTGAGTCCGCTGATTCTATAGGCGAATGGCAGAGCTTCAGCAGTTCAGTAGGTAAGGGCGGTTTGTGTTTGGTATGTGTTATTTTCCTGATAGTCTCCCACATCCTTTTTGGGTTATTCTTAGCTTTTAAAAATTCTTGTTTCTCATACGCAATTTTTAATTTTTTTAAAAGATTATTGCAAAAATTGCGATAGCGTAGGTATGTGAGTCTGAGAATTAAGTTTTCGGGTTCTTTTTTAGTTTTTCTATGCATTCTGTCCCGGTTGCGTATGCACCGCAACAAACCGACGGTAATCCAGGGCTTAATGATTCTTATTTTGCAGGGGATTGTTCTATGAATAGTATTTTTGGCTACAATGGCCGATAATATACCAATCAGATCGTTCGTTGCCAAGTTAGGGTCGTTCATTGTGAGGATTTTAGAGAAATCGTAGCATTCGATGTCTTTTATTGCTTTTGAGAGGTCTAAACGAGATGATATAAATTTGTGTGTTTTTGTTACTGGTTTGCAAGACTCGAGACTCAATAAAACGCTAGAATGATCGGTGATAGTGGTTTCGAGTACTAAAGTGGTCGCTCTATTATTGGTTTTTAGTAAAATATGATCCAAGCAGCTGTTTAGTCGGGTTGGAAGCTGATGTGCTGGTAGAAGACCGTGAGATGCGACTAAATTGAGATATTGTTGCGAACGGGGATCGGTGCTATTTGGACATATATTTATATTAATATCACCAATCACCGCCGTAGTGTGGTAGTTCTTATAATCAAGAAGTACGTTCTGGAGACTATCTAGGAAGTTATCAATGTTTTTAGTTGACGGTGATCTATAAAGTGCGATTACTGCCAGTTTACTTTCGATGGTACATATAATACAGCTGGAGTCAGAAAATTGCGGAAATCTTCCTGGAGTTTTTTTTCAAGATATTGTTTTCTAATTTTTAACTTATTCTATTATACAAAGTATAACTGAATGTACTGTAAACCCTAAAATAAGTAATTGTACTCATCATTATGAACAACTACATATTACAATGGAACTAACCCTGAAATTATGGAAAAAAAGCATCAACTGATCCATACATTCATGTCCACGTAGTTCAACAAAATGTATGGATTAACCTTTTTTGGATTTTCAGTCTATTCAATCACACCCTGAGTACAGTTAGGGAATGGAAAAATTCCAGACGATAGCTACAATAACACTATTCCTGCATTCATCATCAGCCGGTAGACGTCCACTGTTGAATAAAGGTCTCCCCCATATAACGCCACAAAAAGCGACATCCTGCCGCCTGCATCTACTGGTTACCCGACCTTGACGATGTCGTCGGTCCATCTGGAGTAAGGACTGCCACCGCTGCTTCATCCAGTTCGTGGTCTCCACTCGAGAACCTTTATTCCCTATCGGTTTCGACATGCCTCACTGCGTGACTCTCAGCTTCTCTAGGAGGCCAGCAGTTAAGGACTACGGTACGTTTCTATGCCATATGTCATCACTGGCAACACACACTGGTTATAAACCTTGTTAATTCCTACGTTGTAAACGAACAATTCAAAGAAGTACATGTAGATTCCTAGAAAATTTTACAGATGCAAGATACTTTCGTGATGCTTTTAAGGATGCGTAGTGCTTAGCAAGCGGTTTGGTTTTAAACCGAAGCTTGTTTAGCTTTTGTTTTCTTATTTACTTATACAAAATGTAAAGAACCAATATTCTAAATGGCAATAAAACAAATGTGACTAAAAGAGTTATGAATATAAATGTGGATTGATGGAGAGGGAGAGGCAGGTCAAAGAAAAAATGGATGGATTGTGTGAAGAATCTTATGAAAGAAAAGGGAGTCAGTAACAGTATGACGGTTGACAGGATGGAATGGAAGAAAAAAATGTGTTTCGCCGACTCCAAATGACATGGGTCATGGCCGTCATTGGTAGGAAGACGATGATGATTGTCTCAAGATAATCCAGTTCTTATGACAAATGAAAAGAATTGATTGATGCCTTTCTGTTCAAAAGACCTCAATCTGGCAGTCAGCTTCTTGCACACTACAGCGTTTTGCTCACCTAGTCCGTCGCTGCGCACAAATCTGCAGTAGTCCACTATTGGCTGATTCCGTATCTTTAAGTACAATACCACGGAATTACCCTCCCACACGTAATTTAACCGCATGCGCTCTGTAACATATAAATACCTCCTGTAGGTACACATTCGGATATCTATGGGACACATGTACCAAATTCCACATGCCCAAATTCTGTGAACACCAGGCTACAAACGACAGCTAACAAATTAATATTGAATTGTTTTTGCCCGTGACATTGTGAAGATTTCAAAATGATCCCACGGAATTATTACTATTAAACATCTATACATATCAATAATGAAAGTAATTTAAAACTTGCACACTCTTACCGTAGACCTCAACAGGGAAAAAGACTCTCCGCTCTTCAAGATTTTCGGACGATTGTAGTGCCACATTGCAACTCCACTCGCTAGAGTTCGTTGGCCAAATGCTATTGAACTTGATCCCGCATTCTCCTGCGTCGAAACCGTTGCCGACGTACTCGTAGCTGGCTAATGAGGTTGCTGCAAAAAACAGGAGCTATTTAGTTAGCATTTTGTACCACTGTTGGGCGAAAGCCTCTCAAAACGACTTCCAAGACTGTCCACCTTTTGCAATCGACGTCTTCGTATAACTTAGAAACCTGTCCAGAGTGCTGTTTTGTAAAAAAATCTCCTATTTGGTACAGTGAGCTTCGAGTGAGCACATTGAGTGCTATTCTGTAAAAATCTTCCGCGGGTGAGTTTAGGACAAGTGAGTTTTGCAATAAGTTTGATGACAGGACACCGCAAGCTAAACATCATCATCATATCAGCCTATTGCCGTCCACTGCTAAACGTAGCCCTCGCTTAGAGTTCGCCAACCAATCTCAGCACTAGCTTAGGTGATACTCACACGACGCCTCGCACCGAAGCGGCAGGTGGTGAAGCGGATCTCACGTCGCATAGGCATGTATGTAAACCGCTGATGCCTAACACACGTACACCGCCTGGCCGTACGGACCAGCGGCGCTCACGTCGCCATAGCCTAGGCCTTCCGCAGCGGTAAGGTAATAACTTGAGTTTGCACTGCTGATCGTCATAAAATATTCGCGTGGTCTATCTCGACAGCGATGTCCTCCTACGTCCTGGGTAGACAACTTTTAACCAACTCCTACACGTTGTTACCAAGGCCAACGCTGCAGACGATTTACAGACTTGATTTACAAAACCCAGGCTAAGTTTACATGTGTAATACTCACAGGGAGAAACATTGAATACAGTTCCGTCCGGTGCCCAGAAGTAGCAGTAGCGAATAGCGGCGTCTATGGCGCATGTCATCGTCAGTGCGTCGCCTACCAAACCAGCAATGCGTGTAGATGTGCTTCTCAATACCGGCTCTGATAAGTAAATCATAATTATTAATGTATTGCTTTTAATGTTTTCTTGGTAGAGGTTTTCAAAATAGAAATAAGATTGGAGCTGCAAAAGTGTCGGAGACCTACAAGATATTAGACAAACTGCAACATCTTTACCGTCCCGCGCTTTCTGATTTTGATCATCTAATTTTGCTGTTGACTGTACCACTCCCGCTGCCTTATTACGTCCACCGTCGCCCGTGGACCATGGGAGTATCACGTATGAATTTACCAAGCTATAGTTACAATGCTGGTCCAGTTAACGAAATACCTCAAACCTTGATCCTCCATCTCTAAAGCATGATACAGTGATACTAGGGAATAGGGACAAACACATACATGGCCTGGATCTAACAATTTGCTAGAGAATAAAGTATGAAGTTGATATAATATTAAGAGAAGTACCAATGGGAGCTATCGATAGCTAAGGGACAAAATATAACTACACCTTTCTATTTACTTAAAGAGACATTTGGAGGAACCAACCTGTATCGTAAATAGCACCAGGATTGCCCAGCATTGTCCCGGTGACGGTGAAGAAATCATAGCTGGGGACTTGTATGTTGTTTATGTTTACGGCACAGCGCCATATGCCTGGTAGCTCCAAGGAAGGCATTAACAAGCGAAGTGCACAGCTGTGGTGTTCCGCATAAGATTCGTAACTATAGGACAAAACAATAATATTTTGTAGTATTCAATGACAACACATGCCAAATTAAAGCCCAGCCATTTTAATTCTTTGAAGATAGATTAAGTTTATGATAATGTCAAGCTGTTGGCCTGGCTGTCATTCGTAGATCTTTCTCTTCGTCGTTATGTGTAGTCAGAAGCCAGAAAGTCTGACAACCAGTCTTACCATAGGGTATCGTGTTACCCAGTTATTAGGTTGTAGAGGTCGGATAGGCAGTCGCTCCATGTAAAAGAATGGTATTCAGCTGCATCCGGTGAGACTAGAAGCCGACCCCAACATAGTTGGGAAAAGGCGACGCAGATGACGATGAAGTTCGTGATAATGTGCTCATGACACAGCACTTGATCATAAGATTTTTGAATGATAAGTCCTCGTCTCCACATACCTGTCTTTTGCTGTTCCCGACAGGGTTCTTTTGGCAAATGATTACCACCTATGCCTACATTGTGGATTGCAATAAAGAATTGAGTATTGAGTATTGAACAAACATAACCTCATTCTTAATCAATAATTAGCTTACCTCTTAGCTTGTTCTTATTCTTATCCTACCCACCTACCTACCCATACCTACGGTGTAACATATTCTTACCCAATAATTTCTGACTTCTGTAATAAGGAGTTCCTGCCTACCCTTACTTTCAATGACTTACTTCTATAACTATTACTATCTTTATCAGAAAATCATCAGAGAACAATTAAGTACCATGTCCACAAGTTTTAATAGGAACTAACCGTATTGCCCCGGCGGCGGTGGCGTATTCCTGGTGAGACCACTCACCACGGCTGGCGATAAAGTCCGTCCCGTTAGGGTCGCGAAATACGCAACTTTGGACCTCGTACACTACTGGCACAGAACACGTCACTATCACCGATAAACCACTCTTCTCCACCCTCGATGTAACTACTGGCTTGACGTCTGAAACCAATTGTGGTATCCAGCAAAAAAATATTAATTCTCTCTTAAAATAAATGCATGCATGCATGCAGCAATCAGCATGCATGCATTTATTTATATGGTTAATTAAAACGGTAAAATATCAATTACATTTATTATGAAAGGGAGCGGAGGGCTCTGTCCGTGCGTGCGAATATGATAGCCCGCAGGTTTGCACGTTGTACTGCCGACGTGAAGGTCTTCAAAGCATTCTGCACGTGCAGCTTGTGGGAGAAATATTCGCAGGCGTCGTATGGAGCCCTTAGTGTCCAATTCAATAACGCATTCAGAAAACTGATGGAGCTGCCAAGGCGTTGCAGTGCGTCAGGGATTTTTGCGGCGGCGCGTGTACTGTTTTTATGCTACAATGCGCAAGCGCGCGGCATCGCTAGAAGCACGGGTCACGGCCAGCTCCAACATGGTTTTGAATATGATAGCTGACAGAGTGGACTGTCCGTATATAGTTCACTGCTGTAGTCTACATGCACCGTCCTATAGCATTAATTACTATCATTTAGGTGTAGGAATTTTGTTACTTACCCCATATGGGTTTTTTAGTTTATATGTTATAGGTTTTCTTTGATTAATAATATAAAATAAAGAAACAAAATAAAGGTTTTATAAACAATATTGAAAAAACATTAACAATAATGATAAAAATTTCATAGTAAAATTAAATTTAAAAAAAAGTAACATGAAACAGTGGACACCCTCGCATTCTCGCATACTCTCTCACAGAATGCCAGACGTACATTCATAGTTTTATTCCATCCATCCGCAAACACATCACATTCAGGATTGTCACTCAGGAGGGGGTTGAGCATTCATGATTTCTTAGCCTGAAGAAGTGGTACAATTAAGAACACAAATTATGTGTTTCGATGGAAAACAGATACAAGATTTCATCAGTTCCTGCAACGTTATAAAGTAGTTGTAAAATATTACATACCTTTTAGCACGTTCACGTGTATTATGTCTTTATGAGCGGAAACTGTGCCGGGAATAGAAAACCATATGTGCCACTTTCCTGTCTGGTCCAGTGTTACTCTGTCATGCAAAATTCTGCACTGACCAAATCCGTCGAACACAGTGTTCTCTTGGTTATCCACCAGCTTGCAGTACACTGCATCTTCAGGACCAACAGTAACGTTGACTACACTGCCCACTTTCCATACCAATGTTTCTATGAAGATTTTATACGGATTATTATTAGTGCTAGAAGTCTTATATATATATAATAATATTAGAGGTCATCACACACACGGCCATCTGACTCCAACTTAGGCAGAGCCTAAACTATGGGTGTCAGACAGCTGATATACGTATACAAATATATAAATAGATACGTATATTTATAAACAACACAGGCAAACACAAGTCACACAAATGTTTGCCCTGGGCGGGATTCGAACCCGCGACCCAGTGCTTCGAAGGCAGATACACTACCACCTAGGCTACGGAGCCGTCATATTTTGGAAATGGACGAATCAAACAACAATAGGACATTGGTACAACTTGCACAATTATAGAAACTAATCAAAAATGGCGGTAAATTATAAAGAAATGAGAGAACGTGTACAAGCTCCACCATTCTATTTTTATTCCATCCCAGATTTGAATACGTCATTTTAATTTGATTTAAGGCCAGTTACAGTGCTCTACCGACCGCCGGTGCGTACGTTCGGTCCTGACGGTACGCATTAACCGACCGTCAGTTTGTATCATTCAGTACTCTCCTGACCAACAAACTGATTGGAGTCATACACTCACACACGTATACTTGTTTATGTTCTGACATCCGTACAGTCGGTCCACCGATCGGTGCAGCACTGAACGCATTCATTTGTTTCCCTACAAATCCATAGCGCGTCGATCGACCGACGGGACGCATGCGGACGCAGTCGACCGACGGTCCCCGTACGCAGTGCGTAGCAATATACGCATGCGTACGGTCTGTCCAGTACTGTACGATTTATGAATTTTCATATAAATGGCAACCGCGTCCCGCGCTTCCCCTGGGTGTCGTAAAAGGCGACTAAAGGACTTACCAGAGAATGGGCAGCAGCGTTCTCTGTGCCTTTGTAACTAACATACTGCGATCGCCAATCCGCCTGCCAAGCCGATTATGGCACCCCCCCCCCCCCCCCCCTTGGGGAGGCCTATGTCCAGCATTGGTCGTCTTTAGGCTGAAACAGGCTGAAATGATGATGACATAACACGAGCAGCTCGTGGCTAAGTTAAAGCCGTACAGATCGATCGGTCAAAGGTTAAGCTACGCTAGCCGCGGTCGGTCTGTGGATGGGTGGCCATCCCTTTCATACCGAGTTCCCTCCGTGCCTCGGAAAGCACGTAAAGCCGTTGGTATCGGTTGTCATTTGTGGATCTTTGGCAGTCGTTATGGGTAGTCAGAAGCCAGAAAGTCTGACAACCAGTCTTGTCATGGGGTATCGAGTTACCCAGTAACTGGGTTGTGGAGGTCCGATAGGCAGTCGCTCCATGTAAAACATTGGTATTCAGCTGCATCCGATTAGACTGGAAACCGACCACAATATAGTTGGGAAAAGGCTAGGCAGATGATGAACGTTATATTATAACACCAGATTCAATTGATTGGAGGAAACAGATGTTCGAATTGAGTTGTTTATTCTGTATTAACTTTATTTTATTCAGAAATATCTACTGGTTTCTAAGTAAGCTTCAACTATTTCTGACGACATTAATATTTACTTATCTCTTTTGGTGACTGTACAATTGAAAACTCTACATCGTTGTCACGTGCCCAAAGGGCACTAGCACTGACAGCATTGCACAAGTAAAATGTTATTTGTTTTGTTTTCAAATTATAATTTAATCATATCCCATAGAGCTACATAAGTTTAATTGTTGAGATTTACATTCAAATAAAGAAATGCACTTACCTTGGCCAGAAACGCAGACAAAAACTAAAAATAAAACAAAGAACTTCGACATTTCGTATCACTTCACTGTCTGACCAACTATACGTACTTACTTAACAAAACCACGTGCTACAATCTAGAATTCTGCATCATTATCTTATCGTTAGCCGAATAAAATCGATTGATAAAGTATCTGTATTTTTTTAGTATAGCTCCAGTATGTTTGCGGAAGCCAGGGCAGACGGCTTATATACAGTATACTATACTGTATACTTTATATACAGTATATAAAGAGGCTCCAACAGCATCCTACAGGTGACACTAGGTCATTGCGGATAAATAAGACTCAAATATCCTGAAAACGTTTATTCAAGGTCAAATTTTGTAACTTGTAACTATTATGGACATGGTCTGAATAAAGGTATTATAATTCATTACAGTGTTTTACATGAAGTGACTGCCAATTTGACCTCCACAACCCAGTTTCTGGGAATCAGGATACCTACTTCTTGCTAAGACTGGTTGTTAGTTGTTCTACCTTATGACTACATATAACGACTGTTAAAGATCTACAAATGACAGCGGCTTAACGTGCTTTCCGAGGCATGGAGTAGTCTCGGGATCAAATGGATCCCATCTACGGACAGACTGCGGCAAGCGTAGAAAGTAAAAGAAAGAAAGAAAATCCATTCATTTACGAGAAAGTGACGCATATACTAAACATTACACAACAGGCGCGAAATCACGGCGCGGCGCTGGTTTTCAGCCTAACGGCTCATTCACGACCTTACCGCTGTGAGCGGCAGCTAAGTGCGGGGCGACGAGCGGTAAGATCTAATGTATAGAAATGTATGAAGCACGCCACGAGTCGCCGCTCAGCGAAAACGTGCACGGTTTTCTCGTCGTACTCAGTCGCTAGTTTTCAACATTCTCGCTGCCCACCGCGCCGCTCTCCGCTAAGACCGAAATCGTGAACAGGCCGAAAGCCGACGTCGCTGTCTCGGAGCAATTAATAAAACGTAATTTACTTATTATGGCACATAAGAATAAATATCTACACAGTCTGTGGACACGAAAAGACGCTGTTTCGGCACGGCACCCACAAAGAATATTAAAATAGTATTTAAATATTTAAATAAAACAACAAAAACCAATAATATAGAAAGACAATAGACAATAATTACATAACAATTAAATTAATTTGTGGCAACATTTCGACACGTCCTGAGCCAAAGACAAAATAGACAGGAGAGTAGAGTTTGCAACTTGTGTAACGATTTGACAAATGAATTAAGTATGTGGGCAGAAAATGGCGTCATGTAGCTTAACCATAATGACCGGTCGATCCGCACGGGTGTTAGTTAGCCACAAGCTCCTCCTAGCTAAGTACTTAGTAAGCATCGATACATATCTTAAAGTCCCGCGCTTAGACATGTTTGTCCAGGCTAAATAATGTATGTAAAGTATGACCCATTTATTTCGACGAAATAGTTGGCATGAGCGTTCTCGGTGCGAAAACCTGCATCAAATATCTACATTTAAACATAATGCACATGATGGCCCAGTTGGTGTTGGTGTGATTCTGTAAGACCTTATTCTAATCTTCGAATCTGAATACGTTGTGAGTTTCTTGATTGGCATCATTGAGTTATATGTACACAACTCAATGATTGGCATTCTAAAAACTCGGTTGATAATTCGAATTTACACTAGCGCCACCCTTGCGAACGTGTCAGCGAGTTGAACAAAATTGACAGGGAGAGTTTGACAGATGTAGTATATTGACAGATGTAGAAGTATGAGATGACGTAAGAAGTGGCATTCTATAAGGTAATTTCCTCGTCACTTCGACGCTCACTTCGCACTCGAATTCGATTCAAAGTGTCAAAAATACGAATTAAGTATGTAAGCAGAAAATGGCGTCATGTAGCTTAACCATAATGACCAGTCGATCCGCACGGGTGTTAGTTAGCCACGAGCTCCTCCTAGCTAAGTAGTAAGCATCGATACATATCTTAAAGTCTCGCGCTTAGACATGTTTGTCCAGGCTAAATAATGTATGAAACTGCTCTCCAATTTTCTAGGACAATAATCAAACATATTCGCGGCCAAATCTAGTAAAACACATGTTTTTTTTGGTTTATTAGTTCTTGCAATAAGTTACTAAAATGCAAGTAACTCAGTTACTTTATGCGGCATTTGCGTTTGAAATATTTTTTTTAATGCTAATTACTGACGAAATCTAACAGTCTTCTTAGAACTTGATCTCATTTCTGGTTAAAGGGGATGCGCCAAAGTAGCCCGCGAAATTAAATTTTTCTTACGTTTTTTGCAATTTGCAGGTCTTCAGGTTATATTATAATGTAATAAAAAACATTGTTATAACGATATTTATTTAAAAAATAAAAAACATCCACATAACTCGCCAAGTTAGAAACGCTCGTAAAGTTCACATTTTCATTAAACGGGCACATTGCGCCAATTATAAACACTTTTTCCATGGGAAAGACTTTATTTTCCATTTTAAATAATAAACTTGTTCATAACATTTCCTAACAAAGTGGCTAACAATTTCCGGAACAACCTAGGTATGTACGCCTGTTTTCCTAAAAGGCAGAATCGAAATTACAATATTTTCAATTCCCCATTAAGCTTTTTGCGGTAAGTCAGAAAGTATATCAGTAGGTTTGGGCAAGCTCGTTACTGTATCATTCATCTGTTGAGGTTTTGGTTGTCTTCTGAAGCTGTTCCTAATAACGACGACTCTCTGGTATGTCCACTCGCGGTTCTTCTTGGGTAAGCAAGACACAGCAATGAGGAACACGAAGAGGGTGCCGAAGAAAGACCATAAAAGGACTGCACCGGTCCCTGGAGAAAAAAGTTACAAATCAGTGATTTTGGGATTATTTACTGGCGCCTATCATCAGCATTATATCAATGACGGGTGCTTGATTGTGCTCATAAAGAAAGGCGATATGTCGGGTGGAATTGCCCATCGGCAAAAATTATGAAGTTCGATAGGAATAATTTTTCATCCCCTATTTTTAAAACCAGCTGGGATGTTTTTTTGAAAATTCTTCCTCAATACTTGTGTATGTCCGTTATAATGAGCTCTTACACAAAATGTAATGCTTCTGGATCCTGAGGTTTATTCTTTACGTTGCGTGTTAGTAAATCTTACGCTTAATGTTATATATCTTAGTTAGGTGATCGTGCTTCAGATGATTCTAACAGCACTAAAATCATCTGTCAGTGTTTAATTTTTCAGAACACTTTGTGATCAGTAATCCTAAATCGCACCTGCCATGTTACCTCCTCACCAGCTTTGGTTGACCGTCTCATGTTTTGTTGCATTAAGTTTAAATAAATAAATATGATCATGTTAGTGTATTATTATGGTTTTTTAAGTAGTAAAAATATTTACTAGACAGTCCTCGCGTGTGTGTATACGTCTCCTCCTCTTCGAAGTCCCAAGTGGTAGTCATGGACAGTTCCTCTTCTTGCCCAAAGACCTTTGCGATCACCGTCCAAGAGCGTACGTCAGATTCGAATATAGGGTTTCGAATGGTGAGGGCACAGGTAAAGTATGACCCATTTATTTCGACGAAATAGTTGGCATGAGCGTTCTCGGAGCGAAAACCTGCATCAAATAGCTACATTTAAACGTAATGCACATGATGGCCCAGTTAAGCCCAGGAGTATGATTCTGTTAGACCTCATTCATCTGAATACGTTGTGAGTTTCTTGATTGACATTCTAAAAACTCGGTTGATAATTCGAATTTACACTAGCGCCACCCTTGCGAACGTGTCAGCGAGTTGAACTAAATTGACAGGGAGAGTTTGACAGATAAAGTATGAGATGACGTAAGAAGTGGCACTCTATAAGGTAATTTCCCCGTCACGACGCTCACTTCGCACTCGAACCATCGGGTTCGAGTGCGAAGGGAGAGGAAGGTCAAAGAAACTATGAATAGATTGTATGAAGATCGTTATGATAGAAAAGGGAGTCAGTGACAGACAACATGACGGACAGAATGGGAGAAAAATTGGTGTTGCACCAACTTCAAGTAACATAGGGACGTGGGTAAAAAAACGAGCATCTCATCTCATCTCTCATCTCATCTTTGGAGCGTCTGAAGATGATCTAGTTCTTATGACAAACGAAGAGATTTGTTGCCTTTCTATTCAGAAGGCATAAATGTAGCAGTCAGTTTCTTGCTCCCTTCAGTGTTTTGCTCACCTAGTCCATCGCTGCGCACGAATCTGCAGTAGTCCACTATTGGCCGATTCCGTATCTTTAAGTACAATACAACGGAATTGCCCTCCCACACGTAAATCAACCGCATGCGCTCTGCAAACAATATAATATACCTCCTTTAGGTATGGTATGTAGTGACGCCAGCACATCAAGCCATACCAAACTGTCAAATTTTCCCAATTGAACATGAACCTTATCCTTTTGTAATACGGTTGAAAATGTACAAAAGAAATTTGACAGATTGTTGTAGCTTTTATGTGCTGGAGTCTGTACATAAGTACAATATTTCACAACGAAACCGAATTCTGAGAATACTGAACTACAAACGACAATTAATAAATTAATATTGAATTCCTTTTGTCCGCGACATTGTGCTGATTTCAGAATTATCCCACGGGAAAACCAAAACAGGATAAAATTTGTCCTATGTGTTAAGTTGGATCTATATGTGAGCCAAATTTCCGCTGATTTCGCTCAGCCATTTAAACTTAAAAACAGCCATCTATCTTCACAAACATTTGCATTTATTAAGACTTAGGTACCTACTAGGATAGCCTGTTATTACTATTAAACGTCGATATAGAAGTAATAATATTATATACAATTCCAAGCAAAAAAGGCAGGGCAGCTCAAAGGGGAATAAAAAACTCGTCCACATCGCTGCCAACGGGACACGTGTTCAACAGACTGACAGCATTGCCACGTTGTATGGCAATGCTGATTCTTAGACCTAAGAATGGACCAGCCTTCGGGTCACGTGAAGAGAAGTATGAAGTTATTTTCAACCGACTTCAAAAAGAAGGAGGTTCTCAATTCGTCTGTATGTTTTTTATTAAACAGTCACACTCTTACCGTAGACCTCAACAGGGAAAAAGGCTCCCTGCTCTTCAAAATTCTCGGACGATTGTAGTCCCACATTGCAGCTCCACTCGCTAGAGTTCGTTGGCCAAATGCTATTGAACTTGATCCCGCATTCTCCTGCGTCGAAACCATTGCCGACGTACTCGTAGCTGGCTGATGAGGTGGCTGCAAAAAACGGGTAAGTAAAATATGATATAATTACAAAATCTCTAATATTTACAAGATATAACAACTGATTCTATAATTTTGTTTCATTTAGTGATCAGTTAATATAATAAACGATTGATATAATTTTAAAATACCTAATTTTTATAAGCATAAACTCAAACTCAAACTCAAAATCATTTATTTCAAATAAACCATTTACAGGTACTTTTGGATTGTCAGAGTCAGTCAGTCAGAAAGTAAGACTGCGTGGAGTCGGTTTTGCAGCGATTCGTTTCTGTCACTAACTTTTGAAGAACATATTGAATTTTTAAGACAATACTTTAGCGTGGCGCAGTAGATTTGCAGATCATGCCTAGTAACATTATGCGAATTCAATTTATCTTGAAAGCTAATTTATTTTGCCAAAATAAATTAGCTTTCAAGAGAATTTTGAAAATAAAAAATATATGGCAAAGTATTATAATGGCAAAACCAATTATGCCAAACTGGTTATGCCAAAGTATATTAGGAAAAAGAACATAATGCGAAAAGAAGGGATCCCTTTCTAACCTAACCTATCTGAGTCGGATTGCTCTGAACGGGGTGTAAATTATAATTATGATATTAATATATATTTGAAACGATAGACTGATTTTCGATTAAATAAACGTTATATCCAATAACGTTATACGAAATAAGTTTTAGAGTATATAAAATGTTATATGTAAAGAAATTATACCAACAGTTGGGATATCTCACGTTTATTATATCTTGTGAACGTTATTGAACTGAAAATATACCAAATAACTTTAAATGATATGAGACGCACCCGCAAAAAACAGGAGCTATTTAGTTAGCATTTTGTACCACGGTTGGACAAAAGCCGCTCCAAACTACTTCCAAAACTTTCCATCTTTTGCAATCGACGTCCACGTTTAACCTTGAAATATGTCCAGAGTGCTGTTTTGTAAAAAAAAACCCTCTATTAGGTACAGTGAGCTTGGGGTGAGCTCACCTTCAGTGATATCTTGCAAAAATCTCCCTCAGGTGAGTTTAGAACAAGTAAATTTAGCATTACGTTTGATGACAGCTCACCACAAGCTCAACATCATCATCATATCAGCCTATTTCCGTCCACTGCTGAACGTAGTTCTCCCTCAGAGATTCCAATCCGAGCACCAGCTCACTTAATCTAAATTCAAGCAGAGATTTTTACATAAAAGCACTGCAGCTGATCGTCATAAAATCTTCATGCAGTAAACCTCGGCAGCGATGTCCTCCTTCGTCCTGGGAAGATAACTTTTACACATCTCTTCCACGTTAGTACCAATCTAACGCTGATCGACCTGCTTTACAAAAATCAGACTAAGTAATACTCACAGGGAGAAACATTGAATACAGTTCCGTCCGGTGCCCAGAAGTAGCAGTAGCGAATAGCGGCGTCTATGGCGCATGTCATTGTCAGTGTGTCGCCTTCCAAACCAGTGATGCGTGCTGATGTGCTGCTCAATACCGGCTCTGGTAAGTAAATCATAATTCTAAGACTTGGTAGATCTTTTCAAAGTCGAAATAAGAATGGAAAAGCAAAAAAGTTCGGAGACCTACAAGATATTAGACAAACCGCAACATCTTTACCGCCACATTCGATCTACGCAGTCGGCGTTTGCTGCAGTTTGCAACACCTGACGTCACTCAATTCTCCATTGCAAGTAATTTGTTCCACCTTAGACCACATCATCACTTAAAAATCGGTGAGGTGAGTTACGGTCAAACGCAAACTTATTAGAATATAGAAAAAATAAATATCGAACATTCGTGATTACACCAAAGTTGAGCCCACTATAGCAACATCCGACTAATGCTCCCGTCGGAAGAACCCCGTCCCGCGTGCACGTTTTACCACCCCCGCTGTTTTATACGTCCCCGTCGCTCGCGGACCATGGGAGTATTACGTACGAATTTGCCAAGATATAGTTACAATGCCCGTCCAGGGGTGTGATTCCGTAAGACCTCATTCTAAACTTCGAATCTGAATCCGCTGTGAGTTTCTTGATTGGCATTCTAAAAACTCGGTTGAAAATTCGAATTTACACCTGCGCCACCCTTGCGAGCGTGTCAGCGAGTTGAACTAAATTGACAGGGAGATTTTGCCAGATAAAGTTTGAGATGACGTAAGAAGTGGCATTCTGTAAGGTAATTTCCCCGTCACTTCGGCGCTCACTTCGCACTCGAACCCGATTCAAAGTGTCAAATATATCAAGGTCATTTTGAACCATGCGAAGTGAGAGTGAATAGCGATGCGAGATGCGATTCGAGTTGTTGTTTGAATTTTACAGAATCGACCTACAGCTGTCGAAACCTCAAACCTTGATCCTCTATTAGGGACCAACACATAGATGGTCTCGTTGTAACAATTTGTAAATAAGAAAAAAAAAAAAGAAAAAAAAAAGTAATAATTTGGAATAATGTTAAGAGAAGCAACAATGGTAGGTATAGATAGTCCAGTTACTCGTATTAATAAAGTCAAGATACAATTTATTAATAGTTTTCTATTTATTAAAAGAGACATTTGGAGGAACCAACCTGTATTGTAAATAGCACTAGTATTGTCCAGCATTGACCCGTTGATGGTGATGAAATCATAGCTCGGGTCTTGCGTGTTGTTTATGTTTACGGCACAGCGCCATATGCCTGGTTGCTCTAAGGAAGGCATTAACAACCGAAGAGTACAGGTGTGGTGTTCAGCATATGCTTCATAACTATATGACAAAACAAATAATATTTTGTGGTATTGAATGATAACACATGCCGGATTTTGTTGGTCAAATTAAAGCTCCCAGTCATTTTAATTCGTTAAATATATGGTCGGTATGTTCATGATAATGTAAAGCTGTTGGTCCCGGTTGTCATTCGTTATGCGTAGTCAGAAGCCAGAAAGTCTGACAACCAGTCTAACCAAAGGGTATCGTGTTATCTCCACAACCCAGTTACTGGGAATTGGGTTGTGGAGGTACACACAGGCAGATAGGCAGTCGTTCCATTTAAAACAATGGTATTCAGCTGCATCCGGCTAGACTGGAAGCCGACCCCTACATAGTTAGGAAAAGACTACGCAGATAATGATGAAGTTCAAGATAATGTGCTCATCTCACACCACTACCAACCTACCTACCTACGTTCGAAGATTTTCTTACTATCGCCTTAGATCCTATAATTTCTGTATTTTGCCTACCCTTAGTTACTTTCAATAACTTACTCCTGTAATTATTTTGAACTCAAATTATGAAACAAAGGGCTTAGATTATGAAAGATAGACTTTATGGAACACGAGAGTGTAGCCAAAAAAGCAAATACAAATTTAAAAGCATACCCACAAACTCGTGATTGTATTTGCTTTTGAATTTGTTTTTGTATTTTTTACAAGTTTTTTTTTTTAACGATGCCGCGTTTCGTGCTGTACTGACTCGTGTCAGTACGGCACGAAACGCGTTGTAAGTATTCGTTTTTGAATTTGTATTTGCTTTTTTGGCTTCACTCTCAATGTTACACGCGGTCTATCTGCCTTTTGTTTCATAATCTAAATGTTCGAAAATACAAATTACAAAAAATATAAATTTCCCCGCCTGCGCACAGTGGACTGATATTTAACCGTAGAAGACTTAGGAATAAAAAAAACTTATTGATTTAAAAAAATATATTACGCAAATGAAATCTACTATCAAATACAATTTAACCATTTCCCTGTCCCATGACCACATACGATTCACGTGGATTGTTTAGCTATTGTGTCTGCTTCGCGGACAGTGAAAGTGATAATATTGGTCTATGACTTTTTCTTTTTCTTTACTTTTTATGAGTTGGTTTTTACCTCGAGCAGAGGCTAAGCATTTACGTATCAATGCAGCCAGTCTCTTGGGCACATTTCCAGTTGACGACGATGTGGAGGAACCGAGGAAGTTTTTGATGTGTTATTATATTAGTTTTTTTTGTTTAATAGTTATTGGTTTTTCTTTTTTATTATACGGTTAAATATTGTACACAAAATATAATAATATTGAATAAAAATCCTTGCTATAGTGTGGCAGAAAAGGCTAAAAAAATGTTTTTTAACGCTATGAATATTAAAAGCTTTTTCTGTATGAAGAAAAACAATAAGTATTCATGAATATCTTGCAATTGTCAAGTTTTCTCAAACAACGGATTGATGATTTGAATAGTACAAATTATTAATCTATTTTTGCTTCTAATCTGGTGTCGCGATATTTTGCGATATTTGGAGATCTACGGAGTGTTTCTTTTAAGTTGGCGAACAGGTGGAATATCGGAATCCATAAGAGATAGAGATAGTGTTCATGGAGCTTCTTGCTTGTATTTGTCCATAGAAACCTACTGTTTGGAACAAGCAGCTAGCTTCAACTTTCGGACAGACTGACTGACTCTGACAATTGAAAAGTACCGGTAAATGGTTAATTTGAAATAATTGATTTTGAGTTTGAGTTTGATATTAGAAAACTTTTTTTTTAAACTTTAGTTCTTCTTTAATATTATCAATTTTGGCATATTATTTTTTTTGGTCAAGTGTGAGTTTTCCATAGGAATGAGTGAAATCCACCAATATTTTATTTTATTGTTATTCGACTCGGTTTTGTGTAACGATCATTTCATTGTATCAGAAGAAAAAAATCTGGACGGACAAGTTGGTAAAATTTTGCAAAATAATTTTTCATACAATTTCATATTATCAATACGTACATCAAAGTTGAATTTGACTATATTTTGCAATACAATTCAAATCCAAAGTTTAGAAAATAATCATACAATATTGATAATACCTAATGGGTTAGTGAAAAAAGTCACAATGCATAAAAGCATTGTTATTACTCGTACAAGTAGTATTATAGTATGTAGATTTCAAAAATACACAAACGAATCCTTAAGGCCTTACTTTTTGATTTCGCTCCACTGTGCGGCGTATGCTTCCTGGTGAACCCACTCACCACGGCTGGCGACAAGGTTCTTCCCGTTAGGGTCGCGAAATACGCAGCTTAGAACCTCGTGCACTACTGGCACAGAACACGTCACTATCACCGATGAATCACTCTTCTCCACCCTCGATGTAACTACTGGCTTGACGTCTGAAATAAATTGTGGTACGGTATCTGGTAAAACGGATACACGCCAACATGCATCGGCCAAGCATGCCAATTACGGCTAAACCCCCCTTGGGGGAGACCTATGCCCAGCAGTGGGCGTGAAAAGGTTGACATGATGATGATGATCCCCCGTGGGGTCTCTGGGCTAGAATAGCACACCCCCATTCCATCCCGAGGGTGTCGTCAAAGGCGACTAAGGGAAAATCCGGAAGTCGGGCAGCAGCGGCTTCCGTGTACTTAACAACTTCACTGCGATCCCCAAGAGGCCTGCCAAGCGTGGGGATTATGGCAACCCTCCTCCCCCTTTCCCCTGAGGAGGCCTTTGTTCAACAGTGGACGTTTTGCGACTGATGATGATGATAATCTGGTAAAAAATATGAATTCTTCACGATTTCTTTGCCTGAAGAAATGGTACAATTCAAAACACAAAATGATGTGTTTCGTTGTAAAACAGAGCCTATAACGTTATAAAGTACTCGTAAAATATTACATACCTTGTAACACGTCTACGCGTATTAAGACATAAGGAGTGACAACTGTGCCGGGAGTGAAAAACCACATGTGCCATATTCCTTTCTGGTCCAGTGTTACTCTGTCATGTAAAATTCTGCACTGACCAAATCCGTCGAAGACAGTATTCTGCTTGCTATCCTCCAGCTTGCAGTACACTGCATTTTCAGGACCAACAGTAACATTGACTGCACTGCCCACTTTCCATACAAATGTCTCTACGAAGATTTAATACGAATTATTGTTAGTGTTAGAAGTCTGAACATGATAATTAATAACAATATATATATGAGGAGATCACACACACGGCCATCAGACTCTAAATTAGGCAGAGCCTGAACTATGGGTGTCAGACAGCTGATATACATACACAAATATATATATAGATACGTATATAATTATATAAACAAAAATAATAGTTTAAAAAAACTAAAAACACGCTTTTTATAGATATATTACATATTTAATTCTTTTAAATGTTGTAAATAAGATGAATAAATCATATTTATAGATATAGATATAACCAAACTAAAAAGTAAAAAACAAATAATAGTTTAAAAAAACTAAAAACACGCTTTTTAATAGAAAACCAAACTAAAAAATAGAAAATAAATTTTAATAAATTTAAATTAAGAAAAGTGTTAAAAAATTCAATAAATATAAATTAATAATAATGTGAATTATAAAAAAAATATTTTATTTTTAAAAAAGCGTGGGGTGCTTTTTAAGATATTATCAAAATGATAATCACTCTACTCATATCTGTCAATAAAATATTTATAACTATTGACACCATGCACCCCACGCTTTTTTTTAAATAAAATATTTTCATAAAATTTATTCATCTTATTTACAACATTTAAAAGAATTAAATATGTAATATATCTATAAATATTATGTACATTTATTCTACCAGGGGCGCTTGTGCAGTACCTTCCTAGTATATAATAGCTGTTCTTTCGGCAACTAATTTTGAAGGTTTTTTTTTTTGTTTTTTTGTTTTCTTTTTAATAATTTTATCAAATTAGTGTATTGTCATCGGTCCTCGATAAATCTACAAAGTTTGAACGAAATCTGGCCGTTTAAAGTGGGTCCAAATCGCGCCCAAAGAAGTCGGTTACAAACAAACATACAGGTGAAGCTAATAAAAAGCGTGTAACAACAAGACACAAGCCAAACACAAATGCTCATCACACAAATGTTTGCCCTGGGCGGGATTCGAACCCGAGACCCGGGCAGATACACTAGGTACCACCGGAGGCAGATACACTACCACCTAGACTACAGAGGCGCGTCATTTTGTGGATATGAACGAATGAAGCAACATTATGACTGAGTTGGTAGGTATAACTTGCACAATTATAGAAACTAATTAAAAATGGCGGCCAATTATAAAAAAAAGTGAGAGAACGTGATAAGATTCTCTATTTCCTTTTTGTTTCTTTAATGGCATGTGCATAGCTCTTAGATTCTGGGTGCACTTTGGGGTTGCAGCGAGTAGGCTTAGGTAGGACTTGGTAAGAATTATTTTGACTACCATATATACCATCCCAGATTTGAATACGTCATTTTAATTTGATAAATAATGCTGTGACGTAGGTTGGTATGACGAACGTTATTATTGTTTGTTTTTTTTTTAATTGTTACATAATACCAGAATTCAACAACAAAACTTACTTAAAATAATAATAATATTATGTACAGAGGCCAGCACATCAAGCTACAACAATCTGTAAAATATCTTAAATAGATTTTCAACTTTATCTTATAAGGATAATGTACATATTCAATTGGAAAAAAATGACAGTTTAGTATGATCTGATGTGCTGGCGTCTGTACAATAAAAAGTTCATTAAAAAATTCGTCAACATCGTTGTTAATGGGAAACGTATCCAAAAGGCTGACGACGTTTTGTTTGGTTTTCAAAATAGATTTTAACCATATCCCACAGCTACGTAAGTTCAACAGTTAAGGTTTACACGCATAAAAAAGCGCACTTACCATAAACTTGGCCAGAAACGCAGACAAAAATTAAAAATAAAACAAAGAACTTCATCATTTTGTATCACTTTAGTGTCTGACCAATTATACGTACCCAATTGAACAAAACCACGTGCTACAATCTAAAATTCTGCATCATTATCTTATCATCAGCCGAATAAAATCGATTGATAGGGTATCTATATTTTTTTAGTACAGGTCCAGTATGTTTGCGGAAGCCAGGGCAGGCGGCTTGCATGCCGTCATGTGCAAGCAGGTCGGTCCGGGGCAGCACTAACAGTATTCTACAGGTCATAGCGGATAAACAGGATTCAAATACCTATCGTGAAGTTTATTCGTGCTCTTGCAACTACTACTATTTGTATAAAAACAAATTATTAAGGATCATCATCATCTGCCCAGCCTTTTCCCAACTACATTGGGGTCGGCTTCCAGTCTAAATGGATGCAGCTGAATACCAGTGTTTTACATGGAGCCATTGCTTATCGGACCGCCATAACCCAGTTACTGGGTACCACGATACCCCTTAGTAAGACTGGTTGTCAGACTTTCTGGCTTCTGACTACCCATAACGACTGCCAAAGATCTACAAATGACGGCCGGGACCAACGGCTTTACGTGCTTTCCGAGGCACGGAGGGAACTCGGTATGAAAGGGGTGGTCACCCATCCACAGACCGACCGCGGCTAGCGTAACTTAACCTTTGACCGATCTGTACGGCTTCAACGTAGTCATGAGCTTCTCCACGTGTAATTATTAAGGATATGGTCTGAAATTATTGCGTACTCACCATACCACTGGCCATACCCCTGTTGGTATGGTGGGGCTAAAACTATACCACTCACCTAACCTAACCCAAATAATTCGCCAATAGAGAGGATCTGGCGCTCGGTGACCGCTACCACGGCACCGCTCGCTTTGCTCTCTCGCTTTTATGGTCACATTGGTAACAGTTCTTTGGTAACTTCACGGGAAGATATGGGATGGTGCTGTTCTTTACGTCCGTATATTAAGTATAAGTATATTAAGTATGGAAGTATGGATTAGTACCGTAGTTCTTAGAAATGTTTCTCCGAACGGTCCGAATTGATGTCTGAAACTACTCCACGGATTCACATTATGGTTTTCAGCAATAGAATGAGGAATTATCTAGGACAATCATTTATAAACAAAACATATTTGCGGCCAAATCTAGTTAAACACTAACAATAATTTGGTTCTTGGTTCTTGCAATAAGTTTTTAAAACGCAATTAATTAGGTAGTTACTTTATGCGGCATTTATGTTTGGTGCACATCTTTTTTATATGCTAAGTTAATAATATCCAGTTAATATCCTTAGAACTTGATCTCATTTCTAGTTAAGGGCAGCACGACGCATTTAAATTTTCTTACGTTTTTAGCAATTTGCAGCTCAGTATCAGGTTATCAGGTTGTACATAATAAAAAAATGATTCGCGAGAGTAACAAATATGTATTTACAGAGTTATAAAAATAAAAATCATCAACATAATTACGTAATACTCCACGTTAGAAAAGCTCCTAAAGGTCATATTTTCATTAAATATGCACATTGCGCCCTTAAGAGCGCCATTCCCCATCGGCTGAACTTTAACACGAGCATGATTGAGAAACTTTTTGTTTCATCCAACGCAATTTTCGAAAACCATCGCTCGTGAGTGAGAACGCGATAATATCGCATTGGCGCGCGAAGATTTTACAAAACTGGTTCCAAAAAATGCGTGTTTTTGAAAAAGCCTTCTTTACTAGTTTTTGGTTAAAATTATGTCCTTACAACAAGTGCAAGGCTTTTATGAAGCTATTTTTTTTACTTTATTAATGTATGATGTATGAGTGCATTATGAACGGCCAAAGTTCAGATAAAAATTGTGCAAAAAAGCTGATTTTCGGACGTGTTTTCTAAAGATGTTTATCAAAAAAGTTGTTTTTTCGTTACGTAGGAAGGAACATAGATATTAACCACAAGATACCAGTTTGTTAAAAATATTTCGAGGAAAATTTGTTATAACGCCGTAATCACGTACGAGCGCTTGTATGTCAACTATGACGGAATGGGCGCTCTTAAATACTACAAACATTCTTCCAATTAAAACACTTTTTCCTTGGGAAATACTTTATTTTCCATTTTTATGAATAAACTTGTTCATAACACTCTCGTTTTTCCATTAATTTTTTTGCGGCAAGTCTGTGAGTATATCAGTGTGTACAGGCTGTGGTTGTTTCCTGAAGCTGTTCCTTATATGGACTGCTCTCTCGTACGTCCACTTGCGGTTCTTTTTTGGTATGAGGGAGATGGCAGCGAAGGCCAGTAACAAGCACAAGATGCTGAAGAAAATCCAAACCATAATTCCCATGAACGCTGAAACAAAAAAAAATGTTGGAAATTAGTCAACTTCAGGTTAATATTTTATCTGTGATCTTCGGAGTATTATGTTGTGGTGACGTCACTAAGTTCAGAGCATTAAATGCTCTTTCAGTAAATCATATCTGTATTTGTGTATAGGTACATTGTGTAATGAGTACACTTCAAAAATATTGATTACTTATATTTGTATACATATACACAAATCCCAAAGAAATAGATATGATTTTTTTTTCTATCCGAATACAACGGAAAAAAGTAAAAAAAAATATCGGGTTAACTTTTAATACTAACAAAAAATAAATAACACCAGCCTGTAACTGTCCCACTGCAGGGCAAAGGCCTCTTCTCATACAGAGAAGGGCACGAGTTTGTAATAAAAAAAAACAAATGAACGAGTGTCAAGGTAATCACGAGAATTGATATGTAACCCTGTGAGCTCGTATCAGTACCAGTCTCACGCACACATGAACAACAAGTCTTACGATGACGTCCTCTGATGCTTACGCCTTACGTGTCCAAGAAGCTTATAGATGAAAGTGGAAGCAACACACTAAATACCTAATGAAACCAACTGTGGACAGACACTCTCTTTCTGAATGCATACGTAAGAACGAGACAGTGATGTGTTTTCTTTATCTTATGTATGCATTCAGAAAGAGAGTGTCTGCCCACAGTTGGTTTCACTTAGGTGTTTAGTGTTGCCTCCATTTTTATCTATAAGTTTCTTGTACGTGTCTGATGCTTGAAGTCTCAGCTAGCTACAGTGTACCCAGAGTTAAAATGTTTACACATAAATAAATAATAAATACTTACTATTATTACTCATGAATGGCGATGGTGTCAAAGTGGAAGTCATGGACAACTCCCCATCTACTCCAATGGCCTTGGCGAACACCGTCCAAGGACGCAGATCCTCGGATGTGGGACTCGGAATGTTGAGGGAGCAGATACCGTGTTGCATCTCATACGAGTCCAAGATGTACTCGTAAGGCACTTGGTCGGATGTGAAAGCTGCGACAAATAGATAATAGGTAATTACAGTTTCATGTCAATTATGGAGGGTGTGTCCGTTAAAATGTGTCACATAAGGGTGGTGCTACAATCTGATATTATGAACATTTCCTGGGTGTGATTCTGTAAGACCTCATTCTAAACTTTGAATCTGAAGCCGCTGTGAGTTTCTTGATTGGCATTCTAAAAACTCGGTTGATAATTAGAATAGCGCCACCCTTGCGAGCGTGTCAGCGAGTTGAACTAATTATGATTTGTTATATATTTATATATATATTATTATTTTATATATCTTAGCATTATGTATTTATATAAGTATATATTAATATTTACTTAAATGTATGTGTATTATTATTTAATATTATAGGTTAGTTAGATAAGGCACATATATACTTTTTCTCTTTCTTTTCTCACACACTATTGTCTACGTTTCTTTTTCATTTCTCCTTTTGCAGGTCTGCTGGCAGAAATTTCTTAAGAAATAAGCAGTACCTTTGTACTCAAATTTTATAATGTTTTTTTTTTTCCTGTGTTGTCTACTGTGTGTACATAGTAAAATAAATAAATAACAAATAAATAAATTGACAGGGAGATTTTGACAGATAAAGTATGAAATGACGTAAGAAGTGGCATTCTGTAAGGTAATTTCCTTCCCCGAGGAACCCGATTCAAAGTGTCAAATAAATCAAGGTCATTTTGAACCTTATGCGAAGTGAGAGTGAATAGCGATGTGAGATGCGGGTTGTTGATGGAATTTTACAAAATCAACCTACTGTATTTATTAAGCGTGCGCCAAATGTGAACTACAGTGGTTGCTTGAAGCAACGTACTTAGTTGAAAACCTTAGGGTAGCCCGCGAAATTCAAATATTCTTAGGGTGTTTTTCAATTTTCAGCTTAGTCTGTGGTCGGAAATTCATCAAGATAAGGTAAGAATAGTAATAATAATAGGACGACACGGTTGACATTTGTCGGGCATGCCACCGACCGGGAGAATCAATCCGACACATTGAGACACCAGAACAGTCCCAAAATCGACAGCAACAGTATCTGGTCTCACAACAGACTGTGGAGACACCAGAACAGTCCCAATATCTCTGGATGCTCTCATTTAGCTAACGGAGACTTGAGTCTCCGTATGAAAGTGCATAGACACAACCTTTATAGCTAGGATTATCCACTAGCAATTTGCTCTTAGGAGCGTGTATTCGATTCATGACGAAAACTTCATGTTTTTGCGTTTTGCCCAGAGCAATATCGTAATGATGTGAGCAGATTATTTAAAGACAATGACAGTTTTAAAAATATTAAGTCTTGATTTAGGGAGCTACAGAGTAAAAGTATAATTTTTTATTATGGTTTTTAAAGCACAGACAATCCTTTCATAGCGTAAAGGTTATGTTTATTATACAGAATATTTTTCAGTGCGTTAAACGAACTCATTTAATTTAGACAATTATTTTAAAAAGCACTGTAAAACATCGCGCGCTGTCGTTTGCCGATCAATTTCAATGATTTGTGCTTATTTCGTGCGTATTTTTTTTTTCTGATGCACACAAACAGACCATTGTATTGTACTAGTGTGTGTCAATGCTGCTACGCCGTTTTAGCAATCGTTTTGATTTTGAGTTGCACTAAATCGAATACGCGCTCTTAAATACAGACTTGTGGAATCGGAAGTACTACGTACTACTAGGTATATGACCGACCCAGTTCTTGAAAATGGCAATATCACGTTGTATTGGGATTGATCTATCATCACTGACAGGGCTATTGTTGCCAATAAGCCTGACATAGTGGTGATAGATCAGAGCGTTGCACAATGATTGTCGATATAGCGGCTCCACATGACGATGAGAATCTCGTGAAAGCTGAGATAGATAAACAAATTAGATACCGATGTTATTATAATTGTCCTAATACATATAATTTTATTATTACCATATAATACATATACAACCAGATACTTAACGGAAAATTGTAAAAAGCGTAAGAATATTTGAATTTTGCGGGCCACCCCAGAATTTTCACCTTTAAAAGCGCGTATTGGTGATTGGACTATCTAGGTATGTAATCCTTAATTTTACAAGTTTTTTAAGTCAATAACATTCCAAGTTGATAGCTGTATGTAGTTCTTGACAAATGTAAAGAGTTGCTGCCTTTCTGTTCAGCGGAAGACAATGTTCAGTATTTTGCTCACCTAGTCCATCGATGCGTACAAATCTGCAGTAGTCCAGCTTGGGTGCGTTTCGAATCGAGAAGTACAACGTCAAGGCGTTGCCATGCCAGCCCTGGTACACATACATGGGCTCTACAACAAAACATAAATAACTTTACACTTTTATTCTCCCAAGGAGTAGGCAGACATGTTAGTAAGTCCTTAGATAGATTGTTTATGGCAACACAGGATGATTATTTTTAGTCTGTGTTAGAATAAACGTCAAAATCTAGCGATCAAGGTAGGTACAATACGGTCAACGTAACTTGGCGCGTCTGAAGTTAGCTGTTTGGCTGCGCAATGGAACTTTTAGGAGCGAAATTGTCTACTGCGCAGCTAATCGGCTAACTTCAGACGCGCCAAGTTACGTTGACCGTACTGTACGTTGCGTTTTTAAACTGTAATAACTTATAGGTACAGTGAGTAATAAAAATCGTTAACCGTGAAGAGCACAGCAATATATTTTATATACGCTGAAGAAATTTTAATAGCATTCTACTTACTGTCGACGTTAACATATAAGTTTAGTCTCTGTTCTTGAGGACTGTCAAACAGTCCAACATTGCAGCTCCAATCTCCACTGTCATTGTGATAGATGTTATTGAACCTGATGCCGCATTCTCCCGCGTCGAGACCTTTGCCGATGTATTCGTATTCTGGTG
This sequence comes from Charanyca ferruginea, assembly GCA_947361185.1. Taxonomy (NCBI): domain Eukaryota; kingdom Metazoa; phylum Arthropoda; class Insecta; order Lepidoptera; family Noctuidae; genus Charanyca; species Charanyca ferruginea. The sequence continues at coordinate 14,358,298 of OX376077.1, read as the reverse complement.
ATAAGGTTGCTGCAAAGTAGAGAAACAAAGGTTCTTTTAGAGTCAAAACATGTGCATTTCATATTACGTCATCGTATTTCTACTCTCATGCCGTTCTTTTCAGGATTATCGCAGCATGTCTTCTTCCATTTTTACAACTTTATTAACCATTGGTAAAAGTCTTTTGTTTTAATAAAAAAAATAGTTTCTTAATAAAAATGGAATCTACTATTTATAAACAACAAAAACTTGTCAAAATCATCATCAGGTTTGCCTTTCCCCAACTATGTTGGATTGCTTTCCAGTCTAACTAGATCCAGCTGCACTACAATGTTTTACATGGAGCGACTACATGTCTTACCTTCACTACCCAGTTATTGGGTAACACGATTTCTTTTATTAGGACTAGTTGCCAAACTTTCTGGCTTCTGTGTACCCATGACACTGTCAACGGCCTACGAATGACCGGAACCAACGGCTTTACGTGCTTTCCGAGGCACGGGGATCTTAAAATGAAGGCTTTTACTTAGCTACGAGCCCTAACAACCATCAAAAAGTTGATGAATCAATTTATTTATTTATTTACTAGCGACCCGCTTCGTATCAGCGAGCGTGTTGAGCTTTTCATGCAAAATGACCACCCAAATTCCCGTTTTTTCAGTGGATTAAAAAAAAATGATTCGTATAAACCCTGTCATGACAATTACGACCATAACAAAAGAAAATGATGCTAAATTTCAATTAAATGATAAAAAGATAAAATATATTTTATTTGTAAAACATGAGTATACACAGCTTTACTATAAAGCTGTGTAAGATGTTGGGGTATAACTTAGTCTATATGTTTTGCCATAGAATATGGCTTACAAAGTTAAAAGTTGTTTAAATATAAGTACACAAGTAGACAAAAACTAAAAGGATCTACCTATCTAAATAATGAATCTGTAACAAAACATAGCAAGTCAAGTCAAGTGATGATCTTTCATATATTGATGTTTATGTCGTCTGAAGAAGGATATTGAATGTTGGGTGACTACTATTTATTGATGAAAACGAACATTCCAGTTTACCCGTCCACGATTTGCCTGCGATAGAAAAGCTACGCTTACAGGCTAATGTAATACTCACAGGGTCCAACGCTGATGACGGTTCCGTTCGGCGCCCTGAAGTAGCAGTAGCGAACAGGGGTGTTTATGTAGCAGGACATTGTCAGTGCATCGCCTTCTATGCCCTCTAATGAACGCAATGTGCTCCTCAATTCCGGATCTGTTAATTACATTTATTTTTGTTTTAGTGATAGTGAGCTATTCTATAGCTATTTCAAAAATGAATATGAAAATGAAAATTGTCGTCCTGTGATGTCGTGTCTATTATGCTGCGACTACATTAGCGAGCGAAGAATCGTGTCGCGTTGGCAAGCTAAAGCATCGTGTATGGGCATACGCGAAGTTCTTGTCTACATTTGGTGGGCGAAGATTCATCGTGCCGGTTTGTGTGTTCTCTGTTCTGCGGCTTAGACGTGGGCTGTCATTCAAAATGGAGGAAGTAACGTAGGTGTAGCCACCCAAACGAATATTGTTGCGACAAATCCTTTTGGTGCGCGCCAGATTACCGACAGTGCCCCGATAGTACATCGCCTTCGCCGGAATATTACACATTGCAACGATCTACCCCGCCACACTCATCGCTTTAATACGAATATTCGCCGTAGCCCGCTAATGTAGCCCTAACATTATTGATTGAACACCACTAAAATTACATTTAAAACCTGAAAAAGTATGAGGAATTTGATTTCAATAAAAATATTGTAATAGCCATAAGTACTGGTGGTGGCATTCATATGAAATTGATTAAAAAAACAAATACCTATCGTACATTACACAAAGAAATATAAACAATGGTGTCTATTATATTTATGACTCATGAATACGGAACTATATAGCTTCTGTCCACGACTTCGTCGGCATGAATGTCGGTTATCGCGGTTGTAGACGAAGTCGCAGACTAAAAAGTAGCCTATATCCTATCTTGTAGTTAGAGCTTTGTCTATACCAAATATCATTAACATCGGTTCAGTAATTTAGCCGTGATATCGTAATAAACAAACCACTCACTTTCATGTTTAATGTCATTGATATGGATTGATGATTAAAAATATCAGTTTTAAAAACTATTATTAAAGTAGGTCAATGCTCTACTAGTTAGATAAAGATTATTATTTAAACGATTACTTATTACACAACCTTACACACTTTAGTACGTAACTGTCCAATCAAACATTAAAATAAATATGGTATAGCGGAAGGCCTAATAGATGCCTGAAGACGATGGCGAAATATAGCCATAAAATCAAGCAAATCAGATGATTTTATTATTATAAAAGTAGAAGTCTCTGGAAATAAGTAAGTAAGTACCTAATTTAAAAGTATCAAGATAAGTCCATCCTGTATACGACTATCATGCACAGAATTGTAAAATAAATAAATATACAAAAAAAGTACGTAACACAGCAAGATAGAATATAGTTATCAACAAAGCCGAAATAGAAATAATTTTATTATAGAACTTTTAAGTTAAATTACTAAGCAACAGAGCTCATATTATCAATACATTATCAGTTGAATTGAGATGATTTTATTTGTAATGTTATGTAAGCTTGGAGACGTCGTCATGTGCAGCTGCAAGTTGGTAACATTGAAGAAACAAGATCTGAATTCGATAAAAAACGTGATGCCCTCAAATCTCGATAGCCATAATTTATAAGGAAATGGGAAGTACTGTATAATGTGTACGATTTGTGCTCGAAGGTTTACAACTGAAGTTGTTAAAGCACATGAAAGTGTAGTCCATAAAGATTTTCAATTACCATAACCGGAAGCCATAGAATATATTTACTCATCATTCGTTGCCCATAGAAATAGAGTATGTGATATTGTTATTGGAGAAAGTAAACCTACCAGTATTATAATTAAGAGATGGCTGATCTATCATCGAGCCGTTGACGGTGAGGAAGCCATAGCTAGTATACCGTGCGGTGTTAACGTCACAGCGCCATATGCCCGGTCGCTCCGTTGAGGAAGGCGACAATAAGCGAAGCGTGCAGTCGTGGCTGTCAGCATCTGATTCGTAACTGTAAGAATAGACAATATAGTATTTTAGTCACTATCTCTAACACCACTATAACTAATTCACTCACCCATACTGCACACTTAGCTATACTTGATGGTGCTAGCAGTTCAATCTGTTTGTTGGTTTCTACTGCATGTATTATGCTATTAAATTGCAAATTTTATCCGTAATCAAAAACCTGTAGATTTGTAAATAATAAATAAATAAATAGACGCTACTGAATCTCATCAACCATCATCTCATCTCGTTCGTTCTACTAGTTCTGCGCCGCTTACGATTAAGAGCTAATAATAATAATTTGTCCTGACATCCCCTTCGAACTTAACCTATCCTAGTTAACGTGTTTCAATTCACTATGCATTCACTCTTGCCTCCTCGTTATTGTTCAATTAGATGGAACCTCGGATTTTTATTTGGTTTTCCAGCATGCTACCACAGAACTTACAATTTCCAGTATTAGATTATATCCTTCATCCTTCCATCTACAATGTCGATTACTAACTTCCTTAAATTAGGTTATGTTAAGAACTTGTTCTTTTATAACTGTTGCACTTTTGTCTCCATCTCTTGCATTTTATACCTACTAACCGTATGACAGTGGAGCCGACGTAACCGTCCTGACCCACCCCATGGCTGGCAATGAGGACATTACCACGAGGATTCCGGAATAAGCATGCGTGGATCTCATTCTCTACTGGCACGGAACACGTCAGCATCAACGAAGAATCATTCCTCGCCACGCTCGTGGTAACTACTGGCTTGGAAGCTGAAATTAATGAAGGTCATCATTATTATAGTCATATTGTTGGACATAAGTTTTCACCAAGCATCGCCACAATGACCGGTCTTGTGCTCTTCGCATCGATTAGATTCCCAGGATACCCTCACCAGGCCATTGGAATTGAGGCATTTCGTTTAATGTTGTCACGAAACATTGTTAAGGATAAACAGAAAATCATCTTGTAACAAAAATAATGAGTTATACTAAAATGTAAAAAGATGTTTCAAGTCACCTTAAATGCTACAACGGTAAATATTACATACCATCTGATAGCACGTTCACGAGGAAATGGTTATAACGAAGCCTGACTGTTCCAGGAACGCCAACCTCTATTCCCCAACTTCCTTTATGGTCCATCGTTACTCTGTCCAACACAATTCTGCATGGGCCAAATCCGTCAAAGACTGTGTGACCAGAGCTGTCGCCGAGCCTACAGTACACTGCATCTTCAGGACCAACGGTAACATTCACAGCACTACCCGTAGTCCATTCCAAATTCTCCACGGACACGTCAACCAATGCTAAGGATACATTTTTAAAATTGTTAATATATAAACCATAGGACCTACTTTGACACATTTTATAATAGCTGAAGTGTTGTAAACATTTTGAATTGCTGCCGTACGTGTACCTCAACGTATTGATACGACGAGTAGTCTATGCACACAAGCGGGTAGGCATTCTCAATACAATCTTTGATAATGTTGTTTTGTTTTGATAGCGGTTATGTGCGTAGCGATCCTAATGGATATGCAATGAGATCAGCAGTTCTTCACCGATATTCCCTATAAAAGTGAACTGTGACCTCACATTTTAAAATGTTAACGTTAACTAAATTATTACCTAAAATGTTAACTTTAACGGTTGCTCTGTAAGTGATTGTATTTCCATACACGATAGCCCATGTCCCACGATGAGTAAAATTGACGTTTCTAACTATGTAACCACAAGAAGTAGAATGAAGTTCGTCAAATTCAAAGTCTGTAATTTCTTCGTCATTAGGCCCATACAGTTTGCAAGTGTCAAACATATACGTCGCTTCTGGTAAACTCAGATAGAGATCGGCTCCTTCAGTAATAGTTATTGTATTTCCTAAAGAAGTTGTTTCTGAAAAAATAGAATAACATATTCAATTTTTTTATCTGTAATCAATGTCCGATAGAGTGTATTAACCGTGTTATCTCTGGACGTGACCTGATAAGCGTTTTATCACCATCAATTGTTAAATATTGAGAATAATTAGTAACCTTCGATGCGGATGGTGAAAGACCGCCTTCTTTCGATATGAGTATATAACCTAGTGGATCTTGCTATGAGGGTCCATTCGCCAAGCATGTCTAAGGATCGCACATTGACCTCAACACCGCACTCGATGCCATATCCTTCTAGAATTCCTACGTTGGGAACATTGAATCCAGCTGTAAAGGCGTACTGCAAGCCTTGTGGAGTCAATAAGTGACAACTCTCATTTTCACCAAATAATTCGGCGGAAATAGTCACTCTGTGTGATGCTCCCAATTTCGAATCGAAAATAATTTCGGTTAAATTTTCAACAAGTCTATAGTCGTCTACAACGGGAGCTTCTGGATCTGGAAAAAATACAATAGAATAATATTGCAAACTTCTCTTTCGCTATAAATTGTACGTGTTTCATATCAAGTCTTTTATATATCTAAATAAAGAACTTAGTTGTACCTTCTTTTATGATATGAAACGGTTGCCGTCTCTCATTAAATAGATTTCCGTTACTAAATTTGCCGATAAGCTGCCATTCACCCAGCATGTCCTCAGTTATTGAATTAAAAGTAATCCGACAGGCAGGTATCGTGTCCACACTCTTTAACACTATTTCAGTTGAAACGTCAACATTCTTCAAATCATAAGATTGACCTGTTGGCATTATATACTGACAATTGTCGACTTGTCCAATGCTTTTTACATTAACTTCCAAGGGATTTCCCAAATTAACGAGATATCTGTCCGTTGGTAATGTAGTTACAATATATGCCTGTTCATAAGGATTGTCCTCATCTGAAACACTTTCATTGTTAGACATACCTTCAATTATTTTGCATGTATACTTACATTCAATTTTTATATTTATACTTACTGTAAAGGAAGAATCTCAATGGTTGACGCAATTCATTCAAACCAATAGTTGCTGCCTTAAATATTCCATACATAATCCATTTACCAATCGAGTTTGTATCTATGCCGTAGAAATTAATGCTACATAAAGAAGGTTCGGAATCGTCGAAAATTCCTTCAATGTGAAGATAGTGAACGTCTCTTGTAATAACGAGGTCTTCGCCATAAGGAGTGATGACGTGACAGGTGACAACATCTCCATATCCTTCCACCCAAGGATTAACGCTACCACCGAAGTGAACCGGGTAAGCAGCCTCAAGCAGGGTATCCGAAACCCAGGGCGCATCCGGGTCGTTATTCTCTACAAGAGTGAAAAGTAGGTACTTTAAAAATGTCTTCTTAACAAAATCACGTTTTTGATAAACAATTATTTATCAAAAAACTGCTTTTGTTTAAACTTTTACATGTAATGACTTTTTGCGCTGAAAGATACAAAAAAATATCGGTCGTATGCGCATAATCTGGCGTTTTAAACAAGCGTGCTTTTTACTATTAATACTAATGTAAACTTTTTAATATCAGCAATAAGTCAAATTACGTACAAAAAAAATATTTCGGGGAATTAGACTTAATTTTCTAGTTACAAAAATTATCATTAATCATTTTATTTTTTTTGTAAAATTCTTCTCTCTTCTAACACTCTTTAGATTATAATATTTTTAATATTGCGGCTTCTTATTTAGCTAAATAGTCCTAGAAATACAAACAACTTTAAAATGTTTTCATGAATGTATCTTGCGTTATTCTTTTTTGTAACCCGGCGACCCCAGAACTGGCATTTAATGTTCTTTTCTCATAAAGTCAACATTAATCCCGTTCGAGATTTAAGTTTTCGGTAGCCTATTCAGCAGTGCTATTCTGTTACAATCTCCCTCGGTGAATGGTGAAGTGAGCTGTCATTCGATTGTAGTGCTTTGTAAATCCCTAGCGTCGGCACGAATGACAAGCTCACTTCACCTAGGTGTTCACCGAGGGAGATTGTAACATAATAGGCATACAGATTCCATAATTCAATTAATATTTATGTAATATTTACAGAGAGTTTCTGGTTCTCAATTTTTTGTTAGTAATCAATTTAATGATGGTTACAATCTCCCTCGGTGAACACCTAGGTGAAGTGAGCTTGTCATTCGTGCCGACGCTAGGGATTTACAAAGCACTACAATCGAATGACAGCTCACTTTACCATTCACCGAGGGAGATTGTAACATAATAGGCATACAGATTCCATAATTCAATTAATATTTATGTAATATTTACAGAGAGTTTCTGGTTCTCAATTTTTTGTTAGTAATCAATTTGATGGTGGAATACAAAAAAAAATTACACTCACTCCAAGCAATATTGGCAGGTTGGCATCGCATGTCACCATTTAGTGTAGACTGGCCACACAATCTCCAAACTCCTAACAAACTTTCAGATATCGGTCCTAAGGTGATTCGACACGAGACATAATCGCTTTGACTTTGAACAATGACATTATCCATTTGAAAGTGATACGGATCTGCCTTTGTAAGTACACCATTCGGAGGTTGTACGTAACACTCCTCTCCTCCCAATGATTTTGTATCCAAAGATATATCAATGGTCATATCTTTTCTAGTGTAATGGTTAATCATGCTTAGCTCCATTATATTTTCATCTTCATTTTCTACGTTATCTGAAATTATGGATTAGGTTAATACATATAAAACATTTTCATTTATAATAGAACGAAAAATTATCAAACCACACTAAGGGTTCCTGCTGGAAGATAAATGGGATGCGTGGGGCATACTGAAAGTTTCTGTATCTGGCCACTTACAATAAAATAATCAAAAAATAATTATGGGATTCGAAAATGGAACTCTTTGGGAACATGTTGCTTTTTAATTTGCGAGACTGTCATTTGGTTTTTCATTGTGACGTCATTTCGAACATTGCGTGTCACTATCAAAATGAATTCAACTCGTAAACATTTTCGTTCAATGATTTTTTATGATTTTCGTTGTGATGATGAAACCTGGATGTACGGCTTTGAACCCGAAAAAAAAGTCAGTCGGCAGAGTGGGTCTTTTGAAAATTTGCCGACGAAAGTTAAGGGCGCGTATTCGATTTAGCGCAACTCAAAATCTAAATGATTGCGAGAATGGCGTAGTAGCATTGACACACACTAGTACAACACAATGGTCGGTTTGTGTGCATCAGTAAAAGAAATACGCACGAAATAAGCACGAATCATTGAAATTGATCGGCAAACGACAGCGCGCGATGTTTTACAGGGCTTCTTAAAATAATTGTCTAAAATAAATGAGTTCGTATAACGGACTAAAAAATATTTTTTATGTTAAGCATAACCTTTATTTTCATAAAATAAATATATCAGTCATGTTTTTATTCAAATACTGAAAAAAAATTTACAAAGTGAACCGATTTTGTACTTTTTTAACATGGTTTTTTAATACATAATAGTAATATTTTCGTAATTTTGGCTCTGTGTCTGACTTTAAGACTGTATATCCTGTTGAAAAAACGTATAAAACATAATATTTTGGCGTACTGTAATGGTTGTATTCGTCCTGAAAGTTAACTCTGACGTCTATTTTCGTAAAACGCTATGAAAGGAATTGTCTTCGCTTTAAAAAACCATAATTAAAAATTATACTTTTACTCTGTAGCAGTCTAAATCAAGACTTAATCTTTCTTAAAACTGTAATTGTCTTTAAATAATCTGCTCACATCATGACGATATTGCTCTGGGCAAAACGCAAAAACATGAAGTTTTCGTCACGAATCGAATACACGCTCTTAAGAAAAGTATTAGTAAAAAAAACGGTTGGTTCTTTTCTCGGCAAATCAGGACATTACACTACAGTATCGCTTCAAGATTGCAAAATTTAAAGACAAACTTAGAGGCAAACGTTTTATGTACCCTGAATCGGTGGTGAATGCGTTCTATGAAGCCATTGAAGAGGTCCCTAAGGAAGACTGATTCAACTGCGAATGCATAAATGCATTAATTGCGAGAGAATATACTTTGAATAACAATAAATGTATCGTAAGTCATATTTAGTCTTATTTATCAGAATCCAGAAGCTTTCAGTATACCCTAAGAGTATCAAGACAGACATAGTCGTTAACGACACATATTGCCCATCAAACTAAGTAACAATAGGCAAAAATTGTTACTGAGCAGTGCCTTTTATTTTTGATGTGATAAATCACTATTTATGGCAGCACGCAATGTAATGCACGTAAAATATGTGTGCTTATGGGTGCATGCAACAACAACAACAGGGGTCGTAGTGATATTTAAAGCTTAGTTATATCATCAACAAGTTGGAACTTTAACCTAGAATATCTACGTTATCAGAAGTTATATTTTAAAGGTGATTGTCTATTTTCAAATTGCGCGCTCTTCCGCTGCTTGTTATGAACTCATTTCAATAATTTCGCAATTTCAAATGAGATCATCTTTAAAATGGTATTGAGATCAGACACTATACTTACCTTTTATTTGTTTTTGAATAATTTTTATTTTACATTCTTACCTGCACCATTGACAGTTAAATTGGCGTATATAATGTCTGCATCATTATTATTCTCATGATCGTAGGACAACACCCAGAGACCTTCATCGTGTTTATTAATACTCTTTACAATTACTGAACACATGGGTAGGTTTACACCATGTATGCGATATTTATTCGTGCTTTTGCTTTCGTCACCAGGTATAAATGTAAACAACTCATTTTGTGGTGTTTTTAAGTGACATTTTATTACATCGTTTCCTAGTACATTCAATCCGAATTCACCTCCTTCGTCTACTTCAACATTTCTAAACGAATCACTGTCTTCAACGCCACCTGCGGATGATATTTTGGGACACAGTGCAAAAATTTAATTGAGTTCGTAGTGGAAAGTATTGTACTTTATATATCAAATAATAAACTTTAACTGAAGTCCTTCTTTTACTGTTTAACTTTAAATACACATGTTAATGTTTCACATATTATTTGTACCTTCTTTGATATAGAACGCTTGTCGTATCTCAGTAAACTGAGTTCCGTTACTGAATTTGCCAATAAGCTGCCATTTACCCAGCATGTCCTGCACCTCAGTAATAGGGCGAAAAATCATCCGACAGGCTGGTACCGTACTGTCCACACTTTTTAACACTACACCAGTTGGAGCGACCGCATTCTTCAAATCAAAAGATTGCCCAGTTGGCATTATGGACTGACAATCGTCGATTTGTCCCAAACTATTTACATTAACTTCCAAGGTATGTCCCAATATAACGAGATATGTTTTTTCTGCTAATGTAGTTATGTTATAAGCTTGTTCATAAGGTAGGTCCTCATCTGCAACATTTTTATTGTTAAGCATACCTTCGATTTAAATATTGTGCATGTATATATTCAAATTTTAATTTTCAATACTTACTGTAAAGAAAAAATCTCATTGGTAGATGTATTTCATTCAAATTATTATGCCCATCATGGAATTTGCCATAGATAGTCCATTCACCAATCGAAGATCTATCTATGTTGTAGAAATTAATGCTACATAGAGATTGACGGTTGAAAGCAATTCTTTCTATGTGAGGATACTTGACGTCACTTGTTATAACGAGGTCTTCGCCATCGGGAGTGATGACGTGACAAGTGGCAATATTTCCTGTTCCCGCCACTCCAGGATTCACGCTACCACCAAAGTGAACCGGGTGAGCAAATACAGACTGTATTATTTTACTCCACGAAGCGTTTGGGTTATTGTTGTCTAGAAGAGTGAAAAGTAATTTAATTATCTAAATCAAAATACAACTTTCTAACATAAAAAACCTGCTTATACATAATGGTTTTATCTTAAGGAAAAATAATATTTTTTTCATTTGACAAAAAAAATATTTATCAAATGTGGCTGTCTTCTGGATAAGAGAAATAACCGACCAAGTAAAAGTCAAATTAACGCAATTAGTGGCTAAACCTATCTATCTAAAATAATCCTAAAATGCATTGAAGAAAAGTTTTTCGATATATATTCTCTTTTTAACCAGTCGGGTAAAAAAGAAGTCAGAAAAAAAATGTTTTAAAAATGAAGTCAACGTATGCTTCATTGCGGAGCAAAATAATTTACAGAAAAATATTAAGCATGAGAAAGATTAAATTGATTTCATAATTAATATTTTTTTTTTTTGCCAATGTTGGTATAGACTGTTAATGATACAAAGAGCACATTTTCAAATTCGTTCTAGAAATCTATTCTATTCTATAGAACACGAAACATATTAAACTTACTCCAAACGATATGGGCAGGTTGGCATCGCATTTCACCTTTTTGTGTAGACTTGCCACACAAACTCCAGTCTCCTAACAAACTTTCAGACATCGGTCCTATGGTGATTCTACACGAAACATACTTGCTTTTACTTTGAACCCTGACATTTTCCATTTTAAAGTGATCTGGATCTGCCTTTGTTAGTACACCTTTCGGAGGTCGAATGTAACACTCCTCTTCAGGTGATTTTTTATCCAAAGATATATCAATGAACATTTCTTTTCTAGTGAAATGGTTAATCGTACTTAGCTCCGTTATATTTTCATCTTTATTTTCTACGTTATCTGAAATTAATTTAAATTATTTTGAAAAGTTCAAAATACATGACAGGTTGTTTTTTTTATTTGGGTTTATAGTTGAAAGTAGTAATGTTTTTATTTTATTTCAAATATACTTTAACTTAAATAATCACAGAGATAAAAACATTACTACTTTCACCGATCACCGTTAAAAAAATTTGATATATTTAATATTGATCCACATTTTGAAACTTAGTTGTACCTTTTTTAATATGAAACGGTTGCCGTCTCTCATTAAACTGATTTCCATCACTGAATTTTCCAATAAGCTGCCATTCACCCAGCATATCCTCTGTAATTGAGCTAAAAGTCATGCGACAGGCTGCCGCCGTGTCCACACTCTTTAAAACTATTCCAGTTGAAGGGACCACATTCTTCAAATCAATAGTTTGCCCTGTTGGCATAATATACTGACAATCGTCGACTTGCCCAAAGCTAATTACATTAACTTTCAAGGTATGTCCCAATATAACAAAATATGTTTCCTCTGGTAATGTAGTTACAACATACGCCTGTTCGTAAGATTCATCCTCATCTAAAACACTTTGGTTATAAGACACAATTTCGATTTAAATATGTTGCATGTATAATGTATACAATATGGAACTCACTTCTATGCAATAAATGAAACCTCAAGTAATACTAGTACACGGAAGTATAGCAAAATTAAATATTAAATTAAAAACCGATAAATAAAAAAGGAAAATTTTCAAATAAAATAAATATCAAAATAAATTCAGTTAAAGTGAACACTCTGTTTAGACAACGTACCTTGACTCCGGAGCGAATTTCACATTTAGGCAAACAACTAGAATAGGTACGTAAAACAGCGTCGATACTTTGTAGTTTTGCAGTACGTGGCAACGTCGCTTTTCAGTGTTAGAGCATTCAACATCATTGAGTCATTGATCTAGTGATCCAATTCTACAGAGTGTTTAAATTTGTTCAAAATGTAAACTCTACTTTTTGAACTAATTACTGGACCGATTTCGTTACTTTTTTAGGATATCGTCAGAAAAGGTGTCGTATAATTTATTGCATTTATGTGGTCCCCATTCTGTATATTCATATTAAAAATTGTAATACTTACTGTCAAGGAAGAATTTTAATGGCAGATGTACTTCATTCAAATTATTACTCCCATCATGGAATTTACCATAGATAGTCCATTCACCAATCAAAGATCTATCTATGTTGTAGAAATTAATACTACATAGAGATTGACTGTTGGAAGCATTTCTTTCTATGTGAGGATACTTGACGTCACTTGTTATAACGAGGTCTTCGCCATCGGGAGTGATGACGTGACAAGTGGCAACATTTCCACGTCCCTTCACTACAGGATTGAAGCTACCGCCCAAGTGAACCGGCTGAGCAAATACAGGCGGTATCGATTTACTCCACGAAGCATCTGGGTTATTATTGTTGTCTAGAAGAGTGAGAAGTAATTTAATTGACTAAATCAAAAGATACCTATCTTTTATTTTAAAATTGTTGTTTTCTTAAGAAGATAATATAATCATTATTCTATTTGATTCAAAGAAAATATAATTTTAATGTTCTTCTTTGGTTCTTGCTTTGAATATATATTCAGTGATGATAAGGGAAATAATCGACCAAGTGAACGTCAAACAGCAAAATTAGTGGCCAAAGCTATCTTTTAAAAAATAATCCAAAAATGAACAAATTGAAAAAATGTTTTTAGTTTAGTCTCTTATTAACTCGACTGCCCCAGAAAAAGAGTTATGTTAGAATAATGAAGTCAACGTATGGTCCATTGTGAAGCTAAATAGTATTTGAGAAAATTCCAATTCTGAGGTGGACTAAGTAATGATATTCTTATCAATGTCAATACAGAGTTTCAGGTTCTTAACTTATTTCTAGTAATAATTAATCAAATTCTATAGAACACGACCACAAAGAGCAAAGGAGAGAAGCATGGCGGGATATAAATGTCAAGATAAAGTTAGAAACATAGATTTCAGAGAAAAAACCAAACTCACCGACGTCCTCACACGAATTGATTTGCAAAAGTGGAGATGGTCCAGACATATGATGCGTGATCAGGTAGGAAAGTGGAGCAGGAAGGTCTCGGAATGGCACCCAAAAGACAGCAAAAGAAATCGAGGAAGACAGCACACAAGGTGGGAAGACGAACTGCGATTAACAGCGGGACCAAAATGACGAAGGGTCGCCCAAGATAGGCAACAGTGCTAATCGTAGGAGGAGGCCTTTGCCAATAGGCACACCGAAGTGAGAGACATTTTATAGTTTGTTTTATATTTTTAAGTTATAGTGTAAGAAATGTATCTACTCGGAATAAAGGGCTCTATTATTATAGAACACGATAAATATTAAACTTACTCCAAGCAATATTGGCAGGTTGGCATCGCATTTCACCTTTTTGTGTAGACTTGCCACACAATCTCCAGTCTCCTAACAAATTTTCGGACATCGGTCCTAAGGTGATTCTACATGCGACATAGTTACTTTTACTTTGAACCGTGACATTTTCCATATTAAAGTGATCTGGATCTGCCTTAGTTAACACACCATTCGGAGGTCGAACGTAACACTCCTCCTCAAATGATTCTTTATTCAAAGATATATCAATGGACATTTCCATTCTAGTGTAATGATTGATCATACTTAACAATGTTATATTTTCATCTTCATTTTCTTCGGTTTCTGAAATTGTTTTGAAAAACTTAGGATAAATGACAGATTGTCTTTTACTTATTTCTTATAAAACATAAAATTACTAATCTACACCAAGTATTACATATTTTTAATATCTTTCGGGACTTACCAGAGAATGGGCATCAGCGTTCTCTGTGCCTTTGTAACAACCATACTGCGATCGCCAACCCGCCTGCCAAGCGTGGCGATTATGGCAAAACCCCCCTTTGGGGGAGCCCTATGTCCAGCAGTGGACTTCTTTCGGCTGAAATGATGATGATGATGATGATGATGATGAATATCTTTCAACAAATAGGTGCTCTTGGTTGGTAAAGATGTATAATATTATTTCGTAGTTATAGCTGATAATCTTTTATATCTTAAAAATACTTACTATTGAGATTAGGTACAAGCATCTTTTGTTTATATTTAATAATCTCTTAACATTTTTACCTGGCACATTGACAGTGAGATTGACGGTTCCAGTATTTGCATCGGCATCATCCTCATGTTCGTAAGATATCTCCCATAAACCTTCATCGTTTTTATCAACATGCTGCACAGTTACTGAACACATAATCGGGCTTATAGTTATGCGAAATTTATCAGTGTTTGCACTTTGATCATTAGGTTTGTAAGTAAATATTTCATTTTGTGGTGTTTTCAAGTAACAATTAATGACGTTGCGACCAACTGTTAGCACATTGATTGCGAAAATATCTCCTTCATCTGCTTCTACGTTTAAATGTGAATTGCTAGTGTTAACGCCACCTGTAAATATAATTTTAAATTTTTTGCTGATTTGCTTCGTTTTTTTAAATCCATATTACAGAGTAGGACCCCCCCGCAAATATAATATAATAAGTAACTGATGACAAAAATATAACAGGTTCAGCTATATTTTACCATGTAGGCATGCAAAAGGTACACAAAGTTAATAGCAAATAAATCAAAACCATATTGAAATTTTGCACAGTGAAAAAAAATTAAATTTAAAATCGGTCATATTGTGCAAAATTTTCACGAGACGTCTGCAGTGCAATTCTGTAAGAATTCACCCGGGAATTCGAATCCTGTCTCATTTCCGATTTCACTTACATGAAGTGAAAAGTATTTGGTATTCGCTAAAATATTAACGTAATAATAGTTCGCTTCACCTATGTTGTCACGTTTTTATCGAGTTTACAATACATAAAACTGTTTTCACCGCTAAATCAGAAGTGAGAACTGGAGTGAGTTCTTACAGAATATCATAGCAGATCCTTTCTGTCGTGAATAGAGCATAGGTACGTGGATAAACAACAAAACGTAACGTACAACAAACAATCGTTATGTGTATGCTGTACAAAATGATATAATAATATGTATTTTAAATCACATCTCCAAAGGGTTAGACCATAGATATATGAAACCGTCAGCTAGACACTAACCCGGACCGCTGCTAAGCAATTCATGAAAGTAAATCCTAATTATAATTTGTCGAACCTGGAAATCGCGCCCAGAAGTTTACACAGCTAATCATTTGGAATAATTCGAGTTATAGGAGGTTGATAAAATAACAAAACTGCAGTGTTGTAGAACTAAGCATTTTAAAAAGTGTTTTATTTTGAAATATTTATTTCCCGCGGTGCGGAACTCAAGGGCTAGATTTACGAATCCGACCGTCCCGTCTGAATACTTAATACTAAAAACATAGATTCAATAAGAAATAGTGACCTGCTGCTACGAGGAAAAGTTACTCAGTTACTGAACATATCGGATATCGCATAATGGATATAGCAACATCGTCAACATGCGCTTGCTCCGAAGCTACGCATCGTTTTTACCGGGACTACTGTATGATAATTTAAATATTTTGAATACTTCGCATATCATTTCACCCATATCAATGTCAGATTGCCTACACTAATAATATTTCAGATTAAACATTATATTACAAGATAACACGCCTCTTATCATCACTAAATCCAATAAATTAGGAGCTGCTTAGTTGATAATGCTTGCGACATGAACAGGTTTTGGAACGAACATTAATGACGTATCAAAATTAAGTTCATGTCAAGTAATCTGTGGAGTTATCCACTTGCTATCTCAACCCAAAGGATTATGACGGAAATTTTTGACTTTGCTGAAAAACACCCCAACACTTTGATCGTATCGGCCGCCCAGTACACTCCCTCTCGCATTAGTAAGACTCGACGACTGAGTCATACACTAACCGACCCTGAAGACGCTATAGCTCTCCTCCAAGAGAGCAATAGGGCCACTAGCAGGCTGAGAATACACAGACACAGACCGCCGTCATTCCGTCCTCGCCGCCGAGGCCCGCCGCGACGACCCCGGACGTCCCCTTCCCGACCCTTGCTGTAATTTTAAATTGGTCCCTAAATAATCGAAATGGATCCAGCCTGTCCCTTTGCTGTCCTACCCCAGGCCACGCCCTAAGTCCAGGCTCGTACCCCACAGAGGGTGCCTAGTTTGTAAGTTATTTTGCCCTGGCTGAAAGCCCTAAAAATAATATTTTTTAAGGCACCACAGGAAAGTCCGGTTAAGCAGCCGACAACCTCCTAGGTTGACCTGTGAGAAGCCTCTCCGAAAAAAAAAATACGGGTATATAAAATACACTGCTATAATTAAGCGTGAAAGGTTGTTTGGCTTCTTGACAATGTAAATAATGCTATGAAAATCTTTTTTTTTAACCGACTTCAAAAAAAGGAGGTTCTCATTTCGACCCGTATGTATGTATGTTTGTCCGCGATTATCTACCGTTTGGCTCAACCGATTTTGATGCGGTTTTCAGAAAAGTGTTTGTTACATTCTGGAGAACGTTTTAATATACAACAAACAGAAATTTATTCAGCGTTTTTTGAAAAAAACAACAAAAACCGAGAAGACGTTTTCGTTTCTTGAATCTTTCCATCTTTGGAGGACTTTCAATCTCTGTTTTAACTGTGTTGCCTTTCCTTTATGAGAAGTGATAAATAACTTTAGCACAGAACACACATGACTTTAGATTCGGAAGTCGGTGGCTTTGTTCTGTTTGTTGTTTTGTATTGCCACCGACTTCCGAAACTAAAGTCATGTGTGTCCTGTGCTAAAGTTATTTATCGGTTGTACGTTGTTCAATTCGAATGTTTATATATATATATATATATATTTTTTGTATGTTCGGGCGTAACTCTGTTATATATAGACGAATTTGCAAAATTCTTTTTTTGTTTGAAAGGGGTTTATTCCGAAATGGTCCCATATAAATTTTACCAAAATTCATACAGCCCTTTTTGAGAATATCAACAAATTCCCAAAAAAAATACTTAGACGACGTTTTAGTTTCTTCAATCTTTGGAGGACTTACAATATCTTTTAAGTGTGTCGCCGTTTCTTAATGGATTTGGAGGTTAAGGCAACACTAAAAAGCTAAAAGTAAAAAGTAAAAAAAAAAAAAAAGAAAACCGCCTTCAAAAACTAAAAAGTGATTAATAACTTTAGCACAGAACACACATTACTTTACTTTCGGAAGTCGGTGGCAATACATAACAACAAACACAAAGCCACCGCCGCCGACTTCCGAAATTAAAGTAATGTGTGTTCTGTGCTAAAGTTTTTTAGCACTTTTTAGTTTTTGAAGGCGGTTTTTTTTTTATTTTTTTTTTTTGAACAAAGTATTTATTTTTTGTTAAAAAGGAAGGAATGGACATTGATTGTGCGTTACGCAATTAGGCTTCTGATTTAATAATAATAATATAGCACTTTTACACACGGCCATCTGACCCCAAACTAGGGAGACCCTGTAGGTAGGTACTAATGGGTGTCAGGTGATATACATACACAAATACATTTTAAATACATACATATATAGATAAACAACACCCAGACACAAGGCAAACACAAGTGCTCGTCACACAATTTTTTTCCCTGGGCGGGAATCGAACCCGCAACACGCGGCGCAGCAGTCGATCGCTCAGCCACTGCGCCAACCGTGTCGTCAAATTTTCATTTCATGATTGAATGTTCATATCATATTTATATCTAACCGGTCGTTAACTTACGGTAATAAGGCCATCGAAGAAAATATTTTTATTCTGTGACTGTGCCTTACAACAAGCAATTTAAATAAGGGTATAGTTAGTAAGTGCAGCAACAAAAGTTTTCTTTGGCACCTGTAACCTAACGTCTTTTTTTGTATGTAGGCAACGAGTTAATAGGACAGCTTCTATTATATTAATTCATCATCTTTTCATTATTTTTTCCAACAGAATATTAAAAAAATCTGCGTCAATTTACGAACGTAAATTAATATGACTCAGCTACCGATAAATGGATTTACTTCTAAATTGATAACTCAGCCACTAATGTTGTAAGTGGGCCACTTTATATACTTAGTCTGGCCATAAATACTGTTACAATTAAAAATAAGAAAGATATTACATTTCAATTTGGAATTTTTGGAAAAACTGTCATTTTTATACCGTCCCGGCTGTCATTCGTGGATCTTCGCCTGCCGTTATGGGTAGTCGGAAAATCTTAAAACCAGTCTTACAAATGGGTATTGTGTTGTGGAGTCAGAGAGGCAGTTGCTCCATGTAAAACACTGGTATTCAGCTGCATCCGGTTGCACACTAGAAGCCGACTCCAATATACTTAGTCTGGCCATAAATATTGTTACAATTAAAAATAAGAAAGATATTACATTTTAATTTGGAATCTGTCATTTTTTGAACAATTGTTCATTGAGTTTTCTAATTTTGGCGCCAATACATTGTACAATATTTTGCGATTTTAAAATGGAGTGGGGTGAGAAAGAGTACCGAATCGCTGTGATTGCATTACACAAAGTTGGTATTGAGCCTAATGCAATTTTTAAAACTCTCCATACGCTTGGTATTAGTCAAATGTTTGCGTACCGGGCTATTAATAGGTACAATGAGACCTCCTCTGTTTGTGACAGAAAAAGATCTGGCCGTCCAAGTAGTGTTCGTACGCAAAAGGTGGTCAAAGCAGTAAGGGAAAGAACTCGAAGAAATCCTGTCCGAAAGTAAAAAAAAATATCTCGGGAGATGAAGATAGCACCCAGAACCATGTCGTGTATTTTAAAAGATGACTTAGGACTTGCAGCCTATAAGGGATGCACTGGTCATTTTTTAACTGATAATTTAAAAAAGAGGGTGGTAAAATCGAAACAACTACTGAAGCGGTACGCAAAGGGAGGTCACAGAAAAATTTTGTTTACGGATGAGAAAATCTTTACAATTGAGCAACATTTTAACAAACAAAATGACCGTATTTATGCTTAAAGCTCTAAGGAAGTTTCCCAATTAGTCGACAGAGTGCAACGTGGGCATTATCCGACTTCAGTGTGTGGTGTTAGCTATGAAGGAGTGACTGAACCATATTTTTGTGAAAAAGGTATCAAAACATCGGCACAAGTGTATCAAGATACCATTCTTGAGAAGGTTGTTAAGCCCCTTAACAACACCATGTTCAATAACCAAGTATGGTTCTTCCAACAAGACTCTGCGCCGGGTCATAAAGCTCGGTCCACGCAGTCTTGGTTGGAAGTGAACGTTTCGGACTTCATCAGAGCTGAAGACTAGCCGTCGTCTAGTCCCGATCTTAATCCGCTGGATTATGATTTATGGTCAGTTTTAGAGAGTACGGCTTGCTCTAAACGCCATGATAATTTGGAGTCCCTAAAACAATCCATACGATTGGCAGTGAAGAATTTTCCCATGGAAAGAGTGCGTGCTTCTATTGATAACTGGCTTCAACGTTTAAAGGACTGTATTGCAGCAAATGGAGACCACTCCGAATAAGCTTTCTATATTTTAAATTGTTTTATATTTATATATTAAACTAACACACTGTAAAAGTAATAAATATTACATGCAATAATTTTTTTTTTTTTTTTCGTGTCAATATTTATGGCAAGAGGGAACTTAGGATGCAAAAGCGAGCGTAGCGAGCTCGGGACTTGGGGAACCCCGACTCAGACAGGTTAGGTTAGAAGGGGATGATCAGACCCTGCCCTCTTCGTGGTTATTTTTTTCTAAACCATTGAGCTTCGCGGGGCTCTCCGACTCTGCCTTTAAAGCGACTTTAAAGTGTTTTGAAGTTAGGTTACAATAATTTGTCAAGTTTCTTTTTTGATGTCATAACAATTAATATTTTAGAAGTTTACTAACTAGTTGAACGCATGTTCCAAATTTAGGTGCTAAAAAATAACCACCATGCTGAGTTGTATTTATAGTGGCTTACATAGAAGATAACTTGTGGCTAAGATAGTGTCTTTCAAGTAATTTAGAAGGAAATGTAGATTTTTAGAGGCAAATAATGCTATTAAAAAGAAATCTGTTTAAATAGCACCCATTTAAATATCAAATTCATTCGTTTTAAAATGATGACGAATCGGGACTTGTTGTATCGATTTTCGTGGCGAATTGGGAATGGCTAATTCAATTACCCAATCACAGTAACAGTAGCATATTCGTTTGCAAAATTTTATGATGGAATTTGTTTCAGAAACCGGGTGCAGGGTCCGTACCACGAAGTGTTTGGTAAGTATAGAATGCGACTGAAGCACAGATCTCGCCTTGAGCAGAACAGATTCAGAGCCATTTGATTGGTTAAGTTTAATTTTAAGTTTTACTACTATTCCGTAGTACGGGCCTAATCAGGAGGTTGCGTTGCTAGCGTTGATTTCTCTTAATGCTTCCCAGACTTTTGTAGTGCACTATTTTAAAGTTTTCCTTTTTTGACAAGTACTTTCAAATGAAACTAAAGGTGTATTTAAACAGGCAATGTTTCTACTAAAATGTATTATATTATATTAAAACTTTGTTGGCAAAGCGTTGCAGTTAGGGAATGCAATCTCGTCTCGCCGAGATCCCGATCTTGCGAGATCCCGGCCATATTTTACGAGATTGTATCTCGTCAAATTTCGTACGAGATCTCGCGAGATAACGAGATCGACCAAATCAGAAGTCGTCTGTCAGATGATACTCTCGACATGATGTGTTTTTTGAGAAGCCATTTTCAGACAAACTAACTTGCCTTTCCGTACCTTGATAACTTCATCTGACTTCTACTTTAAACTTCTTTTATTTGATTAATACGATCTCACAACATTTATTTAAGAACTTGTGAAGTTAAGTTTTTGTTTTGTTGTATTTATTTACCATAAGTAATGTTCCTATTACTCTTAATTATTGAAACTAAAGTAATAATTTACAAAAGACTAAATATAGATAATTATTGTTTTGTTACCAATATTGTAAGAATTTGAACTGATTAGCTACAGTAGGTATAATAATTATAGACATAAACAAATGTTATTAGAGTTAGAGACAAAATAATAAGTACTCTGTTGATTTTTAAAATAAAACTTACATTATTTTTATAACTAAGCAACGCAGTTTCTATTTAATTACATATCATGTCAATTACTAGTTCTTAAAACAAGCATTTGCATACCTATGTTTTAATTGCGATTCTCCCAATCTCGCGAGATCCCGTAATTTGCGAGATCTCGCGAGACTGGGTTTTGAGTCTCGCGAGATCTCGCTAGGCGGAAATCTCGTACGAGATTGCATTCCCTAGTTGCAGACACACATAGTTGACATAGTCGGAGCGCCGAAGAATATATGGTGCGTAGAGTGTTTTATAAAAAGTGTTGCAGCAATATTTGTCCATGTGTGACCAAATCACACTGAAAATATTGCCGAGAGGATGACCGGGCCATTGCTAGCAATGTATTCCAGCTAAAAATTACCGAGAAAAATATGTAGGTGCGTCATTATGCAAATATTCTTATATCAAAAACTTATCTACTTACCTACCTTAAGTACCTACAAATCATTGTTGCACTAAGCTAGGACGTAGGTAGTTGATACTGCCCAACACTCATATCTCCGGATTACAGACGATATTTTATCTTAATAGTTTTTTTTATTTGGTCAGCTTACGTAGGTCTGAGATTAGTGGAATGAGCGAGTTCGATTCTAGGTCGGTTAAAGTGAAAAATTTATTATTAGGTATTAGTAGGTAATTTATATCCAAAGAAACATAAGGCTTTGCTTTTCCTGTTAAAGTAAATAAATAAATTTGTTTTGATAATTATTTATTTATTTATATTTCATGCACAAAGGACTTAGGCATTCTCAAAAAAACAAAGGACTTAATATTCAATAAAACATATAGGTATTATTATGACCTTTCAGATGATATAGGTCATCTAAGTAGGTACCACACTTGGAACGGAGCCCATATTATAGATGGCCTATTCTCTTTTGTAATCACACACGAAACATATTTAAAACTACATATAAAAAATATGTTATCGTTTTTTATATGGGGCTACTCCTGGACGCATACCCTTATATCCATTTTTCAAAATCGATCTACAATTGACGAAGAAATCGCGTAACAAATTTGCGAAAAAAACATGCAACCGAATTGAGAACCTTCTCTTTTTATGAAGTCGGTGAAAAAGGTATTTATATAGTTTACTATTGTGCCGTTGCAAATAAATACAAATAATGATGATTTTGCTTTAATTTTCCACTGTACAAGACCACAATTGTCACACATTGAAGTTGTTCTAATAGTAATACCTATACTTCTCTTCGAATGACGTAAATAATAATATCTAATATTTTTTGAAATATCAATTTCGGATCATAATAAAATCTATTTTAAATCAAATACATTAATATTTAAAAAAAATATACGTTTTAGGTTATTAATCTTTGTTACTAATTACATCTAAGTTCATAAATGTAAAACCGGTCCCCTTGTACATAATAATCTTACTACAATTGAAATGCTCATAGGCCATTTAAAGAATACTTCCTTAACGTTTTCAGGCGGACAAGTACAAAAAAGTCATTCCAGATTTTTGTACTTTTCAACTGACTGCAAAAAATACAAAACAACAAACAGAACAAAGCAACCGACTTCCGAAAGTTATTTAAGTATCACTTTTAAGTTTTTGAAGGCGGTTGTGTCTTTTTCTTTTGAATTATCAGCACAGTTCATTTTTGTATGGAACGCTATTCCAACCACACCACACCGCGCTTGGTGTGTGGAATTCCATAAATTACGCAGTGGAAGTTGACGGAATCGTCTAATGATCCTGATATGTCATTCAACATCAGAGATCTCAGATTGCTTATCAAATATTCAACGGAGTCTCAGTCGGAGACAGCAACTTGTTTCTTAAAAACGTACCTATTTTATTTGTTTCATCTTATCTTTATTATATTCTATTTGACTAGATTTCGTTAGCGACTTCGTTTGCATAAATTGTCCCTAATGGTTTTTGTATTGTCCTGCCTGTTGGAGTATTTACGGCTCACCAACGCCACAGCCACACCACGTACACAATTGCACTACACAACCGTTCCGGTCGAGCGCCATATTGCAACTGCCACACGGAATTTTCATAAACGGACCAGAACTTCTGGAGAATAGCGTGTTTAAAAACATAAAAACTCTTCAGCTATAATATAAGTATAGATTATTTTAACTATACAAAAACGTCACTAAAGGACACAGAGTACAGAGTAGTGCTTCTTAGGTTAATTCTGGAAAATAAAATTAGGGGAGGCTATTTAATAGATTCGACTTTTGTTACCTCAATAGAAAAGCTTTTGACCAATTTCTTAAAGTCTAGAGAGCAAGGCCGCAAAATTTCCAACGTCAGGTGTGATTATCAAATCTACACCCAAATAAACAATAGTTTACCTGCGAACAGGATGGTGAAGTACACTCCTACTGACCACAACCGAAGCATTTCAACACTGACAGACGACTGTGTAGGATAATCTTGACTTTTGGTCGTATTAAAATTTACGCAATCGATAAGGCATCGATGTTTCACCACGTGAACTATAATGTCCTATTGGTAAATGCACTAGATTTTGTTTTATTTTATCTAATCATTCTTGATTAGTGTCCTTACGAAATTTAACATAACATTATAAACTTAATTTATAATTATGAGATCTTGATTGTTTTCGATAACACTGTATGGTTAATGCCATAGCCTATAGCTACTATTGCTCAATGGATTAAGAAACATTATGCTTAAATTTTTGCTGGGAAATGACTTTTATATATTCATATTATACCGGAGTATCATACGAATAACATCTTTTATTTCGTCTCCGCTCTCCCATCCTTACAACTGATCTATGCAGCAGTTCAGGGGTCGCTGTAATGGGAAGAACATGGGTTGTTGGATACAGTTGTCATTATCTGCCGAAAGAAGTAAACGGAGATTCTAAGACAATCTTATTGAAATCAGCCATACTTAATAGATGTGTTACAACTATGCCGACCCGCCAAAACGCTGGCAACATTGTCGGCGTGCCCTCGCCACTGTCAAGCCCCTCCACGCACTTCAACCAAGACGCTGGCAACATTGTCGGCGTGTCCTCGCCACTGTCAAGCCCCTCCACGCACTCCAAGACGCCATGACGGGAAATAATCTATAAATGAGCTTGCACGTCTCATTCTCACTCTGAAATCCGATCCAGCCTGTCCCTTTGCTGTCCTCTCCCAGTGACGCCCTAAGCCGAGGCTCGTACCCCACAGGGGGTGCCCTTAGCGTGTAGTCGCTTAGTTTGTAAGATATTTTGCCCTGGCTGGAGGCCCTAAAAATAATAATTTTTAAGGCACCACAAGAAAGTCCGGTTAAGCAGCCGACAACCTCCTAGGTTGACCTGCGAGATGCCAATCCGAAAAAAAAAAAAAAAAAAACATTCTTACTCTCTTTCTTTCGGAGACTGCTGACTAGGTCGAACCTCTGTCAATTTAATATTTGATTGCTGTTTCTGCTGATCATTAAACCCGATAAGTATACCCAATCTTGATTTATATAATTCCTAAGTTTAATAACTTAATAAAATAAAATAATGATTGTAGTTTAATATCTATGAACACTAATTAGCGATTACTGATTTGCTTCTTGTGTGAATAAGTTGATGTTATATCAAAAGTGTCTACATAATTAAAATAAGTTACATATATTGTATTGCATTTAATTTGTTATAAACCCTGTGTCTAATCCGTTGTTACAGATGTGTCAATTAGCACTTCTGATGATTAGCATAACTGCTTGATCATTATGTTCCCGAACTAGAGAACTGTAGTCTCATTTAATTCAACTACGAGCAAATGTAGGTATCGCTGGTTCTAAGTACCTACACTGAAAATGCGATGCAAACTGTATGCAAATGCAAGGTTGCGAAACTACTGCAATGCAAATCTATACAACGAATAGTTTACAGTTACCATCCGGAACTGAAATTGAGTTTCTGCTTCAATGAATTACATTTAATTAAATACTTCAGGTACTGTCTAAATAGGTAAAGGTTGCCGACTTGACGTGGTTTTGACAACCATTGTGCTGACCTACGACCACCATTTCTGAGGAAGCTGAATGAAGGGCTATTCCATCTATCCAACTTAGGTCCAAGGGAGGGACACTGCCAGTTCAAAAAAAAAATGCTTCGTGGGTGTTCCTGGGTACCTAGGATTACCAACATACCCTGTGGGATACCTGATTTATCCCTAAAATCAGCTGTGCGAAGAGCATTTGTAAGAAAACAAAAGTGAAACATGCATAAAAAGCTGTACCTACCTGAAACAAAGACGAGCTTAGCTCGATAATGACATTGAAACAAGAATTGATAAGACTTTAATAATAACAATTGACAGATCTAAACATGAGTAATTAATCAGGTATAATAATGTCACGTATTTACTGATAAAAGATAAAGCATTCTGAATCAAAGCGGATCAGATCGATTTACATATCAGTGGTGGCAAACAAATAGGTACTGCATTATGATACTAGTGAGCTAAGTTTTTGTCAATACAGATGAGCCTGGATTGCCGACCGAGCCGAAGTAGGCGAGGGCGTAATGGAGCAGCCGAGAGTTTATTGTAATGATATTTAATACTCACACGTTTCATACGTTTTTCAACACTAGTGGAAAATAAAATAAAATTCCATGCACTTCAGTGTTTTGGACGAAGATATGTGAATAATGGTATGAATTTCTGTATTCGGATTTCGAAGTCTGACGGCTACCCTCCACGCTATCCTCCTCTTTTTGTATAATATTCATTGAAGTACGAGGATGGTTCTTACGGAGAGAAAAAAAAACAAAAAAAAATAAGAAAACTTTTGTAGGGTAGGTGTAGGGTAAGTAAATAGGCAGGTATGTAGGTAGATAGGGACAGGACAACGTCTGTCGGGTCAGCTAGTAAATAAATAATAATAAGTGGTGCAATAGTACTGTTATGTATTTGAAAATGGTGGAATTTTATTTTCCATATAATGAATGACGTTCATGAATTTCAGAAAGTAGGTGTTATCCTTATCTTAGTTTAAAATATATTAAGTACATTTTTTTTATAAGTTTGTTCATTCCTACTTAACTACAAACAACTTAACTAATCCTACTCTTCTTCTTAATCGGTATCATCATTGCTGAAGGTCGTGTCTAGTTTGAAGTGTTGATCACTCGATGTACGACGTTCTTCCACGTGCTTCTGTCCTCGGCGGTCCTAAAAGCTCTGGTTATTGGCAGGCCAGTGAGCGTCTTTACAAGGTCTGACCACCGGGTAGCTGAACTACCACGTGCTCTTTTCCCGTTGACCTGACCAACCACCACTAGCTTCTCTAGGCTGTCAGGGCTTCTACGAGCGATGTATCCAAAATATTTAAGTTTCCGCTGGAAACAGATACTTAGTCGATAGCCTTATGGTTATTTTGAGCTCCTTCAGAATAGATACGTTGGTTCGGCGTGCGGTCCAGGGAATGCGCAACATCCGCCTCCAACACCACAACTCAATAGCATCGATTTTTAATCTTTCCTTCTATCTTATTGTCCAGAATTCGGCGCCATAAAACAAGATTGAGCGGTCTCTCCATATCCTGGTGAGTTTGGTCATCGCAGCTTTGGACATTTGAATTCTCCGGATAATCTCCCTTTCGCTGCCACCCTCTTTATTAAGAAGAAAGCCAAGATAGACAAATTGATTCACAAATTCTAGTGCCCTGAGTTCATTGGAGTGAATTAGTATACCAGCTCAGTCTACCACCAACACCTTCGTCTTTGACTTATTGATGCTAAGGCCGACTGATTGACTCTCTTTCTCCACTCTAGAAAGAAGTTGAGCCAGTTCTTGCGACGTAGGTGTGAGATGGAACACCGGGGTGGTTTTTAGTCAGTAAGAGTCTGACAGACCCCTCCGCCCGCCCCAGGGCGGAGGACATCCATGAGGATTTTCCACCCCGTAACAAAAAAAAAAAAGTTCTTGCTCGGACGATGCAGACATTTCCATCTAACACAGTCGAACGCTTTTGAGTAGTCGACGAAGCACATCAGCATTGGAATGTTGAACTCTCGGCACTTTTCTATGATCTGCTTGACATTCACAATCTGTTCCCTTGTATCCCGTCCTTTAAGAAATCCCGCTTGCTCTACTGGAATCTGCCATTGCATAAAAGCTTTCAGGTGGTCGTTTATAACATGCAATAAGACTTTGATTGCGTGGGATATGCTACCGTCCTATAGTTTCCGCAAGACTTAGTTGACCCCTTTTTGTGTACTAAAATGGATTCCTGTCAGTCACTGATCCATTCGCCTGTTCTCCATATCTGATTGCATAGGTTTTGTAGGATGCATATACCGTTATCTCCCATAAGCTTTAAGATTTCGGCAAAAATACAGTCACTTCCGGCCGATTTATAATGTTTGAGCTTCCTTACAACGGATTCAATTTCAGACTTCAGGATGTCAGGTTCTAGAGGGATATCGGTCATGCTGTGTCGTAGGTTGATTGATGTTGCTGCCGCGTCTGCGTACAAGTCCTTGCAATAACCTCTCCACCTGTCTACCACCTTATTAATTTCTGTGAGCAAACCTCCGCTTGCGTCTTCTACTTTATTTTCTTTTGGGCATGGTCTTCAATTTCAGTGCATATTTTGTTGAAGTATTGATCTTTTTCCTCCCTACATTGACGCTGTATTTCTATCGAGAGAGCTTTATATTGCTCACGACTATCATCATTTGAGAGGTTTTTCAGTAGGACTTTCCTTTTCATAATAATGTTCCATGTCTCATCTGATAACCATGAGCTGCGGGGTAAGTCTTGCGTATAAATCTTGCATTCTTTGTAGGCAGTGGTCAGCAGCTCTTTAACCTTCTTCCAATTCTCATTCACATCCGAGCCATCATCTATATGCACTCTCGTCGCCATTTTTTGCTGGAAACGTGCTTTGAAGTTTTGTTCTCCAGGTGTAAGCATACGCTTCTGCTTATCGGAAACTCTGTGACAGCTCTTAAGTTTAATGACCATTTTTGCGACTAGCAAGGAATGATCACTGTAGCAGTCGGCACCTGGGTAAGTTATTGTGTTTATTACGCACGATTTCCACCTTTTCGGAACGGCAATATAGTCGATCTGATTTCTGGTACTACCTCCTGGCGATGTCCACGTATAAAGTCTTCGAGGATGCTTCTGGAACCAGGTGTTCATTATGGTTAGTGCGTTAACCGCACAGAACTGTAAATATCGCTCTCCTCTTTCAGTCCGTGCGCCTAGTCCAAAACGTCCAACAACATCCCTCAGGTGATTGTCATACTCTATGCACCCAACTTTGGCATTCAGATATCCTATATGGATATTCACTTCTCTCTTAGATAACGAGTTATAAGTGTCATCTAACTGATTATAGAACGCTTCAATATCTGCCTCACTAGAAGTGCTTGTAGGTGCGTATACCTGTAAGATGCTCATACGACATGGTTTAGCGTTGAGTTTCAGTCTAATTATACGGTCGCTAATAGGGTTGTATCCCAGAACACATTTATCGATCTCAGGTGTTACAGATATCGCCACGCCTCTGCAACTTTCTCTGCTCGTTTTGTAAAACCCTGTACCTCTCATATAAGTTTCACTAAGGTCCAAATGTCCAGTTGGTAGGCTTGTTGTTCCTTGTCGATAATTTCTTTCTTCACAACTTGGATCATGCTACGGACATTTCACGTTGCAAGTGCAACTATCTTCCTCAGCGATCGTCGGTGCGTTAGTGGCTTCGTGCCGTCACCAGTAGTATTTTGTCCACACGATGCCTGGTGAGTTATTCCAGCGTGGCCAATAGCATACTTCACACCACACGACCTGGAATCGTCGTGCTGCCGGATGATGGTCGGATTGCATGCCATATCATCTCTATGTGCGCTCATTTCATTCTAGATTTCTAGGGAAAAGAGTGCAGTGTTTTCCCGTTGCCTTCTGCACCAGATCTTTCGGAGAGATGGTTGCCCTACTGGGTGTTAGGTTATACCGCCTATGATCGGTCAATCTTACTAATACTACTAATATTATAAATGCAAAACTTTGTGAGGATGGATGGATGGATAGATGATTGTTACTCTTTCACACTCAAACGGGCTGAAATAAATTAGGTGTTTGGCATACACATAGATATTGATTTAGCTTAATAAGTTCGTAGGATAATTTTCATACAGTTTTTGTGCTCTCGTGGGATAATTTCAGACTATGGGAATAATCGTGAAGTCTACGCAAGAGAAGTCGCGGGCAAAAGCTAGTATTATTATAAAACAAAGTCCTTTTTCGTCTGTGTGTGTGTAATTCTTAGTTCTTCTAAACTTTATAACTTTAGAGCGGTATAGAATACAACGTCAGGACTTTGGCGTTCCCATTTGTATTGGGATAAACAAGACCGTATAAACAATTGACAACATTTCATATTTTTAACCTACTTGTATTATTTCGTTATATAAAAGTAAATAGAAATATAGGGCACCCGCATTTTTTCGTTTTTCAAAATTTTGTATTTTTCATTCATAATTTTAACTTTGAATTTAGGTGTATTCCAAAAAGACGTAAGCGCCAAATGACGTCATACTTACGGTGGAATAGCGTTTTATCCTTTGCTTAACTGTGACCTATCAAAAAACTATTATTATTAGAGTCCCTATATGTGACATTGACGTGTGTCTTATTTGACGTTAATGTTTTCATATAAACCATTGAAATGCTTATGCAAAGGTAAACTACCTCATTCCACCGTTTATGTGACGTCATCACATGCTTTTTGGTTTTACTTATTTTTATCAGAAATTAAGAAATAAAAAAATATAAAAAATATATATTTGGGCTCAGGATACGAATATAAAGAAATGGTATTTTTGTTTTAAGGTCGTGTGCAGTTTTGAAATGTTGTCAATTACACACTCCATAATGAAAACACAATAGAAATGGTAATTAGTAACAAGTTATGCACCCAGGAAAGCATAGACGATAAACATTCAAACATTAATTTTTATTTGTAAGGTAGTACTAAAAACTAAGTTCTGCGCTCCTACCTAGTACTTCGATATAAAAAAGCTTAAAAACTGATGACTTCAACTGAATCATGATTCCCTGGTACTATTAAAGTCGTGTCATTCGTCAATGGTTGTATCATACTGAATTCACCACAGTTTTTTCTCGCTCCATAATTTTACACAAAATCTTCATAAATATTCTGAAGTATAAACTAAATTATTGTAAAGTTTCATCAAAATCCGTTCCGTAGTTTTTTTTATTTGCTTTTTTGGCTTCACTCTGTGTTCCGCGCGGTCTATCTGCCTTTTGTTTCATAATCTGAGAAATTGGTGCCAATTCTGTTGTGCACGAACTAAATTAATTTTAAGCTATTTATATCTCTTTCTCTCCAATAAAACAAGAAAGAGACATATATTAATAAGAGCTGTCAATTTAAGTTGATCTAAAATGTTCATACAATTATAGTTGTCATTTCAAAACGTATTGATTAAAAACACGGCGAAGTTTAAGGGAAAAACTAATTTGACTTAGTACTTGTCTGTCGGCGTCCTTTTCTTCAGCTGTCTGGTAGTAAGAGATGCCAAATACCTAATTTTAATTGAGTTTGTGAACAAGGGAATCGGCACCATTAACTATTATAATTCTGTAAAACTTACTTACTTGTTACCCTCGCGATTTTTTTTTACTCCTGATCCCGAACTGCAAATTGCAAAAAACGTAAGCAAATTTGAGTATCGCGTGCTACCCTAGCGCTTTTTTCCGGAAAGTTTTGTTTGTGTATAGGTAATTTCTATATTTTCCGCCTAAACCCCCTCTTGGGGGAGACCAGCAGTGGGCGTATAAAGGTTGACATGATTAATTGATTGAATTTCCATATTTAACTACCTCTGAATATATTCATAAGAGGCTAGTGAATGGCTTAGTGTTGGGTCTCATATCCGGAGCCCATCATGAATCTCTGTTCAAAGCTGACAGATTTTACTTATATTACGTTTAGATTACGGCTACTATCGGACCATTTTTCAATTCCGTAACTGGGTTTCAATATTAAACAGTACAGATCCGGAATTCTGGAGATCGAAGCTTCCTTTAAAAATGGTATATAAATGCATAATAGTTATTATTTGATATTATGGAAATGTAGGGCTAGTTTTTAATGTAGGAAATAAATTAAACCATTGATATAGCTATGAACTATCATTAAAATAATAAATTAAGGACGTAATCTAACATCTAGGATTTTTGTTAGTAGTAAAATTTCAAGAAAGTCAGTGCATCCAAGCTGTTGTCCTTTAGAGAATTTCTTACTCTGCTGCTGTAGCTGAAAAAGCGCGATCAGCTTCGCGCCGCGGCTAAAGCCGTAACAAAATGATATTTTTCTTTCGATATCGAAATTCCGGTTTTGATCACACCAATTCCGATACTACAAACGATACTGAAATATATCGGAATTCCGGAATTTAGTTAAAATCGGAGCTCAAACCCTAGTTTAGATGCTCGAAAAATATTTTAACACCATTGTTTAGTGATGAAAAGTAGTACGGAAAAGAGTTACTTGTTGTAAAAGGCGAAAAAACCTGTCTTTTTTAACCTGTATTTTTCACAGGTAAGGCGTCTTGACCTTATTGAGTTTATTGGTAGTTTACCCATTTTATTTTAAAGAGATCTGTACCTAAAAAGAGTGCCATACCCTATTCTACTACTTCTCTGTCTGTCTGTCCGTTTGACACAAGGCTGCATCTATTGAACTATAATAGGTAGACACTTGAAATTTTCACAAAGTATAGAAATTATTACTGGCATTACAATTTGCATTGCATGGCCGCTATACCAACAAATACTTACATAAAAAAATAAAGTTAAAATAAAAGGAATACAAGAAACGTGTTTTTTGTATGTAAGTAGTGTTAAATAGGTACCCTACAACGGTGGTATAAAATCCTTAGTAGTTAGTGTGTTGGCCTGGCATAACATAACGCACTATTAATTCCGGTTAACAACTATTATTATTGTACAGACGCCAGCACATCAAGCCATACCTAACTGTCAAATTTTGTTATAAAGTTGAAAATCTATCAAAGAAATTTGACAGATTTTAGTTGCTTGATGTGCTGGCCTCTGTACCTACCTATGTTAACAAATGAATACATGACTTATGACATGATAATATTTATCTCTTTGAGAATATTGTATTTCTTATTGTGTCGTCTCATTATTACTTAAGTACCTACTTCTAAATAAGTTTTAACTCAAGTATGCATAACAACAAAGTACACCTGGTTCAATACCCATGTGCCCACTGCCCACTGGCTATATTACCCTTCTGTTATTTTTTTTCTTTACGAGCTTGGACCTCCCAATAAACCTCCTCAATACTCCTGATGTTTGAATAGGGTATCCATATTTTTGAAATGAAGTTCTTTAACGCGGCTTACGGGTAGTGCGAATTAGTAGAAATCGTCACGTAACGAAATGCGTGTGTGTATGTGTGCGTGTATCGAGCCGCTGCTGCGCACTCGCCTGCTCGCGATATATTTTTTTTTTGTACAGACACATACGTAAGTAACTTCGTTCCTTACGGGGGTCCCCAAGAAAGGCCTCCCTTATAGAGCGCCACAACGAACGGCTACCTGTCGCTTGCATCCACCGGTTACCCCTTGACCACCCCTTGACGATGTCGTCGGTCCATCGGGTAAGTAATATGTGATATAATTACAAAATCTCTAATATTTACAAGATATAACAACTGATTCTATAATTTTGTTTCATATAATGATCAGTTAACGATTAATATAATTAATAATAATAATAATAATTAATAAACGATTGATATAATTTTAAAATAACTAATTTTTATAAGCATAATATACATTGAATATAAAATCGTTTCATATACCACTCAAAGGACATAAAACTTATTTAGTCTAATATGATAAAGACGCCTAGTTAAAAACACAAAGCAAGATTGCATAAATACACATTATAACTTAGTCTTATTATTGATAAGTTGTAGCTGGGTACACTACTTAAATATGAAAACGATTTTAAAAATATTTTCTTATGCTGGTCACAGTTCAAACCTAAACCAAATGATTCACCAACGATAGAGGGGATCTAGCGCTCGGCAGCCGCGGCGGATATAAAAACATATTTTGACCATGCATGCAGCAAGCATGCAAACATGTAAACAAGCATACACCACGCATGCAGCATGCAAGCAAGCATGCAGCATGCAAACAAGCATGCAACATGCAGCATGCGAACAAGCATGCAGCATGCAACATGCAGCAGGCATGGTTTCTGTCACATCTCCGGCGCTGCGGGGCTCCGGCGGTCCCACGCGAGCTTATCGTCGCAGATGCGTTAAAACCACCTGCTCCTCAGCTCGCGGGCCGCCTCGCCCCTCCGCGCCTACGCGGACTTAGATTACACTCTAGGGGTAGGGCAGACAAGACTACGTGGAGTCGGTTTTGCAGCGATTTGTTTCTGTCACTAACTTTTGAAGAACAACATATTGAAATTTTAAGACAATACTTAAGCGTGGAGCAGAAGATTTGCACATCATGCTTAGTAACATTATGCGAATTAAATGTATGACAAAATAAATTAGCTTTCAAGATAATTAAGTATGACAAAAAAAT
Organism: Charanyca ferruginea; assembly: GCA_947361185.1. NCBI lineage: Eukaryota > Metazoa > Arthropoda > Insecta > Lepidoptera > Noctuidae > Charanyca > Charanyca ferruginea. Next base: position 14,323,955 of record OX376077.1, on the reverse strand, counting down.
ATATGGCAAAACCAATTGTGCCAAACTAGTTATGCCAAAGTATATTGGGAAAAAGACATTATGCGAAAAGAAGGGATCCCGTTTTTATCTAACCTATCCGACTCGGATTGCTCTGAATCGGGGTGTAAATCATAATTTGAAATCATAATATATATTTGAAACGATAGACCTAATGATTTTCGATTAAATAAACGTTAAAGAAATTATAGCAATAATATGATTCGCTACATAAAAATCCCTTGTCGTACCATGCCGTCACGTCAGTGTGCGCAGGACCTTATGTTACGGTATTTACTGAAGCTAAGTTAGTAAAATAATACATTATTACTCTAATTTAATGAAACTTATCCAATGACTCTGGTAAGGGCAGTCGACTCGCACAATCATAATTTTAACTACAAAGGATAATTTTCTACATTATGGATCACAGGTCCCTGGTCAAATGGTCACAGCAGTCTTCCACGTGAGCGAGCATCGAGTCGGTGCGTGCGCAGAGCTCCGTTCATGTAGAAAACTATTCAGTGCATTGGTCCATATGTTCATCGTGCCATACATACCCACCCCATGTTTTCCCTTAGGTAAGTATAAACTAGCTTTTTCCCACGACTTTGTGCGCGAAAATTATTTTCATCCCACCATCTCGGAAAGAGTATTTTTAATCTTCAATATCTGAGTGGAAAAGCCGTTTTTATTCTCTAGAGGATAAAGTAAATTTATCTTCAATATCTGAGTGGAAAAGCCGTTTTTATTCTCTAGAGGATAAAGTAAATTGAATTTAGAACATCGTGTGCACTAAGTTTGTGAATTAAAAAAAAACATTAATAACCTATTTACTGCTACCTCTATGGTGCCGAATATATCATACAACTTTTTTTTAATTTGTTAAAACTTTGTAAACGTTTTTTTTTGCATTTAGTCATTTCCTCGCTGAGGTGGAATGAAAAGTTACGTGTTGCACTCGAGTGCAAAGATTTTTCACCTCGTGCTCTTTTGATTCCCTCGCTAACGCTCAGGATTCTAATTTTGAATCACTCGCTGCGCTCGTGATTCAATTTTAGAATCCTTCGCTTGCTCGGTCATCAAAATTGAACACGCGGTTAAAAAGCAACTTTGCACTCTTGTATAACAAATAACTATTAGTTAATAGTCATTCATAAACTTTTGAGAATTTCGTTTATTTACAATATTTACACGAATAATAGTAAAAACATATAATAAACTATAATAACTAATAAAATAAGGAGGAGCTCGTGGCTAAGTAAATACCGTACAGATCGATCGGTCAAAGGTTGCCGCTTGCCGCGGTCGGTCTGTGGATGGGTGACCATCCATTTTATACCGAATTCCCTCCGTGCCTCGGAAAGCACGTAAAACTGTTGGTTCCGGCTGTCATTCATCTTCTCTCTCAGATCTTTGACAGTCGTTAAGGGTAGTCAGAAACCAGAGTCTGGCAACCAGTCTTACCAAGCGGTAACATGATACCCAGTAACTGGGTTGTGGAGGTCCGATAGGCAGTCACTCCATGTAAAACACCGGTATTCAGCTGCAACCGGTTAGACTGGAAGCCGACCCCAACATACTTGGGAAAAGGCTAGGCAGATGATAACCTAATAAAACAGGGCATCAAAAAATTCCTCCACATCGCCGCCATCAGGGAATGTGCCCAAGAGACTGGCAGCATTGGCTCGTTGGACGGCAATGCTTATCCTCTGGCCAAGGTATAAACCAGCACTTGGATCACGGGAACTGTCAACTAACCTTTTGGACAAGCCCTTAAAAAGGAGATGAGCACTCGGACCCCATGACCCGAGAGTTTAAACCCCAAATGGCGCGAAATTTCTGCAGCCCCGTCAGCAGCACCAGCACAGCACGCTGAACACGTTAATTAGTTCATCATCATCATCACTTCAGCCGAAAGACGTCCACTGCTGGACATAGGCCTCCCCCAAGTGTCGCCACATTGACCGGTCCCGTGCGACTCGCATCCAGTGGATCCCCGCAACCTTCGCCTATCGGTAATCGGCTTACCTAGTGGGAGGCCTTCCAACGCAACGTCTTCCGGTTTGCGGCCGCCACTCCAGAACTTTTCGGTCCCATCGGCCATCCGTTCTGCGGAGCAATGTGCCCTGCCCACTGCCACTTAAGTTTGGCAATTCTTCGGGCTTCGTCGGCAACCTTGGTTCTTTTGCGGAAGTCCTCATTTGTGATTTTAAAATGTTGATATTGTGTGTGTTGATATTTGTTAATTAGTTGATTAATTACAATATAGCCTTTATCACTGCTGCTGACCAGAAGTTTCTAAGATACGCGCGTTCAAACAAAAGACAAACGGACAACTTCAGCTTAATAATATTAGTATAGATAGTAATTTAGTAGGAGTCATATTTGTAGATATTACTATAGACATGCTAGCATTTGCCTGCGACTTCTAAGTCAAAGTCAAATCATTTATTTCAATTAGACCGTTATAAGGCACTTTTGAACGTCAAATGAGAAAAAAAATTGTTCTAGTTGCCCATTTCAAAAGATACTTTTGTATGGTGAAGAAACTCCATACCTACTCTCGTAAAAACGATATTTGCATTTACAGGAATTATATAATTATACGTGAATACGATGTACCTTGCATAAAAACACTATTTTAAAAAATGTACAAAGTATTACAGATTAAGGAATGACAGCTAAGTTATGTCTTCAAAGGTATGTCAATGTGTTAGGGCTTCTCCTAGTTGTAAACGTCCCTTTGTGCCTATTGGCCTAGTTCTGTTCTGTCTCTTGGTTGAATTGGAGGGAAGTGGAAAATATGTTTTTCTTACTCCTCCGCTTTTCTTTTCTGATTAATTTCGTTGCGGGACCCGAGACAGTTCAATTGCTTCTCTGGGACTCGTCGAGCTTCATTGCTTTGGCGCTTTTCAGGTGGTCGCCACTGTTGATTCTGGCTTGGAAATAGTGTGGCGGGCTTGTCCCATATAAAAAATAAAAAAGCTAAGTTATGTACAGACGCCAGCAGGTCAACCTACCCGAAACTGTCACATTTTTCCAATCAATCTTGAACCTTATTCTTTAATCATAAAGTTAAAAATCGATTAAAGAAATGTGACAGATTGTATTAGCTTGATGTGCTGGCGTCTGTACATAGATACATAGTGTTCACACTTTTCATATCTAATGTTGAAACAGTTGACGACCACTCCTTATATTTTAACAAACAATGAATCAGTATGTGAGCCTGGGCAGTCTTCGTCTGCAAGAATTTTCTCACGGAAACCCTACTTTTTTATAATACAAATTAGGCCTTAAAGTATTCGCTTCCACAGATTTTCTTTTATTATCTGGCTTTGCGGTTTATTATCTAGTGTTTGACAGCATTCGCTCTTTGTAAAATCTTCGTATCATTTTTTGATAGTGGCATTGGAAGATGACAAACTTGATTCATAATTTACCTAAATTACTTGAGTGAGTAATGAATTGAACTTGTACATTAATTAAAGTAACCTAGTTCTTTAAAACAACTATGTTGTTCTGAGAATAATATATTCACTAAACCCAAATCACAATGAAATGACATAATGTGTCCTTAAGAACTGCCGAAAAAGTAGTACTTAATAACGCTTCCGCCATAGAAATCTGTACGTAGTACATACTATATCGATGAATTCCGCAAGATAATTATGGCAATAAAGAAAAAATAGTAACCACATAACCCAATTACAAATATCTGTTACGGCTAATAGCCGAAGTGCGGCTACACCTAATTTTACCCGGCTACAACTAGGTGCAGCCGGTCACATGCGGTTAAACTTAGATGTATCCTACTTATCTTCGGTTACAAGGTTTAGCCTTCATCATAGCGGCTAGCACCAGGTGCAGCCGTACACCAACGTTAGGAGCACCCCGAGGTTCGGTTTGGTTCCTTTAAACCCTGCAGACAGAAATAGGATCCCTGCACAGCGGGCATTCGTCGACCTGACGTCGACCGTCTTCTTCTGGTCATGGTTTGGTGCCCCAAGTCCTGAGCTCGCAGGCTACACATAGTTCTAGCCGGTTAAAACTAGATGTAGCCGCGCTTCGAGCTTTCGCCGTAGTACATACAAAGCTTAAAAATAAATAAAAAATGTATAATAAAGAATAACTAATGTTAATATTCGAAAAATATCAGCAAAAGAGTAACAACAAGAGTTCCGGAAGAAATATCACCTAAAATTTAATGACATAACCATAATAATAATTAAGATATTAAGATACTTCAATTTGCGTGTTATTCAAGCCATTGTATCTTGCTGGAATCGGGATAAAACAACAGATTTTGTCAAAGAAACACAAGATCTGAATTTTGACAGCACCACGGAAATCGTCATTTTTTTATTTATTGTAGAGTCTGAATATAGTAGCGTCTAGCCAGAAATGGAGGAATATATTATGCATGAGCAGTAAATCGAAAAGCTGTCGATTACGATTAACTCATTCCTGCTAAAGTTCAGTCACGATAGAGATTAATAATTAGTAGTAAAACAAAATGATTTGAATACTCTCAACACACTCTGATCTAATTCATTAAATTACGTGGCAAATACAAACAAGTCGAATGAAGTTGCGCCCCAATGTCCTTTCGCCTTTTCTCTTGAGTCAAAGAAATGGCGTACGACCGTGGCATACACAATGTGCATGTGGAGCGAAACTAAAGCAGTAAAACTTGATTTTAACACTAACAAGAATGCACTCAAAGTTGTAACACATACTGTTAATTTTTGTATACCAACTTGTATCAAAGTTAGGACGTTTTGTTGCTCAGTGGAAGCCAACCGGCGCACCGCACTTAACGTCATCAGTCGCTTACTGGACCGCGTGGAGGAAGGGCGCATTTCTTCTACGTCGCTTCTAAACTATTATCAGAATAACAAACGTTAATAGTTTAATCCATTATTTGTTGAACAACGGTGTAAACTATACCAGCATTTGTGTTAATAAACCGTGTTAATTCGTCATCAGTGTGTGTTTCAATATTTTAATCACGAGGATTTCGGTTTTATATGTAAGTATATTGATTTTTCTCCTGCTACGTGACAGGATATGTATTTCGTTACCCAACAATATTTTTGTTGCCCTGATCAATACGGATTGTAAGTAATATAAGTTTAATTCCTTTTATTAATTCAATTAAAAGTTGATAGTTTGTCGAGAAAGCACGTTGTGGCTATGATTCCGTTACTTATGTGTTCTTTTGAACTTGTCTGACTACTATAGTCAGTCAGCCATTTCTTAACCGTGTTGTATCAACTGAGTGAGAGTACTAATTTCTAAATATGAATATTTTTTTAAAGTGTTACAATCGTTTCTTGTTCGCCAGTTGGTTTATGTCTGACATCGACGTGATTAATAGCCGCTATGTTTACGTTTTATAGATCATCGGTACAGCCAGTGACTAACATGCGGTTACCCGCTGTGGTCTATTTACTTATAAGTAGGTGACTATAAAGGAATATCAATTACGGAACTTTGTTTCTGATGGCTTGTTCTTGTAATTGGTATGTCAGTAATTAAATGTATTATTCATTTTGAAATGCAAGGGTCCGAATTGAACCCCCCGTGGCCCGTGGGAAACTTCGGTCAGTAGGTCGTCTTAGGCTTCTTCAATAGTGTTTCCTTTCTAAAGTAATCGTAATGGCTTAAACCAGAAGGTCTATTTTTTTATGTAGGTACTTGTTAATGGATTTGTTTTATTCGCAATGCTTTTTTTTGTAAATTATTTGAAACAATTTAGAGTCATACAGAGAATTCCAAAGAATGCAAATATTTTTGTTCCAACCAGTCTTAACCATTGATTTACATACAATGGTCTTATCGAACAAAGTCTGATTTCAATTTAAATAAATCAAAACTTCTTAAACATCCACCACTAGACTATTATTTGCATTGCTAAGCCTTAACAATAATAAAGGTGGTTGACCACATCGACACGAACTCATAATACGAAACTAAAAACGAACACAAAAACCCAGAATGGTCTTTCAAAATACTGATCCTAACTCCTTTAGTGAACATAATATCTTCAGTACAAGAATAGAAGAAGACACGGTGAATTCAAGCAACGGTACAGGAAGATAATTAACAATACAGCTAAGCTATAACAAAATGGAAGAAGGAAACGGTACTATATGCTAATTAGTCGCCTGCAAAATATCGTAATGACACATCCTAGAGCACTAACATTTGTTATGGGACAAGATAAATTAACACTGCTAACTTTAAAGAGTAAGTTAATGGTACGGCAATCAGTTAAAAGTTGAATACATGAGTATGGAAGTCACTTATGCAACGCAGTTGCTCATGTTTGCTCTTAAATGCATTAAAAAATCCAACAAGTATCGGAATTATTTTTGATTGTCCAAAAAAAGATTTGCAAATGCAGAACTAAAAATCTTGTCTATTCCCCGGTTAAATGATTCAGTTTAGTTTCAATGTGCAGTTGCTATTCAACTTAGGAGTGACATTAATATAACCTATAGTATTGCAGCTGCTGTTTACATTCCAACAAAACATATCTAGCTGTATCGTCTTCATACGTAAGAATATTGTTTTGATGATACAATTCACTTAAAATGTGACTACGAATAATTCAACGTATTTTGAACGCCTCCATACCATAAACTGATATATCTTTTGTCAAGTTTAAGAATATTTTCTTAAACTTAAACTCCAGGAAACTTTGATTTGATATACAATTTAGTAACCAAATCAGTTTTGTATGTGTCGGCTCGGACCTATTAAGATAGATAGATGACGACGTGGGAGAGTTCTGATCGAAGGATAAATATAAAATGAAATCATTAATAAATATGAAGAAGAAGAATGAGAGAATTTAAGTTAACGACAAATTGAGGTCCTCTAAAGTTAAATGAAAACGATTCATCAGCGAGATTTTTTTCCTAATAATGGAGTTTCCCTGTATTACGTACCTATACATCGTCCGAATTACGAAGTTATGTAAATGAGACATTAGTCAGCCATGAAGACGGCTACAGTTTTTACTCAAACTCGTCGTACAAACGTATCCAATTGAACTCAAGTTAATGAGTCACGTACGAAATGATATTACGAAATCTAATTTAAGCATTGACAACATTTTGCTATATACGTCGTTTACTTTTTTGTTATGCAAACTGATTCAATATATTGCTGATATTGTAGAATAGTTCGATGTGCAATGTTTGTGTCATTGTTATTTGCATGTTGCTTTAATATGTCAATCGTTTTTTGCTGTTGTTTTCCTCTGTGTCTGTCAGGTATTGTGTTATCTAAGAATTTACAGTATTGAATTCTAAGTGTATAGTATGTCTAAAACAATAGCAGCACTCAAGTAGTACTTATAATATCGGAAATTTTGAAAGAATTATCAAATCATTCACGGACGAGTTTAAACTGTCTTTTTTCAAACATAAGCCCTCGTGAGTTGCTCATGAGAGAGACAAGCATTCATGACAATGAATGATAAGATAACACATCAATGAATTAAATATTTCTTTCATATTGCCTTGGCCTCTAGGAGAACAATTACTCTACGTCAAACCTATGGAAATTTTCCACTACTTACCTCAAAGTTCTCACAATATTGTGAGAACTTTTAGCTTAGTAATTCCAAACAAAGCAAAATCAACAATATCGATTCATTTACAAGCTCCAAATCATTTTCAATGCATATGAACTCAATGTTTCTAAGTTCTCATGCATAAAATGGCAGTTTTACGTTTACAAGACGTTTACGATCCTAACAATGACTAACACAATGGCATTTACAAAATTTGCGCACGCATAAGGCGCCGAGTTCACTAACAATGGAAGAGTATGTGTGACGTGTTGGCCTGAACCATTGTTGAAAAGAACAGACTCGCTGGCATTGACGCTAATGCTGGAAACCAACGGAAATTTAACCTTAAATTTTAGGAGTAATAGCAAATCAAGTGCATTGGTTTCTTTTTACTTTTACTCGTTCTAGGTAGATTCCAATATCAGAAGTTGAATCTTTTTGTTAGAAACTAGATCACTGCAATTTTGTTTGCAACAGTATGAAAAGGAAGATTTTCTTCATTACCATTGTGAAGTCTTGTTCCTAAAAAGTTTGAAACCGACACTTGTCTTGTTGAGAAACTGTGTAGGTAACAAGACACGGTAGTTAAGCAATTTTTTTAATCGTTTTACATAAAAAAGAACGTGCATTATTAGCCTTTATTGCAACGTTTACAAAACTGTGAGACGTTTTCTACTGAAATCATTCTATTGATAAATCTTGTGGCAAAACCAGGGCTTGACTTGGTGACCCAGACAGAAACAATAAGACGTGAAATTCTTAGCCTTTATAATTACATGAGGACTTGCCATAATACAGTTGCCGTTCATTGATTAATATTTTTAGTGTATCTTCGAGTTTAATTTATAAAACGAAATGAATAAGTTGAATATGAAAATTAACTCATGTTAAAATATCGTCTCCATTTCATTGTTTTTCATTAAACTCCTTTGTATAATAAAGCAGCCATGCTTCACAATATTAACTGTAACCAAAGAATGAGCATGATATCCAGTTTCGTAACGATGTTTATATTAGCCGGAGTAAGTACTTCGCTTTCAAAGCTATCTCGGTCATACAATAATAAACTATCTTACATATCCTGGACTGCAGCCAGCCATTGCACTCAGAACAATAGTAACTATTCACTTGCGATCTATTGTAGAACACAGGGGTGCCACGGATGCCACCCCACATTGTCGACACAAATTCCTTTCTTTTCTATCCTCTGTTGCAGTAACCGCAAATGGCAGTGGCGACACAAGATTTGCAACATGACTATCATCCACCTTGTTTTATTGAGAAATCACAATTGGCGTAATGCTCAGCAAAAGTCTGAGTTTTATGGTTTCTGCAACACTTGCACTATGGTTGCAGTCAATGACCAGGGATTTTGTGATATATGTTAATTTAGGTTCCAGAAATAAGCTGGTGAATTTAAAGCTGAATATCGCCATTATATTCCTTACAATCTGAGTGCTTGACTTGATATTAAACGGCGCCTCATTTGGGACTTTGGTAAAAAGCCAAGAACAGAAAATTATTTGGCTAGTATTGTAGACCTCATAAATAATTTTAAATGCCATTACAGGATGAGTTAGACGTAGTCTACTACCATGTATCTTTTAAAGTATCTAGCTCCAACTGAGACTAACTAGCGCTTCGTGATGAAACCGAAATATGTATACAATTATAAAGACTTACTTATTTTTTGCTAGCCGTTAGCCTCTAGCCTCTAGGGTCTCCCCTTTACGTTTTTAGTGAATATGAATTACATACAAAGCAGTACTCGGTCGGGATGTTGGATTACTACTGATTACAATTATATCGTACCTAAGAATGTGATACATTACATTGAACATAGGTGACCATTGTTTTGTTCGTTCAAACTAAATAAATAAAACTTGTCTCAAAACTGTTGGGTGGGAACAAGCGCGTCGAATGTCAGCGTTATATTGTTATTTCCTTATTAACCAACTGCATTATCGGCCAGTTTAGTTTAAGTATCAACGTTACAATAGAACTCAAGTGTGCTATTGTCGTGAGTAGGTATACTTACTTGACTTTGATTTTATACTATACCAGGATGTTTTCGTCATTCATGATCAAGAATGTTATTAAATTCTAGATGGTTTGCTTAAACACACATATAGAACATAATGTAATTAATTATTCAACGCTGATTAATTTAAAATCTATTTTAAGCATAAGTTTTAGATGTACATTGTCCTGTTTTTGCTAAATACTTTATTAATACATTATTATTTTGGCATATTTAATTGTTTGACGTAACTAATTGAATTATTAATTGATTGTCGTTTTTTTTGGCAGAGTTAAGCTCAATTGTCATGAGTGTTTGTTAATACGACTTTGGCATACAAGTAGGGAGGTAGGCAGGGGAAGACCAAGGGATTTATATAGGATAATTTTTATCCCGGTAGTACGTTCCCGCTGGACAATATCCGACATTTACTCGAGCGAAGCCTCTGGGAAAGCCTAAATCTAGAAATCATGATAGTTTATCTGACATCCATACTTCCATACTTAAATTATAAATGCGAAAGTAACTCTGCCTGTTACGTTTTCACGATGAAAATAGCTTGAACCCTGGGGAAGAACATTAGCTACTTTTTAATCCACGACTTCGTCTGCATTCGCGATAACTGACATTCATGCGGACGAACTCGCGGTTAAAAGCTAGTAGTTTATAATAACTTTATACCTGTAGACTATTAAGTATTCTGTGCCTGCAGGTACCATTATTAGAGTATATTCATCTATACCCATAGATGAATATACTCTAATAATGGTACCATTAAACCAAGTTCTAAGAAGTTATTATAGTTTTCAAAACAACGCATTTTTACAGCAAATAATTTTTACAGCACCGGACACTGCTCATTGAATAAGCACTTTCACACACTAGGTATCACTGATAGTCCTCTGTGCAGGGCCTATACATGGAGGCGGAAGAAACGGTGGCGCATGATACGGGCTTTCTGGGCTGCAACCCAGGGCCCCGTGAATGTATAGGGCCCCCAGCCCCTATTGAAGACAATGGAATAAAAAGGAAAATAAAATACTTGAGTGCACTGGCTTCACCCAGATCCGCAGGGAGACTCTTGGAACGCCAAACTCCCTTGCGGACGCACTGAGAAGTCTGGGAAGATTGATCTGCTTCTGGAGGGAGGTGGACTGGTTGGAGTAATCGGCCGCTATGGCTCACGTACAATGGTCCATTTTAAGGACTAAGTGCGGAAACCGAACCCCCCTAACATAGAACATAGAACATACAGCAAATAATTTATTCCATTTATAAACAGTGTCAAACAAGGAATAAACACAATGAAGAATGAGTGTAAAAACTATTCCAATAATTTAAACTAACTAGTCTAGTCAATGATATTATATAATTAGATGCGTTACCCGCGCTCAATAATGGCAATATTAAAGCAAGGCAATTGCCGGGGTTTCACTTAGCCACGTACCGCCCAGTGTCGCGGCTATTGACGTATATCTATAATCGCTCGTAATTCACACATAACTGACGTAACAAAATATGTATGTTTATCTTTTTCTAACAGGTATACGCTGTATGCTTCTGTCCTTTTCTTCGCACTGTATAATTGTATGTGCCTACTAGTATGTAGATTTAAAAGTTTGCGCCGTTTTAAAGTGCACTAATGTTCGTGTATGACGCGTCTATTTATAATACGTCATTGAGTCTAGTACAGAATATTATATAACAGCAAAGTACCCACACACATTTCTCCTTCAAGCAGTATTTCTAAAACAACATGGCATCATCGTAAAACATACTTTACAATTTTAGTTCTAACACAAGTTTCAAATGAAACATTCTACTAGAATATTCCCCGAGAAGGCGGGAGGCGGTTGTCATGGTAACCGGGGGAGTGAGCTATTTCCATCCGTCCTCCTTTGATCTTGCAAGCAAGCATTTCTCACGAACGCTTTCGACATGTAACTCGAATGCTATCTGGAGATCAGGTCGCGACGGTAAGCCAAATTCTTTTACCGTAATATTTGGTGGGTTGAGCCTGTTTTAGCAAGGACGTTCTTTTTTGTCACTTCAAGTGAATGTTCAGTCTGTGTCTGTAAGTATTAACAATTTATGGTCTAAAATTGTACTCTGTGCAATGTTTTATAGCAGATAATTATTGATAGATAGAAAACCTTTGTAAATCATTTAGTATTTTTTTTTTTGGATTTTTATACGGAAGTTCTAACTTGGTCATTTTAATTACTAACATTAATCTTTTGAGTTGAAGTCGTAAAAGTAGGATGCCACATTATCTATTTCAGTCACTAACTCACCGTTTTGATATAACAAAACTGCGATTATATTGAAGGCTCTTCTCTTCTAAGAAAACTTATTTTGGAAGTTAACTTGCCCACCCTTTTAAATGACAAACAAATTATTATTAAACAAATGCGCGTGATTTATTTATTTTTTAAACAAATGACAACGTTGAAGAAACAATTAATAAAACCCTCACTAACCTCATTCATTCTAGAGTTCTGTGTTCACAATCACAACATTTTGACACAATAAAAAATAAAAACTAAAAATAGATAAGACCTATTAATAAATTAACAAACACATCGAAGATAAATAAAATACAAAACCATTTTTTCGTTTCTTTTCTTTCATTTTAAAATTTAGAAGGCATCTGGTTCCTGCCTTTCCTAATAATAATTTTGTCACACGAAAAAGTTTTGATCGCCAAGTACAAAATATGCAATTAAATATTTATATTCGCTCTCCACTTAATATTTTCCACTTTCTATTCTATTTTCGTTTATGTATGTTTAGAAGAAATACAATACCAAATTGCAATTTTTATGTTATTTGGTTTGATGGACAAAATACGTAGGTAGTTGAGTTGACTATGAGGATGTGATGTCTTTCTACGTATTGTAGGTATATATCAATGGTTAGTATAGATGACTGGTTTTATTTCATGATCAAGTATGTACCTACTCTATGTATAAATCAAAGCTTGCAAGCAAATATTCATATGCTGTAAAAATCTAGGTATACGATGACACACTAAGTTATGAATTACATTACGCTACAAATGCATTTTAACAATTTTGCCCATTGAGGTTTATCAAATAAAACAGCTTACGTTCGCGACTTCGCACCATGATATCCGTTCTAAATACAAACGCTAAGCTGCGTTCACGTTAGTTCACAACTTCACACGCATTCATTTCATTCATGATTTACGAATCATTGTGTGATTGTATATCCCACGCTCTGAACGTAGGACATGCTAGACTTGTTTAGATGTTTTACTATGGTATTTCAGGTATTTGGACTAAATAGGCTTTGACTTAACTCATTACAAACTATTTATTAGTTTATACGAATACTAGGACAGAAAATGTAGAATTATATCCCATGCTAAAGATAGTATGTACCTATACAGGTTTGGCTTGTAACCTGTAAGTAATAAATGGTCCTAATTACAGACTGAGACAGGATAAGGCTCCGTTATCAACAGACTTCAAAAACGGACAAGATGAATTCGACAAAAAGACAAACTGCAAATCAATCTCTATAGCAATCAATTTCTATAGAAACAGCAATATCTGCCAATCACCTGTAACTCGTAGCTTTTATCCAATTAATGTTATAGAGATTTATCGATTTACTCAACTTCCATGCAGACGAAGTCGCGGGCTGAGGCTAGTCTTTTTCTATAAGTAATACTTTTTTATCACCCAGAAATTAAACTGCAGGAAAGCAGAAGCATTTTACAGCAGGAAATTGACTACTGCGTGGCCAGCTCCGGAACAGGAAAATATATCAAAGCAATTTGCTATACAACGGACGAACGTAAATAAATTAATAACATAATCACACAACTAATAAGCTGTGACTGCACGGCTGTTTAGTGTTTACGCGTTTAATCTGTGGCACGCCGAGAACAAACAAAGCGTTGAGTCATAGACATTCGTGAACCATAGATAACGTATTGTTTTACAATGTACCTACGGGATGAAGACACGGGATTCGAAATTCAAATAGATTTTGTTGTGAAGGTACCGCGTATCTTCCTTGGTTGATGGTGATAGAAGGATGTTAGAATAGGGTAAAGCATTTAAATTCATCTTTTTAATCACAGTCATCTATCCTTCTGGTAACAATGCTGGCAATGGCCAACCTCACTATTTGGAAACCAAAATGGTGATGATGACAAAAATAATGTTCTTGCGTTTCCATCATTCCATGAAATCGTAATGGAATTGTCCACTATCAAATAGGTACGAACTTAAGAAAACTTAAATTATAACGAAACCTAAAACCATGTCAGTTGCATTTTTAATGACTTATTTTGTTTGTTAGGAGATTTTAATATCTACCTACCAAAAGTTATTTTTGGTTTAGAGCTTAGAGCTTTCTGAATTTGCCAAAATTTAAAATAATTGTCCCAAATCTGATGTAAATATAAAAATGAATATATGTACACAGCCATAATAAACCTGAATTGTTTTGCCATTATTATACTTAATAATGAGAAGGAAAACCATGAGGAAACTTGTTGTGTTATTCATAAACTACTTAGGTACTTAACTATAAATTTAACGTGTGAATACACCTTACGAAAATAAGCGCAAAATTATTGTGATAAATAGGGTATTTTACCTATATATAAATACAAATACAAATTCATAAGCAAACACAATCACGAGATTGTAGGTATTCGGTTTTGAATTTGTATTTGCTTTTTTGGCTTCACTCTCAGTGTTCCGCGCGGTCTATCTGCCTTTTGTTTCATAATCTGAGATATATACAAACATATCTATAGTTTGCAAGAAATTATAGATAACATGTTTTGTATCTCCCCTAGACCTGTTTTCTACTACATGTAATCAAATGATTACCTAAATTATTTAAAAAGTTCTAAGTATAAATTTTCTTGATACTTGACTTGACTTTCCTAAACAACTGTTTAAATACGTAACCGGTTGATTAATTGTTGATTAACACAGGCCTTAGAATAACTGGTTGTTGACCTCATATTTTTTGTCTAAGTACATATAACATTCGCTATTAAATAGCGATCACTCTTGGCCAGCCATTGAAAAACTCTATTGTTAAAAGATTACCATCTTCGTTTGCGAAACAGCCCATGGATGGAGTGCCATAGAGTATTTTATTTTTTTATGGCAAAGGTTGTTTCTCACACAGCCTATTATAAAACGCTATTGTTTCTACCTCTTTGGGTATGTGGCTCAATCAATGTTATTATATATTATACATACAAAAAACAGAAATGATTATAATCATCGCTTTTTTATGAAAGTTAGTATCTATCTATAAATTTACCGATTTTCATATTTTTTTTTTATTTCACGGTAAGTCTAGATTCTTCTTAAATTGAAAACGAAAGCTCGCGTATATTTATAGAAAGTATGTATAGTTAACAATAGCTACCTATTGGCTAATATAATCCTTATTTATGTTGAAGCAGTTTACATAAATAAAACGATGCGTTTTCCTGCCGAGCCAGGGTCGATGGCATAATCCATATTGAATAGGTATCGATTAAACATTAACAATCGATTTATCTACCCGCATATTTAAATTTCGATTGCGTTCTATCGATTTTGTTCTTTGTGGAACAGACCGTGTATGTTTGTGTTTTGTTTTACACTGTTTAAAGTTTATTTAAAATTTTATTAATATTCTGAATTTCAGACGATTTGTGGTGTTTGAATTGGACATGTTGTTTTAATTTCTGTAAAGCTTTTCTTTATTTACCATAGATTTCCTTATACCTACAGCAATAATGGTACCTAAATACTTCGGTAATAACATTTATTAGACCGTTAACTACAAATCCAGGTTAAGTAAATAAATGTTAACTTGTTCATATACAAAGTATTATAACATTCTAAAATCGGAACACAAGACGTAAACATCATAAATAAAGCTGTTATTGTGTCCCTAACTCGTCGTCCTGACGCTATCTACCCTTCAGTTATCTGTAAGAAGTTCCTACGCAAGAAGACGACAATATCGCAAAATACTTACCTATCGTGGGAGTACTGTGGGTGTCAACTAGTAGGGATAAAACCACTGCCGTTTAGGGAATTCAAGTTTAGAACAAGATGGCTGCTATGCGAAATGTTTTTTTTTTTTAATATTGAAATAGTGTCGTCTGTCGAACCAATTTGAGGAGGTAGGAAAGTTTGACCCCTAATACTGACTAGGGGCTGGCACTGGCCAGAAACTTCCTCTTTTTTTTTAAGCTACTATTTGCATGAATGAGGGGGACAACAATGCTATAGCGAGGGTGAATATTTTTTTGTGTCTTGCTCTGCTGGTTCCATAGTTATGTTATTTTTCTTTTAATAGAGACTGCCCATCTCCCGTCTTGTGAAAAAGGGAAATAGTTTGGTAAATCTTTACCTACAATAAATCTTACAATCCATAATTAATATTATAAATGCAAAAGTAACTCTGCCCGTTACGCTTTCACGATAAAACGGCTGATCCGATTTTGATGGAATTTTGTATGAAAATAGCTTGAACCCTGGGGAAGGACATAGGCTACTTCTTGGTCCGCCACTTCGTCTGCATCTGCGATAACCGACATTCACGCGAACTAAGTCGCGTGCAAAAGCTAGTGTAAAATAAGTAAAAATAGCAATAAATACTTATTTTGGGTCTTCAACAACGAGTACCCACGAAGTAAGTAACTTACTTCGTGCGAGTACCTAATCCATATCTTTTCTTTACATATTATGTAGTATAAAACAAAGTCGCTCCCGCTGTTTGTACGTTTAGATCTTTTAAACAACGCAATGGATTTTAATGCAGTTTTCATCAATAGATAGAGTGATTCAAGAGGAAGGTTTATACGTATAGTTTGATCTACATTGCACCCGTGAGAAGCAGGAGCGGGGCGCGGTAGGTACTATTATAAATGCCAAAGTGAGTTTGAACCGATTTTGAGGAAATTTGGTACAGACTAAGCTTGAAGCTCAAGAAAGGCTATAAGCTACTTTTTAACCGACTTCAAAAAGGAGGAGGTTATCAATTCGGATGTTTATATATATTCTTTTTTTGTTCCAAAAGGAGGATTTATTCCGAAATGGTCCCATATAAATTTTACCAAAATTGAACCCGCCCTTTTTGAGAAAATCAACAAAAACCCAAAAAAAAAATACTTAGACGACGTTTTAGTTTCTTCAATCTTTGGAGGACTTACACTCTTTTAAGTGTGTTGCCGTTTCTTAATGGATTTGGATGTTAAGGCTAAAAAGCGAAAAAGAAAAAGTAAAAAAAAAAAAGAAAACCGCCTTCAGAAACTAAAAAGTGATAAATAACTTTAGCACAGAACACACATTACTTTACTTTCGGAAGTAGTACCTAGTAATCAGCACCTCACATTGCAAACTAAAGCCTCTATACCCCATTTATTAAAATGTATTACTATATTATTTTGAATCTAACCTGTCAATTAAGAAGTGGCCACTATAAAAGGTCCATTTAGACGAAGGTTAGAGTTCCGTTACACAATCAAATGCTGGTACAATGCCAAACGCCATTAGAAAATGCAATGACACCAGATAGCTTTCTAAACTGCTTTTAAATTACATTAAAACTTGATTTTTTATCTATGTATAGAGTGTTACCTAAGTACAGACAGCGAGTTCAACTGCTTACCCGCTATCCGAAGAAATTTTAATGCGTGGGAGGTCAGCAGTTGATGACGCTGTCTGTACCTAGGTACTATAGGGACCGGACTCAAAGCTACTAGTTTCAGAAGACTATATTAATAAGATTAGCGAGAGGTAAGATTTACAAGACCGCAGCTCTGAGCTTAGCTGGGTCTCACTGACATAACATGTCATAGTTATAAAAACTATCTTCTACATCATTCAAATATATTCTAAGGTATCCAGAAGGTTCTAACCATAGACTAAATAGTTATGGCTTCATTACATAAAGCCTCCCTGCTGGGCAACTCTCTACAGTACTTAGGGTTCGAGTTTCAGTCATATCCAGTTCTGAAGCGAGATTTATGACGACTTCGTGGATTATCTTCCGGGTCCCTATCTTTTTTATATTAAAATACAGTACAGTAACGTGGGTTCCTTTTAGTGAAAGAGGTTTCAGAATCGGATCAGTAGTTCAGGAGATTCAAACAAACATACAAACGAACTCTTGAGTTTTATAATATTAATATAGATTACTAGCTGACCTGAAAAGGTCGTTCTGCTATATAAATAAAATAAAAAAATAGCCTACGACCTATTCTCATACCTAGGTACCAAATATACCTACACAAAAATTTCATAAAAATCGGTCAAGCCGTTTCGGAGGAGTTCGATCTTCGATGACAAACCATATGACACGAGATTTTTATATATTAGACTAGCACTTTGCCTGCGACTTCGTTCGCGTGAATTTTCTTAGGGACCCCTAATTTTTTAATAATGCAATATAACCTATGTTACTCAGGGATAATGTAGCTTTCGATTGGTGAAATATTTTTTTAAGTCAGACCATTAGTTTTTAAGTTTATTCGTTACAAACATACAAAAATACAACATTTTCCTCTTTATAATATTAGTATAAGTAAACACATATACCTAGATTAATTATGTAAGAAATAAAAAAGGATGAAAAAAAAATAAAGTGTACAATATTGTAACATTATATGAAATTATTATTGTTAAATTTGAAATTGCTATTTTGTGTATGCCCAAAGGGTAGATTTTTGAGTTTCTGTAAAAATCTGTAAGACCTGTTATCACCAGAAATCGCACAAATAAATACTTTGACTTTGACTTTGACTTTGACTTTGAAAAGTTCAGTTCACCCAAACCGAAATATCCCGAGCACCCCCGACAATGACCCGAAGTGGTGACTCAGCGCAGAGACGCACTTGTTTAGCACAGGTCTGGTGCTAAAGGTGCTTCACCTCTCTTTAGTTTTTTTGCTCCAAACCGTTACCTATAAACATTACACGTGACTTGAAGATCACTCATCTTTTGTTCTATCAGAAACGTACCCCTTATCAATTTCTTAAAGAATAAAACCTTAGATTTCTTGAGCTAATTAAGTTTTACAGTAATAGGACGGTAACTACTTATTATGGTGCCGTAAGCAATGGGAGAATAAACTACCGTTAGTTATATCTATGAGAATCTTTTTTTTAATAACGTTTTCTCTATGATTTAATTTTCTCTATGTTTTGCCAATTCTATTAATTGGCAAGACATAGAGACCAAACTATCTTTTGGAATGGGCACCTAGAATCATTTTTTTTTTCTCATTTGACGTTCAAAAGTGCCTTATAATGGTCTAATTGAAATAAATGATTTGACTTTGACTTTGAGAGAAAAGTCGAGATCGATGGAAGGAATGGAGGTAGGCCTTTGCCCTGTAGTGGGACAGTATGAGCTAAGTGTATTAATCCTCACTAATATCATAAATGCGAAAGTATCTCTGTTACGCTATCACGATGAAACGGCTGAACCGATGTTGATGAAATTTGGCGTGAATATAGCTGGAACCCTTGGAAATGTCATATGCTACTTTTTAATCCGTAACTTCGTCTGCATTCGCAATAACTGACATACAAAGCGAAGAAGTCGCGGGCATAAGCTAGTAGAATATAGTAGTAATGGTATAATGGTCGTTTTGGCCCCTATTAGAAGGAGTTCTTCATCAGCCGGAAAACGTCCACAGTTAAACAAAGGCCTCCAAGCAGGCGTCTTGAGGGTCGCAGAGAAGTTGTTAAGGACACGGAAGCCGCTGCTGTCCGACTTCCAGATTTTACCTTAGTCGCTTTCGACGACACCCTCGGGAAGAAATGGGGGGTGCTATTCTAGCGCGGACACCCCACGGGAGAAGGAGTTACAAATATAAATTGGCCATAGAATAGATACTAAAGGCCGTTATATTTGTCCATGTGCACTAAGCGTAAAAAACAATTTAGTAGGTAAAAATGTAATGTTCATTTTAATTTATTTTCAAACTACTTAGCTTCTCTTCGCCCGCAACGTGGAAGTCAAATATCCATTAAACATATCCTCCTACCTATGACAGACTGCAATAGTGTAACTTTCTGATTAGTGAAATATTTTTTTAAATCGGATGTGTTTTCGGAGAGTACTTCCAACATCATATTAACTTAGAAACATTACCTCTAATTATATTAGTATAGAAAGGTTAAGTGAAACCATACCATGTTGGTATTGTCATTAACTGAGGTGAGGTTACTACGTCAAGACTCGAAAATCTACCACAGAAAAGACTATAGAGACTGACAAAAAAAAAACAAAGAATTTACAATTTGAAGACAGTTCACTAATTCACTGCATCTATCACCAAAGAAGATTCTTATAGACCTTTGCTAACTACTAATCAACACCTAATCCACATCTAAAAAATACTTTCAAGAAAGACAGCAAGTTTTTCTTGAAGGACGGCCGCCGTCCTTCAAGAAAAACTCAAATCAAAGAATCAAATCAAAAGCCCCGGAACCGGGTTACCGGAATAACTAAAATGTATTAATTTCCTGCTAATGATTAGCTACTTCATAAATTTTAACCAACCTTAGAGCTAAGTTTTTCAAAATCAAAATTCATATAGGTATACTTATCCGTAGTATTAGATAATAAGTAAATAGGTAGGTACCAACTTTATTTATACCTGCAGCAAAAGTTTATTGTAGTTTTTCACAAACCACAAAAAAAATTCGTTGCACAATTGCCTACGACAGAAAAAAAAAAAAATAGGTTGTACTTAACATTGCCCAAAAGCCGTCTTAAAATTAAACAAAAAAAAACAAAGTAGCTAAAAACAACGTCACTATAATTGTATCGCAGAGACCGTTACAATCGTTAAAAGGCGTAGAATCGAAAGCGTTTATCGATTAAACAAAACAATTCGGAATAAGGTCGCGAGCTCGGGGCTAGTCTGAGGCTTGACTACTTATTTGATTGGTCAAGTCAATATAATAATTCCATAGACCTGTTGCTAGAATAATACATAATTAAAGGATTAATGAAAACTGCTGTAGTCATCAGTGAAAATCAGGCTTAAGGCTTGTATACATGCCAATAACCTTGAGCATTTGGCCCGTACTGAATTTGTGAACGAGTGCGGGGTGATGATTGTAGACGCAGTCTTTAATTGGACGCATTTTTAATTTGTTGTAATACAAATAAAAATAATACATATTAGTAAAAAGTTACAAAACTAAATCATTTTCCTTTGTATTGCAAAGCAGAAGATATTTTTTTTATACTCTTTTGATAAGAAATTAAGGAGTAAAATGATTCCATCTCAATGATTTGGAGGGATTTGACATTTTTTTTTCTTATGTGATACTGGTAGAAAAATTGTGGCTAAACCAAATTGCGTATCATATCATGTAGATTAGGTACTATCAATTTTTTTTAGATGTAATTTCTCTGTAAATGCCGACGAAAAGTTGCTTCATCTGCATGCTTCTTTCAAGCTTTTTTCGAGAGAGCAGCCTTAAGCCATATATAAACAAATAATACATAGCAAGCCATACATAGCAATAATACATACAAGCCATATATAAACAACAATTATTGTCAAAGCATTTGTAGGCGCGGGTAGCGTTACGTCCGGATAAAGCCGGACACAGTCAGGCTTTTTGATTGCGTGTCCGGCAAAATTAGGCTTTTTTTTACCAATTTCTATATATATTTATTTTTTAAATAAAAACCGACTGTCTGTACTCGCGGCTGACTTTTAAGTCTGTTGGTCTATTTTTGAACAGTGGTCATCTCTTAATACCTATTGGGTGCCAATCATAAACTAATTAAATAAGGTTGAATAATATGTCAACATATACCTACTGAATAAAGATAAATACTGAGTTTTTCTGCGCGCGTTACTCTTGAATTTTCTTAGTGACCTTAAAACCCACTCAAAGAACATAAACTTTTACATAATCCGCATAATTTTAAAGAGATTAATTTTTAACAGTTAACTGATAATAATATTACCTAAAGACTCTTCTCTAAGAAACAATTGTGTATGAAACAAGCAATGCCCTTCCATTGCTTGTTTCAGTTTCCGTACAGTGCAGTTTTCAGCCGACTTCAAAAAGAAGGAGGTTCTCAAATCGTCTGTATGTTTTTTTAAATTAAACATTTATTAGGTACCATTTGTATTGCGCAACGTATAACTGTTATATTAATTAGCTTTTGACTAAACACTATAACAAAGTGCTTAACAACGGACAATACGGGTGTCAACGTTCATAAATTAGTTAATGATAGGATAAGCGATCCGTGTGCACATGTGGTAATTATATTATTATGAGGTATAGTATTATCTAGTACATAATTATCTAGGTCTACTGTTTGATGTAGGTACTTACAAGTTACGTGCGTGTAATACACGCGATTTCTAGAATTGTCGTACCATATTTGAATATAGATTATCATATTTGAAAATATCAATTTTTTTTTTGTTTTTCGATTTTTATAGTTAGCTGTATAACAGTTGTTTGGATTTTTTTTGTTAGAAGGGCAGGGCAAATAATGTTGGTCACTTGTGAGGAAAAAAAGAAATAGTCCTACAGGATTACAGGAACAATTTTGCGTGAAGAAGAAAATAAAGTCTTCGGAAGCCGCACTTTCATCCGGGTCAATCTATTATACCTTCTTATTATAAGTAAACTGTAAACGTCTGGTGAACATAGGCTTAATTCACATAATTTTATGACGCGCCTATGAAGATGTAGTGCATTTGCAGTTAAGTTCAAGTTTGAGTGATAAACGGTATTCTTGTAATCTTTGAACTGCGCGTAAGCTCCACTGCACGTCAGCTATACGACAACCAAACTCTACCAAACTTATATATGGTGTAGCCACATGAGAGAAAAATATTACTCACTAAATAATTAAATAGAATCTGAATATGACGTTATTATAATATTAAAATAATACCCCAGTACAGATTTTAGTGCTTTTAACTGTCATTTTGAGACGTCAAACGAATAGTAGAATACCGATCATGTTGCGTTCCGAAGCACGCACCAAAGACGCGCAACAGTAGAATGCCGTTATTGCGCTCGCGTGACGCGAACTTGACGCGAGCGTGTCTTACAGCGGTAGAGAATACGAAAAGCGTTTTGATCGAAACTTAACTGAAACTGCACTGCAACAGCACTTCTTCAGTTACGTGAATTAGCCCACAGGTACCGAATAGGGCTTCAAAACTTTCAGTTTCAATTGTAACAAGTTATTCTTACACATAATAAATATAATGAAATATTAAATTACCGTAACAACAATGACACAAGACCCGGGTAACGTAATCACCCATGTACAATGGTAGCCAATAATCGGAGTACTTTCCCTATCACTACAGTGATGGTCCAGTGATCCTATAACTTTCACTGGCTGTCGATAACATTAAGATATTAAAAAGGTTTTAATAGCTTTGAGACAACTGAAGAAAATTGGGTTTTATCGGTGACAGTGAAAAGGGAATGTTAAAACCAAGTTTTAAACGAAAACTTCTTTGGACTTTATTTTCAACTCTTTTCTATTTATAAAAATTTAAAACTTCTTTTTATTCGTAAAAAACATAGGTACAAAATTTATTAATATAAGCTTAAGTAGGGTGTGCCATTAAACAATTGTTGTGTACTAATTATCTTAATAACAATGCATGTGTATGGTAATGTTTCAAAATGTTGTTGTTATTCTACATTTTAAGTGAAAAAAAAATATTTTATGTTTTATGTTAGAATAAAGGCTTTTTTATTTCATTAAGAAGGTACCTACTACTTATTTTATTTCCATATCTAGGTTTTAGTCGGAAAGTTTTTTCCTAAAGTAGATACAACAGACAGATACAGTTCGATTCAAACTCAATGGCGGCTGTGAAGTGCGCAACTGCCTGCGCAGTACACCGCCCCTCATCCCCGCTGACACATGAAATTGTTACTTTACTGCGCCACTCGTGACTCGCCTCGTGTTCAGACCCGCCATAAAGTTTGAATCGTACTATACCTACCTACTCAGGCGAAATTAAAACTCCGGTGTATTTCCTTAGCCATAGTAATAAAATAAACATTCAATAATTAATTATATTTGCAACTACAAACGTCTGTAAAACAAAATCCGAAAGTTCTCTATGTACTTTTTCTCATAAAACTCAACGTGTAAAATCTAAATTCCGCTTACAAACGAGGTTGTACTTACTTACATCTAAGCAGTCTTAGTTACTTGTAAATTATTGTAGAGGATGTACCTACTAAAAATAAGAAGTTTTATCGTTAATTGAGTGAAACTTTACCGACAAACCTCTTTTCTTAAATGTATTTGAATTTAGAATTTGGATTATGGCGCGAAACGGCGAAAGATTCTATAAACAAGATGGCGCTAGATTCTGAATGTGACAATAAATCAATCCTTTCTCTTTTTAACCCCCGACGTAAAAACGACGGGGTGTTATAAGTTTGACGTGTCTGTGTGTGTGTGTGTGTGTGTGTGTGTGTGTGTGTCTGTCTGTGGCATCGTAGCTCCCGAACGGATGAACCGATTTTGTTTTTGTTTTTTTTATTTGAAAGGTGAATTAGTCGGGAGTGTTCTTAGCCTTGTTTGATGAAAATCGGTCCAAGATGGCCGCCGCTACAAAATAGCTAATCACATATTTTTTCACAACTCCATCAATATGGGTATCAAATGAAAGGGCTTCACTAGTAGAATACTTTACACTATGATAAATTTCAAGGCCAAGATGACCGGCACCACAAAATGGCGAATTATATATACCAAACGCATTCTCAGGGTGATATCTTTAATATCAAAAAAGATCCATGTGACTAAATACAACTTTAGACGTATCTACAACTTCTCAAAACCAGACTAAATTACATTTAAAAACTTTCAAATAAAAATTAAATTAAAAATTTAAAAAACCCCCAACGCAAAACATAAAAGCAATTATTTAAAAAGTAAAAAATAATATCTTTTGTTGAGCCATCAAATGTTTGTTCGTTGAAATGGCGCTATAATGTCGCGGCGGGGTACCGCTAAGTCAGCAATAGCTAAATAGGTAAAATAGCGAACTCATGGATTTGCAATGAGATTTGACTTACGCGGTACCCCGCCGAGACATTATAGCGCCATTTCAACGAACAAACATTTGATGGCTCAACAAAAGATATTATTTTTTACTTTTTAAATAATTGCTTTTATGTTTTGCGTTGGGGGTTTTTTAAATTTTTAATTTAATTTTTATGTTATTACAATGTGTTCATGAGAAGTTTTAGCTAGCAGTATGGTAGTATGATATCGGGGCCAGCAGCGTACCGAATACGCTTAACACCGTTTCTCACATACTAAAAATAGCTATCTTATGTTGTTTTTTAACATAACACCATAAAACCATAGACACGTGGAAAAAATAACGAGAAAATAAGCACACCTCTTTAGAATACAAAATAAAACAGAGTTTATATGAGACAAATCTTTAATGAAATACATGTATTTCATTCAAGGTTATCTAAATCCAGTACCCAAAATTACTTTAGGTATTGCAATTCAATCTATTTGAACTCAAAGTGTCAATATACCATTATCCTTAACAAAACCACTAAAACCTATAAAATAATATAATGATACCGTACCAGGTGCCAGTATTAAATCTAGACTTTGGAGCTTTGAGCTTACTTTGAAATATCTTGTTAGAGCAGCTATTAAATATAAATATTTATGTTTTAATACTTAGCTTTGTGACTAAGTCTATCTAGTCAGCCGGGTCGTTTGAATACTTACTACTACTAATTAAGATACCTACTTCTTTTGTGAGAGTAATCTCAATTGTTCTTTGCGAGTACTCTTTTAAAAATGCATACTTACAGTAGTGTTAGTAGACAATAGTCAGATCTCAGATATAGATAGATCTTATGGGAAATCCTAACCTAATAATTTCTAGAATTCAGAAAGTTGGTATGTGCCATTTATAGGTAGGGTTTAAGATCAACCAATGCGCAGCCGCTGAAAGCTGCTGTTCAGATAAAAATAAATCTCTCAACACGCTCCCACAAAAACTATATCCTTCAAGCGAAATTACTGTCTCCTAAGAAAACAAGTGAAGAATACAATTTTGCCTTACACAGCAGTGCCAGTGAAATTACACAATTAAAACTTAGAACCAGCAGTGCTATTCTGTTACAATCTCCCTCGGTGAACACCTAGGTGAAGTGAGCTGTCATCCGTCCCGATTGCTTCACCTAGGTGTTCACCGAGGGGCTGTCATCCGTCCCATCCGTCAATCGGGACGGATGACAGCTCACTTCACCTAGGTGTTCACCGAGGGAGATTTCAACAGAATAGACATACAGAACATAGTTGTCGCTCAAATCGTTAAACATCATCATCAGTTGGAAGACGTCCACTGTGACACAAAGGGTCTCCCCTATAGGGGAGGGGGGCGGGGTTGCCATAATCCCCACGCTTGGCAGTCGTCTTGGGGATCGCAGTGAGGTTGTTAAGTACACAGAAGCCGCTGTTGTCCGAATCTTTAATCGTTAATGGATTGTAGATTGAGAACAACGGCATAACTCACTGTGTTGCCGGGTTCGTCCGACTAGTTTCGATGGCATACGGCCACCTTTCTCAAGGAGTTCCACAGGATGACACACCGCCCGTCGCGCCACTCGGCGCGTGACAGTGAGTTATTCCGTTGTTCTCAATCTATAATGTGTAACAATACTCACGTTTCGTTAATGGATTCACGTAATTGTACCAGATCTGTTTCAAGACCATAAATTACAATATACTTACTTGATGCTCCAGATGTACTTACCTATATTGTAGTTTTCTTAAATCATAGTTTTTCGCCCGTTTGAGTCAAACCCTCACGTAAATAGCAGAAGCCTTCCTCACAAAGTATCGCCACCCCTATTGGCCGTGTCGTCCAAAACATGCTACCTGTCGTAAGATAGATTATCTGACGTTTTGTCAGCCTCTTATCTGTCCCTCTCGCGTGTTTCTGACACCAGGATAACGCGTGCGTGCGTGAGGGCGTTCTAGTGACGTTAACATCCCACGATCTAAGATAGTGATATTCACGTGGGATTTAGATCGTATGTACCTAGATAGCTTGTAGCTAGTGATCAGAAATAAATACTGATGTATTAAAACTGAAAATCTTAAACAAAGCCACCTTCTTGGAAGTTATAATGTTTAAGCCGTTTGGGGTTAAAACGCTAGGGTTATGGGGTCCGCGTGCTCACTTTCTTTTTCGGGACATCGCCAAGCGGTTGGCCGACTCTTCACTTGATCATAGAGGTGCAAAAAGAAGTAAAAGAAGCGAAGAGGTCTGAAGAATTAGCATTGTCGTCAATGCTAATTCTTTGGCTCAAAAATAGTCAAAAGCCAGACTTGACTTGGATGATGACTGGCCACTGTTACGTTGATAATACGTTACACTAATTGATGTAAATTAAACTAAAGGATAGTGTTATAAAATCTATACTAGACGTAAAATGAAAGTCTATCACAATAGGTAAAATAAATAAAGTAAAGCAGGTAGTTGCTAAAAATACCCAATCTGACTGAATAGTCAGATTTAGTATTTTCGATTTCAGTCTCATCAAGACTTGGGTGGAGCTTGTTAGCAAGTACCACCCAAGCAAGCTAATACCCAAAAGTCTGGCAGCATTGCTACGAGGTAATGCTGCCAAACTTTTGGCTATTAGTCCTATTGACAGCAATATACTGTCGACTTTTTAAGGCCTTATGAGCTTCCGAACTTATCCATATATTACTATTGTTCCAATATACTACTGATCCATATATTACTACTGTGTAATAATGGATTTAAGTTGAATAAAGCGATTCTCTTGTGAAACCTGTGAAAAATAACCTGTGTTACCTTTGGCACGTCAAGTTGGTGACCCCAGGATTTCCTAACGTGCTGAAAATAGTGCCATATTGGTTTCAGTCGGTTGCAGAACGACATTTAACATAGTCCGACATAGGCTTCCTCAGAATTATTTCATCATTTTCATTATATCAGCCGAAAGACGTCCACTGCTGGACATAGGCCTCCCCAAGGGGGGGATTTGCCATAATCGCCACGCTTGGCAGGCGGGTTAGCGATCGCAGTATGGTTGTTACAAATGCACAGAGAACGCTGCCCATTCTCTGGTAAGTCCCTTAGTCGCCTCCTACGACACCCACGGGAAGATATGGGAATTCAGAATTATTTACCATATTTTAAAGATTCAGCACAGTCTAGTTAAAAGCCAACCAGAACATAATTTTAGAAAGAAAATTCCAGACAGTGTTGCATAAATAAGTAATCCTAGTCAAGTAAACTCATCTAACATGACCCAAAACATACGTAACTTAATCACCTTAGCATATATTTTTATTAGCCTTAATGCTTAGTCAAAATCAATCAAATCAAGAAGTCAAAAATCAAGTCTCCAACACTATTTACAAGAACAGCTTAGTGATTGGAGCCTCTCTTTAAGGCGAGCGACTTTTGTTAATAATGATTATGCATTAAGGCGCTAACAAGCGACCTTTGCAGATTTTAAACTGACAATCACGTCAAAATGTGTAGTATAAATGATTTGAAAAAAATATATGTTAAACTAGAACATTCTCTTAATCATTTAGTATCTGAATATTTTTGATTAATTTAATATTAAATAGTTTAATTAAATCGTGAAGTTGTATCTGACGCGGACAAATCGTTGATAATCACACAAAATATACCAGGAATATTTAAACGAAACTTTTACTATCTTACAAACAATTATATTATCTATCTTTTAGTATACGCCTTTTTTAAGTTAAAGAATACTATCTTTTATTTAATTTTTTCGACTAAACTTTGAGAGTTTTGGACGCAGTGCATACGATTCTCTGGTCGCTCAAGGTCGCCAGTAATGCCTATGTTGGGAGACTCTGCTCTTCCAGAACCAAATTCAAACTGCAGGTTAATCCTTGCTTAGCCTTTTAGTCCGTCTACACTCTACAGCTACTTAAGTGTTCTTTGTTCACTTGGAGAATTGTAATGGCATTATGGCAACAGTATAAATACTAGTACTACCGTTCAGTAGCGACAAGCACCGCCTCCTCTCGCGACGAACCTGCTTAACACGCACGTATTTTAAGTCTGTTATTTTGGTAGTAGTGTAGGTAATTAAATCGTTTCGTTTGTATGGAGTGTCGTAGGTGTGTTATGGCATTCAATACTATTTTCGTTACCCTTAGGTTCATGTGAGCGAAGCCGCGGGCACAGCTAGTATTTTAATACCCTCTAACGTCTTTCTCACACCTGGCCAGCATCTTTACAAAGTATGTTAATATAACTCGTTGCATCGATGTCGCCTAAACCGCTGAGACCGGAACCGGTTTATCTAACTCGCAACGCCAAGATAACGTTTTACGACTTTTTACCAGTTTCCATAATATTCTGGCATGTATATGGAAGCTTTAAATGCTAGTTGGATTAAGAATATGGTGCTGTAGACAAACATTATGGTTTGAAAGGAAGCAGGGATGCTTTCGATTCATTAATAGTCACCAATTTTAGGAAACTGTATCGATTGACGAGTTTTTGTTTTGTCTAATGGCGAGGCCTGATTTGTCTTACGGTAACTGTGTTACTGCACGACTTTTTTATTTCAAAATGTGGCATATACTTATCTCTGCCTACCTACTATAACGAGGCAAAACACCACATTGCTATTCGGTTAAGGCGCTAACAAGCGACTTTTACAGATTTTAAACTGACAATCACGTCAAAATGTGTAGTGTAAATGATTTGAAAAATATATATGTTAAACTAGATCTGAATATTTTTGATTAGGTTCATATTAAATAGTTTAATTAAATCGTGAAGTTGTGTCTGACGCGGACAAAACATTGATAATCACACAAAATCTACCAGGAACATTTAAACGAAACTTTTAGGTATTATCTTACAGACAATTTTATTATCTATCTTTTAGTATGCCTGCCTTTTTTTAAGTTAAAAAATACTATCTTTTATTTAATTTTTTCGACTAAACTTTGAGAGTTTTGGACGCAGCGCATACGATTCTCTGGTCGCTCAAGGTCGCCGGCGTATATCGTCGCCTTAAAATCTCCCTCGCTGAATTTAGGTAAGGTCACCGTAAGAAGAGCTAAACGTTCGTTCAACACGCAGCTACCGGTTTTAAAACGCTTCTAACACATTAATTATTTAAAATAACAAATTATTCACGAATTAAAATCATAATGACAAGCATGACTGTGAAAAATACGTCAGTTAACAGATACATTTACGCTTTTTTCACTTTTTAATTGATTACTACGAATTAGCTGCGCCCAAAGCCATTACTTTAAATGACTTTAATTAGGGGTCCTATTCGCTGAAATTATTATCACAATTACTTCTAACATCGTTAAGCAATGATATTTTAATATAATATCATTGTCGTTAAGTCTTAGTTTCGAAATATTTTTGTTTTAAAATAATTAAGTACCTATGTTTTACTTTCATTAAGGAAGACTAAGTAAATAAATAAACTCGTTTTTGTTATCATATTTATCATTATCATTGACAAGCATCGTTTTACTTTCAGATGGTATCGGGAAATCATGCGATCAACGTTATCTCCACTGCGCTCATCTGAAGATTTGTGACGTCATATGAAGAGCTAATCTTTAAGTTGTGCGAGAATATCAGTGGTTCGGGTATCGACCGTTCGATCGCAAGTGTGCATCACTACAAGTTCCGAATTCGAATTCCGTGCTACGTTCAAGCGGCAGTGACGGTTAAGTAGGACTCGCGTGTGAAGTGGACGTTAAAGAATAGTAATGGCAAGCACTGGCGGTGAAATTTGGCTGCAATGGTTCGCGTGCTGCTACCAGCCCGCCGCGCAAGCGCAACGCACGCGGCGGAGAATAGACAGGTCCATGATCAGTGCACCTACCAACTTTCAACACACAGGACACATAGGTAAGTTGTTCACTTGTAGCTTTCTTGGCTACTACTTGGCGTACCTACTACTTATTTATATATCATTCGTATACTTAGAAAGATGTCGACACTCCATCTTCAGGTTTTGTTAACCGCAAAGTTATATGCTCTTGGTAACTGTTGTTACCAAGACGATTCGCTTTGATAACTGTGGTTACCAAAAGGAATATCAATGTTACTGATTCAAAATACATTTTTTTAAAGGAATATCGGAAGTTATCAAAATAATCCATGAGGAAAAAACGACGTGTCCGTAAGAATTATGCTCAATCGGTACGAATCTAGAAAAAAGCAAGGCAAAAACTGAACTTTGTTGTGTACTTTTTGTTCGAGACTCGATCACATTTCTCACAACAGTGACTCACTATGTTTTGTTGAATATACGATTCGTGGTAACGCTACTGGTAAATAAAGTAATGGTAATCAAATTATATAATTTTTTGTACGTTTCTTGGTATTTGTAACATTGAATTATGTTAGGAATTATGATGAATAAAAACAATAGGTACTTTACAAGATTTAACTAGTCTAAACTAATATTGTAAAGAGGAAAGATTGGTTTGTTTGCTTGTTTGTTACGATTTAACTCAAAAACTACTGGTCCGATTTCAAAAATTCGTTCACTATTAGAATGCTACATTATCCCTGAGTAACATAGGCTATATTTATCAATTGAAAAATTAGGAATCCTTGAGAAAATTCACGCGGGCGAAGTCGGGGGCAAAGTGCTATCGTTATGTATTATATGGTCGAAACAAATAGGTAGGTATTAAAAAAGTTTAACCTAACTACGACTCAATGAGACAGAGATCTCTTATCTCTTTTGAATAGGCACTCGAGGGCGATCATCGTGTTCCTAGCGATCGATGACTTGATAACAAGTCATACGTCAATCGAATATTATCGTAACCTTTGCGAAAGACAAGGTGAACGACCGAGTGTACTATACTGAAGCTTATGTAGGCGTGCTTTTTGAAACTAGGTATAAGTTTATAAGGCGAGTTTCTAGGTTCAAAACTTTCCTCTTTTATGTACCTACTGAAGTAGTAAATAGTTCTGGAAAATGTAATTCCTGTATAGATTTCGACTACCTAGTAGGTAATAGTCTTTTCTCTTGTGATGAGAAACAATCAAATTAACTTCATTGCTCTCAAAGTCAAAGTCAAAGTCAAAGCATTTATTTCAATTAAACCATTTACAGGCACTTTTGAATTGTCAAGGAGTCGGTCAGTTAGTCAGAGAGTTGAAGCTAGTTGCTCGTTCCAAAACGTAGGTAGGTCTCTATGGAGAAGAACGAGCAAGAAACTCCACGGACACTCTTTTAAATCAAGTTTTTACAAAGTTTGGTTACATTCTTGTTGCTTCTATATGTGAAAACGATGAAGGTAATCTAACAATACAAAACACAAAAAGAAGCAAGATAAAGTGGCATCTAATTCATGGCAGATAAGAGCTGACCAATCTCCACTGACAGCGCCCGTTCACGAACATGACGCGTGAATCAGCACCATTTAGCTCAACCATTTTGAAGGGAGCCGAATGATCCAACACACGCGCCACCATCAGCGAGACATTTGAGCGAGCATGACAATACTCCCAACCGCCATGTTATTTTTTGTCAAACATAAAGGTATTAATATACATGGCTCCATGGTATTCACATTTACAAAATTGAAATCTCTCTCTCCAGGCATAAATAATTTGATAGATAGATAAATGAAATTTATGGAATTACTAACAATTTCAATAAATTCTTTAGAATTAGAAAACATTAAAAAGTAGTACTATACTCTCTAATACTATATACTATTTAATATAATATAATAATAAGTATCTATGCCAATCTGTCAAAATACACAATGTACAAAAAAAACCACAGTCATACTATCTAAATGATTAAACATGCAGAGTTTCATTAGAAAAGAGACAATATAGACTCTCACATCTCGGAGATGCTAATACATACAAGAATATCTTAAGCTGTACTAACAAACGGTAATACAACAAATACAGTAGAATCTTGAACCAACATAGGTACATAAAACCAACAATACCTAACTACATCTATGCAAACCAGACACTTTCCTTTGCCAAACATCGTTAAAGCTAAACATGTTAGGATACGTAAGGATTACAAAACTGAGCCTTACATAATTGATTTAACGACTAAGACGTGTCCACATGCGTATAGTACGTTACAAGAAAAAAAAAACCGGACAAGTGCGAGTCGGACTCGCCCACCGAGGGTTCCGTACATATTTGTAGGTACATATCCATACTTTAATCTACTTAATATTATAAATGCGTTTTTTGCGACATAAACGGCCGTATCCTTTTTTTACGCTAACATAGAGAGTTAATTTTTTTACAGCATCAAGGGACCGTAGTTTTGAGTATATGGTTTTAATTGCAACTCGATACCTCCACGCGTTCCCAAGTTAAAGGGTCTTGACAGACCGACAGACAGACAGACGGACAACAAAGTGATCCTATAAGGGTTCCGTTTTTTCCTTTTGAGGTACGGAACCCTAAAAATGATCGTATTTGTATTCCACAGGACGAGTGAGCTCCTAATTTGGTTACGGATAGACCGAAGACTCTGTGTTCCTATTATGGAATGTTATTCTGCACCAGTAGAGATAACTATCGGACTTTTAAAAGGAATGGCCCGTCGGCCGTCATAGTGCGTTCTATGCAGTCAATGTGAAATGTTTGTAGTTAACGAACTGTCTTGTTTAATGTGACATTTAGTCTGCCCTAGGAGCAGTTTGATAAGACTTGTTTTGCCCAGGGTTGTACCTAAAATTAGTACAGCTATTCGTGTAAAAGTAAACCTAGAAAGGTTAGTTAGGTTTTAATCTAAACGAATAGAGGAAAGATTAGTTCGTTTATTTGTTACGATTTAACTCAAAAGTCCTGGTTCGATTTCAAAAATTCTTTCACCAATCGAAAGCTACATTATCCCTGAGTAACATAGGCTATATTACATTATTAAATAAATTAGGGATCCTTAATACAATTATTATATTTTAATTGAAACTAATCAAGCACGTAGTGTTTCTCTTGAACATGTTATTGGAAGCAAAAAAAAGATGTCGGAAATGTCATTCTTACTCCGACAAGAATTTTAAAACTGAAATGCACAAATCAAATATGTCTGTAGCTTTTTTGTCTCAGGCCTTATAATTATAAACAAAAAAGTATAAATACCGTACCTACCTGCCTGGTTTAGCTGCAATTAAAATGGTTTCCTTTTCCCATACTTCACGAGTTGCATCTGCGACATTCCTTTCTAGTTACTAGCATTAGATATAATTTAGTAGTCAGAGCTGCCTGAACCAGTTGTGGCTCTCTTCAATCCCGTTTAAGGCTAAATCAGGTAGATACCTGCCTATTTATATCCAATTAGATTTCATCTACCGACCTATGTCTTTAAGATATCTTTAATGCCGACGCAAAACAACCAATCATTTTTTATTAAAAATAATTAAAAATATATCAAGAATACCACGTTTAAAATTGAATTAAGCATTCTTTAAATCATTTATTATATATAAAACATCAACATTAGGAAAAATCCAAGATACAGGTGTAACCCTAAAAATAAAAAAGCTAAAATGGAAGTGGTCAGGACACATGATCAGAGGAAAGGACCAATGAAGCAAAATAGTTAGAAGGTAAAAGTTAAAGAGGTAAATAACAAAACAAAAAAGATGAGACGATGATATCAGGCAGGTTGCAGGCATAAATAACATGGCGTAGAGTAGACAGAGAAAGATCAGAATGAAGTAGATTGGAGGAGGCCTTTGTCAACTGACAAACAGACTTACAGAAAGTAAAGAAGCACCAAGGCGAACCAACACGCGAATAATTTTAATTATGTAAAATATTTATAGATATTACAGTGCAGTAATGTAAGAAATGTAATCTAGTAATAGTAGTAGTATCACGGGCTGGTGTCCACAACTCCACGTCCAAGCAGGTATTTTGCGTACAGAATTGTATATCTATTGTCCGAATAGGAGGCTTTATTTATGTAATGTTTAAGATCTAAAACTGGGGAATAATTAATGGAATAGTACTAAAACATACTTGGTTTGATTACTTTATGTTCATTTCGTATGCATTCGTAAGATAAGTTTTCAAACTTGGATAGTGAATGTTAGATTTTGCACTCGCCTGCCAGCCAGCTAGCGAATGGTTTTACTCGCCAATTAGACCAAACCAAATAAAAAATCATTTACATTGAATTTTAAACAGTTCCGGTTTGCCGGAGCCATATTGTTTATATGTATATTCAAAGTTTCTTATTGATTCTAGATAAAAATAAATCTACATTTTGCTTATAATTTTTTTTTCTTATGCAAATGATCACAGAACTTGTTTTCGAATTAGAAATCTAACCTTATTTCTAACTAATTAATGACTTAATTAACCGATGAATAGTCTAAAACACTGATCAACTTAGGTGTTAGAAGATAAATCTCAGTATTTTATACGATTTTACTTTTTAACCGACTTTGTGTATGTTCGGGCATAACTCTATCTGTGACGGATTTGCAAAATTCTTTTTTTGTTCGAAAGGGGTTTATTCCAAAATGGTCTCATATAAATTTTACCAAAATTGTTACAGCCCCTTTTTGAGAAAATCAACAAATTCCTAAAAAAATTACTTAGACGATGTTTTAGTTTCTTCAATCTTTGGAGAACTACAATCTCTTTTAAGTATGTCGCCATTTCTTAATGGATTTGGATGTTAAGGCAACACTAAAAAGCGGAAAGTTAAAAGATTTTCAAAAAGGAAGTCGGTGGCGGTGACTTTGTGTTTGTTGTTTTGTATTGCCACCGACTTCCGAAAGTAAAGTAATGTGTGTTCTGTGCTAAAGTTATTTATCACTTTTTAGTTATTGAAGGCGGTTTCCTTTTCTTTGGTAAAACTTTTTTATTGAAGAAGTAAAAGCCAACAAACTGCTTACTGTAAACGTTTTCCTACTGTTTATCTATGCTATACTTTAATATTATAAAGCTGAAGAGTTTGTTTGTTTGTTTGGTTGAACGCGCTAATCTCAGGATCTACTGGTTCGAATTGAAAAATTCTTATTGTGTTGGATAGTCCATTTATCGAGGAAGGCTATAGGTCCATGCGAAGCCGGGTCGGGTCGCTAGTTACCTATATTACAATACTGTCTTCTGCCCGCGACAGAAACACAAAAAAGGGATAAAAATGATCTTATGTGTTAAGTTAGATCAATAGGTATATGTATAGACATATACCGGAATTACACATATAGATGTGTAATTCCGTTGAGCCGTTTTAGCGTGACATAGTGACATAGTTTTTCGCGTTTAAATTAAACTAGGTTTTGCTCGTGTTTTGTCCGCGTGAACATGGCGATTATCGTCATGTCACGTAAGTCACGGATTAAAAATTAGCGTATGTCCTTTCTTGGGGCTCAAGCTTAGTCTGTACGAAATTTCATCATAATCGGTTCAGTAGTTTAGCCGTGAAAGCGTATCTAACCAACAGGGGGCCAAGTCTGCTATTTTTATAATTTCGTCATTCCAACACGATCCCATTGTCATTTTGCTAAAAGTTCGTAATCTACTAAATTCATAATGGTCGATCGTTGGTCGGTCGAATTAAAAACAATGACTGCACAATGACGTTCTAATGATAGGTCACTGATCAAAGGAACTGTCAAAATTTTAGCAGATTACCGCCTAAGTCAGTCATTCAGTTGTCATTTTGTACGAGACTACCATTCTTTCAATGGCGTGTCAGTGGTTAACCATTGGAAAGTCATAATGACGCCATTATATTAGTAGATTACCAAACTTGAGGCCCAGGCAAACTCACTTTCAATACCAGAATCAAATCACACAAACCTCCTCAATAATATTATAAACGTTACCTAAAGCTAATAAAACTATTCCATTTTATTTCGTGACATCATGACTTAAGAATTGAATAACCAGTAGGTACCTAAGTAAACTTAATAATGAGCCAATATGTTGGCTTGATTTTATAAAACGATTCATAATAAAAATATTTGAGAATGTATCACAGAAACTCAGTCATGTCATACTAACATAAAATATATTTTATCAACATAAGTTAGATAGAGGTAAGGCCCAGACTGCTAAGGTACCTAGTGCTATCGCTCATAAAGTTATATTGACCCCTAAAGTGAACATACATTGAAGATAAGTAAATATACTTCATTCATACTAATGTGCTCGTTACGTGTCTCTGCTTATGTGGTGAACTAAAACGTTGAATAATAATACAAAAACAATTATTATTATCTGTAGGTTAACTATAGCTTGTGCAGAATTAAATTAGTTACAGTTAGATTGTTTAGTTAATACTTACTACTACTACTTACTTACTGAATGCGATACTTACACTTTACTGAATTCAGTAGCGACTGAATTTAGTCGAATTAATTTAAGAGCTTTACAATTTAAGAAACATTTCAGACACTATCGTTAAAGCTAAATTATTGAATATTAGCTGATGCCCGCGACTTCGTTCGCGAGCATTTCGGTACAGTGTCGCGTTTTACAGAATGTTATATATGTACCAATTTTCAAGTTTTATCTACATACCAAATTCATCCCCTATTTAACTCTTTTAGGGGTTAAATTTCGAAAAATCCTTCCTTATTCCTTGTCTGCATTATAAAGGGTACCCCTGTGTAAAATTTCAGCTTTCTAGGTCCAAGCGTTTGGGTTGGGCGTTGATGAGTCAGTCAGTCAGTCAGTTAGGAGTTTTCTTTGTATTTATATTGATAGTGCTGTCAAAAACAATACATTAGTCTAGTCACTAGTCTAATGTATGATAAATAAAAAAAGGATTCATTGACAAGGAAAATTGTTTTAACAAGCATTGAAGCGTCATACAAACAGAAACGCGGCGGAATGTCGTTGCATTTTAAATTTAGAACATCCGAGACGGTTAGTACTTTTGTACGCATATTATTTATTCGTAACTGCTAGTTAAGGATGTTAACCACAGAACTATACATTAATCTTATGATTTATTATGATTGTTTTATGTTAAAATCGTGTTACAAATCAGTCATGATAACATCTATTTAAAGAAACAATTTAATTTTGATGTCTCCGAATCACCTCATTATAAAAAATATGGCTGATTAATTTGTCTAACGGAATACCTTTTACTAAAACAAAATTAGTAACAAACTTTCAAATTAAATTATTATGCAAAAATATTGATGACTAAGCGAGTAGCATTTAATTACATTATGCAAATATTTGCAAATGTATGTATATCTGACTTCAAATTCAAATCATTAAGACAACATAGGTACTTATAAATATATGTATTACAAATAATTAGTAAATTACTTGCTTACGAATACATTATTCATATTCACATGAAATCCTTGAAAACATAGTATTAATATTTCGCACATGTTTACAAGAAGGCAGCCCTGTAGTCGAGTTTAAAATAAACAGGCGAGTTCGGCGGCCGTGTCGGTCGGCAAGCGAGCCAGTGACTCATCCCGATTCTTCTAACGTCCGTAGTCTGTACCTAGTCTGAACACAGCACGGCCGCTCGCATTTGTCGCGAACTATCCCCGTCTGGACAAAACACATATTGGGCTTGAGCAAATTAGTGACTTTCTTAGGGTTGCCTATAAAAGTTCAGATTAGGTATTACAAAAATACAATATGCAAGTCTGGTTAAATATAATAAATGTTTTTAGAACCGTAGAGTACCTATCTACTGTCAGTTTATAACACCACAACTACAAACCAGTTTTCAACAGTTTCACAGCATATAAACCCAAAAAATAGCCTAATAAACATAAACATGTTCTGCTTATTCTATCTATTTCGAGTGTTGCCAATTTGCTAGCCTTAATAGAATAGAATATAGCGCAATTTGAACTTCCTTGAACCACATTCGCGGATAACATTTGCGCTAAAACAGATTACTACTTTGTATAAATGTTTATGGACTTCAGACTATGGGCCTGTTTCACCTCGTTCCAATAAGTTTCCATTAAATTACTTGGCAGATCATTTCGGAGAAATACGTGGACAAACATACATACATAGTAAATACCTATAAAATGTTGTACATATATTTGTTTGGAAGCCCTATCAGATTATCGTATGTGAATTTATGTATAGCAGTTCCAATAACATTATCTACACACATAATAATATACAGGGTGGAGACGGCGATACAACAAAAAAATTAAATACTGGTAATACTAGTTCATAAGAATATTTTGACACTATCAAATAAATCCTAAAAACGAAATTAAAAAAAATAAGTTATACTAAAGAGCATTTAGATGAAACCGAAATAAAACACGTGAAATATTATTTTTCTAACTTGTGAGAAGAGCGG
The DNA here is from genome assembly GCA_947361185.1 of Charanyca ferruginea. Taxonomy (NCBI): domain Eukaryota; kingdom Metazoa; phylum Arthropoda; class Insecta; order Lepidoptera; family Noctuidae; genus Charanyca; species Charanyca ferruginea. Next base: position 14,284,976 of record OX376077.1, on the reverse strand, counting down.
CAACTTGTGGCGTCATAATTTAATATTATTACTGCTCAATAAAAACAATTACACCAAATTACCAAATCCTACGGGTGAGTGTGACATGTCGAATTCATGACCTCCTTTTGTTTGTAGTCGGTTAATAATAATCTAATTATCTGATTCGATTGCATCCATAATAATAGCAATAATCCTCTATAAGTAGCATATCATCTAAATAATAATTATACCTAAAGGGTAGCGATAATCATCTCGATATGATCAAGTGATTTAATTGCACGTTATTGATACATTATCAACATGCATTAATTATCATAATTTTCGTGGTTTACCTGCATAATTATTTCATCATCATCATCTGCCAAGCCTTTGGTCAACTACATTGGAGTCGGCTTCCAGTATAACCGGATGCAGCTGAATACCAGTGTTTTACATGGAGCGACTGCCTATAGGACCTCCACAACCCAGTTACTATGTAACACGATACTCCTTGGTAAGACTGGTTGTCAGACTTTCTGGCAGTGTTGCCAACAAGACCAATGGAGAATATGCTAAAATGGTGTGTAAAATATGCCAAAAATATGCCAATTGCTTTATAAAAATGCTAAAAATTATGCTAACATTTTTTAATGTCTAATAAAACGTAATATTTAAAATGTTTATATTTTATTATTATTATATTCAAAGAAAATAATTTATAAAAGTATTTTTTTAAATATAAACTCAGTAAAAGAGCTAAAATATACTCGCTGTCTCAATTATAGAGGCAATTTATGATATAAAATCGAAAGAAGTAATCCCAGATATAGAGGTTTGTATTGTCCCACAAACAGAGGTAATTCAGGGCTAAAGTGTCGTGTCACAGTTAGTTAGTAGTTCCAGCTATGGAGGTTTCACACTTATACAGGTCCCACTTAACCAAGTTTTACTGTATATCCTATTTTTATCTCACTTCCTTCATGCAAGAAGGATGGAGTGAAAAAATGCTGCTTGTCTATGGTATGGTATATTGAATGAGATTGGTGGGGAATCCCCACAATACGGTAGAGAGCATTTGACGTCAAGATTTTAAATTAAAAATAAATTAACTAATTAAAATAAATTATTTAATTTAATTAAAAATTAAATCCCTTACAATACAGCAAAGGGATTTAATTTAAATGGAAATAATTACGCACGCATTTACGTAATTTTCATGGTTATACTTTAATTTTATAATTATTTTATATGCTAAAAAAATATGCTATATGCTAAACAACAAATAAATTTGCTAACCACATGAAAATATGCTAAATTTAGCATAAAATATGCTAAATTGGCATCACTGCTTTCTGGCTTCTGACCGCCTTTAACTACTGCCAAAGATCTACGAATACAGCCGGCATCAACGGCTTTACGTCCTTTCCGAGGCACGGTGGGAACTCGGTATGAAATGGATGATCACCTATTCACAGACCGACTACAGTGTTTAAAAGCGTTGTTTAACCCTTAACCGATCGATCTGTACGGCCTGCATAATTAATTATTGTAGGTAATATATATTTATCTACGTTGTTACATTTAGGTATGCCTACATATTGTTTAAGTAACAAACTGCACTTTGTACACTATAATGGCCGTCTTCACTCGCACTAGGCGACACCTAATACATATGTAGGTAATGATTTAATTTTATTGCACTGATGAATTTTCAATTAATAATAATAAAATAATTCTGAGCAGAGTATTTAATAAAATCTACGAACGTCGGTTTCTGGCTAATCTTAATTAAATACATACTTAATATTGAACTTATTGATCAACGTTATGTTAATAAATGTCGTGTAATCGCAATAAAATAGTAATAACGTAATCAATTAAACCAAGTTACCTGTAATAATCAGAAGCCAGAAAATATGACAACCAGTCTTACCAAGGGGTATTGTGTTAGCCAGTAATCGGGTTGTGGAGGTCAGATAGGCAGTCGCTCCATGTAAAACACTTGTACTCAGCTGCATTCGGTAAAATTCGGTTAGACTGGAAGTCGACCTCAGAATAGTTGGGAATAGACTAAACAGATGATGTACATTGTACATATATATAAATATGTATTATGTAGGTAGGTACTACCAGACAAATGCTTAGATGTATGTTACATCTAAACATTTACCATTACTATAATTCATTCGGATCATAACTCCTGAAATGATCTCATTGTTAAAAGATTTAAGTTTTTTAATATCTTTTGCAGTCACATTTCGTAACCACATTGAGCCACACTGGGCCACTTGTGTTCAGACTGCGATAATTACGAGTACGACTAACACTTCACGCTCCATTAGTTGAAATATAATTAACGGCTTTTAAAATGAATTATTATTACGTTAAACCATCCCTATTCCATCATCGGACGAGCAGAGATACGGCAAAGCGTCACCGCTATTTGGTTAAAGTTCCATGGTCTCGAACCAAGCGCTTTGATTCCACATTTATTGTGCGAACTGCCATGCTGAGGAATTCACTGCCCGCCTCTCTATTCCCTGATAAGTATAATCTAGATATCTTCAATCAGCATCATCACTTAAGATCAGGTGAATTCCGGTCAAACGCCTATTAGATAATTATAAAAAAAAACTATATAAAGTGTTCCTTAAAAACCTCTCTTTTAATAAATAAGATGTTATTTTAAAAGTTTAACAAACGTGGCTTAAAAGGTCTAAGATACGCAAAAATGCTAAACTTTATGCAACGTATACCAATAAAATTACCTTAAAACCAAACAGGGAAAATATACCAATATTAAAAAAAAACGTCATTCGTAACGTCACGTTTAATTGTTGAAATAACTGCATTTTAGTTTTTTTTATAGATAAATAGCAAATTGCTTTGCTTTGATTTTATCGTGAAATAATGAAGCTTTTATCATGCTTATTGAAATTACGGTAGCGTTGTTTATCTTTATGCGTTGTTCCAAGTAATAACATGAATGAAACCATAGTGATAGGCACTGCGATAATTTTCTAGATACTCACACCTACGTAATACCTGCGTACCTTTGTCTTAGGTAAGTAATTTATAGTGTACGACTTAATCATCAGTTTGTTTGACGTACGGACTAATAAATGCACGATTTCGCAGAATAACTCTTAAGTGACAATTGAATTAGTGATAATTAGGTAGGTATTTTGTTAATTATTTAGCAATAACTCCATCAACATTCTGTGAATTTAATTTCCTCAAGCATCTCTATTTTCCTTAAACCTACTGTTAAAATCTGTCAATATTAGGTAAGTTGTCAAAAATTAAAAAAAATTTTTCAGCATTTGTAGATAGCAAACGATTGCGCTTTTCCTCGTAAACTATATCTGCTTCAGAAAATATCTTTTAACTATAACTATATAATATAGACTGCTGCCAGCAGATGATGTATAATTCTTAGCGAATTATGTCAAGCTTGGCGTAGCTTCCGCACACACACGCAATGAGATATTCCGTAACCCACGAACTATTAATTATTCCGTGCCGTACCTGCGAAATATACACGCACATTATGCTGAAAATTCGGCCACGGGGCCGAATATTCGGCCAACTTTAGACACCAAAAAACCAAGATTAGCTATGGCAAAAATTTTTGCTAGATATTTTTATATCATAACAGATTTAAATGGATTGCCCTATCTTAGTACTCCCTAAAGAGGTGGCAAGATGACCCTGGACGCGTACCACGAAGATTGAAGAACTTATAGGAGGCCTTTGTATAATAGTGGAACAGCGTAGGCTAAAGATATATGTAAACCAATAAGTAATTTTAGCATTTATAATACATCTTCTTCAATCACTTTTTATCAATCCGAAATTCCGAATGACTTCAGCGACTACTAGGGCGCGTATTCGATTTAGCGCAACTCAAAATCTAAACGATTGCTAGAACGGCGTAGCAGCATTGACACACACTAGTACAATACAATAGTCAGTTTGTGTGTATCAGATTAAAAAATACGCACGAAATAAGCACGAATCATTGAAATTGATAAGCAAACGACAGCGCGCGATGTTTTACAGTGCTTTTTTAAATAATTGTCTAAAATAAATGAATCCGTATAACGGACTGAAGAATATTCTGTGTATTAAACACAACCTTTATTTTCATAAAATAAATATATCAGTTATGTTTTTATTCAAATACTGGTAAAAAAAAATTGACAAAGTGAACCGATTTTGTACTTTTTCAACATTGTTTTTTAATACATAGGTAATAGTAATATTTTCGTAATTTTGGCTCTGTAGTACACTTTAAGACTGTATATCTTTTTGGAAAAACGCATAAAATATAATATTTTGGCCTACTGTAATGGTTGTATTGGTCCTGAAAGTTAACTCTGGCGTCTATTTTCGTAAAACGCTAGGAAAGGATTGTCTTCGCTTTAAAAAACCATCGTTAAAAATTATACTTTTACTCTGTAGCTGTCTAAATAAGACTTAATCTTTCTAAAACTGATAATTGTCTTTAAATAAACTGCTCACAACATTACGATATTGTTCTGGGAAAAACGCGAAAACATGAAGTTTTCGTCACGAATTGAATACGCGCTCTTAAGAGCTGTTCAACCTTGTTGACGATTTTCAAAACATTATTATTAGAAGCCCATGTCTCATTCAGCATTATGACTACTCATGTCAAACATTCTAACAATAAAAAAAACTCGCACGCATGGCAGAGACAAAGCTGCCTCTATAAATAAATACGCGTGAGGTCGTGACAAGCGATTCTGCAAGCTAATACTATATTCGCGGACGTCCGCGGCCTTACCTTGGCGTTACCATCAAGAATTACCTATTTATTTCTGGAAACATGTTGTTTCCGCGTCTTCGTGACTTGCTTGTCATTATATCGGGTGTTCGCTTATGAAATTAAGCGATTGTTATTTTTATTTATTTATAATAATAACAATTAGGCTCTCGTTAGGCGGCTGGATCAAGGGCTTGATTCAGAAGGCAGTACTTCTTGACACGGCCCGCATTGTCAGGAGGTTCCTCTCTCTGGAGCCCTGACCGCCGGTAGCTTGGACCCTGTTCCCGATACCGGTGGCCTACTATTTTTATATTTTTAAATGTTTTTTTTTTATTAATATTTAAAAATGTAAACTATGTGTATTTAAGATAAATAAATGAAAATAACAATAATAATGCTGCTGTAGCTGTAGGTAATTTAAAGCTTGGGTACCAGTCGTATAGTGTCCGTTTCGACATCTCGTACACAAAAAACACTAACAATGAAAGTCGCAAATTCGTAGATCCAATATTCATAAAGTTGTATTGTTGCTATTCTCTTACACGGAGCTTAGTAGAGGCCCTATTCTTTTTGCTAACCTCGGATACCATTTCAAAGAAAATGTAGACAGTATCAATAAAGCTAATGTTTGGACTTCACGACCTACAGAACTTAAATGCTGTCGAAACATGAAGCGCGCGGCCAGTGGCTCACAGATAGACGCGGCCTGCGGTGGCGGCCAGTTGTATTCAGCGGCCAGAGCCGCAGCCTCCGGTTGGACGCCACCGCAGGCCAGGTCTGTCTGGGAGCCATCTTATAAAGGTCCCATTCTTTTGGTGTGTGTCCCATGTTTTTCTTGGCTTTTACACGGACGAAGTCGCGGGCTAGAAGCTAGTGTTTCATAAAATTGTGAGTGAGCTTACAACTAGGCTTGCCAACTCCAAAAAAAGTATTTCCGGGATTACCCAGCTTGACATCCGGGACTTGGGTAGGTAGGTATATTACGCGGGACACAACACACCACATACAAAATGGTTAGGAAAAAAAAACTATATGTAGGTATTTTATTCATTAAAAAAAAACAATACAAATGTATGACAAACATTTTAAATTATTAGTTTTTAGTTTTGCAATACGTAGCTAAGAGTTTCGTTACATTTTTGGTCAAAATTAATTTGAATTTGTAGTTCAGCCTTGACGTGGTCGACAGACAGCTTATTTCTGCTGTCTGTCCATGCACTCTCTGCTGAAGCATTTGAAGGTGGTATTGTATTGAAGCTGAAAGATATGTAGAAAGCCAGGTGCCTCTTTCATGGACATAAATAATTTGTGCCATTGTTCTCAAGCACCCAATACATTTTAAGGGGCTGATTTTTGTTTTTCTTCTATTAAATGACACTAGCATATCCTTACTAACACAATACGAGACAGATAATAATATTATATATCACTGATTTCCGGGACAAAAGACGTCCCCGCAAGGGGTAACGGCGGGACGGCCTATTTACCCAGAAGCGGGACGTCCCGGAAAATCCGGGACGGTTGGCAAGCCTACTTACAACAGTAGCTAGCTAATACAGATAACGACGATTTGCGCATATTAACTTTATCTGATATCATCTACATAATCAGCTCTTTCCTTGTCTAGATAAAGAATTGCAACTGAAAAGTAGCTTATCTAAATATCTATCGATCTGAGTAGGTTACCTACTTAGGTATATGTATATTTTGAACTCAGATTATGAAACAAAAGGCAGATAGACCGCGCGGCACTGAGAGTGAAGCCTAAAAAGCAAATACAAATTCAAAAACGAAAAATACAAATACAAATTCAGAAGCGAATACAATCACGAGGATTGTATTCGCTTCTGAATTTGTATTTGTATTTTTATTTGTCTTTTTTAACAATGCGTCGTTTCGTGCTATACTGACTCGAGTCACCACAGCACGAAGCGCGTTGTAGGTATTCGTTTTTTAATTTGTATTTGCTTTTTTGGCTTCACTCTCAGTGTTCCGCGCGGTCTATCTGCCTTTTGTTTCAGAATCTGAGATTTTGAATAAGTAAGTAGGTAAATATGTAAAGCGTCGTGATGTGTGGTTAAGGCGCCCGCCTCTCATGGTCAAGGTTGTGGGTTCGCAACCGGGAACGAGCAAAAGCCAATGTGACTTTTTCACATCTTGGGAAAACCTGGATAATTAAGTAATATAAGTCTGAAATCGCCGGGTTCCCTACTTGAAATCGAATGCCGTTGGATCGAATAACACTTGCTCTCGACAAATTATAAGCGCGACAGTTCACTCCCTCGATGCATCAAAATCTCAAATAATATTACTTATAAGCTCGAATCATCGGCAGCGCCAAGGCCCATTATCTTGAAAAATCATTTCTCGAATGACCACCTAATCGATTTACAGAATAGTTTCAAGGATTTTTATTTGAGTAGCAATATGCTGGTATTATTATTACTTACTTACTAGCTTTTGCCCGCGACTCCGTCCGCGTGAATATCTGTTATTGCGGTTGCACACGATGTCGCGGATTAAAAAGTAGCCCATGTCCTTCCGCAGAGTTAAGGTATTTTCATACCAAGTTTCATCAAAATCGGTTCAGCTGTTTTATCGTGAAAGCGTAACAGACAGAGTTACTTTCGCATTTATAATAATAACTAGCTGACCCGACAGACGTTGTCCTGTCCCGATCTACCTACTTACCTGCCTATTTACCTACATCTACCCTACACCTACCCTACGTCTACCCTACGCCTACCCTACGCCTACCCTACGCCTACCCTACGCCTACCCTACGCCTACCACTACCTAAGTGCAAAATTGACTCTTTGACGTTAGGAACATACCTACATTGTTTAAACAACAGTGACTGCTTGTAATTCAATATGAACTTTATACAATAGCAATAAAGCTCGTTTTAGTTAGAAGACGTTTGTATGGGAAAAAGAAAAGGGCTGTTTTTAGGGTTTTTCCGGCAATTATTCGAATTTTTCTCGCCGTAAAAACCATCTTTGAACTTCAACGAACATTTTAAAAAAAGAATTGGCCAAATAGGTCCAGGCGTTGTTGAGTTATGCGCTTACCAACACATATGGACTATTGAAGCCACAGATATATCTGTGGTTCTAGCCAATAAGCCTGATGTAGTGGTGGTGGATCGATTTGAAATAGTTTTAACGGCTTCGTCCACGTAAACGTCAGTTAAATCGCGAATGCTTGTCCTCCAAATCCCAAACTACCTTCAAGTTTAATTTCTATACGACCGGTTCAGTAGTCCTGCCTGTATGATGAGGTAACAAATAGGAGTTCAGAGCTTAGATTATAAAACAAAAGGCAGATAGACCGTGTGGAACACTGAGAGTGAAGCCACCAAAGCAAATACAAATCGCGCTTCGTGCTGTACTGACTCGTGTCAGTACTGGTACAGCACGAAGCGCGATTGCAGGTATTCGCTTTTGAATTTGTATTTGCTTTGGTAGCTTTAATCTAAAGTTCAGAGTTACTGAGTATGGATTTTATTACCTAACAAAAGAATAAAACTTCCTTGAAGGTACAACAAAATACAAAACAGATACCTACTTAATACATAATAGATCTTAAATTGCTTTGGAACTAAAGCTGACAGAAAATCCAATGTCATAGGTAGGTACTCATAGCAAACTGTAAAAACAAGCCAACGTAAGTACCTACACGACATTGCAATTACAAAGTAGCAATCACACAGTAAACATTTTTTTACCTACATTTTATATTATTGTTTTTTTTTCTAAGGTCGTTCGGCTCGACCTTAACTTTTGACTCATCTTTCCACAAGGTGACTACGAGAGTGTGTAATATTGTATTGCAGACTGTAGTAGGTATTGTACAAAGTTCAGCACATCAAGCTACAACAGTCAAATTTCTTTGATAGATTTCATCTTTATCACAAAAGAATAAGGTTCATATTTAATATTGATCAAAATAGTTTGATTGGTTTAGAATCAACCCGTCATTCTAGCGTCAGGGTGGCGGCTCACGTGCGTTGTACAATATCAGAGCTTGTATAACATTTAAGAAGTTTTTAAATAGTGTTCCTATATGTACAATTGTCGTAGGTACATTTCATTCCTAATGTTAAATTTGAATAAAGTTAATTGAAAGCCGACCTTATATCAGGATGGCGGGCGGCTCACTTTAAAGTGATGTTTGCTACGCATACAGACACGTACATTTATACTTATTTTAGTACAAAAACCTACATTTTACGTACATTTATAAAGTTTATTTTTGATTTATTTGGAAGACATACACCCGCGATTCTAACGGATAAATGTTAATTTAACATTAAAAACCGACACTTCAATTTTATTTTTGTAAGTATATGTATATAATTATTTTTAATTATCTAATATTAAGGCAGGTACTAAATAGTTTCGTATAATCGTTAAAATCCATGTGATTAGAGTAAGGTAGGTATTATCTGACAACGAAGGCCGTAGCGAAGGTTTTAGCTTCGCGTGTTTGCCTGACCTAAGAATATCTTGTTCTTTCTCTAGTAATATTTGTAGTTTAGCTTATAGTCTGGAATCCCAGAGCCGCCAGATCTATGCCATTTTAGCATGAATGAAATTTTGAGGATGCATTAAAAGATAGAGGGTTAGTACCATAATACATGTTTGTTTCAATGCTGGGCCCTTTTGAGGGGGTATTTTTACTATTTTTTTAGGAACGTTCGCATTCTAATCCCAGTTTCAAGCTTTCAAAAATGCCTCTAATTTTCCTATAAGTATTTAATTGATTATCGCTGAGATGAAATTGCAACACATGCATTATAGTGAGACAACTGGATTTTTTAAATATTAGGTTCACGTAGAATATTGTTGAAAACAACTACTAGGTAATAAAGTAAATAAATTATATACATCATTATAATTTTTTCATTAGAAATTAATACAAATAAGATAGCTTTTTCCAATTAGGGTAATTAATAAATTTAACTTGACAGGTGCCTGGTTGTATTGATGGAGTAGTACCTACTTACATTATTGCCAAATCCTTTTCGTGAACTAAACCATCAGCCAGATGATTAAAGGTCCGGAACATTTGACATATTCCGCTGTCTATTCTAAAAACAGCCATTTTAACCTGTTGACCGATAAAAACGTGCCCTCGGCGCCAAGCTAAGAATACTCTATGGAAGTACGTTTCTAAAGTAGTAGTAGTAGGAGTACCTAGTAATTCGTCTGTCATGCTCAAGCCTGTCATGTAGTAGTGACTGTGGCATGCTTGGCACATTTTGGTTTGTCATCTAACATGACTGTGGCGTTCAAAAGGTTAAAATGACGTAGATGAAGCGGCTCTGGGGTCTTAGACTATTATGACCTTTATATAAATGACCCACATGTTGCTTTTGGAGTAAACAACCTGTTACATTTTGCTAACCTAACCCTATTCCTTTTTTAGTTGAGTGAGTTTCATCGTCTTTATATCGAGCACCTGACGGCATACAAACTTACTCTACCTCTTTCCTTCTTCTTCTTCGCTCTTGTTCTTCTTGTCTTTTACTCCTTCCACTTAGAAACATCAATATTTCAATACTAGCTTTTACCCGTGACTTCACCCACTTGAATGTCGGTTTTTTTCGTGGATACAGATGAAGTCGGATTTCGGATTACAAAGTAGCCTGTCTTTTCTGGTCAAAATTGGTTTAGCGGTTTAGCCGTGAAAGCGCAAAAGACAGAGTTATGTTTCCATTTTGATATTATTATGAATGAATTCACAGCAGTGGCGTGCCTTCCATTAAAGCCGAAAAGCCTGGCTTGCTATCAATAACGACAACAGAAAAAAAAAAAAACAGAAAAAATATCAAGAGAAAATGCGTCTAAATAGGTACCGGTCAAATGCTGTAACATTGCCTACATTCTAAAAAGTTAAATTATTGCCGCTGAGAAATGATTTTGCAGTTAAATTATTGCCGAGAATGTAGGCAATGTTGAGCATGTAGGCAATGTTACAGCATTTGACGGTATTGAAAATTTATCGGGTTTTTATTCTTAAATCTGTCGGGCTTGTCCTAACTTTGATCCCTCGGCACGCTACTGATTCACAGGTACCAAAAATGATACAGGTAGGTACTGCAGGGGTCGTATAATGAGGACACAGTCGCTCCTTACTCCTGAAAAATTTTTTTACAGGACACTCCTGTAAAAACTAATAATACAAAGAGGAAAGATTTGTTTGTTTGCTTGTTACGATTTAACTAAAAAACTACGGGTCCGATTTCAAAAATTCTTTCACGAATCGAAAGCTACATTATCCCTAAGTAACATAACCTATATTGCGTTATTAAAAAATTAGGGATCCTTATGAAAATTCACGCGCACGAAGTCGCGCGGGCAAACTGATAGTTCCTTATAATTTCCCTAGAAATCCAAAACCTTATAATCTTCGTCACGATCTTCAAATCTTTCTGAGATCTTTATCTTACAAAAGACAAGATAAAATAAACTAACCAACCACAACAGTTCTGTACTAATCAAATCTTATCAAACAATCACAAAAGACTGGTCCATCAGACCATCTTCGCATTTAGCGGTGCCATCACAAGTCGTCCCTCCGTTTCGTAGAACGCGATCAATCAACGGACTATCACCATTATCTGTAACGCCAAGGACATTTGCATGAGTCAGAGGGCTTTTTATCTCTGTTTTGACAGCTAGGTATAGTTTGTCTCACGCAAAGGCCGTGATTTATGCTGTTAAGGCCGTTTGAAATTTGGAATGTGGGCCATGTTTTGCTAGTTATGTCTTGCAGGATTTGTTTTTTATACCACGATCGCAGAGCTTTGAAAATTTATATAGTTCCGAGTAGCCATGATTTTTACCGTCACATTCAACAATCATTGTCAAATTTGAGTCAATTTACACAAAACCTGAACAAAGTATACACCTATGGTCTATAGATTCCTTATGGAGCACTCTGTCTATCGGAAAAAACCGCATAAAAATCTGTTCAGCAGTTTTTGAGTTTATCTCAAACAGACAGACAATTTAAATTTGATGTTTAAATTCATAAATGAAAACCATTGTAACCTCACTTGATTAAAAAATGGTCTCTTAAGATTACAGAAAATACCATCTTCACTACAGTAAGTAAACTAACCTCCTGAAAGTTCGAAAATCTTGGCCAAATACCTGGCCAAGGTTCCAAGTGCCTTCTCTGTCATTTCAGGACCATTTGTTATGCAAAGAAATCTATTCGTTCAGATTATGAAACAAAAAGCAGATAGACCGCGACACTGAGAGTGAATCGACCAAACAAATATGAAAGCGAATTGCTACAATCTTATGATTGTATTCGCTTTTGAATTTGTATTTGCTTCCGCGCAGTCTATCTGCCTTTTGTTTCATAATCTGAGACTATTAGTAAGTAGATTAATAGATAGTTATCGTAAATCTGCACCGCTGGTAGCACGGCCTTCTGCACTAATTATATAATGGTGGGCTGTCATAACTTTAGGTTCGAGTTGCGTTGCGTGTTGCTGATCATTTGTTACGTGAAATACTTGACTATTTTAGTGCCTAGATAATTTATTGTTCTAGAGGGAAGTTTTGATCTTCATAATAGCGATAATAGATTTTTATAAATACGATGCTTAGGTACGGAAAAATTAAATTCTGTAAGTATTTTTTTTTTTAATTTTATATTGAATGCCTGGTCAAAAACGTTGAATGTAAAACCTCCTCTGGCGTCGGACACACGTTGTCCGCCATGGCGTTCAAAGTGTAGTAAGTAGTTAAAATGATCGAAGGTTAAAATAAAGAATAGGTACGGTAAAAAAATATGGATAGCATGTTTTGACTGTACTTTTTCTATGATTTTATGTTCCTAACACCAATCTTTGGAAGGTTTTGATAAAAGAATTTTGCAATCCTGACGTTGGCAATGCGTTTGACCTTTCATAAACAGATTCGTGTAAATACTTTTTTTCTTCGTTAGCAAAAATATTGTTCATCGCGCTTGCTATACTTTTAAAATGCCAAGGTCTAATATAACTGTGAAATGAACGTGGTTCTAGTTCTATAGTGTTTTGTACTGATGAAAATAAACTTGAACATCTTCTGACCTTAAGAAATGCAGAGTAGTAATAATGCATACCTATAATGCAAGACAATGGCTAGAATATCTACTAATATACAATTAATTATTGTAATTCCAGGATCGACAGATGTGGACATCCCGTCGTCATTGCTACACACCATGCAGAATCAGATGCAGAGCAAGGGCGGCTACGAGATGGCATATGGCGTGAAGGTGATTATCTTAACATTTTGCTTAAACTTAGGACTCCATACCTCTAAAACAGAGAGATAATAATACAGGCCTATTATTGTCCCACACTGCAAGGCAAAGACATCACAACGCTTGCTCTAGGTGGATTGACGATATTAAAAATTGTAGCTTCTGCCCGCGGTTTAGCCCAAGTTTTCTGTGTTATACCACAGATTAACTAATAGCTCCTTTGGGTTATACCAACACAGAAAACTTCGTGGGTGTACGTTCAATCAAACGCATCAATAATCACAAACGAATAAATGGTAATAGTGCTTATAGGTGTCACAGGGAAATAATACAATTAGTGAATTGACTAAATCCCTTAGGAATTTGTTAAATAACGATAGATGCTACAACAACAACTCGTTGGGTAATTTTCCTGAAGAAAGTTAGTGAATTAATCAAAAGCCTGCACTGGTTTCACTAAACCAGTTTAGGAATTGGGTCAAATCACTAACTTTCTTGACATAGAACGCATAAAAAATATCAACAAACGAAGATAAGTACATCATTAATTTTGGGTCTCCTGTTTTCTCTGTCCAATTAGCTACCTACCAGATAGGTAGGTAGCTAATTGGACAGAGATAATTTCAAACTTAAAGACTGGTTGTACATTTAATTTTATGTTCAAACCACTTAACTGAATTAAATAGCTTAAAAATAAATAAAAAATATATTATGTACAAATGGAGGGCATCAAAATACTCGTCCGCATCGGTCTCAATAATTTTAACTACTTTTAAATATTAAGATGTTTCTAAACTAGCACACAAGCAACCTTGAATGTAGGTAGCTAATAGCTATGCTGTGTGTGGCTAAAAGATCGTGTGTGGTCACGAGACAGTCATTGACAATGATAAGTAAAGGTAACCTTGCGTCAGATCCTGCAGTACGTATAGATAGACATTTGTGGTCTAAATACCGGTCACATTTTTTTTTACAATTTGATAACCATTCATTAGGCAAGCAACCTGTTGTATCAAGGAGTTTACCAATGTATATTCCATTTACAATAGCATTAGACAGAAGTTAAAAAGTTTCTTTTTAATGCACACTTTGTAACAAAAGTACAATAAACATGCTAAAGTTACGATAGACACCGAATTTATTATAATCTATTTTTACAGTAGCTGTCACGCGTATTTGTTACTATTCTAATAATTTATCTTCTAAAATTATGTGGCTTTCATTTAGTTGTATATTTAATTCCAATTTAAAATTACGAACAATACCCGGAACGTTGTTCGTTTCACTGTAATTCTGCCAAATTTAAAATGTTACCTAATCTTTAAAAGACTTTTATTCTGTTTATAATATTATACGCCCATATTTAGTATCTATTCATCAAAATTATGTTAAAATAAGTTTAATTAACGTTGTTTTAACTTATCTTTGAAATAAAATGTTTTGCATTGCTGCTTCTATGAGCCTCTTCTTTCTAATGCTTATTATTAATGGAGTAGTTACAGATAATTTTGCCTATATATTTTGGAGGCAGTAGTTTTTCAAGTGTTATCAATAACTAAGTATCGGGGCGAGTTATTATTATTTAAATAAACCCAGTACAAAGCTGGAGTACTGACAGTTTCCTGAATGTATCGCCGAATACAACTTTGCCCCCGCACTAGATCAATGAGACAGTCGAGGACTCCATAAATAAAATAATGAAGTCAGTATAGAAAATTCACAGCTAAATTATAAAATCTCTTCAACTCTACGTATGGAAATACTGAGACGATATTACTGCAAATGTTATGTTCATTTTATCATATTTTGTTTGGGGTGAACGCACTAACTTACCAAAACATATGTACGGTCACCAAAGGAGATAAGTATCCATGTCGCCGGGAACAGTTGAAGTTTACTTAGAAACCGATAGGTGTTTATGAATAAAATAAAATACAATTAATAGAGAATAAACAGTTCAATGATTTAATAAAATTTCATTTGAAAGCCCCCATTGGTTTTTAAGAAATCTTCAACTATTCCCGACGACATGGATACTTATCTCCTTTGCTGACTGTACATTATCGTATATTATGCAGTCATTCATTGGAAATAGATGCGACGGTAAAACCAGACAGTCAAGCTCCGATTCATTCATGTTTGTTTAAAGTATTGACTATTTTATGGCATCTAGTTTTGTTAATTTATATTCAAAGTTATCAATGACAATGCAAGGTTTAGAATCTTAGAATAATTTGTCACTGAATAGTTTTTAAAATGGTGGATCCATAGTTTATGGGACAAGTTTTCGATCTTTGCCAACAACAAATAAATATATAAAATATTCTGCTTCTAGAAGTGATTTATAGATATTTAATATATCTTTTGACTCATGGAAAACAGTTCTTTTTTTCGTAATAATTGTTGTTGCTAAACTAGTTTTTAACTTTGCCCCATAGCTTTTGAGTGTTGCAATTTTTTGAGTTTGATCAAGTTGCCATTTCTGCTCTGCCCTAATGAGTAGATAGGTGATACCTACTTATATTTAACTAGCGGCCCGCCCCAGTTTCGCACAGGTGCAATGTAGATTTATTTATTTATTTATTTCATAACATGTATACTATCTTTACACAGGCAACTTCCCAATACGATAGTGCCAAGCTATACAGTAGGTACAGTTGATTTAAAAAACAACAATGAATTTAATGACAAAATCAAATTATATATAAAAACAACAATTAATGACAAAAACAAAATTATATATAACACAACACATGTAACGTTACCTTTTTGAACTCACTCAGCGAACACGAGAACAAGTCCACTACTAGTACCAGATAAAACTATACGTATAAACCTTCCTCTTGAAGGACTCTATCTATTGCTGAAAACTGTATTAGAATCCGTTGCGTACTGCGCAGACCCAGCGGGAGCGACTTTGTTTTATACTATGTAAAGATAACCTTATTGAAGTGAAACTTCTTTAAAGACGGGGGTATTAGGATTTTGCTGTCGCGAAAAAACGTTACGGCCACGTGGAGGGGGTAGACAATATATCGCGTGGTGGCGGCAGCGGCAGAGCCACTTGTCCGTTGAAGTTTCACTTCTATGTGTCCCAGCCAGCACACATTTCGTTTTTTTTTTGTTCAATCAAACATGAAATTAATATACTTTTTTTTCATTTTCCAGGTGTATTGAAGCGCACACGGCGCCTCCAAAGACGCAAGTGATAATACCGAGTGATCGAATACACTGTGTGAACATGATCTAAACTGACTCTATTTATTAATGACTACGGTTTAAGTGTAAACATTAAGTTTTGTTGTGTAAATAAGAAAGTAAACCGAATTCAGAATATTAGCGAGTTACCCCAAAATTTATGTTAGATATTTTTTTTATATTTAGGTACGTTTGCCGCTGTATTGTGACAAATGACTACTATCGTCTTTAGAATGCTACTGCTGTGTCGTGACGAAAGAAAATTGTCTTTTCTTTCCTTCCTTTTTTTTATAATCCTATCGTATGAGTTGTAGTACGATGTTCTACGTACACACGAAACGTACAACTCATACGAAACAAAAATACATCTTACTGCTATGCTATTCTCAAACGTAACCATTCGTGTCTATGCTCGACGGCGAACTCGACATGTTAATGAATACAAAAATGTTACTCGCCACTGTCGCAGCGTCGAGCTTTAGGTTGTGTTACTTAGAGAATAGCAGAACTTGAATACTATACATCAGCATGAGGTGTCTAGTTAGGTAAGTCGTACGCGTTGTAATATTTGAACAGCTACATTTATACACAATAAATAAGCTATGACGCTGTTTAAATAAAATGACTATTTGTCGTCACGATAAAGTGAAATTCAGTCAAAGACTATAAAGTTTTATTCTCTTTGAATTCAGTCCATACTCGTCTATACATATATCTTGAAACTATTGTTCCTTTAATTCTCTCCTTTTACTTTTAAGAACTTTGTATCAACTGCTAAGTGGCGATGAAGAATGTACATAACTATTATTAAATAGTAAATAGACGTCTAACCTACAAAATTCCTGCTCGGAAAACCGTCCTTCTCGCGTCGTTGCTTCAAAGCTGGTCGTTAGTGACCTATCAGGGAGTCAACTATCCGCGAATGATGTTCCGCCACCTGATCCGGCCTTCAGGGCCTGTAGATAAAATACCTCTCTGTTAGCGTTAACGCCAACGGAAAAATCAAATTTCATGGAGTTGACATTTGCTTACCAGATGTCACGTGATGCATTGAGGGCTACCGTTTTTATGCTCACCAGTTGGCGCCACTGTCGAGTAAGGTCCCAAAGTTTGTTATTACCACGGAATAATAAAAACAAGTGGAAGTGCCCTTAGTCGTACTTAATACTGGATCCAGTGTCGCCAAACTCCCACATTTGCAAATTAAAATGTACTTGCAATACACAGAAAACGATGATATAATTGGCTACAAATTATAAACGCAATTTTGGCGAAAAGCTTATTTATTGTTGTTCGAAATTAAATCGTATCACAACTGACGAACGTTGCTATTATTTTACGTGACAAAATCAATAAAGAGATTTTTTCCATCTAACAATCCAATTCGAGCACTGTCCAACGAGTTCAGCTATTCGACGCTAGAGAGCGCTGTTACCAAATTACTTAACATGACATCTATTGTCACTATAAATAGATGTCATTTTCGCATGCAACTGTTATTTATTTTGCTATTCAATGAGAGATGTGGTCAAGTTATCGATAATTTGTACAACGTAAGAAATATAATTACATTGATTAAATTAATCTTTTTAATGTAGGTACGTAATAGATCAAAAATTATTATTCATTATTGATGTACATATTTTTCTGCGATACCTTTCATTGAGTCCGTAATATGATTGTATGTAGGAAATTGATCGACATCCCAATGAAATGACGCATTATTTTAGACAAGACAATATCTTTTTTTAATATGTGACAGTCTTTTAAAAACATAATTGACATCTGAATTTTTGTATATATATGAAGATTATAGGATGAGATTTGATAAGATGGGATTTATAGGCCTACGTCTAACCGCGAATGAATGACTATTTGCCAGAATATAGGAATAAGGTTTTAAAACTTATTCTTTCAAACTCGTACTGTTATTTATTAAAAAAAAGTTAGGTAGGTACTTTTTAAACATACCTGTTATTATTTTATCGACACGAACTATTTGCATTAATGTGTCCCATCCCTAAACGAATAGCATCGAAGTTTCTAGAATTTATGCCACGTAAAACGATTACAGTCAAGACAGCGAGCAAGCTAATTTAGAATTTAAGGAATGGACATAAGGTAGTTTTTAGTTCGTATCAAAGTAAAAATATGGTATTGTCAATAAAAATCGATTATATTGAAATATATGAAAGTTTTATACTTTTTGATGATACGATATACCTCTGCAAGAAACATTCTTTGACCTGCATCATTTTTGCATGTAAAAATTGCACAATAAGGCATGGTTGTATTTTTTTTTCCTTACGTGCGATATTGTGCGATATGTCACGTCGCAGCAAGTAGTTGATCTCGACTGAACCAATGTTGATCATTTCCACATAATTGTGCCACACGTTCGATGACTGCGTGGCACTTCCACTTGTTTTTATTATTCCGATTCCGTGGTTATTACGAGCATGAAAACATATCGTGAATACGCGTGAATTTATATTTAATACCTTAAACTCGTACCGTGAAAATATCGACCATGCCATAGTGTTTCGCAGTAGGTACCTACCGTTTTATTAGGAAAAAGGAGGACTTAAGTTTCCGAAAGATAAAACTGTCTCAAAGCACTGACATTCATTGACCCGTAACTCATATTTGCCATAATTAATTTCAGGTATTGCAAAATATTCACAACATTATTCTAATTAGAAACCCGCGTGGCCTACGCACAAACAGTGACATTTGACGTTTCGGCGACCTCACGCTTCACTAGCGCCTCTAGCGGCGAATTCATACGCGATAGTCCTCATTGCATACAATTAGATTTTTCCATTGGCGTTAAAGCTAACAGAAAGGGATTTTGTCTACCCACGGGCCCCCGTCCGTGAACCGCTTCGACGACCTTCATGCTGAGAGTGGTGCGGATCAGGTCAGTCCATCGCATTGGACTGCTTCCTCTAAGCCGGTTGCCTTCCATTTTGCCGGTAACCCTTAGGTACTTTCTGGAGGTTATCACTGGGTTACCTACGTGCTAGGACAATATAAGCAAGAAATTAAAACGATCTAAAGTGTTTACTAGTGGTAGTGTGTTTTCCTTGTTTCTTATTTGGAAACAAGATTTTGAGCAAAATAATTTACCAAGCAGTTCGGTTTATTTCTAACCTGACCCGAAAATTGTCGGGTCAGGTTAGGAAAAATTATTATAATTGTTTTCATGTTTCTAACCTAACCCGAAATCGGGTTAGGATTTTCGGGTCAGGTTAGGAATAAACCAGCAGTTCTTGTTGTAATAGGTACAGGTACGGTCAGCAACAAAGTCGATTATAACATTTAGATTGTTCAATTATAATTATTGAGCTCAATATTAAAGGAAATACGGAAAGGTTATAAAATTAAGATAAAATAACGACTTTTATTGCTGACTGTACCCCCAATATGTCTTACAAAGATACATTCACAGACAGGTAACTAAAAGTGTGTGCTTGATTGAATAATTTATAATTTTTCGTACCTACCATGCCATATTCGTTTTCCAAATAAGAAATATGGATAAAAACAAATACACTGTACCTACAATGTCAAACTAAACATGTAATGAATATTCTAAATCTTAATAAAATTACTATGAATACATATTCCCAGACTGTTATAATACTGTACTTAGGTAATAAAGTGTCTTGTGTATTGTGACTTATAGAATTACCTATACTTAGTTATTTATCTTTAAGGACCTAAATAATGTGCTTACTTAGTCAATTTCACTTTATCACTATACATTGCATTGTTGAAATAGACGAAGGAAGATAATTGCATCAAAGTTTTGAAGAGTGGCGTAAGTTTGTAAAAAAACTATTTTGACGTGTCAAAAGCCAGATTCAACAGTTAAGGCTGAGGAGAACTCTAAAATATAAATGAATATTTAGTTCTTTCTTAACTCCATGGAGGCTACGCTGAAACTCCCTGCTCTATCGCGTAACTTTAAAATGATGATTCAATTATTCTTCAAAACTTTATATATTATAAATTAGACCTATATATACCGACTTATATTCTTAATTATTGTGTATCTTCTATTCTTGGAGAAATTCCAAAGTTTGTGGATTTCTTAATAACTGAAATTTCTGTACAATTCAGCTCATATAAGTGAAGTAAGCATTCTTCGATACCTACTGCCTTAATATGCGCAATTACTAAATATTTAAGTGTGTCGAATGATGGTAGTGTGTGTTTAGTGTTTGTCCTATAGGTAATGATAATATTGTAATAAATGTTGTGAAGAGATTACGTATATTTCTCACATTTAGAGAAAAATGTAAAATTTGCTATAAAAAAATGAAGTTGCAGTTACTAAGATAAATTGAATCAATGACATAAAATTTGTTTCCTCTTGTAATTTAAAAAAACATCAGTAATAAAAATTATAATTTAAAAATAATTTAAAAACCTATATTCAGCTCAATTTTGACTTTTTACTTTGACTTTGTAATTATTGATAATCCGTAGAAGAACGGGAATGTTATTTATTTATTTTGGTGTCAAATATTTCATTTTTAACATTTCTTTATTTAGATCTTACCTATTTTGATACACAGGAGAACATAGAAACATACATTAAAGTTCCAAATAGGTACCCTTTGCCAATAATGCCTCAAAAAATCTAGTAACTAACCTTCCTATCTACCTACTTCTAATCAAATAAGGCGCACTTTGTCGAATTATGTAAAACTATTTTGTACGTAGATGTATCAACATTATTCTGCCGTGCTAAGGAGAAAGGACGAAATTGACAAAACGATATAAAGCTAATTTAGGAATATTTGATAAATTCAGGTGATTATTTACGAAATATGTAAATATAATTATCACGAAATAGGCACAACAATGTGTGCAAAAGACATTCACAGGTCACATTTAAAAATATCAGTTACCCTGTTTTCTTAGCACGCCAGTATAAAACGATGTGTTGCTTCGAAACGTCTCATAATTAACTGTAAGTCTAATTTATAATAATAACTTTTTCTAATCATTAGCGGTTAATAGATTAAATGACAATTTCTCGTCCTGTTGGTCTTCTTGCCCGAACGGTTTTGGGCAACCGAATGACTGATCAAAACATTGTTCGTCTGGAGACTGAAACTGAATTAGGTATATATATTTATACAAATATACATACAATTTACATACCTATTTACTTAGAACCCGTCAGTGTTGAAGCCAAACAAAATAGAGTGTCACAGTCTTGTGAGGGTTAAGCAATGTTTTATTTATTTTTCTTAACGGCATTTCGACTTTATTTTACACGAAGAAACATTATTGGTGTAGTCCTACAACACAAAAAGTCTGTATTTAAAAACAATGAAAACATAGCACAACAAACGACTGGTCTCTCTATTTGATAAAAATATTAATTTTGACAATTTTTTGTTAAAACGTCAAAGTTTTGTTAAAAACATTGGTAGTTATACACATAAAGGTACATAAAATAATTTGTAATGTCTATTTAATATCTTGTTCTATATAAAAAAGAATTACAAAAGTGTTCATTCGTTTTATTTGGCATATAAAATTCCCCGATTGATAGGCTAAATAAATTTTGAGTACAGTAAAAGCTCTTTATTCGCAGGGTATACGTTCCGTTAATATACCGCGAATACAGAAGCGGGGAATATGGAATGGTAATTTATATGGTACTAGACTAGCTGACCCGACAGACGTTCTCCTGTCAATTGATTTTTCAATGTCCTTACCGCTTAAACCTTCCCTGGACTTCCACAAATATTTCAAGACCGAAATTAGCCAAATCGGTCCAGCCGTTCTCGAGTTTTAGCGAGACTAACGAACAACGATTCATTTTTATTTTAAAGATAGATAGAAAATAGACTAGCTGACCCGACAGACGTTGTCCTGTCAATTGATTTTTCAATGTCCTCACCGCACTTTACACAAATATTTCAAGACCAAAATTAGCCAATCGGTCCAGCCGTTATCGAGTTTTAGCGAGACTAGCGAACAACGATTCATTTTTATTAAGACAGATATAAGATAGATTATAGGGCTACGTTTCAAAGTGGCAAAATAAAAACATACATTAGATAAGGTTGCCCACAAACCCGAAAACAAAAGCGATGCGCATCTGCTTAACGCCCGTTCTTGTTATCCAATATATACAAAAATAAGAAAGGTTAGACCTTTTAAAAGATGGAATGACAACATTGTAGTTACAAATAACCGGAAACTTATAACCCAGGCGGGCAAAGGATCGGGCCACCTGGAATGGTTTGAAGGAGGCTTTCAGTTTCACCGTACTTTCACCTGACAATTATACACGAGCTAAACTTATTTAAAGCTATTTATTCATATTATCTCTTTCTCTCTAATAAAACAATAAAGAGACAGATATTATAAGAGCTGTCAGTTTAATTTGATCTAAAACTCTTCGTAGTTGTCATGTCAGAAGGTATCATGATTAAAAACACGGCGAAGTTCAAGGAAAAAACGAATTAGACATCTCTAAGTTAGTTCTTATCTGTTGCCGTCCCTTTCTTCAGGTGCCTGGCAGTAAGAGATGCCAATGCTTTAATTTTAGTTTAGTTTGTAAACAAGGGAATTGGCGCCAATAGGTAGGTACTAACCTTACTTTAGTCTATAGCTAACATTACTAAAAAATAACTAAATAGAATACACAACAGGAAACAATAGATAAGTAATAAAAACTGTAAAAGAACAAAATGAAGCTTATAAAATGTGCTAATAGGTTTCGGATTTGTATTTTTATTTATAAATTTTATAATGGCAAAAACGCGGTTTTTTTAATGTTCCATAAATCGAGAAAATCTTACGTGATGGATAAAAAACAAATACCATATTAGGAACTACCTTTTAGTTGGACAATATTCAAAAAGGTAAATTTTATTTTGCATACCCGTGTAATCGCCTCAGTATTACTTATGTGAGTGTGTCATCATGATCATCAGTCGGTAGACGTCCACTGTTGAACAAAGGCCTCAGTGCTCAGTGTCAGAATCTATTTAGTTTGCCATAAAGTACCTACTTAAAAATTCCTTCCGTACAAGAGTAATCTAGCTACCCTAACTTTTAAAATAGCCGCATGACTATCAATCACGTTTGCCAACCAAACAAAATTACTCCAAGTTCTATGGTAGGTACCTACTATTGATGTTATTCTTTATGATTCCATTTTGACTAAATTCTAAAACTATAAAAAAG
Source organism: Charanyca ferruginea (assembly GCA_947361185.1). Taxonomy (NCBI): domain Eukaryota; kingdom Metazoa; phylum Arthropoda; class Insecta; order Lepidoptera; family Noctuidae; genus Charanyca; species Charanyca ferruginea. Next base: position 14,261,539 of record OX376077.1, on the reverse strand, counting down.
GAATAAGAAACACTAATTTTAATAATAATATTATGTTATTATTTGTTATATTATTGGATTTTAAAACATGTCGATGATGTCGAGTTTTGATTGATTTTTTGGTCTACAAGTGGCTTTGACAGGCAGTGCAACGCCCAGCGGCGCGCGCCGCTCCAGTTGCATTGGTTTATTTTATCGTTGTGACGTTATTATAGTACCTACTTGCGTTACACGGGCAGTGTTAACAATCATACAATAAGAAATAATTTTATTCAAAGTATATCCAAACAACATTCTAATATTGTTGCACGCCTGCACGGGAAAACAGAATTACTTGCACAAAATGCATTCAACATTAAGGATTATCCTTGTTTGTACCTTCGCTCCCATTAATTTTAACACAATGCATCCATTATTAACGTTTACAATTTTACTGTTAATCATTCCGCTGATGTTGAAGTACATAGCACATAAGCCGTGCAAATTAACTAATAAAATACCTGGGAAATTTGTGATCGTTACCGGTGCGAACACGGGTATTGGCTACGAGACCGCTAAGGAACTGTCCAGACGAGGTGGACGCGTCATCCTCGCGTGCAGAGATTTAAACAAAGCTCGGAAAGCTGCAACTGACATTCAATCACAGACGGGAAACGTCGTCGTTGTCAAACATTTGAACTTATCCTCTTTCCAGTCAATACTCGCATTCTCTAAAGATATAATAAAAACTGTGGGAAGAGTAGATATTTTAATCAATAACGCTAGCACAGGAAATCTGGACAATTCTCTTACTGAAGACGGCTTGCCGATAGCAGCACAAGTTAATCATTTCGGTCCATTTTTACTCACCATTTTACTGCTGCCAGTGATGAAAAATTTGCCAGAACCAGCTCGCATTATTAACATTACGTCATTATGGCACCACATTGGGGTTATCGACAATTTGAATGAGCAGAAGAACTTTCCGGAACGCTTAGAAATTTACGTCAAAACAAAACTAGCGAACGTACTTTTTACGCATAAATTAGCAGAAGAAGTTAAGAATGACAATATTGTTGTAAATAGTTGTCATCCCGGAACAGTTTACTATGAGATGTTTCATAATCGTCCTTGGATTCAATCTATTTTCAAGTGTTTGTTGCTAACGCCGGAGCAAGGAGCACAGACTACAATATTTTTAGCTGTTCGGAATCTGCAGCCCGGGTCACGTGTTTCAGGTAGATACTACAGCAACTGCGAGGAAAGTACCCCTAACGAGCTATCTCATAAGCGCAAAGCAGCGCAGGAGTTATGGAAGTTGTCGCTAAAAGTTTGCGAGGGTTATTTGGTTAATGATAATTAATGCTCCAAAGAGCCCAGAGCCGAAAGATATACGTCACTTTAGCAATCAAAGATGGAGATAGATATCTAGGTAGCGAAGAAGGTATGCCTAGGGTAGGTACTCCAGCTTTAACCCTGGCTGGGGATCTGAAGTATCAGGTAGCGAAATTTTACTCACGGACGAATAAAACTCATTTTATCAATAAATTAATAAATATATTCACTAATTTTAATTAAAAATCATGTTATTAATGTGGAAAATAATAAAGAATAGTTCAGATTACAATATTTTATTATTTATCCCTATTTACTGTCACTGTCAGTCATTGTTAGGAGTTGTATTTATTAACCGTACCGTACCGTTCCGTTTCTACACGTAGGTAGTTAGGTACTTATGTTATAACAATGAATTGAATGAATAAAAATAAATAGAATATATTCCATTTTGTATTGAAAAAGTCGAACATTTTATTTATTTTTTGACAATGTCAAACATGTAGGTACGTGAACCACACAGATCAAAAATAGATAGATATTTTAATACAATATTTGAATTTATAATATCTTTTTTATTTTATTATTTTCGATATCTACTTCAACTACTAACTACTTACTACTAGGTAACATCACTGATTTTTACGATAAACCCAAGAAAGGGATATAGACGCATTAGAATTGTCTAATGAAAGAACGAGACTTTTCCAAAAGACATCAACGCGCAATACTTCCGTGTGCTTTCTTAACCAACCACCATTTTATCTAGACCCATGCGGTCACTCAATCTAAATTATTTAATAATTTATTTCGTTTTGTTTATATATACCGATTAAATGTTTTCCATATTTTTTGTAACTAAATGTCTCGGAATGTTTCCCACACCACTTCATCGCACATGAAGACATTTTGATGCGTTATAAATAATTGCTTAAAAGATTTTAACAATTTACGTAAAGGAGAACGGGCGGAAGTGGTTCAAATGGCGTCGGCGGATGAAAGCTTGTCCATATGATAGTTCGTGAAAATAGGATATATTTTTACTATGGGCACCATAAAATTGGCCCACGAAGAAAAAAGTTATACAATCCTGAAAAATGGTATTTAATGTAGACGAACAATCTAAAAACCTACCTCCTTCAATACGGCCAAAACCTGTCTGTCGAGTACTCGCACTAACCCCCCCGCCCATACGCCCGTGGCGGGTGTACGGGCGGTGGAGTGATGCTCCTGCGCCGCGCGTATTGTATTAATTTAAAGTCAAAAGTACATACTTCTTTTATGGGGTATTGTGTAAAATGTTATAATAAAATACCGCTCGATATTTTGCAATTAAATGAAAGACAATTTAAAACATGCATTAAACGCACACTATGTAGGCAAGCATATTATAAGTTGGAAGATTATATCAATGATAAAAATGCTTGGCATAATGCTGGTCCTGCTCCACAGCCGCTTTAGGGAATTTCTTAATTGCAAGAAGATTATGTTGCTCACCCCTTATTATTGACATGAATAACGTGTACCGTTATTATTATTTACTTATTATATTTTATCTGTCGAATGAAATACTTACATACATTGGAAATTTTGACTTTGTATAAATTAATAGCAATATTTCAATTATTATGTAAATGTGAGAACTATGGAGCCATTTATTTATTCAATGTGTTTGACATAAATGAGCATGGCAGTTGAGAGCATTGTCATGCTCGCTCAAATGTCTCACTGATGGTGGCGTGTGGGTTAGATCATTCGGTTCCCTTCAAAATGGTTGAGCTAAGTGGTGCTGATCCGCGCGTCATGTTCGTGAACGGGCGCTGTCAGTTGAGATTGGTCATCTCTTAACTGCCATGGCTTTTATATTAATTTATTTTTAATTAGAATGTTTTGGATTTCTCTTCACTTACATTGTTTTCACATATAGAAGCAACAAGAATAATGTAGCCTGGATTTTGTAAAAGCTTGATTGAAAAGAGTGTCCGTGGAGTTTCTTGCTCGTTCTTCTCCATAGAGACCTACCCTACGTTTTGGAACGAGCAACTAGCTTCAACTTTCTGACTAACTAACTGACTCTTTGACTATTCAAAAGTGCCTGCAAATGGTTCAATTGAAATAAATGCTTTGATTTTGACTTTGACTTTGATTATAATAATTATTATGATATCCTTCACACATACAATTACCGCTATACAAGACTACCACTACACTAGACTTACTATTCCAGTCTACGACCAGACTTATTTTCATTCATTTACTTTATTTATTCATTCATAATCGTTCACCAGTCAGTGAGTTATGTTATTCAACAAGCCAACAAGGACATGTTTTATCGCTTTTTATTATTCTTACCGTTTTTCGTCGTTGGCTCAATTTACTTAGGGCGGGGTAATTATTTTTACCTAGGGAAATCCTCATCTTTCTGGAGAAGACGGGCTGGTGTGCTGGACACTTACCGGCTAAAACCACCACGGTGTTCCTCGACCGACCTATGGGCGGGGGCAAGGGATTCGCTCGCTTATTCACCGAGCCCCTGCTAGGCTATGTACCCGTCAATAATGTAGTCGGGTCCCGTCAACCTCGGTGGTCAGAGCACCGAATCTTTGAGTATGGCACGCGTGGAACACGGCGTGCCGCCTATCCGGGCCTGCATCTAGTCGGATGGTGGACTGCCCCTAAGTCGACCAGGCAGGTCGGCAACTCATGGAGGTCGGATGTCATTTAGCGCCCTCCGGCGTCCAGTGCATCTTTTCCCGGAAGGAAACGAGGCAGTTGTCTCCCTCTACCTCTATGCTGCCTCTTTAGCGTGCATGACTTGCTTGCAAAACAAGGCGACAGCCTCCCTTGCACCCTCACTCTGGACCATCGAAAGAACGATGTAAGGGAGCGAGAGGTCACCGACGGCTGCAGAGAGTTCATGGCATTGCTCTGCCCAAGCTGGGCACTCTGCCAGCGTGTGCTGCGCCGTGTCCTCAAGGCAATCTCCGCAGGCTACTGCGGAGATTGCCTTGAGGACACGGCGCAGCAATCGCCCGGTTGTGACTACACAACCGGGCGATTGATCGCGGCCTATGCGACATAGATACTTCCCGAAATAGCCATGTCTGGTCAGTATCTGCGTCAGTCGGAATGTGAGGGCGCCATACCGGCGCCCTAACCCATCCTCCATGACGGATCTTACCGTCGAAATTACGGCGTGACCTGCGCTGGGGTTCGCAAGTCGTTTCTTCCATTCCGCCGTTAGGATCACACGGAGCTCGGAACGGCACCACGTGGAGCAGCGAGGAGGTGCGGCAGCGCCCCGCTCCCGCCCATTCTCGAACCGGCGTCGAGGACGAGTCCTAGGTACTTCTTCGTTGACTCGACGCCGATGCTGACGACGCGACGCCTCCCACCACGATTTGAGAGCCCGGAGGTGGTCCACGCCGGGGCCCATGAAAGGACAGGGCCTCGTACTTGTTGAGGGCCACCTCTAAGCCCAATCGCCAGATCCTTCCCACGACCTGCGCAACCCCAGTGGTTGCCAAAACCATCGCCTGATGGTGCGTCTTCCCGCGCGCTACAAGGAGCGTGTCGTCGGCATAACAAATGAACCGTGTCGGCACCCTAACCAATCCTCCATGACAGGTCTTATAGCCGAAATTGCGGCGTCCCCTTGTTTCAACTATAGTGACGGGTTTTAGGGCCTAAATATTGACTAACAAAAAAAATGGGTTGTTTCATAAAATGGTATTCTTTAACGTACAATCAATTTACTTGACCTTTTAACCGTTATTATATACAAAAGAAAACACACAATTATTACTATAGGTATACTTCTGCCTAAGCCTTTGTAATAAAAGAATTAAAAGGGTCTATATTTATTTAACTAACTAACAAACTATGGGTGTGATTCTAAAGTTGAGAAGTTAGGGAGCTCAAAATTAAACAAAAATAACTAAAAGGAATAAGATTCGGGCGCCAGAGCTCACTAGGTAATTTAAAACAAAGGTAATCCGGGATAGCTAATAGGTAAAGGACAGGACTTCTAATCTAGGTCGGAGATTTCTGAAATTAAGCTGCAAATTCTTTAATAATAGCTCATTTATTTCCATCGCAGGCAGTGGTGAGCACAACACAATATTAGAAAGCCCCTTTCTTTTGAAGGGCAAGTTGTTTTATAACCATTAAATTCTATAACCAAAGATTATAATTAAGTTGTCAGTATTGCACGTTTTTAAGTGGAAACTACGAGAAAGAATTTAAGTTAACGTACCACAGGCTTCGAGAAAAACTTATTTAAATTAAACCTGATTGGAGACACGAGGTGAAGCGCATCAGCTCATCCATGATGAAGTTAAATTTTAAGATGAAAATCCAAACTATAAGTAAGAACGCCTTTGGGGCGATCTTAACGAAAACAATGCACGCCAATCGCTCGTGCCATGAGCACAACCAAAACGCGATGGCGATATAGGTGGATTTCCCAAAATATTACTGTTGCACGGCTGCTGACATCACTACCAAGTGATTCCAGCCAGGGGTGGACCCTTGAAATATTCCAATCTAATGATTGGCACGGAATAGAATATTATTCGTGCATCATCTTGGTGACTTCGGTCGGAAAGTGAAAATTACATATCCCAAACCGGAAACGTCAAAATAATCTGACAGACGGGGAAATAAGGTCCAACTGTCAAACTGATGGTCTATGGTTTTATCGATCACTCTACTAAATCCTAGCCAATCTATCAAATATCTAAAGTGTGTGTACTGCATTACCGTGAAAACTTCCAAAAAATGACGAGAGAGGTCGACACTATGTAGCGAGTAGAAAATACTCGTTACATTACATCCCTCCCCGAAAAAATAAAAGAAAGGAACTTTCTTTTATTAGAAAGAAACAACGAAAAACGAAGTGAACAAAAATTCAATAACAAAAAAAACTATCGTAGTGCAGTTAGGCGTCATGGCCACTGACTAAAACTTCGGTACTACAACCGATCAACAAAGCCAAACAACAAACAAATCCAAATTCAGTTAAACCCGAGGGCCGCTGACTAAAACTCTAACAAGACTAAACACTAAACAAATCTAAATTCAGTTAAGCACGAGAGCCGCTGATTAAATCTTGAACAAAAACTACTAAACATTAAACACTAACTTTGAGTACAGTTAAGCGCTATGGCTACTGACTAACTTTACACTAATTTACTAAACTATCCTACACCTCTTAAGTTCAGTTAAGCACTATCGCCACTGACTAACTTCAGCCAACCTACTAAACTAAACCACACCACTTAAGTTCAGTTAAGCACTATCGCCACTGACTAACTCTACACATCTCTACCAACTAATCTGGAGTGCAGGTAGGCACTATCGCCGCTGACTATCCTCAACTAACCTACAGTTCAGCTTTGAGTACAGTTAGGCACCATAGCCTCTGTCTATCTCAGCAACAACCAATTAAAAATAACAATACCTAAACATAAATTCTAGATAGAGTTGAAAGACTCTACCTAAAAGTATAGATTCCGAACCACTAAAGTCAGACAGAGTTGAAGGGCTCTATCTAAAAATATTGATTCCCAACAAAAAGGTTAGATAGAGTTGAAGGGCTCTATCTAAAAAGGTTGGATAGAGTTGAAGGGCTCTATCCAAAAGTATTGATTTCCAACAAAGAGGTTAGATAGAGTTGAAGGGCTCTATCTAAAAAGGTTGGATAGAGTTGAAGGGCTCTATCCAAAAATATTGTCACAGCAATAACCTGTAACAAACAAAAACCATATTGTGATCGGCGCTACACCACCGAACTTCCGAGCACAATAGTAAAAAGGTATGACGAAAGTCAAAATTCCACCTTGTGACTGGCACAACAATGACCAACACAAGGGCAAAAGGGCAAATGTAAGCTGTGATTGGCTCTACTCTACCAACCTTCCAAGCACAGACAAACAAACAAAATATATTGGATTACCGAAGGGGAAAATCACAATACCTAAAGGCGAAAGCCAAGATGAAATCGAGGTCAAAAATTACACCAAGATCCAAAAACAAAGTACATTCTTTAACAAAAGTTTCAGAATGACCGCAAAAACAAGGTAGGACGTTCTATAACAAAAGTTACAGAATGACCTCAAAAGCAAAATCCGGTATGAACGCGTTACTAACAAAGTCAAATCCAAGTCTAGTATCGAAGAAATATCTAGACAAAAAACAACACTGTCAACAAACAGTAAAAAAAATAGAATTAAAATCAATAACTATTTAAAACTATGAGAGAAATAGAATGATATTAATCTACCCAAAAAAGAAGATTACAAAAAACTTGAGATGAAATTTAAGTTTTTTAAATCTTTTTAGGTAATAAAAAACCCAAAGTGTAAGGTTATATAGGATCTTTCTTTTTCAAAAAAAAAGGTAAACAAGTAAAGGATTACCTTTAAAAAAGAAAGAAAGAAAAGATATAAGATCCCATACAATCTCAACAAACAAACAAAACAAACAAGATAAGATCCTTTGATGTGTAAAATGTATAGTGTAAAGAGTAGGTATTTCTAAATTAACCAAAATGACCTAAGTTTATTCTAGAAAGAATTGAATTGGAATCTAATAATTTGTAATGAGGTTGCCTAACATAATAATAACCTTCAGACCACTATTTCCTTTCATTCATCATTCTAACAGTAGTGGATCCTCACACAAAAATACTCAATACCAATACCAATACCAAACCTATGAATTCCCCAAAATTTTAAAATTTAATAATATCCTTTACATGATAACGACCCACGGAACCCTTATTTAAATCTTTCAAAACATAAACGTTATCAGAAACTTTTTCTGTTATTTCACACTTTAAAAACTTAGGTGCAAGCTTCGCCGAAAAATAAGCAGGTGCATGGGATTGAACAAAACTTCTTCTCCACACAACATCACCCACATCAAAAGAAATGACTTTCCGACCCTTATTATAATAAGCGGCATTTCGCTTATACCCCTTTAACAAATAAGCTTGAACTTTAACAAAAATATCACTAAGTGAATTAAGAGAAACTGCATAAGAGTTTCTATTTGAAACCTCTAGTTGAGATAAATTATCAACAGAGTTACTAAAATGATGTAAGGAAGCATCTAAAACAAGTTCCCTACCAAACATAAGAAAATTAGGTGTAAATTCTGTAGCAAGATTTACACTATTATTTAAAGCTAATTGAACATTGGGCAAAAAACTTGACCAAGTCCTATGATCGTCTTTAACAAAACACGATATGCAAGTTTCGACTGTTTTATTATATCTCTCAACAGGATTATTTTGAGGTGTATACAATGTGTTATAAAATATTTTAGTTATATTAAAACCTTTCAAGAATTCTACAAAATGTTTTGAAGTAAATTGAGTTCCATTGTCACAAACTACTATTTTTGGACAACCAAACTTAAGAAATATTTCTTTTTCAAAATGTTTACAAATTACTCTAGTAGTTGCATTAATCATTGGAAAGAACCAGCAATATTTAGTAAAAACATCTACAACTGAAAGTATGTATTTATGACCAGAATAAGTTTTAGGTAAAATACCTATTATATCTACCGAAAGCATAAGCATGGGGCGATCAACCTTTTTAGGATTAATCATCGTACCAAAAGGAGGAGAAGTAGTATGTTTGTAAGCTTTACAAGTATCACAAGACAAAATGTATTGGTGAACATCATTAAACATACCTTTCCAAAAATAATGTTGTTTTAATTTCTTTAAAGTTTTATGAATACCTAAATGACCTGAATTTACATCATCATGATTTGACCTAATAGTATCTAAGATATTCTCTTTAGGAATAACTATCTTCCAGTCTAAAAGACTATGAGGGTTAAATTTATTTTTACAATATTTATACAAAGTGTTGTTTTCGACTCTAAAATTCTTATACTTTCTAGGAGATTTCTGGCATTGAATAAATATTTTTCTATACCAAGGATCAATAATATCATCATCAGGGGAGACTAAATTATCCTGAGTGGTTATAGCTGTGACTTCTATACGAGATAAAGCATCTGGAACTAAATGTAATGAACCTTTTTTATGAATAATATCAAAAGTAAATTGAGAAATTCTAGCAGCCCAACGAGCTAAGCGTCCACTAGGATTATTGAGACCTAGGAGCCATTTCAAACAAGCGTGGTCAGTAATAACAGTAAACTTCATTCCCTCAATATAAGGTCTAAAATGTTCTATGGAATCTAAAATAGCTAATAATTCACGTTCTGTGGTACTATAATTTCTTTCACATTTATTAAGCGATCTAGAATAAAAAGCAATGGGATGTTGATCTCCATTATCATCTTCTTGACTCAAAACACTACCTATGCCCACAGAGCTGGCATCACAATGCAAAAAGAAAGGTTTTTCAAAATTAGGACATTGCAAAACAGGAGAAGTTATTAAAGAATGTTTTAATTCTTGAAATGCATTTTCAGCTTCGTCATTCCAAGTAAGTGACTTTTTAGAATTTTTACTACCTGTTGTCAATTTAGTTAAAGGAGAAGCAATATCAGCAAATTTACAAATGAATCTACGATAATAAGAGCATAAACCAAGGAAACTGCGAAGTTGTTTTACCGTTTCTGGGCGTGGAAAATTTTCTATTGTCTCTAATTTAGAAGGATCAGTATGTAAACCATTACTGTCAACAATGAAACCAAGATAGCGAAGTCTGTCCTTGCAAAAATTACACTTTTTTAAATTTACAGTTAAACCTGCCTCTTTTAATATACTATGAATTTTATGCAACTGTGCTATATGGCTATTAAAATCAGAATTAATACAAATTAAGTCATCTAAATAACAGAATACAGAATTATCATACTCTGGACCAAAAAGTTTATCTACTAGTCTCTGCAACTCAGCTGGTGCATTTGTGAGACCAAATGGCATGCGAACAAATTCGTACAGACCTTTTCCAGGTACTACAAAAGCAGTTTTTTCGCGGGAGGATTTTTCAAGTGCAATTTGCAAAAATGCTTTAGAAAGATCTATAGTACTAATATATCTAGCACCTCTAAGGTTATCTAATATTCTAGAAGTATAAGGAAGGGGATAAGAATCTTTAATAGTAACAGAATTTAAACGTCTTGAATCTAAACACAATCTAGTACCTCCATCTTTCTTTTCTACCGCCAATACGGGTGAACACCAAGGAGACTTAGAGGGTTGAATAATACCTTCTCCTAATAAAACTTCTACTTCATCAAAAAGTTCCTTTTGTTTAGCAGGACTCAGAGGCCAATATCTCTGTTTAAAAGGTTCACTAGTAACGTTAATTTTATGTTCAACCAAATGAGTAAGACCTAAACCTCTTTTCTCATAAGAAATATCTTCAAACAAAGCAATAATATTATCTAATTTTTGTTTCTCAGAAGGAGAGAGTTCAGAAATAGAGGTAATTGAACAAACTTGTTTATTATTTTCTGGAACAAGTATAATGTTCTTCCACAATTCTTCAGCTAAATGAAATTTAATCCAAAAGTCAAAACCTAAAATAATTAATGGATCAAAAGAAGGAATAATTAAAAACTCTACGGATTTAGTTATATTATCACAAGTTACTGGCAAATCCATGGCACCAATAATTCTCCGGGCGGAGCCATCCGCAGTGCAAGCAGCGCCACTAATAGGTCTAATTTTATAACCCAACTGTAAAAATCGTTCATGTGTATTTGAGCCTAAAATGCATTTATCGGAACCACTGTCCAACAAACCTGAAAAAATTTGATTACCAACAAAAAAAGTTAAAAATGGTCTAGCATCATTCTGTTTTGTAAATAGAATAGGAGCCGAACGATAAATATTAAAAAAGGTTTTTAAATAATCTAACCAGTTGGAAAATTCTTTGTCACGGGCAACATCATCAGGCTTGTGACCTCTAACAATTTTTTCACACATCGAGACGCTCGAAGTTTTATCAAAAACGTGGGCTCGATGCTGCCTAATCAGTTTTTTGACTCTTGCGAGTTTTTAGTATCCAAATTACAAACGTCACAAGTCTTAGAAGTGACCCCAGCTTTATGACACTTAAAACAAACAACACCTGGGATAGACTTGCAATTTCTATATAAATGTCCAGGTTTTTTGCATTTTAAACAAACTAAATCATTAGAAACGGCATTAGATTTAACAGAAGGTTTAAGGGATTCTTTAAAAGGTTTTCTATTGACAACAACTTCTAAATCTTTTGCAAGTTCTAGAAATTGTTCGATTGAATCTATTTGTCTTCGAAACAAAAAGGGTGTGTAAATCGGTAACATATTTTGTTGTATCACGTTAACTAAAGTGTAGTCAAATAAAGGTACTGAAAGACGACTAGCCATGTCATAAATTTCCGTAATGAAATCAGGAAGCGACTCAGACTGTTTCTGTTTCCTTGTGCGGAGCTCATTTTCTAAAAAGTGATCAAAATTAGGTGTATCAAAGCGTTTCAAAAGCGCAAGCTTAAGCTCATGCCAGGAAGAAATACGAATTCGAACAGATCTAAACCATTTGAGTGCAGTACCATCAAGCAAATCTGTAAAAGAACCAACCAGCAAATTTTCATTGTAATTTCTATAAAGAAAATATTCTTCAACTTGCGTAATAAAATCGCGAACACAAGTTCTACCATCATAAATTATTTTGCTCTTTTTCAAATCAGGCAGTTTAGTAAGAGGAGGAAAGTTTTTTCGAATGTTTTCGTTAACAAGCGCATTCAAGGAATTGAACGAAGGCAAAGCTCGAGCTGTAAAATCCGAAGACGAATGTGCGATTCCAGATTCAAAAGGATTGCCAACATCGGTGGCATTAACCATCTCGTGACCTTTCTCAACAACATTAGCATCAGCAGCAGTACAAGCTTCGACCTCAACCGAATCCTGAGGCGGTGGAAACTGAACTCCCTTGTCCTCCATGACTAACGAGTAACAAGGCAAATAGCAATGAAAAGCAAGGACTAAACCTTAAAGGATTTCAAAATAAATCAAAGTTTGAAAAATAAAATTAAAGTTTGAGGTTATGTAATTTCCATGAAAAATTGCTAAGTTATTTAACGTTAAAAAGTGCAATAATAACTCACAAAACGGCTTAAAATTAAATAAACTAGGTGCACAATAATGTACTTAATGTTTAAATTTAATTATTAACATAAAAAGTTAACTTAGATATGAATTATATCACTGTATGAGATTTAACAATAACACGGTCTACACTTAACAATTGTTGGTTTTGCTAAGGAAAAAACATGTTAAAAACACAAGAAAATAAACAAATTATCCAATGTAAAACTAAAACATTGTTTACAAAATACAATACCAAACTAAGTTACAACTTATGAGTCTAATTATTCAAAGTTTATAAACTAGATCAATTACAATGTAAAAACAATATGAAATACAATATGAATACTAAATATTGTAAACAATAGACTCATTAGTTAAAATATAAATTAATTTAGTGTGCAATACTGACTGTACTCACCGTACAAACCATGCTTCAGTCCCTGTTCTAGTGCGACAATTGTAATAAAAGAATTAAAAGGGTCTATATTTATTTAACTAACTAACAAACTATGGGTGTGATTCTAAAGTTGAGAAGTTAGGGAGCTCAAAATTAAACAAAAATAACTAAAAGGAATAAGATTCGGGCGCCAGAGCTCACTAGGTAATTTAAAACAAAGGTAATCCGGGATAGCTAATAGGTAAAGGACAGGACTTCTAATCTAGGTCGGAGATTTCTGAAATTAAGCTGCAAATTCTTTAATAATAGCTCATTTATTTCCATCGCAGGCAGTGGTGAGCACAACACAATATTAGAAAGCCCCTTTCTTTTGAAGGGCAAGTTGTTTTATAACCATTAAATTCTATAACCAAAGATTATAATTAAGTGGTCAGTATTGCACGTTTTTAAGTGGAAACTACGAGAAAGAATTTAAGTTAACGTACCACAGGCTTCGAGAAAAACTTATTTAAATTAAACCTGATTGGAGACACGAGGTGAAGCGCATCAGCTCATCCATGATGAAGTTAAATTTTAAGATGAAAATCCAAACTATAAGTAAGAACGCCTTTGGGGCGATCTTAACGAAAACAATGCACGCCAATCGCTCGTGCCATGAGCACAACCAAAACGCGATGGCGATATAGGTGGATTTCCCAAAATATTACTGTTGCACGGCTGCTGACATCACTACCAAGTGATTCCAGCCAGGGGTGGACCCTTGAAATATTCCAATCTAATGATTGGCACGGAATAGAATATTATTCGTGCATCATCTTGGTGACTTCGGTCGGAAAGTGAAAATTACATATCCCAAACCGGAAACGTCAAAATAATCTGACAGACGGGGAAATAAGGTCCAACTGTCAAACTGATGGTCTATGGTTTTATCGATCACTCTACTAAATCCTAGCCAATCTATCAAATATCTAAAGTGTGTGTACTGCATTACCGTGAAAACTTCCAAAAAATGACGAGAGAGGTCGACACTATGTAGCGAGTAGAAAATACTCGTTACACCTTCGAGGTTTACAGGCGTTGTTAGGCTATGTTGTTATGTTGTTGTTATTTTGCTAAAATATTCAGCATATAAATAATAAACATAAAATTATTATAATACCTCTTTAAAATAATATTGGTGATTTACATAAGTGTCAATAACTTTTTTTCTCCATGTGTCGATTTATCTGCGGGTTTGGTCCGTGTTATAATATTAAATTATCCAACAAATAAACTAGGTCTCATCATCCGACGCCACTTGGGCCAAAGTCCATACAAAAATGTCCGATCTCCTTTAGCGTGCACACAGGTTTAACACGTGGACACAACTAAAATGGTCAAGTACAGCAGCCTACTAATATAGGCGACATAATACCTATAATTTTCGAGCGTCGGGGCAATGTATGCGCAGTCAAGTGGTTTTATAGTCTTTGAGCCTGGTGGTATGGTAGGTTTAAAACTATACCACTGAGAAAATCGAGAAAGTGTGACTATTAAAGCACGAAGGCGAGCAAGCGAAGTGAGCGGTGCCGCGGTAGCGGCCGCCGAGCGCCAGATTCTCTCTATTGTTGGTGAATCATTTGGGTTAGGTCAGGTAAGTGGTAAAGTTTTAGACCCCACCATACAACCATGGGGGTATGGCAAGTGGTATGGTGGGTCCGTAATGAATCATTTAACTGTACCTAACCCTGCGCATACATAACATTGATGTCAAGGAAAAAAGATAAACTACAAAAGACTTTTATAAGTTTATATAATTGAGTTTGCAAGAACAGTCAAAAATCATTGGATGCATGCATATATACATGCTCGTCAAATTAAAGTTCACTATAATTTTAGAGCACAAATTGCACAAATTTTCGATTATCTATTTATACATTTTTTCTTAGTTCTAAACTTTCATCTATTTCTCGTGTATTTTGGAAATGCTTCGAAAGTGTTGTTACGAGAATTTTATATTGGTTCAAGACTCATCTTTTTCTGTGCCTGTGCTCCGAATGTGCTGCGGAAGGTTTTGATTTCTCCTTGTATCTAGGTTCATCTGAAAGTAGAAAAGTGGTCAAGTCAGTCCAGAAAGTGCAATCCTTTTTTTTTAATATTCTAATAGACCATCTGACCACCTGATCTAAACTGACGACGCGGCCTGGAGTTGCCTAGGACGCTTGCCTAGGATAAACAGAATCATATTTCATCGTTCCACTTTTTCGCGAAAAATATAGATATTTATGCACTTAACGAGTTCTAACATTAGCCAAAACTTAAACCTTTGAGACAGTTGTTTTTTTTTATTATTTTTGCCCACACTAGGAATTATTGTGAACTTGATGCCGCAGTCGTACCGAAGCTAATTATTTAAGTACTGGGCTAACCGGCCAGAGTGAGCTAGACGTATATATGCAGATATATGGAAGTCAGAGATTGTCACACATATATTGCGAAGGGCGATCCCTGATGATGAAAGTTTAGATAAATATTCATCCGGTTATCCGATACCATCCGATGAATATTTACCTAAATTTACCTACATTTAAAATATTACATAAATTTTTCGCGAGGAATGTATAGTTATGACTTCTAGAAATAATTGATTTGAAAAACAAAATCATGGCAATCTCGGCATCGCAAGATTTTTGACACAAAATTCCATTCCATACTAAGCCAAAATATATGCAACCGATTATCCAATCTCTGATGATGAGTCACGGCAAAAACATTCTACATAGACAAAATAACCAAACCTTCCTGAAGCAGAAGGTGTATGCATGGGCAAACCGTATTCGAAGGTATAAGCGGCGGGTGGAACGATACACTCAGAATCGCACATTCCAGAGCGATGAAAGGTGGGTTTATAGGACTTGGGAGCGACCGATTCGAAGTGTGACTGATACGCACCTGCCGGATGATGACGCCATGTGTTTGTTCTGGCGCAACATCTGGTCGGTACCTGTCAGTCACACTGAGGGTGATTGGACTTTGGAAGTCGAACGAGAGTGCGATCCGATACCAGAAATGGGGGCAATCATTATCAGCCCCCATGATGTAGCTCGTGCAGTCCGTCCATTGCCTAATTGGAAGTCTCCAGTGCCGGATGGGCTGCACAACTTCTGGATAAAATGGTTTAGAAGGTCGCACGTTTGTTTAGCGTCTCGGTTCCAGTCAGCCTTGGAATCAGGATCGTTACCCCAGTTCTTGACGACAGGAATAACCCACCTGCTCCATAAATCAGGTAGTACTGCGGAGCCTAAAAATTATAGACCGATCACATGTTTGCCGACGGTCTATAAAGTTTTTACATCTATTTTGAGAGCAAAAATTAACCAACACATAGACAGTAACGGTATCATGTCTCCCTCTCAAAATGGATGCAGGAATGGGTCGCGCGGTACTAAGGAGCTGCTCCTGATTGACATGGCCATCAGTCAACAGGTTCGCCGATCCCGAAGGAATCTGTCGACATGTTGGATAGATTACAAGAAGGCATTACTCTGTGCCGCATACATGAACATGGCTCATGAGGGTGCTAGAGTTGTATAAGATAGATACCACTCTGCGCACCTTCCTGATGTCGTGTATGGGGCAGTGGAGGACGGTCCTTCGCTATCCAGGATGTCGACATATCCAGAGGAATAGTGAACCGATAAAGATTGAGCGGGGTATATTTCAGGGCGACAGTTTGAGTCCACTTTGGTTCTGCTTAGCCTTGAATCCTCTAAGCACACTGCTAGGCTATAGGTTGAAGAGAGGAGGTCAGGTAATATCTCACCTTCTTTACATGGATGACTAAAACTCTTTGTCCCCAACAGTTCACAGCTAATGGAGCTACTGAAAGTAACAGAAACTTTCAGTAGCGCCATCAGGATGGAATTTGGCGTGGACAAATGTGCGGCCATGCATGTCAAGCGAGATGAGATTGTGGAATCTGAGGGAGTTCAGCTCTCGGATTCCATAAACCTTAGATCCCTCTCTTTAATTGAAACCTACAAATATTTGGGTATGGCGGAAGCGTTGGGCATCGATGCTGCTGACATGAAGCAATCGTTGAAGGAGCGCTTCTTTGGCCGCCTGAAGAAAATATTAAATAGTCTTTTGTCAGGCGGAAATAAGGTGCGCGCCTTCATCGGGTGGGTCATGCCGGTCCTGATGTACTCTTTCGGCATACTCAAATGGACTCAAACGGAACTCGATGCCCTGGATAGGAGAGTCCGTACATTGTTGACAGCGTATCGGATGCATCACCCACGGTCATCGGTAATGAGACTGTATATCCAGCGGAAGTGCGGAAGTCATGGCTTCTTAAATGCTAAGACACTGGACAACCGTGAGAAATACAGTCTCAGGGAATATTTCCTAGGAGCCGACGTGGGGATGCATCGAGATGTAATTGCAGTGGACAAAGGCCTCACCCCGCTCTCCTTGGCTAAAGAGAACTGGTGCAAGCTTGTAGTGCTTGAGACTAATAATCGCGAGGAGGTTTGGAAGAGTAAGGAGCTTCACGGACGCTTATTCCGGGCCCTACACGGGCCCGATGTGAATTTCTTAGCGTCCGTATCCTGGCTACGATTCGGTGATCTATTTGGAGAAACCGAAGGTTTTGTGTGTGCAATTATGGACGAAGTTATTTTGACGAATAACTACCGGAGATTTATTGTGAAGGATGGCACGGTTGACATTTGTCGGGCATGTCACCGGCCGGGTGAATCAATCCGTCATATTATCTCTGGATCTTGTCGTCTTGCTGACGAAGAGTACTTGCACAGGCACAACCTTGTGGCCAGGATTATCCATCAGCAACTTGCTCTGAATTACAACCTCGTGGAATCAGAAGTACCATACTATAGGTATGTGCCCGATTCAGTTCTTGAAAATGGCAATGTCACATTGTACTGGGATCGATCCATCATCACTGACAGGACTATTGTAGCCAATAAGCCTGATATAGTGGTGTTGGATCGATTGGAGAGGCGCGCAATGATTATTGACATAGCTGTTCCTCATGACGAGATGAGGTTTTCGTCATGAGGAACAGCTATGTCAATAATCATTGCGGCCGCATCATCAAGGCCGAGAAAGACAAGCAAATAAAGTATCATGACTTGGCCCATGAGGTTGTCGACACGTGGAATGTGGACTCAGCAATCATTGTGCCGATAATTGTTACAGCCAATGGCTTAATTGCCAAGAGCCTCGACCAACATCTAAGGAGGCTCTCGTTAGGCTTGATTCAGAAGGCAGTACTTCTGGACCCGGCCCGCATTGTCAGGAGGTTTCTCTTTCTGGAGCCCTGACCGCCGGTAGCTTGGACCCTGTTCCCGATACCGGTGAGGTACTATTTTTTATATGTTTAAATGTTTTTATTTTTATATGAACATTTAAAAATGTAATTTAACCCTTAAAGTCATTTTGTATAGAATACTATACATAAAAAATATAAAAATATTCCAAGCAAACCCAACATTTTTTATGCAACTTTCTTAACAAAAAGTGATTTGTGATTACTCCTCTTGAAAATAACATTTTAACGAAAGTTTTAACTAAGGTAAGTTTCGGAGTTATGATGTTAGTGTAATACCATGCGGAAGACTCTTGCGCACATCAAGCTAAAATATATAAAAAAGTCTTATTTACTGTATAAATCTAAAATGGGTGTTATGAATTTAGAATAATAATATATCGAGCTCATGCCAATGCTAAAACAAAAGATTTATACACAAATTTTTAATCGCTTTTACGAACATTAACTTGGATGTATAGTATACCATACATTGCTACGGCCTGCAAAAATAACGTTTTATTGATGATGTATATTATTCTATACACCGCCAACTAAAGGGTGACGGTGTTTTTAGTATTATAATTTGATTCAGATCACAATATGTTTGTATTTTTTAACATTTTGGCAATATTTGATTTCCTTTTTCTTACATGCTTCCATGCTTGCTTTTAACAACTTTGTTTTACCCTGGGCAATGCGATCGGTGTATACTTGCACTCATTCCTGAAGTCATTTTTCAGATGTTAGTGGCGGTACAAGCGATTAAATCGAAGTTAACAGTTTCTACTCCTCCCCTGCTCCATCTATAATATCGATAGCCCAGTTTCATCTAATAATTCCTACATAAAAACTTAGACCAAGATTTTTTATCGATTTTCCATTTAGGCTCGAAGCAAGCATCCACAGATTCTCCTTGCCGAATGAAACTACCGCCGAGTTTAGTGAATGTTCTGTACCACTGACACAAGTTCTCTGTTTTGTTTTCCTTCTGGTACGCAATACAACTATAATGCATTGCCCTAAATAGCACCGCGACCCTTCTTGCCATATGTTCAACCGTCGCCATCAACGCTGCCATCTACATTTCTCCTCTTATCTCGCAGGCAGAGAAACAGAAGGAATCCCATAGTTGCAAGCAGAGCAAAGTAACACTGTATTCAAAAAATAACCCTTTCATTTGAATGGACCAAGAGAAAATTTGAACAAGCAACAGAAACATTTGATCAATGTTTCGACGAAGCTATTTTACAAATTGGTTGGCGATAGACGACTTCTATCGATTTTTCCCTGAAGACCTCATTGCTGATTTAGGTAACAGCTAATTTATATAGCGTTCAAGCAAATGGGAACTCAATAAAGGCAACCAAAGAAGATATAAGATGATAATTATCAAGTGTATCCCGCTCTTGTAAAAAAAACTGACAAATGTCGACCACTGCAGTTCGGGATTAGGTAGCTGAACAAAACAAAATAAAAGAACACCAGCAACTGCAAGGCCCATAGATGCTATCAGATACAACGCTGTAGATCATTGGCAGGAACACACCAAGTATCAGAGGTGCAAATATTGCAAAAAGGGTCAGGCAAGCACGAATTGTACTGATTATAATGTTTATTGTGTTATGTGGCTAAGAGAAACTGTTTTGTAGCTTACTTTACAAACTGGTTAATGATAATATAATTCGGTAATATTTTTTATTATATTATGAAGCATATTTGATTGCCTTTTTATTTTGATCATGGTGTGCCAAAGTACATTTTTGTATAGTATACTATACGTCCCTTAAACAGTTAATTTAGTAGTGTCGGAAGCAATGTATAGTATAATATACATTAATTATCTCAAAGTACGGCCTAATGAGATTTTTTTTTCCTATTTTTCCTAGTCTCATTCAAGGTCTAAAAAGCATAATCAGATATAATTTTGATATTTTGATTCCCTAAAATGTCGTGCGACTTTAAGGGTTAATGTGTATTTGAATAAATTAATGGGAATAATAATAATAATAAGGCAGTACTTCTGGACACGGCCCGCATTGTCAGGAGGTTTCTCTTTCTGGAGCCCTGACCGCCGGTAGCTTGGACCCTGTTCCCGATACCGGTGGGCTACTATTTTTTTACTAGTTTATATTTTTTTATTAATATTTAAAAATGAAAATTATGTGTATATACGATGAATAAATGAGAATAATAGTAATAATCTGTGGGGACATTTCACACATGGCCATCTGACCCCAAACTAGACTGTACTATGGGCACACCCGCGACACTCCATAGAAACGAAACGATATAATTGCCTACACTAATACTAAAATAATAGACTATACAGATACATGCGTGCAGCGTAAGTGTGCGTGTCTACGCGCCGCGCAAACAAAAACGCATTTTCCAGAGCTAGTCGTCCGAACTCGTCCGACGCGGGGAGAGGTGAGGAACGGTTTCAGAGGGAGGCGGAGCGTGTCGCTACTGTACTACGGTAGTACTAATACTTATACTGTGCTATGGGTGTCAGCTGATATATACATACACAAATACATTTAAATATATACATATATCGATAAACAACACCCAAACACAAGGCAAGCACGAGGTGTAGTGTTAGTATAAGTTACCTCTCTCCTTAGGTCGATGCCTGCGGTCTCGCTCGCGGCTGGTGCGCGACTCGGGCGACGAGCGGCGTCGCGGGGAGCGCGGGGAGTGCGGCGCGGCGTCGGGGTTCCACCACCACGCGGGGGGGGCCGACGCGCGCCCGCGCAGCGGGGACCCGCCCGAGTACGGGCCCCCCGGCGGCACGTGCTGCGGGGGAGGCATGTGCTGCGAGGGGGGGGAATGGTTATACTGACAACTAGGCGGTAGAGAAAGTTGGATCCTCTAAGAAATTGTAACGACCTCAATGGAGCCAATTGTGTTGTGCACGAAGTAAATTAATTTTAAGCTATTCATTTATCTCTTTCTCTCCAATAAAACACGAAGGAGACAGATATTAATAAGAGCTGTCAATTTAAGTTGATCTAAAATGTTCATACAATTATAGTTGTCATTTCAGAACGTATTGATTAATCACATTGCGAAGTTCAAGGGAAAAACTAATTTGACATCTCTAACTTATTCTTGTCTGTCGCCGTCCTTTTCTTTAGCTGCCTGGTAGTAAGAGATGCCAAATGTCTAATTTTAATTTAGTTTGTGATCAAGGGAATCGGCACCATTATCTTCTTTTAACAAAGCCAAAGCATTTATTTCAATTAAACCATTTACAGGCACTTTTGGTCTGTCAAGTTAAAACTAGTTGCTCGTTCCAAAACGTAAGTAGGTCTCTATGGAGAAGAACGGGTAGAATAGGGAACTTCACCGATACTCTTTTCAATCAAGTTTTTACAAAATACTGGTTTACATTATTCTTGTTGATTGGATTATCTGAGATTAATCTAGAATATACTATCTATATGTTTTACAACACTTGATCTCGTTTATCATTATATGAAGCTACCTCAAATAAAATTTTCGGAAATTATAAGAACGCTTCTCGTCCACAGTGATTTCTAATTTTATAATCAATTGTTTTGGATGTCGATACAATCATATTATAGAATGCAAGATAAAATATCGTGGATACATGAAGTCGGCTGATTAGAAGATTAAAATGCCACAGTGTACATATATATATTTTTTTACATTTTTGACTTGTGATGTACTTATGCGCATTATCAAGGTCTAATAATGTGCTACAACTCATATTCTTACGTAATACAAATCTTGAAAAAACCCATTTGTCACAAAACGGTCAATTTTTCCTTTCGAGGCACGACTCCCTAATTTAAGAGCGCCCATCCCCATCGAACGAACTTCAACGCGAGCGTGATTGATTTTTTTTTGTTTCGACCAACGCAAAGCTCGAAAACAAACGAGTGAGTGAGAACGCGATAACATCACAGGAAAATTACGTTTTTGAAAAAGCCTTACAAGTTTTTGGTAAAATTTTTGCAATTTAGAATCACCATTACATATGCAAGGTTTGTATGAAGCTGTATTTTTTACTTTTTCAATGTATGAGTGCATTATGAACGGCTAAAATTCAGATAAAATTATGCAAAAAAGCTGATTTTCGGAGGTGTTTACTGAATTTGTTTCTCAAAAAAGTTTATTTTTGGCTTCATACAAACCTAGATTTAAACCACAAGATATACCTGTGTTAAAAATATTTGGGAAATAATTTGGTATAACGCCGTAATCGCGTACGAGCGTTTGTATGGGAAATATGACGGGATGGGCGCTCTTAAGACTATAACTTACCATTGGGTAGTTAGGCGGGAGTCGGTAAGGCGCGGCGGGTAGGCCCTCTCCCTCAGCCATCGTTGCTGTCATCGTCTGAGTCGGCGGCAGTCGTGTAGGACTTTCGGGCGTCGCCATCTGTCGAAATACACACGCAATGTGTTACGAAAATTAAATAATTATCAACACATCCTACTACTATCGTAAACGCGAAAGTTTGTGAGGATAGATGG
Source organism: Charanyca ferruginea (assembly GCA_947361185.1). Taxonomy (NCBI): domain Eukaryota; kingdom Metazoa; phylum Arthropoda; class Insecta; order Lepidoptera; family Noctuidae; genus Charanyca; species Charanyca ferruginea. The sequence goes on along the minus strand of OX376077.1, from coordinate 14,238,969 downwards.
ATGGGTGGGGGTGGGTGGTGGTTGATGTTGGTTACTTGTTCACACTTCAACAGATACACAAAGGATATTATCTTTCTCACGTTTGTGTTCTCGTATATTTTAGGACTTTGGTTAAATTCTGAAATCTACTACACTAGCTCAGGACAGAGAAAATCGGAAAGGCAAAAGGGAGACCTTTGCGGTTGCCCTACAGTGGGACGAATACTATTGGAAGAACCAAGATGCATCACAAGAACCATGCTGGTAAGGTACATTTTGATGATCTCATGTTCGACTCGAAAAGGGATTTTTCTCGTCCTCCTTTGTAAGGTCATCGGTCATTATTAGAGCAGAGCTCCGACACAAAATAATTTGCCATATTATTGTTGATATTTTTGCAAGAAATGTCAGAATTTTAACAAACACATCTATATATATAAAAGAAAGTCGTGTTTGGTACAACACTTATAACTCGAGAACGGCTGAACCGATTTGGATGAAAATTGGTGGGGAGGTAGCTTAGAACCAGGAGACGGACATAGGATACTTTTTTTTTTTGTAGGGTAGTTATAGGGTAGGTGTAGGGTAGGTGTAGGGTAGGTGTAGGGTAGGTGTAGGGTAGGTGTAGGGTAGGTGTAGGGTAGGTGTAGGGTAGGTGTAGGGTAGGTGTAGGGTAGGTGTAGGGTAGGTGTAGGGTAGGTGTAGGGTAGGTGTAGGGTAGGTGTAGGGTAGGTGTAGGGTAGGTGTAGGGTAGGTGTAGGGTAGGTGTAGGGTAGGTGTAGGGTAGGTGTAGGGTAGGTGTAGGGTAGGTGTGGGGTAGGTGTAGGGTAGGTGTAGGGTAGGTGTAGGGTAGGTGTAGGGTAGGTGTAGGGTAGGAGTAGGGTAGGTGTAGGGTAGGTGTAGGGTAGGTGTAGGGTAGGTAAATAGGCAGGTAAGTAGGAAGATACCGACAGGACAACGTCTGTCGGGTCAGCTAGTTAATAATAAAAAGGACATCTCAAGATTGTTTACCTTTATTTAACTACCGAAATTAATGGCGAATAGTATCACACCTTCGTTTTCCTTAAAACGAAACGATATAATAGCCTACACTACTACCAAAATAACAGACTGTACAAATACGTGCGTGTGTGTGCGTGTCTACGCGCCGCTCGAACAAAAAGCAGTTTCGAGAGCACGTTTAACGCGAGAAGAGGTGAGGAACAGTGTGCCGGCGGAGCGTGTCGCTATAATAAATCGTTTCGTTTAATAATAATATTATTGCTATTGTACGGTATAGTACTAAAACTTATACTGTGATAGTATAGCGGACTGGTACACAAAACATCAATTAACAAATCCCCACGTTACCTGCACTTGTTGCTTAAGATTGTTGAAGTCGTTGCTCATGTCTCGGTACCGCTGTAAGCACTCCTGCCACATGGTGGCCATCTCTGCCATCTCCGAGCGTTGCTTCTTGATCTCCTCCTTAAAAGTAGCAGATGTCGTTCCACTCTTTTTATTTTAACTTAGAATAAAGTGCAATTATCGCCTTTTTTAATTTTACATAACAATAGTTATACTGTCGCCATGTATGCTGTGTGGTGCCCGTCGCGAATAGCACCACCCCATTTATACCCGTGGGTGTCGTAGAAGGCGTCAGAGGGATATTGACCAGAGGATGGGTAGCAGCGTCCTTTTGAGTAGGTACCATAACACCTACTGCGATCGCCAACATGCGCCGGCCAAGCATGGTGATTACTGCATGGTGACCCCTCTTTGGGGGAGACCTATGCCCAGCAGTGGGCTACTGAAGGTTGACATGATGATGATGATGCATAGTTATACTGCCTTACCGGCGAATAATAAAGAATACCAGTGCATTATTGTCCCACTACTGGGCATAGCGGCGAATAATAAATAATACCAGTGCATTATTGTCCCACTACTGGGCATAGGCTTCTTCTCCTACAGAGAAGGCACAAGCATTGATCACCACCACAAAATAAAAAGGTTACAGAAGGACCGCTCCAGCCATCCTTGAAAATAATTACCTAAACTTGCCCAGACTCACAAGGGCTGCTACTGTATTGACTCTGTAGGTTTTATTTGTGGCATTATGGAATTTAATTGACACTGATCGAAACTCTTTGCAAGTTGTTTATAACAAAATTTTCCTGTTTGTCACGAAATGACAATTACATCATTTTGATCATTCATTTTGACAACACGTGTCGCTAGTCGAGACTGAAGTCTGCTTGAAACTGCCTGAGAATACCGGTAAACGTAATGTCAATGTGTGCGTGCGAAAAATGGCGGTTTCTTCTGAGTGGTCTCTCTGCTGAAGCGTGCTGCAGCCTTACGTACTTTGTGTCACCACAAGGGTTTTCAAGGCGGGTTGGCAATTTCAGACTACAATTTTCAATTATACAGTAATGATTTCGTCGCGATGTTTTCCGCCAGCGATCTCGGTTATGTCCAAGAAAACTCTCTCTCTCTCTCTCTCTCTCTCTGGAAACTCTCCAAACAAACACCTAACGAACGTCAAACGTATGCCTATCAAATGATAAAAAAAAAAAAAAAAATCTGTCTACTTAGAAATTCAGGCGCCTTAAACATTAGGCCACCACGACACAAATAAAAAAAAATGTATTCGTTCGAGCCTGACTGAGTCATTGGGCTGTCTCCCATAGTGACAGAACCACTTACCATAAGCCTAGCGTCTGTGTCCCCGACGTCTTTCGCGACTGTCTCGTACCGACGCATACATTCGCGCCACAACCGGAGTTGCGCCGCCGCAGAATCTCGCACGGTAGCTGCCGAGTCCTGTAGATATTATAATTTTGTTTTGTAGCGATATTTTCCAAGGTAGCCCATGGCTAAGTAAAAGCCATACAGATTGATCGGTTAAAGGTCGCTACGTCTACGCTTGCTGCGGTCGGTCTGTGGATGGGTGACCATCCATTTCATACAGAGTTCCCTCCGTGCCTCGAAAAGCACGTAAAGCCGTTGGTCCCGGCTGTCATTCCTAGATCTTTGGCAGTTGTTAAGGCCAGGGTGGTCAGGAGCCAAAAAGTCTTGACAACCATTCTTACCAAGGGGTATCGTGTTACCCAGTAACTGGGTTATGGAGGTCCGATAGGCAGTCGCTCCATGTAAAACTCTGGGTATTCAGCTGCATCCAGTTAGACTGAAAGCCGAACTTAACAAAGTTGAGAAAACGCTAGACAGATGATATAATTTGCAAGGTAAAGACGAAGAGAATGATGTGACTAAATCGCTAAAAAGGGCTCGAAGTATCCTGGCAAAATTGTCAGACTGTAGTTAGTCACAGGCACCTTTATTAAGGTCGCTGCACAGCTTAGAGGACGTGTCGCTTGCCCATAGGCCACTAGACAATTCACTTTTAACCAACTTCAAAATAAGGAAGAGGTTTCCAATTAGACTGTTTTTTTTTAGTATGTTGGTTACGCGATTTCTCCGACAATAATAGATCGATTTCAAAAATTTCATAGAGATATTACTCCTTAAAGGGTGAAGAATTAAGGGATGACTTAAACTTTTTTTGTGAAACCTTTTCTTAACGGATTTGGATGATAACAAGTGGGTAATAAAATGCAAAAAATACAAAATAAAATACAAAAAAAAAGACAACTGCCATCAAAAATTATTAAGTGAGAAATAACTTTAGCACAGAACACACAGGTGACTTTAGTTTCTAAAGTCGGTGGCAATAAAAAGCAAACAAAAGCCACCAAATTCGAATCGAATCGTAGCGTTCGAATGTCGAACAGAATAGCCCGCCTCACTTACTTATGTGTATTGCGACTGTGAGTCTCAACAGCCATCGATAATTCCATTGCGGCCCCACCATACCACAGGCCATACGGTACAGTACGATATACGGTGGTATAGTACGTGGGTCTAAAACTATACCACTCAACTTTTTTTTTTTTTTTTTTTTTTTTTTTTTTTTTTTTTTTTTTTTTACCTGACCTAACCCAAATTATTCACCAACAATAGAGAGGATTTGGCGCTCGGCGGCCGCTACCGCAGCACCGCTCGCTTCGCGCTTGGTCACAGTTCTAGCCCAACCCAACCCAAACGATTTTCTCAGTGCAATAATTTTAGACTCACCAAGCGTGGAAACATCGTGAAAACACAAAATCATCTTTAATACCTTAAAATCGTACCCTAAAAATATCGAGCATGCCGTAGTGTTTCGCAGTCCCATTTTATTCGGACAAAAAAGGAGGACTTAAGTTTCCGAAAGATAAAACTGTCTGCATTCATTGACCCGTAACTCGATTTAACATTATATCAGGTATTGCAAAATATTCACAACGTTACTCTAATTAGGCATAAACCCGCGTAGCCCACTCACAAGCAGTGACATTTGACGTTTCGGATACCTCACGCTACACTAGGGCCTCTAGCGGCGAATTCATACGCGATAGCCTCTACATCATAAGATAATTACTTTGATATTTTTATCCTGGCCTTGAGTCTGCGAGAAGCCCTTAAAACAGCGCATGAGTTCCTTCCAGAGTTTCATCATCTTGTCCATTGCCTCGCGCTGTTCTGCTATCTCTTGCTGCAACACGTCATATTATTATGTCTTAGCTGCTATCCTTTTAGGACTCTACAATTAATTAAGTGCTCACGAGTGAATTATTCAAAAGCGATAGAAGATACAATCTTTTTTCACGTTGAATAAGGTTTAAAGCGCGGAATTAAAACATAATTTACATGAAAAAGGCCCTAAACCCAAAGTTTAAAAGGTTTTTTATGCTGTTTCTTATTCCTTGAGCATGTAGAGGTTTGCAATAAATTGTCCTAGAAATTGGTACAAAAAAAAACTTCTGAAGAACTAAGTCGTACATACCTTTACAATCTTCAGATAGGTACTTCTTCCACTTATGGTGCTCGTCTCTCCATCAGCTACGCTCAGCCCCGAGTCCCTCTCCCTCTCAGAGAACCTATCCCTATCTCTGTCTCTATCCCTATCTCTGTAGTCTTCCTCCCGCCACACCACCGAGTTCCTTTCACATCTGTCCACATTCCGCCTCCAGTGCCGATCCTTACTCGACGCATTATGCCGAGCCCGCAGTTCCACAGCCTTGTCATCGTAATACTTCCCAGGTTTGTCCTCGTAGTACTTCCCAGGTTTGTCCTCGTAGTACTTCGGCACTTCCTCATATCTTTTGTCTCTTTCATCGTAACGCTTAAGTCTCTGCGTGTCGCTTCGTGCGGTCCTACGACAGTTCCGATCATCCTCGCATCCTTCTCTATGCAAATCGAAGCTCCTACTTGTCCTCTGCTCGTAGCCCCTCTTCTTCTCTTCTTCGTATTGCCTTCTCATGTCCCGATCGCAGTCTGGATAGTAAGGAGGCCGTGACCTGTACGGTTCAAAACAACTTCTGGTCGGGACAGGCGCTGGAGGGTACTCTGGGTATCTCTCCTCCTCCAAATGATGCAGCCTCGACCTCGTAACATCCAGTTTGCTAGGATATTTTGGGTTTTCCTTGTCGTAGTAGGATCGGTCTGCCGTCACACGTTCGACTTCATTAGCTATTACTTCGCGGCTGCGGACCCTGCCTGAGAAGTTTTCCTGGCTCCGTATTTTAAATGCGCCAACCTTTTCTCCAGATTTTTCATGACTCAACCTAACTGGGCGATGGTCGCTTACTTCTGATCGTTTCATAGCTACTTCACATTGTAATGACTTGTGACTCTGAGTGCGAGGCTGTAAAAATTACCTTTCATGATAATACTTTCTTGTTATTACACAAAGTTACAATGAGAATATTTATACTTATAGATTACTACGTACCACTTGTGATTTATGGCAGTCGTGGTTACTTTTGCTGCCATTCATTTGGGCACAGAGCTTCACGAACGTCTCTATGAGCATAGATTGGTCTAACGTTGGGGTGGGAGAAACTGGTTGTGGTCGGCTGAAAACATACCAAGTTAAATAACAGCATACCTAAACAAATCGAAAAGGTAATTATAGCTTTCTATAGAAATAGTAGATGGAAAACTAGTATCATATCACGGGTATCGAACCATAGGGGCGTATCCACCTCCACCCAAATACCTTCTTTTCAGGAGAGACAAAAAACGTAATAACTTTTCTTGTGATTGACTTAGCTTGTCGTGTTTTTGCATGTAGCTATATATTTACACTGCGATTATTATGGGATGCTTGATTTTAAGGTATTCCCGCTATAACACTAGTTTTTGGTTGATACGTCTATTTTGCGTGACGACTATACGGTAAAACTCCGTCAAAATTCTCCCAAAAATGCATGAATGTTATGGACGTAAAACCCGTCTCCTTAAATTAATAATAGGTATTTATACAAATATTAATTTTTACCTAGTTGGTGACTTAAAATATTACAATTTAGGAATGAGAACCCATCAAAACTACCGTTATTTACGTGATTTTAAAAATTTATGCTCCTGTCTGGCTTGTTATTAATATTGAGAGGTGTTTGAATTCAAAATAGAAGTATAAACCAGTTTTGTTCTAAAATCTTATGGCCCGACACGTTTTTCTTGGTTTATAATAAAATTGAAAGTCGTACGTGCATACATCTATAAGGCACGTCAAAACTGACTTAATAAGCAATAATATAGCTCTTACGTTTAATATACAGCTCTATGGCTTGAAAATAATTATATACTGTCTATCTTACAGCACACAATATTTTGCAATTTATACAAAAAGTAATTAATATTCAATTAGAAGAAAAATTGAGGTTATGTATTGCATATAGTAGAATCCCATGGCATTAAAAACGAAAGATCGCATTTTAGCGTGTACGCCCCTATGGTTTGAGACCCGCGATATCTACCTATAGACATAAAATCAAGCCTATGTCCTATAGGGATAAGCAGGCATTCTGACATACAATGGACACTCAATAAAATCATTAAACCAAGATAGTTATTTATATTGAAGTACCTACTTACATCCGGTAAAATTTGTCTATCAGAAGACGGAACCTGGGTTAAATCTTTGGGACTGGTAATAACAAAGTAGCTACGGGACCGTTCCTTATCATGAATGGGGGTGTTTAAAAAGGTTAGATCGCTATACACACTTAACCTTTTGACCCCCCAATTCAAAATAACAACATTTGCCCTCGGCGAGAAACTACGAATTACTACTGTACGGAATTACGTTTCTATACGTTGTTCCATAAAAATAAAATAATAATAATAACACCTTTATAATTGTTAGTATTCAAATAATTACACCAAATGATTAGAAAAAGAAATTTGTACCTTATTTTGATTTTGTTAATTTTTATAAAAAAGAAATTACAATAAGGCTTTTTTTTAGGTATATTTACAGCTTCATTTAAATATGAATTATTTTACCTTTCTGAAATACACTAAATTATAATTTTTAGAAAAAATTTTGGCATTTCGAGAATAAGTCTTTTTAAGAATAAGTTATTCTACGAATGAGTCCAAAGTAGAATAAGGTAATTCACAAATAGGGCATTTTCAGAATGAGGCATATCATGAATAAGTCCATAAACGACTACAGGTCATTTTGCGAATAAGTCCAACGGCTACTAAACCAGTTATTCGTCTGTCATGTCTTTCATGTAGGCGTCGACCGTGGCGTGCGGGGCACATTTTGGTTTGTCATCTATACAAGACTGTGGCGATCAAAAGGTTAAAAATTATGATATTGGAAATGTTAAACCGAAAGGGGCCCACCCGCGAATATGTATAGCGACACTTTCGTCTCGTAGAGTGTAGTTTCTTTCATTCATCGTATCGGTCTACAGATCGATAAATTGTCATATTAACGCCCGGGAATCTTACCTTTCGGGTTCTTTAGGTGGTTCATCGTCTTTCTGTCGATCCTTGTGGTGGTGTCGGCGCTTGCACCCTGTGGTGGAATGTTCATAATCCTCGTGACTGCGCCGATCCTCGCGCCGATCCTCGCGACGACGTGAGTGACGCTGTCTGAAAAGTGAATTAAAAATAAAAATGTCTATTTGACACTTAAAATACCTGATACAAGTCAGTTTTCATTGCAATTAGCACTTCTACAAAAACTACTTGTAGGTAGGTAGGTACAGTTACGCGCATACAATTCCGCAACATGTTGCCTGTCTTTTCTCTTAAAGCAATGGTTCCTAACCTTTTCGATCTTGTCGCCCTTATGATTTAGTTAGGGAAAGTGATTTACCCCCCCTCCCCCCCTTCTCAGGTTACAAATGAATATAGTACCTACTTGAAAAGATAAATAGTTAATGATATACACAGGGCATGAAACGCACTGGCGAGCTAGATTCGGTGTTATTGGTATAATCTTTGTCATACATATGTATATTACCAGCTTATTACCCCCACAGAATACGTTTACCATAACCTGGGGGTTAGGAACCGTGGTCCTAAAGTATTAATTGAAATGATTACGAATATAATATTTACTTTGAATCTCACATCTACTTAGCTAATAAGTAATACTCATTAGCTAAGTAGGTACCTACTATGAAATATAGTTATTTCACGAGAAAAGGACTTTTGGATTCTGCATACCTAATTGTTACTACGTTGCAATTATGCTCATGATTAGGTACAATACGCAGTGTGCCACATATATCGCTTGTCAGTGTCTGATAGGGTAGGGTGTGAACTGTGAAGGCAGTTCCATACATCAGGGATAAATATATCCACAGGTTGAGTTCTTTTGAAGAAATCAGCAGCATGACTGACAGGCTGCTTCGATAACCGCGTGATGACTTTTTTAACCCATTCAATGCGGCACACGCCAATCGACGTATTATTTTTTCTCAGATTAGTACCACGCGTAATTGAATTAATTCTGATGCTCGTTAAATCCGACGTTATTGCAATCGTATAGCGCAGCACTAGAGATGTCTCATGGATTCGAAATTAATAAATTCAAATTCATAACAAAGTGCTGAAAACGCAGATTGGAGTGTTATTTTTTTATTCATCAAGTGCGGCTCACGCCGATCGGCGTTTGCGTTAAAAACGAGCCGCATTTGGCTAGTGAGAGCAAAATTGTTTGCCGCATGGGTTAAGCATAAATTAAAATAAAAATCAACTTACTTCTTCTTGTCCCTTTTGATGGCATCCTCGAGAAAAGCATATATGAAGGAATCTTGGTCTTGTGGTATGGACTCACCAGCAGCGTCCTAAACCAAATAGACTTACATTATAACAACGCGAATCTAGATAACATTTAAATAGGTCAGTTAAATGTATAAAGATCTGAAAACTAACCTGTACAGGTGTTACAGAGCGTGGAGTTGAAACCAGACCTGCTTTCAAAGCCAAAGAGACGCCGTCTCTTCTGTAATATCACAAAATATTAATAATTCTAAAACCCCATACAGGTTAACAAAAAAAAAAAAAAAACAACTTTTCAATACATTTGGATCGTGTAGGTTTGTGCCTGTAAAGAAATTTCAAATCTCGAAGGGGTTTAGAATCCATGGCAAATTTTCATTAAGATGTCCTTTTCACGTTGTACTGAAGGTACATTCCTATATCCTACTCTATAGGTATATATATTAAATGTAGGTATTCATAACTGGCTCTCCAAATAAGCTTAATATGGAAGACAAACTTAAAATTTTCTACATTCGGTTCTGGCAGATTTTTCACAGAAATCATATGGCTTCTGCCACCTCTCGCGGTGTTGTCAAGAATATAACTACGCTGAATGAAATAACTTAATACTTATTGGTGTACTAGCTAACCCGACAGACGTTGTCCTGTCCCTATCTACCTACTTACCTGCCTATCTACCTACCCTACCCACCCTCTACCTACCCTACCCTACCCCCCACAACTGTTTTTTTATGCATTATATGATCCTTCTCCTTGAAAGCAGCTTGTGTGTCAACACAACAAAAAAAGAATTAGCGAACTTGGTCCAGCCGTTCACACGTGATGCCGTGACCAAGGGAAGTAGGGATTCATTTTTATATATGTAAATTATTTTACACAATTATTTAATTATGTGACATACGTCGATCGCCGGTGGCGACGAGGAGACCGAGCGTGTCGATGAGAATGCACTGGCGACTGAGATACTGAAGGACTGCTGTCTCGATTCCTATTGACATTGTACTGACATAAATATTTAGGTTGAGTTTCCACAAGAGATTTTCGGGGATTCTTAAGCGCAGGCCACACCGCCAGCTAGCGGGTGGGCGGGCTAGGCGGGCTAGGCGGGCGAACATCGTTTCACACCTCTTTACATACTTCGGTTCACACCGCGAGCTAGTCAACTAGTATGAACGATGTTCGCCCGCCTAGCCCGCCCGCCCGCTAGCTGGCGGTGTGGCCTGCGCTTTAGCAAGGAAGTGTATGAGAATTGTTAATGACATAGCTTCATTTTTTTTTCTTATGTTGTGCTTAGCCAGCGGGGGCAATTGGTTACTTACGCACACATCCTTCACTGCCCATCTTCGCATAACTCTATTGGAAACGCAGTCTTAAAATCTTTATTTCATAAAATACCTAATCCAGTGTATTAGAGGTAACAAGTTTCCGGCACTACAATACTGAAAAGCTTTAAAGCACTATGTTACAAAACTGAACCAGCTCGACGCGGAAACATTCACTTTTGTAACTGCTCGAAATGTGAACATGACAACTTGTTTTATAATCTGAGATTACAACCATGTAGATCTGACAGGGAGACCACAGCGAGAAGGCCGTGATACATGTGGTGCGCATTGCTCGGTTTTCAAGGCAACATTACAGATGAGCGCACTGTAATCGCCTCGCATTCACCAATTGTTTGAATCGGAACTGTTACATTACAAGTGAGTGCTCCTACTTCTCCTTATGAGCAACCACCTTTAAGTTTTTCTCTTTTCAATTACAAGTAGGTACATAAATGGAAAATATTGTGTAATACGACCTCTTTGTAATGTTGGAATCATGATGTCCGCTCAGATTCTGCACAGTGGCAGTCTCTTGTAAACTACCTTTAGCGGAAGGTGCTCGACCGCCCGTCGGTGGACAACCCTGCAGTTAAAAAAGAATCAAGCAATAAATATCTAATAAATTTCTAAGTACACTAGTCGTTTCTGAAATATTATGAATAAAAAACTTACAAATTATGACTTGTAATTATGTTTTCGAGGACAAGAAATATAATATTATAATAATACCACGATCAGGTTCTACAAAAAACTACTTTTGTAGCTTATTGATGGTGGAAAGGCACTTTTAATCAACCCATTAAAATAAAACTAGTAACTTGATGACGACGCCGTGGCATCGATTCCAGAAGCTAGAGTTGAGTCAGAAATCAAGAGAACCTTCTAAGTAGCTGTGACAGTGAAAGTTTTCCCCGATTCATAATACTTACGCTAGTAGAGTCTGTCAGAACGGAGTTGGAATCATCGGGCCCATCCCGTTTTTTCTTACTCCTCTTGCGTGAAGACGCGTCGAAAACTTTAAACAATTTTTTACTATCGCTCTGCTGACACTCCATCGTAAATACTCGAATGGATCTCCTGACATTGGAGACTAATTCCTAAACTAATTTACTTCTATATTGCTCATCACTGTATCAAATATGGAGTTACAGAATATTTTTTAAGAAAAAAAAAATAAGAATTTAATAAATGATAACCAAAAACATAACGGTCAAAACTGAGGGATGACAACTGTGTATGTAAAGTTGAAATAAGAATTTAGCATTTCATAGGCCGTTCTTGGTTGCCAGAGCTACACGATGTCAAACTCTTTAGTCGATCGAAATTGAGAGGGATTCCAAACTCTTTGCCTCATGGTTGCCATGGTTGCAGGGAAGAGGCTCAGAAAATCTGATACATAGGATCGAAACATAAATCGCGTCGCGTTAGCACTCCCACTTGCTAAAACATAGCAAAGCAGACGGGAAACAAAGAAGTGTCTCAAAACTAATAACTCATTATAATTTCAAGATTTCATTGTAGTAATGAAAAAGCTTTTTAAACAAGTGGCGAACCATTCATTATAAACTTTTATTTAAAGAAGATACTCACTAAAAACCCTAACAAACACAGCTTTCCAAAACTAAGGGCTGATTCTTGAATAATCGGATAACCTTTTATCCAAAAAATATTGTCAGTTTAACATATTTCCCTAAAAGAGCTGTCAAACTGCCATATTTATTCCTTCGTTATTTGACGATTGAAAATCGGCCATTTGTAAATAAAATATTTTACTAATCTCTTGACAATCTAAGAAGTCCGATTTGACGTTTCTTTTTCCGAACTTTGTATAAAAGTCTATGACGTAGACGTTCATCATCGTCATCAGCCGAAAGATATCCACTGTTGAACATAGGCCTGGTCAATAGAACGCCACAACGAGTGGTAATCTGCGAAGAAATTGAAAAAATCAAATTCATAATCCTAATTAATTACTGTTACCTATAACTATAACAACGAATATCATTCGTAAGCATTACGTTTAACTTTAAATTAAAAAAATGCACTCAAAAACGCGAATTAATCGTTGATTAATACGCCCATTATTCACAACCATTCCATACGTTTCCGTGTCGGTAAGGAACCGTATTCGACAATCTCATTTCCGACTTCACTTCGTATCGAATTTGAACTGTCAAAATTATGGCTGATTTACATTAGCCGGTTAGACCGTATTCGGCTGCAGGCCGTATCGGTCACCGACTAACATAAACAGGTATTCGTTTGGCCGTATTCGGTTTGGCCGTATTAATTAATTTAGGTAAGCGTTTCAGTTAAACCGAATGCGGCCGCCGCCTTCGGTGACCGACCTAATGTAAATGCGCCATTATTCCGGTTCCGGATTTGTGAATTGCGTTTGAAGGACATCTTCGGTATCTTCTGACTTTCGATTCGGTACGGAATCGAATCGAATGATTGTGAATAAGGGGCCTGATATGTCAAATCAGACTTGTTACATAGTCAGGAATACAATAACACAAATTTTACTATTCTTTATAATGTAAATAAAATATTTACCAACATGAATGAAGTACCGCTCATTCGAGATGTGCCTAGTCCAAACAATATTAGATTACGTTATGGTGTTACATTTAGATACTTATCTGAAAAGCGTGTATGTTGCAGCCCCTCCTTTTTATTCTCTCTTTGATAAAACCATACTGCCGACAAACGGATGCGATAACGTCTTTTTATGGAGTTAGCTAGCCTTAATTTTTCAAACGAAAACTATTAACATAAAAAAATTATTTGAATGTTATAAATTTGAAGGTGGTTATAATTTCACCAGTCCTGAATCAAATTAATAAAGGTACACAAAATTATGAAATGCCAATTCATGAAAAAAAAATAAAATTCAGATTCAATTTCAATATATTATAGATTATTGTAATTCACATTAAACTTAATTAAACTTATAGCCCACATAAGCTCCTCACACTCTCCACTACGTTTTCTCTTATAGACAAAGGCGCTAAAGGTACTCGGTATAAAATCTCCATCATAAAACCAATAAACAGATTCAAGTCCCATTTTATTATAAAAATCAAAATTACGTGTTATAATACATCTTTTTCACAATCGAACAATAGAAATCGATTATAGCACATTGACATTCTTGTTGTAAATAAATCATCATGGACATAAATAACAAAATCGGATCGTACAGCCTAACACTTGAGACACCGCTATAAATGAGGTCGGAGCCGCGAGACAGTCACAGTACGTAGTCTTGCGCACCGGCGTCCGTATCACTATATGTACACGTCCGCGTACCCGCAGGTAGCGCGAGGCGTCCGGCACTACGTCACTCACTAGTCCGCGTCCTCCGCGCGCGCCTGGCTGCAGTGGAACAGCACGTCAGCCAGCTCGTGGGCCACCTTCTGGTCCAGGATCTGGCTCATGACGAGCGACAGCAGGCGGCGCTCGTGGCGCCGGATGAGCGGCCGGTTCTCCGGGTGCTCGGCCAGGCGCAGCAGCGTGGCGGCGGCGCGGCGCAGCATGTCCAGCGACGTGCCCATGGCGTCCGGGTTGTCGCGAAGCGCCGCCACGCCGTGTTGGTTGGCCACGCCCAGCGCCGTCTGCTCGGCGCGCTCGATGAACGCCACCAGCTGCGCCACCGCCGGCGCGTGCAGCGCCACCTCGCGCGCCGCCGCGCCGCCCGCGCCCGCTAGGTAGTGCAGCAGGTTCACGGCGAACTCGCGCACCACGGGCCGCTCCGGCCGGCACAGGTCGCGCGCCAGCCCCGCGCACAGCGCCGCGATGCGCCCGCGCGGCGGCGTGGCCAGCACCAGGTCCACGTTGGCGTCCGTGACGCACAGCTTGCACAGCGCCTCCAGCGCTAGGCGGCGCGGCGACAGCGGCGACGCGGCGCCGGCGGCGGGCGGCGCGTCCCCGGCCACGGCGGCCGGGCACACGGACCAGTGCAGCAGCCCGTCCAGCAGCGGCCGCGCCACGGCCTCGGGCTGCCCCGCCAGCTCCACGCCGCCCGCGATGTTGGCGCAGCACACGAGCGCGTCCTCGCGCAGCTGCGCCAGCGCGTCCCACCACCACTCGGCGCCGCCGCGCAGCGAGGAGCAGCACGCGGCCTGGTCGTGCTCGTCGCGCGCGGCGCGCTCGTAGGCGCGCGCGCGGGCGGCACGCGGCGCGTGCTCGTGGTGCAGCAGCAGCAGCTTGCCCGCGAGCGCCAGGAAGGCGCCGGAGCGGCTGAACTCGGGCTCGTTGCCGGGCACGAAGGTAAGGCCGCGCAGGATGTTGGAGAGCGCGATGCAGCGGCGCGCCAGCGCGTCGCGCGTGTCGTCCACGAGGTTGAGGCTGGGCTCGTCGCGCGTGTAGCACTCGTCCTCGTAGTCGGCCAGGCGGCGGCGGCGCAGCACGCCGGCCGGGTCGCGCACGCCCAGCGCGCGCCCGGCCGGCTCCAGCTCCATGGGCTCGGGCGCCAGGTTGTCGCCCGAGGGCTCGGCGTGGGGCGCGTGGGGCGCGGGGGACGCGGGCGCGGGCTCGGGCGCGGGGCGCGGCGAGGCGGCGGGCGGGGGCGGCGAGGGCGCGCGCTGGCCCGGCATGACGCGCACGAAGGGCAGGTGCAGGTACTCTGCGCGGAACACGGGCAGCACGTGCGCGGCGCCGCCCGTGTCCCCGCCGGTGTGCCAGGGCTCCAGCACGTCGTGGTGCACGAGCTCGTGCGCGTCGTCGTCGTCGGGCGCGAACAGCTCGTCGTCCTGCTTGAACACGACGGGATGCCGCCGCCGCGACTCGAGCGTGTAGTTCTCTCCGCTGAGGAATCGCACTCGATCCGTGGGGTCGGGCGGTTCTCGCGGTTCTCTCGTGGTTTTCGCGCTCTTGATCACAGGTTCGGGACTGGTGGGTGGTGCGTACCAGGGTCCATCGTCGTTCGACGGTGAATCGAACACGTCGCTTAGACTTTTGTGGAAGTGTTCAAGTAATAAGTCGAGCAGGCCGGGCATATGCTGTAGGCCAAAGTATCCTATGCAGTTATCATCGAAGAGGAGTATGTTGAGGATATCGAGTGCCCAACACGTCTCAGCGAGCAGGCCGGACTTGAGAGCCATCATGATCCGCCACGCATCGACGGGTGCGACGTCAGCCTTGGTAAGTCTTCTCCGCTTCTCGGCGGTTGGAACGGCCGCCTCCACGCATTCGGCAGGGAATGTTAGCTCCCGTTTTAATTGTCCGGGAGCAGTCAGCACTGGTGCCGTGCCCTGAAATATTATGAAATTATAGTTTTTTAGTTAGGTTGTTTAAATCCTGCACAAAGACACTATGCAATCTTATAATAATTTTAACGCAACGTACCGGTGAGGGCGCGGTGGAGTTATAGGGGTCTTGCGTCGGCGGCCGCGGCGCTCCTCCCCACGCAGGACCTCCGCTCGGCTGTAATATGCACTAATTGTTTACTTGATGTTTCACATAACGCCTCTCTTTGGCGGATTGCAAGATACAAAAAGTTATTTATACTAATAATATTATAAAGATGTAAAATTCGTTTGTAACAAATTGTATGTCTTCGAAACTACTCATCTAATTTCAAAAATTCTTTCAACAATAGGAAGCTACGCTATTCCTGAGTGCTATAGGCTATATTGCATTATCAAAAAATGAGGGCCTTGAGAAAATTCACGCGGACGAAGTCGCGGGCAAAGTGCTAGTCGTTAATTAAATCGTGTGGTACTGCAGCTTTAGAAAAGGGCAGGCTCAGCTACGTACCGTGTTGGAGTAGGGCGGGTGCGTCCAGCCGGGCGGCTGCGGCGCCTGCGCCTGCGGGCGCCAGGGCGCGGGCGCGGGCGGGGCCGGCGCGCGCTGGAACTGGCCCCCCCACGCGCCGCCGAAGCGTGCGGCCGCGGGGCCCGGGGCCCCCGCCGCACCGCCCGGAGCCCCGGCCGCGGCCCCTGCGCCACCCGCGCCTCCGTACGCCGGTTCTCCCTTGGCGAAGTCGGGGTGTCTCCGCGGAGCCCCGGCGACCGCGGGCGCGCCTGCGAGAGCCTTGCCGCCGCCGTACTGTGGACACGCAGCGACACGTATGAGCGAGACTGATTATGAGCTCCGCGCCTCGCTCTCCCTAATCTTCTCGAGACGACCGAGCGGAGACCAAGAAGCTTATAGATAAAAGTGGAGGCGACACTCTAAATACCTAAGTGAAACCAACTGCGGGCAGACGCTCTCTTTCTGAATGCATACATAAGATCAAGACAGTAATATGTGTTTTCTTTATTTTATGTATGCATTTAGAAAGAGAGCGTCTGCCCGCAGTTGGTTTCACTTAGGTGTTCAGAGAGTTGCCTCCACTTTTACCTATAAGCTTCTTGGCGGAGACGCACTGGGACTATACTTTTTCGTAGTAGTCTCTATACGGAACTCCGGAGATTGGGAGATTGGTTTGAAATGTCAGCTTACATGTTTTTAATTACTACAAGATGGTTTCGATGATTACGGGCCTTCGACCGCGTCAAACTTTTTTTTTTGTAGGACCGACTGAAACGACTTTTACGACTTTTGTGATTGAAAACTTTTGCATTGGCATAATATGGAATTTATATGTTCCATTTCTCCCCGACAAAAAATTAGTCACCGAT
Source organism: Charanyca ferruginea (assembly GCA_947361185.1). Lineage (NCBI taxonomy): Eukaryota > Metazoa > Arthropoda > Insecta > Lepidoptera > Noctuidae > Charanyca > Charanyca ferruginea. Next base: position 14,221,928 of record OX376077.1, on the reverse strand, counting down.
TGTCTGATGTCGGCGGTGAACATATTAGTTATTATTCCTCGTTTTTTATGTGAAATAAAATAACAATTGCATGAACTATGAGTGCTTTTTTCATCATAGGTGTACTTTCTCCGTTCATTTTTGCTGATTCGAAAATTATTACTAGAATCATTTTTTTCCCATTTAACATTCAAACCAACCATTGGTCTAACTGAAATAAATGATATGACTTTGATTATTTTTAAGGTTCAAATAATTTTATTGAAAAAGCTGACAGTTCGAACCGCGAGACGATATTCGTTACAGAAAGCAACATTAAAATAACTTTGTTACACTGGCCGTGCTCCCAAATGTGTACGCTTTAGAATGATTATTTCGTACGAAAATCAATCGAAGGTATCATGACTAAAGTGCATAGATACGCACAATTAAAATGACATACTACATTGATATATTCGATCGATTCGTGTTGCTGTATAAAAACAAAGCTACGATTCCGTTAACTTACAGCTAAGCTTACATGATTTGTGTGAATTGAATGCATGCACATGATTTAGTGACCAAAATTGTTCATATAAAGCCACCACCACACACTCTAAACCTTTACTTCCATGTTTTGATTATTTTTGTTAAATTTTGAAGGAGAGTTGTCGAGTTTTTGTTCAGTCATCGCACAGTCAAACAACGGGCGACGACGAAAATCCGAAAAGCCAATTAATCACACCGCAAGCCAAAAATTTTGTTAAACAAAAATAGAAGAAAAATTAACAGTGATAGCTTAAATTTTGTCAAACGAGTGGTATTATTTGAAAAAAAAAATGAAGCCAAAACCACGAATGAGATTTGCCCCTTACACGATAATCGTTTTCCGAATGTCCCCACTAAATCAAAATTTGTCCCAAGACGATAACAACATAAAACAGTGAACTGTGAAATCATATTAATCTGCTAAAATGAATTTGTTGCCATTGTGAATTAGAAAAACTGTCTCAGTGAATAAATAGTGAAAGCTACCCTGTGCATAGTTTATTAACTATCGAAAAAGATTTTTGTGATGTGGTAAAACTAGCTCGATATCGATGAAGAACCATATTTGCTTTATACATTAGGTCATATTTCGGCAACAACAATCTTTAAAGAAAAAAGCAATGCAACTTTTAAACTATGTTTTACACACGATAGTAATTCAAAATCGTGTGCAAACGAGAATCGTGTCGTGGGGCTCCGTGCGGGTGAGAATGAGACCGTATCGCCAATCGATGGGAAGCGGTGTTGAGTGCGTGGTACAAACGGGGCGTCCGTACGTAGGGCCTGGGCGTCGGCGACAGCGGCGCCACCAGCTGCCGCGCGAGCTGCGAGTTCAATAAGTTACTGACGGCCGCGCCGCCCGACATCTACACACCAGACAGAAGCGTCACTCTCGGACGACATCGCTACTCACTCGCCGCGATAACACATTACGCGTTACACGACGGACTTATTGTGCTAGAACGTCTTGCTTACACATGTCCACGAACGTCTCAATGTCACAAAAAATCTGCAGGGAAGTATTAAACTGTTCGGACCGATGAGCCGATACTACACCGTTTCAAAAGTTTGTTTGTGGAAGTTTGAGTGCTTCTATGATAATACCAGAATTGGTGGGACATTAAGACGTCTATGGACACTCGTAGATGGCCGGTCACCAAATAATTTATAACTAAAATATTTATTAAGAGTCACTTCGTATCAAATTATGAGCACAGAAATCTTCCATTGCTCTTCGAGCAACTTATAATATATATGACGCTAAATTGCTTAATATAAGACTTTAAAACATACCAAAGGTTTATGACGCCTATAATTTCTGACAGTTAAAGAATGCGCCTGTATTCTGAGGTCTTTGAACATCAAGTTCCTTTTTCTTAACTATATTGACTGTCATAGATATAGTCCTTTCAATTCACGAACGCGTGTCATGTGAATCTTATGCCTTATATCTTATTTGTTATATGGTATACATTTTAATGATTGACGTAAGTTAGTGAAGTGTAACGACTATACATTGAGAAATATAATTTTTAATAATTATAAACTTTGTTGGTTTATCTATGGACCAATATAATCTATGAGGCACTTAGTACTTGGATGTTGTTCGTTATTCCGACCAATAAAAAGATTATCCAAGCTTTTAAAGTGGTTTTAGCTGTCACTATAAAATTAAATATGCTCCTTGCAGTCAGTTCTACGGAAGCTTTAAAACTGAACAGCAACCAGATATGTATAATGCAATAAGTACCTAAGCTTTATCATTTATTTGACGTACACTATAGTACTCCTTACATGCTATACATGCAGGCCAATATTTAAACTGGGCTACAGGGATGGTAACTATTGACATTCCAGGACTAACTTTAGTACAGAAAAAAATATCTACTATGTAGGATTCTGACAATCTTTTAAAGAAGTGGCAAATTGAAATATAATCAAATTGGAACAGGAGGAAATATATTTTAACAATCAATTTCTTTAAAATAAATAAATTAACAGTCGACTAGATTTCTGATTCATGCTATACCTAATAATTTGAGGCAACTTTTTTAACGAAATATATCTTTTATGAATTTCATTTTTATGTTATTTCTTTTCTTCTTAAGTAAGATAATCGATTTAATGAAGTTCCACATAATGGGTATTGCAATCAAAACCGGAGGCTGTGCTAACTAATAACCCCGAGAATTGAGGCAGCCTATAAAAGTGGCTAGAATTATAATGCTCGTTTTAAGTTCGCGAAAGTTGCGTCAATTTAAAACCAACAGTCTTGACGCACCGTCACGACAGTTACTGCAATAAGGCATATTAAATAAAATAAGTATTTACTTTAATGCCAACACTTCTTTGCGGTGCATCTAGACTATGGCGAGCCTTATGGATAATTAATCGAGACAGACATGTAAATGTATGTGTTGTCGTAATAGTTACCTCATGCGGCGGCTGCTGCGGCGAGATGGGCGGATGCGGAGGATGCTGCGGATGTTGTGGGTGCTGTGGGTGCTGCGGATGAGGCGGGTGTGGGTGCTGCGGGTGTTGCGGGTGCGGCGCGCGGTAGTAGTCGGGGTAGGGCTGCGCGGGCGGCGGCGTGGCGGCCCCGGGCGCTGCGCCGCGGTAGGCGCCGGCGTAGCCGTACTGCTGGTAATCGCCGCCCGCGCCCCCCGCGCCCCCGGCGCTCGCCGCGACTCCCGCGCCTACCGCGCCCACCGCGCCTACGCTGCCGCCTCGGTACCCTCTGCTGACACCACAGACATCGACACTTTAGCGACATATATGGAGTTCAACTGTCCAATTAGCAGAAACAATAGTTAAACAATCGTCAACGCCTCCAGGAGGCGGCGTCACATTGGAGCGGATACAAAATAACTCCTTTGCAAGAGAAGCTTATCTTGTTATCAGACAAATATCCACAAAACACACACATCGACTTACGTCAATAGTTTTTTGCGATATTGCTGGTATCCAAATTTAATTTTGATTTAATTTTACCTAACTGAATTCTTAATTTTCATTGAAAACTAACCTTGTCATCACACGGCCCATAACTATAAAATACGGTCACATTATTTCACTTTTATACACACGTCCGCACTAAACAGTTGGAACTTTAGTACTGAACATGGGCCTTCCCCTTTAAGGCAACACGCCGCTACTGCTAACAATAATTGTAGGAATTCCCCGCGACACAATCTGCGATATCTATCCCTGTAATCTGTTACTGTATGCTATGCCGTGTGTATGAGATATTGAGTAATGCGGAAACGAAGAACATATTATTATCTATAATATCTTCTACATAATAAAAATGAATCGTTGTTCGTTAGTCTCACTAAAACTCGAGAACGGCTGGACCGATGTGGCTAATTTTAATCTAGAAATATTTGTGGAAGTCCAGGGAAGGTTTAAGCGGTGAGGAAATTGACAGGACAACGTCTGTCGGGTCAGCTAGTTTGATATAGAAATAAGAGTATTTTTTAAAGTTTATTTTTTAATATTGGTTACTGAGATTGCGACTTTAATACATTATTATTACATTATTTTGTTCGAAACCAAACCAGAAATTCTAGATCAAGTTCATAGCTAACTCAGTTTGTCAGTGACGCCATAACAAGTGATTATAATACAATTTTTTTTTTAACAAACAACATATTTCTTTCATTGTGTTTGTGATTTTATTTGTGTTCAATCCATTTATAAACACATTAATCTGAGAAGTTATAACATTTGTCTGAACAATAAAATTCCGTGTCATGAACTCACCTGTCACCATCGGGACCATAAGGAGGATAAACAGGCCTATTCGGCTGGTAAGGAGGTCCGTATTCGTACCCGTAACCTTGTTGGTAACCTGTGAATCGAATTACACATTATAAAAATTACTAGTATTTCAAATAATATAATAACAAATACAGTGGGTGGCCGTAAATATTGGCACAGCGAGTTTTAGACAAAGTTTTGGTATTGTAGAGCATCAATTACATACCTAAACCACTTCATCAAAGCGGAGGAGCAGAGCGGAGGAAAACTAATTATTCTCCGTTCCGCTCCTCTCCGCTTCGGTGGAGTGTCACTCTATAGCAGTCCTTTTCTAAACCTCACTGTGTCATATTAGCGAGCGGGTACTGTATAACTTTGAATTAGACGTGCACTTAATGATAATAAATATATACATAATCATGCAGAAATTGTAAGTGATATGGTATACAATAAACAACACTAAATAAAGAAATGTGTTTTATTTGCAAAATTATATTAAGATGGCCATAACAAACTATGTTTATACATTAGGAAATATAAGAACACACAGACAAGACATTAGGACAATGATATTTATTATACAAAGGAGGTCTCACTTGATACCGAAAATAAATCTTCTATGGATATTTTCACAGGGGTTTGAAACATAATTTTGAAGCTAGGCAAACTAATTTTACCGTTAGTTATATTTATATTCAATGTTTAGTAGAGAACTTTAATATGTAATTGATGTACTAAAACTACTGTTTTTAAAAACAGACCAAAGAAAATGACACATTAATATAGAAGTTCATTACTTGTGTGTTACTGTCGGTATCATGCGAATGAACAAAGGTTAATATGTGACATTGGTAAGAGTCATGGAGAAGTAAACGAATGGATTGCTAGCATACTTATTCAATTTGGATTTCACTATTGAGGCGCTAATACTTGGCCATACGAATAAGCTGCATTCTAACTTTAAGAAGGAGCCAAACTATCACTTCATTAGCCACAATTGTTTCAGTTAAATGTATTAAGATAATGCTCTCTCTTTTTGCATAGAAACAATGATGTCTTCAACAACAATGATCACTTCATAGTTACCCGCAGGTTACCTGCAGTTGATGTTACACCCGCTAGTACCAAAAATCACTAAATACATTAAACTTTGAAAATGTATACAATATCATTCTATTTCTGGCAATAGTTTAAAGTTGACAGAGACAGAACAATGTTTTAAATTAGTGATGTCTTGTACAAGCGGGTCTTACAGTGTCTACTGATGATATGACTGCATCCTCAATAGTAATATTAGCCCTCAATTTGTTTACTATCCATGTGGTAAGGAGATGTGCAAGTGTTAAGTACCTGGGGGTCTCCTGGGCCCCGGCGGCTCGTCGAACGGGTTTGAGGCGGCAAGGTTGTCGCCGCCCGGCCCGCCGCCTACAACCACACGTCTTTGTACCCACACGTACCCAAGAGGAACGCTAACCCTCCGACGTACACTTTCATGCTAACTACACGCACAAATTGAACAGAAACAAATGCCCCTCGCAACAATGCGTGACAAGGAACTCCCACAAAGCGTTATACATGACTTAAATTCATTTCGGCCCTTAATTTCTGTCATCCAAATAACTGAATAAATATTCTTAATAAATAATTGGCATAGCCAAAAGGTAATTTTGGTGTTTGTTTTGCACATCATCAAAGTGCGCGTGACCTTGTCGTGCATTGTGTGTCGTGAGCATTCTGTATCTATTTAATGTATGCCACCAAAGTGCTCAGTGTAAACTTGGTAGTTGAAACCAGAGATGAATTAATATTGTTATATTTACAGAAGAACATAGTTTATTCACATTGATGTTAAATTCCTCTGAGATACGACAGTTATCCTCGGTTTCTGAAAGCCTGTTTGATGTCAAATCTGTCGTCTGATTGGTTGCTAAATCAGGCAATCAATTGCTAATCAATTACAACAGCTAACGTGGGGTATTAGACAACATTTTTATTTCACGAATTTTTGGGTTGGAGATTTACGTGCACATTGTTTATATGTGCATGAAGGCGGTTTCGCTAATAGCGAGCTCTCCCGTGCTTACATACACAGAAACAATATGCACCTGCATCTACCACGCACAAAACGAGCCCGCCTTTTTGGTGTAGAATATCTACAAGAGATAAGAGACCTTTCAGAAATCGAGGGTTAGAAGTTAGTGGTAAGCAGTTAGAGCCGCATGATTGATTAGCAGTAGCCACTCGGAGACGGTTAGATAGTTAGTTGGCACAAAAAGAAACAAAACAAGCGCCGACGCGGCGCATCGTGCGGTGTCAGCGACGCACGCGCGGGCGGGGCTAGGCTAAGGCCAGGAGCGTACTCGGCGGTCAGACCGGGGCGACCCGTGAGCTCTAGCTATTTGTTCATAACTTTAAATACCGCGCGCATTTAGCGACAAGTGACTTAGGGCGGGTTGTTTCAAACAGTCGATTAACGTTACATACGGACGGATAAAAAGTTACTATGACGTGAGTTTAACGTACGTTAAATGTAACGGGTTGTTTCATGACAAAAAATCCGTCAGTCAAAGTTATTCAAAAAGATATTCCATAATATTTTGATGTTTAAAGTAGCTGTTTGACAACACAAAATTACATTGATTGGTCGGTTATGGTTAACAACCAATTTTTTTTATTTGACGATGGTTAGCGCCATTTTTGACTATTACCGGTCAGTAATGTATAGTTGAAGGAACCCGCCCTAATGCGCAAATAGCTAGATTTCACTGGCCGCCGCGACCTGGCGGCGACGTCCAGGGATATCTAGCTATTTGCCCATCAGCCGCTAGTCGCTAAATGCGCGCCGTATTTAAAGTTATGAACAAATAGTTATATCTCACTGGCCGCCGCGACCAGGTCGCGACATGGCCGCCGAGTGCGCTCGTGGTCTAAGAGCTCATGTACAGCGGCTAGCGGGGCAGCTCATCGAACAGCGCCGACATACGATGCAGATGTAACGACTATCTAGGGGCATCTACGAGTATTTGTATCTCATATTCATGGGAGATTTTTTTTTTCACCACATTGATTCGCGTATGCTAATTCGTTAAATCGCGTATATATTCCGCGATATCGAACAATAATCCCAAGTTCGCAGGAATTTAAACAATATCTTGAACAGTTACCTTCCAAAATTGCAATAAAAGCCTGAAACCTCGTGAAATCACGTATCAAAATGTCTCAGCATAATTATTACGTGATGTGTTCCCCATTTACATATTCTCAAAGCATTGTATAAAAGCTGCGCAGTCGACGGTATTCTCGAGCGCGCCTATCGGTGCACGTCCGTGCGATTGACGCTGTGCCACTACAGTCGGAGCTAGCGACTGTCTATTCACACTAGCAATCAAGAAGCCACGCCACCAACTCTTACGACCATTGTCTATGGAATCATTTTGCTTTGTCAAGATTATGTGGGTTAGCATGATTTCTGTGTATGAAAGTGTCCGTTAAAATGTGTCACTTATGCACAAAATATAAAGGTTACAGAAGGACCGCTCCCGCCATCTTCAAAAATAATTACCTAAACTTGCCAGACTCACTAGGGCAGCTACTGTATTGACTCTGTAGGTTTTATTTGTGACAATATTAAATTTTATTGACACTGGTTAGAACTCTTTGCAATTTTTTTATAACAAATTGTTTGTCATGAAATGTTAATTACATCATTTATTCATTTTGACAACACTTATGCATAATAATAATATTTTCAATTTTCTTAATATAAAAATAATATAATTTTAATGCACAGATAAAAAATATTATCAAGTCAATGTCACTTTGTTCGTTTACGTCAAATTTCGGTGGCGCCTCTAGCGGAAAAGTTCGTCAGTAATATTCGTAATTAGAGTGGTAATAAGAGTTGTCGGTACGGCCTGAGACAAGCGACATAGAGAGCTGTAGCCACTCGCATACGTGGGGCGGTTACCTTGCGCGTGGTTGGGCTGCGGAGGGTAGCCGGCGTACTGCGGGCCGTAGCCGTCCATAGCCGCGCCGCCCGCGCCGCCGCCGCCCGGAGGGAATGACTCTTGCGAATTCGACGACCCTGCTGAGGAACACGGAGACGAATGTTATATGTAGCAGTCTCACGTTACCTACTTAACGAGAGGGTGCGATGCCTATGCAAGAGAAGACACGGTCGTGCGTACTGAACAGAAAAGATGAGTGAAACACCAATATAACTAGAATCATGCTTTGACAAGACGAAAGGCACACAGAGTGGGCAAAGTATGTAGTAGACGCGATCAACATCGAGGCGCTCATACAAAAATGGAACTCTGATATGCTTCTAGTTGTAAGTTAAATAAACGATGCTGATGAATTAAAAAGTTTTATTGTTCGAGCTATATTCTTATACACAGTATTCAGTTCAGACACTTGGGATCTATATTGATATCAGAAACTATTAAAACCAAATTCTTACTAACTAAAAGTGATAATTACATTGTCAGTTATCAATACTTCTCGACTCAGATTATGAAACAAAAGACAGATAGACCGCGCGAAACACTGAGAGCGAAGTCAAAAAAGCAAATACAAATTCAGACTTTAATGGACGCTTGACCAGTCATTCAAAATTGTAACCTCAACTGTCAAGTTAATGAGCCTTTGAAAGTTAAATGGCGTTTATGCAACGTAAATATGAGTTAGTCTGTTTTGAAATTTCTTTAAATAAACATTTAAAAAGGGTATTAAAATTACTGACAAATGATGCTTCGTGCAACTCTTTAATGGCACATTAGTGTTTAAAGTGACTTAAAATATTTAAAGAGCGTTTCTGCAACTGGGCGTTAGGCAATTTATTTTCCATTGTCGGAATACTGTCAAACTGACAAACTGTTTTCAAGTCAAACTTTTAACTGTGCTAAACACAACAAACACTACAATTTAAACCTTAGAACAAAAATAACTAATTATTATCATTGACAGTCACATAAAGAATTCATTACACATTAAATATACAACGTATGAATATTTACGTCAAGTGAATTTATCCAGACATACCTGTACTCGACGTGCTATTGGACTTGCCGCTCTTTTTCTTGGTGGAGGCTTCAACTTGGTTGATGATAGGCTGAGGGTCAATGCCGCCACGATCGAAGTGGCATTCGTACGCTAACAAGTTCTTTGTATAATGCTTCCGAAGCGTGTACGCCGCGGACGACGACGCGCCGATGCCCAGCAACCCCGCGATGTCCTTCCACGTCTTATTCTTCGTCACCTGCAAATACACTTGATAAGTAAACGTATAACGAACAAAATCACTTCAGTTTTAAAGTAAACAAATGAACACGAGGCGACAGTTAACTCGAACATAAAGTGTGAAGGTTTAGTGGTCGGTGCTAAAGGCGATAAGTCGCGCGTGTTAACGAGTGGAAACCTGACCATGCCGGCGATTCTGTAGTGGCGAGATATTTCCCTGCCGTTGCTCGCACGACCGGCGCGGGCGGCTCCGCGCGGAGGACTGCGCGCTTCAACAGTACGATGATAAAAATTTATGTTGTATCGTTAAAGGCCGCGGGTTTATGGTGCCTATTCACATAAAGCGCGCTACATGCACTAACATAAATCCTTGCCGAAGTCTATTAGTCTCAGTTGCATCGAGCGCTGTGACTCGGTTTTACTAGCACTGCTAAAGTGATACTCGACCATACAAATGTTTACAAATGCTAACGTTTAAACTGTAAAACTGAATTGAATTACACACACTGTTCGTCCTCTGTATATTTATTTATTTGACTTTGAGTAGTATGCAAAATAGAATGCAGTTTTAAACGCGAGATTAACGTTTATAGTGAGTTTAAAGTAATAGTGGAAAAGCTATGTTAAACTGCGTTGTCCGTGTGTAATGAAACGTGTAAAGACTGTGACGATCATCTTGGCTCGTAACAATTACTAGCGAAGTTTAAATCAAGTTGCACTTGCATTTTTACACACAGATTTTCTCTTTTAATTTGTATCTATTTGGGAATGTTTCAAACTCCAAACTATAAAAGGTGTTGAATAAATGATAGGTTACTAATTCACCAGTAATCCGGTTTTTTTTAAATGCGACGACGGCGCTACTTTGGAATTGTATGCGCATTAAATAGCGATGCTAAATATGGCAGACGCCTTCACATTGTCCCACTTGTCCACTAGCTCGCTCGTTACAATAAACAACCAAATGGTAAAAGTTGTTTAGACTTAAAAAACTTGACTACGGTGAAGAAATACCGGATTAATCAATTCGAAGCGGCTTTGTGTTTGAAATGTCGGGGAAAATGCGTTTTTAAATAAAACTATAGCTATTTGTGTTTGAATGACGTAAATAAAATTGAATTTAGACATTTCGACCCAAGTATCGCAGTCTCGTCTCATTAACGACACGAGACCGGTAACTGGTAGCTAACATAATAACGCATTTCCTTCCGCTGACCCTCGCGACTTTCGTGTCGTAAAAGGTAGTTGATGTCTACTCACTAAGGGCCAAAGCCCACACGCTAATTTTAGCATCGGCGATCAATTAATTTCCGACTGTATCGATGCTACATCGCGTTTTGGCGACTCTCTGCGTTCGGACGCGGTATCGGAATCGCGCGTTTTAGCGACTTGGTCGCTGCATTTAGCTTATAAAAAGCGGCTAAATCGTCGATCGCCGATGCTAAAAGTAGGTAGTCTGCCGTGACCCTAAGACTTTCATACCTATAAAACACTATGTTTAGCGGTTTTGTTCCAAATCGGGTGGCATTGATAATCCATAAATAAGGTAAATCGATATGAAAAACGATGTAATGCATCGACGGTAACTTGGAGATCGATCAGTAGCGAGATTAGCAACGGCTAGCTAGCTAGCTGCTATACATAGTGCTCGAGCATTTGACCTATACTTCGACTTTTAATTCTATTCAGTAACTTGACAGTTCAAAGAATAATAATGATACTATACTAAATCTATTAGTGTTGGGATAGTGAATGATTTTGCGTAAAGAACGAATGATAAAAATGGTTTAATTTAAATAAAACTAAATGTTCGTAGGTATGTAAGATGTGGAATATAAGAACAACTCATAATTGTTAATTAAAATAATTTCCTTTCTTTTTCTTCTCATCATCTGCCTAGCCTTTCCCAACTACATTGGTGTCGGCTTCCAGTTTCACCGGATGCAGCTGAATACCAGTGTTTTACATAGAGCGACTGCCTATCCGGCCTCCACAACCCAGAAAACAAAACAAAACAAAAAACAAAATAAAAATCATATTATTTTACTTTTGTCATTTAAATAGTGTAAAGATGGGTGTTATGTGGGTGTAATAATGTATATCGTGTTAATAGTGTATTTCGTGTTTTTAAGAAAAGTTATTAAATTTAAAACCAAATCTTTGCAAAGTACATTATTTAAGTTCATTCAATTTCGTTCATTCTTACCACCTCTTCTTTGTCAATTTCTGGTATTCCGTCAACTGTCAAGTGACTGAATAGAATAAAAAGTGGAAGTATAGTCCACCGTGAGCGTGACAGTGCGTACCTCGACGAAGCCGCCGCGGTCGCGCACCAGCAGGTACAGGCGGTACAGGTCGAGCGGCTGCTTGGAGATGGTGGGGCAGGCGGCGATGGGCGTGCGGCGCTCGTCCATGAAGCCCAGCAGGCGCTCCACCCAGCCGCGGCGCTCCGGCGCGTCGTCCATCTCGTACAGCTTGCCCAGCGAGTCCGACTTCTGGCGCAGGGACACACTCATCACATACCCGCCCCGCGGGCACGGCACCCGGCAGACATACTCCCTATACCCTGTCTAGAGAAGCCCGCGCCCGCATCGGTTCTGCGACAGCCATGCGACAGTGATGCGCGGACCAAATAAAGGCAGATCCACATAATAATATGATAACTTGCCCGATCCGATCACCGTATTCGTATCGCCGACGCGTAGCATGATCGCCTATCAGGGCCTGTAGACAAAATCCCTTTTCTGTTAGCGTTAACGCCAACGGAAAAATCAAATGTATGCAGTTGACATATTTGCATCACGTGACATCGCGTAAGCAAACGTCAACTCCATACAATTTCATTTTCCGTTGGCGTTAACGCTAACAGAAAAGGGGATTTTGTCTACAGGCCCTGGACGGGTAATGATACGCGATTACGATACGCAAGTCTTGACTTGATACGCCGCTCTGCTACAGAGCGCGATTCGGCCCGTTCCATTTCGAGTCGGTTTTTGTCCGATCATCAAAGAAGATACGGATACGGGACGGTTCGCCGATAGTTTTTTTAGGGATACGACAGGCACCACTCAGAGTAAAATAAAAGCGTCCAACTAGAAACGGCGCTTGATACAGTATGACGAATGATACGGTAATACGGATACGGTCATCGGATCGGTCGCACGTCGCTTATAATATAGTTGTTTTATAAAACAGAACCACCATCGCATCGTGTCCTAATCCCCAGTGCGTGCGCAAAAAGATAACTAACTCTTCACGTAATCTCAAGTCTCATTGAATGTCTTGCTAGGTTTTCAGCTCGACAAATTGTTGCTGTTTTTGAATACACCACAACAAATCAAATGTGATAGTTTATAAAAAAAACTGTATTTTAAACTTTGGTTTCCTATCAATGTATAAGAGTATGTCATAAGGGTCTTAATTTTCAGGCCAGTCTACATTCTATTGGAACTAAGCAAAAGTTTTATTTTATTTTAACGGCAATAATATCCAGTACATATCAAGAACAACCATTAAATGAACAATTGAAATGTATTAAAGTAAAAACCTCTCAAATCTTACTAAAACCAGTGCTTAGTTGTTTCAATTCTAGCAATACATCTATGTATAAATAGAGTATAGTGTTATTTTACGCAGAGTATATTGTACATGAAGTGAGCTATTTTCACGGCAATCAAGTTCAAGCGTTTAGATTGAGAGTGTATGTGTTACCGGGCCTGACGAAGACTCTCCTATTCGACGCCTTGAATTTTCAGCCTAGAATAAAAAAATCCACTAATATAAATTTTATGTTCAACAATACTACTTTCGTCAGCCCCGTTCGTTTGAAAAAACTCCTTATGATTTATGAATAGTTTAAAATAAAATAAAATTAATAGACAGAGTAGAAAAAACAAATGGAAAATTAATTAAAACGATTATAAAATAAGGAGTTTTCACGAAATTGCATTCCAATACGAACCCTTTTCAATAAACTACATATTACAAGCTAGTATATAGTTTACGAAACGGGGACTTGAGTATTTTCATGCAATCGATGCAGAGTGCATACAAATAAGTTTCAGGCTTCAGATATCATGCTATTCACAAGTAGCTACAGTACATAGTCGGCAAGATCACGGAGAATTCATTCATACCTAAAATGTTACATTGTGTAAGAGAATGCTACATAAAGTGTAATTCAGAAACAACAGAACCTTTTGTTGTGTAAAGTGTTTGAGAGTATTAAAACATTTCTAAGTTGAAAAGTTCCCAAATTGTTTCTTGAAGCGAGTCCACAACCAAAAAGAAAAAATTGTAGCAGAAAGCGAAACAAAAGTGAACAACTAAAGGATTTCTCAAGCTTCAAGCTAAAAGTCGGTGTCGAAAGTCGTAACTGAAAAAATATTTACATAGATGCACTCAGACAATGTTATGCATTAAAAGGCAATGCATTTTGTATTATGCAGATAGAAAATGACTAACATGCAATCGTAACACGGTATTAAGTGAAAATATTAATCGTATCGAGCACTACTCATGCTTATGATCTTTAATTTGATATAAACCTTTGATCTGTAGGACTCCGGCGCAATGTGACTGTTAAATACCTGAAATACATGATAAAATGCAATGCCTCCCTTTCGCTTACACACAGCTCATGTTAGGAAAGAACAAGACAGTTGAAATGTATGATTAAACCTAACAAAAACTTAAACGGCCGACGATATGGCACTCAATTGAATAGAAACAAAAAATAATGTTAGATGCACGAATGTTGATCACGCAAATAAGTTGGGTATACAAAGTAACATACATCGAGTATAATGCAAATCTTCATGGTTTTCATGTGATCGACACCCGTGACAGGTGAGGTTCGATATGGAATTCCATATAAATGCAATAATTATGTGAGTAGTAAAAACACAAAAAGATTTTTAAAACAATTCATTCAACTTTTTTGTTCTCGTAACCTGTACATTACCTCGTTAATAAACTGGCATCTTTGTTATAATTTTATTAAGGGTACTTTTAGTTCATTTTTCTATTCTATGAAATCACTTTTTGCAATATAGTTTTTAGGGCTTACGAAAACAAAATTGTCCTTCAGACAATTGCCCTTAGAGAACTGACTAAAGGACAAGGTATTTGGGCTTTGATTCACATAAATCGTTCAGAAGACTGACTAAAAGCCATTGAAACATAGTGGTCAAAACAATTTTAAATGCAGTTGGAATCAGCTAAAAGAATAGAGTAGACAAAGAGTACTACTGGACAGAAATATCTGTGAAACTCGCCGATTTAGCCAGTATTAGGGAATCACTATGAACTTTAGAATACAGTAATCTTCCTTGATTTGACGTTATTTTAGGAGAAGTTGTCGTTGAAAATTCAACAGAAAGCCGGAAATACTAAAGGGTTTTGGTAAGGCCAGTTCCACAGATATGTCAGTGTGGTGACAGTTGCCAGGTGTGGCGTGTGGAGTGCGTCGTGTGCCGAGACTCACGGGACTAGATGGCGGGCGCGGCCATGACGAGGGCGACGCGTCGTAGTCGTCGTGCAGAGAGGAGTGCGAGCCGCCGCCGGGCGAGGGCGAGGGCGCGGCGCTGCCGGGGCCGTACTCCTTGCGCGACCCGCCCTTACTGGAGCCCGACCCGCCGCCGCAAGCTTCTTCGCCTGACGCTGCAACAATGTGTTCTATTAAATTACTTTATTGTCAACGCAAGATAGATTTTACCCGATCGTGCTCGATAACGTGCAAACGTTAGGTTGAGGTAGTCTATTGCAATCAATGTGACCGACGTTGTGACGATGCTTAGGGGTTTCCGGTGGAAATCTTTCTGCTGAAAGATGATGACTCAATATGGGTTGCAAAGTGAATACCTGCGGATGCGTTGCTAAGCGTGCTCTGCTGGCTGCCTTCGTCTAACGGTGCACCGTCAGGGCCGGTGGTAACAAGCGCAGTTGCGGGCGCAGCCGGTCCGTTGTCGTGAGGTTCGGCCGGCGCCGTGGGCGGCGGCATGGCACCCTCAGGAGCTCCCGGCGTGCCCGGCCCGCCCGGGCCCGGAGGACCCATGTGCCGTGGTTGCTGCTGAAACAGCACGGACGTACGGTTAGATACAAGCTGAACAGAGTGAATCAGGATTATATTTTTGCCACGGGATTTAGCACAGAAAATCAAATGCAGAATTACGATCAACACGCGTTTAACATCTTGACGCTTCCAAAGTTTAATCTGCAGTAAACAAATTGTAACAGACTGAGATCTAAGTCTGCTTTAATTTGTTAAGTACAGATGAAACTTCTAAAACAGCGGGTTGCTGGTACCTTCAGAGGAGGGTAATGCTGTGGCGGATGCGGTGGTGGCGGCGGGCGATACCCGTACGGGTATGGGTGGTGATTTCTCGGCGGGTAGCCGTAGGGTTGCGGCGGCGGGTAGTGCGGCGGCTTGTACCCGGGATGGTGCGCGTAGGGCTGCGCCACCATGGCCCCGGGAGGAGGCCCGGCGCCGGGCGCGGGCGCGCCTGCTGCGCCGCCAGGCCCCGGCCGCGCCGTCGGCCCGCTGCCATCCGACAGCGATGACGACGTTCGCGGCGGCATCGCTACGTTCTGCGTGCCTGCAATTAAGCAATTCATAGAATGATCATGTATTCTACAAAAGTGATGTAAATAAAGAATACACAAACTCGTTCATCCGTACTTCAAAATACTGTGGATAACATTCAACTTCCGAGTAAACAACCATCACTAGCCATAACTCCGAAACTAGCGTCGTGCTAGTTTACAACACAAATCCAAGTTGAGTGTCAAGTGTATCAATTAAATTGTATACGAGAGTGCAAGCGACATGGCGTATATCGGTTTTGTGATCGATCGTGGAGCTCGGCGCCGGTGCTCGCACACACAATTTGAATAATACAGTTAACGAGGGCTCGCCTAAGCCAGCCGAGCATCAATCGAGGGCGGAGAGACGCATCCGATCACTTTCATTTTCCGTCGGCACGTGAGCAGAATGCGCCGCTAGCCTGCGAATTCTCGCTGCACTTTATTGCATCCGTATATGTGCATACGACATGCACGCAACGCATTGACCGAGGCCGAGATACGGGCGGCAGTGATTTGCGACGACGAAAGTGGTATTGCAGCTTTTATGTAGGTCGATTTGGAGTCGGTTATGTTAGTGTTACGTGAGACCGACTACCGTCTGTTACACAGTGAATAATTATACATTTGCAATTACGTCGGTGCTGTGGCGAAAACTGCGCGCCAAGTAAAACAACGCGCGTTATAGTTTTTCAGTGTACATTTTGAAATGCGCCCTTTACGACGTTTTGTATGAATAAAGATAAACACGTGCGAGGGTCGTCACTTTAATCTCATCAGCGGGCTATTATCGGGCCATTATATTGTGTCGGTGCGATCAGACGGCCGGCAGACGGCGTGGCGCCGGTGAATCATAGATAACAGCGCTGTGCCATACGCGCCCACCTATAATATCTATTTGTTTACGGCGACCTTTAATGAGTGTAGCGCCACGGTAATGGGGTCGTCCCAACTCGACTCACATCCGAGACCAATGTCCCGTAAAAATAGCACGCGTCCTATGTTGAAATGTGTAATAAAGATAGCATGCATCGTTTCATGCAAAGTGTATGAAACGATGAGGACACTAATCTTCTCTTTACTTTACCAACGATCTTTACTAATGATCCTAAACCTAAATTTGCTTGATAAAGCGCATTTCTAAACAAATAACCTTGACCATACATTTCCTCTTTGCCGCAGAATTGAAATTCGCACAATTTTTGTTTTTTTTTTTTGTTTAAAAAAAAAGCTTTTTACAAAAAAGACAACCGCCTTCAAAAACTAAAAAGTGAAAATTACTTTAGCACAGAACACCGTTGACTTTAGTTTCGAAATTCAGTGGCTTTGTTCTGTTTGTTGTTTTGTATTGCCACCGACTTCCGAAACTAAAGTCAATGTGTGTTCTGTGCTAAAGTTATTTTTCACTTTTTAGTTTTTGAAGGCGGTTCTTTTTTGTAAAAAGCTTTTTATTTTCCGCTTTTTAGTACCTCCTTCTCTTCCAAATCTAATAAGAAGAGATTGAAAGTTAACTACTACCAAGATTGATGAAACTAAAACGTCGTCTATGTAAAATTTATGGGTATTTGTTGATTTTTCAAAAAGTGCTGAATCAATTTTGATAAAATTTATACGGGACCACCCCTGAAGCATACCCAATCCATAAAAAAAGAATCATCAAAATCGGTTCACCCAGTCCCAAGAAATCAGGTAAAAAACATTAAAAAAAAAAAAATACAGACGGATTGATAACCTCCTCCTTTTTTGAAGTCGGTTGAAAAGAGAAACGATCTTTTGAAACAAAATAAAACGTGAATTATAAAGATTTTTAAGTAACCTATTATTAAAATTTAGCAAAAGATATATGTTTTCAATTATTTTAGTCATTTTTTTACGGGGAAATTTAGGTGTATATAGGGTCTATAAAACAAAATTATGAACGTGGAATGTGATGATAGGATATTGAACAATAATAATTTTCTTTTAGATGTAGTTTGTTTCTCTTAATGAGTTAATAGCTTCTGAATAACGAAGAAAAACGCACTTTTGGTCGGGGTAGCGCCTTAAGAACTGCTGACATTCGTCAGTTTGGCGTCAATCTTTTATCACGAGGACGAAATGCCGCGTAATGTGCGTTGTTTGTTTGTAGACAGCTACTATTCTAAATTACTAGTGCATAGTTTTCGCGTCACAGAAACTTTGATGCGATTTATAGACTACTAGCTTTTGCCCGCGACTATCTCTGCATGAATGTCGGTTATCGCGAATGCAGATAAAGTCGCGGATTAAAAAGTAGCCTATGTCCTTCCCCAGGGTTCAAACTATATTGATACCAAATTTCATCAAAATCGGTTCAGCCGTTTCGACGTGAAAACGTAATAGACAGAGTTACTTTCGCATTTATAATATTATAAAGTACAAAGTATGGATATATATTAAGATATATATAAAGTACAAATACATAATTCCATATCCATACTGGATATGGAATTATGTATTTGGCAACCCCTGACAATACCTTCTTTTCAAAACGTTCTGGTTTCTCACTTGGTAGTTTAGTGCACTTTTAAGGCACTTCAACTTCAAACTTGACAATTCATATTTGCATATACAAAGCAGACATACAATTCTTCTAAAATTTTCGGTTATCGTAACGTAATCAAAAGTTATTCCGGTCGGATCCCCCAATTGGATCTACTGTCTAATTAAATTACAGTCTTTACCAACAGTGGATAAGATTTAGGGGATTAGAAAAACTCATCATAAAGCAGCTTAAAAACTTCCTAATCTACCGTCCTAGTCCACCTTATACACTTTCAAGTCTTTTGCATCTGATCACATAAAGCAATAGTCAACATTTGCGTGTACAGGCAGTATTGTGGCCCGATTGAGCAATGCAGCAACTCGTGGACTCGAACCAGCTCTGTCAAGGGCAGCGCCCGTCACCGCGCGGCCGCGTGCGTAACGCACCAAGCCGAGGTCTTTACTTTCCCATCCGACAATAGCGCTACAGTTGCACGTGCAACTCAGTGCAAGGTTTCTGTTCATGTTATACTTTGAAGTTTGAACATGTGCCTTTGGCACAGCTCTCGAAAAGAAAACGCTACGTATTATTTGGTTAGTGTCTTTCATCATTTCGCTAGCGACCCGCTCGGGCTTCGCACGGGCAGCACTAATAAATTATATTTCCTCTTTCCATTAGTGAAAACATACGCGCAGAGACGTGGAGTTGCGAACACCAGCCCGTCACACTACTAGTGAAAACTATATAAAAATCATTTTTTGAGATTAGCCCTAACAAACTCAAACTCAGCGCGGCGGGTGACTTTCATTTATATTATTAGGTCCTTACATATGAAATTGCCGATACTTAATACTGGCAACTTTGAAATCAAATATTTTGTGTTTGATTAGGAATTCCAAATTCAAAATTATTTCAAAATAAAGACTAAAGAATATTGTTTTAAAATTCGTGTTTCATTTGTTTTATCGTCATTTGTTTGGGCTTGAAAATTGCTATTGCAACAACAATGGAGAAATTAAAAATTCGCGATATTTACGAATATGAGTTCTACCGTGGCACCAGTGCAGCAGAAACGGCTCGAAGGATTAACGACGTGTACGGGCCAAGCACCGCTAACGAACGAACGGTGCGTTTTTGGTTTCAACGTTTCCGTTCTGGAAATTTTGATTTACAAAATGAGCCTCGTGGACGACCGGATACTCAAGTGAATAATGAAGAATTAAAGGCGATAGTTGAAGCGGATCCATCTCAAACCACTTCTGAATTAGCAGCAGCCTTTGGAGTAAGTGACAAAACAATCACTATCCATTTGCGTCAAATTGGAAAAGTAAAAAAGCTCGAAAAGTGGGTACCGTACGAATTGACTGAAACACACCAACAAACACGCGTCGGTTGCTGCGCTTCCTTGCTCAATCGTCACAATAATCAGGGAATTTTAAATCGTATTGTCACTTGTGATGAGAAGTGGATCGTGTACGATAATCGCAAGCGATCATCACAATGGCTTAACCCTGGAAAACCGTCAAAACCTTGCCCCAAGCGAAAACTGACCAAAAAGAAGATTCTAGTTAGTGTTTGGTGGTCCTGTGCTGGTGTCATCCACTACAGCTTCATGAGATCAGGCCAAACGATTACTGCAGACATGTATTGTCAACAGTTGCAAACAATGATGGAAAAGCTCACCATTAAACAACCGAGATTGGTCAATTGCTCTAGCCCATTGCTCCTTCAGGATAACGCTCGACCACATACTGCACATCAGACGGTCGCCAAGTTAGAGGAGCTGCGACTGGAAACTCTGCGTCACCCACCATAATCTCCAGATCTTGCCCCAAATTTGGACAACTTTTTACAAGGAAAAAAAATCAATTCTGATGAGGCAGTTTAAACAGCCTTCAAGCAGTTCATCGATTCTCGCTCCCAGGATTTTTTTACCAAAGGGATCAATGAGCTCCCGATAAAATGGCGAAAGTGGATCGATAACAATGGTACATACTTCGATTGACTAAATATATAATTTCTTTTAAAAATGTTATTTTTAATTTTTTGATACCGAGCGGCAATTTCATACGTAAAGACCTAATATGTTGTGATGAGCAACTTAAGGGGCTATTTAACGACTTTTATAGATTTTAAACTGACAATCACGTCAAAATGTGTAGTGTTAATGATTTGAAAAAAATATATGTTAAACTAGAACATTCTCTTAATCATTTAATATATTAATATTTTTCATTATATTCATATTAAATAGTTTAATTAACTCGTGAAGTTGTGTCTGACGCGGACAAAACATTGACAATCACACAAAATCTACCAGGTATAATTAAACGAAACTTACACTATCTTACAGACAATTTTATTATCTATCTATTAGTCTAAGCTTTTTTTTTTAAGTTAAAGAATACTATCTTTTATTTTAGTTTTTCCTGAGAGTTTTGGACGCAGCGCATACGATACTCTGGTCGCTCAAGGTCGCCGGCGTACATATCGTCGCCTTAAGTGTATCGTCAAAACACGATATATGCAACAAAGGCATTTCTGCATTAGTTAGCTACAACAGCCGACATAATGGCGTCCAATTTACCCAGGCACAAGATTTTCCATCCACCTAATTTACGAGATCTTCGTTCAACTTAGCTTTCTCAGTTAATCGATTTTGCGGATGCACAGAAAGCATGGCTAAGTGTTTCTTCGGCATGGAATACCTTAGCTATATAACAGCATCAATATCAAGTGTCAGGCACGAAGGGCGCGGGCTTGCGAGCAATGTGCGGCCTACCGCGCGAAGCTACCGCGGCCATAGCTACCAGCACATTCCGAGCATACGATCAACCGCGCCCACGTTAGGGCTACCGAATGTTCGGAATCGAAATGGATTGTCGCTAGAAAGCGGGGAATGTGTCAGCTCGCTGTTTTGTTGCCATTCGGTGGAACGTGCATGCTTCTAACTCTCTTATTCTCTTATGAGGGATATAAGACAGAAGAGAAAGCAGCGGCTAATAGCTGTAGTTCCAAAAAATCCACTAGTAAATCCATGGAACAGTAGGCAAATGGAGTGCTCATAATATTCGTACTCATATTGTGAATACTATTCGAATTTGTTAAGATGTATAGAGGAATCTTGGATGTAACATTGATTTATCGCCGGCTTTGGTCGGTGCATGAGTATGACTGATGGGAACTCTGGCAGTTATTGTAAGGGGATTTCTTTATGGGCGTTCTCTGGTACATTAGTTTATCTCTCTAAAACATTATTTATTCACTTTTTCAATTTGAAACAGGGCCTATGAACCAAATCGTGTCATTCTTAAAGCATCATTAGATATCTATACGTTTTTATTATGATCACAATTAAATACAGAATATTTATCAATGTTTTTAAGGTGAAAAGGCCGGAATAGCCCGCGGAATTCAAATAATCTTAAGTTTTATTTGCAATTTTCAGGCCAGTATCTAGTTGTATGGTATTAAAAAAAATATTCACGGGAGTACAGTCAGTTGCCCCCATTAACTGACCCACCTTTGCATAAATAGTTGAGATTATCTAGAAAACGAATCGATAGAATTTTAAAATTCTTTTATATTTTTCTACCATTTGAGCAAAGTAAATAAAATATTAAAGAATGATACAATTCTGTCAATTCGTTTTCTAGAAAATCTCAACCATTTATACAAGCTGGGTCAGCTAATTGGGGTAACTGATTGTACCAAATATGCATTTACAGAAATATAATAAAATCATCATCATTTTTACGAGTTATACCAACTTGAAGAGTTGTTGTTTATTGTTTTTATTTTTGTATTATAGGCTAATACATAACTGCAAATTGTAAAAAACGTACAATAAATTGAATTTCGCGGGCTACCCAGACATATTAAGTGGGTTCCTAAAGACAAAGTTTTTTTATATATTTCGAAACCCTAGATCGCCACTGCTAATGACTGCTATTGAAACAGCCAACCAGGCAAGTTATTTAGCTGAGGCAATATAAGAAATCTATTTACTAAAAACCCACACATAACAAGACTGCTACAATATGCTGAATGTAGTTTCCTTCAACATGTTGTTTCCTTTTAACATGTTTTTGAGGCAAGAAAAATAATACTGTGTAATAAAATAACGTCTTTTCGTTGATGTAAGCATGTATACATATAAACGTTGCGCCAAGACCTCACAATTTGCACCGAGTGTCTAAACTGACAAACTTACAACGTGGTCGTTCAAAAGTGGTATGACATGAGTATTTGTACTAAGAGAATTCATAGTCACGCAGACACGACGCTATTAGCAACCCGATGTATGCCATGTATACCTACTATTTGTACATAAGCATTCGTAATATAGATCTCATGTATTTGTTTTTAAATGTATATTTCATGAGAAAGGATATTTCGCAATCTTAGGACTAGATAATGCGTCTGCCTTATTTGTTGGTCAATACTAGTTTGTATTGATACTAGAATTAAAACAAGACTATTAGGAACTGTTTTCCCTAAACAACGACACTATTTACCGAATACATAAAAAAAATGAAACAATATGTAATTATATATGAAATAATCTGTAAAGTAATTTAAATGGAACTTAGTCCAAGGTGGTAAAAAAGATCTTAGACTTAAAAAAAAAGGAACGCTCCGCATATATTATTTTTATAATATAAATTACTGAGTACATTTCGTACGTGTTAACAGCAAGGAGTATAAACAGAACACAGACAATAGCGTTAACAAGCGGCCTAGTTGAGACAAACGGTGGCGTCGCAGCGACGGCGGTGTTTGTCGACCCATTTAACTTGATCACCACTAACACACTCGCCGTCCCCACATACCACATGATATACAACGCTGATTTATCTAAGAATTTACACATTTCTACCATTTACGTTCAACATTTAACGTAGCTGAACAGTGCAGGAGGTGCATACTAAAATCTTTTGTCACGTCATCTCGGAAATTCCAAAAAGAAAAACCATGCAAGAAAATAATAACCGTAAGTTTTTCACATCGTGTTTAGCAATTTCATACGTACGGTTGAATAAATTTCATTTACTCAGTATCGAGTCGAGAGCCGATGCAAATTGTCACAAATTCACAATGGCTACATAACAAACAAAACAAATCAAACGAAACCTTTAGAAGTGTTTCATTGACAAATTAAATCTCGTTTTCCTTTTCAATCTTACAACAATCTCGGGGAGAGGGACCAAAACAGGGTGGTTGTTACGTCTGTGAGGTAAGTACATCTGGTTATCGGGTGTGGGGGGTAGGTGGGTACACTTGTACACTTAGTGAATGTGTATAGTATACTATAGAGTGAGCCGGGCAAGTCTGGCCGAGGTTAGGGAAAGAATGTCCGCACCATTAGCCAAGGGGGCAGACGGAACGGGGTGAATGGGCTGTCGAACCCTCCGTCGACCTTGACTCGCCGAGATTTATCACTTTTCCGGGGTAATCTGAATACAATTAGGCGATGGGCAGCCAACGGGCGGGACCGCAGACATGCAACAGGTTCCCGTTACAGGAGTCATATTCTTTTACAAGTTTTTTTTTGTGCTCGCTCCGTTACTAAGGACCACAATGTATTCATACCTTAAATCTCAAAAATGGACAACATAATGAGAATCTTGTTTACATTAAAACATTGTAAATTAAACCTGTGGTAAGCCTTGATCTTAATACCACTACTGGAATAGTCAAGATTTTAAGAAATCTATCTTGGCGATTTCAACAAAGGTATAACAATAAAATTTACATAAGTGACTTAACTGTGGAATGCTAAACAAATATTATTTTGATATTTTGCGAGATGGAAATATTCTGAGAATTCAGAAAAAAAAAATAATTTGTTAAGACAGCTAAGGGTGGGGCGGTATTAGGCAAAGAGAACAGCCTAAATAATAATAACGACCACCTCGCCATCGTTGTTTGCACAAAAAGTATTCAAAACCAACCACGAAGGATCGTTTACGCGAAAACGATCAAAACAAACATTATGGCAGGATCGGGGCAAAAAGCGTTGTTTTACTTTTTTTTTTCAAAGCATGAGGTCGTTGGCCTTGCCAAGGACGTGCAAGCACGTGGCCGTACATAGAGGCATTTCAGTTAAACGTCAAACACTTGTACCGACCCTCATACATCTATATGCATAACTGTGTGTGTGAGGGTGAACACTTAACGCACACAATGAAACGCAGATTGCTTCCTAACTTTGTTACGAGCGATAAAATATGATAACACATAATTGCATTATAAAACTATATTAATTAAAATTACGTAAAAGTTTATAGCGAAGTTATTAATTGTTTGTATGACAGATAATTTAATATGCCAATGAACTGTTAATAACAATGTATTTAATTGTTTTAATTTATTTTCCCGGTCATAATCATGGTCTCCAAACACATACCTATTAATTACGATAATTCCAAGTCACAGTATCTTATTTAATTTATCAGGTTTACAACGGTTACAACAATAAAAACAGGACA
Source organism: Charanyca ferruginea (assembly GCA_947361185.1). Taxonomy (NCBI): domain Eukaryota; kingdom Metazoa; phylum Arthropoda; class Insecta; order Lepidoptera; family Noctuidae; genus Charanyca; species Charanyca ferruginea. The sequence continues at coordinate 14,196,845 of OX376077.1, read as the reverse complement.
AAATTTAAAAATATTTTCTATATAAAATATTAAGCATCAAACTAAGTATAAACCGAAGTAAATATAGGTTTCAAATGTCACGGAGAAACAGCGAGCGGCAGCGTTCGACTCGGTCCCAAGAGCCAGCCTTATCTTAGTTGATGGCATTCCACTGCTCGGCGGCCGATACGCACGACGGACGACTGCGAAACGCTTTTAGCGCCCGTATACTGAACAACCAACCACTGGGCCAAGGTATTATCGCCCAACGCGACTACTGCACAAGGTCTGAAATACCATAGCTTCAATAATCAGTACACTTCGCGCAAAAGAAACCTTATTGGTCGAAAATTAAAGTCGTTTTCGAAAGTCACGTTGTATGCGGGCGTCAAACAATACGCAATTCACCTTCGAACGCGTCGGGTTGCGGTATTGCGGCTTCATTGTGTTAAAATAACGATGGAACTTGGATTGGAAACGAGCACAATGCGGTCGATAAACAGAAATTTATTTTTATTTACACAACGATAAAGATTATTACGATCAATCAATGAAACTGCCGCGCATAGATAAATGATAACGAATTCTTGATTCTTGCACACGGATATTACCTACATAGGTATATGATAATAGTACCCCTTATTTCAATTTGATCGAATACCCACAACATACTTTACACTTTTATTGTCTGAAAGTCGATTCAAACCACATATTTATTTTTTACTAAAGATATAAAAATGTTGGTCATTGTTATTATTAATTTTAGTACCCAGTCCGGTCTACTAAATTATTTTTGTCACAGGATAATAGGATTCCATTTATGTAACGCTTGATAACAAATCAGTCTATTTTTATAAGTAAGTGGTACATAAACTTAACAATGTTTAAAGTATTAATGACATAAAAAATAATGTAGTCGTTGGTGCACATTTGAGCACAAGCAGGCAACATTATAAAGCAGCATATTTTTCCTCAAACGCTTCGTCTATAATTTTCTAGCGCGAGACTTCACATATTCATTCGATGTTTGTCGAGAGTCAAGAAGTCCGACGAGCCGAACAGTTGACGTCATACAGTCATGTTAACCTTCTACCATTCCACCAGCTCATGACAATTTATATGGCGAGGCATAGTACACTGCTGCGCAAGTTCTCGATGTATTTGCCGGCGAAGAACACGAGCAGCGTTGGACTTGGAGGTTGTGTGGTTCGCTCGGAACGTTGGAGATACAGTGTGAGGGTGTATTGCGGTCATATAACCGGTATTCGAGTGGCGCGGCAGCCGGAGCTCGGCCAGTCTACAGCCCGATGTTTTGAGAAAGCCACGTTCGGCAATCGGCGACGTTAACAAAACACGATTGCTTTTGCGGTTGCCGTTCGCTACAGCCGGTTTAGGCAATACATATACCAAATTGTTTTTATGATACCTGCATATACGAATGCGGCACAATATTTATTTTGAGGCCAATTACTTCACTCAACCGGGACAAATTGATACGTAACTGTTAATGCTTTGTATACGAACTTAACCAACCCTGACTTTGGTGATTATCCAATTAGCATAAGCTTAAATAAGGACTAAATTACGGCCTTAACTTCAACGTTCGTGTTAGCCCAAATGTATGAAAAGGTAACATTGGTATTTGCTTCTATAACGGTGATTAAACAAAAAAATCGAAAGTGAAACAAGAATCGCTTGAAATACATAATCATATACATTAGTCTGGAGCAGACTTTGGAATATTATTAAAAAATGAGTTCCGCAAAAACTATAAATTTTACTGTTTTCGGAATTTTTCCTTTGATTGTGCTACATCTCATTGCTTCTTGCCAAATTTCATGATTTTAGCTCAACGAGAAGTATCTTTTGTTTGAGTTGACTTAAGATTTTTCCCTTACGAGTTTTTGGAATTAATTTCAACTTGATACTTCCTGAAAAGACAAGACCAATAACGAAGTGATCCTGTAAGAGTACCGTTTTTTCCTTTTCAGGTACGGAACTGTAAAAGGCTGAAAATTTAAATGTCGTTTCAATGTGATTAATTATTCTTGAGGTTCATGACAAGTTTATAGCATCATTGAAAAATGCAGTGCACTATTGTAATTCGAAATTGAAACTTTAGACTATGTAAATCTCATATATTTGTTTGTCATTATGGGATTTAAAAGGCACTTATTGCGAAAAAAATTCAGCGTGAAATAAAACAATCGAATTTTAATGGTTTGGAATGGTCACCAATTGTAAGTTATTGAACACGCGTGAATACATTTACAAAGCAATTTACATTTCGAGTATACTTCAAGTATGCGAATACCATGGTCTTTATTAACTTTTAATACTTTACTAACTGTGAAATGGTCCCTTATAAGTAACAACTTTTAGGTCCCTATTGCCTTAGAGAACGACCATAAGTCAAATTACTTGTTTGAGTCATACACATACTTCACCATTAATAAATATCAACCTGTATTATATTGATTTGTTTTGTTTGTTCGGGTTAGTAGCTAAGAATCATAATTGGCTGAAATTATTTTTATTTTTTTTTAATTAGAAGATGGTCAGTCATCTTCAATACCAGTGTGCAGCTTCTACTTTGTTCTGAACACTGTCTAAGTAAGTAGGTACCTACTGGCTTTTCAAGTTACATGAAGTTATAATTATTTAGCTGTTCATGAATGGAATTGTAGTAGGTTAGGTTCAACTCGTCTAAAATCAGATGGGAAGGCAAAAGTAACTATGTATTCGTAATATACATATACCTACGTCAAACAAATCGTGACAGAGAGTAAGTATATAAGATGCGGCGTCCCCGGTGGGTGAACCCGTCAAGGTCACTTCGAGGAAAGCCCACAGGGGTGTTCTAGGAATCTTTACGTTTCAACTAGATGTAAATTGGAATGTCAACAAACACTTTTAAATGTATTGGAATTCGATAGGCGCCTCGTTGATCAAACATAGAATACATTCGTAGCATATTACAAGTCAGTCTATTGAATAACGCTGTCCGTTCCAATTGATTGATTGTGTGAATTCATCATTTAACGCAATCAATAGCTCCACTTTTCAATCAGGATTTTTTAGCTTTTATCAAAATTGTGCCAAGTTCGGCAAAGTAAAAGTCGGTCTAGTTTTTTTATGTTGTTATATAGGTGGGAAGGTTTGTCAATGGTGAGGTCGGTGGCGATCCGGCACATAGGAGCGCCTCGTGGGCCTCAGGGGTAGAAGGTCCTGTTTTGCGTGCTCGCCCCGACCGTCGGTGGGGGTAAGTTTTTCACGAGGCCCTATATACCGCGACCACCCCGACTCGTACATAAGGTGGGCGGGCTGGGGTGGTTCGCGCCCGCAAAAGGGGCAAAATACGGCGTACTCTGGGCGCCCGTTCTATGTGGGTCAATGTCGGGAAAGCCCGTGTCTACCGGTGACGAAGTATGCACAACGAATCTGATCAACACACCCGTGACAAAACAAAGGATAAGGCAAAACCTCCCAAGAATATAGTAAGACCTTATTGCCTGGAAATAAGGTTCAAATTCAAAGAGAACGCACGCACGAATTGCAACTTCATACAATATCAGTCATTCTCAAAAACATTCATCTGCTTGGAATGATCAGTGATTGCAATTACATGTTATGTGATTAGAAACATAATTGTTTAAATGGCCTTTTCTCAAAAACATTCATCTTATTGAGCTGATCAGTGATTGCAATAAGATAATTATGTGATTAGAAACAGCATTGGTTATATAATGTCAAAATTGTATTTTTTTATTATTGATAGGCATACGTTTGACCACTTTGCCACCTGATGGTAAGCGATTTAATTAGCTTATTTCAGAAATGAACGTACTAGCGATGAATTGCTAGAATTACAGATCTGAGTTACCAACCCCATTCACATAAGTCGTGCCTTGCATAATCATTTTCAATGTTTTCAATAGTACTTTAGCATAGTTAGCCTTACTCGTTCGTGTGAAATTGATGCTCGTAAGTTTACCCGTATCATTAGCTGTTTCAGTTTCAATAGTGGCCAACTATTAGGAAATACGGGATGCATAGAAATTGTAGTATATAGGTTACTTTCGGACATGATTGAACAGTCTTTGAACCTAGTAAAGCTTCCTTATAGCGAATTTCGCTTTGAAAAAGGTGCCACCATGTACACACGGCTACACATCAAGTTATACATTTCCAGTTAATGCTGATCTCGCATTGTATAGGATTTCCGTACAATGAGAGGTCAGCTTATACTGGAAATGTATAGCTTGATGTGTAGCCGTGTGTACAGAGGCCAGCACATCAAGCTAAAACAATGTGTCAAATTTCTTTGATAGATTTTCAACTTTATTACAAAAGACTAAGGTTCATATTCAATTGGGAAACTTGTTCTAAGTAAGACTTACCAACAGCCGGTGACATGGAGCGTGAGCCACTGGAGCCTGTCGGGCTGGGCGTCGGCCTCAGGTGTGGTGTGGTAGCGCGCCCAGCGCCGCCGCTGCCGCCCGAGTCATTGCTGTTCTGACCGGTCAGATCCTGGAACAACACATTGCACAATTAATATTCAGCTATAGACATTGATGTGTCCAACCATGCGGGTAGACCTACAAGACGGTGGGCTGATGACATTATGCAGGTGTCAGGAAACGACTGGACAAATACAGGCAAGGAGAGGGATTTATGGAAAAAGATGGAGGAGGCCTTTACCCAAAAAGGGGTCCATATTTCAATAAAAGAAAACTAATCATACTAACAATATTCAATAAGTAAATATACTAATACTACTAACAACTTTAGAAATGGAACCTAGAAATATGGAATAAATGGCTTTTTTATTTATTTTTATTTATAGATATTGATGGAAACTAAAGACAGCCCAAAGAACATCAACATCATTCTACTAAGTCACATCACTGCAAGAAATTTATTCTAAGTGCTTAAGAACGAATGTGCTCAAGCATGATTCAGCTTAGTTAGGTATATCGAACAATAATGATAGTTTGCCGTACGTACATAAGTTCAAGATCGTGAACTTAGGATCAGGATAAAACCTAGAATTAAAATTAGTCCTTATATACAATTTCTTAAAACATAATTAGCTCTGAATTACCTTTTCATTTTAGTATTAAGAAAATATTTTATTTTTGTTTTTAAAATCTTTACCACACACTAGGAATTCCTCCTGTGACGTGGGTGCGTTTACAATAATATACACTCAAATACACAAATAGCCAGACCAGGAACCAAGACTAGAAACTGTGTACAAGTGCCTCTCTGGATGAAAATTTGACCAAGGTAGGTAAAGAGGACATCCTGCTTTGGTCAGATGTTCCTCAGATATAACTCTAACTTAAAAAAAAAACATTAAAAAAAAAGACAACCTTCAAAAAGTAAAAAATAACTTTCAATTGTTGTTTTGTATTGCCACTGACTTGCTTTCTTTTTCTTTCTTTTTTGTTAAAAATCGGATCATAAATCTCAGGATAATTGGTGTACATACATAAAAAAAATACCAAACAAATTGAGAACTTCCTCCTCCTTTTTGAAGTCGGTTAAAAAGTGCAATGGTGGTGTTTAATTTTGTGATTAAATTGACATTGAATCGTCTAATAATTAAGAGTTTTTTTTTTTGGTTAAGCATGTACAAAATTGAGACAAAATCCTGGGACAAGTAAGCATCGCAGGGATCAGAATAGCTATATATAAGCCAGAGACCTATTATTGTCTTACAGCAGAGAGAATAGAATAAAATATTCATTTATTTGCTCAGAATGTAGGAATTTAAAATAAGGTGGTTACAATAATATAAAGGAATCCTTGTACATTCTACCATGTTGGCATGCAAACATTGATGCAGTTCATCATCAAACATACTTAACATTAATACAACAACAACTACTAAAATGAATCAGCTGGAAAATCCGATACGGAGTAGTAACATTAATTCAATAGAGAATAGAGAAGGCCGAGCATTGATCACACGCTTGTTTAAGTCGGATTAGCGATTTCAGATTTACTTTAATTATAAGTTCAGGTTTCCTTATGATGTTTTCCATCACTGTTTCCAAAGATAAAATTAGAAAGTAAGTTTTGTATTGAAAAATTCAGTGGTACTTGGCCGGTATAGAGCCCACACCCTTATGCATGAGAGGTTAATCATAGTAAGAACCAAAATTGAAAAATTTTAAACCAATCCAAAAATACTGTGTTCAAGAAATATAAAATCAATGAAATAGCTTAAAGATTGGAGCACGTGTAAAACTACTTCATGAAACCCATCAACCACTGACGACCAAGATTTCAAAATGTTTATTGTTTTAAATTTTACTCATCCCAAAACGATGATTACTATCATCTAAAATGTTACGATATCTACATAGTTCAATTGTTAAAACGGACATAAAGTTCTAGCATTCATTCTGAGCACACCTTTACAATTTTCACATAACGCATAGGTTCATAAATAATCAAATGCTGTTAAGTTAAAGATCACTAACAGATGCTAATGTAAAAGGCAATCCTCATTTGCATAATCCACACGGCATAAAGTGTGCATTCTTGTGCCTAGGTGAGATGCCTTGACACTGCAACCTCGGCAGTTAAGAGCAACAATAGCACGCCGAGTCAATAGAGCACGGCCACTTGCGGTAATCGTGCAATAAAACAACGTACGGAATCTCCGCAAACAATGCGCTCGCAACCAACATCAAAATAAAAACAAATGCAGTGCGCCTCGCGCTAATATTAAAGTTGATGCAGATCATCTTTTGTACGGTAACTAAGTTATGTAACGAAAAGCAACAGTCGTTAAAGTACAATGGAACAACGAGTTATGCATAATAATGCAAGTTCATACGAACCCATAAAAGCTCACTCAACAAACTATTGTACACAGTTGACAATCATATGATAGTACGTACCGTTTCAGCGCAGTCAATGTTTGTAGCTCGTAAATCAATCAGTGGTCCTTTTCTATTACAACATTCAACGGTAAACGCGATTAGAGCGAGCTTAGAGCGGACGAGAACAACTGTGCAACGGACGCGTAAATGTTAAGCTTTTTCAAAGTTAAAATCGAGTCGTATTATAGAGAGCGGCGACGGTGCAACGCGTTCTCAACGTTCGAACGGGCTCGACGAGGCAACTCACCGACCCCCCGCTGTCGAGGTTAGCTTGCCTGCGAGAGGCTCCGGCGTCGATCAGACGAGTCCGGCCGGTGGGGCGGGGCGCGGGGCGGCGGGGAGCGCGATAACTGCGGCGATGTTTTTGCCCAGCGCTCCAGCTCGCTCGCTCGGCGCACCAGGCGCGTTCTTCATTTCGTACAGAGTCCATTATCTCTAAGTCCGTCCCTCTCGCACTCGTTGCGCGCTTCGTCGCGCCTCGCCGCACCGGCCGCTGTTTTATTGCCAGCCGACGATTTTAACGTGCGCTCGCAACGTCCGCCGGAGCACAAAAGTTTTTATGGAAATTTCATTCCGAATGCGCCTCGCTCGCTTGCTCACTCGGGAACGTCAATATAAAAGCACGATAACGAACGGACGAGTCAATTAATTATTATTGTTGGAAGCTGTCGGGACGTGCTGGGCGGCTCTATCTAGATACAGTACCGGCTGTAGTGTTTTCAGATGTATACGGTACACATCTAGTAGGTATACAGTATATCTGGTAAATTGGAAGCGAAATGATTTGACACGGGCCATGTAAGTAGACAAGACGAAGTGGCCGTTTGATAAAAAGACACAAGATTATTATAAAAACGTTAAGAGACATAGAAAAAAGGAAATGAACAGACCAGAGCTCATGATATTGAATAGAATGATTGACTAGGTATTAGAAGTCAAAATAACGTATTGAAGGTGTAGAAATAGTACTACTGTTCGGTAGTCTAGACAGGTTCAGAGAAACAAAATATTATTTGCACCTTAAAGCACAACAAAACAGGAAATATTGGCATCTATATACTACATTCAGTATAAAGTGTTTTCACACTTCCTGATATAAATTATATTATTAGTACACCCGCTGAAAATGAAACATTTTGAGGCAAAAAGTTAAGAATAAACTTGAATGAACTCGTCATAAAACCGGAAAGTTTTAATTACATCTAATTCTTAGAAGATATTATGACTTCCAATTAAGATCTAACAAAACATTGATCAGCTGTTTGAGTGATTGGACTACGTAGATTGCGATACGTCAGTCGAGCACGAACGAACGAGATCGGCTTAAATTGACCGACTGCACTTGGCCCAAATCCCGACGCAAATAAACACAAAATCGCTCTTGTTGGTGTGTCTACACAATGTGTGGAGGCTGCCAGCAGCACGGTAAATAGAGGGACTAACGCAACCGCACAAACCTACGTAGCCTACGTACCTTATATAGGTGAGGTGCAGTGGGAACGAGGCGACGACGATCATGAAACCCGCTATTGAGTCGAGAGAAACGCTCACGTGGGCCCGACTAACAATGTGCGGTACTTACATACTTATACGGGATTGCTAAAGTACAAAGATTTTGCTTAACAACACTACGCTTTCCAGCATCAGAACCAAGGTGAGGTTCGGTACGCATAAGATGTAATAATTTTATCCTTCTTTATAAGATTCAGTTGCATCTTACCTCTAGCTAGGGTATTTTTATCATATTCATTAGCTTTATTAGAACTTTATCTCTGGTCTTTCAAAAAGTTTGTTGAGTGTTGCAAGTACAGGTACCTATAAGTATCTTTTCCTAGAAATGATCTTGAAAAAACCTTGGTCATGTAACAATAAATGGTGAGTCATCTTGCAGCCAGGGCGATCGCAATCGGTTATCGCGTCTCATATCGATATTACGTTCATTACTGTCCGCGCAACACAATAAATAGTTAGATATTCATATTAATATCTGATAGGCTAGGTCAGTGGCACGGGAGCCACGCTCATGAGTGACGTGCGCTATAAATAGTTTACTAGTGGGCGTTGAAGCTTGTCTTAACAACCGCAAAACCCCTGGCTCGCAGTTCTCCGCATCATCAAACGTACTCCTAACGTGTATACGCTTCATTTTACTCGCTATTCATTGCTATTGAATGTTAAGACGACAATAAAGTCGAGTTACGAGTTAATAATATTCCGTTTGAGTTTTACTTCCATAAAAGATTTGACAGAAACTGAACTAATTTGGTGAGTTTATTACGTTAGCAAATAAAATCTTCAAAGACCGATGATAAAGTTCAAATGTGTAGAACCAATCAAGGAATTTGAAGGTCGATGACGTTATCGTAAACCCACTTTCCTCATTTAAAGTAATAACAAAAGTATGATATCAATGTCTTATGAGACATGTCGAGATTAATCGGCGTAAATGCGTTACAAGACCATTCAAGAGTTCGTCGACCGGCGTGCGAAAATGTTGTCGTAAATAAATAATTCACAAGGCTAGTGTTCTCGGTTGGGGCACGTGGTGCCGGCCACGTGTAGTAGGTACGTAAACATTTACATTACATAACCGGCTCGTCATCGACGACCGCGCGCTATTGAGAGCGAAATGCTGTGCAACTCTTACGAATCGTTGCACCGTACACCAACTTACCCCGCTCCAATACGGCGCTTTTCCACTCATTTGTCATGAGAAATTGGTGGATACTCTAATCGAAATTGAACAAATTGTAGCGTTTTCATCAAAAACAATTTTCTTCTAAAAACACAACGTCAAAATATAAGAACTCAACAAGTCCTTCATTATGATCAGGACCAAGGGCGTGCAAATGAAAGGTAAACAAGAGGGTGCTCTGTGATGTTTTGTATAAGGACGGGTAGTGCGTAGTGCCTGGATTGCCTGGCCTACAATAATCTTACACGTATCGTACAATTATATACAACGAACCACGTGTAGCGGGGGACAGTGAGAAGGTCGCGACCCGTTCCCACCCCACACCTTTATTCGTTCAAAGTAAATTTGCATACGTATGTCTACAGTTTCCGATCTACGTTGAGCTCTCCATGTGGCAGAGATGAATCACTATGCCAACACTGCAACATTGAGTCTCTGATATTCTCCGAAAAACTTGTCGGTAGCATTGCCGTACAAGCAATATAAGCATTTGAAAGACATAGATATGGTAGGTTTACGAGGAAATGTTGTACATACACATTTGTATACCCACCCATCTATTTGAGCGGACTGGAGGAAGAACATGTTTTCGACAATTCAGAGCTCTAATTTAACTTATTTTAGCAAAAAATTGTGTCCCATCGCATAATCCAATCCCATAATACGTGGTGAGTTTGCTAGTATGGTAGGATCTAGAGCCGAAAATTATTTCCCATTAGCCGCAAGTCAAATAACTAAATTCCATAAAGGAATAATAAATTTGTAAAAATCTTATCGGAATTAGAATGGTCGACGAGAATGAGAAAGATGGCAAAAAGTTAAACTTGGGTTAGAAATGAGTCTGCTTATGTGTGAGTGTATTTGTGTAAAATAGACGGTTCCGCAACGAAGGCAAGTGGTACACACTTTATTGAATGTCTTTATAGGCCACCTGTTACTCGGGTCGGTGTCGGCGAAACAGCTGATCGGGCTCGAGCGAATTATTATTATTGTTGTCGGATGTCGGCTCTGGCTTATTTATTTGTGACGAAGGGGGTTGAAGTGAGAAGGGGGAAGCGACGCCGATGCTCAACTTTCCCCGCCAACTTCTACTATTGTTCGATTGTAACGTGATGACGTAGAGCGCCGAATTAATTAAATATACATCGGGATAGTCTTCATGTGGGGATCGTGAAAGTGGACAACAGTTGAGCCAATAAATACTTCTTGAATTTCAAAGAAAACAATAATAATAAGATTTTGGTTGAAAAAGTAACCAGTCGTGTTTATCGCGTGGTTCATCATACTTCAGTACTTCACTATCAGCACATTTCCTAGATCCAGGAATGGTTGTATTATCAGGCGTCAATTAGATTCACCATGATATGATAAGACAATTATGTTCTGGCCTAACCTGGTTCGAACGAAACACATTGTGTATTAGGTTTTTGTGTCGTCTACCGTGATTCAAATATCCGACCATAAAAAAAACAGGATCAACACTCAAGTATGTTTTTAAGAACATTTATTTTAATGTGCTAATGAAGTGAAGACACTATGTCTTTTTTATTTTCTCACGAGCTCTGATAACTAAGAATTTTAGAATATTTTTTGCCATACTGGTCTCTTATTATTAAGGCTGTCTTTAGGACAAAAACTTAGACAATTAGTTTTCATGTTAAGATAGAAGTCATGACTGCCTAGTCTTTCTCAACTATGTAAGGGTCGTTCCAGTTTAGAAAGATGCAGCTAAATACTCAGTATTTAGCTGCATCGAGCGTGTATTCGATTCGTGACGAAAACTTCATGTTTTCGCGTTTTGCCCAGAGCAATATCGTAATGATGTGAGCAGATTATTTAAAGACAATTACAGTTTTAGAAAGATTAAGTCTTGCTTTAGGGAACTACAGAGTAAAAGTATAATTTTTAATTATGGTTTTTTAAAGCGAAGACAATCCTTTCATAGCGTTTTACGAATATAGACGTCAAAGCCATTACAGCATACCAAAATATTATGTTTTATATGCGTTTTGCCAACAGGATATACAGTCTCAAAGTACATAACAGAGCCAAAATTACGAAAATATTACTATTAGATATTAAAAACAGTATTAAAAAAGTACAAAATCGGTTCAGTTCAACAATTTTTTTTACCAGTATTTAAATTAAAACATGACTGATATATATTTATTTTATGAAAATAAAGGTTATGTTCAATATACACAATTTTTTCAGTTCCTTGTACGAACTCGTTTATTTTAGACAATTATTTTAAAAAGCACTATAAAACCTCGAGCTCTGTCGTTTGCCGATCAATTTCAATGATTCGTGCTTATTTCGTGCGTATTTTTTTTCTGATGCACACAAACAGACCATTGTATTGGACTAGCGTGTGTCAATGCTGCTACGCCGTTCTAGCAATCGTTTGGATTTTGAGTTGCGCTAAATCGAATACGCGCCCTTAACATGAAGCGAATGTATTCGCTTTTGACTACCGCTACCCAATAACAAGGTAAAATTAACCCTCAGTAAGCCTGGTTGCCTAGATTTCGGGCTTCTGAACTCACTACCCATAACGACTGTCAAAGATGTTCGACTAACAACCGGTAACAACGACTTCACGAGCTTTCAATTTTTTTTTTTTTTGGGAACTGCCCGCCTCATTATTCCCAAACCACTGCGAGAGCTTTCAGATGCACGGCGAGGGTTTGAGTATATAACGGATGACCCATGCATTCACGGACCGATATTGTCAAGCGTAACTTGACCTAAATTGCTGGCCCCGTGCGGCTGTTAATATTTAGCCCTTGAGTTTTGTTAAGAAATTAATGAAAAAGATCTGCGTAAAAAAAGTAACGTTCATATAACTCTGCTAGGTATGAGGGACACATCATTCAAAGGAATAAGCCGAAGATACCTATAAAACGGAAAAAACTGTTTCCGCGACTGTCGTTATAATGATTAGGATAATATCAATGTCGTAATAAACATACAATGTAACTTTAAATTCTCTTCTACCGCATTTACCTTGACATGATACGTGTGTAGCACTTATACTTCTGGGAAGCTATGAATGCTTATAAGTGCTGGAATTCTAGCAAATTGTAGAGCAGATAGCTATTTTGTATTATTAAGGATAGCACAACTAGGTATCTGGTTGATACCATTCATTTGACACATGGGCCATTTAGAAATCTTTGGAGTGATAAAATTGTCAGTCGAAGTCTGCATTTTATGTTTTTACATGCAGAGAATCCCGTTAAGAAGTTGCTTGATAGATGTGCAAAAACAGCATAATATACCAATACAGCGACGAAGGAGGTTCAAGCCATGATATTACTACGCAGCTACTAGCCACACGGACAGCAAATATAATCACCGACCACGTCATGTTTTTTACCAAATGACATGTTTCGTAATGACTGTTTACGTGCAAACCCCAATAAGGTATACTTACAAACCAGGTTTGAAATTACAGTGTGCTAGGTAATGAGTTCGTGTTTTGTAAAATTATCATTGCCCGAATACCGGCCAGTCAATTTAAACTAGAACAAACCAAATTGGTTTGGAAACTGATATGTGGCTAGTCTGGCTACTAAACATAAAACAATAAAGTTTTGAATTTCCAAGACTTCAGGATTTTAAATTGTTACATTTGTTGTATTTGAAATGTTGGGAGCTTTAATGACTTTGTTTCATCACGGTAAAACAAAAAATATCAAAGACAAATAGTTTTTAAGTGCTCATTGGCTTCACACAAAATGTTATTGAGTAGCCGTTAACTTTCAGATGTATTTGAGTGTCATTTTACTCAATAATGTGTTGACTAACATGATACGAACTACTGATAGTTGGACATTTAAATAAGGATCAATGTCACACAAAATTGTGTCGGCTACTGCAAATCAGAAAAAAACGATAAGAAATAGCACTTCACGCATTTCTTAGACATATCAATCAATAAGACTAAACAGAAAAAAAAACAAGAGGGAACAATGTGAATGTCCAATTAAACGGAGCTCGCACACGTCATCGAAAGGTGTTTCCCGAAGAACGCGCACACACACACACATGGACGATCAGCTGACTGCTCCGATTTTAACCCACACCACTGAACAGACTGTTAGAGAACATAAATAATGACGGCCCACCTACCTAGCTATACGTAACACACATCGTATAATTTGTATGAGCCACCGACGGAAGAGGAATGTGTGATACGCCAACGTTTTCTCCGCCATTATAGTTTTTACAAGAAGACGAATAAAATCGACGATTGATCTACCTGATTGGTGGCAGTTAAGACTTTATGCAAGTGAACTTGTCGAGCGTGAGATCGCATTAAATAATCAGAAACGCATACAAGCACTACGAACACATGCGCGATGATAACAATGCTCTTTAGTAATCACTATAGCAAGAATATTGACGGGCTTTTTGCATACGTTAGTAATATGAACAACAAAAGAACTATGAATGTAAAGGAGGTCTAGTCAGAAACAGACTCAAAATTAATCTTCTAGGTAGATTCACAGATGTAACAAAGAATGAAAGCATGAAAAAATATTATAACTTTATGAGTACCGACACAACAAGAACCGCGACTACACTTGAATTTTCGTTTTAAATTCCTATTTAAGGAGAGTCCACAAAATATACCTATGAAATGGGTAAATATACAAGTCGTTTTTTCATAACTACAATATGAATTGTGTTTAATTATGAAGTTAGATCAAAGAGCTGCCATTAGCATGGCTTTATTCAAAGATCAATTTCAAAATATTCAAAATATATTATAGACAAGTTTTCTAAAATATACTTTATCAGTAACATGAACCCAATAAAAGTATAAACCTTATTTTTTAGGGCAAGGTAAGATTATGCTTCCTTTTAGTAAATTAAGCAGACTATCTATGAATAAAGTTAAGAATGAATAATTGAGAATGGTTCAAAGGTTCAGTGTTATATGCTTGATGGATTTTTGACAAATTACTGTGTCGTTCGTCATTCCATGTATAATGTAGGGGATTTTGTTATAATATTTTATAATATTGTGTCGCGTAATTTAAATAGTAACAGGTAGTTGTCCCTATTCTATCACTGTATTACACTTTTTAAAGTCTCTTCTCTTCACTACAAATGAACGAATATTGTGCTGCTCTCCTGATGCTGTTACATGGTACATTATAAATACGAAATTCAAGACAATTATAAAATTGGTCCTTGTTTACAGAATGCTGTTTTGGCACATTACAGCTATTTAAATTGAATTTGAATCAAATTTAAGATATAAGTAATAGGTACGTTCAAAATTTTATCATTCACTTTCATTTATTATAAAAAATATATATATTGTGAAATAAGCTTCCAATTTTCAACAGAGAAGGAATACGGAGCGCCGCCGTACAAATACGCCTACATGGTTGCCGACGGCAAATGAAAAGCGGCGAGTAACCAGCAGGCAAAACATGATCAAAATGCAAGCAAACAGCTCATTGCTGTGGTATTATTATGTATTTTAGTATTATAATGCATTAAATACATTTTTTTCTGATATTAATTACTTCCAATTATTATTCAAGTATTATCACCGCCCTTTGATAGTTCTGACATAGATCCATCAAACTATGCAGTACTTGAATTTAAAGCAAGTCAAAGCAGTCGCCGGTCATATGATAATAAAAACAAACATCTAGCCGCTCCGCCACAAAATAGAACTGAGTATTGAGCCAACGCACACACAGGCACGGAGGCGGTCGGATGTCACGCAAACACTGACAAACTCAGCATCGGCACACCCACGCACACAAGTACAGTAGATAAGAATCGTCCCATTTTACATTGAGTCATGCGGCCGCCGCGATACTTACTGTGTTCGCAGGCAGCCTTATGATGACAGCCGTCTTGAATCCTTTTCTTAACTACACCGAAGTACAAATTAGGGCGAGCTGCGCACATGCACTTCTCACACACACACACACAAAGGAATATTACGAATGTTGAAAAGTTGTCAATTTTGCTTTACAGCAAAACGTACCGAATCATCGACCGGCGCCGGTAATAGGAGCGGTGCCGGGACGAAGGCGGTGGAAGCTAGCAGAGAGCGAGAGCCTCGTGTGGAATATTGTACGTTCGATTGCGCTAGCAGTGCGCGCGTTTCAGTTGGCGCACGGCGACTGGCGCAGGCGAGGCGTGCGGTGCGACGAAGCGGGCGGGCGAGCGATTTCACCGGGCTGATATTGCGACGGCACGCCGCTCGCTACGACCCATATGTATAGCTACAACGAGCGAGGGCACGCCAGCGAACCTCGAGCGGGGGGTCGCCGAGCGCCGAGCTGCACGCACTCAACCAACTATCCAACTCAACCAGTTATTTGTTCGCCTCAGCCAACCATACTTTGTACCGAAGGCACGTAACAACTTTTTGTGATACATTCAGTTATTATTTATTCACTTGGAGTCTTCGAAACCTATGAATTGTTCAAAAAGAATAACAAAGTACCGATCTTACAAAAAACACAATGAAGATCTCTACCACGAAAGCCGTTTAAAATAAATGTAGCAAACTTCTCTGGCACACGAGGAATTATAAAGGTTACAGTTTACAAACACTACTGTATTATAATGCTATTCATTAAATCTGTGTGTGTGTGTGCGCGAGTGTGTGTAGAATATAGATACAGCCGTAAGCTATTATAAAATGAAATTGTTCATATACACACAAACGCGATACTGTTGAGTAAATATGAGATCGTAGACTTATCATTGATAATAATGAACAGAATCGCTTATCAGTTATTAACATAATAAGAGATTATACAATTCACGTTACCACAAATACACGCAAAATCACAGTCGTCTGTGATACACCTCATAACACTAATCAGGAAATATTGATTGGACTGCGCGAGCCAATAGTAATATTATCATCCATATACTACATCTCATTACTGTCGCAGTGCAAACAGTGATGGCCTATTGGGAATGCGGGTCAATGCATATGCGCAATGTGTCCGTTTCATGACATTATGTATTGTATTTGTATAGAGTGCTACATAGACGCCACTATCTCTATTCATTCGATGATAGTAGCTATCATGTGAAATGTTGCCAAATTAGGAAATCAGTATAAATTTCTGCAGAATGACAATAATGACGTTAAGAATATGTCATTTTCAATTATAATGACGCGCGTAGGGGAAATATGTGCCAACTTTTTTCGAACGTAACAGTTGTGTCATGTGAAGCTGTGTGAATCCATTAGCGTCGTGTATCGAGTGTGGTGAGTGAGTAAAACTACAATAAACGTTCAATCGAGGAGCTAAAAGAAAAAAAATAATGGTTGTAGCCTGCTTGATTGAACACGGCGCCAACGACGCCTCTCTGCGGGACTCCCGACTAGACGCCTGATGGTCTACGCAAAACCATAACTTTACATCACAGTTCAAATTCTCTTGTAGCGTCATTCCACGCTCCTATTTTTATTGCTATGTTGACAAATAAACTCTCGTCACGAAGGCAACGTAATGTTTACTGAACTGGTAAACACTTATTTTAACGAAGTTTTCAATCATTCCCACATGAAACGAAAAAATCAAAAGAATCATGATCAAGAAAGATTCACAAGATAGAACTGAATGAGGGATTTATGATAGTTGAGTTCCTTCTTAATACTGGAGAGTTAAGTTGAAAACTGCAAAGAAGGAAGGCTTTGTTTTTTAGTGTTCGGAAGGAACTTTTTGCTATCATTGTCATAATATTGATAAAACCTATTATCCGAACCCGAGCACAACAAAAAAAAAA
The DNA here is from genome assembly GCA_947361185.1 of Charanyca ferruginea. NCBI lineage: Eukaryota > Metazoa > Arthropoda > Insecta > Lepidoptera > Noctuidae > Charanyca > Charanyca ferruginea. The sequence goes on along the minus strand of OX376077.1, from coordinate 14,179,493 downwards.
CAGTTCTTACAATCCTTAGTAAAAACACGTATACTTAAGTAAAAATAAAATATTTCTGAGCCTTACTATGTCAAAATGAAAAAAACTGGCCAACTGCGAGTCGGACTCGCGCACGAAGGGTTCCGTACCATTATCTACAACATTAGACATCGAGCAAAAAAAAGAGCAAAAAGTTCTTAAGATACAGTCCGGTGACAGACAAGACAGACGGACAGACAGCGAAGTCTTAGTAATAGGGTCCCGTTTTTACCCTTTGAGTACAGAACCCTAAAAAAATAGTGTAATAATATTGTATGATGCCAACGAGATCCACGACGATTCAGCATTGTTACGGCCAAAAGTTGATACAGGTCTGACTGTCTCATGTCTGTTAGAAAATGTTTACGAGGCAAAAGGAAAAGTTTCAAGTAAACTTCGGTTTCGTCCAATTTAATGCCGTATATTATGTAGTGAAAATACCCGTATATCCATGGTTGCATGTGGTATTCTAAAATATCAATAAAAGCTCCAACACGGCGTGTATTGCCAGATATATTTCAAAAATGTTGAGTTATTTTCGAGACTGAGGAAAATATGTAGAGGGTGAGGCGGCACCTCGCAGGCGGATTTATCGTTAATTTCGATATGGAAACCTGTTCTGTAAAGTGGCGGTCCGACCGAGCCGGGGCTGCATAGTCAACCCGCTCCGCAAAATAAAAGAAATATGTTTTAGTGGGTTAGCAAGCGTGTTTACGATCGGATTCCTCGGGCCTGATTATGCCGCCATTAGTTACATAAGCAGCCGGGCGGCACCGTAATTAGACAATTTGTCTTATAGCCGATAATGTCATAAAATATTTCACAAAGGATCATTGGCAAATGAAACTTTAACTATATTAAACTAAGCTATTATGGTGCACGAAATGGAGGTTATTTTTTTTAACAGTTACCAACGATAAAAATTTGACTGCTCCTCAAAACCCCTATATACAACGATCGTTCAAAATTTTATCTTTACTATACTTTCCGTGATTAATATCCTAATTAAGCTGATTGATTCAATCAGCTCGATTAGAATATAAATTGTTATACTATGCAGTATTATAGTGTCCAATAACATTTTACTAGTATACATATAAAAACGAGGCATCCGATGCACAAGAAATATACACGTGGCGCCATCTGTCGAGCGCTGCGCGAGGCTCAGACCGGATGCCAGACCAGTTTAGTAGTGACATCGAACACCTGCATGCACAACCGACACCACTGTTCTGCCTACGTATTTTGTTTTGATAAAACCATCGCTATCGCAGGTGAACTAAGCAAAATATTTAAACCTCTGTGCTATGTTACAATAACCAGATAGTTAAAAGAAAAGATTATCAATTAAGTTACGAGTAACAATTAGCTATAGATATGGGAAGAGGGAAGAAAACTGCGTTGACTATAACAGGAGCCCATAGAGGTTATATGGACCGGATTATCAACGAAATAGATCTCTATAAAGGATACTTGCAACGTCCATAAAAGTAAAAGCAGGAGACGATCGTTTTAATAGTTAATCGATTCAATGTCAGTATGGGAAGTTCCGAATTCTGGTCAAACATAGTTCAGGACTATAGAAAAGCCTACTCTTCCTCTTTTCGATGGTTATAATCCTTAGTTCCTTACCTAAAAGCTTAAAGAAACAAGTGACTGAAAGCAACGTTTAATTTGCATAGCAACGGTCCGCATGCGTGAGACATTATTTATTTTTTATGTTTTGTATGTATATGCGTGGAGCATCCTTGTGTCCTTGTTTGGCGAAACAATACGCGCTTGTTACGTAAGTTTAAAAGACGCGTCAATGGCATCTCGACCCTGCCTCTGTTCTCGTCACTGACCCACATTACTCACTCGCTACACGCAATAACAATAACGGTAAACTCATTCATTACATAATATTGCACCGTCTGTGATTACGTTACAATAACGCGCATAAATTAACATTCGTTTAATAACACATAATAGTAATCGTTTCTATAATTGATGTCAACAGTCAATTTTTGATTGAATATCATGGATCTTCAGAAAACTGAACTGTGCTTACTATTCCATAATAGTAGTAGTAGTAGTTCTATTTCTTGGAATGTTCTCTAAAATATTATTATGCTCTGTTGTTACGATTTCAGACTTTCTTCAATTGTTTTCAAAGTATAACAGTTCCCTATATATCTAATATAAAAAAATCTCGTGTCACAATGTTTGTTATAGAGCTCCTCTGAAACATTTTTTTGTGTATATTTGGTCGGTCTGAGAATTGGTCGTAGGATATATATTTTTTTAATTTATATGGCATCATAATAATCATAATAATTTTGTAAGCGCTTATGATTAGCACTTGGCCAAGTAAAAGTTAGGCATCAGGTAAAGTAAAAGTGTACGGTTTTTATACGGATCGATTGGCCATGGTTAGGCTACGCTTGCCTTGTGGATGCATCCATTTGATACAGAGACCCCCTCCGTGCCTCGAAAAGCACGTAAAGCAGTTTATCACCTTAGGCCGCATCATCACTTAAGATCAGGTGAGTTGCGGTCAAACGTAAGCTTATAACAATATAAAAAAAAGATCTCCGACTGTCTTTCGCATTCGTTATGGGTAGTCAAAAGCCATAAAGTCTAACAACCAGTCTTTCCAAGTAACTCGTCGTGTTACCCAGTAACTGGGTTGTGAAGGTTAGATAGGTAACAAAGGTATTCAGCTGCATCCAGTTAGACTGGATGTCGACCCTAATACAGTTGGGTAAAGGCTAGGCAGATAAGCACTTTCCAAATAATAATAATAAACTATTCAGTATTTGATGTCCCTTGATCTCTTAGTCGCAAGCCCGACAAAAAACGTGGGGACCTGGCTTCGTATCCCAGGTCCGATAAAGTGTTATTCAGTTTTTCTATCAGTCCAAAGTTTGGAAGTTGAAAGTGAGATTCTCGTGCCCTGGAAAGTTCGTAAAGAAGTTGACCCTGCGCCTGATCTCTCCCCGATGGTGTCGAATTGCCGTCACATCTACTATAGTAGTGAGGGAAGCAAGAGTACCTGTTTTTGAGGCGATACTTGTGCAGTATTATATCTCCTGCGTAATGCGATTGGCCGCCCAAAGTGGGCATACACTTACAGTATATGTTTACACATTTCATACAGGTACATAAATTCATCGCCTGTAGAAATACTTTACAGATGATATTATTAAAAATACTCAGTCTTTAATCATGGTTCCAGGTTCTTTGTATGTGACATGTTAATCTTTTATTAGATAAAAAGGTATTATTCGTTTGGCCGTATGAGAAAATATTGAAAACGTAGATATTTAAGAGATTATGAACACTTTACAACTTCACGTTTGTTATTATTGACAAGCTTGTGAATTATATTTATGATATACGATAGGACACAAACAAGCGAATGGAACGTTTGAGACGCCTATCATGATAAGCTACAATTTTATATCATAAATCATCGCCATTTGAAATGACACGTGAATGTATTTATATATTGTTAGCAATAAATGGCTTGCATAAAACTTGCTTTTCTCGAAGGATTACACGCCAATCGCAACAGAATATCAAAATCTACACACACACACACACACCAGACATCAGTAATTTTTTCGAACTGGACACGAGTGATTTTTTTTTTCAACTCCGCTACCGTACTCTTCTGAAAATAAAGTAACAGAAATATCATTTTCCAGCTAATATTAAAGTAGTGTGGTAGTGAAACGATGACAAAATTCTGAGTCGGTGCTTAATACTACTATCCCACCTTTCCGCACTGAACTACATTCTAAATCTTCATTCTGTTTCTGTGGAACTTACGAGGTTCTATATCATTCAAAACGTCCCGTATAAATTCTTTCGCGATTTACGCACTGACAAGGGTGACGATTTATGAGAGTAAAAGTAGAAAATATTCAATCCCAATAGTTCTGGACCATGGATCATGTTAGGCCCTGCGCCCAAACCTAATGAATGATGTAAGTGCATGTGGTTCCTGGTCATTATAGATATTGTTTTCTTACTACCAAAGCATTGTTTATAGTCATTAGAATACTAATAATGAATAGACAAATTAGGAAGTCTATTGAAATAGAGAAAAAAAAGCACATAATGTAGTAAATAAATAAACAAGATTTTAGGTGTCAAATTTGGTTGAGCAACGATTGGGGATCGGTATTGTATTGGTTTCAAGGCATCACTTTAGGGGGTCCGCTTCTTGGTTCAAAATAAACTTTACTCACGCAGCCAGTATTCTTTTGGATGGTGCTTGTACTTATGTGAAGATCGATCCTCTAAACCTTAAGGATTTTACGAAATCACATATTTTACTAGAAGCATGGTTTGCTACTTCAAAACAAGGGACGTAGTAATACAACTTCATTATGTTTAACTTTAGACGCCCACTGCTAGGCATAGGTCTCCCCAATGGGGGTTCATGTTTGGTCGATGTAAGTTGACGACCGCAGTAGCAGTGTTACGGTACTCAGAAGGACGCTGCTGCCCATCCTCTGGTCAATATCCTTCTGTCGCGTTCTACGACACAAACGAGTAGAACCACATAGATTAGACACCTACCACCACTAGTTTTATTACAACTTGTTGTAAGATGATGTAGCATAATTCCGACCTGCTACGTAGATAAATAAAAAGGGTCAAGCACAGAAGTTTCAGTCAACTACGTGACGAAGGCCTTCGACAGTGTCACCGTTACACAACAAAGATAAGGCGAGGGATTAAATAGCGTGCTAGATGAGTAAACACGTCACGCTTAATATTTATAGCGTTGAGAAGTGCCGAAACATTGAATGAACTTTTCTTTTCGTGACGAGAGAAGTGGGCGTGTGTGCGTGTCCCGGTGTCGATGTAGGCCACTGCCAAGGTCGAATGTTTAATATAAAGTCTGGCGCCGGGACATTAAAATGGTCGGGCCCTCCCCGGACCCCCCTTATCCCCAGCCGGCGGTCGCAATCGTTGCACTCGTTATTTATTATCTGGAGGCATCCCCCGCTCATGAACGCCTTCAGTCTTCGGTACCTACACATTTGTAAATGTATAGATAGAACGTCGGCGGCACCCGAGTACGGTGTATCGACACAATAATGAATTTAATGAAACACGGATTTCGTAACGTGAGGGATCCGGAGAACAGCTGACGCGACTCAATTACCGACACCCTGACCTTATTGAATTGAGTGACGAAATTCGCATTAGATTACTGTGAATAGATGTAAAACGTAGGCGTGATCGCTTAGAAGGTCTTTATCGAAAGAAGAAAACCGTCAGAGGATCAACGTCACAAGACGTAGTTACGGTAACGCAATAAATGTACCGAGTAAATATTGATGTTCACAAACAACATACGTAACATTGTTTTACATATGAATGAGTATAAGTGAATGAATACAAGGGTAAAGTAGTAGACGTTTAAGATACTTATTAATTAAAGCAGGGATTTGGAAGTAATTGAACATTGTTTTACATTCAACCATCTCTTAAGATGTTCGTGACCAATATGTAAAAGGTTTAAGCTACACGAATCTGGTGTTGCCGGTCGATTGTAGGTATGACGACGCAGAGCGTGCTCCCGAGAAACTTAGAACTTTCGCTTTCGAACAAGAAACGTTTGGTTACTGTGGCTCAACAACTCTATAAACACACATACAACTTACACAAAACATAGATGGATGCAGCGTGACATTCACCTACATTCGATATATGTAACGGTTGTTTTCTGAACATTGAAATATCTTGAATGAATGAATGAATACAAACATGAGTAGACACATACATTAACCCACATAAAAGTCCATAATTATTAAATCGTCTGGTAAATGTTGGGGATACCCCGTTGGACGGATGCCAACAGGAAGGGGCCATCTTTAAATAAATTCAGAATAATAATGCGTTCAAACGCCGTGGATTGACAGCAGGTTGAATTTTGACATTCCACCACTATGCATTACTGTCTTGATTTATTCGAAGGAATAAGAAATGAATCAATCTCGTATCAAAATTTCAAAACATAAAAAACTGTTGTTCGCGGAGCTACATAAAATGCTAGAATGTTCAGCATGAAGTGAGGCTAGGTATGCATGAGTCGTTTAGAGTCTTGGTCACGAATCAGCGGCGGAGGCCGAGGCGTGCCCGCCCATCGCAATCAGATGACATCATGCTGCCGCCACGTACTCCAATTCACTAAATGACCCTTGACTGCTTGATGCAACTGTGTTGCATTCAGGCGGCTGTGGCTTGCTATCTATGTATAAGCCACAAGTGAAAACCATCAAGCTTCTCATAAGAACGGGCTCCAACGACATGCTAAATTTATGTTATTAGCTTTTTAAACGTTACCAGGAAATATTTTTCGAAAGAGTGTGTGCAGAAAGATACGGGTCACGTTGGCTTAGCTTCGGTGTCGTCAGAGGCGCAGGTCGCAAAACGTCACAAAGCAGTCAGTGATTGATGGTTGCGGTGACACTCGTTACGTCAGCTGCCGGGGGTCGCGGGGTCAATGCCGTCACGATTACAATAACCGACGGGATGTAATAATAATCATCCAGCTGAGCGGTGTTTATCGTCTAGGTATTACTTTCGCGATAGGATTGCATGTTTTTTAGGTTTAAATTGATTCACAGCTTCTTTGTCGTGTTACAGATGGAACAGTGAGAAATTAATGAATGGTTTGTGACAGCACGGCATAACTTTCGCCGAAAGTTACGAAGCAATATTGTTTAGTTTATTAAAATTCATAAAACAAGGAGGGTGGTCTCAGGTTATGCATTACGACCACCCAGCACGGTGGCTGTTCGACCCCATTCTGAAGGCAGGGTCGGTGCTATAAAACGACACGGTCGCTTTTACGACAAACATCTACAACACACATCCGCATATTGTAACGTAATAACGATCCGGTAAAGGTCTACGATACGATGCGAACTCGAGTTATTCAAGTATTCTATTGACTGAAAACAAACCTATTGAATTACATTAGATCCGATCCGGAGAAAGAAAACTATACCGTCTTACGTTTTCATACAATGGCAACGAGCTGATGTTATTTATATAGCCGAGCCGTCTCGAGATGTACCTATTCCTAGATAGAGTGAATAACGAAAAGTTTAAGAATCTTTTCTGTGTTGTTATTTTGATAAAAAGACAATGTTCCCACGGATATAGCCTTGGATTTAAACTATGCTCAATTATATTTGACTGTGCCGGCAACTGCTAGCAGACATGTCATCAAGTAGAAGGTTCCAGGCTTGAAGTATTTACTTTGCCTCTTCATGTTTGTTTAGATGATCAGAGATGATATTGATCAATTGATTAACTGAAAATATACAACGATATTTGTTTAATCATCACCATGAGATGTCTAAACAATAAAAAAATCATAAGAATGGTGCTAAGAAAAAAACCCTCTTATGAAGGGTTATTCTTTTCCACTGTTATCTATAGAAAAAGAGCGGTGGTTATTAACACCCTGTTCTGAATACTACAACATCAAAAGTTATTAAAACATTTGCATGATATTTATATGGGACTTGCATGGGAATGTTATGGTTTGGTGACGTAATTGGCATATTAAAGCCGTTAGATCTAATCGTTATAGGCAATATCGTGAGTTTACGATGATTAATAAAGATGGTAGACTGTAAAACTCTCGTTCATCAGGTATGGAACAGTAAAATATGTTAATATAAACAGTTTACTAAGAACATAAAGTTGACAAAGTAACCGCAACGGTGGTACCGGCGCACGCAACCAACCGCATGGAACACGGAACATTTTGCATTTAGTGGTCTACAACGGACTCCCCTAATATCGCCTGCTACATGAATGTACGAGCTTTTGAGGTAACTGAGATTTCTGTCTGTGCGGCTCCGCAGCTCCAGCGTGGGGAATGTAATAATACGCTATATGTTGCAGTATATTGGAGTTTTGGTAACAGTAAAGCCGATTTAGTACGGTGCAAGCGTCCTTTCAAGTTCTCTGTAAATATTTCAGGTATACGTGTACTTAAGTAGAGGATTGACATGACACTGGGGTACGCAAATCGTACAATGTTTTAGTGCTATCACGGAGCAGTTCGTTTGGTTATGGGACGCCGGTCCGGTTTACTGCCTCGTTACCGGCGATCCAACGTTTTTACAGCCCGATTAAACCGCTCACCCGACCTACGGTCCCTGTAATTGGGGTAAATCTTTTTATTGAAGTCTCTAGCTAGAGCTAACAATTCTATTGCCGTACCGTATTGTATACGCAAATAGATTTAAATATACAATGAGGCTGTAAATCGATTTAAAAAACCATTGTACGTTTTCATTATTAATAATTTATGCGGTCCGTTCATCATCCTGACGTATGATAGATGATTACCTACAAAATTGAAACATGTTTAAAATTCGCGTAATGCGAAATTGAAATAACACAGAAAGGCTTTATCTGCTCTGCTCTGTGAGTCGTATAAATTATTAAAATGCAACAAAACGAGTGGGCGACCACATTTTGTTCACAACCGGCCTCGCGGCGCATTATCGAAATCGGACCGCAATAATTACATTCGAGCCGAATGCGGCCGCTCCATCCATCTGTCCAAACGACTAAATAAAATATTCGTTCGCGATAAAATTTTATCAATGAAAAATATATTATTCGTTCTCTGGAATAGCGAGCATTTAATTAAACATGGTATTCAAATAAAACCATTTCAATCAGCGCAGAATTTATTTTTGAAAGTATATAGACAGATATATCGTACGTATTTAATAAGATAAAATAAAACAAAAGCTTTACTGTGAAAAATATGAACATAGGAGAGAATATTTTCATATTAAAAAATGTACCAGTAAACTAAACAAAACAGGAATTATACGATTTATTGAGTCAAAATCGTCATCGACAATAGGGTATTACACCCATTTTTGAAAAGTGTCTCAATGAAATTCTGTAGTGCTAATATGCCACCAAAAAAAAAAAATTTTTATTCAATCGATAAGTGCCATAAACATGCATCTAAATTTTAAATTTTCAAATTTCGCGCGTAGTTTTACGAAAACGCCTCTTACTGGACGCCATATTGCTCAGCGTAAATGACGTCAGTTCGTTTTGTATCAAATGAGCTCATATTAAATATGATAATTGTGTATCATTTAAAAATAATTAAAAGCATATTTTGTAATAGGTGTAATAATGAAAAAAATACGTTTGTTACGAAAATAATAAAAGTACAAAGCCTATATTACGCCAATCGGTTGACTGACAGTTGACAATTTTTTGTTTACACAGCCGTATGGCGTAATAACATGGCCGCTACTATTGCACGGCGTTTTATAACAGATTAAAAATACTGAAAACTTTGAAATGAATTTAAAAATTTGTTTTGTTATTTTATGAACTAAAACTTATATTTTCCGACTGCTCTACGCCTAAACTGTCTCAATAACATATTTATAGTTTTTTTCTCATATAGAGTAAAATACCCTATTGTTTTGTGCATAAAGACGTGAAGGTATCAAACTCTTAATGACCCTTCAGCCGTAGTCACGGTAAAATTGCTCGAATGCACAACCCTGAGACAAGGGAAAGTAGAAATGATAAAGCAGAGACTTTGTAACGAAAGCAAATAGAAACAATGTGAATTTTGGCGTTGGGCGGCACCGGCCGGATTATGTAGCACCCTCAGCTTATTCAATTAAAAAGGAACGTACTCAAGCGCGCATTCTGACTACTCGTCATTCTAGTACAGAAGATCCTATTTGACAAATGAGATTCGTTTTAGCCGCGTCACTAGTCAGGCTTAATTTATATACAAAGTTTACAATCAACCCTTACGGTAGCATTGTTCAACGGTTACAGTTCGAACTAAAGTAGAATAGTTATTTTTAGTAAGTAGGTAAGTTTCAAATGTTCTGATCTGATAATAGGAGCTATGAAGAATATGAATAGTTTTTCATAAAATCCATTGTCACACTTCCTTTTATATTTGTACCATTTCGTTACCGTCGCTTCTCTGATCACTTTTTGTGATTTTACTTAATAAATATTGCAGAAATAAATACACACAGTGATTTTAAAGAGAATGTATTAGTAATTATCACATTAGCTGTGTACTTGTGTAACATGTACTAAGCATCACTAAGCAGGTTAACAGATAGACAAGCGAGGAAGTAAACAAGCATGATGGCAGGCATATTAACGGTCATGAAGTAAGTTCACATGCAGGAAAATATAAAAAAGCCAGCAAGCAAGAATAAGTAAGCAAACATCCAAACACGTAAACATGCATGCAAAAAAGCAAACATGCAAATAAAACAAGCATTCAAATAAAAAAAAAAGGACAAGCAAGCATTAAAAAGAAGCACACTTAAGAAAGAAACAAGCCAGGGCATAAAAAAGTAAGCAAGCCAGTGTTTTAGAGAGTACCGCCAGGAGGACCCGCTGTCAGTTTTACTTGGCAAACAATAAAAAATGGGATATGTGGTAAGTGGTTCTAGTCTAGCCTAGTGAATATATCCTATGAGTAGTTAAAAAGGCTCATTCACTATGTGCGCTACACCCCGTATAATCAACCCTCGCACAAAGAGAAAATAAAGAAGTACAATGCCATATTTAAATTCAGTGCAAGCTACAGTCACTAATAGAGCGGAGTGACAAACAGAAATTTTATGCGCAGTCTGAAAAATATATTTTCTTTTTCATAGCTAATGTGATACAACACTAGTTGAATATAAAAGTCATTTATTAGGCATGCCTCGAGAAATGTTCATGTGAAAATTTCGAGTAAAATGTATTTGCTTTGTTTTTACATGCGAACGCACGTCGCCTGTCGGTTGATTACGCTCCGCGCTGTTAACGTCATTCATTTGAGTCTGTACACCGCCCCACTCAATCTCGTTTATTATGAACGTGCAACGGGCGAGCAACCCTGCCTCTCGCTTTTTACATTTGAATATTTTGCTTCATGCATTACTTTTACATTGTTAGGAAAGAGTCTTTCTGCGACATGATAGTGCACATGAGTCGCGGAATGTTTTTAATTGACATTATTCCGTTTTATTTTTCAACACTCATTTGCGCTGTGTACTGTATAATGAACCAGTTTGTAAAGGCAGCCTGGACTGAATTAAGTTTAAATAAGAACTTATGTTAACACTGCAGTAGCAACGACTACAAGACAAAAACCTGTATAAGTTTCATTACACTTTAGCACTGTAAAGAAGATTGTTCGTTTTGTAGTCATACAAATTAGTTTGATAATAAATGAATAACCCTCACAATAACTGGATGACACAGAGGTCTGTACCATTTTATTAGAAGAAATACTTGTCAATCAGGGACTCCAAAACATTGTAGATTACGTAACCTAACCATGTTCTAATATCATTCATTAATTCAACATAACACACTGACAAACAGCATTGGTTTAGTATTCGCCACAAAATCACTACACATATCACATCTCTAATAGCTCCAATATCCTACGTTTGACAAACGATCATCATCAATACTATCTAATGAAGACAAATTAGTGCGAACACTATTAACATTTCGATAATACTACATGTGACGTCGCGCAGGGAGCTTTGCTCTACAATGTAGAGGTACCTATAGAAATTGTAAAATGAGTAAAGACATTTTTATTTCTTTATGCGAGTCATGGGAGCGGCACATTTCTCCTGAGCATTCACAATGCCGGTAAAGTTGCATAAATAAATAACTCGAATTAGAACCCTTCACGTAGCGCGCAAACGTTGAATGCTCGCGACTCACGGTGAATAATTTCTTACCCGCTTTTGTGTTCAACGTCTCAGTAAATACCTGACATTTAACTGACAATTGATGAATTTTATAGGGGAAAGTTTTGGAGGAAATATTCGGTTATTTTATCTTGTTACCGTCATAGATTAGGTATGGTTGGAGAATTGGTAGAGTAGTAAACAAAAACTGTTTTCTCCAAGAAGAATACTTGTAGACTTCCCACGCAAGTTGTTGAGTTACGACCTGGATAATAACCGCCCATTAAAATCTACGTTAGATGTACTTTTTGATAACAATACATGACAAGAAATCGGTCCACAGTTATTTTATTTGAAATAAATTCTAAGAGATGTTATGAAAATTTTCACCACCATTTTTAGTTAACCTCCCCAAACAAGTGGAACAGCTGATCCTTTGAAGACGAACAACAACAAAAAAGAAATCGCAATCATTGTGATTTCAAAATTCCCCATTAAAACATTTGACAATAAGGCCCGGGGACTGGAGAGCTATGGGTTGTTGCTACAATTGATAGGAGCGGCGAGTTTCTGGTTCCCCTCGTTTTGGGGATACACAAGCACTCGGTACATTCATTACAAAAAGCGTCACATCGCAGAACGGGCCCCGGTTTAATAATTCCACTCATTTGGGTTCCCCCGGGCGATTCGGCGAGACAATGCGCGCCCGGCTAACGGTATCAATCAACATCAAACAACCCCGCTACGCTTTATCTATACACAGCTTTAGGGTTGTACGTTTCGCGCATATATTAGTTTATTGAGATTATGCAAACGTAAAATCCCACGCAATGTTAAGTTTCTGGGGCTTTGAACTAGTATTTAGTTCATTAACAATAGATGAAGCGTTGCGTAATCCTCGTGTTCAAACTATAACTATTGGATTTAATAAGATAGGAAGCAATAGTTTCGGATTGTTCGTCTTAATTCGTAACCTAAATTAAATAAACACGTAGCTAGAACCTCAAATGATAATTATAATGGAACCATCATCAAACACCAGTGGCTTCTTAAAGATTAAGCACTTACTACAGAGAAGCAAATTCAGTAGGTAGACAATATAGACACAGCTAACATTTGGCTTGAACGCTGCTTTAATATAAAGCTGGATTATGATTACGCTTTCAGTATAAAATATGGCGGCCCTAATGCGCTTTGAAGTCTGTAGTAAACGATTCTTTTTATCACACAGTCGTTATGCATGCAAGCCGACGTCGATAAGCAAACGCCCGCGGGATGTGTGCTCATCTCAATCCTCGCAAACACATTAGTAGTAGGGCACATTTGTTCATGACGCATTCTCATCAAATAACCGAACCATGCGTTTCAAAACAAACAGCACACCAACGCAATTCCATGCTCATAGGCGTAAAAATAAAGCTGAAATCAGATTGTAAACACGAAATTAATCATGCACGTTTGTCTATAAATAACAAATCCTGACAAGAGAACGTTTATTTCCTCCGTCTACATTGTTATGTCAAGGGAAATTGCTTTCATTTTTCAGTTGGAAACAAACTATGTAAATAAAATTTATTTACGATAACGACCACGATGCTTACACGTTGAACACTTGTAGGTTTTTCAGTGTGGCGACGCGATTCAGTAAACAAGCTTATTGTCAAGTGTCATGCGCCGGACGGCGTGCTAGCTCTCAATATAGAGTGCTTGAACACAAAAACAGGCCAAGTCGTCCGAAGTTCAGTCATTTTCGTGAGCCACATGTGCGCTAATGAAGACACGACGTTTATGATTATGTTTATTCACGTCCGCTCAGAGTCTGATGTAGGATGATGTTATACGTAACGAACAGACGAGCTTATTTATCAATTCAATCAGCAAATGAATGAATCGACGACGTCAGACGAAAGAAAATTACAAAATATAATGTTATGATTATTGCTGAAAAACATTGTTACATGTTTACAAAATATTTTTCGGAAACATTTTAAATAATTATGTGACGAGGCAGGCAGGATTACTCACATGTACAGTAAAAATAAATGAATGTACGTAAGAGGGTACAAGGAGCTTCATTAGGCGCGGAAACCATCGTAGTATTTTGTTCTTTGCGTGACCAGCTGCCAACTTTATACCTACATCCATTAGTGTTCGTCTGTACGACAGACCACTGACACTGATCAAACAGGACTACGTCATAAATATATGTGTGATTAAAAAATATAATACATTATACAACACATACAACTAAGTTATTTACGTATAAGGTAAAAGACATGTTTCTCGAGTGTATTTGTCTAATTCACATCAATTTATTTAAGTTTCAATGAATCACTATGCGGATATAAGCTGTCATGTTTACGAGCGGTGCGTAATTTTTAATAGGTGTAGGTACGTGTTTCTCGAGAGACTACTTAGTTGGATGAATGGTTTGCGGTTGATGGCTTTTTAATATCCTGCCTTCTTGATTCATCGGGTAGCAGACACCGTTGATTGATTGTGGGGAGCATACTACCATCGGGTTATTATATAGCTTGCTCATAGCTTGTAACAATAATGATTTCTTCTTGATCGATAATTGACTATTTATTAATTACTTACAGAGTCAGGATCGTGTGTGTTTGGCGTGGACGGCTGTGCGGGCCGAGGTGGTGGCGGGTAACCCTGTAAATAAAATTGCTTATGTTACTTTCATTGAAAAATCCATTCTCGTTTACGCTTCATTGAAAACATGTAAGTATATAAGTGTACTGTACTGTAATTACGAAATAAGTTCCTATAGGTATGAAAGAACCTACATACATTGTAAGTAAAATCAGCATTACTTCCACCGTAAGCAGGTAATTTAAGTTACAATAGGTTACAATGTAACTTAAATTGCCTGCCTTGCGATATGATCGTACGGGGTCCGTAAGTTCGAATTAACAACCAACCATCCTATAGTGCGGCAGACATTACAGTGTTAACGATAATAGTACCATATTGCAATAAGAGAGGGCATTTAAAACGTTATCCAGACTTGTCTAATATAGGGGCACGTGTATTAAGGACTGGTCAACAAATATCTGCCTTTAGACTATCTAGTCAATCGGATGGGTCCGGTCATGACACGGACATCTAATTGAAATCAACTCCAGCTAGCGCTCGGCTTAACTATTCCGACCTAGTGTAATCCACTGGCAGCTCAGTTATATAAAGCCCGAAATGATAACAGAAATAAAAACAAAAATTGCAGCGAGCAGCGCGAAGTGTTTAACTAAAAGTCAGCGGAAATTCGAATTAAATCGCAATTTCAAACGGGCGACAATGACAAAAAGTTCACAAGCTTAAGCCCAAAGTTAGTTTCGTGCGCCACTGTAAGCCGAAGCCAGACTTCCGTACTGAAACAAGTGCAAACACCAGTGCTAACTAAAACACAATGCAAAAAATTAAATCACGGAATACTAAGCGATGGAAAGCACGAAGATTGCCCTTATGATACTATTTTATTATATTGATTATTATTTTTTAGTTTTACCAAACACATAATTACACAGTATATGAATGTATCGATTCCAACGAAAAGAAAAGTGGGCGAAAATACGTGACGTCATGAGTTCACAGTTCAAATCTATTAATAAATCATTCAAGCTGAACCACATTCATTATTCTAAAGTTAAACAAAAGTTACTCGAAATGGAATACATATTTGGTGTACTTTAGAACTTTTGCTGAAAGTTAAAAATAGTGAGGTAATAATTTACGGTACAATATTATGAGTTCAAATACGAATATTACAGTATAGAAAGTAAGGGTAAACTTCTCCGAAATATCAAATAAACATCTAATTCAACATTTTGTGCTCGCGAATATCACAAAGTTGTAACGGACTCCGCAATTTGGAACGTTCAAACTTTATCTCGCAAAACATACTAATTGTTTTACCTCGTTGACATGATAAATGGGAATTTTATGTAACGGCTGGCTGCAGTTACTTTACGTTAATCATTTTTAGGCTGTAAATAAAACTGTTTATTTTTTTAATTACGGGGATGGTGATGAATCTAGCTAAATATCTAGTTTTTGTTGAGATAAACCATTTGTTAAATAGGTCAAGTAAGCCTAATTTTCCTAATTAGTCAAACAAGAGTTTTTAAAAGACTTCATTTAAAGTTATTTTCTCTTTAACTTCAATTCAAAACTTAAACATTGTGGAATGCAATAGAAAATTAAGTATCAATTTACCATCTACTCGAGAACAAACAATTTAATTGGATAAATTAATTTTGATTGAAATTCCGAAATTAAACAGCTCAATATCAATTCGCAATACCTACATATTAAACTCGATCCGCCAATTAAATTTCGAGCCGTTGACTTAGGGAACCGTCCGAAAAGAGGATTAATCCGTTTAATATTTCCGGCATTAACTCCGGGAGTAGCTGCTCTAAATTAGTGAGTAAAGTGCACGCCGACTGTTACAGAGGTAAGTCTGTTCCAAACTTATAATGAATTGCAAACAAGTTTGTGAAATGGTCACGACATGATCTCTTTACCAGACAGGACACGTCCTAAATAGGGACACAGTGTGAGCTCATTACAAATATTTACTAATGTGCTTGTTGATTTAATCATTACCTATTTGGATAACTTCATTGATCTTTAAAAGAATGAGAATGTTTAATTAAAACGAGTGCCAGTTCCGCTAGTATGACTAAATAACAAAATGTCAGGCAAATAATTTCGGTAAACAATGAGTTCAAAGTTTAATCTAAAAACAACTTTGCTAACATTTGTTAGAAAATTTTCTCGTCACTCACGGTATTTCACGTTAGATATAACTGTAGTAATATAAAATATAGTGTAAAAATAGTTTGTGAGAGTGTATTGTCACAGATGATACCCGATGAAATCTCTCGAGCGTCGAGTCGCTTGCGACTATCTCACCAGAGAGTACATACTCTCAAAAGTCAGACCATCTCTAGATAGTCTTCACAGCTCATACTTAGGGCTGCCCCAGCGACACCTTCAATAAAACTTTATCATAATAATGGAGCAGTAAGTAGACGAGTCACACAATAGACAAGACAAATGTCAGTTTCTCTTCTCTTTACAATTGAATTGCATTATTTTGCGGAGATTGCAAAAGGGGGGAGCGAGCGGCATAATTTATCCAAGTCGGCAATTCCCGACAGCCCTGCCACCGTGACTCCGCCACAGGAGAGAGAATGTACGCCCCACCGTCAGCGCTTTAGAGGTTTCCAACGGCGAACGGGGCTGCCACACTAAAGTTCGGAGAATCCGGAGCATTTTGCAGTTTGTTATTATGAGAGCGGAGTGCTGCCAGCGATAAGTTGCTCTTTACGTACAGGGAAAAACAAGGACACAGCGTAAAGTCGCTTCTTAGTTAATGTTGGGGTTGATAGTTACGAGAATAAGTGAGCCAATGCGAAACATGGAAATACAAGTACGTATTGAGCCTTATTGCAAGGAGATCATTACAGAATAAAAAGAAAATTAATGGCAATATTTTCCTCTTATCGCAACGGATTTAACAGGGAAAATAATAAAACATTGAAAATATTAATTGTCGTAAGTCGTTCTGATAATTCGACAATTGTATGCATGAACTAAATGTCAAAGAGATTCCTAAAAGAAAATCTCCCCGAGGCGCGTTTCAGAAAAGTCAAGCAATTAATCGCACGGCCTTTGACAAATATATTTCCTTGACAATAAAATATACTGAGTTTTTACTGGCGAAGGCGAACGCCCGGGCTAGAGAACGGGTAGAACTGTCTCGTGCAACCGGCGCGCCTACTGTGGGGGAATATTAAACGGACCGTACCCCGCCAGCCATGCCATTATTATTATCTTGCCATTCTGTCCCAGTTCCGGGATCCAATATCCAGTATGCTACGCTATCAACCGATGTGATTGCAAAGCAAATGTTGTGTATCATTACTATTCGACGATCGAGGAAAGGTCAACGTTAACGATATTGAGGGCATTGCAAAGAGAAACATTAAGTGAATTAAGGGTAGACGTGTATAAATGTATCGCAAGGTGCACAATATTTGTACAGCTCTAGCGTATTTAATGTTGCTTTAATACGAAAGTCCAGTAAAATATAATTAGTGATTCCTCATTACCGCGCGGCTGGCGTGGCCCCTCTGGACGTTCGTGCGTCTGCTGGCTTATGGTTATTAATAACGCTGGCCGCCCGCCCCGCCTCGCGCGCGGCCCCCTCTGGCCCCCACGCTCGCCCGCGCTGCCGCAGCCGCACGTCTGACATTTTAATTCCGGAGCCGCGGGTATGAGTCCACTGCATAATTTTTTATCGACAATTTTGTCGACATCCTAAAGGTACTTCTCTATTTATGTAGGATGCCAATGAAGCATAAAATAATATTGTTTTCAGGGTGTTCTAGATGAAAGCCTCCAAAGTTTTATGGGATTCACACTTTACTTTAGCATCATTAAAACCAACTCTTACGTAGCTTTGATTTGAAACAGCTCTAAATAGAAAATTACTCATTCAAAACAACGTAAATAAATATTTGTTCCATATTTATATCGATGAGATAAATTGCTAAACTGTTAGACGATAACCGTCAATTCGTCATCAATGAAATATTCTAGTTTGAATTATATTAACAGCTTTGCTGCGTACGCTAGTAATATTCCGTGTAGTCGGAGGCACGCATACAATAATATCGAGTGAGTCAGTGAACATCACTAGCCACGAATGCTACAATGGCGGTCGGGCGAGCGCAGGTCGAGCGCAACATGGCTGCCTGGTAGGCGGTTCGAGTGAAAGGGACGGAGCAAGCATCGACTGTTGCCATCCCTATCGCACTCGCACGCAATGCTCGCATCGATCTCCACTCTCTGTGCTCGCCCCCAGCACCAGAAAGGCGGAACTAACAAAATTACAAAGCGCTTTCGAGCCGCTAATCATAAAATAAGATACGACGTTTCATTTCGACCGTACGACTCTCGAGCGATCACGATGCTGAAATGGCCCTTGACTCTCAAAATTCTCTACTGACGTCGTAGAGTATTACGAAGCGTAGCGCCCCGAGAATTTAGGTAAGCCTCCGCACTGTATAGAACGATTTATGTTGTTTGTTCGAATGGAGCAACAATAGTTGAAAGCGGAGAAGGTGAAGTACTTATAGCAACAAGTCTAAAGGAATTCAGGTTCTATTCGGAGATAAAGAAAGAATTCTGTATTTTTGTGTCTGTTTTTTAATTACAGGATACAAGCGTTACTCTGATTGGAACAGACGTTGCCTTTTGGAGCAAGACAAGAGTTGTATAGGAGTGGAAAGAGGCTAAGATATAAAAGGTATAAAGCTCTTTATCTCTTCGGAGCCGGCGCCGATGCCGGCCGGGTTTATGTTAGCATAAATTGTAGTCGTAGCCTGGCGGCGTTTAGTTCCAGAGCTGTATAAAATCGACACAAGCCGCGCTCTCCCACTGCTCCGAGTTTCTGCTCCGTCGATTACATGATATCTTGAGTGACGTTTAATTTTTGCACCACTCGCTTTTTTATGAGATAAGATTTCGGAGATGAATGTGTCACCTTCTAAATTTTATATCTTTCGTTGATGATTATTTTTATTTTGCAAGTGGAAGGATTGTGCAATTGCAAATGCAAGGTAGCATTGTTATGCCTAGGTCTTCTCCGTTACTATCTCAGTCTGATACTTATGCACTGAGCAAAATAACCTTTAGAAGTAGAGAAATGATCGCCCTGTCTAAAATGATCAAAATTTGGACGGATGGAACTAGGTCTAGTGCGCAACCCCTCATACAAAAACAGTACAATGCAAAAGCTGTATCTATACCGATAGTACGCTAAACCCTGACCATCAAAAAACATGATCTGTACATATAAACTTTTATCATCAATAAAACAGTGTAGGAATGAGCAAGCGCGAGGAATGCAAAACAAAATGTTTCATAGAGAAACTTGCGACTTGTTTAGAGCGTTTCGTTCGCATGCAAAGCTGCCAACATGTGCTACATCTCCATTATATCGTGAAGCCGTCGCTAGGCCGGCCACGTGCGAACCATACGCCGGGCGCGGGCGAGGCGGCGGCTAAGGACATAGAAATATGTAAATCGCACGGCGAGCCAAAAACGTTGGCTCACGTTCACGATGAATGCTGATCGCTGCACTATGACGAACCGATCATCCACGACGCCGCTCTTCGAGTCACGAAAGACATGATACCAATTATTAGGTACATCGTACACACTAGGCATGTTTCCTTTTTTCATCGTTTACCCTTTCGTTTTATCGATGACTTTCTATAGTTTGTTTCTTGACAATGATTGGTTAATGAACGATCTTGTCCCGATATGCAATCAGGTTATTTTCATGTTCTTTAAAAAGAATTGAAGAGAAAAGACTTTTTAATAATTCCTGACATATTTAATCAAAGTAAGGTGGCACACTTCAACCATATCAGAGAATTAGACTAATGTCTTTGGAGTCCAACAAAACTTAGGAACTTTCCAAGCATGATCCAAGTAATAAGTTTTCGTAGTAACATCAACCATTTGGAAAATGGTACTTTATTATTTGTTTTCATTTTATACTGTTCGCTCGGCACTGTAAACGTGCAATTCCCTGATCGAACTTATCGACTGCTGTAAGTCGCTCAAGATCTAGTTGAGCCGGCTCTAGGGACCTGTTTTTAGGCCGGGGTCGAGTGGCCACAAGGGCGAGGTAAAACTTACCTAATAACTAAACATAAACTTATACAAAACATTCAACAAGCTTCATCAATAGAGACTGTGCATTTAAGTAACGTTGACGTAAGCGAAGACTGCATTGCGAAACGGACAGTTATCATATCATTGTTAATGTTGTCAAGAAAAACAAACCTATATTCCACTACGTAAAATAAAAGAGTAGAAAAATAGCGAAACAGGAAAACAAACATAACGAAAGTAAAAGTCGTCCATTAGGTGGGGCATGGTATGACCATAGACGGTTTATTGAAATAGTTATGGTCGGGGATGGTAATTTTTAAAAATTGCTAACAACGAGGGTTTTCGTACATTCAGCAGCAGTTTAATGTGTAACGATAACAGTAAAGTTCATAGCCAAAGTTCCATCCGCCGAGTTCCTTGGATTACTATACTTTCCATATAGAGTGGGTTAAATTTCGTTAGAGCTATACAGATTCGTATCTACGTGCTTGCTGACACACGACTATACAACTACAAGTGTAAGAACACATTACAAATGAAAATATATGTTTATTCATATAGTAACTGCTCCTACACAAGCCATAACAATGTATTTTTAGCTGTACTGGGTACGCAGCTTAATATAAATATATATTTTATTTTTCGTATTTATTGACAGGTACTACGCACTTCCGTTTTTACCTGATTCCAACAATCGAGACACGATCAATTCTAATTGTATTCCGATAATTGTTTTGTGTAATAATAATAGAGAAAAACACAAAATATGAATCATTTCTAGAAATCTAAACACTACACGACTGACAGAATGATTTTATAAAGCAATACCAATAAGTTACAAGATAAATTCGCGCTGGTTATTTTCGATTAGCAACAAACCGTTTATCATGTTTTCGGGCAGCTATCTCGCGAGGCACACACTACGTAGTTCTAGCTGTGGAGTTGCGGCCAAAATTATCGAAAATTTCCGTCGGCGACGACATTCTCCGCGATATCGGCGCGATAAACGAAATGCAAACATGACGCCGACTCGTCGAACGTATATGTTTTACTTATAAAAGTTTCGGTTAGAGTATGGCCAAACGGGGTTCATTTTAGAATATACTGCTGTGAATTTACACATTTTTCATGTATTAATTCCTAAATTTGCAATTCTCTTCCGAATAAAATTGTCTGTAGATTTCTCTATTTTAAAAAACAGGTATACAATACAACTTGCATAGTCATAATATAAATTAGTTGTCGAGAAAAAACTGTTTTCTATTTTAATTTATTAACCGCCCATCGATTTCACGGAATATTATCTTACATTTCAATCGAGATGATTAATATTGCAAATTCAATGTTATTTAGCATTGTAATGTTTGAATAAGTTGTAAGTATGAATACATAGTTGACAAAAGTTTCCTGATGCGGATTTTACAGTGGGGTATTGAATGAATTTGCAATTCAGAGTCGGCAGAACGGCGTACCTATGTTAACTGCTCGTGAGCCACTACTAGTTGGAATTACCTTTGCTGTTTCACGCTCGCTACTTCATACACGCTGGCGCAAATGGAATGCAATGAACTTTTCATGCGATGTTTAGACCACTAAGTAAAGGAGAGTTATTCTAATCACTTGGAATTAGCTTAGTTAAGGTGCAGTGTGCTGTGAAAATAACGTTTGTTTTCATTTAATTTGTTTTACTGCAGTTACGGCTGAATTGGAATTAAAAGT
Organism: Charanyca ferruginea; assembly: GCA_947361185.1. Taxonomy (NCBI): domain Eukaryota; kingdom Metazoa; phylum Arthropoda; class Insecta; order Lepidoptera; family Noctuidae; genus Charanyca; species Charanyca ferruginea. The sequence goes on along the minus strand of OX376077.1, from coordinate 14,157,324 downwards.
ATTTCTGGTGGTCGATTTTGGTAGAGATAAGAAACATGTCTTTAAAATCGTTTTAAACCGTGTGAGAGTGGCTTGTCTAGTCGATTGGTTACAAAAACAGCATAGCTTCTACATTGCAATCAATTATTTCATATTCGGTTAGAATTAACACACTAACTATGGCTATTTTCTCAATACCAACATTATTATATTTAACATTATTATATGATTTCCTTTATAAAAATATTTTACAAACAAGATTTTTCTATTTCATGATCACGGTAGCTTGTCAGAGGTTAACTATGTACTTCAATCTTGTAAACATTGTTTTAATGTTGGATTATACGGATGATAAATTCAGTAAAAATGGTTTAAGTTTTTAAAATACGAGGCATGTGTTACACGCTTAAATTTTTATAATGCATAACAGCTTTTTAAACATGTAGCTCTAGAAAGATCTTTCGAAGAGTACAAAGTTATACATGGTGTTAAAAAGATTTTCCAATATGTATTTTTAAGAAAGAAAGAAAGAAAGAAAAAGCATTTATTAGCCCGCACAGGACGAAACACACACATAACAACAAGGTTTAATATTATTACAAAATAAAAAATAAGAAACGAATCGGTCCTGTACGATGCCAAAAGGCCCCTATCTCAGCATTGTGCTGTAACATTTAAAAATGTCACAGCGCTGATATTCTGATAGACTTTTACGTGTAACAGCTACCTATTTGTTATTTCTAGACGATGAAAGTAACAGCGAAGAAGTAAAAACAATCAATTGAAAACACAAGTCACGATTTGGTTCAAAGGAGGTTCAAATTGAAACAAGAATTCAATTCATTGTCTATCTTGTCTTTGCTTCGGATCCGATTTATATTTTTTGTCGTCAATTAATTTGGATATCATCAAGAGTAAAAAACATAATGGTTTCAAAACGACTTGTTGACTTGACCCATTTGTAAGTGTTTTTTTTTTCGAATAGTAAAAGTTTAAACTAAACCCACCTACAATATTACAAAATAGGTCACTGGTTAGTAACACAAAAAGTTTTGTCTAAACTTTAAATCATGCATAACAAACTCGTTGAAAACTTCGTTTCAAGGCTAATAGGAAGTTTACCGTCTTAACTTTGTTAGTTTAAACTTATGTATGTAAGAAGTCTGAAACAGCTTTGTTGTCGATTAGTCTACTTTCGTTTTAGGATAATTGCAGTATTGTTCATTTTATTAGGGTTCCGTACCCAACAGGTAAAAACGGGACCCTATTACTAAGACTACTGACCGTCTGTCTGTCTGGTTGTCTGTCACTAGGCTGTATCTCATGAACCGTGACAGCTACACAGTTGAAATTTTCACAGATGATGTATATCTGTTGCCGCCATAACAATAAATACTAAACAGAATAAAATAAATATTTAAGGGGCAAAAAATCACGTTTGTTGTATGGGAGCCCCCCCATACAAGAAATGTGATTTTTTGCCGTTCTTTTGCTCGATGTCTAATGTTGAATAGATAATGGTACGGAACCCGTCGTGCGCGAGTTCGACTCGCATTTGGCCAGTTTTTATAATAATTACTAGCTAATGCTCGCGGCTTCGCCCGCTTGACAAATTATATACACAGACAGACGCTAGACGCGGCGGGGGACATTGTTTTATAATATGTAGTGATACGCAGACAGACACCTCACTTTCGACATTTTAATGTTTTTTTTGCACGTGTAATATTATAAACGCTAGTTGAATTTGTGTAGGTAGGATGTTTTACTTCTTTTATAAATAAACTAGAAAGTGGAGCGATGCGTGTGTCCACATTCCCTTTAAACCTGTTTCTAACTCTCAACATTAGCTGTCAGTGCACGTGCTTATTTAAGATCACTTAAAGTTTCCGGACCGCTGTATGATTACCGCCGGATATTAATAGGACAACTGCTCCGCTTCCGATAAAACCAGATTACGCGTGCACCGTCGGTGTTCTTGGAAGTGACCATAGCAGTTTCAAAATTTATGTTAACGAATGATAAAATGGTAGTTTCCTGTTTTATCACATAATAATACCAGCTTATTACTGGGCCACAGCTGGGCCTCTCCTCATACGAAGGCACGAGGATTAATCACCACGCTTGCACAAAGCGAATTGGTGATTTCCGACTTATAATGATTATAAGTCTAGGTTTCCTCACTATGTTTTCCTTCACCGATATCAGTGGATGCCCAAGATACACTAAGAAAGTATGTATACATTGAAAAATATCGCATTGGTACCGGCCCGGTATCGAACCCACAATTTTTTACTGGGAAATACTATTAAAATACATATTGCAGTAACAATCACTTAAATTCAATAAAATGGAAATATTTATTAAATCAGTCAGTATAGAGTGGACCTAACATACCACAATCATGTCCGTTGCCAAAATGTATTGTTTTTTTTTACTCTCTGTTGTTACGCTCAATCTCTGGGGTGACTCGGATTGAATAGTAGATATCACCCGCCAGCTGGGTTCCGGTTTGAGGGCTACCCCAAGGTCGTAAACACAACAAAAGGATTATTTACAAAGTAAGCAGGTGGACTGGACGGCGCCAGCCTTATCTACCTGTCAATAAATTACACTGCGTCAAACAACACGCTTGCCCATCGGCAGTGATTATGTTTTTTTTTGTACATGAGACTGATGTACGAGAAGAGTTTTTCTTTAGTTGTTTGCAGCTCCCATCTAGCATACAAGTTCCACACGGATATTCTCGTTTTTAAAATGAGTTGTAGGTATATACCGTACATCAGGCAATCGTTAAAAAATTGCTTATTTGGCAAGACCTGTCTAATATTCTGTCTGCCTTGAAATTGTTTTATGCTTGAAGCATTTGTAGCCTTACCAAGCCTTGCAGTTTTAAAACACCATTTTAAGACTAAAGCCCGGTTTCCACCGCGAGCGGAGCGGGCCCATTAAGGACTCCGTTTAACTCGCAAGAGTAAACTGCATACATGTGTTTCGACCAACAAAGAGTCGAGCGGAAAGGACCCAGCGGGCAAAAAGAGTAAAAATGAGCTCGCTTCATCATTTCTCTTTTGCGGTGGGAATCGGACAACTAAACTCTTCCTTGGTGGAAACGCAAACCTATTTCATGAAAACGAAGTCCGCTCCGCTTAGCCATTTTCGGCTCATTACTCTTTCGCGGTGGAAACCAGGCTTACCAACTATTAGTCCCTATAATCTCCGTTCTACAAGTCATATGTCATACCTGATGTGGCGGTGGTTGCGCCCCATGCGGCGGCATATGGGGCGGGTGCTGCGAGTCCTGTGTGGGCGACATGGCACCAGGCGCATTTTGACCTGCGCCTGGACTAGGTGCGCCCGTTGGCTGCGTCGGTGGCTGAGGGGAACCGCCTCGCTCATAGCCCTGCACACAATTCAAATATACTTTTATTATTTGATGATTTGATAAAATTACATGCTTACTCAGTTCAGATCTAACTAATGTTACTAGATTTCAAGTTGTCATAAAAGATCAGGAACAGTCCCCTCTAGACGACACGGTTGGCACAATGGCTGAGCGATTGACTGCTCTACGCGTGTTGCGGGTTCGTATCCCGCCCTGGGTAAACATTTGTGATGAGCATTTGTGTTTGCCTTGTGCCTGGTTGTTGTTTATCTATTTAAGTATCTTTTTATGTATTTGTGTAAATATATCAGCTGTCTGACACCCATAGTACAGGGTTTGCCTAGTTTGGTGGCAGATGGCCGTGTGTGAAATGTCCCCACATATTATTATTATTGTAGCGCAAAAGTCTCTCTATCGTCTCTTTAATTCTCTTTATATCGTAGATCAATCCTGTAAGCGTCAAGATCTTCACACCATAATCGCCTGGATCTGCCACGACGCTGGCTATTTAGCCACTGATTCGTTCGAAATGCGGCAGATATGTCCGGTTCAGACACTGATGTTTGGCTGTTTTTAGATGACGACGGCGATTTGTTTTTGGAATGCGTTTCCTAAAGTGGACTGTTAATCTGACTCCAAGAAAGCTGCGCTAGCAGTCTCGTAATTTATGATATTTATTCATTATTTATTTAAATTTGGCTGAATTACATTGGCAAATTTCAGGATAAATAGTGCTAATTTACTGATTGCATTACTTCCTCTTAATGACGTGACAAAATGTAGAATTATAGACGATCTTTACTTTAAATCAGGTATAATTTCTGAGAACGTCTACCAGAGATCAATTAATTACGAGGCAAACCGTACTCAGAGAGGAGTCGCTAGAAGTTATAAGTTCCCGACAGACCGAAAACTTCAAGAGAGCTGCTACATTGAAGGCTAGTTCAATGTAAAAGATCGGGAGAACCGGAAAATTCATGAAGTGTTCCGGTTGATATAACGATGACTTTGACCCCCTTTACTTCCGTACAAGACCGTAAAACATTATCGCCCCGCGTGTGGTGTAAATTTTGGAGTCGAACGATCGTTGCAGACGGAACGCTCGAAAACACGAGACGATAATTTTCTTTGAATACTATTTTTAGAGTCGAATGTTGCTTTCGTTTGTGTGATAAATATGACTGTGATAGGAACTCGGAATAATAATAAATTCTTTATTAAATATATTACAAAAATAGTGTGGGCCTAACTCCTACGGTAGGTATAGTAACTACCTTTGTTACAGGAGGTGGAGTTTTATGCAGTAAAACGGAATATTTTCATAGATTGCATATATTGTGGAAATAGTTATGTATGATGAGCATTCCATGTAAACAAGTTCGTTTCTTCTCTGTTTGTAAAGTGAACAGCCTTTAGACTTTTTTATATTGTTTTATATACTACTTATGTGTTTTCTTTTACGAACACGTACAGAGACGATACTAAATGTTAGTCGTTCGTAACAATCTCGTCCATATTCTATCAACCACTTCAGAACAACCCCTAAGAGACTTTCCTCTCACTTGATAGGTTAGGTTCAATACTCCTCAGTGTACCAACGCAGGAAATAGCAGCAATACACTGCCTTGTAGCTGATCAATCACAATAGATACTGTGGTGTGGGGCAACTAGATTCAATGTTTATTTTATGACGTTCAAAAGTGGCTTTTAATGGTCTAATTGAAATTAATAATTTGACTTTGACTACACATGACACCAGATCTCGGCATATCCGATGAAAAACTCATTTACAAAGTTACTGTGTATCAATGACTTCCTTTTTATGCCATGTTTGTCTTACGTCCGTGCCCATCCAAATGTTAATTCAATTCACAAAAATCAAATGCCAAATTACAAAGATTTTAAGAGCCAACATTTGTCTTTGGCTGTTCGCATAAAACTTTCATTGCTTGGGGTTCGCATAAAATGTAACCGGTGTTGTAATAATGAATCGAGCAATTGAAATGGGAACACTCAATTAATCACAGCCGACAAAGCTCTCGTGTCCTTGGCCGTGACTCAGAATCGCGAGCACGCTCACTCTAATTACCAACCTTTTTGTTATACACTCATTCGGGGTCTTCGAGACATTGGGGCTTGAAGGTATTATGCTAATAGTATTGTTGTCCGTCTGACAAATAGAGCGTAATCTTTTAACCAAATCCTTCGCAGCTTCGTAATGGGTTTGAGATTGTCTCCATGTTAGAACTTTTAGGAACAATATGGGATGTTTCAAGACTTTTAGCCTAACATCTCACGACTTTTCTCAAAAGACTAGGCAGACATTGCGTTCGTAGATCCTAGCAAAATCGATTATTTCAGGTTTTTCATTCAATTCTCAAAAGTACTCAAGATGTAGTTAGGTGTGACAACAGTAAAATCCATTTTACTATTGTCACACCCAAGCTCACTCCCCTCGAAAACATTGTTAATCCGGTTGACAATGACAAGTCTCAGGACCACGGCATGTAATTGTCACAAAACGGGTTTTGCTAACCGTTCTTAACAACAAGTCCACCACGCTAATATAACTATTAATGATGTTCACACACACACGCACATTAAATACATAGTTGGTATAAAGCAACGGGCACGTGCAAGAGCAGGGTCGGCGACCACGAACGGCCTTGACCGTGCATCCATTATGCACACCCGTTTACTTGCAAACGAGTGCACCGCAACGCATCTACGCCTACTAGTGCCTATGCAAATATGTCTGTATATATAATACCAACACGAAAGAGCTCCACTACTATTGGATGACGTAACATGATTGGCCGACCCGCTGGTATTGTTGGCCGTTTCTAGTTTTACCGGCGGTTTTGATGCAATGCACACGTTGTTCAATTAATTGAACGTTTCGCAGGGTAACATGCAACGCAATAACATCGTAAAAACATCGTTCAGGTTTTATTGGATAAGTAATTTGCGTTTAGATTGAGGCTAACATCCAATTCAGACACAATTACATGACTTGGATTACAGCGACGAGTTTTTTTGGACGATAATGTTGATTGAAAACTTACGGTTTTTTGTAGTTTCTCATCGCCATTCACTTTAGGTACATTTAACGCTGTTATTAGTCGCAGTTAATATTGGTACTTTGTACTCTTGAATTGACGTCAGACAACAACAGTAGGTTAAAAATAATGCCCAATTACTATTCCAGTTAACATAAATCGACTTCGCCCGTCCTCGACACAGATCTTGCTGACAATGCAGACATTCATTGCACCAGTCAGTCGCACTCGCACAATGCTTTCACTCGGCAGCCAGTTTCCGCGTCACGTTTCAAGGCTGCAGATAAGGTTGGCCTGATATTTACTAATCCAGGTCAAGAGGAGTCATTCACTTTTTATGTTTCCCCCTACCGGCTGGCGATAATTGAATAATAATCGTGACGTCAACAGTTCATGGCCTCTGTTACGTGTTATTGTTCTTGATAACGAAACAATATGTTGGTAATTATAGCGCATGTGACATTGTAATTGTAGTGCCAAACAAGTTTTAGAATCGATTAGTTTGTATTATGGGAATGTATTTTTAAGACGCGTAACAGAGTTCGGTTGCTTTGCCAATCGGTTGCGTGGGATTTATTAATTGAAGTAATGAATATTTTAGGTACGCATAGCTAAGTTCGAAGTTGGGACTCAAAATAGCAATTGTATAATCAGCTTAACGTGGCTCTTCCATAATGGGCTCACTAAAGGACCGACTTGCTACTGTGTAATCGGATATGCTGCGTTCATTTACCGGTAAAGCCGAAACCTATTCAATACCTGGCAGTACTGCTAAAAGCCATTGTCATTTCCATTAACGTTAGCGAAACGGTAAACGATTAGTGACATTGGACAGACACGCTTAATGACACTGGACTGTGAGAGGAACATTAACTAGTCACTGTAAATCAAAGCAGATTTATTTAACAAAAGCGTATTCAAAATAAACATTTTCGTTGTCGATTCGAACAATTCGTCACTGTACATAGTAAGTTTCAAAGGAGGCGAGGGTGGGTCGGGTGGTAGGTCGTCTGCGTCCAAAACAAAATACAAAGAATTGTTAGAACTTTCACTGAATAATAATTTCGCGGTAAAAGTTTGCCGAACTGAACATAGCAGGAAATCGAGACTAATGCTTGGCAACCGAGTTTGGCTGAGTTTCAGTCGAACATCCGCGCCAGTCGCCAACCAATCCATCAAAGGAGGGTGGCTGAATCGGGTGTGGGGTACACCCCCCCGTACCCACATAAATATTGCGGGTAGGTGAGTACAAACCCTTTGACCGAGTTCTGTTTACTTTCGTTTTCGCTCAGCTGACGGGGCCGCCACCCCGCCTGTGTACCTCCACTATTATTATGATAATTAGAGAGCTATCAACGTGATATTAACTACACACTCTAATTGTACCGACGCTAACGAACGACAAGATCGAGGGCGTGACGAGTGTCGACCTCTGTATCACTCAATATCAATATCGATAGGCTCTAATTTATGTAACTATACAAAATTAGATCACCACACAGGTCAAGTGTGATTTTTTGTAGCGTTGAAGTTTTATGAAGGGCTTTTGTGTCGGTCCATTTGTGTTGCGGTCGTCAAGTTTTTTACAGGCCTCACCCGGAGGTGTGAACAGGGGTGTCCCCGAGAGCACTCAAGGTTGCAACGAGTGCGGACTCGGTAGACAGGGCGTAGACGTGCATTATTAGGTGGGTGCCGGAACACCCGCGGGAGACGAGTTGGGGGCGGTAGGGGTGCGCGTACGTCATCACCTGAGGCGCGCCCTTGAAAACGTCGTCGCATTCATTGCACCCGGATGCGGGCCGTATCTCCGAGCCCGCAATACTCGCACTCAAGACACCACCTACCTATCTTGTAGTCTCGAGGACACACCCCCGACACCACTTTGAGTACACCTAAACACTGCAAGTTGTGAACATTTGAGCTGATCGTGTGTACGACGTGCTTGATGATGTAGCACGTCTTTATTGCCGATCTTCTACAGCGCTGCCATTTCACAAGTTTAGTTTTTTATCAAGTGTTACTTCGAAATTTAAGACGACGTGTGAATGTCTGGAAATTTATGTGAAGGTCCTCTTAAAAAGGATTATTTTGTCAGTTTAGTTAGCGCATAATTCCAATATTACCATTAGAGGCAGATGATGATGACTTGGTATTAATGATCCCTGAGTTGTGCTGTTTCAATATAACTTGACTAGTAATTATCAACACCAAGCTATACAACTTTTTTAACAACTGAGTTGTTACGTTCGTTGCTTTTTCTTTGTGAAAAAATATTTGATACCGTTTACGCGCTTTTTCCCCTGCTGTGTCTCCTAAAATACCAAATTATCAATTATATTATCGATAATATAAGTGTACAGCAGGTACCTATTTTCAACCGACTTCAAAAAAGAAGGAGGTTCTCAATTCGACTGTATGTATTTTATTCATTTTTTTTTGTATGTTTGTTACGCGATTTCTCCGGAAAACCTAAACGATTTTGAAATTTTTTTTTATGGGTCCTATCCATAATAAAAGAATTTTGCCTGCTTCAGGAGTGGTCCCATATAAATTTTATACTACTACAATAAAACCCAAAAATTTTACATAGATGACGTGATAGTTTCCTCAATCTTTAAAGTACTTTCAATCTCTGTTTGAACTGGTTTGCCGTTTCTGAATGGATTTGGATGAGAAGAGGGTACTAAAAAGCGCAAAATAAAAAGCAATGGAGGCAATACAAAACAACAAACTGAACAAAGCCACCGACTTCCAAAACTAAAGTCATGTGTGTTCTGTGCTAAAGTTATTTTTCACTTTTTAGTTTTTGAAGGCAGTTTTTTATTATGTAAAAAGTTTTTTTACATAATACTTGATATGTCATTATTTATTAAGTCTCAATCTTCTGCCTTTACGTACTGAATTATTGGTTAGCCGTCGGCAGTCGCTCGGACCGGAATAACACAGCGCACAAAAAATATTATTTTAGTTTAAAGTGCATTGAATCTTTTTTTTATTTTTTACCTTATTTGACAGAGTTGCTTGTATGCTATGCTATACACCCTAGTGAAATGAACATTGTAAAATTCAAAGAAACAATAAAAATTGGGAATAGATTTTACCACTATAAACATTTTATTATCTAACATATTAAAGAAACAACAAAATCAATCAACGCAAGACAAAATCCATTAAGACGAGCTAGTTTTTTTGGAAAACTTGATTAGTTTTTGCCTTATATTTTTACTATAAACATATTAACGTTTCCTTTTACGTACCGGTAGTTAAAAAAACTCCATAAATATCGTACGTTAGAGCCGTTATTCACAACCATCAATGATTAATTTCGAAGCAACCGCAGATTCCTTGTACAGAAGCTAATTAGTTTGAATTTGGTTTTAAATTATACGATAAACCCATTCCAGCACAATTATATTTAATGAGGACGTTAACGCATCGCTAGGCATCTTGTTACAAAGAAAAACAATGCGATAATTACCTAACAACATTGTTTGGACCTCTATCTATATTTACCGAAGTGCTAATTTCGGAGTATGACCAACGATTTATTACACCCAAGTCTATCTGATATCGGTTTGGTGTTTATTAATTTGCATTTTTTATCCTACAGAATGCTGATGACGCAAGGTCTTAATTTCAGCATATCCACGTTTGTTATGAATTTGGTAAGCCAACAAATCATAAGAACTAGAAATCAAGTGGACAAATGGAACGATCTTGTAGTCAAACGTTCCGTTAGTAAAAGAAAAGTTTTTGAAATAAACCTGTTCTTTTGGCATAAACTTTGAAGGTAAAAAGCGTCTAAATGTAAGAAGATTGAAAAGCTGTTCAAATGTTTGAATATCAGACTTTCGAATCTGACAGCTTTTCTAGATATTTCTGCTGCTTCTAGATCGTCAATTTGTTACTTCAACTATTAGTTAATCTGTGCTTACGTACCATAATATGTCCATAATGTATTGTAGTCCTTCCCAACCAAAACCAGTCCATTCCAAACTATAATCCGATATTCTTTGTTTCCATGTTATGCAATTCCGGAAGTTGTCTTTGGGTGCACTTGCATTAATAATCGTCAGTTCGGTGCGAAAGACCTCTGCGAGTTGGTCTTTTAACGGTCTGGGACCCCATGGTATTGAGACAATAATGTGAAAAGACAATATATAATAATAAGTATCTTAGACTTGAATTTATTATTTTTAACTAGTAGGTACTAACGGAAATCCCATTATCTAGCATACATGAATTATATGCGAACTAAGAGAAGATTGCTGAATATTCTATATTTTAGGTACTAACTGAAGGGCTTTGGAACGATATTCTTCACTAATTGAATAGGTACAAGGTACACCCTAAGGTAGTTTACACATTTGTGCATGTTTGGAAAACGGCCTTGTTCGTAGCAAAATCATTTCTTAACATCGATTTCTACACGAGTTCGCTCCAAGAGCCCTGCTTCAAACGTACCTCTGGCTCCGTTGCACAACGAGCTTACGTCAGCGAGCGCGCGGAGCGGCTTACGTCATTCGAGCGTATCTTGAGCCTCCAAGCTAAGTTAGAACTTGCGCCTATGGCTTTTAGAGCCGTGTTCCTTCGAAGACGGCTTAAGTATGATAGAACGTTTATGTTCACGTGAGTGGATGAGGCTCCGACGCGCCGCCGCCGCCGGCTCAACGATTCTAAGAAACGTTCGAGTCGGCTCTCTAGTTTCGGACTTGAATATGAATCCTCCGACACGACGACCGAGCATAAACATATTTCTCAGAAGACGACATCGTCAGAATCGTTTACAGATAATTTGTTCTCCATGGCTTTTTATTAGAGTACCTAATGTAACATAAATTCAATTGACCAAGGAATTTCAATAAAATTTCGCACATAAATAAGAAAATTTATCTTTAGGTTATCATTTCAGTATATGATTTCCTGCGAGATCGCTTATTAATTAATTAAAAACCTTTTTCCGCGTAGGATGCAAAACTCTATTAACCAAACAGGTTTCTTAATAGCGCTCATAGTCGACGGGGTAGCCACCGGATACGGCTATCGTTATAGCTGTAACGTTTCTACCTCTACTGGTGTAGGCAGGCCTTTTAGGATACCTCTTAAGAACTTAGCATTTCCCGTAAGGTATAACCCAAATAGTTTTGTAATCCAAGGATATTCGCGTTTGTTTACATGGGTAAAGGATTACACAATCGTATTACATGTGTTAACTTATCTCGCACTCTTAGTTTTCCTTGTACTCAAATTGCAAGGTGCTTCCATTCAGATATCGTGTCTTTCAAAAAGGTATAAGCTCCAGCTTATGGCAGCATGCACTCATGAAACGCTTTATAAATGCTCGGTTCATATGCTTAAAACTTATCTCGTATTTTGCTGTCAAAAGGAATATGTAAGATGACAATCCTGAGTGCAGATTGGAGAAGCAGATGTATTTAAGACTAGGTATTTACTGACAATTAACTTTTATCAAAAACCGTAAAGGTGAGACAGGCAGAAGACATTTTAAGATATTTTTAACATTAACGGATAAATCTTTGAATGGAAAAATCTCAACTCAATAAAGTATTTTTGAAACAACTCAGGCAACATTTGTTTAAGTTGTCCGTGCAGAAAGAGGAGAGAAATTGAATTGTCTAAATACTTTAAGCGCCAGTCTGAGACATAAATACTTATCTACACAAGGTTTCTGGAAACTTTTTAGCACTTGAATACAATTGGACAGCTGTTTTTTGGCCATACACTACAGAATAGAGTATTACACCCATTTTTGAAAAGTGTCTTAATGAAATTCTGTAGTGCTGATATGCCACCAAAAAAAACACAAAATTTTTATTCAATCGATAAGTGCCTTAAAACGGCATCTAAATTTTAAATTTTCAAATTTCGCGCGTAGTTTGACGAAAACGCCTCTTACTGGACGCCATATTGCTCAGCGTAAATGACGTCAGTTCGTTTTGTATCAAATGAGCTCATATTAAATATGATAATTGGATATCATTTAAAAATAATTAAAAGTATATTTTGTAATAGGTGTAATAATGAAAAAATTACGTTGGTTACGAAAATAATAAAAGTACAAAGCCTATATTACGCCAATCGGTTGACTGACAGTTGTCAATTTTTTGTTTACACAGCCGTATGGCGTAATAACATGGCCGCTACTATTTCACGGTGTTTTGTAACAGATTAAAAATACTGAAAACTTTGAATTGAATTTAAAAATTTGTTTTGTTATTTTATGAACTAAAACTTACATTTTCCGACTGCTTTATGCCTAAACTGTCTCAATAACATATTTATAGATTTTTTCTCGTATACAGTAAAATACCCTATTGTATCAGTCAACACAAACATGGATGCAATATTATAAAATGGTTTTAGCTAATAGATAGAAGGAACTGAGTTGCTATGGATATTAATGCATCACATTACCGTTTATGCTAAGACTCACCGCAGGACCGAACTGCGTCTAGAGGGCATTAACCTTTGGGCCCAACATAGTGTGATATAATGTCGATAAACACCAACACGGTTATAATACGTTTGTGTGTGTCATGTATTGTGGTAAATGTAGTCATCGATCACTATTAATTTGCCACATGCAATGGATGCATATCCGGATACATTGGATTAGTTGTTGCCATTTTTACAGTTGAAATGATCATGATTGAATGGATTGTCACAAAATATCAATCTGTAAGCGTATTCAAACCATTTAGTTGTAACTACCGTTCAATCCAATAGATGATTGAAATAGATACTAGTGCTGTAAAAGTTAACATGAAAACCGACAAAGATACACAATGTAGCTAGTCTGGATGAGACTCAACCTAATAACACAGTCATAAGATTCGTCCAAGTACATTAAACTTCGAGAAAACTTGGCATAATCTTGTTGCAATTTATTTGCATGCATGTATGTTAATGTGTTCAGTAAAAACTCAACAAGTCTCCTGCTTAAAGATAAACCAGTTCCAAAACAAGTTCCTTTTAACAGACACTTAGCATTAACACTCTTTTGAGTCATCTTCAATATAAAATTCAGTACTTTACAAAGTGAATCTGTTTAACGAAAAATGTATTTTTCGTTTCAGTTAAGAAGAAACTGAACTGAATTTGCAATTTTTAAAACCGATTTGTTTTTTTTTCACCTAATAAAGAGAGAAGAGTTGAGAAGAATCTTAGGTTGGGTAGGTATAATAGTCAGATGAAAACCCAACAAAGGAAGTTTATATATTTTGAGCCCCGTTGATCATCATTTAGTTACCGTCCGATGATTTATTTAATTTGTTGAAGCATGACAACTTACAAAAAATGCTTTGCTGATGTCACATCTATTTTTGGGTTTGCTTCCTATCTCCCACTAGACAAAGTCACCAACAAAACCCAGACACATTATGCAATGTAATCACATTACTTCAACATGTTTCAGAATACGGATTGAACTAATAAACCCAAAAGATTAAATAATGTGTATGCCAAAGATAGTATTGCCACACAACGACACTCCATACAAAACGAAACGATTTAATTACCTACACTACAACGAAATAGCAGACTGTACAAATACGTGTGTGTGTGCGTGTCTACGCGCCGCGAGAACAAAAAGCAGTTTTGAGAGCAGGTTCGACGCGAGTAGAGGTGAGAAACAGTTTTTTGGAGAGAGGCGGGGCGTGTCGCTACTGAACGTTAGTACTGATATTTATACTGTGGTATTGTTAATAATTACAAACCTGGTGTGGTGAGAAAGGCGGTCGTGAGTTGGGTGCGCCTGGTGGTCCTGGTGGCGGGTACCGTTGCGGGTACGATGCAGGAGGGCCATACGCCCCCGGGGGCTGTTGTGGGCCGCCCGGGGTGCCCGCGTAAGGGGGCCCACCGTAGCCCCTAGGCGGCTGAAAAAAACATTGTAATTTTAGCAATATATTTCAACCTGGCAAAATAGTGAAAAAACCCAGTGCGAGTACGGTGCTCCAGACCAGACGATAGCCCATTTACAGCAATTCTCAAAGTGTTCCTACACCTGTACTTTAAAGGACATGAAAAACGCCACAGCAGGTGTCGCATAACATGGCTACGTACTGGACCAAAGTACTCTTACAAAGAAAAAAAGATTAATTACCATCATCACGAGAACATTCAGTGAGAAGCACGACTTAGTAAATAATGGGGCACTCCACTGGGAGTAGCACCTTACATGCCATTGGAACCGTCTCATCTGCTCACAGTCAGCAAGACTGATCACAAGACTAAATCGGAAAAAAAAATTGCCATCATCTGTCTAGCTTTTCGCAACTATGTCGGCATCTAGTCTAACCAGATGCAGCGGAATACCGGTGTTTTACATGGAGCGAGGCAGTAGCTCCATGTAAAACACCGGTAACCTCCTCCGGTAAGAAGACCACCAAGACCCAGCTACTGGGTAACAGAATACCCCTGTGTAAGACTGGTTGTTAGCCTTTGTGACTACCCAAACGACTGTCAAAGACTTACGAAATCAACGGCTTTACGGCTTTGTGGCTATGTAAACTAATGGTTAAAAACCATTATGGTTGACCATATTTATGCCAACAGGTTCGAAAAATTAACTACTATTGATTTGGAAATACATAGTAATAGATTGTAGATTTCAATTTGAGTTATCAAACTTATCCTCTGACTTCGAATGCTTAATTTTTTTTACGAATGTTTTCTTTATAAAATGAAACTAGCTGACCCGACAGAGATTGTCCAGTCAATCTATTTTTCAATTTTCTTATCATATAAACCTTCCCTGGACTTCCACAAATATTGCAAAACCAAAATTAACCAAATCGGGTCAGCCGTTCTCGAGTTTTAGCGAGACTAACGAACAGCAAATATTTTTTATTATATAGATAGACAGAAGAAGATACATATAGCCAATAGCAGGGAAACCGTAGCTTCCTATTAGCGACATAATTGTTCAGAATCGTACCACTAGTTCCGGTACCATATCTTTTTTTACGTAACTTAAAGTTTGTTTTTTTCACAGCTTCAAGAGACTGTAGACTTAAGTATGTGGTGAAATTTCAACTCGTTACCTCCACGCGTTCCTGAGATAAAGGATCTTGACAGACAGACGGGCAGGTAGATGGACAGACAGACAACAAAGTGATTCTATAACGGTTTCGTTTTTTCCTACTGTGGTACGGAACCCTAAAAAGATTCAGCTTCTAAACTAATATTATGAAGAGAATAGATTTGATTGTTTGAAAGTTTGTTATGTAATGTAAAACTAATACATATTACGAAGAGAATAGATTTGATTGTTTGAAAGTTTGTTTGTACAGTATAAACTCAAAAAATAAATACCCGATTTAAAAAATTCTATTCCCAATAGGAAGCTACGTTATCCCTGAGAGATAAAGGCTTTATTTTACTATTGAAACAGTAGGAATCGGTAAGAAAATTCACGCGGGCCAGGGTGCGGGCAAAGTTTTAGTAGTACACTGTTTAGTACTATCTGTAAAGAACAATAAATAGACCATGGATATCAATTCTAATGTGTTTTTATCAAACTGATATAGAAATATCTCTCTCTGAAATAATAATAATAATCTAAACTAAACTTGCGGATACTGCAAAGCTCAATCTTCCAGAGTTAACTATACATATTTTTATTTTGTAAAAACACGAGTACGGTACATGAGCATTGTGGATGGTGTAAATATCAAAAATAAGGAGCTACATATTCTGATCATTAAAGCGTACCAAAATATAAGAAGTGATGGTAAAAAATGTCACAATAACGTGCCTTTATTAACTCAATTAAGCTCATTTTTAAAGAATGTCAAACTGTAGTAACACTTGATAGTTCCACATGGTATTATTTAAGATGCAACTCATATAGCCTAGCGGGCAACTGTTTAAAAGGTGTTGGAAGTTTAACTATACTCTATCTTCTCTATTATAAAGCTGAAGAGTTTGTTTGTTTGGTTGAACGAGCTACTCTCAGAATCTACTGGTTCGAATTGAAAAATTATGTTTGTGTTGGATAGTCTATTTATCGAGGAAGGCTATAGGAACATGCGAAGCCCGGTCGGGTCGCTAGTTATACATATTTGGGACCAAACAGAATATGCTTTTATTTCTTGGATTACTTTGGACGAAATTAGCTGCTTCATAAATAAACAAAAAGAGGGTAGGCTTAGAATTTTATGCTTAATAAAATATGGCTTACAGCTTGAGATGTGTAAAATGCTAATAACAAAAGCACAGACAAAGAAACAAACCCATTACCGTCAATTTCAATATTAAAGCAATAACACTGGGTCGTTAACTGTATTCGGAAGCCTTTGGAATTCGAAATAACGCGCTAATGTAAATAAGAAGTCGAGCCTCTCTTTGGATAAGTTCAACCAACAAAGCCTAACTTAGTTCTAATATATTTTTTCAGCGGTGTATTAGGACAGATATATTCTTTCGTCGAAGATTATTATTTTGTAAGAGTACAGTCACGAGCAGTTGGTCTCATTCTAAACTGTTTTTTTGTCCTAAAATATTGATTGAAATGTTATGGGGTTACAAATATTTATATTTTTGATTCAAAACAACTATAAAATAGGTTTTATCTATGAGTTATTTCAAGAAAAAATTGCTTTTTAAATTTTGTATACATATTTATGCTCGTGACTGTACATAAATATATTTTTTTAACTGACTTCTCTCTATCTTACGTGCTCTATATGCTCTATGATATGTGACAAGCTTATTACTAAATCATTATTTGCGGTTGTGATTGTATCTTGTTAAAATTTAAGCTGGACCTTTGAAACCATTCTCTTTATAATAGATGAATACAATTAACACTTACAGAAATAAATATAGTACCAATTCCTAATAAGATTTTGACAAATTAAAAAAACTTGATTGATAATTTGACTATCAAGATAAACTGTTAACATATTGAAACTGAAATTGACATTCTTTATCAGTCTCATGAAATGGCTAATAACATGAAAATTTGACGTAGTGTCAATCCGTTCCACAATCAAATTTCTCTGCTGGATATGGTATATATCTCAAAAGAAAATTTTAAGAAAACCGACTATGTAAGGAACGCCTGCAGAAACCTCAACGGCATCTATCTATTATAATATTCAACATTTTTAAAAGCAAGAGTTTTTTTTTTGTTTTTGTAATATAGGTATTGTGAGGGCATCACCAGAAAGAGTTCTATTCAAAAGGATGGATTTACGAATTTAGAATAAGAAAAGGAGCGGAAAAAGCAACAACAATGCTTGTTAAAAAAGCATTTTGAGGTAAACCAAATATAACATTACTAAAATTCCTTTCTTCTTAGATTGAAATAACACAGTCTTGAAACAATCCGTAAGACTGAGATTGAAATATTTTCAATTAGAGTTCTGAATTTAATTTGGGACTCATTCATAATCTTAGGTACTAAACTTGAGGTTATTTATAATGTTATAACAGAGCTACATTTGTGTACACTCGTTGCGCGCGCTATAAATATCTTTGTTTGCAAAACAAACGATGTAATACTCATTGATTTTATTCTACATGCGTTATAATGCCTTATTTACTACATCAATCGTACGGTGTCGGTGAGATAAGGAAATCAAAGCATTTCATGAAAACCAACCACGATTAATTAATTTTGGACTTCATTACAGACAGCGCTATTAAAAATTCATCACATATGTGCGGGGTTTAATAAAAACCTTTTTGTCTAAACCTCTTTTAATGTGTCCGTAAAATTAATGCGCTTTTACTGTAATATCAATTTTCAGATAGATGCCGTAACTAAATAATTGACGTTCGAAATAATTCGCTGTGCCAACAAAGTCGCCCCGCTTCAGTTTTCAGCTCTCATTTTGTTCCATGATGGAAATTCAATTATTCGTACGAACCCGCTCCGACGAGGCAAACGAGCGAGCGAGCGGGATCTGTATTACTCTTTGATCAATGTTTTACGTCTCCAAACTAAGGCCTTGTCCTGAAGGCTTCCGGATGTAGTTTGACTAGGAGATATGAGACTTGTGTTCGCCAATTAGAGTTACATTTTTACGAACATTGGGGTGTTTTATGGCGGATTCAATGATTTATGGGGGCGGTGTGCCGGGGTGCGGCGTGCGCGGGGTGTGGTGAGGGTTGCGCAGGGTACGGGCGCCGGGGGGCGGTGGCGCGCCATTGGCCGCCTCGGCATCGATCGCACGACGAGCTCGCAGCGGCCCGCCCGCGCCAGCCAGCCTCCACCTACGTTAATAAGTAATCATCCGACCCCGCGATACCTCAGCGAGTTTTCCGGACAGAGCTGGAGCCGCCGAGACGGGCCTCGTATCTCCAGTCGGCTGGAACAAAGAGCCACCGCATAGGGCGACATCCGTATTGATTTATGCAGTAATTGACCCGCGGGTAGGTGCGCAGCCCGCGCACCACCCTACCTACGCACCTATTCGTTTTCATATTATGTCCACATATCTATTATGTGAACACAATAATAGCTACAAGTTGCCTATTTATTAATAGATAAAAAGTTAAGACCGATACTCGAAAAGATACAGGTATACGTGTATGAAACGTCCGTCCTTCAGAAGTAATAAAGAAAGCCTGTCCTATATTCCCTAAGAACGCAATAAGTGAAACCCGAATAAAATCTCGGTGACCCATTGCCTCAAAGCCGCCTTCAAGGACCTCATGAAAAGTTCATTTAGAGATATGAAGGGTTTTTTGTAGTCTCGACTCTCGAGTGACTACCGGGATCAGTGAATACCGCAAGTCAGAAAAGCAAAACATACAAAACCGCTCTGTAATCGTTAAGGTTGCGGGTTGAAAATACGAGAGTCTAACGTAAACCACAACGAAACGTAACGTAAAAGGTATTTCATTTTCGCAAGCGGCTCTGAAAGCAGCCGAGCCGTGGAAAACAGTTTCGAGGATAAAATATAACTGTATAGCTTCCGAGCGAATTTTACTTAGCAAATAAACAAGAATTTAACATAGTTTGTTTTGAAAAGCACTCGCACGTTTACGTTTTACAACTAAATCAATCTTGTATTACAATGGTTGGTGGTTCGTTCAATTATTCCACGACGTTATGTCTGGTATTTTTCCAACAATAGGGAAGTGTGGGCACTAAAAAGGTAAAAGCAAACTTGGAGTACTGCAGTAGTAACAATTACAACATAGAACCATAGTCATATTGCTGTGCCTGTGCATAATGGTAATTTGCAACAAAAATGTATTTCCCATTCCAAGATTCAAAACAAAACCTTATAAAAAAATCTAGTTTAGAGCACATCAAATCAACATTTGCGTACGTGGTAACCAAAATAGACTATGTCATCTCTAACAATGTAAATTGTGCGTGAATAACACTTTCCGTAGTAAACTCAGCTGTTTGTGTCATTGTGACTCAAATGTAAAACACCTCTTACAAATAAGGAATGTTGATGTAATATTTTATCAAACAGACGCGCTACTGCTTCGTGCGTCGGTACTTAAGTTTTATATGAATGTATAAATACTTGCTGTTTGATACTTTGTAAACGTTATTAAAATTAGTGCTTGTGAGTATCTAAAATAGCAATCTTAGTGGTTTAAACAGTCATAAATATTCAAGTAAGTTTAAATTCAGACTCCGGTAACTGGGTAAACGATTATCTAAACAGGACAAGTTCTGCCAGCTGAGTGGCTGGTAAGAGACAGCGTGGTGCGAAATGCGGTGTATCAAGTTAATTGGCGATGAGATAATAAATGGTACTTAGATATTACGGAGTGAGCGAAGAGCATCAAACGCAGCAGCGCATGTGTGTGTATAGTGCAGTTAGGAATGTGACCGGATTCGAATCCAGTCTGTAGACACATTCACCTACTTGGCTATTATATCATTATCACCGGCCTAAACATTAACCCTATTGCTCATAATGACTCGTTGATTTTCATTACAGCACTGTCTTAAAAAAAGATGATAAATAGTTTGCTGTCCTATATTCTTAGAATTCTGCTTGACGAGTTATTTATTTCCTAGAAATAGCTCTACCGACTGCTTTCGCGCGACGTGAAAATTTCAACTTCCCACGGCTAAAGTCGTCGGAAGTTGAATTTCAACCGTAAAAGGTTGTTTTGTGTATTTTTAAATTTTAAACATTGGAATTGCTACAGTGTAGGCGTTGACGTGAGTCTCTAAAACAATTATTTTAAGGTTGGACTATGACAAGTTGTGATAATAAAAAATGCCATTTCTTAAAGGGCCTTAAGCAATAGCATAGCAAATGGCCAATCGATACCAAATTATCAATGAAACAGATTTTCAAACTAGCATCATATCGTTAAGGGTATGATTGCCCAAGAAAACTAATCGATATTGGTAGTTTCTGGTCTGGTTTATGCAGATTGATTTTATCTCGGCGTACCACGTTGTCTTGATGACTCCAGTTTTATAAAGGTTTAGGCTAATCGCTAGCTAGCAATGACTAATTATGTAATTTCACGGATAGCAAACTAATCCCTACCTCTTCATAAGGGCGCTAGGATTACGTCAAGGATACTGAAAGCATGGTGACTGTGGAGGGCAGTGAGCAACCTTCATTCGATACCACCCACAGAACAAGGTAGCCAGGTAGGTTGATCTATACTTAGCCGGCCGCCACGTGGTCAATTTATTATTAATATTGTGTATGACAGAAATAAATTATGTTCTGAATAACCATGATTGTGCGTAATAATATTATGTGAGTTGAATAAAACAAAATGTTTGCAATAACTTATCTCTATCTTTTGCAGATGCTCTTTGGGAGTCGCATAAGCATTCAACTATATGCAATATTCTTAGAAAACTTGCAAATTGGAATGCTCACAGCTTCGATCAAAGAAATATCGACTCTATCGAGTCTTGAACGTAATCTCCGGTACCAATTTGAAATGGTAATGAAAAAAGGCATTTCAAGAATTGCAGTAAAGTTGATTCTCAATTATGTGGAGAAAAGTTGCTGGAAACTTTATTGCAGTAACAATTGAATAAGAAGATTTTATATTAAGACTAATAATAATTTGTTAACACAGCTCGATAAATTATTCTTTAATTAATATTACAACGACCCTATTTGTTATTCGAGTGTTGCGACTAGTGCAGCAGATTAAGATAGTTTAAACCATGTTTTATACCGTTCCGAAAGGTGTTATTTCATGTTACACGATGAATTGTACTGTCGTGGGGAATGCGGGTGAAGGGCTTTAATAGGCCGTGGCCGTGCCACTTGATGATTACACTCATGTGGAAAGTTGTTTGGTGTGAGAGCCAGTTTACGCTTTGCGTAACACTTTTGAGATAGCCGATATTTTTAGGACAAAGTAAAAGGAAAAATGAAATACGGTTATTACTGGATGTTATCTTACGAAAAATTATTATTATACACCGTTTCCGTCTCTTTTCTTTTCATTTCTTACGGTAAACAATTTAAAGTATTTTCTTCTGGTTTACAAAATTCCATTTATATTTTACCGCGGTCGACAACTTTCGAACAGTGCTCTAAAGTTTTCATTATTAAATATCTATGAGTTAAAACGGTCCAAATTGTTATTTGTTACTATTAAAGGTTCGATGCATTCGGACTCCTAAATCAGACCATTTTCGGTTCGAATCAGTATGTCTCGTACAATTTGAATGGGAGTCTATTTTAAGATCCTTAAATTCTTATACAGTTGAGAGTGGTGCGGTATGCCAATGCCCGAAATAAACTTAACTTCAACTTTCATTGGCTTTTCTGGAAGAGACATCGCCATTTTGTCAATATTACGTGATTAATCAAATCTTATTTACTAATACTATAAGGAAAATGTTTGTATTTATGTTTCTAACCCGATTTTACTAGCTTCACCTGTACTATGTACTAAGTTAGAAAATCTAGGAAGTCGAATTTAACGAACTTCTAATTCTCGTACCTATCGATTTAAAACTTTGCTAATGTATGTAAAACCATTTTTGAGAATAGGAAAAATACACACGTCGATTAGTCGTCTCGTTAAGGGACAGTACCTAAAAGATTGCCCTTTATGAGGTATTTCATGGCCCAATAGCTCTTCCAGGCATTTCGGTGCGTCCTGCAACTTCTTTATCTTGCCTGGAAAGAGACTATTTGACCAACTTTAACCAACTTTAAAGATACTCCTCGACGTATTCTACCTCCACCCGCCACTGTGATCCTGTGTTGTGTGCTAGTCGTCATCAACTTTGACTGGTGAATATGCATAAGCGGAGTATATTTCTTGGTTTTTGGGCGTGAAAATGGATCTATGGCTGATACTATCGCACAAAAATGCTACATAAAGTGGAAGCTGAAAATCTACATGCTTGGTTAACAAAGCTGGTAATAGAAAGGTCGCGGCGAAATCCGGCCTGTTCGAGAGGCTGATATTTGCCGAGTGATCCTGATATTCTGTCCTTGATGGGTGATGAACGCTTTGTATAGGTGCGAAATCAGACTGATAGGATGGTAATTATATTAATGCCTGCTTTTCACCCTTTTTTATGTAGAAGAATGATCAGTGAATGACAAAATGAATGGGGTCAATTTCCAGTTTTTAAGATTGTGTTGAATACATTTGTAGCATGTGGCCAGAAGGACCGGTACTCCTATTTTAAGGGCTTTAGTTGTTATCCCATCATCGCCAGAGCTCTTGCTGATTTCATGCACCATAATGCTCCGTAATGCGATACGGACGTAATGTAAAGGGCGGAATGTGATCAGAGCATGAATATGATGTTGCGTTTGGTTCAAGAGTTGAATTCTCGCTGTACAGATTTTCATAAAATTCGGTGCAAATATTCAAAAATTTGCCTCGGTCGTTCTGTCCTACACTGCATGATCTTAAACAAGCAATTGAAGGGTGCCTGGTATCGCTGTTTCGCTGATTTAATGAGTTGTTTCGCTCTAAAGCAATCCTGATAAGATGTGTGTTATGGTTTTTAAGTCTTTACAAATACAGCGCTTAACAAGTCAGTCTGTCACTTTATGTTGCTGGTCTAATTGTGTACCTGGCTAGTTTTTGTCGATCTTCGATCAACTATTTTGTTTGGTAGTTGAGTTTGGAGTGCTTATATTTGTGTATTTGTGTAAACTGAAATTATTTTTAAGTCACACATATGCTCCTGATTTGCTTATAAGCGTGACTTTATTTATTCTTTTAATTGAGGTTTTTATAACATTAGCACGCTTTATTTCGTGGTTAAATTTTAAAGTCGTGCCGCAAAAGTCTACGATCGAAACTAAACTTAAAATTATTCAGAACTTCAAATATTGTCGTTTGTGAGAATGCTAACAAAAATCTATTTCGTTTTTAGTCATTTTATCCCAGACATCCACGACCAAGGCGTTGGGGCTTTTTGTAGAAATAACTGTTACGGTTTTGACCGAATACGAACTGATGGAGTCTAGTGTCGCGTTCATTCTAGGTGACTTGTCTGACTTGTCACTAGACCATGAGGACCGACTTTATTGCTGTCGTCAAGTTCTTACATAACACCTACTTTGGCGTTAAAGTCTTCTTGCACAATAGTCCACGTACTACGATTATCGTCACATGCCTTATTTAAAAGATCGTAAAATTCTTCGAAGATTCTTCTTTTGTCGTCAGGATGGGGTGACGTCGGCGCATAGACTTGAACTACCGCTAAAGTTTCCTTGGTAGCTCGGAATCTAAGAACAGCTAATCTATTAGAGTAATAACTATTATTTTTTCATTAAATGAAACGTGAGTATTGTTACACATTATAGATTAAGAACAACGGATTAACTCACTGTGTTGTCGGGTTCGTCCGACTAGTTTCGATGGTTTCGATGGTTGGTTGGATGGGGTGGGGTTTCGCAGGAACGCGACGGGCGGTGTGTCATCCTGTGGAACTACTTGAAAAAGGTGGCCGTATGCCAATACGGCCACCCCACCCCATCCAACCAACCATCGAAACCATCGAAACTAGTCGGACGAACCCGACAACACAGTGAGTTAATCCGTTGTTCTTAATCTATAATGAATAACTATTATCTTTCCATTTTTTTAGACCAAAAATTCTACACTATCTACTATTAGTCCTGCCACTATAATCTATATATATAAAAGCGAAAGGTCATTCAGTCACTCACTGTCACTCATCACGAAATATCGAAAACCGCTTGACATATTAAGATGAAATTTGATAGGAAGGTTGTACATAGTTACTAGACGTCCGCTAAGAACGGATTTTGCGACAGGGCCGGATTAAAGACGTCTAATGGCTCTCGCAAGTTTGTATGAAAGTCCTTCATTGTTGTGTTATAGACTTCATATTTGGCAGGGAAATAGTTAATATATAGTAGACGTCCGCTAACAACGGATTTTGCGACAGGGCCGGATTAAACAGGTCTAATGGCTCTCTTAAGTTTGTATGAAAGTTTTGATTTATTATTGAACTAGGTACCGAGCTGAAATTTAGCAAGTCTAGAGTTTATTAGTAGGAGACATTTGCTAAGAAATAATTTTGTGACGGCCTGGACTTGCTCTCGCAAGTTTATATATATAAATCCTTTGCTTTTTGTACCTGTAAATTGGTAGAGAGATAGAATATAGTTAAGTCATGTCACGTCGTCCGTATGGTGTCGGACGTAAAGAATGGCACCATCCCATATCTGCCCGTGGGTATCGTAAGAGGCGACTAAGGGACTCACCAGAGAATAGGCAGCAGCATTCTCTGTGCTTTTGTAACAACCATACTGCGATCGCCAACCCGCCTGCCAAGCGTGGTGATTATGGCAAAACCCCCCCTTTTGGGGGGCCTATGTCCAGCAGTGGACGTCTTTCGGCTGAAGTGTGATGTGACGTAGAAACAGATTTTACGACAGGTCCGGTTTCAAGGGAATATAACCTAACTCTACGTGTTCAACAAACATTGATTGATGACTTACAATAAAAGAAATAGAAAACACAACTTAATGAAATTCAAACGAATCGAGGTCGTAATATTTTTTAGTTATTAGAACAAATATTTCTTTGTATTTTCCCCTGGATACTAGTGTGACGCTTTTTTGTGGTTAAAAATATCTTATAGTAGGTACTACGTAGAACCTGGTATTCACATAACACCATATTAATTACCAAATTCCAGACAATATTTTATACATCTTTGTTCTATCCCACATTGACCTTCGTTTTCTGTAAAACTATAGATTTAATTTTAGAAAGCTCACATTAAAATATATACCTACTATCCATCCCCTCTACAAACATACAACAGTTTCGAGACATACTTAAGAATCGGAAAAGTTTTATCCGCAGTACTCAGGTCATCCAGGACTGACCACGTCGGTCAGACGAAAGTTGTGGGAACATCACCCACCGCCACTGAACTTCTTTCAATCCAGGAACACTTGACACTCGGAAGTGATTTGCAGTGGCCTAAATGGAAAGCGCTCAATAGAGTGTGCTCCCAAGAAGGCCGCTGCAAACACAACCTAACAAAATGGGGGATTATAGATCGCACTGATACCCAGTGTGAGCGCGGTGCTCCTTACCAGACAATGGCCCACTAACTACAGTGCCCAAAGTGACCAGTCACCTGCACCTTAGAGGACATTAAAAACGCCACTAATGCTGCGATTAATGCAGCTCCTACTGGGCCCAAGCAGTCTAACCACGGATATGTGTCTCACACAAAAAAAAATAAAACACAACCATCGATTCGAAACGAAGAAGACCACTTTATCATAATCACAAATGCCATCTCTTTAAATATATAATGAATTGAAATAAACTGCAGCCTGAAAATAAAACTATAAATGTGGTGTATAGGTAGGTTGTAGGTGTTACGAAAATAACAACATCTATTTTTTTACAAATTGGTGCCCTATATATAATAGGCATTTTCTGTTAACTGAAATATAAAAAAATAGTTTGCGTTCAACATCATTAAACTCCATATCTTCATAACCACGCGGACGAAGTCGCGGGCAACAGCTAGTACAATATATTCTAACGTTTTTCTAAGGTATCTTCTCCATCCCGTCTTACTTCAGCGAGATCGATAGTGTCCTACTTCTTATTTCTATAATCCGTTCTAAAAGTTCCGACATTTAATGTTAGAATATGAAATCTATCTGAGTCCGTTAAGCGTGTTTTAGTTGTCTGACGAAGGATACCACCTGGGGATTTTGAGGCCCCTTGGTACCAGAGAGTGTTGGAATTGTTACAAGTAAATCTAGGAATTGCCAAAAGTTAAAGACTAAAAAAATAAAATGTTATAAAAGAACTAAATTAACACATTTCCTTAATTATTCCACTAAAAAGAAAAAAAAAATATTACGAGTGTGGGCAGCTTTTACAAACTATTTGTCAAAAACCTTTAGATTTGAGCAAAGGCGGCGCGATGGGCGCGGGCCGCTTTTGCTTTTCAATGAAATACTTAAGCGGTTTTTTATTTTTTTACTATAATTAAGAGCTAATCTCTTGAGGTAACAAGTCCGATTACAAATATTTTTTCACTGATATAAAGCTATTTTAAGGCCCTTTTTGCTTTTCAATGAAATATGTACTTAAGAAAGCGGTTAATTTGTTTTTTATACTATTAATTAAGAATTAATCTCTTAGGTAACAAGTCCGATTACAAATATTTTTTCACTGATATAAAGCTACTTTCTTGCTGAGTGCCATAGGCTATGTTTTATGCTAGCACTTCACATGGCGTATTTGTACAAATATTCGCCATATTTGGATAATAGAAAATTTACCCTACAATTATTGAAATAAAGTCCATTTTGCATTATCCAAATAAGGCAAATATTTGGACAAATACGCCATGTGAAGTGCCGGCATTATGGTACACGCGTCTTCCACGCGGACGACGCCGCAGGCCGAAGAGTATTAATTAAAGACTACGATCAAGATTTTGAAGATACATGACTAGTTTTAGGCGTTAGCGTTTTAGCGAATACTAGACTTTAAACTTTAAATGTTCGGTAATGGCCGTTTTGGTATCGTGTACTCTCGTTATAAGGAAGGCCCTGTATGTAGCCTACATAATTATGTTACTTACAATATGATTATTACCAACTACTGAGACTTCGGGATTTCCACAGGTTTATTGAATTTGATTTCTTGTAAATCGTGAACTCTGGTGTTCAACACAATCTCCCTAGAATTGGGTACTACTTTTTTTCGTATTCTGAATTGTGTTAACATTCTCTTATAATAGTTACTTTGCAGAATATTGCGTTTTGTCATCAAGCTACAAGTTACATTTAAGGTTTCAATATGTCGACTAACCATTTTAACAAACATGAAATGTTTCATATTGTTCTCGGATATAAAATATTATAACCAGACAAGATTATGAGTTTTTATTGAACTCATTTCATTATAATGAACGCTTCGAAACGGTTACATAATTGACGAACGTCATTCAACATATAGAGCGAAACGAATTGTTTAACACCTCAAGGAAACAATATTATTATGTATCAAAAGTAAACACCGTTTAACAGTGATGTTAATGACCTATGACTAATACAAGAGGCCTGTAATGTATAACATTGGCATTCGTACAAACAGCAGTGGCAGCGTGTGCGGACGGATGCGAACAAACATTACATAACTTTGATTGTGTTTGTAAAAAGTTGGGGATTCCCTCCACTACAAGCGCATCTCGCTTACACAGACACACCGCAGATGTGTGCGTGTAACCTTGCCTTCCTTTACATATTAAACGCCGTCGGGCTATCCCTTTGCGTACCCACACAAAAAAGTCGAACCATAACTATATTGTTAACAGAAAAAGAAAATGAATGAGTTTCACTGTTACCGCTATTATTATTATCTCCATCGTGCTCCTGTGAGGAACGATAAAGGCCCACTGACCGGTTTACTTTTTATGCGTGTAGAGTATCAACAATGGCACGTAAACTGTCTTCAACGAATCATCTGTTTCTACTTCCGACCACACGTGCCTTGAATAACGGTTCACGGTTGCAGGAATCTTAACATTCAATAAGAATCATATTGTTGAGTTCTGTTGTATTCTCTGTCATCGGAATAGCAATGGCATAATTTTTAGAACAAAAAAAAATATGTCTCAGAAATATATCAAGATAAAGATATCGCCATTTTAATACAAAAGATCATGTCGTTTTCGACTTGGCAACGGGTTTTTTTTACGAGGTAGTAAATTATAACGAAAAAAAAAATAAACAAAAGAAGTCGTTGCAATAGCGGTTAGCGCGAACGATAACGCGTACGTTTGCGTCGGTGACTCTGTCGTCACGGACTAGCGGAAGGCAAATACGAATGTCTGTGTATTTAATTATAAGACTCTATAAATAGAAAGAGCATTACGTCGTGTTATGCGGTTGGTTACGGCAAGTTATTTCGGTCCGCGCCGTCACGAGCCCCCGTGAATGTCAAGCTCGCGGTAACTCTAACTAGGTGCCACGGCGGTTAGGCAACAGGTGGCCTGCACTGCGATCTTAGACAAGTAAACATTTGCATGCACCCAAGTAATTCATTTGTCGACTTAACATATTTGAATCACCATACTGCAACAGCTATTCGTGTCTGGTCCGGAGTAAATTTCTGAATAACCGTTTCTGCGTGTTGTCCTGGGCTCAAAGTTTTAAATGTTAAGAAGCAAATGTGAACATCTTCCATGATTAGTTCCCCAACGACCAAACGTAGAGTTACATAACAGTGTCCAACATCGCACCAAACATCAAACAAACATCTATACCGTAATCAGAATCTGATATTAGTTGTAATACAAAACAAAATTGTATACATAATCAGGAATGTAAACAAACGATCACAAGTGTTACTGACCTAATAAGGCGACCCCTTTTCCACCCAAGACGGTTCAATAAAGAACTCCCTTTAGGTACGTAGTATCTAAAGTAGGTACATAAGAGTGGCGGTCGTGACCTTTTAATATATACCTACTCCAATATATATACACGCTCCCCGCTTTTCGCAAGTACCCACTGACACATCACATCAAGAAATGTTTACCGCAACGTGGATAAGGCGTCTGACAAGTTAATCCCATTTAAATTGAGATTTAAGACAAAATGGAGAGTAGTATCTAATAAATTTATTTCGTTGATAAAATTACGATGATATTTAGATTTGATGAACTTCTCACAATTCCACAAAGTGGGGAGACCAGTTTTTTTTTTTTTTTTTATCTAGTAGCAAAAATGTTTTACTTCTGATGTTTATAATGAAATACCAAAATCGAATAAAGCAAAAGAAAACCAAAATAAAAAAGAAGATCAAGAAAAGGTTCGAAGTTTATTAAAGATTAATACGTGATTAGATGCCGCATCCTACCGCCTGGTGCGTTTTGTTCGTAATACTTTGACTAACCCACCCAATAGCATTTTTACAATCCACGCAAAGACAAGTGCGTATCACAGAAGTTAGTAACAATAAAAAACATTTAACTAACTGTTTTACTTTAACGTTACGTTTGATATCGTCAAAGTTTATTGCTCTCAGTTCCTAAAGAACGAGCTAACTTTAACTTCAAAAACAATAAACATAAAAAGTAGAACAATAACATCTTTTTATAGACTTCTAAATCGGCATAACGTCGTTTGATAATGGGCAATGGCACTCGTAATAAACATGAATCCTGGCCGTAATCTTTTTACATACTTACATCGCGTGTCGTATCTAAACATACATAAATTGAATACAGTATAGTTAGGTGTATAGGTATGGAAGTCATTTACCTTTCAGACTGCGCTCAGACTCAGTCCTTGGCAATGGCCCCTTTCACATACGAACAAGTATACACATTTATCGATGTTACGTAACATTGTTTGCATCATTAATGTTGGCTAACGTTTGGTTTATAAGATTTTACTCGTAAAACTGTGTTGTGGAAACTAGATTCATAGATCTCAGGAGCTGAGATGGTTCATAGTTAACATTTTACTACACAAATACAATTTTGGCTGAAACGAACTGAAGTAGCGTTGTGTGGAGAACACGTCCGACTTGGTACTCTTGATATCTACAGTCCTAGTAAAAAGAGAGCTCGTCACTTTGGTTGTCACGCACACAGACCGAAGTGATCATGTGCTTGACCTACACAGACCTCCCTTGTTATTAATCTGACGTTTTGATTTCAACCGGCGACCGACGAAGGGAGCTGGCAATTACGTGACGTCACCACGGTTTAACGACCCCATTACAACATTCAACATATTGTATGAATGAATGCAAGCCGCGTGACGGCTGACGTTTTTGTTCGTCGATACGTCGCAGAGTAAGGTGCAAGTTGTTGCGCCACCACTTACATGAGATGCGACGCAGGGTGTTATACAAAGTTTATCTATATGTAGTTTCATTCATACGGTAGGGAATTATTTTCAATCAGAAATCATTGATGCCAAATAGCATAGATAAACAATATAGGAGGTTGCAAATCAAAACAATTTGCGCGCGTCATCGATATACGCTTCAATCCAAACATTTATGAGGTCACTACACCTCAATGTTTGAATCAAAATTGGCACATGCCAAGTGAAATTTTAATAGATTGCAGTTAAGCGTTCATTGACCCAATGCGGTAGACGATCGAGGTCGTGCCCATTATCCAAGCACAGCACAATGACACGATTATCGGACGGTACGCGGGTCCGAGATGGCTCGCATTGATTTTACGAAATCCACATCACGGACTCAGAATGAACGGTCTCCGTCGGCCCATTCATCTCGTTTTCATGTACACACCGCCGCTATTGCGATACGAAAGTGAGAGCGAAATTTACTCGGGCTGCAACTACGCACAGAACCGCCATGTATTGCCCTAAATACGGCGAGAGAATAGATAACAGCCATTAGGTAATTGGCAATTAAATAGCGTTTCAACTAGAACATTATTAATTCATAATGCCATTAGGGGGGTGGGGTTGATTTTGACAAAAATTTGTTACGAGAATTGAATTACAGTTTCATTTAATTTTATCTGTTATAACGAAAACACACCCCGGTTATAACACAAGTAGGCAAACAAAATCTGCCAAACTGCACGGTGCAAGTGATGTGATTTTCAATCATCAAATCTCTTCTCAGTCGTTCACTCTTGACAGAGTGGTCGTGGTCATGGGGCGTCGCCCACAACTGCGGTCGCAGCCTTCGCGATGCTTCTCTACCGGTCTCTGTTGGCTGCATGGCGAGCACACTCTGTCACAGGGAGCTTGGTGGCAGATTTGATGGAGTCTGTCCATCGGGTAGGCGATGGACCACGTGGTCTCGTGCCCTCTACCCTTCCCTGAATCACCAGACGCTCTAGGGAGTCGTTGTTGTGGGTAACGTGTCCAAAGAATCTGAGTCACTATCATCATTTTAGTTTTTTGCGGTTCAGGGCAAGTCCAAACTTTAGGCTAGTGGTTTCGAGTATCCGCAACAAATTACCAATATCCTCTTTGAATCATCAAATGCATTAACTTAATTTCTTGAAAATTTGTTTATATTGAACGAACAAATGAAATAGTTTCAATTACTTAAGTGTGCTACTCAAGATATATTTTTTTAAGTACTGTTAAATTGAGATAACCTTAGGCATAGTGCTAGACTGTTGTTTGAATAATTCGGGGGACAATAATATGATGAAGAAGGTACTTTTCGTCTCAAGACACAAGGCTGCAAAATCTTGGTGAAAATGTTGAAAGCAATAACTAGTATACATAGGGAAATCACAACAAAAAGTAGTCCAAAGAATTCAAATATTACATCAATCATCGATACATCGCAGACTGTTCAGAGTTCCACGATCAATGTAGAAAACAGATGAACCCGCATAATAGACAAAAACGTACACATCGAAGGATACCAGATGCAAGACAATTGTGTATGTAGACAAACACACACATACCCACATCACACACAGCTAAATCTAAATATAGCGAGCGTCGATATCAGCGGCTCGCCCTTGAACCAGTCGCACGGAAACATTTTATTATTATTACCGAGCTGTCGGCGAGCACGAGTATGTCGGGTCGTCGACCCCGCAACCACGTGTCTCCTTATCGACAACTATCTAACACGATTGTGGGTAAACAACATGCCGAGATAAATGACTAATTCCACAATGCTTGCCTATTTGAGCCATTCATAAATAATCAGCGTAACGTCATAGCGATTTCGTTAACAATACCCGTCTGTGATTCAGAGTATCACGTCGAATTCTCAATGAGCTAGGACATCCGACGTTTAATCAACGAATTGTCCTCAAGTTTCAATGTTACTTCATACTATTTAAGTTTCGTAATATCGCAAACTTCGAGTAAACACACAAAAGCGAGTACGATTAACATCCATAGAAACCAACACAATTGTAGAGGCGGCCAGAAATCGATACCCCACGGGCCGCCAGAAAAGCAATGCACGTCCATAAATAATAAATCGTCTAATTGTAAAAGGCCGTGACGGACGGAAGAACGTGCATATCGTGGGAAGTGGGACATTGTTACGTAACCGGTATTTGTTCAATGGCCAGCCTACACGGGTACATCCTTACAAATGCGTACGACCTTGAATGTGAACTCGAAAGTGTAAACAGGCACGTGCTCGATGCATTGTTTTATAGCCGCCGGTTGTGAAATACCACAAACAACACTACGTTTAGCAATGAGCTGAATTTGATGGGAAGAGCACAGGTTTTGCTCCTTTATCAACGCAAGTCTTCCGATTTGCTCAAGAGTGTGAATGAGCAGTATATAATGAAAATGATCATTCGAAAAAAAATTTAGCAATAACGGTTCTGTAACCATTTCCTGGAAAGGACTATCAAATTTACAATCGTACAAAGTAACTATTTCATCAACTACTAATGAATGGAACTAGTAGCGACATCTATTTATTTCTTGTCAATATCACATTTTCTACATCAAGAATTTGAAACTATAAATAAATCAAGCTTTCAATTTATGCCGTACAAGCTAAATCACTGTCTTTAACATTAAAAGAGCTGAAAATTGGAAGCGAACACAGACGATAGGGAAACGAGAAGCTTTTCAAAGTTCACGTCAAGCTAGATAGATACACGTGTCACATGCCAAGTTCCATTCACGTTGATTCCATCAAACACGTCCCGTCGGCGTTGCCTCTACATAATGTATGTAGGGGGAGCGGCACTGGCTCGGCGGCGAAGCCTCGCGTTTCACTACCCTTTAGCCTGTTTTCGAACCGAGAGGCAAATGCGCAAATCTCTGCTTGGAAGCGAGTAATATTTGCCTACACATCAAACTTTCACTATCGCCGTACGCTTTCGTTTTTATATCTGCTAACAGCGGCGGGCCCGCTTTGTTATTTCTACGTACTTTTTTTCTGTTTTGTGTCTGACAACCGACCGACACGCTGCTGACGCCAACAGGTAATAGATCGCCTGCCTTTGTGGCTTACTTTAACAGAATACGGTAAGATTACTTGTAACCATTTTCATGTTGTCATTTGGTAAAATTGGTTGTATTTTAGGACCCTCATAGGAGAAGTAATTTCAGTGCTTTTAGGAGATTAGGTAGCATGAGATCACAAATTGATCATCATCATCATTTCTACCGACAGACGTCTACTGCTGTATTCCAACCGCATCAGATTACCACAACCAACACTAGGCCACCATATGGGTCTACCACGCCATCCGATATGCGGTAGCCAAACTAGAGCCTTCCTGCTCCTTTGGCCATTCCGTCTACGAGCAATGTACCCACTGCCACTCTTAAGATGTTAGTTAACGTGGTGTCTGATATGGTCACGAAGGGAAAATCCGAATATAGCTCATTACCCTTTCAGTTACTTTCAGCTTTCTAATGAGATTCGCAAATTAATATTTTCTTTCAATTAGCTAAGCACTACCAAACATGGCGTTGAGCCAATGCAAAAGTTAAGGGTGATATGATTAATAAAATAATCGTGACACTACAAGTAAAAAAAAAGTATTTTTGAATCCAGTAAACACTGAGATCTGAAATTGTGATTCGAACTCTGTGGCAAATTGCAGATTCATGATTATATTTAGCAAAGAGTTGCTTCAAAATTAAGTGTAACACTCGGTTTTCATGATAAATTAATTAAAACGAACCCAAATCAGTTCATCTATCCACACAAACTCTACACGTCTGAAGACCATGTTTGTTGCATTAACACAAAGAAGCGTGCGCACAATTCACGTAGTTGCCACAATCGACCGGTATGAAAGATTATGCCGTGTCCACGTGGTTTTACAACTTGAGTGCTTAGAGGCATTTAAGTTGTAAGGCCGCGAGAGCTTCAGGTAATTGCCCGCGACTTCGTCCGCGTGAATGACGGCTATCGCGGATATAGACAAAGTCGCGAATTAAAAAATAACCTATGCCCTTTCCCAGGGTTAAAGCTATCTTCATATCAAATTTCATCAAAATCAGTTCAGCCATTTCATCGTGAAAGCGTAACAGACGGAGTTACTTTCGCATTTATAATACTAGCTTTTGTCTGCGACTTCGTCCGCGTGAATGTCGGTTATCGCGGACCCAGACAAAGCCGCGGATTAAAAAGTAGTCTATGTCCTTCCCCAGGGCTTAAACTATTTTCATACCCAATTTCATCAAATTCGGTTCATCCCTTTCAGGGAACCGATCACTTTTCCGAATTATTTTTGTCCGAATTCCACTTTACCGACAACTATTGACCGACGTCTTTTTTGCTATATGCATTATTTGACATATTTTTAGATCATCGAAGTATCATGTGCCATAGGTATTATTTTACCGAACTATGTTTCTCTGATTTACAAAATAACTTTTTCCTATTGACCGAAGTCTCTTTTGAACTATTTTCATTTGCCAAATGATTTATTTGCCATATTTTCCACAACATTTTACGGAATATTATTTGATCACAAATATATAGCCGGTTACTTGGTAGCATTTTCAACATCAAATTAAAATAGTGTCATAAAAAGTCAATATGTTACAAAAACTAGTGACAGAAACGAATCGCTGCAAAACCGACTTCACGCAGTCTTGTCTGCCCAATACGCCTAGAGTGTAATTTAAGAACGCGTAGGCGCGGAGGGGTGGAATGTTTCGTGCTTGTTTGCACGCTGCATGCTTGCGTGCATGCTGTATGCTTGTTTGCATGCTGCATGCCTGCTTGCATGCTGCATGCTTGAAGCAAGAATCTTGGTTTGCAAGCTTCTTACTGGAATCACCTGTTTTATTAAGTGCCATTACATTTAAATAATTAATGAAACAAAATAGTGGGAAACTAATCTGAAATTAGCTCTCTATAACGCCAGTGTAATAAATACATTAGTTTTGAAAGCTCTTCCAAATATTTAATTTCACTCAAATTGTTTTTAATTTTCAAAAGTTTTTGATTTTTCGTTTCTTTAACGACGTATTTTTTTTTGCTGGTGGAGTACCGGTTATCATTGACTCAATATCAGACATATTTACTTCTAGGCGTTTGGTGAAATATGGTAATTAAAACAGTGGTATAACGAATGTTCGAAAAAATGTTGTTTCGGCTAAGTGTAACTTCGGTAAAAAGGTTTTCGACCAAATGAAACGTCGGCTCAACGAAAAAAAAGCGAATAGATAATAGGTCAACTGATACAGTGGCAAACGTGACTTCGATGAAGTAAAAAAATACGAAACGAGAAAAGTTGAAAAGTTTTAGGTGAAAAGAAATTCGGTCAAATATTTTTCGACCTTATGATAGGTAACCTCCGTTTCATCGTGAAAGCATAACAGACAGAGTTACTTTCACATTTATAATATTAAGTATGGATTAGTATAGTAGTATAGTATGGAGCATGGATATAGTATATAGTATGGAAGTATGGGTAATGATTTTGATGTTAATTTTTTTTTTTTTTTTTTTTATATTGTTATAGGCTTGCGTTTGACCGCAACTCACCTGATCTTAAGTGATGATGCGGCCTAAGGTGGAGCACGCTTGCCTAGAATAAACCGGTTCACTCAAAATTACAATAATTTTGTACTTATACGCAACGAAAACCGTCTGAACGTTGGCTGATCTGAACTAATGGCATTGTTAGCAATTTTCAAGGAGCAAAGAGTACTTTACGCCGCTCCAGTTAAAAGCAGGGATCCTTTACTTCTACCCTTTACTAACGCGATTAGTACTGAACATCTAGGAAGAACTCGTACATTAACCGATACGGCATGGATTTGTATTGCGATTTATATTGAGCGTACAGCCTTCCCCGATAAGCTTGAACGCGAATTACCCGGCTTTTGTCGAAAATATGTCCAAACATCTTGTTTCTGTTTTATGTCTTATATTCGATATATCTTATTTAAATATTGTTAACAAATGAATTCTTTATTTTCAAAGTATTTTTGTAATTTCGTTGAATAATATGTGGTGAATTTAGTCACAAGACGTGATTTTTATGGTTCCGTATCTAAAATGAAAACAAAAACGGAACCCTTATAGGATCACTTTGTTGTCCGTCTGTCTGTCTGTCAAGACCCTTTATCTCGGGAACGGGTAGAGGTATCGAGTTGAAATATACTTAGGTCCACGGTCCCTTGAAGCTGTGAAAAAAATGAAAAAAAGATATGGCCGTTTATGTCGCAAAAACGTACATTTCGATACTTTCAAAGGAATCAAAATTTATGGTGTACTTTCCGTTGATCTAGAACTATGAAATTTGGCAAGTAATATCGTCTTATACTATAAATACAAAGAAAAGTCTGAAAACTATACATTTGAAATTAAATCATAAAAAAAATATTCTTTATTTATAACGAGGTTTTGACCGCGATTTGGTCCGTGTGAATGTCGGTTATCGCGGATGCAGACGAAGTCCCGGATTAAAAAAGTACCCTATGTGCTTTCCCAGGGTTCAAGCTATTTTCATACCAAATTTCATCAAAATCAGTTCAGCCATTTCATCGTGGAAGCGTAACAGACAGAGTTACTTTCTCATTTATAAAATTAGTATGGATATGTACCTACAAATTTCTACGGAACCCTCGGTGAGCGAGTCCGACTCGCACTTGTCCAGTTTTTTTTCTTGTAATATGCATTATTTTTAGTACCTACTTTACTTTCTTATTCTTTAAAAACAAACGAGTTTAAACCCTCTGTCTGTAACAATAAGGGTTATTCAATTTGTATGAGTTGATCTGACTAGCGCTACTCGATAAACACATACAATAATAAAACAGACACGCAAAATTGATCTTTAAAACGTTAGGATTAGGATATTTATAACTACTTGTTATGCAATTTTGATTTTTATGCGGTAAGACTTAAAGTTTATCACAGTATTGTAAAATAATTATCATTTTAACCTAACTTGTAATAAGTGGGTAGTTGAAAGACAAATGCGTATTCATTGTAAAACTGGTATTCAAATCTTACTAAGGATATGGGTAGGAAAATAAAAAAATACCGTGACTATAACTTCAGCTAGTCTACGCACAATTGCAATGACTACGGGCGAACATTATCTATGTTGCCTTTCTAAATTGCGAATAGCCCACGCCTTTTTAAAATTATTAAATATAATCTTTGTAGCTTTATTAACATGTCTCAATTGAGTTATTATTTAAAATACAAAATAATCTATTTGCACTAGGAGAATATTGGCATCAGAGAGATTGCAAGGAGACTTAATATAGCAGTAAGTGTATTTTTCTAATTTTAAACCACGTTTTTATATCTAGCTATTCCTTGTGCCGTGACGTAAACAAACATTTTTTTTTATATACTTAAACGTAAAGTGACGCCGTTTAATTTCTTTGTTTCAGAAAATACTGTGAGATTGTGGTTAAGGCGTTTTAAAGAAACAGGAAATGTTCAAAAGGATCCTCCAGGACCAATGACTAAGAACTTGTGGAAATTGGAGGCCGATTTAATAGTCGCTAATATTTGGAAATGTTACGTGATGTAATGTTGCCGACTGTGCATGTTGCTTAGCCAAACACGGATATTTACTTCGTGCAGAGATGCTGTGGTGCAAAATTGGCTAACCAGTCAAGAAGGTGTCATAACAATAAGTTGGCCATCTAAAAGTCCTGATCTGAATCCAATAGAAAACTTGTGGGGTCAAATGATTTTAAACTGAGATTCATCAGAAGTCAGGACAAAAGAAAATTTGGCGCAACTTGTGACTTCAACGTGGGAACTCATGAGAGGAAGTGATGCTTGCTGGAACATGGTGTGCAGTATGCGAAGCCGCTTGCAACAAATTAAAGAGAAAGATGATGCTCCACTTCGCTACTAAGACAACATCACCGCCTGCAGTCAACAATACTTACGTCAGTGTGTGTGTTAAATAATCTGTTGTTATCATAATTCCTAAGCAAGTGTTTCATACAATGATGCAGGTTCTTATAACGATCATATTTAAAACTAAAAATACTTTTAAAAAATCTAAAAAGTATGTAATACATCAAAGTATTTAGTGCTGTTTTGACTAATATTTTATAAGTAGGTAGGTATGTATGACAGTAAGTTAATGTGGTGATGTTATTGTTATAAAATAGAAATATTATAGGTATATTTCTAAACATAATATAACATGTTGATTCACTACATTCAACACTTTGTAAAGCATGTAACAGATTACTTACCTACTTAAAAAATAATAAAAATGGGTATTTTATGGGCACTATTGAAACGAAGAACTGGGCCTCAAGTCTGCTATTACAATAGTGTCAGAATAGTCTTTAATTGATTTCATAATTGTTGATTTTGGCAAGTTTGGTAATCTACTAATATAATGGCGTCATTATGAAAATCAATGATAGACCATTCTGACACTATTGTAATAGCAGACTTGAGGCTCTGTTTTGTTGTCGCGTTAGCAACTTAAACAGAAAATTCACGCATAGCATAAGTAGTTTAGTATTCTAACTTCTTTTATAATGTTGTAAGTAATTAATTTTTAATTATTTTGAATAAAATCTTTATCATTATCATAATTGTTTTTATTTTTTGTGGTTATTTGTATTTATATATTATTAATATAAATCTACTTTTCTTAATCCAATAGAAATAGTATTTTCAATTCAAAAAACATAAATGAATATTGAAAATTACAAAAAGTAAAATGTTAGTTTCGAACTCGCAACCATGTTGACTCACTTGTTTCCACTGGTTCAACCACTAGACCAAACAGACTTAATTAAAATTGTTGAAATTAACAACTCCATCATGTGACAAAACAGTAGTCACTATAATTATCTACCTTATCGTTACGTGTTAAAGATTAAATTGGCATAACTATAGTCTTTAATATATGCCTACCTTGAACAAGTCGTTCTAGTTCGTACGTATCAAATAACACTTATCTACTGCTAATTGCATAAGGTTAAAATTCGTCTAACTTTTAGTGGGTCAGTTAACAGCTATCACAGACTGTACATTAATAAAATTAATAGATAATACAATAACATACAATTATTAAATTAGATCTTGAATATATGTTTGGGTTAAAAACATATTTATAAAAAATAGACTGAAAAACATGTTAAATACGCGATGTAGCTTTTGAAAAATGATTAGGCATCGTTTTCGTAATTTCGGAACAGTAAAAGCAATAAAGGACCCCAGTAAACCAGTAATAATGCCTTATTATAGTTTTAACAAATGGGTCCACATTTGTAAAAGTAAAAACCTATCATTATACTGGTCGAGATAACGAGATTCAAGATGGTTAGATGTTTTCATATGGTTATTTGGCTTGTCAAAGAAACTTCGGCGTATTTAGCCTTAAGCAGGCCGTAGATGTACAAGCAAAAAAAGTTGCCGTATTTTATTTAAGTACGCCTATTTAGGCGTACTTAAAATACGGCGACTTTTTCAAGAAGAAAGCCAAAGTACGCGTGCTTTCTCGTCTACCACTTTAGGAGCATATAACGATATATTAGGTTACATTGTTGAAATAACTGCATTTTAGGGATATTTTTAAAAGGTAATTATGGTAAATAGGTTACTTTGTTCTGTAATAATATTGTCCTAAAGTATATAATTAGAAGAATATTGGTATAATGTTATAATAAATGGAGTATAGAGCAAAAGGATGCTGTTCAGAAGTCACTGGCTTTGAATTTGAGTTTTGAGGCAATCTCAATCATTTGAATACTGTAATGCTCACAGGTGATGAAGATGGTAGATTTTCTTAAACCAATATTTAAATAATTGTTCACTTTTTCCACATTCTTTAGAATAAATTTGCAGTATTTTTAATAATTCAAATATTTAAATGGCCAGCTGTGATTTTAAGAACTAGTTTTTTATGGTTTATAACATGTATATAATAATAATTATTATCAGATTCAGACACTAACATGTTTTTTTTTTTTTGATAATTAATCACTATAGTAAGACATTTCTGTAAACTTTTTTTTTTCCTTTTATTTGAAGAGAGAACCCAGTAGAATGTAAATAGTCATCTATAAAAATTGGTAATCAGTTACAGAGATAAGCACATCAAGCTACAATAATCTGTCAAATTTCTTTGATAGATTTTCAACTTTATTACAAAAGGATAAGGTTCACATTCAATTAGGAAAAGTTGACAGTTTGGCATGGTTTGATGTGTTTATAAAAAGTGGTTCTGTGTTTGACCCTTGTGTATGATCTATGAAAGTATGTTGGTGATTTTCAAAAAACTACTGATATAATTTGGATGGAGGCTTTCACTAGGTATTTAACTGCATATTTTTCTGGTTGAATGTATAAAACATTGTCACAGATTAAATTATATCTATATGGTATAGATATATATGTATAGACATATATATATAAAAATATAATAAAAATTAATTGCCAAAATGTATGTAAGTGCATAACTTCCGAACGGCTGGACCAAATTGGATAATTCTTATTTTTGTGTTCATTATTGTCAGGAGGTTTGTATAAAATAAAATTTTAGGTAGGTAGGTAGGTAGGTAGGTAGGTAGGTAGGTAGGTAGGTAGGTAGGTAGGTAGGTAGGTAGGTAGGTAGGTAGGTAGGTAGGTAGGTAGGTAGGTAGGTAGGTAGGTAGGTAGGTAGGTAGGTAGGTAGGTAGGTAGGTAGGTAGGTAGGTAGGTAGGTAGGTAGGTAGGTAGGTAGGTAGGTAGGTAGGTAGGTAGGTAGGTAGGTACCTACCTACCTACCTAACCGCCCATAGATCAGTCGAGGAACACCGTGGTGGTTTTAGACGGTAGGAGTCCGGCACACCCTCCCGTCTTCCCCAGACGGGAGACGAAAAAAAAAAAATAAAACAATAAACTACCAAACTACCTAGTTTGGTAGGGTTGATACATAGGGTCAGGACGTCTGTAGGTCAGCTAGTAATTTTATAAAGATACTCAAAAACTACTGGTCAGATTTCAAAAACTATTTCACCATTTTAATGCTACATTATCTCGTTTGAGAAAATTCACATGGACTAAGTCGCAGGCAATTTGCTAGAAGATTATAAGACACCAGAGCTATAGACTAAAACATTGTAGTAAATCAGTAAAATTTGAATTAATTGGTGAATTGATGCTTGATTAAATTTTTTCATTGATTTTTGAGTGTTACTGAATGGATTGAGATTATACAAGTAGGTACTAAAAACCTTTTCTTTTATTTTTCGCCGACCCCAACACAAGTAGTATGACGGGCTGGTGTACGCAACTCGACGTCTCAGCGCGTATTTTGCGACCCAAACACAAACAACAATATGGGACAATATATACAGTCATGAGCAAAAACATGTACAGTTGGTCTCATTCTAAACTGATTTTCTCTACTAATTGAAATATTATGGGGTAACAAATAGGGTATTTTTGATCCCAAACTACTATAAAATAGGTTTTATCTATAAGTTGAAATAGTTATTTCACGAGAAAATTGCTTTTGAATTTTGTAATGTGTGTGTGTTATGTAGACACACACATTACATTACAAAATTAAAAAAATATTTGATCAAACATTAATGCTTGTGACTGAACTTATCTTTTATTTTTCAATACAGGCTATTTAGTCTAGTACAAAAGCTTCTATAGGATTTATTTAAAAAAATGCATTTGCAAATGCAAAAAAAGTTACATGAAATCTAAATGTGCAATGAAGAAGTGTACGAGTCATATTTGCATTTAAAACTTCCTAGTTTTTCTAGTGATTGCTTGACTTCCTAATATTTTTAATGTAAAAGTGTGTAGGTACCTATGGTTCAAAGTTTAAGTCAAATCATTAATTTCAATTATTAAACTATTAAAAAGCACTTTTGAATGTCATAAAAGAAATATTTAACCTAGTTGCCCCTTCCAAAAGGTAGATTTGTATGAAGAATGGACAAGAAACTCCACACTTACTCTTAAAAAAAAATGTTTTTATTTGTATAATTACAGTAATTAAATGCAGTTTATTCAAATAAATATAACTAGGTTTATTATATACAAAGCTTAGAAATAAATATAAACACATAATATGTACAATGCTCACAGGGCATCAAAAAACTCGTCCGCATCGCTCTCAATGGGACAAGTGCCCAAAAGGCTAGCAGCATTACCACGTTGAATGGCAATGCTAATTCTTTGGCCCAAGAAAAGGCCAGCCCTTTGGTCACGTGAAGAGTCGACCAGCCGCTTTGCAATGTCCCTAAAAACAAGGTGAGCACTCG
The DNA here is from genome assembly GCA_947361185.1 of Charanyca ferruginea. Classification (NCBI taxonomy): domain Eukaryota; kingdom Metazoa; phylum Arthropoda; class Insecta; order Lepidoptera; family Noctuidae; genus Charanyca; species Charanyca ferruginea. The sequence continues at coordinate 14,114,278 of OX376077.1, read as the reverse complement.
GGCCCCATGGCCCTAATGTTTCGACCCCAAACGGCTCAAACATATAACTTTCAAGAAGGTTGTTATATTTACGCCGTTTGAGGTTTTCCGCACCTGCAGCAGCCGCCCCAGCACAGCACGACGTGCTAGGAAGATGGGATGGCGCAAGGGTGTCGACACAAGTTGCATCCCACACCAAAGGCCTACCCAACTTCCACGGCATTATGGTCATTCCATCTGGTCTCTTTCCATCGTCACGTGCCAAGCCAATAGGTTCTAACACAGCTGGCACGCCGGCGGAGGCAAGAGCACGACGGATGATGTCATTAATGCTGGCGTGCCGTGCTATCCGGCCGGCGCTCTTGCAGCAGGAAAGGCCATGGTGACCGAGGCAGTCGACAACTGCACCGCATTGACAGCGATGCGGGGCCCCGCAAGGAGCGCCCAGACGTAGGCATGTAGCGAGCCGGAATGTAGAGTCACCAAGCATAGTACCTATGTTAGGTGACGGCAGTGCCTGAAGCCAGAGGCCCGACTCCCACTCACCCACAGCCAGCAAGCGGGCACGCTCAGCAGAATTGGTGGACGTATTAATGAGTTTATTCCGTACCAACCTGCAGAGCGGCTCATCCCACTGTCTCTGGGAAGATGGGTTCACGGGCCGAACCGTATTTGGGCAAGCCACTTTCCAGGCGTTCACCGCATCAGTCAAGCACGGCACTTCAAAGTCAACCAGTGACGAGGATAAGATTTTTGTGGTTAACTTTTCGGTGCTGTGGACGGAGGACAGGAACGCCGGCAAACTAACACTGGAAATTTTGCGGATCCCGAGACCACCAAAACGAATAGGTAGTGTGGCTTGTAGCCACGCTCGGTCATCCAGGGACACATTGAGAATTGAAGTGAGTGTATTTTTAATAATTTGATCAATTTTGTCCAAAAGGTGTGGCTGCTTCCATAAAGGTGAAGAGCGAAGGTAATACATAAAATTTGGGCCAAAACAACAATATTTGATGAGGGTAAATGCCGAATGTAGATTAATTTTGGAGAGCCTATCCGAAATATCGTCAATTACAGTAATTATATAATTATATGTGAATACAATGTACCTTGCATAAAAACCACTATAGCATGTAAAAAGTATTACTAGTTAAGAAATTACAGCTAAGTTATGTTGATAGATACATAGTGTTCACATCATATAGGTTGTCTTTACATGTAATAATAACCCTAAAAGTGGGTTACAAAAGAGCCTGCAGCTGGGTTGTGAAGTTCAGATACTTACAACCCAGTAACTGTTGCTCCATGTAAAATACTGGTTTACAGATGCATCTGGGCCTCAAGTCTGATATTACAATAGTGTCAGAATGGTCTATCATTGATTTTCATAATGACGCCATTATATTAGTAGATTACCAAACTTGTCAAAATCAACAATTATGAAATCAATGATAGACCATTCTGACACTATTGTAATAGCAGACTTGAGGCCCTGGTTAGACTGTGTAAATCAACACCAATGTAATTGAAAAATGTCTAGTTTATGATGATGATCAAATAGTGTGTGAATTCAAAACTGGTCAAGTGTGAGTCGGACTCGCACACAAAGGGTTCTGTACCATCATCTATACAACATTAGACAAAAAGCAAAAAAAAAGAAATAAATCAAGTTTGTTGTATGGGAGCCCCCTTAAATAATTATTTTATTCTGTTTTTAGGTTTTGTTGTTATAGTGCAACCGAAATACATCATCTGTGAAAATTCCAACTGTCTAGCTATCACGATTCATGAGATACAGCCTGGTGACAGTCAGACAGATAGACAGACAATGGAGTCTTAGTAATGGGGTTCCCTTTTTACCTTTTAGTTCGCAACCCTAAAAACTGATTCAGAACTGAACAAACAGACACATTTGTTCAGAAGATGGTTACTCCTTTTATGAGATACTAGCACTTTGCCCGCGACTTTGTCGACGTGCATTTTTTAGAGGATAACAATTTTTTTTTATAATGCATTACGGCATATAATACAGCTTCCAATTGATGAAAGAATTTTTGAAATCGGATTAGGAGTTTCGGAGATTACCCCCAACACACAAACTTACAAACCAATTTTAGCTCTTTATAGTATTAGTATAGATTAGATATGATGCAGGTGTCTGTGAGATCTGCATGTGTCTCTGGACATGCTCCATTCATAGGTGTATATAGTATTCACTTCTCATTTTGACAATGCCAACAGTACATGGAGCAAAGTGATTGTATTTTATTGATGAATGATTTTGTCCTAATCATTTATTTGTTCTAACAGGGCTGAAAAGGTGTGCTTATTTCTCATAAGAATAAAAGAATTGAAAAAAAAAATTGTTTTAGAATAAGATAAATAATGTTTGTGTACAATAAAATTTAAATTTCAAGAAAATGTTTAAGTGGATTGAACATAGACTTCACAGTTTTTTAAAGCATGTTTGTTATAATGGTAGAAATTCAGGTAGATTACCACAGCCCAGCAAAAATGCTGAGCGATACCAGTATGTAATGTAGTGTGTAAATTACTAATTTATGATGAAGACTATGTAAATTAATTTTCGGTGTTAGAAAATTATTGTCTTACATTTATGATTAGGTAGATTTAATGAAGCAGACATCCAGGAAGAAAAGTGCACCATAGAGGGCCTTAAGTAAGCTGAAGTAATGATGATGATGAATGAGGATAAGTAAATTAGCAACAGAAGAGAATATATTTACCAATATTTCTACCTATTAAAAAAATCAGTTACAGAAAATTTCTACAATGAAACCAACAAATACGAAACACAAATAATTATATATAAGTTTTATTTTTTATTATTTAATTATTTTATAACCTCATAAATAGTTTAATTAATCCTTTTTTTAATTGTGTCCTAATGACACAATTATAAAAAGGATTAATTAAACTCAATCAAAATGTGAATTTCTTTTTAATCATTCTTTCAATTTTATTCTACATATTTACCAATTCTTAGAGGAAAAGCTAGAGAATTTGGTTTAGGACATCTTAATTACGAAATTGGTAGATCCAATATTGAAAATACATGCAATGGTTTCAGTGCAGACAACAAGAACTTAAATTCAACAGCGTAGCTGTTACTGTTGTTGTTTGTCATCACACAAATGATGGCTAAATATTTGTCCTAAAATTTAAATATAGACTGTGATAAGTGTAGAATATACACTTATTGTTCTTGTCATTGATCCTTTCTTCATATTTATTTCATAATCTTATTTGTTTTATTTAAATTTACACAATTATTGGGCGACCTTGGTCATTTATGGGTAACCCTAGCTGCAAGAGGACCATTATAGAATTTGTACATAAATTATTGTTTGTTGTACATACCTCTCCGAATATTTTTAATATAACATGATTAAAATTTTGAACTTACCGTAGAATTTCTATATGGACTTCCTTGAGGATTATAAGGCGGCATAGGCCTGTGCTGCGGCCAGCCGGGGCCCGGGCCGTAGCCCGCCGGTGGCTGCTCATAACTATTAGGATAGCGGTGTGGCGGCGCCCCGCTTGCTTGCAATAATGAATTCAGCGTGGGCGTGGGACCAGGTGCCTGCGACACCGCTTGTCCCGGGAAAAAGCGCGGCTGCTGCGGCGGTGGCCGCGGTTTGCCGGGAAAACCTGGCCTGGGCGCGTAATAAGGATCCGCGCCTTCTGCGTATCTATACTGGCCGTACTGGTCCGTCACTGGCCTCTCTACGCCTCGGTCGTGGCCGGGCGCCTCGCCACTGTCGCGTGGCTGCCCCGGTTCGGCCGACATCGGCGATTTGCTCTTTGTGTTCACGACGCCATCGGGCGGAACGCGCCCGACGGACTTGTCGGTGCCGTTTTGTAACAAAGCGTTCCGAGATTCACTGAGCTGCTCCGATGGATTCTGCTCAACGTTCGCTTCGCTACGCTGAGACTCTGCCTGCGTCGCAGCCATGTTCGGCTGGCAACGGCCGTCCCTGCTTACACTCGCTCTGGCGATCGACCGGCTCGCTTACGTTACATCGGAATCGGGCGTCGGATTGCAAAACCGCGACGCGGACACTTCCATCACTAACAAGAAGATTAACTATACACAAATTGTAACGCGAAACGGACGAATTATCGTTCACCGACGCACACACATCGATCACATATCTACTCCATTGGCGTAAACGAGGTTAGGGAAAAGGTTACATATCTAGAAGGCGTTTTTGTCACGCTATAACTGAACATTTCATATCACTATCACGTTATTAACACTCCGTATACGTTCACTTATGACAAAACTCATTCCCAAACCAACAACTAAGTAAAATACTTAAAAACAGAACAATAGAATCACGAAACTTCCAAAATTATTAGCGTCCGCCATTACGGACTTGAAATTCTGCGCTTGTCGACGCTTCTGCCTATGTTCACTCCGGTTACAAAAAAATATTTTTGTTCAAACTTTTACCATAGATAGCTTAAACTAGCTTTAATTAATTATCTCGATATTTTTTTAGTTTCGATCATACTAAATAATTAGCTAATTGTACATTTCTTGGAGGAAAATAACCCAAAATTATCTGTGCATGTTTACATTTTTGTACTATTGCGGACCACGTAGTTACTACGGCGGTACCAACATAAAACATGCTACAAAGTGACAAGTTCCGCTGGCGCCAAGGCTTTCGTTGCTAAGTTCATTTCAAGTTGGTGACTACTCTTTTATCTCATTGTAGATGAATTACAAAATTAAAATATTGGTAGTTGTTTTAAAGATTATCGTGCAAAATCATTGATCATAAAGTTATAATAGATCGTTGTTCTCATCTTGGTGGTTTAAAAAATATAAACTTGATTCCATTTCTGGTTTTGTACCAACTTAACACCCTTATACATTTTAGCGCATAGAGTAATGAAACATTTTTACAAGTAGTTACTATTTTTTAATAAAAATAATGCTTTCATAACAGCAGATATTTGAGATAAACAGCCATTTTTTGTGATTTCTATTTTAATTATAGTTCATTCAGATCAACTAACTATTAGAATCTTAAATTGAAATATTGTCTGATTTACATTACTAGCTTGTCTATGATATTAATTCGGATTATTTAGTCGACTAAAAATTAAGAATTTCTAACAAAAAGAAAAAAAAATACGTAAATCACGAATGATCATTTGAAATAATGAAAATGTGATACTCACAATAATGTAGTGTCATTATGACGTGTGCATTTATTTATATAGCATGGCATAGTATATTTATGTATTTTTTTATGTGCACCTCAACTTGATGGTCAGAGGATCCAGACCCGTATAATATATTGTAGTCTTTGAAATGAAAATAATAGCTCATTCAGCAGGACCTTTAAATACTGGTTAAATTGTGACCAAAATTAATTATTTTTAGGGTTCCGTACCCAAAGGGTAAAAACGGGACCCTATTACTAAGACTCTCCACTGTCCGTCTATCTGTCTGTCTGTCACCAGGCTGTATCTCATGAACCGTGATAGCTAGACTGTTGAACTTCTCACAGATGATGTATTTCTGTTGTCGCTATAACAATAAATACTAACTAAAAACAGAATAAAATAAATATTTGAGGGGGGCTCCCATACAACAAACTTGATTTTTTTGCTTTATGTCTAATGTTGTATAGATAATGGTACGGAACTCTTCGTGCGCGAGTACGATTCGCATTTGGCCCGTTTTCATCCATTCTGCACGCGTAGCATGACCACGCTATGTCTACGGAAGAATAGACATACTGACAGCAAGAATAGACCAGTCAATACAGTTTGTCTATTCTTCCTGTCTGTATGTCTATTCTTCCGTAGACATAGCGTGGTCATGCTACGCGTGCAGGTCTTTATAAGCCGTCGCCGCGTCGTTGTCAAACAAAACATCTGATAATCTAAGACAGTAGTATTGTAATACAAAGTTTATACTCCCTGCCATCCTGTCTCACCGATTCGATTATAAAGCCATTTCCGCGACTCAGCCGGCCTCGAAGTCGGGAAGTGTATGATGACAGTCTCGATTTCTTGACTCTATTTTATTATCAGGGTATGGATAGTCAACAATGAGTGCTATACCCTGTTCACGATAAGATTAGACATAAACACAAACCTCTTTTACAGTCCCTTCAACCGATTTTGACTTCTATTCCGTAGGCTTGAGGATGACATCAGAGGCAAAAAAGTGGTTACAATAACAACTGTTTACTGCAGTTGCCATTTGTCATGCTACCAATGTAATAGAAGTCAAAATCGGTTGAACTGTAAAAAAGGTTAGTGTAAATGTCTAATCTTATTGTGAACAGGGTATAGTGTCGTTTAGGCCAATGTCCAATTCTCAAATGTCCAATTCCCAGAATGTCCAGTTCGCTAAATGTCCAATTCACGGAATATCCAATTTGAAAAATGTCCAATTCGTGAAATATCCAGTTCGCAGAATGTCCAATTCGCAAAATGTCCAGGGGTCGCATAATGTCTAATTCGCAATATGTCCAGTGGTCGCAGAATCTCTAATACTCATAATAACGTTGTCACCCCACTACTTGAATCAAGAGATGGGTTCTAATGAGTAGTAAGGTTATTCGATATAATCTGTATTATTTTTGTTACATTTTTTATAATCTTACTAGCAACCCGACCTGGCTTCGCATAGGCATATAGCCTTCCTCGATAAATGGACTATCCAACACAAAAATTATTTTTCAATTCGAACTAGTAGATCCAGAGATTAGCGCGTTCAACCAAACAAACAAACAAACTCTTCAGCTTTATAATATTAGTATAGATATAGTATAGATATTAGTATGATATATAAAAATCTTCTGTGCGTGTGTATGAAAGTGAACTCCTCCTAAACGGCTGGACCGTTTTTGATGAAATTTTTTGTGTGTGTTCCAGTGGATTTAATGGTTTAGATTCACAATTGGACCCGGTAGGTGGCGCAGCAGTCGAGTTGTAGGATTTTTTAGTTTGAGGGCAGGACAACGACTGCCAGGCCCGCTAGTACATTATAAAATATAAAATGAACATACAAAAACGTTCAATTGCGTTCCAGTGATTGTAATATATGAACAATATTGATTGGAAAAATAGTCTATTCCGAACTCCAGGACAAAAAGAAACAAAGTTTGGCTTCTTTCTTGAGGTTGTTCATTGACAAACTCAATGTTTAATGAACGATTCTTTGTATTGCTCATAAAGAACAAAAGAAGGCTCATAGATGTTAATTTTGAAATTCAATACAAAAAGTGCTCAAGTTTAAGACTAGAAAACGATCAGATTTCAACTAAGCAGTTTAAAAAAAAACATATTCTTACGCCTAGTAAGTCTTAATAACACTGATTTTACAAGTTTTTCTTTTAATGTCCTGCACGCGTAGTATGACCACGCTATGTCTACGGAAGAATAGACATACTGACAAGAAAAAAAGAGACAAACTGTACTGACTTGTCTATTCTTGCTGTCAGTATGTCTATTCTTCCGTAGACATAGCGTGGCCATGCTACGCGTGCTGGAGTTAGAAATAGACTATATTTCCATTCAATATTGTTCATAATTAGATACAATCGATAGACCGCAATTTAACGGTTTATGTTGATTTTGTTTTAAGTTGTGATAAATGTGACAAAAATAAAGCTGATTTTATCGAATAACTTTACTCAGGGGTGACAACGTTATGATGAGTTATTGGAGATTCTGCGGATTGGACATTTTGCGATCACTGGATATTTTGCGACTTGGACATTATGCGACCCCTGGACATTGTGCGAATTGTAAATTCTGCGAACTGGACATTTCGCGAATTGGACATTCTGCGAATTGGACATTTTGCGAACGGGACATATTGCGACCGCTGGACATTTTGAGAATTGGACATTTTGCGCCTAAACGGCTAGTTAAATCTGTTGTGTTAATGGGGTGATAAATGCCAACGAAATTTTATTAAATTAATATGAAATAAAATGTTATTGTTTCTATTGACTTTCGCTACTATTGGGTTGTGTAGTAAAACTAAATACAACAAAGAAAGGCATTATTTTAAAATTTGATTTATTTTTATGTCTTCGTTACACCAGTTTTGTTAATTTGTTTGCAAAAATATTGTTATCTTCACCAATGTTATTACACCAAATATGTTTTATTTCATCCATTTAGTATCGGTATGTCTGAACACAAGAATTATTGCTACTTTACGCTAGTTTCAGTAAAATGAAAAAAGGTTCACTCAAACAGGTGGTGATGTCGCTTATTGAGAAAATCGTTACAATGTCTATCTAAACACTTCGCAACATAAACACGGGAACATGCTAATTTTAATTGAGCGAAATTCTATAATATAAATGCCAAATATATATATCATTTCATATAATAACGTAATATAGCATTTGAATAAAAAAATCTATAAAAGTACACATAAATTAGTTATGGCATAAAACTCTTATCTAAGTATAAAACAAAATCTCAAATTTAACCTAATTTAAGTACAAAGATCACGGGTCTCAATCTATAGGAATTTGAAATTATATGTGATGACAGATCTCGCTAATGTAAGCTCGATTGAATGCAGTTAGTATTATAATATTAATATAATATGTACATGGAACGAAGTTAACTTATTGTGCTTTATAAAATGTTCAAATTAATTATGATCACGATTTGTATAAATATTGAAAGTTATCAATAAAATGCCAACAATTAGTAGAGTTAGACCCGGTTTCAGAAGGGTAGCTAAGCAAACAGACTCTCAAGCGATTTAATTGGCTGTTGTTATTTCAGTCAGCCACAGATCACAGCAATTAACATGGACAAGTTTGATAGTCGTTTTGCTTATTTTCATGTAACCTTTTAGAAATCGGGTGTTAGAAGCGTATTTACATTACATTTGCAAACCGGAATGTTCCACTCTACTGCGTCAATAGATGATTTCTCTTTTCACTTACATAATATTATCAATTTCGATATGCCACTATCAATTTTATACTTTCCGTATTAATACTGCAACAGTCTGATTGTTACTTCGTTAACTTAAATATTTTATTACATTGAGTTTTATAAGGCAATTTTTCGTGTTTCTATGTCAAATATCGTTTATTTTTGAACATTTGATATAGAAACTTTTTGTGTTACGTTGAACACTGGACAGTTTAGTCGCGACTTTAGTGCTTTAATCAGGAAGAACCGAATTCTTGCATCCAGGCTAGGTATTTCTGAATGTCTCCCTTAGATACGGACTTGTTGCACTTGGATATGGCTTCCATGAAGTCCTGCTTGGTGACTGGCAAGTCGAGCTCTTCCTTGGCAAGTTGTTTGATCTGCTCGGGCTTTAGGCCGGCTATCTTGCGTCGCATTGACATCATTGATGCGTCCCTGGAAATTGTAATGGTTTTGTTATTTTTATTGTACGGGGTTGAAGTATTACAAAAATGAAATCGAGCGTTCTTTCCGGGAGGCATTGACATCTGTAATAACACTTATGTACGTTTTGCCCCCTATCAGAGGGGTAATTCCGTATTTTGAAGAAGTTTTGATTCTTACCTCAGTTATAAAAGTACCGCTAATTTACCTAGATTTTTGACGTAGGTTTTGGTAAGCTGAGACTGCTACTAGACATGATTCTAGACCACAAAGCTATGGATATGAATTACCTTTAAAAAACGAATAGGTCTTTCATACTAAAGTACAGTATAGCTACAAGATCAACATTTATTTATGGAACAGCATTTTTTTGAAGCAACGAGATTTTGATGGTCCCTTTTACCATGTGTTTGTGTCGATACAAGATAATAATAATATGTGGGGACATTTCACACATGGCCATCTGACCCCAAACTAAGGAGACCCTGTACTATGGGTGTCAGACAGCTGATATACATATACAAATACATTTTAAATACGTACATTTAAAGATAAACAACACCCAGACACAAGGCAAACACAAGTACTCATAATAATCTTTTAAAATGAAACGAACCTGCAGACATTAGTGATATCAGCTCCGGAGTATCCCTCCAGCTTCTTGGCAATAGCGTGCAGGTCTACCTCGGCGTCGAGCTTCACCTCTCTCAAGTTTATCGTGAGTAGGGCTTCGCGGCCATCTTGAGTCGGCAGCGGAATGTAGATCCGCTTCTCCAACCGCCGCCGTAACGCCTCGTCGATGTCCCAAGGGAAGTTTGTTGCTGCTAATACCATTACCACCTGGAAAATAATAATATAATAATGTTTATTTTCAAATAGTTATAATTCATTTATTTATTAACAAACGCTTAATCTAATTAATTCGTGTACGCCAAAGTACACAGCACCTGCACGCGTAGCATGACCACGCTATGTCTACGGAAGAATAGACATCCTGACAGGAACAATAGACAAACTGAACTGACTTGTCTATTCTTGCTGTCAGTATGTCTATTCTTCCGTAGACAGAGGGTGGTCATGCTACGCGTGCTAGTCAAACTTGTATGTCAGTCCTGAACACCCATTTTCTTGAGTTAAGATGAATTGTAGGTGTGTATTTATACATTTTAGGCGTTAACTGCACCTCAGGCAAATGATCGTAAAGGGTAATATGACAAAAAACCAACGAGATAAACATTTATTCAATTTTATCTCAATTAAAGGAGAGTACGTGTTAAGCGAGTTCTTGGTTGACAGAGTCAACTTCAGAATCCTCAAGAACTTTATCCATACCAAGGTGGAACAATTATGGTGTGAATTAGAATTCGCCTAGGCGGAAGAATGGATCTCGTTTTGATACAAGACAATTTAAATGTGATGGAATATCCTGACGAAATTTTACAATCTATTATCATCCCACTCTGACAGCAGCTCGGGCAAGAGATGTATTCATGCAAGATAATGTGAGTGCACACACTGCAAGTCTGGTGATGAATATGTTCAGTGAGCACAATATTACGCTATTAGAATGGCCTACTTATTCTACTTAATCTTTACCTATTGAGCATGTGTGGGATTTTCTCAGAAAAACTTTCAATGATCTTCCACAAAAGTTGGTCACGAAAGAAGAGCTTTTGCAAGATTTTCTAGAGTACGGCGCCTTACTGCAAATATGACTATTGACAACCTCAAACTCAGTATGTCACAGCGATGTAGAGCCGTCGATAATGCCTTGGGAGGTTTCAAAGGTTATTAAAATGTTGCTTGGATAATATATTTAAATTATAAAATAACAATAATAATAATAACAAATAATTATAATTATTATCCTCTTATTCGTAACGAAATCTCCAGGAGATTCGAGTCAATTGTTTAACTATTGTGTCTGCTAATTGGACAGTTGAGCTCTTAAAATTATTGTTTGTTTTTTGTAATCTTCAAAAACTCGATTTTACCTTTTAGGAAACATTTTCCATACAAAAAAATGTTGTAACTAAGCTTATTAATTTAAACAACTGGAATGTGTGTCCAATTGCGCTTGTATTGACATAATTATAACATTTAGAGTTAAAATAAATACTAATACCCTTGTTCCCTAGACTTTGTGGAGCAGTGTAGTTAGTTTAAAAAGGTTGAAGTTACTTGCACACAAACACGCGAATAAAAAAACTTGTGCAAGCGCCTTTACTTGCGCATGCTAGAAGCATCGTGCATGAGCACCAACAGATTAAATGTTGCTAGCACAAATATTGTAAGACAGTGACTGAGCAGCTGCAGTCAAGTGGGATCTATGCACCCCAACCAGTGGCGTAGCTTGCCCTAGAAGGGCCCTGTATCAAAATTTATCGGGGGGCCCTTTTGCCCGATACGGCGAAGCCCAAAAACGGGGTCTCTTTATGTATAAAATAAATTACAGTACATATTTTGATTAGAATAGAAAAAAGTTTATTGTTTCCAGCATTACAGCTTGTAGTAGTTCATACATAGAACTATAATACCGGAAGCAAAAGGTTCAAGCGTCAGCATTATGCTTAAGTCCCCGCCTAAAGGGTTGCTAAGCGCTGGTTTTCAGCATAAACCCATGGCTCCTGTTTACACAAAAAAGGCATAGAAATAATGACTTATTATTTCTTAATATTTTTTTATTATTATTTATATCAGCGAACAACCTAGGTTTGAGTGAGATAGTGGTTAACATTTTATAACCCTATTACTTGGACTCCGCTGTCCGTCTGTCCGTCCTTCCATCTGTCACAGGCATGTATCTTTTGAACTATGTAATAGGTAGACACTTGAAATTTTTATAGAGATAGTACATTATACTATGGCCGGTAAAACAACTAATAGAAAAGATTTAAGTAAATTAACCATATAATATTAACACTACATCAAAAAAACAGCGTGTGTAGTGTTTAATAGGTATTATATTGTTTGCAAGTCCTCGTACTTGACCGGTTTTTTGTATAATGTACCCTGATAAGCTAGGACAAGTACTTACTTTGGCAGGCTCATCGTTAGCGGACCCCAGACCGTCCATTTGCACGAGCAGCTCTGACTTGACGCGTCGCGACGCTTCGTGCTCGCTGTCAGAACCGCGTCGCGAACATAGCGAGTCTATTTCATCTATGAATATCGTGCTCGGCGCGTAGAACCGGGCCTGGAAACAATGGCGGAAATTATACATATATGTAATAATATTTATTCGGTACTTAGGTGATATTGGTGTCGATTCCCTTGTTCACAAACTAAACTAAAATTAGACAATTGTCTCCCTTTCTACCAGGCAGCTAAAGAAAAGGACGGCGATAGACAAGGACTACGTTAGAGATGTCAAATTAGTTTTTCCCTTGAACTTCGCAATGTTTTTAATCAATACGTTCTGAAATTACCACTATAATTGTAGGAACATTTTAGATCAACTTAAATTGACTGCTCTTATTAATATATGTCTCTTTCTTGACAACATTTCAAAACTGACACGACCTTAAAACAAAAATACCATTTCTTTATTTTCGTATCCTGGGTTCAAATATGTATTTTTTATATTTTATTATTTCTTAATTTCTGAGAAAAATAAGTAAATCAAAAAACATGCGATGACGTCACATAAACGGCGGAATGAGGTAGTACCTTTGCATATAAGCATTTCAATGGTTCAGATGAAAACATTAACGTCAAATAAGACACGTCACGTCAATGTCACATTTTATGAAGTGTAATAATAATGTTAACAGTTTTTTTGACGGGTCACAGCAAAGCAAAGCAAAGCAAGCAAAGTATAAAACGCTATTCCACCGTAAATATGACGTCATTTGGCGCTTCCGTCTTTTTAGAATACTCCTCATTTCAAAGTTGAAATTATGAATGAAAAGTACATCATTTCGAAAAACGGAAAAATACGGGTGCCCTAGATTTGTATTTACTTTTATATAACGTAATAATACATGCAGGTTAAAAATATGAAATGTTGTCAATTGAGTTTCTCTGTAACAGAAGAAACGACATTTAATGCTAATATTACAATATCAATTTCTAACTAGGCAAATTAATATCTTTTAGTTTCAAAGAATGTCACGATAGCTCTCATTCAACTACAGATTAAATAGACGCTGACGACATTATGGTCTGCCACCGTAATAGCGTTAGTAGCACAACTGAAATAATGAAAATATATAATTTTCACATTAAAGAAACTTTATAACAAAATCGCATGAATCGATCTTATTTTTTTTGTTGATTGTTGATTCCGATCCATCATAAATTGCGCCAGTAATATTTAGTTTTACTATATTATTAGGTCTTATATTTGTATGGCAAATATTCCTTCTGCTGGCTCAATGTACACTTTTGTAAACGTTATTGCAATAAATAAATTATTATTATAATCAATTGAATAAAAGCGTGTTTACCATTTCAAAGAGTAATCTGACTAGTTTCTCGGACTCGCCGCGGTACTTGGAGGTAAGAGTGGACGAGGACACGTTGAAGAAGGTGGTCCCGCACTCGGTGGCGACCGCCTTGGCTAGCATGGTCTTACCGGTGCCGGGCGGACCCACCATCAGCACGCCTCTCCACGGCCGTCTAATGCCCTGCAATGTGGAATGTGTAAGTTATAAATGACAATGCCAGATCCTGCCCGACCCATGTACAGAAAAAGTAACCCATGTACAGAAAAGTAAATTAATGAAAATAATTGTAATGAATATAGAACCTTTCTATACTAAATTGTTTTTCTTTAGAACTTGCGGATTACGAAATACCTACCCACAAAATACAAACTCATTTTACCTAAAATACAATTTAACCTATAATCAATGTCATTATTGTTTTTAGATTTAAACGGAAACCGCAAGTTCTACAGTCACTAAGACTAATGTTTAGTTATCAGCAATAAATAAACAGTAAGATGCTACATATTGCACATGACTTTTATTGAGTGGGGCAAAGTTCTATAGTTTCTGGCATTGTCCTTTATCCTTGAGCAATGGTGGTGATCAATGCTGGTGCCTTCTCTGTATGAGAAGAGATCTTTGCCTTGAAGTGAGACAATAATAGGTTGGTATTTGTGATAACAGAAAATAGAATTTCTTGCCCTTTCTTCCCCATTCGAAACTACCTTTTGGAAGCGGCAACTAAATTTAAGGTTTTTTTTCTTGACGTTCTAAATGACATATTTTTCCGCATAATTATGACACACACGGGATAGCTACGTGGTGACTTCCACTTGTTTTTTCTATTCCGTGCATACAACAATTTTGATGACATCATAACTGCCATACTCGGGAATACAAGGTTAAGATTTACTGTACGTTAATAATGTTCAGTACTTATCATCATCATGTCAACTTTTAGACGCCCACGGCTGGGCATAGGTTTCCTCCCAGAGGGGTTAAGCCGTAATCGCCATGCTTGGCCGATACATGTTGGCGATCGCAGTAGGTGTTATGGTACTCAGAAAGACGCAGCTGCCCATCCTCTGGTCAATATCCCTCTGTCGCCTTCTACGACACCCACGGGTAGAAATGGGGTGGTGCTATTCGCGGCCGGCACCACACGGCGACTTATGTTCAGTACTAACTTTAAAGAAGTCGGGCATCCACATGGGCAAGACTACGGCCTCTTCTAGCAGCCTCTTAGCCTCCGCTAAGTCTGCGATGTCGTCCCATCTGATGTTGGGGTTCTTTTGTACTATATCACGCTCTGGAACATCAAGAGATAGAATTATTAACAAAAACGAATATCACAGTTTCGTTTTTTAACACAGTTATCACAGTTGATGCCATCGTATTTAGTGCCGAAACAGAGGCATATGTCCAGTGGTAAAGAAGCAAGACACATGATTATTTCTAGGTATTAAAAAACCATAAAACTATTTACTCATACATTCATTTGGGGGAGGGTTTTGTCCAGTAGTGGGGTTAATTTTCTAACAGTGGCCTTTGAATGGTTTAATTTATTCATAACTAGCTTTTGCCCGAGACTTTATCCGCGTGAATATCGGTTATCGCGGATGCAGTCGAAGTCGCGGAATATAAGTAGCTTATATTCTTTCTTAGGGTTTTAGCTATCTACATACCAAATATCATCAAAATCGTTTCAGCCGTTTCATCGTGAAAACAACAAACAGTTTCTTTCGTATTTATAATATTAAGTATGGATTACGTTAATAACACCATTACAGCTAAAATAAGCCAATGCGATGGTATAACAATAGAAAAATGTGAGTGATCATCACTGATCGGAAAAAGGTGAACTAATTTACCTACACTTCAAAGAACAGAGACGAAAAGTGGAGACTTACTTACGACAACAGTTCTTTCGGGAAAATTGACCCGGTTTTCGGGACATCACTAAAGTACCTTGTTCAAACTTAGATTCTAAACGAGCCTGTTTAACTAATTAGAGCAATTAAAACGCAACGTATATATTTTTTTAAATATTTTAACCGCTTCATCATCTTCATCAGCCGGAAGACGTCTGCTGTTGAACAAAGGCCTCCTCCACAGAACGCCACAACGAGCGGCAACCTGCCGCTTGCATCCACCGGTTTTTTTTTTAACTAATCCCGCCAAAGAAATTGGCGCTTATTTTATGTCTGAAACCTCTTCCATACTAGTTCTCGCTTGTATGCCTCTCGTACTGCATCCACCGGTTACCCGCGACCGTGACGATGTCGTCGGTCCATTGGGATACCTACCAACGCTGCGTCTTCTGCTTCAACACCCCCTAATATTGTAATATACCGTCTGGGCCCTTCAGCGGCCATATAGAGGCGTCCATTTTGAGACAGCCTGGTTAAAACATTCAAGCCTACTTACCGAGCATATCAACGAGATCGCCATCAGCCGCGGACGGTGGCTCGAACCGTCTTTCTTCTTCTTTATGTTTCTCGTCGTCCGTGTCGCCATTATTATTGTCTCTGTCTTGCTTGTCTTTGCTGTTGTGATCCTTATTGTTTGTGTCTTTTGTTTTTGCTGAAATAATAAAAGAAAATTATGTAACCCTTGTGTGCGGGATTAATTTGAAGCTTTTTGAAGTCTTGAATTTCGAGTAAGCTATTATAATATGTGGAACATTTCATTTATTATGGTGACTTAATCATGTCGAAATATAGATCTAACAGGAACAGGGGCGGACCATGAGTTTGTGGGCCCCTGGGTTTATACTACTTGGGGCCCAGCTTAATGACTTAACTAATTGCCATTTTTGTAAATAAAACTGATTACGATGATGATGTTTACGATAGGTTTCTTTTTCTTATTCATAATATTGTCCATAGTCTTCAATAGGGGCTAGGTGTCCTAAATATTCACGGAGCCCTGGACTACAGCCCAAAAAGCCCTTATATTGATCCCTTGAACAGGAAGAATGTGACAGATAACAACGATGCGATCTGCTCCTAGTAATGATAAATGTAGGTGAGTAGTACTGGTAAATGTTTCGCAAAAAAGAAAAGAGAAAGATGTCTTAAAACAAAAGGCCGATGAATCGAGAAGTTTACAGCTGTTTCATGTTTTGAGTTATTTAAGATAACAACGACGAGTAACAAAGACGTTTACATCGTGAAAAATTTTGAATTGTATTGTATCACACACGTCTAAGTTACAACTAGAATGATCAGATGCAACACCAGTGTGAAAAAGTTTGGTTTGCTTCAAAATTGCTGACTTCTAACATTGTCAACTTTACTTTTATTCTATTACTAGCACTTTGCCCGCGACTTTGTCCGCGTTTATTTTCTCAAGGATTCCTATTTTTAATTAGGTAGATGACACTACCAAACAATTGAAACACTTTTTATGAGCAGTCAAAACGGTGATTTCATTTCGCATTTTTAAAATCGCAGTGTGCGCATAGCCTGCCTACCTGCCTTATACCTGTATACCAACATCACAGTGTACCAACTAGCAGAACAATAAAGTCACACACTACGACTGCTTTATACCTATAAAATGCAAAACAGCTCCATAATATCAAAATCACGTAACAATCACAGTCAAACGACTTGAGAGCAGGTTTATTAACAAAAGTCTCACAAATGCAAAACATTAAAATGTAACTTTAATGCTGAACCCAGCTGTATTGTACGTGGGAATACGTTTAACAACCTTTCTGAAAGAATTAATACAATAAATATTCAGTTCAGAAGGTATAGTCCAGTGAATTTGTGGATAGTGAATGAACACTGAAGCATTTAATTTACTCGTGGACACTCTCGGATCGACAGAATCCTTTAGATTACTTCTTTTTATAGTTTCCTAACTCTTTTGATATAATAAATAGTCCTCTTGCTTAAAGTTATGCGTGCTTATACTACATATCATATTCTGTGCACAGTATAGTCACAGCTTAACAATCACAGCACGTTATATTTAGATTACGTGGTTTACTATCACGGGATTAGATGTGCTTAAATAATTTCAAATAAAAAAAAACAGAAAAATATAAAAGGTAAAGTTTTCTTATAAGAAATCTCTTTCAGCATGCCTGTGATGAGAGATTAATTATTGTTTTAATTTTATTTTTTCTTTTACTGAAAACCTCTTGCACGACTTGTTACACTGTTCTCACATTGTACCCTTAGATTAAACATGAATGAGGTTACCTAAATTTGTATTTTTTTTTAACTAGCTTCTTCTCGTTCTTCTCCATTGGAACGAGTACCTTCAACTTTGTGAATACGACCGACTCCTTGACCACAAATGGTTTATTTGAAACTATGACTAATAATATAGATTGGTTTGTAAGTTTGTATGTAGGGGGTAACATCCGAAACTACTTATCCGATTTAAAAAAATCACCTATAGGTAGCTACGTTATCCTAGTGCATTATCCTAAGTGCTATAGGCTATAATGCAATATAAAAAAAATGGAGATCTTAAAGAAAATACACGCGGGCAAAGTGCTAGTTTGAAATAAATTGTTTGAGTTTCAAAGAGATGTAGTCGTAGACACGAGAGTAAAAGAAAATAATATTATATCGCACTAAATTAAGCTTCTGAACTATCCGTGCCATACGTATATAACACAGTGTTTTTGTGCCTGTCCTATCGCCTTCTTGTATACATTTTTTATTAAACTCTGCGGAGCGGCGAACACGTTTTACGTCCTCTGCAAACACCTATTAGATGTTTATGTAATATTGACACAAGTAATAAGATAGTACGACGTAGATTTTGTAGAAACTTAAAAAGTTTATTCCTTTTTTTGTAGAATAATACAGGCTTGTTAATTATTCACTGCACATATTTCAAGGGGTGAAAGTAGTCATGGATACCAACCAACCAGGGCCGGATTAACTATAAGGCAGATTAGGCAACTGTCTAGGGGCTCCTCAGGCCAGGCCCGCGCACTGGGTAAAAATATATTGAGAATGTTGAAACCGAAAACGTAATGTAGTAAAAATATAGCGTAGGTATAAATATAGTTAACTAGCTTTTGCCCGCGACTTCGTCCGCGT
Source organism: Charanyca ferruginea (assembly GCA_947361185.1). Lineage (NCBI taxonomy): Eukaryota > Metazoa > Arthropoda > Insecta > Lepidoptera > Noctuidae > Charanyca > Charanyca ferruginea. The sequence continues at coordinate 14,095,419 of OX376077.1, read as the reverse complement.
GAATGTCGGTTATCGCGGATGCAGACAAAGTCGCGGATTGTAAGTAGTCTAGTAGCCTATGTCCTTCCTCAGGGTTCAAGCTATCTACATGCCAAATTTAATTAAAATCGGGTCAGCCATGTATGTTTCTTATTCATGCATGTATGCAGACGAAGTCGCGGAATAAAAAGTTGTTCTTTCCCAAGGTTCAAGCTATTTTCATACCGAATTTTATCAGAATCGGTTCAGCCGTTTTATCGTGAAAGCGTAACAGACAGAGTAACTTTCGCATTTATAATATTAGTATGAATTATGGCAGAAAATATGTAGTTTAAGAAGATAGGAAAGGGTAAAAGGGCCCTGAGAATTGTATTGCCTAGGGGCCCTAACATAATTAAACCGACCCTGATGGATACGAACCATTTTTATTAAGAGACCAATTACACATCATGAAGAAAAAAAAAACAGCAATTCCTTACAGATTATTTTTTTATTTCAAGTTATACTAGATTGTTGTTCATTATCATACTCATGATAACAAAAAACTTGACCTTCAGGAAGATGTGCAATCAATTAAAAGTAAGCTTGTATTAACATTGATAACAAAACTATGACAGTTGTTATTTTTCTATCTGTACTTCTGTCTGTAGGTTTGACCAACGCCAACATCTCTAAACTTTCATCATCTTTGAAATATTTATTAGACCAACAATATTTTTTGTAAAAAAGTAAAGTTCTGATACATGTTGATAGATACCAGTTAAACAGATATTATCCAGATTATTTCAAGCAACTATTTGCTATTCAATTGTAAAATATCAAGCCGTATATGGGTTAATATCTAAGAGCACGAAGCATCGTGCTCTGCATACAAAATACGCGTATAATTAATCAGTAAACATTCATTCTAAGTCGTGTACATCTATATTTGTAACCAATAGCAACCTACTTCCTAGTTTCTACCTTTAGAATATGTTTTTACTTAATTTTTTCTACTTTAATAAAAACTTATTGTACGTACTTTTATAGTCAGTGAGCTGTGTTAATATTAATTTAGATGTAACGTCATGTCAACCTTTAGGCGCCCACGGCTGGGCATAGGTCTCCCCTAAGGGGATTCAGCCGTAATCACCATTCTTGGCCGATGCATGTTAGCTATCGCAGTAGGTGTTATGGTACTCAGAAGGACGCTGCTGCCCATCCTCTAGTTAATATCCCTCTGTCGCCGTCTACGACACTCACGGGTAGAAATTAATGCTAATAGCTCATTAATGATTGTAAATGAGCTGAGCTGTGATTATTCAAATTCAAATATTGACTTCAGATTTTAAAAACCTAATAATGTTAGTAGTAGTATAACTTAGCCTATTGTTAGTATTAACTTCAATGTAATAAGAACACAATATAGTACACAATATACATTTAAGATTTTGTATTGAGTCAATAAACCGCTAACCACAGATTGTATAATGAAACTTGTTTCCTGTGGTAATTTACGTACACTATCACAGCCCACAGGTGACACAGGTCACAGGTATCACCTACAATTTAAATAATGTTATGTTATACTAGTAAGAATTACTTTGTGCCCCTAGGTCCTTTTTAGGGTTCCCAAAGGGTAAAAACGGGACCCTATTACTAAGATTTCCTGTCCGTCTGTCTGTCTGGCTGTCCCTATCTCATGAACCGTAATAGCTACACAGTTGAAATTTTCACAGATGATGTATTTCTGTTGTCGCTATAACAATAAATACTAACTAAAAACAGAATAAAATAAATATTTAAGTGGGGCTCCAATACAATAAACGTGTTTTATTGCCGTTTTTTTGCTCGATGTCTAATATTGTGTAGATTCTTGTACGGAATCCTTCGTGCGCGAGTCCGACTCGCACTTATCCAGTTTTTGACGTTAAAAAATGTGTCTATGGCAATTCACAATAACGAAATTATTTTGTTCAAAGGAGAAAAAGTACCTATGTAGGTAGTACTCAACAAAGCGGAAAAAATGACAATTAATTTGGAATACACTGAATAAATTATGACACATTATTGTCTTTCCTTAGTGCATTGCTATCATGAAACACAAACATAGTAACGGGTTGACTTCATTTGCAAAATATCATAGCCAAGAAGTGAATATATCCCGAGAGACAGAGGGGTAAACCTCGTATTTATAAGAACGTTCACATTGTAACCTCTGTCTAAACCTGTTAAAATCACATTATCGCCAAGATAGGATTGCGACAATATTTTGAACTGTCAGATAAACCCAAGCCTCATGTAAAAGGGCCAGCCTGGAGATTGGAACTATTTCCTACAGCCTCGCCCACCTGCGTACTTCTACCAGAAAAACGTAATAACACAAGAGCAGTAATCTAACCTCAACATTTCCTTACTGGGTTAAAAATCATTTTCAAGTTCACGAAAGTTAAGAAAAAGAAGAATGTATACTGTCCACTGACCGCTGTGTGCCTTATTTGGTCCTATCTTGGGATTCCGAACGTCTGAGGTCTTCCGTTGCGATGAGGTGGCGTTGCGGTGGCCTGGCGCGGTCTTCTTGTTGTCCGCGCGTGCAGTACGTGGGTTAGCTCGTGCTGATCTCATTGCGGGAGGGCCTCTGTGGACAATGGTAATGGTTTAGTTACGGTTTTCCTTTAAGGATTAAGTTTAAAACGTTATAATTGGTTGTTTTTGAGTGTGAAGATAGATGCAGGTCGTATTATGCCTTGAAGTTGTGTGTTTATAATTCACTATTCACTATGCATAGAAGCCACGACATTTCCCCCGTGGGTATAGGCGGAGTATCTCAATAGTTAAATTAATTCATCATCATCGTCGTCGCCATCAGAAAAGACGTCCACTGTTGAACCAAGGCCTCATAGAATGCCACAACGAGCGATGTCGTCGGTCCATCATTCTGGTGTGAGGCCTACCTACGTTGCGTCACTGCTCGTAGTACCGATAACCGATGAGGAAGAAAGGTTCGACGAAAGGAAGACGCAGCGTTAAATGAATTACGTAAAACTAACTGAATATGTCAAATGTGTTACATTACAATTCAGCAATTTAATGTTCAAACAGATCAATGTAGATCCAAAACTTACGCTTAGAATAGAATAAAAATTAAATAGCGTTAAATAACCAAAATCATTAAAATATTTCATTTATAACGTTGCTACTAAATAATTATTCTGCTATAACGAGACGCGTTATGAAGATACCACCAGCGCCATGAGCAAGTCGGGATTCTTTCAGTAAGTTACCAAATGTTTATATTAAAATAATTAGGCAGTTATTTTATTAATTAAGAGATCTTTATGTAAAATTATTGCTGCACGTAATAATTTAATCCCTATCTTGTCGTAAACTACGTAAATTGATTTGCATAAACTTGTATATCACCTGACATCATCTAACATCTTTATTACATAGCCACATCAACAGCATAACTTAATGTGTAAAACGAAGAAAAAAACAGCTGTATGGTTTTATCTTGACGTCTATAAAAAATTGAGATAGAAAAAAAAGTTAATGTCATAATTAAGCGAATGAAAATGTAAATAGAATAATTTTATTGTTTTGTTAGTAATTATCTCAATGAGGAAGTAACCGAAGTATATTTATCTGTATGCGGGACGGGACTCAACTCTCGTGTAGAGTAAAATATTTTACAGGAATTAACGGTATGTGGAATGTCATAATTCTCCCGATCAAATTTCGGTCACGGCGGTCTAACTGTGTGGTGCCGGGCCGCGAATAGCACCACACCATTTCTACCCGTGGGTGTAGTAGACCCTACATAGGGATATTGACCAGAGCATGGGCAGCAGCGTCCTTACCAATACCGTAACACCTATTGCGATCGCCAACTAGGGACACGAAAAAAGTATCGATACTTTGTAGTACCGAGTACATCACCTTTCGATACCGATATTTTTGTATTAGATACTTTTACTCATTCGAGTACTTTTTGACAGATATCGTATCGGAACAGTTTTAGGAAAAGGCCTACACTTAAAACTTGGCTTTACGGCTCATGCTCGTATTATTCGCACTTCACATGGCGTATATTATTGGGTGGCTCTTCACCACCCTTGGTTGACTGGTAGAGAATGCCTAAGGCATTAAGTCCGCCTTTGTACGTTTGTGCATGAAGTATAAATAAATAAATATTGTGCGAATATTCGCCTTATTTGGATAATACAAAATATACCCTATGATTATTGAAATTAAGTCGATTTTCTATTATCCAAATAAGGCGAATATTTGCACAAATACGCCATGTGATGTTTTTCCGCTGTTATGGTGTGCGGTTTATTGCTAATATTGGGCTTGACTGTAATTGTTATTCAAGAGAAATCTAAAATGCCGCCAAGTAAATGTGAACTTTGGCAGTATTTTATCAAGATGAGTGCCAAGGAAGTTAAATACCCCAGCAGTGGTCGTCAAAAGGTTGACATGATGATGAAGCTGGCCTATTGCAATGGAGACGAGCAAAGTACACAGAGATATTATAATGTTTAAGTGTGTGCGCAAACACTTACACAGGTGCTCTGCACACCCTCGTTTTCTTTTTTTTTGTATTTTTGTCTGTGATTTCTCCGGCAAACGTGAATCGATTTTGAAAATTCTTTTTCTTATTGATAGGGTAGGGTATGCCTCATAATCAGGGGTGGTCCCATAGAAATTTTATCGAAATTGATTCAGCTCTTTATGAAAAATAAACAAAATCCCAAAAAAAAACTACATAGACAACGTTATAGTTTCTTCAATATTTAGAGTACTTCTGTTTTAACTGTGTTGCCGGTTCTTAATGGATTTGGATGATAAGAATGTACTAAAAAGAGATAATTAAAAAGCTTTTTTACAAAAAAGGCAACCAAAGACAGCAATCAGAACAAAGCCACCGACTTCCAAATTTGAAGTCATGTGTGCAATGCGCTAAAGTTATTTATCACTTTTAGATTTTGAAGGCGGTTGTCTTTTTTGTAAAAAAAGCTTTACTTATCAATAATATTAATACCTATGGGCCTGAGTAGCCTGCAACAAATTAATTGTTATTATTTTAATAATAATGGCACCCACGGTTTATGGAAATTTTGGACTCTAAAAGTCAATCAAGTAAATTGACATCATACCTACAAATACCGATATAATTATGAGGTTGATAAATTAATTGGATCCAAGATCATAAAAGCGTATAATGTTAACACCTGTGCGTCAAATTGTCCTTTATAACTAACAGCTGTTTCTGCACATAAGTACCACTTTATGTTGCAAACATTATTGACCTTCGACACATCGGCGCCTACGCAACTAATTTCCGAATGATTACAAAGTGAAACGAAGATGGAACGATACCTTTTAGAGTTATACTACTTTTGAAAGAGGTAATATTGTGTTGGTAATGGTGTTTTCTGTAAAATATAAGTAAAACAGGATCTTTGATGTGCTTGAATATTTGACCTCTATTTGGATCTACCTATGTCGTAAGTTCATCACTGCCTGGTTGATAGTAATCCGAGAGATACCTATGATAATATCGGTAATTAGATAGATAATTTTATCGATTGAAATAAGATTCACGTTTGTTTTGTATGAAATGTGTCGAAGCGCGCACTACTCGGCGGCCATTTTGTGTCTCAAGGCGACAGCTTTTTTTTTTTTGTAGAACTTAGTGCCCGTCAATTGATATAAGTCAGTGGTAGGTTCAACCCATATGACATGGGTCTTAAACATAACTGGTAATGTGGGTTTACTGTTAATTACTGTTTAACCCTTCAAGGAATACGAGCGTACCTAACGAAAGTAAACTTGCAAGACTGAAGAACCTTATAGCAGTCCAAAATTATGATAATAAAAAGAATTAAAACTGGGCCTGTTCCCACCACTTTCGTTCCTATTAAATTACTTGGGTTATTACTTCGGTTGAACCCCCCCTTGGGGAGACCTATGGCAAGCAGTGGGCGTTTAAAGATTGACATGAAATTACTCGGCAGATAATTTTAAATTACTTTTGTTCCATTTTTTAATTTATCTGGTGATCAGAGTATATTTCAAAGTGGTAAAACGATATTGAAATAAATTAATTAATCACTTTAATACCATTTCTACCTACTTACTACTATTACTATAGTTGTAACATTACTTTTATTAATTTCAAATAACTAAAATCAATGTTTCCGTTTTACAACATACGTTTAGTTTACAATGCACGTGTAGAACGTGGCAGTTATTAAACAAGTTACCACATGCGTCGCGTCCACGTGCTAACAGCTTCAACTGTTACTTTTAGCTGCATCGTGCTAATCATGGCTTAATGCATATCTTCATTAACTCACCAGGTACGACAGAAACACAGTCATATATAGTATGCTATAATAAATAGGAATGAGGAGCAGGATGTCATCAACTTCAATAACTAATGGTGATCAAGGATTCTTTAGAAGCCGATTCATACATTAAAAAAAGTTTTTTCAAAAAAAAAGAAAACCGCCTTCAAATACTAAAAGTGATAAATAACTTTAGCACAGAACACACATTACTTTACTTTCGGAAGTCGGTGGCAATACAAAACAACAGACACAAAGCCACCGCCACCGACTTCCGCAAGTAAAGTAATGTGTGTTCTGTGCTAAAGTTATTTATCACTTTTAGTATTTGAAGGCGGTTTTCTTTTTTTTTTTTACTTTTTTTTTTCGCTTTTTAGTGTTGCCTTAACATCCAAATCCATTAAGAAACGGCGACACACTTAAAAGAGATTGTAAGTCCTCCAAAGATTGAAGAAACTAAAACGTCGTCTAAGTAATTTATTTGGGAATTTGTTGATTTTCTCAAAAAGGGCTGTATCAATTTTGATATGGGAATTTATGGGACCATTTCGGAATAAACCCCTTTCGAACAAAAGAAGAATTTTGCTATTCCGTCTATATATGACAGAGTTATGCCCGAACATACATAAAAAAAACCTCCTCCTTTTTGAAGTCGGTTAAAAACGCACCAACACAAAATATACATATGTGTGGGGGACATTTCACACACTACCATCTGACCCCAAACCAGGCTGTACTACGGCTGTCAGACAGATAACATACGTACACAAATACATAAATAGATACATTTATAGAGGCAAGGCAAGCATTTGTGTGATGCTTGCCTTGTGTGTTTGTTGTTTATTGAGATTCAAACCCGCAACACCCTGCGCAAGCATACAAATTCCTAGCTATAAACTACTGGGTTTTAGAAGGGCCATTGGCTCAGTAAAAGCCATACGGATCGACCGGAAAAGATTAAGCTTCGCTTCCCGCGGTCGATCTGTGGATGGGTGAGTATCCATTTTCGTACCGAGACCCCTCCGTGCCTCAGAAAGCACGTAAAGCCGTTACTCCCGGCTGTCATTCGTAGATCTTTGACTGCCGTTATGGGTAGTCGGAAAATATTACAACCAGTCTTACAAAGGGGTATTGTGTTACCCAGTAATTGGATTGTGGACTCAGAGAGGCAGTTGCTCCATGTAAAACACTGATATTCAGGTGCATCCGGCTGCACACTGGAAGTCGACCCCAATATACTTTGGAAAAGGCTAAGAAAATGAAGATGAAGGTTTGCAAACAGCTTTTGTATACCTGAGATCCTATAATAGGTATATCGCATTATCAGTGTCGGATTTATACTGTCGCCAATAACAGGTCAACCATCACGTTTACTACTTACTTGCTAATTTATTTTATCTACCAACTAGCTGACCCGACAGACGTTGTCCTGTCCCTACCTACCTACTTACCTACCCTTCACCTACCCCACCCTACACCTACCCTTCACTTACCCTACCCAACACCTACCCTACACCTACCGTACACCTACCCTACAAGTTTTCTTTCTTTATTTTTTTTTTTTATATATATAGATAATCATCATCATCATATCTGCCTACTGCCGTCCACTGCTGAACGTAGGCCTCCCCCTGAGATCGCCAACCAACCCGCAGCCCGCAAGCAACCGCTGCCAGCCACCTTCTTCAAATCATCGTGCCGCAGGGCGTACCACACTACGCTTGCCCAAACGCGGTCTCCACTCTAGAGCGTCTGCTCCATCTACCGTCTGTTCGTCTGCAGACGTGGCCGGCCACATCCACTTCAGTGTGCTTATTCGATGCGCAATGATGATGACTTTAGTTCTCTGGCGAATGACTTCATTGCGAATTGTACCAAAGGGCCTCGTGTAAGTTTTTAATCGAACTTGATCGCGTTAACGTAAACGATCACTTATGTCAATTTGTATGGAATAATTGTGTTTCCTATTGTTTCCACTAGACTGCGCTGTTCCAGTTTCAATACGAATTGGAGTTTACGCTAACGCGCGATCGAGTCCGATTGCGTTAGTGTAAACTTGCGATAATATAACTCCTCAGTTATAACACCCTTAGTTCCACCTCTTCGCCGTAGTGTTTGGTTCTAACTCACCTATACCCCCGCATGTGCCAACTGCCAACTCATAAACGAACGCAACGATCTGGGCCTCAAGTCTGCTATTACAATAGTGTCAGAATGGGCTATAATTGATTCCATAATTGTTGATTTTGACAAATTTGGTAATCTACTAATATAATGGCGTCATTATGAAAATCAATGATAGACTATTCTGACACTATTGTAATAGCAGACTTGAGGCCCTGGTTGACGACCACGCAGACTCAATCGTCGTTTGTCAGATGTAATTAGTATTGTATTTAAAATAATTAATTAGAATTTAAGTATATTAAGTCTTTAAAATTAAATTTATAATTACAAAGAGCATTTTGCATGTGGTGTATGCCTGTAATTGGTTGTGCAGTTAGGTTTAAGACACAATTACTTGTATGTTCCTATCTATAAAATATCTGTAACAACTGTTGGTGAACCTTAAATCAATAAATAAAATAATAATAGTCATTAACTTACTTGTGTTCAACGCTGGTAGGTGAGGGCCATGCGTTGGGGTCTCTGTCTGGGGGCGGGGGCCATATATCGGGGTCAATCTCATGTGGTGCTGTACCCCACATCTGGTCGCGTGTCGGAAAGTCCTCGTAGTCTGTAAACAATTGAAGGGGAATATTTATTGACAGGTAAACGGCAGCCATGCCTGGTTGAAGATGCAAGTGGGATCATGGGAAGCTTCTAGAAAAAATCTTAGTTGCCCAGGGTATGTTATTCATCTTCGTTCTAGCGAAAAGTTGTACAATCATGATTATTTCGAATGTGAAAACTTAGAGTTGTTTCTTTTATTAAATTTTCTCAATTTGAGCCATTTTCAGAACTGTGACAGTTCCTGACAATGCTGAATTAAAATCCGTTGCACTTGCAGCAATTGCATACCTACATATAGATAAAGAACAGCATCTTCTTCGATTCCCGTGCAAACTTACATATATCCGATTATCTGTGCCTTGTTTACGACTTCGTCCGCGTAAAGGACAAAGCCTCTCCAAACCTCTTAATTCGGTCGCAAAATTTCTTCTTAGCTGACATATCCTACCTATAATCTACCTACCTACCCAGCTTCACAAGGGGTTTTCGAGATTTCGTGTTAAGTCGGTAAGTGAACGAATGACCTTTCGCTTTATAGAAGGTGGAATTAAATTGACCATTTGTAGCAGTATTGACCTTTTTAATAGTTTACATCGAGCGGAAATTAACCTATACATCGGGGTAGGTTAAGAGGTAAGAGCACTTACCGTTAACGCTATCAGATAAGGATAAACTTCACCTTTATAACACACTGATAACCTTTAGGAAACCCGTTGAGGGATCATTTTGTTCTCAATATTTTAGTGTAATCTTTGGCACTATACAACTGCTGTATTGCAAGCTTGCAAGTTACAACTAAAAGTTGTCAAACAACTTTCAGCCAATGCCTCGCACCGCAGTCATCTGTGTTTAATGGCTTTAAATTAATTAAATATCGTATAAATTACCGCCAGAATGGATAAGAAAGCGAACCGGAAATTAGCAAAATGGCAGACGAACTTTTATTACAAAAAACATATATGAGAATGATGGCAGAGTTGCAATCAAGAATCAATCAGTTTGACGACACGGTTGGCGCAGTGGCTGAGCGATCGACTGCTGCGCAGCGTGTTGCGGGTTCGATTCCCGCCCAGGGTAAACATTGGTGTGATGAGCACTTGTGTTTGCTTTGTGTCTGGGTGTTGTTTATCTATATATGTATGTATTTACAAAAAAAAAAGTATTTGTGTATGTATATCAGCTGTCTGACACCCATAGTACAGGGTCTCCCTAGTTTGGGGTCAGATGGCCGTGTGTGAAAATGTCCCCACATATTATTATTATTAATTTCTTTGCATTTCATTATTTTAGCACCAAGAATTTACGCTTAACACAGTTGAACATTTGATAAAGCTCACGACTTGCGATTATATGAAAAAAAAAAGTAAAATAGCCATAGTACCAAAGTTAAAGCTATTACACGCATGTTAAATTAATTATCTACAAAAATCGATAGTCACCCAACAGGTTATAGTCACCGCGTCTAATGGCACGCGTAATTGCGTTTATTGAGATTTAATGACTGCAAGGGAAAGCCGTTACTTAGTTTTATCTTTCCGACACGCTCGATTACGCGCCAATTTACGCGTAAAAGCGTCACCTGAGCCAAACTCGAACGACATTGGGGGGCCCACTTTAATTCAATCACGTTTTAAAGCCAAATAACGACATATCAAGTATTTGAAAAAGGGGAATAACATAACAACATCATTCCTATTCTCCCCAAAAGGGTAGGCAGTTCATTGGATCAAACCCAGAAGAGGAAGGGGAACACCACTTGAGACACATGTTTGTCAAAATCCAAATAAATAAAGTGGTATTGACTAGGGAAAGTGGAATTAATAAGTGTTCATTATCAGTTGGCCATCATCCCGCATGTGTAGGAGTTAATGGAGGGAATCGGTTATCACGGGGCCCACGAATGTGAACCTTGGGAACTAATTGGTTTGAGTTAATTGATAAACCTTTAGTGATGGTGGTCTATATAAACTTTCAGTGTGGTCCTCCATTAGTAAACGACAATTTCGGTGCCATGGGCATCACTGCCATTACCCTGGTGACTAGTGTAGCTTTTTCCGACTGCCAAAGCCATTTTTGTTTAGCCTGAACGGCTAAAAGCAAATTTGGGTGTGATTTTTGGGATAGTTCGGACTTTAGGACACCACCATAAATTAATAAGTATTACTAAGGCGACGTAAGTGGATTGGCATCAAGCCCGATAAATAGAAAGACAGACAAAACACATTATGATCATCCTAAATATCACAAGGATCCAAATTGGGTCCTAGTGCCGTCATCGACGACCTTGAAATGTATGTTACCTATCATATCGACCTTTCGAAGAGCTCCAAACACGATTATTATTTACCAAAATATGACGTCTTAAATCAAGTTTACGATAATATATTTGTCATCGGCGACAATCCATGTCACACCACAATAAAAACCCGCATACAAATTATATCTCGAACAAAAACTATGAATACAAAACGAAGTCTAGACAGCTAGAAAATTAAATGAATTGATAAGAAACGAAATATTCGGTCAAACATTCCTAAAATATAACAATAAAACACCAGCCCAGGGGTTCCGCGTTACAATTCATCATACTTTCTACTACAATGTTTCTAGATACGAATCAAATTTTATGGTTACGCAACTGAAACGATATAAAACTCATCAAAGACAAAACTACACTGATTCACAAAGACACCGACCTCCTTTTTTACGGAACTCTACACTCTTCGGCGTATATTAATAGCCATTAATTCTAAATTCGTATATGTAATGGTTTTTGCCCAATTTCATCATACATAACACAGTATTATCCTTTTTCTGCAGTGAGCTCGTAAGATGTTGTAGTTGATAAGAATTGCGAGGACAAAGAGAACAGGATGGCGGTCAGACTGACTCAATTTGATGTGCAGCCTTTGACAATATATACAGTGCAAAGTTTAAGAGTACCTTTAAAGTGCATTTTTACTTAAAGGAACTTACATTCGCGTCATTGTGTTGATTGATTTTGTGATGTTAAAATAATCAGGAAATCTATTACATCAATGTATTATTAAAAATGTTTCCTGATTCGCGTTAATCTGGGATATCTGATAAAATTACGAGTATTTTTTATCGATCACAAGGTCACTAAAATATCGATCAATCATGGAGTTGAATCTCATTAATTGTCCATTTCACCCGTCGATGATTAGATAATGAATTAATGTTTATTTGTAATGGTATAACTGATGTAGAACAAAATTAATTTGCCGAAATCTGCATGCAAATGCATCACCAGATGAATTACGAGTTCTACCTGGTTTTTTTCGGAAGCTAAGGTTTAATACCCGAACTGAGATAGGTAAGACTATAACAGAATATAAAGTGGAAATTTCGGAATTGGGTTCCAGGCAAACATGAAACAATAAGAGAGGAGGCGGGTGGTTGCAACACCGCTACCAACAGTGCTGATAAGGTGATAACCCAGAATAGATGAATATAATTAAACTCGCATCATTTACCAGGACCCCACACTAAACCAATACAATATTCCATTCAATAAGACCCCACAATTTAAAAACACGAAACCATAAACCTGAACCAAAACCAAATAGACAATAGCTACGGATGAATATAAGACCGGTATCGTCCCCTATTGTACCACCATGAATGGTGACATAATTGACGACATGGCAGCCTTTATCGGTCGTTCAATGGTTTCATCGAAGGTCACAGTCGATTACTGTCGTCTTTGGCCTTATGACGTGGGTTAACGAACTTTTATTGCTAATTGCTTGCTCATCCAACTGTCTGACGTTTCACTTTTTAGTTAGAAATCGGTTGATAGAAATTGAGTGTTTTGATAATTGTTATTTTATGTAGTTTATTGAATGACTGTGCAGACTGTGCTAAACAATGGCTTCGTTTTAGATTAGATCTGCGTGTTTTGTTTGGTGTGTTGGTCTTCCTCTAGCTTCGTGTTTAACATTCGTTTTGGTAAAAGAAGTGGGTCTTCTAGTTAATTACTATTTCGATCGCTAAAGCAGTTCTTTTGAATATTAGAGATGTTTCGTTATAATGGGTTTTTGATTCTCATTTCGAGATGCTTGATAAAATCTCTGTTCATTATAACTGATGACGAATCTTACGTCGAGTTGGTATTGTTTATTATGTTTGGTGTGCTGGTCTTCCTCTAGCTTCGTGTTTAGCATTCGTTTTGGTAAAAAAAAAGTGGGTCTTCTAGTAAATTACTTTTTCGTTCGCTAAACCAGTTCTTGAAATGAGTCCTATAGTAAATTACTTTTCCGAGTGCTGAAGCAGTTATTTTAAATATTAGGGATAGTTCTCATTTCGGGATACCTGATAAAATCTCTGGTCATTAAAAGTGATGACGAATCTTTCGTTGCGTTGCTATTGTTGGTAAAAGGTTAAAAACTATACTGGAAACCTTTTAGAAATTGAAGGTAAGCTAGGTACATTTTTCAAACAAGTTTAATAACTCGAAGCACAACAAGAACTACCAAAGTACCTACCATTTACACCATAAATAAAAATCGAGTTGTTCTTGTTCTTACCATAAACGGTGAGTAAAACCTGTCAATCTAGACTAGACTATTCTAGGCCTTCAATAAAGGAATTTCTATAATCATTCAAGGGTGGGAAATAAACGTATCCTACGCAGTTGTTAAATGTTACCTTGGGAGGGTAAAAGTTGAACAAACTGCGTGGGTTTACATGGACGACATGATATGTATTATTCTTTAAACAGTCATTATAGGGCGGTAGCCTGGCCACAATATAATAGATATACAAATGAAAACTTTCCACGAAGTATGCATATTAATCATTTAGGCTAAATTTCGATTCAACACACAAGTAGTTCTTCGTATGACGATGACGCTATTAAAAAATTGTAGTGACATCAGCTTATCGTCATGGAAACATGTTATGTTTTGGACAATTGAGTTAAAATAATTGTAATAGCTTTAATTCTCCAAGTCCCAAAAGCAAAAACCTGTTAATTTTGTGACCGTGTTGTGTCTTTGAAGAGGACAGCTATGGTAATAAGTTAGCAGCATTCTATCCTTTTTTTTTGCTGATAAAAGTATGTATACTACGTTTTTGTTAGATAGCTAAAAGATCATAAATTATGAAAATAATTCCTTAGCGGATAATGCGGAGTGCCTGAAGAGAGGCTCGGCCCAAGTCTATGGGGTGATAAATCCTGCCGGTGTATTCTGTATAAATCTTACATGGAGAAGTTAGGTGAAGAGCTTGCGGTGGTAGTTGTCATCCCACTTGTGGGTATTAATTGACAACACACCTCAAGCCGTGTACGGGCTCGGCCCAAGTCTATGGGGTGATAAATCCTGCCGGTGTATTCTGTATAAATCTTACATGGAGAAGTTAGGTGAAGAGCTTGCGGTGGTAGTTGTCATCCCACTTGTGGGTATTAATTGACAACACACCTCAAGCCGTGTACGCACGCACGAATGAATTTGTTGCGTTGCATGATACGCAATAACTTGTGGTTCGCATGTGCGTACCACTAACGAACATCGAACAGTCTGTTCGTCAAACATGTTTGCGGCGATCCTATTAGTATGTTCTATATGGACGGTGTTCGAAGAGCTTACGAAACAAAACCCCTTCCAACGGCGTCGTCATGACTATTAAGGTAGAGTTCACGACTGTTGTGCGCGAACTCGATTCGAACTATGTTCGCGTTCGTGTTCGAATATGCCGTCCATACGTACCCACCAAATGTTCAAGTTCGATGTTTGTGTTCGCTCGTGTTCGTATGTGCGTATGCGGTTTTACGTTGGCGGTACACGGTTGGCGCAGTGGCTGAGCGATCGACTGCTGCGCAGCGTGTTGCGGGTTCGTTTTCCGCCCAGGGTAAACATTTGTGTGATGAGCACTTGTGTTTGCCTTGTGTCTGGGTGTTGTTTATCTATATATGAATGTATTTACAAAAAAAAATGTATTTGTGTATGTATATCAGCTGTCTGACACCCATAGTACAAGGTCTCCCTAGTTTGGGGTCAGATGGCCGTGTGTGAGAATGTCCCCAAATATTATTATTATTATTATCGTTTATTCATTTTCTTAACATATTAAATTAAATTTTTAAATATTAGTAAAAAAATAAATAAAAACATTTAAAAATATAAAAAATAGTAGCCCACCGGTATCGGGAACAGGGTGCAAGCTACCGGTGGTCAGGGCTCCTGAGAGAGGAATCTCCTAACAATAGCGCCGTGTCCAGGAGTACCGCTTTCTGTATCAAACCCTTGATCCAGCTGCCCAACGAGAGCCTCCTCAGATGTTGGTCGAGGCTCTTGGAAATTATTCCATTAGCCGTAACGACTATCGGCACAATGACTGCTGTATTCACATCCCACATGTCGACAACCTCGCAAGCCAAGTCAAGATACTTGATTTGTTTGTCTTTCTCAGTTTTCACGAGGTTGTCGTCATGCGGAACCGCTATGTCAACAATCATTGCGCGACGCTCTAATCGATCTATCACAACTATGTCAAGCTTATTTGCAACAATAGTCCTGTCAGTGATGATAGATCGATCCCAATACAACGTGATATTGCCATTTTCAAGAACTGGGTCGGGCACATACCTGTAGTACGGTACTTCCGACTCCACAAGCCTGTATTTAAGAGCAAGTTGCTGGTGGATAATCCTAGCTACAAGGTTGTGTCTATGCAAGTAGTCTCCGTTAGCCAGGCGAGAGCACCCAGAGATAATGTGTCGGATTGATTCTCCCGGTCGGTGGCATGCCCGACAAATGTCAACCGTGCCGTCCTTCACAATATACCTCCGGTAGTTGTTCGTCATCATAACTTCGTCCATAATCGCACAGACAAAACCTTCGGTTTCCCCAAAGAGGTCACCGAAACGCAGCCAGGATACGGACGCCAAAAAGTCTACATCAGGCCCATGTAGGGCCCGATAGAAGCGCCCGTGAAGCTCCTTACTCTGCCATACATCCCTGCGGTCATTAGTATCTAGCACTAAAAAGGTTTGCGCCAGTTCTTGTTCGCTAAGGAGAGCGGGGTGAGGCCCTTGTCCATTGAGATCACATCTCGGTGCATCCCCACGTCGGCTTCAAGGAAATACTCCCTGAGACTGCATACCTCACGGTTGTGCAGGGTCTTAGCATTATTATTATTATTATTTATTATCTAAATTCACCGAGGAAGATTTTTACAGAATGGCACTGGTTTTCTAAAGTTGATGTGATGCCAGATCCTGGCCGTTATAAGCATTGGATTGCCTCCTACGCCGAGCCAGACTTCTTGCGCTTCGCAAGAGGTGACGGGGAAGGACAATTCATTATTAGCCAGTCAGCAAGGTGCTAGCAGGGCTGACTGGCCAGGGTACGCCGGACGTACAGGGCCCAGCACATCAAGCTACAACCATCTGGCAAAATTTATTTGATAGATTTTCAACTTTACTGCAAAAGAATAAGGTTCATATTCAATTGGGAAAATTTTACAGTTTGGTATGGCTTGATGTGCTGGCGTATGTATCACGAGTTCACGACTTGTGGAGGCTATTTTACTGCACCACCGACTTCTACAGTTATAGTTTATTTGAAATGATTAAGAAATGATTGCATCAAGCTGTGAATTGTTTCTGAATAAATATGAATAGAATTGACTAAACAATATTTGATTAAATATACATACTGAGAATTTACATAATATCTTAGTCTGAAATCTTTTATGATTTTTCAAGGGGCAAGCAACATAGTTACATAATTCAATTTTTTTGCCCCACCTAATATCATCAGTATTGGCTTGCCTACGTCTAAAAGACCAGGAAATAAATTACGGAAATAATCAAACCCAAATATCTATTTTGCAGATATAAATACTGTAATTAAGTTTCATTCCTGACTAGGCCAAGTCTATTGTGTTAGGATATTGAACCTACTCTAGTTTTTTATTAATGTTTGCTTTAGGAACATGAGTCAAAAAGTCTACGACCTGATTGAAGTCTGAATAAAACATATTATTGATGTAAATTAACTTTACAGTGTGTGTTGATTGTGTTTTATTGCAGAATTGCAGCAGTGTGTGTGGACTAATTTGTACCTAACCCGAATTGAAGAAGACCTCATTTTGCGGCACCCAAATTAAACGGGTTTTATACACAAATAACAAAGTAAATGATGCACCAAGTTAACGACTTTTCAATGTCTATAAGCCAGTCTATTTAAAATAAGAGGACAATTAACACTGTGGACAACTAGTCCAATGTGAACGAAAATTACCAATCTTACTACTGTGTGTTAAAAACGATTATTTAAAGTACCACAGTATTTTCCAAGCATTATTTTACTGCATTTATCACAATATCCTCTAAGACCACCCGTTTTAATGCAGATGTTTCGAAAATTTCTCTCTTCCACATAACATAAGGCAGTTGTCATGCTGAGAATCCACATATTATAAATGCGAAAGTAACTCTATCTGTCTTTGTTAACTGTGTGAACCTATGTGTATATGTCTACTTACATATTTTGATACTTATGTTTAATATTTGTACATCTTTTATTTAGGTAATAATAAACTGAATGTTATGTACGTTCGAGGAGGTTGCTAGGGCGCGAGCGGGGGCTGTTGGTGGGCGCGGGGCAGAGGAGCGCGGGCGACGCAAGCCTCGGGTCGATTCGGGAGTCGTCGTAAAACACTAGCTAAGCAGCGCACACGTACGTACAACCTCCTCGTACGCGACATTTTCGTAAATTCTCTTTAACTTTGGTTTCTTCATTTACCTCCCCTACAATCTGGTCTTCGAGCCGAATCTGCTGGATGTTTCATACTCCACCGAAATCGCGAGCTATGGTGAATACACGGAGTACAGCGAAGAAAAATAAAGAACTTTATGGCGAAATGTCGAAGGGCGCTGAAGGCTTGGAAACTGCTGTTCAAGATGATTCCAGGCAACCAAACACTAAAAGTGACCGTGATGAGAAAAAAACGGACCTAAAACAAGTCGGAACACCTGTATCTCTAGCCGAACAAAGTGAAAAAGTGAAACCGAGTTCTAATATAGGTCTACCCTCAAAGTCAGAAAAAAGGTCAAAGTCGAAATCTCTGTCGAAATCCGCATCGTCATCAGTGTTAGCTAGAAAGAAAAGACTGGAATTAGTAGCAGCAGAAGCTAAGGCAAAAATACAAATGGAAATTATCGATAAAAGATTGGCGGCCGAGTTGGCCGAGCTAGAAAACGAAGAATACAGTTCACAATCGGAAGGAAGAGAAGAAGGAGATCATACTAAAGTTGAAGTGGAGAAGTGGCTAGAACGAAGTCATCGCGAACTGGAGGCAGAGGCTGCTCAGCCGCAGGATACACAACTGGGCGACCTTGACCTGCCGCTACCGCCGCTGGCGCAGCAAACAGCTGCTCGAGATGGCACTGATGGAACAGTTCACATGTTGGCAAGCGCTCTAAAAGACCTGGCCGCTGCTACCACAGCTAATGGATCGCATGCTCAAATGCTCAGCCGATTGAGTACACCTAAAGACTTACCTGGTTTTAGTGGTGACCCGTTGGAGTGGCTGCAGTTTAAGCAAGCATACGAAGACTCAACAAAAGTGTGTAACTTCAACAATCAAGAAAACTTATGGAGACTACGGAAATGTCTACACGGAGCAGCTAAAAATGCTGTAACAGCACTGTTAATTAGTGCTACGTCACCGGATGTTGTGATGTCTACGCTGGAACTACAATTTGGAAATCCAGATATTATCATAGCTCAAATCGTGTACGAGATCAACAAACTTCATCCGATGGCCCAGGAATATCACAAAGAAATAGTAACGTTCTCTGTAAAAGTAAAAAATTACGTCGCTGCTGTGCTGGCTATTGGTCAAGATGAGTACCTGAAAGGAACAAACGTTATATCAATTATCCTGTCTAAATTACCTACAGTGCTTATCTCAAAATGGGCAGACTATAGTTATCCCATCATCAGCAGGGGGGATAAACCTAAACTTGTGATATTGTCCGAGTTTTTGAACCAAGAAGCTATAAAAATATCTAAAACATCAGTGAATCTATTATATAATCCAAGTGACTATAAACGTAAACAAAGTGATAACGTAAATAGAACTCATACGGTGCTAGTGCAAAACACTTCGGACAATAACATTGGTGACGATAAGTGCCGCTTTTGTAAAATAAATAAACACATAATAACAGACTGTAAAAAGTTTAAAAAAGCGTTGTGTAAGAACAGATGGCAGTTTATAAAACGTAACGGTTTATGCTATAAGTGTCTAGTGTCGCGTCATAACCGTGACGCTTGCTCAGCACCCGCGTGTGATAAGGACAATTGTGGACAATCGCACCATCAACTACTGCATTACCCTGCTAGGCGCGATAATGAGCAGTGTCAACCATCTGTTGCGGCAACTCCTGCGGCGTCAACCACGGCGTCAGCCTCGGCGTCGGTACCTAGCGAGGCTGTCACCCACATTAACAATGACAGCTACAGTCAAGTGTTGCTCAAGACAGTGCCTATAAAAATACACGGACCTCACGGAACATTGAGCACTGTTGCTTTACTGGACGATGGTTCCACTGTGACCATAGCTAGTGACGAACTGATGGTGAAATTAGGTATACGCGGGTGTAAACAAACATTAAAAGTTCGGAGCGCATGGGACGGCAGCGAACTTGTATGTGATAGTGAGATAGTGGACTTAAGCGTGTCGAACAGTGACGGTACGATGTTTACATTGCAAGCACGTACTACCAAAGGACTTAACTTACCTATCCAATATATATCGCTCGACAAACTAAAGTATAGTGACGCAATTAATAATATAAAACACAAATTATGTTTCGGACAATGTAAACCGGAAATACTAATAGGACAAGACAACTACCATTTGTTATTGCCTCTGGAAGTTATTCGAGACAATCCCACCGAACCATACCTAACTCGCACTCCGCTGGGTTGGTGTTTACATGGCCGCACGTCCTTGAACGGGAACTATCGAAGCAAGCATTCAACTTTGTTTTTAACCGAAGCCAATAAATCTCAAATAGAAACTAATGGCATATTGGACGACTTACATGAGGAAGTCCGCCGCTCGTTTTCAATAGAAGCTATGGGCATATCAGGAAGACCTCGTCTAAACGCAGAAAGCCAACGAGCAATAGCCCACCTAGAAAGAACTTCTACTCTGAAGGACGGCAACTGGTACATCGGCCTACCGTGGAAAGATGAACATTGCAAGATGCCTGAGTCATATACGACTGCCTTGAACCGACTAAAAGGAGTCGAAACAAAACTTAAGAAATGTGAGAATTACGCGAAGAGATACAAAGAGAGAATATACCATCTACTACACAATGACTACGCACGAGAATTAACCGATGTCCAAAACACGCCAAAAACCTGGTATCTTCCCCACTTCGGCGTGGACAATCCCAATAAAAAGAAACTCAGGTTAGTTTTTGATGCCGCGGCGAAGAGTCATAACTTCTCGTTGAACGATTACATTCTGACAGGACCTGACTTACTTGCATCATTATACGGCATCATGTTGAGATTCCGTGAAAACAGAGTGGCTGTGACCGGTGACATACGCGATATGTTCCTGAGAATAAAAATAAAAAGTGAAGACCAAAACGCACTACGCTTCTTGTGGCGAGATTCACCAGACGATCCTGTAAAGACATATGCGATGACGTCATTAATCTTTGGTTCAAATGCGTCACCGTTTATTTCACAATTTATAAAAAATAAAAATGCTAAAAGATTCGAAACAACTCACCCCGCAGCAGCAAATGCAATCTGTAATCAGCACTATATGGATGACTATATAGATAGTTTAGAAGATGAGTCAACAGCTGTTCGATTAACAAAAGAAATCGCATACATTCATAAATGCGGAGGTTTTGAAATAACAAACTGGAATAGCAACAGCGCGGCTGTGTTAGAAAACTTACCAAAAGAAACCTTATGTTCTAGTGCAGTACGTTTCAAAGTCGGCCAGCAAGAAGCTGGAGAACGAACTCTTGGATTAATATGGTACCCGAAAGAAGATACGTTGGGATTCGATACTTCATTTAAACGAATTCCTGAAAACATAATAAATGGCCTGAAACGTCCTACGAAAAGGGAAATGTTACGATTAATAATGTCCATATTTGATGTCTACGGGTTCCTGTCACCATTCACGATTAAAGCTAAAATACTATTACAACAAATGTGGAAAATTAATTTATGCTGGGATGACGAAATACCAAACAACGTAAATGACAAATGGTTAAATTGGCTAAAACTTCTCAAACACATTAGCTGTATTCGATTACCTCGCTGTTACCATGCGAGCGTACGTAAGAGCGAGACGGTGATAGTTGCACCGAACGCACCGGATAGTGGCTCGTCGTCGGTACACACTCAGCGGCAGCCTATTATTACCAATGAATCGCGCGCGCTTACCTCCGCTACGAGATTAAGTTATACAAACCTACATCTACACATATTCAGCGATAGCTCAACTTACGCTATGGCCGCCGTAGCATTCTGGCGCTGGCAAGATAATGACGGTCAAATCAGATTAGCGTTCATTTCGAGTAAGTGCAGAGTAGCACCACTGAAACATACGTCTGTACCACGATTAGAACTGCAGGCGGCGCTCCTTGCTGCTCGGCTTGCAGATACTATAATAAAAGAACACAGAAATATGTTACCACAAGAAAGGTATTTTTGGTGCGACTCGTCAACGGTGCTATACTGGATTAGGAACAGTGCGCGAGATTATAAAGCGTTTGTGGCGCACCGACTTGGCGAAATAGATGAATTGACACAAACAAAAGAATGGCATTTTATACCTACTAAAATGAATATAGCCGACATCGCCACGAGAGATACCTGTGAATTAGATATGCTACAAAATGAATGGTTGTATGGTCCCGAGTTTTTGTACAAAGGAAAAGAGACATGGCCAGCGGATGTACAACCGGAAGTCAGCACCGATGTCCTCGAACGCGTTTCTCTCGTCGTCACTGAGAAGTACTCACCTGCTGTGCCGGAGCCCGAGAGATTTTCATCTTGGTTACGCCTCCTGAAAAGTACTTGTATGGTATTATTGTTTATTGATAAATGCAAAAAACTTACCAGTGCTATTGATGGTGATATGATGAGGAGAGCCGAACGTCTGTTGATTAAGTACTCGCAGAGGCAAACATTCGCTGAAGACCTGGAACACCTGAAAAATAAAAAACCATTAGATCGAAAAAGTAAGCTACTTACCTTAACTCCTGTGATTGACGAGTACGGAGTCTTACGCGTTGGAAGCCGCATCGACCAGGCACCTGGAATTCCACATGAAACCAAATATCCAGTAATACTTGACGGCCGCAACTACGTCGCTCAGTTGATAGTCAAGCACCACCACGTGAAGGCCGCCCACGGAAACCAAGAAGTTCTCGTCAATAATCTGAAACAACATTACTGGATTATACGCTTGAGACCTACAATTAAACATGTGACCTCAAAATGCATGTTTTGTAGAATAAGAAAAGCACAGCCGCAACCCCCTAGAATGGGGAACTTACCTGAGGCCAGAATGGCTTATAATCAACGCCCGTTCACGTTCTGTGGAGTGGATCTTTTTGGGCCCATGGAGGTGACAGTACAGTACAGGCGACGAGAGAAGAGATATGGCGTTCTATTTACTTGTATGACTGTTAGAGCCATACACATTGAAGTAGTATCAAAACTTACCTCGGACGCATTTATCATGGCTTTACGTCGCATGGCCGCAAGGAGGGGGTGGCCACAACACATGTACTCGGACAACGGGACTAACCTGAGAGGAGGTCTGAATGAAATAAGGAAGTCGATTAGCGAGCTTGATGAAGAGGCGCTAAAAAGAGAAGCCGCTAACTACGGCACTACATGGACTTTCTCTCCGCCTGCCAGTCCACACTGGGGTGGGGCATGGGAACGCCTAATACGTTGTGTAAAAAGCTCACTGAAGGTCGTTCTGAAGGAACGAGCACCCCGCGATGAGGTTCTAAATACCCTGCTGGCAGAGGTGGAACATATTGTAAATAGCCGTCCGCTGACCCACGTGAGCGTCGAACCGCGCTCAGATGAGTCACTGACCCCTAATCATTTTCTTCTCGGGTCTTCATCTAACCTACCTACTATCGGTACATACGATGAGTCAGACGCATACCTACGAAAGCAATGGCGCATCTCCCAAAGACTCGCAGATTTGTTTTGGAAGCGTTGGGTGAGGGAGGTACTGCCAGATATGCGACCTAGAACGAAATGGCATCAAGAACAAACACCCTTGAAAGTGGGCGACCTTGTGCTAATTGTCGATCCTGATTCTCCGCGCAATGTATGGCCGCGCGGTCGCGTGCAGGCAGTAATGGCAGGCAGAGATGGACGCATACGAGTCCTCGATATAAAAACAAAGAATGGTTTGTTGCGTCGGTCAGCCGCACGTATCGCTCGTATTCCGACGGAAGATGAGTGCTGACGCACTGGGGTGGGGGATGTTAACTGTGTGAACCTATGTGTATATGTCTACTTACATATTTTGATACTTATGTTTAATATTTGTACATCTTTTATTTAGGTAATAATAAACTGAATGTTATGTACGTTCGAGGAGGTTGCTAGGGCGCGAGCGGGGGCTGTTGGTGGGCGCGGGGCAGAGGAGCGCGGGCGACGCAAGCCTCGGGTCGATTCGGGAGTCGTCGTAAAACACTAGCTAAGCAGCGCACACGTACGTACAACCTCCTCGTACGCGACATTTTCGTAAATTCTCTTTAACTTTGGTTTTTTACCTTATTAAGATAAACCCATGGAACCGAAATTCACGCAGAAGAAGTCCTAGGCAAAAGCTAGTGTTAGAATAAAATGATCCAGGGCAATTAGCACAGTCACAGCCGACATAGCTCCAGAACATGCAAGTTGAAGTGGCAATGAGCACGCCACATCGCTCGAAGAACCGATAACCGATGAGGAAGAAAGGTTTTCGAGTGGCGACCATGAACCGGAAGACGCAGCGTTGGTCCATTTGGTGAGATGGACCGACGACATCGTCAAGGTCGAGGGTAGCCGGTGGATGCAAGTGGCATGTTGCCGCTCGTTGTGGCGGTTGTGGTGTTCTATGGGGGGAGGCCTTTGTCCAATAGTGGATGTCTTCTGGCTGATGATGAGCACAGTCATTATATCCTGAATCCCCAATATTTACACCAAGCCTAACTATGTATTATTATATCGTATTCGAGGAAACGACATCAAAGGGACCATTTTCCCGATTAAAATCATTACTCGCTAATCGCTACCTGTGGGACTCATGCCTAACCTTAAAGTAACTTTAATAGCGCGAAATTAAATATAATTTCCAGTTTATAATGGTCGTATTTCCTTCGGAAGTGTTGACCAACATATTATGATGTGGTAGCTCACTTCCATATGAACTAGATGGAAAATATTTACTGTTATTCTCTGCCTGTAGCATTGACCGCAACGTGGGTTTTGTCAAATATTTATTAAATTCATGAGGTCGAAAGACCTCAGGCTTTTATAAGTAAGATAATTTCATTATTTTGAAGCTGACGTGTCTGGCCATATGATAAGAAGTCAACGCATCGAACCTACCGTGTCAACCAACTCATTTGTTTACGAAACATAATTAAGTACAGAACATAATTAAGCACCTATCATCATTAGCCCGAAGACGTCCACTGTTGCTGAACAAAGGCCTCCCCCAAGGGGGGGGGGGGGGGCTTGCCATAATCCCCACGCTTGGCAGGCGTCTTGGGGATCGCAGTGAGGTTGTCAAGTACACAGAAGCCGCTGCTGCTCGCCCGTGGGGTGTCCGGGCTAGAATTGCACCCACCCATTTCGTCCCGAGGGTGTCGTACAAGGCGACTAAGGGAAAATCCGGAATTAAGTATATGGACACATTATTATAAATTTTAACATCCACATACACACTGCACCTGTTTACAAATAAATAAAGCCATTTCAACCATTCTGTGCTCTTGACTCATGGTAGCAAGAGAAACACTAGGTCGGTTGGCAATCGATATAATCCTCTTTGCTCAGGATTATTCCACTGAAAATAAGGCTTTAGTCCCGTTCACATAGTGGCGGTTTTCATACGATATTACTACAAGGACGAGGGTACTCACTGCCTGTAAGTGGTGTGATGGCTTTTTCTCCTTCGTGCTGGAACATCTGCAACGTTGCTAGCGTCGCCTTCAGCTGCTCGTACTCGCGTGCCATCTGCTTCTGTACCTGAACAACCAAGAAGATAGCCCATCAGTCTATCAACAATTACAGGTAATTTTATAAGACATTGGCTGTTGCTGTAAGCTTAAAAGCTTGGTGAAACTTATAGTTATCGCAACTTTAACTTTTATTAAAGTGTTATCACAAAACGTTGGCCTTTCTTTCGGGGACGCCAATATTTTTGGTGTACGATCAGCAACGAAAGTCGGTTAACACTTCAGATTTTTATGTCATAATTTTTGAGCAGAAGGAAATACGGACAAGATAAAATAAACTGTTGACTATGAACTGAAATACTGTAAAGTATTACTTACATAGTATTTTATTATTGTGTATTTTTAGAGGATAAGAAAATGGAATAGTGTTAATCTACTTCTGTTGCTGACTGTACATCATAAATACATTTGACCATTGACTAGCATAGTTTTTTTCAGAATCTAAACCTTTTGGAGAACACTGGCACGTAATAGCTAATGATAATATCAAGAAAGTCATCACCAAACAAGATGAATCTAGATTAAGAAATAGGTGGCGGCAGTGTAAACAAAGATAACAGTGACCACGTTTTGCAAAAATTATGTCAGAAACCGAAAATGGCCCACATCTGTATCTATCTAAAAGATCTTAAATTACAAAACGCAATTCGCAACGCAACAGGTTTAAAAATTCTCAACCGTCAGCTGTAGCCAACCGATTACATTGCACATTACTAAACAACACACGTATATATTTCCCATTGGATTATGTATTTAAATACTATGTACCAGGAGTTCAGACTTTGTAGGAGCTTAATATCGCTCGTAGCAAAAAGAGGTGCGACTTACTTAACGATGTGGTTTGTATGTGGGTGAGAATGCGAAATTAATCACCATTCACTAGTCAACGTCGTGCTGCTGGTAGTTTATTATGCAGAAATGCAGGTCGGTGTAACGACCTGTATTTCAGCCTAATTTTATGTCTAGACAGACGAGTAGATACCTACTTAAAATTGCCATTGTGATCAAGACTTGTTTGAATTTCTTAAATCTTATCAGCAACGATAATGAATTGAAGCTGGTATAGGTATACTAGGTACCACCTAAAGTGAACGAATGGAGATTAATACCGTATGTCATGTGAGATGTGTCGACTTCATCACATCTTGAATATCAATGTTTCAAATCACTGGACGTTTTAAATGTTAAAGATGGAGGAAACGATACACGTCGAGTGCAGATTTCAAGTGGCACAATTGAAATGAAGCACCAAGTTGTTAAGATAAAATAAATGAAACTTGATAACTTCTTAATGGTTTAGATTCAATGATAACTCATTTTATAAATGGTATATTGTGTTGAGATAAACCCAGGTTCACACATGTGAAATCTCAGCATTAGCATCAAATTACAATCTAATCCAGGCAATCGCACAGAACGTTGAACAAAAACACCAATATACATTAACTCAATAATGGATAAAGATACATCATAGATACGCACATGATTTTCTTGATGTGGGCACAAAAGTGAAAATGACGATCTCTCACTCCGATTATCACACAATGTTCGCGCACAATAAAAAATATCTTAAGCACTTCCCACACAAAAAGTCCAAATCGTTGAGTAACATCCGGCGATCACACGCCACATAACGTGATTATTTTCACCTAATTTAAACTTAAATACCTTGACCGACTTCTTTAAGGAGCCACTAATATGAACAACTTTACTTAAGTAGCACGGTAATTAAAACTACCCACAAACTGAACAACAGTTAATTGGGACACCGCGGTATTCACAATTCACAACGACGTAATAAAACTCTCCGTCAAATTAATATATGCCGTAACATTGTCCAAGTAAAGGCGGAAGTGGCGTGCATAATTTTGACAGATTGGTATAGTTACTTACAGTGTCGTACAAAATTGGGCAGTCCGTACGCGTCACCGAACGACCGATATACTGAGTGGAGAAGGTTCGTCGACCCGCGTCGTCAACACTTCGCGGTGTGACAGAGGCAACAACACGCATGACAATATAAAACAAGCACGACGACGATACGTCGACAATAGAACAAACGCTTGGCGTCCTTCCAGTCTCTAATTTAGACTAGGTGACCTAAACTCAAGTAAAAAGCCTGCAGCTTTTAGCACCATAAAGTCCTGCTATTAATCGAGACAGTTATTGCGAACGAAGGCTACTGTGAGATGAGTCGACGCGCTCGTATTATGTTTTATTGGTTCAGTATATTCCTTGGGTAATACTTGTCTCACCCACCGGTGAAGTATGTAGTCTTGAGTTGAACAAACATTAGATTGAATGTGCTGCATCCATCCAACTATAAAATATTATCTGTATGTCTATTCTGTTACAATCTCCCTCGGTGAACACCGAGGTGAAGTGAGCTGTCAGCTGTTCCGATGCTAGGTATTTACAAAGCACTACAATCGGATGACAGTTCACTTCACCTAGGTGTTCACCGAGAGAGATTGTTACAAAATAGCACTGCCGGTCGGTCACCTCATTTCAAAGCGAGCAATTGCAGTTTTAAATATTAACGAGTCATACAAGTTGTATGACATTAATTAGCTGATAATTCAATATAGGAATATAATTTCAATGTTTTCATGACTTCCTAGCATGATGAAAATATGTTTATATATTATATTTTGGACGCATTACAGGCAGTACGTACACACAGCTCCAGAGAAATCTCACCCTCTTCGGCTGCGATTTCTCACCCGCGCCGGGTGAGATTTCTCTGGAGCTGTGTGTACAAGGATTCAACAATAATCTGTATCATCTCATTGTTAAACAAAATATTAAAGAGAAGACATGTTTCAATCACTAACTACCGAATTAAACCATTATTTTCCCAAACGTAATATTTACGTAACGTTAAGAACAATAGAAATGCAGTCATTACCTTCTGTTACCATCTCTTACACAGACCATGGAAACAATGGATCGGTCACTCGCCTTTCAAAATGAGATACTTACTTTATTTGTAACAAATTACTTAATAGCTCAAAATCGCCTGACTTCAATAATTTAGCAAGAACTTACGTGTTCATATGCAAATGTATGGAGCTGCAAAAACCGACGCATGACGGCGAAGCAGTAAAAGTGTAACAATTTAATTACAAATGATTGGTAATCATTTAATCGAGCGATTTACGTTCCAGTGAATTAACATGGAATATTTCTTGTGTAGTTTAAGTATGAAAAAAAAAAGATGATGATTTTTCTCGGTGTTATTATGTTTCGATTGCTGATCGATACTATATGGCGAGAAGCAATAAGATTTATTTATCTTTGTCGATTACCTTTGATTCTGTTGAGCAGGTGCAGATGGACCAATCACATTGATAAAGGGTCTAAGTTAACACCTCTATAAAAAGAGTGACAATATTTTACTACCAAATGCCACAGCACTTTTAATAGCTTGAACCATGGATTGGATCCATTATGTTGTCGTTTCGTAAATACTTTTAGCTTACCTATATAAGTACATACTTTTACATAATATTTGGTAAAGTCACCTAAAGATATAAATTGTCGTTACTAAATATAAATGCCGAGATTAGAACCGTTTCAACTTAATTAGGTACCTTCAATAAACATTGTTAGTCCTAAAACAAAGGAACGTGCGGTGATAATTGATTAGCGGACTATGGTGAAACAAAAATGGTGGTCATTTTAATCTCCTCTGAAGATAATATCAATTCCTTTTTGCAGGAAACAGATATAATTTTATATTTATTTCGTAAAATATGAATAAATAAGGTCTTAAAATGATAAAGTAGCTACGTTTTATGTTTAGCTATTTAGGTATGGCGTACAAAAAAAAAACTTTAAGTACCTAGAAAATCTCTCGTAAAAAATTGCTTTGTAACATTTGCTTCTAATACTTATGACGTAAACCCAACTATAAAAAGGAGGCATTGCAATAAACCCAGATGCCCAGGACAGTAAAATTCTGGAAAAGAATTTTGTCTGACTATTTCGCCTTCCCTATCAAAATGTACTACAGCAGAGATTCTGGAATAACAATAAAATGATACCAAAATAAAGGTGTTTCTAGGTTACCGTTGTTTCAAATGTTCAAATCGGCCCTTTCAAATGCCCGCGCCGACTGAAGTAAACTAGTTCACAGTCATATTGCTCCTTTCCCTTTATTTATCGCCTCTCATAGAACTTAAAGGAGAATAGAAAGTATTTTTATCCGACTTTCTATCAGAGACACGAAAAAAAAATGTTATTTTCGAGT
Source organism: Charanyca ferruginea (assembly GCA_947361185.1). Lineage (NCBI taxonomy): Eukaryota > Metazoa > Arthropoda > Insecta > Lepidoptera > Noctuidae > Charanyca > Charanyca ferruginea. The sequence goes on along the minus strand of OX376077.1, from coordinate 14,065,850 downwards.
ACAATGACAATGTCAAATGTACAGAGGCCAGCACATCAAGTCACAACAATCTGTAAAATGTATTTGATAGATTTTCAACTCTTTTACAAAATAATAAGGTTCATATTCAATTGGGAAAATTTGACAGTTTGGTATGGCTTGATGTGCTGGCGTCTGTACCTACGTTATCGATTTTATCAAAAACTGCTTTATTGATGATATTTAAACTGATCATAAATAAATATTAAATTTGTTATTTCGGATGATTCTCGAATATAACGTTAAAATTCCAATAGACCACTATTATTATGATTAAAATGTGTAATTCAAGGTGACTGCCACTGCTATTGCCAAAATGTCATTGTTACTGCGAAGGTCTATTTCTGGATAAAGTGAGTTACATCAACGGTGAACAAACTAGATCACTTACAAAAGAATTTGTTGGGTTTCACTTGACTAGCACAAAAACCGTCGGTATAATATCGATTGCAAGGACGTGTTTTACAAGATAGTGGATTCAGCTGTTTGTCTGTTTTGTATTTTACTAAGTGGATTATTGTAAGCGGCTACGACAGGATTATTATGAGGTCAATAGGCTTTAGTTTATCTACCTAGATATGTCCTAATTTAAGTCTGAGCGGTGTAAGTTTCCAAAGTCGGGCAAACGGTTATTGGCTCTTTGCATATGATTTTTTAAAGAACTCCGGAGTTGGTAGTTAGTTGGACACCCCCGTGCCTCAGAAAGTACGTAAAGACAAAGGTTCTACGTCTGAACTCTCCCCGGTCGTGTTAGAATACCGTCCCATCGCGATTGATCTATCAGAGTGAGGGTGCATCTGTGTTTGCGCATATAATGTACTTCTGCACTATAATATCTTCTGCGTTCTGCGGCCGTGACAGAAATTCTGTTGGGAGAATATTATGAAAACATCCAAATTTTGTCGATCCATCGATTTCTCTCACAAAGACGTCATCAGCTTGATACAGCTGCCTCAATTAGTACCCAAAATCTTCCGTTATTATAAAAATATCTCAGATTATGAAACAAAAGGCCGCACGGAACACTGAGAGTGAAGCCAAAAAAGCAAATACAAATTAAAAAACGAATAAGTACCTATAATCTCGTAATTGTATTCGCTTTTGAACTTGTATTTGTTTTTTTTTTAGCGATGCGGCGTTTCGTGCTATACTGGCTCGTGTCAGTACAGCACCAAGTGCGTTGTGGGTATTCGCTTTTAAATTTGTATATGCTTTTTTGGCTTCACTCTCAGTGTTCTGCGCGGTCTATTTGCCCTTTGTTTCATAATCTGAGAACAATATGTGACAAATTTTTCAAAAGGTCATCGGTGTCATTACCATACAACATAACAACTCATAAAATACCACTTGGCTTCTAGTAATCACTACTACGAAAGGTCAAAGGGCAATGGTCAAGCAAGCCATATATCAACGTTGGCAGACTGATTGGCGTTCGCAACTGGCTGGGAGGACTGTTCAGAGGGGCAATTCCCGTTTAAAAACGATCGCATTCTGATCTTAATCTGTCAAAAATACCTCTAATTTATATATTTATTTATTTAAACTTTATGCACATTGGTACAAAGGCGGACTTAATGCTTTTGGCATTTTCTTCGTACATTTTTGGCAAGTTTTTTGTCATTGATTTTCGCCGAGATTGTGATTTTGAACATGTTTATTTACGGGACTCGGCCTTCTGATCATGTTCTTTACCACAAAGTCACACTCTGGGCTGCGGGCAGTCAGCAGTACGATTTTGAACATGTTTATTTACGGGACTCGGCCTTCTGATCATGTTCTTTACCACAAAGTCACACTCTGGGCTGCGGGCAGTCAGCAGTACGATTTTGAACATGTTTATTTACGGGACTCGGCCTTCTGATCATGTTCTTTACCACAAAGTCACACTCTGGGCTGCGGGCAGACAGCAGTACGATTTTGCTGACTGGCTAATTATTTCTTCAAGTTATGAGATGGCATAAGCTAGTTTTAGTTCGTTTCGATACAAGAGAAGTTGCATTAAACCAACCCATTATTGTAGAGAATGTTTATCCTAGGTGATAATAATTATACTTCAATCTACACCAAATTATAATGCGAGAGCAACTCTGTCAGTTTGTTACCTTCATCACCACAAAACAACTGAACCGAGTAGAAAAAGATGTAGTTTGGGACCTGGAGGAGAACTTTTTTTAATATGAAACTTCGTCTGCGTTCACGACATCCAACATTTAGGCGGACAAAGTCGCTGGAAAGAGCTAGTGTTTAAACATTTAAGTTAGTAATATTCAAGACCATTACTCAGTACGTGATTCCATCACACATCACTGAAGGCTCTTTACAATCCTACAAACCCTCGCAAGATAAATAGCGTGAAGATTGAACAATAACAAAGAACGTATATGACTTCGCACAACCATTTGTATGTAAATAAAGTGTGTATTGCGTGTAAAATCGTTGTTTAATTGTATTTGCAGCAGGCCTGGTTGGTCCTAGGAGGCGTGACATCAATTTATGAAGCTCAGCTATAAGGAAAAGATCTTTTATTCCTATAGATTTACTTTAGTACCTAATTTTGAGATAACCTGAATAGTAAGGTGAAGCACGTCACGTCTGTTGCGTGTAGGGTTGCCAACCCTACTATATAATATGGTATCCTACTATATTAGAGGCCCGACTACTATATTTTTGAAAAAGAATATAGTAGGCGAAACTACTATATTTGAAATGCATCAAACTCTAAGCAATAATATTCGTTTCAAAATGTGTAAACTTAAAACGAATCGTCAATATCCATTTCATGTAGACAGAGAAGCAGAAAGCTGAGCTAATGGTATTTTGTAATTTAAATGGCAATAGTAGCTATGGGGCATTCCTTAAAAAAAAATAAAGGCTAAAAACTGCGAAAAATATTCTTTTAAGCAATATAGTAAGTACCTATTTGGAACCAACTATTTTTTTTTTAAATTTTCGTTATCTACTATGTTTTTTGGGTAATAATTTTAGAACTACTATTTTTGACCGACAAAGAGTTGGCAACCCTAGTTGCATGCACAATGACCGCTGGGCAAAGGTCTCCACACAATGGGTGCCTGAAGATGGTCGGCGTCGCCGAAACCGGCCCAGAACGTGACGAGATGACCGAGACGTGTACTGCAAGGGCTGGTTCATGGCGGCGCAAGAAAAGAGTACCTACCTGGAAAGACTCGGGGTAAGCCTTTGCCCAGAAGTGGGACATACAAAAAAGGCGAAGCAATGATCACAGATTGTAGACTCCATGAAGCATGTTACTTTGTAGAATAAATAGCATAGCAAATAAAAGTATAACAGTACAAAAGTATAACGGAAGAATAGACAAGTCAGTACAGTTTGCCTATTATAGTATGTCTATTCTTCCGTAGACATAACGTGGTCATGCTACGCGTGCTGGTAAGGGTAACCAGAGAAAGATAGCTTTACCAAGCGTAAAGAAAAAACGAAAAACGCTTTATATTTTTTTTTTTTGTTTTTTTATGGGCATAACTTTGTCATATATTGTTCGAAAGGAGTTTATTCCGAAATGATCCCATATAAATTTTACCAAAATTGATTCAGCCCTTTTTGAGAAAATCAACAAAATCCCAAAAAATATACTTAGATGACGTTTTAGTTTCTTCAATCTTTGGAGGGCTCACAATCTCTTTTAAGAGTGTCGCCGTTTTTAATGGATTTGGATGATAACGCAATACTAAAAAGTCGGTGGCAATACAAAATAACAAACACAAAGCCGCCGCCACCGACTTCCGAAAGTAAAGTGTGTTCTGTTCTGTGCTAAAGTTATTTATCACTTTTTAGTTTACGTTTTACGCACTTTTTTTACACACTTTGTGGTATTGAAGATACGGTATTGGTTTTATGCAAGTAGTGGAGGCTTGACCTTCCACAATTTGGCAGTAGATGGTAGCAGCAACTGGCAGTGTATAGAGCAAATTTAATAAAGGTTTTCTATAGAAAACTGGGCTTGAAAGTTTGAGATACCGTGCGGTGTAGTTAAACGTTCCTAAACTTTTTGGTCTCTATCTCAGATTGACGCCATTGAACTCCATCCTCGGTATAATAGCTATGAGTATCAGCAAAGTTGGGTTACATACACACACAACGCTAACAGATCCGCGTTCAAAGTTCCACACGTCTTGCAAAGCGTTCTATCAACTAATGAAGGCGTGCATAATTTGATCATGCAATGTTTTCTACCTCAATTGTTCATAATTAACCATTGCGGTTAACATGATTACTTCCAGCATTATTACTTCTTGTTTAATTTCATTTTAATGCTTAAGTGATAATAGGTAAGTATATGAAGTTCAAATCTTTAAATATAATTATTTTTGTTGGTTGTAATTTGTGAGGAAGTAGTGCTGGATTCTCCAAAGTTGAATCCAGCAAGCATACTGGTTCCAAACTGCTTTTCAGGGTTTTCCAGTTGTGTTAAAAATACCTATTGCAAGTTTTGTTCATAACTTTTTTAATGACTAGATGACTTTGTTAATGAGTATTTTGCTTCCTTGACACTTAATTAATTACCAAAGTAGCGGATGTGGAACTAAGCTGGGATTAGGACTTACCGACTGTTGTAAGTCTTCTATCAATACCAAACCCACACAATAGCCACTTACGCGCGTGTTTAATCGTTAAATACAGACGTTATGGTTATGCATGGTTTCAACTGAAATGTGTGATATGATCGCCCCATGTGTTCCTGGTATGCAGGTTGATAATACATGTATTCTATCGGGAAAAAGAGCGAGAAATAAATGACTTTAGGCCTTTTGTTTTTTAGAAAACGCAGGCACAATTTCGCATTGTCTATGTTTGGTTCATGGTAAATGAAGGTCCATATCACATAATGCAACTGTTAGTTCTCACACTGCAGGGCGAAGACCTCCATTCTCTTTAATAAGATACAAGAAAACCGCAATAAATACCATATGTAACAAGGTAAGTCATAGCGTTTATGGGATTTGCCTAAATATTCTTATATTGCGAAACCAAACTACGACAGAATTGAGGACTATTGACTAGAACACTCACGGAAATAATAACCGAAGTGTCAGGGACTACAGCAGGTCGTAGATTCGGAGCGGGGAAGGGACGATTAAGGCGACGATATACAGAAGATAGAATCGTATGCGCTGCGTCCAAAACTCTCAAAGTTTAATCGCAAAAATTAAATAAAATATAGTATTCTTTAACTTAAAAAAAGGCGTATGCTAAAAGATAGATAAAAAAAAAATGTCTATAAGATAGTAACAGTTTCGTTTAAATATTCCTGGTAGATTTTGTGTGATTACCAATGTTTTGTCCGCGTCAGACACAACTTAACGATTTAATTAAACTATTTAATATGAACTTAATCAAAAATATTTGCATGCTAAATAATTAAAGAATGTTCTAGTTTAACATATATTTTTTTCAAATCATTTACACTACACATTTTGACGTGATTGTCAGTTTATAATCTGCAAAAGTTGCTTGTTAGCGCCTTAAAGCTTTAAAGAAAGAAAAAATGGAAGTAACCTTTTCGAAGCTTAACAGTTTACCCTAACTGCACTTTATAGCAGGTAGTCCGAAATACAACCGCCATTTTACAGTCGCAATTGCCACGAGGCAACCCAGTCAGTTCCAATTTCCAATCGTTATATTTGCCAAAATATATTTGTAATAATGATTCTCATATTAAGTACCAAGCTATGTACTCTCATATGCATCATTATACGTGTAGGCGTAAGATGAAGTGACTCAGTATATCATTGACCTCATCAAAAAACGTTATATGAAGCTTTCTATTGAGACAAACGACTTCCAACGTCAACGATTATATTGACAACGCAAATTAGATAGGAAAGAGATTGATAGTTTTTAAATGCAAAACTGCAAATATTAACATTAATGGAAATGAGATACTTAAGCGTTGTGAAATACGTAGGTACACAAATATATGCAAATGAATGTGTAATCAAAATTCATGGAGATTTCGAAATAAATAGGTACAACTGTTGTCTGAAACACCAAATCTCTGTTTAGTATAGGTACCACTTCCAATACTTATTAATTAATTTAGTGATAGGGTAGTAAATTATACACCAAAATGATTGAATATGGATAGTGTGAAAGAATGACAATAAACATGGAGATAATAACAATAATATGTGGGGACATTTCAAACACGGCCATCTGGCCCCAAACTAGGGAGCCCCTGTACTATGGGTGTCAGACAGCTGATATACAATACATACACAAATACATTTAAATACATATGTATATAGATAAACAACAACCAAACACAAGGCAAACCCAAGTGCTCATCACACAAATGTTTACCCTGGGCGGGATTCGAACCCGCAACACGCTGCGCAGCAGTCAATCGCTAAACCACTGCGCCGACCGTCTCGTCAGATGATGGCTAATTGAGATGTATGGAAGAAACAATGTCGCGAACGCCAAATAAATGGGATAAAGACAAGAGGATGACAACATAGATACCTAATTGCTATCGGATATTGGATATCGGATATTGAATGTACGCTTTACGCGCAAGGACATGCTGTTGTATAGTAAATACCTTTGACACAAAAATGGTCATAAGACCCAAATGTTTTCAGGTCAAGTTTAAGTAAAACATGTTTGTATTTCGAAATATTTGTTGACCATGCAGTACTCGTTTTCCTTATTCAGCATTACAAAAAAAGTCAACTACAGAATAAAATACTTAGTTGCAAGGCTGTAATTAATATAATAAAACGACAAAGAAGATTCTTAATAGGTGAACAATATTAGAATTAAAGGACCTTCAGTTTATAAGAAATATAATAGACATGCTCATTGCCAATCTTAGTCAGTAGTCATGGAACAGAACCTGTATTTAATTAAGAGCACAATGCAAAAATTGGGTTTTATTAAAAAAAAAGTTGGTTTTAATAAAGAATGTTGGTAGCATAGCTTTATTATCATCATAACTTCAGGGCAGGAATATTTGAGAATATTTAGAGCTACTTTTTGCATTTATTTTGCGTCAACTCTAGGGTCATCTATTTTTGAACCGACTTCAAAAAAGGAGGTTCTCAATTCGGCTTTATGTTGTTTTTTCTTTTTGTATATTTGTTACGCGATTATTTGTTACGGCAAATGTAAATCGATTTTTAAAATTATTTTTCTTATGGATAGGGTATGCCTCAGGGGTGGTCATTTAAGTGTTAAATAACTTTAGCACAGAACACACATGACTTTAGATTTGGAAGTTGGTGGCAATTAAAGACAACAAACAAAACAAAGCCACCGGCTTCCAAATCTAAAGTCATGTGTTTTCTGAGCTACAGTTATTTATCACTGTTTAGATTTTGAACGTGGTTGTCTTTTTTGTGAAAAAGTTTTTTAATAGACAAATTCAACTGGGAGGGGATTATACCTCTTTACTAACATTCTGTTTCTCTTTATGACATCAGCTATCTACCAGTGGAAGTCGGAGTTAAGCCGGAATAAACCGACAGACAGACAAACTAAAATATTAAAAAAATATATTTTGCGTTTTTTTTTGGTTAGATTATACAAAAATAAAAACTAAAAAGCAAAAATATCTTTAGTATTTTTTTTTGTATAAAACTTATAAAATAACCAGCAGTGACTACGGTGGAAGACAAAGCCAAATCTTGGCTGACATGTTCTACTAAAGTCATGGTAAATGAGCTACAGATTCACAATGGGTGTCTATTCTGTCACAATCTCCCTCAGTGAACACCAAGGTGAAGTGAGCTGTCATCCGCTTGTAGTACTTTGTAAATCCCTAGCATCGGGACAGATGACAGCTCACTTCACCTGGGTGTTCACCGAGGGAGATTGTAACAGAATAGACATACAGGTTACTAAACCCATTGTGAATCTGTAGCTCATTTACCATGACTTTCCTAGAACCCAGAAAAAGAAACAAAAGAAGGATATCATAAAAAGAGGATGTTTATGCACATTTTTCCATATACAAACATGAGTCTGTTGTTGCTGTTAGTAAACAGTAACATTGACAGCAATATCAGATGAACAGTGAGTTCTCAATCTGTTTTGCTTTGTGCTCGGTCAATTGAGTCAGTCTGCAGTTTGTGAGTCAGCTGTACTTTAGTTTAGTCCTCATAAAATGCATAATATATGATTAAGGTTTATCTTTATGCTTGAGATATGAGATGTTTAATTATGATAATGAATGTTTGCTTGTTTATGCCTGGATGTTCAATTAGATTGGTAGCTTATGAGTGATCAAATGTGAATTGATGAGCAAGATGCATTTGAAGATTACACAATTTACGCCTATATTCTTAGCTGAAGTTTTATAATATAGCTAGTTTTTCATATTTATATAAAAACATATGATTTAAATAATTGACTTCATTTTATATTTAGACTGTAAACTTAACTTGGGGAAAGTAATACTAAATATAAACCAAAGAACTCCAATGAGTAATGTCTAAATAAATAAAACCAATACTTTTTACAAACAAGCATATCTACATGTATGTGAAAGATGACAGAAACTGATTGTTTAAGAGCAATAGTTTACAGTTATCTCTTAGTAAAAGCTTAAAGTCAATAATTGAGCATGATTTTGTATGCATAAATAGTTTAACAGTCTGCACGAAATAGCAAAGAATAAATTGTAGGTATTTTCTTCGGATGATTACTTTATAAGGAAGTTAGTTTAATTGGTAATCAATCATATTATGTGGACATGTGAGAAATTAAAAATCAATTTCATTCAAAGAATTTTAGAAACAGAAAGGGTTTTTAATAAACTTCTTGAAAATGTATTAACACAAGCCCTTGATAGTACAGGTACTATTAAAATGTCATTAAAGATATGAGAATGTAAACATGATAACAGATTCTCCTTAAGATGTAACTTATCAGTTTTTATTACTCTTAGTCTTAACAACACAATGATAACAATAATTTGGCAACACTGACTCCAACAAATTAAATTTTATAATATTGCTTATCACCGAGAGGATTTAGAGATTATGAAATGCATAATAACTGAACTTACATAAGTGCTAATGAAATTGTTGTGTATTTTATAAATGTGTTAATATTGTAGCAGTTCTAGGAATGTTTACAAACTGATTATGTTAAGTTAGCATTGCATAGTTATTCCCTTTCATAACTGCATAATTTTGTCCATTCAAAAACATGTTTTGGTGATGTTGAATGGATTAGTTTAAGTCAGTTTCTTTGTTTGAAGAAAACGGGTCCTAGTGTGTCCTCATTTGATGGTGGTAGGATGATTCACATTTTTTCTTTTATAAAAGGTAGATTATTGAAACAATGAAATCAATATTGTAACAACTAGGTAGTTTAGTAGTTAAAAGTTTTAACAAATATATCATGGTATTCAAGTGTATGTTATAAAATAGTATGTTTAAAAATGTTAAATAATCCACACATTTGCTAATTATTAGAACAGAAAAATAAAAGGTATAGCACAAAACTAAATCAAAGTTAATGTAAAGTGCCACATGTGTGTGTACACAAAGACCTTATATTTTGAGATGTTGGCCCATCTCAAAATAAAAGATCTTTGTGTAGACATTGTTGGGAACTCTATGACCCCAAGACACCCCTCTGACCGAAAATTGTTATTGACTATTAAATATAAACAATTTACTATTTCAGCAATATGGTGTCCAAGTATGGACCACAAAAGACATAGTTAACCTAAATTCAATAACAAAAAAGGTCATAAACAAACCTACATGGAAAATTATGTGAACGCTGCGGGTGGCCTTCCGCCTTCCTACCGTCCGCACAACTAATTAGCACCACAGCTTATCATAAAAGGAAACGTTAATATTCAAGGTAAGCAACCGTTGAAGTACTTGCAAAATATGCAGAAAACTTGAAGATACTCACCAGTTGCCACTTGGACTTGCGCGTGGGGTCTGCAATGGTGATGAGCAGTCTATGGATCATCTGCACCGTGCCTTCGTAGTAAACCAGAGCCGACTCATAGTTCCCCATCAATGCCATCTCCCTCGCCAGCTTTGTGTTCTCGCAAATTTCGCCAACAGAAACTGCCATAATTGTCATTCCCGCTGCGTACATGTAACTTATCCACAGTGAAAACTTTATGGTTCTTCGGGGAGACCACTTCGAAGATTAATATCGCGTGTGACATCCAATAATCCAAATGTACTATTTCGCATTTTCACAACATAACCCTCACGTCTTTTATTGTATATAGGCTTGATTCACTTGACACATTGCAATTGTGTGTTTACATGTGGTACAACTTATCTCATGATTCCGCTGAATTTATAAAACGATAACCATATTTTTGTGACAAAACAAACTTAACAATTTCGTTCGACAGTTCACAATCACAATCGCAAGTCAACTGCCAACCTAAATCCAATCAACCAATGACGAACTCGTATAGTTATTTTTTAAAGGTTGGTATCAGATAGTAATGGGTTGAAATAATCGACTAAGGCGTATTACCAAGAAGCTTATAGATAAAAGTGGAGGCAACACTCTAAATACCTAAGTGAAGCCAACTGTGGGCAGACGCTCTCTTTCTGAATACGTACATAAGATAAAGAAAACACATATCACTGTCTTGTTCTTATGTATGCATTCAGAAAGAGAGCATCAGCCCACAGTTGGTTTCAAGTTTTTGTTCTAAGTGTTGGCTCCATTTATATCTATATCTTCATGCGTATTACGCACCATCCTTCTTGCTCCTTCACAATTAATAATAATTATTGTTTTTTTCACGGTACTTTTCATGTGTGACCTTGGCGGGACGTACAGCAAGAAGGATGGTGAGTAACGCGTTTAAATAATTAAGATTGAGAACTATGTACAGTTCCCGGCACGTAAGTTGGCCAGAGATTTTGTAGTGGGGGAAGTTCGCGCATGTAAAAATGTATGAAATTGTGCGTGCGCGAACTTCCCCCACTACAAAATCTGTGGCCAACTTACGTGCCGGTAATTATAAAGCATGTTTATCTGCTTTATTTCTTAGAGCAAGAGCATTTATATCTATAAGGGACTATAGCTAGGCGAACTACTCTGCCAAAGTACTAATGGACCTTAATCCTTCTTGCTGTACGTCCCGCCAAGGTCATGCACGATGCACGATGCAAAACGACCGTGAATAAGCTTGCTGTATGTCAATAATTATTATTAATTGTTTTTTTTCACGGTACTTTTGCATGGCGACCTTGGCGGGACGTACAGCAAGAAGGATGGTGAATAAGGCGTTTAATACCAATTTGACCATTCTCGTTATACAAAACTAGTTCATTCGCTGATCGCCGCCATTGTGTATCGTATTGTGTCGCAAATAATAGTGTTCCCAAGAATGGTGAATTGTGCAGTTCGTCCTGCAAAAAGCAATCTGCTGCCACATCTAATTTATGAACCATGGTGTTTCCCAAGAAGCTTATAGATAAAAGTGGAGGCAACACTCTAAATACCTAAGTTAAGACAACTGTGGGCAAGTGCTCTCTTTCTGAATGCATACACACATATCACTGTCTCGGTCTTATATATGCATTCAGAAAGAGAGCATCTGCCCACAGTGTTGTCTTCAATTAGGTTGGGATTTGCATAGTGCTAGACAATGTGATTGAATGATTAATAAAATAAGTGATTTTCTCAGTTATTATGTTTAGTAACTAGTATTTTTTGTGTATCTGAATTAGTCAGGTTGTAATAAGAAAATATTGTTATTATTTATGTGAATTTCAGAATCGATAAACTCATTTATATATTATATAAATGAGTATATCGATTCTGAAATTCACTGAAAATAAGTATATTATATTATATACTTATTTTCTCATAAAGGTTAGTACGCCTTACTCACCATCCTTCTTGCTGTACGTCCCGCCAAGGTCATACTTCAAAAGTTGATGATTGTCATACTTGAAAAGCTTTTGATGTGTGACCTTGGCGGGACGTACAGCAAGAAGGATGGTGAGTAACGCGTTTAAGGCTAATAAAAAAAACTGTTCGTTTCGTATGGGAGGTTTTCAGTTTTTTGTTGTCCTTTATTAAGGACCTAGGCTTTGGCTTTGATGGTCGCCACTGTTGATTCTGGCATGATTTGGGAATAGAGTCGCGGAATTGTCCCAAAAAATACAAAAAAAAATCTGGAACATTAAATTTGTGACTGTGTAATGACTATAGAGTTATTTTGATGATTTTAATTACATATTATATTTCTGTCTTAGAATAATAACGCATAGAAACCTAGTACGAGCTTCAAAAGTATGAGTCACAGATATAGCTAGACCTAGATAACGCAAGTATCACGATTTGTATGAAAACCAAGCGTGCCATTTTTTGGACGTCACAATGTAATATGAATGTTTTGTTTTTCCTTATTTCCTTATTAGGCCAGGTATTACTGAGGGTATTAAATTAAATATAATTGTTTTTTAAATTAATTACGCATAATATTAGTCACAAAATGACTTACTAGTGGAAGGAAACGTTTACTTTATTTTTTTTTACTTACGATTTTGTATCGTAAGTTAGGCACGAAAATAGGCACGTGAAGTAAATGCTCTTGCGTTATGTTGGTCTATCTATATCTGTGGTACGAGGCTTTTTTTTTTTTCGGATTGGCATCTCGCAGGTTAACCTAGGAGGTTGTCGGCTGCTTAACCGGACTTTCCTGTGGTGCCTTAAAAATTATTATTTTTAGGGCCTCCAGCCAGGGCAAAATAGCTTACACGCTAAGGGCACCCCCTGTGGGGTACGAGCCTCGGCTTAGGGCGTCGCTGGGAGAGGACAGCAAAGGGACAGGCTGGATCGGATTTCCATTATTTAGGGATGAATTTAAAACTACAGGCTCAGCGGCGCGGGCTGGCACGAGCAAGGGTCGGGGAGGGGATGTACGGGGTCGTCGCGGCGGGCCTCGGCGGCGAGGACGGAATGACGGTCTGTGTCTGTGTTTCTTAACTGTACTGGTGGCCTTATTGCTCTCCTGGAGGAGAGTAATAGCATCGTCAGGGTCGGTCAGTCGGATTTCCATTATTTAGGGACGAATTTAAAGCTACTGGCTCAGCGGCGCGGGCTGGCACAAGCAAAGGACGGGGAGGGGTGTGGTACGAGTATTCAAACTCGACCTTATGTGGTCTAGTTTGCGCAGCGAGCCGTCAGAAGCTTCTTGGTCATAGGTATATTATATTACTCTGTGGCTCAAGGTCACGCTCCGTTGAACACAGCTCGCAAGAAATATTTTAAAATGACGGTTTGTTGCGTAAAATACACAACCAGTATATACATATATATATAAATAATGTGATAAAAATAAATATTTTCTACTCTATATATTATTATATATATTCTATTAAACCTTTAGTCCTGTATATTAGTTTTTACAAACCGCGTGTATAAATGTACTCGCGGTTTGTACCTTCTGTCTCGTCAAATTTGTTAGTCTATGATGCCAAGACGCGGTGATTGGTGGCCAGGACAATGTTTGTTTACATTGACGCGCAATTGACAACACTAACTATCTCTTTTTTTCTTGTTGGTTTTTTCTGAGGTTTTTTCAAGCCATCCCTTTTCTAACATTTTGACTTGTAGTGAATAGGGTATTACACCCATTTTTTAAAAGTGTCTCGAATGAAATTCTGTAGTGCTAATATGCCACCAAAAAAAACACAAAATTTTTATTTAATCGATATGTGCCATAAAAATGCATCTAAATTTTAAATATTTCAAATTTCGCGCGTAGTTTGACGAAAACGCATCTTACTGGACGCCATATTGCTCAGCGTAAATGACGTCAGTTCGTTTTGTATCAAATGCGCTCGTATTAAATATGATAACTGTATATAATTTAAAAACAATTAAAAACATATTTTGTAATAGGTGTAATAATGAAAAAATTACGATGGTTACGAAAATAATAAAAGTACAAAGCCTATATTACGCCAATCGGTTGACTGACAGTTGACAATTTTTTGTTTACACAGCCGTACGGCGTAATAACATGGCCGCTTTGTACCTTTATTATTTTCGTAACCAACGTAATTTTTTATATAAACTATACTAAACGAACTGACGTCATTTACGCTGAACAATATGGCGTTCAGTAAGAGGCGTTTTCGTCAAACTACGCGCGAAATTTGAAAATTTAAAATTTAGATGCATTTTTATGGCACTTATCGATTGAATAAAAATGTTGTGTTTTTTTTGTTATAGATTTTTTCTCGTATAGAGTAAAATACCCTATTGTAAAATGAATGAAAAGTGTGTATGTGTGCTGCCGCTGCTGCGGGGAACACTTTTTTCGGCAACTAGCACAGTTTATAAGGCGTTTGGTATGTAAAAGACCTTCGATGAAGAAAATGAAAGTCAGTTTCTTTGCTTCGTTTTCAATAAATTTATGCTAGAAAAAATCCTTTCTACATTAAGAGTAAGGTAAAGTAAATATGTCAAAAATGTCTCAAGAATGGGTGGCAACCGATTTTTTCCCCATACTACACAAGTACGTAACGAACTTCGTTCCTTACGGGGGTCCCCCGACCGCACAATTATTTTTTTATAAATATGTAGGTATATATTTTTTTAACGAAGTTCCATAACCAGTGGCGTAGCGTGGGGGGGGGGGGCAGGGGGGGCCATGGCCCCGGGCGGCATACGGAAGGGGGCAGCAGCAAGCGCCAAGACTTTTTAAATTGGAAATAAAATAAAAATTAACTCCAAAACGCGCCCGCAACGTTAAGCGCGACGGCACCGAGATTTTCCGTACGCGAACGAACCAAAAAGCGACAGCGAGTACTCTGTTATTCAGTGATCAAAACAATAAGATGCGGCGCCCACTATCGTGGTGGGCATCGGTGCGGCTTGGTACAGCTCGGGCGCCTTACGGCGGCTTCAGGGGCCTGAGGGCTGCTTCGGGCGACTTCGGGCGCCTGAGGGCTGCTCTGGGCGGCTTCGGGCGCCTGATAGCTGCTTCGGGAGCTTCGGGCGCCTGAGGTGCTGCTTCGGGCGGCTTCAGGCGCCTGAGGGCTGCTTTGGGCGCCTGAGGGCTGCTTCGGACGCCTGAGGGCTACTTTGGGCAGTTTCGGGCGCCTGAGGGCTACTTTGGGCAGCTTCGGGCGCCTGAGAGCTTCTTTGGGTGACTTTGGGCGCCTGAGGGCTGCTTTGGGCGGCTTTGGCCGCCTGAGAGCTGCTTTGGCAGTCGTAAGCATAGCTAAGGACGCCGAGGCTGATTTCGGGAAGCTTCGGCAGAACTAAGAATAGGTAGTTCGGGTGGCAAATACGTCGCAGAGCAGTCGTAACGTTACGTGGAATCAGTTGTGCGCGTCTGTTTATAATGGTTTATTGGGATTTAGCCCTCAAGAAGAAGAGTTATTTGGTTCCATGCATTCTGTTTCATTTGTTGATCACTGTAGTATCGCGATGATATGTCATAAAGACATTCGTGAGCTTGCACAAGAATAATCAACTTTTCTTCTGTCATCGTCAAATAAAACGAACCTATACGTGTAATTATTGAGGCTGTTACTTTATATTTTCCTCTTTGGGTGTTGCCAAGCTAATGGAGGCGCGCACGGTTAACGTTAAGACACGTTAACGTTGTTCTGCGATGTGTCTGCCACGAAAATGCCATTTGAGCTACTCAAAGACAGCTTACGACTGACGAGGCAGCCCAAAGCCGCCCAAAGCAGCTCCCAGGCGCCCCAATCCTACGGATCGACAAAGCAGACGGACGGATGACAGCTCACTTCACTTAGGTATTCACCGAGGGAGATTGTACCAGAATAGCACTGCAGGTCTCCGCACGACGTTTTAAACTTCATATGAAATTGAAAATGACACATTAGTACTAATTATTATTATTATTATTAAGTGTGGTCCGGTGACTCCGGTTGCGAACACACACACCTCGTGCATAAGAGTGGGCGCCTTAAAGAAACTGGGTTACGGGACAGATAACTACACTTTTGTAAGCGAAGCTCACGGGTGTAGAAGGTGGCTGGATCATTGCGTTGTGTCTTTGTCTGCTTGGCAAACAATTGGTAAGGTAGGCATTATGGAAGACGTATATATGTCAGACCACTTACCGTTATACATTGAGTGTGATTTGAATGTAGTGAGGCCTAAATTAAGAACACTGAATGCATCGCGCTCTAGAGTTATTTGGGGGGAAAGGGATGAACGTCAGATCAAACGGTACCATGACCTATGTAACAATGGATTGCGTGACGTTGATTTTCCCTCAGAGTTTGCAGAGTGTAGTTATGGGTCGTGTAGCTCGGTAGCACACAAAAGTGTCTTAGACGGTTTGTACAATGACATTGTAGGTATTTTATGTAACGCTGCGGAGCAGACCAATATTGTGGGCGAATGCAGGTCAAAGAGAGGCAAAGTGTTATGTGGGTGGAATAGTCACGTCCGGGATGCTCACAATAAGGCCAGGCTTAATTTCAAATTATGGGTAATGCATAAGAGGCCAACAAGTGGAGTAGTATTTGAAGAAATGAGGGAGTCTCGTAAAATATTTAAGGGTCGACTGAAATGGTGTCAAAAAAATAAAGATAAAATCAAAATGGACATCATAGCAAAGCAGAGAGCCACATGTAATTTTAAGGAATTTTGGAAATCCACTCGTAAGTTGGATATTAGGCCTGGGCTTCCGGTGAGCGTAGGAGGGATCAGTGACCCTGGGGGGATCGCGAATATGTTTATGGAACATTTTAAGGTGCAGTCGCCTCTGGGTCCGTCTGTTGCGATGGGCGATGCTGAGTCTGACCGTGAGAGGTCGAAACCACTGACACACTTTTCGGCTAAACAAGTCAAACTTGCCATTCAAAGCATGAGCAGAGGTAAATCACCCGGCCACGATGGACTCAGCATTGAGCACTTCAAATATGCTGGGGTTCACCTACCGAGGGTCCTGTCCTGGTTTTATACAATGTGCATTAGTCACTCTCACTTACCAGCCGAGTTGATGCGAACTATAGTGGTGCCTATTGTTAAAAACAGGACAGGGGATATCTCAGACCGGGGTAACTATCGTCCGATCTCTCTAGCGACCACCTTTGCTAAAGTATTGGACAGTATGCTTGACTCATGCTTGAAAAAATATCTGTGTTTGCACGACGCACAGTTTGGATTCCAACCTGAACTATCGACCGAAAGTGCGATACTGAGTTTGAAGAATACTGTTCAATATTACACAGACCGCAAAACGCCGGTGTATGCCTGTTTCCTGGATCTCCAGAGCCTTCGACCTTGTGTCATATGATGTGCTGTGGAGAAAGCTGGGGAACAGGAGTGTACCGGCGGAAGTTCTAGACATCCTGCGATATTGGTATGCAAACCAAACAAATACTGTAAAGTGGTCCGGAACCTTCTCGGAGTCGTACGGGTTGGAGTGTGGTGTGAGACAGGGGGGTTTGACGTCTCCTCGACTCTTCAACCTGTATATAAATGATCTCATAGGTGAGCTCAGCAGTATGCGTGTCGGCTGCCGGGTGGGTGGTGTTAGTATTAACAACATTAGCTACGCGGACGACATGGTACTGCTGGGCCCGACTGAGGGGTCTATCAGAGATATGTTGAAGGTCTGCGAGAAGTACGCTGGTACGCATGGACTTATTTATAATGTCAGGAAGTGCGAATACATGATCTTTAAGGCCGCCGGTAAGTGTCCTAATCATATACCTAATTTTACCCTAAATGGTATGAGCATGAATAAAGTAGACAAATTTAAGTACCTAGGGCATATGCTTACCGACGACCTTAAGGATAATGTAGACATTGAGAGGGAACGTAGGGCACTAGCGGTCCGAGGTAATATGTTGGCTCGTAGATTCTCCCGTTGTAGTGACCAAGTCAAAATCACCCTATTCAAGGCGTTCTGTCAGGGTCTGTATGCGGGGGGTCTATGGGTCAGCTACTCCAAGAGATCGCTAGATGCTCTACGCGTCCAGTATAATAATGTTTTCAGGATGCTGTTGGGACTGCCCCGCTTTTGTAGTGCATCGGAAATGTTTTCGCAAAACCGAACTGACGGTTTCCACGCTGTCATTCGTAAGAAAGTTGCTTCACTGATGCATCGAACGCGGGTCAGTAACAATAGTATCCTGAAATCAGTGGCGGAGAGCCCTTACTCTCCTGTTCTGAGGCATTTTGTAGAGAGGATAGTCAACTAAGTACCTGATCTCCTGCGTGGTCATTCTCTGTGCAACCTGCTTCGGACACTTAAGTGATCATAATATGTATTGTTTTATTATTGCCGGTTGATTTGTGTTTTGTTTTTAAAATACTAACATTAGGTATAAGGTTTTTGTTTTACTAACAAAATGGATTACAATGTTGTCCGAAACTGAATATATAAATAAATAAAAAAAAAAATTAACCACTAGACCATCAATATAATTATATTGTACTCTTTGTAGACCATCACGACACCACGTCCACCCGCCCACTAAGTTCGAAATTGCCAACCCGCCTTGAGCCATAGAAATATGTGCGTAGTGCTTGCTTAAAGCATCGAAATATATGTATATTTCGATGCTTTAAGCAAGCATGGTGGTCAATGTCTCTGTATTCTTTGGTCAATGCCTTCTTTGAAAGAGAAGAGGCCTGGCACCACCAATCAATTGACACACTTTTTATGAGCTGTCAAAACGAGATTCCTCCATAGGGTTTAGACAATAGCGGCCTGTGACGTCACTTATTTACCAACTCAATTGACTAACTATTAATTTAATTTTCCGGGCTAAAATAAAGTATATTATAAGATAAGTTGTATTTGGGAATTATTGGTTAATACAACTCAATTATAATAATAAACATTTAATTCAGACCATGTCCATATTCTTGTTCTTCTTCTTCTCCCATATTCTAATAATAATTCGCTCAAAAACTAATGTTAGTAGGTAGCTGTTATAATATTATTATTATATGTATTGTATTATTATAGCAATTATAAGCTGGTTATTAGGGTAGGGTTATCCCGGGTTGTCCAAATAAAACAATGACGCTAACAATAAACATTATATTCGTAGTTTTAATATAATACATAGTATGAAACATAAATACAATCTGCAGTTATACATTTTACGTCTATTTACATTGACACCTTGCTTTGTATAGCATTCAGTAGAAGGAAGGAGTCTAGTTGTTAGTCTAATTCACTGGTGTCAAGTTATTTTTGAAGTTTTTTCATTTCTGTCGTTAATATAATGTTCAATTACCAATACAATATGTCAAAATATCGATTAACATAATGATTTTAAGAGGATCCATTATAGACGATTTTGTACTACAAATCGACTTAAAAAATTGGTTGTCTGTAAAGTCGGTTTACTGACGATAGTTGAACGTGACAACGCGAAAGAATCATTACCTTTATCGCTGTAATTATCGTTGCTATAAACAATTGACACCACATTCACTTTTCACTTGGAACGCCTCAGAGCGAGGTAACGCCGCAGAGCGAGGTAACGCCGCATGACGTCATGTAACGCCGTGACGCCGCATGACGTCATGTTTTTTCGTGCGTGCAGCCGGCTCTATCGAATTATAACACGTTCTCACGTCAAAAACTTCTATAAACAAATATCCCTCCCTCTTTTCAAATTTAATTTAAATCGTCGACAAAGGGTCATCTTTCACTGACAAAATCAAAATAAATACACTTTATGGAAATCTCAATAACTTAATGAGAACTAAATGACATTAAACCAACTATAACTATGATTACTCTAACCATGCTTATTGATAAAAAAAAATACTAACATTTCATTAAATTGCAATGCTTAACCAAGTAACCAACATAATAAAATCAATTTGCAATTTATTGAAATGGAATCTTTACAAATATTTAAGCTTTCTAAAAACAATAAAAAATATGTCACACCTACTGAGTATACTCATTTTTATATGTCATTTTTTACAAAATAATTATTTTACAGTGGAAATGTAACGAACATACCGTTTGCTCTGTGCATTGTTATATTATTAGCTGTCTAATATAATTTACTATGATGGCTAGCATTAGTAACTAACAGATTGTGTACATCAAATTTTTCTTTGGATAGCTTACACGAGAAAAGCTCATAATAATTATTATAGACACAATATAAAATAAATGGATAACAATACAGACTGTATATTGCAGCAAAATTCGCCTTTCAAAAACTCGTTTATCCCGAGTCGGATTAAGATGCGAAGGAAAATAAAAGAAAATAAAATTTGGGAAGAGAATCAAAACCAAATTTTTCTGCATTTTTTTTCTCTCTTTAAAACTAGAAATATACACCCTGCATACGTTATTTTTCCCATTTCGAGTAGGTACAAACATTGCTTGCTATAATATCTTATGACAAAAAGATAAACCAAAACAATAGCTCTTAACATAAATATGCACCAGAATAACTTAACTGAGATTATTGTAACAAGATATACATAGGTAACATAATAACTTGAACATTATAAAGAATTTGGTGTTAACTCTATATAAATCTAGCACCAAATTTTATTTACAACTTATATGAGAAAAGAGAAGACGAAAATGGGACTAGGTAGACATAATCGTTGTGGCGAAATAATTATGGCAAAGGCGACGATGGAAAAATATATTTAAAGGAAACTCTATAGAACTTTGCCCCACTCCATAAAAGTCATGTGCAATATGTAGCATCTTACTGTTTATTTATTGCTGATAACTAAACATTAGTCTTAGTGACTGTAGAACTTGCGGTTTCTGTTTAAATCTAAAAACAATAATGACATTGATTATTGGTTAAATTGTATTTTAGGTAAAATGAGTTTGTATCTTGTGGGTAGGTATTTCGTAATCCGCATGTTCTAAAGAAAAACAATTTAGTATAGAAAGGTTTTATATTCATTACAATTATTTTCATTAATTTACTTTTTCTGTACATGTGTTACTTTTTTTGTACATGGGGCAGGATCTGGCATTGTCATTTTATAAAATTCAAGACTGGTGTAGGTTTTTGTCAAGTGATTTGAATGGCAGCTAATGGTGCCAATTCTGTTGCACACGAGCTAAACTTATATTAAATTATTTATATCTCTTCCTCTCCAATAAAACAAGAAAGAGACATTAAGAACAGCTGTCAGTTTAAGTTAATCTAAAATGTTCATACAATAAAATTATAGTTGTCGTTTCAGAACGTATTGATTAAAAACACGACGAAGTTCAACAAAAAAAACTAATTTGACATCTCTAACTTAGTTCTTATCTGTCGCCGTCCTTTTCTTTAGCTGCCTGCTAGTAAGAGATGCCAATTGTCTTATTTTAGTTTAGTTTGTGAACAACGGAATCAGTGCCATTATTTTCGATTACTATTAAGAAAAACAGATTTGCTGATCAAGAATCCTGATCTGTAGTCCTCCTAAAGGTTAATTAGTAGATTTGGCCTTTAGGTTTATTTCACATGCGTCAAGTCCATACCAATACAAAAAAAAAATAGTATAATAACACTACATCACACATACAAACTTCTAACATACAGCTAGCTACTTTATTTAGATCTAAATGTAAGTGAAATAAAATCTAATATTGAATGTAGGAGAATGCGGCAGTGATTAACTTTTCTGTACAAATTAAAAGTATGTATTATAAACCAATTAACTTGAATTGCTTAATAAGTATTGTTATTTTTTTCTTCGAACCGAAGTATCGACGATCAGTTCTTTAACTTTCTTTTAAACAAATGTTGAATGTGTCGCCAACAAAAGGTGGGCCATTTGAGCATTTTAATTTTGACACTTCGCAGGTAAACCAAAACAGGTGCGGGCCCACCACTGGACATACCCCTGGTGGGTCTAAAACTGAGAAAATCTTTTGGATTATGTTAGAACTGTGACCATTAAAGCGCGAAGATGAGCGAGCGACGCGAGCGGCAGTGGCGTAGATAGGCGTGGGCCCTCGCCCACGACCTCGCTCTTAAAGGGGTCTCGCGAGGCCCCATTGAATGCGATACCTCCAGACTTTACCACAGATGACTAATTAATTTGATTACTTTAACGCTCTAAAAAGAACGTCACAAAAAAATCATGTTTGTTTTTGACCTCGCAAGGAACCCCTCATAAACGTGACTTTGCATAAACCATACATTATTTCTTTATTTTTCTTAACGTAAAAAGTTTTAAGTTAGGAAAAGCGCATAGGAATGCCCATCTATGCTAATGGCATCCTTGTACATTTATGTACTTAAGAATTAATAAATAAATTTAACTCATGGTA
The DNA here is from genome assembly GCA_947361185.1 of Charanyca ferruginea. NCBI lineage: Eukaryota > Metazoa > Arthropoda > Insecta > Lepidoptera > Noctuidae > Charanyca > Charanyca ferruginea. The sequence goes on along the minus strand of OX376077.1, from coordinate 14,043,583 downwards.
AAACTTAAGCTAAAAAACTACTAGCGATCAAAATCGTCTTGCTTCTCAATATTGTCCCACAGCGCATTTATATTTTTTTTCACTATCATGAGTAAAGGTAAGTATGTCGTGACGTGCCAAAGATTTTTAGTAGGATAGATATATTGGGAAGATCTTGGGAATGAAGGGGCCTCGCTGTTGCGAGTTCGCCCACGTATATATTAGTCCAGGCTACGCTACTGGCGAGCGGTGCCGCGGTATCGGCCGCCGAGCTCCAGATCCCCTCTATTGTTGGTGAATTATTTGGGTTAGGTTAGGTCAAGGTGAGTGGTATAGTTTAGTTTAGACCCACCATACCACCAGGGGCATAGGCAGTGGTATGGTGGGACCGCAATGAATCAAAACCTATAGCGTACTTCCAGCTGATCTTAAATCATGAAAATTGGTGAGAAGCAAGGTCTCAGTGTAGAGTTAGTATTGCCAATATTTTAATGTTTCAAACGATATGGCACTGTATGATTAAAAAAATAAGTTACATAATCTTAGTTGTTTTGTTACAAATTAAAAATGAATGAATCAAAAAGGGAGTATTTAGTAAAAGTCACTGTTCATTAAATTTATTGAATTCGTTTGTTGCATTGTTTTTGTTGTTAATTTAATTAAGATCATCAAATAATTGTGTCTTTTTTTTTAATAATGAAGCCAAAGCAATGATAGGTCGTTGCAACATGTAAACGTATTATACATATATATTTAATATAATATATTATTATATCATACAACCTTACGAAGCATATGAGTTATCACATGTGGTGGTCCGATTCTTAGTCATAGAATAGAATTTCGTAAGCAGTACTATCAGATATACAGTACAGGATATCATTGGCATACTTTCGAGGGACTGAAATGACTGAAAAGCCAATAATACAAGTGGTCCATATGCGTACTTTAATCCCTTGGAAAAATGCCCATGATTTCCATTACAGCCAGCATCTTTTATTTTTATATTATAGTATAATAAAAGCTTTTTCACCCTCTCCGAGTACAATATCAAAGCAGTATATTGTTTCTAAAGCATGGATAGTATTCAAATGAGCGTTGCTTTAAAAATGAGTTTTATTTTGTGCGTCATTGAGAGCACCATTATTAAGTTATTATTTTAAAATAACGCACATTAAAATGATACCCATAAAGTATAGTCTTTTATGCCACAGGTTAATAATATAGGTACTTTAAAAATACATTTAAGCATACAAATAATTCGTTTGTCCCTAACACGAAACATCAATGTATAATATCAATTTGTTATTTTTATTATTTTATCATTAATATTAATGAATACATTGAACATAATATTGAGCCATGTAATGTTATAACATTTCAAAAAACGCAATGGACGTATTTATTTTCATAATCTGTGTTATTTTTGACAGTAAGTATAATTTCTTTTTATTTCACTCTGCGTCTTTCAAAACTCGGGGGTTAGTCGATTATTGTGGAGTATGTCATGAATAGTCAGTTTTATATTTAAATATTTTTTTTAGATGCAAAACCTGCAGGTTCATGTCTTTTAATGTTTTTATTAAGTCTTGTATTTGCTATTTTAATGCTCTAGATGTTTTTATCATTGGCAATTTAGACGCAAGCTGTAGAGACGTCGTACTTCAGTATTTTAGTATATATTACACACGTCTGCTGAGTCGCCAGTCCCTTTTTCTTGGAACTTGGCTTGACACACTACCGCGTCTCTAGATTCTTCACAATTCTATGATCGATAGTCAATTCCATTTTGTTTACTTTTAGCTTACACTGTTGTTTACAAATATAGTTTATATTTGTCATAATCAAAACCTGCGAGTCCTACATCCCTAACAGCATAATTACTAAGCTCATAGACTTGTCTCCACCTAGTCAAACATGCACGACAAGTCAGTATGTCGCGCAAAACTATACAAGACTGCATAAACATAGAAACAGTCATTACATTTCGGCGCGAGAAAAAGCAACGACAATTTTATGTCACGCTGCGCATACGCAGATACACTCACATTTAATTGGTTATAACGTCGAGATGTTCCTTCGGCATCGGCGGTAGTACGTGAACTTGCTTCGCTTTACTTGCGTGGTATACTTGACCTGGACTGAAGGGTTCTAAGCGAGGGTGAGCCGAGATGTCTTTCTTTGGATCTAGAATAGGATTTTTTGGATTTAAGATATGATTATAATTCTTCTGTATATTTGGATCATCTAGATGCCATCACCACGGGTGAGAGCTAGAGAATACAGTCTACAACTTTTTTTGAAATATACTACTTTCTACTTAGTTTTGCAATTCATTGGTATTGCACTCATGTGATAAGTATTTATAATATTTCAAGAGTTCAGCACTTGTTATGACCCTGTAAGTCTGTAAGGGCTCTGCAGGATTTTTTTGCAATATTCAAATTACAAAAAATTACAAGAATAGGGGTAATACTGCAATGTTCTGGCGCTAGGGTGCAACGCTGGAGTAAACAGTTATTCGACAAGTCGTTCAAAACGTGATGAAAATTGTTAAATTCTGCCTTTAATTGAGTTCTAAATTGGGAAGTGCATTATATTATACAATATATAATTAAAGTACAGTTAGGCAAGTAAGATTAATAGGGTATTTTACTCTATACGAGAAAAAATCTATAAATATGTTATTGAGACAGTTTAGGCATAAAGAAGTCGGAAAAAGCCAACCTATTACAAAATATGCTTTTAATTATTTTTAAATGATATATACAATTATCATATTTAATATGAGCTCATTTGATACAAAGCGAACTGACGTCATTTTCGCTGAGCAATATGGCGTTCAGTAAGAGGCGATTTCGTCAAACTACGCGCGAAATTTAAAACATTTAAATTTAAATGCATTTTTATGGCACTTATCGATTGAATAAAAATGTTGTGTTTTTTTTGGTGGCATATTAGCACTACAGAATTTCATTGCGACCTTTTTAAAAATATGGGTGTAATACCCTATTAAAGTTTCGCTTAATGTTTCCTCTTAATTAAACATTTCGTTTAAAGTATAGTATTCAATATTGTTATTTCTTTATGATAGGTATTTATTTGTATTTGCCCATGGAAACAAGTCAGTTTTTAAAAGCTAGCTTTTATTGGGTTTAGTTTTGCCAAAAGGATCCATGACACGTTAATATTTCTCCCATTTTTCGAAGTAATTGTAATAATTTTGGATATTTACCACTGATTAATAACCGCAAACCACCATAAACGTAACTCATAAGTTTGGGACGTACATGAATATGTTATTGCTGAATGATGGAATATTAAATTAGTTTGGCGTAATTAATTGAATTGCGGGATCGAATCAGGAATGTGGAGAGCCGCTGGAGAACCAGAGTCAGTGACATAGCAAAAGCTAGCTTGGCTATTCAGCAAGAATAGCCAAGCTCAAGTGGCAATGGGGTGGGCACATTGCCCGTAGAGACGATGACCGATGTACCGAGTGGCGGCCGCACACATATATAGATAGACCCTAGATAACGCAAGTATCACGATCTGTATGAAAACCAATTGTGCCATTTTTTGACTACCTTATGAGGTCAGAATTTTTCTTAAATTTGGTATTACTGAGGGTATTAGATTAAAAATAATTGATTTTTTAAATTAATTACGCATAATATTAATAGTTACGCATAAGTTATACTGTAAATGGAATATTACCTTTGGTGTTAGCTGCGATGTACTTGGACAGTCGGACCGTCGGCAGCGGTAGGTATCCTGCGACTAATGGCATCACATCTAGGGTGACGTTCTGTGGCTCCGTGCTCGTACATTCCATTGTTATTACACCTAGAAAATACATTTGATTGCTTGGCAATAATCGCAACAAGTAATAAAAAAAATACTAATTGTCTATGCGACACAGGAATCAATTTTTTTTTTTTTTTTTTTTTTTTATTATCTAGTAGGCTTGCTTTTGACCGCAATTCACCTGATCTTAAGTGATTATGCGCTTACATCGTATAGGCAAAAATCATTAACTACTAAAATACGATGTACGGTCAATTTTTTAGCTATCGAATAAGTTCTAAACTGTCATAATTATTGGCCAGGTAAAAGTTATTTTTTATTTATTTGTTTCATATATTAGGTATGCGGTTTCTGTATATTTTTTACAAAATTAATAACATACATAATACATAACTTCTTATAAAACGTATTTTCAGTAAACTCAATCAGGGAACAGGAAAATAAATCCATCCTTCGGTGATTTCGTTACGTGTATGCAAGTTTTTGGCCTATGGAAAAAGCCTAGGTAAGAAACAAGGGAAACATCTAATACAATTTTTACCTGCAGTCCGACCTAAAACTGCCCACATAGTCTGGTCAGCGAGAACTTCATACATAAGCGACGTGTATTCTGTTTCATTCACCTGAAATATTTACAATTGAAATCAGACCAAGTATAAATAATGCACCTTATTCACCATCCATCTTGCTGTACGTCCTGCCAAGGTCATGCACGATGCACGATGCAAAACGACCGTGAATAAGCTTGCTGTACGTCAATAATTATTATTAATTGTTTTTTTTCACGGTACTTTTGATGTATGACCTTGGCGGGACGTACAGCAAGATGGATGGTGAATAAGGCGTTTAAGCAAATTTGGAAGAACTACAAGTTTTTTTGAAAAAATGCATTAAAAATATTGGAAATTTGAATTATATTTTAATGAAAAATTATATGATTTTCAGTAAATTGCACCCGTGCGAAGCCAGGGCGGGTAGCTAGTTCTTGCATTAAAAAGGATCAATAGATCATCTTGATTACTATAGTAAAACTAACTCACGGTATGGGTATGAAAATAAATTATGAATCAAATTTAATGGCCCAACTAATGGTCTCAACTATTTTGGAGTCGGCTTCCAGTCTCATCGGATGCAACTAAGTAGCGACTGCCTACCTGACCTCCATAGGGCCCATAGGTAACATGATACCCCTTAACGTTTAGTGGAGATTTTGTATGTGATGAGCACTTATGTTTGCCTTGTGTCTGGTGGTTGTTTATCTATAACTATTTATATATTTGTGTATGTGTATCAGTAGACAGACGATGTTCTGTCCCTATCTACCTATTTACCTACCTTACACCTACCCTAACCCTTAACATTTAGGGGGATGAAAAATAGCCTATGACCTATTCTCAGACCTACTGAATATACACACACAATTTCATGAGAATCGGTCAAGCCGTTTCGGAGGAGTAAGGTAACTAACATTGTGACACGAGAATTTTATATATTAGATTTTATTTCAGGTTAATTTACAGCTTACAATTAAAACAACAATATGAATAAAAATAGTGGATGACTGATAATAGTTTCTATTATTATTTATGATTGAAAAAATAATGTTAATCATAATTCACTTACCCTCTGCACGCTCAACTGTAAACAACACATCTGCGACGCCCTACAAAAGTCGGAACCTTTGCTAGGTTCCAATTTCGTCCTTATTACAAACAATGTCGTATAGTCCTGTATATCGAACGGACAACTGAAAGGTCTTCCTGGCCCCTCGGAGTCTGAGGGGTGATAGTGCACCGAGAAAGTTGCCTTCATTGGACCTGCTTTGACCAGGGGATCCTTCAGGAGTTCCCACATGAATGAAGCAGTTGTACCGTCGGAAGCTACCATCTGAAAGTAAGAAGTTTCGAAGGTGGAATGATCTGTAGGTTAAGCATGAGCGTGCTAATGTAAAAGTATTCGATCCGATTCAATTTTCGACGGTTATTCTACGTTCATATATTTTATTTATTAAAAAATTTAGTTCATTTAAAAAAATATATTATTCTCCATTTACAATAAGATTAGACTCTAAAACAAACCTTTTTTGTTAAAAAGGTGAAAAGTGGTTACAATAACACAGTTTACTGCAGCTGCCATTTGTCACACCAACGCAATATAAGTCAAAATCGATTGAACGGACTGTAAAAAAGATTTGTGTATATGTCTAATCTTATTGTAAACGGAGTATAGGTATAGAACTATTAAAACTCTTTACAGAGATTAAAATAATCCATTAAAGCACTACAACATTTTTGTTATATTTTATATGACAAACACAATTCGTAAACTTATCACCCATTGCTAACAATAAAGCCTTCAAATTAAATTAATATTATGTTATTCAATTACAATTAACGTCGTGATGGCCCAGTGGTTAAAACGCCCGTCTATCGTGCACGAGGTTCTGTGTTCGCTACCGGGCACTAGCAAGTACCAATGTAGTTTTCATTTTCATATGTACTAGTTTATCTTAAACATCACTGACATCAGTGATACTTAACGCGAATTTATTTTAAATCTATTCTAAGCACGAATTTTGGGTATGTAACTTTGGCATATTGAATTACTTTGCCATAATTAATTTAATTATAGAGATATTGTGGGTTGGATTTGACCGTTTTGGCAGGAATAAGCTTATAAAATATCCAAAAAATAAAAATATCCTCACCATACGATCACAATTCTTCGGATTCATATCCGCCACAGAATTATCGTTGCCATCACATTCCAGCTTGGGGTCTGTCAACGAGAACTGCACCAGATGTACAACGGTAGACTTCAGGGTCACGTGGATGAACTTCCTCGTGTTTGAGGTGAGGAGTCTCCAGGATGCCATCATGGGAGGAGAGAAGTGTAGCGGTACTTCTGTCAAGGCTTCCCACCAAGGACTGGTTAGCCAGACCTGCGGGGAATTGATAAAATGATCACTGTTATTTCCAAACTTAGTTTGTACTGTCGACCGGCGATAGATGGCCGTTTCACGAACGAAAGAACAACGACTGCGTACAGTCACAGCCGCCATAAACAGTCATGGGTCTTTTAATAAAAATCTCTTTGTCATAGGAGTAACAAACAGCCCACTGTGCAGAGCCTGCATGGGGCAGACGAGACAGCAGCCCATGTGCTTCTGAACTGTCCTAAGGTCGCTTCATACAGGGTAAAGTACTTCCCTAACCCAGGTAACTTGAGGGAGATCACCAGTAACGTCAAGGCGCTGTTGGCCTTTCTCGAGGAGCTGGGGTGGATCGAATGATTTACTTCCCACCTGTACGCTAAATACGCACTAATTGCGTACACCAGCCCGTTATACCATACTAAAGCTCAGTTTTGATATTATCTGATGAATAAATATTCAAGCAGGGCTACCATGACTATCATGTTTTATTCTGCATTTACTACGAGTTTTTACCTGTATCATATGTCAACTGGAATAATAGGGTATTTTACCAAAAAAATCTAATTAGTCCGACAGATAGATTTCCAAAAAATATTGGAAACGTGTTTTTTCTTTTTTCACGTTAACAAAGAATGAAGACGATACAGTGCGTCAAAAACTCGTGTGAAATCACTATGTCACTTTTACTGGCGAAGTGACGTCACAAACCCCCACTCATGATCTTTAATGCGTTTTATCTTCGTCAGTTTTTATTGATTTGATAAAACAAAAAATACGTATCCATTATTTTTCGATGATCTAACTGACGGACTAATTAGAATTTTTAAGAGCATAAAATATTCATTCTATCCAAGAATCAAACTAGCAAAAAATTCCACAGGAATCAATAATTCATTCATCACTATGATGATAATATAAGACCAAACAGGATGCCGCAAAAAGACCGCCTTTAAAGAATTCTGATTGTTGACTGCATGACAATCAGAATTCAACAACGAATCTGTCAATGTAGGCTTTGATATGTGAGCACTGAACCTGACGCAGATGTCATTACAAAAAAGGTTCACTAATGTTTCACTAAAACACCATCGACAAATTTTTAGTTAACAACCAACGTTTCGTATACTGTTTATTACATAAACAACTTATTACGTAAATGTTTTATTTTTAACCGACTTCAAAAAGGAGGTGGTTCTCAATTCGGTTGGTTTTTTTATTTTAATGTATGTACATCGATTACTCTAAGATTTATGGTCCGATTTACGTGATTCTTCTTTGGTATGATGCGGAATAGTTGCCATTTGGTCCTATAAAAATTTAACATTTTTTGGCCCAGTAATTTTATGAACATTTTTTTATTTTTGATATATTTATTTTTATGTTTGACCACGCATAACTTTTTTCAGTGTAGTCCGATTTCGATGATTCTTTTTGAATTGATAGTGTATACCTCAAATTTGGTCCCATATAAATTTCAAAGAAAATATTCCACCCCTAAGGGCTGAAAATTAAGGGATGGCAGATTTTTTTTGGTGTCGCCGTTTCGTAATTAATTTCTATGATGACAAAGCACTAAAAAGCGAGAAATTTTTTTTTTACAAAAAAGACAACCGCCTTCAAAAAGTACAAAATAACTTTTAATTCGCAAGTCGGTGGCAATACAAAACAACAAGCAAAATCAAAGCCGCCGACTTGTGAATTGAAAGTTATTTTGTACTTTTTGAAGGCGGTTGTCTTTTTTGTAACAAAAATTTTATAAACACTCACTTTACAAACATTTATTTCGCAAATGCTCGTGCGTTACCTTTTTAAAATGAATATAATTATTTTCTTATGTTAAATATTTGGCAATTGTTGTCTATTCATGAAATGCCAAATCATGTTTTTGGCAATCGCTGCTTGTCAAGTAAAAATTTTTACATTAATTTTTGGTAAACTTACTACTTACTAACAGGACACTTACAAAAAGCTAAATGTTATCAGTAAACTTAATGCACAATAATGCATAACATCACAAACACCTATCACTCACAGTATGCTCGATATTTTTCTCTTTTCTCGGCTGCAAGGTCGCAAACAGTCGCAGGGGCACGCGAGTGGTCTGAAAGGGCTCCATCGATGGCACTTTGATAGACAGCTCGCGTGACATCGCTGAGATGTCCTCGGCGAAGCGGATGAGCAGGCCTGAAGATGTCTTTAGGAGTATTGTTGTGTTCTGGTGGAAGGATGAAAAAAAGTTTGTTTATTTTAACTTTATGTACAGAGGCGGACTTAATGGGGGCTGAAGCTACGCCACGGCGTCGCAAAGCTAAAATCGGAGGGAGACTTTTGGCGCATTGTGAAATTTTATTGTTATCCGCAATAACCAGACCAGACGGGTGTTGTGTCTGGTGGGCTACTGCCCGACGGTTGTAGTCGGAAGTTTGTATACATGCTAATGTCGCGGATAACTCTGCTTGCGCGATCTAGGAAACGTCGATTGTAGTACGTGTCATGTGCGATATGTCACCACAAAACTATACGTAAAAACTTGATACTCTCTATCTATTCATGAAATCTGCATTAAAATCCGGTCATCGTCATCAACCGGAATACGTCCGACTGTTAGACAAAGGCCTCCCCCATGGATGGGGGGCGTTGCCATAATCCTCACGCTTGGCAGGCGTCTTGGGGATCGCAGTGAGGTTGTTCAGTACACGAAAGCCGCTGCTGCCCGACTTCCGGATTTTCCCTTAGTCGCCTTCGACGACACTGGTTATAATTATCTTGGATTTTGCCCAATAAGATATAACGTAAAAAAAAGACTTCACGTTAATGCGATTATATTTTTTCTTGAAGATTTGCTCTTGTGATACATGTTCTAACTTAGTATTTTTTTATGTTAAATAGTCATCGTTGCTTATAGACATCTGCAATACCAGGGACCTTGCAGAAGCGTTGCCTTTTAGCCATCGCAGAAACAAAGTTAAAATGTTTCATGTGCCTGTAATCTGGGCCGGAATAACCATGTCGGAATCCCTCGGCAATGCAATAGGGTATTTTACCAAAAAAAATTAATTAGTTCGCCAGTTAGATTATCGAAAAATATTGGATACGTATTTTTTGTTTTATCAAATCAATAAAAACTGGCGAAGATAAAACGCATCAAAGATCCTGAGTGGGGGTTTGTGACGTCACTTCGCCAGTAAAAGTGTACTGACATAGTGATGTCACACGAGTTTTCGAGGCACTAAATCGTCTTCATTTTTTGTTTACGTGAAAAAAGAATAAACACGTGTACAATATTTTTTGGAAATCTATCTGACGGACTAATTAGATTTTTTTGGTAATCTACCCTATTCTCAGGGCCCCTTTAGCCTATTCTAATTGCCTAAAATACATATTTTGTACCACAATTAATTATATGTATGACTAGCTTTTGCCCGCGACTTCGTCCGCGTGCATGTCGGTTATCGCGGATGCAGACGAAGTCGTGGATTAAAAAGTAGCCTATGTCCTTTCCTAGGGTTCAAGCTATCTTCATGCCGAATTTCATTAAAATCGGTTCAGTTGTTTCATCGTGAAAGCGTAACAGACAGAGTTACTTTCGCATTTATAATATTAAAAAGTATGAATTACGCAATTTTTTTAGTACATTACGTTTTCGTTTTTAACATTTACAACTATGGGGGACCCGTCGGCAGTTACCTAATCTGTCTTAAGGATAATCCGGCCCTGCTTGTATTTACACCGGCACCTATACCTATGTACAAGTAAGAACATAGATATCCGAGAGATATGCCTTCATTCTATATTTGTTCAGTAAAATCTGTCACCTGTTTTTGTCAATCTACCAAGTGTTTTAACTCACACTAAAACAATAGAAATAGATACCGCACATATGATACTTTTTCGCAGGCACGCAATAAAATATGCGTAACACATCTGTGCTATCTTTTGGCACACATGCTGGAAAGAGGCGGGCACTAGAAATTATAGATACAGGCACTGAATGCACATGTATAAATATGTCATCGATAAAAATTATAGATACAGGCACTGAATGCACATGTATAAATATGTCATCGATAAAAATATCGATGAAAAACGACTGTAAAAAAAGAGAAGTGTATTTTGGGCGTATTTTTTAATATTTATTGTAATATAGCTATCTAAAGATACACTACGAAAGGTTAACCAAAGACTACCAATTTTGGCACTATGTATGTCAAAAATATGTGAAAGAAAGATAGTACAGGGAATTCCAAGTTTAGTCGACTTAATTGGAGTCTGTAAATATTTATCAATAAAATTATAAATTGTATTAGTTTTTGTAAAGCAGGTTCACAAATATTATTTCTTATTTAAACCATTTTCAATCAACAAGGATTAGTAAATTAAAATGAATACCATATAATCTTTTCGATTAGCCTATTATGGAAATATATACCTATTACCAAAATAAAAATATTATTTTACTTATTTATTTTATTTATCCTCTATAATGAAGTTCATTTTGAAAGAACAACTAACAATTATTATCGATATCTATATGTCAACGCTGCACACCACGAATTCGTCGCGAGCTTTTGGTCAATTCGAGCATATGCAAGCGTCATGTGCCACGCCCACATGCCATATCCCTCGATATCCGTGAATAAGAATGATAGAGACTCCACAAACCTCATCAATATGCGAACTCCCACTAGTCACCACCAGCTCCATCGCCTGTTCCAACCCAGCCACAAGATCCTTTTTCGGTTCCACTTTATTTAAAAACACATTTACACCCTGCGTCACCACCTCACATCCCATCTTCGTTCCAATGAGAACGTTCGACAGGAACTCCAGTTTTCCTTCCACTACCAGAGAAACTTGCCCCAGTTTAAACGTCCCACATTTTCTTGCTACAAAATCAAGTACCAGATCATTTGAACCCGGTTTTAAAATAACAGATTCAACGGAAAAACAGTTCTCGTAACTGTTTCGTAGAGTAGCTGATGGTTTTCGGTATTTGCAGCTGTCAGAACGTTTGAGGGTAACTTTAGGGTTTTGACATTCAACGGTGACTTTTTGTAAGGACCTATCTTCTTTGTAGTGAAGTTGTGACGTAATATGTAGAGGGTTTAGTAAAGGGTTCTTCGGTTTTAAGTCGTCCAGTCTTATACTGAAATAGAAAATTAATGGTATATGAAAAATGGTAGTTTTTTTCCAGTCTGTTTACGCTAGGTAGCGACACTTCCATTTTTGGTTCTGTTGTGCCAATTTCATTGTAAAGGTAAATATTTTTTTATGTTAACCACGAAAATATTACGTGAATAATTCAGGCCTATAATTGTCCTACTGCTGAGCAAATCTCTTCACATACAGAGAAGGCGTGAGCAATGATCACCAACCTTTCTCAAAGGTGATTGGTGATTTCAGACATATATTAGTAATCTTGTCCATAAGACGCATGCGCAGAAGCACGTGGTCAAAAAATAAGGCCATGTGTATAACCACAGTATAAAAACATACAGTAGGACGACGCCTTTGATCTTCTTGTAAATGCCGACAACGTGTAGACATTGTCGCAACAGCTAGGGTTGTCTCAAGTAAACAATATTTTTTAATTTATTTTAGATCAACATTATTATTAACACCAACCATTATCAAAAATATCGTTTTTTAAACAGTTTTATTTAGCTTGCCCTGTTTGTTTATTTATTATTATTTGTTTGGATCAAATCAAGTAATTGAAATTTGACCCCCTTCCTGTTGACGGATTTATTTGAAATTTGTTATGCACCTTTAGTATTAGTTTAATTTAACAAATTCGGTATCATTGTAAATCCAAGATGGCGTTTAACTTTAAAAAAAATTATAGGTAAGAATGTACTCATTAAACGGTTTTATTTAGCTGGACTTGTTTATTTGGGTCAAATCTAGCAATTAAAATTTGACCCCCTTCCTGTTTACTGATTGATCTGAAATTTGGTACGCACCTTTAGTTCTCATGACAATATAATTTAATACATTCGGTTTCATTGTAAATCCAAGATATAAATCCCATTTTTCTTTTCACAACCCCTTCAATATGGATATCAAATGAAAGGGCTTGAGCAACAAAATGCTGTAATATGCTTTGACAGATTTAAAAAGGAACAAAAAATATTTCGACCCCATAATCGTTTTAAGCGACCTTGAAAACCTTGAAAATGATACCCATGTCGAAAAATTTGCAAATTTTCCTCGGCGCCATCTTGGATTCTAATTTCCACCCCATAATCGTTTTTAGCGACCTCGAGAACCATAAAAATTACACCCATGACGAAAATATTGCAAATTTTCGTCGACGCCATCTTGGATTTTAATTTCGACCCCATAGTCGTTTTTAGCGACCTCGAAAACCATAAAAATGACACCCATGACGTAAATTTTGCAAATTTTCGTCGACGCCATCTTGGATTCTAATTTCGACCCCATAATTGTTTTAAGCGACCTCGAGAACCATGGAAATGATACCCATGACGAAAAATTTGCAAATTTTCGTCGGCGCCATCTTGGCCGGCGCACAATAAATAAATGTCGGCTACACGTCGCGCCGCCAAGTTGGCGGCAAGGGCTCAGGATAATTTCAAGTATTTTCTTTCTATCAAATAAACAATATTTTATTTATTTGTTTACCTTTCATCCGTGCGCGGAAATTGATGAAATTGCAGTTCTTTATTAATGGAAGATGACGACTTGCAATCTTTCACAACACACGTCGTATGCACCATTTTAATAAAATTATTTTACATTAATTTAAACAAAAAGAAACTGACACATGATAGCCCTGAAAGTTTTCTCCCGAACTACTAACACGGTAGCGTATGCAGTTCGGGAGCGCCCTTCCCCCGTCTCGCCCCTCACGCCCCGCACGATTGCCCTGTCTAGACGTCTTCGTCGGACGACTGTATGATTTATAGACTGTGGTATAACATAGGATGTGTTGACAATGGCATCACTTGATTATCTTATAATAACCAACATTCCGATAATAATAATAATAATTTTGGTTACTTCTTAGAACATTTATATTTAGAGTAATTTGGAAGAGCAACCTTGAATATTTTGGTAAAACTTTCGTCTCATTACAGAATTAAGGACACCTATCAGAAACGCATCCTGGCTGTTATAGCAGACAGGTTGGATACTGTTTTTGTTCAGCATTGAGTTAATATCCACATTATGAAATAAGGTCTTACTTTACAAACACTAGATTTTTACGATATCTCTGTACTAACTCTATTCCTTTTTTTTTTCTCCCAACTTGAATAGGGTATTTTACTCTATACGAGAAAAAATCTATAAATATGTTATTGAGACAGTTTAGGCATAAAGCAGTCGGAAAATGTAAGTTTTAGTTCAATAAATAACAAAACAAATTTTTAAATTCAATTCAAAGTTTTCAGTATTTTTAATCTGTTATAAAACACCGTGAAATAGTAGCGGCCATGTTACTACGCCATACGGCTGTGTAAACAAAAAATTGTTAACTGTCAGTCAACCGATTGGCGTAATATAGGCTTTGTACTTTTATTATTTTCGTAACCAACGTATATTTTTCATTATTACACCTATTACAAAATATACTTTTAATTATTTTTAAATGATATACAATTATCATATTTAATATGAGCTCATTTGATACAAAACGAACTGACGTCATTTACGCTGAGCAATATGGCGTCCAGTAAGAGGCGTTTTCGTCAAACTACGCGCGAAATTTGAAAATGTAAAATTTTGATGCATTTTATGGCACTTATCGATTGAATAAAAGTTTTGTGTTTTTTTTGGTGGCTTAATAGCACTACAGAATTCATTGAGACACTTTTAAAAAATGGATGTAATACCCTATTCTTTTAGGTATTAAAACTAGTCTAGTCTTACCTTGTAATTAAGTCGGTAGTTTCACACTCTGGCTCAACCGACCCCCGTTTCGGCGAGCCCACACTACCGCTAACACTTAAATCAGTCTTATAACTTTTAACAGGCGTCCTCTTCTCCACCTTCTCATCCTTACACCTTTCTATACTTATTGCTGCCCTAGTACAAGTAACATCCTTCGGCAAGTAACTAATGATTGTCATGCGACATTGAACCTTATTGTCAGTGATATAAACACCACGTTCGGACGGCAGTAACGTCGCCGATACGACCTTGAAACACTCATTTAGCTCCGTTAGGACTGTTTCGGTTTTTTTGCACAGTTCCTCTCGTATTGATTTCATCATTTCCTCGTAATAGAAGTTTCTGACTAGGATTTCTAATTCGGCTGTGCTTGCTATTGTCGCTGAGAGCTTTGTGTATCTGAAAAGAAAGAATATTATATTTTGGTATTTTGTCTGTTCTGCTATTCACTGTAAAGCTATTTGAGTATTATTACATCTATTAAAAACTAGCTGACCCGACAGACGTTGTCCTGTCGCTATCTACCTACTTACCTGCCTATTTACCTACCCTACACCTACCCTACACCTAAAAAAAAAAAAAAAAAAGTATCCTATGTCCGTCTCCTGGTTTTAAGCTACCTCCCTACCAATTTTCATCCAAATCGGTTTAGACGTTCTCGAGTTATAAGTGTTGTAACAAACACGACTTTCTTTTACATATATAGATGTCTCTGTCTAAGTCTCGATATCGTAAGCAACAATGGCGTGCGGAGGGAAGGGAAGAGTTTTCAAGGGGGGAATTATCGTCCTCACGTAATTGGGTAGAGGACACCACCAATCAATTGTCATACTTTTCATGAGCTATCAAAACGCGATTCCCCCATACATTTTGTATAAAATGTATACTTATGACGTCACTTGTAGATTGTCATTTGCCAACTCAATTGACTAACTATTTATTGATTTTAAAGTAACTAAAAATCAAATTTTACAGTAAATTTATTTATTGAACTTTATGCACAAAATGTAATAAAACACGGTACAAAGGACTTCATGAAAAAAAAAAATCTCTCGCTTAATTTTTCTTTTCGGATTTTCGGGGTTACAGTCGTCTTTTTTAAAGGAGGAGTTCTGTTTTGGAATTACTGCCAGATGAGAGTATTATGTCATCTACCCAATTCGCCGGTTATAGAGGGGACGCTAACCTCATGCTAGCTGGTAGTTCAAACTACAGAAAACAGAATGGGATCTTTGGGTTAACTCTTTCCCCAGACCAAAACCTGGGCACGCCCATGGTGAACCAAATCTATACTAATATTATAAAGCTGAAGAGTTTGTTTGTTTGGTTGAACGCGCTAATCTCAGGATCTACTGGTTCGAATTGAAAAAATATTTTTGTGTTGGAGAGTCCATTTATCGAGGAAGGTTATAGGCCCATGCGAAGCCGGGTCGGGTTGCTAGTTACTAATAAAATTAAATGTAGGTAATAATTTTCTTTAGAAAAGACAAGCAAGTCGTTCACCGCAGGACACAGGCTTTCTAGCAAGTTGCAACAATCTGTTCTTCATCATCCACGGCCAGTCTTCAGTGAAGTTCAAGGAGGCACAAACAAACATTCAAGAACCAAGAAAGGACCAACTCACCTATCCATATCATTCATCTTCTTAGCAGCTGCCACCAGTTCCAGCCTCGTCTGGGCGGCCAGGTCCCGCCAGCCCTGCTCCTCATAAGACCTCAACGCATCCATTAGGAAGACCACTGCTTTACCGGTCTCACCTAACTCTGAGTAGAAGGCAGCTAAATCCCGACCTATTAGACGAGCGAATCTGAAATTTGTGAAAATAGTTTAGGGAGTTTCAAATGAATGCTTTAAAACTATCTTTACTAGTCTAAAAAAGCGGCCAAGTGCGAGTCGGACTCGCCCATGAAGGGTTCCGTAGCAGCAAGTAACATAATGTAAAAGATTTTTATATTTGAGTTGATTGATTGAAAGGTAAATTGCGGTTTACGATTAAAAAGAAACTACTTATTAGATCACGTTAAAACCAAGGAAGTGTGGGTGGAAGTTTACATGGTAATGTATATCATATATTTTTTTTAGTTTTATCATTCTCTTATTTTAGAAGTTACGGGGGGGGGGGGGGGGTCGACGACACATTTTACCACTTTGGAAGTGTCTCTCGCGCAAACTATTCGTTTAGAAAAAAATGATATCTAAAACCTCAATATCATTTTTGAAGACCTATCCATAGATACCCCATAGATACCACGTATGGGTTTGATGAAAAAAAATTTTTTGAGTTTCTGTTCTAAGTATGGGGAACCCCAATTTTTTTTTTTTTTCTATTTTTGTGTGAAAATCTTAATGAGGTTCACAGAATAATCTACTTACCAAGTTTCAACAGTATAGTCCTTATAGTTTTGGAAAAAAGTGGCTGTGACATACGGACGGACAGACAGACAGACATGACGAATCCATAAGGGCTCCGTTTTTTGCCATTTGGCTACGAAACCCTAAAAAGGGGTAAAGTTGGTTTGTAAGCGGGTAACCACAGGATACCATTGTCCGATTAAAAAAAAAATCACACCGATACAAAGTTTTACTTTTGCCGAGGACACGTTACATGGTATACTTGACTTCCACATGGCTGAATCGGCGGGCGGAAACTAATCTTTTATAAATCTACCATTTATCTTCAGAAATACGGACCCGCTATGATGAAATCTAATATTCAACCATGCAAGTACCATAGAAGTTGTTGTTTCATAGAAACTTTGCTTTTCTGTGGGGCGAAAAACCGCCGTGTGGTGCCGCCCGCGAACCCCATTTCTATCTGTGGGAATCGTAGAAGGCGACACAAGGATTTGAGCAGAGAATGGGCAGCAGCGTCCTTCTGAGTACTATAACAGCTACTGCGATCGCCAACATGCATCGACCAACCATGGCGATTACGGAAACATCACACAAATGTTTATCTTTCATTTGAGGATTGTATGAGGTGCGTGGGCGTGTTTTTACAAACTAAAGGGGGCCAACTTGCGCAGTAAGTGCCATGACTGTTCAAGATTGTTGCCGGTAACTATAACCACCAAAATACTAACCTTAACCGTCCAATATGCTTATAAGTCCCCATAGCTAACTCAGCCAGTTCCAAGTAATACTGTTGAAAGCAGGTCTTGCTACATAACGCCTCCTTCAACCTATCAGTCGGTGTGGGATGCTGGTTGTTGGTCTCATTGTCTCCCATTCCTGCAGATAACATCACTACTAGGTGCAGCTGTTCTGAAGATGGGTCCGGCGATCCTGGGAGTAACCCACAGAGTTTCCCCAGTTCGTGTAGCTGCAACAAAGAATAAATTCCTCTAACCGAATGAACTGAACACCAGTGTTTTACATGGAGCGACTGCTTATCTGACCTCCACAGCACAGTTACTGGGTAACACGATACCCCTTGGTAAGACTGCTTGTCAGTCTTTCTGGCTTCTGACTACCCATAACGACTGCCAAAGATCTATGAATGACACGATACCCCTTGGTAAGACTGGTTGTCAGACTTTCTCACTTCTGACTACCCATAACGACTGCCAAAGATCTAAGAATGACAGCCGGGACCAAAGGCTTTATATGATTTCCAAGACACGGAGGGAATCGTTATGAAATGGATGGACACCCATCCACAGACTAAACGCGGCAAGCGTAGCTTAACCTTTGACCGATCGATCTGTCCGGCTTTTACTTAGTCACGAGCTCCTCCTCCTGATGAATAGAAGTAATTAAACATTTGTTGTTTTTTTTTATGCGCTTTAACGTGCGCATACGCATGTCAGCGCTTATAATTTTTTCATGTTGTTTTTTTTTCTCTTCTAAAATAACTAAGAAGTGGTTTAGGAAACTTCTTAATTTACAACATTCGAATCATTATACAAGGATACATCATTCGACAAAGCAATTATCACTTGTTTTCAACTGTTCTGGCTTAGAGCCAACATTTAAAACAACAACTGTAGCAGCCAAGGGGCTCGGCTGTTTGGTGATTGATATTGGATTGTGTAACAGAAATTTTATCACGATTATTGATCTTCGCTGACAATAACGTCCTCGCTACGTCACTGCGAATAACTTGCCATTTAAATTAAGGCTTTAAAACGTGGGCATAAAGGATATTATATAATAACATGATATTAACGTCGAGGGATGAGTGATAACCTTGTGTAATGACAATTCGACAATTCTGACGGTTAAAGAAATCATTCGCTGTGAGAATTTCCGATGGCATCATCTACATTCTAGATGCTTGATTTCATCGTATCTTCTAAAACGCAATTTTTTTTATTACTCTAAATTATCAACAGCGTTGTAATTCACTTTACTCTCGCACATGCGCAAAACATTTCTGCGCATGATATTACAACCAAACAGATATATTAGATAAATGTTTAAGTAATCCTTATTACCCCGACTGCAAGGAAAGGGTTATGTTTTATTCCATTATTCATAATAAAGCAGTAGAGTCAATATCGCAGTACGTTAGCTGCCAGTTTACCACATGCGCGTAACGTTCCTGCGCATGTAATTTGGACAAATAAAAAGGATTCCTCTTTACCTTATCCTTAGCATTGTGCAACAGCGGCGCTTGAGTTGCAGTACACATATCTAACGCGTTGTTATTAGCAGCCAGTCTCTCACATGCGCGCAACGTTTCTGCGCATGCTAGCTGCGCCCAGCATGCGGCTGCGCCTTCCACTGCGGTTGCGCCGAGTAGGGAAAGCTCCACTAGAGTATTGTGGACGGTGGATAAACAGCGGGAGGCAATCTGGAAATTAAAGGGTATTTGAATGTTAATGGAAAATTACCAATCTACCGGGCAATCAGTCACCAAAGGAGATAACCTGGGCCATCTATATAGTTGAAGTTTACTTAGAAACCAATGGATGTTTTCGAATTAAAATTAATTTGGTTAGTGACCTGTTTATCCTTCTATTAATTTTATTTTACTTAAAAACATCATTTTTCAGCTATATCCGACGACCCTGGTCACTTATCTCGTTTGGTGACCGTACTTTCTACGTTTATCTTGGATATCACTGACATAAGTGAAGGAAAACTTCTTTGTATAAGAAGAGGCCTTTGCCCTGCAGATGGACAATATTATAAATAACTATCGTTAATAGAAAATTAGAAAAGAATTTAGGTTCAGTAATAACTAAACATAATTCTTTACACTGGACTGAATACATTTTAAACAAGCTCAGTTTTTGTTTACCATATAGCTACCTAAAATAGTCAAAAGTAAACTATTCATAATGATAAATACATTGTATCATTATGAACAACTTTACTATAATATTAACCCCCATTTCGCGAAAAAAAATCAGCTTATATATACATTTATGTTAGCATAATTCGACCAGCCCCATTCGGATAACATGTTTTTTTTTGCGATTTTTGAGTTGGTCCTTTAGTAACAGACACCCCCCCCCCCTGCAAACCCCCTTCTTCTTTCCATGCTTATGGTAAACGAAGACTTAGGCCCCTTTTACACGGTGCATTTTAGTTGCCTGTTGAATGCAAAAACATGAAACTTGCACCGTCTGAACAGTGTTTAGCATGCAAGTAATTAGTTGTTTCATTTTCATTGTATGCTACGGGCGCTAAATGACAATGCCAGATGCCCCACCCATGTACAGAAAAAGTAACATATATAGTATATTAACGAAAATAATTGTAATGAATACCTATAGAACCTTTCTATAGTAAATTGTTTTTCTTTAGATCTTGCGGATTACGAAATTGAACCTACAATCAATGTCATTATTGTTTTTAGATTTAAACGGAAACCGCAAGTTCTACAGTCACTAAGACTAATGTTTAGTTATCAGCAATAAATAAACAGTAAGTCTTACTGTTTAAATGCAATAAATAAACAGTAAGTCTTACTGTTTATTTATTGCTGATAACTAAACATTAGTCTTAGTGACTGTAGAACTTGCGGTTTCCGTTTAAATCTAAAAACAATAATGACATATTGCACATGACTTTTATTGAGTGGGGCAAAGTTCTATAGAGTTTCTGGCATTGTCCTTTGCATCGTGTAAATAAGGCTTAAAGTTGTGTGTATATCCCAATAACGTTTCAGTCGTGCTAACTACCGAAATGACACCATTAAACTCACGATAACTAAAAAAATACATTACACATTGTCCTAAATTTAACGCAATTTATGATAAACATCAACAGTTAAAACACTAATCGGTCTTTCCGTTTATTATCATGCCATCACTGCGTAACGATTTATTTCCCGATGACATAATTCCACCATTTTTGTTTGCACCTGACCTACCTCAACAGTCAATACTCGACTAAACACATAGCATTGGTAATGATAAGTCATATGCGTTATACATGGCTGGTCATGGGGAAAATATTAGTTCTGAATATACAAGTGGACTCGTTAATCAAAGTGAAATAGTACTGTGATTGAATAGAAATGTAGGTATCTTGGACCTATCATGGCGTAACCGGATACAGCTGAATACCAGTGTTTTACATGGAGCGACTGCCTGTATGACCTCCACAACCCAGATACTGGGTAACACGATGCCCCTTGCTACGAATCATAAGTGCAACAAAAATCCATACTTCCATACTATTATATACCATTTTTAATTTTTTTAGTATTATAAATGCGAAAGTAACTCTGGCTGTTACGCTTTCACAATGAAACGGCTGAACCGATTTTGATGAAATTAAACTTTACCTATATTTGTACACCTATTTCTCGGTAACTAACCTTTCTCTGCTGTCAAGCTCGTCTGTGCTAATAACGAATTCATGAGCTACTCTTTATTAAGAAAAGCTTTTCAAATCAAATCATGTTTGCGGATGAATGGAAGGTGATCTTGTCAGAATGTTTGGAGAACTGTGAGAAGAATGCATAATAGGTTGTTTATTGATTATTTATTTTATTATTATAACTGTTTACTCGTAATTCGTTCAGCCGTGGTGGAGCTATATGGGATGTAAAAGGACACAATGCATAGCCGCAAGCGCGTCGCCAAGGGGGGAAGGGGGGGTTCCACTTGCCCCCCCCCCACCCCTAGAGATTCCAAGCGTCATGTGCCTTTGACTGTATTTAAGAGCGCCCTTCCGAAAATCAGCTTTTTTGCACAATTTTTATCTGAACTTTGGCCGTTCATAATACACTCATACATTGAAAAAGTAAAAAAAACAGCTTCATAGAAACCTTGCACATGTAATGGAGAATCGGTTGAAGAACTATAGGCCCATCTCACTTCTGAGCCATGTCTACAAGTTGTTTTCAAGAGTCATCACGAATCGTCTCGCGCGCAGGTTTGACGACTTCCAGCCTCCCGAACAAGCCGGTTTCCGAAAAGGCTTTAGCACCGTAGACCACATACATACGCTGCGGCAGGTTATACAGAAGACCGAAGAGTATAACCTGCCTCTCTGTTTAGCGTTTGTGGACTACGAGAAAGCATTTGATTCGATCGAGACTTGGGCTGTACTGCAGTCTCTCCAACGGTGCCAAATCGACTATCGGTATATCGAGGTGTTGAAGTGTCTATACAGAAACGCCACCATGTCAGTCCGGCTTCAGGACCAGACCTCGGAACCTATCCTTCTGCAGCGAGGTGTGAGACAGGGAGACGTCATATCTCCGAAACTGTTCACCGCTGCATTGGAGGATGTCTTCAAGTTTCTGGACTGGAGCGGGCTAGGCATCAACGTCAATGGCGAGTACATCTCACACCTTCGGTTTGCCGACGATATAGTGGTCATGGCTGAGACCATGGAGGACCTCAGTACAATGCTCGGTGACCTCAGTAGAGCTTCCGAAAGAGTGGGTCTTAAAATGAACATGGACAAAACCAAGGTCATGTTGAATGCCCATGTAACACCCACTCCTATCAAGATCGGAGACTCTACACTCGAAGTTGTAGACGATTATGTCTACCTGGGACAAACGGTCCAGTTAGGTAGGTCTAACTTCGAGAAAGAGGTCAATCGTCGAATCCGACTCGGCTGGGCAGCGTTCGGGAAGTTGCGTGGTATCTTCTCGTCCAACTTACCGCAGTGTCTCAAGACGAAAGTCTATGACCAGTGTGTGTTGCCAGTGATTACATACGGGACCGAAACGTGGTCGCTCACAATGGGCTTCATCAGAAGGCTTAAAGTCACCCAAAGGGCAATGGAGAGGGCTATGCTCGGAGTTTCCTTGCGTGATAAAATCAGAAATGAGGATATCCGCAAGAGAACCAAGGTTACTGACGTAGCCCGAAGAATTGCCAAACTTAAATGGCAGTGGGCAGGGCACATTGCTCGCAGAACAGATGGCCGATGGGGTCGAAAAGTTCTAGAGTGGCGACCGCGAACCGGAAGACGTTGCGTTGGAAGGCCTCCCACTAGGTGGACCGATGACCTGGTAAAGGTTGCGGGGATCCGCTGGATCTTTTGAGTGTTATATATCAAACAATTGTATATTCAATGTACGTTATACTTTTAAAAAATTGTTATTGTAAAATTATGAACCGTTTATTATATTAACTGATCATTATATCAAATAAAATTATAGATTCAGTTGCTATAATTATGTTGTAAATATTAGAGATTTTGTAATTATATCATTTGCTGGATGCGAGTCGCACGGGACCGGTCAATGTGGCGCCACTTGGGGGAGGCCTATGTCCAGCAGTGGACGTCTTTCGGCTGAAATGATGATGAATGGAGAATTGGAGATTCTAAATTACAAACATTTTTACCAAAAAGTAGAAAACACACACAACACACACACAAAACACGTAAAACACGTATTTCTTAGAACAAGTTTTGTGTAATCTTCGCACGCCAAATTTTCATGCGATATTATCGCGTATTCGCGTTCTCACTCACTCGTTTGTTTTCGAACATTGCGTTGGATGACACAAAAAAGAAGGGGGCTCTTCATACTTTTTTTCCTATCCTCCATATATCAAGGTGTCCCTCTCCCTAGGCCATCAGCTGGCGACGCTCTTGCATAGTTGTTACTACGCACAGTACGCACACTACCCATGAAACCAAGTTACATTGAATAAAAATGTACAAATAGATATGCTAGATGGAATGTTTACCAAGAAGTTCTTCACGTACAATCGGGAACAAATATTCGAAGTTATAAATAATTCAAGTTTCACAACACTTATTGGACAGTAATTGGTTCGTAATTATCATCAATGCTCGCGTTTCGTTGTTTGCACATGCACACGTATCCCGTATCGGCGTATATTATTACTTGAAATAGGCTAACAATTTGTTAACAAGTCTTTTGTTCTAGTGCTCATTGGATTGAGAGACATAATGAGTGAAAGGCTTTTCTTAATTAAATGAAGAGCATCTTCTCTTGAATTTGTAACTAACGCAGACGAGTTTTCCCAATTATATATGTCACAGTCAAAACTCTTAACCAGTCAAAACTTCTTTTAAACGGTTTAAATGACAATGCCAGATCCTGCCCCACCCATGTACAGAAAAAGTAAATTAATGAAAATAATTGTAATGAATATAGAACCTTTCTATACTAAATTGTTTTTCTTTAGAACTTGCGGATTACAAAATACCTACCCACAAAATACAAACTCATTTTACCTAAAATACAATTTAACCTATAATCAATGTCATTATTGTTTTAAGATTTAAACGGAAACCGCAAGTTCTACAGTCACTAAGACTAATGTTTAGTTATCAGCAATAAATAAACAGTAAGATGTTACATATTGCACATGACTTGAGTGGGGCAAAGTTCTATCGAGTTTCTGGCATTGTCCTTTATCTTTAATATTTAGAAACCCATTAAGTTGGTAGGTTTTTTTTTGTGACCCTTTTAAAACTTTGGTTTTGTAGTGATTCTTATAACTAAGGCGTTCCGTTTTTTTGTTTTTGTAACGCAAACGCGTTTTGTCATAATAAGGGTTTTGACTGAAGCCAGTCAAAAGTAGTTTTGACTGGTTAAGTTTTAACTGTAACATAATAGGTACCTATAACATCAATTATTTTTTTATTATAAAAAAGTAAAACTGTTTATTGTAAGCATTGATCAGATTACATACATGATACAATGTTTTTTTACTCACAGAAAGCTAAAACTGTAGCTTTCTGTGAGTAAAAAACATTGTAGACGAGTACCATAGGCTATGTTTTATGGTACCTATACTAGTTTATATGTAACTGCGTGACTTCGTCCGCGTGAATGTCGGCTACTGTGGATGCAGACGAAGTCACGGATTAAAAAGTAGCCTATGTCCTTCTCCAGGGTTTAACCGGCCGTTTTAGCCGTTTTATCATGAAAGCGTAACAGAGTTACTTTCGCATTTATAATATTAAGTAAGTATTAAGTATGGATTTTACTTTCACGTGGACGAAATCGCGGGTAGAAGCTAGTATAAAATAATTAGAGATAACCGGATGCATATTTACCTAAACTTCAGGTGTTGCCTTATTATGGGATGTATAGAAAAAATCCGTTTCCACGGTTGTCGTGGATTGCCCATTTTATTTATTTATTTTTTAATTTACATTATAATTATTTTATCGCAGAAGACTCATGGTCCTCAATGAATGACCACACTGATTTTCATCTGCAGCTAATAACAATGTCCACTAATTGCATTGCATCATTAAGCAATGTAAAACTAGTAGAGATTAATCTAATAAATCAGAATATGCAGTAGTGTGTTAATAATTACAGTATGCAAGCATATGTGGGTAACGATACGTCACATGGGGTTATATTTCATGTTCCGCCTGAAGAAGTAGATATAAATCGTATGTTCATGTAATGGATACAGCGATAAAAAAAACAGCAAAATTGCTTGCTTGCATGCAGTCGGTAATGCAAGCAAGTATTTGGTTGATTGGACCAAATATGGTACATAGTATATTGATAAAAATGCAATATGTAGTGAGTAATCCCTTTAAGTCCATGGTGCAGTACGATATTGAAATACTTTTGCAAATACATAAATATATTCCATGTTTTTCCCTTACTCTTGTGGGAAAATAGCTTGATAAAAAGGTAATGAGGAAAATGACACATAAATATCAACAACTGATTATGCACATACCTCCCAAGGTTTTGATGAAGGTAGTAACATGGCACTTTGACGTTGGAACAAATAGCTTCTAAAATCCAACAGCGAGGCTTTGTTCTTTATAATCAATTCTCTTAAATGTTGAGGAACCAATGCAGTTAATCTCACTGCCTGCCAAGACGTCACAGGTTGCTTAAATGTTTCAAGCCATTTTGGACTCTCTGTCACATTAGAATTGAGCACAAATTGAGAGAACAGAGCATCTAATTCGTCATACTGAACTAACGCCTCATCATACAAGCCTAGCATTTCTAGGACAAATGCTAGTTGTTCCTGAAAAAATTAAATTGTTTTATGGCAATTTTTGCAGTAAATAAAAACAAGGGTATTTTGCATGTTGAATATAAATGAGTCACAAAGTAAATAATAAATTGAGAGCTTAATTATGCATTTGACGCCAATGACGCTTTTTTTAGAGAGATTTGACATTCTAACATTCAGTTTACTCATAAAATTATTCTTTCTTTTAGAATTGCTTACCTGCAGGATAAAATATTTACAAAAATCCCAATCAGGATCATTTCGCTTCTCTCTCTGTTCTCTCATATACTCTTCAAACTTAATAAGGGCTTTATTGTATGCAACCAGGACAAAATGTCTAATTTTTGCAACTAAAGCCCTCCATGACTCTGCACTCCTTGCCTCTGATTTGATAGGATTAATAACAGATATAAATCTATCTTCTGTTTGTTTTATGCCAAAATCACCTTTGATTTTGTCTAAAACTGTTGTCCTCGGTAATAATTTGTTTGTTTTTCGTATGTCATAAGTTTCTACTAATACTATCATCCAGTCTGTGATGGCATTTTTTTCGAGTTGTTTCAGCCATGCCTCTATGTCTTCTCTAAGAGTTGTCTTATAGTATTCTATGTCCTGGTAAGAAAATTAGGTTTAAAATATTAGAGTTAGGTTTTTTCATTCTAAATCCAACTAAGTATATAAAATGTCCCTACCTACATAACACCTACATTTTGCTTTTATTTATGTTGTTACAAAATATTATTATGCATATGTACTGAAATCTTTTGTTAATTTATATATTTTTTTATATCATTATTTTCTATGAGATGCCAGAAACTAACTTATCTGGAAGCTTCATTCGGTAAGTAACCAAGATTGAAAGTTTGCCAGGAATATTAATAAATAGTAAGCCAAGGAACCCAGAATACTAAAAATAAAACAATGATCACTTTACTGTGTAAATATGCAAATAAAAATAAATTTGTTCAGCCGGTTACAACCTAATTACATAAATGTTTTAATTTATTATAAACAATTTTTCAAATGAATGCTATCAAGCTCCTATGGACTTTAGTAAAAAAGTAATAAGTAAATCTTATCAGCAAAACAAAACCTTATCATGAATCTATTCTTTTCATTGTTATTTTACCATTGTTTTTATATCAACATTAATATTATTGATGTGAAAGAAGTATCTGTTTGCTTGATGTGTAAGAAAAATAATAATTTATATTTTTTATTATCAGCTGTATAATGGAAAATTACTAACTTAACTTTTAATAGTTTTTAAAATATAACTAAAAATGGTATACAAACCACACAGTCTGTCCAGTAAATATGAAATATTGGCTTCTTTAATAAGTTTAGCTCAGGCTGCACTCTGTCCTTATTATACTTGGTAAATGATGCCTCCAAATACACAGATTTGGTGGCCCGTCCATAAGACCGCCTCCATTCACATGAGTCCTGCGGTATGGCGGCCACTAGGGGCGCCTCTAGCGTGCAAAACAGATTCCAGTCTCCCGCACCTAACATTCATAAAAAATAATTTGTTTATCCACATAACAATATTCAAAGATTTGCATAAACATAAGGTATTAGAAACTTACATGTAACAATCGGTTTGTGTGTCATGCCTTCACGGTCTCCTGCTAAGCTATCGACTCCCTTCATTTTTTATCTGCTTTTCATCATCAGCATCAGCACAGTCCGTCGATTTTGCGGGCATGACACAAATAACACTCCACTTATTAGTTCTAAACGGAATCCACCCACTTTATTTGCGGATATTAATTTACAGCGAACATATGGATACAACAATTATATCATAACTGTTAATTGACTATAGTATGTTAGGTGAATATTTTCATTAATTCTCAATATTTTTAACTCGTTTTGACTTATTTGAAGAAATTAAAAACGAGAATTTGTCAAAACTCGCTGTCATCACCCAACTCGACAGATAATTGCGTTTCGTTTTTCATAATTTCATTTTTTTATTTGTCAAACATACAAGTGAATGATATTTGTGTTTTTTGGACTTTGTATTTTAGGTATCATTTGCAAAATCTCAAATGTCTGAATTTACTAGCATTATAAAACACTTTTGAGCGCTATCCGTGGCCACACCTCCCTAGAGTAAATATGTTCCTTGGGTCCCGGCCACCACACAGGGCATGAAGGTATATTATGCATACAAAGTAATAATTTGAAAATATACTAGCTGACCCGACAGACGTTGTCCTGACCCAAACTATCTACCCTACCAAACTAACTACCTACCCTACCTACCCTACCCTACCCTACCTACCTACCTACCTACCCTACCTACCTAAAATTTTCTTTTATACATAACTTCTCCTAAAAATAACTAACACAAAAAAAAAAAATTATCCAATTTAGTCCAACCGTTCGGAAGTTATGCGCTTACATACATTTCGGCGATTCATTTTTACATACATAGCAGATTTTTACTAGCTTTTGCCTGCGATTTCGTCTTTATAGACTTTAAAATTAAGCCAAAGTCCTAAATTATCCCACACGAACATAAAAACTGGAATAATTGTTGTTATTTTTCAGTTAATTTTGTCTAGCCGCTTGAGTGTGAAAGAGTAACAAAGATTCATTCATCCTCACAAACTTGCTATTTTATTCATCATCATCATCATCGTCGTTTCAGCCGAAAGACGTCCACTGCTGGACATAGGCCTCCCTCAAGGGGGGGTTTTGCTATAATCGCCATGCTTGGCAGGCGGCTTGGCGATCGCAGTATGGTTGTTACAAATGCAATTCTCTGGTACGTCCCTTAGTCGCCTCTTCTTACGACACCCACGGGAAGATATGGGATGGTGCTATTCTTTACGTCCGACACCATACGGACAATACGGCTATTTTATTAGTAGGATAATATCTAAAAGTTTACAGGTTTCAAAATAACGATTTGTGTTAACTTGACCTTGACTGGCTCTTGCACAGAACATGTTTTGGGTCTCTCTTGTCATAAGTGCCTATCCTACTTTATCTATGGTTTAATTAAGCTAAAAAGCAACAAAAAGCCTTGGCTCCACAATAATGATTTTTTGGAATTTTGGCAACATTTTAACACTGTATCTGTCTATCTATAGTCTATGGACAGCCAAAATGTCGCATTCTGTTTTGGTATCATCTCACAATAAAAGAAATTGATTTCGGTAATTTACTCGTTACTTTAGTGGATAAAAGCAAAGTGATTAAATGCTTTCATTTATAAATATTTAAAGCAAATCTTGTGCATCAATCAGGTAATTTGCTTGCACCTGAATATCCTAGAACAGCTATTTTGCTAAATGAATAATTCCTTTTATTTTCAGTTTTATTATGACTTATTTTGTTGTATTTCTAATAGAAATTGTGTTCTTTGACATATTTCGGATAGTCTAACGCAAGTTTAACGAAGATATTACACAATATTTACATGTATTAT
Organism: Charanyca ferruginea; assembly: GCA_947361185.1. NCBI lineage: Eukaryota > Metazoa > Arthropoda > Insecta > Lepidoptera > Noctuidae > Charanyca > Charanyca ferruginea. Next base: position 14,014,119 of record OX376077.1, on the reverse strand, counting down.
TATTTACAATATTCTAATTTGAAATAATTACTACGGTGCTAATTACTTCGTCTAATTATTTCATATAAAAAGCATACGCATTCTATTTATTTATAACCTACCAAATGAAGTAGAACTTTTTTAAATTTTGCCGATAAGTGCGTAATAGAGCAATATATTGATGTATTTGTAACCTACAATTCTTTGTATCTTATTACAGTCATGAATACCACGGCGCCAACGTCGGCGGATGCATGCCTGAGCATCGTGCACTCACTGATGTGCCATAGACAGGGCGGAGAAAGTGAGGGCTTCTCCAAGCGTGCCATTGAGTCACTTGTGAAGAAACTGAAAGAGAAGCGAGATGAGTTAGATTCTTTGATAACAGCAATAACTACCAATGGAGCACACCCCAGTAAATGTGTCACAATACAGAGGACCCTTGATGGCAGATTACAGGTATTATCTCAAGCCTATACTTTTATATCATCATTGTTTATCATTTATCCAAGACACTTTTTACCCGACTGAACCTAAAAGCAGGTAATTTTACACAGAAACAGTAAAGTAAACCTAATACATTGCATTGTGGGGTTGGGTTTACGGTTGAATCCCCTGAATTTGAGGATTCTGACTCTGTGGGGGGGGGGGGGTCAAGGGGATTTATCTTAAGCTCCCCCAAGCAATTTTAGCCAGCAGCGTAAAAATATTTAAAATAATTATCAATACATTGATAAATCACTAAGTATTGCTTGAAATGGAATGTAAATTTCCCGTCTTACTTTTTTTACTGTTCCTCCTACCCCCTATTAAGGCAACTTGATACAAAAACTTAATGGGGCTGTTGGGCTCCGACGGGGGGAAATGGTGGGGGGTGACTACCCCTCCCCCCTCTCCCCCCACCACCCCGAACCCTATCAAGGGGATTTGATCGTAAACCTTACCCGCATTGTGTATAGTTTATAAAAAAGTCAATAGTTTTATGTATTTTATTTTCTTTTATTCTTTTACACACAGTGTCTACTTCTTATTCTGAAGTGTCTCCTATAACAGATATGATGGAAGGGATTTCTTAAGACATTAACATTACTTTTGTAAATAATAATTATTTTTCAGTGTCATATATAAATGGTTTTAAATAAATTACAAAAAAATATTTTAATGTTCAATTTCTCCACAATATTTAAAGTGTTGAAAATGTGTGTTCAAGTGACTTTGTACCTTGATCTATTATATTAATCTTCTTTTGTGAGTGAATGAAATACTGTACTGGGAAACCATATTTTATTTTGTAGAAATGTCATTAGTTTAGGTTAACATAATAAAGCTTAAAAGTTTGTTTGTTTGAACGCGATTACCTCTAGAACTCCTTGTCCGATTCTGAAAATTTTTTCACCGATTGGAAGCTCCATTATTACTGAGTACTAAAGTCTATATTTTATGATAAATAAATTAGGGACCCATAAGAAAAATCATGCAAATGAAGCCGCGGGGAAAGTACTAGTACTTTATATAAAAGGCTTTTAATTACTCATTAGTTAATTATGCATGTTCTACCTGAACTATACATATAAACTGGGCTTGCAGTATCCCATGACATAAGTTCAGTTTGTGGGACTGAATAATCTCAATCACAAAAGTCTTGCAACACCTTGTGGACTGTAGGTGTTGTAAGAGTATGACTTTGCAAATAAATCATAGTTCCCTACCATCTGCTTCATATTTTAATGGTTTTGTGTAGATTCAACTGATTTCTTCTTGTATTTTAATTATGAAAATATAATATTCAAATATATTTTTTGCTTTTTGTGTACCACAAAGTCTGTGACAAATAAACTCCATTTCTATCTTTTTTAAATATATGGACAGAAAAAATACTATCGCAAATTGCACCAAATATATGTTCACATCCAGCTAGACAAAGCTCCAGCTAAAATGACAACTATTGTTTCAGGTGGCCGGTCGAAAAGGCTTCCCACACGTAATCTACGCGCGCATATGGAGGTGGCCAGACTTACACAAAAATGAATTAAAACACGTCAAGTTTTGCCAGTTTGCTTTCGACCTTAAATGTGACTCTGTCTGTGTAAACCCTTACCATTATGAGAGGGTCGTCTCTCCAGGAATCGGTCAGTATTAGTGATAATGCTTGTACTAGTTAGGTCTATTGTGTGTAATACAGGTTTTAGACTACACTAGACTACTAGATAATAGTCTGTCTAGACAGAGCCCTTCTACAGAGAAAGTTGCTTTTATTATTTAGAATCTTTCTTAAACCTTTTACAGTTCAGTTGTGTCGAGACTACTGGCTGGTATCTTCCACAGAAGCCGTTTTCGTTTTTCTTGCCAGTATTACAGTGTATGTGTGTTTATGTGTACCAATGAAGAAAACATTTTCAGATTTATCAGGTCTCACCCTTCAGTCGGGCCCCAGTAGGTTAGTAAAGGACGAATATACAGCCGGCCTGAGTGGAAACGGCATGGACATGGACACAGGAGAGATGGTGACCATTCAACACCATGCAACCAGCCCTCGACATCACCATACGCCGATGCCACACCACCATCAGCAGTTCCAGACGACAAATATCATAATAAACCAGGGACAAAGTAAGTGAATTTCAATGGTGAAGTTTTATGTTGTGAAGTTCAAGGAAGAAAACACATATGTATGGTATGACCTGCAAGGGTTGGCCGAAAGAGCAGATTAAATTTAATAAACTACATCTGTTCATACTACAGTACAGTCGAACAAATGAATTGTTTTACAGGAAATCGTCAAATTCATCTTTCTACTACACTCACAATATTTTATTTTCTTATCTCGAGCACGTACGTATGCCTGGTACCTACGTACTAAAGATAAAAAAATAAAATAAATAAATAAATTGTTAGTGTAGTAGAAAGAGGAATATTTTTGCCTGTAAACCAATTAACTTGTATGACCGTACTTCCATCGTTCTATTATTGTCACAAGTCATGTCATTATGTCATCTTAATGCAGCCAGTCTCATCAAATGTGTTTAATCCATTATTATCAGTGTTTTATTTTCGCTGCATGCTAAATATTATTTTGCGTTATGTGGTTACTAGCGCCTGAAGGCGTTCCGAACATGTTTTCGCCGACGCACGCGCCGCGCACCCCACTGCGAGCCCCCGCGCCGCCACACGCTCCGCCCATGGGACATGCGGCCCCCGCGCCGCAGATGTGCGGCCCACACTCGGGGCCTATGGCCGGGCCGCAGATGGTGGGGGCCCAGTCACCTCTAGGAGGAGGCATGGGTCAAGGACAGATGTCTTCGCCTCGCCTGGCAGCGGCGCCCACGATGTCGCCAGCTACCCCTCAGATGCCTTCAATGAACAGGCCGATGTCTCTGCCGAGTCCGCAACAGATGGCGATGGCTCAGCAACGCGCGGTGGCTCCGAAGCTTGAGCCGCCCGATACGATGGACGCGCGCGCTATGTGGCTGCCTAAACGAATGAACCATTGTAAGCTTTATTCTTTTGATTTGCACTGTATGTTAATTTTGATTCACATTTTTTTTCTTAATTATTGTTTTTTTACGTTAGCCAAGGTCAATAGTTATTATTTATGGCAATTTAATACCGCTGCGTGTGTTCTAGCTGCAATGCCAGTCACTATGTCTCCTGGCGCCACCACTCCGCTGATTGATGGCTCAAACACTACTTTCTTCACTTCGGAACAGACTTCCAATGATTCTACACAGCTGACGCAAACTTTGTCAAGTAAGTTTACATTAAATTAATGTAATATTATGTAGGTTTTTTTTTTTCGGGCGTGCTTGACACAGTAACCCTAAAGGCCTGCAAGGAATTTTTATGTAACGCAGCATAATACACCTCTTAAAGAAGTTATGATGTTAAGGTATTTTATTTGACGGCTTCGATGCAGCAAGCCCCCTGAGGAGCCCAAACAAAAACTGCGTGCTGCGGAGCCGAATACCTCGGTGTATATTTCCACTACACTACCGACGCGGAAGACATCGTGAAGTAGCCGAGACTGCAGCTTCTGGAGTCGCATCGCAACGTCAACTTAAAACGTTTGTGGTGCACATACCAACTTGCTACCTACATCATGTGATGGAAGAAAACTTTTGGCCACAGAATGTGGTATTCCGCCGCTTTCGCGGACACGTGCCACCGGAACGCACAAAGACTTAGTGCAACGTAGTTTTAAGTTTTATTTAATAACACATTTTTTAATATTGACCTCAGAATAAATGGTTTATTATTATAAAAATCCCTTGCCGTGCCCAGCCGCCAGTCGGGGCTGGCCCTAACTTTGGTTGCTAGTTCAAATTTCGTAAGGCACAACTATGCCCTTACGCGGCGTCTTACGTAGCTTGATATTTTCGCGCGAAATGGGTGCGGTACCGTGGTTTCTCTTCTGTAATAATTTCGGAAGTAGAAATATTAATTACGTCTATACAAGAACTTCCTATGTTATGGGATAAATGGAACAAAAAATATCTCTACCGTTTATTATCGTACCACGAATGGGACGCGCGGCGGGCGGTTCGCGCGCATGTAGGACAGAGTCGCCGCTTCGCGTGTCACCGCATCGGATCGCTTCGCAATCGCGTTTGCTTTGAACCGTCCACGTGAGACGCCGCGTTACGGCTTCTAATAAAACTATGCCTGTCTTCAGATACCCACGCAGCCGGCACGGTATCTCCTGGTTCCGGCGAAAGTTCCCAACAGAACGGATTCACGACTGACGGCAGCCCCAGGCCGCAACCTAGCCCCTTGCCTCGCACGCAACATCAGCAGCAACAAGGTATAGGTATTAATATTATATTGTGTTATCTAAGAACTTAGAAAGATAAGAATACTGATAAAGATACAATTAACCAATAATTCTAAGACACGACTTCTCTAAAAAAACACTTAATTTCAGCCCTGAATACACGATACATTTTCCTGTAAAATTACATTTTTTGTTGCTTTGAAATTAATATTATCATCATCTGCCTAGCCTTCTCCCAACTATATTGGGGTCGGCTTCCAGTATAACCGGATGCAGCTGAATACCAGTGTTTTACATGGAGCGACTGCCTATCGGACCTCCACAACCCAGATACTGGGTAACACGGTACCCCTTGGTAAGACTGGTTGTCAGACTTTCTGGCTTCTGACTACCTGTGTACGACTGCCAAAGATCTACAAATGACAGCCGGGACCAACGGCTTTACGTGCTTTCCGAGGCACGGAGGGAACTCGGCATGAAAGGGATGGTCACCCATCCACAGACCGAACGTGGCTAGCGTAGCTTAACCTTTGACCGATCGATCTGTACGACTTTAACTTAGCCACGAGCTCCACGAGCTTTGAAATCAATATATAGTTAGTCAATTGAATTGGCCATTAAATGACGTCATATTTTACTATTTCCATACAAAATCCTAGGGGAATGAAGTACAGCTAATAATTCCAAGACACGACCTCGCTAAAAACCACTTTAGTGAGTTGTTAATCCCTAGCAACCGAGTTTTGAGGAAAATTTGTACAGTTTAGCACTGAAGTAGATATAATCTTCAGATTAACATTTTTCGGGTTTGAGGAGCTCGTGGCTAAGTTAAAGTCGTACAGATCGATCGGTCAAAGGTTAAGCTACGCTAGCCGCTGTCGGTCTGTGGATGGGTGACCACTCCTTTCATACCGAGTTCCCTCCGTGCCTCGGAAAGCCGTTGGTCCCGGCTGTCATTCGTAGATCTTTGGCAGTCGTAATCAGTGGCGTGCCTAGGGGTCAAAGTTAGGGCAAGCCCAACAGATTCCAGAATAAAAACCCGATTATTTTCTTCAAAATTCGTCGTGCCGCAAAATCGCACACTTATTATAAAAACAAAATATATTATATTATTGTGCTCATTTTAATGGTAACAGAAACACATTTTTTATTTAAGAGCCATCTATTAACGTGAGCGGCGCAACGGTGCTCTTCGAGATCGACTTACGAACGGCCAATAGATGGCGCAGAAATAATTTATTGGTCTTTCTATCGCATTGTACTAACATGTTGGAAAATGTTAATCTTTAAAATTACTTACTTACAATGTGAGCAGCCATAATAACTCTTCATTCCTCGCTTTTTGACTACTAATGAAAAACAACAAAGCCCACTGAAGGCACACACTAGATTGATTTACAAATAGGTATTAAGTAGGTATCAGTGTTCTTATCATTTGTTTATAGGTATGAAAGAAGCCTTCCTACAATCCAAGGAGTTTTGTAAGCTGCTTGTACCTATGCTGTATTTTGATTTATGGGAAATATTCAAATTAAGAGTAGGCTTAGGTACCTAAAGTAACGAAATGATATTTGTCTACTTATTTATATAAAATTCAAAAGAAATATCTTTGCGAGTAACGATTGCACACAGCCAATTCCATGCTTTCCCGAATTTATATTACAAGAAATATTATTCACAAAGGAATGTAATCACATACGTTAAAACAACTACCTAGTAAAGGTAAATACATAATATTTAAATAGCGGATAATTAAAAAATATATCAAAAACAATATAGGTACTTATAACAACAAACGAGAAGAGCTCAAAACAGAATTTGAACTAATTTGAAAATGTATCACTTTATCGAAATAGGTACACAACTTCGCGCCACACAAAATTTCACTCGTAAACAAATATTGATATCTATTGCATCTTGCACTATGACATATGCCCGGCTTTTATTTTCATACATTTCGGCTTGATTTCGGCGGTCGTTGTGCGAAGAGTACATACACAATTTGTATGCAAAACTACCAGATCCCAAAAGCCACATAAGAAGCCTATGAGTGCGACCGAGATAGCAATATACCCTCAGTCACACGGCAAGATATGTGACGTTGCGCGTTGCGTGAATGAATGATTGCGGTCAATAACGATCGAGTAGCATCGACCATCACGCGCGCTGGATTACGCGCGGAATTTAAAATGTTTATTGTTGTCAATTCTTATGAGATTCAATACCTACTTAGAGATATTTTATTTTTGTGCTTTCTATACATATATTTATCGTCTCGCATTATGGAATGTAAGCCCGGCTTGAAGGCTTGTATGGAAGGCACGCCACTGGTCGTAATGGGTAGTCAGAAGCCAGAAAGCCTGACAACCAGTCTTACCAAGGGGTATCATGTTACCCAGTAACTGGGTTATGGAGGTCTGACAGGCAGTCGCTCCATGTAAAACACTGGTATTCAGCTGCATCTGGTTAGACTGGAAGCCGACCCCAATATAGTTGGGAAAAGGCTAGGCAGATAATGAACATTTTTCGGGTTTATTTTAAGGGGGTAAAAATATGTTGAAACATATAAAATATGTTGTATTAATTTATGATAATAGTGCCTAATGCGACAGGCATATCCGGTATAGTTGATAAGTTTTTAATATGTATTAGTTATTACTATTTAGGCTTTTTTTGTGTATTTTATCTACAAGCTTCAGTTGCCTCATAATATAATAATTATCAATGTTTAAAACAAATTCTTACAGAATTTGTTTTAAACATTGATAATTATATATTAAGATGCAAAATGGGAAATAAATAAATAATACTCGTCGTTTTCTTTAGGTACTTGGACGGGCAACAACACTCTGACATACACACAGAGCCTGGCGCCTCCCCCCGCCGCGCCGCCCGTACCTCTGGATGCGCCACCACATCATCATTACTGTAAGTTAACCATCAACATCTCATTCCGAGAAATTGACTGACTTATGGCCAAATTCTCAATCGCTGCTCAATTTTAAGTTGCCGTTAAGTCTCGTACTGCCACAGTAATAATAATAATAATTATTATAATATGCAGTAGGGTATATAATTATGTATGTAGGGGACATTTCACACATGGCCATCTGACCCCAAACTAGGGATATCCTGTGCTATGGGTGTCAGACAGCTTATATACATACACAAATACATTTTAAATACATACATATTATATAGATAAACAGCACCCAGACATAAGGCAAACACAAGTGCTCATAACACAAATATTTACCCAAGGCGGGAATCGAACCCGCAACACGCTGCGCAGCAGTTAACCGCTCAGCCACTGCGCTAACCGTGTCGTCTACTACAGTCACTTTGACTTAGAGTGATAGAGACAGCATGAGACTTAATCATCTTAAAATTAAGTATTCACAACACTCACCAGCTTAGCTATTTTTAAATGACAGCCCAAACCAGGGAGTTTTATGAATTTCTGTTGTTGTGTCGACACGATTAGCAAGTTTTATATCCGTCTATTGCTAATCCGGGCTAGAATAGCACCCACCCATTTCATCCCGAGTGTGTCGTAGAATGCGACTAAGGGAAAATTTGGAAGTCGGGCAGCAGCGGCTTCCGTGTACTTAGTAACGTCACCAAGACCCCTGCCAAGCGTGGAGCTTATGGCAACCCCCCCCTTTTATGGGGGAGGCCTTTGTTCTACAGTGAACATCTTTCGGCTGATGATGATGATATCAGTCTATTGGTTATCAGAGCATCAAAACTGACATATCAAAGAAAATATATTTAAATGGTTTCTGCCCGCGATTTCGTCCGCGTAGTGGTCATGTACGATGGAACATATCCTATGACACTCGGGAACAGTGTAGCATTCCATCAGTGAAAGAATTTTGTAATCGACTTAGTACTTTCATAGATTACAGGTCATTACACCTACTCAACGTCGACTCCACTCCAACTCAACTCACAGTATGGCATTGAAATGTAAGCTTTATTTCGTGTTACATACGAGTGAATTTTTCAACACATCAATAGGTGAACAACGCATGGACCACGCGTCGTAGACTTTCAACTTTGTGTTGAAAAAATTACTCGTGTGTAACACGAAATAAAGCTTACACTTCAATGGCGTTCTGTGAGTTGAGTTGGAGTGGTGTCGACGTTGAGTTGGTGTAATGTGCTACAAGCTTTACTGTTGTAAACAATAAATAAAAAAGAACAAACTTCATCTATACTAATGTAATAAAGCTAAACCCTCCTATTTATAAACGCGGAGTAAAGTTACACCACCGTTAATCGTCGGTTTAACTATACATTTTTCGAGGAATACGCTTGGTGTAACTTTATTCCGGGTTTATTAATAGGAGGGATAGAAGATTTTGTTTGTGTGAACGCGCTAATCTCCGTAACTACAGGTCCGATTCTAAAAATTCTTTCGCCAATTGGAAGCTACGGCATCACTGAGTGCTATAGGCTATATTTTATTATAAAAAAATTAAGGATCCGTAAGGAAAATCGAGCGAACGAAGTCACGGGGAAAGTGCTAATTTCTTTATAATATTTGTATAGTACCTCAAGATTATCAAAATATCTGAAAAATATCTTCAACAAAATACAAACAAAAATAGCATTTATTGTGCGAACTGCCGGACTGTAGAATTCACTGCCCGCCTCTCTGTTCCCTGATAAGTATAATCTGGGTATTTTCAAGGCTCGAGTGAACCGGTTCATCCTAGGCAAGCGTGTTCCACCTTAGGCCGCATCATCACTTAGATCAGGTGAATTGCGGTCAAACGCAAGCCTACTTGAATATAAGAAGCAAGGAAGAAGAGTATATTAAAGACGATGAACCTATTTCAGACAATGGCAACCCAGGTGGCCTCCTATCGAGCCAGCCGGCGCCGGAGTACTGGTGCTCGGTTGCGTACTTCGAGCTGGACACGCAGGTCGGCGAGACCTTCAAGGTCCCGTCCAGTCGACCCAACGTTACCGTGAGTATGATATCTTCTGTAGATTCTCATTGAGAAGAGAGAGACACGAAAAGCGACTTAGTTTAATACTGTTTATAGATTCAAACCTCATAAAAATGCGATGGTAGTTAGATTTTTATTTTTTTAAAGAATCATGACAGGTATTGTACAAAAAAAATTAAGATGTTTAGGGAACTTGAAATTCTGATTCTTATATTCTTGGGCACCTAAAGAGTATCTTCAGGCATTTACAATATTTTTAAATCCCCTGCAAAAAAAATTTAATAGATTAACGAAAAGCTTATTATTTCAGAACGAAACGGCGACTGACAGTAACAGTGACACTGACAGCCGCCGTTTCGCAGTTCTTACACTGAAATTGCTTCGTTTTATGGGAAATAATATCACAAATAAAGATTATTTTTTTCCACACAGTTGTCACATCACTTGTCTGCAAATTTTATACATCCGTTAACGTCGCTTGTCACTTTCTTTTTTTATTAACAAAGTGGGCATCGAGACGAAACGAAAAAGTGTTATTTTTATTTCGTAATATTTTAATTATGCGGGGGTTTAAAAATATGCTAAGTATATCAATCTACTCCTGGTAATGTATTCTTCACATTGGAAAATATTTTAAACCCTCTAAATTATTTTATTTTTTTCATACAAATGAATGTATGTACCTCGCCATGATTCTTTCTTAATAATTAAATAAATTGAGTCAAACTAATTAAAAAATTGGATTAGGTGACAATAGGAAGCAATAACAGTTAACTGTTAACTGTTAACTTTGGGACCTACATTTAAATGTAGGTCCTAAAGTTATACTTCGAATTTATTTGAAATTATTCTTTTGTAAATAGTAAACTATGTCGCTTTTCATGTCTCTCTCTTTGGCCGCTTAGTTCTTTAAAACAACACCATTATTTTTATCCTTAATGTATTATTTGGCTTTAATTTATTTATGAAACCACCTGTCAGATCGTGGCATGTTCGCCATTTTGAGTACCAGCTATAGATTGCACTAAGGTTCACATTAGTATAAAGCGCATCAAGACGCGTATTTTTTTTTATTTGGGCCCGTCAATGGTCTTGTTACGTCAATGGGAAGAAGTCATGATAAGTAAATTTGCTGTCAACTTATTAGCTGAATGTCATTGAATGAATAAAATGTACTTATTTTCAGGTTGATGGCTACGTGGATCCATCTGGTGGCAACAGATTCTGTTTAGGAGCCCTCAGTAACGTTCACAGGACAGAGCAGAGTGAGCGCGCTAGGTATGTATTGTTATCACTATTACCTAATTATTCCTATAACTTCCCGTGGGTGTCAAAAGAGGCGACTAAGGGACTTACCAGAGAATGGGCAGCAGCGTTCTCTGTGCCTTTGTGACAACCATACTGCGATCGCCAACCTGCCTGTCAAGTGTGGCGAGTATGGCAAAACATCCCCTTGGGGAGGCCTATGTCCAGCAGTGGACGTCTTTCGGCTGAAATGATGAATGATGACCTAATTATCTATACTAATATTATAAAGCTGAAGAGTTTGTTTGTTTGTTTGGTTGAACGCGCTAATCTCAGGATCTACTGGCTCGAATTGAAAAAATCTTTTTGTGTTGGATAGTCCGTTTATCGAGGAAGGCTATAGGCCCAGGGAAAACCGGGTCCGGTCGCTACGTATTAATATTATTAGCGAATTGAAAATTAATCTGGTTTTCGGGACTAAACTAAAGTGTTTTTTTTTTTAGGGAAGCTGAGTCTGCATTTATTAGTGTTCACTACCCAACTATATCGTACACGGTTATAAAACAACCATTTCTCTTCCAGACTACATATCGGCAAAGGAGTTCAATTAGACCTTCGCGGTGAAGGCGACGTCTGGCTTCGTTGTTTGTCGGACCACTCGGTGTTCGTGCAGTCGTACTACCTGGACCGAGAGGCGGGCCGCGCGCCCGGAGACGCCGTGCACAAGATATACCCCTCCGCCTGCATCAAGGTAATGGAAAAACTACTCTTTCCCTATGAGTTAAGGCTGAAATTATGGTGCCAGGTTGTATATTCCATAAGAGCTCTTTATTTGTTCTATATTGATCCGTTATCCTAAAGGATTTTTGCAGTTGTCCAACGCGCTGGCCCTAAAGTTTAGGACAGGCGCATTGAACAACTGCAAAATTGCAAAGGAATAACCTAAGCATTTATGCAGTTGTTTATGCTTTTAACGATATTCAAGAAGCAGATGCTTTACTCTTTCAAATTTTTTACATACTTTTGTACTTCTACAAATCGAGATAAATTAATATATTTCTTTTTACCGAATTTAAGTGGACTAGCCAAGTACGTAGGAGATATAGTAATGCACAAGTGTGTCCGATAACACTATTCTCTCCTTCTTTCTTCATTCTCATACTCCTGTGGGACGGCCATTCAACGCAGGTCCAACGGCTTTACGTGCTTTGTCGAGGTCACGGGGGTGTCAAACCAGCATCCAAACTACACATCTAATCTCTCATCTAACATCACCAACTCATTCCGATCTGCTACTATTCCTAATAGAAAACCAAATAACACTGCTCGACCTGGGAATCGAGCACAGAAGATCACGCTCAGCAGTCGCGCTTGTGATCACAAGACCAGCGGGGCAGTTAATATTAACAAGAGCGCATCTATTCTATTGTCTGTCTACTTGTTCTGTTCTCGTAATTATCAGTGGAACCATTGCTATTGGCCTTCTTTTATTATAAAAACTTTTACTATCTGTGTTTTTAGAAAAAATAAAATTAAATAAATCATCATCATCGGCCTTTACCAATTATTTTGGGGTCGGTTTTCAGTCTAATCGTGTGTTCTAGTGTGTACTAGTGTTTTATATTGCCACTTTACATGGCGTATATATGTGCAAATATTCGCCTTATTTGGTTAGTACAAAATCGACTTTATGACGTTTGTATTATCCAAATAATAAAGTGTGCCTGGGAAGTATGTGCGGTTGATTCGAGCAATGTACAGTCGATGCAATACCCAAGTCCGGTCTACTGTGGGCACTACTGGCAGCTTCAATGTGGCCGTCGGCTTGCACCAAGGGTCGGCTCTCAGCCCTTACCTCTTTCTAGTTATAATGGACGCTTTGACGTCGGACATCCAGGAAGAGGCACCCTGGTGTATGCTGTTCGCCGATGACATTGTGCTGGTAGCCGAAAGTGGCCTAGAGGTCCAGAGCAGATTGGAGGTGTGGTGGCAAAGACTAGAGAGTGTTGGCCTGAAATTGAGCCGAACCAAAACTGAGTACTTGTTTTGCAATTTCGGCGGTCTCTCTAGTCCTGTGCCCATGTCTCTAGACGGAACGCCCATACCGACCTGCTTCGACTTTCGGTACCTCGGGTCGCTGGTCCAAGGGGATGGCGATGTAGACCGAGACGTAACGCACCGGATCAACGCAGGATGGATGAAATGGCGACAGGTCACTGGAACAACTTGTGACCCACGGATGCCCCTCAAGTTAAAGGGGAAAATCTACAAGTCCGTGATAAGACCTGTCGTACTGTATGGATCGGAATGTTGGGCCGTGAAGAAGATGGATGAAAAAAGATTGCACGTAGCGGAGATGAGAATGTTGAGATGGATGTGTGGAGTTACCAGAATGGATAAGGTGAGAAATGAATATATTAGAGGAAGTTTGAAAGTGGCGCCAGTGACAGAAAAGTTGAAAGGGAATCGTTTGTCTTGGTCCATACCAAGACAAACGATTCCCTTTCTTTTCTCTTCACATGCCCATGCATGTGTAGAGAAAAGACGAAACTCATGTGACCAAAAGAGCTATGAATATTAGTTTGGATGGATGGAGAGGGAGAGGAAGGCCAAAGAAAAGATGGATGGATTGTGTGAAGAATGATATGAATGAAAAGGGAGTCAATGAAAGCATGACGTTAGACAGGACGGAATGGAAGAAGAAAACATGTTGCGCCGACCCCAAGTAACATGGGATAAGGGCAGGAAAAAGAAGAAAGAAGAAGAAGACAATATATTTGCACAAATACGCCATGTGAATTGCCGGTATTACATGGAGCGACTGCTAGTCTGACGTCCACGATTCAGTTACTGGGTAACACGATACCCCTTGGTAAGACTGGTTGTCAGTCTTTCTGGCTTCTGACTACCCATTACGACTGTCAAAGATCCACGAATGAAAGCCGGGACCACCATCTTTACGTGGTTTCTGAGGCACGGAGGTGTCTCGGTATGAAATAAATTAAAATAAAGGCCTACTATTTACTTACTATATGGTAGGAGCCGTGTAGTGCCGGCCGTGAATAGCACAACCCCGTTTCTATCCGTGGACGTCGTAGAAGGCGACAGAGGATGTTGACCAGAGGATGGACAGCAGCGTCCTTCTGAGTACCATAACACCTGCGATTGCCAACATGCATCGGCTAAGCATGGCGATTACGGCTGAATCCTTCCTTGGGGAAACCTATGCCCAGCAGTAGGCGTCTAACGGTTGAAATGATGACATGATGATATTGTTACGGGCTGGGGTTCGCGATAAATGATTTACATCAAAGAAAAAACAAACATTTTATTTAAAAAGTCACGAACACAGACGTAATCAGTGATTTACAGAAATCACTTGATAAACACTTCGTGCGCAGTAGCCGCAATAGTCACAGTTTTCAGTTTCGCATCCAAAAACTAACTGACGCCACCGCCTGGCAGTCCGCTATTTATATGTGGTTTAGGTCATATTCGCGAACATTCTAGCAAATACGGGAATGGTCTAGCTAGAATGTTACAACACGACACTTAACCATCTTGAAAAATGTAGAATGGCCTCGTATGTTCCAGAATACCTGTAGTTCCGCTAATCGATAACAGATGGCGCTGGCGTGGCTTAGTTCTGCTATTCGATAATAGATGGCGCTAACAAGCGTAGTTCTGTTACTCGATAATAGGTGGCGCTAGACTGACGTTATTGGTAGTACGCCGACCTACGTAACAATATAGTAGGTAAGATCTCAGATTATGGAACAAAAGGCAGATAGACCGCGCGGAACACTGAGAGTGAAGCCAAAAAAGCAAATACAAATTCAAAAGCGAATACCCACAATCTCGTAATTGTATTCGCTTTTGAATTTGTATTTGTTTTATTTTTTAACGATGCGGCGTTTCGTGCTATCCTGACTCGTGCAAGTACAGCACGAAGCGTGTTGGTATTCGCTTTTAAATTTGTATTAGCTTTTTTGGCTTTACTCTCAATATTCCGCGTGGTTTATCTGCCTTTTGTTTCACAATCAGAGAGTAAGATGAACTAAACGCACCTTTATGTTCAACCCGCAGGTGTTCGACTTACGTCAGTGTCACCGTCAGATGCAGACGCAGGCCGCCACTGCACAGGCCGCAGCCGCCGCGCAAGCGGCAGCCGTAGCCGGACACATACAGCCGCAGCATCCCACCATGAACAAGTGTACGTAACTCACATAATGCACTGGGATTGTTGACCGCTCTGAAGGATTTGGGTCTTGATCGGGCCGTACTATCTACTTATATCTATGGACCGGTTCTGACTACGAAAAAAGCTCTTTTTTTTCTTACACTTACAAGCTAAGGCCATTTCCATAGATATGTTTCTATAGGCCGAAATATTTAGAATTAGTGACTGATCAAAACTGATGTTCAGAGCGGCCAAGAATTTGAACGCCAATGTAGTATCATCTATAGGCCGTAGTTTACTAGATTTCCTAAACATGCAGAATGCTTTTATCCTGCCGTTACGTAGTAATGCTTAATTACTGAAATTCAACAACATTAAATCAACCTCCCAATTCAGAAACGAATTATAATAAAAAAAATATTTACGAGTCATGTAGTGTAATATCGCACGCGCGCATTGCACATTTGCACAGATCAGCACATTTGCACAGATCAGCACATTTGTACAGATTAGCAATTTGCACATAGAAGCACATTTGCACAGATCAGCACCAGATCAATGCGACAGCAATATAATTCGTGCAAGGCGACGGAAAAGGTAGAACAATAATAACTCATTTGACGTTATATTCCTCAACGTTATTGTTATAACGTATAGAAGCAACAAAAATAAATGTAATCGGAATTTTGCAAAAACTAAATTGAAAACAGTATCCATGGAGTTTTTTGCTCATTCTTCTCCATAGAGACCTATTTACGTGTTGCAACAGGATTAAATTTTTCTAACTAACTGACCGACTCCTTGACAATTGAAAAGTGTCTGTAAATGGTTTAATCTTTTGAACGACACAGTCATGTATAGACAAGAAGTTTATAGATAAAAGTGGAGGCAACACTAAACACCCAAGTGAAACCAACTGTGGACAGACGCTCTCTTTCTGAATGCATACATAACATAAGATAAACAAAACACATATATCACTGTCTCGTTCTTATTTATGCATTTAGAAAGAGAGCGTCTGCTCACAGTTGGTTTCACTTATACTCCGTTCACAATAAGATTAGACATAATAATATATACAAACCTTTTTTACAGTCCGTTCAACCGATTTTGACTCGTTGGTGGCATGACAAATGGCATCTGCAGTAAACAGTTGTTATTGTAACCACTTTTTTTGCCTCTAATGTCATCCTTATGCCTACGGAATAGAAGTCAAAATCGGTTGAAGGGACTGTAAAAAAGGTTTGTGTTTATGTCTAATCTTATTGTGAACAGGGCATAGGTGTTAAGAGTGTTGCCTCCACTTTTATCTATAAGCTTCTTGTCTACAACAAACCAAAATGTGCTCAGTACGCCACGTCAGCAAGTCATGACTACATGACAGATAGAGAGATTGATATTCCATAGAGTATGCAACTCAGCTAGGCTTAATGTCGTGGCGTTCAAAATATTAACTTAACACTTAATTAACTTAGGCCGCATCATCACGTAAGATCAGGTGAATTGCGGTCAAACGCAAGCCTATTTGATAATAAAAAGAAAAAATAATAATAATTGAAATAAAGGTTTTGACTTTGAACGGGGTTTAGAAGTACCTGATCCATTATAACCGTGTCCGGTCCATGTGTGTCTGAAGTATCTAAGTGGCGCAGGTTTATCGGCAGCGGCGGGTATCGGTGTGGACGACCTGAGGCGGCTGTGCATCGTGCGACTGTCCTTTGTCAAGGGCTGGGGACCCGACTACCCTAGGACATCTATCAAGGAGACGCCTTGCTGGGTTGAGGTGCATCTGCATAGGTAATTATTATTTCATATTTATTTACTTTAGTGTAAAATAATGGGAAGTTTTATCAACCAACTTCTTAACGCTCAAAATCTGATATTGATATACCAATATGAACTTTTAGGAAACTGTGAACAGAAAATTACATTGAATAATCAACTTTATCATTGTTTTTGCATCCGTGTGAGCCAGATTCATAAACCTGGTTCGCACGGATGCAATGTAAATCAAATTAAACCTTCTAAAAAATAAACCTTCATCTTAAATTGCTCTATCTATTGATGAAAACCGCATTAAAATCTGTTGCGCAGTTTAAAAGATCTAAGCGTACAAACACGGTACATGTAAAGATAAAGATACCTTTAAATGCACATGGGGTCGTACGAGTATAATAGAGGGGACCCGAAAAACTGTTTCACATCTACCAATTGGTACTGAAAATAAAGTGAGTTATACAATGCCATCAGAATATCCTTTCATTCAGCTTGCTGCGCCGAGTTTAAAAGAGACTCGCAATCGATAATAGAGATTAATGCTAACTCCTACTCTGTTGGACAAAAAGGCTGAGGAATTTTGTTTAAACTACATAACATTGTTTTAAATTCATCCTCAGAGCCCTTCAACTCCTCGACGAGGTCCTGCACACGATGCCAATCGACGGCCCTCGTAGCACCATCGAGTAGGAGTTGATCGGCTTCTTTTGAGGCCTTCGAGCGACCGCGCGCGTCGCATCCCTAGCGACCCCCACACTAGTGCGTGACCAGGACGACTGTGTCGATAGAGTGTCGAAAAATAGTGATGTGATTGTATCGAGTGATTTGTGCGGGAGTGAGTGTGTGTCATACTACTTGTGTGTCACAGAAACGAAGAAGATGAGATAGAGATTTTGTTGCTGGAACTCTGAACTAATTGTGTTTTAGCTTTATGTAGTACTAGCATAAGTAGTATGCCATACTTTTCATTCTGAAAGAGTAAGATGCCATATGAATAGCATTTATTTAAGTCATTATTTTTAAACAAAAATTGTGATTACAAAATTACGTATTTGGCCTACGTCTTCCAAATTTATTTGTTGTTCGTCTTCCGGCACTAAAATTGTTTATTTCGTTTGGTTTTGGTAAAGAGATTGTTGGTTATTGAAAATATGTTTGCACAAGTTGTGGATGTGCATCGCTCGTTAAAAAGAGGTGAACTTATAATTTATGTCTTGTATCTTTTTGTACTAAAATTTAAGTAGTTGCAGTAAATAAGTTAAATATAATAGATATGTATGTAACAGTATTGAGATGGAACAAACTAAAGAAAATAAAAGGGATCTCAGTAAAATATTTTTCACAAATCCTAAATGAAGTTTTATAATAATGTAAGATATTAGTATTTATAAAAGAATAATATGAACGACGAATACAAACATTGTCATTGCTCAACCGAGGTGAAAATGAGTTCGTGATTATTTGTAAAAACAAACGAATTTTAGTAACAGCTATACCAAATTAAGGCATTTTTTTAAAGTAATAAATCCTAGTGTAGATGATATAAAACAAGACATAAATATGGTTCAACTTGAAAGAAGCCAAATGGGAATTAGCTTTCGTTAGAGATAAGCTGTCGCGTTGTTATAAGGTAGATTTAGAGTAATTTATGATATTTGTAATGATTACTAAAGAGGGCTGAGGCGTGCGGAGGGAAAGGCTGTATTTTTGTTAGCGTGATGTGTGCCTCATTAGAGGAATTGTATGAACACTTTTACAAATACACACATGCACTACATTCGCCTAAGTTCAACTATAAGCGCATATAGTGTGTGCGAGACACTTATTTCGTTATTTATTTAGTTCTAAAAATTACAAACGTTCATGCAATTTCGCTAAGTCTTTCGACGATCTGTGATGTGCTAACAAAACTTGTTGTATGCGTGCGCGCACGCGAAGTCGGATAATGTCGAGTTCTCACTATGAAAAGTGTGACTTTATTATTTTCGGTGAATGTCTACACTAGATGTAAGTTAAGAATAAAATGACATATTTTGTGTACGAGACATGTAAGTGGTTATAGATATTAAGGTTAGTAATGGTGTTTTTTTTAAAAGTAATTGAGATTTTTTTTTGTCCTTTGCTTAAGATTTGCTTTAATTACTATTACTTGGCAGATTAATAATTATCTTGTGTTGAATGATTTTATACAGTTACTGTTAGTGAACGTTAGTGTTTTTTGTCGATTTTTTGTTTTTTTTTTTATATTAAGATGAACACAATCGAAGTTTGTCGATGATAAAATAATATAGTGTTTATTATTTTAACTCTTAACAGAGAGAATATTTTGCTTGCAGTTTTCTTTTTACATAAAATAATCAGTTAATAATGTTCAATTTTACGAGTGATCATCACAAAATATATTATTTTTTGTTATTGCATATAACGGTTTATTTATGCGTCGGAATTTTACAATTTACAATTATTCATAATGTTACCAATGTCTTTGTAAAGATTCGGATTGTGCAAGTCTTGTAAATAGTACAATTTATTGAGAATATTTTTTACTATAATGTGAAGCGTGATTGCTCCCTAATTACAAAGAAAAGAAATCGCGAGACGGTACTTAGAATAAAACTATATTCATTAAAATTTTCTCTTAGAAGCTTCTCACAAAATAGTGTATCAAAAATACCTCTTTATAGTGATGAAAAGGATTCAAAGGGTTTTAGATGATACTAAATACGTGGTAAGTTTTTTAAATGATGTTGAAGTTTTGAAATACTAAAAGATATTTGTGAAATTCTACATAGGACAGTTATCGAGAGCTAAATGTTTGTACCTCTCGCCTATATTGTAAACCTTTGACTAACAGTTATTGGAGATATACCGAAGTTATCCAAAGTTTGAAGACTAATGTTTGTTGTTCCCATGAACATTAATAAACTATGGCTTTTGTAAATAAATGCGTCGTATTCTTGTTTAAAACAAGAATAACCGCCGAACGTTGTTGCGGCGATATCGTTGTGGTCCTATATCCCGTTGGAATGATTTTGATTAATTACAAGCGAATCTATGTTATTGTGATTAGCATAGTCTGCCAAGTTTGAACAAGATGGCATCTTAGTTTATATTAAGCGTTAGTATTTGAAAGAATGGCGAATTTTCTGCTTGCCTGTGGTAGTTTTTGCCCGTGATTGGACCGTTAATTTCACAATTCCGTAATAATTTGTTGGTAGCTAATGATGGTTGAAGAGCATGTTACGTGTTCGCGATTGAAAACAAAAACAATTTATGGTTTTATGAATAGGCAAGTTGAAATTATGCAATAATAATGACATTTAATATTAAAAAAATGAATAGTTTATTCAGTTAATCTTGTCATAATGTCCTCGCAATTTTACATAAGAATTTTGTGAATTCTAGTAATATTAAGTAACTGCCATGTATTTTTCACATTACACTGTTGTTTTTCACATACAAGCTGGTGTTTGTTGAACAAAGAGGGATGTAGAATGCACACCGTGTAACATAGCCTTAAGCGCATACTTAAGAGTGGAACTATGAAAGAAATGAATATAAAGGTTATTCCTCTAATCTTCGCTTTATTTTATTTTTGCTGTATCATGTACTAGCCCTACAAATCGATATCACTATGTCTGTATTCCCTCGCAAGAGGGCTCATGGAATGCAGGTCTGAGATGTTGTGTTTACTACGTTGGTACTGCCAGGTACCTATATAATTCTGGTATACTACGATCATCTGACTAGTCTTTTCCTATGCTGGTATCGGCTTCCAATCTAGCCGTATGCAGCTAAATATCAGTGTTATATCCACAACCCAGTTACTTGGTAGCAAGACAATGATCTAAGGATGATAGCCGAGACGTCGAAGTAAGTATAACAGATTTACTTTTTGTGGTCTAGGCCACGGCTTTACGTGTTTCCCGAGACCAGTAGCGGAACCTTTATATAAGACGAAAAACTGGGCTTGTACTAATAAGCATAACATGAGCTAATCAATAACTGAGCAACTAGCTGATCGTAAAAAATCTAACAGGCTTGCCCTAACCTTGACCCCTAGGTACGCCAGTGCCCGAGACACGTAAGAGTAGTTTGAAATGGATGGTAACCAATCCTTGGACTACCGCGGCAAGCGAAGCCAAGACCGATCGATCCATACGGTTTTTAGTTAGCTACAAACCCCTTAATTCCAGTAATACCATCGCCCATTAATTTTAAAACACAACATCTCTAAAATAACATTTAATTCCTGAAAACATGATGCGATTCTCCATAGAGATTGTATGGCAATATGTTGCTATGATGTCAATAATTTGACTTACTAAGTATTTAATACAAAGCAACTAAATATCTAATTTTACATTGCTTACTTTTGAATGCAAGAAACTTAACAATTATAAAACTATTATTTCTCACCACAGACTCAGGTAGTGAGGGGTTGGCTTCAAACAAGAATTTCCCGTGGGAAAGAAATGTCATCTTTCATTCGCCGAGTTCTTAGAAAGTATTTAACCCTAAACAGACTGCTTTGTCTAAAATTGTATCTTTCTACGAACGCAATATAACTTTTACGATTGTTCCAATGAACAGACTATCTTTTTGTTGATATTATTTATTCTCGAATGCCCTGCACTCTGCAATCACATGATTATTAATACTTGGCTAATTATATCTACGATTATTCATAGTACTACTGTCTGTATTTCAAACTATATTGTCCTTCCAAAAAAATGTCTTAAGTCATGAGAGGAAGCGGCAAAATATAATACATTTCTTATTTACACACTTGCACATGCCATTAACTGCGTAGCTGGGTGGGTTCGATTCCCAGGTCGGGTAAAGTGTTTTTTACCCGACTACGGCAAAGCCAAAGGAGGGTTATGATTTTGGCAGGCTATGTATGTATGTATGTACGTATGTTCATCTGTTCGCTCATAGCTCCGAAACTACTTATCAGAACTGAACAAATGAGGTATCGTTAGAAGCGTCTCGATCGTCCGCTGGTTAAAGGCTATATGAAGTGTCACCGAATCCAATGTAGCGCCCTCTGGCGGACAAAAAAACCAAGATAAAAAAAAAATATGAAGACAATCATACCGTGTTTGGTATCATTGAAAAGGTGTTCACTAGTACCTTTCAAATATATAATATTTAGTTGTGACTTATCAGAAATTATTTAAAAAAAGGAAAGATAAAAAAAAATTAAGATACGCATACCGTGTTTGGTATCATTGGAAAGGGGTTCACTAGTACCTTTTAAATATATAATACTTAGCTGTGACTTGTCACAAATGATTAAAAAAGAAACTACCTACTACTGGTATTTAAACTCCAAAATGGTTTAAATATAAAAATAAAGTTTAAAAACTAAAACCCGACCACAACAAAAAGTGATCTGAAAAGTACGAAACAAGAAAATATTTCACACAGATCTCAAGATATAGGTACAAAATGGTCAAGGTAAAGCCGTGGTTGCATGCCATTATAATTCATCGCACCCATATGGGACACAGGCATGCAACCACGGCTTTACCTTGACCATTTTGTGTCTATGTCTTGAGATCTGTGTGAAATATTTTCTTGTTTCGTACTTTTCAGATCACTTTTTGTTGTGGTCGGGTTTTAGTTTTTAAACTTCATTTTTTTGGGTTTTTCTTTTCAACATTTTATAGTAGCCCGGAGTTTTGAAGTTGAAGGCGTGAAACCCCCGTGGCTCGGCAAGCACGTTATAAAACCGTTGGAAAAAAAAGAAACTAAATGATAGTCGGAATCATTTGTTTTCTTTTTTTTTCTGCAGTACTGTTTCTATAGATTTTTGCAAGAGGTGAATATAAGTGGAGTCTATTTCTGTATGGCGTTAAAAATGTAACAATTACTGATATCACTCGTTGTTTTTTTATACACAAGGTCGTCATTTTTGGTCCTCAAAAACTCTGCGTTTGCGTGATGATCTGATTCGAATTTCTTGTCAGAATAAAGCATATTTTTCAAAAACCTGGAACTCGTAGCAGTTCTTTGTAAGAACTTAGAAGCCTGGAAGTTTGAAAACTGGTATCAGTTTAGAATTTCAGTAAGTAAGTACTCTTTACGTCAGAGTAGGTACAATGGCAATAGCTTCGTGTCTATCCCGACATGTGCATCTGGATACAGGGCTCAATTTTTTTAATCCTTGCGTAACTAAATAAGACTTACAGGGAAATTAGTAGCAACTTAAGCTTGGGCCCTCAATCCAGACGGGTTGTTCCGACTTGTTCCACTGCGCTCCAAATCCTATTGTTCTCATAATTGTAATATTGATACATTGATTCCACCGCGCTCCAAAAATGTTGAGTAGAGTGAGCAAAAAAATTAATTTAGCAAATTTAAAAAATGCATATCAAATTATGTTTATTCACTCAATCACAACGTCACATCTAGCAATAGTTTTACAATGCCATGATTCTACTCAGTTATTGGTTCGGTGTCTCCATAACAATTTCTGGATGTAAATTTCCATTGTCTAATCATTGGCCAACAAAGTAATCATAAACTTGGAAATATTTTTACTTTGTGGTGCTTCTGCCATGATTATCAAACATCAGCGTCATCAGTTACATCATGAATTCGCCAAAGCAGCTCATTTTGCAACAAACTACTTATGGTTTGCTTTTTATGCTGACTTTACTTGGTTCTTATATTTTTTAAATAATAAAATAGGTATGTAAAAAAAACTTGAAGCGCAGTGGAATGCATTCCTGGAGCTCAGTCACAACCCATACAGACGCGTGCATAAACGGGCTACTTATTATATCTTTGTACCCTACATATAGTCTACCCTACAAACTTTTCTTATTTCGTTCCGCAAGGATTTAAAAAAAGGACCCTCTATTCAGGTGCACGCTATCCCGACTTACAAAGATAGTAGGTCTAGTACCTGGTATTCTTCGTGTCGATGGCATGACCAGTGACGGATTAAGACTACTTGATGCCCTAAGCAATCCACGCCTGTGGGCCCCCCTATCCGTATGTCAACTAGAATCGGTCTTTAAACCTTTACCGCCTAAAAACATTAGTTTCATACAAAATAAGATGATGAGATGTAACGTACCTTAGAAGTGGACTAGGTGCGACAACAATAAAAACCAATTTAATTAATTTAATTCCCGCAAGATAGTAATCGGACTCTATGTATAATATCGATAAATTATCGAGCCTTTCTTGTATCATTTTTGTCCTCTTTCATTTTTTAATATTTTTAATTTTGAAAAAGAACGTTCCGCTGAGCAATTTGTAGTCATAAGCGATAAAAATATACGCAGGGCTGTTTCCACATTAGGTAAAGCTGATTCAATTTTATCATCAAGTATCATTTTATACAATTGTGCGTGTCTATGATGTAAACTTGTGCGAGCCGAATCACTGGGTCTGGAACTTATTTTACTTATGACATATGAATTAAACTGTTGAATTTCTGTTATTAATTCGGTGTTAAGGTCTTCTGGATATGTGTTTACTAGATTTGTACTGTGCTGACTGTATTCTGCAGTTTGATCGGGACACATAATTTTATCGGCATCGGGTATTTTATTCAAAAATGAGAATTAGGGTATTACACCCATTTTTGAAAAGTGTCTCAATGAAATTCTGTAGTGCTATTATGCCACCAAAAAAAACACAAAATTTTTATTCAATCGTTAGGTGCCATAAAAATGCATCTAAATTTTTAATTTTCAAATTTCGCGCGTAGTTTGACGAAAACGCCTCTTACTGGGCGCCATATTGCTCAGCGTAAATGACGTCAGTTCGTTTTGTATCAAATGAGCTCATATTAAATATGATAATTGTATATCATTTAAAAATAATTAAAAGTATATTTTGTAATAGGTGTAATAAGGAAAAAATTACGTTGGTTACGAAAATAATAAAAGTACAAAGCCTATATTACGCCAATTGGTTGACTGACAGTTGTCAATTTATTGTTTACACAGCCGTACGACGTAATAACATGGTCGCTACTGTTTCACGGTGTTTTATAACAGATTAAAAATACTGAAAACTTTGAATTGAATTTAAAATTTTGTTTTGTTATTTTATGAACTAAAACTTACATTTTCCGACTGCTTTATGCCTAAACTGTCTCAATAACATATTTATAGATTTTTTCTCGTATAGAGTAAAATACCCTATTGTCTGCTGTTTTTTTTGTATATCTCTCCTCTTTATCGCATCTCTGCATTTAATTTATTAATGATGCTTTAATAACACGTTATTTTGAATTGTTCTCTTGGGCTGAAACTTAATTCAGGAGCTGAACCATCGTTGGGCATTTTCTTTCTTCGTCTTTGACGGGTGTCTTTGTATACAACATCTGGTAGCTTTTCTTTTGCGCGGGCATCTAAAAAATCTAAGTCGCACCGCAATTTGTCTAAAAAACCCACGAGTGATTTGTAGAGATTAGCGAAAGTCTAAAGTAACTTCTGGGTCTTGTAATACCTTGCTGGCTTTTCGGAAGGTTTGCAAAATTTCGTTCCAAATGACCAACATGAGTGCGAACTCTAATTCTTGTAGTTTATTTGACAAATTAGCTGCTTCTCTTCTAGTTTCTCCTTTTTGCATGTCATCCACAGAAATGACGTCTAATGCATCTATAATTTTATTAGATGCCTGTGAAATAGCTGATGTGGCTTTAGCGTGTGCTTCCCATCTCGTTTCTGATAAAGATTTCAAAACACTTTCATTATCCAAATGATCTAATATGAAGATTATTAATAAAATAAAACAAGTTGATTCAACGATGGCTACCAGAGAACTGTATTTTTCATACATACAGTGTTACCAACACATTCAATACAAAAATACAGATTATAAGTAGGTAATCATTCATTTGATGTAACAGACTATTAATTACAACACCCCCACTACATCACATGAAACAGTGAAATAAATGTTTTTTATAAACTAACAAGTCCCATGATTTCGACACATTTGTAATGCTTTGTTGCACCAAGTGCTTTTGTGAGAACATCAGCTGGCATATCGTTAGTACACATATATTTAACATTTATAACATTATTACTGACAGCATCCCTTAGAAAATGATAACGGATGTCTATATGTTTACTTTTTCTATGTAAAGCATGATTAACAATAAATTTTTGAGCACTCTGACTATCATTGTATAGGATAATGGGACATACATCTTGATTAGTAACTTCAGACAACAGTACTCTTAAATACATGGACTCTTTACATGCCTCTGCCATTGACATGTATTCGGCTTCCATACTCGAAAGGGCCACAGTCCTTTGTTTTCTGCTTTCCCATGATATGACACCCTCTGACATCATAAAGCAATACCCTGTGTATGATTTCCGGTCAATAGCATTATTAGCCCAGTCGGCATCAGCAAATCCCAACAATTCTGAGTTTCCTTTTACATATCTTATACAACAATGTTTAGTCTTCTTTAAATATCTGAGAATACGTTTAGCATAATTCCAATGAGTGCTAGTGTGACAAGCATTGAACTGACTTAAAAAACTAACACTAAAGGCTATGTCAGGCCTTGTTAACACAGACAAATACATGAGACTTCCTATTAACTGTTGATATGGAATATTAGTATCATTAACATTATCATTTTTATCTATATTTAGTTTTAACTCCATAGGTGTACTAGCCTCTTTACAATTTAACATGTTAAATTTAATTAACAATTGATCAATGTATTGTTCCTGATCCAAAGTACAAACATTATTTTTACTATCAATATTTACTCTCATTCCCAAGCATTGCTTTACTTGTCCAAGATCTTTAATTTGAAATTTACAACTCAATACTGAAATTAAATTATCTGTCTCTACTTTACAATTTGAATACACAAAGAAATCGTCCACATACAACGCAATAATAATTTTAACATTATCATGAAATTTTGTGAATACACATGGTTCTATATCACTTCTTTTAAAGCCTAATTCTGTCAAACACTGATCAACTTTTTCATACCATGATCTTGACGACTGTTTCAGTCCGTAAATAGCTTTATTTAACTTAACAGTTTTCCTGTTATTATTACTATCTAAATCAATTTGTGGATAAGCCATATAAATCTCCTCTTTCAAAATACCATTCAAAAAAGCAGTCTTAACATCTAAGTGAGTTACATTTAAATCTAATTGTACAGAAAGTGCAAACAATAATCTTAAGGTACAGTGACGCACTACAGGTGAGAATGTCTCTTCATAGTCTATACCTGGTTTCTGGGTGAAGCCCTTTGCCACTAGACGAGCACGATATCGAACACTGTTAGCATTATCTAACTTTCTTTTATAAACCCATTTACACTGCACTAACGTTTTTCCTTGAGGCACTTCACTCACCACTACCCAGGCATCATTCTCTTCAAATGCCTGAAGTTCCTCTTCCATCGCAGCAACCCAATTGTCTTTGTCAGGGCCTCGTAGAGCTTGTTGGACACTAACTGGATCACTTTGATTCTCAACATTTGATTTCATGCACAAGTTTGAGTATCCATAACGCTGTGGTGGCCTCCTGATCCTCTTTGGTTCTTGCGGGGGTGGAATCTCGTCCACATTCTGCAATATAGAGTTATTAGCCTGGTCAGTATTATCCGTCTGGTTAGTATCATTTTCAGGTTCTGTACTAGTGACTATATCCACAGGCTCATCTATTTCACTCTTAACTTGTTGCGTTTCGGAGATTTCCCCCACTGAAACTGATATCTTATCATCTATGTTACTCTTCAAGTTTTCTTGGATTATGACATCCCTGCTCACAGACACACACTTCTTATTTGGGTCGTAAATCCTATAACCTTTGACGTTTTCAGCATAACCAACCAGAATATGTGGTTTAGACTTAGTATCCCACTTAAGTCTCTTTTGCTTAGGGATATGTACCATGACCTGACTCCCAAAAATCCGGATGTGACTGAGATCTGGTTTACTATTGGTCCAAAGCTCAAATGGTGTCATGTTCTGTAATCCCGATGCTGGGGACCTATTCCTAAGGTAAACAGCTGTATTTACGGCCTCAGCCCAAAAACTTTTGTCTAGTCCAGCATCAAACAACATGCAACGAGCCCTTTCTACCAAAGTTCTGTTCATACGTTCACTAATTGCATTTTGTTCTGGGGTATATGTGTTGGTCTTTTGATGCACTATACCAGCTTCAGCCAAGTGACAATCAAACAACGCATTACAGAATTCTAGACCATTATCTGTTCGAAATATTTTAATTTTCTTATTCTGTTGATTCTCAACTAAAGCTTTGAACTCTTTAAAATATTTAAACACTTGGTTCTTGGCCTTCAAAAAATAAACAAAGGTCATGCGTGTGTGGTCATCTACAAAAATGAGAAAATACCTGCAGCCTCCAATTGAAGTCACCTCCATGGGTCCACACACGTCTGCATGAATGATATTGAGTACTTCACTGCTCCTCGTGCTCACATGGTTGAACGGTGATCGTGACTGCTTCCCTTGACAGCACACAACACATGTACTTTTGTCAATAACTGCTTTATCCTTGAAGTCTATACCCACAACTACACCTTCTTTCATTTTATTAAGGTCACTACTATTCAAATGACCCATTCTTCGATGCCATAACTCGCTCTTCACACTGTCAGATATCGTAAACAAACAGTTGTGTCTCTCTTCTACATTAAGTTTGTAAACACCATCAACTAATCTGGCCTCTCCAACCAGTTGATTTCTACTGTTATAAATATAGCAACAATCTTTCTGAAAGTCAACTCTGTTTCCATTTTGTATCAATTTACTCACTGATATCAAGTTCGTAGCAACACTAGGCACACATAACACGTCCTTTACTGTGATAGTATTTTTGCTTTTCGACGTGATTGTAACAATATCAACATCACCCGAGCATAACACAGGCATCACTTCTCTATTTGCCGCTGTAATTTCCTTTATACTCGTGTTTTCTGACGTGTTCCGAATATTGTTTACGTTTGACGTGATATGTACACTCGCACCGGAATCCAAATACCAATCATTCCTTCTGAAGTTTCCGCTTAAAAATACGGCAGAAAACGCATTCGAATTGTTTGTTTTTGTATCTTGAACTTGTGTACATTTATTCTTGTAGTGCCCGATCTGTTTACAACGATAACACTTGATGACTTTATTTCTGCTGTTGTTGACATTAGACGTTTCGCCATCTTTGAACGAGTTTGCTGTTTTATTGAACGACTTCGATTTTTGATTGACATGCTGGCGCCCTCTAGAATATAATGCTGTTTCCGTCGAATCTTCACTTCCGGACATGTCTAATAATTTTGATTTTACGACATCCGCCGTAATGGCGATCCCCGAATGTTCGATGGCCATCAGCATTGGAAAATATTTTTCAGGCAATCCCGCTAGCATTAGACAGCCAATCCACTCATCATTCACCAAAAAACCAGTTCTTGATAATTTCTGCCCCGTTTCAATAATTTGAGTAATGTAACTTGTCATAGAATCGGAAGTTTCGAGACGTATTGATATTAAAGTCCTCAATAGTGTAATTCTTCTCGAAAAACCACAGTCGTCAAACATCTGTTGTAATTTTTGCCATAGCTCCTTAGTAGTGTTAGCACTCTTAATGTGGACATACAACGACGGATCTATAGTTAGGATCAACTTTGCTTTCGTCATGGCGTCCTCCGCAATGTTGGCGTCATCTCCTTCTTTCTTGAGAAAATTTAGCTTTCCTTCGAGTATTAACAGATTTTCGGCAGCAAACGCCCACTCACTATAATTTTCCCGACCTTTTAGTTTCGGCACATTTGCAATAAACGAGTTCGACGCCATCACACTTGCGGCGACGTTTTTTGTATAACCACGTTACCACGTGCAACTCAATGTCAAAGTTCACTACAGTGAATGCAATAACAACGCACGCAAACGTCCACTGTGCACTTACTATTCTTACGCTAACTGTTATAACTTTACAACGTTGACTGACTATAATAAATGGGTCTGGGCCCATAACCTATTAATAAAATAAAACAAGTTGATTCAACGATGGCTACCAGAGAACTGTATTTTTCATACATACAGTGTTACCAACACATTCAATACAAAAATACAGATTATAAGTAGGTAATCATTCATTTGATGTAACAGACTATTAATTACAACAAAGATAAACCAGAAATAAAATTGTATAGATTTTGGACTAATGAAAAAAATTTTACAGCTGCTAGGCAACAATCCACGTCGCTTCGACCTACTAAATTGAGAATGCATACCATTGTAACGCCCAGACATATTTGAAGCATTGTCATAAGACTGGCCTCTGCATTTTGAAAAATCTAATCCACAATGTTCTTCGAGGTATTGAAGAGTCTGCTTTGCCAGTTCATCTCCTGTGTGACGCGTTTCCAACTCAATAAATGTAAGAAATCGCTCTACTGGCTGCCCATCTTTTATATAGCGAATAACTACGCTGAGCTGGTCCATGTGCGTCAAATCCGGGGTAGAATCTACTGAAAGACTATAATATCTAGAATCTTTTATCTGCGATATAATATTACCATACACTTCTTGAGCCATTATCATAATCAACTCTTCGTTCGAATTTTGACTTTGAACATTATCAAAACAAAACAAAATAAAACTTTACGTACCTAAGCGAACACAATATTATGAACAGAACTTGAATTAATTGTCGACAAAAACACTCACACTAATTTGTGCTGAAACTATTGACTTACTTATTATTTATCAAATTAATTGTATTACGCATGCATAGAAGCCGGCCGGCGCAATTACTCATTTGATTGACACAGATTTGCGGAGGCGCCAGGCGGGGGGCCCGCGGGGAAGGGGTGGTTTGTGATTGGCTGATCGCAATTCCTGTGCATTCGAATTGCCGAAAGCACTAGCGGGCAGCGAATGGGCAAGCGGGAGCTGGGTTATGACTAGGTCGGACTCTATGTCAACTTAAAACGCGCGAATTTTCAAATTAGTCCTGGAATTTTTTTTTTGGTGTGATTTTTGATGACGTGAGAGAGACGTGATGCCCTAAGGACGGATTTTTTTTGTGCTTCTTCTGGTGCCCCCCCAGACGTGATGCCCTAGGCAATTGCTTAATTTGATTAAGGGTTAATCCGTCACTGGGCATGACAATACTTCCTGTTTACTCAAAACTTCGCTACATCGTAGAGGCCAAGCTATAGATCTACTTAGTAGTAAAAACATTACTCTCGGTCTCGTGATCGCACGCACGACTTCTTAGCATCGGGTCCTAGGATTGAACACAGATTGGGCATTGTTATTAAGTTTTTCAATTAAGAATTCCGTAGTAGCGGCCCGAGGTTTGAAAGTTGGTGGTATGGCATGGTAACAGCAGTTGAAAGTTGGTGGCGTCACACTCTCGTGTTTTGGCAAGCACGTATACCTGGCCGTTGGTCCTGCGCCTGATCGTTGAATTGCTGTCCCATCGGTGAGGAAAGAGCGAGTTTAATCACAATGGTGACTAACCAAATACACATTTGCTTAGTCTCTATTGAGATTGCCAACCTTGAACGAAATTCGTCCATCAAAATACCTTACTATAGGCCAGGTTGGTAAAATTCTTGTCAGAACACACATTCCTATAACCACTGATCTCTCCTATCTTATCCCACACCTCATCGTTGGTCACTTCACTATAAATACTGCGCGACTCACTCCCGCACATCGGCACCATTCCAACCAACCTCGGAATCAGTCTGTTTTTCCAACAGCGAAGACACAGCGACACGGTGTCATTTCGCAATAGTTATTAGCATTGATGGAGTATTGTATGAGACACAGTTTTTCGTATATAGGTACGTGAAATAGTGTTAAATGGCTATTTTCGTGAGTGACCTGCATTGGCTCTTAGATTTTTTTACGGTTTCATTGCTATACTTTAAAGTTGTTAGTAGGAAATAACTGAGGAAATATAATAATGATAGTTTGGCCTCTGTTTGTGTTATACATTACTAATATGTTGTAACTGTTATAAATAACACCGCTTCAGGTTATCGTCATCATCGACATTATAACCGAAAGACGTCCACTACTGGGCATAGGCCTCCCCTAATCGTGGGCACATAGACCGGACCTGTAACACCACCTGGGGCTATTGATTACCGAAGTCTGTGCCTAATAATATCACAGCTGTCAGCAGCAACGAGAACGGAGACACTAGCCCTAGATACCTACTCGTAAAATTCTCTATATCACCTACCAGATACTGAAGGTATCTGGTACTGACACCGTCAATCTACACCTGTACCTGTAGATATTAAAATTCCTTTGAAAAAGGGGATAGATAATCAGTTGATGACGTATTTGGTTTCTATCTACTCAAGGTTAAATATATGAGAAGGTTCCTAAAAGTCCCACTCTTGAACCACCGCTGAAACCCGAGCTCGCCTCACAATGAAAACTGTAAAGTATGGTCTTCTGAATCCAACAAATAGTTTAAATATTTCCGCACAGCAAGACAAGGTTTAAATATTTACAAGTGTATAGTCTGTGGAATGGCGTGAGGCGGGAATATTCCGAAATATTAGTTTTATTTTTAGCGTACGAGGCCGGCCCTGTTTACATGTTTTTCTCTTTACGATCGAGTTATTTCACAGCATCCCAACCGATTTCCATCGAATTTTATTTTTTTTGTTAATTTAAAATTTAACACTTTATTTGCGGTTGACAATTGTTTTGGAAATAGAATGATTAATGGAACGTTATTGTGTAAGATTTAAATACCTTCTTATCATATTGAACCACCATTCTCATCTCTACGTATTTCATCATCATCATCATCATTTCAGCCGAAAGACGTCCACTGCTGGACATAGGAGACGTATTTGACGAGATTATAATAATAAGGGTGAATTTGGAAATTGGAAGTGGATCTCATGTAAAAAAGGTGTTTTGTCATTGTATGACAGAAATAAATTAATAAATATTAGGCACATAATATGTCTCTAACGTTGAGTGTCACCAAACCAACATTAGGTAGGTTTAAATGTAAGGGATGACATGAATTTAAAGTGTCCGTTAAACTAATGTTGGTTTTGTGCAACTCAACGTAAATTGCTACATTTCTATGTATTATGTAAAAATCTCCCTCTTAGTCAGTGAATTGAGCTCGAGGTAAGCTGTCATCCCGCCTGATGCTAAGGACTGACTACACATCTCGGGTCGCTTCATATAAATTAACCGATGGAGACTTTTACAAAACAGCACAGCAGGTCACGTCCGTGTGGTGTCGGACGTAAAGAATAGCACTATCCCATATCTTCCCGTGGGTGTGGTAAGAGGCGACTAAGGGACTCACCAGAGAATGGGCAGCAGCGTTCTCTGTGCCTTTGTAACAACCATACTGCGATCGCCAACTCGCCTGCCAAGCGTGGCGATTACGGCAAGCCCCCCCCTTGGGGAGGCCGATGTCCAGCAGTGGACGTCTTTCGGCTGAAATGATGATGATGACAGCAGGTCACTTGCTTTCTGTGAAAATCTGTATTTATGAGGACCGAGGTTACTCCACTAACTCCGCTTAAAACGCAATCAGAACCCCAGATATTAAAGATATTCCCTCTTTAATGAGCATACGACAGATTAATTTAAGCAAAAAGAAAACTTGGCATAAGGCCGGGAAACAGTTAATGAAGACATTGGAGATTTTTTTACACACAATTATCAAGATCCCTTTTCTTGTCTCGAACTCATTTGTCATGGCCGTCAAAGAATTTCAACATTCTTCTCTACAGTAAGTACCTAGGTAGATTTCGAAGGTGTTGCGAAATAATCCGATCTTAAATTATAAATGCAAATTCTATTTTTGACTTCATCACGGCAAAGCTACTGAACCACTGGTAATTTTACTTAATAAATTACAACAATTAAGCCGATCTGAAAGAACATGCTCAAGCGCAGATCTCACTTTCAGCATATTAAGTAGATTTATAGCCATTTCATTACTTGGAACTTATTTTAAGCCGTGTGTAGTACCAACCCATTTCTACCTGTGGGTATCGTAGAAGGCGACAGAGGGATATTGACCAAGATGGGCAGCACCTGAGCACCGTCCTTTTGAGTACCATAACACCTACTGCGATCGCCAACATGCATCGGCCAAGCATGGGAATAACGACTGAATTCCCCCTCGGGGGAGACCTATGCCCAGCAGTGACCGTCTAAAGGTTGACATGATGATGATGATGATGAATTTAAAGCATGTTAAAGTTAGGTCTAGGTATACCTGGTCTAGAAACATCACGAAGAATATTATTTGATCTTGAAATGTTTTTCAGTTCAACCTTCGTCCAAAAGTCTTGTTATTTTCGTTTATGTCATACCTCGTCCTTGTCTCTTAAAACCTTGTGAACCACGAATAGATCGATACAGGTTTGCGCATGAGTCATCAGGTCACTTTGATATTGGCACACGGTATTTCCGATCCGTTTATACCGCAAATGAGTTTATATTAATTGAAGGTTTAACAAGTTTGTTTTTGCTTGAGTCACTTTTGCATTTTTGGAAAGAAATGTTTAAAAATTTTCATTCTGGAAATATTTTGGTTTGGTTTTAGCTAGATCATGGTGGCTATAATATACCTACTCCATTTAGTATTAAACAAAAAACGACCAAATAATTACAGTTTGGTTATATTGTTGAAATAACTGCATTATAGTCATCTTTCTTTAATGTAAATGGCAATGACTTATTATTATTATTATTAATAGACTTATTACATGCTAACATTGAAATAACCACGGAATAGATACAAACAAGTGAAAGTGCCCACGCAGCTATACGGCGTGTGTCACAATTATGCGGAAGATTTTTTAAAATAATAACAACCTTCGTCAGTTGATTTTGTAGAAACAACATTTTCAACTTTGACTAAAAGCTCATTTGCCATTCAAACAAAATTAAGACTTATTAAACGTTACGAAGCTTGTTTATTATTTTACATAATTTCTGCACAATTGTGACACATGCGTGATAGCTGGTGATAACAATAGCATTCTAGTCTAATGTTATAAAGAATGGAGTTGGCATAGTTACCGTGTTGTTGAGGAGTTAAACAAAACATAAACTATATTGAAACATTGGTTCATCTTAAGCTTTTGTCATTATTGTAAAGAATTAAAGACTTTACACTTTCCAAAACGAAAATCAACACGAAGAAGTAATAACTTTCAAATCGAAAGTCAACAGCCAATCAAATCACTTGACACGAGTTTAATTTTTTGTTCTAAAGACCTAACTAGAAACCCCTAGAAAGCATCAAAGCCTATGACAGAGGGCTTAGTCACCAAGTCCTAGCACTTAGTAGGAACAATTTGCGCATTGTGACAAGAGCTACTACGGGACACTGCTGCTTAAACAAGCACATGTCCAACCTGGAGCTAAGTGATACGCGCACCTGCAGACGCTGTAAGGAGGCTGATGAAACGCCACTTCATCTTCTGGGGTAATGCGCAGCAATAATTCACAAGCGCAACAACCATCTGGGCAAACACCTGTTAAGCCCGGATGAAATAATAGAGATTGCCCCAAAGCAGATCCTGCAGTTCATCACAGCTGCAGGGTTTGGTGGCGATCTCTAACCAACACAAGCGGCGATCACAATAGGTCAACCCTGGTCGAAGTGACACCATAGCTGCATTAAGATAATAATAATAAACCCCAAGAAAATAGGACATACGGTCTAGGAGGAAAAATATACGTACTTAACAATATTATTGATTGCTTCAATTTATGTGGGATGTGAAGTAATGTGTGTGTAGCCTAAATCAGGACTTAGGGTACATAACATGGAAACCCACATGAGCCATGTGGGTCTCTGGAATATTCAGTAGTCCATCGAAATTTCTCTTTTTGTGTAAGTCTCATCATCTTGTCCTTTGGAGCAGACTAGGTACTTACCTATCGTTAAAATTATGTCAGAGCATGTTAATTATGTAAATCTTTTACTGATTTCGATTTTAGACAATACTTATGTCAAAATATTAAACAGTCATTCACACGACAACTCTTTCAACGTTAGTCAACTCATTTTGAATATCAAATTATTCAATCAGATCTAACATGATTATTTCTGCATTTTCATATCAGTTTAGGTGCTAAGGTTATTGTTTTTCCAATCCTTCAAATTATCTCTACATGAATGAATGTTTACATTTCATCACATATAAAAACTCCCAGCAGTTTACTTATAGAAAAATGATTAATATAAAGATATGAGTAACTAGCCTAATTATAACATGTGATTTGCAAAACATTGGTAAGTGCGCGGGACTTCGACTGAAGCCCGTCTACTGGCGGGGCATCAGTGAAACTTTTCACGACTTTAGTGATGCGCTACTGCGCTAGTACTATTTCAACTGAATTGTCGATGAGAAAAAACCCAATTCGCAAAGATGCGTTTGGCAATTCTAAGCGTTAACAAACTTGTAGAATCCACAATTTCTTGTATTTTTGCTAGAGGAAAAAGACTCTTAGAAAATATTATTATGCACCTGCTTAAAAATAATAATGATAGAAAGAACAGAAAAAAGAGTGCAAATACTAATCACAAAGAACATCAAAATGTTCTATGTGATCGATGGTAGTATGTGTAAATATTATTAATCGGCGATGATGTCGTAAATAACTGCTCAATTAAGAAATCATCTTCTGAATCACTCTATTTACTAAGTTTGTATTACCTACTTTTCTATAAATAACCACGCTACGCTTCTTAGCGCTATTAGGAAAGCTCATTTGTTTTCGAATAACAAGTTCAAACATGAAACCGTGTTGTTTTTGTTAACCCCTACCTTCCAAGTCGACTTCATAACAATAGGGTAAAAAAACTTAAGTGGGGCAAAACCCGCAACCCGTCGAATGGCTAAACACAACGCCATAACGTTATTGTTCCTTCTCGTGCAGCTACGTTTTCTTGCACATATTTTTTAATCAATTTTATCGATATCGGCACTCGTCCAATCCCATCACTATTCGTTCGCTAGCGGATCGCGCGGGCGGCGTTCTATACTGGCCGAGCGGCCGGCATCACATCCGAACGAACGAACTGTCCCACTCGTGTGCCGTGTTTTCGAACCCTGCACTATCCTGTTACAACCCTATTCTGAAAAAAATATTCTTAAACCTTATACAAAGCCTTTTTGTTTAATATTTTGTGCTGTGCTGTCGGATATTGGATTTTTATAAAAGAAATTCAGGTGAGTCGAGACTTTTTATTATGTTTCATTTAAATGATTCTGTACCTAGTGTTATTTCTGTGTGTAAGTAGCGATGTTAAATAATTACGTGTTGGAAAACAGTAAAGTGAACAGTAAAATTGAAATTTTTCGCAGAGCTTTTTGCAATAAATAACATAACATTTGAACGTAGTCGAGGCTTTTCCTATAAACCAGTTAGGTAGCGATAAAATGGTTGATTATAAAGATAGTAGAAGATGTTTCAGCATTTAGTTTCAGTTGTGAGTTCAATAAGTTTTGTTGTCATGTGCCCCGATAATATTATAAGCCATAACCTGATAATGCAATACCTTTACTTTAAAACATTTACTACATAACTAAATGTGCGTTGTTTCAACCCATGTTACTTTCGGTGTAAGCAGAAAGCTTAGGTTTATAATGTGTTCAGAATCAGAGCACACTAAAAAGAAAATGTATTTCCTTGAATTCAATATTAGTTTTCTATTTATATAGCTCAATAAAATGTATAAATACTTCTCGTAGGCATGTGATTTAGATATCTACGTCACGATTGGCGTTAACACATGTACAATCATAAGTATCATAATCATGAGTGGTACATCGGTTAGAGGGCCTGCTTATGATTTAATAAGTTCTGATTAATCGTGTCAGATCGACGACTTTCTCTCCATCTTCCATTTTTGAATAAATGGAGCGCTGGGGGGCAATTCGAGTAACTTTTAGGAAACGATCGTATTCTAATCTCACTCTTAATCTGGTCAGATAAGGATTCAATTTAGCCCACATTATTGGCATTGGTCGTCGCTGAGGTAATACTGTTACTAGATTTGAATTGAGGTGATGAAACCAGTCCTTAGATTGTTTCTTTGTGTTTCTGCAGCGTGCTCCTCACAAATATCCTCAGTGGTGTTGAGGTGAAGATAAGGACTATTTTGCATGTCTTCGAGGTGTGTCCTCATTTTTATCGATACAAAAACGTTGTTATGAACATTCGGTCAACAAATGTTGGGATACTGAAAATGTCGGCCTTACTGACCGGTCAGAGACAAAATGGCCATAATTACAATACGGTCAACGTAACTTGGCGCGTCTGAAGTTAGCTGTTTGGCTGCGCAAGGGAACTTTTAGGAACGAAATTGTCTACTGCGCAGATAATCGGCTAACTTCAGACGCGCCAAGTTACGATGACCGTACTGTACAGTCAACAGCAAAAGTAGATGATCAAAATCAGAAATTCAATACTAATTTACTAACACTAATTTATATAATTTATTACTAGTTTATTTATTAAAAGTATGTGATTGTCACACACATAGTTTTAAATCACTTCGACGCCACACAGTTCTGACGCGAACTCCGTTCATTAGTATTGAATTTCTGATTTTGATCATCTACTTTTGCTGTTGACTGTACCACAGTTCATTGTTAATTGCACCCTCTCGGATGCGAGCAAATTGCTGGCTTCTATGCTAGGTCCATTTTCAAGTGTCAAAAAGTACTCACTTGCTTTTAGTGTGAATGCCTGGTATTAAAATGACGTTGGTTTGGTGACTTTGGGATCTCAGTCCATCATTTGACAAGACGTGTAGACTCACTGTTCTTGGTATTGCGGTTTTGACATAAGTAAATATATACCTACGGTGAACGCACATTTAATGATTTAAATCTTTGATTGCGACAAGGAAAAGGAAAAGACAGAAGGCCATTTCATTGAACGAGCTTTTAAGTTATGTCCACATTCAATCAGTGTTTAAGTTTACGTATAACGTAATAAACATACATCATATTTGTGTTATTAGTGGGGATTCCTTTAGGTTGCGTCTCCACCAGAGATGTGCGAAGATGTGTAGAATAGAATAGAATAGAATAAATTAGATCCACATTCAATCAGAGTTTAAGTTTACGTTTAACGTAATAAACATACATCATATTTGTGTTAATAGTACGGATTCCTTTAGGTTGCGTCTCCACCAGAGATGTGCGAAGATGTGTATAATAGAATAGAATAGAATAAATTATGTCCACATTCAATCAGTGTTTAAGTTTACGTATAACGTTATAAACATACATCATATTTGTGTTATTAGTAGGGATTCCTTTAGGTTGCGTCTCCACCAGAGATGTGCGAAGATGTGTAGAATAGAATAAATTATATCCACATTCAATCAGTGTTTAAGTTTACGTATAACGTAATAAACATACATCATATTTGTGTAATTAGTAGGGATTCCTTTAGATTGCGTCTCCACCAGAGACGTGCTAAGATGTGTAGAATAGAATAGAATAAATTATGTCCACATTCAATCAGTGTTTAAGTTTACGTATAACGTAATAAACATACATCATATTTGTGTTATTAGTAGGGATTTCTTTAGGTTGCGTCTCCACCAGAGATGTGTGAAGATGTGTTGAATAGAATAGAATAGAATAAATTATATCCACATTCAATCAGTGTTTAAGTTTACGTATAACGTAATAAACATACATCATATTTGTGTTATTAGTAGCGATTCCTTTAGGCTGCGTTTCCACCAGAGATGTGCCAGGATGTGTATAGCGAGGGATGTGTCGATGTGTGTGACAATGACCAATGACATCGCTTCATTGTCATAACTTGTACTAACCTAGCGCTGTAATTGGCTAGTTTCACACACATTCCTCGCTATACATCCTCACACATCTCTGGTGGAAACACAGCCTTATTGTATAACATTCTGTAGCTATGAGCGCAAAGTTGACCTTCCACCGTTGTATTATGCGTGAGCGCAGCTATGTAAGTTTTATGATGAGTAATAGACAGGTTGAAACATCGTTGGAACAAAGCTCTGACGCTACTGTAAATATAACATATTATCAAGGAGTAGGTATGACAGTTACAATGTAGGTACTTTAAGTCCTTTGATTGTGCTCGGTTAAGTGCTGAACAGCATCCTCCCATTTCCTAACAACATTGCAATGCTGATCACCATTCTATAATTCAACTCTACTAGCTTTTGCCCGCGGTTTCGCTCGCGTTAATTTAGAATTTAACAATGAATTCGGGTTTTCTAATATAATTTAATCACGATTCGAAAGACACGTGGTGTCATCTATTCATCATAAGAACGTTATTGTTAGTTTCCTTAGGATAGGTGCCCTATGTCCGTTTCTGTACACCAGACAACGTATATGTAAAATTTCAAGATGATCGGTTCAGTGGTTTAGGCGTGAAAAGGTAACAAACGAACAAACAATCATAACTTTCCCATTTATAATATTAGTTTGGGATTAGGTTGATAATTATAACAGTATTAAAGTGAATATTTATGACTGAACTTGAATAATTAAAATTAAGTTCCTACATTAATTTATTGTCGTTAATTTAATTTGTTGATTAAATAAATTAACTCTATACAAAGCTTTAGCTCTGCATTTGTTGTTTATTGAGTACAACATTAAATATGTTATTAGTGTAAGCCTACAAGAACATGATTAAATCTTTGTTAAATACCATCCTAGTACATAATTAGCAATTCGTCTATGCTACTTTACGATGAGTGTAATGACAATAATAAGCTTCATTTACTTTGTTGTTATTTACAGTACTTAAGTACCCGCAGTCATTGTTGTAGTTAAATGCCTTTTTCATCACTGAATCGCTACCGACCGTGGGAGGCCTACCGTCTTCCGGTTCGTGGTCGCCACTCAAGAAACTTTCTTCCCCATCAGTTATCAGTTCTTCGAGCGATGTGGCCTGCCCATTGCCACTTCAACTTAGTTCAGTTATGTCGGTGACCTTAGTTTTCCGGCAAATTTCCTCGTTCCAGACTTTATCGCCCAAAGAACCTCCAAGCATAGCTCTCTCCATATTCCTTTACTTAAAAACGTTAACAATCTAGTCGCAATTTCATATCAGCCAACAGTGGTGTGCCTAGGGGTCAAAGTTAGGGTCCGAAAGATGAGATAATGATTCAATACCTGCTTCATCATGTCAACCTTTAGACTCGCTATTCATAGGTCTCCCCCAAGGGGGGTTCAGCCGTAATCGCCATGCTTGTCCGAACAATGTTGACGGTCGCAGTAGGTGTTATGGTACTCAGAAGGATGCTGCAGCCCATCTTCTGGTCAATAGCCTATACCTACATAGAGATATTTTATTTTTGTGCTTTCTATGTTTTCTTTTATTGTCTCGCATTATTAATTGCAAGCCTGGCTTTTGGGCTTTAATGGAAGGCACGCGTGTGCAGCCACACAACTAATTTAAAAAATGTACGTACTCAAATTACCTACTGTAAGAGCTCAAACTTGCTGAGCCCTTACCGCACCGGATGTATGCATTTACTGTGTTAGAGGAGGTTGGAGGGATATTTCAATTAAAGAGGGATAGTGTTTTAACTCTGACAGCACTAGGCTAAACAATCCCTTGATATAAAAAAAGCTTTTTTACAAAAAAGACAACCGGCTTCAAATGATAAATAACTTCAGCACATAACACACATGCCTTTAGTTTTGGAAGTCGGTGGCTTTGTTCTGTTTGATGTTTTGTATTGCCACCGACTTCCGAAACTAAAGTCATGTGGGTTATGTGCTAAAGTTATTTATCACTTTTTAGATTTTGAAGGCGGTTGTCTTTTTTGTAAGAAAGCAATTTAGCTTTTTAGTACTTTCTTATCATGCAAATCCATTAAGTAACGCCAACACTGTCAAAACAGAGATTGAAATTACAAGGTTGGAGAACATTACAACATTATCCATGTTTATTTTTTTGCTTTCTAACGATTTTTTCAAAAAGTGCTGAATCAATTTCGATGGGGAACCAAAAATATGGGACCACCCTTGATGCATAGAGGTGGTCCCTCAAAATCGCTTTACATTTACCGGAGAAATCTCGTAACACATATACAAAAAAGAAAAAAAAAAACAATGTACAGACGAATTGAGAACCTTCTTCTTTTTGAAATCGGTTGAAAATAAGACTCACGTTCCAAATACGATAAACTTCTGGAACGAATCCAGAGTGTTTATACGAAACATTTACCTAGTCAATGATTTCGACCAGTATGCCATATGCATGCAACCTTTACAGTACAAATAGAAGCATATTTGACAGATTGAAGCTGAGATTATAATGAGAATGTTCCTAAAACTTAATAGCTAGCTATATTGCCCCTCTGAACTCTCATATCATTATAGAGATTACCAAATTATCTATGAAAATGCAGTTTTTAGAACTAATAATTCGTAAAAGGCATAAAAGCCTATTCAAACCTGAGCGATATTCGCTGCCGCTGTGGGTAGAGGTACATACCGCGCGGGTTTCGCTCAGGTATTTAGTATCAAGTATCGCGGCTAGAGCGACCTGAGCGATATTCGCTGTCGCTGTGGGTAGAGGTACATACCGCGCGCGAGCAGCGGCATGCATCCCGCCCCTCACTCCGCAAGCGGGGTTAACATGACAACAGTTACCAGATGCTGATGCTCTGCAGAAATTACAACGTGACTGACGTGTATATTCTTTGGCGACTCAGAAATGACTAACTGGCGAAAATTTCTTACCTCTCTGAGCGAAACTCGACTACCGCGCGTTATTCTACCCACGAGGATAGCGAAATCCGTTTTGGTGTGAACAGTAATATTACCGCATACCCACTGAGTTTTTTCTGCCGCAGACGGTAGCGAATACCGCTTAGGTCTGAACAGTAATATTACCGCATACCCACTGGGTTTTCTCTGCCGCAGACGGTAGCGAATACCGCTTAGGTCTGAACAGTAATATTACCGCATACCCACTGAGTTTTTTCTGCCGCAGACGGTAGCGAATACCGCTTAGGTCTGAACAGTAATATTACCGCATACCCACTGAGTTTTTTCTGCCGCAGACGGTAGCGAATACCGCTTAGGTCTGAACAGTAATATTACCGCATACCCACTGGGTTTTCTCTGCCGCAGACGGTAGCGAATACCGCTTAGGTCTGAATAGGCCTTTAGGTCGTCTTTTGTTTGATCTTTTAAGTTTGTTGACGAATAACGCCACCACACACCAGGGGCGGACAGTGAGTTTCTGGGGCCCTAGGCTAATACTGCTTAGAGCCCTGCTTAAAGAATCAACTAAGTAGTTGCCATTTTGTTAAAATACGGTTTTCGATAATGATGTTTACACTAGTTTTTATTTTTATATTCATAATATTGTCCATTATCTTCAATACGGGCTAGGGGCCCTATATATTCACAGGGCCCTGCGGCCCAAAAAGCCCTTATATAGATCCGCCTCTGCCACACACAGATAACTTAGAGTATACAATAGGTACGTCATCCAAGTGGGCGTTGTACGTACGTACATATATCATGATGCATCACAATATTGCAATTACATTTCAAAAACACTGATGTCCACTTCAAAACATCACCCCCGATGACAGAAACATTATAAATACTAGTTGTATAATGAGTTAATGACACATAAACACGTCATGTAAGCTCGGTACGAGTCGCGTCACATCGACTCGGATTTAGATGCGCGCGCGCAAACAGACATAAACAACAGCTTCCCAGAAAGTTTACAGATCATTGTGTTGGGATTTTACTATGGATAGATGCAATGGCTACCGATAGTGAATCGGTGATCGGTGTTTTGAGTAAAGTCGATTTGGAATTGGAAGTTATAGAATATCCTACATATTTTTCTGTTCGCAAAACCTCACATAATGTAGGGAATTGCAAATTATTTTTTCGCCACATAAAAGCTTGTCCTTTAGTAAAACTTAAATGGTCC
Organism: Charanyca ferruginea; assembly: GCA_947361185.1. NCBI lineage: Eukaryota > Metazoa > Arthropoda > Insecta > Lepidoptera > Noctuidae > Charanyca > Charanyca ferruginea. The sequence continues at coordinate 13,970,238 of OX376077.1, read as the reverse complement.
ACCTTCATGAGTACGTACCTACTATACTTTTAGTTTAAAGTACGCTCTGTATAATATACCGTTATCCCTACTAGCTAAGACTTCGTCTTCGTGGAACTCAAATATGGGAGTCGTTGTTAGAGCTTTCTATCACTGAACTAATTTTTGTAACCAGACAAATACTTCCAGGATTTTCATTTTTTTAAAGTTTGCACTAGTAATTTCTCCTGTGGCGTGTGTGCGTTTACAAACATATAAATTCACATACACAAATAGCCAGACCCGGAACAACTATCTGTAGCCCATATAAATATTTGTCGTCAATTACCTTTTACAAACAAAAAAAAATCTTAATAATATTATTATAGATTACGACAAAGGGTGTTAGGCATCACTAAGGGCGGGTTGCTTCAACTAACCATTACTGACCGGTAATTGTCAAACATGGCGCTAACTATCGTCAAATCAAAAAAATGGGTTGTTTCACAAAATTATACATCGAAAAGTTACTATTACTATAACCGACCAGTCATCGTATTTTTGAGTTGTCAAACAGCTACTTCAAACATCAAAATATTATGGAATCTCTTTTTGAATAACTTTAACTGACGGATTTTTATGTCATGAAACAACCCGTTACATTTAACGTACGTTAAACATCGCACGTCATGGTAACTTTTTAACCGTCCGTATGTAACGTTAACCGGCTGTTTGAAACAACCCGCCCTGTTAGACAGCCGGTACTCGTAATCGTCGAAGAGACATGAGGCTCATGTGAATTGTTAATAAGTGTTGAATAAATCGTGCGTTCATAATAATAGCGCGTTGGTTACAAAACTTTCCTCCTTCCATTAAATCCGTCAGCAAAGAGGTCTTGGCACAGGTGCATGTAATTAATAAAGTCGGCCATATTGCGACTGTAATAACCGTTTGCACCTGAAGTTTTCAGCTGTATTCGTGGTCAAACCGCTGATATTAAATATTGCGAAATTTCCTGTCATGTTTCGTTTCGCAAAGAAGATTATTCACAGAATCATTGTTAGGTAATGCTTAAGTTATTTGTGGAAAGATATGATCTTTAGAATTTATATATCTACGAGTGGTTCATAAACTGAAAAATATTCCTTAGCTTCCTAAATACTTTTACTTAAAGATTGTCAATGAATTCAAAGTCAAACAGTAGTTTTACTTTAAAATGAAATGGATACAAACAAGGCATTAGACTGAATTTAGATAAACTACCAAGCTTTATTGTTAATACATATCTACGTATAAAACACAGTAAAACACAGAACATCCGAATTTCACGATTTGAAGATAAATTAGCACAAGTATCTGAGCCATTTTTGGGCACAACGGTATTACGCAGGTTTGTGGAAGTCTAAACTTAAGGAAGTATTTTGTAACGTGTGTGGCTTCCATTATTAAGATAACTAAGGTTACCTTTTAAGATCAACTCAACCTAACATATAAAACAGAAGAAATTGGAAACGCAAAGGGTAAATACCATTAAATTGTCAGGTCAAAGCTAAATATTATATCAACCTATATTCATACTATCAGCTGCAAGTCTAGTTAAAAGTTTTATAGAAAGCGTATAGGTTATAATTATTCTATTTTTTTCAGCATAATCTTATACATAAAAAACTTCTGTGCGTGTGTGTGAAAGTGAACTCCTCCTAAACGGCGGGATCGATTTTGATGAATTTGTTAGTGTGTGTTCCAGTGGATTCGAGAATGGTTTAGATTCACAATTGGACCCGGAAGGTGGCGCTATAGTCAGGTTGCAGGACAACGTCTGCCAGGCCCGCTAGTTTCAGCATAATTATGTATTTGATATTTTGTTAAACAAATGAAAACTTTTAACACTATTGTACACATACATAAAACCTTTTGCCGCATGTATGGAAGATCAACACAGGACTGCTCCACCGATTTGACTGATTTTGGTTGTGTTCGTTTATTGTTAGGACGGGGTTTGAATGTAAGATATTTTCCCTTTAACTTCCGGGGCAGTGGGTATAGGGGCAGGGGTATATTTAGATGAAAATCTCACCAGTGTGAAACCGGAACGGGTTGCTCGTTTCATAATAAGAATTATTCTGCTGATCCTAAAGGCATTCGGTTAGTTAAATGTTTTTTCCTATGTTGTTCCACATGGCATACAGGGTAAACACCGTTATTCTTAAGACCAGTGATTTAGTTTTATTTATAAAACGTAAAATCAATTAAAAATTAGCAACCCTTTTTGATTCAAGAAAATCTACCTTTTACCACTAGAGCATGTTACCCTATAATAATATGTATCTACATATTAAGTATTTAGGTAACTAGGTAGGTATTTCCCGGTGTATTTCAAGCACATGACGAAATCAGGAACAAAAATTTACATACATTTATTTTCTTTTAAACAAATAAATTGTTTTCAAAATCAATTAACCGCAGATTGTTAACTATTTAATGACATGCTGTTGGCATTGCGTTGTCTATACCTTTCGTTAAACACATTTATTGAAAAAGAGTTACAAATTGAATATGATCAAATATTTGGGGCAAGATATGCTTAAATATAGAAGCACTTTGAGTGATAAACGTACCGAAGGCGTTATCCCAGATCATATCCAGCTTAGTAGGTAGATCTTTTTTTTACAAGATCTTTTTAGATTTTTTATTGTAAGTACTAACATTTTGGATCTTAGTTATCTGAATAAAAGAATTATTATTATTACAGTCTACTCGTGCACAACTTGTACACGAGTAGAGTGAATGAAAAGGCTAGCATGTAGGCAAGCCTTTTCATTCATTGGTAACAGGTCCTTTTGGAAATTTATAGAGGAGGCCTATGTCCAGCAGCGGACGTCGTACGGCTGATATGATGATCATCACTTCAGCTTACTAAAGGTCCACTGTTGGACATAAGCCTCTTCCATATGTTTATATTTATTATCAGCCTGTATTGCCCCACTAAAGGCAAAGGCCTCCCTTTCTCCTTTCCAACCCAAAGTCAAAGTCAAAGCATTTATTTCAATTAAACCATTTACAGGCACTTTTGAATTGTCAAGGAGTCGGTCAGTTAGACAGAAAGTTGAAGCTAGTTGCTCGTTCCAAAACGTAGGTAGGTCTCTATGGAGAAGAACGAGCAAGAAACTCCACGGACACTCTTTTAAAATCAGGTTTTTACAAAATACTGCTTACATTATTCTTGTTGCTTCTATATGTGAAAACAATGAAGGTAATCTAGAAATACAAAATATAAAAAATAATCAAGATAAAAACCATGGCAGTTAAGAGTTGACCAATCTCTACTGACAGCGCCCGTTCACGAACATGACGCGTGAATCAGCACCATTCAGCTCAACCATTTTAGAGGGAGCCGAATGACCCAACACACGCGCCACCACCAGCGAGACATTTGAGTGAGCATGACAAATCTCTCAACCGCCATGCTCATTTAAGTCAAACACATAATAATTTACTTAAAATATGGCTCCATGGTACTCACATTTACAAAATTGAAATAATGCTGCTAAATTATACAAAACTAAGGTTTCCAATGTTTCTAAAATGTCGAAAAAGTAATTAAAATATATATTTGTGTATAATAATAACGATACTCGTTACTCATGTCAATAAAAAAAAGGGGTAGGAAACAACATTCCTCCAATTAGGAAATTCCCTAAACTGCCTGTGGAGCAGGACCAGCATTTAGCCAAGCATTTTTATCATTGATGTAGTCTTCTAATTTATAATATGCTTGTCTACACAGTGTGCGTTTAATACATGTTTTAAATTGTCTTTCATTTAGTTGAAGAATATCAAGAGGTATTTTATTATAAAATTTTACACAGTACCCCATAAAAGAAGTATGAACTTTTGACAATCTGAATCTTGGCTGATCTAATTTGTTCCTATTTCTAGTATAAACACAATGTCTGTCACTTATTTTATTAAAAAGATGAAGGTTTTTTCGAACATGCATAATGTTTTCATATATGTATTGACAAGGTACCGTCAAGATGTTAATCTGTTTAAACAATTCTCTTAGAGACTCGCGACTGCTGAGATTATAGATGGCTCTGACTCTGACCCTCTCTGTCTAGAGTTTGTGTGCACTAATCCCTCCTGTAAGCGTTAAGCTCATCCCGCCATCTTTGCCTTGGCCTTCGCCTCTACGACGAAGCTGGACATTTTCCGCGACTCACATTTCCGTGGGGATGTCCGCGCCATGGAAGAGGCTGTGGGTGGCCATATAGCTTCTTCCATGGAGCGCCCATTTTCCGGTCATCTGTCTTTCGTGTGCACCACCCACCGGCTATATGATGATGGTAAAACATGTTGTTTATTTTGCAATTAATACTACACCTTACATTTTACACGTGTATTTTCATGTAACACAAATAAAACATCTTTTAGTTCTGAAATTATTTCAGGTTACCGCTACGATATATATATTCCTATATCCGGAATATCTAACAACCTTCTAGCAATTTAGTCCCTCACGAAATACCTTCAGTTATTCTTTACAAAGACGTTACAACATCAAACACTACTTTCCTCACACAATTCCGAGGTCGCGCGATAATACCGTCCAGTAGGTACGAAAGCTCTTCACTTCTCACCTGCGCGCGCGCATGGCCCAGTTGCACGTCCTCGGCTAACAATAGTCCCTAAACGCGCCGCCAGCCAGCGTTATCATAAGTTTCATAACAGTGCATAGTGCGAAGTGTTTTGATGAAAATGAGTGTACCTAATTGTACTTTTGATTTCAATAGACTTTTTTAGAGAGATCTTGTAAAAATTACTGTAGTTCTGTAATAGATATTGCAAAAAAAGAGAGAGTAGGGGAGAGGAACCGATTATCGGATAATTTGTTAAAAAAAAAAAAAAAATTGTAAACGATGGCCCAAAACTTAAAATTTGACCGTTTTACTATCTGCATCTTATATTCCTTAGGAAACCGGTAACTATTTAACTCATTACATTTAATTTATTCAAATTATATTTATTTTACAAAAATCGGGAGAAATTGTGGTTTTCTAAAAGGTTGCCCTTAATCGGATATCCGATAATAGGGCTTACTTACCATATCTGGTATTAGGTAAATACTTTTTAAAATAAAAGAAAGTGCTTAATATTTTGTCAAATGTAAGTTTTCTACCTAATTTAGTTGCCAGGAGCTCGTCTCTGTCCTTGGGACTCTTAACATAGTTCTCTTAATTACTTTTGGGAACACTATATCATTTCGAAGCCATAGGATAATATAAAATTTGCTATCCCGTGTTTTTCTAATTAATCTTGAAGACATGGTGAAACTGAAAGAAAAACATAAAACATTGTAATGACATGCATAACAAAAATTTTAAAATATCTAAAAATGAGTTTCGTTAAATCGGATATCCGATATTAGGCACACGTAGGTATCCGATATTGAGATTTCACATGGCGGAATAAGAACAACAACAACATTTTAAACATCGCTATTCTCTAAAATCAAATGCGTTTAATCAACAGAATAATTGCTACCCTTGATAAAACATAGCAATGACAATAATAAACTGTGCATACTTCAATGAAAACAACACTTTTATACATAATAATATTTTTTCACTTACGAGAAAAGTTGTGTCGGCTCACTGTTCCGCCGTTTTTGTTCATAGACTATCACACTTTTTGCAGTGGCGCTGTTTTACGATTACCAATAAGTACCTATATAAAATTAAAAATAGATGTCGCTATTTAAAAAGTACTATCCGAATTTGCGCAACTATCCTATATACGGTGCCTCTCCCCTAATAAAACTTAAAAGAACTCAACATTTAAGTAATTTATTTATGGTATTGTTATAATTGATAATATATAAAAAAAAAAACTTTATGCTATCATCATCATCTTGTTCTCATACCAATTCTTTTGGGTTCGAAACCATATCTTAACAGAACATAATAACCATACCATCGAGCCAGTTTTTGTATTTCGAACCGTATTCTGAACCTAAGCCTTGCTTTGTCATAAAATAAATATATTTGTCGGATCACTCAGGATTTACTCTGTTAGATTCGGTCATCATGTAGGCAGAAAATGGGTTTCGTGCAATGCAAACACACTGAGTTTAGCGTATACTATACACGGTGTTTATTAAAACCACAATTTAACACAAACTCAATTTAAAATAAACACAGACACAAATTAAAAAAGATATAATAACACTTCAATACAACGAATCGAGTACAGTTTCGGGACGTCTTAGCTCCGATGCGATCAAAGACTGGATTTCGAATGTCTTCTCGCTGTGGGCTGAAAACATCACGACTCTGTAGAAGCGCGCCAAAAGAAGTGGTAGATCACGTGTTGTCGATAATGGCGGGCTTGCGATTCGTTTCACGTTCATACTATTGACCGGATACGACAAGGCCACCCTGCGTGACACACGTCCTCGTGTGTTGTTCTTCTTCTTCCTCCCCTTATCCCATATTACTTGTGGTCGGCGCAACATGTTTTCTTCTTCCATTTCGTCCTGTCCAACGACATACTTTCATTGACTGCCTCGTCTGTTGTTAATCTGGAAAATACAAAATCTCGCCACAGTATCTGCTCGTCCAATCTTGACTCATTTGACTGATGAAATATTTAAAAGGACTTGACCTTTTAAAAGCTGTCTTAATTAACAAGCAGCAATAAAAACTCCGCCTCCACCTACTTTTTCCTTGATGGGTGAACCGCGAGAACTACGCATGACATTTTCGTCCCTTCCAGCGTGGTCTAGTTCAGGGCTCCCTCTTCTTTTCCCGCTTCCGGGCTCCCCCTCCTTTAGCGATATCCGGGTGCACTGGGACATTACCACAACTCCAAAGACCCTGCAACGAGGACGATACGAGTTCCTGATTTCTGATCACTTACCGAATCTAACCGTGAACTTAGTTGGTCTTATGCTAATAGTGGGTGTTTCTGTGAGGAATTTGTCTGTAAAAACCCGGACCGGGTCTAGATTTGACTCATTGTCAATTGGCTGGCCGGTCTTACTGGGTTTAAAACATCTTACGGAAGGGCTACCTACGCCTACACTTTTAGAAAAAATTGGTTACCTATATTTCGTAAATAAAGTGAAAGTAGGTCCCAGTCGTCATCCATGTTTGGTTGCCCCTCTCTCTCAACTGCAACAAAAAGAACGCTTTCATACCTTACTACTACTCTTATATTTTTTTTCTCAAATCACCGAAACGCAACTTCTATTATACTGAAGGAAAAGCGCCAGGGTAACCCGCGAAATTCAAATGGCAATTTTTAGCCCAGTATCTAGATACTGGACTAAACCTAAACGATACTGGGATACAGTATAGTGTAGTACAGTGTAGTTGTATAGTAATAAAAAAAAGCGGCCAAGTGCGAGTCGGACTCGCCCATGAAGGGTTCCGTAGCAGCAAGTAAGCTAAATTGCGGTTTACGATTTATGACGTATTAAAAAAAAACTACTGACTAGATCTCGTTCAAACCAATTTTCGGTGGAAGTTTACATAATGTACAGTACGCAAAAGAGATAAGTATCCATGTCGTCGGGAATAGTTGAAGATTTCTTAGAAACCAATGGGGGTTTTCAAATGAAATTTTATTAAATCATTGAACTGTTTATTCTCTATAAATTGTATTTTATTTTATTCATAAAAACCTACCGGTTTCTAAGTAAACTTCAACTGTTTCCGGCGACATGGATACTTATCTCCTTTGGTGACCGTACATCATATATTTTTTTTAGTTTTATCATTCTCTTATTTTAGAAGTTACAGGGGGGGGGGGACACAAACTCATTTTACCACTTTGGAAGTGTCTCTCATTTTTCTAAGTATAGGGAATCCTCAATTTTTTTTGTTTTTTTTTCTATTTTTGTGTGAAAATCTTAATGCGGTTCACAGAATATATCTACTTACCTAGTTTCAACAGTATAGTTCTTATAGTTTCGGAAAAAAGTGGCTGTGACATACGGACGGACAGACAGACAGACATGACGAATTTATAAGGGTTCCGTTTTTTTGCCATTTGGCTACGGAACCCTAAAAATATTCGCGGGAGTAACAAATATGCATTTACAGAATTATAATAATAATCGTCATCAACATGGCTCTCCAAATTATTCTATTTTATGAAAATATGATGTGGACGAGTTATGTTATTATAATTCTGTAAATGTGTACTTATTTGTTACTCCTGCGATTATTTTTTTTATTACTATTACCTGATACTGAGCTGCAAATGGTTGCCTTGGCGTAGCTCCCAACATTATAACAAAACTAAACCTTCAATCTGTCTAGATCATCTCATAATATGCGTAAAATTGAGATGTATAAACTCAACTTGCTTATGAAATGTACCGTTAGTTTTTACCCGACTACGGCAAAGCCAAAGGAGGGTTATGAGTTTGACAGGCTATGTATGTATGTATGTATGTATGTATGTATGTATGTATGTATGTATGTATGTTCATCTGTACGCTCATAGCTCCTAAACTACTTATCAGAACTGAACAAATGAGGTATCGTTAGAAGCGTCTTGATCGTCCGCTGGTTATAGGCTATATGACGTATCACCGAATCCAATGTGGCGCCCTCTGGCGGACAAAAAAACCAATATTAAAAAAAAAAAATGAAGACAAGCATACCGTGTTTGGTATCATTGGAAAGGGGTTCACTAGTACATTTCAAATTTATATAATATTTAGTGGTGATTTGTCACAAATTATTGTAAAAAAAGGAAAGATTACCAAATAAAGTAAGATACGCATACCGTGTTTAGTATCATTGGAAAGGGGTTCACTAGTACCTATTAAATATATAATACTTAGCTGTGACTCCAAAATGGTTTAAATAAAAAAATAAAGTTTAAAAACTAAAACCCGACCACAACAAAAAGTGATCTAAAAAGTACGAAACAAGAAAATATTTCACACAGAAATCAAGACATAGGTACAAAATGGTCAAGGTAAAGCCGTGGTTGCATGCCTGTGTCCCATATGGGTGCGATGAACATGAATTATAATGTCATGCAACGGCTTTACCTTGACCATTTTGTACCTATGTCTTGATTTCTGTGTGAAATATTTTCTTGTTTCGTACTTTTTAGATCACTTTTTGTTGTGGTCGGGTTTTAGTTTTTAAACTTTATTTTTTCACCTCTTCTTTTCTGCCAATAAACTTTTTTGTATTTGTATTTTTGTATATTGTATATGTTATTTTACCATTTAAAGATTTTCACACATTACGAACAGAATGCACTTCTGTCTGTCTGTGTTTATGTAGGGAAGAATGGTATATTTTTATAAGTATTGTCATAAATAAAGAAGCCCTAAACTATAATAATAACACCAGTATATTTTATTAGGTACCGTCGCATGCGCCATCTTTTCTTGATCCACACCCACTTTCTGTCACGTTGTGTTTAAACTAAAATAATATCAACATGATATATTATAATTGCATTCTCTTGCCCTGAATAGTTCCTAATACACATATACATATAGCGACAGCCCACGAATCGACCTCGTGGAAGTCAATAGTATATTCCATAAAATATGGCCTATGGGACTCGGCAACAGCGTAGCTGTAGTATATCAGTTAATAATAATAATAATTTATTTCAAGTGTCACAGACTCATTAAAATAAAATCAATATAGTTGCTCAGTCAAAATAATTCATATACCAATTTATTCTTTGGAATGGTCTCATTTATACCCTAGAGGTATGGGATATAAAAAACACAGGTTGTATAGACACCATGAGAAATATTATATACTGAGGAGAAAAGCCGTTCGGATCAATCGGAATCGGTCAATGTTAAGCTACGCTTGCCGCGGTCGGTGTGTAGATGGGTGGCCACCCATTTCATACCGAGCTCCCTTCGTGTCTCGGAAAACACGTAAAGCCGGTGGTTCCAGCTTTTATTCGTAGATCTTTGACAGTCGTTATAGGTAGTCAGACAGTCAGACAACCTGTCTTATCATGGGGTATCGTGTTATCTAGTTACCGAGTTGTAGAGGTCAAATAGGCAGTCGATCAGTCTCAGTATTCAGCTGCATCCAGTTAGACTGGAAGCCGACCCCAAGAACTGGGAAAAGGCTACGTAGATGATGCTGAGAAATATTATAAACTAACTACCGATTTCTATAATCATGATAAAATTCCAAGTACAAAGTGCACTGTGATTTCAAGTGCCAAACCAATAAACAAATCAATAACCTACATACTTTGAAGTCAATAGAAAACGTTTAAATTGGTACTCTAAAAAACTTTCAGAACACCTACTACTTGCAAGAACTATGCAGATTATTGCACACGAAAGGCGCATTTAGAACTTATATATAATTTTGGCACTAAGCCATACACTATAATTATAGTAAGAAGTGCCAAAATTTTATTAGCATTACATGCCTTGTCTGGCATCAATACTTTATGGACATACCTACGGTAGTCCTGGACTATGAGTAATGGGCTTTGGGACGTAAATATTTAGTGACAATGATATTGAATATTTGGCCGGTGAGAGCTGAATGTATTTTTAAAGGTATATTGTACTCTAGAAAGAAAAACAATTTATTTTGCCAGAAGGTGAAAAATTAGAGGACAGAATTGTTGACTTGTGTGCCGCATGTATCCAACAGAAGCAATAAATCACGTTAAAAACAAGAAAAATAAGCTATTGCGTACACACATCTATTCATATATATGGTTCATGAACAATTCTTCTTCTTCTTCAAAATCACACGCTTAAAATGAACTTATATAATCATAATCATACCTAATTATTTATTAATTTGCTTACATTATTTATGAAAACACCATAATTATTATTCACAAATCAAAGTAACAAAATGGTGTGCTAAGATACAATAAGATACCTACTATTCCAAAACTCGATAATTTATTATCATAACATACGAAACGAAGATGCAAAAGGCTTAAACAAAACTGTATACCATAACTGCTCTAGTTTCCACAAATAGACTTTCACCTAGCTCCCGACCTTGGGCAAACAGCATATGGTATAGATCATGAGACGGGCTTTCCGAAAAACATGTGTTTACACAATTACAAGGCGTGATCTCATTTCACAGGAACGAGAGCCCGCCCTGTTTGTATGGACTGTTGACTGCATCCGAAATCGAAAAAAATGGCTGAAAACGGGTAAGAAAGTTTTCCAATTCGATTTTTCGTGTAAAACGTTTTTGCTTCCTACAAAAATACTGAAGGTTGGTCTTTAGAAGTTATGATTGATATAAATAATTTCCGAGAAACAGCAGACTTAAATAACTGTTGTATTATTGTTTCAAATTCCGAAATGAATGTCGACGTTTACGATGCCAGACATCATGCAAACCTCGATTGCATAAATCTTCTACGAAACAATTCCAAATCGGAATGAGGATTGAGCACACCAATAACACGATTAATAAAAGTATTCTATTTTGATAATCGTACAACGATTTCCGGATAACTGGCTTAAAAGTGGAATAGGTCACAGCAGTCGCCCTCAGCGGGCAGTAAGCAAGTGTCCACGATGTTAGTCCATGTAAAAATAACGCGAATCTTGGCTGGTTTCCAGGTACGGCCCAACCGCTGGACAGGGACACATCGGCAGAATTCCCAACTACGGAAGAACTCATGTCAACGTAAGTTTTAAGTTACGATACTTTAATGTGATAGATGATGAATAACACGAGACAGGGGTCCACATTTTCTGAGAACTAGCTGGGTTTTATAACAGTCTTCCTTGAGCTTTAAATTGTTTTTTTTCGTGTTTTTGTTCGTATTTTAGTAGCAAAAATGATTTGAAAGCCCAATGACGTTTACGTCTACAATAATGTGATGAAAAACTTACGATACTTAATTTTACATTCGTAACCTCTTATGAACGCCATTTTGTTTGCAATTTTCAGCCAATGGGTACCGTTGAACCACCAGCATGCATTCAAAACGCCATGATGACGAAGGACAAAAAGCCTTTCACATATACACCGGGTGGCCTTGATTTGTCTCAAATTAAAACTCCCAGTATGGCGAGAAGAATGGCGAGGCAGCGGTCTTTGGAAGACCATGAACAGCAATATGCTCAACAACCCACGAATGGTGGATACCATCCCCAAGGAGGACCAGCTCCTCCGCCACCCCCACCACCGAAAATGCCCGTACCTCCCCCACCTCCACCACCAATTGTCATCCAAGCACCCAACTCTAAATCCCCGAAACCCATTGCACCCGGCGAACGACCCGAAATTGTAATCCCAGAAAATCCCATTGGAATGTTACGAAAAACGAATAGCCCTTACCACTGGGAAGTTGAGAAGGCGGAACTACAAAAGTTAGGAAATACTCCTAAATACGTTGATAAAGTTCCAAGTCCTCTAACGGTGAAAATGCCTCCTTCTTCATTCACACAACAGCAACCCCAGAATTACACACCGCCATCGCAGAATAATTTTCAACGTTCTCCGTATGGCAATCAACGTAACCCTGAGAGCCCTATCTATAAGCCTGAAGCACAGTATGCTCACCAACATTCTGCCTCCCCACAAGGCTCACCACCAACGAGAGAAGTTTTACAACGGCAGGACTCTCAATTCAACAAGAGTCCACAGCCATATGCTGGCTTACCTTCTTCAAACAGCTCTCCATATTCACCTAGCCCTAATAACAACTGGAGACAGCCGGAGAAGAGGGACTCTCCTGCGAATAATGTTCACAGCAGTCCACAATCTGTGCACTCAAACCGTAGTCCATTTTCACCAAACACACAACAATACTCGCCCAATAACCAACAGTACGCTCCTAACCACCGAAACCAAAGTCCGCCTACCAACTCCGGTCCGATTTTCCATACTTTACCTAGAACTGGTCAAAGAAACCCAGAACCACAAAACAATAATGTGGTGTACAATAACACGAAGCAAAGTCCTCCCACTGAGTCTAATGCTGCACCTTGGAGGTCAGCTACCCTAAACAGGCATCCTAGGGAGCAAGAAAATCAGCAAACTATTTATAATAATATTAACTCCAATCAAGAGCAGTACATCCCCCCGTGGAAAGTTAATCAGAACAATAACACGACAGTAAATAACGAAAACGCATACGTTCCTAACTGGAAACAAGAAAATAAACCTCAACAGCAATATATCCCACCATGGGTTAATTCACAGGACTCTAACAACAATCGGGTTCAAGAAAATAACTCTGCACCTTGGAGAATTCATGAACCTCCTTCATCACCACCGAGGTCGAACCAACAAGAACAGCCCCGCTATCAATCGACCATGTCCATTCCTGTGACAGCTAGAAAACCAAACCCACAACCAGAATACAATAACGCACCACAAAAGGAGGTAGTATATGTCAATGAGGAGCCAGTATACTTTTGTCCTGAAAGTCCGAAATCTATTCCTCCTTGGGTGAAAACGCAAAAGGAAAAGACAAAGACTCCTCCTCCAACCTGGGTTCAAAGGCCTTTAGACGGCAGAAAAAGTCTTTCCAGGGAGCTGAATACACCACCTCGAGACCAAGAGCCGGAATGGGTAAGAAAGAGTAATGAATTGCAAAGAGGTGCCCGCGAAGTGGTAAGTCCACCTAAATATCAGCAGCCAGTACAACCGTCATGGTCGACAAGGCCTTCAGAAAACCGTAAAAGTTTGCCGAGGGATAATGCACCAGGTTCCCCAGGAACAAGAGTTATTCCGATCCAGATGGAAGTATCAACGACGGAGACCAGAGATTCTAGGCACGGTGGTCACCCACAGCCTGGACTGAGAATTACCATTGGTATGAATCAGGATCCAGAGGCTCGTGCACCTTTCTCGCCGCCTACCCAACGCATCATGAGGGTGTTGTCACCACAGCTGGTAAGATTAGAGGATTCCAACCAGCAACCTGATCTGCCAACCCTGAACAGAACTTTCCACGACAGTCAGCCAAAGACTAGGATAATTCCAATTCAGATCGAAGGTGGAAATGGCGGGGCAAATAAGAGGTAAATATTTGAAATTTTATATTTTGAACGTGAAATGGTAAACATTTTTCAATTCACACCTTAGTCTGCTACTGCCACAATATGGGCACAAAAATCAATGTTAACCTGACCCTAAAAGAGAAATTTTATGTATTAAAAAACGGATTAATTCTATAGACTATCAAAAACAATCTATAGGAGATCCAAGGACATCCAATTAAGTCACTGACTTTTAAATAAAAGGTCTTACAATTCAACACTACGTATATATCTACAACTAAATATCGCATTACAATTGTCTGTCCTCGTTTCAGCTACGGTGGGCGGTTTTAAGGGAGCTACTGGTTCAAAGTAAACAGTTTTTACTGCACCGCTTTTCAATGACTCAGTGTTACGCTTGCTTTATATTTAGCGCTCTTTTCAATTCGTTCTAATTTTATTTTCCACTAATCGAATCATTCTCTAACGTTGTTGCCATAATTAATTGGCTGTTTCGGTTCATCATGATGTTTAATAAGCCGATGATAAATCAAGTCACGGGTATTTTCTTATTACCGATTGGTAAAGCTATTGCTCAATTCTTTTTGGTGTATTTTTCGCTTTTCAACTACGTTGTATTTTGTTTAAAACTGTGTTATATTGTTTTTTTTCTAAAAATGTAATCACAAAAATCTAAAACATAACAAAAATCTTTTTCATCTTAAAGTAAATCTTCATAGTCAAAATAAATATTTTTTCTATACTTACTGTCTAATGTAATGAATACTAAAATAATAGAAAACATATTTAATAACACTGAAAATTAACAAATTTATTAATTAGAAGTCACCTAAAACATAAAAAAATGTATTCTGTAAAATAAACATTATTCTCACACATGAATCATGCTATAACTAAAACGGATATATTTTATATAATTAATAATCACAATAATTATAAATTATAAATTTCCAGCGTATACTACCACAAGTTTACGCAAGAGGGTCCCCCACGACAATCCAAGGCATTCAGGGTTCTGCAGATCATCACAGGCACCGAGGACCTGGACAACATCCAAGTGATCGAAAAACATCACGGATTCACCGATTTATAAAATAAATATATGTAAATATATATTATATTATTTTAATAATAAGTAGGTAACTATATACTTTAGATGTTAGTCAATGTAATAAGGCAATCCACGCGAGAATACACTTTTAAAGTTAAGATATTTACATATTTTATTACGAAAATGTATTTTGTATTATGTGAATAACAATTGTTTTTTAACTATCAATTTGCTAGCGTTATGAACTAATATTAAAAGTAATGAATTAAGTTGCGGATATTATGAACAATTGGTTGTCTAAATCATTGGAATGAGGAATAACTTCCTGTAATTTTAGTTCTCTTCGGATTGATGGTAAATTTATTTTTATTTTAGATACAAAATTACCGATTTAATCTATATTTTCGTAAATGTAGCTTATAATTATGTTAATAAATGAAGAAGTACAGAAATACACACGTATTATTAATTTTATTAACGATATTCATTTTATTATTTTATATATAAATTATACAAATAATTATACGTTTTGTATATAAATCGAATAATAATGGCGAGCCGAAAAATTATGCTTTAATTTCGGCATTTTACTAATGCTCATGAACACAGCTAGCTTACCAAAGAATCTTAGATGTAATTAATAAATTATTCTTACATTTATCAGAATAATGTTTTAATTATAGTTTCGATACATATTACGTAGACATAAGTTATAGGTATTCTCATAAAATTATTAGCTATAATTATTGTTTTATAAAGTTACCAATGCTATTATTTCAACCCTTAGATTTCGTGAATAATATTTTTATATTTCCTATTACTAATGCACATAATTATGTATTTATTTTATATTTATTACCTGTACCTCGAAATATTAAGTATCTATATTTATTTTTCTTCATTAATTAAATTCGTAGTCCCTACTGACATTATTAATTTCTATATTTTAGTATAAATATAATATAAACCCATATAATTATTTTGTTTTGGACCGGATTAACGAAGTTATGGATACTAACAAATTAATTATGGAGGATTCGTGTTTTGGTAACCATGTCGGCATTTCCGAAGTTCCCGTAAAAAAGAATCTTGTGTATTGTAATTAACTAAAATTATTGTTTAGCATTGCAGTGATGTAACTGGTTGTTATAGCAGTGATTTTAAATACCTACGTGTATTTAATTTTTATAATCAAAATTAGAATTTGAAATTTAAAAATAATTGATAATAGTTATATGTAATACAAGTAATTTATAGATTTCTAATTTTAGAAATCGATTATATAATGAAAAGTATGGTTTATTTAATATTTTATTCAAAAACCGAACATTAAGGGCATAGCGACCGTTAATTATTTAAATAATAATGTATATATTTATGTGAGTCAATTATTCATGAGTGTGTATAATAGTAATTCTATTGAATGACCAGTTATCATCACTAAATTGTTTTAAACATATTGAAAACAGACGAGGGGTGTGGCAATCTAGTCAGTGTGATCTTTCTTAAGTATATTACGTATATTATTATACGCCTAGGTATTATAAAATTTATTTAATATTAAAATTACTATAGATTTTATATTTTGCTTTATCCTATATTACATATTATATAGTATGTAGGTAAGTATATTTTAATTTTATAATAAAAGTTATAAAATTGTATTTGTCTTTAATTTTTCAAAATCACACATTTTTTATTGTATATCACAATATTATTTAGATTTGTGATTTATGTTTACTTTCACATAACATTTGTAACAGATTGATGATAAAGTAGAAAAGGCAGAAGTTATTGTTTAAATATAAAAAAAAAACTAAGATTCTCTATTATTGTTATCGTAAACTTATGTGAAAGAAAATATTTCAAACCCTATGAAATTACAAAGAGTTTATTTGTTTCAAATTTATATAAATTATAATATAGATATATTAATTATTTATAATATATTTTTAAATAGACTTTATTCATATTGTATATGTAATTTATTTAGCTGATCTATGAATATTTATTGCTTTAAATTTTTAGCTTAGTTCTGTCGAAACGAGTCAAACTACAAACTAATTTGCTACACCAAATGTGTTACTTACGTTATTATCCAGCAAAAACAGTTAGTACATCCAAAACTTAGAATAGATTTAAAATTAATCAGTGTTAAATATCCAAAGTCATAACGATTACTTTAAAAATTAAAGAAATTTCAACGTCACTGAACTAAACTTAATTAATCAACAGATACAGATAGGGACAATCAAAATTCTTAACCTCTGACCAAGGTAAAAACCTCTTGGATCAGCGGAAATACAACCAACCGATTGGACATTTCCTTAAAAAGAAGTTGAAAAAGTCCGTATGGATAATAGATTACTATAATAGGAACTGAAGCTACTGAAACAACAAAGTGGCTCCATCTGTACTTTAGTTCAGTTATTTCCAAGTAATCCGTCAGAGGTTTAGTTACACATAGTTTCCACCGCGATTGTGACTAGTAGCGCCATCTGAGAATATTCATCAGAAACAAGAATACGAAAATGTTATCGAGGACAATGTTTGAATCGGTTTTATGGCGTAATAATGTGACTTCACATTTTGTTCAAAAGATGGTATTTATCTTGGCTTTAGAATTTTCTTTAATGATCTTTATTGCGAAATATTTTTTGTAGAATGTAACACTTTAGGGGAAATGTTGTGACATGATAGTCGAGTGGTTAAGGGGGCGCCTTAACCCCCTAATGCACGAGGTTGTGACGCAACCGGGCACAAGCAAGTATAAAAGTGACCTTTTTATATTCTAATAGGCCTGCGTTTGGCCGCAACTCACCTGTGCGCTAATTCACGTAACTAAAGAAGTGCTGTTGCAGTGCAGTTGCAGTTAAGTTTCGTTCAAAACAATGCTTTTCGTATTCTCTACCGCTGTCAGACACTCGCGTCAAGTTCGCGTCACGCGAGCGCAATAACGGCATTCTACTGTTGCGCGTCTTTGGTGGTATTTTACTATTCGTTTGTACTGGGGTAATATTTTTTCTCTCATGTGGCTACACCATAAGTAAGTTTGGTAGAGTTTGGCTGTCATACAGTTGACGTGTAGTTCACGCGCAGCTTACGCGCAGTTCAAAGATTACAAGAATACCGTTTGTCACTCAAACTTAAATTTAACTGCAACTGCGCTACAATTTCATCGGCGCGTTATAAAATTACGTGACTTAGCCCTCTGATCTTAAGTGATAATGCGGCTTAAGGTGGAGCATGCTTTGAACCGGTTCGTACCTTGAAGATACCCAGATTATACTAATTTTCAATTTCTTAGGTACTTTCTAAGTTTATCTTGGACATCACAGACATCGGTGGAGAAAAATATCCCAGAACGAACCTAGACTTATAATTAATAAAAGTCTGAAATCGCCAATCTGCTTGTCAAGAGTGGTGATCAATACTCGTGTCTTCTCTGTATGAGAAGAAAACTTTGCCCTGCAGTGGGACAATTATAGGCTGGTATTATTATTAACACTCTAGGACACTTATTTTCAGTTTAATAGTTAGCCGCAACTAAAAAAAGCGAAATTGTTTTACAGTTTTATGTAACAATTTTGCTGTGTTTACTATATTTATTCCATTGCGTAAATATAATTCTACCCATCTAATGCAATTTAATAAGTTCTTCTTCAATAAATGTTTTGATAATGTAACTATGTTTGGCTACGAGCTACAACGGCTATGACGGCTACGACTGCTACGAGCTACGAAGTCTCGTAGAGGGACCCGCTCAGGGGTTGTAAGTGGTTTCGAAAAAGGTGCCCGGCTTGTTATTTAGTGGTTATAGCTGTGTGTTTTCCGGTTGCCTGACTTTAACGGCTTTATTGTATACTAGCGTTTGCCCGCGACTTCGTCCGCGTGAATGTCAGTTATCGCGGATTAAAAAGTAGCCTATGCCTTTTCCCAGGGTTCAAGCTATTTTCATACCAAATTTCATCAAAATCGGTTCAGCCGTTTTATCGTGAAAGCGTAACAGACAAAGTTACTTTCGCACATATATAACATCATCAACATCATCAACTGGAAGCCCACTGTTTGGCTTAGGACTCCCCTAAGGTTTTCCAAACGACCCGGTTCTTTGTCATGTCATTCACATCCAGCAACCCATACAAAGTCATCGGTTCACCTTCGGTGGACCTGCCGATCCTGAGTCTTCATTCTAGGATCTTTTTAGCTCATTATCATTGCCCCCCCCCCTTGGCGGAAGCCTTAGTCCAACAGTGGACGTGTTCAGGCTGATGATGATGATCCATCATTGTGACCAGCCTACTTTCACTTGATTCTGGCTACTATTTTGACTATGTCGGAGACCTGAGTTCTGGGTTTTGATCCACTCAATAACTCCACACCAACAATCTGCAACCGCACACTGGACCATAAGCTAGCTAATCAGTTTTATCAGTCCGTGACATCCCTGATTTAGCCTAATGGATATTTACGACGCCCGTCGAGGCAGTAAAAAGCACATATAAAACTTCTTTTATTTAACATATGTACGTACACTGATCTTGCGATCTCGATAACAAACACTTTTTATGACTTGGCGTGGGCACGTATCAGATTATGTGATGAACTTGCTTTTGGTATATGTCCACGTTTTATTTATGTTTTGTACCACTGAGCTTAAGGGCCACGGTTTAGGGTAACACTCCATCGAAGCGGACAGGAGAGGCGCGTAGGAAAATAACCAATGTATAAACGGAGTGTACGACTACACGCCGACAGACTGAACACCAACAAGACTTTACTTAGACGGAACTCTTCGCCGACAGGACTCTTCGCCGACAGGACTCTTCGCCGACAGGACTCTTCGCCGACAGGGCTCATCAGCGACGAAGTCGGGTACACTACATAAATACGAAAACGCCGAGCGCCAGATCCCCTCTATTGTTGAGAAATCATTTGGATTAGGTTAGGTTAGAACTGTGACCATTTAAGCGCGATACGTTCGCAATCATAGTTTTAAATCGTTTTCTTAATGTAGTGTACCCGACTTCGTCACTAAAGAGCCCTGTCGGCGAAAAGTCCTGTCCGCGAAGAGTCCTATCGGCGAAGTGTTCTGTCGGCGAAGTGTCCTGACGAAGTAAAGCCTTGTTGGTGTTCAGCCTGTCAGCGTAGTGTCTGTCGGCGTTTAGTCGTACACTCGTATAAACGTCACCATGTTGTGATGTCCCAGTGGTTAAGACTCGTCTTTCATGCACACGGTTGTAAGTTCGCATCTGGGCACAGGTAAGTACAGACGCTAGCACATCAAGCCATACCAAATATACTCAAATTGTCCCAATTGAATACGAACCTTAAACTTTTGCAATAAAGTTTCATATCTATCAAATAAATTGGACAGATTGTAGCTTGATGTGAGCACAGGCGTGTACCATGTGACCTTTTAAATACATATTACTTTCTTAGTTTGTTTTGGATATCACTGACATCGGTGAAGGAAATCATCGTGAGGAGACAGTTAATCTAAGTCTAAAATCGCTAATTCGCCTTGAGCGCACGTGGTGATCAATGCTCGTGCCTATATAAACCAATCTCTTCAGCTCAACAGTCATCCACCCTATTGGTTAATAGCTAAAAGTGATACGACAGTACGCCGGTCGACGTCTCAGTTTTTACTTGCATAAAATCAGTACGCCACACGACGACCGATTTTTCGCCAAAGAACGGCATGTTGTACTGTCACCACAGGTATAATTAAGGCTTTCGTACTGTCACTACACAATTTTTGAAAATTCGTCAAAGTTGGTACCTCCACGCACACATTCAGGTTTTTATGGTTCCCTTCCTACGCACACTACGCCCGTGGGCATCGTAGTTACATACGATCAGTCGAGTAGTGTGCCGCTGCTGTCGCTACATGTTTTCTTCTGATGTTGGGGAGTACGGATCGCAGAACGCCTTACGACGTACTTACGCCTAGATCCGTTCTGGTTCTGTCATAACATATAATTCAGACAAGTAATCGCTCTATGTAAAACACTGGTATTCAGCTGCATAAGATTAGACTGGAAGCTGACCCCGACATAGTTAAGAAAAGGTTAAGGAAATGAGATGGTTTTTTAAATAACCGACGAAATATGCTCTTCCCTGAACTGTCAACTAGACATCCTACTAAGAGACCTGGGCACAAAATATAAAGGGTACAGAAGGACCGCTCCCGCCATCTTCAAAAATAATTACCTAAACTTGCCAGACTCACTAGGGCTGCTACTGTATTGACTCTGTAGGTTTTATTTCTGACAATATAAGATTTTATTGACACTGGTTAGAACTTTTTTTTTATAACAATTTTTTTGAAATGTCAATGTCTCTCATTTATTCATTTAGTTGTCCAAATGAATAAATGAGAGAACGTGACAGTCGAATGCATATATATAAAAGTACTCTGTGGTCGAAACTGATGTCTGCTTGAAACTGCTTGAGGCTAAGAACTCACGATGCGGTTTTCGCCCGCGCCCGCGCCCGCAGCGGGAGCCAAATACACCGCGCACACCACGGGCGTAAACCGCGTCGTGAAATGTGCTATTGTTTTTTACATATATACCTGCATTCTACAGAAGCTGCGAGCCCGCAACCGCAGCCGGACGCGGGTGAAAACCGCATCGTGAGTTCTTAGCCTGAGATTGCCTATAAACGTAATGTCAATGTGTGCGTAAGTAAAATGGCGGTTTGTTCTAAGTGGTCTCTCTGCTCGGGCGCGCCGCAGCCTTACGTACTTTGTGACCTGGGTTTGCAGGTGGACAGCGAAACCATACATCCCACTGATATGCGAAACACGCACGTATTTACGTACGTTTTGCACGCGCACATACGTAATAAAAGCTACGTTTTCCATCAAAAGTTAATGGATGTTTTTTATTTTGTCGTATATCTAAATCCATATCAAAGCGCCTAGAAACTTGGCACCCGTATCTCTCATAGATCTAGAGAGAAGGGTGTTTACAACGAATGTAGTTTTATTTTTATTTTTACTAATTTTCAAATGGTCTCAAGGCTGTAATGACCATCATTATAAATAAGATTCCATGCCATTCATGTGGGTCAAAACCCAATTTCAATGAAATTTTAAAATAAAACATCGAAATAACTGCTACTGTTGTATTTTTGGAGCAGAAAAATTGAAGATGTAAGTAGAACGACGCCTGACTGACAATTCAACATCCTATAAATGTCTTTAAATCTAAATATTGTAACTGATATTTTAGTGGGTGGAGGGTGTAAACCAGGGGTTCCCAACCTTTTACCAAACGAGCCTCCTGAACTTACTTTTAAAATCAGTACGGCTATCAGTATCAATCAGTACGAAGTTGTTCTGGGTCTGGTTATATTGTGTATGAGTTTATGTGTTTATAAACGCACCCAAAATACAGGAACACCACAGCGACGGGCATCACTTCTTTTGAAAAAAAGTCGTATCATGAGTATTTATGACTCTCATCACCACTTTTCCCAGATTTGCATGCCAAATTATAACGTGCAGAAAAATCCTTAACTTGGGCCGGTTTTCCACATTGCAATCGCCGGATATCAAACCTTCCTTCCTTCAAGGATCTTTGGCCAAGTTACATAGCTGGGCAATACGTCTTTGGCCAGGCAATATGTCCATGGACGGGCAATTATTCCTTCGCCCACATTCTTTCACAAATAGTTTAGTGTATTTTCGACGTCGACGTTTGTCGTTTATTCACGGGGCGATAACGTGACGTTAAGATGACGAAAAAATTTTTTGTTCGTCGGAATTTCTGGAGATGAGCATGTTCTGTGCGTGATTATAGTGCAGTTGGATGTTGGAATGATTGCTGGATGTGACAGGCGTTAAAGTAAAAAATAATGTGTGAAGCTAACCATACTAACATCATCATCAGCCTAGATTTTTCCTATATTGGGTCGACTTCCAGTCTAATTGGATGCAGCTGAATACCAGTGTTTTATAAGGAGCGACTGCCTATCTGACCTCCACAGCTCAGTTACTAGGTAAAACGATACCCTTTGGTAAGACTGTCAGATTTTCTGGCTTCAGACTACCCATAACGACTGCCAAAGATCTACAAATGACAGCCAGGACCACCGGCTTTGTGTGCTCTTGGTATGTGTAATTACTGGATTTCTTGACAAAAAATAACAGAGACAGGTTTTGGAGTTAGCTGGCTACGTATTGGAAAACCAAAAACTGGTTATTGTACTCATTATTAAGAACAACTTTTACTATTGGACCAGACCTGAAATAACGAAAAAAAAACAGCTGATAATCAATTATGTTTTGTAGAGCTACGTGAACATAATTACGTATGGTTCAGCTGACTATTTATTTAATGATTTTGTACATAGCCGTTTTGGAGAATAATAGACAACCAATTTGAAGAAAGTTGTTGCTTTTATAACAAATAAACACTATGATAGAGCTACTTTTTCAATATTTTAAAAGGTGCTGCTATGCTACTATTAGGCGGAAGTTATTAGTTAATAGCAGAATTTCTTTCTGCGTTTAATGTGTTTAAATTACCGTTATAAACCTGTAAAATGTAAGATATCTTAATTAAGGGTTTGTTGGATCTGACATGTCTAAAGAACAAAAAGTCCTGAAATGAGTAAATACTAAAAAAAGCTTATAGACTATGTCCACTGCAAATCCCCCCTCCCATCTAACAAAATCGACCACGCCTTTGTCTCTGACAAAATATAAACCCGACTAAAAAAACTTTGTCACATCCAGTCTTTCTACGTCAACACACAAACCAATTGCCGCTGGGGCTTGCCAACGGCACAGTGACGTAAATTTATATTGTCTTCTATCTCTTATCTGCTGCAATTGAAACTAACTTCATCCCGCATACCGAGCTAATAGAAAAGATACGAGCTGAAGCCAGTGTTTATGAAATGAAAATTGTAGAGAGATGTGGCTGGGAGATATTTCTTGTTTTGTTAAAGGATGGGGTATGACGTTAAACCCCAGTTTCTGGAACGAAAAAATAATATGACAAAGAAATATGCTGAAATAAAACATCGCTAGCGTCGATTAGAAAAGCATACATTTAAACCAATGATGAAACCATGAAAACCAATGATTCCTTTAAAGTCATAGAGCAAATTGTTTCTGATGTGATATGTATAGTAATTAATATACATCTACGAGTTAATAACTGTTTAAAAAAAAAATAACAAGAAAGCCGCCTTCTAAAAGTAAAAAATAACTTTCAATTTGCAAGTCGGCGGCTTTGGTTTTGCTTGTTGTTTTGTATTGCCACCGACTTGCGAATTTAAAGTTATTTCTTACTTTTTGAAGGTGGTTGCCTTTTTTGTTAAATATTTTTTTTTGCTTTTTAGCGCCTACCACCACCGGCTCCACCCAACAAGCCGAAAAGGAGACGAACTCCGAGGGGTCTGCGCGGTCGGCGGACTGCTGCGGCGGCGCCCACTGCTCCTGAAAAGGAGCAAGCTGGGACTGGGAGTGGTCCGGGAGAGCGCGCTTCTACGAAGCGTGCTCGCCTGGACGACACCCGATCACCCAGAGGGGAGGCCAAACGCGCGAAAACCGACGCGAAACCAAAGCGGGCAGTCAGCTATGCAGACGCGATGCAGTCGCATCTGAAGATAGCGGTCATCACTGTCCCGCCGAGGGACCTCTCGGAGAGCCAGGCAGATCAGCTCAGGGTGGCTATCGAGGATAGCATCCTGCAAGCAGTACTGTCGCCACCGTCTCCGAGTGCGCAAGCTCCAGCTTTCCGCGGGCGTCCGTTCATGATGGATGGGATCCTTGCGATGTGGTGTGAGGACGCGAACGCAACGCGCAACGGCTGGTTGGAGGAAACGGTCAAGACCCTGGAATCACCGATACCCGGCACCGCTCTGGCTGTCATAAAGCAGTCAGAGCTGAAGAGAAGGCTGAAGGCAGGGCTTCTGCTACATACCCGCATCACCGACGCCGAGACGCTGCAGAGAGTCCTTTGTGCCCAGAACCCATGGTACAAAGTCGACTCCTGGCAGTGCTACGACATGTCGGTAGATGACAAGACCGAGGAGGGAGGCTCTCAGGAGAAGGTGGTCCACCTGATCCTGGGCATTCCGGAAGACCAGAAGGAGACCATCCTGGCAAGAGACCGCCGCATAGCCCACATGTCCGGAAGCGGATACATCCGCTTCTTCAACATGGAGGAGGGAACTGCGAGCGGGGAAAACCAGACGGCGACGGGTGAGACCACGGCGAGGGTGACGTCAAGTCCTAAGCCGAGCACCTCAGCTCCCCAACAGGGTCCGAGTGGGGTGGGGTCAAACCCACAGCTGGAAGCGGGGGGGGGGGGAGGGGGGAGCGACGAAGATGACGTCCTCCGCAGTCCCTAACTCCCTCACAATAATCCAGACCAACCTCCAGCACAAACAAATAGCGGCGGCCACCTTACGCAGAGTGCTGGAGGAAGATAACAAGACCGTCGCCCTGATCCAAGAACCTTGGATCAGGAATAACAGAATATGCGGTCTGAATAACATCGGAGGTAAGTTGCTATTAGACACCTCTATTATATTGACAAACCGAGGACGTGTATCTTCACGCCTAAAACCATGACAACAACATTGCTTAACCAATTCTGTTCTAGAGATCTCACGGCAGTCAAAGTCTTCACAAATAAACAAACAGCCCTGGTGTTGGCATCAGTGTACATGCCGAGCGAAGGCGAAGTGCCTCCTAAGGAACTGGCCGAGCTGGTGCAACACTGTGACGCACACGCCTGGGATCTGATCATCTCCGCAGACTGCAACGCGCATCACTCACTGTGGGGAAGTAAGGACTCAAACAAAAGGGGTGAGTTACTAACTGAATATATACTTCAAACAAACCTTAACATCATGAATAGGGGCAAGGAACCTACGTTTGTGAGTTCAAGGTACCAAACGATTATTGACATTACTTTAGCAACAGACGCGGCGGCGGACTTAATAAAGGGATGGCACGTATCAAACGAACCATCCTTTGCGGACCACCGCCGCATATGTTTCCAAATACAATATAAACCGACAGATCCAGTCCGATACCGCAACCCCCGCAAAACCAATATAGCAAAATATTTAAATTTACTCACCAATGCACTAAGTGACGTACAAATGACAGACGTGACACTTAGTACAATAAACATAGAAACAAACATACAACAAATAACCAAAACCCTTTTAAAAAGTTACGAACTTGTATGTCCAACAGTAATACCCAAAGTGTCGAACGAAAGTTCCTGGTGGGGGCCAGAACTCGAACGCCTACGGGAAAAACTCAGGACACTTTTTAATCGAGCGAAGAACACCAGAGCCGACGAGGACTGGGATAAATATAAGACAGCACAGAAACACTACAAAAAACGGATTAGATTCCGAAGTAGAGAGGGTTGGCGCACCTTCTGTAGCAGTATAAACTCAACGAACCAGGCCGCCAGGATAAAGAAAATTCTAGCCACAGGAGACCTCAAACTCTTGGGCTCCCTCAAAAAGGCTGACGGCACCTACACGAACACAGAAGATGAAACCAGTGCACATCTGCTTGAAACGCACTTTCCCGGCTGTCTAATAACAGCAGAGTCGGAATGGCAGGACGAGCACCATAGCACACCAACATCCCAAGAATGGGAAATCGCAAACGAAATAGTAACCGCAGACAAAGTGGGATGGGCCCTAAAAACCTGCAAGCCATTCAAGTCTGCTGGGATGAATGGAATATTCCCAGGATTACTACAATGGCCAATAGATCTGATAACAAAGTACCTAGTACCAATATACAGGGCATGTATTGCCTTCAAATACATACCTATAGCATGGAGGGAAGCGAAAGTAGTATTCCTACCAAAACCAGGTAAAGAGGACTACACTCACGCAAAATCCTTCAGACCCATCAGCCTAACGTCGTTCTTACTGAAAACGTTGGAAAGACTGGTTGACCGACACATACGGGATGGAGCACTGAAATCCAAGCCATTACATCCCCAGCAACACGCTTATACGAAAGGCAGATCAACTGAGTCAGCTCTACACTTGCTAGTACACAAGATAGAGTCAGCCATCACCAATAAATCATCAACACTCGCTGCCTTCATAGATATAGAAGGTGCTTTTGATAAAACCACGCACAACAGCATTGTCCACGCCCTACAAGGCTACAAAGTTGAACCAGTAATAACAAAATGGATTACTGAGTTGGTCAGCAAAAGGGCGGTTCAAATAGAAACAAACAACACAACAAGAGCAAAAGTGGTCAGAGGATGCCCACAGGGAGGCGTCCTAACGCCACTTCTCTGGAACATAGTAGTGGACAGCCTCCTAAAAAAACTCAACGAACAAGGCTACACTACTATTGGGTACGCAGATGACCTAGCAATACTGATAAGCGGAAACGCTGAAAACGTTTTATGTGAAGTAATGCGATCAGCTTTACGTATTGTAGAACAATGGTGTGATGACAAACAGTTGTCAGTAAATCCAAGGAAAACAGAACTCATTCTTTTCACCAACAAAAGGAAGTTACCAGAACTCAAGTTACCAAACCTGTTTAATACCAAACTCTCCCTATCAACTCAAGTGAAATATCTGGGCGTCACTCTTGATCAGAAATTGAATTGGGCGAGTCATATCGAAAATAAAACAAAGAAGGCCTGTATAGCGTTCTATCAGTGCAAGAGACTAGTTGGCAAAAAATGGGGTCTCAACCCAAAAATAACACTTTGGCTATACACTTCAGTTATCAGGCCGTCTATAACCTACGGATCTGTTGTGTGGTGGCCCAGAACACAACTAGCGACAGTGAAAACGAAACTCCAAAGCCTGCAACGTCTGGCTAGTGTTGCGGCAACTGGATGCATGAGAACCACTCCATCAGTCGCTCTCGAGTACCTGCTGAACCTAAGACCTTTACATCTTGTCATTAAAGAAGAGGCACAGGCAGCGGCACTAAGACTGAGGGCCAACGGACTGTGGAAGCAAAATATAGGAACAACACACTCAACTGTACTGGATGGAATCCTAAAGGAAATACCACTCCTTGAGGCGCCCACAGACAGAACATTGTGTCATCATGTTTTCGATCGAAGATACACTATCCAACTTGCAGCAGAAATTGAAGATAACTCTGGCATCAATGAAGTTAGGATATACACAGATGGCTCCAAAACCATATAGGGTACTGGGGCAGGTGTCTTCTCGAATGACCTAAATATTAAAATCTCAACCACCCTAGACAAACTTAACACTATCTTTCAAGCAGAATGTATAGGTATAACCAAAGCAGCACAGGCGGTTGCAGCCAGAGATGTCAGAGGGCATAATATTAAAATTGTCTCAGACAGTGCATCCGTACTTCAAGCTCTACAAAGCAACACTATAACCTCTGTCCTCATACTGGAGTGTCATAATACACTCCAGTCCATTGCAAACACAAACAGAGTAACTCTGCAATGGATAAAAGGACACAGCAACTCGCTGGGTAATGACGCAGCCGACGAACTAGCCAAAAGGGGTTCAAAGACGACGGTATTTGGCCCGGAACCACTACTGCCTATACCCCTGGCACAAATCAGAACATGGCTGCGCTTTACAACAGAAGATAACCACCAAACAGAATGGAAAAACAGCGTAGGATGCAGGCAAACGAAGAATGCTGTTCCGGCGGCTTCGAAAAAGCTTGCCCGCCACCTTACAAGACTGAACAGGGAACAAATCCGTAAAGTACTAGGTACGATAACCGGACACTGTCCCTTAAACAAACACCTATACACCATAGGTGTGACAGATAGCCCTCTGTGCAGGGGATGCATGGAGGCGGAAGAAACGCCACAGCACGTGCTCATGGAGTGCAGGAGCGTGGCGGATCAACGGGCACAGATTCTCCGGTCTCCAGCATCACTTTCGGAAGTCTGCAGCGACCTGAAAAGGCTGCTCGCCTTCTGGGATGAGCTGGGATGGCTGGAGTAAGAGGAGAGACAGTGTTTCACGTACAATGGCCCAATCAAGTGGCTAAGTGCGGAAAAAGGCCCCGACAAACTAACTAACTTGCTTTTTAGCGCCTTACCTCGTACTTCTTATCGTATAAATTGATTACGAAACGGTG
Source organism: Charanyca ferruginea (assembly GCA_947361185.1). Taxonomy (NCBI): domain Eukaryota; kingdom Metazoa; phylum Arthropoda; class Insecta; order Lepidoptera; family Noctuidae; genus Charanyca; species Charanyca ferruginea. The sequence continues at coordinate 13,941,111 of OX376077.1, read as the reverse complement.
ACACCATAAAGAACCGGTAGTTCCTTATTTTATACCCCTAGGTGTGGAACATTGGACTACGCTGAAAAAAGTTATGCGTGGTCAAACATAAAAAATTAAAATAAAATGAAAACTACTGGACCAAACTATGTATGTTAAATTTTTATGGGACCAAATGGCAACTATTCCGCATCAAACTAAAGAAGAATCACGTAAATCGGATCATAAATCTCAGCGTAATCGGTGTATATACCTACATTAAAAAAATACCAATCGAATTGAGAACCTCCTCCTTTTTGAAGTCGGTTAAAAATCACACAGTGTCCAAAAACTCAATTAAATATTAAACATAAATAAAAACAGAATCAAAGAATTCCTCCATATCGCTGTCATCAGGATTTTAATATAATCATGACGGACTAGAAAAAAAGAAGGACTCCGCGCCACGCATATCGAAAGTGAAGCACCCTAAGTAGGCCACACCGTTTGTACAAACATGCTTCACGCACACATTTACATCATAGTCACGGACTAGAAAAAAAATGGATTCCGCGCCGAAAGTACCAACTACCGACCGTACCGATCTATGTGTGCGTCTCGGTCCGGCGTACTTTAGGTGCTTCACTTTTGATATGCGTGGCGTGGAGTCCTTCTTTTTTTCTAGTTCGTTATAATCATATTAATTGACCTACTGCAGGGCAAAGCCCTCTTCTCATACAGAGAAGGCACGAGCATTGATCACCACGTGCGCTCAAGGCGGATTGGCCATTTCAGACTTATATCAATTATAAGTTCAGGTTTCCTCATGATGTTTTCATTCACCTATTTCAGTGATATCCAAGATAAACGTAGAAAGTACAAATTGTGTCATCAGGATTACAAGTAATTAATTAATTCAAAGTCAATATCATGAATCAAAAGTTCAATTTATTTTTACACAAAAAAATAAAAAAGGAAAAGCTATAACTATTAAACTAAAAAAAAACTAAGACAGGCATCAAAAAATTCCCCCACATCGTCGTCAACTGGGAATGTGCCCAAGAGAATGGCGGCATTGCCACGTTGGATGGCAACGCTTAACCTCTGCCGAGGATTGGATTGATACATAAATAGGGGGATACATTTATTTTTATAACATTGTTTATACAAATTAATTGAACTTTTGAGATTGTATTTTGCTCTTTGCCAGTAATTTTGATATTAAGAAATTTTCGTATTCTATTTTAAAATGTGATAACTATTTAACTAAATGTTTATTTTACATTGCGTAACGCTGACAGCCCTTTAAAAGTTTTATGTAAAGAAAATAATGTGCGCGTCTGAAGTCAATGAGTGCCAAAAATGTTATGATGATTGACGATCAATATCTGTTAGAACGAATACTATGTAGGTACAGACATTTTGGCTGATTTGGCCATTTTTTTACTTGTGTGTGTGTTGCCAGTAATGATATATGGCACAGAAACATCGTCCTTAACTGCTAACCTCCTACAGAAGCTCAGAGTCACGATGCGAGCCATGGATAGAGGTATGCTCGGAGTTTCTTTGCGCGATAGAGTCTGGAACGAGGAAATTCGCCAAAGAACTAAGGTCACCAATATAGCTCTTAAAATATGCAAGTTGAAGTGGCAATGGGCAGGCCACATCGCTCGATGAACCGAAAACCGCTGGGGAAGAAAGGTTCTTGAGTGGCGACCACGAACCGGAAAACGTAGCGTTGGTAGGCCTGCCACCAGATGGACCAACGACATCGTCAAGGTCGCGGGTAACCGGTGGATGCAAGCCGCTGGTTGCCGCTCGTTGTGGCGTTCCATGAGGGAGGCCTTTGTTCAAGAGTGGACGTCTTTTGGCTGAAGATGATGATGATTGCCCGTGGGGTGTCCGGGCTAGAATAGCACCCCCCCATTTCATCCCGAGGGTGTCGTTGAAGGCGACTAAGGGAAAATCCGAAAGTCGGGCAGCAGCTGCTTCCGTGTACTTAACAACTTCACTGCGATTCCCAAGACGCTTGCCAAGCGTGGGGATTATGGCAACCCCCCCCCCCCCCCTGGGAAGGCCTTTATTCAACAGTGGACGTTTTCCGGCTGATGAAGAAGATGATAATGATGAATAATGCTTAACAATTTATTCGAAAGGAGGATCGGGAGGATTTTGAGAGGGGTTCCTGGCTAAGTAAATCACATCGATCGGTCATGGTTAAGCTATACTTGCCGCGGTCGGTCCGTAGATGGGTGTCCATTCAATTCATACAGAGATACCCCTCCGTGTCTCTGAAGGCACGTAAAGCCATTGGTCCCGGCTGTTATTCTTAGGTCTTCAACACTCGTAATAGGTAACAAAAGCTAAAATATCTGACAACCAGTCTTATCAAAGGGTATCATGTTACCCAGTTACTGGGTTGAGGAGGTCAGACAGGCAGTCGCCTGTAAAACATTGGTATTCTAACAAAACTGTTGCTATTTTTTGAATTGTACATTTTTGTATTGATTTTATGTATCCACTTGTTGTAGTTTTAGGTCTTGTTCACAGAGTAATATAGTATACCTACTCAGCATAAACTATTTTGTAATGTGCGTCACTATCTCGTGAATAAATGGTTTTTCTTTCTTTCTTCTTTCTTCTTTCATTTTCTTAGAATTTTTACAAGAATGCATTATTGATAACTACAAGTGATCAAAATGAAGGGCGAGTTGCTTCAACTATATACTTTACTGACGGGTAATAGTCAAAAGTGGCACTAACTATAGTCAAATCAAAAAAATGGGTTGTTTCACAAAATCGTACGTCAAGAAGTTGCTATTACCGTAACCGACCATAGTCAACGTAATTTTGTATTTTCAAACAGCTACGTCAAACATCAAAACCCTTCATCCGTACAAAAGCCTCCTGACGGTCGCCGTCAATTGTTTTACTATTGTGTCTGCTAATTAGTCCGTTGAGCTGGAATCTCTTTTTGAATAACTTTGACTGACGGATTTTTATGTCATGAAACAACCCGCCCTAAGTGTACAATGTTATGCGGTAAAAACATAGAGAGTAAAAATAATGTTAAACTAAGAAATACAAAAATAGTACAGGTACACATTCAACAATATTTTTTTAAAGATAATACATAGTTGACGGCAGTTGTATGTTACATGATTCTTCAGCTTGACTCCGGTGTGTGCACTGTCTTATCGTTCAACTAACCTATAACTTCCTTAGCCATTAAACGAATACCCGTCAAATAAGACACTCGACCATAATCTCTCCGGTTAATCAGTAAACTTAAACCGTCTTAATTCCAGTGAGACAAACTCAATTACTTGGAACACGGGCCACATTTAATGGCCGTCGTCAGTGATCCGTAACGTTGGGTATAAAGAGCGGCCCTTATTGACCGTGGATCGTCAACAGCGTTTTGTTCCCCTTCGATCAGATTTGTAGGGTTAATTGTGGGTATTGAACAGTAAATTCCACGTGGTGATTTCAGGGTTTAATTTTAATGACTAACTATTTATGGGATATCATCAAAATTGGGGTATATTAAAATCGCCTTCAGGATTAGTGTATGTGGGTCGGGTCGGGAGTAGGGTGGGTCTTTTAACTAGAAAATATCTAGACTTTTTTTTTCAACCTGTATAATTCGTGCCTGCTGGGCTTTCCGCTATGGTCTTCCACTCCTCACGTCTGGCCTTCTCTGACCCTTTTTTCCATGAGCGTCTCTAAGTCCTTGGTATCCCACGGCGACAAGACATTACATAAACAATTGATGAAAATTACTCGAGACTATGAAACTTGTATCCAATAAAACAATGACGTCACCTGGCCACCCCGTGTCCGTTAATTAACAATTTTGATGAGCTACGTCGCAGGATTATGATGCCCAACACTATTACCTATGTTGATGGCAAATAGATCCCTATAAAATGGCGGCGGTCTTTATTGGAGATCTTAACCTGTAACTTGGGGATATAAGGATATCATTAATTTATGTGGGGCAAGGATTAGGACGTCTTTTATTGTATTGGTTGATTGTTATTAAAGGGTTGAGAATATCTGTGGGTAATATGGACTCGCCAGAACACGGCGAGCATGCGTGGTGATTATTTTTCTTGTATGAGAACGAAATTGAAGTAGGAATGGTCTGGCCACGTTTGTTGCATGCCCAATGAGCTAGTGCTAAAATGATTCCTTAGAGCGTCTGGTGATTCAGGGAAGAGTCGAGGGCACGAGATCACGTGGCCAATCGCCAATCCGTTGACCAGAATCCATCAAATCTGTCACCAAGGCAGAATGTGCTCGCCATGCAGCCAACACAGATCGGTGGAAGAGAATCGCGATGACTGCGGCCGCAGTTGTGGACGTCCCATGACCACGACCACTCTGTCAAGAGTAAACGACTTAAGAACGACTTGAGAAGAAGAAAATAACCCATACATGAAGCCCTGACTACTGACACTGCCCTGTTAGGAGGCGTCGCGGCAGACAAATGCTAAATGTATTGGGACAAGCTAGACAAAATTAATAGTTCTTGGTCTATACTAGTACTTGTCCCTCGTCCTCGAAAGAGGTAGAAGTCAAGGGGGGAGGCCTTTGACCAGTAGTGAGGTAATAATAAAGCCTCGTATAGTATTCAACCCACACGTCTTTGTGGAGTACGAAGATTTCGTAGACGCTTCTAAATGACGAAACCTAAATCATCAATAACTTGCCAGACGAAATCACTTATTCGTGATTATTGCAATTACTGTTCATAGTTTCATTCGATATACTTACAAACTTTCTAGTAGTTAAACTTGAAAAGTATAAATAGGTATGTACTTAAATCGCTCTAGGTAATCTAAAAAGATTAGACTTGAACCAAGTAATAAAACTTAGTTCGCTAAGCTGTCTTGTGAGTTTGTTCTCGTGCCTAACGCCTATAGTTTCTGTTTAATGCCTAACTTAATTTATAGTAATAATACCAGCCTATAATTGTCCCACTGCTGGGCAAAGGCCTCTTCTCATATAGAGAAGGCACGAGCATTGATCACCACGTGCGCTCAAGGCGGATTGGCGATTTCAGACTTATATTAATTATAAGTCCAGGTTTCTTCACGATGTTTTCCTTCACCGATGTCAATGATGTCCAAGATAAATTTAGAAAGTACATATGAATGGAAAAAGTCACATTGGTACTTGCTCGGTATCAAACCCCCAACCTCATGCATGAGAGGCGGGCGCCTTAACCATTAGGCCTTCACGACGTTAGGTAAATATGAACCTTTATGATCAGTGGGCTAATTCACGTAAGTAAAGAAGTGCTGTTGCAGTGCAGTTAAGTTTCGATCAAAACAACGCTTTTCGTATTCTCTACCGCTGTCAGACACGCTCGCATCAAGTTCGCGTCACGCGAGCGCAATAACGGCATTCTACTGTTGCGCGTGTTTGGTGCGTGCTTCGGAACGTAACATGATCGGTATTCTACTATTCGTTTGACGTCTCAAAATTACAGTTAAAAAGCACTAAAGTCTGTACTGAGGTATTATTTTAATATTATAATAACGTCATATTCATTGAAATGTAATCGATTCTATTCGATTATTTATTGAGTAATATTTTTCTGCCATGTGGGTACACCGTAAGTAAGTTTGGTAGTTTGGTTGTAGTGCAGTTGACGTGCAGTTCAAAGATTACAAGAATACCGTTTATCACTTAAACTTGAACTTAACTGCAACTGCACTAAAACTTCATCGGTGCGTCATAAAATTACGTGAATTAGCCCTCTGAGTGTCTAATTTTCAATTCGTCTACGAAGCAAAATGCCTAAAATTAATGTCTACACAGCAAATTGTCTAAACTGAAAATCGCCTAGAGATCAAAATGTTTAATTGGAAAAGAACAGCTATGTACTTATTCTGAAAGATCTCACTCCAGTTCTCACTTCTGGTGAAAACTGTTTCAGGTACCTATTCTGTAACTCGATAAAGACTACGCTAGCGCCACTGAGTGACAACATAGGTGAAGTGAACTATTACTACGTTACTATTTTAGCGAATACCAAATACTTTTCACTTCAGGAAATTAAAATCGGAAATGAGATGGATTCGAATTCGCGGGTGAATTCTTACAGAATTGCACTGCAGATTCGAACCCATAACCTCTTGTATGAGAGGCGGCGACTTGAGTAGGTCACTTTTAATTTACAGTAATGAAATGTAATACAACACATACACATAATACGGTGGTACACTTCTGGCTCCTGCTTAATAAAGAACCTGCATTGATCTGTCAAATGTTAAATGTTTTCGTAAACATTACACACACACAACACACATTACAACATTACATTAAATAAATATGAAACGGTAATTGTCAAAGCGCAATAGCAATAACCCACAATTCCTATCGCCATATTTAATGGCATTCGCAGGTATAAGAATTGACGAGGAAACAATCAAACTGATCGGATTGTAACGCCGAGGCTCAATTAACTCGGTAGAGGCGGCGTTAGCGCCGATAGCTCCCGAGTTGAGCCGAGCACGGCCGACGAGCGCCGATTGTCACATTGTCACCCCGTTTGAAATAGGAACGCACTTTGAAAATGGAAAATTTAAGCCCTTCCGTTTTTTATAATGTAAAACGGAAAACTGCAGTGCTTATAAGCGATATCGAACCGGATTTAAAAATAAAATCGTGTGGAAAAATGTGGAGTGTGATAGTAACAAAAAATTTAATACTGGCAGGTTTCGAAACTGCAAACTGCTTACAAATAAAAATTACCCAATTTTTATTTGTGTCTCAGAGATAACGTAGCTTCCTATGGGCGAAAGAATTTTTGAAATCAGATTAGTAGTTTCGGGGATTACCCCTACATACAAACTTACAAACAAATTTTACCTCTTCATAATACTTTAAAATGTCATAATTATAAATTGTCACAGAGGCCTTGACGATGTTCCTAACCCAGTGGTTCTAAAAGTTGACAGGATAGCGACCCATGTAATAAAAACTTACAAATGTAACTCACCTGTTAGTTCTCATAAAGAAAAATGCGGCATAACATAGGAATGAAGGACTCTTCAAATAAGAAAACAAACATTTAATTACAATCAAAACTTTCAATTCTTATTTAAATATAAGGAGTTTCCACCCGTGGGTGTCGTAGAAGGCGACAGAGGGATATTGACCAGAGGATGGGTAGCAGCGTCCTTCTGAGTGTACCGTAACACCTACTGCGATCGCCAACATGCATAGGCCAAGCACACAACACATGCAATCGCCAATTACGACTGAACCTTCCCTTGGGGGAGACCTATGCCCAGCAGTGGGCGTCTAAAGGTTGGCATAGTGATGATGATAATGATGATGATGAGAAGTTTATATTTGTCTACTATTTGTTGTCATTGTCAGGTCATTTTTAAGGCCTATCTAACATGCGCACGCAAGCTAACAATGGGTCGCTTACTCTAGTTTGGGAAATGCTGCCGTAACCAGTTATTTCTAAATTCCCAACTCCTGACGCCATGTCAAAATAATATATTGTAAATAATGATCTCAACTATTGGTTTCCAGTTGCAAGCTGTTCTTGGTCCATGAATCACGTCATATTGTTTATGGCTGGCTAGTAACGCAGCGGAAATAGTATAGTTTCAGAATTAATGTTGATATACATCATTATTGCTTGAAACGTTGATAAATGATGTTTAAAAGGTTTCCCAGATCTGCAGTTGGTTTAGTGTTATTGGTAACTGTGGGAGTTTAAATAATAATCATTATTATTTCATTGGATAAACATCCTTTGTTGAATAGTTTTATTTTAGTAAAAACAAATAATTATATAATTTATATTATAAAAAACCTATGACCGTTTATTCATTTGATAACAACATTTAAAAGAATTAAATATGTACAAAGCTTAAAAAGACCAGATGTAATGACCATAATGCCGTGGAAGTTGGGTAGACCTTTGGTGTGGGATGCAACTTGTGTCGACACCCTTGCGCCATCGCATCTTCCTAGCACGTCGTGTTGTGCTGGGGCGGCTGCTGCAGATACCGAAAGCCTCAAGCGGCGTAAATATAACAACCTTCTTGGAAGTTATATGTTTGAGCCGTTTGGGGTTGAAACACTAGGGCTATGGGGTCCGAGTGCTCACCTTGTTTTAAGAGACATTTCTAAGCGGTTGGTCGACTCTTCACGTGACCAGAGGGCTGGCCTTTTCTTGGGCCAAAGAATTGCCATTCAACGTGGTAATGCTGCTAGCCTTTTGGGCACTTGTCCCATTGCGAGCGATGCGGACGAGTTTTTTGATGCCCTGTGAGCCCTCCATTGTACCTATATTGTACAGTCTTAAACTATATATGTTTGGCTGACGCAGTGCCTCGCACCATACGTGCGTCATTTTAGTAGTATAAATATTAATGCTTAACAATAAATCAACGAGTGCGATTGCTGCTACGCGGTGACTGACATTAGAGAAAGGAATCGTCAACAGTTTTGCCTGTAAACACGAATAAACCTATCGGGAACTAAGTGATCTTTTCTCTAAGCGCTCCAACCTCAACACTAACAATTCTACAAGTGTACGAACCGTACATACATAATGTTTATATTTTTTAATTTATTTTTAAGCTTTGTACATATTTAATTCTTAAAAAAAAACATAGCAGTTTATTTGTTTAAAGTCGCAATCGCGATTGCTGAGCATGCGAATCTGGGTTCTGTTTCCAGTTCAGGAAAATTGGTTTTTCTTTTTCTATTAAGAATTTTGCAGTAGCATCCCGAAGTCTAACTGCTTGACTAAAGAACATGAACCTGAAGAAATAGGAGGAATTACTGAAGATGTACAAAGTTACATTGAACGTCAAAGTTATTTTAACAAAGCATGTTTTAAATGTTAAAACTATACTTTTAATACAGCACACAATGTTTGTGTGTTGTGTGCGCTACCATAATCATCGCAGGTCAACCTAGGACTTCCTGTGGTGTCTTATAAGGAATTTAAGGCCTCCAGCGAGGGAAAAAAACAACTTATAAACAATGCGAATACACGCTAAGGGCACGCCCTGTTGGGTACGGGCCTCAGCTTAGAGCGTTGCTGGAAGAGGCCAGCAGAGGAACAGACTGGACCGGATCTGGATTGTTTAGGGACGAATTTAAAGCTACTGGCTCAGCGACGCGGGCTGGTACGCGCAAGGATCGGGGAGGGTAATGGATGGCGTTCCTCACACATTTTTTATACTCGTACGCACACAAACAGACACACTAGTCAGAGAAAGATAGAGAGAGTGCTTTGTGTGCGTATATGCGTGTAGAAAGATGCACTGAGAGAAAGAGAAAGGCGTATGAAGAGGGTATAACACAACAATTTTACGTGACGTTACATTTTCTGTCGAAAAACACCACTGTAACATGCGTTAAGGTTTGTTCCAAAAATCAAAGTAGTTTTCCAGTTTCCAGCAAACAATTTTGGTCCATGTTGATAGTTAACGGCTATACGTGTTAACGTGTTCTACGCAATGTATGTTGCATTACAAAATGTTTTGTAACAATATTAATAGAAATAACGGCTGGTTACGATGGCCCAGTGGTTAAGGCGCTCGCCTGTCATGCATGAGGTTGTAGGTTCGCAACCGGACACGAGAATGTCATCATCATCAGCTTACTTTTGGTCCACTGTTGAAAGCCTCCTCCATGGCGCGCCATTTTTGCCGGTCCTCTGCCTTACGCATCCAGCCACCACCAGCTACCTTCTTTAGGTCATCGGTCCATCGGGCGGAGCGGATAAGTACCAATGTGGTTTATTAAATTTCATATGTACTTTCTAAGTTTATCATGGACATCAGCACAAAGTACGTAAGGCTGCGTCGCGCCCGAGCAGAGAGACCACTCAGAACAAACCGCCATTTTTCGCACGCACACATTGACATTACGTTTATAGGCATTGTCAAGCAGTTCCAAGCAGACTTCAGTGTCGACCATCACGTGTTGTCTAAATGAATAAATGAGAGAGATTGACATTTCATGGCGAACAGGAAAATTTTGTTATAAAAAAATTGCAAAGAGTTCCAACCACTGTCAATAAAATGTTACAAATAAAACCTACAGAGTCAATACGGCAGCCCTAGTGAGTCTGGCAAGTTTAGGTAATTATTTTTGAAGATGGCGTGAGCGGTCCTTCTGTAACCTTTATATTTTGTGACATTAGCGTCATCGGAGTAGGAAAACATCGTGAAATTTATAATCCATACTAATATATGCCTTACACTCATTCACACCTTACACTCCCAAACCACACACACCACACACACAATGCCACTTTACACTCACACATCACACACACCACACTCAAAGCCACACTCCACACATTTATGCATGATCAATTAATTTAATATTTATTTAAACCCATTTGTCTTTGTTTTTTTTTATTTGGCTTTTCTTCCATAGAAGTCTAAAAATTACTTGTTGCTTGTAAATGGAGATACTTTATTAACATAAAACAATGAAATATAATATATACAAAGCTTAAAAATAAGTATAAACATATAATATGTACAATGGAGGGCTCACAGGGCATCAAAAAACTCGTACGCATCGCTCTCAATGGGACAAGTGCCCAAAAGGCTAGCAGCATTACTACGTGAATGGCAATGCTAATTCTTTGGCCTAAGAAAAGGCCAGCCCTCTGGTCACGTGAAGAGTCGACCAGCCGCTTAGCAATGTCCCTAAAAACAAGGTGAGCACTCGGGCCCCATGGCCCTAATGTTTCGACCCCAAACGGCTCAAACATATAACTTTCAAGAAGGTTGTTATATTTACGCCGTTTGGTGCGGAAAACCTCTTTCCGCACCTCCAGCACAACACGACGTGCTAGGAAGATGGGATGGCGCAAGGGTGTCGACACAAGTTGCATTCCATACTAAAGGCCTACCCAACTTCCACGGCATTATGGTCATTCCATCTGGTCTCTTTCCATCGTCACTTGCCAAGCCATTAGGTTCTAGCACAGCTGGCACGCCGACAGAGGCAAGAGCACGACGGATGATGTCATTAATGCTGGCGTGCCGTGCTATCCGGCCTGCGCTCTTACAGCAGGAAAGGCCATGGTGACTGAGGCAGTCGACATCTGCACCGCATTGACAGCGATGCGGAGCCCCGCAAGGAGCGCCCAGACGTAGGCATGTAGCGAGCCGGAATGTAGAGTCACCTTAAACTTTTTGCAATGTAACATTACTTCACTTAATCACTGGGGTGGGACCCTGGAGATCTGTAACACAGGGTTTCCCTAGTACGGACTCCAGTCTCTCGCAAAGGTGTTTTTGTTTGCATTATCATATTGTATAGTCTAAGGTATTAATAACCTAACCTTTGTGGAGAGAGAAATAAATTTTATTTATTATTATTATTTATTATATACTTATGTACTAATATTATAAATGCGAAAGTAACTCGGTCTGTTACGCTTTCACGATGAAACGGCTAAACCGATTTTGATGAAATTTGATATGAAAGTAGTTTGGACCCTGGGGAAGGACATAGGCTACTTTATTTCTACATTCGTGATAACCGACATTCACGCGGGCGAAGTCGCGGGCAAAAGCTAGTAATTAACATACTTAGTCTGAAATCGCCAATTCGCCTTGAGTGTGTTGATCAACGCTCATGCTTTCTCTGGTAAAAGCATTATTTAACAATATTAATGAAAACAAAACTTATCGACACATTATCCAGGCGTTATGGACAGCTGTAACTCCGGCATTCCCAGAGCTCGAGGTTGCTCGTAACTATTCGGTAATACGCTATAAAACTCGACCTTGTATACAAATACAGAGGTGAACAGTATAATATGTTTGTTTTGTGTGCTGAATTTTCAGGATCATTCATTGAAGCGGTTACGAAAAATCAAGCTATCATGGTCACTATGGGTGTTACCAGACCAATCGATCGACGGCATCGATCGATGGTAGAATTAATTAGTCGACGTCGATCGATAGTTTCTACCAGTCGATTGATCGTCGATCGACGGCATCGATCGATGGTAGAATGGAATATTATTAGTGATGGATTATGGTCGGAGTTAATCGATCAATCGATCGATTAGTTAGTCGAAAGGTATCCGTCGATCAGCCAAAGCTACCACACCAATCGATCAACGTCAATCGATGACCCCTAGACTGGAAGCCGACCCCAATAAAGTTGGGAAAAGGCTAGGCAGATGATTCATATTAAATCAGTATACTTACAATGTGAGAATCATTATGGGTGTTACTACACCAATCGATCGACCATCGATCGATGCTGTCGATCGACGATCGATCTAACCGAATGCAGTTGAATACCAGTGTTTTACATGGAGCGACTGCCTACCTGACCTCTACAACCCAGTTACGGAGTAACAGGATATCCCTTGATAAGACTAGTTGGCAAAGATCTGCCGGGACCAATACATGTGTTTCGAGCAGGGGTTTTGGTATGGAATGGATTATCAGTCATCCATTTGATTTGATACTACTGGCACACCCGTGACACTCCATAGAAATGAAACGATATAATTGCCTACACTAATACTAAAATAATAGACTATACAGATACGTGTGTGAGTGTGCGCGTCTACGCGCCGCGTGAACAAAAACGCAATTTCCAGGGCTAGTCGTTCGACGCGGGGAGAGGTGAGAAATGGTGTCGCTACTGTACTGTAGTACTAATATTTATACTGTGCTACTGGCATGCAAAAGAACATTTTCACGTCATAACACTCAACTCGCAACAAATAGGTCCTCGGTTTGGTTGCGAATCGTTACGAATGTTATAAAGCTGAAGAATTTGTTGTTTTTATGTGCGTGAGCTAATTTTAGGAACTACTAGTCCAATTCTAAAATTTCTTTCTCTAATAAGAAAGCTACATACGTTATTCCTGAGTGCTATAGGTGATATATTTTATTATCAAAAACGTCAGGGATCTGTAAGAAAATTGAAGCAGACGAAGTCTCGAGCAAAACCTTATGTTATCATCATCATCAGCCGGTAAACGTCTACTGTTGAACAATGGCCTCCCTAGCCTGGCGGGGGCGCGGTGCATGAGCGAGCGAATCGTGGCGGTTTTAGCCGGTAGGTGTCCGGCACACCCTCCCGTCTTCCCCAGACGGGGGACAGTCCATGAGGATATCACCATGTTAAAAAAAAAGGGGGGGGGGGTTGCCATAATTCCCACACTTGTCAGGCGTCTTGGGGATCACAGAAGAAGATTGTTAAATACACGGATGCCGCTGCTGCCCGACTTCCGGATTTTCCCTTCGACGACACCCTCGGGATGAAATGGGGGGTGGTGGGGGGGGGTTGCTATTATAGCCCGTACACCCCACGGACGTTATGTTATATGAAATCCATTTGAATTATTTTATGAAGGGCCAGAGTTTTCATCGCGTTAGCGCGCTCACGCGTGTGACGTTATCTTGCGCATGGGCACCTCGTGTTGTAAACATTCGCTTTTAACTGGGCTCGGGTTAAATAATGCTGTAGTTTTCTTTATTTATTGACACTGAGCGTGGTGTTCAGTGTTTTAATATGTGGGACGTTAACAAGAGTTGGGTAATTCAAAAGTTAACGGGCTGTTAAAAAGAAATGAAAGAAAATAATATTTGAAACATTTCATGTTACTGAAAACTTTATTCAATTTCATCTGCAGTGCTATTCTGTTACAATATCCCTCGGTGAGCACCTAGTTGACGCGAGCTATCATCCGATTGAAGTGCTTTGTAAATATCTAGCATCGGGACAGATGACAGTTCACTTCACCTAGGTGTTCACCGAGGGAGATTGTAACAGAATGTCGAATCTTACGGCTAAGTTATTTTAGCCATATCATCTAAATAGACCCGAAACAATACGCGCCTATTTAGTTGATTTTCAGTATTTCAGGTAAGAGCTAAGAGATTATTTTATCTTGATTAACTACAATTAATCGCACTTCTTTTAATTTGTGCTCAACAAGCTTAGGATTTAAAAATCGGCGATTACCTATAGCAGGCAGTTCCATAAAATTATAAAAGGAGCAGAGTTTTACTTCATGTACACCATGTACCGGTGGCGCATCGCCGTACGTCTTGTGGTCCGATGATGGAACGGGCTCGGCGGAATTAAATTATGCAAGGTCCTGCTGAATGAGCTATTATTCTCATTTTCTGCTTGGAAACTACAAGTAAACTGGCCAACCTCGGTAGTACGCACCATATGCGTTGCGTCGTTGTGGCTGAACCGCAAGATTTAAAAAAAATTGTTATAGGCCGATTTTTCAATCGTAAAAAACTTTTCAAGAATGAATAAATTGGACATCATGTCAGCCTATTGCTATCAACTGCTGAACGTAGGCCTTCCCAAAAACTACTATCGCAATACAAAATCTATGGGAGAAAAGTGTTTTGATTAGTGATGACAAGAACCCAATTACACTTTACCTGACCCTGTAATCGATCCCCAGCTAACAAGACGACCGGGGCAGTTAACTATACTAAATAATGGCAAGTCAATGACCCGACGACATCCAGAATTCCAGAAAGACCTAAATAACATTAATATAGTCTAAAAAATATGTTAACACATTTTTATAAGTCGTCATCCAATTTTCAATGGCCGACCAACTATTTTCGTCTGTCAAACATCTTTGAATTAATGCATCAAAAAATGTATTCAAATAATTTACAAACAATATCTTTAATGTGTGAAAACTATTTAAATACAAGTGCTTTGCCTAGGACTTTTATAATATTTTTTTTGTGGTATGTGTTTTTCCGTGGATTTTGGACTATTCCATACAAACTTCAACACTCCATTTCCACCCTTTAGGGTTGGATTAAAATAAAATAATTCCTACCTACCCTGCCTTACTTAAGCTACAAGCTACTTACTTATATGCTTCAAGCTATCTGTAAAAATATTTTCAAAACCGGTTTACCAGTTCAGCAGTTAAAACGTACCACACGGACAGAAACACTGAGACACTTTCGTATTTATTATAATAATATGAATTTAGTACACATGAATTAATTTTACAACTAAACCGAATGAAATAAAAACATAGCTAAAAAATAAAATGTTATGTAGAACTTATAAATATAAAAAAAGAATATATGTACAATGGAAGGTTTACAGGGTATTATAAAAACTCGTCTGCAATGCTCTCAATGGGATAAGTGCCCAAAAGGGTAGCAGCATTACCACGTTGAATGGCAATTCTAATTCTTTGGTCCAAGAAAAAGCCAGCCCTCTGGTCGACCAGTCGCTTAGTAATGTTCCTAAAAACAATGTGACCACACAGGCCCCATGACTCTAGTGTTGCAACCCCAAACGGCTCAAACATACACCAACGGTTACACATATGAAACAGATTTAACTATTTCAAACTATTGGAATATTTAAATAACGAGAGCTTTTGAACACACACACGCTTAAGTCATGACAGACATATTTATACGGTTTTATTACCGGATATTTTATACAACGGTCTGTCGAAAATTTTAGGTTTTTGTTTCTTTTTATAATAGCATGATCATTAATAATGTGCATTCCTCGCAAGCAACACTGAGTACTCGCAAACTTTTCTTACTCTAACTAATTACCTACCACAGTTCCATTTTATAATAAACTACCACTAATTTTACGCTCTTACGACGTGTAAACAAATAAACAAGGTCGGTTTCAAGCTAAATTAACCGCGAACATACGAACTAAAACGTGCGCAATATTATGACGGCGCTAAGAATATGACGAAGAGCTACATATATTAGGTGGTAAGGTCGACATTTATTTCTGGATTATATTAATTACATGATATAAATACTACGAAGGTAAAATTTTAACAAAATTATAGTTTTTATGGTGACTTTTTGATTCTTTTTTCCTGAAAGAGCTCGTGGCTAAAGCCGTACAGATCGATCGGTCAAAGGTTAAATAAACTACGCTTGCCGCGGTCGGTCTGTGGATGGGTGCCTATCCATTATAAACCGAGTTCGTTCTGTGCCTCGGAAAGCACGTAAAGCTGTTGGTCTCGGGCTGTCATTCGTAGATCTATTGCAGTCGTTAAGGGTAGTCAGAAGCCAGAAAGTCTGACAATCAGACTTACCGGGGGGTATCGTGTTACCCAGTAACTGGGTTGTGGAGGTCAGATAGGCAGTCGCTCAATGTAAAACACTGGTATTCTGCTGCATCCAGTTAGATTGGAAGCCGACCCTAAAATAGTTGAGCAAAGGCTAGGCAGATTCCTGGAATTGGATTGATCTGGGGTGTGATTCTGTAAGACCTCATTCTAAACTTCGAATCTGAATGCGCTGTGAGTTTCTTGATTGGCATTCTAAAAACTCGGTTGATAATTCGAATTTACACTAGCGCCACCCTTGCAAGCGTGCCAGCGAGTTGAACTAAATTGACAGGGAGATTTTGATTTCGCTTCTGCAGCGCTTCGGGGATGTTCGCCAACGCTCGCATTGACTGTTTTTATGCCAGCATGCGCAAGAGGGTTACCTCGATAGTGAGTAGAGTGCGGGGCAGCGGCAACAGTCTTCTTACCGTTGTTGCCAACAGGTTGGACGGGCCTTTCATGCAGCACTGGCAGGCCTAAAATGTAATAATGATTCTGACATTTTTATAATTTATAATTTAATTAATTTATTTTATTTTGTCAATTTAATTTATAGTTATTTCTATTTTTATTTTTAATCCGATGTAATATTTATGATCTATTTATTTTACAATTTTATTTTAGGTTTTTATCTGTTTTAGAGTTTTAGAATTAAAATGTATAATTGTGCGTATATGGACCTGTGTCTGAAACAAATAAATTATTATTATTATTTGACAGATAAAGTATGAGGTGACGTAAGAAGTGGCATTCTGTAAGGTAATTTCCCCGTCACTTCGACGCTCACTTCGTACTCGAACCCGATTCAAAGTGTCAAATATATCAAGGTCATTGAATCTTATGCGAAGTGAGAGTGAATAGCGATGTGAGATGCGAGTTGTTGTTTGAATTTTACAGAAGCGACCTACTGATTGCGAATGTCCGGTACTTTGTCACGACTTTTCTAACTAGATGGCAGGTACACGTGGTTAAATAATTCGATAGGATAAGAAACTCGGTTTATTATCCAAGATGGGATGGATGTGTCTCATTTTCAGAAAAACAGTGCAAATGGTGATTAGGTCCAAGAAATGCCGAGAACTTGCATCAGCAATGATTAATAAGGTTAAAAATTCATTTCAATTGAGCATTGTCCTAATTTGAGATCGCTTATTTTAAAACGGAAACCCATAATTCAATATTTATAAAACTTATAATCCTACATATTATAAAACACGCCGCGTTTGTCTCTTCGCGATAAACTTAAAAACTGCTGTACCGTTTTTATGCTGGTTTTGCCAATAGATAGTCATTCATGAGCAAGGTTTAGGTGTATAATTAGTTAGGTTTTGTGAAAAATGGCTGACGTATGACGATAATTCTTGTGTGAAGCCGGGGCAGGTTGTTAGGAAATAGACTCCTATTTGGAACACTACAACACTCCGTGGTAGAAAGAGATAGGTATAGTTCTAATACTATTTCATACGAACGTATACAAGGTCTACTAGATACGTCATTTAAACAATAATGTCATCTTGTCTTCTCACACAAAACACTTTCATAAAACTGCCAATTCCTACTGTTTATGACTGACATCCAGCATTATATTTATTAAATGCGTACATTGGACATGCGGAGTTATCTTGTTTTATTTTAATACTAAGGCGCATTTTAACGCACAATGGCTTAGTGCGAAATAACACATAAAAGTTTAAAATCGCACTTTTACGCCGGTTTCTGGAACTGCAATAATAACTTAAATTAGGTTGTATTTTTTTGAGAAAATAGGTCGTGTGGTTTGGAAATAGAGCCCACTTTGTGTGGGTGGAAATATGGCAGCGTAAACATATTAAATCAGTTAGCAGTGGTTAGCAGGATGTGCAGCAGACTACTTGTTGAAGCTGGTTTAGCCAAGGCATAAGTTTTTGATTTATAGTCACCAAAAGAGTTAAGTAACCATGGTCCATTATCGTTTTAGGCTTTTTAAACAACAATATTTATGTTTGTGCATAACTTACATTTTTTTTTCTTTTTTTCTAAGTACTGTAAAGGTTGCATGTATTTGGCATGCATCTGGCACCTTTGACTATATGGCGTTGTCGGAACACTCGGGAAGATTCGATATATATATTTAATGTTAGAAGATAGAAGGTAGTTGTTGAGATTTGACATTATTGAACTGACCGATGGACGACTGTCAGAGACAGTCATAGTATAGTTAGTTTATCTGCAATAATAGTAAATAATCTAAACAGTCCTTTCTAGCTAGTCCCGAGTATATAAAAACTTCTATAGTACCTATATAGTTGAGGTTTACTTAGAAACCCATGGATGTTTTTGAATATAATTAAATTAAATTAATAGAAAATAAGCAGTTAAGTAATTTAATTAAATTTCATTCGAAAACATCCATGGGTTCCTAAGTAAATTTTAACTATGTCCGACGACTTTGGTTGCTTATCTCTGTTGGTGCCTGTACATTGAATTGTTATTGCTATCTGGCAATGTTTGTAATGTAACATTTTATTCATATTGAATAAGTTTGACATAATTCATTGTATTAAATATAGATTGTGGAACTAAATTTAAAATTAATCAGCGTTAAATTTAAATACCGAAAGCTCAAAAGAATAACTTAGAAAAATGGGACAAACTATTACTTTGCTTGGTTCGTTTTGACAAAACTAAACCGAGGGATCTGCGTTAACATTTTTATTTTCCCCTAAACAGTTTATTTATTAGTAACCCTACGTTTACGTACTGATATTATTAATGTCAAAAATATTTGTTATTGTAGAGTCTAGGTTGTCCTCTATCGTAAATCTATCTGCGACATTATTAGAATCCAAATTGCAACCACATTAACATTGGCAAATGAATGCGTTTAGCAATAAAAACGCTGGCGTAATTGCGCGGAATTCTCTAGATAAACGTATGCATGGGTACTTGATAATAATGTATGTATAATGTGATGCTAACACATTATGTATCGGTATATTTATTATGTATGTAGGGGTGGCTCCAGTATGCGAGTGATGCGAGATCATTGACATGCACCACAGTCTCCCACGTGTACTCTACGTGCTGCCAACAAAGCCATTAAGAAGAGTAACGGAATAAAAAATTGCACCCGGCTGTAAAGACCAATACTTGCAATGTCAAAATAACTGACAGATTACGGAAAAAAAATATTTTGCTTCTAAATTCTAAATTCAAAATGAAAATAGACTCGCATTATTAGTTATGATGAAATTCAAATATCATTCTAATAGAAACATTTGAATATAGAAAACAACGGAAATGCGGAACATTAACATTTTCTAAAATTTCAAAAGCGTCAACGATGACGCGTGAAAGCGGAAGAATCGATGCTAATTAGCGACTAAAACTTTTACAGTAAAGAAAATCGAAAAGTCCGGCGCGCGCGCGTTGCGCAATTCAGTTCTGAAAATACCGTCGTTGTTTCGTGCGTCCGCGCATCGACCTTGGTGACGACACTGATAGATCGCGCGCTTGCCCACGCGCAGGGGTGAACTTTCTAAACGCAAACAGAATGTTGGATTAAAACAACCATTTGTTATGTTGTCAAAATGACATTGTTTGGTAAAACGTAAATTGTAATGCATGTTGTTTTTTGTAATTTACTGTTTTGTCATTTTTATGAGTTATTTTTTATGCTTTTGGCATGTTACGAGACAGTGAAAGGTAAGTATTATATTTTAAATGGTTTCTTTTTAGCCGAACAAAACTTTACATTTCTAAAGATTTATTTGACAACCCTGTGTTTAATATTTAACATGTTGGATTAGATATAAATAAAACGGAACAGACATATTGTTGCAGGCTGGATTTTATTTATAAACTGCAATATTTTGCAGTGAAAGTATGTAAGTAATTATCTTACCACCGGAGGCCACTGCGATATTCATATTTTGTAAATTTTGTTTTTATTTGCTCTTCAATTTCAGTGCGTATCGCAGTGAAATTTGATTGAAGTAATTTTTAATTTAGATACCATTAACTGGATACTTATTTATTTTTGTACGGTAACTAGTGAATGGATCATCAAAATCATCATCATTATATCAGCCTATTGCCGTCCACTGCTGAACGTAAGCCTCCCCCAGTGAAATAATGTCTTGCTTAATTATTTATTTATATGTGTATAAATTTACAGGAACTTAAAAAAAACTGTTGATTTTGACATTTTTTTTCGACAAAAAATCCAGGACATAACTTAAAAAAAAACACCCGTTTTTGGTCCTGGAAACTTTTTTAATTATTTTCAGCTTACTGTAAAATTAGAATTTTAGTTGCCTTGAAATCAGTAAAGTTAGTCGATTGAGTTGACTAACTAGAAATGACGTCCCAAAAATAAATTGCCATACAATGTAATAATCTATGAGGGAATAGCGTTTTGACAGCTTATAGTCTAAGATCCCGATATACAACGACCTTCACCGAGATGCTTATTTAATGAAACGTATTTTATATTTAATTTAATATGTCAATAAATATAATCCATATGGGTTGCCTAGCAAATTTCAGTCCAGAGTATGTTTAATTAATAATTTCAAAAAAAAATTTTTTTAAACATTTCACCGGTATGATTATTAGATAAATTCTATACCAATCGAAAGTATGAAGCCCATAGAATATGCAAACGTTAGGTTGCCTATTCTTTTCCGGTCACAACTATCGGGTTGCCAGGTATAAACAGGTAAATCTGTACTAGCATTTTGCAACGGTCTGTTTATTGAATGAAATTTAAATGAAATTAAAGATTATTTTATTCTGAACACGGTGGTATAGGGTTGCCTGCGAAAAATCAGTCCAGAATTGCGGTTGTCGAATTTTAAAAAGTAAAATATTGCTCCGAGTGAATCTGTGCGACTGAGAGGTCCCAACCAACCATCCCATGCGATAGAAGAGGACACAGCATAGCAGCTGTTTAAAGTCGGCCCATTTAAAGAAAGAGAGTGCGCATGCTATTTGGGCTTGGAAAAGAAAAGGATAGCGATAGACTGGTATATACTATGCATCATTTTGGAGTAGTTTATTATTTAAATAGAGAAATAGTTATTTAATTTTTTTTTAAATCAATTAATTATTTATGTGTGTATTTTTTATGTGACACTAAAGTATATATACATCTTTAGTAAAAAAGAAGGTTATAGTGATACATATATAATACAAATTATAAATCTATAAATGTAAACAGAGAAATTGAAATCAATTGAAACTATTGGAAAAAATATAGAAGATGTATTAGCTAAGATAATTTTAAAGATTCAATTATTATGTACTTACTGTATATTCAGCACTAAAATTAAGAAATTCTTCGTTATATTTTTTATTCAAAACGGTCACTTTTTTGTAGCACGTGGTATGATAACCTACAAATTGAAGAGACGCACTGGGTAGCTCAACAAAATTGTATTTAAAGAGTTTTTTTTTACGAAAAGCTAACTTTAATACACAGTTTTTAAAAGTTTCATCATTAAAATCAATTATTTCATCATCCGATCCACACAAAAAACACTTTTTTGCCATTTTTTCCAACAATAAATAGTAGCACGTTTTTTCAATTGTATTTATAGCAACACTCTGCTCCAAAATGATGCATAGTATATACCAGTCTATCGCTATCCTTTTCTTTTCCAAGCCCAAATAGCATGCGCACTCTCTTTCTTTAAATGGGCCGACTTTAAACAGCTGCTATGCTGTGTCCTCTTCTATCGCATGGGATGGTTGGTTGGGACCTCTCAGTCGCACACATTCACTCGGAGCAATATTTTACTTTTTAAAATTCGACAACCGCAATTCTGGACTGATTTTTCGCAGGCAACCCTATACCACCGTGTTCAGAATAAAATAATCTTTAATTTCATTTAAATTTCATTCAATAAACAGACCGTTGCAAAATGCTAGTACAGATTTACCTGTTTATACCTGGCAACCCGATAGTTGTGACCGGAAAAGAATAGGCAACCTAACGTTTGCATATTCTATGGGCTTCATACTTTCGATTGGTATAGAATTTATCTAATAATCATACCGGTGAAATGTTTAAAAAATTTTTTTTTTGAAATTATTAATTAAACATACTCTGAACTGAAATTTGCTAGGCAACCCATATGGATTATATTCAATGACATATTAAATTAAATATAAAATACGTTTCATTAAATAAGCATCTCGGTGAAGGTCGTTGTATATCGGGATCTTATACCATTATAAAAATTATGACAATCGTTCGGTGGTGTCAAAGTCAAATTAAATTTCAATTAGACCAATAAAACACACTTTTGAACGTCATATTATAAAATTTGAATCTAGTTGCCCATTCCAAATGGTAGTAAACTACCATTGGTGGGTTTTTTTTTTTTTTTTAGGGTATGTATGGAGTTTTCTATACAAATTCGTTTAAAAAAAAAAAAATTATAATATTGTGTGTTGTGTTGTGTATTGTGTTTGTGTTTATATTGTTTTGTTTTTTGTTGTATTGTATTGTTGTATTCGATAATATGTAAGTAGGTAGGTCTTTTTTTTGGGATTTTGGGGTTGATCCCATAGTAAAATATTGAGTACCCTACCAATTACCTTTTTCAGGTTTCTGGTAAACCAAAAATAAGGTTGTATTACAAGTTGTCTGAATGTCGTGAAAGATAGGCTTTGCCTTGGCCTTAGCATTTTCTTGAATGATCTTTACTGCTAAATATTTTTCAAATGTAACATTTTAGGGAAGATTGAAGGCATTTTATTGCCCTGGACCTGCAGTGGGACAGTAGTGGCTAAATATAATATAATAACACTTTAAGAGCGCCCATTCCGTCATATTTCCCATACAAACGCCCGTACGTGATTACGGCGTTATATCAAATTATTCTCCAAATGTTTTTAAGACACTCTTGTGAGTTGTAAGACAGATCTTGTGGTATAAAACTATGTTTGTATCAAGCCAAAAATAAACTTTTTTGAGCATTAAATTCAGTAACCACGTCTGAAAATCAGCTTTTTTGTACAGTTTTTATCTGAACTTTGGCCGTTCATAAATTCATACATTGAAAAAGTAAAAAAATGGTAGTAGCTTCATAGAAACCTTGCACATTTAATGAAGATTCTAAATTACAAACATTATTACCAAAAACTTGTAAGGCTTTTTCAAAAACACGTATTTCCTGAAACAAGTGTTGTGAAATCTCCGCGCACCAATTTTCCTGAGATGTTATCGCGTTCTCACTCACTCGTTTGTTTTCGAACTTTGTGTTGGTTGAAACAAAACATTTTTCAATCACACTCGCGTCGAAGTTCGGTCGATGGGGATGGTCGGTCTTTAGGGCGCGTATTCGATTTAGCGCAACTCAAAATCTAAACAATTGCTAGAACGGCGTAGCAGCATTGACACACACTAGTACGATACAATGGTCTGTTTGTGTGCATCAGAAAACAAAATATGCACGAAATAAGCATGAATCATTGAAATTGATCTTCATACGACAGCGCGAGATGTTTTACAGTGCTTTTTAAAATAATTATCTAAAATAAATGAGCTCGTATAACGGACTGAAAAATATTCTGTATATTAAGCATAACATTTACTTTCATAAAATAAATATATCAGTTATGTTTTTATTCAAATACTGGTGAAAAAATATTGTCAAAGTGAACCGATTTTCTACTTTTTCAACATTGATTTTTAATACATAATAGTAATATTTTCGTCATTTTGGCTCTGTTACTGTCTTTAAATCATCGTCATATTTTTTTTTAAGTTTGATCATTTTCTTTTCTTTTAGAAGTTACAGGGGGACGGACGGACACATTTTACCACTTTGGAAGTGTCTCTCGAGCAAACTATTCAAATTAGAAAAAAATGATATTAGAAACCTCAATATCATTTTTGAAGATTTATTCATAGATACCCCACACGTATGGGTTTGATGAAAATAATTTTTGACTCTCAGTTCTAAGAATGGGGAATCCCAAAAATTTATTGCTTTTTTTCTATTTTTGTGTCAAAATCTTAATGCGGTTCACAGAATACATCTACTTACCAAGTTTCAACAGTATAGTTCTTATAGTTTCGGAAAAACTGGCTGTGACATACGGACGGACAGACAGACAGACATGACGAATCTATAAGGGTTCCGTTTTTAGCCTCTCTTGATTGATAAATGAATTAGGTTAAGATCCTAGTAATTACGTTTTTTCTACTTACTTTGTAAAATTACGAGGCTGACATAATCGCTTCGCGATTAAAGCTTTTTTCCAAATAAAGATTAAAAAGAAAATCCTGTAAGAACTAAAATAAACAATGAAGCGTTTCAAAACGTTTACCTAAATCTGGATGCATGATATAAATATACACACTGAAGTACATAAAAGAATTAGGTCAGAACATGAACACAGATGGACAAACATGAGGTATTTATTCTTGGAGGAAAAATGTATTGCACTCGGTCACTCAGTGACACCTAATGGAGAAGTAGAAAAGGCTTATAGAAACAATGTTGTATAATAACAGGAACAGACCACAATAATAAAAGACTATGGTGTTCGTTATGGTGTCCCCTTGTTTCGCAGACAGAAATTTCATAGAATTTCGTTTCCCAGAAAATGTTTAACATAATATTTGGTTCTCGTGTTTTTATTTCGACTATTATTGTTTCAAAGACTATTTACTTCATTGAAAAATATTTTACAGAAACACAATTCAATGAATTTTTAATCACAGTTTTTTGTTTAACAAACTTATCAAAATGTAGTTTTTTTTTAACGAATATTGTTTGTTTGTTGTATTTTTCCATGGAATTTATTTCAACGAAAATGTATAGATATAAATAGACAAAAACAAAAATGTTGTCTTAAAAAGTCAATATGTTGTGCTACCAAAGTTAATGACAGAAACGAATCGCTGCGAAACCGACTCCACGTAGTCTGGTCTGCCCTACCCCTAGAGTGTAATTTAAATATGCGTAGGCGTGGAGGGGCGAGGCGGCCCGCGGGCTGAGGAGCAGGTGGTTTTAACGACCCACGCCGCGGCTGAGGCTGGCCGGCGAAGCCGGCCAGTAAGCCGAAGCTGCGGTGGTGAGCGTGAATACCATCTGCGACGATAAGCTCGCGTGGGACCGCCGAAGCCCCGCAACGCCGGAGCCGTGACAGAAACTATGCCTGCTGCATGTTGCATGCTGCATGCTTGCTTGCACGCTGCATGTTTGCTTGCACGCTGCTTGCTTGCTTGCATCCTGCATGCTTGCTTGCATCCTGCGTGGTTGCTTGCACGCACGCGCAGTAAGCTTGGTTAGAACTGAGAGCCCCATTCCTGGGAATACGTTTTATATTAAATTAAAAATATAAGGATAAAGAATATTTGATTTGTTATTCTATGATATGATTATTCTAACAATAAACTTTATGTGAAACAAAAATCAATGATTTGAAAATCTTGAAAGTAAGTATTCGGCGTATTGATTATTCTATGAAACGAAATTATTAGAAACATTTTATGTGAACCGAAATTCTATAAAACTATTAGCTATGAAACAACGTACAACCGTTCGTTATACAATTCAGTCAATAAGGGTTGATTTTGAAGAATTAATAATAATAATATGTGGGGACATTTCCAACACGGCCATCTGACCCCATACTAGGGAGACCCTGTACTATGGGTGTCAGACAGCTGATATACATACACAATTTCATTTTAAATACATACATATATAGGTAGATAATAAGAAAGTACTAAAAAGCGAAAAATAATAAAGCTTTTTTACAAAAAAGACAACCGCCTTCAAAAACCAAAAAGTGAAAAATAACTTTAAAACAGAACACACATAACTTTAATTTCGGAAGTCGGTGGCAATACAAAACAACAAATAGAACAGCCAAGCCAAGCACTTTTTGGTTTTTGAAGGCGGTTGTCTTTTTCGTAAAAAACTTTTATATTTTTGGCTTTTTAGTACTTCCTTATCATCCAAATCCATTAAGAAATGACAACACAGTCAAAACAGAGATTGAAAGTACAAGGTGAGAACATTACAACATCATCCATGTATATTTTTTTGCTTTCTGTCGATTTTTTCAAAAAGTGCTAAATCAATTTCGATAATATTTATATGGGACCACCCTTGAGGCACCCCTATCCATCAAAATAAGGATTTTCAAAATCGCTTTACATTTGCCGGAGAAATCGCGTAACAAATATACGAAAAATAAATAATAAAAAAAAAAACATACAGACGTATTGAGAACCTCCTTCTTTTTGAAGTCGGTTGAAAATTAATCAAACCACAATCTCTCAGTTGCACCTGATCTCTCCCAGGTCGTGTAGGATTGCCGTCCCATCTGTATATGAGAGTGAGGAAAGAGTGAGTGAGAGGCGTGCATTAGTGTTTGCGCACACACTAGTGCAGTAAAATATCTCGATTGAGATTGGCTGCCGTGCGTGACCGAAATCCAGTTTGGAGAATATTATGTGTTATGTTGGAGTGTAAATCATAGTTGCGAAGTTCATTACCGCGATGTACAGAGGCCAGCACATCAAGCTACAACAATCTGTCAAATTTCTTTGAAAGAGTTTCAACTTTATTACAAAGGATTAAGTTTCATATTCAATTGGGAAAATTTGACAGTTTGGTATGGCTTGATGTGCTGGCGTCTGTACGTTACCGCGAAAGTTGACCATTGCGACGTTCGTTGAACTGCGAAAATTCTTTCTTTTTCTTTTCTTTTACCTACACAATCATCAGTACAATCGGAATTATGTTGATTGGACCTACTGCAAACATTTTCCTCGCGGCTTACCTATGCAGAGAGCCAGCTAGAGTAAACAATAAAGAGGACTACAGTTTACCAGAATGTTCATAGTATACGTACAGTTCGTACACTCAAACATAATCATGTACTTATTTCAACAAAGTAACAATACTTCGTAACAGTATGTGAGTGAATGTTCAGTTTGAAGTAGAAAAAAGAACGTTGTCATGTGATATTTTTATGAAGTTTCATACTCTTTTTAGTTTTATACAAGAGGTGGTGGATCATAAGGGGGATTGAACCGACATACTTAGCTGGTCCGGCGCTATTGAACAATCTACAATCTAGCAAATTCCAATTGATTGCTAATTTAATACTTTGTATAATTTGTTTTTTTTTTTGTATATCGGCCAGCACAGCCACAACAATCGGTCAAATTTCTTTGATAGATTTTCAACTTTAATACGAAAGAATAAGGTTCATATTTAATTGGGAAAATTTGACAGTTTGGTATGGCTTGTTAAGTGCTGGCGTCTGTACTTATAGATTACTCTGGTTCACACGCTATTTTATTGTTGATTGAAGTCAAAGTCAACTCATTTATTTCAATTAGACCAATAAAAGGCACTTTTATAAATCATATTATTCATATTTTATAATCAAAATTGGTAAAAACTTGTACTTGAAATATGAAAAGATATACTTAAGGAAGAAACAGTGTGTGTCGAAGATCACTTCGTCTTCCTATAGTTCACTATATTTTGTAAATATGAGAACACTATGTTTCTACGAATATAATTTAGCTGTTATTTCTTAAATGTCTAATTCGCATTACCCACAAATACACGCACTTTGGACGCATCTTTAAGAAAACAGTTAAAATAAAAACGAATTAATAAATGTTTTAATTGACAATTAATAATGTGCACTTTAGGCGCCGAGCCAACGATTCGATTAGACAGTTTGGCTCTGTCGTAGAGGTATCATTATCATTTGTCGGAAACGAGTGACGAATTAGATTTACAATAGTGAAGACTAAATTGCTATAGCATAGATTGTAGAATAGATTCATTGATCTATGGTTGATGTGCCGTTAAATGGCTGATCGTTTGCGAAAGTCTAGATACGCTTGTCGGTTGCCAATTGGTGGTCGAAAAATTTACAGATTAATTTAACAACTTATTTTATTCCCTAATATGTATATTTACACGTACAATAAAGAAACAAAAACCTATAACTATTAAACAAAAATAAATAAATAAAAACTAATATAATAAGGCATCAAAAAATTCCTCCACATCGCCTTCATCTGGGAATGTGCCCAAGAGACTGGCTGCATTTAACAACTGATTAGAGAATTTAACACATCATCAATCATGACTCAGTTGAAATTGCAATAAATAGTACCAAATGTACCAAATATCTTCAGTTTCCATGGTCTTTTATATCCAAGTAGGTACTAGGAGCGCATAACTTAGTAGTACTTTCCATATTATAAACTAGCTTCTGCCCGCGACTTCGTACGCGGATCCTGTTGCTTATGCCAGCGACAACGGGGTCAGCAAAATCGAAGATCTGAAACGTCTGATGTCGAATTCTAGGCCGGGGTCGAAGGCTATATCTGAGACACATCCGATTCTTCAGATGAGATCGACATTCTGTTCAGAGAATGTCGAAGTCGATCAGAATTCAAACGTTCGTTGCGCTCTTCTTCTGACTTTTCATGCCGTACTCCAGCAATTCTTTCTCTCTCACTTTCTTTATGAATATTTTGTTGTGTACGTGCTCGGGACAATGTATGATAATCTCGATCAGCAGTTAGTCGTGCATCGCGTTCATCACTCGTTTCAAAATACCTGTTAGTAGATGTGCGAATACGGTGAGAACTCAAGTGTGATTCTGTATCGGTAAACGTTTCTGATTCGCGAGACAATGCATGTCGGTCACGATCAGCTGACCGTCACGCATCACGTTCTGCATTTGTCTCTACAAACCTAGAAGCAGATGCGTAGATACGCTGAGAACTCAAGCGCAATTCTCTATCCGTAAACGTCTCCGACTCGCGAGACAATGCGTGACGTTCACGATCAGCGGTCAGTCGCGCATCACGTTCCCCACTTGTCTCTAGAGACCTAGAAGTCGATGCGTATATACGCTTGGAACTTAAGCGCAATTCTCTATCCGTGAACGCCTCCGACTCGCGAGACAATGCGTGACGTTCACGATCAGCGGTCAGTCGAGCATCACGTTCCCCACTTGTCTCTAGAGACCTGGATGAACGTGTGAACGCAGACGTGCTTCGCGATCTCAAGACGATTCCACGGAGCGATTTGCAGCCTGATGTTCTCGAACAGCATCAAGTCTCTCCTGACGCTCTTCGGTAGATTCTTGGGATCTTATGATCCTCAATCTTTTAGCTCCTTTGGAACATTGGGAAAGATTTGACCTCTTTCTAGGCATGGTTATAGTTTTATTGTGAAGAGATATCTGATCAATCAAAATCTAAGTGACTGCTCCCCTGCGTTACCGGGTAGGCTACCGTGTAAAGGAAATTAAACACTCAAATAACATAAGCAGGAAGTCATATTTATTCGATAAAATAAAAAAAATAAATGGGAGTTTTGACCAGTAGAGTCAAATTTTCAATGATATATACCATCGTCATCAAAAATCAGTCCTAAACTGTTACCGCTTTCACCGCGTGGAGGTATTCCCAGCTTATGTTATTTTATAATATACAGTGAAATTTGTGATAGCTTTACAGTAAAATTAGTGATAGCTTTGATTTCCACATCAGATTTTTCCGATCTTCGATTTTTATAAGTCAACAGGAAATGCTCATCAGACCGAACCACTTTTGCTAAGACGTCATTCCTATATGTGTTATGGTGTAGCTGGGCTCTTGGAGTTCCACATCAGGTGTTCCAGATCTTCAAATTTATTATCTCAGCAGAAAATGCTCATCACGTGGAACAATTTTTGCTATGGTACCATTTTTGTATCTCTTATAGTTTAGCTGGTCTGTTGCGGTTCTGCATCAGGTGTTCAAGTTTCCAAGATAAATTGTAGCCTATATGTTACCCAGACTTAATACCTACACAACAAAAAAAAACCATTCAAATCCGTCCAGCAGTTCCGAAGATTAGCGTGTACAAACAAACAGACAAACAGACATAATTTTTTTTTTTGGATTCGTGCTCTATTACTGTTTCTAAACCCCCCTCAACTATTATTTTTTTAATATATTCAATGTACAGACACAGTTTTTTTACTGTTTTATTATATGTATAGATAAAAAATAATGTTAAAAAAGTTTGTCCTCTACCTATGCTTTCCTGGGTGCTAAATTTTAATGTAACTAACAAACACTAGGAACGAAGTCGCGGGCAGTCGCGACGTGTGTGTTTGTTACCCTTTTACTCTTAAACGGCTGAAAAGACTCAGCTCAAAATTTGATACACAAGATATTGATCTAGTTAGGATAATTTTCCGTCCGTTTTTGTTTTCCCGTGGGATAATTGAGGATTTTTTCTTAATTCTAAAATCTACGTAAACAAAGTCGCGGGCACAAGCTAGTATTTTATATTACAAAGTACCTAATATACAAAGTACTATGTCAGTTAGTATTTCCATTATAAAGATTAAACCCTAATATCGCTACCGTGATCACTTTAAGGTCTCTGGAATACATTGCAATTAAAGATTGGTATTTATTATCATCAGTTATTTTTGGTTCCTTATCCATTTGCATAAATGTTTAAGACCTAATACGAGGCATACTTTTGTTTCTCCTAATTATATTTTCGAATAACATTATTTACGCATAACAGCTTACGCATAACTTTTTTTAGCATAATTTCTCTAATCATTATAATGATTAAGCATAACATTCTAAAGCATAAATAATCATGGCAGGATTTGTACAAAATAAATAAAGATGTTTAGAGAAGTTGAAATTCTAATTCTTATACTCTTGGGTACCTACACTCACGCTCACGGGCCGCCTCGCCCCTCCGCGCCTACGCGGGCTTAGATTACATTCTAGGGGTGGGGCAGAGAAGACTGCATGGCGTTGGTTTTGCAGCGATTCGTTGCTGTCACTAACTTTTGTAGCAAAATATATTGAATTTTGAAGACCATTAGATTGGCACATCATAACTATTAACATTATGCGAATTAAATTTATGCCAAAACAAATTATTCTTCAAGATAATTATGCCAAATTAAACCGTATGCCAAAAAAATATATGCCAAAGTATTATATTGGCAAAACAAATTATGCCAAACTAGGCATACCAAAGTATATTAGGGAAAAAAACATTATGGGAAAAGAAGGAAGCCCGTTATTTTTTGTACCCATCTCATCATCATCATCACCTTCCTGCTGGTTACTTAGGTCAGCGCAACACGTTTTCTTCTTCCATCCTGTCATGTCAACTGTCACGATATCACTTCAACCATCCATCCTTCCTTCGACTTTCCTCTTCCTCTCTACCCATCCACATTTAGTACCCATTCACTGTGATTTAAATATTGTAATTTTATTTGCCTAAAGCACTATCTATCCTGGGTTTAAGAGCCATTATAAATTTAAGTTAATAGTCGAGCAGCTAGCACGAGGAATGCTAAGAATTTTTAAAGCAAGATGCATTGTTATTGTGTACTAAGTTCAGGATAAAGTAAACAATACTTATTCATTTTGTTTCCAACGGTTTATAAATTTCATACCAAGATCCCCCCGTGCCTCGGAAAGCATGTAAAGCCGTTAATCTCAGCTGTCAATCGTAGATCTTTGACTGTCGTTACAGGTAGTCGGTAACCAGAAAATCAGACAGCCAGTCTTACCAATCCTGGGTTACAGGATTGGTAAGACTGGCTGTCGATCAGCAACTGGATTGTGGAGGTCAGATAGGCAGTCGTTCTATGTAGAACACTGGTATTCAGCTGCATCCGGTTAGACTGGCAGTCGACCCCAACATAGTTGTCAAAAGACTAGGCAGATGATGATGTATCCCACGGTTTCTTTGATTATATTATTTTTTATTATTTGCAGTGATATTCTATTAAATCTGTTTCGGTCTATTAAGGTGAAGTAGGTGAGCACTATATCTAAATTAGGTAGTGTGACAACTCACCTCGATCACAGGTCACCTTTATTTGCCGAGGATATTTTAATAGAAAAGACCGGTTAATCAGTAAAATAAAGAAGAAAATCGTATGAGTACAAGAATGTATTCTCTTTATCTTAGGTCCACTTGCGCCGAAAACATTAGTCATTGTATCGTAGAGTTAGGTGCTATCAGGAGGTTAAATGACAATGTAAAATGTCTCATTACAATAGGCCCGTGTTAGGAACTAACTCAGAGTTAAATATAACCTTGGCTGTTACAAGTGCGCCTTAGGGCCATAAAGTGAATCGACATGTAACAATTATTTATGATTGATAGTAACACGCTTCCAACTATTTAAAGATTTCTTCCAATTTCATCAGCGGGTAATCGCCGAAACTGCTCATCCGATTTTAATCATTCTTTCACCAATAGAAAGCTACTTTAACCCTCAGTTCTATAGGCTACATTGTCTTTAGTGATCCGTAACAAATATCACGCGGACGAAGTCGCTTGTTAAAGCTGAACAAGCTAATTGGTTTACAGGCAAAAATATTCATCTTTCTACTACACTCACAATATTTTTTTTTATTCCATGTTCTTATCTCAAGCACGTAGGTATCTCTGGTACCTACATACTAAAGATAAAAAAATTAAATAAATAAATAAATTGTTAGTATAGCAGAAAGATGAATATTTTTGCCTGTAAACCAATTAGCTTGTTCGACTGTACAATATAAAAATATTCATATTCTACTAAGAAGAACAGAGCTACAAGCTTAATAGTTTCAGATATGCGTTTGTATCCAACATCACGACAAAGGAGGAATGTTCCTTCAAAAGCACAAATTCTTGTACTTTATGCAAGTCTTTATTAAATATCTTGTACTGCAAACAGAACACGGTTGTTAACATAATAAAATTGAGTCTCGTATGTAAATCACAGATATGCTACAGTATATTTTTCCTAATAATGCACGCTGAAGTGGAAGTGGGCAGCCACGTCTGCAGACGGACAGACGGTAGATGGAGCAGACACGATCTAGAGTGGAGACCGCGTTTGGGCAAGCATAGTGTGGGACGCCCTGCGGCACGATGGACCGACGATTTAAAAAAGGTGGCTGGCAGCGGATAGATGCGGGTTGCCCAAGACCGGGTTGGTTGGCGATCTCTGGGGGAGGCCTACGTTCAGCAGTGGAGGGCAATAGGCTGATGTATGTGTTTCCTACTTGTTTATCCAAACTAATATGTTAAATTCAAAAGTTAGATTGTTGTTTGTTACGCTTTCACCTCTAAATTACTGAAACGATTTTGATGAAATTTGGTACAGACAAGCTTGAACCCCAGAAAAAAACAGAATAGATATTGAACTTGCTTAACACATAGGTATAGTTAACACATAGGTATAGTCACTAAAGTATAGTTGAAGCAACCTTCTGTTTTTTATTTATTTTTTTATTTTATGTATTTAGGTTCGCCAACAATTGTTTACACACACATACAGCTACGCATATTTGATGCATAAAATAAATTAACAGTGCAACAATTAATTAAAGGCAAACACCACATTCACAATTCAAATAATCAAAAATAAAGCTAACTTACAAAGCTAAATTCTAAATTTTCTTTATCTAAATTTGCTTTTTCTAAATTCCAGCTAATTTTGTTCAGCCGGTAAAGCGGGAAGATCTACCTATCCGTCCCTCCATCCATTTATCCATCCTCACAAACCTCTCCATTTATATTAGAAGCCAAAAAAATGGGTTGTTTCACAAAATCGTGCTTTAACGTACGACAAAAAGTTACTATTACCATAACCGATGCTTTATCCACCAGTCAACGTAATTTTGAGTTATCAAACAGCTACGTTAAACATCAAAATATTATGGACTCTCTTTTTGAATAACTTTGACTGACGGATTTTTATGTCATGAAACAACCCGTTAGATACAATTAACGAACGTTAAAGATATTTAACGTACGTTAATTGGATTTGACGTGAGATGTCACGTCATACTAATTTTTAACCGTCCGTATGTAATGTTAACCAATTGTTTGAAACAACCCGCCCTTAATTAAGCATTTGTGGTATAAAAAACTTACAAAGATCAAAACTGTCTAACTTGAAATGGGGTAAAAACTCATTTCAACTGTCAGTTAATATAAACAATAGTTATCTCAGTATGTATATATGCATACAATCTGCGTGGAACAACACTGAGTTTTTCATAAACTTCGTAGAAATCGCTCAAGAAGCGATATTACTCAACTTGAAGTTACGTGAAGTCGATGAGTAAGCTCCGTACAGTCTACCGGCGAAAACACAGAGTAATAAGCGAATGGAGTGGTAATGTCGCACGCTCAGTAATATACTGACCAATTACGGTTTAGGTTCAAAATGAGTTAGACAAACTATTAATGAATAATAAATTAATGTTGAGAAAATTCATTAATGATGAGAAAATTTGATGTTGAGAAAATGATCCAAATAGTGCTCCAGTTCGATGAGATGTTTGTTTTTGTAACCCCCGATATCGAGCCAATTGAGATTTGTTTGAATTTGCACAGTACATAGAAAAATTATGCGCTCTATATTGCACAGTTTTACGTACTTATTGTTGCTAAATATAATTTATTTTATTCGAAATGATTCATTGGTTACACTAATTGATTTATTCTAGATGAAGGCAAAATTGTATACCTAAATAAATAAAACGTTACAGGAAAAATATAATAAATTTATTATTATTATATTGATTGCAAAATGAAAGCTGTTTTCTAAGTCTACGTACTGAAGGCTACACGCCACGGGTGTATACATTAAGTTGTTTAATTACACACGTTTGTCCATAGTTAGTATTATAAGGGCCTATTTTTTAATCCTCTGATAAATAGTTATATACTTAGTACTTACTAGACAGATAACAAAATCTTGCATTTTTCAATCGTCAGATAGGCTCTATCTGATCAAGAATGATCCTAACTTAGGAATAAATCTATCTGCCCCTTGGACGGCCAGATAAACGTCTATTCAATCGATACAACTAGAAGTAGTAGTTTGAAGTTACTTTTTTTATTTTCAAAGTAATATCAAAATTATTGAAATTATCGATGCTGTTGACGATGTGGCAATTGAATAAGAGGCTATAATGTATTATTACTTTATTCATTAATTTCATTAATTCATAATTAATAATGATTATTCTTTTTTTTTAATAACTTCAGCGGTATTGGAATTAGCAGCACGCTCTCTTTTCTTTGATTCCGATTTCATTTATTATCAAAACAAGTCACTGACAATAAAACAAACTACAAAATCACCAAACACGAGAAAATAACAGATGCTCGGGTCAAGTAAACGAATGCCAACGAATCTGCTATCCTCTTCTAACACACATTTCACCGTATGCGTGATTCACGCTACCACAGTATTACAGTAAAGTTGGCAACTAAAATCCACAGATAAACTATTCGCTTGCTATCTGGCCATTGAAAAATGCAACAATTTTATTTGTCATTTTAACAGGCAGTTAAGTTAATTCGCTAATTACTTATTTGTTCAGTTATTCGATGAGTGAATAATCGACCCTTAAATGTGTTTATCACTTTGTTCTCTACTCTGTTGCACAGCGTAGTACTTCACGCTACAAGGTAATCGATACACTTGCTTGCCAGACTGCTCTGCAAGTGTGGCGTGAACATTATAGTGTTATGTTACCAATTTGGAAGTACGAAACTCTCTCCCAGTTCGTGGGGTGTTAACCTTTTCAGGGGTTTAATTTTGAATACAGTCACTATAATTGTAATGCACCTGGCTGTGTTGTTGTTATATAATGTAATGTTATGTTTTTCCTCGTTGGTCTCGTGGTCGCAAGCGCGACTGCTGAGCGTGGGGTCCGGGGTTCGAGTCCCAGGTCGGGCAAAGTATTATTGGGTTTTTCTATTAAGAATTTCTCAGTAGCAGCCCGGAGTTTGGAAATTGACGGTGTAACTCCCCCCCGTGCCTAGGAAAGCACGTAAAGCCGCTGGTACTGCGCCTGATCTCTCTCCGGTCGTGTCGGATTGCCGTCCCACCGGACTATGAGATTCAGGGAAGAGGGAGTGCGCCTGTGTTTGCGCACACACTTGTGCAGTATAATATCTTCTGCGTACTTAGCTGATCTCCATTGAGATTGGCCGCCGTGACAGAAATACGGTCGGAAGATTACATTACATTACATATGTTATATCTATACTAATATTATAAACAGGTAAAATTTGTTTGTGTTTGTAAGTTTGTATGTAGGGGGTAATCTCCGGAACTACTCATCCGATTTCAAAAACTCTTTCACCAATAGGAAGCTATATATCCCTGAGTGCTAAAGGCCAAATTGCATTATAAAAATAGATAGGGATCCTTGAGAAAATTCAGGCGGACGAAATCGCGGGCGAAGTGCTAGTGTAATATAAATGAGTGTTTCTGTTTTTCTTGGTGACATGTTGACATGGTGGACGATGATGATGATAATGAAAATACTTCAGTGCAATAGGCACTGAAGTATTTTCATTATCATCATCATCGTCCAAAGCCAAAAGCA
Source organism: Charanyca ferruginea (assembly GCA_947361185.1). Taxonomy (NCBI): domain Eukaryota; kingdom Metazoa; phylum Arthropoda; class Insecta; order Lepidoptera; family Noctuidae; genus Charanyca; species Charanyca ferruginea. The sequence continues at coordinate 13,904,611 of OX376077.1, read as the reverse complement.
CAACTGAACATTGGACTCCACATCGCCACAACAGACCTGGGGTGTGATTCTGTAAGACCTCATTCTAAGATTCGATCTGAATCCGCTGTGAGTTTCTTGATTGGCATTCTAAAAACTCGGTTTATAATTCGAATTTACACTAGCGCCACCCGTGCGAGCGTGTCAGCGAGTTGAACTAAATTGACATGGAGATTTTGACAGATAAAGTATGAGATGACGTAAGAAGTGGCATTCTGTAAGGTAATTTCCCTGTCACTTCGACGCTCACTTCGCACTCGAACCCGATTTAAAGTGTCAAATATATCAAGGTCATTTTGAACTTTATGCGAAATGAGAGTGAGTAGCGATGTGAGATGCGAGTTGTTGTTAAAATTTTACAGATTCGACCTACTGTTCGATAAATAAGTAGTTTGGCAACTAAATAAGTTTTTGTCCTGAAAAAAGACCGAAAGAAGAGGCCGAAACTTTTTGATCATCATCATCAACGACCCAACGTTACCCACTGGTCTTTGTAAGTGTCAATCTCATCTCAAATCTGTGCCAGCCTCATCCAGTTTCTACCAGCGCTAGTAACAATGGCGTTTGCTTCTAGATTATTGATAGGTCTTCGCGCACTCCGACTAGATACCGCACTACCTAAAAAGCTTTTTCGCCCGCGGTCCCGGTCCCTTAGTCCCTGGAAGGGACCACGACTATTTTTTTGCCCGTGGTTCCTTCAAGAAATATATACTGCCAAATTAAATTGCACTTAGATATTTGAAATGCGGTTATCGAAATGCCTGCCGAAATGGATAAATGCTCACCAAATTGTTTCCTAAAGTATTGTAGAAATGTATGAGTTTGACTGTAAAAAGCGATTTGGTTCTGACGTTCTGGCGTTCTTCGTAGGGGATCACAGTTCTAACCTAACCTAACCATGTCGGGTCCGCCCCAAAGGGGACTTATGGGTCAAAAAGATTTTGGTTATCCATTTTGATAAGCAAAAAGTCAAGGCGGGGAAGCTTCGCAAGATTTATTTAGATATTTTTTAATTACGACGAAAAAAGTCTCCGTGGTCCCTTCCAGGGAATACGAGAAGGGACCAAATAATTTTCTAGTATTATAGGGTCCACGAAGAAATAAGGCTCCATGGTCCCTTCCAGGGACTACGAGAAGGGACCACGGGTGACCGACTCCTAAAATCAATAGCTCCGTGAATGAGGCAACTCAATATTGTAGTGTGTGTAAAACAAATTGCAAGGACCCTAGTGTGCGTGAAAAATTGTGGATGAAAAATACTCTGTACCTCCCACCTGACACATTGGTTGCGAGGAGACAGGCTCGTGTCAGCGAATTTTCGTTAGGTATTTGTTGCCTCATTTGATAAGTACATACGTCAATTTATCAATAATCTAAGGGCGTTTGCTTATCTCGCTGCTGGATAGCCACCACTTCTTCTTCCTATCCTTTGACGCCACTTTGCTATAGCTTCACGCCATCTTCTATCACCGCGCCGTGCTAGTTGTCCTGCCAAAATCTTTTTGAGTTACATAATTCGTTTAACAACATCGAAGACCGTTGTACACAATCGGAGCTCGAAGTTTAGAACTCACTCTCTCAACTTAAATAATGGTATGCTTCATGGCCCTCTGTGCAACTCTTAAATTCAAAGCAGTAATTTCAATTTCACTATTTACAGGCATATTTCAATCGTCAAGGAGTCGATCAGTTAGTAAAGAGTGTTCATGTAGTTTCTTGCTCGTTCTTCTCCATATAAACCTAGTGTTTGGAACGGGCAACTGGCTTCAACTTTCCGACTGACTGACTCTGACAATTCAAAAGTACTTGTAAATGGTTTAATTGAAATAAAAGGTTTTGAGTTTGAGTATGAAAAGTTGAAGCCAGTTGCCCGTTCCAAAACATTTTGTGCTCTACAGACATTTTTTATCTCTACAAAATCCTGCTTACATTAAAAATACAAAACAAAAAACTCAAGATACAATCCATCAGTATGTCTATTCTCTTACAATCTCCCTCGGTGAACACCTAGGTGTAGTGAGCTGTCATCTGTCCCGATGCTAGGGATTTACAAAGCACTACAATCGGATGACAGCTCACTTCACCTAGGTGGTCACCGAGGGAGATTGTAACAGAATAGCACAGCTGGTGGCACATACACAGTCCCCTGCGTGAGCGTCCACGTTACAGCACAGTCCGTCATCTTCAAAATTGACACTGGCTATAAAATACTCGTAACATCTGACAGTGGGTGTTAATTACATAAACATTGTAGTTTGATCACTGAATAAATTTTAGTGCAATTTCATCTTTGTCTTAGTTATTGTAAGCTTCATAAAAATATTGTTAGCAATTTTGCATCATAAAAATCAGACGTCTTTATTATAGACTGAGGTGATTCTGGGCGCCAGAAGTACGTTATTTCATGAATAGAAGATAGAGGAGTATATAGTTAGAGGCGTCAGTAGTAGCCTATATGGAAAGCGTTCAATAAACAAGCGCAGGCAGTTCCAAACACAACCTAACAAAATGGCGGATAATAGATCTCACCGACCACCAGTGTGATCAGATCCCACACCCAGGAGTGCGATGCTCCTGACTAGACAATGGCCCACTTTCTACAGTGCCCAAAGTGTCAATACACCTGAACCTTAGAGGATTTTTAATGCTGCGATAAATGGGACTACCTGCTAGACCCAAGTAATAGGACCTAGCCTGGGACGTAGCAAAACAAAAAAAAAATACCCATCGATTCAAGAAGAAGACTAATTTAGGGGTTTTTGCATTTTTTGTCATTTCAATGCTGGGTCATTTTTCCGGCATCAGGTACAGTACTCACGTATTGAAATAACGTAGTTCTCAGGGACTGGGATCTGGAACATTTATTATTTTTGAAGTTAAATGAGAGAATACCGTAGTATTTTGTAGTTTAATATTTTGTATTGGTCTGCTACTTAATATAATGAACACTCCGTAAACATGCTTAGTGATATTATAATTAGTAAGCTGGCAGGCAGATTGATGGTCGCTTTGTAATGAATTAGTGCACAGCTGCAACTGTCTATTGTTCTGATAATAATGATATTGCTCACGCCCCCACTCAGACATAATAGAATGAATGAGACGGAGAGATTGCTTTGTCTATAGTATTTAAATCGTAAAAGTTATTTTGGCCAAAACTCAACTCAGAGTTTGTTATAACATGGCCTCATCATCAATATCATCATCATAGCCTTTTTCAAACTACAGTAATTGGGGTCGGCTTCCACTCTAACCAGATGCAGCTGATGCAGAAGATTGATGTTGCTAATCAATCCTAAATAGCTTGTTTACAAAAAAAAACATTATTCCCTATTAAGTCATTCCTTTTTTTTATTTGATTTTAATACATTAAATAAATAATATGTGGGGACATTGCGCACCCAGGTAGGCCACTGCAAACATAACCTAGCAAAATGGGGGATAATAGATCCCATCGATACCCAGTGTGAGTGCGGTGATCCTGACCAGACAATGGCCCACTTACTACAGTGCCCAAAGTGCCGGGTGCAGGTGCACCTTAGAGGACATTAAAAACGCCACTAATGCTGCGATAAATGTGGCTACCTACTGGGCCCAAGTAGTCTAACAAAAAATAGGAAAACCATCGATTCGTAAAGAAGAAGAAATATTTTAATATAGTTCGGTTGGTGGTTTAACCTTGTAGGAGCTCGTGGCTAAGTTACCGGTCAAAGATATGCTAGCCGCGGTCGGTCTGTGAATGGGTGACCATCCCTTTCATACCGAGTTCCCTCCGTGCCTCGGAAAGCACGTAAAGCCGTTGGTCCCGGCTGTCATTTGTAGATCTTTGGCAGTCGTTATGGGTAGTCAAAAGCCAGAAAGTCTGACAATCAGTCTTACCAAGGGGTATCGTGTTACCCAGTAACTGGATTAGGGAGGTCCGATAGGCAGTCGCACCATGTAAAACACTGGTATTCAGCTGCATCTGGTTAGACTAGAAGTCGACCCCAATGTAGTTGGGAAAAGGCTAGGCAGTTGATGATGACATTAATGTAGTTTGTATAGTTCGTAAATTTTAATTTAAAGTAGTATCTACAACAAAAGATTTATTTGCATATCTTTCTCTACGAAAGTATTTTTCCTAGTTTCAAATATCAGCAGGAAAAATCGGAAATCACTAAAGATTAGGAAAAGAATCTCTAGGGATAGAAAACTTTAAATACAGCGCATCATAAAGTCAGTGTGGTAGATACATAAACTAGGTATAAGGTAGGTATACAAAGCTCACTAACTAAAACAAAGAAAACAGATGCACGTACGCCAATCTACTATTATACAATACACCACAAAATGCCGGCAAAATGCCGAGTTACTGCCAAATTTATCGATGCTCCGTCAACCAGACTTTCAGAAATTCAACGCCAGTCAAAACTTTGACTGACAATGTTTAGTCATGTTCGGAATAGTTTCCAAAACTAGAACAGCCAAAGAACTCACGAGTTAGCAAATTCTGGTTGAGCGCGTGAGCTAAACGGTGAAAGTCAAAGTCAAAATATTTATTTGCTTTAAATGTGGTAATATTCGGCAAAATGGTACAGACAGCTCAACTGGTTACCCCTTTCCCGATGGAGTTTTAATGCGTGAGGGGTAACCAGTTGATGACGCTGTCTGTACAATGATTGTTAGTACACACGGCTACCCATTAAGCGATACATTTCCAGTTAATGCTGATCTCGCATTGTATAGGATCTCCGTACAATGCGAGGTCAGCTTATACTGGAAATGTACAGCTTGATGTGTAGCCGTGTGTACAAAGATATACTTCGCTATAAATTGACATGTAAATTTTATAATAGTGCTAATTCAATTAGCAATGCTCTTTCAAAATGAAAGTGATTTTAACATTATTCTAATAACACAAACATCATATTAATAATAAATATAGAACTATTTTCTCAGAGATTACGATGAGCAGTCACACTAACTGCTACACTCAGAGACGTCACTTAATAACAATGAATCACTAACTTTAATTGACCAACATAACTTGGAACGCTGTCAGTCAAAAATATGACGCATTGAGAAAATGTTAATATTGTTGACAGGTGCCAAGTTGTGTTGGTCAATTAAAGTTAATGATTCATTATTATTAACTGACGTCTCTGAGTGTGGCAGTTAATGGTCGATGTGTTTTTGTTTTGTATTGAACTAGCGATCCACCCCGGCTTCGCTCGGGTAGCAGAGCACAGCTAGGTCCCAGTTGCCATGATTGTTTTCGTCACCTTCAACTATCATCGTCATATTACAGTCATTTTACACAAAACCTTATATTATGCACCTAAACCTTCCATATGAACAACCAGTTTACTAGGTCGTCACAAACTTTCACAGAAAGACACTTCTGCAGCACTGTTATCGTTAGCAAAGACGAAGATGTAGTAAACAAGTCGAAATTCTAAAAACCGAATGAAAATCCGTTCAGTAGTTTTCGAGTTTATCGCAAACAGACAGACTGATAGACTGGACTTTGTTTTATAACAATAATGTGTAGTGATTACTAGCTATGCCCGCGTTTTTATTCGCGCGGACCTAAGTATAACAGAAATAAGTATTGAATACCATGTCAATCCTCACTTACGAGTAGATGGTGTAAGTCTTAAAGCAATGCTGTGGTAAAATGTTGAAGAAAACAGATATAATACAACATTGCTCATCTCCCGTAGCAAATAGCGTGATAATGAATAGCCTATAGACTGATAGACGAATTTAAAATATTAATGCAAAATATGAACAGAATGTATGCGCTAGTAACAGGGTGTTTTACCAAAAAAATCTAATTAGTCCGTCAGTCAGTAAGATTATCGAATAATATTGGATACGTATTTTTTGTTTTATCAAATCAATAAAAACTGACGAAGATAAAACGCATCAAAGATTATGACTGGAGGTTTGTGACGTCACTTCGCCAGTAAAAGTGTACTGACATAGTGATGTCACACGAGTTTTCGAGGCACTATATCGTCTTCATTTTTTGTTTACGTGAAAAAAGAAAAAAACACGTGTTCAATATTTTTCGGAAATCTATCTGACGGACTAATTAGATTTTTTTGGTAAAATACCCTATTGCGTGATATTTCCACATACTTAGGTACGTTATTTTGTTACAATTTTATCAGATGTATAGAAGATACTAAGGGGACTTTCCACACTCCAATGCCTTTGCATTGGAGTGTGGTTTGTCAGTTTCCCGTCAAATAATCTAATTTCAAATATATCAATTGAAATTATTTGACAGGATAAGGCCCATTTTTACCACAAGTCACAAAATACATTTAGCGCTGAACATCACTGCACCCCTGTTTAAATGTTTGAAGTTAATAGAGCTAGAATAATGTTTAAAATTCATTTATCGACAAATGTTTTTCTTTAGCAATTAGTGGAACAAGTGGTGCATATAAAAACCTTTGAAATCTGGCGCTGGAGGAAGATGCTCGTGATCCCCTGGATAGCACTTAGGACCAACCAATCGGTCCTCAGGAACACAAGCTGGACAAAAAGCCAGTGCTCTCCAATTTATGTCTGCGAAGAATCTTTGATTTCTTTGACCACATCACTCGTGAACCCGGGAAAAACCTTGAAGAATTAATAGTTACCGGAAAAATGAATAACCGACCTAGAGGAAGGAGTCCAATGCGCTAGACTAACCAGATCCGTACAACACTTAACATGAAGGTTGCTGAAGCGTTGCTGATAGCCGCAGCAGATGGCGCAACATCGTCTGTGGAAAGTTGGTTTCCTGGTGGGATGGGCCACGATCTCTAGCTTTGGGGAGACGGCGCTAGGAGGAGGAGGTGCAAGTGGGCCAATTTTGGAATAGGTATTGATCTAAACATCATGGTAGATAACTGTAGAACTGTTCTGTTACAATCTCCCTCGGTGAACACCTAGGTGAAGTGAGCTGTCATCCGTCCCGATGCTAGGGATTGACAAAACAGACGGACGTACGACAGCTCACTTCACCTAGGTCTTCATCGAGGCCGATTGTAACAGAATAGACATACTGGTGTGAATATGTTTACAGTTAGCACGTAATCATCTTAGCTTTTTGAATTTTGCTGTGGGACATTTTATTGAATGAATATTTCAAGAGGAAGTAGTAGAAAATTCTTAATGGAGTCTCAGGGTCAAATTAAAAGCTTAAATGTTATCGATTAAAAAATCAATTTGGTTATTATCCTTTTCCAACGGCGTTAAGTAAAGATGAATCGCCAGACGCATTTCACTGAAAAATTGTACTTGTTAGTTTTTATTAACATTTTTCTTTCTAAAGACGACAAAGCTTTCAATGGATTTCGAATATTACCGAACATAGTACTAAAATATTCAATGTGTCGCCTAAAAATCGTAGCACGTAGGTACTCTCTAATGTTTTAGTCAAGATCAATAAGTAAAACGCGAACTCTTTTTCAATTTCATCTCACTGTGAAGTATGGCAGTTTTGTAACTTTTCACTGAAACTCCGACGCTTTTCTAAAATTTATGCTCCAATCCTTTCTCTTTTTACTTTTGTTTCGACTTTAGTCTGTTGACCTACATGTAGGTTACCTAACATCGCACGCGACAGCCGATCGGGGTCGGAAAAGGACGAGCGGAGTCGACTTCTCCGGCCCAACTGAAGGTCGCATGAGGACTTGGAAACCCTACAATCATCTCTTTTATAATCAAAACTGCTGGAATTATCAATGTACTACGTAGGGAACGCCGAGAAACTGGAAACATTCGAGTTGGCATTAGTGTTACGACCGCCGCGCGTACTTGTCGCGTTCTGGCTTTTCGCTCAAACAATAAAATTATAAGCGATACGTTTAAAAATAGCTGTTTCGGGCTCGCGGGCGTGTGTCGAGAGGGAGCTGCGTAGTTCTACTCTGGAGGTCTGGAGGCGTGCGGTGCGCAAGCGCAACCACTCGAGACTGCTCACAGGTACACCTGTCTCACCTAACGCAATGTCATTATCACTATTATAATAACACACACGGATAACAAAGCTGAAAATCCACCGGCCATTCACCGGTGTGTCGTTGGCACGGAAAAACATGAGTTAATTTTCTAGTTAAAGTGTACAGGAAGTAATTATGGAGTCGGGAATATGTTAACGACTGGGAAGTAGAGACGTGGTGACTGTCAGGTTCAGAGAAACAGTGTTTGTTTAACTTGGAGCAACGATTGAGCTTTGTGTTTAATTAAAACTGTCAACTCTTATCTACTTAACGTTTAAACCTGCTTTAATATGTATTTAATTAAGTTCATTATGTGACCAGAGACAGTTTGTGTTTCTTTTTAAAACGTTTTTTTTTTATTCGCGCAAAGGTAAAGTGCGTTTTGTTATCTGTTGAAACGAGAAGTTTTTTCTAATTTTAAAATTATATATGGTCACATCGATTAAATTGCGGGAATTAACTGACAATGGTGATTTGCTTTTTTAGACTTTTCACAGTTATATACTTTTTTGTAGGTTTTCTGAAACAGTGTTTTCCCATGACTAAACCTCTTATATAACTTAATATATATAACATTTTATAAGACGTCTCAGCCAAAACTATTCTTTAATCTTCGAACGTAATTAAATAATCTTGATTGATCTGAAAATTATGAAACTTTTTATGAAATTTTTAATATTTGATGTTCAAAGCCATCTCCGAATATTCAAAGAAATTCTCAAGTAATATAATTATACTGTGTTATTCGTTAGTTACGAGAAGTGATAGGATATTTATATTAGTTTACGTGGGCGGAGACATTTTGTAACATTTTCTGTTGGCGCGGTACATTCTATATCAAATCTATTTCGAGTTAGAACATAAATCTCGCTGCCTCAATGAGCTACTCGCTTTTAAAAACAAATGTTTATAATTTTAATATGTCAGCTCCTATGATGGACAGGGATATTTTGAACTCGAATAAACAGTTAAAACTTCAAAGTTAAACTCTTAAATTTACTGTTAGTTAAATCTTAACAGATGTTACTGTGAAAGGGTTCCGTTAATTAAAATGTGTTAATGTTTTTATAGCAGTGTAACTGAAAACAAACTTTTCACCAGTAATTCTTTAAGTTTTTAGGGAATAAAATGGTTTATTTTGATTTATAACATTACACAACACGTCTAAAATAGGACATTGGCCAGTGTGTCTGTATCTAAATAGACAACGCAGATCTCTTTGAAATAAACTTTACCCCCCCCCTACCTGAAAAGCTGAAAGCTGAAAATCAGTGTATCGTAATATTTCGTGTCTATTAAGATGATGTATGTAAAATATCAGAGTTAATCGATTTTGTCGCTGATTGAACACTGAAACTTAATCACAAAAGAATAAACAAAAAAAAAATTTACAGTTTGGGATAGGCTTATGTGCTGACGTCTGTACATTGATTACCAATCAATCGTTACCAATCAAAGCGCAACAAAATGGTGGCTACTTTGAACACATCAGGGTCTTTAACATTCGGCTAATATTCGGTTCGGCATTACACAACCTTCGATAATGTTGTATTGAGAGTCAGAAACATGACCGCATCAGTGTTATTGCTACCAACCTAGAGAGTGGAAGCTGTTTCTTCTTAACACAGATTACTTTGTGAAGCCAGCCAGGAATTAGCCAGGAGAAGAAGGCTTCACCCAACAATTGGTGTGTACCACATGTTCTTGGTTTTGTTTTTATTATGTCGATACTTTCCCAGCACTACATGTACTACAATTAATAACCTTATTTATCGTGCAAATGCCGAACCGAATTTGCCGAACCGGTTATGTGTACAGCAACCCTTACAAACATACATCTTTAACACAGTTACAAATATTCAGGCGTAATATAAATTTAGTACTCCTGTCATACAATAACATACACAACTCTCATAAACAAACATGTCTAGGTCAACTAAACATAAAACGACTCAATACAAAACTAGTTGTAATCCTAGTTCAAGCTGTTGAACCAGTTATTGTATTTTGAATTTTATTCCAGTAAACCCGAAGTTCTTAATTTAAAATTGACTCGGTTCTAACGTCAGTTGTTATATTAAGATTTTTTTGTTAATAGAAATAAAGTTCAAAATACAAAAACCGGTCCAAAGGACTAAAGATAAAATTCGTTTCGTGATTAGAAATTTTGCTTGAATTAAATCCACGACCCTGGACACTGAAGGCCGTCTCCGCTACTGGATTTCCGACCGCTATAATAACTTTGAGGATATTTAGAAGATCTCTCCAGTCATTTCAAATATTTTTAACATCGTTTTATGTTGTTTTCAACCTTGCACATCGTCATGTATGATATCATGTGTTATTAAAACGCTAAATAGGTTACGTCTTCGCCTAAAATTGAATGAATAATACTTCAAGATGCATTTTTGTTGGTAGAACAATGCTTGTTTCACTAGGATAAACAAAAGGCGTTCTCTTTCAGGTCACAGGTATGAAAGATATTTTAGTCAGTTGCTTTCAAACGAGACGGTTGATTTTTGTATAAGTTTTACAAGATATTGTTAGAAATCAACATATATTATTGGCAGATTATTTCTCCATTCCTGATACCTCAAAAAGGGCCAAGCATTGAAGCAAGCAGGTAGGTACGCATAGCTTCTTACCGACATACTCATTGGTACTTGTCATACTATACACATAGTATTCGAGTCAATTTTCGAATTGGTTTTATACTGTTATCCTATTATATTTAGGATAGCACTTTGCCCGCGACTTCGTCTGCGTGAATTTTCTCAAGGATCCCTAACTTTTGATAATGCAATATAGCAATATAGCATTTAGGGATAATGTAGCTTTCTATTGGTGAAAGAATTTTTGAAATCGGATGAGTAGTTTCGTATATTACCCCCTACATACAAACTTACAAACAAATTTTACCTCTTTAAAATATTAGTATAGATTATGTTATGTGATTAGTATTTTTTTTAACCAATCGGCTTGCGTTTGACCGCAACTGACCTGATGTGATGATGTGGCCTAAGGTGGAGCACGCTTCAGATTGATGAACTGGTTCACTCGTGTCTTGTGTGTGTCGTGTGTAAATAGAGAGGCGGGTAGTGAATTTCACAGCTTGTACAATAAATGTAGAAGGAAAGCACTTCGTTCAAGACCGTACTTCGACCATATAGCAGTGACGCTTCGCCGTATCTCTGCTTATCCGATGATGGATGGAAGGTATAAAGCCTTCAAATTATTTAAATAAATGTGAAACGGGTAATTCCAAATTAACATTACGTATTCTCTATGCTCTTTTGCTAGACCCTCGGTCAATTTTTTTTATTGAAGTCGCTTCTTATTAGTTCCTTGATGTCAGAAATCCATTGTCAGTCAATTTACAGCCTCTTAGGTCGTATTAAAACACTTTTATCGATGCACATGTTGTTTGACAGTTAAATAGTTTATTTCCTTGGAGTGTTGTAGAAAAAAAACAGTTTTTCGGCTCGCTGCCACGAACGAAACAGTGAGTGATCTCACCGCTGCTGTAGTCGCTGTGCTAACAATATTCGTAAACTATGTTGTTTCTTACAAACATTCAAAATGTAAATTATTATTTTTTTGGAAACCAGACTTTAGAGAAAATGTTGTAAACAATTTCGGATCACTTTTATTTATGTGCGCGATTTTGTCCACGTGAATATAGGTTATCTCAAACGTAGACAAAGTCGCAGATTAAAAAGTAGCTTATGCCCTTTCTTGGTGATGAAATTTAGTCTGTGCCAAAGAATCGTAGCGACATTCATACATTCATTTGTTTTAAAAAAAAAATATTTAGAGGGTTTAAAATATTTTCCATTGTGAAGAATATATTACAAGGAGTAGATACATAATAAAAATATTAAGAAATGAAAATAACACTTTTTCGTTTCATATCGATGCCCATTTTGTGATTATAAAAAAAAAGAAAGTGACAAGCGACGTTAACGGATCTATAAAATTGGCAGATAAGTGATGTGACAAGTGTGTGGAAAAAAAAACATTATTTGTGGTATTATTTCCCATAAAACGATGCAATTTCAGTGTAAGGACTGCGAAACGGCGCCTGTCAGTGTCACTGTTACTGTCAGTCGCCGTTTCGTTCTGAAATAATGAGCTTTTCGTTAAACTATTCACTTTTTTTTTGCGGGGATTTAAAAATATTGTAAATGCCGGAAGATACTTTTTAGGTACCCAAGAATATAAGACTTAGAATTTCAAGTTCTTAATTTTTTTGTACAAAACCTGCCATGATTCTTTCTCTGTTGTTTAGTCGTGAAACCGTAACACACAAACAGACATACATAGTTTTTTCGCATTTAAAATATTAAGTATGGATGAGCTAATTAAGTGCTGATGAACTACAAAATGGTGGAGTGAATATGCTAACTACCTTTGTTCTGTCTTCTGCTTTATACATATAATAATAATAATAATTCTTTAATTCAGATAACTAAGATCCAATGTGTTAGTAATTACAATAATGACTAAGACGCTTTACTCACCATCCTTCTTGCTGTACGTCCCGCCAAGGTCATGCACGATACACGATGCAAAACGACCGTGAATAAGCTTGCTGTACGTCAATAATTATTATTAATTGTTTTTTTTTTACGGTACTTTTGCATGGCGACCTTGGCGGGACGTACAGCAAGAAGGATGGTCAGTAGGCCGCTTTATAACTGTTGTTAGTAAAGTGACACGATATTGGTTATTTATTATGTCATTAATTTATGACCGTCCTCACCATTTTTTTTTTAAATTGGAGACCTAACAAACATCCTCCCCTTATAATGAAGGGAAGAGGAAAAAAATATGTTTCATAATATATGACGTTCAAAAGTGCCTTATAATGGTCTAATTGAATCTAAGACAGTGCAATCGTTTCTTCGGGGCTCGTCGAGCTTTATTGCTTCAGCGCTTTTCTAGTAATCCACCACTGTTGGTTCTGGCTTTCTGAAGTTGCAGTGGTTGGGATAAGAGGGGCGAGAATGTCGCAAAAAAAAAATGACGTCGGATTCAATAGCCGATGGAAATGTAGTTAAGTACTTGAAACTATATTTTGAGATACTTCTTGTCTTTGAACTTTCTCTGGTTAATTTAATTTGACCCTTTAGATACTTCCTAAGCGGTGTAGAGGCCAGGACATCATGCTACAGCAATCTGTCAAATTTCTTTGATACATTTCCAACTTTATTGCAAAACAGTAAAGTTCATATTCAATTTGGAAAATTTGACGTCTGTATATATCTTCGTTTTGCACACGTGTCTAGTTTATTCAATCACAATCAGTCTAGTCTGGATTGCGAAAAGTCTTACTTGTAGATCAACATTAGGAAATCGATTGCACCGAGATTTATGACTGTTCTATCGTAACTTTTCAATCTGGTTGCGTCAGGAAATGTGTACAGTCGGATCAGCTGTTTGGTGTACAGGCAATAATATTTGTCTTTTCACTACACTGCCAATTATATTTTTACAAGCTTTTGCCCGCGACTTGTGAATGTCAAAGTCGCAGATTAAAAGTACACGACCTAGTTGACGACACGATTGGCGCAGTGGCTGAGCGATCGACTGCTGCGCAGCGTGTTGCGGGTTCGATTCCCGCCCAGGGTAAATATTTTTGTGATAAGCACTTGTGTTTGCCTTGTGTCTGAGTGTTGTTTATCTATATATGTATTTAAAATGTATTTGTGTAAGTATATCAGCTGTCTGACACCCATAGTACAGGGTCTCCCTAGTTTGGGGGCAGATGGCCATGTGTGAAATGTCCCCACATATTATTATTATTATTACCTAGCTTATGTGCTTTCTTTGTGCTCTAACTTAGTCTGTGCCAAATATTATCAAAATCGGTGCAGTAGTTTAGGATTGAAAGTGTAACAAACATACAAATGAACACACTCTTTAGTATTAACTAGTATGTATAGTGTTGACTGTGTGCATATAGTAATAACTTTATTAGCTTATGGCAAACTTAAGAGAGTGTTAAACAAGAATTGACCACTCAGTCAGTACACTAATAAAATTGTTTAAAAGTATTTGCAAGTATATATCAAATAATTTGTTTGATTGTACATATAGCTGTACATGTTACATTGTTCTCACATTGTACCATTAGATTTAACATGAATGATGTAACCTAAATTTGTAAAATATTACTGATTTTAAAAGAGTGTTCATGGAGTTTCTTGCCCGTTTTTCTCCATAGAAACCTACTGTTTGGAACGAACAACTAGCTTCAACTTTCTGACTGACTGACTCTGACAATTCAAAAGTACATGTAAATGGTTTAATTGAAATAAATGATTTTGAGTTTTGAGTTTTGTATGAGAAATTGGTTGAAACAGAGTTGATTTTGCTGTCTGAGAAGCTTGAATAATATGTGTAATTTTTTTTCATTTTGTTGTAAGTGCGCGAAAACTGTGTAGTTTTCTGATAATTTTGATTGGAAAAATGGGCAAAATGTATGAAATTGTTATTCAATACTCAATATCTTTATTGCTTTTCCATAAGTACAAATATGCTTAGGTGGTAGGTGTTTGGTTAGGATCATTATCTCTTTTCCCAGTTCCTTGATCTAACAGATTTATTTACTTACTAGCTTTTGCCCACGACTTCGTCCGCGTGAATGTCGGTTATCGCGGATGCAGACCAAGTCGTGGATTAAAAAGTAGTCAATGTGCTTTCTTGAGGTTCAAACTATCTTCATACCAAATCAGAATCGGATCAGACGTCTCGTTGTGAAAACGTAACAGACAGAGTTACTTTCGCTTTTATAATATTATTAAAGTATGGATTTAGGACAAAAAACAAAAGATAGGTACACAAATAAGTGATATAGTACACAGTTACATGGAATAAGTACGGTATCTATGTACATAGACGGGGTTCTTTCACGAGTGCTCCTTTAGTAATTATTTTAGCTTTTTAATCATTTCTGCCGCCCATATTTCGGCCACGGTGGCCAATCTCAAACCAGTCAAGAACGCAGAAAATATTATAGTGCACTAGTGTGTGCGCAAACACAGGTGCACTCCCTCTTCCCTCACTCTCCGGTCGTGTCGTGCCGTCCTACCGGACAGTCCGGTGGGCCGGAGAGATCAGGCGCAGGACCAACGGCTTTACGAGGCACAGGGGTGTTACACTACCAACTAATAGCTACATTACATATTTATCGTCAAAATATTCATGAATTTTTATTACCGTTCTGTCTGACTAAATTTTGGCACCATAACGTAGTACTCTGACCGTAAGGGTCAAATCACACCGGGATGGCAGCGGTCGGCAGCGCAGCGGCCGGCAGTTTTGCTGACAAACTATTTTCAACTGTATCTTTGAACATCAAAGCTCGCGGCCGCAGTTGACCGCCGCATAAAAGAACGGCTCGCTGCGACGCTGCCGGCCGCTGCCATTCCGGTGTGACTCGACCCTAAATATGTCATTATCATCGACTCTCAGCACATATTTAATAGGAAACAACATAATAAGGAACGCAAGAGACATGAAGATTTGTGAATAAAATAAATACTAAATACA
Source organism: Charanyca ferruginea (assembly GCA_947361185.1). Lineage (NCBI taxonomy): Eukaryota > Metazoa > Arthropoda > Insecta > Lepidoptera > Noctuidae > Charanyca > Charanyca ferruginea. The sequence goes on along the minus strand of OX376077.1, from coordinate 13,889,063 downwards.
CAGATGGGTACTGCTGGCTATTTTCCTAATAGCCGTTTATATCTTCCTTATATAAGAGCCAAGAATACATAGCAGGTTATGTACGCAGAGACATAAAATCTTGTTCATTATTGCTACATAACAATTTTAATAGGTGCTAGAATATTAGTCGCGTGATGTTTTGACATAATACTATATTTTACGTTAGTCAATTATTGATAAAATTGCACCTCATTCTGACCAGTTACCTACTGTTGCCAATTTCCTAAACAACAGTTAGAAAAACATGGTTTTATTACTTTCACGGGTAGAAAACGGTGGCCCAAAATCTATGTGCTATTGATTTATTATTAAGTCCAGATGTCAACAATAATTTTGCCTATCTATGATAGTATTGACGTTTGATAGGAAATGGTTTTGGCGATGCCAAGACGATTGAGTACTGAAGCATTCATATGCTTTCTTATTTCATGAAACTTGAACAGGTCAGGAAGCATAAACATTACTACAAATTAAGAAACGCTTAAACGACAAAAAATATTGTTTAAGTAGACATGAATCATTACTTAACTTATAGAACAGAACAAAATAAAACAGTAGGTATCGCATAGCGTTTCATTAGTATCGGAACCAGCTGTGACTTTTAGCAACGTTTGTCTGTAAAGGAAACGTACATTTGAGAATAGTCATCTATTCTCAAATGTACGTTTCCTTTACCCTACTTTGGTGATGATTTGATCATCAATTTGTTAGTTTAATTGGTAAGCCAAAATCACAATACGAGTATCCTTTTATGTAATTCAATTGAAAGACAATACATTAACGACACTGTTCAGTTGGAGCTGTCAAAGGTATTCTTGATGCTACGTCACAACATCAAAGGTGTAGACTACGTCACAGCATCAAAGGTGTCGTGTCTACGTGAACTATAAATCTATGATGATGTCAGCTGCGCTGGCGCCGCCAGACAGGTGTACTACGCTACGTCATCACGTCTCAATGATACGACTCACCGGCGCGCGGCGGCGTATCATGTTTATTATTGTTTTTATTTACGTTTCTGGAATGTTTTGTTACTGGTAGAGTGGAAAAGACGTGGAGTACGATATTTCATTGAGTTGAATTTTCCATTAGTTTAGATAGGAAAAAGATCTTTGCACGGAACAAATATTTGAATGGCCTACAGGTTCCGGGTCTGGCTGTTTGTGTATGTAAGTTTATATGCTTGTAGACGCCACCACGATACAGGAGAAATTGCTAGTGTTGAATAACGTTTTAAAAAAAAAGAAGAAGAAGAGAAGAAGAAGATCTTTAGAAAGATTGAAAGTTTTATCATTTACATTGTCCGTTTCTCGGTACTTATCAATCAAAGGACAATCGGCAGAAATAATAAGATAATAAGAGCCACATAGATATCGTAAAGGTATTTTAATCTAATACATATGCTCCAATGTAGGCCCATTTCAGTTAGGCAGGTTATAAAAAAAAGTAATGGCGACGTTTTACTAAAAGTTTTCATTTTCAATAACAATCATACACCTTATGTCACTAAGCAACCCGCCCTGGCTTCGCTCGGGTGCAATATAAACCTTCCTCTTAAATCTCTGAGCTTGAATCATTTTATGTACTGATGAAAAGAACGCATTCAAATCAGTTGCGTAGGTCAAAAGATCTAAGGGTGTTACCAGACCAATCGATTGACCGTCGATCGACGGTATCAATCGATGGTAGGGATTAGTCGACGTCGACCGATAGTTTCTACCAGACCAATCGATCGATCGTCGATCGACGGCATCGATCGATGGTAGAATGGATAAGTCGACGTCGATCGAGCTGCTAGATTGTCCGCTTCCCATTATCACCTGTTGCCCGCCCGCGCCCCGCGCGCTAACTACCTGGCCTGCTTATGTTTATGTGTCTTCTGCGTTTGCGTCTCCGTAATAATAGTACGAGCAATATCAAACTGGCCAACGCGGTCTCTTGTAAATACATTTCGAAAGAAACTGATGGATTATAGCCGAGGTTAATCAATCAAACGTCGACTAATGCCATGGACCGGCAATCGATCGATTGGTTAGTCGAATGGTATCCGTCGATCAGCCAAAGCTACCACACCAATCAATCAACGTCGATCGACGATCGATCGATGGCATCGATCGACGATCGATCGATTGGTGTAGTGACACCCTAAGCGTATAGAGGGACAGACGGCGGGAAGCGACTTTGTTTTTAAACTATAAAGAGACAAATTAAACTTTATATTAGACAGGTATTTATGGTGGTGAAATAATCCTCAAAACTATCGAAAATATATACCCACAGTTAAGTTTAAAAGCAGAATATAATCCTAAAAGTGTTTCGGAAATTAGTGTTATTAGCCCAGAAGATTTGGTTCATCAGTATTAATTTAAATGAGTTCTATTAAACTTTGGCTTGAATCCAACGAATTTTCCTCTACTCTAGTTTTTATTGATATATTTTTCGTTGAAGCATCTCTGATTATTATTCTTACTGTTTTGATGGTTAATCTGCTAGAAAAACCACGAAAATGGATTGTTTGCAGCTGTTTACTGCTGCTGGTTGAATGAAATGTGATCTGTGACGCTTTTAATTTTCTTTTTTACGATTGTTTCTTTTATTATATCGACCGTTGATTTATTTATACTATAGGACCCGAGGCTAAGAAAAAGTCGTACAAATTGATCAGGCATGGTTAACCTACGCTGGCCGCGGTTGTTCCTTGGATGGGTTACCATCCATTTCATATCGAGACCCCTTAGGGGCCGTCTCCATGAGCGAGAGAATCGCAACGATTCGGGTAATCTCGGTTTTAATAGACGGTGATACGATGACATTTCGCTCGCATTCAGCCACACGTCGAGTCACCGCGTGTAGGACACGTTCTAAGAGAGTGTATAGAAATACGTGGCACGACGATAATATCGCCTCGTTTCTCTCGCTCGTGGAGACGTTCCTTTAGTGCCTCGGAACCTTCGTAACCTTTGGTTTCGGCTGTCATTCATAGATTTTAGACAGTCTCTATGGATACAAGCCCGCACAATCGACCAAAAAGAAAAGAAAATCAACCCCCCTCCTCATCAATCGTCTTAATCAACATCATCATCTGCCTAACCTTTTCCCTACTACCTTGGGTTCGGCTTCCAACTTAACCAAATGCAGCTATCTGATCTACACAACCCAGTTGCTGGGGTGTGATTCTGTAAGACCTCATTCTAAACTTCGAATTTGAATCCGCTGTGAGTTTCTTGATTGGCATTCTTAAAACTCGGTTGATAATTCGAATTGACACTAGAGCCACCCTTGCGAGCGTGTCAGCGAGTTGAACTGAATTCACAGGGAGGTTTTGACAGATAAAGTATGAGATGACGTAAGAAGTGGCTTTCTGTAAGGAAATTTCCCTGTCACTTCGACGCTCACTTCACACTCGAACCCGATTCAAAGCGTCAAATATATCAAGGACATTTTGAACCTTATGCGAAGTGAGAGTGAATAGCGATGTGAGATGCGAGTTGTTGTTTGAATTTTACAGAATCGACCTACTGCAGGGTAACACGATACCCCTTGGTAAGAATGGTTGTCAGACTTTCTAGCTTCCGACTACCCATAAGGACTGTCAAAGATCTATGAATGACAGCCGGGACCAACGGCTTTACGTGCTTACCGAGACACGGAGGAAACTGGGTATGAAATGGATGGTCACCCATCTATGGGCCGACCGCGGCAAGCGTAGCTTAACCATCACGAAAAACACAAACACAAAGAAAACTATTCAACTAAAATCTAGAGCAACTAAGTTTACAATTAAAATCCAAGTTTATTTTCAACTCCCACGTAGTTTTAAACAGCATCATAATATATCTTAAGTTACGACTTTATCAGAATAATGTTTAGCAACAAAACAATATGTTTTATCTCACATCACGACCGCGCTCATCTTGTGCACAACATTTTGTAGGATTTCTCACTTTCCTGTTGTTTTAGTTCAAACTTAGTTTGCCTTTACTGAAGTTACTGCTTTTTCATATTTGTTACGCTGTTTTTAGTTTCATGTTTCCTTGGCTTCGTTGAACAAAATATTATCTTGTAATGTTGTGATGGCTCGGTGGTTAAAATGGCCACCTCTCTTGCACGAGGTTGCCTACCAATATGATTATTTATTTCATATCTACTTTCTTGAACATCGCCGCACCGTTGCCAGCCTATCGATCTTTTATCGGGTACATTTCAGAGAGTGTGCTTTGGAATTGGGCACAATTTTATTCCCACGTCCCCATTCCACCATCAGACGAGCAGAGATACGGCAAAGCGTCACCGCTATATGGTTGAAGTTCCACGGCCTCACTGTGCAATTCACAGACCGCCTCTCGGTTCTCTGATAATTTTAATCTGGGTATTGGGTAATCTTAAAGGCACGAGTGAACCGGTTCATCCTAGGCAAGCGTGCTCCACATTAACCCGCATCATCACTTAAGATCGGGTGAGTTGCGGTCAAAGCCTATAAGAATAAAAAAAGCTAAGGAGAACATTGTTTAAAAAGCTAAGCAAAGAAAAAAACAGCCGATGTCGTTAGGAAGGCTGTCACGCTGAAGTGGAATTGGGCTGGACACGTCTACCGCATGTCAGACGATCATTGGGCCAAACGCGTAACCCAATGGGTCCCTTAACATGGCAAGCGACATCGCGGCAGGCCCAGGCGAAGGTGTCGGGATGATCTAGACTCTTTTGACAAAGACTGGTCTGAAATAGCGCTTGGCAGAGAGAAGTGGAAGGAGAGTAGAGAGGCCTATGCCCTGCAGTGGGAAAATACAGGCTAAAAAAAAAAATAGGAAAACATTGTGCGGAAATCTAGACTCACGATAAATATGACTCTGAAATTGGCAATATGCTTTTAACAAAACCGAAAGTGATAGAGAATCAATGTAGAAGATCAACGGATCAAAAGATCAAAGAGGTTACAAGAGAATACAGTCAAGTATTCTTGGATGAAGCACCATTTCACGTGAAGGTTCCGAGTTATGACGATTCTGTGCCATTAGTAGAGTTAAGAGATAAAAAGAATGAGTTGATAAACAAAAAACTCATAGATACTAATATGTTTATTAGATGTGGTTTGTAATACCACGAATACAGTCAAGTATTCTTGGATGAAGCTCCATTTCACGTGAAGGTTCCGAGTTATGCCGATTCTTTGCCATTAGTAGAGTTAAGAGATAAAAAGAATGAGTTGATAAACAAAAAACTCATAGATACTAATATGTTTATTAGATGTGGTTTGTAATACCACGTCAAACTTAATTTTATTGTTACACTTATTTTTTGTTTCCTTTCAATATTTTAATTTATGTTTAAGACCTTTACTTTGTTGTAAGTTACAAAAATAACTATCATATTAAGTTCTTGTTAACAATGCGTGGTGATCACTGGTGATCAATGCTTGTACCGTCTCTGTATGTACTTATGGTAGTCATAATACAATACTTTTCACAACTCATAATAAAATTTCAAGCGTCATTAATTTCCGTCATTCTAACAAAGTTTTCAACATGCCCGCAAAAGATATCTCCACATACAATACACTACAAATTTCTCGTCCCAAATTCTAAGTCCTTTCAACCGCCTAGGCCTACCTTTGTACACGTTTACACAAATAGTATAAATACCTTCCGACCCAATAATAACATATGGAGACCCACCATCAATCACTCTGTGTTATCTTAAAGTTTGAGTTTTGTAAAGACTACTACAGACTATCGGTTGTATAACCAACGGGACGTTTGACGGCACGGATGGCGTAGTGGTTGAGTGATTCGCTGTTGCAATGCATGTCGTGGGTCTCATTCCCGTATGGAACAAATATTTGTATAACCTACAGTTGTTCCAGGTGTTTAACACTCACTATACAAAAGAAATTAATGGTGTTGAAAAATAAAACTAAAATCACTTCACTGTAGTTGGATTAGTCTAAAGTCTTAAATGAAAGCATTTTCATTATTTCAACTAAATCATTTAAAGGTACTTTTGAATTGTCATGGAGTGGGTCAGTTGGTCAGAAAGTTGATCTAGTTGCAAGTTTCAAAACGTTATCAGGTCTTTATGAAAAAGACAGAGCAAGAAGCTTTTCAATCAAGTTTTTACTATTGCATCTTCTTCGTCCATCTTCCACGCTCCAATCTTCAACTCTCTTTTCTTCCTTAACACAATCAATGGTTTAATTGGTCAGGTATAACTATACGATACGATCTTAGTCACTTTAAAGGTAGGTCAATCAGAAAGATAGGTCAGTGCAGCAAATAGAAATGGTGGATGTGAGTTTGGGTAATCGAACAAATATTTTGACGGAGCAGGAGTAGATGGACGGAATTTTTGTCGATTGAAATTTAAGTTGGTGTCTTACGCACATTAAATCATAATTCTACAAGGATAAAAGGTGTTGCAATAAAGGTTTTCGAACTTGACCAACGTGATCGTTATTAGTTGATATAGATCAATAGGGTTAAATCTGTCGAACCAAATCATTTTTCGAAGTATTAGTGATGTTTAATGCTAATTAGATTTAAATCAACAAGTTTAGAATAAGAATAAGTTTGGGACGTGCATTGAATTGTTATTCCTGGACAGTTACGTAATAACGTAATTCATTTAATTAATTATGAAAGATTCCGGTTGATACGTTTGTGTCGGTGAACTGCTGTCTGCAAGCGTCCTAAGATTCCTCGTGGCAAATGGAGAATGGATGTATAGGTACGATCTGGCAAGCAGCCAACCCGTAGGTGGTAAAAGGTGTTTCACAGGTGACGTCTGTCTCCCGCCAAGTGGTAATGAACTTATAGAGTGCGTCCACCTCGGGGTTTTTTAGTTTTTCATACATCTGGAGATCCGTGTTTGTGCCCACGTGATCTTGGATTGTTGTGTCCAAGTTGGCTTTGTTTTTGTGGTTTTGGGATGGTGGATTGAGATGGAATTTCTTGCCCATTCTTCTTATAGCCTTTTAGGAGCGCCTAGGCGCTCCTTCTAAAAAAAAACATTAAAATGCAACAAACAAACAATGTAACATTTTAAATGTGACTTTGTATTAAATAAACGATTATTAAATACAAAGTCACATTTAAAATGATTATCTTACAATTTAAAATAGATCACGGTTGCATATTTGCCTGAACTAGGTTGAACCTGTGCCCCAGGCTAGAAAGTGCTAACTATTTGTTAGGATAAATAAACGCAAAATTACAATAAAACTTAAAATAAAACTAATAGTATCTACGTACACACAAATGTTACCGCTATGTAATATTTTATCGAATAATGTTAAAAACCGTTATTTGTTAATTGCCAGACACTTTCCGTCGTCCATAACTTCAGCCAGACGGTTTAAAGTACCGAGCTTTGAAGTGTCTTGCGACATCTCTACTCTTTCTTCTTGACGACGTATCCCTCGATCCTCGAAAATTCCGCCCTGTTAAAATGACGTATCTAGATCTGGCGGTTTCAGTTCATAAAGCTCTATTATATATTAGCTTTTGCATATCAATCGGGCACAATGTCCGCTGCCATTACACAGCCTGCCAAATGTACGGCTGGAGTGACATGTCACCCGAGCCCATTATTGTCACAGTCGAGCTGCGATGGCAGTTATTATCGTAATAAATGTGGAAGTGATCTATGAAGGGTCAAATTGTGTTTATGTTCGTGCCAAAATATTGGAGACTATGTTTGATGTTGTGTAATTGTCGCGTCTATTAACGCTTTAAGATTAATGTTTCGGAGGGTTCCTGCCAACTACGTGCTAGTAGTTCCACGGTTGAATTGATGGTTTACGAGTATACGGTTGTTAGTTAGAATATGACTTGGTGCAATGTGCCAATCCATCTTGAGCACGCGTGGTGATTAATTCTCGTGCCTTCTCTGTATGATAACAGTTCTTAGCTCTGCAGTGGACTTAATATATTATTATAATGTAGAGGGATAGTTTTTTCACAAAGAAAACCGCCAGATTTTTTATTTAACATTTGTACGTCTAAAACAAACAAGTTATAAAACACCTAATAATAATCCTATATTCTTGCAAATAAAGTCATTCATTGCTTTGTCAAAGCATTGATTATATTTTATGATTTATATTTTACTTTCACCACAAAGTACGTAAGGCTGCGTCGCGTACCCTCTATATTTTGTGTTTTCACTATGTGTCAATTGTTATTATAATTCTCTGAAACCAATACAATGGGCACATTATGTCATTGAAGATAAATATTTTAATGACAGCTGAAGGAAATGCATTCAACAAAATAATCATGATGCTGCTACCCCAAGTTAATTTGGCATAAGTGGGTGAGAACAGTGACGAAAGCGTTGATTTTGTCAAGCTTTGTTTATTTTAAAGAGGCTGGTCGACTCTTCATGTGGCCTGGTCTATTCTTTGGCCAAATTATCAGCATTACCATATAACGTGGCAATACTGCCAGCCTGTTGGGCACATGACAGCGATGTGGACAAGTTTTTTGATGCCCTATGAGCTCCTTTTTTTTAGATGTAAAATTATTGAATGACTAATGGCCAAATACTGAAACGCTACACGATTATGTCAAAGTGACTGCGATAGTACAAAACTTAACGCCATCTTAAAATTGAGTAGCGTTTGAGTATTTGGCCATAAATTTTTAAATTTAATTATTTCAATTTATTAACCTAAAAATTATGTGCACCTACGTTCTATTTTTTAACTCAAAATTGCGACTTGTAAATCTTTTACCTATCAATGTGGTGAGAGTGTGTGTGTGTGTGTGTGTGTAGGATGTGTGTGTGTGTTTACAATTGAATCTTTAATTTTTCGAATCGATGGTATGGTGTCGACCTGTCGACGGTCTTTTATTATTTTGTTAGAGATCTTGGGCCTTGTAGGCAGCTACGTTAATAATTTGAATTACTTTTTTTTTTTTTTATATTGTAATAGGCTTGCGTTTGACCGCAACTCACCTGATCTTAAGTGATGATGCGGCCTAAGGTGGAGCACGCTTGCCTAGAATAAACCGGTTCACTCGTGCCTTGAAGATACCCAGATTATATGTATCGGGGAATAGAGAGGCGGGCAGTGAATTCCACAGTCTGGCAGTTCGCACAATAAATGTGGAAGAAAAGCGCTTAGTTCGAGACCGTGGAACTTCAACCGTATAGCGGTGACGCTTCGCCGTATCCCTGCTCGTCCGGTGATGGAATGGAGATGGGGGAATTAAGTTGTGCAATTCCAAAGCACACTCTCCGAAATGTACCCGATCAAAGACCGATAGGCTGGCAACGGCGCGGCGGTGTTCAAGGCTTTGGAGCTTAGCCTTAACCAGGAAGTCGTTGTCTATGAGCCTCTTGGCACGTCTTTCAAACGTCGTCGTCAGCGAAACACAATCCTGCGCTTACAGAACACTTTAAATTATGTACCTTCAGCTGTGATTGGGTCTACAAGATAAAGGTTTTGCCTAGTTTGTTATCCATTACTACATCAGTCGATTCGTCCTCTGTTAGTTTAAATGTTTATTAAAAGTCTTTTCGACAATAAAATTATCACCAACTACTAAGTAGGTGATAATTTTATTGTCGAACACACAACTAAGTAGATGATAACTTTAGTTGTTTAGTTTAATAGTTATTAGTTTTCTTATTTATTAATTGTCATTCATAGATTTTTAAATAGGTCGTAGGTAAAATGGAAATTCAATTAAAGAATGTCAACAAATCATTTACTAATTTTGGACCTTATTTTTCTCGCATTCTTATCTAAGTCATTTGAAGCCTGTAACATGCTAACACAATTCCGCAAAGTCCTGTTTATAACACATTAAAACCCTCCACTTTATTCGTTTACAAGAGATTCATCATACTAGTTACTCATCCATCAACGCACGTCAAACTTAGACCAAATTGAGTCCAGACGCTATTTAATGGAAGTGCAATAATACACCTACTACGTTTTTAGTTTCTTTACTAATAAACAATGTTCGTTGAGAGATAAAAGTTCCTTAGTTCCTTTCTTGTGAATATATAGGCTACTATAATATTTCAGAGCTTTTTGCAGGAAAGAAAATGCATTTTTTTGTTTGAGTATTTTGAAATGTTAATACGCCTATCATTAATATGTTCAATTATTATGTGTATGTAATCATTATGTTTGTTGCTGGTTTTGTGAAATCTGCCTTTGGTAAAATGTGGCTGGAGTGTACCCATATTTGCGAAATAAATTATCTTATCTACAAATTACCAATTACCACATTGTTATAGTTTTAAGTATAATTGTCATAGGTTACATATATAATTTTAACGACAACACACTTTGGCAACAACAACAAAAAAAATATTGATAAAAGTTTTTTTTTTTGGTTCAGTTTATTAACATAAAGTGGGCTATACACGAACGAGCAGATACGCGTAATATAATAATGGCTCGGCGATTTTTTCACCCATGTGTCTGCCTAGTGTCTACACATGCATCGTCAGGTTGATGACGTGTCTGCGTAAGTACCTAAGTACCTACGCGAACTTTTAGCGTGAAACATGAACGAAAAAGGTCGTCGTGCTAAGTACGCGTGTTTGCCCTTTGTCTGACGCCTACATTAGAACCTTAACTTTTTAATGAACGCTGTGCTTTCATCAATATCTTATTCTATTTGTCAAACCATCCTCCAAAACCAGATTTATCTCGAAAACCTTGGTTAAACAACGATTAAAATATGCATAAAACATTAACAAATGTAAAACGTACTCTTAGGTTGAGCGCAAAATAATTACAACATTTAATTTTTAAAACAGTGAGTCTAGTAAAAGCACTGTATCGTAAAAGTATTCCACTCAAATTGGAATTGGACACTTCGGTATTTTTTAAACCATAAACTATATATCATTATGTACTATCTTAATTGTGTGTCTGTTTGTGTATGTAAGTTTTAATGTTTTTAAACGCACTCACGATTCAGGAGAAATTACTAGAGGCAGGGGCAGCGTTTTTTTTATTAAAAAAAAAGAACAAAAGTTTATCTTCGACATCACTGACATCGATAAAGGAAAACATCGTAAGGAAACCTGGACCTAAAATTAACTAGCGACCCGACCCGTCTTCGCATGGGAGCAATGTAGATCAAATTATACTTAGAAACCGTTCCTCTTAAATCACTCTATCTATTGACGAAAACCGCATTAAAATTCATTGCGTAGTTTAAAAGAACTATGCGTACAGACGGCGGGAGCGACATTGTTTTACACATGTAAAGATACTAGGTGGCCGGAACATTGACGTCCAAAAATAAAATTTAGGTCTCTCGTATCGTTGGGTATCCGAATCACCCCATGTATGTTCCGCGACTTTTCATAGTTTTCGAGTTATGATTTTTTTTCTGAATTTTTGAGAATTTTCGAGAACTTGACCAATCTGAAAGCTATTCTAACCAAAAAGTAGATAACTTTGTCGAGATTTTTTTATTGCAACTGAATCTTCATGAGTAGTATTTTTATGCATAAAATAACCAGGGCGTCAAGTCTGCTATTACAATAGTGTCAGAATGGTCTATAATTGATTTAATAATTGTTGATTTTGACAAGTTTGGTAATCTACTAATATAATGGCGTCATTATGAAAATCAATGATAGACCATTCTGACACTATTGTAATAGCAGACTTGAGGTCCAGCGTCGTAACTGTGATGAAAGTTATGAAAAAGTTGGTCTAAATTGAAAAAATTACATTTGTTAAATTACGACTTAAATTTTCAACTTGAAATTAAAAATCTAAACAGGTGACTTCATGGTTCCTAAGTAGTCAAATGAGCCCAAAGTCGATGGAATTGCGTCATTTTATTACAGAGTTCCTATGGCCACCTTCCAGTTCCATCATCAGACCCTAGATCCCATTTAAAGACAAAGTACTCGTCAAGACGAATCAAATGAGCCCATAGTTGATGGAATTGCGTCGTTTCATTACAAAGTTCCTATCGCCACCTTCCAGTTCCATCATCAGACCCTGAATACCATCTAGACACAAAGTACTCGTCAAGATGATTCATACGAGCTAAAACTCGATGGAGATATGTTGTTTTATAACATAGTTCCTGTGGCCACCTTCCAGTACCATCATCAGACCCTGGAAACCATCTAGAGACAAAATACTTGTCGAGACGAACCAAACTAGTCCAAAGTCGATGGGGTTGCGTCGTTTCATTACAGAGTTCCTACGGCCACCATCTAGAGTCAAAGTCAAAAACTCTGAAACTATTTGTTGATTAGTTTTTGATTAGTAGTTGCAGTGGGACAATTATAGGCTGGTATTATAAATGTTAAGTGTGCTGTCCGTGTGGTGTCGGACGTAAAGAATAGCACCATCCCATATCTTCCCGTGGGTGACGTAAGAGGCGACTAAGGGACTCACCAGAGAATGGGCAGCTGCGTTCTCTGTGCCTTTGTAATATTATTACAAAAAATAATATTATTATTAAAAAATAATGAATGAAAAATAAAAAAGGAATGAATGATGAATGAATGAAATTATTAAATTATTATTTTTATTATTATAGTATTTTTTTGGAACGAAGTTCCTTATCGCGCGTTGTGAAAGGGGGCTAGACGGAAAAAATTCTTACGAAAAGTTGTCACGACACTTTTGTATATTTGATTTAAGAGCCATCTATTAACGTTATTGGCGCAACTGTGCTCTTCGAGATCGAATTACGAACGGCCAATAGATGGCGCAGAAATAATTTATTGGTCTTTCTATCTAAATAACTACGCATTGTACTAACATGTTAGAAAATGTTAATCTTTAAAATTACTTACTTACAATGTAAGCAGCCATAATAACTTTTCATTCCTCGCTTTTTTTTTGCCCTGGCTTAAAGCCACTTAAATTCACTTTAACGCATCACATATAATAATTAGTGAAGGAATTGTAATAAAATTTTATTACAATTCCTTCACTAATTAATCGAAAGGAACTTCGTTCCATCCGGGTGTCCCTTGACACCTCTCAAGTTTTTTTTTATATATCCTTGTAGTTTAGCTTAGTCTTAATTTAATATTTTTTTCTGTTACACCTACCCACTGCTTGTCTCTGCATCACCCAAAGGTTGACTGGTAGAAAATGCCTATCGCATTAAGTCCGCCTCTGTACATTGTGCTTGAAGTGTTAATAAATAAATAAATAAATAAATACTGCGATCGCCAACCCGCCTGCCAAGCGTGGCGATTATGGCAAAACCCCCCATTTCCCCCCCATATATATCTGAATAAATATTATGTGCGACACGTATATTGTGTCTAATTTAAAAACCAATACCTACCAATACTTTACATTAACTCCGCGCGCTTATTCTAGAGAAAATGTCATCATTATTTAACGAGAAATTTTAAACAAACCTTTTGATATAGGTACTCCAAGTGCGTTAATGGTGACAAAATGATCTTAAAATTTGAATTTCAAACGAGGCGATCGCAACTCGCAAATAATTCGAACGACCCGATATTATAAAGTCGAATTAAAACACAATGAATAAATTATAATATACCAAGATGCGATTAATCTTGTTTATGTAAATACGTACCTAATATATAACGCTTAACATTGCTTGGAAATTATGTAAACGTTAAGTATTTAATCAGGCCAAAGGAACTTGGGAAGTCGTTGACGAAATTATTAAAGTGACAGCAAATATTTTAGGGCGCACAAATTACAGACAAAATGAATGAATCAATAATTCTAAGACACCACTTCTCTAAAGAAATACTTTATTTTAACTCTGAAAACTATTCATTTTTGTATATTTACATAAGATTTACATTAGGTTTTAGTTTTAGATAATAATGTACTAATATGCTTTTCTCATCATTGTTAATAAATTATTAAATATTAGTTATACTTAAAACTACCCAATTAAAATGAAATACAAAGTGATGACCTAAAACACAGGTTTAAATTAACCTAGATCGGGCGCGTCGCTATCTAACATTGTTGATTCCGATCCATCATATAACTTGCAGTAGTAATATAAATAGTAGTTTTACTTTATTTTTAGGTAATATTATTTTTTTATTTAATTTTCAATTAATAATAAGAATAATGATAATACCAGCCTATGATAAATTGTTCCACTGCAGGGCACAGGCCTCTTCTCATACAGAGAAGGCACGACCATTGATCACCACGTGCGCTCAAGGCGGATTGGCGATTTCAGACTAATATTAACTATAAGTCCAGGTTCCCTCACGATGCTTTCCTTCACCGATGTCAATGATGTCCAAGATAAACTTAAAAATGTATAAAACATTAAAAAGTCACATTGGTACTTTCCCTGATACGAACCACAACCTCTTGCATGAGAGGCTTAACCACTGAAAGAAGAAAGAAAGAAAGAAAAAATGTTTATTGACACAGACCAAGTGCACACAAAAATAATAACAAAAAGGTTATTCAATAAAAAAACAGAAGTAATTTAAAAACATTGTGTGCCCGGCTGCGCCAAACAGGCCCAGTTCACCATAAATGCCACACCACTTGGCTATCAGTGGGCAATCACGACATTCCATTAACTGTTAAATTTAATTTTTAAATTTCTTTATAATTTCTTCTTCTTTTTTTCGAATCGATGGCTTTCCTTTTTTTTGTTAGACTACTTGGGCCCAGTAGGTAGCCACATTTATTGCAACATTAGTGGCGTTGTTAATGTCCTCAATGTCCTCAAAGTTTTTTTTACCAAATTCTATTATCGATAGGTACTGTGAGAGCTCAACTGGCTGGGCTTTTACGGTACCAGGACGATGTGTACTTATAACGTTGGAGGTATACCTACTTCCATCAAAGAAGGACTCTGATACAATCACTCTTATAGAACAATACGTCAGCCTCTGATGGCTGCAGGCTAATCTATCTCCTTGTCATATAAAAATAAGACACGTTCTAAATACGAAAAGGTTCTAAAAATAATCCAGAGTGTTTAGGCAAAGACATTTAGTCAATGGTTTGGACCAGCATGCCAAATGCATGCAACCTTTACAGCATCCATCTAAAACGGTCAAAACCACAGGAAAATCAAATTCCAGAATCAAAATTAATCCAATAAAAATAATCTAATTAAGAAACTGGCCAGAGAATCGAGTTCAAGGCTTCAAGTTCCGCACAGCTTATTGCCACTAAACCAATGAAGCAATTCAAATAACAAGAATAGATTTCTTACCCAAACGTTGGCAGAGGTTCGTTAAATCACATTTAACGATTTAGTCCGCGACTGTACCGGTGCGTTGCAGGGATGGCCTAAATTATAAATATTTTTTAAATAAAAAAAAATATTTTATGCCATGACTTGATAAAGAAGTAATAGTAAGTTTGACAAAAATTGGCCATGTAAATTGTATTTATATTTATTTGTAAATAAGAAACTACGTGCATAAGTACATTCTAGAATTTTTCATTCTAGATTTTAGTCATTTTCATTTAAATCACAGACTTTTGTTATAATGGAATGCAACGATACGCTAAATCACTAAAGTAAGCTGTTACTCATAGCACTCACTCTGACAGCGGTCCTTCAAATGCACTGCACAGGTGCATAAGTAGCGGAGGTTTGACTTTCATATTTTTCACCCCACAGTGGCTGAGTTCATCGCTCCTTGATCATTTACATTCAAGTTACGCAATTGTTTTATTAAAATAGCTAAAATAAAAAAAAAAATATTTTCCTATAATTAAAAAAAAATATTGGGTTGAAGTCATTTTCACCAACCCTGGTACGTAGTCTATCGGTACATCTAGTCATGGCAGAAGGCCAAAGTCCCAAAATGATTCCTTCACAATAACACATTATCTGTGTATTATGTCTATTGTACTCGATTGTACATAGTTTTACAGGAATGTACTTGCGTATTTAACTTTTTGGAAAAGTATCAAATGGTTGTAAGTTCTAGTTGTGAAGAGAGATTAAGTTTTATATATATTTATGACAGTGTTTTATTAGTTTTGATTATTAGACTTCGATTATAAAAATACGGGGTTGTTTATTATGACTATGAAGTACCTACTCATACTCATCACTCATAATATCACCCTATTGACATCCACTGATGAACGTAGGCCTCCCCCAGAGATCGCAAACCAACCCGGTCTTAGGCAGCCCGCATCCATCCACTGTCAGCCAACTTCTTCTAACCGTCGCACCATCTCGTGCCGCAGTACATCCCACACTACGCTTGCCCAAACGCAATCTCCACTCTAAAGCGGTCTGCTCCATCTATTGTCTGTCCGGCTACAGACGTGGCTGGCCCACTACCACTTTAACGTGTTTAACACGTATAGCGGTTGACTAAGCATAAGTGCTGCCCATCAAACTAATACATAAGCAGAACATATTGCTAAGACTTTTATTGCTGGTGTGAAAAATCACTGTTATTGTTACCGCGTAATGTAATGCTCGCAGAACATTGCACACTAGATATCCCCAAATACCCTAGTATTTGAAATTTAGTAGTACGTACACCTTCCATATTTCAGTCAGAAATAGGGTTCGAAAACAAAAAAAAAACATCGCAAGATTTTGATATTTGGCGCTGAAACGAGATTACGACGAATTTTTGAACATTATTAATTTCGAGAATAGGGAAGATGACATCACCAATTAATTGACATACTTTTATTAGTTGACGCAAAACGGGATTCCCCCATAGATTTTCTATGGCAATTTATACTTATGACGTCACTTGTAGTATGGAAGGTAGAGGTAAGGAATACAATCTCACATTGGGGGAAAGTTGAAAAGGTGTCCAGCTCTAAGGAGTAAGTAACAGTTCCAAAATTCGTCGAAAATGACGCTAGCGTAGGCACAGGGTATATATGGTATGAATTTATACCCTGTTCACAATAAGATCAGAAAGGAGATGTTCGGAAAATGTATGGAGCCTGGGCCAGCACTATGTACACCATATGTAAATATGGCTACACAATATAGAAACCGTTTTATTATGGTGATTGTGTATAATTTTACTTCGTTTTAGTGTAAAAACAAATTAACTCGGCCAAGGAGAGCAACACAACATATAAATATGGCGGATCAGTATTATGCCAAATGACATTTTGACTGACAATGACATTTGATTAATGTGTCTACTATCTACTGCGAAAAACACATGAATAATTCCAAAAATAGTTGGGTTTTGAGTAATAGTACTAGGTACAGAATGTTCTACTTGATTACGGCAGCAAATCTTATATAACCTATTCGAGCAGCTAGAGATTGGTTACCGGTGTCAAAAGGAGCAAACAAACAAGACTTGAACGCATTTGGTTTATCAA
Source organism: Charanyca ferruginea (assembly GCA_947361185.1). Lineage (NCBI taxonomy): Eukaryota > Metazoa > Arthropoda > Insecta > Lepidoptera > Noctuidae > Charanyca > Charanyca ferruginea. The sequence goes on along the minus strand of OX376077.1, from coordinate 13,871,755 downwards.
ACTGTGTCCTTGCTGCTGATCAATAAATTCTGGACTTCGAAGATTCATAGAATAGTGAGCTGTGCAGTACCAGAAAACGTAACAAGTTATTGTAAAAGTTGTATCTACATAGTAACAGCTGGGAAGACATCAATTGCTCTATTCCAACTAAACAGTAACTATTTTCAATCAAGTTCATGATATTTAGTTTCTAATATCAGCGACTTAAGAGGATGAGACATCACATCAGTCATGTGAGGAATATAAATAAAACAACTTGTTAGGATTTGTGATTTTATTTTACGTATTCATTTTCTCCATCACCCCATAATAATATTCCATTCAAGAGTGACGCTAGTGCTTCTATGCTTTTTTGGTACCGCACCCAACCCAAATACCACACAATGGTCATTATATGAGCACAGCAACCCACAGTCCGTTTTCCCGAGATAAAACTACAATAATAACTAATTATTTTAATTAGAGACTTGATTCTTCAGATTTTAATATATTTTTTCTTAAATATTCCGGTACTCTATTTCGTTCTAAATTGGTACAAGCTGGCACAAAACAATGAGAACTTGTCTGTGTTGTGTGTGAAAAACAATCAAGTGTTATTGATGCACTTGGTGGCTGGATATCAAGTTGCACTTCTTCTTCCATTCTTATATTGTACTGTACACGTCTCCAGCAGTAGGAACAAAGAAGCGCATGTTCTGGTAACTGAAACAATAAAATAATTTAGTTATAGTAGCAACAGAAAGGGTTGTTAAATATGTGTAAAAGCAAATAGGCACTGATATGTGTTAGCTTTAAGAATTACAATTGACTCATAGTCACTGGTTAGTCTTTCAAGCACACTATATTGTAACCCGTGTACAGTGCTTTAATAAAAAAAAAATATTACCCTACCTCATTCGGATAAATTCTTGCTGCAACTTCATCTCTCCATGGACCACTAGCCAAATGTGTTTGCCTACGGTGCAGAGACATTCCACACCATGCACAGTGTTTTGATGAAGGTTAGATGGGCCCGGATTTTGCCGGTCATCCTCAGCCCTTGAAGCATGCTCAACATTTCTATGTGCTGCTACCCAGCAAGCATAACAAACCAGTCCTCCTGGTGGAATCTAGATAAAACAAAAGAATGCATTATGTATTATTTATTTATATATACTTCATGCACAAACATACAAAGGCTGACTTAAAGCGACGGTAGGTGTATAGGCTATTCGCACAATTATTTAATTCTAAAAGTAGGTAATTAAGTAAGCTGTTACTGTTACCTCTCTTGGATATATTCTTGCTGTGATTATGGTGCGTTCAGGTCCTTGTTGTATAGAGTGTCTGTGTGTATGGGTAAGAGACCGTCGGCACCATACACATGAATTTGTGTTAACTACAGGAGCTGCTACGATTCCTCTTTCTTGAATTATACTCAGAGTATGTACCCAACAAGCAAAACATATCAAGCCTCCCTCGGGTATCTAATATAAAAAATATGAAATTGAGATATAGTAATATATGTATAGTAATAAAATAAGCATAGTTTAAAGATAGTTATTTGGATAACTTTAAATGACTGTTCGTTTTTTTTCTGCAACGTTGTTGTTTTGGATTATAATCAAGAAATATCTGCATTTGTTTTATATTTATGCCTGCCGTTTATGAACAAAAAAGAAAAATAGAAGAGGTGCTTACCTCTCTTGGAGCAATGGTTTCAGGAATATATTGTCTTACCCTCAGGAATAGAGTGAGCATGTCTATTAATCAAAGACTTCCTACACCTAACACAAACATTACTATCATGGCGATGCTGGAGTTCATGATTATCACAAAACATTTCTTGCATTATAATGTCAAAACATTGTGAGCACATTACCCCAACCTAAAACAAATAAGAGGTTATACAGTTTTCATAGATATGTTACAGAATAGAAATAAATAAAATGTTTTTACCCGATGAAGATACCGTGTGATGAACGAAATTATTTCCGGACCCATATCATCGGCAACATAATATTGTTCATTTTCATCTATTACAGAGTTGCATTATAGGCACGTCATTGTTAATAAACTGGAATTAATGAGTTAAAATCTGTTAGATTATGGAACAAGGGAAGAAAACATCTGATAGAAAAAGGATTTAGAAAAAACAAGGCTAGGCATAGGTTATATGGGACATAACTGAAAGTGAACTTGTTATTGTAGAATATACTTACCATAAACGACGTAATTCAAATCACAGGCGAATCAGAAACTATATAACAAAGCCGGGGTCAACAGAGAAGTATTCAATCAATATCCGTAGTAGTAAGCTACAAAACAAAAACAATCACTGACAACTTCGAAACACATCCAAACCAACGCGCGCGACGCGAACACGATTACACGACTCAATCATTCAAAGACAAAGTCAAAGAAAGTCGCTAATGTCACAAACTGTCAAACGTCAAACTGTCAAAACTGTCAAACACAACGTCATGGCTGTCCTAAAAATTGGGTTATCATATTAAAAATTCTTCCCAAATAATCATTTCTTACACCTAAACTCTTCTTCAAATTAATATGTTTTTATTTTTATGGAAATCCCCATATTTTTCCCTATTCATCTATGTAGTGTACATAGTGGTGGCCCAAAATCGAACAACTCCTTTACAAAAACCTTTTTTACAGTCCCTTTAACCGATTTTGACTTCTATTCCGTAGGCTTAAGGATGACACTAGAAACAAAAAAGTGGTTACAATAACAACTGTTATGAGCAAAATCGGTAGAACCGCAATATGAGTCAAAATCGGTAGAACGGACTGTAAAAAAGGTTTCTGTAAATTTCTAATCTTGTTGTGAACAGGGTATAGAAGTTGTTGACGGATTGAAGTATGCCGAGTTTAATTTTTTACCCGGTCGCGATTGTAGTGCCACCCTTATTTAACACATTTTAACGAACACTTTTTGGGGATGGTTCCCTTAACCTACGCTTCATAACTTGTAGTTAGTCATTTGCCAATTTAATTGATTATTTATTCATTTCAAAAGAAGGTTTTCAAGGCTAAAATCAAATGTTCTGATAATTAATCAGTTGACCTTCAGATAAGAAAAAGATGCGATGAAGTTTAGCGTTTCATTATTAAGTACTTACAGTTCTACAGAATTATTAATTCACGAAATAATATTCAAGGAATAAACTTGAAACTTATTTAATAATTACGACTACGAACTACCAAACCATAGCTCAACGTAGTACTATTAAGTATTCTGTGGCTCAACGCTAAAATAACCTACAATTTAATGAGAAAATGTAATATAAATGATTGTAGTAAAAAGGTCAGCCCTTTATTAATTAAGCTATAAAGTTTAATTACCGATAGGTATAATTAAATGGTTCCTTTATTGATATAGTTTAAATTAACTTACATCGGTCTTTGATATTACTACCTATAAAATAAATAATTGGGTGAGTAATGTTTTAATTAGTACGGGCTTTCTTTACATTTAGGTTTTATGTAAATCTTAATACATACATACATTAATAAACTTACAATACAGATACCAGTCCACTCGCGTAGGTTTCTTAACCAGGAGCAGTGAATTCTTATACCAATCCCGCATCCCCGATCATAGGCAGAGATGGAATGTTGCGATGGCTTTGGTCATGCCCCTCTGTCACCCCCACGATGGAGGAAGTCCAGGAGGATCTCCACTGCACACCAGAAAAGAAAAGGTTCCTTAGCCACCGATTTTCTCATGCAACCGACGTTTCGCTTTCCTGGTACTTTGCTCGTCATGATAAGTTACAAAAGTGGCAGTAGGCCATATAAATATTTGATCTGTGCGAGAACCGAACTCGTGACTCCCTTTGAGGTTTCTTGCTCGTTCTTCTCCATAGAAACCTACTGTTTGGAACGAGCAACTAGCTTCAACTTTCTGACTGACTGACTCTGACAATTCAAAAGTACCTGTAAATGGTTTATTTGAAATAAATGATTTTGAGTTTGAGTTTGAGTTTGAATCGCTCAGTAATTGCGCCAACTGTGTCTTCACAATTGTAGAACACACTTGACCTAATGGAGGCTTACAAATCTCTTGTAGGACGTCGTTTCATTAAACTGCCCACCCTGTGTGTATGCCAAGAAAACCAATCCGTGGGCTAAGCTTAGCTATTAGAGTAATATTTCTTTATTACTGTTTATTCTACCGAGATTAAGTGCTTAGCTCTAGAAACCACGCAACTACAATAAAATCTTTCTTATTCTGTTCACAAAGGCTAATTAAAGGTGTTTTTTTATATTCTAACAGTCTTACGTTCGACCGCTACTCATCTGATCTTAAGTGATGATGCGGCCTAAGGTTGAACACGGTTGACTAGGATGAACCGGATTCATTCGTGCCTTGAAGATATTTAATATTCTTTTCACCCAATTTTCAGACCAAAAATCAATTACTGTCAAAATTAAAATCATGTCAGATCTACTTGGCTGTTGATGAACGCAGTCAGCCAGTTTGCAGTTGATGTGCGTGTGACAGTATGTTTGCAAATTTTGTGTTGACTTTCGGCAAAAAAACTGAAGTCGCAGTACGCTATTGCCATATCTGTGAAGGCAACGGGTTTTGACAACTCATGAAAAGAATGTCAATTACTTGGTGGGTATCAGAAAGTTCCGTGCCTCGGAAAGCATGTAAAGCCGTGGATCCCGGCTGTCATTCGTAAATTACCATACTATGAAACAATGCTGAAATGCCCCTGAGTATGTCTCATGAGTTCTTCTTCAACTTCTTGAAATAAATCAAGTTATGCAATAATATGGCTTCGCTAATCGCAAAATTCTATAGCTACTCAATACTGCAAAGATTTTTTTTGTTTTATGAGTATGGAATTAAAAGACCTCTTTCCCGGGGGAAAGAGGTAGGGAGGGGGGAATACCTACCATCTATAAAAAAATATAGCTACATAAATCAAATACAAATTCCTATAGACATCGTTCCACATTTTACGAAAATGCGTCGCCTATCACAATTTTTGGTTACACCAGCGAAAAGTAACATCATACATAGGTAGGTACTACACATTACTCTGCTCCCCAAATCGTAAACTAAGTTACCCTTTGCTTTGGGATTGCGATATTCAATCTTGGGACCTTGCTATCATGTTTTATCTCAAGCGAGGGAGCGATCAAAACAAATGTTATAAGAAATATTGCTACCGATTCTTGGGAAATTGTTCTTAGTAGAAAAATTTACGGTGTACTTAGAATGGCTTTTTATGTTTTTTTTTTCTTAAAAAAAAAACGTTGCCCTCACTAGGAATTTCTCCTGTGTCGTGGGTGCGTTTACAAACATTTAAACTCACATACACAAACAACCAGACCCGGAACAACTATCTGTAGGCCATACAAATATTTGTTCCGTGCGGGAATTGAACCTGAGACTCGCAGCGCAGCAGCAAGTCGCTTAGTACAAATATGGGAATAAATATAATGACCACCAAAAATAATAAATGATCACCAAATCTTAGTCACCAAATGACCACCAAAAATAGTAAATGATCACCAAATCTTAAGACCCTTAAGACCCCCTTGGGGCAGATCCGACATGGTTAGGTTAGGTAAGAACTGTTAAAACTGTGACCCCCTACGAGCGGAGTGAGCGTGCCGCAGCAGCGGCCGCCGAGTGCCGGAACCAAATCGCTTATTACAGTCAAACTCATACATTTCTACAATACTTTGGTTAAATGTTGGTGATCATTTACTATTTTTGGAGGTCATTTACTATATCTGGAGGTTAGTAAAACATAACCCTATAAATATTAGTACCACCGTGCCGTATGTATGTGTTGTCCCTAAAACACAGCTACAGTGCCTCTTAAGCTGGCAATTCACATGGTGTATTTGTACAAATATTCGCGTAATTTGGTTAATACAAAATTTACCCTATAATTATTGAAATAAAGTCGATTTTGTATTGTCCAAATAAGGCAAATATTTGCACAAATACGCCAGCATTAGCCGCATGTATAACCAGGCACTTCAATAAATTTGTTAAAAACGGTTCATTAATAATATCTAAATGATATTTCACTTTAAAAAAAACCTTACAAGTGCCAGTCGGACCCGCCTATACATTATAGTCACAAAGTACGAAAGGCTGCGTCGCGCCCGAGCAGAGAGACCACTCAGAACAAACCGCCATTTTTACCACGCACACATTGACATGACGTTTATAGACATTCTCAAGCAGTTTCAAGCAGACTTCAGACTCGACTGTCACGTGTTGTCTAAATGAATAAATAAGAGATATTGACATTTCACGGCGATCGAGAAAATTTTGTTACAAAAAATTGCAAAGAGTTCCAACCAGTGTCAATAAAATTTCATATTGTCACAAATAAAACCTACAGAGTCACTACAGTAGCAGCCCTAGTGATCCGGCAAGTATAGGTAAATATTTTTGAAGACGGCGGGAGCGGTCCTTCTGTACCCTCTATATTTTGTGATATAGTGTGGGGTGAAGTTTTCTGAAAAAGAAATACATTGTTTTTTTTTTTCTAAAATCATAACTCGTCTGACTTTATCGTAGTCTTTTCTTTTTTCTTTTTTTTATATTGATAGAGGCTTGCGTTTGACCGCAACTCACCAACGTCGGGTAGAAAGTAGAACAACATGCGTTTTAGTTTTTTCTTTATTCATTAAATCTGTCATAGCAGCCCACGTATGACACAGTTTCCTTTTATTTCTAAGTTTAACACTGAAATAAATTAAATTTATTACTCTGTTGACTTTTAATGTTGAACAAATCATTTTCCAAAATGCGCAGTTTAAATAAATTGTTTGATATTTTTTAATTTTATTTACCGTTCAATATTAGGTGCCAAATTATACAGTCGGTGTCAAAACTGATATTATAAAGAGGACAGATTTGTTTGTTTGTTTGTTTTGATTTAAGTAAAAAACTTCTGGTCCGATTTCAAAAATTGTTTTACCATTAGAATGCTACATTATCCCCTAGTAACCTATGCTATATTTTGTCAATTGAAAAAAATAGGAATCCTGGAGAAAATTCACGCGGGCGAAGTCAATGGGGTTAGTGCTAATTATAGTAATAAAAATATTAAATATTTTTAGCTACTTTCTTCCAAATAATGACGGAAATAGAAATTAATATAAAGATTTATTAACTTTTTTTACCAAATGTATTAACAGAATCCTTATTGCTGTTTAGATGTATTTGAAGGATAATTATATTCTGTGATACTGATAGGTAATTAATTAAATTAGGAAATCCAAAGCGTAAAAAATAATGTTTATATTGGTGTAAAGAGTACATACCTACCAATCAATGTAACTGAACAAAACAAAAATAAACTTACTTATATGCCTTCCAAGTTTATTTATTTTAGTCAAATGTTAATTTATTCGAACAATTGAATTAATTTATTCGAGTTGAGTTTTATTTGTAAACGGTATTATTCTGCTATGGAAACTAAGTGTATATCGAATAATCCGATTAACTTATCGATATAGGATCAACTATTAAAATTACTATGAACGGCCAGAGATTAAATCGGAACCCAATTTGAAGGTTTTATTATATTTGTTTGGCTCACGCAGCCATGTGTATTATTCCAAGTTGATTACTTAGTTTCACGTATGGAAATTGGTGTTACATAATCGTTACATAGATCTCATAGGTAAATATTGGACGAATAAATGATATTTTTTGAATTACGTTACGTTTAACCAGTTGATTTTTGTTCTTTCTTCTCATGCGGAGAAAAGGCGGATATTTTGAATTGTAAATAAAAAAAGCGGCAAAGTGTGAGTCGGAATCGCCCATGAAGGGTTCCGTAGCAGCAAGTAAAATAATATAAAAGTTCTTGTGGTTCGTTGTAACATTGATCGATGTTCTAATAGTAAATTGCGGTTTACGATTTATGACTTATTAAAAAAAAAACTACTTACTAGATCTCGTTCAAACCAATTTTCGGTGGAAATTTACATGGTAATGTACATCATATATTTTTTATGATTTATCATTCTCTTATTTTAGAAGTTACAGGGGGGGGGGGGGGACACATTTTACCACTTTGGAAGTGTCTCTCACGCAAACTATTCAGTTTTGAAAAAAAAAGATAGTAGTACCCTCAATATAATTTTTGAAGACCTATCCATAGATACCCCACACGTATGGGTTTGATGAAAAAAAAAATGTTGAGTTTCAGTTCTAAGTATGGGGAACCCCCAAAATTTATTGTCTTTTTCTATTTTTGTGTGAAAATCTTAATGCGGTTCACAGAATACATCTACTTACCAAGTTTCAACAGTATAGTTCTTATAGTTACGGAAAAAAGTGGCTGTGACATACGGACGGACAGACAGACACACATGACGAATCTATAAGGGTTCCGTTTTTTGCCATTTGGCTAAAGAAATCCTAAAAATGCAATGAAGGTACATTTTATTTTCTACTATCTTTTTTTAACGACTTTTTTCGTGTGAAGTCGGTTATTGCGGATTAAAAAGTTGTCTATGTCCTTCCTTGGGGTACCGATCAAAACCGGTTCAGCAGTTTAGTCCTGCAAGCGAAACAGCTCAAGTGTTCATTTTACTTTTTTTTTTATTTTTATTTATATTTATATGATTTACACGGCTTACAAAACCAATTACATAAATCAAGGATGACATAAAATATGAAGTAATGAAATATCAAGTAGGTTATAACAAGAATTAAATATTCTCCTCACAAAACTGTTGGCACATAACCATTAAATCGGCGAATTTACTATCAAATATATCGCAGTCCGGGTTGGCTTCCACGAGCTTATTTAGTGCGGTCAACACGCGCGGTACGGGATACGCAGCACGGGCTGCAGTCCGACACGAAGGCACGTCTAGCAGTCTATGTTTTCTGCTACTGAGATAGTTGCTCGGTGTGTAGAGTCGAATCAGCTCATTATGAATGTCAGGAGCATCCGTCATACTTTTAAATATTTTGACCATAATGCCTACCTGGTCACATGCCCTTCTGGTCTCCAGCATATGATATCCCAGACATCCTAAGAGGAACTTGGTAGGATAGAGGTAGGGGTAGTAACCGAGAGTTCTTCTGTAAAGAAACCGCAAGAATGCTTTTTGCACTTCACACACATTTTCTTTCACAAAAACGTTTTACGAGAACCGAAAAGCCAAACACGTCCCGAAAATAATAAAATCCAAAAACAAACAAAAGATGGCGCCACCCGGATCACATTTATGCAGACTCCGCGACTCCTTTCTAAAACTATCTCGCGGAACAGAATTTGCCTTTCAAGCCGGCAAGATTTTTCCGCAAGGCACGACATTATTTCATACAAGTTACTGCTCCCGGTCTATCCTTTACAAACAAGCCAACGTGCCTTTCCTTGCAGTTTCATAGCTATATTTTATCAGTATTATCTTTTAAAAGTGGGAGAAAAAAGTGCTGTGAATCGCCCGCTTGTCCGTTGCGATATAAAATAGTGCAGTGCGCTCTCACACTGGATTTATGTGGACGTTCTGGATTCTATTTTTACGTTCCTTTTCTCGCGAAAAAATAGTTTATTATGACGTGGAGCTTTCCATTCGGTCTGTTCGTATGGTATGTGATAGCGGGGTGAACGGACGTTTCTTGGATTGTTGCCTAATGCTCCCTTGATGAGCGATTTTGTTATCGATGTGAAGAATGTTTCTTAAACCAATAATGGATACGAAACTACATAAATTATGGTAATGAATAAGATTTCATTTAACATTTACTTATGACTGCGAGTGTACAGAGGCCAGCACATCAAGCTACTACAATCTGTCAAATTTCTTTGATAGATTTTCAACGTTATTACAAAAGCATAAGGTTCATATTTAATTGGGAAAATTTGACAGGTATGGCTTGATGTGCTGGCGTCTGTACCTACACAAACCATTTTTTTTGTTGAAAAAAATATAAATTCTAGATAGTCAAGTATAGATGATACCTTAAAACATTGTCAATAGGCATACATTTAGTTTTCTATCACCTACTATAATCACACATCATTTCCGAAAGAAGTTCACCGTAGATCTAAGCCCCCCATAGAAAGTCACAACGAGAGGCAGCCTGCCGCTTGCATCCACCTCTTACCCGTGACCTTGACGATGTCGTTTGTCCATCTGGTGGGAGGCCTACCAACGCCTTCGGCCTTCGAGGTCGTGGTCACCAGTCGAGAACATTTCTTCCCCATCGGTTATCGGCTCTTCGAGCGATGAGACCTGCCTATTGCCACTTCAACTTACATATTCTAAGAGCTATGTCGGTGACCTTAGTTCTTCGATAAATTTTATCTCTATTTATGAAATTATTGGTATATTTGAAGAATCTAATATGATTTAAATTAGTCCTAAAATCGATGTCAAATAAAAATCAAGACTTTGAATAACATAACTTACTCGAACGCCATTATATTTCAAGTTACATAATAATTTACATTTTCACCCAATCGACTAAAACAAGTCAACATTTTCTCTATTTCCCGCCAACTCTATCAAAGAATAAAATCATGCAATAATAAACCGTAATAGCGTCACAAACGTCCAATTTAGTAGTTCCGGCTGATCCGTACAGTCCCGATAGCCGGAGGGCCGGAGAGCCGGACAAGCAGTTACAATGTGAGAACGAGCTTGGTATTACGTTGTTATTGCAGTCGACGCCCGGATCCGATTGTCCGGGCGAAGGTATATATCTTGATTTATTACAATGCTTAAGGAATAAGGCACATATTAGTTTGTGTTAGATTTAGTATTCGGAGTATATTTAAATATTTAGTTTAACTGTACAAGGGTGACTTTTAATTCAGTGCGCAAAGAATCATGGCAAGATTTGTACAAAAAAAAATTAAAATGTTTAGAGAAGCTGAAATTCTAATTCTTATATTCTTGGGTACCTAAAAAATATCTTCAGGCATTTACAATATTTTTAAAACCCCGCAAAAAAAAGTTAATAAGTTTAACGAAAAGATCATTATTTCAGAACGAAACTGACAGTAACAGTGACACTGATATTCGCCATTTCGCAGTTCACATTGAAATTGCATCGTTTTATGGGAAATAATATCACAAATATTGATTATTTTTTTCCATACACTTGTCACATCACTTGTCTGTCAATTTTATAGATCCTTTAACATCGCTTGTCACTTTCTTTTTTTTTATAAACACAAAATGGGCATCGAGATGAAACGAAAAAGTGTTATTTTCATTTCGTAATATTTTAATTATGCGGGCGTTTAAAAATATACTAAGATATACTTAGTATATTTCCAATACAATCTGCTCCTGGTAATGTGTTATTCACATTGGAAAATATTTTAAACCCTCTAAATTACTTTTTTTTTTCATACAAATGAATGTATGAATCTCGCCATGATTCTTTCTGGTGAAAGCATTCATGAATTTTTTTTTTTATTATTGCACTAACCCTGAAAAGTAACAAAAAAAAACGACCACGTGTCGGATTTGCACGTTAGCGTCCAATCAACATCATCATCATTGTCAGCCTTTTTGTTTTTTTTTTAATATTGTTGTGTGCCGCTGTTCAACTTCCGGATTTTCCCTTAGTCGCCTTCTACGACCCTAATCATTCTTTGACCTAAGAATAGACCAGGCTTCGGGTCACATGAAGAGTCGACCAGCCGCTTGGTGATGTACCGAAAAACAAGATGGGCACTCGGACCCCATGGCCCTAGAGTTTCCACCCCAAACGGCCCAAATATATATGTCCATATTGATAAGTAGTTACCTTCTGAAACTTGCGTAGTAATAGAAAAATCAATCTCCTAAATTCTGAAACCGAAGCTAAAACTTCACCTCTTTGAGTATCTCATTGTTTGCCGGAATTAATTAGACGTTCAGATTACAGCGTAACAGAGATAAAATAACTATGAAATATGGTTCAAGGGCCCTTTGGAAAATACCGACGATTCGTTCCTAAGTTATTTAAGCACGTTAAAAGTTAATTTCGAACGTAAACCTCGAGATTATTGTAGCACTAAATCGAAATGGATTATGATGCTAAAATTTAGTGCGTTTTCATAATGTAAACGCTTCTGTCGGTTTATCGTAAGTGGAGTAATGTATGGTTAGGTTTTCTGAATATTTGGTGATGTTTACAGAATTGGAAAAAGGCAAAGAGACGAGTCATGTATCGTACATGGCACGCGCATTGTACATTTACACAGATCAACACTTTTCCGTCGCCATCCGCGAATCTAAATCTAAATATGTAAAAGCAAAAGGTCACTCACTCACTCATCACGAAATATCGAAAACCGCTTGACGTATAAAGATGAAATTTGGCAGGGAGGTAGTTTATAGTAAGTAGACGTCCGCTAAGAACGGATTTTGAGACAGGGCCGGATTAAGGAGGTCTAATGGCGTTCGCAAGTGAACACCGGGTACGAAGTCGCGGGCAGGAGCTACTTACTTATATTGAAACAGAACTCTATTAGCATTCGTAGTCAGCTGTACTCGGAGGAGCTCGAGGCTAAATAAAAGCCGTACAGATCGATCGGTCAAAGGTTAAGCTACGCTTGCCGCGGTCGGTCTGTGGATGGGTGACCATGCATCCATTTCATACCGAATTCCCTCCGTGCCTCGGAAAGCACGTAAAGCTGTTGGTACCGGCTGTCATTCGTAGATCTTTGACAATCGGTATGTGAAGTCAGAAGCCAGAAAGTTTGACAACCAGTCTTACCAAGGGGTATTGTGTTACCCAGTAACTGGGTTGCGACATAGTTAGGAAAAAGGCTAGGCAGATGATGAGTGTTTGTCATAGTGCTAAATCAATCACGAGGTCGACTATACTTAAAAAATTTCCCTGAAATCTAGCTCGTTTCTCCTTGAATATATTTCTAAATAATCTGTTTTAACCTTACGTACACTCGTTTGAGCTATATCGGTTAGCACATCCATCAATTAATCCTCAAAGTCAAAGTTGATTAAAAAAACAAGATTCGCGCGGATATACACAATCTTGAGCTATTGTGGGCTATTAGATAGGTACAGACTCACATTACGCTGTATGTTAGTATAATGCGCCAATCATTAAATACAGATTGATTATTATTACCATCATTAATCGGAGTAAATCGATTCCTACTTCTAGACGGTAAAATAAAACTAATAATTGTAAAACAGTTTTAAAATAGGATGTTAAATGTGTGTTTTGTATTTATACAACTGTATCGCCTTCTTAATTTAAATAAAGGTGTTTTCGGTTTTCAAAAATATTGACGTTTTCGTAATGGGTATTAAGAAAATAAGTTTAAAAGGCCAAAGAAAAGAAGATTGGATTACAATGATTTGAAAGAAAAGGAAGTCAGTGATAGCATGATGCTTGACAGGATGGAATGGAAGAAGAAAACGTGTTGCCCAGATCCCAAGTAACATAGGTTAGGTGGAAAAGTTTGTCGCACAATGAATACACATTTTATCTAAGTATGCCTAATAAGCTAGATATCATTACCATTATCATCAGTCAAAAGACGTCCACTGTTGAACATAGACCTCTCCCATAGAACGCCACAACGAGCATCAACCTGCCGCTTGCATCTACCGGTTACCGACCTTGACGATGTCGTCGGTCCATCTGGTGGGGGAGGCCTACCAACGCTGCGCCTTTCGGTTCGTGGTCGCCACTCGAGAACCTTCTTCTTCATCGGTTATCAGTTCTCCAAGCGATGTGGCCTGTCCATTGCTACTTCAACTTGTATATTTTGAGAGCTGTCGGTGACTTTAGTGAATTTCCTCGTTCCGTATTCTATGGCTCTCTCCATGGCTCGCTGCGTGACTCTGAGCTTTTCTAGGAAGCTAGCAGTTAAGGACCACGTTTCTGTGTCATATATCATCACTGGCAACACACACTGGTTATAAACCCTCGTCTTTAGACACTGTGGAATTTTCGACGAAAAAATATCTCGTAGTTTCTCAAACGCTGCCCATCAGAGTTGGATTGTTTGGGCAACCTACTTTGTCGAAGTTGGAACTACCTATTAGGACAGTCTGTCCAAGGTAATCATAGTGTAAAATCTGGATTAGTCAAATATTAATATCGTTTTCAATTTGAAACAGGCACAAACTTACACTTACAACCACTTACAACACTATACTTTCTATACGTTAAAACATACCTAAACTTAACGATTCGCACAACGCGCAACATATTTACTTAGTTATCAACATCGTAACTGGCTAAATATCAACTAAAATATTTTACGACTAACGTTATTTCTGTTAATGTTTGTAATCCTGCGTATGCCAAATTTCGTAGTTATTCGTTGTGAGTAGTTATTAGGTAGTCAACAAGAATATATATTTCTGTTTATAATAATTATTTTAGCCATACATTTAAAATTATAAATTACTAGTTTCTTTAAGCACGTGTACTTCGACATAACCAGCTGGAGTATACCAGCTTGTATAAGTTTGTCATTCAGGAATAAAGTAGGTTTCTATCAGTGAAACTAAATTTGTGATCGATCGTTTGATTTTTTTTTCATGATTTTCGGAAGTACTGAACCTCTGAAAATCATGAAAAAAAAACCAAACGTTTCTTCTTTATAATATTACTATCTGACCCGACAGACGTTGTCTTGTCAATTGATTTTTAAATTCTCTCACCGTGTAAACCTTCCCTGGAATTTCACAAATATTTCAAGACTAAAATTAGCTAAATTTCAAGACTAAAAACAGCTGGACCGACCAGCTGTTCTCGAGTTTTAGTGAGACTAACGAACAACGATTAATTTTTATTATATAGATATAGTAACTACAATTATGTAGTAGGTATAGATAAATTATCCTTGACTTCTTTACCTACGTTTTACGTAAGACTTCGTCTGCGTGAATGTCGGTTATCGCGGATACAAACGAATTCGCTGATTAAAAAGTAGCCTATGTCCTTTCCCAGGGTCCAAGCTATTTTCATACCAAATTTCATCAAAATCGGTTTAGCCGCTTCATCGTGAAAGCGTAACAGACAGAGTTACTGTCGCGTTTATAATATTAAAGCATGGATTAAAACAAAAAGCAAAAAATACGAGACCGATCAAAATGCTTCTGTAAGCCGTTTTTTACAATTAGTTTTACCATAAAACTTCGATAGGTTACAATATAGGTACATACATCACTGCTCCATAACTGTTTTATTTTATTGCCTCGGTATATTGAGTAGTATAGTAAAAGAAATGCATTTACTAACCTTTGATACTCGTAGCTTGATACGGTTAACTAAATATAAGGTAGCTAGGGCTGTCACACGCTACGAAGATTTTATTTACTTTGGATTATTGGATCCACGCTCTTCTTCCGCAAACCTCATGGGGGTAGCAAGATAGAGACTATATAGGACAAGACAGGATGGGCTAAGATCTAGGTTATTCTAGGCTAATATATTTCTTCAACGCGTTAGAAAAGACCGATTGTAAGAATTTTTAATTTATTACTTTTATTTTTTATTACTTGACGGCTCCGTAGCCTAAGGTGGTAGTATATCTGCCTCCGACGCACAAGGTCGGGTCCGAATCCAGCTCAGGGCAAGGATTTGTGTGATGAGCACTTGTGTTTGCCTTGTGTCTGGTTGTTGTTTATCTATATACGTATTTATTTTTATATCTGTGTATGTATATCAGCTATATGACACTCATAGTACAGGGTCTGCATAGTTTGGGATCAGATTCATAAATATATATATCTATATTTTAACTCTAAAATATCGTTATTTTCTTTGTTCACAGAATGGCGTCTAAAGGAGAATCTGTGAAAACAGAAGTTAAAGTGGGTACTTAGATATTTTATTAATTATATAGAAAAGTAGACATCACCAATCAATTGACTTACTTCTTCTGAGCTGTTTCCCCTATTATGTATGGCAACAGGCAACAAATTGTGACGTCGACGGTGACGAATTGACCACTACTACTATTTATTGATTGCAAAGCAAGTAAAAATTTTAAAATAATCGGGGGTGTCTTTGAATTATTGGTTTGTGATGTGCATACCCATATTATGCTCAAGTCGCAGGGAAATGGTATGATTAGGAATTTTATCAATTCCATCTCTGAGAGTTTTGGTCAAATCACAGCAGATGTTACAATAACAAATTTTTTGGCTCATTTCCCTGAAGTCAGGTCATTTCTGACTTGTTTATTTCATCATTTCACTAAAACAGTTCAGGAATTTGATTAAATCACCATCATCTGCCGTGATTTGACCAAATCTCTCAGAGATTGATTTGATCAAATCGCTAATTGTACCATTTAGCTGTTACACATATACATTTAAAAATATTATAGTTAATAAAAATATTATTAATATATAAATAAAAATATTATTGTTATAAGTATGATATCATATTATTTTGACTAAGTATTTGTGTATTTATTAAGTGTGTAAATATTGTACAATAGTTAGTTGCAATTACCACGACTCCGCTGCGGTTTGATTTCTATGAAATTTTGTTGTTGGTTAACGATTATGGCGTATTATTACAGTACCTTTCATTATTAACACAGTATTAAAAACTTGTTAGTACAAGGACAGCATTCTATTAGTTTTTAGGAACTTTTGGATTCTAATCTCAGTGTGTAAAAAATGCCTCCATTTTATTTACATTTTTGATATTGATTTTTAATTGCGAGAATTGGCCTTCTGATAAGTATGTATATGTGTTGCAACAGTTGTATGTGTAACAGACAATGTAATAGGTAGATTAAACGCACAAGTAAGTATACGCGTACTTAAGGGGGCCCCTTCCCGATCCATCTACCGGCAACGCGAACATGAGTGAAAGAAATGTTGTTTCATCCAACGCGATTGTCCAAAACAAACGAGTGAATACGAACGCGATAAAATCGCACAAAAATTGGCGCGCGAAGATTTAGCAAAACTTGTTTTTGTAAAAGCCTTTCAAGTTTTTGGATATAGAATCCTAATACTACATGGTTTCTATGACGATTTTCTTTGTTTTTTTCAAAGTATGAGTACATTATGAACGGCCAAAGTTCCTTCCAGTACCTCTTTGCTGAATTGGTTTTTCCAAAAAGTTTCTATTTTATTATATAGAAACCTAAATATAAACCACAAGATACCTGTGTGTTCGAAATATCTGGCGGTACATTTGTTATAACGTAATGATCACGTACGAGCATTTGTATGGAAATTATGACGGGTTGGCCGCTCTTAATGGCTTGTCTATCTATTCATTCGCGTCTTGCGAATTTTAAGAATGAAACACGGGAGTAAAGGTACGTCGAACTTTAAATACATGCGCGTACCTACGCCTGTATCGGCAATTATTGTTATAATAGAACGTATAATTAAGTAATTCAGTTCTATTTGTGTGCAAAGTAATCATTCGAGTATTATTATTCATTATTATTCGATTATCATTCGATTGATATTATTAATTGATGACGACACGGTTGGCGCAGTGGCTGAGCGATCGACTGCTGCGCAGCGTGTTGCGGGTTCGATTCCCGCCCAGGGTAAACATTTGTGTGATGAGCACTTGTGTTTGCCTTGTGTCTGGGTGATGTTATACATTTTTTTTTGTAAATACATACATATATATGTATGTATTTACAAAAAAAAATGTATTTGTGTATGTATATCAGCTGTCTGACACCCATAGGGTCTCCCTAGTTTGGGGTCAGATAGCCGTGTGTAAAAATGTCCCCCCATATTATATTATTATTCAAATAGCATACATTTTAAGGCATATCTCGTCAAAATAAAGATGTAAGTAGTTTATAAACTACTTATTTATTTAGCCCAAAGAAAAATGCTTTAGGTACTTAACACGAACTGACTTTAAAGCAAAATGGTACATCTAATTGTTTTATTCAAAGTTCCATAGTGAAAATTGTTTGTATTTATGAGCACTATTAACCCCTGAAAAGTTTTCCACTTTAGTCATTCATTGATTTCTTCATCTTAGAAGGGAATTCAAGGAATGTGCTACAAACTTCAATAATATACATCAAGTGGTGGGGAATGAGGAAAATATTCTATTGTTTATGCTTCTGTAATACAAAACGTTGGAAGTTAATGAAGTGAACATGACTGGAATATTTTGAGGGAAGTGTTTTGTGAAACTATAAAAGTTGTGAAGTTTGGAGTGTTTTTACATAAGAAATGTATTATTATGTGGAATATGTAGTGCTTTTTTAAATTGGAAGTGAAAATGTTTAACAGCATTAAGTTCTGAAATTATGAACCTTTCAGGAAATTAGGATCATCCTTTTCCCAACTATATTAGGGTCTCAATACCAGTGTTTTAGGTACATGGAGCGGGGAGCGGCGAATGCTTATGCGAAACCTGCACCCCCGGCCATAGGCAGAAGTGGAACACCGCAGTGGTTTAAGCCGGTAAGAGTCCGGCAAGCCCCACCATCACCCCTACGATGGAGGAAGTCAATGAGGGTTTCCATCGCGCAAAAAAAATGAAAATTGTACATAAAGTGACTAAATGACTTGACCTCCACAAACCAGTTGCTGGGTAACACGAAACCGCTTGGTAAGGCTGGTGGTCAGACTTTCTGACTTCTGAGTACCTATAACGACTGTCAAAGACCTACGAATGACCGCCGGGACCAACGGTTTTGTGTACTTTCCTGAGGCACACAGGGGTTACAGCTCAGGGGTGTGATTCTGTAAGACCTCATTCTAATTACCCGACTACGGCAAAGCCAAAGGAGGGTTATGAGTTTGACAGGCTATGTATGTATGTATGTATGTATGTATGTATGTATGTATGTATGTATGTATGTTCATCTGTACGCTCATAGCTCCTAAACTACTTATCAGAACTGAACAAATGAGATATCGTTAGAAGCGTCTTGATCGTCCGCTGGTTATAGGCTATATGACGTATCACCGAATCCAATGTGGCGCCCTCTGGCGGACAAAAAAACCAATATAAAAAAAAATGAAGACAAGCATACCGTGTTTGGTATCATTGGAAAGGGGTTCACTAGTACATTTCAAATTTATATAATATTTAGTGGTGATTTGTCACAAATTATTGTAAAAAAGGAAAGATTACCAAATAAAGTAAGATACGCATACCGTGTTTAGTATCATTGGAAAGGGGTTCACTAGTACCTATTAAATATATAATACTTAGCTGTGACTCCAAAATGGTTTAAATAAAAATATAAAGTTTAAAAACTAAAACCCGACCACAACAAAAAGTGATCTAAAAAGTACAAAACAAGAAAATATTTCACACAGAAATCAAGACATAGGTACAAAATAGTCAAGGTAAGCCGTGGTTGCATGACTGTATCCCATATGAGTGCGATGAACATGAATATAATGGCATGCAACTAAAAACTCGGTTGATAATTTGAATTTACACTAGCGCCACCCTTGCGAGCGTGTCAGCGAGTTGAACTAAATTGACAGGGTGATTTTGACAGATAAAGTATGAGATGACGAAACAAAAGGCAGAAAGAGCGCCCGGAACGCTGAGAGTGAGAGATGCCACCCAAGCAAATACAAAATTCAAAAGCGAATACCTGCAATTCTCATCGTAAGCATCGTTAAAAAATAACAAATGCTTATGCAAATACAAATTCAAAAGCGAATACAATCACGAGATTGTAGGTATTTGTTTTTGAATTTGTATTTGCTTTGTTGGCTTCACTCTCAGTGTTCCGCGCGGTCTATCTTCCTTTTGTTTCATAATCTGAGGGTCTCAGTATGAAATGAATGGTTACCTACCCACGAACCGACTGCTACATTGCTCATTTCATAGCCATGAGCCACTCTTTTTATTGGATTCCAAAACCAGTGACAAAGAATACGTACAGTACGGTCAACGTAACTTGGCGCGTCTGAAGTTAGCCGATTAGATGCGCAGTAGACAATTTCGTTCCTAAAAGTTCCGTTGCGCAGCCAAACAGCTAACTTCAGACGCGCTAAGTTACGTTGACCGTATTGTAGTTACGTTAGCACATAAATAAATATAAAAATCTTGATTATGCGTAAATATGTAAACAAATGTTACACAGATAATTCGCGAGTTAATGACAGGTAACTGGCTCATTGGCAATGTACTCTGTCAAGATTCCAATTTCTCACTAATTATTTACGACTTGCGTAAGAGACGTGAAATAACTAGATTGTATAATGTTATATGTAGTTAGGTACTTTTCTTCCTACACATTTTTTAAATGTATTTACTACCTTTTGCATTGAATTTTCATACGGGTCCTCATTGTAATAAAATATAGCAAACAGAACTCAGGGATAATGTAGTTTCTAAATAGCGAGACAATTTTTAAAATCGGACCCAGTAGTTTCAAGGATTTAGCGCGTTCAAACAAAAAAAAAGCAAGCAGACTTTGTAACATTATACACGCTTTATAACATTAAAAAACAAATATATAATAAACAAAATCAGGATTTTAACATTTATAGAGTTAAACGACTTTTTAGCTGAACGTACCCCCAGACAGTCATTCGATTTTAAAAGCAAAAAAACGTACAAATTACGAGGTACTTAAATAGATAAATACCTAACATATTATAGACATAAATTATATGATTGACCTAAATAAAACAAATGTTTTGTCTTTGAACCTATCATGAAAATTCTAGGCCTACGGCACACCTCGGACACTTCATACAAAACTTGCAAAATAATTACCTATTACTACTACAAAACCAAATGACGTCTGTACACGTGCAAATGTGTGCGTGAATTTTAGTAGGGTTGAATCATTTGGATGTCGTGGCGTACAAAATGGCGCGAAAAGTGCAGCGCTTTACGTCGGGTGAACCGAACGACGACGGAACTACCCGAACGTTTCGAGCATTATTATGAAGTGATCTTGTCCGAGCGTTCAATTATTTATTTCTTAAAGAAATAAAATAAATGATATTTGATTTTGAATACTCGGATTTGTAATGACATAAAAGTAATATTATAATATTTATTATGTAAAGAGGTTTATTTATTCATCAATAATGGTAAATTAAGGTACCTACCTACCTAATTACAAAATATGGAATTCACGATCGCCCCGTACCATTACGCGGCAACGCAATTTTTTTTTCATTTATTTCGGAACCAGTCCATGTCCATACATGTTAAGTTCAAAAGTATAAAAATTAAGAATTAATTAAAATATTACAATAATAATAATTACAATGGGGCGACGCGACAAGGTTAGTGCGTAGGGTACTACTTTTCAATTCCAAGAATGAATAGAACGTGAAAGAAAGGGACATAAGTACATAACTAAGACAATAAAGAGAGAGAGCAATATTAATAGCTGGTAATGTTGGTATGTTATTATTACGGAAGTTTTAATTGTATTATTATAAAACGACGAAAACTTGGAAAATAAATGAATCATCGAGATTAAAACTAATAAATAAAACTTAAAACAAAATAAATCGCAAAATTGTGTGTTTGTGTCAGCAGTACCTACAGCGCTGCAGTTCTTACGATTTTGAGCGCCCTGGCTAAAGAGTCGGCGGTTAGCCCCTCCAAGTGCGGGGTGAGGGTGCGGTATCTGATATAGCGCGGGGAAGGGAGTGTCCCTTCTGTATGTAGTACTATTAAGTATTCTGTGCCTACGGCCTATTCTCAGAAATACCCAATATACAAAAAAAAAAAATAATTATCGGTCAAGATGTTTCGGAGGTGTTCGGTAACAAACACGAGATTTTTATATATTAGATTTTTTATGAATGAAACATAAAGACCACAACAAACATAAGAAAGCTGACATGGTTTTTATCCAGGACAATTTTTTTAGGTCACTCACATTGTTTACGAATTGTTTTAAAGTCTTGAATTCAGGTCATTGTCGTAATGTACCAATAAAAATGTTAGTTTAGTTTTTTTTTAATAAAAATCTGTGGAGTTAATTCAACCTCCATTTGCCTCAAGGCAATGAGAAGAAACTGCCATATATATATAAGCAGGTAATAAGTGTAGAAATGTTAATTTTACTTGTAATAAGAATTCTAATTCTATGTTACAAAAAAATATATACTTAGTCTGGCCATAAATACTGTTACAATTAAAAATAAGAAAGATATTACATTTGAATTTGGAATCTGTCATTTTTATACGATTGTTCATTGAGTTTTCTCATTTTGGCGCCGATACATTGTACAATATTTTGCGATATTAAAATGGAGTGGGGTGAGAAAGAGAACCGAATCGCTGTGATTGCATTACACAAAGTTGGTATGGAGCCAAATGCAATTTTTAAAACTCTCCATGCGCTTGGTATTAGTCAAATGTTTATGTACCGGGCTATTAATAGGTACAATGAGACTTCCTCTGTTTGTGACAGATAAAGATCTGGCCGTCCACGTAGTGTTCGTACGAAAAAGGTGGTCAAAGCAGTAAGGGATAGAATTCGAAGAAATCCTGTCCGAAAGCAAAAGATTTTATCTCGGGAGATGAAGATAGCACCCAGAACCATGTCGCGTATTTTAAAAGATGACTTAGGACTTGCAGCCTATAAGAGACGCACTGGTCATTTTTTAACTGATAATTTAAAAAAGAATAGGGTGGTAAAATCGAAGCAACTACTGAAGCGGTACGCAAAAGGGAGGTCACAGAAAAATTTTGTTTACGGATGAGAAAATCTTTCCAATTGAGCAACATTTTAACAAAACAAATGACCGTATCTATGCTCAAAGCTCTAAGGAAGCTTCCCAATTAGTCGACAGAGTGCAACGTGGGCATTATCCGACTTCAGTGATGGTTTGGTGGGGTGTTAGCTATGAAGGAGTGACTGAGCCATATTTTTGTGAAAAAGGTATCAAAACATCGGCACAAGTGTATCAAGATACCATTCTTGAGAAGGTAGTTAAGACCCTTAACAACACCATGTTCAATAACCAAGTATGGTCCTTCCAACAAGACTCGGCGCCGGGTCATAAAGCTCGGTCCACGCAGTCTTTGTTGGAAGTGAACGTTTCGGACTTCATCAGAGCTGAAGACTGGCCGTCGTCTAGTCCCGATCTTAATCCGCTGGATTATGATTTATGGTCAGTTTTAGAGAGTACGGCTTGCTCTAAACGCTATGATAATTTGGAGTCCCTAAAACAATACATACGATTGGCAGTGAAGAATTTTCCCATGGAAAAAGTGCGTGCTTCTATTGATAACTGGCCTCAACGTTTAAAGGACTGTATTGCAGCCAATGGAGACCACTTCGAATAAACTTTTTATATTTTAATTTGTTTTATATTTATGTATTAAACTAACACACTGTAAAAAAAAAATATTATTTGCAATAAAAAAAAAAAAAATCTTGTGACAATATTTATGGCAATGTGGGGACATTTCACACACGGCCATCGGACCCCAAACTAGGGAGACCCTGTACTATGGGCGTCAGACAGCTGATATACATACACAAATACGAAATGATTGGTTGATGAATGTAGGTGAATGATTCGTAGATCTTTGACAGTCATTATGGGTAGTCAGAAGCAAGAAAATCCGACACCCAGTCTTACCAAGAGGTTTCGTGTTACCCAGTGACTGGGTTGTTGAGGCCAGACAGGCAGTCGCTCCATGTAAAATACTGGTATTCAGCTGAATCAGATTAGAATGAAAACCAACCCCATCACATTTAGTTGGAAAAATTCTAGACAGATAATGATGAATAAGTGCGATTCAATTACTTGTGTCAAATTATAAACACCAACAATAATGTTTGGCCTATAAAAAAGAAAATTTATTATTCTATTCAACTAAAAAAAATACAATAAGGCAACAAAAAATCCGCCACATCGCCGTAAATGCGGCCGTCAACCGGGAATGAATTAACCTTTAAGAGCGCGTATTCGATTCGTGACGAAAACTTCATGTTTTTGCGTTTTGGCCAGAGCAATATCGTAATTATGTGAGCAGATTATTTAAAGACAATTTACAGTTTTAGAAAGATTAAGTCTTGATTTAGACAGCTACAGAGTAAAAGTACAATTTTTAATTATGGTTTTTTAAAGCATATCGTTTTACGAAAATAACCGTCAGAGTTAACTTTCAGGACGAATACAACCATTACAATATGCAACAGTATATACAGTCATAAAGACAGTAACAGAGCCAAAATTACGAAAATATTACTATTATGTATTAAAAAACAATGTTGAAAAAGTAGAAAATCGGTTCACTTTGAAAATTTTTTTCACCAGTATTTGAATAAAAACATAACTGATATATTTATTTTATAAAAGTAAATGTTATGCTTAATATACAGAATATTTTTCAGTCCGTTATACGAGCTCATTTATTTTAGACAATTATTTTAAAAAGCACTGTAAAACATCGCGCGCTGTCGTTTGCCGATCAATTTCAATGATTCGTGCTTATTTCGTGCATATTTTTTTTTCTGATGCACACAAACAGACCATTGTATTGTACTTGTGTGTGTCAATGCTGCTACGCCGTTCTAGCAATCGTTTAGATTTTGAGTTGCGCTAAATCGAATACGCGCCCTTAATAGATGTAAGAACCAAATTATTCAAGTTTCAGTTATTTTTTTATTGTTTCTTTCTTTCTGTTTCACGGAAGAAAACATATTATCATCGCTTGACTATTTATAGCTGGCTGTTATTGCTGTATTGATAAACAAATCAACAGACTTGGAGTAAACAATAACAATTATTGTAAAGCTAACAATTATGGAAACAAAAGTGATTTAATTTGCTTCGTTCTTACCAGAGCAGTCTTCGTCATAGACAATGATTTTAATTAACAATTGACCAAAATTTCAAACAGTAATATATCTCCTGAATCAAATAAACAGCAAATCCATTGTTTGGGATAGTTATAATATCTTATTTACAAACAGTAGGTAGGCTTTAAACTCACGACCTTGGATTAGCAAAAGTCCCACAACATTATTCTTCATTAGACCCTATGACTCCTCTGAGCTCAACTTAACGGCACACCACTTAAAGCCAAGAACTTTATTCTCGACACGAAAGTGGCAGCGAAAGCCTTTGGATTTATAGCCCTTTTATTTGACAACTCTTTAAAAGACACTCAAATTGACTTTGTTTACAGAGACATACAGTCGTGCGTGTCGAAACGGCAGATGCATTCCAACTGTTAGTGCCATTCTCTAAGTTACAGCTATTCACTAAAAAGATTTCACAAACAAAATGGCCCAAATTAAAACAACAAATTCGAGTGCATGAAATCTTTAAGAAATGCATTGGAATGAAATATTGTAAATATGTAATAGATTCAATATTCTGAATGTGTGACCACCATTCGATTCGGTAGCAAATGTAAGCAATGTCGAACCAGAAAGTTTTGGTTTGGAGCCAACATTAATAGCTGGGTGATATTTGGACGAGCAACCGCTGTCGGCTGTAAATCTCGGGATAAAGCTGCATTTATACAAATAATTTTAGTATCAACATCAAAACTATGCTCCGCTATTTAAAACAGAGACACGAGAAAAATGCAACACATTTATTATAAAACAAATTCATCATCAAGCGTTGAAACCTTGCGAAGATCAAGTACACGGAAATACAGAAATATAAAATAATCTATTTATTTTAAACTTTTCCGAAAAGCGGAAAATATAAATAGAAAAATGGGACAATGTCATATAATAGAGGTGTTCACAAAGGTGGATGAACTACGCGATGAAATATAAAGCGGTGAGAATTTGGGCGCGATCCACATCAGTGATAGGTCGTGCTGCAACCGCAATGGTGCAAATAAGATAAACGGTAGCTTCAACGCGAATTAATGGAGGCGTCGGATTCCAATAAATAATAATCGCGAAGCTGTCGGAAGTATTATGGATGTTGTTTTGACGATTTGCTCAAGACATATTGTAGACGAGGCGCCCGTTATTGGGGTCGGTACGAAAATACATGGCGGCGGCGGAGCATACGGCAGTAGGCGGCAGGCGGCGTACGCGCCGACCGCGCGCACCACCTCCCGGATTCGAATGTACCGGCTCATTTACTACACTCGCGCTATATTTAACCGCTGCGACCAGATTAATATTTGCATGTTCCGTCACAAAAATAAGTGATCCGTCCCCGAAAGTTGTGATGTGAAAATTGAACTACGACAAATGTGCTACTTTCAGTGTCAGGTATAAATGTGATCGCTGGATAAACAAATACGCTCGATAGATCTATAATTTACGACATCGTAGAAAGTAAATACATATACAATATATCGTGGTGAACATCAGACCTCGTGAGTACCTCGTATCTATTTTCTTCTGTTTTGTCAATTTGCCAAAACGTGTCCCGAGCTTTTAACGTTTTTTAAATTATGTTACATATAATATCCCTCGTAAACTTTATGATGTATGCCAATGGCTGTAGAGTAACGTTACAAAACTTATTTCAGCAAAATGAATCCACCGTCAGCACTTCACGGCGCGATGAGCCGAGATCGCAAGCCGTTCACCTACACCCCGGGCGGGCTAGATCTCTCAGAGATTAAGTCAGAGCGTATGGCGAAACGGCTAATGAGGAATGCAATGAATCAAGGAGTACCTGATACGCCAGTGCACTCGATTCACTCGCAGTCAAATACGTCAGCCCCAGTGGCACTCCCGAACTACAATTGTTTACCAGTGCAGGTGTTCCCAACGTTCAACTTGCCAGCAAATCCAAAGAGTTTACTTAGAACTAGGAGTGACCCAAGAGAAACTCCTATTCAAAGGGTTGTGCCTTCGTCTGTAAATAATTCAAGATTTGATAATAATGATACATTTAATAACAATAATAATTATACGCCAACGTACTCGCAGGTAAACAATAACAGACCTGTTTCTATGTATGAGTATAACACGCCGCCGGCGGAGGTAAATACGTACAATTTACCGAGAGTGAATTATGGCAGCGATGGATATACGGCTCCAGTACTTCCGGAAATTAGTTACGAGGCCGAGTATTTCCGTGCCCCACCGAAAGTTTATAGTGCAACAGAACAGTTACCTAAGTTGGAAATAAGTGAAGATAAAGACAAACTTCCTATTAATGAAAGTGTAGAAACAAGTTTAGATTTGACAATCAAACCATTAGCTGAAGTGACTATTCCAACAATTGCTCCTACACCCTTAGTATCACAGGATATGATTGTTCCAATCGTTTCTCCTATACCCATTCTAACAAAGCCTGTTGAAGATAATGCGGGGACTGAAAATGAGCAGGTTCAATTAAAATTACTGTATACTTATTATGTCTATATTTATATGTGTGTTTACGTTGTCTGTTATACATACTTACTATACAACATTACGGAACTCTAGAGAACATACTAACGAACTCTCATTGTGAGTTTAAATGTTTTGTTATTCGTATTTAATTATATTTATATTTGTTCATATACACAAATACACATTATTATTTATCTTTATTTATTTATTTGTTGTTACGTCTCTAATAAACAGTACTAAATAGTGTTACTTATATAAACATTATATCTATTTTAATATAAATAATTTAATTTTCAGAGAGAAGTCAAAGTGGTAAAGAAACAAGTTAAGAAAGAAAATAAAGTTGAGGAACAGAATGGTAGTCAGAATGGAGACGCAAACGTTGAGGCTGAAATGACTGTGAAATTGCCAACAAAAAAATCGGCAGGAAAAACTGAGACTCATGTAGAAGTTGTAAAGAAAACTCTACCCGATGGATCTGTAGAGGAAGTTAAAACTACCACAACAAAGACAACGATTGACGGAAGGACGGAAATCAAAACAAAAACTGAAACAACAATTATTCCGAAAGAAGTTGAATCTGAAGATGAAGTCGTAGAAGAAGAGGAGGAAGAAGGAGAGGTTGAAGAAGTTCAAGAGGTGGAACAGCCTGAGACAAAAACGGTGAAGACAACAGTTGCGATACCTAAAGAAAGTGGAAAAGAAAGCAAAGTTGTCAAAACCGAAGAAAGGTCTGAATCAAAGACAACGACGACTAAAAAAGTGGTCGTGGTTCAAGATTCTGCTAAAGAAGAACAGTCTGTTAGTCGGGAAGTAGAAAAACAAGAACAACAAGAGGAAGAAGAAGAAGAAGAAGAAGAAATAGTGGAAGAAGCGGAACCAGTGACAGTAGTTCTGAAAAAACAAGCAACACCAGAACCGCTTGTAATCAAGTCCAAACAAGTTGAAGAAGAAGAAGAAGAGGAGGAAGAAGAAGAGGAAGAACCCGAAGAAAAACCGAAACCAGCACCAAAAGCTGAAAAAAAGGAAGTTGAAGCAGAAGAGGAAGAAGTTGAAGAAGAGAAAGTAGTGGAAGTGAAAAAAGAAACTGTAAAAGCACCTCCTCCTAAAGATGATGAAGAAGAAGAAGAGGAGGAGGAAGAATATGAGGAAGCTGAGGAAAAGGAAACCAAGGTAGAAGTAAAAAAAATGACTGAAGAAACCAAGGCAGAAGAAGAGGAAGAAGAAGAAGAAGTTGAAACTGTTGAAGATGAAGTTGAACAAGAGAAAGAGAAACCTACGGAAGATCCAAAGGAAACACCAAAAGAGCCAGAAGAGAAAGTGATTAGAGTAGAAGTTGTGCCGACTGAGGAACCAAAGCCGGAACCGAAAGAAGAAAAACCAGAGCCAGCGCCCCAGACAGAGTACAATATACCTATCAGGGAACCATCTATTCCTCTCGATAAAGTTGAAGATGTTGAAATCAAACCTATCGGAAGCTCACCAATCGTTTCCAAAAGTCACACAGAGAACACTGAAATTATTACAAGCACAATTGATCCCAAAAATGGCCTTAGCACACAGACGGAATATAACAAAATTGAAAATATTGTGACAGTGAACCGTACCACAAAAATTCTGGATCATAGTTACGAGAATTTGACGCAACAAGGTATTCCAACCGTCAGGACATATTTTCCGCCTCCTACAATAGATAGAATTTCTACGTCCCCTCAGCCTTCAAGACCTTATCAACCTGTGTACCCCCCACAACCAACTACTGAAAGACGCCACAGTCTTCTCCTAGAAAGACTTAGCACGGAACGTCAAATGCCTTCAGACATTTACCAATATGGTAATCAGAATAATCAGTCTTATGACCAGTCGCAGTATCCAGGAGAACCAAGGGCTGAAGTTCTTACTGTCAGTAATGTTAAACCTAGTTCGATTACCAGTGATCAGCAGTGGTACCAACAAAAGAATCAATCTAATCTAATTTACAATAATGTTTCTTCTACCCCTACTCCTACTGGACAACCTTGGGCCCAACCAAAGTCCCAACCCCAGCCGCAGCAGCAATATCAACCACAACCTCAGTATCAGCCCCAACAACAGTATCAACCATCACCTACTCCACAGCCCCAATACCAGCCATCTCCCACTCCCCAACCCCAATACCAACCATCTCCCACTCCACAGCCCCAGTACCAACACTCTTACTCAGAACCAGTTCCGGAAAGAGCACCATCGAGTTACTCTACATACACACCTACACCTTCATGGGTATCGAACACTGACTCACGACAGAACACCACACAATCTAATCAATACTCTTCAGACAGCTACCTAAAATCTACACAGCAATACTCCTCAAGTTATGTCCCTCCCCCGTGGGAGCAGGATAGCAACTATACATCTGTCAATAACACTTCACAAGTTTACTACGCACCGGCACCCATACCAGAAACCCAATCATATAGTCCTGCTCCTGCCTCAGGCTGGAAACCACCACCTGCTAAGTTCTCCAAAAATGCTCCAATTTCTTATATACCGCCAGCACCCAACCAATCCTTCGTTAGGTCCGCTTCTATCTCCGAACCTCCCAGGACACCTGGTCGTAAAACTTATTACAGCGAATATGAAAGACGGTACATCACTGTACCGGAATCTACTTACATCCCGACGGAGACCAAGTACCAACCACAGCCTGATCCGTCCCCACAATACTACTACGATAACAATGAACCTTCAGAGGAGGTTGAGCCCCAATGGCGTAGAGAGCTCAGGGAGTTCACTGAGAAGACTTCCCAAACTACGACTACAACAACAGAGCAAACTAATGTGCAGCCTCCATGGGAAGCAGAGGCTAAGTATCCAAAGAATCCGTCCGTAGCGTATACTCCGACGCCAACGTGGAGCCAGACATTAAGACCACGTTCTTATCGCGAGAGGAGTTTTGAATCTGAATATGTCTCTCAAGAGTATCCGAAGACTAACACTCTGGGTAGGGGTAGGCCTTTGAGTACTATTGGCAGGAATGTGGAGGCGCCGATTCCTGAGAGGACCCGGGGAGTGTCGGTGGACCGGTACAACCCGACGAGCTACCATTCGCCGACGGAACACCTGCCGGTGCAGTCGCATACACTGACCACGCCAGTGACACACGGTGGTTACCACAACCCGAACGTGCCTGCGTATCATGCTCGTGCTTCAGTTGAACCAAGGTGAGTGAGACACGAGGTCTATAAAACCGATAATTTAAAAATATACATTTTGAAAAAGAGCCAATATTTTTGTTTAAGTAAAAAAATACTAGGTGCTATATCACTCTTAAAATATGTATTTTTATCCAAGACACATTCAGCATTATCTAACAGGCAAGTTTACCAACTTACGATTAGTTAGGTGCACGAAACCAACATTAGTTTAACGGAGTTTAAAATTCACGCCATCCCTTACATTTTGTATCAAAAAGAAAGTGACAACATCAATTTAAAGCGTCCGTTAAATTAATGTTGGTTTTGTGCAACTCACTGTAAAGCTCCCAACATTCCTCCAAAAGCTCATCATTGTTGAGCTGTAAGCGAAACGACTCTCAAAATAACCTAAATGTCTGCTATTTTCAGAGAGCAACCGATAACGTACCAGCCACGCGTCTACCGGGAGTCCCGCGCCAGCCCCCTGCAATCCAGATCCTTCAAGTACCTGCAATGGATCACTGGCACTGAAAACTGAATTAGGACTAACTTTAATTTTAAGCCTCCTTATAAATATTAATTTAACTCGAAAGAAATAAACATCGTTTGTAAGAAATGTTCTATTTATGTAAATTGAGGAATGTGATGGTGAACCAATGATATTACAAGTAATACTCTTTATAACTATGCTAATTAGCTCAGTTGAGTTAAGAGTCGTGTCGGTGTCAACGGAAATATGTTGTTCCCTAGTGTCAGATTGCGATTCAAAACAATTGAAAATGACGATTCCGGACAGTTTCGAAATCTATGAAGTTTCCCGTGTCGCCTAATATAGTGTTGCCTAATTACATAAGTTACTATATTACATAATTTATCTTGTGAGTTAGGGTGCCATTTTTGAAGTTCTCTTCTTCATTTTTGAACATCAATTTTTCTATACTTTTTTTACCCGTAATATCATTGGTGACAACAGTAGATAGACTAAAAAAGCCCTTCTAGATAATCCTAAAATTCTCTAGACCGAATTCATAGCGATTATTGACGAAGCGAATGTTTGTCGTGTATAGGTCGAAACGAATCGAATGTGAGGTGATGTAAATTTTAAGTTAGGTTCTTTTTTTAATCTCTATGTTGTCTTTAATTAATTTTCATTTTCAAATAATGTAAATATACAGTTTGCCACGGGCCTTGTTATACGTACTAAATGCATGTTTTCAAGTATTTATTCTCTCGTCTGACTTGAATCACTTTTGTATTGAGTAACTGCGCGATATTGTGATAAATCCTACGTATTACTTATTGATTTTTCTAACCTAGTCAATGGAGACATGAATGTCGCTAGTCTTAGCTCTTTATTTAACATAAAATACACCAATGCATTTCTCTGCTTCATTTTGTACTTCAAAATTAAGTTTTAATGATTACAATATTAGCATTTATTTATATTGTTTGAATTTTAAAAATGTTTTGCTATTCAATAGACGCAACATTCAAATTGTGAAAATGAATTCGTAATATTATTTTAACCCTAAAATGAACAGTGATGTTTATTGTTTAGCGTTAAAAATATATTTCGGTTTTACTTTATACATTTCGATGTCGAACGAAACAAAATTATTTTAAACTTTTAAAACAATATTTGTAAGCTTAAAAATTAATTGTATTATTAGAGTGTACACATGATACATTGCGTCTTTTGTTAAAAAAGAACGTTTCATGTACATTCGTTTGTACACATTTTGCTTTATTAATTAATTTAGCCTGAATATTACCTTATTTATTTATTTATTTAAACCAACAAATTAATAACCGCATTATAAGAAAACAAAGGTGTGTTTAATCAAGTTTCTTGTCTATTACAATAACAAAATATAAATAATAGATGCATGAACCTTAAATTGTAACAAAAGATTGTTTCATTTTATGTTATTTGTGAAATCATTGTTGAGTTTTATTTAATAAAATATTCAAGTTTATTGCTTGTTTACTTCCAACGAATGTAGGTCGCGGGAAATCGCACTGTGTGAAATCTCAGCTATAAATTTAGGATGTCGTTTAAACTAAAATGGGATATTTTGTACTGATATAACATGCTATAAATGTTATTATCCGTGTATTTTACTGCAGATAGATAATTCAAATGGACTTCATGAAAATAAATATTATATTATTAGTATACCTTATTAGTCTAGAAGTTACATGCCAGACTAGGTACTTAGCGTTCTCGGGTTCGAAATCCTATTCGACAATAAATAAAAGTTAAATGAAAGCCTGAATAGCCTATACCTACAGTCTAATAGTACGAGGTTTAAAAAAAATTGGTACAAACTTCATTCTCATAATACAGGGATCACGATGTAAGTATTTTTGTTCGATAATCTTATATATAAAAATCTTCTGTGCGTGTGTATGAAAGTGAACTCCACCTAAACGGCGGGACCGATTTTGATAAAACTGTTTGTGTGTGTTCCAGTGGATCCGAGAATGGTTTAGATTCACAATTAGACCCGGTAGGTGGCGCTGTAGTCGGGATTTTTTATGTTCAGAGCAGGACTACGTCTGCCGGGCCCGCTAGTTAGATATAAAAAGCTGCTCGACGTGAAACGCGAAACTCTTACCGAGTTTGAAAAGAGTAAGTAATCCATAATTCCATACTAATATTATAAATGCGAAAGTAACTCTGTCTGTTACGCTTTCACGATGAAACGGCTGAACCGATTTTGATGAAATTTGGTATGAGAATAGTTTGAACCCTGGGGAAGGACATAGGCCTTTTTAGGGAACTTTTTAATTCGCGACTTCGTCTGCATCCACTATAACCGACATTCACGCGGACGAAGTCGCGGGCAAAAGCTAGTAATCTATAATTTTATTTGATATAATGATCAGTTAATATAATAAACGGTTTATAATTTTACAATAACAATTTTTTAAAAGTATAACGTACATTGAATATACAATTGTTTGATATATAACACTCAAAATACATAAAACCTATTTAGTCTTATATGATAAAAACGTTATTTTATAAACGTTATATCCAATAACGTTATACGAAATAAGTTTTAGAGTATATAAATGTTATATGTAAAGAAATTATATCAACAGTTGGTATTTCTTATGTTTATTATATCTTGTGAACGTTATTGAAATAAAAATATACCGAATAACTTTATATGATATGAGACGCTCCCGTTCGAAAAAGCCAGATATTCAAAATTACCTACCAACGTCACACATGCTATAAATAATCTCAGAAAAACTAACTCACATAATTAAAACTGCAAGCAAACATTACCTACACAAGCTACTTAACATAATTAATTAAATAAATTCACAGTTAATTCAGTTTACGGAAACCTTTTAGAATGCAAGGTTGCGGTCACGTCCCAGCAAATAAGGATATACGTCTTTCACCCCCTCTCTCCTTCACTATTAACCCCTCTTTGGCCCGCAAAACCGTAAAAATCTTTCTTTACAGCACAAGTACAGGGAAACGCTCTTTTCCTTCAACCATACTACTCATGTAGACGTGCATCCCTTGAACATTATGCGAGTTTCAAATGCATTTCTAACGCGGAAAAAGGTTGTGAACTAAATCCTTTTCGGTTGAAACCTCTTGGGCAGAATGGGGTTAAGTATTTTCGGAATCGGAATTTTAGTTTGTTGAAATTCATTTTGGAGATGAATTTTGTGGACTAGTAACTGTCTCATGTGTCGTGATGGCACAAAGCTGTGGGTTCGCAGCCGGAAACAAGCAACGTGACTTTTTCAATGTCGTATGCTCAGATTATGAAACAAAAGGCAGACAGACTGCGCGGAACATGAGACTGAAGCCAAAAAAGCAAATACAAATTGAAAAGTGAACACCTACAACGCGTTTTGTGCTGTACTGACACGAGTCAGTAGAGCACGAAACACCACGTGGTTAAAAAAAAACAAATACAAATTCAAAAGCGAATACAATCACAAGATTGCAGGTCATCATCATCATCATGTCAACCTTTAGACGCCCACTAATGAGCATAGGTCTCCCGCAAGGGGGGTTCAGCCCTAATCGCCATGCTAGGCCGGGATAATACCTACTGCAGGTGCAGTATTTTAACTGAAACCTAATTCTTCAGTTCCCGAACCTGACACCTCTAGAATATCAATCAGACATGTGTAAGCTCTGAATATCCTACCATGTTCTGACAGCCTAGTACTAATATTAGGTGACGCTTATATATCCCTTTGAGAGTTAATCTCGGCATTGCATAGTTCATGATACGAAATCTGTGAGAAATCAGGTCACCGGTACATTACGCTAATGATGGATACGTAGAAAGTGTATTATTAATGTTATTGCTTATTAGCGCAAGGCAGTTCATAGATGAATATACTCGGGCAGTTTACAGTTCAAAATCTAACCTAGAATATTTTATCGTGTTGTGTTGCATTTTCGTAGGGATCAGCTGATTTTTAAAATATTTTGTAATTGGTTCCGTAGTAAAAGTTTATTTTTTTAATTATTCTAATAGGCTTGCGCTTGACCGCAACTCACCTGATCTTAAGTGATGATGCGGCCTAAAGTGGAACACGCTTGCCTAGGATGAACCGGTTCATTTTGGCCTTCGCCTAGATTATAAGTATCTTCACCTAGATTATACTTATCGAGGAACAGAAAGGCGGGCAGTGAATTCCACAGTCTGGCAGTTCGCACAATAAATGTGGAATCAAAGCACTTGTTTCGAGATATAGCGGTGATGATTCGCTGTATCTCTGCTCGTCCTGTGATGGAATGGGGATGGGAGCATTAAATTGTTTAATTCCAAAGCACACTCTCCGAAATGTACCCGTTAAAAGACCGATAGGTTGTCAATGGTCTGGCGACGAAAAGTTCTTCAATTTCCAGAAAGATGTGCAGTAAGGTAAAATTACCCTGTTTGAGATGACCGAATTTTCAATAATCGTATAACTTTTGTCAGAAGAATAATGTGGCTTTTTGACATTTTCTATACAAAAACTGCCAAACTGCAAAATGACAATGCCAGATCCTGCCCCACCCCCACCCATGTATAGAAAAAGTCACATATGTACAGAAAAAGTAAATTAATGAAAATAATTGTAATGAATATAGACCCTTTCTGTACTAAATTGTTTTTCTTTAGAACTTGCGGATTACGAAATACCTACCCACAAAATACAAACAAATTTTACCTAAAATACAATTTAACCTATAATCAATGTCATTATTGTTTTTTTAGATTTAAACGGAAACCGCAAGTTCTACAGTCACTAAGACTAATGTTTAGTTATCAGCAATAAATAAACAGTAAGATGCTACATATTGCACATGACTTTTATTGAGTGGGGCAAAGTTCTATAGAGTTTCTGGCATTGTCCTTTATTCTAAGATAAAAAAATCTGACGATTAACAAATCGGCACTAAATGTTAAAAATATATCATCAATCTACAGGTATTTGTACAGTGTACGAACAAAAACACCTTTACAAAAACAGTTCATATACCAATCCCATTATCCTACCTCAAGACGATTCACAAAAGGATGTTCCCCTGAGAATATCCAAAATACCACTCGTTAAGCGATTAAGGGCCTAATGTTTTCGATTTCACGATAAAAAAACGCTCGGTTACAAGTCCCGTGCAATTTGCCGGGACGAACATCCCGTGGCGCTTCGTTATATCCCGCTAGAGGGGAGCCCATTATCTTTGAGGAGAAAAGAAATACCGAAAATTGCTTTAATTTATACCCCATGCGTGTGAGTATTCTGTTGCTGCGGTGTTTGAGGGTTGAACTAAGAACGTTTTGAGAATATGATGTTGTCGTCGGGAAGTTCAGGGTTATGTTATGATTATTATTGTCAAGGTAAGTGGTTTTTTTTTTAATTAAGATTAGCTTGTAAGATATGTCAAGTCAAAGTGACAGCATTCATTTCAATTAAACCATTTACAGGCACTTTTGTCTTCTGTATGGACACACGCACACAGATATATCATAACATAAATATAGGTACATACTTTAAGAAAGTCAAGTCAGTAAGCCAGTTCAGCGAACGCGCTAGCCAGTAATAGAAATATTTTGTCCTAATAATAATCATCATCATTTCAGCCCAAAGACGTCCACTGCTGGACATAGGCCTCCCTAAGGGGGGGGGGGGGGGGTTTGCCATAATCGCCACACTTGGAATGCGGATTGGCGATCGCAGTGTAAAAAAAAAAAGTTGTTACAAAGGCACAGAGAACGCCGCTGCCCATTCTCTGATAAGTCCCTTAGTTGCCTCTTACGACACCCACGGGAAGATATGGGATGGTGCTATTCTTTTCGTCCGGCACCACACGGACTAACCTCTCTCTACCTAATAATAATACTGTACCATAAACAGACTGTTCTTTGCGTAATAGAATCCGGAACGAGGAAATTCGCCGAAGAACAAAGGTCACCGACATAGCTCTCAGAATATGCAAGTTGAAGTGAAAATGGGCCTCATCGCTCGAAGAACCGAAAACCGATGGGGAAGAAAGGTTGTCGAGTGGCGACCACGAACCAGAAGACGCAGCGTTGGTAGACCTCCCACGAAATGGACCGACGACATCGTCAAGGTCGCGGGTAAACGGTGGATGCAAGTGGTGTTCTATGGGGGAGGCCTATGTTCAACAGTGGATGTCTTTCGGCTGATGATAATGATCATGAAAAAGACTGTTTAATTTACCGTAACAGTAAGTTTATGTTCCGAATTTTAACGTCCTTTTTAAATTTTCTAAACGTACCTATGTATACGAATACAATTTTACACATTTATAACACTACATCGCTAGATTGCCCAATACTCCAAATGCCTCTCATATAACTTCCAAACTGTCAAAGGGTCTGTCATTGTCATACAATAGTCCCTTTTGTACCTTAGGGACCACCCTCGATATTTATGGGGATCAAATGATAGGGGCTCGATTCTTTTTCCATCGAATTCTATCGATTCCGAAGGTATGAGGAGTTGTATTGATGTTTCTATCGATTCTGTATTCAAATTTTGTTGGAAATTGTTTTTTTCGGGGTAGAAAATGCAAGTTCATTTGTTTCTTTTTTATCTTCTTATTTTGCTACTTTTATTGGATTAGGTCTTTGGATGTTTTTGTATAAATTGCATTTGTTTTTCGTGATCAAAATGTTTTGGACCGAGACACCGGAGTCCCCAAAACCTACGTCATTTTAGAACAGTTCGAATTTTGAGAATGTATGCATACTTGTAGGTTACAATGCTGGGTTATTTTTCAGCTTCCAGGTACTAAAAATACCTTAAACACATTTACGTTCTAA
This sequence comes from Charanyca ferruginea, assembly GCA_947361185.1. Lineage (NCBI taxonomy): Eukaryota > Metazoa > Arthropoda > Insecta > Lepidoptera > Noctuidae > Charanyca > Charanyca ferruginea. The sequence continues at coordinate 13,834,063 of OX376077.1, read as the reverse complement.
TGTGACAGCTGTTTTTTTCTACACCTACAAGTCCCTACGTCATGTGTATACAAGTAAGTATAAAAACGACCTAAAAAAATAAAGGAAGAACAAAAGTTTAAAATATTCATAAAAAGGATAAAAAATTCTGTTAAAGCAAATGTTATTGTTCCGTCAATTAACATTTATATGATAAATATATAAATAATATAATTAATAATTGATAATTTTTTAAGTTAGGTAAGTATATCAGATTAGTTGTGCCCGACAGGGTCCATAATGATCCTAACTGAACACCATAATATTGAGTAACTGACAGTATTTAGTATTGTATATAAGGTATATTGATTTTTTTTTACGAACCTAAAGGACGGTCGATACTTGAAATTATTATGACACAAATAATGACCCGCGGGAAGTGTTTGGTGAAACGAATAATGCTTTATAACAAACCATGGTAATATTATAAATGCGAAAGTAACTCTGTCTGTCACGCTTTCACGACAATAGGTTGAACCGATTTTGATGAAAGTTATAAAGAGAGCTTAAATCCCGGAGTAGGAGATAGACTTTTTAATTCGCGACTTTGTCTGCTTCTGCGATAACCGATATTCACGCGGACGAAATCGCGGACTAAAGCTAGTATCCTATAAAATATTTGAACATAAGTGAGTAAGGTATATTTTATGCCTTACTTATATCAGATAATGGTCCCATCATTACAGTTAGCCAGTAACCATGCTATTTCCAATGATTAGTTACAAAATATCCCACATAAAATTATTAATTACTTGCCTCAAAAAGTTGTAGGTACTAAAAAAAAATTTATCTTTCTTTCTTTCAGCCTGTATTGACACACTGCAGGGCAAAGGTCAGGGTTGGAAAGAACCCTGCAGTGGGACTAAAAAAATGAAATAAAAACATCTCCCACATCAAAGTTATCCAATTTCAACTCCAAAATATACTTACTATAGATTTACTTCACTTACGCGCTATAACTTTTTATAAGCAAAATATTTATCAATCATACTATTTTCCATCCAAAGTTAAACGAAGTATACTATTCGCAATATAACGATAATCGGTGTTTCGTGAAGTTTTCGACGACTTTCGCGAACTATAACGACTTCCCTTGTGGAGTAAGGATGCGGATTCACAAACTTTCGCGGAGTGCGAGTTAGTTTTTATGAATATCATGTGAGATGTATAATTTAAGTGTTTTCTTAGCTTAGCATACGGTAAGTGTAACAGTATACCGAGTTTAATTAGTCTTAATATAGGAGTAAAGAATTTTAAGAGTTTTAATTCTTAAGAGAGTCATATTTCAGTTAATAAAATGCATTTTCATCTCAGGAAATTGATGGTAGCTAACGCCCGACATTAACTTATCTCAATGACCAGATACATTAAGGCGACGATATACGCCGGCGCCCTTGAGCGACCAGAGAATCGTAAGTATGCGCTGCGTCCAAAACTCTCAAAGTTTAGTCAAAAAAATTAAATAAAAGATAGTATTCTTTAACTTAAAAAAAAGCGTATACTAAAAGATAGATAATAAAACTGTCTGTGAGATAGTAAAAGATTCGTTTAATTATTCCTGGTAGATTTTGAGTGATTATTTTATTTTAGTATTTTGTCCGCGTCAGACACAACTTCACGATTTAATTAAACTATTTAATATGAACTTAATCAACAATATTCACATACTAAATGATTAAGAGAATGTTCTAGTTTAACATATATTTTTTTCAATTCATTTACACTACAAATTTTGACGTGATTGTCAGTTTAAAATCTGCAAAAGTCGCTTGTTAGCGCCTTAATATATCTGGGTATTTTCAAGGCACGAGTGAACCGGTTTAGCCTAGGCAAGGCACCTTAGGCCGCATCACCACTTACGATCTGGTGAGTTGCGGCCAAACGCAAGTCTATTAGATTACATAAAAAGACACAATTGTGGTGTCGATCTTTGCAAAAAGGCAAAGAAATTAATAGCCGAGTTTGCAATCTGTAGCCATGACAGGGCTAGGTAGCACCAATCAACGACCGCGGATCAAGATTGGTGATGGAGATACATCATTAATTCAAGTGTAAGAAAGGCAACCTAGGAAGAATCTATATCAAACTGGTGGTTGGAAAACATTAAACGAAAACATTGTACTTTACAATATTTTTCTTGAACAAACATGTAACAAACCGCTGTTAAGCCAGCAATATCCGTGATATAATCCTGCTAATTTACGACGCACAGTCGTTCGCTGCAACAACAATAACGTGAAATGCTTCGCCATTTGACAGTATTATACTGGTAACGTTTGGATTAGGTACTGCAATAATCCTGATGCAGTGGGCTGTGAACTATAATGTTCTAGCATTGCATATTGCCCGTGATTCTGCCTGTGTCGTAGGGTGATAATATTTGTAGATATTATATCGTTATCGTGGTGGGTAGTATGTATTATTTGCGGAGGAAGTTACTGATAGTTGTGCCAAGTGGCTTATGGACTCCCTTGTTAAGGCAAAGCTCCAGAGCCCTGAATATCGACGCACCGATGATCTTCCGACAACCGATCACCGATGATCAGTCCGTATGGTATCGGACGTAAAGAATAGCACCAGCCCATATCATGTCGTGGGTGTCGTAAGAGGCGACTAAGACCAGAGAATGGGCAGCAGCGTTCCCTGTGCCTTTGTAACAACCATACTGTGATCGCCAACCCGCCTGCCAAGCGTGGCGATTATGGCAACCCCCCCCCCCTTTTGGGGGAGGCGTATGTCCAGCAGTGGACGTCTTTCGGCTGAAATGATGATGATGATGATCTTCATCGCCTTTATCGGGTTCCATCATCAAATGAACAGAGATACCGCAAAACGTCATCGCTATATGGTTGAAGTTTCACGATCTCGAACTAAGCACTTTGCTTCCACGTATATTGTGCGAACTGCCAGACTGTGGAATTCATTGCCCGTCTTTCTGTTCCTCGATAATTATAATTTGGTATCTTCAAGCCACGAGTGAACCGGTTCATCCTAGGCAAGCGTGCTCTACCTCACACCGTATTATCACTTTAGATTAGTTGAGTTGCGGTCAAGCATGTTCGTGAACGGGCACTGTCAGTTGAGATTGGTCATCTGTTAATTGTCATGCCATTGTATCTTCATTTTCTTTATTATTAAATGTTTTGTACCTATGGCTCTTCACTTACACTGTTTTCACATACAGAAGCTACAAAAATAATGTAACTAACAAGTATTTTGTAAAAACTTGATTTAAAAGAGTGTCCGTGGAGTTTTTTGCTCGTTAGTTCGTTACCTACTTTTTGGAACTAGTAACTAGCTTCAACTTTCGGACTACCTACCTGACTCTTTGACAATTAAAAAGTGCCTGTAATATTTGAAATAAATGTTTTGACTTTAACATTACTGAATCCATAGTGATCTAGCGTTGATGTTCCTTTCAGTTTTATTCTAACGGGCTCTTGATACAAAAATATTAATTCATTATTCAATTATCTGACGAATTGCAAATGCATCCAAAAACAACAATCATTCAGAAACCATAAACAGATTAGCTCCAATTACATAATCACACACGCTTTGATAGTGACACGTCTACACCAGATGAAGCTATCGTCCGTTTTATATTTAGCCGCAGCTGCGCCGTCGCTCAGTATTAGGCAGTTTCACACAAGCTGGTGAAACATGTGTCTGCGGCGAGCTACGCTACAAACTTAGTTTGCGCTAAAAATATGCACGTGTCAAAGTTTGTGCATTTGCTTTTTTATGTGTCAGGTTTTTTTTTGGAGTTTTAATTTACGGTGTGGTTAAGAGGTTACTTATGACTTGTAATCGTTTCTCCGGGACTCCTCAATCCTCAAGCTTCATTGCCTTGGCATTTTTCTGGTGGTCGCCACTTTTTATTCGGGCTAACAGGTATTGCAGTGGTTTGCGAATAGTGCCAGTATTTATTCCATAAAAAAGCGGCTTTATATCACACAGCTGCTTTTCTGCTATTCAGCTGTATCCGGTTAGGTACATGATTTGAGGAAGCCCGAGAAGCGGGTCCTCACCAGTCGGGGGTTGCGGAAATATCTCCAGTTCTCGCGACCCCCGACGTAGGAGTGAGATGGAACGCCGGGGTGGTTTTTAGTCAGAAGGACAGAGCCCTTCCCAAAAAAAAAAAATGGTTGGGAAGATGATGAGCTGATCCCATAATAAAAGTTTTTCTTATTTATGATGTGACACCCCTGGAAAGAAAGATCAGTAGGGAATTAAAAGTAAACGTCAACAATAGGTACATTACATCCCACCCTACCATGGCAAATACATAAATCATTTCTAAGTAGCAAACAACATCTCAGCTAGTTTTAATTGCCTTGTAAATGTGAAAGGCTTGAGCACACCACTCTGGTGTACACTGAGCTATATGCATTAAACCCAGAGTGGCTTTGAAAAGAAATAGTAATCTGCGCGGCTGTGTAAAAAGTTCTTAAGTTAGTAATTATGTTCTTAGCGGATCAGTTACTGGCCTAAATCAGATAAAGGCTTACTTACTCTAATCTGAGTTTGTTACTGTATTTCTTCTTAGAGTACCAAGTTGGCAAGCAAAAACCTTTTTTTTTAAAGTGCTGTTTTTACCCTATTACATCTTCTTCTTCTTCTTTGCCCGTTGCCTCTTTTCGTCACGCGGGGTCGGCTTTCTTAATCTTTCAGCACCATTCACTTCGCTGATAAGCATCCCTATTCGTAAGGCCAAGCTTTTGCATGTCCTTCTGGACATTTGACATCCAGGTAGGTAGTTTACAGTTTACCTCTGCCTTTTTTTCAGGCATTGAAAGGCACTTTTCCAGGATATGGTCGGCGCATGACATGTCTGTACCACCTTAGCCTGAACTCTGTAACCTATTACATAATTAATGGTAATAATCATTATTCTACAAATATTAATTATCTTCTGTAAATTAGAATGCTCATATCAATATTTAATTATGAAGTTCCAATAATGCTATTAAACAGGTTTGAAAAGCGCAACACACAAACATTTAAAAAAATAATCGCCGATTCGAAACCTAAAAACCGATGAAAGCAATCCCAAGGGTTGCAACCAATCACGTTGCAGCATTGTTCGAAGTGTACAGCATATTGCCCCTCCCCCCTTTAACCTCTTTGATGGAACCGCTCTCATTCCTTTTTATCATCGCCGGTAACGCGGAAAGTTTCTTCGGGAGACGGTAACTGATATCGGAGCGGACTGGCTTCAAGTACTTAGGTAAGACAAGAAGCTTGTAAAAAACGTGGGGTGAACATGTCAGAGTCTAGTGAACCCTGTTTTAGTAACCTAATGCTGTCTCTCTCTGTTAAGAGCTCCCATCCCCACCGAGCGAACTTCGACGCGAGCGTGATTGAATTTTTTTTTGTTTCAACCAACGCAAAGCTGGAAAACAAACGAGTGAGTGAGAACACGATATCATCGCAGGAAAGGCACGCGGAGATTTCACAAACTTGTTCCAGGAAATACGTGTTTTTAAAAGTACCTTACATGTTTTTGGTACTAATGTTTATAATTTAGAATTTCCATTATATGTGCAAGGCTTCTATAAAGCTGTTTTTTTACTTTTTCAATGTATGAGTGCATTATGAATGGCCAAAGTTCAGATAAAAACTGTGCAAAAAAGCTGATTTTCAGACGTGGTTCCTGAATTTGTTTCTCATAAAAGTTTATTTTTGGCTTCATACAAACCTAGATTTAAACAACAAGATACCTGTGTTTAAAAAAAAAAATTTTGAATAAATTTGTTAACATCGTTATCACGTACGAGCTTTTGTATGGGAAATATGATGGGATAGGCGCTCTTAACAGCATTTTCTGTAGACAGCATTCATTGCCTAGTGCGAAAGAGAGGCACGCTTTAGGCTGCCTGTCCTTTGTTGCAGAGCGAGGACGCGAGCGGAGTAAGAAGGTAATGCGAAGCGGATTTACGGACTGTGTCTGGTCTGTCCATTGATTTGATGACACGGTTGGCGCAGTAGTTGTGCGATTTACTGCTGTGCTGCGTATCGTGGGTTCGCTTCCCGCTGTTAAGGGTCTGGCTGTTTGTGTATGTGAGTTTATGAGTTTGTAAACACACTCGCGACACAGTAGAACAGTCCTAGTGTGAGGCAACGTTTTTGTAAAACAAAAAATACACTGTGGCACTCGGGGACTGCCACGATAAAGCATAGCATTCTTGACTTTGACATTTGACTTTGACTTTGACTTTAGACTGTCAAACTCAAATGTCAAAGTCAAAAGTCAAAGATTATATATATATATAAATAAAAATATACCTTATATAGGAACAAACACGTTAAGCGAACGCTCGGCCGAGCTACATGGTAGGCGGAGTGGGGTGTGTCAGGTTTTATTTTCGTTACGGAATTTCCTGATTCGGTCGCCGCGCTCAAAGCCCGCGATAAAAGCTATCCAATAGCTTAAAAATATTTATGCAGAGCGAGGTAGGGTGGAGCGGAGTTGCGGACTGTGTGGAGTTAAGCCGAGTTCACGTGACGAGCAATATGAGCGGGCGGCGGCAGATCAGTTCAGTATTCCGCTTCCCCGCTCCGCTTCTACGATCCGCTTCCCGGTTTTGACTAAATTAAAAAAAAATAGTTCGCAAGTCCCTGTTGGCTGAAGCCGACCGGAGATTTGATGAAATTCCTTTAGTTAATATTGGAACAGCTCGGCTCCGTTCCTCTCCTCTCCGCTCCGCTCCTTTCCTCTCCGCTCCGCTCCTTTCCCCACCGCTCCGCTCCTTTCCTCTCCGCTCCGCTCCTTTCCTCTCCGCTCCGCACCTTTTCCCTCCGCTCCGCTCCTTTCCTCTCCACTCCACTCCGCTTTAAGATCTTCAAAACGGGCTTAACTACGCGCTTTGACTTGTTCTGTCCATTTTTATTATACGCTTCTTGTAGGTAAGACAATAACAGATGTACCGACAGTTCAGCTATGGTGCTGACATTTCCAACTTACGGAAGAATATTACAACTTGAGAACGATTTAAAAATGTTTGGGTGCCCTCCTTTGAAGTTCTGGATAAATTGTTTTTGCGCTCATCTTCTAGTGGAAGTGGTCTAGAAAAATATTTTTGTTTACTTACCATGAACTAAGTATACATTTACTTTACCTTTAGATAAAATTAAAGCCTTGTATTTTTGTCATTGTCATACCCGGTAGGTACATACTTTCAAAATCAGTAATGCTAATCTCTATGAAAAATTTAAATCAAAAAGCCAGAACATTAATTAATAATAATTTGCAGTTAGTTGAAACTACAAAACGACGTCCTTTGTTTTCATTAAAAATTCAACTAAAACTATTTTAGGTACAGTTATTTAAAACGTGCGACATAACCACAAAGATTTATGACACCACAGACTATATTAAACTTCCTTGCTAAGATTTTTATTATATTTTTAAAGCTTAACATCACAATTTTAACGTGGACACGAATTTATTACAGCCACGACAAGGAAGCCACGGACGCACGTAGAACAACGGGACGGCTTATAATTAAAAAAATCATGTACATACGTGGGAAAAGGTTTTATTCCACAAAAGTCGTGAGCAAATGAAGAGTAAGGCGAATTAGGACGAACGCGGGATCCGGACTTTTTAGGGTTGCCAAGTAAAATTTGGGGTGTCAAAAAATCAAATAAAGAAAAATACAGGCGTGTGTTCTGCACGATGTTAGTCGAAACCAGGCTTAATTAAAGTTTAATTACAAAATCTATGACACGAATCTATACTTTTATTTTTCACTCATAAGGACATGAAAGATTTTTTGAGTATGGATTCTGCTATAATAATAATAATAATAACACCATTTATTTTCAGGTTACAAAGACCCATAGATAACCTTAAGCTAAGTATACATAAAACAAAACAACAATTGTGTCAGTAAATAAAACTTAAAACTATGTTAATATCACTTTGTTGCACTAAGTCTTTGTACGTTCCGATGGCACCTGGCCGCGAAAGCGACGAAATACCACACCCTGAGGCCAAAAGCTTTCTTCCAACACCTGATGCAGGTAGCATGTTGGTATGCGCACCACAAACGCCTTAAAGTTGACGTTGCGATGCGACTCCAGCAGCTGCACTCTCGGCGCGTACTTCAGCCTTTGATAACCGTAATGCCACAGGGCAAGATATACTGATTAAAAATCTTTAAAATATCTCCACAAGAACAGTCATTATTGTCGACAAGAATAACTACAACACTTAAGTTGATACTAAAACTACAACTTGATACCAAACCCTAGTACTACCCAACTTCTAAAAATTTCGTTTCGGTCTTGGACACAAAAATAGTTAACAGAATTAAGCTGAGCGAGCGAGCGGAATTCTGACGAGTTTCTAATGAACCGTCCCCTGTTAGCGGCAAATTTTCACGTCCTCACGAAATATGAGAGCTTGCCACACTAAAAAATAATAACCGCACGACGAAATGACGTAATCTAAGTAGGAAAGTTATGTAAGTCCGTGCTGAAAGATTATTATTTTCAGTTTAATTTTTGTGTGGTACTTATTTGTGAAATGAGAAAAAAATATTTTGCAAGTACGGAGTTTGTTTTGGAATTTTTTTCTTTTTTGGAATGGAACTGTCTATGATGGTCCGTCTCGTATATATACAGAAACAGTCTAAAGACAAAAGACTGTAGGCTAGTAAACAATACTGTCTGTGATTAAGTTACCTGCCGATATTAGCTTCACATTTTAATTTTTAAATAATACGTTGACCCTCACTGGTCCCGGATCAACTATCAGTAGCTCATACAAATATTTGTTCCGTACGGTAATCAAACCCACGACACGCACATGTATTGTTAATCCAAAATCTAAAAAAAAATGGGACAGCAGCCGCACCGTAAAAGCCTGCATTTAAAATACAAATAGCCTGAACCAACATAGACAACGACTGACGCCATCAAAATCATGCAATCTGTTTGTCCGAACTTTTTAAAATTCCAATTGGAACGCAGCAATCACTAGGAAGTGACACATCAAAGTGACGCGCAATAAAGCGTCCCATTCCATTCCATTCGAAATACGAATTTCGCGCCAAAACATCGCACTGGCCACTGATGAATAACCTTTTTCATGTTTTTGGTATGAATTTTTAGTGTCCCATGTTTATGTTGTTTTAATTTTGCTGTTCAATCGACGTATGGACGGATATCGATAACGTTTGGCGCTGTCAAATAGGTACACACGGCTACACATCAAGCTATACATTTCCAGTATAAGCTGACCTCGCATTGTTCGGAAATTCTATACAATGCGAAATCAGCATTAACTGGAAATGTATAGCTTGATGTGTAGCCGTCTGTACATAGGTACAATTTAGTTTACAAAACAGTATTGGCAGATGAATTTAACGAGTATTTCAACATACGTTCAAAAGTCAAAGTCAAATTTATTTATTCTAATTTAAGCAAAGGTATTCTTGATTGTCATTTACAAGAATAAAATAATTCAATCTAGTCGTGCCTTCGAAAAGGTAGTCTTGTATGGAGAAGAATAAGCAAGAAACTCCATATTTATTGAAAAAAGCTTTTATTTTATAATTTGTAAAGGTAAGTCATTATATCTCAGCCTAGCCTTTTCCTAATTACGTTGGGGTCGGCTTCCAATCTAACCGGATGCAGCTGGATACCAGTGTTTTACATGGAGCGACTGCCTATCGAACCTCCACAACCCAGTAACTGGGTAACACGATACCCCTTGGTAAGACTGGTTGTCAGAATTTCTTGCTTCTGACTACTCATATCGACTGTCTAAGATATAGTAATGACAGCCGGGATCAACGGCTTTACGTGCTTTCCAAGGCATGGAGAAGAAGAAGAAGTCGGTAAGAAATGGATAGTCACCCATCCTCGGGCCGACCGCGGCCAGCGTAGCTTAACCGTGAACGATGCATCTGTACATCTTTTTCTTAGCCACGAACCCCTCCAATTCTTCCTTCTATCAATTGGTAAAGGTCATTAATTGAATTATTATAAAAATGTGAATACGATGTAAACTGTTTAGGACAGCAGACGATTAGTGTTCTCGGTACAGGCGAGATCCATAATGATATGCCAAGATTTGTCAAATATAATAAAAACTGCCTAGCGATGTGTGTGCGTATTTATAGTAAGTTACGACCACTTCAAAATCTTAAATATTACATTGTTATTTAACATTTCGTATGCCGTAATTACAGACACAATTAAAAAGTTATTGTGTCTCGCGTGAATCCGCGTTTGGACAGTCAAAGGGGATTAAATTGCGCAAGTGGTTAAGTGAATGCAGCTTTTATGACATGAATTTATGGATAAGAAATGTGAGTCCAAATCCTTATAACATTTTGCTTATAAGTCTATCCTGTGACCTTAAAATTTTGCAAGCTATATCATACATAGCTAAAAATGTTTGTGTGTTTTCCTTTTTATAGCACCATTTTATACCATGTTTTACGCAAATAAACGATTTATTATTATCTAAAATACAAACCACTACAGTTACAAATTAAGCAATTTTAGCTAAATTAATCATGTTTTTACTTGACTACAGCAAACCCAAAAGGTAGGGTTTCAAACTAAATTTGTGGTCGCTTGCCTATACAGGCGATCAGATCATCATCATCATCAGATCACAGATCCTGGTATACACTTTATGGAAACCAGGATCACCTAAAAAATGATAATGGCATGCAACGAATGCTTTACCTTGACCATTTTTGTGTGTCTTGATTTCTATCTGAAATATTTTCTTGTTTCATACTTTAAAATCACTTTTATTTTTCCGTATTAGGGAAAGTGACAGTTTTTAAACTTATTATATTATGGATACTGCCTGATGATACTTCCTGCGACTTCGATTGGGTAATTTTTTTAAGGATCCCCAAGTTTTTAAAATAATAAAATATAACTTATCAGGGATAACGTAGCATTCTAATGGTGAATGAATTTTTGAAATTGAACCTGTAGTTTTTGAGTTAAATCGTAACAAGCAAATCTTTCCTCTTTACAATATTAGTTTAGATTAGATATTGTGTGGGCAGAAAAACCAACATCTCGATTCTAATTAATCGATTTAAAAAAATAAATCGACTCCCTAACTGACTCGTGAAATCGATCAATAGGCAAAGCGGCCGAACAATACAGGAACTAATCGGAAGTTTTAGTTAGTTTGGTAAACTGAGATCTACCGGCGCTTCGGGTAACTTTTGATTAGCCAAGAGATGCCCAATGGTCTTCGGTGATCTTCGAATGTTCTTACTTTTGTTTATTTGTGTTCACCGTGCGTTAAATAAACGAGATTTGTACAACTCAATTACACTTACTTGTTATGGTTTAATCTGTGCCAATTAATTCGATTACCTACGAGTGATGTTGAAACGTTTTGTCGAAATTAATATAAGGTCCCATTAAAATAGATGGATTAATTTTAGCACAACGTTCAAAACGTCAACCCAAAGATATCCAAGCAAACAAAAACACTGATTAAAGTGATTTTATAGTGTATTTTCGGAAAATATAAAATCACTTTAATCAGTGTTTTTTTTTGCTTGGGACTCAAGTCTGCTATTACAATAGTGTCAGAATGGTCTAGCATTGATTTCTTAATTGTTGATTTTGACAAGTTTGGTAATCTACTAATATATGGCGTCATTATGACTTTCCAATGGTCAACCACTGACGCTCCATTGACAGAAATAATATAGAATGATAATCTCGTACATAATGACAAATGAATGACTGACTTAGTTTACGAACTTCTTACTACTTCAGATTGCTCATAGCATTATAAATAATATGTAAAAATATTTATAAATGAAATCTGACATGAAAAAATTTTCAAATTTAGTAGTAGTTTTTCGAAAATCATTTTTACTAACGGGTTTCATAATAATGGCAATACCTACGTCAATGTTATTATTACACAATTCTATAACGAGACCATTGACCGACCAATGATCGACCACATGAATTTAGCAGATTACGATCTTTTAGCAAAATGACAATGAGATCGTGTTGGAATGACGAAATTATAAAAATAGTAGACATGGCCCCCTGAACTCCGTGTTAAAATTTGTAATGAGACGAATGGGACTTTATATATTATTTCGGTGATAAATCTTTGAGAAAGCCTAAGGTAAAATCCGCCTTTGTACCTTCGTGCACAAATTTTAAACAAATAATAACGTTTTTTAGTAAAATGTCACATTTACAATAAATATCTTACTATTTTAAAATAGAACACAGTATTTGCCTGAACTAGATTGAACCTGTGTTTCACTATTTTCACAGAAAACATTATTGTTTCTACAATTTCACTTAACTCCTAATCAGTAACAAATTACAAAATAACACAAACAAGCATATTTATTGTTAACAATAAAATAACAATCTAACCACGTTAATAACAAAAACATCTTTAACCCGTGAATGCAGGGTGTTAGTACGTCGAATTAATGACGGGGCCTCGCAGACCCGAGCCATTCGTAATCTCCAATCAGACGGTGCTTACTGTACCGAATTAAATGGCGGTCCAGTTTACGGATCATCGCCTTTGTGACCGGTCACAAACTAGAAGCCTTTAAGTCACTGCGAGTTTGTTGAAGTTTTCATGGTGTATTAAATATATGAAAGTAAAGATAGTATTTAAAAAAATAATTGTAATCTTTATTTCGGATTATCACCATCCATATGGGTTAGTAAACAAAAGGCTAACTTATACCTATATTAGTAAATTAATCTATTTAATGACTAGGCTGTTGTTCGAAATGCATCTTCGAATAACATCAGGTAACAGAGAATGGTAACTTCCCGCTATAGCCTGTTTGTAAAGAGGCCTATAGTGCTATTCTGTCAAAATTCTCCCTTGGATGACAGCTCACCTGAAGGTCAGTTCACCTAAATTCACCAAAGAATAATTTTACAGAATAGAATAGACTAGTCATTTAAGAGAATGATGATGACTAGTCATTATAGTAGGGGAGCCCAAGAGGCTAAATCGGGATTTACTCGAGCGTCGTGGAGATTTCTATTGGATTGTCAAGTTTAGATGCTAAAAAGAAAAAAAGGTTATGACATGTATGCACTTTCACTAGTGGGGAAAGCGTGTACAGGTTTTCAAAAATGTAAAAAAACACCGTCACATGGAAATACTCGAGCGCGTCAGATATTAATAGTGTATGCGCCCCACGTGTTTCTGGTAATGGAACAATGTTAATCTGCCGGTTTGCATGGTGGGAGTGGCCGTACGAAGAGGTAGAACATAGGAAAAATAAAATTTGTCGAGCGCGACAGATATTGAGAAGGGCTGTTAAGTGAAGCCTCAAGTAGCTCCTATTCAAAAGACTGACGATTTGGACGAGCCCAAAGGCCATGGTCGATTTTTGAAAATGCAAAAAAAAAATCGAAACCTCGAAATACTCGAGCGCGTCAGATTTTTATACAGACGCTTTATCTTGATGTCCTTGTCGTACTGACCCATAATCTGACAATTATGTGGAGGAATTTCCTTGATCTGACGGTTAGAAAAAAAAAATTATACCTTTTTGTTAATTTTTGAATATAATAATTTATTTTCACATTCAATTGCATGCTACATGCTTGCTGCATGCTTGCTTGCATGCTTGCAGCTACATACATGGCATAATATGCTTGTTTACCTACATCTTTGCATGCTTGCTGCATGCATGGTAAAAATATGTTTTAATATCATTATGCGTTAATAAGTTTATGCTGTAGAATGTGATTACAAATAATGATTTAACCATAAGGTTAAATCATTATTATGATTAGAGAAACAATTCTTTAAAAAATATGCGTAAGCTGTTATACGTAATTAATGTTATGCGAAAATATAATTAGGAGAAACAGTACGCTAAGTTATATTAGGTTTTAAAATTGTATCCAAATGGATAGAAAACCTGTATTTAGAAAATAAAATAGTGTACTGAGAAAAAAAACGAAACAAATTTTTCAATCATCATCGTCAGTGTATTCGTCTTCATATTGGAAGTTGGGTTCGACTTGGTCGTTATCTTATCTTTTCTTCATCTTCATCTTTCTTTGACATCTCGCAGGTCAATCTTGGAGGTTGTCCGCTGCTTAAGCGGACTTTCCTTTGTTGCCAAATGAATTTAAGACCTCCGGCCAGGGCAAGAAAAACTTACATGCACCACACTTTATTGATGATTTTAGCTACTTCAGCTTGCGCAAATCGGCAGCTTACTTTATTTCCGTGATACATAATTAGGTAACTCCAAAAAAAAAAAAAAATTAACCGCGCTCGAGAATATCCACGTGACGATTTTTTTTGCAACTTTGTGACTCTCCCATTTCTTTATGTCACGCTCAAATTGTCAGATTATTAAAATCTGACTTTTCTGCATGTAATTAACTTACCTTGCCTTAATCTGACGCGCTCGAGTTTTTCTGATGATCGTTTTTTTTTTTACTAATCTGATCAGCTGTCCTACACATTCGACGCTACATAAAAAGCTCAGGTATGGTGGGAGCACTTCACAAGTCGCATGGCTGCCCCCCATATGTTATTCTGCCGCGCTCGAGTAAATCCAAAAATTCCCACTACGGCTCCCCTACTATTAAAGATAATTATGTTTGAAAAATGTTATGTAGTCAAGCAGTAATATATGAGGTTGCTATATCAATTATGAGAGCTGTACGTACCGAAAGTGATTGCTACAATAATCTTAGGGAATATTGCCATGATTACCACGGCTGGAGACATTGATGATAGTAAAATGCACACAAGGGTGCCATTTATGGCCTGTATGACCAATTTTCTCATTTTTTCACATTGTCGTACTATTAGAAACCGCAATCGTAGATTTTTCACCAACACAATTATGCGTTACAAAGTATTCTACAATCTATATACTTACATATATCCATGTAACGTATTGACAAGATTTATTTATTTTAATTCCATTCACGCAACCAGAGAATTCGATTGAACGAACGCAATTTATGTGAAAAAATGTCAAATCCCATTTGAAACGCCCTACAAAAAGAGATAAATCAAAAGCGAAATGTAATAAACAAAATAACACATTGGTCGAGGGTCAAATGTATTATTAGCGAAACATTTGAAACCGCCCCCACATGTTATTATTGCGATAAATAAATAATTTCACTATTGCTATTTGTCACGTCACCCGACGTGTTTACTGTTTACGGGAAATCACGTACGAAATAACAGACTAAGTATTACGTTTCACCCTCAGGGATTTCTGTTATTACGAGATATAGCAGATAGCAATATAGTTACATCGTCCCAATGGTCAATCGAACTGAACTATTATTGCGAAGAAATACGCTCTTGCGAAATTGTCACATCGAATGGGTTAAGTCGTTCATCAAAGTGATGATTTTGGTGTTCAAGAACGCGAAATCCCGTTTAGATTGTAGTAAGAGCCAATATGTGTCGGTCTTCATTGAAATCCTGAAGCTCGAAAGTTTATTGGCAATTGGCGATAGGTCTGGGTCCTAGAGACCGTTGGTGATCGCTGGTTGTAAAAATCTTTACGGCGTATAAACTACGGCAGCGTAGGGTTAAGTGTGATTAGGGTATGCTGCGTGTTGCGAAATCGACACCTTCAGTTGAAGGGTTATTGCCATTTTGAATTCAGAACGCGTTCAATGAGTTATATGGTTTTGTAATCTTGTTAAAATACGTTGATCGAAAAGCTTTGCATCACAAAATATGGCTTGTTTTCATCATTGGAATAGTGCGTTTGAAAATAATATAACATTTTTTATTAGTGTACGATATTCCAATGGATCCGCAACCCGTGTGGTGCCGGAAAGCTGTATGGTGCCGGTCGCGAATAGCTCCACCCAGTTTCTGCCCGTGGGTGTCATAAAAGGCGACAGAGGGATATTGACCAGAGAAAAGGTAGCAACGTCCTTCTGAGTACCATAACACCTACTGCGATCACCAACATGCATCAATCCTATGCCAAGCAGTGGACATCTAAAGGTTCACATATATGATGATGATAACGATTCGAATGGATAGATTTTTTTAATTATTCTAATAATAGACTTGCGTTTGACCGCAATTCACCTAATCTTAAGTGATGATGCAGCCTAAGGTGGAACACGCTTGCCTAGGAGGAACCGGTTCACTCGTGCCTTGAAGATACTCAGATGAATGAAATTAAAGTACATTTGACGATAAGGCCCATCTGCAATAAGAAATACTGTTCCCGGTATTTCCCTGTCTATTTCCCCTTTTCATAGTTCTGCTGTCATTTCAACAACAGTCGTCTGTAGGGGAACGTCGTGCACAGAACATCGTCTGGCCTTTGTTTTGGTCGAAGGCACTTGCATTTAAATGCAAGTTTTAATACTTGCACAGTTTGCAATTTCTTCGAAATATACGAAGCGAAGTCTTTTAAAGACTTCTGGGGTACTGGAATTTCATTACGAAACCAGGGATTATACTTTGTCCAACCCGGGGATTGTATCTGAAGACTTCACGCTAAGCTGTCACGCTAGCTACTGCTAAACATATTACCTACAAGTGTATTTAATTCTGCCGAAACGAACTAACCCACAGCTAAATTTATAGCGTGCGGGGGTCACCATACCACTGGCCATACACCGGGTGGTATGGTGGGTCTAAAATTATACCACTAAGAAAATCGTTTGGGTTAGGTTAGGTTAGAGCTATGAACATTACAGAGCGAAGGCGAGCTAGCGAAGCGAGCAGTGCCGCGGCAGCGGCCGCCGATCACGAGATCCCCTCTATTGTTGGTGAATTATTTGGGTTAGGTTAGGTGAGAGCGCAGAGTCCTGGGACGCGGTGGTTTCTTTCTGCGAAAGTGTCATGTCGCAGAAGGAGGCTGCGGAAAGGGAGAGGGAGATCTCAACCTCCCACCCTGCCCGCAGCAGGCGCACCGGGCGTCGGCGGAGGGCGGACAACGCCCTCTTCCGGCCCCCCTAAATGGGTCCAGGGGCGGCAGACTCGGGGACGTCTGTCGCCCCCCACATACACCAGGACCCGAGGTGGCGGCGCGTAGTGTTCCACGCGCGCCCCTCTAAGACGTCCGGGGGGGAGTCTAACACCTCACTCCCCCCCCTGACCCGAGAAGTGGCCCGCTGCAGCGGGCCGGCACCAGCCGGGGGTTGCGGAAGTATCTCCAGTTCCCGCGACCCCCGACGTAGGTGTGAGATGGAACACCGGGGTGGTTTTTAGTCAGTAAGAGTCTGACAGACCCCTCCGCCCGCCCCAGGGCGGAGGACATCCATGAGGATTTTCCACGCCGTACCAAAAAAAAAAAAAAAAGCTGAGTGTTAATAGTTTTAACCCCACCATACTACCAGCACCACCTTAGGGCGGATTGGACCAAACTTGTATAAGTCTTATTCTGGGAATAAAATCACCCATAACTGCAGAGTCGGAGAACTTTTCATTTTACTAAATTTTAATCCCGGGATAACTGTCTATCGGCACATCAAGCTACCCCAATCTCTCTGACTCATTTGGGCAGCATTAAGCCCAAATCAAGTAGAAACCATTCTACTGTCAAGTGTCACCATAATTTTCAAAATGAATGTTTTAAAACAAATATCGTTGAAAACAGAGCTAAATTCCCAGTCCGCCATGTTTGCTAAATATCGTTCCCGTGTCGGTGTCTCGTAAATCTCTATATACTAACGGATAATGTTGTTTGTCCGACTTTATGTCTGACTTCATTACTGGTTGGAATACGGTTTGCTTGTCGGTCGGATATTCTTACTGGTGACATAGGATTAAAATTAAAATGACTGGTAATTTACAGAAGTGGGATATCGCAGGCTAGATAAAGAATTGTTTATAGGACACTACATAATTTACATAATTGTGTTAAGGCGCTCCACTGACCAAATAACCTTGACCATACATTTGCTCTTGGCCGCAGAATCGAAATTCCTCAAATTTTGGCTATTTTTTAATAAAAAAAAGAGAAACGATCTTTTGAAATAAAATAAAACGTGAATTATAAAGATTTTTAAGTTACCTATCTATTAGTGTAATCCTCAAATTAATAGCACGTCACATATTTTCAATTATTTTAGTCCCTTTTTAAACAGGGAGATTTAGGTGTATATAGGGTACATACAAAAAAAAATGAACGTGGAATGTGATGATAGGATATTGAACATTAATAATATGCTTTTAGATGTAGTTTGTTTCTCTTAATTAATAAGTTAATAGCCCTTGAATAACGAAGAGCACTTTTGGTCGGGGTAGCGCCTTAATCTTATACGGTAGGTCGCTAGTTAGCTGGCAATTGCAGTTCTTGCCGGGCTAATGCTGCCTTTTTAACCGTTTTTTAACCTGCTTTTTTTTAACCTGCCTTTTTAACCTGCTGCCGTTTTACAAAATAAGTACTAATATCTATCTACAATTGTGTCGGTGAAGCACTTGTCTCGTAGACAGAGAAGGCACTATAGACTGCTGATCATCTTCTATCTCGCTTACACAAGAAAAAGAAAAATAAATACAAGATGCTTGTAAATAAAAGAGACAGAGCTTAAAATTTTTTGTCCCTCATCGCGTGCCGCGTTTTTGGCTCATGTGCCTAAACAAAGTCATTACATATAATACGCTGTACCGTAAGTGTTCTTGTGTGTTGTTGTGCTTTTCTGTCCCTTTCAGCGACACGCTGAGCAGTAGTCTAGTGTTCTATGTCTATGACCTATGACCGACATAAGTAAGTATGGAGTTTCTTGCCCATTCTTCTCCCTACGAAACTACCTTTTGGAATGGGCAACTAGAATCAACTTTATATTTTTTTATTAAAAGTGCCTTTTTAATGGTCTAATTGAAATAAATGATTTGACTTTGACTTGACTTTGACTTTGACTTGTCTCTTAGCTAGGTTATGAAATAACCTGTGTTAAGGAGAAACAGTCCTATCCCCTTGAGTGGTGACGAAAAGCTACATAGTCCTTGTGATGTAAGTAATCGTAGGAACTGTTACAATATTTAGAGTTTTGAGTTTAATAATTTAGTTAAAGGTTTATGTAATTTTAGGTTTAGTATACAGGGTGTCCAGTAAATAGCACGACATACTGCAGGGGGTGATAGCTTGGGTCATACCTGCCAAAACAACGCAATATATGTTCAGCAAAATCTTACGGATTTACAGTTTTACAAAATTTTCCGAAATATCGAAAAATCTCTACCTTGAAACAGATTTTTAAGCATCTCGTAATGAAAAATGAAAAGTCTTTTTTTCTATCAAAAACAAAAATGTTTTCAAGAAATACAATTTTTGTTCAAATTTTCACAGAACAATTTTCTTATCGTTTTACTTTAACTTACAGTGGTGAACAAAAATCCGTAAGATTTTGCTAAACATATATTGTGTTGTTTTGGCAGGTATTGACCCAAGCTATAACCCCATGCAGTATGTCGTGCTATTTACTGGACACCCTGTATATAGGACAGTGTATCAGGGTTGATCCTATTTACATTTCGTGATGATATGATGTAGATTTTCGGAGATAGACAATGGTACTCCTCAATAATGAACAGTACATGTTTAGCGATTTCGTTATTCTTCTGATGACCAAAGACAATTGCTGGTTGACTATCCATGGTCAACTAACCATGGTCGTAGCGTCGAAGATAAGACATGGAACTTCTCATTGACAAGGAGTACATATTAACAGGAAAGGGGTATCGTGCCAAAGATTAAACACATTTGCTATTTGCTGGTTAGGCAATTTAGTGCTACCGTCTTAATAGGATTTGATGATAATGAAAGCGGAAATAAAAAAAATACAAAAAAAACAACCGCCTTCAAAAACTAAAAAGAGATAAATAACTTTAGTGCAGAACACATATGACTTTAGTTTCGGGAGTCGGTGGCAAAACAAATAAAACAAAATCCGCTGACTTTCGAAACTAAAGTCATATGCTATCTTTTTAGTTTTTGATGGCGGTTGTCTTTTTTGTAAAGTGTGTTAACGATTTAGTTAATCATCATATCTTATCAAGTGATCATCATTATCGAGCTCGCTTGATCCAAAAATATTGAGGAAAATATTTGCTGAAAGCACTGCAGTTAATTTTCTCCCTGACTTTTACACATTATCACAAGTTTAATAAAAAACAAATATAAAATTTGCAATGGTAAAGAAAAACTATCTCTCTATAGGTACACTCGGATGTCTATCGTCTACACAAATGTTTAAAACGCGGGCATTCCCAATCGCTTTCCGGAATCACTCAGAGGTCTTTGCCTTTCTACAATGTTGAACTACTATCACAAAAATAGCGCGGTTGTATTGGAAGTTTTAATTTCACCCAAATTAAAACTACCAATCAAATCACAAATCCTTTCTCCAATCAAGTTAAAACGTTCCATTCATTAATTTTCAATTCGTAAAACAAATACGGCCCGCTAATACACTATCTGTGTTTTACAATATATATCTTTGTTTTATCAAACCGTCCCATATAACAATGGGGTTTTAAGTTCCAACAACCTTTTATCTCGAATTGGTTCAGTATTCAGGATCCCTTTCATACCCTCATTGTATGCCGTCGAATGTTGGTTTCCCGTCCCGCGCTAACGCTTTGGATATGAAAGGGATGGCACAATGTTTTTGGGAGTAGACCAGTGGGGAATATATACGCTTACTTTAAAGTGTAAATCTGATGCTGATATGGATATTCGGTAGTTTTTAACCAATAATTATTTATTGGGCCTGCTATTATGTATGGCATTTTATAATTTAACCTCGTGATAGCAAGTAACTCTAAGTTAGGTTTTTAATGCAAGTGGGCCCTGTACTCCTTTGATTATAAACATTTAGATCTACATTATCTTTGCATTGTAGAAACTCAATGTTTTCGTATTACCTATATAATTTTACGTAGCACATACATGTGAGTACTATGTTCTTTAAAGTTACCATTTACGAGGTATGCCTCTTATTGACTTGAATATGCCCTGGCGGTTGGGAGAGTCATTCTCACTTGAATGTGTCGTTGACGGTGGCGTATGTGTTAGATCATTCGGTTCCCTTCAAAATGGTTGAGCTAAGGGATGCCGATCTGTGCGTCATGTTCTCAACATCTCTTAGCTGCCTCGGTTATTTAAAATTTTTGTTTGAATTGTTATTATAACTATATTTTTCTCTAGACCTATTTTCACATGCAAGACTTGTTAAATTGCTCTCACATTGTACCCCTAGATTCAACATGAATGATGTAACCTAAATTTGTAATATATTGTTGATTTCAAAAGAGTGTTCATGGAGTTTCTTGCTCGTTCTTCTCCATATACTTAAAACTACTGTTTGGAACGAGCAACTAGCTTCAACTTTCTGACCGACTGACTCTGACTATTCAAAAGTACCTGTAAATGGTTTAACTGAAATAAATAATTTTGAGTTTGAGTTTGATTTGCCAGAAATCATTATAACGCCATCGTTGCTTTCATGTAAGTTCGTTATTTCACAATAATCTCAAAGCAATGTAAACAATTTGCCATTTACATAAAAATAAAACACTTGTTTCTTTTAACATTATTTCTTACTTTTTTTACGTGTGTGCCAAGTACTTTGGCCTTGCATGCTTCCTTTGCCGATTGTTGTATTCTAGTTCTAGATATAAGAGAGTGCCTTGACTTCCATAGTACAAGTTTTACTTAGTTTGGAAGTCAAGAGTTTCAAAAATATGTATATAACCCTATTATGTGTAATAAACTATTCTTATTTTTTTTATTTATTTTTTACTAATACGCACTTATTTCCAACGTTATATCTTATAAAACTATCGTTAACCCGAAGGCTTCGAGGTTAAGAAAAAGACGATTGGTTATCGTTAAGCTACGCTTGCCGCGGTCGGTCTGTGGATGGGTGACCATCCATTTCATACCGAAACCCTTCCGTACCTCGGAAAGCCCGTAAAGCCGTTGGTCCCGGCTGTCATTCGTAGATCTTGGACAGTCGTTATGGGTAGTCAGAAGCCAGAATATGACAACCTGTTAAGGCTGGTTACTCGGCAAAACCGAGGCTTGGCTTGGCTTGGCTTACCAAGGGGTATCGTTTTGCCTAGTAACAGGGTTTTGGAAGTGAGACAGGCAGTCGCTCCATGTAAAATATTGCTATTCCGCTAAATCAGATTAGACGGTAGATGCAGCAGACACGCTCTAGAGTGGAGACCGCGTTTGGGCAAGCGTAGTGTGGTACGCCCTGCGGCACGATGATTTGAAGAAGGTGGCTGGCAGCGGATGCTTGCGGGCTACGGGTTGGTTGGCGATCTCAGGGGGAGGCCTACGTTCAGCAGTGGACGGCAGTAGGCAGATATGATGATGAGATTAGACTAGAATTCGACCCCAGCATAGTTGGGAAAAGGCTGGGGAGATGATAATGATCTTAATAAGTATCGTTATTTGGCTACTATGTAAATTAAAGTTGAGTTTGCTAATCACATCTCCGGAACCACTTGCACTGGTCCAATCTTCTTTCTTATATCTATGAGTCCGATACTGTAAATTCTTTCGATAATAAGAAGCTTTATGTTATCCCCGATTGCTGTAGGCTATATTCTATTCATCATCTGCCTAGCCTTATCCCAACTACATGTTTTACATGGAGCGACTGCCTATCGGACCTTCACAACCAAGTTACTAGGTAACACGATACCCCTTGGTAAGACTGGTTGTCAGACTTTCTGGCTTCTGACTACCCATACCGATTGCTGAAGATCTACAAATGACAGCCAGGACGGCTTTACGTGCTTTCCGAGGCACGGAGGGAACTTGGTATGAAAGGGATGGTCACCCATCCCCAGACCGACCACGGCTAGCGTAGCTTAACCTTTGACTGATCGATCTGTACGGCTTTTACTTAGCCACGAGCTATAGGCTATATTCTATTATTTAGGAATACCTAAAATAATCACGCGAGCAAAGACGCGAGTAAAAGCATTACTTAATTTAAGACTGGAAGAGGTCCTGGGTTGATTGGTAGAGAATGCCTAAGGCATTAAGTCCGCCTTTGTACCTTTGTGCATGAAGTGTAAATAAATAAATAAATAAATAAATAAGACGAATAAAACAACATCTCTCAAACCAAAATCCAATAAGCCGTTTAGGTTACAGAACGTGCCAAAGAAATTTACATACATACATACACCCGAAAAACATAACCCTCCTTCTGAAAAAGACCTTGAATTGTGTTGAAAAGAAAAAACCTCGTGCGCAATGTCTTAGCAACTTTAATTTGTGTTCTACAAGTGTCACTGACAGTATCTGTCAAATGAAAAACTAATGTGGCCATACAAAAAAATCTTAATGTTCTAAACATACTCCCAAACAACGATAACAATAAGCGGACTGTGACTACATAGGATAAATATGTGAGAGTACAACAACATTATACTATAACCAAAGAAATATTGTAGGGCCTTATGTAGCTATTATTGTTTACAATTTTTCTTTTATTTTTACTAATTAATTATTATATTTTACACACAAAAACTAAGTTTCTAAACAACTTTTATTTACTAGAAATATACCAAGATTTTTAACAAGTTTTTTGTTTTATATTATCTTTCCTAACATGGTAGTTATGTTTTTCTATTTTTAACATCAAGAATGTACTTAACTAATTTTTTACATATTATAGTAAAGTTAAATTATATTTATAAGATTAACTTTATGTCATAAAATTAACATTAGAGAGATGTAGAAACCTAAAGTACTTAGCTTATGATATTACCCTTACCCAATAACAAATAAAACATTGTGAACTGGTTACAATGATAGGTAAACATTAACTAAATCTACTCTAAAGGCAGTAAACAAATTCTAGTAATAGATGTTTTGTGGCGCCTTTTATTGGCTTTTTCCACCTCAAGCGCTCTTACTTTCCCATCATCACCAGGAAAAATCTGAGTTATTCTAGCCATAGGCCAGGTCATTGGTGGAGCTTCAGTTTCTTTTAATATGACTAAATCTCCTACTTTTACATTAGGTAAACTTTGTTTCCACTTAGGTCTATTTTGTAAATTATTTAAATATTGTTTTGACCAATACTTCCAAAATTGCTGAGTCAATGCACTGCATTTTTGCCAGAACTGCGTTCTATTATTAGGTAAATTACTTATATCTTGTTCTGGAATACAATTTAATGGTGCACCTGTTAAGAAATGACCGGGGGTAAGAAAGGAAAGGTCATTGACATCAGCAGACATGGCCGTCAAAGGGCGAGAATTCAACACGCCTTCAATCTGCACAAGCACAGTGTACATTTGTTCGTATGTGAGTATGTGAGATCCAAGCATTCTTTTAAGGTGATACTTTACACTCTTTACTGCGGCCTCCCATAAACCGCCAAATACCGGGGAGTAACTAGGGATGAAATGGAACCTTATTCCCATGCCAGCAGCCATACCCTGTACTTGTGTTTGATGCTGTTTAGAGCTGTGTAAATTATACAATTCTTGAAACTGCTTGCTCGCGGACTTATAAGCTCCAGCATTGTCACAGTATACATCTGTGGGGATATTACGTCTCGATATAAATCGTTTAAAACTAGCTATAAAAGTTTCGGTTGTTAGATCGGATAACAATTCTAAATGTATTGCCTTGACTACAAAACATACATACACAACAATGTAGCCTTTAGTAGTGATTACACTTCTCATTCTAGATTGCTTGATCATTATCGGTCCTGCAAAATCCATACCTACTTTTTCAAAAGGGCGATTGGCATTTACTCTATCTTTTGGCAGTGAACCCATAAGTTGTTGAGCTGTAGCTGCTTTGAATCTAAAGCAAGTTAGACATTTGTGTATGACTTTTTTTATAGTACGCAAGCCACCAATTATCCAATACTTCTGATGAAGACTGCTTATAAGAAGTTTCTGACTTGCATGCAACAGCCTGACATGTTCATTTTTAATTATTAAATGTGTTACATTAGAATCTTTAGGTAGAATAATTTGATGTTTTTGTGCATAAGGCAAAGCAGAATGTTGCAGCCTTCCACCTACTCGCAACAAGCCATTTGCATCCAAAAACGGATTTAAATTATTTAATAAATTTACTTGCTTGTTGGATTTTAATTTAGAAATATCGCTTTGATAATATTTATTTTGCTCATGTTGAATAATGAGATGCAAAGCAGTGTTCAGTTCTGAATATGCTAAAAAGTTAGATTTTACTTTGTTTGTTTTTGTTTTTATATTTTGACAAAAACGCAAAATGAATGCTAGTACTCTTTGTGCCTTATTTATGCTTGAGAACTTATTGATAATAGTTTCTATTACGTTATTTTCGCTACGCGACACTGCACACACAGCGCCACGCTCACTCGCAACTGGACTGGGTTTTAATTCCGGTATGTTTTTTGGAACATCATCGTAGCTACAATTCTTAAAATTGTAACTGGAGTTCAACATACACGGTGGACCACTCCACCATAGTGGACGTTGGGCCAAGTCGCATGGTTTAACACCTCTGCTTAAACAATCTGCAGGATTTTGCTCTGTGGATATGTAAGCCCAATTAAAGTTTTGAGTTAATTGTGTTGTCATTTTAACCCTATTAGCAATGTATGTGTTCAATTTAATTGGATTAGTTTTGAGCCATGCTAGGACTACCTGAGAATCACTGAATAATACATGATTGATTGCCAACCTGTCTTTCAAAGAATCGTAAACTCTTGCCATTGTTTTGGCTAATAAAAGCGCGGCGTTTAATTCGAGTCTAGGTATGGATAAATTACTATTCATTGGATTTATTCTGGACTTTGAACAGACAAGCGACATTGACACCTTTCCATTTTCGTTAGTGGTTCTCAAGTAAACTGCACCGCCATATGCTGACGCCGAGGCATCTGAAAATCCAATCAATTCAACATATTTTTGATTTTTTACACACACATTCCGTTTTACATGAATAGGTGACATTTTAGTTAAGCTATCATAAAATTCCTGCCATTCTTTTTTTTAAAGTTGGAGGTGGATGCGAATCCCAATTGACCTTACACAACCAAAGCTTTTGCATTAATTCTTTGGCTTTAACAAATATTGGGCCGGCCAGACCAAGAGGGTCGTAAAATTGGCTTATAAAGCTTAAAATCTGCCTTTTTGTATTTACAGGTTGTTCAAGCAGAGGGGCGAAACAAAAAGAATCTGTATTTGTATCAAAATGCAGACCTAAAGTTTTTAAATCTTTCCGAATTCCCAGTTCACCAGGACACTGCTGTTTCTCCATTGGAATATCGCTTAAAATTGAACTGCAATTAGCATACCATTTATGTAGGTTAAATCCCCCAAGTGCCAGCAAATCAATAAGTTGCTCTTTTATTTCAGTAATAATTTGCAAATTGTCATGGCTTTGAAGTACGTCATCAACATAACTTGATTGCATTAAAGCATTAGCTCCTAATGGATATTTCTCCTTATGAAGAATTGCTATCTCTTGTAAGCACCGCGTAGCTAAATAAGACGAGCTGCGTAAACCATAAGTTACTGTATTAAGTTGCAACCACTTGATTGATTCGCTAGGATTTTCCCTCCACAATATGTTTTGCAATGAGCGATGCTTTTTTGTAAGCCATATGTTTCTATACATTTGCCTTATATCACATAAGAAAAAATATTCGTGCAACCTGAATCTCAACAAGATGTCAAATATGTCTGCTTGTACTACTGGGCCTGTAAGCATCAAATCATTTAAAGAAATTTTGTTAGATGTTTTCATTGACGCGTCAAAAACGACTCGCAATTTTGTGCTTACAGCATCAGGTCGTAATACGGCATGATGAGGCAAAAAATAGACTGGGTCTTTCTTTAGATCATATTGACTGATGTCCACGTATGTGGCATGACCCAGTTCTAGGTACTCATCAATGAATTTTTTGTATTCCTTAAATAATGAATGACGACACGGTTGGCGCAATGGCTGAGCGTTCGACTGCTGCGCAGCGTGTTGTGGGTTCGATTCCCACCCAGGGTAAACATTTGTGTGATGAGCACTTGTGTTTGCCTTGTGTCTGGGTGTTGTTTATCTATAATATGTATGTATTTAAAAGAAAAAAAAAATGTATTTGTGTATGTATATCAGCTGTCTGACACCCATAGTACAGGGTCTCCCTAGTTTGGGGTCAGATGGCCGTGTGTGAAAATGTCCCCCACATATTATTATTATTATTATTATTATTAATGGAAAATCTTTGCTGAATTTCTTTTCGAGATTAATAAATCTTTTTAAAGCTAAACCAAGTGAATCGCCAAGATAATTATTTATATCATAGATAGGTACTTTAAATGGAATGGAGACTTCAAATTTATTATTTAGTAATTTAACTGTATTTTGAAAATGCTCCTCACATTGTGACTGCTCAGAGGTGTGCTCTGTAAATAATTCAGGAGATTTTTCTGCCTGCCAAAATTGTTTCATTGTATTATTTAATTCATTGTTGCATTCTATGCAAATAAGAGAAACAGCAGCATTCCTACTAGGAAATTCGGGAAGATTACCTGCGACTATGTATCCAAATTGCGTGTGAACGAAGCGGGGATATGCAGGATCACTTTTATTATTTAATTCCTCAGGCTGGGGCAGGAGACTCGCAGAAGTGGCAAATTGATTTCACCGAAAGATTGGTTGTAGAAACGTTGACATTTGTCACTTTAGGAGGTGTAGCTCGCTTGATGTCCTCTTTTTCCGACCCATCTCGGATCCCTGAGGCTTCCAAGCCCAGAGCTCTTCCTTCAAAAGTTGGAAGGTGAACATCGGGAAGTTTAATTTTCGAATGTGACTGCGCATGTTCACACTTTTTCTTCTCAGTTATGGCGCCTTTTAACAATTCTAGGCATTGAAAATATAAATTTTCAGTGTTTGCATCTTCGATTTCCTCTAACGTCATACAAATGGTTTCGTACTCACTGTAAATTTGGAGCAACTTTTCTTCACGCAGTTGTAGCATTTGAATGCTGGCATCCAACAAATATTCATCCGTCAGCGTACTTTTAAGTTTTGTGATGACGCCTTTGTAATAACCACGCTTCTTGCGCAGCGCGCTTGTGTCTTCGCCTTTGTTGGTCATAATTCCTGATGAAAATTATCGCTCGAAATCCCAAATCACTCGCACGCGCAACTTCAACTTTAAACGCGGAAACGGAAAAAAAAAAATGCAGTATGCAGTCACCCGCAGATCAAGAAAAATAATAAGCAGTTAAGCAGCCACCAAACCACAGACTATTTCGCGCCAACACACTTCGCTCGACTCGATCATAGATCGATTGATGACTCCGAATTGACTCGTAGAAGTCTTTAGTAGATTGCTTGGCTTCCGAACAGCGTATTGTTCAAGTATCTCGTTCGTGTGACAAAGGAATGAATGAAATGTTTCTCGTCACTCACCTATAAGTTGTCTCTGTCACTTTACCTTGAATGACCTCTGCCGAAACCGTTAGGTATGGTTACGTATTGTATGAACCGACGAAATTATTGAAAGTTGCACTATCGCAGTAGAAGTTTTCCTGACGATTTGATATCGTAACCTCCACTGAGCAAGCGAAATACGCCGGCCGCTGTTTCGAGACACTGCACAGCGCTGATTTCCCTCCAGCAAAGGAATGACGTCCAATGCAAAAAATGTGATTTTTGCACGGAACCTCCGCCGAAAATATATAGCACTTTTACTTTACGTCTTTGGTTTATACTGGTTTTAAAACTGAGGTCAGAAGGACCATGAAAAACACCTTCTGGCGCAGTCGGGTAATAAATAAAAATCGTAGCTGTGAAAAACGTGTGAGTTTATTATATTTACGTTTTGTTTTTCTATGTTTGCAAACACAATAAAAACAAAAAAGTCTCCTTACTGTCAACTTAACATTGTAAGTGGTACAACATAGTATTTTGAGCTTGAAGCGAATCCAAGTTTTGAGTCAACAAGCAACAATAAGTTGTTACAATGTAAGTATATGGAGTTGTGGCCACATTTGAGTTTAGACAACTAGATATAATTATGTAGGACTGTAATAGAGATTCTGTATTTCAAAGTTGATATTTATGCTTCTATTTTTTTTTATATTGTACTAGGCTTGCTTTTGACTGCAACTCAGCTTATGTTAAGTGATGATACGACCTAAGGATCTGAAGTTGTGGTCATATTTGAGTTTAGATAACTAGATCACCAATTCGGCGAATGGCAGCAACCTATAATGAAGTATTCGAACACATTGACATATTTACATGTTCTTTGCTTAAGTTTCGTAGCCTTTTGTATGAGACACTTGAGCTATTGGAACTATTTGTTTTTTCTCTTTTTGTTATTTCTTTTTTCATGTGTACCTAAGTTTTCTACTTTTCCTTTCTATTTTCTTTAATTGTTTTTATAATATGTATGTCATGCATGAACAGTTCACCTCCTAGTGACTTTATAGATTTTTTATTAATGGTAATCTGTGAGCAGCGCTGTGGGCTACATTATTACCTAAGTTACTTGTGTTTTTCATTTTGTAATGTTGCATAATGTAGCTGTTTGTTGTTCCTATTTAATAAAATAAAAATAAAATAAAAAATAGATATTGACATAGTTCAGGAAGTGATTCTGTATTTCAAAGTTGACATTTATGCTTCTATTTTTTTTTATATTGTACCTACTAGGTTTGCTTTCGACTGCAACTCAGCTTATGTTAAGTGATGAGACGGCCTAAGGTTTTGAAGTTGTGGTCATATTTGAGTTTAGACAACTAGATATTGACCTAGTTCAGGAAGTGAGTCTGTATTTCAAAGTTGACATTTATGCTTCTATTTTTTTTATTATATTGTAACAGGCTTGCTTTTGACCGCAACTCACCTGATCATTAGTGATGATCAGGATGTGGAACACGCTTGCCTAGGATGAACAGCTTCATTCGTGCCTTGAAGCTCCCTGATGATAAATAATAATAATAATTCTTTATTTCAGATCATAGATCCTTAAAGTGTTAGTCACATCTTAACCTAATGTGGTTGTTATGTTGTATTGTGTTATACTTATCAAGGAACAGAGAGGCGAGGAGTCCACAGTCTGGCAGTTCGCACAAAATCACAAGGCTTGATATCAAAGCTATACCAAAGCTGTCAAACCGTCATTTTAATTCTCGAGTTACAGTTGCAAAACTGATAGCACAAAGTACGTAAGGCTGCGGCGCGCCCGAGCAGAGAGACCGCTCAGAACAAACCGCCATTTTACTCACGCACACATTGACATTACGTTTATAGGCAATCTCAAGCAGTTTCAAGCAGACATCAGTCTCGACTGTCACGTTTTGACTAAATGAATAAATGAGAGCCATTGACATTTCATGACCAACGGAAAAAATTGTTATAAAAAAAAAATGCAAAGAGTTCCAACCAGTGTCAATAAAATTTTAAATTGTCACAAATAAAACCAACAAAGTCAATGCAATAGCAGCCCAAGTGATCCGGCAAGATTAGGTAATTATTTTTAAAGATGACGGGAGCGGTCCTTTTGTACCCTAGACACTTATTTTGTGCTGATAGATTATGATAATCGGTACTTGACACCTCTAATCAAATAACATACTTTTAGCGAGCTGTCAAAACGTGAATCCGTAGATCTTCTATGAACGTCCGTAAAATGTCATTACCGTCGTTTCCGTATAACGTAATGTCACTTTTTTGCCAAGTCAACTGAATAACTATTTATTGATTTCTAAGCAATTAAAAATCTAAATTTATAGTGGATTGAAGTTTAATCGGGTTTTTAGGGTTCGGGTTCGTATCGTAAATGTTGATATAAATGGTATATAAGCCTTAACACAAAAAATAAGCAAGACGAATTAAAATCTGCTCAAAATGACAGTAAATAAATAGAAAAATATTCCATTCGC
This sequence comes from Charanyca ferruginea, assembly GCA_947361185.1. Taxonomy (NCBI): domain Eukaryota; kingdom Metazoa; phylum Arthropoda; class Insecta; order Lepidoptera; family Noctuidae; genus Charanyca; species Charanyca ferruginea. Next base: position 13,803,168 of record OX376077.1, on the reverse strand, counting down.
CATAAACATAAATGAATCAGTCAACAAACACTAGGTACGCAATATGTATTGAATCGAACAAATAAAACAGTTACAAACAGTAAATGTTTAACACCTAATTTATCGCTTGAACAAATACAATCCCCTTTGACATTTAATTTAGAAGCATCACTGATACATTACTCCACAATAAACATACATTAATATAATCTATACTAATAAACAAGCTGAACCGTTTGTTTGTTAGTTTTTGAACTGAAAGGGTAAAGGGGTAAAACTTGTGGGTTTGCAATTTGCATCACCAACATGCTGATCGTTACAGAAATATCAATCTTATGCGTAAGTAAATACATTAATTACATGAACTATTCGTCTAAATTAGGTACTTAGTGTAAAAGACAAATTTGTTGGCATGAAATACTGAAAGCGACAACTGTACCAATTTTAATAAGAATTAGCTAAACACTCCAAAAAGTTCATTGTAAAAAAAGTGTTCAATTTAATTAAATGTATTTATGGCTCATAATATATACATATATTGGATTTCACATAAAAGGCAGGGATATGGCATCGCGGACTTCTATTTAGAATTCTTTAAGACAAACAATCCCACGATACATTATCTTCGGGTAACTACAGCGGTTTAGGCAACGTAAGCTAGATAGCTCTCAGAGGGCAGGATATTTTTACGAAAATTTTTTTATTTAAAAAAAATGTTGCCCCACACTAGTAATTTCTCCTGTGTCGTGGGTGCGTTTACAAACATATAAACTCACATACACAAACAGCCAGTCCCGGAACAACTATCTGTAGGCCATACAAATATTTGTTTCGTGCGGGAATCGAACCCGCAACACGCTGCACAGCAGTCAATCGCTCAGCCACTACGCCAACCGTGTCGTCATTATGTAAATAACTGATAATATTAAAATGAAATAAATCCGTATAAAAATACTTTTTCCACCATCAAAAGTCAGGGGAAAAATCAAGTCATTTTTCTGACACCCAGTTGATAAGCTTTTTTTTTCATCTATCGTTTTATTTTGAAATTGGCATTGAAAGTTTTACTCTACGAGCAAAATGGCCAGAATTCATATTAGAGTTTTACGAAAAGGTTGTCAAGGAATTTAAACTTCATAGTGTTAAGAAATTATGTTGAATGTAAGAAATATGTTAGTAATGTAAACAACACAGTTTCTATGGAGAAAAACGAGCAAGAAACTCCATGAACACTCTTTTAAAATCAATAGAATATTACAAATTTAGATTACATCACTCGTGTTGAATTTACGGGACACAAATGAGAGAAAAATGTAACAAATTGTGCACGTTAAAAGAGGTCTAGACACAATCATAAACTATTCAAAAAATAAATTTATAATAACCGAGGCAGCTACGATATGACCATTCCCAACTGACGGCGCCCGTTTATGAACATGACGCACGGATCGGCACCATTTAGCTCAACCACCACATACGCCACCATCAGTAAGACATTAAAGTAAACATGTCATACTCACAACCGCCAGGGCATATTCAAGTCAATTAAAGACATACCTGGTAAATGGTAGTTTTAATTTGATGTAGGGTTCCTTAACATCAAAGGCTTTGTTGAGTGTTTCGTTGCCTTAATTGAGGAACCGCTGATGTACAGAATCTATGGCAAAAGTGTGCTCATCGATGTCCCTTCAATTCAAAATTTAAACGTTTTTTCTTCTTTCTTTTAGAACCGTTTTCAGTACAAATGGCAATGTTAAATTTATTTATTCTAATCAGCCAGTCTTAATCTTAAATATTTAACTAAACAAGTATCTTAGTAGTCATTGGATGGATTAATTATTCGCAAAGGCTGTTTTCACAAACGGGCCCAAGGACACAGATATAATTAAAAATTAAAACTATGAAAAGAGGATTTATTTCAGTTTGTATTTTCTTTTAAGTGTATATAATCAGCTATTTGAAGTGCTTTCATTAACGACAGGAAACTTATTTACGTTTTTATTTTTTTTTATGTTTTATTTTATTTAGTTATAAAAGGTTTTATTTTCATACGGACATGGCAGTTTGTTTTGTACGTTTCGAGTAAGAGCGCCCTATGGTGCCGGCCGCGAATAGCACCAGTCCATTTCTACCCGTGGGTGTCGTAGAAGGCGACAGAGGGATATTGACCAGAGGATAGGCAGCAGCGTCCTTCTGAGTACCACAACACCTACTGCGATCGCCAACATGCATCGGCTAAGTATGGCGGTTACGGCTGAACCCCCCCCTTGGCGGAGATCTATGCCCAGCAGTGGGCGTCTAAAGGTTGACATGGTGGTGGTAGTTTCGAGTAAACGTAAACTTTTATTAAAGGTTTTTTTTACATTTGTTCAATTATCTTATTGATTTCAGTTGTATTTCAAAGAGCTCGTGGCTAAGGCCGTACTGATCGATCGGAAACGTTTACTTTATTTTTTTACTTACGATTTTTGTACGTAAGCTAGGCACGCGAAGTAGTTGCTCTTGCGTTATCTAGGGTCTATCTATATCTGTGGTCAGACTACACCAGTCGTTGTATATAAACGTAACATGCAACAATGTGCAGTGCGATATTTCTATTTCCTTTCGGCTCGCATTCGAGTGGTGTATTTGAAAGCATCTACACAATGATTCTATTTCTGATACTGCCCCTTGAGGTTACGGTTTTTAAGTCAGCGGAATTTATATAAAAGATTTAGATAAAAGTCTCTGCCTTGCCTTTTCCCAACTATATGCAGCTGAATACCAGTGTTTTACATGGAGCGACTGCCTACCGGACCTCCACAACCCAGTTACTGGGTAACATGATACTCCTTGGTAAGACTGGTTTTCAGATTTTTCTACAGGTTTTGACTAGCCTATACTAATTGCCAAAGATCAATGACAGCCGGGACCAACGGGTATACGTGCTTTCCGAGGCACGGAGGGAACTTGGTATGAAATGGATGGGCACCCATCCACAGACCGACCGCGGCAAGCGTAGCTTAACCTTTGACTGATCGATCTGTACGACTTTTACTTATTCTCCTTGGTAATTGATAAATATTTAAGGTATTTGTAATAACGACGACACGGTTGGCGCAGTGACTGAGCGATCGACTGCTGCGCAGCGTGTTGCGGGTTCGATTCCCGCCCAGGGTAAACATTTGTGTGATGAGCACTTGTGTTTGCCTTGTGTCTGGGTGTTGTTTATCTATATATATATGTATTTACAAAAAAAAAATGTATTTGTGTATGTATATCAGCTGTCTGACACCCATAGTACAGGGTCTCCCTAGTTTGGGGTCAGATGGCCGTGTGTGAAAATGTCCCCACATATTATTTATAATAAAGAGGTGTGTGCCCATTTGCGATTAAACGCGAACGCGTGCTTCTTTTGATTTTTTGCAAAAAGAAACCTGAAATGATCCTTATTTAGAAGCGTCTACTAAAAACCAGTCGTCATAACAACCAAAAAATCCGCTGAAAACCCGACTTAAAAGCTCCACACTACCCACATACGAGCACGTCGTCGGTCCCTAAGCCATAAGCCGCGCCTCACCGAGATTACGGCGAACGTGCGCGCGGGACATTCGTCATTGTCATGGTAGTGTGCGAACGCCTTTACGATTAATTCGAAGGGAGATCATCTGTCGTAGATCAACTTTGTATTGTGGTAACCCTTTGGGTTGATGATAGGGGTTTAAGGGATCTTTGGGGGTTTAAGATACAACAATGGTGGGGGAAGGATATGCGTATTACCCTTTGCTTAGTTGTATTAGGGTTTGTGTTATTGTCATACTCGGCCTGTTTACAGTCGATAAACACTTGTTTTCCATGAAAATAATAAAATGGGAAACTATTTGTAAGTATGACATTTAATTCTAATCAGGAGTGAGCAAGCCAGTCAAATTGTGAAACCAGTCAGACTGTTTTTTAGTACCTTTCAGAAATAAATATGTTTTTTTAGTTTATCCATTAAAAAAGAAAAAAATATTTTCTCTTTGTCTCTTAATCTAATATATCTAATAATATATCTAATCTAATCTAATATCTAATATATCTATATCGTAACCATACTAATATTAATACGAATACGTTACGTTTTCACGACGAAACGACTGAACCGTTTTTCATGAAATTTGGTGTGATGATAGTTTGAGCCCGGGAAAGGACATAGGCTATTTTTTAATCTGCAGCTTTACCCTTATCCGTGATAGAAAGAAAGAAAGAAAGAAAAAGCATTTATTAGCCCGCACAGGACGAAACACACAAATAACAACAAGGTATAGGCAATAAGGTATTATTACAAAATAAAAAATAAGAAACGAATCGGTCCTGCCGATGCCGATGCCAAAAGGCCCCTATCTCAGCATTGTGCTGTAACATTTAAAAATGTCCCAGCGCTGATATTCTGATAGGGCCCAAAGTGATGCCACGGTCAGATACGGACATAATAAAAAATAAATAGTGTAAATGAATAAACAAATATAAATACATGTAAAAAAGTAAATTAGAGAAAACAGTAAAAAAAAAAAAATAATAATAATTATATCTACACCCAACGTAACCATACCCTTCGTCAATCTGCGCGATGGGATGGCCGATAACTTTCATTGATAACAGCCATCCATGCGGACGAAGTGACGGGCAAGCTAGTTTAATTCAAGTGCGAAAGTTAATGAGGATGGGTGATTGGATATTTTGTTATCCTTTCACGTTTATACGGTTTAACAGAAGTAGTTGAAGTTTGCCACACAAAGATTAACACATAAGATAATTTTTTTCCCGTTTTTGTCTCCTCACGTGACTCTTAAAGACTAGCTTTATTCAGAAGTTCACGCAGACAGAGTCGCGGACAGAGCTAGTTAAACAAATAAAATATCCGTCTCCACCTTCACAGCAACGGGAACTACAGTTAATATCGTTGCTATGTCTGCTACTGACGGCAAAAGGCATGACAAACGAGGCGTACCTCGTAAGCTTGTGACCGTCCGCATCTAGGTTTATAGCCAGCACGTTTACAGCCTCTTCTGGTGGAATAATCGTGGCTTGGAATGAAGATTGTAGGTATTGTGGTAGTTACTAAAGACCTTACCTTGTATTCACAAGAAAAGCAAATGAGCATTTTAGATTGTTTACTTCAGATGGCGCCAAAAGTATAAGGCTGCGTGTCCACCAGAGATGTGAGAGGTGTGTAACGAGGTATGTGTGCAAAACTAGCCAATTACAGCGCCAGTTTTGTACAAGCAGTGGCGTGCCTAGGGGTCAAAAGGACAAGCCCGACTGATGTAAGAATAAAAACACAATAAATTTTCAATACCTTTTTTTAATGTTGCCCCACACTAGGAATTTCTCCGGTGTCGTGGGTACGTTTACACATACAAACTCACATACACAAATAGCCAGATCCGGAACAATTATCTATAGGCCATACGAGTATTTGTTCCGTGCGGGAATTAAACCCGCGACACGCATCGCAGCAGCCGATCGCTCAGCCACCGCGCCAACCGTTTCCCCGTGACCTTTAGACGTATTATATTTTTGTGCTTTTTTGTTTATTTTTTATCGTCTCGCGTCATATGATATGTCTCGCGTTATTGATAATTAGCCAGGATTTTCGGCTTTAATGGAAAGCACGCCACTGAGTACAAGTTAAGACAATGGAGCGATATCATTGGCCATTATTACACACATCCCTCGCCACACATTCTCGCACAGATCTGGTGGAAACGCAGCCTAAAAGAACAGTAGGAATATGGACTGAAATAGAAAGTAGAGATGTCACAGAAAAATCAGTAAGTCCGCTGTTAAAACAGCAGGATTGGCAACACTGACTGACGCCGGCTGTCCGCGTGGATGTTGTCCAATTTTTGCCTGCAACTTGAAGGCCTAGTGTGAGTTTTTCAACCTATTCGATCACGTTAACGTAAACGTTTACTGATGTCATTTTGTACGAAATAATTGTATTTCCTAATGTTGGAAATAAACGGAGCTGCTTCATTATTAGTATAAATTGGTAACGTTAACGCGGTAGAGTACGCATAAGAACTCGCACTTAGCACTCTGTTCGCTCCCGCGTCAGCTCGCTGTTCGCTCCAGTGTGACTGGGCCTTTATTTAAGATGCAGACAATAGGTGAAGCGCTGTCACTGTCAGACTGCATAGAAAAGAAAAAGAAGCGCGATGCGTTATGACCATGGAAATCTAAAAAACTGCTTTTATCTATGGTATGACACATCGCTTGGAATTTTTTCACGAAATGTTAAGCGATTATTGATTTACTCAAAAATAAGTCGAGTTATTGTAAACTTGCACTTTGCTCCGAGTTCGTCCACGTGAATATTGTCTTAAGGATTCCTAATTTTTGAAACTAATACTAAAGCTGTCACACCACGCAGCTTTAGTATTAGATTCAAAAATGCCTGCCTTGCCTCCGTCGGCGTGCCAGCTGTGTTAGAACCTAATGGCTTGGCACGTGACGATGGTAAGAGACCAGATGGAATGACCATAATGCCGTGGAAGTTGGGTAGACCTTTGGTGTGGGATGCAACTTGTGTCGACACCCTTGCGCCATCCCATCTTCCTAGCACGTCGTGTTGTGCTGGGGCGGCTGCTGCGGGTGCCGAAAACCTCAAACGGCGTAAATATAACAACCTTCTTGGAAGTTATATGTTTGAGCCGTTTGGGGTTGAAACACTAGGGCCATGGGGTCCGAGTGCTCACCTTGTTTTTAAAGACATTTCTAAGCGGCTGGTCGACTCTTCACGTGACCAGAGGGCTGGCCTTTTCTTGGGCCAAAGAATTAGCATTGCCATTCAACGTGGTAATGCTGCTAGCCTTCTGGGCACTTGTCCCATTGTGAGCGATGCGGACGAGTTTTTTGATGCCCTGTGAGTCGTCCATTGTACATAATATATATATATTTTTTAATTTATTTTAAGCTTTGTACATATTTAATTCTTTTAAATGTTGTAAATAAGATGAATAAATTACTAACAAAAAAAGAAAAAGAAAAAAAAAATTTTGATTTACATAATAATAAAAAAAAACAATCGGATTATTTATTCAAATGTGATGCTTAGCTTATTATTACCTAATACTTTGACTACTTACATAATGTTGATCAGTACCTACATTATTTTGCTGAACGAGCATTAGAAGAGGTTTTTGTATCGAGATATTAAAATAAACGTGTTTTGATAACAGCTGAGTTCTCAAAAAAATGCTTAAGATTTAACTTTTAAGTTAATTTAACGGCTAAGTAAAACAAATTTTACAATAAAATTGGTTTAAATGTTTAATTATTTTTATTTTATCTCGCAATACTCATTAAGCACATTATTCATTATTCAGGCACAAACTTGTGCAGCCTTTAGACGAAACTTTAGATTACTTTTATAACTTACTCAGGTGCTTTTAAAATATTACCTTTGCACTAAGTACCTACTAATAATTTAGTAGTTCTTGAGAGTTTGAAATACAACTGAAAATAGTTTTTATTAATTACTGAATAAATAATAAAGTTTAAGACCGAAGTCGACAGAAAAGACCAAAGTAGAATGGCACAAAAATGGCCGACCATGAATGATTTAATTTACTTTCATGATATACTAGCTTTAGCCCGCGACTTCGTCCGTGTTTTTTTACGGATCCCTAATCTGTTGTTAAGGCGCTACCCCGACCAAAAGTTGGTTTTTCTTTGTTATTCAGGGGTTATTAACACATTAACAACGAGAAACAAACTACATCTAAAAGCATATTGTTCAATATCCTATAATCACATTCCACGTTCATATTTTAAAATTATTGAAAACATGGATCTATGTTGCTAAAGTTGACGTGCTATTCATTTGAGTATACATTATTAGATTCACGTTTTATTTTATTGCCTATAAAAAAATAAAAAAATAAAAATTATTTAATTCAGGCAAGACCCATATGAGATAACATAAAATAAAAACACAATAAAATAAAAACACAATGTCAATAAAATTAAAAATAAAACAAATCACAAAATTATCCCTGAATTACAAATTAATGCAAAATACACACAAGTCATTCCCATTATGAAAACATGTCATTGTCAATGTCAATCAATAATTAAGTCAGTGTCTATAAATGTCTGTTACAGCATTGTCGCATAAAGGGGCAGTCAAATCGCTCAGCGATCTTCACCAGGACAGTATTGGAGCTGGCTCGCACCCTGCGCACTAAGGACGCGCACCGCTTGCGCATGGTGGCGTGAAAACAGTCGGTGCGCGCTTCCGCAAACATGCCCGAGGCGCTGCAGAAGCGGGGCAGCCCCAACACCGCCCTGAACGCGTTATTATACTGGACGCGGAGGGCGCTGTAGCTCGCTTGCGTGTAGCGAACCCACAGGCTGCACGTGTAGAGTGAGGTGCAATATGCCTTAAAAAGGGTAAGCTTTACTTGATTGGAACAACGTGCAAACCTGCGGGCAAGCATATTCGCTCTTTTCGACAACGCCCTCCGCTCCCGTTCGATGTCCGCATGATCCTTGAGGTCAGCCGTGACTATATGCCCTAAATATTTAAAATGATCCACTCTGTCTAGGGCAATACCATTGAGAACAACAGGTGGTACATCCTCTAGGCATTTTGCACCGCTGGCTCCAAAGACCATGCATTGACTCTTGCTAACATTATATTTTAGCCCATGCCTCAACGCATACTCCTCACAGACCTGGACAAGCTCCCTTAAACCACATATCGAAGCGCTCAGCAGCACCATGTCGTCAGCATAACTAAGGTTGTTGACACAAACACCGTCAACATGGCAACCGACATGCCGACTGCTGAGCGCGACAATGAGCGCGTCCATGTAGAGGTTAAAAAGAGTTGGCGAGGTCAGTCCGCCCTGCCTCACTCCACACTGTAACTGATACGGTTCCGACATTGCTCCCGCCCATCTAACGCTGTTAACCTGGTGCATGTACCAATACTTGAATATGATTACAAGTTCACGCGGTAGTTTAATACTCTTCAACTTATCCCAAAGGATATCATACGCTACCAGGTCGAAGGCCCTGGACAGGTCGAGGAAACACGCAAAAACAGGAGTTCGACGATCCGTGTAGTACCTGACGGTATGCTTAAGACACAGTATAGCACTTTCTGTAGACAATTGAGGTCTAAAACCAAACTGATTATCGTGCAGATTTATATATTTATCCAACTGTGTGTTAAGCAAACCGTCAAGCACTTTGGCTATGATGGTGGCTAGGGATATAGGCCTGTAGTTCGTCTTATCGGCAAGATCACCGGTTTTATTTTTTACCACAGGCACCACCACAGACTTCATGAGATCCGTCGGCAGGTAAGAGTGGCTCACGCACAGTGAGAAGAACATCGCTAGGACCCTAGAGATATGCGGGCCAGCATATTGCAGGTGTTCAATGCTGAGGCCGTCGTGCCCCGGGGATTTGCCTCTCGACGTATTCTTAATAATTCTATCCACATCTCTAGCGATAAATCTTTCCCCGACGGCCTCGTTTGGCATTTCAGCATCGAAAATCCTACCCGCCGGCCCTAGAGGGGAGTGTATAGTAAAATGGACCCTAAAGACATCCGCAATGTCCTTGGCGTCACTCACTCCATTGACGCTGACAGGAAGCCCCGGCCTAACATTAGCCTTGCTTATGCTTTTCCAGAAACCATGAAAGTCACCCCTGGAATGTTTCTCAGCAAGAGTGTCCATACGCATCTGATCCTCACAATCTTGGCAAGCCTTCAGTCGCGACTTGAACACCCTTCTGCTCTCACACATTCCAGTGTACATGATACCGGACCTAGGCTTACCACATGCTACCCACTCCGTAAACTTAAGCCGAGCCTTCCCGTGAGCCTCTTTGACATGCTCATTCCAACCCACTACGCGCGGACCACTCCCACGCGCCTTCGTGCATCCTCGACCCACCACAGATGCATAGCGAAGGGCAACCACAATGTCAGAGTACAAACCGTCAAGGACACGCCTGTGGCCGTGATTATTACAATAATAGTCCGCACATCTCATACATTCGACAGGAAAATCAATTAAACTCAACCGCTTATGGCACACGTTGGTATAGTTTGCGACCTGTTTCTGAGTTCTTACACCCCATACTATGTTGTTACTAGCACTTGTTTTATGAGGTAACTGTGGTGTCAATAAATTGAAGTTACACTCAAGAATCAGTGGAAAATGGTCAGACCACAAAGTGTCATATTTAATATAAACATTAACAACCGCTCGTTTGGCCGCTTGAGTTACAATACAATGATCTAACCAGCTACAAGACCCGTGAGCCTCACTTATGAAGGTGTAAGCACCCGAATCAGTACTCAGCAAATCAACATCTATACAAGACCAACTCTGTTCACTACAAAAATGTAAAAGTTCATTGAAAAACAATTCAAATAAATCGGCATTGTAATCCCCTAGCATAAAAACTGATTCAATACCGTATTCATCAACAATTGCGCTCACCGTACTTAAGCAATCCGTAAAATCAGGCAGGTTGTCCGCGGCATTGGTTGGCATGTAAATACTCATCACAATCTCCGGTCGATCACTTGTTGTTAACTTAATAGCACAGATACGAGCACTATCACACCGCAACACTGACACTTGTTGAAAAATACTAGTTCTCCACAACAAAGCGACGCCGCCATACGGCCTCCCGCGCAGTATTCCTCCAGACGTGTCGACCGCAGACGTGCCCGTGAATCCGAAACCACTGTCGATCGTACTTAGATATGGTATGTCATCTGGGAGCAACCACGTTTCTTGCAAAGCAATCAGATCACAAGTGTCACATAACTCCCTAATACTATCCATGGAGCGTTTTACGCTTTTACAGTTAAAACTGGCGAAGCTATAAGTACATCTATCCATCACTATATTTATTTTGACCGTGCGCAGACGATAGTCCACTCGTATGCCAGCGTTTAAAATATATAAACCGTCTAAATATGATACCCTTAGGCCATATGTTTTCATCCAAGGACAAGGATACTTTCGATTCAGACACTAAGAATTTGTATGCCTTGTGCCCTTTTTCTTTCTCCATACCTATTCTTTCGATCACTACAGTTTCCTGCGTCTTACTGCGAATATATTTAATTATGTCGTCCTCTGTCGTTTCACAGTGAATATTCGTTATAAATATCGGTACTTTCTTATCAGCAGCTTTGAACGTACAATTCTGATCTCTCGCTACACCTGATTTTCCTAGGTAACGATAATTCGATTTCTTATGATACGTCACCTTGCGCCACCCTCCATCACCTTAGAAGCTGTTTCGTTCGCGGCGCACAATACATCTGAGTGCGACTGTCTCATTAAACAGCTGTTATTGTCGCTAGCGTTGTCAGTGCCAGTCAGCTGACATTCCGGTACTTGTTTAGTTGGGCTCGAACACGCTGACGTCACCGCCACAGTACCCGCCACCACCGAGTAACTTGTCACACCCGCTTCGCCCGCTATCACCGCTGCCGCTGGCCGTTGTTCGGTACATGACTCACAGTCGATTTGTTTTCCTTCTACCCGCTCAATTGCTCGATATTTGGGCGTGTTTTTATTTGAATCACTATCGTTACTGTTGAGTGAATCGTGTAGACAGGATAACCCGACAGAATCACTATCTAATAACCCGGCACCACGTTTTACGCTCACATTAGACACGGATGTAGGGGGTAGTGGGTTGACCTTTGATTGAATGACTTCAGCTTTCATTGCACTTAGATGATCCAGTGTAGCATACGTAGACTTTATTTCATCAATTGATGATTGCATTCGCACGAGATCCTTCAGAAGCTTTGTACAATCCAGATGGTCAAAGGTAATGGGTGGTAACTTTTCCAGTTGCCGTGCCACGAACACTGGAAGTTCGTCTGGATGCGTTTTAAATACTTTCATAATATCAGCCAGATCTCGCTCCTCCTTGCCTTTATTTTTACGGACAATTTTTCGCAAGTCACTCCGCAACGAATCGAACAAAAGCGACTTCGACTTTTTAATTTCTGCACTGGTGAATGCCGACGTACAAATTTGCACCAGCGTCACTTCATCAATCACCGACACTTTATTTTGAATATAAGATAACATCTCGTCGATTACGATGTTACACGAATTACACTTTATAACGTCCGTCATTTTAAATTCGATAATTAGCGCTGTCGAGGATACGCGCCTGTCTCGGTTGATTGCGAGAGCGAAACTGACCGAAACCTATGATCGTTTCTCTTTTTTTATAACAAAAAAGCCAAAAATTGTGTGAATCTCGATTCTGCAGCAAAGAGGAAATGTACGGTCAAGGTTATTTGGACAAGAAAAATGAGGTTCTCAGTTCGACCCATTTGTATGTATGTATGTATGTATGTTTGTACATATGTATGTTTGTCCGCGTTTATCTCCCGTTCGGCTAAACCGATTTTGATACGGTTTTCAGAAAAGTGTTTGTTACATTATGGAGAAGGTTTGAGTATACATCAATTAGAATTTTTTTTTGCGCTTTTTGAAAAAATCAACAAAAACCAAAAAAAAAAATTCAGTGTGTACTTATGTACGCGCGTGAGAAGTTATACTTCTTCGAGTCACAAAATAGCAACGAAGGCAGTAAGTAGTTCAGCATGTACGTCAGAGATGGCGTTGTTTACAATTACTCCCGTGAGAATTTTGTGTGACGCTGTGCGCGCGCATCGTAAAATTTCACTCTCATCATTTTTTCATAACGCGCCTAAAGAAGTATAACTTCAATAACTTCAATAGAAAAAAAAGAAAACGTTTTCGTTTCTTCCATCTTTGGAGGACTTTCAATCTCTGTTTCAACTGTGTTGCCGTTTCTTAATGAACTTGGGCAATAAGGAGGCACTAAAAAGTGTAAAGTTGGTTCAAAAAAAAGGAGGTTCTAAGTTCGACCCGTATGTTTGTATGTATGTTTGTCCACGATTATCTCCCGTATGGCTGAACCGATTTTGATGTGGTTTTCAGAAAAGTGTTTGTTACATTTTGGATAAGGTTTTAGTATATATACAACAAACAGACATTTATTCAGCGCTTTTTGAAAAAAAACAACAAAAAACCGAGAAGACTTTTTCGTTTCTTCCATCTTTCCATCTTTGGAGGACTTTCAATCTCTGTTTTTACTGTGTTGGTTTGGGTGATAAGGATGCACTAAAAAGTGGAACATTTTTAGTGCATCCTTATCACCCAAACAAACCCTTTGTTCTGTTTGTTGTTTTGTATTGCCACCGACTTACAAAAGTAACGTCATGGTGTGTTCTGTGCTAAAGTTATTTATCACATTTTAGTTTTTTTTCAAGGCGGTTCTTTTTTTTCTAAAAAGTTTTTATTTTCCACTTTTTAGTTTATCATGTATTTTTGTGTGTTCTTGTCCTGGCGGGCGATTAAATGCTTTTCTTCTTCTTCTTTGATAACTTTATTGTAAGACAGGTAAATTGTACATGACATTGACACTAGCTAATGATTTTCTCATGCACTTGTATAGGTTACATAACGGTCACCCAAAATACATTACAACAAAAGATACCCGTACCCGTAAACGTATAGCTAAGTCCAATGAGTCCAAACTAACTTTGCACCGAAGTATTTTCGACTATGATATTAAATTCATCAGATGGTGTCTAAAATACAAAGTCGCAGCGCCCGGAGCAGATGGCGGCCTTCCGTAATAGACACTTCCTTACTTGCATCTTGCTAGTTTGCACAAAATTTGTGAATTAATGAAGGCATAGTCGACTGCAAAGTTTTGTATTAAATATTAGATTGGTTACTACAGGATATTGAGAGTTTAAAATGAGATGAAAAGTGGAAAACTATATAGAGTTTTTTAGGACTCATACCCAAACGTGACTCTATTACTAAGACGCTGCTGTCTGTCCGTCTGTCTGACAGAGGGTACCGTTATAGGTAGATACTAGATATTGATGTGAAACATCTATAGCCGCACGTAAAACCGATTTCTGGCGTGGCGACGCATGCCGTGGCGACGCGTCGCCACGCTATATGATGGTATATATATACAGTCTATATGCAGTAGTGTGTACGGTGTGGCGACGCGTCGCCATGCGCAATCAACTGTGCGATTACTGAAGTCACTGATTAAACGAACTAAGTAGTCACGATTTGAAATAAATTCGTAAATTTTTGTATTTAATGAAAATAAATGTTTATTCAATAAATAGTCATCGTTATCTGGAAAAAAATCGTAATATTTTATTTTATCATTATGACATATTTAGTTCCTATCACAATCTGTTCTTTTCTGCATATTACTTTTACAAAATAATGTCGATGTTTCACATCTGCCAGGCGACCCGTGACGGCTCATTTTTTTTTATTTAAAAGACGATGATGGTGATGATTGTGATGATGCCATCCATCTAGCCAATTTTTGCCACAGCGACTGCAACTGGAACTTCTCCCCATGGTGGTTGGCTTAGATGGTGGTTGGTCAGTCGGGGGTTGCGGAAGTATCTCCAGTTCCCGCGACACCCGATGTAGGTGTGAGATGGAACGCCGGGGTGGTTTTTAGTCAGTGATAGTCTGACAGATCCCTTTGTCTGACACAGGGCGGAGAACATCTAAGAGGATTTTCCACCCCAGAACAAAAAAAAAGATGGTGGTTGGTGGATGGTGGTGGTTGGTAGTTTGTTTAATAAAATATTGAATGGTCAATACTGAGTGTACTATCTGTAAGTGGCAACTCAAAAAACATACTTCCATAATAGGATCAGTTTTAAACGGTGCGCACAGAATACTTCACCTCTTTAGTTTGATGTTATTTGTTCCATCAAAAGGATTAAAGGATTAATTAATACCGAAGGTTTATGAAATGTTAAAATAAAGTGTTATTTTAATTCTACCCTGACTTATTGAAAAGTAATTTTAATTGGCTGTAGATCCAAAACGAACCAAGTCACTTTAAAATCAGTGGCTTCCGGTTTGTAAAGTAATTGTACTGATAGTCTGATATTTAACGTTGATTAATTTAAAATATATACTTTGTATTTGAATTTGGATGTAAGTACGTTGAACTGTATGTCTATTCTCTTACAATCTCCCTCGGTGAACACCTAGGTGAAGTGAGCTGTCATCTGTCCGGATGCTGGAGATTTACAAAGCACTACAATCGGATGACAGCTCACTTCACCTAGGTGTTCACCGAGGGAGATCGTAACAGAATGGCACTGTTGTTATTGATGGATAGTATAGTGTGAAAAGTTTACTACAATATAACATTAGCACAGTAAAAATATTAGTACTACCGTACAGTAGCGACATGACGCACACACACACGTACCTGTAGTCTGTTATTTTAGTAGTAGTGTAGGCAATTATATCGTTTCGTTTTTATGGTGTGTTGAATTCTTTTTTAGGGTTTCGTACCCCAAAAGGAAAAAAACGGAACCCTTATAGGATCACTTTGTTGTCTGTCTGTGTGTCTGTCTGTCCGTCTGTCTGTCAAGAAATTAAAACCATAATTACTTAAGTTCACGGTCCCTTTAAGCAGTGAAAAAATCATACTTCTAAGTTGACATGAAAAAAAGATACGGCCGTTTATGTCGCAAAAACGTATATTTCCACACTCTTAAGGGAATCGAAATTTATAGGGTACTTTCCGTCGACCTAGAACTATGAAATTTGGCAAGTAATATTGTCTTTTACTATTTAAAATACAGGGAAAAGTCTAAAAACTTTACATTTGTAGGTAATTAAATCATAAAAAATATATTCTTTTATATAACGAGTTTTGTCCACGATTTGGTCCGTGTGAATGTCGGTTATCGCGGATGCAGACGAAGTTCCGGATTAAAAAGTACCCTATGTGCTTTCCCAGGGTTCAAGCATTTTCATACCAAATTTCATCAAAATCGGCTCAGCCGTTTCATCGTGGAAGCGTAACAGACAGAGTTCCTATCTCATTTATAATATTAGTATGGATATGTACCTACAAATTTGTACGGAACCCTCGGACAAGCCCGCCATACTATTCCCAAACCGCTGCAACTCCTGTAAGCCAGAATCAACAGTGACGACCACCTGAAAAGCGCCGAAGCAAGCTCGACGAGTCCCGAAGAAACGATTCAACTGTCTTGGATCCCGCAACGAAATTAATCAGAAAAGAATAGCGGTTGTGTGAGATAAGGCGTTGTCCTAGGTGAGCGACCGAACGCGATGCGATGCGACATAATGCGACCAATACTTCACGCGACGGTACCGTGTGTGCTACGTAGTAGGTTGGTAGGTAGTCATTGTACTTATTTAGAAAGAAATAAGTTTGGAGAGTTTCATTATTTATATCTGAAACTAAATCCACGTTTACTTAAACAGTATTGTGACTAATTTCCAAGCACTTTCGATTATATTATTGCAGCGGTTATACCTATTATTTAACTATCAATAACCTATTTTCAAAAACCTATTTCTATTGAGGAGAGGAGAGGTTGTGACTTTACTTTAACTTGCAGGTAAGACACCAAAAAGGACTCAATAATTGAATATTTTTAAAGCAAAACATTTTGTCACCCAATTTAAAGGCACGTCAAGAAAACAATCTCAAATATATTTCTTTTCAATCAACTCTAAAGTCTGACAATTTCCTGAGACAAAATGAAAGTCAACGTTTTTCATGTTTTCATTATCACGTATTCAATTTTGATGATACGAGGCTTTGGAGGCCTCGTAAACACATCACCTGAGGAATATCAAAGAAGAACGCAGTGTGTGAAATAAATGGTGAGGCACAATCAACCGTAAGCGTTTCAGAGCGTTTGGATCCAACATTCAGGATGGTTATTATGCAGAAAAAGAGGAGAAGGTTAACGTAATTAATGAGTTTTTAAATAAAGTTACTTAATTATACTCTTGGCTTGCTGCCGTTAGTCTAACGGTCACAAGAGTGTCAGTCTGTGTTCGATTCTAAGGTTGGACAAAGTTTCAGAAGTCTAGGAATTTCTCGGCAGCATCCCAGAATTTGGATGTTGGTCATGTCAACCGTTAGATGCTTTCTGCTGGTATAGGCCACCCCCAAGGAGGGGTTCAGCCGTAATCGCCATGTTGGCGATCGCCGTAGGTGTTATGGTCAGAAGGACGCTACTGCCCATCCTCTGGTCAATATCCCTCTGTCAACTTCTGCGATACCCACGGGTAGAGTGGAGTGGTGTTATTCGCGGCCGGCACCTTACGGCACTTAGAAGTTGGTGGTGTGATGTATTGCCGTCCAATCGGATTGTGGTGCACTATAATATCTTCTGCATACTTAGGTCGTCTCTAGGCCTACTGTTTGTAAAGCGTGGAAATCAAAGAAAACATGATGAATTATAATTAGCCTGGTACCCCAATAATGAAAAATCAAATCAAAGGTTTATTTGTGGGAATAATGTTATCAATGAACCGGTTTAGTCCTTCTGCAATTCGCCTGCCAAACAATACGCCCGGAGCATTCGCCTAAACGATTCCAAAGATTTCGCGCGGCTGGCCCGAAATTGCTACATTATAACATAACAGCATTGGAACAGATAATGCAACACAATAGAATGTTGTACACAAATTGATGGTCTATTGAATCATACGTAGGTACTCTTTGATTTATCTATAATGAGTTGAGTTTACATAATGGGGTTGTATGTTTACATGTTGCTGTGATAATCCTTCCTACTACTTATTATGAACGTGGAAGTTTGTTGAATGGATGGATGGACTGATGGAGGTTTCTAACTTGTCCACGATTAAACGGCTCAATGGAACAAGCTGGGCATCTTGATCTAGCTTAACATATCTCTTCTTCTCTTCTAAAGGTCTATCCACACATATCAGGGCCGTGCCCGGAACGTGACAGGGCCGTGGCCGTGCTAAAGGCTGGGCCAGACTGTTATAAACAAGCTTCCAACAGGGGTCACCTTGGTGGGAGGCTTGTGGAGCCCACGGTTGGTGTTTGTGTCCACACTGGTTTACAACAAGGCTCCCACCTGTGTGTTGTCGACTCTTTGCTTACAACGGCGGTATCCACACGCGGTTTACAACGCGTCCGTCCACAGAGGTTGTTGAAGGTCAAACGAATTTTTGTTGCAAACAAGTGTTACACTGTTGTAAACCGCCGGTGGAGACTGAGGTGGAGGGCTTGTTTACAGTCAGTCTGGCCGGGGTTTAAGACCGTGTATTATTCGGGTCCCGTCAGGGTTGCGTCAGGGACTATTTGTTCACTCACGTCAGTGATGTTACTGCACCGTGGACAGGCCTCGATCTTCCATCTGTACCTCTCAGTCACCATTCATCAGTTATATATGCGTACCGCTTCTATTATTAACTCGTCATTCATTTTTTTTTGAATTAGCGCAACGTGGTTGGAAAATATCGCCAGTGCCCGGACACGGACGTGTGTGAACGAGTTCATATAAAATGTGCATGGCGAGCACATTCTGCCACAGGGATCTTGGTGGCAGATTTGATAAAATCTGTCATGCGCGTCAATCACGCGGTCTCGCGGTCTCTACCCTTCCATGAATCACCAGACGCTCAAAGGAATCATTGTTGCGGGTAACGTGTCCAAATAATCTGAGGATTCGTAATTGCACGACGGCCTTTGTATAATTTTGAGTTAGTCCGATGAGCGGTTCAGCTTATTCTGAGCATGCGTCTCCAACATCGCATTTCCAGGGCAGCATAACATATAAGATTTCCTTTTTCCTGTTTTTTTTTGTTCCTGTGGGATAATTTTGGACTTTTGCTTAATGGTGGAGCCTAGGCAGACAATGTAGTGGGCAAAGGTTAGGGTTGTACGAAGTAAACTGCGCAGTTTAGGGGTTGTTATATCAATATCATGTATTATAAATGGCTGTACCTATGTCCCCCACCTCAGTTCAGTCGCATTAAAACCACATTCAAGCAAGCACGTATTTTCTATTCGTAATTCCTGCTAAGCAAACACCAACCTTAATATCATAACAGGGGTGTCTAAATTTTTTATTTGGTAGTGAGTTTTTGTTTTAACCTTCTGACCGCCACAGTCATGTATTGATGACAAACCAATGTGCTCAGTACGCTACGGTCATGACTACATGACACACTTCTACACTTAATTCCATAGAGTATCTAGGTAACTTAGTTTGGCGTCGAGGGCATTTTTTCTTTTTCAACGTGGCGGTCAAACAGTTAACAATGTTAGTACTTGTAATCAGTATGATACCATTACTTTGTTTATTTAAATATTTAATCCACAAGATGCCAGAGCGTTTACTCTTACGCTTTTCTCTCTTCGTTGAAGAGCTCACTCAAGCGAAGACACAAAAACGCCAGAGTAAAAAAGCAGACACTTTTTTTGGCTTATTTTACGCCCCCTTGTGTAAACTCACTCATGCAGCTTCCGACGAATTTAAGGCAAACCCATTGTTTGTAAAACTTCGCTTTGAATGATTTTGGAACATACATATTTTGTATTTTAAGAAAAATGAAAGATGCAAAGAATACGTTATTAACAAGACCGGTGAGTTGCACAAAACCAACATCAGTTTAACGGAGACTTTAAATTCATGCCATCATTTTGTATCAAAAAGAAAGTGACAGCATCAAATTAAAGTCTTCGTCAACTAATGTTGCTTACGTGCAACTCACCGTAAGACTGCTAATAAACTGAAAACACCTGAAAACTATCTCCTATCAGAGAAGCTACAGTTTACAAAAAGTAAACATATGAACACTGTACACAAACGTAGATTGATGGGTGTTCCATCTCCCATTATAGTTTCGATATTGGCTGGCGAACACCGTCTAAGTTTGATGTGAAACCGTGCCGAAGTATCGGTACAAGTTCTATACAACACCGCAGAATATGGAGTATATCACTTAGTTCATGATAAGTACTGAATTTATAACAATCAGGGCGTAAAAACACACATCATGTCGTAACCGTACCGTACCCATTAAACTTAGTAATGGCGCCGTCTCCCTTGTTCACAAACAAAACTAAAATTAGACAATTGGCATCTCTTATTGCCAGGCAGCTAAAGAAAAGGATGGCGACAGATAAGAACTAAGTTAGAGATGTCAAATTGTTTTTTTTTTTGAAGTACGCCATGTTTATCAATACGTTTTGAAATGACAACTTTCATTGTATGAACATTTTAGATCAACTGAAATTGACAGCTCAGATATAAATAGCTTGAAAATAAGTTTAGCAGTATTTTTTGCTCAATATTGGTGCCAATCCTGTTGTTCACAGTAGAATTGGCACCAATATTGAGCAAAAATGATTGTTGGGAAACGACTTTTTTTATGTGTAATTTACTACTATTTTTTGGTAGAATGTAACGCACGCAAAATATTTTACGTTTGGTCGCATGCAACAGTAGGTACGAGGGTCGTGGGAGTTTTGAAACATGTTTTCATTCGTAAAATAAAGTTGCAACAATGACCTTCAGTATCGCTGTAACCTAAACATTTCCAAATATGGTGCAAAACAAAAGAAAGATCACATTGCATTGATGGAAAGGGCATTAAGTATCTGTCTTTTTACAGTCGTTATAAGAGCATTTTTCCATACCTACACTATGCATACGAGGCTACGGGATGATTTAACTACGACGTGCTTTGATAACTTGGGTTAAGTTTATATGCAAGCTGCGCTAAACGTAAGAAGTTTGTACGTTTTTGTCATCAGTTTACATTACGCCTTTCAAAAGCAAGAAAAGTGCGTCAATTTGGTACACTTGAGACATTTCGACTTTGTTTCTGGGATGTCAACGCATCTACTAGGACTTCATAGCATCAGATTGACTGTCAGAGGAGGAGTACGAGTACTTGGCGTTTCGACTAGTCCATTTAGGAAAAACTGTCACAAGGAGGTACTATGTAGAGTCTTACTTGTTGACCGCTATTTTGTTTACAATGAAGGCACACATAGGAACACTCTGTCCACTGACTTAATCGTTTTTTGACCGCTGCAACTAGTGAACAATATTTATGTTTTTGTAAAAACTGATACGCATAACTGTATTATTATATAATGTCTGTAAGAGGTCATAAATAAGATAATCCAACAAGATAGGGCAGTTTATATATTTATTTTATAACGCATTTTTAACGAATAATTTCATTCTAATGCAGCTGTCAAAAAACCAATAACCCAATGGACAGGGTATAGGTACTGTTTCTTATGTACAGGTCGAGCGTAAAAGATCAAATATAAAAGAATATAATTGAGAACACCAATACACTAACGTAAAAGAATAACTGCGTATAATTTCTAGTAGTTACATCTCCCGGTCCTCACAGTGTCTTGCGTAGCTTGCAATGATGACAATTGCTGTCACCTGACGCTGCTCACCAAGACAGTCCACTAACGTTATATGTTATAACGTATTGCTCAAAATCCAATCCTGAACTGTTCTATAATATTGGGCAGCCACATACCTAGATCAGTGTTCGATAAATAATGATAGCTTTGCCCCTTTTCACTCTAATAGTGTCACGTAGTACACATCTACGCCTCTAGATTACAGACTGCGCAGTCTTTTTATATTCAATTTATTTTTGACACTCGATTTATTCGGTTATTCGATTTTCTTCGATAACCAATTAAATACTACCATAATAATAACTTTAGCAGTAAGTAGTTATTCATTTGATAACAACATTTAAAAGAAGATATGTAGTTGAGTTTTTTGTGAAGGAGAGCTCGTGGCTAAGTAAAAGACGTACGGATCGATCGGTTAAGGTTAAGCTACGCTTACCGCAGTCGGTCTGTGGATGGGTGAATGTCCATTTCATACTGAGTTCTACTGTGCCTCGGAAAGCACGTAAATGAGTTGGTTGGTTGGTTGGTTGGTTGATAACTTACTCATTGACCAAAATTTGACTCCATTACATTTGTAACTTCATCACTCGGAAAATATGTATATAGGACTACAGATAAAAAAAACATTTACCTACAAATTAATTCAACCAAATGATTTGTTAATACACACTGATTGGTACTAACACGCCTGAATAAAAAGTAAATAAGACTTTCGCCGAAAATGTCACATTAAAAGTATCGGGTAAATATTTTCACGTTTCATTTTATCAGTTATGGCTGACACTGAGGACATTATCCGGAATTTTACAGTTAATATACAATTTATTTATACAGCTTGTGGTAGAGACTGGTTAAGATTCCTATAGTTTACTTTGTGAATTGTAGTGTAAGGAACGGGTGAATTACTGTAGGTACTTACCCACTTAAACCCCGGCCAGACTGTTGTAAATAAGCCCATCGGTCTCCACCGGCGGTTTACAACAGTGTAAACACTTGTTTGCAACAAAAATCAACAAACCTTCAACAACCTCTGTGGACGGACGCGCGTTGTAAACCGCGTGTGGATACCGCTGTTGTAAACAAAGAGTCGACAACACTCTGAGGTGGGAGCCTTGTTGTAAACCAATGTGGACGCAAACACCAACCGTGGGCTCCACAAGCCTCCCACCAAGTTGACCCCTTTTGGAAGCTTGTTTAAAACAGTCTGGCCCGGCCTTTAACTCCACCTGTAAATAAATAAATCACGTGAGAATTTCGTTAGCTCAAAAACATTTATAAATACTATATTATGTTAGTATAGTCACTCCATGTAAAACACTGGTATTCAGCTGCATCCGGTTAGACTGGAAGACGACCCCAATATAGTTGGAAAAAGGCTAGGCGGATGATGATGATTATAAAGCGGAAAATTTTGTCCTTATGTAGGAAGTAGTCTCCGATACTACTCATCTGTTTTCAGAAATTAAATAGTTATGCCTATAGGCAATATTGCATTAAAAAAAAAATATTAAGAAAATTCACGCCGACGATGTCGTAGGCAATATGCTTGTTTTAAATAAACTGGCAACCATTTACAGGCGCTCTTGAGTTATCAAGGAGACCATCAACCAGAAAGTTGTAGTTAAGGGGCTATTAACGACTTTTACAGATTTTGAACTGACAATCACGTCAAAATGTAGTGTGTAGTGTAAATCATTTGAAAAAAATATGTGTTAAACCAGAACCTTTTCTTTATCATTTAGTATGTGAATATTTTTGATTATATTCATATTAAATAGTTTAATTAACTCGTGAAGTTGTGTCTGACGCGGACAAAACATTGACAATCACACAAAATCTACCAGGTATAATTAAACGAAACTTCCACCATCTTACAGACAGTTTTATTATCTATCTTTTAGTATACGCCTTTTTTTAATTTTGAAAGAATACTACTTTTATTTAATTTTATGGACTAAACTTTGAGAGTTTTGGACGCAAAACTGATGCAGAACGGACGCAGTCTGCGTCCAAAACTTTCAAAATATTGTCGAAAAAATTAAATAAAAGTAGTATTCTTTCAAAATTAAAAAAAAGGCGTATACTAAAAGATAGATAATAAAATTGTCTGTAAGATAGTGTAAGTTTCGGATAATTATACCTGGTAGATTTTGTGTGATTGTCAATGTTTTGTCCGCGTCAGACACAACTTCACGAGTTTATTAAACTATTTAATATGAACTTAATCAAAAATAGTCACTTTCTATATGATAATAGAATGTTCTAGTTTAACATATATTTTTTTCAAATCATTTACACTGCACATTTTGACGTGATTGTCAGTTTAAAATCTGTAAAAGTCGTTTAATAGCCCCTTAATGGTCTAATTGAAATAAATTATATAATTTGAAATCATGTATGGTAAAAAATGGGCAAGGAACTCCATACTTAGGGACAAAGTTCAGGACTACGAGTACCTATGTTGCAGTAAAAGTAGGTACTCTTACAGCAACATAGGTACTCGTAGTCCTGAACTTTGTTGAATTTATCTCTTATTTTACATTCACGGCTACTGGTTAAAACTGTTAGTTCAAGAAATGAATCTAGAAAATTTTTATATTAAAATCGGGATCACAAAACTAACAGAAAAAATTCCTAATCAACCCCAATTAAATAAAAGACCGATCTAATAAACCCTGTTAAATGTTTCGATTTGAACGTCTACCAAATCGTACAAATTAGGACCCTTGTTGGTCACCGGTAGGTACACACTAACACCATTTAACCAACATACAAATTAAATCGACGGTACAAAGCAACTGTCAAATGCTTACCAAAACAAAGGACAAGCCATAGAGTAAAAATATCTAGAAGCGACACCAATGCTTTCAACAATATATGCCTACGTGTCAATGGCAATGACAAAATTACGTTCTCGAGTGGCGACTACAAACCGGAAGATATAGCGTTGGTCCCATAAGATAGACCAATTTACGACATCCTCAAGGTCGCGGGTACAGTTCTATTCAAACTTAATGGCGGCTGTGAAGTGAGCGGTTGGCTCCTCACCCCCGCTGTCACGTGAAATTGTTACTGCGCAGCCACTCGCCTCGTGTTCAGAGCCGCCATTAAGTTTGAATCGTATTGTAACCGGTGGATGCAACCGGCAGGTTGCTGCTCGCTGTGACGTACTATGGGGGAGGCCTTTGCTCAACAGTGGACGTCTTCTGGCTGATGATGATGAATATATTACACAAAACGTTTAACACAGTCAAGATTGTATCATCAGTTGTTGTTTAGCAAATGATCATCGGCAAAATGTACAACCCTATTTTTGCTTGGGCGTCCAAAAACTAAGTGTTGGTTGGGGGATTAGTAGGAGATTATTGCGGTGGTAAGGAAAATATATGAGTTTTGATACTTTTACCCCTTTTACTTGTGTCCGGGCTAGAATAGCACCCCCCCATTTAATCCCGAGGGTGTCGTCGAAGGCGACTAACGGAAAATCCGGAAGTCGGGCAGCCGCGACTTCTAGTATACGTAGTGTTATGTACTTAACAACTTCACTGCGATTCCCAAGACGCCTGCCAAGCGTGGGGATTATGGCAACTCCCCCCCTCACTTATGGGGGAGGCCTTTCAACAGTGGACGTCTTCAGGCTGATAATGATGATATGTTGTGTCAGTTCTACAATATATCTAATTCTATGGACTACACGACCTGGGTATTTAAACAGTGAACATGTTAAAAAGCTGTGGCAGGTTACAAGGGTTGGGGAATTCCCGGAGG
The DNA here is from genome assembly GCA_947361185.1 of Charanyca ferruginea. NCBI lineage: Eukaryota > Metazoa > Arthropoda > Insecta > Lepidoptera > Noctuidae > Charanyca > Charanyca ferruginea. The sequence goes on along the minus strand of OX376077.1, from coordinate 13,778,106 downwards.
CGACAGCGAGATGGGGGTTGGTTGACAGTTGTAGTCACATGTCCGGAGACCGAAAATAGACCTATTTGGACTTGTTTTAAAATTTACTTGGGTATTAATATTATGACTGTGTAGGAATTTTGTTGAGAAAATGAAATCAGATCATTTGTTGTGAACTGTGATTTAGGAAAATTCAGTTCTTGTTGGGACCAAGTAGTCCTGACAAGGAAAATGTTACTGTTTAAATAAGTTGTATTACAGAAGGTATAATTTACATACGTGTGTGTTGCTTACATTCATCCAATGGTAGTTACGTCCTTTACCAACTTAGCTGACAGAGTAGACCAATATTTTTACCAGGACATGTTCATTAATTTAATCGTATAGCTACATCTACAAGAGACGAATAAGAAACATAATTTTCTTTTAGGGTTCAGCCACAGTTGGGTTAAAAAAGAACTGGCAAGTACTAGTAGGATTTTCATAAAAAGAGTTACGTACTACCGTACAATATTTGACGCTGTATAAAATAAACCCGTTTCTTGTACGGGAGCCCCTTTAATTTTTCAATTTATGTTATTTGTTATTTTTTATATTCAAATGTCGTAGCAGCTTTAGTAACACACTGAAATAAATAAATAAATTTAAATAGTTTATTTTATAACCATGTTGTATCTTTGAGATCGAAGACTCCTATTTTAAGCAAAAAATGCCTGTATTAGGCATTGAACATTTTATTTCATTAGCACATACAAATCTTAAAAATCAAAATAATATTGAACTAAATTACTTACGTAGTAATAATACCTCAGTGGTATTAGGAGACTCCGCTCTTGCATAAACAAAAACAAGGAGATTTGAGTGAACGTGTGAGGGTGTGAGTGCGTGTGTGCGTGCAGACTCTGTATCTTGTGTAAATGATAATGCCAGATCCTGCCCCACCTATTTACAGAAAATGTAATTTAATAAAATAATTGTAATGATCATAGAATCTTATTATAATAAATTGTTTTGCTTTAGAACTTGCCATTTTGCGAACTTGCGTTCTTGATTTGTTTCCACGAGATAGGCTCTAGTGTGGAGTTGTGTGGAGTTCATTAGCAAATTGCTTCCTTTGTGTCTTATATTTGTTTTTTTTTTTGAGAACCTAATTGATAATGTAGACTATTGTAGATTATAAGGAAATGTAAAGAACTTTTTTGTTGGCAAATGAACAACATTATTATTACTTGCGGATTACAAATCAATGCTAAAAGGAATGCAAATACAGTTTTTTGATTTAAACAGAAACGGCAAGTTCTGCAGCCATTAAAACTAATGTTTAGTTATCAGCAATTAATAAGCAGTAAGATGCTACATATTGCAAGCTTGTACATGACTTTTATTGAGTGGGGCAAAGTTCTATAGAGTTTCTGGCATTGTCCTTTCAAGTCTACCTACTACGGTTAAAAATATACAGCCCGTGATAGAGGCATGGACAGAGAGACCGCGGAGTTTCAGTAATACGACCCCGGCAACCCTAAAAAAACAAAGATCCTCAGCAAAACAGGTATCAACTTGTCCATTATTCAACACACACTTCCACTCAATCATGATCTACACCTACATTAAGCCTACGACGTATTATTCATCAGCGTTAGACGGACTCAGGTAATCGAATCAAACTAAACAGAGTCGTAATCCAATACTCCCAGTGGTACGCAATCATGTGGCAGGAATTACGTGTGCGAGCGTCTGGGAGCTGATAAGTATACGTAGTGTTATGTAAGACTAAAACTAGGTTCTGCACGCGGCTTCGTCCAGATAAGAAGTATACCATACAACATTTCTGAAAAAAGAGTACCGGCTTCATAAAAAAAAAACAAAAAAAAGTGATAAATAACTTTAGCACAAAACATTAGTTTCGGAAGTTATTTATCACTTTTTTAGTTTTTTTTTTGAAGGCGGTTCTCTTTTTCCGAAAAGTTTTTATTTTCCACTTTTTAGTGCCTCCTTATCACCCAAATCCATTAAGGAACGGCAACACAGTTAAAACAGAGATTGAAAGTCCTCCAAAGATGGAAAGATGGAAGAAACGAAAATGTCTTCGCGATTTTTGTTGCTTTTTTCAAAAAGCGCTGAATAACGGTTTGTTGTATACTAAAACCGTCTCCAAAATGTAACAAACATTTTTCTGAAAACCGCATCAACATCGGTTCAGCCAAACGGGAGTTAATCGCAGACAAACATACATACATACATACAAACATACGGGTCGAACTGAGGACCTCCTGTTTTTTTGAAGTAGGGTGAAAACAAATCCTATGGCACTCAAGAAAAGTAAAAGAAATATTTCACTGATGGAAAGTCCAGCCTTAAAGGGGTATCACCCAGTAATTGGGTTATGGAGGTCAGATAGGCAATCGCTCCATGTAAAACACTGGTATTCAGCTAAATCCGATTAGACTGGAATTCGACCCCAACATAGTTGGGAAAAGGCAAGGCAGATGATGATTTCACTGATAAAAAACTAAAACCTAGGTCTTTCAAGCGTGACGTTGCGAGTTCGATACCGTGTAAGTGTAACCAATGTGACATTTCCAATTTATATACGTATAGTTGTATAACTGTAAACTGTAAATGCAAAATATTGTACACATTTATTTTTAAAAGAGTAAGTATGGAGTTTCTTGCCCATTCTACTCCATACGAAACTACCTTTTGGAGTGGGCAACTAGAATCAACTTTATATTTTTTTATTATGACGTTCAAAAGTGCCATTTTAATGGTCTAATTGAAATAAATGATATGACTTTGACTTTGACTTTATGGATTATTAACCGACTTCAAAAAAAGGGAGGTTCTCACTTCGACCCGTATGTTTGTATGTATGTTTGTCCGAGATTATCTCCTGTTTGGCTGAACCGATTTTGATGCGGTTTTCAGAAAAGTGTTTGTTACATTCTGGAGAAGGTTTTAGTATATAACAACTAGAAATTTTCTCTTAATTTTATATTGGATATTACTGACATTGGTGTAGGAAAACAGCGTGAGGAAACTGACTTAAGATATGAATCTGAAATCGAAAATTCCGCCTTGTGCAAGTATGGTGATCAGTGCTCGTATCTTCTGAGTATGTGAAGAGTTTGTTTGTTTGTCCTGCAGTGGGACAGTTGTAGAAGTTTTAGTTACAAAATGAAATGCTTTAGGATGTCGTGTTTGAAATTTCAACAATCAAATCATGATGTTAAGGTATATTTTGTCTCGTCACATGAAAATCCCTTGCCTTGTTGTACCGTCGGCGTAGGGCCTAAGTAACATTTGGCAAAAAATATGTCGGGACATGTAATTTTTCAGTCAGACCCTGAGATTTATAAGCAGTATGCGTATTGCTTACGTTCAGCAGTGGACGGCAATCGGCTGATATACTGATGATGATAATGCGTAGTTAATCATTATTGTGTTTTCCAGTGTTTATTTATTTATTTATACTTCATGCACAAAGGTACAAAGGCGGACTTGATGCCTTAGGCATAATCTACCAGTCAAACAAGGGTGGTGAAGAGATAACATGGCAGGTGCATTACAAAAAGTAATATTTAAAAAGTAAAAAAAAAAAAAAAAATTTAAACAACACATACTTACATAATTATATCCTGGAATACATATATATCGAAGTAAATATATACATACCCATATTATATATATATATATATATTATATTAATAAAAGAAAAGGGGTTTATGAGACGACTCTGCTCATTTGTGCTGAAAATAAATTCGCAATTTCCGCTTAAGGGCGCGTATTCGATGTAGTGCAACTCAAAATCAAAACGATCGCTAGAACGCCGTAGCAGCATTGACACACACTAGTACAATACATTGGTCTGTTTGTGTGCATCAAAAAAAAAATACGCACGAAATAAGCAAGAATCATTGAAATTGATCGGCAAACGACAGCGCGCGATGTTTTACAGTAATTGTCTAAATTAAATGAGTTCGTATAACGGACTGAAAAATATTCTGTATATTAAACATAACCTTTATTTTCATAAAATAAATATATCAGTTATGTTTTTATTTAAATACTGGTGAAAAAAAATGGTTAAAGTGTATTGAAGAACTGAGTGAGTGAACTTTTTCAACATTGTTTTTTAATACATAATAGTAATATTTTCGTAATTTTGGCTCTGTAATACACTTTAAGACTGTATATCCTGTTGGAAAAACGCATAAAACGTTATATTTTGGCATACTGTAATGGTTTTAATCGTCCTGAAAGTTAACTCTGGCGTCTATTTTCGTAAAACGCTATGAAAGGATTGTCTTCGCTTTAAAAAACCATAATTAAAAATTATACTTTCACTCTGTAGCTCCCTAAATCAAGACATAATCTTTCTAAAACTGTCATTGTCTGTAAATGATCTGCTCACATCATTACGATATGGCTCTGGGCAAAACATGAAGTCTTTGTCACGAATCGAATACACGCTCTTAAATGCATACTGACTGGTGGCCGTCCTGATATCGAGAGGTAGCGCATTCCAGAGAAGAATGACCTGGATATGAAAGGATGAATGAACTAAATCAGAAGTATGAGACGGGCAAAGTAAGAGAAGGTTGTTAGAAGACCGCAGGTTCTTAGCATATGAGGAACATAGATAATGAAAGTGTGACACTAGATAAGAAGGAGGGGAGAGAGAGAGTTGAGCAGGGAGAACAATGTTGTCAATGCATGCATACTTCTTCTTTGGCGAATGGGCAACCATTTACCATTTTGTGTTGTGTCTTTTAACACCAGTATTTAAAGAAAAAGTGTGTTCCTAGTTTCGTGGCCCGTTAATCTTAGTTTCCCCGTCATGGCTAGAGAAAATTCGCTCAACTTTCTGGCAAGCTCAACTTTCGGAAAACTCAACTTCGCGACTCAAGTGTCGCCGTCGGCGTCGGTCGGAATGTGTTAATGAGTTTGGAAAACAGCTCGGCATTTTAACTTTATTGTGTTAAGTTTTTTGTTTTGGTCAAACATAGAGTTAATTCTTGGTGACTAAATGTAATAGTCAAAAATGGCGCTAACTATCGTCAAATCAAAAAAATGGGTTGTTTCACATAATCATACGTCAAAAAGTTACTATTACCATAACCGACCAGTCATCGTAATTTTGAGTTGTCAAACAGCTACTTCAAACATCAAAATATTGTGGAATCTCTTTTTGAATAACTTTAACTGACGGATTTTTATGTCATGAAACAACCCGTTACATTTAACGTACGTTATACATCGCACGTCATAGTAACTTTTTAACCGTCCGTATGTAACGTTAACCGACTGTTTGAAACAACCCGCCCTTAGGGGGGTTGCTTCAACTATACATTACAGACCGGTAATAGTCAAAAATGGCGCTAACTATCGTCAGATCAAAAAAATAGGTTGTTTCACAAAATCTTTCGTCAAAAAGTTACTATTACCATAACGTAATTTTGTGTTGTCAAACAGCTACGTCAAACATCAAAATATTATAAATAAAAAAATAAAAAGGTTTATTTAGGAACATAAAAACAGTTGGCAAATAGTGACTTATAGAAAACGATGATAGCCGCGAAAGTTAATAACTGTGTCTTAATTATGAAATCTCTTTTTGAATAACTTTGACTGACGGATTTTTATGTCATGAAACAACCCGTTACATTTAACGTACGTTAAACATCTCACGTAATAGTAACTTTTAACCGTCCGTATGTAACGTTAACCGACTGTTTGAAACCACCCACCACCCTTAGGGATCAATGCGACTCTTTTAATTCAAATGTACTTTATTTTTTAACCGACTTCAAAAAAGGAGGAGGTTATCAATTCGTCTGTATTTTTTTTTTATGTTTGTTACCTGATTTCTTTGGACTGGGTGAACCGATTTTGATGATTCTTTTTTTATTTGAAAGCTAGTGCTTTCCGTGTGGTCCCATTTTAATTTGGTCCAGTTCTGAAAATGGCATCCATGAGAAAACCATTTATGTCTCAAATTTGCATTTTGTATGTGCGCGATTTGTTACGCGATTTCTCCGGCAAATGTAAACCGATTTTGAAAATTCTTTTTTTTATGAGTAGGGTATGCTTCAGGGGTGGTCCCATATAAATTTTATCGAAATTGATTCAGCACTTTTTGAAAAATCAACAAATACCCAAAAAAATTACATAGACGAACGTTATAGTTTCATCAATCTTTGTAGAAGTTAACTTTCAATCTCTTCTTAATAGATTTGGATGAGAAGGAGGTACTAAAAAGCGGAAAATAAAAAGCTTTTTACAAAAAAGACAACCGCCTTCAAAAACTAAAAAGTGAAAAATAACTTTAGCACAGAACACACATTGACTTTAGTTTCGGAAGTCGGTGGCAATACAAAACAACAAACCGAACAAAGCCACTGAATTTCGAAACTAAAGTCAATGTGTGTTCTGTGCTTAAGTTATTTTTTACTTTTTAGTTTCTGAAGGCGGTTGTCTTTTTGTAAAAAGCTTTTTTTAAGTTTATCTTGGACATTGGTGTCAGAAAACTGTTGAAATCGTCAATCCGCTTTGAGCAGGCGTGTCGCCTTGATAAATGATCTTGCCTTCTCTAAATAAGAAGCTTTTGCACTGCTGGAGACAATAGTAGGTTGGTATTATAATAATAACACCTATTAAGGCGGTACCCTGAGCAAATAACCTTGAGCATTCGTTCCCTTTGCGCCGCGCAAGAGATACAGTAGCGAAATACGCTCAGATTTTAGAATTAAATCTTTATAAAATCACATTTTGGGATTTTGAAAAAAAAAAATCTACCAAAATGTTCATTAATAAATTACCTATCCATTAGTGTTAGTAAAAAATTGAATTAATGGTTACTTGCCGAGAAGATGCATGTTTTCAATAATTATTTCTCATTTCTGTGGTTTACTTGTGAGGAGATTAGTTAAATACTATACTTCGTAAACAAAAATCAGATCCATTTCCATGATCCATTCAGACCATTTTGGAGTCAAGATTATGTAGAAATTTAATCTATTTTTTATTTGTTAATATTTCTTTTGGATAAAGAGTATTTAGGTCCGAAAAACTGAACAAAAAACGGCTAGCGCTGCGTTTTGCACAGGGACGCGCCTTAATGTCCCACTGGTGAGCAAAGTCCCAAGAATGAAATCGCTAAACCACCTAGAGCAAACGTGGTGATCAATACTCGTGCCACAGTATAAATATTAGTACTACCGTACAATAGCGACACGTCCCACCTCCCTCCGAAACACTGTTCCTCACCTCTTCCCCCGTTGAACCTGCTCTTGAAATTGCTTTTAGTTCGAGCGCCGCGTAGACACGCACACACACGCACGTATTTGTAAAGTCTGTTATTTTGGTAGTAGTGTAGGTAATTAAATAGTTTCGTTTGTATGGAGTGTCATAGGTGTGCTCGTGATTTCTCTGACAAGAGGCTGGTATTTCAGTATTGAAATTTATTCAGCGTTCTAAATGCCTTTTAACCTTTAGGCTTTAAAATACGTTTTGTCAATGGCGTGGGTAGGTAATATTTTGGAAACATCATGCTAACACTAGATTCAACTCATATGTTTTATTCGATTTCATTATTACAAAGAATAAAAAATAACAATGAGGTAGGTACCAATGCAAAAGAGGCATAGAACTTCTACTCCTACAGAAATAAAATATTTTACGCCGATTGAATGAAGGCACTCAAAAGCAACCATAAATAAACAATAAAATCTGAAAGCGAATGAATCTACAAAGAAAAGGGTTTTGATTGGCATAAAAGTTATATTTTCTCTTTTTTTAGTTTTTGTAGAGAACGGCCCAGCCTTAGAAATGGAGCCTTAGATTAAGGTTTTCTTTATTTGTATGAAATAAATACTTCGAGTTTACAGTTTACCCTTATTTTAATTTATTTAGGGTCGTTGAAACATTAATTGTTAGCTGAAATTGTTTATTTTCTCTCATAGAAATAGTTTTATAAAATGATTCAACCTGGTCGAAAGCATTTGACTAAATGTTGCTTCTAAACACTCTGAATATTATGTTCGATTTCGAAATTAAGAGCGTTATGCTCATATCAAGGCAATGTTTGGCCTGCCAGGCCTCGTAGAGTGCTGACTTTTTTAGTTGAATACAAGTTATTTCATTTAGTTTCTCTCTTTTCAACCGACTTCAAAAAAGGAGGAGGTTATCAATTCGTCTGTATTTTCTTTGGACTGTGTGAACCGATTTTGATGATTCTTTTTTTATTTGAAAGCTAGTGCTTCCCGTGTGGTCCCATTTTAATTTGGTCCAGTTCTGACAATGTCATCCATGAGAAAACCGTATAAGTCTTATATTTGCATTGAGTATGTGCGCGATTTGTTACGCGATTTCTTCGGCAAACGTAAACCGATTTTGAAAATTCTTTTTTTAATGGATAGGGTATGCTTCAGGGGTGGTTCTATATAAATTTTATCGAAATTGATTCAGCACTTTTTGAAAAATCAACAAATACCCAAAAATTTTACATAGACGACGTTTGAGTTTCATCAATCTTTGTAGTAGTTAACTTTCAATCTCTTCTTAATAGATTTGGATGAGAAGGAGGTACTAAAATGCGGAAAATAAAAAGCTTTTTACAAAAAGACAACCGCCTTCAAAAACTAAAAAGTGAAAAATAACTTTAGCACAGAGCACACATTGACTTTAGTTTCGGAAGTCGGTGGCAATATAAAACAACAAACAGAACAAAGCCACTGAATTTCGAAACTAAATTCAATGTGTGTTCTGTGCTAAAGTTATTTTTCACTTTTTAGTTTTTGAAGGCGGTTGTCTTTTTTGTAAAAAGCTTTTATATATATATTTAAAAACCTCCGGCTCCTCATACACCACACCGGCCAGTTAATATTAACGACTGGCACCGTAAGGTTTATCGCCCCATAGGCATACAAGCCTTACAGTACAATATCGTGACTAACTCTTTCCTTCCTACGTCTTTTTTTAGGGTTCCGTAGCCAAATGGCAAAAAACGGAACCCTTATGAATACGTCATGTCTGTCTATCTGTCTGTCCGTCCTCACAGTCACTTTTTTTGAAACTATAAGAACTATACTGTTGAAACTTGGTAAGTAGATGTATTCTGTGAACCGCATTAAGATTTTCACACAAAAATAGAAAAAAAAACCAAACCGAAACTCAATTTTTTTTTTCATCGTACCCATACGTGTGGATCTATGGATAGGTCTTTAAAAATGATATTGAGGTTTCAAATATATATTTTTTCTAAACTGAATGATTTACGCGAGAGACACTTCCAAAGTGGTAACATGTGTGTCCCTGTAACTTCTAAAATAAGAGAATGATAAAACTAAAAAAAAATATATGATGTACATTACCATGTAAACTTCCACCGAAAATAAGATTGAACGAGATCTAGTTAGTACTTTTTTTTTAATACGTCATAAATCGTATTGTTTACTTATCAATAACTTAATTTAAAAAAAATACACTATTATTAAAACATCGATCAAAGTTACAACGAACTACAAGAATTTTTATATTTTGTTACTTGCTGCTACCGAACCCTTCATGGGCGAGTCAGACTCGCATTTGGCGGCTTTTTTTATTATTATTTTAATGCGGCTATGGTGTCACTTCGACCAGGGTTGACCTATTGTGATCGCCGGTTGTGCTGGTTACAGATCGCCACCAAACCCTGCAGCTATGATGAACTGCAGGATCTGCTTTGGGGCAATCTCTATTATTTCATCCGGGCTTAACAGGTGTTTACCCAGATGGTTGTGATTTAGTGCTCCGCATTCCCCCAGAAGATAAAGTGGCGTTTCATCAGACTCCTTACAGCGTCTTCAGGTTCACGTGTCACTTAGCCCCAGGTTGAACATGTGCTCCGTAGTGGCTCTTGTCACAATGCGCAAGTTGTTCTTATGTCTTAGCTACTTCAGTGCTACAACCCTTTGTTGGCCATGGCAACAATCTTCTCCTATTTCGCTCTCTCTCGACTCCCTTCACACAATCCTTTCAACGCTTCCTGGGTCCATCTCTGGTCTTTTCTGTTGAGGGTTCTACTTAGACATGATTTTAACAGCTCTGGTGTCACAAAATTTTTACTGACGCACATTTTAATTTAGAGCTTTGTTAACTTGTTTATCAAATTTAAAAAAGGAGGATTTTCTATATTCGTCTGTATGTATTTTTGTATCAATGGTAACATAAAACCAAAGCCGCCGACTTCAGAAATCAAAAGTAATTTTTCATTTTGTAGTTTTTGAACGCGGTTGGTTTAGGGTTCCGTACCTCAAAAGGAAAAAAATGGAATCCCTATAGGATCACTTTGTTGTTCGTCTGTCTGTCTGTCTGTCTGTCAAGACCCTTTATCTCGGGAACGCGTAGAGGTATCGATTTGAAATTAAAACCATATACTTAGGTCTACGGTCCCTTAAAGCTGTGAAAAAACTCAAACTTCTAAGCTAACGTGAAAAAGAGATACGGCCGTTTATGTTGCTAAAAACATACATTTCGACACTCTCAAGGGAATCAAAATTTATAGGATACTTGCCAAATTTCATAGTTCTAGTCAACGGAGCCGTAGCAGACAGAGTTACTTTCTCATTTATAATATTAGTATGGATATGTACCTACAAATTTGTACGGAACCCTCGGTGAGCGAGTCCGCCTCGCACTTTGTCCGGTTTTTTTTTGGAAAGAAGTTTTTCAGTTTCTTTTTCTATCTGAATGATGATCCAAAATTAGCATAATTATAATAAACCGAATTCATCCATGATATTCCAGTCAAAAGACATTAAATGCGTTGACCGATTCCCTCGGCCATCACCAGCCCGTCGGAGACAAATTCGAACGACACTCAAACTCCAGAGGTTTGTGTATGTATGTTGTACTATCTAAATTTAAATGAATAAACAACCCCCAAATCTCTTGATATCTATTCTAGTTACTTAAATATTGTTTATGCTAAACTTTCCTCTTAGTCTTCAAAAGGATTAAAAACTTGAACGTAAATCTAAAAACTGGACAACTTCTTTTCGTAGTTTTAGAATAAATTCCTTTTTTATCATGTTATTTGATTTACGACTTTTAGGCGAATAAGAAGTGATATTTATGGCACTCCGAAGCTGAGTAGATATTAATAATTGAATCTTTGTCATTGAGATGTAGCTATGTAAGTATTCTTACCTATTCATTGAGTTATGTGCCTAGTAGCCCGTGTTTAACCTATAATGAATACCTAAATATCAGTGTTTTACATGGAGAGACAGCCTATTGTTGTAGATTCGACACCCCCTAGTAAGAATGGTTGTCAGGTTTTCTAGCTTCTAACACAAAGTACGTAAGGCTGCAGCGCGCCCGAGCAGAGAGACCACTCAGAACAAACCCTCATTTTTCGCACGCACACATTGACATTACGTTTACAGGCATTCTCAAGCAGTTTCAAGCAGACTTCAGTCTCGACTGGCGACACGTGTTGTCAAAATGAATGATCAGAATGATGTAGTTGACATTTCATGACAAACGGGATTTTTTTTTTATAAACAACTTGCAAAGAGTCTCAACCAGTGTCAATAAAATTCCATATTGTCACAAATAAAACCTACAGAGTCAATACAGTACACTAAGCATGAAGGTAAAAGTGGAGGCAACACTACCTAAGTGAAACCAACTGTGGGCAGACGCTCTCTTTCTGAATGCAAACATAAGATAAAGAAAACACATGTCACTGTCTCGTTCTTGTATGTATTCATTTAGAAAGAGAGCGTCTGCCCACAGTTGGTTTCACTTAGGTGTTCAGAGTGTTGCCTCCACTTTTACCTATATGCTTCTTGATACAGTAGTAGCAGCCCTAGTGACTGGCAACTTTAGGTACTTATTTTTGAAGATGGCGGGAGCGGTCCTTTTTAAACTTTATTTTTTCTGCTTTAAACGACTACCTATAACGACTGTCAAAGATCTATGCCAGCCGGGCCCGGGACCAAATTTACGTGCTTTCTAATGGCGCCTCTTCACAATCGGCCATGATGGGCGATTACACGCGAGCACAATCGTGTGGACGGGGTACTCGCCTGTAGTCGCCCATCATGGCCCGTAATTGTCGTCGTGATTGCGGCGATCGGTGACTTGTCGGTTTTTTGGACAGCTTGTAGTTGCGAGCGCGTGCCCACACGATCGACGCCGACGATCATAGACATTCATTGTTTTTTTATTGAATGTATTATAATATTTATAATACTGTAAATTTTTTATAATGTATTTTTTATATAGAATGTATATTCTATATAAGGGAAAAAAATATTTTTAAATGACTAAGTAGGCAGATTTAAAACTAAGATTTATTTTCTCCAGGCATTCTTCGAACTGTGAATCCATAATTATGTTCGCATACCTAGACAAAATGTGTATGGATAAAAGCAAATATTTTTTTTTTCATTTTATTTAAAACAAATGTAGATTATGATGTTAGTAATACCTTATATCAACCTAGGTCCCTAGGGTATTTTAGGAATGATCACATCTATCTCGTATATTAAAAGGAGAATCTGACTGACGGCTTTTTTAATATATAATTATTATTCCCTATTACGATGAATGCTCAAACACCACCATCTTCTCGTTTTCCACTTTTTTTCGCAACTTTTTTTTCAACTACATTCATAAAATGATTGTACACGGAAATGAAATCAAATTAATGGTAGCTGGAGCTATAACCTCCACGTCCATCTTGAACGCTTGCCCCTCAATAAATGATCACGGACGATTGTGTGGATGCATGCACGATGATCATGACAATTACGTTACCGATCACAGACGATCAACGAGTGCCGATCATGGCCGATTGTTTAGAGGAGGCATAAGGTACGGAGGTGGGTCTCAGTATGAAAAGGATGGTCACCCATCCCAGAGTAGCGTAACCGTCATGACCGGTCGATCAAAAGCACTCTCTATTGCAAAAATAATAAAAACCGACAAAATTCTAGCTTTCACCAAACACTATTCTGGATTAAAACTACGCTTTCCACGTGTTTCCCACATTATTGCCTTAGTATGGAAATTAAAACAACTTTCGGGAAACCAGACTTGGGCAACCCAATTGGGGCAATGGGGGCCAACCCTGTTAATAGCTCCGATGACCCTTCACAATGCTTTGATGGGTGTAGTTGTAGTTTAGTTTTAGTTGTATGGCTTGTAAATTGCCCAATAGAGGAAACTGAAAATTGACACAGTAGAGGGATTTAATTTTCAGCCTAGTAACCCAGAGTTAGGTAACGGGAATATTTTGTGTTGTTAGCTAAAACTAGGTTAGACTTAAAATGCGACGGTAAAATAATACTGGAATATTTTAAATGTTTTTGTTTAATTATAACATGTTACTACTATAACATGCGAAAGTTTGTGAGCATGTATGGATGTTTAATACTCATCTACGTAATGGAATTAGCTGAAATTTTGCATACTTACATACATATATATTGACTAGCTACCCGACCCGGCTTCGCATGGGCCTAAAGCCTTCCCCGATAAATGGACTATCCAACACAGAAATAATTTTTCAATTCGATCCGGTAGATCCTGAGATTAACGCGTTCAACCAAAGCGAAAGTGACTCTGTCTGTTACGCTTTCACGATAAAACGGCTGAACCGATTTTGTTAAAATTTGGCATGAGAAAAACTTACGCCCTGGGGAAAGACATAGGCTACTTTTTAATTCGCGACTTCATCTGCATCTGCGATAACCGACATTCACGGGCAAGTCAAGTCGCGGGCAAAAGCTAGTGGGAAATAAAGTCACAATTTTTTTTTTATTTTTTTTTTATTTAGCCTGTGCTGTCCCACTGCTGGGCATAGGCCTCCCCCAAGTCCTTCCTGGATCTTTTATCCAGCGCCACCTCGAACCAGCCCTCGATGAAGTCACAAATAATTATTCTTTTTTTCTATACACTTGTCACATCACTTGCCTGCCAATTTGATAGATTCGTTAATGTCAGTTGTCACTTTCTTTTTTTATAAATAAAAATGGGCAACGAAATGAAACGAAAAAGTGTTATTTTCATTTCGAAATATTTTCATTATGCGGGGTTTTAAAAATATGGTAAGTATATCAATCTACTCTTGGTAAAGTATTCTCCACATTGGAAAATATTTTGAACTCTCTAAATGATTTTTATTTTTCATACAAATGAATGTATAGATCTCGCCATGATTATTTGGCAGGTAGGAGATGTCAAAGATTGGATTTTAATACAGGGCCGAATTAAGGAGGTTTTGGAACACTTTTTAGGATGTAACTAGTGCCACAAAAAAAAAAGAGGTTTCTAAATACCACGCGGACGGAGTCGCAGGTAAATGCTAGTCTTCTCTATACCTATACAAATATAATATGATAAGCCATATGCAAAACAATATTCTGTAGGTATATCGCGGGGTATTCTGCAGAATAGATCATGGAAAACTTTTATTAACAACAGCGAAAGGGGTCCGTCATACCTAACCAACTCAAGTATAAACTAACCCAAACTGAATAGGTAAGAACCCGTATAATACGTTAGCCGTAAAAATACATAAATAAAGCACAAAACACACGTGATCTGCGCAATGTGTGGACATTACTTCCACGACATTACCCAATGTGGAGGACCCAGGTTTATTTTATATAGGATGCTATACTTTCTTATTTTTCTTTGTTTTAGTCTCGAAGATAGAAGGAAGGTAAAAATTAGTTCTTTGAACTTACAGGAGGAGGCACTAACCAGCTTTTTTTTACAGACTGTATATATCAAGTTGACAAAGTATTCATAAAATGAATTGTTTTTTTTTACTACTTACTTATTTTTTTAAATTCCTTTTTTTACGTGTAGAATCCTCTAGCTCACACAATGTTTTATTGATTCTTTAAATAGGGAGAGGGAAAGGACTGGTCGTCTACAGTTTAAATATTTGTAAATATGTGGCACTGTACCTATATGCTGTCTTTTTTTAACGTGTCATACTTGAATATAGTGGTTTTTATGAATGGCACATCGCATTCACGTATAACTTCTATATTTATCGTATAACTACAATATTTTGTATAAATACAGGAAACCCAGCCCATTTTTCACCATAAGAAACTACATTTTGGAGTAACTATAAACTGAAACAACTAGATTCAATTGTTCATTAAATGACATTCAAAAGTGCCTTTTAATGGTCTAGTTGAAATAAATAATTTTACTTTGACTTGGATCAAACATCCTATTTCAAAAAACCAATTAAAGATCTCATCAGAGAAGAAGTCTTTGAATCTTCAGGCCAATTGTATGTACAGTCAGCAAAAGAGATTGGTATGCAGGGTCGTCAGATATAGTTAAAGTTTACTTAGAAACCGATGGATGTTTTTGAATTTAAATGATTTAATTAAATTTCATTCAAAAACATCCATAGGTTTCTAAGTAAACTTCAACCATTTCCGATGACCTGCATACCTGTCTCTTTTGCTGACTGTACCTCCTATCCACTTGACTATGAAACAACCTGTATATTGAATTTGTCTTTACAAATGTTACAATGGCGGACGAAGGTAAAAAGTTTTATTTACTTTTAAAAATATATTCGTTTGTTTGTTATTTTAATCGCTAAACCACTGTTGTGGCGTGTCGGGTAAACTCACGTATTTGTAAGTATAGCTATTTAGATATTTTTAATAGATAAGTATGAAGTTTTCTTTAAAAAAATAATACACACCCAAAATCAAACTGATTACTAATTAATACGACTTAATCTATATAATACTTAATATATACATTATATTGATTTCTGGCTTTGGTTCACACACTAGTTCATAGTTTGTTGAAATCAAAGTCAAAGTCAAAGCATTTATTTCAATTAAACCATTTACAGGCACTTTTGAATTGTCAAGGAGTCGGTCAGTTAGACAGAAAGTTGAAGCTAGTTGCTCGTTCCAAAACGTAGGTAGGTCTCTATGGAGAAGAACGAGCAAGAAACTCCACGGACACTCTTTTAAACTCAGGTTTTTACAAAATACTGCTTACATTATTCTTGTTGCTTCTATATGTGAAAACAATGAAGGTAATCTAGAAATAAAAATTACAAAAAATAATCAAGATAAAAACCATGGCAGTTAAGAGTTGACCAATCTCTACTGACAGCGCCCGTTCACGAACATGACGCGTGAATCAGCACCATTCAGCTCAACCATTTTAGAGGGAGCCGAATGACCCAACACACGCGCCACCACCAGCGAGACATTTGAGTGAGCATGACAATTCTCTCAACCGCCATGCTCATTTAAGTCAAACACATAATAATTTACTTAAAATATGGCTCCATGGTACTCACATTTACAAAATTGAAATAATGCTGCTAAATTATTTTCTTTCTAAATTAAATGTATGGAGTGGCTGTCTACTTTTACAATACCTAATTGTAAATAATAATATGTGAACACTATGTATCTATACAACTTAGCTGTCATTCTTTATCTTATAATACTTTGTACATACTTCAATATAGTGTTTTTATGCAAGGTCCATCGTATTCACGTATAGTTTCAAGTTATAACTGTAGACTGTAAATGCAAATTATTGTACACATTTATTTTTAAAAGAGTAAGTATGGAGTTTCTTGCCCATTCTTCTCCATACGAAACTACCTTTTAGAATGGGCAACTAAAATCAACTTTATATTTTTTTTATATGACGTTCAAAAGTGCCTTTTAATGGTCTAATTTTTTTTTTTTTACTATTAAATAGGCTTGCGTTTGACCGCAATTCACCTGATCGTAAGTGATAATGCGGCCTAAGTTGGAACACGCTTGCCTAAGATGAACCGGTTCACTCGTGCTCGTCCGATGATGGAACGGGGATGGGGGAATTAAATTGTGCAATTCCAAAGCACACTCTCCGAAATGTACCCAATAAAAGACCGAAAGGCTAGCAACGGTGCAGCGATGTTCAAGGCTCTGGAGCTTAGCCCTAACCAGGGAGTCGTTGTTTATGAGCCTCTTGGCACGTCTATCGATGACTTCCAATGCCTCCAGTTGGTATTTTGCCGATCCATCCCAAAGGTGCGAACAGTACTTACTCCATGCACGATCGAACTTGTGCTTGGTATAAGTTGAGCAGCTGTTCCGACGTGAAGTACTTTCGCACCTTTGCGAGGACTCCCAGCTTTTTGGCAGCTAGTTTGGCCTTGGACTCAATAAATGACCCAAAGTTAAGATTTGACGTCAAAGTAACGCCAAGAAGTAATTGAAATAAATGATTTGACTTTGACTTTGAATAGCAACTATATTGTGTTGCTTTGGCTAATAGATTGCTACTCCATTATTTCCTTAGAATTACTTATAACACTCCATTTAATTACGCACTTGACATTGTCAAAATCCGCATCAACATTGCTTGCGACGCGCCTAATAAAGAACACAAATCCTGCTAAACTCGTCCAATATTCGGCCTGTTTCTCTGTTCACACTGTGCCAGTAGTTAGTAGCAACGTTTGTACGTGCTGTTAGCGGCGGCCGCTCGGATTTTCTCCCAACACTCGTAGGCTAATCCCTGACCGAAGTGTCGGACGACTAACACTTAACACTTCCGTGAAGGTTTAGGAGTTAGACGCTTGTATGTGTGTATTGTATATTAATATATAAGTATAGTATGTATAGTAATACATAAGTTCGGTTCAGTGAAAACCTTAACTTTTTTTTTTTTTTATGTACGCGTATACAAAAAAGTCATTAAAAACTTCGGCATCGCCATCATCTGGAAATAAGCCTAAGAGACCGGCGTGGCATTGCCACGTTGGATAGCAATGCCTAACCTCTGACCAAGGTAATGGCTTTTGAGTCACAGGAACTGTCAGCCAACCATTTGGACATTTTTATAAAAAGAAGATGAGGACCCTACCACTCGAGGGTTGCAACCCTAAATCGGATCGAAAATAAAGTTATTAAGTACCAAGGTTAACATACTTTCGCCTTTGAGGTTTTCTGCAGCCGTAGTTGCTGCGCTAATTTAGTCCATGTTCAACCCCCATAATTTTTACCCTCGTCCATGTTGAACCCTTAAATGCTGTCCATGGATTTCAATACATGATTGATGTTTGATTAGTTTTCTTAGCGTGTCGATAGCAGTCGATTGCAGTATAAGGTGGAATCATCGTTACACAAACTTCTCCTCCCTTTAATACAAAAAAAAAACAGCTGATTCATACATTTTGGCCCTTTTGTATGGCACTGGCACTCCAAATATTTTTATACCATTTGCTTTCGGCTGTTTTTTTTTTCGACATCGGGAAAAGAAAATATCGTGAGGACTGATAATTAATATAAGTTTGAAATCATCAATCCGCTTCTTGAGAAGGTGTGGTCATCAATGCTGGTGCCTTCTTTGTATGAGAAGAGGCCTTTGCCCAGCAGTGGGGTAATTATAGGCGGGTGTTAGTGTTATTTTTTTATTGGCATCGGTTACCACTTAACATCAGTCGTCATCTTCGGCTTACTGGTCATCCAACGGCATAAAAAATAAACATTTTCTTTATTTATTTATTCTTCTGTTTATTTCGAACTGCTCTCTACATTCCAATTACTCTTACCGCTTTCCACGAATTTATGGAAAGGTACCGATATATAAAAGCAATTAATGATGAAAACTAATTGAACATATTATTTAATCAAGGTATCAATCAGCATCAATTTCCAATTAATTGATGGTGTTAATGAAACCACCATTTCTTTTTGTTTGAGTAATGTTAGTAATTTATGAAATTCCTACAGTTGAATTATTTTTTTCTCCTGGTCTTTTAGCTTTTATTAAACTTCAGTTTTATAATGCATTCATTGCCACATTGTATGGGAATGCTAATATTATACTGATTGGGTCTAGCCTGTTAGGGTATAATTGTATGTTTTTAATGATAATGTCACGTGGTGACCTCGTGTTAGGCACGGGGTCGACCAGTGGAACTAATTTTTGAAGATAAATAACACACTGAGATCACAAATTGCAAATCGCTTTTAATCAAGGTTTCACAATATTAGGACTAGGTACATAGATCAGATGGTGGCTTGGCTTATTACACTATACAATTTGTAGGAAGTCAATTTAGGTAATCGGCAAGTGTAATCGCAGTTAAAACAGATTGGATCCGATTTAGTGTAAATTGGTGGTTTACTAAATTGAATTCTAAATTGGTCCAGCTTAGAATTCAATTTAGTGTAGTGTGATCACTAGCTAACAGCCGCTCGCAGCGCAATACATAATAATAAACATACAGTATCAAACATGCCTGCACCAATGGGAGTGCTAACAAAAGTGTCGTGATTTTATCTGTTATCATCAGCTGGCTTACGGACCGGCCTCAGTTAAATCCTGTGACGTCACCACTGACCACGGATGCCTCTCAGTTATTATGCTAATCTATCATTGTTGATAATTAAGGATATTGATTTGTTTATGTTCGTTTGTTGGTTTATTTAGATGATATTATAATATGCCCATTAACTGCCTCATAAAGATTATCTAAACTAATATTATAAAGAGGAAAGATTTGTTTGTTTGTTTGTTACGATTTAACTCAAAAACTAGTGGTCCGATTTCAAAAATTATTTCACCAATCGAAAGCTACATTGTCCCTGAGTAACATAGGCTATATTGCATTGTTTAAAAGTTAAGGGTCCTTGAGAAATTTCACGCAGACGAAGTCGCGGGGAAAGTGCTAATTTATTTATATAATATTCTGCATGAACAAAGGTACAAAGGTAGACTTAATGCCTTAGGCATTCTCTACCAGTCAACCAACTTCGGTGAAGAGATAATATGGCAGGTACAGTCAGCAAAAGAGAGAGGTAGGCAGGTCATCGGAAATGCTTGAAGTTTACTTAGAAACCGATGGATGTTTTCGAATGAAATTTAATTAAATCATTGAAATGTTTATTCTCTATTAATTTTATTTTATTTTATTTAAAAAGAATCTATCGGTTTCTAAGTAAACTTTGACTATATTTGACGACCCTGCATACCTATCTCCTTTGCTGACTGTACATAGGTAGGTAGGTAGGTGGTTACGTAGTACTATTAAGTATTCTGTGCCAGAAGGTTTCATATATCCGCCGCAAAAGTCGGGTGTCTGTTTGTCCGTTTGGTTTCAAACTATTCAACAGAGGGGCTGGCGGACAAAAGCGCGCTGTTTTAAATTGAAAGTAGGTAAGTCTCTTTTCGCACATATTATTGTTTAGGTTTAAAATCCAGGTTTCATCATGATATTTGCCTTCACCGATTTCAGTATCGTCAAAGTAGACTTAGAAAGTGCATAGGGTATGTCACATTGGTACTCTGGCTGCGAACCCACCACCTCTTACTACGATTCAAACTTAAGGCTTGTATACATGCCAATAACCTTGAGCATGTGGCCCGTACTGAATTTGTGGACGAGTGCGGGGGTGATGTAGACGCAGTCTTTAATCGGACGCATTTTTAATTTATTGTAATAAAAATAATACATATTTGTAAAAAGTAACAAAACTAAATCATTTTCCTTTGTATTGCAAAGCAGTAGATATTTATTTTTATTTTATTTTATTTTATTGGGATCTCCAACAAAGAATACACCTTACATGCTATATTCTATAGGACAAGAACACAAATCTATTTATACTCTACTGATAAGAAAGTAAGGAGTATAAAATGGTTTCATCTAAATGATTTGGAGGTGATTTGACATTTTTTTTTCTTAATATGTGATACCGATAGAAAAATTGTGGCTAAACCAAATTACGTATCATATCATGTAGATTACTAACAATTTTTACAGATGTAATTTCTCTGTAAATGCCGACGAAAAGTTGCTTCATCTGCATGCTTTTTTCAAGCTTTTTTCGAGAGAGCAGCCTTAATGGCGGCTCTAAACACGAGGTGAGTGGCTGCGCAGTAACAATTTCACGTGACAGCGGGGGTGAGGGGCGGGGTACTGCGCAGCCAACCGCTCACTTCACAGCCGCCATTAAGTTTGAATCGAACTGTACATGATATTATCGATCATGATATTATTATGATGACTTACTTTACAAAATCTCAAACACGACGTCTACATTTCATCATCATCATATCAACCTTTAAACGCCCACTGCTGGGCATTGGCATAGGTCTCCTCCAAAGACCTCCATCTGTGTCGGTTCTGCGCCGCGTTCATTCGTCTACTATATCCTGACATCTAAGGTACCAACATAACATAAGAAACATACCTACTACAACATACCAACATTATGAGGGACTAGTATCAAAGAACCCATTGTCGAAATAGCAAAATCTTGCCCGCTAATGGAACAGGCAAATAATGCACTATTGAGGCAGATAGGCAAGTGCCTATAGTGCCCATAGGGCTATTGAGGCTGCTGATAGCACTTATCTTCATACTCGTTTTCGCTTAGGAGGCTGGCAGGGCTCTGAGCGTAATGGTAAATGTTTGCACTCAAGTGGGTTTTTGGATACATTGATCGTAATGACTGATGTGGATGTGTAGTGAGTCCAAAGAGCTTCATAGCTAACATTATAATGGTTATGCAGTATCGGTTGTTTATCAAACTACCTTTCGCCCGCGATTTCGTTCGTCCAATAATTTATTTTGTAAATGAAACGTAACTCGAAATAAGAAAGACGGGAAACCGACTAGCATCGTGACTAGAATTAGTGCCAATATAAAAAAGATAGTTTAATTATTTATTGACCTTTGTATGTAGCGCACTATGTTTATTTGCAGGGATGAAGTTTCTCACGTTTTTTTTAACTTCGAATGTAATTTGAAGTCAAATCTGTATGGCCCATGTACCTATTTTTGATTTTAAATCATATTGTCAATGCAAATAATTAGACGTTGAGCTTGTCATTTTCCTATCTAATGTGCTGCTCCCATTTTCACATTTCTGTTTTTAATGGGTTGAAATTAAACAAACATAAACGAGCTGATAAGACTTTGACAGTTGATGCGTGTCGCGGGTTCGATTCCCGCACGGAACAATATTTGTATGGCCTACAGATAGTTGTTCCGGGTCTGGCTGTTTGTGTATGTGAATTAAGTGTTTGTATCTGACTCGCATCCACGACACAGGAGTAATTCCTAGTGTGGGGCAACGTTTATTTAAATTATAATAAATTAAATACCTACCATAGAGTCAGACCCAAAAATCTATAATAACCTGGAAGTTGGCAAACTTGGGGAAGTGTCTCCGTACTTAACGATCAACACACCTGTGCAGTTCGCGGCGGGCTCACTCCACCAAAAACTTGTACATTTTCTGTAAAGAGACCACGTTTTCGACGTATTTATAGACTAAAAACTAAAATACAACAAAAACGTCCACCAGCTATAAACAAGACTTTTAGTTGGTATATTTACCTACACTAATTATTATAAAAGAGTAAGTTAGTTAGGACTAAAGATTCGGACACAATATATTTGGACACGGTGTTCGAAACGATATATTTTTGACTGATAATTCGGACACCAATAAAAAAGCTGTTTTGTACAGTCAGATAAAAACTTCCAACGAACGAAATGCGTTTTCTGCCCAGGCTAGTTCTAATAAAACAGTTTTAACCGGATTTTATTTCGGGAGTTTTTATGTCACTGTACAAAACTGCCTTTTATTGGTGTCCGAATCATCACTCAAAAAAAAATAGCGTTTCGAACACTGTGTCCAATTATATTGTGTCCGAAACTTCAGTAATCCGTTAGTTTGGATGTATGAGGAAATCTCTGGAAATACAGGTCCATTTATAAAAAATCTTACTCTGATAGAAAGCTGCACTGTTGCCGTGTGTCTAATCATAGACTATGAATGTTGTATTTGACTTCCACCTGGACGAAGTCGCAAGCAGAAGCTAGTATGCTTGATTTATTTAAATTAAAAACTATCAAAAGATAAAATTAGACTTTTTTAAAGTCGTGGTCACACATTTTCAATTAATGTTATTCCACAGGCCGTGTTCATACAAATACCATGATGGCCATTCTTTAGAAACTAAAAAATCTTTAAATTTTATTTTTTAATTAGGTACTCGTTTTGTTGTAACTTCACAGGATTTATTAATGCGTAGCAATTTTCTTAAACCTAATTATAGCAATACTTATGGCGACAAAAAGTAACAGTGGTAGACCCATAAAAATCTAAAAAACAAGTACTAAACTCACTCCTAGAAACCTAGAACTAAACTCCTAAACTCATTTTTTTGTGAGGTTATAAATAAGCCTAAAACCTATTGGCGAACGTTTTGTTTATCATCACTAAGAACTTATTTATACTCCTGTGATTTTTGAATAAATCATTCAAAAAGCTATAGCTAAGTAAATATAATAGAACTACTGACGTGTACACGGTCAAAAATTGGACAAGGAAAATAATTACGCAACAGCTTTTATTGCGTAATTCTCCTTGTCCAATTTTTTCTGCTGTAGATGGGAAGAACTAATTTATTTTATGATTTATATGGGGTTTTGACCATACGAATCAGGCACAGATGAATCAGGATTTTGCCTACTATCATGCATAACTCATCATACATACAGACGTCATGATTGACATTTTTCTACACGAATCTATAACCCAAAATCATCACACGAAACACAGATTGAAGTTTAAAAACAATAAAATAAATTTTATAAAGTAGGCATTGTAATCAGAGTGCCACCTGAACCAAACACAGATGAATCAGATGTTTACCTTCGTAACACCGGGATCTAAGCCAACAGCCGCACGTCCGCCTTCTACATGGTTCGTTGCAAGACTGGCTTCCCCCCACGCGGGAAGCCAGACTCTCATTATTATTACCCGACCAAGTACGGTCAAGCGCAGCTTACGCCACATTAATCAGTATTATACGCCGGACACTTCTTATTTACTCATTTATAAATACACTAAGGTAGTTATAGCTAATACATATTTTTTTTTTAAGAGGACAATTCATTTCCTTTCGATATAATTATAATTTATATTGATGTATCAAAGGGAAAATGCAACATCGACCATTTTGTTCCGGAAAATGGCAAACGGACGCGTTATATGAATCAGAAGAACAACCTTCAAATATTTTTATTGTGTACATAGACAGCAATTATTTAAAAAATATAATTTGTACTAGTAAGGGATAAAGCTAAACTGCACAAAAAAAAAATTACATACCGTTCTGTCAGATGTTTACAGAAATATACCAATAGAAATCGAAAATTTTGTTCCTGAAGAACTACCCATATAACTGGCGGTAACTTTAATTCAAATGAAACAGTTGTTTCTGATTTAAAAATCAACAAGCGATAGAGCGCAGCATCAAAGTCAAAGTCAAAGTCAAAGCATTTATTTCAATTAAACCATTTACAGGCACTTTTGAATTGTCAAGGAGTCGGTCAGTTAGTCAGAGAGTTGAAGCTAGTTGCTCGTTCCAAAACGTAGGTAGGTCTCTATGGAGAAGAACGAGCAAGAAACTCCACGGACACTCTTTTAAATCAAGTTTTTACAAAGTTTGGTTACATTCTTGTTGCTTCTATATGTGAAAACGATGAAGGTAATCTAACAATACAAAACACAAAAAAGAAGCAAGATAAAGTGGCATCTAATTCATGGCAGATAAGAGCTGACCAATCTCCACTGAAAGCGCCCGTTCACGAACATGACGCGTGAATCAGCACCATTTAGCTCAACCATTTTGAAGGGAGCCGAATGATCCAACACACGCGCCACCATCAGCGAGACATTTGAGCGAGCATGACAATACTCCCAACCGCCATGTTAATTTTTGTCAAACATAAAGGTATTAATATACATGGCTCCATGGTATTCACATTTACAAAATTGAAATAATGCTGCTAAATTATACAAAACTAAGGTTTCCAATGTATATTATTTTATCATATGAAGTGTGAAAAGTTAATAATTTAAAAATATCTATATATAATAATAACGATACTCGTTACTCATGTCAATAGAAAAAGGGGTAGGAAACATCCTTTTCTTCCAATTTGGAAATTCCCTAAACTGGCTGTGGAGCAGGACCAGCATTTAGCCAAGCATCTTTATCATTGATGTAATCTTCTAACTTATAATATGCTTGTCTACATAGTGTGCGCTTAATACATGTTTTAAATTGTTTTTCATTCAATTGTAGAATATCAAGTGGTATTTTATTATAGCATTTTACACAGTACCCCATAAAAGAAGTATGTACTTTTGACAATCTGAAGCTTGGCTGATCTAATTTGTTCCTATTTCTAGTATAAACATTATGTCTGTCACCTATTTTATTAAAAAGATGAAGATTTTTTCGAACATGCATAATGTTTTCATATATATATTGACAAGGTACCGTCATGATGTTAATCTGTTTAAACAATTCTCTTAGAGATTCGCGTTTGCGGAGATTATAGATTGCTCTGACAGCCCGCTTTTGCAGTATAAAAATAGAATCCATATCTGCAGCCCGTCCCCATAGCAAAATACCGTAAGACATGATACTATGAAAATAGCTAAAATATACTAGCCTAGCGGTATCCACGTCTGTCAAATGCCGGATCTTTCTGACAGCGTAAGCGGCTGAACTTAACCGCCCTGCAAGAGATGTTAAGTGAGGACCCCACTGTAGCTTGGAATCAAGCGTAATCCCTAGGAAAACAGTCCTTTCGACGAATTCAAGTATGTCCTTATTCAATACAACGTTACATTCATTACTCTTAACATTCGGCAAAGCGAATCTTATGCATTTAGTTTTCTTCTCATTTAATACTAAATTATTTACAGTAAACCAATTATGAATCTTAAGCATGGCGTCATTTACGTCGTCAAGGTGCTGTGCCCGTCTATTTACTCTAAAAATCAATGAAGTATCATCAGCAAATAACACCATTTGTGGTTGATTTTTCAGTAAATGAGGTAAATCGTTTATATAAACTAAAAAGAGGAACGGACCCAATATGGAGCCCTGCGGTACCCCCATTTTTACTTTTAAGCCTGATGAATTAACACCATTTATTTGAACTTGCTGCAGTCTATCACTTAAATATGATTTTACTAAGCTAAGCGCTTGTTTACCCAGTCCGTAATGCTCAAGCTTTAAGAGCAGTGTTTCGTGATTTACACAATCAAATGCTTTGGAGAGGTCGCAAAAAATGCCAATAGCATCTTGCGAATCCTCCCATGCTTTAAAGATATGCTTAATTAAGGTGACACCGGCGTCAGTAGTACAACGCCCTCTGGTGAAACCATACTGTTGGTCATGTAAGATGTTGTTACAATTAAAATGACTGAGCATTTGGTTAAGCATTACTTTTTCAAACACTTTGCTGAAAACCGGCAAAACTGGCATACTTAATAGACCACATAAAAACATCACACTGCGCTCCAGAACGCAAATTGGATATAGCTCAATAAGCTGCAAGACTGAAATGGGACTATGTGGGTCATAACTGCCGGATACCGCATTCTAAGCTGGTGGGACCGCATATAGCAAGACTGGAACCCTGACAAAGTCAGCCAACCACCTTGGATGACTTCCTCAGAAATTGGCGAGATGAGACACAACATCGGAAGAAATAGGATATATCTCCCAGGTGTGGGACAGAAATCGAACAAATTTAAATTTCGTTTATTCTGCGCGCTCGTCCTCTGTTCAACTGATTTTTAGAATATGTTTTGAACATGTTTAGTTTTTTAAATAGTGCGTGAATAAAATCTCATGGTCTCCCTACACTGTTCATAGTTGTCCCAGTTATTTTAAATGAGTTTTTAAACTCTCGTACACAGGACGAAACGTCGACTTGATGGTGCCGTAATGTCAGTCGATATTTGGAACTACGTAGATACTAGATAAATGTTCCTTTGTTAGTTTGTCTATATCTAAAATCTAGACTTTTATGTTTTTCTAGAATGGAAGTTGGATAGACGAAAATAGTATCTGTATTTATTTCGAACTAAAGGGGTTTCTGTGGGGCTGGTGGTTTTGGTACGAATCGATATTATGAAAACACTTAAAATAGCAAACTGCACACACTGCACGCACAACAGTTAAAAATACAGAAAAACAATAAAGAATTATAGCCATTTGAGAAAAAGTGAACACAGAGGCATCTTATATGCAAAGCACGGAAGTCTCGAGCCCCATGAAGACTAATTGCCTGAAACGCTTTTTTCTACGGTTCAAGATTTTTAAATGGGTTTTTCTTAGTGTTCTTTTTGTTTGATAATGTTGTTTGGAAATGCTTCGTTTATACAATCTCGGAATCCTAAATCCAACCTTTCCATGATTAGGCAAAGAAACCTTATCATCTGCCTATAGCCTTTTCCCAACTACATAATATGTTAAGGTTGGCTTCCCAATACCATTATTATACATGGAGCAACTGCCTATCTGACCTCCACAACCCAGTTACTGGGCAACACGATACCCCTTGATATGACTGCAGGTTGACAGAGTTTCTGACTACCCATAACGACTATCAAAGTAGATTTTTGAATGACAGCCGGGACCAACGTCTTTTACGTGCTTTCCGAGGCACGGAGAGGTTTTGGTATGACATGGATGGTCACCCATCCACGGTCCGACCGCGGTAAACGTGGCTTAACCATGTTCGATCGATCCGTACGGTTTCAAATTAGCCACGCGGTACGAGGTTACGAAACCTAAAACATCAAAATAATTATGAGTCAAAGAAAGGGAAATGCAGTATTGAAGGCAAACATACTGGCATTTCGCAGTCAAAATTGATCAAAATTTGAATTCACGACTGGGAATGTTGATGTTAGTCATCACGGTTAGTCATCCTGTACATATTGGGTAACTAGGTAAAACCGTCGGTTCCGGCTTTTATGTAAGTTGTATGAATCACAGACGGACCATGGTTTTGACTTAGGTCGATAGTCCTCATCCAAAATAGATGTAAATATTAATTCATCATCATCATATCATCCTTTAGTTGTCCACTTTTGAGTAGATTTTGAGCAGCCACCTTCTTCAAATCGTCGGTCCACCGTGCCGCAGGTCGTCCCACACTACGCTTGCCCAAACGCGGTCTCCACTCTAAGTGACAGCTCCATCTCTTGTCTCTCTCATAAATCTTCTTTATTTTTACCCGACTACGGCAAAGCCAAAGGAGGGTTATGATTTTGACAGGCTATGTATGTATGTATGTATGTACGTATGTTCATCTGTTCGCTCATAGCTCCTAAACTACTTATCAGAACTGAACAAATAAGGTATCGTTAGAAGCGTCTTGATCGTCCGCTGGTTATAAGCTATATGACGTGTCACCGAATCCAATGTAGCGCCCTCTGGCGGACAAAAAAACCAAGATAAAAAAAATTATGAAGACAAGCATACCGTGTTTGGTATCATTGGAAAGGGGTTCACTAGTACCTTTCAAATATATAATATTTAGTTGTGACTTATCACAAATTATTAAAAAAAAGAAAGATAAAAAAAATAAATTAAGATACGAATACCGTGTTTGGTATCATTGGAAAGGGGTTCACTAGTACCTTTTAAATATATAATACTAAGCTGTGATTTGTCACAAATGATTAAAAAAAACTACTACTGGTATTTAAACTGCAAAATGGTTTAAATAAAAAAATAAAGTTTAAAAACTAAAACCCGACCACAACAAAAAGTGATCTAAAAAGTACGAAACAAGAAAATATTTCACACAGAAATCAAGACATAGGTACAAAATGGTCAAGGTAAAGCCGTGGTTGCATGCCATTATAATCCATGTTCATCGCACCCATATGGGACACAGGCATGCAACCACGGCTTTACCTTGACCATTTTGTACCTATGTCTTGATTTCTGTGTGAAATATTTTCTTGTTTCGTACTTTTTAGATCACTTTTTGTTGTGGTCGGGTTTTAGATTTTAAATTTTTTTTTTTTTTTTTTAAATAGTTGTGATAGCCTAGTATTTGCTACTCAGCGGCGTGTTTCTGAATAAAAATTATTTGTTTGGTTTTCATGTATTTGTTCTAGGTCTGGTTGTTTGTGTATGTGATTTTATATGTTTGCACCGACAGTACAGAAAAACTCCTAGAAAACGTTTTTAAAGAAGACGGAAAATGGCGAGCGTTAACATTGTGTGATATTTCAAGCGCATCTTCAAATCATACGGCGCTCTTCGATGGCTTTGCCCCGACACTGCAAGCTTTCGGCTGGGTCTGTCAACTTGCAGCAGTGACCTGACCTGGGCAACTAGAATCCATTTTTTCTCATTTGATGTTCAAAAGTGCTTTATAATGGTCTAGTTGAAATGATTTGACTTTGACTTTGAATGATGTCATAATCTGCTTCTGTTTAAACTGTTTCTGTCTGTATTTGTGTAATTGTAGTACCTACTAAAGTAGTTTATAAGTATATAGTGACTAACACTATGAGTCTTGTTGCTCGAAATGAATTTTAATTATTATAATTGAAATGTCCTCTGGCCAAAAAGATGTTACTAATGACCTATTTCCAGTACTTTTCTTCAATAGACAAACTAGATTGATAACATTACTTAACCATATCAGAACTAGAAGAAAACGTCTTTGTTTTAGATACAAAATAGTACCATTTTCTCTGCCTCATATTTTCTCTGATTGCGTACATAATTAATAATTCCCTCAGACAGTTATTAATAGTTTTTGTCACTCTCCAGACTATGATATTGGGTTAATGATGGAAACCATTTGTGTAATGGATAGATAATAATATAAATTATGTGAATACTCCGGCTTTTTCTGGGAGAAGAGAGAATTTTCTGTTTTCTTTAAGAATGTGTTGTTGAGTTGTGGAGGGTTCTGTGTGTTACCTACCCATACTAATGTGAATTAGGAAACTGAAGAGTTTGTATCTTTGTTAATTTCCTAATCTCCGGAACTTACTATATAGTCCCATTCTGAACAATCTTTCGCTAATTGATGGCTAAGTTATCCCTCAGCACTTTAAGCTATATTTACATATCAAAAAAATTAAAGATCAAAAAATCTCATACGATCTTTTCAATTGTGTGTCATTTTGTTGTTTTGAACGTGTCAAGGAGCAAACTTGTCCTGGAGTGAAGACCGCGAATCAGTAGGCGCTGCGTGGTACGCCCACCAGCCCGATGGACCGATGACCTGAAGACGGTAGCTGGTGGTGGCTAGATTTAGAAGGCAGGGTACCGGAAAAAATGGCGCACCATGAAGGAAGCTTATGTCTAACAGTGGACGTCTAGTAAGCTGAAGCGATGATGATGATGTAGTGATGAACTTGTTAATCTCCAGAAGTGCCTTTTCGATTCTAATAATTTCTTCGCTAATAGGTAGCTACATTGTCCCTAACTCGATATACGTTATAAAAACATGTATTGGTTACTCGGAAGGAAATCCTGTCTATCAATACATAATAAAATAACCCTATACAAGCATATTCTGTTGCCAATTTGGACGTATGGTATCCAACTTTGGGGCTGTACTAAAAAACCAACGTGAAAAAAATCCAACAATTCCAGAATAAAGTACTCAGGGATGCTGTCAATGCACCCTGGTACATAAGAAATGACGACATTCACCGTGACCTTAAAATGGAATCCGTCACCAATAGTATTAAAAAATTTGCTGAAGCCCACGAACTCAGACTTCACCAACACGTGAATGTTGAGGCAATCCAGCTGCTAGACAATACAGACTTAGTGCGTAGGCTAAAAAGAACTAAACCTTTTGAATTAGTGTAGTGTACAAAGTGAGTGAATAGTAACAATCTTGTGCTATACATCTAACACATGAACATAGTGTTTCTATAAATTATATCAGACTCTAAGAAAGTGCTTCAGACTTGTGTAAAAGTCTTAATGGACACTATTTTTAGTTATATTATAATCTATCACGTAACATATTAGGTTAGAGTTAAATTGCTTATTAGTCTTCTAGGCTAGATCGTAATTAATTATTAAGAATTTCATTCTTACTAACAAAGCAAAAAAAAAAAAAATTATCCCTGAAAAGTATATGCTATATTTTATTATAAAATCGTAGGGATCCGCCAGAAAAATCACGCGAACGAAATCGTGTACAGAGAGTTAATTTTAAATATTTCTATTTTAAATCAATTTTTCAAAAGAACTACTTTAGAGTGAAATACAAAAGACCACCCAAATCACGTGGCAAGGTTATATGTGACGCAGAAACGGGGTAAATAAGTCAAAAAGATACCAACCTAGCTACCATAACATGATATCAGTAATCATCCTGACAGGTCAGGGGCTGTGATGCATCTAATTAAATGGTGGGTAGAGACACTGATGGGGAGGTTTATTATGGGTACATAATCTATTTAAGATGATGATGTTTATAATTTGGTTTATTGTTTGTGAACTTCGAGGTCTCGTAGTCGTAATGGTACTGCTGAGAATGAAGTCTTGGGATAATTCTGTTAAATTTTTTATTTAATAAAATAATATTGTCCTATCTGGATCATGTATTTAAAACAGAATGTATTTTTTTACGGTTACGTATATGTACTGTTTATACACTATGCCTCTGTCTCTTACTTAGTATACAAAATCTACAGCAGTGCTATTTCATTACTTATTCCTATAAATATTAATCATTCATTTATTGCAGGCTACACAGGCTCATAGATAAATACCTTACCTCAGATTATCAAATAAAAGGCAGATATTGAATTTGTATTTGCTTTTGTGACTTCACTCCCAGTGTTCCCCACGGTCTATCTTCCTTTTATTTACCTACAATCTCGTGATTGTATTCGCTTTTGATTTTTTATTTGTATTTGTTTTTTTTAACAATGTTTTGCTTCGTGTTGTACTGACTCGTTTCAGTACAGCGCCAAGCGAATTGTAGGTATTCGTTTTTTAATTTGTATTTGCTTTTGTGACTTCACTCTCAGTGTTCCGCAAGGTCTATCTGCCTTTTGTTTCATAATCTGAGACCTAAACATACATAGGTATGTTATAATTTAAAAATTGTGTTAATAATAAGACTTAATAGTATGTTAGTATTATTTCACTTTGCACTAAATTGTCTCTGTGGGTACTTACTGTCTTTGCTTTTGTGACTTCACTCTCAGTGTTCCGCAAGGTCTATCTGCCTTTTGTTTCATAATCTGAGACCTAAACATACATATTTTATAATTTAAAAATTGTGTTAATAATAAGACTTAATAGTATGTTAGTAGTATTTCACTTTGCACAAAATTGGCTCTGTGGGTACTGTCCTGTGGCACTTGTCCGCGGAAGCGACGGAACACCACGTTCTGCGGCCAAAAGTTTTCTTCCGTGATGAGGGGCAGAAAACAATTGTACTCGCGCCACGAACGCCTTGAAGTTGACGTTGCGGTGCAACTACAGTAACTGCACCCTCAGCATGTAGGTACTTTGTCTTTCGGTGCACGAACTCCACGATGTCCTCTGTCTTAGACCACTAACAGTCAAGGGCGTCGCCAGGACTCGCCAGCTGATGGCCTAGGGGGGGGCAAATTGATATTTGGTGGATAGGAAAAGTATGAATTTTAAATACAGTCAAAGGCACATGAACCTTTTGGAATCTCTAGGGGGGGGCAGCTGCCCCTGCAAGCTGTAAATATACACCGGTGTTTACTATGCACCTATCCCTTACTTGGTACAATATTCGCATCTTATGCATATACCGAGGGAAACTTTTAGAGAAAAGACTGACAGTTAGGATACACAAGCAAAGTATATCAAATTGTAACATTCAATTAGAAGCATCCAAACAGTACCTACCGCGTTCGTGTTGATGAATATTAATTTGACAAATAAACTTATTATCGTCGCTGTTGAACTACGAAAACAACGCTGGCATTTAAGTAATGCATACAATTAAAGCAATGTTTTTCCACTTGATGTAGGTAAAATACTTCGGTAACCCAGGAAACCTTCAGGAGATCGCCAGTAGCGTCAAGGCACTGCTGGCCTCACTTAGGGGGCTGGGGTGGACCGAATGGTTTACTTCCAACCCATATGGAAAATTTTATACTTACTGCAACGTTTCGTTGCAGATAACAGCCTCTTATTCTATTACTTGTAGGTAGTACAGACGCCAGCCCATCAAACTATCCCAAATCCCAAATGAACATGAACCTTATACTTTTGTAATAAAGTTGAAAAAGTATCAAAGAAATTTGACAGTCTGGGGTAGCTTGATGTGCTGGCCTCTGTACTGCCTACTAGTAGTAGAAGAACAGACTGGAACGCCATGCTTGGCCGAAGTATGTTGGCGATTGCAGTACGTGTTATAGTACTCAGAAGGACACTGCTGCCCATACTCTGGTCAATGCCCCTGGCGCCGTCTACGACACCCACGGGTAGAAATGGGGTGGTGCTATTCGCGACCGAAACCATCCGGCACCACACTCTTGTACTAAATAGATTTAGTATAAGAGTTCAATATGGTAGTTCAATAATTTAGTCACATGGATCGATCTAATACAAATGACAGTTGGACCGTTTACCGGAAAGTTTGGACTAGGTAAGGTCCATTTCAGCTTTGATTTATGATGATGTATTAGTCATCCTTGCTCTGAAACTGTCTAGTCTAAATATAGTAGTCTAATTGAGAGTTTAAGCTAGTAGGCACTGATGTTGGGTATGAGTAGAATTTGGAGATTATGTCGATAGTGCCAGAGTTCAAAGTCGAGAAGATTTTAAAATGCCTGAAAATTTGAGAATATTTACAGAAACATGTTAGGTACAATACGATGTCCAACCGATGGGCAAAGGCCTCCCTCAAGTCTTTCCAGGTATGCATCGAACCAACCTTTGCAGTGAGCGTCTAGGTTATCCTGTCATCTCCTCCTGGGCCGGCCGTGTGAACCTTTGCCCAGCGGTCACTGTGCATGCGGCTGACGTGACGAGCCCAATCCTATTTGAGCCGGACAGCTATTTTGTCTACGTCTATGATCCTCGTTTTTCAAGTATCAGGTACAAAACGTAGCTTACTCTGTCTCTTACGTTCAAGTATGATGGTCTTTATACGAGGAATAAATATTGCGATTTGATTATAGGTTTTTTAAAAATAATTTGTGAGTCATATTTATTTTTCAGATAAAAGTTATCTGACCATTAAAAAAACAGTATTAAATATCATCATACATCATACTTTATGTATTGAAACAGCAGGAGACAATTATCTATGTAGGTAACATTCATCTGAGTTCAAACAACTAAAAAGTTATTTGAAGAAATGAATAAAATCTATTTGCTTACCTAACTTTTTCTCCTCGTGAAAATAAAATACAGATTTCTTTGCTTTTTTTTACTTGAAAAAGGTAAACGGAATTGCGACATTAGAGGGTACTTTATGGTAATTTTAGGCCTTCTATGCGATCATAAAACAATGTAGGTTTTATTACCCACACGGAAGATTTCCGAATATATTTGTGTGTTTTTGTTAGATCGTTTAATAATTTCTGGGTTAAGTACTTACCTACCCCAGCAAATACATTATATATTATGTAACTAAAGACTTCTTAAATAATGGAATACATAAGAACTTGTCTAGAAAGTAGATTGCCACTTCTGGAATAACGTAAAAATTTCTTTTTTAGTCCATATTGTATGTACACTTTCTAATGTTGCATAAAGTTTAACATCTATGTAAATAAATAAAATTTAAGCGTCGGTTTTTAATGACATCATAACAGCTTTTTACGGTTATTTTTGTCTGTCTGTTTGTTTAGGCCAATCTCCAAAACGGCTGGTCTGATGGTTACGGGCCTTTCACTGGCAGTTAGCTGATATTATAGAGAGTAATATAGTTTACTTACTATTTTAGAAAAGTATTTAGGGTTCCGTGAACAATTAAATCCCGTAGATAACCGTCATTCTCGCGGATGGAGTCAAGCTAAATAAATAAACAACAAACTACCTACACAGTAAAACTGAAACCGATCTTTGATGATCATTTAACTCAAATTCAATTCAAACCCTTCATTGGTCTCCTTGTAGTCGCAAAAGCAACTGCTGAGCTTTGGGGTCAAGGGTTTCATTTCCAGGTCGAGAAGTGTTTTTGGGTTTTTCCATTACCAATTACTCAGTAGCAGTCCAGAATTTAGGTGTAGGGACCGTGTCAAAGTCAAAGTCAAATCATTTATTTCAATTAAACTATTTATAGGCACTTTTGAATTGTCAAGGTGTCGGTCAGTTAGTCAGAAATTTGAAGGTAGTTGCTCGTTCCAAAACGTAGGGTAGATCGCTATGGAGAAGAACGAGCAAGAAACTCCACGGACATTCTTTTAAAATCAAGATTTCGTGTGTCTCGGAAAGCTCGGAAATCCGTTGGTCCTGCAACTGATTTCTTCTTGGTCGTGTTGGATGGCTGTTCCATTGTATTTTGAGAGGAAGACAGAGGGACTGCACCTATGTTTGTGCACTTGTGCAAAAATGTAATCATCATCATCATCATCATGTCAAACTTTAGACGCATAGATCTCCCCAAAGGAGGGTTCAGCCGTAATCCCCATGCTTAGCCGATGCATGTTGGCGATCGCAGTAGGTGTTATGGTACTCAGAAGGACGCTGCTGCCCATCCTCTGGTCAATATCCCTCTGTCGCCTTCTACGACACCCACGGGTAGAAATAGGTTGGTGCCATTCACTACCGATACCACACGGCTCGGCAAAATGTAATCAACTACTCTATACATTTATGTTCTAACTCAAAAAAATGTATGGACCAGTTGTAGGAGCACACTGCCTGCCTAGCCTTTTCCCATCTATGATGGGGTCGGCTTCCAGTCTAACCGGATGCAGCTGAATACCAGTATTCTTCATGGAGTGACCGCCTATCTGACCTGCACAACCCAGTTACTGGGTAACACGATAACCCTTGGTAAGACTGGTTGTCAGATTTTTTGGCTTCTGACTACAAATGTCAAAAATCTACGAATGTCTGCCGGGACCAACGGCTTTAGGTACGTTCTTTCTGAGGCACGGAAGGGTCTCGATATGAAATCGATGGGCACCCATCCACTAATGGACCGCCGCAAGCAAAGCTTAACCATCATGACCTGGGGTGTGATTCTGTAAGACCTCATTCTAAACTTCGAATCTGAATCCGCTGTGAGTTTCTTGATTGGCATTCTAAAAACTCGGTTGATAATTCGAATTTACCCTTACGAGCTTGTCAGCGAGTTGAACTAAATTGACAGGGAGATTTTGACGAATAAAGTATGAGATGACGTAAGAAGAGGCATTCTGTAAGGTAATTTCCCCGTCAGTTCGCACTCGTACCCGATTCAAAGTGTCAAATATATCAAGGTCATTTTGAACCTTATAATAATAATAATAATAATCTTATGCGAAGTGAGAGTGGATAGCGATGTGAGATGCGAATTGTTGTTTGAATAGAATCGACCTACTGATCGATAGATGCGTATAGCTTTTACTTAGCCACGTATTGTTGTTGGAGTGTCATTAATAAATAAATAAACACCAATATTAATACTCCAATAACGTAAATACATTTGTCACAATACAAACGCAAGGTGATGTAGCTGTTGAGCTCAGTGAGCTATGTGAGCGCTGAGTTTCGTGAGCTGAGCGCAAATAAATCATTGAGCAATTTAATCATACGCATAGCTGTTCCATGTAGGATTAATGTTCTGTTTTGTCGTTGATATACGTTTTTATTATCACTGTTTTATTGCTGGGTTAGGTATTTTGGGGAATTAAATGTCATTGGTCATTGCTTGAAAGTACGATACGAGTACGAAAAATATACACCAGGGCATTTTAATCGTCTTACAACGGTACATAAAACAAACAATATCCCTACATGAAATAGGATTTATAGGCATAAAAATAAGTTTTTAGTATTTTAGCATTTTTTTCGCATAGTGTAGGTACATTTTTACCAAAAGTTGTGAATGCAGTTCGGAATATATCTCAAAAAATGATGGTTGGTATTTCCATCTATACAAAAATTCCTACCCTTACTGTCACGTCTCAAAAATTCACCCCCTATAGTCCATGTTACTCGCTGATAATGCAGCTTTCAATAGGTGAAAGAATTATAAATTATTAAGTAAAATTACAGGTATTTATCAACCGATTTCAAAAAAGGAGGAGGTTATCAATTCGTCTGTATTTTTTTTTTTTTTATGTTTGTTACCTGATTTCTTTGGACTGGGTGAACCGATTTTGATGATTCTTTTTTATTTGAAAGCTAGTGCTTCCCGTGTGGTCCCATTTTAACTTGGTCCGGTTCTGACAATGGCATCCATGAGAAAACCGTATAAGTCTTAAATTTACATTAAGTGTGAGCGCGATTTGTTACGCGATTACTCCGGCAAACGTAAACCGATTTTGAAAATTCTTCTTTTTACGGATAGGGTATGCTTCAGGGGTGGTCCCATATAAATTTTATCGAAATTGATTCAGCACTTTTTGAAAAATCAACAAATACCCAAAAATTTTACATAGTTGACGTTTTAGCTTCATCAATCTTTGTAGTAGTTAACTTTCATACTCTTCGTAATAGATTTGGATGAGAAGGAGGTACTATAAAAAGCGGAAAATAAAAAGCTTTTTACAAAAAAGACAACCGCCTTCAAAAACTAAAAAGTGAAAAATAACTTTAGCACAGAACACACATTGACTTTAGTTTCGGAAGTCGGTGGCAACACAAAACAACAAACAGAACAAAGCCACTGAATTTCGAAACTAAAGTCAATGTGTGTTCTGTGCTAAAGTTATTTTTCACTTTTTAGTTTTTGAAGGCGGTTGTCTTTTTTGTAAAAAGCTTTTTTGTTTGTCCATTACACACAAACATACACATAATCAAATCTTTTCACTTTATAATAATAGTTTCGTAAACTAGGCGCTATACCTATGTATAGCGGCTAGTAGCCTATAAGAACAAAAACTAAGTTATTGTTCTATTAGTCTTTACAAAAATTATTATTTCAAAATCTAGTTCAAATTAGTTCTAGTCTTACTTTAGCCAATACAAACTAATTATCCGTCAATAATTGGATCAATTTTCTCTTTGATTACAACTTCAAATCAAATTACCTGACACTAATTGGTAATAATTAGTACTTTAATTCAATTACGTCTTCACTAAATAATTATTAATTCGTGTCTTTTCAAAACCTGATCAATTTAGGTTAACAAAAGTAAAAGTTTACGTAAGAATAAAGACATAATAACCGGAATGTCCTGCTGATATTTAACGTACCTATTTTTTTACTTTATAAATGTAAAACGCTATAGATAAATAGTTTTATATTTAGTTTCCTACGAAGAGATATTAAAAATAATGACCGATTTTGCCACGTTATAATGATTTTTCTATAGTAACAAAATCATTACCTTCCTTTAGAATTCTGCCGCAGTCGGCTGAAAGGAAGCTTCAAAATAGTCAAGAAAAAATACCTATAAAACATTCCCAAATCGAACCGCCACAGATCACACATCGCTTCGAATATGTAGCAACGTTAAGGACTGAGATCCCAGTATCGCGACATCTACGTCATCGCCCCAAAGTCGGGAGCACGGATCATGCATCAAGTAAATATCGGACTTCCGACCAGTAGTAGCAAGCACCAGTTGGTAAGCGTCCGAAATAACCCTCCGCTCTCACCGAGCAGAGGTTGATAAGGCTGATGCTTCTGTTTATAATTCTCAGAAATAATGAGCACGTTAACCGGTACGATGGATGATCCTTCAGACACAAACTCACAAACAATCCTGCCTCACTCATGCATTAAAATTTGACATTTCACTGCTTACACTTAAGGGCGCGTGTTCGATTTAGCGCAACTCAAAATCTAAACGATTGCTAGAACGGCGTAGCAGCATTGACACACACTAGCACAATACAATGGTCTGTTTGTGTGCATCAGAAAAAAAAATATGCACGAAATAAGCACGAATCATTGAAATTGATCGGCAAACGACAGCGCGCGATGTTTTACAGTGCTTTTTAAAATAATTGTCTAAAATAAATGAGCTCGTATAACGGACTGAAAAATATTCTGTATATTAAGCATAATATTTACTTTAATAAAATAAATATATCAGTTATGTTTTTATTCAAATACTGGTGAAAAAAAATTGTCAAAGTGAACCGATTTTCTACTTTTTCAACATTGTTTTTTAATACATAATAGTAATATTTTCGTAATTTTGGCTCTGTTACTGTCTTTATGACTGTATATACTGTTGGGAAAACGCATAAAACCAAATATTTTGGCATATTGTAATGGTTGTATTCGTCCTGAAAGTTAACTCTGACGTCTATTTTCGTAAAACAATGTGAAAGAATTGTCTTCGCTTTAAAAAAAACATAATTTAAAAATATACTTTTACTTTGTAGCTGTCGAAATCAAGACTTAATTTTTCTAAAACTGTAAATTGTCTTTAAATAATCGATATTGCTCTGGGAAAAACGCAAAAACATGAAATTTTCGTCACGAATCGAATACGCGCTCTTGACACACATTCCACTAAAGGCTTCCTCTCTTGTATACTGCGCCACTCTTGACATCGTCTTCTGATGCAACCAATGTTACCTTCATTATGTTAACTTATGTGAGAATGCTGGTATCCATAGCACAAATTAAATCTTTCTTTGGATACCAGAAATACTGCATAAAACACTAATGGTTACATAACTTTAATACGCTATTATTGTATAAGCATGGTGTTGTTTTGTAAGTGTTTGATTGTCCAACTATTTTTTGTTCAATAAATATTTTTTTATGGACAACTGGTTACTGGTTCAGGTTTTATATTCTGTACTAGGTAATTGTATCTGTTCTGGATTGGCTCTGACTTTGGTACTTTCGTGAAAATTGATTTGATCGACATCGACGGCCGCGCTGTTATGGGAGGAGCGACCGCTATCTGCTCAGCGGCATAGCTGCGGCTGCTCGGCGGTAGTAAATCGGGCCGTAACAGAGAGGGTATTCATGCGGAATTCACCACGACAAAAAAAACGGCTTACGTCATTAAAACCATGTTTCACAATTCGTTTTTTAAATTTCAGCTAAGCACACATAAATAGTTCTTGACATATTATAGACAAGGAGGTATATATACTTGCTAGTTTCAATTCTGGGTCAAGGTCGCAACTTTCATCTGGTTGAAGTTATGGTCCGCCTTTGTACCTTTGTGCATGAAGTATCAATAAATAAATAAATAAATAATAATGAATAGTGGTTTATGTAAAACCAGCTGTCAAACTTGAACGTCGAACCCACCTATCACCTATCAGCAATTGTTTTGGCTCCCTTAGCGTGAAATAAATAATAACTTTGGTGGGGGTATTGTTCCATTGTTTAAAAGAAAACTTTTTGTAATTCTATGAGTGGTAATTGCCTGAAATAAACAATTATTATTATTATTATTTCTTATTAGAAATAATAATAATAATAATTGTTTATTTCAGGCAATTAACCCAAAAACCCACTATTGAAATACTTTCATAGCGACATATTCCTCTGCCTGTTCTCAAAACTTCAGCCATGTTAAATGACGTAAGTCTGACGACTGTAGGCTCTTAAACTATGAGACATCATACGATAACACGGTTTGACGTTTATTTGTCTAGACAATCCCGCAAGATTCAGATTTATTGTACATCCCCAATAAATTCCGTTCGATGGATAGTAATAATACAGACGAGATAGAGAAGTGAAACTATTTATTACTTTTCTTCAATAACAATTTCATTAGGAATAGTTATGATCTATTATGATGTTTATTCATACCATTATTTGGATTATCAATCATAGGTATTGGGTATTAACTATCTCTTACGCACTACTGAAAGAATCATGGCAGGATTTGTACAAAAAAAGTTAAGATGTTTAGAGAAATTAAAATTCTAATTCTTATATTCTTGAATACCTAAAGAGTATCTACAGGCC
Organism: Charanyca ferruginea; assembly: GCA_947361185.1. Classification (NCBI taxonomy): domain Eukaryota; kingdom Metazoa; phylum Arthropoda; class Insecta; order Lepidoptera; family Noctuidae; genus Charanyca; species Charanyca ferruginea. The sequence goes on along the minus strand of OX376077.1, from coordinate 13,737,224 downwards.
TTTACAATATTTTTAAAACTCCGCAAAAAAAAGTTAATATAATATAATAAGTAACAGTGACACTGACAGCCGCTGTTTCGCAGTTCTTATATTGAAATTGCATTGTTTTGTGGGAAATAATATCAAATAATGATTATTTTTTTCCACACACATGTCACATCACTTGTCAGCCAATTTTATAGATCCTTAAACATCGGTTGTCACTTTCTATTTTTTTGAAGTTATACTTCTTTAGGCGCGTTATGAAAAAATGATGAGAGTGAAATTTTACGATGCGCGCATGCGCGCGCACAGCGTCACACAAAATTCTCACGGGAGTAATTGTAAACAACGCCATCTCTGACGTACATGCTGAACTACTTACTGCCTTCTTCTTCTTCTTCTTCTTACTTTCTTCTTCTTTTCGGCAGTAAGTAGTTCAGCATGTACGTCAGAGATGGCGTTGTTTACAATTCAAATTGTGCTTATATACTTTTTTAATAATGCCAAAGAAGTATAACTTCTCACGCTCGTACATAAGTACCACCCATTACCCATTTTGTACCCAAGTACCCATTTTTTTTATAAACACAAAATGGGCATCGAGATGAAACAAAAAGTGTTATTTTCATTTCGTAATATTTTAATTATGCGAGGTTTTAAAAATATGCTCAGTATATCAATCTACTCCTGGTAATGTATTCTTCACATTGGAAAATATTGTATACCCTCTAAATAACTTTTTCTTTTCATACAAATGAATGTATAAATCTCGCCATGATTCTTTTCTTCTTTTACAGAGCAGGAACAAATATTTATAAGTCAAAGCATTTATTTTATTTAAACCACTTCCAGGCAATTTCGAATTGTCAACGAGTTGGTCAGTAAAACTTGAAGCAAGTTGCTACGTCACTAAGGAGAAAAACGAGCAAGAAACTCCACGGACACTCCTTTCAATCATGTTTTTACAAAAATTTGGCTATTTAACACACTAATATACTAATATGCATTTATTGAAAGAGTAATTCTGTCTGTTTGTTTAAAACTTATTTATGGCAATATTTGTTTGGCTCTTCTGCGTGTCGATGGTAAACACAGATATTTATCATGTGTGTGTGGATGTGTATATATGTATGTGTGTTTGTATGTGTGGGTTGTGTTTGTTCTTGACAGATTCCTTGTTTGGCCCAGTATTCACCCACGGCAATGCCATCCGCTGATACAGTCATTAGGTCCACACATGAGCAGATGACACGGCATGCGGCGCAAGGTAGAAGGTGGACCATGGTCTACAGAGAGACGCCGCAAAACCTCTGACCCGATGGTATCGTGTGACAAACAGGTTCGAGCTTGGGGGTCTGAATAATGACTTAGGCTACTTTTGTGACATAGCTCATCTTACAGTCAAGCATACATACAAAACATTTCGACTTGAACTTCTCTCATTTTGTTTATAATATAATATTTTATTCCTCATATACTTGACACGGTTACTTGAACACGCGTTACGAATAAAATATTTTATGATCTAAAAACACATACATATTATGTGTCATTATTTATTTAGTTTTAGTAACATGGAATACATGAAATAAAATTCAACTAATTCTTTCATAGGCATTAATTTTCCGGCCATAGGCAGAGGTGGAACACCGCGGTGGCTTTAGCCGGTAAGAGTCCGGAATGCCCCTCCGTCACCCCCACGACGGAGGAAGTCCATGAGGATTTCCACCGCGCAATAAAAAAAGGTGGTGTTGCTTCGGAAGCGACTTAGTACTATTGTAAAGATTCTCCAGATACAACCGACCCGTAGTTTGCAGAAAGTGGTATTATGAAGTACTAAATTTCACTTTATCGAATTCAAAAGCGGTATAAAATTCATTAGGTATCTATAATAATAAGTGTACTAAATTTATTCTGTTCAGTTGTTAAAGCGCGAAAGAGTAACAATCTTGCATTCATCCATCCAGCTACGAGACTTAAAACTCTCACGACACATGAGGTGAAATTCCTTGTGTATGGCAATGTTACGTATTAAAGGTAGGGAAACCTGAGCAAACGAGAGATCATGAGACCGGAACCACAGAATACTTACTAACGATGTAAACCTACGTCTAGAACAAACAATGAGTACTGATCAAGTTAGATAATAACAAAAAGGTACTAATGATATTAGCAATGTACAAAGATCAAAAAGTAATGACCTAACTCCCAATCCCAATTGAATTAATGTCCCTTTTTTCTCACAATCTGTAACCAAACCACGATTACGGCCACGAGAATTATAAGGCTAAGACCTAATACTTCTCGCTACTAGCACCTTAATTACAGCACTCCAGTAATTACCAGAGAACAGTATAAATATAGATCAGACAAGATTTAAAAGGTTCTAACGCTATGTATATGCGAAGCACGCAATGACTGCCAATTACAAGACTGCATCGAGTGACAAAAAGCCAATTACATTAAAAGCTCTTGGTGGGTGTTACAGAACAGTTTTCTAACTGTCCCGGTAATGTAAGTTGAAGTTGGATTCTTAAAGTTTAACGGTTGCATGATGACAGTGAGCTTTTGATGGATGGGTTGGTTTAATGCAGTTTTTCTTTAGTGGATAAAACTGGTGTAAGTTGCGACTTGTTGTGACGTAGGCTCAATTCACACCGCGATGACAACTTAGGGTCAAATTACACAGGGATGGGAGCGGTCGACAGCGGCCCAGCTTTTATGCCGCGGTCGTCCCGGTAGTTTTGCTGACAAACCATTTTCAACCTTATCTTTGAACATCAAGGCATATTGTTTAGAGATTTGTATGAGTCGAGCGGCAGGTCGCGGCGCCGCGCGGGTCCGCGAGCCGTTGACCGCCCCATAAAAGAACGGCTCGCGGCTGATCGCCGCGTCGCTAACGGCCGCTGCCATTCCGGTGTGACTCGGCTCTTATGATGGCATTTCACATGTGCGTATTTGTCCAAATATTGGTCTCATTTGGATAATAAAATTGGACTTTATTTTAAATAAAGATAGGGTATATTTTGTATTTACCAAATAACGCAATTATTTGTATAAATAGGCCAAGTTAACTGTCATCCTTAGATGCGGCGATCATCGACTCGCGGAATCGCGCGTCGCCGCGTGTAGCCGTTCGGCACATGCCCGCCACACTAATTCCCAAACCACAGCCAACTCTTGAAAGCCAGAATCAACAGTGGCGACCACTTAAAACTTTGACATCTAAGATCACATGTGAATGCAATAAATATATTGAGTATTGAGTCCCAGCGAAACATTACGACTGTCTTGGGTCCCGCAACGAAATTAATCAGACAATAATAGCGGAGGAGTAAGAGAAACAAATTTTCCACTTCCCTCCAAATCAAGCTCGACACATGCAAATCTTTAAGCGATACTATGCCTTTGGGTTTAGAGATAAAGTTGATAACGGTTTTTTACCAAAACTGCCAGCCGCTGCCATTCCGGTGTAAATTGAGCCTTTATTGGGATAATTTGTGAATATTAATATGAACTATAATCCAAGAGTCGCCAGACCTATATTGCTTTAGCATCGCTGAAATTATGAAAATAAATAGAGGAAGATCTAGAAGAAGGTATGCGTACTTGTCAAAAATTATAGCCCCTTTTCAGGTAAGGTATGAAAGGTACCTTACTCTTCTACATTCAAGTTTAACGGCTGGTTTAAATAAAAAACATTTATTTGAATCTGATGAATCTGTTCTTAAATCCCAACTAGACTCGGCCTGTATTTTGTATTTTATGTTGCTAAAAACCAACATGCATTGCTGCTATACACTTTACGTGGACCATAACTTCAGCCAGATGCTTTAAAATATCTGACCATTTAAGAGAACATTGTTGTCGTTCTACTTTAGCGACAGACGTTAGGAACTCTATCTCAGATCTAAACTAACTATCCTAATGTTCGTTTAAAAAGCTAGGCTATCAACCCTTATATCTACTTTGATAACCGGGCTTATAGACAACCAAAGAAATCGAGCTGCTATGATAAAAAGAAGAGTACCTAGTTGCCTTTATCACCACATACCTGAGGATCGTGGTATGTTTGTGTGTCGTGTGGTCATATTCTATTTGTGGTATGAAGCTTCAAGTTCCTGTCTGTCGCCGTCTAAGAGTAGAGCATCGTGAGTGGAGGTTTCTAGGGCAGTGCGAATCTTCTTCCTCTTCGGTCTTTCCTTTTGACCATCAGCAACCAACAAAGCAGCTACTAAATAACTGAATGTTATTTTTTATATACTTAAAAAACGGATTATCTCACTTTGAATGAAATCGGGCTCGTCCGACTAGTTTGGTTCTCTCAATCTCTTTTACAATAAACATCCCAAAAAGACATTCTTCGAAGACGAGGTTATAACAATCTTGGCATATTGGTAACGGGAATCTATCGGCTATGAATTGTGGTAACAGACCCGGCAGTACGTGCGTAGATTGCCGATATGTCTCGATAAACACGCTAGTGTAGGACACTGTCTATAAAAGGAAGTATGTGATGCGATTATAGGATGTCGGGTTTTACTAGTACCTAGGTGATGACACGGCATTTTATTTAAGTTATTTTCGACAGGAGTTTTAGATATGTTTAAAGTATTTACGTAGGCATTGCATTCTTTGTCATGTCAAGGGGAGGTTCAGCCGTAATCGCCATGCTTGGCCGATGCATATTGGCGATCGCAGTAGGTGTTATGGTACTCAGAAGGACGCTGCTGCCCATCCTCTGATCAATATCCTTCTGTCGCCTTCTACGATACCCACTCATTTCGGTCACGGTGGCTAATCTTAATGGAGACCTGCCAATTACGCCGCGGATCTGACGCTCAGCTTGTGTGTGTGGTCGTTTCGGACACAGATGCCTTCCCTCTTCCTTCACCTCATAGTCCGATGGGACGGCAATCCGACACGACCGCGGAAAGATCGGGCGTAGGACCAACGGGTAAAAGTGTTTTCCGAGGTACAGGGGTATCACACTTCAAAACAACAACTTCCAAACTACACGAAATTTCTAATGGATAAACCTAATAATGCTACTCGATTTGGGAATCGAACTCACACACACAACATTATAATCAATACATGATTGGCAGATGTAAGCAGATATGGATCTTACTTTTCTAATCAAATTTTGTGTCGTATACGTCGTCGTGCTATACCAATCAAGGCGTTAATTAGAGATTTTATACTTAATTTAATTTTTCTTTTATTATCACTTCTATATTTAGATAATGTGCTGTTAAAAGATTATCATTCCCTTCCTTCTAATCACTGATCTAAACAAACTCCTCCCAACCGTCCCTTACCAACAAAATCGATCCACACTAATCCAAAAATAAACCACAGCTTATCAGTGGAACGTGTGAAAACTATTCGATCCGAGTCTCATGCAGTCATTACATCAGACTCTTTAGAGGATTAGCTACGTGCCTGCTCCTCAATGAAGACATATGGAGGATTCTGTGTTTGCATAACAAATACCATGGGCTACATCTCTAATTAAGAGTAATTGCGACCTTCTTCGAGATTGTAAGAATAAGGGACGCCGGTTGAATGGTAATGCTGTATTGTATAGGGATAATATAGTGGAATTAAAGTGGTCATAAGGAAGCGATTTCAGTTTAGATTGGGCAGTGGTTTTGCAGTAAAAAGGTGTATATACGTTACCCATGAAAGATTCAACTTCGAACATGTCAAATTCTAGGTATAAGATGACACGAGAAACGTCATAGATTTCGGGAATCAACGTTAGTTTTGGTGGTCTGGTGGTCTTGGGTGGCATTCTGACACTGGTGACACAACATACTTCCGTTGGTGCTAGACGACTCTAAACTCATCATCATCATCATCTTAACATTTCGATGCCCACTGCTGGCTATAGATCTAGGCGGGGGGGGGGGGGGGTGTTCAACCGTAATCGCCGTGCGCCGATGCATTTTGGCGATCGCAGTAGGTGTTACGGTACCTCAGAACAGAAGGATGCTGCTGCCCATCTTCTGGTCAAAATCCTCTGTCTTCTTCTAAAACACTCAGGGGTAGAAATGGGGTAGAGCTATTCACGGCCAGCACGGCATCTCGACGTACACGACTCTTAGCTCAAGTGAGCTAATTAACATGTTTTTAGTTTTAACGTGTCGCTCGCGGAGCGCTTGTATATTAACTACCTTTTTACTTGCAATAAGATATTTCGATGGTAACTAAAATTCGACGTACAAGTTGAAAATTGCGTAATTACTTGCACGATAATACATGCCGTAGGGAATATCTTTCACACGATTTTCAACTGTAGTTCTGTTATTTTTGTTACCAATCAATTAATGAAAACTGCTGAAGCGTTTGAAGTTTCAATTATTTATCAAAATCAATAGTCTTCAATGTTGAAGGTTGTCTTGATAAAGCCGCAAAATTTGCTAATTATCAAAATGGATAGCGACTTCGTGATATATATCTAATATACAAAATATTACAGTTAAGAAAATGTATAGTTTTTTTGAACCACTACAAATGTAGTTTGAGGAGCAGAGACAGACTGTACAAGATTCAATATCTTTTGCGGTCTCTGGTTGTTGGGAACACAGCATTTAGTTTATGATTTATCTGTCATTACTGTCAATGTCATTAACGTCATTACTGTCACCGCACAAGAAAACAATAAAAGGGCAACGCACTTTTTTGTATGCAGTCTGTATTTTTTATTTTATATATAAATAAATAAAAATTTTGCGTCAGAGTTTGTTACGAACTCATCCAAAACGGCTTGACCGATTTTTTATGGTTTTTTGTGTATTTTTGTTAGGTCTGAGAATAGGTCGTCGGCAATTTTTTTTTTAATTATGTGGGAATTAGTTTGTCGGATCAGCTAGTAATAATATAAGTTTAGCTATTCAAGTTACCCAACAAGTTTATTGTTTTTACTATTTTTAGGGTTCCGTAGCCATATGGCAAAAAACGGAACCCTTATAGATTCGTCATGTCTGGGCCTCAAGTCTGCTATTACAATAGTGTCAGAATGGTCTGTCATTGATTTCATAATTGTTGATTTTGACAAGTTTGGTAATCTACTAATATAATGGCGTCATTATGACTTTCCAATGGTCAACCAATGACAGTCCATTGAAAGAAATGATATACAATGGTAATCTCGTACCTAATGACAAATTAATGACTGACTTAGTTTATGAATTTCTTACTACTTCAGATTGCTTATAACACTTAAATAATATGTAAAAATATATATAAATGAAATCTGGCATGAATAAATGTTCAAATTTGTTGACAATGTCATTATAACACAATTCTATTATGAGACCATTGACCGACCAATGATCGACCATTATGGATGTAGCAGATTACGAACTTTTAGCAAAATGACAATGGAATCGTGTTGGAATGACGAAATTATGAAAATAGCAGACTTGGCCCCCTGTCTGTCTGTCCTTTTTCCGAAACTACAAGATCTATACTGTTGAAACTTGGTAAGTAGTTGTATTCTGTGAACTGCATTAAGATTTTCACACAAAAATAGAAAAAAAACAATACCTAAGTTTTGGGGAACCCCCATACTTAGAACTGAAACTCGAAATTTTTTTTTCTTCAAACCCATACGTGTGGGGTTTATTGATAGTATTGAGATTGGATTGATAGGTCTTTAAAAATGTTATTGAGGTTTCTAATATAATTTTTTTCTAAACTGAATAGTTTGCATGAGAGACACTTCCAAAGTGGTAAAATGTGTGTCCACCCCCCTGTAACTTCTAAAATAAGAGATTGATTAAAATAAAAAAAATAAATGTTTACATTACCATGTAAACTTCCACCAAAAATTGGTTTGAACGAGATCTGGTAAGTACTTTTTTGAATACGTCATAAATCGTAAATCGCAATTTACTATTAAAACATCGATCAAAGTTACAACGAACTACAAGAACTTTTATATTATGTTTCTTACTGCTACGGCACCCTTCATGGGCGAGTCCGACTCGCACTTGGCCGCTTTTTTTAATTGACAAACAGAAAGAAGTCTATATCATTGTAAAACAGTAGGAAACAAATTAGTAGGCTAAAACCAAAGGCAGTTGCCACAACACAATTTTGCTCTCAATAACTTAAAAACATCGATGAAAATAGGAAATACAACACCGTCAAACGCCAAATAAGTTCAGTTAGCAACCGCAAACAGAGGTCTCGATGTATCGAAGTTCACAGTTTATTTCCTACGTGTTCCTGGGACAAATACGATTTTCTGGGTACGTGCTCCAACGTACGGTGCCAGGAGGGCAATCGCGCTAATTTCAAACATCTGCAAACGTTTATGATAACGTTACGGTTCAATTGCGGCAACGGTTAGGTTTCGATTCAGCTGTTCCGATTTTGGTATTGCGTTAAAGTTCAAATGCTAATAGAAGTTGGAACGTTGCGCTACGTCAATCGTTAGTGATGTTCTTTCGTTTGTGTATATCCGAGCCATAGACTATACAGTATAATACTGGTATCCGAGCGTTTAGTAATAAATTTTGACGTGTGCACCTCTAGTTTTGACAGCTGAAAGCGCGGTATGTACTTGAACTTTTGAAAAGGTAAGCAAGTTTTAAACGTAAATAAACATTCAAAGTTATATTTTACTCTTTGGACAGCCGCATTCATTCATTGTTATCATTTCATTAGGAGTCGTGATTGTTTCTTAAACCACTCACACACTTTTTTTACTTTTCTTGGTGTACTGCTTACTTTACTTGGTGGAAATGGATGAGCGTCGCAGATGCACTACGGTCCGGCAAATGGAGCTGATGGTGCAATTCTTGGAACAGCATCGAGACCTTGCTCTTGGACGAGTTAGGTCTAAAGAGGCTCGTCAAGTTGCGGCACGCTTATGGAATGAGTGTGCCACAAACCTTAATGTTGAAGGGCCTGCCCGAACAGGGAAAGAATGATCCAAGGTGAGAATCATCGAGGCGGATAAGTGGATGTTATACGCTGAGTGTTCCTAACTAAAATAATATTACTTATATTGTTTTATTCTTTTGTTAGGTGTGGAATGACTACAAGTGCCGGGTTAGGTCAAAGTTGGTCACTATAAATGCGAACCAACGAGCTACTGGTGGTGGACCCAGTAATGCTCCCAATTTGTTACCATTGGAGGAGAGGACAGCCAATATTTTAGGCAGGGATGTTGGCCCGCTAGCCGATGTGAGGCAGGACCAATTTGCCTCAATCTCAAATGACGTAAGTGTATCTTTAGGTACTTCCAAATGTGCTTTTATAAACCATTGTTTCATCATGCTTAATAATACTAACAATGCTATTAAATAATACTATACATTATATAGGGTGATGGTGCAGTGACAGTGGAAGTGATTGATGAACCATCACACCAATTACAAGAGACTGAAGCTTCATCAGCAATGTGAGTTGTATCTCTTGTAAAAAAATAATGTTTATGCTGCTTAATATTAGCAATATATATATATAAGTTTTATAAATATTATATTAACTTTATTACAGTTTGATTGACCACCCTCAGTATGTGCTATCTGCAACATCACCAGTGGATGTGCAGTCGCTGCCTGTGTCCCCTGTTCCCAGTCTAGTGGGACAGACAGACTCTGCACAAAACTCCCCAAGGCAAAGTGCAGGTTTGTTCAACATAATTGCTTGATTTAATTAAAGATAGTATCACCATGTAAAGCAATTTTTTAATTGCTACTTTCAGAAAGAGTCCGAAGGGTGCGAGATCCCCCTCGGCGGCGAGGTGTAGAGCGTGCCTCACGCCAGCTCTCTACACAAATGACAAGACAATGTAAGTTGAATTCTATTATTTTTGAAGTCTTAATGCCATTCTTTAATATCTAACATTAAATTCATCATATTTCAGCAGCTAGAGGTGCCCTGGACCAATCCAGAACCACAATCCTGCATATTGAGGAGATGCGGGCAGAGACAGCGCTAAGACATTAACAGGCATTCAGCAATTTTTCGGAATCATTCAGACTAATTGCAGAAAGCATTGAAAGATTAAGCCACTGGGTAAAAAAACAAAAATTAAGAGATATACTTTTATATTAAGCACTATTACTAAGCATTATTTGTCAGTAACATCATAATCATAGCAACTATGTTTTGTTTCAGTATGACCAACAACATCACCATCCAGACTAAGATTTCTCTGTTAGTTATTAGTATTTGTACTTTAATAAATAGAATTATATTATAAATTAATTTTGTTTGGTTCTCCTGAATTTGAAATTTGGAACTAGCCCCTAACCCCCTTTTGCCTTCCCACCATCATTTGCACCTTAGTAAAACTTTGTTATGTGATAATCTACATTTTAACATAGTTTGCTGGATTAATAAAATAATGATGCGTTAAAAATACAAATAGCCTTTATTCATAAACAGTTTTAAAGAAGGAAACTAAAACAAAATATAAATTTTTTCAACAAATCATCAGATTTCTGACAGGCCTAGTGTTAATTGTGTTAGTATTTCACTTAACCTAGTTAGTATTGTTAGTTTTTATTGAAGGTTGGAGACGTAACGCCTACACTACAACAACTACACTAAAATTGATTACTCCTATTTGTCCATAAACGTTGAATGAGTGCCCGTTGTCGTGCACGGCCAAGCTCCAGCTCACTAAGAGCACGTGCGCCGCGTCGCCGCTCTTGCCTGGCGCCATGACCGGCGCCCTCTGTCAACTGGCGTTCACGAGCTGCTTCTTCTGCTGTTAGCGGAGTGTAGGGGATGCGAGCCCTGTGTGCTATATTATGCAAAACACAACATGCATTCACTATTCTCGCAGCAGCTACTGGAGTGTAATGCAGCTTTCTGTCAACCAATAAGCACCTGCAAAGACAAATCCCTTTTATTATATCACATTATTTATCATATAAACCAGTATAACAATGGTATGATATTCAAGGTATACCTAAAGCGAGCTTTTAAAACACCTATACAGCGTTCAACAACATTTCTGGCGGTCAAGTGCAGGCCTTGGTAATATTGTTCTGGAGTGTCTGGCCTTGGTTCTGAGATGGGTGTCATCATTGTCGGTCTCAAAGGGTACCCTGAGTCTCCTGCAATAACCAAAAAAGTATTAAAACCTCTTATTAAAATTTAATTACACAATGTATCAAAAGATTGGAACATAAATTATTATACTCCATTTAAACATACCCAAAAGATGCAAATCTTCTCCATGATTAATGTGGAGTCTCTCTATATAACCATTCAACGGATGGTTGGCCCAAACAACACTATCATGTGTGGACCCAGGGTAACTTGCATCTACACACAATATATTTAAATTAGAATCACATATCTGAAAAAAAAAAAATAATGTTATGAGCACTGACAGGAAAGAATAAAATTATAACAATAGAAATATGTACTCACTATCATAACATTTAACGAATGGTATCCTTTTCTATTAAAAAAACGTTCTTCATGTTTAGCAGGACATACAATTGCCACATGGGTCCCATCAATACAACCCAGAGCTGGTATTTTGAACTTATTGTAGAAACTGAAAATAGTTATACTTAAATATTATATTTATACAATTATGTACTTAAAAACTTGAACATAGGTTCATTTTTGAATAGGTATCCAAAATGAAGACTACCTATAATATGCCACTTACTCTCTTTTAACTTGTTCCCTCTCACATTGTTTGAATGGAAAAGCTATATATTCATTTATGACTGCCGGATTGTTCAGGGCTGTTGTCACTTGCCGGATAGCTTTTGAAACGCTGGCCTGGGAAATAAAATGGTTCCTGCTGTCTCCAACAATGGTTTGATAGGACCCGGAAGCATAAAAGGCCAATGCAACCAAAATCTAAAACAAATTCAGGTTAAAATAGAATAGAATTGAATTTATTTATCCATCCTAGATAGAGTACACCACATTAAATAGTTGTTATAACTAAAGTACTTACATAGTTTCTAAGTTTTTAATGTTGTCTATTGATTGACACATAATATTATACACACATAGTTTTAACATTATTAGTTGGCTGATTTGTGTTATTTTTATACAATAAAAAAGTAGTAAAGGCGATAATGCTGTTGATCACTTTACAGAGGAATCATTACATCTGCCCTTACGCTCCTTACCTTGGTTTCAACATCCAAAGCATCTGAACGGAGAACGGGTGGCATATGAGGAGTCAACTTGCAAATTAATTCACGTGTTAATTCTTTCGTGAGTCTATATCTCTTCACAAACTGACGATCACTGTAAGAGTCACACTTAAGTCTAGCTTTTAAGTTTTTCCTTTTGGTTTCGGCTCGAGCCACCGCTATATCGTATTCATGAGATATTTCCAATAAATCTAAATACGCGTACATGGTAATTTTGTATGTATTTTTACTCAGAAGCACTTCACAAGTTCACAACAAAGACAAAACAATCCAACGATGCACTAACGATCATAAAAAAGTAGCGTCCCATCAACTTTTCGTTTGACAGCGGTAACGTTCCAGTTACGATCGCGTTGCGTCTCAAAAGGCTGTCAAATTTTTAGCGCGATACGAAACGGTCAAAAAGTTGTGATATGGTAGCGGTTCAGTTGCGATTTCGTTGAAAAAAATATAGCGCGATTGGGCTCCAGCAGGGCTTGAATTCTACCTACGATTGTGAGCGTCCACTTTATAAAATTGTTGTGTTTTTTTTTATTCTTTGACGGCGGTAAGTGAAATTGGAATGGACTTTGAGAGCTTTGGATCGGAAATATTGTATTTACTGGATTTAGAAGTTGGGAAGCGGAATATTTGATTTTGGAGTTATGTACTAGGTATTTTGGCGGGTGATGCCTGATTTTTGTTGTTAAAGACCTTGTTTTTAGGGACATCTCTGCGTGGCTCGTGGAATCTTCACGTGGCTAGAGGGTTCACCTATACTTGGGCCAAAGAATCATCTATATGTGGTTATCTATATATGTATGTATTTAAATGTATTTGTGTATGTACATCAGCTGTCTGACACCCATAGTACAGGGTCTCCCTAGTTTGGGGTCAGATGGCCATGTGTGAAATGTCCCCACATATTATTATTATCAGCAGTGCATAGGTACATCCCAGTAATGGTGCCAGCATTTTAGGTACTTGGCTGGTGTTGACAGGTGACTTAGATCATTCGGTTCCCTTCAAAAGCCTTACCCTACATTTTTGAAAGTGCAACTAGGTTTTACTTTGACTTTGGCTTTGTTGATGTACTTTTTTGAGAAATAAATCGTCATCTGCCTAGCCTTTTCCCAAGTATATTGGAGTCGGCTTACAGTCTAACAGGATGTAGTTGAATATCAGTGTTTTACATGGAACGACTGCCTATCGGACCTCCACCTCCACAACCCAGTTACTGGGTAACACGATACCCCTTAGTAAGACTGGTTGTCAGACTTTTTGGCTTCTGACTACACCCATAACGACTGCCAAAGATCTACGAATGACAGCCGGGACCAACGGCTTTACGGGCTTTCCGAGGCACAGAGGGAACTCGGTATGACAGGGATGGTCACCCATCCACAGACTGACCGCGGCGTAGCTTAACCTTTGACCAATCGATCTGTACGGTTTTAACTTACTTGTCTTTTGAATAATAAATATCCGACCTAAATAAAGTCACCATTTCGCAAAAATCTCGACACAAAGGAAGAAAAGAACGACCTACCCTCAACATAATTTTCTTGTCGAACCTGACTTCACCATATTTCCATACAACTTTTTCAATTTCCTTTACTTACGAAGTAATTGTGTTATAAGAACATTTTTAGTGTTCGTTATTTCTCAAAGAAATTTAATAAAAGCGACGGTCATGTGGGGACCACATAATATGAGCTTTGGAATTAATAACGAAGTTTTTCCGTTAAAATTTTGCTTCTCATGTGTACGAAGGTTATTAACTCTTGGTACTAGATTGTGCATGTGTAATGCAAGAAAGTGTAGTAATCATCGAGGATTTTAGAGCCCTGTCATATCAATGTCAAAGTCATCTTTGACGACACGGTTGGCGCAGTGGCTGAGCGATCGACTGCTGTGCAGCGTGTTGCGGGTTCGATTCCCGCCCAGGGTAAACATTTGTGTGATGAGCACTTGTGTTTGCCTTGTGTCTGGGTGTTGTTTATCTATATATAGGGTGACTGGTAATTAGTGTACGATACTTAAACACGTGATTGTGTTCATGATAACAAACAACTTTCCCGAAGAAAAATTGTTTTTTGTACTAGTTCACTTTAGGTCACAGGCGTGCGCGCGCGTGAATTTCATACGGCTGTTGTGTTATTGTGATAAAAGTGAACCAGTACAAAAAACATTTTTTCTTCGGGAAAGTTGTTTGTTATCATGAACACAATCACGTGTTTAAGTATCGTACACTAATTACCAGTCACCCTATATATTTGTATTTACAAAAAAAAAATGTATTTGTGTATGTATATCAGCTGTCTGACACTCATAGTACAGGGTCTCCCTAGTTTGGGGTCAGATGGCCGTGTGTGAAAATGTCCCCACATCGTCGACCGTAGGTTCAATTGAGGTAAGGGACAAAATACGATTTTTCAGGAGAGGCCAACAAAGTTTTTTTTCGGACTAAATCGACTATAACTTTTTTTCTTATTAACCTTTTTCGGGTCTGATTTCACACATAATCTTGTATTTTAGTGCTCTATCTACATGTGTAACATTTATTTAAATAAATTAGCTATTTAAGAAAATAGATGTCCCTTACAACAACGTATTTTGTTAGTAATGTCCCTTACTGACCAAGTATCTTGTAGTCCCGTCCCTTACATTAAATTGACCTCTGCGTTGGATGTTGGATGTAATGGTAATTCGTTGATTGGGAAGACCCTTACCTTATTTGAAGTGGATTGACGGCGATAATTACACCATTTCAAGTTCCTATATTGAATAGTTTTTCAGATACATTGATATTATGGGGCTGATTCGAAATTTGTATCCAAAAATCATTAGGGTAAGGGACATTTTTCTTAAGCTAGAATTTTTTTATAAACACCATTCGATAGAGCGAAAAATTCTGAACAAAACTGTATACTTAACTCATTTTGGGTATTTTGTCCCTTACCTCAATTGAACCTACGGTCGACGATATTATTATTATTATTATCATCATTTGCCTAGCCTTTTCTCAACTATGTGGGGTCGACTTCCAGTCTAACTGGATGCTGCTGAATACCAGTATCTTTTTCTTTATTTATTTGGGGGCATATACAATCGCAATGCGTAAGTCAGTCCCATCATGCCCTAAATACACATTGGTCATATCTGGGCCATGAATCTGCACAGACCAGTTTTTAATAATAATAATCCATTGACTGGGTAACACGATACTCCTTGGTAAGACTGGCCTACACTACTACTAAACTAACAGACTGTACAGATACGTGCATGTATGTGCGTGTCAACGCGCCGCTCGAACAAAAACGCAGTTTCCAGAGCAGTCGTTCGACGCGGGGAGAGGTGAGCAACGGCTTCAGAGGGAGGCGGAGCGTGTCGCTACTGTACGGTAGTGCTAATATTTATACTGTGCTTGTGCCTTCTCTGTATGAGAAGAGGCCTTTGCCCTGCAGTGGGACAATTATACGCTGGTATTATTATTATTATTTAAAATTGGTAGGTAAATGATTTGACTTTGGTGTAGAATCGTGTATGAAATCCTAGTAACACGTTACGTATCGAAGTTCCATCTACCCTGTACAGAACCCCAATCGTCACAGATTATTCACCTTTTACTAAACCAACAACCACAGAGGTCGCATAGTAACTAGTGGTACATAAAATCAGGAATAGTGATGTATCACAAATCGTTTACATAAGTAGGACCATTTGGACTGATTTAGGGCCGGGAACTCTGGCTCAGCGGCTATATCGTAAAATCACTAAACATTCGAGTTTCTTGATTACATGGCTGGTTCTAATGCTGTTTTGGGATTGAGAGAAAATTATATAACACTTCAGCATTGTTAGTTTGGTTGTTTTTTAGATCTTTTAGAAAATGTTACGAGAAATTAGGTTTTTTATTACTTTATTTCATGTCGATGTTGGATCTCGGTTATCGCGGGTGCAGAGTAAATCGGAAATTACTAAGTAATCTATGTCCTTTCCCAGGGTTTAAACTAGTTTCATACCAAATTTTCTTAAAAACGGGTTAGCCGTTTTATCGTCAAAGCGTAACAGACCGAGTTACTATCGCATTTATAATATTAGTATGAAAGTATGGATGTGGATTAGGTAATTATCATTGTAGTGACAGACAAAAATATGGTGAGAAAACGTCGTAGTTTTGTATATTCTTCTTCGTCTTGTATTTTCTTGTCTTTCTTGAACTTTTTGGACTTCTTTTAGAAAATAACGGAAAGCACTAACTCATTGTTTAATGAAACCACTTACTTTCAAATTGTCAAAGAGTTGGTTAGACGGTCAAAAAGTTAAAGGTACCTAGTTGCTCGTTCCAAAACGTGGGTCTCTATGAAGCAGAACGAGCAAGAAACTCTTCGGACCCACTTTTCAATCAAGTTTTTACAAGATCCTGGTTACATTATTCTTGTTGCTTCCCCTCTACTTCACCTTCACCTCTCACCTCCGCTGTCACGTACCTTCGTTACTGCTATTGAGGGTACAGATAAAGAGCACTATCTCTTAAGGGGAAAACGTTGTGAAAGTGTCCAGTTTTTTGCAGTAAGTAAACAGTTCCAAAACCCGCCAAAGTGGCGCTGGCATAGGCACAGGTATGGTATGAATGTAGCCACAGATCCGTGAATGTAGCAGTTGTTGTCGAATAGAAGTATGCCGAGTTAGAAAATTTTTACCCGATCGCGAATGTAGTGCCACTTTATGTGGCACATTTTAATGGACATTTTCATACACAGAGATCGTTCTCTTTATTCCTCTACCTTCCATATTTACTGCACAGTGACTCGCCTCGTGTTCAGACCTGTCATAAAGTTTGCATCTGGCTGTGTATACTGTGGCTTTAATACTATTATTGCGACACAACCACTAAAGTGCGTAACACACAGTCAGCGGTCGCTCAATTCGATATAGTTCAGCCAACATGGCGGGATGACGGCCGGAATATCAAACATTTAACTTAGTTCAGTGACGAGCCGCAATCAAACTGATGTGTACGAGTTATCTGGAATGACACTCAAATTACTGTCAGATAAGCTTTTAAGTTATAGGAGGAAGCGGGTTTGGGAGATAATTTGGGAGATTTTGTTATGCTACTACTGCAATGGCACACTCACGACACTTCATAAAATGAAACGATATAATTGCCTACACTACTACCAAAATAATAGACTGTACAAATACGTGCGTGTGTGTGCGTGTCTACGCAACGCTCGAACTGAAAGCAGTTCCGAGAGCACGTTCCACACGAGAAGAGGTGAGGAACAATGTTTCGGAGGGGAGTGGAGCATGTCGCTACTGTGCGGTAGTACCTAATACTTATACTCAGGCAACGGTTAATTTTTCGACTACACATGCATCATGTCATGTAGAATGCGCTTATGTACGAGATCACTAACTAAATTACTATGTATTACATGAAATGCTGCTGACCGTCGTACACCGATGAACGAAATCCATCAAATACTAAGTTTTATGCGCAAATTCGTCCGCATAAACTTACTGATCTCAATTTGAACAATGGGTCATTTTGTATGGACCACGTACCCACCTTGTAGCAAGTTGAAATTGGTACCATTCGATAGGTCTTTGAAAATATATATATTTGTTGTACGGGGGCAACTTTGTAGCTTGCAGGGGAAAAAGATATACGATGTTGAAAATGCCAAAAATCCTTAGAAAAGTCGACCGTGCGTGGGTCGATTTTACTAAGAATAGTAGTAGAGATAGTAGTAGAGCACTCGCAACGAACGTCTGTTTGATTTTCGGCATTTTCAGCTTCAAATTTATTTTTTCCCCTGCAAGCTACAAAGTTACAATAAATATATATATTTTCAAAGACCTTTCGAATGGTACCAATTTCAACTTGCTACAAGGTGGGTACGCTTTGTTCCATGTTCTTTTTTTTTATAATAAAATATAGTCCACTCTGCACCGATTCTTAGTAGGTTCCGTAGAAATGTTACCAAGGATTCGTGTAATTACGTTTAAAGTATATTCGCTCGATTAATAATTGTGTTGAATGCAACTGAATCACTTGGAACATTTTTACAATTTAAAGGTTTTTGTTCTGAACTGACTTTTATAGAAAAACTCAATCGCTCACCGCTTATACCTTGTTCATAAAAGATCCGTTCGCGAATTTTGTAACCCTATGAATATCGGCCGGTCGCTCGGGACTAGTGACTAATTCCCCCACAACATACAGTACGACCAGAATAAACGGAGCGTGGTATAGGCGCGCTGTAGGCAAACGTGCTTTGTAAATATATTTATATTGGGCTAAACCTTTATTTGGGTATATTTTTATTTTTATATTTTATTTAAAGAGGATGTTGGGCCCAATGTTTGTGTTGTTTCGGGTGTCGATTTTTATGGATTTGTGTCATTAATTAAGAAAGTTTAGAAAGTTTCAACTATAGCATTGCACCAAAAATTGTGTTTTAGAACTTTAATTTCCAGATAATATGTCATGGTTATCATCAGTCCTAATGTGGCATAATACTCTAAAATGAATAATGTGATTAGATCTTAAACATCATGTTATCGTTATGGGTAGTCCACATTGCTCGAAGAATCGAAAACCGATGGGGAAGAAAGGTTCTCGAGTGGCGACAACGAACCGTAAGACGCAGCGTTGGTAGGCCTCCCGCCAGATGGACCGACGACATTGTCAAGTTCGCGGGTAACCGGTGGATGCAAGCGGCAGGTTGCCGCTCGTTGTGGTGTTCTATGGGGAAGGCCTATGTTCAACAGAGGATGTCTTTTGGCTGATGATGATAATGGGTACCTAGTCAGAAGCCAGTAAATCTACAACCAGTTTTACTAAATGGTATCGACGTGTTACCCAGTTACTGGCGTGAGGAAGTCAGATAGTCAGTCGCTCCATGTAAAACACTGGTATTAACTGCATCCGGTAGGACTGGAAGCTGAACCCAACATTGTTCGGAAAAGCCTAGGTCGATGATGATCAGGAGTACTGCTTTCTGAATCAGTCTTTGATCCACCAGCCCAACGAGAGCCTCCTCGGGTGTTGGTCGAGGCTCTTGACTGTTATGTCATTACGAGTATCGGTACAATTACTGCTGTACTCACATCCCACATGCCGACTACCTCGCGAGCTATATCATATTATGATAAAACATGACAAAAGGTAGGTTGACACTTCCCGTGATCCAAGAACCGGTTTTTACCTTGGTCAGAGGTTAAGCATTGCCGCCACCGCCAGTCTCTTGGGCACATTTCCAAACGTCGGCGATGTGGAGGAAATTTTTGATGTCTTATTTTGTTAGTTTTTGAAGTGATACTTCTTATGCGACTTCCAACAAGGTTGCGTTAAACGTTTAACGCTACCGTACGCATGCGTAGTATCCTTCCTATTTTCATTTCCACATAACGAAGTTACACTTCTTCCGCGCGGAGGGACTCCACGCACTATTTTTTTAGTTTAGTTTTAATGTGGAGGAGTTTTTTGATGCCTTATTATATTAGTTTATTTTTGGTTTAATAGTTATAGGTTTTTCTTTTTTTTTATTGTACGTGTAAATATTGTGTATTTGTTACTTATTAAATGAAAGAAACATTAAAAAAAAATAAGTTTAATAGTTATAGGTTTCTTTTTTGTTATTCTTGTAAATATTGTATGTATCTACTTATGAATAATAAATCACTAAAAATATAAATTATAAAATAATGATTTTTAAAGACAGCGACACCTAAATATCTAATAACTCGTTAGATCCACTTTAAAATATTTTCCTTTGACATTTCAGTATTTAAAAATTCATGAAAAGAATTGCTGTAAGGATTACGAAAGGGTCGACCGATCGAGCTAGCGCCTCGGTCGGTTTGTCTCACAAAGGTACAACTTTTAATTGGAAGCTAAATCTGAGAAGGTAGGCTTTGTTTTCACCTTCGTTAATTTCTGTTCACCTGATTCCTCCGAAAATGGTGGTTTGGTCTTTGTAGGAAAACGTTTTTGTTCGATTTTTGGATGTAATCTGTTTCATTTGTTAGAGGAATTGTTATTTTGAATCTTTGTTGCCAGGCTAAGAGCTGTACAAAATTTTTGTTTCATAGTGTTGCTAAATATTGCCTGCGGTGGTACTTATACCGGGGAGATGATGATAAATGAATGAGTCTTCTGTTTTTTCTTCAGAATACAAAGTTCCAACATACATACCTTCTAAAAATTAAGACTAAAAGAAACTCATCATCTGCCTAGCCTTTATGGCTTTAGCTTTTTATATATGGGAGTCGGTTTTAGCCAAGGAGTGACTGCTTATCTGACTTCCACAGCACAGTTACTGGGTAACGTGATACCCCTTGGTAAGACTGGTTATCAGATTTTTCTAGCTTCTGATCAACAATAGCGACTAGCGACGGATTGTTGCCACTAGTTCTACTAGTTCTTGCGCAGTTGCACAGTAGAACTAATGGATTGTTCCTACTAGTTCTACTAGTTCTTGCGCAGTTGCACAGTAGAACTAATGGATTGTTCCCACTAGTTCTACTAGTTCTTGCGCAGTTGCACGGTAGAACTAATGGATTGTTCCCACTAGTTCTACTAGTTCTTGCGCAGTCGCACGGTAGAACTAATGGATTGTTCCCACTAGTTCTACTAGTTCTTGCGCAGTTGCACGGTAGAACTAATAGATTGTTCCCACTAGTTCTACTAAACAGTTTTACGGTAGAACTAGTGGGACTTTTTGTCCCAGTAGTCCTACGATGTTAGGTGTTACAAAATAGTAGAACTAATAGGACGTTTTATTCCCACTAGTTCTACTAGTTCTTGCGCAGTTGCACGGTAGAACTAATGGATTGTTCCCACTAGTTCTACTAGTTCTTGCGCAGTTGCACGGTAGAACTAATGGATTGTTCCCACTAGTTCTACTAAACAGTTTTACGGTAGAACTAGTGGGACTTTTTTTCCCTGTAGTCCTACGATGTTAGGTGTTACAAAATAGTAGAACTAATAGGACTTTTTATTCCCACTAGTTCTACTAGTTATTTCGCAGTTCTAGGATAGAACAAATGGGACATTTTATTTACGAATGACAGCCGGGACCAACGGCTTTACGTTCAATCCGAGGCACTGAGGGGTCATTTCATATCGAAAATTGATGGTCGCCCATCTACGGAACGACCGCGGCAAACGTAACTTAACCATTATGTTCGGTCGATCCGTACAGCTTTACTTAGCCACGAGCTTCTCTAAAAGAAACTGCAACAAATTATTATTAGTACCTACCCATATCTACTTTAAAACTCTACCAATACCAAACATGCCAGTACCTAACTGAATATACAGAGGATCGAACTTATCAGACTGTATGATAACTGGATCAAAATTTGAGGAGCTAAGGTAGTGAGGAGTTTCTGCTTGGATCCGATACTATTGTAATGGAATCGAGACGTGAGCAAATTACTGAATGGAGACTTGGATTGGATGGTACTGGATTGGGAACTGTGGGAAAGACATCCTGTTCTATACAATACCAACAATTTCAAAATGTATGAAACAATTATATTTTTAAGACGACAATGTATTTTGTCTTTTTGTGGTCTGAAATCATTTAATGAATGGATGGTAACGTCCATAGCTCCGTCGCGACCAGTGGTATTAGTAGTACTATTCTCTAAGTAATACAACCTACAGCTCGACGCTGCGGCAACGGCAAATTACATTTTCGTATTCATTAACCATTGCTTACGCAACGCCACATGAATTAACGGCTTTTGGTGGAACTATTCAAGGTTGATTAATTTGACACTATTGACAGTTCAAAATAAACGTCAAACGACAAAATGAAAAACGATATTCGCTAAGCAAAACCAGTCGCTGAGCTCGCGTCGAGTTCACGGCTGTCACGATGTCTGTCGAGTTCGCCGTCAAGCACAGGCACGAATGACAACTTTATAGAATAGCATAGCTGTTTCGTGCTTTTGTCGCGAAGGAGAGAAAAGTACAGTAGGAGCAAAAATTACACATCGAGCCTAGAAACATGAATGACAGAGACGGCGCTATTTACTATACTTAAGAAAACCACCACGGTGTTCCTCGACCGATCTATGGGCGTGCGCTCGCGCATTCTCCGCGCCCCCGCCAGGCTATGAGTCGCCAATGATGTTGGCGGGTGCCGTCAACCTCGGTGGTCTAAGGTGATTAACACACGACGCCGCGCGCCGACGCGGCAGGCGGTGAAGCGGATCTCACGTCGCATGGGCTTGTATGTAAACCGCTGATGCCTTGCACACGTAGACCGCCTGACCGTACGGACCAGCAGCGCTCACGTCGACTACAACCTCCGCCCTTCGCGGTGGTAAGCGGCATCGTGTGAAAATCGCCTAAACGCCGCCGAAACCTAGAGTGTGCACGCCGCCTACACGGGCCTGCATCTGGTCGTGTGGTGGACTGCCACTAAGTCGACCATCCGCAGTCGGGCAACTCATGGAGTTCGGAGGACATTTAGCGCCCTCCGCCACCCGGTGCGTCGTTGTTGCTTTCCTCTCCCTCTCTGCCGCCTATTTTGCGTGCATGACTTGCTTGCAAAAAGAAGTGACCGCCTCCCACGCACTCTCGCTCTGGACTCACCCAGGTCACCGACTGCTGCGGAGAGTTCACGGCGCTGCTCTGCCCAAGCTGGGCACTCTGCCAGCGTGTGCTGCGCCGTGCCCTCCAGGCAATCTCCGCAGTGGTGACAAACAGGAGATTGTTCGCGGCCTATGCGATACAGATACTTCCCGAAAAAGGTATGTATCATCAGCATCTGCGTAACTTCAAACCCCTTTCAACCCTGTCAAAGAATAGTCCTTTTGTACCATTCCTGTATTTGAAACTCTAAGTTACAGACGCTTCTCAAGTTACAATAGAATAACCTAATTGATGTATTATGGAGAGCTGTTTCAAGTTATCCCTTAACCCGATTTGATTATGATTTATTTAAGAATTCCCAATATGTACATAATTTAAACTTGCGTACGAACCGCCACGAGTAAGTCCTTGACCGAAATTTGACCTTGACTGACCTCGATGTGTAACTAAAAATGGCTTACCGGATCATAGACGAATCTACAATTATAAACATGAATAATGTAACTAGGATTTTGTAAAAACTTGTTTGAATAGTATCCTTAAAGTTTCTTGTCCATAGAGATCTACCCTACGTTTTTCAACTGGCAACCAGATTCCAAATTTTCTGATTAAATGAACGAATCCTTGGCCATTAAAAAGTCTGAAAATAAATAGTTTAGGTAATTGAAATAAAATTAAAAAATGCTTTGACTTTGATACAAAAATGTTCTACCTTTACGGTGATTTATCTACAAAATTCAAAAAGTATTCGGTTAATTTAGTTCAAGGCAACTAGGTTCACAGTTTAGTTAAAATCTCTCATTGTTTTATGCAAATAAATAAATTAAGTTAATTTTCTTAATCCACACTACACTATGAATTACTGATTACTAATATTTATATTTACTAATTTACAAATGACTAATTACTAATTTACTATTATACTATTTATTAATTTACTAATTTTAATAATCCATACTATCCATACTTATATCCATACTTCCATACTAATATTATAAATGCGAAAGTAACTCTGTCTGTTACAGTTTCACGATGAAACGGCTTAACCGATTTTGATGAAACGCCTTAACCGATTTTGATGAAATTTTTGAACCCTGGGAAAGGACATAGGCTGCTTTTGAATGCGCGACTGCATCTGAATCAGCAATTACCGACATTCACGCGGACGAAGTCTCGGGCAAAAGCTAGTTGGCTATAAAAAGTTTTTTCATAAAAAAGAAAACCGCCTTCAAAACTAAAAAGTGATAAATAACTTTAGCACAGAACACACATTACTTTACTTTCGGAAGTCGGTGGCGATGTCTTTGTGTTTGTTGTTTTGGATTGCCACCGACTTCCGAAAGTAAAGTAATGTGTGTTCTGTGCTAGAGTTATTTATCACTTTTTAGTTTTTGAAGGCGGTTTTCTTTTCTCTGATAAAACTTTTTATTTTTCGCTTTTTAGTGTTGCCCTAACATCCACATTAAGAAACGGCGACACACTTAAAAGAGATTGTAAGTCCTCCAAAGATTGAAGAAACTAAAACGTTGTCTAAGTAATTTATTTGGGAATTTGTTGATTTTCTCAAAAAGGGCTGTATCAATTTTGATAAAATTTATATGGGACCATTTCTGAACAAACCCCTTTCGAACAAAAAAGACTTTTGCAAATCCGTCTATATATAACAGAGCTATGCCCGAACATACATAAAAAAATATATATATACATAAACATTCGAATTGATAACCTCCTCCTTTTTGAAGTCGGTTAATAAATTTACTAAAGACACAGAATACTTAATAGTACTCTACAGAACAAATAAATGTTAGTCCTGTATAAATAACCAAATGCACGGGGAACATTGCATTGTATACTGACAGAATTTTTGTTACTTGTAGTACTTACACCTTAGGCAATAATAAGTTTATTATAAACCTATGTCTCCTCCGTTACACATCTTGTCAGCAGGAAGAGATTTCTCTATGATAACAAGCTTTGTGGTTCTTCTCACGTAGGTAACACTAAAAATAGACAATTTGTAATCTTTAATTCATCATGTCAACCTTTAAACGCTGTGACTGTCTGTCACGTACACTTATTTAATAAACACATTACCGCTCCTTTGCGTCGCACAGTCGGGTAATAACAAAATGTAGTATTTATTTGAAAATCACCACATGGTTTGAGCCACTCAAACCCTCATAAATTCTGTATTTTAAGAAAAACAAATAGGTACGGGTCGAAAGCAATATTTCAACAAATTCTAAGAAACGAATGGAATATTTTATTTCTAAAAAACACCACTTACAATGTTAGCGCACCATGTGCATACCATAAACGCGACCTAAGTAACACTTTAAAAGGGGTCTATAAAACAATTGAGAAAGGATGCAAAAACAAAAGGTCAGGTACTAAGGGATTTCACAAAAGTGTGGGAAGATGAACGATGGGCTGAGGACGAGGCAGTCGGTTTTAGACCACTATAGAGTGCAGACAGGGAGTTTTAAGACGGCGATCGTCGAAGGGCTGTTCGTTCTAGGCTGAGCTAGTTAAGTTAGGAGGCTGCTGAAATCGAAGAGGTTAGGTCCACGTAGAGAGTAGGGAGTGAGTGTAAGGTCGTGAGAGGAAATCGGCCGAGGCGAGAAGCAAGTTTGGTAATTAAAGTTGTAGTATTTTAATCAAATCCACTCGAAGCGTTATTTGGTGAGTGTTAACCTTATTTTAATTTAATAGTTAAGTTCCTTTAAATATTATTCCTTGTGCAGGTTTATTTGTATTGTAATTTATAGGAAGCAGTCAGGTGATACTGATACGGGTCGACTAATAATTAATTGTTTATCCTAGATTTGGCGCAACTACTGAGTACTTTATATCATGATAGTGTCTAATAGTATTGTAAATGATGTTCGTCAAAATAGCAATCTGCGTAGGTGCATCAGCGAAGCATTCTGCGTAGTTTATTAAACGTAGCGTAGAGCAGTAGCTTTGGCTTAAGTTCTAGGTACTTTATATCATGATAGTGTTTAATAGTATAGTAAATGATGTTCGTCAAAATAGCAATCCGCGTAGGTGCATCAGCGAAGCATTCTGCGTAGTTTATTAAGCGTGGCGTAGAGCAGTAGCTTTGGCTTAAGTTCTAGGTACTTTATATTACAAGGTAGTGTTTGATATTAGTGTAATTTAACCGTACATTATGTGTCCATGTCCTAATCCATACCTTGGCAGGGAATCATCATAAGCGTTTGGTTTTAGGGAAACGGGGAAGGCCTTCCGCTAAACTCTACCTCGACTGCTGACGATATTTGACTTTTAACTGACACACAAAATATGGAAGGCAGAACCGTACATACTCGGTTTGATTAGGTCATTATAATAGTAAAATCATAATATTAATATCAGACTAGGCTACAATGCCGAACAAAAATAATGTTAATGGTATATAATACTATACCTACTCTAATTAGACCAAATGTTTTTGATGATAACTGTTTCCTATAGAAGGTCTCGCACGGAGAACTTTGTGATGGACTTGTTGTACGCATATCTCGGTAGTGGGGGTAGGCTGGGCTAAGTAGCTCTACTTGATTGGTAGTCGTTCTACGGACGCTAGGGTCTGTGTCTCGTTAAAAAATCACACCCGGCTAATTGTAATGGCCAGTTTATGCCTTCGACACTTTAGCGAGACACGTGATTTGGGCGCTAGTGGCTGAAACATGCTGCGACGCATCCTCTAACTGGGGAAGATTAAAGAGATATGAAATGACGACATACCATTTCGGCGTATACCAAGTACAGTCGCGATTTACTCTGCCACAGACTGAGTCTACGATGCACTTGTGCTAGTTTTGTGTTAATTTGTAAGAGGGGTAGTCTGTCGTAAGGGAGTAATCACATTAGTACGCGAATAGGAAAAATACTGAAATCTTGTCTTCCTCGATGGCAGTTGGGCTTCGCAGTCCTCTGTCTTAGGATTGAGTAAGGCATGTCGATAGAGCCTAGGGAACGTGTTCCGCTAGAATCGTAGCAGTGTCCTTAGTGGACCTATGCGTTCAGGTCTAGCCGTGCACGTACGACGGCACAAACATATTCAAATGGCTATCCATTTGAATACGGTTGTAAGTCACTGGGGCGGGTATTTAGTATATTGTAAATAAGTAAATTAACGTAATCTAGAATAATGAATTTCCAAAGCGCAAGTGTAGCGATCCTATTGTCACCCCTTATATTTTATATTATACTTTTGCATACCCTCTTGTCTTATTAACTTCATTACATAATATGTTTATTTATATGTTCCCCCTGAGAATTCCCATACTAACATCTTTGTGTCCCCCTCCTTGTCTTGTCGGGACAAGGCAGTATAGTTTCATGGGAATTCAATTCAAATTGATAGAAACGGTGGAAGAGTGACCAAGTCTGGGACGAGCTCTACAGGATTACGCGGATTTGGTGGGGCGTATCCCTTAGCCGTACTTTAACACTAACTAAATCACTAATATCAGCACAATTAGGAAAAACGAAATTAGTAAGTATTTTAGGAACCGTCACATGTGGTGCCGTGACCAGGATTCTCGTCATTAAATGTACTGAGTCACGTCAGTGCAACGAGAAAGAGCTATTTAAAAGGGTTACTATATAAATAACACAACGTAATTAGCATAAGTAAGTGATAACAGACGATAAGGTATAGTACCGCTGTTATCAGAAGTCTTTTTTCAATTAACTGTAGGTTCGATTCCTACGCAATCTCTTATTATGGTTATTGAAAGTTTTAATTCTTGAGCGATGAACTGTAGGTTCAATTCCTACTTGATTTATATGTTGATAAGTGATTGGGTTCGTGTATCACGAATTGAGAGTTCTTTAATTGTGGGTTCGACTCCCGCACGATGCAATTGCTCGACCAGCAAATGTTTCTGAAAATTTGTATATGTGAAATAGTATGTTTACACAGTAGATGTATATTGAAAAGTCTAAGGTACAAAACCTTTGGTAACAGAAAGGTGTCAAGATTACTATTGGAACTATTTTATTGTCTTAAATAAGAGGACATTTACAGGATTTGCTTAATTTTTACAAGCTTAGGATACTTATAAGAATAGATACTTGTGTGGACTTATTTCAAATTCCAGGTGAAATGAGCTTTACGTAGCAGCGATCATGCTTCATCTAAGCCAGTCCATTGGTTGTGCATTGCGCTTGGTTAGAAGTTTCGTCAGAGTCGGCTGGTACCAACTGACTTCGGCTGAGCTGTAGCGTGACCTCTGTTGCGAAGCTAAGTTTTATTTTCTCTGTCCATCTAATGCCCACTGCTACGAAGTATTGGTTTTGTTATCTCATTAAATATGGATATTTAGAGCAATGGCACTAAAGCTATCACTCTAGAGTAAATGAGTTGTTGTCAACCATTTTATAATCGGAGGGGGGAATTGACAAATATGTATTCTAATTAGCTAATAACTATTCAGACAATCTAGCTGATGGGTATATATTATAATATTCTTATATTATCTTTCAAATCTTGTTGGATTTTCAAACTGCTTTTCCTTCTTTGAATTAGAGGGGGGCATATAATTAGAATACATTCTAATATGCCTATGTGCGAACTATTTCAGAAACTCATGGATTACATCAGCGGCTTTCGAGGCTAACTCAGCGTCGGGGTGCGCTACTGGAGAGGCCTCTGTCCAACGGTAACTCGAGCAAAAGTCGAGTTTAAAACGAGTCAGCGTCGTAGGTTGAATGGTTAGATGACCAATACTCTTGTAAGAGATCCTGGTATGTAAAAATATATTATAAGCATGCACAGGTTTTCTGAATTCAATTAAATCGCTGTAATATTATTTATTGATAGGAGGAAGAGCTAATTTGACTTTTAATTAAAGATGCTTTTCTTATTCACCTAGAATACTAATTGAATTCGCATTGAAGTCTTATTCTAACTAGAATACTAATTGGATTATATAGGAATAAAAGCAGCCAGGCGGGTAAAACTCTTATCACCGTAGGTGAGGCTCAGTTCAACTTATGGTGAAAGCCCATCCGCTGTACTGCGTCACGCGTCTGATTTTCAGAGGGGGGAATGTGACTGTCTGTCACGTACACTTATTTAATAAACACATTACCGCTCCTTTGCGTCGCACAGTCGGGTAATAACAAAATGTAGTATTTATTTGAAAATCACCACATGGTTTGAGCCACTCAAACCCTCATAAATTCTGTATTTTAAGAAAAACAAATAGGTACGGGTCGAAAGCAATATTTCAACAAATTCTAAGAAACGAATGGAATATTTTATTTCTAAAAAACACCACTTACAATGTTAGCGCACCATGTGCATACCATAAACGCGACCTAAGTAACACTTTAAAAGGGGTCTATAAAACAATTGAGAAAGGATGCAAAAACAAAAGGTCAGGTACTAAGGGATTTCACAAAAGTGTGGGAAGATGAACGATGGGCTGAGGACGAGGCAGTCGGTTTTAGACCACTATAGAGTGCAGACAGGGAGTTTTAAGACGGCGATCGTCGAAGGGCTGTTCGTTCTAGGCTGAGCTAGTTAAGTTAGGAGGCTGCTGAAATCGAAGAGGTTAGGTCCACGTAGAGAGTAGGGAGTGAGTGTAAGGTCGTGAGAGGAAATCGGCCGAGGCGAGAAGCAAGTTTGGTAATTAAAGTTGTAGTATTTTAATCAAATCCACTCGAAGCGTTATTTGGTGAGTGTTAACCTTATTTTAATTTAATAGTTAAGTTCCTTTAAATATTATTCCTTGTGCAGGTTTATTTGTATTGTAATTTATAGGAAGCAGTCAGGTGATACTGATACGGGTCGACTAATAATTAATTGTTTATCCTAGATTTGGCGCAACTACTGAGTACTTTATATCATGATAGTGTCTAATAGTATTGTAAATGATGTTCGTCAAAATAGCAATCTGCGTAGGTGCATCAGCGAAGCATTCTGCGTAGTTTATTAAACGTAGCGTAGAGCAGTAGCTTTGGCTTAAGTTCTAGGTACTTTATATCATGATAGTGTTTAATAGTATAGTAAATGATGTTCGTCAAAATAGCAATCCGCGTAGGTGCATCAGCGAAGCATTCTGCGTAGTTTATTAAGCGTGGCGTAGAGCAGTAGCTTTGGCTTAAGTTCTAGGTACTTTATATTACAAGGTAGTGTTTGATATTAGTGTAATTTAACCGTACATTATGTGTCCATGTCCTAATCCATACCTTGGCAGGGAATCATCATAAGCGTTTGGTTTTAGGGAAACGGGGAAGGCCTTCCGCTAAACTCTACCTCGACTGCTGACGATATTTGACTTTTAACTGACACACAAAATATGGAAGGCAGAACCGTACATACTCGGTTTGATTAGGTCATTATAATAGTAAAATCATAATATTAATATCAGACTAGGCTACAATGCCGAACAAAAATAATGTTAATGGTATATA
This sequence comes from Charanyca ferruginea, assembly GCA_947361185.1. NCBI lineage: Eukaryota > Metazoa > Arthropoda > Insecta > Lepidoptera > Noctuidae > Charanyca > Charanyca ferruginea. Next base: position 13,707,056 of record OX376077.1, on the reverse strand, counting down.
ATACTATACCTACTCTAATTAGACCAAATGTTTTTGATGATAACTGTTTCCTATAGAAGGTCTCGCACGGAGAACTTTGTGATGGACTTGTTGTACGCATATCTCGGTAGTGGGGGTAGGCTGGGCTAAGTAGCTCTACTTGATTGGTAGTCGTTCTACGGACGCTAGGGTCTGTGTCTCGTTAAAAAATCACACCCGGCTAATTGTAATGGCCAGTTTATGCCTTCGACACTTTAGCGAGACACGTGATTTGGGCGCTAGTGGCTGAAACATGCTGCGACGCATCCTCTAACTGGGGAAGATTAAAGAGATATGAAATGACGACATACCATTTCGGCGTATACCAAGTACAGTCGCGATTTACTCTGCCACAGACTGAGTCTACGATGCACTTGTGCTAGTTTTGTGTTAATTTGTAAGAGGGGTAGTCTGTCGTAAGGGAGTAATCACATTAGTACGCGAATAGGAAAAATACTGAAATCTTGTCTTCCTCGATGGCAGTTGGGCTTCGCAGTCCTCTGTCTTAGGATTGAGTAAGGCATGTCGATAGAGCCTAGGGAACGTGTTCCGCTAGAATCGTAGCAGTGTCCTTAGTGGACCTATGCGTTCAGGTCTAGCCGTGCACGTACGACGGCACAAACATATTCAAATGGCTATCCATTTGAATACGGTTGTAAGTCACTGGGGCGGGTATTTAGTATATTGTAAATAAGTAAATTAACGTAATCTAGAATAATGAATTTCCAAAGCGCAAGTGTAGCGATCCTATTGTCACCCCTTATATTTTATATTATACTTTTGCATACCCTCTTGTCTTATTAACTTCATTACATAATATGTTTATTTATATGTTCCCCCTGAGAATTCCCATACTAACATCTTTGTGTCCCCCTCCTTGTCTTGTCGGGACAAGGCAGTATAGTTTCATGGGAATTCAATTCAAATTGATAGAAACGGTGGAAGAGTGACCAAGTCTGGGACGAGCTCTACAGGATTACGCGGATTTGGTGGGGCGTATCCCTTAGCCGTACTTTAACACTAACTAAATCACTAATATCAGCACAATTAGGAAAAACGAAATTAGTAAGTATTTTAGGAACCGTCACAACGCCCACTGCTGGGCATAGGTCTTAATCCCCAGGGGTTGTGCAGCCGTAATCGCCATGCTTGACCGATGCATGCTGGCGATCGCAATAGCTGTTACGATACTCAAAAGGACGTTGCCCATTCTCTGTGGGCTAATTCACGCAACTAAAAAAGTGCTGGTGTAGTGCAGTTGCAGTTAAGTTTCGATCAAAACAACGCTTTTCGTATTCTCTACCGCTGTCAGACACGCTCGCGTCAAGTTCGCGTTACGCGAGTGCAAATACGGCATTCTACTGTTGCGCGTCTTTGGTGCGTGCTTCGGAACGCATCATGATCGGTATTCTACTATTCGTTAGACGTCTCAAAATTACAGTTAAAAAGCACTAAAATCTGTTCTGGGGTATTATTTTAATATTATAATAACGTCATATTCATTGAAATGTAATCGATCAATATTTTTTTGTCATGTGGGAACACCTTATGTAAGTTTGGTAGAGTTTGGTTGTGGTACAGTTGACGTGCAGTTCACGCGCAGCCCACGCGCAATTTAAAGATTACAAGAATACCGTTTATCACTCAAACTTGAACTTAACTTCAACTGCACTACAACTTCATCAGCGCGTCATAAAATTACGTGAATTAGTCCTGGGCAGAAACGGGGTAACGGTGCTATTCGCGGCCGGAACCACACAGCTTGTACGCGGCAAATAATTAGGTCCTACTTACCTATATTTCACTGATCTTTTTTTATTGCGATGTATTTTTTTTCTATAAAATCCGGTCTCACACTGAAATTTCTGCTGTGCCGTTTACAAACATATACATTAAAATAGACTAACAACCCCGAAAATCTTTAGGTACGACCACGCCTGACTTTTTCCGCTCTCAGCATCCAAATATCGATTCCTTAAAAAACAAAAGAAATCACAAAATCTCTTTTAAAAACTCTCAAACAAAAGACTACATAAATAACTAGCTAAAACCATTCCTAGCAACAAGGAACAAAAGCAGTTTTCTTGTACACACATCCATTATTCTGAGATATGAGCAATTCTCCATTGTCATACTATCCGCGGGTGACCATCCGGGCGGAATCGATTGAGTCCATCACTAGCGGGGAATCGAGACGAGTGCATGAATCGATTCTGATATTACTTCGTTTGCGTGTCACAGAGCTGAATGAAAATGGAGATGATTTTGTAATTGGGATTCTGTTGGTGTGGTGTATGTCTGAGACCTAATTTAAATTCGTGTCTCATTATTATGACAGAACTTTTTGACGACACCGGGTTCGGTTCCAGCACGGAACTAATATTTGTATAGCCCAGGTAGACTTTCCGGTCTGATTATTTATGTATGTGAGTTTATATACTTGTAAACGCACCTTCGATACAGGAGAAATTCTTATTGAGGAAACGATTTAAAAACAATGAAGAGCTTCATCAAGAATAGAAAAGTGGCTGAAATGTTAGCAATGACGAGTGCTCTCAGTCCCATATAATATAGGCTAATAAAACATTATGCTCTACTTGTGAAGTGATTCTAAGACCTACTGCTACTACCTACCTACCTACTCGCGCTACCTAGTGTGACGGAGGGGTTACGTGGAGAATAATAAAAACCAACGTAACCGGTCAACATAAAAAAATATATTAGAGAAAGGAGTGGGTAAGTTCACGGTCACTAATTTTCCTTCAACCTCCCCTGGGAGTTGCACTGTACTCTCCTGGCTCAGCCTTGGGCACGACGATCACAGCGGTGTGCCACGCTGGAGACGCCAGGTGTGGTGACGGTCGGCAGGTGGTGTTGTCAAACCCGAAGAGAGCTCGACGCGGCCACACGGGACAAATAGGGGCCCGGGGCGGAGCTTGGCGATATCCGGGAGTGCGGAAGAGCGGTGGTGCAGCACCCAACGTTGGGATGCTCTTGATGTCCGCGGATTAAAATAACCTCGATGTTCAGCCGGAACTTTAGACCCCAATATGGGGTTACGAATTCACAGAGTTTAATACGTTTGACTAATATTAGTCAATTAAATACTGGCTGGCAAAAAAATAAAATTGCGAAGAACACTATACGACACTGGATAACAGGTGTAAGTTCTGTCCTATATTGGTCTAGCGGTCGCAAGAACGATTTGTGTACCATAGATACCCCCACAATTCATCAGACAACCATTGTATGTAAGTCTACCAGCCATTTCATCTGCACCTATTAACCGTCCGTCACATTATCACTCGCCTAACCTTTTCCCAACTGTGCTGGTGCCGGCTTCCAGTATAACCAGATGCAGCTGAGTACCAGTGGTTTATAAGGAGCGAGTGCCTATCTCATCTCCACAACCCAGTTACTGGGTAACACATGATACCACTTGGTAACACTGGTTGGTCAGACTTTCCGGTTCCTGACTCTCCAATAACGACTGACAAAGATCTACGAATGACAGCCAGGACCAACGGCTGTAGGCGTGATTTTCGAGTCACGTAGGGATCTCGGTGTGAAATGGATACGATGGATGATGGTCACTCATCCTCGGACTGACCGCAGCAAGCGTAACTAAACCATGAACAATCGATTTGTATGGTTTGGACAAGCCCCTTTCCAGCCATATATTCCATACTTCCATACCAATATGATTAATGCAAAAGCGACTTTATCTGTTACACTTTCACGATGAAACGGCTGAACCGAATTTGGTGCAATTTGTTATGAAATAGCTAACCGACAATACACCGAAATAGCATCCGCGATAACCGACATACGAAGTCGCGGGCAAAAGGTAGTTATAAATATTTATTATTATTTAACTAGAAATCATTCTTCAAAATAAAACATGTAACTTCATAGTCTAAACATAGCCTCATTCATTCCATCTCAAATTAATTTCACCGACAAATTGAACCACCCAAAATTCACCCCCAAATTATTAAACGTAACATTCGATGAACAAATAACTGGTAACCGGAAGCAACGCAAGCGCATAGATGTCGCCACAAACGCATGCGAGAGCTTCCGATGGACGCCGCACCACTTCCGTAGGACGCCCAGACCTGTGAGTTTTGGGATAAGACAGGAAAAGTGCAGAAGTTCCATTACAATTTCATTTTTCCTGCTAAACGAGAAACAATTTGACAGGTGGGCATACGACAGACAATTTGACATAGAATAAAATTAGGATACCCGTAACTTCTATATTAACATTATTGTGAGGTAAAATTTGTTAACTTGTAAGTTTGTGTGTAGGGTGCAATCTCTGAAACTACTCATCCGATTTCAATAATCTTTCACCCATAGGAAGTTACGTTATCTCTGAGTGCTATAGGCATTATGAAAAAATTAGGGGTCCTTAAGAAAATTCATGCGGACGACGTCGCGGGAATAGTGCTGGTGTATAACATAATACACATATATATCGGCGCGTGACATTATTGACTAATGAATATCAGTTAATTTTTAGAGTTATGATTTACTAGCGACCCGACCCGGCTTCGCCTACAGGCCCATGTAGTTTTTTTTCGGTAAATCGACTATCCAACACAAAAAGATTTTTTCAATTCGAACCAGTAGATCCTGAGATTAGCGCGTTCACCTAAACAAACAAACAAACTCTTCAGCTTTATAATATTAGTATAGATTTTGTTAATTTTCAAAATCATTGCGAAAATATTGTTGTTCTTTTTTTTAATAACCATGAATCGTTTTGTATTCGACTAAATGGTAATTTAAATTTAGAGCGGGTAACACCGATTGGGGTTGTGAATGTCATGGCGTTAGAGCTGATCACTTTTGATGCAGTCGTCGCGCGGTGCACACGTACCAATCCATTGGCTCGAATTTAAAGTTGAACAATATAATTATGTAACTTGATTTAGTGAGTGTTAATCATTGGAATCCTTACTCTTTATTGTAAAGTTTTGTCACAATGCTTTTAAGTACTACTTGAGTCATTTTGCGAGTATTCTTTTCTGAACACCTGCAACGTTACACGCCCACGATGTAAACCCAAGAGATAGTGGATCAGCAGCAACACGTGGTGTCACAGCCGCTCGAATATAATACTTATCAGAACGCATGTAATCCTCCAAGTACAGGAATTGGTCTTCCCAAGTCAGTTCCCGTAAATAACGTTCAACGTCTTAACGCAGGACAAAAATCCAGGTTAAATTGAACTAACACTAGATTGCGACCATCCTTAATATTATTTATAAATTGGAACAGAATTTATATGAAATTATCTGCCAAGTCATTTTAACAGATCTTATTAGCAGACGATGAAACAGACCGATACTTCTGTTCATCCTACTGGCTGTCAAACACATCACAGCTATCTCCTGTGACGTATTAGTGCTCGGACACACAAACCAGCGGGAATTTTAATTGATTCCATCCGACATGGAGGTTTAATACTGTTCTAAATTGTTGCTTTCATTAACGGTGACGCATAACTGTATCTTATAGGAAATGTAGGAAAGTATCATGGCGAAATCCGTACATTATGTATGAAAAAAAAAATCAAAAGAGGGTTTAAAATATTTTCCAATGTGGAGAAAATATTACCAGGAGTAGATTGATATACTTACCATATTTTTAAACACCCGCATAATTAATATATTTTGAAATGAAAATAACACATTTTCGTTACTTACATCTCGTTGCCCATTTTGTGTTTATAAAAAAAAGAAACCGACATCCATTAAATTGGCAGACAAGTAATGTGAATCGTCGTTTACAATGGCAGAGTTGAAAAAGTATATTGATTGATCATTATTTGTGACATTGTTTCCCACGACACATTTTTGACGACACGGTTGGCGCAGTGGTTGAGCGATCGACTGCTGCGCAGCGTGTTGCGGGTTCGATTCCCGCCCAGGGTAAACATTTGTGTGATGAGCACTTGTGTTTGCCTTGTGTCTGGGTGTTGTTTATCTATATATGTATGTATTTACAAAAAAAAAAAAGTATTTGTGTATGTATATCAGCTGTCTGACACCCATAGTACAGGGTCTCCCTAGTTTGGGGTCAGATGGCCGTGTGTGAAAATGTCCCCACATATTATTATTATTATTATTATTATTATAAAACGATGAGTTCAGTGTAAGAATTGAGAAAAAAGAACGGCTGTCAGTGTCACTGTTACTGTCAGTCGCCGTTACGTTTTGAAATAATGAGCTTTTTGTTATACTTGCTTTTTGTTTGATTTTGTTTTTTGTTAAAATTATGTCAATTTTATGTTTTTATGTTAATGTTTTTGTGTATTTTATGGATTATTATTATCTGAAATAAATGAATTAATAATAAACTAATCACTTTTGACACCCATTTTTATTGCGGGGTTTTAAAAATATTGTAGGTACAGACGCCAGCACATCAAGCTACTACAATCTGTCACATTTCTTTAATCGATTTTCAACTTTATGGTTAAAGAATAAGGTTCAAGATTGATTGGGAAAATGTGACAGTTTCGGGTAAGTTGACCTGCTGGCGTCTGTACATGCCTTAAGATATTCTTTATGTAGTTAGGTACCCAAGAGGTCAACTGCTGTAACATTGCCTACGTGCTCAACATTGCCTACATTCTAAAAAGTTAAATTATTGCTGCTGAGAAATGTGTTTGCTGTGTATGGTATTACTAAAAGCAAGTCGACTATCTATCTGGCAAAAAAACATTTCCCAGTGGTAATAATTCAACTTTTTAGAATGTAGGCAATGTTGAGCACATAGGCAATATTACAGCAGTTGACGGTATAGAATAATAATTTAAACTTCTCTAAACATTTTTTAACTTTTTTGTACAAATCTTGCCATGATCCTTTCAATCGTGATCATAACAAGGTTTTTTTATTTATTTAATCTTTATGCAGCAAAATGTACAAAGGCAGATTTGAAGCCTCAGGCATTCTACTATTCAACCAACGGTGGTCAAGAGATAACATGGCAGGTGTATTGTACGAGCGTAAAACATTAAAATTAGAAAAGCAAAATATTTTACTTACAATGTTTTTTTATTAAAATAGGGATTAAAATTGTTTTACGAAAGACAACGGTCTTGGCTTCATGTTTGGGGAGTAACATACCATCATTTTTTCTAAAATTTAATAGCGGATGCCAGCGGATTTATTCCCTTGATTTTTTTAGGGATTTTTTTTTTATAATAAAACAATTATAGCCTGTAGCACCAGAGACAACTTACCTTCCTATTCTTCTTCTTCTTCTTCGTATCGCTGACACGACAGTCTTATTTTGTTTGACCCAAAATTTAGCTACTTCCACGGCTTCATATTAACGAAAGGATTTACATACCGAACGAACACAAACTCGACTTTGCACATGCTTTTTTGTGCTTTAAAGTAATATTTAGTGATGGTGATAGTACTAGTGATTGAGACAAACACATTTTCTCAATATATTTAACTGCATAATTTTTACAGGTTTAATCAATACACAGAGAACTAAAGTCAACGACATTGCTCCAGTCAGCGACACGCTGAAGTGGAGTAGATCGGCCACGTCTGCAGACGGACAGACAGTAGATGGAACAGACACGCTCTAGAGTAGAGACCGCGTTTGGGCAAGCGTAGTGTGGGATTCCTTGCGGCACGATGGACCAGCGGATGTGCTCGGGTTGCCCAAGACCGGGTTGGCTGGCGATTTTTGGGGGAGGCCTACGTTCTGCAGTGGACGGCAGTAGGCTGATATGATCGCATCATCGCTTCCCATCAGGTGAGATAGTGGTCAAACGTATACCTATTAATAGATAAAAAAAAAAAATGATGAATCAATACAGGTTTGAAAAAAAAACACCACGTCTAATATTTGCGGACCTATTTTTTTTCAGACACTTAAATCTTCAGCTCCAAAATCTATAGTCAAATTAAAGTAAGAATCTCCACAATTTCACGTCAATCGCACATTTAACCTCAGAGCGGAAATTCAAACTTAAAGCATATTTCGGAGGCTGTCGCCGACGCAAATTCGTTTAACCCAAGAAGTTAGTGTTGCACAAACTAGAATACATTGGAATTATGCACCGAGTCTGCCGCGCTGAGAATATAAATAACCTGGTTTAAACGCTATTTTATGGCACAAAATTATTACGGAGTACCTATATGTAATGGTTATTTAGGATAAACGATGACCTTACTTTCTTACTTTACATAATTATTACACTTCATCTGACAAATTTACTTAGTTTTGTTTAATTTTGCAGCAATATTTCATTTCATTTTTCAACCGTCTTCAAAAAAGTTTACATTAAGCATTTTCAATTATTTTGACGTAATTTAATTAATTATTGAGAGATAGTGGTTTAGCTCACTATGGCGGAACTAAGTTTGACTAGGAATCCGAGAATTGAAAAGAAGAAAATGAAAATTCTTGCACCTTTATTTTAATCTTGTACCTAATTAGGTACATTCCATTCCGTCTATAACCAGTTTCTTAGACAACCTAAACTATAACTGTAACTGGTTTTTATAAAATAAAAATACCCTACCTAAAACATTCTAAAGTTCACTTTATCAAAACCCAATGTAACACAACCAATAAAACTCTTACCTTTCAACAAAGAGTTATTCAATCTCAAAACAAACACAAACCAAGTCAATAAAACTTCCTATGAAATTGTAAACAAAGCTGCTTTCAGCGCTTCACAGCCGAGTAGTTCTAACGTCCCTTTTCTGCAGAATATCACAATACTTTTTATTTGAAGAGGATAATGTTAGCAGTGAGACTAGCATCTATTGTGCTGAAACCTTTTAGCTAACTATACAATAAAATGGCAATAAGATGGGCGGGAAGGCTTTCACTCAAGTGTTGGTTGAATCCTTTTTTTTAAGAACAACCACCTTTTATGGCCGGTCTAGAAAAGAGGGTAGTTGGGAAAAATATTTATCGACAATGGAACTATGGTTTTATCCTTTTGTACAAAACCGATTTGTTTTATCGACCAAGAATAACCCAGCTCTTATGGATGGGGTTATTCCCTGAGTACCCCGATCCCCGAGGCCCCCGTCCCGGAGGACCCCGATTTATTTTTATCTTGATTAACGCAATTAAAAGTCGGTTTAGCTTAAAAGTACCGTCAGCAGACGATATCTTAAATAAAAACTCTTATTACCTAAAGACTTAAACTTAACTTAAAGTATTAGGAAAAAATCTTGCTTGGTAAAATAAATAAATAATATTATAATTAGATAATATAATATATAGTCTCCGAGAGCAGTCACAGGTTTTAATTTTTATTACAATAGTTCCTTTTTCATAGAAAATTAAAATAGGTATCTACTCTAAATTATACTTGTTTTTTCAGCCTGTATTTTCCCACTGCAGGGCAAGAGCCTCTCTACTCTCCTTCCTTCTAAATGAAACATTAGTATAATTTAAATAATTGTTTATAATGTAGCATAGAAAAAAGTTAACTCTAAAGTAAACTTTTCACATTTTTACATTATAGAAAATCAAAAGTGTGATTAGATAAAATTGTAACATTTATTAAAATATTTTGGATACATTTTTATCGAACTGTAATACCCCTATTTAAACTATTTTTTACATTGTACAAAATTTCAAATAAAATTCTTTCGTCTTTTGTATTTCAAACACATGCATTTAACCGCTTCTTATGTCGACCGTACAATTTGAAAACAATAGAAAAAATAAATGTAGTCATATTTACCGCATTCGGGGTTCTCCGGGACGGGGGCCTCGGAGATCGGGGTACTCTGGGAATAACCCTATGGATGATTACTTAGACACCAAAATTATTTAAAATAGAAGCTATTTCCACATTAAATGAATTACCATTTTGTATCACGAAAGCAGCTCTGTTTGTTTTTTACCCCATCTCTGCAAAACCACTGAAAGATAATTAATTTAGACTTCCATACCAAGGTTTACAGACTGCCCAGCTTAAATGGGACTGGGCTGGACATGTCTGCCGCATGCCGAACGAGCTATGGGCCCGTAAATCCCAAAATTGGTGCCCCGAAATGGCGGAACGGAGCATTTCAATTTTTTTTTTCATTTCTTTTCATTTATTCAATAACAATTTACATTGTGTCTGGATATTTCCGTTTAAAAGTAACTAAAAACCATTCACATTACACATACTTACGAATTCAACATTTAAAAACTATCTCAACACAAAAATAAATTCAGTTACAGTTATTCGATTTACACAACTATAACATGCTGCGGTAGACTACGAAAGAGATGGCGGGGCGACTTGGACGGCTTTCTTAAGAATTGAGAGTTAGCGGTAGGCCATACAAAAAAAAATTGCTCCGTTTGAGAATCGAACCCACGTCACGCAGTGCAGCAGCCAATTGTTCAGCCACTGCGCCAACCTTGACGTCAAACGATGGAACTGAACCAAAGCACACTACTGTCGTGTTTCATAGGATATTATGTTTATTTTTGTCAGTTTATTAATTAAAAAGAACACCTTCCAAAGTGTTTACTTTTTACACTACATACCTGCGAGTGAATGCGCGCGCGTGTGTGTAAGACCAAAAATAACAATACCATTTAACACATATTATGGACTCTCACTAACAGTGAGCAAATTGAAGAGAAAACTATCAAATCTAACAGATGTAGAAACGGATCGTTATATCATTCGGATTGCAGCGATCGCTCCGAATTCATTGTGGTGTGTCTATGAACACTACACACTGATACTGTCAATGACCAGCACACTGACACTTCCAACATACAAAATTTCGTTGCGGGATCAAGATATGAAGATAGTTGAATCGTTTCTCCGGGATTTGTCGAGCTTCATTGCTTCAGCGCTTTTCTGGTGGTCGCTACTGTTGATTCTGGCTTACCAGAGTTGCAGTGGTCTGAAAATAATGCGGTGTGCTAGTCCCAAAAAAAAACTCAATTGTGTGTTTGATAAGGTAGGTATTGCAAAATTCCTGAAACGTGAAAAATTAGAAATACCAATTTCACACATAATGATTATTTTGGTTGAATGCTTTATTTGTATCAATGGGCATAAGTGTTTAGATTATTGTTTTATATACTGCTGTTTATATAGCCTTAATAAAGTTATATACTATTGAATACTGTTAAATACTATTTGTGCTTGCCGTATAAAATTAAACCAAAATGCTTCAGGATAGTCGTAATAACTTCAACTTTAGAGAGCTCGTGTTAGGTCTAATGTGAGTGTGTAGTGTATGAGTCGCGTAATTTACACTCCTATTCATACAAGTCTTATTTCTGACACATGGTGACCCAAAATAAAATTAGTAGTCAGTTTCAGATTTTTGAATTGTTTGAGCTATTCACCAACCACACAAAAATTACGTTTGTGACCTCATACTTTTTTTTGGGACAATCTCACTGCAATTCTTGAAAGTCAGAACCAACAGTGGTGAGCTCCAGAAAAGCATTGAGACAATGAAATCCCGAAGAAACACAACTACTCCTGCAAGAATTAAATCATGGCCTCATACTTATAGAAACTGTTACCAAATCGTCACGTCATAAGTTCACCGAACATGCTCATCACCCTTCTCACCCGTATCTCCCCCGCAATATAACTTCACCGCTAACCACCAACTGTTATTTTCACAGTGCCTGACTTTTGGACAATAAAGCAATTTAGTGGAAGTTCTACTGCATCGTTTGTATGACTACCCATTGGAGAGGAAATAGTTTTTCAAACGGTTCACTATTGACCGCTTTTGATCGTTACAAAGCAATTAGAATCTTTAAATCCGACAGGTGAGCTTTGAGGGTAGTTTGAGGAAAATTTGTGGGCAGCGAAACGGTTTTTGGTTCAGTGGAGTAGTATGGGTATCAGTCTGCTTTGTATTGTAAAACCGATTGCTGTGAAGTTGGGCGCAGATCAGGGATCCGCTGTTCTTTTCTGATTAATTTCGTTGCGGGATCCAAGACAGTTGAATCGTTTCTCTGGGACTCGTCGAGCTTCATTGCTCTGGCGCTTTTCTGGTGGTCGCCACTGTTGATTCTGGCTTACAGGAGTTACAGTGGTTAGGGAATAGTGTGGCGGGCTTGTCCCAATAAAAAAAAAAAAAGATCAGGGATAGACTGGAACAAACTGGAATTACGTAAGCTTATATGTAGCCAGGAACGATGGAACTGAAGACGGAAATAAACAAATACTACACTTAATGTGCGACTTCTTTGTGGTACACTTAACCTGAATGAAAGTACAGAAATACATAAAAACGTACACGGAGAAAATTACAAACATGTGCGCAATTTATCTATATGAAATTATACAAATGTTGAAAGTCGATTCTACTTGAAAAAGTCTGTAGTACTCTTCTGCTTGTAATTTTCGCACATCATTTCAAAAGTTCGGTTACACACCGAGCTTTTGAAATTAAGTCGACGTAGAAACATATCTTCGTGGCTATCAAATTTGTTATTTTCAGACCATTTCAAAGCAGTGTTTAAAGCTACAACTGTCTCTGAATTTCCAACTTTTGTGGAGGCAAGAACTTCAACGCTTTTATCGTCATCTTGTTCCTCGTCATCTTGCTTACATATTGCCACTCGCACAATCTCCACATCAGTTAACACTTCATATCTTTGGAACTCGCTTTCGGCACAACCAGTAACCCATTCTTGAGTTTCCACCGACCCTTTCGCTCGTCCACTTTACAGCGATCGCCGAATAAGCTGGTATCCGGATTAGCGAGGCCCTACTGTACTAAGAAAGTAAAGAATAAAATTTACAATTTTACAATTTTCTAATTTCTAATTATCACACGCAAAATCGTGTCAAAATTGTAATATCGCTAACCAAAATATAGGACACCTGAACCACTAAGTTTCTTTGTCAAAAATACACACAAACTTCGTTTATCCACTTAGCTAAGAGACACTAGTATAGCAGTGTGTATTGCTACCCACTACCACTATCCCCACGCTATCCTCTTGACAAGTACTCTGGCTTGTTGACCCTGGACACAGATTATGAAATGTGGCAGAAGCAACACTTATTTTTACCTAATTAATGTTACATGTCTTCTAGGGTGTCCGGGCCAGAACAGCAGCCCCCCATTTCATCCCGAGGGTGTCGTAGAAGGCGACTAAGGGAAAATCCGGATGTCGGGCAGCAGCGGCTTCCGTGTACTTAACAACCTCACTGCGATCCCCAAGACGCTAGCCCAACGTGGGGATTATGGCACCTCCCCTCCTTGGAGGAGGCCTTGGTCCACCAGTGGACGTCTTCCGGCTGATGATGAATGTAAAGTCAATTCGATACATTTTTTAATTGGATATACCAGCCTCGCACGTAACATTCCTATCTGATTTGATATTGTGTTTGTCGTATAAACTGATACGGGATATTTTCTTTTCGAAAATCGACTACAATCGAATACTTTTACTTTAGCGCTCTAGTGCTAGGACCAGGGAAACGAACAGCTTTGTATAACGTAGTCTTTACCGATCCTACTTATTTTATAATCTGACGCTAGAAGACTATACTTTATAATATTATACTATTAGTAGGTATAATCTGCGAATCTTCAAGGCACGAGTGAACTGGTTCATCCTAGGCAAGCGTAGGTACTCCACCTTAAGTCGCATCATCACTTAACAGGTGAGCTGCGGCCAAACGCAAGAATAGTCTATTAGAATATGAAAAAAAGTTTCCTTTGAAATCACGTACCGCTTTATATGCGACGATACAATCTGAGCAGATTGTGTTGAATGTATTTTACGTCCTAAATATATCTGCATTTTGAATGAGTTTTGAATAGGAGTTTCACTTCTATACAATGTATATTCTATGTCCTGTACAGCTAGCACAAAGTACCTAAAAGTATGAGAGTATTAGTTTTGCGTCGATTATTGAATTGGAAATACGACTATTTGTAACAGTTTATGCGATAATTATAATAATGATATGTACTTAAGTAATATCGATCTTGCCTGAAATAAGTGTTTTTGTGTTTTTTACAATCACTCATTGATATGAATAATACAGAAGACGGAAGCTAACAAAAAGAAAGAAAGTACATTCTTTTACTCACGCGTAAGCGACGTGCATATTACATAAACATTGTTAAAAAGCCTAAAACTAAAACAAGTGGATTCTAAAAAATAAAACTGAAAAATATAATGTCGGACATTATATTTTTCAGTTTTATTTTTTAGAATCCACTTGCCAACAACGCCAACAACGCCAACGCTCAGCATAAATGCCGCTTTCCGAGCAGGAAGGCACGAACCACGGCGCTGGTTTTCATCGCAAGCCGGCTGTACTGTGAAAGGTGTACGGATTGATCGGTCACGGTTAAATTCGCTTACCGCGGTCAGTCTGGGAATGGATGACCATCCATTTCATATCAAGACCCATACGTGCCTCGCAAAGCACGTAAAGCCGTTGGTTCCGGCTCTCATTCGTAGGTCTTTGTCAGTCGCTGTGGGTAGTCAGAGGCCTGAAAGATTGATAGCCAGACTTATCAAGGGGTATTATCTTACTTTGTAACTGGGTTGTAGGGGGCAGATAGGCAGTCGCTCTATGTAATACACTGTTATTGCAGCATACAAGTAATTGGAAAAAAGCCTGAAAAGATAATGATGACGATGATGTGAATGAAGACCTCAAGCTAAATAAACCAAATGTTCCACACGGATAACCTTATTTAAAAAATCGATAGAATTTAGTTATGTTTCATCCGTGGCCACACAATGAGCAATCCTTTGCCACTGGCAGCCTAGTAGTAATTTCATTTAATTTTGATTTGATGGACAAATTAATAGTGTATTGTTTGAGTGGATTTGTGATTTTAATTTTTTATCACGGTTGCTCCTATGTGTACCTACTTATTATGAAACTGTTATTTTCAAGTGCGACAAAATCGGCCAAAATTGTCTGCCTTAAGATCAGATTCAGATCACATCACTAACGCACACGCTTGAAAATATCACCAAAACACCCCGATCACATTAATACCCATTCATGCGTGTCCACAAGCTAAAAAAATCTTTCTCAACCCACTTGGAGCCACTCGTGCGCAAATCTTAACACATCAATACTGTCATACGCACGCCATTTTGCCGATACGCCGCCATATTTAGAATTCGTGATGCGTGCACTACGAATCGTAAAATACGAGTTATTTGCGTACCGGAATGTAAACCACTAAAATGTTTCGCTTATGTCGGTTTGCGCGGCTACGGGCTATCTTTAAGCCGTAAATATTTTATGGAAATACTTCAAGGATCGTCGTATTGCTACCTTAGGTTTAACGGTCTCAATTACGGGTAAGAGTTTAAGGTGGCGTTAGACTTGCTCGTTTCGCTTTACAAATACACAACAAAATAAATATAACAACCTTCTTGGAAGTTATTTGTTTGAACCGTTTGGGGTTGAAACGTTAGGGCCATGGGGCCCGAGTGCTCACCTTGTTTTTAGGGACATAGCTAAGCGGCGGTTGACTCTTGACGTGACCAGAGGGCTGGCCTTTTCTTGGGTCAAAGAATTAGCATTGCAATTCAACGTGGTAATGCTGCTAGCCTTTTGGGCACTTGTCCCATTGAGAGCGATGCAGACGAGTTATTTGATGCCCTGTGAGCCTTCAATTGTACATCATTTATTTTAAATATATTTTTATGCATATATAGGTATATATTTAATTCAGTTAAGTGGTTTGAAAATAAATACTATAATGCCATAACCTGTACAAACATTCAAAATATAACCGTCGTTTGACACAAGACTGCTGAGCCTGAAGTGTGTCCTGAGTCCGATTTGCAGGTCGAGAAAAAGGTTATTTGGTTAGGAATTTCTTAGTAGCGCCCTAACCCAAAGTCAGCGCATTTATTTCAATATTAAACCATTTACAGGCATTTTTGAATTGTCAAGGAATCAGTTAGTCAGAGAGTTGTTAAAGCTAGTTCGGAAGCTGATAGTGTGACCTTCGTGCTTCGGAAAGCACGTGAAGCCGTTGGTCCATTACCTGATCTCTCTTCGTTCGTGTCAGAGTGCTTTCCCATCGGACTATGAGATTGAGGTATGAAGGAGCGCACCAGCATTTTCGCACTTGTGCACTATAACATCTTCTGCGTCATTAGCTAGTCTAAATTGAAAATGGGCGAAATAGAACTTCGACCGGTAATATTATTCTATTCTAAGGCACACCCAAAAAAGGCGACAAAGTTTATTATTTGTCCTAATTAGCAGATACTTGCGTCATATTAAAGGAATTGCCTTTGTGTGTAAAAACGCCAGGGTCAAACACACTACATGAATAAAATATGAACGGGACTGTTGCCATGACAACCGTTTATGACAATGGTAGTGGGAAGGAGGGGGTTTTTTTACTACGTTTTAGGAGGCAGCAGTGAAAGCAAAGGTTTTTTTTAAGGGTCTATGTGTTGTGTGTGTCTAATGATGTCTATTCGCCTTTATAACCCTACTGTTGCTTCGTACCTGACCGGCAAGTAGCTTATTCGATGCTGTATTCTATAATCTCTGTCAAGTTTTCCCGAGAACAGGTGGAAAAGTACCTACTGCAGCGAAATCACTTGGGAGATAGATAGTATGTGTGTAATTTCAATAAGCTCACTGTAGACATGTTAGATGCTGGGTCGATGATCCAATACTGAGAATGGTTGTTCGGCGACCAATTAAATTATGCAGGCAATTTTTAGATTTCCTAATTTGGTGATCAAAGTTCTTTTCAGTATTACACAAATAAGATTTACGTCGAAGTGATGTTTTCAAAATTCACTTTTCCTTAAATGTCAAATGTAACAATAAAATAAATTTCCTTAAATGTAATAATCAACATTAATACAAAACTTTAAGGTTCATATTCAATTGGGAAAATTTGACAGTTTGTTATGGCTTGATGTGGCGTCTTTGACTGCGTAGACCAAATTGAGCCAAAACTTAAATCATCCCAAGGCAACATAAAACCGGGATAAAAATTATCCAGGAAGAGGTGGCGAGATGACCTAGACGCGTACTGCGAGGGCTGTATCGAGGCGGCGCAAAATAAGATTACCTGGAAAGACTCGGGGGAGGCCTTTGCCCAGCAGTGGGACACAGCGGGCTACTATACCGCTTTTTGCTAGCTGTGGGCTAGATATACGCAAAGAACGTACAACGCTCTTCGCGTTCCGTATAATAATGCGTTTACCTGGTGGGGCTGCCATGTTCCTGTAGTGCATCAGGGATGTTCGCAGATGCGCAAGTGGATTGCTTTTCCGCAACGATGCGTAAAAGGTGCGCTTCCCTGGTGCGCAAGGTGTGGGGCAGCTCCAACAGTGTCTTAAGCATGGTTGCGAGTCGCCTGGACTGTATGCATATGGGTCACTGTTGTGCCGTCTCTCATGGGTCGTCGTAGCAGTGACCAATTGTTGTTAATTTTTGTTTTTGTTTAGTGTCTGTTCTTGCTAACATAGTCGTAAGTTTTACTAACAATCTTGTTGAGTCTTGGTTACTTGAATAAAGAAAAATTCTATTGTATTCTATTAAAAAAATATATTTTATATCCTCTGTGCTAAGCTAGATCAATATCTATACTTATGTGTGAAAAGTTATAAGCACCCATTCATCCAACCATTCATTTTATCTCCGACTCCTTAGATACAAGCCTGCGTACCATTTTTATTTTTTTGTTCCGGGGTGGAAAATCCTCTCGGGGGAGGAAGACCCCTCCGCCCTGGGGCGGGCTAAGGGATCTGTCAGACTCTTACTGACTAAAAACCACCCCGGTGTTCCATCTCATACTACGTCGGTCAGTCGTTAGTCGCAGAGATTGACGAAACTTCCGCAACCCCCGACTGGTGACGCGCTTCTATCGTGACATCCCCGAGTCTGTCACCCCTGCACCCATTTAGGGCGGCAAAAATTTTATTATTGGCTGGAAGAGGGCGAATAACGCCCTCTTCCAGCCAATAATAAAATTTTAGACTTGAATGTACAAAATAATAATAACAATTCATTTATTTCAGGCTGCATAGGCACAACCCACTGTATCTATATGATATGTACTGTGTTGTTGTTTTTGTGTACAACTAAACTTCTTATTTTTATCAAGCGACTTCAAAAAAAGAAGGAGGTTGTCAATTCCACACGTATATTTTTTTTCACACCACCTGCTCGACAATGTCAAATTATTATGTCATGCAAACCTAACCTAAAGTAAGTCATGGCAGGGCAATAATATTGTACTGATTTTCGTTATGACCCGCTGGTCATTAATGTGATTTGAATTTGGAACATAAATAGTTATCGCATACGAACATTTACGATAGGTAGTAGGTACGTACATACTAATTCCATGCATCTCAAATTATGAAACAAAAGGTAGGTAGACCGCGTGGAACACTGAGAGTGACTGAGTGAAGCCCAAAAAGCAAATACAAATTCAAAAGCGAATAGTTAGCTACAATCTCGTGATTGTATTCGCTTTTGAATTAGTATTTGTTTTTTTTTTTAACGATGCGTCGTTTTTGCTATACTTACTCGTGTCAGTCAGTACAGCACGAAGAGCGTTGTAGGTATTCGTTTTTTAATTAGTATTTGCTTTTTTGGCTTCACTCTCAGTGTTCTGCGCGGTCTATCTGCCTTTTGTTTCATAATCTGAGGAATTCACCATTAAGATCTGCACTTAAAAATAATAAAAGAAAAATAAATACTATGATTTTAGTACTATTGACTATCGATTATACTATTTTATTGTCTCGTACATGATGTGAAAAGTAGATTATGCTCCTCGGGGATAAAGGTGTCTTCGTCTTGGGCGACTTAGAATCCTTCGTTTTGCTCGTGATTCAATACGGCGCCCGTTACATAAGACACTACTTATCTTATCCCCTTAGTGCATAATCTACTATTATTTTACCAGGCATTACTTTTTTCCGTGTAGCCCGATTTCGATGATTCTTTTTTTGATTCTCACAAACTTTTGCGTTTATTAATACTAATAAAATCTTATTTTCAAGAAACTACTTGTTGGGTTGGTAACAATCATCAATATTCCTAGACCTAAGTGTTAGTAAGTAATGCTATAGGACGGTGCATGTAGATTACAGCAGTGAACTGTACGGGATTTATTTTTTATTTTTTTGGGACAAGCCCGCCACACTATTCCCTAACCACTGTAACTCCTGTAAGCCAGAATCAACAGTGGCGACCACCAGAAAAGCGCCAGAGCAATGAAGCTCGACGAGTCCCAGAGAAACGATTCAACTGTCTTGGATCCCGCAACGAAATTATTCAGAAAAGAACAGCGGAGGAGTACGAAAAACATATTTTCCAGTTCCCTCCAAATCAAGCAGGAGACAGAACAGAACTGTACGGGATACGGGAAATTGAAGTACTTAGCAAAATTTTAAGGAGTGACTCAGACCACGAGCCTTAACAACTTTCATTATAGAGCAAACTCAAACAGTGCAAAAAAAAAAGCAGCTGTTTCATACAGAAGTGCAATAGGTACTCGGCCAAAATGTATGGAACAGCTGTTTATTTTTTCGCGCTTTTTGACTTGACTCCATAATGAAAGTGGTTCAGGTTCGTGGTCTGAGTCACTTCTTAAACATTTGCTAATGAATTCAATTTCACCTGTATATGGACTATCCACTCAGTCAGATATCATATTCAGAACCATGTAATACCTATAATCCCCGAAATATACCTGTAGTTCTATAATAGTACTAGGCTTTATCAGACACTAAACCTTGTAAAACTTTATGAAATATGTCAATGTTCTTTGTAAAACTTTATTAAACTTCGATAATTAAAACCTTTTGCGACTGTATAGAAAAATACACTTTTTACAGTTTTCAGTGTACCAAACTACAGATTTTTTCCCCAATCTAATATATAAAATTCTCGTGTCACAGTTTTCGTTCCCGTACTCCTCCGAAACGGCTTGACCGATTCTGATGAAATTTTTTGTGCATATTGGGTAGGTCTGAGAATCGGCCAACATCTATTTTTCATCCCCATTTTTCCACCCCTTTTCATCCCCCAGGTAGATCGGGACAGGACAACGTCTGTCGGGTCAGCTAGTATCCATATAAAATACACACAGTACAGGGTAACATAAAAATTAAAATGGTGGTCTGATTTTTTTCCCTTTTTACCATAAAAATACGTACGATAAAGCTCCTATTTTTTTAATAAAATTTTACCGTGGCTGTACGTAGAAGGATGTCATTAAAGATGGCCAAAGCAATAAGTCAAGATGAGGTCACAGTATCTCCTTATGGGCACTAAAAAAGAACCTTATCAGCTATATTTTGCCAGTGGTGATTATGAGAGGAGCTCGTGAATTAAAACCAGTCATGATGGTTAACCTACGCTTGCAGCGGTTAGTCTGTGAATGGGTAACCACTCATTCCATACCTTTTTGCCTTGGTCTATAGCCGTTGATCCCGGCTCTCATTCTTAGGTCTTTGACAGTCGTTATAGGTGCCTACTTAAAATTTTATAGCTTCTGACTAGAAGCTAGAAAAGTTTACAACCAGTCTTACCGAAGGGTATCGTGTTACTCAGCAACTAGACTGTGGAGATCAGATACGCATTCGCCCCATGTAAAACACTAGTATTCAGCAGCATCTGGCTCTCTTTGTTTTAGCAAAGAAACGCCTTTTTAGATAATACTGTCCACTTTTACAAAACGAGCACTCATATCTTTGTCCTCCTATAAAATGCATTATTCACTTAAAACCCCTATTCAAAACACAGACAAATAATCTCGTTGATAATAATCAAACAAAACTAGAAATGCACTATCCTCACTTTGTACAGACCATTTAAAGATTAAATTGTGAGCATAATTCGTTTCCCGAGAGCGGAGATAAAACGGAACGATCACCGTTTTGCAGTAAAAAAACTCATTTTCGGACTCCTTTGATCATAGCCAACGGACAAAAAAGTGAAAAAGAACATTAACACAAACAATGCAAGGAGAAAAATAAATGATTTTTTAAAAAGGAATCGTTTAATTTGCGAATCGTTATCTGCAAAATTATTTCTGTGTAAATCTAAGTGCCGCGGGTAAAATAGCCTTAGCAAAAAAAATGTGCGGACCTTTTTGACGCCTCATGTGTCATATTTTAGATTTCGATAACATAGATTTACTGAACGACATAATTTAAAAAATCCACAGATCTCGTGCCTCTCACGACCTTCGGGTACATTGAAAATGAATTAAAACAAATCAGTATTTCACATTTTATTTACATATTATTCTAGATAGTAAGATTTTATAGATATCCACCCGGTTGTTTACGTTAACCCAGAAACATAATGACTACGTGCCAAAAAAAAAATCAAGTGCCGTGCTCGACGAATAGCGGTCGGCAAACTTAATTTATGGCCGTTTGATAAACAAAGGACTAAAGCTAAAGAAGGCACTTGTTCTAAGGAATTTCTAAGAATTTAACCCTGTGATAAAATAAAAACGATGCAAGAAGTTAGAACACAAGTAAAATAAGACGTTTAGTGGGATAACATATTTTTTGTACGAAATCGTACAAAGTTGTTCTTATTTTGCTAGAATAATAAACTATATTAGTTTAAAGAAGACATATTATATTTAATATGTACATACATGTTGCATTTTCTTACAATTACATAATTTGCACAAAACACAATATAATACGAATCACAAATACTAAACAACAATAACTAATGTATCAAATTAGTATTTACAATTTCATAATATGTACTATGTACATATCACAATATAATACGAATCACAAATACGAAACAACAATAAATAATGTACCAAAATAATATTTACAATTACATAATATGCACAAACCACAATATAATACGAATCACAAATACGAAACAACAATAACTAATGGATCAAGATAATATTCATAATTACATAATATGCACAATACACAATATAATACGAATCACAAATACGAAACAACAATAATTAATGTATCAAAATAATATTTACAATTACATGCACAAAACACAATATAAAACGAATCACAAATACGAAACAACAATAATTAATGTATCAAAATAATATTTACAATTACATAATATGCACGAAACACAATATAATACGAATCACAAATACGAAACAACAATAATGTATCAAAATAATATTTACAATTACATAATATGCACAATACACAATATAATACGAATCACAAATACGAAACAACAATAATTAATGTATCAAAATAATATTTACAATTACATGCACAAAACACAATATAATACGAATCACAAATACGAAACAACTATAACTAATGTATCAAAATAATATTTACAATTACATAATATGCACAAAACACAATATAATACGAATCACAAATACGAAACAACAATAACTAATGTATCAATATAATATTTACAATTACATAATATGCACAACACACAATATAATACGAATCACAAATACGAAACAACAATAATTAATGTACCAAAATAATATTTACAATTACATAATATGCACAAAACACAATATAATACGAATCACAAATACGAAACAACAATAACTAATGTATCAATATAATATTTACAATTACATAATATGCACAAAACACAATATAATACGAATCACAAATACGAAACAACAATAACTAATGTATCAATATAATATTTACAATTACATAATATGCACAACACACAATATAATACGAATCACAAATACGAAACAACAATAACTAATGTATCAATATAATATTTACAATTACATAATATGCACAAAACTCAATATAATACGAATCACAAATACGAAACAACAATAACTAATGTACCAAAATAATATTTACAATTACATAATATGCACCAAACACAATAAAAAAAAGCCCGAAATTTATGGTTTTATGTGGCAGTGCTACAGGCACCCTTCAAAATTACTATATAAGGACAATATTTTAGAATCTGCAGTTGGATGCCAACAAAGTGACCCTCTCGGGCCAGTTATTTTCAGTTTGGCTATTCACCCAATCATACAACAATTAAATTCAAAATTTAACGTGTGGTATTTAGACGACGGGACTCTAGGAGGTGATATTGACACCGTTTTGAAAGATCTGCAACTCCTAAAACAGAAATTTAAATCTATTGGCCTGGACCTAAACCCTTCTAAATGTGAAATATACTTTCCTGACATTTTGGACCGACAATCGACCTTAGACAAATTTAATGCAATAGCCCCAGACATCAAAATTTAAGACAAAAGTTCTTTACACCTCCTAGGTTCTCCTATTTTGGAAGACAGTTTTTCACTTTTTATTGAGGAAAAAATTAAACATTTTAATGACATTTCGGATAGACTTTCTAAAATTAATCTACATTCGGCTTTTACCCTCATTAGATTTTGTTGTTTTGGTCCAAATTTTATGTACTACCTCCGCTCTTCACCTTTGTGGAAGCAGCCACACCTCTTGGACAAAATTGATCAAATTATTAAAAATACTTTAACATCGATTTTGAATGTGGCCCTGGATGACCGAGCGTGGCTACAAGCCACCCTGCCTATTCGTTTTGGTGGTCTCGGCGTCCGCAAAATTTCCAGTGTCAGTTTACCGGCTTTCCTGTCCTCCGTCCACAGCACCGAAAAGTTAACCAAAAAAATTTTATATAAAAAAAAGTTTATCTATATATGTATGTATTTACAAAAAAAAAATGTATTTGTGTATGTATATCAGCTGTCTGACACCCATAGTACAGGGTCTCCCTAGTTTGGGGTCAGATGGCCGTGTGTGAAAATGTCCCCACATATTATTATTATTATTATTATTTTATCTCCATCACTCGTTGACTTTGAAGTGCCGTGCTTGACTGATGCGATGAACGCCTGGAAAGTGACTTGCCCGGATACAGATCGGCCCGTGAACCCATCTTCCCAGAGACAGTGGGATGAGCCGCTCTGCAGGTTGGTACGGATTACGGAATAATCTAATTCATACGTCCACCAATTCTGCTGAGCGTGCCCGCCTACTGGCTGTGGGTGAGTGGGAGTCGGGCCTCTGGCTTCAGGCACTTCCATCACCCAACATCGGTACTATGCTGTGTGATAATACCTTCCGACTCGCTACATGCCTGCGTCTGGGCGCTCCATGCGGGGCTCCACATCGCTGTCAGTGTGGTGAAGCAGTCGACTAACTCGGACATCATGGCCTATCCTGCAGTAGAAGCGCAGGCCGAATAGCACGGCACGCCAGCATCAATGACATCCTCCGTCGTGCTCTTGCCACCGCCGGGGTGCCTACTATTTTAGAACCGAATGGCTTGGCACGTGACGATGGGAAGAGACCAGACGGGATGACCATAATGCCTTGGAAGTTGGGTAGGCCTTTGGTGTGGGACGCAACATGTGTCGACACCCTTGCGCCATCTCATCTTCCTAGCACAACGTGTTGTGCTGGGGCGGCTGCTGCGGGTGCCGAAAACCTCAAACGGCGCAAATATAATAACCTTCTTGGAAGCTATATATTTGAGCCGTTTGGGGTGGAAACTCTAGGGCCATGGGGTCCGAGTGCCCATATTGTTTTTCGTGACATCGCCAAGCGGCTGGTCGACTCCTCACGTGACCCGAAGGCTGGTCTATTCTTGGGTCAAAGAATCAGCATAGCCATACAACGTGGCAATGCTGCCAGCCTGTTGGGCACCTGTCCCGTTGACAGCGATGTGGACGAGTTTTTTGATGCCCTTTGAGCTCCCTGCCCTTTTCCTAGAATTGTAAATAATTTTATTATTTTGATTTTTATGATTTGTATATAGTGAATAATTAAATTAAATTTCATAGGCGTAATATAAAAAAAAAAAATACTAATCACAAATCCGAAACAACAATAACTAATGTATCAAGATAATATTTATAATTACATAATATGCACAATACACAATATAATACGAATCACAAATACGAAACAACAATAACTAATGTATCAAAATAATATTTACAATTACATAATATGCACAAAACACAATATAATACGAAACACAAATACGAAACAACAATAATTAATGTATCAAAATAATATTTACAATTACATAATATGCACAAAACACAATATAATACGAATCACAAATACGAAACAACAATAACTAATGTATCAAAATAATATTTACAATTACATAATATGTACAAACACAATATAATAGGAATCACAAATACAAAACCTAAATAGCAAAAGTAGTATAATATATTCAATTTCAATATTATATATATATTTTAATTTCATGTATTGAAATGTCGCCTATGTTACCCGGGCCATAACTACAAATCGATTGACATCTTATTCATAGAAATCGTATGAATAGTTTAGAAGCTACGGAGGAACATACGTAAATACAAACATATATGGACTGCTAAAATCATAACCCTTCCTTTTGGCTTCACCGTAGTCGGGTAAAAAATAACAATAGACAATATTACTTAAACTTATAACAATAAACCAAGAGCACAATAAAGTTGTAGACAAATAACACAAAACAATTTTCAATTGTACAATTTACACAAAATACAAGAAACCAAACTTTTAATAATAAGAAATCACTAGAAATATACCTATAAATATATTTTTAAAGAAATATAAAATTTGGAAATAAAAAAAAAATACAAAATAAATATTTATTTTAATAACATAAAAAGCTTTGAACTGTACAATAATCAACAAACTTCAATCATACTAGTTATACATATATCCTGCGCCGCGCACGCCTCCTGCGGTATGCTGACATTTCGCTACATAAAGGATAAGCCACAGCCTAGACCGTAAGAGATAGAGAGGTCCAGTTTTTTTTAAATGTAGCCCAACTTAATACCCCGAGGGCTTTTTTTCATTTTTTCCTAATCACTTCTCGTTTTCGATAAATTGTCGATTTAATGCGAAAAGACACCGAAAAAATGAGACATTTTTCTGCATTTTAGCGATTTTTGAAAAAAGTTTTTGAGTTTTTCAATTTTTTTTTCACCATATTGTAGCCCTTGTTAAGACACATATTTTGAGACCTAGAACATCTAGGTAGCCCTAAAACTCACGAGACCAGGGCGATGTCTCACTCTGACTGAAATTTGGGAGCTATTATACTGAAGCGATCGAAAAAACATTTTCAATGTTAAAAAATTTATAAACCCAACACCGGAGAACATGCCCAGCCAACACAATGTCCAGCAATAAATAAAGAATGTCTAAATATAATTCACAACACCACCTACATTTAGTATTGAAACGTTTTGAAGCGGCAAGATGCCTGCGCCACGCCTTCACCTTACGCCGTTTCCTGTATAATTTGCGCCTTAAGTATCGTTTACGAAAGTGTACATTCAAGAATGTTAAGGAAAAATAAAGACGAATCGTAATTGCAATGTTGAGTAGCAATGCCTGTGCTAGGCTACTTCAAACCAAGGCGAAGGTGAAGCCGAAGCCGAAGCCGAAGGCCAAGCCGAAGCCGAAGCCGAAGCCGAAGCCCAAGCCCAAGCCGAAGCCCAAGCCCAAGCCCAAGCCCAAACCCAAGCCAAAGCCCAAGCACAAGCCCAAGCCCAAGCACAAGCCCAAGCACAAGCCCAAGCCCAAGCCCAAGCCCAAACCCAAGCCAAAGCCCAAGCACAAGCCCAAGCACAAGCCCAAGCCCAAGCCCAAGCCCAAACCCAAGCCAAAGCCCAAGCACAAGCCCAAGCCCAAGCCCAAGCCCAAGCCCAAGCCCAAACCCAAGCCAAAGCCCAAGCCCAAGCCCAAGCCCAAGCCCAAGCCCATGCCCAAGCCGAAGCCGAAGCCGAAGCCGAAGCCGAAGCCGAAGCCAAAGCCGAAGCCGAAGCCCAAGCCCAAGCCCAAGCCCAAGCCCAAGCCCAAGCCCAAGCCCAAGCCCAAGCCCAAACCCAAGCCCAAGCACAAGCCCAAGCCCAAGCCCAAGCCCAAGCCCATGCCCAAGCCGAAGCCGAAGCCGAAGCCGAAGACGAAGCTAAAGCCGAAGCCGAAGCCCAAGCCCAAGCCCAAGCCCAAGCCCAAGCCCAAGCCCAAACCCAAGCCAAAGCCCAAGCACAAGCCCAAGCCCAAGCCCAAGCCCAAGCCCATGCCCAAGCCGAAGCCGAAGACGAAGCGGAAGCCGAAGCTGAAGCCGAAAGCCGAAAGTCGAAAGCCGAAAGCCGAAAGCGGAAGCGGTAACGGAAGCGGAAGCGGCAGCGGAAGCGGAAAGCCGGAAGCCGGAAGCGGCAGCAGAAGCGGCAGTGGAAGCGGCAGCGGAAGCGTCAGCGGAAGCGGCAGCGGAAGCGGCAGCGGGAGCGGAAGCGGAAAGTGGAAGCGGAAAGTGGAAGCGGAAAACGGAAGCGGCAGCGGAAACGGAAGCGGCAGCAAAAGCGGAAAGCGGAAAATTAAAAACACAAACAAGTTAAAACGAAAGCCGGACGTAAACGTAGCGTTTATCCGCTAAAGTGATTCGACAAATGTCGATTTTACATTTGTTTTGCTGATCAAAATTTTCATTTTGAATAATTTGATTTGATCTTATTTTTTTTTGACAACAACCCGAACTGGGGAAAAAGACACTACAGATTGGACAATTACATTAGACAACACACACAACACATTAGAAATTGTAAATAAACAGTTACAAGAATTTAACTTCCTCAATGCCTTTTGTTTCTTTTCTATATCGACGTAAAAAAAATCCACAGATCTCGTGCCTCTCTGAAAGGGAAGTCAGGTTCTACTCTATGAGTGGGTAAGTTTCCCATTATATTGGACAATGTTGTCCCCTTGAAGCGACGACAGACAAAACAGTTTCTCTGTTTCTAGCTACGTCTCTAGCGAGCTTGCGACCTCCTATAGGCCAGTAGCGCTCTCGGATAGAAGAGAGTAAATGTTGTGGTCCAGCATGCAAGAGCTGGGTGTGCTTAGATTGAAAGATTAGTTTTGTTAAATAGTGATCAGATTTTAGAACAATAGGATGTCTTTTTTCATAGGGACCACCAACACGAAGTAGACCTGCATCATCTACAAAAGGATTTAATGAGCACAGGTGAGTATTAGTTTTAAGTGGTTTATTGGATCTTAGGTTGCTTATTTCCTTTTCAAAGAATTCTTTTTGAGCTATTTTAGTGAGAACAGTCATGGATTTTTCAAGTTCATGAACTTGTAGAGTTTCCGTTAGCTTATAGTAGGTTTATTACAATTATAGACAAATCTGTAGACCCAGGCATATATTCTTTGTAAAGAAATTAATTTAGAGTATTTTTCAAAATTTACTAAGGGCACCTCAGGTGGATCCTCCGCCACCAAAGCGGGCAACGATTTCATTTCTGGTAGGTCAATTACGTTTCCGGCTGAAAGGGAAGGCCATGTTGATTCGGGTTCCTTAAGAAAGGCAGGCCCATGCCACCATAAGACTGAATGTTGTACGTCTTGGGGTTCCACACCTCGTGAAATCGTACAAAGTTGTTCTTATTTTGCTAGAATAATAAACTATATTAGTTTAAATAAGACATATTATTATTATATTTAATATGAACATACATGTTGTATTTTCTTACAATTACATAATATGCACTGTTAGCGACGCGCTCATTATTTTAGTTTCATAGCTAAAACACACATGCATGTTACATGCATAATAAACAATATGTATATAACCTAAGTACTCATGTATGGGCCACTTGACCCCCACCAAATACGCCGGCAGTTCAGTCCGTGCGAGCACCGCAAGCGGGTGTGCTTGTATGTGTTAACTTGGTCTGTAAAATTATCCGTGTCTTTTTAAAATATAAGTTGTATTTGCCATCTACTCGTTTTACTTCGCCGATTACCACCTACTATCATCTACAAAGTGGTCAATCGAACCGGATCAACTTAAACTAATGTTTGTCACGCCACCAGTGAAAAGCAAAATGGTGGTCACACGAAGTACCGCGCGACACGAGCGCGCGCAACGCAAACTTTTCGAAGAACAAAAAGTTGCTCAAGACTTAGATACTGAAGAGCATAACCCTTCAACTAGTGCAGCAGCCAAAAATATGGTATTTAAAACACCTGCGGCATCGCCGAGCGTCAAAACGGAAAACACGTTGCCAAGGTCGAAAGAAGGTCGTTCCGACACATCATCGGTAAAAGCTCGAATGGCGCAGTTGCTTTTGGATGCTGCAAAGCAAAAGGCACAGATACAACTGGAACTCATAGACAGACAGCTAGAAGCGGACTTAGCTGAACTAGAGGAAGAAGAAAAATACAGTCCACACGAAGAACGCGCTCACGACGTGGAGCAATGGCTGGAACGGAGTCACCACGAATTAATGCAATCGGCCCCCGATCATGGCAACCTCCTGGGCAACTTGCATCCGACCGAAACAGAACCAGCCGCGCCACCAGGGCTACCCACGTCACCACAAAAGCCGCCACCTTCAGTGCCACATTTGCCGATGGAGTCGCACCCACACACTGCCCTTGCACCGCCACCAGCGGCGGAGGCTACCAGTATGCAAGCGACTATTCAGATGCTAGCTGGCGCGTTGAAAGACCTGGCTTCTACGAGTGCACCGAATACTAACCTCATAACTCGACTATGCACGCCAAAGGATCTTCCAGACTTTTCAGGAGACCCACTAGAATTTCTGCAATTTAAACAAGCCTATAAAGAGTCAACCGAGCTTTGTAAATTTTCCCCTCAAGAAAACCTGTGGAGGTTAAGAAAGTGTCTCCGAGGAGCTGCCAAAGATGCTGTCGCAGCCTTACTTATTTCTGCGAGTCCACCGTGCAAAATCATGTCAACTTTGGAGTTACGTTTTGGCAATCCTGATCTTATTAGATCAGGATTGCCAAAACGTAACTCCAAAGTTGCAGTTGCAGTTGCAGTTGTGTATCCAAAATAGTGCAGGATATCAAGAAATTGCCGCCAATGTCACATAACTATCATAGTGAAATCGTGCCATTTTCAGTGAAAGTGCAAAACCTTATACAAGCAGTGCGAGCAGTTGGACGCGAAGAGTACTTACAAGGTATGAGCATTGTTTCAATTATATTGTCCAAGCTGCCTACAACACTGTTATCTAAATGGTCTGATTATAGTTTCCCGCTAATCACTGAAGGACAGAAATCCCGTATGGTCATTTTATCTGATTTCTTGCACGATGAGGCCGTAAAGATATCAGTTACATCAAATATCTATTTTACGAGTCCTCGTACTGACCAACATAAAAATAATAAAAACAAAGATAGTTCCCGCAATCAATCTCAAACTATATTATTGCAAACAGATGATGATAATGATAAATGCAAATTCTGCCGCACCTCAAAACATAAATTAACTGAATGTAAACAATTCAAGAAGGCGTTACGTAAAACCAGATGGCAATTTGTTAAACGTAACGGGATTTGTTATAAATGTCTATTGTCGCGCCACGCACGTGACGAATGCTCAGCACCACCTTGCGATAAGAACAGCTGTGGCGAGGGGCATCACAATCTACTTCACTACGTCGGAAACAAGTCGCAAAGTGACGCTGGAAGTAGCCAGGAGCCGAAGCCGACGCCTGTGCAATCGCCGCCGACGACGGTGACGTCGCCGATGTCATCCGCCGATAGTACACAAACAGTGACGCATATTAACGCGAGTGAAAACAAAGTGTTACTTAAAGTCATACCTATACGTATACACAGTGCTAACGGTGTGTTCAGTGCAAATGCCCTCCTTGATGACGGGTCGACCGTCTCGCTTATCAGTGTGGGGCTAGCGAAGCGCGCGGGGCTTCGCGGCCGCTCAGAGACAATGCGTATTCGCGGAGCCTGGTCTGACGATGAACTGGTATGTGAAACGACCATCGCGAACGTTACATTATCGGGTATGGACAATAAGATGCATAATATAAAAGTTCGGTGTGTTGATAAATTAAACTTACCTTTGCAACAACTTTCTGTTATCGATTGTAATCATTATAAAAACCTGTTTGGCATACAAGATAAGTTATGTAAATATGATGTAAAACCTGAGATTTTAATTGGTCAAGATAACTGTCACTTATTGTTACCTCTTAAAGTTATAGTAGGTAAATTATATGAGCCGTCCGCTACGTTGACTCCCCTAGGTTGGTGCATGCACGGTGTGTTGCGCAGGCCGCACGCTCGGCACGCGCGGGTCGCTGCCGGCGCCGTCAAGGCGCACGCCACACTGCTGCTGAGTTCGGCTGCTACCACCGCCGCGGACAGGGACGAGTGCTTACTACGGGAGCTCCACGAGGAGGTGAGGCACTCATTTGCTGTAGACGCCTTGGGAGTGTCAGGTAAGCCGAGACAAAATATTAATGATACTTGTGCCGTCGCTCAGCTGGAGAAGTCTGTCGAGCTTGTCAACGGTCGTTGGCATGTAGGTCTGCCTTGGAAGGATGAGGCCTGCACTATGCCCGACACCTTCCTAACGCTCTGAAAAGGTTAAAGGGGATAGAAAGGAAAATGGCACGCGACGATGGTTTTGCCAACAGATACCGCGAGCGTATAAATCATTTATTACAAAATGATTACGCTCACAAGATGGAAAAGCGGCTGCCGGCACCCAGGACGTGGTATTTACCCCACTTCGGGGTAGACAATCCCAACAAAAGGTCACTTAGGCTAGTGTTCGATTCCGCCGCTGCAGTTGGTGATAAATGTCTCAATGATTATTTTCACACAGGGCCGGACTTGTTGTCATCCCTATTTGGTATTATGCTGCGCTTTAGGGAATATTCAATTGCAGTAACCGGTGACATCAAGGACATGTTCCTCAGGGTCAAAATTCGCCCTGAAGATCAACACGCGTTTAGGTTCCTTTGGCGTAACAGCCCTGACGAGCCAGTGGATATTTACATTATGACGTCACTTATTTTCGGCGCTAACTGTTCTCCTTTTATAGCTCAGTTTGTTAAAAACGTAAATGCGCGCCGTTACGAGTCCACATTACCAGCCGCTGTTAATGCGATATACAAATCGCACTATATGGATGATTATATTGATAGCCTACCGGACAACACGACGGCGATAGAAATGGTTAAAAATATTACTAAGATTCATAGCAGTGGTGGTTTCGAAATGCGTAATTGGACAAGTAATAGCATTGCTGTTTTGGAAAGTATTCCAAAGGATACTTTAGGTACCGCCAGCGTTAGGTTTAAATTTGAACAGGAGTACCATGGCGAGCGCACCTTGGGACTCATCTGGTATCCTGCAGAAGATGAATTAGGTTTCGACGTGTCTCTGAAACGAATACCTGAAAATATTATTTTAAATAAGGATAGGCCGACTAAAAGAATTATGCTGCGAATAGTTATGTCGATTTTTGATGTATTGGGATTCTTAGCACCATTCACTATTCAGGGCAAAATTTTGTTGCAAGATACTTGGCGCTTAAACATAGGCTGGGATGACGTAATTCCCGATAGTATCTACAATAAATGGTGCAAATGGATCGAGTTATTAAAAGACATAAAGCAAATACGTATACCTAGGTGCTATAATAAAACTATTGTGTTACAAGGTGTGAGCGAGACGGGACGAAAACCGGTTGCCGAGCCAGTGATGATAAGGCCACCTCCTCCCGCCACCGCACCCGCGATCCCCGCGATGGAGTTATCTGCTACGAGCTACGAGACGTGTAGACCGCCTACGACAACCGCTACGTGTGCTACGCCGGCAAGTAATAATTATACATGCTTACAGCTGCATTTATTATGCGACGCATCTGTTCAAGCCATGTGTTGTGTGGCGTACTGGCGATGGATAGTCAATGGGAATGTCCACGTTGCATTTATAGCGAGTAAATGTCGTGTTTTACCTGTCAAACCCATGACTGTGCCCCGAGCCGAGCTACAGGCGGCACTGTTAGCTGCACGATTGGCTGACACCGTTCTAAAGGAACATAGATTAGCGCCCGAGCGACGCTATTTTTGGTGCGACTCCACCACCGTGTTACAATGGATTAGGAATAACACACGTAGGTACAAAACATTTGAAGCTAACCGATTAGGAGAAATTGATGAACTTACGCGTATTTCAGAATGGAGATATGTACCTACCAAATCAAATGTAGCAGATCTTGGTACTCGCGATGAATTTAACCACACATTGTTTCACAATGAGTGGTTCACAGGGCCTGAGTTTTTATACAAAGACGAGTCCTTATGGCCTGCTGATGTCGTGAATGCCGACATCCACGGAGACGACGGAAGTTTAGAGTGTGTAGCTGTGATGCATGAACCTACATGTAACTCACCTGTTCCTGAGCCGCAGCGGTTTTCCTCCTGGCTTCGCTTGTTGCGAGCCACGGCCGTCGTCCTAAAATTTATCGACAGATGCAAGAAGCTTACCGGCGAGGTTGACTGCGATGCGATGGCTCGAGCTGAGATCCTGTTGATAAAGAAGGCGCAGCTGGACTCGTTCACCGCCGAAATATCTGCAATTAAAAATGGAAAACACATATCACAAGATAGTAAGTTACTTACCTTGTCACCGTATCTAGACGAAACTGGTTTACTCCGACTCGGTGGCCGCATCGATGCTGCGTCAGACGTGGACCTAGAAATGAAGAGACCAATTATACTAGATGGAAAACATGACATAACGCGTCTTCTTGTCCGGTTCTTTCATATTAAGGCAGCACACGGGAACCAGGAAATGGTCGTCAATAACCTAAAACAAAAATATTGGATTGTTAGAATAAGGCCAACAGTTAAAAGGGTGGTTTCTAATTGCATGCTTTGCCGCATAAGGAAAAGTAAGCCTCAAGTGCCCAGAATGGGTGACCTACCGCATGCTCGAGTAGCACATCACCAACGGCCATTTACATTTTGTGGTTTGGACTTGTTTGGTCCAATAGAAGTGACTGTGGGCAGAGGGAGGCAGAAGAGGTATGGCGTTTTGTTCACGTGCCTCACTATACGCGCGATTCATATCGAGCTTGTTCCATCACTCACGTCAGACTCCTTGATTATGGCGCTGCGACGCATGGCAGCACGGCGAGGTTGGCCCAGTCATCTTTACTCTGACAATGGCACCAATCTAAGAGCAAGCGACAAGGAGCTGAAGCAATCGGAGCAGCCACTCGATATGGACTCTCTCAAGGCCGTCGGTACGAACAACGCCATGCAGTGGCATTTTATACCCCCCTCCAGTCCTCACTGGGGTGGGGCCTGGGAAAGGCTAATTCGAAGTGTTAAAACGTCACTGCGAGTTATCTTAAACGAACGCGCTCCACGCGAAGAAGTGCTGCTTACCCTGATGGCTGAAGTGGAGAACATAGTGAACAGTCGTCCGCTGACACACGTCTCCGTTGACTCTGAAAGCTCAGAGACATTAACTCCTAACCATTTTCTTTTAGGTAGCTCATCGAACACACCTACCATTGGGACTTCCAACGATTCGGACCTGTTTCTGCGCAAACAATGGCGAAAGTCACAGGCATTAGCGGATATGTTTTGGCGCAGATGGGTGAAAGAGGTTCTCCCTGACTTACTGCCTCGAAGAAAATGGAACGAGGAGGTGAAACCTTTGCAGGTAGGTGACGTAGTGCTGGTGGCGGATCCTAACTGTCCTCGTAGTACCTGGCCAAAGGGTGTTATACAGCAGACATGCCCAGGTAAGGATGGACGGATCAGACTGGTCGAAGTAAAAACTAAGACTGGTGTCTGGAAGCGACCTGCTGCGCGCGTCGCGCGTATTTCACTAGGTGAGGAGTGCTGAGCCAGCACTAGGGGGGAGAATGTTAGCGACGCGCTCATTATTTTAGTTTCATAGCTAAAACACACATGCATGTTACATGCATAACAAACAATATGTATATAACCTAAGTACTCATGTATGGGCCACTTGACCCCCACCAAATACGCCGGCAGTTCAGTCCGTGCGAGCACCGCAAGCGGGTGTGCTTGTATGTGTTAACTTGGTCTGTAAAATTATCCGTGTCTTTTTAAAATATAAGTTGTATTTGCCATCTACTCGTTTTACTTCGCCGATTACCACCTACTATCATCTACATGCACAAACCACAATAAAATACGAATCACAAATACGAAACAACAATAACTAATGGATCAAGATAATATTTATAATTACATAATGTGCACAATACACAATATAATACGAATCACAAATACGAAACAACAATAACTAATGGATCATGATAATATTTATAATTACATAATATGCACAATACACAATATAAAACGAATCACATATACGAAACAACAATAATTAATGTATCAAAATAATATTTACAATTACATGCACAAAACACAATATAATACGAATCACAAATACGAAACAACAATAACTAATGTATCAAAGTAATATTAACAATTACATAATGTGCACAAAACACAATATAATACGAATCACAAATACGAAACAACAATAATTAATGTATCAAAATAATATTTACAATTACATGCACAAAACACAATATAAAACGAATCACAAATACGAAACAACAATAACTAATGTATCAAAATAATATTCACAATTACATAATGTGCACAATACACAATATAATACGAATCACAAATACGAAACAACAATAATTAATGTATCAAAATAATATTTACAATTACATAATATGCACGAAACATAATATAATACAAATCACAAATACGAAACAACAATAACTAATGGATCAATATAATATTTATAATTACATAATGTGCACAATACACAATATAATACGAATCACAAATACGAAACAACAATAATTAATGTATCAAAAAAAGCTTTGAACTGTACAATAATCAACAAACTTCAATCATAGTACTTATACATATATCGTGCGCCGCGCACGCCTCCTGCGATATGCTGACATTTCGCTACATGAAGGAT
The DNA here is from genome assembly GCA_947361185.1 of Charanyca ferruginea. Classification (NCBI taxonomy): domain Eukaryota; kingdom Metazoa; phylum Arthropoda; class Insecta; order Lepidoptera; family Noctuidae; genus Charanyca; species Charanyca ferruginea. The sequence goes on along the minus strand of OX376077.1, from coordinate 13,671,221 downwards.
AAGCCACAGCCTAGACCGTAAGAGATAGAGTGGTCCAGTTTTTTTTTAAATGTAGCCCAACTTAATACCCCGAGACCTTTTTTCATTTTTTCCTTATCGCTTCTCGTTTTCGATAAATTGTCGATTTAATGCGAAAAGACACCGAAAAATGCGAAAAAATTAGACATTTTTCTACATTTTTGCGATTTTTGAGAAAGAATCATGTCCAGCTTTGACCTGAAAATTTTCTAACACGTCTAGTGATGTAAATTATCTCAAAAAAATGCTTTATTTTTGCTTATTTCGTATTGCTTAGTTGAATTTTCGAATAACGCCAGGAAATATCAATATTATTATCAGTATCAGTATTATTATCAGTATCATTCTCAGTAGATTTTTGGAAACGGAACGTATGTAAAACACGTTCCGTTTCGTTTTATAGACTTGCAAACGGATCGTGTTTTACCGACGTTCCATTTCACAGATTACGAAAAACTGGTTCGTTCGTCATGTGGTTAAAGAATGTTCAAAATAACCAATAGATACATTTATTTTACTCTACTTATTAATTTATCAGTAGCTATAATTTCTTTATTGTATTATAATGAGATGTGGAAAGAAAAGAACACACATTTGAAAGGACCCACGCGTAAAATGAACTTCTTTGGAGACCGGCTGTCACTGATGTCATTTGTTTGACGTTTTGCGTTTTTGCAGTTGTTCGTCTTGCTACATAATTATTGTACTGTGCTAGTTTGAATTTTCTGATACCCTTCAAACTTTTGCATTTCGCACGGACTCACGAAACCAACTGCCGATGATTACTTTGGCCAATGTCATACGGATACCGATTAGTGCGTTTTAATTGGGATCTAAGACGTTATCGCTCTTCTTGGAAAGCGCTATAGAGTCGTCTACAAGATTGTTTTGTATAAACTGCAACATTATGTATATGTGTGTTAATATAACACGCTTCGGCATTATCGGGCCCTTCAGCTTGATAGCAGAATCATCTTGCTAATTAGCACTTGGATATCTCCAGTAATAGTAAGTATAATAACAATCAAGTAACCTAACGATTTAGTAATCCAACACGATTGTTTTATAAAAAAGGATTTATATACAGAAATGGTTAAACATATTTTTTAAAATTACATGAAAAATAGAACAACTATACATACTAGAAATAGGGGATGCCTCTAAGATGACCCACTGACCGAATGTGATAGTTACATGTAGATTTTCCCCATGTTTAGCTAAAGTGTTCTTTTAGACAGCTGTTGCTTAAGACAAAACATGTAAAAATATACTTATTTCTATTGTAGAATTCAAAATCTCATAATTGATTTGTTTTGCAGATAAAGGCAGAATATTACATTTGTAAAGCATGTTTTGACATACCTATCCATGCAGACTATTAATATTCAGATTCATAGAAACAATGAGCGTGATCCGTCTGCTGGTTCATCGCACGGTAGTCATGTTCAAGTATGCCCTGTTTGTGGACGATCATTGCTCAATCGTCAAAGAGCACACCACATTCTCCAAGCAAACTCATCGAGCCTCGTGCTATGTATGATTAACTTATTCGAACTTATTTACCATCTCGTCAGGTATGTATTTAAATAATCAAAATCATTTCATGCATTTTTTTCTTTAAATATCACATTCTAATCCATTACTTTACTAGGTTTGTCACTGCATTTATTATAAATATGTTGTTTTTTTGTTGACAGATATCACAATTTCACAGTCTATGCAATGCCTGTTGGTTGAAAATAAACTCTTTCAACTTAGCAACAGGATAAGAGAAGATACTTAGACAGTGATGAGACTCTGTATGGTGAAGCAATAACAAAAACTGGAAAAGTCTGTTGATCCAGTCCATGTTCCAGAAATACAACCTCCCCCACTTCCTGCAAGCACAGATGAGAGGCATGAAAAGGAATCATCTGTAGAATCAGTTTCAGTTCCAGAGCTTCATTCTCAACAATCTCAAACCCTACCCAAAGTTTTGTGCATTTCATGGTTGTAACAATGACACTAATTGTATACCTAAGCTAGGCAGTGGGGAAAATTCACTTAGAAAATGCGAAAATAAAATTAAGACATAATATCTCAAGATGTCAGTAGGTACTGTAACACTTAGGTTACACTAGTAGCTTTTGCGAACTATCGTGAGTCTAAGCTACGTTGAATAAAAGATATGATCGACTTGTAGAAGATTATATTAATCAGATTAGCGAGAGGAAAACTATAGGTAGCCCGCAGCTTTTAGCTTATCTCGGACTTACTCTGACATCACATGTCATAGTATAAAAACTATCCTTCTACATAATTCAAATATATTTCCAGAAGGTTCCAACCATAGACTAAATAGTTATGGCTTCATTACATAAAGCCTCTCTGCTGGGCAAGTCGCCCCCTTCATGAATAAAAGGGACTAGTAGCTTTTATTCATGTTCTGAACGTTCTGGAAACCAATACGCCCCCTTCATGAATAAAAGGGACTAGTAGCTTTTATTCATGTTCTGAACGTTCTGGAAACCAATACTAGTTTACGAAGTAATTGACTAACTAACCTAACAACTACCTAATCCTATCGGAAGGTCCCTACTCTAAAGAGGGAAATTACAATGAGGACGTCTCTGTAGAGATGGTTTAATCCATGACGCATGGGGTAATCAACTAAAAGAATTAACGAACAACAAATACGCTCATGCCATCATGTCCAAACCCCACTCTACCAAAACCCTCTCGAAAAGGTTAGAGTGCATCCCGCTAAACAAAATGATATGGTCAAATCCATGTCCTCCTTTCTTGGTGACCTATATTTCTTCCTATACGAGGTTTACAATTAAATGAGAAAAACCTAAACTCGAAACAAACGTTGTTCACTTAATAAACCATGCGTGTCATCGACAGCTTACGCAGAGATTATACTCTATTAGCGTAATTGGTTACGTCAGTGAACAAGGCCTGTTGGAGTCCTACGCTAACTACATCAAACAACCTACTAAGTAAAAAAAAAGAATAAGATACACGTTTTTGTACTTCAAGAAATGTGGGCACCATTCACCCATCAGTCTTCAGCTCGTAGTAAATATGAAAATACAAAAAAAAACACGCATTATTATCATGTCGAAATATTTCTAATCACATACATAACAATACACCTAGCATCAACTGCCCATCATGACAGACCTAAATAACCATGGCAACTATGCTGTATAACATCCAATAATTAATAAAATGACAAATAATACACAACCTAGAATTATTATAAACAAAAAGTTTATATTTAATTATATTTGTCGTAACCTATATAGGTATGTCAAGAATTATTATAAACAAGAAGTTTCAATTCAATCGTATCCATAAAAGATATTATGATACAAAACTGTTTGGAGCTAGCCATAAAAATTAAAATAAAATCATCTTTCAAAAATTGACAATAATAAAGTTTACCTAAAGGAGAGTTCATACTACCAAATATTTTCTTCATCAAAGCTAGTCGTAATAAATTATTTTTAACCGACTTCGATGGAATGAGGTTCTCAGTTCGACCTATATATTTATTAATATATTTTATTTTTATTTTCCTATGCTTCGAAATTAATAAGGATTTAAAACTCATACGTGTTATATATTTATTTATCACAGCAGGTTGCGGAACCATATTATATAATTTCACATCACGCGTAACCTTACTATTCGCTTCAATATAACTTTGGTTATCTGCGACGACGACGCTGACGATGTCTCGCGACGACTCGACGACAACATTTTCGTCCACCTCAACGAATGCCTTACCACTCGTCTTGCATTCTACCATCACCAAGTTCTCTTCCTGAACGTCAGTGACAACACTATCTTGTACCTGCTGGTACAAAACATTAACTACTTCTTCTTCTTTCGGCACCTCGACATCAGGTTGCTCTGAAAGATTTCTACTTAATAAAATAATCGGACCGGACTGACCCGATTCATCCTTCTCTTCCTCGTGTTCTAGAGGGGACGAGACCGACTCCTGTGCCTCATTTTCATCTAGGCTGCTCTCTGGACAGCTAGACACAGCAACCACATCTTTTTCAACACTGCCTGCTTGGCAGCCATCTTTTTCATTTCTCTGGGAAAATGAACCATTAATATCCACAGACTTAACTTCTTTCGCCGATTCCACTACTGGAATTACGGCTTGCTGCTGTAAGAGTTGCCGCTTCCTTCTAGCGGGCCAATCATTAGCGAATTCTTCCCTTAACTTATCGCAAGTCTCCTCGAAAGACATGCCATACTTGAAGAAAAGTCGGTAGTAGGCGTTTGCAGTACTCTTCATAAAACAACCCAGAAGTACTGGATAACCGGCTTCCTCCCATTCCTTGTGCTGTGCAACCACTTTAAACTGTTCGAGGAAATCATCGAACTCCAAACCCTAATTACCATAATAATAGGGCATATCTTCCCCAGGGAAATAATCACGATCATGACGATACATCGTGGTTTATAATAACATTTGAAAAACGACACAAATACTTCTCTGTATTTCCTTTTATGCGATGCCGAAAAATCGCTCGTCTGCACTGCACTTTATAATATAGAACGATTATACGTACAATTCTTCGCTGCTATACCAGCGTAATCATCAATCTGGCCCTATTAATAGGCCTTACAGCTACTGCTGCTGGAATATTAAACGCTCTGGGGGCGAGCACTCGCTTTGCGCATCTAAAAAAAAAATACTTCTACCCGGCGCCTCCACCAATTTGTAACACTTAGGTTACACTAGTAGCTTTTGCGAACTATCGTGAGTCTAAGCTACGTTGAATAAAAGATATGATCGACTTGTAGAAGATTATATTAATCAGATTAGCGAGAGGAAAACTATAGGTAGCCCGCAGCTTTTAGCTTAGCTCGGACTTACTCTGACATCACATGTCATAGTATAAAAACTATCCTTCTACATAATTCAAATATATTTCCAGAAGGTTCCAACCATAGACTAAATAGTTATGGCTTCATTACATAAAGCCTCTCTGCTGGGCAAGTCTCTACAGTACTATGTTTACATTTTGATAGCAAATGGTATTAATGTACGAGAAGGCATTATAGAGTATTGTTGCAAATGCACTGTAGGCCGTCGCACTGTGACTCTAGCAGTATTTTTAGATGACGTGATTGTGCGAGAACATTGAATAAATAATAATAAATCAAATCCTATTTTCAAAACATGTAGGTAGGCAGCTCTTTTCGTTATCTATTTATGTTTATGTCATGATGGCCTAGAGGTTAGCACCTCCCCTCTCATGCACGAGGCTGAGTTCAAATTCAGGCAAGTACCGATGTGTTTTCTTTTGAATCACCGTGGTGATTAATGCTCATGCCTTCTCATATGAGAAGAGGTCTGCCCAGCAGTGTGACAGTAATAGGCTGGTATTATTATTTACTCTTTCCCCTTGTCTGTCTGACTTATAGTTCGTTGGCTAAAAGCAACGTCTGTCACGCCGATTGTTGTAATCTGGTCCACTTTGCCGAAAGCCGAAAGCCGTAAGCCGTAAGCCGAAAGTCGAAAGCCGAAGGCCGAAAGCCGAAAGCCAAAAGCCGGAAGCGGAAGCGGAAACGGAAGCGGAAGCGGCAGCAGAAGCGGAAGCGGAAACGGCAGCGGAAGCGGCAGCGGAAGCGGCAGCGGAAGCGGCAGCGGAAGCGGCAGCGGAAGCGGCAGCGGGAGCGGCAGCGGAAGCGGCAGCGGAAGCAAAAGCGGAAACGAAAGCGAAAGCAAAAGCGGAAGCGGAGGCGGCAAGCAGAAAGCGGAAGAGGAAGCGGAAGCGGCAGCGGAAGCGGCAGCGGAAGCGGCAGCGGAAGCGGCAGCGGAAGCGGCAGCGGAAGCGGCAGCGGAAGCGGCAGCGGAAGCGGCAGCGGAAGCGGCAGCGGAAGCGGCAGCGGAAGCGGCAGCGGAAGCTATAGTATTTCGGTTCAACTCGAAAACTATACTTACTTTTCATAAGCATGAAATCATTCATCGCACGTTATGTCTACATCTTATAATATTTGTTTTTGTAGATTCTTGGAATGTTATGAATAGAATGTGTTTATCTACTAACGTTTTTTTATGCTGTTCCTGTCGTCATCCAATGTAATTTATTCCTGTATAATTGGATCAAATTAATATTTACAAACCTGAAAAATAAATAATGTTTTGCTTTGACATGTCTGTCAGTGACAGTCGTCAAATTGACGACCGCCAACATTTCTTCTAATAAGTTTTCGGCTACTAACGTAAAACCTCTATGTGTGCTTGTTTGTCTATGTTAGATAGTAAACGGCTGAACACCCGCTGTATTATCGTGTGTTCCTGTAGATCTTATTCGCACTAATATTATATTAAAAAATATTATAATTATGGGCAATCGACAATTATTAAGTCTGGCCGGTATTGTAATACCTTGCTATAGAAAAGCAATTTGACCGTTCTAGAAAGATGATTCATAATTGGTTTTTTTTACGAATTTCGGAAGAACGGTCGGAAAACAAAACCTGTCAAAGAGGCAGTCTAGATCTCGGAGCCGTTTGGTGAACACGCTGATTACCCATACGCTTACGTTGCTGGAGTCTAGATCTCGGAGTCGCTTGGGTAACACGCTGATTACCCATACGCGTACCTTACTGAAGTCTACCAGTTTACTACTACAAGTCTACCAGCCTGCAACCGAGAGTCGGTTTACTAGGATAAGTCGAGCTGTCGCGTGCCTGTGCTTCCAGGGCGGGTCCTCCCACTGAGACCGCCTGGGTGATCTCCGTCACCGAGCTGATCGCCTCAGTCTTCTCATCGGCAGATGGCGATATTAGCAACAGGTGGCGACATTAGCCGCAGGTGGCGATATTAGCAACAGGTGGCGATATTAGCAACAGGTGGCGATATTAGCCGCAGGTGGCGATATTAGCAACAGGTGGCGGTGTTAGCCTTAGGTGGCGATATTAGCAACAGGTGGCGATATTAGCCGCAGGTGGCGGTGTTAGCCGCAGGTGGCGATATTAGCCGCAGGGGGCGATATTAGCAACAGGTGGCGATATTACCCGCAGGTGGCGATATAAGCAACAGGTGGCGATATTACCCGCAGGTGGCGATATTACCCGCAGGTGGCGATATTAATATAATAATAAATTTTATTGTCAGGCAACTGAGGCCCATAGAAAAAATACACAAATAATCATAAACAACCATAAACTTATACATATAAAAAAAAAACCTTATCAACTAAACGTTTACTAAACTTAACACTTTACGTTGTCGGCATCGTGTTTCGCTGCGTGGTGTCGCGTAACCGTCCTCGGAAACGTCGATAAACGACACCTTTCGGCCAAAAGTCCTCCTTCAAAAAGGTCTGTAGATGTTGGGTTGGAACTCGTACCACGAACGACTTAAAGTTGACGTTGTGTCGCGATTCCAACGCTTCAACCCTCAGAGTCCAGTCGGTCTTCACCCCCAAGTACTCCACTACTTCCTCAATCTTCGTGGTGTAATGCAGCCGCGAAATGTACAGCTGCGTCGTAGGCACAGCAGGACGCAGCAGCATGTTGGGTCCACACGGTGCGGTACCGCACTGGTTACGAGAATTGGGCCTCCTCTTCTTCTTCTCCACTTTGATGAAACCCTCTTCATCAACTTGGCCCGCTCCTGGCAAGGAACTACGGACCGCAGTCAGGGCAGGTTGAGCAGCACCCTTCTTCGATTTTTCCCCTATTTTGCTTTGTCGCTTAGGTTGCGACGCAACAGATTTGCCGTTCGTGACAGAAGCAGCGTAGGTACGTTTAGGGGTCGACGTACCTACGTGTGACATTTCCGCAGCCGGTGTTGGATTGCGGGCGACGGCGGCGGCGGGCGGCGCTTGGTCAGCACTATCGGCAGCTGGTGACGCACTTGTGTTCGGCGATTCAAAACTGCCGACTGATGCTTTTTGCGCCTCTCGACGTGTGTTCACCTTTGAGGCCTCAGATGACCCAATTACTGAACCCACATTGCGCAATAATTCTATTTCCGCACGTAGTTCAGTATTCGTTTTTTCTGAGACTTCCATTCTGGTCTGCAACTTGGTCACCTCCATTTTTAAGGTAGTGATGTTCTTTAGCAGCTGTGTAACGTCAACGTGATCGAAAGTGACGGGAGGCAGTTTACTCAGCTCCTTCGCCACGAAATCAGGCACGTCGTCCGGGTCGGTCTTCTTCAACATATCAATGATATCTTGAATACTCTTCTCAGTTCCATCTCTGCGGCGAGACGGCATCTGGTCCAGCTTTCCAAGTGACTGGAACAGTAACAGCTTACCACTGCTAATCTCGTCCTCCTTGAAATTGGATCGGCATATCTGCAGGATGCTAACCTCGTCCATGTAGTCAATAGCATGGACTAGAAATGCCAGCAATTCATTGACTATGAGTTGTTTGGAACTCATAGTGTATACGGGCAGCGGCTATGGCCGCGCAACACGCGAATAAAATTCGTTCCGTGCACACTGGAAACACGTCCGTACTCGAGCGCGCATCGCACTGAGATGTGCATATTAGCCGCAGGTGGCGATATTAGCCGCAGGTGGCGGTGTTAGCCGCAGGTGGCGATGTTAGCAACAGGTGGCGATATTAGCAACAGGTGGCAATATTAGCCGCAGGTGGCGATACTAGCCGCAGGTGGCGATATTAGCCGCAGGTGGCGATATTAGCAACAGGTGGCGATATTAGCCGCAGGTGGCGATATTAGCAACAGGTGGCGGTGTTTGCCGCAGGTGGCGATATTATCAACAGGTGGCGATATTAGCCGCAGGTGGCGATATTAGCAACAGGTGGCGGTGTTAGCCGCAGGTGGCGATATTAGCCGCAGGGGGCGATATTAGCAACAGGTGACGATATTAGCAACAGGTGGCGATATAAGCAACAGGTGGCGATATTACTCGCAGGTGGCGGTGTTAGCCGCAGGTGGCGATGTTAGCAACAGGTGGCGATATTAGCCGCAGGTGGCGATATTAGCAACAGGTGGCGATATTAGCAACAGGTGGCGATATTAGCCGCAGGTGGCGGTGTTAGCCGCAGGTGGCGATATTAGCCGCAGGGGGCGATATTAGCAACAGCTGGCGATATTAGCAACAGGTGGCGGTGTTAGCAACAGGTGGCGATATTAGCCGCAGGTGACGATATTAGCAACAGGTGGCGATATTAGCAACAGGTGGCGATATTAACAACAGCTGGCGATATTAGCAACAGGTGGCGATATTAGCCGCAGGTGGCGATATTAGCAACAGGTGGCGATATTAGCCGCAGGTGGCGATATTAGCCGCAGGGGGCGATATTAGCAACAGCTGGGGATATTAGCAACGTTAGCCGCAGGTGGCGATATAAGCAACAGGTGGCGATATTAGCAACAGGTGGCGATATTAGCCGCAGGTGGCGATATTAGCAACAGGTGGCGGTGTTAGCCGCAGGTGGCGATATAAGCAACAGGTGGCGATATTAGCAACAGGTGGCGATATTAGCAACAGCTGGCAATATTAGCAACGTTAGCCGCAGGTGGCGATATTAGCAACAGGTGGCGGTGTTAGCCGCAGGTGGCGATATTAGCAACAGGTGGCGGTGTTAGCCGCAGGTGGCGATATTAGCAACAGGTGGCGATATTAGCAACAGGTGGCAATATTAGCAACAGGTGGCGATATTAGCCGCAGGTGGCGATACTAGCCGCAGGTGGCGATACTAGCCGCAGGTGGCGATATTAGCCGCAGGTGGCGATATTAGCCGCAGGTGGCGATATTAGCCGCAGGTGGCGGTGTTAGCCGCAGGTGGCGATATAAGCAACATGTGGCGATATTAGCAACAGGTGGCGATATTAGCAACAGGTGGCGATATTAGCCGCAGAGGGCGATATTAGCAACAGATGGCGGTGTTAGCCGCAGGTGGCGGTGTTAGCCGCAGGTGGCGGTGTTAGCAGCAGGGGGCAACCACGCAGCAACCCGCGCTGTCCGCCCGACGCCGAGGAGTGTGAGCGGGTGAGCGACTGTGCCTAATAGCTGGCGGTGTTAGCAACAGGTGGCGATATTAGCCGCAGGTGGCGTTGTTAGCCGCAGGGGGCGGTGTTATCAACAGGTGGCGGTGTTAGCCGCAGGTGGCGGTGTTAGCCGCATGTGGCGGTGTTAGCAACAGGTGGCGATATTAGCAACAGATGGCGATATTAGCAGCAGGGGGCGGTGTTAGCCACAGGTGGCGATATTAGCCGCAGATGCCGATATTAGCAACAGGTGGCGATATTAGCAACAGGTGGCGATATTAGCAACAGGTGGCGATATTAGCCACAGGTGGCGATATTAGCCGCAGGTGGCGGTGTTAGCAACAGGTGGCGATATAAGCAACAGCTGGCGATATAAGCAACAGGTGGCGGTGTTAGCAACAGGTGGCGATATTAGCAACAGGTGGCGATATTAGCCGCAGGGGGCGATATTAGCAACAGCTGGCGATATTAACAACATTAGCCGCAGGTGGCGATATTAGCAACATGTGGCGATATTAGCCGCAGGTGGCGGTGTTAGCAACATGTGGCGATATTAGCCGCAGGTGGCGATATTAGCAACAGGTGGCGATATTAGCAACAGGTGGCGATATTAGCCGCAGGTGGCGGTGTTAGCCGCAGGTGGCGATATTAGCCGCAGGGGGCGATATTAGCAACAGCTGGCGATATTAGCAACAGGTGGCGGTGTTAGCAACAGGTGGCGATATTAGCAACATTAGCCGCAGGTGGCGATATTAGCAACAGCTGGCGATATTAGCAACAGGTGGCGGTGTTAGCAACAGGTGGCGATATTAGCAACAGGTGGCGATATTAGCCGCAGGGGGCGATATTAGCAACAGCTGGCGATATTAACAACATTAGCCGCAGGTGGCGATATTAGCAACATGTGGCGATATTAGCCGCAGGTGGCGGTGTTAGCAACATGTGGCGATATTAGCCGCAGGTGGCGATATTAGCAACAGGTGGCGATATTAGCAACAGGTGGCGATATTAGCCGCAGGTGGCGGTGTTAGCCGCAGGTGGCGATATTAGCCGCAGGGGGCGATATTAGCAACAGCTGGCGATATTAGCAACAGGTGGCGGTGTTAGCAACAGGTGGCGATATTAGCCGCAGGTGACGATATTAGCAACAGGTGGCGATATTAGCAACAGGTGGCGATATTAACAACAGCTGGCGATATTAGCAACAGGTGGCGATATTAGCCGCAGGTGGCGATATTAGCAACAGGTGGCGATATTAGCCGCAGGTGGCGATATTAGCCGCAGGGGGCGATATTAGCAACAGCTGGGGATATTAGCAACGTTAGCCGCAGGTGGCGATATAAGCAACAGGTGGCGATATTAGCAACAGGTGGCGATATTAGCAACAGCTGGCGATATTAGCAACGTTAGCCGCAGGTGGCGATATTAGCAACAAGTGGCGGTGTTAGCCGCAGGTGGCGATATTAGCAACAGGTGGCGATATTAGCAACAGGTGGCAATATTAGCAACAGGTGGCGATATTAGCCGCAGGTGGCGATACTAGCCGCAGGTGGCGATACTAGCCGCAGGTGGCGATATTAGCCGCAGGTGGCGATATTAGCCGCAGGTGGCGGTGTTAGCCGCAGGTGGCGATATAAGCAACATGTGGCGATATTAGCAACAGGTGGCGATATTAGCAACAGGTGGCGATAGTAGCCGCAGAGGGCGATATTAGCAACAGATGGCGGTGTTAGCCGCAGGTGGCGGTGTTAGCCGCAGGTGGCGGTGTTAGCAGCAGGGGGCAACCACGCAGCAACCCGCGCTGTCCGCCCGACGCCGAGGAGTGTGAGCGGGTGAGCGACTGTGCCTAATAGCTGGCGGTGTTAGCAACAGGTGGCGATATTAGCCGCAGGTGGCGACATTAGCCGCAGGTGGCGGTGTTAGCCGCATGTGGCGGTGTTAGCAACAGGTGGCGATATTAGCAACAGATGGCGATATTAGCAGCAGGGGGCGGTGTTAGCCACAGGTGGCGATATTAGCCGCAGGTGCCGATATTAGCAACAGGTGGCGATATTAGCAACAGGTGGCGATATTAGCAACAGGTGGCGATATTAGCCACAGATGGCGATATTAGCCGCAGGTGGCGGTGTTAGCAACAGGTGGCGATATTAGCAACAGGTGGCGGTGTTAGCCGCAGGTGGCGGTGTTAGCCGCAGGTGGCGGTGTTAGCAACAGGTGCCGATATTAGCCGCAGGTGGCGGTATTAGCAACAGGTGGCGATATTAGCAACAGGTGGCGGTGTTAGCCGCAGGTGGCGATATTAGCCGCAGCTGGCGGTGTTAGCAACAGGTGGCGATATTAGCAACAGGTGGCGGTGTTAGCCGCAGGTGGCGGTGTTAGCAACAGGTGGCGATATTAGCAACAGGTGGCGATATTAGCCGCAGGGGGCGGTGTTAGCCACAGGTGGCGATATTAGCCGCAGGGGGCGATATTAGCAACAGCTGGCGATATTAGCAACAGGTGGCGGTGTTAGCCGCAGGTGGCGATATTAGCAACAGGTGGCGATATTAGCAACAGGTGGCGATATTAGCAACAGGTGGCGATATTAGCCGCAGGTGGCGGTGTTAGCCGTAGGTGGCGATATTAGCCGCAGGGGGCGATATTAGCAACAGCTGGCGATATTAGCAACAGGTGGCGATATTAGCAACAGGTGGCGGTGTTAGCCGCAGGTGGCGGTGTTAGCCGCAGGTGGCGATATTAGCCGCAGGGGGCGATATTAGCAACAGCTGGCGATACTAGCCGCAGGTGGCGGTGTTAGCCGCAGGTGGCGATATTAGCAACAGGTGGTGATATTAGCCGCAGGTGGCGGTGTTAGCCGCAGGTGGCGATATTAGCCGCAGGGGGCGATATTAGCAACAGCTGGCGATATTAGCCGCAGGTGGCGGTGTTAGCCGCAGGTGGCGATATTAGCAACAGGTGGCGATATTAGCCGCAGGTGGCGGTGTTAGCCGCAGGTGGCGATATTAGCCGCAGGGGGCGATATTGGCAACAGCTGGCGATATTAGCAACAGCTGGCGATATTAGCCGCAGGTGGCGGTGTTAGCCGCAGGTGGCGATATTAGCAACAGGTGGCGATATTAGCCGCAGGTGGCGGTGTTAGCCGCAGGTGGCGGTGTTAGCCGCAGGTGGCGATGTTAGCAACAGGTGGCGATATTAGCAACAGGTGGCGGTGTTAGCATCAGGTGGCGACATTAGCCGCAGGTGGCGATTTTAGCAACAGGTGGCGGTGTTAGCCGCAGGTGGCGGTGTTAGCAACGGGTGGCGATATTAGCAACAGGTGGCGATATTAGCCACAGGGGGCGGTGTTAGCCATAGGTGGCGATATTAGCAACAGGTGGCGATATTAGCCGCAGGTGGCGAAATTAGCCGCAGGGGGCGATATTACCAACAGCTGGCGATATTAGCAACAGGTGGCGATATTAGCCGCAGGTGACGATATTAGCAACAGGTGGCGATATTAGCAACAGGTGGCGATATTAGCAACAGGTGGCGATATTAGCCGCAGGGGGCGATATTAGCAACAGCTGGCGATATTAGCAACAGGTGGCGGTGTTAGCAACAGGTGGCGATATTAGCCGCAGGTGGCGATATTAGCAACAGGTGGCGATATTAGCCGCAGGTGGCGATATTAGCAACAGGTGGCGTTTTTAGCAACAGGTGGCGATGTTAGCAACAGGTGGCGATATTAGCAACAGGTGGCGGTGTTAGCCGCAGGGGGCAACCCGCGCTGTCCGCCCGTCGCCGAGGAGTATGAGCGGGTGAGCGACTGTGCTTAGTAGCTGGCGTTGGTGGGTTTCGTTAACGCACAGTCCTCGGCCGCGACAAGCTATTAGATCGCGTAAGAATATTAATATACTGGTTATAGATAATATATGTTTATGTATCATACTTCTACTGATGACACTAATTGTATCGAACAGTTAAACTGAACATTTTTGTAGGTTGTTACTTATAAAGTTTAAGAAACTACGAATTTTATGAATGTCTTAATTTGATTTTTTTAATTTTTCGTGCATAATAAAAGCTTGTTTTTTAAATATTTTTTATACCGTTAATTTATTTTTAACTTTTTAGTTGGACATATTCCTTAGTCTATCCATTTCCATTAACGCTTCATTGGTACAAGGTCTCTTTCCTGTTATTTTTTTGCAATCTAATTCTTCAATTTGTAGACCGTCTAAAGACTTAACTCCACTCAGAGCTACATACGCTTGTCCAGCAGCGAAGAGTTTTGAACCCAAATATACCACGGCATGTTCAACAGTGCTCCAGTTTTACATTGGCAAATTTCTGTTGCCGTTTAAAACATTAAACGGCCTTCGCCAATCTTCTTTTTTTTGTGTTGCTGTTTCTTTTCCCATCTTAGTCCCACGAGTATCGCGAAACCCTTCAAAAAAAGCGTCCACCCTTTCAGAGCTTCGAATAAAAGGGCAAGGGCTAAATTGCCCTTTCCTGGTTCCCTGAGGTGTCGTTCATGACATCATAATATACCCTGATGCCACTCATTTCTCGGCACGGCCTCACCTTAAATTGGATACTAGAATTATGCGCCACTTGTTTCGGGTTGTACCTTACTTGTGCCTCACGAATACTGTGATCTGGGTTTGATTTTGGAGTTTTCCTTCTCCTAGACTGGTTGCAAACCAATGCTGTCGACGCCAATCTCGCCGAACTACACAACGTTACCAAAGTAACTTAGGTATACTCGTACCTTAGTTCAGCACAAACTGGCCACAAGAAGTGGTGTTCCTATGACTATATTCAGATCAATCTCCATCATCAGAGCAGCTGCATCGTACCATAATATTATTGTATTGTTATCAAATTTCCGTAAGTACATGAAATTTGAGATTACTCGGTCCACGAGAAGTGGTGACCCTATAAATACCGTGCAACTCCATCATCAGACCAGCTCCATCGTACCATATTATCGTATTGTCAACAAAGTTACGTAAGTACACCAAATTTCAACTCAATCGACCTACTGGATCTGATGTTCCTGTGGCTACCCTGCAACTCCTCATGACACCAGGTCAATGATACCTTGTTATTGTATTGTCACCGAAATTACATAGGCATACCAAATTTTGGCTCAATTGGTCCACAGGAATCGGAGTTCCTACGGGCTTCTTCCAACTCCTCATCAGATCAGCTCCATGATACCATATTTTTGTATTGTTACCGAAATTACGAAGAAATACCAAATTTCAGCTCAATTGGACCACAGGAATCGGAGTTCCTATGGGCATCTTCCAACTCTTCGTCAGATCAGCTCCATGATACCATATTTTTTGTATTGTTACCGAAGTTACGAAGACATAGCAAATTTCAGGTCAATCGGTCCACAAGAACCAAAGTTTCTATGGTCACCTTCCAACCTCATCATCAAACCAGCTCCATGGTACCATATTATTGTATTGTCATCCAAGTTACGTAGGTACACCAAGTTTCAGCTCAATCGGTCTATTGGAAGTGGTTCTGGTGGAAATCTTCCTTGCAAGATTTGTAAACATACAAACATACAAAAGTGAAGTAAAATAAAAGCTTGTAAAAATATATTCAGTGCGTATTAAATTCAGTGTAATTATATTCGTATATACATTAGATACTAGCTGACCCGGCAAACCTTGTTTTGCCACATAAAAATAGTAATAATAGCCCACGACCTATTTTTTTATAAAAAATTTTGTGTATACCAAAATAAACACAAAAAAAATCATAAAAATCGGTCTCGCCGTTTCGGATTAGTTCAATAACAAACACTACGACACGAAATTTTTAAATATTAGAAGAAGAATTAGCCACTGCTGGATTCAAATAATATTTTTTTCATTCTTTCTTCTTTCTTTCTTTTTTCTTTCTTTTTTTCTCTTTTTTCTTTACACTAATGGCCTGATTCACCACCTGACTACCAACGACTTTAAACTGTCTAACCTATGCAGGGACTCGGATAATCCCTACCATCATCATCATTATCAAGCCGTAAGAAATACACTGTTGAACAAGGACCTGCACCATAGAGGGGGGGGGGCTATTGCCAAAATAGCCTGCTCGCTTAGCAGGCGTCTTGGTGATCGTAGTGAAGCTGTTAATTAAAATCTTTAAGTCGGGCAGCAGCGGCTTAAAGATTTTCCCACAGTCTTAGCCTTCTACAACGAACAACGAAAAAATCCGGGATGATACGGGTGGTTGCTATTCTAGCCCGGACATCTCAAGGGGGTAATCCCCATCAAGAACTATGAAACGAAAAGTAATATGTAACTAATAATAATACTACTATACTAACTACTAGTAATATGTAACTATAATAATATGTAACTTCCAACCAAGCATTCATACAAATAAATTATACAAACAAAATGATTTCACGAAAGGCGCCACGAACTCCATAGTGTAAAGTTTTGTTAAGCAGTAAGATTAAACTGTATAATTTGCAGACACGGTATTAAAGAGAATAAGTTCGCCGGTTTAATTGTTGAACTCCCGAGATGCTCCTAAACTTCGTACTCTTTGTCACAGATTAACTAAAACCTATAGATGTGAAGTAATCGTAGATGTAAGGATATAAATAAATAAATAAAAATAGATAGATATATATATCATAGGCACATCTTCCGCATGTCGAACGGATCATGGGCTGAAACAACCACAATGTAGGTCCCGGAAAACGTCCATCGACATCGTGGTAGACCTAGGCGAAGATGGCGGGATGAGCTTGACGCCTACAGGAGTGACTGGTTTACACTAGCTATGGACAGAGAGGGTTGGAAAGAAGAAAGGGAAGTCTTTGCCCTGCAATGGGACAATGCAGGCTGAAAATAGTAATAATAATAACGCCATAATCACGTGCGAGCGTATGGGATTATGACGGGTTGGCCACCCTTATGAGAACTGTAGCGACAGCCCGATAAATAATAAATATACATACTGTAGTTTAGTCAAATTTTGGTCTCATCACATTACCATCAATGTTGGTCTATAAATAATCAAACCCGATGAAAATGACAATGCCAGATCCTGCCCCACCCATGTAAATTAACCAACCACCAAGTACCACCAAGTACCAAGTAAATTAATGAAAATAATTGTAATAAATAGTACCTTTTTATATTAAATTGATATTCTTTAGAACTTGTGGATTACGAAATACCTACCCACAAAATACAAACTAATTTTAGGTACTTAAAATATCATTTAAGGATTATAATAAGTAGGTACTTACTAACAATAATGCGTAACGTATAATAATATGTTGTTTCAATTGCTTTAGAATACTATGCTATGCTAATCATAATTTCGGTTCATGAATTATGTGTCAAGAAATATTAGTCATTCGCTCTCTGTATTCCTGTTATTTGCACTCGCGCCTTAATTTTTTATTCACTGTGTTTTTTATTGTTTTCCCTATCGATGACTTTTGCTTCTGACTACGGATCTCGATTCTCGGTTACTCGATGACTTCGTGCTGCTTACCACGAATTTGTGGTGCATAAATTGTAACCGTAGTGTAGACAGAATGTAAATAAGTAGTTTTTGTAATAGCAGTACATAGTAATAATACACCAATAATTTATTATAACGATTATAAACTGCACCTAACCTATAATAAATTTCATTATTATTTTTAGATTTAAGCAAAAACTGGAAGTTCTGCATTCACTAGGACTAATGTTTAGATATGAGCAATAAATTTTTATTTTTTATTTATTATCATTTATTTGTCAGATCAGTACAACCCATTATTGTTAGTCATGACATAGACAACTTACAAACTAGTGTTAGTTCACATACTTCTGTCAATTAATAAATTCAATAAACATGTCTAGAGTTCACAATAATAATACATACACTACTTCTGGGTACGGTTTGAAGGCAATACTAGCGTCCTCGTCCAGTGCTTCCATATAAGGCCATCAGTCCTATCTGCTACAGTCATCAGGAGGCTGTTGGCGCTGCCACACCCCCGCCACATCAGGGATGCGATATGCTTTCGAACAATAGCATAGAAATCATCTATACGTGCCTCAGCGAACATCCCTGATGCGCTGCAGTGTCGCGGCAGCCCCACCAGTGCCCTGTATGCGTTATTATATTGGACTCGCAAGGCGCTGTAAGCCCTCTGCGTGTAGTCGACCCATCGGCTGCAAGTATAAAAAGATTGGCAGTATGCCCTAAACAGAGTACCCTTTACATGTCTTGAACACTTTGCAAACCTACGGGTCAACATATTACTCTTGACTGACAGCGCCCTACTTTTCCTCTCCATGTCAATGTTATCGGTCTGTGTAGCAGTGACCCAGTGCC
Organism: Charanyca ferruginea; assembly: GCA_947361185.1. Taxonomy (NCBI): domain Eukaryota; kingdom Metazoa; phylum Arthropoda; class Insecta; order Lepidoptera; family Noctuidae; genus Charanyca; species Charanyca ferruginea. The sequence continues at coordinate 13,652,875 of OX376077.1, read as the reverse complement.
CCAGATATTTGAAAGATGTGACCCACTCCAAAGCAGTCCCCGCGAGAGCGATAGGTGGTACAGCATAGGTCTTAGTGCCAGCCTTGAACAGTAGACATTCGCTCTTTGTTGCATTATATCTAAGACCCTGGGCCCCCGCAAATCGCTCACAAACCAACAACAGTGTCCGAAGGGCACTGATTGATGGGGCCAGCAGCACCATGTCGTCGGCGTAACTTATGTTATTAACAAGTGTTCTGTCAATTGAACAACCTACCATAGTACTGCTGAGCTCACGAACCAGCCGATCCACATACAGACAGAAAAGTTTCGGTGAAGTCAGACAGATATAAAACAGTAAAGCAGAGTAAGCAGATAAATAAACAGTAAGATGCTACATATTGCATGATTGTACATGACTTTTATTTATTGGGGCAAAGTTCTATAGAGTTTCTGGCATTGTCCTTTGTAGATTGGATAAGAGCACTAATATCTAGTTTGCATAACGCGACAAATAATGTGTAAGTTGTTAATTTCCATCCTTTGTTTAACCTAATACCCAGTTTATCTTCTAATGTTATCGTTCCAGCTATCACGGCGTCGTCCGTATGGTGTAGGATGTAAAGAATAGCACCATCCCATATCTTCCCGTGGGTGTCGTAAGAGGCGACTAAGGGACTCACCACAGAATGGGCAGCAGCGTTCTTTGTGCCTTTGTAACAACCATACTGCGATCGCCAACCCGCCTGCCAACCGTGGCGATTATGGCAAAACCCCCCCGTTTTTTTGGGGAGGCCTATGTCCAGCAGTGGACGGATTTCGGCTGAAATGATGATGATCACGGCGTCGTAGACGATCGAACTTGAGGATGTAACAACCACCACAGATCAAAATTCGTACTATAGGAATTTTGTTTAGTTTTTACTACCCCTACTCGCCGAACGTACGCGTGCTTGCGCCACGAGTGACATTCAAACCTTGACAGCTGTAGGCATAATAGAATACGTCTGTGTGAATGTCGCCTCTATACATTTTTTGTTCTATGTCTGGGCTCAGGGTGTTGTAAAACTGAAACACGGCGGCTTTCTTAAAGTTTGTATGATATTCGCTATGTACTGTTGCATTGTTATGTAATTAAGGTTTAATCTTTGCTGGGTGAGATATTATTTTTGGATTACAAGGGATTGTGAGGGAGACAAATATGTGGCTAAGAGATTGAAGTTTTGGGACCTATGTGTTTCGTATTTGACTAGACGATTAAGCTTTCGCTTTTAGTGCACTTACTATACACAGCAGGAAGGGACATCAATGCCCAATTTTTACCATTAATTCAGTAGGTGATTGAATGATTCTAGACCTTTTCTTTTTTCTAGAGATTTTTTTGAAACTCATAAAAAAGCAAGTTGCTCTTTATGAAAGTGAGCAAAAGCAAAAACTTGCCCTCGGCGCCTAACTACGAATTTATCCTTTAACACCTATTTTGGTAAGTTTTTTTCATCTTATGTTAATATAGATGAAATAGAGTTAAGGAACTTTGTACTTATAAGTGTATAAGGAGGGGTGTCTACTTAGCTGTCATTCCTTAATCTGTGATACTTTATACACACTTTAAAATAGTGTTCTTATGCAAGGTACATCGTATTCACGTGTAATTATATAATTCCTGTAAATGCAAATATTGTTAACATCGTTTTTAAATGTAACGTTTCGTATGGAGTTTGTTGCCCATTTATTCTCCATACAATACTACCTTTTGGAATGGGCAACTAGAATCATTTTGTTTCTCATTTGACATTCAAAAGTGCCTTATAATGGTCTAATTGAAATAAATGATTTGACTTTTGAACATAATAAGCAAAGGAAATAAAAAACAATGTGGTTTTAAGGTCCGTATGGTGTAGGACGTAAAGAATAGCACCATCCCATATCTTCCCGTGGGTGTCGTAAGAGGCGACTAAGGACCAGAGAATGGGCAGCAGCGTTCTCTGTGCCTTTGTAACAAACAACCATACTGCGATCGCCAACCCGCCTGCCAAGCGTGGCGATTATGGCAAAACCCCCCTTTTTGGGGGAGGCCTATGTCCAGCAGTGGACGTCTCACGGCTGAAATGATGATGATGATGTGGTTTTAAGAGCTTTATTTATTTACGAATAAAAATCTGTCATATAGTTGTGTTCGTGGCGTGCTGGACAAATTTTGGTTTGTCATCTATATATTATGTTGCGGCTAATACCCGAAATGCGGCTACACCTAGTTTCAACCGGTTTTTTTTTTGTATTTGCTTTGTGTGGCTGTGATATCACTGCGACCAGAGTTGGTCTATTGTGATCGCCGCTTGTGTAGGTTAGAGATCGCCGCCAAACCCTGCAGCTGTTATGAACTGCAGGATCTGCTTTGGGGCGATCACCATTAGTTCATCCGGGTTTAACAGGTATTTGCCCAGATGATTGTTGCGCTTGTGCATTAGTGCTCCGCATTCCCCCAGAAGGTGAAGTGGCGTTTCATCAGCCTCATTACAGCGTCTGCAGGTTTGCGTAGCACTTAACCCCAGGTGGAACATGTGCTTGTTTAAGCAGCAATGTCCTGTAGTGGCTCTAGCTATAATGCGCAAGTTGTTCCTACTGAGTGCTAGGACTTGGTTACTAAGCCTTCTGTTATAGGCTTTGATGAGTGCTTTCGAGTGTAACATACCCGGAGACTTCTTCCTTTAACCGGTTACAACAAGGTGCAGCTGGTCTCATGCGGTTAAACGAAGGTGTATCCTACGTATATTCGGTTAGAAATAGGTTTTGCCTTAAACTCCTGACAACGTAAGAAGTCCCATTTCACGTTTCTTCTTTTGTACTAGTACGTAACAAATTAAAATTATAATCCTAATTAATTACTATGTTACCCATGCACTATAACAACGAGTATCATACGTAAGCATCAAGTTTAATTTTATATTGATAAAAATGCACTTAAAAACACGAATTAATCGTTGATTCATATTCAGTATTCAAATATGATATGTCAAATGGGACTTCTTAGATTGTCAGGAATATAATCATAGCGTCTAGAACTAGGTGCAGCCGCACACCGACGTCATGGGCACCCCGAGCTTCGGTTTGGTTATAAGGATCCTTTAAACCCTGCATACAGAAATAGGAACGTCGCCCAGCGGGGCTCCGTCGACCTGTCGTCGACCGTCGTCTTATGCTCAATGGCTTGGTGCCCAAGTCCCGAGCTCGCAGGTTACACCTAAGTTTAACCAACTGCTACCGGTTACACCTAGTTCTAGCCGGATAAACTAGGTGTAGCCGAACTTCGAGTTTAAGCCGTAACATATACATGTGACTATGGTGGGCCTATCGTTAATAAGCGACGTAAGTTTCGACTCTTTTCTAGCATCTTGCACGGATCATGTACTTAGTAAATTTATGGTATCAGAGGGCTAATTCACGTAATTGTATGACGCGCCGATGAAGTTTTAGTGTAGTTGCAGTTAAGTTCAAGTTTGAGTGATAAACGGTATTCTTGTAATCTTCGAACTGCGCGTAAGCTGCGCGTGAACTGCACGTCAACTGTGCAACAACTAAACTCTTCCATACTTACTTATGGTGTAGCCACATGAGAGAAAAAATATCAATCGATTACATTTCAATGAATATGTCGTAATTATAATATTAAAATAATACCCCAGTACAGATTTTAGTGCTTTAACTGTCATTTTGAGACATCAAACGGATAGTAGAATACCGATCATGTTGCGTGCCGAAGCACGCACCAAAGACGTGCAACAGTAGAATGCCGTTATTGCGCTCGCGTGACGCGAACTTGACGCGAGCGTGTCTGACAGCGGTAGAGAATACGAAAAGAGTTGTTTTGATCGAAACTTAACTGCAACTGCACTGCAACAGCACTTCTTTAGTTTCGTGAATTAGCTCACAGGTTGCGCGTTACCTAATTTTCTAGCAATTAAGGCAATAAAAATAGTTCATGTTCATTGATCAGTAACATGTTTACTGATGCGAGTAACCTAAAGAATAATAAAAGAATCCCAAGATAAAGAAGTCACGTTTGAACTCCTCCTTAAAAAAGCCATGAAAATACGTCAGCCAATCACCACACCAACCTATAGATCAATTAAAATTAGGATTTTATATCTGTCTTTGGTTACCTGTTTATATAAAAAATGCCAATTTTACACTATTAAACAGAGGCACTTTTAAATTATATACTTTTGAACTATTTGGTAAAGCCTGTATTATATTTAGTGTGACTGGTGATTAATGACCGATATTTAAACCACATAACTTGCACCAATTACTGGGATATTTTTTTTTCTTCTGAACATACCTGGGAATCCACTGGCTCTGGACATATTAAAGGTCGAAGTTTTCCAAGTGTCATTTCTCTAAACTTCTTCTAATTATCTTAACTGATTCTAATCATCTTAACAAATTCTGCTTTGATTTTACAAATCAAACAAACGGTACCAATCATCTGAGCGAATTATGTTTTTTTTTAAATTGTGCACTTGTAAACACAATATTTTGCCTGCGTTACACGACCTTCAAATAGTGCTTTTTCACACCAAAAAATAAAAATAATATTCCAACAATAATTTCTGCTCAAAGTTACTTCATTTGATGAGCAGTATTTAATTATTTATTTGAAACAACTAACCTACTTATTAATGGTATACAAAAAAAGTGGAACTTATGTAATCCACTGCGTTATTCAAATAATACGATTGGTACAATTTTACGCTAGAAAATAAATAAAAATTAAAAAATATATGTTTTGTAATGAAAAGGTGAAGCGATTTAAACAATAGTACATTATGATATAAGTGCGGTAGGTTGAAAATTACAGCCGAGGCGATATTGCAAGAAAGCAGAGGCTGTAATATCAAAGCGCACGTATGTCATACGACGTTTTATAACATATTTGCGAAGAAATAATTCAAATATTCTAACATATTTGCGAGGAAATAATTCAAATAAAAACAATACAGCGAAAAGAAAAAGCGCGCGTAATAATTTTTACTTGTTCACAAATTAGCGATGCGCGCGCATCAGCGCTTTTTTTTAAGGCAAAGGCACAAAAACAGCCAGTATTACTAATAAAGTAAATTAATATTTTTTTGTTTTTGTTACAGATAAATAGTTGTAATTTATTGTCTAAATTAATTAAATTATAGAATTAAAGGTTTATTTTTTTAATAAAACAGTTAATTTTATTCATAAAATGTTGACCACTTTTCTGACATAAAAACTCTTTGCTAAGATTAAAAAAAGTACCGTTCGTTTTAGACGGAGCATCTTGATAAACTGTACGTTTTACGAAACTCGTGCGTTTTACATTACAATAACGCACAAGTACGTAATGACATACATTACGATATTGAAATTGGTGTAATAAGAGACACTTTACGAGCAAATGTGTTATAAATAAGTTTTACACATGTCTAAATGAATGACAAGAACAATAAATGTGTTTACAAAATTCAACATTACAGTATAGGTACCTTATTGTTGAATTTTGTAAACAAAATTGAAAAAATTAAATTGCTCATTTATTAAATTGCTAATACTTGAAAATTATAAGTGCTACCAAACCTACCAGAAAGGAGATAGAATATCTGAATGTTTAATAATAATAATAACCTAAACAAATAAACCTAACCTAAATAAATAAATAAACATTTCACACACGGCCATCTGACCCCAAACTAAGCAGACCCTGTACTATGGGTGTCTGCAGGCAAGTGATTTATGATTATCATCATCATTAAAATTATGTCAACCTTTAGACGTTCACTGCTGGACATAAGCCTCAAGGTCCCAAGAGGGGTTCAGCCCTGATCGCCATTCTTGGCCGATGCATGTTGGCGATCGCAGTAGGTGTTATTGTACTCAGAAGCACGCTGCTGCCCATGTAGCCCAGACAGCTGATATACATACACAAATACATAAACAGATACGTATATAGATAAACAACAACCAGACACAAGGCAAACAAGTGCTCATCACACAAATATTTACTCTGGGCGGGTTTGATTAGAATGCGTTATGGTGTGCGTAATTACCGTCTACGTTAGGTACAGTACAATTCAAACTTAAGGCGCTTCCCTGCCCAAATAACCTTGACCATACATTTCCTCTTTGCCGCAGAATCGAAATTCGCACAATTTTTGTTTTTTTTTACCCGACTGCGCCAGAAGGAGGGTTATGTTTTTCGGGTGTATGTATGTATGTATGTAAATTTCTTTGGCACGCTCTGTAGCCCAAACGGCTCAATGGATTTTGACCTGAGAGGTGTCGTTTCATTCGTCTTAATTGTGTGAGTGACACTGGGTACATCAAAATTAGAAAAATTACACTGGCCGATTTTTGGCGACATATTAGTGTTTTCAAAAGAAAATATTTTTCCTCAAAACCTATCGAGTGGGGTATCAAAATAAAGGGTTTTATAAATAGCTTACAAATATATAAACCACTTATATGTTTAAATGTAATTTGGAATGAGAAATGCTAAAAAACAACAAATAAATTAAGGTTCGTTGCCTTTGAGTTCCTTTACGTTGAGTCTGATAGTTTTTAACTTGAAAGGTGTCGTTTCAATCGTCTTAATTGTGTGAGTGACACTGGGTACATCAAAATTAAAAAAAATAAACTGGCCGATTTTTGGCGACATATTAGTGTTTTCAATAAAAATATTTTTCCTCAAAACCTATCGAGTGGGGTATTAAAACAAAGGGTTTTAATAGCTTACAAATATATATACAACTATTTGTTTAAATGAAATTCGGAATGATAAATGCTAAAAAACAACAAATAAATTAAGTTTGGTTCCCTTTAAGTTGAGTTCCTTTACGTCGAGTCTGAGAGTCTATTGCTCTTGCAAAATATTGCTATTTTACGCTATCTAATTCCGTTACGTCGAGTTTATATAATAAGTACAGTCAGGATATAAATTAAAAGCCAGTATCATTAAAATATTGTTTTATTATTTGTTTTTTAACGTTTCTCTACACTATTATTTACTTACTATGAGAAGGAGAAAAAGATGAAATGTTTTCGAGAATATGGCGGTTTAGCGATTTCTTTCAGCTTTGAAGAGGTTCCGAGAGGCTCAGAAGTATTATCTTCACAATGATCCTTTTTTAACTCCCGATCCTTGCGGCTCTTTGCCATGTAAACTTCTGACGCCATTTAGGACATACGAGCGGAAAATGAGGTCATGGTGGGAAAAGCCAGGTGCAGAATACTGAATTACTGATCATGAGTGGACTCAAGAGAGGGTCAGGGTGTTGGGACTAAGTTGAGCCACGTATCATACACTGAGATATTAAAACAAGTAGGTTGCATAGGAAGATCATAAGCGACTAAAAGACTCGATGATATGTAAGAGTTTACGGGAACGAGAGGTTGGTTTTTCATATTCTTTGATATTTTTATTTTATTTATTTGGGAAAATAAACAGTTACACATTACATATTACAAGTATAAAAGTACCTAATTGCAGAAGATGGTTAAATGTGTAACCAACGGCATTTTCCACAGCATATAGATAAAAAAATGTTTTAATTAAAAACGTCATGCAGTGAATTTAATGATGCCTACCTGTAAATAATAACAAAACAAAAACAAAAAATGAAAAATTAACAATAACTGAACAACAACAATATACAAAAGAAGTAAACAACAATGGAGATTATTTAGTGAGAGTTTCTACGATGTTTCTTTTAAATTGAATAGCGGAGAGAACAAACATATCAATGTGATATGATGATATTATCTTAAAGAAAGAAAAAATATAAATAAATGTTCAGTCAGTTTAAGGTTTAGGTTAGTCCAAGGTTTGGGGCCGAGGGGCCCGCTAAGCTTTGGGACCTGGTGCACTGCACCGCCTAGCCCTCCGATAGCTACGCCACGGAAAAGCGGGGTACAGAAACTCGACGTTAAGGGAGTAAAAACGGGACAGAAATAGTAAACTCGACGCGACGTAGGGATAATAGATGTGAGGCAAGGTTCTCGGCTCAACGTAAAGAGACTCGACGTAAAGTTTTCTAAATTCTAAATTGATTCACTGCGAAAACTAAAAAGATTAAAATAAAAAAATTATTTAAAAAAACAAAAAACCCGACTGCGTGAAATATTGTTAAACTCAAAAGATAGAAATAAGTGAAAATTTAAATATTTTTTTGGTTTTGAATCATCGCTGGTTGACAGTGTTCACAAAGGCAGTCGGAGGCATTAAGTTAAAGTTCACTTTCAACGGATTTGAAACATATTGTACATTTTTGATGCCTCCGACTGCCTTTGTGAACACTGTCAACCAGCGATGATTCAAAACCAAAAAAATATTTAAATTTTCACTTATTTCTATCTTTTGAGTTTAACAATATTTCACGCAGTCGGGTTTATTGTTTTTTTAAATAATTATTTTATTTTAATCTTTTTAAAGATTTTTGTACAACTTTACGTATTTTTGTTTATTAAATTAAACAGTATTTTTATTTTTTGCCAACGATAATCGGTTAACACATTCACTGTGGTATTCATTACATATTTTTTATGGCAATTATGGTAAAAGTATTGATTATATCACTTTAACAGTGACGACTGTTTTGAATTATTTTGCTCGGCGCAGTCTTAAATAAACAAACAAGAATAGGAAGGTACTAATGCAAAACAAGGAAGAATTATGCAAATAGACTTATTATACAGAAAGCAATCAAAAATTAATAGCCGCTACCAAAACGTAAATTCTCAATTTAAGTTGTTATGCCCATTTTATGGTCCGCCTGTTTTCATAAATAGGCTTTGTCTAGTTTATGGGTAACTTAAGTACGTACCTATATATAAAAGGAAAATAAATATGTTCAGTAGGTAGATATGTTGTTACTAGGTATACTTTACAGAAATTATTTACACGCTCAGAATATATTATTAATACATACATATAAATAAAATTGAATAGTCTGTTCGTACTGTCAAAATAACAGCTTTTTACAAAATGCATAATGTTAATACATTAATTATACTAATAATGATGTTTGTATGTCGGTTCCGGCTAATCTCCGAAACAGCTAATCCGATTTTGACTAGCAGACAGCTGGCGTTATAAAGAGTTACATTGGCATACTTTTATTTTTTTAAATAATTAGGGTTCCGCGCAACGACACAAAAACCGCAGATAATTGACTTGCACACGGGCACAGTCGCGGAAATAAGCTTGTCGTTAATATACTAAACACTCTACCTACTCCTCTAATCCAAATTATAAACTTCTAACACGCAAATTAAAGCGATATTACAGGATTATACACTTGAATATCTTCTACAAAATCTAGATCCACATCTAAGTCTGATTTCATTACTGAAACTCCGGAAGCTGACGACTCGAACATTTCGCCGACTCAAAAACACGATAGCCATTTCAAATGTATTTACGTTAAATACCTTTAATAAATTCGATTACTGTTATATAAATTTAATTAAAGACCCTTGGAAATTGTTTTGTCTCTAAATACTTGTTGAAGTACCGAAGTCGAGTTGAACAAAAATCCCTGAAAGGCTCTTTGAAAAAAGTAATAGGGACGGTGAGGACCGGAACTAATTACTATAAATTAAACATGTATTAAGATCATATAGCTATTATTTCGTATAAGCTAACAATAATACAAATGACTGAGTCAGATGTCTATATGTCAGTCTATGTCATAATATAAAACTATATTCTAAATCATTCAAATATAATCGAATAATACCTATCTTTCCAGAGTGTTCTATCGAAAATTCAAAACCCTAAATTTCAATAGACAGCAATATTCTGATAAGTATGATGATGATGCCGATGAAGCCGTGTGGTGCCTGTCACGAATAGCACCACCCTATTTCTACCCGTGGGTGTCGTAGAAGGTGGCAAAGGGATGTTGACCAGAGAATAGGCAGTAGTGTCCTTTAGAGTACCATAACACCTACTGCGATCGCCAACATGCATCGGCCAAGCATGGCGATTACGGCTGACCTATGCCCAGCTGTGGGCATCTAAAGGATGATATTTTTTAAACTTGATTTTATGGTTTCTTACCCAAAAGGTGTCCGTGCCCACTCCACCCGCTTAGACTCGACCCGAAGAATAATACCTGAATATTTCTGCTTTGGTAGGCGTAAAAACATCGATGTACATTCAGACAGAAAAGTGTTGATTTAACGCTTGCACCACAGAGAGTGTAAAATTTAAATAATGTTGGGATAAATAATTCAATAATTAAACAAATAAGTACTTATTCTTTTTTAATATATTATATAATAGGTATACGGTTTGTATTTTGTAATAAAAATCACAGATATATAATTCATTTTCTCATATAATAATATCTGTGTTATATGCGTTTGGGCGCAACTGGTACAGCACGCTTGCCTAAGAAATTAAATTATGTATCATAACAAAATATTAAACATTCTTTGTAATAATTCCAAAATTAAGGCCCTAAGGTCATACAGTATCTACAGAAAGAACATGGACCTGAAATTCATATAAAACTGGTAAAAAGGGCTGAAGGTATTACTACCCAAGGCTAAACTTTATTTAGAATTAAAATATCACTTTGCCTGACTGTACAAATGGCACTGAATTGATAGTAAAACATCTGGTATTATTCTTCGGGTCGAGTCTAAGCGGGTGGAGTGGGCACGGGCCCCCCAATAGGAGCCTTTTTGCTCTCACTCAACCATCCGTTCATCTGGCTGTCCCTCTGTCACGGGGCTGCCTGTTTCTTTTGAACCGTAAATGGTTTAGAAAATTTTCAAAAACTCTGTATTACTATTGTGGCCGCACCAACAACAACCAAAATTGAAATAAAGGAAAGTTAAAAATGAAAGGGGATGCAAGAAATGCGTCTTTCGGCTTTTTATGGTTGATCTTAATGATTGTTCGAGTTCGGTGGTACGGAACCCTTGGCCAGTTATTTAATAATGTTGTTTCTATTCGTTACTAAATGGTAGTAAAAAATAAAGAAAGATTTTTTATATTAATACATTAAGCCCTTGATACATTAGGTACCAGATAAGAAAAATAATAGAAGGATATTTTTACTGTTTTCATCTAAAGAGAAAATGAGACGAATAAATATTAGTTTCCACTGATTGTAAAATAGGACACAGAGTAATCTTGAACAAACAATCCAACAAAACTCTTAACTTTACGATACATAAAACAAGTACAAATAACAAACTTACAAAAACAAAGTAAACAAAACTTTAATTTCAAGTACAGAATACTTTATTTTAATACAAATAGCGAGCTGTGCATCCAACCAATCGGGTGGCGTCAAATAATCCGGTTTCCACCGCTCGTTACCAGTTTAATCCAATTCCTTTCGGTTGAAACTAGAAAAGTTTTCGATTCAACCACGAGCGAACGGCGGAATGAATGTAGCGCACACACAGACACACAGAAAGACAGATAATCAGTAGTAAATTAGATGAACATTCCTTTTACATGGGAATTTCATTAAATATCGAACTGGTAATAGGTTTTAATTTGGTGAGAATTTTAGTTTTGGGTTGTTTAAACTGCTATCGGATTCTGACTCTGCTTTTGCTGAGTTATTACGATATATTTATTAAGCGTTTACGTAATTTGGTTATATTTTGTGCAAAAAGGCGGGAAATTCTAAACATTTCCCGTCCCGGGAAATCATAATGTAGGCCCTACGTAACATCAAAATTACTAGTGTACAGTCTCGAGCATAAATATATTTACAGATTGCAAAATTCAAAAGCAATTTTCTCGTGAAATAACTATTTCAACTTATAGATAAAACCTATTTTATAGTAGTTTGGGATCATAAATACCCCATTCGTAACCCCATAATATTTCAATCAATAGTTTTGGAGAAAATCAGTTTAGAATGAGACCAACTGTTTACATGTTTTTGCTCATGACTGTACCTATATAGATAGGGCATCGGAAGAATGCGGGTTGACTAAGACCGGGTTGGTTGGTGATCTCTGGGGGAGGCCTACGTTCAGCAATAGACGGCAATCGACCGATATGATGATGATGTCATAGACGAATCTAATTTTTTGTTTATCAGAAACCTGTTAAGGGGTCATTGAACGTTACTTATAAACAACTTTTACTATGAGGCCAAACCCTCAAAACGTGAAAATAAATCAGCTGATCCAAACATAATTATGTTCAGTATAAATCGACAAAATGTCCGCAGATTTTTTTGTGTTTCTCGAATGAACTTTAAAATACTTAGGTTAATTTCAAGTCCCTTTTTTCTAAACGAAATGTTGCAAAAAAGAAGATAGCTTCAGAAGCCAGACACAATAATTTGTAGGGAAACAGAGCGAATGCTCATTGCGTTCCCAAGGCGAGATAAATTTGCATTCGCACTGTGTACTACAATAACGGACAGTCCGAAAGGAGGTGAGCAGTAAAACAATTGTTATTATGAGAACTTGCACCCAATGCGCACACTACTAAGTTTATGTGTGTTTCCATTGTAGTTAGAGAAAATTGACTTACTAAAAATGAATATTAATTTTTATTTATTCATATATAACAATTCGCATTGTGTTTGAACTATGGTGTACATTAATTTTTAATTACAACTAAAAACAATAAATCATGAATTTCAAACAGTAAACACTAAAAATAATCAATAACATTATGATAAATATATTATGTCATTAAATTGTAAATAGTTAATGACTAGCACTTTACCCGCGATTCCGTTCGCGGGGTTTTTCTGGCGTCTCTCTAATTTTTTGATAATAAAATAAAGCCTAATCTATCACTCAGTGACAACTTAGCTTCCAATTGGAGAAAGAATTCAGGAGATTATCTCGTTAAAACAAACAAACAAACTCCTTAGATTTATTGTATTAATTAAGGGGCTATTAAACGACTTTTACAGATTTTAAACTGACAATCACGTCAAAATGTACAGTGTAAATGATTGGAAAAAAATATATGTTAAACTAGAACATTCTCTTAATCATATAGAAAGAGAATATTTTTGATTAAGTTCATATTAAATAGTTTAATTAACTCGTGAAGTTGTGTCTGACGCGGACAAAATATTGACAATCACACAAAATCTATCAGGTATAATTATCCGAAACTTACACTATCTTACAGACAATCTTATTATCTATCTTGTAGTATACGCCTTTTTTTTAATTTTGAAAGAATACTAGAAGAATTTAATTTTTTCGACTAAATTTTGAAAGTTTTGGACGCAGACTGCGTCCGTTCTGCATCAGTTTTGCGTCCAAAACTCTCGAAGTTTGGTCGAAAAAATTAAATAAAAGTAGTATTCTTTCAAAATTAAAAAAGGCGTATACTAAAAGATAGATAATAAAATTGTCTGTAAGATGGTGTAAGTTTCGTTTAATTATACCTGGTAGATTTTGTGTGATTGCCCACGTCAGACACAACTTCACGTATTAATTAAACTATATAATATGAATATAATTAAAAATATTCACTTACTAAGTGATTAAGATAATGTTCTAGTTTAACATATATATTTTTTCAAATCATTTACACTGCACATTTTGACGTGATTGTCAGTTTAAAATCTGTAAAAGTCGTTTAATAGCCCCTTAAGTACAGATCTGTTAAAAAGTATACCCTCATAAATCAAAAAAAAAGAAAAAATTATCAATAATTATAAATACTTTCTAACACGTAGGCTCGTTTGCACCACTTGAACACTAAAGAAGTACCTACATCAAATTACTTACGTCCAATTTAGTGTGAAACATATTTAAAAAATCATTCTTTAGCGTCGGCTTCCAGTCTAACTAGAGTGTAACTGTATACCAAGGTTTTACATGGAGTTACTACCTGTTTGATATTCACAACCCAGATACTGGGTAACACGATACACGTTGGTAAGACTGGTTGTCAGACTTTCTGCCTTCTGCCTACCCATTACGACTGTTTCAGATCTAGGATTGACAACCGGGGCTAACGGCTGTACGTGCTTTCCGAGACGCGGACAGAAACAGAATGACGATTTAATTCGAATGCCTTTTTTTTTGTGTAAGTAAGCCTTAACATCAACACCTTAGTATCGCTTTCGGATTATTTAAATACATGGAGGAGAATTCATTGTTATTCTGACATTTAATACAATTAAAAAATATTCGGTTTTGTGTCTATTTTCAATGTTGTCTCTTAGTAAAATGGGTATTATGTTGATACCATGATATTTATTTATTTATTTGTACTTCATGCACAAAGGTACAAAAGTGGATGGCATTCTCTACCAGTAAGGGTGGTAAAGAAATAACACGGAACAGATAAATAGAGTAATCTGTTCCGTGAGAAATAACATGGCAGGTACATAGTAAATAAACATAACACTAATAGAATATCTATCACTGATAAAGAGTAAATAATAAATTATATTTATATAAATAATATAAATTGGTTAAGAAAATATGACAATTCAAATGCGTTTTTCCAAAAAAGACAACCGCCTTCAAAATCTAAAAAGTGATAAATCACTTTAGCACAGAATACACATGGCTTTAATTTCGGAAGTCGGTAGCTTTGTTCTGTTTGTTGTTTTGTATTCCTACAAGAATTTTTAAAATTGCTTTACATTTGCCGGAGAAATCGTGTAACAAATATACAAAAACATGCAGTCGAATTGAGAACCTCCTTTTTTTGAAGTAGGTTAAAACGTGTCTGGTTTATTAGAAATAAATCCTTTGACTTTGACTAAATGCAATGAAAATATTCGTAACAACATCTCGAGTAACAATGGAAATAGGTACTAGGAATGCATATTTACACAGTAGATATAGCAGCATCCATGTTTAGCTCGGGCCCTCCTAGAGTGCAAACCGTAACAGAATCATTGGAATATTACCTTTACATAATTAATTAAATTAATTTTAGCAGGCTTCCCGCTTCTCTTGCGCGAGGTTGTGGGTTCGCTTCCGGGGATGGGTAAATACCGATGAAGTTTCTGTTTCAATGTATCTTTCTAAGTTTGTATTGGACATCACTGACAGCGGTTAAGGATGTAAATCTGGAATCACCAATCTGCCTTTAGCAAGCAATCATGACCAACACTCACGCCTTCTCTGTATGAGAAGAGGGATTTGCCTTGCGGTGAGACAAAAAATAATAAATAAATAAATAATAGACCGGATTTTTTTTAAGTAACATTCTCGGAGAATATATTTCTACAGAAAATATATAATTCGTATTGGTGAAACTACAACTCATTAAGAGCGTGTATTCGATTCGTGACGAAAACTTGATGTTTTCGCGGTTTTCTCAGAGCAATATCGTAATGTTGTGAGCAGATTATTAGAAGAAAATTACGGCTTTAGAAAGATTAACTCTTGATTTAGACTGCTACATAGTAAAAGTATAATTTTTAACTATGGTTTTTTAAAGCGAAGACAATCCCTTCATAGTGTTTTACGAAAATAGACGTCAGAGTTAACTTTCAGGACGTATACAACCATTACTGCATGCGAAAATATTATGTTTTATGCGTTATTCCTATAGAATATACAGTTTTAAAGTCTACTGCAGAACCAAAATTACGAAAAATTACTATTATGTATTAAAAAACAATGTAAAAAAAGTACAAAATCGGTTCACTTTGACAGATTTTTTGCACCAGTATTTGAATAAAAACATAACTGATATATTTATTTTATGAAAAGAAAGGTTATGTTTAATATACAGAATATTTTTCAGTCAGTTATACGAACTCATTTATTAATTAAATTTAGACAATTATTTAAAAAACACTATAAAACCTCGCGAGCCATCGTTTGTCGATCAATTTCAATGATTTGTGCTCATATCCGCGTTCACGCACAAAAATAGAACATTGTTAATTGTACTAGTGTGCTTCAATGCTGCTACGATGTACTAGCAACCATTTAAAGCAGTCGTGATTTTGAGTTGCGCTAAATAACTAAGCTTTAGTTTTTTAACCGACTTCAAAAAGTTCGAAAGTTTTTTTTTTTATGTATGTTCGGGCATAACTTTGTCATATATAAACGGATTTGCAAAATTCTTTTTTTGTTCAAAAGGGGTTTATTCCGGAATGGTCCCATATAAATTTTACCAAAATTGATCTAGCCCTTTTTGAGAAAATCAATAAATTACGAAAAAAAATACTTAGACGACGTTTTAGTTTCTTCAATCTTTGGGAATTTACAATCTCTTTTAAGTGTGCCGCCGTTTCTTAATGGATTTGGATGTTAAGGCAACACTAAAAAGCGAAAAATATAAAGTTTTTTCAATAAAAAAGAAAACCGCCTTCAAAAACTAAAAAGTGATAAATAACTTTAGCACAGAACACACATTACTTTACTTTCGGAAGTCGGTGGCAATACAAAACAACAAACTCAAAGCCGCCGCCACCGACTTCCGAAAGTAAATCCAAACCGAAAGTAAACCTAGAATCAATTTTTTTTTCTCATTTGACGTTCAAAAGTGCCTTATAATGGTCTAATTGAAATAAATGATTTGACTTTGAAAGTAATATGTGTTCTGTGCTAAAGTTATTTATCACTTTTTAGTTTTTGAAGGCGGTCTTCTTTTTTTTTGAAAAAAACTTTTTATATTTCCAATTACCTTTTGCCTGCACCTTCATCCACGTCAATGTCAGTTATCGCGAATGCAGAGAAATTTGAAAAACGTGCCAAGAGGCTCATAGACAACGACTTCCTGGTTAAGGCTAAGCTCCAAAGCCTTGAACACCGCCGCGCCGTTGCCAGCCTATCGGTCTTTTATCGGGTACATTTCGGAGAGTGTGCTTTGGAATTGCACAACTTAATTCCCCCATCCCAATTCCATCACCGGACGAGCAGGGGTACGGCGAAGCGTCACCGCTATACGGTTGAAGTTCCACGGTCTCGAACCAAGCGCTTAACTTCCACATTTATTGTGCGAACTGCCAGACTGTGGAATTCACTGCCCGCCTCTCTTTTCCCCAATACATATAATCTGGGTATCTTCAAGGCACGAGTGAACCGGTTTATCCTAGGCAAGCGTGCTCCACCTTAGGCTGCATCTTCACTTAAGATCAGGTGAGTTGCGGTCAAACGCAAGCCTATAACAAAATAAAAAAGAAATCGCGGAATTAAATGCGGCCTATATCCTTTCATGTGGTTAAAGCTTAGTCTGTACCAAATTTCATCAAAACCGGTTCAGTAGTTAGTCTTAAAAGGGTAACAAACATACAAAACGAACTTACTTTCGCGTATTATTATGGATTAAGAGTAGGTAGGTAGTTAGAAACAAGGGACCAAGTGAACAAAATAAAGTCCCTAATAAAACCCGTTATAACTAAAATATTTCAACGTTAAACTTACAAAACAAAGACTATCATAATCTTCCCAAATTAATTCTCTATTACAGCAATATTTTTCATAACAAAAAAACATGAGTCAGAACCGTAATAACTCAACAAGAATACCCGGGATCTACTTCACCCGGTTAAAGTATACAACAAGCATAAATTCACCAGCGAGAGTCAGTTAAGATTTTAATTTAACTTGAACCATTCTTCTTAATTTGTTGCTAGAATTTTTAAGGGTAATGTTGTTATCATGTTGGCACCTTCAGACCGACAATTGTGTTGTCCCAACCCATAATATACGGGTCCACTTATTGTTCCAAAGCAATTGCCCATAAAAAGTTGTTCAGTTAATGAAGAACGATGGAAACGTCCTTTTTTGGGGTCATTTTTGGTTAGCAAAGTTATTTAAGGTAAAGTTACGGTATTGTTTTTGAAATGGGTTTCAAGTGATGTGTAAGACACGTTTTATCGATGTGATATAACTTTAAGTTAGGAGAGCAGTACGCAAAAAGAACTGGCCAGGTGCGAGTCGGACTCGCGCACGAAGGGTTCCGTACCATTATCTACACAACATTAGACATCGAGCAAAAAAACGACATAAAATCACGTTTGTTGTATGGGAGCCCCCTTTAAATATTTATTTTATTGTTTTTAGTATTTGTTGTTAAAG
Source organism: Charanyca ferruginea (assembly GCA_947361185.1). Taxonomy (NCBI): domain Eukaryota; kingdom Metazoa; phylum Arthropoda; class Insecta; order Lepidoptera; family Noctuidae; genus Charanyca; species Charanyca ferruginea. The sequence continues at coordinate 13,634,872 of OX376077.1, read as the reverse complement.
CGGCAACAGAAATACATCATCTGTGAAAATTTCAACTGACAGGCAGTCAGACTGACAGACAGACGAAAAGTGAAGTCTTAGTAATTGAGTCCCGTTTTTACCCCTTGGGTAATATTTTTTAGCCTTCAGCAGTTAGGGCCTGTTTAACCACCTGTCAATAGATACTATATACCATATAGCTACATTTACTTTGAAGAAAGTTCTGAAGTGGAATCCTTGACCTGATCATAGAAGTGTGGGCAGACAGCCAATGAGGTGGACCGGTGAACCGACCTGATGAGATTGCTGGATAAACATGGATAGGAAGGTCCAGGATAGAGACGCAATGCAGGATGCTTACACTCGGCATTGGATGACAAAAGGCTGAGAAGAAGAAGGAAGACCAGGGTGATACAAGGCTGAGAACAACAAGAAGAAAAAGACCAGATAATAAAAAATCCAGTCAAGTGCAAGTCGAACTTGCACATGAATGGTTCCGTAACGACCATCATACAATATTAGGATTAAGCAATTGTATGTGTGTATTTAATGTTACAGGGGAAAATTTGAAGCTTCTACCTATTACGAATGCTATTATCTAGGGAATTATGGCAACCTCCAGTCCGTGTGGTGTCGGACGTAAAGAATAGCACCATCCCATATCTTCCCGTGGGTGTCGTAAGAGGCGATTAAGGGACTTACCAGAGAAGCGTACACCGTTCTCTGTGCTTTTGTAACAACCATACTGCGATCGCCAATCCGCCTGCCAAGCGTGGCGATTATGGCAAAACCCCCCATTTCTTGGGGGAGGCCTATGTCCAGCAGTGGACGTTTTTCGGCTGGAATGATGATGATGATATGGCAACCTCCGCGGCCCTTATGGAGGAGGCCTATGATGACGATGATGATGATGATATATTCCAGTTTAAAAAATCAGAACACACACAGACAGAAGGACAGATAGACGGACGGACGGATGAACGAAAGCAATAAGTCCAAACTGAGCCCCTGGAGTCAAACGCAGGTGCACTTCTTCTTTCCTCATTGTGATAGTCCGATGGGACGGCGATACGATATAACCGGGAAGAGATCAGGCGCAGGACCAACGGCTTTACGTACTTTTCGAGGTACGACGGTGTCACAACCAGGGCCGGCTTATCCTTAAGGCAGATTAGGCAACTGCCTATGGGCCTCTATACGCCAGGGGCACCGCACACCAAGAAAAACATATTGAAATTGTTAAAAACGAAAACATAATGTAGTAAAAAATATCGTTCATATAAATAATTGTGGAAGAAAAAAAATATTTTAGGAAGATAGAAAAGGGTACAGGGGCCCTGAGTATTGTATTGCCTAGGGGCCCCGACTTGGTTAATCCGGCCCTGGTCACACATCAACTTCCACTTCCACTGTTGCTGAGAAATAATTAATTTAATACTTTCTAATTCCTTTGACACTTAATTGTCCATTAAAACAATAGAACAAAGAACAGAAAAACAAGCTTATCAAATTTCTTAAACAGTATACAAACATCTGCCCCGTTCCCATCCTAAATTAAAATTCTCTCCCCAAAAGATGGACGCCACTCAGTTAGTTACAAACTCAAGAACAATTTTAAAGTAACTGCACTTTGTGAAACGAAAGCATTCAATTCTAATTTTACCTTGTTTTTTACCTCCCAGCTCATATTTACGGGAAAATTTACAAATTGCTCGAAAACTTTTGTTTTTTTATGAGTTCACAAGTTTATTTTTGGTGAAGACATTTTTCATTATGATAATTTGATCTAATAGGGGGTGAAAATAAATGGGGATGACAACAGGCACTTGGAGGTTGATGCTTGAAGCTTTAGACAGGGATGAAAGCATTCCCATCATCATAATTTACGAGTTAAGTTACAGACAGTTTAAGTTAGCTCACAACACAACGAATCGGTATCCTCAATTTTAGCCCACAATAATATAAAAAATGACCGATTCACCCTGCTGATAATGCTTTACTATCTTTACTAATCTATACTAAATAATATTAATAATAATAAAGCCGAAGAGTTCATTTATTTGAACACGCTGATCTCCGAAAGTCCTGGCCCGATTCTGAAAATTCTTTCAAAGTTAAAGTCAAAGCATTTTTTTCAATTAATCCATTTACAGGCACTTTTGAATTGTCAGTTAGTCGGAGAGTTGAAGCTAGTTGCTTGTTCCAAAACATAGGTAGGTCTCTATGGAGAAGAACGAGCAAGAAACTCCACGGACACTCTTTTAAATCAAGTTTTTTACCAAAGTACCGGTTACACGATTCTTGTTGCTTCTATAATTATGTGAAAACTATGAAGGTAATCTAGCAATACAAAACATAAAAAGAAGCAAGATATAGTCCATGGCAGTTAAGAGCTGACCAATATCCACTGACAGCGCCCGTTCACGAACATGACGCGCGAATCAGCACCATTCAGCACCATTCAGCTCAACCATTTTGAAGAGAGCCGAATGATCCAACACACGCGCCACCATCAGCGAGACATTTGAGCAAGCATGACAATGCTCCCTACCGCCATGCTAATTTTTGTCAAACATATATTATGTAATTTACTTAGTAAATGGCTCCATGGTCACATTTACAAAATTGAATTTCGCCATTGTAAGGTACGTTATTACTGAGTGCTACAGGTGTACTATATTTTATTATGTGTCTGGAGTGCAAAGTGCGATAAGGAATTTCAAATTCAATCTCAAACTCTGAATGCAATGTCTGTTAACCCCAATTTGTAAACTTGCAGGCTTTAAATATGCAAGAGTGCGGATGACTGCGGAACTTGAGAGGGCCAAACTTGTACACTGCTAACTGCTGTGTTGGCTACGTTTGGAAACACTGGCGTGAACTTGTGGACCAGGAGCGAATTGTGTAAAATATAAATATGAATGAACAAGCGTTTGCACACGACTTTGTCACTGTCAAAGCTGAAATATTATCCTTTGGGAACACAAAAACGGGATAAAAATATCCAATGTGTTATACGAGATCAGTATCTATATGTGTGCTAGATTTCAGCTGATTTCGTTTAGCCGTTAAAGCTTGAAGCAGTAACAAATATAAATCCATTCTTCCTCACACACTTTTGCATTAATAATCGGATATTTTTTTGTTTTCGGAGTCATCTTATCTGCCTAGCCATTTCCCAAGTATGTTGGGGTCGACTTCCAGTCTAACCGGATGCAGCTGAATACCAGTGTTTTACCCTTCTCATATCAATTACAGTGAAACCATACTGTTATTAAAAAAAGACTTGAAAATGATGTTACTATAATGTAGGATTTTATTTTGCATACTTTGATGGTTTTAATATCCGGGTCGACATGTTTAAATCTACCCAGTGTCTAACTAACAAAAGGATTTCCAAGTTTATTAACTATTTTTTTTTTTTTATGAAACTGTGATTGAAATGCGTACGTTCCTAACACTTTGCAGAAATGCCTCAAGCTATTAAAGAAAAACAAAAAATAAGATTTATTTACAATCAAAAAGAGAATCTAGACTTCTAGAGCATACGTTTTCTTGCATAAAACCTTCGCGTTCTTATTTCAAAAGATTCCACGCAAGATAAGCTAAACAGTAACAACATAAGAGCTAGCTTCGGGCTATTTTAGTATCTAATGTATATCTTGATGAATATTCAGAAATTCAGCGGTTTCATCCAGTTTTATGCTGCCATGCGTTTGGCGTAAATACATTTGAATTTATTTTTGCTCTTTATTTGAAAACGATTTAAATTCATTGTATAACGAAAACTAGTTAATTTTTTGATAGGTAGCGATAAAAACAATGCTTGTGTTATAATATTTAATATAAAAATAATTTATAATAATAATAATCCTACTAATATTATAAATGCGAAAGTTTGTGAGGATGGATGTAAGTTAAATGTTTTGTCGCTTCATGGTGATTTTGTATAAAAGTAATTGAGTGTGTTTGTTTGTCTAATGTTCGCAGTACGACCTTTTTTAAACCAGGTATAATCAACTTATTACTTATGCCATGTGGTGCCGGTCGCGAATAGCACCACCCCATTTCTAGTCGAAGAAGGCGACAGAGGGATATTGACCAGAGGATGGGCAGCAGTGTCTTCTGAGTACCATAACACCTACTGCGATCGCCAACATGTATATTGTATATATCGGCCAAGTATAGCGATTACGGCTGATCCAGGGGTTCAGCCCTTGGGGGAGACTTATGCACATCAGTGGGCGTTTAAAGGTTGGCATGATGATGATAATAAATTTACTGCTGATTTAAATAATTTTAAAACACAATTTCTCTTTAATTACTCTCTTCACTTACGACCACGAGATGACAAAACCAACGACGCAGTTCTAAATCAATAAAAATGCCTTTTCCTATAATATCCTGCATCTCATGTATAGCGAGTGCTTTATAGTATGTCAATAGCGGTCATTGACCTAACTACATTGATTAAACTGATTTTGGCATTCTCTCTTGAAAACAAAAGTAAAACCGCTACCGTCCCAAATCGATCTATCGTAATTTTTCACTAATGAAAAACGTTACCAACATTGTATAGTTTAAGCTTGAGTACGAGGAGGTTTAGAGAAAGGGCAATCGCCTTTATTGCCATGTTAATTCACACCAACTTACTATACCACGGACTATTTAATGTTCAGATATCTACACCATACAGTCTATAATTTGCCAGCAATCCCTGTACATCATAATTAATCATTACTGATGAATAGCTCAAGCAATTAATTGCTTTGCAATATGACGTCATGGTTGACATTCCACTGATATTCACCTAACGATCCCGTTAATTGCACTGAAATAGCTGCGAAAAATCTATGAATTTTCTGATTAATTGGTTTTTGAATGAATGGTGATTTGCAGGAGACATGGGACGAGTAATCGATGTCGATGACCGCTGTAAAAATGTTTATATATCCCTTTCCGTACTATTATTATGCTACGGCACGGCTCCTGTGTGAATGTGTGAGTTGTGTTTGTTTTTTGTCAGAATCCTTGTTTGGCCCAGAATTTAGCCACGATAACGCCATCCGCTGACGCAGTCATTAGGTCCGCACATGAGCAAGTAATAATAATAATAATACTTTATTGAAAAACAACGTAAGAGCACATTTACATAAAAGCCCTGCCTCCTGAACTAGGTTTTTAGCCTGTATCTCAGGAGACAGTTCCGTTCCAGTTTACATTTTACGAAATACTTACAGAGTTTTCAGGTGGTATCTAAACAAAACAGATAAAAAGTAGAAAATATATTAATAATAGTAAAAGTAAAAAAAAAATAATTGAAAGCACGGTTGATTTAATTTAATTTTGTGCAATTGTGATATGTGAAATATGTGTGTGTGTGTGTGTGTGTGTGTATTGTCTGTGGTTATGTAATTATGGATATAGGTATGTATGTAGGTGCAGGTGACAGGGCATGCGGCGCAAGATAGGTGGACCATGGTCTGCTATCGACACGTTAAGATGAAGAAGACGGCTCTTGTGGAGTCCAAAACCATACGTGCCGTGAAGCCGAACACGGGTGTACGGACAGCGTCATGAACTTACCCCCTTTTCGAAGGAATTTTAATGCGTGAGCGATAACTAGTTGACGACGCTATCTGTACATCTACCGCCTTCACTACACAACTACGGCGGAGGATATCGTGGAATACGTGAGGCGAAGGAGCAACTTCACGAAAAGAGTACTGTAGTTTGAATCGCATCGCACCGTTAACTTAATCGTTGCGAATCCAGAACCTCGTGCTCGTGCATGAGAGGAAGGCGTTATAACTACTAGGCCATCACAACATTAGAACCTAGCAGTAGCTAGTAATTTTATAACTTCAGACAGTTTTAGTATTAAAGTATAAAACGAAGCCGGCACATTGTCTTTAAACTTCATAAAGCACCGCAAGTGACATGATATTAAAACACTTAATGGACCACATGATATAATATTGTCTCGTAAACTTATAATGTCACTTACTGGAGCTACGAATTCTTACATTGTAACTCATATTCTTTGCTTTTTTTCTGGAGATTTGTACCCAAATTTGAGCTGAGCTTGAGGTCAGCTATGTTATTCTGTAAAAACTCACTCCAGTTCTCACGTCTGATTCCGCGGTGAAAACTGTTATAGGTATACTGTAATTCGTTAATACTACGCTAGCGCCACTGAGTACCAACTTAGGTGAAGCGAACTATTATTACGTCACTATTTTAGCGAATACCAAATATTTTTCACTTCAGGTAAGTGAAATCGGAAATGAGATAGGATTCGAATTCGCGGGTGAATTCTTACAGAATCGCACTGCTGCTGTCGATTCCAGAAACATTTGGGATGGCAGTTTACCAAGCAAATATCACCTTTTTCTATCTTGGGGTACCTCATGGACTATCTCCTTGCTGAATAAGACGGGGTTGTGTGCCGGACTCTTACCGGATATAACCAACACGGTGTTCTATCTCACACCTTTGCTTTGTGTCCTGGTGTGTGAGGGGGGGGGGCTGCAAAGCTAACATCACCTAAATTAACCGAGGAAGATTTTACAGAATAGAGCAACTGATGTGTGTACCAAGACATCCTAATTTTTCACACACCTCGCCACCACTTTCAATCTCCTTCAAAGATTTTAATTTCATTTTCATTACAATATTTAAAATTTTGTTTTATTTTGTAGGTATGAACTCGTCAACCTCCTACTGGTCCAATTCCTTAAACTCTATTGCTTATATGAAACTGCCTTATTCTTCATATTAAAAAGAAACCTTAGTACATTAAAAAAAAAGAGTAGGAATATTGAAGAAAAATCACTCGGACGAAGTCGCGAGCTAGTGGTTAATAAAATAAACATACGTCCGACCGAATTTCGGCCACGGCAGCCAATCTCAATGGAACCTAGACAAGTACGCAGAAGATATTACACTGCATAAGTGTGTGCGCAAACACAGGTGTTGTCTCTCTTCCTTCACTTCAGGCCTCTGCCTCGAATCTTGCGGGCAGCGGGGCGGCGGTCGCGGCGGCGCGCGGCGCGGTAGCGGGGCGGGCAACGCAGACCCGTTCTCGAAACAAGCGGGCAGATCGCGCGACACTATAGCGGCGTTGTGTTGTGTTCGTGGTTATGTCATCGAGATATTTGTTTTTATTCGCGAACGAAATGTTTGAACAACGACGACAACATCTTTTTGATTCAAATTTATTTCCTAACGCTAAAAATAAACTGCACAACACTGCAATGCAGACGCGCGTGCGGTCACCGCTTCACTGGAGTACACCGTCCTTGCCCGCCCCCGCGCCGCTGTTTTCGAGGGCCGGTCCATTTGATTTTACGCATTCAATCCTGCCGCTGCCACGCCGCCGCCGCCGCCGCCCCGTTGCCCGCAAGATTCGAGGCAGAGGCCTCATAGTTCGATGGAACGGCAATACGACACGATGGGGAGAGATCAGGCCCAGGACCCACAGTTTTTCGTAGTAACGGTAATAACACCACCAACGTTCAAACTCTGGGCTGAGACTTAGAAATTCCTGACGGAAAAAACTTACACTATACGTATCCTGGCGTGAAACTACGCCGCTCTAGGCCCGCAAGCTCACACAATCACCTGGTGGCTATACGTATCCTGGCGTGAAACTACGCCGCTCTAGGCCCGCAAGCTCACACAATCACCTGGTGGCTATACGTATCCTGGCGTGAAACTACGCCGCTCTAGGCCCGCAAACTCACACAATGACCTTGTGGCTATACGTTTCCTGGCGTGAAACTACGCCGCTCTAGGCTCGCAAGCTCTCAATCGAACCCGCTTAGCAAACGCACTTCCAACCACGAGACCAAACGAAGCAGTCAATCTAGTATAAGTTATGGATGTTGTTATGACAACCAAAACCGACAATATAACCCACTTTGAACAGTTTCAACCCCTGAAATCCTCGTCATTTATATAACCATTAAACAAAACTAAGTGTAGAGCACGAGCCGTATCAAATCCGCATGAAATCTCTTCATAACTTCGCGTCAACTATTTGAGTGTTGTTACTAAGTTTCTAATATTGGATTGTTGGAACGATGAGGATATTGCTCTGAAAAAGCTAGGACGAGATACAACAATATGGGCAAAGTTGACATAGATATGATATACCTACAGATTTTAATGGGCAGTGGAGTGAAATAGATATTAGATTGCATTGAAAAGGCACAACCTTTAACCAACTTTATTTGATTCTAAGTCATCATCATCTGGATGGCCTATTTCCAACTATGTTGGGGTCGGCTTCCAGTCTAACCGGATTCAGCTGAATACCAGTGTTCTACATGCAGCGACTGCCTATCTAACCTCCACAATCCAGTAAGTAGATAACACGATACTCCTTGGTAAGACTGTTTATCAAGCTTTCTGACTTCTGACTACCCATAACGACTGTCAAAGATCTACGAATCCAACTGCCAGACCAACGGCTTTACGTACTTTCCGAGCCACGGAGGGCTCTCGGTATGCAATTGATGGTCACCCATCCATAATCGACCGCGGCAAAAGTACCGATCGATCGATCCGTATGGGTTTTACTTACTAGGGGCTCCTTTTCTGATTAAACTTAGAATCAGATAGAATGTCGGAATCTTAATCGAATTATAATAAAAGTAAACTGCTAATCAAAAGCCTTTCATCGCTTTTGTTTCGATGGTAAAACTGGCACGGCGTCTTTAATAGCAGCCTGAAGATACTATGGTTGCTGGAAAACAGTTTACCCTGCTGTTCAGTAATTCTAAAATGAACGACGCTACAAGGGCAGTAGCGTGCCTAAGGGTCCAGGTTAGGGCAAACCCGATAGACATTTTACGATTAAGAGAAAAAGGGCAAATCAGGTAATGATTAGCTCATGTTATGCTGATTAAGCTGATAAGACGATGATGATGATGATGATGCTGATTAGTGCAAGCCCGGCTTTTCGGCTTGTATGAAGGTCCCGCCACTGTACAAGGGATATTGACCAATTCACAAAAGGAAAAAAGCACAAAACTGCACATATCGTTCGCCTCGCATGCACGAGTTCAATTTTAGTCCTTCTAAGTACGTTTATCACAGACACCTCTGATATCTTTAAACAGGAATACAACGTGAACCTGGGTTTACGTTGTATTCCTGTAATAATAAGATAATATATAGTGCCAGTAATATGGTGTATTGTATTAGATCCAAATCTATTAAAATAAATATAAGTCTGAAATCATGATTCCGTCTTGAGCTAGCGTGGTTATCAATACTTCTCTGTATGAGAAAAGCTTTTTCAAAAAAAGAAAACCGGCCTTCAAAAACTAAAAAGTGATAAATAACTAGCACAGAACACACATTACTTTACGTTCGGAAGTCGGTGGCGGTGGCTTTGTGTTTGTTGTTTTGTATTGCCACTGTAACACATGTAAAGTAATGTGTGTTCTGTGCTATTTGTTTATCACTTTTTAGTTTTTGAAAGCGGTTTTCTTTTTTTTTTTTAAACTTTTCAATTTTCACTTTTTAGTATTGCCTTAACATTCAAATCCATTAAGAAACGGCGACACACTTAGAAGAGATTGTACGTCATCCAAAGATTGAAGAAACTAAAACGTCGTCTAAGTATTAAGTTTTTTTTTTTGGGATTTTGTTGATTTTCTCAAAAAGGGCTGGATCAATTTTGGTAAAATTTATAAGGGGTTTATTCTGAAATGGTCCCACATTTCGGATTAAACCCCTTTCGAATAAAAAAAGAATTTTGCAATTCCGTCTATATATGACAGTTATGTCCGAACATAGGTACATAAAAAATATAGGTATATAAACATTCGAATATGATAACCTCCTCCTTTTCGAAGTCGGTTGAAAGGGCTTTTGCCTTGCAGTAAGACAAAAATAGGTCGGTTAAAAATTATCTTGAAAAAGCCTCTAGAATCTCCATAATTTCTACGTTCGTCGTTACAAACTTCACCGTACTATTGTAAACTGTAACTTTGAGTCACTCACTCGCGATCGTAAAACTAAGTTTAATATTCAAACAGTAATTAAAAATAATGCATCGTAAACTGTTAAGTTACTTTGTTGTGTCAGAAATATGGTAGGTTAAATAAATATGGTAGCGGGTTAAGTGACGCCATTTTCTCGTGTGCTGCCGTGTTTATGTGTATTGTTATTAAATAATTAAATGCTAGGTTCTGTATTGTGTTTAGTTTCTTGTTGTAATTTTTTGCTAGTAGACGTTTGTTTTTATGTTATGTTATAGTACTTACCTACTTACAATCCCAATCGGAAGAAATTTGACAGAAATTAATAAATAATCAATTATTGTTTCATAATAGGTTTTCAAAGTTCGTCTGCGCGATATGCTTAAGTTCTGCCTAAACGAACAAAACCATGTTTTTTTTTTTCCTTTTTTCAAAGTATGTAATTGTATTTATATTGGATATTTAACGCTGATTAGTTTTAAATATTTTCTCTGCATGCACAAGTTTTGGAGGTAAGTAGATAGTATAAGATAAATTTGTACATTTAACTATTATTTTTTTAAATTAGAGTTCGTAGGTTGGTCAACATTGTCAGAACTAAGTTATTATTTATTTATTGTATGAGTTTGTCATAATTAATTATTTTTTTATAAGACTGCTGCACCAACTTGGGGTGATTACTGAGAAATTCCAAATGGAAAAATCTAATAAAACTTTACCCGTTCTAGGAATCGCAATCAGTTGCGCTTTCAATCATGACACCATGATTGAATCCATGTCATTGGATTGTAAACTTGACGACCTTCAGCATACTAAAGGTCCACTGTTGGACATAAGCCTCCTTCATGGCACCAATTTTCCCGGTTCCTTGCCTGCATCCAGCCACCACCAGCTACCTTTTTCAGGTTATCGGTCCATTGGGCTGGAGGGCACCTATGCGCGGCGGTCTCCACTTCAGAACAAGCCTGCTTCATCAGCCATCGGTCTTGGAACATACGTGACTACTTCAGCTTGCTGGTTCTATGAGCAATGTTGGTGACTTTGGTTCTCCTCCGGATTTCTTCGTTGCGAATTCTATCCCTCAGAAAAACTTCGTGCATTTGTCGCTCCATTGCGCGTTGTGCAACTGTGATCTCTTGGGCTATATGGCCCTCCTGTAAGTGTCCACGTCTCGGTAACATACGTCATAACAGGCAGGACGCACTGGTCAAAGACGCGACGAGTGACGAGGATACTCGACGAAACTTACTAAATGCTAACCACCCCCGCTTTACACTCCTACCTTCACAACTACGTATACACATCTGTTACACTAGAGGCCTTGCAGATGATGCGTTGCCATTCCATAAACAAAATTGAAACGTTTCATGTAGTGTGCCTGTGTAGTTACTGGCGTAACTACACAGGCACACATTTTTTTTATTAACTTTATGGGACTATGGTATCATTGCGACCAGGGGTGTGATTCTATAAGACCTCATTATAAACTTCGTATCTGAATCCGCTGTGAGTTTCTTGATTGGCATTCTAAAAACACGGTTCATAATTCGAATTTACACTAGCGTCACTCTTGCGAGCGTGTCAGCGAGTTGCACTAAATTGACAGGGCGATTTTAACAGATAAAGTATGATGTGACGTAAGAAGTGGCATTCTGTAAGGTAATTTCCTCGTCACTCGTACCCGATTCAAAGTGTCAAATATATCAAGGTCATTTTGAACCTTAAGCGAAGTGAGAGTGAATAGCGATGTGAGATGCGAGTTGTTGTTTGAATTTTACAGAATCTTCCTACTGGGCTGATCTATTGTAAGCACCGCTTATTTTGGTTAAAGATCGCCACCAAACACCAAACCATGCAGTTGTGATGAATTGCAGGATCTGCTTTGGGGCAATCTCCATTAATTCATCCGGGCTTAACAGGTGTTTGCCCAGATGATTGTTGAGCTTGTGAATTAGTGCTCCGCATTCCCCCAGAAGATAAGGTGGCGTTTCATCAGTCTCCTCACAGCGTCTGCAGGGTCGCGTATCACTTAGCCCTAGGCTGAACATGTGCTTGTTTAAGCATGCAGCAGCTATACCCTTCAAATCAGAACAGATCAACGCTGCTACGTATCTGATGGTAATCGGGTACCCCCAGTACCCATAGGCAGAAAAGAAGAAGTTTGTTGACGAAAAAACTAATCAGCTAAATTAGTTCCATCTTAACAAAGACTTTATCCTCCCAAATTGTCTAGATACATGAAATTAGATGAGATTTTATCTAAATTAAGACAATAAAACATGCTTACACTAGGGATTTAGTGAAACAAACATTTGTAGTACATAAGAGGCACCTAACGTACTCACATTACGTAATTGGCTTGAGTAACTTGTTAAACAATGTTACATATACATATATCTATACGAGGAATAATAGGTGCAACTAGCTGACACAGTTCTGCAAAACAAACAGCAGCTGTGCTATTCTGGAAGTCAGCTTGAGGAGAGCGGAGATCCCACTTGATGATAGGGATTGAGAGCTCACTTCGAACTCACTTCACTTAAATTCACCGAAGGAGATTTTTGCCAGAATAGCACCGCCTGTTCCTTATATTCTGTCGAGTCATGCAAACATAAATATGGGGTGCAATAAGACATAGCCGTAAGCTTATCATACTGCCTATAAAACTAAGTGGTATTGAACTAAAATTATTGCTGGTAAATGACTTTTATTTTTACTGAAAACAATCACTATTTATGGTAAGTTGGTAACACGTAATGTCAAGCACGCAAATTATTGTGCTTATGAGTGCAACAGTACTGAGGTTGTGGAGGTATTAAAAGCCTAGTAATAATATTTAAAACATAATGTAGTAGAAATTCTTAAAAAAAAATAATTGAAAAATACAAAACACCCGACTGCGTAAAAATTTGTTAACTTAAAATTGACAAACTTGTTTAATAAATGAACTAACAAGATCGAAACCAGTTGAAACAATTTTTTTTTGTTTTGTATGACCGTGGTTGACAGTGGTCACAAACGCACTCAGAGGCATCAAATACAATTTTGTTATCAAACCCGTTGAAAGTGTTTAAGTTCTGACTTCATGTTCCTTGCCCTGAGTCTGTTAGTCTCTTATGTTCTTCCTCTACAACTTACTCGTTTTAATATCTTAGATTATGACACGTGGCTCGACTTAGTCCTAATGACCTGTCCCTCTCTTGTGTTGGAAATAGATACTCAGGGGAGAAACTGTAAAGTGAAGAAGAAGAGGCAATGTTTTTTAAAGGAAAATCTCTACGACGATGATTAAATAGCAACACAACCGCCTTCTTTTCCACATATATCGTTACGGATAAAAACTAAACCGGTAAATGTGGTAGATGGTAGAAAGATGATTGAGGTTTGTAGCAACTCTTACAAATCAGAACGGCGTGAACGTTGGCATTAGAAAAGGTGTCTTACAGATCACTGTAGTAACTTGGCACACATTGATCATTGTTATGGCAGACATTAAACAAATGGTCTTTTCGTCGACTGAAGCTTCGACGCACAAAGTCACCAAGGGTGTCGGTTATTGAACTAAAACTTGCATCAGCTGAAGAATTAAAGGAAGCATTGGAAGCAAAAATGCGACTAAGTTATAATTAAACCTTTTGGTGCTACACCAATATCTGTGCACCACCCACCAACAACACTAGTAGGACAATACATAACAACATGGAAGAGAAAAAATATAAATAAATAATAAAAAGTTCAGCCAGTTCAAGGTTTAGGTCACTTCAAGGTTTGGGGCCGAGGGGCCCCCTAAGCTTGGGGACCTGGTGCACTGCACCGCCTAGCCCTCCGATAGCTACGCCACGGAAAAGTGGGGTACAGAAACTCAACGTTAAGGGAGTAAAAACGGGACAGAAATCGTAGACTCGACGTAGGGATAATAGAAGCCAGGCAAGGTTCTCGGCTCGACGTAAAGTTTTCTAAATTGATTCACTGCGAAAACTAAAAAGATTTAAATAAAAAAAAATATTTAAAAAAACAAAAAACCCGACTGCGTGAAAAATTGTTAAACTCAAAAGATAGAAATAAGTGAAAATTTAAATATTTTTTTGGTTTTGAATCATCGTAGTTGACAGTGTTCAGAAAGGCAGTTGGAGGCATTAAGTTAAAGTTAAGACACTTTCAACGGATTTGAAACATATTGTACATTTTTGATGCCTTCGACTGCCTTTGTGAACACTGTCAACTACGATGATTCAAAACCAAAAAAATATTTAAATTTTCACTTATTTCTATCTTTTGAGTTTAACAATTTTTCACGCAGTCGGGTTTTTTGTTTTTTCAAATATTTTTTTTTTAGAAAAAATCAAGAGTGTTTAGACGAAACATTTAGTGAATGCTATCGACCAGCATGTCATAAGCATGCAACCTTTACAGTACTATAAACCCTTAAAACCCGTCCCTTATGGCCAAACACACAAACGCTACCCAATTTTAAGATGTCGTACTGTCGCAGCCACTTTCACATGAAGTAATAAAGACAGCACGAGATTTAGCGATCTATGTAAATTGAGTAACGTTTGAGTATTTGGCCATTAGATATTTAACCTAACACCCTGTTCAAGTTAACAAGACGTACCAAATACCTTAAATAAGTACTTACGAGGTAATGTACCGAGAGGGGCATTGTCGAAATAATATAATCAAATTGACCGCAGAAAAACTGTAAAGGGTCAATCACATTAGACCCACAACATACCTCTAAGGGGCTCTTACAAAGGGATTTCACATAAAACCATTGTATTACTTAGGTACACGGAAAATATCTTGGAGATTACAAAGGTGTGGTTTTCCATCCAAAAAGGTAGAGGAAGGTAGAGTATGAGGTATTTTTCCATTTACATAAAAGGTGTTTTCTCTTTTTTTTAGATACGTTGAGTTGCCAAAACAACATTAGTTTAAACAAACTTTAAATGAATGCCATCCCTTACATTTTATGTCAAAAAGAAAGTGACAGCATCATTTTAAAGCTTGGTTTCGTGCAGCTCACCGTTAGTCTGTTGTTATATATCTTCTGTTGTGCACTAGATTGCGTAGGCATATTTATTTAAGGCCTTTATTTAACTTACAGTATAAGAATTATAACTTAATTTTATCGAAAAATAATGACCCAAAAATAAAGTTCGATTGGCTCGGGTTTTGTCCAATGCTGGCGTATACTAATTACTATCTGTTACCTACCCCTATGACGGTTACCCTATTCCTCCTTTTATTAAAAAAAAAACAAGATTTCGGCGTAAAATAATTAAAACACCGCTAATACCTGCTTAATAACTGACACAATCACGCGGACAAAGTCGCGGGCATCAGCTTGTTTAATAATTATGTATATGATGCTAGCTTTTGCCTGCGATTTGGTCTGCGTCAACTCCGTTCATAACTTACGCGTTCTACGAATAAACTATAGGTACCTGTCTACCAAATTCCAGCCTTATTGTTAAGAACTTTTCGAGACTTCGTATTTAGTCAGTGAGTGAATGACCTATCGCTTTTATATTACAGGATTTCCCAGGCGTATACACAGTAGTTATAATCGATAACACAGTAATAAGTAAGTTCACCGGTTTACTCCGGAACTTGCGCGAGTAAGTAGTAATGTCACTCACATTTTCCCCCGCGAATCGTGAGTGATGTGCCACCGTCTCGAACCGCATACAGCGATACTACATTAGCTGGGTTTCATAGTGGTGACATTGACGTGTGCATATAGCCTTAGTGTTGCCGCACACTTTGCCTCTAGTACTGCCACACTGAATCATTCATTATAATTTAGACAAGTATCGACATAGCGCTATCGTTATTTTAATGTTAACCTGTAATACACTTCATTATTTTACGATACATATAAATCGATATAAACTATTTGCTATATTGACATTAAAAAATATCACTTAAATTCAGCTACTTCAAGAATATAACCTAATAACTTAAAAAAAAAATTAATCGTCGAACCCAACTCGAATGGGCAGCGTTCTAGCTACGAAACATCTTCTCGTCCAATATACCGCAGTGTCTCAAGACGAAAGTCTTTCACCAGTATGGATTACCAGTGAAGACTTATGTCTGGGAAACATAGTCGCTCACTTCAGACATCATAAGACGCCTAGAGGTTGCTCAAAGGGCAATGGAAAAAGCTATGCTCGGAGTTTCTCTGCGTGATCGAATCAGGAATGAGGAAATCCGCAGGAGAACGAGAGCCATCGACATAGCAAAAAGAATAGCCAAGCTCAAGTGGCACTGTGCTAGGCACACTGCTTGTAGAGCCGATGACCGTTGGGCACAAAGTTTCTAGAGTGATGGCCGCGCACCGGCAAACTCAGTGTTGGCAGGCCCCCCACAAAGTGGACCTGGTCCCAGCTGCGGGACCGACACAGGTGGAGATCTTTGGGGGAGACCTATGCCCAATAATGGGTGTCTAAAAGTTGAAATAATGATGATAAACCTAATAACTATCAAGTTATTAGATTTATCATCATTATTTCAACCTAACAACTATCAAGTTATTAGGTTTATCATAATTATTTCAACCAAATAATGATTTATTTGGCCGCTTTTTGTCATATACAATAATAAATGGAATACAATGCGGCTGCACACTGAGTCACCAATTGCCACCACAAATTGTAGACGAAAATTTTCATACATTTTCTGTGGTATCGATTGCACTGCCACCGATCACAGCCACTTTAAGTAAGCCAACACTAGTAACTCAGTGTGCGTCAACGCTTAGTTTATTCATGGGGTGTAAGAGTAAGTGAGGGAAAAGGAATGTCACTATTAGAGATGAAGGGTGCAGGAAATTGGGTACTATTGTTACTAATCATTGTGTATGATACCCTGTTTTAGCAGTTAAGCGTTTTGATGTTATAACTGTTTGATTATAATCTAAATGAAAGCAAGACGTAAGGGTGTTTTTTAAACATCGCTATAATGTATTAAGTAGTACCTATATTATTACTATGTTTAAAAAAAACTTTTGTGTGATTTACTATTCTACTCTCTCTAAAGGCAACAAAAGAACAACGTGACAAAACCTGAAACCATGGAACAGATAAATAGAGTTCCGTGAATTTTACTAATTAAAAACATTCAAAATGTAATCGCAATGTCCTCTCAGTGATAACCAATGTCAAAACTTAGTCAAAATATTGGTAAGTAAATATTGTTATTGTTAAAATAGAGGTGGTTTTGATAGATGGAGAGTGAGATTTGAATGCGAAAATTCCTAAAAGTTAGTAGAACAGTCTCCCTGGACTTGAAATAAATATAACCTTTTCCCGCGACTTTGTCCGAGTGAATGTCAGTTGTTGCGGATGCAGACGAAGTCGCAAATTAAAAAAAGCATCACTTTCCTTAGGGTTCAAGCTATTTTCATACCAATTTCATCAAAATCGGTCTAGCCGTTTTATCATGAAAGCGTAACAGACAGAGTTACCTACACATTAATTTATTGATAAGTATGGGTGGGAACTCTCGTGTCGTGGGGTCCGAGTGCTCATCTCCTTTTTAAGGACTTGTCCAAAAGCCTAGCTGACAGTTCCAGTAATCCAAGAGCTGGTTTTTGCCTTGGCCAGAGGTTTTTTTTTATTATTTGATAGGTATACGTTTGACCACTATCTCACCTGATAGGAAGCGATGGTTAAGCATTGCCATCCAACGTGGCAATGCCGCCAGTCTCTTGGGCACATTCCCTGATGTAGGCGATGTGGAGGAATTTTTGATGGCCTAATATATTAGATTTTTGCTTATTTGTTATAGGTTTTTTTTTGAATATTCATGTAAATGTTATAAACTAGCTGATGCCCGCGACTTCGTCCGCGTAATTGTCGGTTGTCAGCAGGGGTTTAATTATTTTTGCATGGATTTGCGGGGATTTAATTTTTTTGTACGGAACCCTATTTTTTTCTAAAATAAAAGTTACTTCTTATAACATCAGCTATCTGCCAGTGAAAGTCCCATCAAAATCGGTTCAGCTGTTTCAGAGATTAGCCGGAACAAACAGACAGAAAGACAGACAGACAAAAAAATTTTAAATTGTTTTTTTGGAATAGGTACCATACTTACTTTCATATGCATTTAGTATAAAGCTGTTATTTGGACATTACAAACAGACACTTCAATTTTATTTATTTGTATAGATAATAGTATGTAGTGAAATAGGTAGTTTAAAGAATTAATAAGTATGGAATTAATACGGAATCTGGAATTGGTATGGAAAGTATGGAATTAATACGGAATCTGGAATTAGTATGGATAAGTAAGTCTAAAATCGTCCATCGAATGTAGTGTATATGTAGTGTGTGTATGTGTAGTAATCAGTACACGTTTTTCAGGCCTTTGCCTTGTAGAGGGTGTTATTATTTAATTGGCAACAATTTTAGTAGTTATGAATATAAGGACTTGGCAGCTACATATACCGGTACCTAACTATAAACAAACGGAATTCCTTTATAGAAGGATTTCCCTTGATCTATTTACCTAGTACTCTATACAAATAAGAAAACTAGTGCGTTCTATACCTGCTTATTTGAGTTCATTTTTTAAATAAAACTAGAGCAAATTCCGCTCCAATTATGTGTGTTCCCCGTGGGGTCCGGGCTAGAATAGCACCCACCCATTTCATTCCGAGGGTGTCGTAGAAGGCGAGTAAGGTAAAACTCGGAAGTCGGGCAGCAACTTCACTGCGATCTTCAAGATGCCTGCCAAGCGTGGGGATTATGGAGGTGTGTTCCAGACCAATCGATCGATCGTCGATCGACGGCAACGATCGATGGTAGAATGGATTAGTCGACGTCGATCGATAGTTTCTACCAGATCAATCGATCGATCGTCGATCGACGGCATCGATCGATGGTAGAATTTATTAGTCGACGTCGATTGAGCTGCTTGATTATTATTACTGATGACTTTTTATTGTATAGCTGGGGTTAATCAATCGACGTCGACCGATGCCATCGACCGGCAATTGATCGATTAGTTAGTGGAACGGTATCCGTCGATCAGCCAAAGCTACCACACCAATCAATCAACGTCGATCGATGTCGATTGATGGTATCGATCGACGATCGATCGATTGGTGTAGTAACACCCTTATTGAGGCCATTGTTCGAAAGTGGACGTTTTCGTCTTCGTCTTTTTTATGCAAGGTACATCATATTCACGGATAATTATATAATTCCTGTAAATGCAAATACAAAAACAACTTTTTGGAATGGGCAACTATTAGAATCATTTTTTTGCCATTTGACGTTAAAAAGTGTCATTATGGTCTAATTGAAATAGATGATTTGACTTTGACTTTGACTTCCGGCTGATATGACGATGATAAATGTATATCAACAAAGTAGTAGTAACGTTGACGCAGTGGCTGAGCGATTGACTGCTGCGCTGCGTGTCGCGGTTTCGATTCCCGCACGGAACAAATATTTGAATGACTTATAGGTCTGGATGTTTATTTAGGTGCGTTTATATGTTTGTAAACGTGCTCCTGATACAGTAGAAATTCCTAGTGCCCGTAAAGTTGTATTTTTAATTGAAAAAAAAAATCTAAAATTAGAAGTATTGTTCTGTCGCTGTATGTTACAATCCATCATTTTTCATTTCAGCTCATTGTTTGTTCATTCATAATAAATTCATTAAACCTATATACAAGCATAATATAACGTTTCTTGAACACAGACAAAAATACATAAAAGCCTATGTAAAATTCTGTATCATAAGCTCAAAACATAAAATCACAAATTTCAGTTTCTAGGTGATACCAACAATTAATTCGTGACATGACATAAAAATCTGTTAGCAAAAATTAATTTACCAATTATTGGTAAACGGTTACTGGAAAACTAAAAACTGCTATTTGCAGACTCTCCAAACATTTATCAATTAGAACTTTCGTGTGCATGTTACCCGGAAAAGCTTTTAAAGTAATTGAATTTTTTGACATACAGGATGTACATTTTGCACCTTCGGTAAGACAAGGGCATAACTGCACTTTTAGTTATTTTACAGGAAAGCCATTATAATTTATTTTTACACATCCTATATTGCATTGTTCTGCTTATACAGCGGGAGTAACGGCACAACAGATCGTTGAGATTTTGTCGCTCCAATATGCGCGCTAAAATGCACTAATAGAACAAAGGCACTGTTGCCGTTGTGTGCCGTGTGGTGCCGGCCACGAATACCGCCACCCCATTTCTACCCGTGGGTGTCGTAAAAGGCGACAGGGGGATATTGACAAAAAGATGGGCAGCAGCGTCGTTCTGAGTACCATAACATCTACTGCGATCGCCAACATGCATCGGCCAAGCATGGCGATTACGGCTGAGCCCCCTCTTGGGTGAGACCTATGCCCAGCAGTGGGTGGTTGACATGATGACTGTTGGCTTCTGGCGACAATGAACTGCGTCTTTGTCTCTCCGGATTAAGGGGTGTTTCTAAAGTATTTTGGCATATTTAAGTAACAATATGAATAAATAATATGAATAAATAATAATAATAATAATAATTGGAACGAAGTTCCTTATCGCGCGTTGTGAAAGGGGGCTAGACGGAAAAAATTCTTACGAAAAGTTGTCACGACACTTTTTGCTATAGTAAGCTAAATTGAATCGTTGGGACTGTCAAATAGAGTTCATTATTAGTTAAATGGCGGCTTTTCTATGAAAATATTGGAGCGAATTAAAACCTTATTTTTACACATTAACCGTGAAATTCGGTTGCACATAGCTCCTATTGTCCGGTCGGGCACCAGCCTATACGTTTCTCAGAATAATTTTATCATACCTAGTTTGGTAAAATTTCAATTTTTAACCGTTTACGTTTACAAAATAAAGTCCGAATTCGCTTTTCGTAGAATATGTTTATGTATTTAAAGGCGGCGTGGCGAACTCTTTGAACTAGGTACCTACGGCGATATGTTTAGTACCTAAGTTTATTCGCTCAAATAGTGGCGGTACCTACCTCAATGACATCGGAATTATCATTGCGTGATAATTCCGAGCCTTTTAATCTCGGACCACAAATAAAAATCCAGCGGTGTCAAGTCAGGGCTCCTTGCGGGCCAAGGCACTGGGCCACCACGACCTATCCACCGCTCACCAAACTCACTATTTAAATGCGCACGCACTGAAGTAGCATAATAAGCGGGACATCCATCATGCTGATAGAACATGCCGCGTAAGTATGCCAGAGGCACATCCTCTAACAACTCCGGTATGGTATTTTGCTGCATCTCCAGATAAACGAAAATTGAGCCTACTGATTAAGTTTATATAACATTATATTTGTTAATAATAAAAAAAATATTATTATAACTTAAAAAAAAAAAAAAAATATTACAATTCCTTCACTAATTAATCGAAAGGAACTTCGTTCCATCCGGGTGTCCCTTGACACCTCTCAAGTTTTTTCTTTATTGGACACAAACGGTGGTTAATAAAAAAGATTTCCCTAACTCTTGCGCTAGTGAAACTGTGTTGCAGAAGTTAGCGTCCTCCCCTTAATTTGTCATTTAACTTATCATGCCCTTAGCAAATTATTATATAATTTTGTACCACAACTTATAAAGTAAAACAAAAAAGAAAAAAAAAACTAAAATTAAAATTAAAAACAAAAGCAATAAAATAAATACAAAAACATTAAGGTGAAAACTATTTGCTATTACTTATAATTATTTTTTTATTGTATGTATGCGTGAGTGTGTGTGAGTGTATATATAAGCGTGTGTGAGTGTATGTGTAAGTGTGTGTGTGTGTGTGTGTGTGTGTTTGTGTAGGGGTGTGTGTGTTTGAAAGTTGAGCATAAATGATCTGTACTGGGCGTCTGCGTTTAAGTAGTAAATAATGTTTTACAATATGAATTTTCACAATTAATAAGTGTTAACTACGCATACTGCACATGGAACTAAGAGACACTAAGCAAAAATTATTGCTTTTATTTTCGGTGCGAAAAACCACTTTTTACGCAATGTAACGCACGCAAAACATTGTGACTACGGGTGCATGCAGGGGTCGTGAGGGTATTTACAGTTTAGATAATACACAATTAACGCAGTGGTTAAGCGATTGGCTACTGCGCCGTGTGTCGCGGGTTCGATTCCCACACAGTACAAAATATTTCTATTGCCTACGGATAGTTGTTCCTGTCCAGCTGTTTGTGTATCTGACTTTATATGTTCCAAGAGAAATTCCTAATGGAGGGCACAATGTTTTAAAAAAGCAAAATAAAAATACATTAAAAAGCGAACTTTAACATAATATCTCCTTAACGAGAAGGTTTCCAGATATGGTCTAGAACAAAAAAAATATAGCAATGATTAGAGAAATATATCGTTGATGAGCGTGCAATTCCGCATAACTAAATTTTTTAAGTATCGCGAAAGTACACTTTCGCTGATTTAACATAAGGTCGAAATTTGCGGTAATTAAAAAATTTAGTTTTTACTTAGAATGGCACGCCCAACGATGATATAACTTGCAGTTTCGATAAGTGTATTTTAACACCTATTATACACATACAGATGAATTTCACTGTATGCAATTACAGTACGTCAAAGTAGGTCATCCTGTACTGGAAAACAATAAAATACACGTTTCTGTAGATCGTTTGCAATATTTCCCGAAAGTTGACAACCCCTCACCATTGCCAAAGACTTATGAACCGAGTCCTGATAACCAGTGTAACATGAAATGAAATTTGTAAAGAAATCTAGTGAAGTGTATACGAAGGATGGATCTCATTATATTGGTCGATGGAGGGTAAATAAAATTGATAGAGAAAACTGGTCGGTAAAGTAGACGATGCTGGGCTATCTAATTGACAAGGGACCTCTTATAAGTCTTTATTAAAGGTTATGATAGGCAAGTGGTCTTATAATAACATAGTTTTTTAAAGACAGGAAATGTTAAAAGATTTAGGTTAAAGAAACTTTATTTCTCATGCAAACATAAAAGTGAAATTTTCTTGTTCTTCATTAGCCCGGTGTGTCCCACTGCTGGGAAAAGGCCTCCCCGAATCTTTCCAGGAGATACTCTTTTCTTTCGTTTTTAACGTTAACAAAAATATTTATCACCTCAGTGGAAAAGAAGGGAAAACATAAATAACTAAAATGTTAGACACGTATTTCTTTAGTTTGTTTTATATTCTACTAGCTTTTGCCCGTGACTTCGTCCGCGTGAAAGTCGGTTATCGTGGATGCAGACGAAGTGTTGCGGATTAAGAAGTAGCCTATATCATTCTCCAAAGTTCGAGCTATCTTCACGCCAAATTTCATTAAAATCGGTTTAGCCGTTTTTTCGCGAAAGCGTAACAGACAGAGTTACTTTCGCATTAAAATTTATAATATTAAAGTTTGGAAGTTTGGATTAGGTTTGCGTTTGGGTCACGATTGCCTAAGATGAACTGGTTCACCCATGCCTTGAAGATACCCAGATTATACTTATCAGAGAAAAGAGAGGCGGGCAGTGAATTCCACAGTCTGGCAGTTCGCACAGTAAAAGTGAAAGCAAAGCGTTTGCTTTTGCCCTTGAAATCATTCACACTGTCGCGCTCTTTTTATCCATCGGGTACTCTATTTAATTGTACAGCTCTGCTCCTCAAGCATTTAATTTTATTTAGCAAACAGTCAAACAAAGAATAATACCTATACCGCCAATATACTACCCCGCAAAACGCAGCAGTAGACCTGGCAGTACTGCTGTGGCGTGATTGGCTTATGCTCAGGTCAGAAAATTATTACTTACATGTATAAAATGAGTGTGGGTAGGCCGTACGCGTGTTGTGTTAGTATCATCATATTAGCCTATCGCCAACCAACCCGGTCTTGGGCAGCTTGCATCCATCTGTTGCAAGCCACCTTCTTTAAATCGTCGGTCCATCGTGCCGCAGGGTGTCCCACACTACGCTTGCCCAAACGCGGTCCCTACTCTAAAGTGTGTGTGCTCCATCTACTGTCTGTCCGCCTGCAGACGTGGCCGATCCATTTCGGGAGTGGGCCGGCTCGTGGAAGAAGCACTTCCACTTCAGGCTAAGAACTCACGATGCGGTTTTCGCCCGCGCCCACGCCCACAGCGGGCGCCGCAAACAACCGCGCACACCGCAGGCGTAAACCGCGTCGTGAGTTCTTAGCCTGAAGTGGAAGTGCCTCTTCCACGAGCCGGCCCACTTCCGAAATGGACCGGCCACGAAATGTGCTTTGATTTTTTACATATAAATATCTGCATTCTACAGAAGCTGCGGGCCCGCAACCGCAGGCGGACGCGGGTGAAAAAGCTTCTGAAAAAGTTCTTAGCCACAGCGTGCTAATTCGACGAGCAATGTCAGTGACTTAAGTTCTCTGGCGAATGTATTAGTAGTTATAGACTATTATAATAATATTTTATCGTCTGTATGGAGTGGGTGGTGTGACCTTGTGCCACGAATGTCTGGAAAAAAAATAAGGAAAAAAAAATTGGTTGTCTGTAAAGTCGGTTTACTGACGATAGTTGAACGTGACAACGCGAAAGAATCATTACCTTTATCGCTGTAATTATCGTTGCTATAAACAATTGACACCACATTCACTTTTCACTTGGAACGCCCCAGAGCGAGGTAACGACGCAGAGCGAGGTAACGCCGCATGACGTCATGTAACGCCGTCACGCCGCATGACGTCATGTTTTTTCGTTCGTGCAGCCGGCTATCGAATTATAAGACGTTGTCACGTCAAAACTTTAATAAAAAATTAAGTGTGCTTGTCACTTGATTACTGTTACCCGTGGAAGTTCTCAACGATTATAATAATTGGAAATGCCTAAAGCTAATTTAATCCACTCCTGTACAATTGTGTGCTTAGTGGATATTTTGTGTGTTTGTGCACGATAAAATGATTTGTACCCACACAGTTAAATCAAACGTAATTTCTCAGAAAAAACATGCAAATTTCTGAACGTGGTTTTCTTATGGTGCGTAACGTGTTTTCATCTGAACGGAACGGGACGAAGTTTTGGAAATATCGTTTCATAGAAAATGTAAATGAAAGTGCATACGTGAAGGATGCATGGACGGGACGAGAACGTGGCCCGCGCGGGAAGGAACAATCGTCGGCGACGATGTTCAGCACGTCCCGCCCCGAGCATGCCCCGTCCCGTCCATGATTCCGCTGCGTATGCACAGTCACTTCATCTGCTCCGGAGAGCAAAGTAGTGATGAACGACGAAAAGTTGGTTGAGGGTGTGCGCTCAAATCCAGTTTTGTAACAGTGCGTGTGCATTAAAAATCCCCGTCAGTGTTTACTAAACACGTTCCGTCCCCGTCCCGTTCACGTTCCAAAGCCGTCCCGTAAACGTTACGTTTAAATTTTGGAAGAAGTTAAAGTAATCCATACTATTAATATAAATACGCGAAAGTATTTGCTTGTTACGCTTTCACTAAACTATTGAACCGATTTTGATGAAATTTGGTACAGCTTGAACCCCAAGAAAGGGTACGGGGGTGTGATTCTGTAAGACCTCATTCTAAACTTCGAATCTGAATCCGCTGTGAGTTCTTGATTGGCATTCTAAAAACTCGGTTGATAATTCGAATTTACACTAGCGCCACCCTTGCGAGCGTGTCAGCGAGTTGAACTATATTGACAGGGAGATTTTGACAGATACAGTATGAGATGACGCAAGAAGTGGCGTTCAGTAAGGTAATTTCCCCGTCACTTCGACGCTCACTTCGCACTCGAACCCGTTTCAAAGTGTCAAATATATCAAGGTAATTTTGAACCTTATGCGAAGTGAGAGTGAATAGCGATGTTAGATGCAAGTTGCTGTTTGAATTTTACAGAATCGACCTACAGGACTTGAATCCACGTCTTTTTCTGTTAACATTAACCCAAAGAAAGTCGTGTGCAAAAGGTAATATTATAACAAACTCGACCTACAAAAAACCCACCTAAAATTCACAACAAACTAACTAAACTATGTCAAACAGTAAATTATATTTAAGTGCTAAGTTCTACGGTTCAGGTTCCTCGGAGAATAGACGGGAGTGCACTCCGCAACACCGTTGTTTGTGCAATGCTAAATATCAATACTAGCTTCTGTTTTAGCGGGAATTAGAATTTAAGGACGAAACTTGCTATTGGGACTTGGTAAAGAGGTACTGGTATTGTCTTAATTATATTAACTAGTCGTTGTTTGTGACTGTTCGAATAGAAGCCACATTTGAGACTTAAGTTTCGAAAATTCTCACCCCTATTAGCAAAGGCTCAAAATATTAGTTAGGTACTTATTAAAACTCTATCTATTCCTTTCATTTCTCCGGGACTCGTCGAGATTAATTGTCTCGACGCTTTTCTGATGATCACCTCTGTTGATTATGGCTTACAGGATAACTCCTGTCCTGTTCCTGACAACCACTGCAACTGGTTTGGCAGTAGTATGGCGGGCATTGTCTCTATAGAGCCTGAAGTACAGTTTTTTTTTTAGGATTTCGCTTCAATCATCACTAACATACTGAGGAAGTTTAAAAGTGTAACTGAGCACGCTTTAGAGTGGAGACCGCGTTTAGGGAAGCGTAGTGTGGGGCGCTCTACGGCATGATGGACCGACGATTTGAAGGAGGTGGCTAGCAGCGGCTGTTTGCGGTCTGCCCAAGACTGGGTTGGTAGGCGATCTCTGGGGGAGGCCTACGTTCAGTAGTGGACTGAACTAAGCCATTAAGTCAATACTTGACCGTTCTTTGAATGAGAAGAAGCTTTACCCTACATCGGGAACATTAAGGGCGCATATTCGATTTAGCGCAACTCAAAATTAAAACGATCGCTAGAACGGCGTAGCAGCATTGACACACACTAGTACAACTCAATGGTTTGTTTGTGTGCATCAGAAAATAAAATACGCACGAAATTTGCACGAATCATTGAAATTGACCGGCAAACGACAGCGCGCGATGTTTTACAGTGATTTTTAAAATAATTGTCTAAAGTAAATGAGTTGCTTAATATTCTGTATATTAAGTATAACCTTTATTTTCATAAATTAATTATATCAGTTATGTTTTTATTCAAATACTGGTGAAAAATATGGTCAAAGTAAACCGATTTTGTACTTTTTCAACATTGTTTTTTAATACATAATAGTAATATTTTCGTAATTTTGGCTCTGTAGTAGACTTCAAGACTGTATATCCTGTTGGGAAAAAACATAAAATATAATATTTCAACATACTGTAATGGTTATATTCGTCTTGAAAGTTAACTCTGACGTCTATTATCGTAAAACGCTATGAAAGGAATGTCTTCGCTTTAAAAAAACATAATTAAAAATTATACTTTTACTCTGTAGTTCCCTAAATCAATCAAAATAATCTGTTCACATCATTACGATATTGCTCTGGGCAAAAAAAAACTTACCACAAAATTATTGCTAGATATGAATCCATGCAGTCTAGACAATCTCTTAATTGTACTAAAATTAGCATTAAAACTGCGTTGTAAGAACATTTACGACTAGAAGTCTTTCAAATGACTTCTAGTTGTAAATTTCTATTACATAGTTCAGTTATAAATTGGTCTATAAAAGTGATAGGTTTTAATCTGAAATGTTCTTCTACGTTAGGTGCTGTGAGAATTTCTAATGAATTAATTTCTTAATGTTCGAGCGAAGTCTTTGAGTTGTAATTTTACGATATAGTTATAATGTCACTTATAATTTTACACCACCATTGTGCATGTATAAAAATGCGAATGTAAGTTTGTTTGTTTGTACCCTTTCACGACTAAACTACAAAACCGATTTTGATGAAAGGTGCTACTTTTTAATGCTACTTTTAATTCGCTATAACCGACATACACAGAGGAACGATAGTTCTTATTAAACTAAAACTAAATAGGTAGGTACTGTAGAGACTCCGGCTGGTTTAGCCATATCCAACTTCAATTTCAACCGACTTCAAAAAAGGAGGAGTTTCTCAATTCGACTGAATGTTTTTTTGTTATTTACGTTTTTTGTATTTGTGTTACGCTATTTCTCCGGCAAATTTAAATCGATTTTGAAAATTATTTCAAATAGGGTATATCTCAGGGGTGGTCTCATATAAATTAGACCAAAATTGATTCAGCGTTTATTGAAAAAATCAACAAAAGCCAAAACAGAACGAAGTCACCGACTTCCGAAAGTCATGTGTGTTCTGTGCTAAAGTTATTGGTGTGTTTTTAGTTTTTCAAGGCGGCTGTCTTTTTTTTTAAGATTTTAATAGAATTTTAAACTAACAGACCATTACACTGCGCTTCAGAACGCAAATTATCGACGTAGATCAAAAAGCGGCAAGACTGAAATGGGACTGGGCGGGGCAAGTCTGCCGGAGGCCGCATGCTTAGCTGTGGACCCGCATATCGCAATACTGGAGCCCTGACAGAGCCAGGTGGGGTCGCGGCAGACCGAGGAAGGGATGGCGAGACGCTTCTAATGGCTTTCTCAGAAATTGACCAGATGAGGCACAACATCGGGAGAAATGGAGGGAAGGGGGGCGGCCTATTTTTTGTTTTTGTTTTTAACAAAAATCGTTGCCCCACATTAGTAATTTTTCCTGTGTCGTGGGTGTGTTTACAAACATTCATACTCACATACACAAACAGCCAGACCCGGAACAACTATCTGTAGAAATATTTGCTCCGTGCGGGAATTGAACCCGCGACACGCTGCGCAACAGTCAATTGCTCAACCACTGCGCCAATCGTGTCGTCCTTTGCCCAAATAATCACACAATTATCACACAATGCAACTAAAAATGTCAAAATCTATGCTCGTTTTGTGTTTTTTTCCAAAGAAAAATTCAGTAGCTTCACTAATTGCGTTACCAACACTCCTAAACCAGCGACCAAGCAAATTAAAAAAGAAACAAAAACCAGTTCCTATTTCATAATTCATCGTGAATTCAATGAATTTTTTCGCAAGACAAAGGTTTTTATTTTTAATTTATCTTCGTTATTTTTCCCTTTCTGTTCCGTGATAAGTTTCTTAACAAAATATCAGTTAGATAATAATATCTCAAAAACGGCTTTGGAGTTGCCAATGTTTGTATATTTTTTTATCTTAAAATTTGACTTTTTAATTAAGAAAAAGCCTTTTTGGCTTCTTTAATCTCCTTAGAGGATGGTCCAAATTAAAATTCAGCAAAGCTCAGCTTAGTTATATCGCGTTTATAAACAATTCTGTTTCTCATTTAAATGAGTCTTTAGCCATTTCGCGAATAATAATTATTATGGAATTAAGTAATACGAGATATTTTAAGTGTCTAAGTAATCTAATATTTAGGTTTTGAGAGGAAAATTGACTCGCAATCTCTTGTATACTTAATTACTTGAGAAATTGAAGAGGAAAATGTAACTTTTATTAATTAGTAAATAATTGAAATAATTTCATAATTCGCTTTCATCGAAGTCTTTTGATAATTTAGAAGAAAAAACAAAATGAATTTCTTACAGTGTTTACTTTTCTTTTTATGTTTTAAAATTATAGTATCAGTAATGTACGGTCGCGAAAAGAGATAAGTATCCATGTCGCCGGGAATAGTTGAAGTTTATTTAGAAACCGATGGGTATTTATGATTGAAATAAAATACAATTAATAGAGAATACACAGTTCAATGATCAATTAATTTTCATTTGAAAGCCTCCATTGGTTTCATAGTCATAGTCATAGTTTCTAAGTAAACTTCAACTATTCAGTTAAAACGGCAACAGAAATACATCATCTGTGAAATTTTCAACAGTTTAGCTATCACGGTTCATAAGATACAGTCTGGTGACAGACAGCCAGACAGACGGACAGTGTGGTATAACTAATAGGGTCCCGTTTTTACCCTTTGGATACGGAACGCTAAAAAGGAAAAAAAAACATTGCAGTATGTGAGAGAACGATATAGGTACACATAAGCTGGTGTGTGTGTGATACGGTGTGGTGTGAAATTTTGAATTTAAAAGACAACCGCCTTCAAAAACTAAAAAGTGAAAAATAACTTTAGCACAGAACACACAATGACTTTAGTTTCGGAAGTCGGTGGCAATACAAAACAACAAACAGAACAAAGCCACTGAATTTCGAAACTAAAGTCAATGTGTAGTTTTTGAAGGCGGTTGTCTTTTTTGTAAAAAGCTTTTTATTTTCCGCTTTTTAGTACCTCCTTCTCATCCAAATCTATTAAGAAGAGATTAAAAGTTAACTACTACAAAGATTGAGGAAACTAAAACGTCGTCTATGTAAAATTTTTGGGTATTTGTTGATTTTTCATAAAGTGCTGAATCAATTTAGATAAAATTTATTTGGAACCACCCCTGAAGCATACCCTATCCATAACAAAAAGAATTTTAAAATCGGTTTATGTTTGCCGGAGAAATCGCGTAACAAATCGCCGCACATACTTAATCCAAATTTAAGACTTATACGGTTTTCTCATAGATGCCATTTCCAGAACTGGACCAAAAATGGACTAAAATGGGACCACACGGGAAGCACTAGCTTTCAAATAAAAAAAGAATCATCAAAATCGGTTCACCCAGTCCAAAGAAATCAGGTAACAAACATAAAAAAAAAACAGACGAATTGATAACCTCCTCCTTTTTTTAAGTCGGTTGAAAATAAAGATGCTTAAGGTTGATTTGTGTGAAACTTGACTATCACAAACAAAGTATGACAATTCCTCCACTATAATACGATTTACTCCGCAGAGAGAACCACTAGTATGCTGCTAGGAAGACGTGTACAGCTCCTATTTCCTCCCTAGAGGATAGATCAATATGCAGGATGGATTTCCATAGCACTGTTATAGGTATGAGATATCAATAGTTTCCGTTCGAGGATTAATGGAGATATATATCTGAAGTGGACATTTGAAGTAGGCTAGAATTGTGTGATTGATGTTTTATGACTCTGTGGAATATACAACGTCCTATCATAAAACTATTATAAACGCAAAAGTTTGTGCGGATGGATGTATGGATGTTTGAAACCCTGTTACGCTTAATCGGCTATATGGAATTCGCTGAAATTTAGCATACATAAAGATATTGCCGGTGGCGGCTGGATATGGAAGGCAGACAACCGGGAAAAATGGCTCGCCATGGAGGAGGCCTAAGTCCAATTTATAGTGGCTTATTAGTAAGCTGAAGTGACAACGATGATAGATATTGAATTATCTTAAAACATAAGATTTACTCATAGATTTTTTGTCAGCAGGAGCTAACTCGTTAAAAGTTTTGACTTTTGAAGACTGTCAGATTACGAAATATGCTTCAAAGTGACTAAAAGAATTAGTTCCTTTTTCAATGAAATAGTGTAGGTAAACAAAAAAAAATCTGTTCGTTATGCGGATAGAAATCTGTGCAAGTGCAGAACTATCTTCAACTTTCTAGCCGAAACCACTCATAGACAGTTCAAAAGTACTTGCCTAAACGGTTCCTCTAAATATCTTCATAAGTAAAATCAAAGTAAAATGCACACCAAAATGATTTTTATTTTATATTTACGTATATTTTGCATGCGATTGGCAACGAAAAGCTTTCTTTTGTACAAGTGCTTCTGCGGGTCAATTCTTAGGTGCTTGTGTGGTCCAACGCATTAGCGCAAGCGGTTTCATTTATCGGATTATTCGGAAAATAAAGTGTATCTACACGTATATAATAAAGTGTATCTAATAAAACTGAAGGCAAATTACCGCAACTAAAGACGTTTTAAATTCAATTTCATGTTAGCAGCAATTAATATAAAAACTTGTCAAAAATGTATGTAAATTAGAGATATTTTTGACAGATTAAGACTGAGATGCGAACAATTCTATCGCATGGACGTGTCTATCACAGTATGCGTACTTTACTGCGATATGGTTAAAGTGTACTTAATAATACCTTTACCTACACGATATTTTTTAACCATTGCGTTAATTCTAGGGGCTGATTTTGGTGCACAAATACAACAACTTTTTCTATGGAACCAACATCGAAATCTCAACAAAGAAAACGTTTTCATACTACGTGATCAATCAGTTTTTGCGATTTCTATGAGACACTATGACATTTCGATGTTGATCCCATAGTAAAATTGTTGGATTTGAGCACCAGAATCAGACTCTAGAATTTCCGCACTGGTCAATAAATATTATCTTGTATAATAAACTTTTCATAATGCACCTACTAAATATAAGCTTTTTAAACTATTTATCTTCTATGATTTAATCCCGTTCACTTCGTCAAACCGTTTTTAAACAAAACACGGGTCTTTCATTAATTTTGATAGTTTCTCACAATACAATATTGTTTGAAATATACTGATGGAATTGCTACCTACTTGACTTTCGTATTCAGAGGCCACATACGTAACGTAATTGTTGGGATGTTTTCCAATTTATTATTTACATATTTTCATAAATAACATTCAGTAAAACGTATCACAGAATTCCAACACAGTAATTGTGTTAATTACACGAAAAATAATAAACGTAGACTGAGTACTGATATTACGTAAACTGTTTGTTTTTAATGAAACAAAAATAGTCGGTTACCGGTATGTCTGCCGAAAATATTTTGATTTCTATGTTGTCTGCTTTGAATTTATTATTCACAAAATACACAGCTCTTTAACAATTCATCTTAAAATTTAAACTGATCTTACAGCCAATTACGGATTTATAAGTTAATAACTATAAAACACACGCAGCAGAAACAGACATGCACTGCTAGCACCAACTAAGCATTGTTAAGTGTACAGTGTGGGTGAGTGTGTGAGAAGTTGCAGGTACACTCGGCCAACGTAATTGATTTACAGGCCACACATACGGGATATTGTCACTGTGTGTGTAAATGAACTAGTCGGTTGGTCGGTTATGAAGTTAAACTGTTTGTGTGCGTATGATATACCCACGTCTACCAATTTTAATTGAATGAAGTCCAATATTTCAACCTTTTAAATAAGGACCAGGTAGCCGGTCGGTGAAAGCACTTGGCATAGATAAGCCTCGAGTCGTAAGATCAAACCCCGGCAGGTGTTATGGTTTTGGGTTTTTATTTTTCCTTTGTCCTATAAAACATTAATATTTTGTGTCAAATAAAATAACTTAAACAAAAAAATAAAAAGGTAATTAAATAAAACCAATAAAATAAATCAAAATATTTTATTAAATAACCTAGGCGTTGGAATCATCGATCACTAATAAAAGATGGAATGCGGAATCCTATCGCTATTGGGTCATTAGTGAATGAGCCAGCTCG
Organism: Charanyca ferruginea; assembly: GCA_947361185.1. Lineage (NCBI taxonomy): Eukaryota > Metazoa > Arthropoda > Insecta > Lepidoptera > Noctuidae > Charanyca > Charanyca ferruginea. Next base: position 13,601,635 of record OX376077.1, on the reverse strand, counting down.
TTTCGACTATTATGTTTCTTACAAGAGTTGGCTTAGGGTTCAATTTGGCATGGGTTATAATATTAGCAAATAAAAAACTACGTGTAACCAATACAATTATTTATATAACGCAAACTATTGTAAAAATATTATTATATCGCTATTGATACCTAACTTTTTTATGATTAGAACACTATTGGCAACTTCATTAAGAGTTTATAAGACAAGACAAAGTTTTCTTTTTATTGAATATGAATGGACGTAATTGTTTTTTCAATGAAAGTGAAGTGAATCAACATGTTAGATAGTAAGAAATTAATTTAACTTCTAACTGAATAACAATAACATCACTTACACTTCAAAATATATACTGCAAATAACTGTCAACTACGGACTATACATAATAACTTAGGTGTTTATAAGAGAATCACGGCAACATGAAGTAGCTTTTAAACCTAAGTATACTAATAGTAATTCGGCTTCGTTTACAGTATTTTAACGCCATCCATAAACGACTTTAAACATTTCTCATCACTAAAATAAACACATTGTTCTCCCAATTAAAATGAATATAATAATATGACCTAGCGAATAGAATTTGTTTTTGCCGGTGAGCGTTGGACAGAAAAATCTTCCGTGGTGGCTTACTGCAACTTAAACCAGCTTCAAGCCGGTCAGCAGGTGATATCGCACTGTTTATAAGCACACATGTCATTATGTGTTGATGCAGTTATGCGGGTGGATAAAAACGGATTAGTCCCGTAAACAGCCTTGCCACGATGTCGTGGTAACGAGCCGAAGAATTCGCCTTCGGTTTTGGCCCACGTCGATGATGGTCTATTTCTTCAGAATACGCACTTCGATGGACACATAACTGCACGGTTCTCCTTAATGAATAAAAACAAAATAATATTTAAAATAATGCAGATAAACAATGGTGAATTGGTGGATAATTAATCATAGATAAATTAATTGACTGTCTTATATTGCCTCGTTGTAATAAAACTTAATACCGTTATTTATTTATTAGATAAATAATAAACGTGTTTCATGACTATTTTAATTACATAATTTAAAAGTTTTTCTTTATTTCGACTAAATGTTTTATGTTAGACAAAAACAGACTGGCATAAGTAAATTTTATCAGAATCAAATTCTGATATATTTAAATATTATTTTACATTAATTTAGTCATAGGTCAAAGGTGAGATAAGTTAAGAATTTGAGTTGGAATATTACTAACGTAATGAAAACATTGTCACGAGTAGCTTTGTTACTCACCGATATTAATAATCACCTTGCAATTTCACTAATGAAAACGTTTTGCTCATGCAAAACAATGAATTGCGTCTTGTTGCATGGTTGGAAGAAGTTCAAGCACAATTGCATCACAAACAAAGAACGCACAGAAATATGAGTGTTCATCTATATACTTAGGATTGCAATTTATATTCGTAGACTGACAACTAAGAATGCTCATTTTTTATAAACTAAGGTGGAAGTATAAAAAAATAAACAAAAATTGTGGGTAGTTATATCCTAAACGGTCAAAATAAATTGTCTGAGAGTTCCGTGCGCACTTCTCAAACGTTATTTTACTCATCTGTGAACGGAATTGAATTGTTAGCAATTCAACTAGGTAATGAAAGTTTTACGAAAATTATGTTTACAAAACAAAAAGAATGTATTGCAACCGAGATTTGATCTTAAGACTTCTTAATGACTAACCAGATACGTTAGCCATTGCGCCAAACCTGTTACAATGGTTGGGTGCGAAATATTATAACTTATTCAATTACACAGATGACGATACATACATTGATATTATAGTTACTGCTTAGTGACGCGACATACGCACACTAATAAAAAGCAGAACTCGTTCGTTTTATTTAACGTGTGTATGTAACTCTTCATACCGCGTGTGCGTGCAATGTGTAAACTAATTACGTTGTTCCACTGTACCTACTTATCTCATTATTTTGTAAAATCGCTCCGCTACCTCTTATCTCCTACACCATAGCCATTTTTCCCGGCTAGTAGCAACAAACGCCTGAATATGACAGTTTTTATTGTGTTCAAGACCAGCGGGGGCGGAGTTAAATGTGTATGTGTGTGTGGCTATGACAAAAACATAATCATGAGTGCTTGAGATTCTGGCTTTGTATGGAAGACGGTTTTTTTTGTGCTGGAATTAAAGACTTGAGTAAATTGAATGAATGAGTTAATAATTGTTATGACATTTTGGTTAGAGAAACAAACAAATTGGACTATTTCCATTTGAAATGGACTGAATGTCACCTATTGCTTTAAATAATTAGATCTGAGAAATGTTCGCGGGAGCGCTGCGGCGTTACAAAAGGATTGCGAAAGGGTATTTTACCTCTTTCATACAGACTCATGATCAGACAATAGGTATGCCTGATTTTGATTGAAATAACTAAAAGACCCTGGTCTTAAGGGATTATGGGATCGACGATTTAAAGATATGACGTAGCTTCCCGAATGCCGCCCAGCCCAAATGTATTCTTCTGTTCGCCTTCTTCTCGAAGTTGTGCCGGGTTAGTTGTATACTTAGTCTGGCCATAAATACTGTTACAATTCAAAATAAGAAAGATATTACATTTGAATTTGGAATCTGACATTTTTATACGATTGTTCATTGAGTTTTCTAATTTTGGTGCCAATACATTGTACAATATTTTGCGATATTAAAATGGAGTGGGGTGAGAAAGGGAACCGAATCGCTGTGATTGCATTTCACAAAGTTGGTATGGAGCCAAATGCAATTTTTAAAACTGTCCATACGCTTGGTATTAGTCAAATATTTGTGTACCGGGCTATTAATAGGTACAATGAGACCTCCTCTGTTTGTGACAAAAAAAGATCTGGTCGTCCATGTAGTGTTCGTACGAAAAAGGTGGTCAAAGCAGTAAGGGAAAGAATTCGAAGAAATCCTGTGAAAGCAAAAGATTTTATCTCGGGAGATGTAGGTAGCACCCAGAACCATGTCGCGTATTTTAAAAGATGACTTAGGACTTGCAGCCTATAAGAGACGCACTGGTCATTTTTTTTCTGATAATTTAAAAAGAGAATAGTGTGGTAAAATGGAAACAACTACTGAAGAGGTCACAGAAAATTTTTGTTTACGGATGAGAAAATCTTTACAATTGAGCAACATTTTAACAAACAAAATGACCGTATTTATGCACAAAGCTCTTAGGAAGCTTCCCAATTAGTCGACAGAGTGCAACGTGGGCATTATCCGACTTCAGTGATGGTTTGGTGGGGTGTTAGCTAAGAAGGAGTGACTGAGCCATATTTTTGTGAAAAAGTTATCAAAACATCGGCACAAGTGTATCAAGATACCATTCTTGAGAAGGTAGTTAAGCCCATTAACAACACCATGTTCAATAACCAAGTATGGTCTTTCCAACAAGACTCGGCGCCGGGTCATAAAGCTCGGTCCACGCAGTCTTGGTTGGAAGTGAACGTTTCGGACTTCATCAGAGCTGAAGACTGGCCGTCGTCTAGTCCCGATCTTAATCCGCTGGATTATGATTTATGATCAGTTTTAGAGAGTACGGCTTGCTCTAAATGCCATGATAATTTGGAGTCCCTTAAACAATCCATACTATTGGCAGTAAAGAATTTTCCCATGGAAAGAGTGCGTGCTTCTATTGATAACTGGTATCAACGTTTAAAGGACTGTATTGCAGCCAATGGAGACAACTTCGAAAAAGCTTTTTATATTTTAAAAATGTTTTATATTTATGTATTAAACTAACACACTGTAAAAGTAATAAATATTATTTGCAATAAAAAAAAAATTTTTTCTTCGTGACAATATTTATGGCAAGACTAGGTATTTTGGCCAAGATGTATGTATTCTTGCACAACCTCGAGAACAGCGCCATTCACGACTACGGGTCTCGGGAAGAGTACTACTACTAAAATTGTTAATTAATTTAATAGAAACATATTTTTAGATGTACAGTATCTATCCAATTTCTTTAATATTAATTAATTTCTGTTTTGATTTCTATTTTTAAACCGTGTAGTGCCGGCCACGAATAGCACCACCCCATTTCTACTCGTGGGTGTCGTAGAAAGCGACAGAGGGATATTGACCAGAGGATGGGCAGCAGCGTCCTTCTGAGTACCATACCACCTACTGCGATCGCCAACATGCATCGGCCAGGCATGGCGATTACGACTAAACCCCTTTTGGGAGACCTATGCCCAGCAGTGGGCGTATAAAGGTTGACATGATGATGATGTTGATGATGATGATTTTGACTGTTCACTCCGGTATTTGTTATACCACCACAATAAAAAAAAAACTAATAAATAAAATCGCCCAGTTACAACATAAGCTGTCAGCCCTCTGTTACTGAGCCCCCACCCTAAATTAATTTAGCAAAGAAAACTAAGGGAAAATGTCACCGCCAAATGACAGTCTTTTTATACTTATGGCAGGAACGTGGTGTGTCGATACATTAAGGGCACCATCGATTATTATCAATAGGTACAATATTATCACAAAGAGATAATATTTGTTTGTTCGTAAGAGGTCATCTCTGCATGTACCTAACCGATAAAAAAACACCACCAACAGTGAGCTACTTTTTTTTACTCACATTTTTTACAGAATTTAGTTTAATTTTATAAAAAAGCTTTTTACAAAAAAGACAACCGCCTTCAAAAACTAAAAAGTGAAAAATAACTTTTTATATTCCGCTTTTTTGTACCTCCTTCTCATCCAAATCTATTAAGAAGAGATTGAAAGTTAACTACTACAAAGATTGATGAAACTAAAACGTCGTCTAAGTAAAATTGTTGGGTATTTGTTGATTTTTCAAAAAGTGCTGAATCAATTTCGATAAAATTTATATGGGACCACCCCTAAAGCATACCCTATCCATAAAAAAAAGAATTTTAAAAATCGGTTTACGTTTGCCGGAGAAATCGCGTAACAAATCGCGCATATACTTAATGCAAATTTAAGACTTATACGGTTTTCTCATAGATGCCATTGTCAGAACTGGACCAAATTAAAATGGGACCACACGGGAAGCACTAGCTTTCAAGAATCATCAAAATCGGTTCACCCAGTCCAAAGAAATCAGGTAACAAACACAAAAAAAAAAAACAGATGAATTGATAACCTCCTCCTTTTTTGAAGTCGGTTGAAAATGACACAATATTGCGCATCCAGTCCGAGATAGGTTAGGCAGAGTTGTACCTATTATACCTAAATTAAAGTACACCCATTTTTTTTAATATTCTAATAGGGTTGCTTTGGGGGGCAACTCACCTGGGCCTGTAGACAAAATCCCTTTCTGTTAGCGTTAACGCCAACGGAAAAGTCTAATTGTATGGAGTTGACATTTGCTTAACAGATGTCACGTGATGCAAATATGTCAACTGCATTTGTCACACAATTTGTTTTTTTCGTTGGCGTTAACGCTAACAGAAAAGGGATTTTGTCTACAGACCCAGATCTTAAGGCGACGATATACGCCGGCGACCTTGAGCGACCAGAGAATCGTATGTGCTGCGTCCAAAACTCTCAAAGTTTAGTCGAAAAAATTAAATAAAAAATAGTATTCTTTAACTTAAAAAAAGGCGTATACTAAAAGATAGATAATAAAATTGTCTTTAAGATAGTAAAAGTTTCGTTTAAATATTCCTGGTAGATTTTGTGTGATTATCAATGTTTTGTCCGCGTCAGACACAACTTCATGATTTAATTAAACTATTTAATATGAATTTAATCGAAAATATTCACATACTAAATGATTAAGAGAATGTTCTAGTTTAACATATATTTTTTTCAAATCATTAACCCTACACATTTTGACGTGATTGTCAGTTTAAAATCTGCAAAAGTCGCCTGTTAGCGCCTTAAGTGCGGTGCCTAAGGTGAAGCACGTTTGCCTAGGATGAACCGGTTTACTCCTGGGCGCATCTTCAAGGGAAGATGCGCCCAGATTATACTTACCTGGGAACAGAGAGGCGGGTAGTAAATTCCACAGTCTGGCATTTCGCACAATAAATGCGGCAGCAAAGCGTTCGAGAGTTTGGAACTTCGACAATACATCATAGCGATGACGCTTCGCCGTATCTCTGCTTGTCCGATGATTTTACCAATCATGTTTTAGTTTAGTTCCATATAATAGGGGCGAACCTATTACCTTTAACAAGGTACGATTCCAGACCTAGGAATGGCGCTGAGTCACAATATATAATAAATGTAGGTATTTCTTTTATTACCTTTGTGCTGCTGTGGTATCATTGCGACCAGAGCCGATCTATATTAATCGCTGCTTGAACACAGTATATTTAGATATTAAACTAAAAGCTCGAACCACGGTAAGTTTTAAGTTTTCTCTAAGCTCGACTCATTTTCGCCCGTTTTTAACCTAAAGACTTTTAGAGTGAACATGGGCGAAAAAGTCGTCGAACTTTAAGTACGCGTACGTATGTCTATCGCCTACTTCAGATTGACCAAGTTTTAATGGTAAAAATCTCAAATGGTCTGTGATAATCGTTCATTTCAGATTTTTGTCAACATTACCTCGACAAAACGGTTAAAGCAAATTAAAATGACCATGATATTTTGACACTTTGAATCGGGTTCGAGTGAGGAATGAGCGTTGAAGTGACGGAGAAATTCCCTTACAGAATGCTACTTCTTACGTCATCTCCTACTTTATCTGTCACGTTTGGCGCAGTGGTTGAGCGATCGACTGCTGCGCTGCGTGTCGCGGGTTCGATTCCCGCACGGAACAAATATTTGTATGGCGTACAGATAGTTGTTCCGGGTCTGGCTGTTTGTGTATGTGAGTTTATATGTTTGTAAACGCACCCACGACACAGGAGTAACTCCTAGTGTGGGGCAACGTTTTTAAAAAAAAAAAAAAAAAAAAATCTCCCTATCAATTTAGTTCAACTCGCTGACACGCTCTCAAGAGTGGTGCTAGTGTAAATTCGAATTTTCAACCGAGTTTTTAGAACGCCAATCAAGAAACTAACAGCGGATTCAAATTAGAAGTTTAGAATGAGGTCTTACAGAATCACACCCCTGGTTTGAAGGATCTGAATACCCGTGTAACAGGCACATTAGACATTTCAGCTTTGCCTTTGGGACGGCAATGTATCGAGGCATCTGATATAGAAGATGTTAAATCAGATGACACGTGAACGTGACCTCTTTAACATCAGATGGGTCATCTGATTGTTTAACATCCAATGCGATAATAAAACAAAACTTAATTTCTTCAGCAACAATAATGAGACACGTCTTTGGAACTAATCATCATCATGTCCTTTAGCAACCAACCAGTAACAACCTTTACCAACCAGTAACAACCTTTACCAACCAGTAACAACCTTTAGACGCCACTGGTGGGCGTATTCCTCCTCCAAGAGGGTTAAGCCGTAATTGCTGCTTTGCCGATGTTGGCAATCGCAGTAGGTGTTATGGTACTCAATAGGACGCTGCTGACCATCCTCTGGTAACCTCTGTCGCCTTCTACGACACCCATGGGTAGAGATGGGGTGGTGCTGTTCGCGGACGGCACCACAAGGCTTCTTGCTCTTTGGAACTACTTTTTGTAAAACCAACTTAGGCGTACGTTCACCGCCTACATCAATTAGTTGACACCTATATGCTCAACTTTGTTTTGCTCAACTCATATTATGTTTCTCAGCAAGGCTTTGTTTAGAAAAGAAATTGTTATTATGTATGTTAAGTGATCAGAACCCTAATATTAAGTAATGTTTACTTTTGTTCTGTTTATTTTTACATGGTTCTTCCTAACAACTATTAGTAATATGTGGATAACGTTGTGAGTATTTGTTACTTACCTCTACTTTTAAGTTCTAACCCTCAGATTATAAAACAAAAGGTAGATAGACCGCGCGGAACATGAGAGTGAAGCCAAAAAAGCAAATACAAATTCAAAAGCGAATACCTACAATCTCGTGATTGTACTCGCTTATGAATTTCTATTTGTATTTTTATTTGATTTTTATAACGATGTGTGGTTTTGTGTACGATTTCAACGAATCAACGAAGCGCGTTGTAGGTATTCGCTATTGAATTTGTATTTGCTTTTTTGACTTCACTCTCAGTGTTCCGCGCGGTCTATCTGCGTTTTGTTTCATAATCTGAGTTCTAACCTATGTGTACTTACCTATTATTACACTGATGTTTGTTGTCCTTAAGTAAATAAATAAACAATGCTTGGTTTGTACAGCACTTCGACAAAATATTCATATCTTTTAAACCACTACCATCAACCTACTAGAAACGCCCGACATTATTAGGGTAGTTCTTCAGGGACAAAATTTTCGATTTCTATGGGTATATTTCTGTAACCATCTAACAGAGCGGTATGTATTTTGTTTTGTACAGTTTAGCTTTATCCCTTACTAGTACAAATTATATTTATTAAATAATTGCTGTCTAGGTACACAACAAAAATATTTGAAGCTTGTTCTTCTGATTCATATAACGCGCATTTTCCGGAACAAAATGGTCGATGTTGCATTTTCCCTTTGATACATCAATATAAATTATAATTATATAGAAAGGAAATGAATTGTCCTCTTATAAAAAAAATATGTATTAGTTATAACTACCTTAGTATGTTTATAAATGAGTAAATAAGAAGTGTCCGGCGTATAATACTGATTAATGTGACGTAAGCTGCGCTTGACCGTACTTGGTCGGGTAATAATAATGAGAGTCTGGCTTCCCGCGCTAGGGGAAGCCAGTCTTGCAACGAACCATCTAAAAGGCGGACGTGCGGCTGCTGGCTTAGATCCCGGTGTTACGAAGGTAAACATCTGATTCATCTGCGTTTGGTTCAGGTGGCACTCTGATTACAATGCCTATTTTATACAATTTATTTTATTGTTTTTAAACTTCAATCTGTGTTTCGTGTGATGCTTTTGGGTTATAGATTCGTGTAGAAAAATGTCAATCATGACGTCTGTATGTATGATGAGTTATGCATGATAGTAGGCAAAATCTTGATTCATCTGTGCCTGATTCGTATGGTCAAAACCCCGTATAAATCATAAAATTAATTAGTTCTTCCCATCTCCAGCAGAAAAAATTGGACAAGGAGAATTACGCAATAAAAGCTGTTGCGTTATTATTCCCCTTGTCCAATTTTTGACCGTGTACAAGTCAGTAGTTCTATTATATTTACTTAGCTATAGCTTTTTGAATTATTCATTCAAAAATCACAGGAGTAGGTGTAAACTTGTTCTAAATAGTACATTTTTGATATGTCTTAGTTAAGAATAAATAATAATTATTTAATTCGGATACAGCCCTACAAGACCTGGTCCTTCCCGATGATGACAGCTTTTGGATGGAGACTTCGTCAATCGATGAAAAAATTATAACTCCATAATTCATCAGAGATATCCTATCGACCGTTCATCAGAAAAGCGTGGATGATATGACTATTCACTCTTCTTCCAAAATTCAAGATCTTGGCAACAAGAGGATGATATTGAAAACAGCTCGGTTCCTTGTAAAGAGCCAAGGAAATATTTCCCATATTGCTAATATTAGTTAACCATACTTAGAATAAGTGTTTGAAAGTTAATAATGAAGATAATTATCAATATGCCATTTAATTAAGTTGATCTCGTTTTTGTTACTTTATTGTTAGTAATAAATACACTAATGTGATTGGTAATTCCAATGAATACCTAATTAAGACTGCTTAAGTAAGACTGATGTCAAAAGTACCATTATTAGAATAAGTTAGTACTCCTGTGATCTTTTAATTATGAAGGGTTATAAGTATAATAAATAGGACTAAAAAGTTGTACACGAAAAAAAAAGAGAGAAGAATAATAATTTATAATATAGGTAGGTACCTACCATTATAATAACTTTCTAGTACCCAACAGAATTTATTGTATTATTACATTTATTACAAATATTCGCAATAGTTAAAATTTCTGTTATAAGTATAGCAATATTCTCGCTTTCCCATATAATACAATAAATTATATAATGGAGTTACAGAAAGGTTTTACAAGAATTATTTTTGAATTCACCAATTTTTTTCCGTGATAGTTATGATCACTCATAATGGTTTCCATAAAAACATATTATTGTTGTTATTTAAATATGATTCGTTTCGTAATCCAGAGCCTATCGACATACAGTTTTTCATTTTTATTTCGGTTTCTGATTTATCTGTAACAAATTCTGATTCATCTGGGCACAAAATATTCGAACGTCGATATCTTCAAAACTACTTTATAAAAACGAGTCCTTCATTCAAATATATGTTATTTGGTATACCTATTTTCATAGGAACATGTGTTACTGACCTGAAAGTGAAATTAAATGTTGCCCATATGGATCAGTCGAAGAATCAAATTTCGAAGAACTACCCATTAATGAGCGCACTTCAATTACACACAGGAACAGCGGAATGTCCCACCGCTATTGACATATTCAGTCGCAATGTCAGACGGACGCAGCGCGCCACTTCCGGAGGATGTGGCTTGTCATTTCCGGTTGCGAAGGCTTGCACGCTGCACGCGACATTGTATACAGGGTGCGGTAGGGGTTTAGATACGGGGTGCTTTAATTGTTTGTAGTTGCATTAATGTAGATTACCTATAATAGTAAAGGGAGAGCGATTTGACGACACGGTTGGCGCAGTGGCTGAGCGATCGACTGCTGCGCAGCGTGTTGCGGGTTCGGTTCCCGCCCAGGCTAAACATTTGTGAGCACTTGTGTTTGCCTTGTGCCTGGGTGTTTTTTATCTACATATTGTATTTAAATGTATTTGTGTATGTATGTCAGCTATCTGACACCCATAGTACAGGGTCTCCCTAGTTTGGGGTCAGATGGCCGTGTGTGAAAATGTCCCCACATATTATTATTATTATTTCTAATATTTTCGTCAAAAATATGAAGTTACTTCTATTTTATAAACGTGGTAATCTTGATTTATCTTTCACAAATTCTAGGTAGTTTTTCATGTTAACCTTTAGACGCCCACAGCTGGGCATAGGTATCCCCCTCCCCCCAAGGGTGGGTTCAGCCGTAATCACCATGTTAGGCCTATGCATGTTGGCGATCGCAGTAGGTGTTATGGTATTCAGTAGGATTTTGCTGCCCATCCACTGGTCAATATCCCTCTCTGTCGCCTTCTACGACACCCACGGGTAGAAATGGGGTGGTGCTATTCGCGATAGTCAGGGTTTATCTAGGTTGCTTCGCTTCTAAAAAATCAAACTAAAGATTCCTTTAATTTCAAAACGCCTTTTAAAAATATAAGCTAAGGAATTATCATTCCTTAGCATTTATTTCAATGAAACTCTTTATAGGCACTTTTGAATAGTCATGGAGTCGTCTGGTAGGTGGAAAGTTGAAGTTAGATGTCCGTTCTAAAAAAGTAGGTAGGTGGAAAAGAACGAGCAAGAACCTCAACGGACACTATTTTCAATTAAGTTTTGACAAAATCCTGGTTGAATTATTTTTGTTAGTTCTATACAGGGATATTGAAAATAAAAAACCAAAACCTCTTAATCTGGACTTCGTATCATCATCCTGAATAACATTTGTTCTACGACTTTGACCTCAACTAAATAACGTAGCCAAAACGATTTGTTTTAGTTTATTTGAAGTCTTTAAAATTTACGTATACTGCGCGCGCGCGCACCCATATGATAGCGAATATGATGTAGGTAGTCGGTAGGCTAATGTATAGGCACAAGCGTGAGGTCCTAGGGTCAACGACCTTGAACATCTGGGCGGAATTCGTACCTATACTGGAGCAAACGCCGTTTGATCTAGCCGCGCAGTCCACCGGCCGAGTCAGAAAAAATAATATGCAAATTTTTGAGTGTATTTATATTTTTTGTATGAAAAAAAAATGTTTCGAATTTTGAAAAGTAGTAGAACAAATGTTGTTCAGGGTGATGATACGAAGTCAGGATTAAGTGGATTTGGGTATTTTTTCAATTACCCTGTATAATTATTATAATACAATGGTTAAAAGTAAAATCGAATAATTATATAAATAAGCTATGGCAGTGAAGACATGACCAGTCTCAACTGACAGAACCCGTTTAAAAATATGACGAGTGGATCAGCACCATTTAGTTCAACAATTTTGAATTGAACCGAATATCAGCGAGAAATTTGAGTGTGCACGATCGCCATACTCACTCATGTCTAACACATACTTACCTAAGAACATCTAGGTATATAAATGAAAATCAACTGCCGCTTGTATCAAGATATCACTTGAAAACGGCTCGAATTATTTATTCATTCATTTATTCATTTATCCATCTTACAACTATCATTACAGAAGCTAAGCCTAATGCGATAGCGTAATTAATTATTTTTTGTGTTCGTAAGTAATTGTCAAGGCAAGGATTGCAAAAAAGATTTTTTCGGCAAATCCACAAGTAAAGTCGGAAATAGTACGCCATGGGAAGTCACAAAAAACGCATACAAATAAATTGAATTATAAGAAAATTGGTATAAAATTAATTTTATCACTTTCGCCATAAGCGAATCGTTTATTTCGCAATACATTATCATCAATCTCAATTTACATGGGTAACTGTAATGAAGAACGCCAAATACTTCCACGGGAAAATTCTGTTTAATGCCCAGCTTTTTAAGTTTGGCTTAAAGTACAGGTTTAAGCGATTTCATGTTTAAGAAATGTTATTTTTCTTGTTTAAATAGATTGATGTTGGGTTTTTTATTAGATAGAAAATAAACCTAATTATGTTTTAAACCAATTAATATTTAATTCTTATCGAAACGCAAAAGCTTCACTATTCACTTACTAATTATTACTTTTTTTTACAAAACCATGGCTGTCTCTGCTTAGGAAATTCTTGGAGCGATTAGATTTTGATGCGTTATTTTTAATTTGTCTTCTCTATTCCTGAGCTCAATAATAAAACCTCATAACGAGCCGTAGAGATAAAGTCATGAAAGACGCAGCCTACAAAAAAAAGTAAAAAATATTTTTTAGGTAAGGTACTTCTAAAAGTGACCCACTACCTGTATGAGGTTTGTGAACTATCCATTTACGCTTTCAAAAAATATCTAAAGAAGTTTATTTTAGAGAATAAAAAATCTGTAAATTATCTTCAGCGCTCGAAGATAATTTACAGATTTTTTATTCCCTAAAATAAACTTCTTTAGATATTTTTTTTATTATTTTAAATTCACAGATTTAGGCTAGGTAGACCTACTGTAGTGCCGGTTTCGTACGACTTAGTTTCATTTAGTTAATCCGTTTTTCTCAATATATAATTTGTAACAATACTCACGTTGCGTTTAATGATAAAATAGGTAGACCTAACCTAATTTGTGTTGCCGTTGCATCGCCAAATGTTAAGAAATTAGATATACGTTTTTCTCATATAAGTGAATGTAATTTTTTTTAGAAATAAAGTTCTGAAACTAGCTTCTGAGTCAACATGAACAATATGTGCAGTTTAATTCGTTATAATCATTTTTTTTTTAATTAATCCCGCTATATGCTTGCATTTGGACCACCATCTTCCCGTAATCAATGTCTCCCGAGCCCCAGTGCGCTTCAGTCTTAAAAATCAGAAATTCCTAGATTTTAGCGTGATTAAAAAACTTTAAATGTACGGGCGTTGTCTCATTTATTTAATGACACAAATAATTTGATTTTCTCCCTCGAAAAGGCGGTCAGTATTTTTTGTGTTTATTGTTAATGAAATGTTTTACGATTTTTAAGGTTTGGTTTGTTAATTAATTATTTTATAATAAATGGAGGGTTGACATCAAAAACTCGTTCGCATTGCTCTCAATGGGACAAGTGCCCAAAAGGCTAGAGCAATATTACCACGTTGTCTATGGCAATGCTAATTCTATGGCCCAAGAAAAGACCAGCCCTCTGTGGTCACGTGAACAGTCGACCAGCCGCTTAGCAATATGCCTAAAAACAAGGTGAGCACTCGGGGCCCAATTTTATTATAAGTTATACATAATTTTATTATTTACATCAAATAAATATAAAATGATTTATTATTACGTAAATAATACCATTACAGCATACATATGGCAATACAATGCTACAGCAAAAGAAAAAATGTCCTAAATGATGACATAATGATGATAGCATTTGTTGATGTTTTTATAAAAAAAACGCATCGTAATAATTTCTTGCTGGTTTATTTCCATTAATGCGAAAGTAACTCTGTCTGTTACGCTTTCACAATGAAACGGCTGAACCGATTTTAATGAAATTTGGTTTGCAGAAAGCTTGAACCCTGGGGAAGGACATAGGCTATTTTTTAATGAGCGACTTTGCCTGCATCCGCGATAACCGACATTCACGCGGACGAAGTCGCGGGCAAAAGCTAGTAATTAAATAAACATTTTATTGCTATTAATAACACCAGCCAATTACTGTCCCACTGCAGAGCGTGGATCCGACTAGCTCAAGGCGGATTGGCCATTTTAAATTATAAGTCCAGATTTCCTCACGATGTTTTCTTTAACCAATGTCAGTGATGCCCATAATAAACTTAGAAAGTAGGTACACAATTATATGAATTGAAAAGGACACATTCATTCGAACATAGGTTCAGATCCGGCTCGAAGGACCAAAAATATGACGGGGTACGTAGCGAGGTGCCGGTGTTGTTGAGGAGAAACAAATGTTTATGTTCAACACTATTTATTGATTCACTCTCAAACTGTTACTTAAGAAACTTAATGTTAAAATGTTAAATGAAATGTTATACAAATGTTATAAATGTAATAAAATGTTAGAATACACCCGGCCAACGCGGTAGACCAAAGTGCACTAAATCTAATGTCAAGTTGTAAGTAATAAGTGACTTTAGCAAGAAATAAAATTAGGTCAGTGCGTCGCGCCGATATTGCTAACTAAGGTGTTCGGTGAGAACACCGAACAGGTACTTTCTTTGGGTATATCATGACGGGCATGACTTGAACAATAACTTCAGCAAGTAGTTCGCAACTTTTAATTTTTAGAGCAGCAGTGCAATTCTGTAAGAATTCACTCGCGAATTCGAATCCTATCTCATTTCCGATTTCACTTACCTGAAGTGAAAAGTATCTGGCATTCGCTAAAATAGTAACGTAATAATAGTTCGCTTCACCTATGTTGTCACTCAATGGCGCTAGCGTAGTTTTTGTCGAGTTACTGAATACCTAAAACAGTTTTCACCGCGGAATCAGAAGTGAGAACTGGAGTGAGTTCTTACATGGCAGGTACCAAAAGTACTGCGAGTACCTACTACGTAAGATCCAGTTCAAAACCAACATCAGCAGGGCGATTCTGTAAAATTCAAACAACAACTCGCATCTCACATCGCTATTCACTCTCACTTCGCATAAGGTTCAATAAGACCTTGATATATTTGACACTTTGAATCGGGTTCGAGTGCGAAGTGAGCGTCGAAGTGACGGGGGAATTACCTTACAGAATGCCACTTCTTACGTAATCTCATACTTTATCCAAAATCTCCCTGTCAATATAGTTCAACTCGCTGACACGCTCGCAAGGGTGGCGCTAGTGTAAATTCGAATTATCAACCGAGGTTTTAGAATGCCAATTAAGAAACTCACAGCGGATTCAGATTCGAAGTTTAGAATGAGGTTTTACAGAATCACACCCCAGGCACTAATGGTCTGGCAGTTTTCTGTAAAAATCTCCTTCGGTTAATTTATATAAGTGAAATGAGCTTGAGGTCAGGCTTCGTCCCATCAATGCTAAGGATTGACACCTCACCTCCAGCTCATCATTACACTCAAATTAACCGAGGAAAGAATCATGGCAGTATTTGTCCAAAAATAATAAATATGTTTAGAGAAGTTCAAATTCTAATTCTTATATTCTTGGGTACCTAAAGAGTTATTATCAGGCATTTACAATAATTTTAAAACCTCGCAATAAAAAAGGTAAATAGTTTAACTAAAATCTTATTATTTTCAGAACGAAAAGGCGACTGACCGTAACAGTGACACTGACAGCCGTTTCGAAGCCGTTTTGAAATTGCATCGTTTTATGGGAAATAATATCACAAATAATGTTTTTTTTTCCACACACTTGTCACATCACTTGTCTGCCAATTTGGTAAATCCGGTAACGTCGCTTGCAACTTTCTTTTTTTTATAAGCATAAAATGGGCATCAAGATGAATCGAAAAAGTGTTATTTTCATTTCGTAATATTTTAATTATGCGGGGGTTTAAAAATATGGTAAGTGTTGCGCTTGAATATGAATTGCTTGCTGGCGGGATGAATCTGGGAAGGGCCGGTAACCGTTCAGGCGAAATGAAAGCTTCTTCGGAGTGTTACTTCTTCTTTATTATAATACTGCTGGATTCGGAATATCGAACCACCGAAATTGACCTCCTTATATAGGCTGTTCTGACCAATCACAGCCCTGCAAATTTGCGCTCGACACTAATATTTTGCACACGGCACCATTGTGGCCGTTTGTATGGGGAAACTATTTCAGCCAATTTCTGGTGGTAAAATATACCTTATAATGTTACAAACATTTTCAGCGCATGGGTATTAACTTACTCTAGCTAATTACAAAAAACCCTATTACAATATCTAGATTTTAACCCTTAAAAATAGCAAAAAACCCTTGGCGGTCCTCGTTACGGTAAGGTTTCTCAGTACTTAAACTTATGTGCCACATGGTACATGTGGCGCCGCCAAGTGTGTGGAAATAAAATCACAGGAAATTTCTCACTTTATTTGTAGGTACATATAAAAACTTAGTAAATCCTAGATTTTCCTAACTACCATTCTATTTTATTTTATTAAACCCTTAAACTTCTAGGTAAATAAATTACAAAACAAAACTAGCACTTTATTCGATATTTGCCTTAACTACTAACAAGTTTATTCACTTAATTTCTTACAGATCAACCTCTGAAAACTTATTTTAATACATATTCACTTTAAAGTTATAAGAATGCAACTACACCTTATTTACTTTATTGTTTCAGCACATATAGCTTAACAGAATTACATCTAATTGCTAGCGCCCTACTTTAATATTCAAACAAAACGTATTCCACTTAGTTATCGCACGATTATTAATGTACACTACTTACATGCATTACGAAACATATTCACTTAGTAATTTCATGGTTAAAGCTAACACTATTTTACCTTAATAAAACATAGCCACTTAGTACTTTCACTGTTCATAACTAACACTACTTCCTCGTTATCGAAACACTTTAGCAGTTTCACTTAAAGTTCATAGTTCGTCGCTAACATTCTCCCCCGCGGTGCGCAGCACATCATCCCCTTGCAGCGACGATGACGCAGGAACCAGCACGATGACACGACGCGTGGGCCGGCGCAGCACTCCTCCCGTCGTCCGCACGTCCAGTACTCTGGTTCTGCCGTCTGGACCGGGGTACACCTTGACGACTTCTCCGCGGGGCCATGAGTTTCGTGGTAGTGTGGCGTCCACGACCAGTACGATGTCTCCCTCTCGTGGGTCACTGCTTTCCCGCCCCTTGGTGGCTCTTGGCATCAGGAGGGGCAGGTACTCTTTGACCCATCTTCCCCAGAAGTGGTCTGCTAGCCTTTGGGTAGTCCGCCAGCTAGCCTTCCCGATTAACTCTGTGTCGTTGAATTCTCCCGGCGCCATCGCTCCGCATGATCTCCCCAGAAGGAAATGGTTAGGCGTCAGGCTCTCGTCGTCTTCGGGGTCCATACTGAGAGGAGTGAGGGGTCTGGAATTTACTGTGTGTTCGACCTCGGTCATCAATGTATGGAGGACTTCTTCAGGAGGGCTTCTTTCATTGAGTACCGCTGCCAGAGCGGTCTTGACTGTTCGCACGAGTCTCTCCCAGGCGCCCCCCATGTTTGGGCTTCCCGGGAGAATAAACTTCTACTTGATGCCCCTTTCTAGCGCGGCTTCTTCTAGTTCCTTGCTTGCCCCAACGAAGTTAGTTCCATTGTCGCTGAACATAACTTTCGGGGTCCCTCTTCTGGCCGCCATCCGCCTCAATGCCATTATCATGGAGCTGGCGCTGAGTGAAGGTGCCAGCTCGAGGTGAATTGCCCTGGTGGTGAGGCAAGTGAATAACGCCCCCCCAGCGCTTCTCGACTCTCCGCCCTACGGTGACTTGCATGGGCCCGAAATAGTCTACGGCCGTGCAAGAAAACGGGAACTGGTGATGTTGCAACCTCTCGCTTGGTAGGTCGCCCATTGGAGGCACTTCCGGTAGCCTCTTCTTTGTCTTGCACCACTGACAGCTGTGTGCGACCGCCTTTAAGGTCGCTCTTAGGCCCAGAATCCAGTACTTCTGGCGAATCTCGTTCATAACCGTAGTTGTGCTCCCGTGAAGGAACTTTCTGTGGTAATGTTGTATGATGAGGCGCGCGATTCTTTGTTTCCCATCCAGGACGATAGGATTCATTTTTCTTCTTTCTTCGTCACGAAACTTCATCGTTCTGCTTCGTAACTTGATCAAACCGTCACTTCCTACGTAGACGTCTATCTTCTTGAGTCGACTAGCGCTTTCTAATGGTTTTCCTGCCTTCAAACTTTTGATGTCCGTCGCGAAGCTGTCTTCTTGACTCATCTTCATTAGTAACTGTTCTGCTTTCCTTATGTGCTCTTCCTCTAAGGGCAGGTACCGACGTTTTTCCCCCTCTTTGCTGGCCGGCCGCGTGGTGATCCGGGCCTTCTCCTTCCGGGTCCTTCTTTGAGGTTTCCATGGCCCGTCCTTCTGGCGAACGGCGGCGTTGGTTGCTTTACGGGTCTTCTTCAATAAGAGGCATGCGAAAGCAACCACTCTGGCCGTAGCGCGCAGTAGTCGCTCCCAGTTTGAGAACCTCTCTGGATCTAGTAAGACCTCTTCCTTCGCCCTTATCGCTGTCACCCTTTGTTTGCTCTTCTCCTCCAGCATGTCACCCTCTGGCTTGAAATCGTGGGTTGGCCACGCTTCTTCTGGCTGACGGAGAAACGCCGGCCCTTGGAACCATCTGGCGTCATGATCGAACTCGGCTGGGGTTCCCCTTGTGGCGTCATCCGCTGGGTTCTGCTTCGTAGGTACCCATCTCCAATCTTCGGGCTTAGTCCTTTCTTCAATCTCCGCCAGTCGGTTGGCCACAAAGGTTTTGAACTTCCGTGGCTCTGCCCTGATCCACTGCAGGACCGTGCTGGAGTCTGTCCAGTAGACCTTCTTAGATACTTCAAGCTCTGTTTCTTCCTCGATCGTGGTGGCCAGCCTGGCGCCAAGCAAGGCTGCTTGCAACTCTAGCCTCGGAATCGATACTGGTTTCGTTGGCGTAACTCTTGCTTTGCCGGCGATCATGGAGATATGGACTCTTCCTCCAGCTTCGACCGCCCTCCAGTAGACCACTGCCGCGTAAGCCTCTTCGCTCGCATCGGTGAACGCGTGCAGCTGCCCTTTTCTGCCGCGGGGAGAAACGCACCTTGGAATTTTCAACTTAGTTAACGCCGATACTTCTTCTAAATATCTTGACCAGGTTTCCTTCTGTTTGTCATTGATTTCCTCGTCCCAATTCGTTTTTGTCCGCCAGATGTCTTGAATCAACTTCTTCCCTTGAATCAGAACCGGCGCTGCGAAACCCAAAGGGTCGAACGTAGACATTACGGCGCTGGTCACTTCCCTCTTTGTTGGCGTCCGCCTGCCGTCTAGCAGGTCCTTTGATGTGTTGCGTAACCCAACGTTGAAAGCTAGCGTGTCTTCTTTCACCAGCCATCTTAGCCCCAGAGTTTTCTCTTCTTTTGTTAGTTGCAGCGAGTCTTCTTTACTAATTTCTTCCACTTCCGCCAGTACTTCTGAGTCGTTACTGGCCCAACCCCTTAGGTGGAAACCTGCTTCTGCGTGAATTTCCTTCACTTCTTTTGATATCTTTTTAGCTTCGGTTGCAGACGTGAAACTCTGAAGGTAGTCATCCATGTAATGATTTCTATTAATTGCCTTCACTGCTTCGGGATGAGTCTTCTCGAAATCTTCTGCATTCTTATTCATTACGTAAATCGCCGTAGCTGGCGATGATGCTGCCCCAAAAATGAGCGACGACATCCTGAATTCTTCAGGCTTGCCCTTCCTTTCTTTCCCGCGCCACAGGAACCTCAGACTGTCTCGGTCTTCTTCCCTTACTTTGACCCGAAGGAACATCTCCTGGATGTCGGCCATCACGGCCACCGGCCCTTCCCTGAAGCGGAGCAACACTCCAAATAGTGATTGCAATAGGTCTGGCCCTGGAAGCAGGGCATCGTTGAGGCTCTTCCCCTCGCATTTAGCCGCTGCGTCGAAGACTATTCTCGGCTTCTTCTTGACTGGATGTATAACGGCAAAGTGGGGCAAATAGAACACCCTTCCTTTAGCTTTGTGACGGTGCAGAGGAGGAAGCGCCGATCACGGAAGATCGAGAACCGCTGCGGCAAAGCACCAACGGAGCCCGACGTAAGTCTGCGTGCCGCTAAGCCGAACACACCGGTGTATATCTCCCGCCTGCACTACACCACTAAGGCGGAGGACATCGTAGAGTACGTGCGCCGAAAGATAAAGTACACGCCGAGGGTGCAGTTACTGGAGTCGCGCCGCAACGTCAATTTCAAGGCGTTTGTGGTGCGAGTACCGAACTGACGAGGGGCAGGAAACAATCCTGCCCCTCGTCATGGAAGAAGACTTTTGGCCGCAGGACGTGGTATTCCGTCGCTTCCGCGGGCAAGTGCCACAGGACAGCACACAGTCAACTTAGTGCAATTTAGTGAAGTGCTACTAACATAGTCTTAAGTCGTTTCTATTAACACAAGGTTGAAATTATAAAATATATATGTTTAGGTTAAGGTATTTATCTATGGGCCTATGCAGCCTGAAATAAATGAATTATTATTATTATTATTATTTAGCAGCCGTTTTCGGAGCAGATTCCGCGTACCCCTTCTCTATCAGGCTCTGAATTTGCTTCTCATAGGACTCTTTGACTTCTTCATCTCGATCCAGCTTCTTCTCAATATTGACTAGGCGTCGAAGTGCCTGCCTGTAGTTGTTAGGCAGGGACTCGTTTTCCCTCTTCCATAGGAGCCCCGTCTCGAATTGCCCGCTTGCCAGTCTCTTCGTAGTCTTCTCAAGGGTTTCTAATGCTCTTCTGTCGCTGTCATTTGACGGCAGCTTATTCTGGATCCCAAACGACTCCAGTTGGAAGTGCTCTCGAACAACCTCCTCTATATCTTCTTCGGCGACTGTTCTTTTGCCATGGTGGATGAAGTTCACTATGGCGTTCGAACCTGCTTCACACCCATGCAGCACCCACCCCAAGTTAGTAAGGGAGGCTACTGGCTCCGCCGGCTTGCCCTTCTTCAGTCTTCTGGTTACTATGAGACCCCAATTGTCCTGGCCTATCAGCAGCTTGGGTCTTTCGGAGTTATAGAAGAGTTGGTCTTCAATTGCCTTCAGATGCTGGCAGTTCTTCAAAACTTCCTTGCTTATGCTTTGATCTGACAGCTTCAGGTCGTCAATGGTTCTCGCCTCGATGGTCCTCTTGTCTCTACTGTGAACCCCTCTAATTTTCAACTTGATCTTCTGAGAGTTGTTCTTCCTCAATACCTTCCCACCGACTGTCTCGATTGCAAGAGTCTCTCTCTCCCCTTTGGCCCCAATCTTCTCGGCTATTGATGCATCTAGGAGTGTGACTGTTGACCCCTCATCCAGTAGCGCTAACACGCTCGCTTGACCCTTGGGCCCGTAGAGGTTCACGGGGATGATCTTCAAATAAATCTTCTCTTCTCTCTTGGAGCTGTGGATTGAGGCGACCCTTTCTTCTGGTGCGCCCCCTTTATCATCTTCACTAGGCTTCTTCCCCGCGGACGTTGGCGGCTTCTCTGAGTGCAAGATAGTGTGATGCCATCTCTTGCACAGCTTGCAGACGGGAGCTTTGCAGTTGATTCTTGAATGCTTGAAACGTAAGCATTTGAAACAAATCTTCGCTTTCTTGATCAAGTCCCATTTTTCATCTATGCTGGCTTCTTTGAACTTTCCGCATTCTAATGCAAAATGTTCCTCTTCACAGATCGGACAACTCTTCTTAAATTTCTCTTTTGGCGCCTCTTGCACCGTGTTGACAGGTTCTCTCGTTCCCCTCCTTTGCTCCGCAAGCGCTTCAGGTGGAGCGAAGTCCCCGCACATGTCGGCTTCTATTTCCAAGAAGGCTTCAATGAGTAATAACTCTTGAATTTCTTCATCTCTTCTACTTCTATGGTAGGCGAACCACCGGAACTTCATGGAGGGCGGCATCTTGTCCACTATGGCCTTCATGGTTTCAGGCGAGCTTAGGTAATGCGGCTTCCTTAATGCCTTGATTGTTTCAATGGCATTCTTCACCCTGCTTGCAAACACGCATATATCGCCTGGGTTCTCGCCCACTTTTGACAGGTTCTTCATCTTCTCTAGTTCAGCCAGTGCCAATGCTCCGGGCCTTCCAAATCTTGCTTGCAACCCCTTGATGACTTCTTGCGGGTCTTCGGCGGTGAACAGTAAACTCTGGACGGCTTCTTTGGCTTTCCCCTGGATTGCTCTTCTTAGGCGCGCTAAGTTTTGTGCGTTGCTGAAGGAGGCGGCCGTGTCTTCATATGATCTCTTAAACGCCAACCATTCTTCGCAGGTCCCGCTGAAGTGGGGGAGCTCGAGGTACTTCGGTGTTGTGACGTCGCGTGATCTGTCTGATAGCTTGAGTATGACTTGGGCTAACTCCTGTATATCGCTCTTCTTTTCTTCTGGTTCGAACGGCCTCTGATCCCTGCTAGGCTTGACCCCGCTCTGGATGAACCACTTCTCCACTTCTTGAGATCGCTCGAATAATTCTTCTCCCGCTCCATCTTCTTCTTCTGACTCTGCAGTCACAAGTTCCAACTCGGCTTGAGCTACTCTTGATCGTGCCTCCGCTAGCTCCAGCTCCCTCAAGGCCACTGTCATTCTTGCTTGCGCTTCTGTTCTTCTTCTGTGCGATGAACGGACTGACTGGGTATCTAAGTCGCGGGTCGGCTTCCTTTGGCGAGGTTGATGCAGACTCTCATCTCTTGTTGTTGGCACGCTTCCTTCATAACGACGTGCTTTCACGGCGACGCTTCTATCCGGGTTATGCTGTGTGAGGTAGCTTTCCACCCGGTGTGCCGGATACGATGATTCGACTTGCTCTTCGATGGCGCGGGTCGGGGGCGCGGTGCGGGTTGACGCCCCTGGTCGCTCTTCGTTGGTGCGGGTCGACGGCGCGGCGCGGGTCGGCGCCCCTGCTTGCTCTTCGTTGGTGCGGGTCGACGGCGCGGCGCGGGTCGGCGCCCTTGCTTGCTCTTCATTGGTGCGGGTCGACGGCGCGGCGCGGGTCGGCGCCCCTGCTTGCTCTTCGTTGGTGCGGGTCGACGGCGCGGCGCGGGTCGGCGCCCCTGCTTGTTCTTCGTCGATGCGGGTCGGCGCCCCTGGTCGCTCTTCGACGGCGCGGGTCGGGGGCGCGGTGCGGGTCGGCACCCCTGCTTGCTCTTCAGTTGCGCGGGTCGAGGGCGCGGCGCAGGCTGCTTCCCCCAGTGATGATTCCTTTGCGGCAGCTCGACTGGATTGGTGTGCCCGCAGGCTAGGCGGCGGCGTCCTCCTTGTTAGCGTCGACCGGCTCGCGACTGACGCGCCCGCAGTAGACTCGCTCGCAGTTTCACTGGTTGCACCCGGGCTCCAATCTGCCGACGTAGTACTTTCCTCCGTAGTCTTTGAACGCGCTGATCTTGTAGAAGGCATTTTCCCAGTTTTCTTGAACCCGATCCGACGTTGAAGGACCAAATTGTTGCGCTTGAATATGAATTGCTTGCTGGCGGGATGAATCTGGGAAGGGCCGGTAACCGTTCAGGCGAAATGAAAGCTTCTTCGGAGTGTTACTTCTTCTTTATTATAATACTGCTGGATTCGGAATATCGAACCACCGAAATTGACCTCCTTATATAGGCTGTTCTGACCAATCACAGCCCTGCAAATTTGCGCTCGACACTAATATTTTGCACACGGCACCATTGTGGCCGTTTGTATGGGGAAACTATTTCAGCCAATTTCTGGTGGTAAAATATACCTTATAATGTTACAAACATTTTCAGCGCATGGGTATTAACTTACTCTAGCTAATTACAAAAAACCCTATTACAATATCTAGATTTTAACCCTTAAAAATAGCAAAAAACCCTTGGCGGTCCTCGTTACGGTAAGGTTTCTCAGTACTTAAACTTATGTGCCACATGGTACATGTGGCGCCGCCAAGTGTGTGGAAATAAAATCACAGGAAATTTCTCACTTTATTTGTAGGTACATATAAAAACTTAGTAAATCCTAGATTTTCCTAACTACCATTCTATTTTATTTTATTAAACCCTTAAACTTCTAGGTAAATAAATTACAAAACAAAACTAGCACTTTATTCGATATTTGCCTTAACTACTAACAAGTTTATTCACTTAATTTCTTACAGATCAACCTCTGAAAACTTATTTTAATACATATTCACTTTAAAGTTATAAGAATGCAACTACACCTTATTTACTTTATTGTTTCAGCACATATAGCTTAACAGAATTACATCTAATTGCTAGCGCCCTACTTTAATATTCAAACAAAACGTATTCCACTTAGTTATCGCACGATTATTAATGTACACTACTTACATGCATTACGAAACATATTCACTTAGTAATTTCATGGTTAAAGCTAACACTATTTTACCTTAATAAAACATAGCCACTTAGTACTTTCACTGTTCATAACTAACACTACTTCCTCGTTATCGAAACACTTTAGCAGTTTCACTTAAAGTTCATAGTTCGTCGCTAACAGTAAGTATATCAATCTACTCCTGGTAATGTATTCTCCACATTAGAAAATATTTTAAACCCTACAAATTATTTATTTTTTGATGATTCTTTACAGAATACCATTGCTCTGCTAGACCTATTTGATGCAATCGTGAAGTACACAATATTTTTATTATATTAATATAGTTCAGTGTTTCTATACCGTATCAGGAGCTCGTGGATATGTGAAAGTCAAAGACAAGATACAAAGCTAGGCAAGGGTGAGGCAGAAAGTCAGATAGTCTGACAACTTGACAATTGAACATGCCCTGGCGGTTGGGAGAGTCATGCTCACTTGAATGCCTCGCTGACGGTAGTGCATGTGTGTTGGATCATTCGGTTCCCTTCAAAATGGTTGAGCTTAATGGTGCCGATCCATGCGTCATGTTCGTGAACGGACGCCGTCAGTTGGGACTGGTCATATCTTAGCTGCCTCGGTTACTTTAAATTTTGGTTTAAATTGTTATTATAACTATATTTTTCTCTAGACCTCTTTTAACATGCAAGACTTGTTACATTGTTCTCACATTGTACCCCTAGATTCAACATGAATGATGTAACCTAAATTTGTAAAATATTATTGATTTTAAAAGAGTGTTCAGGTAGTTTCTTGCACGTTTTTCTCCATAGAAAGCTACTGTTTGCAACGAGCTACTTGGCTTTAACTTTCTAACTGACTGATTCTGACAATTCAAACGTAAATAAATGGTTTTGAGTTTGAGTTTGAAACCAGTCTTACCAAGGGGTACTGTGATACCCAGTAACTGGGTTGTGGAGGTCTGGCTGGCAGTCGCCCCATACACTGGTATTCGGCTGCGTCAGGTTAGATTGGTAAACTTCCCCCAACATAGTTGGGCTAGACAGATGATATAATTCCGTATCGCCTAACAAACATAAACCATTACACGCACAATAATTTTCGAAACATTATAACATAAACAACTTCTTACACAAACGACACCACCTGGTCATAGGTGCACCCAAGTGAACCTAGGTCATACAGCCCACTTGTCCACTTAACGAGTCTGAATCAACAACGCTTGCAAGCTAAGGGGTCTGTCCCGACAGCACGATGGATACAAAAATAGTCTAGTAATATTATGGTCATCAAGTAAGCAATCATTATTATTATATTTAGCCCAGTAGGACACTACTGCAGTGCAAAGGCCTCCCTCCAGTTCTTCCATTTGTCTCGACTTTTCGCTATGTCTTGCCAATTCTGAAGGCGACGAAATACGCCTGCGACCTTGAGCGACCAGAGAATCGTATGCGCTGCGTCCAAAACTCTCAGTCTTATTATAAAAGAAGGTTTATCAATAAACCAGGTTTAAACCAGTGAGCCATTTTTTGTATTTCAAACCTCATTCTGACACTGATAAAGTTTTTAATATAAAAACAGGCTCGATGGTTTAAACCTGGTTTAAGGATAAACCTTCTTTTATATTTCGAACCTCATTCTGACACTGATAAAGTTTTAAATATTGTAACAGTTCTGATAATTTACGAGAAATAAAAGGCTATGCAGAATTGTACGTATTGAATTTAATAGCTCTCACACGAAAGTTAAAATGTGATGAGTATCAAAAACAAGTAAGTATAAAAATAAGGACTGACCTAAACGCACTATGGTTAGGCAGTATCCAGGAGGATTATGATCCCCAGCCTGGCCGGCGTACAGGATCAGCCGAAGAGAAGTCTGACGCGATCAGCTCGGGGACGGAGGCCCCCCCAGGCGGTCAGTAGGACCAGCCCTGGGCAGCAAGAGGCACGCGACAGCTCGACTTATCCTAGAAAACCGACTCTCGGTTGCAGACTGGTAGACTTCAGTAAGTAGACTCCAGCAACGTAAGCGTATGAACAATCAGCGTGTTCATTAAACGGCTCCAAGAACTAGACTGCAGCAACGTAAGCGTATGAACAATCAGCGTGTTCAACTAACGGCTCCAAGAACTAGACTCCAGCAACGTATGCGTATGAGCAATCCGCGTGTTTATCCAACGGCTCCGAAATCCAGACTGCAGCAACGTATGCGTATGAGCAATCCGCGTGTTTATCCAACGGCTCCGAAATCCAGACTGCAGCAACGTATGCGTATGAGCAATCCGCGTGTTTATCCAACGGCTCCGAAATCCAGACTGACCCATTTGACAGGTTCCTTTTCTGACCGCTCTTCCAAAATTCATAAAAAATCCAATTATGAATCTTCTTTCTAGAACGGTCAAATCGTTTTTTATATAGCAACGGCCAGACTCAATAATTGTCGAATGCCATTTATTTTTATTTAATAATAGTGCGAATTAGATCTTAAGAAACACACGATAATACAGCGAGTGTTCAGCCGTTTACTATCTAACACAGACAAACAAGCTTACAAGATATACAACATAGAGGTTTTACGTTAGTAGCCGAAAACTTATTTTAGAAGAAATGTTTGCGGTCGTCAATTTGACGACTGTCACTGACAGACATGTCAAAGCAAAACATTATTTATTTTTCAGGTTTGAAAATATTAATTTGATCCAATTATACCGGAATAAATTACAAAGGATGACGACAGGAACAGCATAAAAAAGCGTAAGGGTTTGTAAATATTAAACAATGAATGATAATTATGAAATGAAGATGATACAGGAATACAATTATAACACAGACAAAACCAGCACATATAACTGTGGGTACATTATATATTACTTATAAGATTCCAAGAATCCATACAATAAATATTATAAAATGTAGACATATCGTGCGATGAATGATTTCATGCCTATGAAAAGTAAATATAGTTTTTCGAGTTGAACCGAAACACGAGTTGAACCGAAACACTATATTATCCCCAACGACCCGAGAAAAATTTTTGGCCTAGAACAAAAATTTTGAGAAGGTTAGATATTTCAGCATTCACAAACTTTCATACTTCATTCAAACACACCGACATCTTACGAAATTAAGGTCAAATGAGATTCACATTCAATGATCATCACGCAAACCTAAAGATTCATTAACAATAGGGCTTATTTTTGGAGTTGTAATCCGCTCGCGTTTAAAACCCATTATTAAGATAAAGATTTATATCAAGGGCTAGGCCTAGATCGATTATAATAAGGGCTTAATTGAAGACGAGTTATTAACCGCTCGTGAAGATACCTATGGCTTTCAGAGTGAAGCCATAGATATGGGGAAAAAGATCAAGGGGATAGCCCTTAAATAATATTAATACAGGCTTATTTAAGGCGAGTTATTAGCCGCTCGTAAAGATACACCTATGGCTTTAAGAGTACAGCCATAGATATAATAGAAGATCCATCAACCTCAATAGTTGACGGTGGCTAATTAGTCAGAAATCCATCAACATGCAGACGTTGATGGTGCTAATTAGTCAAAAACTAACAAAGAGTTAGTAAATAAGAAGGTTAGGTAACGTTGTACCCAACAGTACTTCTTAAGTTCTTTAAAAAAGGAGATTAAAATAATCTTATTGGTTTCAGAACCGATGAATGAAGAAAATAAATATCTATAGAGGTTTTATTAGGTCAAGATTAAAAACTCTATAGTAAGAAGAAGGAAGCGATAGACATGAGTAATGAATAAAACCATTTATAAGAAAAGGTAATATATGACAATATAAAAGTCAAAAGAAAAGAAAATAAAAATAGTCATAGAATTCCAGAGAGTGTCATGAAGTGACACTTGAAAAATATAAGTGAGGAAAAATAATATTTAAGAAGCAAGAAGCAAAAACTCAGAAAGTAACTAAGTTATAAAGATTGGAAAAATAAGATTTTAGAAGTAAGAAGCAAAAGCTGAGAGAGTAACAAAGTTATAAAGAGTGGAAAAACTCCGAGAGGCTCAGAGTAACTAGCCTCCAAAAGTTCAAAGGCGACTAGCCTCAAAAAGGTTAGAGTGACTAGCCTCTAAAGGGTCAGAGTGGCCTCAGGAGGGTCAAGGTGACTAGCCTTAAGAGGTCAGGCGAGGGTAGATAAGATTCAAGAGGAAGAGAGTAACAACCCTCTGAGAGGTAAATGAGAGTAAATAAGATTCAAGAGGATAAGAGAGTAACAACCCTCTGAGAGGTAAATGAGGGTAAATAAGATTCAAGAGGATAAGAGAGCGACAACCCTCTGGGAGGGTACATGAATGACTAAGCCCTTTCGAGAGAGGGTCAAGCATGACTAGCCTCTACGAGAGAGGGCCAAGCATGACTAGCCTCTTCAAAAGAGGGCCAAAACTTGACTAGCCTCTTCAAGAGAGGGTCAAGGTGACTAGCCTCCTCAAGAGAGTCAAGCAAGTAATACACCTCACCTAGAGGTTCAAAGAGTAATACGCGCGTAAGAATAAAACGAGTAATAAATAGTGACCGACCTCCGGTAGGATTAAACGTAATACACCTCACCGAGAGGGTTTAAGCCGAGAGTGAAATAAAATATTTTAAAATCGAGCCCACGACATTGAGCCTATTCAATAAAATAAAACATTTATAAAGTACAGTAAATGAAAGACAGTATTTGCTATTTTATTTATTGTTGTTAGCATCTGTATAGTTTATCATCGTGTAGGTATGTTCAAACAACTACAGAATATTGTTCTGAGCTGTCGTAAAGTGTCTCAGTCCCCAACTCAGTAGTGACCACTACGTGGTTTTAAAAACACACCCAAGCGAAGACTGAGTGCAGTTACCATAGGGTAAACGCTGTGGTGTGCACGTGTGTGGGGTGCAGCGTAATGTGGTAAAGTATAGAGTAAAAGTATAGGTGAGAACGACTATAGGGTACTCTCCTAATAGCCGCGTACAGTAAACCAGACCCCAACTTGTAAGTAACCAACGAGTGATTTAAAACTCACAAGCGCAGAATGGGTGCCAATTGCCAGAGGCAAGAGGATTGTGTGTGGGGATGTAGTGTAAGTTTTTGTACAGTATGTAAGTATGTTCAGTACGACGAAGCGGGCTGAGGAGAAAATATTAGTATTTTACACAACAAAACACACACAAAAGAATCTAAGCCAAATCAAAATGTCGAAATAAAGAGTACTAATAGACTAGTAAGATTAGAATTTTGAAGAGGATTTTACACACATAAGAATCTAAGCCAAATTAAGATGTCGAAATAGAGCGTACTAATAAACTAGTAAGATTAGAATTTTGAAGAGGATGAGAGAGCTAGCTTTGATTTCACGATTGGGCGCCAAATGTAACAGTTCTGATAATTTACGAGAAATAAAAGGCTATGCAGAATTGTACGTATTGAATTTAATAGCTCTCACACGAAAGTTAAAATGTGATGAGTATCAAAAACAAGTAAGTATAAAAATAAGGACTGACCTAAACGCACTATGGTTAGGCAGTATCCAGGAGGATTATGATCCCCAGCCTGGCCGGCGTACAGGATCAGCCGAAGAGAAGTCTGACGCGATCATCTCGGGGACGGAGGCCCCCCCAGGCGGTCAGTAGGACCAGCCCTGGGCAGCAAGAGGCACGCGACAGCTCGACTTATCCTAGAAAACCGACTCTCGGTTGCAGACTGGTAGACTTCAGTAAGTAGACTCCAGCAACGTAAGCGTATGAACAATCAGCGTGTTCAACTAACGGCTCCAAGAACTAGACTCCAGCAACGTATGCGTATGAGCAATCCGCGTGTTTATCCAACGGCTCCGAAATCCAGACTGCAGCAACGTATGCGTATGAGCAATCCGCGTGTTTATCCAACGGCTCCGAAATCCAGACTGCAGCAACGTATGCGTATGAGCAATCCGCGTGTTTATCCAACGGCTCCGAAATCCAGACTGACCCATTTGACAGGTTCCTTTTCTGACCGCTCTTCCAAAATTCATAAAAAATCCAATTATGAATCTTCTTTCTAGAACGGTCAAATCGTTTTTTATATAGCAACGGCCAGACTCAATAATTGTCGAATGCCATTCATTTTTATTTAATAATAGTGCGAATTAGATCTTAAGAAACACACGATAATACAGCGAGTGTTCAGCCGTTTACTATCTAACACAGACAAACAAGCTTACAAGATATACAACATAGAGGTTTTACGTTAGTAGCCGAAAACTTATTTTAGAAGAAATGTTTGCGGTCGTCAATTTGACGACTGTCACTGACAGACATGTCAAAGCAAAACATTATTTATTTTTCAGGTTTGAAAATATTAATTTGATCCAATTATACCGGAATAAATTACAAAGGATGACGACAGGAACAGCATAAAAAAGCGTAAGGGTTTGTAAATATTAAACAATGAATGATAATTATGAAATGAAGATGATACAGGAATACAATTATAACACAGACAAAACCAGCACATATAACTGTGGGTACATTATATATTACTTATAAGATTCCAAGAATCCATACAATAAATATTATAAAATGTAGACATATCGTGCGATGAATGATTTCATGCCTATGAAAAGTAAATATAGTTTTTCGAGTTGAACCGAAACACGAGTTGAACCGAAACACTATAATATAAAAACAGGCTCGATGGTTTAAACCTGGTTTAAGGATAAACCTTCTTTTGTAATAAGATTGTCTAAGTTTAGTCGAAAAAATTAAATAAAAGATAGTATTCCTTAACTTAAAAAAAGGCGTATCCTAAAAGATAAATAATAAAATTATCTGTAAGATAGTAAAAGTTTCGTTTAAATATTCTTGGTAGATTTTGTGTGATTACCAATGTTTTGTCCGCATCAGACACGACTTCTCGATTTAATTAAACTATTTAATATGAACTTAATTAAAACTATTCACATACTAAATGATTAAGAGAATGTTCTAGTTTTTTCCAATCATTTACACTGCACATTCCCAAGTGATCCCACCATCTCTTTCGTCGTCTAACGCGGCCCCATCTCGCCGGTTCGGGGCACCAACTTTGGCATTTACGAGCCGAACGACCTCGGCATGCAATATTATGGTCATCAAGTAAGTAATCATTATTATTATATTTAGCCCAGTAGGACACTACTGCAGTGCAAAGACCTCCCTCCAGTTCTTCCATTAGTCTCGACTTTTCGCTATATCTTGCCAATTCTTAAGGAAGCCATCCGAGTCGTCCCACCATCTCTTTCGTCGTCTAACGCGGCCGTCAACGGCGAGCGTTTCGGGACACCAACTTTGGGATTTACGGGCCGAACGACCAGTCCCATTTAAGCTGTCATCATCTACCATCCCTCCTAATATTAGGTTTTCAGGTCACCTCACGTTCACTTCACCTAAGTATTTACAGAATCACGCTGTTGATCCCATATAATTTCAGTCAGTGATCGCCAAAGCCTCTGTATGAACGGTGCTTTATTCAGAGCACCGATTGGCTGACTTCGACCAATACTCTATTATTCAGTGCAAGGAACCACGTGGCCGATAGGAGGTAGAGCGGTGGTAATAATGGTATTTTTAGACTTTATTATTACTGGTTACAAATCAAAATGATTTGTTGGTAGAAAACTTTAACAAATCTATTCTAGTTGACAGACGATTTGTTTTTATGATTTGATTATAATGTCGAAAATTAGGAATAGAAGATGACCTCGACCGAGAAAGATTTTTTTTCTAGTTGGCAGACGATTTGTTTTTGTGATTTAAAATAAAATGTCGAAAATAAGTAATGGATGATGACCAAGTTAGGAAGATTTTTTTGTCGGAAATTCATTTAGTATCTATAGGTATAAAGTCATCGCAACACGTAGTGCTACCATTGATAGTCAAAAAAACATTTTCCTAGTTCAGCGTGCTGTGCTGGTGCTGCTGTTGCGGCTGCAGAAAACCTCAAACGGCGAAAATGAGCCTGTATCCTAAGCGATAATTTTATTTTTAAACCGTATGGGATTGAAACCGTTGAACTCGTGGGGTCCGCATGCTCTTCTACTTTTTAGGGAATTTCCAAAAGGTTGGTTGACACTTTCCGTGGCAATGCCGCCAGTCTCTTGCGCACATTCCCAGATGACCGCAATGTGGAGGAATTTTATGATGAATTATTATTTTTGATTTTTTAGTTTTATAATTAAGAAACACGTTAATAAAAATCCAAGATTTGCACATACGTACATGATTCAAACAATGAATAATCTGAAAATGTGCGCTTTAAAGCTCTAAAGCCTACAAAAAAATTACTGTATGCAGAAGGCATTAGGTCAAAATTGTTTTAAATAACTTACTTCAATTAGATCTTTGCAATGAACTGTGAATTTTGCGCTTTTTAATAAATGAGTGCAACACATACTATTTTCAAATTTACTCAGAATTAAAAGTCGTTGACTTGAAATAAAGTACTTCATATCCCATCGCATTGTCCGTATTCAATCATAGTTATGTAAAATTCAAAAGTTCTATTCTGTAAAACTCTCCTGCGATGAATTTCAATGAAGTTAGCTCGTGGTAAGATGTCAATCCCTAGCAACAGCTGGTCTATATTATAAAAATCTTCCACGCTGAATTTAGATAAGGAAAGCTAGAGGTGAGCTTACTGCACCGATTTTTACAGTAGGTATTAGCCGGCTACCCATGAGTCTGAATGAACAAGCTAAGTGGTTACCGAGGCAATTTGAAAATTACCTGTATTATCCATACTTGAAAATTGATATTTTTCAGTTTAATCGTAGTTGGACCCGATATTCAGAAAATAATGTTTTGCCCAACTTAATAAAACCTTAGATTAGGGGCTGTTTCAATTTAAGCGTTCGGTGCTGGACAGCACACAGGCGGTTGTCTTTTTCCAAACAGTTACCGCACCGAGAGCGTACTGCGGTACGACACCGGTTCCACACACGGACAACGCGGCGACGTCAGTACGCGTTAACTATACTCAACTACAAGTACTTCACGTGTCAACTATATGAAAAATGACAACCTGTCTGTATGTAATCCGACACCCGGACTGTTCCAATACCGCAGCAGTTTCTTTGTCGGAATTACATCTTGGAGGCCAACCAATGAGGTGGTCAGCTGCATAACCGAACTTTCCTGTGGTGGGTTAAAGTCAATTTAAGGCACCCAGGCAGGGCATCGCTAAGAATCTCACGAATTAAACAACATCATTTTTCAATATCCGCCAATATCCCGTTAATCGAATGAAAAACAGAAGTGTGATTTGTTTAATAGTAAAAGTGTGTTAGTAACAACCAGATTACATTTTTCAACTGTTACTGGAAGCTCGTAAGGAAACTTGCGACAATGTTGTACTTACTTGGAACTTTAGTCCATATGCAGTGTAAACGTACAGTGATATGCAAAAGTGTTAAAGAACATCACGTTTAAAAAGATATGAAAATAGTTACGGCGCATAGAACATTACATTTTTTTAAACAGTCATCATTATCATAAGCCGTAAAATTTTCACTGTTGAACAACGGCCTCCCCCATAAGAGGGGGTTTACCATAATCCCCACGCTTGGCAGGCGTCTTGGGGTTCGCAGTGAAGTTGTTGAATACACGGAAGCCGCTGCTGCTCAGCTCCCGAATTTAATAGTAATAATTAGCAATAGTTAAATTCTTTACTTTCGTTACGGTGTCAGTATACAAAGGGTTTTATTAAAAAAGAGATAATAATGACGTAGATAATGTAGTAAAAGCCAATATAGGTAGGTTCTAGATACTAGTCATCACCTCACTCTCCTCATCAATACCTCCAAATAGGCCCAAGGGCATTGATAACACTCAATAATAAAATCGTGGGCTGCATGAAACTCCACAGTCAACTGGTCATATCATTAGATATGGTATTTTCATATATACTGAGATTACGCTACGCTCTAAGAATTTATATTGTGTGGGACTTTGACTCTTTGACACACTGTACAAAGAATCATGGCGAGATCCATACATTCATTTGTATGAAAAATTATGATAATTTAGAGAGTTTAAAATATTTTCCAATGTGAAGAATACATTACCAGGACTAGACTGATGTACTTAGCATGTTTTTAAAAAACCGCATAATTAAAATATTACGAAATGAAAATAACACTTTTTCGTTTCATCTGGATGCCCATTTTGTGTTTATAAGAAAAAAGAAAGTGACAAGCGACGTTAACAGATCTATAAAATTGGCATACAAGTGATGTGACAAGTGTGTGGAAAAAAAATTATCATTATTTGTGATATTATTTCCCATAAAGTCAAAGTCAAAGTCAAATCATTTATTTCAATTAGACCACTTTTGAACGTCATATTGTAAAATTTGAATCTAGTTGAATCTAGTTGCCCAATGGAGTTTCTTGCCCATTCTTCTCCATACGAGACTACAATACAATTGAGAAGAATGGGCAAGAAACTCCATACGTACTCTCTTAAAAAAAATAATGTTTACAATTTGCATTTACTACATTTATACTGCATTTGCATTTAATAAAACGACGCAATTTCAGTGTAAGAACTGCGAAACGGCGCCTGTCAGTGTCACTGTTACTGTCAGTCGCCGTTTCGTTCTGAAATAATGAGTTTTTCGTTAAACTATTCACATTTTTTGCGGGGTTTTAAAAATATTGTAAATGCCTGAAGATACTCTTTAGGTACCCAAGAATGTAAGAATTAGAATTTCAACTTCTCTAAACATCTTAATTTTTTTTTACTAATCCTGCCATGATTCTTTCTAATCTCAACCTATACAGTCCTATGACAGAGAGCGGAGCCTAGTAAGTTAATTAACAGGGTCTCGTTTGGCACCGCTTGGCTACGTAAGCCTAAAAAACGTCATTTAATTTCCTCTATCACCAAACACAATTTATAAAACGTACACTTTGCCATTCACTTTCCAAGAATATCCCAACAAATGCACGTTTTCATATTACGAATGTATGAAATGCTGTCAGCGATATGAAATTTTTAAATCACAATTTTAAACGAAATATTGTAGAGTTTTCGCACCGAGTGTACTTTCAGTGGAACACTACTTGGCACTCTTGCGTTATATGCGTTTTGCATAATACTTAACCATATATTTTAGCACGGAAGTGCTCTGTATATGAAAATATGTCTGGAAAATTTACAAAAAAAAGGCAGGAATATATTTTGTGAAATGTGTTTTTTGCTAAATTAGCTGTCTAAAAGCAGGTGCTTGTTAGGTTAAGAAAGCACGGAGGTATTTTATTTTATTCTGTATGTAAGAAGCCTATGCCTTTGTTTAGGCCCATTTCCTTTCATATATTTAATACTAACACTTTGCCGTGACTTCGTCTGCATGAATTTTCCTAAGGATCTCTAATTTTTCCTAAGTGCCATATAGCCTATAGCATTCAGCAATAACGTAGCATTCTATTGGTGAAACAATTTTTGAAATCAAATGAGGAGTTTCAGAGATTACCCCCTATAAACAAATTTTACCAGTTTATAATATTAAGCACATACAAAAAAGTAAACAGTAAGTACTATCTACAAAAAATTATAATAAGACTCTATTTAGGTCTGACGCTGAGCCGAGCCCAAAATGAATGATTAAATAACACAACACTGCACTCGGAAGAACAGTCAGAATCTATCTTTATAACTAGTAGGCAGAGCCCGAAAGCGCTAACGTATCCATTCCAATTCAAAAACGGAATTCCCTTGCATTTGATTTTTGAATCAGAAAAAAATCCTTTTCTAGTTTTAATATTATGTGCGAAATTGGTATGTATAACATCTTTTTCTTTAAAAAAAAAAACACTATGAAATCCCGTTTCGTAGGTGCGTTTATAAACATTTAAACACACATACAGAAACAACCAGACTCGGAACGACTAATTTTAAAATCCATCGAATTTACGTAAATCTACCTTAGGCCGCATCATCACTTAAGATCAGGTGATTTGCGGTCAAATGCAAGCCTAATAGAATATTAAAAAAAAAAACGTAATGTTTGAACCGCGCGGTCATGCTAAGCCCTCAGTTCTTTAAATTCTCGAAGAAACTTAGCGTACCGTACACAAACAGGAAAACTCCCCACGTCTTATTAAAACTTAACAATGTACACGCTTTCTATATAACCTGTACATATTTAAAGGGTGTCCTATTTACAATTCTAATGTCTGACCGTACTTATCCTGCCTAGGCTGAAAGCCTACCTAATGCAAACCGATCTATTCGGATCTGAAACCGTGCGTTTTAGCCGCATTAGGTACACGAGTCGACGCTTGGCCTATCATTATTCATCTGGTGTCGGGTATCTGATGACGGACGGGAGCTTGATAGCTTTGGTTGTACGCACGGCAAAGGAATGTAACGCCATTAACACTTACAAAAAAAAAAAGGTTTGAACGGTAGTCAAATTTTCTAACAGAGCTTTTTTACCGTCAAATTGGAATATTCCTGGAAGCGCACCAATTTGGCTGTTTGTGTAGGTATGTGAGAAATGTGAACGACACTGGAGAAAATCTTAGAGTGGGACAACGTATTAAAAAAAACAATAATAATTTTGAATCACACCAAAAGTATTCCTCGAAACGCACCAGTCAGGTGCGCTTAGGAAATATAGGAATACTTTAGGAATTAAATTAAAAACATTATAATCTTATTAGGAGTATTTATGATGATTTTTTTAGGAATACTTTAAGTGCGCACCATTGGGTGCGCATCAATGTTGGTGCGCTTTCTAAAATTCCTTACTAATATTGTTAGGTTTTTTTTTATTGTTTTGTTTGTTAGAGGTAGTGTCTGGATGTATTGGTCCGTATGCAAAAATGTATTTATCTGTATCTACTTCTGCGTAGTGTCATAGGAAACAATATGGTTAGATTAAGTGATACTGTCAAAACGAGAACATAGATGACGTTTTCTGTTGTGCACGATGTAAACTAATTTTAAGCTATTTATATCTCTTTCTCTCTAATAAAACAAGAAAGAGACAGATATTAATGAGAGCTGTCAATTAAGTTAATCTAAAATGTTCATACAATAAATATGTAGTTGTCATGTCAGAAGGTAGTGATTTAAACACGGCGAAATTCAAGGAAAAAATAATTTGACATCTCTAACTTAGTTCTTATCCGTCACCGTTCTTTTTTTCTGCTGCCTGGCAGTAGGAGACGTCAATTGTCTTATTTTAGTTTAGTTTTTGAACAAGGGACTCGGCGCCACTCTCTATCTAAAAATAATATGTTTCTTTTTAATTGAGTAGTAGGAGTTCTTTGTGAAAGAGTACATTCAGGGAAGTAGGTACTACTACAATAAGTATTACTGCCCCAAAGGTAAATACAGGCATACAGGCTGAGCCTTTAGCTTTAAATTAATTAATGGAAACCCGATCCAGCCTGTCCCTTTGGTGCCCTCCCCTAGTGACAACCTAAGCCGAGGCTCGTACCCCGCAGGGGGTGCCTTTAGCGTAGTCACTTAGTTTATAAGCTTTTGCCCTGGATGGAGGCCCTAAAAATAATGATTTTTAATCCACCACAGGATAGTCCGGTTAAGCAGTCAACAACCTCATGGTCTCATAGGTTCAACTGCGAGATGCCATTCAGATAAAAAATGAGACATTTCAATTTTTTTCTAGGATAGCTACTTATCTATTATTATTAATATCTTGACGGCAAACAAATTAGTGACTAGATACCTACTTTTATTTACATACTGTTTTTATTTTATGATTGAAATATTTTGCAACCTGTGTTATTTTAATCCAATTTTTTAATTATTATTTTTGACATCATGCTTTTATTATCTATTTTTTTGTTCTATTATTCTTTGTTTTTAATGTAATTGACTTTTATTTTTGCAATTAATTTATGAAAATTTAATAAATTTACCTATGCATTATATTTGTATCTAATTAATTTAATTACATCATGAAAATTATATGATGCAAATGATTGGTTTATGCTCGAATGTAATGTGTGTAACTCAATATGCTGTGCCCTAGCAGGGTCCATAATTGTACTTTTATGTAACATCTCAGAAACACTATGGAATGAAATAAATAAATAAATATCTGCATGGAATGGGTATTGCAGATGTCTACCTAGTCTTGCCATAAATATTGTCAGGTGGATTTTTTTTTTTTATTGCAAATAATATTTATTACTTTTACAGCGTGTTAGTTTAACACATAAACATAAAACAATTTAAAATATAAAAAGCTTATTCGAAGTGGTCTCCATTGGCTGCAATACAGTCCTTTAAACGTTGAGGCCAGTTATCAATAGAAGCACGCACTCCCTCCATGGGAAAATTCTTTACTGCCAATCGTATGGATTGTTTTAGGGACTCCAAATTGTCATGGCGTTTAGAGCAAGCCGTACTCTCTAAAACTGACCATAAATCATAATCCAGCGGATTAAGATCGGGACTAGACGACGGCCAGTCTTCAGCTCTGATGAAGTCCGAAACGATCACTTACAACCATGACTGCGGGGACCAAGCTTTATGACCCGGCGCCGAGTCTTGTTGGTCGGACCATACTTGGTTATTGAACATGGTGTTGTTAAGAGGCTTAACTACCTTCTCAAGAATGGTATCTTGATACACTTGTGCCGATGTTTTGATACCTTTTTCACAAAATTATGGCTCAGTCACTCCTTCATAGCTAACACCCCCACCAATCCATCACTGAAGTCGGATAATGCCCACGTTGCACTCTGTCGACTAATTGGGAAGCTTTCTTAGAGCTATGAGCATAAACACGGTCATTTTGTTTGTTAAAATGTTGCTCAATTGTAAAGATTTTCTCAACCGTAAACAAAATTTTTCTGTGACCTCCCTTTGCGTACCGCTCCAGTAGTTGTTTAGATTTTACCACACTATTATTTTTTAAATTATCGGTTAAAACATGACCAGTGCGTCTCTTATAGGCTGCCTCCTAAGTCATCTTTTAAAATACGCGACATGGTTCTGGGTGCTATCTTCATCTCCCGAGATAAAATCTTTTTCTTTCGGACAGGATTTCTTCGAATTCTTTCCCTTACTGCTTTGACAGCCTTTTTCGGACGAACACTACGTGGACGGCCAGATCTTTTTCTGTCACAAACAGAGGAGGTCTCATTGTACCTATTAATAGCCCGGTATACAAACATTTGACTAATACCAAGCGTATGGAGAGTTTTAAAAATTGCATTTGGCTCCATACCAACTTTGTGTAATGCAATCACAGCGATTCGGTTCTCACCCCACTCCATTTTAATATCGCAAAATATTGTATAATATATCGGCGCCGGTTACCTATCTTAAGGTCGAAAAATATTTGACCGAATTTCATTTCACCTAAAACTTTTAAACTTTTTTTTACTTCATCGAAGTCACGTCTGCCACTGTATCAGTTGACCTATTATCAATTCGCTTTTTTTCGTTGCGCTGACGTTTCATTTGGTCGAAAAACTTTTTACCGAAGTTACACTTAGTCGAAATAACATTTGTTCGAACATTCGTTATACCACTGTTTTAATTACGATATTTCACCAAACGCCTAGAATTAAATAAGTCTGATATTGAGTCAATGATAACCGATCCTCCACCAGCAAAAAAAATACGTCGTTAAAGAAACGAAAAATCAAAAACTTTTGAAAATTAAAGACAATTTGAGTGAAATTAAATATTTGAAAGAGCTTTCAATACGAATGGTTTTATTACACTGGCGTTATAGAGAACTAATTTCAAATTAGTTTCCTACCATTTTGTTTTATTAATTATTTAAATGTAATGGCACTTAATAAAACAGGTGGTCCCAGTAAGAAGCTTGCAAACAAAGATTCTAGCTTCAAGCATGCAGCATGCAAGCAGGCATGCAGCATGCAAACAGGCATGCAGCATTCAAGCAGGCATGCAGCATGCAAACAAGCATACAGCATGCAAGCAAGCATGCAGCGTGCAAACAAGCATGAAACATGCAAGCAGGCATGCAACATGCTCAAGCATTGTTTCTGTCACGGCTCCGGCGCTGCGGGGTCTGGGCGGCCCCACGCGAGCTTATCGTTGCAGATGGTTTTAACGCTCACAACCGCAGCTTCGGCTTGCTGGCCAGCTCTGCCGGCCAGCCTCAGCCACGGCGGCGAGCCTTCAAACCGCCTGCTCCTCAGCTCCTCGCGGGCCGCCCCACCCCTCCGCGCCTACACGTTCTTAAATTACACTCTAGGCGTAGGGCAGTCAAGACTGCGTGAAGTCGGTTTTGCAGCGATTCGTTTCTGTCACAAAATTTTGTAACATATTGACTTTAGACACTATTTTAATTTAATGTTGAAAAATGCTACCAAGTAACCGTCTACATATACAACATTTTACGGAATATTATTTGACCACAAGTCAAATAATATTCCGTAAAATGTTGTTGAAAATATGGCAAATAAATCATTTGGCAAATGAAAATAGTTCAAAAGAGACTTCGGTCTATAGGAAAAAGTTATTTTGTAAATCGGAGAAACATAGTTCGGTAGAATAAAACCTATGGCACATGATACTTCGATGATCTAAAAATATGTCAAATAATGCTTATAGCAAAAAAGACGTCGGTCAATAGTTTTCGGTAAAGTGAAATTCGGACAAAAATAATTCGGAAAAGTGATCGGTTCACATCGGCGCCAAAATTAGAAAACTCAATGAACAATCGTATAAAAATTACAGATTCCAAATTCAAATGCAAAATCTTTCTTATTTTTAATTGTAACAGTATTTATGGCCAGACTAAGTATAGTCATGCGTGTATTCGATTCGTGACGAAAACTTCATGTTTTTGCGTTTTCCCCAGAGCAATATCGTAATGATGTGAGCAGATTATTGGAAGAAAATTACGGCATTAGAAAGATTAAGTCTTGATTTAGAGAAATACAGAGTATAAGTATAAATTTTAATAATAGTTTTTTAAAGCGACGACAATCCCTGCATAGTGTTTTACGAAAATAGACGTCAGAGTTAACTTTCAGGATGAATACAACCATTACAGTATGCCAAAATCTTATGTTTTATTCGTTTTTCCAATAGGACATACAGTGTCAAAGTACAATACTGAGTAAAAATTAAAACCATTTAAAAAAGGTACATAATCGGTTTACTTAAACAATTTTTTTTCACTAGTATTTGAATAAAAACATAACTGGTATATTGATTTTATGAAAATAAAGGTTATGCTTAATATACAGAATATTTTTCAGTCGGTTATTTTAGACAATTAGTTTTAAAAACACTATAAAACCTCGCGCGCAAATGTTTGCCGATTAATTTCAATGATTAGTGCTCATAGTTCTTCTTTTATGCACACAAGCAGACCACTGACCACCTCTTTATCTGTTCTGTGATAGAGACCTTTTTTCTTTTTTTTTTGGCGTTTGGCGGACTCCTACCGGCTAAAACCACCACGGTGTTCCTCGACAGACCTACGGGCGGGGGTACGGGATTCGCTCGCGCATGCACCGCGCCCCCGCTAGGCTATGACCCGCCAATAACGTAAGCGGGTCCTGCCGACCTCGGCGGGCCGCCGCGCCGCGCCGCGCCTCCTACACGGGCCTGATCTGCACGCGTAGCATGACCAGTTAGTTAGTCAGAAAGTTAAAGCTAATTGCTCGTTCCAAAACGTCCACCACCCGACCAGCACGCGTAGCATGACCACGCTATGTCTAGACGGAAGAATAGACATACTGACAGCAAGAATAGTTGCTGTCAGTATGTCTATTCTTCCGTGGACGTTTTGGAACGAGCAATTAGCTTTAACTTTCTGACTAACTAACTGACTCTTTGACAATTCAAAAGTGCCTGCAAATGGTTTAATTGAAATTAAATGCATTTGCACAATGCATTCAATACCGGCACCAAAATGTGTAACTACGTACTGGTGGGTGATTTTAATCTTCCTTGTATTAAATGGAGTTTGAGTGGGCCAACTTTCCTAAAACAAGGTGCCGTTGAAATACAAAATGCAGCCGCACGCTTAGTTAATGATTTATCTTTTTTAGGATTATCACAATATAATATACTGCTTAACCATAAAGGCCACACTCTTGATTTAGCTTTTTCCAACTTACCATTAAAAATAAACGAGTGTCTAATACCCCTTACGAAAACTGACATACCTCATCCAGTATTAACTATTGAAATATCTGACCTTGCAGTATCCCCGCTTCGTGAGTTGTCTGCGCCTAGACGTAACTACCGCAAAGCCGATTTTTATATGTTAAATAATTACTTTGCTGAAATTGACTGGCAGTCAGTTCTAGATACCACTTTAACAAACGAAGCCGTTCACACCTTTTACGAAACAATTAAAATAGGAATTGATAAATATGTGCCTTTTTACCGAAGGACAGGTTCACGTAAATATCCAATTTGGTATAGTAGATCATTAATTAAAATAATTAAAGAAAAAAGTAAAGCACACTCGCGATGGAAACGTTTTGGAAACTTAATTGACTATGATGAATTCACTATGTTACGGGATAGACAGAGACAAGTCCAGGAGATTTGTTTTAATAAACACTTGCGGGAGACGGAACGCAATCTGAAAAATGATCCTAAAAAGTTCTGGGCCTATATTAAAACCATGCGTGGAGGCTCCAATTATCCTAAAATGTTATCTCACAATAACGTTAATTACTCAGAAGGACAAGCAATCTGCGAAGCTTTCAATGATTTTTTCCACAATGTTTTTGGTGAACCTTCAGACTATGACCGAATTAGTTCAACAATAAACATGGATGGGGTGGATCCTTGTTCTGATGTAATTGCCAGTTTACAATTTACTTCGATGACAGTGGAGAAATCGTTGGATGCCTTAAGCGTCGAAAAGGGTCCCGGCTGTGACGGAATACCCCCATTGTTTTGGAAAAGTTGTGCAAAATCTTTGGCATCTCCAATTAGTTTTATTTTTAATCTTTCCTTAAAAGAAGGCACGTTTCCTAATGAATGGAAGAAAGCACTTATTGTTCCAATACATAAAAAAGGTTCGCGAGTAATGATAGAAAATTACAGGGGTATCTCTATACTAAATACTATAGGTAAAGTATTTGAAAAGCTAGTATATAATGCTATCTACCCATATATCCTTAGAGGCATTTCTACCAAACAACACGGTTTCTTAAAAAAACGCTCAACTGTCTCAAATTTGGCTAGCTTTTCAAATTTTGTGCTCGCGAATACAGATAATGGTGGGCAGGTTGACGTGATCTATACGAATTTTGAAAAAGCTTTCGATCGCGTCGATCACGTCATTCTGCTCAGCAAATTGTACAGACTGGGTATACGCGGCGATCTCTTCCGATGGGTCAAATCATATTTGTTTAAAAGGGCACAAGCTGTAGTGATAGGAGGGTATCGATCCAACTTTATTGAAATCCCTAGCGGTGTCCCACAGGGT
Organism: Charanyca ferruginea; assembly: GCA_947361185.1. Classification (NCBI taxonomy): domain Eukaryota; kingdom Metazoa; phylum Arthropoda; class Insecta; order Lepidoptera; family Noctuidae; genus Charanyca; species Charanyca ferruginea. The sequence goes on along the minus strand of OX376077.1, from coordinate 13,557,501 downwards.
TCCCATTTGGGGCCTCTTTTTTATAACGCATATTTATTTGACATTACTGATTCCTTTAAACACTCGGAACACTTGATGTACGCTGATGACAAAAAAAATATTTTTCAAAATAAGATCAATCGATGACTGTAAAGCCCTCCAAGAGGATCTAAACAATTTAAATAACTATTATGCAAAGAACATGATCACAGTAAACGTCACTAAATGTCAAAGTATTAGTTATACACGAAAAAGAAACCCTATAGTTTATTCATACAATTTTAATGGAGTCACTATCAACAAAGTTCAAATAGTCCGAGATTTGGGAGTCTTATTTGATTACAAATTAACTTTCTCAGATCACATAGATTTTGTTAGCACCAAAGCATATAAAAACCTAGGCTTTGTTCTTAGGTCATGTAAGGTGTTTAGTAACATTGAGGCTCTTAAATCGGTATATTTTGCGTATGTGCGCAGCGTCCTAGAATATGCGTGCCCAATCTGGTCCCCCCAATACGTCATTTACAAGACTCAATTAGAACGTATTCAACGTAAATTTATTAATCACCTTAACTATCGCCTGTATAAACCTCCGACAACCTACGAAAATAGTTGTCAGACACACGGTCTCCTGACACTTACTGAAAGGCGTCAGGTGTTGGATATGTGTCTGCTTTACGATATACTCAATGGACGCTTGGATTGCCCGGAGTTGGTCGCACAGATCTTTTTCAACACCCCACTACGCCGCACTCGTCATACGACAATGCTACATGTGCCTCAGCACTCGACTAATTATGCCAAAAATTGTGTACTGACCCGTATTGCTCGAATTTATAACACAGATTTCTCTCAAATAGATATATTTAACTGTACTAAACCAACATTCAAAGCGCAAATAATAAAAACCATAAAACAAAGGCAAATGGTAATCGCCAAGGCTCTGTAATCAACTAAATAAATTACCTATGTTTTATTTTATTCTTATAAACATAATAACAAAACTTTAACTTTAAGTCTAAGTACCTATAAATAGAAATTATATAATCATTAATTTAAAAGGTATTAGTAGTCCGTTCGCATGTTTGATACTTATCCTAGTTAAACAGGGAAACCTATTATTAGCCATACATTACTGTTATATACTATAGTGCTACAAATTGTCTGTATCGCCGTTGGTTACCTAAATAAATAAATAAATGCATTGACTTTGATTGGTGACTATGACTTTGACCAATGCCCAAAATAAATACTCAATTTTAAAATGCCGTTGTGTCTCTCTCTCTCTATCACTTTACGTCAAAGTAGCTGTCACACTACGAGACTTGAAGGCATCTTAAAAATGAGTAGCGTGTGAGTATTAGTCCATGAGTAACGTTAATGAATAAAAGATGAAATGAAAAAAAAATAAGTAAAAATTATTACTGGGACAATACTTTTACTTCTGTATGTCTATTCTGTTACAATCTCCCTCGGTGAACACCTAGGTGAAGTGAGCTGTCATCCGTCCCGCTACTGGTGTGAAAAATCAGTGAAACAGTGGACACTATTACAACCACGAAACAGATAAATACTTAGAATTGGAATGGTAATGCGGGCGTGGCAAGCTCGCCACAATTATGATTCGACAATCAAAACTCGACCGATTCATTCGTACACCGCGTTTAGTGTGCTTCGGACCACTTCGGATAACAAATCTCTGCATTAAAATACCGTATTGTGCAATAATAACTTGCAAGACCAAAAGTCAAACCTCAAATATGAGCTCAACTGTCGATTAGGAGACACAATAGTTAAACATAAACAATGATAATCGCCCAATATTTGGTTTCTGGACAGACGAAGGAGTATAGAGCAAGACACTGGTCTTAATACAAAAAATAATAGGTACTTATAACATTGGAGCGACTTTCCAACTCTTTTTATCTGTTCCGTCATTACAACCACTATAAATAACCTACAACATAACAATATTTGGAATTTTAAAACTCAGTTCAATTTATTTTAGTATCGTGAACGCTGTGACTTTAAATTTATTCACGGCATATATTTTGGACAGCAATACATCTGATACAGTCGACAACGTGCTCCGGATTAATTGTGTATGTCCTGTGGTCGTTTGTATTGAGAATATTTTGCTTGAATGCATTTTACTATGTGGGGTGTTTAATAAAATGTGGGCTTTATCCTAGAATTATGTTTATCAGTCGTGAATTTTAATATAAGACGTGTGGTGCCGGGCACGAATACCACCAGCCCATTTCTACCCGTGGGTGTCGTAGAAGGCGACAGAGGGATATTGACCAGAGGCAGCAGCGTTATTCTTAGTACTATAACACCTTTCAGCGATTGCGACATGCATCGGCCAAGCATGATATTTACGGCTAAACCCTCCCTTGGGGGAGACCTATATCCAGCAGTGGGCGTTTAGGGGGTGACATGATGATGATTTTAATATCATTACAGTCAATGAAACTTGAGTTAAATGTGATTTGGTTGTTGTGTGGTGTGTAAAAATTGTGCCTTGGTTATTGTACTGAAGACCAACAATAAAATTTGCTGGTTAGTTACCCTATCTGTGGTCAACTAACCATGGACTTCGAAGAGACCACGTGGAACTCCCAATCGACAAACAGTATATAAATAAAGGAAAGGATTATCGTGCGGAAGATAAAACACATTTGCTGGATATTTAGTGCTACCATTCCTTAATGAACTTGGATGATAAAAAGTAGGTAGGTATTTATCAAAAGCGTAAAATAATAAACTTTTTTACAAAAAAGACAACCGCCTAGAAAAGTCATAATTATGTTTTCTGTGCTGTTTCTGTTTTATTTTTTAATTATTAGTTTTTTGTCATACTAAAAATATTCGTGATAGCCCAGTGGTAAATAACACGCCTCTCATATATAAAGGTCGAGGGTTCAATTTCCAAAATTTTCCTCTCACAAACAAAAAAACTAACTTTACCTTTTTATAATATTAGCAAGTCTAGAAATAAGAGAAGCCTAGCATTATTTTACAAAGGTGACCTTTTACCTTGAATTTCCCTTTCCACGCGTCACCTGGACTTTGATTTATTTTTATACTTTTGAAAAGAACAAAAGGCTGTCGGACAATATAATTAAACAAGCTATCAGTTTCGTAATTTATACCTGTTTTAATGTTAGGTGAAAAGAGTTTTTTTTTTCATGTCGGTGGATGACTAACTGCCGTTGGCCCACCTAATGTTAAGGGCTGATGATGATGATGTTGATGACGCCAGCACCCGCCGCGATGTCGCTTATGCATATTATTTAGTTTTATTTATGGGTAGTTTTAATGCTGTGCCTTTTCACATAGCGTACAGTCAACAGCAAAAGTAGATGATCAAAATCAGAAATTCAATATTAATTTAATAACACTAATTTATATAATTTATAACTAGTTTATTTATTAAAAGTATGCGATTGTCCCACACATACTTTTGAATCACTTCGACGCCACACGGTTCTGACGCAAACTCCGTACATTAGTATTGAATTTCTAATTTTGATCATCTACTTTTGCTGTTGACTGTACTATACATATCGACTATGTGATGTGTGTCTTTATCAGACTTAACTGCCATAAATAATAATAATAATATGAGGGGACATTTTCACACACGGCCATCTGACCCCAAACTAGGGAGACCCTGTACTATGGGTGTCAGACAGCTGATATACATACACAAATACTTTTTTTTTTTTTGAAATACATACATATGTAGATAAACAACACCCAGACACAAGGCAAACACAAGTGCTCATCACACAAATGTTTACCCTAGGCGGGAATCGAACCCGCAACACGCTGCGCAGCAGTCGATCGCTCAAGCCACTGCGCCAACCGTGTCAGAATGGTCTATTTATGATTTCATAATTGTTGATTTTGACAAGTTTGGTAATCTATATAGGTACTAATATAATGGCGTCATTATGGCTATCCAATGGTCAACCACTGACATGCCATTGAAAGAAATGATATGGAATGGTAGGTACTTAATCTCGTTCAAAATTACAACTGAATGGACTGACTTAATCGGTAATCTGCAAAAATTTTGACAATTCCTTTGGTCAGTGACCTACCATTAGAACGTCATTGTGCAGTCATTGCTTTTAATTTGACCGACCAATGATCGACCATTATGAATTTAGCAGATTACGAACATTTATCAAAATAACAATGGGATCGTCTTGGAATGACGAAATTATAAAAATAGCAGACTTGGCCCCCTGGTGAGAGGCCTACTAACGCTGCGTCTCCCAGTTCGTCGTCGCCACTCGAGAACTTTTCTTTACCATCGGTTATCGGTTCTTCGAGCAATGTGGGCTGATTATTGTCACTTCAAGTTGCATATTCTGAGATCTTCATATTTTGAGATACTGATAAATCTGGATACAATGTCATAACTGACTTTGTTTATTACTAACCTTTGCTGACGTCTTCGTTTGTCTGAACGGTACAGACAGCGTCATCAACTGCTAACCCCCAGTACTCAATATATGAATCCATCCAAATTGCGTTCCGAAATGACCGACAACGTCCGTTGTAACATGCGAAAAAGATTTTCTGGTGAGTGTACGGTATCCATTTATTGTGTTGTACTTCGTAGCACGACCATGAACGCATTCATTATAACTTTTGACGCCGTCTGTACCTATACCAAAAAGCATAACGCTTTGACAATCAGCAATAATGTAGGTATCTATTAGAAAAATATTTTTTTTCGGACCATTATTTGCAGAGATAACCGTTTACAGACAAACAAACAATAGTTTACCCCTTTCTATAATACCTAGTATAGAAAAAGATGTCTCCGTAAAATCTTGTTAATTTTGGGTCCGCAAAATTAATTCTAAGATAACGTAAAACTTACGACAGTTTTAAGATTGTCGTAAACAATGTTGTAATGTTTATGTTGGCAACTTTATTATTGCTAACACTAATGCATTTACGGTCTAATTTCTCTAGAGTAGTAAGGCTACTATTACGTGTTGCCAAGGGCGTCGCCAAGGGGGGGCGGTAGGGGCAGCTGCCCCCCCCCCTAGAGATTCCAAAAGGTTCATGTGCCTTTGACTGTATTTAAAATTCATACTTTTCCTATCCACCAAATATCAATTTGCCCCCCCCTAGGCCATCAGCTGGCGAGTCCTGGCGACGCCCTTGCGTGTTGCAATAGAAATTCTTGACCATTAGTCTTATCTTGGTGCTACTTACTGCTTCAGTTTTCTTGAAATTGAGTAGAAAGAATATCTTGAATTATACAGAAATAATTACCAATAATACCTAATTTCCAATAGAATTATCTGTCATCAGACTTATTGGCATAGTATTCCTACAAATACCTATACCCACTTTCCTATATTTTCCTGCAACTACACTAAATATCATACATTCATTAGATTTTTTACCATAACGTCCAATATTAAAGCATTGTATATTGTGACGAAACTTCGACCACAGGAAATAAAAGGTTTACCCTGGGTTTACCTTAATTTATTATTTATTTATTTTTTTTACCTTAGTTTATTTTAGTTTACCTACGTCAATATATTCCGAATTATTAAACATATTGTCCGTGAGTATTTTTTAAATTGATAAATATTGTTTAGGTACAAACGTCATCAAATATTATAATTAAATGTTGTATTTTCCGTGCATTTATGGTTTTAAGTTGTATTTAAGTCATAACATACGTAATCAGAAATCACGCGATTTTACCTATTATGTTTGCTTAATTTAACACAACAAACATTAACAACAACAACAAACACACAAACATTTAATTTAACAAATGAATTTAACATGAAACGTAATATTTCAAATATAAATAAAAAAAGAAAAAATATACTAGGGGATCCCCGTAAGTAGACGTCAAAATAATTTGACATTTCAAATCTCCTTCACGATAACAATAGCAACAGTCAGTTACGTAACTCACTTGCAGGAGCAATTATCCGCCACTAAGGGAGACCTTAATTCCTTAGAGATGCGCCACACAGTCACATGACATAATTAGTTCCGACGAAATCGTATTAGAGAGACACCCTGAAAGATTACAGCACAAGATACTCGGACTTTCTTTGTGATTAGTCTTCAAATAGATAGGGTACTATGCTAAGATTTTTCTTTGAGGACTTACGCTTGTATTTTGCTTTACATTCTTTGGAGTTGGGTAAGGAGAACTTCTACAAAAAAATCGTACAAAAGAAATATTTTTTTTACATAACTACACGTCTACACTAACACTTACCTCCTTGCTCGTGTAGTCGTAAAAGCGAATTCCTGGGTTCCATGTTAGATATGTAAAATTGAACTAACGCACATCTTATGCATAATGCACTGGTCAGCTGGCGGGCGCTCGAGTGTGTGGGCCTCGACCGCTAACATTGCATGAGTGTGTGCATAGGGATGTAGGACGTACATACGTTTTGCGTTTACTAAGGATAACTATTTTACATAAAAAGACTAGGTTTGGTTTACATTTATTAAATTACGAATGTTGTTTTAGACTTATGATTTAATATTCAAATTGGGGTGTCTGAGGTATTGCGCTTAATCTGGTACACGTTGTATAAATAGTATGATTGAGAATTAATTAATAAATTGATTATTAGGTTATATCATAGTTCCTACGATAAATTAATATTTTACTAAAACAGAGCTTCCTCTCTCCTACTCTATTGCTGTGCCCTATAGGGTCCGTAATAATTCATTATAAGATCGGGAATTCATTGACTATTTGGAAGAGAAGTAGAGGGTTGGATAGTCGGTTCAGGTGATTCTTTAGATTTCTCATTCTTTTATGGACACATTAGAGGTATACCTAGAACAAACATCTCCAACAAGGGATTTCGAAGGGATTTCAACAATTTTATCAGCTCAACACCCTTCTATACAATTTTTAAATAGACTACGTTGGTAGCCAAGCTTGATCCAGCTGAAAATTTCGGCCAAGGCCAAGGTTCAAGCAAGTTTCAGCAAGATTAAAGGATTTGATTAAGTCGTTTGGGCAAAGACAACTAACTCCTTGAGTATTTAGAGGCCATCCTTCACAATTTTGAATTTCAACAAAAATGGGACACAATTTGATTGGTTTTTAAACAAATACGGTCTATCAAGACTAGGCATGTCAAGGTCCCTACCCACCTATTAAATAAAATTGTGCAACACATGTAAAAAACATGCTTTTAATTAAATTGCAGCTTTTATAATTATTAGGCAATAATTATTCTGGTTCGCGAACGTAACAACTTGATAGAAGTTGTAATTATTTAAATTAAACAATTTTAGAGAATTATGTTGAGGAAGAAAAGTAGGTTACTAGGTTTTAAAACTAAACTATTATCTATTTATTTTAACATTGCTATGATATTATGATTGAGGAAGAAAGTCATTGAGACTTGCATTATTAGAAAGTTCCTGGAGAAGCCATGACCACCGTGCTCATAGGTTGGGTACTATAATCCATACTTCCATACTTACTAATACTTACTTTAATATTATAAATGCGAAAGTAGCTCTGTCTGTTACGCTTTCACGATGAAACGGCTGAACCGATTTTGGATAAATTTGGTATGAAGATAGCTTGAACCTTAGGGAAGGACATATGCTACTTTTTAATCCTCGACTTTGTCTGCATGATAAATGACATTCACGCGGACGAAGTCGCGGGCAAAAGCTAGTTTTTGATATTTCTATGTTTTTATTTTCGGCTTTACGTGCTTCTGTCCTTCGGCAAGCACGTAAAGCCATTGGCCCCGGCCTCGCCCAGCTGACATACGTAGATCTTTGACGAAAAAGAGAGACAGTCTGACAACCAGTCTTACCTTTATATTTTCGTTCCGGCGTGGAAAGTCCTCATGAATGTCCTCCGCCCTGGGGCGGGCGGTGGAGGGGTCTGTCAGACTCTTACTGACTATAAACCACCCCGGTGTTCCATCTCACACCTACTTCGGGGATCACGAAAACTGGAGATACTTCCGCAACCTCCGACTGGTGCCGGCCCGCTAGTGTGGACCACTTTTCGGATCAGGGGGGAGTGAGGTGTTAGACTCCCCCCCGGACGTCTAAGAGGGGTGCGCGTGGAACACTTCGCGCCGGCACCTCGGGTCCTGATGTATGTGGGGGGCGACAGACGTCCCCGAATCTGCCGCCCCTGGACCTAACCAGACGACCCACAGGCAGTCAGACAGGCCTTCGCTCCATGTGAAACACTGCTTTTCAGCTGTATCGGGTTAGACTGGAAGTCAAACTCAATATCGTTGGGAAAAGTCTAGGCAGTTGATGACATGTAAAAACACTGTGGCACTCGGAGACTGCCGCGGTAAAGCTATTGCATAGCATTTTATATATATTATATATACATAGGTACACCTACCCCACCCCCCTACCCCCCTAACCCTCCACCCCTACACCCCCCTACCACTCCTACACCCACTACCACACCCCACCCCCCCCACTGTTTCCAAAAACACTACAACATAGAGCTCACAGCGGAGCTGTGTGACTACTCAGGCCCAAATGAGCTAAGGATCTACACTGATGGATCAAAAACCGACCTCGGTACTGGAGTCGGAGTTTTCTCTGAAGACCTAAACATTAAAATTTCCAGACCCCTAGGAATGCTTAACACTGTCTACCAAGCAGAATGTGTAGGCATCATCCAGGCAGCACACGCCATTGAGGCCAGGGAGGTTACGGATACACACATCCGTATACTCTCCGATAGTGCCTCAGTCCTTCAATCCTTAGAGAAAAACCAGATCACGTCGAGACTAATACTAGAATGTCATAATGCACTAGAACGTATTACGGTACAAAACCGCAATACGGTGACACTACAATGGATCAAGGGGCACAGTGGATCACTGGGTAACGATGCGGCTGACGAACTCGCCAGGAGGGGCTCCAGCTCAAAAGCCCTCGGACCCGAACCCATTGTGCCCATTCCGTTTAATCAGCTAAGAAGTTGGGTAAAAGACTAAACACAAACACGAGCGGAGGAATGGTGGACCTCCACACCAGGGTGCAGGCAGTCCAAGGAGGCTATGCCATCCCTAGATATGAAGCTGACCAGGCGCCTTCTGCACCTGGACAGGGATAGCTTGCGACTGGTGTCGGGGACCATCACCGGACACTGCTCACTGAACAAACACTTTCACACCTTAGGCATCACTGATAGTCCTCTGTGCAGAGCCTGCATGGGGGTGGATGAAACGGTGGCACATGTAGTCCTTGAGTGCACTGGCGTCATCCAGATCCGCAGGGAAACCCTTGGAACACCAAACTCCCTTGCGGACGCCCTGAGAAGACTGGGAAGATTGATCTGCTTCTGGAGGGAGGTGGGCTGGTTGGAGTAGTCGGCCGCCATAGCTCACGTACAATGGTCCATATTTAGGGACTAAGTGCGGAAACCAAACCCCCCTAACAATTCAAACTAAACAATCCAGAGAGAAATTAAAAAAATAAAACTTTTTTTTTACAAGTACCGTATAAGTAATTATTTTTCATAATTATGCACTTAGTAAAAAGCTGTTATTTAGACATTACAAACAGACACTTAAATTTTATTTATTTGTACCTCAGGTCTTAAAATAATGACTTTTCACAACCCTGACACATGATAAACTAAATTTTAAACCACGACATTCCTAACAAATTGCTATAAATGAGCCAAACATTCAACCAATCAATACTCAAAACTAACGTCAAATAGTTTGACAAATGCGTCGCAAGCGCATTAATAAACCAGTGAAACTGCATCAATACTGTGCCACTTTTAGTTGATCACTGATGGCTGGGCTATTCAAAAACATTAATTACAGTTCTGGATGAATCAATTGAGGTCGGTCCGGGGTGATAGCGGAACCGAATAAATTAACATTTAGTTAATTTAAATTCCCAGTTCAAGTTGTTGTCTCAATGTTCAATTGATTGGAAACAATGGAAATGTAAGTGTTGACTCGACCAAGCGTAAAATATTCACTTTTTCTGAACTTTGTGATGGTTTGTATTGTTGTACAATTAGCTAACAAAAGTTGGAATTAAAATTAAGAGTATAGTAGTGTACGAGTAGTAGTTCTGTGATTATATTTTTTACTACTGCACCTGTTATGTTCGCTCCTCATCACCCTTGGTTGACTAGTAGAGAATGCCTACGGCATTAAGGCCGCCTTTGTACCTTTGTGCATGAAGTAATAATAAACAAATAAATGAACCAATATATTTTTGGTCATTGGCTCATGAATTGCTAAGATAATATTGAAATGGCAACCCGCAAGACAATTTTAGTTTTGAAAGAAGATATTTTAGTGTCCTATTTTAAAAGCATAATCTTTAGTTAGTTTTGTGGGGGGGGGGGGGGGGTTCCATACGGGGCCCTCCTGTCTTCTCCCTCCCTAAAATCAGCACATAGACACACATCTAAATATATGTATACCTACTGTTTGGCATTTATTCAATTCCTTCTACATTTTCTATTTAACTGTTACTCAATACTTAATATTACAAATGCGAAAGTGAGTTTGCGGGTTTGTTTCTTTGTTACGCTTTCACTACAGAACCGATTTTGATAAATTTTGCTACAGACACATCTGCAATAACGGATGAAGTTGCGGGCAAAAGCTGGTCATTTATATTTCCACTAGCTTTTGCCCGCGACTTCGTCCGCGTATATGTCGGTTATCGCGGACGCAGACGAAGTCGAAGTCGAAGTCGAATAAAAAGTAGCCTATGTCCTTTGTTGGGGTTCACACTTACCCTTTACCAAATTTCACACAAATCGGTTCAGTAGTTTAGGCGTGAAGAAAAGACAGACAGACAGACAGACAGAGTTACTTTCGCATTTATAATATTAGTTAGGATAACAGCTATCACTGGATCCCCACCTTTAGCTAATCATAAATAACATAGCCATTAATTGAACGTGTATTATAATTATGATCGTAACCTATACTGATATCTTATTAAATATGGTCCCAGTGCGGTGACCGAATTTCGTAGAATTTGGGTCTAATTTGAGCTCGATACTATTACATAAGCTGTTCTAAATTAGAATTGAACTATATCATTTAAGTAAACTTTATCGGATGTATCAAGAAAATTACGATTTGGCAGTGTTTTTGTTATATTCGTAATTGTCAGGAAAGTGATTGTATTATAACGGTTTTTTTTTCTGAAAATTGCAGCCATTCCTACGTAGCCGGAGCGTATCAGTAGTTTGATAAATTATGTAAAATGGAAAATCAGCTATCCTAACGCGATCTGCACTTTAGTAGATATTTGTAGATGAAGTCAACGCTTCATCGATTGAGGCAGCAGGAAAATTGCCAGTAATAACAGCCTTAAAAAAATGCATAAACAGGAATTGTAATACTAATACTTCTTCTCCAGCGAAACCTTTTCCGATTGTAACTCTTGAAATCCCCAAAACTTCAGCAACACCAGTAGTACCTATATTTTGTGTTATTTTTTAAATTCAATTAGGTACCTATTGACTTAGGTACATTCTAAAGAATTCATAATTCTAGATTGATTTATAGTAAATTCAAAGAACATTTGTAGTCATTATTATAGCTTTAATTAGTTGATTGATTTGTTAAAATTTCTGTTGTCCTTTTTTAAAAAATGAAATACAATAAAATCTATGATTACACAGAAACTAACTGCAAAATTAACGAAAACCGTGTTTTTAATTTGTGATAATGTATAAAAAAACCGGACAAGTGCGAGTCGGACTCGCCCACCGAGGGTTCCGTACATATTAGTAGGTAGGTACATATCCATACTTATAGACTAATCCATACCTACTATCCATACTTTAATCTACTGAATATTATAAATGCGTTTTTTGCGACATAAACGGCCGTTTCTTTTTTTCACGTTAACATAGAGGGTTGATTTTTTTACAGCATCAAGGAACCGTAGACTTGAGTATATGGTTTTAATTTCAACTCGATACCACCACGCGTTCCTGAGATAAAGGGTCTTGACAGACAGACAGACGGACAACAAAGTGATCCTATAAGGGTTCCGTTTTTTCCTTTTGAGGTACGGAACTCTTAAAATGTGTAAGGCTTGTACTTTGACTGTCACTGGACCTACTACTTTGTCTGATAAAACCAAATTATAAATAAGATAACAGCTGTTCTGGAGGAAACAAGAACGGGATATGAGAAATCAGTAAAAACCCACGGCAAAACCCGATACAGTTACGCTATTTGTGTTAAGAAAAAACAAAATTGGGGATTACCTACCTATTTAATAGAAAACATTTTGACATTATTATTAAGTATTTCTATTCTGTTACAATCTCCCTCGGTGAACACCTAGGCACAGTATGCCTATTCTGTTACAATCTCCCTCGGTGAACACCTAGGTGAAGTGAGCTGTCATCCGTCCCGATGCTCGGGATTTACAAAGCACTACAGTCGGATGACAGCTCACTTCACCAAGGTGTTCACCGAGGGAGATTGCAACAGAATAGCACTGCAGATCATATAATACTAAAGTACTAGGTGAAGTGAGCTGTCATCCGTCCATCTGATCTGTCATTGCGACAGATGACAGCTCACTTCACCTGGGTGTTCACGGAGGGAGATTGTAGCAGAATAGCACTGCTGGACCATAAGTATTAATCAAAGTAATAATAGATACTTGGTTCATTTAATTTAATTCCCCAACTCAATTGATGAGCAGAATTTATTGGAAATTCCAGGTTTTTTCTGACATCAGTTATTTATCGATATCCGTGGTTATTTACGTACCTATGCAGGATGTAAACCAGTTATAACTGGATATGACCATTGACGTCATATACAGTCAAATTAATTATAGAGATGTAGGGATGTAGGTATTGATTAACTGCTAAGTTTGATGCCTACGAAAGTTTGAATGGATATTTTTTTTAATGTTGTTAGTAAATTAATGAGGAGCTCGTGGCTAAGTAAAAGCCCTACAGATTAGTCAAAGGTTAAGCTACGCTTACCGCGGTCGGTCTGTGGATGGGTGACCATCCATTTCATACTGAGTTCCGTCCGTGCCTCGGAAAGCACGTAAAACCGTTGGTCCCTGCTGTCGTTTGTAAATCTTTGTAGTCAGAAGCCAGAAAGTCTGACAACCAGTCTCACCAAGGGGTATCGTGTTATCCAGTAGGTAACTGGGTTGTGGATTGTGGAGCTCCGATAGGCAGTCGCTCCATGTAAAACACTGGTATTCAGCTGCATCCGGTTAGCCTGAAAGTCGACACCAATATAGTTGGGAAACGGCTAGGCAGATGATGATGATAAATAAATAAAAAATAAGTTTATTTCGAGCAACAGGACCCATAGAGACATCATACAATATCAAGAAACAAACAGACCAGCGCTTACCGAGTAACAATGTGCCTACTCTACAACATTGCCAGTTGTACGGGATATCCAGTCTGTTCGTGATCATCTCCAGGACAACGTTGGAATTGCCCCGCACTCTGCGCACCAGGGACGATAATGGAACGATAATGTTGTTCTAGTAAATTAATTAGGTATACCTTTATAGACTTTCAAAATCATCATCATTTCAGCCGACAGACGTCCACTGCTGAACATAGGCCTCCCCCAAAATGGGGGGGGGTTTGACATAATCGCCACGCTTGGCAGGCGGGTTGGCGATCGCAGTATGGTTGTTACAAAGGCACAGAGAACACTGCTGCCCATTCCCTGGTGAGTCCCTTAGTCGCCTCTTACGATACCCACGAGAAGATATGGGATGGTGCTATTCTTTACGTCCGACACCACACGGACTTTTAAAATAAGTGTTGAGAAAGATAAAAAAATCATTCTTTGACAATTACCGTAGAATTTACGGTTTATTTTAAGCACACTATCCTTGCTTAATTTATGGTCTTAAAACAATATTTATACTTAGTTATCCTTTTCTTGCCGTGCGTCAAGCCATGTGGTGCCGATCGCAAATAGCACCACTCCATTTCCACCCGTGTATGTCGTAGAAGGCTTAGAGGGATATTGACCAGAGGATGGGCAGCAGCGTCCTTCTGAGTACCATCACACCTACTGCGATCGCCAACATGCATCGGCCAAGCCGCGATTACGGCTGAAGCCCTTCTCGTGGGAGACCTGTACCCAGCAGTGGGCGTCAAAAGGTTGACGCGATGATGATTATTTTCTTGTACTTCTCATTCAACTATTACTTAAAGTAAACTACAAACACAAGGAGGAGAGGAGGGGAGGGGGGGGGGCGGGGTTTAGTTTACTTTTTAAAGTAAATGGAAAACTACATAGTTACAAATTAATCGATTTTCTCCTTTATCGATAAATTCTCGTTCTCGCTCCGATTCAGGAAACAATGAACACATTGACATTATCGGCATAGGTCTACTTTCAATACAATCTGCCTACCTCGCTTCCTGGTTTACTCACTAGGTATGGTAATATTTAATGCATTTTCAGAACAATACCTTACAGTGAATAAGGAAACTTATATATTGGTGCCCACATAGGCCACCCCAAAAAAAAAATTTTGGGCTCAGTGGGAGAGTTACAGGTGGGTGCCTGTAAAATAATATCCTCTATACTATTAGTAAATTCCAAGAAAATAGAAGAAAATCGTAATATTCCTGTTGTAACTATTCTTCGATGACGTTATCGGTAACACGGTAATGTAATAAATATTTTAATGGCCCACAAATACATTTGTGTTTGATAATTCATCCATGAAACAAGAGAAAATATTGATGCACGTTTTTCAAAAAACCAGCCTAGTATGAGTTAGATTTGCCCACAATGTGTTAGATAGCTATACGTACATGAATCATAATTTAACACTATAAACAAAAGAACACGTTCCTTTGATTTTTACATAAACCCCCTGTGGGTCCCTCCGTGCCTCGAAAAGCACTTAAACCGTTGCTGTCATTCGTAGATCTTTGACAATCGTTATGGGTAGTCAGAAGTCAGAAAATCTGACAACCAGTCTTACCAAGGGGTATCGTATTACCCATTAACTGAGTAACTGGATTGTGGAGGTCAGATAGGCAATCGCTCTATGTAAAATATATCCGATAAGACAAGAAACCGATCCCAACAAACTTGGGAAAAGACTAATCAAATGATTATGATAATGGTGATATCGCTGATAAACAGATTCTGTAAATCTTTTTACGGTTTTTAAGATACAGTTAACAGACCAACGGACTGACAGCGGAGCTTATTAATAGGTTCCTGTGAGCCCTAAAAAAATATCGTCTTTTTTTCGAAAATAGAATGCACAAATTGTCAGCTGCTCGGAACTTAATTCTCCCATCCCCATTTCATCATCGAACGAGCAGAGATACGGCGAAGCATCACTTCTTTATACAGTTGAAGTTCCACAGTCTCGAACCAAGCGCTTTGGTTCCACATTTATATTGCGAACTGCCAGACTGTGGAATTCACTGCCCGCCTCTCTGTTCCCCGATAAGTATAATCTAGAATCTTCAAGGCACGAATGAACCGGTTTATCCTAGACAAGCGTGGCTGCATCATCACTTAAGGTCGAGTAGGTTGCAACCAAACGCAAACCTATTAGAACATAATAAACGAAAGAAAAAAATACGTTTCTAAAGTAGGTGCCCTCGCCAACACATAGATGGCGTTAGTTTATTTCGCCAAATCAATTATCTCCGCTGATAAGGTTTTCTAAGAAAATAGTTGTAAATGAATGCGGAGCTAAGTCCGCTCTCGTACATCTTTCTGTTAGATTCTCACACAATGTGCAAATACATTGGTTTAGCAGGAATTAGTGAGCTCCTATCCCGTCTTATTAGTTAGGGTTACCACTCAGTACATAGAAGAGAATATTACGGTATTAGATTTTTGTACTTCATTATTATTTTCGGCCTGGATTTTCCCACTGCAGGGTAAAAGCCTCCGCTCTCCTTCCAACTCTGTCTATTGAGGGCTATTTGGGACCAGTTTTGTCGAAGGAGTCCAGATCATCCCACCATCTCAGCCTGGACATGTAGCGATGTCGTTTGCCATGCAGAGGGAATTTTCAACCTTGTTATTTTTGTGTTTTGTCCTGTGCGGGCCCATAAATTCTTTTTCTTTCTTTCATTAGTAAGAACAGAAATTCTTTGTAATTAATTACGATTTAGCCAAAAAACTTAAATTTAGAGTTAAATACTTAACATAAGTAATTTAATTTTAACTCAAGGGCGCATATTCGATTTAGCGCAACTTAAAATCTAAACGATTGCTAGGACGACGTAGCAGCATTGACACACACTAGTACTGTACAATGGTCTGTTTGTGTGCATCAGAAAAAAAAATACGCACGAAATAAGCACGAATCATTGAAATTGATCGGCAAACGACAGCGCGCGATGTTTTACAGTGCTTTTTAAAATAATTGTCTATAATAAATGAGTTCGTATAACGGACTGAAAAGTATTCCGTATATTAAGCATAATCTTTATTTTCATAAAATAAATAGGTTAGTTACCTATGTTTTTATTTAAATATTGGTGAAAAAAAATTGTTAAAGTTAACCGATTTTGTACTTATTCAACATTGTTTTTTAATACATAATAGTAATATTTTCCTAATTTGGCTCTGTAGTAGACTTTAAGGCTGTATATTTGTTGGAAAAACCCATAAAACATAATATTTTGGCATACTGTAATGGTTGTATTGGTCCTGAAAGTTAACTCTGATGTCTATTTTCGTAAAACGCTATGAAAGGATTGTCTTCGCTTTAAAAAACCATAATTAAAAATTATACTTTTACTCTGTAGTTCCCTAAATCAAAAACTGTAATTGTCTTTAAATAATCTGCTCACATCATTACGATATTGCTCTGGGCAAGACGCGAAAGCATGAAGTTTTCGTCACGAATCGAATACACGCTCTTAACATGTTTCGTTATAGATAATGTTAAAACTAAGAATAGTGTCCATTAAAAATTGTACACTAGACTTTAGCACTTTCTTAATCTGATATATAATTTATAGAAACACTATGTTCATGTGTTATATGTATAGCACAACATTGACGATATTAGTGGAGAGTTTCTTTCAAAGTTTTATTTGGAAAATGAAAATAAGACATCAAAGTTATTGTTTCAAAAGTTACCCTATATTTAGACTTGCAAACTAAAAGACAAATCTGTAGAATAGGTAGTGTGAGTTTAGTTTCTGTGTTCACTAACAGAATTAGATACCAAGACCCCTATTTTTAAAATGGCTTGCCCTTGGAGAAAATGATTGCGTAGATACCAATTTGTTAACAACTATAAACTTACATTATTGATTAAGAACAACGGATTAACTCACTGTGTTGTCGGGTTCGTCCGAAGGTTTCGATGGCATAAAACCACCTTTCTCAAGGAGTTCCACAGGATGACACACCGACCGTCGCGTTCCTGCGAACACTGCAAAAAAAACACGGTTTGCATAAACCTACGTATTGGTACTTATATTTTTTAATTAAAAACCATTACTTCCAGAAATGACCTCCTACATCCAAACTTACCTTTTTATAATATTAGCATAAATTAAAGCCAAGTCTGGCAACCCTAACAAGATTATCGTTGCTCGCAACACCTTGCGAATCGGAAGCATTTATTTTATTCATGTAGACACCATGTATACGATTGAAATCAGCGTCAAACTGAGATATTTACCCGGTAATACATTTATTATTTGCGTCATTTGAAATAAATCTACTAGCTTTAGATCCCGACTTTGTCCACGTGGAAATCAAATTCTTGCTACAATATTTTAATTGCGAAAGTAACTCAGTCTTTTACGTTTTCAAGACGAAACGGCTGAATCGATTTTGACGAAATTTGGTATGAAGATAGCTTGGACCCTAGGGAAGGATGTAGGCTACTTTTTAAGCCGGAACTTTGTCTGCTTCCGCGAAAACCGACATTCACGCGGACGAAGTCGCGGGCTGAAGCTAGTACCTATACTAATAAGTTTTTTCAAAAAAAAAAGAAAACTGCCTTCAAAAACTAAAAAGTGATAAATAACTTCAGCACAGAACACACATTACTTTATGGATGATATCAATGGTGCTTGACGATTTTTTATCAAAAAGAGCTTAGTTGTTTCGCCACAGCTTCGTACCAACCCAAGATAACATTCTAATAACAATTATTATAAAGAGGAAAAGTTTGTTTGCATATTTTTTTATGTTTTTCGTTGTGAGTTAGCGGTAATCTTTAAAAGCGCAGACCACCCATACAAAACTGTCATTTTTTCCCAATTTTTTTTATTTCTAAAAGAAAAAACGTTCCCCTCACTAGGATTTACTCCTGTGTCGTGGCGTTTACAAACATATAAACTCACATACACAAACAGCCAGACCCGGAACAACTATCTGTAGGCCATACAAATATTCGTTCCGTGCGGGAATCGATCCCGCGACACGCAGCGCAGCAGTCGATCGCTCAACCACTGCGCCAAACGTGTCGTCAACAATTGAATATGAACTTCGTGGTTGTGTAATAAAGTTGAAAATCGATCAAGGTTTGGCGGATTGTCGTAACTTGTCGATGACAAAAAATCTGTTAGAAAGTTACAATATTACTGAGTATCATAGGATGATGGCGCGCCATGGAGGAGGCTTATGTCCAACAGTGGACCAAACTAAGCTGAAGTGATGATGATAGGATGTTTTATTAACCGACTTCAAAAAGGAGGCGGTTATCAATTCGAATGTTTATATATTTTTTTTTTTATGTATGTTCGGGCATAACTCTGTCATATATCGACGGATTTGCAAAATTCTTTTTTTGTTCGAAAGGGGTTTATTCCGAAAAGGTCCCATATAAATTTAATTAAAATTGGTATAGCCCTTTTTGAGTAAATCAACAAATTCTCAAAAAAACTTACTTAGACGACGTTTTAGTTTCTTCAATCACTGGAGGACTTACAATCCCTTTTAAGTGTGTTGCCGTTTCTTAATGGATTTGGGTGTTAAGGCAACACTAAAAAGCGAAAAAAAAAAGTAAAAAAAAAAAAAGAATTCCGCCTTCAAAAACTTAAAAGTGATAAATAACTTTAGCACAGAACACACATTACTTTACTTTCGGAAGTCGGTGGCAATACAAAACAACAAACACAAAGCCACCGCCACCGACTTTTTATTTTTCGCTTTTTAGTGTTGCCTTAACATTCAAATTCAAAAACGGCAACACACTTAAAAGAGATTGTAACTAAGTCCTCCAGTGATTGAAGAAACTAAAACGTCGTCTAAGTAAGTTTTTTTTTGGGAATTTGTTGATTTTCTCAAAAAGGGCTGTACCAATTTGCTGTTTGTAATTTGCACATTTTCAATAACTTGATGTGCTGACCTCTGTGCGAAGCGAGTAGCTATTTCCATAATCGATTCGAATCGAATACGTTCATCTTAGTGCGTTCGTACTAAGCTTTAAAATACTTGAAAATAAACGTGTAGCTAATTCCTTGCCACATTATCGGTAACAAAAACAATACCTACTGAAGTAAATATGAAACAATAGAATGACATAATAATAAATGAAACAATTATTAATGCAATGAATTCAAAATTTTCGGTATGTCATTGTTTTGGGTTTTCACAATAGTGTGATATGCATTGTACAAACCCTTACAAACCCAACAAAACATTCTTTGAATAAACCATAATTGTCATCTTCATTTCATCACAAGCCAGTGGCGGGAAGGCATACAAGCTGAAAGGCCGGGCTCTTCATGCAAGCCGAAAAGCCGAGCTTACACTAATCAACATAATATGAGCTAATCAATAACTCAGCAACTTTCTGTTTTCTTAATCGTAAAATGACTAATGGCACACCCGCGACACTCCATAGAAACGAAACGATATAATTGCCTACACTACTACTAAAATAACAGGCTGTACAGATACGTGCGTGTGTGTGCGTCTACGCGCCGCTCGAACAAAAACGCAGTTCCCAGACCAGTCGTTTGAGTGAGGAACGGTTTCAGAGGGAGGCGGAGGGTGTCGCTAGTGTACGATAGTACTAATATTTATACTGTGCTATTGGGCTTGCCCTAACCTGGACCCGGCAACCCACTGATCACAACCCCTGTGAATTAAAGTTATGTAAATTGTAATTCGTGAGGCTTGGCCACTGGGTTTCTCCTAGTTGTAAACGTCCCTTTTGTATAATGCGTGCCACGAAAGATGAGACTTGACACAGACTTGATTTGACTTGCGCAGTACTCGATGTAAAGGTCTCTTACCTTTAAATCGGCCTCGCTTACCTTTAAAGTGGCACGGACTGTACCTATTGGCCTAGGTTATCCTACTTGATGGATGAAGGAAAATGGAAATTATGATTTTTCTCACTGCTTCGGTTTTCTGGTTTATTTCGATGCAGTAAGTATCCAAGGCAGTTCAATTGTTTCTACGGGATTCGTCGAGCTGTTGATACTGGCTTTCAGGAGCTGTACTGGTTGTGACTGTGACGCGGTCTTGTCCCAATACCCCTATATGGAATAATTTGATATCTATAAATTGCATGACATAGTCGATTTTAGTGTCCGCTGATGACCTACTTCGAAAGTGCGCAATAAATCTTCATGCGGATTTTAGCACCATTAAGATATTTTTATTCAGAATGTGTTCAATACTTCATTAATTCGGTTTCGGTTTAAAGATATTTATTCTCATAAAGAACACAAATAGTTCACTTACAAATACGAGAATATACATAGATCATGCAGTAATTATACTATTTACATAATGACTCCGTGAGTCGATTAATTGTGAAAAAAGAGCCATAACAAATATATATATATAGGGTTCTAGAGACATTAAGTGTACATGTTTTGTTACAAAAATTTTAGATACATAAGCTTTTAACATTGTTTTAAAGATATTTGTACTTTTTACATTAACCATATCATCTGGCAGTTTATTATATAACATCGCTCCTTCATATAAGATGTTTTTCTTCCCGTAATTGGTTCTGGGTGGCCTGAGTTCTAGCTTGTTACGATTTCGGGTGTGGTAACCGTGATTTCTTTTTTTGAAAGTAATTTGTGAGTGTGTTTCCTTCGATATGATTTTTCTAATTAGAATGCAAGTTTTGAATATGTATAGTTGTTGTATGTTGTGTATCTTGGTGTCTTTGTATATTTGTTTAGTTGATGTTAGGTAGTGGTAATTGTATAGAGTTTTGATAAGTTTGTTTTGAATTACTTGAAGGTCATTTATGTACGTTTTAGCAGCACATCCCCAAATTTCTACTAGATACTCCAGGTGAGGTTTCACGAGCGCATTGTATATCATGTGTCTGATTCTATGTGGGATACAACCGGAAAGTCTACGTAATGCCCCAGTGAGTGAAGATATTTTAATTAACTTTACCTTTAACATATTTTTCGCACAGATTTCGATGTTTGACATATGGAGATAGCACGAGTATTGATCACCGCGCTTGCTCCAGGCGATTTGGCGATTTCAGA
Source organism: Charanyca ferruginea (assembly GCA_947361185.1). Classification (NCBI taxonomy): domain Eukaryota; kingdom Metazoa; phylum Arthropoda; class Insecta; order Lepidoptera; family Noctuidae; genus Charanyca; species Charanyca ferruginea. Next base: position 13,536,041 of record OX376077.1, on the reverse strand, counting down.
CTTATATTAACTATTTAGTTATAGTTAGTTTAAGTATAGTTAATAAAGATCATGTTTCCTTACTATATTTTCATCAATGTCAGTGATGTTCAAGATAAACTTACAAAGGACATATGAATTGAAAAAGTCTCATTGATTGCATATAAAGAGTATCACTGCACTCTTAAGCCACACTCTTAGAGGCTTGAGACATTCTTAGAGTGAGAGACAGAGTCTTCAAACTGGCTGACTCATCATCAGCCAGGTATCGAACCCACAATGTCATGCTTAAGAAATCCGTAAATCCTCTCATAAATGAGGCTTTAACCATTGGGCTATCGCGACACGCCAATAAAGACACAACGTATGCGATCTAAACCCCTTTTCATAAAACTTATAACTTTCAACCATATTTTCCAGCTTTACCATGCCAGGTGTTTCCACCATAACATGAAATTATAATGAACGTAGACCATTTGAAATAGACCACATGCAACCTTAAATAAATGCTTGTCCGAGGTTCTAAGGCAGGTCATTTGAACTCTCATAATATATTCAACAGGCAACCGGCATCTGTGCCGATACATAATGCAGCAGCGATGCCACCTGGTGGTTATCGATTGATAACTATACCTACTTATATTTGTTCGTTTGTCTGTAGGAAACAATGGTTTTTTTTTAATTTCGAAGAAGGCTTGCTTTGTTGTGGTTAGTTTGTGTGGGAAACAAGGATAACTTTATTTGTTTTCAGTGCAGTAATTGCAATAATATTCTGTAAAAACTTGCCTCAGTGAATTTAGGTGCCGAAGCCGTGTTGGCGTGGTGGGCACGGTTTCGGCACCTAAATTCACAAGCGGTTGCGGTCGCGAACAGCACCACCCCATTACTACTTGTGCGTGCGTCGTAGAAGGCGACAGAGAGATGAGCAGCAGCGCCCTTTTGAATATAACACCCACTGCGATCGCCAACATGCATCGCCCAATCATGGCGATAACGGCTAAACCCCCCTTGGAGGAGACCTATGCCGAACAGGGGACGTCTAAAGGTTGACATGATGACGAATCTAAATAAAGTGAGCTTACGATGAGATGCAGCCTCACACGATGAAGTTCACCGATTATGTTTTTATAAAATAGCACTGCTGAACGTCTAGATACAGTCCCCAGATTTAAAACCAGGAAAGCTTGGTTACCGAAGTAAAATGATTTTATAAAACATGTATTCAGTTATACATGGACCTCCCTGAGAGATACTTTAAGTATTTTTGAAAACTTGGACAAAATACGATCAGCAGTTTTTGAGATAACAGTTTTGATGAGGTAATGATCCACGAGTGCACTAATTACCTACAATATTTTTGATACTAATAATGAAGCATAAAACTAACGTAACACAATGGTTTGATAATTCGGTTATAGAGGTAATAGTGCGGAACGAAAGCTGCTTTTATGAATGTCGATAAAAAATCTCATTAAGAACTTCGATCCAATTGTGTTTAGTAGTAGTTTCATTTTCTTTCTCTGACAGAGAAAGAAAACTAAAATACATTGGTCTTTGAAATGCTTGAAGATGGAGCAACAAACAGATATTCCAAAACTTTGATTTTGAAAAAAATTGGGAGATATCTTATTTTGCCTTTAGGGCGTTTGTGCACTACAAGGAATTTTACTGTCCGCCAGTCCGATTTTTTACGGTCTGATACAGAGTCTCGTAGATTCAGATTAGGTTAAATTCCAAAATCGGACTGCCGGACAGTAAAATTCCTTGTAGTGCACAAACGCCCTTAGTTCAAGTATTTGGTTCCGAAACCATCTTTTTTGCTGGCAATTTTTAAGTTAACATGAAGTTTTGTAAAACTATCCACTAGATTAAATCAACAATATTTTTTATTCGTTACATGCATTCTTAACATGCGCTCAAGCATGGTGGAGTATGCAAGTATGCATGTTTCACTGGATAAACGTCTATCACGATAGTCTCAACGCATTATATTTATGTTTACTCCGTATTTCTTTAACGTACGCACTACGACATATCAAGCCAGGCAATTCCAGTATAAACTGACCTCTTGCTGTATGGAAAGTCTACACGGTACGGGCTCAGCTGGTACTGGAAGCTACAGTTTAATATTTCGTCGCGTGAAGGTGTTTATTTATGACAAATAATTGAGAATCACATTTAATTTGCTTACTCAGACTGTTTTATAGATTCATATTCTCAAAATCAGAGTCGATTGTTCTGAGAAATTTTAAAGTTCAAGGACCAACTCGAGACCTTACCTCCTGATCTTCTTTTTGTCTCACTGTACTAGTTTATAATTTATGCGCATAGCTCATCTCATGATCAAAATACCACCTCAGACATGAACCTAAATGGGTCCCATAAATTATCAAAAAAAAGTTTTTGTCGAAACTACAGCTATCTCAGCTGATTTTAAAATTGGCATCGTTTTTTAGCCTAGTTAGCCTAGTCTAACACTAGGTTTTAATTTAATTACTAAAAGTAGAGGAAACCCCACGACCTTATAAAGGTGGCTAGAACGAGTTGGATGTGTAAAGTGAAAAACTAAGTAATTTAGAGCAAATTAAGAGAGGCCTATGGCCAGTACAGTGGTCTGGTTATGTAATTGGTTGACGTTCATAGGAATGCTCGATTTTACATTTACACAGGCTGATTATATCTGTCTAATTGATGAATTCCGTACATGACCATTGAAAAAAAAATCGTTACCATACACGAACTACCAAATATGCTTACAAAAAAACAACAAACAAAACAACAAATTGTTTACTTAAATTGCAACATAAGCTCAACTGTCCAATTAAGAGACACAATAGTCAAACAATGACAACATGACTCCAGGAGGCATGTCAACAGTCAAGGGGCACGGTCAAAATGTATGGAAAAGATAACAATAATCGACGAAAAGGCTTTTTTATATATTCTAATAGGCTTGCGTTTGACCGCAACCTAAGGCAATGCTATGATGATGCAACTTAAGATGAAATACGCTACGCTTGCCTAGAATGAACCGGTTAACTCGTGCCTTGCAGATACCCAGATTATACTTATCATGGAACAGAGAGGCGGGCAGTGAATTCCAGTCTGGCAGTTCGCACAATAAATGTGGAATCGAAGCGCTACGGTAGTGCGTTGACGCATTAGGATCATGAAAAAAAATGTGGTGCCGACCGCAAATAACACCACCCCATTTCTACCCGTGGGTGTCGTAAAAGGCGACAGAGGGATATTAACAGAGGATGAGCAGCAGCGTCCTTCTGAGTACCATAACACCTACTGCGATCGTCAACATGCAATGGCCAAGCATGGTGATTAAGGCTAAACTCCCCCTTGGGGGAGAACTATGCCCAGCAGTAGACGTTATAATAATAATAATAATATGTGGGGACATTTTCACACATGGCCATCTGACCCCATACTAGGGAGACCCTGTACTATGGGTGTCATACAGCTGATATACATACACAAATAAATTAAAATATATACATATGTAGATAAACAACACCCAGACACAAGGCAAACACAAGTGCTCTTCACACAAATATTTACCCTGGGCGGGAATCGAACCCACAACACGCTGCGCATCAGTCGATCGCTCAGCCATTGCGCCAACCGTATCTTCCGTTCCAGACATGATGATGATGAAAAAATTGTGTCACGACGTCTGTGTTTAACAAAACTCAAAAGAAAAACAAGTGCAGTCACAGCAAAAGCCTATATAATAATTACTACAATGATAGGGCATCGTTAGGTGAATGCAATTTGTAGTGACACGGAACGAACAAACTGGGTCACTGGACAGGACATCTGTCGATGAAATCCGTCGAGTACCTATAAATATCGATAACGCGTGTCCCATCACTTTAATTTTGAATGCGTTTAAAGTTATTCTTTTTAAAGACGGTTTTTATTTTAATACGGTTGAATTTTCATAACTTTTTGTAAAGGATTGGCATTGTACTGTATTAATGTCGATTACAGAATACACTGAAACAGGAATACGGGTAATGTACACATCACATAGTGGAGGTATACCCCAGGATAGTCCACGAAATTATTATTATTATACTTTTTAATTGTCCTCAAGTTGTATTGTGATAAAAAAATATTCGCGGGAGTAACAACATGCTGCGCTGCGTGTCGCGGGTTCTATATCCGCATGGAACATTAAATTTGTATGGCCTACAGATACTTGTTCCGGGTCTGGCTGTTTGTGTATGTGAGTTTATATGTTTGTAAACGCACCCAGGATACACAGTTATCTTCTTTTACACCTGTTTATCATCATCATCAGCCTGAAGACGTCCACTGCTGAACTCCACGTCGTCCACTGGTTACGAGGTCTCCCCCATAAAGAGAGGGGTTACCATAATCCCCACGCTTGGCTGGCCTCTTGGGGATAGCAGTGAAGTTGTTACACACGGAGGCCGCTGCTGACCGACTTCCGGATTTACACATTTGATTTGATTTGATTTTTTTCTTTTTACACCTGTTACTTACTCTATAAAAAAGCTTTTTACAAAAAGTTTCGAAATTCAGTGGCTTTGTTCTGTTTGTTGTTTTGTATTGCCACCGACTTCCGAAACTAAAGTCAATGTGTGTTCTGTGCTAAAGTTATTTTTCACTTTTTAGTTTTTGAAGGCGGTTGTCTTTTTTGTAAAAAGCTTTTTATTTTCCGCTTTTTAGTACCTCCTTCTCATCCAAATCTATTAAGAAGAGATTGAAAGTTAACTACTACAAAGATTGATGAAACTAAAACGTCGTCTATGTAAATTTTTTGTATATTTGTTGATTTTTCAAAAAGTGCTGAATCAATTTCGATAAAATTTGTATAGGACCACCCCTGAAGCATACCCTACCCTATCCATTAAAAAAAAGAATTTTCAAAATCGGTTTTCGTTTGCCGGAGAAATCGCGTAACAAATCGCGCACATACTTAATGCAAATTTAAGACTTGTACGGTTTTCTCATGGATGCCATTGTCAGAACTGGATCAAATTAAAATGGGACCACACGGGAAGCACTAGCTTTCAAATATAAAAAGAATTATCAAAATCGATTCACCCAGTCCAAAGAAATCAGGTAACAAACATAAAAAAAAAACCTGCGAATTGATAACCTCCTCCCTTTTTTGAAGTCGGTTGAAAATAATTATTTTGATGAAAATGCGATTGTAATCCAGGTGTTTGGTAGATGATAACATTAATTTTTAAGAATAAATATTTTTTTAATTAAAAAAAACCCTACACTACGAATTTATGCTTTACCGTGGGTGCGTTTACAAACATGTAAATTCATAAAAACTAGAACAAGTAGCTGTAGGCCATACAAATATTTGTTCCGTTCAGGAATCAAACCAGAAGCTCAGCAGTCAATCGCTCAGCCACTAGCAGAACATGAGAGAAATTAGGATGACTCTTAACCATATCGCGTAGCTCTCATCTTAAGATTATTCTGTAAATTACCTTAAAAACTATTCCGTAAAAGAAAATTAAAATAAGGTAGGTAGGTACATAAAGAAAAAAAATTTCACAAAAATTACAACCGACTCCTTCTTATTTCGCAAATCGGGTTTGGTTCGGTTTGTATTGTCATCGATTTCCGAAATTAAAGTAATTTTTAATTTTTTCGTTTTTGAAGGTAACATTTTTATTTTCGGATTTTAGTGCCTACTTCTTAACATCCAAATTAATTACGGAACGGTTATACTAAGCAAATTAAGTCATCCCTTAATTTTCCACCCTTAGACCTGTATTTTCATATGGAAAAAGGGAAGGAAAGGGAAAGGGAAAAGTGTAGAATTGAGAACAATCCTCCTTTTAGTGATTAAAAATACTAAGTACTGCAAGGTTATTGTAAAAAACAATAGTTAAGTAAAAAAGAGTATGAACACAAAATAAGTACAGCTATTGAATGTTATCACAAAATGCGGAAGAAACTATCCAATTATTTTCTGTTTGTAAGTGAGTCATCATAAACCAATGAAAAAATTCGCATATCACTCAAATAATGTGCATTCATCTAATATCAATGTTGGTGTTAGAAAGAGACACACCACCAACATTTGATCAATCGTTTGACAAATTAACTGCACTCTCCCTTCACAATCGCTTTGAGGTTTTTGATTACGTCGTGTAGCATCGTTTACATTGCACCTTTTGTTTGGAATAAAAAAACAAAATTCAGGTTTTATAAGGCATTGGTTTTGATACAAATCGACGCGCAATTTCCTTGTTTCAAATGGAGAGTCTGGTTGATATACACACGGGGCTTTCCAAGAAGGAGCGCACACATGCATGACCAATGTTCGCTCACTCACACACGCGCGTAGCTTGCATCTGTCAGACTCAGCGCGCGCGCACGGCAACTACGCAGTGTTCGCCGTGACTTCCTCTGTTGATGAACTAGAAAACGTTTTCTTTTACGTTTTTATTCGTTTAAACTGATATATTTAAGTGTTTTATTGGATTTTCTTGCATCACAACATTAGGTAAGTGTTCATGACTTGTGTTTCTCGTATTTTTACACACGTTTAATGTGAATGGTGTTTCATTCAGTTGCTGTAGTTTTAAATGGTTTATTCCTGTGGTATCGCCAGTTTCGTGTCTAATGTCACTTGCAGAGAGTGTTTTTTGTCCTTCAGTGAAATAAAGTGGTTTTACTAGTGATGTTCTTTCAATTTACAATATTTTTTACAGTTCGATTAAACACGGGCTGGTTTATTTTGGTACCCGGCACTTTTTTTAAAACCGGCTAGTGTGAGTCGGTTTCGCATAAAAAACGTTGAAAAAAAACACGTTTATTGCATGACCCCCTTCTATACTAATATTATAAAGCTGAAGAGTTTGTTTGTTTGTTTGTTTGGTTGGTTGAACGAGCTAATCTCAGGATATACTGGTTAGAATTGAAAAAATATTTTTGTGTTGGATAGTCCATTTACCGAGGAAGGCTATAGGCCCATGCGAAGCCGGGTCGGGTCGCTAGTTAATTACCTATATACTTTATACTAGCTGATGCCCGCGACTTCGTCCGCGTGATTGTCGGTTATTAGCAGGGTTTTTTTTGCTGACCACATTTTTTTTTTTAAATAGTAAATTACTCCTACATTACATGATCTATCTGCCAGAGAGTACCGTCAAAATCCAAAAGTCCAGCCGTTTATTGATTTATTTAAACCTGACTTCACAGCTGACATATGTTTCATTCACACAGAGATTAATCGGAAGAGAGACAGACAAAAAGTTTAAAAATTGCTCTACCGTAATATACTTGCATATGCATTTAGTAAACTGTTTTTTTGACATTATGAACAGACACTTCTATTATATTTATTTGTATAGAAGTATAGATTTTATGTTTATTATTTGTGAGACCACAGTAACACACTGTGATTTTGACAATTTCAAGTGACAGACAGACAACGGGTCTTAGGAATAAGGTCCCGTTTGCCACACTTTGTGTACAAAGGTCAGCACATCAAGATACCCACCCCAATCTTTTCTTAAGTTTTTCAATTTTATTACAAAACGATAAGGTTCATATTCAATTGGTAAACTTTGACAATTTAGGATAGCTTGATGTGCTGGCGTCTGTAGGTACCTACGGAACCTTGAAAACCGTCAAACGTCAAATTATTCCGTTATAATGAAAACATGATTATGAATTATGATATTATTGAGGAACGATTAAGCAATACAGGAATTGGATAGTTGTATAAGTACCTATTTAGTTTGCGGTAACTGTTTCGAAACGACTTAATTATAGTAGGTACTTAATTAATTACAATTTAGTGATAACTGACTAATGATTTGTTTCATAAAAGGTGATTAGAAATAGAATAACAAAATGTTTTGTTGCTACTCTAAAAAATAAATAAGTATGTATTTTTATTTACTTATACCGACTTAGACGACACTAGCGCTAGCTGTTTTATCAAACCATAAGGAATCACTAAGGTATAAGGTAACTTATGGTTCAATAAGGAAGAAAATACTGGCTACTTTGTAATCCGCGATAACCGACATAAATTACGGGGGTAAGGTCGCAGGCAAAAGCGAGCTAAAAAAAATTTATAAACCTAAATCCCATCCAAAGAATTAATTAAAATAATAATTAACCATGTTGTTAAAACCCGTGGTTATTTACGCTAGGTATAAGAAAACAATATTACTTTTCAATATAATACTCAACTACAAGGAAATGGTTATTGCTAACTTATTTAGGCAAATATTGCTGTGGATTACGCACGAAATTGACCATACTTTGCTTATAAATATTAATGATTAATTTACTCATAATAAGGATGTTTTGACATCTCATCACTCACTCTTTCATCAATGTGAACTATACTCCATTTATAATAGCATTAAAAAAAGAGGCTCATAGAAGCAGGAATGCAAAATATTTTATTTCAAAGATAAGTTAAAACAATTTCAATTAAACTTATTTTAACATAATTTTGATAAATAGATCTAAGATAGTACTAAATATGGACGTATAATAATATAAACAGAATAAAAGTCTCATAAAGATTAGGTAACTTTTTGTAGAATTACAGTGAAACGAATAACGTTCCGGGTATTGTTTGTCCCTGCTTCAGTTAGGTTTTTAGCATTGACACTGTAATTTTAAATTGAAATTAAATTATGCAAATAAATGAAAGCTACATAATTTTAGAAAATAAATTATTAGAATAGTTACAAATACGCGCGACAGCTACTGTAAAAATAGATTATAATAATTTCGGTGTCTATCGTAACTTAACATGTTTATTGTACTTTTGTTGCAAAGTGTGCATTAAAAATAACCTTTTTTAACTTCTGTCTAATGCTATTGTAAATGGAGTATAAATTGAATTAGTTTTCTACGTCAAAAGTTACAAGGGACAATGAGATAAATAACTGAGTACTCATCCGTAAAATGGCGGCTCGGTTGGGCGCTAACAAGCGACTTTTGCAGATTTTATACTGAGAATCATGTCGAAATGTGTAGTGTAAATGATTTGAAAAAAATATATGTTAAACTAGAACATTCTCATAATCATTTAGTATGTGAATATTTTTGATTAAGTTCATAATAAATAGTTTAATTAAATCGTGAACTTGTGTCTGACGCGGACAAAACATTGATAATCACACATTTACCAGGTATATTTAAACGAAACTTTCACTATCTTACAGACAATTTGATTATCTATCTTTTAGTATACGCTTTTTTTTAAGTTAAAGAATACTATCTTTTATTTATTTTTTTCGACTAAACTTTGAGAGTTTTGGACGCAGCACATACCATTCTCTGGTCGCTCAAGGGCGCCGGCGTAGAATTTAAACTATAAAAACAAATAAAAAACAACATAAAAATATTGTCGACTCGCAGTGTGAAACATGACTGATAGTACCTACCTATCTATTACCTACTCGTAAAATGCAAATGTAGGTACCACCTGTACCCTGTTCACAATAAGATTAGACATAAACACAAACCTTTTTTACAGTCCCTTCAACCGATTTTGACTTCTATTCCGTAGGCTTAAGAATGACATTAGAGGCAAAAAAAGTGGTTACAATACAACTGTTTACTGCAGTTGCCATTTGTCATGCTACCAACGCAATAGAAGTCAAAATCGGTTGAACAGACTGTAAAAAAGGTTTGAGTAAATGTCTAATCTTATTGTGAACAGGGTATAGTAGTTCTAAATGACTGGCCTTCCAATATTCTAGAAATAAATGACTTTTAAATTTTTTTAAAACAAAACCTGCGCAGAAAGTCACATTTACTAATTATTAAAAAAAAAGCTGTTGTTTACATTAAACGTATGGATAGTGACAGCTACCTGTCAAATTCATGGAACACTCGATAGTAGTGACATCTGAAAGGAACAAGTGGCAGATTTTAACGATTATGTCCCTTTAACGCTTTGGTGTTTAAAAAACTGGTGAAAAGAAACGACGCGGTCAAAATGCCAGGAACACGTTTAAGGCTATACTCATACACACACCACACATACACAATATAATGATGGCTTTCGTCGTTAAATTTTAAAGATAACTGATATTTTTGGTACCATAATCAGTAGAAAATTCAGGGCTTAAAGTTAACACAACTTTAAGGGGCATCGTCATAATAATTATACAGTCGTCAGTGATGACTTGATACATTGGATTGATTCACATGATTTTTGCTTGCCAAGACACGAGCGCGCGGAGTAAACAAATCGTAAATTAGATCAATTTAAAAAGAAATTGAAATATGTAGGTATCTACTCGTTTCGCATATAATAGGTATGTGCCTATTTTAAAAGTTTTTTTATTAATGTCTTTGGTTAACAATAGCTGTGCTTGTCAGAAAAAAATTAACCATCGTCTATGTATTACCAATTCAAAAATCGAATACTTTCAAGTTCGCGCGGTTGCGCTCTCTAGTGTAAAATCTTCCGTACCCGTGACGTAATGACTATGGATTGCATATTTTTATGACCCTTTATTGGGGAATAACATCCTCTAATCTGAATGATTCAATACTAATACAAATTATCTAATCATTGTAAAGGGGACTGTACCGATAGCGTGTTCCATTGCGTATCATTTGACGGCAAACTGATCAACTACCAGTTTTAGATATTAACCGCCACAGTCATGTAAAAACTGGCCAAGTGCGAGTCGGACTCGCGCACATTAAACATGGAGCAATAAAACAGCAAAAAATCACGTTTGTTGTATGGGAGCCCCCTTAAATATTAATTTTATTTTGTTTTTAGTATTTGTTGTTATAGCGGCAACAGAAATACATAATTTGTGAAAATTTCAACTGTCTAGCTATAGCGGTTCTTGATACACAGCCTGGTGACAGACGGACGGACGGACAGACAGCGAAGTCTTAGTAATAGGGTTCTGTTTTTACCCTTTGGGTACGTAACGTAACGTAACGTAACCCTAAAAATTATAAACCAAAATGTGCCCAGCACGCCACGGTCACAAATATATGACAGGCATGACAGACGAATTACTAATCTATGGTATTACGTTTAGAAACATACTTCCATAGAGATAGTACCTACTTAATTCGTAGCTTGGCGCTGAGAGCATGCGGTTTTTGTTCTTTTTGACTTGGCGGTCTATTGTATGTATTAACCTATTGGTTAATACATACCCTATTTACAAACTGTCCAACTGCTAAGCATGGGATTCGATTACTAGGTCGGGCACAATCTTATTTAGTTTTTCCATTAACAATTTCTCAATTCGGTCAGTTCTATAAAATTCAAACAACAACTCGCATCTCACATCGCTATTCACTCTCACTTCGCATAAGGTTCAAAATGACCTTAATATATTTGACACTTTGAGTCGGGTTCGAGTGCGAAGTGAGCGTCGAAGTGACAGGGAAATTACCTTACAGAATGCCACTTCTTACGTCATCTCATACTTTATCTGTCAAAATCTCCCTGTCAAATTTACATCAACTCGCTGACACGCTCGCAAGGGTGGCGCTAGTGTAAATTCGAATTATCAAACGAGTTTTTAAAATGCCAATCAAGAAACTCACAGCGGATTCAGATTCGTAGTTTAGAATGAGGTCTTACAGAATCACACCCCAGTTCGGCGTTTGAAAGTTGGCGGTGTGCCTCGAAAAGTACGTAAAACAGTTGGTTTCGGATGTCATTCCTAGATCTTTGACAGTCGTTACAAGTAGTCCAAAAGGCAGCAACCAGTCTTACCCAGGTGTATCATCAGTAACTGAGTTGTGGAGGTCAGATAGGCAGTCGCTCCATCTAAAACAGATGATATGCCAAGAACCGTCCATACCTTCGAAAGCACGTTAAGCTGTTGCTTCCGGCTGTCATTCGTAGATCTTTGACAGTCGTGTGGGGTGGTCAGAAGCCAGAAAGCCTGACAACCAGTCTTACCAAGGGGTATCGTGACCTAGTAACTGAGTTGTGGAGGTCCATGCATTGTACTGGTATTCAGCTGCATGCGGTCAGACTGGAAGTTAGACACATAGTTTGGAAAAGGCAAGGCAGATGATCACTTTCGGGGTATCCTGTTACCCAGTACCTAACTGGGTTGTGGAGGTCCAATAGGCAGTCGCTCCATGCAAAACACTGGTATTCTCCTGCATCCAGTTAGACTTGAAGCCGACCCTAACATAATTAAGAAAAGGCTATGCATATGATGATTATATCTCCAAAAGTTTGTCAAAACTCCTAGACTACTTTTGAATGGAGCGTTTGTACAGTGTCGGTACGGACCTAATACTACAAGAATAAATTCACAACACCACGCCTGCTTCAAAAAAAGAAGTTTGTTTACATAGATTACGAATTTATCGATAAGGAAAATATATCTGTTTATATTCAATCAGATAAGCCAGTGTACACAAAATTTCTGTTATTATTTATAACTGACTTAAGAAAGGAAGGTTACTATAACATTTTCCTTAAATGACACACTTTTACGTCATATTAATGAAACTAAGGCTGGTTTTACGCGCAAACTCGTCATTTACCTAGTAAAACAGGAAGGATTGAGGAAAAGGTTGAATTAAACTAAAAGTGATTTGAATGGTCATTTTGAACAGATGGCCTTCGAGTTTGTATCTAGCAAGCAACTTCAAATGTTACTGAACATGTGTCATCCCCCTAACGGATTGAGGAAAAAGATTTAGAAAAAGATGTTTGTGTGTTGTAATCTACTGTTTCTGGCATAAATCATGTTCTACCTGAAGGTGAATTCTAGTAATTAAAAACGATCAAAATCTAGTTGCATTTTCATCCCAGTCACAGTCAATATTACTGAAATGAGATTGCTTAATTTTGATTGGATAATATAAAAAGACCGGACAAGACAGTGCGAGTCGGACTCGCCCACCGACGGTTCCGTTCAAATTCCGTGATTTGGTCATTCATACAATTATGACTGCGCATACCTCGATGACTGATTACGTACTTTATATAAAGACCATATTTTTATGATTTAATTACGAATTTAGACTTAGACTTGTTTTTAGACTTTTCTCTGTACTTGTAGTATAAGACAATATTACTTGCCTTATAGTTCTAGGTCAACGGGAAGTACCCTATAAATTTTGATTCCCTTGTGTGTCGAAATATACGTTTTTTGCGGCATAAACGGCCGTATCTTTTTTTCACGTTAACTTAGAAGTTAGATTTTTTCACAACTTCAAGGGACTCTACAGTCCCTTGAAGCTGAGTATATGGTTTTAATTTCAACTGAATACGTCAACGCGTTCCCGAGATAAAGGGTCTTGCCAGACAGAACGACTCACAGACAGCCAGACGGACAACAAAGTGATTCTATAAGGGTTCCGTTTATCGAATTTGGTAATTTTTCTAATTTACCTACATTTTGAATCGCGACTGAGATTAGAATGCGAACCACCTTTGTACGTTTATGCATGAAGTATAAATAAATAAACATTCCTTAATAAAATTGCTTCCAAATTTAAATCAAGAAGAATATTGGGATCCATTTAATTTCTCTTTAGACGGTTAGAGTATTGCATACTTATCAGACGTTTTCTGTAGTTTTTTCGTTTTCTGTTTTCTAACGCTCAGCGCAGCGCTTCTTCACGTAGGGCACTATTACTATTATTAATTATCCTCTAGCCTACTTGTATTGTCTGTTCAATACCTATGGTCACCTGACATAATAAATAATATTATGATTTGAAATATTGTTATAATTTCTATTCTTACTTGGTCCTTTGTCAAACCATTCGGTATGTAATTAGGTAGGTAGGTGATATCATTTCAGCATTCAAGTTTTAACTACCGTCTATAGCCCAAAATGTATCAACTATTTTAAATAAATAACATGATACTAATAATAGAAACACCGCCAACCGAAAACATCTTAAGGAAACCTGGATTTCTGGTGTAGTAGAAGGCGACGAAAGGATATTGACCAGAGGATGGGCTGCAGCGTCTTTCTCAGTACCATAACACCTACTGCGACCGCCAACATGCATCGGTCAAGCATGGCGATTACGGCTGAACCCCCCCTTGGGGGAGACCTATGCCCAGCAGCGGGCGTTAAAGTTTGACATGATGAACGCGTTTGCAAGGCCTTTCGTGTTGTAGGCAGCGATGATATCTGTAACGGCTCACTTTTTAGGACCCATTAATTATTATCTGTTGCCAAGCACTGGGCTTTTTCCAGTTCTAAACATCTCTTAGTGCCTATTGGCCTAGATCTGTTCGACTCCTGCTTGTTATTTAGGCAGTGGAGAATATTTTTGTCTGCTCACTCCTCCGCTGTTCTATCCTGATTAATTTCGTTGCGGGATCCAAGACTGTTCAAACGTTTCTCTGGGACTCGTTGAGCTTCATTGCTTTGGCGCTTTTCTGGTGATCGCCACTGTTGATTCTACCTTACAGAAGTTGCAATAGTTTGGGAATAAATAGTGTGACGGGAGTGTCCCAAACTTGACATCAGGGCCACAAGTCTGCTATTACAATAGTGTCAGAATGGTCTATCATTGATTTCATAATATTGTTGATAATGACAAGTTTGGTAATCTAATAATATAATGGCGTCATTATGACTTTCCAATGGTCGACCACTGACACGCCATTGAAAGAAATGATATAGAATGGTATTCTCGTACAAAATAACAACTGAATGCCTGACTTAGGCGGTAATTTGCTAAAATTTTGACAGTTCCTTTGATCAGTGACCTACCATTAGAACGTCATTGTGCAGTCAATGATCGACCATTATGAATTTAACAGATTACAAACTTTTAGCAAAATGACAATGGGATCGTTTTGGAATGACGGAATTATAAAAATAGCAGACTTGGCCCCCAGGTGGGCCATAGGCTGGTTTACTACCTAAGGACAAAAAAAAAGTAACATGGTTTTTTTTTCTTTTATAGCGTTGCCATGACACCGAAAGAAAGCCGCTGGTGCGGAGTCAAGCTCCGTCCATTATGCTTCATAATTGGATACCTGCATTTGGTAAGTAGATACTTAGTTTAACATTGTATTCCTAATGCCTATAGAGCAGCTCGTGGCGCTCTGGAAGAAGCGCATGTCTAAATGACAGCCGTACAGATCGATCGGTCAAAGGTTAAGTTACACTTGCCGCGGTCAGTCTTCGGATGGGTGCCGCGGAAAGCACGTAAAGCCGTTGGTCCCGGCTGCATTCGTAGATCTTTGGCAGAAAATCTGACAACCAGTCTTACCAAGGGGTATCGTGTTACCCAGCAACTTGGCTGTCGAAGTCAGATATATAGGCAGTTGCTCCAAGTAAAACACTGGTATTCAGCTGCCTCCGGTTACACTGAAAGCCGACCCCAACTTAGGTAGCTGATGATTCACGTCAAAAATGTTCAAATAGAGAATGTATTTTGTTACGTCAAAGAGATTCATTATCATTACCATAACCGTCGGTGCTGCATCAGTCATACTGCACACATAGATAGTATAGTAACTAACGATCTGTATATAGATTGAGTTACAATCAGTTTTAATTAGCCTTCATAGAAACACATCTATTACGCAATGTCTCTGTGTGACTATTGATGTCAACTGTTTCATTACAAAACGCATTATCGACAATTAAACAGTCTGTTGTTTGTCATATCTTGCGGTTTTCTCTTTCTTTCCGTTTTTTTATAGGAGTTTCTCTATTGGTTATCTGACCTCTACAACCCAAGGTAATACCGTACTCCTTAAGGACTCACGATGCGGTTTTCACCTGCGTCCGGCTGCGGTTGCGGGCCCGCAGCTTCTGTAGAATGCAGATATAAAAATCAAAGTACATTTTGCCTTACGCTGTAAACCAGCGCCGTGACTTCGCGCCTTCGTGCGCGGACCACGGCATTTATGCTGAGCGTCAGCCGTTTCGCGTGGCAGTGACGCATATTTCTGTCTCGGACGTTATTATAGTTTTTGAAACAAAGTACCTCATCGCGCATTGCGAAAGGGGGCTAGACGGAAAAAATTAAGACCAAAAGACACATTTTGCTATAGTTGTAAGCCGTGCGGCGTGCGCTGTCTTTCTCTCTCTCTCCCTCATAGAAAGCAAGCCAGTTATTTTCGTTTCGTCTTTCTATTTCGCATTGAACAGTGT
The DNA here is from genome assembly GCA_947361185.1 of Charanyca ferruginea. Taxonomy (NCBI): domain Eukaryota; kingdom Metazoa; phylum Arthropoda; class Insecta; order Lepidoptera; family Noctuidae; genus Charanyca; species Charanyca ferruginea. The sequence continues at coordinate 13,519,947 of OX376077.1, read as the reverse complement.
GGTGTCACGACGATTATTTTTGTTGAGTGTATACAGGTTTTTTGTACATAAGAAATAATAAACCATTACTTCACTAAATAATCGAAAGGAACATCGTTCCATCCGGGTGTCCCATGACACCTCTCAAGATTATTTTTATTTTATTTTAAGTATTTGTTTTCTACAACATGTATCCACTTGTTATAGTTTTAGGTCTTGTTCACAGAGTAATATAATATACCTATACAGTACAAACTATTTTGTAATGTGCGTCACTTTCTCGTGAATAAATGGTTTTTCTTTCTTTTCTATTTCACGACGGCTACCGCTGCGGGCGCGGGCGCGGGCGAAAACCGCATCGAGAGTTCTTCTTTAGACCCCGGCCAGACTGTTGTAAACAAGAAATCCACATCGCGATGTGGAGGGCTTGTTTACCGGTTTACAACAGTGTACACACTTGTTTGCAACAAAAATTCGTTTGACCTTCAACAACCTATGTGGACGGACGCGCGTTGTAAACCGCGTGTGGATACCGTCTTATCAGATTTTGTAGCTTCTGACTACTCATAACGACTATCAAAGATCTACAGCCGGGACCAATGGCTTTACATGGAAGGGTCTCGGTATAAAATGGATGGTCACCCATCTCCGGACCGATCGCGGCAAGCGTAGCTTAACCAACATGATTGGTCGATGCGTACGGCTTTTATTTAGCTACGAGCTCTTCGTGTGCGTTTTTTAATACTACTTAAATTAATTAATACAGATATTGGTGCCGATTCCCTTGTTCACAAACTAAATTGAAATTAGGCACTTGGCATCTCTTACTAACAGGCAGCTGAAGAAAAGGACGGCGACAGACAATGACTAAGTTAGAGATGTCAAATTACATTTTCCCTTAACTTCGCAGTGGTTTTAATCAATACGTTCAGAAATGACAACTATAATTTGTATGAACATTTTAGATCAACTTAAATTGACTCCTTTGAAAAACACTTCACTCCAATAAAAAAAGAAAAATACACATATTAATAACAGCTCAATGTTATTAATATGTGTATTTTTCTTTTTTTATTGGAGTGAAGTGTTTTTTTTGTAAGAGATATACAAGGTGTAACGTTAAACACGCAAAACCTCAGACACCCCAAATGATTTTTAATTCAATTAACCTAATTCTGAGAAAAATAAAAACATAAAAAAATATTTAAAGGTTTTATGTGCTGTTTTAGTTTTACCAAGATTCGTATTATATATATCGTATTTGCATTGAAATAAGAACTATTATTATCACGCGTATGGGAAAATTTAAATTGGACGACAACCATTTGTGTTTGTTTACCTATTTTGGCAGGTTTGCGCACGTGATGGCTTGACTAATTAATAAATAGACAGGGCAACATGTTTAATGAAGATTTTTTGAAAAATGTGACCTACATTAAAAAGTGGTTCAATTGATTCTGCTAGTTATTCTAACCAAACTGTTTTCAGGTTTTGCGTATTTGACGTTACACCTTGTATAGCTTAAAATTAAATTAGTTCGTGCTCAACAGAATTGACACCACTGTCCAAGACATACACTATCAACAATTATACTAACTTTACATAAGTTTGGACGTTGGAATTGAAGCTCAATTGACCCATCCGATCAAGTGTGTAATCATGCCTGTTAGCCAATTCGATTGGTCTACCGAATTTGTCAATAATTATATGGAGGCTCAACTGTTCCGATCTAACGCCAATTCAACAGATCGGTGATGCGAATCATTGATATAGTTAGTTGTTAGACTAATATGCTTTTTGATTGGACTTGAAACTAATAGTTTGAGTTTAGTGTAGTTTTCAAATTAAACGCTATTTGCCGCAGTTGCTAAGTATTTAGTTGTTTATCAAATGCAACATTCATTGGCGACACAATTAAAATAATGTTGTGTTCAACTTAACTATCCAAAGATTTGTCTTGAAAGAGAACAAAAAAAACCAAAGAACACAACGACCTTTACGAAATAATTATGGAAACATAGTCAAAGAATACTCTCTTACATAAAATGAATCATCCAATTCGGTTGAGAAATGTCGGAGATATAAGGTAGATAAAAAACATATATGTATTGGGTCAGACTGAAAACCCCTCCTTTTTTCTGAAGTCAGAAAAAAGATCTCTCTTCTCATAGAAGCGATCAGCAATCTTTTCACGACGAATATTATGTCAACCAACCGGTTAAAACCGGTTAGAACCGATTCTCTATAACTACAAACAGGATATTCCCAGCCAACATGTTTACTTCTCCATGTCCTAAACTTCCAATATTCCCATAACAACTTACATACAGGCTTCCTGCTCTTTCAAATTCCTGTTTTAAATGCACCTACGATTCTGTATCACCCTTCCGAGAATTTGAAACATCAGCTGTCTTAATTGCGATGATATAAAGAACCGGATGAGGTGGCTATAGTGCATTGTTGATGGTACAATAATGCAGGGCTCTGGTTACACCTGACGCATCGTTCCTGGTACTTAGGTAGATACTATTCAGTGTATCTTGTTTACAACTGACGTTGCTTGCAAAGGACATTTCTGTGTAACTGTAGGTAGGTAGTTAGGTACTTTACATTCATATTCGTTTCCTGTCAGTTGCAAAAAAACATCATCAAAATAATTTGTATTTTCGTCTTTTAAAATACTTCTTAATATTGAATCTCTCTACGGAATAATTTTAATAATTACACGTTGCGTTTTGATTTAGATCAAGTCAATAAACAATATTTCAATTAAACTGTTTATTGGCACTTTCAAAACGTAGGTTCTTGCTCGTTCTTCTCCAAAATCCACGAACAGTATTCTTGTTCCTTCTACCTATAGGTGAAAACAATATAGGCGAAGAGTAATACAAAACTTAAAAATAAAAAATAGAAACCGACGGTAACGTAAATTCGATCGATTTTTTAAATTAAAAATTTGAATTGAATTTAAAAAAATGATTGTTATTTTATGAACCAAAACTTACATTTTCCGACTGCTTTATGCCTAAACTGTCTCAATAACATATTTATAGATTTTTTCTCGTATAGAGTAAATTACCCTATTGTATGAACATTTTAGATGAACTTAAAGAGAGAGCAAGAGATATAAGTAGCTTAAAATAACTCGTGTACAACAGAATTGGCACCATTATTCATTCAAGACACCTAAACCAACATAGCACTCACTACTCGATCAATATTCCAAGATCATTGATGAGCGGTTAAGCTTCTATGTGTGGAGTTGTTCAGTATGTTATTGCAGAATATCGACAAGGCTCGAGACTGTCATCAAACCCTGTATATCAGCGTTTCTTCAAAAGTGTGGTCTACGGACTCCTTAGGGGTCCGTAGCATTACACATGTTACACACCCCTAAGGAGTCCGCAGTAGCTTAGTTAACTCACAACATATATTTATTATGAAATTCTGTAGTAAACTCAGCACTTCTCGGCCAAGCCATGAACACGAAATAAGACTGTTTTCTTTTTAACCGACTTCAAAAAGGAGGAGGTTATCAATTCGGATGTTTATATATATCTTTTTTTTATGTATGTTCGGGCATAACTTTGTCATATATAGAGGGATTTGCAATTATTTATTTATTCGAATATAGTATTTTTACCAAAATTGATCCAGCTCTTTTTGTGAAAATCAACAAAATCCCGAAAAAAATACTTAGTTACATGACGTTTTAGTTTCTTCAATCTTTGGAGGACTTACAATCTCTTTTAAGTGTATCGCCGTTTCTTAATGGAGTTTTATGTAAATGGATTTTTTTGAAAGCGGCTTAAAAAAAAAAACAGGCGTAAAACAAAAAAAAAATTCAAAAAAATGTCTTCAAAACTATAAAGTGATAAATAACTTTAGCACAGAACACACATTACTTTAATTTCGTAAGTCGGTGTATCACTTTTTAGTTTTTGAAGACGGTTTTCTTTTTTTTACTTTTTCTTAAAATACTCTTTGACAGGGGTCCGTGGAATTGTTTAAATTGGAAAAGTGGTCCAGACTACAAAAAGTTTGAGAAACCCTGCTGCTTATTCTACAATAACATCTCCGTTACCACTTACACACAATACCCCCTTCCCTTCCCTTCTGTTTTGACTTGTAAATAATAATTGTTTGTGTTTCAGGTATCGAGCGTGGTGGATGTCGTTTGCCACTTGTTGACAGTAGCCATTGTCACCAATGGTTTCCAGTGTGATGTGAACAATGAAAGTGTGAGTAATTCGATGATGTTTGCTTCTAAGGAAACACGTTGCACGTATTGTTTTAACGACAACGGCGGTTTCTTAAAAAAAAATGCTGAGAGCGTTTTTTGTGGTTCAATCCTCACGAGGCTGTATTGAAATTGAGCTGATTGATGAGGAAATCCGTCCGTATGGTGTCGGACGTAAAGAATAGCACCATCCCATATCTTCCCGTAGGTGTCGTAAGAGGCGACTAAGGGACTCACCAGAGGGAGGGGAGCAGCGTTCTCTGTGCCTTTGTAACAACCTTAATGCGATCGCCAACCCGCCTGCCAAGCGTGGCGATTATGGCACCCCCTTTGGGGGAGGCCTATGTCCAGCAGTGGACGTCTACGGACGCTGAAATGGTGGTGGTGGATGAGGAAATGTTTGAGGGTTATGTGGTGTAATAATGACATGTCTTAAAACTAGTTTAAACAAACTTGTAATAAAAGAACGTGCTCAATATGAAGGAAGTAGTACCTAGTTGTTTTATCCGATTCATCAATGGCTAGCTTTAGAGCTCGTGGCTAAGTTAAAGCCGTACAGATTGATCGGTCAGAGGTTAAGCTACGCGAGATGTCTTTCGTCGTTACTTGAATATGCCCTGGCGGTTGAGAGTTTGTCATGCTCACTTGAATGTCTCGCGAATGGTGGCGCATGTGTTGGATCATTTGGTTCCCTTTAAAATGGTTGAACTAAATGGTGCCGATCCGTGCGTCATGTTCGTGAACGGGCGCCGTCAGTTGAGACTGGTCATCTCTTAGCTGCCTCGGTTATTTTAAATTTATTTTGAATTGTCTAATTTCATTGCCACTAGACCTCTTTTAACGTGCACAACTTGTTACATTGTTCTCACATTGTACCCCTAGATTCAACATGAATGATGTAACCTAAATTTGTAATATTCTATTGATTTTAAAAGAGTGTTCATGGAGTTTCTTGTTCGTTCTTCTCCATAGAAACCTACTGTTTGGAACGAGCAACTAGCTGCAACTTTTTGACTGACTGACTTCTTGACAATTCAAAAGTGCCTGTAAATGGTTTATTTGAAATAAATGATTTGAGTTTGAGTTTGAGCTAGCCGCGGTCGGTCTGTGGATGGGTGACCATCCCTTTCATACCGAGTTACCTCCGTGCCTCGGTAAGCACGTAAAGCCGTTGGTCCCGGCTGTCATTTGTAGATCTTTGGCAGTCGTTATGGGTAGTCAGAAGCCAGAAAGTCTGACGACCAGTCTTACCAAGGGGTAACGTGTTACGCAGTTACTGGGTTGTGGAGGTCCGATAGGCAGTCGCTCCATGTAAAACACTGGTATTCAGCTGCATCCGGTTAGACTGGAAGCCGACCCCAATATAGTTGGGAATAGGATAGGCAGATGATGATGATTAATGGCTAGCTTTAAGTTGAATAAAAGCAGGTTTACTGACGACTTAGTCGCAAAACGTCGCTTTCGCAGAATGTCACTTTCGCAGAATGACTCTTTCTGAAAAGGTCGCTTTCTCACAATGCCTCTTTCGCAAAAAGTCGCGTGAACTTGAAATAAAATTTAGCCAAGCAAAAAAAGGTTGTTATTGCCAATTTCTTAATAAATCTTTTTCTGAGTTACGACAATCGTTTCATATGGCTATGTTACAAAAGAGTAAAAATATAACTGTGCCTACTGTTACTAAAACTACTTGGCTAACGGCCAAATACTCAAACGCTACTCAATTTTAAGATCTAAAATCGAAATCTCATATGTACGTAGTGTCACAGACACTTTGACATAAATTGATTAAAATATTAAGTAGCGTTTGAGGATTTGGCCGTAAGTTATGTTACAAAAGATAAAAAATATAACTGTCAGTCTAAGTACTGAAAGTGTAATATAATGTTCAAAATATGAAATGAGAGGCAGAAATATTAAAGATAAAGATATCATTTTGTACACAAAGCGAGTCACAAATTTATTTTAAACACTAAACAATCAAATGCCCATAGAAAAAGATAAACTTGTTAAAAGACTTATCACAAATCAGATGTTTAATAAACATGAAGATATACCTCTCAAAACAAAAGAAACTACTAGAATATAAGAAATACTGAGAGACGGAAACATAATATAAGAGAAAATAGCTATTCATGAAGAAACCAAGGCCTTCAAGTTGAATAATAAGCAGGTTAACTGACACGAGTCGAAAGGTATTGTTCTTATCGACAATAAAAAATGGAGTATTTGTTCCAATGAGGGCAATGTTAATGACTTTAACGACGAAGTATGTACATGTACCTATTGTGCCTTAAAGTGAATAAACACTGGACTGTAGATTTGTTAAATCTATCGGTGAAAACCATATAACATTTCATTCAGATGTTTCTGAGATAAACCCGAATGAAAACGAACACGGCTAATCGGGGGACTTTAAAATAGTGGTAAAATAAATGGTTTATGAACACGACAATCCTTAACAAAACTATATTGTAACATTTTTTGCGAAGAAAATATACTAACCCCACCTTTAAAAGAAATCAAATGCAAAGAGAATAAACTCAACTTATTACCACAATAAAAGAGTTGATTAAGTATCTCTTCTCTTCATTATTACCATACAAGCACTATTCCCGCGAGTCCCTTACTTATGATCAGAAAATATAGCAGGTTTTTAAAATCGGTTGAGTATTTTTTGAGTTAATTCATTACAAACAAACATACACAGAAATACTTATAGAAGTTTTGTCATTTTTTGTTTTGAAATAATAATTACTAATATGCTTTTCTCATCATTATTTTATATCAGTTAAACTTTAAACTTCACTGTCCAAATATAATTTAAATGTAAAGTGATGGCCTGAAACACATGGTCGAGTCGCTACCTAACATTGTAATTCCAATCCATCATAATAACTTGCACTACTAATACAAATATTTTAGTTTTAGTTTATTTTAGGCACTATATTTGTTTGGGAAATATTCCTATTGCTGACTAACACACTACTTTGTAAACGTACACTTTTTTGTAAACGTTATTTAATAAATAAAAGAATATTATTTATTAATTTATACTTCATACAAAAAGGTAGGTACGGTCACCAAAAGAGATAAGTATCCATGTCCTCGGGAATACTTGAAGTTTTCTTAGAAACCGATGGGTGTTTATGAATAAAAAAAATACAATTAATAGAGAAGAAACAGTCCAATGATTTAATTAAATTTCATTTAAAAACCTCCATTGGTTTTTAAGTAACCTTCAACTATTCCCGACGACATGGATACTTATCTCTTTTGGTGACTGTACATAGGCAGACTTAATACCTTAGACATTCTCTATTACTCAACCAAAGGTAGTGAAAGAAACAAAATCCTTAGAAACGATTGCATCAGTAGATAATTAAATACCACCTTTTTTTTGTTGCGCGTTGGAAAGACTCGTGGACTACGTGACGGAGGGGCGGACACTCTTACCGACTGCCATCACATGAAACTGAGATTTTACACAAAGATTTCCTTGTCTCCAAAGAAAACATGCAGTTCCTTTAGTTATAATTATACGAGAACTAACCACACACGCGATTTACTGTCACTACAGACTTAATTGTATATCTTAAAAGATAATAATCTAAATGCAGTAAACAAAAGCAATACGTTGTAGAACAGTCAAGTTGAAGTAACTAGGAATAACGATTCTATACTAAGTTTACCTTGGACGTCACTGACATCGGTGAAGGAAATACACCGTAAAGAAACCTGGACTTATAATTAATATAAGTCTGAAATCGCCAATCCCCTTGAGCGCACGCGGTGATCAATACTCGTACCTTCTCTGTATGAGAAGAGGCCTTTGCCCTGCAGTGGGACAATTATAGGCAGGTATTATTATTTTTTATTTAAATAAGGAAAATCCGCATTTCGTACAGTTTAACCATGTGATAAAAATACCATAAAAAAAAGCACATTCTCCTATGACCTGTTTTCATTTTGTAACTTAATTTTACTGTTGTTATAGCGATGATCATAGTAATACACATTCTGTGATTTCAAGTGCCTACCTTTTACTGTTCTAAAGGTTTACAGCCCTTTGTCAAACGAATGGACGGACAGACAGCGGAACCCTATAGGGTCTCATTGGCACCTTTTCTTTCAATAATAGAAACTGTGTGGGCATAATAATCTGATGAGTAATTATATAAGCAGTTCTCTAAGGCAATTACTACTTAAACAATTGAACATGAAGTTATATTTTACTCATTAATGTCACATGTACCGCATAGGTGCATAACAGCCGACAACGGTCACAGTCACCATTGGACGTTGATATTTTACGTTTATTTGCACTTGCACCACGGTCTGGCTGAATCAATTGATCAATCGATTCATATTTGACTGGTTTTAATATTCTTTTAATGGATCTGCGTTTCAAAAAATATCGTACGACTAACAGAATCTTTTCTTCCACAGCTCCAAGGCATCTCCATCCCATGGTTGGAACCCATTTTAATCGTTCTGAACCTGGGCACTCATGGTTTCTACCCCTACCCTCGGGTCTTCCGGAACCAGTACCATATCTACGTGGAACACATGCCAGTAGCCACGCAACCGAGGTGCTATCCTGGGATGCTGCACATCTACCTCATTGATTTGCTCAACTTCCTCATCAACGTTATCTGGCTGAGAATCGTCGTTTCCTATGTTGGGGCTGTGCACAAGGTAATTGTCACCATTATGGTATCCATGAGTAGAAATGGGGCGGTGCTATTCGCGACCGGCACCACACGGTTCGTGGGTGTTGTAGAAGGCGACAAAGGGACATTGACCATAGGATCGCCAACATGCATCGGCCAAACATAGCGATTACGGCTGAACGCCCCCCCCCTTTAGGGGACTGCTGGGTTATGCCCAGCAGTGGGCGTCTAAAGGTTGACATGATGATGATGATGGTATCCATGACTACTTAGGTATTAACTGGATCATTTGAAGAATAGTACTTTTGCACTCGTTTATTGAAATACATATGATTGATTTTATTGTTAGGACTACCTAGTACTACGATATTATTATTCCGTTTATTCATTTGTTTAAACATATACATTTCATTTTTAAATAATAGAATAGAAATCCCACCGAAATTGGGAACAGGGTCCAAGTTACCGGCGGTTAAGGCTCCAGAAAGAAACCTCTCAACAATGCGGGCTGTATACAGAAGTACTGCCTTCTAAATCAGGCTCCGGTCGTTGGATTGTTTTCATTATTAATACTGAAAGGACAGCTGTTGAAAGAGAACCCTAACATACTCGTATATTTTCATTATGAAAGCTGAAAGGACATCTGTTGAAAGAAAACCGTAACATGCTCGTATATGTATCAAAATCAATTTACCTAATGATGAGCTAACTGATACTTACTGCTATTAAAGTGGCCACCTATTGGGTCCAAGTAATTAAATAAAGTTATTTACCACCGACTCGAAAAAAAGTAGAATTTACATATTCCCAAGAATACTCGTATGTCAGTGTCATAATTATTGAAGTGGAGTGATGTAAGTGTAGCTTTCTTTCAGTGAAAGGTTTATTGTAATCGGACCAGTAACTCTTATAAACGAACAAACAAACTTTACCTCTTTATAATCTTCTAATATATAAAAATCTCGTGTCATAGTGTTTGTCATCGAACTCCCTGGAAACGGCTTTGCCTGATTTTTACGTTTTTTTTTGTGTATATTTGGTAGGTCTGAGAATAGGTTGTAAGCTATTTTTTTTTAATTCATTTGGCAAAACAACGTTTGCCTGGTCAACTAGTATTACTATAGATGGGACCGAATGCAAGGTCCTGCAACTAAAATGGAAATCTTTCAATCCTCCTTTGCACTTTTACCCAATAAAAATGTCATCAGTAGCATCAATTTCATACACAATAACTTAATTTAAATTCGAATCTTATTTTTTATCCACACACGATAACACACACACACACACTACACACCACACTAAATACTAAAACTACCACACACCACACAGACTTACTCGTAGACGCCTAGATCTTTGTTTTTATTTATTGTTTGAACTGAAAATATTTACCCGTGCTATTGTAATTCTCCCACTACGACAGGAGCCCGGAACTGTTTCTTCTAAACACAGACTACCCTGTAACCTATTAGGAGAGCCATTTAATCCTCCCACTAACTAGATGTAAGACAATCGTTATCTTATTTTCAACTGACTTCAAAAAGGAGGACAATATTTTTTTTTTATGTTCGGGCATAACTCCGAAAACAAAACAAAAAGAATTTAGCAAATCCGTCTAGATAAGAGACGGATTTGCTAAATTCTTTTTGTTTGACAGGAGTTTATTCCGAAATGGTCCCTTATAAATTTTATTGAAATAGATTCAGCGGTTTTGAAAAAATTAACAAAATCCCAAAAAATTACATAGTTGACGTTTTAGTTTCTTCAATCTTTGGAAGACTTTCAATCTCTGTTTTAACTGTGTCGCCGTTTTTTAATGGATTTGGATGTTAAGGCGATACTAAAAAGTGGAAAATAAAAACTTTTTTCAAAAAGAAGACAGCCGCCTTCAAGAACTAATAAGTGATTTCGTGATAAATAACTTTAGCACAGAACACACATTATTTTAATTTCGGAAGTCTGTGGCAATACAAGTCAAGTCAAGATTTTTCGCCATGTTACTAGTCTTAGTTAATCAATAAACTTTATTATTATTATTGTTACAGAAAAATCCTGAACCAATGCGCATGTTCCTGAGCCTATCAGTCGTGAAGCTGGTGATGCAAGCGATGTACTTCGGTTACCAGCCCTTCTTCTACGATGTCTACACCGTGGAAACTATCTGGTTCTTGAAGTTAACTGATATCTGTAAGTATATCATTTTCATCGTCTTTCATAGGTCTTGAATGTTATGTTATGTAACTAGAACAATATGAACTGGTTAAGTAAACATACATGGCTTACGATACGGCGATACAATTCAACAAACAGAATCAAAACCACCGACTTTCAAAACTAATATTATTTTCGTTTTGTATTTTTACAATAAAGGTACTTACTAGCTTTTTCCCGCGTCCTCGTCCGCGTAAAATTTCTTACGGTTCTCAAATTTTTTTAATAATAAAATTTATACAAACATTATAAATAATAATAGTAAAATTATGTACAATTTCCAAAAAAGCGACGGGATGGGGGATGCTCTTGCATCGTCCACGATGGCACTATGCTGTGCTACGTTGTATGGCAATCCTGATTCTTTGGCCCAAGAATAGGCCAGCCTTCGGGTCACGTCTCCCATTGCCAGCGATGTGGATGAAGTTTTCATATTTAATTCCGGTTTAGTTGTAACTAAATAAACATTAATCATAAAATATGGCACTCAGGGACAACGTACCTTCCTATTTGCGAAACAATTTTCAGAATTGGGCCAGTTGTTCCGGAGTTTAACGCATTCAAACAAAAGGAAACAAACTAACAAATTGTTCAGTTTTATAATATTAGTACAGATAAGATAAAACTTATTATTTTCCGTTTTCAGTAATTCTTTGTTACGTTCATGTTTTTCACTTTTTGGATTGTATTTTTCATTGCGGATCCACCATTCCACTGGACATACCCCTGGTGGTATGGTGGGTCTAAAACTACGCTACTCACCTAATCTAACCCAAATAAATCACCAACAATAGAGGGGATCTGGCGCTCGGCGGCCGCTGCCGCGGCACCGCTCGCTGCTCTCGCTCGCCTTCCCGCTTTAATGGTCACAGTTTTAACCTAACCCAAATGATTTTTTCAGTGGTGTAGTTTTAGACCCGCCATACCACCAGGGCCTCAAGTCTGCTATTGCAATAGTGTCAGAATGGTCTATCATTGATTCCATAATGACGCCATTATATACCAAACTTGTCAAATTCAACAATTATGAAATCAAGAGAGATAGACCATTCTGACACTATTGTAATAGCAGACTTGAGGCCCACGGGTATGGCCAGTGGTAGAGTGGGTCCGCCCCTCTATTTTTTAACCAGATTTATTAATCTGACTTATGCCTATTTAACTTCTGGCAAAACATACAATCCAAAAAAACTTACTTCCTTGATTCAATATACGCAAATGGTAGGTAGTAGTAGTAATATTCTGCATTTAAAACATCTCTCTCATTCTCCCTCTTCTCTTCTATCACCAATTCAAGTGCATTTACGAGTAAATAACGCCATACTGTTCAACTAAATATGCTTTCAGACAGTTGTGCAATAACTCAAGAACGTCCGGTGTCACAAATCCTAAAAGACACGTGTTCTATATTGGAAATTTAACGTTAGCCATAAAACTACTGTCTCATATTTCGTATGATTCATGTGCAAGTTTGAAATCGGCTACGACACTACGGTCAACCATATTGTAATTCAATTCTTCAACGCAGTTAACGCATAATACTGTGTTTATATTATTAAGTATCTGGTTATTAATGAGAATGCACGTAGGTACAATGACATATATTGTAACAAACTTATCTATGCAGGACAGTGCGCCCTTTCATATACCGCCCTTTGTTAGATTCTGAATACATTTTAATTATAATGTTAACACATTTGGTTGACATGGACTATTCCGATAATATTTTAATCGTAGATATTTCGTTGTGTGGTTTCAATGAATCTTTCTGCGTGCTGTATTGAATACAACACACAACAATAACAACACAACAACAACAACACAAACACAACACAAACAACAACAACAACCAACACAACGACAACAACACAACAACAACAATATACACAACAACACACAAAAGCAACAACACAACAACTGAAACAACAACACACCACACCACTGCACCACTGTTTACAACTGAAATTAATCAAACTTGCGAGATTTCTGAAAAACTGTTCTAATTACTTTGTTTTAAACTGTTAAATATTGTTTCCTGTAAAATAGAACAGAATTGAGAACTAATTTACTTATTCAATATTTGACCAGAATTCTTCTAATAAAACATTCTAAATCTCATCTCATCTCACCTCGAAAACGAGTCAAAAATAAGTAAAAGAGTATTTTTAATAATAATAATAATAATAATAAAACCATTTATTTTCAGGTAACAAAGACCCATAGAAAAATACCTTAACTTAAGTATACATATAACAATATAACACCAGCCAACCAACACCCAATATATTTTTGACAGATGAAAACTTAATTGATTCTCTGTGAGCCCTCTATTGTTCATGATTTATTTTTAAGCTTTCTACCACCTTATGTAGGTATTTATATGAATAAAATATGAATTAAAATCTAATATCATAAAATCTTAGAATATAAACGTTTTAAAAAATACCAGAAAATTCACTAAAAACTTGTTTCTTTTTTCAGTGATCGCAATTGTATTCCTGGTAATCGTCCAAAAATACACCAAAGCCCTGAGATTGGAGAAGGAAGCAACCCAGAACATAGAGAAGCCACCATCCTATATCGAGTGCCTGATCAACGGTCCAGTACGTCCACCCGGCTATGAGGTCAAAGAAGAAGTGGTTATCGTAGATGAGGAGAAGAAACAGCCAATAGAGAATGGTGAAAAGTCCTGATTGATCTAGAAAGGAATTCAAATATTTTAGGGTCTACCCTCCATTGGCTTATTTAAAATAAAATGTTGATGAAGATGGAATCAATTGTGTAGGGAATAATTTCAAAATATTTTGAACATTTTAGAATTTGAAAATGTATTTAATTCAAGGCTGACCTTTGGATCTCCTCAGATTTGGTTTTTCGACGTCAACAAGTTCCTTAAATTATTTTATTAAAAGTTCTAATAGGCACTTTATGTCTGCACATGAATGACTGTTATTATACATAGTGTTGGATGTTTCGATATTCAAATTTCATATTATTATTATTATATTATATTTAGCCTGTACCTACTGTCCCACTTCAGGGCAAAGGTCTCCCTCTATTCCTTCCATCGGTCTCAACTTTTAGCTATGTCTTTCCAATTAAGGAAGCTATCCAAGTCATCCCGCATTCTCTTTCGTGGTCTACCGCGGCCCCGTCTCGTCATTTCAGGGCACCAATTTTGGGATTTTTGGGCCCATAGGTCGTTCGGCAGTCCCATTTAAGCTGGACAGCCTTTTGAGCCACGTCAACGATCTGTGTTTTGGAGCGCAGTAGGTATTGTATTACGAACGCGATCGGTGAATTTAAAACCAAGTATACTGCGCTCCATAGCACGTTGGCAAACCTTAAGTTTGGACTTTTGGATGTTAGTCAAAGACTAAGTCTATGCTGCATAGGTCAAGATGGGCAGAATACACATGTCCATTAGCTTGCGCTTCAGTGACATTGGTAGAGTACCTTTAAACTGTTCCTTCATGGACCAGTAGCTCTTCCAGGCGTTTTCTGTGCGGCGTGCAATTTCCTTATCTTGCTTGGCCTGGAAAGAGACTATTTGGCCCAAGTAGAGATATTCTTGGACATATTGTATATTCTCCCCACCTGCATGTATGTTTCTTGTGAAACTGTTGGTCATGAGCTTAGTCTTCGACATGTTCATCAAAAGTAGAAGTAAATTAGAAAAATCTATCGTTAAAATTAGCAAAGTTTTGCTTATCTTGCTCTTATATCAAGACTTACTATTATATATTAGTGATACTTTTTTGAACGTATTATACTTTAATAATACTTTCGTAGAAACTTCTTGTAGCTAGAATTTGTCAAATCATTGCAATTTGATTGTCATTTAAATTGACGCTCTCCTAATAAAAATCTGGAACGAACTAATTTTAACCACTTCAAACCAGTTTCAACTAACCATAACTGGTACGTTCCGGTTTTAAGAAATCTCGCCTATTGTACTAATTATTTTTATTAATATTAAGCAATGTATTCCTGTATTTTAAGTCTGTGTAAGTATTATCATATAGAAGATCTCTGTGGTATTCCGTATTTCTCGATTAATTTATGAATGGATAATTATATCGAATAAAAAATATATTTTTAACGAGTTCTTTATTTAATAATATTTTAATTATCTTATGTGTTTGAATTTTTCTTTTAATCTTTACCTTTCATTCAGCCTCTCGACACACTCCCAACACTATACTAACGAACTCATAATACCTACCTAGCACCACTACAAGCTCACCGGCCTGTCCGCATACGTTTGTGTGTGGGTAAAAATTGTAGGACTAAGCTAAGCCTAAACCCAATCGAGCTGCATGATGGGATTCGAAATTCAAATATTGTAAGTCATCAATAAAGGTCGATAACGCTGTTAAATTTTCATAATTATCATCTACATAGGCACACAATAATATGTTGTAATACTTTTTACCCTACTACGGCAAAGCCAAAGGAGGGTTATGATTTTGACAGACTATGTATGTATGTATGTACGCATGTATGTTCATCTGTTCGCTCATAGCTCCTAAACTACTTATCAGAACTGAACAAATCATGTATCGTTAGAAGCGTCTTGATCGTCCGCTGGTTATAGGCTATATGACGTGTCACCGAATCTAATGTGGCGACCTCTGGCGGACAAAAAAAACAAGATTAAAAAAAAATGAAGACAAGCATACCGTGTTTGGTATCATTGGAAAGGGGATCACTAGTACCATTCAAATATATAATATTTAGTTGTGACTTGTCACAAATTATTTTAAAAAAGGGAAGATTACCAAATAAATTAGGATATGCATACCGTGTTTAGTGCCATTGGAAAGGGGTTCACTAGTACCTTTTAAATATATAATACTTAGCTGTGACTCCAAAACGGTTTAAATAAAAAAAATAAGTTTAAAAACTAAAACCCGACTACAACAACCTATGCCTTGATTTCTGTGTGAAATATTTTCTTGTTTCGTACTTTTTAGATCACTTTTTGTTGTAGTCGGGTTTTAGTTTTTAAACTTATTTTTTGTCACTATTTCATATCGTAGCCAAGAGTTCCATATTTCCTGACTTTCTATCCTTGTCGAATTTACTTTAATTAAGGTACTCTTAACTAGGTATTATACTAAAATTTGAAGAAATGTTTTTCGTCATTTTTGCTGCATGAAGTTCGCACGATTCTGTAGGTGTTCTCAAAATTGCGGCTTTTTGGAGTGTGATGCAGAATGCGTCATCAGGACAGTTAAGCTCTCTTATCATTGGCTGCCTCGTTGGTCTCGCGGTCAAAGTCAAAGTGATGAACTGCTGAGCGTGCCCAGGTCAGGTAAACTTATATTAGGTTGTTCCTTTAGGAATTTCTCAGTAGCAGCCCGGATTTTGGATGTTGGCGGTAAAATACCCGCATGCTTCGGAAAGTACGTAATGCTGTTGGTCCTGCGCCTGATCTCTCTATGGTCGTGTCGGATTGCAGTTCCATCAGACTATGAGATTGAGGGAAGAGGGAGTGCACCTGTGTTTGCACACACACTTATGTACTATAATATCTTCTACGTACTTGACTAGTCTTCGTTGATAGAGAGTCAGAGTCAGAATCATGGCGAGATCCATACATTCATTTGTACGAAAAAAAAAAATTAAGAGGGTTTAAAATATTTTCCAATGTGAAGAATACATTACCAGGAGTAGATTGATATACTTACCATATTGTTCAACCCCCGCATAATTAAAATATTACGAAATGAAAATAACACTTTTTCGTTTCATCAGGTCCCCATTTTGTGTTTATAAAAATAAATAAAGTGACAAGCGACGTTCACGGATCTATCAAATTGGCAGACAAGTGATGTGACAAGTGTGTGGAAAAAAAAATATTATTTGTGATATTATTTCCCATAAAACGATGCAATTTCAGAGTAAGAACTGCGAAATTTCGTTGAACTATTCACTTTTTTTGCGGGGTTTTAAAAATATTGTAAATGCCTGAAGATACTCTTTAGGTACCCAGGAATTAGAATTTCAACATCTCAAAATATCTTTTTTTTTTTGTACAAATCCTGTGATGATTCTTCTTTGCGATAATATATTCTGACGGCCGCATTCGAAGGTGGAAGTGATTTCTGTAATATACACAAAAGTAAATAAATAATAAAGTAACTGGTGACATTAGAGAAGCAATGGGTGATACCATGGTTGCTGTGTTGGTTTTAATTGATTTCTCCAATGCCTTTAATGCCGTCACTGTCAGTGATATTCTCATATCCATCCTCTCACATCTGATGGTTTCTTGTGGGACGCTGTAATGGTTGTCTTCTTATCTTCGGGGACGTCAGCAGTCGGTCCGCGTTGACGAGAGCTCATCGAGTTGGCATGGTCTGGATGTTGGGGGTCCATTGTGGTATTCTCTATCTTAATCAATTTTATTGCTCACTGTCTTCGGTGTTCGTATCATCTTTATGCCGGTGATCTTCAATGACCGGTGAAAAGCGAACGTTAGCCCTGCCGAACTTAGCCCTGCCGAGCTTAGCCCTGCCGAACTTAGCCCTGCCGAACTTAGCTCTGCCGAACTTAGCCCTGCCGCACTTGGCCCTGCCAAACTTGAGCCCAGCCGAACTTGAGCCCTGACGAACTTGAGCCCTTAAGCCGAGCTCAAGTTCGGCAGGGCTCCTGACCCCTGGCAAGCCTGGCAAGTCAGGGTCTGAGTTGAAATGGTTGCCCATTCGCCAAAGAAGAAGTTTGCGAACGCACTGTCAACGCTTTTCTCGCAACTCAACTCTCTCTCCTACCCTCTTTCACCGTTCTTCACACGCTAGAAATCTGCGATCAGAAGATCGCAGATTTCTAAAACAACCTTCTCTTACTTTGCCCTTCTCATACTTCTGATTTTGTTCATTCTTCCTTTCATTTCCAGCACGCGTAGTATGACCACTCTATGTCTTCAGAAGAATAGACATACTGACAGGAAGAATAGACAAACTGTACTGACTTGTCTTGCCAGTATGTATTTAAGCGGAAATTGCGAAATTATTTTCAGCATAAATAAGCAGTCATCTTATAATACTCTTTTCCTTCTTTTATATATTTTTTTCTTTTATATTTTATATTGGTATGTCATATACCAAATATTAAATTATGTATGTGTAGTTTATATTATAAACTACACATAATTATATAACTTAACTTTTTAAATATTATTTTTTCATTTGCGCCTGCCATGTTATCTCTTCATCACCCTTGGTTGAATGGCTAAGGCATTAAGTCCGCCTTTGTACCTTTGTGCATGAAGTACTTATAAATAAATAACTTTAAACATTTAGGTAGGTATAGCAGCAACAGATAGGTCCGATAGGACCGAGAAAATCGCAAACATAGGTAAATAACAGAAAATTAATATAAAAGAGATCTCCTTTTATTTAAAGTCGGTTAAAAATACCTTTTTTGGATATCCTGTTCTATGGATTCGGCAAAGTCCACGTTTTGTATCGTACATGTCAGTCTTATCAAAATGCTCTGAACAAACCACACTAGATGAGGATGGCTGCCATTGTGGTTCATTTCGGCTCAGTCTTACAGCAGCTACCCAATCGTTTCTTATTAAAATATTTGTTGGAAACTTAAAAACATAATATTTGGTAGTAAAATAGAAGAATAAGAACTCAAGAATTTGAACAAAAACATAAGCAAATTAAAAAATAAATATTTACCAAGGTTTGAATGTATACGTAACATAAAATCACATAGGTCCACTCAGGGGCGTGCACAGAGTTTTTAGACAGGGTAGACAGAAAAAAATAGGTAGGTATGCAGGGTCGACAGATATAGTTAAAGTTTACTTAGAAACCGATGGATGTTTTTGAATAAAATAAAATAAAATTAATAGAGAATAAACATTTCAATGATTTAATTAAACATTCGAAAACATCCATCGGTTTCTAAGTCAACTTCAACCATTTCCGTCTTTCCGATGACCTGCATACCTATCTCTTTTGATGACTGTACCTAAGTGATTTGCCACCTCAAATGATTCCTAGATTGACTGAATTTATAGACATCAATTAGTTTTTTTGCTGCCGTAGAAAAAATATGAATAGGACTGTATCGATGTAATGCCTCGTTTCAGGCGATTATATTATTTGAAAATAGTAGGAAAGGTAAACAGAACAACCGCTGTATAGGTACTCAAGCGTCAGGCCACAGATTAACTAATAGTTCCTTTGGAACAGATAGTTCACTCCATAGAAAAAGATAGATACCTAACGCTATAACTGCCTACAAAAATATTACGACCGCTGGTGCGCGCTAAAACGTACCTTACGCACACGCTCGAGAGTATCTACTACGTCGTCTGTCGTGGTGTCGGGCGATCCTTACATCAAATTACACAATGCTAGGGCTGTCTATGATTATGAAATGATTACACAAAAGGTTGTGAGTATGTTTTGAAAAATAATAAGTAAAATGTCTAATCAAATCAATACCTACTTATAATTACGTACGATTATAAAACTTTTTTGTTATAAAAGAACCAACGTAAAGTAGTAAATATAATCTACCTATTCCGGTCTCTATTATAAAAAAAAAATAGAACCAACAGAGCAAAAACAAAATATTTACCTTTCCTCCTCCTTAAGTAATTTAAAAAAGGATAAACTTTTGTGGTTATTTTATTTTGACAGCCGTCTACACTGCAATATGCACGATTAGCCATTATTAAAGCTGCGGTCGCAGTATCGTAAGGAACTATTAGTTAAACTGTATCGGAAAAAAAGTTCTCTGGGGTATAGGTATACGTACACTTGAGCGAGCGCGTGGCAACCCGACTGGATTTTGGACGTACGAACGAAATCGAGCCGTAGGTACTTAAGCGCGTGACCTTAAACGAGTGACAATACTGTTAGATATCTTTACTGTGGTCAGGCCCGCGTCACAGAGTAGGTAGGTATGTACCTCCTCCTAAAGCATCATACGAACAGATGTGTTCAATTTTTTTTAATCGATTTTATGATAGAAACTCAAAACAGGGTTAAAAATAATATGCGTAGAAGAAAAACGTTTTGCAATCTACTAAACAAGGAACAATTAGGTACTTACCTAATGTGTTTTTTTACCAATAAAATAATCTCAAGTTCACAACTTACTAGAAGTAGTTAATACAAGCACCTACCCTTTTCCCTTTCATGTGATGATGAGGTGATTATCTATCATAATATTGAGTACCGAAACCTAAACAAAATGTAGGCATTTTATTCGGGTTCGGTTCTACAACAAAATCTCGCGAGTCTTCTACCTACTTTAATTGATGTAATAAAACAGAACTGTACCAACCTCTTACGACCTAATCGCATGGTTTGTTTGTATTGATTGAAATCTAGCGGCTATCCTCGATCAGTGTTTTTTCACCGAAGCCGAAAGAAAGTTTTGAAAAGGAATCATTTTTTAAGTATTGTCTGTACCTACATAACTACACAACAAACTTTCACAGTGAAGTTATTCCATTTTACACACTAGTAACAACGTTGAAATAATATAAAAATGCATTCACAAAACCATGAAACAAACCAAAACAAAAAAAATGGCGACTCAGATTAATTCACGTATATTTTTGTACCTACACAATTGTCGTACCTATTCCGTCGTGTAAACTCGTGTAGTAAAATCTAAAATGTTAAAAAGACAATGTCTTCAGTTCGCGTTGTGTGCGTGAGTTGTGACATTGTGTGTCATGTACGAATAGAAAATGCACACGCGTGCTACGAGCCTGTCACGAGGCACACATCCAAACAAAATATAATAATCTAGGCACAAATATTTTGTGTCTCTCCCGTAGGATCCTAGCGGCGCTAGTGCAGCGCGAAGCGATCGAAATGCGCGGACTAAGGCGCGAACGTATCGATGAGACTTCGTGTTACCACCGTTACGCGACAGATGGAGCTGATTTAAGATTTTTTTATTAATTGAGAGTAATTACTCGTGTATAAAATATTAGAGATATCAAAATAAATTAAAACAAGATAATAAATATTTATCTGAGTTGTAGGGTAGGCAATGTCTATGTGACTGTATGAACCGCACGCCACTGGGTCCACTATACTTAATTAATTTTATACGACTACCATCTATTTACGCACAATTTGGGCTATTAGAAAAAAACTACTGACAACACTTTCCCGGTACGTCACTTCGTGACAATGACATTATACTTTGAATAACCTTAAAATAATTATTGATTGACAAAAAAATGTTGTTTTGTGTACACTTACGTGTGAAACGACATTCCTTCAGACTTTTTGTTCACTTTGGAGTTGATTTTGCACCATTTAATTACACAGGGCGGCATTTTCTATCGAAAGTTTTCCTTTCTAAAGAAAGAAACTACTCTACGACGCCCCGTTAGATACTAATGAAAATCAGCATAGTTGGATGCATGTGTGTGCGTGAGCGCGTGTGTTTACTTGAAGTAGCAGAGTTTTGTGGCTTCACTAATAACAAAGGAAACCTTTTTTTTTCTTGCTCTGGGGGTTAAAAGAACAATCGATGATTGCTATCGATATTAATAACAGTGTTGTGTCCGGTGTATTTTCTATACATTGATGAACAATACATCGTCACAGTAGAAATATTAGTACTACCGCACTACTGTACGGTAGTACTAATATTTACCGAGGTGCGCGCGCGCGTCGCGGCTGTGCGGCTCGCACCGCCTCCCTCTGCAACACTGTTGCTCACCTCTTCCCGCGTCGGTCGTGCTCTCCAAACATGCTTTTAAATTAGTTTTCGCGGCGCGTAGACACGCACACACACGCACGTATTTGTACAGTCTGTTATTTTGGTAGTAAGTAGTGAATCGTTTCGTTTGTATGATGTATTGTAGGTGTGACATCGTGAAAGGACACTTCGACTTCCTGACTATCATTTTCTTTTGTCAATTTACTCTTTACTGATTTCAAGCTGATTCACAAATTACTTTCAAATACAAGACTTATCAGAACAACACTGGAACTAAAACTGTACAGTTGTAAGGAGCTCTCCTTTATAATAAAGTAGAACTTTTCCCGCGACTTCGTTTGCGTGATTTTTCGTACAGATCTCAAATTTTTTGATTATAGAATATAGCATATAGCACTCAATGATAACATAGTTTCCAATTGGCGAAAGAATTTCCAGAATATGACCAGAAGTTCCGAAGAAGCGTGTTCAAACAAACAAACGAACTTTTTAGCTTTATTATAGAATAGAAGAATAGATTACCGAAAGATGTTAGACATCGTATCTGTAAACCGTTTGGCTTATGTAAAATTCACAGATCGAACGATGATTTCAACAATACTTAAGAATAATAATATGTTTTTTTAAGTTTTTCATAGGAAAGTATTTAAGTGAACTATGTAGGTAGGTACTTATGTTCTTTGGAGAAATAATATTCTTTTCATCCCACCATCTCGGAAAGAGTATTTTTAATCTTCAATATCTGAGTGGAAAAGCCGTTTTTATTCTCTAGAGGATAAAGTAAATTGAATTTAGAACATCGTGTGCACTAAGTTTGTGAATTAAAAAAAAAACATTAAACCTATTTACTGCTACCTGTATGGTGCCGAATATATCATACAACTTTTTTTTAATTTGTTAAAAACTCAGACTCGGAACCTTCTTGGTGTTCTTTTTTCAATTTGCTTTGTACGCGGTTCTTTACGCGGCATTTTTTCACGTCATTGTTAAACCTATTAAAAACAAGAAACTTGAAAACAAGTGAAAAAACTAAAATGAGTGATTCTAGCGACGAGGAAGTTTGCTTGACGCCAACAGAATTGACTGAAACTGTTAATAATGCGCAAATGAGCTTTCTCCCTCAACAATCACGCGAGAAGTATTTAAAACAGTACGATATGTTCAACACGTGGCGACTAGCAAAAGGAGCCAAAACTTTCTCAGAAAACGTATTGCTGGCATATTTTATAGAATTATCCGAGAACAAGAAAGCAAGCACTCTATGGAGTACGTATTCGATGCTAAAAGCAACAATAAAGATGAAAAAAGACAAACATATCGATACCTATCCTAAATTAGTGGCATTTTTAAAAAGAGCCTCATCTGGTCATCAACCAAAAAAATCGAAGGTTTTCACAGTATCTGATATTGAAAAGTTTCTTAACGAAGCACCCGATTCCGTATATTTGGCGGCAAAAGTAAGTCAGTTGCACATTCAGTATCTACTTAAGTATATTAATCTCAATTAAATAGTATACTTAGTAGATGTTGATAGGCATAATTATGCGTTCATATCAATTTTATTCATTTATCTACTACAATACTCTTTACGTTACAGGTTGTTCTTATTATTGGAATAAACGGAGCATGTCGAACTAATGAACTAACACAACTTAATGTCAAAAACATTGAGAAACATTCAGATGACTTACTATTAATTAATTTACCTAATACAAAGACAAAAAGAGACCGCAACTTCGTCATTCGCAAGGAATACGTAACGATTGTTGAGAAATATCAAGCCTTACGCCCGCCTAACACTCCAATCAATCGATTTTTTCTACAGTATCGCAATGGAAAGTGTGTTAGACAGCCTATGGGTACTAATAAAATTGGCAGTATCCCACGAGAAATAGCAACATTTCTTGAACTTCCAGAACCCCTGTTGTACACGGGTCATTGTTTCCGACGAACTTCAGCCACACTTTTGGCTGATTCCGGAGCTGATCTCCTGTCCCTTAAGCGCCACGGAGGCTGGAAGTCCAATGCAGTTGTAGAGGGATACATAGAGGATTCCATCCAAAATAAATCTAAAATATGTGAAGGCATCGTAGGAGCCATTACACTGAAAGAGCCTCAATCGGATCCTTGGACTGGCCCTTCTACATCAAAAATAAGCCGTTATGAAACACCTAACCATCTCCCTCTCTCTCCAACATTCACGCCAAGGGAATCCGATGAATCGGTACAACTATTAAGTATGACAGATAGTTTACCGAAAAACAGTACACAAGTGACTAACACCAATATTACAGTACCAAACAAAAATATTACACTCAATTTAAATAACTGTAGCAACGTTACTTTAAAATTTTCTTAATTATACCTTAGTATTATTTTGTTATAATTTAAAGATTATTCTGTAATACTTACCTGTCATAATGTAGTAATTAATACCTAAACTGAAATAAAAGTGTACCTATCTTGTGATTGTAAACGTTTTTTTTTTGCATTTAGTCATTTCCTCGCTGAGATGGAATGAAAAGTTACGTGTTGCACTCGAGTGCAAAGATTTTTCACCTCGTGCTCTTTTGATTCCCTCGCTAACGCTCAGGATTCTAATTTTGAATCACTCGCTGCGCTCGTGATTCAATTTTAGAATCCTTCGCTTGCTCGGTCATCAAAATTGAACACGCGGTTAAAAAGCAACTTTGCACTCTTGTATAACAAATAACTATTAAACTGTGTTTAAAAACTCTGCATGTAAATAATTATGCATGCATATTTCTTCGTATTTGCCCAAAATACCTATCCCAATGTAGTTTGGAAATAACTAGGCAGATAATAATGATAAAGCAAATAATCAAAAATATATTTATCATGCCATACATTGAACCGCACACTTCTATCCGATTCTACTGCTCGTACTTTTAACCATTAACTATCAGTAACATACAGAAACCGAACAGATTTTCATAACCGCACTCCCAGAATACCTCCACGATTAATTCACATTAACCCTGAAACATAGCCCAGCATTTTGCCAAACTGGAAATCTGCACTAATTCTATTTACCTACACATACCCATTACTGAGCATTATTACCTGCTGGGAGCATTCCAAGTCTCTTGCAGCACAACATGGACAAGAACAAAAGGCTTACTCAATACAACGCACACATACTTATAGGCACGCGTTCATTTGCCACTGATATTAGTATAAGGTCCCTTATTTATTCTGTAAATAACAATAATAATACCGGCCCATAATTGTCCTACTGAGCGCACAATCTGAAAAATTATCATGTCAAATCAAATATATTTATTTCAGATTTAAAAATTACGTCCATAGGCGTTAGTAACAATAAACTTAGCCTAGTGTTAGTACAGTACATTTTTTTTTAATTTAATTTAAGCATGCACCGGGCTGAGCGCCTGTTGCATGAACACTCATCCACTGCTTCAGCAGTGGAGAATCCCACCTGTTTGCCAACACGTCCAGGATGCCGTTTGCGGTGCCATGCACGCGTATGAGTAGCGAAGCGCTTCGCTTACGTATGATTGCATAAAAGCAATCAGTGTGCGCCTCAGCAAACATAGTAGATGCGCTGCAAAAACGAGGCAGTCCAAACAACACCCTAAACGCGTTGTTATATTGTACACGCAGATTCCCGTATACTCGCTGCGTGTAGTTGACCCATAGACTACACTTATACTCACTTTAGAGGGTATATTTTTCCTTATATCAATGTTGCATACATCCGTTTAGGTCATCAGCATCAGGCGTGCCAAGACGTGCCAAGAGGCTCATTGACAGCGACTCCCTGGGTAAGGCTAAGCTCCAGAGCTTTGAACATCGCCGGCCCGTTGCCAGCTCTCGGTCTTTTATCGGGTACAATTCGGAATGTGCTTTGGAATTGCACAATTTAATTCCCCCATCCCCATCATCGAACGAACAGAGATACGGTAAAACGTCACCCCTCTTAGAAGGCTAGTTGTGTGGAGTTAGCCTTCTGTATCTATGTTGGTATTTTGAACCTGCAGTCCCAGCTAAAACTGTGAATTAAATGAGATGCGCTTATGGAGGTGGATGCTGCGTTTAAATATTGCTGTGAGTTAATGTTATGGTTTTGGACGAAGGGTAATTTGAGAGGATTAAAATTAAGAGTCCCAGGATAAGGTGAAGTGGTGTGGTTTGGAAATTATTTCTCGTCACATCAGTACCTAGTTTAGGCTTACCTATGATGAGTGAGTCTATTTAGAATAAAAGTAAAGTGGTTTATTGCACATGATAAAGATTTATTTTAAGACAATATATGACCAGTTCAGCGCAAGAGAGCGGTTGCAATGAGTGACAAAATATAAAAAAAGACGAGAGAAGAGAGCGTGGGGTAGGTACTCCAGTGGTGAGCTAAAGATGTATTCTGTATTTAAATCCACACTAAAATTATAAATGCGAAAGTAATTCTGTTACGCTTTCATGATGAAACGGCTGAACCGATTTTTATGTAATTTGGTATGAAGATAGCTTGAATCCCGGGGAAGGATGGGCTAATTTATAATAACTACGTTACTTTGTCTGCATCGGCGATAACTGACATTCACGCGGACGAAGTCGCGGCCAAACGCTAGTTAAATTAATAAAAAATCGTTAATTTCAAATAATAAGGCTGTAATACCAGCCTATTACTCAAACAGAGAAGGCACGGGCATCGATCACCACGCCTGCGCATTGCGCTGCGTGGGTGTCGCGTAGCCCTCCGCGGAATCGCCGATACACGACACCCTTCGGCCAAAACTCTTCCTTGAGGAAGATCTCAATATACTGAGTCGGAACTCGCACCACGAACAACTTGAAGTTCGTGTACTGGCGCGACTCCAACTTCTCGACCCTTAAGGTAAAGCTGGTCTTCGATTGAACATACTCTACAATCTCCTCAACCTTCGTGTCAGTTACTGAAATTGTTGCCATATTGCCATTGTAAAGTAGTACACATTTTTTGCAAATAAACATATTATTATTATTTTTCTCATTCATTTATTTTATTTACATATTGTATTATATTTTTAAACATTGGTAAAAAAATAAAAACATTTAGAAATATAAAAAATAGTAGTCCATCGGTATCGGGAAGAGGGTCCAAGCTACCGGTGGTCAGGGCTCCTGAGAAAGGAATCTCCTGACTATACGCGCCGTGTCCAGGAGTACCGCTGTCTGTATCAAACCCTTGATCCAGCTGCCTAACGAGAGCCTCCTTAGGTGTTGAAATGATTCCATTGGCTGTAACGACAATCGGCACAATAACTGCTGTATTCACATCCCACATGTCGACAACCTCGCGAGCCAAGTCACATTGTTATTTTTATTATTAGTTATGTCCAAGATGTTTATCTTAGAAAGTACATGTGAAATAGAAAAAGTCACATTTCTGGGTGTCCAGGAGGATTTCCCACTGCTGCCAAAAAAAAAACATTGAAGTCTGTCTGAAATACAATAAAACAGCAAAGGGGGTGTGCAAGATCAAATTAATAGCAAACAAATAAAATTTGAATCCAAAAAGAAGCATAAAGTTACAAATATCTTATGCAAAATTTTGTTAGTTGTGTAGTATGTCTTGTGAAGTTGGGGATAGTGTGAATTAATACGTCCTACTTATAATAGAAATAAATATTACGTGAGCTGCGAGTCCCGTCTGGCTGGCTGGTGATTAGCCTTATTTGTAAAACGTCACTCAAACTCAATCATACGCTCGACCCGTTAGAAGAGTAATAAAAAATGTGTCGCAAATAGCTGACTTTAAATTGATACTGCCAAACACGGATGGTAAATCAAATAGACTGCTCTGAGATTCCAGTGTCGCCAGATATACGTAATTTTAGCATGGTTGGAGTTTTGAGAATAGATACGTAAAGGAATAGGTATATCGTAAGAATGTGTTAACTTCCATGTTGGGCACTTTGACACGGTCAATGCGCAAGCGAATCCCGTACCCCGTTCATGATAAGATAGGATAAGATATATTTTGAAAAAAAAAAATGGTTGAACAGTCAAATACTTACAAACAACACCGCAATAATAGCGTACCTATGCAAATATATTACCATTCTAATATATTACTAATCTACGTACTTGGCAAGTCTTTATTCAGATTTACCAGCGCGGCGTCAACAAAATTCATCATCGAAGGTCATCGCCCGTCCTTTCCCAGTATCTCTGCATTCCCATTAAAACCAAAAACAATTATCCCCGAAAACCCAACATCAGTATTGCAATACCGACAACGTTTTCAACCGGTAAGCTTCAAAATAATTTCAGACCTTAATATTATCTAGGTACCTGGAATCTATCCAAACGTGAATTCTGGGGATTTCATGGCAACCTCATGGAATTCAGTAATTCGCGCATATTAATTTCCGTTACACTGTTTCTGAAAGGTTCTCGGAGCGAAATGTCTGCGTAATGCTTTATGCTGATATTATAAAAGCTTGCTCCTTGGATATTTCGCGGCAAGTTTAGTGGGTTGTTCAATTAATATCAAAGAGATTGTTGTGGTATGATGTTTTTAGTAAGAATTATATCTTATCTTTTGCTTTGTACAGAAGCCATCGTCTTTACAAACATAAAGTCATCAGAAAAACTTAAATCGTCAGTCCCAATACGTAGGTATAATAGTAATATAAGAAAGTCTCTAACTTTTTAAAGATTAGGTTGACTATAACAGTTTTTACTATGTGCTAACTAGCTAACTATGTACTAACATTAAATTATGTCCGCAGAAATCTGTTACCTGCTCTAAAAATGATTTCGGGAAATATTCAAGTCACTTCCTCTATTCTATTAAACGTGAGTCAAAAGTCAAGACTAATGGGACCAATTGATTGGACTCAATATGTATAATGTCGCAGAGAAATGGTACAAATGGAGATTTGATCAAATCCCTAAAGGAACAAGCGAAACATAAAGCTGCGCGAGTCTTAGCTTCTTTATTTCTTCATATCACTAAAACAATTTAGGGAAAAATTAACAGAGTTGTCATTGTAATATCTTCCGTGATTGAATATACACCCAAGTAAGTACAAAACACTTAAGCAGATACAACGAACAGAAAATTTCATCCTTATTTAAATGTTAAATGCCTAAATCCGGTGCAAAATCTCTAAAACCAAGATGAGTCGTCAAATAATTTCACCCGGAATTCTTCCCGGGTCGCAGGGAATCATTTATTACAGTCCCGGGTTTCGTCCCGTTATGGGAACAATTTTATAAGCCAGATACCAAATTATGTTTCTTTAAATTCCTATCTTATTGTATTGCATTCTTATTTTTTTGCGTGTTATTTTATTAACAGGGCTTTCGAAAAATACTGTTAAGTGTGAGTAAGTGTTGGCTTGATGTTGGGTTCTGTAGCTCTGAATGTTATTTACTTATTTAAATGCCTTAAAACTATTATCACGGGTCTAAACCTAAGGCGATAGCCAAGTCACAGAAAATAAAAACTAAAACACAAAATACATCACGATCATAAAAAACATTGTTTGTAATACATATAGTGTAAATAATAGTTATTTTGCTAAAACACCCCAGTCATCATTTCAGCCGAAAGACGTCCACTGCTGGACATAAGCCTCAGGCCTTCCCAAGGGGGGATTTAGCCATAATCGCCACGCTTGGCAGGCGGATTGGCGATCGCGGTATGGTTGTTACAAAGGCACAGAACGCTGCTGCCCATTCTCTGGTGAGTCCCTTAGTCGCCTTTTACGACACACACGGGAAGATATGGGATGGTGCTATTCTTTACGTCCGACACCACACGGACAAACACCCCAGTGACATGTAAATATTTCCATTTCGACCTGAATATAGTTGATGGTGCGAATTGCTCGAGTCAGAGGGGTTTTGGCCAGCAAGTTGGTCCTGGCTGATGGTACGACCAGTAGTTGTAGTAATTTAAGTAGTTACTACCGCGGACTTTCCCGCCTGCTCAGTTAAAAAAAAATTCCCTTGGCGCCTGCGAAGTCAACGGGGCGGGGTAGAGAGCGCTTCCATCTTGTGAGTGCAAGCAAAAATGAACTTATGGTGGTCAGGCGGGTGTGTCCACGACAGTACATGTAAACAGAAAAAAGTTTGTATACAAAATTTTTCTCTATACTCCTGACAACGTAAGAAGTCCCATTTGACGTTTCTTCTTTTGAACTAGTACGTAAGAAATTGAAAAATAAAATTCATAATCCTAATTAATTACTATGTACCCATACACTATAACAACGAGTATCATTCGTAAGCATCAAGTTTAACTTTTTATTGAAAAAAATGCACTCAAAAACACAAATTAATAGTTGCTTCTTAATCAAATATGATATGTCAAATGGGAGTTCTAAGATTGTCAGGAACATAGTATCATACATTTTCTCAGTGCTATCGTACCTATTCGTTTAAAAAAAAAACAGGAATTTAAATGGCGGCCGTGACTTCTTTCTCTCTGTATGAGATATGCCTTTGCAATTTGATAATAATTGGCTGGTATTATTATTATTACTATCATCACCTAAATGATAAAAACAGCAGCACATTGTTGCTCTATGTATTTACGCTGACCTATTTCCTCTTAACATAAACAAAACCTGCACTTGTTGGCATCAAAAGTTGTCAACGGACACTATAAGTGGTCACTTTGTTGGTAGTTGTGTCCATTAATCAGCGAGGAGGTGTATTGAGACACTGATTACATGGTCAGCGCCCTTTGAGGACTAAACAGCTGGTTTTTGTTCTATGTAACTATACTTAGTCTGGCCATAAATACTGTTACAATTAAAAGTAAGAAAGACATTACATTTGAACTTGGAATCTGTCATTTTTATACGATTGTTCATTGAGTTTTCTAATTTTGGCGCCAATACATTATACAATATTTTGCGATATTAAAATGGAGTGGGGTGAGAAAGAGATCCGAATCGCTGTGATTGCATTACACAAAGTTGGTATGGAGCCAAATGCAATTTTTAAAACTCTCCATACGCTTGGTATTTGTCAAATGACGACACGGTTGGCGCAGTGGCTGAGCGATCGACCGCTGCGCAGCGTGTTGCGGGTTCGATTCCCGCCCAGGGTAAACATTTGTGTGATGAGCACTTGTGTTTGCCTTGTGTCTGAGTGTTGTTTATCTATATATGTATGTATTTACAAAAAAAAAAATGTATTTGTGTATGTATATCAGCTGTCTGACACCCATAGTACAGGGTCTCCCTAGTTTGGGGTCAGATGGCCGTGTGTGAAAATGTCCCCACATATTATTATTATATTATTATTATTAAATGTTTGTGTACCGGGCTATTAATAGGTACAATGAGACCTCCTCTGTTTGTGACAGAAAAAGATCTGGCCATCCACGTAGTGTTCGTACGAAGAAGGTGTTCAAAGCAGTAAGGGAAAGAATTCGAAGAAATCCTGTCCGAAAGCAAAAGATTTTATCTCGGGAGATGAAGATAGGACCCAGAACCATGTCGCGTATTTTAAAAGATGACTTATGACTTGAAGCCTATAAGAGACGCACTGGTCATTTTTTAACTGATAATTTAAAAAAGAATAGGGTGGTAAAATCAAATCAACTGAATTTGTTTACGAATGAGAAAATCTTTACAATTGAGCAACATTTTAACAAAAAAAATGACTGTATTTATGCTCAAAGCTCTAAGGAAGTCTTAGTCGACAGAGTGCAACGTGGGCATTATCTGACTTCAGTGATGGTTTGGTGGGGTGTTAACTATGAAGGAGTGACTGAGCCATATTTTTGTGAAAAAGGTATCAAAACATCGGCACAAGTGTATCAAGATACCATTCTTGAAAAGGTAGTTAAGCCCCTTAACAACACCATGTTCAATAACCAAGTATGGTCCTTCCAACAAGACTCGGCGCCGGGTCATAAAGCTCGGTCCACGCAGTCTTGGTTGGAAGTGAACGTTTCGGACTTCATCAGAGCTGAAGCCTGGCCGTCGTCTAGTCCCGATCTTAATCCGCTGGATTATGATTTATGGTCAGTTTTAGAGAGTACGCCGGCTTGCTCTAAACGACATGATAATTTGGAGTCCCTAAAACAATCCATAGGATTGGCAGTGAAGAATTTTCCCATGGATAGAGACCACTCCGAATAAGCTTATTATATTTTAAATTGTTTTATATTTATGTATTAAAGTAACACACTGTAAAAGTAATAAATATTATTTGCAATAAAAAAATGTTTTTTTTCTTCGTGACAATATTTATGGCAAGACTAGGTATATGTCTTTGTTTTAAAGTAGAGTTAGATCAACGGTTCATTTTATTTTATTCATTGGCAATGTAACTTCTTAATTCACATGTACCGTCTTACTTTTATCTTGGACATTACTGATGTCGGTGAAAGAAAACATAGTGAACAAAATCCTTTTGGGAAAACCCGAGAAGATAAAATAAATTCAATTTAAAAATCTGAATTTCTATACAATTATACACATCAGAATAGCCTGATGGTATGTTAAGGTCAGGCGAAAAGTGATCTACTGATTTCTGTGAAATCTTCTTCTTCTTTTCGAATCGATGGTTTTTTTTTATGCTAGACTGAAACTGTGAAATGAGGGATACATTAATGTAAAAGCTAATATTGTTTCTTTAAACATTTATAAAGACCTAGCTTTTACTTTTGATCTGGTACCAGAAGGCTCAGCACAGTCTCTTAAATCTTACAGTACCTACCCAAATATTCTAGCCCTTTGATTTCGGTGACGCGCGTCACATACACGAAATCGAAATACAGCTAGCCCAGTTTGAAGGAAAATGTGCTATAAGCATATAGGTTACAAGGTCATATTTCAAGCTAACGGAGTCAATTTCCAGACTGCTATGCCAAAACCTCGACTGGTTTTTAGAAATGCAGAAGTGATTTTCATATTGCATAGAATTTGTAGGCTTAGCGGAGATGAATTCGTGGAACACCTGGTGGTTCTGGGAAATATTGAGAGCATTTGACCACGCGGTTGGTCGATTTCCTATAAAACGAACTCAGAAGACCAATTTTCGTCATTTAAAAAAAATCTTCAAAGTCTAGTCGCCAATCTCATCTAGAAAGAAAGAAAAATGCGTGTTTTGGCATTACTTTAAAAATAAAACAGACCTAAAAACTTTGAAAAACAGAAAACAATGATTATAATGCCAAAAGGGCATCAGTTCAGTATGATGTCAGATGACAACACAAAGTGCGCCACCTGATGCAAATTTTTCAGCTGTAGAGAATTACTACTCTGAGGAGCTCGTGGCTAAGTTTAAGCCGTACAGATCGATTGGTCAAAAGTTAAGCTACGCTAACCGCGGGCGGTTTGTGGATGGGTGGCCATCCCTTTCATATCGAGTTCCCTCCGTGCCTCGGAAAGCACGTAAAGCCGTTGGTCCCGGCTGTCATTTGTAGATCTTTGGCAGTCGTTATGGGTATAGTCAAAAGCCAGAAAGTCTGACAACCAGTCTTACTAAGGGTTATCGTGTTACCCAGTAACTGGGATGTGGAGGTCCGATAGACAGTCGCTCCGTGTGAAACACTGGTATTCAGCTGCATCCGGTTATACTGGAAGCCGACCCCAATATACTTGGGAAAAGGCTAGGCAGATGATGATGATGAAAACTACTCAATGGAATTACGTAAAAAGTCTGTCATGTACCTAGTAGTAGTATCAACTGCTAGCATGGCGGTCAAAAGGTTAAAGTTATTAGAGTACCTCCCCAATGTTTTTCGATTCAGAGACCCAATTGATAACACATTACTGTCGTAGTTAAATATTTATGTTTTATCATGCCACAACTCCTGAGGTATGATATGACGTCAACTTCTATTCAACATCGACAAACGTTTACATAACTACGACTTTTGATATAAAAATATACACTGTGTAAAATGGTCATTATGAACCACTGTAGGTAATTAGGGACCCACCATAACATCATGAAAAAAAAACGGCAGATTTTTGCGTGTGGCCACAACTCACCTGATCTTAAATGATGTTGCGGCCTAAGGTGGAGCACGCTTGCCTGGAATAAACCGGTTCACTCGTGCCTTGAAGATCCACGCATTTATGTTCACATAGCTCAACAAAATGTATGAATCAGCAGATTTTTATTTTCCCTGTATTCGGATTTTCTGTTTACGCCGTATTTATTTACAACTTAATCAGATTCATATGTATAAGCAAAAATAAATAAAAGTATGTAGGTACAACTAAAAAAAAAGGAACCTCTAAGGGCACACATCAACGCGACACGTGCCCAGTTGATTGGCAGGATTGTCAAGTTATAATTGGCAATGCAATCAGCTTTAGCCAAAGAATAGGTGTTCGGGTCACGTGAAACGTCGACCAGCCGCTTGCCGATGTCTCGAAAAACATAATTATACCGTGTATATTCATGACACATAACAATAAACGAATCTAAACTTTTTTTTTCTTAGTTGAACCTATCTAGATGAAAGATTTTAAAATCAACTTTTCAAATTACTTACAATGAAATGCGATAATAGAACATCCGAATTTCGCATAAATACGTCATCTACTGTGTAGAGGACATAGTTCAAGTGTCCTGATGTAAAAGTATTCGTTTCGGGTTTGCGATTATCCTATAGCATTTAGAAAACTAAATACTAAGATAAAATTGTTATGTTTGCCTTAATCCACAATTAATTCAAGAAAAACGTTTTAAAATATTAAAATGTCACCTGTAATATTTTTTTGTTGTTAGTGTTTGTCAATAAGAATAGAATTGTAGACAACCTCAACATGTAATATATTTCATACGTGGAAACGTAGTGGATTGTACGTTAGCCTATTTTGTTTTGTAACAAGATGTAAGACACATTGTACAATAAATAATTGTTTGTTGTCCCCGCGAAGGTTGTCCCAAATAAAATAAAATATAAATAACCACAATTACTTAAAGTCACCCAATGACATTAATAAAGCCTTCAAATTGAATACGTAAACTTATGTGTAAGACGGAACTTTCCTATTTTAAAAATCAATCGAGCGCCCGTGCTAGGCCTACATTTCTCCACAAAATCCTTTATTTTTCAAGAATAAAATAAAAACCTCGCTTTAATTTCCCACCAATTTAACACCATTTAGATTTAGGTCCTTCCTAAACACTTAAGATTGGTCCTGAAGGAGCCATAAAAATATTTCAAAGACTACATAGCGGCTTATTCTGAGTCTTGTCACGTAATGGTCCCGTATATAATATAAAATGTCCACT
Organism: Charanyca ferruginea; assembly: GCA_947361185.1. Taxonomy (NCBI): domain Eukaryota; kingdom Metazoa; phylum Arthropoda; class Insecta; order Lepidoptera; family Noctuidae; genus Charanyca; species Charanyca ferruginea. The sequence goes on along the minus strand of OX376077.1, from coordinate 13,484,889 downwards.
CATTTTCAAAGAGAGAATTCTCCAAGTGATTTACCTACCTACATCTCTAAATTCTCTAGAGTATTCTAGAGAATCACATGACATAATACAATTAAGTGTGCACTTATTCGCTTGCTTTTAATTAAGTATGCCGACGGGGGTCAAAGAGTAATGCACAGAAAGGATATTGCATTTCACTGTACCCGAGAATTATTTGTTAAAGTAGGTAGCTATTCCGGAAATAATCGCTTCTCATCAGGTGAGATAGTGGTCAAACGTATGCTTATCAATTGATAAAAAAAAACCTCTAAAAATGGGAAAATCAAGCGGAGATAAACTCAAAGTTAATGTTTTAATGCTATGTTACATACTAGCGGCTCCCGTATAGAGATATCCATAGAAACTGGGCATTTTCCTGGCTTAAAAATATCTTAAGCCACACGGACATAGTATCAAAAACTAAACTTGCTTTCTTTATAATAGTAGTAGAGAGATATGAAGTACCATAACACCTTCTACTTATGACACGTTACGTTCGTCTGACAAATAAACACATTAGATACCTTAGTTTTGTATAATTTAGCAGCATTATTTCAAATTTGTGAATGTGAATACCATGGAGCCATTAATTAAGTAAATTATATGTGTTTAACATAAATGAACATGACGGTTGAGAGCACGGAACAGATAAATGAGGATCATGCTCACTCTAATATCTCGCTGATGGCGGCGCGTGTGTTGGATCATTCGGCTCCCTTCAAAATGGTTGAGCTGAATGGTGTTGATACACGCGTCATGTGCGTGAACGGGCGCTGTCAGTAAAGGTTGTTCAACTCTTCATCGTTTCATCCGAAAGACGTCCACTGCTGGACATAGACCTCCCCAAGGGGGGGTTTTGCCACGCTTGGCAGGCGGGTTGGCGATCGCAGTATGGTTGTTACAAAGGCACAGAGAACGCTGCTGCCCATTCTCTGGTGAGTCCCTTAGTCGCCTCTTACGAAACCCACGGGAAGATATGGGATGGTGCTATCAACTCTTAATTATCATTAATTACCATGGCTTTTAACCTGATTATTTCTTCAATGTTTTGGATTTTTCTTTCCCTGCATTCTTTTCACATAGCAACAAGGATAATGTAACCAGTATTTTGTGAAAACTTGATTTAAAAGAGTGTCCGTGAAGTTTCTTGCTTGTTCTTCTCCAAAGAGACCTACCCTACGTTTTAGAACAAGCATCTAGCTTCAACTTTCTGACTAACTGACCGACACCTTGACAATTCAAAAGTGCCTGTAAATGGTTAAATTGGAATAAATGTTTTGACTTTGACCTACTGCGATCATCGCCAACATCCATCGGCCAAGCATGGCGATTACGGCTGAACCCCCCTTGGGGAAGACCTATACCCAGCAGTGGGCGTCTAAAGGTTGACCACCTCTATATGTTTTTATATGTGAGAGGTAATCTCTGGACTTACTGGTCCGATTACAAAAAATCGCCATACTTGGCCGATGCATGTTGGCGATCGCAGTAGGTGTTATGGTACTCAGAAGGACAGTGCTGCCCATCCTCTGGTCAATATCCCTCTGTCGCCTTCTACAATACCCACGGGTAGAAATGGGGTGGTGCTATTCGCGACCGGCACCACACGGCATTCGCGGACTTCATCCGCGTAATTATTTTCGGTTATCAGCAGGGTTTTAATGCGCGGAATCCTACTTTTTTTTTTGAATAAAAGTAGCCATAGTTACTCCTTATAACATCGCCTATCTGCCTGTGAAAGTTCCGTCAAAATTCTTTCAGCCGATTCGGAGATTAGCACGAACAGACAGACTGTTAAAAATGTTAAAAGTAGGTTTTTTGTGTTCTTCATCATCATCAACCTTTAGACGCCCACTCACTGCTGAGCATAGGTCTCCCCCAAGGGGGGGTTAGCCGTAATTGCCATGCTTGGCCCTTTGGCCGATACATGTTGGCGATTACAGCAGTGTTATAGTACTCAGAAGGACGCTGCTGCCCATTCTCTGGGGGCCAAGTCTGCTATTTTTATAATTTCGTCATTCCAACACGATCCCATTGTCATTTTGCTAAAACTTCGTAATCTACTAAATTCATAATGGTCGATCATTGGCCGAATTAAAAACAATGACTGCACAATGACGTTCTAATGGTAGGTCACTGATCAAAGGAACTGTCAAAATTTTAGCAGATTACCGCCTAAGTCAGTCATTCAGTTGTAATTTTGTACGAGATTACCATTCCATATCATTTATTTGAATGGTGTGTCAGTGGTGTGTCAGTGGTTGACCATTGGAAAGTTATAATGACGCCATTATATTAGTAGATTACCAAACTTGTCAAAATCAACAATTATAAAATCAATGATAGACCATTCTGACACTATTGTAATAGCAGACTTGAGGCCCTGGTCAATATCCCTCTGTCGCCTTCTACCGCACCCACGGGTAGAAATGGGGTGGTGCTAATTCTCATAAAGTACTTGATCTTCAAAGCTCAAGTACGAACTAAGAAACACCTGAATCATTTAAGGTTTTTCTACCTACAATTCCATGACTCTCTAATCTTTGTCAAAATGCAAATTAGCTTCGTATGACGGCGCAGGACTTGCAACGTTCTCTACTGGCGCCATCTACCTGCATGACAGTTACCGCCTTAGTAATCTGTATTTATTGACATTTGGAAGCTTGATAAGGTAGAAATTTCTAGATACGGCGTAACAAGGATTTTGTGAAGCATAGAATTGAACGGAGTATTTTTTTAAATGTATAGAATTAAACAAAAAATATTGAACAAAAATCAGTTTTGTAACCATTAGTGTTTTATGCAGTCTTTGTATGAACTAAGACCTCCCTCAAATGGAGGTATTCAAAGAAAGATTTAACTTGTGTTATGGATACCAGCATTCTCACTATAATAATATAATAATATGTGAGGACATTGCACACACGGCCATCTGACCCCAAACTAGGGAGACCCTGTACTATGGGTGTCAGACAGCTGATATACATACACAAATACATTTTTTTTTTGTAAATATATACATATATAGATAAACAACACCCAGACACAAGGCAAACACAAGTGCTCATCACACAAATGTTTACCCTGGGCATCCCGCAACACGCTGCGCAGCAGTCGAACGCTCAGCCACTGCGCCAACCGTGTCGTCATAAATCAACACATAGGTAACATTGGTTGCATCAGAAGACGATATCAAGAGAGATGCAGCATACAAGAGAGAAAACCTTTAGTGGAATGTGTGCAAGTGTAGTGAAATGTTAAATTGAAATTGTAACCACCCTTTTTACCCTAACTTTCAATTCTTGACGAATGAATGATGATGAATGACGAAATTAGATCTGTATTTTTTAATTATATCCATTTCATCCCGAGGATGTTTTAGAAGGCGACTAAGGGAAAATCGCCAGGTATTATGGTACCCCCCCCCCCCCTCCCTTGTGAGGGAGGTCTTTATTGAACAATGGACGTCTTGCGGCTGATGCTGATAATGGTGACCTGCCATGTTACCTCTTCCCCATCCTTGGTTAACTGGTTGAGAATGCCTGAGGCATTTAGTCCGCCTTTATACCTTTGTGCTAAGTATTATTTATTCCAATAAACGTAATTTACTAATTTCAGTGTTTTGTTGATAATTAGGAACGTTGCACTGGTTTGGATAATAAGGCGATTGCCACCACACTCAAATTACAAAATAAACCAATAGGTAAACCGTTAGAAAATGTCGAAATTTTATTTTGGGCGATGCTATGTTCTCAATACTCAATACATTTATTTCATCCACATGTGAACTTAGATGGTAGGTATAAAATTGAACATTGTGGACCCTGTCGGCATAGGGCAAAAAAAACAAAAATATTTTATCCAAAGTTATATCAATTTAAAAGGATATACATATATGTCGCAGTATGATACATAAAACCATAATAGTTATATCCCGCCCAGAGTAAATATTTGTATAATGACCACTTGTGTTTGCCTTGTGTCTGGGTGTTGTTTATCTATATATGTATGTATTTTTTAAATGTATTTGTGTATGTATATGTGATATCAGTACAGGGTCTCCCTAGTTTGGAGTCAGATGGCCCTGTGTGAAATGTCCCCACATATCATATCATATCATTATATTAGGTACTAGCTTCTGCCCGTTTCTTCGTACGCGGATCCTGTTGCTTATGCCAGCGACAACGGGGTCGGCAAAATCGAAGATCTGAAACGTCTGATGTCGAATTCTAAGAGCCCGGCGACGGGAAAACAACGGGATGCGCGAGATGATTCGAGACGTTCAAAAAGTACAATTTTGAATCATACCTCCGATGGCGGAATATGTGGCGTAGTCAATCATAGGAGTATACGTAAATGAACTCCGTTCCTTATCAACCCAAGGAAGGTCGCCATGACCTACGGCTATATCTTGAGACACATCCGATTCTTCAGATGATATCGACATTCTGTTAAGAGAATGTCGAAGTCGATCAGAATTCAAACGTTCATTGCGCTCTTCTTCTGTCTCTTCATGCCGTACTCCAGCAATTCTTTTTCTCTCACTTTCTAACTGATTATGAATATTTTGTTGTGTGCGTGTTCGGGACAATCTATACTTATATTATAAAGCTGAAGAGTTTGTTTGTTTGTTTGGTTGAACGCGCTAATCTCAGGATCTACTGGTTCGAATTAAAAAAATATTTTTGTGTTGGATAGTCCATTTACCGAGGAAGGCTATAGGCCCATGCGAAGCTGGGTCGGGTCGCTAGTGTGTGATAATGTCGATCAGCAGTTAGTCGTGCATCACGTTCATCATTCGGTTCAAAAGACTTGTTAGTAGATGTGCGAATACGCTGAGAACTCAAGCGTGATTCTGTATCGGTTCCGATTCGCGAGACAATGCATGTCGCTCACGATCAGCGGACAGTCGCGCATCACGTTCCGCACTTGTCTCTAGAGACCTAGAAGCAGATGCGTAAATACGCTGAGAACTCAAGCGCAATTCTATCCGTGAACGTCTCCGACTCGCGAGACAATGTATGACGTTCACGATCAGCGGTCAGTCGCGCATCATATTCTTCACTGGTCTCTAGAGACCTAGATAAATACGCTGAGAACGAAGGCGTGCTTCGCGATCTGAAGAGGTTTCCACGGAGCGAGTTGCAGCCTGATGTTCTCGAACAGCATCAAGTCTCTCCTGACGCTCTTCGGTAGATTTTTGGGATCTTATGATCCACAACCTTTTAGCTCCTTTTGAACATTGGGAAAGATTTGACCTCTTTCTAGGCATGGTTATAGTTTTATTGTAAAGATACCTGATCAATTAAAATCTAAGTGACTGCTCCCCTGCGTTACCGGATAGGCTACCGTGTCACTAAGATAAATGGAAAAGAAAATTAAACACCCATATAACATAACCCCGAAGGCATATTTATTCGTATCATCGTAAACATTACAAAAACAATTATATTTATTGAAAATAAACCCACTGTGAGTTCTGGAAAGTGACATTCTGAAAATCCACAAATAATAGCGGAAATTAAACAAGCAACTAATAGAAAATATCTAAAATAACAACACTAAAAACTACATAATATAAGTGATTCGTCTCAAAAGTGTATGTGTAGATAAGCTCAAAAACTATTCCAATAAAAACATAATTATTATAAACTAAACAAGTGATGAACTTAAAGAAATCTTAAATAAAACAAAGTGACTAAGTGTTTGACAGCGAAAAAAATTCCAAGTGCATGAGTCATTTCTAACCGCTTTGCTCAATTTGAAAATTGATTTACTGCAATGCTATCATCTATTTGAACTCATTTGTTAATGTTACCGTGGCCTGACGGTAAACTTGGCGACATAATTATTGTCTACGATACCGTTGAGCCGTAAGTTCAAACCCCGCCGTCGACACCGGTACTTTTTGTGAAGATTTAATTTGTTGACCGAAATAATCATAAAAAATATTTATTTCATCTACAATACAAGCTGGTCAAAGCTCCGATAGACGACGCTGCAATCGCTAAAACTAAGATGGATTCTACTAGTAACAACATAACTTATCGTAAACCCTCCAGAACCAGTTCATTAACTGACTTATCCATAATGACAAACGAAAAGTCCATATTAGATACCACTATGATGAGTTTACAAGACAGCTTGCATGATAATAGCGAAACTATAAGTGAGCTGACTGAACAAATTAAAAATCTTACAATGCAGTTATTGAGCGCCAATCAAGAGATCGTCAATTTAAATAATGAGAATTTCCGTTTAAAATCTGACTTACAAAATATGATAAAAGCAAATGACACTTACAAAAAAATATGCACAACGCCTACCAAAAACAGAATAACACCAAAAAGCAAGAATGAAACTTTGCCTCAAACAAAGACTCCAGGCTGCTCAATCAAGAACTACCATGAGAACTTTCCCCCCTTCATGAGCAAGGAGACACAAACATCCAGTGTCTTCCCTCAGAACTCCATCAAAAATAAGGAAACGCAGACAGTTACTCAGAACCTAGATACGTTAAAAGAACAGCTTACTCAGGAACCACATAGTTATCTGCATCAAAATGTATCAAATGTTGAGATTAAAGCATCACCTGACCATAACTCTTTGACTGTACAACTAAAACCATATCGGAAAATCTGTATACTGAGTTCGAATAAAGCTAATAGAATTCTAACAATTGCTGAAAACACTTTAGGTTCATCAAACACGCAAATATGTCACTACTTAAAAACAAATTGCGGAATTGAACAAATGATGAATGAAATCGAACAAAAACTACAAAATTATACAATGGAAGACTTTTGTATAATTTTAATTGGCGAAACTGACTTCAACACTACAAATGACTTCATCAACATGATACTAGCTATAAGAGAAGCACTACAAAAAGTGCAGCACACTAATGTTATTTTATGCGCTCCTACTTTTAAGTGCAAACGTTATGCGAACATGTATAATTGGAGAATCGAAAACTTTAATAATCTCTTATATCTCGATGTTATAACTCATGAACATTGCTATACTCTTGACTCGAACAAACATTTATCGTATGATTACTCAATGTTCTCAAAATTAACAGGTACAATTAATGAACTAGGCATGTACACTGTTTTTAGGGACATTCACGTAAAAATAAACAGTATAATAGAATACAACTCATACAATAAACAAAAGGACAATTCCGTTGCGTATGAAATAACTTATCGAAATTCTGTAACTCAACGCGAACTAATTCGTCCTCAAGACCACTTAGCAAATGATAACAAAAACTCGAAGACAACAGGCTCAAAAAGCGAGGAAAACAGTCCACCAACGGAATATTTATTTCGCAACTCAAAGTAGTACATCAATTACATTGATTCACCAAAATATTACGGGACTGCTAAATAAACAGGAATTATTAGAAGTAGCTTTAACTGATTTACAGAAAAAACTAGGTTCTATAGATATTATATGTTTAACAGAAACATTTCTTAAAAGTGGTTCTGAATCAAGTCTTAGAATTAAAGACTACAAATTGGTGTCATTCTTCTCTAGAATAAACCAACGTCGAGGTGGGTCGTGTATCTTAATAAAAAATAACATGCAGTATAAAGTAATTAAAAATCTGACCCCCCCATTCCCCTACAATTTGAGTACTGTGCCATCGAAATTATGAAATTTAACCTTATAGTAGTATGCATATATAGAACACCAACACATGATGCGTCAACCTTCTTAAATAGTTTAGAAATGCTGACCAATCAACTCTGTAAAAAAACTGGCAAGAAAATAATTATTTGTGGTGACTGGAATATAGACATGATTAAAACAACTAGAGTATCCAATGACTTGAATTCTATTCTTAATAATAATAACTTAAAAAATCATATAAATCTTCCTACGAGGAAAAAAACTTGTTTGGACTTAATAGTAAGTAATATACATGACGCTAAATCCGACCTTCACTATCTAGCTCTCTCTGACCATGAGACAGCACAATCATTAACAGCTATTCTAAAAACTGATCACAAAGTTAAGGATATTCATAGTTTCTGGTTTCAAAGTATAAGAGACCTCAGTGACGACAACATAATAAAATTTAATGACTGTATGTTAAGCTTATCTTTTTCGGACGTATATGATTCGCAAACAACAAACGAAGCATTTAATAGTTTTCACGAGACAATTACCCTTTTTTACAATTTATGCTTCCCAATAATAAAAGTGAAAAATACGCGTAAACGTGTGAAAAATAGATGTCTGACCAAAAACATTAAAAGATGCTGCATTAAGAAACGGATCCTGTACTTAAAATATAACCTTTGTAAAGATAACAAAAAGCAAAACAAAAGAAAATATGACGATTACAGTCGAATATTAAAGAGATGCATAAACAATTCTCAACAGATAAACAATTTGCGATATATTAATAAAGCAAAAAATGCTAGTAAAGCAGCATGGGACATAATTAAACTAGACACGAATAATCACAATAAAAGTTGACGATAAAATATATGACAATCCAAACCAAATTTGTGACTTATTCAATGACTATTATCTAACTGTAACTAATTCAACCACAAATACTTTAAAAAACAACAAGCTTGACATATCACAAAATCCTAAGAGCATTTTCCTTACACCAGTAGACAAAATTGACGTTCATAAAATTATACAAAACTTAAAAAACACGAACTCTACTGGCTATGATGATATAAGTACTAAAGTGCTAAAAAAATGTGCAGTGGGACTTGTTTCCCCGCTTACCTACATAATAAATCTATCCCTAACAGAAGGAGTATTCCCAGAACGTTTGAAAGTGTCAATAGTTAAACCTCTGTATAAAAAAGGCGATAAAACGGACATGAGCAACTATCGACCTATCACCTTAATCCCCATTTTATCCAAAGTTTTCGAGAAAGTTATGTGTAACAAAATGGAAAATTTTTTGACGTCTTGTAATATTCTAAAAACCGAACAATTCGGTTTTATGAAAGGTAGCTCTACAACTTTAGCGTGTTTTTCATTAATTAAACAGATTACTGAAAGCCTAAATAAAAAGTCTAAGGTAGGATGCGTCTTTCTAGACATGACAAAGGCCTTTGACTTTGTCTGTCATAAAACACTGCTCTCGAAACTCTCGTACTGTGGAATACGTGGAAAGGCTAATGACTGGATTAAAAGCTACCTTACCGGAAGGCAACAATGTGTGGAAATAGTTAAAACTTGTAAATTTGAACAAATAAATTATAGGTCTCAATATAGACAAAATAACTACGGAACCCCACAAGGAGGAATTATATCCCCACACCTCTTCCTAGTGTACATCAACGACCTCCCCGAAGCGATAGACAGAAACTGCATATTATTCGCCGATGATACAACTATAATTCTCAAAACTGACAATGAGAATAGTCTAAAAAACGAAATTTGTAATAGTCTAGACAATGCAATAAACTGGTTAGAAATAAATAACTTAAAGGTAAATATGACAAAAACAAACATAATACAATTTCAGGCATTAAACGCAACAATAAATAACTTGGACATTGACTATAAAAAATCTCAATTAACTACTGTTAACGAATGCGTATTCTTGGGTATTACCGTAGACAAAAATTGCAGTTGGAAACCACATATAGTTAAAATTCTTAAAAAAATAGATCGTTTTGTGTATGTCATCAAGAGAATTAAGCAAACAGTAAATATTGATACCGCTATGGTTGCTTACCATGCTTATGTATCTTCGGTACTTAGATACGGCTTAATCATTTGGGGTAACTCGGTGGACATCGACAGAGTTTTTAAAGCGCAAAAAAAATGTGTCCGGGCAATGTGTGGAGCCCACATTTTAGATAGGTGTAAACCACTGTTCGAGAAACTTAAAATCTTACCATTACCGTGCCTTTACATTTTAGAAATATGTATCTTTGTAAAGAAAAATTACAGTTTATTTGAAAAACAAGAGTACAAGGCAAATAGCCGGGCACGGCATAAAGATAAACTTAAATTGCCTACGATAAAGTTGAAGTTGTTCAAGAGAAATGTGTACTGCATGGCGATTATTGTGTTCAACCATCTACCAAATACCCTACAAGATTTGCCACTACCATTGTTTAGAAAAATACTGTTTAAAATGTTACTACAAAAGCGATATTACACTGTAAAGGAATATTTAGAAGATAAGTCACTAATCCTTAATTGAAAATGTTTAGATAATTTATTTATGATTGATTTTTATGTTGTGTTGTTTTTGTTTGGTTCTTTCTTTTTTTTAATTTATCATTTTATTATTATTTAAATATTATTATTAATTATTGACATAGCCATATGAATTAAAAGCAATTAATTTTATCGTACTGACATTTGCACGCCATATATGGCAGAATATGCGGAAACCATCTGTTCGAACATCCAATGTACCATATTTTGGCAAATAAATGATTTTGATTTGATTTGATTTGATTCGATAAAATAAAAAAAATAATGGGAATTTTGGCCAGTAGAGTCAAATTTTCAATGATACCATCGTCATCAAAAATCAGTCCTAAACTGTTACCGCCTTCACCGCGTGGAGGTACTCCCAGCTTATGTTATTTTGTAAGATACAGTGAAATTAGTGATAGCTTTGATTTTTACATCAGACGTTTCTGATCTTCGATTTTTATAAGTCAACAGGAAATGTTCATCAGACCGAACAACTTTTGCTAAGACGTTATTCCTATATGTGTCATGGTGTAGCTGGGCTCTTGGAGTTCCACATCAGGTGTTCCAGATTTTCAAATTTTTTCTCTCAGCAGAAAATGCTCATCACGTGGAACAATTTTTGCTATGGTACCATTTTTGTATCTCTTATAGTTTAGCTGGTCTGTTGCGGTTCTGCATCAGGTGTTCAAGTTTCCAAGATAAATTATAGCCTATATGTTGCCCAGACTTAATACCTATACAACAAAAGAAAAATCATTCAAATCCGCCCAGTAGTTCCGAAGATTAGCGTGTACAAACAAACAGACAAACAGACAGAATTTTTTTTTTGGATTCGTGCTCTATCACTGTTCCTAAACCCCCTCAATTATTTTTTTTTTAATATATTCAATGTACAGACACAGTTTTGTTACTGTTTTATTATATGTATATGTATATGTTTTGTAATGCACCTGCCTTGTTATCTCTTCACCACCCTTGGTTGACTGGTAGAGAATGCCTAAGGCATTAATTCCGCCTTTGTACGTTTGTGCATGAAGTATAAATAAATAAATAAATAAATGTATAGATATCCCTAGGGATATAATTTGTACCGTTACATAGTTATACGAATCTTACGGTAAATTAGCAACGCAACGCAACGCACGGCCGGCAATCTATTATTATGGTTTTTTTAACAGTTTAATACTAGCCTTTTGTATTTAAGCGTTTACACCGTACTACACTCCTACAATTATTTCACTTAACTTAATCAAGTAATATAATTATATCACAAAACTTGTACCGTATTATAATTATATTCCTAGTAAGAATGTTACAGTATACAATTATATCCCAAACCGTAATATAACTATATTACAGTTTTATCTATCACACGGTTTTATCTACTGCGACATATTTAGAGAAAAATAATTTATAAATACTTGATCCCTTTTCACTCCCCCATTCCATCCTATCAATCCAGCCCATCCCCCTTGACTGTTGACATGACTATTAGAGTCACACTGCGATTGCTTAACTATTATGTTTGCTAATTATACAGATGAGCTCTTACTATTATACCAAGAAGTCCTCCCTAGACATCATTGCCTGTCACTTGACCTAAATACCACAAGTGCAAGTGATTAAAGGCTGTACTAGTGCATTCAAAGGCTTTGTGATGTGATTTACATCAATTAACATAAGATTAAATACCTTTGGTGCTCGAATCGGATTAATTAAGTAAAACAGACTTTGCATATGAGTAGCTGGTATATTACATGAAGTTTGAAAGTGGCACCAGTGACGGAAAAGTTATGGGAAATGAAAGGCATGTGACTAAATGATTTGAACCTAAACAGGATGAATTTGAATTCATTAGCAAAATTTTAAGGAGTGATTCAGACCACGAACCTGAACGACTTTCATTATGGAGCCAAATCAAACAGTGCGAAAAACAAACAGCTGTTCCATACATTTTGGCCGAGTACCTATTGCACTTCTGTATGGAACAGCTGTTTTTTTGTATGAAAGTTGTTCAGATTCGTGGTCTGAGTCACTTCTTAAAAAATTGCTAATGAATTCAATTTCATCCTGTTTATGTGGTTGTGAATGGATGCAGAGGAAGAGGAAGGCAAAAATATTTTTTACAAAAAGAAAGACAACCATCTTCAAAAACTTGAGTGATAAATAACTTTACCACAGTACATACATGACTTTAGTTTCGAAAGTCGATGGCAATACAATACAACAAACAAAACAAAGTCACCGACTTCTGAAACTAAAGTCATGTCTGTTCTACATGTCATGACATGTCTGTGTTACTTTTTAGTTTTTTAAGGCGGTTTTCTTTTTAGTAAAGCTTTTTAGTACCACCTTATCATCCAAATTCATTAAGAAACGGCAACACAGTTAAAAGAGAGATTGAAAGTACTCTAAAGATTGAGGAAAGTGTAACGTCGACTATGTAAAAATGTTGGGTGTTCTTTATTTTCTCAAAAGGCGCTGGATCAATTTCGATAAAATTTATATAGGACCACACGGGAAGCCTTTCTTCCCCATCAGGTATCGGTTCTGCCCATTACCACTTCGAATATTCTGAGAGCTATCTATGGATACTGGAACGCTCCTGACAGTGGTGTTATCGTTTCTCACTGTGCTCTCTGATTTTAAATCGTAAAAGTAATATAAAGTCAACGTGTGTGTGTATTGCCGGCTGTATTTGTTAGCCGATTAATAGTGCTATCGAACTGTGTAAGCTGGACTACGCTGCGATCGCTAATATATATGCAATAGTGAAAAAACTTTTAAAAAGTTTATCAAAACTGCCATCGTCATCCCACGTCAAACTGTTGCTCCCCGCAGCAACCTACCACCCCGCTGACGCCTGGTATATGCTTCATATCTGAACAACGTAGCACGGTAACGCAACTTCTCATTACTAGCCACTGGATAATACGCAAAGTGAACCACCAACTAACACTAAGGGTTCTGGGCTCGGCTGAAATTGTAATAATAATAATATCAAATTGGGACCTTAATCGACCTCACTGTTAAGATGGCTACACAACGAACACCACCAAAATCTATCGAGCAAACTCAATTAAACGCATCCACTTCCGAACCAAATCTGCTAAACAAAATAGATTCTGATTCACCTATTAACGTAACTCAACGTAATAAAAGACCACGATTGCTTGACGAATGCACACTTGACAACTTTTCATCCTTTAAAGATGAAATAATGTCAATGATGAATCAAATTCGTATTTCACAAAGCAACCGCTTAGACAAACTAGAGGAATACATGATATCCATTCAAGAGCAAAACAAAGTCATACAAAAAACTAACACAGATATAGACAACGCAATCTCGCACCTTTCTATCAATGTTAAGGCAGTCGAACACAAAATTGATCAACTAGAACTTGAACGTAAACAAATCCATTCACACATATCGGCATTGGAAGAAAAACTAGACACACTCGAGATTAGTACTTGAATGAACTTTTATTACTAATAATTGTTTTAATTCATTTATTCCTGTTCTAACGTTACACTTTTATATGAACAAATAAATATTTTATTTTATTATTATTATATTATGTTAGTGACCTAAGGCGAATTTTCTCGTTAGTACACATAAAGACATTGCTCTAGCTTATGCCGACGTAAGTCTGCGTGCCGTTAAGCCGAACACACCGGTGTATATCTTCCGCCTGCACTACACCACCAAAGCGAAAGACATCGTAGAGTACGTGCGTCGAATGACAAAGTACACGCCGAAGGTGCAGTTATTGGAGTCGCGCCGCAACGTCAACTTCAAGGCCTTCGTGGTGCGAGTACCGAATACCTGCTCCTCGTCAAGGAAGAAGACTTTTGTCCGCAGGACGTGGTGTTCCGTCGCTTCCACGGACAAGTGCCACAGGACGTCGCAAAGACAATTTAGTGCAATTAGTGAAAGCTACTAACATACGTCTCTATTAACACAAGTTAGAAATTATAAAATATGTATGTTTAGGTTAAGGTATCTCTATATAGGGTGACTGGTAATTAGTGTACGATACTTAAACACGTGATTGTGTTCATGATAACAAACAACTTTCCCGAAGAAAAAATGTTTTTTGTACTGGTTCACTTTTATCACAATAACACAACAGCCGTATGAAATTCACGTGCGCGCACGCCTATGACCTAAAGTGAACCAGTACAAAAATAAAAATTTCTTCGGGAAAGTTGTTTGTTATCATGAACACAATCATGTGTTTAAGTATCGTACACTAATTACCAGTCACCCTATATATGGGCCTATGCAGCCTGGAATTAATGAATCATTATTATTATCACCTAGAATTTTATCTGTGGGCTGATTTAGGACTTTTGTTTAACTCTGAAGATTACACAGACGAAGACGCGTGCAGAAACTAGTATTGAAATACCAAACAAGTGAAATAAACTGTTCTCTAAATCGTGCTTCAAAGTATCCCTTATCCCTAGAAACGGGTTACCACCAAATATAATGCACTGGCGTCGAAAATAAACAGGGCTGTCTCACAACGCTATCTTCGCTTCATTTTTCACTTTCAACTCCCTGAAGTTTAATATCAGCGTCGTAAGACACCATGTGTTATTAATGGACACTAGACACTCGACACCCCTGATAGAAAACTGCACCACTAGAGCGCTGGCTATATTGAAATTTTCCTTTTTTTTTTTGTTGCATTTTCTGCTGGACTGCGCTCGAGTTAAAACAATGTACCAAAATAGGTAGTTATGCCAAAGTATATTAGGAAAAAAAAACATTATGCGAAAAGAAAAGATCTATCGATTTTGTATAGTTATGGTCGCAAAACGACGCCGCAAAATTTTAAAATATTAATATTTTTCAAGACGGTTATAAAATGAAAAAAAAAACAGCATTCCATACGTTTAGACTATGGAAGGAGGTGTTACATTTTTATGGAACTCCTGATTTTCTGAACTGAATTTATGTTAAAAGTCTGCATTACGATGTAGATGTGATGTGATGTGTGTATAAAACCTGGGAAACATTTAAGTATGAAAATCCTCATTTAAAATTGCAGCAAAATAATAAACGAAAGCGCAACCAAAAATCTTTTAAAAGCTGAAATTCCAACAATGATTAAAGAGTAGCAACCAGAGCACTTCAATTATCGAGGGGCCAGAAGGACAACAAAGATGGCCGCCCCACCCGCCACAGCGACACTGGACTCCAACAAACTATTATCTTAGTTTTTCCGCTGACTTTTAAAAGAAAAGAAAATTTCATTTCGCACAGTCTCCATTAATTAAATACTTCTAAAACGTGACTCTGGTGTCGCGGTTTTATTCATTTTACTTGCGAGAAAATATTTTTCTGAAAGTTGGTACGTGTTAAAGGAATACACTGTGTTTACGTCAGTTCACTTTAACGCTTTATAAAGAGGTTCGTTGGTACTCCGCCATGTTTTATTTACTTTTTTTTAATGCTGAGATAAAGCACTGACGGCTGCAGCCTTGCAGATTGTGAGGGACGTTCAATTATAAAATTATTTTCTGTGTTTTTTTTTCGTTTTCACATGCTTGAGCTAAGCTGTTTGTTTTGTGTTTATTTCCCTTGTTAAGGTAAATTATAATGTTGTCTATAAAAGTTTTGCAAGCATTAAGCATTTTTTTATGCATGCGTCTGCATATGAATGTGAGTCTATCTTTTGAACTTATGTGTGATTCATAGCACATCTACGAAACATATTCTTGCAAATATTAGGTAGGGGGCGAGGGTTAGGCCCTCAGAGTTCAGTACAATAATGCCTTCAGAGTATTGTTGGGGCTTCCACGTTACTGCAGTGCATCAGGAATGTTTGCCGAAGCACATACTAATGGTTTCAATACCATCCTACGAAAGAGGATTGCATTCATGATGCGCAGAGTGCGTGGAAGCGTCAACGGCATTCTGAAAGTGATTAGTGATAAACCATGTTGCGCCATTATGGGGCATTGGGTGCATGTACATATGCATGTACCTGGCGTGTCAGATGAGTGCACCAGAAAATATATGAATTAAAATATTACCTTTGTTACTAACGTAGTTTTTAAGTACTATATTACTAACATCATATGGATCAAAGTCTGAAATTTATAAAGATATAAGGTAGAGAGAAAAATGCAGAAGAAGCCTAGTAGTGCGGGACGGCACTGGGAGGATCCCAATATGCTGTATCTGCCAACACCTACGACGCAGCTCTGTGTCTCGGCTACATCAAATCAGGAAGCTTGACGAGATCGTGGAGTATGTTCGAGCGAAGACAAGCTAAACTTGGAGTCGCGCCACAACACGAATTTCAAGTCGATAAAGAAAGAGAAAGAAAAAAAAGAGAAAGAGAAAGAGTTGTTTGTCTTTTTTACCTTAAATAAATAATATTATTATTACTAAGTAAGTATTATTCATCCGTAGAAGGAAAAAAAGTACATACAGATGGAAAAGTGAAAGGCTTCCAGCTCCTTCCGCTGTCTCAGCACGAGGAAATATCACTATCGTTCAGAGTTTGGCTTTAATCAGAAATCCGTTTTTCTATTCAACGATAACTGTGATTTTACAATGGAAGTTGAAAATTCAGTTCCATTAATTAATGCAAATCTGTAAATGAAACGAAAACAGAATACCTGAACGAGATACTTATCAAGCGGAACAATTTGTTAGAGTCAATATGGGGAAGTAGGTTGTGTGCTAGGCACCTACAGTACTGTGTGCTATCTAAAGCAATGCACGTCTGTTTTGAATAGGACATTAAGGAATACAATTCCTAGATGGGAAACTAAATAGACTGTAGTTTCATGTACGACAGTAAATATTAATTTAACTAAATAATTATAGCCAGCTACACACATAACGATCTATGGTAGCGATTAAACTGTGCAAACCGATTTGCGCAGTTTTATCGATCGTGTGCATGATAAATCGTTGCGATAATCAGCAACGATTGCACAGTTTAATCGCTGCGATAAATCGTTACACACGTAACGATTTATCGCAGCGTTTAAACTGTGCCTGGTATAAGTACCTGGCATAAGGCGCTACCGCGACCAAAAGTGCGTTTTCTTCGTTGTTCAGGGGCTATTAACTAAGAGAAACAAACTACATTTAGAAGCATATTATTAATGTTCAATATCCTATCATTACATTCCACGTTCTTATTTTTTTAATGTAGGTACCCTATTTGTAACCTAAATCTCCCTGTAAAAATGACTAAAATAATTAAAAACATCTTTTGCTAAAGTTGACGTGTTATTAATTTGAGGATTACACTAATAGACAGGTAACTTAAAAATCTTTATAATTCACGTTTTATTTTGTTTCAAAAGATCGTTTCTCCTTTTTTATAAAAAAAACAAAAATTGTGTGAATTTCGATTCTGCGACAAAGAGGAAATGTATGGTCAAGGTTATTTGGTCAAGGAAGCGCCTTAACTGAGACCACAAAATATAGAGATTACAGAAGGACCGCTCCCGCCATCTTCAAAAATAATTACCTAAACTTGCCAAACTCACTAGGGCTGCTACTGTTTTAACTCTGAAGGTTTTATTCGTAATAATATGAAATTTTATTGGCACTGGTTGGAACTCTTTGCATTTTTTTTTATAACAAAATTTTCCTGTTCGTCATGAAATGTCAATGTCTCTCATTTATTCATTTAGACAAGACGTGACAGTCGAGACTGAAGACTGCTTGAAACTGCTTGAGAATGCCTTTAATAGTAATGTCAATGTGTGCGTGACAAAAATGGCGGTTTGTTCTGAGTGGTCTCTGCTCGAGCGCGCCGCAGCCGTACTTTGTGCTGAGACCGTTCACAAGGAAACAGCGCGGTGCGGGAGAGGTGACAGTTGTCACAAGTTGACGTATCAGTGAGCTCTCGCATCACGTCACCACACCCCGCACCGCGTAGGTACTTCAGGAACGGTTTCAGTTAAGCGATCGGGCTTTATTATATTGATACTCTAAAATTATTACATTTTTCTTTTAACGATGGTGACGGTTTTTACTAAATTATCTTCTTATAGTTTTATTGCCTTTTTCAAAACTATTTGCACCTTTAAGCTAGTACCATCAGATTTTGCACAAGGTGTAGGTATTACCTAAGTCTCCTAAGATTAAAGGTATCTTGTTCATTGTTAATTCATTAAAACTGGCATAGGTTACCGGTAGGTACGATATTCAAAGCTAGGAAAATTAAAGTCAAATCATTTATATCAATAAGAGCATTAAAAATCAATTTTGAAAGATGTAAAATATTAAAAACCGCCATTTATAAATTATCAACCGAACTCAAATCCAGATTTTGAGCGCCATGGAAAAAAACTGATATCACAACTTTTAGCAGCCGCGCTTATGAACCTTAGACCATGGCAAACTTAGGCTTAGTAAGTACTTTTTTTTATATTGTTATAGGCTTGCGTTTGGCCGCAACTCACCTGATCTTAAGTGATGATGCGGCCTAAGGTGGAGCACGCTTGCCTAGGATAAACCGGTTCACTCTTGCCTTGAAAATACCTATACCCTATTCACAATAAGATTAGACATAAACACAAACCTTTTTTACAGTCCCTTCAACCGAGTTTGGATGACATTAGAGGCAAAAAAGTGGTTACAATAACAACTGTTTACTGCAGTTGCCATTTGTCATGCTACCAACGCAATAGAAGTCAAAATCGGTTGAACGGACTGTAAAAAAGGTTTGAGTAAATGTCTAATCTTATTGTGAACAGGGTATAGATTATATGTATCGGGGAATAGAGAGGCGGTCAGTGAATTCCACTTGAAGGACAGTAATGACATAGGTAACATGTAATACTTATTTTCTTAGATAACACTTAGGTCCATGTGAAACCACAAAAACATAGCACAGATAGTCCAAAAGACTTACTCAGCCAGGTCATGGTTAAGCTACGCTTGCCGCGGTCAGACCGTGGATGGGTGAGCATCCATTTCATACCGAGTTCTCTCCGTACCTTGGAAAAGACGTAAAGCCGTTGGTCCCGGGTGTCATTCGTAAATCTATAGCAGTCGTTATTGATAGTCAGAAGCCAGAAAACCTGACAACCAGTCTTACCAAAGGGTATCGTGTTACCCAGTAGCTGGGTTGTGAAGGTCAGATAGGCAGTCGCTCCATGTAAAACACTGGTACTAAGCCACATCTTGTTAGACTGGAAGCCGAGCGCAACATAGTTTGGAAAAAGTTAGGCAAATGATGATTCATACCGGTAGTTATTATCTATATCTATAAAGCAAAAGGTCATTCACTCACTCCTTACGAAATATCGAAAACCGCTTGACGTTTAAAGATGAAATTTGGCAGGGAAGTAGTTTATAGTTAGTAGACGTCCGCAAAGAACGGATTTTGCGACAGGGCCGGATTAAGGAGGTCTAATGGCTCTCGCAAGTTTGTATGAAAGTCTTTCATTTTTTGTGTTACAAATTCGAACTTTGGCAGGGCGGTAGTTAATAGTTAGCAGACGTCTGCTAAGAAGGGATTTTGCGACAGGGCCGGAGTATGGAGGTCTAAAGGCTCTCGCAAGTTTGTAAGTAAGTCCTTCATTTTTTGTGCTACAACTTGAAATTTGGAAGGAGGGTAGTTTGCAGTTATTAGACGTCCGCTAGAAACGGATTTTGCGACAGGGCCGGATGAAGGAGGTGTAGGTAATGACTTTTGCAAATTTGTATGAAAGTCTCTCATGTTTTGTACTTGAAATTTGGCAGGAAGGTAGTCAGTTAGTAGACGTCCGCTAAGAACGAATTTTGCGACAGGGCCGGATTAAGGAGGTCTAATGGCTCTCTTAAGTTTGTATGAAAGTCCTTCATTTTTTGTGCTACAACCTTGAAATTTGGCAGAGAGGTAGTTAGATAGTAGACGTCCGCTACGAATGGATTTTGCGACAGGGCCGGATTGAGTTTGTATGAAAGTTTTGATTTATTTTTGACTACCGACCTGAAATTTAGCAAGTCTAGAGCTTATGAGTAGGAGACATTCACTAAGAAAGAATTTTGTGACAACCTAGATTTAGGGCTCTAGCATGTTTTTAAATAAATCCTTGGCTTTTTGTACCTGAAAATTGGTAGAGAGATAGAATATAGTTAAGACATGTCAGATAGAAACAGATTTTACGACAGGGCCGGTTCAAGGGAATATAATCTAACTCTTTGTTCAACAAACATTTATTGATGCCTTATAAAGTTATAATACAACAAATAGAAAATACCTACAACTAAATGAAATTGAAATTAATCGAGACCTTTTATTACAACAACATTTACGTAGGTTATTAGTTTCATCAAGTTATATCTCAAATATTTCTTTTTATTTTCCCCTAGATACCACTGTGACGCTTTTTCGTGGTTAAAAGTATCTTATAATACGTTGAACCTGGTATTCACATACCATCATATCAATTACCAAATTTCAGACAACATTTTATACATTTTTGTTTATCCCACGATCACCATCGTTTTCTGTAAAACTATAGATTTAATATTCGAAAGCTCTCATTTAAAATCTTTACTATCCATCCCTTCAACAGGAAAGTAGATTCTCCTAATTGCGACACATGCCAGAAAAAAGAAGATGTGCAGCACCTTTTGGTTGAGTGCATCAGGAACGAATCTCAGAGAAAAATTATAGTTGAAACACTTAAAATTAATAAGTTAGATGTAGGTATTTTTCTAAGTTTATTAGCTAAACCCACCTCAAGAGAGGCCATGATGGTGTATGATTTGCTGGTGAATAAGTAGGTACTTAAGCATGTTGTTAGTGAATAAGTAGCATTAATAGATGTATTTTATTTAGATTAAGGTATGATGGAACTGGCGTGAACGTGTGTTCAAAAGTTCCTTTTCTTAGAATAAATAGAGATTGAAAAAAAAAAACAAAAATCCCCTCTACAAACATACAACAGTTCCGGGTAGACTTATGAGTTGGAAAAGTTTTCTCCGCAGCACACAGGTCACCCAGGACCGACCACGTACGGCAGGTGAAAGTTGTGAGAACATGACCAACCGCAACTGAATTTCGTTCAACCCAGGACCACCTGGCACTCGGAGTGATTTGCAGTAGCCTAAATGAAAAGCACTCAATAGACTATGCTCCCGAATAGGCCGCTGGAAACATAACCTAACAAAATGGGGGATTATAGATTCCACTGATACCCAGACGTGTGAGTGTGGTGCTCCTGACCTGACAATAGCCCACTCACTACAGTGCCCAAAGTGGCATAAAATAGGCATCTTCTGTTGACTTAAACATAAAAATAGTTTGCGTTAAACATCATTAAACTATATACTACCTTATCTTTATCTATCTTCAAAACCCACGCGCACGAAGTCGCGGGCAACAGCTAGTACCTTATATGAAAGCTACAACAAATAATTAAGTACTAATTAATTTAATGATAATGGTGCACTTAGCAAGTGGATCATTATCTTAATGGACTATCTGTCATTATAAATGCATTATTATCATTGCTGCTAATGAATTGAAATTGAATAAGAAACAATATAATATGTGTGGTTCTCGTTAAAGAAAACATCACCTAATTTACTAAAGTAAACAAAAAAAATTAAAAAAAAACCCCCAACGCAAAACATAAAAGCGATTATGTAAAAAGTAAAAAATAATACTTTTGTTGAGCCATCAAATGTTTGTTCGTTGAAATGGCGCTATAATGTCGCGGCGGGGTACCGCTTAAGTAAGTCAGTCCCTCAATTTCATTCACTGTCTATTAATTTACCAGCATTTCCGACCAATTTGTTTCGATATCATCAAATTTTTGTTGCTAATCTAGTTGTTAATCTTGTTGCAAATCTAGTTACCATCAGTTCGCTATTTTAGATATTTAGTTATTGCTTTAAACTTAGCGGTACCCCGCCGCGACATTATAGCGCCATTTCAACGAACAAACATTTGATGGCTCAACAAAAGTATTATTTTTTACTTTTTACATAATCGCATTTATGTTTTGCGTTGGGGGTTTTTTTAAATTTTTAATTTAATTTTTATTTTAATTTTTTTAAATGTAATTTAGTTTGGTTTTGTGTGGTCAGTGTGGTCACCTATAATAATATGTTTGAAAGCAAAGTAAACATCCGGTATGCGTCTAAGATCCCTACCGCAGCAAACAAAAGAGCTGATAACTTTAAAACTGCTGAACCGATTTTGATGAAACATGTCTAAGAACCATCGCTAGAGAATCTACTTTCAAATAAAAAAAAACCGCATTCAAATCGGTTCACCCGTTAAAGAGCTACAGTGCCACAGACAGACACACAGACACACAGACACACAGACACACAGACACGTCAAACTTATAACACCCCTCTTTTTCGTCGGGGGTTAAAAAGGAAAATACCCATAATTCATCATCTGCCTAGCCTTTTCCCAACTATATTGGGGTCGGCTTCCAGTCTAACCGGGTGCAGCTGAATACCAGTGTTTTACATGGAGCAACTGCCTATCGGACCTCCACAACCCAGTCACTGGGTAACACGATACCCCTTGGTAATACTGGTTGTCAGACTTTCTGGCTTCTGACTACCTATAACGACTGCCAAAGTTCTACAAATGACAGCCGGGACCAACAGCTTTACGTGCTTTCTGAGGCACGGAGGGAACTCGATATGAAAAGGATGGTCACCCATCCACCGACCGACCGCGGCTAACATAGCTTAACCTTTGACCGATCGATCTATACGGCTTTAACTTAGCCACGAGCTCCTATAATTATTAAACTAAAAATCTAAAATCAAAAGGCACCAAATAATTCCTCCGTGTCACTGTCATCTGGGAATGTGCCCAAGAGAGTGACTGAATTGCAACGTTAGATGGCAATGCTTAACGTCTGACCAAGGTATAAACCAGCTCTTACTGATAGGTGTCAAAGTCAAAGTCAAAGTCAAATCATTTATTTCAATTAGACCATTTTAAGGCACTTTTTAACGACAAATGAGAAAAAAAAATAATTGATTCTAGGTGCCCATTCCAAAAGGTAGTTTTGTATGGAGAAGAATGGGCAAGAAACTCCATACTTACTCTTTTAAAAACGATGTTAACAATATTTGCATTTACAGGAATTATATAATTATACGTGAATACGATGTACCTTGCATAAAAACACTAGGTATTTGAAAGTGTGTACAAAGTATCACAGATTAAGGAATGACAGACTAAGTTATGTGTACATAGATACACAGTGTTCACATATTAATACAAATGTTGAAACAGTAGACGAAGACTCCTTATATTTTAACAAACAATGAATCAGTATGTGAGCCTGAGCAGTGTATAAAAAAGAGTCAAATATATATATGTACATATTTATACTAAGTATGAAATTGTGGTGATACATGGCTATATAAAGCTAAAACTATTTTGCAAATGGAAAGCTATGTTATCCCTGTACGCTATACGCTATACTTACTTAGGTTGTACGTTGTTTCATAGCTAATAGTTTTATAGAATTTCGTTTCACATAAAAATTTTCGAATAATTTCGTTTCATAGAATATAATCAATACGCAGAATACTTAGTTTCAAGATTTTTAAATCATTGATTTTTGTTTCACGTAAAGTTTATTGTTAGAATAATCATATCATAAAATAACAAATCAAATATTCTTTATCCTTATATTTTTTATTTAATATAAAACTTATTCCCAATAATAGAAGTCTCAGTTCTAACCAAACCTACTGCGCGTGCGTGCAAGCAACCATGCAGCATGCAAGCAAGTATGCAGCTTGCAAGCAACCATGCAGCGTGCAAGCAAGGATGCAGCGTGCAAGCAAGCATGCAGCGTGCAAGCAAGCATGCAGTGCGCAAGCAAGCATGCAGCGCGCAAGCAAGCATGCAGCGCGCAAGCAAGTATGCAGCGTGCAAGCAAGCATACAGCATGTAAGCAAGCATGCATCATGCAAGCGAACATGCAACATGCAGCAGGCATAGTTTCTGTCACGGCTCCGGCGTTGCGGGGCTCCGGGCGGCGGTCGGAAATATTTTTCATAGAAGTAAATAGTCTTTGAAACAATAATAGTCGAAATAAAAATACGAGAACCAAATATTCAATGAAACATTTTCTGGGAAACGAAATTCTATGAAATTTCTGTCTGCGAAACAAGGGGACACCAAGAAACTCAACATAACGTTGTTTTTCAAATATTTTACAAAATTCCCAACACTTTTTTTTGTGTCAATGTTCTACATCTGACCGTGAATACGAACAATCTGCACAATATCATAATTATTATCTTATAGGAGTGTATTCTTTGGCAGAAATAACGCAATATTATGTTGATTAGGGTACAGGGTTACATGCGAAGTTGTTTATTATGCGGACCTTGTAGAAACTAGAACTAATTTCCATGAGTTCAAGCGATTTTGCCATACCTATTATTGGAATCAAATGTAACAGCTCATTTTTAGGACCCATTATTTATGTAAATTATAATCCGTGGTGCTTGGCAATTGGGCTTTCCCCAGTTGTATACGTCCCTTTGTGCATATTAGCCTGAGGAGCTCGTGGCTAAGTTAAAGCCGTACAGATCGATCGGCCAAAGGTTAAGCTACGCTAGCCGCGGTCGGTCTGTGGATGGGTGACCATCCCTTTCTTACCGAGTTCTCTCCGTACCTCGGAAAGCACGTAAAGCAACGGCTTTACGTGCTTTCCCAGGCCAAACTAACCAAAGAACTCTGGCAGTCGTTATGTCTGTCAGAAGCCAGAAAGTCTGACAACCAGTCTTACCAAGGGTTATCGTGTTACCCAGTAACTGGGTTGTGGAGGTCCGATAGACAGTCGCTCCGTGTGAAACACTGATATTCAGCTGCATCCGGTTAGACTGGATGCCGACCCCAGTATACTTGGGAAAAGGCTAGGGAGATGATGATGTGCCTATTGGCCTAGTTCTGTTCTGTATCTTGCTAGATAGTGAGGAAAGTGGAAAATATATTTTTTTCTTACTCCTCCGCTGTTCTTTTCTGATTAACTTCGTTGCGGGATCCAAGACAGTTGAATCGTTTCTCTGAGAATCGTCGAGCTTCATATTATTGCTTCGGCGGTTTTCTGGTGGACGCCACTGTTGATTCTGGCTTACGGAAGTTGCAGTGGTTTGGGGTTTGGGAAAACTTTTTAAAACTAATTACCTTAATTAAAACCGTCAACAACAAGGATACGTACAGCCTTAGGATGTCAGCAGAAAGAGCTTCAGTATTGCATAAGACCACCCGGGGGCTTGAATTGTGCCGATCCAGAATGCAAATTACCAACGCCACCTGTACTAATGGATGCAGTCTGGCCTCTTTCACTGAGGGGCCATAGAAACGACTGCAGCGTGAGCGAGTAAGTTGTGTGTTAAAAATCTATACTAATATTATAAAGCTGAAGAGTTTGTTTGTTTATTTGGTTGAACGCGCTAATCTCAGGATCTGCTGGTTCGAATTGAAAAAATATTTTTGTATTGGATAGTCCATTTATCGAGGAAGGCAATAGGCTCATGCAAAGCTGGGTTGGGTCGCTAGTTTTGGATATTTTGGACAAATTTATTTAGACTTTACCACATTCGAAGAATGTCTCATGTAGATATCGTGGGTACATTTACAAACACATTAATTCGCATCCACAAACCGCCAGATCAGTAGCAAGTACCTGTACGCCATTCAAATATTTGTTCCATGCAGCAATCTAACCCGGGACACGCAGCGCAGCAGTCGATCGCTCAGCCAGGATGCCAACAGTATTGTTAACATGTGACTCCAACAATTAGTTCCCCTGGTCGACCGCCGTGACAGGATCAACGGCTTAAGGCGCTATCCCGACCAAAAGTGCGTTTTTTCTTCGTTATTCAGGAACTATTAACTCATTAACTAAGAGAAACAAACTACACCTAAAAGCATATTATTAATGTTCAATATCCTATCATCACATTCCACGTTCTTATTTTTTTAATGTACCTATAGTACACCTAAATCTCCCCGTAAAAAAAATACTAAAATTATTGAAACCATGTATCTTTTGCTAAAGTTGAAGTGCCAATAATTTGAGGATTACACTAATAGATAGGTAACTTAAAAATCTTTATAATTCACATTTTATTTTATTTCAAAAGATCGTTTCTCTATTTTTATATCAAAGACAAAAATTGTGCGAATTTCGATTCTAAGGCAAAGAGGAAATGTATGGTCAAGGTTATTTGGTCAGAAAAGTGCCTTAACGTTGTTTCCAAGGCACGAGGGTGTCACACCAACTACTTCTTCTGCTTCTGAGAAATTCCTAATGGAATAACTTTACACGACCTAGGAACCGAACCCAAGACCCCATGCACACCAGTCGCGCCTCCGGCCACAAGACCAACGGTGCACTCAAACAATATTAAGGTGCGTACATATTATATAACATAACATGTTATAAAACGTTGTAATGTAACACGTTTCTGTAAAGTGGAGGCTGAATGTTATTTAACATGTTAGTAATATTTACAACAATGTTATACTTTATGCAATAGTGAACCGCACTGCAGAACGACAAACGACAAAGTCATATAACATTGTATTTCTAATGTATACAGTAATGTTATATGTTGCAATGTTGGAAAACAATGTCACATAATGTGGACGTGTTAGGGTGCTACTACACAAATCGATCGATCATCGATCGATACCATCGGTCGACGTCGATCGACGTTGACCGATTGGTGTGGTAACTTTAATTAATCGACGGATACCGGTCGACTAACATCGATCGATTGCCGGTCGACGTCGATCGATTAACCCCGGCTATATTCCATCAGTTTCTTTCGAAATGTATTCACAAGAGGACGCGTTATTGTTGGCCAGTACGATGTTGCTCGTACTATTATTACGGAGACGCAAACGCGCAAGGGGCGCGGGCGGGCAGCAGGTGATAGTGAGGAGCGGACGGCGCGCGGCGCGGCTTATCAAGCTCGATCGACGTCGACTAATCCATTTTCCCATCGATCGACGATCGACGATCGATCGATTGGTCTGGTTGAAACTATCGATCGACGTCGACTAATCCATTCTACCATCAATCGATGTCGTTGATCGACCGATTGGTCTGGTTGAAACTATCGATCGACGTCGACTAATCCATTCTACCATCGATCGATGCCGTTGATCGACCGATTGGTCTGGTTGAAACTATCGATCGACGTCGACTAATCCATTCTACCATCGATCGATGCCGTTGATCGACCGATTGGTCTGGTTGAAACTATCGATCGACGTCGACTAATCCATTCTACCATCGATCGATGCCGTTGATCGACCGATTGGTCTGGTTGAAACTATCGATCGACGTCGACTAATCCATTCTACCATCAATCGATGTCGTTGATCGACGATCGATCGATTGGTCTGGTAACACCCTTATATAACACAAGTTGTTGTATACAACATGTTACTTAATTTGTACACAGCCTTTAGAGATTAACACCATTGAACAAATTTTCATTTTTCCGTTCCCAAAATCAATGGTCCTACAATTGATTAGTACCTCGTGGCCCCACTGTTACCTGGTTCGTATATTTGAACACGCTGAAGACCTTTATTACTGCCCAAATAGACTTAAGTTAGCACTATATTAAGCTGTGCAGTAATTAAAATTTAGTTTACACCATAATCTCTTTTATCGATGTTTCAGCTAAATATTTTGGTCTATGGATTTTCGGATTAAAAGCGTTTTAATGCGATTTGTCGCTAGGCTAGCTGTATTTTGCGGTTTGATTTGCATCTAATGGAAACCATAAGAATAAAATAAAATATTAAGACCTATTTCTGGGACATTTGGCAGTATTGTAGCTTTCTGTCAGTACCTACAATATTTTACGGAATCAGAGACTACAACGAAAAGAAACAAAACACTATCTTTGAAAATATTAGTGTAGATATAGGTACAGCTATCTGCGTTTCGCAAACAATACTTATTGTAGTTTTTGCAGAAAACTCTACCGATCTACAAAACATGTTAAATGAGATCACACGTGAAAGTAAACATGTAGGTCTGACGCTTAACACGGACAAAACTAAGATCATAACGAACGGCCAAACAACACCTAGGTCGCACCATAGAGTACGTAGAGGAGTATATATATACTTAGGGCAAATGGTAACCTTAAATAATGGTGCAAGCAATGAAAAAAGTGGACCAGGGTGGATAACTCTAGCTAGGGATAGGAATCAGTGGAAAGTAATGGGGGAGGCCTACGCCGGAGAGGCGACTACTGCACGCACAGAACTTTAATGTACTTACAATATCAGTACCATTAAAAACGGTTAGATAATAAGTAGTTTAATAAATTAATTAGTGTAAGTGTAAGTAAGTAACTTAATCATTATATGCAGAGTAGTAGAATAAAGGCTTTTTATTTTATTTATAGATATAGGTAGTAGATGTGTTATTCTGGGAGGATATGGGTCTATCTATCTATGCACCAAGTTTCATACAAATCTATCCAGTCGTTTTAAATGCATGACTAGGACTTTATCCGCGACTTTGTCCGCCTGACTTTTCACAAGGATCCCTAATTATTTTTTTGATAATACAGTAAGCCTTTAGCACGGAGGGATAACGTAGCTTCCTACTGGTGAAACATTTTTTGAAATCAGATGAGTAGTTTCGGAGATTACCCCCTACATACAAACATACAAGCCACTTTTACCTCTCTATAATATTAGTATAGATTGAGTAACACGATTGGCTTTTATTTTAGTGTACCGACTAGTATAGAAATACTATA
The DNA here is from genome assembly GCA_947361185.1 of Charanyca ferruginea. NCBI lineage: Eukaryota > Metazoa > Arthropoda > Insecta > Lepidoptera > Noctuidae > Charanyca > Charanyca ferruginea. Next base: position 13,455,914 of record OX376077.1, on the reverse strand, counting down.
AAATAACGTAGGTATGTAAGTAATTAGCTGATACCAATTTAATACAAGCTTTCAAAAGGTCAAGTAATATTTGTAACTAATAAATTAATTATTATTTTAAGGAAAACAAAGTCTTTATCTGCTAACAGGAAAATAAGTAATTAAACAGAAAATAAAATAAAATTACTTTCTGCAATAAGACATCGTCCAGGTGTCGGACGTAAAGAATAGCACCATCCTATATCTTCCCGTGGGTGTCGTAAGAGGCGACTAAGGGACTCATCAGAGAATGGGCAGCAGCGTTCTGTAATAACCACACTGCTGCCAACCCGCCTGCCAAGCGTGGCGATTATGGCAACCCCCCCCCCCCCATTTGGGGGAGGCCTATGTCCAGCAGTGGACGTCTTTTGTCTGAAATGACGATGCTGATGATGAATAAGATATCTATTTCTATACACGGTATTAAACAAGGTCGCTTCCCACCATCTGTCCCTCTATACGCTTCATCATCATCATATCAGCCTGCTGACCGTAATCATCTATACACTTAGATCTATTAAACTCCACAACGAATTTTAATGCAGTTTCCATCATACTATCGTAGATAATGATTCAAGAGGAAGGTTTATACAGGTCCATCTACATTGCACCCATGCATTAAATATTTTTAATCAGTGTTTAATTTATCATAACTACTACACATAAATCTGACAACCAGTTTTACCTGGGCAGTGGAGGTCATCTAGGCAGCCGCTGGACTTGAAACTGACCCCAAATAGTTGTGAAAAGTCTAGTAAGATCTAAATGAACACCACATACATCATCTGCCTAGCCTTTTCCCAACTATATTGGGGTCGGCTTCCAGTCTAACCGGATGCAGCCGAATACCAGTGTTTTACATGGAGCGACTGCCTATCGGACCACCACAACCCAGTTACTGGGTAACATGATACCTTGGAAAGTGGTTGTCAGACTTTCTGGCGTCTGACTACCCATAACGACTGCCAAAGATCTACAAATAACAGCCGGGACCAACGGCTTTACGTGCTTTCCGAGGCATGGAGGGAACGAGGAAAGGGATGGTCACCCATCCACAGACCGACCGCGGCTAGCGTAGCTTAACCTATGACCGATCGATCTGTACGGCTTTAACTTAGCCACGAGCTCTCTAATAAAATGAACACCACCTATCACAACATCCAAACATTTGCGCAACTTTAAAAATGTCACTGCATCACAATTCGTCGCCATTTTTTTCCCTTATTCCACAGAATAGGAATATCAAAAACAGAAGCAAATATCATTCCTATAACCGACCAATAGGCGTCGAGTATCCTCAACTGTATTGGAATTCAGGGAACGAAAGAAAACCGTAAAATTTGTCGTGAATAGAGGTACTGTATTTTCATGACGTGACAAATATGAAACAAATAAAAATAAAACGGGTGTAGGAATATCTTCGAATGCAGACGTGGTCGGTAATATATTCATGGGGAGTCCCAAAATGTTGTTTAGGCTCTATGGAATCGAATTGGGGACTGAAATTGAACATAAGGTAGACTGTTTTAATTTTAGATAAATACTTCTTGTGGGTCGGTTGTTTTGTGATGGAATTGAGGAGCCTATTCCTTTCTCTGACACTAATCTAAAGGTGTGCCGTGTGGTGCCGGTCGCGAATAGCACCACCCCATTTCTACCCGTGGGTATCGTAGAAGGCGACAGAGGGATATTGACCGGACGATGGGCAGCAGCGTCCTTCTGAGTACCATAACCTACTGCGATTGCCAACATGCATCAGTCAAGCATGGTGATTACGGCTGAACCCCTCCTTGGGGGAGACCTATGCCCAGAAGTGGGCACGTAAAGGTTGATATGATGAATATAAAGGTTAGTCAGTTTTTCGTACACTATTGATGCGTTCTGTCAGTTAAGTCCCCCTAAAGATCTTAGCACGAATGCATTTGTTTACAGTTCATCAAAGATAGAATAGTATAGGACAATATCTCCGACTAAATACAGGCACAGAGTCTCAGGAAGCATAAAGGGCGCCTTTACAATGTCAGGCACAAATTAAGGCTGTCTGTTCCGATAGTGAGCACTGGGGCCCGTCTTGAGGTCTGTGATACTAAGACTCAATTCAGACCGCTGCATAATTCGTCGAAATATAATTTTGTGCTCATTGCATAATGAACTTTATGTGTACATAGTATAATGTACAAACGAAACTGATTGCTCGTCTTTCGACGAATTCTCACAAATTTCGGAGAATCGAATCGTACAAACTACGTATCTACGTATTTGCGCAAAACGAGGCATTCGTTCCGTCCCGTGGCTGTATAAATTGAGCCTTAGTTTAGTGTAGACATTTGTTTAGAAAAGAAGTACCTAATTGGTTTGTGTTTTGTTTTAAATGATGGCGTTTGATTGAATAGTTTGTACTTATACAACCTAAAATCGTTGAAAATGTAGACGCCATTAATCTCAGCGGTTCTGCGTGGATGGGATGGGCAAGCTTTGCATTGCCCAAAAATTCAATCCACTCGCTGCCTATTTTTTGGTGTAAAATGTCTAGATGCGTGAATGTGTGCGAGGCTCGAATTTAAAATTTTGTTAGTTTTTTAACTTTATTGCTCTGGCAATATAGTATTTATTGCTCTAGCAATATAGCATTTATTTGCTTTGTAAAACAGGTAGGTGTATTGGCCATCGCGAGACCGCGTGGTATAGCGGAGGACATTTTTCGGTGTAAAAGGGTAAGTTTGATTTCAATTCTCGCCCACAACATCCTCACCGGCGTAAAACTACTTTTAATGTCAAAATCTTTGTAAAAATGTAAGTTTTTATCAGATTGAGACTGATAGTTAAGTAAGAATAATTCTAAAAGCGTATTTTCTAAAGTCGAGCTATTTTTAAGAACATATTTATGGACTAATTGTGCAAAAAAATACATACCGCCTTTGTTTGACAGCAAATACCTGGAGATAGGCATCTCTATTTTGTACAAGCCTTTGCAACGATTTATTTCTGATATTATCTATACAAATACCTAAATATTTTTTTTTTTTTTTTTTATCACACGCACAACTACCTTTACAGGTTACAACCCCAATGCGATAGCGTGGTACTTAAGTAATTAAATTAAAAACTAACATTAAAATTAACAATAAAATCCTTATTATGTATAGCACAGTACATATAATGTAGTCTTTGTGAATTCATTCAGAGAACAAAAAAACAAATCAATTCTGTCAGCAGTGTCATTGAGTAAGTACATGCAAGGCGCGCGTCAGTGGCGCTTTGCTGAGCAAGTTGGTTCGTGCGCGCGGCACTGCTAGTAGCCGTGGTCGCCGGCGTCGCAATACGTAATTATCTGGCACATCAAAATATATCTCCTTTAAAACACCAGGATTACACGTCTTACCACGCAACAGTTTAAAAATATATGTGACAATTGCTAAGTCCCTTCTTGTCTCCAGTTTGTTGTACCCGACCATGCCGATTACGAACAAGGTTGGGTACATCAACGGATAAAAGGGATAGATCCCGTAAAGCTTCATGTACAAATACCTGGTATACTTGTTTTGTATGCGCTCCAACATGAGAGTATACTTAGTCTCATGTGGAGCCCATACGACAGCATTACACTCAAGCTGAGATCTGACCAGAGCATTATACAAAGCTGCAACCGCTTTAACATTTGTGAAACCTACCGCTTGCCGAAGTACAAAGCCTAGGCTCCTGTAAGATTTTTTACAAACATTTTTATTATGGTCACGAAACGTTAATTCCTTGTTCAAGGATACTCCCAGGTCACGTACCGTGGCGACGCGTTCGATTGATGTGCCAATTGAAGTGTCTGTTTGTAATGTTAAATAAAATAACAGCTTTTTACTAAATGCATAGTATATACGTATACGGTATATAAGTAGGAAGAAAAGACGAAGGGATATCCCTTCGTTTGTCCAGAAGCCAAATATTGATCGCTTGTCATTGTTTAACTATTGTGTTTCCTAATCGACAGTTGAGATACAGAACTTACATAAAAAAAAATCAGTTATTAACATTGTTTTCTGTCTGTTAGAAAAAAAAAATTATAATTGAGATTTCGCTATATCACTGAAACGGCTGGACCGATTTTGACGGGAATTTCACTGGCATATAGTTAAGAATATAAGGAGTAACTTAGGCTACTTTGACTTTAGAAAAAAAAATAGGGTACCGCAAAAAAAAAGCGGTGCTGATATCCGTCGTTCACGCGGACGAACTCGACGACATAAGTTAGTTCATTATATAGGTGTATTTATTAAAACTCCTACAAAATCTAGTAGTGGAATCACCCTTCTAATGCAATTTAATTATATCACATTTAGTGTTTTTTCATCTGTTGTCTTTAAAATCTTGGCCCAAGATCGAAGACACTGCACATCGGAAAACTCATGAAGACATGCCCGGTGAAATTGCAACCGTTCTTCAGTCCAAATCTAATAGCGGGTAGTAATTCAGCTCTCGGGTTCCGTCAGCTCAAAGACAAAGATGGCGGCGTTAGACTAGATTAGTTCCTCCACGCTTTGATCATTTCAACGTCCTTTGTGTACCGGGAATTATTTCGGTCGGATTGTAATTTGCTTGGTTATTAATTTGTTAGAGTGAAAACTATAATCAGGATGGTAGTTAGTTTTTTGGGCTTATACGTATACACACGCCGAGGGCACCGTGTAAATATTAGTACTACCGTACAGTAGCGACACGCTCTGCCTCCCTCCGAAACTGTTCCTCACCTCTTCCCGCGTCGAACGACTGCTCTGGGAACTGCTTTTAGTTCGAGCGACGCGTAGACACGCACACATACGCACGTATTTGTGTTTTGATATTTTGGTAGTAGTGTAGGTAATTGAATCGTTCCGTTTGAGAGAGTCGTAGGTGTGCCAAGGGTGCGGTCACTGGACTCGCGCCGCGACGTCAACTTTGAGGCGTTCGTGGTGCGAGTACCGAATTGTTATTTGCCCCTCGTCATGGAATAAGACTTTTGGCCGCAGGACGTGGTGTTCCGTCGCTTCCACGGACAAGTGCCCCTGGACAGCACAAAGACCATTTAGTCCAAAGAGAAGTACTATAATACATGCTCTTAAGTCTTATCTATTAACACAAGTTTGAAATTTAAAAACATGTATGTCTAGGTAGACTGAACACCCCCTTTGGGGAGACCTATGCCCAGCAGTGGACGTCTAAAGATTGACATGAAAACGTTGCCCCACACTAGGAATTTCTCCTGTATCTTAGGTGCGGTTACAAACATATAAACTCACATACACCAACAGCCAGAGCCGGAAAAACTATGTGTAGGCCATACAATATTTGTTGTGCGGGAATCGAACCCGCGGTACTCAGCGCAGCAGAATTAATAATAATAATAATATGTGGGGACATTTTCACACACGGCCATCTGACCCCAAACTAGGGAGACCCTGTACTATGGGTGTCAGACAGCTGATATACATACACAAATACATTTTTTTTTGTAAATACATACATATATAGATAAACAACAAAATTGGCTTTCTATTATTTGGTTTGTTTATTAGGGTTCATTAGACCCTACTAATAACCAGTTGCTATTAAAACTCAAAGTGAAAGTTACTTTTAGGCAAAATTCACACAACGGCCCACGCTGTGGATGAAATACTAATTATTGAAAACCCTTTTGCATAAACTCCACCTACGCAAGTGACTAAGAGCGTAAGGTAACCTACTTGGCTATTTCTGTCTTTATCTCAAAATATTTTCCAATAGGTAATATTCTAGCAAACGGATCAACGGTGTTCACCAGCGGTCTTATGGCTGAAAGCCGAGTCTAAAATTGTGTAAAGTGTTAAGTAAAGTTAATCGAATACGCGCCGTATTCGATTTAGCGCTTAGCGCAACTCAAAATCTAAACGATTGCTAGAACGGCGTAGCAGCATTGACACACACTAGTACACTTGTGTGCTTCAGAAAAAAAATATGCACGAAATAAGCACGAATCATTGAAATTGATCGGCAAACGACAGCGCGCGATGTTTTACAGTGCTTTTTAAAATAATTGTCTAAAATACATGAGCACGTATAACGGACTAAAAAATATTCTGTATATTAAGCATAACATTTACTTTCATAAAATAAATACATCAGTATGTTTTTATTTAAATACTGGTGAAAAAAAATTGACAAAGTGAACCGATTTTCTACTTTTTCAACATTGTTTTTTAATACATAATAGTAATATTTTCGTAATTTTGGCTCTGTAGCTGTCTTTATGTCTGTATATACTGTTGGAAAAACGCATAAAACAAAATATTTTGGCATATTGTAATGGTTGTATTCGTCCTGAAAGTTAACTATGACGTCTATTTTCGTAAAACGATATGAAAGAATGTCTTCGCTTTAAAAAACCATAATTAAAAATTATACTTTTACTCTGTAGCTGTCTAAATCAAGACTTAATCTTTCTAAAACTGTAAATTGTCTTTATATAATCTTCTCAAATAATTACGATATTGCTCTGGGCAAAACGCAAAAATATGAAGTTTTCGTCACGAATCGAATACGCGCTCTTAAGGTGCGTACATAATTGTCATAACATGTTATAAAACGTTGTAACGTAACAATATGTTTCAGTAATGTGGAGGCTGAATGTTATTTAACATGTTATTAATATTTACAACAATGTTATACAACTTAAGCAATAGTGAACAGCACTGCAGAACGATAAAGTCATATAACATTGTATTTCTAATGCGTACAGTTTTGTTATATGTTGCAATGTTGAATAACAATGTTACATAATGTGGACGTGTTATACAACATGTTACTTCATCTGTACGCACCTTTATGTAATGTTACGCGAATACAATATACGCAACGCATACGTTGAGCATGAGTGAGTAAAGCGAGAGACAAAACAGGACCATTTTGTCTCTCGCTTTACTCACTTATGCTCATATCATGTACTGCATTCAACAATGTTTAAAGGTCTTTACATAGAATGGCTTATAGCTCTGCACAATCATGGACCCAGTAGGACACAGCAACATTTACCTACACTTTTTTTTTATTTCAATCGCCCGCTAATGATCTTCTGATCTTAAGTGATGATGCGACCTAAGGTAGAGCTCGCTTGCCTAGGATCAACCGGTTCACTCGTGCCTTAATGATACCCAGATTATACTTATCAGGGAACAGATAATTATAAGAATAACAACACTAGAATCTATTCTTATTCTGTAAAGTTTAAGTTCCTTTGTGTTCGTGTAAAAACTGACAACCGATGGAACCCCCGGATTGTTCCTGATCGTAGTGCCGTCCAAACACAAACTTCGCGTTACATTACATTACATATTAATCAAGTCTGGACCCGGCTTTCCATACTTAAATCATTTTGACAGTTCAACTATATTCACTAATGAATTTTCATTGTCGAGTTTTGAGTTTTTTAGTACGTAGAATTTTTAATTATGTCAAAAACCAGACCTTTAACTAAATCCGTTCGTAGCTCTGTCTGATGGTGTCTCCTACCTATCTGCCAAATGATGTGCGGCGTCCATAAATCGTTTGCATAAGAACCAACAAGGAAGTGAATTTTCTTTCTGTACCTATTCTAAATAATGCACATATTAGATTGAATTTAGTTTATTATTATTCTTTTTTTTGAATGAGAAAAAAAAGAAGAATAAGGCCCGGACTCCTCCAAAGCGGAGAGGATAGGAGATGTCTCGAACAGCCAATCGGCTTGCGTTATTTTCACATCTCATCGCTTAGTTTCATCGCAATGCAGTATCCCATTGGTTATTTACGAGACATCTCCTCTCCTCTCGGCTTCGGTAGAATCCGGGCTTAAGAATAAACTAAATTAAAATCACGGAGACGTCCGAAAATTGTAAAAAATCTAAAAAACTTTCGGGTTTTAAGGTTATGATTAGGCCAATACAAAAATACGTTTGCGTCATGCGAGTGACAACTTATTGTGAGATCAAGCGCTGAGCGATTAAAGTTACCTATACCCTGTTCACAATACGATTAGACATAAGCACAAACCTTTTTTACAGTCTCTTCAACTGATTTTGACTTCTATTCCGTAGGCTTAAGGATGACATTAGAGACAAAAAAAGTGGTTACAATAACAACTGCTTACTGCAGTCGCCATTTGTCATGTTACCAACGCAATAAAAGTCAAAATCGGTTGAACGGACTGAAAAAAAGGATTTTGTAAATGTCTAATCTTATTGTGAACAGGGTATAGTTAAATTTAAATAAAAAATAAAAGAGCCGAAATAAATTACTTTTAAAATGTTTTCCAAATTAAGTGGCTGTTCTATTGTAATAATTGTTATGTAAATTATGAAAAAGAACTAGTACCTAATAATTGAAGAGGATATAAACGAGTTGATTCATACGCCATTTTTACCGTATCCTTTCAACTTCATAGGTTTAGTAATTTTCGAGATTTCGTGTTTAATCAGTTAAAGACTATCTTTCGCTTATTGTATTTTACAAACTTTATCTATTTTACTAACATAAATATTGAAATCATGACCTAAATATATAAAGAACCTTCAACTCCACAAGACATTTCAGCAAATCACAAAACATTTGTTTAGCTGAGAAATTTTCCGGTCACAAGAATTTGAAATACAATTCACAGCCAATATAAAATGGCGTTGGAACCGTCTTTCAAATAAATCGTCATTTTTATGAAATGGTATCGATAAATTTCATTGGCTCCACAATATCGTGGGTACTGTCGCACACCCGTATATAATATTAACGGCACTCGATTATTTTTCACTATCTTTAGTGGACAATTGGACATTCTAGAAGATTAGAAGAAAATATTTATTTATCTGCCACTGATCACTATCAGTGGCAGATAAATAAGGCACTCCTCGCAATCGTTTAACACTTTGTAACACAAACTGCCACTATATAGCGATTAAGCTATTATTAGAAACCAGAAGGGGAAGACATTAAAAAAAGACAATTATAAACAACCTAAGACTAATTTATTCCAAAATAGACTTAGTTCTAACAATATTTCAATCAATAATCAAAACTCGAGCGAACACAAATATCCGTTAGCATTTATATCAAGAAATACACAAGTACACAATAAATCACAGCAAATACATAAACACACAAGTCAATATATGGAACGAACTCACTGTAAAGTAGTGTAGGTACCAAACCCTTTCTGTATGACGACTCAGCAACAAGTGAACCTGAATCTTATCGAGCACGCGCTTTTATAGTACTCAGGTACCCTCACTACCAAAACATATTAAAATGCCTAACACTATATAATAAGCTACCGGAAAAAATGAGAAAAGTCAATGATTTAGAATTCAGTAGAACTTTATCTAATTAGCTATGTGACAGATGTTTTTATTCAATTGATGACTTTAAATACAGTAATTTATTGTCAAAAAGATTTCAATTATTAAAGTCATCAATTACTGTATTTGACATAGTAATGTCAAATACAGTAATTTATTGTCAAAAAGATTTCAATTAATAAAGTCATCAATTGAATAAAAACATCTGTCACATAGCTAATTAGATAAAGTTCTACTGAATTCTAAATCATTGACTATACTTAGATATATATTTTTTCTGAATTAAGTAGTAGGTATTAATTTATATTGTAATTTTTTGAATAATTATTTAACACTGAAATGAAAGAGACTACTTTCATTGTTGATCTGAACCGATAACTGTTGGTCCTTGTACTTCACTTAAAAATTTGCACGACTGGAAAGTCGAATAAAGTGAAACCAATATCAATTTTACCATTAAACAATGTACCTATATTCTAGCAAATAAAGCATTCATTAATTCTGTTAAAATGTATGAAGCTCATGGCTAAGTAAAAGCTGTAAGGATCAACCGGTCATTATGATTAAGCTACGCTTGCCGCGGTCGGTCCGTAGATGGGTGACCGTCTATGTCATAGGGAGACCGCTCCGTGCCTCGTAAAGCACGTTAAGCCGTTGGTCCGTCTGGGTCAGGATGGCTGGACCAAGAGAGCTTTTGGAGGTTTGAGTATTGCTCAAGCTCTTTTGTAGGTACCTATTTTATACTATTTGGTACCAGACATCAAATTACTAGTACCGCGCTAAAGAGGAAAAACTATTACGAGGAAAGTGGCTAGCCGTTCTGACTTCAAAATGGCTGGACCAATCCAGTTTCATCTAGTTGTAGGCGTTATAACTAGTTCATCTTTTCGTTAAAATATAGTACCTAATCAGTACCTCAACATATGTTTTTCTTATATTTTTTCGATAAGCCATAAATAAGTTATACCTACAAGAAGAAGAACTCGCACTTGCCCGGTTTTTTTAAACCCAGTAAATACTTTATACCGAAACTAAACATGTTTAAAATAAATAAATAGGAATGTATAAATATAACAAAAATAAAAACCATGCACTGCAATTTTTTTTTCCACACACTTGACACATCTCTTTTCTGCCAATTTGATAGATCCGTTAACGTCGATTGTAACTTTATTTTTTTATAAACACAAAATGGGCATCGAGCTGGTGCGAACTGCCAGACTGTGGAATTCACTGCCCGCCTCTCTATTCCCCGATACATATAATCTGGGCATCTTCAAGGCACGAGTGAACCGGTTTATTCTAGGCAAGCGTGCTCCACCTTAGGCCGCATCATCACTTAAGATCAGGTGAGTTGCGGTCAAACGCAAGCCTATAACAATATAAAGAAAAAACGAAAAAGTGTTATTTTCATTTCGTAACATTTTAATTATGCGGGGGTTTAAAAATATGGTAAGTATATCAATCTACTCCTGGTAATGTATTCTTCACATTGGAAAATAGTTTAAACCCTCTAAACTTTTTATTTTTTTCGTACAAATGAATGTATGGATCTCGCCATGATTCTTTCTCATCTGCCTAGGCAGATGAAAATAAAAAGAAAGAAAGATAAAATGGCTAGCCTTTTTCCAACATGAAGGTACGGCTTCCAGTCGCACCTGATCCAGCTGAATACCAGCACTTTACATGGAGCGAGTGGTATATAATGCTATCATATCTAATTCATTTAAATTCAGAAGGTACAGCCCGATAAATTGTCTTAAAGAAAACAAAAGAAAGCTTTGAAAGAACACCGACGACAATAGAACATTTGATTCAAGGACGAAACAAGTTCTTTTTTCCTACGATACCTGTCTGGAAGAAAACCTTAAAATGAGACGAGACACGTCCAATTTGTCTGATAAGTTTCCATGTAACACAATTGAGTTATATCGTTTGGAAGTTTTTTACGTAAATGCGAACATTTTTGAGTATTTCATTTAACAGACACTTTTGCTTGAATTTGGTTTGGGGTTAGTTCTACAAAAAGGAACCAAACCACTTCAAAAATTTCCAATTTTTCTGAGTACCTAACTGTAATGGATATAATTAAAAACTTTTCAAAAGAAAAATTGCTTAAAAAAATCTATACTAATATTATAAAGCTGAAGAGTTTGTTTGTTTGTTTGGTTGAACGCGCTAATCTCAGGATCTACTGGTTCGAATTGAAAAAATATTTTTGTGTTGGATAGTCCATTTACCGAGGAAGGCTATAGGCCCATGCGAAGCTGGGCCAGGTCGCTAGTATTGGATATAATTAATGCTGATTAATTATTCTAAGGTGACGTTTGGGAAAGGCACTTTTGAACGTAATAATAAAAAAATATAAAGTTGATTCTAGTTGCCCATTCCAAAAGGTAGTTTCGTATGGAGAAGAATGGGCAAGAAACTCCATACTTACTCTTTTAAAAATAAATGTGTACCTACAATATTTTGCATTTACAGTTTACAGTTATATAACTATACGTGAATACGATGGACCTTGCATAAAAACACTATATTGAAGTATGTACAAAGTATTACACGATAAAGAATGACAGCTAAGTTGTATACATAGAGACATAGTGTTCACATATTATTATTTACAATTATTGTAAAAGTAGGCAACCACTCCATACATTTCAACAAACTATGAACCTATGAACCAGTGTGTGACCCAAAGCAAGAATTAAATATGATGTATATACTAAGTATAAATTAAGTAGTTTTAATTAGCAATACGTTTAATTTTGTCTAGACTGTAGATTGCCCGGACCAGCATGTTTCCAAGCATTCTTATCATGGATATGATCCTCTAAACTGTAATATGCTTGTTTACAGAGTGTACTTTTGAACATTGAACTGTTATTAGTGGATAGTAACCCATACTTCCATACTCAACATTAATAGTAACTCTTTACCGCTGAACCCGCTGAACCGATGAACCGAACCTATTTTGGTGGAATTTGGTATGTATACAACCGAAATTCAAGCGAAAAAAAAAACAAATTGTGTCGACACTACTACCACAATTGTAACGTATTTATAAACAAACAAGGAAATCACTTTATCCTTTTGAAAGTTATGGTGTAGAAGAAAGACAGACAAAAGCTGTCTCTTTAAGCCTCAGGCCAAAAAGTAATACTCATCTCAACTTTTATTAGATTTATTATTCGTTACAAAAAACACGAACAACATAACAGAATGTCCAAGTAAAATAACTTCATACATATTTACAATATGTTACCAAAACCTAAGAAACCAATAAATGTACCTAATAGAATAAATGTAAATAAAATGGGTAAGTAATATGTATTTACAAAAAAAAAAACCACTTTGTTCCATCATCTACAAAATAATAATAATAATAAGTTCAAGTTCATGCAGATTGATGAACACGAAGTAGGACCCCAACACAATACACCCTCAACATAACATTTACACATCACACGCTACACTTACTTGGCTCCGGCCCGTAAATACAGTTGAAAGCAGCCAAAGAGCTGAGAACAAACAAGACAACCACAAATAATAATAATATGTGGGGACATTTTCACACATGACCATCTGACCCCAAACTAGGGAGAGCCTGTACTATGGGTGTCAGACAGCTGATATACATACCTACATAAATACATTTTAAATACATACATATATAAAACAACACCCAGACATAAGGCAAACACAAGTGCTCATCATACAAATATTTACCCTGGGCGGGAATCGAACCCACAACACGCTGCGCAGCAGTCGATCGCTCAACCACTGCGCCAACCATGTCGTCGAATATAAGAAACATGAGCAAAAACAGATATCTATACTAATATAATAAAGATGAAGAGTTTGTTTGTTTAAACACGAAAAATCACGCGAACGAACTTGCAGGGAAGTTGTCTTATAAACAGACATTTATTAAATAACAGTCTACAACTTTTCTTATAAAAAAATGTAACAGTTTACAAAACCACACTAAGACTTTATCGTAAAACAAAATGGCCGCCGTTCAACAAGTGAAATTGACAGATTCTTAATAGGTTCAGCTGAGACATAACACTTATTTAATAAGCTGTTATAACCAAACACTGTTTCATGAAAGATTTTGTAATAACAGCATTTTCAGTCCCTTCAGTCGTTTATGGAAAATTGTGATAAGCTTTTACTTAGTGAGCTAAGGAAAAATTATGCTGCTTCGTTGAGAGGATGATAGTAAAAATTATTAAAACTACAAAAAAGAGACATTATTTCTTCTAAGAAAAGACAACTTCAACCATAGTGTGGGGTTTTTTTTGTTCCTGGTTCGAAAATCCTCATAGATGTCCTCCGCACCGGGGCAGGCGAAGGGGTCCGTCAGAGTCTACTAACTAAAAACCATCCCTGTGTTCCATTTCACATCTTCGTGGCTCACAGGTCACGTGGTCACGGGAATTGACGATATTTCCGCAACCCCCGACTGCTGCTGGCGCGCTTCTGCGGGCTGCGGGTCAACTGGTCAAGAGAGGTGTTGGACTCCCCTCGTGACGTCAGAGGGGTTGGCCGTGGTTCACTACGCACGGCCACCTCGGGTACTAATGTGTCTCAATGTCAGTGGAGACAAACCGAAGTGTGCAGAAGATTATTATAGGTCACAAGTGTATGCGGAAACACAAGTGCACTCTCTCTTCGCTCATTCTCAAAGTCCGATGGGACAGGAATCTGACTCGACCGGGGAAAGATCAGACGCAGCTTCATGTCCTTTCCGAGGCTAGTAAATGTCACACCTCCAACTTCCAAACTCCAGGGTACTACAGAAAATTTCCTGATGGAAAACCAAACCACCCTTGGCCCTGAGAATCGAACTCAAGATCCCACGTCTGTCCGCTTGCGACCACAGCACAAACGGGGCAGTCAAGGGAGGTTACATACCCACAAACTAATTTTCAAATCACAAGATAAGCTCAGTGGAATAATTGACCAATCAGCATAGGAGCCTGTCTGGATGGGGTTGGTTTGTACAATTCGGTTATCCTACTAACAAATAATTTAGGTGTCCCTGCGTTGTATGGTTTTCTGGGTCTTAAATAATCATAGTTAGTGAAGCAGTCACTATGCTATTTTTAGTAGGCGTTTCATAGAACTTATTCATTATATTGTATGTACAGTCAACAGCAAATGTAGATGATCAAAATCAGAAATTCAATACTAATGAACGGAGTTCGCGTCAGAACTGTGTGGCGTCGAAGTGATTTAAAAGTATGTGTGTGACAATCACATACTTTTAATAAATAAACTAGTGAGAAATTATATAAATTAGTGTAAGTAAATTAGTATTGAATTTCTGATTTTGATCATCTACTTTTGCTGTTGACTGTACGTGGTAAGTGGTATGATTATTTCTGCCGTAAACTTAACTATTGCAGTTTAAATGGTCTACATATCAACAACCAATAGTGTGTGAACCAGAGCAAAATACAAGCTCAAAAACAATCAAAATAATACTAAGTTATAAATTAAGTAGATTGAATTAGCACTCAATTTGATTTTGTCTAGACTGTAGATTTATATTTATAAATCCGTTTCTCTCTTGCACTAACCTTTAGTCAACTAAAATGGCGCACTGTACTAAGACAAGGCTGGTTTCTGTAATAATACGAAACACATTTGAGTACTAACTAGTCTAGGCCATTCTGAATAGAATCTAGTTCTAGACCGTATCATTGGGGTATCCTAACATCTGCGTCGCCGCACTATTTGCATATCGTAACAGATTCCATACTCACAAAGACATCCTACTATGTCGCTTGAGAGTTGTTTGCTGCAAAAAATTGTGCTGTTTCTGGTGGAAAATTGAGAAGCTTGCTTGAAACAATCAATGGCAGAAATTTCAATAACACTGCCGTACCTGAGAATCGAACCCAGAACGCCACGCTCAGCAGTCTCGCTTGGAATCACTAGAACAACGGAGCAGTCTTTTATTAAGCTTATAATAATAATAGATTGTAATTTTATATTTTCTTTTTCCTTTTTTTTCGTTTTTTCACTGTTCATGTAGTTACTTTTGTATTTAAATTATTTGTATTATTTTGTGGAAAATGTAATAGGTTATACTCGTACATTTAAACTCAAAAATTCTTTACGGTAACCGTTTGTTTACTCACAAAAACATAAAATAAAAGAAAGATTTAGACTGCGTTTTCACCAAAGACGTGTGAGGATGTGCAGCTAGTGAAACTAGTCAATTACAGCGCTAACTAGTACAAGTTATGACAATGAAACGAAATCATTATGCTCCCTGGCTACGGAAATGCAGCTTTAATCTTGGAAGTGTAGATAGCTACATTCATTTTATTACAAAAAAGTTCACGTCAAAAGTGTATCTTTAAAACAAAAAAACACACATAGAGAAAGCATAAGCATTGATCGCCACGCTTACTCAACGCGGATTGGCGATTTCAGACTTAAATATGTGTTTTGTTTAAAGTACAAATGAAAAAGAAAAAGTTGTACGTTGGCAAGTCACATTGTACTTACCAATGTGACTTGCGAAAGTACAACCTCTGGCATGAGAGGGGCGCCTAAACGGGGCATTCCTCGGAGCGACTATTTTCTATTAATTTCTGTCACCCTGGTACTTTTCAAAAAAAACAAATGATTCAATTTCAATACCTTAATTAACATTATTGACCTAAATAGGTACGCACTTACTTCCAGCTCATTTCTGCTCTCCTGGTAGTTTAAATAAACAGTTGAATTTTAAAACTTCTTTAATCGATATCATTCATTACGAATCCTTCATGCACCACTATGTACGCAAGCGCTTTGACTCCACATTTATTGTGCGAACTGCCAGACTGTGAAATTCCCTGCCCGCCTCTATGTTCCCTGATAAGTATAATCTGGGTATCTTTAAGGCACGAGTGAAACGGTTCATCTTAGGCAAGCGTGTTCCAACTTAGGCCGCATTATCACTTACGATCAGGTGAATTGCGGTCAAACGCAAGCCTATTTAATAGAAAAAAAAAAAAAAAAATGTTTCATCGTGGGTGTTTCGAGGAACAAGATTATAATATTGTTTTGTAATTTAATTTCCTAAGCGCACCTGACAGGTGTGTTTCGAGGAATACATCAGGTGCGCTTCATTGGGTGCATTGGGTGGTTTCAAAATGGGTGCGCTTCGAGGAATACCCCGCCTAAACCACTGGGCCAACATGACATTTAAAAAAAAGCACTAGAAGATTTTGCAAAACACATTTTATTTTTTTATATAAAACTGCCTCTATTAAGGTTTTCATACAAATATTTATCAAAACTCCTACGCTGATCTGGGAGCAAAAGAAAAACATAGAATGCATCAGCTGCTTATCATCCCGCGCAGGTCGTAAAAGTCGACTAAGGGAAACGTTTACTTTACATCTAAGTAACAACAACCAACTAAAGGCATGCGAACTGCCACAGTTTGCAGATGGCTTAAGTTGGATAATTGGCGTAAGGACAGGACGTCAATTTCGGGTGGTAATGGATAACATTAATCTTAATGTTAACTGCAGCACCCATGAACCGAGTGAGCAGGTTCACTGTCCACCCATCAACCCGCATTAGACAAGCGTGATGGGTTAAATGTCTAATCCCCTCCAAGAAACATGAAGAAGAAGCAAAATAACAGGCCCCAAGTGCCCGGCGGCTCCAGCGGTGTAGCTGCTGATGACGGTGGGCGGTTTCACCCTGGAGCCAGGGGTGCTAAGAATCTCCGGGTGGGATCGATTCCCCGTTCGACGACCACGCCAAACCATACACTGGATACCGAGAAATTGCTTAATGTCATAACCTACAACATTCGTACTCTGAAATCTGAAGATCGCTTGCTTGAGCTCGAAAATGCACTAACTGAGGTCAACTGGGATATCGTTGGCTTATCAGAAGTGAGAAGAAGCGGAGAAGACACCATCGAGAGAGAAAATGCCATATTCTATTATAACGGACAGAGTGGAGGTCTTTACGGTGTAGGATTTTTAGTAGCTAAAAAGTGGAAAAATAATATATCAGAATTCATATCTTACTCAGAGAGGATAGCAGTATTAAAATTTCAAATTTCGAGCACTCAAACACTATCCATCGTTCAAGTGTATGCTCCCACATCAACTCACCCAGACGATGAAGTAGAAGAATTCTATGACCTACTCGACAAAGCTTGT
Organism: Charanyca ferruginea; assembly: GCA_947361185.1. Taxonomy (NCBI): domain Eukaryota; kingdom Metazoa; phylum Arthropoda; class Insecta; order Lepidoptera; family Noctuidae; genus Charanyca; species Charanyca ferruginea. The sequence goes on along the minus strand of OX376077.1, from coordinate 13,438,384 downwards.
GATGAACATCGAAGCACCTGGAACATTGTTTTAGGTGACTTCAACGCCAAAATTGGACCAAGGCAAGATTTAGATAACCATAGTATCTTGGGCCCATACGGTCTCGGAGTCCGAAATGATCGTGGATCCCGCCTTCTCCAATTTGTTTTCGGCCAAAATTTGTGTGTGGGTAACAGTTTCTTCTTTAAAAAACCTCACAGACGATGGACGTGGAAATCTCCTAACAGCCAAATTAAAAATGAAATAGACTTTATTCTTATTTCTAACAAGCTCATAATTAAAAACATTCAAGTAATAAACCAATTTAACTTTAGTTCTGATCATAGACCTGTTCGCATAACAATAAAACTCGACGCAAAAATAAACAGGCAGAAATTTATGAAAAATAAAATCAGAAAATTAAATAAACAATCACTTATGCTAGGTCATAAAGAATTCAAGCTAGAGCTAAGGAATAGTTTTAGCGAACTAGACGCAGAAAGTGAACAAAAAGATGTCCAGCAACTATACAACGAAATATTAAATAGTATAACTAAAGCCAGCAAAACAGTTAGACAGATCAAAATTGGAAGTAAAAAGCTATCAAACAATACTATAACATTAATAAAACAGAGGCTAGATTTAAGTAAAGAAAATAGAGATTCACAGTACAGACTTAAAGATAAGGAGGTTAAACGTAGTATTAGAAAAGATATAAGGAATTACAACAATAGACTGGTTCAAAATGCATTAGAAAATAACTGTTCTTTAAAAATAGCAAAACAAGGTATTTCAAATAATAAGTCATGGATCACATATCTAAAAGATAACAATGGTGAGAAGCAAACAAATAGAGCAAAGGTTTTAAATATATGTACAACATTTTATAAGTCACTCTACTCTGAAAACACTAAATTACAAACAATACCCGATTATTACTGCCCTGACAGTATACCACCCATAACAGGATACGAAGTTCATGTGGCCCTCAAAAAAATGAAGAACAATAGATCATGTGGTGAAGACGGCATAAGCACAGAAGCATTGAAAATAGGCGAACCTGTCCTCCTCCCATACATCACCAGACTTTTCAACAGCATTCTGCACTCAGGCAGCTTTCCTAAAGATTTTTGCCATTCTAATATTATACTGCTTCACAAAAAGGGCGACAAATCCGATATAAACAATTACAGACCGATTAGCTTAATATCACATATTTATAAAATATTCATTAAAATTATAGAAAGTCGTATATCCAGTGAATTAGACAAGCACCAACCTCCTGAGCAAGCAGGCTTTCGCCCTGGTCTATCTACGACAGATCATCTTCATGCAATTAACCAATTAATAGAAAAACATCAGGAACATAAAATGCCACTACACCTTGCCTTTGTCGATTACTCCAAAGCCTTTGACAGCATTTCACATACGGCTATTTTTGACGCTTTAGGTAAACAACACATAGATCCCACCTACATTAATCTGTTACGAATTATTTATAAAAATAGTACAGCCGCAGTAAAATTAGAAGCCACAGGTCCAAAATTTAAAATAGAGAAAGGAGTCAAACAGGGCGACCCGCTATCTCCTAAGTTGTTCACCAGTACCCTCGAAGAAATCTTCAGAAATGTCGCAAACGATTGGAAGGAAAGAGGCATTGTACTCGGCGAGACGAGACTGACAAATCTCCGTTTCGCCGACGACATTGTTCTGTTTTCTTCTTCAGCCACCGAGCTCGAACGCATGCTTCAAGATCTAAGCGATGCAAGCCTTGAGGTTGGATTGAAGATGAATATGTCGAAGACCAAAGTTATGTCCAACGTAACACCGAAAAGCATAAAAGTAGACGGAGAGACAATACAACATGTCCAGGAATACCTCTACTTGGGCCAAGTAGTCTCTTTCCAGGCGAGGCAAGACAAAGAAGTCGCAAGACGAACAGAAAACGCCTGGAAGAGTTACTGGTCCATGAAGGAATTATTTAAGGGTGAACTACCCATGGCACTGAAGCGGAAGCTCATGGACATGTGTATTCTCCCCGTCTTGACCTATGGCGCACAGACTTGGTCTTTGACTAATTCCCAGAAGTCCAAACTCAAGGTTTGCCAACGAGCAATGGAGCGCAGTATACTAGGTGTTAAATTAACGGATCGAGTTCGAAACACTATACTGCGCTCCAAAACAGGGATAGCAGACGTGGCTCAAAAAGCTGCCCAACTTAAGTGGGACTGGGCCGGACATGTCTGCCGCATGCCGGACAAACTGTGGGCTCAGGTGACACAGAACTGGAGCCCTGAGACAGTAAGACGGCGTCGCGGCAGGCCTAGAAAGAGATGGCGGGATGAACTGGACGGATTCCTCCAAAACTGGTGGGAGGAAGCAAAGAATCGGGAAAGATGGAAGGCATGGAGGGAGGCCTTTGCCCAGGAGTGGGACAGAACAGGCTAACAAAAAAAAAAAAAAAAAAAAAAAAAAAAATTTATCAAAAACATTGTATATTATGGTTGGTTTATATTGCTAGACATTTGGATCTCAAATTAATGAAGTAGGTACTTTGAACTCTGGTTAAATTGTTTGCAGCGGTTATTTCGACGGCAGTCGCCGTGTCAAATTAAGGTTTAAACTTTGTATAGGAAAGTTGTCAGAAGTTTCACGGCAAAATGATTTAACTATTTTCATTTAAACACGCATTTAGTAGAGAGTTAGGTGTTGTGTGAGTTATATTTGTATGAACTATTTTAGTATGACTTTCTCATTCAACTTTAATGGCAGCAATAGAAGGAAGGCTTTAAATCTAAATAAGAATGGGTGATGGAGAGAATGATTAATTCAATTAAAACCATTAATTTTAAAAATCAGGTGGTCTTGTAAGGAAACCAACTCTAAATTTCACCATTTTACCGAGTTTTTCTTTTATATATTCAAAGCTTGCGTTTGACCGCAACTCACCTGATGTTAAGTGATGATGCGGCCTAAGGTGGAACACGCTTGCCTAGGATGAACCGGTTCACTCGTATCTTGAAGATACCCAGATTATACTTATCAGGGAACAGAGAGGCGGGCAGTGAATTCCACATCAAGGCAGTTCGCACAATAAATGTGGAATCAAAGCGCTTGTTTCGAGACCGTGGAATTGAATTTGTTGGTGATGTCGTGAAAAAAAATACCAGTCTGTTATTGTCCCACTGCAAAGAAAAAGGTCTCTTCTTATAAAGAGAAGGCATGAGTATTAATCACCACGGACAGAGCCCATTCGTCCCCTAAGATTCGCACCCTGTGCCCACTCGTCCCCTGGAACTTTTGTGGGGCCCATTCGTCCCCTAAAGAATATTTATTTTTATTCATTCTTCTAATATAAGTACATGTATATGTGTATACTGCAGCTTGGTAGTCCTGGTACAGTCGCGCAGAAAAGGGTAAAATAAAAAATATAGTAATTCGGTAGATATCACGTTTATTTCAAATAAGATTAAGTTTGATAAAATGCCTCTAGGCTCTAGGCATTAAGTCAGTCTTCAAAATAATTAATCAACTTTTGGTTTCTTGTACATTTGTAAATATTTAGCAAAATATATGATAACTATAATATCTTTATGGAGTAAAATAAAACTGTGTAACTATTTAAATAAAATCCCAGTAATAACTGAATTTTAGATTAATTTACATCCAGTGTACAAACAAATAATAAAAATAATATATAATACCAATATAACAAAAATAACAATTAATTGTTAGTACCAAAGTACTAACAATTAATTGTTGTTTTTGTGACTTTACAAATAAAGTCAAAGAGATCTTCAAAATAATGCAATATCACAATAACTTTGTATAAAAGAAATATAAAAAGTAAAATCAGTCTTTATCAGCTATGTAAAACCAACATTTTTACTAACAACAAATACACATGCAAAATCACAATGTCCTAGAAACTAACAAAATACAACTATTTAACAAAAATCAGCCTTGATTGACCATCATATAAAATATAAAATATAAACATTAAATATGCAAAAAAATAGAACAAATTCATATCAACAGAAAATAATCATTTCTGTTTTTTTGTATATTTACCAACTACATACATGCAAAATCATAATAACTTAAATCTAAAAAAATATAACAGTACAAAAAAAAACTAAAATCACAGTAATTATTGAAGACTAGATAAATCAACTTTTTTTTTGTATATTAACCAACTACATGCAAAATCATAATAACTTAAATCTAACAAACTATAACTAAAATAACAAAAAATGACTAAAATGATAATAATTATTGAAGATTAAACAAATCAACATTATTTTAGTATAAAACTAAACTTATATTTATTTTTTCATTTTAAATTAAGAATATATGCATAGCTTTTCCATGCAGTGGCCTAGTGAAATCTGATTTTCTAAAAATTGGCTAATTATGCGATTTATTCTCTCTTCATTTTCAATCGATTCAGGAGTCCGATTATTTGTTTGGACACCCCTTTGCACCTGATCTATTTTATTTTTTGATAAATTCGCTTCTTTCTGTAGAGTGTCTAAACATTGCAAAATATTTGGTTTATTTCTACCATTAATTTTACGATTAATTTTGGAATGCCAACTTTCTACAAGGTTAGTCGTCCGATGACGTTGTCCATATACATTCCAATTTCTGGCTATAGTTTTATTCTCGAGCCAGTGCTCGACAAAATAATCATTAAAAGCTGAAATTCTAAAGCTAGTTCATCATAACTCTTTTTTCAATGATCTGTTATGATTTATTAAATTAATTCCGTTAATAAACTGTTCACAAGTGTACTATGTTAACCGTTTCTTATGTAAAATATAGCTAATTTTATCTCAGGGGACCAATAGGCACCTGAATAGGTGCCGAATCTTTAACTTATATTGTATATATATTAGAGGGGACGAATGGGTACCTTAAAAATAATATTGTTTATTAAAATATTAATTGTTCTCCTACCAGGAGACCAATGGGCACCTATATAGGGGCCGAATCCACAACTTTTATGCTGGGGGACGAATTTTAGGGGACGAATGGGCTCTGACCCATCACCACACTTGCTGAAGCTGGATAGGCGATTTTAGACTTAAAAATAAATACTTTCTTAGTTTATCTTGGACATCACTGAGATCGATGAAGAAAAACATCGCTTATATGAGGAGGTAACCTGGGCTTATCCATACTTCCATACTAATATTTATATTATTTTATATTTATATTCTATTTTCCAACTTCTCCGTCAAAACTCTGATATTCAGCGCGATCAGTAGTCCCAATTTCGTCACAGGTACATATAACATACATCACCACACACACACACACACACACACACATTTACATATTACACGCACACACTCCCACACCACACTTCCAATAAATATAACATACTTATCATTAATAATTGTGTCACTCTCTGCCAATCTAATTTTTATTTTTTCGAATTATTTGTGTTCGAAATACTTCGTTATTGGCGTAACGTTTCAATGTATAATTTAATAACATTATGTTACACTTATATGTTACCTTGTATAAAAACTGATTTTGATGAAAATTTAGAATGAAAATAGCTAAAAGGACAAAGGCTAGTTTTTAATCCGCGACTTCGTCTGTATTCGCGATAACCGACATTCACGCGGACGAAGTCACCGGCGAAAGCTAGTAATTAATATAAGTCTGAAACGTCGTAACTGTGTTCCGAACCCTACGCGCCGCCACCTCGGATATCCAATGTGTAACCAGAATCAACCTTCTGCCATTAACAACACATTTCCAGCTACAAAATAATAACATGAAACCAACTGAGTTGTTTGTTTAGGACTAAATACAAAAACTTTCCAAATGTCGCCTCACTTCTGCGAAAAACCGCATCATACTCGTTTTGGTACATACTGTCTAGGTTTTACGCAAAGTAATTTCCTCAATTTCATTGAAACTGTTGGATCATATTAACACACTAAGTAGCTTCTTTCTATTATTTGTTTTATTTAAAAAAAAACTCTTTTTAAAAAAGACCGCTTTCTAAAACTGTAAAGTAAAAATTAACATTAATTTCAGAAGTCGGTAGCAATACAAAACTACAAAGAAAACCAAAGGCAAATTTATTTCCGAAGCTTCGAGGTTATCAGAATGTCCAAGGAGTCTCTTACTCGGTCTTCTCAATGTACCTCCTGTTTGGAACGAGCAATTAGTTTCAATTTTCTGACTGACTTCTTGACAATTTGAAAGTAATGGTTTATTTGAAATAAATGATTTGAGTTTCAGTTCAATTTGCCAACTATTATTAATTTCTACATTTAAAATACAGACCTTATTTACAATAAAATTCCAATCGAACAAAACAATTCCCCACACTTTTTCAGACATCCCATTAGCGGAAAGTTTTAGACAAAAATCAGGCCAACTGCTGCATTCCGATATGAGAAAGTCGAAAGACTCGACTTTCGAGTCCAGAAAGTATTCAGGCGCAATTTTTGCATGGTAATGCCACAGGACATTTCACATTCATAAATTCAGTTTCATGACTACGTCAAATAAAATGTCGGCAAGTTCGTCTGAACTAAATTTAAATAGCTGTAAAATATTTCCTCAAGATTTTTTTTTTTGGTGTTTGAGTATTTTGATTTGGTATGCGGAATTTCTGTATGCCACGAATTTGGTTGTAGTTCCTAAAGCTGCATGTACACCTGATGGAAGATGCTTCAGATGTTTCGTCGTTAGTAAGCTCGACGTACTAATGCATTATCGGTTACATACACAAACAATTAGACCCGGAACTGTATAATTAGTTGTACATTTTCTTAATAAAGTCAAATACAGAGAGCCAATTATGGCGTCCAACATGCCAAGCCTTGTGGCTGATTCCCGTATGTTCCACACATCCACTTATGAACGTCTGTACTTTTACTTAGCCACATGTGACGCTTGTTAGTTATTTACATTGCGGGTTTACCGTACCACTGGCCATACCCATGGTGGTATGGTGCGTCTAAAAAACTATACCACTTACCTAATCTAACTTAAATGATTCACCAACAATAGAGGAGATCTGGCGCTCGGCGGACGCTACCGCGGCACCGCTCGCTTCGGTCACCACACACGCCGCCTTCGCGCTTTAATGGTCACAGTTGTAACCTAACCAAACCCAAACGATTTTCTCAGCGGTATAGTTTTAGACCCACAATACGGTATGGTGGGTCCGCACATATTTATAATGCAAGTCTTATGTCAATGTGTCATATGTGATTTCATACTGTCTGTACTAAGTTTCTTTTCACATTATGTGGCTAACTACATTATAGGCTACCGCTATACAAATATTTGTTTTATTCCGGGATCGAACCCGCGCCACGCAGCGCATGCAGCCCAAAAAGATTACATAGATGACGTTTTAGTTTCTTCAATCCTTGGAGGACTTTCAATCACTGATTTAACTGTGTCGCCGTTTCTTAATGGATTTGGATTTGGTAAAAACAAAACAACCGCCTTCAGAAACTAAACTAAACGAAACTAAACAGTGATATGTTTATCACTTTTTAGTTTCTGAAGGCGGTTGTTTTTTTTTTTAAAAAAAGTTTTAATTTTCCTCTTTTTAGTATCGTCTTAACATCCAAATCCATTAAGGGGGTACCGAGCAAAATCATTCAAAACAGTCGTCACTGTTAAAGTGATATAATCAATACTTTTACCATAATTGCCATAAAAAATATGTAATGAATACCACAGTGAATGTGTTAACCGATTATCGTTGGCAAAAAATAAGAATACTGTTTAATTTAATAAACAAAAATACGTAAAGTTGTACAAAAATCATTAAAAAAATCTCGTATTTAGTTGAGTTTTGTTAGTAAACTGTATTTTTTTTTCACAAACTTGAATTCATATTAATCTTTAACATTCATACTACAATTTGTAGTTTTTACATTTTCGAAATGTCGCTTAGTTATTTTATTATTAATTTTTGTTTTAATTGACGCGCTGTTTTGAATCATACATACATACGTTGCGTATGATTCAAAACAGCGCGAAAAATTAATAAGTATTCTTATTTTTTGCCAACGATAATCGGTTAACACATTCACTGTGGTATTCATTACATATTTTTTATGGCAAATATGGTAAAAGTATTGATTATATCACTTTAATAGTGACGACTGTTTTGAATGATTTTGCTCGGTACCCCCTTAAGAACTTTAGCACAGAACACACATTAACTACTTTAGTTTCGGAAATCGGTGGCGGTAGCTCTGTTCTGTTTGTTGTTTTGTATTACCACCGACTTTAAAAAAAAAAATTATAGATGATGTATGTATAAGACTTCTCGAATGTTTATATCGACAAAATTTGTTAATAACTTTAAATTCGCAAGTCTGTGGCAATGTGGCAAAACAACAAACAAAACCAATGCCGCTGACTTGTTTACTTATTGAAGGCGGTTGTCTTTTTGTAAAAATGCTTTTATTAACCTTATGCTCGCAGAAATAAATTCTATTCGCGGTTCTATTCCCGAGTAGGAATATTTCCAGTAATTCAATAAAGTACGAAACAAGTTACGTTACGAGACTATGTAGTATGAAATTGTAATCTAAAAATGTTTTAACTGAAACTATCTAATAACTATCTTTTATTTGCGAGTTCGGTACCGGTTAAGTACCAATGGTGGTCTGAGTGTGACTGTTTCAATTTCGTATGTACCGTAGACAGAGAAGGCACTATAGACTGCTGATCATGAAGATATAGGTATAAATGGAGCCAACACTTAGAACAAAAGCTTGAAACCAACTGTGGGCTGATGCTCTCTTTCTGAATGCATACATAAGAACGAGACAATGATATATGTTTTCTTTATCTTATGTATGCATTCAGAAAGAGAGCGTCTGCCCACAGTTGGCTTCACTTAGGTATTTAGAGTGTTGCCTCCACTTTTATCTATAAGCTTCTTGCTGCTGTTCGTCTTCTATCTCGCTTACACAAGAAAAAGAAAAATATGTACAAGATGCCTGTTAAGAAAAGAGACAGAGCTTAATATTTATTGTGCCACATCGCGTGCCGCGTTTTTGGCTCATATGCCTGAACAAAGTCGTTACCTAATCCTGCAAAATGGTGAAAAAACACTGCACCGTAAGTGTTCTTGGTTGTGCTTTTCTGTCCGTTTCAGCGACACGCTGAGCAGTAGTCTAGTGTTCTATGTCTATGGTATGTACTGTTGAATGAAGTTTTTTTTTTTGATTTTCCGAACGTGGCTACTGTCACTGTCACAAACGTCAACGTTAACGCCTCGCGCACGCGCCTGCTGTTTCGCGCCATGGAGCGAAAGTGCGCAGCGTGCAGCGTGTGCAGCGTGCAGCAGCTGCCATTGCGTTGACAGATGACAGCCACGGACTGAAAAATACTACTTATAATCAAAAATAACACCATTATTATATTGTAACCAAACTCCAAAGTTATTAAACTACAGTGGTGATATTGAACCAGCGTTTTATTAAGTCAAGTCTGTGGCCTAATAGTTATCGACCCTTCATGTACTTTTTTCTAAGTTTATCTGAGACAGCAAAGACATTGGTTAAGGAAAACATCGAGGGGAAACCTGGATTCATAATGAAAGTCCGAAGACGCCAACCCCATTGAGCTAGCATGATGATCAATGCAGCCTTTTTGACTTCTCTGTATGAGAAAAGGTTTTTGCCCAGCAGTGGGATAATATAAGCTCTTCGGTATTATAATATCATTATTTAATAAGACTCTTTATCATATGGCTTAGGACTATACTCCATTTACAATAGATAGAATTAGACAGTAGTAGAAAAAGGTTATTTTTAATGCGCACTTTGTAACAAAAGTACAATAAACATGTCTACAGTTACGATAGACGCCGTATTTATTATATTCTATTTTTACAGCAACTGTCGCACTTAACATTCCAATTTAAAATTCTAGTGTCAATGCTAAAAACCTAGAAGAAGCAGGGATGAACAACACCGGGAACGTTATTCGTTTCACGATAGTTCTACCGAATTTAAAGTGTTAACTAATCTTTAAAAGATTTTTATTTTGTTTATATTATTATACGTCCATATTTATTTAGTACAAACTTAGATCTATTTATCAAAGTTATGTTAAAACAATTTTAATTAGAATTGTTTTTTACTCATCTTCAAACTATAACGTTTTGCATTCCTGTTTCTACGAGCCTCTTTTTTCTAATCTATACTTCTATACTTAATATTATAAAGCCGAAGAGTTTGTTTGTTTGTATGGTTGAACGCGCTAATCTCAGAATCTACTGGACCGAATTGAAAAAATATTTTTGTGTTGGATAGTCCATTTATCGAGGAAGGCTATAGGCCCATGCAAAGCCGGGTCGAGTCGTTAGTGTTATTATAAATGGAGTATGCCTACAGCTAAAAGGTAGCTTGGTGATCCAAAATGACCAAATAAATAACATCTATAAACCTCAAGCTTAAAATTTTAAGCTAAGTCTAGATCTAACACACACAGCCTAATCCCCGTATAGGTGAACTAGAGCAAAACATTTTAACGAGGTACCAACTCTCCTATAACAACACAAACTAAGCCACTAATAGCAGCCACTAGTAGCGACAATAAATCGCCGGAACGCCTCACCTAAACGTTCTTACTCCTTATGCGATTGATAGCGACCAAAGCCGAGTGACTAGGCAATTGTCAAATGTGTGTCATTATCATCAGCCCACAGTTGAACTCAGGCCTCCCCCATAGAACACTACAACAAGCGGCAATCTGCCGCTTGCATCTACCGGTTACCCGCGACCTTGACGATATCCTCGGTCCATCTGGTGGGAGGCCTACCAACGCTGCTCTGTGGTCGCCACTCGAGAACTTTTCTTCCCCATCGGTTATCGGTTTTTTGAGGGATGTAGCCTGCCCGTTGCCATTTCACCTTGCATATTCTGAGAGATACGTCAGTGACCTTGGTTCCGTGTACATGGCTACAAACGGCACTATATATATCAAATGTGACACCCATAGTACAGGGTCTTCCTAGTTTGGGGTCAGATGGCCATGTGTGTAATAATAAAAATAATAAATATGAGCCGAATAGCTATGCAGTGAAAAAAGAAACCTTGAGGATTCCACTGGCAGTCGCCAGGCCTACATAATTGCAATGTAATTTTTTTTTAAATTGGAATAAGGTGTTGGTACCTACACTACTTTACAGTGAGTTCGTTCCATATATTGACTTCGTATTTATTGTGTTTCTTGTTATAAATGCTAACGAATGTTTGCGTTTGCTCAACTGTTGATTATTGATTGAAATGTTGTTAGAACAAAGTCTATTTTGGAATAAATTAGTCTTAGCTTGATTATAATTGCCCTTTTTTAATTTTTTCTCCTTCTGATCGATAATAATGTTATAATATAATGTGGAGACAAAAGGTAGTCTTAGTCAATAGGGAATCGTATAAAAGTGTCGTCCCCTTGTGGTTTTTGGTGGACACAGTAAATATCTTTCCCGCCAGACCCTCATATACCAAGGGTTTAGCGAATTACGGCTTGAAACTATAAATAATTTAGCCTGAGACCTTGTCATCATGTAAATATTAAAAGAAATAAAAGCTAAGTATGATACTTATTCTCTTTGAAAAGTGGCACTATTATCTAAACCTCTACTTAATATCTTCTTATAAAATTGCCTGTTTAAAAAAAAAACTTTAAAAAAGTACGATTCTCTTTGCTATTATTTTATATATCATTCATTCATTTTTATTTATTCATACATCAAAGTAAGCACTTATGTACTGCCTACAGTAAACTCCTATTACTCCTAAGTTTTAAACTATCTTATCTCTCTTTGAGCTCTGAACTTCGATGTCAGTATTGGGGAATACTGTATTGAAGTTCAGAATTTAAAAAGAGTCAGAATCGGTATTATGACACTATTAACCTTAATTCCATGACACAACATATCTAAAAAATCACTTTAATCGGTTTTTTTTTTTCATTTACCTAACTGTAAAAATATTTTTTTTTTCGGAATGACATCTCGCAGGTCAACCTAGAAAGTTGTCGGCTGCTTAACCGGACTTTCCTGTGGTGCCATAAAAAATATTATTTTTAGAGCCTCCAGCCAGGGCAAATAACTTACAAGCTAAGCGACTACACACTGAGGGCACCCCCTGTGGGGTACGAGCCTCGGCTTAGGGCATCACTGGGGAGGACAGTAAAGGCACAGGCTGGATTGGATTTCCATTATTTAGGGACGAATTTAAAGCTACAGGCTCAGCGGCGCGGGCTGGCACTAGCAAGGGTCGGGGAGTGTACATTTTTAGTTAAGTAATTTCTTTAATTTAAAAACATAAACATTAAAATGAGGTGTTTAAACCATGCCTGGTTTAAACAGCCTCTACAATACTTGAATCATTTACACGCAGATACATAAAAAATACTATTACCTAGTCTATAGTCTAGGGTATTATTAGCACTAATAGTTATAATGTGATGTCCAAGATAAGCTTAAAAGTAAGTAAGTAAAGCTTTAGCTCGTAATACGTAGATAACATTAGTAGACGCTATTTGCTGACTGCATCGTCTAGACGTCTCGGGCGTCGAAAGTTGGCGAATTTAAAGTTACTATTATGTCGGCGACACCGAGGAACAGAGGGCAGATGTAATTCTGCGGAGGTGGTGATCTTGGACTTAAAACTAGGGTAATATTGTTATTAAAGTGGTTTTTGAGAGGATATCCTGCTGTTTTGTATAATAATAATATTAACTGCATTTAAACACAGTATTTCAACAGTTGCAATAAAATATATTGCAAACTTATTTATATAATGTGTGCTTAAATGCTCTGATAATATGTATTGTACAAATAATTGTAACATAGAAGTCTGTGGTATTATGACGCTCGACAGGACAGAATGGAAGAAGAAAATGGGTTGGGCCAAGTTCAAGTAACATAAGACAAGGGCAGAAACATGATTTCGCATTCGATATCCAAGTTTCCTCGATGAATAGTGTCCAGTGTGTAGAGTAAAGTTATAATTCATTTGATAATGAAGCTATGTACTAACAGTGCCGAGCATTATGTATTTGTACTTTTAAGTAACATGGCCAAGTACATACACTTACTGCATGAATATGAGACATCAGAAGAACGGCAGATTAGAGAAAAAGCACGTAGGCAACACATTAAACGTTACAAGGTACAGCCTATTTTGAATATTGTGAAGTACCTACAGTCCCAGTTATCAATCTGTTAGATTATTTAATAAGTTGCCTCTGGATCTAAAAAGCGCTATCTAACAAACAACTTAAGTTTCCTGTTGAATAAATAAGTGTATTTATGCTGTTGAAGATCTATAAATTCCAATATTATGTTTTATTCCAATATTATGTGTTTTTCTCTAAGGTAATTTAATTTTATATTTACTATGTATTTTCAGACACAATTATTTTTTAATGAATAAATGACAGTTAACAAAGTTCCTTAAACTAAATAGGTAAGTATACTTGTATGGGAATAATTTTTCATTGATACGGCCGTTTTGGTCAATGGGCTGTGAAAGCGACCGCTCTCAAGTCTACTGAAGACTTTAAACTAAACTTGGCGTTCTGCCAGGAGGCGTATTCTGGGAGCTTAGAAGACGATACTGATAAGTGAATAAAAAATAATTGAATTACAGTCCTATTTCATTCAATAATATTGGGTTAAGTTATTTTATACATAGGTATACCTAGTGAAATTCTGAATGAACACCGGGCGTTCATGTTAAGTAAATAATCGTGATATAAATTAGGCATTTGTTTATACTTATAAGTATTTAAGTCTTCTGTAAGCGCACAACTGTCCAATAAGCAGACATAAAAGTTAAACAATGACCGTATGACTTCAAGAATCATGCCAACAGTCAAGTAACTCGCTCCATTAAAAACTTTTATTTGTGAGTGAAAGGGCATGATAAGCTCTTGCTTATCGCTAAGGAAAAATGATTATGCAGTCATGGGATCTGCCGATAAAAGTGAAAACTGAACACTTTAGAATAACTGTTTTTTGTCCTCCTCCAGAAATATTTTCATAAGCAAGTTCCTCAACCCACAGCTATCTGTCACTATGTGGCGACATCTATCGCGCATGATACGTACTACAACCCACGTTTCCTAGATCGCGCAAGCAGAGTTCTCCGCGACATTAGCATATGTACAAACTCCCGACAACCGTCGGGCAGTAGCCCACAAGACATAATAAATTGCTACAGAGGATGAAGAACTTACCACTTTGTAGTGTTGGGTAGGACACAACTTAAAAAAGAGTTTTGTAAGAGTAGCCTCTTTTTGCTCTGAGCCGGTACAATGTCCTACTTCAAATGAGGCGAGGCGAACTGAGGCTTAGTGATATATTTGAAGGTTTGAAGCATAGTCTTTAGTTTGAAGTACTCGGTACAAATATGACATTTGACGTGATTTGATGTGCAAGAAGTGACTTAGTGACTTTTGTACCACACTTGGTGTTTTTGTCAAAATAGTCATGTTGTTATTTAATCTTTGGTAATTTGGTAATAGAAAATAAACATTATGTTTACTATGCTAAAGGTCATTTTGCATTAACCAAATAATGTGAACATTCGTGCAAATACGCCAAAAATGTCTCGAGTCGCGGTTACGTTAAATCCATTTTAGACTGACGTGCTATTGTAGCATATGTCTCGCTCCCTCTCCCTCTTACGCTATAGTTTACGTACCTAGAGTAACGAGTACAGCGACTACCACGACATAAAATATGAAGTAGTACAATTTTAAATGTTGTACCGCTCTTACATTTTGACGTCATGTACGGGACAAATGTACCGCCTCTTGTATGTCCTACTCAACACTACCACTTTGTTCCTCATACCTCTAAAACTATAATAAATGCATTCAATTTAAAGCTCGTCTCGTCACACATAAGATTGATAATTCCGTAACGAGATCATAGTATGCCGGTTGACGCGAAACCATAAGCATTGCTCCTACAAAAAATAGCAATCAAATAAGACATACGTAGGTAAAAAAGACATGCTACTAAACTGCTGTTTTTCTTCTGCAACCTGCTGATCAGCTACACAAGTTTGCCGGCCACCTGGATGTCCATCACCCACTTCTTACCACAGAATACTTATTTCACTTAACTGTCTTCACAAACACCGCAGTTTACGTTCCACCTGGTATGGGGATCGCAGTCCTAATGTATGAAGATTCTAAGAACTTACATTCATTTAATACTCTATGTAATAGCTCAGTAAGGTAGGTACTTCTGTAACAGTAAAAAACTTTTTTACAAGACAGACAACCGTCTTCAAAAACTAAAAAAAATAAGTAAAAGCGAAAAAAAAGTTTTAGTTTGCTTTTTAGTGCCTACTTCTTATCATCCAAATTAATTAAGAAAACAAACAAATTAAACCACTTAACCTTCTATGACACGAAAGTAACAAAAACGCTCCAACCCAATAAATTTAGAAGAAAAACAGTCCTTGACCCAAAAACCAGCACTTGCTGGTTTTTGGGTCAAGGACTGGTGATTGACTTCAATAGCTAACATCTTGTCAAATATTATTAAAATTTAAACCGTCTTCGTTCGAGGTCAGATAGGCCCGAATAAGGACGCGGACGTAACTTAGAGGCCTTAAGTGTTCAAGTTTAAAACACTGCTAAATAGTTGGTTAGTGCTGGTTTGGGGGTTATTTAGGGTAATATATAGCTCTGTAAATATTAGGTACCTCTGTTGTCATTTTCTTCATTATGTTTTAGTTTTAATTAAAAAGGGGCAAGCCATCAACCGAGCATACCAGTCCGATAACCATGTGCGGTAAGCCTATCCCTTGGGAAAAGCGAGCCAAATACCTAGGTGTGACTCTGGACCACCCCTTACTTTCGGGGAGCACATAAAGACGGTGCGTTCGCGCGCCGCTTTCGCTTTCAATAAGCTCCACTTCATATTGAATGCACGCAGCAAATTGTCACTCATGTGCAAATTGCGCATTTACACCGCGTGCATTCGTCCCATTATGATGCCCTATGCCTGTGCCGTATTCGCACACGCAAAGCCATACCCCAACCCGTTGATCGTATCGGCCGCCCGGTAAAGGGATGTCACATCGCATTAGCAACACTCGACGACCGAGACATACACTGACCGACCCCGACGAGGCTATAACTCTCCTCCAGGAGAGCAATAGGGCTACAAACACGTTGAGAAAACTCAAAACCGACTGCTGTCATTCCGTCCTCGCCGACGAGGCCCGCCGCTACGACCCCGTACTTCTCTTCCCCGACCCTTGCTCGTGCCAACCTTCGCCGCTGAGCCTATATAGCTTTAAATTCGTCCCAAAATAATCGAAATCCAATCCAGCCAATCCCTTTACTGCCCTCGCCCAGCAACGCCCTAAGCCGAGGCTCGTAACCCACAGGGGGGTTGCCCTTAGCGTGTAGTCGCTTAGTATATAAATTTCTTGCCCTGGCTGGATACCTCCGGTTGGAATTTGAAGGCCTTAAATTCACTTTTAAGGCACCACAGGAAAGTCAGGTTAAGCAGCCTCCTAGGTTGACCTGGGAGATACCATTACGAATAAAAAAACCGCAACTTTTACCACGTGGAAGTCAAATATATCATAAACATTTCCTATAATATTTAGTTTTGTATCAATGAAAGATTATTTGTAACCTGACAAGTATTTTCAGACATTAAATCTTAAATAAACTTTACCTCTCTATATTATTTTAGTATAAAAAATTAATATTTTATTTCTTTATGTTTTTAAAGTATGTTAATATAAATAATACTAATGCAAATATATTTTAATACCTAGTCTTTATTGAAGACTGTATTAAGTATTTAAGTGCAACTATTCAAGCGCATGAAACAACAAAGTTTTAAGAATTATACAATAAAATGCATGCGTCCTTATTTCTTAATTACGGAACTGAGATCCCAGGGGCGGCGGACACACGTCATCTTAGCTTGAAAATAGACAAACGTAGATGTAGTACGCGTAGGGACTTACTAGATTATAGGTATCAGGTGTAATGGAACGGCCAGAGCTTTAAAGCGTCTAACTGAAGTAATGGCCCTCGGAAAGTGTCTGGCGATAACGAATAATGGTTTATAATAATTTCGTGTAAGACAATCATCATCTGCCTAGCCTTTTGCCAACTATTTTGGGTTTGACTTACAGTCAAACCGTGTTTTACACAGCACCTCAGTATCCTGTAAGAAAATAAATCACGAATTGTATATAACTCATAACACACATAACACACACACACACACACATACACTCACCCACAAATACATGCATGACAGTACTTAGATTAATTTTATTGTTCATTGTTTGATTTATACTTTGTCTAACAGTCAAAACTTAACCTATTTCGGGAAATGAGGGCTGATTGTCCTTAACACAGGTTACAACGTAACCTAGCTAGGACGTCAGGTCGTATTACGTTGTGTTACTCATCTTAGCTCTAATTTATCATCATGTGTCATCCTACCTTGTAACAGACTGTTCCACTTTTTGTGAAATAAATATATTATTATTATTACCTATATAAAACTAGCCATTAAACTTAAATGTAGGCGAGTAAGGTACCTTTCGAAACAGAGACTTTTAGATGGACCCAGCATTAAAGCTAATAACTACAAATTCCGCTACCTGTTCACAAAAGTACCATACTAATATGACGTTAGTCGGACGACTCTAGGATCTTGGACCATACCTGATTAACATTAGAGCACTGTTATTACAACCACACGCCGGTCATTGCGTGATGAATTATTTTAATCCTACATTATGGTTGTATGCAAAATCCGTAATCAGGTCGCATTTGTACGCCAAAGAACATGGACCTTCGCGTTAAACCGACGGCTTAAAAGGAAAAATAAAACTACAAAGTACTGTTTTAACGCTGGCGTATTTTGAAAATAATATTTGTTTGTAGACCATAAATGTACATATCAAAACTTAATGTCAGGAGCTTATCTGACATTTTGTCAGATCATCATCTGACTTTTTCGAACTATGTTGGGGTCGATCTCCCAGTCTAACCGGATGCAGCTGAATAGCAGTGTTTTACATGGAGCGACTGCCTAACTGACCTCCACAACCCAGTTTCAGGGTAACACAATACCCCTTGGTAAGGACTGGTTGTCAGACTTTGTGGCTTCTGACTAACCATAAAGACTGCCAAATATCTACGAAGCACTGAGAAAACTGACAAGATCGATATTTTTTTGGCTAATTCAATTCCGTTCAAAAAAATTATTACAGACATGAGAGATGTTAGTAGAAATAAAATAACTTAGTGACTAGTCAAGTGCTAGTAACACTTGGTGTTGAATTAACGGATCACGTTCTGAACACCATACCTACTAAGCTCCAAAACGAAGATCGTTGACATAGCTCAAAAGGCTGCCCAGCTTAAGTGAGATTAGGCTGGATCTGTCTACCGTATGCCAAACAACGTATGGGCTCGTAAAATCCAAAATTGGTGCCCCGAAATGACGAGACGGGGCGCGATGGACCACGAAGGAGATGGCGGGAAGGCTTGACGGCTCCCGAAAGGATTGGCAAGACGTAGCGCACATTTGAGACCGATGGATGGAATGGACCGAGACAATACGGGTTAAATCCTACTAATATTATGAACGCGAAATTATTGTGAGGATGGATGGATGGACGTATATGTTTGTTACTCGTTCACGCTTGAAGATCGGGATCGGGATTTAGTAGCTGTAATTTGGCACACATATACAGGGAAATTGAAAAAATACCTAAACCTCTTAATCTGGACTTCGTATCATCACCCTAAATAACATTTGTTCTACGACTTTGACCTCAACCATGTAGTACTATTAAGTATTCTGTGCCTCAACTAAATAACGTAGCCAAAAATAATTTGTTTTCGTTTATTTGAAGTCTGTAAAATTTACTTATACTACGCGCGCCCATATGATAGCGAATATGATGAAGATAGTAGGTAAGCTAATGTACAGGAACAGCTGATTGCAGGTCTTTCCTCGGCCGTGTCAAAAAAATATATTACGCAAAATTTAAAGTGTGTTTATATTTTTTTCTGATTTTGATAAGTCGTAGAACAAATGTTGTTCAGGGTGATACGAAGTGAGGATTAAGGGGTTTTATAATTACCCTGTAGATATTGCTCTAGGGTAATAATTTCATCCGGTTTTTGTATTCCTAGAGGATAATTTTGAACTTTGGCATAATTCTGGAGTCTACGTAAACAAACTCGCGGGCAGAAGCTAGTATAATAGTATAGGTAAGAGTTCATCATCATCATCATCATCATGTCAACCTTTAATCGCCATGCTTGGCCGATGCATGTTGGCGATTGCAGTAGGTGTTATGGTACTCAGAAGGACGCTGCTGCCCATCCTCTGGTCAATATCCCTCTGTCGTCTTTTACGACACCCACGGGTAGAAATGGGGTGGTGCTATTGGTGGCACCACACAGACAAGGTAAGAGAGGACAAGGCAAGGTAAGAGTTAATAATAAACAATAACAACATCTTCAACTGGTGTGGATCACCCAGTGGCGTATCAGAGGAGTCCCACCTGTCTGTTAAGACGCTCAGAAGACCATTAATGGCAGTGCGACGTCGGCCAGTCCTGGAGGCGCTTCTTAAAATAGCGTAAATCCCGTCAATGTGTGCTTTCACAAACAATACCAATAACAGCCAGCTGTGATCTGATTATCTGTCGCAAGCACGACTGTTGAGCCCTAGGTCGGAGAAATTAGGTTTCCAAGTTGATGGTTTAACCCCCCCCCCCCTCCCTTGCCTGGGACGCACGTAAAGCTGTTGGCCCTGTACCTGATTTCTCCCCAGTCGTATCGTATTAATAATAATAAAAATCATTTATTTCAGGATTCAGTTCCCATATTCAAAACTATAAATTAATAAAAAGCACATTAATAGTAATAACTTAATAAATGGTGCCGTGTACATATTGCCGTCCCATCGGATTAGGAGAGTTAGTGAAGAGAAAGCGTGTCGTATTAATAATAATAATTATTATTTATTTCAAGATCCAGTTCCCTCATTCAAACCTATAAATTAATAGTAAAAACTGAATAAATTACTTAATGAATGATGCCGTGTAGGTACCTATTGCCGTCCTATCGGATTAGGAGAGTTAGGGGAACAGGAAGTGCACCTGTGTTTTCGTAGACACTTGTGCACTACTTAGGCTTATATCGCTTGCGTACTTGGCTATAACATTATCCTGTTAGATTGGTCGATATGACCGAAATTCGATCGGAGGACAACTATTATAGCAGTCTTACATGACTCGTAACACGGTTTTTATGAAACCGCTTTATTTTATAGCTGGTGGATTAAATATACATGTCGTCAGGATTTACTCTGTTAGATTCGGTCATCATGTGGGCAGAAGTTGGTTTTCGTGAAATCAAACACACTGGGTATAGGGTACAATACATGGTATTTATTAAAACCACAATATAACACAAACTCAATTTAAATAAACTCAGACTCAAATTAAAATAGACGTAGTAACACTTCAACACAACGAATCGAGTACAGTTTCGGGACGTCTTAGCTCCAATACGATCAGACACTGGATTCTGAATGTCTTCCTCGCTGTGGGCTGAAAACATTACGAGTCACGAAGCGCGCCAAAAGTAGTGGCAGATCACGTGTTCTCGATAATGGCGGGCTTGCGTATCGTTTCACGTTCGTACTATTGACCGGATACGACATACAAAAAGATTCAAAAACGACAAAACCCTTTTTCCAACGAGTCATTTATTTCCCTTTCTTACGTCTTCTTACGTTTTAATTACAAAGATATCACTTTATACAAGTGAAACGTAGCCATTTTAAAATGCAAATAGGTCCCATTCCGGAAACACCTTAATCCAGCTTTCTTAAGTAAGGTGACATAAACTTAGTGCAGTCTGGTAATTCTAGATTACTAAACCTGTGATTGAGAACTAGGCGGTGTTTCAAGCAAAAATAAATGGTTCTAGATTCGTTATTTACGTCGTCGCCGTGTACCTTACACGAAGAAGACAAGAAGACGTGGACACCCTAAGCAAAACCATATTTTACTTTGAATCATCTCCAGCACTGATATTCTGTAAAAATCCTCCTCGGTGAAATATGGTTAGCAATTTTAATAATGAGGAATAAAAACGACAAAAAATATAAACTGGCAATACGGTATTTGACTAATCTGTGAGCGAAGGCAACTTAAGACCATATCTATATAATCTGTGGGCACTGCATTTAGCCTGCAAAGATTGCAAATGCATTAATAATATTATCAAAGATCAAGATAAAATCACAATTACAGTTTAAGAAAAATTGTGTTGTTCTAACCATCCACGATTTATTTCACACAGAATTACCAATTCAATTTTGATAAAAAACCTAAAAAAATAGAATTGGGTTTTTTCAACCGACTTCAAAAAGAAGGAGGTTCTCAATTCATCTGTATGTTTTTTTTTTGTATATTTGTTACGCGATTTCTCCGGCAAATTTAAAGCGATATTGAAAATTCTTTTTTTGATGGATAGGGTTTGCCAAGGCCCATATAAATTTTATCGAAATTGATTCAGCACTTTTTGAAAAAATCAACAGAAAGCAAAAAAATATACATGGATGATGTTGTGATGTTCTCACCTTGTACTTTCAATCTCTGTTTTGACTGTGTTGCCATTTCTTAATGGATTTGGATGATAAGGAAGTACTAAAAAGCGAAAAATGAAAAAGTCTGAAGTCGGTGGCTTGGCTGTTCTATTTGTTGTTTTGTATTGCCACCGACTTCCGAAACTAAAGTCGTGTGTTCTGTTTTAAAGTTATTTTTCACTTTTTGGTTTTTGAAGGCGGTTGTCTGTTTTGTAAAAAAGATTTTTGGCCTAGAAATTTTTAAAACGGGCAATGCCGTGGTTTTTCTAGTTTCATAATATGACTGGCAAGTACCTAGAGGTATTGGTCGCTTCACATCCAGTGTCCAAATATTGTCCTCTATGTAAACCCTACCTTAGCAGACAAAACTGTCTGGCGTGTTAGAGTCCCATAAAAATGCGCCTACACTCGAAGTCGAAACGCCTACCTGTCACGATCTATTGTAGACTTTTCACCCGCCTGAAGTAATGTACCCGCTTTCTACAATATCGTATGTTTCACAAGATGTTAATTAAAACGTTAAACAAAGCCGCATTGGTAATAATAAATCTTTTGTTAGACACAAACGCAAGGTTGCGCGTTTTAATGTAACGTTTTTCACACGTCAACGTGTTTTTGTCAATCGGTTCGGTTAATTACGTAGTTATGTAATTAGGTAGGTATATAAATCGTCAGTACCTATTTACTATTCACCTTCATACCAATCAATTGAATTGCACAGTTGCACTATCTTAAGTTAATATTTCCTCACAAAATCTAGGCGAACTCGTGTAATTTACCTAATTATATAAATTGTTTGGAAGATTCTGAACATTTCAGTTATGTCACAAAGGTTAAGTTTATGCCTGGTATGCCAATGTTAGACTATTTTAGACCATGCTGTTTTGATATTATAGGTTACTCGTGTAGTTACATAATTTTATTTGAGGGGATTATACGTCGGTATAATTCCCTCAAATAAAATTATACTCGCTCTGCACAAAAGTAGTCCAGACATATTTTGGTACATAAGTAGGTAATTAAATTCAATGTGTACTTAAACCTCGAGAACTGCTGGACCGATTTTCATTGTTTTTGATTTGTTGGAGTTGTCTCCGCCACGAATAGTTGAATAACTATGAGAAAAATAAAACATCACGAAAAAAAGGTAAAGTAGGTAGGCTATGTAAAGTAGGTAGGTAGGTAGGGTAGGTAGGGTAGGTAGGGTAGGTAGGGTAGGTAGGGTAGGTAGGGTAGGTAGGGTAGGTAGGTAGGGTAGGTAGGGTAGGTAGGGTAGGTAGGTAGGGTAGGTAGGTAGGGTAGGTTGGTAGGGTAGCTAGGTAGATAGGGACAAGATATCGTCGGTCGGGTCAGCTAGTATAAAATTAAATAGAACATAAAATTTCATCGAGTTCACTTATTGGCCAAAATATCACAAGACTACCGTTTGTATGGAGCACGGTGTCGAGTATCCTCTTAGGGTCACCAGTGGAAATTAATTTTCTAACTAAATCAAGAACTGTTCAAAAAGGCGTCGAAAACTTACTTAAAACTTACATTGTCCTACAGTTGGGCGAAATTTAGCTTCTAGATTTCATCATCTTCTCATATGTATACTTTACTATTTAGTTAGTTCAAAACTAAAGTAGCTAGTCCTTTCCAACTATGATAAAGGTGAAGACACACGAAAGCAAAATATTATTTAATTAATTTTTCAAAACTATTTTATTCTAAGGAAAATAAAAATCCAAAAATTCTATTTCATTTCGTTTATTCCAATATCGACCTTGAATACTTAATGTCTATGTAACAAAGTCCAAGCTAGCCTATAATATAATATGACAATCATCAGTCGCTCTCGTCTATACCTTATAACATCCATCTTTACTCTGATAATTAGGTACACATACTCTTCACTTACATAAACTTACATGGTCGATTTATCATACATTACTCATAAAAACGATGTTTATCGTAGTTACAAGTCTGTTCTAGCCTAAAACGCGGCAAATGTCAGATGGGTCTAATTTCAAGTTTAAGTTGAAAAGGAACCCATCCATTGTAGTCACTCACAAAGAAATGAATCAACAAACGAAATGTTTAAAGTGTCAAAACGATTAATTCGCAATAGGTAGTATTGCTAGAGATAAATAATCAAATTAAAAAATCATTCCAAATTCAACATAAAAAGTACAATCACGACAAAATTCATTAATGCAAGTGACTAAAAAAGAAAATTAAAAAGTTTACTGTATAGTAACACCAGTAAGGTACAATCAAATACAAAATTATTTATTAAAATATAATGTTCATAAAGAACAGAAGGCACTTAACCGCTTAAAGTTGTCATTTAAATTAAACTCGCATTCAAGTAAATAAATAAAAAAAAACTTTTGAAAGCATTCTTATTCTAACATTTTTTTATTTATGGCAGTGTTTATTATTTGTAGGTGGCAATTTTTGAAGACTTATTTGAAAAATGTCCACCAACAATGCCTAAGTACGAGTAATTGATCAATTATAACATTACATTGTTAACGTATGTATATTGGAATGTAATCAAAGTTACTTTTTACACTGTTACTTAACTATTTTATGGTGCTTGAGGAATAGTGTTCCAAGATAATTAAAATCTTACACAATATTTCTCAAGATTTAATTAGAAAAAAATCATCAAAAAATAACCTAATGTAGTGACAATTTCAGTTTTTATATTTAAAAAATAAAAATATATTTTTTGTTAGACTGAGAAAACTACTTTAGGTACTTTAAAAACCGAACGAAAATACGAAAAAAAAATTAAAATAAGACGATCAGCTATTTTAAAAATTACAAATACAGAGGAAACATTTTTTGCTCCAAAATCATGAAAATCAACAAATTATTCCTGAATCTCTCCTGTATTTTTTTAAGTTTTGTCACATTTTCATTTAGAAGTTAAACTTGAAATAAGGTCAGAAATTAACATTTAGTTTCTACGTAGCATTAAAATAACATACGACATTAAATACGTAATAAACTTGATAGGATCGGTATCAAAATAATATAAAAAAATAAAATTAAACCTACTTCGCACAGTACTAAGAAGTACTGTATTTTTATTCTGTGCCTACTTAGAAACTAATTATAAAACAACATGTCAATAACAAAAGAAAATAAAGCGAACGACTACTTAATAACTATGGACACATTTTTTAAAAATAATAAGAATTCGTCTAAATAGAAAAACACAAGTGTCTTTGCAATAACTTATTTTGTTCGGCGTGCAGTTAACAAATGCAAAAAAAAATATTCCGTTCCAATCACATTTGAAAAAAGAATACTAAGTTTTCATAAGCCGCAAATACACATGCCACAGTGACATTCACCAATCACTTGCTTATTCTTGTGCAAGTTATGGACATGTGTATTTTTTAAGTTATTTTTATGCAGCTATATATTTATAATAAAAACTGGTTCGATTTTTTTGTGCTAACGCTAACAATCTTTTGGACTAGTTTAAATAAAAATGTTTTGCGGATTTTTATGGTTATAGTTTTACAAATTGGTCCGAAATAAATAAAGGTTTTTATTCGTACATATATATAGTCACTATTTATATGCTAAGGATATTACATAGTAGTGGATATTACACATAGATAGTTAGGCATTATGTCACATTGAAAACATGTCCAAACAACGGATCCGATTAGAGGATAAATTTTTAATATTACAATTCGTTGATATGCATAATGATAAGACACCTTGTATATTCGCCTAATATTAACCATACAAAAGTTAATTTACTGAATTAAGGCGTCCCCCACACACATGCGATATTAATACAGGAGCGATAATATCGCAGGCGACATAGAAATTATTCAACAGACATATCGCGCCGGCAATGATATTACTCGTGTGTAGGGATACCTTTAAAATTCACACAATGTTTATCCATCGCTGTACATATTTACATTTTATAATCTACTATATTCCAATTAAGACGATCTTACATGTAGTTGAAACTATTATTCTAACATTACACGTTCATTAAAATAATGAAGGGATTATTCCTTTTTTTTTAGTATTTGCACCGTTCGGGCGCATGTCACGAAAAGAGAATCACACATCGGCCTTTACACATCAGAATATATTTATTGTTTTGTAGGCCCTTGTTACTAAATCGTTACAAAATGTTTTCTAACATAAATCTGTATGGCTTAATATAATAAAATAAGAAAAAATGGCACTCTCGTTCCATCTTCAATATTATAAAGTAGGAACCATCCGTCTAGCCAAGCCTCAACCATCTTTTTAAAAAACTGAATAGAAATTAATACACATGTGTGTACTTCGTTTAAAATCTAGTATAGCTATGTCCAGATAACTAATATGAAGGGCTTCTTGATAAAACGCATATACACGCCACACGATTGTCATCTAAAAAGCCTTACAATCGTTTATTCAATAATTCATTGAATAGAAAAATTATTCAAAAATGTATTGAATAGTATAATTATTGAATAATAATTTATTGAATAGTATAATTATTCAATAATAATTTATTGAATAATAGAACTGTTCAATAGTTTATTGAATAAAGAAGGTACCACATAAATGAAGAGGCGAGGCGACTATCAGGAGCTGTGAACGTCCCATACCAATAACACTAACTAATAGCTAAGGCCGACCTATTTTATTACAAAACTAAATGAATAATACGTATAAAAGTCTTAAATACAAGTCATACACATCACTCAATTGCTGTCCTAAACATTTTACATATAAAAATTACATACTCGAAATAATTTAGGCGTATCTACAACGATGCCTATAATTTACACTCAGTCATTTTCTTAAAAACATTTTTAAATGTGATTTATTTGAATAATTATAATTGAATACATAACTTAAAAAAAATGCAATTACTACGAATTTTTCAACTTTTTAGGTTATCACTTTGCATTTATATTTAAGTAATCAGTTTTTGATTGAACCCACTTTTTGAAAAACCATTTATATTCGTGTTTTAAGTAACAAGTACTGATTTTTTTTTTAATTTTCCAGAACATTTTGGTTTCAAGTTGCAAATAGTAAAAAATAGGGATTTAAAAACCAAGTAAAATGGGTAGAATAACTGTAAAA
Source organism: Charanyca ferruginea (assembly GCA_947361185.1). Taxonomy (NCBI): domain Eukaryota; kingdom Metazoa; phylum Arthropoda; class Insecta; order Lepidoptera; family Noctuidae; genus Charanyca; species Charanyca ferruginea. The sequence continues at coordinate 13,411,623 of OX376077.1, read as the reverse complement.
AAATACGCATAAGTACTTACGTTTTGAGGAAACACTTCATTGAATAATGTTTCAAAAGGTATTACGGACGTCCTAATTTTGTACACAATTTGCAAAGCGTTTTGAGCAATCCTCCAATTTCTAGGTCGTTGCCCATTCTCCTAAAATAAATTAGGCCTGATATTTCTGAATTTTCGGATCAACTTTACAAGTTGCGTAAGAAAATATGACGTCTATAAAGTATAAAGCAGTTATTTCACTATCTGTCAATAATTATTGTACAAAACCAGTCACAAACCAAAAACAAAAACTATTTCATACAATCCCAAATCGAATCTTTCAAAAAGTCACATTATCACAGGGTTCCAAATTCAAACGTCAATTTCAAACAAAGAGGTTATCCGGTGGGGTGTAATTGTCACTGGCAACACAAGTTACGTGTCAAATCATACGCTGTGAAGCGGTAAGGCATCTGGGAGCTTGGAGTCACATCACCAAGCACTTGGCATTAAGCCTGGACAGTCAGATGTGGCTACACGAGCCAGGCGTGGCGCTAGCACCAGGACTCCTCGTGGGGTCGATCCCGGTCTTCGTCCTCGTCGCCGTACATATCCGCGAGTTTGCGGAACCGAGGACCAAATGTTTGTAGGTAGTTGAATTTGAGGTCGCCGTCGTCCGTACCTATGAAATTTGGTGTTGTTAATTTTTGCTTTACTTTAACATAACGGCCTCTAAGGTCGCACATAGATATTTTTTTTTTATTTTGAGTTTTGGTGTGGAAGAAAAACACTTAAAATGTACGTGTTAGTTTTTATTAAAAAGGCTTTACGAAATATAGAATTTTGGGAACATGAATAGAAGTTTATTAGTTGTATAAAAGCCACCAAATAAGTATAAATTTTAAAATGGTGTTCGTGGAAACGAATTTTATCAAGCATTGAAGGTACCATGTCTAGACATGCGTAATTTACCAACATCAACGAAATATTTTGTTGAAAAATTACTTTCATTGATGGCTATTCAATATTTATACAAAGTTACTAAATTTGACAAAAGTATTGAAAATAACAAATGATAAAATTGAAAAAAAATATATACCTAGTTAGTATATTTCACAAATATATACTTATCACTAGTACATATTTATTTTATTTTACCGATATCTTGTAAATATTATCATATCAGAGCCTTTATAAATAGCTGGCCCAAAAAATCATGACTATGTACTTACAGCTCGCTAAAGAAGAAAGAGAACCACTAGTATTCCCGTCTCCCTCGTACGCGTAGTGTCGGACGTCGTCGTACGGTGTGATGTCAGGGTCCCGATCTAGGACCGACTTCTTGTCGTCTAGGAACCCTGAGATGTCAGGCGCTGCTCCTACCAAACCTAGGAGGTAAAATAAATAAAATAAGTAAAGATAAAAATAAAAATAGCAAAAGAAACGTCGAAATTTAAGTTAAAATTGCAAATTGGATAAAATGGTCAATGCCATTTTATCCAAAGAAAAAAACTGCCTTTGTATAATGTTTTAATAAGCTTAAAAAAAATACAAAATAACAGATATTTATTAATAAATATTATGTACGAGTAGGTATGTTCAAATGTAACCTATACCCTATTCACAATAAGATTAGACATTTACAAAAACCTTTTTTACAGGCCGTTCAACCGATTTTTACTTATATTGCGTTGGTAGCATGACAAATGGCAACTGCAGTAAACAGTTGTTATTGTAACCACTTTTTTGCCTCTAATGTCATCCTTAAGCCTACGGAATAGAAGTAAAAATCGGTTGAAGGGTGATGTTGTTTTTAGTTTAAGCTTTTGATGTTGTCCTGTTTTTTTTTATTGTGTGAGCAGTGCTGTGTTGTTCACATCCTCTTTAGTAGTCTGTTTTTTTTATAAATCATCATTATCATCAAGTCAAAGGTCTCCCCCAAGGGGGGTATCAGCCGTAGTTTTTATAAGTGAAGACGTGTAATTGGCTGTCAGTTTCACTTACTACTTTTTATTCTGTTTTGTTACCTATAAAACTTCCGTAGTTCATAAATATATAAACAGCATTCAACATGAAACCCGATAAAAAACTCAGAAAAAAGATTAACGTTAAAGCGATCATTTAAACAATTTTCAGTCAAAAGACAGAATAGAGCAGAGATAAAACGCTTCCCTCGATTCGACATCAGATACCAGTATTTTATCGCTAACGCCATTTTCAATACCGATCACCGCTGACCTGGCAGAAGCAGGTTAAAAATGAGCCCTAGCTCTCATTACATTTATTTTTTTGCTCGGATCTGCTTTTGACAGAAATTGATATCGGGAGCGAAAAAGATTTGCGAATTTCTGTAAATCTGTGGCATATAAAAAAGGTGCTGGTTTTTTTTTTCGTGGAATTCTGTTTGACATACGGGCTGTAAAAAGACTTCACTTACAGTAAGTTGCACAAAACTAACATTAGTTTAATGGAGACTTTAAATTCATGCCATCCCTTACATTTTGTATCAAAAAGAAAGTGACAGCATTAATTTAAAATCTCCGTTAAACTAATGTTGGTTTTATGCAACTCACCATTACTCATTAACTACAATATAAGAAAGCCCATCAAACTATTGCAAAAAAATATTGCTGGAAAACGACTTATATTTTTAATATGAGAATCCATTGTAGGTTAATATATGGTAGGACGCAATAAAACTACATTTAACTAAATAGTGCTTACTGGTGCATTCCACAGTACAGGAGTAGATTTTACAGTGGACAGGTTTTTAAAGATTAGCGAGAACAATTTTATTAAAACATGATTTCGTAAATACCTTTAGAAAAAGTACTGTTTTTTTACACCTGTTAGTAATTACTCTCTATTTTTTATATTTATTACAATATAACCGTAAACATGGTCAATATTCAATTAACTGTAATATCAATTAATAGTTAGTCAATTTTGCTGGCAAATAATTGACGTCACTGCAACTTTTGCCGAATATAAGTTGTTATTTTGTTTTTATTTTATTTTGTTATATTTTATACCTTGGTGGTGTACCTATTCGATTTTAGTGTTTTTTTAATTTAGTGTTCACTTATAGCATCGCTTTGATTTTACTGTGATAGTGATGTTGTGTTTTAAAATAAACAATAATAATCGTTGGGGGAATCCTGATTATGCAGCTCTTAAAAAAATATGCAAATTGAGGGATTTGATCAAATTTCTAATTGTACCATTTCCCTACGACATACATACCTGTCGTAGGGAAATGGTACAATTAGGAATTTGATCAAATCCTTAAGGGATATGGTATAATACAATGACAAGGTCAGGGTCAGGGTAACTCATCGTTTCACTAAAACAGTTTAGGAATTGGATCACAAATCAGTAACTTTCTTCAGGGAAATTACCCAACGGAGTTTTTATTTATTTATTTATTTTAAAAACACGTACAACTATCATCACAGGCTTACCTAATACAATAGTGCAGTAACAATTATATAATCATGAACAACCAAGAGTAATTTTACAAGATGCGGTATGTGTGATTTCACTCAGAGCACAGTTGAAGCAGTCAATTTGTTGTGACACCATATAGCGTGTACGCAGCACGCGCGTTAGCGGCATCTGCCGTGATTTTACCATATCCCTTAGGGATTTGATCAAATCCCTGATTGTACCATTTCTCTGTGACATCTACTCCTAAATTGAACCAAAGTTCCTTAAATCTTCAACAGTAGGTATACTATTGAAGTTATAGTAAGTAAAGCAATTCATTCTTACCTCTACTCTGCATAAAGGTATCTGTGTCTGGTAGTGGACCGTCGTACATCTGCCTGAGTACATGCAGGTCGTAGCCGGCGTCTCCCTCGCCGCCGCCCTCGTCCTCGTAAGCGATGATGTTCTCTCGAATGTCGTCCAGTTCTTTCTCAGCCCAGGCATCTGCTCTTCTGCGGTGTACTACAACCGCTAGAAGAAGTACTGGAAGGATGATAGTAGTTAGATTTTTGAAGGCAGTCGAAATAATAAAACAAAAATCTTGGAAATTTCAATCTTAAACATGCTGGTATGGCGACTGTATAAGTCCGAGACTGATTCATTTATTATAACTTTTTTTTTGTTTATATTAGATTTTAATCTAATTTAATAATAAATAAATAAATCTTAGAAAATTTTTAACTGATTTCGAAATAGGATGTTTCTTTATTAGCCACGAACATTTTACACGAGACTTCTGTGCTCTCTGAAGTTGCAACTAGCGTCTGTGATTATTTTGCAACATTAGTAGCAAATAGAAGCATACGAAGGGAAGAAAAATACCTACCGAACCGGTTTAGTCCCATCTCGGCACGTTTCCATCTCGGCATCCATGAAATAATGTATCATGCCAACGAAACATTCCCATTTACATATTCACGGGTGCTGAGATGGGACTAAACCCCCGAATCAATGGAACCAAAGAATAGTTTCAGCTATTTGCGACTAGCGACTAGTGTGCGAAAGAGGTGAAGTTATAGACATAACGAAACCTTTAAAACTTAACAACGATGGGTGATTGTTGATTACATACTTGCTAATATGACGATGCAGACCAGTATGGCTACGAGGAAGTTGGTGTCAATTCCGAAGGTGACAGCGGTGAACATGCTTCGTTGACAGCTGGGGTCAGCATTACGATGTAACGATGGCTCTCCCAGGTTGTACATCTGTGTGGAAAGGTGGAATATTAATTATTGTTGAGACTGGCTGGCCAGCCGTGTCCAACCTTATTTCATTAGTTTATGAAATAAACTATTCAAAACTGGAATGTCCGCAACGAGAGCTGTCAGAAAATGCCATCGTATTTTTACCATAGAGTAGATTCTATGGTATGTCGAGAAACAGGGAGCCTGCCTCAATCTTAAAATTATTTTTGTAATTTCCGCTATTAGACTTTCAACTCTCGGCGCTGTGCAGAGCGTTGAAAATCCAACAGCGTGCCAGATAAGGTAATATTAAATTAATACTGTTTTATAAGATGTTGGTAGGCCTCCTCAACTTAGTCTACACACAGCCTTATTTATTAACCAAAAGCGTAATGTTCAGGCTCACTTACGACTGAACATAAAGCTAAGAAATGAAGTTTTGTTATATCATAGATACGTCAGCGTAGTTATACTCCATTTATTTATACAAAAAGAGGCCTTATACGACAGTCATTACGGTATATTGTTGAAATAAATGCATATAAGGGTGAAAGCGCTAGGGGGTAGTTCGCGAAATTCAAATATTCTTACGTTTTTTGCAACTTACAGCGCATTATCTAGTTGTATGGTAATCAAAAATAATCGCGAGAGAAACAAATATGCATTTACAGAATTATAATAATGAAAATCGTGAACTCTCCAAGTTAGAAAAGGTCGTAAATGTGTATATTTAGTGAAAATATGACGTTCATGATCTTTTCTAACTTTGAGAGTGATGTTGATGATTTTAATTATAATAATTATTCTGTAAATGCATAATTATTACTCCTGCGTCAAAGTTTTTTTTTTATAAACAACCTGATACGGAGCTGCACATTGCAAAAAAACGTAAGAAAAGAACAATGCCCACTTCCCATACATTTAAAAACCTGATAACAAAAGTGTATGTATAGTAATAAAGTATAGTAGAAAGACTACCTGTAAGTTTAGAAAATAATGCCAGATAGTCATTTTTACGATTTAAACGCCACGAAGTCCAAAAAAATACAAATATTACTTTTTAGGTTAGGTTTTGCCGTTACCAAAAAAGTAGTAAAGAAATAAATGTGCTAGAACTAATTATTAACGCTTGTAAGTTTTTTTTGGTTTAAAATAGGAATACTTACCTACCGATCTATAGTCTAAAACAACTTTTTTACTTTGCGTATTCCTCGAAATCAGCTGCCTCTAAGTCACTGCTTAGGCATTTAATAATGCCACTATAAATAGAGTGTCGAGCATTAACTGCTGTTTCAACAACAACAATAACGTTCTAGCATTCTTATAGAATCTTGGAAACCCCTATCGAAGATAATCACATCATTTTCTGGACAATATAATCCAAAAGATGAGTTTTCATAACAAACATTTCAAATGTCAAAAAAAAAATCCGTTTCAGTCGTGTGAATTCAATATAGCATACTGCGTGATTAATTTATTTAATTATTATGTTATTTGTAATGAATATGTAATAAAGGTGTATCTAATAAAAAATAACATAATAATAAATACTTACTGATTAAATAAAACGTAAAATAATGAATAAAACTCAGAAACAGAGTTGAATAAAGTTAAAGTTGCAATGTGTAAAATGGAACGTCGTAAAAAGAGTAGTTGAGGTGCGTTCGAAACATGGTAATACGTTAACCTTTGCCGTAGAATAAGCATAAATAAACTTAAAAATCTTTTTTTCCTGCGTTTCTTTTAACATTGTGATAAGCGTAATTAATATAGAATAAAATTAGCTAAATTTTAAGATTTATTACGTTTCTATACATAGTCAGGTCAAAAATGAACATTCTTCTTTGAATACGCGGGCTGCCCTGGCGCCCTTTAGTGATACCCATCAATGTAAATGGAAAATACTTTACATTGCCTTGTAGTTATTGTGAAATAAAGAAGTCATTTACATGCTATCTTTGAAATCACGATAGCGTTAAAAACGATATTTCTCAAATTTTGAATTCTCTAAATGTAAGGTGTCCATATTTCTTTTTATCGCGGATTTTTTGAATCAATTCAGGTGTAAAAGTTAGTCATTTAGGAATGTCTCATAATAATTGATGGATGATTTTTGTTGGTTTACTCAGAAAACGTCAGCTGATCCAATTTATTTCCACGTAGCTAAACAAAAAAAAAATGGGAAATATAAAAATCAAAATAATAATAAAAAATTATGGCATAGATTTTTTTTAAATGCCAGGGTTTGTCACGTAATTAAAGTTGTTCATAATTATGAGTACAATGACCAGTTTTCGAGTTTTCAGTTTATAAATTAACGCCTTGTAATAAACTATTGGAATACTTACAAAGTGGTTATACGTGAAGTTACTAATGCATCCTACGAAGTTCTGATTGGTTGGCACGTGCTTCCAGCCGAAAGTTCTTGCTAAGTGTTGCAGGTCTATGCTGGAGCCTCCCAGCTGAAGTGGACCGTTTACTGTGGACAAGATATTTTGTTAAACATGGCAAAGGATAAGTGACTTTAATAAGGTACGTTTAAACATCAATGTTCTATTGACAACAGCCTGCCACAATTTTTTTGTCTTAACATTTTAAAGATATTTTATTAAAAAGAAAAAAAACTGACATTCAATATTTCCATAACTAGAGGGTTTTTGGTGGCCTAGAACAAAGAAATGACTTGAGTCTTTTTACACCAGTAATATTTAAAAAAGAAAATTAGCATTCAACGTAAATATATATTAAGTATTTAAAACTATTACCAAGTTTTAACCAACTTAAAACTTAGACTTCTGAATTGAATTCATGACAACAGTAAATTCTAAAACTTTGTCTTAGTACTGATGAAAAAACTATTAAATTAATTCAAAGAAATGTGACTAAAACGTGAATAGCTTAGTAACTACTAACTTTAGATGTAATTTAGAAAACATTGAATACTTTTAATGTCTTCCAAATTATATTATTTAGACTAAATTGTTACTCGTGTAAGGGACTATCAAGTAGTTAGAAATAAGATATTCTTGTCTATTTGATACTTAATATCAAAGCCTCTACAAATAAATAACACAAGTCTAAGGGTATTGAAGATTCATGGACCTAAATCTTGATTACAAAAGTGTTAGATAGTACTAACATTATTTTCTAATCTAAGTTCAAACGTTCTAAAACCTTTAATCTAGTAATTGTTATATAAAGTAATTGTTTTTCTTTTATTAGTATCTCTGTCTCTGTTTTTGAGTCACATAAATCGTAAAAAACACGGAATGCAACTTGATTACAAAAACTATAATATATTTATTGGAAACGCACTGAAAAACAACCCTTACGGCTTAGGCTTAAATACAAAACTATCAAATTAGAACCATTCATGTGCTGAGTAAGTACATATTTAAAAAATAATTTGGCACAATATTTGATCATCAGTCATATTTTCGGCCGCGATGTGGCCGTACCTTTAATCATGCCGACGCAAAAACAAAAGACAACTCACCATTTAATATTTCTCTAGGCCCAGTAGGAGCGGCAAGACTCATACACGTCGACAACTTGCATCTGTCCACGAACATTTCAATGGAACTCCTCATGAGAACTATTTCTATCAAATGAGGCTTTCCATCGGCAACATGGACGACGCTGTTGTTCAGTCTGGTGGTACCGGAACCGTAGTTTACTAGGAGTACTGGGAAGCCGTCCACTAACTCCAAGGACATGAAATCTGTGAACAAAATTTGTATTAGTAGTTAAAAGTGACACTATCAAAAAACCGCAGATGACCATGTCAAAGTTAAGGTGGGGATAATACCATGGCTGTTTGTATTTTGCGTTGGAAATAAAGATGGCTTTAAAAAAAATAGTCAGTTTGCGCATTTCGAAATTCGTTTCAAACATTAAAAAACATCGTCTTCACCACAATTCTGAACTTAATACTGTGGTTTTAATATTGCTAGTTAAATGTGAAGATAAGGCACATCCAAAACAATTTCTTACTATCAAACCAGTCTAATTATTATTTCAAACACACTCCACTTTCCACAAACATATCAAAAGACTACTAAACCAATTAATTACGAAGTATCAAAACCAAACCGTAGGGTAACAACCTAACAATGTTTTCTATAGACTAATCCTCGTTTTCGTATATTAATTATATACAAACTAGGTGTACCAATATAACAAAAATAATAACGTAACAGTTGGAAAGGTACCAACCTATCACGCGATGGTTACTTTCATAAATCATAATGTTCCGTACGGTAGGTACACGGCTGTCAGTCATTATGGGATCATTAAAAAATCATTACAGCTAGCATTCAAGTGAGGGATGGCAGCGTGTTACGTAGTTGAATGGATAAGTTATTGATAATAGCAGGAAAAGTATAAATAATGGTACCTAAATTTTTGTCAAAAGTTTTGTCTTAGGAAAATGTGTATATTTTGCGTTGGTACCAAGGATTATTATAGCTATTGCAATGTATTAACGTCGATTTGTTATAATAATAAAAAAGAACAAGTATCATTCACAAATAATTAATGTCACATTTAAATACACAATCTTGGTCACCCTAACAATAAACGTAAAGTCAACTAAAGCATAAAGACGCACACAACCTTAGTTTCCAAGAATGCAAACGCTACACTCTGATTGGCTGTTTTTTGCCGTCATCACAACATCGCGACTGCTGATTGGCTACAAAAATAAAGGTACTTTTTTTATTCCGAATGAGGCCCTATTGTGGTGAGGAAATCATTATTCAAGTAGTTACGCCAATCTACTGTGACATGTTCATTGTTAGAGGTTGTTATGTTTTCAAGCGGAGTTCTAGTTAACGATAGGTATATGAACTTTTGTATTTGTAACTTCCTTTGTTTGGAAAGTTATGACCAAAATTTTGATGAAGGGTAACGAGGAAATATTTGTGGCACGGCTACCATGCCTGGGTTTTTTTTTTTTAATAACTAGGAGGCTGTCCGGTTATCTTCCTAATTTCTATTGGAGCTATACTCCATTTACAATAGCATTAGACATAAGTTAAAAAAGGTTCTTTTTATTGCACAATTTGTAACAAAAGTACAATAAACTTGTTAAAGTTACACCGAATTTATTATAATCAATTTTTACAGTAGCTGTCGCGCGTAAATCATTATAATAATTTATCGACTAAAATTATGTGGCTTTCATTAAGTTGTATATTTAATTCCAATTTAAAATAACAGTATCAATGCTAAAAACCTAACAAAAGCAGGGATGAACAATATCCGGAGCGTTATTCGTTTCACTGTAATTCTACCAAATTTAGATTGTTACCTAATCTTTAAAAGACTTTCATTCTGTTTATATTATTATACGTCCTTATTTAGTACTATCATAGATCTATTTATCAAAATTATGTTAAAATTAGTTTAAGTAATTAAAATTGTTTTAACTTATCTTTGAAATAAAATGTTTTGCATTCCTACTTCTATGAGCCTCTTTTTTCTAATGCTATTATAAATGGAGTATAGTAACCTTCTCGGACGAATGCAGAAGAACCCACCAAACTTTCATAACTTTCGGATCAATGGTTTAGGAACGCATAGAAGATAAACATTCATTTTTATTTATATACATAGTTATAGCCAGTCTCTACAGTACTTTTTACTCTCAATCTTGATGTCCTAAGTATTTAGTATTATCCCCATAAGTATACCTATCTTATCTCTGACCTATTTCTCCTTGCGTGTGCCAGGGTTAAATTTTAACTCCGAGTTAGTTACTGACACGGGTCCATTATATGCCATTTTGTAATTAAACCTCGTGTTAGCTTTTAACTCCGAGTTAAGTTTCTGGCACAAGTGGGCCTAAACCTTTTAATGTTTTCTCATGAGGTTAAACTGTTAACTTGAGTAATAGTAAGTTTATGGTCATCGGTTTTACATTACCATAATGCATTGGTAATGACTTTCTACCGCATTTTCATACAGTAACGGGTGTTCTTTGTCAGACATTAGGTACTCGATTTTTTTGGTTCTGTTCATGTATTATGGTTCTGACGGTCTACAAAGAGCTGGAAGACAAGTAATAATGTGATGCATTTTATAAAACTTTGTTTAATAGAAGGTATATAATATTTGTTTCTATAAAACTTAGTATATAACTTTGTAGGTACTTTATTGCGTTCTGAAAATTTGTGAAACAATCTATATCCCAATTAACGCAATTATTTTTTAAATAATCGCGTTACTTGGTTAATACAAAATATAGGTTCTCTATATTTATTAAATTGAAGTATTTGTACAAAACGCCAAGTGAAGTGCCACCATTAACTAATATATTAAAGAGAAAAGATTTCTTTGTTTGTCTGTAATGGATAATCTCAAAAAATACTTTAACCGATTTAAAAAAAAAAACATCTATAGCTACGTTATCCCTAAGTGTTATAAGCTATATTTTATTATTAAAAAATTAGGGGTCCGTAAGAATATTCACGCAGGTAAAGTTGCGGGAAATAGCTCGTGTAAAATAAAGATAGGTATTCTATTCTAATTTTAAAGTACAATATTAAATAGAAAATAAAGATATTAAATTCTACTTAAAATACAGTTTTTAAATTAAAACATCACAACTATTCACATAAAACTAAAACGTAAAATTAAAAAAAAAACGTAAAATCCTTAATATTTCAATTACCAAAGGTTTCTAAAATACTCGTAATTTTCTATTATAATGAAAACCAAAGAATACATTTCTCTGAACAGTTTTAGACTACACTTAAATATCTAAGTACGAAAGTACTTAACAAAAAGTCTTCATTGAAAATAACAACATTAAACAGTAAATTTTAGTTTTCTCCACAAAACGAACAAAAAAATCTAGAATAATGTTTTTAAGTAATTTATGTTAAATGCGATGTTTTAGTATTTTTGGGGTCCTGTACCCAAAAAGGGTAGCAAATGGGACCCTTTTGCTAAACTCCGTTGAATGTCTATCCTTCCATCTGTCACAGGGTTGTATCTTTTGAAATGTAATAGGTAGACACTTGATTTTAGCACATAGTGTGTTTTACTATGGCCGCTATAACAACAAATAATAATTTAATTTTCCATACAAGAAATGTGTTATTGGCCACCAAGATACAGGCTGTGCCTATACTAGTAAGGATTAGGTAAGCAATCTTGATGTATTTTTATTGTTATCTAGACCTCTTTTAACGTACCCAACTTGTTACATTGTTCTCACATTGTACCCTAGATTCAATATGAATAATGTAACCGAAAATTGGAACATATTATTGATTTTAAAAGAATGTTCATGCTCGTTCTTCTCCCTTCAACTTACTGACTGACTGACTCTGATAATTCAAAAGTAAATGGTTTATTTGAAATAAATGATTTTGAGATCTCCATGTTAAAATTCTCAAACATGTAGTATAACATTGCTTGTATATTACAACTGCAAAACAAATTTAGTACCTACGCTTGCAAGAAATATCGCAATTTTAACAAGCACATTATAATGATTGTTTACCTTTATTTAACTACCTAAATCAATGGAGTATAGTTTTGGGCCCACAGCTAATGCATTACGATGGTCAATTCTAATTTTTGTATCCACTGTGTAAATGTTTCTCTGTAATAACCAGGGTCTGTCAATAAAATCATTAAAATTATATAAAAACACTGTTAAATATTGTACGGTGGCACGGAACCCATTGTATGTCGATCCGACTCGAACTTGGCCAGTTTTTTAATGTTTTTTTTTAGTAAGATGTTCTTTGGCAAGTAAGATGACACAAATTAAGTGGGTCCTTTAGCTCGGCCCGATGTGGACACAACACTTTGCTAGATTGGCAATTTGGCACTCGTTCGGAAATATTTGCTTTCACCGTGAAAATACATTGAAAATCGCGTTTTAAACGTAAAAACCTACATTTCAACTGTCGAATAGATTTTTATACGATTTTAACCAAATTTTTTTTTTATCGACATAAGATTTTTAAATGCTTTTGCTAAAACTTTAGGTTTTAGTTTCGTTACTGGACCACTTTTAATTTAATTAAAAATCATAATATATTACAATCCGTATTTTAAACTGAAGAGTTTATCTGTTCGTTTGAAAGCGCTAACCGCCGGAACTACTGGCCCGATTCGGAAAATTCTTCCGCTAATAGGAAGTTTAGTAAACCATAACTACTATAGGCTGTATTAAACTATCAAAAAATAGGGATCCATAAGTAATTCTATATTTTTTTATCTCCCAGCAGTCAAATATATAAAAGTCAGTATTACCTACTTATAATTTAAAAACGACAATCATAATATTCTCACCAAAACGTTTGAAATTATGTAAAAGCAGCGAAATAACGAGAAAAGAATACTCAAATCAATTACATAATTGTATCAGAATCCTCACTTCGAAGTTGACATTTGTCGGCCATCTAATTGAAGAGCACGTTGTGCTTGTGATGTTGTACCGGGAAACGTAATTGGATTCTGATTTTAGAAGCATATTTCATTTTTATTATGTTCCTGATGGCCCGGTTTTGCCCACGGCACTGTGGAATTTAGTTGATAGATGGTTCCACAGTACCAGTCACCACAGTATGAAATCCAAAAGGATTTCATACTGTGGTGAGAAAAGACTCCGCTGGGGTTCAGCCTATTAAATCATTTGATAATTTTATGATTTAAAATCGAGGATGTAAAGAAAATTGTGATATTAGCCATGCCTAAAATGGTTCTGTGTTAATTAATTTATTGATAACTGATAATGCTCTTTGGCCTGCAATTAATGACTGCATAAGTCCGAGAATTATCTATCTAAATAAATAAAATGGAAGTCTCTGTTTGTAATGACAGAATAACAGCATTTTACAAAAAAATTCTTATACCAAAAAAAAAAAAAAATTTGTCTCTCTGTTTATTCCGGCTAATCTCTGAAACGGCTGGACTGACTTTGACGGGACTTTGACCAGCAGATAGCTGATGTTATAAGGATTAACAAAGGCTACTTTTATTTAAAAAAAAATAGGGTCCGCGCAAGGAAAATTAAAACCCCGCCTCGTCCGAGTGATAGTCAGATATCACCGACAATCACTCGGACGAAGTCGCCGGAATCATCTAGTATGCCTAATTATACCTAAGATCGTATGTATACAGAAGCTGTGGCCAGACTTTAATAATAATGAATAAATAAAAATCACAATTTTTTTGTGAAATGTCCAAGTAAAGAACCAACATATGAAAACACATATATAAAAAAACCGGACAAGTGCGAGTCGGACTCGCCCACCGAGGGTTCCGTTCATATTCCGTGATTTGGACACCCATCGGATACAATATTATGACCGCGCATACCTCGATGATTGATTACGTACTTTACTTATAGACTACATTCTTTATGATTTAATTACAAATGTATAGTTTTCAGACTTTTCCCTGTATATGTAGTATAAGACGATATTACTTGTCAAATTTCATAGTTCCAGGTCCCTATAAATTTTGATTCCCTTGAGTGTCGAAATATACGTCTTTTGCTGCATAAACGGCCATATCTTTTTTTACGTCTTAGGGTTATTTTTTTGCACAGCTTCAAGGGACCGTAGACTTGAGTTTATGGTTTTAAGTTCAACTCGATACCTCCACGCGTTCCCGAGATAAATGGTCTTGACAGACAGACGGACAGACAGACGGACAACAAAGTGATCCTATTAGAGTTCCGTTTTTTTCCTTTTGAGATACGGAACCCTAAAAAAGCAGGTAGGTCGTTTGAGGACCTTTGAGTCGCCGAACAGTAACGAGATGCCAAAAATAAAAATTATTTTTGCTACGACTGCCCAATATTCACGTGGCCGTATTGTCAAAATTGCCAGCTGAAGGCGACCCTCGACAATTGGAAAATACTCCAATTTTAATCGCCCATGTATAAGCACCATTATTGATAATGTTATAGGTACGTAGCTTTTCTAAGTGCTATTACTGTAATAGGAGTTTTCTCCGTGTTTTTCCTACAGGATGAAGGTTTACTGACTACGAGGAAAGGGGGAAATAGGATACGATATCCTTAATAGCCAATACATTAGGTACCGAGTTTAAACGGTAAATTATGTGTATAATATTGACTTTTTAGCTTGGGAAGATGTAGATGTAGAGTTGGAAAATGAAACTTGAACCATTTTAGAAGGTTGCTTGTAAGGAACCCTAATGATTGACGTGAAACACAGAAGAATACTGACAGTTGAGAAATAATGAGTCTAATGTGCCCAAAAGTAATTAACGCATTGGTAAGGTGCCTACTGTGACCTGTGATAGGCTAAATTCAGACCAAAGGCCTCTTCTGAAACAGAAGTGCTTAAGGCATTAAATCTGCCTTTGTACCTATGTGCATAAAGTTAAAATAAATAAGAAAATGAGCATAGATTATTGCACATAAGAAAATTTGAGATCACCTATCCCTATCACAATATTATGTATAATTAATTATCATAGTTATTTCGTGTCAAAATAAGAACGAGAAATGATATCAACAAAAAAGCATTGGAAGGTATTTCCATGACAGATTGGTGTTGTTCCGATTTGAGGACAAATATTTGGATGGCGTGCAAATATTTGTCCCCGAAATACAGGCACATGTAGTGGAATAAGTGTGCGTGTAATCACGCGTGTTCACGATCACGTAACCAACACATGGTACAAGTACAATCATGAATTTGGAATAATTCTTTCAATTTTTTCGACATTCACGAGGAGTAAATACAAATAGGTATGTATAGGTACTTAAGAGAACTGTAGGTACCTACTAACTGCGCAAAACAGACAAAATGTAGTTATTTAGCTCAGACCCTCAGATTATCAAATACTTAAAAGGCAGATAGAACGTGCGGAACACTGCGAGTGAAGCCACAAACGCAAATACAAATTCAATACCGAATACCTACAATCTCGTGATTGTATTCGCTTTTGAATTTTTTTATTAGTATTTGTTTTTTATAACAATGCTTCGCTTCGTGCTGTACTGACTCGTGTCAGTACAGCGCGAAGCGAATTGTAGGTATTCGTTTTTTAATTTGTATTTGCTTTTGAGGCTTCTCTCTCAGTGTTCCGCACGGTCTATCTGCATTTTGTTTCATAATCTGAGCTCAGACCTATAAAAAAGTTTATTATTAGTCTGAGTTATTTAGTTACATTACTATGTTAAATTACTTATAAATGATATAAATTGTTCTTATAATTTTATAATTATTTTCAGCCTGTATCGTCCCACTGCAGGGCAAAGGCTTCCCTTTCCATATTCCAACCCTCAAATAAAATAAAATAAAAGCTATAAACTATCGAATTTTGTAATGACTAAAAAATATTAAGTACTAAAAACTACCCTAGAATTGAACACAAAAAAAAACAACATACCTTGAACTTCAAGAAGCGGATTATGTTTCAAAGGTCCCACATAAAACACGAGACTGTTACTAGAGTGCGACGTGACAGTTAATGTCACGTGGCCTTCTTGGCAAGCAGGCGGAGCTGAGTACATGGCCCAGCCGTCGCCATGGAAACCAATCGAGGTCTGCTCACAATGGGGGCCAGATAATCCTTCTGGACACTCGCATTTGTCCGCAAACGGCGTACCTGGAAAAAGAGTTTAGTTAATAAAAGTTAACAAAACAATGTCGGCCGCGAATAGCACCACCCCATTCCTACCCGTGGGTGTCGTTAAAAGCGAGGGATATTGACCAGAGGATGGGCAGCAACATCCTTCTGAGTATCATAACACCTACTGCGAATTTACAAAGTATTACGGCTGAACCTATGAGATGTATGCCCAGTAGTAGGCGTCTAAAGGTTAACATGATTATAATTAATGAAACAAAGTCTACCCGGATGCAGCTGAATACCAGTGTGTTAAATAAAGCAACTGCCTATCTGATATCCACAACCCAGTTACTGGGTGACACGATACACCTTGGTAAGACTGGTTATCAGACTTTCGAGCTTCTGACTACCCGTAACGATTGTCAAAGATCCACGAATGACAGCCAGGACCAACGGTTTTACATCCTTTCCGATACACAGGGGGGTCTAGGTATGAAATGGATGGTCACCCATCCAAAGACCGACCGCGGCAAGCGTAGCTTAACCCATGACCTATGGTTTTACTTAGACACGAGTAAAAGTAATGGGTAACTATAATATTATCATACAACTACCGTCCGATGTCCACGACTTTTCCAAAGACCTCCTTAATTTGGTCCAGTCGCAAAATCCATTCTTCATCTCCTACCTATAATCTACCTACCTGCGACATTTCAGATTGAAAGGTCAAGTAGTTTCGATATTTCGTGTTCAGTCAGTGAATGAATGAATAGGTGACCTTTCGCTCTTGTATATTTTTAGATTCAATTTAATTTAGCAGTCAAATTACACATAATGCTGCAAAAGTGATTTGAAACGATTGGAAATAACGATGCAGATTGGAAATTATACTAGGTACATTTTAAATATAGATGAAATAGGAATTCAGGGACCGAATTCAGGTGAAGAACCCTGAACAATTAGCGACAAAAAATAACCCTGATTGTAAATTGATTGGAAGGCATAGCAAGTTTGGTCTTTAATTGTAACAAAATAAATATGATTATTACTAAGGCTCCAATGCTAGTTAAAGACAGCAATAGGTACACCGCAATAATGTCGCAGGCGAAATAAAAATTGTCCAACGGATACATTTAAGGCCCCGATGACAATAGGGCTAAGGACCGGGACACATAAACACGATACGACGTCGTGTCGTACCACGATGCGGCGTCGTTTCACGATGCGACGTCGCGTCGTGGGAATCTACGACGAGCATCGTAAAAAACTACGTCGCGACATCGTACAGTGCCACGACGTCGCGTCGTAGAAACTCACGATGCGTTCCTGTGTCAGTGCCACAGTTGTTATTCAAAATTCAAAGAAGAAATGGGTGGATCCAGTATCTTCTGAGTTTCTGTCTTTTCTTTATCCGTCTTCTTAACAACAGCAGGAGCAGGACGCGTCTAGTGCGGTCCATTTCTCGAAATTAACTGCGACAATTCACCCTGCATTGTATCGACGGCGTCGCTCCGTGTATCGTGGCACGTTACGATGTCGCGACGTAGTTTTTTACGATGCTCGTCGTAGATTTCCACGACACGACGTCGCATCGTGAAACGACGCCGTATCGTGGTACGACACGACGTCGTATCGTGTTTATGTGTCCCGGCCCTAAGACCTAAAACGCCGTTACGGCAGGCCGCACTTAATTTTTATATGAAACCGCATGATATCAACGCACAGACTTCAGCTGCTCCCGTTGCTTTGGAGCTGCGGCGGTATTTACATATTGTTATGAATTTGTAATTGTTGTCGCATATAGCCATCAATATAATGGAAAAGAAATGCTTGTAATTGATGTAGACATGCTGCGGACCGCAATAGAACCGCGACGATACGGTTAGCCAGAATATTCCTTTTTAACATTAAAACCGTTAAGAAATTCCTTTGTATCTTGGTCTGTAAGCATTTATTTATTTATTTATTTATTTATTTATTCCGGGTAACTTCACAGCTTACAATTAAAATAGCAATATGTACATTACAGAAAATTACGCCAATTACGAAGTACACAAATAATTAATTTAGGTATCTGTTAAGAGCGTGATTACAAAGTGATAACAACAAATCTGTGAGTGTATACCTAGCGTGCGTGTATAGTGTGAATGTGTGCGAGTTATGAATTAGTGTTGTGTGTGTTATCTACGCCCGTGGTGCCTACAAGGTGGTCTTTATAAGGTTTTTTAATTTTTATGGTTAGGATTTAAAACTCTGTAAGATTTGTAGCATCATGAGCATAATTTAAATTAAAAAAAGAACTATAAATAAATAAACAAACTCACCTCCATTCAAACACACGAGAGGTTCCTCTACATCACAAGTGCACTCCGACTCAACCCTGGCAGAAACTCCCACAAAGCTGGTAGTATTCGTGTAGACGGAAAGAGGAACATTGTTCTTCATCAGCACGTTACGACAAGAGTCTTCACACTGCTCCTTCTCAATCAGACACTCGTCTATCTTCACCATGTAGATTTTGGATTGGAGTTCTTCTTCAAGCTGTGGAGAATATTTTGATATAAAAAAGTCCGACTTTAGGAGATTGGTATCGACTTTAAGATACTGGTACCGACTTTAGGATACTGGTACCGACTTTAGGACACTGGTACCGACTTTAGGATACTGTAACCGACTTTAAGATACTGGTACCGATTTTACGATGCTGGTATGCTTAAAGGATCAAATAGCAGTTGGTCGTGAGGATCTAAGGTAACAATAACATAAGGGTGGAATAATAATGAATTATTATTACATTATCATTGGCTTGCAATCCGAAGAAGGCAAGCTTCAGTGGCCCGAGATGAAAGAATTTTTGTGGCTTCAAATAATAACAGAAGTCAAATATACGGTGGAACGACAATCGTAATGAGGACTTCTACCATGTATTCATTCAGTAGGTACATGATCTAGACCCGTCAGGTGTTGAAAATGTCAGTCGGTTATTTAAAAAACATGCTACAAAAATTGAACACGCGGTCAAAATGTATGGAATAGCATTTTTTTTTATTAACCGACGAAAATTGATAACGCTATATTTACTCGTCATTATTAACAAACAAAAAAATACTCTTTCTAAAGTCAGTATGCAAGCAAAAATAGCCAAAAAAAATCGTAGTAAAATAAAACACAACTACACTACATCTATAATAATTCCAAATTGGGTAACCCCATCAAATAAGGTCCTAATAACATCATACGGATACCAATTCTACGAAATGCCCCTCTAACCTCATTCATTATAGCATTCTATCCGAGGACCCATGTTCGGACGTTTACGGGTTAAAACTTCGGACACAGAATAGTAATACAGAAGGTTGGTTCCATACAACGAGAGTAAAGGTCATAGCACATTACACCAACTCAACGTCGACTCCACTCCAACTCAACTCACAGTATAGCATTGAAATGTAAGCTTTATTTCGTGATACATACGAGTGAATTTTTCAACACGTAACTTGAAAGTCGACGACGAGAGGTTCACGCGTCGCGCGTCGTAGACTTTTGGTGTAATGTGCTATGACCTTAAACGCACACACGCATAGATACACGACGGGTATTCCATTGAGAATGAGGGCCGTGTTCGCTAATATATTCACTCAATCAGTTACATACTACAGTTGCTCATATAAAGAATCATGAGCAAGTTTGTTTGAAAGCTGGTCGAACCAAACGTACACCATAAGAAAGGTCTGCGTTTTCCCTTAATTTTTGTCTAAGCGACATTTTGTCTAAAGTACCGGAACAATGAGATTTTTGCAATTTAAGTACACCTAAAGTTCATATTTTTCCATTGTATTTATTTCATGCCTCACATTTACAAATTAAAGTTATACCATGCGAAAGGTCAAATTATAAGCGCAATTTTTTTCTTGGGTCACATCATTCTAAAAGTCCGGGAGAACTGAGATATATGTAGGTCATCGTTTGATTAAATATTGGTGAACACAGACCTAAGGTTTTGTAGTACGAGCCTATAAGTGCGTGCATCTATTTTCACTCGTATGGAATCGACCTTCTGTACCTACTCTTCTGTGCATCGATTTATAACTTGTAAGGTCAAGGTCAACTAGAGTCGTTCCAACTTCCAAAGACTTAAGTATCTACGCATTAAAGTTGTAAAAGGAAAGTTTTAGATCCATTTGTAAGATGGTCACGAAAAAACGGCTGATCGAATTGATTAAAAGAACAGTGGCGGGAATTTAGTAGTGACTACACAATAATAGTGATATCGAATCGAATGATGGAACTAGGGAGTTGTATTGTTAATACCTCAAAGCTGATCCTATTTATTTTTTATGAAAATATTCCGCCTCTAAGGGTGGAAAATTAAGGGATGACTTAACTTTTTGGTGTTACTGTTTCTTAATTAATTTGTATGATTTGTATGCACTAACAAGCGAAAACGTTTTTACAAAAAGACAAAAACATAAAAATTAAAAATAACTTTAATTTCGCAAATCGGTGGCAATACAAAACTACAAATAGAACCAAAGCCGCGTATCTTATTTGTAAAAAAGTTTTATTTTTAATTATGTCCCGCTCTTATCTTCAATTTCTCTTGTCAGAACTAGATGTATGAAGACTATAATGGAACGGGCGTTCTTGAACGTCCTTATTCATTCTGTATTTAAATAAAATTAAAACGAGGCCAAAACATACATGTTCTTTCTATCATTTATTGTTCTGGATCATATCTGGGAACCATCTGGAGGGATATTGAAGGTCCAAGTTCCAAGTTATGTATTTTTACGAATATAATTTTTAAATATTAAATAAAATAAACTAAACTTTAAATACACCCACGACCCTATACCGTTGCATGCACCCCTAAGTACAGACGTCAGCACATCAAGCCACACCAAACTGTAAAATTTTCTCAATTGAATATGAACCTTACCTATTCCTTTGTAATAAAGATAAAAATCTATCAAATAAATTTGACAGATTGTAGTTTTATGTGCTAGCGCCTGTACAATGTTTTGTACACACAACGTCGATTTTGAGCTCAAAGTTACTTATCCTGATGAGCAGTATTTGTGGTTAAAAGCTACCTTATATGAGTTTTTACACCCCCTATAAAACGAACATACCTTTTCCTGTATCCCAATGACCATACTATCTAGTTTCTCAGGAGGATAATAAGGAGATCCGTGCGCAGAAAAACGAACATCCAAGAATACATCCTTCACAGTAGTCTTTGTAAACACGGTGAAAACATCCACATTGTCCAAAGACGTATTATACAGTTGTGCTAAGCGACGGTGTAGTTTGTCCTTCTTACTCGTACCCTGTAGGAAAGAGAGGGAAGATAATTAGAGAGGTCGATAGTATGAATTGTGATGAAGGACGGTGCGGCAGACATTAGTAAAATTCGCTTGAATTATTCCTAATTTATTTCTTCGGTGTATCTTCAGGCGTTTTGTTCGGTCAATTTACTTGGGCAGAGAAAAAAGTATAAGTTTATTTCGCAAGTAAAATGGAGTACAGTTGGAACTTTTTCGACGTGAAAATTTTCTAGAATAGGTATAAAAAAATTGCTTCGTATGCATCGATAGATTGCAACCGATATTTCAGTGTGCCTGTGTATTTTGCACGTCAGATTCAGTTATCCGTTGGATGGTCGCCGACACATATCGGTGTCAGAATCGCTTTGGGCTACGCGAGTCAGTGATTATTTGGTACATCTTGTAATTCCATTGGTTCATTTGATACCTAATCATAATTATTTATTTATTTGGTCTTCAAACTAACTAACTGAAGTAGCTTTAGTTGCCGATATATTTTAATATATATTCTTACAGCCTATACTTATATCGTTAGGAATAGATTTGTCCCACGAAAGATTTAATAAGTAATTTGTAGATTAAGGAAATAGATTTTTGCTTTTCAATTTTATATCAATAATCTGGGGCTGGGCAAAAGTCTCCATGCAATGGGTGCCTGAAGATAGACTATGCGAGATGACCTGCTAGGACTGCTAGGACTGGTTCGAGGTGGTGTAAGAAAATAATACTTGGAATCATTTGGGGTAGGGTTTTGCCCAGCAGTGGGACATTAAAGCCTAATAACGATTAGGAGCAGCCTAGCAGTAGGTAGGACTTGACTTTAATACAGCAGTACCGGTAAAATGCTGTAACATTGCCTACATTAAAAAAAAAATATTGCCGCTGAGAAATGTTTTTTTGGCATATAGAGATAGCCGACTTGCTTATAGTAATACCATACACAGCTAAAATATTTCTCAGCGCAGATTAAACTTTTTAGAATGTAGGCAACGTTTAGCATGTAGGCAAAGTTACAGCATTTGATGGATCTACCTATATCGTGGTGAATATTACTATTCTGTCGGTCACAGCTAATTATCACTTAAACAACAACGACTTCCAACAAGTACCTACAAGTACAATACATCAACAAACTACATCACAATGACACTACAGTTCTAAAATGGCGACCACCGCCAATTGCTCTTAACCGCTAAGTTGTTAACGGAGCTCAATGAATCCCCGGATGAAACTTTACGTAAGCATAATTTAGAGCAAGGTCAAGAACTGAGAGCATAGAAGTAAGGGATATGTCAGAATTCCACTAAGAAGTTTCTAACCATAAACAATATTTTAAGAACTTTTTGGTGAAATAGCCGTGAAGCATTATGACAGCTTTAAAATTTGAAAATAGAACATTTATTTAAATCAAGGCAATGGACAAACCTATTCTGTCTATGATAGATAGAACGGTTGTGTGTGACACTTTATTATAATTAATTAATATTAACGTTACTATAATTATACAATTACTGCTCGTGATTTTTTAGCTCTAGCGTGATCTTTTATTCGAAAAAATATGTACCTGATTAAAACGACAATGGCATATCTCTCTAGTTTCTGAAATCTACGGTCCTGACGAAAAGCAACTTCACGTTGCGAGAGCACTAAAACATCGTCTGCCCACTTAAGGTCAGCGCAAACAGACCATTCGCTTGTGCCGTTTTAATATAGTAATCTATTTCATTAAAATAATATCTTTAACTAATATTATGATAAAGAGGTTAAGTTGTTCTTTTTTAATTTTTGTTTGTAAGAGGTTATCTTTGAAAAGTACTGGACGATATTACAAAAATCTTTCACTGACAGAAACTTGCAGTGTCATAGACCTATGTTCTGTGGTATACTTGACAATACATTTTAATACTTCACAAGTAGAGTTGAAAATTGTTTGCAAGATGTTCCTTAGACATTATCACGCAATTTTTAACCTTTTTTCTGTTGTAGGTTAGTTAATTATTAATTAATCAATGAAAATTGCTCGAGCACATTGCTTCTCTATCTGTGTTGACCGTTAGTAAACAAGTTTCAATGAACATCTTAATTTCGTGGAAAATGAAGCCAAGTCCTGACTCACCGTATTTTGAGGTTTCCAAAAATATGCAGATTTAAATTAATAGAGCGTTCAAGACAGTGATTAAACGAAGCTTTGGACTCATTTTGAAAGGCAAACTAAGATTTTTTCTTAAATCGATTCATTTAGTTTTCAAGTGGTTTTAAGGTCTTTTTTTTTGGTAAAATGAGCATTTTGTAATGAATGTGTGTCTGTAATTTTGAAAGGAAATTTAATTTAAGTTTGATATTTAAGCAGGCATATAAAAAAATTACGAATGATTAATGCCAAAATCAAAGCATTTATTTCAATGAAACCATTTACAGGCACTTTTCTCTACGGAGAACGAGCAAGAAACTAGTAAGTTATGATGAACATTTTTCAGAGCAAATAGAACATAATAGTCAAAGGTGTAAAGTGGAAGTGTAAATGTCAATTTCAAATTGTTTACATTTATTGCATCAATGTTATTTGCATCTGCATTTATTTTATTTACTTCACTACCTGTTTCAATGGCATTGCAATTTAGTTTTTTTTTATCTTTTTATCTGCCGAACGCATTGAATCACTGGCCTGTATGATTGTTTCTTTTTTGTGGTTTTCCAAATTCAAATTAAATGTTTTCATTTTATCATCGATATATTATGTAATACGTACTACGCTATATATATATGCATTTTATAAACAACGATATTGTATTGGAGAATACAGATTTTAAAACTGTATAATATTAGTTTGTAAAAGGCTGGTATCTGTACTAGAAAAAATCTGTAAAGCAGACTAGCACAAAGCCTGCGACTTCGTCCGCGTCAGTTTTTCTAAGGATCCCAATTTTTTTATTTATATAGCAGTCAGGGATAACGGAGCGCGTCCGCGCGTCCTATTGGTGGAAGAATTTTCAAATCAGATGAGTAGTTTCGGAGATTACCCCCTACATACAAACAAATTTTACCTCTTTATAATGTTTTAGTGTGGATCAACATTATGTCGTGTTGATAACGGTACTGTATTGTAGTGTAAAAGCGGTTTTTTTTATAAAAATAAAATACCTTTGCTATGTCATTTGGAATATGACAAGCATAGCTTGTTTAATCCAATAATATGAATAGTCTTTCAACTAAATAAATATTATGCGCGTTGGAAATGTTAGTTACCAATTCTTAAATCAATCAAATTTACTTTTACTCGGTTCACTTATGCTAGTTTCTATTAAGGCGCTAACAAGCGACTTTTACAGATTTTAAAATGACAATCACGTCAAAATGTGTAGTGTAAATGATTTGAATAAAATATTATTAAACTAGAACATCCTCTTAATCATTTAGTATGTGAATATTTTTGATTAAGTTCACACTAAATAGTTTAATTAACTCGTGAAGTTGTGTCTGACGCGGACATAACATTGATAATCACACAAAATCTACCAAGTATATTTAAACGAAACTTTCACTATCTTACAGACAATTTTATTATCTATGTTTTAGTATACGCGTTTTTTTTTAAATTAAAGAATACTATCTTTTATTGATTTTTTCGACTAAACTTTGAGAGTTTTGGACGCAGCGCATACGATTCTCTGGTCGCTCAAGGTCGCCGGCGTATATCGTCGCCTTAAAAGGATGTCTCACAATTATTTTCATCAACAAATGATGTAGTATGTACTCACATCAGATTCGGGAACAATGAACTCCTCAGCGGTGATGTTTACAAAACGTATGGATCCAGACTTGTCGACTGCTTCCTCTGGAATCTCTTTGATAGTAACATTAACCGTTGCTTCTACCCAATGGAAAGGTACCAGTGGCTCGTTTTCTTCAGTTACCTGCAATACGACATACTTATTAAGAACCAACATTAATAATGGAGACAGATTTCACATTTTTTGTGTGAAATCGAATGTTTGGTAGATAATACATATTTTAGAGAGAGAAAGATATAGAGTGTATCACTGAGCTAGTAAGTCAGTTGTGTCAAAAAAATTCGATCATCCTTTTTCTTCTTATTTTTTTTAGGTACACATGGCTCCTATTTTCAGTATAAGCTGACCTCGCATTGTACGGAAATCCTGTACAATGCGAGATCAACATTAACTGGAAATGTATAGCTAAATGTGTAGCCGTGTGTACGTACTTACCGATATCATTAGAATGAATCAGCCCATAGACAAGGCTATCTTTTTAAGTACGGAGTTTCTTGCCTATTCTTCTCCATACGAAACTACCTTAGCATACTACCGAAAGCACGTAAAACTGAAAATCCCGGCTATCATTCGTAGATCTGATCTTTGGCAATCGTTATGGGTAGTCAAAGACCAGAAATCTGACAGCCAGTCTTACCAAGGGCAAGGGATGTTGTGTTACCCAGTATCTGTGTTGTGGAGGTCAGATACGCAGTCGCTCCATGTAAAACACTGGTATTCGGCTGCATCTGGTAAGACTAGAAGCCGACCCCAACATACTAAAGGCTAGAAAGGTGGTTCTATTCTTTCCACTCTAGCTACTCATCATCTTTTGCAGCCGGAAGACATCCACTGTTGAACAAAAGCCTCCTCCAAAAGGGGGGGGGGAGGTTGCTATAATCCCCACATTTTTAGCTGCTTTGGGCATCGCAGTGAAGCTGTTAATAACACGGATGCCGGTGCTGTCCGACTTCCGGATTTTCCTTTAGTCGCCTTCTACGACAGCCTCGGGTCAAAATAAGTGGGTGCTATTCTAGTGCGGGCACCCCACGGGTGGCCCACTCATTAAAGTCATAATAAAAAGTCATACTCACATTGAACCTCAACAAATAAGTACCATTAGGTGTTCCCTCCTTCATGGTAATCATGCCAGTATTGCTGTGGATGTCGAAGTATGGACTCCTCTGTTCATAAGACGGGAGCCACATAAACCTCTTGTCTGCTAAGTCCCAATCATCAGGGTCGTCAACGTAGACCCGACCAATTTCAGTGTCTGGGGCTTCACCCTGTAGAAAAAAAGCGGGTTTAGACAAAAGAAAATCGAAGGACCAAATCTAAAAAACAAATTGACGGTTTGCTACATCAAGGATCCAGAAAATTTGCATAGTTTTATTTTAACTATAAAATAAACGGCCGATCAAATAAGGCAACATAATGCGACAAAAAAACTAGAAAAATAAATAAACGATAAAACAAACCAAAAAAAAAAGAACCAGGCCCAAAAATAAAGAGCAAAACTTTTATAAAATAAACCTACTAAACACATTTTTGACGATAACAATAGACTCCAAGCAAGATAAAGAATGCCACTCAGTCTCCTAAATAAAAATATTCTCATTCTATCCGTCCGTATATTAGGACCAGAATTTGTCAGTACAATGTTAATGGTCCTTTTAGGGAGAACAGAACAATTTCAACGATCTGAATACGTCCACTCGTCGAGCTCTTAAACACGGTCAATCCACAAAATCTGATGGCCTATTGACCAGTGGCGACTTACAGTGCCCGATTTTTTTGATGGAAATAACCGTTTAGTCTTTCAGTGACGTCAAGTGTAGATCCACGCGTAAGTTTGTTACTGGCAACAGTGACATAGACGTTGGATAACTAGCCAAGCTCAAAGAAAAGATATTTGGCGGCTCTGTTGCCTAGGTGATAGTGTATCTGCCTCGACGCACATGGTCGCGGGGTCGAATCACGCCCTGGGTAAACATTTTGTGTGATGAGCATTTGTGTTTTCGTTGTGTCTGGTTGTTGTTTATCTCTATACGTATCTATTTATGTATTTCTGTATATCAGCTCTCTGACACCTATATAGTACCTACAGGGTTTGCCTAGTTTGGGGTCAGATAGCCGTGTGTGAAATGTCCCCACACATTTATTTATTATTCGAGGGTTTACCAGCCACACTAAATTCTGTCCCTATTCATTCAGAATTATAAATTCTAAATTGGTACACTTTAGTTCAGGTGTATTTCCAAAACACAAAATTGATAATTATGTTATTGTATCAATACATTTACGTCGGTTACAAAACATGTGTATTCATTGGCAGTTAAACCTTTCAAAGCGTTTTACTTTTAATAACAACGTTCGCCGATAGCTAATTAAACCAATTTTATTCGGCTCAACTACGGAACGGTAATTTTCCAATTCATTTACTAATTATCCGGGATACTGAAATGTGAAGCCTTTTACTGATAATATAATAGATAGCGAGTCAATTAAATTATGAACAATTTAAATTAATAAGTAGAGTTATTTCTCTAGAGCCTTGACCTTTCTGGATTAATTGAAATGTGCTGAACAAACTTAGTGAAGTAATTTCTTAATAAAAAAATGTTTCTTTAGAAAACTTTCTTAGATTTCTTTAGTTGTAACAGCTTATTTCTCTACTTCTTTAAGTACAGTACGTGGGCGACTGAGCTTTGCTCGGTATTTTTATTTTTTCGTGTTTTTTTTTAAATGAAACCTAGCTAGATCGTTTTATCGCCCCCGAAACCCCCTGCATATTAAATATCATGAAAATCATTGGAGCCGTTTCCGAGATTCAGATTATATAATACAGGGTGGCGATGACAATAGAACAAAAAAAAGATCATGGCAAGATTTGGTAATTTGGTGTAATTGTTTTAATTGAGCATTAATAATATTAAATTATGACGCCACAAGTTGCCGCTCTTCTCACAAGTTAGTAAACTAATATTTCAAATGATGTTCTATTTTGGTTACATTTATATGTTTGAATTTGTTATTTTTATTTTTGTGATAGGATTTTATTTTAGTTTAATTTTTTAAGATATTAGATTATTAATAGATTAGATAATATAAAACATAATCGCTTTCCGCTGTCTGTCTCTATACGCTTAGATCTTTTGAACTACGTAACGGATTTGAACGCGTTTTCATCAATAGATAGAGTGATTCAAGAGTAAGGTTATACATATTAAAGTTTGACCTAGATTTTACCTGTGCGAGTCGCTAGTTTCTTTATAATTTGATTTCGCTTTAACATTATATCGCGTAGTCTAACCTACGAGCTACCTACGTAAATAAAAATCTACTCTTTATAAAACCTCTCTAAAACAAAGCCTATTCACGTTATAAATAACAAAATGAAAATAGTAACATCAACAAACTACCACCAACTTCATCCAGCCATGTTGACTGTCGGCGCTTAGTTTTTAAACTAAGCAACTTAATGTAATTACCGATAAATAACTTAATTTGCGAAGTTGCCAACTGAAACTGTTTGCGACAAATCAATTATGGCGGCGATAGCTTTTCTCAAAGTTGGCGTGTACGAGTTTTTGTCAATCCCTGGTTTAGAAGGGACGTAAGTCTGGTCATTAAAACGAACACGGACAAAAGACGCGTTTGTGATGACTAGGGATAGTTACTTGACTGTTAAGAAGCCAGTGACTAGAAAGCAAGTAACTTGCCATTCAAGCAGAGTTCCAAATCGAGTACGTTAGATTAAATTATTACTAAGTAAATGTTATTACTCAATAATCAAGTTCCTAAGGAAATGATAAAATACTATCGCCTTTTGCCTGCGACTTCGTGTCAGTTATCGTGAATGCAGAGGAAATCGCGCATTAAAAAGAAGCCTATGGCTTTCCCAGTTCAGCCGTTTCATCGTGAAAGCCAAACAGACAGAGTTACTTTCCCATTTTTAATATTAGTAGGGAAATAATAGTTTAATAGTGTATGGATTGTGTAAATTTAGCTATAAGCACACCAGAAATGGTAGATATTATGAAACACTTAATTGTACCTACTGTGTTCTTCCAAATAAACTGTTCTTTATTTCTTTATAACATTTTTTTATAACGACATGTTAAGGCGCGTCCCTGTGCAAAACGCAGCGCTAGCCGTTATTTGTTCAGTTTTTCGAACCTAAATACTCTATATCCAAAAGAAATATCAACAAATAAAAAATAATTAAATTTCTACATAATCTTGACTCCAAAATGGTAGATCTGATTTGTTTACGAAGTATAGTATTTAACTAATCTCCTCACAACGAAACCACTGAAATGAGAAATAATTATTGAAAACATGCATCTCCTCGCCAAGTCCATCCATTAATTCGATTTTTTACTAACACTAATGGATAGGCAATTTATTAATGAACATTTTGGTAGAATTTTTTTTTCAAATTCCTAAATGTGATTTTATAAACATTTAATTCTAAAATCTGAGCGTAATTCGCTACTGTATCTCTTGTGCGGCGAAGAGGGAACGAACGCTCAAGGTTATTTGCTCAGGGTACCGCCTAAGACGCGCGCTGGCAGCTAACAGTAGAATTTTCGGGGTGACTCTGGTAGCGCCGTTGACGTATCGAAAGGGTGCCGTTATAATGAGCGACCATAATAGGAAAACAAAAGTAAGCTTGGCTTAAATTATTTAAACTAGTCTCTATTAAACAAATCGAACTTATTGTTATTTAATCTGAGCTTGCAGTTGGTTTACAAGACATGGAAATTGAGACAAGACGAAAAGCAATTTTAATGTTAATGAATAGGATACCTAACTATCCATTTATTCGTAGGTATGTCAAGAGCAGTGTCAATGGCAAGCCACTAAAGTAATTGTAGTAACGCTCAGATAAAACTTTTCCACACTTTAATCGATATTCCAGTAACTCGCTACCAGTGCGACATTAAACGCTACCCTAGCGTATTTGTGGCAACTCGCCTTCATTAAGCGCTAAGTTAAACGAATCCCGCTTGCTTTACACAGATTGCGCGTACTGCATGCATGGACATTCTCCTTTATTTTTTAGCTCAAATAGTATTAAAAAGTTAATGGAGAAACTGTGTTTGAAGTCCTTTTTTGAACGTTGTAAATTAACTTGGGATATTTCACTGCATATATTTTTTAACACGTGTTTTAAAAACTGTTTATGATACATTATGTATAGCAATTATAATAAACTAACTTCTACCCGCGCCTTCGTCTGCGTCTAAGTTGACATTATATATACATAAACGGGCTTATATATATCCTATGTGTTAAGCTATGTCAATACCTAAACGTTCAGCCCAAAAAGTGACAAATATACATTCATCCATCGATTTATCAGTTCTCAGAAGCTTCCGCGTTCACGATAGTCATTACCTGCCTAGCCTTTTTCCAATTTTGTTTCTTCTAGGCTTCCAGTCTAACCGGATGCAACTGAATATCAGTGTTTTACGTTACACGTACAGGTACACGATATTCCTTGATAAAGCTGGTAGTCAGGCTTTCTGGCTTCTGACCCATAACAACTGTCATATGAGCTCAACTGTCTAATTAGAAGACACAATAGTTAAACAACGACAAACGACCAATATTTGGCTTCTGGACATTAAAAGGGATAAATACGAATGACAGCCGGGGGGAGTTTCTGTATGAATTAGATGGTCACCCATCCACGGCTCGACCGCGGCAAGCATAGCTTAACCATGAACGATCGATCAGATACTTTTACTTAGCCACGAACTCCTCTTCCGCGTTTATAATAGTAATAAATAAAATTGCCTATAAACGGTTACTACTGAATATTTAATTCGTTCGTTTAGTCACCTTGTGAATGAGGTCAATATAAATGTTACAATACATCGCTTTCTGTATTCAACTGCGTACTTTACTAGCAACATTGCTTACTTTACTACAGGATGAGTTAAGTTCCTATCGACTCGACGATAGAAGGCGAAGGCTTGCATGCAAGAAGTTGTTAAAAGACGTGTGTGGGAAGTGGTTCTGCTCCTTTTCTGTTATAATTCAACCTTTATTGAAGAAGAAACATTGGTACACCCACGGCACCCGTCGACTTGGACTTAAGTATCTATCTTAGGGCTAATTTTTGGTCCAATGGTCCAATTTTTATCTGAAGGTTTTAACATAAGTAATAGTTTATATATCTTAGCATTATGTATTTATATAAGTATATAAGTATTTTATATATTAATATTTAATTATATGTGTTTTTATATTTAATATTATAGGTTAGTTAGATAAGGCACATAAATACTTTATTCTCTTCCTTTTCTCACACTGCACTGTTACTCCTTAATACAGGCTATTTCATAGCCTAGCAAGGAGAACAGCACGTCACCCACTTGATTGTCAGAGATTTAATGCTACCCACTTTGTGAAAACTGTTACATGTACTACAATCTGTTTTTATATAAATAAATAAATATTATTATTTATATATTACTATTGTCTACGTTTCTTTTTTATTTCTCCTTTCGCAGGTCTGCTGGCAGATTTTTTTTAAGAAATAAGCAGTACCTCTGTACTCATATTTTATAATGATTTTTTCCTGTGTTGTCTACTGTGTACATAAATAGTAAAATAAATATATATATAAATAATAATGTCCCCTGTGTCGTGGTGCATTTACAAATAGCTTTCAAACCGCCATTTTTAATTTCGAGTTATCTAACGATTTAAAAGTTGGCCTACGGTGAGCTCTCGATCACTCATATTATACCTACCCTCTTTTATATCTCTTGACACAGTTCCCAACCCCTATTTAAAGGAAAGACGTCAGCCCAATGCCACATCTAGAACACACACACACTCCGCTACATCTAAGAAATCAGGGCAGGGTAGTAAAAAGTGCCTTCCCACATAATCCCTGTTTATAGTACCCGTACTAAACTGAGTTTCATTAAAGCGCAAAATTAACATTTTAATAGCCATATATTATTATAAAACAGCTACATAATCGTTAATGTTTAAAGGGTCTATCGGATCTGTTGACTTGATTGTCCATTGATGGACAAAAATCGCTGAATTAAAGGTAAACAAAGGGAAAGGTAAATTAATATTGTCTGTGTTGCCTTCAAATACGCTGCTTTGTTTTGAGATGGGTGTATTGAAAAGGAATCTATTTAGACGTGATGGGATGTGAAAGGCCAGTTTATTGAGCAGGTAAGAAATGTTTTACGTCATCAAATCAGCCTATTGCCGTCCACAGCTGAACGTAGGCCTCCCAAACGCGTTTGGTCAAGCGTAGTGTGGGACGCCACTTGCGGCACAATGAACCGACGATTTAAAAAGGTGGCTGGACGCGGATGGGTGCGGGCTGCCCTAGACCGGATTGGTTGGCGATCTCTGAGGGAGGCCTAGGTATGATTTACGTGCTGAGTTTTAATTCTAAGGAGAGGAGGAGGGAGGTGAGGAGGGTTTTCTGGAGATGAAAGTAGTTAAAAATATGAACACCTTTTATAGGACTGAAACTGAAAAAATATAAAAAGAAATTGAATGTTCCATTCAATTTGATCGTGTTGAAGTTGTACTACACTTTTGTGGGTCATTTCAGAGCTGGACCCTAAAAATTGATCGTTTCCATGAGTACTTTCAGTCCCTAAAAGGGCCAGTAAATTAAAGGTTGTTAAAATAATCTACAGGCTATTCTACAGACAAAATAGATTTGACCAAAAATATATATTTTCATTATTACGGAAACAATGAACGAACTTCATTTGTTTTAGTAGCACATAATCTTATTGTCACCAAAAGAATCTACTAACTCTTGGAAAATAATGAGATGAAGCGAAAGATTATGGTCTTTAAAACTCTAAATCTAGAGTGTCAACTTTATTGCCGCATTTACAAACATAACCAAAGTAGTCCACTGTAAGTTGGTACACAATGAGGCCAGTAAAACAGTTTACTGTCTATCTAATATTCTCTTTCATACTTCATCAGAAGACCAATTCCACTAATTAAAAACGTTAAAAATCTAGTCGCGTACTAGAATTGCTCCACCTTTTCATGCCCACAGCTGGACATAGGACTCCCCCAAGGTAGGGTTCAGCCTCAAATCATTAAATTCTTACTGCCTTATCTTTTCACTATGAAAAAGAAAGGAAATTATGTACAGTCAAACAAGCTGCTTCCTGTACAGGCACTAATATTATTTTCTCTACTACACTGCCTATATTTTTACTCACTGTTTTATGGTTTCTATACAAGTAAAT
Source organism: Charanyca ferruginea (assembly GCA_947361185.1). Lineage (NCBI taxonomy): Eukaryota > Metazoa > Arthropoda > Insecta > Lepidoptera > Noctuidae > Charanyca > Charanyca ferruginea. The sequence goes on along the minus strand of OX376077.1, from coordinate 13,378,046 downwards.
AAAATTGAAGTGTCTGTTTATAAGTTAAAATAACAGCTTTTTATTTAATGCATATTAAGTTTACACGGTAAATTTAAAAATAAAAAAATAATGTCTGTAAGTTTGCTACGAACCGGCTGGTCCAATTTTGACGAGACTCTCACTAACAGATAGCTGATGTTATAAGGAGTAATATACGATACTTTTATTTTAGAAAAAAAAATCTAACCCTGCTAATAACCGAAATAAACGCGGACGAAGGCGCGGACATAGTCTACTCACTAGCCTCACTAGTCACTAGTCCGTAATAATTTAATGTAAAATAATTATCAACAAAATTTCATGCAAGTAAACTGCCTGTATACCGAATAGTTTGTTCAACTGTACCTACCTTTCTGCCTCATATAAAAGTAGTCTTTATTTACATACTTTCTGTGTTTGTTTTACATGGAGCAATTGCTTGTCACCTCCACAATCCAGTTACCGAGTAACACGATATCTCTAGGTAAGACTGTTTGTCAGACGGGTTTCTGATTACCCGTAACGACAGTCAAAGATCTGACAGCCGGTTGTTTTTATTACTCACCTACTGTGTGGTAATAAAAACCATTGACAACCATCTTTGACTGGCAGTTGTTATCCTCTGGCGAAAATGGTCGCAATACGTCACCGACAATAATAAGGAGTGCTCTCTTTCATACATTTTCATTTTTAGCACTTGAGTGGTCTTGAATCGCCAATCCAGTACGTAATGGTGATAAATGCTCGATCTTTCTCTGTGTGAATAGGCTTCTTTACCCTGGAGTATGACAATTCACAGTCCGGTATTATTTTTTATATTTGCACCACACAGAATACAAATTGTGTAATGAAACGAATGCTCTAAGAGAACAAATAAAATAGGTGTTCGTGAATTTGGAACGAAAGAAAAATGTGCTACGTGATTATTTTGTTGGTTCACAACAAATATAAAATTGCGGTAATGTTGTAGAGGTGATAAAATGGAGTCGGTTTTAATTAAGAGTGACGCAGCAGATTAAGTTTTTTTTTGTTGGCAATATAAACGAAGTCTTTATTTTAAGAGCTAAGTTGATGGCGGTACCTAAATTATAATTACGCATTTATTAAGGGTTTAGCGGACGAAATATACTCTCAAAAAATTAACACACTTGTGCAATAGGGTATTTTACTCTATATAAGAAAAAAATCTATAAATAAATTATTGAGATAGTTTAGGCAAAAAGCAGTCGAAAAATGTTAATTTTAGTTCATAAAATAACAAAAAGATTTTTTTAATTCAATTCAAAATTTTTAAGGTTTTTAATCTGTTTTATAACACTATGACATGCCACTAGCACTATATTTTATAACACTAGCCGCCATGTTATTACGCCTTACGGCTGTGTAAACATAACAATGTCAACTGTCAATCAACCAATTGGCGTATATAGGCTTTGTACTTTTATTATTTTCGTAACCAACGTATTTTTTTAATTATTACACCTATTACAAAACAATTATTTTAAAATTATATTCAATTATCATTTATAATATCAGCGCATTTGATACACCGCGAACTGACGTCATTTCCGCAGAGCAATATGGCGTCCACTACGAGGCGTTTTCTTCAAACTACGCGCGAAATTTGAAAATTTAAAACTTTGATGCATTTTTATGGCACTTATCGATTGAATAAAAATGTTGTGTTTTTTTATTAGCTCTATAGAATTTGATTGAGACTTTTTTCAAAAATGGGTGTAATACCCTATTGTGTATAGCTATAATACTATATTTTTTTAACTAATTTTAGGTCCACTGACCTAAAATTACAAAAAAAAAATACCCTTAAGAGCGTTCTTCCGTTAGAACCATGCTGGTGGAGTCAAAATTGATGATTTCCGACGGACAATAAAACGATAATGTGTTTAATTCGTAGATAAGATATTGACGTCAAATTATTGAGAATTTCTTAATCTAGTGCATGGCTGAAAAATATTTTCAAATGTTCGTATAGTTTTGTCATAAGAACAGTTTTTATTTTAGCCTTTTTTAAACTAGCGTTCGATGGTCTACGCGGATGCTAGATAATAGTAAAACCATATACGACCAACTTAAAACAATATTACTGTTAAAAAAGCAATAACATTTACTAGTGCATGGCTGAAAAAAAAGTCAATATTACTGTAAGTTTTCATACAAGAAAAGTATACTCAAAAGTGCCATTTTAAGCCACTTTTCGAGTTATTAAACGTGTTAGTTTGAGATGAAATCAGTGATATTTTATGTTTTTTAGGCCTAGTAAATGAAAACATTTACGTTCTAAAACATGTTATATATTTTTTTTAATAACTTATACATTTATTTTACTATAAATTATTTAGTACTACTATAATCGCGCGGAATCGCATCACCGCTCAGTGTCGGCCGAGGTCCCATCGATACGCGCCGCTCTGGAGTGACGACCAGTGGGTCGTTCGTCGTGGGTTAGGAGCAAAATCCGCTCGCAAAATTATTTGCACCTGTATTTCTATTCTGTTACAACCTCTCTCGGTGAACAAATCGATGAAGTGAGCTGTCATCCGTCCATCTGCTTTGTCAATCTCTAGCATCCTGACGGATGACAGCACACTTCACCTAGGTGTTCACCGAGGGAGATTGTACCAGAATAGCACTGCTGGTGTGTTATCTCTTTACCGTCTTTAGTTAACTGGTAGAAAATATCTTAGGCGTTCATTCCGCTTTTGAATGTAAGTACCTTTAGTTGCATAAAGTTTAATAAATAAAAAAATTGTTGACTAGTCTTCGTTAAGGTTGTCCAAAGTGACCGAAATTGTGGTGAATATAATTATATTCGAATATAGGTATATAATAATATAAAGCCTAATGGATGTATTTGTACAGACAGCGTGATCAACTGCTTACAGGGGGGGGTAAGCAGTTGATGACGATGTCTGTACCACACCCGGGACACTCCATAGAAACGAAACGATATAATTGCCTAAACTACTACTAAAATATCAGACTTTACAGATACGTGCATGTGTGTGCGCGTCTACGCGCCGCTCGACCAAAAACACAGTTCCCAGAGCAGTCGTTCGACGCGGGGAGAGGTGAGGAACGGTTTCAGAGGGAGGCGGTGCGCGTCGCTACTGTACGGTAGTACTAATATTTAAACTGTATCTGTACGTTCGAGTTTTACCTGCCTAAAAATATGGTATGTATCAGATCATTCACCTCACCGCTTTAACATCTCAATTTCACCGTATCCACAGCCTACACAAATACACAGTACAACTAAATCCAATCCTAGCGCCAAAATTGACGCTTTATATTAATTATCCGAATTATTCGACAGCCAATTGAAATCATATTGTTATTATGCGCCATTTAACTGTTGGATCGTTAATTGGATTTGCCAATAATCACCCGGGTTCAGCCGGTTTGGCACATAGTTAATTAATTATAAATCATAAGTGACAAAATATGGGTGTTATTTGGTTTGATTTGTGTCGAGTGGTTGATCGTGTAAAATTATTCGATTAGGCTATTCGACTGATTTGACTTTTTGCTGATTAATAGTTTTGGCTGTAGGAAAGTATTATATCCTACCTATGGTTATGAATGTCTCTTCATTAGTTGTGAAAATAATTCATTACTTCTTTTTTTCTTAAATAATAAAAATAATAAAGACGCTTTTTATACTGCAGCCTGTTCAATTGTCAAATACTTACTCGTTATACACGGACAGTGTATAACGAGCATGTATTTGACAATATAAAAACCGGTTAGTTTCGATATGCTCTAGTCCCGCTAAGCACGACTCGAAAAATACCTTCTAAAAAGTTTCGCTATGCACGAAATTTTTCGATTCTACTTAAATAATGGAAGGTACAGCTGAAAACAAAAATGTTTGAATTCAAATCCTTTCTAACTAATACATATTACTTAAAAATGGTAAAGTTGTTTGTTACGCTCGGCTGGACGAATCGGGATAAAATTTGTTACACAGAAAGTTGAAAGTCTGAATAAACATATTATTATTCGCGGAGCATTGTTATGGTTACCCTGAAAAAAACATTTTGTCATATGCATCTCATATCAAGCGCAAAACTTGAATTTAATCATGATTTAGAATAGGATAACATAATATATTTATATAAGTACTAAGTTTTCTTTTTGGTAGGTATTTTTCGAGTCGAGCATAGCCGGATTAGAACATAGCTGAACTAACCGATAAAAACAATGTATAAAACCGAAAAAAAAAAAAAACTTAGGAAGAACCAAATACCATCCAATACAATTCGATAGTAGGTTAAAGAAGAACCAAAAATAACGACAAGCAAAGAAAACACATAAATCACAACTATAATGCCAATTTTATACTCACGTAGTACCGCCAACTGTATAAAATTTCATTGAAGTAGGTTTCCGGCTGATAGCATTAGGGAAAACAATTTTGTTAATACAATGTATCAAACATCACACATTCTTGTGTAAAAAAGAACAAGAGACTAATAATATTTCAAAAGGTATTTAAGTGTGCTGGTAAGAAAATGGAAAAATCTAATAAAAATATTGAATCTAAAAAAATCTAGGTACCGTAGAATTTAAAAAAAACAGGGTAATGGCGGTAACTCACTGAACAACGAATGATAAATTAAACCACATTTTATTTTCAAAATTCGAATCCAAAGGACAGAAAATACCTTGTCAATAAAAAAAGAAAGTGCACAAGTTTTGTAAGTACTACACAACTGTTCGAAATTTAAAAATCAAGCTCTAAAAAAAGAATAGTGGGGTGACATTCTCGGTATAGCATTTAAAAAAACGAAATATCGAGAGTGGCAGGTTTCTAACTGTACTGGATGGTTAAAATTCTATAAAAAATGTACAATTAAAATAAAAAACTTTACGCTTAATTAAACATAACCAGGAAACTAAAAGGTGAACGATATTAAAAGGTCTACTTGGAGGCTCAAAGGAAATATGTGATGGTCCCTGAAGGGATCAGAAATCTTTTTTTGGCCTTTGTCGGACCACTTTATTCGGAATGTAATTGGCCTTTAAATATGTAGGTAAATATCAAAGCCTTTGGCATTTTTCTGGGTTATTTACTATTTCTAATAGAATCTTGGCGGTTTTTACTGGAAAAAGAGGAAATAATCCAAAAAATACTTTAGAATTTTTTATGGAACCACGAAATAGTTTCTACCGATTTATTTCATGAAAATTTCTCGGAATACGAGAGCAAATATTTAAATAACGAAGCAAAATCACATTCGAAATTCAAACAAAAAAGTAGGAACTTTATTAAGTCAATAAAAATGGAGGGAAAATTTCACGATACCTTGTAATTGTAAACGAAAATGTCGCTATGTCCTGGAGCCATGGGATTGTCATTCTTGTCTCCGATCACCACATGAAGGATGGAGACACCTGTCAATCGAGGAGTGCCGGAATCGGTGATGGCTACTGGAATCTTGTACTCTTTTCGCTGTTCCCGATCGAATGACACCAGGGTGGATAGAATGTTGCCTGTGGAAAAAAACGTAGAATAGGTATTAACAAGATGATCTACCTAAGTCTTTTTTTAAGTTTATTTGATGGCAGACAGCATTAAAAAATATTGGGACTTAAAACAATTCCGACCGAAACTAATGCTTGAATGAAAAGAGGCCTTTTTCCAATATAATCAGTCTAAAATGTTAACACAGCTAGAAATCGCACTCATCTCTATGTGAGAGGATGGGTCTTAATGGACCACAAAGGCCAGTAAGAGTTGATGGACCATTACCTTAGTCCAATCCACTTAAAAAATATTCATGAATGAGACAACGGACACCTAAATCTTCCAAGACTATAATTGACTAAACACCCATAACTCTTTTTGACAGCAACGTAACATAGTATATCAATTGAAAATGATTTATAGGCCATAAACATGACAGTCTCCTGATAATTTACACACACGATTGATCAATCAAGGAGTACCTAAGGTATATTGACCTAGATACTATATCAACTAAAATAACCTCTTGAAAACCAATTAAAGTTTAAATTTTCTACCAACTTTTAATTGACTTGTGGAAACTTTAATAATTGTTTCATTTTCGTGTCAAGTTTTCTCGACAAGTGACATTCAGAACATATGTGAACGAGGCATTACTTCTTTATATGTTAACATAGTGTTTTAATATGTTTCTTTAGTGTAATAAATTAATGTCACTTAAAATAAATATACTTTAGTAAGTTATTTTCGAAGAGTCTTTAGTCGATTAGTATCTATCGGTTACATGAGCCAAATGTTCAAATGAATGCATCAATTTCTTGGCCATTGTATACCAGCAATAGCCTGCCAGAAACAGCCAACTAACTGCCAAAACATCGACTATTTACCAATCTAAAAACCGAATCTTTTACTCAATACAAACAGAGAGGCGTATACAAAATTATAAACACGCCAACCTAAATGGAGAGGACCAAAATTGAATTGGCACTTCGCAAACAAAGTTAGACTTAGGCTTGGCACGCCATTTATTGCATGTTAACTACACTAATTGATCGAAACTCGATTTTGGGCGACTCTCGGAAAATATCTGGCGCGCGAATAGGAGCCACTGAATTGAAATGGAATTGCTCCAAAGACGAATCGAGGAAGTTTCCAGCTGGAACCTAGCTTCAAGTTTAGAGGAATTTGTGTCAATTGGCCCATTGTAGGAGGAGTTTCTCAAAACATATTTTTGGTATTTTGGGAATGTTTCTTTCGTACATAAAATTAAATTGAAATAAATATATAATCGTGAATATTTTTTGCTATAGATAAATCGTTTTAACGTGACACTTTGTAGTCATTGACCCACCTATATTTTTAAGCTTTTTTTCAAGCAATTTTTCATCATTTTTCATTTTAAAAACAGAAACAACTTATTGGTCAACATATTTTACAAATAAAAACCTTGAATAGTTATTTTGTTCAGTTTCCTACGACGAGTTAATAAGGAAATAGGAATTACCGCTATTGCGAGGTTAAGACGATGTTTCTATAGCTAACTTTCAGTAAATTTTATGTCATGTATAGTAACAGTTCCATTGAACTTCAGGAGATAGGTACTAATAATGTCTGATATTGAAGACATCATAAAAGTAAATGATCAAATTCTATGTCGCGTTCTTAATAAACTGACAAAGATATGGTATTGCCTGCGATTCTACGAATGACAACCGCCATTGTTACAACGAAATATTTAGCCGATCGTAAACTTAGGTCATAAGACTACATTACACTTCTATTGTAGGGTTAGCAACAAAAGTAGATTAACACTATTACATTTTTATATCCTCTAAAAGATACAAAAACAAATACGATGTAAGTAATACTTTACAGTATTTCAGGAGGTCTAAAAAGACCACTTTGGGTGAAACATCTGTAATATGAATCATTTGACAGATCGTAGCAGAACCGCAGCTTCTGCTAAATGTCGTGAAATGATCGTTTTTTTAATGTATATATTTACATAGTAAACCTTTATAGGTTACTTAAAAAATCATGTTACCAAACAAACAGTATTATTTATGCTTCTGTGCAATAATCCAAGATGGGCGAAATTATTTTATGGACGACGACTTTCTTTATTTCGCGATGTATATATGTTTCATATTAGATTTAACAGTTTTGATGAAAATTCGGAAAATGGTCCAATACGGAGAATTACTTAAATGTCAATTATATGAAATTTTTGAAGTTACTCGAGAAGCAACATCTTTTGTTCATTTTTGCATTTTATTGATTAATATTGATTATTGTGAGTTATTCCGTGTGAAAATTGTAGTATTCAAACATTTCACACTTACTTTTTTTCACACTTAAAACATTGTAGTGACGTAAGTACAGTAATAGCAGACTTGGGTTTGTACGAGATTTTTTTGGGACACGCTTATCTGGAGGAAGCTCTTTCCTACAGATAAATCACGGCTAGAGTGAGAAACATGGAATTATGCTACGAAATGATGGAATTATGGATCGAGATTTCGTTGCACTCTATTAAAAAATATAATTCTTTATATTTGAACATTTTGGTGTATATTTGGTAGCCCTGAGAATAAGTCGAAGGCTATTTTATTTTATTTATATGGTAAAACCAAGTTTGCCGGGTCAGCTAGTATAACTAATATTGTTTGTGTGTTGACGTGTTTTTTTAGTACATAATGTTAGGAAAGCACTTCCAGTACAATTTTATGAAGTCTTCACTTCCAGATTTATTTAAGATCTGTGTATGTCGTTGCTAGGTTATTGTTGTTTCTATACGTCATTTTGACAGATGATATTAAATCGTTCATAAATCATTAAAAAAAGAACGATCATTTTACGACTTTTAGCACAAGCTGCTACGATCTGTCAAATGCTTTAAATTACAGATGTTTCACCAAAAGTGGTATTTATAAACCATGTGTTAGCGCGCTAAAACCCTTAAATGTACCGCCATCCGCGCGATAACGCACACGCAGCCCGAATGTTCGTAACGATAGCCGATAAATGGGCGGTCACATCAGCGTGTATCGTGTCATGGCGCGAAGTAATTAAAAAAAAAACAAATAATTCATGAATCATCTATTGTGGCCATTTTGTGATTTATGAAATGAAACATATTTTGATCATATTATGAAACACCTATTGTGGCCTTTTTAGACCCCCAGGTCATAGTCAAGAGTTTCTTAAATCTTGATTTTCTATCCTGTCCGTATTTCCCTCTGCTCAAGAATTATGATTTAAAAACCTGAAGTGTTAATCAACTTTCGTTGCTGACTTCGTACCTTCACGAAATATTAGATAGATCTTACCTTGTATGTGGAATTTGGAGCGTATATCAAAAGAAGCTGATTCGTTGAGAGCGAATGTGAAAGGTGGTCCATTTTCAGCAGAGTCATAATCCTTAGCAGTTAGGATGACCACCTGACCAGGAGGTTCATTCTCGTACCAAATTACTGGCTGAGTCTATAGAAAAAAATAAAAATACAATTATAAAGTAGCACAGAACTTTAGAAACAACATTTTATATTTAAAATCAGAAGAAGTATGGATTTAATATTAGTGTTTGATAAATTTAGCCGCTTGGATCTCAATAACAATTTTCTTAAAAAGATTTTTACAAGGAAATATCAAATTTCAAAGTCGAGGAAATTAATGAAAGAAAGGCGATAATAATTCCTGATATTATTCTGTTCCAAGATCAGTCTGTCATGATCTTGATCAAAAGTTAGATTCGAGTCACTAACCATTTGTTTAATTAAAAAATTCGAAAGAAAAAATGAGAATTAGCAATGGTTCATATAACTTCGATCTTATCACACGCCTATTCGATATGTATTTATGCATAATTTGGCAAAAAATACTTCCGATATCCCTGTGAACCCAAAGAATATTAAACAGCGGAATAAATTTTCTTACATTATTCCTTACGGCTTAAGATATTGTATTAGGAAACGGGCTGTAATACGAGAATACCGAAAAAGGTACTTCAAAATACTAGGTAACGCAAGTACTAAGTTATACTGAGGAAATATAATAGTAAGGCTTATGAATATTGGTCTACCATTTCGAATTTTTGGTCGAAATTTGCTTGTATTTTGAGCGAATATTTTTCGAGTTAAATTTGCTGGTCGTAATTTTCTGTGAGTGGTAAATTTAATGTATGTACATCCATATTATTTACTTTACTTAACATTATTAATATACCCATCTTTCTAAAATATGTACTATTTTATTTTGGTCTACCAAACAGAGTAAAAAGATAGGTAATTATATTATTCCCTTTCCATGTTGTATTATGTTCACAAAGGCAGTTTAAGAGCGCCCAACCCGTCATATTTCCCATACAAACGCTCGTACGCGATTACGGCGTTATAACAAATTATTTTCCTAATATTTTTAGCACACAGGTATCTTGTGGTTTAAATCTAGGTTTGTATGAAGCCAAAAATAAACTTTTTTAAGAAACAAATTCAGTAAACACGTCCGAAAATCAGTTTTTTGGCACAATTTTATCTGAACTTTGGCCGTTCATAATGCACTCATACATTACAAAAGTAAAAAAACAGCTTCATAGAACCCTTGCACATGGTGATTCTAAATTCCAAAAAAAAATACCAAAAACTAGTAAGGCTTTTTCAAAAACACGTATGTCCTGGAACAAGTTTCGTGAAATTTACGCGCGCCAATTTTCCTGTGATGTTATGTTATCGCGTTCTCACTCACTCGTTTGTTTTAAAGCTTTGCGTTGGTTGAAACAAAAAAAAATTCAATCACGCTTGCGTCGAAGTTCGTTCGATGGGGTTGGGCGCTCTTAAGAGCGCGTATTCGATTCGTGACGAAAACTTCATGTTTTTGCGTTTTTCCCAGAGCAATATCGTAATTATGTGAGCAGATTATTTAAAGACAATTTACAGTTTTAGAAAGATTAAGTCTTTATTTAGACAGCTACAGAGTTAAAGTATAATTTTTAAGTATGGTTTTTTAAAGCGAAGACAATTCTTTCATATCGTTTTACGAAAATAGACGTCAGAGTTAACTTTCAGGACGAATACAACCATTACAATATGCCAAAATATTTTGTTTTATGCGTTTTTCCAACAGTATATACAGTCATAAAGACAGCTACAGAGCCAAAATTACAAAAATATTACTATTATGTGTTTAAAAAAAAAGTTGAAAAAGTAGAAAATCGGTTCACTTTGACAATATTTTTCCACCAGTATTTGAATAAAAACATAACTGATATATTTATTTTATGAAAGTAAATGTTATGCTTAATATACAGAATATTTTTCAGTCCGTTATACGAGCCCATTTATTTTAGACAATTATTTTAAAAAGCACTGTAAAACATCGCGCTCTTTCGTTTGCCGATCAATTTCAATGATTCGTGCTTATTTCGTGCATATTTTTTTTTCTGATGCACACAAACAGACCATTGTATTGTACTAGTGTGTGTCAATGCTGCTACACCGTTCTAGCAGTCGTTTAGATTTTGAGTTGCGCTAAATCGAATACGCGCCCTTAACGTTTTCAATATAATCTTTTCTCAGTGCTTTGTAGGCCTTATACTTAAAATCAGACCTATCTGTAGACCTAGCAATACGACTATCCTATGTTCGAAATACAAAAGGTAAAATTAGTATCACCCTTTGATATACATAAAATCTTCAAACGAAATTAACATTCTGTGCGAAACGACTATTTTGAATTTAAAAATCGATCGAACGTTGCTAGGTCCTCGGCAAAACAAAGTAAGTCTCGTAAGCCTTTCAGACCACAGCCAAACATTTATTACTAAACACACGGCCTAAATCTACATAAAACCTCGTTCTACGAGAATACCAACACGTCGCCGTCACATGACCATCTCGCTAGTCGCCCAAAGCTCTCCAGAGTACCATTCAGATCTCCGAAATGGAAATTAAACCAACCCTTCGCAGAACATAGGACCAAAGGATCGCTCCCTAAAATAAGAAATTGAACACCCATAGGTAGTAGATTTGCATAAAAAATTGACAACTGAGCCGATGCGTGGAGTAAAACGTACCTTTAAGTAAAATGAGGGGAAAGAGGAAAAAAGGAGGTTCGTTTTACTTTTTTTATTACGGCTGTAGGATTTGAAAATGATTAGGGATGTGTTGCTGTGGGTAACAGGTTTAATGTCAAGAAAGAGTGGTAGGACCACTGTGTTTTGTTATGTGGGAATTTCAAAACTAAGACTTTTTTAATCTTGCGGGTCCTAAAGTTGTTAGTTTGATAAGATTTTATTGAAACACTTTTTGACAGACTTCAAAAAAGAAGGAGGTTCTCAATTCGACTGTGTTTTTTTTATCTGTTTGTTACGAGATTTCTCCGGCATTTGTATATCGATTTTTGAAATTTATTTATGGCAATACTAAACAAGAAACAGAACAAAAGCACATTTTAGATATTGAAGGAGGTCAATTTCTTTTAAAATGTTTTTACATAAGAACTCAATTTAAAACTGAACCTTTGTTATCTCTTGTAAAGAAAATGTGTTTTGATAAAATCAAACAAGTTAAAAAGAATAGAAAGCATATAAATAATTTAAATTACGCTCAACGTAAGCTTTTAAAAATCCATTAAAAGAATAATCGCAGCAAATTGCTTTAAGATTTATTTAAAAAGTTTATCATTAATTGAGTTTAATTCAGTTTTATTAAGAGACTCTTATCCAATGAACATTCGTTTAAGAAAGTTTAAATCTTTTTACTCCATTTAGTTGTCTTTATAAAGTAGCAAAATCTTATTGATACAACTGAAATTTCAGTGCTTTAATCACTGCACACAGAAATTGCCTTGTACAAAAACTTACAGTTAGCATCATCTTTATCTTTATCTTTACATAATATTAAACATAATGTTGTTATACGTATTGTCCGTATGGTGTCGGACGTAAAGAATGGCACCATCCCATATCTTCCCGTGTGTGTCGTAAGAAGCGACTAAGGAACTCACCAGAGAATGGGCAGCAGCGTTCTCTGTGCCTTTGTAACAACCATACTGCGATCGCCAACCCGCCTGCCAAGCGTGGCGATTATGGCAAAATCCCCCCTTTGGGGGAGGCCTATGTCCAGCAGTGGACGTCTTTCGGCTGAAGTGAATATTAACCAAAATCGCTCTTGCTGTTTGTACGCTTAAACTTTAGATCTTTTAAACTACGATTCATATGGAAGTGTATACCTACATTGATAAGGTTTTGTGTAAATTGTTGAAATATCGCTAGAGTTACTAATATGGTCGCTAGTAAATTAACAAAATACTACCTATATAATTTGTTTTCATTACTCGTAGATAAAATTAATTTGCTATAATAATATGTTATATCAAAATAATAATTATTAAATTTTCTTTTGAATTAGGTATTACTATATAACATACATGATACATTAGTATGCTAGTATTAAGTACTTTTACAATGTAATCCTCATTGCTAACTGGTGAGAAATAAACTATTTTTATTTATTTTTGTCTAGTAACCTAGACAAAATAAAAAACATAACTTACGTCCATAAATTCAATCTCAAATCTACCTATAAACAAGACCTCTAAACAAAAAGGGCCTAATGTCCACAAGCACATAACCTCCATATTCTTACCTCCGTCAAAAGGATTTTACCTGACAGACATACAAACACACAAGGCAGAATAATGTGAGAAATTTACATAATATAATGTAACGGGGCGCTTGTGAAGGTACCTCCGCTGTACCTGATTTATTGGCAATATGGAAAGGTTTCTAAAAAAATGAAAATAAAAACGTGAATTCTTAGCCGCTTTAAGAGATAATTGAAAATTTGAGGGCACTTGGGTACGGATGTGCTTTGTTTTGGTCTTTATTATTGTCTTTTACTTGGCGTAACGCCAAAATTGCTCGTTATTAGGGTTGGCTCTGGCAGATTAGAAATAGGGATGAGTCTTACAAACAATTAAGTGCGAATGCTTGTTTAACTTAGATACTCCGGAGATGGTTCGGATGCCCTAGGCAGCGTTTAGAACCAACTAATCGATCCTCAACATCATCCATCTATTCATCCATCATCCATCTGAAAACTGGACAAAAACCAGAGACTCTCCAACCCATGTCTGCGGAGAATCTTTAAGTTCTTTGGTCACATCGCTCGTAAGCCTGGATAACCCCCAGAAACTTATAGTTACCAGGAAAATGAAAAGGCAAGCGACCTAGCGGTCCAATGCGCTGGACTGACCAGATTCGCACCTCTCAACTATGGTATTGCCGAAGCGGTTCACGTTGCTGAATACCGGAGACGTGGAAAGTTGGTTCCCTGATAGGTCATGATCCCCAGCAATGAGGAAACAACGTAAGGACAACTTCGATAAATAACCTATACCAAAAGCAAGTAGTAAGTAGATTAAGCCAGTACAGTATGCACAGTATTAAAATTTTGTTTCGGACATAACTGTCGTAGCCGAAAAGGCTGCAAGGCTCAAATAAGATTGGGCAGGTCACGTCTGCCGCATGCACATTGACCGCTGGACGGCGTCGCCGAGGACGGTCCAGAAAGAGGTAGTGGGACGACCTGGACACGTACCACAAGGGCTGGTTCCAGGTAGCGCGGGAAGAAAGTTCTGACTAGAAGATACAGTATTTTAAATTATGCTACTCTCTATCTTTGCCGAAAAACGTAGCTAAGATTTTTCGGCAAAGAAAACGTGAAAGCATCCAACTAAAATTTCCTCCAAATTAAGCAGATTAATCTTCACGAATACTCCATTGTATAAACGCACAAAAGAGACAAAAATCACCCGACTCCTACATTCTAAGCCATAGATTATGCTTAGTAAGGTGACATTATCGCAAAATGAATAAACGCTGACCTGAGAGGACCACAGATTCTTTGAGCAAACGATTCTGCGTTGCCAGATAACACGCGCACTTAATCCCGCAGATTCGGGATTCCGGCATTCGAGGCCGATCAGCCGGGCCGGATGGCCGAATTCGAAATAAGCTCCGGTTTCAGCCAGAATATGGATATTTCGGGTCTATGAAATCGTTGGTTCTAACTGCGGGGAGGTTAAAGTTGTTTAATTCAACGGTCGTGAAAGCTTTGATGTTATTTGGGAGTTGGGGTAAGGATTGAAATTGCCTCATTTAATGCACGGCATTGTTAAAGATGAAACTAGCTTCCGTCCGTGATTTCGCCTGCGAAGAATTCAGAATTAATTTACTAATTCGACGGAACACAAACAGGGGATAAAAATTGTAATCTTCTATGTTAAACTAGTTTTTTTTAATTTCCTTTATTTCATTTTATTTTACAAAATTGTATCTCGCCAACTTGGCAGTTTGATGAAGAAACTTGGCAATATCTACTTGTACCTATGTAAAATTTCGGCAAATTTAATTCAGCCGTTTCAGTGTGAAAGAATAGAATCACAAACATACATTCATCCATCCTCATAAAATTTCGCGTTTATTATAGTAGTAGGATGAATGCTGATGCTTAACATTTATTTTATTTAAGCCAAAGATAAGGTTAGTATAGGTTTTAATTGTGAAGGAGTCTGTTACAACAGTGTTGATGAAAACCCTATAACATATTTATTCTCATAAATAGAAAAAGAACATAATTCGTGTTTGGGAAGTTAATGAAAGAAAGAGCTCGTGGCTAAGTAAAAGCCGTACAGATCGATTCAATTTTAAAGGTTAATGGCGATTAAAGGTCAAGCTACCTTTGCCGCGGTCGGTCTGTGAATGGGTGACCATCCATTTCATACCGAGTTTCCGTGCCTTGGAAAGCACGTAAAGCCGTTGGTCTCGGTTGTCATTTGTAGATCTTTAGCAGTCGTTATGGGTAGTCAGAAGCCAGAAAGTCTGACAAGCCAGGCTTACCTAGGGGTATCGTGTTACTCAGTAACTGGGTTGTGGAGGTCCGATAGGCAGTCACTCCATGTACAAACTAGTATTCAGCTGCATCTGGTTAGACTGGAAGCCCACACCAACATAGTTGGGAAGAGGCTAAGCAGAATGATGGGAGTAAATGAAAGATGTCTTATCTTACAAGAAACACAGTTTACGCCCTTCTATCAAATGACGTAAGACTTCAATTCGTACAATAACATCATAAATACATAAACAATAGCAATCTACATTGCAAGCTTGATATACGAATGATTGTTTTCCCGGGCCTCGGGCAACGCGATATTAATCATATACTAAGCCTAAATAAACGTAACCCCGTCCTATACAAACACATTTCCAAAGGAATCTAGCCAAAACGAAGAAGATTTATGTGAAGATAAATCTTACGATAGTAAATGTTAAGAAAATTGTACGAAAATTCGAGTTTTGTGCGACTGTAAATGAAATGGGTGTCATTATTTAGAAGAGTTTTAAAAATCAACGATGTCATCTTTATAAGATTTGGGTAGATGACACTATTAAGAAATAATTACAAAACAGAACTTCTTTAAAAAAGACACTTGATTATAGCACAGAAAATCTGATTAATTTTCGATTTACTGTATAATTTTGTTTCTCATCATCATCAGCCGGAAGACGTCCACTGTTGAATAAAGGCCTCCCCCATAAGGGGAGTTTGCCAAAATTCCCACTTGCTTGGCAGGCGTCTTGGAAACGCAGTGAAGTTGTTGAGTACACGGAAGCATTGCTGTCCGACTCCGGATTTTCCCTTAGTTGCCTTCTACGACACCCTCGGGATGAAATGGGTGCAATTCGAGCCCGGACACCCCACGGGGATAGTTGATTTCTAGTTGCTTTAAAATCAATAATGAGTTGGCAAATGACCACCTACAAGTGACGTCATTTAAGTATAAATTACTCTACAAAATCTATGAGAAAATCGCGAGGATTTTGACAGTTTATAAAAACTATGTCAAATGATTAGTGGTTTAATCTATCGAATTTTGACTCTACTCATAAAAAATGGTTTACGGGTTATATTTTCAAGTGCAGTTGGTTTTGGATGTAACGATACGCTGATTTTTAACGTATTGGCCTTTTTTTTCAGAGGGTGAAAGTACTCATCCATATGAACTTATATTACGGGACCAATTGAAATAATTTGGAAAAGAAAATCTGCTTTTACATAAATACATTAGAAGTCAGCTTCGATATTGTGATGAGATCAAACAACAGTAGGTACAGTTTTAACTTCCTTGCTGTAACAACTTCAACTTTATTTTTTGATTTTTTTATCTTAAATTATAAGCCAGGCTGAAGTGGGAGTGGGCTTGCCACGTCGCGGAGAGATAGGCAAACATAGTTACTATGGACACCAGCTATAGGTGCTGTGCTATAGGCTAAGGTGGTGTGACGGTCAGGGTGATGGGGCTAATGTGAGAAGATATCGCATAAGATCGGAAAATTGGAAAGGGGAAAGTGGAGGCCTTTGCCTGGCAGTGAGACACAAAAATTTGCTAATCAAAAAGAAGTGAGTTTTAAAAAGGAACTACAGTCTGCAGTGCTATTCTGCTACAATCTCCCTCGGTGAACCCCTAGGTGAAGTGAGCTGTCATCCGTCCCGATACTAGGGATTGACAAAGCAGACGGACAGATGACAGCTCACTTCACCTAGGTGTTCGCCGAGGGAGATTGTAACAGAATAGACAGACACACTGCAATTTTTTAAGAATGTTCTTTAAACTGTGGTAAAGTAAAACATCTTCGAAACTGCATCTTAACTCTTTATACCTAATCGTTAAGTTTTAATGATGATTGTCTAATATTAGTGTTCAGCTAATATTCAGCACTATCTTTTAAAATGGACTGTAAAACGTAGTTTTATAGAGCTTAAAATGTAATGGATTCTGTAGTTTTAATTATTGGAAGAGTATTAGGTAGTTGTTGTAACTAGCTAGGTACCTGGTAATCATGAACTATTTTTATGGCCAGTATTCTACATGATAGGTAGATTAACTTTTAAATCTTCATAAAAAAAAACCGGGCAAGTGCGAGTCGGACTGGCCCACCGAGGGTTCCGTACATATTTGTAGGTTCATATCCATACTTCTATACTAATCCATACTTTAATCTACTTAATATTATAAATGCGTTTTTTGCGACATAAACTCTTTTTCACGTTAACATAGAGGGTTGATTTTTTACAGCATTCAGGGGACTGTAGTCTTATATGAACCCTAAAAACAAAAAAATGCCGTACTACAATCACGCCTGATGTCACAAAGGGTTAGGCAGAGCTGTGGCCGTAGATAACTATATTTTCAGTCTATCAGCTAGTCTTACCAAAGGGTATCGTATCAAGTGACAGGTTTGTGGAGCTCAGACTGCCAGTCGCTCCATGTAAAACAGTGCAGTGTT
Source organism: Charanyca ferruginea (assembly GCA_947361185.1). Classification (NCBI taxonomy): domain Eukaryota; kingdom Metazoa; phylum Arthropoda; class Insecta; order Lepidoptera; family Noctuidae; genus Charanyca; species Charanyca ferruginea. Next base: position 13,360,212 of record OX376077.1, on the reverse strand, counting down.
TTACATAAAGCGACTGCTTGTCAAAGAGATGTCCACAAAATTGTCCAGCTAATATAAGAAGATATGTTGCGCCCACCCCCTATAATTTGGGGTAGGCGGATAGAAAGAAAAGAAAGAAAGAAAAACCATTTATTCACGATTTTTTTTTTTTTCGTTTGATGTCCTAGTAAAAACTTTACGTATTCATGCTTACTTTCACCCCCTAAAATATTGGCAATGAATTCAAAATCAGCCTGCATAATTCAATTTCTCATGTACACTCACGAGCATAAATATGTACCTATACAGATTGCAAAATTCAAAAGCAATTTTCTCGTGAAATAGACAAAACCTATTTTATATTATTTGAGGATTAAAAATACCCTATTCGTAACCCCGTAACATTTCAATCAATAGTTTAGGAGAAAATCAGTTTAGAATGAGATCAACTGTTTACATGTTTTTGCTCGTGACTGTACGCCTCTGTGGCGTATTCTCTGTGTTAATGGCTTCAATATATTTCATGCTCATAAAATTATTATGAGCCATAAAATAGTCTCTTTGTAAGTAGGTAAGTACCTCGTACGTAGGTCACCGCAGAATGTATAATTCAACAATTCAATATATCACTTGAAACCATTTCATTTATATCTCCTCAATATTCTCACTTTGTTCCGCAACTTAAGAGCATGTTTATATTCTATTGTTCGAAAAATACACCGCGCCATCTTTAGAATGTAAGAACTAATGAAATAAAGTTCTGTTTACACGGTAATTGAAAAGTGTAACTAGACAAGTTCTGTTAAATTTCAAGGCATAATACAAGACTATGGATTTCAAACATGATTAGGATAAGTCTACGAGTAGTTCATAGATATGTATATCGTCATATAACTAAAATTGAAGTGTCTGTTTGTTATGTTAAATAACGGTTTTTAACTAAATGCATATTTGAAAGTATATCCGGTACTTATATAAATGTTTGTTTGCCTGTCCGTGTCTGTTTGTTTCAGCTATTGTCGGAAACGGCTTGACGGATTTTGACGAGACTTTCACTGGCAGATAGCTGATGTTAGAATGAGTAACTTAGGCTACTTTTAAATTAGAAAAAGCGGCCAAGTGCGAATCGGATTCGCCCATGAAGGGTGCCGTAGCAGTAAGTAACATGACATAAAACTTTTTTTCATTTTTATATTTGAGTTGATTGAATGAAAGGTAAATTGCGGTTTACGATTTATGACGTATTAAAAGAAAAGTACTTACTAGATCTTGTTCAAACCAAGTTTCGGTGGAAGTTTGCATAGTAATGTACATCATATATTTTTTTAGTTTTATCATTCTCTCACATTTTACCACTTTGGAAGTGTCTCTTGCGCAAACTATTCAGTTCAGAAAAAAATGATATTAGAAACCTCAATATCATATTTGAAGGCCTATCCATAGATACCACATACGTAAGGGTCCGATGAAAAAAAAAAATTGAGATTCAGTTCTAAGTATGGGGAACCCCCAAAATTTATTGTTTTTTTATCTATTTTTGTGTGAAAATCTTAATGCGGTTCTCAGAATACATCTACTTATCAAGTTTCAACTGTATAGTTCTTATAGTTTCGGAAAAAAGCTGTGGCTGTGACATACGGACGGACAGACAGACATGACGAATCTATAAGGGTTCCGTTTTTTGCCATTTGGCTACGGAACCCTAAAAAAGTAGGGTTACGCGCAAAACAATAAACCCCGCTGATATCGGTAATCACGCGGACATCAGCTAGTCAATGATAAAATTATTGATATTCCCTTGTTTACAAAATAAACTTAAATATTAGAGAATAGGCATCTCTTACTGACAGACAGCTTAAGAGGGTGACAGAACTAAGTTATAGATGTCAAATTAGTTTTGCCTCCGCCATTATTTTTAAATTAATACGTTCTGACATGCCATCTATATTTTCATGGAAATATCAGATCAACCTCAATTGACAGCTCTTTTATATATTCGTCCCTTTCTTCTTTTATTAGAGAGAAAAAGATAGAAATAGTCTAAAGTATGTTTAGCTCATGCACAACAGACCTTTTAAATAACTTTTATTAGCTGCGATTGTATTCCAATCTCAATCTCTAATATCTGTCAAAAATGGCATGTTGTTTTTTTTTATTTTGCCCACACTTGGAAATTATCCTGTATCTTGGATTCTTTTACAAACATTCACATACACAAACAGCCAGACCCGGAAGAACTAACTGTAGGTCTACGAATATGTGCTCCGTGCGGGAATCGAACCCACGACACGTAGCCGTGTCGACATTGGTTGTCGCTAAAATGATATTGCGACTGGATTTTAAACGTTTTAATTAAGTGTGATTAGCCTTTAGTATCGGCACCATTTCTCTAAAATAAGGAAGTAATTTGACTCCCTAATTTTCTTTAACTAAGTAATAAAACAAGACTAAACTTCCTCGTTTCATAGAAAAACACAAAAGCCTTTTCTCCCATTTCATCATCAGCTTATAAAAACACATAATTATACTAGAAAGGTTTAGGTAGTTCAATAATAATGATAATGTTAATTAGTTGATGTAGGTACTAACATAGATCTTAAGCACTACTAACAAATATTGTGGACTGAAATTGTCTTTGATGAATAAATATAATAATAATAATAATAAAAGTAAACGATCATGATATACTTATGTCTTTTTATTCATATTTGCATGGTAAAAATTGCTTGTACTTATATTACAAATGGAAAACAAATGACAATGCCAGATCCTGCCCCACCCATGTACAGAAAAGTAAATCAATGAAAATAATTGTAATGAATATAGAACCTTTCTGTACTAAATTGTTTTTCTTTAGAACTTGCGGATTACGAAATACCAACCCACAAAATACAAACTCATTTTACCTAAAATACAATTTAGCCTATAATCAATGTCATTATTGTTTTTAGATTTAAACGGAAACCGCAAGTTCTACAGTCACTAAGACTAATGTTTAGTTATCAGCAATAAATAAACAGTAAGATGCTACATATTGCACATGACTTTTATTGAGTGGGGCAAAGTTCTATAGAGTTTCTGGCATTGTCCTTTAGTAGCTATGTTAGTAAAAAATATCAAAATTTTAACAAGCTCATTATAAAAGGCATCTCAAGTTTGTTTACCTTTATTTAACTACCTAAAATACCTAAATCAACGGAGTATAAGTGTCGGTAAATTGTACGTAAATGTCGAAGAAAAACAAGCCAAGTCCTCTTAAGCATTATTATGTATTGTTTCAACGTCTAATATGATAGATAGTCGGTTCTTCCACTTGTCTATGCATACTCTATCAACCGAGTCATCAATCATAGTTGAGGCTAGGCGTAATGAAATATGTTGGTAGACCATTATGGTATATTTACAGTACTGTTTGACGATTTGTTTTGTTAAACAATTTTTAGGTTATATGGAATTTGGAAACAATGATAGTGGAAGGCTATAATAGCCCGACCTATGCCCAGCAGTGGGGCACTACAGGAGGAAAAAAATTATTTCGTTTTGTACTCCTACATTAACCCTTTAAACTGAATGCATCAGCATCATCATCATTTCAGCCTAAAGACGTCCACTGCTAGACATAGGCCTCCCCAAGGGGGGGTTTTGCCATAATCGCCACGCTTGGCAGGCGGATTGGCGATCGCAGTATGGTTCTTACAAAGGCACAGAGAACGCTGCTGCCCATTCTCTGGTAAATCCCTTAGTCGCCTTTTACGACACCCACGAGAAGATATGGGATGGTGCTATTCTTTACGTCCGACACCACACGGAAATTGCGATGCTGAATGCATGCTGCATTGCAAAGAGAAGATATTGGCAAAACGCTTAATGATAAACATGTAATTTTTTCTAAAGATCCAAGCGGCGAAGGTTATGTGAATAAATCTTGGCCACATCAAGTATCGAAAACATTTGAATAGAAAGACGAATATCTCAAATCGACGAAAAAAATCTAAATAAATATGTAGGTACTTACATTAGTCAAGAACGGCGCATTGTCGTTGATATCCGTCAGCTCCAAGATAACTTCAGTCGTGGACCTCAAGCTGTCAGACCCTAATCTGCCTCCATGATCAGCAGCCATGATCAAAATCTGCCACCTGGTGAAGCCTAGAGGCTGGTCTCTGTCCAAAGGCTTGGTGAGGCGGAGACACCCATCGTTGTCAATTTGGAGGAACTCTTTTTGTTCATGTTTGACCAAAGAGTAGACGATGTTTTGAGGAGCACTCCTGTCTTTGATGTCAGGGTCATAGGCTTCCACCTGGTGAGAGACAGCTATGTTACAGTCCCTGGATTTCAGATGCCTTTATACTTAGGAGAAGAGTTTTATGACAATGAAACCAATAAATATTCAAGAATTTCAAATATTACAAAATATTAATTAATATGCCTTTAAATCCAAGAAGACTTAATTAAACATATCTCGTTAGCTATGCTCAGTTAATTAACAAACGAAACACAAAATTTAATTTAAGAAACAATTGATTACTTCTCTGATATCCTTAATTAATTAAGTCGTTTTAAATTTTCTGTAGGCTGAATTTTAAACATTCACATTCACATTTAAAATATACGCACGTACCTTTACAATACAGCCTTCATACAACCGTTCTTCCTCAATGGTCTTTGTATAATTCGCCAAAAATACAGGTGGATTATCATTCAAATTCTCAATATTAATGATGACTTTGGCATAATCCTCGTAGATCCCATCGAAAGCTCTGACATCTAGACTGTAGGTGGTGATGTTTTCATAGTCCAGTTCACTGTTGACCCTGATTTCGCCAGTAAAGTTTCTGATGACGAAAGCATCGTATGTGTTGCCGGCGACTATGCTGTAGGTTACCACGGATGCTGTTGGAAGAAATTAGCGAATATGAACAATATTTTTAGGACCTTGGAAATTTTGAACCTTCTAACTAAATTAAACCCGTATTCTTAAGTTACCATTTACGAAAATTACAAAAAAATATATATCATGCAGTATTTAAAGCTGTATGAATATAGTACCTGTATCAATATCCAAGGCACTGACAACTGTAACCAGTTCATTAATATTAGCGTTCTCAGCAATCGACTCAGCCACATAAGTATCTTGAGTAAAATGAGGAGGGTTATCATTCTTATCAGCTATCTCTATCAGAAACACTTGCTGACCAGCATTATGTTTGCCAGGAATCAAAGCGGATTCAGAATTGTCAGTCGCAATAATCTTGATGTTATAGAAACTTCTTTCTTCTCTGTCGAACATTTTGAGAGTAGTAATGTTGCCAGTTATACTGTCAATTGCGAAAGGATCCGACGCGTCTCCAAGTTCGTAGGTAATTTGGTTATTAGCTGATGTTCCATCAGCGTCAAATGCTCGGACTTGCATGACTGGTGTACCAGGATTCTCGTTTTCTAGGACACTGCCTGAACGGATTTCACTAAATATAGGAATGTTATCGTTTACATCTTCTACTTCGATTTGTATTATCGTTTCTGCTGCTAATTTGTAATTATTCTGTGGAAAGAGGATTTGGTTATTCAGTTGTATTTGTTTACTATTCCTAATAATTCTATGCTGAAGTTTTTGTTTGGTTTAGAGTTGAGTTGTTTTAGTTTCGCAATAAAGGGATTTGACTAGTGATTTTGCTTAATATTATATTTTGATTTTATAGAATTAGGTCGTACTACAAAATTGTTATTTGAAATATCAATAAGTTATTTATGTACAAACAAAACTAGTCAGAAACTGTTGAAGGATTTATACATTCTATGGTACCTAATATTGTGGAAACATCTGATATTTGTTATTTTATCCTTACCTGTATCCGAACTGTTAGCGTATAGTCTGTGATCTTCTCGAAGTCCAGGTGATTTCCAAGTTTGATGTACGCGGAGTCTGCTTCTGGCTCCAGAACGAAGGTATGCCATTTATTTGTCTGTTCTGTCTGACCCTGGACCAGCTCAAATTGTAGTTTCTTTTCTTCAGGGATATTTGATCTGTGTGATAAATATTTATCATAAGTGATGATGCGTCGAGGAAAATTATGAGTTTTAGAATGATCTGATTTTGAATTTTGATTATAAGACCAACAAATTCTGTGATCCCCAGTCTATTTCATATAAATGTTTAGCAATCAATCCCACATGCGATGAAGATCAGTCTTCTATTAACCAAATTATTAATGTAATATTAAGACGAGATATTATAACACCGGCCGGCCAGGCAAACGACTTTAGAACTGCGACTTTGTAAGAACGAGAACATTAAAAACTTTACTAAAGTTTAACTAACAATCAAACTGACATTAGCAAAAATTATTTATCTTAACGAGATAACTTGACGAAAACCTAAGTTTTGAATTACTTTTGGTCTAGATTGTAACTTAGATTGTCTAAAGAATTGATATCGTGAGACCAATCTTCTGAACCTCCAAGAACCATTGGTGAAACCCAATTTGAATAAGTACGATTGTCGATTTTATAGAAATTCTTTACTTTTACTATCAATATATTTATTGAGACATGACACGGGAAATCAAGTTTTAAATATTTGACTGGACTTAAAATACTCAGGATCCCTGTACTGTTGCATGACACTCATAACCACAATGTTTTGCGTGCATTATGAATGAATTATTTATTTATTTATTAAATAGCATGCTACCATAAACAGTGGCTTTCACACCAATTTTTGTTCAATGTTATATTATGCAATGTCAAATACACGCTCACTCACACTCAATCTCGTGCTGTCTCTATCACGTTATGTCAAAATGGCTGTGAGACGAGACTTAAACGCATCTTAATTAAAAAAAAAAAAAAACATTGCCACACTTGTAGCGTTTGAGTATTTGGCCATTACTTTGATAGGCAATATGCGTTATGCGACGTGCCTTTTTATACCTAGTAGGTATTAAAAAAATCAGGTTTAGTACTTACATAGCCTTCACAGTAGCAATAGGTGTATTGAAATCCGAGTAATTTTCTTTTAACCGAATCGGCTGATCCGGTACTTCTATGAATGATGGACTTTTCTTGTTCGACTCCACAACTTGGATGTCTAAAGTTATAGAACTTTGCAGGGGCGGGTTGCCCATATCTTTTACTATCGCACTCAGCTTAAACTTATATCCTGGTGCTTTCTGTTTCAAAGAAAACAAATTAATTAGTGGCACGTGTTGGAGAAGTTTATAAAAGGAAAAGTAAACGTATTTATGTAATGGCTTGTGTTGGCGATAAGGTTTATGTTTAAGAAGTTGCTTAACAAACATTATGGCGCTTGCGATAAAGGACTTTGCGTACTTTAATATAAGATATTTTTATCTGGAAGCTGACTTATGGGATTTCTTGTCTGTTTTAACGGTATTGTTTTAGAATAATCGCAATAGTAGTTTCCATTAATTTTACTTTCATACAAATGATGTTGAAGTCAACTACCTGAAGTTCTAGAATGTAACGAAGGGAAATAAGAACAAAAGGAATACTTACATCAATAGTCTTATTTAAAAATATGACTCCGTTGTCTGGGTCTATATAAAAATATGCTTGGTCCGGCGAATTGGAATCCAGACTGTAATGGACAATGGAATTGTTGCCATCGTCTATGTCCGTCGCAGATATCCTCATCACTTCCCTCCCACTCGCCAAGTCTTGAGGGACCGACTCCGAGTACGACTGTATACATAAAATTAAGTTAATTTGGTGAAATTTGTACTAGGAAAATCTTGGAACTTTGGTTAAAAAATCATGTCTGGTACAATATAAATTGTTGCAATATTATGTTGGGTAATATTGGCGTTCCATCCTTCATAGAAACCTTAACAGATTAAGAAGATATTTAACACACATTAAAGATAGCATCAAAACAGATTATCATTAAGACATGTTCTACGCGAAGCATGCCCAAAGCTTAGAGAAAGTTTTTTCCAAAATAATTATAATCGTGCAGTGTGATAAAATGCGCCTAGGGGGAAAGAGCAGCCTAGCTAAAGAAAACACACCAACTACAAATGTGCAAAGAAAGTGTATTGAAACACACGAAACACAAAATATTATTACCAATAACGCCTTGAGCGGCGGCTTATGGTCCTAAATCACACATGCAGCAACATGCAAGTAGAGAAATAGAATATTTTTCAAAAAAACGTTCTTAATTTCGATTGATACCATGGCTCAAAGAACTACAAAATTAACTTTAATAATTACAGCGGTGGTAACAATCGAACAAATATACATATTATACAAGTTAGAATTGCAATTTTATGTCATTTTTGTGCGGAAACTCTCTCTGTTTTGTGAAATTCTCTCATTAGGACAAACCTTCCAAACATCTCCGCGGAAGACCTTGGAAAAACAGGCAAGCGTTAATATAGTCTGCGCCACGTTTTGAGGCTAATGAACGAACATTTAATTAGTCACAATTAGGAGAAAATTATCAGCTGCAAGTTGAAGCTAACGTTACACGCCAAAGTATCAGGAACAACTTCATTAGGAATCTATTAAGGAAGCTTGTAGCAATGTTACAAATACTGGGTGGCGCAAAAGTAAAGACCCTATTTGGTTCAGCTATAACATTTTTTCTAAATTAGAAAACTAGATTTAGATTTTTTTAAATGTATATTTGTGCCATTAAATTTCGTACCATTAGGATTTAAAGATGATGTCTTTTAAATGGTGACCTCCAGAGTTGATACACATTTGAGCCCTATTTATGACATTTTGCATAACTTGCCGTAACACTTCCTGCGATATGTTCGTTATTTCTTGACGAATGTTTTCTTTTAGAGCTGCGAGAGTCTGTGGCTTGTTCACATACACCCGAGATTTCAAAAAACCCCAAAGAAAGAAGTCTGGACTGGTCAGATCGGGTGATCTTGCAGGCCAAGGCAAATCGCCAAAACGAGAGATAACTCGGCCTGGAAAAGCGTCCCTCACTAAGTCCATAGTGTCGCGCGCTGTGTGTGCCGTAGCGCCGTCTTGTTGAAACCAGATGTGCTCCAGCCCCAATTCGTCCAAACTGGGTATCAAAAACTCACGTAACATGGTTCTGTAGCGTTCTCCAGTGACAGTAATCGCATTGCCTCCAGCGTCTTCGAAAAAATAGGGTCCGATCACTCTGTCAACACAGATGCCACACCATACAGTAACTTTTAGTGGGTGTAGAGGTGTTTCTTGAATAATGCGCGGATTATCAGTGCCCCAGAACCGAGTATTCTGCTTATTGACATGCCCTGAGAGATGGAAATGCGCTTCGTCACTCATAACCAATTTTGAAGGACTCAAATGTGTATCAACTCTGGAGGTCACCATTTAAAAGACATCATCTTTAAATCCTAATGGTACGAAATTTAATGGCACAAATATACATTTAAAAAAATCTAAATCTAGTTTTCTAATTTAGAAAAAATGTTATAGCTGAACCAAATAGGGTCTTTACTTTTGCGCCACCCGTTATAAGTTGGAATAGAGAACACAATTCGTATAGTTCACTTTTTTAAACATAATAATAAAATAAAAGATATACTGCGATCAATTTTAACTAAACTTTACAATCCAGACGATCTCAATTAAGTTCAAGCCAAAGACAATTTCTGATAGTATATGCTCAAACTTAACTTAGCATGTGCTAAGGCTAATCATTATTTCTGTCACTATCGCAAAGCTGTCCAACTACAAGTGTAAGATAGAGACGGAAACGTAGCTTAGCCAACGTATGTGCTGAGTAAAGTTTATTTATACCGGCTTTAATTTTTTGACCAAGAAACTTTGGAGGGTAGAGATAAAGAGCACTATCTAATAATATATAATGGGCGGAAAGTTGAAAACGTGTGCAGCTTTGTGCAGCAAGGTAAATGTTCCGAAACCCGCCAAAATGGCGCTTGCATAGGCACAGGGTAAGGTATGAATGTAGCCATAGATCAGTGAATGTAGCAGTAGTTGACAGATTAAAGTATGCCGAGTTAGACAATTTTTAGCCGGTCGCGATTGCAGCGCCACCCTTATGTGGCACATTTTAACGGACACTCATACACGGAAATCGTGTTCCTGACCTTTACCCTCCATACAAGAAACATGTTACGGTTTCTTGCAGTACAAATAACTGCATGATCTATACTCACAACTTTGTCGAACACAGGTGGGTTGTCATTGACGTCTTCTATAATAATTTTGATGGTACATGCATCGTCGAGCTGTGGCTGACCGTTGTCACTGGCTCGGACTGTTATGTAAGCTTCTTTTTCTCTGGACGGTTCATCATGGTCGAAAACCTGTGTTGTTTTATTAAAATTAGTATTTAGAATCATTAAGATCTGTTTGATTGTTTGAGCACCTACCTCTACTCCAATGAGACAGGCTTTATTCAAAATATGAGCTAGTGTAAAAACAATATTCATTATAGATCAAAATCTACGTTAAACCAAAACTTTGACTAATAATATATGTTGCTATCGGATACAGGATACATTTTCTTTCAATAAACACATTGGAGGTCTTACTGCTGATAATATCAATCAAGCGAATCAACAACAGTCTGATCCCATTCACCATCAGAATAAATCTATTCTGCAATTCTATCCGGTATAGAATCTTCTACTTCCATTTTAACCCAGTTACGCTATCCTGTTTTTTTATAGTCCTGAAGAATTATTTAGACAAATTGTACACTTACATCAGCTGTAGTGATTTTCCCTGTCTCAGGGTCAACGTGGAACCTCTCTTTCTCACCAGGAGTGGAGACGAACTTATATGTTACCGTTCCACCCATGTCGGGAGGATCCCTGTCTACTGCATGTACCTAGAAATATAGATTATATTAATACTATATAATTACTGATATATCTTCAATGTCTTGGCCGAGTGCATTTCTGTAGACTTCACAAAAATGTGATTTTGGCTACTCAGTAACAATGTCCAGTGTAATAGTTGAGTGTTCATTTTATCTTAATCTGGGATTCGAACTCAGGATATTAAAATAGGTTTTCGATGTAAAAATGTTACAGATAACAGTTTTCTCTTGCCTCGATAAAAATACATCACACTTCCAAAACCCATGAAAAGTAAGCATGATACAGAAAATATATTCACAAAGATATAAGAAGCCAATATTTTCTTACGACAAGCTACACGTTCAACGTATAAAATATTAAGTGATTGATCAAACGAAATCGGAAGACGATTTCACAAACGGATAAACAGTATTTTTTCCTCAATCCTTAGAATGTTAAGTCACTACGAGGAATCTTGTGTTTGGATATATTCTCGAATATACTTTCTCATATACCTTCCCTCATCATTTATTATATCGCTTCAATCATCATTCACTTTGGTATTAGCCCTTTCATATCTGTAGTTAAATATAGGTTTCTCATACCATCTTGGGACGACAAAATTGTCCTTTTCCAGGGATGTAAAAATAATCTCGGAAAGATTGAATCACTTAAGATTATTATTAGGAGATGAACGTATATAACTTTGAAATATATTCTAGGCACTTCTCTTGCACTTCCAACAAGGATTTCTGCTTAGTCACTCGGTTGGTGCAGAGCTGTGCCAAGCATCAGTGCGGCCAATGAAACGTAAGAAGTCGGAATCTAAAGCTGGGACTCCACTAGAAGTGGCCACACGTCGAGACGTTGGCGGCGACGACGGTATAACAAGGGAAGACGTTGCTGCGGATCAAGGCGTGCTGCGACTTGAACGAAGCGAGTGCTAGGAGCGAGGCAGCTCGAATGGAGTCCCAGCTTAAGAGAGATTAAAAATTTCAAAAGCAAATGGTACTTACATCGAACACATAGGTGCCAATAGCTTGTTCCTCCTTCACAGTCGGCCTGTATGTCAGGCACTCGGTGAACAGCGGTTTATGGTTATCCTTTACCGCGAGTTTGGGGACCGCCACTGGTTGGAACTGAAACCGTGTTAGGCCATGCCTCTACGTCAATTTTGAGCTACATACTCACATTATCTACGAAATAATGAACTCGCCCAGTTCTTACAGAACCTTTGAATATAATTTGAAAAAAGAATACGGTTTGAATATAATTTGAAAAAAGGTACGGAACCACAGATGTAGAAGTGATTCTTATTCGGGCCACAAGGTCCACTAAAACTCTTAGTGACGTCACAACTGACAGTTGGCTAATTAACTTTATCGGCTAGTAGATGTGACATTATCGTTATCAAACTTCGAAAAAGTAAGTCAATTGTTGATCGACGTCATCAAGTATTTATTTTCTTTCTTTTTCTCTAGTTGGTGATTAATTCTGAGTGGTGTAATTAGTTTCTGGAACTTCGTTAGTAAGTTTGAATAAGTGGGACATAACTTGAATTATTGTTTGCCTAACGTTGTTATAAAAAAAACAATAATATAATTACTTTCACGTAACTTTTAGAAATAATACATTGTTCAGTAAGAAAAGGGCGAGAATAAATAAAAAAACAACTTTTGGACATTAATTATTTTGCATTGCATGCTGTCCATTTAAAAGATTACTAATCAAGCAAACATACAATTATGTTTTTTCTAAATTTAATTAATTATGTACAAATTAAATTAACAACTTTTTAAGTAAACATGCTATGACGTAACTGCATATTACATACCTACTTTCATAATTCACTTGTAAAGTATCAAATCTACTAAAATATAGGTACATATATTTTGTATAATAAAATACCAAATAGTGCAAGACTTAATATACATTGGTATCAATGAAATTAATTTACGAAGGTATAATTTTGTCCCGCACTGTAAATCAAAATGAAAAGTATAGACAACGATAAAATACAATACATTAAATACCTACTATAAATATTTAAAATAACTACACAGTACAGAAAAATATCATAATTAAATACCTGTATATTATGTTCCGGGAAGCGCTTAATTTGGATTAAAATATTGTGATAATTATTATAAGAAGTGGTTATAGGTACTTAATTACAGTGAAAATCACTTACGTTATTCCATGAGTGCTAAAAGCATGTTTATATTGCATTCGTACATAATAATATTTACTTTTGTACATTAAAATAATAATAATAGTCATGCAAAACATCTAAAGATTATTATAATATTCCATATTCAAATAAAAAAGCGTAAAAATAACACGAAACTCTATGGGGATTAAGCTTTTGGGGGCAGGGTGGTGATGGTGATAAATGAGTTCTCGTGGTTTTTTTATAAGGCTTTATACTCACGGAAGATGATGTGTGTATTGGCAGGTACCCGTCTAGATGTCTCGAATGCCTTAATCTTGTTACATGGTGTGACGTGTGTTCCCGGGCTGTGGAAATATAAATGAAAATTAGATTTTGTTTATTTTTGGGCAAAAGCATCCTTTTTTTTTGCTAATGGACTGTATAAATTGGAAGGGAGTGTCAACACTAAGGCTTGTTTTGAAACACGGTTATATTTTTTATCGTATTTATTTAGAATCGTAACATTGTACCTAATCCGGGGTGTAATGCTGGCACTTGAATAAATGAATGAATGAATAAATGACTAATGACTAATGACTTCACATATCGTATTTGTGTAAATAGTCACTTTATTTGGATAATACAAAATATACCCTATCACAATTAAAATAAAGTCGATTTTGTATTATCCAAATAGAGCGACTTTTGCACAAATACGTCCAGTGAAGTGCCAGCAAAAAAGACGCATCACAGCCCGATTAACATTGAGCAAAAATTATAATAATAATAAAAATAACAAAGTCTGACAAAAAAAAACAATATAGATTAAGAACAACGGATTAACTCACTCCGATTAACTTAATCCGTTGTTCTTAATCTATAATGAGTAACAATACTCACGTTTCGTTTAATGAAAAAAAAAACAATAATACTTAAAAGATGTTAGTACTTAACAATATATCTTTTGACCTATGTTAGTACTTATATACCTACACGATTTGTTTTAGTAACAATGTGATTTATGATCTGATCTGTGTTTGTACTTAAACACTACGACAGACAGTGTTGTTTTGATGAGATATCCCATTATGAGGCTCTCATCATGCCTGTCAGCCTTCAGGAGGCTTTTGACACTGCCACGCAATCTGGCGAGCAGAGACGCTCTTTTTAACCGACTTCAAAAAGGAGGAGGTTTTCAATTCGATTGGTATTTTTATTTATGTATGTACACCGATTACGCTGAGATTTTGATCCGATTGACGTGATTCTTCTTTATTTTGATGCGGATTAGTTGCCATTTTCTTCTGCATTACTTTTCGTTGTAGCGCTGAATGTTACGCACACATTAAAACTATACGTCCGATTTTGAAAATTAATGGAGGCTACATTATTCCTGAGAGGTCTTATGAATCCATAAGAACCCCGGACGAAAACGAAGTTATCAAAAGCAAGCTATACATTTATGGGTGAATTCCAATATAATTTTAATATTATGTTTAAGTTAAATTTAAAAAATATAATATCTTAATTGTAAAAGTTCCTAATCTATGTGATATTAGATAATAGAAACACACTGCAACATTATTAGTTTCAAGTTATCTTGCTGCGCCCTAACAGGGTCAAGTACTCACTAGTTTTAAGCGTAGCTTGTAAACTATTGGTGCCGATTCCCTTGTTCACTAACTAAATTAAAGTTAGGCATTTGGCATCTCTTACTACCAGGGAGCTGAAGAAAGAGACGGCGACAGACAATGACTAAGTTAGAGATGTCAAATTAGTTTTTCCCTTGAACTTTACAGTGTTTTTAATCAATACGTTCTGAAATGACAACTATAATGTATGAACATTTTAGATCAACTTAAATTGACAGCTCTTATTAAAATAATTATGTCTCTTTCTTGTTTTATTGGAAAAAAGAGATATAAATAGCTTAAAATTAATTTAGTTCGTGCACAACAGAATTGGCACCATTGTTATGTAATTGAGCATTAAATAAATAAATAATTCACTGTTCGCATCTATGGTTCGAATCGTACTATTGAAAATTATTAACCATATTCGTACACGAAATTGAAGGCGCGTCCGAAGCAGGTGTACTACATATCCTTATCTTATTCAGACCAATGAATCCGTATGTCTGGTCTATACGTCTGGTTCTGAATTAGACGTGGTTTACCAGACCACGATGCGGTCGTCAATATAATTGCTCATCCGAGAACGAAGCCCTTTCGTGTGCAGAACAAAGACGTATTGTTGATATCGATTGAATTCTGTGACATGATTGGTGATTATAACTGTGTTTTAATTGGTTTAGAACGTTTTTTTTTAAAATTTTTCATAGAATATAGTATTGTTCTGACAATAAAGTTAATAGCTTTTACCCGCAATTTCGTCCCGTTTTCCAATTTTTTTCATAATGAAATATAGCATTGAGAGATAACGTAGCTTGTTATTGGTGAAAGAATTTACAGATTTGGACCAGTAGTTCCAGAGAATAGCCCGAATACAAACTCAACTTTAATTTATAGTGTAGTGATAGTAATAATAAAATAGTCGTAGGTACAGGGAAAAGTGGAGGGAGTCAGATCGCGCGGCAGATCACCAATGCGATGGACTGACCAAGTGAAAGCCGCAGTAGGAAACCGCGTATCTGAATGCGCCAGACAGTCCGATAACAGGGAGAGATGGTGGGAGATCGTGCGGAGAGCTGTGTCCACCTGTACCACTGGAGTGGACGCCTCGACGTGACCACGACCGCTCTGCCAAGAGCGAAACGACAGAGTAGAAGAAGATAGTTAAAGACCTGTAATTTGCTGTTAGACTAATTTACTGTTCTTGGACTATTTTTTTTAGCTGTAACTGTAAGTCTTCTATAAATTAAATACATAAATTGGTATTTTGAATACTTGATGATCATTTTTTTGCCAAATACTTTCCAAATACTTGCCAAACACTTAAAACATTATGAAAAATAATAACGAAAAAGAAAGTTAAAATGTTTTATCTAGTTAGTGCCACATGTACACAGATGTGTATACTTATTTGAAGGAAAAAAAAATATAAAAGAACTTTGATTTACTAGAAGACTTTTTTCCTAGAATTATTTTCTTCAAAAGCATTTTTTTTAAACTTTAATGTTAGAAAAGCAGACGCTAGCAACACTAGTATGAAGACGGCAGCACATACATAATGCAACCAATTACTATGTTAAAATCTAAGAGCAACGCAACGCTTCCCACATACGACCAACATACATTAAGTTATCAAGCTTATCTCAGGTATAATATTACTTAGATACGCAGCCGTGTTTACATAACGATTACACATATATACGTTTATAAAGTAATGTATCCTAACATTAACAAGCAAACAGGACTGCTTCACTGAATATATTTGGTTTGAAATGTTGAGTTAAGCTTCATAAAAAATTAACTACAGAATGAACAAATTTTAATAAACATGTACCTGTATATTTTTCTTAACCATCAGAAAGGTTTCATATTTTGTTTCTCTGTTTTTTTTTTATATTTCGTAGAGATTTGATATTTTGTATTAGACGTATTTTATCAGCACATAATTATTATAAATAAAAGTCCTCCGATGAGAATCTTCTCTGCTAATCTCAGAATCTTCTGTACAGATTTTCACATCTAAGAAGGTTATAATTTATTACCAAAAAAATGGGATCCTTAAAAATTGCACGCGGACGAAGTTGCGGGAAAAGGCTAGTTATAGATAAATTGTCAACGCGAATGTCTGATTATTATTCGACCCTCGACAACAATTAATGATTTTATTTAACTATATTTACGTATCATTTAGATACTAATTAAAATAAGTCAGATAATAAATTACAAAAACTTTATGGGCCGATTTATTTTCCGACCAATCTAGTTTATTTAAACACCAAAAGTATTTACTTAAACGGAAAAGCATGTAATTATCGCTGGCGTGTCTAGCATAAATAAAAACCATCATGGCGGACAATTGGCGGCCATTTTCGGCTATTTATTGTTAAACCGATCGGATCCGAACCAAAGTGTCAGTTTGTCGACCAAAAATAAATGCTTGGGCATGTAAAATGTGCTTAAATTAAAAGGTATTGCAGTAAAAATATATTGCCGGGTATTTATAACAATTTTTATCATTCACTGCTATAATTACTTTGTGTTTATATTAGATTCGTATTAGGTTACAAATGGTTAATAATTAATTTACTTGACTAAGGTTGTCCTAATGATAGGTGATCAAATTACCAAAAGAATGACGGAGGCTTTTTCTGCTTTTGTTCTACTTTTTTCTCTCTTTATTTTTAGAGACTTATCTATTTAAGGCCAACCTAAGTTCAAACAATATCAAAAAAATATCTGGATGCAAACAGATACCTATAAACTTGTGATAAAATCTTTTTATTGAAGTTAACCGAAAATCGAATCAAAACATAAACAAAAGAACCAAAGCGTACAAATAAAAATCCCAATTAAGTTATTATTCAAAAATAAAACCACAAAAATTAACCCTCCAAACGCGACCGTACAAAACATAAGCACATATTAAAAACTAATTGCCGCAACGGGTTGCGTCCTAAAAAAAAACCCATTGACATCGTTTACTAAGCGTGCCCCATACTTGAATATTCAAATTGACTTCGTACAATAGACCTCACCTCCCTTAGATGACCTCCCTCTAGCCAAAGGAAGTCCAACAAAGGATCTCGGAGAAAAAAGGCTAAGTTCCGGTGTCAGTCGCACGCGATACACGTACCTACCTCCCTCCCTTTGAATGCGCACCACTACTGTCTTGTACCTACCTGAGGTTTTACCTAGTTTTATTTTTACGTTGAGTATAATAAATTTGTTTATTGTATTATGCTTTTTCCATTTTCTGTGTAAGTGCGAACGTATATTGTGTTGTAAAATACAGGAGTGGAAGCCTTTGTATCGTTTTCTGTTGTTGTATGTTCAGATTAATTGTTGAGAGTGCGTTTGAGTTGTTATGTTGGCTATATCGGGTTAAGTTCGAAAATTAACTTGATAACTAGCAAATGGGACGTTGAATCGTAATGTCATGTTTGTGAACGGGCGCCGTCAGTTGCGACTGGTCATCTCTTAGCTGCCACGGCTATTTGAAATGTATGTTGTTTGGTTTTTAATCTAGCCTTCTTTTGCACTTGTTCTTTGTATAGATTCAACATGAATGATAAAATTAATAAATATAAACTAGTAATATTGTTTAATTTTAAAGTGTTTATGGAATTTCTTGCTCATTCTTCTCCATAGGAACCTACAATTTGAAACAAGCAGCTTCAACTTTCTGAAGGACCAACTTCCTGACAATTCAAAAGCGACGGTTCTCTACATTTTATTTTCTTTCATCCCTCATTAGCAGCCTTACATTATCTAACACAAAGTTATTAATCATAACCATTAAAGCCCAGAACACATCATTCACATACCAAAAATGCCACACTTAACTATCTCGGGAACCAGCCTAATAAGGTTCATGTTACAAATACATTAATTATCGCCGAGTGTTGTACAATGGCCTTACGAATTGTTCCTACGGGAGGTCGCTTGTCCTATACGGGTTATATGGCCCTATATGGTCGCTATGGACCCACGTCGCATTTTCACGGTTAACTGTTTACGATCTCGAGTTTCGGGATGAATATTTAATACGTAAGCAAGTGATTGTGGAAGGCGGATGTAGGTGATAATTTTGCAGTAGCAAGGTACTTGTTTGCTGTATAGATTATGTATAAGGGATGGTGTATATTCCCTGAAGAGGGACCGGATTGCTGATTACAGAATTAGGTCCCAACTGGGGAGAGATTGTCGCTGTTTATTGGGGTACTCAAAACAGAGATATGACTCGTCGTATAGATAACTGAAAGTCTTTTGGCTGATCATCGAGAACTAAATAAGGCTTTTCGCCAACTCCTTCGACCTATTAGTATTTTTGCTTAAATTATTGTTTAAAGAGACAAATGTCCCACGACCTGATGGAAATAGATAGTAATGGCGACGCTTATCATGTCCTCTCACTATCTCGCTATACTGTGCGAGTGAATGAGCATGATACACTTCATTATTTAGCCGCCATTTTTAATTTCTTTCTTTCGTTGCCTATAACCGATTCTAACATCAATCTAGTTTTGATTAAAGGTACATAAGACTACACGAACAGACGGGGTCGCGGCGGCAGACCGAGAAGATGGACCCTGGATAGTTTCCTCAAGAAATATATCAAGATGAGGCATAACATCGGGAGAAATAGAACGAATGGGGGGAGACGTTTACCTAAAATTAGGAGAGAAACTTCTAGCAAAAATAAAAGAACACACATTTGAAATTTTACATATCACACAAAAAATCTCCCTACCAGAAAAGTAGATAATTCACAATTATTCGCCGATCAATCTAATGATATCAAAGATACGTAGTCACTACCAACACATCAATTTAAGCATTATTATCCTTTGAGTCGGTCCTCGCGTGTTCGCTCCCATTTATACGATAATACCTCCCCGGCTTATCTCAAGGTACCTTATAGATCCCCTAAGTATAAACTGGGTTACCCGTAAAATGTTAACAAAATAAAAGTTGTTTATTTCCGTTTTCTACTTTATATTATGTCGCCTTTGGTGATATCTTTGCCTGGCTTGATCGTTTGATACGGATAGTGTGAATATTTTAAGGTAAATAGTGTTTTGGTGTGGAGAATAGCCGATTAGTAGGTACGTTGCCCGTCACTATTTTCTTTTGCGGACGGTGACGGGGTGTTTACAGACACAAATCACACATGCACGAATGTATTTGGGACATTTCTTCTAAGCCATATTTTATGCAAATAAATACTTCGAAACCGCAGCTGAACCGTACCTACTGATTCTGAAAACGAAATCCTTAAACTACAATCACGAGTAGAATTCATTTTCGACAAAAAAATCCTTTTAAATACTTGTTTTATCTTTTCGTGTAGAAATAAATTAGCGTAGTCAACCGGCAGTCTACGGTTTCCTTAAATAAATCTAGGAGACTAATTTACGCCCTACCTCCCGTTTTAAAAAGAAAAGAAAAAAATACGAAGTCTCTTAATTTACTTCGTCAAAGCCTTCATCAATCAAGCTTCGGGCCAGCTTTAAATTGATCCGACATTTCCATCACTACTTTTTGTTCTGTATGATACACTAGTGATGGGAAATTAGTATGCAAGACTAATTATTTAGTCGATTTTAAAATGTATCGACTATTTTTCTAGTAATCTTTTTATGAATACAAAAAAAAAATTATAATTTTCTGTCATATATCAGTCATAAATTAATCGTAATTACTAATTTAATAATTAGTACCATTTTTATCCGAACAAAGATTGTTTTTTGCGTTACCTAAGGCGTAGACATATAAGTTTAGATTAGTTAGTGTCATATGTCACAAAACGGCGCGAATGAAGATGTTAACCAAAATTTATAGTCATGAATTACTAGAACATTCTGAGCAACTTAGGCAAGTAATGGTTGTCGGTACCTAACAGTATGTTGTACAATCATAATCATAAGTTAATGTCGTTACTTGTAAATGATTACCACCGGTCTCATTAAATCACTCTTTTACTAATAACTAATTGAGGTCACTGTCAAAATGTAAGATTTAGGTAAAAAATAAGTACAAGATTTTGGTAATAACTCACATTCCACCAGAGTACATCGATTAGTCAGTTTTATTGCCCGGGAAGACATAAAACTACATGATGCGTTAACGAAGGTAATAATTTACTACGTGAGAAACAACAAGAAGCATTTGTCGTTATAACTTATGAGCTGTTAGTTTAGTCGATTTTAGCCCTGAGATTCTCCGAGACTAAAATGTAGAGCGAGTATGTGTGTCTGTGTATGTGTGTATTAGTTTTTGGTACTTTTACGGCATCTACAACGTTACTTTGATCTTTTAAGCTAGTAGTCCTCAAATGAGAAAACCCAGTAGGTACTAAGATACATTCAATCAATGGTACTGTTCTTTGGTTTAGATAATGAAGTTGTGATAAACTAATAATTTCTTGACATAAATACAAACCATTAGGTAGGTATTGTAGCAAGACCTAAATATTTCCTTCCTTAATAACAATTACCGACATTTTATCCTACAAACCAAATTATTAAAGCATGATTACCTTCTCACTAACACGAAAACAAATCATGACACCATTTAGTAGATTTCCACACTCGATTAACATAATCGACTAAAGCTAAACGATCCCACCTCTAATTAAACCTATTAATTGTGTCTGGTTTATTTTACAGAGACTTTCGACTGCTGTTTTGACGTTTACACAATGGTCGCTTTTTGTCCATTAGAAATGGGCCAGAGAAGGTTTGTTGTGTGGGAACAAATTAATGGTCATGTAATTACGGTTTGTTAAGGGGAAGGCGGATTTTGACAGGGAAATTAAGGGGTGGTATTAAAAATTTAATGCTCTGAGGGGGTCCGTGATTTGTAGTGTATTGACGGTTTTCACGTTTATACAGAGACGTAGTTTTATTGACATAAGCAGTAGTGTCTTTCGGAAAACAGTAAAAAAAGAAAATGTAATATTCTGTAAACATTTTGTCTTTGTTAGGGGTCAGTACAGTACCACTGTACAATACTTAACACTATTAAATTATTATTATATTTACCCAGTAGGTACTGTCCCACTGCACGGCAAAAGCTTCCCTCCATTCCTTCCAAAGGTCTCGACTTAATTTCGCAATGTCTTGCCGCTACATAATACTTTTATTTATAGTATTGTAGATAAACACGAAAAACGTTTCTATTCGCGTCTGTTTCAAATATTCGTCAGACTATTTTTTAGTTACAGTACACTTAAGGCGACGATATACGCCGGCGACCTTGAGCGACCAGAGAATCGTATGCGCTGCGTCCAAATCTCTCAAATTTTAGTCGAAATTATAGTATTCTTTAACTTAAAAAAAGGCGTATACTAAAAGATAGATAACAAAATTGTCTGTAATATAGTAAAAGTTTCGTTTAATTATACCTGGTAGATTTTGTGTGATTGTCAATGTTTTGTCCGCGTCAGACACACTTTCACGAGTTAATTAAACTATTTAATATGAATATAATCAAAAATATTCACATACTAAATGATTAAGAGAATGTTCTAGTTTAACATATATTTTTTTTTGACGTGATTGTCAGTTTAACAAGAAAAACAAATATTTGTTCATATTTAGTTTCGAATAGCAATTTGATAATCGGGGTTGCACTGCACAAAACCACTGTTGTAGAGTATTTTTTTTATCTTTTACTTTTTACATTCAACACATTTTTTCATGTTCCCTTCCTTTGGGATCTCCGCTTCAGTTCTTATACAACTTAATGTTCCTTAATACTCTTTACAAAAGTACTCCGACTTTAAAACTTTTTCTCATAATTATTTTTATTATTTTCTCTGCATTTGCCAACCAACTGCATATCGAGGTTTTACGGATAACTTCAAAAGAAAAGCAAGGAACATAGGAATTCTATATTAATGCAAAAGAGCTTTAAACTCTTTGCATCAAGCACTTTAGACTGTAGCTTTATTTCTGTTTATTCCGTTTTGTAGTTTCTTTTAATAGCATATTTTCTGTTTCTCGTATTTTTTCATTAGCAAAGGTGAGCCATTGGGCTCGAATAGCACCACCCCATTCCTACCCCTGGGTGTCGTCGAAAGCGACAGAGGGATATTGACCAGAGGATGGGAAGCAGCGTCCTCCTGAGTAGGTACCATAACACCTACTGCGATTACGGCTGAACCCTGTTTGGGAGAGACCTAAGCCCAGCAGTGGGCGTCTAAAGGTTGAAAGCACATACACAAAATGTATTTTTGCCCTTTCTTTTTAATTTATTTAACTGGAACAGGTATTTTAAGTTGTCAAAGAAAAGAAATAAGTAGGTACTTAACAAAACTTTTTTTTAATACCTTGAAACCCGCCTGCCCGTACAATCATAATATCATCTTACATACATAAACAAACAGATCTGGAACAACTACCTGTAGGTCATATAAATATTTGATCCGTGCAAGAACCGAACACGTGACACGCAGCGCAGCATTCAATCGTTCAGCCACATTGCCATGCAGGCACTACACATAAATAAATATCTACCGAACACATTACCAACTTCTTCGGCAAAGGCGAACAATCGTAGAATCTCAAAATTCATCAAAGGAATGCCATAAATCAATACAGCTGAATCCTAACCTAGTTTACCTATCTTTAATTGGTCATCACATTATTCAACGTCAAAAGCCAGATATGTGGGAAAGCTACAAGATTGAATGGAATCACCTTTTCTTGCATTTAACTGTATGGAAGCGTTTCACAAAGGATACTGTTCAAATGTGTATCCCGATATTGGAAGCTTGGGGGCTCAGTATAATCATTGGATGGAGGGAATATGCGTGATTAGTAATGCTTTAGTACAGCGTCTATACAGTTTTAAGTCTTTGTAAGCTTGTTTACAGGTGTTCAATATTGTATCTTGAATCCAAAGCAATATCTATTGAGATATTGCTTTGGAATCACTGAAGAACCCAATGAAGAACTCAATGAATGAATGAATGAATGATAAACCAATGAAGTGTCAATACACTTCATTGGTTTATAGCTACATTTCAGCAGCTAAAAGAGGTTTTAAAAAATACATACGAATCACACGACCAAAACTGAATAAATGAAATAAGATTACCTATTATTTCAACGGCACAGTTAGGGCAGTTGGGATTGAGCGAATGGCCGCTGCATTACGTGTGGCGGGGCGATTCCCGCGAGAAAAAATATTTGTATTGTTAACAGGTAATTAGTTATTGCGGGACAGGTTGTTTGTGTTTTTAAACGCACACACGATACAGAAGAAATACTAGTTAAAAAAATAAATAAAATATTAGTTACAAAACAACAATTAGTAATATTTATTATACACGTACACGGTACGGTGATACTCTAAGAAAGAAATAACATTTTTACTTACTATATTAATTGATATTTGCACAAAAATAGCGTGATTTCGACACATTTCCGCGTTTTTATCGTTCATCACTATAATTTTTATTACGTACTATTAATGTCGAATAATTTTAGGGATTGGACCAATTTATTTTTGCAAATAACTTAATAAAGCTTTTGTGTTATAGATTTTGTAGTTTTTTTATGTTATTGCATGACAAACAAGCTGACACGGCCCACTTGATGTTTAGTGACATACATATACTGCCCTAAACCTAAAGGCGCTATTTTTAAGATACGCCTTTTTAGTTATTCCATTCAATAGCTGTAATTTTTCCATATAATGATACCTAACCCAAATAGCTCTATCTAACTTGCAACATTTGAGAGTTTGGCAGCATATCGGTAGATTTTATTAAAGCTGAGTCCTATTGAAATATAAATAACTTACAACATTTTTCCTTAAATTATTAAGAAATTGGCGGCATATCGAGCGATTTTCTCGAAACTTACTCGCTTTTTGGCTTATCAGGGCCAGTATATACATCTGCAATACCAGAGGCCTTGCAAATGCGTTGCCAGCCCAAAGACAAACTTCAAATATCTCATGTGTTGTAATTACATCGCCAAACTGGAACACAGCAACACTGCTATACGACAAAATAGGTATGATAGTAGCACTACTCTGGACCAGCTCCCCCACAAAGAACTTTCTAGTACTATGACTAGGTTTTCAACCGACTTCAAAAAAGAAGGAGGTTCTCAATAATTCGACTGTATGTTGTTGTTTTCTTTTTGTTTATTTGTTACGCGATTTGTCCGGCAAATGTGAATCGATTTTGAAAATTCGTATGCCTCAGGGGTGGGCCCATATAAATTTACTCGAAATTAATTCAGCACTTTTTGAAAAATCAACAAAATCCCAAAAATATCTACATAGACGACGTTTTAGTTTCTTCAATCTTTGGAGTACCTCTGTTTTAACTGTGTTGCCTGTTCTTAATGGATTTGGATGATAAGAAGGTACTAAAAAGAGATAAATAAAAAGCTTTTTTACAAAAGGCAACCGCCTTCAAAGTCTAAAAAGTGATAAATAACTTTAACACTGTACACACATGACTAGATTTGGAAGTCGGTGGCAATTAAAGACAACAAACAGAACAAAGCCGCCTACTTCCAAATGTAAAGTCATGTGTGTACTGTGCTAATGTTATTTTTCACTTTTTAGACTTTGAAGGCGGTTGTCTTTTATAAAAAAAAAGCTTTTTTACAGTAGTTTGCATATGAGTGTCATTGGCTATTACGCGTTGTCTTAACTTAACTGTATTTTCCCACTACAGGGCAAAGGCCTCTCTACTCTCCTGCCACTTCTTCTTCTCTGTCAAAAGCTATTTAGAACCAGTCTTTGTCAAAAGAGTCCAGAGCATCCCGCCAACACAAAAACTCGAAATTTTTTTAAGGTGAAACCTCCGCAGCTTAGGCAGCAATGCGATGACATTCGAGAGGCTAGCATCTTGATGTTTGTTGCTAAGCCTGAAATAAACCAGTATAGCAAATCGCAGCTTTCTTTTTGTCAACTTGCACCGAATGCCTAGTAAGAAGGTAAATATTTAAAACCAAATAACTAAATCATTAAAACATTTGTAAGTACTTATATACTACTACTACTTATGTACTTAACAACCTTACTGCGATCCTCAAGACGCCTGCCAAGCGTGGGGATTATGGCAACGCCCCCCATTTATGGGGAAGGCCTTTGTTCAACAGTGGACGTCTTCAGGCTGATGATGATGATGAAGTACTCATATTAATCTATACTGATAGCTATAATCTCTGTTGTTTTAACGCGCTAATCTACGGACCTACTAGTGCGATTCTACAAAAATATTTGCTAATACAGTTATCCCTAAGCGCTATTGGTTGTATTTTAGGATTATCAGAAAGTTAGGGATCCAAATTCATGTCAACGAAGTCGCAGGACTCGCACGGTCACGAAGGCAGTAGCTAATTTGAAATAAAAATCTAGATATAAAATACTAAACAGTCGTGGAAAAAGAAAAAATAATTAACATTCCTTTACTAGTAAAATAGGGTTACTTACATATAATTTGATAAATTGTACAGATATTTCCTTAATAATTAC
Organism: Charanyca ferruginea; assembly: GCA_947361185.1. NCBI lineage: Eukaryota > Metazoa > Arthropoda > Insecta > Lepidoptera > Noctuidae > Charanyca > Charanyca ferruginea. The sequence continues at coordinate 13,334,155 of OX376077.1, read as the reverse complement.
CCACGATTTATCAAAGTACATTACATAACACAGAAGTTCACATCTACGAAGAATGGCTTGCATGCAAGTAGGTACATGTCTGAGGTTGGGGTTCCCACGTACCCCACGCTTCGCTGCCTATAAAGGGTCATGGGCATTTAAACTTGCACCACTTTCGTCCCAGTGAAAGTTAGTTAATTATTTTCAACCAAAAAGTTTCACATTTCGCTCTAGTTTCGTATTCAAGCTTCATTTGAAGGGTTAAGTAATATTTGTTAAACAAAATGAAAGTTTTGTAGTAGAATTAAAATGTAATTTGTATTTTGATTAAAAAGTAAGCACCTACCTAGGTTATTAATTATTTTGGTTTTGTTTTGCGTTTCATCGGGTTGGAAAACATTTTTAATTTTGTTTTTTTATGAAAATGTTTTAATTATTTGGTACAGAAAGCAAGCTCCCGCTTATTTTAAAGAAAGCTTACCGCGATTAAACCGAATTTTCTAAATTTTTCTTTAGTCAAAAAACTTACTCAAAACTGCCACAATAAATCTGAAAACAGACCAGGCCCACTATCTCCAAACCGATTAGTTTTACAAAGAAACAAGCGACAGGAACAAATAACCGTCTAACTGCCATTCAAACATTTAAAAGCTTAACTAATAAGGGGTTAACGACCGGATAACTGATCGCCCTTCAGTTAATATTAAACTGTCTCGTAAATAACCGGAACTCATTTCGTTGTGATTTGACGAAGATTTAGTTTTAGGTGAATGAGATTTATAGAGTAGGTGTGACTGAAGATGATATATGCCTTTGGATTATGTTAAACTAAAAGCTTACTTATATAGCTGTATAAGTTAATTATTTCTAGTACAATTTATTAACAGTCTGCTCCTCTGTGTATGTGAGTTTGTAAACGTATCTAAGTACAATACAGATGAAATTTATAGAAATCTTTAAAAAAAGTAGGCATTGCTTATCTATATTTAAAAAAGATATAAAAATCATAGATTTAAATTTAGTTTACTTGTGTTTAGTTTTAGTTTTTTAGGAGAATAGAGGCCTGTGTCACATTAGAGAACATTACGACAGTCAGATTATAATTAAGTTGAACGAAAACATGATGATAGAGCATGGATTTGGAGCAACAGTCTGAAATCACAGACACGCAGTGGGCCATAAGGGTATTCAAAGCTCGTCCTAAATTTGTATGAGAAAAGATCTTTGCCCCGCGGCGGGACAGATATAATTAAAACAATACAAATCGTTCTATAAATATTGTAAGGAAGCTAGCAACCTTTGTGACCTTTGTCCTTTATTGAAGGCAGAGGTCAGAGGTTGTTTTCATGCGGAAGACTTCGGTCAGAGATTAAATCCAACATCGGATGATTAGAAAGCTATACAAGACTATACTAAAAGTTTGACTAATTGTACCCGTGGCTTTACTCGAAAATGTTTTGTTTTTGGGGTAGGTACCAGGGCCTCGGGCCTAATTGCCCCAGATGCTGTAGACATACTTATAAGTATTGCCGCTCAGATTATGAAACAAAAGGCAGATAGACCCCGCGGAACTTCACTGAGAGTGAAGCCAAAAAAGCAAATACAAATTCAAAAGCGAATACTTACCTACAATCTCATGATTGTATTCGTTTTTGAATTTGTATTTGTATTTATATTTGTTTCTCTTTTTTTAATGATGCAGCGTTTCGTGCGAAGCGCGTGTGAAGCGCGTTGTAGGTATTCGCTTTTGAATTTGTATTTGCTTTTTTGGCATCTCAGTATTCCGCGTGGTCTATCTGCCTTTTGTTTCATAATCTGAGTAACGCCGCTTGTGGAAACTATTCTAATGCCCTATTACTTGTAACAAAAAAGAATAGTTTAATATAGCCTTTAAATTGAATTTAGTAGGTGTCTTCGTTTAGCTTAGTTCATTATCTACCTCTAAACCCTAACTTATCTAAGCAACTTAGCGAAATAAACAGAATGTCGTAACAAGTTAGATATAATTCAAGTAAAAGCGCGTTCAGACGAGGTTCCTAACCCAATTAACGTATCGCGACAAGTCTGTGTTCAAACAATTTCTGTCAGAAATAATTGGATGTAAGACTAGTTATGACTGAATTTGCGAGCCAGTAATATTTTTACTTATATTCTAAACAATTCCGTATGGTGTCGGACGTAAAGAATAGCACCAACCCATGTCTTCCCGTGGGTGTCGTAAGAGGCGACTAAGGGACTCACCAGAGAATGGGCAGCAGCGTTCTCTATGCCTTTGTAACAACCATACTGCGATCGCCAACCCGCCTGCCAAGCGTGGCGATTATGGCAACACCCCCCCATTTCTTGGTGGAGGCCTATGTCCAGCAGTGGACGTCTTTCGGCTGAAATGATGATGATGATGAAACAATCCAAGATTTTGATTTGAAATAATATTGGTTAGAGTAAAGTTAATAGGAGTAGGTACCTACTGGTTTCGTTATTATTTATGACAAAATATTGTTGTAACTTGAAATTAAAGGCGTTGTGTAAGAACTATTTTAGTATGACGTTTTCATTCAACTTTATTGGAAGCAATAGAAAGGTTTTAAATCTAAATAGTTAGTGCACAGAGTAAGAACTCAATTAAAACCATTCATTCTGACCATGACTTGCTCCGGCTTTCGGTATCTCGGGTCGTTTGTCCATGGGTAAGACAGCTCGACTGACCAATGATCGACCATTATGAATTTAGCAGATTACGAACTTTTAGCAAAATGACAATGGGATCGTGTTGGAATGACGAAATTATAAAAATAGCAGACTTGGCCCCCAGTTGCCAAACACCACGGATTACAATTAATATTATTAATGAGTCCTAAAAAGTTCCTGTCTATTTTCAAAATTTCAGATATTGTACGGGCATGAGCCTATACATATAATGTTAGTTGATGTAATGTTGAATAAAATAAATGTTAATGTCCATGATAATGTTTATTAAATAAAAAAAAACTAAAATTTTAGAAAAAGTTATAATAAAAATGTTTAATGTTGCGCGAGCTCGATATTAAACCGAAGACTGACGTACTTGCGTACGTGACGGTGTTACATGTTCTTAATTAACAGAATTTGCAGTATTTATAACTAGGCCAAAGTACAATGTGCAGGATCTTAGTCTAATAGGTATACATCAGTTTTAACATCTTCCAGGTTGGCGTAAAACATAAACAAACCTGTCTCATCGAAGTTACTAAAGAACCTTCCCGGCCAGTCCGATACCTATCGGTTATTTACAAGACATCTCTGCTCCCCGCTTTACTCAAAACCTTTGCCATCAATAAAAATACCTCTACAGTTCACAAAAGCTGCAGACTTCCTTGCAGTCTACTATAATTGGCGATGTAAAGAAGATTAATAGCACTCCAGTTAATGATAATGGAAACAAAGCGAACGAGCCTCCGAAACGCGGGAATTTCAATTCGCACTGTTTTAATTAAACGCCTGAAGCCTTAGTACATTTCGGTACAGCGCTGGCCAAAGAAATGTGCACAGTGAATTAACTGAATGAGCAATTTTTCACATAAACTTGTGTTAAGTAATTTCTGAAGGTCAAAATTCTAAGAATTAAGTTGAAATAAACAGAAGTTTTAATTAAATACTGTTTGATATAGTAACCCGAAGAATTTTGGTTAATGTGAGTACTCGTTAAACAAAGTTTGAGGGGGCATTCGATATCAAGTTGCGGTTGTTTTGTGGAAGGGAACTAGGTAGTTATGTGCTAGTTTGTAATTGTGAAGTAGATTTGTATTATCTATTACTGGTTTTGAAGTGAGAAAACAAAAAAGTTTATAAATACTTTTTTTTTGTTTGGATGCCTATTTAAATAGGCAGTACAGTACAGAAGGAATCAAAAAGATACAGAATTCTCGTCGCTAATAAACATTTAACTAAGCTTAAAAGACAGAGCCTGTTAAATGAGTATAATAAAGAAAATGATAGCTGATGCTTGTACTCCGGTCGTGTATCAATGCGGTTTTCAAACAATACATAGTTTAAATTTACGACTGCTATCCTGAATGATATCAATCTTTAATGGCCGAACACAATCCTTAGGCAGCAGTACAAAAATATAAATTGTCTTGGGTTGTCAAGCAATGATTGTACATAAATATTTTGATACAAGTGGGAAAGTGGGTGAATCATATTATATAGGAGAAGGAAAACATGAAAAACAGATGTCTACAAAATGGCGATTACAATACTAACGATAATGGGTATCAAAAACAATTTTATCATGTTAACAAAAAAAAGTTTCTAATAATTTCACAGAATAAACGTCTTTGCTATATAAAAAAAGAAAAAAATGTAAAAAGTGAATAAAAATAATCCATTATAGCTTTTAACATTAACAATATTTTCCATCAGCTTTCGTAGTCAAATCAAAAATAATAACTACAACGCCTAAACGAAGTAAAATTAAAGGTTTAGGTTTTTTTGCACGGACTTGTAAATACTTAATTGTAATGAGAAAATAAACCCGTTGATATTGAAAGTCTAATAAGGTTTCTACATATGTTAAATTTTTTTTAATGAGATTTTTTTGTGATTGTTTTTTTTTTTGGCAACAATAATTGATAACTTTGAACTAGAGCTCAAACTAGCCGAGTACTTACGGTACCGGAACAATGTATGTATTTCTCGTGGTGTTCTATTAATCGCCGGAGGTTCTTAGAATTAAACACGGCAAAACAATTTAGCACTTCTAAATTATCGAAAGAGCACGCCGGTCACTGACGGCGCCAGGTCAAACAAAACCGTTCCATATACAAATAAGATTAACGTTCTAAATACGAAAAGCTTCTCGAACGAATCCAGAGTGTTTAGACGAAACATTTAGTCACTGGTTTCGACCAGTATGCCGTATGCATGCAACCTTTAGCTATGAAAATAGCTTACACATTAAACAAAGTAAATTAAAAAGCAACAAAATCTTTCTACAAGTAAAACATGCTAATCTCTGTTGGACAATGGATACCTCGAAAAGCTCATTAAATCTGACCCTTACACCTATAATTCCAACAAACATATCCTGAAAATTAATCCTTTCTAACGAACCTATCTGTTTGTTTGGGCATTCTACACAAATTCGACGAACACGCGTAATCTCCTCAACTAATGATCGACAATCAAAAAGCTTAAATTTTACTGTGTTGAAGATCGAGAATACGATTGCCTAATATTTTGGTTATGTATTGGCGACCTGACCGGGCTTCGCATGGGCCTATAGCCTTCCTCGACAAATGGACTATCCAACACAAAAAGATTTTTTCAATTCGAACCAGTAGATTCTCAGATTAGCGCGTTCAACCAAACAAACAAACTCTTCAGCTTTATAATATTAGTATAGATAGTATAAGATTATGAAGGTTTCCCAACAGTTTCTGTCTTAGATATAAAACATAATTTTATTCAGTTTCGAAATTATACAGTCACCAATTTCAGGTCAGGTTTTCTTAATTTGAAAAAACCCACATAGGGTGAGAACTCACTAGCTTAATTTAGTACGCCTATTTCTGCGGAGACGGCAGTGTGAACTCCGCGTATAAATAACAGAGTCAGCGAACGACCTAAATAATGAAGCATAAAATGAACATCGGGTATGCTCATACATGAGCACGTCGCGTTCGACAGAATGTGCTCTTACACACTAAAACCACTCGGAGAATGCTCACTCACATTCGCGGGAATCCTCTATTGTTTTCGCCGTATGTCTGGCACACCTAGTTTATTCTGTACGAACACAACACAGCCGTATTATGAATCTTTCACGTTGTTATTTTTATGTACGTATATAAAATTGGACGTAAAATTCTAGTCACGTCCTTGTCTCTGTACAGAGTCAATCATTGTTTTATTAGGTACGCGTTTCTGCGATACAAGGGCCCAAAACAATGTATGTGTGCCAAGTTTTTATAAGACCCCTCTTTAACGATATGGCCCTGTTTACCGGGTGTCATATCGTTCTTTTTAACCGCATTTGGAAGGGGGAGGTTATTGTTGTACTGAGTAAATACGATATGAGGTGGCGAGTGGCAATGGCAACCTTTGTAATGTAATGTTATTCGATTATATTCAACCGTGAACTTGCCAAAAGTGTTTGATTGCTGGATTTACATTCGTGCTCAGGTGTAAGGCCGCTAAAGGGTTTTTTTTTTACTTCTAGTTTGTTGCTAACCCATTATGAATGTATTATGTGGAGATGACGATACGCCAAAAAATAAAAGCACTAGTAATACTAGTTCATAAATTTGACACTTAAGTAGTGTTAACTAGTAACTTAAATCAAAATATTCATATGAACCTGTACCAGCTAATTCCCTAACTTATACAGTCATGCGCATCTATAATAATAGTTGTAGGATATTTTTTTAAATAACCCTGTGTTAGTAACGGAGTTACATTTTTGTCGCAAGTGGACCTAAGAAATACAAAAAAATACCTTGTCTATAGAAGACAGATCGATCGGTCAAAGGTTAAGCTACGCTTGCCGCGGTCGGTCTGTGGATGGGTGACCATCCATTTCATACAGAGTTCCCTCCGTGCCTCGGAAAACACGTAAAGCTGTTGGTTCCAGGCGATATCCCTGGTCCCGGTTGTCATTTGTAGATCTTTGGCAGTCGTTATGGTTGCCAGAAACTCTGACAACCAGTCTTACCATGGGGTATCGTGTTACCCAGTAACTGGGTTGTGGAGGTCCGATAGGCAGTCACTCCATGTAAAACACTGGTATTCAGCTGCATCCGATTAGACTGGAAGCCGAATACAACATAGTTGGAAAAGACTAGGCAGATCATCATCTGCCTTGCATATAGAAGAAGGCGCCAAACACTCCTGACCAACTAACTGAAAATATTTTTCATTGCTTTTTTTTTGTGCCTGAATTTAAATAGAAAACTGAAGTATTCCACGCACTTTTTTCTTATATACTTACCGGTTTATCCACAAACCTTGGTAAATGCAATGCAAATGCTCGCACAAATGTGGACAATAATGAACTTCTGCCAACAAAAATAATTCTCGAAGAAAGAAACTTTTTTATATCTAATGGAATTCATTTACAAACTGGCCTGGTGCCAGATCGCGTATTTCTATTACCTACACTTTTCTATTACTCGTAAGTTCGAAGTAGTATCTACATCTACACTTAAGTAGTTTACTAAAGTAATCTGTGTTGAACTCTGCATAGGTACTATTCTGACAATAACAGGGAGAACATTTTCTCACACTAAATAAATAATAAAAGATGGCGAATAATTTGATTGGATGAGTAAAATAAAAGTATCTACTTATTAACATAACAGCAGATAAACCTTCTCTTTCAATTGAAAAGGAGAATAGATATAATACTTAACTAGCTTTTGCCTGCGACGACGTCGGCGTCGCAGCATCGTGAGCGTGAATATATTATTATTTAGGGACCCGACAGACGTTGTCAAAGTCAAAGTCGAAGCATTTATTTCAATTAAACCATTTACAGGCACCTTTGAATTGTCAAGGAGTCGGTCAGTTAGTCAGAAAGTTGAAGCTAGTTGCTCGTTCCAAAACGTAGGTAGGTCTCTATGGAGAAGAACGAGCAAGAAACTCCACGGACACTCTTTTAAAATCAGGTTTTTACACAATACTGCTTACATTATTCTTGTTGCTTCTATATGTGAAAACAATGAAGGTAATCTAGAAATACAAAATATAAAAAATAATCAAGATAAAAACCACGGCAGTTAAGAGTCGACCAATCTCTACTGACAGCGCCCGTTCACGAACATGACGCGTGAATCAGCACCATTCAGCTCAACCATTTTGGAGGGAACTGTCCTGTCCCTATCTACCTACTTACCTGTCTATTTACCTACCCTACCTACCCTAACTACCCTACATACCCTACCTACCCTACATACCTTACATAACCTACCTACTCTACATACTCTACCTACCCTACCTACCCTACCTACCCTACCTACCCTACCTACCCTACCTACCCTACCTACCCTACCTACCCTACCTACCCTACCTACCCTACCTACCCTACCTACCCTACCTACACCAATTGCGCCAATCCTACAAAAATTGAAGAAACTAAATACGTCATCTATGTATAGATTTTTGATGAAGAAATAATTACGTGATTTATGTATTTTTTTTTTAATGTTCCGCGCAATTTCTTCTGTTTTCTTTCATATTCTTGTTCTCATTACAACAAAAAAAGAATTAGCGAAATTAGTCCAGCCGTTCACGTGTAATGCTGTAACCAAGGGAAATAGGGATTAATTTTGATATTTATAGATTTCATTTTTTTTTAACCACTCAATAGCACTCAGTATAAGGTAGCTTCCAATTGGTAAAAGAATTTTCAGAATCAGAAAAGTAATTCCGGAGATTAGATTTTAATTCGAATCCCGCCCAGGGTAAACATTTGTGTAATAAGCACTTGTGTTTACCCTGTGTCTGGTTGTTGTTTATATATATAGGTATACGTATTTATTTAAATGTATTTGTGTATGTATATCAGCTGTCTGACACCCATAGTACTGGGTCTTCCTAGTTTGGGTTCATGGCCGTGTGTAAAATGTCCCCACTTAATATTATTATAAACTACCACGAATAAGTTTTCCGTCTAAAAAACTTAAAGTCCTCCTAATATACTTCAGTACGTACTAAGTAAAAACAAAAACACATTTCTTAACTCAAAAACAACTGTACACTCAACCCTTCAAATACGTCAGACATTTATAAACCAGAGCTTACACGATCAAGTTTAAAAAAGTCCCGGACAAGCTAAGAAAACAAACTTCAGTGAAAAAAATAAATACAGAAACTGTGAGTTGTTTAGTTAGAGGGTTAGTTGATGACGAAACGGTGCCGAGAGATAAATGGGACGACTTTACTGTTTAAGTACTGTAGTAGTGTTAAAAGAGACGCGGTTAATTTTAACTGTGATCTTTTTGACAGGTGACGGATGAAGGAACGAGTGATAACACATGATCACTTAATAAAAAAAATGGCTGACTTGATTTAGGGCTGTATCAACGGACAACAGAGTACGACAAGTCTTCGGGACTAATAAATTTTATCAAAATGTGCAGGGCAAATGCTACTTATCTTATAGAGAAGGCACGAGCAGTGATCACCACGCTGCTTAAGCGGCGGATTAGCAATTTCAGACTTATATCGAAAGTCAAGTCGCTTATCGCGATACGAAACATACAGTTGTGGTTAAAGACTTTATTCTCATAAAGAAATTCACACACAACTGAGAACAGACTACATTCTAAGGGCGGGTTGCTTCAACTAACCATTATTGCCCGGTAATAGTCAAAAATGGCGTTAACTATTGTCAAAACAAAAAATGGGTTGTTTCACAAAATCATACGTCAAAAAGTTACTATTACCATAACCGACCAGTCATCGTAATTTTGTGTTGTCAAACAGCTATTTTAAACATCAAAATATTATGGAATCTCTTTTTGAATAACTTTAACTGACGGATTTTTATGTCATGAAACAACCCGTTACATTTAACGTACGTTAAACATCATCAGTCATAGTAACTTTTTAACCGTCCGTATGTAACGTTAACCGACTGTTTGAAACAACCCGCCCTTAGTAATTAATCATACATTCGATATTCAGACTTTGCAATTATGATTTAAAACAGTTTTATGTTAAAAAAAGTAGTAGACTGATTTACTTACTGATCTAAAGGGTATGCCGACAAAATTACAATTTGTAAAACTGCACAAAACTACCCGCTCGGAGCGTAAAGAGTGGGGTTCCGATGTCACAACACAGGTAAATTGTAGTAGTATTATATTGTTGTCTCCAAAAGCATTATTAAACTTGTGACTAGTTAATTCGGTAAGATGGTTTCAAGTACGTATTTTCTTAGTTTTGTTTTAAATATGTTGAACGAATTTGCACTCTATGTCCTCAGGCAAATTTATTATTTACATTTTTACTCCCTCAATGTCAAGGTTCTTTTACCTTGGGTGGTTCGCACTCTGTTACGTTACCAAAGAATTAACTAATCACATAATTATCCAAAACAAATCGCCAAATAAACTGACTAAACAAGAAAACGAAGAATTATCCAAGTAACGATACAATCTTATTCCTCCAGTAACAATAAAAGCAAGTTCCAAGTTGGCATACTTACAAATCTATGACATAACTTCAGCAAGCTTATCCCAGACTTGAACACAGTAAGTACTAAATATTATCATACTAACTATTTGTACAGGCAGGCAACAATCTCTGGTATTTCTCAAATGAGACGGGAAATATCTAGCCGTCAGAAATTGTATTGAGTCAGGTTCCAGATCTTCACCTGAATATGAAACATTTAGTTATTAAATTGCAATATTAATTTGTTGAAAATTGTAATATGACAGATGACGATGTTACCTATAGTGGAAGAAATAAACATAATAGAGGAGAGCATCAAAATGGTTAATATAATTAATGATGAGGTTGGTGGAAATCTTAATGAAAAACACAATCAAATATGGGAGCTAATCTAAGATAAGAATTAGTTTGGTGCGGAAGAGAGATTGTGGCAAAAGTCTGAAGAGGCCTTATATCCAGCAGTGGACTAGGATAGGCTGTTTTGACTATTTAATGGTCGTTTTTGGTAATGGCTTATTTCTCACAAAAAGAAAAATACTTTTATAGAATCAAAACATGACACTCAGACTGGGATAAATAGATGTTACTTAGCAATATGCTGTATCCCTGTCACTGTCGCGCAACTGTCAAACTACAAGTGAAAGGTAGAGATGAGAACATTAGCCCAAGCAAAATATGCTTAGTAATGTATATAGGGTGACTGGTAATTAGTGTACGATACTTAAACACGTGATTGTGTTCATGATAACAAACAACTTTCCCGGAGAAATAAGTGTTTTTTGTACTGGTTCACTTTAGGTCAGAAGCGTGCGCGCGCGTGAATTTCATACGACTGTTCTGTTATTGTGATAAAAGTGTACCAGTACAAAAAACATTTTTTCTTTGGGAAAGTTGTTTGTTATCATGAACACAATCACGTGTTTAAGTATCGTACACTAATTACCAGTCACCCTATATTTATATTGTGGTTAGTTTTTAGACCACCTGCGCAAACATCACCTCTCTATACATATCATCATACTATACCATCTTGGAAAAATATACGGCAGCCAGCGTTTATGTTATTTCTTACCAATATTCTAGTACTACTTCATAAAAAACAGGAGCCTATCTACATATATAGGAAAGAATTGAACAGGTGAGGCTTTTGAGAAAGTCATAAATAAAATCATGAAATAAGATTGGATGCCAGATGTTTTAGAGTCAAGAGTGCAGTTGAGTACTGGCATCTGGCCCTGGCATCTTGAGAAACTGTCGATCGAACGTTTAGAGGAGGTCCGATTTTAAATTGTGATTAGTTTGAATTTTAAAGTTTGGTTGTTTTTAGACAAAGCGTTTTTTCGATGTTTGGGTCTGTTTTAGTAACTCTGGAAAGGCTATGTCTACGCGATTTAACCCGAACTTATTTGAAGGTAGTGACACTAGGTCTAATTTATTGATTTATCCTTTATCCTTTTGCTTGCATATTTAATCCACCTTGCAGTTGTGTTATTAGAAATTTAGAATTATTTTAGTTTTCCCAACCTAACTAGCCCTCGGCTATGAATTTGACATGTTCTGTATTGTCTATATCAAGTTTTTATTTGTAATTTACTGACAATACATTACCTTTCTTTATTATATCTTGTAACTTCTAAATCTTTGTTAGCTCTACACATTGAACCACCTGTCTTAAGCGGCGACATGTCGCGCGCATTGCAAAATCTCCGCCATTTTTTTTTGTGTTGTTTACATCGAGACTACTTATTTATGGAGTAAGAGTATTATCGCAAAGTTTTTATAGAACACTCGCAAAATACCTGTTTCTATTGCATCTTTCATTTTGTGCTACGCAAATTAGCAAAAAACTATGACATTCTATCTTGTAGAAACCCGGATTTCACTCTATCTTAAGTCTTAGTTATTAACAGATACCTTAACTATTTTACGCCATCGCCATTAATATTCATACCGTAATTAACATCCTGAACTTCGCTATCATTTAAATGGACCTTAATTAACTCAACTCAACTAAGACCACTTAAACTTTAGAAACCTCTTCTTAAACTCCAAGAGCTTCAAAGGCGTAATCCGTACGTCCCTCCAACCATGTATACATCGCAACTAATGCAGGCTACGCTTTTGGGACACAATGTGTGGCTGCTTCCTTGGACGTGCACTTATTGTTTAAAGTCGCTCATATGGCTCTAGTAGATTAGACGTTGATACTCTTGTCTTAGAACAATAGGTCTATTCTGAGGACCTATTCTGCCTAGTGTTTGATATCGTATCGAGTAGCGTTCAGGTGTTGTAGGAGAATCGCCTTGAGGCGACTAGATCGGGTAACCAAGGGATTCACTGGAGCGATATTCACTGAAGTGATATAAGCTTTAGATACGATGGAAGGTTAGATTAAGACAAGCATGAGTATATCTGTATCTTACGTAGGTACTAATGACAATAATATTCTAACTATTTTAGCGATGTCATGTCTGAATCTGACCTCTTTTAACGAGCACGACTTGTTACATCGTTCTAACATTGTACCGCAGATTCAACATGAATGATGTAACCTAAAGTAGATAATATGTATATTATTGACTACGCGATGTCCGCGGCTTCGCCCGCTTGACCAATTATATACTAAAACCTTCCTCTTGAATCACTCTATCAATTAAAAAACCCGTATCTAAATCCGTTGCGCGGTTTTAAAGATCTAAGTATACATAGGGACAGACAAACGTGGCGGGGCACTTTGTTTTATTATATATAGTGACTTTAAAAGAGTGTTCATGGAGTTTCTTGCTCGTTCTTCTCCATAGAAACCTACCATTAGGAAGGAGCAACTAACATCATTTTTCTGACTGACAATTCAAAAGTACCTGTAAATGGTTTATTTAAAATAAATGGTTTTGAGTTTGTTTAAGTTTTGATATTATATCGTTTTTTAACAATTTTACTGACCATAGTGATTATGTAACCGCGGTTCCTCCTTGAGTTTTCTAAATCCATGCTTTTAATGGATTAAGAAGACCACATCTAACAGTGAACCTGACATTCCAATCTCTATGATAGTTAATTTCACCTCCGGCATACAATGGGCCATCCCTTACCCTCACGCATAGCCCGTATAAGGCGTCGGGATTAAGCGAAAAGGATTGGCATAAGCGCCCTGTCCTGTCTGCAAATAACAAGAAACTGCGTCCTTTGGCTTAGCGGCGCTTATAACAATTTCACCTTTAACCGTTTTCCATGGCACTAATTAGGATTATAACATAAGTAATTTTTTTTCTGAAAAGGTGGGCCAGGGTTGTTAAGTACATCTACCTACATAATTATGACCAGTTGTCTACATTCTCAGCCTATATTCTATTTTATTCCCAGAATTGTAAAACAGGCCTTCCGTCTATGACTGGGTTTCTCAAAATGGGGTCCACGGACCACTTAGGGGTCTGTTACATGCTTATCAGGGGCCCGCCATAGGTCAGTTAACTCAGAAAATATTTATTAGGAAATTGTGTAGTTAACTCAGCATTTCTCGGCCAAACCACGAACACGAAATAAGGCTTGTTTTCTTTTCCTAAACTATTCTTTGGCAGGGATCCGTGGAATTGTTTAAATAGTGAAAGTGGTCCGTGACTACAAAAAGTTTAAGAAACAAACCCACCCCAACCCCCACCCTGGCCCAACCCTGGTCCTGGAGAAGGAGAGACGGAGCAATGTTCACTTCATTATCATCATCATCATCATCATCATGTCAACCTTTAGACGCCCACTGCTGGACATAGGTCACCCCCAAGGGGGGTCCTGCCGTAATCGCCATGCTTGGCCGATGCATGTTGGCGATCGCAGTAGGTGTTATGGTACTCAGAAGGACGCTGCTACCCATCCTCTGGTCAATATCCCTCTGTCGCCTTCTACGACACCCACGGGTAGAAATGGGGTGGTACTATTCGCGACCGGCACCACACGGCGCAATATTCACTTACCGGGCACAAATTCAAATTTCTAAACTAAGAATTAAATTAGGCCTAATGATACATCAGTTACATAATCCCTAATTATCACCTCACATACGTTTAACAGATTTTCCTTTTCCTAACGATGGGATACTTATTATGAAGACGATTTTTAACCCTCTGGGGGTTAAAAATCGTCTTCATAATGATTGTTCTTGGAACCTGAATAGTGTAAAAAGATAAAAGGAATCGTGAACGATTCCTGCAGACGCTTATTGGATTAATTGGAATCCTGAAAGGTGTAGTTATGGAACTATTATCCGTATCAATTACGATTTCTTTTTTATATGACTCTTAGCAACTTTTCTGCTGAATTTCGCTCTGGAATTAGTTGAAAGAAGCCTAGGCCCCTAGAATGATCGCAGTTTTTGAAGTATCTGACTGCATATTGTGATATTAACCGCTACTGCTGTCCTGTGAGGACCTCGTTTTAGTCCTGGCTAGGCAAGAAGTTATTGTCATTGAGTTTGACTAATCCTTCAAATCCTTTTTTTTTTTTACTAGCCTAAAAGTAGCCTATGTCCTTCCCTAGGGTTCAAGCTATTTTCATTAGACTCATCGGTTTCATTGTGAAAGCGTAACAGGCAAAGTTACTTTCGCATTTATAATATTAGTATGGAAGTATAAATTAGGAAATTCTCTGAGTAGCATTCCGGATTCTGTAATTCTGCCCATTGACTGGCAATTAAGTCGCCACCAGGGTTAATCACAGGTACCTGGCGAAACGTTTGTGTAGGTATACCTATGCACAACAAAATATCACGATTGAATTTTCCAGTAATCATGAACCTCTCGTTGTATGGACAGCCGCCAAATCCGAGGTCAGTTTAAAATGGAGTTTAGCTTGATATGCTGTCATGATATACCAGACTCTGTCTACCTTATGTCTACCACTTCGTTAATTTATGTTAATGAATCCTTGAATTAGCATAGTTAATACACTTTTGGACACATCTATTGGCCCACCTTAGAGTTTAGGTTTCGATGGCCCCTACCGAAATATGATTGCTAGATTGAACAAAAACTGTTGATGCAGTTTTAAACCTGATACATTTTACCATCTTTTTCGATCGTATTGTTTTAAATTTGAATTCAGAATACCATACGACATGGAGCTACGCCTAACAAGTCGGATATGCGCCTTGTTAAAGGCAATTGATTTTTGAATAAAAAACATGTTTTATCAAATAAAGGTTTAATTTAATAACGCGTGTTGCCTCCATGGGCATCCACCACAGCTCTCATACGATTAGGCATAGAGTTTATCAACCGCTCTATGAAATTTTGAGGGATCTTCTCCCATTCCTCTTCTATGGCAGTTTTCAACTCCTGCATCGTCTGGGCAACTGGCTGACGAGCCCTAACACGTCTTTTTAGCTCTTCCCACATGTGCTCAATGGGGTTCATGTCTGGGCTTCTGGCTGGCCAGTCCATAACTGTGATGTTCACATCCCGAAGATATTCCCTGACGATGCCGGCCGCATGGGCTCTTGCATTATCATGCATAAAAAGGAAATTTGGGCCCACATAGTCCGCGTATGGTATCACGTGAGGTTCTAAGCACTCACGAATGTACCTTTCAGCATTTAATGTTGGCAGCCGTGGTCCTGTAACAACCTCAAGTTGAGTTTTGCCGCTCGCGGATATACCGCCCCAGACAGTCCATGAGCCACCCCCATAAGCAACCCTCTCTTCAAAGCAGCATTGTGCGAATTGTGTTGCCATGTAACACAATTTTAGACTCATCAGAAAAGAGTACACGGCTCCAATCTTGCTGTGTCCAATTTAAATGACTGCGTGCGAAATGAAGGCGCACTGTTCGGTGGGCTCGCGTTAGTTTGGGCCCATTAGCTGGCTTGTGTGGTACCATATCGCGTTCTTTTAACCTTCTCCGAACAGTTCGAGCGCTCACAGATACTCCGTGGAAGTCGCGAAGTTGGTTTTGTATCTCAATGGAGGTAAGGTGACGATTTCTCAAGCTGGTCGTCACGATGAATCGATCCTGCCTTTCAGTTGTGACCCGAGATCGTGGCCTTCCTTGGCGACGAACAAAGCCGCCAGTCTCTAGGTACCTCCGATAAACATTTCGGACCGCAGATCGACTTAAATTAACTTGAGCACTCACGTTTCTTTGGCTGTGTCCGGCCTGAATAAGTGCCACAGCTTGGGCGGCGACTTCAGGTGAAGTATCCATAGATTATTGATAGAACCTCACCTAATGTTAAGAATAAGTAATGTTTGTTGCAAAACCAAAGATATCAATCACTTTTTCAAGAATTAAATCCAAGTAAACCAATAAAACCAAGTTTTCTTAGTATCCGATTGTTTGATATCAACAAACAGGCTCCAAATTGTCTTTTGTTTCTTTAAATTCTGTGTTCGAAATTCAAAAAAAGACTATTTAATGAAATTGTGAATGTGCCAGGTTCAAAACTGCATAAAAACTTTTTGCTCGACCTAATATAAAATTTTAGCTAGGACCAAACGAAACTGAAAATACAAGGTGGGCCAATAGATGTGTCCAGAAGTGTATTTACGTTTATCTCCGATACTCAGTAATCTGAAGTGAATGTTTACAGTTTCTCTATGGTATGGAATAGGTATCTGTCTACGAACTATTTCTAACATTCTCAAATTCTCGGGAGATAAATATTTTGTTATCCCACTTATGAATTATTAGTGCGAAAGTATGTAATTATGTTTGTTACCTTCGCATAACTGCTGAAAGAATTTTGAACAAAAAATAGACTATAATCATGATTAGGACTTGCTCGCTCTATTCAAATGCAATTCGACCCCTGGGCCATTCACCCAGCTTCTAATAATGACTCCCGAATGAATTTCGGTTTCGGTCGTGTGGTGTCGGCCGCGAAAAGCACCACCTCATTTCTACCCGTGGGTGTCGTAGAAGGTGCCAGAGGAATGTTGAACAGAGGATGGGCAGCAGCGTCCTTTTGAGTACCATAACACCTACTGCGACCGCCAACATGCATCGGCCAAGCATGGCGATCACTTAGTCCCCTATGGGGGAGACCTATGCCCAGCAGTAGGCGTGTAAAGGTTGACATGATGATGATGATGAATTACGGTTACAGCGGCCAATCAAAGTTCAGACTAGCTAAGTGCCCAGGAGATATTATAGTGCACAAGTGTGTGAGCAAACACAAGTGCACTTTACTCTTCCCTCACACTAATAGACCGATGAGACGGCAATCCGACATGACCGGTGAGACATCAGGCGCAGGATCAATGGTTTACGTGGTTTCTGAGAAGTTTGGTGGGTGTTACACCGCTAACTTGCAAACTTCGGATTACTGCTGAGTAAGTTCTTAATGGTAAAACCCAATAACACTTTGCCCGACCTTGGAATCGACCCCGTCGAAGTAGTCGCGCTGGCGACTACGAACCCAACGGAGCAGTCGACCAGCTTCTACCAATTCCCTGCGATACATGCGTGGCAGGGGTACACGCTTAGGCAGGAGTGTGGTTTTAGCTGGTAAGAGTCCGACATTACCCAGGCTGGTTCAATTATGAGACAGTGAGGGTCCATGAAGATTTACCACACCTGCCACAACAAAAACACAGCTTCTACCAACCATCCAGAAACACTCACAGATAATCATACACATCGATATGATACACTACGTCTACAACATTTCATTATAATAATACTAGCGACCCGACCCAGCTTCGCATGGGCCTACAGCCTTTCTCGGTAAATGGACTATCCACCACAAAAATAATTTTTCAATTCGAACCAGTAGATCCTGAGATTAGCGCGTTCAACCAAACAGACAAACAAACTCTTCAGCTTTATAATATTAGTATAGACTAGCTGACCCGACAGACGTTGTCCTGTCCCGATCTACCGAACATTTGGATGGGGGATGAAAAGGGGGGAAAAAGGGGGATGAAAAATAGATGTTGGCCGATTCTCAGACCTACCCAATATGTACACAAAATTTCATCAGAATCGGTCAAGCCGTTTCGGAGGAGTACGGGAACGAAAACTGTGACACGAGAATTTTATATATTAGATATAAGTATAGATTATCAACTAGCGGGCCTGGCAGACGTTGTCTTGCCACCCGACTATAGCGTCACCTGCCGGGTCCAATTGTGAATCTAAACCATTCTCGAATCCATTGGAACACACAAGCCGTTTAGAAGGAGTTCACTTTCATACACACGCACAGAAGATTTTTATATACACGATTTACCGAATTTCTGAAGCTTATTCAATTATTCGTTACCTATTCAATTTTATAGAAAATTATTTCAATTGTTCTCTATTTTCGCTGTTATGTACTAAACAGAAAAGCTTATGAAATGTTTCGAACAATTGTACCTATTAATTATGTATTACGAAATTGGTTGGCTAAGTAGGTATAATAAATTATTCTTGTAATGTTAATTACTTCAATTTAAAGTCAGTCAACTGTCGTCTATTGTTATAATAAGGTTTTAATTTAGTCAAAATGACTAATCCACGGTTTTTCGAACGAAAGCCAAATACAAACTAATGTGAGAAATTGTCGAAAGCGCATAAGCTGCTGTAATTGGTAAAGAATCTTAATTGCAACTTGATTTAACTTAATTTCTAATGTACCAGAATTCGTACTACTTGTCAGGGCTTGGATACCGGTATATTTTTCAAATAGTTCCGTCTTAATTACCTAAGAAACCGTTTCGGTTACGTTCGAACGGAACGTTATTTAAAACGTTTTTGAATGTTCTCGATTAATATAACGTTTTTAACCGTTTTTGATCGGAATAAATGATATTTTGAAATGAAAACATACCCTACCTAACTTAACAAAGTTCATGCTTGTCGCCGCACACTATGTGCAGCAGTGCAGCTGCGTCCTGCGGAATAAACCAGTTTTTGAAAACGTTCTCATTATTTCTCATTTCGTTTTCGTTCCGAACAAAATGTTGTACAAAGAACGGTTAGAAACGTTTTAAAAACGTTATTTTAAATAACGTTTCCGAGCCCTGCTACTTGTAATTAATTTGAAAATCTCTGAATGTGTACCCGTCGATTTTTTAACACACAATGGTCACGAAAATTATGACCCAAGTTTTTCAATCAGTGCGTTACCACTACAATATGCTTTTAAACACCAATGTGTACTAAGCTTAGCAAGCCTGGCTCGTGACGTCATCAAAGAATTCCTATTTCTTTTATAAAATATACCTATAAATGTTTATATACAAGCCATTAGTGTTGACCTGAGGACTGGTCCATTAGCTTTATTACCAACAGCATTCCATTGAGATGCATCATCCTTGACTCATGCATACCTGTAACAAAGAATACCTTTATTAATATCGAGATAAAACGATCTTGACTGCTCTGTCAAGCACAACAGACTGCTAAGCGTGGATTCCAAGTCAAAGTCATAGCATTTATTTCAATTAAACCATTTAGAGGCACTTTTGAATTGTCAAGGAGTCGGTCAGTTAGTCAGAAAGTTGAAGATAGTTGCTCGTTTCAAACCGTAGGTAGGTCTCTATGGAGAAAAACAGGCAATAAACTCTACAGACAATCTTTTAAATCAAGTTTTTACAAAATACTGGTTACATGAATCTTGTTCTTCCATATGTGAAAACAATGAAGGTAATCTAGCAATACAAAACATAAAAAAGAATCATGATGAAAGCACACCCGCGACACTCCATAGAAATTAAACGATATAACTGCCTACACTACTACTAAAATAACAGACTGTACAAATATGTGCGTGTGTGCAAAAACACACGCACGTATTTGTACAGTTTGTACAGTAGAAGGTAGAAAGTAAGGGATATTGACTAAAGGATGGGCAGCAGCGTGCTTATGAGTACCATAACACCTACTGCGATCGCCAACATGCAACGGCCAAGCATGGCGATTACGGCTAAACCCCCGTTTGGGAGACCTATGCCCAGCAGTGGGCGTCTAAAGGTTGATATGATGATGATGATGATGTGCAAAAACGCAGTTCCCAGAACAGTCGTTCGACTCGGGTAGAGGTGAGGAACGGTTTCAGAGGGAGGCGGAGCGAATCGCTACTGTACGGTAGTAATAAAATTCATACTGTGATAAAAGGTCGGGCAAGGGGCTTTTCCATTAGGAATTTCTTAATAGTGGAGTTTGAAAGTTGGTGGTGCGATAGTTCCGTGCTTTGGAAAGCACGTAAAGCCATTGGTCCTGCGCCTGATCTCTCTTCGGTCGTGTCAGATTGCCATCCTATCAGACTATGACGACGATGACAGTCATACTGTTGAATAATGAAGTATCATCAGTGGTGGAAAAACAATGAACTTGTGGGGTGGGGGGTTTTTCTATCCCTAGACCAATCAGTGTGAATTGAGTTTTTGAATTAGGAATTTCTCAGTAGTAGCCAGGATGTGACTATTTTTAAAGCTCTTATATTAGGTACATGGAAGCGTGCTTGCATTCTTTTCTGTCTCAAAAAGGCCTTAATTTGTTTTATTGTCGCTGATTTGAGATTGCCAATAAATTGAGGACGTTTTTAAATAAGAGAATTGGCCTACTGTTCATACACCTCTGCCTTTCGCATCGGAAATTACAAGCGTGATGTTTTATGTATTAATTTGTCGCGTATTTGATCATGATAACGACCTTATGAAGTAATTAGTGTATACTAGGACAATTAGTAAGTAAACGACAGAGGGCATTGAACTTGTGATACACACAGTAAATAATAGTATTTAAATATAATATCGACCTGAAATTTCTAAGCAGGGTAAGTTCTATTGCGCATTAATAATATTAAATTATGGCGCCGAAACACAGCTTCTCACAGGTTAGTAATACAATATTTCAAATGGTGTTCTATTTTGTTTACATTTAAATATGTCTGAAAAAAAATATTTCAATTACAGGATTTGTTCGATAGTTTCATAATATTCTTATGAACTAGTATTACCAGTATTTTCATTAATTGGCGTAACTTCATCCCCACCTAGTATATTATTAACCACAAAAAAATGGACATTCGTAAGAAAATTTACACGAGATGCGGGCAAAAATAAGTTTAAAATAAATCAGTAAGCAGTTGAGCTAAAGTTACTCGAGTTGGTCTAAAAATAAGGACTGCCTTTGTAAGTTTCTTCTTATTTTGTTTGTTTTATTCAAGATTAGAACGGATGTTTATTTTTCTGTTATTACTGGCCAATTTTAAGGTAATTGTTGAGTATTATTTCAGTTTCCTTTCCTGCGAAGTAATAATGTAATGTTGGTTCCTTACGCTGAATCTCTGACCACCATGCTTGACTCGTACGAACTTGTCACCAACCATTATTTTTGTTCATGTAAAAAAACTACCTATGTTAAATACAGAAAACGTACCTACTGTTTAACATTATTAATAAGTTTTTAAAGTTGGCAATACCTACACGTTGTTTCTAAGCAAGTGTCACGTAGGTACATGACATTGGTGACAAGTGACAGTCTGTGCGCGGGAAAATTTTCGTAGATTTTAAGTTGACAAGTAACGACCTGTCTTTTTCCTTTTCCTGTTTTTTTTTCTCTTCGGTATCAAAATGGAATACCTACAAGCTCTAAGAGGAAGTATTTTTATTTGCAAAGTCCTGGATATAAATTCCAAACACTTACCGATATCAAAATATTGTCATTTGTTTTATGACTAGATTTCAGATCATTTGCTAATATGATTTATTATTAAGTATTTTATTTTTAATAACAAAGAAGAAAATGCCCCAAACTTGCGTAAGTCATTTCCTTCCAATGCTTAGATCGAGAAACATCAACATCTCGTCAATTCTCTGTAGGTGTATTCAGTGGGTGTCGATGAAAATACCTTGTCAAGCACATTTCCCCTTATATTGAGTACGATAAGTTAGAAAGATGTCATGAAACAAGTAGGCGTACATAAATGTTACAAGATAACAAGAATATAAAATTTTGCTAGATTGGAAAAGCTACTTGTGCTGATTGCTTCCAAATTTGATAATGTGTGCCAATTTGAACTGATTTGGCTTAAATTATTATTCAAAATTTGATTTGATTCAGCACTAACATAAGTAAGCTGTTAATGTCAAAAAACTGAAAAAAAAAACATGGAAAGAAATAACTTACCAACATCAGAAAACCAAACATTTCTGTGTGTTGGCCCCTGTTATTTATTTCGTTGTTCGTCCGCAGTCCAAACAAAAGCGTAGCGGAATAACAAAATCTTCTGTTAAACGTCAGATGACTACGCAGTTGTCAGTCAAAAACAGAACTTGCCTCTCATTTTCATAATTCCAATTAATAATAGCGATTATCACAAAGAAACTTCGAAAGATGCCTTGGTGCTTCCATAGCATCAATATTGTGCTTATAAATCTTCGAAAGGCGACGACCAATTTCAATTTGAAATTTAGTTCGAATTAAGTAACCCCTTTGTTAATGGAACACGTGAATTATTCATTTTTCGGCCGATCTTATTTAAAATAAATAAGAAATGTTCCTTGACAAAACTAAGTTATCAATTCTTTGATCGAAATTGAGGCGTATCATCTGTGTCATTAACAAAGGAATGGAAATTATAAATGAATAACATCTTGCAGCGTTTTTATAACGAGGCGACAGTTGCTAATTTATTCATATAGCAATTATGTACAAAGATTTTGAACACGCAAATATAGGCCGATGGCAAAGCAAGTAGCGTGGTCCGTCCCTTCAGCGAGGATAATTATAACGCTCTCTGCTTCTAAAATATTCATGTGAACTACAGCCTAAATACAGAGACAAAGAGGCACGAATATCGCGCAGAAAATGATCAAAACCAAATCGCTTGGTTACTAAGCTACCCAATCCATAAGCCCTAATAAAAATAGGACCATGCCAGGTGGTGATTCCATTATTGTCCAAACCTGACCGAAAACGACAGGTGTTTTCAACCGACACATGCACTCATCCGATCTTTTGGATTCGAGCCTATCGAGCAGATGGTCGGATGCAAACCGCTTTATTTTTGTTCAACGTTTTTTTTGTGTTATTTATGGGAAGCTGTGTTTATGGTTGAAGGTGAAGTTATGTGCGAATTCTATTTTGCTGTAGCACCGTTTTCCCTTTTCTGTGATATGTTGCTAAAACAGAAAAATCATGTAGGATTTATTAGCATAGAGCAACTATTCAAAAACTAAAATATCTAAAAAAAAACATGTTTACAAAGTAGATCGTATGACAAGGGAGCAAAATAATATTTTTACGGCGAGGGCGCTATTTTGAATCCAGAGCGAAGCGAAGGATCCTAGAATAGAAAAGGGAAAAATATTTTTGCTCTCGAGTCATATACCTACTCTACTTTTCATCTCCTCCTAGGAGAAAATAAATAAGAGACACTTTTAAGTAAAGAATTCGACGTAGAACGAATGTTTTTTTTGCAAAATACAATAAAGTCCGTACCGATTACAGGGAAGTAAATCGCGCGCTTTTGTTTTTTTTTTAGTTATGGCGCCTCTCCGCGCCTTATATTACCACCACCAACACTTAAAGGCAGTAATTTATACAATTTGCGTTCGATTTCAATGAACGATTCATGTTCCAAATTCAAATCTCATTACTGCCCGCTAAAAAGTCTAGTGGAGGAAACAGCTACTTTGCTCCCGCATATAGAGGAACAAAACTTTTAAAACCGAAGGGATAAAACATATTTTTCTGAATACATTTTACAAGTGCAGTCAAATAAAATGGCACCCAAGAAATACACGTTTTTTTTTAAGAACTTTATCGAACATTTCCCGTCTTTCCGACGTTATTGAACGACAACAATCTACTTATACGAAATCGGAACGCGATCTTAAAAACTGCTCTATGTGACTTGGCAGATAATTTTATTGAATTTCAAATCGAACTGGATTGCAGCTTCAAGCATATCGTCACGTATTATTGTAATGGGCCTTATGGCGAGGGGATAGAGTTCATTTTGTGAGTTCAAGGATAGTGAGTCAGCATAATAAAAATCTGGCCTGGTTTTTACGGTTATGCATCAGGATTGGAGCGGTAAAAGGTCACGCTTAGTAAAATCAGACGCATCTCCGGTGTTAAAGTGTGAAATTATTTTGTGAACTCAAAGGTCGGTTTAAAGAATGATTTTCTTTGTCGTGATTTAAATGATAGCTCCAATTTTTAACTAATTCTAGTGTAACACGGACTAAATGGGTCGTAATTTATTTTTTGACACAACTGTCACGATAGTCTTTACTTTTGTAAGCCGTAACAAAGGCCGAATAACATTAAAATAATGAATGTATTTTTTTTATTTTTTTTGTCCTTTGCCGAATTTCAGACAAGCCTACGTTTAGATAATTATGTGTGGGTTGACGATAAGTAAATACACTTACGATTTGATACTCAGAACACAGGCAATTGGATTGACAATGAAACCTATTAATAAAACAGCAACAGTATTCCATATTTATTAACTGTTTAAAAGTTCAAAATCCTACTTTTGTAAACAGCTTAGTAACTAACGTCTTCATCGTCTACCATTAGTAGCTTCACAGCCCCTATAAAATTGAACCCACCAAGATAAAATTCGAACAAATTTCACTACAATTCACAATGGACTTTAAAATTAGCACACACAGAACAGAACCGGTTCACCCAAATACAGATAATCCGATTCCATTTCAACATTAAATAGACCGTCTGAATCACCCTTTACAAACGGACTGTATCAATTAAGTACCGATGGTGTAAATGTGAAATGTAAATACGTGTATCTGCGAAGTGGGTTACTGCGTTTGGCCGGCAGTGTACCGTTATAGGAAGTGGTATTTTTGGCTGCGTGAAGGATGATGTGTCGATGTATGTTTTTCGATAGGTCATCTTTTTGAGCGATATGTGTAGTCTAGTGTTATTTTATTTTTACAGGGGTGCGATGTGAAGAGGTTCCTATGTAAGTGACTATAATATTTTAGCCTGTCAGTTTTGTCATAGAATAACTATTACTTTAAAGAAGCGACACTCACACCCCACCATCGATTTGATGTCTCGCGCAACGCAGCAGTAGACCTAGCAGGACTGCCGTGTCTTGATTGGCAGACGCGAAGCGTTTACGAACAGGTCAGGTATTGTTGTAATAGCAGTAAGAAGTAATGTGAATTTATCATAGAATTCATTCATAGTCGGTCGAGTGGTGTTGTCAATATGAGCC
Source organism: Charanyca ferruginea (assembly GCA_947361185.1). Classification (NCBI taxonomy): domain Eukaryota; kingdom Metazoa; phylum Arthropoda; class Insecta; order Lepidoptera; family Noctuidae; genus Charanyca; species Charanyca ferruginea. The sequence goes on along the minus strand of OX376077.1, from coordinate 13,308,849 downwards.
GGTTTTCTTCAAGCACACAAAAAAGCAAAAACGTGCCCTCGGCACCAAGCTACGAATTATGTATAAAAGTCTGTCATGTAGTCGTGAAGTGACCGTGGCGTGCTGGGCACACTTTGGTTTGTCATCTATACATGACTTTGGCCGTCAAAAATTTAAACAATTTAATAAAGATTGTGTTATCAAGTTCAACTAACTTGTCTCATATATATGCAGAAATTTTCGAAAGACAGTAATAGACTTTAATAGATGTCGATAAGCAGATAAACTAATTTAAAACGGCCTTTAATATCGACAAGAAGGTCAATTCTACTAATTAAAAACACTCAATCTTCTTTCTCAGAGTTTCACTCCTTGAGAAAGGTGGCCGTATGCCATCGAAACTAGTCGGACGAACCCGGCTACACAGTGAGTTATCCGGTTTTCTCAATCTATAATGTGTAACAATATTCACATTCCGTTTAATGTTAAATCAAATGTGAAAATCATGTGAGAAATATAGATAAATAGGGGCGTTTTTTGACGTATTTATGGTGAGTTGCACAAAACCAACATTAGTTTAACGAAGACTTTAAATTGATGCTGTCACATTCTTTTTGCTACAAAATGTAAGGAATGGCATGAATTTAAAGTCTCCGTTAAAGTAATATTGGTTTTGTGCAACTCAACATAAGAACGATATTTGAATATGAACGTTCCTAAAAGTTAGTACAATTACCCCCAAGATCGATGAGGCTAGGTATAATACCATCTACTACAGCCTAGGTAGCTTTTAAACTAAGTTAACCCAAAAGTTATTCCACAGTATTCTGGACACAACATCTAAAGTAGGATTACTTACCCAAGATTTACTTTTAAAGAAACCCAACAAACCTCGAACTTCTATTAATAACTACCCTCAAACCGCCAAACTAATGTGCTTATGTAAGACGGGTTTACAATAGTGTGGGTCGGGTTAATGTCACGCGGTACAGTCCACACCCTTGGCTATTGTCCCTTCTGAATAATGCCGTCCAGTGTACTCCTGACCTTACAAATACATATAAGGCAAAAGGTGAAGCCGACAGACATTGAGAGACATACAATGGCGTTTGTTATTTGTGGTTGGGGGATTTTGTGGTGTACAAAAGGGGTTTTAGGAATAATTCTTGATTAAGCTTAAATTTTGGTTATATATTTTAGTTTAGTTCTGAAAAAATGGTACCTACTCCCAACCTCTCAATTATCACCATCATGTTTTTATTTTATTCAATTTGAACAATAAACAGCTACAATATACAGTTTACATCATATCAGCCTATTGCCAATGCCGTCCACTGCTGAACGTAGACCTCCCTAGAGATCCGTCTTGGGCAGCCCACATACTTACGCTGCCAGCCGCCTTCTTCAAATGGTCGGTCCATTGTGCAATGATTAAATATAATTGTCTATCCACCAATAAACATCCAAAATCATTGGTTATAATAGTTTCAAACAAATCAGCGTTCATCATGTCAACCTTAAGATGCCCACAGAGGCGGGTTCAGCCGTGCTTGGCCGATGCATGTTGGCGATCGCAGTAGGTGTTATGGTACTCAGATGGACGCTGCTGCCCGTCCTCTGGTCCATATCCCTCTGCTCTGTCGCCTTTTACGAGACCCACGGGTGGAAATTGAGTGGTGCTATTCGCGGCCGGCACCACACGGGAGAAATCAGCTAAAAGGGACCTTACGCTCAAGTGTGACGGTTAATTTGGTTTTACAGGATAATGCTAAAAAGACTAACATAATTTACTTGGCAGTTTTCTGTGGGTCTTAACTTCAGTCAATTTTTAAGTTTCAAGATTCTAATCGTAATTTTCTCTGCCTTCAAATTTACTGCTACATCACCAAGCTCCAACCACTTTAAGGCAAAAAGTTTAAACTTTTTCACCAGCATGTTCCCAACAAATCTAGCTCCTACAAACTTCTGCAGACCTAACACGTTGCAAGTTGCAATCCAAAGTATACAGATTGTATTGCTCTAACTTTTAAACCCACAAGTTGGTCGAATCTAGGTCAAATGCTGGTTGTAAATTGGTCCAACTAACCAACTTTATTGGTCGAAGTGTGAACAAAAAGTGTGGTTCATGACCTAGAGCGGTACTTTACCTGAGCTGTCTGTAGTTTTGCAGTAGTAAGTTGAAAACTTGATTAATACAGTGTTGAGTGGAAGAACAGGTCCATACCTGTTCGTTTGAATAGGACCCTCCTATTTAAACGAACAGGATATTATTATAGGATATACCTATTAGATATTGATAGTAGGTTAAGTGATGATAGGAGGAAGGGGAGATAGTGGTGGAGTATAAGTTTGGCTGTTTGGCTGCAAGGTTGGAACTTGGAACCTTTTGGCTGACTTGAGGAGGATGAATGTTGATTAGTGTAATATGAATTTCTGTATTTTTAAGGAAATCACAATCTCAATTTGTCAAAATTACCTCTAATTTACCTACACTTTTGAGATTAATAGTCGCAGAGTTGAGATTTAGACTAAACTTTGACCAATATGACGAAGACCAATATGACGGTCATTCCTACTACATACTATTGAAAAACACACATTTTGATAATAGAAAGGAAACTTGGACATGAGAAAGTTTTAACCCTGTCAAATAAAAAATACACGTACGAGCAGAGTCACTGACTCAACTAGTAACAAGCAAGTACTCTATATAACTTTATATGTAATAAATTATTACCTATCAGCATCACTATAAAATATTTATGCAATGATTTATAAGGGACATGACTGACTGTTGGCAGTTAGCCAAACAAAATATTGTAGCTCATGAATTAAACAAAACATATTTTATTAATAAATAAAATTGTGAAACATGATTTTCCCTCCAGCTCCGTTCGAAACATAGGAATATTGATGTATTTTATTTAAAAATATTATATTCTTACATTCACAAGTGATTTATATATTTGATGTTGTCTATGGTCAGAGCACTCAGCAAACTTCTAGAATGAATTCAAATGGTAGAAGATAGTTTTTATATTATGACAGAAGGCTGTCAGACCCAAGCTCGGCTCAGAGCTGCGGTCATGTAATTCATCTTACCTCTCGCTAATTATCTAATATAGTCTTCTGAAAGTTGTTAATACGTTTAACTTATAGTATAGAGCCCTCCCGGTTCTTACAGTACCTCGATCATTCGCTACCTATCTAGTAGGTATAGGTAGGGGTCTAGGTATTTACTGTTTAAATTATGTTATAGTACCTATAGTACTGTCTTTTTACTAAAATAGGGTCAGATTATGAAACAAAAGGCAGATAGAACGCGCGGAACACTGAGAGGGAAGCCAAAAAAGCAAATACAAATCCAAAAGCGAATACCTACAATCTCGTGATTGTATTCGCTTTTGATTTTGTTTTTATATTTTTATTTGTTTTTTTTTTTTAACGATGCAGCATTTCGTGCTATACTGACTCGTATCAGTACAGCACGAAGCACGTTGTAGGTATTCGCTTGTAATTTAGTCTCAGTGTTCCGCGCGGTCTATCTGCCTTTTGTTTCATAATCTGAGAAAATAGGAAGCATCTTAAATGTTGGTGCTGCACTCTAAAAGGTCCTGTATGTGCATGAATTCAAATGTAGCTTGGAAACTCGTATAACGTTTGGAACTCCAGTGTTTGCACTCCTATCTGCAAGGTTTACTTCAGAAATTCCCTTTCCCCTAGGCGAAAAGTCTTAAACTTAATAGGGCCTATTACATAGGTTAAGATTTTTATCTTCTTTTCACTATCTTACAGAAGGTTTACAGACTAATAAAACAAGAATATCCTTACATAGTAGATATAAAATACCGCAATCGCCGAAATGTCTGTACACGCATAACTTTCGAATGTCTGAACCAAATCAAAAACAGCGACGACGATCTATTCCAATACTGTAATGTTATGAATGTGTTCAAAAAAGTTAAATTTTTTACCCTTGCTGAGGTCACTAGGCCCGAGCTGCTGACCGAAAAAACAAGACCTGACTTTTTGAGACCTATTACACCCAAAAATAAATACGTTCTACCAAAAACCAACAATGTGTACGGGATGAGGGTTGTAGAATATTTAGTACCTTACTTTCTTGATAAACTTCCAGAAGACCTACAAAGTTTATACAAAATAAGTTCGAAAAGTTATAAGTACAAATCTAAACGTTTCTTTACACAAAAGTTTACTCAATTGTCATGTGTAATCATTATATTATTTAAACCATCACTTGTAAAAATCAAATGAACGGCTCGCCAGCACAGATAAACCCTGAGAGGTTTCCGTTGTATGGCAATAATACCATCTGTAATATAGACTAAGTATTTTGGAAATAAATAAATAAAATAAATAAATAAATTGGATAATTCTTTTTTTGTTCGGTATTGCCCGGACAAGGTGGGTATGAAAGAAAATAATAACAATCTATGTGATATGTGTCTATTCGAAAATAGTTACAAAAAAGTTTTTTCAAAAAAAAGAAAACCGCCTTCAAAATCTAAAAAGTGATAAATAACTTTAGCACAGAATACACATTACTTTACTTTCGGAAGTCGGTGGCGGTGGCTTTGTGTTTGTTGTTTTGTATTGCCACCGACTTCCGAAAGTAAAGTAATGTGTGTTCTGTGCTAAAGTTATTTATAATAGTTTTTGAAGGCGGTTTTCTTTTTTTTGAAAAAACTTTTTATTTTTCGCTTTTTAGTGTTGCCTTAACATCCAAATCCATTAAGAAACGGCAACACACTTAAAAGAGATTGTAAGTCCTCCAGTGAAGAAACTAAAACGTCGTCTAAGTAAGCTTTTTGGGAATTTGTTGATTTTCTCAAAAAGGGCTGTACCAATTTTGATAAAATTTATATGGGACCTTTTCGGAATAAACCCCTTTCGAACAAAAAAGAATTTTGCAAATCCGTCTATATATGACAGAGTTATGCCCGAACATACATAAAAAAAATATATATATAAACATTCAAATTGATAACCTCCTCCTTTTTGAAGTAAGTTAAAAAATACAATTTAATTAAATAACCTATCTCAATACAAAACACTGGTTTTGTGCTGCATCTGGTAAGCCTGGAAGCCCACCCCTACATAGTTTTGTAAATGCTAGGCAGATGATGAGATATGACTGGGTCAAAAGCCGCCTATGCAGTGATGTTGAGCAAAACTTGACCGTAGGCCGTAAAAAATTAAGTATCTACTTAATCTGCAGAAATGCTCTAGACAAACAATGATAACTTACACCTTAATTTTATCTACTTACGACCCAATTTCAACAAAATTACAAAAACAGTCATTTAACAACATAACATGCACCATTTCATATACTTGACTCAAATACTGAATAAATAACGCTATCGACGCACCCTAGGAGCAAACATAGGGGTCAGGGACCTAAGATAAGGATTCAATAACCTTCTCTATCGGTTATGCAAATATGAGGGCAATCGGAACTTTACCCACTGCACGTAGGTGGGTATGTAGTGATAAAACTGTCTATTTTGTATCAGTCGGGTCGTGATAAGGGATAGACGAATGGTTCCCACATTTTGAACCGATTTCAAAAATGGAGTTTTTCAATTCAACTGTTTTTTTTTTGTAAGTATGTTTATTACGCGATTTCTCTGTTGTTTTGAAAAGTCTTTTTTAATGGATAAGGTATGCCTCAGGGGTGGACCCATATAAATGTTATGGAAATTGATTGGCGTTTTTTGAAAAAATCGACAAAAATCAAAAATATATACCGGCTGACTTTTTTTACCGTCTGGACAACAATATGGTGTGTTCTGTAAGTAGAATAGAATCCATACAAGCTAATATTTGTTTGCTACCATTGATTTAAAAAATGTTCCAAATATCCTTAAAATACATGAATAAAAATACATCCTACGACGCTGGCGTAAAACTAATAATAGTCAAAATAGGAGATAGTAAACGGCGTAGGCTTCAGTTTCGCATGAATGGAGCATGATAGTAGTGTGAGCGAGACGCTAGGATTTAATTCGCTAGTCTACCATCCTTGCGGCTGCGAGGACGATACCGCTTGATCCCTACACTCTCACGCACACATTTGCGTGTGTACCTACACGTTACCTTGCTGTATGTAGTTGTGGTAGGCAAATAATTTGATACATTTCTGAGTGTCCGTGTCACGAAACCGTTAAGTAACCAATAATAAATTCGTCTCGCAAGATCGGTAAGGCCTTTGATAGCAATGTAAACAAACCTGTAGATATTCTTAAAACAATCACTAAACATACACGTTTATCTGTTTTTCGAAGGTTTTAACTTGATGAGTAATGAAAAATTAATAATAAGTAGTAATTATTATTATTATTTTCTAAAACTATTGACTATTACACTATTACAGAATGCTTAGTGGACTAAGCGAATTGCCTAAAAATATGGCAAGAATAGACGACTCGTTTGGTGAAGAGATTGAGCGATGAAGAGAGGGTCCGATTTTCGCATGGAATGATTTTCGAACAGATAGGTAGTTGTTTCTGTAGGTAGGTCTGACTGTTTGTGTAGGTATGTAGGTAAGTACTCGTGTTGAGATTTGTTATTGTCGACCGACACCTATTTATGTATAATGCCCCGTTAGGATTATTTTGTTTTAAAGATTTAGTATAACAAAGGGCTTACTTATACCTACAGTCCCTACAGAAGTACCGCTGTCGTCAACACCATAGCAACAAGAATATGTTCCCATGGCATTTCATAGTTTGTTAGTTAAAAAAATTAACTGGATAGGTACAAGATTACACAAAATTATTATTATTTGAAATAAAGATAAGTAGGTAGGTACTCACTTACCAACGTTTTTCGCGATATCGCAATAATTGTTCGAAGCGTCCGCCATTTCTTTCTAAACACAAAACTAGGTAGCACATTTTTGTAAATTGTTAGTAAGACTTATAAGCGTGTCTGTCACTTTTTAGAACATTAAAAGCGCCTATTAGGTAGGTACCTACTCGCTGTTTTTACTCATTTACACTACGGACTTCTTCGGTGTACACCACGCGTTTTAGTTCGGCCCACAAATAAAAGTCTAATGGAGTTAGGTCTGGTGATCTCGCCGGCCAGTTCACAGGTCCACCACGACCTATCCACTTATCACCGAATTGGCTATCCAAGTACGCGCGCACACATCGCTCGTAGTGAGCTGGACACCCGTGCTGGAAATACATGTCCTGCAGAAAGCACAGAGCCCAGAGGAATGCCATGGTCAAGTAGCTGCTGATAAGTGCGGAGTATCAAATCTGTGCTGGGATTCCGGGGAGCAGGGACACCATTCCGTCTAAGGGATTGTAGGCGTTTCTCGTCGGCGTACATTTGCCTCGCACTATTTACCAGACAAGAAGTAGAACCTTATCATGTCAAGGTACTCCACGTTGGAGTATTCGTACGTCATTATAAAAACAATAACTGGGCGGGCGTTGCACTCGCGGAAACGTAAAAAACAGCGATCGACGTCACGCTATAACTAATCGCAGGTGACTGGTGGTAGGGACCCGGACGCGGTACTAGGATCTAAGGGCGCGTGTGTGTGGGATGCGCGTGCGGTGACACGTGACACGTAGACAAGTGTGCGTCTGCGAAAGGATATAATAGAATGAAAGAGGAAGAAGTTCCGTTAATGCCTATCGGCCGGCTTCAATCAAAGGATTGAATGTCGCTACGAATTCATTGATAATTTCCGCGCGTCGAGTAGGGTGACTATAAGTAGAGTTTTTACTTTATTTGTCGATTTATTTGTTTAATTTTTTTATTTGGTGGTTTTTGGTTTTATTATGAAAAGTTTACTTCAAATAAGGGATAGTATTTATTGATATGTTAAAATAATTTTTGATTTTTGAAAAAAAAATATTGAGATTTCTGTGCCATAGGCTTCTACTCCATTCACCTAGTCCACTCTGTTTTTGTCCAGACGGTAAAAAAAGTCAGCCGGTATAATAGGTATATAATAGGTACGTAGGTAGATGACGTTTTCGTTTGTGGTTCTCATCAGTAAAAGTTTTGATTGAGTTATACAAGACAAGCCACCGACTTCTGAATCTAAAGTTTTATATGACTTTAGTAACGGAAGTCGGCGACTTTTGATAAAGTTATTTAAGTATCACTTTTTAGATTTTGAAGGCGGTTGTCTTTTTTGTAAAAAAGGTTTTTTGATAACTTCAGTTAGTAGAGCATCGCAAACGTGGTGCTAGTTAACTATATTTTTTATTTTAGTTTAGCACACAACCGGTCTCTCCCTTGAGATGAGCTGCTGTCCCGCTGAGTTGTCAATTCATAGCATTAGATGGGAGATAGACAACTCCCTTTACCAACATTCATCGAGATTTTTTTCAGAATAACTCTGCTGTGGGCTCAGCAGTTGACCAATGAGGCAGTGACTAATTCAAACGATGTTTATCTTCAAAGACTCGTGTTTTCAAACATCAAACATAATAAAAACATTACACATTAGACCATGAGAATTAGAACACCAATAATTGAGTACAAAGACGGTATTGTAAGTACCTGAATGAACAACAAACCATTACGATAATATTAAAACCAGATCACGTAGTACAGATACTCGTTATAGTGATAAACATCGTTGCTATGTAACACACGTCTTAAAATTATTAAGATAAGTTATTAGACTTGATTGAGACGGCTGGGGTATGTGAGAATTGTATGTAAGTCTACTACGTCTCTTACCTTATATATAATAAATTACTAGCATTTTGCCCGCGAGTTCGTCCTCGTGAAATTTCTTAAGGACCTCTATTTTTTTAATAATGCAATATAGCCTATGTTACTCAGGGATAAAGTAGCTTTCGATTGGTGAAAGAATTTTAGGAATCGGACCAGTAGTTATTGAGTTACATGGTAACAAACAAATCTTTCCTCTTTATAATGTTAGTTTAGATAAATGATAACAGGAAAAAAGTTGTCAAAAATGAAAGTCAACATGTGTGACAGAACAGTCACCATTTTCATATTTTACTCAGAAGGGTAGGATTTTAATAGGATCTCTGTCACCCACAAAAAAAAGTTTAATTGAGAGATTAAAAATTCATTTAACGTATTCCATGGGGCCCTACAAAACCATGAGTCACAGCTCACGCCTACGGAAAAATCTCACAGGTTTTTATAATATTTGTATTTACTCAACCCACTCAGTAAATATTTACTGAATGACCTCTTTCGTCGAGCACGCAATGTAAACTCCGGTCTTTTATTGTCTCGTCCGTCCCACGGGTTGAAACTTTACTAATTTTAAAATCAAAACATTTAAACTGTACATTAAACTGCTCGCCAGTGTACATTAATTCCCAATTTTGTATTATTAAAACGGATGATCAAACTTAAGTACACTTGGAGCGCGTTCTGATGCTATGTACCTACTTAAGTTGTTAATAAAATTAAATAAGTAAGTCTTGTAATTTAGTTGTAATATAATAACATTTTCCGAAAGAATGGGTCTTTTATTTTGAAACAATTGTAATTGGGACTTAGATTGAAAAGTTTTGAGATTTTATTATTAACTTTTAGCAATTTTGTAATGAATATTATAACTTGTTCTAATGTCATTATTATACATTGAATATTATTATGTAAGTATACCTATTTAAGTATTATTTAAACACTCTAAAATTACTTACTCAAGCACTTGAGTTAGTTACTGCAATGCCTTACTAATTAGCAGATAATTGATTACCTACTTTTTTATCACATCTTATTATGAACTCCTCCGAAGTCGGAGGTCGCAAGCGCGACTGCTGGGCATAGGGGGTCCTAGGTTCGATCCCCGGTTCAACAAAGTGTTTATGGGTGTTTCTACTAAGAATTATTCAGTAACAGCCCGGTGTTTGGAGGTTGGTGGTGTAGCGTCTCCGTGCCTCGGAAAGCACGTAAAAGCTATTGGACCCGACTGTCATTAGTTGATCTTTAACAATCGTTACGGGTAGTAAAAAGTCCGTAAGTCAGATAACCAATCTTACCAACGGGTATCGTGTTGCCCGATAACAGGGCTGTGGAGGTCAGATAAGAAGTAGCTACATGTAAAACAGCAGTATTCAACTGCATCTGGTTAGTGGTAGTGCTAGTTCTAGGCTAGAAGTCGATCCCGACATATTTATGTAGTTGAGAAAAGGATAGACAGAAAAAGCCATTAGTTGTGTCTGTCATTAGTAGATCTTTAACGTCTCAGACAGACGGATAGTCAGAAGCCCGAAAATCTAACAACCAGTCTTACCAAGACATATCCTGTTGTCCAGTATCAGGATTGTGAAGGTTGTTATAGGCAGTCGCTTCATGTAAAATACTTAGCAGTATCTGCTTAGACTGGAAGCCGACACAGTTGGGAAAAGGCTAGGCAAATGATGTATCATTAATCATGTACTGTACAGTCACCAAAAGCGATAAATAACTATACCCTGTCCATTGGGTTATTGGTTTTTTGACAGCTGCCTTATAATGTAATTATTCCCGATTACCTTAAGTTAACTTTAAAATGTGTTATAAAATAAATATATATTATAAACTGCATAATCTTGTTGGATTATCTTATTTATGACCTCTTACAGACATGATAATACAGTTATGCGTATTAGTTTTTACAAAAAACATAAATATTGTTCACTAGTTGCAGCTGTCAAAAAACGATGAAACCAGTGGACAGAGTGTAGGGTCGTCAGATTTTTTTTAAGTTTGCTTAGTAACGGATGGAGGTTTATGAATAAAATTAATAAAGATTAAACAGTTCAATGACTTAATTAATTTTCATTTCAAAACATTCATCGGTTTCTAAGTAAACTTCAATTGTTTTGACGACCTGGAAACTTATCTCTTTCAATGAATGTACATGTATAATTGTATAACGATACAGACGTAATCGAGAGATAACAATGATATCGCCCGTATGGTAAAGTTTAACAAGCGAATCGAACTGTAGTATCGAGTCGATTCCGATCGAATGCCAACATTCATTCCCATGACTGATCCGATTAACCGTTCACACTCCACATTCGTATCAAACTGTGGAAACGTTTACATCTGTATATTAATATATCTCATAACTATTGTTACGTGAATAAGTTTGTTATAGTTTTTCAAGTCGTGATAGCCCACCAATTAGGACCACCTCTAATGTCCGAGGTTTCTAATTGTACACCGGGAAAATACTAATAATATGATTTTTTCAATTCATATCTACTTTCATTCACGTCAGCCGCATGCAGAATGACCGCTGTTCGAGAGTCTTCACGCAATGGGTCCCTGAAAATGGGCGGCGTTGCCGAGGACGCCTCAGAAGAGACCCGACATGGCGAGATGTTACGCGTCCAGCTAATTTTATGACGCGCCGATGAAGTTGTAGTGCAGTTGCAGTTAAGTTCAAGTTTGAGTGATAAACGGTATTGTTGTCTTCTTTGAACTGTGTCTTTGACAAATCAGCAGAGGCCCACCCTTGCGGTTTGCCAGAGAGCTATAGAACGGAGTATTCTGGATATAAAACTGCAAGACCGGGTTAGGAATACCACCAGCCGTCCCATCACAAATATCTGACGTTACGTGTCATGCTGAAGTAGAATTGGGCTGGACACATCTGCCACATGTCAGACGATCATTGGGTCGCGCACGATGCAATGGGTCCCTCTACATGGCAAGCGACATCACGGCAGGTACAGGCGGAGATGGCGGAATGATCTAGCCTCCTTCGACAAAGGCTGGTTTCCAATAGAGACCTTAATAGAGACCCAGAATGACAACTGGGCGAGAGTCTTTACGCAATGAGTCCCTGAAGATAGGCGGCGTCGCCGAGGTCGACCCAGAAGAGATGGTGAGATGACCTGGACGCGTAACATGAGGGCTAGTTTGAGGTTCCTGTAAGGAAAGTGGAGAGGCCCTGCAGTGGGAAAATTCGGGCAGAAAATAATAAAATTCTTTCCTCCTCCAGACTTTTGTTGTAAACTAGAGTGACTGATCCATCTCAGATCTCCCAATTTTTGACTTCGATGTCTTATACAAGTGTCGCTGAAACTCTTGAATTATAGATATCTACAAAAACTTTGATTTACGAATGGCCCAGTAGATTTATGCTCTTTGCGTTTCACGAATTGAATATATAATGCGGAGGCATCGCCGCCTTGTAATTCAAAGTTATCTATTAGGGCTAAAATATGCCGTTTTCATGAAATTTTAAGCGGGTCTGGAGACGCCATTACCTTTAACTTGGCCGGACTTGGATTACGAGGCATCGTAAAAATGTCTTTAGATTTCGGGGAATGTTTTTTGGTAGATATACCCACCTACTCAGATATTAGGTATTTTTTTTGTTTGTTTTTGAAATGCGATGAAAACGGGACTTTTGGTAGTATCATTCGATATTTGTCTTACTTTGTGAACTGAAATTGTGATTTGCGACCTGTTTGCTACATCTTTAAGTTCCTAATCAAATGAAGTCAGTTGCAAATATTAGTCAATTTGATTTTTCGAACCAAAGTTTTGATTAGAGGGTGTCAGGAGTAAAACTGCTGGTGCGTAATAACAATACGTAACTAGCATAAGGCCGCGACATATTTCGCGAGAAAGTAGAGTACCTACATATGCCATGAAACAAAAACAAATAAATAAATATGGTAATAATGTAGCTTTCTGTTAGTGAAATACTTTTAGTAATCGAACTAGTTTTCCTTTTTTCTTAAAAACAAATTTTATTTCTTTATAATAGTAGTAGTAGGTAGAGATATTTGCAAAGAGACCTCCCTACTAAATAATTATTTTGCAAATACCTTGTACGATAAAACATTGACTGGGTGCAGAGATGCCAGCACATCAAGTCATACCAAACTTTTTTTTTAACACTGCTTCATGGCAATCTGTTGCACACAAACAATAAGCCACTGTTTTGGCCGATATTTTTATCTGGTCAGGGCTTTTAGCTTGAAAAGACACTTCTCAGATGAGTCATATACCAAACTGTCAAATTTTTCTAATTGAATATGAACCTTATTATTTCGTTATAAAGTTGAAATTGTATCAAACAAATTTGACAGATTGTTGTAGCTTGATTTGCTGGCCTTTGTACTTTTGCATTTATCTCTTCTCATAGAGAGAAGGCACGAGCACTGATCACCACGCTTGCTCAAAGCGGATCGGCGATTTCAGACTTATATTAAGATAAGTTCAGGTTACCACGATGTTTTCCTTTCACCAATATCAGTGATGTTCAAGATAGCCTTGAATTCTTCATGTTTACCTTTTTAATTACAACCGAAAGTAAAAGTCGTTAAAACAACTCTTATACCAACTGTATTAAAAGATAATATCTTATCCTAAATCTCTAGTGTTTAATTAAAACACCCGTAAGAAATCCCCAATAAACACTGGCACAAAATAATTAAAAAAGGTTAATGACGTAATTATTATCAACTCAGTTCATCATCTGCCTAGCCTTTTCCCAACTATAGGCTCGGGTTTCAGTCTAACCAGCACGCGTAGCATGACCACCATGTCTACGGAAGAATAGACATACTAACAGGAAGAATAGACAAACTGTACTGACTTGTCTATTCTTGCTGTCAGTATGTCTATTCTTTCGTAGACATACCGTGGTCATGCTACGCGTGCAGATGCAGCTGACTACCAGTTTTTTACATGGAGCGACTGCCTATCAAACCTCCACATCATACAGTGATGTGGAGGTTATATCATCATACTTAATACAGTGCCCAAAGTGCTCCTACACCTGCACCTTAGAGGATATTCAAAACGCCACTAATGCTGCGATGAATGTGGCTACCTAATGAGCCCAAGTAGTCTAATAAAAAGGAAAACCATCGATTCGAAAAGAAGAAGACCTCTACATCGCAGATACTGGGTAACACGATACTGGTTGTCAGCCATAACGATTGTCAAAGATCTACGAATGGCAACCGGGACCAACGGCTTTACGTGCTTTCCGAAGCACAGATGGGTCTCGGTATGAAATGGATGGTCACCCATCCACGGACTGACCGCGGTAAGCGTAGCTTAACCATGAACCATCGATTCGTATGGATTTTACTTAGCCACGAGCCACACTATTATCAACTCAGTTAAAAATAAGTAAATCTATCTGTACTAATATTATTGTATTTTGACTTGTATTTTTTGTATGTTTGTAACGAATAAACTCAATAACTACAGCACGCGTAGCATGACCGCCCTATGTCTACGGAAGAATTAATTATTACGGAAGAATAGACAAACTGTACTGACTTGTCTATTCTTGCTGTCAGTATGTCTATTCTTCCGTAGACATAGAGTGGTCAAGCCACGCGTGCAGGTCCGATTTCAAAAATTAATTTACCAATCGGAAGCTACATTAAATTATCCCTGAGTAACATAGGTTTTATGGCACTATTAAAAAATTAGGGGTCCTTAAGAAAACTGCCGCGAATAAACTCAATAACTACAGGTCCGATTTAAAAAATTATTTCATCAATCGGAAGCTACATTAAATTATCCCCGAGTAATATAGGTTTTATTGCATTATTAAAAAATTAGGGGTCCTCACGCGAATGAAGTTGCGGGCAAAGTACTAGTACTGGGTTACATTCGTAATACGTCACACAAAAGTCCAGTTGAAAACCAGCGTCAGGCACAGAGTGGTTTGGCATTTTATGCTGAACTGGACCTCTTTGGCGCAGTCGTGGGGCACACAATAATGTTTTTATTTAACTATTTGTTTTTTTTACCTTTTTATTACTGTTTTCGTGTGCACATGGTCTGTGTCAATAAACATTTTTCTTTATTCCTCTTTCTTTCTAGTACCTATTAAATAAAACGGATCGGATTCAAAAGATTACGCACTACCTATGTATGAAACTTAATCAGAACTGGGACGAATCGACCAAAACCTTATTTAGAAATTGGTTCAGTAAGTACCAGCTTTACGTAATGTGAAATAAGTGACGTGAGATTTCAGCGCAAGCCCTACAAATATTGAGTGGGTAGGTACTAGCTTTTGCCCGTGATTCCGCCCGCGTGAAAGATAGTAAAACATAATCTATAGATAGGTTTTGATACTCAGCAATAGTGTAGCATTCTGTCAGTGGAAAATTGTTTTATTACCAGAGTTGACCATAAACAAAAAAAAACTAACTTTTTATTTTTGTATATAGTAGTGGGTGTATAGCAAAAGTAGTTATAATATAGAAGTATAAATGACTTCGTGACGAAAGCTAAAACCAAGACTAAAAACAAACGTTTATTTTAATTTAATCTTAACTTTCTTCCTCTCAAGAAAAACAGATTAAAAACCAAACAACTAATTAAAAGATTGCAAGAGGCTAAAGAAACAAAT
This sequence comes from Charanyca ferruginea, assembly GCA_947361185.1. Lineage (NCBI taxonomy): Eukaryota > Metazoa > Arthropoda > Insecta > Lepidoptera > Noctuidae > Charanyca > Charanyca ferruginea. The sequence continues at coordinate 13,293,506 of OX376077.1, read as the reverse complement.
GCATTCAATCTATCACAATCTTCAACTTTCAAGAAACTTCAGTAAAAACGGAACGGAAAACGGACTCGGTGAGAGCCAGTGTAGTCAAGACAAGGCAAATTGGAGGGGTTTAAGAGATTAAACTCAACCCGGCCGCGATAACGGGTTAAAAACGGACTGAGGGTTAAGAAAGAAGGTTTATGAGATCAGAAATGTAATTTAAGAATTGCGTTAAAAGATATATTGACTTGTTTCTTTAGAAGGAGTTTATAAGCTCCGGATTTGTGAAGAATGAAGGAAAAGAAACTTTTTATTGTTACAGGAAAAATGATAATTGTTTAAAATCCTGTACAAATTCCACGAGTTAAGTAATTAACTACTGCGAGTCTTCTTTCGAACTGTTTGATCTTGAGCAGACATCCGTAAAGCTACTTTTTGCTTGTCAACCATAATGTTTAAGCGGGAAAAAGTACTTACCTACCAAAAAATGTAGGTCACAAGAAAACTGAAATGATGTCACCGTTGAACAGTTCACTTGAAAACGAATAAAAATACTGTAAAAGATGGCAGAAAACAAGCGTGAAAGCTGAATATGTTTTATTAAAATGTCCGTCACGCAGACAATATAATATGTTCTACTATGTTCACGTTAAAACTACGATTTTGACGGCTTACTCAGAAGAAAAAGTATGCGATTCCCTACAGAGGAATATTAAAGGGTTTCGTTTTCACATTCCCGATATGGAACCCGAAAAAACCGGATGAAATTCCACAAGATTGAATGATTTATTCCTGACGTTGCCTTATAAAAGAGCGTATTTTTATTTGTCGTAAAGGAATTTATGTTGGCCTCTCGATTCTAGGCCTTACCTGCCCATTGCGAACTCAATCTTGATACCCAATAAACCCAATCTTTATATTGTGAGAACGTTACCTTTGCACCGGAGGTGTTTTCAATTTTGTCGTGAAAAATAAGTAGGGCCCGTATGGCAGGGAATTTAATAAAGGCAGGGTAATATCATGTTGAGGAGATCTCAGCGAAATTGAAAATTAAGAACCACTTCCAACTTACCGCCGTTCCATTTCTTTTTTTAACTGTGGGCCTAACACGAATGCGCTACGTCCCATTTGCTGGAGTGTGCCAAAAGTCGGTCGATCTACGTCCTTGACGATCTGAACAACATCTCTGTCGCAGCAATAAAACCACCCACTAGGTCCACATAGTACCTATAATCTTAGCATAGATGTAGGTATAGGTACTAAAAGAAGAAAGAAACACAAACACAATCTAACCTAACCTTAAAAGTATTCGATTTGAGTGAATTTTCGCATTGAAAATATGACTATCCTAGAGCGTCTTAAATTAATACAACAAGTACAGAGGCCAGCACATCAAGTTACCCCAATCTGTCATATTTGATAGTTTTTTAACTTTATTACAAAAGAATAAAGTTCAAGTTCAATTTTATTGGTAAAAGTTGTTTGGGATATCTTGTGTATCGTGTTGGGTTCTGTACAATTAGTACCATCTATTGATATGAACAGTTTTTGAATTAAATAAACACTATGTGCGCCACGGGTATTGCCAATTTAAAAATCGAACGAATTTGCGATCTAAATTCGCGCGCTCGTGGAAGGGCCTCTGTACTTAGGTTTTGTGTTACATTTTTATTTCACCTTGAATAAGTTTTTAAATTGCTTAAGGTATTATATTCCAGTTCCTTTACTTCTTGAAAAACGGGTGAAGATGACAAAAGTTCTGTGAAATTGTTAGGTTAAGTTAAAATAATTACAAATACAAAAAAAATAGGCAAAGCTATAATTACCTACTACGAAAGCATTTTGCTAATTTCAGTAATTAAAACATAGTTCAAGCTAATTGATATTAATTTATTCCCTTACGCTTCTTTGCTACTTTTTCATCACAATATTTCTATTGAAGTGAATTCACACGGAATTCACGTGGTCATCCATCTTCGGATCGACCGCGGAAAGCGTAGCTTAATCATGACCGATCAACCGTGGCTTTTAATTAGCCACGAGCTTTGTTTTAAGGCGACGATATACGCCGGCGACCTTGAGCGACCAGAGAAGTGGGGACTGTGATGGGAGGGGTCCTGAGGGGACTGTGTGGGGCGAGCTGAAAAGCAATTTGGGTCTGGCAGCGTAGATGGTCACAGTTCTAACCTCACCTAACCTAATTCGTCCGCTAAACGGACGATTAATTAATTTTATTCATCCGTTTAGCGGACGACTAGACATTTCGATTTATCTAACTGCCCATTCCATCATTTTTACTGGCCATTTATTTATTCAGTACTGACATAGTAAGACGAAATAACCGGCCAATTGTTTTTTTATTACTGTTTATGTTTCTGTCGCACAAATTTACCAACCGCAGATCTCAGATTATGAAACAAAAGGCAGATAGACTTCTACCTGCTGCCTTTTATTTGATAATCTGAGCCGCCGATATTTTTTTCAACTGATCATAATAACCTCTCGAATGTTAAAATAACAGTTTAAAAAATTTGTTCCCTTGTTGATACACCTCTCATTAAAGTTGGTATGTGAAAAATCAATCAGATGTTTTTTTTTCTAAAGTCCGATAGCCTTACGTAATAAATGCCTTAAGGGTTCACCAAAGTATTACTTGGACCTCAGCCCTAACTTATCCCGATATTAAATCACACGTATCCAGTCTATTGAATCTCATATTCTTTACAACATCCTACGAGCAAAGGCTACGAAGTATATTAACTCCTATATTCTAGTAGAGTAAGTAATATATCATGAAGCAGGCTTTATTAGAACTAGACTGACTTAATTTCGTGACATAATAAGTAGGATATAACATATTTTATATTTTTAGATGTAAAAACAGCTTTTATTTTTACAAAAAAGACAACTGCCTTCAAAATCTAAAAAGTGATAAATAACTTTAGCACTGTACACACGTGACTTTAGATTTGAAATTCGGCGGCTTTGTTATGTTTGTTGTCTTTAATTGTACTGTGCTATAGTTATTCATCACTTTTTAGTACCTTCTTATCATCCAAATCCATTAAGAAAAGGCAACACAGTCAAAACAGAGATTGAAAGTACAAGGTTGGAGAAACTTAAAACATCATACATGTATTTTTTTTTTTTACTTTCTGTCGGTTTTGACGTGACAACGTCTTATAATTCGATAGAGCCGGCTGCACGCACGAAAAAACATGACTCATGCGGCGTTACCTCGCTCTGAGGCGTTCCATGTAAGGCTTGAAGTGCAAGCGAGAGCGCGGAATGAGCGACAAAGAAGCACAATCGGCCTTTGCGTTCGGCAGCGTTCGACATCCGTCTCTCTCCTACTTGAGTGAGCGATGCGTCTGCGTGGACAGCTGCTATACTATAGTACATTTACATATTTTGATCGAGTATCAAGTGCAGTGAAAAGTGAATGTGGTGTCAATTGTTTATAGCAACGATAATTACAGCGATAAAGGTAATGATTCTTTCGCGTTGTCACGTTCAACTATCTTCAGTAAACCGACTTTACAGACAACCAATTTTTTTTTTCAAACAGTACTGAATCAATTTCGATAAAATTTCTGTGAGACCACCCTTAAAGCGTCCCCTATCCATCAAAAAAAGAATTTTCAACATCGCATTACATTTGCCGGAGAAATCGCGTAACAATCGCGTAAACCACGTAATCGTTTGATGCGGGTGTATTTAATAGATTTATATTATTTAACTAGCTGACCCGACAGACGTTGTCCTGTCCCTATCTACCTACTTACCTGCCTATTTACCTACACCTACCCTACACCTACCCTACACCTACCCTACACCTACCCTACACCTACCCTACACCTACCCTATCTTTCGAGTTGGATCAAACTGCACACGGTGTACAAATTTCATTAAAATCGGTTCAGTAGTTTAGGAGTCCATCGCGGACAAACATCGTGACAGGAGATTTATATATATTAGATTAATAGATTCATATTTAGTGATCTATTAGAGTGATTCAAGAGGAAGGTTTTAGTATATAATTTGTCAAGCGGGCGAAGCCGCGGGCATCAGCTAGTTAATTGATGACACGGTTGGCGCAGTGGTTGAGCGATCGACTGCTGCGCTGCGTGTCGCAGGTTCGATTCCCGCACGGAACAAATATTCGTATGGCCTACAGATAGTTGTTCCGGGTCTGGCTGTTTGTGTATGTGAGTTTATATGTTTGTAAACGCACCCACGACACAGGAGTAATTCCTAGTGTGGGGCCATGTTTTTATAAAAAAAAAAAAAAAAAAAAAAAAAAAAAAATTATAAGTCTTATAGCCACATAGTTTAAGTGTAATTTAGTTTAGTAATTCCTTTGAACGCAAACTATTTCATTTTATTACTTACACAATTATTTTTTCAGACCAGAAAATCGTCTCACTACCTAATTCCAAAGACATATTTAATTAAAAAAAAAACCCTTGATATTACTAAGAAACCTCAAAAGAAACTTAATTTAATTTCTCTCCTACTATAGCTTATTTCAATAAACTTTTAGGTCAAATGAATTCTTATTTTTTTATAATAAACTTCAATGTTATGCTGATTTTATTACAGTTATAGATCTTATCTGACAACACGGTTGGCGCAATGGCTGAGCGATCCACTGCTGCACCGCGTGTTGCGGGTTCGATTCCCGCCCAGGGTAATTATTTGTGTGATGAGCACTTGTGTTTGCCTTGTGTCGTGAGTGTTGTTGTGTGATGTGTGTATTTAAAATGTATTTGTGTATGTGTATCAGCTGTCTGACACCCATAGTACAGGGTCTCCCTAGTTTGGGGTCCCGGGAGACGAAATGTCTTATCATACAAATGTTATAGGATAAGCCACCCTATTCCCAAACTACTGTAACTCCTGTAAGCCTGAATCAACAGTGGCGACCACCACAAATACGCCTAGGCAATGAAGCTCGACGATTCGACGAGCCCCGAAGAACCGATTCAACTATCTTGGGTCCCGCAACGAAATTATCAGAAAACGACAGCGGAGGAGTAAGAACAAACATATTTTCCAGTGCCCTCAATATCTAGCAGAAGACAGAACAGAAGTAGGTCAATACTCACAAAGGGACGTTTACAGCTGGGAGAAGTCCACTTGCCAAGCACCACGGACTGCATGAAAATGGGAGCTGTTACCAAATTCCGGTTACGGCGGTGAATATAAATAAAGAGAGCACAAGTTTGCGCGCAAACATATATAGGGTGACTGGTAATTAGTGTACGATACTTAAACACGTGATTGTGTTCATGATAACAAACAACTTTCCCGAAGAAAAAATGTTTTTTTCTACTAGTTCACTTTAGGTCACAGGCGTGCGCGCGCGTGAATTTCATACGGCTGTTGTGTTATTGTGATAAAAGTGAACCAGTACAAAAAACTTTTTTCTTAGGGAAAGTTGTTTGTTATCATGAACACAATCACGTGTTTAAGTATCGTACACTAATTACCAGTCACCCTATATAGGTGTAGGCTTCCCTCGCTCACATAGACCGATGGGACTGCAATCCGACGCGACCTGGGAGAGATCAGGAAAAGGCACAATGGCTTTATGTGCATTCCGAGGCACGAGGTAGTCCTACCAAACTCCGGGGTACTAAGAAAATCCGAATAAAAAACCCCAGTAACTCTTTCACCTGGAAATCAAACCCAGAATTCCATTAGAAGAACAAAATCATCCAGGTCATCTTCTTAGTCGGTTCAGTAAAGAGCGATTACACCGTACTGTTTTTTATACAAACTTTCAAGTTCAAACTCTTGGAAATGAATGAACTTATTTTAATTAAACTTTTACGTTTACGCAAAAAGGCTAGAGTCAGTTAAAAAAATTAAAGAAAAAGAGTTTTTTAGCTGAAAGATGCCTAGATAGAAAGAACCTAGAAAAGGATGCTGCCCGTTCTACTTGTGGTAAAAAACTAAGTATTATAATCCAAATTGATCCCTTTTCCCCTCAACAAAAATAAATAATTGACACCTTTGACCGACTGCTCACCGAATAACCTGACACGGTCGGTGACACCCCATCGTTCCTAGAACACGATTCCGAACCAATAAAAAATGTACCATAATACCAGATGTGGTTTCTTATATCAGTGCAATACACTATAATAGTACCAACTAACGAGAAATGGAACACCGTGAGATACACTACACCAGGTATTAAACTACTTTTATTCTCATACACCATCCATTGATCGCTTAGTTCCGACGTGGTGAATAACTTCAGTGTTAAGACAGCAATGGAACGTGTTTTAAGCGGTAGTGTATGTTGGCTTCTGTATACGGGGTGCGATTATGAACATCTTAGAAGTGACAATAATAAAACGGTGTTATATGTATGTCTAGTCTACTCTTAGTATGTATAATCACGTAGAAAGTAGATTAGGAAATATCTTGAGGTGTTAAGATGTTTTGAATTGTACAGATGAGCGCAGAAGTGTTAGGAACTAAGTACTTAGCTCTTTTTTTTATTACTCGAAATATTTTCTTTATGAATCAAAAGGTTGTATAAAACATTTCACTTAATAAATGCCAGTAATGGCATGTTATTCGTACTGTATTTAAACCCAAAATTTTATGGACTAAAACTGCAGTAAAATAAAACATAACAATTTGTTTTACGAGGAAATGCAACCGTTACCACAAAAACCAGTGCTTGAAACTATATTACTCGTGTTCCATACGAAAAAGAGGCAATCTAAAAGCGTTTCTGACACACATAACGTAAGATATAATTTCAGTTCTACATCCATAGAGGGAGAGCCAAGTCTAGCGTATTTATTACCCTTGACACTCTGGTTTAAAAATAACCTATGAATTTCATAGTCCTAATGTCTTTTCAACTTCAGTTTTTTTTATAACCCACTTGATAAATTAAGATGAAAAAAATTGAAAGATATAATCTAGTCGGCTATTTTAATTTTTATTAACCCAGTGTCACTTTCACAATTAAGAAGGTTATAAAGACACATCTCAACCTAAAATCCATCAAATCATTTAGGTTACAGAGTGTGCCAAAAAAATTAACACACATACACTCGAAAAACATAACACTCCTTCTTGCGCAGTCGGGTAATAAAATTTAAAATGTCGCAAGGAACAAAGTTGTCTCTTATGACATTTCAAATTTCCACCGTCAAAATATCTTGTTGTAAATCATTATGTTAGCCGTGTGGTGCCGGCCGCGAATAGCACCACCCCAATTCTACCCATGGGTGTCGTAAAAGGCGACATAGGGATATTGACCAAAGGATGGGCAACAGCGTCCATCTAAGTACCATAACACCTACTGCGATCGCCAATATGTATCGGGCAAGCATGATGATTACGGCTGAACCCCCCTTTGGGGAGACCTATGCCCAGCACTGGCCGTGTAAAGGTTGACGTTATGAAATCATTATAAAAGACAACAGGACATGTTCATTGACCTTTAATTGTACCAGTCCCTCATAGATCGCAGAGTAAGTGACAATTTATGCCCTTGACATAAGGTTGTATCTAAATAATTGTCGTAACTATTAATTACATTCGACGACAACCAGTATCAAGTCACACATACTTAATCAATTATTTAGCTTCATCAAAGCAACATGTCTATCAGTAGTCAACTCGATCAATTCAACAGAAACAGTGGCTGTCAAAACGTATGTGTCAAAACATATCCGAAACTGAATTTGTTTATGCGCTTCACTTATGGCAAATATTTTATTTGTTCACCAGCGCGCACGAAGATTGATGACGTTTACATTTAGGCCAGGGATTATACGCTTGAATTTATAGTGTATGGCGTTGGAATAAGGTTGGAATTACAGTGCAGAGTGGTGGTTAAGTGCGACATCAAGTTGCAGTGTTGGCAAATGATGCACTTAACAGTATTGCTGCTAGTCAAATTTGTTGTTTTACCCATATTACACGTTAATTGATTCCGTGGTAAATGGATTACTCGCTAATGTTAAAAAAATATTGTTAAAACATAGTTGACTAGTAATGTACCTACATGACCGGTAATGGATGACTTTTGTATGGTCGTTGTTCAGTCTTCTTTTTTTAAAGTTACGTCTCGTTTTTATGAGCTCCAATGTAATTCTGCAGAATTTATGTTAGTATTTAATTGAGTTTTATTTCGAGTTACGTTTTTTGGTGTTATGTTCAAAAATATGACTGCTGTAACTTCTGTGAGTGACTTAAATTCAACATTTTCGGTTTCGAGTGTACTTCTTCACGTAATTAACAAAACTACCTTCATTACGACAATTCAGTAACGAATTCAGTCTAGATTTCATTAAATAAGTTTAACAATGCTTCAGGCGTATCTTTTCAGCGACAATCTCGTTTAGTTTACCCACTTACGACTGTTGTAGTCTTTTTACTCCATTTATTAAACTAAACGCCACCAAATAACAATATTATGAAGTTATATTATTGAAATAACTGTAAGAATTTTAGTGTTTTTTTAATGTATGTAGCTTCGGTACACGGTAGCTAGCTCTACAAACGTCAGACGCGTAAGGCGTTAGCGTCAGATGACGTCACCGTAAGACTTGTTGTTCATGAGTGCGTGAGACTGGTACTGATACGAGATCACATGTTAACACATCAATTCTCGTGAGTACCTGCCTTGGTACTCAATTGTTATTTTTTATGTAAATAGCTAATAGTTCACATTATTTTGTGACTGTCATAAAAGACAAAATTTGTCTAATGTTATAATAGATGGAGTTTTAATAGACGTATTACTTCTTTCACACACGAGTGAAACTGCGACCGAAAGAAAAAATATCATGAACCTGTATATTCACTTACCTCATCATAATTAAATAGTTCAGAACAGTAGAAACATTCAGTAACGATTTCAGAGAAATTCATTATATGAAAAGCTATATGTCGAAAGAGGGACAACGTCAAAGCAAGCATTGACACTATTTAATTAAACAGAGCACCTTTAAGCCGATTGGTCACACACATAAAATAATCATTCATCATTATTTTGTACAATTTACCAAATGCATTTTGGTTTTATGTCGTAAGTGAGCACGCGAGGCATAAATATTCATTTTCAAAATGACTGAGGGACCCGTCCCCTCGATTTTTATAATAATGACGTGTTACCTTATGTAAATTAAGCAGAACAGGTAACCAGGTACAACACCTACGCGCGTAAAGTGTGTAATTACAGTTCATGCGATCAAAGATCAAAATATATACCATATATACCTTTTTACAACAGTTAATCACAGTTTCAGTGGATTTAATACTTTTTAATAGCAGTAGGCTAGAATTACTTACCTATAAAATATTTCAAATGTAAAGGTTTCGCTAGGCAGTTCATAAAATAAGGCTGTTTGAACGTGCCAGACGCCTTTAACAACGTCCTTCACATGGATTAGTATTATTTCGCAGTCCGGACACGGATTAAACACTACTTCGCCATTAAACCAGAACTTTTATAACGAGGAACTTTTATTACGAGTTTTTCTACTTAGGAATAAAAGGAAAAAAAACGTCATGCGTACATATCGTAGTATGCCATCCATTTAGCGAGTTGTGGCATAAAGCCGCAGACATACGACACGACATACATTCATCAATCACCCGGGGACACTTTTATACGCTCCACACTCTGCTGTGACAATGCGACGTTTTTTTAAGAGCCCAAGGTTTTTTTTTCCATTTTTTTTTTTTGCAAAATGTCGTAAGTGTAATCCTGTGTCCACCACGTGGGCGGGAAGTGCGCAATTTCTGCATATTATGTTGGTAAAATGTTTATTTTAATAATTCCTGGTGCTTGCTTTTGTATTTTACATTTTGCAAAGGTCAGTGTTCTTATAATAGTACTGCAGTCCAGTATTCTTACTTAGATAAAAGTTATCTCTGTGCTCTAGATTATTAGCATCCTCGTTCTAAATATACATTACATCTTAGACTAGTTTTTGCCCACGACTTCGTGTCTGTGAATTTTCTAACGGATTAAAAAGTTTTTTGATTATAAATATACCACCCTGATAAGCCAAAAAGCGATATCTAAATCGAAATAAGTTTCGACAAAAGCGAACGACATGCCGCGAAATCTCTTATTTATTTTAGGAAAAATTGAGACTTCTATGTTTTTTCTGGCGACCTCTGGAGGAGGCCTACGTTCAACAGTGGACGGCAACAGGCTGATATGATGATGATGATGTGATGATGATGTTTTAAGATAGCGTTATTTGGATCATGGCATATCATTAAATGCGAAATTGTTATAGCTATTGAATGGTATAAGAGAAACTAAAAGTGCGTATCTCAGGCGCCTTTCGGCTTAGCAGGACAGTATAGCTTAGACGACACGAGGATAATGTAACTCGCTATTAGCAAAAGAATTTGCAGAATCAGACAAACTAAAAATCTAACTTTAACTTTGTAATACCTATTAGTATAGATTAAGAAACCCTTTTGATTACTTCATAATATTTTCCCTGCACACAATATAATTCCATGAAGAGAGACTATTTTGCATAGCAGACCACCACTTAAGGCAAATGATTGTGACCCTCAGCAGGTAAATCCATTAAGTCCCACCAAAGTGGTCGACAATGACCCATATTATGGATCACTATGCTTCGATATAATAGCCACGATATCATTTTATAATACGCCCTAAAAGCTTATTTTCGACGTATCTATACTATAAAACTAAAGAGTTCGTTTATTTATTTTTATAGTTTGACCGCGATAATCTCGGAAACTACTGGTCCAGTTTTGAAATTTTTGCGCTAATAGGAAGCTACGTTATCTCTGAGTACTATGGGGTGTATTTTATTTTCAAAAAACAATGGGATTCGTAACCAATTTCACGCGGACGAAGTCGCGGGCAAAAGCTAGTATGTACTGTACTACTTTATACCACCACTTAAGAAAATAAATACGGTTTTTAATTACTGTAATTGACATAAAAATATCTTGTTGTACACAAAAAGTTACAAAAACTTCGGGTCCAAAGCTTCAGATGACGCAATTTCCGGATTCGCAGCCCGTTAGTCACAACACCCAACATATTTTAATCCCAGCTCTAATTAATGTCTTTATTAGGGACAACGCTGTATGTTTTACGGAGCTTAATTTTTCACAAATAGCGTCATAAATTACAAAATGTTAAAAAGATTATTATCAACAAATCCTAGCACCTAAAATCGGGACCCCTATCATTGAATTTATCAAAACCCTTATTACAAATGAGATTTGTGACCGGTCTTAACATAATCCACGTTCTCTATCCCTAGCCCTTTTAACGTAAGGGAAGTAAAATTAAGTCCGTGAAGAGCTTCATAAAGAGACCAATTTTAATCCTTCAATTCTAATGAAAATATTTGTCGTTGACAGGTCTTGACGAACTTAGCGGATTAAGATTAATTAATCAAAGTACACCAAGTGCTTTGATTACATAGGTACTTTTGAGCCCTAAATAAATACTCGAGACTTTTTGATTTGACGTAAAAGCAAACTGAAGTTAAATATTACACAGAAACATCGCAAGTACTTTTTCAAACCGGAAAAAACAGAACAGCAAGTTATGGTAGAATTTTAACTGCAATTTTTTACTATACAACGTGTACTTTGAATAAACAAATAATCGTTTCCTGCTCGCAAGGAAAATAAAACAGTATTTAAGCAAATATTACAGATACGAACATCGAGCGTTAAATCTTTCTTTATCGCCCAACTATCTTCGCGCGTTTCAGACTTAGGCTGCCTGTCCACTGACGTGGAGCGAGCCAGCGGAGCGGAGCGAGGGATCAATGCGTAGAGGAATTACGGACTGTGTATGGTGTGTATGTCCATTGATGCGGAGCGAGGTAGTGCGGAGCTAGAACGAGTTAACGCGACGAGTTATTTGATCGGGCGGGCAGCCGCGGCGGCGCGCGGCGGGAAATGAGTTCAGTTATACGTTTTGTTTTTATATTCTAATAGGCTTGCATTTGACCGCAACTCATCTGATGTTAAGTGTCGATGCGGCCTAAGGTGGAACACGCTTGCCTAGGATGAACCGGATCACTCGTGCCTTGAAGATACCCAGATTATACTTATCAGGGAGTAGAGAGGCGGGCAGTAAATTGGCCATAGCCTGGTAGTTCGCACCATAAATGTGGAATCAAAGCGTTTGGTTCGAGACCGTGGAACATCAACCATATAGCGGTGACGCTATGGAATGGGGATGGGGGAATTAAATTGTACAATTCCAAAGCACACTCTCCGCAATGCAAGAGCAACGGTGCGGCGATGTTCAAGGTTCTGGAGTCTAGCCGGTTTCCACGCTCCTATTCCTGATTTTGTATGATTTTTTAAACTTTTTTCTAGTTCGCAAATCCCTGTCTACTAAAACGGAGCGGAGATTTTATGCAATTCCAAATGTTTAAATGTTTCAATTCTAATTGGTTAATATTGGCACAGCTCCGCTCCGCTCCTTTCCCGTCCGCTCCTATGGACAGTCAGCCTTAGGGTTCCATATAACCACTTACAGTTGGATAATCTATTTGTTAAAAGAAACGTTTGAAGATACGTCAGATTATCTTGTATTATAAATTATATTTTTGTTTAATATTTGTTTGTTTGTAAGATCATATCGTCAACTGTTTACTTGGTCCTTGTTCGGTATTGCTTTCATTAAGTTAATGGATTTGAGGCGGTCGATAGGTTTCTGTCAATTGAATATGAAATAAGCTTGATATTGTGTATATTTATATTCTAGTAGTACTTTAAAAAATGGTTTCCATAACGTCGGAACAAGCATTATGTTAAAAACACTCTTGTATTTTGACATGTTGAGAATTACTTTCAGGAATAAAAGGTACCTATCACAAACAACGAAAACGGCCAATGAACTGGCAGCTAAATGTTTCGGCATTTACATTTCAGACTGGTTGATGTAGTTAAAAAGTAACGTAGACTGAAAGCCGAGAGTTTAAATTCGAAAATAGGTTCCTATTTAAAATGTTAGAAGTGCACATTAAATTCTAATCGTGGAATCCACTTTTAGAGTAAGAGAAGAAGGAAAAAATATATTACTTCCAATTAAATTAGTGCCAACATTGTTTTCCATTTAACTAATATAACAACTCTGTGGTTTGCAAAATTGTTAAGATGAAGTGTCTTACTACTAGGTAAATGCATTTGCTATAGTCTATGAGCCTGCGTCCACTGGCGGCATTTTTATGTATTGCAGCATAATACAACTTAAAATTATAACATTACAGTTGAAATTTCAACGAAAATCGTTGTGGCTACAAAAACAAATGCTATGCGATGTCGTGTCAGTATGCATTTGAAATGTAAACTATAATGACATGACGTTAAGGTATATTATGTTTCGGCATATAAAAATCCCTTGCCGTACCGTGCCGCCAGTGCAGTGAGCGCAGGCCTTAAGACACCTATTTATCTTATAGCTATAAATATTTTTTCGAAAAAGCACCAAGAGTGAAGACTATCTTGCCGTCAAGTAATGGCTATTTATTTTAGCAATAAAACAATTTTTATATATCATTTTACGAACATTGTACGGAACCCAACCCAAATATAGGTGCCCCTATAAAAATTGAGCCATTTTATTTGGATGTCGTACAAAAAGTAGTTAATCTGCATAACGGGGCCCCGTAATGCCGTCCCGAATACCTCGGGATGTGAACGTTTGGCATAACAAATATTATGGTAATACACCCATGATCTTATGGGATTTTGAAATAAGTATATTAGCTCTATAGATTTTCGTAATGAAGCCTTTTGTAAGATATGCCAAGTTATGCGTATATTGGTATGTGATTAAGTAAATTATTTTACGGGTTGTATTTTTTCAAATGGTTCTTATTTTTCAACCGACTTCAAAAAGAAGGAGGTTCTCAATTCGTCTGTATGTTTTTTTTTTTTTTTTTTTATATTTGTACGTGACTTCTCCGGCAAATGTAAAGCGATTTTAAAAATTCTTTTTTTGATGGATAGGGTTGGCCCCAAGGGTGGTCCCATATATATTTTATCGAAATACCGCACTTTTTGAAAAAATCGACAGTAAGCAAAAAAAACATACTACATGGATGATGTTGTAATGTTCTCACCTTGTACTTTCGATCTCTGTTTTGACTGTGATGCCATTTCTTAATGAATATGGAATCAGGAAGTACTAAAAAGCGAAAAATAAAAAAGCTTTTTTACAAAAAAGACAACCGCCTTCAAAAACCAAAAAGTGAAAAATAACTTTAAAACAGATCACACAATTCACACATCACTTTAGTTTCGGAAGTCGGTGGCAATACAAAACAACAAATAGAACAGCAAAGCCTTTTTTTATATTTTTATTGTCTTAAGAAAATGAATAAATTATAAATATCTTAAAGAACGCTGTATTCCCTTAAGAGATAAACAAAGCTGTTGGTAAACCATAAGTTAATTTTGGGGTAGGAGAAAAATATAAGAGTAAAAAATAAGCTCTAACTTCATTTACAAAATACTTTATCAATATGATCACCCACTAATTACCCAAATGCGAACTTGATTGAACCGCACGCACAGATTATTTTACGCATTATTTTTAATCGAATACCCTCAGTAATACCTGGTAATACCAAATTTAAGAAAAACAAAACATTGTGACGTCATAATAGGTAGTAAAAAAATGGCACGCTTGGTTTTCATACAGATCATCATACTTGCGTTATCTAGGGTCTATCTATATATATGTGACCGCACGCAATACCCTAACTTAATAAGTACCAAAACCCCATCGACACTTAATAAACCCCATAACCAAATTAAACGTAACTATAAAACAATAACGTTTTCCCGATGGAGCAGAACAATAATTCCATGGGTCTCCATTACTTGGGCGGGCAATGGGCCGAGTGTCGTTAGGCCACTGCTCGGCCCATTAATATAAGTAGCGAGATGTTTTAGCAAGCACTTAGTAAAAGCACCCCCTTTCAATCGATTGTTCTATTCGCGACATACGGTTTAAAAGGACTTTGAGTTAAGATTTAATCTCATCATTCCTTATAACAACACAGCTTTAATTTGCTTTTCAAGATGGGGCTTTAAATCATAACGCAGAATAAATGACAAGATAAATAGGTAAAGGTTTGCGGGCGGCGCATTGGCAGCCTTCAAACTAAATACATATTACGAGTACGTGCGGAACAAGTGTGACCAATATTAAAATAAAAAAAAATAAGTACTGTCTCTACTAAACTGCATGTTATTGGCATGGCATGGGTGCCTATTGTTAAAAGAAATAGCTATCCAACAAAATGAAAACTGCGGAAATCATACTCATGCATCAATTAATTAATTTTACCACTAAGAATTGCAGATTTCCACTAAATTTGCAGATTAGGTTCATTTAAATTTTATGTAATTTTGTCGTATGGGTGTCTTGCCTGAAATAAATGAATTTTATTTATTTATTTATTAAACTTCGGTCAGTCAAACCATCTCAACCTAAGCACTTTCCCAATTCACGAATTACACGTTGAAAATTAAGAGAGATTGAACCAAAATGGTCTCTTTCCAAATCACTCCAAACAATCTCGTTTGAATTACTGCCAAACATAACAACCAACACGCCCTACACACGTCACAGCAGTATGTCACAACTTCCTCTATTTATTGTACTTAGAGGGAGAAAGCAATAACGTGTTCGAACAGCACGTGCGTCTGATTCATTGACCATAGAGCCCATAGCCCATGGGAAAATCAACTAGCCATAATACAAAGAGAACTCAATTAAGTGCAATTTGAGACAATACGATAATGATTTCGTGGCACGATGGAGCTCGAAATACGAGGAAAACAATGTTTTATGCAAAGTTGTGTTGGCATCCCAAGGGACTCAAGGCTGGATGTTTTCAGAAAAAGATCGAAGGACCAACATGTAGTAAATACTTTGTAAAACGCGGATCTTAGCAATACTTTTTGGTACTTTAGTAAAACCTGCACGCTTTCGTTTTTCTTCTAAGCCTGAATCTTAACAAATCTCTCTTAAAACAAGAATTTACTATCTTGAGTCTACCCTCATCATCTGCCTAGCCTTTTCTTAACCATGTTAGTGTCGGCTTCCAGACTAAAAGGAATCTGCTAGATACTAGTGTTATACATAGAGCAACCTGCCTATCTCACCTCCATAACTCAGATACTAGGCGACACGATATCCCTTGGTTATCTGACTGGATGTCAGACTTTCAGGCTTCTGACTACCCATAGTTTTTGTTGCCCTGATGTAAGCAACTGTTGATACGAAATCATAATTCGACGGAATTGAAGTGACCGCAATGTCACAATACACACAATGCACTTGCATTAAACTATACTTCAAAAGCCCCCTTGCATCACCCATTCAGAAACAGAACAATGGTTCCACATAACTACAAACCACCTACAAATGGTTGATTTAAGAAAAAAAACTTGCTTGAACTCCGCCTCGTTCAAGAGTTTTATGCCCAAGGACTTTCCTATACGTTTTATGACAACGGCACTTGACTGTTAAGGAAAGGGTATGGAGCAATTTATTTTTATGATTTTCTGTATATCGGTTGTAAATATCGTTGTCAAATGCGTTTAAAAAGACCTTTGTTCAATACAACGAATAGAGAATGTAGTGTTAAATCAAAAAGGAATACGGTGCTGCGCTCCAAGACACAAATCACAAACTTAAGTGGGACTGGACCGGCTACATCTTCCGCATGTCGAACGGATCATGGTTAATTTAAGAACCTCTGAAGGTAATAAAATCGTTCAGATACATTGATTTATTTTTATTTTCAGCCTATATTGTCCCACTGCAAGGAAAGGCCTCCCTTTCATGTCGAACGGATCATGGGTTAAAACAACCACAATGTGGGTCCCGGAAAACGTCCAGCGACATCGTGGTAGACCCAGGCGAATATGGCGGGATGAGCTTGACGCTTACAGAAGGGATTGCCACACTAGTTACAGAGTTAGATAGTTGATAAAAAACAAATCAAACACTAGCTAGTTGATAAAATCAATGTATCTGAACGATTTAATTACCTTCAAAGGTAGCAACAGTCGCAAGCGCACTATTCAGTCATGACTTCACGAAGACTTGACTACTTCCTACAATATACTATTTAAAGTTAATGACCTTAAGGATTTAAAGGTCATAAATATCAGTGCTTAGGCTGTCTTCACACACGATTGTAAACTCCAGTCGGCCATTACAACTTCCGTAAAATGATAAAGAGTCGTTGCGGGTTGTATTTTCCTAGAAATAGGTTCCTACATTCAGTAACATCCTGTAGACGTTGACTGTTGAACATGAGCTTCCCCTATGGGGTTTAGCGACAAATTATTTTAAGGTTTTATCATTGTTTGATAGGTGGTCTCTTACAGGAGGAAATAACATTACAGGGGCATTAAACATTTTTGCCAGCTGATTATACCAAAAAAATACTAGCTTAAAACTGGTACAGCAATAAAACTCGGAGTGCTTATCAAAACACCATTCAATTTAAACCTGTCTCTAAAACGGATTTAATTAAGTGATCCATTCAAACTCTAACAAAAACTAGATTAATCCTTCATAGAATTGAAATAAAGCCACTTCACTTCAAACGGGATCCTAACTACCGTACTAACAAAACTGAATGGGTTCAGTAAATAATTCATGGCGGACAAAAACGGTCTCGAGCCTAATCTCCACTCATACGCACACGTGGTGATAGTAAATTAGAGATCTAATTGATATATTATCTGGGACCCCGAAAAGGGCAAGTGGCAACCCTTGGGTTTGACCACTGAAAGTGATTGAAAAAGTAGGTGAAGGGTGAAAAAGGTTTTTTACATATTCATGTAAAAAAATGTTGAAAGGATTAAAATTTCAGATTTTGCCCGTGCTCAGGAATTTAATGACGGAAACGAAAATTAGATAATCTCACGCAGACGTGACGTGATTGGCAACATTGGGTTTGAAATCAATCTAGCGACAGCCGATCCGAATCTTCCAACTAGAGCAGCTAATGTCCATGAGCACATTCAAGAGAACAACATCAACTAATCAAGGCCTAAATCCCCAATCAACCTCAAACCAGGAAGGCGGGCATTTGAAAGACAAATCAGAGTAAAACTACTAAAGCAACATGACACACACAACGCACTGCGGGAGTGTTAAACACTACTGGATCCAGTGATCCCTATTAATCCTGGCGTGCAGAGCTGTTTTTGCCAACCCTGAATTCACGCGATGGTCAGATAGAGACCGTACATTAAACCTATTTACTGGCATTACGAACCGTCACGTTCGGAATGTGAATTTTGATTTGATAACCCTATATGATAATGAGTAAACGATCCGTTTGGATCTGTTGTGTTAGGGTTTGATGAACAGCAAAATAGGTTAATCATGTGTGTTTTTGTTTCGTTTATCCTGACCAGTATACTAGATAGTCTGGCAAAAAAAAATCTAGCAATTCCACTCTACCAGTCTTTTAGACTGAAACCCATCTGTCCCATTTCATTCATTAATCTTTCATTCGTTCTCAGGACATCGGAAAGAGTCCGTTGCGGTATTAAAAGCTTCGAAGAGATATCAGGTGGATAAGTAGCATCGAAGAGTTTGATCTTATAGTAAAATTTTCTAACCACATTGTTTAGTTGGTCATCTATGA
The DNA here is from genome assembly GCA_947361185.1 of Charanyca ferruginea. Classification (NCBI taxonomy): domain Eukaryota; kingdom Metazoa; phylum Arthropoda; class Insecta; order Lepidoptera; family Noctuidae; genus Charanyca; species Charanyca ferruginea. The sequence continues at coordinate 13,274,841 of OX376077.1, read as the reverse complement.
ATGTGTCTACGATATCCTACTTTATTTCTGGTTTCTGAATTAGGTAGACTTCTTTCACGCTATTTTTATGATTCTATAGAGGTAAAGTGTGTTTTTAGACGGTTTTCATGTTTCTAAGAGGTAATCCCGGGAACTCCTGGTTTGATTACAATTTTTTTTTTTTTCTGATGTGACTTTGTTTGGCTAAGTATTATATGATATAATTAATGGTCTTGACTTTCACGCGGAGGACGTAGCTGTAAATGTATGTTTCGCAGAAGCTTGTATTTCTCATATATTTTTTTCACACATTCACCCTTCTTTCTCTATGAACAATTCATTGTCCCCCTATTGGCAATATTTCACGCCACCCCCAACATTAGTACCACATTTGTTTGAAGGTGCAAGATGCATTTGCTATGAGATTAGAATGAGTATTGAGTACTGTTTACTTTATGGCATATTTATTCAAAGGGCTTCTCGCAGCTAGGGAATCGATCATAATTCACAAATATTATTTTTTACACCCCAAAAGTTCCATGGCAATATTTGTTTCTAGATATAACGGTTTGGCAAATGTATTTTTCTTTAATATAGCCACATGGGTTGTAATGCATTTTCATTTCTTCAAGTGGCCATACCATTTACGAATGGGGCCCGTGCCAATATGACATTTTATTAGAATCCATAACTTAGTTGACAGATAAGCAATGGCGTTTGAAATATGTATGTTTACCGCTAAACAACATTTTAATTTATTTATGTAGGTAAATTGTAGTTATTAAGTTGACCATATAACCATGCCAGCAGTCCGGTCTTAAACTTATAAATTCAACAGCTATGAAACTTAACATTCCTCTAGAAACATCCAAGTACTAACTTTTTACACCCTGCCATTGTTACCTCCGACGGTGTGACGTCATAAAATGGCGGCCACACAACCGCCGCACGTAATTTTGAACTGATGACATTCGCAATTTAAAATGTCTCACCCTAACAGCGACAGTTTAATGAGCATTTTAATTGCGGCCCTACCCGTGTCCATTACAAGGATATCAAGCCAACATCGACTTTAATACCAGGTAATAACGGCTTTATATTACGCCACTTTAACTGTGGGGAACTAAAAATCCTGTTTGCTACGTCTAAATTAAGTTTGTGAAGTTTACTTCAGGGTTGATGTGAAATGTTTTGTATTTTTGGGCGCTTTTTCCATTTGATGATAACTGACTTTGACATTAACTTTCGAAAAAAGAATTGTTAATATTGTTTAAAAAGTAGAATAACTCAACTAAGGTGAAGGCTAGTTTGGAGTGTCAGGAAATACTTTCCCGCCATTGCGTGTTACTAGACAGTTTTATTCAACACAAGACACCCTAAGCTTAACTTGACAGTTTTAATTAATTATTAATTAGTACACTGCAGGGGTGAGAATTATTAAAGATTATTCCATTGTACGTTTCCTTGCCTAGGACAGGACACGCATGTTAATACAAAAGGCTGTAAATAAAAATGCCTACCCCAACGTAAGGTAGGTAAGTGCGTGTTTGTACGAACATAGTGTTGTAATGACGTCATCTGTCATGTTTGACGCGTTGCGTGGGCCCCGAAGCCTGCGGGCTAAATTAATGATGTCACATAATAAACCACGGGATCCCAAAATTCCGTTTTATTGCTTAATATTTTATCTTTGTTTTCCGGTTATTTTTCTCATGGTAACATATTCTTGAGACTAAAATATACTAATATTCAAGATACCAAGTTTACGATTCACGCCAATTTTTAACAGAATAAAGTATTGACAGTTGGCTGAATGCAGAATGCAAGCGTCTGATTGGTCGATAGCAGTCACGGTACGAAGTTCTTATTTCAATTTTTAGTAGTTGAATTCAGTCATGCTATTGGGTAATATCTGACGGTAGTGAACGACTTAGATGTTCCAGTTTTGAAATTGAATTCAGAACTTTTGTTACAAGTCGTTGGTCATATTGTTTTCAATTACCTTAATAAAGATTGTTTTAATAGTTATTTGTATGAAGTAGAAATCAAGGAAAGGAAAAATGGATGTTATAACGCCATCGGAATCAGAAATCTTTCAAAATGACTAACAATCATTTCATGTCAAATTGTGACATTTCTGAATAGGTTCACACAAAATAACTTTAATAACTTATAAAAAAAAACGACTTATCCGAAAATCGTCGTCTACACGGTCTAAAATGGCGCGTACCGATTTTCATTTTAATTTCCAAGTCGAGTCGACTGCTAGTGGCCATGAAGTGGCATTCGAAATACGAATTTTAGAACGCATTCGGATAGAGCAATCTCGGACATCTACGTACGTGGCTCCGCGACTCAAGTTTCCTTAGAACGTTATATGAGAACGTGATAAAAATCCCATATAAGATTAGTAATATTTTTATGACGAAATTGATTCAGAATTTACACGCATTCCGAACTTTTTGTGCGTGGCTGTGAGCGTTGACAGCATTATCGCATTAGGCGATAGGATTTTATGTCTACTGCTTTTTTGAAAAAAGAATACCGAAACGTGACCTTGAATCATTACTTAATACTTGAGCCAAATTTAGTCGTTTTTACCTTTTTTGATGCAGGAGTTCACATTTTATGCATTGTAACGCTAGACTATAAAAACTGGTGACTTAATAGGAACCGGGGACCTTTCAGTTCACAGTGAAATAATTCAGGCGCAGTGCCAACGGGGTCAAATGGGCGTAGGTTTTTATTTCTATCACTTAACTTACTTATTTTGGGGATAACCTAGAATCTGGTTTAATGATTTTAAGTGTAAATAGATTTTTATTGAAGAGTGAAATAAAGTCCTCTTCAGATAGCGTCCGATGTACTTATATAATGATACAAAAATTCGAAGTAAGTATGTCAGCCAGAGCAATCCATTAATTTTTCACCTAATCATCTTAGTATTCGGGTAAAATGTGTTAATTAAATTAATCAGGTTTAACCAAAGTTGATATTACTTAGTAGAGTTTCAACCCCCTCTAAGTGCATCAACGCAATCATTACTAAAGCTTCCAATATAATCTGGGCTTACGGAAGTACATTCTTTTTCAAAAGAAATATTACCTCCCAATTTCAACCCCCGAACAAAACATCGGAAAAGCATCTTATAAAATTCTTATTAGCAGACTTCAATTGAGAGACCCTTGTTGACGTGTAGGGGGATGAAAAATACCCCACCCCTAACTACCCTTCCTTTTACATAAATAACTACAAGATGGCAACTATTTGATTAGGCAGAGGGATGAGGGTTGCGAACCCCAGTGTTCCTGATTAAATGCATTTCCCTAAATGGAATTTATTTTTCGATCAACATGAAACATTTTATTAAGAATTTCATTAGGTTCGTAATTTTTCATAACGTCATATTTTATTAGTTTAGAAGCTCATTTACGTGTTGAAGGAGGACTTTATGAGATGGGGTGGGTTATTAAAATGCGTAGGGTTATTTATAGAGAAATTATAAATAGATTTAATGAGCATAGGTTTATGTATGAAGTTTTAAAATTTTCCTGCTTCGGTTTTGTACGTATTTTTAGTAGGTCGTGATTTAATAATAAGCTCGTAGCTTAGAATCATTTTCAACTTTGAACCAAACTATTCGTTTATGAAATAATTCGTTGGCACTAATCACAATTCGAGCTTAGGTAATTCTGCCGATACCACGAAACAAGTTCTCTAATAATTTAATTAATTGCGTCAAACTTATTCCACATCTGTTATATTATATGTAAAAATCCAGCAATACTAGAATCATTCGAAACTTTGCTTAGAATGGATTTAAAATAAATCAGTATTAATTATCCAAAACATCTGAATTACTTAACTCGCGATTTAGTTTAGCAAATAATTCGCACAGGCCCATTATGTATCACATTTTTGCAATGTAACCTTTTGCTAACTATTAACTCTGAGTAAAATTTTCGGTGCAAGTAGGCCAGAAATGCATAAACATAAACGAAAAAAGATAACTGTGTACATAAAGCTAATCTTTTCAGCCGAGCAGTAAGATTCAATGAAACAAGGGAGTCTTAAGGTTCATACCCGATTGAGTTAACGATTATTGCGATCTTTAACACCGGTTTAGAGCCGGCTCAAGGAAACACGTAAGTTAAGGAAGTAGGTACTTACCTTGTGCCCTGTTTACACCTTAATTGTGTTTAAATCGGATACATCTTTCTGCAGACAGACAAACTTCGTTATAATTGATTTCTTCGCTTCATCATTTTCTTTTCGTAACTTCGGATATTAAACCTTTTTTTTTTGGTAGACATTTTTGGCTTAAACCTGTGTGAACTTAGCACCCGACCATGGATTCTTTTTCTTTGTTTGGTTTGTTTAATTTTCGGTAAGTAGTGGATAGTAGTAACGCCAACCTCCAAAAAAATTAAATACAATTCACTACTAACGTTTTTGTATAAGAAACAGACGGAAAAAGTTTTTTTTTGCAATGTCTGGAAATGACTTTCTTTTTTAATGATTACATACTAGCGTCATTACTATCCACTACTGACTGAAATCTATTAAACAAACCAAAAAAAAAAAAGAATTAAAAGTCACACGTCAGGTCCTGTAGGCAGCCCCGTTAATTGCGGCATTGCAAATAAAGACATTATCATTATCGGTGGCGTTTTTTCAATCCCCCAAAGTACAGGTGTAGAGACACTTTGGGCACTGAAGTAAGTGGGCCAGTGTCTGGTTAGAAGCACCGCACTCGCACTGGATGTCGGTGGGATCTCGGATATCTATTGTGGGATCTATATTCCCCATTTTGCTCGGTTATGTAACCTTTATGAAAGTGACATTTAAGTTTGTGGACATTTTCGGATCTTGACAAAAAATATTTACATTTAACAACTTGATCTGTTTAATTTAAAGATACCATCTAACTGTCAAAGATCTATTAATGTATTCCTCTTGTAGTATGTATGGGTAAGCAAAATCACAGAGATTCGCCAGAATTCTACCTAAGACATGTTAATGGACCCTTTGCCCTTTAAATATCAAATCAAGCCCCCATACACCTGCGTTAACAAACATGTGAAAGCGTCAATTCTGGTTAAGGCTTTTAAAGCTTACAGTGAGTACCATCTACATATTATATGTAAACCACAGAATAAGCCACAGAGTATGCAGAGACAAAGGTCTAAAATTTTAATAGGTATACGACGGCAATCAACGACTTATGGACTAATAACATCATTGAATAGTCTTACTTCTTACTACTTTTATAAACGCGAAAGTGTGTGATAACGTGGGATGGATGGATGTTTGTTACTATTTTACGTTTTACTTAAACGGAATTAGTTCAAATTTAGCACTCTAATAGATATTGATCTAGATATGGACACAGGAATTTTTATCCCGTTTTAGTGCTCTCGTACAATTATTTAGCAGTGTGGCTTAATTCTGAATTCTACGCAGTCGAAGTCGGAGGCAGAAAACAGTCACTAACAAAATCATATCTAAGTAACACAAATCTAAACGTAGGCATTCAGTATCAGATTCTAGCTCTATGTAACTTGAATATTTAATAGAACACAATGGTTTCAGATGAAAACCAGCATCAAGATATCTTGTTTGACATCGAGCCGAACTAAACACATATTATAAATTTAAATTCATCAATATTTGTTTGGCATCTCTTTGTGTTCATAAGCTGCCCCAGGAATTGTTATATTTATTGTTTAGTAACTTTTCTATTAATTCTTTAAATAAAAACTTTGTTCAGAAATCAGATATCATTTATTTGTTTAACTAAGGTTACACGTACAGTTTACAGATCTTGATCGAAAACTACACAGTGCGCTATGCTTTACTATGGTATGGTTATATTTGACATAAATAATTTGAAAACATTAAACATTGGACAAAAATAACTGGAAAGACTCGGGGGAGGCCTTTGCCCAGCAGTGGGACACAACGGCCTACTAAAAAAAAAAAAAAAAAAACAGTACATAAGATGTCTAATTATAAATATGCCATAAATCATTAAATAAAAAGTAATGGATATTTAAGTTTTGCTTATAATTCTTTGTCATACAGAAACACGTCTAATGTAAAATATCACTCTATCTCTCTCACTCTTGGCGTAGCAACCGAGCAACCATTTTCAACACCCTTACGTTATGAGAAGTGGAGCTTCTGTTACCACTCATTATTCTGTGGTCATCCTACGTATATTCTAAGCACCCTCTCTCGATCGGACACAGCAATTAATAGGGACGTTTGGCAAAACATGGGCCTCCGATATTTCATGGGCCAGAACATTGAGCTAACGGCGCGAATCAAGAGCGTGACGTCATTAAACACCATATGTACGAGGGGAAGCATATAATTTGATCGGACGATAGAAGGGAATGGACAATATTGCGGAATATTATTTATGATATAATGTATCGAATATTAAGATAACGGATATTGGTCATGACAAAGATTTTAGTTGTTTGCTTGGTTAGGGAATGGCTCATTATTATAGCAGGTGAAGAACACATTGAATACCCATTGCTAAATAATTGGTAAAGTTGGAATAGTGTCCGAAATAAGAACTTGTTTAGTGATGTGACTGAAATGGAATGGTAAAGAAAAATCTTTAAAGACTTCTCTTGATTAGACATAATTTACATTACCTACATAGTTGGTACACATTATTTAATTGACATATTTGTAGATTTACCTCAAGTTCGCAACTAACTAGTTAAATTTTAAGCGTAAGTGTGCTTTACGTACTATACAAGATGTTTGGTAGAAGTTCCGTCACATTCTTGGAGGAATAGGTAGTGGGGGTCATTTGGTAATTCACTTTATTTTTAATTTTATAATGAATTCAGTAATTTACATTTTTTAAAACATACCTATCTCAATTACCGTGAATCTTGGGAGAACAATAGCAAATGACCCCACCAAACCCTGAATATGTGTCAGTGCTTCTACTAAACACAACACCCTGTAATGCCCTGTATATTTGTAATTTATCCAAGCCTACCTCTAAACGTAAAAAGTCCCTCAAAGACAACACAGTTCACTATCAAATAATTCACACATACTGTTACCAATCCCTAACATTCTCTAAAAGCGTGAAGATCGACTCATCATTAAGCATATGTGCGATTCTCAGTCGCAATATGGAATCTAGTTTATGGAAAAAATGTAATAACGTACTTCCCCCTACGAAGTCGGTTCGGTTAGCAAATTGATGCGAGAACTTGGAAAAAAGATGAAGACTGTATTAGAGTAAAATGAAGATAGAAAGACAAGGTTATACTTATTTAGTTCTGAACTAAAATACTAACAGCCTATAATTGTCCCACTGTTGGGCAAAGGCCTCTTCTCATACGGAGAAGGTACAAGCATTGATCACCACGATTGGCGATTTCAGAAATATATTATAAGTCCAGGGTTCCTTAAGATGTTTTCCTTCACCGATGTCAGTGATCTCCGAGATAAACTTAGGAAGCCCGGTTGAGAACTCACAACCTCGCGCATGAAAAGCGGACCCCTTAACCACTAGATCACCAAGACATTCAGTGCAAGGCGCAAGGCGCAAGGTTGAAATTATAAAATATGTATGTTTAGGTTAAGGTATTTATCTATGGGCCTATGCAGCCTGAAATAAATGAATTATTATTATTATTATTAGTGCAGGACTTAATATTTTTTTTATCAGCTGTTTGGGAAACAGCTGTTCTACACATTTATATCAGCTGTTCTATACATTTTGACCATGTAGATGTTGTACATTTGTATGGAACAGTGGATTGGAACATTTTCTCTCTTTGGGTCTACAATAATGAACTGTCACCAGTCTTGCGAAGCTATTAGTGTTTTTCAAAATACCCTGTATGGGTATAAACCCAGCCGCTTAACTGAGACCGTTCTGAGGTAGCTGCGAGGTGCGGGAGGGGTGACAGTTGTCATAAGTGTATCAGTGAACTATCGCATCGTCACTACACATACGGTAAGTACTAAGAACGGTATGTCTATTCTGTTACAAACTCCCTCGGTGAACACCTAAGTGAAGTGAGTTGTCATCCGTCCCGATAATTGTAGTGCTTTGTCAATTCCTAGCATCGGTACGAATGCCAGCTCACTTCACCTAGGTGTTCACCGAGGGAGATTGTATCAGAATAGCACGGCGGGTATTATCATGTAATCACAATGCTTGGCATTATTATTATTTGTGCAAATGGAGATCGCCATCTGTTACTGACTTGTATTACTTTAACATAATTATATCGTAGTGCCTAATAATTGTAACAATGGTTAATAAACTTTATTGGGAATCATTTAATTATTCATTTTAAAGAATTAATATTTGATATTAATTCTGTCAAAACGAGCCAATCCGCAACATTTCAATATTTCAAGTAATTATTTTAACTTATTTAATATGCTAAATGCCCAGATCAATGAACATCAAAGCCTATACTTAGAATTGATATAAAATTAATTGGCGTTGACTATCCAAAATTATTACAATGGCTTCGAAAATGCGAGAAATTTGGACATTAGCTCGTTTTGGCAGAAATAAACCTAATAATAACACAAATAAAAATAACAGCAATCTTCAATTGGCAACCCTGCGCAAACAAGACATGACCCTGAACAAACTTTGGTCGGCTACACCAATGTTTGTCATACTGTGGAATCGGCTACCGCAACCCTGATTGCGGACGGCTAGCGGATCGGTTAAACACGGATTGGTAAAGTAACACTGAGGAAATAATAATCCAAGCTCCAATTATTAATCCAATTAGTAAGGAATCTGATATTTGTTCTTGTCACACACACATATACACACACATGATACACTGTTTGCCATCGACACGTTAAGAAGATGAATAATACCAGCTTATTATTACCCCACCACCATTTTATTTATTAGCCGTGTGGTCGCGAATAGCACCACCCCATTTCTACCCGTGGGTGTCGTAGAAGGCGACAGAGGATGGGCAGCAGCGTCCTTCTGAGTAGGTACCATAACACCTACTGCGATCGCCAACTTGCATCGGCCAAGCATGGCGATTACGGCTAAACCCCCCTTGGGGGAGACCTATGCCTAGCAGTGGGCGTCTTAAGTTTGACATGATGATGATGATGATGATTGCCCCACAGCTGGGCAAAGACCGAAGGCACGATAGATCACAATGCTTTCTCAAAGCGTATTTAAAGTTCAGGGTTGCTCCCGATGCAGTGATGTCCTTGTACTTGTTCGGTATCGAATCCAAAACCTTGTGCATTAAAGATACCTTTAGGTACCACTGAGCTAATACACCGTCAGTAATAATAGAGATTATTAAGTAACAAACAAAAAGGAAAAATCCAATTAAACTTCTCAAAAATATCATCGATCTAATTCAAAATCAGTCACACCGCATTAATCCAAAAAAAAAAATCACAACGAACCCCCAAATTGCTATTAACATAGTAATGGCCAAATCTAATATATTTTCAAACGAAAAAACATGGGCAATATATGGCAAGTGTACTCTATCCACCCTAATTTGGGGCGCGAACACACTAGGGAGTGTTACAATGAACCAATATCAAATTGGCAACATTCATACGTAATTGCATTTTATTACAAATATTGTGCCCACGGGCTAAGGCCGAACAATCTCCCTGCTTCTGTTCACTGCTGAGACAAGCTGGGCAGGGTACTGGGGCAAGGAAATTACCCAATATTTTAGTTTTAATAGGGAGAACACAATGAATTTTGGAATTATAGCCTGTCAGACAAACGTATGGGCTTTTGTGTGCATGCTGGGTCCATTCAGTTTTGATTGTATGTTAGTTGTGTACGTAATTAACTATGACTTCGAACGTCACTTATTTGTAGGTCTAGTATTAGTAAGTTAATAGTACATTATGGTACGAGCGTGTAATGTTGGTGATTACCGCTGAGGCGCCATTGAGACACGAGCCGTTAGGTGAGGGTCTTAAGAGAGCCGAGGACGGTTATCATCAATACACACGTGTATCATACGACGTTTTTCAACAAGCTTGTGAAGATAATGCTAAAAAAATATTTTCAACAGTCAAAACCAATTTGTGAAAAAATTTTCGCAATGGCGGGCAAAATTAAACAGTTTTCCTATGCGCGCGCATCAAATAATGGCGATCGGCCATAGACTAAAAGAATGAGGTTTCTTTTTTTTGTCTTTTCGCAGATAGTGTTCTAGCCACGTACAAAATGGGGAACTCAAAGTTTTCTATATTACAGAGAAAACAAAAGTTATATTTGAAAGTTTTATTTATTAAAAACGTACAAGTTGAAATTATCTATTTAAATACGAAGTTGCATGAAATGAGCAAGCAATAGGTTCATTCATTTATTTGTACTATTGAACACGATCTTTTTTGTGTTGAAACTTTTTTAAGATCAAAGCAACTCAACCAATAAAATAAAATAAAAACCCTATAACTCACTTGTGAATAATAGCAACGAAAAAGTCACAGTTTGATTACAGGTGTCATTATGTGCCTAATTGGGGTGAAATTAGAGCCATTTTATGAGCAAGTGTGTTGAAAAATTATTTCCATGTTAGTTTACTACTTTATTTTAATCTGTTCCTTTGTCGTTCATTATATTTGGTCAGCGGGTCTATCACTTTTCGATCCTCGATGAAACTACATATTTACTTAAAACATAACATCTCCTACTAGGTACTTTACCAAATTCCATAAATTCTTCAAAGGGACCTTCACACCAACATACCTGAAATAAACAGAGTAAGTATCAATATTATACATTTACACAAGTGTTTAAATGTTTTTAATGTATCCGCTAGCCTGAAGGTCAACGAACTCGATAGCAAACGAAAAGCAGATGGAACCAATGATCAAAGTCAATGAGCTCAAATTGAGTTTAAATATGTAGATTTAATGCCTTGCCTTCAAATTTATTCATCCTCTTTTATTTCTATGGCGAATGATAAGTAGAAAAATGAAGTACTAAGGGTTATCTACTGGGTACATTCGTTTTATAAATCTTTTGTCATACATATGAGTGACTTTTCATATTTTTTCTATTAGCTTGTAATGATTGAATATGTACAAGGTTAGAAATTATTTTCTAACCTTTTATTCGACTTTAAAGTTCTTGGTACATATTCAATCACAAAAAAAATATTAAATATTGCTACGCATTTTTTTTTTATCAGAACATAATGAACATGTAGTAAACCTACCAAATTTATTGGCAGGATCCAGCCATCATCAAATTATACTCCAATATAAACAAAACCCACTGTTGTCCTTTGCATTATACATAAAAATAAATTCGATATTATTTTAGAGTCTTATAAACCAGTCTTTAACGTAATTGCGATATACGTGCCTGAAGCAATGTATTGCGAAGGTGAATATCCTACAGATGCGAATAGAAAATCAGATTTGAGCCGCATATACACGATACAGAGGGAATATGTATGACTAATAAGCGAGGCAGAAACTCCTACGGAGTTGGAGTACATAACCGGTGTGTAATTGGCTTAAATATTGTAGCACTAATTTGCTTGCGCTTGCTTGCAAGATGGAGAAGTTCTGGAGGTGACTTACTGTTGGTGTCTTACTGTCGAGGTTTAAGTATGACCTGGATGATTATACTATAACAACTGTAGGGATATTTTAGATGGAGCAGTACTGGTTTCGGACTGCATACTACAGACTACTTCTTCTTCCTGTCCTTATCCCATGTTACTTGGGGTCGGCGCAACATGTTTTCTTCTTCCATTCCGCCCTGTCCAACGTCATGCTTTCACTGACTCCCTTTTCATTCATATCATTCTTTACACAATCTATCCATCTTTTCTTTGGCCTTCCTCTCCCTCTCCATCCATCTGAATTAATATTCATAACTCTTTTGGCCACATGCGTTTCATCCCTTCTCTTCACATGTCCATACCAAGACAAACGATTCCCTTTCAACTTTTCTGTCACTGGAGCAACTGTTCAGCAGGCGCACCAAACAAATAAACTGAAAGAGCCCTTAGTTTCAAGTCAGAGAAGCTGAACTGTAAATAAGGAAACGAAGACCCAAAAAGAAATTAATATTGAAAGATTTTCATCTAAAGTCGTTTGAAATCTAAATGACGAATCATGGAAAGCTTTAGAATAACAGACCGATTATAAAGTAATTTTAAGCTACCCTTGAAGTTAAGCCGAAAACCGATTAGAAGAACCAGATAACCGAACCACTTTGTGTTTTTGATAACTTAAAAGTTTAATACCAACATCATCCGAGACCGGGACTCCATAGTCCCGTGAGAGATGGTAGAGAAATAAATTATAACATTATGTACATTTATGTTATGTTTGCGTTACATTGTTGTTTCTGGCAATTCCTATGGGTACAAAAAGAAAAACAATAGAAAATTTATGTTTAAAGGTCCATGAGAGCAACAGTAACCAACCAAAAAGTTTGGCCAACATTGGAGCAAAACATTAGAGAATAATATTTGAGAAAATAAATATACATATACTCAAGGAAATTATGTATGAAAATGTATTTGCTTATAAAATTTTCTTTTCACGAAGTCTGTAGATATCGCTTCAGAGGCGTTGGAGCGAAGAGTTCCCAAGTTTTTACAAAGTTATCGGATACAACACGCTTCGGAAAAAGATATTGAAATAACTCAGTCATTACTCAATATTGGATCTCAACTTTTGGAATAAAAGATACGCAAATTCATTTATACTAACAGTTGTCATGATTCATGAAGAATACAAATTGGTTGGCGAAAATATGGAGGATGTGATTATAACGGTGTCAACGGCTAAGAGCTGAGGCAGCTGTTAAAATGACAGACAAGAAGTAGACCGAAGACTAACTGGGCAGTATCCAAGGAAAACAATTGAAGTTGTCAAAAGCCATGAACCATGGCAAGTTTAATTTGGGCCAAGACAATGCCATCGACCTAGATCCAGTAAAAAGGGTAAAGTTCACAGTCAATTTTAAGTGTAAAAAAAACTTGGAGCAACGCCCGAAGCTTCTAGAGCATAAAAGAAGCAATACTTATTTTTTAACCTGCAACACTAATGCCAAGAAAGTATATACTCGTATATCTTGACCTAGCCTTTTATTGCCTCACTAATTCACCAAGTTTGTTTCTTACACATTCATTTTCGGAAACGTTAAGTGCTTATTTTCGAGAACTTTGTGGAAATTGTTTGAAAGATTTTTATCCATTAACCTAGAATTGGGAATGATACATCAATCAGCTCAGCCTTATTTTTGTCGCAAGCTCTTTAGAATTAACATAAGTACCCTGGATTTCATCTACACACCTACCATAAAAATACCGTGTCATGGGAAGTGGACTGGTGATGCTATTAAAACAATATTTTACGTATAAAAGGAATTATTTATTAATTTACGAGACCCAATTATCCAAAAGTACATCGACTTATTCGTGCTTAACAAATCGGTCAGTTTCCTCTTGGGGAACCAATTAACAAAGTAGTGTAGGTTTATACTGTTAAGCGCTTTACGCTGAATGTTTGCAAATGTAAAGCGGTGTATCGATTGAAGCGACGAAAAGGCGTAAAGAAATATTTACATACGTCGATCGACAACTCGAACGTTCCCCTTTCAGTTTATTGGAAGGCATATGTTACTTGGTAGAAAATCAAATAGTAAATCGTTTACTTTACCTTTGGTTGTATTCCCAAGTGTGGGTGATGCTACTGTCCTAATAAAGAAACCTAGTTTACGAACTGATATATTAAAGACTACATATTTATTTGTAACCATTTGTATCTTTCTAATAACGGACAGTAAGTTAGAGGAACTAGATAAACATTCATCTTAAATCAATAGAGAGTACTACAGTTATTTTTAGCCTGATTCTATTAATTATCACGTCGCCACCGACGCTAATGATGAGGTTCTAATCATGAAAGCGGTTATTTTCGTGCTCCAGTTGCTCTTAGATCTATTATAATATTGATTGAGACTGTGGATATAATGCTTCCAAAGTAAACTATACCCAGAGCATATATCACAAGCAGTGGCGTGCCTAGGGGTCCAGGTTAGGGCAAGCCCGATAGACAATTTACGAATAAGAGAAAATGGGCAAATCAGGTAGTGATTAGCTTAAATATGTTATGCTGATTAGGCTGAAATGACGATGATGATGATGCTGATTAGTGCAAGCCCGGCTTTTCGGCTTGTACGAAGGTCCCGCCACTGATCACAAGTCAAAAATACTGAAAATTGTTGGTCTAAAACTGTTCAAACTTAGTTTGTGCATTTGTAAAAATCTGTAACCACGCACTGACCCAGAAAAAACCGCAACTTTTCCGTTCAAAAAATCCTGAACCTGGAAAGCAATGAGATTTTTCAGTTATCTCCAAGTTAAGCATTTTTGCCTCCCCAAGGCAATTTGCACAAAGATTTTCGATTTGCTCAAGCAATACAATGTCCATTTCTAGCTAAAGGGTCATTACCAAACAAAAGCTTCCATTTTGTCACCTGATGTTCCGATGGCTCTGTTTTGTTTCTGTTCTGCACTGATTGCCCACAATCCGTTGTCTAACGGTAATATTTGAGACAATAAAAGTCTCCCGTGAACCTCAACTTGATACCTCACAAAGGAATATTGTTTAGTTCTCGAAATTGAGTCTGCTATGAAATATTATACGCGATCGATGGGAGCTGGTTGTTGTTAGGCAAGGATATGATTTACATAATATAAAATAAAGGCCTAACTAATAGGCTTTCTGAATGATGTCAGAGTTCTCTATATTATTGAGCCTGAAAATTAATAGATGGTTACTTTAAGATATTGCAAGACAGTTTTGCGGTTTGCAGCTATAATATTTATTGCAAGCCAACCCAGACAGACTTAAGTAGCTCATTTTAGTTGGCACAGTTGGCACTTCGACAGTAAAAACGCGGTCTTAAAAGCACTTTTTCATTTTCACAGACAAGTAAAAGAAAACGGTTTATACCACAAAACGGTTCAACAATAATATAATCACACTTATCGTCTCTATTTATTTTCTGAACCGAAACAGTAACACATGATTACGCAACCCCAGCCGATCCGTTTCAGAATTCATTGAAAAAAAAAATACACAGTAAAAACTACCTGAGAGAACCTTTTTAAATATAGAGTTTCGAGTCTAGTAGTCTCAAAAGACAAGGTTCCCGACCTTTATTGCGTTGCAATTTTGAAAATGGAACTGCTTGGGGTCCCAGGGGATTGGCGGGGTCTACCCGACCACTCCCTACTGATTGTTAGAGACCAGGTTATGACACTGTTAACCCGATTTCTGAAGGTTAGTTTGTTGTACACTATCCTTTAGGAGATAACGGAATTAGAGAAGGCTCGACACGTTTTCGTAATAGGATATTTTACTACCAAGAGTTTTGGGAAATTTCATTTTAAGATCAGCAATTTAGCTGCCACATAGAATTTATAGAAACTGTACACTAATATTATAGAGGTAAGGTTGGTAAGTTTATATATATACTTGGTAACCTCCGAGGTTACTCATTCAATTACAAAAAACATTTCACCGATAGAAAGCTACATTATTGCAGTGTCACAGGATATATTTTATTGTATTTTTGGTTTCCAAAGTATCAGCATTTATTTCAATTAAACAATTTACAGGCACTTTTGAACTGTCAAGGAGTCGGCCAGTTAATCAGAAAGTTGAAGCTAGTTGCTCGTTCCAAAATAAAAGCAAGATAAAACGCAGACTAAATCACGGGCAGGAGCTAGTATCATACAAGTATGGAAGTATGTTGACATTCTGACGCCGTAAAGCATCAATTTGCACTGAATAAAATATAAAACACAACTCATGTAGCCTGCAGTAATCTAAAACCAGCATTTCCAAATTTTGGTACAACATCCTCAAAACGAGACGAAAATGAGAAAAAGTGAGATAATATATTCGAATTTGATGTAAATTGTGAACAGGCACTTAAAAGATTAAGCGCTATAGCGATTATAAATACCAAACATATTTGGACGATTTTGTAAAAATTCTTTAGCTGAAGATTATTTTTTATTTAACCAAAAATTAAATTGGGCAATGACAAATTTTTTCGGAGTTTGGAACGTATTTAGGATTTTTTTGCACAGTAAAAGAATATTTAAAATACTTATAGGTATAGAATTTTCCGAAATCGCCAATACGCCTTGGGCAACCGTGGCGATCAATGCTGGAGCCTTCTCCATATGAGAAAAATGCAGGTATTATTAGGTACAGGTACAATCGAACAAGCTAATTCGTTTACAGGCAAAAATATTCAACTTTCTACTATTCTCACAATATTTTAATTTATTAAATTTTCTTAACTGGAGCACGTAGGTATCCCTGGTACTTACGTACTAAAGATAAAAAAAAAAATTGTGAGTGTGGTAGAAAGATGAATATTTTTGCCTGTAAACCAATTAGCTTGTTCGACTGTACATAAAAAAACAACTTTATCGAAGACACGAGGTTTGAAATACAAAACCATAATAGAGAAAGCAGTAAAACTACCATCATTAGACAGCTTAATATGTTTAGTGTAGAAAGAATCACTCTAGAACCCTCGCATGATGAAGCCATATGAGGCCCTACCTGTCCCTTCTATAAGTCTTACACGTCACATTGTACATACATGTATGTACAATCAACAAAAACAGAAACAAGTTGTAAACAAATATGAACAGTTAATTAGCTAGATCAAATTTCATTAGAAGACGATGGATTCGTTTTATAAGAAAACTTCAACTTATCTGATCAGGTTACTTATCTCTTTTGTCGAACGTACAATAATGTAAAGACAGTCAAGCACAAATTCATTGAGCCATTCTTCACAGCTCCATAAAAGCCAATTTTCACTTCACATGTCGAGGTCGCAATTTCACCATATTATTTTTACCACCCACAGTCACGGATCCAATAGTTACGTACCTATAAACCAGTCTATCGAGACCTTTCGACTCTTCCACGTCGTCATTTAAAACCTTTAACGTATGAGGTCACAGAATAAGGACGCTCAAGTCATGTCACGACACACCGATAAATATGTCGTATCGGATTCCCATCAAATCTCTCGATCATATCAGTACGAAGAAGTTTTTAAAATATAAATCGTACTTTATCCTAACCGGAGCAAACTTGATTTTGATTCATGATCAGAATTTTACAAAAGAAACTCTTGCCATAAGACTGAAGTCAGAGAGGAAAATTAGATATCAGAATGCAGTTTCGAATTCAAATAATATAAAGGATGCATACATTGAAAGTTTCTTTGCTTTTATTGTAAGAGAAATAATTCGAGAGCAAACAACGTTGCTTATTGGCTAAGCATTTCTCTCAGCAAAAGATTATGGAAGCAGTTTTAATGAGCACGACATTTTCTTTGACACAGTCAAGAGGATCGCAAGTGACTGTTTGTATTCACGGTAATTTTCTCAGTTCAGTCTGTGTTGTTTCATTACTACTTTAGGATACCAATTTGCCTGCTTAAACAGACGCTGTACTCTTTTTAACAACTTTTGCTTCGGACAAAGTTTAGTCAGAATTGTTGAAAGTTTGGCAGTGTCTGAGTGTCGGGTGTCGACGGCCAGTCGGGACACTCGACAGTTTTATCTGACACTTCAGTTACATTTCTGTCGTAAACGAAAGTAGTAAAATGTTATACTTTGTGCTACTATTGTTGGTTCGACGTCTGTCGGACATTTTTTTATGGAGAAAGTGTCAAATGGGAATGACTTACCCAAATTAGAAAAAGGCGAAAAGGAGCAGATATTCATATTCATTTATTTGCGATCTACAAAGTTTAACAAGATGTAATATACAGGCTTAGAGCTAAGAATCTTTGTAGACCCTGTGAGGGCACAGCATAGGTAATTATTGGTTATTGGTACTAAAATTAAAATAAGATTATACATGAAAATTGAATAGTAGGTAATTACATTTGCATAAAAGTCAAACACAATAACATAAATAAATCTATTACTGATTACAGATTGAATGGATATAATATTAGTATGTTGATTTTTAATGTCACCATGTTAACATTTTCCAACTTTGTCATGTGGTAAATGATATCCCAATAATTCTTCTACTCGTATCCTACAATATTATAATGACGGCACTTCACATGGCGTATTTGTGCAAATATTCGCCTTATTTGGATACTACAAAATGTACCCTATAGGCATTGAAATAAAGTCGATTTTGTATTATCCAAATAAGGCGAATATTTGCCCAAATACGCCATGTGAAGTGCCAGCATAAAAGGAATAGTTTGTAAGGGTGATTGCAATGGATGGATTAATGTTTGTTACTCTTTCTCACTTTAACGGCTGAACTAAATCAGCTGAAGTGTGGCATACATAGATATTGGTCTAGCTTAACTATAGGATAATTTCCCGATTGTGTGTTCCCGTGGAATAATTCAGGACGTCGACTTTTTTGCCAGACAAAGTCGCCAGCAAAAGACAGTGAATTTATACTACTACTAGACATAAAACTAATTCATATTCAACATGCGATTTATATTAGAATTAACTTCGCACCCGTGTACGTATAATTCGAGCTAATTCCAGAGACCACTTGTAAAATAGAGTTGTATATGTACTCAAGTACATTTTTAGTGCTAACAACGTCATAAAACATTAGGACGCAGATAAGGCCGGAGTGAAGTAATTAACATAACTCTCTACACTACTACTAATGAGCATTTCATAGCCGCTAGTGGAATTCTTGCTGATAGACTGAAATTCCAGACTCGCCAGAGCTACCTACGTCATCGTAACATTGCTGAAACTTTCAAGAATGGATAGAATAATATGTATATTGTTAAGAAGGTATGCATACTTACTAGTTTTAATGCTATGCCCCTTTTTAAGTATCAGGCTTAAAAAGTATATCTTACTCACAAACGTTCACTTACGGTAAAAAAGAGCCCCTCAAATTATAAAACAGAAGATACAAAGAAAAACTTAATGCTTTAGGCATTCACAGTTAACCAAAGACAATTATGAATGAGGAAATTTTATTCCGTCTACAAAATAACCTACTACTTAAGTTAAAAAAAAAATAAGCAGAATTTAACATGAATTGGGAACAGTAACTCTTATTAAAATCTAAACATAGAACTGATAAACAACGACCCTAATCCTGTAAAATTACAAAGATATAACACAAATGAAGCCACTTGCCACAACTGTTCTTACAAATAAAGTAAAAGCCTCAAAACGCGATTCGAAATTATCAAACAAACATAAGTAATAAATCTAAGATTAATAAGTTTATCTAATAAGCGTGGGAACATTAGAAAAAGCCGAGAAACCATGTAATTATGTGACGACAGGTAAAAAAAGTTAACGATAAAGACAGCTGATGACATAAGTACGTGTGTTTGGAAAAAGGAGGGTTAGCACGCATTACAAATGGGAGTTTAATAGCCTGCTTGAGGTTGATAAGGTTTATTTAAAAAGAGACAATTAGGGAAGATATGAGACCAGCCAATGCACTGAATCATGAGAACATAGAAAGTATACAGACGATAAAGAATAGAATGAGAAAATAAAACGAAGCTAAGTTGATAAAAATTAGCTTTACAAAGTTTAACTGAATTGTAAGATCGTTATTCGGAATAACAAACAAAAAATAACAACAAGATCCATTACGAGAAACTTCAAAAACGTTTTAAGTAAGCAAAGTACAACAACTGTTCCATAAAAAAACAGATTGTATGCTTTGGAAAACATCGCAACTGTAGCGGCTATTGAACCTCACTTGAGTACTAAAGGGTCGAGACTCGAGAGCTGTCATTATCAAGACCTTCCAGTAAAAATCTCTTAGCGACGAGTTTTTTCTCAACAATTTATCTACCGTCCCAGTACGACAACGAAATCCCTTTCTGAACCTTACAAATCCACGCTCTCTCCCGCCGCCGCCGGCTTTGTCAAAACACGAACATCTTCGCCAAAACAAATGAAACAATGTATTTCTGTAGAAACGTAGGAGACAGCATAAAAGTACATTTATAGGATCTCCTGTCAAATGACAGAGGGGAAGCATTCATTGATATTTTATACTTTGAATGCCGCAGAACAAACGTAGAAATATCGCACATTGACTTATTTTCGTAGGGACCAATCGCCCGCATCGGAGCGATAAAAAAGAAAAAAATAATAACAGAAATTCACTCCCGCTTTTTCTGGTCAGACGAGCAAATTTTGCCTGATGAATAGACTTACTTGTAACATGAAAGGCTCATCAATAACGGTGCTTCTCATCAAGTAAATGTAAGTATGGAACACTGGTGACATTACTTAAGAAATTAATATTTGGGCGGGTGACACAGAGTCCTGCGAACCTCGAGGACACCCGTCAATCCTGCTGACGGGAGTGACAGTTTCAGTCCAATGAAATATTGCTTTCATACACTTTTTGCCACTGAAATATGTAACAGTTTCCGTATCTCGTGTATTTTGATTGACTATTTATTTGCATTCGGTCCTGAACACCGATTTCGTCGTTGAAACTGCAGTGGAATGTTAAAAAGTTTTCTTTCCGGACATGAATAAATATTGTTTATAGTTAACAATTACAAGAGTAATTTCTTTGTACACTCTGGACAAGTCAGTCATTAGGTCGGCGGCGTACATTTAATTTGAATATTCTTGCAATACTTATGTTAATGTTTGCATAATTTGCGAAAGTGCAAAACATTTGTATTTTAAAACACGCAAGTTAGGTACAAAGAGTTGGTACTTTCGTCTCTCAGATTATTCGATTTATTCCATTCTAATACCAAAAACTAATACCACTGGTATTTGTTTCAACTCATATTTTTTTTCTATTCCGAACCGATACCATTGTTTAAACTAATACCAAAACAAGTTCAAAGATATAAGGTACAGTCAGTAAAAATGCTTTGTATGTAAATATAAGACCTTTAATTGAAAAAAAAAACAGATAACTCCAAAAAAATCAAATTTTGTTAGCAAACGTCTTGTTCAATGATAAAATATCACTTAAATAATCAACTTTAATATAATTTTAGTTCCTCTCTATACCTGTATAATATTTTTTTTTGCAAAAACATCAAACAGGAAGAATTTACTTACAATCTAATAATTACAAAATATCTCAAAAAATTAACTCTTAATTTATATTGAAATTTATCTGACATAGTTATTATTAGATAGGTACGTAATTATTCACGTCTACCTATCTCATAACAACTATGTCAGGTAAATTTTTAACAAAAATAAATCACTTTTTATCTAACAATTGTAAAATATCACAGAAAATCAACTTTTTGTATAATCTAATCAGTCATTCATCACCTACATAGCAATGAATCAGCATTTTTTTTTTTGCAATAATATCTAATATGAAAAATTCACTTTAAATCTAACAATTATAAAATATCACAGAAAATCAACTTTTTGTATACCTAATCAAATCAGTCATTCATCACTTACATAGCAATGAATCAGCAATTTTTTTTGCAATGAATTCTAACCTTACCTAACAATTGTAAAATTTCACAGAAAATCAACTTTCTGTTTAATCAAATCAGTCATTCTTCACCTATATAGCAATGAATCAGCAATTTTTTTTTGCAAAAACGTCATATATGAATAATTCACTTATAATCTAAGAATTATAAAATATCACAGAAAATCAAGTATTAGTATAATCAGCTAAATGACGTGTAAATAATTTCTTATATTTCAACAATTAGTAGCTAAACCCTTAATTTTTCTAAGCAGTGACCTACGGAGATTTTGTTTTTGAGGAGTTGGTCAGTTACGTATGTGATCCACGAATTTTTCATAATAGTTGTCTGTGCACATCGTTTTGCGGGGGGTGCGTTTGATTTATATTGAGTAACAACCACTGTTTGTAAATCTGCGTCCTCTTTCAGCACGTTCAGAAGCTGATATAAATTAGCATTCTTTGGCACAGCCGAGTTTAATTTCTTATGCCAAGATTCTACGGCATTTGTGGTTCGATGGCGTTCACCATGAACGCACCAAATGTCTACAAAACTCTCGTTCTCTAGCCATTGTGACACCATGTAGTCATTAAATGTTTGAATGGCGTCAGTATCAGGACAGTCTTCCATTATGTAGCACCATCCTTCTGATATGAATTTACGAGGAAGTAAAGGCAGTAAAGCTGAAAGTCTTACATGTCTTTGGGTGATAGCATCTTTTGTCAGATCCAACTGTTTTGCTTTTTTCCATACATTTTTGGAATAATGAAAGTAGCATCCTTTAATCACAACTGACGGAAAAACAATTGTAATGGCGTTCATTGCGCCACCGCACGGAAATGTACTGAGGAATTTATGTAGATAAAATTTCTCTCCGAGTCAAAGCACAACATTCCAGTCACACTTGACTCTGATTGGTTGTTTCGAATTTTGGAACAATAGAGCAAACTCACCCTTTCTCGCAGGTAAAAAAAATAGCAAGATGATTCACTAAAACTACTCTTACCTATGCTAACCTTTGTAAAAATATTGGAGTGAAGTGAATTTGGAAAGTTTTAAGCATTATATTACGATTACATAAAAATATTGAAAAACAAATTTACTTTGATTAGGTTTGACTGCGCTGACTGTACCAAATTCAAGTTGTTGGTATTCGTTCGTACATTAAATTAAATTATTTAAAAAGTGGTATCCGTTCGGAATAGAAAAAAAATAAGAGTTGAATCAAATACCAGTGGTATTAGTTTTTGGTATTAGAATGGAATAAATCGATTATTCATACCTATATGACACCGGAAAGCAGGAATGAATCGCCAATACTTTAGTCTATGCAATAACAATACGAGGTTCGGAAATGTGTACTTGTTGTAAATATTACGAGTATATGTACCTACATATTCGATATGTTCAACATGAATTATATATAGTTCACACGTTGAACTTTATGGGGGACAACGTGTGTCCGACACTAGTGGAGGTTTCACCTTCAATATTTTTGCCTCGGCAGTCATTGATTTAAACGTAGTAATTTTATGGGCATGATAAATTTCAAAGCTGCAATTATTAAATTAAAAAAATCACTTTTAACAACCAGAAACCACAACAAAACAACATAACCAATTCTCGAAAAAAATAATAAACCCTGTTGACCCCAATTTCCTGGTCACTTCAAACTCCTATTATATTTCCCGGAAACCATAACAGACTAACAACATTAGTCTACAAAATTATGGTCCAGCGGTCTCCAGCGGTTTGCCAAACATTCTCCTTTTTCAACGATCGACCATGACGCGAGACTGCGGAGATGATTTATAAGGGACCCCGAAAATTGATTGGTTCCTACCGCTAACCGAAATATGTCTGAGAAAACAAAGGACGGTCTACAATAAATGACGTAATACCGTAATATTATTTGAACTATTTTATCAACAACCCTATACTACATTCATTATAGTATAAGACAAATAGGATTTTAAACAGTATCGTTATTTCGATGCTGGTATGTAATAAGGTTTGTTATTTTTTACCGATTTCAAAAAAAGAAGGAGGTTTGACCACGTTTAAGTATTCTTTTCCAGTGTAGTCCGATTTCGATGATTCTTTTTTTTTAATGAATAGTGTATTCCTCAAAGTTGGTCCTATGTAAATTTCATGAAAATATTCCACTCCTAAGGGTGGAAAATTAAGGGATGACTTAAAGTTATTTTTTATATTTTAGTTTTTGAAAGCGGTTGTCTTTTGTAAAAATGACAAATATTTTTTTTAATACAAAGCAACGTGAACTATTTGCCATTTGTTTACATTTAAAAATATTTTTGACGGTTTTTTATCTAATGCTATAGATAAAAATAGAGTGCTATAGATACAATTATTTTTAGTAGTCTGGTCTGGTCGGTACTGTTCACTAATTAAATGATAATTTATTACATTTTATCGATAAGTCTTCGTCACGAAGGTACGGTTGAATCTTGAACAAAATATTATTTTAACCGCTTCCTTTTGTGATGAAAAGTGGAGGGTGTTTTCACATCAAATGTCTGAAACAAATCCTTTTTCTGCTTCATTGAAAGTTATTTTTAAGAGCTCGCTTATCGAATATATGTATCGCCATTTCTTGCGTTATTTTATGGCAGTACACGTATCTATTTTAGGACCTAAAGTTTAAGTGTAAATTGAATCCGCTAAAATCGTAAGTTTATTTGATGTTGAAAAGGCCGATATAAAAATTTTGACGCCCACAGCAGGTTCCTCCATGGAGGGCTCAGCCGTAACTGCAATCGCAGTAGGTGTTATGGAACTCAGAAGGACGCTGCTGCTCATCCTCTGATCAATATCCCTCTGTCGCCTTCTACGACACCCACGGGTAGAAATGGGGTGGTGCTATTGCGGCCGGCACCACACGGCTGGTGGAAAACGTCGATAAGCTATTATAAAACTAAAAAACGCTTTATTTCAAACCAAAAAAACACCTAAACAATACATTGGCAGTCTTACAGGTTTCGTTTCGTTATTAGCAACGAAAAAGGCAAATGTGAGATGTCGCATTTCCCCGCTCGCTTGGTCAGAGCCTAAAATAAAATAGTCGACGCGAGCAAAAGGAATATCTGTGTCGGTATCGCGATGAAACCGAATATATCGAGCGAATACGTCCTTGCTACTTGAATAACTCTATCTTTATATTTCTTTAACAATTTCGGAATATAACCGAAACAATTCGACCATACGACGTTTGGCGTTTGTAACTATATTTTCTGGGTATAGATCATAGATATCCGTGTATAGATACACCATTTCTTTTTCAGTATCATATACATTATTATATTTTTACTATAACATTATTAAAGCTAAAGAGTTGGTTTTTCTGTTTGAACGGCTAATCTCCGGAACGGTACGATTCTGAATATTCTTTCTCTAATAGGAAACTACGTTATCCTAATAGCTACAAGTTATATTTTGCAATAAAAAAGGATCGGTTAGAAAATTCACGTAATTATTTTCGCAGTTACACATTTCTATTATGTTCTATTTTAGTTTCCAAAGCTGTTTACTGAACGTTAGTGACGAGTTTCAGCGCCAAAAATTGTGTAATATTTTTTACAAATTCTAAGTAAGCCGATTGTTGTTGTCATCCATTGGATATGTACAAATACATCCCTAGAAAGTAGATATTGTTGATATTTACGTGTACAATAAAAGATCAAAACTATTTTCTATACTAAAATATTTTCTATTGTTTGTTTAGAAGACGTATTCTCTGGAATTACTGTCTCAACATTTCACAAATAGAAAGCTTTGTTATTGCTCAGTACCATCTATACTTGATATTATAAATGCTAAAGTACCTAACTATGTCTGCCTGTTACGTTTTCACAAAAAAACGGCTGAACCGATATTGATTCAATTTGGAATGAAGATAGCTTGAACAAAACCGCAAAAGCTATTAACCGCAAAGGCTTTTTATCCTAAAACTAGCAACCCGACCCGGCTTCGCATGGGTCTATAGCCTTCTTCGATTAATGGACTATCCAACACAAAAAGAATTTCACAATTCGAACCAGTAGGTCCTGAGATTAGCACGTTCAACCAAACAAACAAACAAACAAACTCTTCAGCTTTATAATATTAAGTATAGATTACTATATTTGTAAATCAAAACTGAGATTGTTTTATTTATTTATTCTTTAGATAAAATTTATCAGAATACAATGAAGACCAATGATGCAGATACGGACGTGATCATAAATAATTTATCACAATTAATCAGTTTTGTTTATCTACCCACATAACGTGCCATATTTACTATCCCAACAAAAATATTTATGAGTCCATCTAGCACAATAAGACGTGTAGCTGGTACAATAAATGATATCACCTTCATCTGAACTGACGTTGGTGGACACACACACACGGAGTAAGTAGAACATGGAGACATTATGAAGAGGACGGTGAGAATAATATATGGGAACACTGCTGCAATACTGTTTGGAATACCAAAGACAAAGGTAGGCAGACAAGAAGTATGTGCTGGGAACCGAGGATTTTCTTATGTGGTGATCCCCCAACAGATTCAACCCATCACCAACGCCGAATTCTCAAAAGTTGCCAGAAATAGTCTTGAGGCAGTGCACAAGGTGTTGTGGCATATCTATCGATAATCCTAGAATAAGAATTGCAACAGTTCCACTCAAGGTAGAAGCATAGTTAGTAGAAGTGGCAGCAAAACATATTATAGTTTACGGGCACCGGCTCGTCGCGCCATGTTTCTCTTTCGCCTTGCTTTCCTACCAAACAAAACCATGCTATGCTAAAGTATTTGCCTGAGTTCTCCATGGAATATTTACTCTGTGTCGGTGATATACGACTGTGACAGTCAGTAATTGATCGACGATAGCTGCGCGCACGTTGATCATAGATATGACGGTCACTGAACTGAATATGCAGTGTGTTTCATCTGGAGAATTAATTTTACTATTTGCTTTGTATCTAAGAATAATCCAATATCTCATACGTCCTGTGAATAAGGGTACGAAATTATCTCATATAGGGACCGCAGACGACAGATATTTCACAGAATATGGATGACCAAGTAGGAGAACTGAGATTGAAATAGTTGGACTGCCAAATAGCGGACAATATACCTAACTATGTGTGTACTTATTTTGAAGCAAAGCAGATGTTACGTGTCATAAACTTTAGGCTATAGGGTTGAACAATACGTACTAAAAAACACCATGTATAACTTAAACTAAAAAAAACCAGATGCATTGGATGTGTGAATCATTCATGATTTATCTACGCAGTGATGAACTCGATTATGTAATTAGTTTAGCATAAAGAAAACATTGTTCTCAAATAAATGACTTTGTATCTTTTTTGAGAATGAATAAATATGTATAACCTTAACCCATATTATTAGTCAGTCATAATTATGTACTATATAAGATCTTTTTGATGTGATTACTTATGTTTCACAAATAAACAATTTCTAATTTCTGAATAACCGTACAATTAGTTTTGGCGAAATCTGTTAAAAAACTTACCTAAAACAGATCCTATCGTCTATACCAAAAATGCGAACGGTTAAAACTGAATTTATCTACGAAACTAAGCAACAAAAAGCAACGAACACTTTTTACTAAGCCGCGAGACAATTAAATGAAACTGAAGCAGAAAATGAAACTATAGTATCATCTTTTTGTTAACCAATTTCAAAATACCGGACGCTCTGCAGCTCGGAATTTTTTACAATTTTTTTTTATCCAATGCTTCGTTAAGATGCTCTAAAACTGAACGAAGTTAAGGCACGGTCACACCGGAGCGATAACGGGTGCGGTCAGTTACTGTATTAGTAATAGTATGGACGGGTCTAGCGTTGCCAGGCGTCCGGATAATGCCAGGCTTTTTGGTGAAATCCCGCACCGTCTAAATTAGACAGTGCAAGGCATGCCCGGCCTTCGTTAGGTTTTTTTAAATTTGACTATTATTTTAGTTTTTACATTTATCATGTGTTGGTTTCCGCTCCGCCCGCCTCTGTGCCGCCACCATGTATCGCTAGCGCAAGCGAGCAGACTACCACTGTCCTCCCCGCGCCCCTGCTGCCTCGTTTTATGGTAAATGATAAAAAAAACCCTTGATTTACTTTAAATTGGGTTGTCTTTTTACCCAAATGTCCGGTTAAACTCAGTTTTCAGACCCGGCAACCCTAGAGGTCTATATCAACACGCTGTTAGCAGCGACACAGTGCCGCTCAGTGTTGCGTGCGCTTTCAGCACACGACATCAGCATGCGACACAGCGCAATCAATGTCCTTTTAACCGACTTCAAAAAAAAAGGAGGTTCTCAGTTCGACCCGTATGTTTGTATGTATGTATCTGAACCGATTTTGATGCGGTTTTCATAAAAGTGTTTGTTACATTCCGGAGAAGGTTTTAGTATACAACAAAAATAAATTTATTCAGTGCTTTTTGAAAAAAACAACAAAAACCGAGACGCCGTTTTCGTTTCTACCATTTTTTCCATCTTTGGAGGATTTTCAATCTCTGTTTTTTTTTTTTTTTTTTTTTTTTTTTTTTTATCTATTGATAGGCATACGTTTGACCACTATCTCACCTGATGGGAAGCGATGATGCGGTCTAAGATGGAGCACGCTTGCCTAGAAGTAACCTATTCACTCTTGCCTTAAAGACTCCCAGGTTGTAGCTATCAGGAAACACAGACTCAGGCAGGGAATTCCACTCCTTAGCAGTACGCACAATGAATGTATTCCCAAAACGTTTCGTGCGTGTGGGTGTTTTAGCTGTGTTGCCGTTCCTTAATGGATTTGGGTGGAAGGCACTAAAAAGTGGATGGATGACTTTAGGTTCGGAAGTCTTGGCTTTGTTCTGTTTCCGACTTCCGAACCTAAAGACATGTGTGTTCTGTGCTAAAGTAATTTATCACTTTTTAGTTCTTGAAGTCGGTTCTCTTTTTTCAAAAAAGTTTTTTCTTTGTTGAGTTTAGAATAATATAAGTATAATAAATACCTATGTAATAAAATGTGTCTTCAAGAAATAATAGTTATTGCAACTTAGCCATAACCATAACCATAATAATTAAAACTTAATAATAAATAAACAAACGCGGATAGCGACTGCCTGCAATAGGGTATTAAACCCATTTTTGAAAAGTGTCTCAATGAAATTCTGTAGTGCTAATATGCCACCAAAAAAAACACAAAATTTTTATTCAATCGATGAGTGCCATAAAAATGCATCTAAATGTTTAATTTCAAATTTCGCGCGTTGTTTTACGGAAACGCCTCTTACTGGACGCCATATTGCTTAGCGTAAATGACGTCAGTTCGTTTTGTATCAAATGCGCTCATATTAAATATGATAATTGTATATCATTTAAAAATAATTAAAAGCATATTTTGTAATAGGTGTAATAATTAAAAAAATACGTTAGTTACGAAAATAATAAAAGTACAAAGCCTATATTACGCCAATCGGTTGACTGACAGTTGACAATTTTTTGTTTACACAGCCGTACGGCGTAGCCGCTCAGGTGTGTAGCCAAACCTTTACAACAAAAACAAGGTCCGTGCCTTTTTAGTTGCACGCGGTCTTTTAGTTTCTCTAGCGGGCAGAACTTGTTTCAACAAGCTATCGCATTTCACTTCAAACCCTAAGCCCTTCAGCAGACAGCATAAATTACTATAGCGTCTACTTCAGCAAGATAATGCAATCTACTACTTAATCATTTTTTTATATTGTTCACTAAATAACTAAACAAAAGGCAATGACAATTTTAATCTTGTGTTATACAAAATTACGTCGGACACAAACCGTGCAGTTTTTTCTTGATTTAATTAAAAACACAGTGGTCTTCTTGAAGGAACTGTAGGCAAAAATCAAGAAAATAAAAATTCTGTAGTCGAAAGGGCCATACTTCTAGCTTCATAGTTTTCATAAAAATCTTCAAGCAAAAGAAACTTTGATTGTAAGATTTCAGTACATTTTATGATTCGCAGAAATTTTGCTGGAGTACAATGAAGCACTCGTTTCTACTAGATCTTCTATACAAATAAATAAAATGGAAGTGTCGGTTTGAAATGTAAAAATAACAGCTTTTTAATAAATGCATACGAAAGTAAACACGGTGCAGTCAACAGCAAAAGTAGATGATCAAAATCAGAAATTCAATACTAATTTACTAACACTAATTTATATAATTTATTACTAGTTTATTTATTAAAAGTATGTGATTGTCACACACATACTTTTGAATCACTTCGACGCCACACAGCTCTGACGCGAACTCCGTTCATTAGTATTGAATTTCTGATTTTGATCATCTACTTTTGCTGTTGACTGTACCTACTTTCTAATTTTATCTTGGACATCGGTAATAGGAAACTTGTTTTTTTGTATGTAGTTTTAAATATTGTACCCTGGAAAGAAACCCTTCGTGTGTTTTTGCGACTCACACTTTGCCACTTTTTGTAGATAGGTAGGTACAGCGTAGAATATGTAAATCTAGACGTGCTTTTGGCTTATTCGAAGAAATATTGAAGCGATATTTACATTATTCAGAAATTAGGTTATAGTTTGTTGGCCTTTTATCCAAGTCTATCACACACGAAAAATATCTAGACAGAACAATTCTTTTAACGCTCTATACATGATCTAATTTGTGAATACATTTCTATTTATTACATGTTTAGGATGAAATATAACAAAAGACGAAAATAATAAATAGACAAACAGGCGAATTATGTCGACTGGGTTGGATTAGTTACAAGCGCAACTGATGTGCTTGATCTGGGTTCGATTTTTCTGATTTTGATCATCTACTTTTGCAGTTGACTGACTGACATTAAAAAAAAATTGGCTTAGTGTTTGTTCCGGGTAATCTCTAAACCGGGACTTTCACTTACAAATAGCTAAATCGACTATCACGCGGACGAAGTCGCGGGCATCAACTAGTTTGCGATGAAAATAAGGAAACTGTAGACTAACAAAGAGGAAACAAGCAATTTCCTATGTCTGGGAGGTACGCATTGTAGGAACGGTCTTGATATTAAATGTAGGTATGGTTCGTAAAGCATATTTATAGTATACCTTATTTTTAACTTCGGGCCGCTACTGAGAAATTGATGGAAACCCCAATAATACTTTGTCCAACCCAGTAATCGAATCCAGGTCCTCACGAGACCAAAAGGGCATTTTTTCGAAAACCTAAATAAACATCAACTTTAGTAACTGATAAATGCAGTCAATTATGAACTTTTACAAAAAACGTTGTAATTTTTTAGACTAACTTCTTTAGAGCATCTTTTTCATCAGATTTCAAAAATTCTTTCACCTATTTCCAAGTGCTATAGAATACATTTCATGGTACACTTAATTCGTGTTTGCCTTGTGTCTGGGTGTTGTTTATCTATATATGTATGTATTTACAAAAAAAAAATGTATTTGTGTATGTATATCAGCTGTCTGACACCCATAGTACAGGGTCTCCCTAGTTTGGGGTCAGATGGCCGTGTGTGAAAATGTCCCCACATATTATTATTATTATTATTATTAATTTCCACGCGAACGAAGTCATGTGCAGAGGTTAGTATAGAATGAAAACGCTTCATGAATTACGTAAGTACGCGTATTGGAAGCATTATTTCCTCACATTTTACTACCTCAACGAAAGACTGAAACACCGGACAGGTTTATAAATCGTTATGCTCCAAAGAAAAGACAACCTGTCTTAAGCTTAAATCTAAGCTTAGCTAAGTTCTAAACTTGAATACATGGTCTCTTACACTTGTTTTCGGTCTTTTGCTACAGCTACTTCAATGTCAAAGCCAGTAGATGTACCGAATACTCAAATTCCACTTATCTTTAAGACTGGGATAAATTTCCAGCTCTTAAGTAATAATAATACCAACCTAATACTGTCCCACTGCTGGGCAAAGGCCTCTTTTCATACAGAGAAGACACTAGTATTGATCACCTAGCTTGCTCAAGGTGAATTGGTGATCCCAGTCTTACATTAAATTACTAGCTTTTGCCCGCGACTTCGTCCGCGTGAATGTCGGTTATCGCGGATTAAAAAGTAGCCCATGTCCTTCTCTAGGTTACAAGCTAACTTCATTCCAAATTTCATGAAAATCGGTTTAACCGTTTCGTCGTGAAAACGTAACAGGCCGAGTTACTTTTAAAAAAAATAATAATAATAAAATGTTTATTCGAAACCAAAACATGTTACATAAACAGTAAACCCACCAAACTGCGAAGCAGTTTGTCGGCGGGTAAAGTTTTGTATTTATAAAGTGTGGATTAGTAATTTTTTTCTCAAGTTGTTTACCTTTGCCAATGTCAGTAATGTCTAGAATAAAGGTAGGAAGTACATATAAGTTAAAAACGTCACATTGGTGCTTGTCCGGTTTCGTATCCGTAGTCTCATGCATGAGTCACGGATACCTTAACAACTGGGCCATCACAACACTAGCGCTTACGTGATAACTTTATAATTCTGTCATTCTGTGCCGTTCCAATGAGCTATCAAATTGCAACGCTTCAAACTCAATTTGACGCAGCCTGCAGACTAACTTAGTTTCGGGAATATAACTAAGTTCAACGTAAGTGGATGAAATATAAACCTAGAAACCATTGAAACAGCCAGTAATTTCTTAGTTGGGGATTTCTTTGAAATCTAAAAGAACGTTTTTAAATGGAATCTTGGGTTCAGATTTTAACTGTTAAACAAATTGCTAAAGACGACGGTGTTTTAAATGGTATTAGTTAAGAAATAAGTTTAAATTCCAGGTTCTATTTTTGCCTGTTTTAGATTAAACTGCCGAATTGTGCGAACTGCCAAACTGTGGAATTCACTGCCCGAATTTCTGTTCCCTGTTAAGTAAAATCAGGGTATCTTCAAGGCACGAGTGAACAGTTTCATCCCAGGTAAGCATGTTCAACCTTAGGCCGCATCATCATTTAATTGATTAGGTGAGGTGCGGTCAAACGCAAGTTGTAAAACAAATACTGTAGAAAAGTTGTTTGGTCCAATTAGATACAAGCTTATGTCGACGATCAGTTTGGTATAATAGATTAGTTAGCTAACAAAATTCGCTCTTCATCAAAATAACCACGGATATACAATGGAATAAACAACAACATGAATATGGTGGCGGGGCAACTTGAATGTCTTTCTTAGGAATCAGCAATAACTTGAAGCAATAGTGGTAGAAGGCCTTCACCCAGCAGTAGGAATTATGCACTTATCGAAAGATAATAGCACAAATGTAATGAATGTAATACTGGGTCCCGAACACCATTAATCGGTGCCGCGGTAGGCCCAAAAGCAGATGATGAGACGAGCTGGACTCCTACCCACAATATAGGGCTCGAGTCATAAAACACAATGAAAGATGGAAATTTAATTTAATTTGCCCTGCAGTTGGATCCTATAGGCTCATAATAATAACATAACCTGACAAAATAATTAACACAAAGGCAACACCTTTCTATATCCGAAACCAACGAAACCCAGCAGCACACATTACGTAACGTATTGGTCTGAAGTGTAACAAATTGACTGGATCAAAAAGAAATTTATCACAACGATGCTTCAAATAAGAGCATCGACCGTTCCCCAAACAAATTGACGTCCATATTAATTCAATTTATGCCACCAAGCTCCCTGCTCTAACATAAATAAATGTTATGCTGGCTTAACTTTCCTAAAGCATTGTCTGGACTGCATTTTCTGTCCCTTATAAAGTTAAATATTCAAATAAGAGTAAGCAGGACAAGCATAGGGTCGACATCGCGGGTTGATAAGGGACAGCAATTAAAGGGAGCGTTGAATGACCTCGTTCCCGTGCTCGGATTTCTTCGGCCGTGTTCGGAGCGACTCGGGCGTGTAAGGCTCTTATCTTGGGATCTGAGGAGCGCGGGCGCAACCCTTGCTTATTTTTTATTAATTCTTTTAATGTTGGCACAGGAATGCAGTGCAGTATCGGAGCATACACCGTTATAACTGCTGTCTTTGCTCAATTATCTTGGTAACGTGATGTTATCCGCTGTGATGACTGCTTCAGTTAACTGTTTTTCAAAATGGCTCCGTTCTGATTCTGTTAAGTGGATAGATACTTGGTTCCATGTCGTTACGTGATCTACTAAGTATAGGTGTTTAAATATGAGTTAGTGATAAACAGGGGCTAATTACGTCTGTACGTTTTACGAGGGGCAATGTGGAATTAACCCAAATGATAAGAAAACAAGTGAAGTGAACTTTAGAGTTAATTCTAAGTGCACTGTTCATATTATTACTGTTACAAATGAGAAGGTAATCTTCTCCTAACGTATAACGTCTTCGAATAAGGAATTTGAACCTGCCATGTTATTTTTTCAACACCTTTAGTTGACTGGTAGAGAATGCTAAGGAATTAGGCCCGCCGTTGTAAGTACCTTTTGTTGCATGAAGTTTAAATAAATAAAAGTACAAGAATGTGCACTGTGCAGTGCACGGAACAGATAAAGTGCAGTGTGTGTTACTGATAACTGCATTTTATCTTATCAAGATTTGTAGACAAGCAACCAGTTCTAGTTCTGGCCACACCCGTGACCAGGAAAATGCGAAATTTTCCGACAATTCTGTACGTTTACTTATTACTAGCACTTTGCCCGCGACTTCGTCCACGTGATTTTTTTCAAGGATCCCAAATTTTTTTCATAATGCAATATAACTTATAGCACTCAGGAATAACGTAGCTTTGTATTGGCAAAATCGGATGAGTTCTTACCGAGATTACCCCATAAATACAAACTTACAAACTTAAAAACTAACAAACAAATTGTACATCTTTATAATATTAGTATAGATTACCAGCTATAAAGTTATCTATTAAGAAATCAAAGATAACTTTATTTCGGCTCTGTCTGTGCAAAACTCGACTCTTAGCAGCTCATATCTCCTACCTATAAATTACCTCCCAGGCTTCGTTCATAAGTCTAGCAGTTTTAGAGATTTCGCGTTTAATTTAGTAAGTGAATGACTGACCTTGCACCTTATCTACACGACAATAACAATAACAAATTGGAAAAGACAACCTTTTTTTAAACCCGACTAAATTTTATTCTAAGTTACTAACGCGACATTATGTTAAGAGGCATAGTGAGAAAGCGACCTTTTGAGAAAGAGTCATTCTGCGAAAGGGACCTTATGAGAAAGAGATTTTTAAATCAGACTCATTAATAAAATTAATGATTTCGAATTTTAAGTGAAGATCAATAGTAATAATGTTTGATAATAATAATGTTTATTGAAAAAAAAGCCTACGTACTAAAAATACAATGTTATGTTATAAAAGGCTTATGCTGTACACAATACATTGAAACCCTGATCTCCAAACCAGTGGGGTCCCTGTATCTTAGAGATCAGTGTCCCTCCGCAGCAATGCCACACCACAAGCCAATCTTTGTGACATATTACAACATTTACAAACAATATCTTTATATTTCCATCGTTGAATAAAATCAAAAGTAAAAGTAGTAGTTTATATTATAATTATATGTTATTTAAAAAAATAAAATTATTACACTGTTCTTTTTTCAAATAACCACCATTCAGAGCTGTGTTATGTACCATTAAACCATTGCGGCTACTTCAAACACCTGCCTATAATGCCGATAATATCCCATAGACGAACTCTCCCAACAAGACTGAGGTTTAATTTAGAACTTCAGAGGGTTTGTAAATTAACTTGTTTACGTTAAGTGATCCTTACGTTAGTTAATGATACAAGTTAGGTTGTAGAAAGAGTTCATTAAAATATTTTTAGAGTGAAGAAGGGTACGTAGTTGCTCGTGTTACATTGTAGGTAGCTATTAGCTAGATATTATATACCTATGCCCAGCAGTGGGCGTCTAAAGGTGGACATAATGATGATGATGATGATTAGCTAGATATTTAATTACGGATGTTTTGTAAAAGTTTATATACCTAGACTAGACTAGCTGAAAAATTTAAAAATCGATTGACAGGACAACGTCTGTCACTTTGTCCTGTCAATCGATTTTTAAATTTTCTCACCGTATAAACCTTCCCTGGACTTACACAAATATTTCAACGGCAAAATCAGCCAAATCGGTCCAGCCGTTCTCGAGTTTTAACGAGACTGACGAACAACGATTCATTTTTATTATATAGATAATTTTTTCAAAGATCAAGTTTTCAAAAAATGTAAATCAACTGTTATAAACAAGGCTATGTAAATGCCGTATTGATCGATCGGTCAAGGTTAAGCTGTCGCATGCCGCGGTTGTTCCGTGGATGGGTGACCACAAATTTCACACAACCTTTCGTGCCTCGGTAAGCACGTAAAGCCGTTGGTCCCGGCTGTCATTCGTAGATCGTTCAGTCAGAAGCGAAGACTGAAAACCAGTCTTGCCAAGGGGTATCGTGTTACTGAGTTGTGGAGGTCAGAGAAGTAGTCGCTCTATATAAAATACTGGTATTCAGCTGCATCCAGTTAGACTGGAAGCTGAAGCTGTTGGGAAAAGGCTTGACAGATTTGAGCTACAAGTTCAAAATATATGGAGTAGCCGAGTACATCCTTCGGAAAAAAATAAGACTAAGACCATATTGATCGAAACCTATTTTATCTTAATTATGTTAAAGGATCAATAGCCTCTAACTAAACCCTTTTTGACAATAAGCGTTTTCCTTATGTATCCGTCCTCTACAATTTTCTTTCCGGTACATTATTTATTCTGAATAATTTGAAAGACATGACTTTTCGAACGATCAACTCGAATACTATAGATATTTTATTTCATAATCATCATTATGTCAACCTTTAGACGCCCACTACTGGGCATAGGTCTCCCCCAAGTGGTGTGAGGAGGGTTCAGCCACCATGCTCAGAAGGACGCTGCTGCCCATCCTCTGGTCAATATCCCTCTGTCGTCTTCTACGACACCTACGGGTAAAAATGTGGTGGTGCTATTCGCGGCCGGCACCACACGGTAGATATTTTATTTAGTAACTTAAAAATCTATCCTCCCGTACCAGAAACCTTAAAAACGCACCTGAAACTGTGCACCCTAATTAAACTCACATAGGTGCCCCTAAACTTTGCACGGAAAAGGGATCTAATTAAAAATGTTTGGTGCTCTCAAATGAACGAGGTAATGTCAATCACAAAAAAAAATTGTGGCAGAAGGTCGGCTATACACACACTCTATTTATCTGTTCCGTGGCTATACATATATCTATCGCGACTGGCATTTGTATGAAACAGTTTACTTGTGCAGTTCGATTCAAACTGTTATCTGCGCTACTGCCTGCGCAGTATCCCGCTCCTCACCCCCGCTGACACGTGAAATTGTTACTGCGCAGCCACTCGACTCGTGTTCAGAGCCGCCATGAAGTTGAATCGTACTGCAACAGAACTGCATCAAGCCGCTGTAATGTGACACCTTCTCACAAACCAAACATTGAGCACGGCGCTTTGTTAAAACTTGATTTGACAAACCAACGAGCTACTTTGTGTAACATTTCATCGAGCACACATGACCTGCAGATTCGACATTTCATCGAAAAGTAAATACAAAATAGAAAGGAATGTTGCAGATAAATGTTCACTCGCCTTAAGTATAACGGCGAACACAGTGTCGAGCATTCGCTAAGAAGTTACATTACATGGAAATGCTTTTTTAATTTGAGCTTTTGTTTGTATTGTACCATTCGTAGGAACGTTACATAACATCAAAATGCTCGAGAAAGCTCAGAGGGCCTAGTGTGAGTTTTTATTCGAACTCGATCGCGTTAACGTTATCTCCAATTTGTATTGAAAATGGAACAGCGCAGTCTAGTGGCAAAAATAGGAAACACAATTATTCCATACAAATTGGCATAAGCGATCGTTTACATTAACGCGTTCGACGCGAATAAAAACTCACACTATAGGCCCACAGGTGTATATTTACTTTAAGATTGCCGTTTGTAACGTCTATATGTGCGTGCGCCTGTATTTCCTCGTTATACAGAACGGACCTTCTGTACGCATCTATTTCGTGTTGGAATTATGTCAGGTCGTCCGTGTCAATGACCTCATTACTAATGATGAATGAGCTGCTAAAGAGTCGCCCATTAGGCCGAGTGTCGCTGTTTCATGAATTATCCGAGGATAAGATCCAGTCACGAATGTCCTGAGTTTTTTCGAGTAACGAGTTCTTAGGTAGGTATCTATTTTACTTAGATATTTGTATTCATGAAATGTTTCCACAATCGTTCCCACAATTCTTACATAACATGTGGTTGTTTTGTCAATAATTAGTACGAGGAGTACGCCACTATTATAATAATAATAAAATACTTTATTTTCAATTTTACAGTTTTAAATGAGCACAGCTGACTGTTAAACTATTTTAAATTGTCTATGTTACTGATTAACAGCCTCTAACACCCATCAAGCAAAGATTTACCTTTTGTTATACTGTTGTATATCTGTGCAATATACGACTGAATAATAAGTTAAATCTTTGCTTGCATATTTTTAACTGTCGCTTACATATTTTTTATTAGTAAGTACCATCTTTTTCTAATGTAGAAACGAACTTTTATTTTTGGTTACTATGGCAATAATAGTATAACTTTTCATCGGAGAAAGATTTATTGTGATCGGTACAGTATTTTCAAAGATTAAATTCAACAAACAAACTTTACCTTTTTCAACCGACTTCAAAGAAGGAGGAGGTTATCAATTCGTCTGTATTTTTTTTTTTTTTTTAATGTTTGTTACCTGATTTCTTGGGACTGGGTGAACCGATTTTGATGATTCTTTTTTTTCAATTTAATTTAATTTGGTAAAGTTCTGAAAACCGTATAAGTCTTAAATTTGCATTAAGTATGTGCGCGATTTGTTACGCGATTACTCCGGCAAACGTAAACCGATTTTGAAAATTCTTTTTTTTATAGATAGGGTATGCTTCAGGGGTGGTCCCATATAAATTTTATCGAAATTGATTTAGCACTTTTTGAAAAATCAACAAATACCCAAAAATTTTACATAGACGACGTTTTAGTTTCATCAATCTTTGTAGTAGTTAACTTTCAATCTCTTCTTAATAGACTTGGATGAGAAGGAGGTACTAAAAAGCGGAAAATAAAAAGCTTTTTACAAAAAAGACAACCGCCTTCAAAAAGTGAAAAATAACTTTAGCACAGAACACACATTGACTTTAGTTTCGGAAGTCGGTGGCAATATAAAACAACAAACAGAACAAAGCCACTGAATTTCGAAACTAAAGTCAATGTGTGTTCTGTGCTAAAGTTATTTTTCACTTTTTGGAGGCGGTTGTCTTTTTTTATAATATTAGTATACACTGCTATAGCATGAAGTGTCGATGCCAAGGCAAACTTCTTGCAGTATAATGTATTATATGATAAATCGTTATTCATATCTTCAAACCCAACGTAATTCATACACCAACGACCTTTCCCCCATAGGGTCAAAAAGATAATGAAAAAGAAAGCCTACCTAGCTTATTGCAACAAGATTTATGTCCGCAATAGCCCAGCCATCAACGTGTGAACTCGCTACGAGAAGGTCACGTGTTCGAACCCGACCTCCTTAGACCTAGATTTCAGCGTTTGATTTATATGGTGCTTTACTAGACTCATCTTTTTTTCTTATCATATTAGGAATTATGTTTCTTGGTAGGTTGAGCTTGTCTTTCTTAAGAGCGGCCAATACCTCATTATTCCCATACATACTCTCTCTCTCGCTCGCTCCCTCGTGCGTGAGTATGGCGATATTATCTTGTGGTGGTTTATATCTAGGTTTCTAAGTAATACAAAAAGCTTTTTTTACAAAAAAGACAACCGCCTTCAAAAACCAGAAAGTGAAAAATTTAGTATCGGAAGTCGGTGGCTTAGCTGTTTTATTTGCTGTTTAGTATCGCCACCGACTTCCGAAACTAAAGTCGTGTGGATTAAATGAAAGAAAAAAAAAAATTCGAATTGATAACGTTCTTCTTTTTGAAATCGGTTGAAAATAATCTTGCATGAGAAACGCATTCAGTAAAGAAGTCTTGTTTTACATTCAATCACGCTTGATAGGATAGGATACGGACCGGGAAAGGCCCTCTTAAGATACTGCCTTTTTGGCTGAAATCGAGTAGGAACTAAAACAGTGAATAAAAAGTATTCTTGATACCGAATTTCAGTCACGGCAACCAATCTCAAGGTCAAGGTCTTCAAGGTTAAGGTCGCGGGTAACCGGTGGTTGCAAGCGGCAGGTTTCCGCTCGTTGTGGCGTTCTATGGGGGAGGCCTATGTTCAACAGTGGACGTCTTCTTCTTCCATTTCTTCCTGTCAACCGTCATGTTATCACTAACTCCCTTATCTATTTGGGGGGCTTTGGTTCAGCAGTGGACGTCTTCCGGCTGATGATAATGATGATGATGAACCAATCTCAATGGAGACTAGACAAGTACGTAATAGAGATATTATTGTGCATATGTATGTGTGTAAACAAAGGTGCATTCGGACTTCCCTCACTCTCAAAGTACGACGGGCAGTGGCACACACTCGAGCCTAGAATGGGACGATTAAACCCCAAGGTGCTTCTGAGAAAGCTCTAAGACTGTAAACCCAGACCTGGCACACACACGGAAAGAGAATAAGACGATTACACCACCTGGAAGAGATTAGGTGAAGGACCAACAGCTTTTACATGATATCCGAGGCATGAGGATATTACACCACTTACTTCCAAACCCCAAGGTGCTTCTGAGAAAGCTCTAAGACTCTAAATCCAGACTTTTGACGGAAAAAGTCACGCTTTCATTCACTCTACCAATGACGAATCATTTCCTTTTTTTCTTACCTTGTTAAAAGTCCGTCTCAAAAACGTCTAAACTTACAATGGACACTTTCTTTTAACTGAAACGTTGGACGTTTTTATCATTAGTTGCGAGTTTCCGCTTCACTTTGTGTTGACTTGAAAGTGCTTACGTCATGTCCGTCCGTTTGTTACGAGTCAGTGACATTGATTTTTTAGTTTTGTGACCGTAAGTTACTGTGACAATTTTCTAATTAGGAAGTAAATAAACCTTCTTGGAAGTTATATGTTTGAGCCGTTTGGGGTTGATACACTAGGGCCATGGGGCCCGAGTGCTCACATTGTTTTTAGGGACATAGCAGCTGGTCGACTCATCACGTGTCCAGAGGGCTGGCCTTATCTTTGCCCAAAGAATTAGCATTGCCATTCACGTGGTAATGCTGCTAGCCTTTTGGGCACTTGTCCTATTGAGAGCGATGCGGAAGAGCTTTTTGATCCCGAATCCTCTTTTGTACTATTTTTTATTTACAAGTAATTAATTATGAAATTACCTTTATATATATGTATCTATGTTATAGCCATAACTTTTAAATTAGATAATTCAGGTCATACAGACATTTTTGCAAAATTTTGTGTTCAGGAAAAAATAAGTTATTGATTTAAGCTTTCCTATACATTTAAAAAAGAAGATATTACTGACATCGGTGATGGAAAACTTCGTGAGGAAATCTGGATTTATAAATTGATAATCTGAAATCATGAACTCAACTTGAGCTAGCTTGGTGATCAATGCTCGTGCTTTCTCTGTATGAGAAGAGGCCTGTGCCCTGCAGTGGGAGAATTATAGGCTGGTATCATTATTATTACTTACTAACCTACATAAATAATACTTATGACCCTGACATCCCGTCTTTCAAAGCAACTAATCAAACTTAACACCATCAATAATAAACTTTAATTTAATGCAAGTAATAACGGAAATGAAAGATTCTTCAGCACCTAAGTTTGAAATCGAAGCCGTAAATCTATTAACTCAACGTTCAAATATAACGCCGGTTAAACGCGGTTTACTTAAACGGCAGTGATACTTAAACGGTGTGTGTAATTAGTTTTATATGTAAGTAGTTAATTTGGGAGCTTTAACTTGTATCCAGCTGTTGAAATGTGGATACTGTGTGGATTTTTAGTGTCGGGTCTTCTGTGGAGTAAGAGAATGGATTGATTTCTTTAAAATGGCGAAATTAAAAATTTATGAAAAATATCTTA
This sequence comes from Charanyca ferruginea, assembly GCA_947361185.1. NCBI lineage: Eukaryota > Metazoa > Arthropoda > Insecta > Lepidoptera > Noctuidae > Charanyca > Charanyca ferruginea. The sequence continues at coordinate 13,233,259 of OX376077.1, read as the reverse complement.
GCAATAAATAAAAAAGGGATGGTCCGACAATCTATGCATTAGGTCGATAATTGGGGTTAGTTATGCAAAAACAAACCAACGTACGCTCAAATTTCCCCTATTTTTCGAAGTGATTAATTGTAACGATTTTATATCATTTTAAATCTATATCTATCTTGTACTAAGCATAAGTTTAAGGCGTACGTTGAAGTTATATTCGATAGTAATAAAAAAATTTGATTTGCTCCTTTTTAACAGAGTTCAAAAAGGAGGATGTTCTCAATTCGATTGGTATTTTTTTTTATGTATGTACACAGATTACGCTGAGATTTATGGTCTGATTTACGTGATTCTTCTTTAGTTTGATGTGTTATGATTTTTTTTTATGTTTGACCACGCATAGCTTTTCTTTTTCTTTTCTTTTTTTAATTGATAGTGTATACCCATATACATTTCAAGAAAATATTCCACCCGTAAGGGTAGAAAATTAAGGGATGACTGAAATTTTTTGGTGTCACCGTTTCGTAATTAATTTGTATGATAGGAAGTAAGCACTAAAAAGAGAAAAAAAAACTTTTTAACAAAAAGACAACCGCCTTCAAAAAGTAAAAAATAACTTTCTATTCGCAAGTCGGTGGCAATACAAAACAACAAGCAAAACCAAAGCCGCCGCCGACTTGCGAATGAAAAGTAATTTTTTACTTTTTGTAGGCGGTTGTCTTTTTGTTAAAAAGTTTTTTTTTTGCAGAATTAAGCTCAATTATTATGACCAAAATCGTAAATATATTAATCAAATTAAAGATGGGCACCGATCTTTATGATCTTTACTAGTTAACTCTGAATACGTTTCTACCCTATTAGTAGTAGTGACGGGCTGGTGTCCGCACGTTCACGTCTCGTCAAATAATATTCTATATTCTACCATTTTAAACCATTTTTCTATCAACCAGGGCCTCAAGTCTGCTATTACAATAGTGTCAGAATCGTCTGTCATTGATTTCATAATTGTTGATTTTGTCATGTTTAGTAATCTACTAATATAATGGCGTCATTATGAAAATCAGTGATAGACCATTCTGACACTATTGTAATAGCAGACTTGTGGCCCAGGGGGCCAAGTCTGCTATTTTTATAATTTCGTCATTCCAACACGACCCCATTGTCATTTTGCTAAAAGTTCGTAATCTGCTAAATTCATAATGGTCGATCATTGACTTCACAATGACGTTCTAATGGTAGGTTACTGATCAAAGGAACTGTCAAAATTTTTGCAGATTACCGCCTAAGTCAGTCATTCAGTTGTCATTTTGTACAAGATTACCATTCTATATCATTTCTTTCAATGGCTTGTCAGTGGTTGACCATTGGAAAGTCATAATGACGCCATTATACTAGTAGATTACCAAACTTGTCAAAATCAACAATTATGAAATCAATGATAGACCATTCTGACACTATTGTAATAGGTAGCAGACTAGAGGCCCAGGTAACCAACCAATTAACACTTTTCTCGACATGGAGATCGAACCCAGATCAAGCACATCAGTTGCGCTTGTAACCACTAATCCAACCCAGTCGACATAATTCGTCTGTTTGTCTATTTATTATTTTCGTCTTTTGTTATATTTCATCCTAAACATGTAATAAATAGAAATGTATTCACAAATTAGATCATGTATAGAGCGCTCAAAGAATTGCTCTGTCTAGATATTTTTCGTGTGTGATAGACTTGGATAAAAGGCCAACAAACTATAACCTAATTTCTGAATAATGTAAATATCGCTTCAATATTTCTTCGAATAAGCCAAAAGCACGTCTAGATTTACATATTCTACGCTGTACCTACCTATCTACAAAAAGTGGCAAAGTGTGAGTCGCAACAACACACGAAGGGTTTCTTTTCAGGGTACAATATTTAAATCTACATACAAAAAAACACGTTTCCTATTACCGATATCAGTGATGTCCAAGATAAACTTAGAAAGTAAGTACAGTCAGCAAAAGAGATAGGTATGCAGGGTCGTCAGATATAGTTAAAGTTTACTTAGAAACCGATGGATGTTTTTGAATAAAATAAAATTAATAGAGAATAAACATTACAATGATTTCATTCGAAAACATCCAACGGTTTTTAAGCAAACTTCAATTATTACCGATAACCTGCATACCTATCTCTTTTGCTGATTGTACATGATATATGTATTGAAAATATCACATAAATTCACATACTTGCCCGATATCGAACCCACAACCTCATGCTAGGTGCCATAACCACTGGGGTATCATGACCGTCACGGTCTACGGATGTTTTCTTGATAATAATGACAAAAGTTTATCTTACTGCCTGTACAGACTACAACATTGTGAACGGGTCCAGTTGAACAACTCAAAATATGCATCAGGTCAACTGAACCTACGGGTTCAGTTCGAGGTGGGATCAGTTGACTAAAGAGCCCTGTTAGGGGTTCCCATACAAGAAACGGGTTTCTTGTATTTAGATGATTTACCTTATTTTTTATTTTTAATGGCCGTAGCAACGGACACTGCTTACAAAAGAACTAAATGTTTACCAATTACAAATGAGAGCCTTGAGACAGAGAAACAGACAGACGGACGGACGGATGAGCGAGAGCAGTAGGGCTTCGTTTGGACCATTTGGGTACCGAACCCTAAAAAATAAAGGTAAGCACACATAATCAGCAGTCACGAACCGCGTTCAAAACGGACGTCAGTAACACGATGTTTCTGTCGCACGAAAACCATAAATCACGATTATCTTTGTCTCATCTTGTGAATACTTAAATTCAGTAGGTTTTACTTTGAAAACACAGACTTTTTTTCTAACATCTCCGAAAATTACCTTCTACATCTGGAATCTGGATCTCTGTCGTCCTCACAATCAGAGATAAAATACTAGAATTACTAAGAAATAAATAATAATTACCATCCAACAGATCCTGGTAATTTCATACCCAATTTTCTCACATCCAAAACCCTGTTCATCGTGATATTAGTGCTGTCAGAATCATAGTAAGTTCATCATCTATCAGTACGCGTCATCAAAGAGACATTTGAACACCTTCTTTGGTTTATCTTACAATCATTTACTTATTTTCAGGAAAGAAAAAGAACCTATTTCGTCTGTTCAGAAGGCGTAGACAAAATGCATCCGTTCCTTTTTTAGAAGAGGCTACAGAGTGGACTGAAAGCTAGTAAAGAACTATCTCTTATTTGACGTTACGTGAGCTTTACGCTACATGACTCCTCAATAGCAGTACTACACAGTCTATACCGACTGGTAATGTCATTTCCATACATCTGTACTTACTGGTGTTATAAAGCTGAAAAGTCGTTTGGTGGGCATTAGACGATCGATTGTTACTAACTCAGTGGACATCATTTTGTAGTGTAAATAAATAAATTATTATTATTATTTCCTCTGGAACCACTAATCCGATTCTGAAAGATCTTTCGGTAATAGAAAACTACGTTATATTTGAGTGATAGACTATATTATTTTAATTGTCAATCAAACTGGGAATTCGTAAGAAAATCCACAACGTCATGGGCAAAAACTAGATTTATTATAGTTAGGGCCTGTTCACTATCATTCAAAAGTTCCGATGAAATTACTTGGCACAGCGTTTCATACAAATCCTGTCCCATTTTTTAATATCTCTGGTCAATACCTATTGACTATTGAGATGTAGTGAAACAGGCCCTTAGCGACTGACATTGGTGCCAATTCTGTTGTGCACGAACTAAATTAATTTTAAGCTATTTATATCTCTTTCTCTCCAATAAAACAAGAAAGAGATATATATTAATAAGAGCTGTCAATTTAAGTTGATTTAAAATGTTCATACAATTATAGTTGTCATTTCAGAACGTATTGATTAAAAACAGTGCGAAGTTCAAGGGAAAAACTAATTTGACATCTCTAACTTAGTGCCCTTGTCTGTCGCCGTCGTTTTCTTCAGCTGCCTGGTAGTAAGAGATGCCAAATGCCTAATTTTAAGTTATTTTGTGAACAAGGGAATCGGCACCATTAACGCTAAAAAAGGTATTTGACTAACCAGTCCCTTTGTTCAAATCCGAATCAAAGTTGCGTCTCCCAAATATCACAAAGATGTCACGCGTTCCAAGTTCAAATCAGCCCGCTAGTTATCTGTGGCAAAACTTCCGTCAACTCCTGGCTATTTGCCTAACTCTGGTATTTGTCTCCCAAAATCACGGAGTAAAGCTTGGAACTGGAAACTAATTCCAAAGTACGGTTGTTCTATAACCCGTGATGTTGGAATCTCCAGGTTTTGGGGCGAAATGTTACGTGAAGAACTTAGGATTGTGGGAAGGGAGATACGGTTAGACTATGTTTAATTTGACGCTTGGGTATGTGCAGAATTGGAATATATACAAACCGTTGTATTATGGCTCTAGATCAACGAGCGTTGAAATTTTTCTTCCAAAAAAATAGCTGGTCCATACAAAAAAAAGTATGGCGGATATTTTTTTTACTACCGATAAAAAATTTCATCCTTGAGCTGTCTAGAATCTAGTAGATACTGAATAAAAACGTCACAAACAGAACTTTAGTACGAAAAGGAATGCAGCGTAAATTACGCGGCTCAAAAACGCGACTGACAACTCGAAAAATGACGTTAGTATGGCCTCACATTTATGTCTAGCTAGAGATTAGCGACAGAGCGGCGACGGAAACTATTAGTGACAAGTCCTCAAACAACACTGGTCATAAGATGGGAGTAATACAATTAGTTTTTGTATTGTTATTTTTATGCTAGACACAGGATGGAACTGATGGAAGAGATAAAATAACTTGGCTGAGAGTAATCATTCCTTGGACTTTTGTTTTTTCTTGGCAATTATTTTCCTCGGATATGAAGGTTAGGAATTCTTTCTTCTTTTCTTTCTTTTTACTAAAATACTAACAAGAGCTTTTAGCGAGACTACCATCAATCTGTCAATACTTAATTAAATTAATGACGTCCAACCAATTATGCTAAATACATACTATCCAACAATAACTGTTCAATAAAATTAATCAGCGTTGATTATTGAAAATCAATAGAATTACTTCGAAAAATGGAAGAAAATTTTCCGTAGTATTGTTTGTTTTGGCAAGATCTAAAGTCATTAGTGTCCTTTAAAGCCCGTATCACAAAAATTTATTCCCTTCATATTGACTTTTCAGTGACATCATTACAATTTAGGGCATATTCTAGATCAAGATCGAACTAATCGAAATCGAAATCCAGACACCTAAGTTCGTTACTAAATCACAATTAAATGGCTGATCAGAATTTGCTGGAATTTGGCACACATATTATAGATATAAATCTAGCTTAACACATAGGATATTTTTTATACCGTTTTTGTGATCCCGTGGGATTATTTGGAACTTTCCAATTAAGCCACGCAGATGTAGGTAGTCTCACATAAACAGCTGACTGATCAATTATATGATAAGAGGGACAGTAATATTTACCATCTACACACGTCTAACCTCCTTTCTCAGAGTTGCAGCAGTTAGCCCGCAGAATCTTGATGCTTACTAGAAAGCGCACAATCTTTATGCAAATCGCAGCTTGATATAGGTACATTGTATGGAGAAACAAGTTATTATAAGACCTAAAGTAGGCGATAGACGCACGGGCAAGTATGCTTGCACGTTTAAAGATAGCACAAGAACTTATGAATTTTCTTGCCCATTGTTCTCCATACAAAACAACTTTTGGAGAAGCAACTAGACTAATTTCTTTTTTCTTGTAAATGACGTTCGAAAGTGCCTTTTAATGATCTAATTGATATAAATGGTTTAACTTCGACTTAAGGTCGGCAACCTTTTAAGCCTATATTTCACTCTAAAAGTTTTCGTACTCCAAGTGGCACATAAGCGAATAAGTTAGTTGAGACATAAGTACGCTTATTTGTTTACGTTTATCGCGTACTTTAGTCAATCTAGATAAATGATGGACTAGCATAGCTTAGTAGTACAAAGTGCCTGAAATACTAAGAAAAAGCTAACTAGGTAGGTTATCTTATTTTTAGCATTTATCTTGTCCTTTGCAAGCACGGAAAACTGAATTTGCCTTTGTAATGAAATAAACTTTGAAATAGGTACGATTTGGTAAAAAACTTGAAAGTTTTTAAAAATACCTGGGTACCGTTGAATTTTGTGCTTAGTCTAAGTAGTAAATAGGGAAAATTTTATTTAGCTTTAAAATGGCGTGTCCCTATTTAAATAACGAGCGGTACCCGCCTTGCGTCTTCTATAGGACGCTTCAAGATTTAGAGGCTTCTGAAACACTTTGTATAATAACGTCAGCAATTTGAGAAATAATTCTGGGAAATGTTAGTACCTGTGGGAGTATTTGTACCACAATATGGTGGTAATAGGTTCTAAGTCTGTGTCGTCGTTTCAAAACCCTTTTTTTATACAAAAGGTATTAAATGGTAAACCTCTAATATTACTAACGAACGCGAACGTATGTTGTCAAAATCAATAACAATAACGTATTATATTTGAATGAAGAACTTGATTGTTAATTTTTATTTTCGATTCTTAATATTTATAAATTACAATCGTTACTTGCTTCTCTTTCTTTTCTATGCAATATGACAATGACCGCGTTTCAGCGTCTTAATAGTGTACTCACCTGTATCTTAACACTCAGGGCACAATAGAGAATAAAGTATTGCGGTCCCGCGAGAACAGTCCCGGGAGGAGAATCCCGGTACCCGCACAATCCCGGATAACACGTATAGAGTTACGGATGTTAAAGTTGGTATTCCGAGCACAAGTTGGTTTGTTTAAAACTATGGCGGACTGTTACAAGTTACAACACATTTTGACATCTATTAAAGTTGTTTGTGTGTGGCGTTTTATTTATGTATTTAAACTCATTTCATATAAATTTACAATATTTGAGAGACAATATTGTTTATTACTCCGCTCTGGGATGATAATAATTCTTGTTAATCAGTGCTCCATCTAATTAATGTATTCTATTTAATTCTAAACTTAATTGAGTATCAATTTCTATACAAGTACATGTCTAAAACCAATTACTAACAAAGAAAATTTCGAAATACAGCTTCCATTATTCGAAATTCAAAATAAACACGCATCATAAGTAAACGCCATTTTGTAAAATATGAGTCCATAGACACAACACACGAAGATAAGTAATGATTTAACGTCACATAGATTAATTGCGGACGCCTCGTATCTCGATCACGGGAATACACTTCGTGATTTTACAATTCCAAACAGCTTTCGTATTTTCGTAATGTGATTGTTTTTATCTTAGTAAAATATAGTAGGTACTATAGTAACGTAATAATACAGAGTGTTAATTTAGTAAGTGAACTTTTGGGTAGAAAAGTGTATGGATCAATTTCAATTCGTGTATTTTATGAATCATGACGTTTATAAAGGGTATCAAAAAATTCGTCCACATCGCTGTCAACAGGACAAGCCAACAGGCTGCCAGCATTGCACATTGTATTTAAATGTTGATACTATGGCTCAAGAATAGGCCAGCTCTCGGGCCTATTTGCTCCAAAAGTTTCCCCCCTTTTTTATATATACCCATAACATTATTATTTTTATTTATAAGTTTTGTTTAGATTTTATACTGATTTTAGGCTGTAAATAATAGAGATAAATTTGTTTTTAAAGCACATTTTAAATATGATTCTTCTTCAATTTGACTAGACATTACAGTCGTCAAAAAATGTTCAGTGTTCGAGCAAGCTAGAAATATCAATCAACTAACGCAGTTTTGAACAGTAAAACTAAAAAGGTTATCGTAATTGAGTCTAGTACCCTTGACCTTGACTGACCCAAAATCTTAACTAAATTAGTGGGAACTGTCGGTCAATCAAGATTAGGGACTCGGATCTTATTGATCCGGTTCGTAATTTAATCGAATGAGTGTTTTTTCGACAAGTCCTGATGTATTTATTTTGTATGTTTTTTTGGCGACCTACTTTCGTCTTCTGTTCTGTTCTTTTACCGAATTGATTGTGCAAGTACTCGGAGCTGAAGTGTACACTACCAAATTTTTTATTTTATTTAAGCGTTATTCTATCAGTCAACGACTAATTTGTTGCTTCCTTCTTCAGCTTATTTCTTCTCCTTCTTCATAACTTACTTTCACACAATCCTACTTTTAGATACCTACCTATATCATTAGTGCATACTACATTTAAGAATTCTACAAAATTTAACCCAAAAATTAAATATTCAATATTAAAATAAAATTGTTTAAGTTATCAAAATGTTACTACCAATGTTATTTAAAAAAAAAACCTATCAATAATCGTAACTGCCATTCAATCAACGACCACTCTTATTGGCCCACAGAGCGCAGAAAAAACATGGCGTATTTATTTTAAGGCCGAGAAGCATAGACAATAAATATTTTGCTTTTGAATTCCGCTCAATAAACGGTCGGCTCCATGTTACCGCTGTTTGTGTTTGATCGGACGGAGGATTTCAATTTGTTTTATTTTGATTTTCGTTTTGATATAGATCGTTTTTTATTAGGATGAGAGATGGCACGAGTAACTGGGAATACTATAGAATTTTGTGCACATTGCATAATGAACAATATTTACATTGTTTAACGTACAAACGTAAAAAAACTGATCGTTCGTCTTCTGACGATTTCTCACGGATTCCGGAAAATCGGATCCTACGGTACCTATCCTACGAATTTGCTCACTTCCGTTCCGCAGCGGAGTGAATTAAGCCTAAGTGGTATCGAAATAATTAGCTCAGAGACGGGCTTTAAATAACGGTAGTGTAGAAACTAATTAAACTATGGAAGATAATATAGTAGATAGATATATGACCCTAGTATCATACTGCCGATGTTGGTAGGAATTCTAATCATAACTCTGGTTATATTTTCCACACTAACAGCGAAGTATACCTACCAATATTATAAAGCTGTAGTTTGTTTTTTTTGTTTGATTGTAATAATCTCCTGAACTGCTGGTCCGGATTTGAAAATTATTTCGTTGATAGGAAGCCACATTATCCCTGAGTGCTACTCATAGGCTGTATTTTATTATAAAAAATCGGGACCTGTAACACAATAGGGTATTTTACCAAAAAAGTCTAATTAGTCCGTCAGTTAGATTATCGAAAAATATTGGATACGTATTTTTTGTTTTACCAAGGGGTATCGTGTTACCCAGTAACTGGGTTGTGGAGGTCCGATAGGCAGTCGCTCCATGTAAAACACTGGTATTCAGCTGCGTCCGGTTAGACTGGAAGCCGACTCCAATATAGTTGGGAAAAGGCTAGGCAGATGATGATGATTTTTTGTTTTATCAAATCAATAAAAACTGACGAAGATAAAACGCATCAAAGATCATAAGTGGGGGTGTGTGACGTCTTTATTTTCTGTTTACGTGAAAAAAGAAAAAACACGTGTCCAATATTTATTGGAAATCTATGTAACGGACTCATTAGATTTGTTTTGGAATAAGACGTAGTATGTTTTATATTCTTATCACCAGAAAATCCTCTTGTTGACTACATTTTATACCAGAGATCATGAATGACCGGTTCGTGGTAAAAGAGAAAAGAATAATTGCTGTCAGGAAAGAAATTGTATTAATGACAATAAGGTCTGTAGCTGTATGACGCTAATCGTACTAGATATTCTACTTCATAAAGACCGTAGATGAAGTAGGTGGTAGGTAGGTCAAGAGAAAGATATTTCAGAAAAATTACCACATTTTACTTTCAGAAGTGGCGAAGTATTTCCTCTGAACTCCAATATGGCTTACCTGTAAACAAAGGAATTATTCGTCAGTAAACAATTTAATGATCTGTAAACAATTAAAGCAGAACGCAATGCGGTCGGAACTGTTGAACAGTACTAAGTGGGGACCACAAATAAATAATTACAATAAATTATTGATAATGTTTTGCAGTCGCCGAGGTTACGTTGTTAATAATGAACGTTGATAATTATGAACTGGTTATTATGGCTTACTGTTAACTGGAAATTATGAACAGTTCATTATAAATTAATAACAATTGATTAAGTAATTTTTTTTTTAGCTCATTCGTATTTAGCTAAATTACTATTTTAAAGATTGATCAAATTATAATATGGGATAGGTACTTTTTAGTCCGGTAGTATGTTCCTGTGGGATAATTTTACAAAATGGTCTTTCGACCTTCACGCGGGCTAAGTCGCTGGCAGAAGCTAGTGCAGACACCAGCACATCAAGCTATAATAATGTGTCTAATTTCTTTGATAGATTTTCTATTTTATTACAAAACTATAAGGTTCATATTCAATTGGGAATATTTGACAGTTTGGTATGGCTTGGGTGCTGTCTGTACAAGAAAAAAATTAAAAGGAAGAACAGATCTAGTCCACCAACATTTTTTTTTTAATTAACCCATACTGTCCCTGGGCTGGGCAAAAGCCCTACCCCAAGTCGGAAACAACAAAAAAAGCCCAAGATGCATCAATAAAAAACATTATAAAGAGCCAATGAAGTATGTCTTGACTTGTTACGTTTGAAGGGCCATCAACAGGGGAGCACAAATTCAATTTTAATTGAACGATGCCGATTCATTGGATGGAGACAGGAGGGCGGACGATAAAATTAAACGTCAATCTTACTTCATTGGGACCGGATTACGCTGATTTTTACATAACCTACAAATTGAGAGGGAAGTTTGAGATATTTGCTGCTAGAAAAGATAAAAACAGGTAAGTATTTGCTGGAACTGAAGATATTTTATTAAATTTGATACTTTCCTTCGGAATTTTGGATACGGATATCAAGTCCCGCCATTAAAGCAACTGTTCTGTTAAATATGTCGTTAAAAGTTCACTCTCTCGTAACTTGACTATTTTTTTTTTTATTAAGTTTATCTATTTAATATTTTCATTACAATATTTGTACATAAACTTTTATAACTAACATAATATTAAAAAAAATTGTAAGTACGTATTCAAAATTAATTACCACAACCTCATAAATCCAGAATACTGATCTAGCTTCTCCGTAGAAAACAAACTTCTTAAAACTAACCAAGAGAAATCTTCCTCAGATACTAAATCTTCAAATTCTAGTTTTACTATGTAACATCAAGTAACATAGTATATTCTTGCAAGTAATGCCATAAAGAATCTCCATATGACTTGGCTCGTTATTTGGTTGCAAGGGAATTTAAACAAGTTGTATACATGGAACACGCTGTAGATACGAGGGCTGTCATACAATGCTACCTCTGTTGAGAAAGAATGCAGTTCTGTTTACAAGAGAATTGTATTAAAATGTGTTATAACGGAAATATAACGGTTGTAACAATGTTAAGGAACATTTTCTTGATATGCGAGTATGTTTGTCTATTTTTATTGCAACTGGAAAACTTTTCACCTGTTTATATCTTTTTCTCTTCAATAAAACAAGAAGGAGACAGATATTAATAAGAGCTGTCAATTTAAGTTGATCTAAATGTTCATGCAATTATAGTTGAGTCAGAACGTATTGATTAAAAACACGGCGAAGTTCAAGAAAAAACGAATTTGACATCTCTAACTTAGTCTTCATATCTGTCGCCGTCCTTTTCTTCAGCTGCCTGGAAGTAAGAGATGCCAATTGTCTAATTTTCGTTTAGTTTGCGAACAAGGGTTCGGCGTCAATATCATTGTAAACGTATGCGACATATTTCAAATTTTCATCTAAAACACACACGTGACAATTTTGCGAGATATTCACCTCAATCATGAAACCGTAACAATATCATTCAAAGTTTTATCTCTGAAATTTCAGGCAGCCCTAACAACAGTACCGTTATTCACAAAAATGACTAATAAACGTTACGTAGTCTTGGCAACACCCCTTATGATCAATACATAGTCATAACCAGCTGAAGTTTGGTGCCTATAACTTATCCATATAATGTTATGAGCCACAAAACTGCTGTTTAAACGCTTCAGAAGCCTAAAAACTTTTATGTTTTTTCTATAAAGTATCGACACTTCGGAGATTTATGGTGTATTTACATGTGGGGTTAAAAATGAAGCTTGGCGAATACAAAGTAAATATTTCATGGTAATATATATCAGTATACTTTTACTTAGTCTCTTGACCCTTATGAGGTTTTCTATGTAAGGGTCGGAAACATAAGCAAATGAGTACATGTGTTGCCATTGTAATATATATAAAATTTGAATGAATTGTTTGTTTATATGTTTGTTCGTTACTTCGCCGAGAAGAATCAGTGATTCGGTCGGATTTGGTTGAAATTAGAAAGGTATCCCCTATATGAAAGTTAGATAACATAGAAAATATTTGATCTAGAAGTTTTTGTGCGCAAATCCCAACCCTAGATTACCTGGAATCTTGTTTTAAATATATGACTTCTGAAAGAAAATCCTTAGATATATTTTCTAGAAAAAATATTCTGCTTTCTGACTTCCAAAAAATATCTACGCATACCTAAACATTTCAGACCCACTTTTCCCGTCTCAAACCATAATGACTTCGTATCCTCAAAGTTGAAGGGCCAACGTACGAGAAAGGTGCTCCGAACAAAATTAAATTACAATGATTTACTTTAGTGAAACCTGCCCGGAATTTAAATCTGGTATGTCGGTATACCCAACCGCCGTTTTTGACTCGGTGCAATTTACCTTCTTCCGTTGGCGGCCATGTTATTACGAAAACAGTACAGTATATCCAAGAATGAATTATTTTGGATAGCTGGTCGAGTACAGACCTAGTTTAGAGAAATAAATCTAAGATAGTTTTGGAACAGTGTTTCTACGAAACTGCTGATGCAAAACTAAGATTTAAGGGGATTGAAACAGTTTTAAAATATGAATGTGTGTGTAATACCAAGGTTCCGTGTGTAATACAAGTAAAATATAGGTAGGTAAATCTTCGATGCCACTAAGTACCGGTAAAAGATAACTTCGTGAAGAAATCTGGACTACAAATAAGTCCACATTTCTTATCGTATCGTGTTATTACACGATACCCCTTGGTAAGACTGGTTGTCAAACTTTCTAGCTTCTGACTACCCATAACGATTGTCAAAGATCTACGAATGACAACCGGGACCAACGGCTTTACGTGCTTTCCGGCACGGGAGTGTCACACCATGATGCCCAAACCCCGGGCTGCAACTGAGAAATTTCCAAATGGATAAATCCATTAACACTTTGCCCGAGCTGGGAATCGAACCCACAACCTCACAGTGAACAGTCGTGCTTGCGACCGTGAGACCGCAAAGCTTACAATTAAATCGACATGATGATAAAATAACATTTTTACAAGAAATCAAACAATTATTGTGTTTAAGTACTTTGTACAATATAGAAGATCAAACATGAAATAAAAAGGGCGAATCCATTTTGTTCTTACAGAGACTTAGGACAAACAAAACTGTTGTTACATTTTCTTTCCATGGCTTACAGGAATTTGTTTGTCAAAATGAGCTAACACAACAAATTTGAATATTAAAATATTCAGTGGATGGTAACTAAGAGTAAGGTAACTCTGCCCTTTGACCTTTCAATAAACCGGATTTAATGGTTTAATAATGACTTATATCTATAGAAATATCGTTTTAACATGGCAATCATTGATATTTATCGTATTCTACAACATATTTCACAAATGAAAATAGATAAATAGTTTTCGTTCCGTTTACAACTACGTAGAGATATTAAGGATAGGTCATTGACCGCTTTTGTCAAGCCAAAACGCTGCTAAGGTAAGTTTGTGAATAAATAACGAGATGAATGAGGATATTTTTAATCTATTTCATTTTAATATCATGTTACGTTGGCTTCATGGAGAAAATTTTTGTTGAGAGTAAATTCGCCGAAGTAGGTACTAAGATCACCGACATAGCTCTCAGAATATACAAGTTGAAGTGGCAATGTGCAGGCCACATCGCTTAAAGGACCGATAACCGATGGGGAAGAAAGGTTCTCGAGTGACCGCGAACCGGAAGACGCAGCGTTGGTAGGCCTCCCACCAGATCGACCGACGATATCGTCAAGGTCGCGGTTAACCGGTGGATGCAAGTGGCAGATTGCCCCTCGTTGTGGCGTTCTATGGGGAGGCCTTTGTTCAACAGTGGACGTCTTTCGGCTGATGCTGTATTAAAGATACACGTGTCATACACGAGGACCTGATAGAAGAAGAAGAGGAAATAAGGACAGATGTATTTTTTTTAATTTTGAAGACAAATATTTTGGCGCAGCTATGCTTTTCGTATCTTTACAAGGATAGAAGTAGATAGAAGGAAGATATTGATATAAAGGTTGACTTTTATTTACTGCGCATCTTTTAAAGGATCAAAGTACTCATAGTTACTAACAACTTTTAATATGGGATCAACCCTGAAATATGAGAAAAAATCTACGGTTTCATACATACTGCCTGTTTTGGTTCTTTACCACGTAAATTTTTGAAAAATATTGTGTTCATTGCATAGGTACTTTAGAGCTCTACTATCCAGTTAACAGACACAATAGTTAAACTATAACAACATAACTTCAGGAGTGATGGCAAGAGTGAAGGATATTATAATACAGGGTTCATTCGGGCCTCCGTTCACCACATCCAAGGGCAGACGCCCGTTGAGCCACGTATCTAGCAGTGGACTGCAATAATCATCATCATCATGTCAACCTTTAGACGCCCCTGCTGGGTATTGGTCTCCCCCAAGAGGGGGTCCGGCCGTAATCGCCGTGCTTGGCCGATGCATGTTGGCGATCGCAGTAGGCGTTATGTTACTCAGAAGGACGCTGCTGCCCATCCTTTGGTCAATATCCCTCAGTCGCCTTCTACGACACCCACGGGTAGAAATGGGGTGGTGCTATTCGCGACCGGCACCACACGGCTTAACGGACTGCAATAAGGAAAGATGATTTATATTTATATTTCGTTATATTTCATAAGTCAACTCCCTTATTCATAACTATCAATTGCCATCTCATTTTATCGACATGAAAATGAAAAAAGAATAAAGTTTTGTTAGAATACCTGCAGTATTTAGTCACCAAAATTAATACACTAAAACGGCACGTAAACTATAAGATTTATGCAACTAAAAGTATGTCCGGAATGGGAGAGCCTAATGAGCTTTTGCTAATCTAGGAAGAGCACCGGTCTAGATACTGTGGCGGTACTAAATTAGCAGACTTTAAATCTAGAATAAATCAGGATTATCAGGTGGGCTACTAATTACCTGTATGCTGCAATTAACTTAAAAGGCGAAACATTTTTGTGGGCAACAGACTATAAACATTTGTTCTATGAAATTCATCATTATCATCATTTCGGCATGGGGGGTTTTGCCATAATCGCCACGCTTGGCAGGCGGGTTGGCGATCGCAGTATGGCTGTTGCAAAGACACAGAGAACGCTGCTGCCCATTCTCTAGTGAGTCCCTTAGTCGCCTCTTACGACACCCACGGGAAGATATGGGATGGTGCTATTCTTGACGTGTCGGACGTAACGTGACATGGATGGTCTCCCATCCACAGACCGACCGCGGTAAGAGTAGTTTAAACTTGACTGATCGATGCGTACGGCTTTTACTCAGCCACAAGCCCTAATCGACTATAATTATGTACTTCATCATCATGTAACTTTTAGACGCCCACTGTTGGGCATAGGTCTCCATCAAGGGGGGTTCACACGTAATCGCCATGCTTGGCCGATGCATGTTTGCGTTCGCAGTAGGTGTTATGGTACTCAGAAGGACGCTGCTGCCCATCCTCTGGTCAATAGTTCTCTGTCGCCTCTTACGACACCCACGGGTAAAAATGGGATGGTGCTATTCGCGACCGGCACCACACGGCTAATTACGATTATTACCTATATTACATTTATTCTCTTTTTGTTCATATTAAATCGTCATTTAAATCAAAGGGGAGGTCGGATCCTTGACATTTACTAACATTACTTTTATAATAATTTATACTGTTAGTAGCGTTTCCAACCATCAATCATTAAAATGTCTCATAACAAGGGAATCCTTAAAACATTTGGTATATTCCTTAAACCACTGTACTCTATTTATTTAGCACTAGCTTTCGCCCGCGACTTCGTCCGCGTGAATGTCAGTTACCTCGGACGAAGTCGCAGATTAAAAAGTAGCCTATGTACTTCCCCAGGGTTCAAACTATCTTCATGCCAAATTTCATTGAAATTAGTAAGTACTATTAAGTATCCTGTGCCCACGGGTAGAAATGGAGTGGTGCTATTCGCTGCCGGCACCACACGGCGAATATATAATTACTTATTTACCAAAGTATGCATTTATTTGTTTATTAAAACTTTATGCACAAAATGTAAAAAACACTGTACAAAGGCGGACTTAATGCCTTGGGCATTTTCTACCAGTCTACCTTAGGGTGATGCAGAGACAAAACATGGTAGGTGCAAAGGCGCAGAATTTTTTAAGAATAAAATATAATAATAAATACATATATACATACATACAAACAATATATATATATAAATATATAAAATACCTGATGGAGAAACACAACGAATCAACTGTGGGATGAGTCTGCCAACTTCTCTATGGAGTGTGCTGCAGGTAATACAGGACTGCGTTAATCGGATTTCATTCAAGAGCGACTTTATTTTCCTGAGCCAATCGTAAATTCCCGTAGGTATGCAGAATTATGACGATTGTCATTTATTCCGATGAAACCTGATTACGTAAACTCAAACAGGCTTGCATTGATAAATAGGAAACAGGAAATTTAATACCATTGGTGTGAATCATGTTGCATCGTATTGCAAACAAAGATATAATAAGCTTAGCATAGCTGAATTTTTTGAAAACAGATAGATAAATATGTAGTTTACTTTCAATGCTGTGTCATTTTTCAGAATTATATAAAAGGTACCTTATTCTCTTACGTATAGAGGTCAGCACATCAAGCTACAACATTCAGTTAAATTTCTACGATAGATTTTCAACTTTATTACAAAACCTTAAGCTTCATATTCACTTGGACAAATGACAATGCCAGATCCTGCCCCACCCATGTACAGAAAAGTAAATTAATGAAAATAATTGTAATGAATATAGAACCTTTCTATAGTAAATTGTTTTTTTTTAGAACTTGCGGATTACGAAATACCTACCCACAAAATGCAAACTCATTTTACCTAAAATATAATTTAACCTATAATCAATGTCATTTTTGTTTTTAGATTTAAACGGAAACCGCAAGTTCTACAGTCACTAAGGCTAATGTTTAGTTATCAGCAATAAATAAACAGTAAGATGCTACATATTGCACATGACTTTTATTGAGTGGGGCAAAGTTCTAAAAAGTTTCTGGCATTGTCCTTTGACAGTTAGTTATTTTGGTAAAACATTATATCTACTAGCACTTTGCCCGCGACTTTGTCCGCGACTTTGTCCGCGTGGATTTTATTACGGATCCCTAATTTTTTTGAAAATTACTTATAGCCTATATATAGCTGTCAGGGAAAACGTAGCTTCCTATTGGTGAAATAATTTTTAACATCGGATGAGTAGTTTTAGAGATTAAGCCTCTACATACTAATAAATTTTACCTCTTTATTAGGAATAGTATAGTAAACATACGTGACATATTATGTGATCCTTTTAAACCTGAAAAATGGCCCAGCATTGAATCTAGCACACAGGTGTGTCCCTGTCCATCTACATTCTTAAAATTCTTCAAAATACCATAAGTCTAGCGGCTACAGTCGGGGTGAGATTGATTAGTTTTGAAATAAAAAACCTACATAGCTTTTACAATATTAGAATACAAAATCTGAAAAAAATAAAATTAATGACGACTTTTTGAATGAAAACACAATTAACTTTGTTTACTTAAAATTGATTAATAATTTAGGAGAAAAAAAAATGATAACCTGTCCATTTTATTGATATTGAAAATGGGGCTGCTTTGATAACACCCACAATTTGCTGAATAGAAATATCCTGATATCTATGGTCAGCTATGCTATTCTCTAACGTTAGATATCATTCATGGTTGTGCTCAACGATGAACTCGACATCAGTGACTGTTTTTGCTAAGCGAATAACTGTTTCTTAAATGAACTGTAAAAAGTGACAATTTACTCAACTTTAACTAGTTCCACCAAAAGCTGTTATTTCGCGTGACGCTAGCGCTGCGTAAGCAAGGGTTATTGAATACGAAAATGTAGCTCGTTGAGCTTTAGGTTGTGTAACTTGGAGAGAATACAACTCATACACTCAGACAGTACTCCACGTTGTATCGAACATAGAAACTAATGAGTAATATCGAGTAAACAATCATATTGCAGATATTGATAGGAATGTCACCGATAAACAGAAGATATATATTTATAAATACCTACAACAATCATGTTTATTCTGCTAACCGCACTTTGTTCGGATTTATTTAGAAATGTCCACTAACTTCAAAAATATTGTAGCAAACATAACAGTGCCTCAGATTATGAAACAAATGGCAGATAGACCGCGCGGAACACTGAGAGTGAAGCCAAAAAAGCAAATACAAATTAAGAAGCGAATACCTACTATCTCGTGATTGTATTCGCTTTTCAATTTGAATTTGTATTTTAATTTTTTTTTTTAACGGTGCGGCGTTTCGTGCTATACGGACTCGTGTCAGTACAGCAGTAGGTATTGGCTTTTGAATTTGTATTTGCTTTATTGGCTTCACTCTCGCACGTCTCTCGCACGCCACTGCTGACGGCAGTGGCGTCTTCATACAAGCCGAAAAGCTGGGCTTACCTTAATAAGATCATAACGTCAGCTTTTTTGCCATCCACTGACACAAAAACCACCTAGCCACTCTGATTGCTGCAAATGTCACACATCTTGGAGCTATTTGCTGTTCAGCGAGCATTGGCCAGTTTTAATATTGCAGTTGCCAACCTTCTTGCTAACGACAGATATTGTCAACTTCGTGGATATTCCCTTGTTGACTCTACTTTTCTTTTCCTTTTGAACTGGAACACTGGGCAGGTATAATACAAATTGTATCGATGGATTGTCCCAAAAAATCATTTTGTTGTTGCGAACACATGAAGCCAGAATATGGTACACGTAGGTACTTTGATAGAAGATGCAAATACTTTAAATTTTGGTTTGCCATACACACACATAACATATTGTTTACGTTTAAAAAGGAAGCATGACAAAATTCCCGTGAAAAAATTCCGTGTGCAAAAACCGGTGTAATATTTCACGGCTATAGAGTAGGTATTTTAAAATTTTAATGAAGTAGAAATAACAAGCGATTTGTTGAATGTAAGTACGTTAGATACGTCAAGTTTTCGTGGAAAACTTCAAGTGGTATGTGTGACCGTTTGTTTGCTTGATTTGCATATAAATTGTTTTCGACGCCATCGCTATGAATTCTGAATTATGGGTAAATTTTCGCGGCAAATAAGGACTTTTGTTACACCTACAAACATTTTGAGGTTAAGTATTTTTTTATGAGCTAGCTATCGGTGTTACGGTTTATTTATTTATACTTCGTGCATAAAGGTATAAAGGCGGCCTTAATGCCTAAGGACGTATATGAATTACCTGTTATACTTAATATTTTAACAAAAATACTGAGGATTTAGTAATGGTATCTACCTTAGACACCACTGATAACTGTCGCATTCTGGTTCGATATCCATTCGTTCCGATTACTACACGAATGAATATGAACTATTTTAAACAAACTCAGTGTGAATCCAATCCAAGCCATTGATATGATAGTATTCGACCTGTTTTGGATGGTCAATAAACAGATAATATTAGTGAATGTATAAGACGATTTTGCCCTCGACTTCGTCCGCGTGAATGTCGGTTATTTAGGATGCTGACAAAGTCGCGGATAAAAACTAGCCTATGTCTTTCTCAAGGGTTCAAGCTATTTTCATACCATATTTCATCAAAATCGGTTCAGCCGTTTCATCGTGAAAGTAGAGTTACTTTCACATTTATAATATTAAAGTATGGATAAAAATATGGATTAGCATATCAGATTTGTTCAGTTCACTGATACATGAATTCATACAATATTACTAATATCTACACGAATACTTATAATATCGGATTCAATCCTAGTTAAGCTGAGACAAATGAAACTTTTATAATCAAAGTCAAAGTCAAAGCATTTATTTCAATTAAACCATTTGCAGGCACTTTTGAATAGTCAAAGAGTCAGTTAGTTAGTCAGAAAGTTGAAGCTAGTTGCTCGTTCCAAAACATAGGGTACGTCTCTATAAGTTATAGACTAGACAAAGTTATCTAATATAACGAATTTCTTCCTTGAGTGTTCAGAAACATATAAATAGATAGAAACATAAACATTATATACAGCAATATTGAGGCAATTGTAGAATAGATAATGATGCTAAAGGATACTTGAGGAACGGGGCATAAAATAAGTCGATTCTTAAATAGATTATTTATTTAAAATCTAAATCGTCAAACGAACGTAATTTCTAATCGCGTTTTTTGAGTCGCGTATTTTATTATTATTGTTTTACACGGCGACAGCGACGCAAAATGAGACATCAGTTAGTCCCCTCTAGTCTTTTCCCAACTATGTTAGGGACGGCTTCTAATCTAACCGAATGCAGAAAACATATATTAAAAGTACACTCTGTAAAAAAGCATATTACAGTTTAGAGGATTATATCCATGATAAGAATGCTTGGAAACATGCTGGTCCGGGTTCCATAGGACAATCTACAGTCTAGACCAAATCAAACGGATTGCTAATTAAAACTACTTAATTTATACTTAGTATAGTATACATTATATTTAATTCTTGCTTTGGTTCACACACTGGTTCATAGGTTCATAGTTTGTTGAAATGTATGGAGTGGTTGTCTACTTTTACAATAATTGTAAATAATAATATGTGAACACTATGTATCTATGTAGGTATACAACTTAGCTGTCATTCTTTATCTTGTAATACTTTGTACATACTTCAATATAGTGTTTTATGCAAGGTCCATCGTATTCACGTATAGTTATATAACTGTAAACTGTAAATGCAAAATATTGTACACATTTTTTTTAAAAGAGTAAGTATGGAGTTTCTTGCCCATTCTTCTCCATACGAAACTACCTTTTGGAATAGGCAACTAGAATCAACTTTATATTTTTTTATGATGACGTTCAAAAGTGCTTTTTTAATGGTCTAATTGAAATAAATGATTTGACTTTGACTTTGACTTTACAGCTGAATACCAGTGTTTACATGGAGCGACTGCCTATCGGACCTCGTCAACCCAGTTACTGGGTAACACAATTCTCCTTGATAAGACTGGTTGTCAGACTTTCAGGCTCCTGACTGACTACCCTTAACGACTGAAAAAGATCTACGATTGACAGCCGGGTTTTACGTGCTTTCCGAAGCACGGAGGGAAATCAGTATGAAATAGATGGTCACCCATCCACAGACCGACAGCGGCAAGCGTAGCTTAACCTTTGACCGATCGATCTGTACGGATTTCACTTAGCCACAAGCTCCTCAGTTGAATGTTAATTCCGAGATTCAATACTCACAATATTACGTTTAAGCTCACACTAAAAGTGTTGGCCTCAAAATTAGCTTCAAGTTGGCATCGCACTCCAAACCTCATTAAAAGTTTGAGAATCACTGCAGTGTTCTAATCACATCCAATTGTCCATTAAAAACGGCTCTATTTCCCTATTTCTATCGTATTCCAAATTATATAATAAACTTTAAAAATCTGCTCTATTTCCCTATTTCTTTCGAATTCTAAAATATATAAATTAAACCTTTAAAAACTGGTCTATTTCCCTATTCCTATCGTATTCTAAATTATCTAAAATAAACTTTAAAAATCTGCTCTATTTCCCTATTTCTATCGTATTCTAAATTATCTAAAAGTTAATTTGGGACAACTAATGGTAGGTAGTAACTTTTTTTTCTTTTATTTTTCTTTTACCAGAAAATAATAATTATATTTTCTATCTTTACGTAAAATTCATAGTGTCGAAAATGCGTTTGTTGTGTTGTCTGCGTTTGTTGATTGTATTCGGGGATATTTGCGCTGTATTGCACTAATGACTTTCATGCCGTCATCCTAAATCCGTAAGAAAACTGTATCCCTAATCTGCCGAATGCGTGGCAGCAACAGAATTCTGAAGACTTTATCAGATAGGATCTCTTCTCCGCTATGGAGATCCTTTATTAAACGGGTAATTTGATTGGTAATTTAAATTGGACTCTGTAGGTACCTATGTATATAGTTTTCTGAAATAAATGAATTTTATTTTTATTTTATTTCGTTCAGGAAAACACAATACAGAAAGTTCCTAATGCATTTTGCCCTAAGGCCAGCGTACACAATACGAAAACTTTATAGCGACCCAGTATGCGGAAACCCTTCAACCGTTTAACGCCACATACATGATAATACGACCTTATAGTGAACCCTGTGTGAAAAGGGCCTCTGACGTCAAACACCATTCGTGTCCCTTCGCAAACTTTCGATAAATATCGCGTTCCTATGCATACGCCATCACCCCCATAGATTCGTAAACAGACCCTCACTCATTCGGGTTTTCATTTACTTAGGTGGCTATTTGAATATTTACAACTAAACGGTAAATGTCCGTAAAATCGCCGCCTTTGTAATTAATGTAAAACATTTCACAAATTGGATTATGTAAACTATGTGGACGGTTTTAATATTTCGTGAGGAGGGATGCGGCACATTATTTAGTCTATGGTTTAATGTAAAATGCTATGGTTTGGCTAGTTATTTAACAAGAATGTTGCCATTAAAAAAAACGGAAAATGCAGTGTTGGCATAAAAGAAAATCACGGACAAGACATGGATAGTCGTTATGGGTATTCAGAAGCCTAAAAATCTGATAACCAGCCTTACCAAGAGGTATCGTGTTACCTGGTAACTGAGTTCTGGAACTCAGACAGACAATCGCTCCATGTACAACACTGGTTCAGCTACCTCAGGTTACATAGTGGTCCTACATAGTCGGGAAAAGAGACGACGTAAAAAAATGGGTGCGAATATTTGGCAAGTCCTGCCCTTACAACACAAAACATGTTTTATAATGAATCCGAGGGTTTGGCATTCCTTATACGGGTTCTCAATAGGTGGGTAGGTAGTGGTACCCTTGGTTTTTAGCGTTGCGTCAATGTAGGCTCTTCGGGTGTTGAATTTGACGAAGGGTATGGTTACGTTGTAATTGACGAAGGGTATGGTTACGTTGGGTGTAGATATAATAATAATTATTATTTTTTATTTACTGTTTTCTCTAATTTACTTCTTTACATGTATTTATATTTGTTTATTCATTTACACTATTTATTTTTTATTATATCCGTATCTGACCGTGGCATCACTTTGGGCCCTATCAGAATATCAGCGCTGTGACATTTTTAAATGTTACAGCACAATGCTGAGATAGGGGCCTTTTGGCATCGTACAGGACCGATTCGTTTCTTATTTTTTATTTTGTAATAATTTTAAACCTTGTTGTTATTTGTGTGTTTCGTCCTGTGCGGGCTAATAAATGCTTTTTCTTTCTTTCTTTCTTTCTTTCAATTTTAATGAATTCGGAAATGTACCTATGATTAACGGTTTCCATCTGCATTAGGATCAACATACACGTCATTGCTTTCTTAGGGCTAAGGAAACAGCAGGAATATACTTGAAAAGATTTTTTATGAAATGATAATGAACCAAAAGCTACAGAAATAGAGTTAAAAATTCCGTGGTTACGTCCAAGATGCCGAGCCGAATTATATCTGGCACACCATTTTAAACTATTCTTTTCTACATGCGCTGTTAATTTTGTCACATTCCAGTTTTGAATTTTTTGCAGCATAAAAAAAGCGCTCAAGTGCAGCATGCATGTCCAATAGACTAGTGTAATACTAAATTAGACTAAGAATAGTAGTTACTATGCTGATAGCAAGGCTCTCACGAGGTTACTAGCGACTGCTCGAGTAAAAGCGATGCCGATCAAGTGCCGGCCGTATAAGCGACATTCCTTAATAGTGGGTCAGCTTGATATACGAGAAACAATTTGTAGGCACACCTATACGACCAATTCAGTGTCCCATATCCATTACAAACCCATATTCACGTATTTATTACCTTTTATTCGGCCTCGTGTGCAAGTAAACTACAAAATACAATGAATTACAAGATATGTACTTTCGATCATTATAAATGACCTACAATATGGAATGGAACAATAATAAGTGTAAATTGCCATTCAGAACAACGAACAATGTAAAAGTATGCCAAATATTTTTGCACTTCCCGCCACAAAGAGCCGTAAACATTTATTGCATTCAAAATGGCCTATAACTGAACAGATTTCTCAGAAACCAGTTGGTACATACTGTTGCCCTCGGCTCTGTTCGTAATAAAGGGTTATATCGAGTAAACTTTATTTTGGGATCTCACAGTTTAAGCTTGTTATAAATGAAATAATGTAAGGTGTTCACTGGCGTTCAAAAAAGTCAAGTGCATTTTTCCTTATGTAAGTGAAATAATGAATAAAGCTATAATGTTATATTTTATTATTATATTTTAAGTGAAATAACATGAACACACAGAACATCAACACTATATTTACAGGCAACTTCCCAATATGATAGTGCCGAGCTACACAGTACAGTTGATATAAAACAATAAAATGGGTGTACACTGGCGTTCAAAAAAATCAAGTGTATTTTTCTTAGGTATTAGACAAAATGCAGTTTTAGTGACTGTTCTAAGGTGACCTTAAGATTCTAAAGGTCACAATGCAAGTGACTGATATGTTTTTATATCTTATCTATCAATACATTTTAGCTACAGCATGAAAAATTTCCAACGCAAATAAAATTGAAATACAGGATACACCATTTTGTAATAACGTGTCAAACGTTTTACACTGAAATCAATTTAATATTTAAAAGCTAAACAATAGCACTACAAAAACAATGGTATAAGCTTATAGAAATAATAATTATTACAATGCGGGCGTAGCACGGATGTGCAATTATGATAATTATAAGAAATAACAATACAATATGGAAACAATGACGATTCCCATAGCGGATACAATTCTCGGCGACAACGCGTTACTTTTATAAAGTCGGTTAAATAAAAGTGGCATACATTGTTTATTAATTGGACTTTTTATTCAATTATGTCAACAACTCAGAAGTACAGTCAGCACGAAAATGAAGTGACAGTTCTTAAAAAACAAAAGTTGTTTGTATTTTATTAAAAGCCTGGTAATAGGTTCAGTAGTAGTCGTAATCTTAGCATCCGAGCTCCGAGCTTAGATCATAGTTTAAGTTTTTTTTTTATTAGGTTTGTTTTGAGTTTCAAAATTCAGTTCTATTAAAACTAAAACAATAACGAAACTTCGAATAGAAAGTGTCATACATAAAACTGAAAATATATCTACAGTCAATCAGTGAATTGGACAAATTAAAGATATTTCAGAGAATCTCATGAAAATGATAACAATATTTCGGAATATGGTCACGTCGAAATATTGCAAATAATAATGAGAATTTTTTGTTTTAAACTGGCAACTCACAGTGAATGTTGCAAGTCATTATCGGGAAATTTATATGAAATAAATACTGGCAAATTATTAGGTACCTACTATTCTTTTGCGATACTGTTACAATGACGTCGAGGGAATATTTCCATTTACATATAATTGTTTTGGATTCGATGATTATTTACAAGAGAAAGTTGCATACATGGACAACCAAGTTTCATACGGTGTGGTGTGGGATTTTTCAAGGTGACAATAGAAATATGAGAAAAGTTGAAAAGCTGTGATATTGCCATAGAAATTCAACAAATACTCCTCAAAGTAATACACGCATCAGGGTTTTTATAAAATTGAAATTTTTCACAAAGCTCCGAACGGTCGTGGCTACTGTAAAACGCTAGTCAAAATTTAAATTTTTGCTCATCGGAAATAGAGGCCTTTGTGGAAGAACCAATTATTTTTTTGCATGGCCGCTTTTCCATTACAGTTGAATTAATCTCTAGGCTGTTTGTTTTCGCTCTAAAGATATTATTGGACCTTTATACCCTGCGCTTTTTGTGGGCACCGGTCAATTTTCAATGAATTATAGATAGGCTTTATTTCCATTGGCATTTTAAGAGTCTCTCCGAGAAGTAACTAGAGCGTATTAGGTTATTATTAATGCATGAAATGGTTGGTTCAAGCGAAAAAAAAAAGAAATTGCTATAATTACGAATTTATTCTGGCATCTGCTCTATCCAAATAGAAATGGAATAAATCCTTAAACAAACAGCTTAGCACAAAAGTGTTAGTTACGCGGAATACACACACAAATGCACACATCAACTATACAATTTGACATAGTTTGTCGGTCCGAAATAAAAAACGTGGCACCACTTGTGATAAATTAACTACGGGACAATGACACCGTCAAAAATCTGATTTAGTGGGGTGTTACACAATCATGGTTCGTTAAACCGCGGACAAAACCCAACATATTTTAGTCGGAACCCCACCGAATAGCAAACTAGCTATTTAAGTTCAACCCTAATTTTGTACCATTCGTTTTAGGGTTGTCAATTTACCGAAGGTTGAGGTTCCGTGATTCAATTACGAAATACAATTAAACTTCTGTTTGTTTAGAACATATGTTTGAGTAGTAAGAGCATAATATAATAAAAGTGACGTTTCTAACAAGGACAATTGCTATGTTTTTGTTGTCAATTGTTAAATCAGAGTATGATTTTACAATTGATGATTGCTGAACAAAATGCCTATCAATCTAAATGTCCATAAATTCAAATCACAACTGTCAGTATCTTTCCTTGACAGCCGTATGTAGAGGATATAACGGTAAATGGACACACGTAGTATGGCATTCTGTTTAACAATTATATTATCTGACGTAAATAATTTCGTAATAAAGCGGTGGTTTATTTTTATTCTATTAGGCTTGCCGCAAGCCTATTAGAATATAAAAAATAAAGTGTGTAGTTACTTGGTTTGCCTCCATCTTAAAAGTGACCCATTAAATTTGACATATTCTTATTGTTTTTTTTCTTCACTTTTAATTTAACTATGCCCACAATCATCCAAAACTTTTGTAACACTGGACACCCTAATTTCAATGATGAATAAAAATGCAAATCGCTCCGGGCAAACGGAAGAATGATTTTGAATAGCGCGTAAATTGGGAACAGGTGTATAATAGGGTACCAACCGGTTTCAAAACGATAAAACAAGATGGGGAAAAGTAACATTGCAATGAATTTTTATTATAATACTAATGAAGAATAAGCACTTTAAATGGGTTAATTTTTTGTAAAAAAAAAAAAGGGGTGCTTTTGTTATTTTTGAGAGGATTAAGTATGTAGCTTGTTGGATTAGTTTATTTTTATTTTGTATTTTTAAGTGTTCAGGGTAGCGTGTAGAACAGATGTGCGTGCGTGTGTCGTGCTATTGATATTCTAAAATTAATACTTGTATGACTAATACTTGCTACATTAAATCATGAAATATTAATAAAAATGCCAATAAACATAATAATTAAATTTCTACATTCACTTTTGACGCCAACTGTAGGTACTAACTTATGTTTTCTGTGCAAGAATTTCCATCGAGCAATAAAACCTACGTAAAAGTATATTTTATAAAATATAAAATAAGTATAGTTTGCCTAAACTAAGTCCAGGTGGTTCCAACAATATCCGAATAATAATATATAATCTAAAGCCCTCTTCACACGAATATCACGCATCGCTCCTACAATACAAAGGCGGGTGGGTCATCACAGTGGTTAGTAACGGAGGTATGAACGTAATTCCCTGCCTTTGGACAGTAAAGGTAGAGATTACTATGGAAGGTTAATTTGTTGAGGGGACACTGGACAGAGACAGGCTTATGAACAGGCTGGAATAATTAAACAATGAATTTCGCTTCATCGAAACTTCTATTTTATTTAGTTAAATGGCAAGCAATGCCTGTTAAAAGTGGATTCGAATAGCAAGTGTAAGAGAAAAAAAAGAACTGTAAGTTAAAAAACAAAAAGCTTTGTTTGATACAAAGGTACTTATCGGAACTTATATTGAAAGCAAAATATTTAATGAAGCTGTCAAAATAAACGTCATTTTTATGTCAATATTATTTGAAATTCGAAACGTGAAATTGAAATACACTTATTTTAAAGATTCATGGCGAGATTCATACATTCATTTGTATGAAAAAAAAAGATCATTTAGAGGATTTAAAATATTTTCCAATGTGGAAAATACATTAGGTACTATACTCTGTTCACAATAACATTAAACATTTACTCAAACCGTTTTTACAGTCCGTTCAACCGATTTTGACTTATATTGCCGCGCGACACACGACGCCAACATTACGTGTCAAATAAGATATATTTAATTATAGTTGATAAGGTTTTAATATGTATTAGTTTGTTATTGTTTAAGATTATTTTGTGTATTTTATCTATGGGCCACAGTTGCCTGATAATAAAGTTATTATTATTATTATTATTATTGCGTTGGTAGTATGACAAATGGCAACTGCAGTAAACAGTTGTTATTGTAACCACTTTTTTGCATGTCATCCTTAAGCCTACGGAATAGAAGTCAAAATCGGTTGAAGGGACTGTAAAAAAGGTTTGTGTTTATGTCTAATCTTGTGAACAGGGTATAGGAGGAGATCGATATATTTACCGTATCTTTAAACCCCCGCATAATTAAAATATTTTGTAAATAAAAATAACAGTTTTTCGTCTCATCTCGTTTCCTATTTTGTTTATTAAAAAATAAATTGACAAGTGACATTAACAGATCTAACAATTTGCAGACAAATGATATGAACCGCTGTTTACAATGGCGGAGTTGAAAAAGTACATTGGTTAATCATTATTTCCCATAAAACGATGCACTTTCATTGAAAGAACTGCGAAACGGCGGCTGTCAGTGTCACTGTTACTGTCTGCCACCGTGTCGTTCTGAAATAATTAGCTTTTCATTAAACTATTCACTTTGAACATTAATTTTATTTCGGGGTTTTAAAAATATTGTAAATGCCTGAAAATACTCTCTAGGTACCCAAGAGTATAAGAATGAGAATTTCAACTTTTCTAAACATCATTACTTTTTTTTGTACAAATCCTGCCATGTTCCTTTGGGTCTTAGGAGATTTTAGATGGACAACTAAGGCTCTGCCAAGATTCGTTAATGTTATTGATTTATTTGTTTTTTTTTCTAAACCTATTAAGTATTTATTTCTGCCTTTAGTTTAGCGAAAAGCGAATAGGAAATCCATATTGTATCAAAGCCGAGACAATAAATTAATCACATTGCTGTGTCACGTCCAAGGACAAGCAATGAGTCAGTTATAAATCAGCTCTGACTCAACATTCCTTTGGATATATTATAATAGATCGTACGGTTTTGTAACAAAAGAATAAAAACCGCAACTTTCGTGCCGTGTGGTCCGGACTTAGATTGAGGTCACATCTTTCCGTACACAGGTATAATGGTAGTAAATCAGGTGGACGGACGGGCAGAAAGAGGAATTGCCTGTCTATATATTTAATCATATTATACAAGCTGTCTTTTAATTAAGTATAGATATTTTAAGGAGGGAAAGAACTCATGAATAGGAACAACTTTTATTTTGGCACCAAATCTGTAATATGAACATTTCAGCAGTTTTCTACAAAAAAATCGTGCGGATCGATTGGTCATGATGGTTAAGCTATGCTTGCCGCGGTCTGTCCGTGGATAGGTGACCATCCGTCTCATACCGAGACCCTTCCGTGCCTCAGAAAACACATAATATAGCCATGGTCCCGATTGTCATTCGTAGAGGTTTGATAGTCGTTATAGGTAGAAAAATCTGACAACCAGTCTTACCAAGGAATATCGTGTTAGGTATCCAGTAACTGGGTTGTGGAAAACACTGGTATTCTGCTGCATCCAGTGTGACTGGAAGCCGACCCCAACATAGTTGGGAAAAAGGTTAGGTAGATGAGTTTTCTACAAAAATGCACTCCACCTCTGAAATTTGATAGGAAATCAACTGTTTCGTACATTTTAATCGCGTTGTAGTGCATTTTTGTAGAAAACTCATCTTAGTATATACTTTAATCCCCTGAAAGACTGGTACTGAACGAAAAATCTGCATCCATGGAAACGCCGATTCTCTTAGGTTTGCGAAATTTATGCGGAATTAGTTCACAGGAAAACACGAAATTAGCTCTCAGGAAAACAGAAAAAAGATTGTAAAGTCTGTGTAATAAAGTAATTTTTTCTTTGACTATTTATTAGTAATTGTAATTTAATATTTATTTATGTAAAACTGTTGCCAGCCTGTTGGGCACGTGTCCCGTTGACAGCGATGTGGATGAGCTTTTTGATGCCCTTTGAGCTCCTCTGCCTTTTTCTTGGAATTGTACATAATATTATTATTTAGATTTTTAAGATTGGTATATATACTCAGGTACCATGTTTTTCTGTTAAAAAACTGTTAACACTTTCGCGTCAATGTCATGACAATCGGTTAGTTATTGAGTATTCTCTTACAGAACCCGCCCTTTTTCGGTTTATTTTACAGAAACCTTAACTTAAAAATTCCAAGTCTGACGCATGGGAGTACAGAGGTTAAGATCAATAAAATTACATTATTCCCGCCTGTTTTTCCACTACGTCTAATCTGAAGTATAAATATTTAACTTACTAATTAAATATTTATAAGGCTTGGCGTTTCCTTAAATTATATCACAACACTCCAGAGATTTCACTTCGCAATACGGAATAATTTACTAGATATCTGCCAGTGTATAAAATACAAATACATTTTTTTTTACAGACTTCAAAAAAGGATGAGGGTCACAATTCGACACATAGGTACCTATATTTTGTTAATTTTATGTATTTGATCACGCCTAACTTTTTACAGTGAAGTCCGATTTCGAAAATATTTTTTTAATGGATTGGGTATGCCTCAGGTTTGATCGTTGGTCCCATATCAATTTTATGAAAATACTCCACCCCTAAGGGTGAAAAATTATGGTATTACTTAATTTATTTCTTTGTTACCGTTTTTTAAATAATTTGGATGATAAGAACTAGGCACTAAAAAGCAAAAAATAAAAATCTTTTTTCAAACTAACTTTAATTCTAGAAGTTGGTGGCAATACAAAACAAAACTTCCAAAATTAAAGTTTTTATTACTATTATCTC
Organism: Charanyca ferruginea; assembly: GCA_947361185.1. NCBI lineage: Eukaryota > Metazoa > Arthropoda > Insecta > Lepidoptera > Noctuidae > Charanyca > Charanyca ferruginea. The sequence goes on along the minus strand of OX376077.1, from coordinate 13,201,981 downwards.
ACTTTTATAAGAAGCAGCTGTAATAAACATTCTGAATCTATAGTAAGTCTGTGTTAAGATGTCCTTCCACCGTGTACATTAATTCTCACAGACAACATGCAACATTGTTGTACCTTTGTGCATGAAGTATAAATATTAAAAAAAAAATAACATTAATGCTGCTAACTGCAATCGACATAAACATTATTAGTTACATAAGTCATGTATGCACGCCGTTTAATATTACACCAAGCCAAGTGCCAAGTTTTTTGCTCAGCTGTAGGTTCTTGAACATGATCTAACTAGTTACCAAGTTTGAGCTAATTCTGCGCGACTTGAGCGTGAAATTTCATGTAATAGACTAAAGGAGGGTAGGATGAACCAAACGTTAATTATCCCCATTGAAGCTAAACTTTGCGAACACATTATTTTGGACAATTATTTGATTGGAGTTTCTTAATGATTAGTGTTTGTTTACGGACTTTGTTTGAAATTGATTGTTTATTTCATTGTAGGGGTGGCAAATGAGACAATACAGTGTGCTCGAAGGTGACCTTTAATACTTTGGAAGGAGAACAAAAGAGTTTACAAATAATGTTTGTGCAAATCGTTGTTTATTTTTTATAGAAAGATTCTGAATGGTCAATATGTCGAAAAATATTTATAAAATACTAGCTGATGCCCGCGGCTTCGCCCGCTTGACAAATTATATACCAAAACCTTCCTCTCGAATCACTCTATCTATTAAAACCCGCATCAAAATCCGTTGCGTAGTTTTAAAGATCTAAGCATACATAGGGACAGACAGACGCGGCGGGGGACTTTGTTTTATAATAATGTAGTGATTGAAATATTGTATTTTTTGAAAAGATTAGGCTTGGAATTTCTTGCTCATTCTTCTCCGTGCGAAACTAACTTTTGGATGGAACAACAAAATTCAATGATTTTTATTTTGTAAATTATGTTCCAGAGTGCTTATTGAAATAAATAATTTGACTTTGAAAACTGTCAAGTCGGTTTTTTAATATACGAAGATAGACCGTACTTGTTGACAACAATAACTTTAAAACTGGAGGAGTATTGTTCTCAACAACACCAACCTCAGCTAGAAGTAAAAAACATACTCAGAGGTAAATAACCTAAACAATACACAAATACATGAACAACGTCATTTCCAAACAACGCGGTAATCTTCCAAATTCGCCACTTGCAGCCAACGTGCCCTATCTTCACTCAACACCATAACATTACAAGCTTCAATGACTCATGGACAGATGTACAATTGTACTATACACATATAATTGTTTTTATTACAACAGCTGGCGACATCACGAGCCATAGATACATCTGACTGATTCATCTTAAAGACTTCCGGTGTATGGATCATTTTTGGGACAATGAATATTAAATCATACCACAGATATTAGACGCCGACATAATTATGAATTCATTATCATCATGATTACCTTTAGACGCCCACTACTGGGCATAAGTATCTCCCAAGCGGGGTTCAGCATCGCCATGCTTGGCCGATGCATGCTATCGATTGCAGTAGGTATTATGGTACTCAGAAGGACACTGCTGCCCATCCTCTGGTCAATATCCCTCTGTCGCCAGCCACAACACCCACGGGTAGAAATAGGGTAGTGCTATTAGCGACCGGCACCACACGGTTAATTAGGAATTACAGTATTTTTTTATTATTATTTTTAGTCGTCGTCGATAGTGGCTCAGTGAAAACAGCTACACAAATCGATGGATCAGCAGTGCTATTCTATTACAATCTCCCTCGGTGAAAACCTAGGTGAAGTGAGCTGTCATCCGATTGTAGTGCTTTGTAAATCCCATATATGACAGCTCACTTCACCTAGGTGTTCACCGAGGGAGATTGTAACAGAATAGACATACAGGTTAAGTTACAGTTGCCGATGTCGCTCCGTGGATAGGTGATCATTCATGTAATACCGACATCCTCCCGTGCTTCGAAAAGCACTTTAAGCCATTGGTTCGCCTGTCATTCGTAAGGCAGTTGTAACGGGTAGTCAGATGCCCGAAAGTTTTACAACCGGTCTTACCGAAGGTCTTATCGAGTTAACCAGTAATTGGATTGCAGAGGTCGGTGTAAATGCTAACATAATAATACCAGGCCTATTCTTGTTCCACTGCAGGACCTCTCTCATAAAAGAAGAAACGAACATTAATCACCACGTTTGCTAGATTACCGACGTCTATAAAATACTATACCCTGTTCACAATAAGATTAGACATAAACACAAACCTTTTTTACAGTCCCTTTCAACCGATTTTGATTTCTATTCCGTAGGCTTAAGGATGACATTAGAGGCAAAAAAGTGGTTACAATAACAACTGTGTACTGCAGTTGCCATTTGTCATGCTACCAACGCAATATGAGTCATAATCGGTTGAACGGACTGTAAAAAAAGGTTTTTTTAAATGTCTAATCTTATTGTGAACAGGGTATAGTCCAAGTTTCAACACGATGTATTCCTTTACCAAAGTCAATGATGTTCAAGACAAACATAAAAAAGTCACATTGGTATTAACCACTAGGTCATTACAAATTAAAAAAAAAAATAATACGCACAAACACATGGCACACATACATAATAAGCTGCTGCAGCCATTCTCTTAAAACAATCCCTCAACAGCCGGCACAAACTGATTAACATAACAAAATTTAAGCTTTGTTTGTTAAAGAAATTTAATCATTCCTAAGCTCATTTGAGATGCGTGTGTCAACCTCATTACCCTCTCTATGTGGCATGGTTCAAGGGTTGCATAAATAACACCCTTTCTTTGTAACCCCTGATTACTAGGCTTTGCTAAGATTATAAGCAGTTCTCTAAAAGGGTAGAAAGAACGTGACAATTATATTGTTGAGACCCATGATGTGGTGTTATTATAAGAGGAATTTAAGAGTGGAATAAGGAATATACACCTGAGCATTTTCTAGAGCCACGTTCTTACGAAAGATACACAAACAAAAGCTCAAATTAAAAAAGCATTTCCATGTAATGATCAAGGTGAAGTGATCTGTGACATTTCTCTCTATTTCGCATTTACTCTTCGTTTACATGTCGAATCTGAAGGTAGCGTGTGCTGCGTTTTTGCTCAATGAAATGTTACACAAATCTGCTCGTTGGTTTCTAAAAGTTGTGCTAAACGTTCGGTTCGTGTCTTCGTGAGAAGGTGACGCATTAGAACAGCTTGATGTTCTTTATCAAGTAAATGCTAAAATGTATACTCATCTAGCCGACAGTGGGCTCCACACATTAGTAGTTTCAATGGATTATTAAAGGGGTGTCTGCGGACCCACCAGACTACTGGCCATATCTCTGGTGGTACGGTGGGTCCACTGAGAAAATCGTTTGGGTTAGGTTAGAACTGTGACCATTAAAGCGTGAAGGTGAGTGATCAAATCGAGCGGTGCCGCAGCAGCGGCCGCCGAGCGCCAGAAGAGAGATGATTGTTGGTGAATCTTTTGGGTTAGGATAGGTGAGTGGTATAGTTTTAGACCCACCATAACACCAGGGGTATGGCTAGTGGCATTGGGAGTCCGCAATGAAAAGGGTTAGTTGGTTTCCCGTCAAATGACTTAATTTCAATGATACAAGCAGTAGCGACAAGCGTCAGCGTCAAGCGATGGGATACACGAAGTAGGCTGCCGATGTAAGACGATTAAAATGGTTTATACATATAAAAGGAGAACCTGACTTACAGTCTGACGTATCAGCGAATAGCGGAAACTATTGGAATTTGGTACATGACATTTTGCACACAGGATCCTTTTATGATGTGAGTGATCACAGGGGTGTATGAAAAATCTTATTTCTTGGGTTATTCAACTTGAATTTTGGCACGAATGCGAATCTAAGTAAATAATAAAGATTGACGTTATCAGTATTTTTTTAACTAACACTCAAAGGGGATCTAGGCGGTGTTCAGTTTGTAGTTAAAGTACAAAATCTACGTAGACGAAGTTGCGAGCGAGGTCTTCATACACATTCAAAGAAAATGTATGTCGCTGCGACTTGGCGCCGATGATGGACTCAAGCCTTTATACGCCCCACATTTAGTCTAAATGGAAGTAAATATTTTGACCCCAGGTAAATGTAATAGTAAAGTTAGGGTAAATAACAATATATTGTAAGTACCTACAAGGTCGTATTCAGACGGTGTTAGTTTCTGTAGACGCCTGGGGATATTAGGAAAGTTTTAGAACAAAACATTTTTGGTACGTTTTTTGTAGTCAGAACTGGAAATGTAACATCTGCCTGTATTTTGTTTTTCGCTGAGGAGACATTTGTACGGATATCGAAACAAAAAAACTTCTAACGTTCAACTTCGGAAATTCTAGAAAAAATGTCTTAGACTACACCTAAGTTTTTCAGAGGTGTCATGTCATCCTCTTCTCTGAATCCCAAGACAGTTAAATGGTTTCTTAGCGACTTATTGAGGTCACAATCTTGCCACTGTTCTGGTGGTAGCAACGGTTGGGAATAGTGTGGCGAGCTTGTCTGAGTCAGGGAAATCATACCAGCCTGCAGTCTCAGTAGCCCCTAATGACTGATGGCTATCATTTTCCTTTTAATCTTCTACCATATTCGTGCAGCTTTTGCGTCTATCGCGTGTTGTTCTTTAGTCTCCCTCTTTGATATACATACCCAATAACACTTAGTGCATTTGCACTCTAAGCCATAATGTCGACCATAACAATACCCATTAGTAACCGCCACAAGTTGAACGAAATTTTTCATACATTTTCTATCCATCGATCGACGATCATAACCATTAGTACCACTTAGGTAATTAAAACTTTTTTCACAAAGTCACAATACATACTATGTTCCTCTGTTTTCTCGCATAACCTTGGGGCCAAGTCTGCTATTTTTATAATTTCGTCATTCGAACACGATCCCATTGTCATTTTGCAAAAAGTTCATAATCTGCTAAATTCATAATGGTCGATCATTGACTGCACAATGACATACTAATGGTAGGTCACTGATCAAAGGAACTGTCAAAATTTTAGCAGATTACCGCCTAAGTCAGTCATTCAGTTGTCATTTTGTACGAGATTACCATTCTATATCATTTCTTTCAATGGCGTGTCAGTGGTTGACCATTGGAAAGTCATAATGACGCCATTATACTTGTAGATTACCATACCAAACTTTCAGCAATTATGAAATCAATGATAGACAATTCTGACACTATTGTAATAGCAGACTTGAGGCTCTGGACAACACAGGGGTAGATGAATTAAGTATGTACTTAGAAAAGTATACAATTTCAGTAATCATATTTATGCACTGTCAGTCAAGAAACTAAGTATTTGACTTGGTTATTTAACTATAGTTACCAACTAATTACGCCCATTACACAAGCTGTGATTACAGAATTCGAATGAACCAAATATCATAATAGTTAAGCATGGTGCACAATGTCGGTTAAGCAAGCAAGCTATCGCACGCTTGCAGTCAGTGTGCGCATCGCTTAAAGCTCGTTAGGGTTGCCGAAATTAATTGACAGTAATTACTCTCAATACAAAATCTTATAAAAAAATAATTTAAAAAAACACTCACAACTCCAGTAATTTCTACATTCGTTTTTTCATGATTTTGGTTCTCAGTTTAATTTTGTGTGTGGTATTAACATCTTGTTTATTTATTTTTTGTCAAATCATAAGAACTTAATAATTTGATCAATTATTTTTAGTATTAAGAGGCATAGGATAGGATTACTTTTTTCGTCTTTTATGAAAATTACGCCTTGAAAGTTGCGCCAGTGACAGAAAAGTTGAAACCTAGTAGTAGTAGTAAATCTTAGTATGGATATGTGAAGAGGACGCGGACGTATTAAACGCATGTAACCAAAAGTGTTTTGAATATTGGACAGAAACATGAAGAAGAAGAACATATGGACGGATTGTGTGAAGAATTATATGAAAGAGAAGGAAGTCAGAGATTTCATGACGATTGGAATGGAAGGGATGGAAGAAGAAAACGTGTTGCGCCGACCAAGGGCTGGAAGATGATGATATGAAAATTATGCCTGTGCTATCCGGTAAAAACTTGTCTCGATGAATTTAGGTGGCGTAACTGTCAATACCTATCTTGGTAGTGATGACAGCTCATCTCGAACTCATTTCACCTAAATCCACCGGTAGATTTTTTTCAGAATATACCGGCTGTTAATTACATTATGTAAATGGTAATTGAGTAAAAGTGAAAGTAGTAAAACGTCTGATGTTCTTTTAAGTAACTACCATACTCGTGTTAATAAAAGAACGAAATTATAATTGACTGCTTTGTTGTTTAATTGACGAAAATTATTACTTAGGTACTCTTAATGCTGTACTCGAAAGAAAAGAAACAAAAACAGTGAAACAGAAAAATATAAGATTTTTTCTGTTTGCTTGTTTTTAAGATAATTATGAGACATCGAAAAACTAAAACCACCTTAATTACCATAATCCGTTAATCTTCTAGGATGTTGCTGAGCCGTAACAAGGTCCATAACTGCACTTTATTTCGTTATTTAAACTATACAAAAGGTACAGAGGACGATAAGCCATAAGTAACATATTTTAGGTTTTTCGTGACCCTTTTAAAAACTCTTTTTTATAGTGATTCATATAACTAGGGCATCCGTATTATTAATTTTCTGTAGCGAAATCGCGTTATATTATAATAAGGGTTTTGACGTAAGGCAGTCAAAAGTAGTTTTAACCGGTTAAGAGATTCTGACTGTAAAATATATTATACGGAATGAAAAAAAAATTATGTACTCATTTTCAACTATATAGATTTATTGCTCTAATTAGAGAAAAAATAACTAGTATTTTTAACACCCCAATTTAAACGCCATTTTCTCTCCCAACAACCGCGCGGGACAGCCCTAATCCTTGGTGTATGTTACACTGAGCCTAATTAGCGTTAACAAACGCGCGTTGTTTGTACGTAGTGTCACGTTAACGCGTCGCGATCATCTGTGAACCGGCCTATTACGGAGTAACGTGGTGAGGACACTATGGTAAAGTCACAGGATTGGTCCTGATTCCGGGATGGAGGTTTGGTACCAAAGAGGAAAAACCCGAAAATGGATCATAGAATTTTACTTAGGGACCAACCCTGAAATCGCAAAAAAGGAAAAATTCTTAGCGCATCGGTACACGGTCAGATGACGTCACCGTAAGACTTGTGGTTCATGTGGGCGTGAGACTGATAAGTCCAAGAAAGAGAAGCAAAACTAAGACGAAAAGTGAAAAAAGCTTTTGCTCTGCAGTGGGACAATACAGGCTAAAAATAGTAATGTAATAATCATAAACAAAATCTATTAAAAAAAAATTAAGACTTATGACTACTTATTTTAAAAATATAAGATTCTTACCAAGGGAGGGAATATTTTGGAGTATCTTGGTCTTAATCCTAGCTTTAGATTACTGGATCATGCAAAAACATGTTTATTTTAATAAGAACCCATTTAAATTTGATACCATAGTAATAAATGGTCGCACATTATTTTGAACACATTTTATAATCAGTGTTAATAGATTAGTGCTTAATTAGAGCTAACAAAGAGTCTTTGTCGGCGATCATCTGTTAACATCCTATATAGTTAGCTAGTGTGCATGTAAATTATGGCCTGTAAGAAACATTATTTTATTTTTTTATTTATTGGAGGAGCTCGTGGCGTAGTAAAAGCCGTATATATCGATCGGTCCTAGATTAAACTACGCTGGCCGCGGTCTGACAATCAATTTTACCAAGTAGCAGCCAGAATTACCCAGTAACAGGGTTGTGGCGGTTCGATAGGCAGTCGCTTCATGAAAAACACTTGTATTTAGCAGCATCCGGTTAGAATGGAAGCCGACCCCAACATATTTGGGTATTCCCAGAGCTAGGGCAAATGATGATTGAGCCATTTTCCACATCCCACTCTCAGCAGTGGCGCTTGAGCCACAAGAAAGAAAGAAAGAAAAGCCATTTATTCACGCGAAAAGCAACGCACTTAATATATATATATATTTTTTTTTTTTTTTTTTTTTTTTTTTTTTTTTTTTTTTTTTTTTTTTTTGATATGACCACTCGCAGCGCAACAACTCTCTGCGGTTGATGCTGCTTAACCGGACAATCCTGTGGTGGCCGAAAATTACTTTAAGGCCCCCAGCCAGGGCTTACAAACTAAGGATATTTATTAAATGAACAGACACTAAGGGCACCCCCTGCGGGGTTCCAACCTAGGCTTAGTGCGTCATTAAGGGGACAGCAATGGTCAGGCTGGGTCGAAATTATTTAGGGGAATTTAAAGCTACAGGCTCAGCGGCGCGGGCTGGCTCGTCGAGCAAGAGTCGGGCTGTGATATTACGGGGGGTCGCGGAGGGCCTAGCGAGGGAGGGTATTTGTTTTTGTACTTACTACGGATCGTACTGGTTTCCCTACTACTCTCTTGGATGAGGGTGATGGGATCATCGGGTTCGATGAGGGTATGCCTTGGACGGCGAATCTTCGATATTAGTGATGGGACGTACCGGGATGCCGAAGAAATTAGGGGGTTGGGGTGTTTCTCGGCTGAGTCAAAGAAACGCTTGGTAAGACGTTTCATGCACTGTTTGATAGTGGGGATTTTCAGGTCGACATGTAGTCGTTCGTTCCTAATGTACCACGGGGCGCCCGTGGCATTTCGGAGAAATCGGTTTTGAAGGGTCTGCATCCTACGTAGGTGGTGGGGCTTGGCGTGTGCGAACACGGGGCAAGCGTAGGTCAGGATGGGCCTAATGCACGCGGTGTAAATACGCAATTTGCACTTAAGTGACAATTTGCTGCGCGCATTCAGCACAGAGTGGAGCCTGCCGAGGGCGAAAGCGGCGCGCGAACGTACCGTCTTTATGTGCTCCCCGAAGGATAATCTCCGGTCTAGGATGACCCCCAAGTATTTAGCTTGCTTCTCCCAAGGGATCGGCTTGCCGAACAAGGTGATCGGGCTAGGAGAGGGGGGGAGGCGGACTCTGGGTCTTGTGAAAATGACCGCCTGACTCTTGTCGGGATTGACTTCTATTCTCCATTTCCGGGACCAATCGCCAAATGCGGTTGCGGATTTTTGGAGGGTGCGGGCGATAATGTTTGGACTCAGACCCGAATAGTATATGGCGGTGTCGTCAGCAAAAAGGGCTAACTGCGCCGTTCTACTTTTCGGGATGTCGCTAGTGTATAGCGTGAAGGCTAAGGGGGATATCACGGAGCCCTGGGGGACTCCTGCACGTATCGGGTGCGGGGTAGAAAGCGCACCATCAATGCGGTATTGAAAGGTGCGGTTCGACAGAAAGTCTCGAAGAATGAGAACGAGACGGTCTGGCACACCGAGCCGATACAGCTTGTATATCAGCCCGTTGTGCCATACCTTGTCAAATGCTTTCGCAATATCGAAGAACAGGGCGCCAGTCATCAGGCCGCGCTGGCGACGGTCGCTGATATGTTCGACTATGCGATGCACCTGTTGGACACAAGAGTGTCTGTACCTAAATCCGAACTGCTCTATAGGAATTAAGCTATTTGCCTCGGCAAAATCTTTGAGTCGCTTATAAATAAGTTTCTCATAGATCTTACCCATGACATTGAGGAGACTTATAGGGCGATAACTGCTAGGGGAGGATTTAGGTTTGCCCGGTTTGGGAATACCGATGACGGTAGCCTGCTTCCACGATTGTGGGAACATATTGTTCGAAAGAGCGCTATTGAAGATAGCGGTCATTAACAAAATCAGGGCGGGGGGGAAGAGTTTGAACACCTTATTGGTGATTCCGTCTGAGCCAGGGGCCTTCCGAGGTTTGAGACCACTTATGATCTCCTCCACCTCGTCAGGAGTGACGGGGGGCAGGGGATCATCCGGGTCCTCTACGGGAGGGAGTGAGGATCTGCGTTCGACTTCAGCGTCCACTTCAGCGAGGTGGGCTGGGTCTACTGGCTGGGTGATTGGGGAGCATTGGGACTCTAGGCTGTCGGCCAGACATTCTGCTTTGGCGTCGTCGTCGAAGGCGACGCTGTTATCGGGTCGGATAAGGGGGGGCATGGAGGTGGTCTCAGAGGAGCGTAGTTTCCTCTGCAGATCCCAGAAGGCCTGATGGGTCGGGACGAGTCCATCGAGCATCTTATCCCATTGACCGTTACGCAACTCTTTGACGCGTCTACTTACTTTACGCTGTAAGTATCGCATAAAAGCTTTGTTACTGTCACAGGGAAAAGCTCTGTAGGCACGGATGGCCGCGTTCTTCTCGGTCACGAGATCACGCACATCGTCCGGAAGATTCCAGCGATGATCCACCGCCGGAACCTCCCGTGAACATTCGTTCAGGACGGATTGCACGTGTTCTGCGAACGAGCCGATCGCGGCCTCCGTATCCGCTACAGTCTCGATGTTGTCCGGGATTAGGTCTAAGTGAGGGGACTCAGTAGATTTCAGCAGTACGCCTACTTTCCCCCAGTCCGTGATCACTTTAGAGGGGGGGGATTGAGTGGGATCGAAGGGACCGGATCTGGGCGCGAGCTCCAAGACCACTGGTCTATGGTCCGAATCAAGTTCGTCGATCGTCTCTATAGAATGTAATCGCAAGTTTACATTCTTCAGAAGCGCGACATCTAGCACGTCTGGGCGATGACTAGGATCGAGGGGGAAGTGAGTCGGATGCATCGGGGCGATGACATCAAAACTAAGGGAACTACAGAGATCGAACATTACCCTGCCTCTGGAGTTAGCCGTGTGACTATTCCAAGAGGGGTTTAATATATAACAATATTAACTTATAACTAAATATGTAAATTGTAAAAAAAAAAAGACATGCGTCACCCCCACGCGGAACGGCCAACGCTCAGCATAATGACCTGGCCCGCACAGCAAGGCACGAAGTTTTCAGCGTCATAAGCCCAACAGGCAGTCAAGTAAAAACTCGTCAAAGTCAAAAACAACAAAAGATAGACACAAAAGAAAGTTCTATTTTAAAAGCTTTTATCGGGCTTCGTCTTTTAAAAATAGAATGAAATGCAGACATTTTTATCCGGTTTCCCCTTTAAGAGTCTACCATTATTTTGATACGTAGATCTGCTTCTACAGTCTTCAGCACTTGTATGGCTGTGTCTTACATAATAAGCAGCTTTTCAGTGTATTTGTATTTATATAAATAAAATATCATCATCTTCCAGCCCTTATACAACGTTACTTGGGGTCGGCGCAACACGTTTTCTTCTTCTTTCATTATCACTGACCCCTCCCTCCATTCCTTCTCTTTTATATAATTTTTCACACAATCCATCCATCTTTTCTTCTGCCTTTCTCTTCCTCTTCATCAATCCACATTTATTTTCATAACTCTTTTGGTCACATGCGTTTTATCCCTCCTCTCTTCACATGTCCATACAAGTTCATATTTTTCCCACTGCATGACAAAGGCCTCTCTACTCTCCTTCCACTTCTCTCTGTCAAGGGCTATTGGAGACCAGTCTTTGTCAAAAGAGTCTAGATCATCCCGCCATCTCCGCCTGGGCTTGCCACGATGGCCCTTGCCATGTAAAGGATCCCATTGGGTCACGCCTTTGGCCCAATGATCGACTGACATGCGGCAGATGTGTCCAGCCCAATTTCACTTTAGCGTAACAGTTTTCCTAATGACATCTGGTATTTTTGTGATGGAACGGATGGTAGCATTTCTAACCCGGTCTTGAAGTTTTATGCCCAGAATACTCCGTTCCATAGCTCTCTGGCAAACCGCGTGAGTGGACCTCTGCTGATTTGTCAAACACCATTTTTGAGAACCATATGTGAGGATAGGAAGAATACACACGTCAATGACTTATAAATTAACAAAATATTGCTACTGAAATATACTCTTTAAAACATAAAAGTATGGTCACCCTAATAGTCGGTAATCACATCACTACGGCTAATAAACCTTTAGCAGCCGCGCTGATTGGTCAATATCATGTTAGCTGCTGTTGTTGAAGTAATGTTGCTGTCGTGTAGATAGGGTACTGTAGAGATTCAAGCACTATCTACGAGATAAACCCCAAAAAGGACCAAAAATATGAAATTATCTGCCAGATAAGTTACCAAGGTCCTAGCAAGGAGTGGTTAAGTAGGTTGTTTATTTTGATGACATAACTAACTGTGGTCTTGAAGGAAGGAGCTTTATAGACGCTTTTAGAACGGGTATGCTAAGAAGGTGGGATTTTTAGGACATTTATTTTAATAAGAATGACTTAACGTGGGTATATTGGATATACCCACGTTAAGTAATTCTTATTAAAATAATGATGGTATGCATTTTTACCTAAACAAGGTGATTGGTTATTCCATGAATTCTTCGACACCCAGGATAAACAGATTATATGAGATTTGAAACAAATTTGACTCGAAATTTGAGGTAGATAAGGGTTGATTTTGGTAGTGTACCAAGTCAAAATTGTTGCAACTCAGCTCAAGTTTATCACCTTTCAAAAAACATATCGAATAACCAAATACCCTGTATATGAATATACTCGTACCAATGGTTTTCAAGGTTACTTGAAAAGTTAATCGCTCTAATTATGTCTAATTACAAGTAATCGATTTTATCCTTATTACTGATATATAACCTATAATTACTAAGTACAAAATCACCATAAACCTATGAACATATTGGAACACACGTCCGTTTTAGGTATTATAATCATGATATTATGTATCACATTATGTATACATTCACAAAATGATATTGATACGCGTAACGCATAGAAATCGGCTCAATATTCATGAATGAGTCATTTCGTGTTCGCTCGTGTAACTATGCCTAAAATCAGCATAGAAGTTTGTAGTAATATTATTATTGGAAATTGTTATTATAGACATGATTTCGTCTAGACTTGGATAGGAGAGGATATGGTGGATAATTTCTAGTTGAAGACAGCAGCTGAAATGGTATTTTTTTTTTACCATTTATGCATACTTTTATACATGTCTGTATATTGTAGCTGTCTATCATGCGAATACCTATTTTTTTATAGCACTCACGACATTAGCAGGACGTTACTTTTATTAGATACCCACTTGATTTACTTTTAAGTTTTTTTTTTACATTTTTTTTATATTATAGCTACATACATATGCGTCACTTTCACGTGAATAAATTGATTTAGTTTCGTTCTCTTATTTCAATGAGTACTGTTACGGAGATAACAACTATTTTTTACCTTTTTGTAATACTAGTATAATCAGAAAGATTCATTTATTTGATTTGCATTGCATAGAAATAAATTCTAAATTGACCACTGTAATTAAAATATCTTCTATGGGACCATAATAGAACACAGCCTTCTCGAAAAGTACCATACCATAGCCATGTTTAAAAATACCCACACAGTAATATTCAATTTAAATATCCTCCTATAACATGTCCTTATATATTATTCAATCTTTGTTTTTCCCGAATATACATATAAGAGTAAATCTTGTAAACATAGCGATAAAAAATCCGTCGAAATAGTTACTTTGCATTTGCAAAAGAATTGCTGGAAATAGGTCTAGTTTCACAAGCTTTTAAAAAGGAAACCTTAAAAGTTAAAACAATGTTGCCATTTTATTACTCTCCTAATCAAATAATAAAGTTTGTATTGTGTTTCAGTAAACATTATTCTGATCGTAAAGGTAGACTAAGTGAATTGTAAGTTTATTATCTAAGTTGAAAATATTTGGGTATTTTTATACCTTTTTTGAAAAGAAAAGGTACTGACCACAGATATAGATAGACCTAGACAACGCAAGTATCACGATCTGTAGATGAAAACCAAGCGTGCCATTTTTTGGTCGTCACAATGTAATACGAATATTTTGTTTTTCCTAAATTTGGTATTACCAGGTATTACTGAGGGGATTAGATTAAAAATAATTGTTTTTTTAAATTAATTACGCATAATATTAATCACAAAATGACTTACCGATGGAAGGAAATGTTTACTTTTTATTTTATTGTAAGTTAAGCACGAAAATAGGCACGCGAAGTAGTTGCTCTTGCGTTATCTAGGTCTATCTATATCTGTGGTACTGACTCTTTGATTTGGGAATATCGAAGTTATCTAATACTTCTTAACATTTTTCAGGTTTCCAGGTACACAAAATCAGGACTTAATTAAATCTTCTAAAATATTAATGTTAACTTTTATAATTGTTATTATTACTTTTAATATAAATATAAATAAAATGTTAAAAAATGTCATTAGTGTAGTGGTAGCAATAAAATATCATCTTTTTATAAATACTAAAACAAATCTGGTGTCAGTTGGATAGTAAACTAGTTGAAGTTAGAGCTTTTAAATTGAGAAAAAAAAAAACAACACACTTTACATCGGCCTATCGGGTCGGCTTCCAGTGTAAAGTGTAGGGTCGGACGCAGCTGAACACCAGCGACTGCCTGTCTGGCCTCTATAACCCAGTTACTAGGTCTTGGCAAGGGTCTGGTTGTCAGACTAACTAGCCTCTGACTACCCTAACGACTCTCAATAATCTACAAATGACAGCCGGGACCAACGGCTTTATGTGCGTTCCGAGGCACGGAACCACATTAAATGTAGATATTTGTAAAAAACATGTATCATTCAAAAACAAGTCACATTTTAAATACCTTATTAGACATGGTTACAGCAAAGCAAACAACTAAACGAAATTGCCTGATTTGGCAAATACGCAGCATCCAATACATAAACTGGATCATGTATTTATTGATCTCAAACCAATAATAAACTTCAAACGGTTAGTTAAATACAAAGGAAGATATAACAGATTCAAATTTATTTATGTTTTCATGTTCAGGGAGATTAGACGATGAATATTGAATGAGGCACTGATATCGATGAGGGAAACAATGAAGAGAAAATATAAGTTTGGCTTTTGCTCACGATTTTGTCCGCCTTTATGTCGGTTATCGCGGACGCAGACGAAGTCGTGGTTTAAAAACAGTCCAAGTGCGTGTTGGACTCACGCATGATGAATTCCGTACCATTATCTATACAACATTAGACCTCGAGCAAAAAAAAACGGCAAAAAACCACGTTTGTTGTATGGCAGCCCCCCTTAAATGACAATGCCAGATTCTGCCCCACCCATGTACAGAAAAAGTAACACATGTACAGAAAAAGTTAATTAATGAAAATAATTGTAATGAATATAGAACCTTTCTATACTAAATTGTTTTTCTTTAGAACTTGCGGATTACGAAATACCTACCCACAAAATGAGTTGAGTTTGTAAACACATTTTACCTAAAATACAATTTAACCTTTAATCAATGTCATTATTGTTTTTAGATTTAAACGGAAACCGCAAGTTCTACAGTCACTAAGACTAATGTTTAATTATCAGCAATAAATAAATAGTAAGATGCTACCTATTGCACATGACTTTTTTTTTTTTTTTTTTTTTTTTTTTTTTTTCATTTATGATGTACTCGTAATTAAACGGTTACTCATAACAATTACAATCTAGACCTTAAGGCTAATAAGTAATTTAAATTTAACTTAATTTGCTAAAATCTTACATGGTTAAGAATGTGTCCATTGACTTTTATTGAGTGGGGCAAAGTTCTATAGAGTTTCTGGCATTGTCCTTTATAGCGGCAACTTTTTATTTGTTGTTTTAGCGGCAACAGAAATACATCATCTGTGAAAATGTCAACTATCTAACTATCACGGTTCATGAGTTACAGCCTGGTGACAGACAGCCAGACAGACAGACGTACAGTGAAGTCTTAGTAAAAGGGTCCCGTTTTTACCCTGAGTTCGGAACCCTAAAAAGTAGCTGGCATGTCCTTTCTGGGGGTTCAAACTTAGACTGTACGAAATTTCCTCAGAATCTGTTCAGCGGTTGAGTCGTTGTCAGATAGACTGAGATACTTTTGTATTTCTAATATTAGTATGTAGTATAGATTGAATTTTCTACCTGATGACGTGCCTAGCAGGTTTTGACGCGATATTTTTTTCTTATTTCGCAAAAAAGGGATCAAACTCGCTGTAGCGTTTGTTCACCAAAAAGATACACACTGCTGGATCGGAATTTTGATGTAGCAATTTTTTTATGTTTGTTTTTTTTAAAGGCTTTGGTACACTCATAGCTATTTTAGGAACTTCCTATTTAGAACAAACTTTGAACATCAATCCTTTTCCATGTTCATAAAAAACTTGGTACACCTAAATTCTGGAGAAAGGCCCAGAAATGCAAGGAACTCCACCGTTTCTGTATAACAAAAACAGAGTTCTTTCATATCAAGAAAATATGAAAAATCCCAAGAACATTCACAAGTCTAAACATCAATTTTCTTTATAAAATGTTTGGCGTAAGCGATGGAAGTTGTAGTAATATTTATGTGGGCAAAAGTTTTGCATCTCACGTCTCACGGAAGATAGCAAGTTGCAAGGTTCCAATGAATACATTAAACAGTGGCAGGTAAGTTGGTAATACTTCCCGACTTAGTATTCATGTTAGAGTGCCTATGGCGGTAACCTGGTTACTTACATACAGAGTACCTTTGATGAGGAACACCAGATGCCAGTGCACTCCACAAGAAGCCATTTAGGTTCAAATCGCATCTAAATGCAGAAATAATACAGTTGTTTAGTCTTGTAGTTAGATTGGATAGTCTGGAAAAGGAAACCAAGGATAGTTATTTGACGTGTAATGAGGTGGTTATCCATGCCATATTTGATTGTGGTGAGCTGATGCATAATACATTGTGTGAATAATAGGCAAGTTAGAATCATTATTTCCCAAAGGAACTTAAGCTCCTTGGTGCAAAATCGTGTTATGGATTTTGCATAAGCGTTCTATACCCTAAGTATGTATCAAAAGACGGTGTGGCAGTAATCCTGCCCAAGTTTCATGGAAGGTGTTATAGGTGCGAAGTGTGTAAGCGTCTTAACAGTCAATACATCGAATGCAACGACGGCGGTTATACGTTTAATATTCCGGGAGCGAATTACTCGGCGCCGAAGCTCCACACGTGTTGAATTACCTCACACGCTTCGCTTGACAGATATATACAGGTTGTAAATATATATGCGAGTATATAGCCGATAGCTTCCTTTGTAAGTTTGTTACGAACGAGCTTGGATCACGCTTTAGACGTTTATGGTGTGGGCACGACTCTGAGAAACACACACTAGTGCTCGTAAGACGACGCCGTTAAGGTTAGAATATATAGGGTTAGCTATCTGGAAAATGGAGAAGGTTACGTGCATTTATTTATTTTTTGAATAATTTACAATATTCTTTATCTTTATCTTTTTAATGTCTAACAAGACTTATCAAACAATATTTAGTAAACGAAATTAAGTAGCTTACCAAGTAGGTAACCGAACAGTCCCTCCGAGCATCGTAGTGGTTCAAATAATGTTTTCGATAACCGTTGCCATGTTATAGACGATGTACATACCTGTAAAGAAAATGTAAACATTAATATCGTAGTTACTAGAGAAAACCATTTGTAGTACAACATAAATAGCTATCTTCTACCCGCTGTTTCGTCTGCATGGAAGTCGAATATAAAAACTGATTGTCCTATGACACTGGCAATAGTGCAGCTATTCATCAGTGTATAAACTTGAATCGATCCTGTACTGTTAGAGAATACAACTTATAAACAAATACATCTATATAATATTTTAGTATAGGTATATATATCTACGTATGATTTTAGAATGTAACTTCGCAATGGGCAGTGTACCTAATTTGATACTGATCAAGAAAGAGGTTAATGGTAAACTGTCGATTGATTTAATAGAGATCTCAGATAGGACAACGATGACACGATAAGATAGACTCTGACAACCTGCGTACCGTTTCTCCTTCTCTATCAAGTCAACCCAAAAAATGTCTGTAAAAAATCGTTTTAGCGATAACCCGTGCAGGTTTTGAAAGTCCTTATTCGCAATTTGTTAAATTTAGTATCGTATTCTATTCAGATAGCGAAACTAAAATATTCAGACATCATTTAGTCTAACACTAAATTCGATTCATATATTCGATTATTTCCTAACGGACAACATACAAGAACTTTTAATTCAATCACAAATCCATATGGAATCGAGAGAAGATTACCATTAAACCTGTAGCGATCGCATCCGAATGCAAACACGCGTCGTATTGAGTTACTGTGGAATGCATCGAATAGAATCGAGTGAGGACCAATCGAGATATCGAATGGACGCAATCGAGCAATCAGATCGATTCGATGCGACAAATGCCTAAAACGTATAGGGTGGACTAAACATTCGAATAGGAGAACGTGTGTGGATTGAATTAACTTTTTCGGTGTTCGAGTTTCACAATGTATTTTTGTAACGGAATCTTTCTTCTGTTGAAAAACATGTTTGGGGATGGAACAAAGGTTATACAGATGCGTGGAATAGTGAACATTATAGTTATTATCACGTAGATCTCTTTTGGGGAGCTAAACAAGAACACGCTATAAAACTGAATTCACAAAGTCTAGGTACTTCAACGCCTTACCTTAAACCACTAATATTCCCACCATTGTTTCAATCATCTGCCACTGTTGAGTTCGGCTTCTAGTCTTACCAGATGTAGCTGAATTCCAGTGTTTTACATGAAGCGATTGTCTTTCGGACCTCCACAGCAGTTAATGGATAACACGACATCCCTTGGTAAGACTGGTTGTCAGACTTTCTGGCTCCTGACTACCCATAACGACTGTCAAAGATCTAAGAATGACCGCTGGGACCAACGGCTTACGTGCTCTCCGATTAATGAAGGGGTTTCGGCATGAAGAGGATGGTCACCCATCCGCAAACCGATCGATGCGTACGTCTTTTACTTACCCACAAGCCCCCGGTAATAATAAACCCCCAACAATGTAAATTAGTGCGAGAAAACCTAATCACACTACCATTTGTCGAAAACCTCACAACAATGTCAAAAAGCCAAATGTTTACGAAAGTAGAACAGAGTTTGGCGTAGAAACCAATCGCGTGACAGCTTACTAATTAAGTTTTGAAGATTTTAAGGTTCACGCAAAGCGAATTTGTAAAACACGCGAATTTCTACATCACGGAAACAATGATAATAATGGTGAACTGAATACTGGAGTGGTAACTCTGTGTAACTTTCGTTGTTTTATAGAAAGGGAATACTAAATGGGGTTTAGGAAAACAGAATCAAGGAAAACGTCTGACCTGTTTTTCAAGTATTTCACTTGTATGATCTTAAAATTATAAATCCTTAGGTAATTTTCTGTATAATTTTTCGTGGTGCCAACTGCGAAACTTTTCGTGTTTTTCACCAATGACATTCTCTTATAGAATGTCATTGTTTTTCACACATGAAATATTTAGAGAACATACATGTATTGAAAAAATATGCCATACGTTCAATAAGCAAGCTGTAGGAACACAATCAGTATGAAAAGAGGTCACCTCTGGCCTAATAGTTATTTGTCGACCCTCAGAAAATGTAAGCTGGGAAGATGAAATATATAACGAAGCTCTGTAAAATATTCCTATCAAACTTCACAGCAGCACGTTTTTCTTTGAGTATCACAGCTCTATATATTTCTATTCCAGTTCCGTATTCTATAGATTTTTCTGCTGTCATAACAGTTATATGATTAAACTTTTACGGTCTTGAATCTAGGACGCAGGCTATACAACCGGAATATTAAAAGCGCGAGAATGCTGTCAAAATTATGTCTTCATTCAATTTATGTTCAGTAATAACATTGGAGACTTTAAAGTCTGTGACTTAGACAGTTATATAAGACTTATCTATCTACATATAATAGTTATTTACTAATAACTAATAGTTATTTATTAACTTTATTTGTTAGAGAAGAAATCTTTCACTAATAGTATGCTATACCTACTATTGCCAAGTTTCATAGGATTTTTTAATGGTATATTTGATTTCTACGCGTCGAACTTGCGGGCTGAAGCAAGTCAACATAAATTTGTAATCAGCCTGTGAGTTCTATCTTCAAATAATTTGGATAACTTTGACAAAATCACCCAAAACAAAGTTAAATCTTAAAACTCCCGAACTGTCATTTCGAGAAAACTTGAAGATGTTTTGGTGCTATCCACAGACTAGTTTCCAGACTAAAGATATGATATCTGCGGTCATGAACAAACGAGGCTAGACGGCCATTGGTTTATTGGATTGTGCAAGAATGTGGTCGCGACAGCTTTTCAGTGGGAAGAAGTTGAAATCAAATATCAGTAAACGTCTGGAACGAGCGTAAATGATATTTTCAGCGAAGAGCATAGTTGTAATATGAATTTAAGTGTGCAGTTTGTGCAAAAACATTGTTTCTACAATGTACACATTATACAGAGCTCTGAATCGTTAGTGTTATCTTTGCTAGAAATGGAAACGATAACACCAAAGGAAACTAGAATTTAGATATAATAATATGTAGAATAACATTTAACTGATGATGTTTAATTGAATAATATAATGTATCTTGGTTAACAAAATAACATTTAGGGCTGTTTTGCTACCATTAAATAGGTATTACTAGCTTTTTTCCGCGACTTCAATCACATGAAAGTCGCTGATTAAATAGTAGCCCTTTCTTGGTTCAATTTCAGTTTGTACCCATCAAAATCGGTGCAGCAGTTTAGCCGTGAAAATGTAACAAACTACTATAGTATTAGTATGGGTTCACGAAATATGTTCAAAAATATAACAGAATTGGTATGAAATGATCTACCAAGTAACTTAATTGGAATTTATTCGACAGTGCTGAAACAGGCCCTAAATGTACAAGTCCACAATAACCACAAGATAGGCAGTCAATTACATTACTAACTTGTGAAAACATAAGAAAACTCGAGCCATCTTTAAGAACAAAGTATGTATTTAAACTGAACGAGCCTATTCCGACCATTGAAACGGTCTGCACGATTTAATGTCATCCTCAAACCTTTGTAAGACATTCAAGTCGTCCTGTTCACTAATACCCCGATGTGATTGCCAGACCTTATTCCCTTATAGCACTAGTAATGTCAAATCTCGCCTACAAGCAATATCAAAGGAGTAAGAAAATTGTTATCTACAGTCGGCAATAATCTTAAAACTTTGTGGTAAAATTTCTGCGAAATATTTCTTTAGATTTAGTATTCCAAGTGGGTATTAGGGAAATCAAATTGTTTCGTGAGTCGAGTTGGCGTGGAATGACGAACTGAGGAGTTACTGAACTTGGCAATCTTGGCAAAGTCGGTCAAGATTGATGTTTGGCTAACGCCTCGGGTGATTTCGTGTCCCAATCCGCAAGTACTTGTACACTGGTGTAGACTGACTGAAAATATCTGCAGTGACTAAAATATATTATTGGATTTGGAACAGATGCATTCTTAAAATACTTACAGCTCATTCAAGCTCCTGATTTAGGTCAATTTGACCAAATATTTAAGTTTTTGTGTGTAAAGAATTATTTACTTGCACAAGAGTCATGTCACTTAAGTAAGTAAGTATCAAGGCTCTAAGAGAAAAATAAAAGTATAATTAGAAAAAGTACAGTTTTAAGACCGGTATTTACATTTTAAATTTTGTCGTAAAACAACGTCAAATATGTGACAATCGTACGACAAGAAAGACAACATAATAATATGTTGAACGTACGGTACCATACTTCTTTACTTACTTATATCATAAATGCGAAAGTAACTCTGTCTGTTACGTTTTCACGGCACAATGGTTAGATGTATTTTGATAAAAAAAATTAATCCGCGACTTCGTCTGCATCTGCTATAACCGACATTGACGGACCGACATAGGTACTTATTACCTTAAATATTTTCTCATTCGTAAGTCGCTAGCAGTGTACTCGGCTCATTCGGGCCGCAAGGGCACAAACTTTTATCGGATTAGTTAAAAGGGTTTCCTCGTTTGCGTAATTATTTCACTGAATATATTGTTTTACTACGTGACATTTTGTTCAGAGACGGTTACAAATCGTACTTTTAAATTGGTTGGCCTTCTTATTAGAAAACCGTCTTTATCTAGAGAATTGCCGCGAAGAAAATTGCGAAAGTGGCAAATTCGATTTTTATCAGAATTTAAAAACGATTTGTGCAATTTGCTACCAGTAACTTACTTTCAAGGATATTGGTAGGTAGAGGTAGTAACATTACGAAAATTGTCTGGAATAAATCCAAAAACTTGCGACAAAAAATTAAAGCTTTGAATTCCACCGTCATCTTCAAAGAAACTCAAATATTACCTTCAGGGGTAACACCGTTACACTTTGGCACTTACATTCTTTTACACGCACAAGATTTTCGGCCCGCAAAAATTCCTAAGCGGTTATACCTTTATACCCGGGCCGTCCCATTTTCCTCTAGTGAGATATCTCGGGTCCAGGGTCCAGATAACATTGGACCTTTGACCGACACTTTATCGAAGAAAGTCTATCAGCTTCCATTTTGCCGAACCTAAGAATTTATTTCTGTAACACGATTTATTAGCTATTGGTTTGATGGGAAGGGACAATCTATCAATATTTTGTCAGATATAAAAATGTCGCACACTTTTATATACTTTCAATATTAGTAAATTAACTGTGACATTATATAATGTGACGTTGCTATTTCTCGTCAGCATTAAGCGACCAAAATATCGCGCGTTAAGCTACGCTTGCCGCGGTCGGTCTGTGGATGGGTGACCTATCTATTTCATACCGAGTTCCCTCCGTGCCTCGGAAAGCACGTAAAGCCGTTGGTCCCGGCTGTCATTCATAGATCTTTGGCAGTCGTTATGGGTAGTCAGAAGTCAGAAAGTCTGACAACCAGTCTTACCAAGGGGTATCGTGTTACCCAGTAACCGTCTAGACTGGAAGCCGACCCCAACACAGTAGGGAAAACGCTAGGCAGATAATGTATTAAGCGACCAAAATGGACCTTTAAATAGGAATATTTCTAATATATCAAATATTGTATATACAGTACAGTCAACAGCAAAAGTAGATGAAATATTCAGAAATTCAATACTAATTTACTAAAACTAATTTATATAATTTATTACTAGTTTATTTATTAAAACTAGTGATTGTCACACACATACTTTTGAATCACTTCGACGCCACACAGTTCTAACGCGAACTCCGTTCATTAGTATTGAATTTCTGATTTTGATCATCTACTTTTGCTGTTGACTGTACATATCACAGTAACGCAATTTGACAACATTTAATTGCAGTATTCATTTTGACTATGGCTGCAATTAGTGCTATGTATAATTGTCTCTGAGTTTAACAAATTAGAAAATAAATGCTCATTGGACCTATGGGTGTTAATTTAATAGTATTCGTGCTTACATTATTTTGAATTAGTTTTGCCATAGGAAATTGAACATTATGTACACATACTAACCGCTCTGACTCTCTCTGCCATTGCTGTATATTTGAGTCATGTAAACAAACTTAAAGAACTCTTGTCTTTAACCCAAAAATCAATGAAGCGTGTCCAACCAAAACCAATACTGTTAAAAAATTCAAATGACCAGAAAGGTTGGGCCAAACGCCCCATATCAAAGGGATTCCCATGTATTAGGTGTAGTTCCCACTATAGAAGCCTCAATACTATTAGCAATGCTAATTAACGGTCTCGTTTGTAGGGTGGCCTCCACTCAGGCGCAACCAATCGAAGGTTGTCTCCTAATTCAATGGCACCATCCTTACTATGTAATCTTACTTGGGAAACATGATCAAAGATTCCTATGCCTTCGTTTCCGTAACACACATCCCTAAAACGGAAGAGGGGAAAGAATGGAGAGGACATTTTTATAAAAAAAGGTTTTCACTAAAGAAATATAGGGTGACTTTTAATTTAACTACTCAATGAACAACTTTTATTATAAAACTATACAAACCAGGTGTTCCCTAGAAAAATGCACTACATACTACTACACAAACAAAATGTATGGAGCAGCTAATTTTAATTTTTTAAGTTAGTCCTAAAATCAACGTTTCATGAGTATTTTTTCCTTTTGAAATATTCGTGAATTAAAAATCATGCTATTTACTATATTTAAGGAAAACCTTACAACTTAGGTTTATTTTATCAACAGTATATCATTTAGGGGTAATAAAAATGTTGTTCATTTATTACGTGATAACGGGCGCTAGAATTTCAGCTTTATATCTATGACAATAAAAAAGAATTTACGGTCGTTAAAAATATCAACATGAAGTTAGTACTTGCAATAATCCAGTGCGCTAGTACATACGAATAATGTTTACATTAATGTAAGTACATTATACGAACATAAAGTACATTTAACTTAATAAACAGTAGAAGTTTAGTGTCGACATAATTACTATGTTCTCGTTTCTTTGATCAAGAATAATAAATGGCCGTGATTTATCGTAAGCAACCATCTTGAAAATTTCTTGTGATCGATGACTGTAATTACTAGCACTCATTAGTAGTTAACGTAGTTTACACTGTACTTAATAACCTATGCGTACCTAATACAAGCAAGAAATGTTGTACAATTAAAAAAATATTATACTTGCTACGTTTAAATTTTATTCTAATCAAGGAATTATTAATTTAGCGGTTTATCAAGACAGTTAAGTTGATAAAAGGTTATCGGTGACAGTTCTAATTTTACTTCATTATATCAGCCGTAGGATGTCCACTACTGGGCATAGACCTTTCCTACAGATTTCTAAAAGGTCCGGTTGGAAACGGCATGCAACCAGCATATTCCTGCGGTTTTAATCAGGTCGTCTGTCCACCTTGTCCTTGTCTAAGTCCTACACTACCCTTGCCGGTGTGTGGTCTCCATTCTAGAACTTTGCGGCCTCATCAGTCAACAGTTCTGCGTGCTATGTGCCTGCCCCTGCTCACTTCAACTGGCTGATTCGCTGGGCTATGTCGGTAACTATAGTTGGTCTAGGGATCGCCTCATTTCTGATGCTATCTCGCAGAACTGAGCATTGCCCTGTTCATAGCTTGTTGTATTTTGAGCTGGCTAATAAGGTCCATAGTAAGAGAGTACCTACGTTATAAAAAAAAAAGAGAAAATTTCGTGAGAAACAAAAATAAAAATCCTACAAAAATAATTTTATGAACTTGAACTCTGCTCCGAGCATAAATCTTTGAAAAAATTTCAATAATCCTCCAAAATTTATTGCCTATGTCGAATGTTAAGAACAGTCGTACTATTACTGTAACATGTGAAAAAAAACAGTACAAAAACCCACAAGTAAGCTACAAAAAAGACAATAAATAACGCAACTCGAAGACCGCATTACGACATTTGGCCAGATAAGGGAAATTCAGTAACAAAAAAAATGCAGACACTGGAAAAAGTAAAAAGTCGAACTCGAATGTAGAGAGACTAAAAAGAACGTTCAGACGTAACATAAATTAGAATGAAGTGTTTCATTCAAAGGGCGATAAGCCACCCTTCAGTAAAGTAAGTTAACTTCACGCTAAAGTTTAAAGTACCGACGTACGGGATATATCAAACTTATCTGATATAGGTCACCGGCTAACGTTTACAAGGGCCAAAATCACTTGCAGTCTTGTGGTGTTTGACTTTGTTTTTGATAAGGGAAAGCAGTTCTTGTCAAGGAAATCCCTTTCTTATGTTTAGACATTTCAGAGGCGTGAGTGCCTTTAGCAGGACTTCAGAGATTTCTGACACCAAGATATTTTGGATATTTTATTACTTACCTATCAGTTTTTTTTTTGTATCAGTGCGTTAGTACATGGGTATAATGGGATATACTTGACCTGGATTTGGTCTGTTTCTTCCGATGAACTAATATAATATCACTACATAGTACATTGTAAAACAAAGTCCTCCGCTACGTCTGCCTGTCTGTTTGCAATGAACTCAAAAACTACTGAACGGATTTTCATGCGGCTTTCACCAATAGACGAGATTGTGGATGAGAGAGTGATTCATGAGGAAGGTTCATGTTGACCCACGACTTCGTTCGCGTGAAAGTCGAATATATCAGAAAATATATCCTATGACACACAGCAATAGCGATAGTACTATTACTTATACTGTGGCAATAGTGTAGTTTTCTAACAGCGATAAATGTTTGCAATCGGATAAGTAGTTTCGTTGATTACCTCCTACATTTAAACTTACAAACTTTACCTATTCATAAAATAACAGATTTTCAAGATGAGGTACCTACCAGACCCCAGCATATCAAGCTACAACAATATGTCAAATAACTTTGATAGATTTTCAACTTTATTACAAAACACTAAGGTTAATATTCAATTGAGAAAACTTGACAGTTTGGTATGGTACATTTGTTCCTACCATAGATATCCGAGTACCTACCATGCGTCGTAGACTGTCCAAATAACATTTACCAACAAATATTAAAAGAATAAATCTCTCAGAACTAAACCTTTCAAAACACGAAGACTTTCCAAGTAATCTGGATATTACAAATAAATATTAAAGTACAATGCCACAACTTGTTTTAAGGCCTGTCCTACCACACAATAACAGAGCTGCGTTGTGTCGCGTTAACTTACTCTTTGTTTTAAGAAAATACCACCATTGTTCCTTGGTCTTCGTAGAAATGGCCGACGTAAAGTAACCAGGAATTACAACTTCAGAGCAAATGGATTTCTTTCCTATTTGGCTTTTATTTAATGGCATTGCAGTGTTGTCTCTGAAATGGCATCTTAGCTGCGACCATAAAAGGTGTTAAAAGATTCTCTAATAATGTCTTCTTTATAAGCAGTTTTAATTAAGTAGCTATGTAATTTGAAAGTTATTGGCGTTGGTTCTGCCATCTCAATT
Organism: Charanyca ferruginea; assembly: GCA_947361185.1. NCBI lineage: Eukaryota > Metazoa > Arthropoda > Insecta > Lepidoptera > Noctuidae > Charanyca > Charanyca ferruginea. Next base: position 13,175,170 of record OX376077.1, on the reverse strand, counting down.
TCACTTGCTACATAATGGAGTAATTTGAGCCCTTATAAATCAAAATACATTCGTGGAACGACTATGACGTCACAATAACAAAAGAATCGTTATCACGGTACAAAATTTCACGTATTCACGAGCATATAAGGTTAAAGGTAGCAGTAATTGTTCGTAAAACGGTGAGGCAAATTATACTTGGCAAGAAGTATAGCACCCGAGGAATTATTCCTATACAAATCGCAACGGAGTACAAGGATATAGTGAGTCTAGAACCGGTTGTTAAGCTATAAAATGTAATTGCTTACGTAGTTGTCCCTGAGTAATGTTTTAATTGCGTTTTCCGTGTTATTTCTGGCTGGCAACACTGAATTAGGATGTGGATTTAGTTGTGTCTGAATCGGGGTGTCGTTTCGGCTTTATTTGTTTAGGATCAAATGCCTTATGAGTAGGAAAACTGTTGGTGATAATGAACGTTAAATAAGTATAATTAGTGGTAAAATTGGTCATGGCGTTGGATTTCACAGCTTTAGGTGGTAAGTGTGTGTTTTGGCTTCTCTATGTACTTGAAGGTCAACTTTACCGCACAGCGCCCGGATTTTTATTCTATACATATTCAAACAAAATCCTAAAACCTTTGCGTATTTAACTTAGTTCAATTTACTTACGAATGGTGCTACAATGAAACCAAAATTTTGTAAAAACTAGATTTAAAAAGAGTATTCGCGGAGTTTCTTGCTCGTTTTTTTCTGAAGCGACTTGCCTACTTTTTGGAACAGGCAACTAGCTTCTACTTTTCTGACTAACTGACCGTCTCCTTGACAATTCAAAAGAGCTTGTCAATGGTTTACAGTCCAACTATGTTATCTATAACATGAGTGATGGCGCTGTTCAACAATAAACTTAAAAGTTCAAACCAAAGACGACCTTATGTCTTTCAAACTTGTAATGGCAGTTCTAAAAACTGCCATTACACAGATAAGTTGATATCTCTGTAATTGAAATAAATGCTTTGACTAAGATAAAATGAAGTACGCTTTCAGCCGTTTCCAGCACTGCGCTATATTAACTCCGGAGGCCAGTAGCGTTTTGTTACCCACACACTACATATTGTATGTGGTTGAATAATAGCCCACAACACTCTGGGGGATGAATTTCATTATGCCTTTATGTTTGAATGCGAGAATTTCTTTGTGAGTTTTGTTTTACTACGATTTTTTATTTCCTTTAAAGGCGTTCGAGTTTGGCAGCCATTTTCTTTACGTTCAACACGCGTGAAAATGTGATAAGACATAAATAATAAAAGTCTTCTTTCGATATGTATATTTACGAATTTAACAGCTTCACGCTTCAACAATTCAATATCCAAATCACGTAACACAGATAAATCTTATTCTAATCTTTTATAATCAGGAATATATTTCAGAAATACACGAACTTTGCGAAAACTGTCTAAGAAACGGTGATTTGAACTTTGCCTTTTACCGATTTCGAGGAAACTTTTGATTGATTGGAAAAGTAGTTTACAAGTACCAAAAATTGTTCAAACAATACTGAGCTAAGTGTACATATGTATTAGTTTACATTTTACAACAACCTGAGGATTGTTATGAGTACCTAAGTATTAGATGGGAGATCATAAATTACCTCTAAACATTGGACCGGGACCGGTGTAAGGATGAAACGGCACAAACGTTTGAACCTACCACAGTACAGGAAGAAAACAGTGGGTTCATAAATCAATCATTTATTAATAAGAGTTTCCCTTGTTGGTGTAAATGAAGTAGGAATCATGGATACAATCTTCATGTCAAACTTATGCATAAATAGATTTTTCCGTACCTATTTAAGAAGTGATTAGGATATGGGAACGAGAGTATCAGTTTTCCATTTGGAAATTCATACGGGAGTTTAATTGCTTTTTGATATGATATAGTGAATGAATTGAGGCTTTTGGCGATGACCGACCAAATTGAAACCCCAACCAGATCACTTTTTTTACAGTCATGAGGTTCCTGGTTTTCTCCCATACTTTTGAAAACAATGAAGGATCACAACAATTGGGTCCACATCAAAGGTTTTTAAAGTGACAAAAGAACTTGTACTACTGCTCCTCTGCTATACTTAGACAAAAGGCAAGGTAACTGCAAGTCACTGCAGCAGAAACATTATTCATTCATACGTGCCCCCATGTCATGTTTCCGTGAAACTACTTATGTATGACTATTTAAGTATACCTCTATGAGCCATTCTAGTTCTAATTTCAAACGTATTTTATTTGTGGATTTAAAGACTTATTACCCGCGGTTTTTCGAACAAAGAATTAAGTTCAAAAATATAAAGGTATAGTGGCACATCAAGCCATACCAAACTGTCAAATTTTCCCAATTGAATATGAACCTTATCCTTTTGTAATAAAGTTGAAAATCTATCAAAGAAATTTGACAGCTTGTTGTAGCTTGTTGAGCTGGTCTCTGTATCTTCAGTGAGATATTTACAAAGAAACTCGGATCAGGTTTTCTCAAACAATTAGACTACACTATTTCACTTCTTTTTCGCAGTAGGAATGAAGCCATAAAAGCAAATACAAATTTAAAAGCGAATACTTACCTACCATCTCGTCATTGTATTCGCTTTTGAATTTGCATTAGTTTTTTTTTTTTAACGATACGGCGTTTCATGCTATACTGACTGTCAGTACAGCACGAAGCGCGTTGTAGGTATTCGCTTTTAAATTTGTATTTGCTTTTTTGGCTTCACTCTCAGTGTTCCACACCGTCTATCGGCCTTTTGTTTCAAAATCTGAGTCAGGCATAAAGACAAGGATACAGTTATCAAAGAAATATTCAGTTTTAAAATAACAAATTCCATTTCTATTCTAGTAAAAAGCAAAACTATCAGGCGGTCGTGGGTAACTTAACAATAACTTAGAAAGTTCACGAAGCGTTTAGTAACGCTTTTAAAACCTTTTAACTGATAGTATCGACGTAAATAGTTTTAACTTTAAGTACACAGTTGGAATGTCTGTGGTTAACTGCGATAACTCAATATATATTACTTTACACAGTTCTCAAGTAACGATTCTTTTGTTTTAAGTTACTGCTTATTTTAGTTAAGAATAACTTTTAGTATTTTTTTTTTAATATTTCTGATTTTGGACAACATAAGAAAAGGCTTTGCCCAATGGTGTAATGGCGTAGGCAGAAGAGTAAAACAAAACAGAACATTAGAAGCGTTAGTTATATGAACATCATAATCATGTCAACCTTTTAGATGCCCACTGCTGGGCTTAGCTGGCGGTTCAACCGTAATCGCCATACTTGGCCGATGCTGTGATGTGTTGGCGATTGCAGTAGGTGTTGTGGTACACAGAAGGACGCTGCTGCCCATCCTCTGGTCAATATCCCTCTGTCGCCTTCTACGACACCCACGGGTAGAAATGAGGTGGTGCTATCCGCGGCCGGCACCACACGGTCAGGTTATAAACATAGTTCCTAGTAGTAATAGTTTTGTTTTTAAAATAGTGCAATCAATTAAGTGAGCCTGTTAGACAAAAAGAAACCTTACAAATTAAAACACATTTTACACAAAAAAAAATTAAACACCCATCCATCAACGCATAATTATTAAAAACACATTACTTTAATTCTTAAAACCCTTATTAGAAAAACACATTCACGATTAAATCACTCCTGTTAGTTTTTATATATCACTGAAAGAAGCTAATTATTTTTCAGAAGTGAATTAAAACCTTAATGACGTTGATATAGGGGTGTTGCGTGTTTACTAGCAATATATTTCACTTAGGGGCTGTACATTTCTTAGCTCACCAAGTGAAATTGTGGCTAGAACTCATTTGTACACACTCAGATTTTCTAACTTCAATTAAATAAATTATGTTTGTTTTAAAACGCCTTGATTTCTTATTTAATTAGTGGTGTTTATTAAAGACTAGCTTCAACCCGCGACTTCGGAGTCCTATACGATAGAACATATTCTATAACATGGAGCTCTCTATCAGTAAAAGAATATTTGTAATCGAACTATTACTATTAGTCTTTTACAAACAAAAATACATAAGAGCAAATGAACTTGACCACTTTATAATATTAGTATAGATAATAAATAGATTTAAATAAGAACGAATTTGAAAGACGATGATACATGAGGTTAAGGGTTCGATATTAGGCAAGTAGGTACTAATATGACGTTTTCAATTCATTGGGCGAAGGAAAATATCGTAAGAAAACCTGGACTCGCTAATCCGCCTTCAGCAAGCAATGCTCGTGCCTTCTCTCTATGAGAAGAGGCTTTTGCCATGCAGTAGGATAATAATAGCCTGGTTTTATTATTATTATTTTTGACTGCATGACCAAGTCATTTTATATTCCAACCACATTTCAACGCCTACCTGTACATACAAATACGAAACGGTTTCCCGGCCACACAATAGGTTATAATTCCAGGATTCCATAGGTATTTAATTTAAAACTTCCAGTATAACAAGATAACAAAATAAACGAGGGAACTTTATCAATTAAAATTTCATTACCAATACAGATTTCCATTTGACAAATATGGCGGTTGTAACCGGCGCGCGGTGCCCAACCCTCTAAAGAGTTGGCCTTAATAAAATTATAAAACAAATTAAACAACTTTGCTCATCCATCGGTTTACGACACTCATCTAAAAATAACAACTCGATAAGCTGTCCTTTGCTAATTTGTGAATTAATTACGGTTTGAAATGTTGGCAGGAATCGGTGGATACAGTCGGCAAAATAATTGCTTCTCAGTTGCTCCTTTGGCGTAGCCTTTTGCTGGCATTGGCAGGCGCTGAACTTGGCGAAACATAAGCCGTAGTAAGACTTCAATAATAAGCTTCAGACGTAGGCGTCTTTGCTTTGGTTTTGAATTTAATTATTTAAATAGGTAGGTAATAACTTTTGTCAAATTATTCAAATAGTTTTATAATATTGCGTCTATTTAAATTTAAAAAGTCTATAGATAATTTTATCATCTTCGTCGCATCCAACAATGTTTTAGTACCTAATCAACGTTTAAAGATTAGATTTTAATTACCAACCCCTTTCAAGATTCGCCAATTACTACAATTAATCGAAAACGTCTAGCGAAAATTAATTTCTGGAAGGAACATAATTTCTGAAAGTTAATGAACGTTACAAAGAGGTTATCTAAAGAAATGCGTTTATTAAGTTTATGGTTACACTGAACCTTAAAACTGAGAATTTAATAGAGGTTTAGGAACTCACCCCTCTGTGGTTATATAATGCGGTAATTTTTAGGGTTCTCTAGCCTTCCGAACGGAGCCTTGTTATTAGTTATGGCTCCCGCTCAACCGTCCGCCTGACTATCTGTCCAGCTGTCAGGGCTGTATATTTTAATCAAAATAGGTAGGTAGACACTTGAATTTTTCAGTGTGAACAAATAAAAAAGATAAAGTTAATAAGAGAAAAAATGAAAGGGGCGGACCGTGAGTTTGTGGGGGCTAATACTACTTGGGGCCCTGTTTAATGAATCAACTGCCATTTTGTCACAAAAACTGTTTTCGATAATGATGTTTACGATAGCTTTCTTTTTTATATTCTTTTGTCTTCAATAGGGGCTGGGGCCCTATACAACACGGGGCCCTGGGCTGCGGCCCAAAAAGCCTTATATAGATCCGCCCCTGACGGAGACATAAAATTAACTTTTTTTATACGTAGTGTTAAATATTGTACGGTTGTACGGAATTCTTCACGTACCTGGCCTACTCGCACATGCCTGTTTTTTTATGAATCATTCTTTAGACCCCTGAAGTCAGTTTCTGCGTAAGAAAATATTTTATACACCACTTGCAAAGGTTTATGAAGACAGTATTTTTGTTTAAGAGTTGTCTGAATTGGGATATCAATTGTACGACAATTTTATATTACAGCCGCAGCAACTTTTTTAACCTTAATGTAATCTACTGTATATTTTTATTATTTTTTATGTTGTCCTATTGTAGGGCAAAGGGAGACCTCCAATCCAAGGTCCAAGGTTTCCAATCTTCTCAATCCTAAGCTGGTGTGGACCAATTTTACCTACTCTCATCCTGCCATCTTCGCTTGGGTCTACCACGACGCCGCTGGACTTTGGCCTGGTTTTTTTGTATTCTTGTTTCTTAGTGATGTTTGCTTTTAATAACGCCGAGGAAAACATTTATTTCAAACATTAATTGTGGAACATTTTTCTTCCTTCCTTTCTTTCGTTCCATCTTTCTAGAATAGCTAATATTAGACACCGTTCCTTTTATGTTATGCAGACAAGCTACATAACAACAAAATCTACTTCCATAGAATCGTAGGGTGTGATGTAATCCATTTACCATACATCGCTCTTCCATTCCATATCCCATGAATGCCATAATAAATGCATATAAAGAGAGCCGTACTGTAATTTTTATGATACATCTTTCGGGCACCGCGTAAACGGTTCCCATTGGCAGTACATATTCCTCGTAAACCACATATTACGGTTAATGTGACCGTTAGCTAGTAAAACCTAAATTATGGCGGAAATATGCAGAACCAAGTCATAATTTCCAGCATTTGAAATGGCGGAAGACATCTTAAGATATGGCGGTATTGACTTTTAAGATGTTGGAATGTAAAATAAAATTTTAATAATTTCGTATTTCGTCTTCTTGTGATGGACTATTGGGTATGGGTCTGAAAAGGGATTTTTATGTAACAGAGCAAAATCCACCTTAAAGCCATGACAAATTAAATTTGAAATTTCAATGATAATCGTTGTACTACAAAATTTTAACTATAGTGTCGTCATGAAATTTACAGCTCTTATTAATATCTGTCACTTTTTTGTTTTATTGGAGAGATTGAGATATAAATAGCTTAAAATAAGGTAACGACTACATGATACATCTTTTTACACCCCATATTTACGGAATAACACCATCAACAATATAATAATAATTGTTATAGGTATAGTAACGTTACAAGGCAACATGGTCCCTTGTCATGTTATAATGTTACAGTTCTGTACATCAACTTCCGACATCCCATGAGGGAAACTACCTACCTTGTGTGACTATATTATTTTGATTAGGTATGAAATTTGTACTTTCATAGTGAGCATAGACTATTGAGATAGACTTGACAAAAGTTCGTCTTATTGCGTTTGCATTAGTTTCTTTTGTTTTATCTTAAAATATCCGAACTGACTGGCTGAGCGATCGACTGCTGCGCAGCGTGTTGCGGGTTCGATTCCCGCCCAGGGTAAAAATTTGTGTGATGAGCACTTGTGTTTGCCTTGTGTCTGGGTGTTGTTTATCTATATATGTATGTATTTACAAGAAAAAAAATGTATTTGTGTATGTATATCAGCTGTATGACACCTATAGTACAGGGTACATCTCCCTAGTTTGGGGTCAGATGGCCGTGTGTGAAAATGTCCCCACATATTATTATTATATATACTTTATGTATCTCAGGACCCAGAGGTCCCGGGTCTTTGTAAGGCGTACGAGGAGCAGAAGCCAACTCGCAGAGGCCCCTTAGGTAGCTTTATATGAAATAAGACACCAACCGACGATTATCCCTGTATGCACTATGCAAGTGCACCCAAGGACAACCCCCGGTTGGTGCAGGACTATTACAGGACATGGAAACTAACAGTACTGAACTATGGGTATAGGTTGCTAAAGTGACTTGGTTACCTGAAACTATGAAGTGACTATGGCCCCTGCCGAATCAATGTTTGTATACATGGATAATATAGCAGGGGGTGACTTGCACACTCAATAAATGGGCCCCCTGAAACAGTCGCTAGCACGAAGTGACGTAGCGACAAGGGGGCAACATATCTTGAGGTGCTAGAGGAGTGGAGAGGTATTCCACGGCTATCAGGACAATCCCGGAAGTACGGTCAAGATCCCTACCAGCGTCTTACTGGAATACTTCCTTACCCCGAGCACGAATGCTCTCGCGAGTTTCCACTCTAACCGGCCAATTAAGGCAAGATAGAGGTGGGAGCTCCGTTCCCCATCCCTGGCTTGCCCTTATTGAAAGGCAAGCCAGAGATGAGGAACAAGACTTCTCCCGGGAGATCAGGTCCGTGGGGTCGCTACTGCCCAACAGCTCGCCACAAGCTGCCCTGCGGGTTTATTATTATTCACATTCATTTATTTTATATACATATTAAATTACATTTTTAAATATTCATATAAAAACAAAAACATTTAAAAATATAAAAAAATAGTACCTCACCGGTATCGGGAACAGGGTCCAAGCTACCGGCGGTCAGGGCTCCAGAGAGAGGAACCTCCTGACAATGCGGGCCGTGTCCAGAAGTACTGCCTTCTGAATCAAGCCCTTGATCCAGCCGTCTAACGAGAGCCTCCTTAGATGTTGGTCGAGGCTCTTGGCAATTAAGCCATTGGCTGTAACAATTATCGGCACAATGATCGCTGAGTCCACATCCCACATGTCGACAACCTCATGGGCCAAGTCAAGATACTTTATCTGCTTGTCTTTCTCGGCCTTCATGAGGTTCTCGTCATGAGGAACAGCTATGTCAATAATCATTTCGCGCCTCTCCAATCGATCCACCACCACTATATCAGGCTTATTGGCTACAATAGTCCTGTCAGTGATGATGGATCGATCCCAGTACAATGTGACATTGCCATTTTCAAGAACTGGATCGGGCACATATCTGTAGTATGGAACTTCTGATTCCACGAGGTTGTAATTCAGAGCAAGTTGCTGATGGATAATCCTGGCCACAAGGTTGTGCCTGTGCAAGTACTCTTCGTTAGCAAGACGAGAACATCCAGAGATAATATGACGGATTGATTCACCCGGCCGGTGACATGCCCGACAAATGTCAACCGTGCCATCCTTCACAATAAATCTTCGAAAAAAAATTATTCGTCAAAATAACTTCGTCCATAATTGCACACACAAAACCTTCGGTTTCTCCAAATAGATCACCGAATCGTAGCCAGGATACGGACGCTAAGAAATCCACATCGGGCCCGTGTAGGGCCCGGAAAAAGCGTCCGTGAAGCTCCTTACTCTTCCACACCTCCTCGCGATCATTAGTCTCAAGCACTACAGGCTTGCACCAGTTCTCTTTAGCCAAGGAGAGCGGGGTGAGGCCTTTGTCCACTGCAACTACATCTCGGTGCATCCCCACGTCGGCTCCAAGGAAATATTCCCTGAGACTGTATATCTCACGGTTGTGCAGAGTCTTAGCATTTAAGAAGCCACGACCTCCGCACTTCCGTGGGATATACAGTCTCATTACCGATGACCGTGGGTGATGCATCCGATACGCTGTCAACAATGTACGGACTCTTCTATCCAGGGCATCGAGTTCCGTTTGAGTCCATTTGAGTATGCCGAAAGAGTACATCAAGATCATTATTATTATTATTATTATAATATATTATTATTATTAAAATGCCCTCTAAAAATCGATTATATTGTTTTGGAAAGTAAATATTGGGTTTTAGTTGTCGTTTAACGACTGGTGCCCTGAAACGAAGTTTGTCGAGCATAATGTTTTCCTTTTGAACTAAGTTTTAGTCAATTTGGGCGTAAACCAAAGTTTAAGGATACATAATTTAAAAAAAGCAAAGTTAATAGGCCATATGTTTAAGCGATACAATGCTAGAAAGTCTATGAAATGTGGGAAAGTTGCCGATCAACGGGCACGAACTCTCCGATCTCAAGCATCGCTCCCGGAGACTAGCTATAGTCTGAAAAGGCAGCTAACTTTCTAGCACGACCTCGGTTGGTTGGAGGGAGAACTTAGCTAAGATGAGACATGCACAATGGCACAATAAAGGGGGTTAAGGGGCTAAGTGCGGATATAAATTGGACTCCTCTAACTACTCAGAACAAAATATCTTGCTTTTCTTTGTTACCTATAGTGGTTTAGCCGTAATCGCCATGCTTGGTCGATGCATGTTGGCGATCGCAGTAGGTGTTATGGTACTCAAAAGGACGCTGCTCCCCATCCTCTGGTCGATATCCCTCTGTCGCCTTCTACAACACCCACGGGTAAAAATTGGATGGTGCTATTCGTGGCCGGCCGTCACCACACGGCACCTCTTTTCTTTGTTAAATATTGCATATCCGACATGGGCAGACTGTTGATCCTAAAACTGTTATGCTTTATTATAAGATCTCATGGTACACAGTAACGCAATAAATTATTCTTATTCTTAAGTCCAGGTAAACCAAACTATGCAAGAAAGCCTCAAGTGATGCGAAAAACTTACAAATACCACTTATATCCCCACGACAGCTTATCAGAAATACGCCAAGTCACGCGATGACTTGTTATTACTACTTGTTACATGACATAGGGGTTCTTCCCTCACGAACTAAAATGCGAAATATGTTCAGTGAAGGGAATTTTATCCAGTTATATGCGTAGGAGCACTCCATTTACTTCTCCATGGCATAAAGTTATTGATTCATTACAACTGATTGACCTTGATGTAAACATCTTTACAAATAGATTAAATTAAAGTGTCTCTTTGTAGCGTTAAATAATAGCTTTTTACTAAATGCATATAAAAGTATATACGGTACTTATATCATAAAATCATTTTGATACATTTTTAACCGACTTCAAAAAGGAGGAGGTTATCAATTCGAATGTTTGTATTTTTTTTATGTATGTTCGGGCATAACTCTGTCATATAGACGGATTTGCAAAATTCTTTTTTTGTTCGAAAGGGGTTTATTACGAAATGGTCCCATATAAATTTTACCAAAATTGATTTAGCCCTTTTTGAGAAAATTAAGAAGTTCCCAAAAAAAAAATTCTTAGACGACGTTTTAGTTTCTTCAATCTTTGGAGGATTTACAATCTCTTTTAAGTGTGTCGCCGTTTCTTAATGGATTTGGATGTTAAGGCAACACTAAAAAGCGAAAAATAAAAAGGTTTTTCAAAAAAAAGAAAACCGCCTTCAAAAACTAAAAAGTGATAAATAACATTTTGTCTGTCTGTTTGTTACGGCTAATCTTTGAAACAGCTGGACTGATTTTGACGGGACTTTCACTGGCCTAAGTCTAAGCCTACTTCCTAGTGTTTTTTTTACATGCGAAGCAAAGTACATCTATTTATTATAGCACTAGTTTTTGACCGCGACTTCGTCTGTGTGAATGTCGGTTATCGCGGATGCATACGAAGTCGCGGATTAAAAAGTAGTCTGTCCTCCCACCGGATTTTAGCAATTTGCATGACACATTTCATGAAAACTGGTTCAGACGCTTCATCGTGAAACCGTAACATACATAGTTACTTACGCATGTATAATATTAGTAAGTATGGATTGTGGCAAGTACCAAAGTGACAATTAAATTCAAATCCACTTCCTAAAACTAAATAAAAATGTATTATTTAAAGGAAACAAATCATAAAGACATCATCAACATCTAACTTCAAAATTGTCACGACGAAATCTTGACTTATAAAATCACCAAGTCGCACTGGTGAATGTAATAAAAAGGCCTTTCTGGGACGAATTATAGTAGTCTATAATTCGTCCCAGAAAGGCCTTTTTTTTTTTTTCGTTGAATAGTGAATACAACTTCCGATTCGATATCGTTCGAGTTATTATTGTTGGCTTGTTTGTTTGTTCGATACGACTCCACTATTAAAAGATCGAGTGTCCGCCCTATTTAAAACCCGGAAGTTTTTAGTGCAGTTTCAAGTGGTTCCATTGATCGATGTCGGTACGGTTAAAAATAGATTTGCTTTATGAATTGAGTTTTGAATGGTTTTAAAGTAGGTAAGTATAAACATTGGGAAATGTCAGGAATATTTTTGGTTAGGACGATTTTTATTCTAGGGGACAATTAGAATGATATTCGAACACAAGATTCGAACTTTTAAGTGACAAAATAATGTTGGATATTTACTTTATTTATTTGTTAAAGGTAGGTACTTACTTTAAGTCGTGATGGCCCAGTTGTGGGGGCTGGCAACCGGGCACAAGGAAGTGACAATATGACTTTTTCAATTTCATACAACAAGTACAATGTGACATTTTAAGTTTGTCAATACATCACTAACATTGATGAAGGAAATCATCGTGAAGAAACCTGGACATGTAATTTAATATAAGTCTGAAATGGTCATTCAGCCTTGAGCAAGCGTGGTGAATGTGGTGATCAATGCTCGTGACTTCTCTTTATGAGAAAGAGGCCTTTGCCCAGCAGTGGGACCATTATAGGCTGGTATTATTATTACACTTCAAGCACAAAGGTGCAAAGGGGATATTTAACGAAAAATTATATATTAGTTCAAAATAAGGAATCTCAGATCATGAAACAAAAGGTAGATACTAGATAGACCGCGCGGAACACTGAGAGTGAAGCCAAAAAAGCAAATACAAATTCAAAAGCGAATACCTACAATCTCTTGATTGTATTCGCTTTTGAATTTGTATTTTCATTTGTTTTTTTAACGATGCAGCGTTTCGTGCTATATAGTATAATATATACTGACTCGTGTCAGTGCAAGCGCAAGCGCGTTGTGGGTGTTCGCTTTTGAATTTGTATTTGCTTTTTTGGCTTCACTCTCAGTGTTCCGCGCGGTCTATCTAGTATCTACCTTTTGTTTCATGATCTGAGATTCCTTATTTTGAACTAATATATAATTTTGAGTAGGGAATAATCATCTGTAGTGTGCCTGCACGCACACCGTATTATTATATAATAGGTACATAACTATTGTTCGGAATTGCACATGTATTAAGATTCAGCACGATCCTGCACGATATAAAACACTAATTATATTGTACACCACAACATAAATATTCCAACAATCACGGTTTTATTTGCGTAAAAGAGTAACAACTAGTGAAATATCGTTTTAAACTCGCAAAAACTAACGCAATTATCACTCTCAAAAATAATAAAAACATACAGAGAAATTACACATTCATTTTAATTTCAAGCAAATTGTTTACACTCGAGATTCAAGAAAACTATAATATTCAAACATGGACTTAAAAAAATATGTCCGCGTTATCGTGTATGACCGTGACACTATGCGGGTTTCCATTACACCACTACATTGTATATGAATTTAAATCAAATTTAAATGACAATAGAATCCCTATTTGGTGTTCCGTTTGAGTTTACAATAGTGGGACAAAGTTGTGGGATAACATAGACATAGTGCCTTCTCTGTCTACGTGGGATACGGAAAAAACTGTTATGAAATAGAATAAAAATTAATGCATCATGCGTCTATTTTGTTTTCTTAATTCTTTATTGATTTTTGTACAAACGGCCAGCACATAAGCCATACCAAACTGTCAAATTATCCCAACTGAATATGAACCTTATCATTTTGAATTAAAGTTCAAAATCTATCGAAGTTATTTGACAGATTGTTGTAGCTTGATGTGCTGGCCTCTGTACATAAATTGACGCTGACAATCCTATCGTACCTTATCCTAAAATTTCCTAATCTATTGATAAACGTCCAACATTCAACCTTAATTTAATTGAGTAGGTATAGCATTTTAGCTGCATCCGAATTCAGGTAGATAGAATGTTATGAAAGGCACCACCAACATCTAGATTAAAATAATAGTCTAGCCATATGCGTGTCTATTTATGTCAAACGATTTGTGTACACGTGTACGTTTGTAGTTGTGTACTTGGTATGTTAACTTCCTCTGATTATTATAACACCAATTTTTTTTGTGCGATTTTTTCGAGGTCACGATTAAAAGACACTAGGCCAACAAAATAAACTGGGTTCAATTCCACAAATTTTTGGCACGTTCGCAATTCGCTCTAATCTGTCTCGATCTGTCTAAAAGACTATTTTAACAATATTTTTGACATTGACTGTCGAGATGAAATTGCTACTAGATATTCAACGTTTTTAATTACGAAAATTGGCCTTCAGAACGTCCTTGAATATTAAGATCTCGATACACCTCGAAGCGGGATCCTTTCTTTTAAGGCTAATTTGTTTTGGCATAAATTTAATTCGCATAATGTTACTAGGCATGATGTGTAGATAAAATATGTTTTAATATACGTAAATAAATGTATGCTTTAGAAGGTTATGCTTAACCAATATAAAGATAACAGAAATTATGCAAAAAAAAATTATGCGTAAATAATGTTATGCAAAAACATAATTAGGAGAATCAAAAGTATGTAAAGTTATATTAGGTCTTAAAATTTTATGCAAATGGATAGGGAACCCCTCCAAGCTTGCTTAAAACAATAATGATGAAACAATTTCCCTTGAGATTTAAACCCACTCAAGCATCAATAAAAAAAAACGTGACAAAAACCAACCATTTTCATTAACCTATCAATAAAGAAACAAGTCAACTATCAGCTCGTGACGTGCTTGTCAATGGTCACTAGCCCCAAGCAACCCGTTGCTGCCACAAAGGTTGTCGAGCGGCCCCCGGTCGTTGACCTCAGCTGACCGACGCCGGCGCAGCATTCGCGTGAACATTAACCATTCTTAAAACAAGTACGAGAGCACATGGTATATGCTTGTAGCGTACGAAATGGTCGTGCTTAGAACTTTTAAGTTGGCCGATTACGGCGAAAAAGATGAAAGGGACAATAAATTCCAAAAACAAAACTTGTTTGGTCGGCCGACTAAAGGCCTTCTAAATTTTAAATGTCTAAGTTAGAGATTTGATTGGTTGTTGTTATTATGTTTATCAACCAATCAAGGTTAACATGAGATTCAACAGCCAGGACCTGTAGACAAAATCCGTTTTTCTGTTAGCGTTAACGCCAACGGAAAAATCAAATTATATGCAGTTGGCATAACTGCATCACGTGACATCTGGTAAGTAAACGTCAATTCCATACAATTACATTTTTCCATTGGCGTTAACGCTAACAGATCCAGATCAGCATTCAGATCAGAGATTTAATCCAATAAATGGGGTGAAATTAGTGAACCTTTTATTTCTTTAGAAACTTGAGAAGAGGTTTCTTGTTAAGTCTATCTGAAGCTCAAGAGGTCGTGAGTTCAAATCCTATACGTTGAACTATGCAGATAAAGCTAGCGTTTATTCAGAGCTGCCCGACACTTACTGGCTCGAAGAACGTCTTCTCGAAAACGGTTTCTCGAAAAACGTTGACCTGAACGCTCGTTTGATAGTAGTTTGTTAGATGAGAGTGTATGATGTTAAAAAAAGTCTCTTTACAAGAAAAAGGAAGGACTGGCTTTACTCAACTTCGCTAATATTATGCAAAGATCTTATCTTACATTACACGTAAGTACAAAAAGTTATTTCTTTAGCTTTATAATCGGCTGTCTGACCTCCAGTGTCGCGTCCTTTTAATCTCACTCAATTAGGTAACTTCAGAGTAAAATGGTTACGTAATTGTATAACAAAGACACCAAAGATACATAATTGTCTAGACTTCCAATTTAGGTTTACACCACAAAATTCCCTTGAAGTCGTTTCAACAACTTTATTACAATTCAAATGACAATAACAGTTAGTAAAAATTCAAAACATAAATTACTTAAGATTTGTTGTGTCACTTTAAAACAAGACAAGTACAAAAACGCGGCCATTAATTAGAATCAGAAAGTTTTGGAGTAAAAATATTAGCCGGTTAGAAAGGTGGGGCTGATTGCCCATGGTAGCTTTCCAATGATGAAAGGCAGACTAACGTAAAAGATAGTCTGACTTGAAAAGGGGTTAATATACTGAGAGATGTATAGAAGACTATGCTGCCTGGACCTCAAGCAAATTAGAAAAATATACAAATATACACCCCGCAAATACGGAAAAAATATAGAAATACGGAAGTTTACAAAAAATACCTCAGGCTAAATTTAACCTAGTCTTAATATTACCTTAGGCTTAATATTGCGTAAGGTTTAATATTACCTTAGGCTTAATATTACCTTAGGCTTAATATTACCTTAGGCTTAGGTCCGCGCGCCAATTGTCGGCATCGGCATGGCAAGGTATTTCTAGGCGACGAATAAAAATATAACTTAAAGGTATGGAAATAAAGTTAAAATTTCAAGGCATGCCGTATAGTGAAATTTCAACTTTATTTCTATTCGTGCCATAAAGAACCATTAACTATACCTTAGAATTAATATTATCTTAGTATTACTAGACTTACGCAACACCAATATAACAGTGTACTTTTTTATAGCGGCATTTAGGTGTCGCCTAGTGAAAACGGGTATAAATCTTTTAAACCCGTCATCGTTGAATTAAATATAGAGTCAAAATGATCCTGCATTACCGTGTATGTCAGTGCACGTCGGTTTAACATTCACCTCAATCCTTACACGTCAACTTTGTAAGGGTTTCGCAAATCGGATTTGATGCTCCCTCGCGATGCTTATAATCGGGCAAATGTGAAATAAAGCTGGTTATTCAACCTTTTAGTTTTAAGTCGCAGTGAAGAAACATTATAAGCAAGTTTTCGCTTAGAAGTTTCTGGAGAGACTTGGACGCTTTGTCCACTTTTAACCTTTCAACAAGAATTCCAGACCTAAGTTTTTGGAAAGGTCTAAGGGAGGATAAACCCAAAATAATGAGACTTGTTTGCTGATCACTAAAATGTTTGCGGTTCTGTGAAAAGACAGAGTGGATAGGATTAATTAAATTTAGTAGAAATAACTAATGACTGTACTAAATATAGGTAGTAAAAATAAATTACCTAATACCTGATCACATTTCAGATGGAGACTGACCTAAGTGTATCGTACAATGCTTGCTGTAATAAAGGAAGAAAAATAAATCTTTTATTGCCACGATCCGTGCATATGAAAGATAACTTAGATGGGCATAGGATAGAATATATATTAATTGGCATCATGCTATGCTATCGGGGACAACAGCGCATCCTCATCTCTTACACTGAAGGTTTACAAATTTTCTTAAGCAATTTTGGCGACGACGACCCTCGAAGTGGCCAAATCTTTAGCGCTGCGAATCGTATCGCGTTGCCTCGTGAAGCCGCGCGTATTTTCCTAGGTCACATAGCAGATTCTACAGTACGCCACGAGTCTTCTGAAATGTGTACCTTTTCATGTACTAAATAAAGTTCTACATTGTATAAATAGCGCGCGTCTCGTCGCGTCGCGTCCCTCTGAAACCTGACGCTAACAAGAATATTTTCCCCTTATTTACTTTCCAACCTCTCAACAGCGGAACAAGAAATACGGAATAACGCCTCACAATTTCTTGGAAAAATTTCTAGGCCAATTAAAATCGAGCCAATTATAATTTCTTCTGACTAAAGGTTTGTTGAACCGCGAAATTGGTTCAAGGTTTACGAAACAAACACTCGACAGTGTTACAAATAATGAGTATAAATCGTGAAGGTATAATGCCTGTAAGGTTGCGTGATAATTGGCATATTATACTCCCATTCATAAAGTAGAACGTATGGTGTGGGATTGTACAAAATACTCGTAATAATAATGTTTGTTGTAAATACTATACACATTTGGTTTATTAAGATATTTTGCCGTAAGTACCGTTATGTGGTAATGAGTTATTGGAATATTGTAAGCGGCTGTGATTTGTATGTTTTATTCTGATAGGTTTATTGGTAAGTTTATTCTGGGAAATACAATTCTACATATTATTTTTAGATTATATTTTTAGTCATTCACGAGAAATTCTTAATTAGAGTTTTTTTAATACGGGTATAAAATGTTACATAATGGAAACGTGACTATTAGTACAAAACTCAAGTTGTTCTATTTAGCATTGGACGAATGCTTACGTAACAAAAAAGGTAAACCACTTTTAAGGTTCGTTGCACATCTACATAAATTAGGAGATTCTTAACCGCTTTAAAATGCAGCAGAATGCAGCGAAATTCTTGTTTTCTCGAATGTAAAATAGTTGTTTAGTGAAACGATATTGTAGCTAACGTTAAATATAATTTCAAAGGGAAGACTAGGCGTATAATCATAGCCTTAAATGGCTAGAAGGCTGGTACAACATTAATGACATTTTAAACATTTAGAATTACCTAGGATTGCGAACAACCTCCGTTACCGTTATAGACATTAAGGTCATTTTGGCTCGCACGGTGTAATTGTTTGTAGTACCTCTTGTAGGGCGTTCTTTAAGAACTTGGTATGAGAAAGTAAGCTTCATCCGCTGTAGTCTTTCCGAATAGGTATAATATTGTAATAATCTGAGCCAGAATTTCGTAAACATAATGGAAAGATTTTGTTTGTTCATTCTTTTCGTATTAAGGACCAACTGGGCCAACTTTAAATATGCCACAGGTTGTAGAAGCTTTTCTAAATTGTTTGTAATCTTACTTAGTTGTTCTCCTATACCTCTTTAAAAAGTTTTTTTACAACATGAATACACTAGATTAATACACGAACCAGTAGCAGAATGCTCTAATGAGCATTTTTCTACGAAACGTCGCGTTGCCCGCGCATCAAACGACATAATATCTTAAAGGTGAGTTCTTTCTGACGAATTTCCAAGAAAGGTAGAATTCAATAGCTTTGCAATAACTTAACAGAAGCATACTACTCATGTTATCATTTTGTTTTCTTACTTGATTACAGAAAAACCGTAAGGAAGGGTTATTATCATCCTGTCCTTGTCTAATGTTACTTGGGGTCAGCGCAATACGTTTCTTTCTTCTTCCGTTCCGTACTATCAACTGTCACGATAACACTGATTGAAAAAAAAAAAAACCCCACCCCCTCCTTACTTGGGTTATCATTTTTATGAATAACTAGACATAAAAAGATCCCAGTCTTTACTAACGCCCGCTTTTTGACATTTCACTATTCTAACAAAAAGAAAGGCTGAAATACCAACTCAGGGTTACCACTTTTTGCTTCACTGTCCAAACAAAAAGAAATCGCGCATACTTATCGTATTAGCAAGCTTTGATCTTAGTCATGGATTAAGAATGTGTAGAAGCGGAACTTCTGCTTCGAACGCATGCTATTATCCTACAGATTCGGGGTTAAGGACGTGTTTAACATTGTTGCCGTACACTAAGAATTTCTTCTGTATCGTGGGTACTTTTACAAACATACTAGCTGATGCCCGTGACTTCGCTCATGTGGATGTCGGTTATCGCGACCAAAAGTACCTAATCATGAAATTTTGATCCCGTTCCCGCAACCCATTGTCCATTTTTTAAAGTATTAAAATGAATATAGTATGTTATCATTAAGGGATAGACATATGCCATCGAGCACTTTTCTGTAGACCTATAAGATATACAATTCCACCATACATATCTCAAAGGGTTTAGGCGTTTGCGTTTAAGGCTCTCAGACGGCTATTTTTTTTCCGACACTTCCAACAAATATCATTATATTTTAGCCAATGCATAAAAAACTTGACAAATTATATACTAAAACCTTCTTCGAGAACTACTCTATCCATTAGTGCAACAGCATGAAATCGGTGCAGTAGTTTTTGAGTTTATTGTGAACAGACAGACAGACAGACGCGGCGGAGCACTTTGTTTTATAATAACTATGTAGTGAATAGTGACAAACTTACAACCAGTTCTCGAACACCCTGTGGGTCATACAAATATTATGGACAGTCAATCGCAATCGGCAATTGCTGCAAATTTGAATTTGGATTGAATAGTTAGTTATCTGTGATCGTTGATATAATTTGAATACTGTTATGGGGATTTGTGCCTTATAATCTTTTATCCAGATTTCGAGGTGAAGAGGGACGGGTAAATGGGACCAGTGAGACTGTCCCCTCTTACGAAGGTGGGTAAGAGTTCAGGCACACTAATCCAAATGGGTGTAGGTACCCTAGAACAGCAACAACAACAGTTCAATGGTTCATTGGTTGTATATTAATGTTAATTTAATTTTAATACCAACCATAGGCTTAGTTATACTACTACTAACATTATATGAATTCTTAAATCAGAAATGAAATATTTGAATTTTGAATAATAATGATTATTTCGGCAGAAGCTCACGCCTAAAGAAAACTACGGGCATACGGTAAAACTTCCGCTTGTGCATGGTGCGGTTGGTTGTCCCCTCCGAACGTCTTGTGCGTATGATGACGTCATCATACAGATGAAAACCAATCCCACGCGTCTACGCCAGTTAACACTTCTCGTACATTTTTTCCATACAGACACGCGAGCGTGTAACACGCTGCGTGTACCGTACCGAGTAATAGCGTACATCCCTTCTCTACAAATTTCTTATTCTATGACATATCACATCCCTAGCTAGATACCTAGGTACCTACGGAGAACGCCGACTAACCTCGGGAACCGGTTTTGGTCGTGGTCTGCTTTGCACGACGTACTATTGTCTAGTAAAATTACTCGGTGGGTCTATGCCCACTCTTAACATTGTTTGAATAAAATTCTATGAAGGTTTCAGATTCTGCGGTGAGAGGAAAATGAGTATTATGCCGATGGTGTTATGTTGCGAGAGATTGTTATCGTAATGTTTCTAAGAACAGATCCCAGCACTCAAGCTACCCCAATCTGTCAAATTTCTTTGATAGTTTTTCAACTTTATTACAAAAGAGTAAGGTTCATGTTCAATTGGCAAAACTTGACAGTTTGGTAACCTATAGCTCGATGGTTATTGTAATGTTTTTAAGTACGTAATGAAGAAGAATTATAAGTTCATAGTATACAAGAAGAACATAACGCTATCTACAATGTGATGTTGCAAACATTGGTCTTACAAACCAGGGTTATTCTATTGTTTTATATTGTAATCGTAAGCTTCAGTTGAACGGTGTCGCCGAGGCTGGCTCAGAAAGAGGTGGTGAGATGCCCTAGCTCTTTGGCGAGACTCGAGGTTGTTTTGAGGTGGCACGAGAAAAGATTGCCGGGAAGGACTTGGGTGAAGCCTACCCCTAGCAATGGAACAGTGGCTAGAGAGACAAAGTAATCGTATGTGTTTCACCTCATGGTTAGAGTCATCGACGCCTATAGACCGACATCAAGGGATTTGTCCATACGCTGAGTACCTTAGAGAAGATTTACTTATAGTTGCAACAACAATCAAATAGAATATAAGTAACGAGTAAAAACGAGTTTAGCGCTGGAGCGAGGAATTTAGCTGATACATACAAATAGAAGCCTCCCAGCAATAGTTGGAATCGATTGGATGATAAATATGAGTCCTTAATACTGAATAGTGAATTTAAAATTGAACCCCCTTAAAGTTCAATAGAAAGACAATGCTTTGCAGAGACAATTACCACAGCCATTGTCTTCTTACATTAATATTGAATATAAAGTATAAAAGCAACCACGAAATGAGGTTTTTACAATTTATAACATTAATAGATGAGGGCACATAAACTATTTAATAAAAGCCGAGGGTTATAACAATAAAAAAGCTCATTAAACCGAGAAGAACGTAATATAGTAGCCAGCTATAAAATGATGGCGACTACCAACAATATAAGTTGTAATTTTTCATTAATTGATTATGGTAAGTGTGACGTGTAAATAGACCCCCTAACTCCTCCCGAGGGGGTTATAATAGGCGATGGTCCACTCAAGTTAATGGTTCGAGCTATTGGCCTAATCGCCACAGCACTAGTAAAGTAAGTAGGTACTACAACTACCTTTTAAACATTCATAAGGTAAATTCTGCTCACTGAATGCATCAGCGGTGTATTCACTACAAGATGGAGGTATGGTAATGATTCCCAGGTAGTCCAAATTAGGGAATAGGTGATCAAAGTAGGCTCAGCTGTAGGGATACCCATTATGGAACTTGTTGGGAAAGAAACATTAAGTGATGATCTAGGCAGACTGGAGTAAAGGTGGATTGATGATGTAAAAGACGGTATGGCTAAAGAAGAAGCAAACATTGAGAAGAAGACTAATAAAAATGAAGTGCCCACTGTCACACGTAAACATTACCAAAGTATTTTTAACCGACATGACGATGATGAAAACCTCAACGAAAAAGATGAGCAAATAGAATCAGAAATACATATCAAACATGGAAAATTCGCAACTACCAGAATAGAAAATAGAGAAACTATTTTTCAATTCTCCAACACAAATACGATAACGTACAAATCCACTTATATCATTTTGTTTGTCATTGAATACGTACGCGTGACAATAGAATGAGTGACTATTGACTGCACAACTGTACATACATACTTTTCGGCGTGTATGGTGGAAGTAGTGGGTATAGTAACATGTCAAGGTCTACAAACGACTCTCTAATACATTTACATATTGTAAACATTAGAGCTTGTATTAGAGTACGTAACTGTTGTAGTAAAATTAATATGGCTATACAGGTTCCTACTGTTATTTGTGGCAAGTAAATTCAAGTGTGCCGAGGATCAAGTCAAATGGCGGGTGATTGGAGAAGCTTATGTACTGCAATGGATTGCTATCTACACTATACCTATACTAATATTATAAAGCTGAAGAGTTTGTTTGTTTGTATGTTTGTTTGGTTGGACGCGCTAATCTCAGGATCTACTGGTTCGAATTGAAAAAATCTTTTTGTGTTGGATAGTCCATTTATCGAGGAAGGCTATTGGCCCATGCCAAGCTGGGTTGGGTCGCTAGTGTCTAAGAATGATGAAGTGAGACATTTTATTTAGGATTTTTAAAAATTAAACATTAGTTCTTCCCGGCAAAATTTTCACGCGAATAAAGTCGCCGGGAAGAGCTACGGATCCGTAATTTTTTTTTGGAAATATTGTATAGCCTACTAGCTTTCGCCTGCGACTTCGCCCGCGTGAAGGTCAGTTATCGCGGATACGGATGAAGTCGCGGATTAATAAGTAGCCTATATCCTTTCTTGGGGTTCAAGTTTAGTCTGTACCAAATTCTATAAAAATCCGTCCAGTAATTTAGCCGTCAAAGCCAAACAAACCAACCAAACAAACAAACAAATGTGAAAGTATTTATAATTTAAAAGTATGGATAGATAAAACTCAGGGATGACATAGGTTCATATTAGCGAAGAATTTTCATAATCGGACCAATAATTCTGGAGATTAGCGCATTGAAAAAAGAAACCGGACAAGTGCGAGCCGGACTAGCCCACCGAGGGTTCCGTTCAAATTCCGTGTTTTGGTCACCCATACAATCATGACCGCGTATACCTCGATAATTGATTACGTACTTTAAATAAAGACTATATTTTTTATGATTTAAATTACTGTATAGTTTTCAGACTTTTCCCCGTACTTGTAGTACGAGATATTGCTTGCCAAATTTCCCAGTTCTAGGTAAACAGGAAGTACCCTATAAATTTTGATTCCCTTGAGAGTATCGAAATATAAATTTTTTGAGGCATAAATGGCCGTATCTCTTTTTCACGATAACTTAGAAGTTTGATTTTTTTACAGCTTCAAGGGACTGTAGACTTGAGTATATGGTTTTAATTTCAACTCGATACCTCCAGGCGTTCCCGAGATAAAGGGTCTTGAACCTTGACAGACAGACGGGCGCCAAAGTGATCCTATAAGGGTTCCGTTTTTTCCTTTTGACACAAACAAACGCTTCAGCTATAGACATTATTCAGTTCAGACCCCTATTGCTAGTAAACGAATTTGTGATCATTCCGTCATTGCTTTTACTTTGAGTGAATCATGTGAGTGTATTCAGTACAAAAACAAAGTAACCACATTATTGTTGTATGTAAGCAAGGTACCAAAATACCCCAAAACATTTCACCAACATTCATATTTAATTAACTTAATAAACTCACAGAAAAGCCAAAAACTTGATTAAGTACAATAAATATGCTTCGGAGCGCCAGAATTAGTCACAATGTTTAACTTTGGACCAAATTACATACAGCTAAGTTAAATAAAGTAAGAAAGCCGCTTTTATTTATCTTTGTACTTATTTGTAACTGAAATAATAGAAGAAAGATCGATTTTGGGGCATTATGTTGTTAATATTTAATTGTGTTGGGGCTTCCGGCTGACAAAAAGCCACTTACTTCGGTACTTGATGGAGGTGTCAAAAAACCAACTGATAACATAATCTTCAATTACTTAGTCATTGTATGTGGTGATTACGATAAAATATGCTGGATTTGAACTGATAGCCGGTTGGAATACAGTACATTTTATTCCTCAAAATACCATCATCAGTTTTTTTAACACCACGATGGTAGTAAACAGGATTGCGGCCTGCCTGATGGTAAGCAGTCATCGCAGCCTATGAGCGCCTTTTTAGGGTTCCGTATCTCAAAAGGAAAAACGGAACCCTTATAGGATTACTTTGTTGTCCGTCTGGCTGTCTGTCTGTCAAGACCCTTTATCTCGGGAACGCGTAGAGGTATCGAGTTGAAAATAAAACTACGGTCTACGGTCCCTTGAAGCTGTGAAAAAACTAAACTTCTAAGTTAACGTGTAAATAAGATACGGCCGTTTATGTCGGAAAAAACGTACATTTCGACACTTTCAAGGGAATCAAAATTTATAGGGTACTTTCCGTTGACCTAGAACTATGAAATTTGGTAAGTAATATCGTCTTATACTACAAATATAGGGAAAAATCTGAAAACTATACATTTGTAATTAGATCATAAAAAATATAGACTTTATTAATAACGAGCTTTTATTCGCGATTTGGTCCGTGTGAATGTCGGTTATCGCAGATGCAGACGAAGTCCCGGATTAAAAAGTACCCTATGTGCTTTCCCAGGGTTCAAGCTATTTTCATATCAAATTTCATCAAAATCGGTCCAGCCGATTCATCGTGGATGCGTAACAGACAGAATTACTTTCTCAATTATAATTAGTAAGGAAGTATGGATGGAATTTGCACGGAACCCTCGGTGAGCGAGCCCGACTCGCACTTGTCCGGTTTTTTTTAATAGGACAAGACCGACATTCTATTCCCAAATCACTGCGACTCAAACTCGGTTGTAAGACAGAATCAACAGTGGCGACCACTAGAAAAGCGCCCTTACCACCCTTAAAATACGTCCCTCATTTTACCTAACACCCTATCTTGTGTGTCATAATACATATCAAGGTCAGATCTGATAGAAATAACAAGCAAGGTGTTATGAAGGGAACTGTATGTCGTAATAAATTCATAGTAAATGTCAGAGTTTGAGCTTTAAATATCATAGGAAGGGTTGATTTCCATAAGTTCAATGTTGACTACACATTATACGAACGTTATTTAGTTTGACTGTATTACAATTAAGGCATAATTCATTACGTTACCTGCAGGTTTTGTTGACGTTTCTCTGAAGAAATTTAAATATACTTGCTATAGATACATCGTAATCTACGGCTCGGTCAACTGGTATAGTCTAGTTACATATGACAGGTCGTTTCATTTTCCAATCATTTCTTATTTTACTGTACAACTTCTTGGACTTGGCTGTAGATAGGTAGGCATGTGGTATGTTATCTTGTTATAAATAAATAGTATGTCTATATATAGAGGCTTTTAATTAGCAATTTGTCAATATTACATTCGTCATTTCAATGATTTGTTAGTCTGTAAGCCTTCTGTAAAATAAAGTACATAAAATAAATTAAGGAAAAAATTAAGGGACCGCAGTATTCAGTGACCTTTTTTAAAGCCTATCTTGTTATCTATTTGCTTGTAAGTAATACCTTTCAAGGTGATTTATTCTAGTGTCATGACTCGTGGCTAAGAAAAACCGTAAAAATTTAAAATATAGAACACAAAATATAAAGGGTACAGAAGGACCGCTCCCGCCATCTTCAAAAATAATTACCTGAACTTGCCAGACTCACTAGGGCCACACCTCGGACACTTCATACAAAACTTGCAAAATAATTACCTATTACTACTACAAAACCAAATGACGTCTGTACACGTGCAAATGTGTGCGTGAATTTTAGTAGGGTTGAATCAGTTGGATGTCGTGGCGTACAAAATGTCGGGCGAACCGAACGACGGCGACGACGGAACTACCCGAACGTTTCGAGCATTATTATGAAGTGATCTTGTCCGAGCGGTCAATTATTTATTTCTAATAAATAAAATAAATGATATTTGATTATGAATACTCGGATTTGTAATGACATAAAAGTAATATTATAATATTTATTATGTAAAGAGGTTTATTTATTCATCAATAATGGTAAATTAAGGTACCTATCTACCTAATCACAAAATATGGAATTCACGATCGCCCCGTACCATTACGCGGCAACGCAATGGGGCGACGCGACAAAGTTAGTGCGTAGGGTACCTACTACTTTTCAATTCCAAGAATGAATAGAACGTGAAAGAAAGGGACATAAGTACATAACAAAGACAATAAAGAGAGAGAGCAATATTAATAGCTGGTAATGTTGGTATGTTATTATTACGGAAGTTTTAATTGTATTATTATAAAACGACGAAAACTTGAAAAATAAATGAATCATCGAGATTAAAACTAATAAATAAAACTTAAAACAAAATAAATCGCAAAATTGTGTGTTTGTGTCAGCACTACCTACAGCGCTGCAGTTCTTACGATTTTGAGCGCCCTGGCTAAAGAGTCGGCGGTTAGCCCCTGTAAGTGCGGGGTGAGGGTGCGGTATCTGATATAGCGCGGGGAAGGGAGTGTCCCTTCTGTACGTAGTACTATTAAGTATTCTGTGCTAGGGCTGCTACTGTATTGACTCGGCAGGTTTTATTTGTGACAATATGAAATTTTATTGACACTGGTTGGAACTCTTTGCATTTTTTATAACATTTTTTTTCTGTTCGTCATGAAATGTCAATGTCTCTCATTTATTCATTTAGACAAAACGTGACAGTCGAGATTGATGTCTGCTTGAAACTGCTTGAGATTGCCTATAAACGTAATGTCAATGTATGCGTGACTAAAATGGCGGTTTGTTCCGAGTGGTCTCTCTGCTCGGGCGCGCCGCAGCCTTACGTACTTTGTGTCTATGGGCTTTAAAAACGGGCCAAGTTCTAGCCTTAAGGTTGGGTGCATATCTGACGGAAGTCCCTCTGCGCATCGTCGGTGCCATAATGCCAGAACAGTCAAATCACTACATTGTATAAAACCGCTTCCTGCAGTCTGTCAATTCGTACGCTTAGATCTTTTAAACTAAGCAACGGATTTGAGTGCGGTGTCATCAATAGATAGTGATTCAAGAGGAAGGTTTATACGTATAGTTTTCTTCATTGGTGCCAATTGTGTTGTGTGTGTTGTGCAATGGTTAAACTTATTTCAAGCTATTTTGATCTCTTTCTCTCCAATAAAACAAGAAAGACAGATGACAGATATTAATAAGAGCTGTCAAATTAAGTTGATCTAAAATGTTCATACAGTTATTTAGATGTCATGTCAGAACTTATTGTTTAAAATCCCGGCGAAATTCAAGAAAAAACTTATTAGACATCTCTTACTTAGTTCTTATCTGTTGCCGTCCTTGTCTGCATCTGCCTGGCAGTAAGAGGTGCCAATTGTCTAATTTTAGTTTAGTTTGTGAACAAGAAAATTGGCGCCATTGTTTTGTGTTATAATTTGTTAAAATATGACGATCATTGTTGAAGTTGTCGGAAATCATGCCGATTGAGAGCTCCGCGTAAACCATTACAGTTATATTCGACCCACCCGAGCCAAGCCGCGTCGGGTCTCTAGTAGATAATAATAATCATAATAATCTTTATTTTCAAACAACTTTGAGTACAGGTTAACTTAAATACTACATCATGAGCGACGAATAATAATATATTAAAGTGGATAGAGGAGCAAACCCAGTGCCGTGCTAGGAATTAACCTGTGTTACGGACACTAGGGCCGCTACATCATCTCACTAGAAACACTACTTCAAACGTCTGTCTGTAGTAATAAAATATTGAGTTACTGGATTCCCAATTAAGGCATGCCTGTATATAGGGAATCCATATAAAAGACACACTTTTGCACGTAGTGAGTGTGGCACGTTCATTCTTTTTGTATTTTTGTATTTTAGTACCTTTAGGTACTAAAAGTACTTAGGTACTAAAATACAAACATACAAAAAGAATGAACGTGCCACACTCACTACGTGCAAAAGTGTGTTAGACACCATCCGATAATGAGTCAGTGCGTCGAACGCATTAACAACGATACGTCTGACGCATCTTCTGTCAAATGTGCGTTCACCTTGAAAACTAAGTCATAAAGGCGAGAATACTCCAAATATTAGACTAGACTATACAAAATCCCCTTGAAACCCTGCGACGCTGGGTCAAGACCTTTTCACTTGTCTCTTAGGCAAACGCCAACGCAATGTGGAGACGGATTACACGGTTACTTAGGTTTCTTTCCAGTAATCTAATCAAAGTTTTAAATTAATCAGCCGATTAGTAAGTTATGTAATCGACCGTACTCTTCTCAATCGACTAACTTTCTCGAGCAATTGAAAATTTACTAAATTAACGAAACTATTCACACTAGTAAAGTTACAGAGATACTAAAGAAGGTTAAGCATTCATTAATTTAATTTAAGCGGCGAGTGCTAGTTTAATGAATGTTCGGCTGTTCAGCGTTTAACCTTTGATTAGCCTCTATGTGCCCCAATCCTCTATTCACCCATGATGATGGATGCAAAGAGTGTTTAATATGCAGCTTTGAATAAACGCGTTCTTTGCCTGAATAATAGTAGATTTACTATATTCGACATTCTAGTCGTGTAAATTTTAAAGTGACATGCCAACAATAATCGACTCATGACAATAAAAATACAGTCTCTCTATGAGCCTATGCTCATGATAAAATTTAAAAAAATACCTTTCTAAACTGATCTAAAAGGACCACGTTCGGTCTATTTCTATGTAACGAGAAATTATTCCGTGGGTAATGATTTCGACGAATTTGTCATTATGAGCTTTTCTTTTTTATTTTAATATTGTATTTATCTACTAACACATTATTATTATATCAAAGAATGTCTGTTGTTTATAAATGTCGGAAACACAAAGGTTGGTACATGTCTCTAAATCGCCTACGCATAATTTCAGATGACTACCATTAACTATGTATTTGATTGAAACTCAATACCAAGAACCATGTACACTTTCTCATGTCAATTTATCTATAGTTTACCAACATATAACTTTCTCATGTTTGTAATATTGTTAAAGCAATGCAGTGGTCATCTACCATATCTAAAGCACGATCTTTGTAAACCAACTTCAATTTAATCAGACTTACATTTAAATATACCCACTTAAAACATCTTCAAGCAGCCGATTCCCTCACATAATTTACTAGGAACCCATAGAGGCTGTCACTGTACCACTTAGGACCGTTATACATGATCAGTTATGTCTTCAAATGTGTAGACTTCCATTACAGTTACTGTGAATTTATCGGCAATCGTGTGAATGTGAATAAAACGGGTCTGATGCCATTTCCGTGGGAATTACTCTGCTACACAAACCTGATTACTTTTACAAGGTTTTAAAAGAGATGATAAAATAACTACCTACATTATAAGAATAATTATTGTTTGTTCAGTCGTGTAGTGACGTCACCCCATTTACCCATAGGAGTAGTAGAATACAGAGGGATATTGACCAGAGGATGGGCAGCAGCGTCGTACTGAGTATCATAACACCTACTACGATCGCCAATATGCATCGGCCAAGCATGGCGATTACGTCTGAACCAAGAAGCATAGGTAAAAGTGGAGGCAACACTCTGAACACCTAAGCGAAACCAACTGTGGGCAGATGCTCTCTTTCTGAATGCATACATAAGAACGAGACAGTGATATGTGTTTTCTTTATCTTATGTATGCATTCAAAAAGAGAGCGTCTGCCCACAGTTGGTTTCACTTAAGTATTTAGAGTGTTGCCTCCACTTTTATCTATAAGCTTCTTGGGCTGAACCTATGCCCAGCAGGGGTGTCTAAAGGTTTTCGACCAATTTCACAATCTCTCAACAATTAAACTAATTACGACAGTCTAATTAAATTCAAGGGGGCTCGTGGCTAAGTAAAAGCCGTACGAACCGATCGGACATGGTAAAGCTACCATTGCTGCAGTTAGTCTGTGGATGGGTCACCATTCATTTCATACCAAGACCCCTCCGTGCCTCGGAAAGCACGTAAAGCCGTTGATCCCGGCTGTCATTCCTAGATCTTTGACAGTCGTTATGAGTAGTTAGAAGTTCTCGCACTAATTTACATTGTTGGGGGTTTATTATTACCGGGGACTTGTGGGTAAGTAAAAGACGTACGCATCGATCGGTTTGCGGATGGGTGACCATCCACTTCATGCCGAAACCCCTTCATGAATCGGAGAGCACGTAAGCCGTTGGTCCCAGCGGTCATTCTTAGATCTTTGACAGTCGTTATGAGTAGTTAGAAGCCAGAAAGTCTGACAACCAGTCTTACCAAGGGGTATCGTGTTGCCAAGTAACTGGACTGTGGAGGTCTGATAGGCAGTCGTTCCATATAAAACACTGGTATTCAGCTGCATCCGGTTAGTTTGGAAGCTGACCCCAACATAGTTGGGAAAAGTTAGGTAGGTACAGTCAACAGCAAAAGTAGATGATCGAAATCAGAAATTCAATACTAATGAACGGAGTTCGCGTCGGAACTGTGTGGCGTCGAAGTGATTCAAAAGTATGTGTGTGACAATCACATACTTTTAATAAATAAACTAGTTATAAATTATATAAATTAGTGTTAGTAAATTTGTATTGAATTTCTTTTTTGATCATCTACTTTTGCTGTTGACTGTACTGAGATGGTGATGACAACAATCTATTTCAATTTACCAAATGTGTTATCATTAGATTTTATCTAACAATACCAGTTACAAG
Source organism: Charanyca ferruginea (assembly GCA_947361185.1). NCBI lineage: Eukaryota > Metazoa > Arthropoda > Insecta > Lepidoptera > Noctuidae > Charanyca > Charanyca ferruginea. The sequence goes on along the minus strand of OX376077.1, from coordinate 13,144,409 downwards.
GTACGTTGACGACACGGTTAGCGCAGTGGCTAAGCGATCGACTGCTGCGCAACGTGTTGCGGGTTCGATTCCCGCCCAGGGTAAACATTTGTGTGATGAGCACTTGTGTTTGCCTTGTGTCTGGGTGTTGTTTACCTATATATGTATTTATTTACAAAAAAACAATGTATTTGTGTATGTATATCAGCTGTCTTACACCCATAGTACAGGGTCTTCCTAGTTTGAGGTCAAATGGCCGTGTGTGAAAATGTCCCCACATATTATATTATATTATTTTATATACAAAACTTATGCTTAGAATAGATTTAAAATAATTCAGTGTTAAATATCCAATACCAGAAGATTATTATTTTACTACAGGACAATGGCCTCTTTGTATAGTTACAGAACAAAAAGCACGAACAACAACGATATCGGCATGTCAAAATGTAAATCTGAAATCATAGATTTTCAATTTGATATGCAGATATCCTCAAGAAGTTTTCCTACACCGAAGTCTGTGATATTCAAGATAAACTTCTAAAGTACATATGAATTGAAAAAGTCACATTAGTACTTGCCCAATGCCCAGTATCGATCCTCTTATCTACTGGGCCATCACAACAATTAACTAATATTCGAAATAATCAATAAACGAATTTGAAATTGAAATTACTACTTCTGTCTGAGTGACGTAAAGCTCTATTCACACATATAAGGGCCGTGCCCGTTAAAAATATATACTCCATTTATAACAGCATTAGAAAAAAGAGGCTCATAGAAGCAGGAATGCAAAACATTTTATTTCAAAGATAAGTTAAAACAATTTATATTAAACTTATTTTAATATAATTTTGATAAATAGATCTAAGATAGTACTAAATATGGACGTATAATAATATAAACAGAATAAAAGTCTTTTAAAGATAAGGTAAAATTTTAAATTTGGTAGAATTACAGTGAAACGAATAACGTTCCGGGTATTGTTCATCCCTGCTTCTGTTAGGTTTTTACCATTGACACTGTACTTTTAAATTGGAATTAAATATACAACTAAATGAAAACCACATAATTTAAGAAGATAAATTATTAAAATGGTTACAAATACGCGCGACAGCTACTGTAAAAATAGATTATAATTAATTCGGTGTCTATCGTAACTTTAACATTGTTTATTGTACTTTTGTTCCAAAGTGTGCATTAAAAAGAACCTTTTTTAACTTCTGTCTAATGCTATTGTAAATAGAGTATAGTTGTGAACATTTTATATGAACTCGTTCACACACGTCCGTGTCCGGGCCGGCGACGGGGCTTCAGTGCCCGGGCCGACGCCGTGACGATATTTTCCAAGCACGTTGCGCATATTTAAAAAAAAACAATGAATGACGAGTTTTAATTGAAGCGGTACGCATCCTACTATCCTACTAATATATTAATATTATAAATGCGAAAGTTTGTGAAGATGTTTGGATGTTTGTTACTGAATCACGCGTAAACCGTTGAACAGATTTGGATGAAAATTGGCACATAGATAAACCATTTCCTGGATTAACACATAGGATACTTTTTATCCCGGTAATGTGTTCCCTTGGGATAATCGATCTTTTCACGCGGGCGAAGCCGCGGGCAGAAGCTAGTATACCTATATTATATATGCGTACCGCGTATGGTGACTGAAGCGTACAGATGGAAGGTCGCGGCCTGTCTACGGTGCGGTCACGTCCCTGACGTGTGTGAACAAAAAAGTCCCTGACGGGACCCGGCTGCACGGTCTTAGCACGGCCACGGACCGTACTCGTCCCGGGCACGGCCCTGATATGTGTGGATAGAGCTTTAGTCTCATCGACATGTGAATTCCAATTACCACGTTTGCATGCTAACATTTCTGGGTATTGATGAAGCCACAATTTGGTATCAGTCAAGCGTTTTAAACTTGGACCTCGCACCGGCAATTGTTTGAAGAATTTCCAGCAAGACAACGCAAGTTTGCAAGTTCGAAATCTCAAAACTATGTAGTTTCATGCTGAATTGATATTGGAAGATTCAACTTATTGGAATTTGATCGGCTGGAATGACTGGGTAAAACTTTTGAGGATAGACCACAACCACAATTGCCAACAACACTTCTAGTAAGTTTTTTTAATCAGTGGCCAAGGCGCCCTTAATGTAAGAGGTTGTGAGTTTGCAATCAGCCACAGGTAATTACACCAATGTGATTTTTCTATTTCATATGGTACTGTATCTACTTATAGTAACTTAGACGACACGGTTGGCGCAGTGGCTAAGCGATCGACTGCTGCGCTGCGTATTGCGGGTTCGATTCCCGCCCAGGGTAAACATTTGTGTGATGAGCACTTGTGTTTGCCTTGTGTCTGGGTGGTGTTTATCTATATATGTATGTATTTAAAAAAAAATGTATTTGTGTATGTTTATCAGCTGTCTGACACCCATAGTACCTACAGGGTCTCCCTAGTTTGGGGTCAGATAGCCGTGTGTGAAAATGTCCCCACATATTATTATTAAAATAATCTAGATCCAAAATCGCTAATCCGACATGAGCAGGCGTGGTAACCAATGATCTAAGTAGAGGCCTTTGTTTGCCCTGCGGTGGGGCAATAATACTTTTGAAGGCCAGTACTACTAATTAAATCGTCTCATCTAAGTGACTATCAACGTCAAAAAATTTATGTTAACTAGGTATTTCGACAGATTAATACAGATTAGATTGCGATCGTTCCTAAACGTTAGTACTTAGGTAGAACTGCCCCTAGATCTAAAGAGCACTTTTAAAAACCATTGAAAGACAATGCAATAACAGAACTACCACCTAAATTGCACTCACGAAAACATCAATGACTTTATCAACATTAACTTCGCAATCAAAACAAAAGACGGTAGTACCTATATAGACCACAATATTCAGTAATCCATTCACCTACGATCTTTGATCTACATATCTCAAGCACCGCCCTAGTCAGATATCTATGTTAACATCAGTCACTGAAGGATCTTCACGAACCGCTCTACTCCTTCACAAAACAGTTTTGATGTCTATAACGAGCAAGAGAATCCGTGTAATCATTACTGCCCGATGACGTCGACTCTCGGCTTTTTCAACCTCGGCTTTATTTCTTTCTTTTCTTTCTTATAGTTCCAAAACTTCCTACTTTCTGCCCCTAGGGAAACCGTACCACGAAGTAGGCTACAAGAAATATATCAGATTTTTTTATCTACATTGGATTCCCTGCGTAGTTTTTGCCGATAAATGTACGATGCACGAACCTTGACTGCTTTCTAATTTTGATTGCACTTTCCAATTTGTACTTTCTTCATTAGGAATTCCTAGTTTTTGATGTACTGTGCAAATTGGAGGTGTTAAATAGCCGAGTAGAAGTACCTGGAACAAATGAAAAACATAACCATTAGATTAGACCGAGTCAACAAAATAATTAAGTTAAGTCTTGGCACGTGTATCCCACAGTCTACTATACTTAATTCGTCTAAAATATTATAAGACAAGCTTGACAGTAAATCGGTAAATAACCATCAATACACGTGTATACCCCACAGTCGGCAGAAAAAAGTATTATAATTCGTCTAAAATAGACAGGACAAGCTTGACAGTAAATCGGTAAGTATCCATCCATACCTACATTTTAGGTGAAATATAATATTAAGTCGTAGAATTTCTATTTAAGATCGAAAATTCTTGGTAAAATTCGTCTATCAAATGAAAATACCAAACCATTGCCAAGCAGACGACTGCGATTTTTGTGTATTTCATTTTATCATATCTATTAAATTTAGTCCTATTTCAGACTAAAAGCGATGCCAAATGCGGAATATAAACGCTTTACCATAAATACAAGCACACGTCAGAAAAATTAATTCTTTTTAAATGACGTTGGCAAAGCACTTGACAACAGTACAGTGCTTAACGTTATACAGGAAGACAATTTCTCCAAAACAGGATAGCAAATAAAATTCAAGCAATCAATACAGGTGAAACAAATAAACTGTGTATAATCCCAAGGAATTACAAAGCTTAGCGAACAAACAGAAATGTTTTATACAGCGAACACGGTAATTGAATTAGAACTTAGAGTTGCCTGCCCCCAATAGCGTTAACGGGATTTCGTTCAGTTACGGATAACTTTTTCAAAATTCCAAGCAGCTTGCATAATCCTTTGTGCGAGAAATGAGTTTTTCAAATATTTGTATTTGTCCGGTTTCTTTTCATTCAAAGGAATTTTACAGAAGGTCAAGAGAGGATATAATATAATCGTTAAGGATTGTATACATGCCAATAACTTTGAGCATTTGGCCCGTACTGAATTTGTGGACGAGTGCGGGGGTGATGTAGACGCAGTCTTTAATCGGACGCATTTTTAATTTATTGCAATAAAAATAATACATATTTGTAAAAAGTAACAAAACCAAATCATTTTCCTTTGTATTGCAAAGCAGTAGATATTTTTTTTATACTCTTTTGGTAAGAAATTAAGGAGTAAAATGGTTTCGTCTCATTGATTTGGAGGTGATTTGACATTTTTTTTTCTTATTATGTGATACCCATAGAAAAATTGTGGCTAAACCAAATTACGTATCATACTATGTAGATTACTATCAATTTTTTTCAGATGTAATTTCTCTGTAAATGCTTACGAAAAGTTGCTTTATCTGCATGCTTCTTTCGAGAGACCAGCCTTAAGATCCCAAAGTCTCAAGAGCTTCGTGATTCTAACATGGCTGATATTTTGAAAATAGATAGATGCATTCATGTATGAAAAGTTCCGACTTTTAAAACGTCTGACTAAAATACTCCACAAAAAGGTTCTGGCAATAACGTATGATAGTTTTTAATATCCAAAAAGTATTTACAAACCAGCCGTCACGTGGACACGGTTCCTTGTATACCTCCTTACCTGAAAAATTCCAGCATTCAAAGTAAGTAGGTAGTTAAGTATGCATATTTTAGCTTTGCTAAAATTTCGTACTTGGTCTGGCACCTCTGTGATATCAGTCAGACGGTTTCAATAAGATATCTTTCGAATTTTCTTAGTAAAGGGTTAAATTCAATATAATGTAGGCGAATTGAAGTTACTATTACACAGTTGCAACTTCTATTAAGTACCTAAACAATGTCAAAAGTTAGAGAAGATTCCAATCTAAAACTACGTTCCTTGTCATTTACTTCTGCTACAAGGAACTTGATAATCGACTCAAAATCTAGCTTAATGCAGCTTTATCAAAGTTCAAAATGCTTGATCATAAACGTAATTCCCATTTATGTTTAGGACAGTAATAGGAAGTTCCCATAACACAATTCCCAGAATGTTTTCATTACGTTCTCTTTGTAGAATCAAATTATAATAGTACATGTATATACATTATATGAGATCAAAGCCCGGCTTGGATTAATTTAATCTTTTTACGTTTCAGAACAGATACGTATGTCTATATGTGTTGTTACTTCTATGTATATATAGGTACTTTGATTACAGTTTCTGCCCGCGACCACAAAATATAAAGATTACAGAAGGACCGCTCCCGCTATCTTCAAAAATAAAATTACCTACTTGCCAGACTCACTAGGGCTGCTACTGTATTGACTCTGCAGGTTTTATTTGTAACAATATGAAATTTTATTGACACTGGTTGGAACTATTTGCAATTTTTTTCTAACAAAAAATTTCTGTTCGTCATGAAATGTCAATTACATTATTTATTCATTTTGACAACACGTGACAGTCGAGACTGAAGTCTGCTTGAAACTGCTTGAGAATGCCTATAAACGTAATGTCAATATGTGCGTGCTAAAAATGGCGGTTTGTTCTGAGCGGTCTCTCTGCTCAGGCGCGCCGCAGTTGTGCCGCGACGCCGCCGCCGTCCGCGTGGAAATCAAGTCCTAGAACTATTTGAAAGTTTGTGAGTATCTATGAATGGATCAATGTTTGTTACAGTTTCACCCTTAAACACCCGATCAAAATTTAACCTTAAATGCTAAAAGAATCATGGCGAGATCCATACATTCATTTGTATGAAAAATAAAAAAGAATTTAGGAGGTTTAAAATATTTTCCAAAGTATATTCTTTACAAAGTATTTTGTAAAGAATATTACCATATTTTTAAAACCCCGCATAATTGCAATAGTACGAAATGAAAATAACACCTTTTCGTTTCATTTCGATGCCCATTTTGTGTTTATAAAAATAAGAAAGTGACAAGCGACCTTAACGGATCTATCAAATTGGCAGACAAGGCACTCGAATCCGATTCAAAGTGTCAAATATATCAAGGTCGTTTTGAACCTTGAGAGTGAACAGAACAGAATCGACCTACAATCAGCATACAATATTTTCAGAGACTACCTTTTACAAACAAACTTTATCTCCTATATAGATATAGATAACCCTTTAAATAACGAACGCTTAAAATTGGCTTAATTCGGATTTTAAGAACAAAGAAGTAGCGAATGTGTCTCGTGAGTAATGTCTACTCATTTACGTGGAGACTATCTTATTTACGCGCGGTACTGAACAGAAATGTGACTCAATAAATAATGTTTATTGTAAGTATATTTAACGTGGGTATTCCTTTTATACTTATTTACGATATAGAGAAAATAATGATAATTGATTACGTTACGAGTCGAAGAAGCAACATCATAAAATATACTTCTAAGAGCCTAACCCTTTCTTTTGGCTTTGCGATAGTCGGGTAATACATGTTATTTGAAAGTTTGAGAGAAAATGACGTCATATTATGAAAATGCTATTGTTTCCAACCAAGCTAATGCGATTTCTCTTAACGATTTTCACGGCAAATTGAAAAATAAAACTTACGTCTCAGTGACTGTACGTACGTGTATGTATAATCTTTTGATCGGCGCAGGCGCCGACGAATAACTCAGAGCGGAGCTAAACGCAATCTTTCATGTGACTCAGTAGCCGCAGGAGTTCATGACTCAATACTGACCGGACAATGCGATTTGTGACTCAACGAAAAATATCCCCGTCCTTTTCTAATCAAAAAAAGAACACAAATGCAAGAATGAGACAAAAAAGGTTAGGTAATTCTTAAAGACTAATAAGTAGTATAAGTACATTGAAAGTCTGACTGCTGTACAATAAGTAGGTCGACTTAGATCAAATTGCTTCGAGTCTAATTTTAACTGGTAGTCAACATTTTAATGGGCGTTACTCAGAAACGATCGGAACTGTGTATTGGAATGTTTGCTCTTGTGATTCATGAACCGAAACCTACTTATGAACCAAAAACCGTCAAACTTGCGCAATCAGAACCGGTAGTCGAATTGTGAACAACTGAACAATTTGTTTTGTTCTATCTGCCATTTCGGCGTAACAATAGACGATAGTCACTTGTTTACAGTAAATATAACAGACAGACAGCTGGACAGGTATCTCGGAACACTGAAGACGAAAATTTAAATAAAAGGAAAAATACCTAAAGCATTGTGTCGAATAAAACGGTAAACGGCACCAACAAAGTAAACATTCATTACACACCAAAGGCGGTAAAAACCAGCACATTTTAACATGTATTACCGCCCACTTGTAGTAACTTATATGTATGCATCAATCACGAGCCCAACCCTGTTCCAAGAATATGTTCCTCATTTTCAAGGAACAGCCGTAAAAACATGCTGTAGAAAGAAACTGATGAAAATATTACCAACCACGGTCGGGTATAACATATTATAAAGGAAAAAATATAGCATATGGAAGCGGGTACGCGATAAACATCGTAGCAATATGTCAGAAGGACAGCGAAAATGGTCGTAAACGCTATAATGACATTACTCGTGTATTACGAAAGGGCCCTAACCAGATTACAGGACTGTCAGATGACCGACGAGGCAGAACAATGTTCGTTGGGTTCCAGTAGTACCTATAAACTACCCAATAACAGTAAGTGTAACACTTTATAGATTTTCTGGAAGATAAAGTACTATTGCCTTTTTTTACCGCAAAAAGCCGCATTTACGAGGCATTTCCTTAGTCCTTAAATAAGAATAGAAACACAAAGCGAGCTGAAAACAGGGCTCGTATCAAAAGCTTAAACGATTGTGGAGAGCTGAAAAAAAGGCGTTTGTTCTCGGAGAAAAAAGTGGTAAACATTATTACTGGGACAAAGGATTTTAACATAAATTGGTTTAAAATTAACATCAAGAGCAGAAGTAGGTGTAGGTTGACAAGAAAGCGGCTAATTGTATAATATAACAAAGAGAAAGGTGGAACTATTAAGTTACGAGTAGAATGTTTGTCCATGACAGCCTACACGATTGTTATTGTGAATTAAAACAATGTTACAAAACCACAATTAAAATGGACGGCAATAATAACAAAAGGAAATCATGACGAGTTTGTTTTACAGAAGCAGAAATAAACACATAATAAAGATGACGCGATGAATTTGGTGGGTCTTATTGCTATATCGTTTGTACTGGCATCAATTTTTGTAACCATTTCTATCTACTGTGGCTAAACAAACAACTGTTTTCAAAATTAAAAGTTTTGTTAGTCGAAGTTTTGGCTATTATGGGCAATGCACCTTTTCCATTTCAACAAAAGTATGGCTAGGCTGCGCTAAAAAAATCCTGGGAACGGGAATCGATGAACGAAGTGAGTTAGCGGCATCTTTCTAGGATATATAGAATATCCTACGGGCTTTCTATTCCCTGCTTAGTAGCAGGGCAGATCCGTCCAAAATCGTCATACCTAATCAATCAGTTCGATCATTTCAAAGCAAAAGATATCCACCAAGCAGAATCACTTTTTTACTAAAAATATGTAAGATCAGATAAGATGATTCACCAAGGAAAAGGTGTCGCAGAATTTGAGTCAGCTTACATTTTAACAGAGTTTCCACTCAAATTATCTGTAGCTAATGGCCCCACTTTAAATAAAACGCTTCAATCTAAAAAAGTACACGAATACAAGTATTTTTTGTTGCAAAAAGAAAACCGTGTACAGTGTGCAGCAAAAAGGAACGTAAATGTGTCCGTTAAGGTCTTATCTTTTACAAAGAGGTAAGAATCACAACCGATACTTACTCGAAATGACGAACATTTACTCCACGTTGTTAGAATATTTTGAACATAATTGTTTTATTTTTAAAATATTTAGGTACTTATATAATCTTACTTATATTTTGCTAACAACATATTGGTGCATTATACAGAAACTTCAGCTTTATCTTACTAAAAGATACTTAGTTATTTTATAAGTTGTTTATAATGCAAACTGCAATTCATTCATATTAGTCATAACTACGGTCTTCAAATGGACCACATCCGTTGCGAAGAAGACTAAATTATAAAGTTGAGGAAACTAGATCCACAAGTTTACTGCAATGAAATCATACTGCAAATAATTCAGCTGCATCGCTGTTGGACAATATTCAAGTAAAATTAATACATTCAGAAATACATCATCACTATTGTTACATATTACCAGCCGGTAGACGTCCACAGCTGGACAAGAGCCTTCTCCATATAATATAGGTCTGCAATGGTCTATTCTATTACTGGGCAACTTGTAATGTAACCTTTGGCTACCCAATCGTTCTCAGGTCATTGCTATCAGATAGGTTATCTAGCCCCCCGTTTTCCAGTTCTAGGAATTTCATGAACTAGCTTTTGCCCGCGATTTCGTCGATAATGCGACCCTATTACAAATTCCTCAATTGTTGTAGCACTTGTAGCTAGGTAGGCCGCTGCAAACACAATCTAGCAAAATGGGGCATAATAGATCCCACCGACACCCAGTGTGAGTGCGGTGATCCTGACCAGACAATGGCCCACTTATTACAGTGCCCAAAGTGCCCCTACACCTGCACCTTAGAGGACATTAAAAACGCCACTGATGCTGCGATAAATGTGGCTACCTACTGGGCCCAAGTAGTCTAGCATAAAGGAAAACCATCGATTCGAAAAGAAGAAGAACTTGTAGCTGACATCTCATAACCGTAAACTAGAATTATTTTTTAAATATTTCACTAATAATTTCTCCTGTGTCGTGGGTGCGTTTACAAACATAAGCTTTATAGGTTTAATAGTTTTGTGTGATTGATGAACTGTAAGTATGTCTATTCTGTAACAATCTCCCTCGGTGAACACCTACATGTGAAGTAAGTTGTCATCTATCCCGTTGCTAGGGATTTACAAAGTACTACAATCGGATTACAGCTCACTTCACCTAGGGAGATTGTAACTACCATTCTGCCTTCTTTATCTGGTTCTCACAAAATGAAGCCATAAAAGTACAGAAAAGTAAAAAAAAACTCGTCTAAAAAGGTTATAAACTAGTATCTATGCCGGCTGCATTCAACTGCTATGCGTTGACCTTGGTGCTGAGTTAATGCAATTATGCATGCCGCTGCAGCGAACGGAATCTATTACGCAAGAGAGGGATAGCTATATTCTGTTATATGCAATAAACATCGCGTAACAGAGCAGTCACGGATAATACTTCGCTTGTTCTCAATACTTTATCTGGTTTTTGTTAAGATAATGATCTTGACAAAATGTATAATTGCTATCTTGGAGAGGCATGACCGGTTGCAGAGACTTTACAATGTATATTATGAAATTCTTATTTTATCAATGTTTTAAGTTACTTTCCATTGGACTAAGTTAGGGTTGTAAAACCCTGGTATTTAAAAGAGCAGTAGCAAAGAGAGTCTTAAAAGTTAGGGGTTCTCAGATGATGCCTATCTTCAGTACCTATGCGGCATCTCTCCGCAGAGCATGGTCCATCTTTTATCTTGCACCGAATATACCCAATACTCAATACATTTATTGCATCCACATGTGAACTTAGATGGTAGATATTAAATTAAACACTGTGGACCCTGTCGGGCACAGCAAAAATAAAAGTAGGAGAGAGGAAGAGGGCTTTTGCTTGGCTATTTGTTGATTGTATCTGCTTATTTAATTTGTAACTATAAAATTATTTTATTATTAATTATCCAATTATATTAATAATGAGGCAATTGTTTTATTAATGATTATTATGGTATTATTAATTGATTAGGCAATTATTTACCCTATCACCTACTCATGTGCGGAGCTAACGACTGTATCAGCGGATGGTGTTGCCTACTGAATACTGGTCTAAACAAGGAATCTGACAAGAACAAACACAAACAAACATACAAATACATAGACACACATAATACATATCCGTGTTTGCCATCGACTGGCTAGGAAGAGTAAAACTGACTGATAACAAAATGAACGCCATCACTGTCAATACATTACAACATCACAATGCAACATTAACAAGAAACAACAGCTGTTTTAAAAGTTCTAGAAAATTCTTAACAAACAACTCTCATTGTTTCTTATTTCTTACAAAAACAAACTTCTCCCGGCCTGAATATTAGGTGCCTTGTTGAATTAATTGTATAATAACTCATCAGAGATGGTACACTGAAGAGTTGTAGACTTATTATCTCACTTATTACTATGCCAACATTTTCAAGTTCAAGGAAATTAAAGCATTTAACGCTATTCATGTAAACCAGCTAAGGATTAAAGAGGACAGTGGTACTGAGATGGCTCACTACTATGTTTGTGTCCAAGATAACATAGTGGAAACTAATACATGACAAAACAGCCCCCTAGAGGAACCAGCATTAGAATAATACAGTGAACCCCCGACTCGGACTATATATACAACAGAAGTTTATACAGGTTAACGCGTCCCATACGTCGCATACATTAAAAATAATTGGTTCCAACTACAAACAACCCTTCGGCAAAAAACCCAATTTGTAACGGATCACGAATTGTAAGGAGTTAGGCTTATAATAAATAAAACTTTAGAATATAACAATCGGAACGAAGTAAGTGCTTTGTTTCGTAGTGGCCTTTCGGTTCGACCTCGGCTCCGGTTAAGTACGCCACAGCACAATATAAAAGGCAATAATAAAAAGTGAGAGCTTTCAACCCCTCGTAAAGATAATAACTGGGGTACGTTTAAGTCACGGAGAACAAAATAACAACCCCTGAACCCTGGGCTTTGAGGAGTTTGTAAAAACACGTTAATGAGAAGTCGGCACTCTGTTTCCACACACTAATACTGAATTCAGAAAGAACAACATGGTTACAGACATAGACTTTTTCAATGGAAATTCAAAATATTCCTTTTTAAAATCCTTTTAAGGCAAAATTAAATCAGACAATTTAGACAACAAAGGAGACCCTACCTCCAAGACAGCTACACTACCTTTTAAAGACAATAGAATACAAATATCTAATAATATGACACTGATAGTTTATAAATAAAAGATACGTAGAAACGCTTATACCTAAAATCGCCACAGGTGTTACTACAAAGGTGACCTAATCAAGTATTCATGCTTAAACTGCTTCAATAAAGTGGGTTTAGGTCAGTGTAGCTTATTCATCACAAATCCCACACGTTTTACGATCTTCTGATGATTTTGTTTCTTTTATTGTTATGTCGTCATCATGTTTTTTATTAACGCAATACTTTTTTGTAGATAGACTTTTTTAGGCGTTACGAGTTGCAGATTTATTTGGGCTTTTATAATGATTGGTTGATTAAATTAAAGGTGAATGCCATAACGGATACTCGTCTGTCTTTTCATGTAATATTAGAAATAACAACTGATACCAAATAATAACTTGATGAGACATATTTTTTTTATCAAATATAATTTATTAACAAACATGCCTATGATAACTTGCCTATCGAAAAGTGTACATAGCCATTTTCAATTAAATTAATTTCAATCAATTTTCTTTCATCACTTTCACTCTGTTCATAACCGAATGATTTTCATCTGAACTGATAGTTTTTAACACATAGAATATGCCTAGGTAGGCATTCTTATTTCTGTGCATGGCTCTCTCTACATTTTTATTTTTTACTTTTCACACGCGACCATCTTAAGTAGGCAAGGCTAAAATTAATTTAATTAAATGGCTATGTACACTTTTCGATAGGCAAGTTATCAAAGGCTACATGTATGTTTGTTAATAAATTATATTTGATAAAAAATATGTCTCATCAAGTTATCTGATGGGTGAAGGTCGATCTTCCACGGCTCTTAGACTATTAGGTTCCATACAAAAGAATAGAATCTCACCAAAAAGTTTCCACAAGAATACACACAAATGGCGCTCGTTACTTCAATAAACCATTCTTCCACCACGATAAGGAGCCGCAAAGAGCTCACAAAACCCGTACATCCACTCATCACATAATATGTTACAAGAAACATACAAACTCGTATAAACATTCCGAAGTTTGTCACCCTTTGTGCACGTCTGTATTCCTCACTAGCCTGGCACCAGGGGAAGCTTATAAAGACAAATAGCCCGATTTATATCCGAACACATTAAAACTTTTTCGTGCTGTTTAGATCTTCCTTGTTACTTGTCCATTTACCGTTGACCTTTTGAATTTAGGTTTTATTGCCCCTTCTTATTCTCGGGGGCTACAGGGACCAAATGGAAGTTATTGAGTAAGATATAAAAGTTCTTGTTTTCTTTTAATGGAACAGGGTAAGATGTAACTTGGGTGGTTGTGTCAGGTTGCTAGTGAAGATTCGTGTAGTCATGTACCAAAAAATTATCATCATCATGTCAACCTTTAGACGCCCACTGCTGGACATAGGTCTCCCCCAAGGGGGGTTCAGCCGTAATCGCCATGCATGTTGGCGATCGCAGTAGGTATTATGGTACTCAGAAGGACGCTGCTGCCCATCCTCTTGTCAATATCCCTCTGTCGCCTTCTACGACACCCACGGGTAGAAATGGGGTGGTGCTATTCGCGACCGGCCACACATACCGCAACACACACATACAGCAAGTAGCTACTTAATAGGAATACACATTGAGCCGGTAGAAAGTAAATTCAGTGGCGTGATTTCATAACGTATGGGTTCCATGTGAGCAGTAAGTCCTTCAGGAATGCCTTTAAAAAAGAGAAGTTTGTCACACCCACGCAATTATTCCATAAACCGAGGCTTGTAGAAAATTAGCTACTTTTTAAGCACCATATTAAAAGCAATTTATTGACACAATATGCTAAATATTGCGTGCATGACTCCATCGTTTGTAACAATAGGTTAACACAATACAAATCTAAATTTCATTCAATAGCTACCAAAAGAATGGAATTATATCCAACCTTTGTACAGTTTCACTTGTAATTATGGCAAACAGTTCAATGTAACATGGCGTGTTTCGGGCGAAGGTTAAAATAATATTTACACGCGTCCCTTGCTCTGTGTAGCCTAGAAAAACGAATTTTTGGACAATTGTCAAGACTCCCGTACAGAACTATCAATTCCTATTCCAGTACATAGATTTATAGCACATCGATAAGTACTATCGCATGTTCTTATCTAAATATGGTGAATTTAAATGTCTTGTGTAATATCAATAGCGGTACATCGACACTTATTCAGATACTAGCGACTGACCCGGCATCGCATGGGCCTATAGCCTTCCTCGATAAATGGACTATCCAACACAAAAAGATGTTTTCAATTCGAACCAGTAGATCCTGAGATTCAAGCGCGTTCGACCAAACAAACAAACAAACTCTTCAGCTTTATAATATTAGTATAGATTATAACCCTTAACTGGACTAACAATAGACGCGCTCTTCAAGTAGACTGCAAAATCCAGGTCTTTAAAACTTCTACACTAACAATATTAGGAAAATTGTCGTAATACCAATAGTGCGACCCCTGGTGGCAATTATCACGGCTTTTCACGGCCCTTATCATTAACGCAGAGGTCTAATTAAGGTAACAGCCAGTGAAATCTCGCGTGCTTAGGAACCGTTTCCCGCAAAGGCATTTACGTTCGCATAAGTTGCTAACTGCTGGAGACGGAGCAACAAGTCTTGGATGACTCAAAAAATGTTTTCAAAACAAATACCTTTTTGGAGACTATCATTATAAATTTATAACCCTTAAAAAAATGCTATTATTACGTATTATATACCCCTGAGCGAAAAGATGCCAAGAACTCGAAAAATTAAGTAAATGAATAAAGTTTTTGATAGCATTAAGTTTGGAACTGAGAAGAATCTCACACTATAGGTATACATGAATAAATAACAGAGGACCTAGGAGTAGCAAATCCACTTGAACAATAGACAATTGTCCCAAAAAGGGAAGTGTTGACGAGGTACGCATTTGAAGAAAGTAGAATTCATTACCAAGATGAAGGAGTTGTTTCGCTTGGCAAGACATAAAACATGAATTTATTATCTACATTGACAGCCCGCTGTCACTAACGCCAAAAAATATAATAATAATATGTGCGGACAAAACAAAACCTCTCTTGAAAGCTTTATATTAAAATAAAATATCCAGTAAAATATTGAGGAAATCAATAAGAATGTTACATGCAGTCGCACCAGGAAGGGACGATCGTAATTCTTGCGATCCCGACTTTTCCTGTATTGAATATCTTACATGAACGTATGTATCCGCTCCAAATAAACAGTGTGCAGACGATGCTATTCGAAATTTAGAAAACCCGAAAAATTGGAGTTGAAATTGGCATATCTTATTAGAATATCGAATTTGACAGACATCACTACTAATAATAATTGTTTAATGGGTCCTTCTGCTTCAGGCTTATTGTAATTCCCTGTAACACATTTCCTACCATACATAACAAGCTAACAGCTTGTAAATGTTCACGGTCTGGATCTCCCATAACTTCCAACAATTAACGATCTTAGGGTGGTGCCAAATTGAGGACAATAGTCCAATGTCTGGGTGAATGAATGACGATTACTATGTTTAGATCAAGTCGTTGAACTTGTAGTGTTCGCTTTATTTGAAGTGTTTATGATATTGTGTTCCATTGCTTTTTGATGATCAACTGGTTGTTGTCACTTTTGGGCTTTAATCCCCTTAGAGAGAGTGAGTGGGCCCAGAATTATATTTTTCCCAAATTACAGTGCGATTCTTTACTGAAATTTTTAAATCCACCAGGTGTTCAAAGTCGAAGTAGGCAAATAAATTCTACTTTTCAATAAAAGTTAATAAACTTGTCACCCAGTAAATTTAAATCCTGTTAAAGCCTGTTATATCATAAGTAATTTTTGGCAGCTCAATGTATGCTCGAAATTCCGTAAGTAAATGCGTTAAGTGATGTTAAGTAGTCTTAAGCCTCCTGCGAAGTCCCACCAGTTTCTCATTGGTAGCTTAAGCAAAAATGGCGTATGCCATTTTGAACTTTATCCTTGAACGAGCTCTGCCGCTGACACGAGAGCAGTTTTATAATAAAAGGATGAGGAGTGTGCAAAATCTGATAATATGGAAATTTTCCCCGTGTAGGCAAGGTTGGCATCACCTTGCTGCGTCAGAATATTTAAAATCCCCTCAATTTCTCCCATAGCCAATTTGTCAGACAAGCAACATTAATTTCGCCAACGCCCTCCCAGATATTACATCAATTTCTTTTTCGAATCAGGGAGCTGTCATCGTGTACCGCTAATGGTATTGGGAACACGCGGACTAATTAAGTCGTCGCTGTTAATTTATAGCTTGTTTTCTACCGTTGGAACAGCTATAATCAAAATAAATCGCTTCCCCCTAAGACACGCAAGGGAATACAGAAAATTGGATTGGAAACTAAAGATTCCTTATTTGATAATAACGTACTTACTTAATTGTGGTCCCGAATTCCCGATGCTGTTTCAAACAGCGCACAGGAAGGCAAGATCTTGAACTGAGAAACATCGGATTCAAACAAGAAAATAATGATCAAATATCGATACCGAATGTTGTTGCAGAAAGTTAGAAAGGTATACCTGTTTATCGATGCCTATCTAGTAGGTGCCGTGCAATACTGCAGCAACACTATAACAACTATCGATATCGGTTGGAAGGCGGTCTCGAGTTAGTGGTGGAGTATCGATTTCGTTGCCTTAGGCGATTGAGTTACCTCTAATAAGTGGTCGATAATTTAGGACCGTCTTCCTACCCTATTATAACAATGTTGGGTGCACTTTCATGTTTCAAGTGTACGAAGTGTAAAAAGGAACATCACATAGCTGTTATCCTGTACCCATCAAACTAAGTAATATTGAACAAAAATGATTGGTAGGAAACAAATAAATGTTTTGATTTTATCGTTAGAAGTTGTTTTATCTTACTGAGCTCTTTTATTGGTGTCCAAATCATCAGTGAAAAAAATATCAATTCGGATACTGCGTTCGAATATACTCTGTATATTCGAACGCCTGTACGTCTGTCCAACAAACTTAAAACCAGAAGATGTTGCTGAGGCAAAAAATTTCTCAAACTTTGTTACGACTACAGGATTGCTGCGTCGTCCTTTTAAATATGTAGATAGAAAAGATAATGTTTCCCTGAAATAACTCATACTTTTATGTATTAACAAACTCTTTTATGTATTCGCTTCAGAGATTTTGTTGTAAAATTTGTTCTGACTTTTATGAAGGTTTGTTAGTAATTTGTTCGGGAACCTACATCAAAGTTGACATTTCCTCTCGAAAACATAAATTGTAAATTCAACTGCATACTGTAACATCTAATTTATTATGTTCAGTGAGTTTATGGAGGAAAGAATACTTTTAACAACGTGAACGACAAATAAGTTCTGACAGGAGAAGATTATAATTACAGAAACCGGCCATGCGCGAGTCGAAGACGCACTCGAAAAGTTCCGCACAGCATTAAGATCGAGCAAAAAAACGTGGAAAAAAAATTGTTTCATGTATGCCGCTGTCATCTTCCAAGTTAAATGTGCACCCCATAAGTGTGACAAAAATATTAATAAATAGAGAGTAATTGCGAATGTTCCCAAAAATGCTCCTCGATACTTGGGATTTGTGTGTGTATTTCGCGACTAGGATGGCTGCTAAAGGAGTTCTAAGTCCTTTAGCAGCCTTTAATTTTTTAACTTTTTTTAAGGGTATGAGGAACAGAGTGGAAAGTTCTTCGTTCTCCATAGAAAAGGGAGGACCCTACGACCAGGCGGGTGTTATGTCTGGTGGGCTACTGCCAGTCGGTTCTAGTCAGGATTTTGTTATATGCTAATGTCGCAGATAACTTTGATTGCACGATGTTGGAATCGTTAGTTGTAGTACGTATCATAAGCGATAGATGTCGCTACACTTTATTTATTTTTTATAATTAGTTGTTATTGCAACCATTAAAACACACTGAAAATTTCAAGTACCTATCTAATTACTACTTTCAGTCCTGAGACGAATGATGGGCAGACCGGTCGCGTTGGCATAATTTCAATACGGAACCCAAAAAGGTACGTTTCTTTTTAATCATCAACAAGAAATAAGTAAGGAATACTGATAAGGTCCACGCTAGAGAGCAAATAGGACCGTTTTTATTAAGAGGACGAAAATTGTAATATCCCTGAGAGCGATTCATCATGATACGAGACCTCGTACGTGATATTTTTATACAGTGGCGAATTAGCTGCCGTAGGTATCTTGGGAGCAATCTAGTGTTGCTTGAGCCTGGGACCAGATAATGGAAATATCGTCTTTACTACTCTTAAGCTGTCCATCATAGATGCCGCCGTAATTGACGGGTTCAAGAATAGTTGTCATGGCGTTGCGTGGTAAAGTTTAATCAACTTCAATAAGAAAATATTAAGGCTATTAAAAATGTAGCGAAATAGATTAACAATCACTGTATGAGGGTTCTAAGTGGGCTGAAAACTTATTTTTGATAAATTTAACCAAAAGTAGGTTTTGATTTGATAGTTGGGAAAAGGCTAGGCAGATGGATGGTTTCTCTTAATATGAAGAGGAAATTCCGGTCAGTGGGTCGTCTTAGGGGCGATTAATCTTAATAATTAGTGTATTCGTTCCTATTTTTATTTCGTCTCCTATCTTCCTATATTCTCTGTTTAAAAAAATGAAGTATGTTAACAATTAAATATGTAATTGATTATTACTACCTAAAGTTCTGGTGTAAATAATTTCAGTTACTGAAGGCTGCCAGTTATACATATCCTAGTTTGATCGAAAATCATCAAAACACATTAATCTATTATATAATGTCGCAACCTGCAATACATACGATGATTGAACTACGCTGTCCTAGAAACACACGTATTACACACTCCAAGTTATCTAGGTGAGAATCGCTTAAAAACTATTTCATCCGGTAACAGAAAACCGACAAGCTTTGTGTTACGTATTCATTGAATGTATTCATCGCGTTAAAAATACAGGTTTTTTCAGCAATACTTTGAAAACTGGAACATTATAGTTTGCGCAGGAACAATTTCGGTCTGACCTCGTTCTCACACCTGACAATACTGTTTGTTTAAAGAATTCAAGGTGTTTTATGCCTAGTTCGTTGGCCTTTTTCGATAATTCGAAAATATTAAACATCTAGGAAATAACCTGAAGGTTAGTCACATAAATATCACGCAGTTTCTTCATGTAGCGTAGGGGTCATAAAAAGTAATGAAATAACGAATGGGTAGGCGCAGCATCCAAGGTCAGGTGGATTTAATAGTAAGTTGACCATACCAACGTATTGGGATAGACTTGACTAATCTTCCAAAGATGAGGATGAAGCAATGAACTTAATAGAATAGAGTTTTTTTTTGTTAAACATAGGCATTTACAATAGAGATCTTAAATATTTTGTTCTTCCGTTATATTTTGCCATTAATGACATGCAAATATTATACTTACACAATCGACCATCATCAACATCATGATTTGTCTGCTCTTATCCCATGTTACTATAACATGGAATCGGTACAGGTCGGTGCAACATGTTTTCTTCTTCCATTCCGTCCTGTCAACAGTCATGCTTTCACTGACTCTCTTTTCATTCATATCATTCTTCACACCAAAAAATCATCATCGTCTTCGTCAGCCAGAAGACGTGCATTGTTGATAAAGGCCTCCCCATAGATATAGGATATTATACTTGGGCTACTGATTGGATTTCAACAAACTTAGGCAAGAAAAAACAATTGCTACTATTATTCTCTCTCAGAAAGGTATCATATGAAATTAGAACCAGTTAAAAAGAGAGATGACCTTTTGTCAGACTTCACCGCGTATCACGTCCACAGTTTCACAAAATATTGGTATCACTTCGTTACCGAGAATAGTTTCTGCCATAAAAGCGCCAATTTTCCGCACAATCAATTTGAGACACGCTTAAGTTTTTCACATTAACCTCGGTCATCAGTTTCTAAGTTCATCGCTTCTTTTTCTTAACTACCGACATTAATTAAAACCAGACGCTATCTAGTTTTGAACTTGAAGGAAGGTTTGGATTTTCTTTACTCTTTTTTAAGCCTTCCATAAAATCTGTCAGTTTTTACAAGTAGGGGAGAGGTGTGTCAATTGTTACAGGGAGGCAATTGTAACATCAATTATTTCTCGACATCTATTGACGAGTAGCGGAAGGTTTTGGTGGCAATCGAAGCTGTACCTGATGTTGTTTTACCGACTGAATTTATAGGTAAAACAGTTTGCGCATGCGCTGTCAGTAGATGAAAGTTTGAGTTCTGGCGAGTTGTGTAAAATTATTGTTCGGCACAGTTTTTATCATTATTATTAAATTAAACAGTTTTACAATAGCTGGCTAGGTGATTTTAGAAGAAGTTAACATCCAATCTATACGTTAAGGTATGTGAATTGATCATATTTACCATAGATTTTTGTTAAATAAATCTACAATGCCAAAAAGCGGCAGTGGTGCAAAAGTAACAAAACAAAGCGGTGCGATTGTAACATGTTACAATTAAAGACAAAGACATAGAAGATGCAGACGAAGACGATAATCAATGTATTGTCTGTTTTGAACATAATAAAATAAGTAGAGAAGACTGGTTGCAATCCAGAGACCATAGATGGGCACACTCCAGGTGTGACAAAAACTGTCCATGTTTTGTGTGTTAAAACCGTTCGTCGGAATAACTGTTGATTAATTTTATTGTCTATTATGCGTTTAAGTGAACTGCTGACGAGATTTTATTTGTTTGTTTTTTTTTATTGTTGTAGATTTTTGCATGTTATAATTGATTTATAATGCTGTTAATTGACCCTCTTTGTGCACCAATTGTAACACTATGACCTGATCCCATTAAGTGCCATTTTCTAGAATTTCACTGACTTTATTGTTAGTATCTTTATTTTATTTTATAATAAGATAACTGAAACATATTGTGACCAAAAATGCTGTCGCTGTGATTGTTAATTATAATATTATGAAGGATTGTTTTTTTCGTTACTATTGACACACCTCTCCCCTACCTATAGCTATCTGAAAATTTGTGGGTAGAACGATGTTTTAAGGTTTCCAAAATATGATATCCGTAGTACCTAGTTATTTGACAGCTATTATCCGCACGCATGTATTCTAAAAGGATTGGATTTCATTGTTCAACTTGACATACATAGGATTCCAATGTTTGATACCAACCTAAAAATTCTCTAACCATAACTGAACTAGATTTTCACACGTTGTCTAATAGTGCGGCCATAAATAAAAGCCTGGACCAACACCTCATATTTCTGCTAGCACGTAAAGGCTCGCTTTATTCGACACTAAATTGACAGTGCGAAAGTGATATTAATTTCTACCAACCAACCCGGTTCCGTATATTTAATTTGCCTAATTGACAGGGGTAACAGTACCCTGTTTCACCGTTTCATCAGCTCCGTCGTAATATAAGTAAGTAATGAATGCGGTGAGATTTTTATGTTAAAGAATTGTGATTTATGTACGTTCAGGGTTTAACGAAGGTACTCGGCAGTAATGAAGGGTTGTTGTGACCCCTTTTTCAGTTATATGAGGGGTTATGGAGTGAAGCCGTGAAATGGCAGGGGATGCTAACTGCTAAGGTGAAAGAAGGTTTGTTTTAATTGGGGCAGCGACACTCAGAAAATCTGCAGTCATATTGTACAGTGAGTGCGTTCTTGTACAAATAATTATATCCGAATGTTTAGATGAATTCTAGCGAAATGTTTGTTTTCAACCGACTTCAAAAAAGGAGGAGGTTATCAAATCGTCTGTATTTTTTTTTGTATTTGTTGCTGAGAACTTTGGACTGGGTTAACCGATTTTGATGATTCTTTTTTATTTGAAAGCTGGTGCTTTCCGTGTGGTCCCATTTTAATTTGTCAAAAGTATGCTTCAGGGGTGGTCCCATATAAATTTTATCGAAATTGATTCAGCACTTTTTGAAAAAATCAACAAATAGGTACCCAAAAATTTTACATAGACGACGTTTTAGTTTCTTCAATCTTTGGAGTAGTTAACTTTCAATCTCTTCTTAATAGATTTGGATGAGGAGGTACTAAAAAGCGGAAAATAAAAAGCTTTTTTCAAAAAAAACACAACACCACCTTCAAAAATAACTTTAGCACGGAACACACATTGACTTTAGTTTCGAAATTCGGTGGCTTTGTTCTGTTTGTTGTTTTGTATTGCCACCGACTTCCGAAACTAAAGTCAATGTGTGTTCTGTGCTAAAGTTATTTTTCACATTTTAGTTTTTGAAGACGGTTGTTTTTTTTTGGAACATATATTGTAACTATTAGGGCGCCTGCAAATTAGTCGCACGACAGCAGCGCTATCAGTCGCGCTGCAGTCGTGCTACTTTATTTATATGGATTTACAAAGGAGCACTGATCTTGGACATCATTGACATCGGTGAAGGAAAACATTGAGAGGAAACCTGGACTTATAATTAATATAAGTCTGAAATCGCCAATCCCCCTTGAGCAAGCGTGGTGATATCTCTTTCTCTCCAATAAAACAAGAAAGAGACAGATATTAATGAGAGCTGTCAATTTATGTTAATTTAAACTATTCCTACAATTTTAGTGGTCATATCAGAACGTATTGATTAAAAACACAGAGTTTAAGAAAAATCTAACTTGACATCTCTAACTTAGTTATTATCTGTCGCCGTCCTTTTCTTCAGCTGCCTGTTAGTAAGAGATGCCAATTGTCTAATTTTAGTTTAGTTTGTGAAAAAGGGTATCGGCGCCATTGTTTAATTACTACACTATTGGTACTAACCTCATTATATATTTCTTAACATATTTTCAATCTTGACTCAGGACAAGTTAATGATTGCCTGCTAGGCATTACCTAAACAACTTAATGTTCATTCTTTACAAACAAAGGGGTCTTTACTTAATTTATCGTATTTTTATTTAACTTGTGCATAATCAATCTACGTCGCTACGACAACTTAATCTATATGCAGCTGCGAACGACATAGTTTTATACAAGTTAACACGTCAATTTGATTAATTCTTGCTTCTGTGCTAAGACTTGATGGAAAAATAAGGGGATTTTCATTATGTTGTTGTTTTTTTATTTTACTGGAGCATAGCTTTGCCCGTGACTTCGTTCGCGAGTTCGTATTTAGAGTTCCGTACCAAAGGGGGAAAAACGGGACCCTATTACTAAGACTTCGCTGTCTGTCCGTCCGTCTGTCTGTCACCAGGCTGTATCTCAAGAACCACGATAGCTAGACAGTTGAAATTTTCACAAATTATGTATTTCTGTTGCCGCTATAACATCAAATACTAAAAACAAAATAAAATTAATATTAAGGGGGGCTCCCATACAACATACGCGATTTTTTTTGCCCTTTTTTGCTCGATGTCTAATGTTGTATAGATAATGGTACGGAACCCATCGTGCGTGAGTACGACTCGCACTTGGCCAGTTTTTTTTCGTTGTTCGTTCGACCTTTGAACCTCGACGGTTGAACCATGTGTTACAGGATATATTTTCGTTTACGTAACTCTTTACCATTTATTTAAGAAAATGTAGTACAGAAGCCAGCACATCTACGCATACCAAACTGTAAAATTTTCCCATTTGAATATGAACCTTATTCCTGTGCTTATTTTTTTGTAATAAAGTTGAAAATCTATCAAAGAAAGGAGAAAGCCCATTTTACCTACATCTCTGGGCCCACCTGTTACAGTCATGAAATTGGAGTAATTTTTTAGACAAATACTCCAGGTATTATCTGACTTAATTTCAATTAAATTAGCAATTGCATTTTTGAGATTTTTAATTTGAATTTATAGCTAAGTTAGGTTAGATAATGCACCAAGTGACAAGCAACGATACGATTAAATCAAATATAACTCTTATTTAGCTGGTTTGTAATGAAAAACTAGTTACAGGCATTTCGTTTTATGTGTGATGATTATACCGAAACCTCATATTTTTTGTAGTATCTACCTAGACCGTCTAGGTAGATTTGTCAAACATGACCTCAGACGTCTAGCCTAGACGTTTGAGGTCATGTTTGACAAATGATGACATGTATTTTAAAACCTGACACAATGTCTTTTTATCCATACTAAATTAGTGAGAGGTGGAACTAAGTGCAATAAAATGTATTTTTCTCAGTTTTGCCATTGTGAATTTTTTTTTCTCGTGTTTTTGTTTTATGATAAAATCGTTGGTAAATTCACAGAAAATACGAATATCGTAACAGAACATATTCACCGGCGCAAGCACAACCAAGCGAATGACATGTCATTTGAGGTCATGTTTGACAGATGATGACATGTATTATAAAACCTGACACAATGTCTTTTTATCCCTACTAAACTAGTGAGAGTTGGAACTAAGTGCAATAAAATGCATTTTTCTCAGTTTTGCCATTGTGAATTTAATTTATTTTTCGTGTTTTTGTTAAATGATAAAATTACGATAATTTTGCAATAAAACAGTTGACGGTAACGCGTAGGCCCAAAAGTGGGCACCTTGATGTGCTGGGCTCTGTACATTATATTACGTAGGTACCTACCTGAATATAAGATTGTTTGCTAAAATTTGTATTTCACTAAAACAAAATCGGTTAAAAATTCAGTGTTCATTTTTTTCTGGAAACGGGACAATATTGAGTCCCGAAGCATACTTCGTGGACACCGGGGTGGAGTACTGAAACGGGACAGTCCCGTTGAAACCAGGACGTATGGTATGGTCGTACGATATTAAACCTATTGCAAAGTCAAAGTCAAAGCATTTATTTCAATTAAACCATTTACAGGCACTTTTGAATTGTTAAGGAGTCGGTCAGTTAGTCAGAGAGTTGAAGCTAGATGCTCGTTCCAAAACGTAGGTAGGTCTCTATGGAGAAGAACGAGCAAGAAACTCCACGGACACTCTTTTAAATCAAGTTTTTACAAAGTTTGGTTACATTCTTGTTGCTTCTATATGTGAAAACGATGAAGGTAATCTAACAATACAAAACACAAAAAAGAAGCAAGATAAAGTGGCATCTAATCCATGGCAGATAAGAGCTGACCAACCTCCACTGACAGCGCCCGTTCACGAACATGACGCGTGAATCAGCACCATTTAGCTCAACCATTTTGAAGGGAGCCGAATGATCCAACACACGCGCCACCATCAGCGAGACATTTGCTGATCATAGACATGGATCAATGCAGACCCTCGATCTAAATCTGATCACATTCACATTTTGCCAAAAACAGCGTGAAATACTTCAAATACACAACATTTATTCAACAGTAGGTAATTCCCTGGAAAATTCCTGTCTGATAACATACCATTTTTATATTAACTTGACAGGAAATTATAGGTTTCGGCGTGCCTACGTGAAAGTATGTAATACCTATATATACCTACTTAGGTACAGACGTTGCCTGGCTACGTCTGAAAAGCCACATTTATATGCAAAACATGTCATTTTTTGTGCTCGCATCCTATCTAGAAGTCGTAAATTATGTTGGAGCTTAGCGATTTATTGTTTGACAATACATAGAACATTTGTAACTCGTAATAAGGTCGAGATAGGCTTAGCTATGTTCCTGTCACTCTCGCACAACTGTCAAACTACGAGTACAAGATGAGACGAGATCATAATTAGGACAAAGTACTTAAGTAAGTAACGTTTATTTATTTCGGTCAGGGGTAATCTTCTGCTTGACCATTTATAGTGGTAGGTGAGTATTTCTTACTGACTAAGGGTAGACGGGACGGGACCGAACAGTCAAATCCATACTAATATTATAAATGCGAAAGTAACTAGTGTCTGTCTGTCTTTTACTTTTTCACGACTAAACGGCTGAACCGATTTTGATGAAATTCGGTACAAAGATAACTTAAACTCTGAGTTTTCGAGTTTATCGCAAACAGACCGACAGACGTAGCGGGCGGCGGGGGACTTTTATATTAAGTAGTGATGCGAAAGGTTACACTTCACTAATAACAAGGGTTTTAGTCATTCTTTTGTACCTACTTTGTAGTCGGTAATACACATAGTAAAATCCCAGATTTAATTATTCATAATACATGTAATACTTAGGTAAATAAAATGGATGAATGAACAAGTTATCTTTAACTTAATCACTTATATTGACGTCAAAATATTACTAAATTATTTTTTATTTAATCTTGCCAGTATACCTAGTCATAATTACGTAAACTTGCGGTTCTATTATCTTAAATTATAACAGCTCCTTAAGATGTCGTATCTTCGCAGGAAGTTTTACTTTTGGCCATTCATAAAGTAGTTATAGTAGCAGTAGCAGTTTGACAAAATATCCAGTTTTACAATCTACATTATGGTATCCTTAATTATCCTTTCCGTAAGAAAAACACAATCCACGGGAAAAAACAGTATGGTACCTAAGTTTGTTTAAAATTCTTTAAGTAAGCGCTTAGTTATGTTTATTTGCCTTATTGCAGCATTGCCCAGTCAAGAGGGACTAAAGCACCATTATTTTCTACTTACCTAGTAGGCACTGTAATCACTAGGATGCCACTGTACCTCGGGATTACATCTGCTACATTGAGCTGATTTTGATGAGATTGGGCGTTAAGATAGCTTTAAAAACCCTGGGGAATGACATATGCTCACAGATATAGATATATCTGTGCATATGCTACCTACTTTTTAATCCGCGACTTCGACTGTTCAATTGGTTTTTTTCATATGCTGTTTACCAATTGAAAAAGGAATTATCAAGGAAAAAAATCATTAACATTATAAATAGCGTTGGATATGGCTACACCAGAGAGTTTCTACAGCACCTAGTACCTACCTAGTTAAGTAACAAAGTAAACTATGGTCGTATAGCACACCTATACTTAGTCTGACTCGGCCCACACGACGCAATGCACCATAAAAACCGAAGATAAGGCCGACTCACTTTTATCACCGTACTAGGCTGGTTCCATTGTCTTACGGGTCACGTCATGTTGTCGGAGCAAACTATACTTTGGCTACTCACTTGCTACTTGCCGAATTGGAGAAAATGACGTGTGAAAAGAATGAGTGGAAGGTTTAATAGAGCAGTTTGTTCAGTTCAGATGGTTTTATTAAGGCTTACCAACCATCTCTTATAGACTGAGATCCTAGAATGGACAGACCTACCTTATTTTAACATGGCTAAAATTGTGATGATAGAACCAGGAGAAGGTACGTTGTTGAGTTGCTAGTTATGCTGGGTCCTTTTTCAGGTATCTTACTCACGTTTGGCGATGTTAAAATGACGCAGGTAGTCCAGGCGAATTTGGGATCTTGGATTATAATAACAATTGTTTTTAATTTTAATAATAGTTTTTCATAATCTTTATTATTTTAGGAAGTTTTTTATCCTTTGGATATGTCAGTTCTATGGAACCCATATCTATTGCTGCATCTTACAAACTATTCATACATCTTTAGAAACTAAACTATAACTTATTCTAGCTCTTTTAGCCTTTTTTTTAAAGAGTACGTATGGAGTTTCTTGCCCATTTTTCTCCATACCAAACTATCATTTGGAATGGGCAACTAGATTCAAATTTTAAAAAATATGACGTTCAAAAGTGCTAATTGAAATAAATAATTTGACTTTGACTGTGTCGGACCCAGGAGCTGTTAAAATACTATGAAATAAACCTACACCTAATTTGTATAGCTGGAATTGCCCAAAGAAACCAAACAAAAAACAAACATACAAAAACATCAACAAACAAACAAAATCATCAAACAAACAACCAAACAAACATACCTAATTATTGTAATATCCTCATCATTAAAATTTGTGATAACCTAGTAGGCTACTGAAACTGAAATGCGTTGAGGTACCCTCATTCAAACAATCATTCAAACAATATTTATTATTGAAGTTATACTTCTTTAGGCGCGTTATGAAAAAATGATGAGAGTGAAATTTTACGATGCGCGCGCACAGCGTCACACAAAATTCTCACGGGAGTAATTGTAAACAACGCCATCTCTGACGTACATGCTGAACTACTTACTGCCTTCGTTGCTATTTTGTGACTCGAAGAAGTATAACTTCTCACGCGCGTACATAAGTACACACTGAATTTTTTTAAGCTAATGAATCACTTAATAACAGCAGTATGTAATAAACACCATTCCATCATGACTGTAATATAGGTACCTATACCTACAATCAAATCAAATACCAGCCTATTAAATAATAGGCTGATAGTGGGATAACTTCCTACTGCAGGGTGAAGGCCTCTTCTCATACACAGAAGACAAGAACATTGGTCACCTCATTACCTCAGAGCGGATTTTCGATTTCTCACTAACATTAATTATAAGTCCAGGGCCTCAAGTCTGCTATTACAATAGTGTCAGAATGGTTTATCATTGATTTCATAATTGTTGATTTTGACAAGTTTGGCAATCTACTAATGTATTGGCGTCATTATGACTTTCCAATGGTCAACCAATGACACTCCATTGAAAGAAATGATATAGAATGGTAATCTCGTACATAATGACAAATGAATGACTGACTTAGTTTACGAACTTCTTAAGTGTTGCAGCAATCTGAAGTAGGATTGCTTATAACACTTATAAATAATATGTAAAAATACATATAAATGAAATCTGGCATGAATAAATGTTCAAATTTGTTGACAATGTCATTATAACACAATTCTATTACGAGACCATTGACCGACCAATGATCGACCATTATGGATTTAGCAGATTACGAACTTTTAGCAAAATGACAATAGGATCGTGTTGGAATGACGAAATTATAGACTTGGCCCCCAGGTTTCCTGACGATGTTTTCCTAAACCGATGTCAGTGATGTCCAAGGCGTCATGACGAGATCCATACATTCATTTGTATGAAAAAAAAAAAAAGCATTTTGAGGGCTGAAAATATTTTCCAATTTGAAGAATACATTACCACGAGTAGATTTATATACTTACCATATTTTGAAACCCCCGCATAATTAAAATATTACGAAATGAAAATTATACTATTTCGTTTCATCTCGATGCTCATTTTGTGTTTATAAAATAACGAAAGTTACAAGCGACGTTAACGGATCTATCAAATTGGCAGACAAGTGTGTGGAAAAAAATAATCATTATTTGTGATATTATTTCCCTTAAAACGATGCAATTTCAGTGTAAGAACTGTCAGTATCACTGTTACTGTCAGTCGCCGTTTCATTCTGTACCTAATAATGAGTTTTTGGTTAAACTATTTACTTTTTTTTTGCGGGGTTTTAAAAATATTGTAAATGCCTGAAGATACGCTTTTGGTACCCAAGTATCAATTTTATTGCGCAATAAACTGGACGTCTAAACTACGTTTTAATTAGGCGTTCAGCAATATGGGAACCCTGTCCGGTTGCCATATAATTAAAATACAATAATAAAATACTATTTTTGACAATGGCAAGCAAACGTTTGTTATGTTCTAAACAAGGTTTGTTTATAAACAATGAAAACGCGCGTCCGTCATAAGCTAGCCACAGTAAAGTTGTTTACTAGCAGTAAAAGTAATCAATAATAGTGACTTATGTGCTGCCCCCACTTTTTACTCCTACTTACAGCTAAGAGTCTGTCCAGATGACGCGTTTACGCGACACAAATCGCGCGTTATTGCGGCAAAATATTCTCTTGTAATGTATTTCTTAAACAAATGAAGATCAAAGCCAAAATTGAATGTGAAAGGTATCGTTCTTCTAAACATAAATGAGGGTTCGGATATTAACCGTATCTCGCTACTTTTGCCTCATTTACAGACAAGGAAGTACTCAATTTGCAATTTGAACGTTGTTTGTGCACATGTATTGTTTGATTTCCGCGGCACCGTGCGTTTTTTTCCAGGCGCGACACGGTTCATCTAAACAAGCCCTTAGCCAAATAAGAAGCGTACAATTGGGCAATATCTACTTTTAAAGATGGCGTTTAATATGACCCATGCGTAATAAATATGACCGAACAGGATATAGGGTGGGCAGAGTTATAGCATATGGACGATACAGAAATATTATGGCTGGGAAGGAAGAACGGAGCGATTAAATATAGCATCTCGTTTAAAACTCGTTTACGACAGTTTAAATATTTTTAAACATTAATACAGAATTTAGGTAAGTACTTCATAATTATTTTAATGATTACAGAATTAGAAACTTACGAAGTATATGCTTACTTACCTATAATACACAAAATTTAAATTTCGGAAGCAAGTACATACTTACCTAATTTTATAAAATATGTTTTTAATATTCAGTCCAAGCAAGTTGGAAGTGAAGGAAGTACCTATCCTAATAAGGCATTCTTTTCAAGTGAATTTCCAGAGTTAACTAATACTTAATATGAATTAAGTAAGTCATCTAAAATTACTCAGAATCTGCTATAACAGAACACGACAAAAAAAAATAATAACGAAGATACATTATCTCGAAGAACATTCTTGGCAGATATTAGCTCGTTCATAATTTAATCAAAACAGACCCAGCCGCCGAGATTAAAAAAGTCATATCTTTTTTTTTCTGCAGCCAATAGATAACGGCATAACTCCTGGCCGGGTTTATTATAAAAATACTTATTTCGTGTCATAAGCCTGGCCGCAATGATAAGGGCAGTTCTAAATAAAACTCTTCCTAAATCCACGAATTTTTATCCCCTTTTTATTGGAGCAGCCGGTTCAGGAATATTTATATTAAGTCTTTCTGCGGATCTACGTCATTGTTGAATTGAAGATGAATGTTGGAAGGTGTTATGTAAATAATTCAAGTTGGTACTAAACTCAAACTGAAATAATTTATTTTTGTTCGCGACTTCGTTCGCGAGATTGGCAGCTATGGTGGAGGCAGACGAAGTCGTGGATTAAAAAGTAACCTATGTCCTTTTCTAGGGTTCAAGCTATATTCATACCAAATTTCATCAAAATCGGTTCTGCCGTTTCGATGTGTAAGCGTAACAGACAGAGGTGTTTAACGCAATAGGCGAATAGAGATTCTATCTTTAAGCAAATGCTTTAAAAAAAAGTGGCCAAGTGCGAGTCGGACTCGCCTATGAAGGGTTCCGTAGCAGCAAGTAACATTTTATAAAAGTTTTTTTTATTTTTATATTGCAGTTGATTGAATGAAAGGTAAACTGAGGTTTACGATTTACGACGTATTAAAAAAAACTACATACTAGATCTCGTTTAAACCAATTTTCGGTGAAAGTTTACATGGTAATGTACATCATATATTTTTTTAGTTTTATATATTTTTATTAGGAGTTACAGGGGGGACACACATTTTACCACTTTGGAAGTGTCTCTCGCGCAAAATATTCAGTTTAGAAAAAAATGATATTAGAAACCTCAATATCATTTTTGAAGACCTATCGATAGATACTCCACATGTATGAATTTGATGAAAAAAAAAAATTGTGTTTCAATTGTAGGCATGGGGAACCCCCAAATATTTTTTTTTCTAATTTTGTGTGAAAATCTTAATGCGGTTCACATAATACATCTACTTACCAAGTTTCAACAGTATAGTTCTTATAGTTTCGGAAAAAAGTGGCTGTGACATACGGACGGAAAGACAGACAGACATGACGAATCCATAAGGGTTCCGTTTTTTGCCATTTGGCTACGGAACCCTGAAAAGGAAACAAACGGGAAAAATCTAAAAGCGATACTGATTTAAGAAAAAATAAATAAAAACAATGTGAATAAAAACATTCAGCCAACCTTTTGAATCCGTTATTACGGACGATCAGTGAATTACGTCTTATGAATAATTGAAATCCGGTATACAATAACAGAACTTAACAGAGCGGTTAAAAACATATTTATAAGATAAACAACAAAAGGGCACACAATATTTATGCCCAAACGTTTATTGTTTGCTTAACCGGAATAAAAGACAAACAAATAGACGATAAATAATAATTAATTATTATCATAAGAAAATACTTGTTCTGTGGTAGATAATGGTATCCTCGGTAGGGATTTATGAGCTATCTGAGGGAATGTATTAATTGAGATTAAGTATGCTATATATTTTTATAGTCTAATATGGCTTCCATGTACTTTCAGAGGGTTAAAGTGGTTTTATTGCTATATCCATGTCAACTGCGAGCGAGACACAAACTCAGCATGATTCCATCAAACTAGAGAATTTATAAAT
Source organism: Charanyca ferruginea (assembly GCA_947361185.1). Lineage (NCBI taxonomy): Eukaryota > Metazoa > Arthropoda > Insecta > Lepidoptera > Noctuidae > Charanyca > Charanyca ferruginea. The sequence continues at coordinate 13,111,979 of OX376077.1, read as the reverse complement.
ATCAATGAATAGGTTCGTTCGTTTAGTAGTGGTGGGCAATCGGCTGATATGATGTGAATAGGTCGCATTCGGTCTTTTTCAAAGAGGAGTGACGCGGCCAAGATACTGTTAATGCTACTTTTTTTAGAAATGCGTCACGCGGGTCTTCCATGGAGGTTATCGGCTTTCCTGCGGTGCCTTGTCGGCCTCCAGGCAGGGTGTAAAATTTATAAACTAAGCGACTATAAACTATGCGTCCGCGTCGCTAGGGGAGAACAGCAATAGACACTGCATCGGATATATGCGTTGTAGCGGTGTCTTAGTTCACACTGGTCAGCGCCAGCCAAAGTCATGAATCTTTCTCATCGCCCGCGTCAGTTCGCAAAATCACGACGCGTCCGTTTTGGCGAAGGGTTTGACATACTAGAACGAACCACACTATCGTAGACTTTAACTACTCTTTGCTCTCATCTTATAGTGGTGAGACACACTAGTAGAGATAATCCCTTGAGACTCTGAATAAATAAAATTGCTTTTAGCTCGGACTAGATGACCATGCTATGCGGAAGTGTGTCATCAATACGGAGTACGGAGATAAGGCTGTATGCAGAAATGGCATTCTTCCTTGTGTCAGCTCTTTGTGCTTAACTATCGGTACTATGCAAATGCATGTAAGATATTTGAGACAAGTTCATATCAAATATTTGTCTACAATAAGGAAATCATTCGTAGAAAAATAGCTATTCCGGTAGACATAATTATATAATTGAATTTTCAAAACAAAAAAGTGTTGCGAGATATTTGAAAATTCTACGAGGACCCCATTACCTTGTGACTGTGAGTTTGAATTAGTTTAAAAAGGCATAGATGAACACAAAAGCAAAATCCATGAATGATATACCTACCTACTTAATTTCATGGATTCACCAAAAACATTTAAAAACAAAATGCAACTTAATTGCATTTTAAAAACTCCAATTTTAGTTATTAAAACGAGTAGTTTTAACTTACTTATCATAATATTCAAAATCATTAAGTGATTATTCTGAACAATTACAAAAAGAGTTGTCTGTAGTACCTAAACATTCAAAACGGTGTAAAAAGTTAAATTTACCAACAATTGTAAAAGGGATTTTAACTTTCATAAAAAATAGTTTTCACACTATTGATGTGATGTGATCATGTGATACAGCGATCCACGCCAAGACACAGAAAATGTTATCCTAATTTATACTTTCATACATTAACATAAGTCAGTTTTACATTAAAAATTGTATCCACTCACCAGTATCAAATGTCAAAATGGCTCCCAGCTAAAAGCCGTGTTAAATTTCTAAAACCACAAAATGTTTGGGTAAATAATATAATATTTCGCGTGTATGTAATAACTAAAATAAGTTACGCAAGTTATAACTTTATCTGATATTAAAAATAAAATACGTAAGTACCAATTTAAACATTATTTCGTTACGAAATAGAGAAAGTGTTACTAATCAGACATCGCTTATGTTAACAATAGTTGTAACCAAATAAATAAAAAAACTCTTAACTAAATTTAAGCAAGTTAATACATTAAAAACGTTTCACTAGCTTAACTTCAGGGTTTCAGTCAGGCAGCAATGAGCTTTCGTAATATAAAGTAACTAATAACACAGTCGAAATTTTGCCTAACTCAAAATTCATTTTGATGTAGGTAATTAGGCAGGTATACTAAGCTACATGATATAATTTTTAACAGAAATACACAAATACAATATTAATGTTTAGTAGCCGTCAATAATTATGGATTGTAATAATTAAATACAAGTTTACGTACCAAGATAGATTGTAACAGTATTTCAATCAGGCATTGAACATAAACTCAACAAGAAATCAAATCGTAACCGCACTTCAAGAGAATGAGGGCAACGCTCCACTTTCCGGCTATAACCGGTTTTAGTCGTCGGGACCAACACGGCTGCTACTTTACCGTTCCGATTACACGTAAACGTGGTTTTTACAACGACTATTTCGGATTTTGAATACCTATCCTCTTAATGGTTCGATTTTTGAATTTGTTTCTTGCATGACGCATTCTCCTATGATGGCGGCCATTGCTATAAATATGCAGTAGGGTTGCCAACTTGTCCACATAGTGAGTTTAAGGATTTTCCATGTGGTTAGACACATTGTCACGATTTCTAGTATGATGATTGGCGCAGTCGTTTAAACCGCACTTGAATAAATGAATACTATCTCTAGAACAATTAGATAATAACGTCAGTCGCATCGCTAACCGGAATACCGCTTAATGTATTATTCCCTGACTGTCACCAAATAAAAACTACCTCCGCTTATTGTGGCTCCGAAATGAATTTATTTTCCCGCCAGATTTTAAACGACGTTTTAAATTAATTATGGAACAAGCGGCGGAAACTCAATGACATCGTCTTTCCGATGGCAGTCCCGGAAGTTTTTTTTTTTTTTCTGGTAAAACAGTGAGGCACAGATAATTTCGGACTTTATTTATGGCAGTACAATGATATAAGTATTATATTTATAACTAAAAGTCTTAACATAGTCTTGTGAACATTATTTCATCGATCTGCAATTAATTACTTAGCTATTTAGTATGCCCTTATAAATAATTTATTAGATACGTACCAATTAAACACCATGGTTATTATTTAACTAGATATGTCAACAAGCGGCCGCAACCAGTAATTAAGTCCTACTCAGACAAGTAATGAATGAGATGACTCATTAGTTCTTTTAATTGCCAGCAGAGGCCGTACTACTTTTAAATCCTAAACTAATTTCATTGAGGACATTTTTATCGTGTATACCGAACCTGCCAACTCTGTGTGGTTTTTAGCGGCACTTAGGTATGCCCATAGATGATGATATTTCTATGGGTATGCCAAATCTTTAAAGTCCACAGATAAACTCATTACCTATCGATTGATTCGAAAAACTTATTTTTTGAAATTTTTCATTAAATAGTTTTCTGTCTTCGTTTTCAAATTGCAATATCTTAAGAGATGATTGAATGGACCGGTTAAGAATAGGTAGATAATGACTAATGATAGTACTATTTAAGCACTATAACGTGGTCATCATAGATATAAGATTTCTGTGGTGGTCACTGTACCAGGTAAGTATGTGGCGTGGCGGCTCCAAACTACACGTAATTAAAAGATACGGTCTGACTTTTTGTATTATATTCAATTGACGGGTCCAATCACGGAATAGAAAATACAAGTCGAAGTGCCTACGCAGCTATCCCGCGCGTGCCGCAGCTATGCGGAAAATATGTAAAATAATATCAACCTTCGAAAGTTGTAAAAAGTCTTAATTTTGTATAATCAACGAATAAGCTTTTCGTCCAAGTTGAATTTGTCGTTCAGACAAAATTAATACTTATTACTACTTACGAAGGTTGTTCTTATTTTACACATTTTCCGCATAATTGTGACACGCGTCGTTCCACTTGATTTGCTATTCCGTGGGTCCACTAATTATAGTTTTAATTAATACATTCGCAATTGAAATTGGTTTTAAATCCTGTATTTTTTAACGCTTTAAACATTGTTTAGTCTTAAAAAAGCTTTGTATTATTCAAAACTGTTTTAAAGAACTTGTTTTAATTCTGCCAACCCTACTGATTACAGGAACCCAAGCACATAAGTCCAACCCTAAGACCCTCCGCATAGTTAGGGTCTTACTAGTACTTGTGTGCTTACTAACCTCAGAAATCGAGCACTAATCAGACAAGCAATAAGTAATCAGGGTACGGAAATACGTCACAGCAAGTTCTTTGATGGGAATCTAATCTACTTTTTCTTATAATTTTACATTATTGTGATTCTTACTATGAGAAATTATACGATCACACTATTGTTAACAATATTATAATACATGTGGGTTTCGCTTCTCTGGCCTTTTTTCACATAAAATAACAACAACTGCATTGCGTTTTTGCAGTTTTATACTTTATTTTCTAAACAGTACAATTTAAAGTCGAGTAAAGAGTTGATAAAGGTTTGCGCAAGTGTTACTATTTTATGTGAGTCATCATGATAGGATAGACAATAAATGATTGCTCCGTGTATGTCAACCATACGAGACATTCGATATAACTTTTGTACAGCAAATACATAATATAGTGAGTTTGTTTGCTTGTTACGCTTTTACGGGTAAACTGTAGAACCGATTTTGATGAAATTTGGTACAGACTAAGTAAACTTGAGTACCAAGAAAATAATATGTTACTTTTTAATCAGCGACTTCGTCTGCATCCACGATGACTGACATTCACGCGAACGAAGTCGCGGGCAAAAGCCAGCTATAAATAATGTGTCAAATGACGTCACGTTTTTCTTAGAATTTACTTAAGTAGGTATGTATTCTCTTTTGAGCACAAATGATAAGACAGACAGATAATAATTATGTGCTTAATTTGCGTCTTTTAAGATAATTTCGTGTACTTTAAACATAAGGTAGCCTTTTAATTTTGACGGCATGGTTGCCGTAGTGGCTGAGCGATCGGGTGCTGCGCTGCGTGTCGGGAGTTCGATTCCCGCACGGAACAATAATGTGTATGAATAATGAATTGAATGTGTGTATGGCCTACAGATAGTTCTTCCGGGTCTGGCTGTTTGTGTATGTAAGTTTATATGTTTCGTGTTTGTAAATGGACCCACGATTCAGAAAAATTCCTAGTGTGGTAAGTACGTTTTTTTACAAAAAAAAAAATCTTTGTGGCTTTTATTGTTTTCAACCGACTTCAAAAAAGGAGGAGGTTATCAATTCGATGTTTGTTACCTGATTTCTTTGGACTGGGTGGACCGATTTTGATGATTCGCGATTTGTTACGCGATTTCTCTGGCAAACGTAAACCGATTTTGAAAATTCTTTTTTATAGATAGGGTATGCTTCAGGGGTGGTCCTATATAAATTTGATCGAAATTGATTCAGCACTTTCTGAAAAATCAACAAATACCCAAAAATTTTACATAGACGACGTTTTAGTTTCATCAATCTTTGTAGTAGTTAACTTTCAATCTCCTTAATAGATTTGGATGAGATGGAGGTACTAAAAAGCGGAAAATAAAAAGCTTTTTGCAAAAAAGACAACCGCCTTCAAAAAGTTATTTTTCACTTTTTAGTTTTTGAAGGCGGTTGTCTTTTTTGCAAAAAGCTTTTTTTGGTTATTAGTTTATAAAAATGTGTTATTGTATGGAGAACCTTATGATTATATTGTGCATGAAATCCTTTATTTAAGGGCAAGTCTACACAGTGTTATCGCAAAGAGCTCATAAAATTGAGAAGTCTTAAGTCTAGGCTGTAAAACATGCTGCCTACCTAATTTATTCGCAAACTTTATAGTTTATTTCAAGTGCCCATTGTTTAGATAAGTAACGAGCTGTACCCAGAGGCAAAGTTAGTATCAAATTATTGTGTAATATCATTGTTATCTGTTAAACGCTATCATTATCTTTGGGTGTAAATTATGAATGTTCACCTATAAAAGGTAGACAGTATAATTGTTACGAGGCCAATTAATTATGAAGTAACATAATTAAGTATAAGTAGTTACTAAGCCTTATTTTCAACCGACTTCAAAAAAGGAGGAGGTTATCAATTATTTATGTTGTTTACCTGATTTCTTTGGACTGGGTGAACCGATTTTGATGATTCTTTTTTTATTTGAAAGCTAGTGCTTCCCGTGTGGTTTTTGAAGGCGGTTGTCTTTTTTGTAAAAAGCTTTTTTCTATCGATTAAAATGACAACACTACACTAAACGCGTTCGAATTTAGAACGAAAAATTTTAATGTTACTCTTCCCGCCGTTTCTGCTTGACAAATGTCATGATGTCAAATCTCGTGAGAAAGGATTTTATTAGCAGCAATTCTATAGAAAGAAAAAAAGCTGCAGCAGTTGACAATTGAAACGCGCTTAACTATATCTGTTGATTTTTATTAAAAAATCAGTTGTTTTAAGTAATCAGGCCATGAAACAACGGTGTGAATACTGTTGCATTCATCTAGAATCTGTTAATTAGTACCTACTAAAATCTAAAACCAACAAATTTAAATAAAATACAAACATTTACCAACATTGTGTACCATAAGATTAACAAAGATAAAAAGGATCGTTGAAATTATTCTCACACTACTCTATTGCTTAAGTATAACAACATACCATTTTGAAAATGACATTTAAGTACAGGTCGAGACCAACGAACCGAAAAAAGAAATGGATAACTTTAACTTTCATTCATATTAGATTAGAGCAATACACTATAATAGGTAGTGACTGAAATTACTATTAAAAAGGTTTTTCTAGTAAGCACACTACGGCTAAATTACTTGAGATATCAATCACAATTTCTCTTTCAAAAAAGTATATTAGGTTTTTTCCACAAACATAATCGACAATAGTAATAACTAAAAAGTTTCTTTATTGTAATACCTTTATACAAAACTAAAATAACAATAGATAGATACATACAAATACACAACAAATACAAATACAAATTCACTTTAGTTAAGTATCTAACTGTCAAAAAGCTCATGCTAAGCTGTGTCTATCGAGCCAAGCTGCTAGCCAATGCTGCTTTTCTGGCTTTCTGCCTGTTTAAGACGCAGGTTGCACAAGAATCTTAAAGGTGTTCTCTCCAATTTTAATACTATAAACTTCTCGCTAAACTACCCAAGTGTGTTTAGTAACTTCTTTAAAAAACCGTATATTATGTAATTATTTTTACTAACCGTAATGTGTTGTCAACGGTCCCATCACTAGTTCAGAAATTAAAAATGTCGGCCGCTCGCAGTGCGTTGCGTGCACTTCAATGCGTCCTTTGCGTGAGCCTCAACTCTCCAGTTATTACCAATGTTACAAATCGTCGCCATCCGCTGGAAGTGATGTCTGGTAAACTGTCATGGAGACATCCAATCAAATGAACGTGCCTAGTTTACCTATGTCCAGTTTTTAGTTGACTCAAATTTAGCCATTTAGAACATGCACAGTTATTTTTACCACAGTAAACACACATAACAGTGTAACTCAAGTTTTATTTTAAAATAATTTCCTTTGTTTCCAAAAACTAGATATTTACTAATTGATAATTAACAAAAAATATATTTCTAGTGAAATATACATAATATATACAAATAAACACCGAATAATAATAAAAAGTACATTTAAAAAGGGTTACCTCTAGGCCGAGTCACACCGGAATGGTATGGCAGCAGCCGGCAGCGACGCGCGACGCGGCGATCAGCCGCGAGCCGTTCTTTTATGCGGCGGTCAACGGCTCGCGGAGCCGCGCGGCGCTGCGAGCTGCCGCTCGACTCATACTCTATTATTATAAATTTCTAAACGATACGATGCCTTGACATTCAAAGATAAAGTTAAAAATAGTTTGTCAGCAAAATTGCCGGCCGCTGCGCTGCCGACCGCTGCCATCCGGTGCGTAGAACATCAAAAAACTCATTTACCTACGTCGTTGTCAATGTGACAACCACAACCAAAAGTCTGGCAGCATTGCCATGTTGTATATTCTACTGATCCTTTATTTAGTTTTACCTACTACTAGTTACATACTTAGTTTACCTCAACATACTCAAGGGTCAAATTATTATTATTTAACAAAAGAACGAAAGAGGTTCAGGTTTTTTTTGTCGACAAGACGGCAGGTGGCAACCGGCGCGTTCCGATTGGCCGCGTTCAAGGACCCAGACAACCCCTAACTTTGACGGGCGCAACTAATAATGATAACGGTCCGATTGCTTCCACGTTAGTTCGTTTTATGGTACACCAGACATGCACGGCATCAGCATGGTCTTCTACCTTTCAAAGTTACACATTTGCGTGTAGGCTGTAAAAAGTAAAAATAACGCACGTCTAGACTTGGTAGTAATTGAGACCTTTGCCGTCGTATAGTTTATGTACAGCTTTATTCCCTTTTTGATGATAGTTTGTACTCCAGCGCAATATTAACATTGCACCTCTTGTAGTAATGGTTTTATTATACACAATAAACTACAACTATCACATTGTTTTGGTAACAGTACACCTCCATTATGCCAGGGACGTGACTCACAGCATATTTGCCAGATTTGCTCGATAAAGTCAGTGGAATAACAAATTTTACATAACAATTTCTTACAAACACCATATTGAAATACAGGGAACATTTCCAGCAAGCCAAGTCTTAACAAGGGTGAATGTTATACGTGCATTAGAGTTAATGTCAGTTACTTTTAAGGTTTCCAGCGTGGCTGGAAGGCAATAAAAGCAGAAAGTTGCGCGGGGCGATCGCTCGATACGTTCGATTCGGTCTGAGTCACCGCGAAGTCGAATAGGGTACCTACCTACCTACCACAAAGTTTTGCGAAACAACGTGCAAGGCCCAGGTTACATTATAAACTGTTACTTTTGTGTAAATTTCGACAAATCGTACATTTATTGTTGGTTTACTTCCTGTGATCGTGTTAAAAGTTAAAACCTTATTTTTGGACGCATTCTGCTTTGAATAGAAGGTAAAAACTCAGGTCAGCAACAGGACCCGTTGAACTAGTTCCATTTGTTTTGGAATTTGCTTTTTGGCCGAGCTCGCCAGTTCAAACGGGGAATACGCTTTCATATTTATTATAGTTTTATTTTGCTTATTTCGTTATATTCTGTTCTTTGTTTTTGAATTTCCGAAGTACTTACTTATTTAGGTAACAAATAAAATCTAATAATTTAAAGCTGGACAGTCTGTTTGTTTGTTTACACGTGTCTGGAACTACTGAACATCCCTAAACTAGGTACCTATTTTATAATAAAAATAGTTTAGAGAAAGTTTTTAAGGCGACGATATAGGTACACGCCCGTCGGCTACCTTGATCGACCAGAGAATCGTATGCGCTGCGTCCAACTCTCAAAGTTTAGTCGAAAAAAAAATAATAAAAATAGTATTCTTTAACTAAAAAAAAGGCGTATACTAAAAGATAGATAATAAAATTATCTGTAAGATAGTAAAAGTTTCGTTTAAATATTCCTGGTAGATTTTATGTGATTATCAATGTTTTGTCCGCGTCAGACACAACTTCACGATTTAATTAAACTATTTAATATGAACTTAATCAAAAATATTCACATACTAAATGGTTAAGAGAATGTTCTAGTTTAACATTTTTTTTTTCAAATCATTTACACTTAGCGTTGCCAACCGTACTATAATATATAGTATTGTACTGTATTTAGGGTCTCCGTACTATATACTGTTGAAGAAATATATAGTACGCGAAAATACTATATTTCAGTACAATAGCTCAATGTTTATATTTTGCAATACTAAAATTAGTAATATAAAAAAAACTTCCTGCAATTTTCGAACGCGTCTTTCGTTCGACAGAAGTATTGTGCATATGCGTGTAACCGAACGCGTCCCTGTCATATTTCGCTCCTAATTGATACGTCAATGTCAAACTTGACAACATTAATGTTTATTATCTTGCTTGCCTTTTTCGTTAGTTTTGGATTTTGTTAATTTTATTGAGTTAGTGGAGTTAATACGGTTTTAAATAGTAGTTTTAGTCCTGCATTAAATACCATAATAAAATAATGGAAAGTTGTAGCGATAGCGAAAGTGTCCCACTGACACCCACTAAAAAGAGAAAAATTCAAAAAAGGCTCCAAAAATATAAACCTGAGTGGGAAAGAGTGTATGAGCATGGCAGTTGAGAGCTTGTCATGCTCACTCAAATTTCTCGCTGATGGTGGCGCGTGTGTTGGATCATTTGGCTCCCTCCATGATGGTTGAGCTAGGTGGTGCTGATCCATGCGTCATGCTCGTGAACGAGTGCTGTCAGTTGGGATTGGTCATCTCTTATCTGCTATGGCTTGCATCTTTTTATTATTTTTTTATTACTGTTTTATATTCATCTTCATTGAGATCACATGTAGAATCAACAAGAATAATGTAACCAGGATTTTGTAAAAAACCTAATTTAAAAGAGTGCCGTGGAGTTTCTTGCTCGTTCTTCTCCATAGAGGCCTACCTCCGTTTTGGAACGAGCAACTAGCTTCAACTTTCGGACTAACTGACAGACTCCTTGACAATTCAAAAGTGCCTGTAAATGGTCTAATTGAAATAAATGTTTTTGACTTTGACTTGTTAATAAAACTTGTAATACCAACTGATTGGTTGATTGTATTGTCAATATAATAAATATGTTGCCGTGCCCTTACCGGGTTTCATGTTGAAACTTATTTACTTCTGTAACATATATGTACCTACACATGAATGCAATTAATATTTTGAGTTTAAGTTTAAAAAAAAAATAACTTGTCTTTTTGTTAGTCTTCCCTACTAAAATACTATATTTTTTTGAAGCGTACTATATTTTTTTATGGCTTTTAAAAAAAAAATACTATATTCAGACAAGAAAATGTTGGCAACCCTATTTACACTACACATTTTGACGTGATTGTCAGTTAAAAGTCTGCAAAAGTCGCTTGTTATCGCCTTAAGGCAATGCACGCGGACGAAGTTGCGGGAAAAGCTAGTAATAGTAGATTATGCATCAAGGGGACAAAGTAGTGTCTTATGTAGCGGGCGCCGTATTGAATCCGGAGCAAAACGAAGGATTCTAGCGTTAACTCCCGAGCAAAGCGAGGGAGTTAAGACAAGAATCCTGAGTGTAGCGTGGGATTCAAGGTCGCCCAAGACGAAGGCACCTTTATCCCCGAGGAGCATACTCTACTTTTCACACCATCTATGAAACAATAAAAACAATAGTACTCAAAGTCAAAGCATTTATTTCAATTAAACCATTTGCAGGCACTTTTGAATAGTCAAAGAGTCAGTTAGTTAGTCAGAAAGTTGAAGCTAGATGCTCGTTCCAAAACGTAGGGTAGGTCTCTATGGAGAAGAACGAGCAAGAAACTCCACGGACACTCTTTTCAATCAAGCTTTTACAAAATCCAGGCTACATTATTCTTGTTGCTTCTATATGTGAAAACAATGTAAGTGAAGAGAAATCCAAAACATTGTAATTAAAAATAAATTAAAATAAAAGCCATGGCAGTTAAGAGATGACCAATCTCAACTGACAGCGCCCGTTCACGAACATGACGCGCGGATCAGCACCACTTAGCTCAACCATTTTGAAGGGAACCGAATGATCTAACCCACACGCCACCATCAGTGAGACATTTGAGCGAGCATGACAATGCTCTCAACTGCCATGCTCATTTATGTCAAACACATTGAATAAATAAATGGCTCCATAGTTCTCACATTTACATAATAATTGAAATAGTGCTATTAATTACTAGAATTAAGAGTAGATTGTTGGTAGTACCAATGGCTTAAATTCGGAATTAATGTACTCCGGAGTCAAATCACTAGTGTCAGTCGACATTTTTGTGAGAATTTGCTGATATGTAATTTGTTGTATAACAAAGCAAAGCAATTTTCAGTATTCGCGCCTCAGATTATGAAACAAAGGGCAGATATACAGCGCGGAACACTGAGAGTGAAGCCATAAAAGCAAATACAATCACGAGATTGTAGGTAAGGATTCGCTTTTGAATTTGTATTTGTTTTTTTGGCTTCACTCTCAGTGTTCCGACCGGTCTATCTGCCTTTTGTTTTAATAATCTGAGATTCGCGCCTCTTTTTAATTTGTGCCCTATTTTTTTCTTTTATTTATGTTCTACTACCTAATAGTGGTGGTTATTTTTTAGTGCAGTTCTCTCAGATTATGATACAAAATGCAGATAGATCGCGCGGAACACTGAGAGTGAAGCCAAAAAGCAAATACTAATTCAAAAGCGAATACCTACAATCTGGTGATTGTATTCGCTTTTGCATTTGTGTTTGTATTTTCATTTGTTTTTTTTAACGATGACTGACTCGTGTCAGTACAGAACGAAGCGCGTTGTAGGTATTCGCTTTTGAATTTGTATTTGCTTTTTTTACTTCACTCTCAGTGTTCCGCGCGGTCTATCTGCCTTTTGTTTCATAATCTGAGGCAGATCTTAATGGTGAATGTTCGTTTGCGATTTTTACTTTATGTTCCAAATTCAAATCACATTATTGACCAGCGGGTCATAATGAAATTCAGTACAATATTATTGCCCTGCCAGACCTCAGGTCTTAAATGACTTACTTTATGTTAGGTTTGCATGACATATAATTTGACATTGTCGAGCAGGTGGTGTGAAATAGTTATTTGTTATACAAGAGTGCAAAGTTGCTTTTTAACCGCGTGTTCAATTTTGATGACTGAGCAAGCGAAGGATTCTAAAATTGAATCACGAGCGCAGCGAGTGATTCAAAATTAGAATCCTGAGCGTTAGCGAGGGAATCAAAAGAGCACGAGGTGAAAAATCTTTGCACTCGAGTGCAACACGTAACTTTTCATTCCACCTCAGCGAGGAAATGACTAAATGCAAAAAAAAAGGTTTACAAAGTCTGAGTTTTTAACAAATTAAAAAAAAGTTGTATGATATATTCGGCACCATAGAGGTAGCAGTAAATAGGTTTAATGTTTTTTTTTAATTCACAAACTTAGTGCACACGATGTTCTAAATTCAATTTACTTTATCCTCTAGAGAATAAAAACGGCTTTTCCACTCAGATATTGAAGATAAATTTACTTTATCCTCTAGAGAATAAAAACGGCTTTTCCACTCAGATATTGAAGATTAAAAATAATCTTTCCGAGATGGTGGGATGAAAAATATATTAATTGCAAACTGGATAACGATTTTGGTATGTCAAAGCCGTATTATGAGGTCGGGGGTAAAGAGTAAGCTTATAAAATGCCTCTTTGCTAAGTAGGTAGGTACCCAGTCCTTCAAAGTTGTTAAGACGCCGAAGTTTGTCGCGAAGAGTTTAATAGAATTCCTTGCTCAGTTTGTGGGCCCGAGTTTATTTTTAAATGATTATTAAGCAAATAACGCTTTTCAAGCAAACAAATGACTCATTAATTATTCGTGTTCTATGTGTTTTGCTTGTTGCCAAGTCGGAGAATAAAGTTGTTATGAATAAAACAGTGGGTTTTTGTTCTGCTTATAAAAATATGTATTTGGTACTAATACGGTCAGTAAAAGAGATAGGTATAGTTAAAGTTTACTTAGAAACCGATGGATGTTTTTGAATAAAATAAAATTAATAGAGAATAAACATTTCAATGATTTAATTAAATTTCATTCATAAACATCCATCGGTTTCTAAGTAAACTTCAACCATTTCCGATGACCTGCATACCTATCTCTTTTGCTGACAGTACATAACAGCATGTAAAAACCTAATTAATAAAACAACTTTTGCAATATTAGTTTGACAAGTGTGTTTAAATACAATAACAAACTGAAGAATCAAAAGATAGGTCTACTGATAATTTTATTGTTGAAATCCAAAATGGCGTCAATTCAAATTGAGACGTTAAATAAGGTATGAATACAAAACTAGCAACGAGGTTTAAAAATGAAATGGCGTAAGTCGTACCCCAAATAACATTTAATAATATAACTTACATAAAATGAATAGCGCTTTAAACATGGTGTGATAAAATTTAATAACAATAGTATGAGAATGACAGGGCTGTCGCGGTTGTCCGCGTAAAATATGAGACCACAAGACACCCGCAGTTTTATTAGTTTCGGCTATTATGGCGGTACGCTAAATTCTCACTTCGTTACTATAAAATAGACTCACAAAAAATGCTACAAGCGTTTTTTGCAGCACCAAAAACCATACTTTGAAACAAAAAATCTACATAATGTTAGAACTAATACAATTTTAAAGCAATTATTATGACCTAACATCATTGGTGCCTGAACATGACAAAGCAATTTCGGGCATTAAGAGAATAATAACATTAATTAATAACAAATCCTCCATTTCTAGTTCAACACAAAGCGTATTAAAATTCCAAACTGCCCGTATGAACCGTATAATAAAACGAGATTGTTATGAACAGGGTTGTCACAAGCAGGAAAGCTTGCGACACAGCGGGAAACGATGTAGGGCAGCCCTGCGGACGGGGAGATATTCCACTTTCATAACATGTCACAGTTTCATGGCAACACGTGTCAAAGCTGGGCAAGCGTGTTGAAAAACATCCCCTTCTAACGCGGCTGGACGAATGTTTGCATGTGTTTGCTTATGGATCATGACACCACACGAAAAAAAAAGTAAAAAACCAGTAACTAATTCATACGGTCACGGCAGAATAAATTCTTGAGCAGGCCTGAAATTTTGAACGTTGTAATTATGATAAATGTTGAGACGTTTAATGATTGATATTTAACGACAGACCACAGATCACAAGTTGGGAAGATGACATTGCTAATGGGGTAGCGAAATGCGAAGACAAATTGCTTGGAATTACTTTGAAAGCGTCAGATATAAGACAACCTGTATTTTTCAACAAAACATGGCGGAAATCCTCATAAATATTGCCTGACATTTTTTTCCTTGACTTCGTTTGATATGAATTCCTTTATTTTTAACCTTTCTTCTAATTAAAATAATACAAGTAGGTAGAAACACGTGCTAGTGGAAAAGGCAAATAAGTACCTACCTATTATAATTTATTATTGAGTTAAATATATTGTTATTGGTTCCGAGAAGCCCAAATTAGCACCACTTGAAACCACGTGGGCTATGAAGTTTTTATTAAGATGGAAGATAAGAAAAACACTTGACGTAACATCGACCACAGAGCAAAAGTAACCCAAGCGTGTAACGAAACGCAACGTATCTTGTAGCTAAATCAAAAATATTATAAAACTAGGTGTTAAGGACGAAAAGATTTCTTCAAACGATAAGGCAGTAATATTTTGCCTGCAGGCGTCCTTTGCCCTGAATAACGAAGTCCTCGAGTTTATTTTACTAGTTTTTTTGGTGGATAAAGGATTTTCCATTTTAATCACTAGTTGTAACAAATATTATGATACATAATTTAAGTCACCAAGCGTCACCGCTATATGGTTGAAGTTCCACGGTCTCGAACCTAGCGCTTTGACTCCTTTATTGTGCGAACTGCCAGACTGTGGAATTCGCTGCCTGCCTCTCTGTTCCCTGATAAGTATAAATGTATAATCTGGGTATCTTCAAGGCACAAGTGAACCGGTTCGTCCTAGGCAAGCGTGTTCCAACTTAGGCCGCATTATCACTTAAGATCAGGTGAATTACGGTCAAACGCAAGCCTATTTGATCATAAAAAAAGTGTGTTTTGCTCTTCAACGCATTAAAAATACACATGGATTAACTAACCAAAGGAGTGCTGCTAATATTTATTTACGTAAACAAGTATTTATCCTAAATAATGATCTTAGTCAAAAATTACATTAGGGTACAATGTACCACTTCTGTTAAGACCCGAGTCTTATTCAAACGTTTCATTCCATTTCTTCCCACTTAACTACCTACCTTATATGATTTTTTAAGCTGGATCTTAAAACACCCACAGCACGCGTAGTATGACCACACTATGTCTACGGAAGAATAGACATACTGGCAGCAAGAATAGACAAGTCAGTACAGTTTGTCTATTCTTCCTCTCAGTATGTCTTCTTCCGTAGACATAGCGTGGTCATGCTACGCGTGCTGGACAGAAATTCTATTCTCAGCTAGAAGGAAGTGTATACGTACAGTTAATAAGAAGCATTGCATATATATCTTCAAGCTGATTGACCTTCTAGTCACGACTCGACAGTTACCCACAGGATGACCGCCACTCAAAGGAGACAATCCACTGAGAATTGGAAATACTTGGACTGGTTTTATAACTAGCTGTGTCCCTGGTTTCACTTCTGGTTCTATTAAAAGCTGGCCTAGAGACGATAATGGTGTCAATTCTGTTGTACACAAGCTATATTTTAAGCTATATCTCTTTCTCTTCAATAAAACCAGAAAGAGACAGATATATTAATAAGAGCTGTCAATTAAGTTGATCTATAATGTGCATAGTCATTTCAGAACGTATTGAACAAAAACACGGCGAACATCAAGGAAAAAACTAATTTGACATCTGTAACTTAGTTCTTATCTGTCGCCGTCCTTTTCTTCAGCTGCCTGGCAGTAAGAGATGGCAATTGTCTAATTTTAGTTTAGTTTGTGAACAAGGGAATCGGCGCCAATATCTCTCAATTTAATGAGAAATCACGTATTGGTTTTGATTTTAAGCGTAATAGAGGAAAATTCAGGGTGGTATGTTTACGATAGGATTTAATTATCGTGATAAGTAGGTAGTCGTTCTAAACTTATGACAAGTACAATTTATATTCACAATGAGCATCAATTACTATTTTCGTGGAATTTATTCAGCGTTCGAAAATTCATCCTGTATTGTAACAATTACTGTTATTATACACTAAATAGGTAATAAATATATACGTGCGTGAAATAGACTGAATTTTCGAGTATCTTGAAGCAGACAGTTCAAGGCCAAACTTACACCTTTCCCTCAATACCGAAAGGTCAAGGAAACCAAAGTGTTCCATTCATTTTCTAACCATTATTAATTTATTATTCCCTTTGATTGTAAAGGTGTACAAATAAAAGGTTTTTATTGAAATCAATAATATTTATACAAACATCCTTTTCAAT
Organism: Charanyca ferruginea; assembly: GCA_947361185.1. NCBI lineage: Eukaryota > Metazoa > Arthropoda > Insecta > Lepidoptera > Noctuidae > Charanyca > Charanyca ferruginea. Next base: position 13,095,403 of record OX376077.1, on the reverse strand, counting down.
TAATTATACACCAGGATATATGAAGTTATGGATACACATTTTTATTGTTTCAATGTTTTATTAGGAATCAGGTACCCAATTAATTATTGCTTTATTATTGTTGATAACATGAGGAAAATAGAATTCTTTTGTACTAAATTACTTACTTTAAAAATAAACCAGTAAATATCATAATTACTTACTTACGGTTATAATCTACTTAAGTAAGTCTACAATTAACCACTTCACACAATAATTTCTTATCGTAACATAATTTTCTCAAACGTAATAAAAATACTCTGTTAATAAAACATCTCAACAGCTCGGCGACTATACTTGAGGCAGATATCAAAAGATGAAGTATTTTATATCAATTTGCGCATTCGTGCAAAGTATATTTAAGTAGCTCCGTTTCCTCCCCGGTCTTAGCTTTTTAATGGTGCCATTTATGGGGATGGGGTAAAATATCCGTATAAAGGAAGACGGACCAAGAATTCCGATGATTGCAGCGTGCTCGGAATACTCCATAAGTCTTAGCTATTAACATTAACGGACCTTTCTAAATATCCCTTTCATTGCTCTTAAATATCCTATATTTTATAACTTGCGAGACGATTTCGAAGAATTAAATTAATATTCTTGGGCTTAAAAGATTTCACGTAAAACGTGACGGTTATTGCAGTCAAAATGTTCTGTGGGCACGAGTGGACATTGATTGGCCATTGTGAGTTGGCCACAATGAGCAATCATGGAGTCATGGAGGTCTAGTGCTAATAGTAGCTGCTTGGAGCGAAACGCACTTCATTTCATAAAGCCTGTTTTGACGGCATTCGACATCACTCGTCATCATCCACTTCTAACATCCAACGCATTGGTATACCCTATATATACCCATCACTTATTCCCCGAATGACAGCTCGCACGATCGTTTACAATTAAGAAACCGATAACGAGCACGTTATTCGCAGTCGGTTCGATATTAAGCCTCCATTGTGGGAGTGAAAAGCAATCGGAAACCATCGGAACGTAGTTTCAACGGAAACCAGCAAGCGATAGCGACTCGACACACTAGATAAATTGGTATTTTTCTAGCCAGTAAGTGCTCAATGGCCTTGGAATTTTGGTATAACTCAATAAACGTCGACTCTCTCCAAAAACAATGTCTTAAGTTCAAACAGTACTTGAACCTGTTGATTTTAGGAGTAATTTAAAGTAAATTTTCGGAAAATAATCACTGAAGGAAGACCAACAATCAGGTCACCTCGAAAATCAATTAAAGCCTTGTCACTGCGGGAAGGTAGTGATCGTATCGTGGGGTCTATTTTTAAATTGAGCGCTATGGCTTTGTTAACGATACCCTCGGGGAGCATTCCGTCGATGTTCGTTTAATAGGGATCTATTGTTGTATCTCTCCCTATTAATTACGACTGTTTATTGTAACCTCTTAGGAAGCAGATTGTAATTTTGTATGACTTCATTTACTGCTTGGTTGCTCTCGGAGAATGCACTAAAATCGTTTGAACTGAAATTGGTGTGATGAAATTATGTGTTGGCCTCATTCGAGTTTCAATGAGCCGGCTTCATTATTCGGAGAGTTCCATTCTGTTCATTTGGTGCTAATTTACGATTTCATATTTCAAAATTCTGGATTTTAGCTCACAATTCCATCTCTCATCGAACTTATTTTAATCATCAGCACCAAATAGCGTGTAAATTATGGCAGATAGAAGTTTAACTCTAAAATTCATCATCATCATCATTTCAGCCAAAAGACGTCCACTGCTGGATATAGGCCTCCCCGAGGGGGGTTTTGCCATAAACGCCACGCTTGGCAGGCGGGTTGGCGATCGCAGTATGGTTGTTATAAAGGCACAGAGAACGCTGCTGCCCATTCTCTGGTAAGTGGTAAGTCCCACGGGAAGATATGGATAGATACGGGAATGGATGGACTCTAAAAATTACATCACCAAAATCTGTCTAACTTTTTATATCAACACCTCGTTTCATTACATTTCCGTGAAATGTTAAACAAACAGACATAGTTTTCTTAGCCAATGTAGTGGGTAGATACTTCGGCAATCATCGGAAGGTTTCGGGCCCAAGATTGGTGCTTTTATCGCCTTCCACGATACCCTTGAGGAACGTATAGCTGTACTCTAATAGGGATCCATTGTGATATCCGCTGGCTTAATTACTGGTTCAACTGATATTGAGGATGTTCTGTAGGTCAATAGGATGTTTGCCCATGGCTAATTAGTGAACTAAACTGTCGTTTTATTGTGCGAGAATAGCGCAAAAAATACTAGAAGAAATCTTCTTATATTTTCAAGAAATAGGGAATTGGGAAGGGGAAGATACTATCCGACTAAGCCTAAGCTGTCTAAATACTTTTTAGGGAACAGAAAAAAAACTTCTGTTTTTTCGATCTTGCTAAACCAACTTGATGTTACGTTGGTACTGTAGAGACCGTCATGTTTAGCGATTTCCAACCTTATTTAAATCGAGTAACTTAACTTATAACTTCAAATTAGCAATGCGATAAACTCTGTTCTAAAGTAGAAAACAAGACTGCAACGAGGACTGACAGGCCGATATACACAAAATTAAATAATAATTTCAATTAGCCCAATACACTAAGTATTCATTCAAACTGTGTCTTAGTCGATAGTAGATTGAACCCCGGTATCGTTATTTCGTTTAGAGATCACAGTACATGATTCTCTAAGACAAAACTATATTAGAAGATTAAGTTAATCTCGTATACTTCGAAAAGATAAAAGTCGCTGCTTTAAACCAATTTCTAACACCCAATAGCGTACCACATTGCAGCCATTTTATACATTCTAGATAATCTATGAACATGAGAGAAAATCTACAGGTAGAACTCACTATACTAACGGATACACATAACACCACTTTCCTCTCAACACTTTACTCCGCAGCCAGTAAAACTAAACAGCCCTCTTCAAGTAATGGGAACTCATTACGATATAATTTCAAGCATTTTTAAAAGCGATACCTAGATAATAGCTATGCAGCTGCGCAAGGAAACTTAATATTGAAGATTATATCTTGCTAGTTTCTCGACAGTGTCTGAATGGATATTCTCGATTGGCGATAAGAAACGATTTATGTATAAAAACTTAAGGAAATTGGTTTTTATAGGCGATGATAGACGACAGTGGTATCTTGGAACAATATTGGTACTGAATCTTTCAATGGTAATATGCAATCTTTATATAAACCTGAAACGGCGAAAGTAGGTATAGTTTGGTGATAACTTTATTTTCGAGCCGTTTGGGTGGTGAAACTCTCAGGTCGTGGGGTCTGAGTACTCATCTCCTTTTTAAGGACTTGTCCAAAAGGTTAGTTGACACTTCCCGTGATTCAATAGCTGGTTTTTACCTTGGTCAGAGGATAAGCATTGCCATCCAACGTGGCGATGCCGGCAGTCTCTTGGGCACATGCCCTGATGGTAGCGATGTGGAGGAATTTTTGTGATGCCTTTTTATGTTAGTTTTTTAGCTTATATGTTATAGGTTATTTTTGATATTATTCGTGTAAATATTGTTTATTTAAACATACTATTATACCAAAAAAAATATATATATTTGGTGACACTTTAAGACTGGTGACACATGGAGCGATTTCATAGCGCGCTTAAACGCGGTTGTAACGTACGAAGCTTCGACTTGAAGCGCGCAAAACGCGACCCACTCAGTAGAATCAAGTCAGCCGCGTATATAAATCACGCGATGCGAACTAGTCTCAGTACTCAGCACAGATAAAGGCGGAGTGCACACAAACGAAGCAATATCGTCTTATTTGTGCATCTAAAGCAGCATAGGTATTTGTCGTTCTCAGTCGCAGTAATTCTTTGAACTATCTCAGTTTTCCGAGGCAGGAAGATTAACATTTTGCTGTTAGTGTTTGGCGCAGAAAATACAAATAGCCTTTGGACATTTAAATTTGTTCTACTCTTTACTAGGATTTGTGTTTAGTTTAGAGCTAGAATTCCAATTATCTATGTTAGAGTTAAACTTTAATTAAGCTTCGGTTCGGGTGCTGAGCGGTTTCTGACTTTGTTACTTTTAGTAATTTATTCGTTATTATAAAGCAATGAATGACAAATGACTATTACTTGTTTTACTGTAAGGATAGAAACGACTATCGCTGAAATATTAACCTTAGAACACGTTACTGATTTAAATATAGTTGAAGAAAGTATACAATAGGTACTGCTATATACACCACGTTTGGCTGAATACGATTTAAGCATGTCCTCTTTTGATAATAACCTATTAAAAAATCATGAGCACGTAGAGGACGAAATTAGGCTACTTTACTTACTCGAAAAAAAAACAACAAATTTCCAGCACTCAAGAGAGCCTAGAAAACCGAGTATGTATACAATTATTATTATTATTGATGCATACGTCCATGAACTATAACACCAAATCGAAAAGCATCAGTCTTCGATCCACTCAAAGAGTAGAAACACAGGATTTCCATTAGGTGCTTACTTAAGTCGACAGCGAAGACATAGGCATGATCGAATTACCTTCTGTCGATGTATACTTACCTTTATGCATTGACGTAAGAATTTCATAGAAAAATCCTTTTTCGTTGCAAAATATTCAATTCTAGACTACTTTCTTTAATGTTTGTACTTACTGTTTTTGATCTTGAAAGATTTCGCCGTTTTATGGTTGTTTCTAAGTTGTTTGAGAATAGTTTGTTCTTTGAGTGTTCATTATAATGTAAATAATTAATTCTAAGTGCATAACTAATGCTTTCGTTTGTTTTAAGTAGTACTTAATTAAGTTATTACTCAATTACGTTATTTATTTTTTTTTTATAATAAAAGAATCTCTGCTTAAACTTACATAGTCTACATTTATCAGTAAAAGGTAAATAATTATTTAGATAAATTTTCGACAACTTCTACAAAAATCATATTTTTATAATCATAACTTGTAAACGGTAGTTATTCCTTTGTTTACAATAAAAACTATGAATAAACGGATAACAGTACACATAATTACACTAAAATTACACCAGGAATATTTTTGGAAGTCAACACAAACAAAACTGAAGTCGTCAGGTAAAGTCTGGTCGCGTGACGGTAATCACGTAACGGAGTGGTGTTATGCTACGGGCGGGTCGAACAAGTCCTGTTATCATATCGTCGATAACACGCCCTTCTGGCAGTAAGTGCGTTTGATATCGACCTGGGTATTCCGATGAAAATATTAGATCTACGTGATGCACCCTAGAACACTATTTTGAGGTGTGACTGTGTAAATCATCAATGTTGACTGACTACAAACGTCAACTTCTTTTATCGGCTCAGTCACAAAACGTCTCTTTCGCAAAATGTCTACTGGTCGTAAAATGTATCTTTCCCATAATGTCGCTTTCGCAGAATGTCACTTTCGCAAAAGAGTCGGTTGCTTTCTCACAATGCCTCTTTCACAGAATGTTTCTTTCTCAAAATATCGCGTTAGTAATTTAGAATAAATTTTGCTAGGTTTAAAAAACAGGTTGTTATTTCCAATTTCTTATTAGTAGTAGTCTATACTACTACTAATACTATTATTAGTAGCAGTATCAATGAATAAATTGAAAAACGTGTAAACATTTATTAAAAAATTGGAAAACACAACCTTTTATTTAAACTTGTCAAAATTTTATTCTAAGTTACTAACGCGATATTTTGCGTAAGAGACATTGTGAGAAAGAGTCATTCTGCGAAAGTGACGTTCTGCGAAAGCGACAAAATGAGAAAGACATTTTACGACCAGTAGACATTTTGTGAAAGAGACGTTTTATCATTTTTAAAACAAAGATTAGAATATAGGTAGCCTATTTAAAAATGTTTAAACTAAGTACTAGTAAGTCTGCCTTTGTACCTTTTGTTGCATAAAGTACCTAAAAATAAATAAAGACAAATAAGAACGCGCGTTTTTTTTTTGGCGTGATATTTTGCAAAACTCGCGTCATCTGAATACAGCTTTATTTTTTTACATTTTTATAATTATTAATTTAAGTATAGAACTAATCAATTTCCATTATTGGTTTCATTCAAGTGTTTTTATTATTTAATACTCTATTAGTACTTATTCTTTAGGTCTTGCGTGTACAAAACTTTCGAATGCAAGTATCGCCATTGTGTTGATGTCAAATGACAGAAAAAGGTTAATGCAATACTAGTAAGCAGGTTGCTAGGTGATAAAATGTATGCACACTTGCGGAATCAATGGTACTGTGTTATATTTGCCATTTAAGGAATAAAAGGAGAATGAAGGTAGTTTACACTCTATGGTGAAGTCAAGTCTAGTGTCAATCAACTGGAATCGATTCTTTACAAATATTAGTAATTCATCAATAATGTATCAAGAATGTCGGACAACTCCACAATTCTAGAAACCCAATATTCAGTCAGCTTATATTGTTATACCTTTCATAAAAAAGGTCAGCCGCATTAACTGCATGCATACCATTGCCATTGAGTGGTCCGGTTGCATGATGACGTCATCCGATAGGCAGCCTGTCACAGAAGCCATACACAGACCACAGAGCGGGCAATAGCGACCGCTACTATAAACTTTGCTCTCCATTGCCACTTCAGTTTGAAACCTCGTCATAATTATGCGAAGGGAATTAGCAATGGGTAGTGTGTATTGGACAACGTACAGTTTATGTTGTAGAAATTGTCAGTGGTTGAGGTGAGAGCAAGGAGCATAAATTAAGGCTAATGAATGGCTTATTGTGTGAGGGACAGGAAATTATTATTGGTGGGAGGACGCTCGTGTTACTCCGAGGGTCATACTTGACTGAGTGCTTACGAAGCGTATGTTGCCTTATTTTATTTTTAAAAGCAACAAATTATGTAGAAAAGAATAACATGACGCCTACATTCAGTAAGCAATTAATAAATAATAATTACATAATTATGTACATACATAACCAGTTTACAGTAATGTCTTCTTTCTTTTTACTCTTTAATTATTTTGCCAGTTAAGGGAAACCTGATTGACTGATTTTTTTAAACCCACGAGTTTGTCTGAGCAACCGGCAACCCGATGCTTGATGACCAGGTGTGCGCCACTTTTAGACTTCCTTGACTAAGTATTCAAAAGTGACCGCAAATGGTTTGAATTAAATGATTTAAGTATGAGTTTAAAATTTGCAAAAACTTTTTATTTTTAAATGCACAATAATGTGGTTTTCCCCGATGTGCGGTGGACGGTGGTATGGGCACGTTTCTAAAAATGTTTATAATAATTGAACATATTTGGCTCACACAAAAATGCAGGCCCCTAAAATTGTTCTTAGTCATCCTACGGGTTCCAATAAAAATAACTAAGGCGACGTTCATACTACGACTCATGCATCGATGAGTCCGGCAAAAGAGGCTGGCCGCAAGTTTATACATTTTTTTTTCTACCATTTTAGTCTACTGTCATTAGAACTGAACAAGCATGCAAAATTTCAAAGTCGAAAGTTAAAAGGAATTGGTTCAAATTAGACGTGCAAGATTTGATCTAAATATGAAGTTAAATAAAAACTAAAAAAATCACGCTCGGTGGCAGCGTAGTAGGTACTATCCCTCCTGCAATGCTTTTCGGAACTTCGGCACTCATATTGGCGTATAAAAATTTCACTGAGTAATGTAATGACTAATGAACTTAAAATATTTCAATCGAATCGAATTTCAGTTTTTACAATACCAGTTCATTGAATTAGGTACAGTTCATACTTCAGATAGTTGTACTTGCAGTCCGTTGGGGCTGCCATTGTTCTCAGTATGGCTTTAGTAACTCTATGCTTAAGCCTGGTACATAATAAGTAGCTGGAACTGGGACCTACTTGGTCATAACCTTGTTTGTTTGTGCTTTCAGCTCCGACGATCTACTTTATGAATGGAAACTGTTGAACGAATTTTTTTTTAATCTGTGCTGGTCGCTTTTCGACGGTTAAGCTTAATTTTAAAATAAAATATACCTAATTATTATTGAATGCAATGATTTCAAAAGGAAGGATACGCCCATTAGAACATTTTAAACAAACGTTCATGGAACAAGCAAAAGTAGCGACATCTGTCAAAACTCATACAATGTCGACTGAGTCGCGTTGCCCGTTGGTCACTCATTTTTAGGGCCAACGCGCTGGTGCCATTTGGTCGTACGGTTGGCCTGGTCCCTTTATAGTCTATGCCTGGTCCTTACGCAGTAATATGTATGTATTTGAATTTGTTAACCCTATATCATAAAGTCGTATTAACTTCCAATTAAATTACGACATTTAATGAAACAGTGATATTTATGCAATTTAAAACTATTTTACTAAATGTAGTCTAGCTGATGCCTGCGTCTTCGTCCACATGATAGTCGCTTATCAGCGGGGTTTTGATTTTTTTTCGCGGAATCCAATTAAAAAGTAAAAGTAGCTTAAGTTGCTCCTTATAACATCAGCTATCTGCCAGTAAAGCCATTTGAGAGATTAGCGGGAACAAACAGAAAGACCGAGAGACAACCTTTATAAACATAGTTTTTTTTGTTATAGGTAAGTACCGTATGTACCTACTTTCATATGCATTTAATAAAAAGCTGTTATTTTGACACTTCAATTTTATTTATTTGTATAGAGTATAGATAACCAAAAATCAACGACGCCGGACACGCATTCGCCTATAATAAAAAAAATTACTGACTATCAAGACACCCCGTGCTACCCTTCGTGTGACGCTATACTCTGTTCACAATAATACACAAACCTCTTTTACAGTCCCTTCAACCGATTTTGACTTCTATTCCGTAGGCAAGGATGACATTAGAGGCAAAAAAGTGGTTACAATAACAACTGTTTACTGCAGCTGCCATTTGTCATGCCACCAACGCAATATAAGTCAAAATCGGTTGAACGGACTGTAAAAAAAGTTTGTGTATATGTCTAATCTTATTGAGAACGAAGTATAGGTAACCAACCCAAAACACCTAAAGATCACCTGAAGGTGATTTCATAAACACTAAACCATAACAGCCGTCTAAAACCTTTCTATGCATAAATACATGGGCATCTAGGTCATACGAAGGGGACTTTCATAGTCCAGACAATTCTAACTAACAATAGATCGACTATGTACCTCTATGTACTGGTCACGATCGCCTTTCACTAAGACAAATGACTTTATATATCGATTTCCTCTACGATCTTAACTAATGGTTGACCTTTAATAATATTTTGTTAAATAATAACGTCCCTTTCTCAGAACTTGCTGGTTAAACATGAGTTTGATTAAAATCGGCCCTTCGACGTTGATGTTGAGAAGTCAATTTCTTAACTTATAATAAATTTTATAATAATAAATTTTATAATAAATAAATATTTTTTTATTGCATGAAAATTACACAGAATTTAACATTGGCCCCAAACTAGGCAAGCCTGTATCTTGGGTACCAAAAATGGTACCCAAGATACAGGCTTGTAGTGGTACTAAGTAACAACTTTAATGGACATTGTTTTGTTTGAAGTACACATTATCTACCTATTGTGTACGTGTGTGTTCTGTGTTATCAATATGTTATCAATTAATTACTTACTTGACAACAAGTTTTTAATGATATAATATTATTATAAATGTGGTCAAAGACAATAATTTTCTAGTACCTATGTCCTATCTTTGTAAAGATATATAAATTTACCTATTTGGTGAAATTGAAGAATCCTTAATTAACTTTTAAATTATTTTAACCGTGACAAGACTGAAAAAATGCGATTGTAAACCGGTTTTGCGGATCAACCACCTGTCGAAAATACCGGATTCTTTACATGAGTTATAAAACTCCGTCATCCATCGTGCATTATATGACGTCATGGTATTTTTTAATACTATTTCACCACTTCCTTGTAATGTCATGATTCATTCGTCACACTTTAGAAGATACCATTTATTCATACATAAAGAGAAGAAGAAGTACGCCAAAAAAAGATGGATGGGTTGTGTGATGAATGATATGAAAGAAAACTGGCCAAGTGCAATTCGGACTCGCGCACGAAGAGTTCAGTACCATTATCTATACAACATTCATTAGACACCAAGCAAAAAAATCACGTTAGTTGTATGAGGGAGCCCCCTTAATTATTTATTTTATAATGTGTTTAGTTTTTTTTTATAATGTGTGTAATTTGTTGTCATAGCGGCAACAGAAATACCTACATCATCTGTGAAAATTTCAACTGTCTAGCTATCACGGTTCATGAGATACAGCCTGGTGACAGACAGACAGACAGACGGACAGAGGAGTCTTGGTATTAGGGTCCCGTTTTTACCCTTTGGGTACGGAACCCTAAAAAGGAGTTAATGATAGCATGACGGTTGATAGGACGGAACTAAAGAAGCAATACGTGTTGCGCCGACCCCAAGTAACATGGCAAGGGCTGGAAGAAGATGATGAGGTACCTATTTAGCGGTTAACAAAAACAGGTAATAGATACCTAGGTCTGCCAAACTCAAAATAAACTTTCTGATATGGCTGATTGGCTGAGCAATTTTCTTTAAACGCCCTATTCGCTCTCTGCACAACCGGTTCAAACTAACTTATCACCTCAGACCAATAAAGCATTTTTTTTGTCTAGCATGTTGGTAGACATGATATGTAGGTACTAGCCCTAAATGCTACCTGGGTTTACAGCTATAGCGATATTTTTTTATCTACTTTACATTACTACTGTGTAGGCAGGTACTACCTAATAATACATGTTTAGGCTGCCCGCCCACTTCAGACTTGTTGTAGGACCGATTATCGGATCGGTCGATTATTTCATAGTTTCGTGAGACTGACTTTTTGTGGGACATCTACGTTGGTATATTGGAGATCTTAAGTTCCATTTCTCTCCGACAAAACATCGGTCACCGATTGTCTGACGTGGGCGAAGACCCTTAAGGATAAGGAATAGGTTACATAATAAATAAAATGCCTAGTAGGTAGTGGGTAACTTACGTAGGTAGGCACGTACCGTCTGTGTTAGGTTAAGGTACCTATTTAGCCTTTTCTCCCACAGCCTACAGCCCCTACAGGGCTTGAACGTAGGTCCTACCTAGGGCTGCCATCCGTCCGGGTTTCCCCGGATTTGTCCTAGTTTAGAGGGCGTCCGGGGAGCGTCCGGGCGGGGCTGGCAAAAAGTGTCCGGGTGAAACCCGGACACTTTTAGTGTCAGGGGATTCCCAATTAATTAAAAGATAAGCGATAAATCTAAACAAATCTTAGTTAAAAATTCATTCGTAATTGCTGAACTCAAAAGTGATCTAATCAATGTTGCTTTCATAAGTGTATCTACCGATGCTAGTAATCACGGCAGCACAAAATTATTCCCCATCATCATTCAGTATTTTAATATGCAAAAAAAAACGGGATCACATCGAAGCTCCTTGAAATCGAATCTACAGAAAATGAGACATCTGATACAATTGTTGACATTATTTTGAAGCAACTTCGGGGGCATGATCTACTATCGAAATGTATAGCGTTTTCTGGCGAAAACTGCAACACAAACTTCGGCGGGTGCAGTCGATCAGGGACAAATAATGTCTTTTACAAGCTGAAAGATAAACTGAATCCAAACATGGTTGGCATAGGATGTTCTGCATATATAATTCACAACGCTGTGCACCAAGGATGCGATCTACTTCCTATTGACGTAGAGACGATGATTTTAAAAATCTATAATTTTTTCTCAATTTACACAGTTCGCACAGAAGCTCTGAAGGAATTCTGTGCAGCCGCGGAATCGGAATACAAGCAACTGTTATTCCACTCAAAAACGCGATGGCTAAGCCTTTTTCCTGCAATTGAGCGGTTTTTAAAAATGTATGATCCATTAAAAAGTTATTTTGGAAGCTTGAATAGACGACCAGTTTTAATTAAAAACTTTTTCGAAGATCCACTATCAGAAGCATATCTGTTTCTCATTCACTCAGTGATGTACGTTTTCCACGGAAAGATCGAAAAATTGGAAAAAAGTGATAACACAGTTATTGAAACTAGAAACATATTGGCGTCTTTGAATACGACGTTAGAAGAGAGAATAAAAGAAAACTTTGTGCCCATTAAGGTTCAAAGTATTTTGAACAAACAAGACGAAAACACGAAAATTGATTTCAAAACACACTGTATACATTTTTACAGAGAAATGAAATCCTACATAGAAAAGTGGGAAAAACCAATGCAAGATTTTGACAAATTCGACTGGATGATTTTGCCAAACATCAGTGAAAGTACTCCATGGTCTGATGTTGAAAAAACAGTTATTTTCCTCAAGGATATTAATATAGAAATCGATGACACGAAGTTAATTGACGAATGGGTAAATTTAAAAGCTTTTAGCTTGAGCCTTAGTGACGGAGATAAACTGTTAAGCGCAAACCAGCTATGGCTGAATTTTTTTAAAACGCCTAATGCCTATCATTTATATTCTGAACTTCTTAAAATTGCACAATATTATTTTTGTATACCAGCTCACAATGCGAACGTAGAGAGTCTTTGAGAGAGAAGGAGAGAAACTCGCTAAACACACACACGGTTTCTTCTCTGATCAAAATTAAATATAATTTTAAGGACCTAAGTTGCTCCGACTTTTACAAATTCTTGTTGGAAAAGAAAGATATTTTAAAGAAAATTGGAAAGTCTAAAAATTCCAAAATATGTAAAAAAAAATTTTTTTTTTATTTTTTTTTGTGTTGATTTTGATCTCGTTGTAATTTTAACTTGTTACTAATTTTTAATTTAGAATTTATGAATACCTTAGGGTTTGGATAGGTACTTAACCTACCCAACGCAACTACATATATGACATAAAATTTATTGAGACATATGTATGTAGTTTATTTGTTATTTAAAAAACCAAAAATTATAATTATACATATATTTTTTAATTACCTCCGTTTTGAAAGATCTGCAACTTCTAAAACAGAAATTTAAATCTATTGGTCTGGACCTAAACCCTTCTAAATGTGAAATATACTTTCCTGACATTTTTGACCGACAATCGACCCTACAGAAATTTAATGCAATAGCCCCAGACATCAAAATTTTAGACAAAAGTTCTCTACACCTCCTAGGTTCTCCTATTTTGGAAGACAGTTTTTCACTTTTTATTGAGGAAAAAATTAAACATTTTAATGACATTTCGGATAGACTTTCCAAAATTAATCTACATTCCGCTTTTACGCTCATTAGATATTGTTGTTTTGGTCCAAATTTTATGTACTACCTCCGCTCTTCACCTTTGTGGAAGCAGCCACACCTCTTGGACAAAATTGATCAAATTATTAAAAATACTTTAACATCGATTTTGAATGTGGCCCTGGATGACCGAGCGTGGCTACAAGCCACCCTGCCCATTCGTTTTGGTGGTCTCGGCGTCCGTAAAATTTCCAGTGTCAGTTTACCGGCTTTCCTGTCCTCCGCCCACAGCACTGAAAAGTTAACCAAAAAAATTTTATCTCCATCACTGGTTGACTTTGAAGTGCCGTGCTTGACTGATGCGATGAACGCCTGGAAAGTGGCTTGCCCGGATACAGATCGACCCGTGAACCCATCTTCCCAGAGACAGTGGGATGAGCCGCTCTGCAGGTTGGTACGGAATAATCTAATTCATACGTCCACCAATTCTGCTGAGCGTGCCCGCCTACTGGCTGTGGGTGAGTGGGAGTCGGGCCTCTGGCTTCAGGCACTTCCATCACCCAACATCGGTACTATGCTGTGTGATAATACCTTCCGACTCGCTACATGCCTGCGTCTGGGCGCTCCATGCGGGGCTCCACATCGCTGTCAGTGTGGTGAAGCAGTCGACTGCCTCGGACATCATGGCCTATCCTGCAGTAGGAGCGCAGGCCGAATGGCACGGCACGCCAGCATCAATGACATCCTCCGTCGTGCTCTTGCCACCGCCGGGGTGCCTGCTATTTTAGAACCCAATGGGTTGGCACGTGACGATGGGAAGAGACCAGATGGGATGACCATAATGCCTTGGAAGTTGGGTAGGCCTTTGGTGTGGGACGCAACATGTGTCGACACCCTTGCGCCATCTCATCTTCCCAGCACAACGGGTTGTGCTGGGGCGGCTGCTGCAGGTGCCGAAAACCTCAAACGGCGCAAATATAATAACCTTCTTGGAAGCTATATATTTGAGCCGTTTGGGGTGGAAACTCTAGGGCCATGGGGTCCGAGTGCCCATATTGTTTTTCGTGACATCGCCAAGCGGCTAGTCGACTCCTCACGTGACCCGAAGGCAGGTCTATTCTTAGGTCAAAGAATCAGCATTGCCATACAACGTGGCAATGCTGCCAGCCTGTTGGGCACGTGTCCCGTTGACAGCGATGTGGACGAGTTTTTTGATGCCCTTTGAGCTCCCTGCCTTTTTCTTAGAATTGTAAATAATTTTATTATTTTTATTTTTATGATTTGTATATAGTGAATAAGCCATTGTTAAATAACATATATTAAAAAATTACATTAAATAAATGATTACCTCATAAATAGAAGAGTGTAAAATGTTGACTATTTTATTTGTTAAACAGTAGTTTAAGTTGATTGTGTCAAACATTGTTAAATAACTCGCAAACAAGCTGTTTATATGAATACATTTTATTTTTATTTTTATTGTTTTTTTTTTTTCTGGGATGTCCGGGATAAATACTGAATTTCATCCAAATGTCCGGGGTTTTTGAAGTGTTTGTCCGGGGTCGGCAATTTAGGTGATGGCAGCCCTAGTCCTACCTGCCTACCCATTTGTGTTAACTGTTAAGACTTATTAGTTAGCAAGAAGGTTTGACAGAGGAGCCGGTTATCATGATATATAGGTAGCTCCAGTACAGATACAGTACTTACCTTATCATTATAGGTAGGTAGGTATACATGTGTAGGAACCTAATTATGAAAGCTGGTGTGTATTTTAAAGCTTAGGACATTTCATTTAGCCTACAAATCAGATTTTAAAATAGACTGGAATAGCACAGATTTGTTTGGTGGTAGGACCGACTTAATTACACCATCTTTCCATTGGTAATGTCTCAAAAACAATTAGGTACCTATTTGGAGTTTAGCATAGCCAGATTTTTTCGGATAGTGTATTTATAATAATAATGTTAATTTGTTGGTACTACTACTACTTACTTACGCCTTTAAGTTATAATTTACCTACCTTACCTTACTTTAATAGACTTTTGCAAAAAATAGTGACCGGCGACAGACAAATTGACAGTTGAGATAGGTACCTATACCTACTCCTACCTACCTACTTAGGCTTAAAAACACGTGTTCGAAAAAAACTAGTAGGTAGGTTCTACCAAACTTACACATTTTATGTAGGTAGGTAGGTACTAGATAGGGTTTCCCAACATAATAGTCATTTATTTATGTACCAGGAACTTGCCCATATTTATGTTGCCTGGGTACAATAAAATTGCCTGGGTAGGTACAGGTAGGTATAGAACCTACATAATTATGGGGCATAAGAGCATAACATAAAGTGTCTAAGTAAGGAGGTACCTATGTGGTTTTACCACAGACACAGTCGTCATCTTAACCACTAAGTTTTTGCTTAGTTATTTACTTGCTGTAGTTATTTACTTATTTATTTAAATCATGTAAGACAACGTGTTAGTTTCCTCAGTTAAGTATATGTGGCTTCTTATAATAATAATTCATCATGTACCTACTTATTATTATTATTTATTAAGTATCTATCCAAGTTTAACAGGTAAGAATTTATTGATAGGTGTGGCGCGCCGGTCTTATCGTAAAATTCCGTTATCAAAGCGCTTGTCATAACCAGTCATTTAACTTAGTCATTCGATTTTACTTGGAAATAGGAAACAAACACTTCATTCATAGTGTGCACTTCTCTGTAAGTAGGTGCACTATCAATTGTGAATATTCCAAAAAATGCTAACCTAACCTAACCTATAAGTACCACAGAATTCCTAATAGTAAGTACTACGTGTATAATGTATGCTTAAAAACTTCCTTGAAATTGTAAGAAAAGAGTATTTACTACGTATTCTAACATGTTCATGACGTCATTTAGACTTTTATTTTAAAAATTCAAAAGACGTTCCAAGAAAAGAACAAAAGCCAATAGAACAAAGCACCACGACAAACGTAGGGCTGCGTGTGCACAGGTAAGAAAGCAGTTTTTACCTTTTGTGTATTGCGCCGACGCCACCGCTAGCGAATAGAGCAACACCGCGAGGATGCCTTTCTCACTCCCGCGCAGGAACATGATGACTTGAGTAATTCAACTTTTTCGTATTACAACTCCAAGCACGTCACTATAGTAAAAACTTGTCACAATCTCCTACAACGCTCTCACGAAGTCCTATTAAAACACATAACACGCACACTATCACAGATTTCAAACGCACATCCATTTGAAAAATGTTCGTTTATCCGATAAGGTAACCGCTCAGACGTGGGACGAGGCATGCAGGTAAAACGAGTAAGCCTATTAAGTTTCAATGACTTAAAACTACTTATTTATAACGTTTTACATGGACTGATCACAATTAAACGCGTTCGACACGGTAGTTGTGCACAATGTAGAATTTGGAAACTTCACATATTTTCGTAAAACAATTTCGAAGTTCGGAGCGATAACGATGCGTACGCGGGACACGACCACCCGGCGCATCGTACGCGACTCAACTGGCGTGAAGTGAGTGAACAATCAACAAGTTGCGATCGCGCGGGCCGTTGTTCGGAGCATGCGCTATCCGCGCCTATGTTCATACTTGACAGGCACAAACAATGTTGACAGCGTCGCCCCCTGCCGTCCGCGCGCTTTGTCACCCCGCCTTGCTTCGTCCGTCGTCGACGCCCGCGCGCTGGCCGGCCGGCAAAACTCACCAACTGGTTCTTTTCGCGCAAAAACGAGAAGACAGAATCTCTCCTTGGTCCAAACCTGTTTCACAAGCCACATTCGATCCAGGTACAGAAATAAAATACCCGTCTATTCATGTTAGAAGTATCTTAGCTAGGCAGTTTATTGTACCTACATCCATTCTAATAGCAGTCAACAAAACAATTCTGATATTCAACTAACTTAGTATCTTGATCTTCACAGTTGCTGCTCGTCTGCTGCGCTTGCTCATTATCTTGATACTGAAACAATGGATGAATGCTCCAATTATTTAGAGTTGAATGAATAGAATGTAGTAGATAAAGGTGTTACGAGAATTCTAGGGTAATTAAATCCTTAGGTATCTGTCTTATTGCCTTATCGGTCTGGCAAAATACTAAAATATAATATGTTGTATTTTCTGTGACTTAAGTATGATAATCTATTGTTTATATTTTAATTACGACTTATTGTGATTTAAAATTTAATATTGATTAACTTTACTGAACCGTACCTATTACTATCGTACATACCTACATGCTTTTTTTAAAATATCTTTGGTCTATCGCCTAAACGGTGGTTTGACGTTGAACTAACGACCTCTCGGAGCTAACTCCACGCTATAACCTCGAAGATAAAGGCGTTTCGTTATTTGTCTTGGTGTCTGGTGACCAGGGGCGTACCAACCGAAAGTGGCGCCTAGGGCACGCATCATTAGTTGCGCCCCACCAGATACAATAATCGCACCTTCCTGGTCTTCTTGGACGCAAACATATAGATGATGTTTTCGAAATTTGTTTTATCCGTCTCTTCTCGCTCACTGAGCAAATCCAGGTCGCCTAATCTTTCTTGATCTTTCTAAAAGTATTTAGTATAAGTACTACCGTACTAAAAGATCGCTCACAACTTGCATGGATGGATACTGCAATAGGGTATTTTTCTCTATACGAGAAAAAATCTATAAATATGTTATTGAGACAGTTTAGGCATAAAGAAGTCGGAAAATGTAAGTTTCAGTTCATAAAATAACAAAACAAATTTTTAAATTCAATTCAAAGTTTTCAATATTTTTAATCTGTTATTAAACACCGTGAAATAGTAGCGGCCAAGAAGCTTATAGATAAAAGTGGAGGCAACACTCTAAATACCTAAGTGAAGCCAACTGTGGGCAGACGCTCTCTTTCTGAATGCATACATATGATAAAGAAAACTCATATCACTGTCTCGTTCTTATGTATGCATTCAGAAAGAGAGCATCAGCCCACAGTTGGTTTCAAGATTTTGTTCTAAGTGTTGGCTCCATTTATACCTATATCTTCATGGTAGCGGCCATGTTATTACGCCATACGGCTGTGTAAACAAAAAATTGTCAACTGTGAGTCAACCGATTTTCCTAATATAGGCTTTGTATTTTTATTATTTTCGTAACCAACGTAATTTTTTCATTATTACACCTATTACAAAATATGCTTTTAATTATTTTTAAATGATATACAATTATCATATTTAATATGAGCTCATTTGATACAAAACGAACTGACGTCATTTACGCTGAGCAATATGGCGTCCAGTAAGAGGCGTTTTCGTCAAACTACGCGCAAAATTTGAAAATTTAAAAATTAGATGCATTTTTATGGCACTTATCGATTGAATAAAAATTTTGTGTTTTTTTTTGGTGGCATATTAGCACTACAGAATTTCATTGAGACACTTTTCAAAAATGGGTGTAATACCCTATTCTAAACAACCAGATTTTGAATACAAATGCGCAGATTTGGAAATACGATTTCATCCCCGGGTACTACACCCATTTTTAAAAAGCGTCTCATTGAAATTCTATAGTGCTAATATGCCACCAAAAAAAAACACAAAATTTTTATTCAATCGATAAGTGCCATAAATATGCATCTAATTTTTTTTTCCAAATTTCGCGCGTAGTTCGACAAAAACGCCTTTTACTGGACGCCATATTGCTCAGCGTAAATGACGTCAGTTCGTTTTGTATCAAATGAGCTCATATTAAATAAGTTAATTGTATATAATTTCAAAATAATTAAAAGCATATTTTGTAATAGGTGTAATAATGAAAAAATTACGTTGGTTTCGAAACTAATAAAAGTACAAAGCCTATATTACGCCAATCGGTTGACTGACTATTGACCATTTTTTGTTTACACAGCCGTACGGCGTAATGAACATGGCCGCTACTATTTCACGGTGTTTTATAACAGATTAAAAATACTGAAAACTTTAAATTGAATTTAAAAAATTGTTTTGTTATTTTATGAACTAAAACTTATATTTTCCGACTGCTTTAGGCCTAAACTGTCTCAATAACATATTTATAGATTTTTTCTCGTATAGAGTAAAATACCCTATTTAATTCAAGTAGTTCTTCTGATTTCTTCAGGTTGACGTTTTTTCTTGTAGATATTAGCATTTGAACATCCGATATTTCTTCGTATAACTCCTCCGTTAACATCGCAACTATAGAAATCTCCAAATTATTTTCATTTATTTTTTAACCGTCGCAGCCGTAGGTAACACAGAGTTGCAACATATAAAACCAGAATACTCAGAAGTTCTAATCAAATACAAAAAATTAATTGCATCACAGTGGAAGGAGTATTTTGACATTGTTTCTCGCGATGATGGGATATGGTACCGTACAATACAAAGTGAGCCTCCTCATATACCATGGAGTGCCAATGTGAAGCTAAATCGTAAGCAAATTGTAATTCCTCATAGGTTGCGTTCCGGACACATGTTCGTTAATAATTTCAATTTCTCTGTGAATGTTGTTGAAGATTTGAAAGTATCACTTTTTGATGGAGTGTGTCCGGAGGAACACCACTCATTGGGAGTGGTGCCTTCCCAGCTCGCTCTGCGCTTATTCGTGAAGCGCGGGAATCGTAAACGTGATTGTTTGATATGAAATAATAAAGTAAAAATAACAGTTAATTAATGGTTTATTGACCTGTATTTAGATTTTTAAATTTAATAATTGGTTATTTCTGCGCCCCCCTTCGAAAGGCGCCCGGGGCACGTGCCCTACTTGCCCCACCCTTGTTACGCCTCTGCTGGTGACGGCTACCAAGAACAAACACAAATTACAAAAAAGGCGTTAAGTTTATTTTTTAATTGTCAAAGAGGCTTGCGTTTGACCGCAATTCAGTGATGGTGCGGCCTAAGTTGGAACACGCTTGCCTAGGATGGAAAGTAGTGTGTTTATTAGTGAAATGACCTTGTTGTAGGTACTTCTAAAATACTTTATAGATTTTGATGAGGTTTTCCCTACCACTACCTACTTATGAAGAGAAATTAATAAAATTTAGATAGTTATTAATTATCCGACTATGAATGTTAAATTCTTTCTTTTAATCAATATTTTATTTTCATTTTTAATCTAAATTATTGTATGTTTAACTTTGTTTCCAATAATATATATCCATTAGTAATTGCTGCTATCATACATTTGTATTTTATTTAATCCGAGTCTTTTTAGAAACTAATAGTCTTGTAATTGATTTTTAATTTATTCAAGTTTAAAAAGAAAAACGTTCTAAGCTGTGGTTTATGTGGTTACTTGTAATTGTGTGTCAATTTTAGATAATGTAAATTCTACAAGTATATATTTTGAAGAAGATAATTTTAATGTGTTTGTCGTTGGCTATCTACAAATAAATAAGTACCCTGCTAGTCGATAAAAAAAAAACCTCGACAAGTAAGTACTTACATCATAATTCTCGCCATAAATATTAACTTCTAATGGATGCCTCGTCCTAGTCCTGAACCCAGGCCCACAGTTGCCTTCATCCAGGGTACACGGAGACCAGGCAGCCCATTCACTGATGGAGCACCTTCCATCACCTCCTGGATCCTGCTTCACTTCTCCTAGCATTGGCTCTTCAGCTTCCCTGGAAGATAAACAAAACAAGATCTTGTGATGGAATTTTAACTGGAGAAAGAAATTTCTCAATTATTACTAATCTATTAATAATCTTGAAATACATACAAATAAATAAAATTGATGTGTGTGTTTGTAATGTCAAAATATTTTTTTTTACTAAAATGCATATGAAAGTTTATATATACGGTATATCCACGGATATCTACGTGTATACCTATCTATATATAAAAAAATATATATATTATGTGGGGAGTTGGGGACATTTCACATGGCCATCTGACCCCAAACTAGGGAGACCCTGTACTATGGGCACAGAATACTTAATAGTAGTGTCAGACAGCTGATATACATACACAAATACATTTTAAATACATACTTATATAGAAAGATAAATCAATTTTTAAAAATTTTTTCGACTGTCTGTGTGTTTGTACCTGCAATAGCCGACTTTGAAACCGCTGGATCGATTTTGACGGGACTTTTACTGCCAGACAGCTGATGTTATAAGGAGTAACTTAGGCTACTTTCCGGGTTCCGCGAAATACAATTAAAACCCCGCTGATAACCAACTATCACGGACGCAGTCGCGGGCAACAGCCAGTAGAAAATTCTTATCAAACAAATACGAGATAGGTTGACTACAGAAGAATTAAATGAAATTTTAGTTAGGTAATACTTTTATAATTATGTGCTAGCATTGCGTCCCTATTTTGTACCTACTCTTGCATATATGCCTTGTGGTAAAATATGGCTGCTGCTCATTAGGTATAATATTTGTCACCATGTTTTGTAAAATATCTTAATTAACATTACAACGGCAACTATAATGGACATTACATTACGGTTTCTGGGCTACGAGTACACACATTCGAACATTGAACACCGAAGTTTGAATATCGAACATTGAATATCGAACATTTAATATCGAAAATT
The DNA here is from genome assembly GCA_947361185.1 of Charanyca ferruginea. NCBI lineage: Eukaryota > Metazoa > Arthropoda > Insecta > Lepidoptera > Noctuidae > Charanyca > Charanyca ferruginea. The sequence continues at coordinate 13,073,679 of OX376077.1, read as the reverse complement.
GAACATTAAAACGCTACAACTTTGTTAGCACAGCGAACATGAAACATCAGTTCGTCGAAAATATTCGTAGCGATCCAATTAGTACATGTCGCATGGTCGCTGTTCGAAGAACTTTAATAAACGTTACGTAGGTAACAAAATGGAACTTTTGGCTACTTCACTATCGACCCGAACGGCGGAACCATGGCTACTGAGACAGAGTACTGTACATGGCGGTTGTGGTCTAACTCGTATCGAACTATGTTTGTGTCCGTTTTCACAATTTGCTTTCATGCGTATGGATGGACCATTATCTGTCTAGCTTTTTCTTAACTAAGTATGTTGGGTTCAGTTTCCAGTCTAACCTGATACAGTTGAATACTAGTGTTTTTCATGGAGAGACTGCCTATCTGGTCTCCACAACCCAGCTATATAACACAATATCCCTTGGTAAGACTGGTTGTCAGATTTTCCGGCTTCTGACTACCCATATCGACTGTTAAAGATCCGTGAATGACAGCCGGCACCAAGGGCTTTACATACTTTCCATGCATAAGCTTTAACTTTTTTATTGGTCTGAGTGCATAAGAAACAAAACTTTGTATTTTTTTTAGAAACGTTGCCTCACACCGTTAATTTCTCCTCGTGGGTGCCTTTACAAACATGTAGACTCACATACAAAAACAGCCAGACCCGGAACAGCTGTCTGTAGGCCATACAAATATTTGTACTGCGCAGGAACCGAACTTATCGAACCCGCGACATGCAGCGGAAGAGTCAATCGCTCAACCATTGCGCCAACCGTGTCGTCAATTTGATGTTTGTGTACAAGTTGTAGGTGTTCGTACATGTCTAGGGTTGCCATTCGTCCCGATATATCGGGACTGTCACCGTCATTGGGGCCTAGGTCCCGACAAAGCACTATTATGTCCCGTTTTTCGCGCGGTCACGGCATTGCAAATACACGCGCCTAATTCTACTCGGTCAAACCTAAAATAATTTCTGTTTTTTTTTAAGTCCGATCAATGAAATTTACTTCCTATTTCTACAATCAAATTTGAATTTGTTTCACAAAAATATTAAAAGCGTCGAGAACAAAGTGTCAATAATCGAAATACATCATATAATATTAGGTACAGCACACACATTTTTAAAAACTAAAATTTCAATGTAGGTATCAGATATTTTTCTTTTTGCGTCTCGACATGAGGCTTGCCAAATATGGCAACCCTATACATGTCACATGTGTACCCGGTTTAAGACTTGTCTTGTCTTTAATATTTGTATGTTTCAGTCTATAGATTACTACAGCCTATAGACTACCAAATGATTTTCGGTTATTTTGATCACACTGTCAGTCGGGAACCAGATAACCTTGAAAAGTTGATGGTGATGGGCAAGGTAGATGCAAAAAGACCTTGCGGACGGTCACCTACCCGCTAGACCAAGTAACTGCCCTCACAGGACTCTCTGTTACGACCGCCCCGAGAGAAGCAGCCTAGAGAACTAAACAAAGTGAAACAGCGTCATATCTAACGCCACGAAGGCCTTTCAGGGACACGACCTTTGGTAATGAAGAATACGACTACGAAGAGGAGGAGAGACAGACTACAGTTACTGTTCTAAGAAAGGGGTCTGGGTGATTTTTACTCAACTACGGCCAAAGCAGGGTTACGATTTTAACATATGCGATGGTCATAAACCACGTAACTTAAAATCAAATTAAAGTAATTATTATCATGTTTGGTACTTAGTTGGTGCTGGTGGAAAATTCTTGATAAGTACATAAAGGATTCCGTTCATTCGCCCTTCCTATGCCGTGTGGTACCGGCCGCGAATAGCATCACCCATTTTTTCTTCTAAGGCGACAGAGGGATATTGACCAGAGGATGGGCAGCAGCGTCCTTCTGAGTACCAAAAAACTTACTGCGATCGCCAACATGTATCAGCCAAGCATGGTGATTACGGCTGAACCCCCCTCGGGGGAGACCTATGCCCAGCAGTGGGCGTCTCAAGGTTGACATGGTAGTGGTGGGCCGTTCCTATGCTTATTGACATCTGGATCAAATCAGCTGTTGTTACCTAAGCGAGAATTCCACCCTCGTTTTACTTCTTATCGTGTCGATAGCGGTCCATATTCCATAAGCCCGGAACTTAGCCACAACTTTGGCGCCGTCAGTATTGTCAATATAAGTTTCTGAAGCGAGAATGTATTAGGGTTCTCAGAACACGATATTGACACGCAAAACATGCTTCAAGCGAATATCGGGTCCTCGGATCATGGTAGCAGGAGGAACCTTGGGGTTTTAGTCTAAGAGTCCGACATCATGACCTAACCCTGTGTTCTCCCCAGACGGAGGGTAATCATGTGGATTTCTTTGCAAAAAAAAGGACTCATAATGGACGATGGAGACATGGCGACGGCAATCAAAGATAAAGTTGTGGTGACCGCCAGAGTGGCCTATGTTTCCCAGACACGATTTAAAATGGTTTATGTCTGGAAAGGGGGTGTGTAATATATAGCATAATGACAGATAATATAATATCATTTGAAATAACGTTCACATGATATAATTTTCAAATGCTATAAAACAAATAACCTAATTTCATGTGATCTAATGTTATATTTCATATAAACTTCTTTTGCTCTAATAACATTTAGTATAACGTTAATTTCATATAATTTTCAATTTGTATAATGCTCTTTTCTATAACGGATCGGTTGACCTAATTTTCATATTTACTAATTTTCAGCAAAAATTCTGTAATGAATAAGTAAATTCCAGGAAACATCATACTGTTATAACCTCATCTAACTCAAATGATTCACTAACACTAGATATTATACTAATTGAATATTAATTCAAATGTGCATGATAGAAAATGTTAATTATACTATATAAAATTAGGTAAAATGAAATTATATCTATAATTCAATATATCATTTCATCGTTATATCAAAAAAAGTATATTAAATGAAATTAAGTCATGTGATCATTAGAACTTTTGTTATTATTTCAAACATTGCACACCCCTGGAAAGGATAGGCCACTCTGGCGCTCGCCGCCTCATTATATAAAAATGTATAATGAATTCTTTTCATAATAATTTTATGTAATTCAATTAATGCAATGTATCTGATTTAATTCAAATTTCTTGGGAACCGATCACTTTTCCGAATCATTTTTGTCCGAATTTCATTTTACCGAAAACTATTGACCGACGTCTTTTTTGCTATATATGCATTATTTGACATATTTTTAGATCATCGAAGTATCATGTGTCATAGGTATTATTTTACCGAACTATATTCCTCCGATTTACAAAATAACTTTTTCCTATTGGCCAAAGCCTCCTTTGACCTTTTTTTATTTGCCAAATGATTAATTTGTCATATTTTCACCTCATCGAAACAGCATTTTACGGAATATTATTTAATCACAAATATATAGCCCGTTACTTGGTAGCATTTTCAACATTAAGTTAAAATAGTGTCATAATAAGTTAATATGTTACAAAATTTTGTGACAGAAACGAATTGCTGCAAAACCGACTTCACGCAGTCTTGTCTGCCCTACGACTAGAGTGTAATTTAAGAACGCGTAGGCGTTCGGGGTGGGGCGGCCCGCGAGCTGAGGAGCGGGCTGTTGCATGCTTGTTTGCAGGCTGCATGCTTGTTTGCATGCTGCATGCTTGTTTGCATGCTGCATGCCTGCTTGCACGCTGCATGCCTGCTTGTATGTTGTATGTTGAACTTAAAACCACTTTTGTTCATAATCAACTGTTTTATTAAGTGTCATTACATTTAAATAATTAATGAAACAAAATAGTAGGAAACTAATCTGAAATTAGCTCTCTATAACGCCAGTGTAATAAATACATTCGTTTTGAAAGAAATATTTAATTTCACTCAAATTGTCTTTAAATTTCAAAAGTTTTTGATTCTTTGTTTCCTTAATGAGGTATTTTTTTTCTGGTGGAGTACCGGTTATCATTCACTCAATATCATACATATTTACTCTAAGCATTTGGTGAAATATGGTAATTAAAACAGTGGTATAAGGAATGTTCGAACAAATGTTATTTCGGCTAAGTGTAACTTCGGTAAAAAGTTTTTCGACCAAATGAAACCTCGGAGCAACGGAAAAAATCCAATTGATAATAGGTCAACTGATACAGTGGCAGACGTGACTTTGATAAAGTAAAAAAATACGAAACGAGAAAAGTTGAAAAGTTTTAGGTGAAATGAAATTCGGTCAAATATTTTTCCATTTTATGACAGGTAACCAAATTTCTTCGGATAGGGTGCAAGTAGTTAAAGACGCTGTCTGTACCAGAAATAATGTTACTGCATGCAATTATTGTAATGTTGCTGTGTAACGAGATGTTGCAGTGCTCTATCAGGGTTCATGTTTGAAACTAAAACTAATTACTTATGTAAAATCTTTTAACAACATGAATCCAATGAATTCATAAATAAGCTATGGGTGTCCCATTGTTTGAGGATAAACATCCTCGTTGTTAAAGCGATTCGTTCTTAATCTAATAAACATAGTTTATAAAACAACTTACTCTTCTGATTCTTCTTCTTCCTCTTCTTCTTCATCTTTGGCTTCTTGTTCTTCCTCTTCTCTAGCTAGAATATAAAAACTCTGGTTAGATTTTAAGTATAGACGTGCAACACTTTTGCCAGATTTTGCTGTAAGTAGTACGATTCACTTTTCAGTTTTTTTTAATACGCTTTTATTAGCTTCATCTGTAACTAAGTAAGAAAATCTTCTTCTAATATTGTCGTATCGATTTGTTACTTTGCAAATGTATGTATACTACAATAAAATAATATGGTATCATCGAACGATGAACCAAAGATAGCCACGGCGGCCAATCACCGCCATGATGGCCGAATTTGTTGTTCTTTAAACCTGCTTGTAGTTCGTACCAATGCGAGAGATAAAAACTTACCAGCAGCATCCTCACTGCACTCCGCCCCTATCAGCGGGAACACGTCCAGTCTCCTGACCTTCAGCTTGGCAAACGGTTTCAGATCGTTCAGGTTCATTTGATAGAACGGCGAGAATATGTCGAAAGATCCTACTTCCACCCTGTGTACATTGTCTCTTGGTGTAGAGACTGTTGGTTGTGACTGCAAAGAGTTTAACATTATTTAAACTCTTATTTTTTTTATTGCTTCTAAAGTTACATGTGGTATCTTCTTCTACTTCTATGTTATAAAGTTGAGTGTTTGTTGGTTTATGGCAAAAGCTAGTAGATAATTGTTCTGAACATTCAGATGAAAATAATAATAATAATAGTTATTTATTTGTACATAAAGCGGCCAAATTGATAACTTTATCGAATCAATAATTAACAATCAGAGTTAATAAAAAAATATAATCTGTACTTTTTTAAAATCACACTTTAGCCTACTTCATTTACAAGGAGTTAAAAAATCCGGATCATAGCGGTTTAGCGGTCATGTCATCAGAGCATACATGGAACACTGAAGACCAGAGTAAGTTCCCGCCACTGGCGTCACTCCAAAAGCTTCGTAAGGCCAAACCTTGAAGTGTTTATGATAAACAGAAACAGAGAAAGTATTATAGATTGAGAAAAACGGATTAACTCACTGCGTTGCCGGGTTCGTCCGACTAGTTTTGATGGCATACGGCCTCCTTTCTCAAGGAGTTCCGCAGGATGACACACCGCCGTCCGCCATCCGTTTTTCTCAATCTATAATAGAGAAAGTATTTTTATGCTTACCTCATAAGAAATCCCATCCATAGTACCAGCATCCCAAGGATACAGAGGAATCTCCGAATCTTCAAGCCATCCATCATCAGTACACAGTTCAAATCTAGTAGTACCAAGGAACCAATCCGGTGAGGGTCTCATCCCGACTGCTATGGAGAAAAGGTGGTGGAATCTATCGACCCGGAACAGGGCATGGGAAGGTTCCGACATGTAAGGGTGATGGCGCTTCTTCCCTCTGATTAGGGTTCTGGTGCCTGCTCTTTCAGCCATCTAAAATAAAGGAAGGACTGTGATAAGTTTATTTTTAAGAGTGTGTGCCTAAGTAGTGTACTGTCGCCCTCAGAAACATTGTAAGTTCCATGTCTACATCAATTGCACTAGAATAATGAATTCTCTTTCACCAAAAAGTAATCCGAATTGTGACGATGCAAGAGACTTGTTTTATTTCATAGCCCAGATCATTTAGTTTAGGGTATAATATAAGTTTAGGTTACGATGGGACTGTCATACGCTACGCAGAAAAGTCCCTCAAAAATTCTATAGAATAAAAAAAAATAATTCTGTTATAGATGGAACAATGGTTTATGTTAACCAAGCCACAGAATAACGTCAAGGTCAATAACACAGTCAGCAAACTTTGTTAAGGGCGCGTATTCGATTTAGCGCAACTCAAAATCTAAACTATTGCTAGAACGGCGTAGCAGCATTGACACACACTAGTACAACACAATAGTCGGTTTGTGTGCATCAGAAATAAATACGCACGAAATAAGCACGAATCATTGAAATTGATCGGCAAACGACAGCGCGCGATGTTTTACAGGGCTTTTTAAAATAATTGTCTAAAATAAATGAGCTCGTATAACGGACTGAAAAATATTCTGTATATTAAGCATAACATTTACTTTCATAAAATAAATATATCAGTTATGTTTTTATTGAAATACTGGTGAAAATAAATTGTCAAAGTGAACCGATTTTCTACTTTTTCAACATTGTTTTTTAATACATAATAGTAATATTTTTGTAATTTTTGCTCTGTAGCTGTCTTTATGACTGTATATACTGTTGGAAAAACGCATAAAACAAAATATTTTGGCATATTGTAATGGTGGTTTTCGTCCTGAAAGTTAACTCTGACGTCCATTTTCGTAAAACGATATGAAAGAATTGTCTTCGCTTTAAAAAACCATAATTAAAAATTATACTTTTACTCTGTAGCTGTCTAAATCAAGACTTAATCTTTCTAAAACTGTAAATTGTCTTTAAATAATCTGCTCACATAATTACGATATTGCTCTGGGCAAAACGCAAAAACATGAAGTTTTCGTCACGAATCGAATACGCGCTCTCAATTTAAATCAAATAAAACAAGACTGTTTTGGCGATAAAACGCAATCTGTGTGCCGAGAAAAAATCTCCAATAATTTTATTTTAAAACGGATGAAATAAAACACGTTCCGTCTTGATTTTTTACTATCTCGGAGTTCGGTTTTCCATACTTAAGGTCTACATTAAGCCCACGTGGGCCACCTACACCGATCTGGACGCATCGTCGGAGCCCATATATTTAGTAACGTGAGTACATTAAGTAGATCCACGCGACGCGATGTAACGCATTATACGCGACGCCGATCCAGTGTCCCAGATTTTCGTCAGATGATGGAGGGGGCAGTCTATGCGTCGGTCGGAACGCGTCTAATGTAGATCTACTACGTCTCAGACGTAGGACACGTCATTCCGCGGATGACGAGTGACGTATTTAGTTGTCAACGCTTTTAAAGATGAGTGACCAAGAATTTAATGAACTGATTCCGTCGTTCGTCTTCCCTACTCGACAGAGTAAAAATGTGCGTTTCTCGCTGCGTCTGTTTAGTGTGCCAACCTTACATGTGTGAGATGTCTCAGACGTGTGCCTCGGCCTAATATCTTATCAGCCTATTGCCGTGCACTGCTGAACGTAGGCCTCCTCCAGGACTTATAAAATAATAAAATATAAGTCTGATGTCGCCAAACCGTCTGAGCAAGTATGGTGATTAATGCTCAAGCTTTTTATGTTTGAGATGAGGCTTTTGCGCTGCAATGGGTAAATACAAGCTGGTATTAATAGATTCTCGAGTCTTTTTATATTGTAAATGACTCATTTAACATTCACAGATCTTGGTAACTTACAAATTAATAATTCATGAAACTTAATACATTACAATTTTTAAATCTTCTAATACCTTACAGATAATAATTTATAGGATTACTTGACGTGATAAAGCCCAACCTTAAAGGATTACTTGATTAGTTTGAAACTATGTAATATTAAAATTCAAATTAATATTATTCTCTCGACATAATTTTGGCGGCAAAAATCAATGAAGACTATCCAAGTACACAGGTAATATGATAGTGCACAAATGTGTGCGCAAAAGGTGCACTTCGTAGTCCAGGGGTCGGCAACCTTTTGAAACGGAAGACCCAGTAGTTACAATTACTAATTTCCCAGTTTTTAAAAAGCCACTAAAAGTGGGTTTATATTCATGACTATGTGACCAAAAGAGTTATGAATATTAATTTGGATGGATGGAGAGGGAGAGGAAGGCCAAAGAAAACATGGATGGGTTGTGTGAAGAATGATATGAATGAAAAGGCAGTCAGTGAAAGCATGACGTTGGACAGGACGGAATGGAAGAAGAAAACATGTTGCACCGACCCCAAGTAACATGGGATAACGGCAGGAAAAAGAAGAAGAAGATTCATGCAGTATGATTTGTAGCAGGCAATGTGAAGAAAAGTAGCAGGTGCAGTAGATGAAATTAGTTTCATATGATCGATTGCATGATTTTTGCTTATGGAACTGAAGAGCTGCAACTTCACATCGAAAGAGGTTGCCAACCCCTGGTCTAGTCTGATGGAGTGGCAATCCGACACGACCGGGGAATCAATCATTGTTTATCGGCTAATGAACCCGGTTATTCTATATTACTTACATTAGAAATGATTTCTTTTTCCATCACGGTACTGTCAGCCGTCTCAGCGAGCATCTTCAAACCCTCATTGGCATTGATTCCTGGTTGCCATAGGGAGTAGTTGTACGTGTGTGAACAGCCAACCATGTGGCTGTACCCATTGTCATCAGGCCTGCTTGGGTAGTGGCGGGGATGGGCCACGCGAGACCATTTGCCGTAGAATGTCACCTTTACACGAGATGTAAAAAAACACGTTATTTTTTAATTATCTTAGGACAAAGAAGTGGACAAATTGTAATTGTTGATAAAAATATGCTGGAGAACTGATCATACTTGGTGAATAATAAACCTACCTTATTATTCACCAAGTATGATCAGTTCTCCAGCATATTTTTGTATAAATATTATATACAAAGGAGGTGCAAAAATACATGTCATTTAGCTATTATCTACGCATGCCTATCGAACTAAGTATCATTAAGCTAAAAGTAGTACTTGGAAACGACTTTTATTTTTGTTGCGAATCACTATTTGTGGAAGTACACGAAAAACATTGTGATTATGGGTGCATGCAACTGACGACACTGTTGGCGCAGTGGTTGAGCACTTGCTGCGCGGCGTGTTGCGGGTTCGATTCTCGCCCAGGGTAGACTTCTCTTTCGGGGTGTTGTTTATATGTATTTATGTATGTATATCAGCTGTCTGACACCCATAGTACAGGGTTTAGTTCGGGGTCAGATGGCCGTGTGTTAAATGTCTAGTTTTGACTGGTTAAGAGTTTTGACTGTAATATTTAAACATTCTTTATTTTTAAAACGGTATTTTTATTCTGTGGTGTTCCTTACCTCATACCTAGCTTCGCTGCAGAGTTTGCAGTGAGGTGATGGCGGGAAAGGCGGGCTATCCAGCGCTTTACGGGTGTCCTTATAAAGTGTCAAGACCAGGTTTTCTCCAGTATACCATGCCTCATTGTTCTCGGCAACCATGGCCCGGATCCGAACCGTCTGATCCTTCGGACTTTGCTTTGGAGATACCCAATGGATCTGGTGGAGATAGCAAAGTTCTATAAAGTTTTTTCTTAATTTTGTGTACGACAGATGCCAGCACAACAAGTCATACCAAACTGTCAAATTTTCCCAATTGAATATGATCCTTATTCTTTTGAAATTAAGTTGATAATCTATCAAAGAAATTTGACAGATTGTTGTAGCTTGATGTGTGCCTCTGTACAGATATAAAATTATTTGTTACTTCTAAAAATGTGAGAAATGATGTAGGTTGGTTTGTATTTGCAGAATGAAACCCAAATGGTTATGGTACACAGAGTTTTACAAAACGTTCGGAAGGAATTTGAACTCTGTTGATTACGCTGCCTGTCCATACTCCTGGGTAAGCTCTTCCTGCCCCTATCCCAAGTTACTTGGGATTGACTCCCTTCTTTTTCATGTCATTCTTCACACAATCCATCCATAATTTTTCGGCTTTCCTCTTCTTCTCCATCCATCCACATTTATATTCACAACTCTTTTGCTCACCTGCGTTTCATCCCTCCTCTTCACATACCCATACCAAGACAAATATGTAATAACATATATGACGACATCACACACACAGCCATCTGACCCCAAACTAGACAGACCCTGTACTATGGGTGTCAGACAGCTCATACACAAATATAAAAATAGATACGTATATAGATAAACAACAACACGCGCTCATCACACAAATGTTTGCCCTAGGCGGGATCCGAACCAGCAACTCTGTGCGTCGGAGGCAGATACACTACCACCTAGGCTACACAGCCGTCATGAAAATAAATATAAATGATTCCCTTTCAACTTTTCTGTCACTGGCTTTCAAGTTTCCTCTAATTTACTCATTTCCGACCTTATCCATTCTGGTTACTCTTCACATCCATCTGTAAAGGTAATGGTGCCAATACTATTGTGCACAAATTAAACTTACTTTAAGCTATTTACATCTCTTTCTCTCCAATAAAATAAGAAAGAGACAAATTAATAAGAGCTGTCAATTTAGGTTAATCTAAAATGTTTATACAAAAGTTGTAATTTCAGAACGTATTGATTAAAAAAACACGGCGAAGTTTTTATCTGTCGCCGTCCTTTTCTTCAGCTTCCTAGCAGTAAGAGATGCCAATTGTCTATTTTTAGTTTAGTTTGTGAGCAACGGAATCAGCACCATTGTTATTAAAAGCACCTAGTTACCTTTACACTGGTCTTGTCAGAGTTGTCTGCGTTCTCCACAGAACTGGCACACCTTTCACTATATCGCGACTTGCCTGGGTCCAAGGTCTTCAAAGTGCCAACGTCAATGTTTTTATGACTGAATTCAAAGACATTATTGTCCACATCTGGGTCTTCAGCAGTGATCATGAACCAACGAAACGGTTTGTCAGGAATCGTCGTGTGTATAGTTACTGCAAAAACATAAAATCAAAATCATTTATTTCAAATTAACGATTTACAGTCGCTTTTGAATTGTCAAGAAGTTAAATTTAGTAGGTTTCTATGAAAAAGAACGAACAAGAAACTCCATTAACACTCTTCGTCATAATCTACTCATAGGTCTTCCCCCCCCCCCCCCCACCCCCGCCGTCAAACGCTTAGACATTTTTATATGTTTTTTAAAATCTGTTCTGGTTTCTATAAGTATCATTATTCATGAGCAGCAGGGTTTTTGGGGTTGCCATATGTGTTCAAATCGGAAACTACTAAAATTTTCAGAAAAATTATTGCTGACGAAAGCACCGTCTAGACTCTCTCTCTCTCTCATGTTACCAAAAATAAGTAAAGCAAGGACCCCCCTACACCTGCCTTGTTACATAATATTTGAATGACCCCATGGCCATGTCCATAGATAAGTAATATTATTTCGTTGTGCGTTGCGCCTGACCAATTAGTGATAGCACCAACTTGTCGATAGAATAATAGATGCATAGAAAATGGAAAGGCTCATGTTCATTTTATCAGATTAAAAGATTTCTCTTTTTAGAATTTTGTTTTGATGTTTATCTATATTAATAAGAGGACTAGCTAGATTTGAAGTTAGGACTTAGGACAGCTTAAGTTCAAATCTAGCAAGTCGTCTTTTGACTTTAGTTTTACTATGAATAAAAAACTTACAGACATAAGTTTGATCTGGCTTGTACGTTGTTTCATTCGCAGAAGTGTTGGATTGAATATCCAGACGATAAATACTAGTATTAGTAGAAGGTTCCATCACAGTAGCTTGAGGGGGCCTTTGATCGCATCTTCCTGGCTGTCCTTCGACATACCAAGCTGATGAGACCAGCACTATAAGATATTGTATGTACCTAAAAAAAACGAAACAACAAAAATCTACGTTTCGTTCTTCCCGAAATTAAATATCTGTAAGGCCTACAGGTATATGTAATATGTGTATGTAAAGTTCCCACGATACGAGAGACATTCATAGTACGAAGCAAAGTATGCCTATTAAAAAATATAAAATAAATTACTTGATCAATTTAGTATTCGTAAAGAAATATGGAGGAGGCTTATATCCAACAGTGGACCAATAGTAGGCTGAAGTAATGAAGTGATGAAAGAAATATTCAACTCTTAATTAGCTAAAATCTCAATTATAAAATAGTAGATACTCACGAACTATCTAATTGAAAACAATTTTCAAACATTGTTTACAAAGTCTGATCAACTCTTAATAGCATGCGAGTCACTTGAAACTTATATTCCCTTACTAAATTAATATAAAAGTTTCTTCATTATCAACTTCTATCAATTACTTGGGTCTTATAAGAGTAAAACACACGAATATACGTACATTGTGATCAAACAAATTCCTGATATCCAGAACTTGGGGCGTTAGCGTTCATTACAGCGGTCACACGGTTTAGAACTTTTAGTTTCACTGCTGTAAACCACTTCTGTTAAAACTACAGGTCTTATAAACGTACATATTTGTTAGAGTTAGAACGAATTCGTGCAAATTCAATCGGTTAGGTTAGCACCGACAACTGAAAGCGTTATACTCAAAATAAACCTAAGAAGTGTGTGGTTGGAACTGTGCCAAGTAAATTTTACATGGCATATTTCTTTTAGATGCGTTCACAGTGGTCCGCGGACGTTTGGTTAACTTTGTTGGTGAAACTGGGTTTCGGCCACTGTGACTTTATTGCGGTTTGTTTTGTTAGAAATGTATTCGAGGTTATTGTAGAGTGCTGTCGTATCAGTTATCTTTTCGTTCTTGAAATGAAACGAGCATTATAAATACGTCAATGTAATGGCAACACTGACATTGCTTCAAAGTCGATGGGTAGATTAGATAAATATCTTTCTTATGAATGAGCTTGTAGTTTTATCTTTTAAACTAATTTAAGTATTTCTTTGTTCATTTTATTTTATTTCTTCATTACGACCCCATTCTCCAAAAGATTTATTATCGCGATAACTATTATTGCACTAAGTCGTTCGTCTGCAATTCATTGCTGTGAGTTTTCTAGCAGGCGTTAAAATTTTAATCAGTGGTTTATCATGCAATATTAAAGTTTACTGCTCAAGAAAACTTTTTCGATCGCTGCAGCGTTTTATGGGTTCAGTATACATGATTGAGAAGTTTTAATCAGGTGGAATAGGTCCCTTATACAGTTTTCTGGTAGATATTTGTTTCAGGTGTAAAATGTTTATATTAGAATTATTTTACTCGTGTACTCTGGAGTTGTGTTTTTTTTTATAAATTATGATGTTTATAATAATACAGAATTATTCTAGATCAATATACGATACTACTAATGGTTGTGGTGGTCCAGTGGTTAAGGCGCCGGCATCTCATGCATACGGTTGCGGGATCGATACCGGGTAAGTACCAATGTGACGTTTCCAACTAATATGTGCTTTACAAGTGTATCTTGGACATCACTATTCATTTAGAGCGGGTAACACCGAATTAGCGGCGGAGGCGATCATTTTTTGATGCAGTCCTGGCGCGGTGCACACGCACAAATCCACTGGCTATAATTTAAAGTTGAACTATTAGATTCAATGTAGATTTTCTTAGCACTGATGTCATCTGTTAATTTTCATTTTTACCAATCTGCACATGTAACACGTACCAGAATCATTTTTAACTTTAGGGGATCGAAACTGTGTCTCCTTAACACAGGCTACTTTGTAGCCTAGCTAGGAGGACAGAGCTTCACCCACCACATTGTAGACTAAACTGTGTTACCTATTATTTAAGAAAACAATTATGCGTGTAAATCTCCAATCTGCTTTTTTAAATAAAATAAAATAATTATTATTGTGACTTGATTTAATCAGTGTTAATCATTAACACCTGCAAGTACACGACGGCGCTTGATGACTAAGAGATAACCTGAGCAGATAACGGATCAGCATTGACACACGACGTCTCAGTCGCTCGAACATTTCGTCATATATGTATATCTCTTGTAACATAATAGGAAGTTACGTGGTCCCTTACTGCTGTTTTATTATTTAAACCGGACAAGTGCGAGTCGGACTCGCTCACCGAGGGTTCCGTACAAAGTAGGTACATATCCATACTAATATTATAAATGAAAAAAGTAACTCTGTCTGTTACGCTTCCACGATGAAACGGCTGAACCGATTTACTCGACGATATTACTTGCCAAATTTCATAGTTCTAGGTCAACGGAAAGTACACTATAAATTTTGAATCCCTTGAGAGTGTCGAAATGTACGTTTTTTTTTCGACATAAACGACCATATCTTTTTTTCACGTTAACTTAGAAGTTTGAAGTTTTTCACAGTTTCAAGGGACCGTGGACCTAAGTATATGGTTTATAAGTAACTATACTCCATTTACAATAAGATTAGACGTATTCACAAACCTTGTTATCGTCCGTTCAACCGATTTTGACTTAGACTGCGTTGGTGGCATGACAAATGGCAGCTGCAGTAAACAGTTGTTATTGTAACCACTTTTTTGCCTCTAATGTCATCCTTAAGCCTACGTAATAGAAGTCAAAATCGGTTGAAGGGACTGTAAAAAAGGTTTGATTTAAAGTCTAATTTTATTGTAAATGGAGTATAAGTAATTTCAACTCGATACCTCTACGCGTTCCCGAGATAAAGGGTCGTTTTTTCCTTTTAAGTTACGGAACCCTAAAAATTGAGATATGTAAGGAAACTCACGTGAACGAAGTCGCGAGCAACGGCTAGTTCATTTAGTTGTTAATGTAATTCAGCCAACAGTAAAGCCGTGTATTCATAGGCAAAATAATCATCCTTCTAAAATCTAAACGCATTAGAGTGCAGTCGTATAACTTCGGCGAAGTAAGCTCTGGCGGCTATTGAAAGCGAAGTGCTACGCCTTTCAAGTGGAAAGTCGCTCTCTTTATTGTGGACCAGACATATTTTAATGACTGTGTCGCGCAGAATTGTAAATACACGGACATTGATGTGCAAGCTTTTGCAATGTAATGCTATTAAGAATTTCTCAGTGGGAGGCCGGAGTTTGGAAGTTGGCAGTGTAACTCCCCTGTGCCTTGGAAAGCACGTAAAGCCGTTGGTCCTGCACCTGATCTCTCCCCAGCCGTGTCCGACTGCCGTCCCACCGGACTATGAGACTGAGGAATGAGGGAGTGTACCTGTGTTTGAGCGTAAACTTGTGCACTATAATATCTTCTTTTGGTTGATTGACCTCCGACAGCAAATGCGGCGCTTATTAAAATAATTATTGTAAGTAAGAATAAATATTTGTAAATGCACCCTCGATACAGGAAAAATGCCTAGTCTGTGGCAAAGTAAACAAAAATGTTCGTTTTGTGGACTACTGGTCCAATATTTGGATGCCAAATTGTGGCGAAATGTGTCTCTGGGCTAACAATACCAACCACCTTTTCCGCAGTTAAGCAAATAAATGTTATGACTATTATTTTGATTCTGGACTAGTTCATACATTTTGACCGTGTACCACTTTTGTATGAAACAGCAGTTTATTTAATTAGAGACGAAGATTACATTACACAACTAGTTGTGTAATGCTGGCATAAACAGTGATTTTAACACCAAACAAAATTAATTCCCCAGGGATATTTTTTGTTTAATGTTTCTTAGTTTGATCTTGATGGGCAATATGCGTAGTTAATGTAATTTTACCAAGTTGAGTTAGTTGACATGTAGTCGGGTAGTCGCCGCAAAATTACATTTTTCAGTGTCAGACCGCTACCCCACAGATATGTCACGACTATACCTAGGTTTTACATGGTTGCGTAATGTGTAGGTTTTGAACTTGGTGTGTCATTAGGTCTTACCCTTATCAGTCACATTTTGTAATGGTCCAAAACCCCAGAGTAGTCAGACCTACGTCATTAGCATTTTATGAATATATAGTGGAAAATGTAGTTTACAAGGTTTGCGTACTTGCTTGAATGCTGGGATTTTTTTAACACGCTTCACCTGTAACTAGCGATCTAAGTAAAAAAACTTAGAAGTCGAATTTAACTAACTTCTAATTGTCGTATCGATTAGAAACTCTGCAAATGAATATAATACTGATGGCAATACAATAATATGGTACCATTAAGTTGATCTGATTATAGACCGTCAGTCGTCAGTCGTGTTTGGTCTTGATAGAATTTTTCATTGTCACTAGTAAATCTAGGAATTGCCAACAGTAAAGGGCGTCACAAACGGCGAAGATACTATAATATTTTATATTTGTATGAACTATCACAAATAGCTACGATACTATAATACGTCATCTTAAGCCAAATTGTATAGTGAGCTATATTTTATCTTAACATAAAATATTATAGTATCTTCGCGGTTTGTGAAATTGTGATACCTTTTAGTGTAGGTATATCCTCAACATTAAGACTAAAAAATAAAAATACCTATAGGAATGGGGCGAGGGCATCAGGAAGATTACGAATTATTTTGAAAAATAAACAAACTTTAGATAATTTTATTTAGTTGTAGGTACGTAGGTATTTTACATATATATATATAAATAAAAAATGTAAGTGCTACGTGCCTACTTGTAGGAAATTCTTGCAAACATTCGTTAATTTTTAACAAAAGTCTAGGTATTTTAATTCAGTAGATATTTCTTCATCATCATCATCATCATGCCAACCTTTACAAGCCCACTGCTGGGCATAGGTCTACCCCAGGGGGGTTCAGCCGTAATCGCCATGCTTGGTCGATGCATACTGGCGATCGCTGTAGTTGTTATAGTTCTCAGAAGGATGCTGCTGTCCATCCTCTGGTCCATATCCCTCTGTCGCCTTCTACGTCACCCACGGGTAGAGATGAGGTGGTGCTATTCGCGACCGGCACCACACGGTTTAGATTTTTCTTCTTTTGTGTTAAAGGTTGAACATAATGAAGTTCTTTTTAATTCTATCTTTATCTATGTAGTTTTAAGTGGGCTCTTGACCAGCTATTTTATTGCCATTTTGCCTAGTCTTTTCAACCGACTTCAAAAAGAAGGAGGTTCTCAATTCGTCTGTATGTTTTTTTTAATTTTAATTTTATTTTAGTATATTTGTTACGCGATTTCTCCGGCTAATGTAAAGCGATTTTGAAAATTCTTTTTTGATGGATAGGTTTTGCCTCATATAAGTTTTATCGAAATTGATTTTGCACTTTTTGAAAAAATCGACTAAAAGCAATAAAATATACATGGTGTTGTATAATGTTCTCAAATTGTACTTTCAATCTCTGTTTTGACTGTGTTGCCATTCCTTAATGGATTTGGATGATAAGGAAGTACTAAAAAGCGAAAAATAAAAAAGCGTTTTTTGCAAAAAAGACAACCGCCTCCAAAAACCAGAAAGTGAAAAATAACTTTAAAACAGAACACACATGACTTTAGTTTCGGAAATCGGTGGCAAAATACAAAACAACAAATAGAAAAAAGTAATTAATAAAGTTATTTTTCACTTTTTGGTTTTTGGAGGCGGTTGTTTTTTTTGTAAAAAAGCTTTTTTCTTATGTTAGGCTAGGCATTCAGTCTAACCGGATGCAGCTGAATACCAGTGTATTACATGGAATGACTGCCTATCTGACCTCCACAACCCAGTCACTGAGTAACACGATATGGTAAGGCTGGTTGTCAGACTTTCTGCCTTCTGACCACCAATAACTACCTACTGACTTTCTTGGGTCTATTTAATATATTGCTAAAAGTACGTTACACGCAGGCTGCCTTATTTTTATATCATGATAAAATATTTTATGTGACCTATAAATAAAAATATAAACGTTTTATTTTTATAATGCCTTGTATGGTTAGGGATATATTTTCTTTATTATAAAAACTATAAAAGGTAATAATATAAGTAATAGTAAGTTCCCATTTTAATTTAATAAAATGTAATTGCTTGAGTGCGTTTAAATAATTCATGGTTGACGTAAATCATATGGTATTGCTAATAAATAAACATGAAGTTAGGTACTGTTATTCTTATTTCTTATAATAAAATAAAGCAACATTTATTTCAACATAAATTTTTGTTGTTCGCAAGCCGTAGGCTGGTTTGCGGGCTTGCTTGCGATACAACATAAAAAAGTGTCATCAATGCTGAAATTGACATAACTTGAATCATCACGCTTTACAAAACCAGTTCAGTTAAGTAACAGTTAACTTGCAAACAAGCAAAAGCTTCCCTCCCTAACACGGATAGGCAGTACCTGTTCTAAAATAAAAATAAACGATATTTACCCCACACAACATAATCTAAAATCAACAAAGAAGTTTAAACTGCAATTTTCTCACAGAAAAGAAAACAGAAAAAAATTAAACTGTTACCACCTGTGTAAGATATCAGGAACACATAAAAGGTTCATAGTTTTCTATTTTTATTCGAGGGAGTCGGAAGGAAGGGGCAGGGGAACGGGGGAATGTGGGGGAATCGCACCTAACTGTTCAATTAACAAAGAAATTGATGGTGGGGATGTTTGTTCCGTATTTTATTTTAACTGTCCAAGTTTACGCGTAATTTGAGACAATTGGATCTTTTATTTCGGATTCTTTTAGATTTTGTTTGGTTTTATTGTGTAAGTATATTTTTGTTGAATTAGTTAGTAGATATTAGTTATAACTGGTTAACAGGAATTATGTATGGCCAAAAAGTTACATACAAGTTATACGAAAATATGTCACCCCTTAATAACCATAGAAGATTTATGGTCAAACACTCAAACGCTACTCAATTTTAAGATGCCGTTGAGTCTCGTGCTGTCTCTTTCACTTTATTTAAAGTTACTGTGACAGTTCGAAACTTGGCCTGGCTAACTTATTTGGCAGTTAGTCACAGAGCACTATTAATAGTAATTATATACATAACATAACATATTTGCTTTGTTGGCATTTTTTCTTAAAATATCACATCGTCAGGAAAAGGCACTGAAAACCGAAATACAGGCTTTGCCTAGTTCGGTTGCTGTGGCTACATCCATTTATCAGAAATGAATATTGCCAAAATATTTTCCATAAAACTGTATTATTAAGCATTTTTTTAAATAAAATGTATTATTATTATTATATTATTAATTTCACAATTTAATTTCGGTACTGAATCGCTCGTATTAAGTAATATCCATATGGGTCGAACGGTCATGGTTAAGTTACGCTTGTCGCGGACGGTCCGTAGATAAGTGACCAGGTGATCCTTAGGTATACAACGACCGTGCCTCGGAAAGCACGTGAAACTGTTGTTCTCGGCTGTCATTCAAAGATCTTTGACAGTTTTTATGGGTAGTCAGAAGCCAGAAAGTCTAACAGCCAGTCGGGGCATCGTGTTACCATGTAACACTGGGTTGTGGAGGTGAGACAGGCAGCCGCTCCTGACCCCAACATAGTTAGGGAAGATCTAGGCAGATTAGTTGATTCATCATCATCATCATTAGCCGAAACGTGGTCGCTCACAATGGGCCTCATCAGATGGCTTAAAGT
Source organism: Charanyca ferruginea (assembly GCA_947361185.1). Lineage (NCBI taxonomy): Eukaryota > Metazoa > Arthropoda > Insecta > Lepidoptera > Noctuidae > Charanyca > Charanyca ferruginea. The sequence goes on along the minus strand of OX376077.1, from coordinate 13,054,048 downwards.
CACCCAAAGGGCAATGGAGACGGCTATGCTCGGAGTTTCCTTGCGTGATAAAATCAGAAATGAGGACATCCGCAAGAGAACCAAGGTTACCGACGAGAATTGCCAAACTTAAGTGGCAGTGGGCAGGGCACATTGCTCGCAGAACGGATGGCCGATGGCACCGAAAAGTTCTAGAGTGGCAACCGCGAACCGGAAGACGTTGCGTTGGAAGGCCTCCCACTAGTTGGACCGATGACCTGGTAAAGGTTGCGGAGAATCCGCTGGATGCGAGTCGCACGGGACCGGTCAATATGGCGACACTTGGGGGAGGCCTATGTCCAGCAGTGGACGCTGCTGCCCGACTTCCGGAGATGATTAATTTCGGGAATATTAATCAATTTAATAACATAACTAAGCAATGTTACAGTTACAATAAAATCCTTTTTACTGTATCAATGAATTAGCGATTCAACTGATCTCTCATCAATATTGTATTTTATAATCACTGGGGCAAACCGCCGTCATTATGCGAAGGCTGGTTTACCATAATACCGTGGCACCATACGCAGATGTCCGGGGTAATCCTCACGTGATTGCAGCGACATTTGCTGCAATTTGGCTATAAATGGTTAAAGGTTTTAATAAGCAAAGTGTGGGCAAAGTCAAGAGCGTCGCCAGGACTCGCCAGCTGATGGCCTAGCTATTTAAAATTCATACTTTTCCTATGCACCATATATCAACTTGCTCCCAAGTTGATTTAGGGTGAATAGGAAAAGTATGAATTTTAAATACAGTCAAAGGCACATGAACCTTTTGGAATCTCTAGGGGGGGGGGGCAGCTGCACCTACCTACCCCCCTTTGGCGACGCCCTTGGGCAAAGTTTCTCCAGAATTGGAGCGTGAACACAACTTTACTTAATGACAAAATCCTACTATACTAATTTTATTAAACTAAGGAATTTGTTTGTTATGTTCGTCTTTTTGAACGCGCTAATCTCCGGAATTACTGGAACGATTCTGAAAATTATTTCTTATTAGGATGCTATAGGCTATGTTTTATTATGAAAAGGCTGTATTTTACTATGAAAATTCATGCGGCCGAAGTCGCGGGAGCATGTTAGTAAATAATGTTTATTGTATAAAAGACTAGCTTCCGCCCGCGGATTCGCCCGCATGGTTTGTTGATAAAAAAGTAGCCTAAATCATTAATTCCCCAGGCTTCAGACTATCCATATTAAATTTTATCACAAATGGGCATTCTTTTTTATGTCAAGGTTTAATAGGCAAAACATGGGCAAAGTTTCACCACAGGACGGTGCATTAACAAAGCGACGCTACTTATCAGCAAAAATAAATAAATGTTGGACTTTTACTGTATCCTAAAAAAATGACATTACTGTCATTATTTTTGTAGATTTTTTGATGGCGTTTTTCATGGGTTAATAAATATTGGAACAACTTTATGGAGTTTCGTCTTTTTCTTCCCATGGGTAACGTACTATAGGGTATTTACAGGTAGGGTTGCCAACCCTTTTTCTTTTTTTTTTATCGTGGGGAAATCCTCATGGACTATCCCCCGTCCGGGGAAGACGGGGGGGGGGGGTGTGTGCCGGACTCGTACCGGCTAAAACCACCACGGTGTTCCTCGACTGACCTATGGGCGGGGGTACGGGATTCGCTCGCGCATGCACCGCGCCCCCACCAGGCTATGACCCGCCAATAACGTAGGCGGGTCCCGTCGACCTCGGCGGTCTAATTGCCGCCGAATCCTCTAGTATGGCGCGCGCGGAACACGGCGCGTCGCCTACACGGGCCTGCTTCTGGTCGGGTGGTGGATTGCCCCTAAGTCGACCACCCGCAGGCCGGCAACTCATGGAGGCCGGAGGTCATTAAGCACCCTCCGGCGCCCGGTGCGTCTTCTCCTAGAGGGAAGCGAGGCAGTTGCTTCCCTCACCCTCTCTGCCGCCTCTTTTGCGTGCATGACATGCTCGCAAAAAGAGGCAACAGCCTCCCACGCGCTCTCGCTCCGGACCATCGAAAGGACGATGTTCGGAAGCGAGAGGTCACCTACTGCTGCGGAGAGTTCACGGCGCTGCCCTGCCCAAGCTGGGCACTCTGCCAGCGTGTGCTGCGCCGTGTCCTCCAGGCAATCTCCGCAGTGGTGACACCCGGGCGATTGTTCGCGGCCTATGCGACACAGATACTTCCCGAAACAGCCATGTCCGGTCAGTATCTGCGTCAGCCGGAACGTGAGGGCGCCGTGTTGGCGCCCTAACCAATCCTCCATGACGGGTCTTACCGCCGAAATTACGGCGTGCCCTAGGGTTGCCAACCCTACTATATAATATAGTATCCTACTATATTAGAGGCCCGACTACTATATTTTAGAAAAAAAGATGTAGTAGGCAAAACTACTATATTTGAAAGGCATAAAACTCATAGCAATAATATTCGTATCAAAATGTGTAAAAGTAAAACAAAATGTCTATACTCATTTTTAACGATTCTGGAATGTCAAGTAGACAGATGCGTTCAATAATTCACAAACTATTCTTCAAAAAATAAAGTACCTACCTAAGTACCAAATATTTGGAACCTACAATTTTTTTTTTATCGTTATCCTACTTAATATTATAAATGCGAAAGTTTGTGAAGATGTTTGGATGTTTGTTACTCAATCACGCGCAAACCGTTGAACAGATATGCATGAAAATTGGCACATAGATAGACCATTTCCTGGATTAACATATGGGATACTTTTTATCCGTGTAATATGTTCCCTTGGGATAATCGTTCTTTTTACGCGGGCGAAGCCGCGGGCAGAAGCTAGTCTACTATATTTTTATGGGTAAAAATTTTAGAACTACTATTTTTGACTGACAAAGAGTTGGTAACCCTATTTACAGGCCTGATTTGGGATCTTTTACTACTGTAGATTCTTAATATGGGCGTTAAAAACCTCTTGTTTGGGAGTCTGTTTACTTCTCGTAAAACTTTTATTTAGCCGCGACTCTGTCTGCGAGAACGTCGGTTACCACGGATGCAGAAATACTTGCATACTAAAAATGCCTATGTCTTTCTTCAGGGTTCAACTTATCTTGAGACCTTATGTCATCAAAATTTACTTCCGTTTACTTCCGAAAGCGTAACACTTTTGCATTTATAATATTAAGTATGGATTTATCATTTAACCAAGATAAAGTTGGCGATGAGGAGATGCAGAACCATCCATTATTTCCAATTGTAATAAAAAAAATGTAAGTAATACCCCATCAACTGTCCACTTACTTTTTTAAAATAAAAACAGTTTCAAACCACCCATTCTTCATCTTGCAAGATACGACTAACGACTCGTGGGTACCGATTTACTATCCGTTCTCAAGTACGGACAACCGTTGGTAACTGATACGGTACGACTTGTAGCGAATTCGCACGGATTTATCTCAGCCCTAGAGACTGAACTTATTGTGTGTATCTTAGGTGACGTTTGTCGTTTGTCTGTTGTGATGTTTATAGCTGTGATAAAATGTCTGCTTGATTTCTTGTGTCGACACAAGGTAAATGATTGTTGGTGAAGAGATTTGTCAATAGGAAAGGTTCTAAGGTTCTCGGATCTAGGGCCTGGAGTCAATTCGTAGTTCATGTGTATTTATCTGTCTTTTGACTTCGCGTAATTTATTTTATGTATCCCAAATTATTTTTAATAATAAAAAATAGCCAATAAATAGCACTCAGGGATGAGGTAGCATTTTATTAGCGAATTAAACTATAGGATCAAAAGTTAAATAAAAAAATTGATTCTAACATTCAGTCCATATTTTTATTATAAATTAAGGAAGAAAGAAAGAAAAAGAAAAAAAAACATTTATTAGCCCGCACAGGACAAAACACACAAAAATAACATTGTTAAATGACAACAATACTATAATATAATAATAATAACTAATATAATAATAACTAAACTATTATTTAAATAAATACTAAACTATTAAACTAAAAAAACTTAAAATAATAAGGCATTAAAAATATCCTCCATATCGCCGTCATCTGGAAATGTGCCCAAGAGACTGGCGGTATTGCCACGTTGGATGGAAATACTTAACCTCTGACCAAGGTAAAAACCAGCTCTTGGATGTTGGATCACGGGGTGCCAACCAACCTTTTGGAAATTTCCTTAAAAATAGATGAGCACTCGGTTCCCACGACCCGAGGGTTTCAACCTCAACTTGCTCGAAAATAAAGCTACCACTAAGGATACTATATACATTTTGTTAAAACGAATGTTAATGCGGTCTTCTAATAACCTTCTCTTACTTTGCCCTTCTCATACTTATGATTTTGTTCTTTCTTCCTTTCATATTCAGGCCATTCTTCTCTGGAATGCGCTTCCTCTCGATATCAGGACGGCCACCAGTCTGTATGCAATTAAGCGGAAATTGTGAATTTATTTTCAGCACAAATGAGCAGAGTCGTATATATAATATGAGTATGTATATTTTTTTTTCGGTGTATATATATTCCAGAATATAATTATGTATGTGTAGTTTTTTTACTTTTCAAATACATATTACTTTTTGTAATGCACCTCCCATGTTATCTCTTCACCACCCTTGGTTGACTGATAGAGAATGCCTAAGGTATTAAGTCCGCCTTTGTACGTCTGTGCATGAAGTATAAATAAATAATAACTAAATCTTAGGCAAGCGTGTTTCAACTTAGGCCGCATTATCACTTACGATCAGGTGAATTGCGGTCAAACGCAAGCCTATTTAATAGTAAAAAAAAAAAAAAAAAGTTTCTTTTGAATTGAACAATACCGTTAACATGCTTTGTACAAACTTTCCATCCTATGTTCCTAGTGCCTCAGGACTGAAAACAGTCATTCACAGCTTAAAATTGGTTTAGTGTTGAATAAGTCTTCCGGCCTTTCCACATGTCACTTGTCAAAGCTACAAACATGACTACAAAAACAGGATGTTCAGCTTCAGGCCTTTGAGATTTTGAGGTAGGAGATTACACAGAGTGTTCTTGTTTTGAATTCTCAGGAAGAATTGTTAAAATTGTGGACTCAAAGTGACTAATTGTAATGGTGGCTGTGTACGTTCGTGCTTGCATTTGATAATTATGGAATTTTAATTAACACTTTCTATTAATATCATGACGACACGGTTGTCGCAGTGGGTCGGTCAACGATTATAATATTTTTTATCTTTATAATTTTTTTGAAGTTTAACTTCTTTACGCACGCTTGACTTGGGGAGTAAGCTGGTTTTTTTTCTAGGAACTAGATGTTGCCTGCTTAACCGGACAATCCTGTGGTGCCTTAAAAAGTGATTTTTAGGGCCTCCAGCCAGAGCAAAGATTTATAAACTAAGTGACTACGCTAAGGGCACCCCCTGTGGGGTACGAGCCTCGGCTTAGGGCGTCACTGAGAGAGGGCAGCAAAGGGACAGGCTGGATCGGGTCTCCATTATTTAGGGGCTAATTTAAAGCTAAAGGCTCAGCGACGCGGGCTGGCACTAGCAAGGGTCGTGGGGGGGGGGGGGGGGATGGCGTTACGGGGACGTCGCGAAGGACGGAAATCTGTGCTTGTCTACAGTACTAGTGGCCTTATTACTCTCTTGAAGGACAATTGCTATTGCTATTGCTATTTGCTATTGGTGCAATTTGCACTTGAGTGATTTGCTGCGTGCATTCAACATAGAGTGAAGTCTACCTTGAGCGAAAGCGTCGCGCGAACGCGCCTGCTTTATGTGCTCACCGAAGGTTAGGTGACGGTCGAGGATCACTCCTAAGTATTTGGCTTGCTTCTCCCAAGGGATAGGCTCGCCGAACATGGTTATCGGACTGGGAAAGGAGGGTTTGATGCGCGGTTTGGAAAACAGCACTGCCTGACTTTTGGCGGGGTTGACTGTGATTCTCCATCTCCGGAATCAAGCGCCTAGTGCGTTTGCGGAGTCATGGAGGATGCGAGGTATGCGGACTGGGTTGGAACCAGAGCAATAACTGGCTGTGTCATCGGCGAATAGAGCCAAATGAGCCTGTCTGTTCTTTGAAATGTCATAGGGGAGAGAAAATGAAGAGGGGAGACCACGGAGCCCTGGGGGACTCCAGCACGTATGGGACGTGTAGACGAGAGTGCTCCCTCGACGCGATAACGAAAGGTGCGATTGGACAGAACGTCTCGTAAGATCAGTACGAGACGATCCGGCACACCCAGTAGGTAAAGCTTGTATAATAAGCCACAGTGCCAGACTTTGTCGAATGCCTTCGCTATTTCGAAGAAGAGCGCACCGGTCTTCAAGCCGCGTTGGAACCCAACGCTTACGTGCTCGACTATGCGGTGGACCTGTTGGACGCAGCTGTGTTCGGTACGAAAGCCGAATTGCTCGTCGGGAATGAGGTTCTTAGCTTCGACATAATCTTAGAGACGCTTATAAATAAGCTTCTCGTAGATCTTGCCGAGAGTGTTGAGTAAACTAATGGGGCGATAACTGGAGGGGTCAGACTTGGGTTTGCCTGGTTTCGGAATGCCGATAACAGTGGCTTCTTTCCATGCCTGAGGAAAAATGTTGTTGCTTAGAGCGTCATTGAATATGGCAGTCATTAGCATTATCAGGGAGGCTGGTAGGAGTTTAAACACCTTATTGGTGATGCGATCAGAGCCAGGGGCTTTGCGGGGTTTGAGCCTCTTGATAATATCCTGCACTTCGTCTGGGGTGACGGGAGGCAGAGGATAATCAGGGTCTTCGACGGGGGGAAGGGAGGCTCTACGTTCGACTTCAGCATCGACCTTAGAGAGGTGCGCTTGGTCTACTCGTAGGGAACTAGGGGAGCATTGAGCCTATAGGCTGTCGGCCAGGCACTCGGCCTTTTCGTCGTTATCGAAAGCGACAGTTTTGTCGGGTCGAACTAGGGGGGGCATGGAGTCCTCGTTAGAGGAACGAAGTGACCTCTGCAGCTGCCAGAAGGCTAGGTGTGTGGGCTCGAGTTCGCTAAGTTGTCCCAGCGGTTTGAACGCCACTCCTCAATGCGTTCCTTTACAGCACGCTGTAAGGAGCGCATGTGGGCTTTGTTCGCATCGCAGGGGAAGGCGCTATACGCACGGATAGCCGCGTTCTTCTCAGTCAACAGTTCACGCACATCGTCTGGCAGTTTCCAGCGATGATCACTCATAGCTGGAACCTCCCTCGGACAATCGTTCAAGACGGATTGTACGTGACTTATGAACGAGTCGATCGCGCCCGTCGTGTCTGCGACTGTCACCAAGTGGTCGGGTATGGCGTCCAAGTTAGGCGATGTGGTGGATTGTAGACTTTCGCTTACTTTCCTCCAGTCGGTTATAACTTGAGTCGGGGGGGGGGGGGGGGCTGACTGGGGTCAGCGCGACCGGTACGTGAGTTTAATTCCATGACCACAGGTCGGTGATCGGAGGTGAGCTCGTGTAGCGTCTCAATGGAATGCAAACGGAGGTTAACATTCTTGAGCAGCGCTATATCGAGGACGTCGGGACGATGGTTGGGGTCATGGGGGAAGTGAGTGGGAGTCATCGGGGCGATGACATCGAAATTAAGGGAAGAACACAGGTGGAACAATGTCCTACCTCTAGTGTTGGTCGTGTTGCTATTCCACGAGGGATGTTTGGCATTAAGATCACCCGCCAGTAAGACGGAGTCACCTAGGCAAAGAAGGACGGTAAGATCATCCTTGAGGAGGATGGGGTCCTCCGATGGAAGTGGAGGGGCATAAGCGGAGACGATGATTAACGGCTGATGACCGGTCATGCCGAGCCGACAGACTGAAACCTCTAGGCGAGAGAGGGGAGGGGGGTCCATAGGGGAGCAGTATAGGGACTTTTTGTAGTAAATAAGGGTGCCACCCTTATGACAGCGGGTCCTATCATTGCGAACTAAATTATAATTGGCAATTTTGGGGTCCCAATGATGTGGCTTGAGAAAGGTCTCCTGGATAAGGAGGAAGTCGAGCTGATGGTCGCGGATAAAGGTAGCGATCTCATCACGTTGATTGGTAATTCCGTTGGCATTGAAGAAGCCTAACTTTAGGGAACGGGGTTTAAAGGTTCTTTGCCTCTCGTTGTTCATTGGAACTAATAGGGGTATAGAACTTCGAGGGCGAGCGTAACCTCGGGGTACGCTTTGAAACAAGCATTAAGCTTGAGAATGTCGCCTCGGCTGGCGATAATATCCCTAGCCATCAATTTGGTGGCGGGATTTCTGTAAATCTGAAAAGCGAGGTGCACGGTGCGAACCTCTTCTTCCGTGGGAAGAGAATCTTCGAGGCTGGTGAATGCGTGACGAGAGCGTTAGGAAAAGTGTGATCGGGCGAGGCGAATGGAAGTTGAGAGGGATATATAAGTTAGTGAAGATAGAAAGAGCGAGAGTTACGTTTCGTATATTACAGTAGGGGCAAGAGAGAGACGTGCGAGCATACATTTTCTCTCTCTCTTTCTGTCATAGCCAGCCAAAGAAGTTTTACTTTAGTCATGTGGTTTAAAGCACACTCGTATTTTTCTTAGCGTGTTGCGGTTTCGAATCCCGCCCAGGGTAAACATTTGTATGATGATTGCCTTATGTTTGCTTGTTGTTTATCTATATAAGTAGCTATTTATGTATGTATATCAACTGTCTGACACCCATAGCACAGTATAAATATTAGTAATACCGTACAGTAGCGACCTACGTAACCTACGTACCTTTTTGAGAAAATCAACAAATTCCCAAAAAGACTTACTTAGACGACGACGTTTTAGTTTCTTCAATCACTGGAGGACTTACAATCTCTTTTAAGTGTGTTGCCGTTTCTTAATGGATTTGGATGTTAAGGCAACACTAAAAAGCGAAAAATAAAAAGTTTTTCAAAACAAAGAAAACCACCTTCAAAAACTATTAAGTGATAAATAACTTTAGCACAGAACACACATTACTTTACTTTCGGAAGTCGGTGGCAATACAAAACAACAAACACGAAGCCACCGCCACCGACTTCCGAAAGTAAAGTAATGTGTGTTCTGTGCTAAAGTTATTTATCACTTTTTAGTTTTTGAAGGCGGTTTTCTGTTTTTTGACAAAACTTTTTTAGTTGTTTTTTTTTATGTTGATAGTGTATAATACCTCAAAGTTGGTCCAATATAATTATATATTTCAAGAGAATATTTCGCTCCTAAGGGTAGAAAATTATGGGATGACTGAATTTGTTTGGTATCACCGTTTCGTAATTGATTTGTTTGATAAGATGTAGGTACTAAAAAGGGATAAAAAAAAACTTTCTTAAAAAAAGACAACCGCCTTCATAAAGTATAAAATAACTTTAAATTCGCAAGCCGGTGGCAATACAAAACAACAAACAAAATCAAAGCTTGCGAATGTAAAGTTATTTTTTAAATTTTTAAGGCGGTTGTTTTTTTTTGTAAAAAAGCGTTTAGGTATACTATGTGAATATGAACTTATTATCCTTTAGATATATTGGTTCCATCGAACCCTTACCTATTGTTACATCTACTAAACTATTCATACATCTCTAGAAACTAAATTATAACTCACTAGGTTTTGCTTTTATAAACACAAAATGGGCACCGAGATGAAACGAAAAAGTGTTACTTTCATTTCGTGATGTTTCAAATAGGTTTAAAAATATAATGTATTCTTCACATTGGAAAAAAAAATTAAACCCTATAAATTATTTTATTTTTTTCATACAAATGAATGTATCAAATGTATGGATCTCGCCATGATTCTTTTCTTATGTTCTATTATTACAACGAATAGTACTGTTACAAATTGCTTTTTTTTAGCTTCAATTGGTCGTTATGACCTAAAGGTAGCATTACGTATGCTAATCTAAGAAAAAATACACTAACGCAGAAAATACGCATACATTACATAAATCTTAGGGAATGACCTCGAGGCTAGACATAGGTACGTAAATATTATGCCTCGACGATTTTGCGGCAAATAACAAAACTGAATTTTTGTGACTTATTTTGGAGACCAAAACGAAAGATTCTCAACGGATTTGTAATACTAATCCTTTGCCGCGGTCTCTCTGTCTGTCTGTAAGGATGTCTGTTACTTTAAAAACGCAATTAAAATCAGAGATATTTAGAAGAAAAAAGTGTTCAATAATTATGTCCATATTAATTAATAATAGGTACCCTACCAAACCAATTTAAACTATTGCAGGGCAATATTTTTCAAACAAAGCTGATGTCTAAGTGGTTACAAAACCTGTTTCTACAGCATAAAACAATTTTTAAAACAAAAAAAAATGTTTAGAGTATTAATTAATGAAAATGTAAAATAGTAGACTTATATTAAATTACAATTTTAGTTACATACAAATCTTAAAAATCTAAATAATAATATTATGTACAATGCCAAGAAAAGGCAGGGGAGCTCAAAGGGCATCAACAAACTCGTCCACATCGTTGTCAACGGGACACGTGCCCAACAGGCTGGCAGCATTGCCACGTTGTATGGCAATGCTGATTCTTTGACCCAAGAATAGACCAGCCTTCGGGTCACGTGAAGAGTCGACCAGCCGCTTGGCGATATCACGAAAAACAATATGGGCACTCGGACCCCATGGCCCTAGAGTTTCCACTCCAAACGGCTCAAATATAAAGTTTCAAAGAAGGCTATTATATTTGTGCCGTTTGAGGTTTTCGGCACCTGCAACAGCCACCCCAGCACAACACGTTGTGCTAGGAAGATGAGATGGCGCAAGGGTGTCGACACATGTTGCGTCCCACACCAAAGGCCTACCCAACTTCCAAGGCATTATGGTCATCCCATCTGGTCTCTTCCCATCGTCGCCCTGACAAGCCATTGGGTTCTAAAATAGCAGGCACCCCAGCGGTGGCAAGAGCACGACGGAGGATGTCATTGATGCTGGCGTGCCGTGCCATTCGGCCTGCGCTCCTACTGCAGGATAGGCCATGATGTCCGAGGCTGTCGACAGCTTCACCACACTGTCAACGATGTGGAGCCCCGCATGGAGCGCCCAGACGCAGGCATGTAGCGAGTCGGAAGGTATTATCACACAGCATAGTACCGATGTTGTGTGACGGAAGTGCCTGAAGCCAGAGGCCCGACTCCCACTCACCCACAGCCAGTAGGTGGGCACGCTCAGCAGAATTGGTGGACGTATTAATTAGATTATTCCGTACCAACCTGCAGAGCGGCTCGTCCCACTGTCTCTGTGAAGATGGGTTCACGGGCCGATCTGTATCCGGGCAAGTCACTTTCCAGGCGTTCACCGCATCAGTCAAGCACGGCACTTCAAAGTCAACCAGTGATGGGAATAAAATTTTTTTGGTCAACTTTTCGGTGCTGTGGACGGAGGACAGGAAAGCCGGTAAACTCACACTGGAAATTTTGATCAATTTTGCCCAAGAGGTAAATATATATCCTATTGCCATCCACTGCTGAACGTAGGCCTCCCCCAGAGATCGCCAACCAACCCGGTCTTGGGCAACCCGCATCCATCCGCTGCCAGCCACCTTTTTTAAATCGTCGGTCCATCGTGCCGCAGGGCGTCCCACACTACGCTTGCCCAAACGCGGTCTCCACTCTAGAACGTGTCTGCTCCATCTACCGTCTGTCCGTCTGCAGACATGGCCGGCCCACTTCCACTTCAGCGTGCTAATTCGATGCGCAACGTCGGTGACTTTAGTTCTCTGAAGAGGTAAATGTTGTAAATTAATTTATGTCATTGACTTTAAGGCTGTAAGATCTTTCCTTGTAAACTATGTATTTTCTTGCAAATAAACATATTTGAGAAAAACGGTTTTTTGGACAGCGTCATCAACTGCTAACCCCCCACGCATACAAATTACTTCGAATAGGGGGTAAGCAGTTGATGACGCTGTCTGTACCTGCTTTTGTAGGGTTGCGTAGCGAAAGTTTCTCAATGGATCCTTAATACACCTACGCCTTATATATCTTTAGAACCACAATAGAAATTAGAGTATAAGTCTAACATCTTTTAAAAACGTTGCTAGACAGCTAAACTAGGAATTACTCCTGTTTCGTGGGTGTGTTTGCAAATATATAAACGCATATACACAAGCAACCAGACGCGGAACTACTATCTGTAGGTTATACAACTATTTGTTTCGTGCGGCAATCGAACCCGCGACACGCAGCGCGGCAGCCGATCGCTCAGTCACTGCGCTGTCAAACAGTAAAATTATTTTTTTCTGGAGAAATTCCTAGCGAAATGTTATGCCAATAAACGCAATTATCTTTCTTTTTTTCTTTTCTTTTTTTCTTTCTAAAAATACTAGAATTCACCATTTGATGAGGTCAACCTTGAATATCTGCAATACCGGGGTGTGATTCTGTAAGACCTCATTCTAAACTTCGAATCTGAATCAGCTGTGAGTTTCTTGATTGGCATTCTAAAAACTCGGTTGATAATTCGAATTTACACTAGCGCCACCCTTGCGAGCGTTTCAACGAGGTGAACTAAATTGACAGGGCGATTATGACAGATAAAGTATGAGATGACGTAAGAAGTGGCATTCTGTAAGGTAATTTCCCCGTCACTTCGACGCTCACTTCGCACTCGAACCCGATTCAAAGTGTCGAATATATCATGGTCATTTTGAACCTTATGCGAAGTGAGAGTGAATAGCAATGTGAGATGCGAGTTGTTGTTTGAATTTTACAGAATCGACCCACAGGTCAAGGCAGGTTCATTTGTCTGAGGCAAAGCTAAAACGCCTCATGTGGCTTGTCCCGCAACATGTCAATTCACGTCTAGTTTACTGCGTCATGAACTTTGCCCATATACACACGGCAATGACTATAAACATTTTACTGGTTTCCCTCTTATTAATGAAACTGTTCATAGTCTGTTACAAGCTTAAATTAATCTCATTTATTGTGGCGATATTAAGTCATTGTTAGTAAAATTTTGGAGAAAATATTAAACGGAAGAGCATACCTACTTAAGGCCCTACCCCCTACCCTGACCAAATAACCTTGAGCATTCCTTCCCTCTTCGCCGCGTAAGAAATACAGTAGCGAATACGCTCAGTTTCTTTATAAAATAAAATTGAATAAAAAAAAAATTTTGTTAGTGTGTTAATTAATAAATTACCTATCTATTAGTGTTAGTAGAAAATCGAAATAATGGTTACTTGAAGGAGAGATACATGTCTTCAATAATTATTTCTTATTTCTGTGGTTTCGTTGTGAGGAGATTGATCTACCATTTTGATGTATTTTTTATTTGTTCATATTTCTTTTCGATATAGAGTATATTATATTGGTTCTAAAAACTGCACAAAAAAACGGCTAGCGCTGCGTTTTGCAAAGAGACACGCCTTAGGCTAAGAACTCACGATGCGGTTTTCGCCCGCGCCCGCTGCGGTGGAAGAATAGCCCAAAACTCACGAGACCGGAGTTCTGTGCGGTTGCGACTATCGCCCGCAGACTTGGCAGGCGATTATCGCAAGACGTGCGGTTTCAAGACGAGCACTGACCCTTCTTGCTCCAAAGTAAGATCAACTTCAATATCCATTTTGTAATGTTTGTTGATAAACGTGCACAGACACGTCACGACGCCACAAGTCACTGCAAAATGGCGTCAGATTTCTGTCGGTCGCCCGCCAACCGACCGCAGAGCTCACGGGGCAACCCGCCGAGGCTGCGGGAGCGATTTTACTAGTTGCCCGCCGGTGCCGCGGGAGCCGCAAATAACCACGCACACCGCGGGCGTAAACCGCGTCGTGAAATGTGCTGTAATTTTTTACATAATATATATCAAATTCAAATTCTTTATTGCATTCCATATGTATTAAATAGGTGGTTTATCAAGGAGTTGACCAATATGGACCCTGTCGGGCACAGCAAGATTAGGAGAGAGGAAGAGGGCTAAGATAAGGCTTAAATTATTTGATGAGTTTAATTGGGTGTTTGTTTTATATTATAAGATTTGTTTATAGGTATAGTGTATTAGTTATTTTAATTTTATGGATTGTATTAGAATAATGTAGGTAATAAATCTGCATTCTATAGAAGCTGCGGGCCCGCAACCGCGTCGGACGCGGGTGAAAACCGCATAGTGAGTTCTTAGCCTGGTTGTACGTTGTTTCATAGCTATAGTTTTATAGAATTTCGTTTCACATACATTTTTTCTAATAATTTCGTTTCATAGAATCATCAATACGCAGAATACTTACTTTCAAGATTTTCAAATCATTGATTTTTGTTTCACATAAAGTTTATTGTTAGAATAATCATATCACAGAAAAACAAATCAAATATTCTTTATCCTTATATTTTTTATTTAATATAAAACTTATTCCCAGCAATGCGACTCTCAGTTCTAACCAAACTTACTGCGCGAGCGTGCAAGCAACCACCCAGGATGCAAGCAAGCATGCAGGATGCAAGCAAACATGCATCGTACAAGCAAGTATGCAGCATGCAAGCAAGCATGCAGCGTGCAAGCAAGAATGCAGCGTGCAAGCAAACATGCAGCGTGCAAGCAAACATGCATCGTGCAAGCAAGCATGCAGCGTGCAAGCAAGCATACATCATGTAAGCAAGCATGCATCATGCAAGCAAGCATGCATCATGCAAGCGAGCATGCAACATGCAGCAGGCATAGTTTCTGTCACGGCTCCGGCGTTGCGGGGCTCCGGCGGTCCCACGCGATCTTATCGTCGCAGATGGTATTCACGCTCACCACCGCAGCTTCGGCTTACTGGCCGGCTAAGCCGGCCAGCCTCAGCCGCGGCGGCGGGCGTTAAAACCACCTGCTCCTCAGCTCGCGGGCCGCCTCGCCCCTCCACGCCTACGCAGATTTAAATTACACTCTAGGGGTCGGGCAGACAAGACTACGTGGAGTCGGTTTCGCAGCGATTCGTTTCTGTCATTAACTTTAGTAGCACAACATATTGACTTTTTAAGACAACATTTTTGTTATTGTCTATTTATATCTATACATTTTCGTTGAAATAAATTCCATGGAAAAATACAACAAACAAACAATACTCGTTAAAAAAGAATTCTACTTTTAGATAAGTTTGTTAAACAAAAAACTGTGATAAAAAATTCATTGAATTGTGTTTCTGTGAAATATTTTTCATTGAAGTAAATAGTCTTTGAAACAATAATAGTCGAAATAAAAATACGAGAACCAAATATTATGTCAAACATTTTCTGGGAAACGAAATTCTATGAAATTTCTGTCTGCGAAACAAGGGGACACCTCTTAGCCTTAATGTTTTTTTGGGATTGCTAAAAATGTCCTGTAGTAGCTTTATGCAATAAGTAATTAATAAGTATTCTAATTCTTGGTTGACCAAAGAGGCGATAATCTGAGCTTATGGTCGCAAGAGCGACTTCTGAGTATGAGGTCCTTAGTTCGATTCCCAGGTCGATCAAAGTGTTATATCGCAGGTCGCGTGTTTATGATGCACATAATCATTGTAGTTTATTCGGATCCTGGATTATTTTACAGTAACAGTAGGTATATGTTATTAACTTAATCACTACCTAATAATTCGTAAATAATACACGATGGAATCCACATCCTGACGCAAACTATTACCATGGACATGATTCTAGAGTAACCAGCGATGAAATATGTTATCGCTAATCAAAAAAAAAATGCTGTGCATAATGTGACACACCTACATCTAAACGGTGAAAATGTATGGAACAGGCCATGTTTTGTGTAAAAATCTATGTTACCTTATATCGACACAGATGTGACGATTCCTATAATTCCTAAATATAAACGCTATTCGTGCTATTTTCGGCTTCCTTAGACACTCCAGACACATTGTACACGATTAATACATAACATATTCCTATTATCTTTCGTCTGAACATGTCTACCTAATTATGATAACATAAGTGCCTCACAGACGGTGAATGGGAGAATTAATGTTAATTGATTTATCCCAAAATAGCACGAAACTGCTGAGTTCGGGTAACCACTCGATTCTTGGTTAATGTGCGATAAGCAATTTGGCTATGTTTAGACCAAACTGTAACTGGATGTGATAAGATAAATCTGTAAACAACGATGTGATGGCAGAGGGAGGGATGTTGCAAGTTAAAAACCAATGTAACTAATTCAATTGTGCCGCGTTATGGTACTTAGAAGACGCTGCTGCCCATCCTCTGGTCAATATCCCTCTGTTGCTTTCTACGACACCCACGGGTAGAAATGGGATGGTGCTATTCAAGACCGGCACCACACGGCGTTATTATTTAGTTTGAAGGCTTTAATCATAAATATCAATGCGTGCCATGATAATATTGTGCAATTGTTTTAAATGAGCACCGTCTAACGATTAAATTTATTAAAACAAGGCATTGTCATGGTCGCAGACCTACGTCATTTTAACATGATTGAATTTTTGAAAATAGATTAGATTAGATTCACAGAATTTGTGAGTCACCGAATTATAGCTCCGTCTCTTTCATTTCGTGCACGATAAAGCAAGCAAAATAATAATAATAATATATGTGGGGACATTTTCACACACGGCCATCTGACCCCAAACTAGGGAGACCCTGTACTATGAGTGTCAGACAGCTGATATACATACACAAATACATTTTTTTTTGTAAATACATACATATATAGATAAACAACACCCAGACACAAGGGAAACACAAGTGCTCATCACACAAATGTTTACCCTGGGCGGGAATCGAACCCACAACACGCTGCGCAGCAGTCGATCGCTCAGCCACTGCGCCAACCGTGTCGTCAAAATATTATTTAGTCAATCATTTAAACTAATATTATAAAACTGGCCAAGTGCGAGTCAGACTCGCGCACGAAGGGTTCCGTACCATTATCTATACAACATTAGACATCGAGCAAAAAAACGGCAAAAAAACACGTTTGTTTTATGGGAGCCCCCCTTAAATATTTATTTTATTCTGATTTTAGTATTTGTTGTTATAGCGGCAACAGAAATACATCATCTGTGAAAATTTCAACTGTCTAGCTATCACGGTTCATGAGATACAGACTGGTGCCAGACAGACAGACCGATAGGGTCCCGTTTTGACCCTTTGAGTACGGAACCCTAAAAAGGGTAAACATTTTTTTTATTGTTTTATTTTTAAGTGCATCTCTGGAAGTCCCGGTTCTATAACAAAAAAAAACATTTTACTGATTCAAACCCACCGTATTGCTGAGTGTCATATAATATGTTTTATAATATAGTCAACGTTCATGCGGACGACACCGCAGGTGGAAGTTGTATATCTTGACTTACACGTGGATGGGGAGGGCTGAAACCAGTCATCTCTATTATTAAATTACAGTCAAACCAAATCAAAGCCAATAATATCTTTAATCAATTCGCGGAGTTCGAAAACTTTATCTTAACAACAATCTAAATATTATTATGGTCCTAGTAATGAATAATCGTGGAAATAATAAATACTAGCTTCTACACGCGACTTCTTGCGCGTAAAAATCCGAAATTTCATAAGCATATAATAATAATAATAATAATAAGCCCGCAGGGCAGCTTGTGGCGAGCTGTTAGGCAGTAGCGACCCCATGGACCTGATCTCCCGGGAGAAGTCTTGTTCCTCATCTCTGGCTTGCCTTTCAATAAGGGCAAGCCAGGGATGAGGAACGGAGCTCCCACCTCTATCTTGCCTTAATTGGCCGGTTAGAGTGGAAACTCGCGAGAGCATTCGTGCTCGGGGTAAGGATGTATTCCAGTAAGACGCTGGTAGGGATCTTGCCCGTACTTCCGGGATTGTCCTGATAGCCGTGGAATACCTCTCCACTCCTCTAGCACCTCAAGATTTGTTGCCCCCTTGTCGCTACGTCACTTCGTGCTAGCGACTGTTTCAGGGGGCCCATTTAGTGAGTGTGCAAGTCACCCCCTGCTATTTTATCCGTGTATACAAACATTGATTCGGCAGGGGCCATAGTCACTTCATAGTTTCAGGTAACCAAGTCACTTTAGCAACCTATACCCATAGTCTCAGTACTGTTAGTTTCCATGTCCTGTAATAGTCCTGCACCAACTGGGGGTTGTCCTTGGGTGCACTTGCATAGTGCATACAGGGATAATCGTCGGTTGGTGTCTTATTTCATATAAAGCTACCTAAGGGGCCTCTGCGAGCTGACTTTGGCTCCTCGTACGCCTTACAAAGGCCCGGGACCTCTGGGTCCCGAGATACATAAAGTATATAAAATATAATAATAATAATATGTGGGGACATTTTCACACACGGCCATTTGACCCCAAACTAGGGAGACCCTGTACTATGGGTGTCGGACAGCTGATATACATACACAAATACTTTTTTTTTTAATAAATACATACATACATAGATAAATAAAAATTTCCTATGTACTTATAGTAGCTTCACTTGTAGCATGAGTGAACAGCAGTGCTATTCTGTTACAATCTCCCTCGGTGAACACCTAGGTGAAGTGAGCTGTCATCTGTCCCACAATCGGATGATAGCTCACTTCTCCTAGGTGTTCACCGAGGGAGATTGTAACAGAATAGCACTGATGTTCACTCATGCTACAAGTGAAGCTACTATAAGTGCTATACTGTTATACTCACTTCGTGGCCCGACCACTTGTCTGTTACCGTTTCTGATGTAGCTATGAAGTGCGGGAGAGGTCACTGATACGTCAACTGTCGCCCCTCCTGCACCATGCAGCTACCACAAAAAAAAAACTGATTATTGTTTGTGTCGGTGTTTGGAGCTCGTGACTAAGTTAACGCCGTACAGATCGATCGGTCAAAGGTTAAGCTACGTCAGTATGTGGATGGGTGACCATCCCTTTCATACCGAGATCCCTGCGTGCCTCGAAAAGCACGTAAAGCCGTTGGTTCCGGCTGTCATTTGTAGATCTTTGGCAGTCGTTATAGGTAGTCGGAAGCCAGAAAGTCTGACAACCAGTCTTACCATGGGGTATCGTGTTACCCAGTAACTGGGTTGTGGAGGTCCGATAGGCAGTCGCTCCATGAGAAACACTGGTATTCAGCTGAATCTGGTTAGACTGGAAGCCGAGCCCAATATAGTTGGGAAAAGGCTAGGCAGATGATGTTTATATCGGGGATTTTTTTTTACTGTATCTGTATCACTGATTCGTTAATCGAATCATCATTTATTGAATTAAGCCAAGAATAATTTTGACGTCTTCATAATTAATAATAATAAATAATAATAATATGTGAGGACATTTTTTCACACACGGCCATCTGACCCCAAACTAGGGAGACCCTGTACTATGGGTGACAGACAGCTGATATACATACACAAATACATTTTTTTTTACACCCAAGACTGTGAAGTGTGAAAAGAAGATTCCACAAAGTACTCTCAATAAAATTAAAGGCCCACAAACACGGTCCGGTGTGACAGCGGCGAGCAGTTTTCCTGTACTGAACACTTCCTTAACGAGAGATATCCGGACCGTCTTCCTGTGCACTTAACGATGTGCGATCTACACACTTTTCCTTCACTAAGTGCTACAATTATACTTACTTTTTTAGTAACAGCACTTTTTTGTCAGTAGTTGTCAAGATAATTTGGTATTTGATAAGTAATTGAGACTATTTGATAGAAAGTAAATCCTATATTGGTTGTGGTCAAGCTACGCTTTCCGCGGCCCGTCTGCGGATGACTGACCATTCATTTCATATCGACACCTCTCCGTGGCTTGGAGAGCACGTAAAAATATCTACTGCTTTGCAATACAAAGGAAAATGATTTGGTTTTGTTACTTTTTACAAATTTGAATTATTTTTATTACAATAAATTAAAAATGCGTCCGATTAAAGACTGCGTCTACATCACCCCCGCACTCGTCCAAAAATTCGGTACGGGCCGAATGCTCAAAATTATTGGCATGTATACAAGCCTTAATATAAACATTTTTTTTAATTGATGTCACATTAGAGGAACGGAACTGTTTCATTAATAAATTAAATTAATAATTATTATCGAACCAGCTATATGCAGTGGAGCAACCAATAATAATAATAACAACACAATCAATCAATAATCAATACCACACACAATCTAATACACAAACAAACTCTCAAAGTATGCAGACTTGAATATAGAATGGAAAACTCAATGGAGACTTTACACGGTCAAGACCATCCCTATCATAATATCTAACACCGGCGTCATCCCCAAAACACTTCATACAAGCCTTAAAACACTAGACATTCGTTCACTCACATACTTACTCCTACAGAAACCAGTCATACTGAACACATGCAGAATCGTCAGAAAGTTTCTGTCTATAGATTAAATTGCTTAACGCCGTCATAGTTGTTTGGCCAAAAGCCCGCAATTTGACGTAATTCCCCAGAAATGGAAGAGATTTAAATCCGATCATCTTTAAATAATAATAATAATAATATATTGTTTCTTAAAATATTTTACACACTTTAAAATATGAATAAACAATTAACTTTTGTACTCTTGTTATGACCAATCGCCGCACTTTGCCGCGCTGTCTACAGAGTCCTCTTAAATCCCAAAGATGAACACTAGTATGTACATACTAGTGTACACACGCGGCATATTTCCATCGGACCATGATCATCACAATTTTTAAAAAAGTTACATAATATAGCATAAGTATAGCACTTAGGAATAACGTGTCATAGCTTCTTATTAGCGAACCAATTTATGGAATCCGACCTGTACTTCCGTGGGGGGGCGGTGCAGGGGGGGCAGGGGCGGCAGGGGGAGTTCGGGGGGGTACCTGAACGAACACAAACTCAACTATTATATAAAATATGAAGTGATAGTAACGTGGTAGTGAAGACTGATGATAGATGTATCAAACTAATGCTTTTTCTTTCATGTCTTCAATATAACTATATTTTTAGTAAAATGTGGCGATGGGTATGGTTAGGTATATTTCAATCCTCTCATATCGATTTAATGTAATGCTTATTTCCAACAGAAAACGGTAATCGTATGATTTACAACCTTTAGGTGGAAAGAAAAGATGAATGGATTGTATGAAGAATGATATAAAAGAAAAGGGAGTCAGTGATAATAGCACGCGGTTGACAGGATGGAACGGAAGAAGAAAAGGTGTTGCATGCGCCGACCCCAAGTAACATGGGACAAGGGCAGGTAGATGATGATGAACAGAAAATGGTTACCATAAATAAACAATTTGATTGTGTTGCATTTCGAACGATCACAATTTGTACTACAAGTAGAGCTACGCCGTAGCTATGTCGTAGCACACGTTCTACGAGTGCGTACTGTGCGTAGGCGTCAGCCGGCACGTAGCAGCCAACTACGCAATGCGATGTTTATATTAGAACTGAAGTTGACTTTACTCATTTTTCTACAGATTTAACTTCAAAATAACTTGGTTAACAAACCTCCAGTTAAATACAGTTCAAGTAACAAGAACAAACAAACCCTCAATCTCAGTCGTTAACTAAATTAATAGAAATATAAATCAAGAATTCGGTATTTATCATTGTAATTTCACGAGCCAGTAACAAAGGCGAGCAGTCAAATAGTTTGCGAAATAACCTTATTGTTCTAACGGGATTGTGTCAATATTAGCTCGCACAAATCCACAATGGCGGTACTACTGGGTTTAATCTTTAATGTCATGTTGAATTCTACTCGAATTAATGTTTTAATAAGTCTTGAGGCTTAGGAGAAGTCGAGGGGTTGCTTTGTACTGTTTGTTTAAATTTTAAAGAAGTTTCTGGGAAAGAAAGGTTTTTTAGTGGCGACCACGAACCGGAAGATGCATCGTTGGTAGGCCTCCCACCAAGCTCAAAACTCAAACTCAAAACCATTTATTTCAAATAAACCATTTCAAACAACCACGTACTTTTGAGTTGTCAAAGAGTCAGTCAGTCAGAAAGTTGAAGCTAGTTGCTCGTTCCAATCAGTAGGTTTCTATGGAGAAAAATGAGCAAGAAACTCCATGAACACTCTTTTCAATCATATCTATATTGCAAAATATCATTATTCAAATCGAATCTAGGGATCCTACAATGTAAGAACAATGTAACAAGTCGTGTACGTTAAAAGAGGTTTAGATAAAAATATAATCATAATAAACCATTAATAATAAGTTTAGGATAACCGAGGCAGCTAAGAGACGACCAGTTCCAACCAAAGTGCCCGTTCACGGACATGACGTACGGATCGGCATCATTTAGCTTAGGGATGCACAGACCGCGGCCCGCGGGCTGCATGCGGCCCCCCGGCATTATGCTAGTGGCCCGCCAGCAAAAATATTTCCTCGTACATTTGAAAGAAAAATATTGCTGAGGTTAACAATAAGTAGTTTAAACATTTTCTGAGTTTCAATAAGTTAGAGGTTTAACTTTTTGAAACTAAAATTGGACATATTTAGCAATCCTATCACCATTTCAGCTGAAGCTGCACCAGATTCAATGCAGTTGGAATTAAACGATATTCAAAACCATCAAGATTTTCGCAACAAATTCAATGAAGGGGACTTGCTGAACTTTTACCGCTGCATTGATAAAACCATGTACAAAGAGTTTCGCACAAATGCCCTGAAATGCACTAGCTTATTTGGTTCTATTTATATGTGAAGAAACTTTTTCGGTATTAAATAATAATAAAACCGAAATTCGAAACCGCCTTGCAAATGAAAGTTTGGAAGCAATTTTATGTGTAGCGCTTTACAAGCCAATTGTTAAAAAAATTGTAAGCACAATGCAGTGCGACGCTATTTTAATTATATTTTTGACTACGTTTATGTTTTTAATTTGTGCTTGTGGCCCGCCATTAGCTCATCATTTACCAAAGTGGTCCATGGTCTCAATAAGTCTGTGCGTCCCTGATTTAGCTCAATCATTTTGAAGGGGACCGAATGATCCAACAAATGCGCCATCGTCAGCGAGACATTCAAGTGAGCATGATATACTCCCAATCGCCAGGGCACATTCAAGTCAATGAAAGATACCATACCTCGTAAATGGAAGCTTTAGCAGATAGACCGACAGCATTTTAATCTTTTACTAACCATATATTGATCCTGGGGTGTGATTCTGTAAGACCTCATTCTAAACTTCGGATCTGAATCCGCTGTGAGTTTCTTGATTGGCATTCTAAAAACTCGGTTGATAATTCGAATTTACACTAGCGCCACCCTTGCGAGCGTGTCAGCGAGTTGAACTAAATTGACAGGGAGATTTTGACAGATAAAGTATGAGATGACGTACGAAGTGGCATTCTGTAAGATAATTTCCCCGTCACTTCGCACTCGAACCGATTCAAAGTGTCAAATATATCAAGGTCATTTTGAACCCTCTCATACGTACGGCTACATAAAACAACATAAAAGAGGCGCCGCGAAAAAACAGGATAACGGTACGCCGCCGCCTCATATTGGTCGCTTGGCTCGGGTTGGATTTAATGTTCATATTTGCATGCTCATATTTCGTAAGTTAAACAATTTCAACAGCTAACACTTTGTCTGCGATAAGATGTGTACCAAACTATCGAATAATATGCTACAATTAGCCACTTGACTTACAGAGTACCCGGAATGAATGGGTACACATACCCTTTTTTTTTTTTTTTGTTCTATGTACAGTAGGTATACCTGAGCTGAGTTTTTGTTTAGCTTGCAGTGTGTAAAATATGTATGGAGGTGTCTGTTGTTTTTCTTGATTATTGTAAAATGATATATTAATAAAATAAAAACATTGGAAAAAAAATATTTTATTTTATTAATATGACCACTTTTGTACGAAAAAGTGGGAAAAAGTAGCTCACCCTACTTTCAACTTCGAATCAACAATAGATTCCACTATAAAACTGTACTAAACTATAGATAATCAGATAGCTTATTCCATAGCAATTTTAATGACACAGGGTTTGTCGAGCTGCGATGCGTAGCGATGTGAGATGCGAGTTGTTGTTTGAATTTTACAGAATCGACCTACTGTAATCTGAGGTAAATAAATAAAAATAATAATTTTTATTTTGTCAAGGTTGCAGGTCACCGGTGGATGCAAGCGGCAGATTGCGGCTCGTTGTGACGTTTTATGTCTGGCGTTTGTTCAACAGTGGACATCTTCTGACTGATGATGATGAAAAAAGTTTCTTACTAGTCATCATCTGCTTAACCTTGTCTATGTTGGGGGCGGTACAGTCCAGTCTTATCAGATGCCGCTGAATATCAGTGTTATACATGGACCGACTGCCTGTTTAACCTCAACACCAAAGTTAATGAGTAACATGATACCTCTTAGTTAGACTGGTGCTTAAACTTTCTTGTATCTGATTACCCATAACGACTACCAAAGATGTTCGAATGACAGGCGGAACCAACGGCATTAAGGTGGATCCACATATGATCATTTGCCCGATCCAACCACCGTATCCGTATTGCCGACACGTAGCATGATCGCCTATCTGTAGGTCGATTCTGTAAAATTCAAACAACAACTCGCATCTCACATCGCTATTCACTCTCACTTCGCATAAGGTTCAAAATGACCTTGATATATTTGACACTTGGAATCGGGTTTGAGTGCGAAGTGAGCGTCGAAGTGACGGGGAAATTACCTTACAGAATCTGTGAAAATCGCCATGTCAATTTAGTTAAACTCGCTGACACGCTCGCAAGGGTGGCGCTAGTGTAAATTCGAATTATCAACCGAGTTTTTAGAATGCATGAATGAATTCAAATTCGAAGTTTAGAATGAAGTCTTACAGAATCACACCCCAGGACGGGTGATGATACGCGATCGCAGTCTTGATACACCGTTCTAATACACAGCGCAATACGGCCCGTTTCATTTAAACTCGGTTTTTGTCTAATTATCAAAGAGAATGATACCATGATACGGATACAGGGATCGGATCAAATGATTGCCTTAAGGTGCTTAGCGAGACACGGTGGGGCCTCGGTATGAAATAAATGGTCACCCAACCACGGAAGGCCGCGGCAAGCGTATATTAATCATAACTGATCGATACAAAAGGGTTTTACTAAGCTACGAGTTCCTCGTGTGTTTCTTACTGTATAGTTGAGAAACTAAAACCGGTGGGCCCTCTTTTCCTTTTCTGTTTTACTATTTATTTATACTTTCGAATAAACTCATTCTTCTTTCTTTTTTTTTCGTTCTTTGTTATTTTACATATAAAGCCGACTTTACAAAAAATATTCTAATTTATTTCACGAAAAATCAATACTACTTCCTAGTTAGCCAAAGGCCCTGAACATAATATGTAGTAAGCCACAGATATAGATAGACCTAGATAACGCAAGTATCACGATCTGTACGAAAACCAAGCGTGCTATTTTTTGGACGTCACAATGTAATACGAATGTTTTGTTTTTCCTAAATTTGGTATTCCCAGGTATTACTGAGGGTATTTTTTTATTAATTACGCATAATATTAATCACAAAATGACTTACCAATGGAAGGAAACGTTTACTTTATTGTTTTACTTATGATTTTTATCGTAAGTGTGGCACCAAAATAGGCACGTGAAGTAGTTGCTCTTGCGTTATCTAGGTCTATCTATATCTGTGTAGTAAGCTTAGTTTGTAAGTTCCCTTTTATGACACAACAGAGGGCGCCCGCGGCGGTACGGTAATTAGCCGGGCCTACTGAATGTACCTACTCCCTAAACTTACCCGTTCGCCTTAGAGTGACCTTCGAGTTCACAAGTTTCTGAGGCATCGTCGTCTTATACTGTTTACGGAACTATTTCACTGTGTTGTATAAATGGGGTGAGTAAAAATAAATAAAATAAATTAGTTTTTGACGGTGTCGGGCGTAAAGAATAGCACCATCCCATATCTTCCCGTGGGTGTCGTAAGAGGCGACAAAGGGACTTACCAGAGAATGGGCAGCAGCGTTCTCTGTGCCTTTGTAACAACCATACTGCGATCGCCTACCCGCCTGCCAAGCGTGGCGATTATGGCAAAAACCCCTCTTGGGAAGGTCTATGTCCAGCAGTGGACGTCTTTCGGCTGAAATGATGATGAGTTTTTGACACTACACGTGTCAAGTTATTTCTTCACCACCCTTGGTTGACAGGTAGTGAATGCCCAAGGCATTAAGACCACCTTTGTACATTTATTATGCATGAGTTTAAGTAAATAAATACCAGCCTCTTATTGTCCCACTATTGCCAGAAAGTCTGACAACCAGCCTTGCTAAAGGGTATCGTTTTACCCAGTAACTGGGTTGTGAAGGTTATCATCATCATGTGAACGTTTAGACGCCCACTGCTGGGCAAAGGTCTCCTCCAAGGGGGGGTTCAGCCGTAATCGCCATGCTTGGCCGATGCATGATGGCGATGGCAGCTGCTGCCCATCCTCTGATCAATATCCCTCTGTCACCTTCTACGACACCCACGGGTAGAGATGGGGTGGTGCTTTTCGCGGCCGGCACCACTCGGTACTCGGTTGTGAAGGTAACTGGTATTAAACTGCATCGGTTAGACTGGAAGCCGACCCCAACTTACTTGGGAAAAGGCTACATGGACCATAATACTATGTGTGCCATATTTAAGGCCGGTTACCCGAATAATGCATACCCTCCAAGCTCATACCATTTCAGAGCAAACACACTTTCGCTCTCAAAGTAACTACATCCCCATACGTACAGTCACCAAAAGAGATAAGTATCCATGTCGTCGGGAATAGTTGAAGATTTCTTAGAAACCAATGGAGGCTTTCAAATAAAATTTTATTAAATCATTGAACTGTTTATTCTTCTATTGATTGTATTTTATTTTATTCATAAACACCCATCGGTTTCTAAGTAAACTTCAACTATTTCCGGCGACATGGATACTTATCTCTTTTGGTGACCGTACATACCCCCTCACATATCATACATTGTATTGTTGTTCTCATATGTCAAGTCTGTGTGTTCCATGTGATACATCACTGCTATCAGTGATAAATCTCGCATAGTTTGTATACCCATTGTCCTGTCCGTCTCTCAGATGTGGTTGGACAAAACATCATGTAGATACATACATATTTCATAAACGCATATATTTAACACAATTTGTACAATTGAACGTAAGCTTCAGGAACAGAGTATTACAAATACGTAACATAAATAGTCTAAAACGACCAATAAGGAGAACGAAAGTAACTCCCCTTCCCCCTGTACGTACAGGGGTCGTGGGGAGTTATAATATTTAAAACTTGTTTGAACATGTTAGCACAATGTTTTGCTTGTTTACATTGCGCTCTACCCAAACAATGATTATTTACACTAAGAATAAAAGCCGTTTCCCAGAAATCGTTTCTGCTCAATGTTGCTTCAAAGTCACGCAAAGCCAAACGTAAAATAAAGTCAGTCTGTTAGTCTAGTCACTTTTTAATTGTCAAAGAGTCAGTTTTTACAAAATACTGAGGACATTAATCTTATGGCTTCCATTTGTGAAAACAATGTTGGTAAAGAGATATAGAAAACATAAAAAAAAGATTCAACCCGCCATGGGTTTCATCTTTTAAGATAAGGAATTACTAATCTCAACTGACAGGACGTGTTAAAACTTAGTTTTCATTCACTGATTCGTTTTTCTTCAAACGCTACAGACTGAACTTCAGGAAACAATAAAAACTATTAGAAGTTACGTGAACCGACATAGCTCTCAGAATATGCAAGTTGAAGTGCCAATGGGCAGGCCACATCGTTCGAAGAACCAATAACCACGAAATCGGAAGGCGCAGCGTTGATAGACCTCTCACCAGATGGACCGCGATGACATCATCAAGGTCGCGGGTAACAGCAAGTAAAGTCATTACCATACATTTAAAACTAGCATTTGGCGTAAACGCTAACAGCAAAGTTATTTTTTGGTCCTCTGGAGTGTTTCAGGGAAATATTTTGCTCCATCGAATGGGTTGTTGTCCACGAAAACTAACTACGCAGAAAACAAATTGATGCCGCTAATAATTTTGCTTAGTAAGCAAGATTATAAATGAGCAATTAGCTGATAAAAGGCCTTCTGTGGTTTCAAGAAGGGTATTTACAAAATAACAAAGGAAGCCTACATAAAGGTTATCAAACTTTTTGTTAGCTCAAGTTTAGGACTTCCAAAGTTTTCAGCGAACATTTCTTTTAGCAATTTAGGCTTGTCCCGTTTTACATCCAAAGTCCTGAGTTTTTATTAGTAGGTAACCGGTTTTATGATTACGAGTTACGTTGTAATTGGACGTTATGCATGTAGGTTTTTACTTTTATAGTCTTTGGCGGTTTTGAACAGAAGTTACCAGTTAAGTCTTCAGTAATATTTTCAGAATTTCGGCCACGGCGACCAAATCCAAGGCAAGATGTACTATGCACAAGTAAGTGCCCAAATACAGGTGAACTTCTTCAACCCTCGCTCTCATAGTACGCGGGGACGGCTATCCGGTACCAACGGCTTTACATGCTCGCCTTTGTGTCAATGTTCTACATCTGACTGTGAATACAAACCATCTGCACATCATATCCTATGGGAGTGTACTCTTTGGCAGAATGAACACAATATTATGTTAGATAGTGTACTACATCCGTTTAGTTGTTTACTATATGCGGACTTTGTAGAAACTAAAGTGCGTTCAAGCGTTTATGCCGTTGTTTTATTGGAATCAAATGTAACAGCTCACTTTTTAGGACCCATTAAATAATGTTTATTGTAATTCGTGGTGCTGCAACTGGGTCTCCCCAGTTGTAAACGTCCCTTTGTGCCTATTGGCCTAGTTCTGTTCTGTCTCCTGCTTGATTAGGAGGGAAGTGGAAAATATGTTTTTCTTACTCCTCCGCTGTTTTTTTCTGATTAATTTCGTTGCGGGATCCAAGACAGTTGCAATGTTTCTCCGGGACTCCTCGAGCTTCAGTGTCTCGACGCTTTACTGGTGGTCGCCACTGTTGATTCTGACTTTCAGGAGTTACAGTGGTTTGGGAATAGTGTGGCGGGCATCTATACTTCTATACTAATATTATAAAGCTGAAGAGTTTGTTTGTTTGGTTGAACGCGCTAATCTCAGGATCTACTGGTTCGAATTGAAAAAATCTTTTTGTGTTGAATAGTCCATTAATCGAGGAAGGCTATAGGCCTCAATATAATTAAAAATCAAATACCTACAAACCCATGATTGTATTCGATTTTGAATTTTTATTTGTATTAGTATTTGTTTTTTTAAACGACGCTTCGCATCTTGCTGTACTGATTCGTGTCAGTACAGCGCGAAGCGAATTGTAGGTATTCGCTTTTGAATTTGTATTTGCTTTGGTGGCTTCAATCTCAGTGTTCCGCACGGTCTATTTGCCTTTTGTTTCATAATCTGAGATTATACCGACCAAATTTCGGTCAAGGCGGCCAATTTCAATAGAGACTTAGCCACCCAGGAAATGTTATATGTAAGTCTGAATCGCCAAACCTCATTGAGCAAACATGGTGATCAATACTCGAGCCTTCTTAGTATGAGAAGAGGCCATAATACAGACAATAATAGACTGGTAGTATTTATTTTGTTTATAGCACTGCTCATCATCTACCTAGCCTTTTCCAAACGATGTTGGAGTCGGCTTCCAGTCTAATCGGATGCAGCTGAATACCAGTGTTTTACATGGAGCGACTGCGCCTATCTGACCTTCACAATCCAGCTATTGCGTAACACGATACCCCAAGGTAAGACTGATTACCAGATTTTCTGACTTCTGACTACCTATAATGACTGCCAAAGATCTACGAATGACATCCTGGACCAACGGCTTTACGTGCTTTCCGAGACACGGAGGGAACTCGGTATGAAATGGATGGTCACCCATCCACAGAGCGACCGCGGCAAGCGTAGCTTTACCTTTCATCGATCGATCTGTACGGCTTATGTATAGCACTTCTATTGTTTATAAACTCGTCTCACTCGATTAATACTTATAAATGTCTTTGACTACACTTATAGAGACGTGAAGACTATTGTAGACACTTCGCCTTACTTTGAAAGGCTTTAATTAGAAGTCTAACGTAGCTTGTATGCATGACGGGGCTGCCAACCGAATCGGTACAGAAGGTCAGCTCCATAGAACGACCGAACACATATTTTCGGTATGGCTTCTCGCAGGTCCTAAGAGGTTGTCGGCTCCTGAACCGGACCTAAAGATAATTAAAGAGAATTTTAGGCCTCCAGATAGGGAAAAAAATTATAAACTAAGCGATTACACTTTAAGGGCACCCCCTGTGGGGTACGGATATCGGAGAATAGATTTAGACATATGTAGTTAGGATGGAATGCAACTGGCTAAAATACTGGACAATTTTTCAGGGATCAGGTACTAGAGATACAGAAGCCAGTACATCAAGCCGTACCAAACTGTAAAATTTTCCCAATTGAATATGAACCTTATGAATTTGTAATAAACTTAAAAATCTATCAAATAAATTTGACAGATTTTTGCAGCTTGATGTGCTAACCTCTGTACCTTACTCATTTAGTTTTTAGTGTAATTTAACACTATTGATTACGACACTGGGAGCTCAATCTAGTTGATTGAAACACAATTAGCCTTATTACTTCGTTCCTATAATGAACTAAGCCAGCCTGCAAGCCGAAGCTGCGGTGGTGAGCGTGAATACCATCTGCGACGGTAAGCTCGCGTGGGATCGCCGGAGCCCCGCAGCGCTAGAGCTTATTGATAAACCCGCTTGTCAGCCATCGGTGTCGTGACGGGCTGGTAAGTCGTAATTCTAATTAAAAATAGTTTATCTTAGAGTATTTGAACTCATAAAATAAGGTTGAATATGAATGAAACAGTCAGTTTTACAGAATATTGTAATAAAACTTTATTCGTTAATGCCAGAAGCTTCGAGCTTTTAGTTCCGATGTTCTAGAACCTTCTGTATTTACCTATTTCGTGGCGGAACTGTAGGAACAAACTTACTAGTCTCAGGAAGAGGATGCAATGTTTGTACTTTTGTAGACATACCCGATGTTTGAGCTTGATTCTTTCTGTAGAGCGACAAAAGAACTTGTCTGTGGGTAGTGTAATTTAATCTTTTGCACGTATTTGAACGGTTGATAAGTAGGTACTTACTTTAAATAAATAAAGAAACAAAACAAAATACTAATGGCCAAATACTCAAACGCTACTCAATTTTAAGTCTCGTGCTGGCGAAATAAAACTATTTGGTACCTATTGATTTGAACTATAATTTCACTAGAACAATCGAGAAATTTCAATAATCTCTACAAATTAATTAGATTACATACATTTTTGAAACTCTGAAAAAAAAACACTTTCTATACGTTTCTCGTTTTGTTCCACTCAGTAAAAAATCTCAATCAAAGTAAAAATCTGTTTAAAAAAACGAGTCACGCCGGAAAAGGCTTCAACCAGAGAGGAAGGGTTCCGCTGTGGATGGAACACAAAAAACAGGTGTCAATTAAGAACAAATTAGCGTCTCGAAACGTTAGTAGGACCAGAGTTTTAGTTTTATTTAGGACAGTCTGTGTCGGTTTGTTTTTAACGATTCTACAATTACTTTAAAGAATCGTTGGAAAAGATATTCGCTAAATATTATGTTAATATCAATCTTTAATCTAATCGAAATATTTAAAAGCGAAAGGTCACTCACTCACTCATCACGAAATATCGAAAACCGCTTGACGTATAAAGATAAAATTTGGCAGGTAGGTAGTTTATAATAGTTAGTAGACGTCCGCTAAGAACGGATTTTGCGACAAGGCCGGATTAAGGAGGTCTAATAGCTCTCGCAAGTAAACACCGGGAACGAAGTCGCGGGCAGCAGCTAGTATGTTATATTAACACTCGCTTCTGCTGTGCGTAGACTTTAGAAATACAAAACGGGATAAAAATTATTCTTTGCTTAACCCTTCGTATGTCTTAATTAGAAACACAATTAAAAAGTTATTATGTCTCGCATGGATCCACGTTTCAGACACTCGAAAGGAATCATTTTTTATCCCATTTTTGTCTAGGCTAGACCAATAATTTCCAGTTTTTAAATACGTCCTGGATCGTAACGTAATTTAACTTAAGTTGCTAAAGTAGCTGGTTTTTACCTTGGTCAGAGTATATGCCATCCAACGTGGCAATGCCACCAGTCTCTTGGGTACATTCCCTGATGGCGGTGATGTGGAGGAATTTTTTGATGCCCTATTATATTAGTTTTTTAGTTTATGTGGTTTATTTATTTTATTATTTGTGTAAATATAATATACGATATTTTCATTCTCATAAAAAGCAGTTAAAGTAGGTAGGTAGTAGTAGGTAAATAATCTGAATAAGATTTTGCGCTTCGTGGTGCTTTAAACATCTAAGTCACACCTTCGACTCAGCCATTTCTGTCTTTTCATCTAATATATATAAATCTCCTGTCACGATGTTTGTCCGCGATGGACTCCTAAACTACTGAACCGATTTTAAATTAAATTGGCACACCGTGAGCAGTTTGGTCCAACTTGAGAGATAGGATAGCTTAGATCTTTAATTATAGTCGCAATTTTATTTTATTACAAATTATTTGTCTATAATTAATTGACAGTCAGTTGACATTGTCAGTCAGTAAAATGCCACCGAAAAAATCTAATCTCAACAACGTGAGCAGCAGAGAGGCACGACGCAAACGTGTTGAAAGAGCTCATCAGTTGCCAGAACAAGTCGATACAAGAAATACAGCTCAAAGAATTAGGACAGCAGAAGGTCGTGCACAAGAATCTCAAGAACAGCGTAGCGAACGTCTGCAACAGAATATTACGAGAACAACAGCGGCACGAGAACGAAACATAGCTACAGTACGAGCACAAGAACGACAAAGGCAACGGATCAGCCGCTCATTAATACGTACATCATTCGTTCGTCTTGCTTTTGCATATGCACCAGATATTAACTACTCTGCGCATTCAAAAATTGCTATCGGTGGAATGGATAAAGTATGTCAATATTGTCAGGCGTTGAAATTTCGAAATGAAGCTGCCGGTATGTGCTGCGCAGCAGGAAAAGTCGTGCTGCCACCTCTACCCGCTCCGCCAGAACCTTTATTATCCCTTCTTGCTGGGAATTCAGATGATTCGCAGCAAGAATTAAATTTGCGTAAGATACGCAAATTTAATTCTTGCTTCCAAATGACGTCATTTGGGGCAACTAAAATTTGCGATCTTGCATCCGATGGACGTAATTTTGAAACTACATTCAAAATACAAGGCCAGGTGTACCACAAAATTGGATCATTGATGCCAATGCCTGATGATAATCCGAAATTTCTTCAAATTTATTTTATGGGCAATTGTGAAGAGCGCGTAACGACTCGGTGCCAGTATAATTTCATTGAACAAGCAGAGGAAAGAGCAATTGTGATATTACTGGAAATTTTTTTAGAAGATCAGAATCAACTACTTCAATTAATCAAAAGAGTTTCGCCACGATTGCAAAATGACAACTATCAAATCGTCATAAAAGCCGATAAAGCACCATTAGGTGAACATGCTGGTAGATTCAACGCTCCAACTGTTGATGAGGTTGCTGTTATCATGGTTGGTGATCCAGTTGACAAAATAATTACTTGAATCATAACTGGCTCAGTCATCGGGCGATTTTGGCAGCCAAAAATGTTGATGTTGACGAAATTAACTTCCAGATACAACAGTTGTTACCAGGCGATCTGATGTCTTTTAAATCAATCGATACTGTTGTTGATGAAAATGAAAGTGTAAATTTTCCAACTGAATTTTTGAATTCACTAGATGTACCTGGAATGCCACCCCACAATCTTCAATTAAAGATTGGTTCCCCGATTATTCTCCTACGTAATTTGAATCCACCTCAATTATGCAACGGTACACGTTTGATCATCAAAAAGATCACCGGAAACATTCTTGAAGTTGAAGTTTAAAGGAAAAGTGGTCCTGTTGCCACGTATTCCAATGATACCGTCAGATTCTACCATACCTTTCAAACGGCTACAGTTTCCAATTCGTTTAGCTTTTGCCATGTCAATAAATAAGTCTCAAGGCCAAACAATGTCCATTTGTGGTTTAGATTTGGAAAATCCGTGTTTTTCTCATGGGCAACTATATGTTGCATGTTCACGTGTTGGGAAACCGTCGAATCTATTTGTGTTAGCTAAAGACAGGTTAACCAAAAATATTGTGCACCGATTAGTGCTAAATAATTATGGTTGAAACCTTATGAAATGTTAATTAATTATGAAAATTTTACTGTGGGCAGTTGTTTTAATCGGAAATCTATGCTGCGTGGTGGTTCACTAATTATAATGAAAAATAATATTAAATTTAAGTCTCGCAGAGACATTGTTGCACTATCAGTTGAACATATTATTGAACTGTCCTGTGTTGAGCTAGATAAGCATGTCATAGTGTGCGTTTACAGACCCCCGAATCATCATAACTACTCTTTATTTGAGTCTATAATGGAGGATGTTTTGACTAAGCTTGTAACGGGTAATAAATCAATAATAATTTGCGGAGACTTTAATATTAATATTTTAGAAAATAATTCAAGTAGCAGTAGATTTATAAGTCTCTTTAAATCCTTCAATTTATCAAATGTGTTTTTAGAACCAACACGAATAACTACGACCACTGCTACTTGTATCGATAATGTTTTTTGTAGCTGCGACTACTTAGATAAAGCTATTGTAAATTATCTTCCCTCTGATCACAGCGGTCAAACCGTTGCTTTTGAGTCCAACACACCCTTGCAAAAAATACAGATTCAGTCAAGACCAATAACATCTGGTAATTTAGATAAATTTAAAAAGACTTTAATAAGTAAGTTACCCGTTCAGGACCTTAGTATGAATAATGGTAATATTTTATATAAAGAATTCTTCTCAGTTGTGCAAACTGAGTTTCAGAATATTTTTAAGAAAAAAACTAAAACAATTTGCCCTAAGTTTTTATTCAGTGACTGGGCAACTAAAGGCATCAGGAAAAGTAGGGAAAGACTTTTTGAGCTGTATGGCCTTAAGCCTTATATTAACACTGACACTTTTAATAAGTATGTTACTATTTATTCTAAAACTTTTAAAAATGCTTGTAAGGCAGCTAAAGCGTTATACATTAGCAACAAAGTAAAATCGGCTGATGATAAAATTAAGACTGTTTGGAAAATTATTAATAATGAAACAAATAGGAACAAAAGACATAATACTGACTACACTCTGGAGACTTCCAGTGGTCTCATAAGTACTAATATAGAAGTTGCGCAGGAATTTGCAACATTCTTTACCAATGTTCCTATTAAAACTACTGAAACTTTAGATTCCTCGCCGTCACTTGCTTTTAATTTATTAAGTTCGAATGTTCCAGCCTGCCCCACGGAGTTTAAATTTAAACATATAAACCCTGCAATCGTTATAAAGACTTTTAAACAACTCAAGATCAAGGCTACTGAAGATTTATGGGGGATGTCTACTAATGTTTGTAAATCGGTTATTGAGACAGTGGCACCCTATTTAGCTTTCATTTTTAATATGTGTGTAGACCAAGGGGTTTTCCCGGATTTAATGAAGTACAGCAAGATTATACCACTTTTTAAATCCGGCGATTGCAAGGACACGAATAATTATAGACCCGTTTCAGTTTTGCCGGTTTTCAGCAAAGTGTTTGAAAAAGTAATGCTTAACCAAATGCTCAGTCATTTTAATTGTAACAACATCTTACATGACCAACAGTATGGTTTCACCAGAGGGCGTTGTACTACTGACGCCGGTGTCACCTTAATTAAGCATATCTTTAAAGCATGGGAGGATTCGCAAGATGCTATTGGCATTTTTTGCGACCTCTCCAAAGCATTTGATTGTGTAAATCACGAAACACTGCTCTTAAAGCTTGAGCATTACGGACTGGGTAAACAAGCGCTTAGCTTAGTAAAATCATATTTAAGTGATAGACTGCAGCAAGTTCAAATAAATGGTGTTAATTCATCAGGCTTAAAAGTAAAAATGGGGGTACCGCAGGGCTCCATATTGGGTCCGTTCCTCTTTTTAGTTTATATAAACGATTTACCTCATTTACTGAAAAATCAACCACAAATGGTGTTATTTGCTGATGATACTTCATTGATTTTTAGAGTAAATAGACGGGCACAGCACCTTGACGACGTAAATGACGCCATGCTTAAGATTCATAATTGGTTTACTGTAAATAATTTAGTATTAAATGAGAAGAAAACTAAATGCATAAGATTCGCTTTGCCGAATGTTAAGAGTAATGAATGTAACGTTGTATTGAATAAGGACATACTTGAATTCGTCGAAAGGACTGTTTTCCTAGGGATTACGCTTGATTCCAAGCTACAGTGGGGTCCTCACTTAACATCTCTTGCAGGGCGGTTAAGTTCAGCCGCTTACGCTGTCAGAAAGATCCGGCATTTGACAGACGTGGATACCGCTAGGCTAGTATATTTTAGCTATTTTCATAGTATCATGTCTTACGGTATTTTGCTATGGGGACGGGCTGCAGATATGGATTCTATTTTTATACTGCAAAAGCGGGCTGTCAGAGCAATCTATAATCTCCGCAAACGCGAATCTCTAAGAGAATTGTTTAAACAGATTAACATCATGACGGTACCTTGTCAATATATATATGAAAACATTATGCATGTTCGAAAAAATCTTCATCTTTTTAATAAAATAGGTGACAGACATAATGTTTATACTAGAAATAGGAACAAATTAGATCAGCCAAGCTTCAGATTGTCAAAAGTACATACTTCTTTTATGGGGTACTGTGTAAAATGCTATAATAAAATACCACTTGATATTCTACAATTGAATGAAAAACAATTTAAAACATGTATTAAGCGCACACTATGTAGACAAGCATATTATAAGTTAGAAGATTACATCAATGATAAAGATGCTTGGCTGAATGCTGGTCCTGCTCCACAGCCAGTTTAGGGAATTTCCAAATTGGAAGAAAAGGATGTTTCCTACCCCTTTTTCTATTGACATGAGTAACGAGTATCGTTATTATTATATATAGATATTTTTAAATTATTAACTTATCACACTTCATATGATAAAATAATATACATTGGAAACCTTAGTTTTGTATAATTTAGCAGCATTATTTCAATTTTGTAAATGTGAATACCATGGAGCCATGTATATTAATACCTTTATGTTTGACAAAAATTAACATGGCGGTTGGGAGTATTGTCATGCTCGCTCAAATGTCTCGCTGATGGTGGCGCGTGTGTTGGATCATTCGGCTCCCTTCAAAATGGTTGAGCTAAATGGTGCTGATTCACGCGTCATGTTCGTGAACGGGCGCTGTCAGTGGAGATTGGTCAGCTCTTATCTGCCATGAATTAGATGCCACTTTATCTTGCTTCTTTTTTGTGTTTTGTATTGTTAGATTACCTTCATCGTTTTCACATATAGAAGCAACAAGAATGTAACCAAACTTTGTAAAAACTTGATTTAAAAGAGTGTCCGTGGAGTTTCTTGCTCGTTCTTCTCCATAGAGACCTACCTACGTTTTGGAACGAGCAACTAGCTTCAACTCTCTGACTAACTGACCGACTCCTTGACAATTCAAAAGTGCCTGTAAATGGTTTAATTGAAATAAATGCTTTGACTTTGACTTTGACTTTGATTAAATTGAAATTGAAAGTATTTATAATTTAAAATAATAAATATTACTGTTAAAGATTTAAGACTATCTGCCTTACCTACCTCATTCATAAGTTTAAATGTCATATGTTATTCACTAACAACTTTGTAATATGCTCATTCCTTTCAAAATTAAATGGAAATAATAAATTGAAAAATTAATTCTTTTGTATTGATTTCTGCTTAATATAAACTGTAAGAAAATTTTAATCAATCGTGTCCTTCCCCTTCAAATCCCAATCCCGTGAATTTGTGTACCAACTTCAACATTTCCGTCTTGGTTCGTAAATAATTTCATTGTTCTAAAGGGTTATTAGTCGTAGAAAATCTGTCATGGAGGTCACCATATTTTTTTACAAATACCATCTATGTAAAAAGCATGGTGGTCCCCGTGACTGATGTTCTCCTACCGTTCCTCTTAAATTGTATACTACAATGTAATATAACAATAACTTTAGCCACAGCAACGCGTGGCCGGGTCTGCTAGTTTGTCTATAAAAACCTAAAAAGGAAGGACATTTACTTTACCCAAGTCCTAGACCAACTAAAACACTTCTCGGCAAATACGAATAACAGTTGACCACATTCTCTCTGTCCGACCCTCCTTTGTAAAGCGTGGTTACCGTTCAGGATACACGACACTGATTACACCTACAGAGCCTGTTTCAGGCTGTTTCAACTTGTTTGAAGCTTTGTAATCATCGCACAATTAGCCACACCGTTCGTCTACTAATAAGGCGGAAGAAAAACCGACTCGGATAACACAAAACCGGTTTTTGTTCGATTGGAAGGCGATTATTAGAGGGGGCTTTGTGAAGACATGAAGAGTGAGAGAATGGTTTAGGATTCTTCCTGTTTATTTTTTCTTTCTTAGGGCGCGTACAGATATTGCAAGGCATGTACCGCGAATGGGTTGAATCCACAGATATAGATAGACCCTAGATATCGCAAGTCTTGTATCACGATCTGTATGAAAACCAAGCGTGCCATTTTTTACTACCTATTATGAGGTCACAATGTTTTGTTTTTCTTAAATTTGGTATTACCAGGTATTACTGAAGGTATTTTGTAGGTAAGCTAGGCACGAAACTAGGCACGCGAAGTAGTTGCTCTTGCGTTGTCTAGATCTATCTATATCTGTGGTTGACTCACTGTTAATAAAATTGTGACCGCTGCGAATTCGATTGGCGATGTGGGAATTCGTTAAGCATTTACCATGTGTGGCATTTCGTTTGCGGTTTCTGAGGTTTTAAAGATACACACACACCATACAGGATACATTCATGTAAGTAGAACTAGTAGAACTTGTCAAATGGATTGATGATTTAATAACAAAAGTTTGACGCCATTTGCCAAATGAATTACTGCAGATACGATCTTTGGAGCTTTAAAAAATGTAATGTAAAAGCCTCTGGATTACCAAGACCTATTAAACTATTATTCCTTAGAAAAGTATGTTTATTTTATATGTTAAAAGTCAAATAGTATATAGGTAACAGCCACAAGCATGAGTAGAAGCTTTCTTTAGCGTACTTAAATAGTGATGTATTATTTTTGTGATCACTAATTTCTTTACCAAATTTGGTAATTAGTGGAAAATGTCTAGTGATTGGTCAAGAGACTCTTTGCTAGCACTGATCTAGATTTGACAGTTACAATAGAATTGATTCTATATACTACCATTCCCCGGGAACAGAAAAGGTGATAAAAATTACCTTATCTCAATTATATAAAAAATATTTTAAAAACAAGCTTTTATTATGCACTAAAAATTAAAAAAATAAACTAGGAAATTCATAAAATTCGTAGTTTCTTAAACTTTATAAATAACAACCTACGAAAATGTTCAGTTTAACTGTTCGATACAATTAGTGTCATCAGTAGAAGTATGATACATAAACATATATTATCTACTAGCTTCTGCCCGCGACTTCGTACGCGGATCCTGTTGCTTATGCCAGCGACAACGGGGTCGGCAAATTCGAAGATCTGAAACATCTGATGTCGAATTCTAAGAGCCCGGGGACGGGAAAAGAAACGGGAAGCGCGAGACGATTCGAGACGTTCAAAAAGTACAATTTTGAATCATACCTCCGATGGCGGAATATGTGGCGTAGTCAATCATAGGAGTATACGTAAATGCGCTCAGTTCCTTATCAACCCAAGGAAGGTCGCCATGCCCTACGGCTATATCTTGAGACACATCCGATTCTTCAGATGACATCGACATTCTGTTCAGGGAATGTCGAAGTCGATCAGAATTCAAACGTTCGTTGCACTCTTCTTCTGTCTCTTCATGCCGTACTCCAGCAATTCTTTCTCTCTAACTTTCGAACTGATTATGAATATTTTGTTGTGTGCGTGTTCGGGACAATGTATGATAATCTCGATCAGCAGTTAGTCGCGCATCACGTTCATCACTCGTTTCAAAAGACCTGTTAGTAGATGTGCGAATACGCTGAGAACTCAAGCGTGATTCTGTATCAGTAAACGTTTCCGATTCGCGAGACAATGCATGTCGCTCACGATCAGCGGACCGTCGCGCATCACGTTCCGCACTTGTCTCTAGAGACCTAGAAGCAGATGCGTAGATACGCTGAGAACTCAAGCGCAATTCTCTATCCGTGAACGTCTCCGACTCGCGAGACAATGCGTGACGTTCACGATCAGCGGTCAGTCGCGCATCACGTTCCGCACTTGTCTCTAGAGACCTAGAAGTCGATGCGTAGATACGCTTGGAACACAAGAGCAATCCCCTATCCGTGAACGTCTCCGTGAACGAAGGCGTGCTTCGCGATTTGAAGAGGTTTCCACGGAGCAAGTTGCAGCCTGATGTTCTCGAACAGCATCAAGTCTCTCCTGACGCTCTTCGGTAGATTCTTGGGAACTTATGATCCTCAATCTTTTAGCTCCTTTGGAACATTGGGAAAGATTTGACCTCTTTCTAGGCATGGTTATAGTTTTATTGTGAAGATACCTGATCAATTCAAATCTAAGTGACTGCTCCCCTGCGTTACCGGGTAGGCTACCGTGTCACGAAGATAAATGGAAAAGGAAATTAAATACTCAAATAAGATATTTGAGTGTTTAATTTCCCAAAGGCATATTTAATCGATAAAATAAAAAAATAAATGGGAGTTTTGGCAAGTAGGGTCAAATTTTCAATGATATACCATCGTCATCAAAAATCAGTCCTAAACTGTTACCGCCTTCACCGCGTGGAGGTGCTTATGTTATTTTATAAGATACAGTGAAATTAGTGATAACTTAACAGTGAAATTTTAAAAATTACAGCTTTGATTTCCACATCAGATGTTTCTGATCTTCGATTTTTATAAGTCAACAGGAAATGCCCATCAGACCGAACAACTTTTGCTAAGACGTCATTAATATATGTGTTATGGTGTAGCTGGGCTCTTAGAGTTCCACATCAGGTGTTCCAGATCTTCAAATTTATTCCCTCAGTAGAAAATCACGAGATACAAAAATGGTACCGTAGCAAAAATTGTTCCACGTGATGAGCATTTTCTGCTGAGAGAATAAATTTCAAAATCTGGAGCACCTGATGTGGAACTCCAAGAGCCCAGCTACACCATGACACATATACGAATAACGTCTTAGCAAAAGTTGTTCGGTCTGATGGGCATTTCCTGTTGACTTATAAAAATCGAAGATCAGAAACATCTGATGTAAAAATCAAAGCTATCACTAATTTCACTGTACCTTATAAAATAACATAAGCTGGGAGTACCTCCACGCGGTGAAGGTGGTAACAGTTTAGGACTGATTTTTGATGACGATGGTATATCATTGAAAATTTGACTCTACTGGCCAAAATTCCCATTAATATTTTTATTTTATCGAATAAATATGCCTTCGGGGTTATATTATTTGGGTGTTTAATTTCCTTTTCCATTTATCTTAGTGACACGGTAGCCTACCCGGTAACGCAGGGGAGCAGTCACTTAGATTTTAATTGAATAGGTATCTTTACAATAAAACTATAACCATGCCTAGAAAGAGGTCAAATGTTTCCCAATGTTCCAAAGGAGCTAAAAGATTGAGGATCATAAGATCCCAAGAATCTACCGAAGAGCGTCAGGAGAGACTTGATGCTGTTCGAGAACATCAGGCTGCAACTCGCTCCGTGGAAATCTCTTCAGATCGCGAAACACGCCTGCGTTCTCAGCGTATTTACGCATCTACATCTAGGTCTCTAGAGACCAGTGAAGAATATGATGCGCGACTGACCGCTGATCGTGAACGTCATACATTGTCTCGCGAGTCGGAGACGTTCACGGATAGAGAATTGCGCTTGAGTTCTCAGCGTATCTATGCATCTGCTTCTAGGTCTCTAGAGACAAGTGCGGAACGTGATGCGCGACTGTCCGCTGATCGTAAGCGACATGCATTGTCTCGCGAATCGGAACCGATACAGAATCACGCTTGAGTTCTCAGCGTATTCGCACATCTACTAACAAGTCTTTTGAACCGAATGATGAACGTGATGCACGTGATGACGTTTCAGATCTTCGATTTTGCCGACCCCGTTGTCGCTGGCATAAGCAACAGGATCCGCGTACGAAGTCGCGGGCAGAAGCTAATAGATAATATATGTTTATGTATCAAACTTCTACTGATGACACTAATTGTATCAAACAGTTAAACTGAACATTTTTGTACGTTGTTACTTATAAAGTTTAAGAAACTACTAATTTTATGAATGTCTTAGTTTATTTTTTTAATTTTTCGTGCATAATAAAAGCTTGTTTTTAAAATATTTTTTTTACCGTTAATTTATTTTTAACTTTTTAGTTGGACATATTCCTTAGTCTATCCATTTCCATTAACGCTTCATTGTTACAAGGTCTCTTTCCAGTTAATTTTGTGCAATCTAATTCTTCAATTTATAGACCGTCTAAAGACTTAATTCTACTCAGAGCTACATACGCTTGTCCAGCAGCCAAGAGTTTTGAACCCAAATATACCACAGCATGTTCAACAGTGCTCCCCTGCATTTTATGTACTGTTGAAGCCCAGCATAATACTATGGGTAACATTCTTCGTTCCGCGATGCCGTGACTATATTTGGTCTGAAACTGCACGGATTTGGGTTGTATCACATGCATACCATCGTTCCCGAAGTTTATACGAACTGATGGAATATCAGTATCGTACATTTGTGCTCTACGGAAGCAGGGCTATATAATTTCTTCGATACATCCGATAGCACCCATTCACCAGTCCTTTTGATACATCTATATTAGACCGTAACATGACCTTGGCTCCAATGAATATTTGTAATTCTTTTGGTAGCCCTCCTGT
The DNA here is from genome assembly GCA_947361185.1 of Charanyca ferruginea. Lineage (NCBI taxonomy): Eukaryota > Metazoa > Arthropoda > Insecta > Lepidoptera > Noctuidae > Charanyca > Charanyca ferruginea. The sequence goes on along the minus strand of OX376077.1, from coordinate 13,011,106 downwards.
TTTGTTGATATCGGATGGTATAACAGTATTGATATCAATGTTAACACTTTATCGCGTTGCATCAATTAAGAGTTTTCCTTCTCCTAGACTGGTTGCAAACCAATGCTATCGACGCCAATCTCGCCGAACTACACAACGTTACCAAAGTAACTTAGGTATACCTTAGTTCAGCATTTACTGTCCACGCAAAGTGGTGTTCCTATGACTATATTCCATCTCCATCATCAGAGCAGCTGCATCGTACCATAATATTATTGTATTGTTATCAAATTTCCGTAAGTACATCAAATTTCAGATTACTCGGTCCACGAGATGTGGTGACCCTATAAATACCGTCCAACTCCATCATCAGACCAGCTCCATCGTACCATATTATCGTATTGTCAACAAAGTTACGTAAGTACACCAAATTTCAACTCAATCGACCTACTGGATCTGATGTTCCTGCTACCCTGCAACTCCTCATGACATAAGGTCAATGATACCTTGTTATTGTATTGTCACCAAAGTTACGTAGTCATACCGAAATTCAACTCAATCGGTCCATGGGAACTAGTGTTCCTATGGGCACCTTCCAACTCCTCATGACACCAGGTCAATGATACCTTGTTATTGTATTGTCACCGAAATTACATAGGCATACCAAATTTTGGCTCAATTGGTCCACAGGAATCGGAGTTCCTACGGGCTTCTTCCAACTCCTCAACAGATCAGCTCCATGATACCATATTTTTGTATTGTTACCGAAATTACGAAGACATACAAAATTTCAGCTCAATTTGACCACAGGAATCGGACTTCCTATGGGCATCCTCTAACTCCTCATCAGATCAGCTCCATGATACCATATTTTTTTTGTATTGTTACCGAAATTACGAAGACATACAACATTTCAGGTCAATTGGACCACAGGAATCGGAGTTCTTATGGGCATCCTCCAACTCCTCTTCAGATCAGCTCCATGATACCATATTTTTGTATTGTTACCGAAATTACGAAGACATACCAAATTTCGGCTCAATCGGTCCTCAAGAACCGAAGTTTCTATGGTCACCTTCCAACCTCATCATCAGACCAGCTCCATGGTACCATATTATTGTATTGTCATCCAAGTTACGTAGGTATACCAAGTTTCAGCTCAATCGGTCTATTGGAAGTGGTTCAAATCTTCCTTGCAAGATTTGTAAACATACAAACATACAAAAGTGAAGTTAAATAAAAAAAATAAAAACTTGTAAAAAAGTGAAGTTAAATAAAAGCTTGTAAAAAAAATAGCCTTTGGCACTAAGCAATAGTGGAGTTTTCTAATGAAATAATTTTTGTAATTGGTAAATACTAAAAATACTAGTCTCAGAGATTACCGCTAACAAAGAAACTTTACCTCTTTTTAAGTATATATAAATAAGCTTAAATAAATAGACGATTTGAATAAATTCAAGATTTTATTCGCAATTTTCTTTAGAAACCGTCAACATTAGAAATGTTATTAATATTGTTTAAATAAACGGTTGGTCTTGGGGCCAAATTCAAAAAATTTTTAGAAACGTTCGAATTCTAATCTGTCTCAATCGGTGAAAAGTTATTTTATTGTAAAAATAAAATTATCATATTTTTTTAATAATTCGAACTTCATAAGAAGCTACCAAAGACCTACCTTGTCAAAATGCCTCTCTATTTAACTGCATTTTTGACAATATTTTGACATTCAGTCGCCATCTTATCATAGAGGATATATCATGCCTCTATGATAAGATGACGACTGGATTTTGAGCATTATTAAACAGATGAACACATTTAATGGTAAAAGACTTAAAAGTCAACATTTTTAGGTAAAAAAATAAAACGTAGTTGCACAAAATGCTAGAGAACTGGTGGCGGGAGGCAGGTGGACGATGGTGTATTCATTTACTAGAGTTGACCTTTTAGGGCTTGATTACAAAGACACAAACGATTTTAAGTCTTTAAATCTAATATACATAGACAATTCTACCTTGCTTACCGTGGTCCAACCAAGTGTAACAAAACAAGCGACAATTAAACGTTGAACAAATACACAACATTCAACTGGCCAGGTGAAACTAGCGTGGAAACGAGGTTCACATGTCGGTTGACTTATTCGTGCCTTTGTTCGGCCGGCGTCAAAGCTAATGTGGACCGGACCGGGCCGCGCCGATAATTAGGAAGACCACTCGCAACTTCGTTAGGTGCTAGTGTCAACTTGTAGGTGTGGTGCTGTAGGTATATATTTATTTACCTAGAGTTGTTAATACAAATAAATAAAATTGAAGTGTCTGTTTCATAATCTCTGAAACGGTTGAATCGATTTTGACTGGACTTTCACTAGCAGATAGCTGATGTTATATGGAGTAACTTAGGCTACTTTTGTTTTAGAAAAAAAAAATGGGTTCCGCGCAAAAAAAATAAAACGCTGTTGATAAACCGACAATCACGTGGACGAAGTCGCGGGCATCAGCTAGTTTTAAATAAAACTATAAATCTAATTTTCTGTGTAACTTTTACATCACACATTTTTTTGCAGTTACAATCAAATACATCCCTCTAAGGACGGGTTGTTTCAAACAGTTGGTTAACGTTACATACGGAAGGTTAAAAATTACTATGACGTGAGATGTTTAACGTTCGTTAAATGTAACAGGTTGTTTCATGACATAAAAATCCGTCAGTCAAAGCTATTCAAAAAGAGAGTTCATAATATTTGATGTTTGACGTTGCTGTTTGACAACACGAAATTACGACCGGTGGATGAAGCATTGGTTAAGGTAATAGTAACTTTTTGACGTACGTTATGGCCACCATTTTGTGAAACAAACCTTTTTTTGGTTTGACGTTAGTTAGCGCCATTTTTGTCTATTACCCGTCAGTAAAGTATAGTTCAAGCAACCCGCCCTTAGTCAGACAAAAGCCCTCTTCCTCTCTCCTACTTTTACTTTAGCTGTGCCCGACAGAGTCGACAATGTTCATCTTTGTAAAACTTACCATTTAAGTTCACATGTGGATGCAATAAATATATTGAGTATTGAGTATCTTAAAGAAATGTGTGAGCTAGATGTTCGTAGCCATCGTAGTAAATTACTGATTAGCTACGCGCTACGCGGTGTATTCGAAGACTTTGGTGCTATGTGCTACTTTTATTTTAGAACAAAATTAGGGTTTTGTCATACAATTAATAACTTGTATGACAAAACCTTGATTGTTCTCTCAACCACTACGACAACCGTGTTATATTACACCCTGTATTTATTTATTTCTGTCAGTGTGTCACCGATTTTAATAGTTTTTTTAATGTATTAATCTCCCGTCGTAATATCACCTTATTTTAAAACGCACGTGTGAAATTTTTTACCATTAAATTTTTTCCCATTGAATTTTCTTTACCAAGTTCCCTCTTTATAATTCTCACGAAAAGTTCACTTCCTGACAGGCCAAATGACGTGGCCAATCAAATCTCGCCTTTGTTAGAAAATTATTTTCTTTTTATTACGAACAAAGAGAAAATTCTGTTTTCTATGAAACTTAATTCAACAATGTCAGGGTAGGTACTCTTATTATTTTTCTACTTTTGTTTTGATTGGCTTAATCTCATACTTGGTTTCGTTTCTTTTATAGATATTTTTTACAAATTGGTTTTGTAAATTATTATGATATAGCAATTTCTCTTAAGTTACGTTTTATTGGGAAATTCTATTGTATTATTTCTTTTTCGGTTTGTACAATGTCAAAGTTGATAACGTCTGAAGGTCAAAAATACTCTTCTATACTAATCTATCTAATATATAAAAATCCCGAGTCATACTGTTTGTTATCGAACTCCTCCCAAATGGCTTGACCGATTTTTATGAAATTTTTTGTGTTATTTGGTAGGTCTGAGAATAGGCCAATTTATGTATTTATATGGTCGTGTAGTGTTTGCCGTGCGCCGAATACCACCACCCCATTTCTACCCGTCGGTGTCGTAGAAGGCGACTGAGGAATATTGTCCAGAATATGGGCAGCAGCGTCCATTTCAGTATCATAACACTAACTGCGATCGCCAACATAATAATAATAATAATATGTGGGGACATTTCACACACGGCCATCTGACCCTGTAATATGGGTGTCAGACAGCAAATATAGTTACATACACAAATACATTTTAAATACATACATATATAGATAAACAACACCCAGACACAAGGCAAACACAAGTGCTCATCACACAAATGTTTACGGGAATCAAATCCGCAACACGCTGCGCAGCAGTCGATCGCTCAGCCACTGCGCCAATCGTGTCGTCCATGCATGCATCGGCCAAGCATGGCGATTAGGGCTGAACTGCCTTGGGGGAGACCTTTGCCCAGCAGTAGACGTCTAAAGGTTGATATGATGACAAAGCAACGTTTGCCGAGTCAGCTAGTAATTTTATAAAGAGGTAAAATTTGTTTGTATGTAAGGGGTAATCTCCGGAACTTCTCATCCGATTTCAAAATTAATTCACCAAAAGTAAGCCACGTTATTCTTGAGTACTAATAGGCTATATTTTATTATCAAAAAAATTAGGAATCTGGAAAAATTCACGCGGACGATGTCGCGCGAAAGTGCTAGTTTTATAGTAATAATATCGTGAATTACCGTTAAAGGTATCGTAATAAAAATGAAACTATATTTTATTACCAAAATTGAAACATCTATCTAGAGACTAATACATCAATGTGACTTTTTCAATTCATATGTAATTTCTAAGCTTATCTTAAATATTACTGACGTCGGTGAACGAAAAACATCGTGAGGAAACAAGTGCAAGCGTGGTGATGGGTATTATTTTTTTCTGGAGGACAAAATTAAATTGCTCAATAAACATGCAAATGGTCATTGCTAAAATTAGCAAATCTTATATGTCAATAAGACCACCTATACCTATACATTCTGTAATTTATAATAACCCTATTAAAACTCATGTGATGTAATAATAGTAATACCTGCCTATTCCTGTCCCACTGCAGGGCAAAGACCTCTTCTCATTCAGAGGAGGCACGAGCACTGGGCCTCAAGTCTGCTATTACAATAGTGTCAGAATGGTCTATCATTGATTTCATAATTGTTGATTTTGACAAGTTTGGTAATCTACTAATATAATGGCGTCATTATGACTTACCAATGGTCAAACAATGACACTCCATTGAAAGAAATGATATAGAATGGTAATCTCGTACATAATGACAAATTAACGACTGACTTAGTATACGAACTTCTTACTACTTCAGATTGCTTATAACACTTTTAAATAATATGTAAAAATATATAAATGAAATCTGGCATGAATAAATGTTAAAGTTTGTTGACAATGTCATTATAACACAATTATATTACGAGACCATTGACCGACCAATGATCGACCATTATGGATTTAGCAGATTACGAACTTTTAGCAAAATGACAATGGGATCGTGTTGGAATGACGAAATTATTAAAATAGCAGACTTGGCCCCCTGATCACTTGCGTTGATCACAGCTTGTGTTTAAACATTTATCCCAAAATGGATAAATGTTTAAACACAAGCCAAATTTAATATAAAAAGCAAAGAGAGTATAAAAAATGTTTTGGTGAGCTTTTGAATTATACCCATTTAACGCCTACCAGAAATGAACCTACAACTTGACAATAAATTCGAAATACCTGCCAGAATGGATAAGTGCTCACCAAATTATATTTCATGGAGTATTGTAGAAATTAAGCATTTTATTCTATGTCATAATTAACGCCTTTAAAGTTCACTTCAGACCATATATTTTATAGTATCGCTAAAAAGATGTAACAAATATTTTATTTCAAGACTTTCAATTTAGTAATTTTTGCTAATTCCCAAGATATGATTGACGACTAGGGTGGTTTAAACAGTCGGGGTGCCTCATGTTCCGAGCTCACACAATATTTGGTGTGCGTTTATCCATTTTGGTAAGCAAAAAGAATATAAAAAGGGTCTAAAAATATTTTGGTGATCTTTTAAATTATATCCATTAAAGGATCATGGTAGAATTTATACAAAAAATAAATAAAGATGTTTAGAGAAGTTGAAATTCTAATTTTTATACTCTGGAGTACTATAGAGTATCTTCAGGCATTTACAATATTTTATAATATTTTAAAACCCCGCAATGAAACTGGAAGTTAAAAGTTTAACGAAAAGCTCATTATTTCAGAATAGATCGCCGTTTCGCATCATCATATGGGAAATATGAGAAATAATGACACAAATAATGATTAATCAATGTACTTTTTCAACTCCGCCATTGAATCATCACGTCACTTGTCTGTCAGTTTGATAGATCTGTTAATGTCACTTGTCACTTTATTTTTTTTATAAAAACAAAAAGGGCAATTTGATGAATCGAATAACAGTTATTTTCATTTCAAAATATTTTAATTATGCGGGGGTTTAAAAATATGATTTTAAACCCTCTAAATGATTTTTTTTTATACATATGAATGTGTGGATTTTGCCATGATTCTTTATGAATTGAAAAAGCTGTATTGGTACGATATCGAACCCTTATGCATGAGAGGCAGGCGCTTTAATCACTGAGATATCACGACACCCTGTGGTGTAGTAGAGCTAAAATCGATAAAAGAATAGTGATCGCCACATATTCATCGTGAATTTCGAAAATAATAGTAGGTATTATAACCTACTATTATTTTCATACGTATTTACTAAGCTAGAAGCGATTATACCGTTTCCCGTAGTTAGTTTACAGTAGCAACAATTTAAACTGAACATTTTTGTAGCTGTCTTGAGTTATGACGACAATTAGTTTCGAGCCCGGTTCTACAATAAACTTGGAAATATAAACTAATTGAACTAAATAACTTTTCACACCTACCTACCTATAAATGGTAGGTACTTTTATGAAGAAAAAGATGTTTTGGCTGTTGTTTTAAAATGTTTATTGGAGTTTCATTTTGAAACTTGGAAGATGAAATGATGATTGGTTCAATTCTGGTTTCTAAGTTCTTCAGATAGACCTTCTAGTTCTATTGACTTGACAAAGACTCCAACGGATTCTCAAACAAAAAAAACATTCTGACAAATCGTCATGCGGGTAGAACTTGCTTTGATCGTTCGTGCTTGAATTGATTCATGTTGATGAATTTTCAACAACAATCAATACATTTTGATTTAACTTTAGTTGGAGTAACCGCGGTTACTTATTTTTAGGGTTCCGTACCTCAAGAGGAAAAAACAGAACCCTTATAAGATCACTTTGTTGTCCGTCTGTCTGTCCGTCTGTCTGTCAAGATCCTTTATCTCAGGAATGCGTGGTGGCATCGAGTGAAATTAAAACTGAATTATTAAAATCTGTCAAATTTCTTTGATAGATTTTCAACTTTATTGTAAAAGCATAAGGTTCATATTGAATTGGGAAAATTTGACAGTTAGGTATGGCTTGATGTGCTGGCGTCTGTACATAATCAATCATCAAGTAACGCACAAAGTGTGCCAAGTAACGCACAAAGTGTGTTAAGTCATTACAGTGATCTATTAGACACCTTTTCTGACGCCAAGGTCCACGCCGTCCTGATTTCTGAGAGTTGGCTCAAACCTCATCTTTTCTCAACCACCTACCCTCTTCTCGGCTTCGTTCTTATCCGTAACGATAGAATTGGAAAGGGTGGAGGTGGTGTTGCTATTTATCTTCGTAGCGATTTTCCTTTCAAAATCAATGCCTCCTCTCCTTCACTTTACAGTGCTTCCGCTGAGTACCTATTTCTTGAGATCTATATCAAAGGTGTCAAAGCCCTACTTGGCGTTGTCTATTGCCCTCCCGTCGTTGATTACTTTCCCAACCTTGAGATGGCGCTGGATTCTGTAGGGTCAGAGTATGTACATTGTGTCATCATGGGCGATTTCAACACAGACCTTGCACACCCAACCCCTCGGTTCCGTAAACTCCTTTACATCGTCGACTCTGTTAGTCTCCATGTTCTTCCTCTGCAACCCACTCATTTCAATATCTCAGGGGATGACACGTGGCTCGATTTAATCATAACGACCTCTCCCTCTCGTGTGTCCACTCATGGCCAGTGTCCTGCACCTGGTTTTTCCCATCATGACCTCATTTTCCTCTCGTGTGTCCTATAACCTCCCAAACCTGTTCCTAAAGTTCTGCACACGCGTTGTTTTGCGCGAATGGATGTGGAGAAGCTACGTCAGGATGCGTTGGAACTCGATTGGCGACTCTTTGCAGATGCAACAACCATAGACGACAAGTTGCGTATCTTCAATCGATGGGTCCTTGCTCTCTACGACCGACACGCTCCTGTGAATAGGGTAATTAAGCTTAGGCGTCCACCGGCTCCTTGGATGACGATCGGGGTTTGTATGGCAATGAGGCGTAGGGATCGGGCCTTTCGGAAGTCGCAGTGAAGAAAATAGGAACCTCTTCAAAGCTGCAAGAAATCGGTGTAATCAGATGATTAATAACGCCAAACGCCGCCGTCTTCTCGAAAACATTTCATCTTCTTCTCCTGCTGATACGCCACGGTCACAACTACATGACAGACATCTATACGTAAGTCTATAGATAATGTATCTTAGCTTGGCGTCAAGGGCACGTTTTTGCTTTTTTGTCAAAGTCAAGTCAAAGCATTTATTTCAATTAAACCATTTACAGGCACTTTTGAATTGTCAAGGAGTCGGTCAGTTGGTCAGAAAGTTGAAGCTAGTTGCTCGTTCCAAAACGTAGGTAAGTCTCTATGGAGAAGAATGAGCAAGAAGCTCTGCGGATACTCTTTTTAATTAAGTTTTTACAAAATCGTGGCTTCATTATGGCATTATTCGTAGGTAAATTGAACTATTTTAATTACGCAGAGGCCTACGTTCAGCAGTGGGCGGCAATAGACTGATATGATGATGATGATGATGAATGACGAATCTCTCGAATATTGAAAATCCTGTGTAAACACGATCACTGTGCGTTGTCAGAGTAGCCTTAACCTGGAGAGGCCAAAATACAAACACCACCTAAAGCTGTGAAATCCAACGCCATGACCAAATTCCACAGCCATTCTTTTATTAAACCGAATTTTTCAAAATACTGGTTACATCATCCTTGTTGCTTCTATATGTGAAAACAATGCAGGTAAAGAACAATACAAAACATAAAAAAAGAATGAAGATAAAAGCCATGGCAGTTAAGAGTTGAACAATCTCTACTGACAGCGCCCGTTCACGAACATGACGCGTGGATCAGCACCATTCAACTCAACCATTTTGGAGGGAGCTGAATGATCCAACACCAACTGTCGTGGCGGTCAAAAGGGTAAGATGGTATGCGTAGTTCCTATAGTTTCAAAGCTGGGCCATATTTTAGGTTTAAAAGGAACCTAGCTCACTAATGTTCAAGTGAGAAGGCAAGAATTTATGTGCGATCTAGTAATGGGGCGACATCAAGACCATGATACGAGTCCATGTGATATTTTTGTACCTACTATATCCAAGTTTGGTAAAAATAACCCAACTGTTCTAAATATTCTTTCTGATGATTTCGTACAATTAATCTTCCATAAATTTTAATTATCCAGCTGTTTTAAATACATAGAAAATTAGATCAAAGAAGTTGAAACTTGTAATTATTACAAGAAAGAAAAAAAGGTCAAAAAACTGACTTAATTAAATGTTATATTGGGTCGTGTTGAAAATGAGAAAGTTAGCCGTTTTTCATAGCATCGCCTTCCCTCTTTATTAATTAATAACTTAATATAAAACAAGCTGCAGGTAGGTACTTTGTTTTGGCCCGCGGCGACGCTCTCTGAAAGGCCGGAATTTGTATTCGATGAAAAATTTTACAGCCGAATAATTTTTGTTGAAGTAAAAGCAATATTGTAAGTATTTTTAAGCCTTTTGTGTCGGGTTGGGATAGATGTTGATAGTATTAAAGTTAAATAGCTTTTTCGAATGAAATTGTTGGAGTGGGTCTTTATCAAGGCATCACTTTCACGGGTAAGTGAATCGCAGCGAGAGTCACACCGTGTCATGAAACTCTATAGCTGGGACTCCGTTTTAGCAGCCACGTATTGAGCCGCCTCACCTCAAGCACTCACTTGGTTCAAGTATCGGCATGCCTCGTCCCAAGGCAGTGTCTCCACTTGCCATGCCGCGAGTCGAGACAGCAGCCTCGACCCGTGGCTTTGTCTTTAATGGAGTATAGCTTTAGAATCAATCTCCACACTTTAATATCGTGGCGATAACTTATAGGAGGCACGTGAAACTATTTGGTAAGGCATAATTAATAATTATAGATCATAGAATGTTTTTATTTAAAACACAACTTTATCACTTCGCACGTCTTCTTTCTGTAAGCGTAACCGTTTAATACAAGACCCAATATTGGACTTTTAAATCGTCAGATAACTCATTACTAAGTTGCCAATATGGCGGTTTGAGAACTTTTGTGCAGGAAAAATTACAATCCAAACTAATATCGAAAATGAGTTTCTTACGCATTCACGCTAAACATCTAAACCGGTTTTTTAGTACAAACTGAGATCAAATCTCAAGAAAGGATATTGGCTATTGTTTTAACCGACTTCAAAAAGGAGGAGGAGAAAAAACTTTTTTCAAAGAAAAGGCGACCGCTTTAAAAAACTAAAAAGTGATTAATAACTTTAGCACAGAACACACATTACTTTTTTTTCAAAAATAATCCTCGACTTCATCTAGATCGGCGATAACCGACATTTAAGTCGCGAACATGAGCAGCTAGTCTATCATATTTATTCTATAAATAAAAGTTATCTTTTTTAAATATCAGTCCAGTAATTCAACAAAAAAGTATTCAATAAATACTTTTTTGTTGAATTACATACAATTAGATAATAAAGCCTTTATTTTACAATCTTATACAGGTGTACCGGAAAGGGGGTATACATCCGAAGGGAGGTCAATGTACTCGTGAAACGGAACAACATTGAACAGAAAAAAAAATCCAAAAAAGAAATTTGAGACTCCAGTCTTCATACAAAATTTAGGCCCAAGTTCAAATTTTCTATGAAGAGTCCAATTTTTTTCATTTTAATTTCGATTTTTTTCTGTTCAATGTTGTACAGTTTTACGAGTACATTGACCTCTCTTCGGATGTATACCCCTTTCCAGTACACCCAGTATCACATGTATATCAAAGTAACATAAGGTAATTCAATATTAAGAGACTAAAATGTAGATAATATTAATTATTTGACACTGGTATTGAGATTGTCTTGCGTACCCGCAAAGGCCTCCTCTAGATCTCGCCACACCGGTCCATTACGGGTCATTCTCCTCCAATTAGTAACATCAGATATTTTCTCCCATCTAAGACGCTACCTTCCTTTTTTATTTTTTCTTGGACACCATTTAGTCACATCCTGAGCCCATTTTCCGTACAATTAGATACAAATACCCAAATGAGATGATTTACCGCCAGATTATGAGTCAACCGTATTTATGCTCAACATAACAAAATAATACATGGTGTGTGTTGTTTCGTATTTAAACTAAAACACCAAACATCAGAATTCCAAAAATCCAGGAACATACATACAAAACAGGCACTATTTATTTAGTAACAAAATATATAAACTTCGTTTACATTAGGGCTGTCCCAGCGCGCGTATTATTAGGCTTAACGAATACCATGAATATGTAATAAATATTCCGCTGAATAATATTATCACATAAAGGAATTACGATACTGTAGACTTGGGAATTTGTTGTACCGTTTCAGAATAATTTTGATACACTGGTGTCGTTGTTTTTTCCCTCAAAAGACCGCGTAGAATTCTCCCTGTGCTTTTTATGCTGGGACTGGGGCTGGGGCGAATATTCGTATTAACGCGATGAGAGCGGCTGGGTAGACCGTTGCAACGCGTAGTATTCGGGCGAAGACGATGTATTATCGGGGCACTGTCAGTAAACTCATTCATCATCATTTCAGCCGAAAGACGGCCACTGCTGGACATAGGCCTGCAGAAGGGGGGGTTTTGCCATAATCGCCACGCTTGGTAGGCGGGTTGGCGATCGCAGTATGGTTGTTACAATGGCACAAAGAACGCTGCTGCCCATTCTCTGGTAAGTCTCTTAGTCGCCTCTTACGACACCCACGGGAAGATATGGGATGGTGCTATTCTTTACGTCCGACACCACACGGTCAGTAAACTGGCACGCATCAATGGGATTTGTCGCGATAATATTCGCTTGGGAGGCTACACCTACGATACTTCCTCCATTTGAATTACAGCCTACGTCTCAGCCGAACAACAGTGATCGACACAATCCGGCACGATGCATCTTCGTCCGCCTTATGTCACAGTATAAGTATTTAGTACTACCGTACAGTAGCGACACGCTCCGCCTCCCTCTGAAACCGTTCCTCACCTCTACCCGCGTCGAACGACTAGCTCTGGAAATTGAGTTTTTGTTCGCGCGGCGCGTACACACGCACACTCACGCACGTATCTGTATAGTCTATTATTTTAGTATTAGTGTAGGCAATTATATCATTTCGTTTCTTTGGAGTGTCGCGGGTGTGCTTATGTAGACACGAACATACATCGCGTATACCCATACACGATGTTTTAGCGCGCTAACGCGACTCGAATCTTCACTGCGAATGTAGCCCCAGCATTAGGACACATTCCTGGGGAGACTCTAAAGAGGACTTCCCTGTAGCACAATCACGGTGCTACAGTCAAAGAGGATTTAACCGGTATCTGCCTAGCTTTTTCCCAATTATATTGGGATCGGTTTCCAGTCTAACCAGATGCAGCTGAATACCAGTGTTTTACATGAAGCGACTGCCTATCTGAGCTCCACAACCCAGTTACTGGGTAACACGATACCTATTGGTAAGACTGTTTGTCAAACTTTCTGGCTTCTGACTACCCATAACGACTGCTGAAATTTCTAGGAATGACAGCCGGGACCAACGGCTTTACTTGCTTTCCGAGGCACGAAGAAAGCTCAGTATGAAATGGATGGTCACCCGTCCATAGACCAACCGTACAAGCGTAGCTTAACTTATTACTTAGCCATGAGCTGCTCCTAACCTGACTAATAATTTAAAATCTCCATCTCACAGGACTGTTAGTACTTACATACAAGTACGTACAAAAGTACATACGAGCAAGGGTCTTATTCTTGAAGGCTTATTGAAAGCACAATGGGTGAGCAAACAATACGTCGGTTGGTTCCGTATTGTGTTCCGATCCGAGGTATAAACGCACATATGTATACGCCAAGAACGCCATATTTTCTGGCTATTGTATTGTAGATTTATTTGAGTTATGATTTGGGTAGTTAAGTGTTTGTGTTATGTATGATTGTTGAATAGTGCCAAACAACTGGTAAACCCGCAAATAGACTTTGGATTTTGTCCTGTAAAAAAGTGGTATAAGGTTGCGTTTTCACCAGTGGGGATTTTGAGAATGATCAATGACGTCGTTTAATTTTCATTACATAAAGTCAGAAAGTCAAAGTCGAATGATTTATTTTAAATAGACCAGTAACCACTTTTGAACGTCATAATAAAATTTGGATCTAGTTGCCCCTCCAAGAGGTAGTTTCGTATGGAGAAGAATGGGCAAAAACTCCATAGCATTGAGCTAAGCTAATGCTTTTGTTGGTTTGTTTTACACACATCCCTCGATACGCATCTTTTGCACATCTCTGGTGGAAACGCTTAACAAGAAGAAAGGAAAGCTTGAAGAATTCCTCATTTGAAAAAAAACATAACATTGACAGATGTGATCCGCCTTAATTAATGTCTGAATTTCTGATGTACGATTATAAAAAGTTTACCTGCTCCGACTTTCGGTACCTCGGGTCGCTTTTCCAAGGTGATGGCGAAGTAGACCGAGACGTAACGCACCGGATCAACGTAGGATGGATGAAATGGTGGCAGATCACTGGAACAACTTGCGACCCACGGATGTCTCCTAAGTCAAAACTCTATAATAATAATCTACAAGTCTGTAATAAGATCCGTCATTCACGGTCCATACAGTGTTGTATGGACCGTGAATGAAAAAAGATTTCACGTAGCGGAGATGAGAATGTTGAGATGAATGTGACCAAAATGGATAAGGTGAGGAATGAGTACATTAGAGAGAGTTTGAAAGTGGTCCCAGTGACGGAAAAGTTAAAAGGGAATCGTTTATGTTGATATGTGCCACGAAGTAAGATACTTACTTCGTGATATGTGCAGAGGAGGGATGAATCGCATGTGATTAGAATAGTTACCAAAACATATGTGGGTGAATGGAGAGGGAGAGAGACCCATTGAAAATTGGATGAATTGTGTTAAGAATGATATGAAAGAAAACGTAGATAGAGATTGCTTGACGCAATGAAAGAAGAAAACTTTTTACGCCGACCCCAGGTAACATTTGACAAGGACAAACTCAACTCATGTTTTTGAAATGTACCTAGGTAAGTACATATTGGGAAAAACGGTAATAGTAACACCCAGAACTGCTACAACACAGGCCAGAAATAGAAAACAATAATAACTGAGATCCAATCAAATTGTTTTCTTTATTCTTATTGAACTTATAGCAGCGAAAACTTATAATTGACGGAAACTCTATAGAGTTATTGTAAAAATAAAAATAGCTCCATTGATTTTATTTACTATCTAATTAGTTATTTAGACATGGCGTTCCAAAGTCTTAATTATTTTTTTTGTAAAAGTAGACCCTGTTGGTCTCGTGATCCCAAGGACGACTGAGCGTGAGGTCTTTTGTTCGATTCCCGTGTTGTTATGTTTGATTGTAGTGTTAGAGCGGGTTCATATTATGTCGGACCGGCAGTTTCATCAGACCGGCAGATTTATCGGACCGACAAACGTGTCGGATGCATATTGGCATTTTTATTTACCGAACATTCAGGAACGATTTCTGTCGGATCGGACATAATATTGGCGTACTGGCAAGTATAGCGCTGTTCATATTTGTCGGCACGTTCCCCGCTCTCGGCACTCGTACGAGCAGTTTTGTGGCGTGGATGCAAAGAACACTTCAATCCAAACGTCGTCGTCGTCCATCGTATACAAACGCCAACTCACAACTGCTTTGTGACGACCCGGGCAGTGGTAAAACGTCGGTAACGACGGTGCTGATGTTCACATTATGTCGGATCGGCAGCTTCTAGTGTGAACAGCAACACCCGACAGTCGATCGACGGTAACACTGTCGGTCCGATCTAATGTGAACCAGCTCTTACTCATTCGTGTGTCGGAAACGTGTGTCGTGTGTGGAATATGTTTCGTTTAGTTTGTAACTACACTATTATATTAGGTAAAACACTTGATGATAGTTAGCTCGTAGCTAAGTAAATGCCGTATGGATTGATCGATCAAGGTTAAGCTAAGCTTGCTGCGGTCGGTCCGTGGATGGTAGACAATCCATTTTATATAGAGACCCCTCCGTGGCCGGGAAGTGGGTAAAAACGTTGGTCCCGGCTGTCATTCGTACCTAGATCTTTGACAGTCGTTATGCGAATCTGATTTCCCAGAACGTCTGATAACCAGTTTTACAAGGGATTTCGTGTTACTCTGTAACTGGGTTGTGGAGGTCACACGGGCAGTCGCTCCATGTAAATCACTGGTATTCAGCTGCATCCGGTTAGTCTGGAAGCAGACCCCATCGCAGCTAGGCAGATGATGAAAATGAAAAGGCAATGATACTTGCACCAAATTGCTATTCTGTAACGAATGTACTCGTACGTTTGCAAGTTAAACACAGATCTAACACGCTGGTGTCTTCACCAGCGTGAAGAGCCAAGACCGAGACCTATTTATTAAGAGTCTAAAAAAGTAGGAAACAATAAGTATAAATAAGTTAGACTAACGGTTATATATCTAAAATTATTTTAGTCAAGTCAATGTCACCAGAGGTTATTTTTTATATCCATGTACCCTTTGTGCTGTTGGGCGCCAGAGGCTACGTTAGGTAATTTATTAATTACTTTGTCATTTTGATATCATTACATCAGGTTACGATAGGACTAGTGTAGCATTTTGCTCACAGTTATTTCAAGTATATTTTCTGTCTGATGCCCGCGACTTTACTATTTTTTTGCACGAAACCCTACTTCTTTTTCCAATTTAAAAGTAGCCTATGCTACTCCTGATACAATCGGCTATCTGTTAGTGAAAGTCCCGTCAAAATGGAACCGGAAAAAGCTGTAAAGAGTAAGCAAATAAAACCAAGTCATTCACCTTCTGGAATCAATATACGAGAACAACCACAAGCACATAGACTTATCAACATAATCACAACTGATCTTCAATGGAAGAACTGTTATTTAGCAAATTATTAACCGACTTCAAAAAGGAGGCGGTTATCAACTCGAATGTTTTTTTTTTTTTTTTTTTTTTTATGTATTTTCGGGCATACCACTGTCATATATAGACGGATTTGCTAAATTCTTTTTTTGTTCGAAAGGGGTTTATTCCGAAAAGGTCCCATATAAATTTTATCAAAATTGGTACAGCCCTTTTTGAGAAAATCAACAAATTCCCAAAAAAATGACTTAGACGACGTTTTAGTTTCTTCAATCACTGGAGGACTTACAATCTCTTTTAAGTGTATTGCCGTTTCTTAATGGATCTAGATGTTAAGGCAACACTAAAAAGCGAAAAATTAAAAGTTTTTTCAAAAAAAAAAAAAAACCGCCTTCAAAAACTAAAAAGTGATAAATAACTTTAGCACAGACCACACATTAATTTACTTTCGGAAGTCGGTGGCGGTGGCTTTGTGTTTGTTGTTTTGTATTGCCACCGACTTCCGAAAGTAAAGTAATGTGTGTTCTGTGCTAAAGTTATTTATCACTTTTTAGCTTTTGAAGGCGGTTTTCTTTTTTTTTTTAAATCTTTTTTGTGTCTAATTTTGTACCTACCTACTTATACACATATTATTCATGATGTTTCCATCTAGCCACGAAATTAGGCGCCATACATGCTTTTAAGCACATCAATTACTATAAAGCTATTGAGTTCGTTTGTTTGATTGACCGCGCTATTCTCTGGAAGTTTGACGACATGGTAGGAGCAATGGTTGAGTGATTGACTGCTGTGCTGCGTGTCGCGGGTTCGATTCCCGCACGGAATAAATATTTGTATGGCCTACGGGTAGTTGTTGTGCACTCACGATGCAAGAGAAATACTTAGCGTGGGGAAACGTTTAAAAAAAACCGGACAAGTGCGAGTCGGAGTCGCCCACCGAGGGTTCCGTACATATTTGTAGGTACATATCCATACTTCTATACTAATCCATACCTACTATCCATACTTTAATCTACTTAATATTATAAATGCGTTTTTTGCGACATAAACGGCCGTATCTTTTTTTTCACGTTAACATAGAGGGTTAATTTTTTACAGCATCAAGGGACCGCAGACTTGAGTATATGGTTTTCATTTTAACTCGATATCTCCACGCGTTCCCGAGATAAAGAATCTTTACAGACAGACGGACCACAAAGTGATCCTATAAGGGTTCCGTTTTTTCCTTTTGAGGTACGGAACCCTAACAAAGTGATCCTATAAGGGTTCCGTTTTTTCCTTTTGAGGTACGGAACCCTAACAAAGTGATCCTATAAGGGTTCCGTTTTTTCCTTTTTAGGTACGGAACCCTAAAAAAGAGTTTTGATTTCATTCATAAAATTATTTTGTTCATAAGAATCTATGCTATCACTGAATTCTTTATTATTATCTATATTATGTCTATATTATTCTATGTTATATTATGGCTATATTATTATCAAAAAAATTGAGATTCTTAAGAAAATTCACGAGACGAACGAAGACGCTGGGAGAAGCTAGTAAGATAATTAATATTACATTATAATTACGCTTCGACTCGACTAGGTAATCTTGGTAATAGTTTGATTCATCTCATGTATTATGTACTGGCTAACGACACAGTTAATAGCTCAAATATCTACTGAGCTCAAATGTCGTAGGGTTTCGTAATTGGTGTATTTGCTACTTTATTACTATTAGTAGTTCGTGAAAGTAATTAATTAGATTTGTAAATTTTAAATGGAAGGTATTGTTACGCTGTGTGCAGGTCTTTGAAATCCAGTCTGATAGAACTAAAGGATAACAGTGTAATGACATTTTGAAAATGTTAGCTGATCAGGGAATAGTCACCGACATTGCGCGAATCAGCACAGTGAAGTGGAAGTGGGCCGGCTACGTCTGCAGACGGACAGACGGTAGATGGAGTAGACACGCTTTAGAGTGGAGACCGCGTTTGGGCAAGCGTAGTGTGGGACGCCCTGCGGCACGATGGACCGACGATTTGAAGAAGGTGGCTGGCAGCGGATAGATGCGAGCTGCCCAAGACTGGGTTGGTTGGCGATCTCTGGGGGAGGTCTACGTTCAGCAGAGGACGGCAATAGGCTGATAAATATATACATAATCAGGAGTATAACAGAGACCCATAAAATTAATCAATTTTCACTTCAGGGCCAACTAGACAAAAGAGAGAGATAGAAAGAGATATATATATATGTGTGCATGACATACTTAGTCTCTTATAATTGAAGGAGCATTCGTAACATAAATACTTTGTACCGTATCATAAACAATAAACTATGAAATATGACGAAAAAACAGCTGTTATACAGGTAGTTAGTGGGAGGAAAACGTAATATTTTTTTAAAAGAATAACCTATTATTTTACCATTCTTTCGTCGTTACAGAAGTGTGACGTTAATTGGGACCAAAATCTAGCGTACCGAGTTCCATAGACCGAATAAATCTACGTCGTAGTTTTTCAATATTCGTGCAAAAGGCGTATAAAGATATATGACGAAAAGTTTCTGCAGGTTTGTTTTTATGTTTGTCAATAACAGTGTAATTTTACTAAGTCAAGATGAACTATACGAATGCTGGACATGGCTAGCGCAAAATGGGTCAATGTGCTGATGTTTGGGAGAACATTCATTTGGCA
The DNA here is from genome assembly GCA_947361185.1 of Charanyca ferruginea. Classification (NCBI taxonomy): domain Eukaryota; kingdom Metazoa; phylum Arthropoda; class Insecta; order Lepidoptera; family Noctuidae; genus Charanyca; species Charanyca ferruginea. Next base: position 12,992,112 of record OX376077.1, on the reverse strand, counting down.
CCGGCACTCCAGCAGTAGCCGACTATTATAACGTTGAAAAATACTGACCAAGTCTTCCCTTTCAAATATCATTATTGATATTAATTAATTTATTAATTGAAGTCTAGGTACCTATTCACAAAATCCACAGCTCTTTGACAACTCATCTTAAAATATAAACTGATCTTACAGCCAATTACGGATTTACAATTTAATGAGACAGAATAAACTGATAGCACCAACTAAGCATTGCTAAGCGGACAGTATGCGTGAGTGTGTGAGGAGTTGTTGTTGTTGTTGATGACAGTGTTGTCCCAAGATAAACTTAGAAATTACTTATGAATTGAAAGTCACATTGGTACTAGCCCGGAATCGGTAACGAAATGCATGCGAGGCCTTAACCGCTAGGCCATCACAACATCGTTATAAGTACCTCTCATTTTTTCTATCATCAAACCTTCTTCCATACAAACAAAAGCGCGTATAAAAACTAGTTTTCCATACAAAATAAAAACAACTACTCTCAAAATTTTACCCTAGCGTAAACTGGAGAGTCTTTCAAATCACCAGCACGTATGAAGCCAACTATTGGCCGACAATAGACCACGTCCATACTTCGCCGTGAGTGCCACATAACGAAAAATGCACCAAAAATTCAATTCATATTCCTTGCAGTTTTTGCGGTTGGTTTGGTTCTAAAAGACTTCTCGTTACCTAGTTGTTCAGTGTATGAAAAAAACTGAAATAATTGTCAGTAGTGGTCGTGTCCACGGTTGTCGGTCATCGTGGTTTACTGCATCCATTTAATACTGAGTTTGTGTGCTCAGGTCCGATTGCGCCAGGCAAGAATTTTTCTTTAATTATTTACCTCAGGCAAAAGGAGCCTTTAGAAAAATAAAGAAAAGAATGAAAAAAAATGTTTATTGAAACAGACCATGTGCACACAAAAACAGTAATAAAAAGGTAAAAAAAAACCAAATAAATATAAATCATTATTGTGTGCCCCACGGCTGTGCCAAACAGGCCCAGTTCTGCATAAAGTGCCAGACGGATGTAAACCAGTTTTAATATGAAACATAAGTACATAAATTAATAAAAGGAAACATTAATTTATTTATTTATAATATGTAGCAAATTGTGGTAAAATAAGAATGTGTGAGTAGTTAAGTTCACATTGTTACCTATGTATGTGTAAGGGGAGCTAAGGGCACACCACGTTTTTTAAACGCGCCGGTGACGCGCGTTTAAGAGACGCGCGTCAACGGTGCGCTTTTATCCTACAGAGCAGTTTGTTGTCGTTTGTATCGATACACACGCGTGTTAGTGTCGCGTTTGAATCGATTCAAACGCGCTTGTAAATGGGTGTACCCACAAACGTCGGTAATTTTTCTTCTTCTTTTTTTCAAAAATTAATAACAAAGCGCATGCAATCAATGCTGTCTCGACCGACGCCATCTTGCTACTGTTGACGAGGTTCTGCTTAAAAACGCAATATGCCAGCGCGTTTGTATCGATTCAAACGCGTATTTGAATGTATACGGGTGTGCAAAGGTCTATGCACGCGAGTCAGACGCAGCCTGCGTCTGACTCGCGTGCGTATCGCGTCTGTATCGCTACAAACGCGCGTCACCGGCGCGTTTAAAAAACGTGGTGTGCATAGGCTCTAACAGTTGTAATAACATTAGGGAGACGTTAATAAACAAGATAAATTAATTATAATACTGCCGATGCGTTTATACGTGCATAGTACCACCCATATGCGATAGGCAGTCGACTGTAATGATTTCTTTATTTTATAAAGGTACAAAGCCAGACTTAGGTAACGCTTAATATACTTGTCATTCATCATTTTTCATCATTTCAGCCGAAAGATGCCACTGCTGGACATTGTCCCCCCCCCCAAAGGGGGTGTTTTGCACTAATCGCCACGCTTGGCAGGCGGATTGGCGATCGCAGTATGGTTGTTACAAAGGCACAGAGAACGCTGCTGCCCATTCTCTGGTGAGTCCCTTAGTCGCCTCTTACGACACCCACGGGAAGATGTCATTAGGTACTAATGTTTAAATCTGTGTTTGTAAGCAAGCCGAATTACAGATGTTAAGTGATCACTGCTGCCTACAGACTTCTGGAATACAAGAGGCTTTGCAGATCCGTTGCTTTCCCAGAGACAAACTTGAAATGTCTCATATGCCTGTACTGGCACCCCAACCCTTCTAAAATGCCTAGTCACCTTCATGAAGCCAGCGGAGACCCTTTCATCTGTATACGTTGGCGTGGCCGACCTGGGCCTGTAGGCAAAATCCCTTTTCTGTTGACATATTTGCATCACGTGGTAAACAAACGTCAATTCCATACAATTTCGTTGGCTTAACGCTAACAGAAAGGGATTTTGTCCATAGGCCCTGGAAAACTTTAAACCGACGCTGCTCTCAGGTCGGCCGAAGCATAGAGAATCTTCACCGATAGGGGTTCTCAGATGGTGCCAATCTTCAGTGCCTATGGGGCGTCTCTCTGCGGACCATGGGTCACCATCTAGCCTGCGCCGCACGCCGTGCCACACCTACTCATGTGAGGACCTAATTACTGCATCAGCGGATGGTGTTGCCGTGGCTGGATACTGGGCCGAACAAGGAATTTGACAAACACATAAATACACAATCACATACACATGATACATATCTGTGTTTGCCATTGACACGTTAAGAAGAAGGAGAGACCTTCTAAAAAGCTTTCTAGGGTTCCGTAGCCAAATGGCAAAAACGGAACCCTTATAAATTCGTCATGTCTGTCTGTCTGTCCGTCCGTATGTCACAGCCACTTATTTCCGAAACTATAAGAACTGTACTGTTGAAACTTGGTAAGTAGATCTATTCTGTGAACCGCATTAAGATTTTCACACAAAAGTAGAAAAAATACTATACATTTTGGGGGTTCCCCATACTTAGAACTGAAACTCAAAAATTTTGTTTCATCAAACTCATACGTGTGGGTTATAGATCGATAGGTCTTCAAAAATGATATTGAGGTTTCTAATATTTTTTTTTTCTAAACTGAATAGTTGGCGCGAAAGGCACTTCCAAAGTGGTAAAATGTGTCCCCCCCTGTAACTTCTAAAAGAAGAGTATGATAAAACTAAAAAAATATATAATGTACATTACTATGTAAACTTCCACCGATAATTGGTTTGAAAGAGATCTAGTAAGTAGTTTTTTTTTAATACGTCATAAATCGTAAACCACAATTTACTTTTCATTCAATCAAATCAAATATAAAACATCGATCAAAGTTACAACAAACTACAAGAACTTTTATATTAGGTATGTTACTTGCTGCTACGGAACCCTTCATAGGTGAGTCCGACACGCACTTGGCCGCTTTTTACGCCCACTGCTGGGTATAGGTTTCCCCCATAGGGGGCTTTAGTCGTAATCGCCATGCTTGGTCGCTGGCTGGCTTGCTTAGCTTTGTTTTTTAGTAATACGAGTAAATCACTCACTTTATGGCTAATCATTCTACCACGGTGCGCGACGTGAGCTTTTCCTTGGCAATGTATCCTGAAATCCAAAATGCAATATCTAAAATATGAATAACATAATGTGTCCACATTTATTCGATAAAGTATCAGACAGTTTTATAAAAGAATATTCTTTAACAAAAGAAAATAGTGGCCAAGAGCGAGTCGTACTCGAATCATAGGAAAGATTCCGTACCATTATCATCTGCATATAGCCTTTTCCCATCTATATTGGGGTCTGCATCCAGTCTATCCGGATGCAGCTGAATACCAGTGTTTTACATGGACCCAGTCACTGGGTAACACAATACCCCTTGGTAAGACTGGCTGTCAGACACTCTGGCTTCTAAGCTGAGTACTCATAACGACTGTTAAAGATCTACGAATGACAGCCGGGACCAACGGCTTTACGTGCTTTCCGAAGCACGGAGGGGTCTCGGTATCAAATGGATGGTCACCCATCCACGGACCGACCGCGGCAAGCGTAACTTAACCATGATTTATCGATCCGTACGGCTTTTACTAAGCCACGAGCCCCTCGAAAGGTTCCGTACCACCGTACAATATTTATGACTACGTACAAAATAAGACACGTTTCTTGTATGGGGATCCACATTTCCTTTTTAACTTTATAATATTATGGTTTTATATTTATACTAGCTGACCCGACAGACGTTGTCTTGTTCCGATCTACCTACTTACCTGCCTATTTACCTACACCTACCTTACACCTACCCAACACCTACCTACACCTACCCTACACCTACCCTACACCTACCCTACACCTACCCTACACCTACCCTACACCTACCCTACACCTACCCAACACCTACCCTACACCTACCCTAACCCTTAACATTTAGGGGGATGAAAAATAGATGTTGGCCGATTCTCAGACCTACCCAATATGTACACATTATTTCATCAGAATCGGTCAAGCCGTTTCGGAGGAGTACGGGAACGAACATTGTGACACGAGAATTTTATACTAGCTGACCCGACAGACGTTGTCCTGTCCCGATCTACCTATGGGGGATGAAAAAGGAGTGAAAAAAGGGGATGAAAAATAGATGTTGGCCTATTCTCAGACCTACCCAATATGCACAAAAAATTTCATCAGAATCGGTCAAGCCGTTTCGGAGGAGTACGGGAACGAAAACTGTGACACGAGAATTTTATATATTAGATTATACAACCAAAAAAAAAACCATATTATACAGTTAAAACCCCCCCTACCTTACCCCCCTACCCGACCTTATCGATTAAGATAACGATCCCTTAAAAAAATGGTTTTAATAATACTGAGGTTGGCCAGCAGAGTTAAAAGTATTAGGTGTAGAACGGTTTAGGTGTCTCTTTATTACGTATTATGTTTTAATAGTACCTATAGCAATACACACTCTGTGTAAATTTCAATTATGTTATTCAAAAGACACAGTGGTCCACTGGAATCTTAGTAATAGAGTCTTGCTGGCATTATTTGGCAGCGGTACCCTAAAAATAACCTTTGATCCTTGAAAGAAATAAAACCAAGTAGGTATAAGCTTCTTACACCGCTTTAGCATTGGCCAAAGGGTATCGAGTTCCTCAAGGGGGGTCTTATGAGAACAGAACCTGCCATTACAGGGGAACCATGGGGTCTAAGCCGCTTAGACTTTAAGGGAAAACTGTTTGAATAGAACCATCGGTTCTTAGAAGGAAACATCGCTGGACATTGAGTAGATCATAGCACCTTGATATAAACATGGGTTCATGATTCTCAGTAAAGCTATTTAATAGTTTCCTCGTACTATGGTACCGAATTTCGTGCGAAATACAAAGCTTTGTAATGAAATTGGAAATAGTTTACTTTATCATGTCAACTTTTACACTCCCACTGCTTTTTTAGGGTTCCGAACCTCAAAAGGAAAAAACTGAACCCTTATAGGATCACTTTGTTGTCCGTCTGTCTGTCTGTCTGTCTGTCAAGACCCTTTATCTCGGGAACGCGTGGAGGTATCGGGTTGAAATTAAAACCATATACTCAAGTCTACGGACCCTTGATGCTGTAATAAAATCAACCCTCTATGTTAACGTGAAAAAAAGATCCGGCCGTTTATGTCGCAAAAAACGCATTTATAATATTAAGATTAAAGTATGGACAGTAGGCATGGATTAGTATAGAAGTATTATACCTACAAATATGTACGGAACCCTCGGTGGGCGAGTCCGACTTGCACTTGTCCGGTGTTTTTTGGCTTATGTTTAACGAACCTCCAGATATATAGTAAATGATCTCCAAAAATAGTAAATGATCACCTACATTTAACCCCGTTTTAATTTTTAACAAACCTCCTGATATATTAAATGACCTCCAAAAATAGTAAATGATCACCAAAATTAAACCAAAGTATTGTAGAAATTTATGAGATTGACTGTAAAAAGCGATTTGGTTCTGGGTCAGTAGTACGTAGGGGGTTACAGTTCTAACCTAACCATGTTGGATCCGCCCCAGGGGGGACTTAAGGGTCCTAAGATTTGGTGATCATTTACTATTATTGGTGGTCATTATATTTATTACCTTTTTTTATTCGTGGGTTAATCAATTTAGACTTGGGTAATGAGAAAAATCAAAAATTTCAGCTTGAAAACATAACCAAACAAAATACACGAAACATTATTATGTGGTTCTTTATTAATCAATTACAATGTTAGTTATATACAAATGGGTCAAAGAATCAGCATTGCCATACAACGTGGCAATGCTGCCAGCCTGTTGGGCACGTGTCCCGTTGACAGCGATGTGGACGAGTTTTATGATGCCCTTTGAGCTCCCCTGCCTTTTTCTTGAAATTGTACATAATATTATTAGATTTTTAAGATTTGTATATAACCAAACAAAAGAGTTTTTAGAACACTTTTCTAACGGAACTTTTTCTCAACTAAACCGAGCTCGCAATCGCGTTACTAATACAACAAACACACCTTTGTTATTACAAACTAGTAATTCCACAGAGGGGGAAACCAGGTGAATTCGCACTATTGGTACTTCACTATCGGCCTACCTGAACGGCTACCCCGCACGGCAACCTCTTTTGCAATGTAAATACCGATACCACCCCGCGTAAAAAATCGCTCGCGTGGTTTCTAACAACTAGTCATAGACCCCTCTACACACGAACTTCCAACTGTTTCAAACGTTCATATCGAGCATCAGGGATCTTTTAACACTGGTTAGGAATGTGTCAATTCTACCTTTTCGTTGTGGATAAAAGATTGTAAAGGGACAGAGAATAGAAGCACAATTGTAGTTTTTTCTTACACTGGAATAATTTTAGTCATTTAGATACGACTGAATGAATCTAGTTAATTTTTTACTAGCTTTTGCCTGCGATTTTACTTGCTTGGAAGTCAAATATGTACAGATGCCAGCACATCAAGCTACAACATTCTGTCAAATTTCTTTGATTTATTTCCAACTTTATTACAAAAAGATAAGGTTTATATTCAATTGCTGTGCTGTCAATCAAGCATCACTCACCCCCTCACTCACTCACCTCAAGCTAACTCACCTAAATTCACCAGGAGAGATTTATAAGCTAGCAGTAAACTTCACATGGCGTACCTATTTGTGCAAATATTTGGATTATACAAAATGGACTTTATGTCAATAACTATGGGGTAAATTTTGTATTATCGAAATGGTCAGGAATGGTGGGAATGTCATGGTGTTTTTGTACAAATATTTTAATTAAATTTAATTAAATTAAAATATGCACACTCCAAGTTGTGAAGTGCCAGCATTACAAGTTAAACCGGTTAGTAGACTGCCTGTTTCTTTTCTATCCATTAACAAGAACTAAAATTCCACATAGTAATGTTATATCTTTTTATTTCTTGAACCCTTGTTAAAACATTGAAATATTCCAACAAACTGAAATGAATCAAAAGATGTCTAACAATTTATTCTGAATGTTAACATTACCATATCACAGGAAGGAAACGGCAAAACATCGAACCTCCTTTCGCAGGGACCATAGACAATATACACTTCGTTTTATTTAAATTACAGACTAATGATATTATCAAACGTTCTTAGAATGTTGTTTATAGACTTTTGATGGCTCTTTGGTAAGGTAAAATGAAGAAAATACCGTTTATTGAATAAGGATACTTAGAAAAATCCTTTGAGGAGTTTTTTTACTTTTTTGAGCATAGTTTAGGTCTCGCTTAGTTTTAATTACTTTTCTCTGTGAATTACTTCACTGACCAATTAATAATAAAAACTGTTATAAGAAATTTAATTTAATTTAAGGCTTGTATAACAAAGAAAGCGCTTCAAAGGAAAGGTAGGTAATCATTTGTTTCTTAGTTAATGGCATACCTTTAACACTGCTATAAGTTTTGCAGTTTTTTTTTATTATTGTCAAATAGACTTGCGTTTGACCGCAATTCACCTGGTCTTAAGTGATAATGCAGCCTAAGTTGAAACACGCTTGCCTAGGATGAACCGGTTCACTCATGTTTTGAAGATATCCAGATTATACTTATCAGGGAACAGAGAGGCGGGCAGCGAATTCCACAGTCTGGCAGTTCGCACAATAAATGTGGAGTCAAAGCGCTTGGTTCGAGACCGTGGAACTTCAACCATATAGCGGTGACGCTTCGCCGTATCTCTGCAGTTAATATAGAAAAGAGTTTAAAAATAAAATTATTTGATTAAATTTTATGTTTAGTACTTTACGTATCGTACCGTCTTTATTTCGCTGCAGTAAGGGTTATTTCAGTGATTTAGAAGCGGTTTTCAACACTTTCACGATAACTTAATCTTGATTCAGAAATATGAATATTTTTTATTTTTTTTATTTCACTGGTAATTTCTTTTGTGTCGTTGGTGCGTTTACAAACATATTATAAACTTATATACACAAACAGCCAGACCTGGAACAATTCTGTAGGCCATATAAATGTATTTGTGTATGTATATCAGCTGTCTGACACCCATAGTACAGGGTCTACCAAGTTTGGGGGCAGATGGCCATGTGCGAAATGTACCTACATATTATTATTATTATAAATACTGAGGGTCTAAGCACACCGCGTTTTTTAAACGCGCCGTCGGTTCGCATTTTAGGAATGACCTTCGTTAATTTATGAAAATATACCTACTTAGTAATAATATTAACAGCAGTGACAATAATATACTGTTATTACTGTCTAAAGTAGGTATATATCTTTATTCCATGCGGGAATCGATCCCACGACACACAGCGCAGCAGTCTATCGCTCAACCACTACGCCAACCATGTCGTCAACTAAACTCAAATAAATCTTATATATAAAAATGAATCGCTAAATGTGTTGGTAAGCGCATAACTTGCGAACCGCTTGACCAAATTGGATAATTCTTTTTTTATAATATTCCTTGAAGTACGAAGATGGTTCTTACGGAGAGAAAAAAAAAAAAGAAAAAAAGAAGAAAACTTTTGTAGGGTAGGTGTAGGGTAGGTGTAGGGTAGGTGTAGGGTAGGTGTAGGGTAGGTGTAGGGTAGGTGTAGGGTAGGTGTAGGGTAGGTGTAGGGTAGGTGTAGGGTAGGTGTAGGGTAGGTGTAGGGTAGGTGTAGGGTAGGTGTAGGGTAGGTGTAGGGTAGGTGTAGGGTAGGTGTAGGGTAGGTGTAGGGTAGGTGTAGGGTAGGTGTAGGGTAGGTGTAGGGTAGGTGTAGGGTAGGTGTAGGGTAGGTGTAGGGTAGGTGTAGGGTAGGTGTAGGGTAGGTGTAGGGTAGGTGTAGGGTAGGTGTAGGGTAGGTGTAGGGTAGGTGTAGGGTAGGTGTAGGGTAGGTGTAGGGTAGGTGTAGGGTAGGTGTAGGGTAGGTGTACGGTAGGTGTAGGGTAGGTGTAGGGTAGGTGTAGGGTAGGTGTAGGGTAGGTGTACGGTAGGTGTAGGGTAGGTGTAGGGTAGGTGTAGGGTAGGTGTAGGGTAGGTGTAGGGTAGGTGTAGGGTAGGTGTAGGGTAGGTGTAGGGTAGGTGTAGGGTAGGTGTAGGGTAGGTGTAGGGTAGGTGTAGGGTAGGTGTAGGGTAGGTGTAGGGTAGGTGTAGGGTAGGTGTAGGGTAGGTGTAGGGTAGGTGTAGGGTAGGTGTAGGGTAGGTGTAGGGTAGGTGTAGGGTAGGTGTAGGGTAGGTGTAGGGTAGGTGTAGGGTAGGTGTAGGGTAGGTGTAGGGTAGGTGTAGGGTAGGTGTAGGGTAGGTGTAGGGTAGGTGTAGGGTAGGTGTAGGGTAGGTGTAGGGTAGGTGTAGGGTAGGTGTAGGGTAGGTGTAGGGTAGGTGTAGGGTAGGTGTAGGGTAGGTGTAGGGTAGGTGTAGGGTAGGTGTAGGGTAGGTGTAGGGTAGGTGTAGGGTAGGTGTAGGGTAGGTGTAGGGTAGGTGTAGGGTAGGTGTAGGGTAGGTGTAGGGTAGGTGTAGGGTAGGTGTAGGGTAGGTGTAGGGTAGGTGTAGGGTAGGTGTAGGGTAGGTGTAGGGTAGGTGTAGGGTAGGTGTAGGGTAGGTGTAGGGTAGGTGTAGGGTAGGTGTAGGGTAGGTGTAGGGTAGGTGTAGGGTAGGTGTAGGGTAGGTGTAGGGTAGGTGTAGGGTAGGTGTAGGGTAGGTGTAGGGTAGGTGTAGGGTAGGTGTAGGGTAGGTGTAGGGTAGGTGTAGGGTAGGTGTAGGGTAGGTGTAGGGTAGGTGTAGGGTAGGTGTAGGGTAGGTGTAGGGTAGGTGTAGGGTAGGTGTAGGGTAGGTGTAGGGTAGGTGTAGGGTAGGTGTAGGGTAGGTGTAGGGTAGGTGTAGGGTAGGTGTAGGGTAGGTGTAGGGTAGGTGTAGGGTAGGTGTAGGGTAGGTGTAGGGTAGGTGTAGGGTAGGTGTAGGGTAGGTGTAGGGTAGGTGTAGGGTAGGTGTAGGGTAGGTGTAGGGTAGGTGTAGGGTAGGTGTAGGGTAGGTGTAGGGTAGGTGTAGGGTAGGTGTAGGGTAGGTGTAGGGTAGGTGTAGGGTAGGTGTAGGGTAGGTGTAGGGTAGGTGTAGGGTAGGTGTAGGGTAGGTGTAGGGTAGGTGTAGGGTAGGTGTAGGGTAGGTGTAGGGTAGGTGTAGGGTAGGTGTAGGGTAGGTGTAGGGTAGGTGTAGGGTAGGTGTAGGGTAGGTGTAGGGTAGGTGTAGGGTAGGTGTAGGGTAGGTGTAGGGTAGGTGTAGGGTAGGTGTAGGGTAGGTGTAGGGTAGGTGTAGGGTAGGTGTAGGGTAGGTGTAGGGTAGGTGTAGGGTAGGTGTAGGGTAGGTGTAGGGTAGGTGTAGGGTAGGTGTAGGGTAGGTGTAGGGTAGGTGTAGGGTAGGTGTAGGGTAGGTGTAGGGTAGGTGTAGGGTAGGTAAATAGGCAGGTAAGTAGATAGATAAGGACAGGACAACGTCTGTCGGGTCAGCTAGTTGTCGATAAAAATAGCAGAAATAAGTGTAACAAATATTGATTTAGATTGTAATGCTTTGTCAAGCCGTGGCAACGGATCGGATGACAGCTCATTTGATCTAGAGTTTACAGAGGGAGATTGTTACAGAATAGCATAAGGGCTATATTTCAATGGGACACCATGGTAAATACCACAATACAAGAAAATGTATTTAGTTTACGTCCGCGCTGGTCGCGCCACCAAATTGGTTGCGCAAGCGGACACCAGGTGAGATACTCTCTATAGAGTGGCATAGCCCTAAGTGTCATCAGTGTCTGGCGGAGCCGCAGTAAATGCGCGAGCGAATCCCGTACCCCTGCCCATAGATCGGTCGAGGAGCACCGTGGTCGGACAACGCCCTCTTCCTGCTCCCCTAAACGGGTCCAGGGACGACATACTCGGGGACGTTCTGTTCCACGTGTTAGACGTCCGGGAGGGAGTCCAACACCTCACTCCTCCCCCTGAACCGAGGTGGCCCACAGATTCGGGCCGGTCGGACCAGTCGGGGGTTGCGGAAGTATCTACAGTTCCCATAACCCCCGACGCAGGTGTGAAATGGAACACCGGTGTGGTTTTTAGTCAATAAGAGTCTGACAGTCCCCTCCGCCCACCCCAGGGCGGAGGACTTCTATGAGGATTTTCCACCCAGAAACCAAAAAAGAAGGAACACCGAGGTGATTCTAGCCGGTAAGAGTCCGGCACACTCCCCCATCTTCCTCAGACGGAGGATAGTCCTTGCGGATTTCCCCACGTTAACAAACAAGTGTAATCAGAGTCATTCCACATTGACAGCTCACTTAAGCTAAATTAACCTATGTAAGTTCACCGAGGGATAATTTTACTGAAAGCACTGCAGGATATAAATGAAACATCAAAACATTTCAGAGTGCAATTTTTATACAAATTCGCTGAATGCGTACATCAATTAGTCCGTATTAAAATCGTACGTTTAATTAAAATGAATGTTGTCGAATGTCGGTCGTTTCATAACTACTAACGAAAATGGTTGGCGCGTAAATGGAGGCCACTATTAGTAATTCGATTCGACTGTCCGATGCGAGGCGTCGCATGCGCATTGTGACGTCACTATGTTAGTCGGGGACGGGGAGAACCACTTTATTGCTATGTTTTGATGTGGCTGTTTTGTATGTAAATTATTGTACTATCTAGATCATTCATACAATATAAATAACTATATAACTTTATTTGTGTTTTTATGAGGGATACATGATTTTATTTTGTGTTCATATGTTCAAGACACGAATAATGTCCCAATCTGAATGTTAAGAGTGCCCATCCCGTCATATTTCCCATACAAACGGCGTTACGGCGTTATAACAAATTATTTTCCAAATATTTTTAACACACAGGTATCTTGTGGTTTAAATCTAGGTTTGTATGAAGCCAAAAATAAACTTTTTTGAGAAACAAATTTAGTAAACACGTCCGAAAATCAGGTTTTTTGCACAATTTTATCTGAACTTTGGCCGTTCATAATGCACTCATACATTGAAAAAGTAAAAAAACAGCTTCATAGAAACTTTGCACATGTAATGGAGAATCTAAATTACAAACAATTTTACTAAAAACTTGTGAGGCTTTTTCAAAAACGCGTATGTCCTGGAACAAGTTTTGTGAAATTTCCGCGCGCCAATAATCCTGTGTTATTATCGCGTTCTCACTCACTCGTTTGTTATCGAGCTTTGCGTTTGTTGAAACAAAAAAAATTCAATCACGCTCGCGTTGAAGTTCGTTCGATGGGGATGAGCGCTCTTAAGGGCCCTGAATGATAATGAAACGCCCATTCCTGGCGAATTCCCTCCAGAGAATTAAAGTATTCCGTATTCCTAAATACATTTATGTGTAGACAGCATGACTATTATAGAAAAACCGGACAAGTGCGAGTCGGACTCGCACCGTTCCGTTCAAACTCCGTGATTTGGTCACCCATACAATAGGGTATTTTACTCTATATGAGAAAAAAACTATAAATATGTTATTGAGACAGTTTAGGCGTAGAGCAGTCGGAAAATATAAGTTTTAGTTCATAAAATAACAAAACAAATTTTTAAATTCAATTCAAAGTTTTCAGTATTTTTAATCTGTTATAAAACGCCGTGAAATAGTAGCGGCCATGTTATTACGCCATACGGCTGTGTAAACAAAAAATTGTCAACTGTCAGTCAACCGATTGGCGTAATATAGGCTTTGTACTTTTATTATTTTCGTAACAAACGTATTTTTTTCATTATTACACCTATTACAAAATAAGCTTTTAATTATTTTTAAATGATATACAATTATCATATTTAATATGAGCTCATTTGATACAAAACGAACTGACGTCATTTACGCTGAGCAATATGGCGTCCAGTAAGAGGCGTTTTCGTCAAACTACGCGCGAAATTTGAAAATTTAAATTTTAGATGCATATTTATGGCACTTATCGATTGAATAAAAATTTTGTGTTTTTTTTGGTGGCATATTAGCACTACAGAATTTCATTGAGACACTTTTAAAAAATGGGTGTAATACCCTATTATGACCGCGCATATCTCAATGATTGATTACGTTTACGATTTAATTACAAATGTATAGTTTTCAGACTTTTCCCTGTAGGTACTTGTAGTATAACATAATATTACTTGCCGAATTCCATAGTTCTAGGTCAACGGGAAGTACCTACCCTATAAATTTTGATTCCCTTGAGAGTATCGAAATATAAGTTTTCTGTGACATAAACGGCCGTATCTTTTTTTCACGTTAACTTAGAAGTTTGATTTTTTTACAGCTTCAAGAGTACCGTAGACTTGAGTATATGGTTTTAATTTCAACTCGATACCTCCACGCATTCCTGAGATAAAGGGTCTTGACAAACAGACGGACAGACGGACAGACAGACAGACAGACAGACAGACAGGCGGACAACAAAGTGATCCTATAAGGGTTCCGTTTTTTCCTTTTGAGGAAAAAATAAAAATAAAAATTATTGTAAATCCAACTGTATACAGTACTGATAACAACTTCATCATCACCATAATCATTATCAGCCGAAAGACGTCCACTGTTGAACAAAGGGCTCCCTATAGAACGCCACAACGAGCGGCAACCTGCCGCTTGTATCCACCGGTTACCCGCGACCTTGAGGATGTCGTCGGTCGACAACGCTGCGTCTTCCAATTCGTGGTCGCCACTCGAGAACCTTTCATCCCCATGGGTTATCGGTTCTTCGAGCAATGTGGTCTGCCCATTGCCACTTCAACTTGCATTTTCTGAGAGTTATGTCGGTGACCAGTTCTTCGCCGAATTTCCTCGTTCCGTATTCTATCGTGCTAGAAAACTCCGAGCATAGCTCTCTCTATGGCTCGCTGCTGACTCCGAGCTTCTCTAGGAGGTCAGCAATTAAGGAACACGTTTCTGTGTACTATGTCATCACTGGTAACAACTTTCTATGAATAAATATGGCCTGTCTGTATGATCTGTGTATCAGTTAGACCATAGATATCCGAAGTTAATATATATATATGTGGGGACATTTTCACACACGGCCATTTAACCCCAAACTAGGGAGACCCTGTACTATGGGTGTCAGACAGCTGATATACATACACATATACATTATTTTTTTTATTTTTTTTGTAAATACATACATATATAGATAAACGACACCCAGACACAAGGCAAACACAAGTGCTCATCACACAAATGTTTACCCTGGGCGGGAATCGAACCCGCAACACGCTGCGCAGCAGTCGATCGTTCAACCACTGCGCCAACCGTGTCAAGTTAGACCATCCATGCAAAAAAGGAAGAATCAGCGAACCACTTAGTAAATTAGACGGTACCAAATAAAAACGCAACGAAAACGTCACCGAATAAAACAAAACACAACGTATTAAAGTGAAACCGTTCAGAAATCCTGGCAATTTTGTACTCCATTGTGTGTTAAATACTTATCAGTGTAACAACGTAACAACAAAAAGGGGGGGAAAATAAAAGTTTCACGTAAACATCCACCCCAAAACATCGTAGTTACAAATAAAGTTTTTTACTCGAACCGGACCACTTATCTCTACCAATTTCTTAGTCCTTGTCCTATATGAGTTGTGAAAGCGATAAAGCGATACAAAGATATTTTTTTTATACTACTATTGAAAAAGATTACTGAAAAATCAACCACAAATGGTGTTATTTGCTGATGATACTTCATTGATTTTTAGAGTAAATAGACGGGCACAGCACCTTGACGACGTAAATGACGCCATGCTTAAGATTCATAATTGGTTTACTGTAAATAATTTAGTATTCAATGAGAAGAAAACTAAATGCATAAGATTCGCTTTGCCGAATGTTAAGAGTAATGAATGTAACGTTGTATTGAATAAGGACATACATGAATTCGTCGAAAGGACTGTTTTCCTAGGGATTACGCTTGATTCCAAGCTACAGTGGGGTCCTCACTTAACATCTCTTGCAGGGCGGTTAAGTTCAGCCGCTTACGCTGTCAGAAAGATCCGGCATTTGACAGACGTGGATACCGCTAGGCTAGTATATTTTAGCTATTTTCATAGTATCATGTCTTACGGTATTTTGCTATGGGGACGGGCTGCAGATATGGATTCTATTTTTATACTGCAAAAGCGGGCTGTCAGAGCAATCTATAATCTCCGCAAACGCGAATCTCTAAGAGAATTGTTTAAACAGATTAACATCATGACGGTACCTTGTCAATATATATATGAAAACATTATGCATGTTCGAAAAAATCTTCATCTTTTTAATAAAATAGGTGACAGACATAATGTTTATACTAGAAATAGGAACAAATTAGATCAGCCAAGCTTCAGATTGTCAAAAGTACATACTTCTTTTATGGGGTACTGTGTAAAATGCTATAATAAAATACCACTTGATATTCTACAATTGAATGAAAAACAATTTAAAACATGTATTAAACGCACACTATGTAGACAAGCATATTAGGTAGTTTCTGGGGGTCCTAAACCCGTAAAAGTATGAAGGAAGAATTAGGATCAAGTGGCTTTTAAATACTTACAAACTTCTACATACTGACAACATTAAGTTTGCAATAGTAAGAAACACATTTCTGAGCTCTATTCCGCGCCGACCTAAACGCAAGGCTTGGACAGGGTGTTTCAAACTATGTTACGCATCATTTTTATTGAATAATATTTTCATAGTTTTAACTGTTCAAATATTGCGTAACGTCTAAATGATCGCGTATGACACCAGTTTTAGCTATCGCGCGACAAGGCGTGGTCGCATCGCTTGCTCGCGCGATGATCGTGTAGTCGCATTCTATAAGGACACCAGTTTTTGTTATCGCGCGACAACGCGATGATCGCATCGCTTGCTCGCGCGATGATCGCGTAGTCGCGGTCTATAAGGACACCAGTTTTTGTTATCGCGCGACGACGCGATGATCGCCATCGCTAGCTCGCGTGATGATCGCGTAGTCTTGCTTTATTAGGACAACGCTCAAGGAAATACATCGCATCGTATCGCGCACACTGCTCACACAGGACACGAGTAAGTCGTTCGTATAACCGTTACGTACGCATCAATCTCGAAAACTTTTCCAATATCAACTTAAATTTTGATTGAAAGAGTTCCAGTGTGTTCAGCAGGATTCTCTAAGATGTTCGGTGACTAAACTTCGTAAGAGACAGGAGTTGGGAAGACATCGTGAATATCTTTATTTTCCACGTGTATTTAGAGGTTATGGGGTTTGTTAGAGTTTCGGATTAAAGGTGTAATGTTTTGTTTTGGTCTTGAAGTGGAGTGTAGAGTTTTTGAGGAAGAAAAAGTGTGACTATATTGTGACATATAACAGGGGACAATTCTTCTATTTTTAAAGAACATTGTCATTGTAATCTATTAGGACTGGATTTTAAACATTATTATTTACGGGAATTTTTATTTTGAAGATTAAGCAATTCAACAAGAGCATATAGAGTATTGGAATATTATGAGAACCCCTTGAAATATCCATAGATAGATTAAATTTACAGAATGAGTAAAGAAATAAACACCTTTTAAGATAATACTGACTTTTGTTTTAAATGACGTAGTTAAAAAAATCAGGGCTATGCTGGTAAAATGTAGTTAAACAAAAAATCACTATCAAGTTAACCTACTGTAGTGGATCAAATTTAATTATAAATGTAGCTCTTTCTTATCTCTAATTTTTAATTAAATATAGCGACAATCTAGGACAACGTAGTTTATTGTTAGCGAAAGGATTTAGACCACAAAAATCGAAATAGTAGTGAAAAAGCTCACCATTATTTTATAATGATGATAGTGATGGTGAATATCATATTAGATGATATGGTATTACATGATACTGTAAGACTTCAGACCTTGCTGAGACTTACGGTTGTAACACATCTACTTAATTCTAAATAATAAAAAGCTAAGTAGACTTGCACATGTAAAATTTAATAGATTTTAAAGAAATGAAGTGACTATAAAAACACAGATATATAAACGACTAACCCAAACGCACTGTGATAAGGCAGCGTCGCCTAGGCTCCAGCCCGGCCGGCAATCAGGATCGGACCGAAGAAAGACTGGCGCGGTCAGCTCCAAGCTCTGGGACGGAGGTCCCCAGGCGGTCCTAACAGTAGGATCCGCCCTGGGAGCAGCAGGCACGCGTCAGCTCGACGGCTTGATTCAGGACTGTTACCGACTCTCGGTTGTGGACTGGTAGACTTTTAAGATACGGAGACGTGTTGCTAGTTAGAAACCAAATCTTGACTGCTCCGTCATTTGTCAGATTGCCTTATACAGCCGGTTTCTTCAAAATTTTTATTTTTTCTAAATATGATTTTACTTCTGGAATTTCTGTATCGTCATATAGAAGGAGTATTGGGAAATTCAGCCAAAACCAGTCAAGCTTAAATTTCAGCAAACCAGCCAGGTTTAAAATTAAGCGTATTTAAAGCTAAGTTAAAGACATTGCTCGTAAAAAAAATTTATTATTCTATTCAGGAATTTATGGAAGACAAAATGTTAAAATAGGTAGTTAACAAATGTATATCTGTGTGCTAATTAGAATATATTCTTCCATGTATAATTTATAATAGAGTATTATTAGTTAGATTTAAGTTTAAAAATATAATAACTATCTTCATTGTGAAAGTTCCTAATAGGTATAATACTTATTATGTGATATTAGTTAATAGATACTCACTGAACATATTAGTTTTAAGTTATCTTGCTGCGCCCTAACAGGGTCATGTACTCACTAGTTCTAAGCTTAGCGTGTAAAAACTATGTTGTGTACATTGTGCATTAAATAAATAAATAAATAAAATGTAGCTTGCCAATTATTTCAGGCCTTCATAAAATCACGAGTGCGTAAAGGATTTTTAACACACACAAATACATTAGCAAGTAGCAAGTATTTTTTAGAAAATACATTAACACACACGTATAAAATACAATCAGATATTAAAAAAAGCTTTTTACAAAAAAGACAACCGCCTTCAAAAAGTGAAAAATAACTTTAGCACAGAATACACATTGACTTTAGTTTCGAAATTCAGTGGCTTTGTTCTGTTTGTTGTTTTGTATTGCCACTGACTTCCGAAACTAAAGTCTATGTGTGTTCTGTGCTAAAGTTATTTTTCACTTTTTGAAGGCGGTTGTCTTTTTTGTAAAAAGCTTTCTATTTTCCGCTTTTTAGTACCTCCTTCTCATCCAAATCTATTAAGAAGAGATTGAAAGTTCACTACTACAACGATTGATGAAACTAATACGTCATCCATGTAAAATTTTTGGGTTTTTGTTGATTTTTAAAAAAGTGCTGAATCAATTTCGATAAAATTTATATGAGACCACTCCTGAAGCATACCCTATCCATAAAAATAAGAAATTTCAAAATCGGTTTACGTTTGCCGGAGAAATCGCGTAACAAATCGCGCACATACTTAATGCCAATTTAAGACTTATACGGTTTTCTCATGGATGCCATGGTCAAAACTGGACCAAATTAAAATGGGACCATACGGGAAGCAATAGCTTTCAAATAAAAAAAGAATCATCAAAATCGGTTCACCCAGTCCCAAGAAATCAGGTAAAAAACATAAAAAAAAAAAAAAAAAATACAGACGAATTGATAACCTCCTCCTTTTTTGAAATCGGTTGAAAATAAAGAGAATTTAAGTAACTTATGCCAAAAAAAACTAATTATGAAGAATAACTGACAATTGTCAATGTTGACAACTGTCATTAGAAGTCATAATAATAAAATATTGTATTTCAGGTTTTTGTAAAGAAAGCCGATAAATATTTATAAAACACAGTCTCTATCAAGCTACGAGGACACAAAGTATGATTCCTTATAGAATTCCCACGAATTCTATGAAAAACAAGTATAATACATATCATTATAAGGACAACAATTAAAGAGAATGGTTTCATGCATAAAAAAAGTAAGTAAATAGTATGTAATACTATACGGTACCGGATCATAGTAAGTTCTGCTATGTGTTATGGTGTATTGGGAGTCGGAGGTTCTCATAAATCAAATACCTAAGACCTTTAGCGCAGGTCTGCACTCCGTGAGCGCTAGGTCTAAAATAGCATTGATACAATTTTTGTATCAATGCGATTACTACTATCAAAGAAGCGTTATCCAGTAAGAATCGGCAGGATGAAGTGGCGTGGTGTGCTGACATTGACAAGCTTGGAGAAGAGTTTGGTTGGAGCGGCTTAATTAGAGTCGCAAATGGAGGTAAGGCCCCCAAGGGCTCTGCTTCAATATGGTACGACTCCTGACAACCCCAGGAAGGTCGATCATGAGAAAACTGTGCTGAATTAACTTCACAGTACCTACCTGACAAAACAAAAATCTCTCGGAACGATTGTATAAAGCTGTAACTTATTGTTCAGGCTCTGCTGACTCTTATTGCGAGTACGCAAGAGAAAAGATGAGACTATTGAAGAATACTAACATTGTATTTTCTGAGTCTCAGTTAATATAACTGATCTGTGGCGGTATTCGCGACAATAATGTGAAATGTGTGTGTGTGTGTACGGTTTGGAGAAGCTTTATGCTTATTTTTAATCGACTTAAAAAAAAAGGAGGTTATCAGTTCGACCCGTATGATGTATGTATGTATGTATGGATCTATGTATGTATGTATGTTTGTACGCGATTATCTCCCGTTTGGCAGAACCGATTTTGATGCGGTTTCCAGAAAAGTGTTTGTTATATTCTGGAGAAGGTTTAAGTATAGAACATACAGAAATTTCTTTTTGAAAAAAAACAACAAAAACCGAGAGGACGTTTGCGTTTCTTCCATCTTTCCATCTTTAGAGGACTTTCAATATCAGTTTTAACTGTGTTGCCGTTCCTTAATGGATTTGGGGAGGCACTCAAAAGTAAAAAATTAAAACATTTTTGAAAAAAAAAGAAAGCCGCCTTCAAAAACTAAAAAGTGATAAATAACTTTAGCACAGAACACACATTACTTTACTTTCGGAAGTCGGTGGTAATACAAAACAACAAACAGAACAGAGCCACCGACTTCCGAAACTAAAGTCATGTGTGTTCTGTGCTAAAGTTATTTATCACTTTTTTGTTTTTTTTTTTGAAGGCGGTTCTCTTTTTTTTTTAAGTTTTAAGCATAATGCTTCTAATTTCAAAATTGTTTCTAGAACAAATTCAGAGTGTTTAAACAATAGGAAGCTACGTTATCCGTAAGTGCTATTAGGCTATATTGCATTATCAAAATAATTGGGGATCCTTGAGAAAAATCTCGGGCACAATAAAATCATACCCATTATCAGTTGTTTCTACGATCAAACATTGGTTTCCACCAATAGATGTATAATATGTGTATCTAATTTAATATACCAAATAGTTCACTTGGAAGAACCAGAATGGCGATGGCGGCCTCAAAGACCCGAAACTAATGGAAACCAATATAACCGCGGTTCAAAGTTATCGCTTTATACATGTATAATGTAGTTATACGTACAGTGTATACCTATTATACAGGCTGTATTTTAGTCTTTAATATTTTTTACCATATAAATGTACAGAGACCAGCACATCAAGTTACTACAATTTGTCAAATTTCTTTGATAGATTGTCAACTTTATTACAAAAGCATAAGGTTCATACTTAATTGGGAAAATTTGACAGTTAGGTATGGCTTGATGTGCTGGCGTCTGTACAACGTTTGCAATGCATTACCTTTATTGATTATAAAACTTTAATATGTTTTTTTTTCTAAAATTCATTAAAAGAAAGAGGTATAAGAGAAATTGGATCTGTCAATCGGTACGTAGGTACACTTTCCAGACGGATTGAAAGAAAGACAAAAAAAAACGAACGGACAGAGGTTAAGCATTGCCATTCAACGTGGCAATGCCGCCAGTCCCTTGGGCACATTCCCAGATGACGGCGATGTAGAAGATTTTTGTATACCTTATTGTATTAGTTTTTTCAGTTTAATAGTTATAGGTATTCCTTTTTTATTATTCGTGAGGGCGCGTATTCGATTTAGCGCAACTCAAAATCTAAACGATTGGTAGAACGGCGTAGCAGAATTGACACACACTAGTACAACACAATGGTCGGTTTGTGTGCATCAGAAAAAGAAATACGCACGAAATAAGCACGAATCATTGAAATTGATCGGCAAACGACAGCGCGCGATGTTTTACAGTGCTTTTTAAAATAATTGTCTAAAATAAATGAGCTCGTATAACGGACTGAAAAATATTCTGTATATTAAGCATAACATTGACTTTCATAAAATAAATATTTCAGTTATATTTATATTCAAAAACTGGTGAAAAAAAATTGACAAAGTGAACCGATTTTCTACTTTTTCAACATTGTTTTTTAATACATAATATTAATATTTTCGTAATTTTGGCTCTGTAGCTGTCTTTATGACTGTGTATACTGTTGGAAAAACGCATAAAACAAAATATTTTGGCATATTGTAATGGTTGTATTAGTCCTGAAAGTTAACTCTGACGTCTATTTTCGTATAACGATATGAAAGAATTGTCATCGCTTTAAAAAACCATTATTAAAATTTATACTTTTACTCTGTAGCTGTCTAAATCAAGACTTAATCTTTCTTAAAACTGTAATTGTCTTTAAATAATCTGCTCACATCATTACGATATTGCTCTGGGCAAAACGCAAAAACATGAAGTTTTCGTCACAAATCGAATACGCGCTCTTAACAAGTAACAAAAAATTTGTGCGTGGAGTCCCTCCGCGCGGAAGAAGAATGAAAACGCACGCATGCGTTCGAGTGCCACACATTCACTCTTGCTCTGTCTCTTTCTATTCTTCACTCTCGCTCTGTTTCTTTCTATTCTTCACTCTCGCTCTGTTCCTTTCTATTCCCCCTTCCCAGGAGCGTTAAACGTTTAACGCAACCTTGTTAGAGGTCGCAAGAAGTTTCACTTCAAAAACAGTTTTTAATTGTTACATTGGTGTGCATAATAAATGAATACTAGGATGATGATTACAGTACCTATGTATTTACCTATTCCTGTTGTAAATCCCTTTTGATACAAGCACCATTGATTTTGTAATATTTTTCACAGGTACACAGGGTATGCCACAGACAACATTTTGTTTTTAATTTACAACTGACGCTGTAAAATGCTTTTTGGGTTCGGGCTCAAATAAGGGACACTCTGTATAGCGTTCGCTACAACAGATTAGCATAGGTAGTTCGATGAAGGAAATTGTACAAAGTTCTACTTCGATTACTTGTCTATTACCTAAGTTAATATTAAGTTAATATTGTTACTCGATATTGGTTTTCAATTACATCTTACGAAATGAGAGTCTATGTCTTGTGCAAGGTTTTGTATTTTGCTCACATAATCACATTATGCCATGCCGTATGAAAAGACGGGGACGGTCATGCTCGTCCCCGTCTTTTCGTCGCCTATACCGCAGAGTATGAAGATGAAAGTCTTTGATCAGTGCGACTTGCCTATTGACGTATGCTGCCGAGACGATGACACTTACAGAGGTGCTAGACCACAAGATCAGAGTTGCTCAATTGGCAATGGAGCGAGCAATGCTTGGAGTTTTGCTGAGGGATTGAATTCTCAACGAGGAAATCCGGAGGAGAACTAAAGTAGTCACTGACATTATTCGCAGAATTAGCAAGCTGAAGTAGCAGTGGGCTGGTCACGTCTGCCGTAGGAGGAGCAGACTTGTTATTTAATACTTAAGAGACCACTAGAAGTCTCCAGAGTGTAATCAGTATTATGTCTTTTGTTCCTGTTTGTTTCATTATTAATAATTTTCCAAACAGTCTTAATTTTATCATCAGCTGATTTAACTTTGTTGCTAATGTATAAGGCTTTAGCTGCTTTACAAACATTTTTAAAAGTTTTAGAATAAGTCGAAACATACTTATTAAACGTTTCGGTGTTAATATAAGGCTTAAGACCATACAACTCAAAAAGCCTTTCTCTACTTTTCCTGATACCTTTAGTTGCCCAGTCACTAAATAAAAACTTAGGGCAAATAGTTTTCGTTTTTTTCTTAAAAATATTATCAAACTCTGTTTGCACAACTGAAAAAAAATCTTTATACAAAATATTACCATTATTCATATTAAGTTCCTGAACGGGTAAATTTTGTACGGTAGTACAGAATCTTTCAACGCCAACTCGCACTAAGCCGTTTTATTAAAACTGTGATTACTATAGGCGATAGAAATGAAACTCGTGAAATATTTCCGTTAGACAGTGCGTTTGCGAATACACCGTACCACCGAACTAACTAAAAAAAATCACAGTACTCACTAACAAATCTACTCTTGCGCGGTGGCGCCGTCTGTCGTGAAATATGTAAATTAACATGCGAGTATTTAGCTAGATGAATGCGCAAACGCTCGGCAATTTATTAGGTATCAGAAATTAAGCTAGATACGTATAAGAAGTAATAAGACCTATGAAGAATGTGTAATGCGTCGCCTACATTCTGCCTCCTTAGTGCTAATTATTTAGCGCTACCATCCTGTGGTGACAATAAAGCGACGCGCGTGACCGGCCGGCGTAACACACCAGTGCGAGTACGTACATCGACAATACGGACACGTCCGTCTGAACCTGCGATAGTGGCACTCACTATTCCGTGACGCCAACAACTACGGTCAAGATTAGGGTCTGCAATGATAACATAATCACCAACTTTTAACGGACTATTCTCTTGATTCCATTTTTGGCGTGGTAACAAAGTCGGCAAGTATTCTTTTAACCAACGCTTCCAGAACATGTCTGATAATCGCTGAGCCACTCGCCAGCGCTTCCTAAGATACAAATCATCATCGTCGTACTTACCGAAAAGCGAGCTAGCTGAAGAGGTGCCTATTAAAAAATGGTTAGGAGTTAGGGCTTCCGGATAGTTAGGGTCGACTGACACGTGAGTAATAGGACGACTATTTACTAAGGCCTCGACCTCTGCTAACAAGGTTAATAAAGTATCAGGATGAGGGGCACGTTCTTTTAGAATTACTTTTAGGGAAGATTTTACAGTGCGAATCATCCTCTCCCATGAGCCTCCCATCTCAGGCGCACCCGGCGGAATAAATTTCCAATCTACCCCACGAATAACACCATCTTCAATAATTGTATCTCTATTTAGTTCAGCTAAACTTCGTTTTAGCTCAGAGTCGGCTCCCCTTAGGTTCGTGCCGTTATCTGAGAAAATAACACTAGGTAGGCCTC
The DNA here is from genome assembly GCA_947361185.1 of Charanyca ferruginea. Classification (NCBI taxonomy): domain Eukaryota; kingdom Metazoa; phylum Arthropoda; class Insecta; order Lepidoptera; family Noctuidae; genus Charanyca; species Charanyca ferruginea. The sequence continues at coordinate 12,967,424 of OX376077.1, read as the reverse complement.
GGCGAGCTGCCATTCTCCTAAGAGCCATGATAGTCGAATCAGCAGAAAGATCTTCTGTCATCTCGATATGGATTGCTCGTATCGTAAGACAAGTAAATATCATGCCGTATCTTTTTTGGCGTTTTCGACCTACTGTCACTTCTAATGGGCCAAAAAAATCGACGCCTGAATAGCTAAATGGCCGTCTACTATGTTGCAATCTGGCCGCTGGCAGGTCGGCCATGCGCTGCGGCTTCGGCGCGGCTCGTCTGTATCGACAAAATAGACACTGTGAAGCTACTGAGCGAACTGTTGGTCTGAGATTAATAACCCAGTAATGTTGTCGCAATTCATTAACAACAAGCTCATTAGCCCCGTGAATTGCCTTTTTGTGATAATAATCGACCAATAAACGCGTAATTCTATGGTGACCGTCTAAAATAGCAGGTCTGCGTGAGGTATATTCAACACCAACTACTTTGTCAATGCGACCACCGACGCGCAGAATACCTGACTGGTCAATATATGGTGATAATTGTAACAAACGACTATTACGAGGCAGAGGTTCATTACGTTTTAAACAAGATAATTCCGTAGCAAAACAATTTTGCTGACAATTTTTGATTACCAAATCCTCTGCCTTCTTAGTTAAAGAAACATCAATTTGTTTGTTTGTTCGCTGACGCCAACGAATAAAGAGTAATACTCTGGCGGTGGCGCGCACCAGTGTGATCCAACTCGAGATATTATCTTCATTAGGCAAAGATAACACTGAATTGTTGGTGACCACTACGTGAACGCATCGTTCTTCACACAAACTATCATCTGATAATTTGGTGAACTTACGATCCTTTGGCCACTCTTCCTCTGGGCGACGTAAAAACGCTGGACCTTGAAACCAAGCGTCAGAGTATGAAAGTGGCGGCGCGTCCTCTCTTGTAGCGATATCGGCAGTATTCTGTCCTGACGGTACGTGACGCCACTCACATGATTTAGACAACTCATCTAACTCACCTAAACGATGAGCTACGTAGGGCTTGTAGTTACGAGGATCACTTCGGATCCATTGCAGTACTGTACTTGAATCACACCAAAAATATCGTTTATTTGGCTGTAAATCTTTGTGTTCCTTTTGTACAGTGCTAGCAAGCCTAGCCGCTAAAAGTGCTCCCTGTAACTCAAGTCGCGGAACAGAAATAGGTCGCAAAGGACTCACTCTGCTTTTACTAGCAACAAAACTAATTATAACATAACCATCTGATCTTACTAGTCGCCAGTAAACAACAGCTGAGTACGCTTTCAAAGAGGCGTCGCAAAATATATGCATCTGTTTATCTATTATATCACACTTATCGGCGGTAGTTGATATCCACTGCGTGCCCGAGTAGCAAGCTGTCCACTCGCTCGCGTTAACGTAGCACCGTGGAATATACAGCGAACTTAGTCGTTGTAAATCATTCAACCAGTTCATAAATTGAGCATGTTCGTCACTTTGGATGCGGCAGTTCCAATCAACACCGCTACGGTGAACATTTTGAAATATTATTTTACCTTTTATAATAAAGGGAGACAAATAACCATGCAAATCATATATTGACATAATAATACTTAGCATTTTTGCTTTAGTAGGGGGTTCGGAACCATTTAAAATACTTTGCGATATGCGATCGAGATATATTTTAAAACCGAATGAGTCACTGCTCGGATGCCACATCAACCCGAGAGTGCGCTCACTTGTGTTCGTCGCTCCGAGTTTAAATTCCAATGCAGTCGGCGCGAGCGCGTCGGGCGCAATAGTTCGCAGTACTTTCTTGCTATTGCTCGACCAACGTGTTATCTCGAACCCACCTTTTTTATGTACAGCTGTTATGTCACGAATTAATTGAATTGCTTTAAGTTCAGTGTCACAAGAATGCAAACAATCATCCATGTAATGATTGTTTACAATTATTTCAACAGCTTCAGGGTATAAATCCTGATATTTTAGGGCATTTTTATTGCGAATATATTGTGCAATAAAGGGTGAACAGGTGGCACCAAAAATAAGACTTTGCATGACACAGGTTTTTAAGGGGGCATCTTTACTTTCCTGCCATAGAAATCGGAATACATGTTGGTCTTCAGGGCGAATTTTAATTTGAAGAAACATATCTTTAATGTCTCCAATTAAAACGAATTGGTGTTCGCGAAACCTTAACATTATACCGAGAAGTGAGTTATAGAGGTCGGGGCCCGTTAGTAAATAATCATTTAAGCTGACGCCATCTACTTTTCCTGCACCGTCAAACACTAATCTTAACTTACCAGGTTTGTTTAGATTTTGCACTCCAAAATGTGACAGATACCATATGTGACTCGCCGAAAGTTCAGTATCATTAAGTTCTCGAGCGTAGCCGTTACAGAATAGTTTATTTATTTCGTTTCTGTACCTATCTGCATACTCACTATCTGCCTGAAATCTTTTTAACAAACCCTGTAATCGTGACCGCGCGTAATTATAACTGTCGGGCATAGTAAATTCATCTTTAACAAAAGGCAAGCCAACCTCCCATCGATCACCTATCATACGTGCTGTGTTATCTAATATATGTACAGCTCGTGACTGTAAAGTGTTTTCACGGCGTAAGCCCGTAATACCAATAGAATCTAGTTCAAAAGACGTTTTTATTAAATTAGTTAGATTTTCAATATCGCTTACTTGCACTTCAGATTCACAGTGAGCGAGAGCGAAAGTGTGTGCATTTACGGAAGTGTGAGTGCGACCAAAGCATCCATGAATTGACCATCCTAATCTGCATTTTGTTGCGTACGGCTCGTACCGATATGTATCGCTATCACTATGTATAACTTCTAACGGGGCCATAAGGAAATAATTGTCTTCTCCAATTAGTAAACGAGGCACTACACACTCTTTACAAACAAAATCCTTAACATGTAATAAATGCTTACACTTTATGTTTTTTATAAATGACAAATTTTGAGCAGGTAATTTTAATTTATCTACTTGACGTAAACAAACATCGTAACTAGTTTTATCATAGCCACATATTTTTGTTAACACTTTAGGGGCGTCAGGTTGCAATACTTCTAAGCCAAACGCGTCTATTAATTTTATACACTTAGATTTAAAAGTTTTAAGTCCCAATTGTTCAACTAAATCTTTATCTATCATTGATATTGAAGCACCATCGTCTAATAAAGCATAAGTAATTACATTACCGTTAGGTCCTTGTAGTTGCACTTTTACCACTTTTAGCGCGACATTATTGGTAGGTTCCGGGGTAGCGGGCCGCGGCGCGCCTACGATGACGTTGTCGTGCTGTAGCTCGCGATCCCTGGACGCCGCTGCCGCTGACGTAGCTGCGGTGACGTACGCCACAGTTGTCGGTTCTCCCTCCTGGGAGGCCTGCTGCTGCTGCTCGTCTTCAGATACTTGTGTGCGTGGCTTAGCAGGCTTATTGTAGTGTAGTAACTTATGGTGTGTGAGTTTGCAGTTATCAATGTCGCACACTGGTGCCGGGCATATATCATTGTCATGCCGGTCGAGTAAACAACAATAACATAAGTTATTTATTTTCACAAATCTCCAACGATCCTTTCTCATTGCCCGTCTGAAAACACGGCAATCTGGCAGTAAATGTGTAGATTTTTTGCAGAAGTTACATAGCTTCGTATCAACAGATGTAGTGGCAAACACTTGTTTGTTATTGTTGTAATGGTATTTATCGTTCGATACCTTTTTTGTTGGCTTATCTGGCTCAGGCTTCTTTTGTTCACGCATCTGAGTAATACCTACTACTGCCATCATCTCGGCTTCTTGTTTGAGAAATGACGCTAATAATTGAAGTTTCGGTTCATTAATAACCAGATTTTTGTATGCATAATCCATCCAGCGGCTAAGTAGTACACTAGGTAATTTGGAAGTTATGGCCAATAATAGTTCAGGACTTCTTAGGTAGTCGTATTGATCAATTGCACGTAATGCAGCTACACAGTTGTTTACCTTTATAGAAAAGTTGACAAGATCTTGTTGGTAATTTGAGGGCAATGAAGGTAACTTTTTCATTTGTGTAGTCAAATGTTGCACGACTATGTCAGATCGGCCAAACCTGAGTTCTAGTGCATCCATCACTATATTCGGAGGGGTATTTCCTATCAGTAAATCAGTGACTGCCTCCTTAGCTTCGCCTTTCAAAGCTCGTCGGAGCCTCCACAAATTTTCTGCTTCACTGAATTTGCATATTGTTGTTGATTCATTAAAAGCACTTTTGAAATGTAACCACTCAACACAATCGCCACTAAAATTTGGCAAATCTTTGGGCGTGGCTAGTCGTGTCAACAGTCTGTTTTCTTGAGGAGGCGATGTTGTCATCATACCTTTCAAGGTTTGAGCCAAGTGAAGTATGCTGTCGACAGGCAGGCCGGGGTTTGGTGCGCGGCTAAATTCTTGACCATCAGTTGCCAGCGCTGGTTCCGGAGCCGTCGTAGGTGGTATGCCTGGGTCATGGCAATCCATTAGCTTCATATGGCTTTTGTCCATCCACTCCTCTACTGCTTCGTGTGGTTTGTCACTGCTGGAGTAATGCCCATCATCCTGCTCATCATCTACCATAGCCAAATCTGCTTCCAGCTGCTTATCGATCAGTTCGAGCTGGATCTTGGCCTTTGCCCGGGCGGCTTCAAGTTCTAGCTGCGCGCGTCGAGCTTGCGATGATGTCGTTTTTCGAGACATTACCGATTGATGCGGTGATGGAGTTCGTTTGAGTTCACGTTTAGTGGAGCACTGTATGTTCAAGCTTTGTACACTTCGAGTAATAGGCACTTTTACACATTCACCCAGCACGTGTTCGGATGCGCGATCTAACCTATCACTGAGCTTGCTACGGTCTTTTAAATTGAGTTTTCTATCGAAAGGTGGTGACTTGAACATTGTCCAAGGGTACTGATTATAGATCCGGCTCGAAGGACCAAAGTTTTATAGGCGATAGAAATGAAACTCGTGAAATATTTCCGTTAGACAGTGCGTTTGCGAATACACCGTACCACCGAACTAACTAAAAAAAATCACAGTACTCACTAACAAATCTACTCTTGCGCGGTGGCGCCGTCTGTCGTGAAATATGTAAATTAACATGCGAGTATTTAGCTAGATGAATGCGCAAACGCTCGGCAATTTATTAGGTATCAGAAATTAAGCTAGATACGTATAAGAAGTAATAAGACCTATGAAGAATGTGTAATGCGTCGCCTACAATTACAATATAGCATGAAGTACCTAAAGTGCGCAAACATGAAACAAAATAATATAATTTCACTCAACTCGCTCTTCCATGTAAATAAAGGTACACATATTGTGTACAATTAGGGGCGTCCATGCTTTTCACAATTTTAATTGACAAAAGCCAGAAGCGGAGGTTTTAATGAAATTTATTAACGGCCAAATATGGAGGGGTATTCTGATGTCATGTCATTGTTGTTTTTGATGTTTTATAATGATTTTAAGTGCTGAGTGGGTACGTAGTAACTTTGTTAAGTTTTTTCGTGTCTGTTGCATGAATTTTATGTCTTAAAATGCCGTATGTGAAATGTCCCCACATTTTTATTTTTTTATTTGTATCTAGTATTTTGCAAATAAAACCGTTTCCGATAATGTTAGACCTTGTATTCCATTTTGGTACAGGCAGGAAGAGGAAAAGACAGGTTGTCACTTGTCAACTTAAATCTTAGAGACTATTCCCGCGCTAGAATTGACATCTGTCATCGGTGTCATGTACGTAAACATGACACATGCTTGGGAGTAACGCGCAGATGTTGCCAACTTTATAACTTATGCTTATCCACGAGTATACAATATAACATAAAACAGAAAGTCTTCCATTTACTTTTCGATATTAGGATCATGTCACTGTCATAATGGTATGGTATGATGGTATGGTATTTATCTATGGGCCTATGCAGCCTGACATAAATGAATTATCACTATTACTATGTCATTTAAATATTTTATACAGGGTAATTGAAAAAATACCCAAAACCTCTTAATTTGGACTTCGTATCATCACCCTGAATAACATTTGTTCTACGACTTTGACCTCAACTAAATAACGTAGCCTAAAACAATTTGTTTTTGTTTATTTGAAGTCTGTAAAATTTACGTTTACTACGCGCGCGCGCACCCATATGATAGCGAATATGATGTAGGTAGTAGGTAGGTTAATGTACAGGCACAGCTGATTGCAGGCCTTTCGTTGATCGTGTCAGAAAAAGAATTTTATGCAAAATTTAAAGTGTGTTTATATTTTTTTTATGGAAAAAAATGTTTCGAATTTTGAAAAGTCGTGGAACAAATGTTGTTCAGGGTGATGATACGAAGTGAAGATTAAGTGGTCTTGGGTATTTTTTCAATTACCCTGTATAGGTAAGTAACTTATTTTAACTAAACTATTCCCGCCCGTCTCTCTATTCCCCGATACATATAATCTGGGTGTCTTCAAGGCACGAGTGAACCGGTTTATTCTAGGCAAGCGTGCTCCACCTTAGACCGCATTATCACTTAAGATCAGGTGAGTTGCGGTCAAACGCAAGCCTTTAACAATATATATATAAAAAAAAAAACTAATTTTATAAGGAAAAATAAAGATATATTTTGTAAGTTTGTTTGTAATGTATAAACGCAAAAAATACTCATCCGATTTAAAAACATCACCAATAGGATGCTACGTTATCCCTGAGTGCTTTATGCTATATTATATTAATTAAAAAAATTGGTTGTCTGTAAAGTCGGTTTACAGACGATAGTTTTACGTGATAACGTCATAAAGAAACATAATATCTAACATATAACATAAACAAATAATGGCTTCCGCCGAAGTGGGCGGGGCTTATTGCTTGGGCCGATCGTGCCTCTCTATCGCTTGTTCTGCGCTCTCGCTTGCACGCTCAGGCTCAGGCGGAACGTGACACTTTTTCGTGCATGCAGCCAGTGTTCATCGATTCATCCGTAAGAAATTTATAGTAAGTGTATAACTTAAAAAAATATTTGAACGCTTTTGTCGAAAAATCTTTTTGTTACGTAAACCACTTCGTGAATTACAAAAACTAATTTAGTAATTCACACAATTCGAGTATCCAAACCTCATTTTTGTTAATAATTACTGAATTGCTAATAATTAATTATTCAGGTCCGCGTAACCGCAGTTTTGTGGATATACTGACATTACCCAAACAACTTTTTTTTTATCGCTTCAAGATCGCAGACGGGAATCGTAATCAAAAATAACATTATTTCTGTTGTCAGGAAATTGGGAGTGCTAGTAATGGCTAAATTATTCATAACACTGAACTGCGTATCACGTGACATACGCCGCTTGCGCGTCATTCATTTTACATTACCACCCTTTTTGGTATGAACTTATTTTTCTTTTATTTGTTTAAGGGTATGTTCCACCACCTTCTAAGTTCGAATTTATACTTGGCAGATTTTCATACGAGTTTGTTCCATTTTCAACCGACTTAAAAAAGAAGGAGGTTCTCAATTCAACTGTAATGTATTGTTTTTACGTTTGTTTGTTACGCGATTTCTCCGGCAAATGTAAGTCGATTTTGAAATTTCTTCTTTTTATGGATAGGTTATGCCTCAGGGGTGGTCCCATTTTATCGAAATTGATACTGCAGTATTTGAAAAAATCAACAAAAACCAAAAAATAAAATACATTGACGACGTTCTGATTTCTTCAATCTTTGGAGTACTGTCAATCTCTGTTTTAACTGTGTTGCCGTGTCTTAATGGATTTGAATAAGAAGGAGGTACTAAAAAGCGAAAAATTAAAAGTCGGTGGCTTTGTTCCGTTTGTTGTTTTGTATTGCCACCGACTTCCGAAACTTAAGTCATGTGTGTTCTGTGCTAGTTATTTTTCACTTTTAAGTTTTTTTTAATATTATTTGGTGAATTGTTACATCCATTCAGCGGCAGTTAAACGAACCTTAAGTGTAATTTTTGTAAATGTGTGCTAAATATAGGCTGCTGTAGCAAAGTATACGGTCAAAGGTCCATTGTTCAGTCAACAGCAAAAGTAGATGATCAAAATCAGGAAAGTCAATACTAATGAACGGAGTTCGCGTCAGAACTGTGTGGCGTCGAAGTGTTTCAAAAGTATGTGTGTGACAATCACATACTTTTAATAAATAAACTAGTATAAATTATATAAATTAGAGTTAGTAAATTAGTATTGAATTTCTTATTAGTCGAGTTAATCATGTAGTTTATATAACATAGAGATCCATCATCTATGCAAATAATTAAAATTAAAAAGTCTTTTTGTAATGTCAAAATAAAATGAACTAAAATGAATGTTAACACAGTACCTACTTTGAATAATTACTATTGTTTGTCTCTCAGTCTGTTTGTTTCGGCGAAGCTGGGACGATTTTGATGAGAATTTCACTGGTTTATGGAGAAACGCTTGACATAATTCCTCTATATTTTCTCAAAATGCCAACCATGTTAAAATGGCGAGAGTCCGGCGACTCATGGATGTTCCGTAACATTTAACACTTCAAAATGAAATCGCAGTTGCAATCTTAGACCGTGTCAGTAGTTCCTTACCTTTCAATTTGGCGGGGTTTTCATCCCGATTCGAGTGATCTTCAAATATAGGGTGCATACAACTCAGATTTCCAATATCAGCTGAGGGCAATATGTCTCAAGACTAGTTCGCTGTTAAGTCAAGTTTTATGAGTTATCGAACAAATATACTTACGTAAAAAGGAAAAAATATTTAGCGTTTTATATCTGGGGGCTTAGCACCCTCGGTTGGGAGATGTACCTAATGATTTTTTTTAGGCCACTTTTTTGTGAATACTTGGCGTATTTTGTTTGAGATTAAAATGTGATTTTGATGAATAATACTGTGATTTTTGACAGTACTGTACGAGCTCAATTTAAGGAGCCTTTATACTATTTTACTATGTTATTGGTGGTTTTTTGAACAAGACTCGAGAAACTATTTTGTCACTATATTTATTTGAAGGAGCACGTCCCATGGCCTTAGGTCAAACAATTCCCTTGTCATATAATAAGAGTAACGCTTATAAATACAGAAAGGTTTTTGAAAGAACACAGTGTTTAGACGAAGCCATTTAGTCAAAAGTTTCAACCAAATGCATGCAACTTTATTTTACCCATTAATTAATAATTTAGTTAGGTACCTAGGGTAAGTTAGGTGAAATTAATTGAATTGTATTGTTGCATACATTTCTGCGTTAAGTTTTTTTACAGAATTATAAATTTAACGACGTATTTAATTTTGACGACATTGCTTGTACAGACCGTACAGACGCCAGCACACCAAGTCATACCAAACTGTTTAATTTTCCCAATTGAATATGAACCTTTATGTTTTGTAATAAAGTTGAAAATCAATCAGTTCGATTCCCGCTCGTAACAAATATTTGTATGACCTACAGGTAGTTGTTCCGGGTTTGTTTGTGTACGTCTAATCCAAAGAGAATAAAACCAATCTAATCAAAACTTAAGAGGAATTTCTTTTTGGTTTGTTTGTTACGGTTTAAAGCAAAAACTACTGGTCCGATTTTGAAAATTCTTTTACCATTAGGCGCAAATTATACAGAAACGGCGTAAGGTGAACGCGTGGCGGCATCTTGCCGCTTCAAAACGTTTCAATACAAAATGTAGGCAGACGACACGTGAATTATACTCAAGCGGCGTGGCGCAGGCACGTCGTTTCGTCGCCTGTTCCGCGTCGCTAGCAGTCGCGATTGAATTATCAGTAGGAGCAGAAAAATGCGTGACGATAGTGAATATAATGTAGAGATCTGCAAATGATATGATATGTATGATATGAATATGAAAATCTGCGAATGATATGATATGAATGATATCAATAGTCTTTCTTCAGGACAGACTGGTTCTCTCCAATTTGTATGCTTCTTCTGAAGATCGTGTTTTACTTTCGACAATAGAATATGAAAACATTCTAGTGACATTTTATACACTGTAGGAAAACGATCAGGATATTCGCATAAGTTTTACATTATTTTAAAATATCTATTCTCTTGTGACATTTTCCACACAGGGTGCACCCAATATCTTCGGTGTCTCTGCACATTAATGAGTTGCAGCAAAGCAAGCGCATCTTCGTCGTCTGAAGAGGAAGACATGCTATCACGATAAAGTTAGCCTGTATAATGACTAGTTGCGGCGTCTCTTCGTCTCTTTGACAAAATTTTAATCGCGTCCGTGCCTTATCTGTTCCACGCCTGCTCTGCGCCTGCGCCGCGTCTTCACCGTACGCCGTTTCTGTATAATTCGCACCTTAGAATGTTACGTTATACCTGAGTAGAATAGGCTAATATTGAAAAAAAAATAGGGATCCTTGTGAAAATAAACACGGATGAAGCAGCAGGCAAAGTGCTAGTGAGTTTAATATTTTTGTAAATGCATCCACGACATAGGCGAAATTCTTATCGTTTCTATATAGTACTAGCGGTCACATTTGGGTTGATGACATCACCGATCCATAGACATAGATTTTATGAGGTGTCATAACGCGATGCCCTTGTAAATGTTGTATGACATAAGCAAACTGTGACATCACTTATTTACTAACTCAATTTTCTATTTATTCATTTTAAAGTGATTTAAAGAATCATGGCGAGATCCATACATTCATTTGTATGACAAAATTAAATTATTTAAAGGGTTTAAAATATTTTCCAATGTGAAGAATGTGCTCAACTCTCAATTAGGAAACACAATAGTTAAACAATGACAAGCGACCAATATTTGGCTTCTGGACAGACGAAGGGATACATTACCAGGAGTAGATTTAATAATTTATTTCAATAAAAACTTAGTACCTAGGAATATATATACAAAACTTAAATCTAAATAATAATATTATGTACAATTGGTAGAAAAAGGCAGGGAGCTCAAAGGGCATCAAAAAACTCGTCCACATCGTTGTTAACGGGAAACGTGCCCAACAGGCTGGCAGCATTGCCACGTTGTATGGCAATGCTGATTCTTTGACCTAAGAATAGACCAGCCTTCGGGTCACGTGAAGAGTCGACCAGCCGCTTGGCGATGTCACGACAAACAATATGGGCACTCGGACCCCATGGCCTAGAGTTTCTACCCCAAACGGCTCAAATATATAGCTTCCAAGAAGGTTATCATATTTGCGCCGTTTGAGGTTTTCGGCACCTGCAGCAGCCGCCCCAGCACAACACGTAGTGCTAGGAAGATGAGATGGCGCAAGGGTGTCGACATATGTTGCGTCCCACACCAAAGGCCTACCCAACTTCCAAGGCATTATGGTCATCCCATCTGGTCTCTTCCCATCGTCGCGTGCCAAGCCATTGGGTTCTAAAATAGCAGGCACCCCGGCGGTGGCAAGAGCACGACGGAGGATGTCATTGATGCTGGCGTGCCGTGCCATTCGGCCCGCGTTCCTACTGCAGGATAGGCCATGATGTCCGAGGCAGTCGACTGCTTCACCACACTGGCAACGATGTGGAGCCCCGCATGGAGCGCCCAGACGCAGGCATGTAGCGAGTCGGAAGGTATTATCACACAGCATAGTACCGATGTTGTGTGACGGAAGTGCCTGAAGCCAGAGGCCCGACTCCCACTCACCCACAGCCAGTAGGCGGGCACGCTCAGCAGAATTGGTGGACGTATTAATTAGATTATTCCGTACCAACCTGCAGAGCGGCTCATCCCACTGTCTCTGGGAAAATGGGTTCACGGGCCGATCTGTATCCGGGCAAGCCACTTTCCAGGCGTTCACCGCATCAGTCAAGCACGGCACTTCAAAGTCAACCAGTGAAGGGGATAATATTTGTTTGGTTAACTTTTCGGTGCTGTGGACGGAGGACAGGAAAGCCGGTAAGCTGACACTGGAAATTTTGCGGACGCCGAGACCACCAAAACGAATGGGCAGGGTGGCTTGTAGCCACGCTCGGTCGTCCAGAGCCACATTCAAAATCGATGTTAAAGTATTTTTAATAATTTGATCAATTTTGTCCAAGAGGTGTGGCTGCTTCCACAAAGGTGAAGAGCGGAGGTAGTACATAAAATTTGGGCCAAAACAACAATATCTAATGAGGGTAAAAGCCGAATGTAGATTAATTTTGGAAAGTCTATCTGAAATATCATTAAAATTTTTAATTTTTTCTTCAAAAAAAGTGAAAAACTATCTTCCAAAATAGGAGACCCTAGGAGGTGTAAGGAACTTTTGTCTAAAATTTTGATGTCTGGGGCTATTGCATTAAATTTCTCTAAGGTCGATTGTCGGTCCGTAATGTCGGTAAGGTATATTTCACATTTAGAAGGGTTTAAGTCCAAGCCAATAGATTTAAATTTTTGTTTTAAGAGTTGCAGATCTTTCAAAACGGTGTCAATATCACCTCCCAGAGTCCCGTCATCTAAATACCATACGTTGAATTTTGAATTTAATTGTTGTATAATTGGATGAATAGCCAAACTGAAAATAACTGGCCCGAGAGGGTCACCTTGTTGGCATCCGACTGCAGATTCTAAAATGTTGTCCTTATATAGTAATTTTGAAGGGTGCCTGTAGCACTGCCACATAAAACCATACATTTCTGGGAGTTCTTTTTAAAGAGATTGATTTACTTACCATATTTTTAAACATCCGCATAATTAAAATGTTAGGAAATGAAAATAACACTTTTTCTTTTCATCTCGATGCCCATTTTCAGTTTACAAAAAAAAAAAGAAATTTGACAAGCGACGTTAACGGATCTGTCAAAATGGCAGACAAGTGATATGACAAGTGAGTGGCAAAAAAATAATCATTATTTGTGAAACTATTTCCCATAAAACGGTGCAATTTCAGTGTAAGAACTGCGAAAAGGCGCCTGTCAGTGTCACTGTTACTGTCAGTCGCCGTTTCGTTCTGAAATAATGAGTTTATCATTAAACTGTTCACTTTTTTTTTGCGGGGTTTTAAAAATATTGTAAATGCCTGACGATACTTTTTAGGTACCCAAGAATATAAGAATTAGATTTTCAACTTCTCTAAACATCTTCATTTGTTTGTACAAATCCTGCCATGATTCTTTAAATTAACAGTTATTTGAAAATTAATCGGATTTTCAGTGTTTTCTAGATATATAATAATAATAACCTTTATTTCAGACTACAGTCCATAGTTGTATTAGTATTTTGGTGTTAGTAACAATATTACTTAGATAAATATGTTAGTATTGTTAGTTTTCGTAATTTATTTTTATTTTATCTATATATGTATGTATTTACAAAAAAAAATGTATTTGTGTATGTATATCAGCTGTCTGACACCCATAGTACAGGGTCTCCCTAGTTTGGGGTCAGATGGCCGTGTGTGCAATGTCCCCACATATTATTATATTTCAGACCTAAGACTGTCCCTACCCAGTGACTCTGGAAAGGGTAGTCCGGTCTGGCAGCAATCATTTATTATTTATTTATTTATTGTGCTTTAGAAATATTTTGTAATGGTGTCTACAACCAACCATGACTAAGTAACTCGTACGAATGAATCGGTCATAGTCTACGCTTACCGCAGTCTACTCCTGGATGGGTGACCATGTCTCGGAAAACACGTAAAAGCAGTTGCTCCCGGCTGTCTTCAGTCAGTTGTCAAGTGTAGTCAGTAGCTTGAAAAACGATAATCAGCCTTTCCACGGGGTATCGTGTTGTAGAGGTCAGAAAGGCAGTCGCTCTATATAAAACACCGTTATTCAGCGACTCCAACATAGTTAGGAAAAGTTTAGGCAACAAAAAAAAAAAGAAAATGGTGGAAAGGTGAGGTGTCAAGTAATTGTATTATTATTAAATATTACAGTAAGCGAAGGTATATAATTAACAAAGATACTAAGCTATGCAATTTGAGTAGAGCGTTTGGCCGGTTGCCGGACGAAGCAAGCATTTTGGCGCCGTCCCGAGCCGCGTAGCGGTCGCCGGAACTGGCAGTACGTGTAGCGGTGCTACGGAATTGCTACGCTGTTGCGTAGCGCTACGAATATACAAACTGTCATCACTTAAGGCGACGATATACGCCGGCGACCGTGAGCGACCAGAGAATCGTATGCGCTGCGTTCAAAACTCTCAAAGTTTAGTCGAAAAAATTAAATAAAAGATAATAATAATAATAAATTTATTTATTTGCTCTCACAATGGTTATGATCTAATTACATTCAGATGTTTGGTTGAATATAGGTAGGTATTCACATTGTGAGAGCTGGTGAAAAAATCTGTATCACAGGTCACCAGGCCCCACTCAGTGGCACCGTACAGACAAGGCATCATGTGATTGTGTTATTAGTACAAAACATATACACTCTAACCACAAAAAATAAATAAAACAACATTTAAACACCTGTTTAGTTAAACAGTGTCTAAGAGATAAACACTGCTTAAACAAGTGTTTAAAATGTCTTACCACAAATACATGTTTTACATTTGTTTAGCAAAACAGTGCCTAAATTGACGTACCCTTGTTTTAATTTGGCAACCCTAAGACAAGTTTCGTTTTAAGCTGATTTCATTTGTTGAGCCTTTCTATTTCCTATCGATTTTTTTTTTGTTTCAATGCTTTTTACAGAATAGCTTAGTTGTAAAATGTAAAATAAGTACTATTAAATGAAATTAATAAGTCCACCAATGATAACCATACAGAAATAAATGATCAAAGTTTTTGTAACATTAACAACGGAACGGAACGTACTTTTATTTTTTATTATTCTCATTTTATTTAGGGGCTTTTATAGTCTCAAATAAGACCATGCCAGCCCCATCGTAACCTAAACATGTACGTACTTATTCTAAACTATTAACTATTTTATAAACTAAAATGGCTCCTTCCGACAGAGGCGCTGACAGAACGTAAGTTTTTCAATGACAGTTCTTGCTTGTGACAGTGGTTGAGAATTGTTTGAGTGAAAAACCGTTTTAAAACGTTTTAACCGAGACGCCAACAAGTATATAAATTATGAATCCCACTGACCAAAAAATGGATAAGAAACATCGTCAACGCGGGGACAATTGGACTATCGAATCAAAGATATCTATTGCAATTTACGTACTGACTTATTGAGAGAAAACGATAAGGCGAAGGTTAAACGCGTGTTAAACAAGGGATTGTCGTTGTTTAAATTTAAACACATGTCTAACCCTAAACAATAGCTAAACATGGTTTTGTGGTATCACTTTTGCTAAACAATTGTTAAACACGTGTCTAAAGCGTGTCTAACTTTTTTGTGGTAAGACTGATAAAAACTAAAATTAACAGTAAAAACAAAAACTAAATACAACATATTAACGACATTAATAGCAGTGGGTGTAGGTGTTTCATGTGGAGTGTGAGGTTTGGTATTGTAGGTTAAACTTTGAGTTAAGATGTATGTGTGAATGTTGGGGTTATGGAGATAATAAGCATACAATATTGTAAAAAGGATATCGAAAGGGATAAACAATCCAGAATTTAAATTTACCTAATTGGGTGGAGCAATTTCTCTGTGTCATCATAGCTAAGAGTTTTTAAGTACTCAGTAACTTTTTGTTAACAACCAGGTTTGCGCTGTGGATAAATAGAGAGAAGATAGTATTCTTTAACTTAAAAAAAGGCCTATATTAAAAGATAGATAATAAAATTGTCTGTAAGATAGTGAAAGTTTCATTTAAATATACCATACAAAATCCATCAGATTTTGTATGATTATCAATGTTTTGTTCGCGTCAGACACAACTTCACGATTTAATTAAACTATTTGATATAAACTTAATCAAAAATACTCACATACTAAATGATTAAATGAATGTTCTAGTGTAACATATATTTTTTTCAACTCACACTACACATTTTGACGTGATTGTCATTTTAAAATCTGTAAAAGTCGCTTGTTAGCGCCTTAAATAATACAGTAAACGAAGGTATATAATAAACAAAGATACTGAACTTTGCAATTTGAATAGAGCGTTTGGCCGGTTGCCGGACGAAGCTAGTATTTTGGCGCCGTCCCGGGCCGCGTAACGGTCACCGGAACTGGCAGTACGTGTAGCGGTGTTACGGAATTGCTACGCTGTTGCGTAGCGCTACGAATATTTTAATTAGGAGACACAATAGTTAAACAATGACAAAAGACCAATATTTGGCTTCTGGACATTTAAAGGATTAAGGTCATCACCATTACTACACTATCTCATAACTACGTATTATAAAGTTCTCAATCTCCCGAAATATGGTCTCATCATCTGTCTAGACTTTTCCAAACTAGGTATAGGTAGGTCGGCTTCCAGTCTAACCGGATGCAGCTGAATACCAGTGTATTACATGGAGCGACTGCCTATCTGACCTCCACAACCCAATTACTGGGTAACACGATACCCCTTGGAAAGACTGGTCGTCAGACTTTCTGGCTTCCGACTACCCATAACGACTGCCAAAGATCTACAAATGACAGCCGGAACCAACGGCTTTACGTGCTTTCCGAGGCACGGAGGGAACTCGGTATGAAAGGGATGGTCACCCATCCACAGACCGACCGCGGTAAGCGTAGCTCAACCTTAGACCGATCGATCTGTACGGCTTTAACTTAGCCACGAGCTCCTCTCCCGAAATACTGGTCTGATGCTGACAATTCTTTCGCTAATAGGAAGCTACCATATCTCAAAGTACTATAGGCTCAGCATCTGCCTAGCCATTTTTTTTTTTGGTTCGTGGTGGATAATCGTCATGGATGTTCTCCGCCCTTGGGCGGGCGGAGGGGTCTGTCAGACTCTTACTGACTAAAAACCACCCCGGTGTTCCATCTCACACCTACGTCCCGGAGATACTTCCGCAACCCCCGGCTGGTGCCGGCCCGCAACGACGGGCCGTTTCTCTGGTCTTGGGGGGGAGTTAGGTGTTAGACTCCCCCCCGGACGTCTTAGAGAGCCGCGCGTGGAACACTACGCGCCGCCACCTCGGGCCCTGATGAATGTGGAGGCCGACAGACGTCTCCGAGTCTGCCGCCCCTAGACCTAGCTCTACCCCAACTAAGTTGGGGTCGGCTTCCAGTCTAACTGGATGCAGTTGAATACCAGAGTTTAACATGGAGCGACTGTCTATCGGATCTACCACAACCCAGTTACTGGGTAACCCCTAGGTAAGGCTGGTTGTCAGACTTTCTGGCTTCTGACTACTCATGACGACTGTCAAAGATTTACAAATGACAGTCGGGACAGGCGTTCCGAGGCACGGAGGGTCTCAGTATGAATTGGATGGTCACCAATCTACGAAACGACCACCGCAAGCGTATCTTAACTTTTGACCGATGGATCTGTGTAGCTTATACTTAGTTACTCACTTACTCGTGTGTACGTTGTAATGCATGAATGTAAAAATATAAGTATAATTAGGTACAAGTTATGTAGGCGGTGCAACGTTGACCTTCCTCACATAGAAAAACATATTTCCCAAACGATGTTATTACTCAACTAATCAGAAAAGGAAACTACATAGTTTACCTAACAAATTATAAGCCAATATTCGACAAAATTGGATAGCAATAAACCAACGATAATAGGAGATAAGTAAACACGAATTACATAATGTAAACATATGATATAAGACCAATACACTCAATATTGGTGGAGATAAGGGCGCGTAGTTATATACAACTTAGATAACCACTTATGTACTGAGACATTATGAGCGTTACGACATGCCGAAATTGATAAACCAGGGATGTTGGTAATAGGAAAATTGTGTTTCAATGTGTGAAAGATTATATTTGAGAAATCATGGCAATCAATGACTTAAAATGGTGGACAGGAATTTATAAGGTTTTTTTTCTAAACTTTTAACCAATGCGACGTATAAAAGTTTTCGCATAGGAACTTTTACCAAGTGCCAAGTGCCAACCGATAAAAATCTTAAAGGATAATATTTAAGTATGCGAGTAGGTATTATAGTGTACAAGTGTGTACGCAAACACAAGTGCACTCCCTTTTTAACCGACTTCATAAAAAGGAGGAGGTTGACAATTCGACAGCATATTTATTTTGTTACGCGATTTCTTCGGCAGTTTTAGATCAAATTTGAAAATTATTTATTTAATGATCTGTCAGTGGTAATACGAAACAGCAAACAGAACAAAAGCCGCCGACTTCCAAATTTAAAGTCATTATGATTGTGTTCTGCGCTAAAGTTATTCATCACTTTTTAGTTTTTGATAATAATAATAGTATTATGTTTATATATGGCAACTAGGCACAATTGTTAGTGACAATGCTCTTAAAAGCTATTGTTAGTAAACAAACACAGGAACAAAAACAAAAAAGAAAATTGCAAGGTTAGCTGTGGGGTCTTCTGACCAGCACATCCACAGCATGCGACACCCAAGGTGCGTCGTGCTTTTCTATTAACATAGGTACTTACCCGATGCCGTTAGAACTAGTCCGCGCTTTTGACAAGATGGAATTTTTTTTTTTGCGCATTATGGCGTGAAAATCTATACTTAATATTATAAAGCTGAAGAGTTTGTTTGTTTGGTTGAACGCGCTAATCTCAGAATCTACTGGTTCGAATTGAAAAATTATTTTTGTGTCGGATAGTCCATTTATCGAGGAAGGCTATAGGCCCATGCGGAGCCGGGTCGGGTTGCTAGTCATCCATATGCGCAAATGCGAACATAACGGACGCACGACAATAGCGCGGCAGTCTCAACAGCATCCTGAAGCAGTTATTACACTGAATAAGCAATGCGTCTAGCGATCTCTCCTACAGGCCGCTCGTGTATAGCGATTGACAATACGCTTTAAACAGCAATCTTTGCCTCAATACTACAACGAGCGAACCTGTGTATCAGCATGTTGGCGACATGTTGTTGTTTTGAAAGCAGTTTATCTTTTTAGTAAAAAAAAAATGTCGCTCTCATTGTTCGATGAGGCAGCAAACGGACATGACCAGGAAATATTCTGGCTTTACATGCTCTCCAAGAAACGGAGGTGTCACATCGCGAACTCCGGCTGCCACTGAGTAAATCCTAATGATTATTCAGTAGCAGATTGGTACTCAGATTACCAGGAAATTAGCCGAAGATCTATGGTCACCAACATAGATCTCAGAATATGCAAGTTGAAGTGGCAATGGACAGGCCACATCGCTCGGAGAGCCATTACCGATGGGGAAGAAAGGTTCTCGAGCGACGACAAACTTTAAGACGCAGCGTTGGTAGGCCTCCCACCAGTTAGACCGACGTGATTGTCAAGGTTGACAGCGCGTCAAAGTTGCCGCTCGTTGTGGCGTTCTATGGAGGAGGCCTTTGCTTAACAGTGGACGTCTTCCGACTGATGAAAGAAAGAAAGAAAGAAAAAGTATTTATTCCCCGCCAGGACAAAAACACAAAAAAATAACATTGTTAAAAAAAGAAAAGAAAATTGGTCAAATTGGTAATTGGTTGGTTTGTTGATGATGATGATAATAGCTCAGTAGCAGCTTTAAGTTTCTGATGTGGCACCCCCGTGCTGAAAAACCCAATTACACTACCCTACCAAAGAATCGAACCCAACACCCCAAGTTCAGCAGTCGCGCTTGCAACCACGAGACCAAAACATCACTTCAAAAAACGCTTATAGTAACAAGAATCCCCTAAATTTTAACCCATTCTCATAACTCACATTTCCCTATCAAAACGTAATATCACATTCGCACGTCAACTGTAACTACACAGCTACGTATGCGACCACACTGACATCTAGCGTTTGCATCCCGCAACATTAATCATAGGCGACGCGTGTTGTTGTCGTCGAGTTACACGTAATATCCGCTGTAAAAAGTTGTATGAAACGTATTGTATTGTGTTTATAATAATTTATGTGTATTGGTTTTTGTTGAGTGTGTTTATGGTTATTGGTGAACGGTTATTTTTTGTTGTCAGTAATGTTAACGTCGGTTCTGATTTAGGGAATGTAAAATTAAGTAAACTTAAGCCCAATGCATCTGCTTTTAAAAACGGGGCTTTTTAAAATAAAATTAAAATTATTAAAATTAAAATTTTAAATTATATAACTTTTAATTTTATTTTAATTCAATTTTTATTCATTTTCAATATTTTAATATCAATTTTAAGTGTATTTCAATTCAATTTTATGTCATTTTGTCGTATGGGTGTCTTGCCTGAAATAAATGAATTTTATTTATTTATTTTATTTATTTATAATAATATGTAAAAAAAACTATGACCTGTCTCATCTGCTTTGCCTTTTTCCAACTGTATTGGGGTCGGTTTCCAGTCTAAATGGATGCAGCTGAATATCAGTGTCTTACATAAAGCAAGTGCGTATCTGACCTCTACAACCCAGTTGAGTAACACGATACCCTTGGTAAAACTGATTGTCTGTCTTTCAGGCTTCTGACTACCCATAATGACCGTCAAAGATCTACTAATGACAGTCGGACCTAACTAACGGTCTTCCGTGCTTTCCGAAGCGCGGGGGAAACCCGAAACAAAACCAAATTATAGAACATAAAAAAAGGAAAATTTTAAGAATAGTATTGTGGGAATGTAACATGATGAGATGAATGAGAGAGCGGGATGGACGAGTGAGTGCCAGATTTAATAAGAGGAACGACAGAAGAGGAATATCAATGCCAATTAAAAATAATTATAATTATTTAGTTATCTTGAACAACTTGTTTTACTCTGAGCCCACACTCCCGCAGTATGGTAGTAATTTCATACTCTGTTGGCAGGGTTATGAATCAACCTGTAGGAATTTTATAAAAGTAATGAAAATTGTTGGGTACAGATTTCAGCCAAGTCTACAGTGTTAAATATGCATTAAAATGACAAGCTTAGATTTCTTTCCTAGCCTAAACTGTCTCAATGCAGAGCAAAGTCCTCATCCAAATCCTTCGAGGCACTGTTTTCCAGCTCCACCTCAAACCACCCCTCGTGGTACGCGTCCAGGTCATACCGCCTAATTCATTTTGATTTTAGGGACATTGCTAAGTGACTGTCGACTACTTGACTATTCACGCGACCAGGGCTTAATTTTGGGCCGAAGCATTGCCATACAACGTGGTAATGCTTGCCAGCTTTTTGGACCCTTGTCCTATTGACAGTGACGCGGATGAGTTTTTGTATGTATTTATTAAATATTTTAAATATTTTTGTTATGGATTTAAATGTATTAAAGAGAATTCCGATTGGAGAAAATAAATTGAGGATTTAACTGAAGAAAACAAGAGACATCGCTAAGCGGCTGATCGACTCTTCACGTGACCAGAGAACTATACCTAATCTTGAGCCAAAGCATTGCCATCCAACGTGACGATGCCGCCAGTCTCTTGGGCACATTCTCAGTTGACGGCGATGTGGAGGATATTTTTTATGCCTTATTGTTTTAGTTTAATAGTTATTTCAAAGTAATAAAACACTTCAGATCCAAATACAAGAAATCCTGAAATATTTACCTATTATAAGATTCAGAGTAATGGTTTGTTTAAAGTAGCTTAACTAAGTACTAAAGTATTGTAATATCGGAAGACGCTAGACGTAACAATAACGCCAGGAGTCTGAAGTTAACAATAAACCACAGCGCTAACTTCAGGTAAACTGACTTCACTTAAGACTTTCCTGAGAGCGCGCTTTATACAGAAGTAGTCTAGTCATATTTCAGTTGATAAGTAATTTATTATGCTCGATGAAATTTTCTAGATAGGATTATATAGACAGCAATATGTGGTTAGTCAATTTCAAAAAGAGGCATTACTCAAAATCGACGTGACGGGAAATTTATCAATCATAAACCTTGACATGAGTGCCCTAAACATGAATTGTAGTAAGTCAATGCCCCTTTATTTTAGTTTACTATTCGGACCTTGCAGAAACTACAGCAAATTTCCGTGCGTTCAAGCGTTACTGCCATACCTATTATTGGAATCAAATGTAACAGCTCACATTTTAGGACCCATTAAATAATGTTAATTTGTAATCCATGGTGCTTGGCAACTGGGCCTGTCCTAGTTGTAAACGTCCCTTTGTGCCTATTGGCCTAGTTCTGTTCTGTCTCCTGCTTGATGTGGAGAGAAGTGGAAAATATATTTTTCTTACTCGTCCGCTATTCTTTTCTGATTAATTTCGTTGCGGAATCCAAGACAGTTATAATGTTTCTCCGGCACTCAGCGAGCTTCATTGCCGTGACGCTTTTCTGGTGGTCGCCACTGTTGATTCTGGGTTTGGGATAGTGTGGCGGGCAAGTCCCTCTTCCTTCTCTCCCATAGTGTGATTGGGCGGCAATCCGATACGACCGGAGAGAGGCGCAAGACCAACGACTTTACGTGCTTGCTCTTGTGCCTGATCTCTCTCCAGTCGTGGCAAATGCACTGGTCCTTATCCCATGTAGTGAAAGTCAAAGCATTTATTTCAATTAAACCATTTACAGGCACTTTTGAATTGGCAAGGAATCAGTTTAGCAGAAATTTGAAGCTTGTTGCTCGTCCCAAAACGTAGGGTAGGTCTTAATGGAGAAGAACGAGTAAGAAACTCCACGGACACTCTTTTTTTTTACAAAATCCTGGTTACATTATTCTTGTTGCCTCTATTTGTGAAAACAATATGAGTAAAGAGCAATACAAAACATTAAAATAATAATATTAATAAAGATATAAGCCATAGATGTTAAGAGATGACCAATCTCAACTGCCAGCGCCTGTTCACGAACATGACGCGTGGATCAGCACCATTTAGCTAGAATTGTCATGCTCACTCAAATGTCTCGCTAATAGTGGCGTGTGGGGCCACTATTTGGGAGACATTTGAGTGAGCATGACAATGCTCTCAATTGCCATGCTCATTTATGTCCAACACATAATATTTTACTTAATAAATAAATGGCCTCAAAATGTCGTCAGGTTTAATTAATTACTTATTGACTTGCTCTCTTTTGTATAGACCGTGCTGTCGGTGAAGTTCTCTTCATTTATTAGCTCAGCTTCGTTGAATTAACCAACTTATGTTATTCATGATTTCTTGGAAGTTGACAAGACATCTTCCCGTGATCTTTATAGAGAAGGGCTCTTAAAGCTAGTTGAGCATGGCCGTCCCAAAAACGTGAATCAATCATTAAAATGTTTTGAAAAAAAAAACATTTTGATCGTGTGACCACCATTTTGATCACTTTCCTAGAAAAAAATCATCGCTGTTACGTCTCTATATAACAATGGGCGATATTAGGATATTCATCAACCTTTATAGCCACAGAATTTATCGGTAGCTAGGGTTGCAGTTACTATTACGTGAGTGCATAGTTATATTTCCTAGAAAACGCTTTTCAATTTTACATAAAATAACTGATTGATTGATTGACATTTCCCAATATCAAAATTATTATTTCAACGTTAATTTCGATAGCTGGTAATATCATACGCGATTGATCAACAAAATGCCATTAAAATAATGTGATAAACATAATAGGGTTAATTAATTTTATATTGTCGCGCTAAAATGTGGTGATACACGAATGTACAGATTTTTCAATGCACGTGGTCGATGATAAAATGGATGAACATTTTAGGGATTACAAAATTAAAGTGGACCAGTATAATATTTGTGCTTGTTGAAATATCAAGTATACAGTTTTGATACCAGCCTATTATTGTCCCACTGCCGGGCATAAATAAATAAATAAAACCTTCTCACACAGAGAAGGCAAGCATTTGATCACCACGCTTCAACAAAGCGGATTAGTGATTTCAGACTTATAAGCATACAAGCTAACTTTTAATTAACCGCTCATCTTTCAGGAAGAGAAAGTACCTATTCATAAAAACGAATAAATGTTGTAATGGAATTAATCCTGAAATGTAATAAAAAAAGCCACGGAGAGACCTGTGCTCGGAGTTCCTTTGCGCGATAAAATCCGGAACGAGGAAATTCGCCGAAGAACTAAGGTCCCCGACATAGCTCTCAGAATATACAAGTTGAAGTGGTAATGGGCAGGCCACGTCGCTCGAAGAAACGATAACCGATGGGGAAGAAAGGCTCTCGAGTAGTGACCACGAACCGGAAGACGCAGCGTTAGCAGGCCTCTCACCAGATGGACCGACGACATCATCAAGGTCGCGGGTAACCGGTGGATGCAAGCGGCAGGTTTCCGCTCATTGTGGCGTTCTATGGGGGAGGCCTTTGTTCAACAATAGACGTCTTCCAGCTGATGATGATGATGTGATAAAAATCTGCTGTTTCATGCATTTGGATTGTGTTTATGTACGTTTTTGTTCGGAATAGCTCTCTTTAAATACTCAGAGTATTCCAAAATATTCAGAGTACACTGTTTTATATGGAACCTGCTGCCGGTATTGTAGGACGAGCTGGTGTCCGCAATTCTACGTCTCAGCGAGTATTTTGCGTACAGGTGGGAAATAGATCATTCGATTACCTTAGCTCCTCAGAAAAGGTCAGCAGCGCCTTGACGTTACTGACGATCTCTTGGAGTTTACCTGGGTTACCAAAGTACATTGAACCATAAGATCTTGCGCTATCGATACAGTCCCCTTTAATAGTTTATCTAGATCTATGTTCATTGTTACTTTGTGTGTAAATAAAGCTTTTGTCCTGTGTAATGATTATTTAAGGTCACTCTGAATAATTGGCTGATGAGATGGCTCGCGATGCGTATACGCACACGCATTTAACGAGTGACCCCAAGCAGACAGGCGGCAAGTGGCGGGCGGTGTTTCGACGCGGCCGCACGGCCTTCGTCCCGCGCGTCCCGAGGCATGCGGTAGATTCACGTGACACACACATTGTGTGCCTTAACATCCTGCGTTGGAACAGCTTCAAACCTGATAATGAAATCTTGGCGAAATCTACACAAAAGAAGAAACATCATTTTAGGTTTGCACGTTGCAATAAAATATGGATACTGCTTTCCATTTGTTTTATTTATTTTGATTTTACGATGTACAATACCGTTTCATCAAAGACTTCGTGTAAGCGACGTAAGGTACATACAGGTAGACCGAAACAATTTTATACTGTCACCTATAAAAAGCATCTTTTGTTACGTTTTAAAACTCAGATAAAAATTTTAGGTACGAGATGATCGTAAACAATATAAAACTTTTATAAGGGCTTGTAAATTTTTTACGAGTCCTCTATATTGTTATCATTGGCCCAGTTTTATGTTGCACCTTTATTTCGGATGCTTTCTTCATATTTTACGTTTACGTAAACGACTGCGTGAACTAAGTGAGATAGCATTCTACTCAAATGTTTACGGGAGATCGTAAAACTGTTTAAATGTCCTTTGAATCCATATTCGCGCCTCTGAATAGTAAGTGGGTGAGACGTTTTTGAAATATAAACCAGTAGCACTTACAAGTTTACGTCGAGTAGACGTGAGCGGCCGTTAGTTAAGGTTTTAACTAGTGCATTAACACTTAGCTTGTGTTACTTACCTGAGTTTATTTTTCTTAGTTCAACTCTGTGTTGGGAGTGCAGGCTTAAGAATATATATCTAGTAGATATACATGCTATCGTTGCAACCTACTTTGCTAAGTTTGTTGTAATAAGATTAGGATGATATATATGCGAGTTTGCAGTACACTGTAGATTGTAGATAAGAATATTATAGGGTAATGCTTTTCCTTGAAAATGTATGTATTTAGTTGAGAGATAATGGTGATTCAGGATATATAGCGAACTATTTTTTTATTAAATGAAACATGAGTATTGTTACACATTATAGATTGTGAAAAACGTATTACTTAACTCACTGTGTTGTCGGGTTCGTCCGACTAGTTTCGATGGCATACGGCCACTTTTCTCAAGGAGTTCCACAGGATGACACACCGCCCGCCGCGTTCCTGCGGACACTGAGCGCAGCCGCGCGTTCTCCCGCGCGTACAGCTGCGGGGGCGGCAAAAGCACTACGTGGGTGAAACGCAGAGACACATTGACACACGCATCAAAGAACATATTACAAGCGTCAGGAGCGGAGATAGCAATGCTTTAGCAGTCACCGAGCATGTGATGAAGTGTGGGTCGAATCACTTTATACGGTTCGACAAAGCCTCCGTACTAGCGAGAGAGAAGTTCTTTGTTCCGCGGAAAATACGTGAGGCTATTGAAATAAGCCGACGCCCAAACTTTAATAGAGACCGGTTGGTCCATATCTCCATCATGGAAACCACTACTTAATATGGTGAGACCCGATACAGAGGAGGAACTAAAAAGCCCACCCATTTATAAGTATATGCAATATTTACACGAATAATAAAAAAGGAAATCTATACATAACTAAAAAACTAATCTAATAAGGCATAAAAAAATTCCTCCACATTGCCATCTTCTGAAAATGTGCCCAAGAGACTGGCGGCATTGTAGGTACTTAAACTATTATGACTAAAAATATTATATAACTTAAAATATTATGTTCACATACATTCATAATTAAATTATTGGTTTGTTTTTATAATAAATTTACAAAAAAAGACAACCGCCTTCAAAATCTAAAAAGTGATAAATAACTTTAAAACATAACATACGTGACTTTAGTTTAAAAGCTAAAGCCACCGACTTCCGAAACTAAAGTCTGTGATAAAGTCACTTTTAGATTTTGAAGGCGGTTGTCTTTTTTGTAAAAAAGCTTCTTATTTTTCGCTTTTTAGTACCTCCTTATCATTCAAATCCATTTAGAAACGGCAACACAGTCCAAACAGAGATTGTAAGTACAAGGTTGGAGAAATTTAAAACATCATCTATGTATAGTTTTTTGCTTTCTATTGATTTTTTCAAAAAATTAAATTAAAAATTTAAAAAACCCCCAACGCAAAATATAAAAGCGATTATTTAAAAAGTTAAAAATAATACCTTTTGTTGAGCCCTCAAATGTTTGTTCGTTGAAATGGCGCTATAATGTCGCGGCGGGGTACCGCTAAGTAAGTCAGATCCTTCATTTCATTGACTTACTCTTAATTTACCAGCATTTCCGACCAACTTGCTTCGGTACGATAAATTTTTTGTTGCAAATGTAGTTACCATGAGTTCGCTATTTTAACTATTTAGTTATTGCTAAATAGCAATAACTAAATAGTTATTGCTATTAGAAGACCTTAGAAGACTAGCTAGTCTTCTAAGGCCCTTACACAAAACCAGCAATGTAATTAAAGGAAGACCGTGCAATTAGACCACTATAGTTTTTATTTTTATTTTTACTGACCTTATGTTACAGCTACAGTTAAAAAAGGATAGGTAAAGAAAAAAAAATTGATTGATTGATTGGTTGTTGATTTTTTTGTTTTTTTATTGTTAATTTGATTGATTGATTGAATTAATTTTGTAATTTATAATTTTTGTAATCAATACCATTTGATTGCAAATCGGCAAACTATCGATAGTCGACTATCGATCAGCGACACTACAGCCGACCAGCGCCCGAACGCAGAGAGTCACCAAAACGCGATGCAGCATCGGAGCACTCACTAAAACGCGCGATTCCGATACCGCTTCCGAACGCAGAGAGTCGCCAAAACGCGATGCAGCATTGATACAGTCGCATAATCGTCGATCGCCGATGCTAAAAGTAGCGTATGTGCTTTGGCCTTTGGCCCTTAGAGTTTATAAAATTAATTTTCAAGTTTTTAGTTTTCATTTAGTTGATTTATTAATATTCCTCATTCCCTTTCAATATAGTATGCATTATGCTACTAGTCAAGCCCTTTGATTTGATACCAATATTGAGGAAGTTGTGAAAAAAAAATGTAATTCGCCATTTTGTGGTGCCGGCCATCTTGGATTTGAAATTTATCATAGTGTAAAGTATTCTACTAGTGATGCCCTTTCATTTGATACCCATATTGAGGGAGTTGTGAAAAAATATGTGATTAGTAATTTTGTAGCGGCGGCCATC
The DNA here is from genome assembly GCA_947361185.1 of Charanyca ferruginea. NCBI lineage: Eukaryota > Metazoa > Arthropoda > Insecta > Lepidoptera > Noctuidae > Charanyca > Charanyca ferruginea. The sequence goes on along the minus strand of OX376077.1, from coordinate 12,939,520 downwards.
TTGGACCGATTTTCATCAACCATAGCTAAGAACACTCCCGACTAATTCACCTTTCAAACAAAAAAAACAAAATCAAAATCGGTTCATCCGTTCGGGAGCTACGATGCCACAGACAGACACACACACACACACACAGACACGTCAAACTTATAACACCCCGTCGTTTTACGTCGGGGGTTAAAAAGTGCTGTATCAATTTCGATATAATTTATATGGGACTACCCCTGAGGCACACCCTATTCATTAAAAAAAGTATTTTCAAAATCACTTTACATTTGCCGGAGAAATCGCGTAACAAATTTACAAAACATACAGTTGTATTGAGAATCTCCTTCTTTTTGAAGTCTGTTGAAAATATATAATGGTTTTTAATCCTATCCTTGGCAATTGGTGATGATGAAGTTAATGACGTTTTGCAGGTTTTGGTCTGCAACGACATCTGACGGTCATTAGTGCCTCGTCCGTCATTGGGAGGGTGCAGCGTGCAAGTGTAGTTGACATTTAGGGAATAAGAACACATAGTGTTCACCCTCACAATATCTTGTATGTAGTTTAAGCTAGTTTTTATACATAAATAAGTTCCTCATTAAACATTTGGACTCTAAATTATCAATTATTATAAAAGTGAGCGAAATTTTTCAAGTTTACTTCTAAACTACTAAACCAATTATGGTAACGTTTTAGCTCCTTTAACCTTGTAAATTTAAAAAGCGTTTAAAGGCAAACGGAAAAGTATTCGAATCCAGTCAAATTTGATATTGAAAATACGACTACATTAAAATATAGCATTTAGGTTTTCTTTTGTACAACAAAAGTTTAGTTTTCTTCGCGACTTCATCCGATTGACTTTTTTATGGTTTCTTTATTTTTTATAGTTAAATAGCTGCTTATTAGAGAAAGAATTTATACAATCGGAATAGCAGTTTAGGAGACTGGGCTGAACGAACAAAACCTCAACTTTAATTTGTTATATGTAGTGATAGTGTTAATAAAACACAATAAATTAGTCTCATCCAGAATTAATAAATAATAATAATAATAAACGTTTATTTCAGAATCACATCCATATTGTTAGTAGCAATATAGACTAATAAATTAGTGTTAGTAACATTTATTGTAAGCTGCGTGAGGCACGCCGACCTTGGGGAGTGCCTACTTGACTGCGTGCAGTCGTATCTACCGCCCCAAGATCGGGGAGTCTCACCTATCAGCCAACGTTCTAAGAATGGTGTTGGGGGTGGCGCGTACACGGCGTAACAGAGATGCACATCTCTTGCGCATGATGGCCGAAAAACTATCAACATGCCGGACGCGCTACAAAAACGCGGCAGCCCCATCAACACCCGGAACGTATTGTTATATTGTATGCGCAGGCCACTATATGCCCTTTGCGTAAAATAAAGCCTACAAACTAAATAAATATTGTCTATCTATGCTGGTATTACAAATAGGTAAAATTGTTTATTTGTAAAATTAATTTCTACCCGTGGGTGTCGTAGAAGGCGACAGAGGGACATGACCTGAGGATGGGCAGCAGCGTCCTTCTGAGTACCATAACACCTACTGCGATCGCCAACATACATCGGCCAAGCATGGCGAGTACGGCTGATCCTGCTGGGGGAGAACTATGCCCAGCAGTGGGCGTCTAAAGGTTTACATGATCCCATTATGAAGAGGTCATTTCTGGAGCTAGGTCCTAGTTCGACTACATTTTTGTTTTCTCTGGGAGAAACTTACAATACTGCCGGGTATGATTTATTTAAAACTCGAACGAAGTCATGGGCAGATAATAGTGTGCTATTATGTTCGAAACGTTTAGACCGCACGCTCATACTAGGCTCTCTTATTTTAAAAAATAGGTACTTTTCAAAGTTTTGTTGTAAAACAGTCCTTAAACAAGTAACTTTAGTGTACTGTTTAGTTTTGTTTCTTCACTGATCCTGCGACACCTGAAATAAAAGTTAATCGTGTATTTTTCTTAATAAAATACTTGAGTATTTTTCTGTATTTCTTCAATAATAGTTTCGCGAACAGTTTCACAGCGCTTTACAAGTTATGTAACTGTGAATCATAAAAGCGACCATTGCACGTTTTCAGTATTTTTCAGGATTCTGCGCTGTGTAAAGAATAAGGTGTTTTAAGAGCTCTTCTTTTTATTTATTTTAAGTTTTTTGCTTCGAGTAAAGTGGATGGAAATAATGTTTTACGTTAATATTACATTTTTATTTTTAACGAGAAAGTGTTTTTTTATTACGTTTTTCGTTTGTAGTAAATAGTTGCTACTTAGTCGCCCCTCTTTTTCAATTTCGTTTTTTTATTCTACAACATGCTCGCAGAGCTAACTCAAGTAGGATACAATTATTTCTTTTTATTTATAATTAGATCATTTTAGTGTATTGTCATCAATACTGAACAAATATACAAAATTTCAAAGTTATTGGTTAAGAGGAAGTGTTTCAAATTTGGCTTGCAAGATTTGATCCAAACATACAAACCAACACGTGAAGTTGCAAATCATACCATACGGCACGTAATAACAGTCCATCCAGGAATATCGTTTGCAATATCCGTGACACATAATGATAAACAATGTTATTATAGAAGTATCCGTTAAGTGCAGTCCAGAAATAATTGGAATACACTCCGTGGTCCGGGAGGAAATTAAACTGAATTCAATGAGCTTCATCTGTTCATTATTTACATATTTATTTATGAGGACGTTACTATGAGCATTTTTAGGGATCCGTAGCCAAATGGTAAAAAAAAAATCTTATGATGCGACTTCGCCTGTCACAGTTGCTTTTGTAAATATAAGTGTCATGGATACCGTCACTAATATCACTACATTTTATAAATTAAAGTTGATTGTGTGTTCGTTTCTAATCTCCGGAACTGCTGGTGCGATTCTGTAAATTCTTTCGCTAACGTAGCTTCCCATTTTCCCTGAGTGCTATGGGTTATATTTTTTGTTGTCAAAGAAGGGATCCGTTAAAAAAATCACGCCGACGAAATCGCAGCCATGAGCTCATACAAACAACGTCTACATTATGAAGAAATAAATGTTGTGAAAAAGTTAATGATAAAGATTGTACAGAGACCAGCACATCAAGCTACTACAATCTGTCAAATTTCTTTGATAGATTTTCAACTTTATTCACAAAACTATAAGGTTCATATTTAATTGGGAAAATTTGACAGTTAGGCTTGATGTGCTGGCGTCTGTACAAGGCTGATATTTTAATAGGCATTTTCTTCTTATCATTAACTAGCTGACCCTACAGACATTGTCCTGTCCCTATCTACCTACCTACCTACCCTACCAACTTACCTACCAACCCTACCAATCTATCTACCTACCTACCCTACCTAGGTAGGTAGGTAATCACCGAGCATGTGATGGAGTGTGGGCCGAATCACTTTATACGGTTCGACAAAGCCTCCGTACTAGCGAGAGAGAAGTTCTTTGTTCCGCGGAAAATACGTGAGGCTATTGAAATAAGTCGACGCCCTAACTTTAATAGAGACGGGGGTTGGTCCATATCTCCATCATGGAAGCCACTGCTTAATATGGTGAGACCTGTTACAGAGGAGGAACTAAAAAGTGATGATGTGGTCAGCTCAGTGTGTATGTGTTTCAAGCAAGATACTCTTCCGCCACTTCTACCACCTCTACCCTCGCCCGCGCCACCCCCGCCACCGCCGCAGTTGTCCGCGCGGGCGCAACGCGCGGCCGCTCGCAGTGTCCGCAGGAACGCGACGGGCGGTGTGTCATTCTGTGGAACTCCTTGAAAAAGGTGGCCGTATGCCATCGAAACTAGTCGGACGAACCCGACAACACAGTGAGTTAATCCGTTGTTCTTAATCTATAATATCCAAGGAATATGAAAAGTTTCATACAAACTTTTATCCCCTATTTCACCCCCTTGGGGATTGAATTTTAAAAATCCTTCCTTAATGGATGCCTTCGTCATATTATGAGGAATACGTGTACAAAATTTCAATTTTCTAGCCATAAGGGTTTGGCCTGTGCGTTGATACATCAGTCAATCACTTTTGCCTGTTATATATATAGACATCTGAAACCTAGAATATTTTCTATACAAAAGCTGTTAAATCACTATATTGATTCCTCCGAGGTTATCTGGTGATTGAAATATCTGGTGGTGAATATAGAAAGAAAATTATCCCACAAATAATTCTAGCTTTTATTAGAGCCCCCAGTTTTCGGAGGGTACTAACCGAAACTTCTTGAAACAAGTCAAAGCATTTATTTCAATTAAATCATTAAAAGGCACTTTTGGATTGTCAAAGGAGTAAGTACTTTGTCGGTTCCAAAATATAGGTAGGTCTCTATGGAGAAGAAAGAGCAAGAAGCTCCATAAATACTCTTTAATTCAAGTTTTTATAAAATCTTAGTAACAAGGATAATTGAGACCCATGGCAACACAAATTACGTAAGTTAGCAAAATAATAATACACAACAGTATCAGGCAACACAAGTTCCCTAAACACCACTGTTACTTAATGACTTCATGCCTAAGTTTACCTCTACGCGAAGCGAATTCAATCCCCGGTCTAGTGTAATTCTAGGTAAAACATAACATCGTAACATTACACCTATTATCTTAGAAGGATATTGCAGAGATGTACCCATAGTAGAATAGAATAAAGTAAGATAGAATTTGATTTCCATACAAGATTGAATCATCATGACTTCATATAAAAAATTAAAGTCCCCGCCGCGCTGAATTTGTATTTGTTTGAGCTTACCTTAAAAATTACTGAACGAATTTTAATATATGTAGTTTTCACCAATAGGGTAATAAGATAGGTTGGTCATCTTTACATAATAGGTACTAGCGGGCACAAAAGACGTTGTCCTGCCCTAAAGAAAAATCCGACTACAGCGCCACCTACCGGGTCCAATTATGATCTAAACCATTCTCAAATCCACTGGAACACACACAAAAATTTTATCAAAATAGGTCCAGCCGTTTAGGAGAAGTTCACTTTCATACACACGCACAGAAGATTTTTATATACTTAGTGTAAAACAAAGTCGCTCTCGCTGTCTGTACGCATAATTGCACATTGTGTTAGTTATGTTTAAATACCGTGTAATATATGCGAGCATATTCTTATATACTGCTTATTCAAACTAATACCTCAGTATAAATATTAGAACTACCGTACAGTAGCGACACGCCCCGCCTCCCTCCGAAACACTGTTCCTCACCTCTTCCCGCGTCGAACGTGCTCTCAAAACTGTTTTTTGTTCTGCAGCGCGTAGACACACACACACACTCGCACGTATTTGTACGTTCTGTTATTTTGGTAATAGTGTAGGTAATTAAGTCGTTTCGTTTGTATGAAGTGTCATAGGTGTGCTAATATTAAGAAAATTCTGGTGGTAAAATTCAACACTTTGCCCTACTTAGAAATCAAACGCAGAACCTTATGCTCAGTAACAGGACTAGCAACCACAAGACCAACAATTCCAGGTATTCAGCAACATAATAAGTGGAAAACGGAGGTAAATGGTGTGAACAAAACAGTCTAGAGACGAGAGAGTGTCACAATTTAATTTCATGTTTACCGCACGCCCTCAGTTAAAGAGAAGTTCCCACTTTTTATCATTTTATTCAGTTGAGCTGCAATTACACTGTATTGCATAAAAACTTTGTGTTTTTTATCCTTTCTTTTACACTGTCGAGCTAACGGAGTTAGTGGGAAAGTAATAAGTTATTCGTCTATGTTGATTAGTGGTTGTAATTTAGTTGTGTACTTTTCTTGCATCATGTAAATTGCGTTTTTCTGTTGTTTAGTTTGGACGGATTATAAGTTTTGTTTGGTTTGAAGTTGTGATGTTTGGCTTGTGGGTCGGTTACTTTCAGTGTACCTACAGTACATAATCGGATACAGCGTTTGTTGCAGTTTGCGTTATTTTTCAATCAGTCAAGCTTGTAGGCAGTAAAATTTGTATTACTTTGTTATTTCAGTTATATTCTAATAGCTATAAACTTTACCAGCAGTAGGTACACACATATATATCGAGGCACTAGTGTTTGTCCCTTACGACATTTGAAATAATCATGGCGAGATCCATACATTCATTTGTATGAAAATAAAGAATACGTTACAAGGAGTAGATTGACATACTTATCATATTTTTAAACTCCCGCGTAGTTAAAATATTTTGAAATGAAAATAACTGTATTTCGTTTCATACGGTCGCTCATTTTGTGTTACTAAAAAAAGAAATTGACAAGTGACATTTAACGGATCTATCAAATTGGCAGAGAAGTGATGTGAATCGTTGTTTTATAATGGCGGAGTTGAAAAGTACATTGATTAATCAATATTTGTGACATTATTTCCCATAAACCGGTTGTCAGTGTCAATGTTAGTATCAGCTGCCGTTTCTTTCTAAAATAATGAGCTTTTCGTTAAACTATTACTTTAACATCCATTTTTATTGCGGGGGTTTAAAAATATTTTAAATGCCTGAGGATACTCTTTAGGTTCCCAAGAGTATAAGAATTAGTATTTCAACTTCTCTAAACATCTTCATTTTTTTGTACAAATCCTGCCATGATTCTTTTTACTATAGGTATAATTACCGGCACGTAAGTTGGCCAGAGATTTTGTAGTGGGGGAAGTTCGCGCATGCATGCGCGAACTTCCCCCACTACAAAATCTCTGGCCAACTTACGTGCCGGGAACTGTACTACTATAGGTTCTCCGTATGGCGTCGGACGTAAAGAATAACACCATCCCATATCTTCCCGTGGACCGGTGGAGCCGGGACCAACGGCACTACGTGGTTTCCGAGGTACGGAGGGGGGGAGGGGGGGGGGGGGGGGGTGATGAAATGGATGGTCACCCATCCACAGACCGACCGCGGCAAACGTAACTTAATTATCATGACTGGTCGATCCGTATGGTTTTTAATTAGCTCCTCTATGGTCCAAATAAACACACCGTTTTCAATATAATACTTTATCTCTAGGTATATAAAAAATCTTCAAAGGTGTTTGTTTGTCATGAATGCTGGCCCTTAAAACAGTGATTTTAGTCAAGCTTGTAATTAACGTAATTGGCATCATTTTACTTGTAAATGTTCGTTTGAATTTATGTATGCATGTATAATGTTATTCTGTCATGCTATATTTAGTTTAATGTGAGTTGTAAGCGCGGATGTAAATTGAAAGTACTCGTGATAATGTATTAAATCTGAAAATCTTTTCATTTCTTCAAGGAAGGTGTTTTTGTGATATCTAAACCGAAAGTATACCTAATCATTTACAACTTGTTTTGATAAAAAAACGTGAAAAAAGAAATTGAACTTTCACGTTCAATGTCTCCGTGGTGGCGTGATCAGAAGGATCCCAGGTATGGTTTAGACAAAAAAAATATCGCAACGTGGGAGGGGGCACACACACGTAATTTTCAGTTTACACCTCTTATAGGATAGTGCCCCTACATTTGCACCTTAGAGGATATTCAAACTGGGCCCAAGTAGTCTAACAAAAAGGAAAACCATCGAATCGAAAAGAAGAAGAAGAGTATAAACAAGCGTACGTCCCACGATTAATGCCGTGGACATCTGCGATATCAGAGCTGGCCCCTTATTCACAATCATTCCATTCGATTCCGTACCGAATCGAAAGTCAAAAGATATCGAAGATGTCCTACAAACGCAATTCACAAATCCGAAACCGAATAATTTTAACAGTTCAAATACGATACGAAGACTGAAGTCGGAAATGAGATTGTCGAATACGGTTCCTTACCGACACGGAAACGTATCGAATGGTTGTGAATAAGGGGCCTGGTCTCGCAGATACGTCTTCTGCAGTAGGATATACTTTGTTTTGCCTCTTCTGTCCCATTCCTGGGTAAAGGCCTCTCTTCACACCTTTCATCGAATTTCCAGAAATCCAAACTGAAGGTTTGTCAACGAGCAATATAGCACACTACTCTACACTAGGTGTTAAATTGACGAATCGAGTTCGAAACACTATACTGCGCTCCAAAATAGGGATAGCAGACGTGGTTCATAGGGCTGTTCAACTTAAATCGGACTGAGCAGGATATGTCTGCCGCATGCTGGATGAAATGTAGGCTTAGGTAACACAGAACTGTTGGCCCGAGACGACATGGCGGAAAGAACTGAATGGTTTCCCCCACAATTGGTGGAATGAAGCCCAGGATCAGGAAAGATGGAACAGTATACAAATGAAAATATCAATGAAAACTAGAAACAACGTTTTCACAAACTGTCAAGAACAGAACGTAACTAAATTGTTATTACTTCAAAAACTAATATTAAACTATGAAACAAATAATATCAAACAATATTCCCTGAGCCGAACAGATAATAAGCGCTTATTGCAATTGTCAGAAGTCAGAACTTAGCGTAATCTGCTCAATGTTAATGCCAGTACTTGTGCTCTATAACAATAATAATAAATTGTATCATAAGTGCAGTGGAACGGGCTAACTTTTCAGCTATTAGTTCAAGAGTATCGCGTCACAATGTAGTTAGAACAGAAGGCTAATTATTGTTATTGAAAACGTTCAAAATAACAGCTACATCGCGTCAGCGTCATTCGTAGATTTTTGACAGTCGTTATGGGTAGTCAGAAGTCAGAAAGTCTGACCACCAGTCTTAGGAAGGAGTATCGTGTTGCCCAGTGTTTGGGTTGTGGAGGTCGTGGTTGTGGAGGATAGGCAGTCGCTCCATGTAAAGCACTGGTATTCAGCTGCATCCCGTTAGACTAGAAACCGACCCCAACACAGTTGAGGTAGCGGCTAGATCGAGAGAAGTGACCGGACAAGATCTAGATATAAAATTTTCCTTTTCTGAATTTAACACCATTTAAGTATCGTCTGACTAAATAATAATGACTGTCCTATTTTGCAATGTCGGTAGAATAGCGATTGTCCCGAGCTTCTGAAGGTGACTAGTAGGAATTGAGAGTATGAAGTTCTTGCCACTGGTTTATACTAGCTTTAATGCTGGACCAGGGCACGATGTTGTTGAAAACTACTATTTAATATTGTTAAATACTTTCCGTGTGCCTTTCCTAACTCCAGTCAGACGCTAACTTTACATAGTCCGTTTGAAGATATCTGGCAATAATCTATTCTAATAAATGACGTCTTCAAATGGCATGAGTGTGGAAGAGACCAAAAACTTGTTAGAGCAGGAAACATTAACATTTTAAGAGTTATGCTGTGTAATCTCATAGATGGCGTTGCATGAAAGATTACGATTACGATCAAGCCATACCAGATTGTCAAATTTCCTATTTGAATATGAACGTTATGCTTTTGTTATAAAGTTGAAAATCCAACAAATAAATTTGCCAGCTTGTTGTTGTTTGTTGTGAATTCGGTCACTTTAATACTATGCGTGTGAATTATCATAAAGCTGAAGAGTTTGTTTTTTTATTTATTTGTTTGAACGCGATTATCTCCGGAACTATTAATCCATTACCTTATCAATGAGTATTATAGGCTATATTTCATCATCAAAAAAATTAAGGATCCGAGCGAATGAAGTCGCAGGCAAAAGCTAGGAATGTCAACAATTACGATTACGACACTTTACGATTTCATTGCAGTAGACCTTCTGATCAAATCCAATACGTGACCGCATACAAAACACGTCCGTGCATGTTTCAAGGATCGGCAATGTTTTGACCCAGTTAGCTCGCATGAGATCAAAGTGTCCTGGCTATGAGGGGATGACAGATGACATGAGGACCTCACTAATGAGGGCATGGCATGTGAGGGTTATCGTGAGGTAACTGAGGCCAAAATAGAAGTGAAGGAGCTTCGAGTGTAGTTCAGTTGTTAGTGGGAATTATGACGGAGTTAACAAAAGGGAAAGTTGAAAACGAGGAAAATATTCGACAGGATTTTATCCTCTGGCTTCTGAAAACTTTATCAAGATTATGGTTGGTAAATCGACTGACATCTTCTGATGATACGGTTGACGCAGTGGCGCAACGATCGGATCTTTTTCTTCATAGGAACCGACTGTTTGGAACGAGCAACTTCTTGACTCCTTGACAATTCAAAAATGACTGTAAATGGTTTATCTGAAATAAATGGTTTTGAGTTTAAGTTTACTTACTTGCTATCCTTTTGTATTGTTATTAGCGATCTGTCCTGGTTCTGCACTGGTATTGTTATATTTTCAACCAATTTACACAAAACCTTAACAAAATATACACCTAAACCTTCTTCATGGATCACTCTGTCAATTGGTGAAAATCGCATGAAAATCCGTTCAGTATTTTTGAGTTTATCGCAAACAAACAGACAGACGCGGCGTGGTACTTTGTTTTATAATATGTAGTGATTATTGCGGTTAGTATTATATGCATTTGCACACCTCATTTGGTTATAATACAGTATACCTACCTCCTAATCTTTTGTAGATAACACCTTATAAACATACATTTTGCAATTGAACTATTTGATTTTTTCTTGATATTAGTTTTATTGAGGAAACAACTCCAATGCGAAATTGCACTAAGTAATTTTTGAATTTAAACCACCCATTATTGTAAACAATCAATTAGACTCACAAAATGGTGGAAACGGATACTTTTTAACAACGTCCGATCAACCGTGGCTACCAAACCGAAGTTGTCCGAAGTCGTGAATTGCATCTAAACTTTAACCACATTTCAATCGACTTCAAATCTGTTCCATTTACCTTCTTGAAGTTCAGAATCAGCTAACCATCACAACAACAATTTAAAACAGGGGTTTAAACAGAGATTACTACAATGATAAGTAAATGTAATTAAATTGCTTGGTAAAGTTATCATTTATTATTTATTCGTTCATAATTGTTGTAATTTTCTTTCCTAATGAATGTTTAATTTATAATAAATATTAATTTGCACACCTATTCAGGTGGGATAAGTTTAATTGTTGTATGTAGGTATTATTCTCATGAGTTTAATTATCAAAACTGTGTGATATAGAATCAACAAAGGTGTTAAAATACTTCGAATCTCTGTAAATAAAATACTCAAATGAAAACAGGCCCAAAAAGCATCCCCTATCCGTAACTTTTCGACGCAAAATACGTTGATATTTGTCAACACTAATTCGCATACATTGAAGTAACACCAATCCATCAGAAGTGACAAAGTGTTGGCAAAATATTTCCACTTCCATTATTTCATTTTCCCTGGCTCACACATCAAAGGTACCTGTAATTGCGAAGCGCGGAACCCATATACATAACGAATACCCTTCGTCGGTGCTAGAGTAGTGTACGTGATTTTCCGCGGGAGCCGAATACAGAATTCGGCTTTATAGTTACCGAATACAGAAAAATGTAAGTGATTTTTTTACGATTTTTTTCGTCATCAGTGAATATTGTACGGCATTTTCAGTGTGAACGTCTATAGGAAGTCGAGGTGTAAGCTGTATTTTCCTAGCTTTGTTGTTGTCAGATTGACGTGTGTTCCTAACTAAGGGTTGTCGCTCTGTCTATTTGGCATCACATCAGCTTTGACTCCAAGCGAGCCGTCACAGCGTTGACCACTCTCCGTAAGCCCTTTGCTAACAAAACAATGACTCCTGCCGACTGGTAAATTTTCTTTCGTCCGTGTAAAGAGCAGCAGAGGCACGAGTGAGTGGAGTAAACCTAAATCCCCGTTCCTCATATAATTTGTTTGAAGGCTTTATGCATTTGAATGAATGATACATTGTGCTTGTATAAAATTAAACTAAAATGCATTATGATAGTCGTACTTCTAATTAAAAAAATGACCCGAAGCCAACAGTTTTAGGTCAGCGCATCATGGCGTACATGTACTCAACATTTAATTGAGATGCGCATCCTACACATTTGGTTTTTTTTTGTATAGCCTCTTATTGCTCGATTTCTTTAATATAAAATACTAGCTTTTGCCCGCGACTTCGTCCGCGTGAATATCGGTTATTTTTCATTTATTTCCATACCAAATTTCATGAAAATCGGTTCAGCCGTTTCATCGTGAAAGCGTAACAGACAGAGTTACTTTCACATTTATAATATTAGAAAGAAAGAAAGAAAAACCATTTATTCACGAGATAGTGACGCACATTACAAAATAGTTTGTGCTGTATAGGTATATTATATTAGTGGATACATTATTATATTGTAGAAAACAAATAAGTACTTAAAATAAAATAAAAAACTATAATACCGTCCGAGACAGAAAATATGCGTCACTGCCACGCGAAACGGCTGACACTCAGCATAAATGCCGTGGTCCGCGCACGAAGGCGCGAAGTCAAGGCGCTGGTTTTCAGCGTAAGCCTACGTGTCGCTGTCTCGGAAAAATAAATAGAACGTAATTTATTTATTGTTCCGAGGCACAGATCAATACACATTTACACACACTTGTCTGTGGACACAAAAAGACGCTGTATTCGGCACGGCGCCCACAAATAATATTTTAATAGTATTTAAATAATATGTAAAACAACAAAAACAAACATAAAAATAAAAAGACAATAGACAATAATTAACTATTAAAATTAAAAAGTGGCAACATTTCGCCGCGTCCTGACCCAAAGATAAAATAGACTAATACTAATAATAGACAGGAGAGAAGAGTTTGCACTTGCGTTGCGTAATGATTAGTATGGAAGTATGGATTATTATGGATTTATTTACGATCGAACAGCAAACTAAACAATCACAAATAATTACCCTTCTGCTATATACAATTTACGGCTTCTAACAGTGAAATTAGGCAGAATCAAAGCCGAAATTTAATATCAGATGTCACTACTCTAAACCCATTTTTAAATCTCCTCTTTAACCTTTTCACAAAAGCCAATGTGTTTGTGCCGTAGTACAGTTACAGACACACTCTTTGTACAATTAGTGACACATTTCAGACAGGCTGGCAGCGATACGCGTGCTCTCGGCGACTGTACTGTGAATTTATAGTGCAGGTCAGTTCATATTTTGAGTGCCATTTGTATTTATTTTTGGTTCAAGATTTGTTAGCATTTTTAAATAACCATTATAAAGTTTAGTAAATGGTCTTGTCCATACTTTTTTAGAATTGAGTTGTAGGTATTCTGTTCATCTAAAGTACTTACCTTTTTCAAAACTTCTACTAAAGTGTCTAATTTTTTTTAAATCAATGGAATTACTCCTTTACTTAAACTCATATAAACAACAAACATTTAAACTCATAAACACAAACAACCAGACCAGGAACATATCAATATATTTTTTCCTGCGGGAATCAAACCCGAGCCACTCAGCGTAGCTGCCAATCATTCGGCCACTCCGCCAACCGTGTCGTCAAAGTTTATACATTAAACTAGCGACCCGACCCGGCTTCGCATGGCCTATAGCCTTCCTCGTTAAATGGACTATCCAACACAAAAATATTTTTTCAATTCGAACCAGAAGATCCTGAGATTAGCGCGTTCAACCAAACAAACAAACACTCTTCAGCTTTATAATATTAGTTTAGATTTGCATTTTTTTTTAATAATTTTAATAGTAAGTTGGGTTTGTCGACCTTTAACTTCCAACAAAGGCGCCTCATATAGATATGTATACACCTTTCCAATTCCAATTTAAAAAAGAAATTATGCCAAAGAATTACATTAGAGAATTTTCACAAAAAAGGCACACTTTATCAAATTAAAATCTTAATATTACTTTTATGGCAATATGTAATATGTATTTTGAAAAGAATAGATATTGAATTTTTCGAGTCCAAAATTATGTTATTTTCTGACAGAATAACAGTAGATTAGATTAAAGACCAAGTATTGATATCATCAGTATCAAATAATATTATAGAAAAAGTTATTTCATTTCGCTAGCAACGTACCTAATCTCTGAACTTAGGAATTCCTTTGTTTCATCTTTTAATTAAAACTTTTATTCAACATCTACTGCATTTTTGATATTAAGTATACAGTTAAAAGATTACTTGAACATTGGATTTAAGGGACAAAGAGTCACAAAAGTTAAATTGTTATTAATTATTCACGAAAATTAAATCGTGCTGAGTATTTGCATATACAGTCGCGGGTTGAAAAGGTTAGGCACCGCTGGGGTTGTTCATTTAGACAACAGATTGACTGCTTTAACTGTCCTCGAATTTACACGAGCCACTGATTCTACACATATTCTTATTATTATGCAACAACAATAATTTCTTACAGTGGAAATAAGATATGGTATATTTTTTTTCATCCCACCATCTCGGAAAGAGTATTTTTAATCTTCAATATCTGAGTGGAAAAGCCGTTTTTATTCTCTAGAGGATAAAGTAAATTTATCTTCAATATCTGAGTGGAAAAGCCGTTTTTATTCTCTAGAGGATAAAGTAAATTGAATTTAGAACATAGTGTGCACTAAGTTTGTGAATTAAAAAAAAACATTAAACCTATTTACTGCTACCTCTATGGTGCCGAATATATCATACAACTTTTTTTTAATTTGTTAAAAACTCAGACTTTGTAAACGTTTTTTTTTTTGCATTTAGTCATTTCCTCGCTGAGGTGGAATGAAAAGTTACGTGTTGCACTCGAGTGCAAAGATTTTTCACCTCGTGCTCTTTTGATTCCCTCGCTAACGCTCAGGATTCTAATTTTGAATCACTCGCTGCGCTCGTGATTCAATTTTAGAATCCTTCGCTTGCTCGGTCATCAAAATTGAACACGCGGTTAAAAAGCAACTTTGCACTCTTGTATAACAAATAACTATTGTATGTACCTAACTACATTGTTACACCGTGTAGTGCCGGCCGCGAATAGCACTACCCGTGGGTGTCGTAGAAGGCGACAGAGGGATATTGACCAGAGGATGGGCAGCAGCGTCCTTCTGAGTACCATAACACCTACTGCGATTGCCAACATGCATCGACCAAGCATGGCGATTACGGCAGCACCCCCCGTCTTGTTACTTAGTAACTGGGTAAATAATAAATAAATAAAAGTTAAACAAAACTTCCTGCTGCTTGCATAGACAGAGATTTTTTTTCACACTGCAAATAGTCAACATTATTATTTCATGAAAAGGAGAATTTGAAATGGCGAGATAAGTGACGTGCGAAACAAACAATTGAAAACAATGTTTTCATTGTTTTGTTTGTTTTTGTTCATCTTTTCTTTACTTGTACAAGGTGTTGGGAAAAGGCTAAGCAAATGATGATGTATGATGTATAAAATTTTGTTGTTTTACACTCGCACAAAAATTTCCACTTGCCATGTTATCTCTTCATCACCTTTGGTTAACTGCTAATGAATGCCTGAAGCATCAAGTCCGCTTTTGCACACTTTGTTGAATAAAGTTTAAAGAAATATTTATACCTGAACAAACGTACAGACAAGTCTGTCCTTAAACTCTAAAAGAAAACCGTTGCAAGTTGAACTTAAAAAACTGTTAGTTAAGCAACGTCTGCCGAGCATTCGTCCTGTTAGAGAATTCAGCTTTTTCTTGTAATTTAATTCATCTACAAGTGTCGGAAGCAAGTGAGAGGTAAAAAGCGAACATCAAGCGTTTCCCACAAGTAAAGTCCTCGTGGTCTAAGTTAATTAACTTTCCTACTCTTTTAACTGAGAATGAATTTCTTTAAAACCATTTTCTGTAATAAAGTATAGGTTTTTTAGCTGTTGAGTATGTGTGAAGTGAGTTTTTTAACTTCAAACGAGAGGAGGTTCTTAATTTGACACACATGTATATACCCGATATTCGTCTTTATACCTATGTATTTCTAGGGTTCCGAGCCAAATGGCAAAAAACGGAACCCTTATAGATTCGTCATGTCTGTCTGTCTGTTCGTCCGTATGTCACAGCCAGTTTTTTCCGAAACTATAAGAACTATACTGTTGAAACTTGATAAGTAGGTGTATTCTGTGAACCGCATTAAGATTTTCACACAAAAATAGAAAAAAAAAACAATAATTATTGGGGGTTCCCCATTCTTAGAACTTTTTTTTTTTTCATCAAAGCCATACGTTTGGATAATACATACTACATATGGATAAGTCTTCAAAAATGACATTGAGGTTTCTATTATAATTTTTTTCTAAACTGAATAGTTTGCGCGAGGGACACTTCCAAAGTGGTAAAATGTGTACCCCCCCCCCCCCCCCCGTAACTTCTAAAATAAGAGAATGATAAAACTAAAAAAATATATATGATGTACATTACCATGTAAACTTCCACCGAAAATTGGTTTGAACGAGATCTAGTAAGTAGTTTTTTTTTAATACGTCATAAATCGTAAACCGCAATTTACCTTTCATTTAATCAACTCAAATATAACAATAAAAAAAACTTTTATATTATTATGTTACTTGCTGCTACGGAACCCTTCATGGGCGAGTCCGACTCGCACTTGGTCCCTTTTTTTATATTTAACTTGAAGATTCTTTTTTTAATGGACAGTGTAAACTCAAAGATCCCATATGAAAATATTCCACCTCCAAGGGTGGAATATTAAGGGACGACTCAATTTGTTTGGTGTTGGTGTTTCTTCATTAATTTGGATGATAAAAAGTAGGCACTAAAAAGCGAAAAAAGAAACTTATCCATTAATAAAGAAACGCTTTCCTTTAATTTCTAAGTTATTCATAAAAAATATTTTGTTTTATAAAAGTCAACTGCCTTCAAAAACTAGAAAATAAAAAAATAATAATATAGAAATAAATAATAACTAGAAATTAATAATAAATAAGTAAGTAGTTAGTAGTAAAGTTAATTTCATTTCGCAAGTCGGCGGTTTTGTTTCCGTTTGTTGTTTTGTATTGCCACCGACTTGCGAAATTAAGAGGAAATACCACGGGCTAGAGAATTGAAAATTAGGTATTTGTAAAATCTATTGCTGTCGCGCGATGTCCGAACACGAACCTCAGAGCGCGATAGAGACAACTGCAGCTTTGACCGAAAATACCTATTAAAAGTACACAAAATCAATGATTAGTAGTCCCCTGATTTCTTCTCCAAAACTTAACCGATTTAACTGCTTTTTTTAACCGACTTCAAAAAGGAGGAGGTTCTCAATTCGGATGTTTGTATTTTTTTTTTTTTTAGGTTTGTTCGCTCTTAACTCCGTCGTTTGCCAACCGATTTGAAAAATTCTTTTTTTGTTGGAAAGGTTATACTTCCCAAATGGTCCCACGAAAATTTTATCAAAATTGATACAGCCCTTTTTGAAAAAATCAACAAATTCCCTAATAATTTACTTGGACGACGTTTTAGTTTCTTCAATCGCCGTTTCTTAATGGATTTGGATGTTAGGAGAACACTAAAAAGCGAAAAAAAAAAAGTTTTTTCAAAAAAAAGAAAACCGCCTTCAAAAACTAAAAAGTGATAAATAACTTTAGCACAGAACACACATTACTTTAATTTCGGAAGTCGGTGGCAATACAAAACAACAAACATAAAGCCGCCGCCACCGACTTCCGAAATTAAAGTAATGTGTGTTCTGTGCTAAAGTTATTTATCACTTTTTAGTTTTTGAAGGCGGTTTTCTTTTTTTTGAAAAAACTTTTTATCATTAAAAAATAAAGAAAGGCTTTTGCCGTGTTCCTATGTTTTCTATTTTTTATATAATCAAGTCAAATTTGTTTTCTGAATGTTTGAACACAGCGGAAAATCATGCCAATTTTTTAGGTTTTTGAATATTCATATCTCTTTTAATAATAAATTTATGAGAAAAAGGAAAACATAGGGACATGCCAATAGTAGCCATGGATATTAAAAAAAAAAAATGATCTACTGGCATTATCCAGGGAGGAAACAGGGGACTAAGTTTGTATGGAAAAACGGCCGTTGTGTTTCGTCTTAAAGTTACTTTTTAGTTTTTGAAAGCGATTGTCTTTTTTGTAAAAAAAGTTTTCTTTTTGTGGGATCGTTTCATTATTTATGGACAAAAACTGGCCGGCATCCTGTTAAATCCATTCTTTTCTTTTTAGGTCCTATCTTGTCCTCAATAAACATTCAAGAAAATAAACTGACTTTTAAATTACCGATCAATGTTCAATTACTCATAAATATGAACAACTTAACTATACTATGAGACCCAATCAGAAATATGAAACAAAATAACATTTTGGTATGGAACAGGTTTTTTATTCAATTCACTTCAATTTCAAAAATGATTTTTCAAATTCTTACTTTTTTTTCTTTATACCTGATTTCGCGGGGATACCCCGTCTCAGGTAGACAAGGGTTCCGGACTCCTACCAGCTAAAACCTTCTCGGTGTTCCTCGACCGGCCTATGAACTTAAGTGATGCGGCCTAAGGTGGAGCACGCTTGAGATGAACCGATTTACTCGTGCTTTGGAGATACCCAGATTATGCTTATCGGACAACATGGAGGTGTGCAGTGAATTACACTGTCTGACGGTTCCCACTATAATCGGTGCTTTTTGTTAGAATATAATAAACTAGCTTTTGCCCGCGACTTCGTCCGCGTGAATATCGGTTATAGTGGATGCAGACAAAGTCGCGAATTAAAAAGTAGCCTATGTCCTTCCCCAGGGTTCAAAATATGTTCATACCAAATTTCATCAAAATCGGTTAAGCCGTTTCATCCTGAAAGCGTAACAGACAGAGTTACTTTCGCATTTATAATATTAGTATGGATATGTAAAAAGGTGTAAATAATTTTTAAACGCTATGCGAGTGGTACGTTGAAACTGTTGTATGATAGTGTGCCATTTTTGAAGTTCGAATCTTGTGTAGGATACTTATCTACACGTTTTTTTACTTCTACCCTCCTTCCGACTATGCCGGAAGGAGGGTAGGAAGGGAGGCATCATTAACTATGATTTTATAAGTATTTTGTTATCAAATCTGTTGATGTGTCTAAACTCTAACTTGATGCCTCAGACTGCATTTGTAAACACTGTCAACCTTTAAAACCAAAAAAATATTTAATTTTTTGACTTGTTTCTGTCTTTTTAGTTCCTTTTCGTAAGAGTAACTTTGAACGTAAATAATTTTTAACGTAGTTAGGTTTTTTTTCTATATGTTTTGTTTTTACTTGCAGCGTCATTGATTCTACCCTTTAAATTCCTACAGGCAATCCTATACTCAAAGTTGATTACATAAAGTATTAAACATGTAATGTTTATATTGACCAATCATGGACCCGGAAATAATACATTACATGTGCTTACGTTTAAGCTTTTTTAGTTTCAGTAAATAATGGTGATTCGAATCAATATTATTAGAAATTATACTAAAATGCATGTGAAACGACATGACCGCAGGAATCACTATAGTAATTACTTCCTTGATTAAATTCATCACTCTGTTACTGATACATTCTATTTAAAGATCGTTTACACGAGATAGGTTTCTCGCCTGTTAAGGTGCGAATTTTCATGGAAGTCTCGTCAGGTGTATATCGTTCTGTCATTTTTTTTTTAACAAAATGATGTTTTATTTATAAGTAACAAATATACCATATTTACAATGAAACGGCGAAAGTATAGTATCCTTGGTGATAATTTTATTTTCGAGTCATTTGGGGTTGAAACCCTCGGGTCGTGGGGTCTGAGTGCTCATCTCCTTTTTAAGGAAATTTCCAAAAGGTTAGTTGACTCTTCCCGTGATCCAAGAGCTGGTTTTTACTTTGGGCATTGCCATCCAACGTGGCAATGCAGTCAGTCTCTTGGGCACATTCCCAGATGACGGCGATGTGGAAGAATTTTTTGATGCCTTATTATATTAATTTATTTTTTGTTTAATAGTTATAGGTTTTTCTTTATAAATATTGTATATTTGTCATATTTTAATTTAGACATAATATAAAATTAATATTTTCTTTTTTTTTAACCTGTATTTGACGACTGCAGGGCTAAGATCTCTCTACTCTCTTTCCACTTCTCTCCATCCGTGGATATTTTGGGACCAGTCTTTTTCGAAGGGTTCTAGATCATCTCGTCATCTCTGCCTGGGCCTGCCGCGATGTCGTTTGCCATGTAATATTTATTTCAACATTATCATTTCAGCCGAAAGACGTCCACTGCTGGACATAGGCCTCCCCCAAGGGAGCGTTTTGTCATAATCGCCATCCTTGGCAGGCGGGTTGGCGATCGCAGTATGGTTGTTACAAATGCACAGAGAACGCTGCTGCCCATTCTCTGGTACGTCCCTTAGTAATATTTATTTATCAGATAATATTAACTTTGTTAGATAAACGAGACTAGTAAAGCGATTTTCTTAAAAACTTAAAATTATTTTCATACTCTTTGTTGTATCTTTGTAAACCTTACATTTTTTTTTGACTGCAGAAATGTTCCACAGCGTGGTATAATTCAGTTGTCTGTACTCTGGTACAACCATCTTCTTCTTTTTTTTTTTTCTATGAGCCTTAGTAGCCTGATAATAAAGAATTATTATTATTTGTTGATATATATTTTTATATCTCGGCCCTTATGTGCCGGTTTACAGGGTAACACGGGCCGAAGCCAAGTGCTACCCTAAAAATTCTAACCTATGTGGTAAATGATAATATGTGGTGTGGTGATGTGATGAGATTTTGCGTTGCATGTCTGTCACCGTGTATATGGGCGAATGACGATAGGTCTGTGTGTGTTCGTGTGGTGAATGATATTTGTGCGTCATTGTCGTTTTGCAAGAATTTTCGAACAATTCTTTCATTCTTCGTTTTGGTTCCGATTGTAATTGTTTGTTACTTTGATCTGTATCTAACTGTGGTGGTATCTGATTGTAAGTGTTTAAGTTACTGTGTGTTTGCAGTTCTTCGTTTACTTCTACTCTAATTCTCTCAAGTGTAGTGGCCGAAAGTAATCTTTTATGAACTATTGCCCTTCGTTGATCTCCGACTCTTTGTTTAGAGATATTCATTTGCGGAAATCTGGTAATGAGTTGTTGATGCAGTGATGTGAGATATGAATTAGTGTCCACTTCTAGATTAGTGATGATTAGATACGTACGCCAAATGAATTGGTTCATGTCTTCACTCCATTTTTTTTTCCGCGTATTGGTTGTGACCGTAGCGGATGAAGGGTTTTTTGGCAGTAATAGCCTCCAACACAACGTCTACTGACATTGCTGATATTGATGATGATGGCCGTGATGAGGGTGATAAATATGATGGAGGTGATGATGTTAATGATGAAAGATTGGACCTCGTAGAGGTTAATGATGAAACCGGTGATGTTACATCATCTGATGAAGGCATATTTGCCTGAATTTGTTTTTTAGATTTTGATCTTGTTATCATAATTATTCCCACGAGTAGGTAGGGACAAATAAAGTCAACCACAGCAGAGCCCTGCGTTCACTGTGGCAAGGGTGAATAAAACTGGAGGTCCCCTATTATCCAGAGTTGGCACACTAGTGACTAGGCCTCTCCCCTAGCCATGCAGCCCTCGGCGTGTGCGACCTTGGCTTGGATTGTATCTCTCTTAGTCTGGCTCCTCACCCTAGACCTATGTCGGCAAAGGAAACTCTACCGGCATAGATCTAAGGTTCATTGAAGCACGCGAGCCCCACCACGACGACAACGTAAAAAAAACGTAAAAAAAAAACATTTAACAAAATAGTCAACCGCCTTAAAAAATGTGATAAATAACTTAAGCACAGATGACCAGGGGTGTGATTCTGTAAGAACTCATTCTAAACTTCGAATCTGAATCCGCTGTGAGTTTCTTGATTGGCATTCTAAAAACTCGGTTGATAATTCGAATTTACACTAGCGCCACCCTTACAAGCGTGTCAGCGAGTTGAACTAAATTGTCAGGGAGATTTTGACAGATAAAGTATGAGATGACGTAAGAAGTGGCATTCTGTAAGGTAATTTCCCCGTCACTTCGACACTCACTTCGCACTCGAACCCGATTCAAAGTGTCAAATAAATCAAGGTCATTTTAAACCTTATGCGAAGTGAGAGTGAATAGCGATGTGAGATGCGAGTTGTTGTTTGAATTTTACAGAATCGACCTGCTGTCTCGGAAAACGGCGTCTTTTATTCTGTTTGTTGTTTCGTATTGCCTATGCGTTCTGTGTTTAAAAATGCCTGTATTACATTTTGACATTGATTGTCGCTGCAACTACAATTTCACAAGATGATAGGCAGTATGATATGTTTTTTTTGTTTACTCAATTACGCTTCAAATGAATGACGATGCGAATTTTACCTTTCGACAAGTAAATAATGTAAACAGCGTGTCTAATTTTAGCTCCTTTCGATATATTCGTCAGTTTAATGCGAGAACTACGTGTAAATGAGCCTTAGTAGATGATTAATAAACAATGAACTCAATCATTACATTAAACACTACATAATTAGAATTTAGATTATTTATCGAATTCGAATTAGCAGTGTGTCGCGTAAAGTTGACGTGAGGCTGATTTGAATTTGAAAATTAATTATTAATTTGTCGAATAGGATAGGGGTATATCTGCACTTGATATGTGCATGCAAACAATATTATTATGTTAGCGTAATCGATATATGAATGTTTCTGACTACCCATAACGACTGTCAAAGATACGTTCTAAAAACTGTGAATTATTTTCGAGCGCTATATCTACCTAACCTATTTTCATTTGTGTAGCCGTTGCATCGCTAAATGTTAAGAAATTAGATATAAGTAAGTTTTTTCCCACATAATATATCTGAATGCAATTCTTTTTGAAGTTATACTTCTTTAGGCGCGTTATGAAAAAATGATGAGAGTGAAATTTTACGATACGCGCATGCGCGCGCACAGCGTCACACAAAATTCTCACGGGAGTAATTGTAAACAACGCCATGAGAGACGCGATGAGAGATGGCGTTGTTTACAATTCAAATTGTGCTTATATACTTTTTTAATAATGCCAAAGAAGTATAACTTCTCACGCTCGTACATAAGTACACGCACCCATTTTTTATTAAACTTAATATTATAAAGAGGAAAGATTTGATTCTTCTTTCTTCTTTCTTTAGGGAAATTTCACACACGGCCATCTGACCCCAAACTGATTGACTGACTGATTGTTTGTTTGTTACGATTTAACTCAATAACTACTGCTTCAATTTCCAAATTTTTTCCACAAATCAAAAGGTACATTATCCCTGAGTAACATAGGCTATACTGCATTATTAAAAAACTAGCTTTTGCCCGCGACTTCGTCCGCGTATATGTCGGTTATCGCGGACGCAGACGAAGTCGAAGTCGAATAAAAAGTAGCCTATGTCCTTTGTTGGGGTTCACACTTACCCTGTACCAAATTTCACACAAATCGGTTCAGTAGTTTAGGCGTGAAGAAAAGACAGACAGACAGACAGAGTTACTTTCGCATTTATAATATTAGTTAGGATAGGGGCCCTTAAGAATATTCACGCGGACGAAGTCGCGGGCAAAGTGCTAATGGACAAATCCAATAACAGTTTGCCCTTCCTTGGAATCGAACCCACGATTCCACAATTAGCTGTCATTCTTGCGACCACGAGACTAAGGCTGCATTTCCACCAAAGATGTACGAGGATGTGTAGCGAGAGATGTGTGTGAAACTAACCAATTAGACCTCTGCCTCGAATCTTGCGGGCAGCGGGACGGCAGCGGCGGCGGCGTGGTAGCGGGGCGAGCAACGCAGACCCGTTCTCGAAACGAGCGGGCAGATCGCGCGGCACTATAGCGGCGTAGTGCTGTGTTCGTGGTTGTGTCATCGAGATATTTGTTTTTATTCGCGAACGAAATGTTTGAACAACAGCGACAAATTTTTTTTGATTCAAATTTATTCCCTAACGCTAAAAATAAATTGCACAACACTGCAATGCAGACGCGCGGGCGGTCACCGCTTGACTGGAGTGCACCGCTCGTTTCCCGCCCCCGCGCCGCTGTTTTCGAGGGCCGGTCCATTTGATTTTACGCATTAGGTCCTGCCGCTGCCGCGCCGCCGCCGCCGCCGCCCCGCTTCTCGCAAGATTCGAGGCAGCGGCCTTAGAGCGCTAGCTTAGTACAAGTATTGACAATGAAGCGGTATCATTGGTCATTCTTAAACACATTCCTCGCTACGCATCTTCGCACATCTCTAATGAAAACGCAGCTCAATGCAGCCTAACGCAGCTGTTTTACTTTTTAAAACATCTCTTCGGTTTCATAATTCGTGTTTTACACTTACAGATCCACATACGCATTTCCATCTACCTCTTGGTTTAATATTTACTCGTTGTCACATTACGGCATTTTGTCCCCAAATATAATGTAACACAACGCCAAATGAGCTCATATTTTGCGAAGTCTCGCGAATCTAAGTCGTATTTTAGATTACAGCCTTATGTGCGTACAATGCTGGTACCTACGTTTGTAATAATATAAATCGAGCCCTCCGTATCACGCCGTATATAAAGTAGAAGATAATTTAGGATTTATAAATTAGGTTGAATTATTATTGTTTGTGTGTACATACAATCACGTAGGTATTCACGTAAAACAAACGGACTTGTCCACGACGCTTGGCAGAGACCTATTTAAACCTGGCAGTGCATGCCTTTCGATTGAAATTACGCTATTATAACAATCACTAAGAAAATAGTTAAAGTATCCAATGTGTAACTAATAATAATCTTAATATACACCGGACGTAGTCGCGGGCAGAAGATAGTTATCAATAACTTACTGTCTTCAAATTACACTCCACTTCGCATCTTGATACCTATAAAAGAAGAATCCCAATAAATATCCTTTATGGAGCTCAGCTATAAATGGCTGTCAGGGAAAAATATAAATAAACAAGTGAGACAAGCAAGTGCTTGCAAAAACAATGCAAACAACTTTGCATTTTTCGCATCGATTGCACTTAGCTCGTTGTTGAGATCGCGAGGCATCTGAGAAAATAAAAGAATTGCTCTATTCTTAGCTTTTGTCTATTGAGGCATAAGCAGACGATCTATGTACTGAATAAAAGTTTCTTCAGATAGGGAGGTAAGCAGTTGATGACGGTGTTTGTAGGTGTTGATTCATATATTTTGTAAACTTTTTGTGTAATCATCCATCATCATCTTCATCATCATCATCATTTCAGCCTAAAGATGGCCACTGCTGGACATAGGCCTCCAAGGGGGGATTTTGCCGTAATCGCCACGCTTGGCAGGCGGATTGGCGATCGCAGTACGGTTGTTACAAAGGCACAGAGAACGCTGCTGCCCATTCTCTGGTACGTCTCTTAGTCGCCTCTTACGACACCCACGGCAAGATATGGGATGGTGCTATTCTTTACGTCCGACACCACACGTACTGCATCATCATCTTATCAGCTCGTAATTAGATTATCGATGACCATTATAAAATACGGTCACATGAAAATGGTTTTGATTGATAGATACTCAGATTATGAAACAAAAGGCAGATAGACGCGGAACACTGAGAATGAAGCCAAAAAACCAAATACAAATTCAAAAGCGAATATCTTCAATCTCATGATTGTATTCGCTTTTGAATTTCTATTTGCATTTTTATTTCGTTTTTTTTTTTTAACGATGCGTCGCGTTGTTTCGTGCTATACTGACTCGTGTCAGTACAGCACGAAGCGCGTTGTAGATATTCGCTTTTGAATTTAAATTTGCTTTTTTGGCTTCACTCTCAGTGTTCCGCGCGCGTGTGCCTTTTGTTTCATAATCTGAGTATCTATCAATCAAAACAATTTTCATGTGACCGTATTTTATAATGGTCATCGATAATCTAATTACGAGCTGATAAGATGATGATGCAGTACGTGTGGTGTCGGACGTAAAGAATAGCACCATCCCATATTTTCGTTTCATAATTTTTTTTTTATATTGTTATAGGTTTGCGTTTGGCCGCAACTCACCTGATCTTAAGTGATGATGCGGCCTAAGGTGGAGCACGCTTGCCTAGGACAAACATTCATAACCTGAGGTTAGATACAACACCTAGATGTCAACATACAAACTATGCATCTGCGAAATGCAGGCAAATGACGACAACGCCTGAAAGCCAATTATACTAATTAAAAACGTTTAATATCTTGTCGCAATCACATCTCAGTGACAATCAATGTCAAAATCTTTTAAAAAATGTATGTAAATTGAGGCATTTTTGACAGATCGACTGAGATTTGAATGCGAACATTGCTTAAAGTAAGTAGTGGTTGGCGGGACGTGGAGTGGGGATCTAGGAGGATATTAGACAATACTCCTCTGGCTAGACTGACTTTATCGAAGAAGGCCTTGAACATCGCCACACCGTTGACAGCCTATAGGTCTTTTATCGGGTACATTTCGGAGAGTGTGCTTTGGAATTGCACAACTTAATACCCCCATCCCATTCTATCATCGGACGAGCAGAGATACGGTGAAGCGTCACCGCTTAATGGTTGCAGTTCCACAGTATTGAACCAAGCGTTTTGCTTCCACATTTATTGTGCGAACTGCTAGACTGTAGAATTCCTTGCCCGCCTTTCTGTTACCCAATTAGTAGTGAACCGGTTCATCCAAGACATGCGTGGTCCACCTTAGGCCGCATCATCACTTAAGGGTGTTGTGTATGGTGGGCTACTGCCCGACTGCTGTTGTCGGGATCTATATGCTAATGTCGCGGAGAAGTTTAATACGGCGATGAAGGAAATGTCAGTTGTAGGTAGTTCACATGTGGTGTAATTTTTGTCGCCACATACTCTTGAATGTTCCTTTTCTCCATCCGAGTGCCGATAGTAGGCGATACAGCTGTCTGAACAGGCTTGAGCAAGCCAGAAAAGGACGGCCATATACTTTCATAAATCATACCTACTAATAAGTATATCGCAGCGATTACAATCGATCGTCTGAACACCCACTTATCCTTTAAAGTTTTTTCAAAACTACCCACCGGAAGCTTTCAGTGAATAAAGCCATTAACTGAAGCGATCCAGTTATAAATAGTTTTATGTTAAGTTGATTTATTTTCCAGCAATTTGACGTGTTTGAATATTTATTGAGTGATATTTGCTTTTTGTTTGCACTTTATTTTAATTTGTTTGGCCACAGTTTCTACTTTAGAGAAATAATTTGATTTTTGATTGAGTTTAGAGCTCTCTGAAATAGTGGAATTTTGTTGTGTTGTGAAATATTGTCTAGTAAGATTTATTTAATATACACGACGGTGGACCAATTACAATATTTAAAGACACAATACTTAAAATACAAAAAAGAAAAAAATAAATAAATAAATAACTGCACTTGCACCTGCAGCGTCAGCTGCAGTGCTGACGTTTTTAGTCGAACACAAGTCATTTAATTCGGTTTCCTTCTTCAATTTATAGAAACCTTCTCCTCACACCATGTCCTTCTTCTCGTAACGCATGTACCTAAGGGTATACAACTGGTACCGTACAGCTTATCGTCCCATAAGTTTTACAGTACTCAAGACGGGTCTTTAGACCAGCAAGGGTCACTGTTGAACATCATTTACCAGAAACAGTAATTTAATTTACTTGCAATTTCTAAAAGAAGTTTCGTTAGGAAAAATTGGCATGAAACGGGATTCCAGAATTGTACCCCTAGGCCCAAGGGGCGACAGAAGGTCATTGAATGGAACGTTGGCACTTTAGTCTCGTCATAATTTCTTAACATAACCGCATAATGATTGGATTGTGCAAATACACATCTGGTAGTATTGCAGTTTAACAAACAAGGACATAATTATTGAGTTCTTGCAAGCCTTAATATAATAATAAATAGATAAAAAATAATACCAGCCTATAATTGTCCCACTGCAGGGCAAAGGCCTCTTCTCATACAGAGAAGGCACGAGCATTGATCACCACGTGCGCTCAAAGCGGATTGGCAATTTCAGACTTATATTAACTACTAGCTTCTGCCCGCGGCTTCGCCCGCGTAAAAATGAACGATTATCCCAAGGGAACACATTATCGGGATAAAAAGTATCCTATGTGTTAATCCAGGAAATGATCTAACTGTGTGCTAATTTTCATGCAAATCTGTTCAACGGTTTACGCGTGATTGAGTAACAAACATCCAAACATCTTCACAAACTTTCACATTTATAATGTTAGTAGGAAAAAAGTATCCTATGTGTTAATCCAGGAAATGATCTAACTGTGTGCTAATTTTCATGCAAATCTGTTCAACGGTTTACGCGTGATTGAGTAACAAACATCCAAACATCTTCACAAACTTTCACATTTATAATATTAGTAGGATAAGTCCAGTCCAGGTTTCCTCACGATGTTTTTCCTTCACCGATGTCATTGATGTCCAAGATAAATTTAGAAAGTACATATGAAATTAAAAAAGTCACATTGGTATTGCTCGTGCCCGGTTGTGAACTCACAACCTCGTGCATGAGAGGCCCTAACCCATTGGTTAAGGCCCACCTGCCCGCCTGCGCCCGTTGGCCATCACGACATTAATACATTCTGTCAAGAAAGTACCGAGAATGAATCATTTAAAAAGCTCATTTAAAGGGTTAGTCTAAATTCTTTTTGATGCTAAGTTGGCACAAGTTACTCATGCGAAGTTCGATCGTCACTGGTCATTCTTTTTGTTCACAGTGCGCCATTTTGTCAGTTCATGTAAACTGTGTTTTGCGATTTTTACTATAGTTAAAATATCGAACAAATAATTCGTCTTAAATATTGCATTGCAAATAGAATTTCGTGTGCAGAAGTACTGAAAATGTTACATGAAGCTTTCAGTGAATCGACTTTATCAAAAACACGGGCGTATGAGTGGTATAAATGTGGTCGAGATGTGGTGTAAGATTTGCCTCGTTCTGGTCGGCCATCAACGTCTTTCAGTGAACTTACATCGCTATAATAAAGGAAAAGGTGACTAAAAATCCTCGTTTTAGTCTGGGAGAGATAGCTGCTGAAATTTCTTTATCTCAAGAATCAATTCGTACCGTTTTATTCGATTGTTTTGGCATGAAATGAGTTGCCACTCGGGTAGAACCTACATAAGACTTGTTTTTTATTGAATAATGCCTGGTACTTTTTTGACACAGTAGTATAAATTATAATTAAAATCTATTTTACGAAGACAAGGATTACCTGTCAGAAATAAACATTAAACTACCTCCACGTGCCGTTTTCCTCTTTTAATAGATTTTAATACGGTATTTTGTGTGTATTTAATCTGCTTTCCATACCACGTTTCCGAGCAATCATTTCTCTCTAATTTTAGATGTCTAAGTGTCATGTACTTAATTGTTAGGACTATTTACATTATGCTATCAAAGTATTCGTATTTTTATTGCGGTTGCCTATGCATTTGCATGAAATTTTAAGACCTAATATAACTTAGCATACTTTTGTTTCTCCTAATTATATTTTCGCCTAACAGCATACGCATATTTTTTTAAGCATAATTTCTCTAATCGTAATAATAATTAAGCATAACATTCTAAAGCATAAATTTATTTACATAATGATGTTAATAGTTATTTGTTATACAAGAGTGCAAAGTTGCTTTTTAACCGCGTGTTCAATTTTGATGACCGAGCAAGCGAAGGATTCTAAAATTGAATCACGAGCGCAGCGAGTGATTCAAAATTAGAATCCTGAGCGTTAGCGAGGGAATCAAAAGAGCACGAGGTGAAAAATCTTTGCACTCGAGTGCAACACGTAACTTTTTATTCCACATCAGCGAGGAAATGACTAAATGCAAAAAAAAAACGTTTACAAAGTCTGAGTTTTTAACAAATTAAAAAAAAGTTGTATGATATATTCGGCACCATAGTACCACCTATTTACTGCTACCTAGCAGTAAATAGGTTTAATGTTTTTTTTAATTCACAAACTTAGTGCACACGATGTTCTAAATTCAATTTACTTTATCCTCTAGAGAATAAAAACGGCTTTTCCACTCAGATATTGAAGATAAATTTACTTTATCCTCTAGAGAATAAAAACGGCTTTTCCACTCAGATATTGAAGATTAAAAATACTCTTTCCGAGATGGTGGGATGAAAAACATATTTTTACCATGCAGGGCAGATTAGACTACCTGGAGTCGGTTCCTATCATTAACTTTTGTAGCACAACATGTTGACTTTTTAAGACAAAACTTTAGCGTGACACAATAGATTTGCACAGTAATATTATGCGAAATAAATTTAAGCCAAAAAAAATTGCCGTCAAGGTAATTATGCCAACATAAACTGAATGCCAAATAAAGAATATGACAATGTATTATTATGGCAAAACAAATTATGCCAAAACGTTTATGCCAGGGTATATTAGGAAAAAGAATATTATGCAAAAAGAAGGGATTCCTTTGATTGCTACACTACACTCAAAATATGAATACTTCAAAGTAATTTTATGCACCGCAGGCAAGAGTCAAACAAACTGCATAGCCTTTCCCCAAGTATGTTTTGGTCGGCTTCCAGTCTAAGCGGATGCAGTGTTTTACATCGAGCGACTGCCCATCTGGCTTGCACAACCCAGTCACTGAGCAACACAATACCCCTTGGTAAGACTGGTTTTCAGTCTTTCGGGTTTCTGAATACCCATAACGACTGTCAAAGATCTACGAATGACAGTCAGGAACAACTGCTTTTGCACCCATCCACGGACCGACCGCGGCAAACGCCGCTTAACCATGACTGATCTATTCGTACTGTTTCTACTTAGCCATGAGCCCCTTAAATGCACAAGAAGTCTGTCTGTATTCCTTTTTAAACTAGCGTAACAAACGCATGCAACACAAATCGGTACAACACTACTGTTCACGCATGGCGTGTCAAGTGTTGTACTAGTGTTGTGTTTGGCTGACGCGCCACGCGTGACATCCTAATGTCTGTGTAACATTGGACAGGCATGTTTGTGTTTTTGTCCGCACTCGCATAGAATCACCCTTTATTTTAGGTACTTGATGTGTTAGGCTTATATCACACGTGTTAGGTAATTTTAAAGCCGTGTGGTGCCGAATCGCATCACGCCATTTATACCCGTGGGTGTCGTTGAAGGCGACAGAGGGATATTGACCAGTGGATGGGCAGAAACATCCTTCAGAGTACCATAACACCGACCGCGATCGCCAACATGCATCGTCCAAGGAGGTCCACCCCTTGAGGGAGACCTATGCTCAGCAGTGGGCTTTTAAATGTTGACATGATGATGATGAGTTATTTTAAAACTAGCAGAGGTATTTTGTAAGAATCTCTTTTGGTGATTTTAGATAAAGTGAGTTGCCATCCAATCCGCAGCAGCAGCCCAAAGCAGCCACGATCAACTGCTTCAAGCTGCGACTGCACAGTGAACTATAGTCTTCTATTTACATACATACATGGAACCGCTTGAGCAGTAGCGACTGCTCCAGGTGGTCAGTAGGATGGTGAAATTTCATCGTGTAGTCAAGCAGTTGCCAAGCACACACTATTTTGGGGGGGGGGGGGGGGAGGGCGAGTCACCCGGGTCCGTAGGAAAATCTAGTCCCTACACGTGGTCCCTGGGTGGTGCTAATCAGGTGACGCTAACTGGTGGTAGGTTTCGGCCGTTGGCTTGCGACCACCCACTGGGCAAAGATATACCGCCAAGTGGGGTAGCCGCGTTCCGGTACGATGCTCAGTGTAGCCAATTCAGAGGAGTTGGGTCCAAATAGTTGTTCCAATGCAGGCAGGCCGACCAGGCTCGCGTTCATATGGGCGTATCGGGAGACTAGTCGCGGAGGGTAGCGGGATCCGAGGCACGGTGCGCCGCTGGCCGACCGCAGGTAGTTGGGGGCCCAAGTAGTGGGCCAGTCACACATGAAAGGCTGCCCCGCCAACTGTCGAAAATTCCCAGAATGCACCATCGTGCTGACATTCCCGGGGGGGGCTCGGGCGTCCCCCGGGAATCGACGAACTGAAGCGACGATCGACGAACGATGTTTTCGGCGAACAGTTCTATCGGCGATAGATTTATTCGTGAAACCAACCGTCGACTAAGAGTGATTTCGGCGAACCGTACCATCGGCGAAGGGTGATTCGCTATACCGTTGAGAGCTCGCATACAGACAACGGGAGCAACTTTGTTTTATACTATGAAAAGAATATTTACCATAAAATTAGATTTTTAGTTGTTATGAAATCAATAAATAACTAGAAAATGACGTCATAATTATAAATTGTCATACAAAATCTAAAGGGCATTGCGTTTTGACAACTTATAAAGTATGTCAATTGATTGGTGGTGTGATCTAATAACGACTGTCGGGCGAAAAATGCGAAGGCTCCAAACTTCCGTATGCACCTAAGCGGTACAAACGACATTCGAGAGGAGGCAGAGAGAGAGAATATGGATTTTCGACAATTTCATACAAATTCTGTTTCAGTTTTAGTTCTCACAATATAATACCTACTCAATGACAGCATCAGAGCATAATCGATTAGTTAAGGTCAAGCCAATTTAGCAGGACGCATGACTGCGTGGTAACCACCCCTTTAATCTGAAGACGGCTCACTGGACTTGAAACTAGAGTAGTTAATTAGTATGAGATACTTGGACATACAGACAGACTAGTAGTAATTATAGTGACAACACATGCAAGCACAACAGTAATCTTAATGTATTTAATTTGCACCTTACTGCTATTTCTTTAGTATATCAACGTCATCATCAGCTGGAAGAGGTCCACTGTTGGACAACGGATTCCCCCAAAGGGGAGGGGGTTGCCATAATCCCCACGCTTCGCAGGGACTTGGGGATCGCAGTGAGGTTGTTACAAGTACACGGAAGCCGCTGTTTCCCGACTTCTGGATTTTCTCTTAGACGCCTTGTACGACACCTTCGGGATGAGATGGGTGGGTGCTATTCTGGCCCGGACACCGGTTTCAGTATATATTTTGTTTTAAAGTTGCCCACACAGATCACTTTTCTGTATCGTGGGAGCCATTAACAAATATACAACAAACAGACCCGGAACAACTATCTGTAGACCATACATACACAGGGGCATAGCTACCGTATCATTAAGGGCCTATTAAACGACTTTCACAGATTTTAAAGTGACAGTCACGTCAAAATGTGCATGTGTCACACAAAATCTACCAAGCATAATTAAACGAAACGTACACCATCTTACAGACAATTTTATTATCTATCTTTTAGTATACGCCTTTTTTTGAATTTTGAAAGAATACTACTTTTATTTAATTTTTTCGACTAAACTTTGAGAGTTTTGGACGCAGAACTGATGCAGAACGGACGCAGTCTGCGTCCAAAACTCTCTAAATTTAGTCGAAAAAATTAAATGAAAGTAGTATTCTTTCAAAATTAAGAAAAAGGCGTATACTAAAAGATAGATAATAAAATTGTCTGTAAGATAGTGTAAGTTTCGTTTAATTATACCTGGTAGATTTTGTGTGATTGTCAATGTTTGGTCCGCGTCAGACACAAGTTCACGAGTTAATGAAACTATTTAATATGAACTTAATCAAAAATATTCACTTTCTATATGATTAAGAGAATGTTCTAGTTTAACATATATTTTTTTCAGATCATTTACACTGCACATTTTGACGTGATTGTCAGTTTAAAATCTGTAAAAGTCGTTTAATAGCCCCTTAATACGAGGCCACCGGCCTTTAGAGGCCCCAAGTGTATACGCAACTTTAAGTCTGAAATCACCAATTCAATTAACCGATAAAATACATGCGCCTAATAAAAAAAATAGTAGGAGTTGAGTTAGCTGTGAAATCTTTTATGTTAGGGTGTTACCAGACCAATCGATCGATCGTCGATCAACGGCATCAATCGATGGTAGAATGGATTAGTCGACATCGATCGATAGTTTCTACCAGACCAATCGATCGATCGTCCATCGACGGCATCGATCGATGGTAGAATTTATTAGTCGACGTCGATTGAGCTGCTTGATTATTATTACTGATGGATTATAGCTGGGGTTAATCGATCAACGTCGACCGATGTCATCGACGGGCAATTGACCGATTGGTTAGAGGAACGGTATCCGTCGATCAGCCAAAGCTACCACACTAATCGATCAACGTCGATCGATGTCGATTGATGGCATCGATCTATGATCGATCGATTGGTGTAGTAACACCCTTATACTTAATCGGAGATAAAGTTCTTATTCTTTTCTGTTGAGAGATGATAATGAAAAACATCGTAGCGAAACTGGACTCTCAATTTGCTAATCCGTCTTTTAATGCTCGTACAGTCAGCAACAAAAGTCGATTAACACTTCAGATTTTTAAATCATTATTATTCAGCACAATATTAAAGGAAATGCGGAATGTATTAAAACTAATATAAAGTAAACTCTTGGCAACGATCTAAAATACTGAAAAGTATAAAATCGTTTTATTTTATCATATTTAGACGATATGAAAATTTAACAGTGTTAAACTACTTATGTTGCTGACCGTACCTTCTCTCACTCTAAATTTAACATAGTTTGACCCATTTTATGAACATTTTTTTTTGTAACACGTCCTTCATTTAATTTATTATTGTGATATGTCTAGTTTTATAAATTCTCATGTATTGTAATTCTTGTGAGAATTAAATGATCTCAAACCTCCATATTTCTACTTCAGTTAACCTATTGTATCTACTAAGGACTTAGTTAGTTAGTTTGTCGGGGCCTTTTCCGCACTTAGCCACTCGATTGGGCCATTGTACGTGAAATCTGTCTCTTCTTTTATTCCAGCCATCCTAGTTCCTCCCAGAAGCCGAGCAGCCTTTTCAGGTTGCTGCAGACTTCCGATAGTGATACTGGAGACTGGAGAATCTGTGCCCGTTGATCCGCCACGCTCCTGCACTCCATGAGCACGTGCTGTGGCGTTTCTTCCGCCTCCATGCAGCCTCTGCACAGAGGGCTATCTGTCACACCTATGGTGCACAGGTGTTTGTTTAGGGGACAGTGTCCGGTTATCGTACCTAGTACTTTACGGATTTGGTCCCTGTTTAGTCTTGTGAGGTTGCGGGCAAGCTTCTTCGAAGCTACCGGAACAGCATTCTTTGTTTGCCTGCATCCTGCGCTGTTTCTCCATTCTGTTTGGTGGTTAGCTTCTGTTGTAAGGCGCAGCCATGCTCTGATTTGTGCCAGGGGTATAGGCAGTAGTGGTTCCGGGCCGTATACCGCCGTCCTTGAACCCCTTTTGGCCAGTTCATCGGCTGCATCATTACCCAGTGAGTTACTGTGTCCTTTAATCCATTGCAGAGTCACCCTGTTTGTGTTTGCAATGGACTGCAGTGTATTATGACACTCCAGTATTAGGACAGAGGTTATAGTGTTGCTTTGTAGAGCTTGAAGTACGGATGCACTGTCTGAGACAATTTTAATATTATGTCCTCTGACATCTCTGGCTGCAACCGCTTGTGCTGCTTTGGTTATACCTATACATTCTGCTTGAAAGATAGTGTTAAGTTTATCTAGGGTGGTTGAGATTTTAATATTTAGGTCGTTCGAGAAGACACCTGCCCCAGTACCCTGTGTGGTTTTGGAGCCATCTGTGTATATCCTAACTTCATCGATACCAGAGTTATCTTCCATTTCTGCTGTAAGTTGGATATTGTATCTTCGATCGAAAACATGATGACACAATGTTCTGTCCGTGGGCGCCTCAAGGAGTGGTATTTCCTTCAGGATTCCATTCAGTACAGTTGAGTGTGGTGTTTCTATGTTTAGCTTCTACTAAGGACTTAATCTGACGCGCTCGAGTTTTTCTGATGATCGATTTTTTTTAATAATCTGATCGGCTGTCTTGGACATTCGACGCTACATAAAAGGCTCGGGTATGGTGGGAGCACTTCAAAAGTCACAAGGCTGCCCCCCATATGTTATTCTGCCGCGCTCGAGTAAATCCAAAAATTCCCACTACGGCTCCCCTACTATAAAGACAGGTGTACTAATATGAAGCTAAATATATTCATCTACCAAAGCACTTTAAACAGCGCTTTTTTAACAAATTAAAGCAACTTTTCTCACCTCACAGCACAAGCCAGTATCTCGCGAATTCGCTGCTCGTTCCCAAATTAACATATGCACATAATTTGCGATATTACTGTGTAAGTGGCGGATGGTAATATTGAGCAATAAATAACAACTAACGGGGCTACGTCGGGGTTACCAACACTTGAAGTTATGGGAGTAAGTTAAAGATTTAGGTTAGCTTTTGTTACTGGTGTCTATTGTAGATTAGAATGTAACGAGAAAATTAGAGAAATGTGAAGAGGTGCTCGTGGCTAAATAAACGCCGTACGGTTTGAACGGTCATGGCTAAGCTATGCTTGCCGCGGTCGGCATGTGGATGGGCTAAGCAGATGGACTTTTATACAGAGTTTAAACGACATCCCGATGCAGACATAAACTGTGAATTTAGTTCACGTTTATTTTGAAACCCCTCACCTGAAATTTCTCGGGGTGCGTTAACAAACATGTAATATACATAATTTAAACTCACATACACATCCAGACCCCGAACAACTAGTATCTAAGCCATACGAATATTTGTTCCGAGTGGGAATCGACCCCGCGACACGCAGCGCAGCAGCTTATCACACAACCGTGTCGTCAAAATTCCCAAAAGATGAAATTTTTCGTCGATTATTAAAAAAGAAAAATTGCTCTTCCATACAAAAGTACAACACTTACACAGTCAAATATTATGGGACAATTATTCTTTTTTCAAACTATTGACAGAATTAATGATAATATCCCTTCTAACACCTTCCATTTTATTACAAGTCTTCAGTAAAGTCCGTAGGCTCGTAGCACGTAGCATCAATGTCTACGAATCGACCGCGTAGCGCGTACCTAGCCAAACAGTAATTTGCTACGAAGCAGCTACGAACATCTAGTTCACATTTCAATAAAGATGTAAAAGCTACACAGTAAATGAGATTTTTAATTTTATTAAAAAAAAGAGTATCTACTCAAACTTTCACACTGAAAACAAATTTAAATTAACATTTCCTGCAATTTATACTGCAACTCTCAACTTCGCGGGGAAATTGTGTGTTCTGGCAACACTGTTCATGTTTATTGCTGCAAACGTTACGCGCTTGGTGTTGTCCCAAATTAGAACATATTGTGATCTACCCACTTACATATGAATACGGTTCTGTTAATACATAAGGCTGTTGCTGCACATAATTATTGAATTATTATTTTCACTACATTTTAGATCACAGGAAATATTGTGTTTTGTAGTACTTTACCTAGAATATTACTTACCCTGCCGGTACGCTTGCCGCGGTCGGTTTGTGGATGGGTGACCACCCATTTTACACCGAGACCACTCCGTACCTCGGAAAGCGCGTAAAGCCATTGGTCCCGGCTGTCATTCCTTGGTCTTTGACAGTCGTTATGTGTAGTCAGAAGCCGGAAAGTCTGACCAAGGGTTATAGTGTTACCCAGTAACTGTGTTGTGTAGCATCCGGTTAGAGTGGAAGCCGGCCCCAACATAGTTTCTGGCGCAATTGAGTCTAAGGTGAATAAGGAGGTTATTGACCCCTTCGTCTGTCCAGAAGCCAAATATTGTTCGCTTTTCATTGTTTAACTATTGTGTGTCCTAATCGACAGTTGAGCTCATAGAGCAAATGTGCGAAAGGACTAATGCTCTAATTTTATTTGAAAACAATCTGGTTAGTGTAAAAGAACACCGAAACAGTTTACAAAAAAAAGAATAATAATAATTCTCCCTACTGTAAACGGCAGCCAATTTCAATGGGGACAAGCCAAGTACCCAGTCCGATGGGACGGCAATCCGTCACGACCGGAGTAAGATCAGGCTCACGACCAACGCCTTAACGTGGTTTCCGATGCACGGGGGTGTTACACCGCCAACTTCTAAACTCCAGGCTGCTATTAAGAAATTAGTTATTAATTAAGAATTTATTATTATTGAAAAAACGCAATAACATTTGGCCCGTCCTGGGAATCAAACCCAGAACCCCTTTGTGTATTTTGCAACAACGTGAACTCCAAGGCAGTCAAAATAAAAATACCAGCCTATTATTAATCAATTGCAAGGTAAAGACCTCTTCTCATATAGAGAAGGCACGAGCATTGACCACCTTGCTTGCTTAAGGCAGATTGGCAATTACAGGCTTATATTAATTATAAGTCCAGATTTCCTCACGATATTTTCCTTCACCAATGGCTGTAATTTCCAAGATAAAGTTCGAAAGCAGGTAACATGTGAATTTTAAAAGTCATGCGTCATGCATCAGTGCTTGGGCTTACCATTGAACGCCATGCGTCACCGGTGACCGACGCTAATGGAGGTTTTACCTTCAATATTTTTGACCCGGCAGTGAATGACTTAACCACAGGACTATCACGACATATTACAAAACAATCTAATAACAATATTTACAAGAAAACCCCTGTGTAAAAGACACCTAAAACAGCTTACAAGTTGCTTCATTATTCTCAGATCCCCCAACATTATCAATTTTAAACTGAAGAGTACCTCGAACAATCGCTAACGCCGCCCCAACTTAGGCACTTCATACTTCTTGATCAGTTTCAACCCAATTCCGGCCAAGATGGAGGCGTGTTCGTTAAAAAACGATAAATAACTCGGTAAACATTCAAGTTTTTGGGGTTCCATTGGACAATAGGGAACCTTTATAATGTTGTTATAGTGTATTAAATATCTCTCGAATGGTTCGTCGATGCGAATGTTTGTTGAAGAAATATGTCTCTTTATATTACTTCTTTCCAACTCCTAAACCAATTCTTTCATGTAATTTACTCAAAATAAATGTTTAATTTCAAATTAACACTTTTTAACGTCCTTCATGTCCTTTACCTGATCAATCAGGGTTCGGTGGAGCATGTCGTCTTCTTCCATACATTTCTATTAACCTAATCTTAGTTTACGACTTTTTTTGGGTATAATATTCATGTTTTAAAATACAAATAGTTCTAGCCGAATTTAAAGTTAGTTAGTTAGTTAGGTTAGTTAGGCTATTATAGTTTGGCACGCAAAACCTACTACATATTTAAGAACGAATCTCAAGATATTTAATAGAAACTTTCAAGTCATTGAAACGATTGTAATTTAACTTGATTCGTTTGCACAAGGCATATTAGTCCAAAGAGTCAGCTGAAAATTTATTTTCAAAGAGCAGCTAATGTAAAGCTGTTTAAAGTTTCCCATAGAAAAGTTAAAATCGGTTCATTAATTTCCTTGATTTTATATATTCATATTTTTTATGGAAGTGTGGATGGAACAATAGTCTATGCTTTTTTCTCTCTATTTTTTCTCGTCTATGATAGCGTATGCAATACGTTTGCAATATCTGTAAATAATTACGTTAACACTATGTATCAATGAACATAACTTAACTGTCATTTCTTAACTTGTAAAACTTAGTACATACTATATTATAGTGGTTTCTATGCAAAGTACATCGTATTCACGTGTAATTATATAATTATTGTACTGTCACAAAATTTTGTGAAATATTTACTTAAAAAGAGTAAAAATAGAATTTCCTGTCCAATCTTCTCCATACAAAACCTTTTGGAATCAGATAAAAATGTTCGTATGGTGTTTAAAAGTGCCTTTTAATGATCTATATGGTTGAAGTTCCACGATCTCGAACCAAGCGCTTTGACTCCACATTTATTGTGCGAACTGCCAGACTGTGGAATTCGCTGCCCGCCTCTCTGTTCCCTGATAAGTATAATCTAGGTAACTTCAAGGCACGGATGAACCGGTTCATCCTAGGCAAGCGTGTTCTAACTTAGGCCGCATCATCACTTAAGATCAGGATCATAAACGGCCATGTTGCCTACGGACTCTTCGTAATAATTTATCTAAAATACACCTGACAGATTTTTATCAAACTAAAATTGCGGCTACAAAAAACCCCGATAAAAGTTTTCCAATACTAATAAAAGTTGGTGAACAAGGTGCGCGCCGCGGGTACGCCTACCTACAGTTCTGTTTACGCACTTAACGCTAGAGATTCACTCGAGATTCATATTGTGATGTGAGTATAAACGATGGTGTGTACTTATGAAAGTTTTGCTCGTTTCTCGTAAATATAACAATATCGTTTTTGTTAAGTATCTTGTGTGTCACATACATACTTTATTCTCTTCCTTTCCTCACACACTATAGTCTATGTTTCTTTTTTCATTTCTCCTTTTGCAGGTCTGCTGGCAGAAATTTCTTAAGAAATAAGCAGTACCTATGTACTCATATTTTATAATGTTCTTTTCCTGTGTTGTCTACTGTGTGTACATAAATAGTAAAATAAATAAATAAATAAAATATATATATTTTGTTGATTTATGACCATCCGTTTCATATAGAGACCCCACCGTGTCTTGGAAAGGACATAAAGCGACTGTCATTCAAAGAACTTTGATAGTCCGTATGGGTAGCCAAAACTCAGAAAGTCTGACAATCAGTCTAACAAAGGGGTCGTGTTACTCAGTAACTGGGTTGTGGAGGTCAGATAGGTAGTCGCTCCATGTAAAACACTAGTATTCAGCTGCATCCGGTAAGACTGGAAGCCGACCCCAACATTGGGAAAAGGCTAGGCAGATGATGAGGGTTCAGAAAAATGCATGGATCAGCTATTTTTTACCTGTTTTCGGGTTTTCAGTTTTATTAATTTCACCTCATATATCCCGGGGTATACATTTTCTAATTTATTTAAAACATAACAGTTACTATCTTGAGTGTCTTTTGATAATAAGAACCGAAAAACAGTATCTTCAACTAATTAATCTGTATGAGTGAAAAAAGCTTGTAACCTGCCATTGCTATGGTTTCCGCCCTTACGGTAACCATTATCAGTCGGGTTCATCATCATCATTTCAATCTGTAGACGCCCATTGCCGGACATAGGTCTCCCCCAAGGGGGGTTTAGCCATAATCGCCATGCTTGGCCAATGCATGTTGGCGATCACAGTAGGTGTTATGGTAGGTTAGAAGGACGCTACTGCCCATTCTCTGGTAAACATCCCACTGTTGCTTTCTACGACACCGACAGGTAGAAATGGGGTGTTGCTATTCGCGGCCGGCTCTACATGTTTTCGGGTTACTTTTAACAAATATCAAAGGACATTTCTCAATATGAAGATATCAACGTAAGTATTAGTCGTATGTCCATCTAACTAATGCGCGTTAGTCACAAAAGAGACAGATGCCCAACACAAACTAAACTATGAGCACACAATCGTAGAGCAGATACAATTAATCTAACATGCATGAAGTACCACCGGAGAGCGTAGTGAACAGAAATAAATCCAACGAGGCAGGAAACGTCCCGATATGTGCAAAGTAAACATAAAGGTTTTTTTTTGTGTCATATTGTGCAAATGTATGCTACATTAGCTTTTGCCCGTGAATATGGATTTTCTTACGGATCCCTAATAAATAAGAATAATAATAAACCTACCTATAATTACCGGCACGTAAGTTGGCAAGAGATTTTGTAGTGGGGGAAGATCGCGCATGCACAATTTCATACATTTTTGCATGTTGTCAGAAGTTGGCAAAATATCTTGCCAACTTACGTGCCGATAACTGTATCTAATGTTGTTGATAATAAAATATAGCCTAAAGCATTCAGGGACAACGTAGTTTCCTATGGAGTGTACGCCTAAACGCCGACAGACTGAACAACGACAAGACTTTACTTCGACGGGACTCTTTACCGACAGGACACTTCGCCGACAAGACTACATCTAGCTTTCTAATGGTGAGAGAATTTTTAATATCGGACAAGTAGTTTTTGAGTTAAATCGTAACAAACATCTTTTCTCTTTATTAGTTTAGATTTTGTGAACTCAATGATCAATTAAATTCACAATAACGACCCCTATCTTCTATGATCCACATCTCCCATATCTACGCAACGTATAACTATTCGTCAATTATGATTAGTGACGTATAGATGCAAACGATGCCAGCAAATTGGTCGAATCGAATTGGGGCCGAATTACCATTCGTGTATGTTTGGTCATAAATCAGCTGTCGGTGGACAAAACTGTTTAGCAGTTCAGCCTGTGTTAGTGGATGTTTATGATTGACATTGTTAGGTGGGCTTTTGTTGGGGATGTAGTTGTGACTACAGTTTCTATGTTTAGCTGTTCGTTGTTGTGAAATGAGTATACTCGTGTAAAATTAATGTGCCTTGCCTACCTACTTATAACTTTTCTGTAAAAGTTTTTTTAATCTCAAAAGGCTGCCCAGCTGTAATGGGACTGGGCTGGACATGTCTGTTGCATGACGAATGACCTATCATCATCATCATCATCATTTCAGAAGAAAGACGTCCACTGCTGGACATAGGCCTCCCCCAAGTGTCGCCACATTGACCGGTCCCTTGCGACTCGCATTCAGCGGCTCCCCGCAACCTTTACCAAGTCATCGGTCCACCTAGTGGGAGGCCTTCCAACGCAACGTCTTCCGACGACCGACGAACCGACCTATGGGCCCTCTAAACTCAAATTGGTGCTCCGAAATAGCGAGACGGGGCCGCGGTAGACCACGAAAGAGATGGCGGAACGACTTGGACGGCTTCGTTAAAAATTGGCAAGATATAGCGAAAAGTCAAACCGTTTAAAGGAATTGTGGGAAGCCTTTGCCCTATGGTGGGACAATACAGGCTAAATTTAATAATAATGTGTTATTTAGATCTATTAAGAAATACTTATTACTTACAGACAAAGTATTTCAGAGTTTTTAAATCTCCTTTAGAAATATCAAATTCCGAAATCGGAATTGGAATTTCTGCCAAACGAATACGCAAAAAAATGCCTTTTCCTCAACCTGCACACCAATTGTCCAGAATAGTAAAAAATCTGTACATTTACATGTACTTTGAATTTAAATACGAAGTCGATCCAATTTTACTGGCATAACAACATGCTTTCTCTACAAATACCTTAACATAAAAACCCGAAAATCATAACAAAGAATTAAAAGAATCGCATTCCTCATTCAGCGGATCAAGTTCCCAACATAATCAATGAACACGATCTCTCGAGAAAATACAAAACAGATCGGGCTTTTATATTAACTGGCCATCCAATAACCATTGTGTACACTAGGGTTGCCATCGAGGCCCATTTTATTATAGCTAATTTTAGCCCACGTATTCTTCGTTTGCAAAGAAGTCAAGTATTCT
The DNA here is from genome assembly GCA_947361185.1 of Charanyca ferruginea. Lineage (NCBI taxonomy): Eukaryota > Metazoa > Arthropoda > Insecta > Lepidoptera > Noctuidae > Charanyca > Charanyca ferruginea. Next base: position 12,896,426 of record OX376077.1, on the reverse strand, counting down.
ATAAGACATACTTACAATAGTGTAAAACGACGGAATAGGAAAAACAAGTGTGCCCATGTAGTTATCCCGCACGTGTCATAATTATGCGGAAAAAATGTAAAATAATCAAAACATTTGTCAGTCTTAACTTTGTATGAACATCAAATAAGCTTTTCGTCAAAGTTGAATTTGTTGATCATATAAAGTTTCTTTTTTATCAATTGATAGGCATACGTTTGACCACTATCTCACCTGATGGGAAGCGATGATGCGGTCTAAGATGGAGCACGCTTGCCTAGAAGTTACCTATTCACTCTTGACTTAAAGACTCCCAGGTTGTAGCTATCAGGAAACACAGACTCAGGCAGGGAATTCCACTCCTTAGCAGTACGCACAATGAATGTGTTCCCAAAACGTTTTGTGCGTGTGGGTGGGATGTCCACCACCAGACTTAAAATTATGACACGCAAGGTATAGCTACGCACTTACACTTGTTTATTTTATTCCGTGTGGATAATAATAGTACCTATAACTTCCTGTCAGTTTACATGAAAATTGAAACCAGCTTAGGAGTTTTTGAGTTCATTGCGAACGGACAGACAGACGCGGCGGGGAACTTTCTTTTATAACATGAAATGATACAAATTATATATAAGCATGAACGTAGCTTCGACTATCTGTTGGCATTAGTTTTAAAAATCTCACCTCATAATTTTATTATCGTTGTAAAATGAAAACAAGTTGGTAACTCAATAATTGACCGCCCGAGAAACCCTTAGTTAATCGGGGAACACTCTTTTCAGTGTTCATAAGTAGTGAAAATGCATATTAATAATCACCACGCATAGAGAATAATATTCCCCAAAAATAAACACCATCATAAGCAAATATTAGCCTGGCCTGTAAGGATGAAAGTAATAAAACCTTTAACAAACAAAATACACCAAAAATACAAACGAAACAACCTTTAATCTTTGACCTCATATTGTAAGGAATATCTTTAAAAATAACCATTGTGTGGAGTCATGACCCTTTCCCGAAACCCCAATATTTTAATATTTTAACCCACATTCCGCTGTATTGGAAATTAAGAAAAGCAGATATGAGATGTTTTTTTACGATATGATATGTATTATACAAGTTATACGTCTTTTTTTATGTCTTATGAACTCCAAACAAAACTTAGAAATTATAGTAATACTTACTTAGTATAAAACAAAGCCGCGAAATGTCTGTACGCGCATAACTTCCGATTAACTGCACCAAATTGGATAATTCTTTTTTTTGTTGTGTTCGGTATAGCCCGGGCAAGGTTTGTATAAAAAAAAATTAGGAAATCCAAAACTAAATTGCACTCCTGAGAAGCTCGGGCGAGCCGCTGGTATTGTTATAAACAAATTAATAAAACTGGGGGAGGGTTTTTTTTATAAATTAGGTATCTATTTGTTTTGTGTATATGTAATGACGGATTTAAGTTGTAAAATATTTTTTTTTGATTAGAACACATATTATAATTAATGCAGTGATCTTTTACTTACCGGTGGTAGGACACACGGTTTGTTGTTATTGTTCTATTTTTACAAATAAGGTCGGAACAACTCGGCATTTTGTTAAAAATCGAAATGTCACTACACGTTTCTATGTAAACAAACGACTAGACAGTGCACCCCGTCGTCGCATGTACACACAGCTCCAGAGAAATCTCATCCCGAGCGGGTGAGAAATCTCAGCCGGAGAGGGTGAGATTTCTCTGGAGCTGTGTGTACTTAAGGCCAGTTCGAGCACATGCAGGCGACATGTGCCACGCCTCCATGCCATATCCCTCGATATCCGTGATTAGAACACTGTAATAAAGATTTGAACGACAAATAAGAAAGTCGCTGCAACATCGCGAAGCATGTGTCGCGAATGGTTTGTCATCGAATTACCATCCAACCAATCAAATTCGCCGTAGCTATAGTTCCTCACATTAAGCACCCCGTTCATACAGGCCGAGGTCATCATCGTCATCAACAGATATACGTCCACTGTTGAACATAGGCCTCCCCCATAGAGCGCCACAACGAGCGGCAACCTGCCTCTTGCATCCATCGGTTGCTTGCGACCTTGACGATGTCGTCGGTCCATCCTGGTAGGAGGCCTACCAACGCTACATCTTCCAGCCCGAGGCATACGTGAGAAATCATCAGCCTCACCCTGTTTTCTTTTCAATTTGGTATCTCGCAGGTCTACCTAGGAGGTAGTTGGTTTAACCAGGCTTTCCTATGGTCCCTTGAGAATCAAGGCGGCCTTACAAGCTTACAAGCTTCTTAGAACACCTCGGTGAGGTACGGACCTCGACTTAAGGCGTCGCAAGAAGCTGGATCGGATCTTATGCCTCGTGACATCTGCAACAGGCTTTTCATAACGGCACATCCATCCCGTCTTCCTCGGACGGAGGAAAGGCCATGTCAGGACATCCCATGTTTAAAAAAAACCTTACTTACATACTCCTCCCTCCATCCAAGGCCGCTATTTGCAAGTACAACGCGCCTGACCTTTTTGAAGGACATCCTTATTAAGGCAATATCTTATCATATAATCATATTAATTCATGACAACCCTACACGGGCCTTATCGAATATTTCATAGGCTTTTTATATACCGCGGACAATAGCTCAGCCCGCCTTATTTCGCTTTTCTCTCGTCTGTCTTGCTCACAAAGCTTGTCCGTACAATGCTTACGTTCTCAAGTATTTTCACAGCCCACTCGTAATAGAATAGTAAGATTTAAAAACGTACTTCACGGGACGTAAATTCGATGCTTGGAATAAATGAGTTTGAATTTGTTTTTTAGTTTGTTACAAAATTAATGACTGTGTGGAATGACCAGAAGGGATAAAGTGAGAAATTAATATATTAGAGGAAGTTTGAAAGTGACGCCAGACGCAGAAAAGTTGAAAGGGAATCGATTGTCTTGGTATGGGCACAGTATAAATATTTCGCAGTAAACGATAATTTAACGATATAAATATAAATTGATGGTAAACGCCGTGACGTCAGTTGAAATGGCGGCACGTGGACAGAGTCGTGTTGGAGAGTGGGTACCGTGGCAAGCGCACTTTTGCTCGAGACACCAAGCAGTTTAATAAAGTAAGGTAGTTACTGCATTGAATATTGTTATTCTACAATGAACCCGATACCACCGAACCTAAACGATGTCGGCGCTTCCGCTCAGCCATCGCTGACGCCGACAAACATTAGTACTGTGGGAATGTCTGCGAGAAGGGATGAAACACATGTGCCCAAAAGAGATATTAGTATAGATAGATGGAGAGGGAGGGAAAAGTCAAAGAAAAGATGGATAAATTGTGTGAAAATTGATATGAATGAAATGGGAGTCAGTGAAAGCATGACGTTGGACAGGACGGAATGGAAGAAGAAACCATGTTACACCAACCCCAAGTATCATGGGCTAAGGGCAGGAAGATGATGAGTTTGTTAAAAAAAAAATTGAGAAAAAAGTGGGTAGGTACGTGAGATTTCTGAAAAGCAACAAATTATTGACTAATGTATTCAGTCATTATACACTAACGATTTCGCAGTAGAGATCTATGTGAAGGAGCTCCTCCGGGAAAGTCGTCATCACCATCGTCAGCCGGAAGACGTCTGCTGTTGAACAAGAATCTCCACCATTGGGGGGCTGGCGGGTTGCCAACATCCCCACGCTCGACAGGCGTCTTGGGGATCGCAGTGAAATTGTTGAGTACACGGAAGCCGCTGCTGCCCGACTTTCGTATTTCCGTCCGGGGAGGAAATAGCACTATAACTATTTACGCCGCTAAGCAGCGTCGCTGGACTCGCTGGGTTCCGGTTTGAAGATTACGGGTGTATTATTACAGGCACATGATACATTTCAACTTCGTTTCTAGGATGACAACGCATCTGCTCCTCCTCCTCCTTGAATGCAAGGCCTCTGATATTGTAGATGTGTATGCAGCGGTGACCACATTGGACCGTCGCCGACGGCTTGATTGCCATTCAATGGCACTAAAAAAGCAAAATTCTTCTCACTCTCTTGTCTATTTGGAATTTTCACCAATTCCAAAATCGGTAGTGAAAAAATACACTGAAACCTGATCCTGTGAGCTATAGTATTACGTTTAACACATACTATATTTACTTTTTATAAGCATGCAATCATTTATCACAATTGATGTTTACATTTTATAATACTTGTTTTTATAGATTCTTGGAATCTTTTATTATGCAAAAATAGAATAAAAGTACTTACATTATTGTCCATCGAGCAGAAAGACTGTGTGTCTGCTAATTAAACATATTTTAATTCCCTTTTTATAAATCTGGAAAGTAAATAATGTTTTTGCTATGACATGTTTGTCAATGACAGTTGTCAATCTTGACAATTGTCAGTAATACTTCTAATTAGTTTACGGCTTAAATAACGTAAAACCTTCAAATTGATGTCGTATATATGTGTGTATTGCTGTATTTTATACTAAAAGCTGGACACCCGCTAATGTATTTGGTGTTCTTTAAAATCCTATTCGCACTAATAGAATAAAAATAACTGGCAGTCTACAATAATTGAGTCTGGCCGGTACTATAATACCCCGCTATATGACCAATACGGGCGTTCTAGAAATAGAATTCATACTTCGAAAGTATTATGAATTTCGGAAGAGCGGACAGGAAAGAAACCTGTCAAATGGGTCAGTCTAGATCTCATACTAACCTGGAAAACTCTGCCTAATCCTAGTGCGTTTAGGTCAGTCCTTATTTTTATACCAACTATTGTTTTTGATACTCATCACATTTAAATCTTTCTTGTGAGAGCTATTAAATTCAATTCGTACAGTTCTACATAGCCTTTTATTTCTTAAACTATTAGAATTGTTACAGAGCTTTCCAGAAAATATACGCCAGTGCTTATTATTTGTTTACCTCGACGGCTCGATTGCCATTTAATGGCACAAAAAAAGCAAATTCTTCTCACCCGCTTGTCTATTTTGTATTTAGACCAATTCCGAAATCGATAGTGAAAAAATACACTGAAACCTGAACCTGTGACCTTTCCAGAAATATGCGCCAGTGCTCCCCTTATTTGTTTACCTCGACGACTTAATTATTTTGTCAATGACGTGTTCGTATGTGATCGTGGGAATCAAATCACGTTATTTTCCGGTGCTCAAAAAAACAGTTAAGGTTCATGCACATATATCGGTCACGTCATCGATCAGTCACGTAAAAAAATATAATAATCATAATAATAATAAAGTTTATTGTTTAACTAAGATTAAATACATGGCGTAGTGAAAATAGGATAGCGATTGTCTTCTACATCTAGATAGTGGAAGGATTACTGCTTTCCTAGTTAGGCTACAAAGTATGCCTGTGTTTAGAAGAAACAGTTCTGGGTTACGACCCAGAACTGTTTCTTCTAAACACTTCACTACGGTGGGATAGTTACAATAGCACGTGTAAATATTTTATATTTCTTTTCCATTTATATTCTGGCAAGTAATGTCCGTGTGCTATCGGACGTAAAGAATAGCACCATCCCATATCTTCCCGTGGGTGTCGTAAGAGGCGACTAAGGGACTCACCAGAGAATGGGCAGCAGCGTTCTCTGTGCCTTTGTAACAACCATACTGCGATCGCCAATCCGCCTGCCAAGCGTGGCGATTATGGCAACCCCCCCCCCCCCCCTCCCTTGGGGAGGCCTAGATCCAGCAGTGGACGTCTTTAGGCTGAAATGATGAATGAATGCCGATAAGATGTGCGAAAAATGGTATTGGAATAGCAAGAAATGTAAAAACACGAAAAATAAATATATCGTTGGACGTCACTCAGTCACGTGATCACGTCATGAGAGGCAGGTCGCCGTCAGCGCGGCGTACTCACGTCATCGGCATGTTGAAACAAATATTGTTGTAAACAAAATCATTTAGCGGTGGGCTGGAGCAGTTTTCTTGGTTAAATAAAGTGGCCCGCGACATTAAAAATGACAATGCCAGATCCTGCCCCACTCATGTACAGAAAAGTAAATTAATGAAAATAATTGTAATGAATATAGAACCTTTCTATACTAAATTGTTTTTCTTTAGAACTTGCGGATTACGAAATACCTACCCACAAAATACAAACTCATTTTACCTAAAATATAATTTAGCCTATAATCAATGTCATTGTTGTTTGTTGTTTTTAGATTTGAACGGAAACCGCAAATTCTACAGTCACTAAGACTAATGTTTAGTTATCAGCAATAAATAAACAGTAAGATGCTATTTGCACATGACTTTTATTGAGTGGGGCAAAGTTCTATAGAGTTTCTGGCATTGTCCTTTCTTACGTTGTTTCGCGTTCCCGTCGTGTATACATACACGACGGGAACGTATCTGGTTGTAACTTGTAAGATGCGTTGAATATAAAACCCCCCCCCCCCGACCCTTGCTAGCACCAGCCCGCGTCGCTGAGCCCTTAGCTTTAAAATAGCCCCTAATTAATGGAGACCCGATCCAGCCTGTCCCTTTGCTGCCCTCTCTCAGTGGCGACCTAAGCCGAGGCTCGTACCCCACAGGGGATGCCCTTAGCGTAGTCACTTAGTTTATAAGTTTTTGCCCTGGCTGGAGGCCCTAAAAGTCACTTTTAAGGCACCACAGGATTGTCCGGTTAAGCAGTAACCAACCCTCAGGTTGAACTGCGAGATGCCATACAGAAAAAAAAAAAAAAAAAAAAAAGAATATAAAACGAACTAGATAGCGTCACGGTGATGTGTAATAACTATATCGTTTTTGAATGCCGCGCATTTTGTCTCTAATTCATTAAACACGTGATATAAATAGATAGTCTTGCCGAACTGCAATTAGTGACTGCGATGGGCTTTTGAATAGTTTCAATAACTATCTACATTTCGCAACGCCTTGTTGTATTTGAACGAGATTTTAATTACCATTTAGTTAAATCTAAACAAATCAAGTATTACCAAAACAGCAGTGAGCTCATTTAAAATCTATCGAACCACAGAGTAAAAAAATGTCTAATTTACATTGTCATTGCTTATGGAATTTGATATAATTATGGAACGCGCAATTGCTACTTCAACTGACCTACTCTTCTACCACCCACTCATATTATAATGCTCACTCAAATCTGGCTGATGGTGGTGCGTGGGTTGGATCATTCTGTTCCCTTCAAAATGGTTGAGTTAAATCGTGCTGATTCACACGTAATTTTCATGAACGAATGCTGTTCAAGCTATCATTAATTATCCCTGTAGCATATCTTACACTCCGTACGTAGTACTATTAAGTATTCTGTGACTCCGTGCTTAATTACCGTACGAGCTTCAAGTGGTCACATGGGTATGTTTGTGTTGTTTATAGTTTTAAGAAAGTTTGGAGATGATATGCAAAAGCACACTGCGTAGTACCTATTGTACGGCTTACGGGCGTGGTATAAGCCTTACGGTCTTAGGTCGTAAAGTATATTATTGTTATGTGGTCTGGTGTGTCAAGAGTCAGGAGTCGGAGGTTTTTATAAATTAAAGAGAAAATACTTGTATTCCTTAGAGCACGTCAGCACTCCGTGAACATACCTAGTATAAATATTAATAGGTACTTCCGTACAGTAGCGAAACGCATCGCCTCCCTCCGAAACACTGTTCCTCACCTCTTCCCGCGTCGAACGTGCTCTCGAAACTGCTTTAAGTTCAAGCGGCGTGTAGACACGCACACACTCGCACATATATGTACAGTATGTTATTTTGGTAGTAGTGTAGGTAATTAAATGGTTTCGTTTGTATGGAGTGTCGTAGCTGTGGTATAAGTATGCACATACCTTTACTCTAAATTGCCTCCCTCTCCTCATATTAAAACAATTAGATTGCAACTGTTGAATGTAGTTCCACCATCTCGTGTGGTTCATCCTTCAACAAATTAGCTTGATAAGTTAACAAGTTTGCAAGCTATCATTACTTATCCCTGTAGCGTATCTTACACTCCGTACTTTGAGCTTCAACTGGTCCCAATGCAGATTCTAGTCTGTGACCTGTTTTGTAGTTAGCCACACGGGTTTGTTTATGTTGTGTAGGTATAGTTTGGCGATATTATGCAAAAGCTAGATAGGTACTGTAAGGCTAAGAACTCACGATGCGGTTTTCGCTGCGCCCGCGCCCGCAGCGGGAGCCAAATACACCGCGCACACCGCGGCCGTAAACCGCGTCGTGAAATGTGCTTTTGTTTTCTTACATATCTGCATTCTATAGAAACTGCGGGCCCGCAACCGCAGCCGGACGCGGGTGAAAACCGCATCGTGAGTTCTTAGCCTTAGGCTTACGTGCGATAAGCGGGAAATAAGCCTTACGGTACCAGGTCGTGAATTATAATATTACTGTCGTGTAGTCTGGTGTGTCAGGAGTTGGAGGTTTTTATAAAATAACTAGTGACCAACTACGGCGTCTCACGGGTGCAAGGTAGATCAAACTATACGTATAAACCTTCCTCTTGAATCACTCTATCTATTGATGAAAACCGCATAAATCGCATTAAAATCTATTAAGTACGTAGTTTAAAATATCTAAACGTACAGACAGCGGGAGCGACTTTGTTTTATACTATGAAAAGAAGAGGATAACCCAATGAAAATACGTATTCCCTAGAGCACGTCAAACACTCCGTAAGTGTCAGGCCAAAACATCGCCTTGGTATTAAAATAAGCATAATTTCAAGAACAAATTCTGTTTACAAGAAACATTAAGGGCGGGTTGCTTCAACTAACCATTACTGACCGGTAATAGTCAAATGGCGCTAACTATCGTCAAATAAAAAAAAATGGGTTGTTTCACAAAATCATACGTCAAAAAGTTACTATTACCATAACCGACCAGTCATCGTGATTTTGTGTTGTCAAACAGCTACTTCAAACATCAAAATATTACGGAATCTCTTTTTGAATAACTTTAACTGACGGATTTTTATGTCATGAGACAACCCGTCACATTTAACGTATGTTAAACATCGCACGTCATAGTAACTTTTTAACCGTCCGTATGTAACGTTAACCGAATGCAAGCTGGTCGAAAACCAGCTTGCCTTACGCATGCAAACTACACATTACCGTACTCCCATTAAAGTGTGATAGTTGTTTTTTATTGCTGCCTAGCTTTTGTCTGAGATTTCGTCTGCATATAGACTTAAAATTTAAGCCAAAGTCCTAAAGTTTCCCACGTCAAGGACGTTGCCAAGGAGGGACAGGGAGGGGCAGTTCCCCCCCCCCCCCCAAGAGAGAGAGAGAAAGATTCGAAAAGCTTCATGTGTCTTTGAGTGTATTTAAAATTCATACTTTTCCTATCCTCCACATATCAACTTGCCCACCCCCCCTCAACCGCGCCTATTCCATCAGCTGGCAACGCTCTTGTCCCACGTGAACACAAAAACGTGATAAAAAATATGCTTTGTGTTAAACTAGTGTAATATCTATGTGGGTGCCAAATAACTTCGGTGCCAAACCAAGTAAGCTTATTCCGTTCAGCCATTTAAGCGTAAAAAAACATCCATTCATGTATCTTTCTATCCAATCTCACATACTTTTGGGTATATATATTGTTAAAGAGCAACATTAGACACTTACTGTGGGTCAAAACTTTAGTAAGACGGTTTAAGGGTTGGAATTTAGACCCTACTTTAGACCTATCACAAACAGATGAAACCACCATTCAAGAAACCTAAACGACCGCATTCCTTTTTCACTCACTTTCAAAAGTAATTTAATTCCCTTCGCCAAGGTCGAATAAGAATTAAATTAGGCATGATCAAAATTCAAAAAGTTTATAATCGCTCCGCCACCCAAAACATAATGGCAAAAATATTTAATTACAATAAAACATAAAGAAAGGTTTCTTAACAATGAATTCTCAAGTAATTATTGATAAATTACCCAAGTTTTCTCGTAATTTAGAAACTTAAGCCCTTTGCGATGCGGCCCGGCCTTGTTTCGAGAAGGCAAGTTAATAAGGTCTACTGCGGTTACTTTTTGTTATAATAATTAGTAACAGCGCTTTGTTAACGCGCTGTAAACAGTTTTCTAGACATGAAAGAAAATTATTTATTTTATATTTCTTGAGTTTTTGTTCATCCCATTTTAAATAACTAAAATACGTAAAATGAAATAGAAAACACGATAAAAGTATTCATAAAAAAAAATACATGCGTTTCGATATTTTCAACTTTTGATTTTTCATTCTAATTTATTTTATTTTATAAGTACGTTGTAATTTATAACAGTTAAAAAAAAATATATTTTTATGAAATAAGTACTCATCAACTTACTGTCCAACATAAATCAACAACATAATTATTAAAATATCAAACACAAATCACAACAGATCAACATTTAACACAGCCTGTATAAACAGCGGGCCAATCCCAACGGAGCATTTACATAATTTAGAAACCATAGACTATAAATAAAATATGGCGGATCGCTAACAACTAGATCGTGACACCGGAAACACGTCACCGCAAACCGAACACGTTATTACGATTTCCTATTTACCGGCATTAAAACTTAGGTGTGATTACGGAGTTAGACCGTGGGTTTAATACAGGCTTTTGATTGGTTGAAAGGTTGTCTGATAGTTGACATAGAAAAAGTTTCATGGGTGACTAATTTCCAAAACAGCTCAAACAACCACTCTAGGGAGTGGGTGTCGCATACGGCTAATCTCTAGTGCTTGATATTGAAATACCCATTTTCATAAATAAAAAAAATACTAACGAGTACTACTTAGGAAAACATCGCGAGGAAACCAATAACATAAGCACAAAGTACGTAATGCGCCTTATTCACCATCCATCTTGCTGTACGTCCCGCCAAGGTCATGCACGATGCACGACCGTGAATAAGCTGTTTGCTGTATGTCAATAATATTATTATTAAATGTTTTTTTTTCCACGGTACTTTTGCATCGTGCATCATGTATGACCTTGGCGGGACGTACAGCAAGATGTATGGTGAATAAGGCGTTTAAGGCTGCGGCGCACCCGAGCAGAGAGACCATTCAGAACAAACTGCCATTTTTAGCACACACACATTGACATTAAGTTTATAGGCATTCTTAAGCAGTTTCAAGCAGACTTCAGTCTCGACTGTCACGTGTTGTCTAAATCAATAAATGAGAGACATTGACATTTCATGACGAACAGGAAAATTTTGTTATAAAAAAAATTGCAAAGGGTTCCAACCATTTCATATTGTCACAAATAAAACCTACAGAGTCAATACAGTTGCAGCCCTAGTGAGTCTGGCAAGTTTAGGTAATTATTTTTGAAGATGGCGGGAGCCGTCCTTCTGTAACTTTTATATTTTGTGATATAAGTCTGAAATCGCCAATCCGCCTTGAATAAGCGTGGTGTAGTGATCAATGCACGTGCCTTTTCTGTATAAGAATAGGGCCTTTGCCCCACAGTGGAATCGGTATTATTAGTAAGTATAAGTAAATGAATAAAATAAATGATTTTCAAATTCATTGCAAGTGATTTATTAATAATTACAGTTTTACTGCTCATTTTCTTTGTATCTTAGCGAATCCGGACTAACTGCCTATTCATGTCACTTTAAAGTTCACATATGTTTTAAGATTTAAGGAATAATTATTATCCAGAAGTTAATCAATTAATTGAACGAAGTTTTGATTGTCGCGAAAGGGCCTGTCATTGATCACTGACAAGAAACGTCAATGTCATCAACACATCACGTCACAGCGTGACACGAGTAGGTACTCGTGATTTCCAACAAGTTTCCTCTTTGCTACAAGCCAATTTACCTATACTCATATTATAAAGAGGTAAAGCTTGTGTTTCTTTGTTTTAAAGTTACCTACTGTTCCAATTAAAAAAACTTGCATTCGTAGAAAAAAAAATCTGTTTTAGGCAGTGAACGGAAACAAAATTATATTTCCGTTCACTGGTTTTAGGATATCTTTTATAGTACTTGATTCCCACGCAGAGGGAGTCACCAGTAGAAGCCGGTCGCTAATAAACTTCGTTACAGGTATATTTAAGTGTTTAAGACGCCCACTGCTGGACATAGGTCGCTCCCAAAGACCTCCATCTGTGTTGTATCTGTGTGTGGTTTCCAGCGCCGTGTTCATTTAGGTGTTGCAACGTTGCAATGATGAACGCCAATTTAATTGTATCCAGAGCAAAATAATAACAATATGGTACACGTGTCCAACGTGTACAACATCTATTTTCATACTTTAAAACGTGAGTGTTAGTAGCAGTAACTAGTTAAAACTTTGTATCTAAGTGTAAATTGTTTACAAATAGTTAAATGTCAATTGTAACACGTGACGGTTTCGATAGAGGACAGCGTGACAAGTTCTCATGACGATATCTGCGTGATTTACAACATGCTTGCCATTTGTTTCACGTCAATCATGAATGAGCTTCACAACTGACGTAAGCAGCCATTTTTCATTTGGAATGTCATCTCGCATGTCAACCTAGGAGGTTGTCAGCTGCTTAACCGGACTTTCCTGTGGTGTCTTAAAGTGAATTTAAGGCCTCCAGCCAGAGCCAAAAAACTTATAAACTAAGTAACTACACGCTATGGGCACCCACTGTGGGGTACGGGCGTCGGCTTAGAGCGTCGCTGAGAGAGGGTAGCAAAGGGACAGGTTGGATAGGATCTTGTAAGGAGCCATGATTATGTTACGGTATTTATATAAACTAATGAACGAATAATTGAATGATGATTTTATTTACAAAAATATAGGATGTACACTCAGATTATGAAAAGGCACAAAAGACAGATAGATCGCGCGAAACACTGAGAGTGAAGCCAAAAAAGCAAATACAAAATTAAAAGCGAATACCTACAACGCGCTTCGTGCAGGTACTGACACGAGTCAGTATAGTACGACGCACCGCATCGTTAAAAGAAACAAATCAAAATACAAATTCAAAATTACAATCACGAGATTGTAGGTATTCGCTTTTGAATTTGTATTTGCTTTTTTGGCTTCACTCTCAGTGTTTCACGCAGTCTTTTGTTTCATAATCTGAGGGTGTTACACAAGTTGATTTATACATTAAATAATCAGAACACAAGATCAAAATAAATGATATTTACGTATTCAATAACATAAATGCTACAAACACTAACAGTTACTATATTTATTTACGTAAGTGATTGTTCAACTCAAACACTAAACTGTCAATTGGAGCAGGCGACGTGACATGACGTCACAGATAGCTTGGCAAGCGTGACACGCTCGCGTGACGATACGCTCGTGATTTACAACATGTTCGCCTGTTTGCTTCACGTCAACTGCTAATCAGCTTCGATACTGACATAATGAGAGGCTAACGTGTAAGAGGATTGTGTAGAACGTTATGTTTGTTTCACAAGTGGTTGGTTTAATTTTAAACCGACTTCAAAAAAGAAGGTTCTCAATCTGACTGTAGGTTTTTTTTTTTGACAGTTTGTTACGCGATTTTACCGGCACAATTCTTTTTTTTAAGGAGAGGTTATGGGGGTGCTCCCATATTTTTTTATTGAAATTGATTAAGCGCTATTTGAAAAAATCAATAAAAACGTAAAAAAATATACATACATGGCGTTTTAGGAGGGAAGCAGGTACTAAAAAGCGGAAAATAAATAGCCTTTTTTTACAAAAAAGACAACCGCCTTCAAAAACTAAAAAGTGATAAATAACTTTAGCACAGAACACACATGACTTTAGTTTCGAAAGTTGCGGTGGTAATACAAAACAACAAACAGAACAAAGCCATCTGCTACTTTATAGTTTTTGAAGGCGGTTGTGTCTTTTGTAAAAAAGCTTTTTCCGATGTACAGGAACATTGACTGTCTTCATCATCTGCCTAGTCTTTTCTGGGACTGGAAGCCATGTCCAAACTATATTGGGACCGAGCGACTGCCTATCTGACCTCCACTACCCAGTTCCTGAGTAACACGATACCCCTTGGTAAGACTGGTAGTCCAATTTTCTGGCTTCTGACTCCCTATAACTGTAAAAGATCTACAAATGACAGCTACATATAACATATTGACTCTTTCATGTTGTAAAATTATTTATTTATTGATACTTCAAACACAAAGGTTCAAAGGCGGACTTAATGCTTTAAGCATTCTCTACCAGCTAACCACGGACCAGCTTGTGAGCTAAGTAATTAATTATTTCTAAGCGCGTCCGTTACAAACTGAGTGGTTAGTCTTATGACCTACCTTATTGATAAGATAATACCTACATATAATAGTTTCAGTAAGGCATGCCATATTCCTGTAAACGATGTGTAAACGCCAGAAAAAAGGAAGACAAAAGTGTGTTCAAAAATCTGCCAACAAACAAACCGCAAAATCAGGACCACCTCCAGTCTAAAAAAATATTACAAAAAGTGACGCGACGCACCTCTACAAATATCCGAAAAATATACCTTGAGGTTAACATAAAATAATGTCAGTTGAGTGACAGTCTGACAGCTCGATTAGCGGTTTCAATTTGGGCAGGGCACGACGGCATGAGGCGAAGGCGTCCGCATGCCGGCGACGAAGCGGCGTGTCACGCCAAATCACGGACGCGCGGATATTTTCGCGAGTAGCAACGTCGGCCGCCGACGTCTAAATATGTCGCAGGCATTTCACTTTGCATGCCTTAGCGAGTGGAATATAAGAATGGTAATGTAGGGTTAAAGTGAAATATAACGTTTAAGTTTTTATGTTTTTTAGTAATTACGTGGAAAAGGGTTAGTATTACACACTTTTTAGGATATTATCTAAAGGGAATTGCTCAGTTTGTTGGGGTGCTCTGGCCTGGCATGGACATTGACTCTAATAAGAAATTAATTCTGATTTTATTATTTTGTACCTTAAAGGAACCAAATACACACGTACTAGAAATCGATTTTTATTCTGAACTCGCATTATCATTTATGTAGTCACCAAGAATCGAGCCTTCAAGGCTACAATTAAAAAATGGCGGTGTTTTGTGCATGCAATGGTGACATTACTTATTATTACACCTTTTTTTACAGAATATTTTTCTGCAGTTAGGTTTGCATCAATAATTGTTTACAAATGAATTATATCTATTCGTAAAAATATTTTTTCTGAGCAACTTGTCCACGCTAGGCCGAAATTGGCAATTCCCTTTTAAAATATACCTACTCTTCAAAAACCCCTTTTTGTGAAAATGAGTTTTACTCTTCGCTTGTTAGTATCCATTTGTTATCATCGAAATTCATTTAGAAATGGGAACACTAACAAAATTAAGACATCCCTTAATTTTTCACCCTTAAATGAGGAAAATTTCCATGAAACTTATATTATGGGACCACTGGGGCAAATTGATCTACAATTACCGTACAATCCGCGTAACAAACATACAAAAAAAATACAGTCGAAATAAAAACCTCCTAATATTTTTGGGCGGTTAAAAATAAAGACTTAGTATGGACCTACATTACCTCTTTTCATTACGCACCTACAGGTTCGCCAAAATATTATGAGAATACAAAATATCCGCAAGAACCTCATAAAAAACTCATTACAAAACCGAATACGACTCAGCAAGAACGTTTTATTTACAAAACCTAGTACTTCATGTAACAATGCCTGAACTTCATTCACCCACAAAAATGTTTACTTTACTTTACCCTCATTTAAGTATCTCAACAGCGTTTTAAAAAGATAAATAGGTACTTTAATCACCAATTAAGGGTATCACAATCAACGTTAACACCGGGTCGAGATTTCCTCGATCAAACTAATGCCAACATTACGACACAGCATCCCTCAGAGAGCACACCATTTACACTCTCCGGGGGCAATATTAAAAATAATAAACCGCCTGTCGGCCGCCGATTACCCAATTTTCAGTAAAAGCGAATTTTTCCCCCGCCCAGCGTAATGACGCTAACTGAGTGTGCCGAGTAGCCCACGGGTTTATTGCACCTTTTTAGTTGGAATGATGATAATTTCTGTGTGAAGTGGTTTTTGCTGCGGTGAGAACGTATTCGTTCCTGCTGCAGTGAATTTTTAGTTGCTTCTTACGTCAACTTGTCGCCGTCATATTTTCTTTGCAGCATATAACATGTTCACTCTTATGAACTCGAAAATAAGATGGTATGAATGTTTTATTTACCACTAGCAACCCGCCTCGGTTTCGCACAGATAGCAGAGCATTAAGTATGGCGGTCTTTATAGCGTCTACATAGCTCCCAGTCGCCATGACTTTTCCGCCACCTGCAGCAATCATCGTCATGTTTAGCCAATTTATAGAAAAGCTTAAAGAATTTCCTCGTACATCACTTTGTCTGTTGGTGAAAACTCCATGAAAATCCGTTCAGGAGTGTTTGAGTTTATCGCAAATAGATAGACAAACTTTGATTCCCATAAATTAACTTATGCCCGCGACTTCGTTCGCATGGATGTCGGTTATCGCGTAAAAAAGTAGCCTATGTCCTTGCTCAAGGTAAAGCTGTCTTCATACCAAATTACGTCAAAATCGGTTCAGCCGTTTCGTCGTGAAAATGTAACAGACAGTTATTTCCGCATTTATATTATTTGTATGGATGTAGTGATGATAAAGTTCGTTAGTCTCTAGATCTAGGGGGCAATTCTAGTTCTTTAGTTCTTTCTAGGTCTCAATCTGTCAACAATGCTTCAATATATCTATATATGTATGTATTTACAAAAAAAAATGTATTTGTGTATGTATATCAGCTGTCTCACACCCATAGTACAGGGTCTCCCTAGTTTGGGGTCAGATGGCCGTGTGTAAAAAAGTCCCCACATATTATAATTATTATTATTACCTAAATATTGAACAAGAATCTGACACACAACGTTTTTCATTATTAGAATTGGCCTTTAGTAAATAAGTCGTGAATACAACCAACTATTTCCCATCAAAAACCCTCACATTATTTTAACTAATTAAATTATTTATCACTACAAATGTTTCGTACCGTACCCATTAACACGCGGACAATTAAAAATGCACCGTAATCACAGCGACGAGGCTTGTGACATCAGCTGTCACGTCACAGGCTTACCAAAGATGGCGCCCACCTATTTACACTAGGCGGATTACGGTGACTAGCTACGAACCGTTATAAATATTGTATAGACTAAGTACTGTCGTCAAAAGGAAATTGTGTATTTCTTGATACATTTTTAATTTTATACACTTATTATGGAAGATTTTACGATTTTGCAGTTGTGATTTTAGAGTTGATAATTAACTATGGTTTTATAGAAAACCAAGGTAATTTCCATGATCTTAACAAGTACGCTGTATTTATACATTACTTTGGCTCACTTATTATTTCATTGTTTGTCAAAATATTCGGAGTGTTCGTCTACAGTTTAAATATTTGTAAATATGTGAGCATTATGTTTATCTAGAAACATAACTCAGCTGTAATTTTTAGGGTTTATAGTATTTCGGTCTAATCTGAAAAACTATATTTACTTTTATAAGCATGAAATCATTCATCGCACGTTATGTTTACATCTTATAATATTTGTTTTTGTAGATTCTTGGAATCTTATGAATAGAATGTGTATTATCTACTTACGTTTTTTTATGCTGTTCCTGTCGGCATCCTATGTATTATATTCCTGTATAATTGGATCAAATTAATATTTACAAACCTGAAAAATAAATAATGTTTTGCTTTGACATGTTTGTCAATGACAGTTGTCAACATTACTTCTAAAAGTTTTCGGCTACTAACGTAAATCCTCTATGCGGTATATCTTGTAAGCTTGTTTGTCTGTGTCATATATGAAACGGCTAAACACCCGCTGTATTATCGTGTGTTCCTTTAGATCTAATTCGCACTAATAATATATAAAAAAATATTATTATTATTGGCATTCGACAATTATTAAGTCTGGCCGGTATTATAATACCTCGCTGTGGAAAACCAATGACCGTTCTAGAAAGAAGATTCATAATTGGATTTTTTACGAATTTCGGAGGAACGGTCAGAAAACAAAACCTGTCAAAGAGGCAGTCTAGATCTCGGAGCCGCTTGGGTAACACGCTGATTACCCATACGCTTACGTTGCTGGAGTCTAGATCTCGGAGCCGCTTGGGTAACACGCTGATTACCCATACGCTTACGTTGCTGCAGTCTAGATCTCGGAGCCGCTTGGGTAACACGAGTAATCTTAGTGCGTTTAGGTCCGTTCTTATTTTTATACTAACAATTGTTTTTGATATTCATCACATTTTATCTTTCGTGTGAGAGCTATTAAATTCAATTCGTACAATTCTGCATAGCCTTTTATTTCTCTTAAATTATCAGAATTGTTACAGGTTCCGTAGCCAAATGGCAAAAAACGGAACCCTTATAGATTCGTCATGTCTATCTGTCTGTCCGTCCGTACGTCACATCCACCTTTGTCCGAAACTGTAAGAACTATACTGTTGAAACTTGATGAGTAGATGTACTCTGTGAACCGCATTAAGATTTTCACACAAAAGAAGGAAAAAAAACCATTAGCTATTAAACATTGCTAGTAAAATGTGTCCCCCCCCCCCCCCGGTAACTTCTAAAATAAGAGAATGCTAAAACTATAAAAAATATATGATGTACAGTGGAACAACGTAATTAGTTTACACATTGCACGCACACGCGGTATGAAGAGTTACATACACAAACGTTAAATAAAACGAACGAGTTCTGCTTTTTATTAGTGTGCGTATGTCGCGTCACTAAGCAGTAACTATAATATCAATGTATGTATCGTCATCAGTAATCTGTGTAATTGAATAAGTTATAATATTTCGCACCCAATCATTGTAACAGGTTTGGCGCAATGGCTAACGTATCTGGTTAGTTATTAAGAAGTCTTAAAATCAAATCTCGGTTGCAAACATTCTTTTTTTTTTGTAAACATAATTTTCGTAAAACTTTCATTACCTAGTTGAATTGCTAACAATTCAATTCCGTTCACAGATGAGTAAAATAACGTTTGAGAAGTGCGCACGGAACTCTCAGCCAATTTATTTTGACCGTTTAGGATATAACTACCCACAATTTTTGTTTATTTTTTTATACTTCCACCTTAGTTTATAAAAAATGAGCATTCTTAGTTGTCAGTCTACGAATATAAATTGCAATCCTAAGTATATAGATGAACACACATATCTCTGTGCGTTCTTTGTTTCTGATCCAATTGTGCTTCAACTTCTTCCAACCATGCAACAAGACGCAATTCATTGTTTTGCATGAGCACAACGTTTTCATTAGTGAAATTGCAAGGTGATTATTAATATCGGTGAGTAACAAAGCTACTCGTGACAATGTTTTCATTACGTTAGTAATATTCCAACTCAAATTCTTAACTTATCTCACCTTTGACCTATGACTAAATTAATAAGTAAGTAAGTATTAATAAGTAAAATAATATTTAAATATATCAGAATTTGATTCTGATAAAATTTACTTTATGCCAGTCTGTTTTTGTCTAACATAAAACATTTAGTCGAAATAAAGAAAAACTTTTAAATTATGTAATTAAAATAGTCATGAAACACGTTTATTATTTATCTAATAAATAAATAACGGTATTAAGTTTTATTACAACGAGGCAATATAAGACAGTCAGTTAATTTATCTATGATTAATTATCCACCAATTCACCATTGTTTATCTGCATTATTTTAAATATTATTTTGTTTTTATTCATTAAGGAGAACCGTGCAGTTATGTGTCCATCGAAGTGCGTATTCTGAAGAAATAGACCATCATCGACGTGGGCCAAAACCGAAGGCGAATTCTTCGGCTCGTTACCACGACATCGTGGCAAGGCTGTTTACGGGACTAATCCGTTTTTATCCACCCGCATAACTGCATCAACACATAATGACATGTGTGCTTATAAACAGTGCGATATCACCTGCTGACCGGCATGAAGCTGGTTTAAGTTGCAGTAAGCCACCACGGAAGATTTTTCTGTCCAACGCTCACCGGCAAAAACAAATTCTATTCGCTAGGTCATATTATTATATTCATTTTAATTGGGAGAACAATGTGTTTATTTTAGTGATGAGAAATGTTTAAAGTCGTTTATGGATGGCGTTAAAATACTGTAAACGAAGCCGAATTACTATTAATATACTTAGGTTTAAAAGCTACTTCATGTTGCCGTGATTCTCTTATAAACACCTAAGTTATTATGTATAGTCCGTAGTTGACAGTTATTTGCAGTATATATTTTGAAGTGTAAGTGATGTTATTGTTATTCAGTTAGAAGTTAAATTAATTTCTTACTATCTAACATGTTGATTCACTTCACTTTCAATTGCACTTTGTTTAAATTTGTATACATTGAAAAAACAATTACGTCCATTCATATTTAATAAAAAGAAAACTTTGTCTTGTCTTATAAACTCTTAATGAAGTTGCCAATAGTGTTCTAATCGTAAAAAAGTTAGGTATCAATAGCGATATAATAATATTTTCATCCCACCATCTCGGAAAGAGTATTTTTAATCTTCAATATCTGAGTGGAAAAGCCGTTTTTATTCTCTAGAGGATAAAGTAAATTTATCTTTAATATCTGAGTGGAAAAGCCGTTTTTATTCTCTAGAGGATAA
Source organism: Charanyca ferruginea (assembly GCA_947361185.1). Taxonomy (NCBI): domain Eukaryota; kingdom Metazoa; phylum Arthropoda; class Insecta; order Lepidoptera; family Noctuidae; genus Charanyca; species Charanyca ferruginea. The sequence goes on along the minus strand of OX376077.1, from coordinate 12,875,812 downwards.
AGTAAATTGAATTTAGAACATCGTGTGCACTAAGTTTGTGAATTAAAAAAAAACATTAAACCTATTTACTGCTACCTCTATGGTGCCGAATATATCATACAACTTTTTTTTAATTTGTTAAAAACTCAGACTTTGTAAACGATTTTTTTTTGCATTTAGTCATTTCCTCGCTGAGGTGGAATGAAAAGTTACGTGTTGCACTCGAGTGCAAAGATTTTTCACCTCGTGCTCTTTTGATTCCCTCGCTAACGCTCAGGATTCTAATTTTGAATCACTCGCTGCGCTCGTGATTCAATTTTAGAATCCTTCGCTTGCTCGGTCATCAAAATTGAACACGCGGTTAAAAAGCAACTTTGCACTCTTGTATAACAAATAACTATTTTACAATAGTTTGCGTTATATAAATAATTGTATTGGTTAAACGTAGTTTTTTATTTGCTAATATTATAACCCATGCCAAATTGAACCCTAAGCCAACTCTTGTAAGAAACATAATAGTCGAAACGAGCTGGCTCATTCACTAATGACCCAATAGCGATAAGGAACAATAGGATTCCGCATTCCATCTTTTATTAGTGATCGATGATTCCAACGCCTAGGTTATTTAATAAAATATTTTGATTTATTTTATTGGTTTTATTTAATTACCTTTTTATTTTTTTGTTTAAGTAATTTTATTTGACACAAAATATTAATGTTTTATAGGACAAAGGAAAAATAAAAACCCAAAACCATAACACCTGCCGGGGTTTGATCTTACGACACGAGGCTTATCTACGCCAAGTGCTTTCACCGACCGGCTACCTGGTCCTTATTTAAAAGGTTGAAATATTGGACTTCATTCAATTAAAATTGGTATACGTGGGTATATCATACGCACACAAACAGTTTAACTTCATAACCGACCAACCGACTAGTTCATTTACACACACAGTGACAATATCCCGTATGTGTGGCCTGTAAATCAATTACGTTGGCCGAGTGTACATTACCATGTAAACTTCCACCGAAAATTGGTTTGAAGGAGATCTAGTAAGTATTTCTTTTAATACGTCATAAATCGTAAATCGCAATTTACCTTTCATTCAATCAACTCAAATATAAAAATAAAAAAAACTTTTATTCTATTATGTTACTTGCTGCTACGGAACCCTTCATGGGCGAGTCCGACTCGCACTTGGCCGCTTTTTTTAAGTTGTAATACTTTGTACATACTCTAGTACGTTTTATGCAAGGTACTTGGTTTTCACGTATAATTATATGATTCCGGACTATAGACAAAATATTGTAAACAATTATTTTAAAAGAGTAAGCATGGAGTTTCTTTCACATTCTTCTCCATACGAAAATACCTTTTGGAAAGGACAACTAGATAAAAATTTCTTATATTACATACCTGACCCGACAGACGTTGTCCTGTCAATTGATATTTCAATTTTCTTACCGTAAAAACTTTCCCTGCACGCGTAGCATGACCACCGCTATGTCTACGGAAGAATAGACATACTGACAGGAAGAATAGACAAAATGACGGTCGTAGAAAGATTTATTACGTTGCGAGCATGGCGATGAAGAGAAGAAATGTTTCTACTCTACAGTAGACAAGAGTCTACAATGCCGAGCATGACGACCATTTTTTTCTCTACTTTTGACATTTGGGTGTAGAAACTTTTCTTCTAACAAGTGTCAAATAGTCTACATCACAATTGACCTAGACAAGTATATTTCTATGTAGACAAGGATCTGTATTGATTTTAAAAACTCAATTCAATATTTTTTACCATCTAAATTTGTTGTTATTGAATAATCTCCTTCATTTGATGGCCAATCATGATAAGTACTTACGTGACATTGGCAAAATTGTGGTGACTCTTCCACAAAAGCAGAGTTGAAGTTGTTTTTATAAACTTGTTGGAGGACTACCGTCACCATCCTTTCAGTTTTTTTTTGCAAAGAAGAATGCATTAAACCGGGGCTCACGTTCTTCACGAAAACGAGGCTTTGGAAAATTATGAAGTTAGTAAAGCGAAATGCAGAATCTGTGCCGGGAGCTGAGCAAGAATCTGTCTCCTAGAAAATCTCAGAAACTGCCTATTCTTGTTAAAGTAAGTTCAACCTATTTGAAGATTAGGAACCCACGCCTTCCAACTGCTTCTAATACAAATAGGTCAGAAATATTACCTAGGTACGGTGGATCCAACAATGTCTAATCATTTGCTGGGTCTTTGATTGCTGAAAGTGAGTAGGTAGCCGTTTAGTTGGATAGATTTCTTACTGTAGGTACTTACCAAATAAAAAAAAAGTATATTGCACATAATAGGGTTGTACTTATTTTCAAACTGGACTTCCAAACGAAGTAAAACTTGTAATATGGAAGTCAAGGCGCTCTCTTATATCTAGAACAAGAATACAATAAACGGCAAAGGAAGCATGCAAGACCAGAATACTTGGCAAACTAGTAAAAAAAGTAGAAAATATTCATATAAGAAACTTTATACTATATTGTATTTAATTTATTTCAGTCTGAAACCGGACTTATTAATAATTTGAAATAATAAACAGTCAATAGGTGCATAGTTTTATTTAATTATAGTATGTACAACTAGGTAATTCATTTTTGGGCCTCATATATCGATTCACCATTCAGGAACTATGTTATCTGTAATAACAAAACACAAAATTAATTATTTAATATTGATTTTCAGGAGGTTCAGGCTAAACTTTGGAACCGGCTCATGACTTGAATGCTTATCATGGTACACCCTGAAGCACGGAAGCACAGAGGTAGCCCTTTATGAAGGCACATAGGTAGAGGGTCTACAAGTTGTAACTCATGGAAGAACTGACATTACTCGTATAATAAGAAATTGATTTTAAGTACTTAAATAAAAATTGTACCTTTGTAAATGGCTTTGTCTCATTTTCCTTTCAGTAAGTTTGCTTTAAATAAACTTATTGTCACAGATTAACTAATTGTTCCTTTGGAAATTGTAGTCCACCAACAACATCTCAATCTGAGGGTTGGTACTTCGCACACTGCAAATAAATAATTAATCATTTTTAGTATGTGAATGAGGTAAGAACACTGACGATAAGTAATAAAGAAAAGAAAAAGCATGCACCTATCATATATCACTTGCTATGATATAAGATAGGTGCATGCTTTTTCTTTGATTGAAGATAAAAGTGAAGAATTTTCCTTTGTAAACCAAGAATTTTTATCAGACGATGCGACTATCTTCTTTCAATCCTCAAATAAGATTTTCAACTAATCGAGGACTACATTCTCTTAAATTAATCACACGCAATAGGTACACCAATGCACAATGCTAATTATTTAGTAATTTCTTTCACTTAGATTTACTCGTACTTACTTTTTTTTGCCGTAGTCCCAAGTCTATTTATTTTCCAAAATCGAAACATTTGGACAATTAAATTTTGAATATTGTTTTCTAAAATATTTTGTTATTGTATCATTTATATCGATCCGACAGCCGTCACAATAAAAATAACGTTTCGTTGTTGCTTTGATTGAATAACATTACAATGTGGATAAGAGTAGTGTACATAATATTTATTTGTTACCTTTATTATTAAGTTCTAACCTATGTCTACTTATTATTACACTGTTTGTTGTCTCTAAGTAAATAAATAAACGTTCAAAATGTGATAAAACGTATCGATTGACACATTTTTGTCGACAACGAAACGCAATTTTATCGTAAAATTTTTAACGTCTATCTACAACACAGCACTCCGGCGTTGCTATGGAAAGAAAAGATATGTCTTTCTCTACGTAGAAACGCGAGTCTACCAGTCGGCTCATGCTCGGTTAGATAGAGATGTCAAGTAGGATAGAAAGAACTATGTCTATTCTACGTAGAGTAGAGATAGAATTGTCATGCTACGCCTGCTGGACTTCCACAAATAATTCAAGACCAAAATAAGTCATATCGGTCCAGCCGTTCTCGAGTTTTAGCGAGACTTACGAACAACGATTCATTTTTATTATATAGATTACGCCTTGAAATGAATGATTTGACAGTGACTATTAAAAGAACACGTCGTTAAGTTGGAAATAACACTATAATATTTAATAATAAAGGCCAGATAAACATAAAAAATGAGAATTCAGAAATACAAATACAATTTAAATCTTTACACGAGCTGAACGCTTAACAAAGGCTTAAAGTGAAACCGTTTATTTGCTAAAATTATTTCAATTGGAATTTGCTGTTACAGTCACGTAGTTAAATACACATACTTACATACGCTCTTATATGCTCTTTTTTATTAACGAAATAATACTGAATGCTAAAAAATACAACATTACTTTTATGCCATGGTAAATCAGAAGCATTGTGGATCCACCATACCACTGGCCACCCCTGGTGGTATGGTTTTTTAACGTGGGGAAATCCTGATGGACTGTCGCCCGTCTTGTCCCCCGTCTGGGAAAGACGGGGGGGTGTGCTGATTGACTGACTGACCTATGGGCGGGACGGGATTCGCTCGCGCATATGCACCGTAATGATTCACCAACAATAACAATGCCGCGGTAGCGGCCGCCGAAACCCAGATCCTTCTGGCTTCACCGATCACTTCGCTCGCTCGTCTTCGCATTTTAATGGTCATAGTTTTAACCTATAACCTAACCCAAACGATTTTCTCAGTGGTATAGTTTTAGACTGGTGGGTCCGTACCTGACCAGAAGTGAATTAAAATTCTATAACATTTTAGGAAATATGAATCGCACGGTTAAAATCAAACCACATCACAGTGTTTTACAAACATTTAGTTAAACTTTGAAACCCTAAAACAATCACCTTTAATATATTATTCAACTCAAATAAACACACGATTTTTTAAGACAATACAAGTGTGTTGACAATAGTAATCAATTGACATAATTTCGATGACCTGTCACACTTTGTATGATAATAGGGTACCGTGATTTCACTTATTTGTCAACTCAATTGACTGTTTATTGATTTAAAAGCAACTAACAATTTATTCAAAACTAGCTTTTGCCCGTGATTTCGTCAACGTGAATGTCACTTATCGCGAATTAAAAAGTAGGCTATGTCGTTCCCCAGGGTTCCAGCTATCTATTCACCAAATTTCATAAAAATTGGTTCAGCGGTTTCGTCGTGAAACGTAACAGGCAGACTTACTTTCACATTTATAACATTAGCATGAATTATTCGGGTTTTCAGGTTTAGTGTTTATTTTAGAAAAGTTGTGTCTTTAATGGTTAACAGTGTTTATATCTGTATCATTTCGATACAATACAAACACGCCATCACTGATGTGAGTGACGTCACATCACGTGACAGCGTGTCAAGCATGTCATTGCAAGCCACGTCATAGCCGGGCTTGCGGGTGAAGTCCAACGTGATTACGAAGCGCGGTATAGCTTTGTCATCCAAGCTTATTATTATTCATGTACCTACTAGACGGTGCTTCGATCTGCTAATTTGAAGTCATCAACCAAAGTGCTGGGATTTAGATAATGGTTGTGATTAATTAATGCAGTGTTGTGTTGTAAAGCTTTTGGTGTAATAAATGTTTTACGGCTGTCACGGACTTTTAAGTCATTATATTTTTTTAATTAAGTAGTTATTGTTAGGGTTCCGTACCCAAAGGGTAAAAACGGGACCCTATTATTAAGACTCCACTGTCCGTCTGGTTGTTTGTCACCAGGCTGTATCTCATATGAACCGTGATAGCTAGACAGTTCACATTTTCACAGATGATGTATTTCTGTTGCCGCTGTAACAACAAATACTAAAAACAGAATAAAATAAACATATTAGGAGGGCTCCCATACAATACAACAAACTAAATGTTTTAATATACTTAGTGTCTATTTTTTATTTCAGCCTGCATTTTCCCACTGCATTGCAAAGGCGCTCCTTCCACTTCTCTCTGTCAAGGGCTATAGTGTATATTGTTGTATAGATCAGAGGTTTCTGAACTTTCAAGGCAACGGAACACTCAATAAAGCCTTATTATCGTCGGGAACCCCAAATTATTATGGAACATCATTATGAATATAGCTTTAAATGAAAGCAACTGCAATAAAAAATAAGAACAAATAGATTTGTTAGAAATATTTTTTGAGTGTTCCATTCTTTACATTTATAAATGTGAAGTTTGAAACTGTTCAATGTTTTATTAATAAATCGTTTAGCAATCATCTGATTCGATGATAAACGTAATTTCGCGGAACCTTGGTGTCTTTTCCACGGAACCCGTAGGATCCGCGGAACCCACTTTAGGAATTGCTTTTATAGATAATGGTACAGAACTAACGGAACCCTTCGCGCGTGAGTCCGTCTCGTACTTGGCCATTTTTTATATTAGTTTGGTAGTAAAAATCGTGCGGATCCATCGGTCAAAGTTAAGCAATGATTGCTGAGGTCCAAGAATTGGTGACCAACCGCACCCACCGCCTAACTGCATCAGTCAACAAAAAATGTAATCAAAATCGTCCAATATGATGCAAATCATACAAATGCAATCCTACCCTTAGATATAACATTTCAAAACCTCACACATCAAATCCTGCAGGTCACGTTATGAATACTGTATTCGGTCGCGCAAAGACTCGAAATTCCGCATCCGTAGTTGTGTATAAGCTTGCGTGGCCTAGATCGAGGCCGACACGAGCGGCGGACTCGCGAGGCCTTTGTGTCAGGCCCAGCATGACACGACGTGGGAAAGGGCAGAAGGTGAACCTTAACGCTCTCTTAAGGAGCTAACAAGTGACTTTTACAGATTTTAAACTGACAATCACGTCAAAATATGTAATATAAATGATTTGAAAAAAATATGTGTTAAACTAGAACATTCTCTTAATCATTTAGTATGTGAATATTTTTGATTAATTTCGTTAGTACTCGAGACTGATATCGTATTGTTCTATTTTCTATAACATTTCCAATGTCTTCCATGAAAATGATAATTATAATTATCTTTAATGCGTTCATTGTTCTGGGTTTGTTGACTCGCGGACGAATGGAAGACGATCTTGTCAATATGTTTGGAGTATTGTGAGATGAGCGTGCGAATGTCGTGTAATAAGGTAGATGTATTCTACCCTATTACACGAGATTCGCACTCACACTCACCAATTAATTGACATACTTTTTATGAACTGTCAAAACGCGTTACCCCTATGAATGTTCTATGGCATTTTATACTTATGACGTCAGCGTCACTTCTAGTTAGTCATTTGCCAATCAAATTAACTAACAATTTATTGATTACAAAGCAACTAAAAATCGAATTTTACATTAAATTGAAAATAAATCGCGGTTTTAGAGCTAAAATCAAGTGTAAACAAAAAACAGATAAAAGAGAAGTTCTGTTTTGGAATTATTGGTAATTAAATGGGGTGTCATCTACCCAATTCTGTAATCTTTAACTGACCGAAACGAATGCATTGGCCGTTTTAAGTTAGAGAAAAAAAATATCGATACGATATTCGATATGACGCATGCCGTTTTGTCCTAATAGTCCATTCGCGTTTAGATACTAGTAAGTCATCTGACATTTACCAATTAAGGTGCAAATAATATCGCAAATACCAATCACTCTTCAGATGTACTGATTACTTACCTACTATTTTTCACCCGACTACGGCAAAGCCAAAGGAGGGTTATGACTTTGACAGGCTATGTATGTATGTATGTATGTATGTATGTATGTTCATCTGTTCGCTCATAGCTCCTAAACCACTTATCAGAACTGAACAAATGAGGTATCGTTAGAAGCGTCTTGATTGTCCGCTGGTTATAGGCTATATGACGTGTCACCGAATCCAATGTGGCGCCCTCTGGTGGACAAAAAAAACAAGATTTAAAAAAAAAATGAAGACAAGCATACCGTGTTTGGTATCATTGGAAAGGAGTTCACTAGTACTATTCAAATATATAATATTTAGTTGTGACTGTCACAAATTATTAAAAAAAAGGATAGATTACCAAATAAATTAAGATACGCATACCGTGTTTAGTATCATTAGAAAGGGGTTCACTAGTACCTTTTAAATATATAATACTTAGCTGTGACTCCAAAATGGTTTAAATTAAAAAAATAAGTTTAAAAACTAAAACCCGACTACAACAAAAAGTGATCTAAAAAGTACGAAACAAGAAAATATTTCACACAGAAATCAAGACATAGGTACAAAATGGTCAAGGTAAGCCGTGGTTTCATGCCATTATAATTCATGTTCATCGCACTCTTATGGGATACAGGCATGCAACTACGGCTTACCTTGACCATTTTGTACCTATGTCTTATTTTCTTGTTTCGTACTTTTTAGATCACTTTTTGTTGTAGTCGGGCTTTAGTTTTTAAACTATTTTTTTTTCTTAACACGAAAAAAATATAATTGTCATCAGATAATTAGATGCATTTTTGCCTAAACCTTCAAGTGTTGGCTTATTATGGAATGGACAAGTACTTTCGTGTCAAAGAAATCGGAAATAATCACAATTCCGTGAATAAAATCATATTTGTTTATCTATATACGTATGTATTTACAAAAAAAAAATGTATTTGTGTATGTATATCAGCTGTCTGACACTCATAGTACAGGGTCTCCCTAGTTTGGAGTCAGATGGCCGTGTGTGAAAATGTCCCCACATATTATATTATTATTATTATTATTATATTTCAATTGTATTTTGTTACTAGTGTTTTTAATAGAAACTCTTGAAACCTAGACCGAACGTTTTATTTAAGTACTGTAACAGACATCGCAGTTGTTATTTGTACTAATCATTGATACGAGTTGGTTTTCTGTACATTTTAATTTTATTGACCCCCACTACGATGCACAATGGGAATTATTCTCTTTGCTGACTATTTAAATGCCTGCGTTTACCCGCCAAATTATCAATGCGAAAACGCGTACGTGTTTGAAATGGGAATAGAGTCTAAATTGTGCGGGTGACGTGTGAGCTTTGCGAAAGAAGAATAAGCCTCTTTCTGTTTACGCTGGTGATTTGGCAATACCATTAGGGTGGAAAAAAACCATTTAATGCTGTAGTATACGCTGGAGACCTTGAGCGAGCAGGGAATCGTATGCGCTGCGTCCCCAACTCTCAAAGTTTAGTCGAAGAATTAAAAAGAAAATAGTATTTTTTAACTTTGAAAAAAAAGCTGTATACAAAAAGATAGATAATTAAATTGTTTCTAAGATGGCAAAAGTTTCGTTAAAATAAATTTGGTAAATTTTGTGTGATTATCAATGTTTCGTCAAGCACAATTTCACGAGTTAATTAAACTATTTAATATTATCTTAATCAAAACTATTCCCATACTAAATGATTACGAGAATGTTCTAGTTTAACATATTTTTTTTAATCATTTACACGTTTCATTATGACGTTATGGTCAGTTTAAAATCTGTCAAAGTCACTTATTAGCGTCTTAAGGCTAATTTTTGAAACTTCTGAAGATCTTAATCTCATCTCAGCAACAATCAGTGTAAAAAAATCCAGTAAAAAATAAGAGACGTTTTTAATAATTCGAGGCTAAGATTTTTTGCTCCGAGCGTTCTTTGAAATACTGGAATAACCCTTCTGATAACTCTCAACGGAGAAATAAATATGGCGGATTGATAGCTTATTTTTAGAAAATACCTATGCCCAAACTGTCGATTTGTTCTTTAGATAATTTTTATCTAACTAACTATTGAAATGTCAGCACTTAAAAAAATAAGGTCACCCTATAAAAAGTTGCTCATTCAGATCAAAGAAACAGTTCTAATTGAACTAACTGAAATCTGAAGAGTCTACTCGATAGTGGATGAAACGGTCTCAATGTCGATAAGATCTTTGACTATTTAAAACAGTAATACTATCAACAAAGTAGGAACAGCTGCTGGTATTTATAAAGTATCCAAAGGTTAGGTTAAAAGTACTTTAATCCAAACCTCTATTTTTCTTAACCCAAAAAATTCTACTACTGTTTATAAGAAAGTTCGTAAGTATTAGATCGCGCTTAAGGCTGCTCTCTCGAAAAAAGCTTGAAAGAAGCATGCAGATGAAGCAACTTTTCGTCGGCATTTACAGAGAAATTACATCTGAGAAAAATTGTTTGTAATCTACATGATATGATACGTAATTTGGTTTAGCCATAATTTTTCTATAGGTAAAAAAGAAGAGAAAAAAATGTCAAATCACGTCCAAATCATTGAAACCATTTTACTCCTTAATTTCTTATCAAAAGAGTATAAACAAAAATCTACTGCTTTGCAATACAAAGAAAAATGATTTGGTTTTGTTACTTTTTATTACAATAAATTAAAAATGCGTCCGATTAAAGACTGCGTCTGCATCACCACCGCACTCGTCCACAAATTCAGTACGGGCCAAATGCTCAAGGTTATTGGCATGTACACAAGCCTTAAACAGCTGAAATAATAGCACACATAATAGAAATGTACCTTAAAACTTAGGATAATTTTAACCCTGTTGTGTGTTGCCTAAGGATAATTGAGGACTTTAGCCTAATTATAAAGTCTACTCAAACAAAATCGCGAGCTAAAATTAATCCCTACAAATATTATAAATACGAAAGTGAGTTTGTTGGTTGTTTATTGTAACGCTTTCACAGCTAAACAGCGCGTATTCGATTCATGACGAAAACTTTTTTTTTTTGTTTGTCCAGAGCAATATCGTAATGATGTGAACTGATTATTTAAAGACAATTACAGTTTTCAGAAAGATTAAGTCTTGATTTAGGGAGCTACAGAGTAAAAGTATAATTTTTAATTATGGCTTTATAAAGCGAAGATATTCCTTTCATAGCGTTTTACGAAAATACACGTCAGAGTTAACTTTCAGGACGAATACATTATGTTTTATACGTTTTTCCAACAGGATATACAGTCTTTAAGTGTACCAAAATTACGAAAATATTACTATTATGTATTAAACAACAATGCTGAAAAAGTACAACATCGGTTCACTTTGACAATTTTTTTTCACCAGTACTTGAATAAAAACATAACTGATATATTTATTTTATGAAAATAAAGGTTATGCTTAACATACAGATTTTTTTTCAGTTATACGAACTCATTTATTTTAGACAATTATTTTAAAAAGTACTGTAAAACATCGCGCGCTGTGGTTTGCCGATCAATTTCAATGATTCGTGCTTATTTCGTGCGTATTTTTACGTGCGTACTACTGTGTGTCAATGCTGCTACACCATTCTAGCAATCGTTTTGATTTTGAGTTGCGCTAAATCGAATACGCGCCCATAAGGCCTACGCAGACCGGGACGACATGGCAGGGGATTTTGCCGTCAGTCAGCGCACACTAGCCGCTTAGATACCGCGGCATTCCAGCGCCTTGCCACGGCATGCCACGGCGTGCCACGGCGTGCCGCGGCACAACAAAGCACGCCTCGGCAGCTCCTGCTGCTCGATACACTTTTAGTCTACAGTCTACCCCCGCCTCACCCCGCGGTATGTCACAACAAGCGCCGGAGTCCTTGCATGCCGTTGCCTAACGCAGTATGTCACGGCATCCCGCCACGGGAGCCTGTGGCGCGTCTTCGAATGTCGTGCAATAAAATCCCTTTCGATGCCACGACATCATTTTAAAGCATAGGAATTTGTGTCGTATTTCTATATCAATACGTTTGAATGTCCATTAGTAAAAATTTAAATCCCTTGCGATGCCGTCCCGGTCTGTGTAGGCCTTTACTGTTACTACTGAACCGATTTTGAAATTAAGTCCAGACTAAGTATCAATCCCAAGAAAGAAGATAGTTCTATCGAAGTAGCTGGTGGCTAGGTAAAAGCCGGACAGATCGATCAGTCAAAGGTTACGCTTGCCGTTGTCGGTCTATGGATGGGTGCCCATCCATTTCATACCGAGTTCCCGCCGTGCCTCGGAAAACACGTAAAGCCGTTGATCCCGGCTGCCATTCATAGGTCTTTGGCAGTCGTTATGGGTAGTCAGAAGCCAGAAAGTCTGATAACCTGTCTTATTACCAAGGGGTATTGTCAAATATCGTGTTACCAATGGCGTGTCACAGGAGACAAGCCCGGCAGATGAGGTAATGATTCAATACCTACTGAGATAAATTTTATTTTTGCGCTTCCTATGGTTTTTTTTATTGCCTCGTATTGCAAGCCTAGCTTTTGGGCTTTAATGAAAAGCACGCCACTGTGTGTTACCTAGTAACTGGGTTGCTGAAGTCCGATGGGCAGTCGCTCTATGTAAAACACTGATATTAAACTGCATCCGATTAGACTGGGAGCCGACCCCAGCATAGTTGGGAATAGTCTAGACTAGACAGATGATGATTGTCTGCGATATATGCCATAACCAGCATTCACGCAGACGAAGTCGCAGGCAAACGTTAAAAACGTTAAAAACAAAAATACGGTCAACATATTAATCATGGCTGAACTATTCAAAATTCTAAACAATATCGTGCAAAATAATAATGTAACATTCCCATGCAAGCGTTATCGAAGGCTTTAATGCACGTTCGACACGATTGCGATGATTTATGCACGCAGTTCGGTGCAAAGTGCAAATATAGCGTCCTCGTGAAGATTCACGTGTTGAGTAAATATCAATTTATCGTGCACCGTTCAATTATCACGGTACACTGGAGGGAGAGGGTTGAGTTTGATAAGGATTTTGTTGTGAAGACTGTAGTTTGTTGATAGGTTGCGGTAGATTATTTTGTAGTGATAATTAATCTTGTTGATCCTACTTCTATTAAATATATGTGTGTTTTAAAGGTATGTCGGATCCTGTCATGATGTATGCACTTGAAAATAAAAACACAAGCGCCTTTGTATAGCGTTGTGCAGAGTCTAGGAGAATGGTGTCGATATGGAGGAACAGTATTTGTTAACACGAGGTCGCGACACCATACTAGCCTGGGAATAGATCAGTGGTTCAAGTTTAGAATTCCATTTTAGTAGTGTGTGAACTTAAAGGAGTTTATTTCTCCTGATTCCGTATCCCAATTATGCGCCCACAGTAGATAGCGATGTCCGATCACGATCCTACGTTAGAGGATTCGAAAGATATATGTTATATTAGTTATAAACATATGCATGTATATATGTAGTTTACTTATTTTTGAATTTGTTTTACCATACACCTGCCAGGTTACCTCTTCACTACTATCCTTGGTTGACTGGCAGAGAATGCCTAAGGCATTAAGTCCGGCTTTGTACCTTTGGGCATGAAGTACAAATAAATAAATATACGAGAGTTTGTGACGATGGATGAATGAATGGATAATAATAATAATAATATAATATTGTATATTGAACTGTATCTTATTTATTTATTTATACTTTATGCACAAAGGTACAAAGGCGGACTTAATGCCTTAGGCATTCTCTACCAGTCAACCAAGGGTGATGAAGAGATAACATGGCAGGTGCATAACAAAAAGTAGAAAGATTAAAAAGTTAAAAGATAACTACACATAAAGGTAGGTTTGAGTAATATCTCCCGACTTTATGCCAATTTTACCGAAGGACATTTTTAGAAAAGCTGAGCACATAGGTGTGATAACAGCTCACCTGAAGTTCACTTCACCTGAATTATAAAAGTTTTTCTTTTAGGGAACAGCACTGCTATTGTCTAAAATCAATCCTTCACATTTTCCTAAACAACTACATAACATTTCTGTATATCTATTATAGTTCCCATATTGTAAATTCCCGTGGGTGTGGTCGAGTGTCTGTAAAGGCCATAACTCAAAGCCCGCGAGCGACGTCACGGACAAAACCTATGCGAGGACACTATGACACTACATACAAGTGAACTCGAATATATTGCGTGATTTGTGGGAGAGTTGACCCTATATTTGATAGTGCTTCAAGTTAGGCTGTGTTGCCAGTTTACCACTTGTGTCATTTGCCTGTGTTGCTATAGGTACTCTCGCTTTTGGGGTTTAGTAGGGCGACGCCTAAATGATGGACGTTGGGGCTGAGAAATTATAATTATCCAACCAAAGGTTGATCTGACGATTTTGTAATGTTCACCACTTTGCGTTTAGAACTTAAAAAAAATTGTTTTTGATCCCGCTTTTTAAGCACCTAAGCACTAAAGAATCATGGCGAGATTTGTACAAAAAAAAATAAGATGTTTAGAGAAGTTGAAATTCAAATTTTTATATTCTTGGGTACCTAAGGAGTATCTTCAGGCATTTAGAATATTTTTAAAACCCCGCAAAAAAAAGTTAACAGTTTAACGAAAAGCTCATTATTTCAGTACGAAACTGCGACTGACAGTAACAGTGACACTGACAGGCGCCGTTTCGCAGCTCTTACATTGAAATTCTGTGCTGTTTACCAAAGTCAACATGCACACTTAGGTACTCAAAAGCAAAAAATGTCATACAGACAGTTAACATGATTATGTTGCTCTTTGCCCTGTATCAGAAAAAAGCGAATAATTATTTTTATTATTTTTTATTGGAGTGGAAAGATTAGGAGCGCTAACACACTGGGTCTCCATGGCGCCGTCGCCGTGTCGCCACCTAGGTGTATGTATCCAAACAGTTCGTATTGAAATATATGACAGTTAATTCAATTGGCTACGGTCTGGCGACGTCGCCAATTTGGAAGCGCAGTTACGACCGACCGGCCCTTTTTGGAGACTGGATACTCGGGCGACCTGGCGACGTGTAGCCAAGTTGCCAGTATTTTGTATACAAGTTACGCCTCCCTCACTCAGTGGTCAACTGATCGCCAGGATGAACACCCGCGTGTATGTGGAATACAGAACGATTTATTGTGGAGATTCAAAACCGTTCATGTTTATGGGATACTCAGTTAGTCAGTAGGCTCCACTGGCTACTTATTTGGCTACGATAAGTTACCTAACCATGCCTACATAGCCAGCGACGTCGTCATGGCGCCCCAGTGTGTTAGAGCCTTAGATGGTAAAAGTACATTAAATAAATTAAGCTTTCTTAAAAACTGTTCTTTCTAACATTTACTCACCCCAACTTTATTCCAAATTCAAAACTATTCCAATTTCAAAATCAAAAATTCTTCAACGTAGGTATAACATAAGTTTCCCAGTCTGCCCTTTAACTCGACAGCACATAATTATCATTAACCAGCGCTGGCTTAGTTAGTGTTGACACGGGAACCCGCGCGACCTCTAACCTCATTATTGACGAAACTCAATCCTGCCGCCAGGCTGCCACTCCTTCCGTACTTAGTCACCGTAAATTATTGTCAAATAACTATTAAGTAACGGTAAACGTTATCTTGTAGGTAGGGAGTTTAGTTTGTGAAAATTGGTTGGCATTTTGGGTATCTAATTAATGTATTTATTACCTAGTTCAAAAGTTATCACTTTTTTTTTATCTCACTTTCAATTAGTGGGCGTGTGATGAGTAGCAACAACACTGACATAATATTCTATTCAGCAATCTTTCACTCAAGTGTCGTGATAAAAACCCTTGAGGAAGCAAGAAACAGATCGGCAAAGCATACCTAAGTAAATACGGGCAGTTTTCAATAGCCAATTATTTTCACATCTGCACGTACAATTAAAAATTAAAACGTATTAAAATATTTAAACCAAGTGACAGCTTACATGAACAAAATGGCTGATAATAAGAAATCTAAATAGAAGAAGATTTGTTTGATATTAGAACATAGATTTTTATTCAGGATACAAAAAAAAATACAAAAGGTTAAGACTGACTGACTGAGAAAAATAGATACCCATGCAACCTTTTTGCAACATAACTGCAAAAAACTGTAAGTACCTAGAAAAATTTCAGGAAATATACAAACGGGGTTACAGTCCTTTTTCTTATAATTCCTTTATTCCAATTTCACTATCAACCCGTTAAGCACTTACCATACATACACACGTACACAAAAGATAGCGGACGCGCGGACTCCGCGCGGTATTCCAGTAAACGTCGCACAAAACTTGAGACTCCAGACTCGAAACGAATGCAATATCTGGACGTGACTGTACTAGGGACGCGGACTTGTGTCAGCTTTATGAAATGTAAAACTGAAACTGAGAATAAAAATGTGTGACTTCACAGGAGGTTAAAGTTGAGAAGTAATGTTATTGGGACAGTGAAGTTACATTAAGTATCTGCGCGGAGAACGTGTTTGTGATGTGGTGGGTGGTTTATTGTACGGTTGTGAAAGAGAAAATTATAATTAGGTAATTGTCGGGGTCCATTTCTGTCAAAACAAACCAAAACCACGTCATAATTTCTCTCTATTTTTGAAATAATTGTAATGTTTAAATTGAATATTTAAATCTTAAGTTTAGCGTGTAACTGTTATTACTTGTATGGTTGAGAGATTGTGGGTTGACACATTTTGACAGTACTGAACTCAATTAGAACCAAGTACATACTAGAAAGAAAATTGCGCAAGATGACTAAGTCTGTTTAGAATATTATGTAGATACACCACTGACTGCTACTGCCCTGAAAGTAAATACTTTTTTTATTTTATTTGTTAGGGACAAAAAACAGTTACATGCCAAGCTTAACTAAAAATTCCGATACTTAGAAATATAGTTCCTACATAATCTGTTCCATATTTATGTTACTACACATGTAACCTACACCATTGTCCACGAATTAACAAAAAAGAAGTTAATAGAAAACAGACATACAGTATGCATCATAAAAGACTGTTAAGATGAGAGAAATGGAATAAAAAATGAAATATTCAATTTAAGAAGTTAATAACTCTATTGCTCTTGCCTTAAAACAATGTATGGAAAGAGCAAATATATATGTCGAACTCCATAAAGTGAGTGTTATATGCATCAACGAAGTGACGAAGAGGCACGCGCACACCAGCGTTAGTCCTGCACGAGTTTGTGTGAAATAGTCGAGGCACACGTACCCCACGAAGCATAACAGATCTAGGTACTATATAATTTAGACTATTGGATAAAGGAATGCAGTCGAATCTATTATTACATATGCAGCATCATTACACCCAGAAGTACCTAATCGTCTAGATTCCAAGCTAAGGAATACATAGAGCATACATAGAGCTTATATATTTTAAACATAATTACGTGATCAAAATGTTGGTTATAGGCTCAGATTATAAAACAGTAGGTTATTGGTATAGACAGGTACGTAAATAACCAATAAACCTCTAACTCTTAACCTTATTGAAAGTGCACTTTGAAGATATACCGCGCTTTTACAATAATTGATTTTTCATCGCGATCCAACCTTGCATGAACCGAGTAAGTTTAAGTTAACAAATCGTCGAGTTACCCGGGCGCTTGAAGCGAACCCGGATAAATAAAGCGGTGTGTAGCGCAAACTTATTTGTTACATCATTTTGCTATAAATTTTTATATGTTATGTTTTGTTTAGCGTGCATTTGAATAAAGTTTCGAAGTTTATAGGTTGAAATGCTATTGGTATTTTTATGTAGCTGTGTACAGTAATGATTGCATTCATTTAGCATGCTGGTACCTTTAACTGGCATCGTCGGAAATCTCTGGAACATTTGACAGTATTTTAATATTAGAACATTAGGTTTATTATTATATGACACGAGGACTGACAGACCAGACTCTGTCGGAGACAGACGTATTGTTAGTCTATCTGCAATATAGAGTTTATTTCAAGTATTCCTACGTTTAAATTGTAATAGATACGCCCAGTACCTCTTACAGCACCTATCTACCTGTGTAGTTTAATAATTACAGTTTGGAATTTAAATAAGTGAGTAATTATTGCAATAATAACATTAATAATTCCGGTGTGTATAAGAAATTGACATTGGTATGTTATTATTGGTTGCTGTTGTTTGGTATATTTCTTGTTATGTAAATTATTTTATTTAGAAAGTAATAATTAAGCTACTTAACTTCTTGTCCATTGTCAACTGTTTTTTATGTGTATTTAATGATTTTATAACATTATTCTAGCTTTTCTTGCCTGAAATACAGGCTTACAATACGGTCAACGTAACTTGGCGCGTCTGAAGTTAGCTGTTTGGCTGCGCAATGGAACTTTTAGGAACGAAATTGTCTACTGCGCAGCTAATCGGCTAACTTCAGACGCGCCAAGTTACGTTGACCGTTCTGTACCTATGAGTAGTTCACGCACGGAACTCTTAGAAATATAATTTACATTCGAGCAAAATGTATTAATAATTTGAATCATTTTGCATAGGTAACTAATTAAGAAATTTCACTCTTAGAAGGTATATTTGTCGTATCCGGTCAATAGTATGAACGTGAAACGGATCGCAAGCGCGCCATTATCGAAAACACGTGATCTACCGATACTTTTGGCGCGCTTCTACAGAGTCGTGATGTTTTCAGCCCACAGCGAGAAAGACATTCAGAATCCAGTGTCTGATCGTATCGGAGCTAATACGTCCCGAAACTGTACTTTCGATTCGTTTTTGAAGTGAAGTGAACTATGTTTATGTTAATTATAGTGTCTGCGTTTATTATAAATTGAGTTAGTGCTAAATTGTGGTTTTAATAAACGCCGTGTATTTTACCCTATACCCAGTGTGTTTGCATTGCTCGAAACCCATATTCTGCCCACATGATGACTGAATCTAACGGACTAAATTTTGACTGATCCGACATATTGTATGTGTTTGCACAAAACTGAATCAAGCAAATCGAATAGTGCTTCCGAATTACAGGACAAAAACTGAAATTACTACTTATGAAAGAAAATGTTATCCGAACGAACATCTCTTGGTTTAGTTAATTTTAATTAAATCCCCTATCACGATGACCGCAGTATGCAAAAGAGGAAGTTGAACACAGTTTACGATAAGTTTTAACTAAACTTAGTCGAATTGAATGAGTATCAGAACCAGCACGTGCGGGCAACGCCAAAATACGATTAACATTGTCTACATAATTTCGTGTAGAGCCGGTCGCGAATAGCATCACCCTATTTCTATCCGCGGGTGTCGTAGAAGGCGACAGAGAGATACTTAATGACCAGAGGATGGACAGTAACGTCCTACTAAGTACTTAACACTTAGGTACTGCGATCGCCAACGTGCATCGGCAAAGCTCGGTGATTACGGTTGAACCCCCCCTTGGGGTAGACCTATACTCAACAGTGGGCGTTAAAAGTTGACACGACAAGATGACATAATTTCATCTGAAAAGATACAAAATAATACTTTTCACTGTTTTTCAGCATTTCAGATAGGTAGTAAATTAAGAGTTTATTTTATTTTTGTATTGTGTTCCATTATTTATTATTTATTTTAAAAATGTACTTAATAATAGGATTGAAGGTAACATTAATGTGTTAAACAACTTTTGATGATCGTAGCCTTCCAACTATTGGGGATCTTCTACCAGTCTAATCGGATGCAGCTGAATACCAGTGTTTTACATGGAGCAGCGGCCTATCTGACCTCCAGAAACCAGTTACTGCGTAAGACGATATCCCTTGATAAGACTGGATTTCAGACTTTTGAATTATTGATGTATACACTGTAGTCCTGTAGTCTACCTACACTGTAATAATGCTATTTATTATGATAATTTTACCTGTGCCATTTTTAACTTTGTAATGAAGTAAATTACTTCATTGCTTATGAAAAAAGACAAAAATTCAAAAACACTATAAAACATTTTTCCCGTCAAATTACCGCCGAGGTAACGAAGCATATGTTTTCACATTAACATATTAACTCCAACCGAGTAGAAACCATTACGTTCCTGTTCGCGGCTAAACCACGCACGATTAATATAATTAGTACAACATTATGCGGGCTCATTATCAAAATGGATGCTTAGATTTATAATGCATAAGTAAACCTCTTTGTACAATGTTGTACGTTACTTTAAACAATAGGAACAAAGCATCGGTGCATTTTGACCCGCGTGTAGGGGCTTTGGTGTATAAAGGGAACTAATAAAATGTTTGTTTAATTTGGGCTTTATTTAGTTGCTGGTAAGGCCTTTTGTGACAAAATTTAAAATGCTACTTGAATTAAAATTAAGTAAGTGCTTAGTAATTAAGTGAGATGGCGGCTGAAGAGCAACTAAAAAAAATGTAATAACTATTTCCAAATTGGAACATAGAATACAATCATATTAATGGTTTGCTTGTTTTAAGTCTGGTTTAATCATTTATGGGCAGAAAAAGAATGTATTATACACGGAATAGAAAAAAAGAAGGACTCCACGCCACGCATATCAAAAGTGAAGCACCTATATCAAAAGGACCGAGATGCACACATAGATCGGTACGGTCGGTAGTCGGTACATTCGGCGCGAAATCTTTTTTTTTCTAGTTCGTGACTATGATGTAAATGTGTGCGTGAGGCATGTTTGTACAAACGGTCTGGCTTAGGGTGCTTCACTTTCGATATGCGGGACGCCTTCTTTTTACCTCTACCTCTTGATTTTTTTTTTACAATTCAACATTCATTACGCATGTATTTTATATTTCCTTACAAATAAAATTCAAAAGCGTGTGTAAAAAACCCTACATTTCTCCCACATTTTTAAATAAAAGTCACGGCAAAAACAATCGTCATCGGAAAGACCTTAATAAAAAAAAGTAGAACAAAAGGCGTATCTGCACAAAGTTCATTATACAGTAATCCGGGTTGAAATTAAGCCGGGAACAGGGAACGTAATCTAATTTGAGGAAGGCTCCGACTGTATGTAGGCACAGAATTAGACCTGACGACGCCCGCAACTCGATACAGGCCACTTAGATTTAATTAATCGCAATTAATTTAATTCTGTAATTGTATGGGAACAGTTTAATTACTTTTTATTTGAATTTTGTAGCTGTTGGAACGGCGACTTCATGCTTCCATGGCGGCTTAAGCCTTTAAAAAAAGAAATAATATTGCGAATTCGAATTTCAAAAATAAATGCTGTTTAACTAAGAATGAATTTTTAGAGCCGAATCATTTGAATTAAGAATCTTAATCGATTTGATAAAAAGAGTAACATTTCCAATTAATAGCCAGTTTTCATACACGTTTCTAAACACAATATAACCATCGGTTAACGGCCACCGGCAACGGTTAAAAAAAAACGAATAATGGTTTTCCAGGTTTAAAAATATCATGCCAGCCATTAAGACCTGTAAGACCAACATATCAAAGAACCAGTACTTTTCATTACTCGTAAATAAATTCCCATGGAAAAAAACTAAAGGAGGACGCAGATAATGTCGACAGAACACCGAATCGTGTAACATTAGTGCTCCCAGAGGTGAAATCGGAATTGGAATCAATTTTGCGGAGTCGAATGTTCGTCCGTGGGTAAATAGCGAAGCTTCAGAAAGGAGGCTTTTCTTCGATGACTTGGTTTGTGTGTCGACGTGCGTAAGGAAGGTTTTGATCTCAGTATTTTAACTTAAAAAGAATACCAGTCGAATCAGCTACATACTTGTAAATAGGGGAAGGCAGTTCGTGCTTCATTTTTTAAACAAAATAACAGTCATTGAGTAAGACCACACACATTTCTTGTCATAGTTATTACTCCAGGTTTGATAGTACTCATTTTAGTAGAAAATCTGTTAGATTAATTTTAAGAGTTCTCCGGACACTACCCATCGGCAAAGTTTGGTTTCCTTATATGAAAAGAGCGAATCTCCGAATTGCACAGCTTAAAGTCAAGGATGTACAACATTAGCTGATGGATTGTGTCCGAAATAAAGATGAACGTGAACACTAATGATCCAGCTAATGCTAAATAGGTTAAATGTGGGTGTACAGTCAATTTTATCTTTGCCTTGTCAAGAGACCACAAAAAATATTGTGAGTTAATGACAGTACCTACTTTTCGAGTGATTCACTTTCTTTGTTGTTAGTAAGCATTATAATGAATAAATGTTAAGATAAATTAAAATTTAATGAAGATATCTTGTAAAAGGGGATGATGAGGTTGTCATTATCTGAGATAAAAACTCTTAGTGGACTAGGCAGAAAGATACACTTTTAGAGGTATGAGGGACAGAGTGGAAAGTTCCCCTTCCTCCATATAATAGAAAAGGGAGCACCCTCCGACCAGAGGGGAGTTATGTCTAGTTGACTACTTCCTGCCCGACGATTGTAGTCAGGATTTTGTATATGCTAACGTCGCGTCGCGGAGAACTCTGCTTGGGTGATCTAGGATACGTCAGTCTGTAGTACGTATCATGTGCGATAGATGTCGCCACACACTCATTAGATAGCTACTCCTTTCGCATATATTTTTTATGTCCTTAGATGGCAAACAAGCCTATTTAATGGCCCACGTAATGTTAAGTGGTTACCGCTGCTAATCATCTGCAATACCAGAGACCACAAAGTACGTAAGGCTGCGTCGCGTCCGAGCAGAGAGACCACTCAGAACAAACCGCCATTTTTACCACGCACACATTGACATGACGTTTATAGACATTCTCAAGCAGTTTCAAGCAGACTTCAGACTCGACTGTCACGTGTTGTCTAAATGAATAAATGAGAGACATTGACGTTTCACGACCAACAAGAAAATTTTGTTATAAAAAATTGCAAAGAGTTCCAACCGGTGTCAATAAAATTTCATTTTGTCACAAATAAAACCTACAGAGTCAAAACAGTAGCAGCCCTAGTGAGTCTGGCAAGTTTAGGTAATTATTTTTGAAGATGGCGGGAGCGGTCCTTCTGTACCCTCTCTATTTTGAGCAGAGACCTTGCAAATGCGTTGTCATCCCAGAAACAAAGTTGAAATGTCTCATGTGCCTGTAGTTACACCAGCACCCATACACTCCAAACCGGAACAGAACAACGCTGCTTGCAAATAGGTATGAGGGTAGTACTTCCCCGGATGAGCTCCATAAATCTTTCTACAACACTGACAATACCTAAATATTTCGATTTTTCTTTTGACGTGAATTTTTCTTTCTTTTCTTATAAATCGATGAACACCGGCTGCACGCACGAAAAAGTGTCACGTTCCGCCTGAGCCTGAGCGCGGAACAAGCGATAGAGAGACGATCGGCCCAAGCAATAAGCTCCGCCTACCTCGACGGAAGCCATTATTTGCTTATGTTATATAAATGTTAGCCATTATGTTTCTTATATGATGATATCACGTAAAACTATCGTCCGTAAACCGACTTTACAGAAACCAATTCATTTTTTAAGAAACTTTGGTCCCACACTAGGAATATCTCCTGTGCCGGGGGTGCGTTTACAGACATGTAAACTCACATAGGCAAACAGCCAGACCCGGAACAACTGTCAGTGGGCCATACAAATAGGCGCGACACGCAGCGCAGCTGTCAATCGCTCAACCACTGCACCAACTGTGACGTCATTGTTGTTGATTGTGTGCGTAATAACTTTTGAAGCCCATGGCACACTGGTTTAGTCCCATCTCGGCAACTTCCCATCTCGGCACCCATGACAGATAATGGGAATTTTTCGTGGGCATGTAAAATTAATTCATGGGTCCGAGATGGGACTAAAGCGGCATACTTTAGAGAATTTGACTTCTCAAGGGTGGCAAACAAACAGATGACATCCCTTTTTTTCTGCCCATTTAAATGTCAGGTACTTGTAGGTAGGTACATACTTGTATGACAAAATTATATTATATGAAATATAAAATTTAACGAAACAAATAAAGTAGGTATTTAAGCACGAAAGTAAGTACTTGAATTGTCAAAAACAAAGTTTAAACTTTCGCCAAAATAAGTACTGCAGATACAAACTACAAAAGCTGAAAGAGAGACTTTTAGAACCGGAAACGTTTACGAAAAATTCACGAAGCAACGTCCAGTTATAAAATGAAAAATCACAGCGTTACGTAAGTACGTAGTTGTAAAAATATAGTGTCGTAAATTGTGGAGCCTGGCGGACGGCGCCGGGCGGCGAAGCTAGTCTGAATAGGACTCCGATACATTATAAGCCGAGATTTACTGGCAGTCATAAATAATCGCTCTTTCCCCACTATTTCGTACAAAATCCGTATAATTCATGGTAACAAAGACATCGAACGCCACCTTCTAGCATTTGTTGTGACTACTCGTAGGCTCGTTATACAATATTCATTGCGTCGTATCCGATATGTACTGTCTTTATTGTTATTGCTTGACGTCCGATAAATTTATTCTTTCAATATTCCCTTTGTTGATAGATAACGTTTTTTAAGGCTACACGTTGTTATTGTTTGTCTCTTGAAAGAGGAAGCAAGGAGAAAATCGCTTTATGTTTATCTTGTTTCCTTCATTTTAAAGGATTCGTTGTCATAAAAAAACCTTTATTTTCTTCTATATTATCTCGTCATTCTGATTCGTCACCTTATTTATGGCTTCTATGGTTCAAGATTTCACAGCTGCCTAAGTATATCATTTTAGCTTGGTATTTTGAAAACACATAAAGGAATGTAGTTAGGATGGTATGCGTACTTGCTCGATTCAATTCTGAGCCATTTTTGCACAACCTGGTAAGTATAAATCATGTCGAAAAGACGTAAGTCTTTTGGTTTTGAGATCTTAGTTTACTAGAATGTGAACAAGAAAATGATGTTAGTTTTGTGTATGTATATTAAGTAGATTGTAATTATACGTTCAAAGATAGTAAGTGATAACGTTTGTAGGAGACTCGTATCACAAAAACTCAATAAAGTAAATTATTGGCCTCTGCGAATATCTATATATTATACGGGAACGGATGTTTGTTTGTTTGTTTGGCAGCGTTAGCTGCAAGATTCTACTGAAGGTAAAATACTGCAGTTTATCTTGTAAACAAATAGAGAAAAGAATAAGGCCGCCTTTTTATTTATTTAATTATTCAATATTCCCATATTTCATTTTTTGTAGCATTGCAAATTTCTGTAAGTAGCTATTCTTTCAAATTTACCCAAAGCGTAACACAATATGTCGATGTCATCAGCGATGAGGTTGAAAGAGAAGGACGCGCACGTCAGCAGCGCCTCTCGCAGCAAGTTAACTTGCTTTGTATCACCAATCCTATTGGTGATTTTAGACGTGTACCTAATCATCGGCCACATTTCGCCAGTTATTTTTAAATTTCCAATTAGTTTAGGGTTAAGCCCGTTACCGGTTACAAACCAAGACTCTGCTCTGCTGCTACTAAGAATTTACTGATGGGAAACCCAAACCTCCATCATCATCACAACTAAAATTACTCACACACGCGTGTCATATTTGAACTACACTCGGCGTCACAAAAATCGCACCTCTTTAAGAGTTCCCTTCAAAGTCATTTTAACCCTATTAATCAATGGTATACATATGACTATAAGGTATAATTGGAAAGGCAATTTATTTAAATTTCAGAATAAATCAATGGATTTGGTTTTTTGTTTACCAGGGAATAAAAAAAAGCAAGCTAATGCAAATGATTAAAAAGTTAAATTTTATTTTATCAGCAAAAATTACAACAAAGTCCTTAAAACTAACTTAAAACCTAGTGTTACCCCCCCCTAGCCCTGATGACTGCTTCCATGCGTTCTCTCATGGACCTTATTAATGTGACAACAGTCTCTTGTGGAATGTTGTCCCATTCTGCAACGACGGCATCTTGAAGGTCTTGGAGAGTGGTAGGGGCAGGATTTCGTGCCCGTACTCGCCGTTTCAGTTCATCCCAAAGGTGCTCAATAGGGTTCAGGTCTGGACTTCGCGCCGGCCAGCGCATAACAGGGATGCCAACTTCTTGCAGGTAGTCTCTTACAATTAAAGCGGTGTGACAACGGGCGTTATCGTGCATTAACGTGAACCCACTGCCAACAAAACCCGCATAAGGGACAACCTGCTCCTCTAAGATCTCTGTTATGTACCGAGCAGCAGTCAGCGACCCTTGCCCGCGAGCACTTCCAGTCCGAGAAACACACACAAGGTTCGTTTTACCGTCGATTGACATGCCGCCCCAGAACATGCACGAGCCACCCCCGTATTCCACTGTCTCTTGAATACAAGCTTGTGCGAATCGTTCCCCTTGCCTCCTATACACTCTTCGACGCCTGTCGTTGCAGAAAAGACACACCCTCGTCTCATCCGAGAAGAGCACAGCCCTCCAATGGTCTATTGTCCAATCCACATGGTCACGGGCAAATTGCAACCGGTCTCTCCTATGCTGTGCAGTCAATTTGGGCCCTGTAGCAGCCCTATGAACTGCAATTTTCTTCTCCCGCATTCTTCTTCTAATCGTGGAGACGCTTACAGAAGTTCTGCGAGCTGATCGCAGTTGTTGTTGCAGCTCAACAGCATTGGAGAACCGATTACGTAAAGACGTCGAAACAATGAAGCGATCGTCTCTTTCGGATGTGCACCGTTGTCTTCCAGATCCACGTCTTCGGATATAGCCACCAGTCTCTTGGAAACGTTGGAACACTCGTCGAACGGCAAAACGACTCAAGTTCAGTTGCCGAGCAACATCACATTGCCGCATCCCTGATTGCAGTAGTGCAATGACTTGAGCGGCTTCATCTGCAGTGGTATCCATCTTCTGGGGTATTTTTCTTGCTGTAGCTGTTCACGTGTGTTCACTTCAAAGGTTGAATAGCGAATGACCCACATTTTTTTTTTTTTTTTTTTTGATATGACCACTCGCAGCGCAACAACTCTCTGAGGTTGATGCTGCTTAACCGGACAATCCTGTGGTGGCCGAAAATTACTTTAAGGCCCCCAGCCAGGGCTTACAAACTAAGGATATTTATTAAATGAACAGACACTAAGGGCACCCCCTGCGGGGTTCGAACCTAGGCTTAGTGCGTCATTAAGGGGACAGCAATGGTCAGGCTGGGTCGAAATTATTTAGGGGAATTTAAAGCTACAGGCTCAGCGGCGCGGGCTGGCTCGTCGAGCAAGAGTCGGGCTGTGATATTACGGGGGGTCGCGGAGGGCCTCGGCGGCGGGGCCGGAGTCGCGGTCGGTATTTGTTTTTGTACTTACTACGGATCGTACTGGTTTCCCTACTACTCTCTTGGATGAGGGTGATGGGATCATCGGGTTCGATGAGGGTGACCCACATTTAACCCGGGTCGCCCGTTTTATACCCTTGTAGGGAGGTGCAATTAGTGGCCGTTGTAATGCGTATTTTGACAACATTTTTTTTAACGTTACGTGCTAATGAGATCTGTTGTGTTTAGGAATTCTAACTGTTGTTCATTTAAAGGTCGTTAAACATACTTTTAATTGATACCAATATTAATTGGGTTTAATGTATTCGTTACTGGCGGGACATGTTTTAAACTTATTTTCGAAAAGGTGCGATTTTTGTGACGCCGAGTGTATATCAACGAGGCATTTACTCGCATTAACAATTATAAATCACAACAGCCCTAAATGTTTGTCGCAACTTTGAGGTAGAGTCAAAAGTCACTACCATTTAGATACTAAGGGTGCCACTCCGTCCAGAAGCGGAGCGAAGAGACTTACAGCAAATTGAAATCTTTGACCATTGGTTACACTTAACATCATGTCTCCGCTCCGCGCATGTGATTGGTCGATTCTTTCACGTGTACTCTCCACTCCGCTCTTTTCCTCTTCGCTGGAGTGTCACTCTCACTATACGTTTATCCCACAGGTAACAATTGACATGAACTGCAACATTTGGTTACTCTGTTCTTAATCCAAGGCAGATTTTGTGGTTCAAACTCCATGATTAGACAACGCTCCCTTAAGACCAGCAGCTGAATTCCCGGCCTGTATAGTCATGTTCAGAGTGGAGTATCTACTACACAAGACACCCCAAAAACGTTGAGGTACAACGAGATACGTGTTATGGCGTACTAGGCCACAACACATATGGATAAAAAGTCCTTATCCATTTTCCACTCCGAAAACTTACGAGATGGTGGACAGAAGCAAAAATTTGAAAACAAAAAAAGAGAATGGACGTCTAATACGTAATTTGTTATGGGCTATTGGATAGGGATTTTAAGCTTTGAGAAAATAAAACCTATTCAAGAAAAATAATTCAATTGCTTTACACGCTGTAACTTGCATATAATGCACAGAACGCCAGTCATTTTTGTGTTTTACGTATTTTGAATTAGTTTGACATAATTAATTAAATTATTGAGCCATTGTGGCCCGTCTCATTTTGGAAGAACTAAGGCGATATCTTCACGAGTGAGAAAATCGCAGCGATAGTTACACAATGCCATCAGAATATCGCCGCGATGATGTCACCCTGTGCAGATTGATTCAAGGGTTTCCACTAAAGCGAGACTATCACCGCGTTTCTTTCGCTCGGGGTGCCTAAGCTCAATTGTAACACGAGATTTAACAGTATATTTTAAGTTTTCAATAACCAGGTGTTAGCCTTCTGTACCGTTTCTCGGTTGTGCGTCATTGGGGACGATCATATTAGTCAGCCAGTGACAAATTCCGACGTGTTTGCCAACTGTAAGCGAGCCATGGGAAATGACGCCTGCGCCGTTCAGTCATGATCATTGGACGACTAAAACTGAATTAATGACATTCCCGATACGTCGGAACAACGTGTTGTTGGTATATGTGGTTGAGCTGATTACATTTTTGATTGAGGAAATTTTTATCTATTCTGATATACTAATATTATGACAGAAGTAAAGTTTGTTTTTCTACTGCCCTGATTACGAAAAATCTATCGTTAATTACTACTTCACTGTTCCCGAGTTTCATAGGATATTGTGTTTTATACTTACGCGCGGACGAAGTCGCGTATAAAAGCTAGTTGTTAATCATTTAATTGGTTAGTGAAATTTTTTGTTTTGAATATTGTCAGCTGATATTATGGTCGAAGACACATTTTGTGAAATTAGAGTACCTACAAGTTTCGACTGATAGTCAGGGGCGGACCTTGAGTTTGTGGGGCCCTGGGCTAATACTACTCTCGGGGGCCCTGCTTAATTAATTTACTAATTGCCATTTTGGCGAAAAACCTGTTTTCAGTAATGATGTTTACGATAGCTTTCTTTGTTTATATTGATTATATTTTCTATTGTCTTCAATAGCCCCCCCCCCCCCCTATATATTCTCAGGATTCTAGATACGCTCTGCTGATATTAAGATAGTCTATAAAAGTCAAAAACACGCAAAATAGAATTTGGTATTGATCATTCCAATTAATGCCTCTCATGCATGAGGGTTAGAATTCGGACCAGTACTGATGTGACATTTTCAATACATATGTACCTACTTTTTAAGTTTATCTTGGACATCATTGACATCGGTGAAGGAAAACATAATGTGGAAACCTGAAATTATTATTAATATAAGTCTGAAATCGCCAATCCCCCTTGAGCGCACGTGGTGATAAATGATCATGCCTTCTCTGTATGAGAAGAGGATTTTTCATTGCAGTGGTACGGACAGCGTCATCAACTGGTTACCCCTACCCGAAGAAATTTTAATGCGTGAGGGGTAACCAGTAGACGACGCTGTCTGTACAATAATATTCTAGAATTATTGTTCGCCGCGCAAGGGAGACAGTAGCGAATACGCTTAGATTTTAGAATAAAATCTTTATAAAATCACATTTTGGGATTTTGAAAAAAAAAAATCTAACAAATTGTTCATTAATAAATTGCCTATCCCTAAGTGTTAGTAAAAAATCGAAATAATGGTTACCTACCGAGGAGATGCATGTTTTCAATAATTATTTCTCATTTCTGTTGTTTCGTTGTGAGGAGACTAGTTAAATACTATACTTCGAAAACAAAAATAAAGTCTACCATTTTGGAGTCAAGATTATGTAGAAATTTAGTGTATTTTTTATTTGTTGATATTTCTTTTGGATATAGAGTAGAGACCTAAATGGTCTGAAATCTGCACAAAAACTTGGCTTGCGCTGCGCCTTAATAATCGAAAAGGTAGTTTAGCAGTGTCTAGGTAATGCTAATTTTATCGAATGCGAATCTACTGCTTCACAACATTGTGTACCTATGTATAAATGTACATAGTGACAGGAGACATGTTACGGTTACACGTGTATAGAGACCAATTTACTGACTTTAAACTGATATGCGTTAAAAAAAAGAACATAGGAAAGGATGGAACTGGACCTTCACAATTCTGTAACCTAGGGGTCAGGTGAATGACTACTTATTACGGGTGCTGATTATTTTATGTTCTAAGCATTGCAATATCTTTTAGGAACCTTCTTCCATGTCACACCTAACTACATTTTTGATGTCGAAGGAAGGAAGAGAAATTCCTAATCCCCAATCCCTTAATAAACAAATATCCGATATAATGTAATATCACATTCACAGATAAAGATATCGCATATAAAACGAACAGCAGTAAATACCGACATGTCCGTTGCGCCAAACCGTTTACCGCAACAAGAATTGTCGACACAAATATCGCATCCTCTATCTCAATAGACCTTAAAAGTGTGTCATTTTAATTTGCAAGTTAAAACGTTGGCACCGAACGCTTTAGTCGGGGCTGCCTGCCATGTCCCGAGGGATAGCTCATCCATCTCGACTCCCATTAGGCAGCGATTGAGGGTTGAACTGAACCCAGATACGGTGTCATTTGTAAAAGGTGATCGACGGAGATGCGTTAAGACCTGTTTGAAGAAGAATTATGGAAGATTAATGGATACATTTTTTGAGTGTTTAAAAGATGTACAATACTTCTAAGTATTAATAGTTTTAAGTAAATATATGAAAAAGTGCTTATTGTAACGAATGCAAACTTTTGTGATCGTCAATCAAATCGTCAATCATCAGTCAAAAATCAATGAAATACAAATTAAATAGAAAATGTATAGGTACTCAAGTAGTTAATTAAATATTATTATATGAATCTGGTAAAGGCAAGCAACAATAGGTTTTTTTATTCTTTAATTATAAAAAATGGGGTTGAATCTCATAGGGTAGCAAAAACATTGTCCACATCAGTATTATTATTATTATTATTATTATTATCAGTATAAAAGATGTTAATAAAGTTCGTTGATTTTATTATAGATTTGGAGAAAATTGCGTATGTTTCTATCCAAGTAACCAAACCCCCTTTTTCAAAAGTCGATGAAAAAAGTACTCATTACATTTTCAAATCGGTTCAGTTTATCGCTCATTTCAAATTGGGTCATAACTCTTGACGCTCTACTGTTTGTAACCGATCTACTTTAACTTTAGCATAGCTAATAAAAACAAGAAAGTAAACATTAATTGAACTCACTCCATACTAGTAAGCATTCAACTGTACAATAGTAACACAAAACCGATAACATTAACAAGCAAGTCGTCAATTAATCATAGCAGTAACCTGACCGCAGTCCTACAATAAAACTGTACATTTCACGTTTGTTTACAGCGTGCGGCCCGAGGCCCCTGCCACATGCGGCCCGCAGCCCAAATGCGGCCCTCATTACATCGATACCGTCAGACGTCATGCGGTGCGTTAATGTGGTATGCTTTAATGTTTTTATCATACCTGTATGCCTGTATGCAGTTGACGGTTAAAAATGTTATAGTTTGCGGTCGCGGAAATGAAAATCAAATAATTTTATGCTACCGACCGGTTACGGACACAATTTATTATTAACGGGTTGGTATTTCAGTTGCTTTCCTTCACTTTCAGGGCGCTGACGAATTGTTTATGGATAGACTTAAATTACAACCGCCGCCGTATTTGTAGTGTACTTTTAAAGTGGTTTTTATTTTCAGATTGTGTTAACGAAATAGTTTTTTAACAAATAAAAGAGTAAATGCTAATTGACTCTTGAATAATTATGATTATATTTAGTTTAATACGTTAAGAAAATTAAATACATATGTCATTTATTATTTACAACTTACTCAGAAACACTATACAAAACTTAAAAATAATAATATATGCCTACGAAAAAAAATGTTTGGCCCTACTGGGCCTCAACCAATCTTTCCAGCAGTGCAATTCTGTAAGAATTCTCGCGCGAATTCGAATCTAATCTCATTTCCGATTTCACTTATCCGAAGTGAAAAGTATTTGGTATTCGCTAGAATAGTAACGTAATAATAGTTCGCTACACCTATCTTGTCACTCAGTGACGCTAGCGTAGTTTTTATCGAGTTACAGAATACCTTAAACAGTTTTCACCGCAGTATCAGAAGTGAGAACTGGAGTGAGTTCTTACAGAATAACATATCCTTTCTTACGCTATCTTGAATATAAAAAAAGAACTAAAATACCAAACCTTCTGAAAATCAAAGGCACATAACTTCGGACACGTAACATCTATTATCGCGGAATACTGCTTTCAAGACTTTTTATGAGGGAAGTTCACCTGTGAGCTGACAGATAGCATAACAATGTTCAGATAGCTAGGAATATGTTCCATATATAAATATCCCACAATTTTCGTGGCTACTAACAACTGTCATCAACAATAAAAAATGTGCGGCATTTCTCAACATTACGCATAAAAATAACATCCTTATTTACACAAGTATGCCCATAATTCATAGGGTTGTCCGGCAAACATTTAGTTACAAATGTCGATCGTTACAGCCAAAGGATGCTATTTTTCAGGGGTGGCACGCAATCGTGCTACTTTATCACGTCGGATAGCGTTTTCAACGTACGCTATGACTGTTTAAGGGATGACAGGTGAAATTACGAATACTGCAACGAATAGGCGAAGAGATAAGCTTCTGTGATTAAATGTTTCGAATAAATCAGAGCTGCCATATCTCTTGGCATTTCCTTATTTCCTTTATGTGTAAGGTTGATAGTTTTGGTAATTTTGTATTCAGGGTTGGTAACCGTACGTGAGTCGGGGTGGGCAGCTATTCTTGAGGCATTATTATCCATTATAATTGCACACTATTAAGCCAAAAAAGTGGGTGTTTTGAAGAGGGTGAGCATTGTGAAAACAATTAAGCAGAATTAGGTATTACATCAAAAAGGACCAACTACTGGAAGCAAGACTAATTTGGAAATTTACGTCTTGCGTGGGAGGAACGCTCTTAATACGTTAATAATTATACAGTTCATACTTTTGAGCTTTAGGGGTAGACAAGAGTCAACTAGCGCCATCCATCGATTTATTTCTTTTACTTCTAAATCAGATAGCCGCTAAAAGTGGCCACATTTGGAGGTAAGCAACGATTCTCTTATATGATGAATCAATGAATGCAAAATAATGGAAAGTTACCAAAAAAAAGTTAGTTAGTTAGTTTTTGAAGGCGGTTTTCTTTTTTTTTTAAAAACTTTTTAGTGATGCCTTAACATCCAAATCCATTAAGAAACGGCAACACACTTAAAAGAGATTGTAAGTCCTCCAGTGATTGAAGAAACTAAAACGTCGTCTAAGTATTTTTTTTGGGAATTTGATTTTCTCAAAAAAGGGCTGTACCAATTTTGATAAAATTTATATGGGACCTTTTCGGAAATAAACCCTTTTCGATCAAAAAAAGAATTTTGCAAATCTATATTTCTATATATGACAGAGTTATGCCCGAACATACATAAAAAAAAAAATATATATATATATATAAACATTCCAATTGATAACCTCCTCCTTTTTGAAGTCGGTTAAAAATACTACAGGTTAGCTTTTTAAATTTGAGTTTTGGGAGTAAAAGAAATAAAATGATGGGGTGGCGCTAGTTGGCTCTTGTCTGCCCCTTACGTCAGCTATACTCGTATATACGGTTCTCAATCTAATTGCATATTTGAGTGTAAATATGTGTAACTTGGATACCATGCCTTTTTAACGTTTCCTTACTAATATTAGAGATGAAAAGATTTTCTGGAAATGGTTTTGAAAACTAAAAAAATGGAATAATAGTTAAAAATTACTTCAGAAAGAATAACGATAGTTTTAAAGTTTGTTCAATGTAGGATTCAATTCAATTCAAACGTTCGAGACAGATTACAAGCTAGTAAAGTAAACAGAAGCAAAAAACAAAATTCTATAGAACCCAAAATGTTCTGTGACTTTCTGACATAGTGACTTCAATATGTAAATTGATGTGAGTGTATCAGTTCTGTGTCCCGTCAATCTGATGGTTCGTCGCCATGACAGTAGAGACGCTCGGGAAATACGCTGAGTGCTTCATATACGAGCTGTGTGTCACTTGGTGCTACCTTCACACTGTGCCAGTGGAGGAGTGACACATTTAGTGAGATACCTACTTTACTTCGCTGAATTCAATACCAGCGATCGTCAAGGTAATAACAGCAAAATCGAATACTATGGTTTTGCAATGTTTTTATTTGATGGTATATTTAAAATATTAGTAGTGTGACTAATATTATTTGGCAATAGTATACTACTGATTGTACATTTTTTTAATGGCGGAATCATTTTACAAGCTTCCGAAGGAAACTCAGTAAGAATCATATGGTAAGGAGTCCTCACCACTCTAGTCAATGGAGGTCCGTACTGAATATATATTTTGATAAACTTTGAAATGTAAATAATATTTATACTATCTACATCAATATTACTTCAAGATCGTCGTAAAACTCTTCTTCTACTTCTTGTCAATCCTCTCCAATTACTGAAGGTCGGGCATCAGCTTTGAAAATTTCTCCTTGCCCTGACGAGGTGGAACAACTCCACGGCACTTGTTACTGATGCACTCCCAAATATTTGGAAGCCAGTACTTTTTCCGACAGTATAAAATAAAATGAAAGTATTGAACATCGTGTGAAATGCAACAAACAATTCCCAAACTTCTCAATGACCGCAAGTAAAGTCCACTCGCCTCAAAACGCTACTTAAACGCAGCACAGAATAATATCGTCACCTTAATACGCAAAACTTGTAACTCCATTTCGACCAACTTTAAAGGAGAGCAATGTAACCGATTTAAAAAATAATGTTAGACCTTTATATTTAATTACGTATCTAATTTGAAGCATATGAGTATTATAAAGTATGCATACAACCAAAAAGTAAGAAATATCTACACAAAAGCCACTTTTTCCTTAAAAAAGGAGTTACAAGCTTAGTTAGTCAGAAATAAAAAGAAAATGGGAGTTACGAGGTCAGAAGGTATCTAAGGTAATTGATAAAGTGAAATCCGAATAAGTTAAATTTTATAAAGATATTTATTTGAATTCTTTTACAAAGGCACATTAGTAGAATGTAGAGTTATAGGCCGTGTTATAGCCGTCTGGTGCCGGCCGCGAATAGCACCACCCCATTTCTACCCGTGGGTGTCGTAAAAAGCGACAGAGGGATATTGACCAGAGGATGGGCAGCAGTGTCCTTCTGAGTATCATTACACCTACTGCGATCGCCAACATGCATCCAAGGCCAAGCATGGCGATTATGGCTGAATCCCCCCTTAGGGAGACCTGTGCCCAGCAGTGGGCGTCTAAAGGTTGAAATGATGAAAATGATGAGAGTTGTAGGTAGTACTTAAAAGTAATCAGTCAGTCATCATAATTCAATTTTTATAGATAAAATTATTTGAAATGTTATTTAGCCTGTTATTTCAACAGCCCATTAATCACAGAATACAGTTAACCCTTAAAGTCGCACGACATTTTAGGGAATCAAAATTATATCTGATTATGCTTTTTAGACCTATAATGAGACTAGGAAAAATAGGAAAAAAAATCACATTAGGTCGTACTTTGAGATAATTAATGTATCTATTATACAGTTTATAAAATAAGCTACAAAACAGTTTCTCTTAGCCACATAACACAATGAACATTATAATTGGTACAATTCGTGCTTGCCTGCCCGTTTTTGCAATATTTGCACCTCTGATACTTGGTGTGTTCTTGCCAGTGATCTACAGCGTTGGTTCTGATAGCATCTATGGGTCTTTCAGTTGCTGGTGTTCTTTTATTTTGTTTTGTTCAGCTACCTAATCCCGAACTGCAGGGGTGGCCATTTGTCAGTTTTTTTTACAAGAGCTGGATATACTTGATAATTATCATCTTATATCTTCTTTGGTTGCCTTTATTGAGTTCCCGCTTGCTTTAACGCTATATAAATTAGCTGTTATCTATATATGTATAATGAGGTCTTCAGGTAAAAATCGATAGAAGTCGTCTATCGCCAACCAATTTGTAAAATAGCTTCGTCGAAACATTGATCAAATGTTTCTGTTGCGTGTTCAAATTTTCTCTTGGTCCATTCAAATGAAAGGGTTATTTTTTGAATATAGTGTTACTTTGCTCTGCTTGCAACTATGGAATTCCTTCTGTTTCTCTGACTGCGAGAGATGTAGATGGCAGCGTTGATGGCGACGGTTGAACCTATGGAAGGGTCGCGGTGCTATTTAGGGCAATGCATTATAGTTGTAGTGGTACAGGAACTGCACTAAACTCGGCGGTAGTTTCATAGCAAGGAGAATCTGTGGATGCTTGCTTTGAGCTTAAATGAAAAACCGATAAAAAATCTTCGTCTGAGTTTTTATGTAGGAATTACTAGACGAAACTGGGCTATCGATATTATAGATGGAGCAGGGGAGGAGTAGAAACTTCGATTTCATCGCTTGTCACTAACATCTGAAAAATGACTTCAGGGATGAATGCAAGTATACACCGATCGCATTACCCAGGGTAAAACAAAGTTGTTAAAAGCAAGCATGAAAGCATTTGTAAGAAAAAGGAAATCAAATATTGCCAAAATGTTAAAAAATACAAACATATTATGATCTGAATCAAATTATAATACTAAAAACACCATCACCCTTTAGTTGGCAGTGTATAGAATAATTTAAATACATCATAAATAAAACGTTATTTTCGCAGACCATAGCAATTAAAAAACATTACAAATTTGATTATTATAAATGAACGTCTTTGACATGTCATTGATTAATCTCGAAAACTGAATATTACATTATTATAAATACCTATAGTGTTCATTCAAATAATTTAAAACATAACTTATCTCTTAATACTTAACGTATTTTCATTTTAAAAAAAACAGTAAATACCGTGAATTAGGAGTTACGTAGTCAACATTCTTAGAACAATGTTGTAAGCAATACTTGTAACTCCATTCAAAACTTTACATTATATTTCTTGTATAAATACTTTAATTATTACATTCAATCTTTTTCGAAA
This sequence comes from Charanyca ferruginea, assembly GCA_947361185.1. Classification (NCBI taxonomy): domain Eukaryota; kingdom Metazoa; phylum Arthropoda; class Insecta; order Lepidoptera; family Noctuidae; genus Charanyca; species Charanyca ferruginea. The sequence continues at coordinate 12,838,828 of OX376077.1, read as the reverse complement.
TCAATTCAACATGCTTTTTATGTTTAATGTCGACTTACCATTTTAGTGGAGACGTTGTATTTTCTGCCTAAAAACTAAAAACAGCAAGCTGGTATGCACACACAATCTCAGTTCATCACTCCGCCATTGTAAAAGACCGTTACCGAGGGAGTTACGAGGTTTGTTTTTTTTTAAAAAAAAGGTGGTGCATTTACGAGGTATGCTTGACATCAATTTTTAATGTTGCTATACTATAAAAACACACGATGCTTACAATGAAAAAATCCTAATTTTTTATGGCAACTATTGCAATCAAAATGTCAATTTGAACCCTAGGTGGAGTTACGAGGTTTGCGTATTAAGGTGACGATATGCAGAAATCATTGGGACTATGTCACCTGAGAGACAGGCTAACTGCGACCCACTAATGGCCGCCTTACTGATATCTGTCAAATATCACAAGTAAGTACGACTCCTTCAATTATATACCGATGTCAGCTAATGGGGATGCAATATTCATGTAGTCTGTCGCTAATGTATTAGACAGTAATACTGTTATGAAGACAGAATGGTTGGTAGATAATTTAGTTAATTTAAGTGTGATATCAAACACGTGACATCTTACTAGACGATCTAAGTTCTGATCCAAAATTAAGAAAATCTAATACATACGAAAAAGGAACTATTATGTATATAAATATTTTTATAGGGTACAGTTTAATTGCTCACTAAAATATTTTGAAAACCCTAACACTAAGTACCAAGTAAAATATGTTAACTTCAAATAACTCACTCTTTACCTAGGTGCCGAAAGAATAACGTTTTAAATTCCAAAATAAATACACTCATCATAAATATTGTACGTGTTGTATTTATATTATTTTTGCTTACCAAAATAGATAAATGCTCACCAAATAGTAACATTAATACCAAAAAGTCAATATTTTGTGCTACAAAAGTTAATGACAGAAACGAATCGCTGCTAAACCGACTCCACGTGGTCTTGTCTGCCCTACATCTAAAGTGTAATTTAAATCCGCGTAGGCGCAGAGGGGCGCGACGGCCCGCGACCAGAGGAGCAGGTGGTTTTAATGCCCGTCACTGTGGCTGAGGCTGGCCGGCCAGTAAGCCGAAGCTGCGGTGGTGAGCCTGAATACTTACCTTCTGCGACGATAAGCTCGCGTGAGACTGCCGGAGCCCCGCAATGCCGGAGCCGTGATAGAAATTATGCCTGCTGCATGTTGCATGCTCGATTGCATGATGCATATGTTTGGGATAAAACAAATTCGTATTTTTTTTTTATTATCAATTATAATAATAATTGATATTCAAAAAAAAATTACGATCGACCGTTAGCTTTTTTGCCTCAGCAAAACTGACTAAATTGAAAGTCGTGAAATAAAATATTGGTAACATTAATTTAGCGATAATATAAAATACTAGCTGACCCGACAGACGTTGTCCTGTCCCTAACTATGTACACTACCAAACTACCTACCTACCTACCTACCTACCTACCTACCTACCTACCTACCTACCTACCTACCCTACACCTACCCTACACCTACCCTACACCTACCCTACACCTACCCTACACCTACCCTACACCTACCCTACACCTACCCTACACCTACCCTACACCTACCCTACACCTACCCTACACCTACCCTACACCTACCCTACACCTACCCTACACCTACCCTACACCTACCCTACACCTACCCTACACCTACCCTACACCTACCCTACACCTACCCTACACCTACCCTACACCTACCCTACACCTACCCTACACCTACCCTACACCTACCCTACACCTACCCTACACCTACCCTACACCTACCCTACACCTACCCTACACCTACCCTACACCTACCCTACACCTACCCTACACCTACCCTACACCTACCCTACACCTACCCTACACCTACCCTACACCTACCCTACACCTACCCTACACCTACCCTACACCTACCCTACACCTACCCTACACCTACCCTACACCTACCCTACACCTACCCTACACCTACCCTACACCTACAAATCTTTATAATATTGGTACAGGTCTGAAATTAACTTTATAGGCATTTATAAATCTTTATGGCAAAGAATAAAAAGAAAAAAAATAGGTTAATTTCTACAATACTTTAGGAAACTCAATTTGGTGAGCATTTATCCATTCTGCCAGCCATTTCGAATTTTTTGGTAGTAAAATAGGTACTTTTCTGGTAGACGTTATAACACAAGCCTTTTTTTGTATTCTAGTAGGCTTACGTTTGACCGCAACTCACCTGAATGATAAACCGGTTCACTCGTGCCTTGAAAATACCCAGATTATACTTATAGAGGAACAGAGTGGCGGGCAGTGAATTCCACAGTCTGGCAATAATAACTTGAAGAGCTTTCTTTTACTTTATATACTAAGCATGGCTAATGAATAAGTATTAAAAATGTTTAGGCGTAGATTAGGCTTTTAGGGTATATAAAATGTAGAAGCATTCTAGTGGATTAGCAGCGGGTAGTATTAAAAATAATACAATATTAATACACAATCATCAATTTATTAATGCATAGATGGAGACATTTTAAAAGTTATACATTTCAACAACTACGGGGCAAATAAATCATTCTATTCGGTTAACTCTCAGCAAACGTTTTAGTAAAACAAAACCTTTTAGAGAAGTGAAAACAAGATACAAACTGTACAAACTGATTATATAAATCAACAGTCAGATTAAACAAATAAGTAAAAATACCCAGTCCAGAGCTTAAAAGTTCAGCGTTCCGTTGTACGGTCCAAAAAAGAGTGCCAGCCTGCCAGGGCGCGCCCGCGCCTAGCGAGCCGCTTTCCTCCCCACCACGAACAGCAGTCGTCCGATGTTGACGTCACAGCTAGCTAGGTGGCTTGTAGTTCCGGTCGCCAATAACAGATGGCGTCCGCTTCATGAAGTTGCCAACAGTAGTTAGAATCAATTTGATCGTTTATTGAAACGGCTCTTGTATCGTACTTCAGTAAACTTAAGCAAGCTTTTACCTTTAATATGTGTAACAATGAAAATGATTTTAAAAGAAAATGGACCAAAAAATATTCCATCACAAAGGTACATCACGCCGAGCCCAATAGTTAATTTTTCAGCGTCACTTACCTCAGCTTTGAAAGTTTAGGCAAAGATAAATTGATACAGAATCCCCATTCTAACCTGACCTCCTATGCCTCTTAAGTTCCTTAATAATCAAGTCAAAATTTAACAGTAAGGGAGCTCTATGTAAAATAGACACTTAGGCAAAAAACGCTGATTTAGCGATATTAACAATTTCACCATTCAAGCGTTGAGTTTTGATTATATTGCTTTTTTATGGAGTTTCTGGCTATTTTTATCTGAGCTTGTATTATTTATGGTCCTTCAAAGATGCCATGTCGTTTTATTTTTGGTAAATACTTCGAAAAAATATTTCGAACTGTCTTGGAATGTCGTAATAAGGTGAACTATAATAAAATGTGACAAGAAACAGCTTCGATTTGTAATTCCACTAAGTGTTTTTCGTGAGCATTGAATTTACTATGAAAATAACTTTCGCTTAACTACAATTTTTTTATAGATAGAGTGGGCAATAAAAGTAAGGCTTTTTGTTTTACGCTGATTTTTTTGCTTAAAATACTAGAAGTTTAATAATAGGATTGTTTTGCTCAGATAGACGGTGCGGAGCACTGAGACTGAAGCCACAAAAGCAAATACAAATTCAAAAACGAATACCCACAATTCGATTCGCGCTGTACTGGCACGAGTCAGTACAGCACGAAGCGAAGCATTGTTAAAAACAACAAATACTAATACAAATAAAAATTCAAAAGCGAATACAATCACGAGATTGTAGGTATTCGTTATTGAATTTGTATTTGCTTTTGTGGCTTCACTCGCAGTGTTCTGCACGGTCTATCTGCCTTTTGTTTGATAATCTAAGGTTTCAGCTTAGATTCTGCATTACTTATAATAAAAAAAGCCCACAAAATAACGCGAAAAAAAAAACAGCTTGTCCCACTGCTGGGAAAAGCCCTCTTCTCATACAGAAAAGACAAATGATCTCTGATCGCCACGATTGCTCACGGTGGATTAAAAAGACATCTTAAAGGTCTGGTGGTTAAGGCATCCGCCTCCCATGCTTGAGGTAGTGGGTTCGATACCAATGTAATTTTTTAAATTCATAATGTACTTTCAAGATTATGTTGAATATCACAGACTTTGGTGAAGGAAAACGAGATTATAATAAAGAATCATGGCAGGATTTGTACAAAAAAAAATTAAGATTTTTTTTTAATGATTAGAGAAGTTGAAATTATAATTCTTATATTCTTGGGTACCTAAAGAGTATCTTCAGGCATTTATAATATTTTTAAAACCCCGCAAAAAAAAGTTAATAGTTTAACGATAAGCTCATTCTTTCAGAACGAAACGGCGACAGTAACAGTGACACCGACAGTCGCCGTTTCGCAGTTCTTATATTTAAATTATTATTTATTTGAGATGCACACTCTATCTCACAGGTTAACACCAAAACAATAGAGCGGTTCACAAAAAAAACAACCATTCAAAACTAGGCTTATCTACTTAACAGATAATACTAAAAACCCGTACACAAAATTAAAAATAATCAAATAATAATAATAATAACTGCATCGTTTTATGGGAAATAATATCACAAATAATGCTTATTTTTTTCCACACACTTGTCTGCCAATTTTATAGATCCGTTAACATCGCTTGTCACCCATTTTGTGTTTATAAACACAAAATGGGCATCGAAGTGAAACGAAAAAGTGTTATTTTCATTTCGTAATATTTTAATCATGCGGGGCTTTAAAAATATGCTAAGTATATCAATCTACTCCTGGTAGTGTTTTCTTCACATTAGAAAATATTTTAAACCCTCTAAATTACTTCTTTTTTCATACAAATGAATGTATTAATCTCGCCATGATTCTTTATGTCTGAATACTATCTATACATGTTTCTAAATATTCATACTTATAAGGCTTACCAAATGTCACCAACCTAAAGTTCTAACGTTACATGTAGCCCCTTGTTTTGGTGGCGGCCCATTTAACAATAATTAAGTTACATCAATTAAAAGGCCCACATCAAATAGCTACTTAGGACCAAATTACAGTACGTGCTTTGAATATTTAAATCTGTAAGTGCCGCTTCCAAAGTGCTGGTTTGACAACGCTACACTATTGAATAATGTTGAGTAAACAAGTTTAAAGAGTTATGAAATTGTTTGTTTGTTTGTAAAAGCTAATCTCTGGAAATAATGGTCCAAATACAAAAAAAAATTCACTGATGGGAACTTTTTACATGTATTTTCAAACCACTTAACCGAATTAAATATACACATAGCTTAAAAATAAATAAAAAATATGTTATAATTAATATAAAAGGAGCTCGTGGCTACTTTAAAGCCGAACAGATCGATCGGTCAAAGGTTAAGCTACGTTGGCCGCGGTCGGTTTGTGGATGGGTGACCATCCCTTCCATACCGAGTTGCCTCCGTGCCTTGGAAAGCACGTAAAGTCGTTGGTCCCGGCTGTCCTTTGTAGAACTTTGGCAGACGTTATAGGTACGTAGTCGGAAGCCAGAAAGTCTGACAACCAGTCTTACCAAGGGGTATCGTGTTACCCAGTAACTGGGTTGTGGAGGTCCGATATGCAGTCGCTCCATGTAAAACACTGGTATTCTGCATCCGGTTAGACTGGAAGCCGACCCCAATATAGTTGGGAAAAGTCTAGGCAGATGATGAGATTCAAATAAATATAACAAACTTCTTGGAAGTTATAATAATGTTTGAGCCGTTTGGGGTTGAAACACTAGGGCCATGGGGCCCGAGTGCTCACTTTTTAGGGACATTGCTAAGCGGTCGACTCTTCACGTGACCAGAGAGCTGGCCTGTTCTTTGGCAAAAGAATTAGCATTACCGTTCATATATTGTAATATATGAACGGCAATGCTAATTCTATATATTATATTCTATATTAGTATGGAAGTATGGGTATGTATATCCATACTTCCATACTAATATTATAAATGTGAAAGTAACTCTTTCTGTTACGCTTTCACGATGAAACGGCTGAACCGATTTTGATGAAATTTAGTATGACAATAGCTTGAACCCTGGGAAAGGACACAGGTTACTTTTTAATTCGTGATTTCGACTGCATCTGCGATAACCGACATTCACACGGACCAAATCGCATACAAAAGCTCGGTATAAATAAAGAATAACTATTTATATTTTCTTATGATTTAATTACAAATGTATAGTTTTTAGACTTTTCCCTGTATTTATAGTATAAGACGATATAACTCGATACCCCTATGCGTTACCGGTCTTGAGAGAAAAACGGACAGACAGACGGACAACAAAGTGATCCTCTATGGGTTCCATTTTTTCCTTTTGAGGTACGGAACCCTAAAAAGGTTACGGCCCAAAAGGTTAGCAGCAGTACCATATTGAACAGTAATGCTAATTCTTTGGCCAGGGAACAGGCCTCTGGTCACGTGAAGAGTCAACCGCTTAGCAATGTCCCTAAAACGTGAGCACTCGGGCCCCATGGCCCTAGTGTTTCAACCCCAAACGGCTCAAACATATTATAACTTCCAAGAAGGTTGTTATATTGATTTGAATATCATCATCTGCCTAGTCATTTCCCAACTATATTGGGGTTAGCTTCTAGTCTAACCGGATGCAGCTGAATACCAGTGTTCTACATGGAGCGACTGCCTATCAGACCTCCACAACCCAGTTACTGGGTAACACGATACTCCTTCATAAGACTGGTTGTCAGACTTTCTGGCTTCTGAATACCTATAACGACTGCCAAAGATCTACAAATGACAGCGGGAACCAACAGCTTTACGTGCTTTCCGAAGCACGGAGGGACCTCGGTGTGAAAGGGATGGTCACCCATCTACAGACCGACCGCGGCTAGCGTAGCTTAACCTTTGACCGATTGATCCGTATGACTTTAACTTAGCCACGAGCTCTTCAGCTTACCGATGTTCTTACAGGTATAATCTGCAGCCTAAATGAGGAATTTGTACTTAATGTTTTTTTCTAATGTTTTATAATTACTTACCTCTTTCGTTGTAGTTTGTACGACAATAAATTTTTGTAGTATATTCTCACAATTACCTTACATAATGAAGTAATTAAAATCGGTTGGTATTAATGATAAATAGGAACTATTCTTAGAAAACGAAACCATCTATGAAATTCAATATCATGTTACATACATAAATAATTACTCTATTCGATTCCATTTAGTTCTATTTTAAGCCGATCATTAACATTACATTTTTAATTAGTTACACGAGCAACTTTTCCTATCTTAATTAAAAATTAAGTTTTGTAGTCTGAGGAAGAAGTCTACAAAACTTTTTACTTGTTTTTATTAAAAGTTTAATTTTCGACGAAGAAAAGTTGATGCTGACCCATTTTTATTATGTCGGGATAATGTACAACGCTCAGGGCGAGTTTCACCGATGAAATGCGGGTGAAGACACCAACGATAAATTGACTTACTTTTATGAGCTGCCAATACTCGATTCCCTTATAGATTCTGTGCTGTACCTATGTATGGTGCTTTTTCTTCTTCTTAACGTGTCGATAGTAAATATAAATATGTATCATGTGTGTTGGGATGTGTATGTATGTGTGGGTTGTGTTTGATCTTGTCAAATTTCTTGTTTGTGATGCAGTTAATATTTACCACCTAAAACGAAATGATCTAAGAAAGAAGTTGACTGTATGGTTAAAAACACTCTCGTAGGATGATACTGAGAAAATTGTGGAAACTGAACGAGTGCTAATACACACCACACATACATACACGACGACACGGTTGGCGCAGTGGCTGAGCGATCGACTGCTGCGCAGCGTGTTGCGGGTTCGATTCCCGCCCAGGGTAAACATTTGTGTGATGAGCACTTGTGTTTGCCTTGTGTCTGGGTGTTGTTTATCTATATATGTACGTATTTACAAAAAAAAATGTATTTGTGTATGTATATCAGCTGTCTGACACCAGTACAGGGTCTCCCTAGTTTGGGGTCAGAGGGCCGTGTCTGAAAATGTCCCCACATATTATTATTATTACACACCACAAACACACACACACACCGCACAAACATACACACCACACATACACACACGCACCTCACACACACAACTCAGCCCCTCTACATACTCTCACAACCCAATATCAATACACCCACACTACACCTCTGCATGTTACATTTTTATTACAAAACTAGCAACCCCACCCGGCTTCGCATGGGCCTATAGCCTTCCTCGATAAATAGACTATCCAACACAAAAATAATTTTTCAATTCGAACCAGTAGATCCTGAGATTAGCGCGTTCAACCAAACAAACAAACTCTTCAGCGCTTTATAATATTAGTATAGACACAGAATACTTAATAGTACCACAGAATACTTAATAGTACTACATAGTATAGATTAAGGGGCTATTAAACGACTTTTACAGATTTTAAACTGACAATCACGTCAAAATGAGCAGTGTAAATGATTTGAAAAAAATATATGTTAAACTAGAACATTCTCTTAATCATATAGAAAGTGAATATTTTTGATTAAGTTCATATTAAATAGTTTAATTAACTCGTGAAGTTGTGTCTGACGCGGACAAAACATTGACAATCACACAAAATCTACCAGGTATAATTATTCGAAACTTACACTATCTTACAGACAATTTTATTATCTATCTTTTAGTATACGCCTTTTTTTAATTTTGAAAGAATAAGTACTACTTTTATTTAATTTTTTCGACAAAATTTTTAAAGTTTTGGACGCAGACTGCGTCCGTTCTGCATCAGTTTTGCGTCCAAAACTCTCAAAGTTTAGTCGAAAAAATTAAATAAACGTAGTATTCTTTCAAAATTAAAAAAAAGGCGTATACTAAAAGATAGATAATAAAATTGTCTGTTTTGAAATTGAAAGTTTTGGACGCAGACTGCGTCCGTTCTGCATCAGTTTTGCGTCCAAAACTCTCAAAGTTTAGTCGAAAAAATTAAATAAACGTAGTATTCTTTCAAAATTAAAAAAAAGGCGTATACTAAAAGATAGATAATAAAATTGTCTGTAAGATGGTGTAAGTTTCGTTTAATTATACTTGGTAGATTTTGTGTGATTGTCAATGTTTTGTCCGCGTCAGACACAACTTCACGTATTAATTAAACTATATAATATGAATATAATTAAAAATATTCACTTACTAAGTGATTAAGAGAATGTTCTAGTTTAACATATATTTTTTTCAACTCATTTACACTGCACATTTTGACGTGATTGTCAGTTTAAAATCTGTAAAAGTCGTCTAATAGCCCCTTAAGATACTGTTTTTCATACTATTATGTCTGGGACATTGCTTTCTAAGTGTTAATACAGGCGTTGACACAGTTATTAACTTTTGCGGCTATCATCGTTTTCTATAAGTCACTATTTGCAAACTGTTTTTATGTTCCTAAATAAACCTTTATATTATTATTATTATTTTTTTAGTTATTAAGTCTGTATTCTCATATGATGCCAATCTTCAGCGCCTATGTGGTGTCTCTCCGCAGACCATGGTCCGCCTTCTATCATGTGCCGCATGTCATCTGCTTATGTGAGGACCTAATGACTGATGTATGGTTCTGTGACGGCACTTAATTGCCATTCCAATAATTGATGAGCTATATATCGATATTTTTTTTTTTTTTTTTTTAATGTTGCCCCACACTAGGAATTACTCCTGTGTCGTGGGTGCGTTTACAAACATATAAACTCACATACACAAACAGCCAGACCCGGAACAACTATCTGTAGGCCATACAAATATTTGTTCCGTGCGGGAATCGAACCCGCGACACGCAGCGCAGCAGTCGATCGCTCAACCACTGCGCCAACCGTGTCGTCAAAAATTTTCCAGTTAGTTGAGAACTTATAGGGTTTTCGGGGATAACATTAGTAATTTTGTAAAGAAGTTGAATCTTCGGATTATTAGTTAATACTTTAGTCTTAATTAACGCGAACAACACATTTAAATCTCGATTACCTACTAGTTATGGGTTGTCAGTGGCGTCATTGTATCGGAATAGTGTCAATGACAGCTCATGACCGGGAGGGGGCAGGCATGACCGGTGGGTATTATTTTCCAAGTGTAAATTAATAATAATATATTTCTTTTTGTACATCTACCTAGGTTGTTCCGAAAATTGATATCCACAGAATAAGTAAATACTTCGCATGAATAAGTAAATACTTTCTTGAAACTATTTTGAATTGACTTCTTATTTAAATACAAATCTCCATGGTGAATCTCATTGGCCAGTGTTAGTAGATCTTTTTTAAATAGGTATTTTTGAATTTCGAGCGTCCAAGGAGCGTGACCCTGGCCAAAGAGAAGTGGTTTTATAGTCTTTCACCGTGGCATACTTTTTCACCAAGACGTGAGAGCTAGAACCATCGACTATTTGAATACTTCGGGGAACAAATGTTACCCAATACTCAGTACAGCCCAGATTTTGCGATTAGTTTTTATTTTCCACGTGTTTGCATCGTGGCTGAAAATTTAACACTGCAGACGATGCCGTCGAAGCATTTCAACGAATATTTTTCGACCTCCTGCAAGATATACTTTTTAAATGTTTCGAAAACTGTTTCACCCGAATGTATTTCGTGCATTGGAGTTGGAGGGGATTATTTTGAAAAGCTCTAAATAAACTATTAACATACAGCCTTGAGCTATGTACTGAAATTCGTATGTCAAAATAGTAGAATATGTTGTGTGCTGAAAATACGTAATGTATAATAAATAATGCACCTGTTTAATCCCAACGCATCCGAGCGTACTGTAAATAAATAATTTCTAGCGATCATTGTAAATACGTCTGTGGTTCCGCACAACAACAATAATGAATACTGTTGAATATTAATCGACTGCACGCTCCACAATCGAAATTTTAAATCGATTACACTGTACTGTTATTTTAAACCTTCCGGAATAATTATGTTCTACGATTGAATCGGAATAATCGATAAACAGGGTGTCCACACGAGGCAACGTTTTTGGGCAATTTGTAGACGCTTGGGTTCTGGTTGTCTGATTCCTTACGTTGGCCCGTCTTCACACGTGGGTGTCAAACAATCCGCAACTGGCTGTCAATAAATTGCTTCAAACAGTCATATATATATATATATATATATTTCAGCCTGGATTTTCCCACTGCTGGGCAAAGGCCTCTCCACTCGCCCTCCAACTCTCTCTGTTAAACGGTCATAACATAGTTTTATTGTTTAACTACAATTTATTGATAAGTCAGGGTTAGGTCACGATATCAATAAATCTCTGGTGAAATTCGTGATCATTAAGTGATCAGCATGCCCTCAGTAAAATCGAACATGGTAACATACTTGTAGCACAGCCATCACGGTGAAATTGGCAAAGTTACACTAATTTCCGTTCTTAGCCCGTATTTTTTTCATCATTATCATCAGCCTGAAGACGTCCACTGTTGGACAAAAGTGTATTTCTTTGATAATAAACAATTCTACTTACAAAGTAGCGCAATGTTGAGCAACGTTGCGCATCAAACCGCTCTGTCCCCACTGTTGTCATGTTTAAAACCGGCTTTATTCTCCAATAAATGCTTACCAATGTTTTTCTGCAGATGACACTGATCATACTGCGCGCTCCAGGCGTTTTAATTTGTGTGACGTCATATTGATATCGGAGTAATTTATGTTTTATGAAAGGTATCCTGGTATTATGTATACTTGTCTGAATTTATTCCGATTATTTCGATGGCCCGATTTAATTTTGTCGTGTAATGGAATCAGGTTACGGTTTTTATATAATAGCAAAATGTTCCGTATTATGTATTCATGAAAATTGTATTTATAATTAAATATACGCCAATTTTATAGATAATAATACATATTACAGTTTATAAACGAGAGGGGGCCATCATGGATTGTCATATAGAAACTTGTTTAATCATTATCCCTTTTGTATCGTACAGGCAATCCTTTAATGACTATCCATCTTTCACGGTGTGAAAGCACTTAGTTTATTAATATAAAAAAATAGTGGGACGAAATATTAAAAATAATCCACAGTTTTTGCTACAAAAATGTACTTGATGGGCATGTACATTTTCACCAAAGCTTGATTAACGTTGGAGGGCACCAAGCCGTATTTATTGCTGAAGTACAATACGGTCAACGTAACTTGGCGCGTCTGAAGCTACCTGTTTGTCTGCGCAATGGAACTTTTAGGAACGAAATTGTCTACTGCGCAGCTAATCGGCTAACTTCAGACGCGCCAAGTTATGTTGACCGTACTGTACTATGACAATAAAATAATCACTGTGCGACGACTAAGTTTCTAGCTAAACGTTCTTCGGTTCTTGAGGCTTCCACTGACCCCTGTTCTTCACGAGCTTTAGAACAACTGTATATTTTTTTTAATGAAATTCAGCTTCTATGAAATAAAACAGCTTATGTTTAACGAACCTCTAAATCTAGTAAATGATCACCAAAATAGTAAATAAAATAAAACCAAGAATAGTATACCTATGATTACCAGAATTGTATTTCCTAAAGTATTGTATGTCGGGATTTAGTCCGTTAGATTCAGTCATCATGTGGGCAGAATATGGGTTTCGTGCAATGAAAACACACTGGGAATAGGGTACAATACACGGCATTTATTAAAACCACAATTTAGAACTAAATCAATTTAAAAATAAACTCAGACACTATAATTAACATAGACATAGTTCACTAGAGCTTCACTTCAACAACGAATCGAAAGTACCTACCGTTTCGGGACGTATTAGCTCCGTTGCGATCAGACACTGGATTCTGAATGTCCTGCTCGCTGTGGGCTTAAAACATCACGACTCTGTAGAAGCGCGCCAATATGGTGGTGGTTGATCACGTGGTCTCGATAATGGCGCGCTTGCGATCCGTTTCACCAAAGACTATTTATTCTCTTTGCGTTTCACGTTCATACTATTGACTGGATACGACATGTATGAGTTTGACTGTAAAAAGCGATTTGGTTCTGGCACTCGGCGACAGCTGCCGCGGCACGCTCTCTATTATTTTGCACACTAAGATTTGGTGATCATTTACTACATTTGGTATTTAGTATATTTTTTGGTAAGGGAGCTTAAGATCCTAAAGTATTTTTTGGTGGTCATCATAATTTATTCCCAAATAAAATTATTCCATAAGGATATTGATTTAAACGTCGTTAAAAAAAAAAAGATTGATCTCTCAACACCTAATTTCCAACTACACAATAAAATAATATGCCTCTAATAAATATATTTTCAAGTAAATTTCTAGGTATACAGCTCGAACTAATTACATACGTATAAACCGCTTTAGTATACAATTTCAGGAGCCTGAACAGGGTTTCGCGAAAGTTTTAATTTCGCCAGAGAACTTGGGAGCCCCTGGCTTTGCGGAATGTTACTGTAATCAGGTTAATTGGGCTTTTGATACGCCGCCATTTTCTTTTGCACGAACCTCCGACACCTTTAATGATTGCACATGGAACAATGAGGAAGAAATGGGGAAATGTTGCATTAAGGCCGGCGGCGTACCGTGAGTAAGTGCATTTTTGTGTTTTTCAAATCTTGAATAACCCTAACTTTTCTCTTACTGTTGCTTCTTTAAACAAAAACACTTTAGAAATTTCTCCTGTGTCGTGGATGCGTTTACAAACTTAGGTATATAGGCTCATATACACAAACAACCAAATTCGAAATATTTATTACGTGCTGGATTCGAATCTGCAACACGCAGTTCAGCAGCCAATCGCTCAGCCACTGCGCCAACAGTGTCGTCAAAATATAAGCTATTCTGTTACAATCTCCCTCGGTAAACACCTAGGTGAAGTGAGCTGTCATCGGTCCCGATGCTAGGGATTGACAAAGCAGACGGACGGATGACAGCTCACTTCACCTATGTGTTCACCGAGGGGAGATTGTAACAGAATAGACATACTGTTTTAATGAAATACTTACATAAACCAAGAAAGAATCTGTACTACTTACTTCATTATAGAAGCTAAGTTTTATTAGAGAAAATGGTATTTTTTATCCTTAATGCATAACTGTTCTAGGGAAACCAATGGTGGAAAATAAGGGTTCCGATTCACTTAGCAACAGTAAAACCCTAACATAATTATCGTTAAATGAATCAAATACAACACAAACATTAGTATGTCTTAAGAGTATCGGGAAAAACATTACTGGCAAAATTTTCTCTCTCATTAAAAGATTGAATTCTTTACAAATAAGTAATATAAAGCTGAAGAGTTAGCTTGTTTTTTTTTTTGTGTGAACGCATTAATTTCGGAAACTACTGGTATGTTTTTTTTATGGAAAAACAAACTGTAGCACAATAAGAAATAGTCTTAATATCTAAATATTACATTTTAACAATCATGCTACCCACTACGTTCTCCACAGATTACAATAAAAAGTAATTAAAAACTAGCTAGCAAAGCAACAAGATACAATTGAAACCTATACATCAGTCATTGTCCCAAAACTTATATAATTAAAAAACGAAAAAGTATTTTTGTGTGCATACATTATAAAAAAAATACGTTATTAAAATTTTATATTTGCTGATCCTTTAGGGCTGCTTGTATTTGCTTTTTAAATGCATTTTTAGTAAGATAAAGAATGTCGATTTAATTAAACTCATTATTGTAAGTTTCAACCAAACGATGAAGTGGTGAACGCGTGTTTGATACTGCCAATTGTAAATACTCAGTTTAAAACTACAGTCCCTCGTTTAATTTACGAACATCTGAACATAATTAATGCGCTAGTAGGAAGCTACGTTATTGCTGAGTGTTATAGGAGTGTGTTTATTTGGTAAACTTGATTCGCACACAGACGAAGTAGCGGGAAGAAACTATCAACCTATTGCCGTCCACTGCTGAACGTAAGCCTCCCCCAAAGTTCGCCAACCAACCCGGTTTTGGGCAGCTCGCATCCATCCGTTGCCAGCCACCTTCTTCAAATCGCCATTCTGTCATGCCGCAGGGCGTCCCACACTACGCTTGCCCAAACGCAGTCTCCACTCTAAAGCGTAGTCTGCTCCATCTACCGTAAAACGCTATATGGAATAGAAACCTCAATAACTACGTTCTATGTTTATTTACTTGAAGCACAGTTGAATAATTTGAAATAGATTCACTCAAAAAAAGATAACAAAACCAAATCTCGATTTTCGCAAATAAATTCTCGATGACTCCCGACAATTGCCGAGCGTTTCCCGAATCGGCGCATCGGAAAACTTTTAATTTTATTGGCACCCCGATATCGGGAGATAACGCGTAAAGGATAATAATATGCTGTTTGACTTCGGATTACCGGTAATCTCAGCCTGATTCACGGAAGTAATCGAAAGATTGGCGATTGTGTTACAACTTGAATTTGATTTCCGCGTTTATTCGGTATTGTTTCCTGTTGGTTTAATTTTAATTCTATTGTTAACAGCGGTTTACAGATTTAACTGAATATATATAAATTGTATAGAAGGTTTAACCGGTTCACTAGAATCTGTAATAGTTTATCCGAATTTAATGGAGGTGAGAATATTGCCAGTTGTGAGGTGCATTCGATCCTAAACTCCAGGCTAAACAATAGAACTAGAAATACAGATATAAACAACAATGTACCAAAACAACCATGCAGACAATCAACCGAAAGACGTGCTGAACATAGGCCTCCCTCATGGAACGCCACAACGAGCGGAAACCTGCCGCTTGCATCCAACGAACCCGCGAACTTTTACGATATATTCAGTACATCTGGTGGGAGGCCTACCAACGTAGTACATGTGCCTATTACCAATCAGTAAAAAAATGTCACAGTACATTGAAAACTGTTGCTTAGAATTAAAAACAAATTAAGAAATGTAATTTTAAAAATGGAATAAATTTTGGTGTGGCTTGGCAGATGATCGTTTTGAGAGAAATTAATTCAATAATTTCGCTTTTAAACGCTCTCACATATAGCCCAAACCACTGAAACCGTTATCAGCTCAATAAAAACCCCTTTATCACTTTCACATACAGAATAAATCTCCCTGCTAGTAGCTGAAAACCACAGCTGAAACTAGACGGTATGCGGAACAAAATGAAACACATGCGGTAAAAGAGACACCACCTGTGACCATAGTTATAATCTATGGTTACTAGCAGTTCGCCCGCGACTCTGTCCGCGTAATTCCCTTATTTTTCTATTATAAAATATAGCCTAACTCAAGGATAATGTACCTTCCGATTAGTGAAAGAATTTGGATGAGTAGTTCCGGAGATTACCCGCTACATATAAATACATTTTACCTCTTTATAATATTAGTATTGACAAGCGACCCGCCCCGGCTTCCCACGGATAACGCAATATTTCAACCAATACACAAAAAAAAACAAAACAAATCATACACCTAAACCTTCCTCAATCAATCACTCTGTCCATTGGTTAAAACCGCATGAAAATCCGTTCAGCAATTTATGAGAGTTCGAACAGACCGACGGACAGACGCGGCGGGGGATTTTAAGTGTTCAAGACCCTCAAACATTAACACTATTTCGTCGGTTTACAAAAAAAACTGCTTTTCCGTATATTTTGAGCGTGTAAGCTGTTGCTCATTTGTATGAACAGCAGTTTTTTTTTTAATAACCGGGTCAAAATCAAAATCAATGTCAAAACGTCGGTCAGCTACTTAGTCAGAAAAGTTGAAGCTAGTTGCTCGTTCCAAAACGTAGGTAGATTCTCTATGAAGAAGAACGAGCAAGGATATTCTTTTCAATCAAATATTTACAAATCAAAAATCGACGAAGACATGGTAAAAGTCTGTGTCACAAACCGTGTCCAGTCTGTGTCCGCGTGTATAATCGGTGCAAGCGCAATCCCCACCGCAGGTGCCCACGGCAAACGATTTGAATATTTCATAGCTACAAAACACAAGTCCGGGCGATATCCGAAGCAGATAAACTGCCCGACAGCTATTTGGCACTTTAGAGGTGAGTGAAAGTAGGTGAATCATGTCATTTTTCTATCATGAAAGCGCCATCTTGAAGAAACAGAGGAAGAATTATGCTCTAGCAGTTTTATTAATGTATAATTTCTTTTTGCCACTGTGAAGTAAAATTAACGTGTGTCAATACTCTTGCGCCATCCCTTTTTACTAGTTTAGCGTGCTGTGCTGGTGCTGCCGCTTCAGAAGACCTTAAACGGTGATAGTATAGTAACCTTGGTGATAACTTAATTTTCGAGCTGTTTGGGGTTGAAACCCTCGGGTCGTGTGGTCCGAATGCTCGTCTTCTTTATTTTTAAGGAAATGTTCAAACGGTTGGTTGAGGCCTCCCGTGATCAAAGAGCTTGTTTTTACCTTGGTCAGGGGTTAAGCATTGCCGTCCAACGTGGCACTGCCGCCACTCTCTTGGGCACATTTCCAGATGAACGGCGTGGTGGACGAATATTTTTGATGCCTTTTTGTATTATTTTAATAGATATAGGTTTCCTTTTTATTATGCATATAATTAGTGTACAGACGCCAGCACATCAAGCTCTGGTTTTTCTCTAAGGATTGAAGGACTGAGGCACTATCGGAGAGTATACGGATGCGCGTATCCGTGACCTCCCTGGCCTCAATGGCGTGTGCTGCCTGGATGATGCCTACGCATTCTGCTTGGTAGACAGTGCTAAGCATTCCTAGGGGTCTGGACATTTTGATGTTTAGGTCTTCAGAGAAGACTCCGACTCCAGTACCGAGGTCGGTTTTTGAACCATCGGTGTAGACCCTTAGCTCATGGGCCTGAGTAGTCACACAGTTCCGCTGTGAGCTCTAGGTCTATTTACAACAGAAAATATAAAACGCGAGCGTTTCTCAAGTAAAATGTATTAACGGTTTTTACACAGTCATGCTCTTGATATTTGACTCTCGTTATATAGTCTTTTATAAATACTCTTTTGACCATCGAACGGTGGAAATATGTTCACAGAGATAAAAGTACTAGATAAATATTTACTTTTACGTCTTATTTTTGAAAATTTCCTACAACTTTTCAACCTTATAATTACTTAAGTATTTTATTTTATTCGGGATACTTTAAACCGGCTGGACAGTGTTTATGAAACATATAAAGTTGAAGGCACTTTAAAATTTTTCACTGACTGAAATTTTTCATTGTTTGTTCTTTACAAACCTAACCTTCTCCCTTTGCCTATACAACAACATCAGTCAGGGTGACACGTGGGCATTCCCATGTATTAGAGTATATTCATCTATGTTCCCATGCCCGACAATTCCAGACGCGTGAACAATTATCCTGGAAACCGTGTGCAGTTGTCCCTCCGTAAACATTTAGTTCCATCTTTTGTACCAGCAAATGCATTTCATACACACACTTCATTCACTCACTCATTCCACGTTCGTTCGTTAAACTTTTTCATGGCAACGTGTTATTGTCAAAGGTAATATTTATTCAGCCATGGTACTGGGTTGCGTTTGTAATAAAATATAGTTTTCGTTAAATAAAAATGAAAAAAAAACATAGTGGTGCTGTGTTTGCGATTGATTAGTTATAGGGAACGGCTGTCGGGGTTCATGTGGAAATTGGAAAAATAATAGAATAGATTTAGTAGCGTGGACGTGTTGTTGCGTGATTTTTGTGTTGATTCCATTTTTTCATTAACACGTGTGAAAATAAATGTTTTATATGGTTTACCGAAGCTGAAAAGCTAACAAGTGAAGTGTTAACTCAAACAGCTATGGTCGGATTGGTGGTGCATTTTTCAGAACATTATTAATTTAAAATGTAAAGTCGTATTTTTTCCAGTTACCGTAAAACAAATTCGTAAAGATATTAATGAAATGGTATGACTAATTTCATGCTGGGTGAGAAAAATCTATAGGTAGGTACTGTTATTATAAAGAAGTAATTAAAAATAAAATAAGTAGAGTTCAAGTAAATAAGTAGTTTCTAAAATAGCAGAATACCCTCCTAGGGATAGTACATAGTAATAACAGACCAATAATTTATTATAACGATTATAAACTGCACCTAAAATATTATCAACGTCATTATTGTTTTTAGATTTAAACAGAAACCGCAGCTACCAGTCTACAATTAAAACTAATGTCTAGTTATCAGCAATAACAAAAGCAGTAAGACGCTACATATTGCATGCGTGTAAATGATTTGTATTGAGTGGGGCAAAGTTCTATAGATTTTCTGGCACTATCCTTTTGATTGTTTGTATTTTTGTTTTGTATAAATCATCTCCGGACTTACTAATCCGGATACACTATGTTTTATCGTATACTTTCGTTTCACGCGGGCTATGTTTTGGCCAGAAGTTAGTCATAAAATATATTTCGCCATCTCCCAATAAAAAACGGGCGTCAATAAATTAGTTCACCAAATCTTGACCAGCTACAGCATAGTAGGTATTTACTTACTATATATATTCAAATGTACCGGATTTGTGCTTTATTTCTCACAATTTATGTTGGCCCAGCATTGTGCCAAAAATCCGCATTACCAAAGATAAAGCATCATTATAATAATAAACGTTTCATTATGCGGTCTTAAGATTTATTTTTAGAACCCAGCGTTGTTTTATATCTTTTATCTTATTTTTTTCAGTCATGAATCCATTTATCTTCAAAGCGGTTCAACAAACTACTCATTCGCTTGGTAAGCTTGTAGATTTTATTAATGCTCCCGTCGACCGTAGTCAAAGCAATGGTTTATTAAAATATTATCTAGATTTGTTTGTTTTAGTAAAAGCCGGATAAAAGTACGAATCGACCAGACACAATGGACAAGCTACGGTTGCCGCGGTCGCTCTGTAGATAGGTGACTATCCCTTTTATATCAAGACCCCCTCCGTGTCTCGTAAAGCACGGAAAGCCGTTGGTCCCGGCTGTCACAGGCATCTCTCAGGTGGTGGTTGGCTGCTTTCCTGTAGTACCTAAGGCGTCCAGCCAGAGCAAAAACAACTTAAACGACTATACGCCAACGGCACTGCCTGTGGGAGTACGGGCCTCGGCTTAGGGCGTCGGTGGGGGAGGGCAGGAAAGAGACAGGCTGGATCATATCTCATGAAGACCAGACAAGTACGCGCGAGACACGCGACACACGACGCCAACTTTACGTGTGAGTTAGAATATACATTTTTAATTATAGTTGATAAGGTTTTAATATGTGGGATTGTAAGATGATGGAGTGACAACACTGTGTGAACGAGCGAGCATGAGTGTGAGAGCAAGCGGATGAAGTGAGTGTCAGGTGTCAGAGATAGGAGAGGAACGACGGAATGAAGACGTAAGACGGAAGTTGTTATTTTTTGAGAAAAATTTAATAAACAAACATATTAAGAAGTTCAATTTGCTTGCTCTATTTAAAAGATCCCACCAAACACTACATTTGGGGGCTCGTCCGGGATTTGAACCCGGGACCTGTATTAGTTTGTTATTGTTTAAGATTATTTTGTGTATTTTATCTATGGGCCACAGTTGCCTGATAGTAGGTAAAGTTATTATTATAATATTATAGTGCACAAGTGTGTGCGCAAACACAGTTGTACTCTCACTTCCCTCACTCTCATAGTCGGCAGGACGGCAATCCGATACGACCGGAGAGGGATCAGGCGATCAGACCCAACGGTTTTACGTGCTTTCCGAAGCACGGGGGACTCTGGACTGTTACTGAGAAATACCGAATGGAAAAACCCAATAACACGTTGCCGGACCTGTCAATCGAACCTAGGACACCAGCTCTCAGCAGTCGCGCTTGCGACAGTCAAATTACAAATATGTATGTCACAAAAGACAACCGCCTTCAAAAACTAAAAAGTGATAAATAAATTTAGCATACACATGACTTTAGTTTTGGAAGTCGGTGGTTTTGTTCTGTTTTTTGTTTGTTTTGTTTTGTATTGCCACCGACTTCCGTACCCTATCCACCACACCTACGACACTCCATACAAACAGAGAAAAGATTTAATTACCTACACTACTACCAAAATAACAGACTGTTGAGCAGTCTGTTATACGTGCGTGTGTGTGATCTTAAAGCAGTTTCGAGAGCACATTCGACACGGGAAGAGGTGAGGAACACTGTTTCAGAGAGAGACGGGGCGTGTCGCTATTATACAGTATTACTATATTTATGCTGAGTCCTATCCATTAAAACAAGAATTTTCAAAATCGATGTACATTTGCCGGAGAAAAACAAACAAACATACATAAGTAACTACATATAAAAAAAAGAAATGAGAACCTCCTTCTTTTTTGTAGTCGGTTGAAAAACATAACGGGTTAGCAATTAACTTGAAGTTAATAAGAGAACCGTGGCTGGCGCAAACGAACCTAATAATAAAACCCATAAATGCTTGTTTAGTAAACAATGAAAACCAAGCAAATATTAAACCAAAACAAACAGAGTAAGGGGTAAGAAAAGCCGTAGTTAGTTGACTTTTCATATTATTGGTGGAACCGCGCAAGTTGGCTTAGCGACTAACAGAAACTCAAACACGCAATCAAACGCTCGTGTAGGCTGACCAACTAAACAGTTTTAGTCCAAAAGCCCAGAGCCGAATGACCTACGTTATTTTATCATATGTGAAATTTTTAGAATACATAGAGAAATATTACCCATACTAATATTTTACCCTTATAATATTAGTGTGGGCAATGTTTGAGCTTGTTTTTTTTTTTGATCGCGCGTGTCGGAGCTCCTGGTCAAATTCTGAAATTAATTCGTTAATAGGAAGCAGCAATATCTTCACTTCGGAAAAGTAGTCTCCACTTAAGACAATTTAAGGAAATTGCGAGCCGAACAGAAAGTGCCTGGATAGCTACTGGTCTTTGAAGGAACAATTCAAAGGTTCTCTACCAATTTAATGTCATTGAAGTTATCTTTGACTAATATCCATAAGTCCAAATTCAAGGTTTACCAACGTGTTATAGAGCGCAGTAGGTATACTTGGTGTTAAACTAACGGATCGCTTTCGCACACCATACAACCCTCCAAACATAGATCATTGACGTGGCTCGAAAGCAAAGACTATAAAACCATATTCTCTTTGCTTGAAAGGCTGCCCAGTTTAAATGGGAGTGGGCAAATAAAACAAAATTAATGCCCCAAAATGGCGACACGGGGCCGTGGCAGACCAAGAATGAGATGGTGGGATCACTTGGCTTCCTTAAGAATTGGCAAGACATAGCTAAAAGTCGAGACCGATGGAAGGAATGGAGTAGGCCTTTGCCCTGCGGTGGGACAGTACAGGCTAAGTATAATAATAGGCAGCTACGTTACACGTAACGTACTACAATAAAAAAAAAATAAGGATCCTTAAGAAAATTTACGCTGATAAAGTCAATGACGTATTATAAATAATAGACGCGTCATACACGCACATTAGTGCACTTTAAAACGGCGCAAGCTTTTATATTTACATACCAGTAGGCACATACAATTATACAGTGCGAAGAAAAGGACAGAAGCATACAGCGTATACCTGTTAGAAAAAGATAAACATACATATTTTGTTACGTCAGTTATGTGTGAATTACGAGCGATACTGACGTATAGCCGCGACTAAGTGAAACCCCGGCAATTGCCTTGCTTTAATATTGCCATTATTGACCGCGGGTAACGCATCTAAGTGTATAATATATCATTGGATAAAGTCGAGCTAGTTACATTAGAAGCAAACTTTGCTTTAGGACCAAGTATGAAATCACGAAAAAATAAATTACAATTTGTCGATTACACAAATGTGACAGATAGGTTTTAAAAGTTTGAGTAAATCCTTTGTACGGTTATGGACAGATTCTGTTTACGACAAATCAGATTCTGTTTAGGACAGATTCACTTTAAGACAGATTTGGTACAGGCAAGAGAAAAAACGTTTTAACCAACGTCCTATGAATACTCGTCCAAAGTTTCAGAACCAGTAATCTAGTTTAGGGCTGGCATGGCCGTCTAAGAAAAATGTTTCCTCTTAGATCACCAATTTTCCACTTCATTCAGTTATTAAAAAAAGAAGCAAAGTTCCAAAATAGAAAACTGATACGATCAGAAACTTTCTGCCAAGGCAAAGGGCGAAGCAATAAGTTTTAAATTACCACCTATGTATTTGATAGTATAACCAAACTTAAAATCACAAAACTATAGGACCATGTAAAACCATAATTCTAAAGATTTAAGTTCCATTTTTGCAAGCAGTAACAAAGTACTATTGTCGACTTAAGAAATAAATCACAATGGAACTTGAGCTTGTAGTGGAAATAATATTATCTATTGTATTCGCGTCGTTAGCTTAATATTAAGTACTCAGACTGTACCTACGCCGTTTCCTTTACAATTTCTATAAGGATAAAAGAATATTGTAAAGTATTATGGCGAGACGCTATTTTTGTACTTAGATAGGTATTAAAAAGACTATCTCCACCACCGCAGTGACGGGAATGAAGAGGATTTTGTCGTAGAAAATATTTTAATTTTTTATTGTAAAACTGTTTAGGTAATAAGAATCACCAAGCTGTTGAGTGATGGGTGTTATCAGCAGTAGTAAGTAACTACAAAACGAAAGATATTTGTAACCTCTAAGGGCCAAAGCACACACGCTACTTTTAGCATCGGCGATCGGCGATTTAGTACAAATATAATCAAAACACTACACCCACTTGCAAAAAAAAAGGACACAGTGTAGTGTAGGAAGATGATGAATGTAATAATAATAAAAGAGAAAGAGCAAAACTAAAGAACTGGGCAGCAAGACCTTCACAGAAACAGCAAATAATCTCAGTTACTTCCAGATTAACACCAAAGACTGGCCACATTGAAAAAAAAAGTAACAAAGATTTTCAACCGACTTCAAAAAAAGGAGGATTCCGGCGACTGGGACTGCAATTAATTAGGACTATGGTCCTAGATGCCGCCGGATCCAACAAATTTTAATATTTTTCTTCCGGCAACGAGGACCACCACTAAATGAATAAGAAAAATCTATTGTTCAAACCAAAAACAGTACAGTCAAACAAAAAAATATGTAAAATAAAAAACAAAATATTTAAAAAACACCCTTTGATTACCTTTATATCTTTAATTATTATTTTAAATATTTTTTCAATTGACTGTAGGTACTGTTTTTAGCTTTAACAATAGTCTTTTGTTATTTATTTTTTTATTACGGGTCGAACCAAGCGCTTTGTTTCCACATTTATTGTGCGAACTGCCAGCCTGTGGAATTCGCTGCCCGCCTCTCTGTTCCCTGATAAGTATAATCTGTGTATCTTCAAGGCACTAGTGAACCGGTTCATCCTAGGCAAGCGTGTTCCAACTTAGGCCGCATCATCACTTAAGATCAGGTTAATTGCGGTCAAACGCAAGCCTATTAATTAATTTAAAAAAAAAAAATTATGCGTGGTCCCAGTCGCCGGAAGAAAAATATTAAAATTAAATGGATCCGGCCACTGGGACCGTAGTCCCAGTTAATTGCAGTCCCAGTCGCCGGAAGCCTCAAAAAAAGAAGGAGGTTCTCAATTCGACACCCATATATTTTTATATTTGACCACTTATATCACTATTTTCAGTGTGGTCCGACTTCTATGATTCTTTTTTTATTTAATAAAAAAGTTACCTCCAAAGTTTATATAAATTTCATGAAAATATTTCACTCCAAAGGGTAGAAAATTAAGCGATGACTAGAATTTTCAGGTGTGACCGTTCTGTAATTAATTTGTATGATACGAAGTAGGCACTTAAAAGCGAAAACTTTTTTACAAAAACGACAAACCGCCTTCCAAAAATATAACTTTAAATAAGTAAAAAGTAACTTTAAATTCGCAAGTCGGTGGCAAAGGCAATACAAAACAACAAACAAAACCAAAGCCGCCGACTTAAAGGCGAATTTAAAGGTTTTTTTTTTAAGGCGGTTGTCTTTTCTGTAAAAGAAAGATTTTACTAAAAAAAATCCAATAAAAAAAACCATGTCCTTGTGCCCAGTAACATAACAACCCAGAGTCGACCATTCCCACTCTGATAGCTTAGATAAGGTTCGTTAACCCTCTGTAAGTGATATGCATCAATCGGGAACTCCTCGCAATTGTATTGGTCTGACCAGCCAATGGATTGCTGTGCACATCTGCTGTACCAATCTAGTTTCAATTTGACCAGTATTGCTCTTATTCACACCAATTTGTATGAAGATTTATAACTACAGTTTTTTTCGTGCCTGGCCTTATAGGAAAAGATTTTTTGATAAAATATTTTATGTTTTTGCTGATAAAGAGTTTATTGATGTATATTTCTACTGGTAGCCTCGAACTACCACCGACTTATATGCAAGTGATTTTCGGTATGATTGATTTATGCACTGGTATAATTTTAAATGCCACAGAATTTTATGAATTTTAGTAAACTTTATATTATATATCTAGAAGCTACAAAAAAAACTGTTTAAGAAAATGTTTACCTCACAAATTCCTCGACAGACTAAGATTCCTCACAACAACACTAACGCAGGGGTTTCCAACCTTTTATTATAGACGCACCTCCCCAAATTTTCTTCTAATAACACTAACTCCTACCCTACTTGTACACTACAACTGATTTGGGCGTAAACAACGTGCCAATATAGCAACAGACACTGTTGTGTGGCATCAAGATAATTATTTTTTATAATACTAAAACATTCTACGCCCCCAAAGTAGCTATTATCTTATCTGTGCCTAAAGTGGGCCACCCATGGTTAGGAACCCATGTTCTAACGGAACTCTGAGTGCAAATCCCCGGCTTTTTACCTCTCAAGTTCTTGCACGCGAGGACGTTAGCCACATGTACTTTCACAGAACTGGCACCACTCCAGTAATACCCACCATATCTGTAATTTCGCTCATATCACGTTATTACCCGGCGCCGCATGATTACGCAAATCGACTACCGTAAATATCTTTTATGTAGTCCAACGTTTTAGTTAGCAAAAATTATTGTCACGCATCGTAAACTTTTATGTGCAAACTAAAAACGTTGCCACTTACATCCCCGACTTACCCGCGGCTCACTATACCGCTTTCGAAGCTTTTGCCAGCAATGTTCGCTTTTTACGTCCCATATTATGTTCCATCATAGATACATTGTATAATTTTTCCATTACCAAATGTTTGCTGTCCGATCGCTACTAAATTCCTTTTACAAATTTTCTACACGATAAAAGGAATTGGCATCAATATCAAAGTAGCTTGCAAAGTTTCTGGATTTTTTATCATGAGCCATACCTAGATAGAATTTATTTAAAGACAGACGTTCTTCCGTTTCAACAATGGCTCTGCAAGATTAAAATATAGGTACTATTGATTGTGAACCGATGAGAAATGAAAATATTTTTCTACGTCGAGACTTGCTTTTCATCCTTATTACGAGGTTTCTGTTTTTAGCAAATATGAATGGAATAGAATCATTTATTTCTGAATATGTGGTACAATAAGATTCATATTTAACCAGTTTCACATATACGAAAACCAAAGTATGGATCAAAACTTTGATATTGCTGCTTCAATTGTACATTAATCTAAAAATTTAGGTATGTACGAAGAATTTACGAGGAAGATTGACTACAGTGCCCAAAGTGTCCCTACACCTGCACTTTAGAGAACATTAAAAACACTACTGATGCCGCCATAAACATGGCTACTTACTGGACCAAAGTGCTCTAACAAAAAAGGATTTGGTATCTAAGTACCATCGATTTGAAATTACGTACGTGGTTACAAATTCTCTACCTATATTTGACTTAGATTTAATAAACTAAGATAGTGTTAAAGAAGTTTTAAATTATTTCAATCATAACAAATATTAAATTACAATTTTAGTTATATACAAATCTTAAAAATCTAATAATATTATGTACAATTCCAAGAAAAAGACAGGGGAGCTCAATGGGCATAAAAAAATTCGTCCAAATCGCTGTTAACTGGACACGTGCCCAACAGGCTGGCAGCATTGCCACGTTGTATGGCAATGCTGATTCTTTGACCCAAGAATAGACTAGCCTTCGGGTCACGTGAAGAGTCGACCAGCCGCTTGGCGATGTCATGAAAAACAATATGGGCACTCGGACCCCATGGCCCTAGAGTTTCTACCCCAAACGGCTCAAATATATAGCTTCCAAGAAGGCTATTATATTTTGATGTAAAATGAAATTTAATTAGGTACCCATTTCCATCATATTCTTTATGTTATAACACCTAAATCAAATACGAAAAACATATTTTCATTCAAGGCCAAAACAACGCAGCACTCCAAACTCATAAATCAATATTCACGTCTGCCATAATAAGAACACAAACAGACGATAATGACCGTATCACTGTATGCTCTCACTAAACATCAGTTTAATGCAAAAACTAAGCATTTATCAACCATGATCTATTTCTAATTGTCCCTTTATAAAAGGGCCTATAAGCCCGGCTATGTCAGCCTCGCTAATCAGTTTACATAATAAACCTTTTATATCATAAATCGCAGGGAAATGACAGAATAAGTCTGTCTCGTCGACGACCAGGGCTCGTCAACATTTTGTGAACTCACCATCTGATTTCCCATGGGATATCATGGTTTAAATTTTAATGTTCATTCGAGAAGTATATAGCTTTTTTCAACATAATTTTAAATCAGCGCCCTTAAATAATACAAAATTATATTTATTTTATGGGAAAAAAGTTTATTTCCATGATTTGATGACTGGAGTTGTTGATCTTTCATTTACTTCCTTAAGAATGGACAAAAGTAGATTTTTGTGCGTACAATATAAGGCTGGTAGAGAATGCCTGAGGCATTAAGTCTGATTTGTTGCACAAAGTTCAAAGGTCACTTTTGAACTTAGGAAGAACTTCATTAGGTACGTAGGTATTTTAACCAATTCCTAAATTCTCTGGCATTGTTTGTTTTTTTTTCCCACCTAGACAAAATACGATTGATTTATTTTTTGCACTAATTTTGCCTTTGCCCCTTTGCAGCGAGGCATTCCAGGCTAGGATAACAAAAATTAAAAGCTGGATAGTATAGTCGTAATCATTATTATTAAATCTAATACAATCCCAGTTTTTGTTTAGCACACAAAAAAAGGAAATAAAAATCTGATTTTTGTTCGCATAACTTGGCAAAATCTATGGATCAGTTGATTTGTTGGTTCTAAAGTAATATTTGTTCACAATAATAAGTAAAATTTCGCCTTTGCAAACCTACTCTTTATAAAATAAGTTCATCCATCAGGTCAGGTTGGACCATCGGCGTGTTTATCTATACTATATTATATAATATTATAAAGCTGAAGAGTTTGTTTGTTTGTTTGGTTGAACGCGCTAATCTCAGGATCTACTGGTTCGAATTGAAAAATTCTTTTTGTGTTGGATAGTCCATTTATCGACGAAGGCTATAGGCCCATGCGAAGCCGGGTTGGGTCGCTAGTCATCCAATAACATTAAAAAAAAAACATTAACTGTCTCACCTCCTGCCTTTTCTCAACTATGTTGCGGCTTACAGTCCAACCGGATTCAGCTGAATACCAGTGTTTTACATGGAGCGACTGGCTATCTGACCTCCACAACCCAGTAACTGGTTGACACGATACCTCCTACACTGGATATCAGACTTTCTGGCTTCTGACTACCCATAACGACTGTCATTGATCTACGAATGACAGCCGGGAACAACGGCTTTACGTGCTTTTCGAAGCATGAAGGGGTGTCGGTATGGAATGAACGATCACCCATCTACAGATCGACCGCGGCAAGCGTAGCTTGACCACGAACCCATCCAATAACATACAAAAAAGATATAAATAAAAATATTCAGTAAGTAAAACTAAAAAGAAAGCGTCATGTTTCATGTCAACACGCTGGTAGCCCTGCTAGTTGGCTATGTAAACCTCTCGCGGGAATCGAGTGAAAACACTCGCCGGCTGCACGCGGTAACACTTCCACCGAGTTACTAGCTGGAGAGTAGTGACGTATGTATGCACGTATGTATGTACGTGTGTATGTATGTATTCTGTTATATACGTTAAGGGGAGGGTATTCTGCGAAATTCAAATTTTCTGACGGTTTTGCAATTCGCAGCTCAATATCACTATGTCTATTCTGTTACAATCTTCCTCGGTGAACACCTAAGTGAGCTGTCATCTGTCCCAATGCTAGAGATTTACAAAACACTACATTCGGATGACAGCTCACTTCACCTAGGTGTACACCAAAGGAGATTGTAACAGAATAGTACTGCAGGTTGTATGATAATAAAAAAAAATTGATGTGAGAGTAACAAATATGCATTTACAGAATTATAATAATTAAAATAATCGTGTGCGTTCCGACCGTGCGGACACGGCGATATTTCGAAAAAACTATTCCAAGATTATGTAAAATTTTGTAAAAGCTGATTCCCAAATCCATAAATTTGTCAAAGTTATGGTTAAAATGTTATAAGGGTTTGAACGTGGCCGCGCCATTCAAACGCGGAGAACCGCGCGGCCACGGAGATCTTTAAAACTAAGCGTAGCAGAGACCTGAAATTCAGGTAAATAACAGATTGAATTTGTAAAAAAAATGTAAAAATACAGAAAAAATCCTAGGTTTAGTCAAAGTCAAAGCATTTATTTCAATTAAACCATTTACAGGCACTTTTGAATTGTCAAGGAGTCTGTCAGTTAGTTAGAAAGTTGAAGCTAGTTGCTCGTTCCAAAACGTAGGTAGGTCTCTATGGAGAAGAACGAGCAAGAAACTCCACGGACACTCTTTTAAAATCAGGTTTTTACAAAATACTGCTTACATTATTCTTGTTGCTTCTATATGTGAAAACAATGAAGGTAATCTAGAAATACAAAATATAAAAAATAATCAAGATAAAAACCATGGCTGTTAAGAGTTGACCAATCTCTACTGACAGCGCCCGTTCACGAACATGACGCGTGAATCAGCACCATTCAGCTCAACCATTTTAGAGGGAGCTGAATGATCCAACACACGCGCCACCACCAGCGAGACATTTGAGTGAGCATGACAATTCTCTCAACCGCCATGCTCATTTATGTCAAACACATAATAATTTACTAAAAATATGGCTCCATGGTACTCACATTTACAAAAATAATGCTGCTAAATTATACAAAACTAAGGTTTCCAATGTTTCTAAAATGTCGAAAAAGTAATTAAAATATATTTGTGTATAATAATAACGATACTCGTTACTCATGTCAATAAAAAAAAGGGGTAGGAAACAACATTCCTCCAATTAGGAAATTCCCTAAACTGCCTGTGGAGCAGGACCAGCATATTTTATATGTATTTTAGGAGCTGCAAGACAAAAACCCCATGGCCGCGCCATTGAAACGGTGAATAATACGTAATCGCCGATATCAGGCTGAAAATGCATCACAGACGTCTGAAATTCATTGTAAGAATATTTGAATTTCTACTCTGGCGCTTTCACCTTAAGACACTGCAGAGAAATTCTGGGGGCAAAGAAGATATACAAAGTAAGGGACATTGTGACACAGAATTTTACCATGGAATGAGTTTTTGTAAAAAGTCGTTGATGCAAGGTGTCCGTGGAGTTTCTTGCTCGTTCTTTTCCATAGAGACCTACCTACGTTTTGGAATGAGCAAATAGCTTTGCTATATTAACAGTAAAAAATAAATGCTTCAACTTTGACATTGTTCATAATACTAGACCCCTCAGCAATACATTTTCCGCCGGTTATAAAAACAATGGCAGGTTCCATTTGAATGTAATAACTGTATTTTGCAAAGTTACAAAACTGCAACATGATCTACACGGTTAAACTGTATAAACAGTAGATTTTTTTAATAACTGTTG
The DNA here is from genome assembly GCA_947361185.1 of Charanyca ferruginea. NCBI lineage: Eukaryota > Metazoa > Arthropoda > Insecta > Lepidoptera > Noctuidae > Charanyca > Charanyca ferruginea. Next base: position 12,807,871 of record OX376077.1, on the reverse strand, counting down.
AATTATTTTATTGCTATGGGGGCCAAGAATCATGTATTAAATGTATAGTCAAGTTTCGTGTCACGCTGACCACCATTGACGTATGTATGTGAAGATCCTTTATGGAATACTTACCTCTCAGTTTTTATGTATTTAGCGACAGGATGCGGGATATGTCAGCCAATTGAGTTTTTCAATTTTAATGTCTCTGAATAATCTCAAATATTTATTGGCAAAATTGTATGCTTCTTCCAGAAAAGTCATTATAATGAATAGTTAAAGTTGAGTTTTCAATGATTTTTTCAGTGCTGTCAGTATAGTGATATCTAACAGTAATTTACCATGACCAAAAAATACTGGCGATTGACTGCATTAAAATCACTGATCAGCGCTTACGTAAACAATGTCATGTCCATTTTCCAATGTCAAAGAAAATGCTCAAATAAAATGATCTGCTATGAATAGCTCACCACATAGAGTATCTTCGATGATACTAACACAACAGCAAGCACGCAGCTTCCAAGCCTGAAATGCGATTACTAGCGAGCTGCGCCCCCCGGCGCCACTCGCCTCGCACTACACAACAAACTGAATTTGCAATATTTTCTATATGCCGCGCCAAATTCAAGAATCAAATCAAAGTTTCGCGAGATTCCGCCCCTCGAGATACAACCATGTTTACTAGACCGAAATTTATCTTTTCACAACTAGAAATTGTGTTTACTATTTTTATGGTAGATTCCTTTAAATTCGTCGAGTCCTCCGACTCGAGACTGTTTGACTTCGGACCACCACGCGCCGCGGTTCCCTCGGAAATATTGAATTTTATATAAAGTTAAGACGAACTTCGTATGTACTTTCCAGTGCATTCCACTTATGAAATTGCTTTTCATTTGAAAGCAAGCAAAGTATTCTTACATACATACTTTCAACTATATTTACTGTTCAACGTACATTCACATAAAAGTATAGCAGCGGCGTGCACAAAAACAATGGATTTGCATTACAAAAGCGGGCTCTGTGTGCATCCTAATGAACAGTAATTGTTTAAATCCACAAGAAAGTGGGGAGCGCGGAATACGCAACAACTTACAAACAGTTAATTACATTAAATGTACGCGTCGTTTTTTACATCACAGCGAGTTGTTGTTGCACAGTGTACATTGCACATTGCACAGTGCTCACTGCACACGTTACGTAACAACACCGCATTACAATGCTACCGAAATTTAAGGGAGATGGAAATACCAACCATACAAAAATTGGGAAATAAAGGAATTTGCTTTCACCATTTTCTTTTGTAATGTTAAAGATTAAACAACTACATCCATTCTAATTATTTAACTCGTTTAATGAAGCGTTGTGTAATTTGCTAAGGCTTAGGAAAATAGGTCACCTAATCAACTAAGTGTTTAGAATAAAGCCTGCAAATTAAGATTGTACTACCGGCGAGATTGTGTTTATTTCTCATGTTTAGGAGCGAGCAACTGAAAGGAACCATAAGAGCTACATTGCGGTTCTCTTTTATGCTTTGAAACGTGTGTGAGGATTTCATTACGGTTCTTAACAGTTTTTGGGAAGAAACAATACTTCCATGTGGTTTTTAATACCGACTAGCTATGAAACAGGAGAAATTGCAATTATGTTGGTTGTGTTAAGCAAATTAATTTTAAATTCATTCTAATGCATAAGTTTCGGATATGTGTCAATACACATCCGAAACTTGATGCATTGTGTTGTAACTGGATAGTAATGTGAAACGTAATTGTCGTTTTCAATTAGTTTGACGTACTTAATTAATTGAATTATTTAGCCGTGTGGTACCGGCCATGAATAGCACCGCAGAAGGCGACAGAGAGATATTAATCAAAGGATGGGCAGCAGCGTCCTTCTGAGTATCATAAAACCTACTGCGATCGCCAACATGCATCGGCCAAGCATGGCGATTACGGCTGAACCCCCCTTTGGGGAGACCTATGCCCAGCAGTGGGCGTCTAAAGGTTGACATGATGATGATGATGATGATTTTTTAAAATCCTGTCGCTCTCAAATCGGAGTAGCTAATGTTTAGTTCGTGGCTCACCGATTATGTCATAATAATACGTTACCTACTTTTGAATAATAAACATTATTATTATTGCGTTTGTGTGATTTATTATCTGCTCTTTAACTGTTTTCAGCTGCATTTACGGGCCGGTATTAGTATTATTATTGAATTAAATGATCACTAAAAGTGCACACTTATAAACACAGCAGTGAATACTGCTGATCTGCAGTCTGCTAGCAGCCCTAAGGATATTTCCTCCCCTCCCTATCTTACAATCTCCTTCGTTCACAGATTTCAAGTGGCCAGACATTTTCCAGTGACACTTAAATTTTATTATTTGTTCAAAGACTGTTCAGGGAATTTCAGTGTTACAGGAATTAGAACTACATGCTTTTGTACGTAAATTAATTACAAATTATGCGGGTACTTGGTCTGTCTACTTAAGGCACGTGGCATGAAGATGGATGGTCGTTTAGTGTTTTTTAAGATGCAGACAATAGCTGATGCGCAGTCACTGTCCGTCTGCCAAGAAAAGAAAAAGACGCACGATGGAAACATTTGCAATTTATAAGAAAAATTGATTCTATTTACTAAAACTAAGTTGAATAGGAAAAAAAATATCCGTATACTTAAATGCTACGTTATTGTCCATACATTCTACCAACGCGCGTTAATAAATTACAAATATTTAGGATAGAAGGTCAAGGTAAGAGGTTAGATAAGAGGGCCCTTCCCAGTCAGTGCATTGCCTACGCGAGCATGATTGATAAAAATTTGTTTCTTCCAACGCAATGTTCGAAAATAAGTACATGGTTTTGAAAAAGCCTTACAAGATTTTAGTAGAAATATTTGTAATTTAGAATCTCCATTACAAGTGCAAGGTTTCTACAAAAAAATTAAGTACTTTTACAATGTAATTTATGAACGGCCAAAGTTCAGATAAAAGTGCATAACAATTGATTTTTGAAGTCATTACTGAATTATTTTCCCAAAAATGTTTCTTTTTTATTACTTAGAAACCTAGACGTCAACCGCAAGACCTGTGTAATCGAAATATCTGGAGGAACATTTGTTATAACAACATAATAATAAGAATTATAAATAACAGGTTGGCCGCTCTTAAGCGTTCATTGGTGTAGAGATTTTTTCTCAAAAATGTGTTTTGAAATTACATTAAATATTAATAGATTATTGTATAACAACATTGCATGTATTTAATATTCCTATTTTAAGTATTTGGTCTTGTCAGCGCCTTAATTAATAAGACGTTTAGTTCTTTAGCTTCCGAAGGCTGTCGTGAATGACAAAGGCTTTTGCTGCCAAGGAAACGGACGGACGTCCTGTCTTTGATATTGTGGTATCATAGATATACTCCTATACTAGTAATATGTTTATAGTATGGTAATTTTCGGTATGTTATTAGACTACCATCGCTACGATTATGAGTTTCCTGAATAATAATATTACAGATAGGTAAATAATATAAAACTGGCCAGGTGCGAGGCGGACTCGCGCACGAAGGGTTCCGTACCAATATCTATACAACATTAGACACTATATTATAAGCATTTTTTTTAATTGCGAGCAAAAAAAACGGCAAAACATCACGTTTGTTGTATGGAAGCCCCCCTTAAATATTTATTCTAGTCTGTTTTTGTTACAGCGGCAACAGAAAAACATCATCTGTGAAAATTTCAACTGTCTACAGCGGAGTCTTAGTAATAGCGTCCCGTTTTTTTTACCCTTTTGGTACGGAACCCTAAAAACGATTGTTATGGTAGCTGTCATTTCTTAACTTGCATACTCTAATAGAAGTTTTTGTGCAAGGATGTAGCTTGCACAAAAAATATATATTTAATAAAAGTATGAGTGTGTGTGTTTTTTTATAATTATATCACACCCAAACACACTCTCACACACCTGGTACATATACTGATATGTACACAACCACTAATGCTTGATGGCAACCACTGGGTTGCCATCGACACTATATAGAAGATAATACAAAATATTGTGAACTTTTATTATTTTAAAAGAGTAAGTAAGTATGGAGTTTCTTGTTTATTCTTCTCCATAAGAGATTACCTTTTGAAAGAGGCAATTTGATTAAATTTTCTTGTATGACGTTCAAAAGTGCCTTAATTAATATAAATATTTTTCATTGACTTTTTTTTTTCAATTATATTATCAAAATAGAAATCAAACAGTATAGTCAAACTCTGCCTACAATTTGACTTCTAGTCCACTAAAAATAAATAAGTCATAACAACATTACATGCACATTACCAATTCACACGAACCGGACATTTATAAATATGCACTTTATTTTAATTCAAGTCGTTACATAACCTGTATGGTAATGTACTTACACGCAGCTTTGCATTATGCAAGAGCATTATAATGCATTCATAGACAGTGCGCCAAAATCCCTCGTTGACAGACAAAAGCAAGTAAGAGTGACGCCACACTGTTATTACGTTGCGTTGTGACGTCGCAGCGCAAGATTTGGACGCACTGCATGCCACACTTTTCCATTGCGTTGTCTAGCAGTGCGACGTCGCAACGCAACGTAATGATTTAATGAAGCAGTGTGGCTTCACTTCACGTGTTTTGACGTGATAACGTCTTATAAATCGATGACCACCGGCTGCATGCACGAAATAGTGTCACGTTCCGCCTGAACCTGAGCGTGCAAGCGAGAGCGCGGATCAAGCGATAGAGAGGCACAATCGGCCAAAGCAATAAGATCCGCGCGCGCCCACCTCGACGGAAGCCATTTTTTGCTTATGTTATATATGTAAGACATTATGTTTCTTTATGACGTTATCACGTAAAACTATCGTCCCGAAACCGACTTTACAGACAACCATTTTTTTCTCTGCCAGTACAAAATTTACTGCGTTGCCGCTCCGACGACGGACGCCGTACGCACCGCACCACATCCCCCCGATGGGCTCGACGCAATGCGTTCGAGAACGCAACGCAACGGAGAAGTGTGGCATATTTTAAAATTTGTATGTAAAATAACGGAGCATCAACGCTCCGACAACGCAACGCTGCGCAAGGGAGCAGTGTGGCTTCCCTCTAATTCATGACGAGGAGGCAACACAGGTAGGCTCCGGCGAGTGTAGGATTAGCTGTTATTACTCCTGCATATAACATCACAGGACATGTGTAGGCCTGCAGGCCTCAGTCCGAATGTGTAATTAGATTTTATTCGGCCTGGTGAACCCCTCTAAATTAGCTTTGTGTCATTGAACATTGAGCCACGAGCCACGAGGTCCGTTGTCCGACCACTGATTAGTGAAACGGTTGATTTTGTGCGGTGGAAAGTACCGACGATTTGATGCCAGGTTTCATTGAGCGTTTAATTTGAAATGTATCTAATTTTATTTACATAATTATGTGTGTTTGCATGGTGATTGATATTTGCCATTCATTTTGTGTCCGTGTGAATGAATTAGATAGTCCGAAAAGTTTGACCAAATTTTAACAGGAGGAATTATTAGCTTCTAGTCATGGCTTATCTCTATTTGAGTGCTGTTGATGATAAAACCATCACACAATCCCAAAACACCAAAAAAGGTATTTTGATGTCATCATTACCGACAGCGAAACTAAAAAAACTAACTAAGAAACTCGATTAGAAATTCGTGGAGAGAATTAAAAGTTGTTAACTAGAGTCGCAGTGAGTTAGTGTTGGTACATGTGTTGGAGGCATGTGGGACAATAATGTAAGGACTGGCGCATACTGTGCTGAAGAGACCTCACCAAGAAGACATGATTGAATAAATTAATGAATGATGACTTTATTATCTAGAATATAGGATGTAGATTAGGTGTTATACAAATTGTGTGTGATTTTTATACCTACTGCTCTTATCGACACATTAAAATGTCAAGTCAAAACTCGTATTAACCAAGGCAAGGCTCCCTTGAACATCGCCACACTGTTGCAGGCCTATAGGTTTTTATTTTGGGTACTTTTGGGAGAGTGTGCTTTGCAATTGCGTGACTTAATTAATTACCCCATCCCCATTCCATCATCGGGCGAGCAGAGACACGGCGAAGCGTCACCACTATATGGTTGAAGTTCCACGTCTCGAACCAAGCGCTTTGCTTTCCACATTTATTGTGCGCACTGCCAGACTGTGTAATTCACTCAAGGCATGACTTAACAGGTTCATCCCAGGCAAGGGCCAAGCGCAAGCCAATTAGGGCGGGTTGCTTCAACTAACCATTACTGACCGGTAATAGTCAAAAATGGCGCTAACTATCGTCAATTCAAAAAAATGGGTTTTTTCACAAAATCATACGTCAAAAAGTTACTATTACCATAACCGACCAGACATCGTAATTTTGAGTTGTCAAACAGCTACTTCAAACATCAAAATAATCTCTTTTTTAATAACTTTAACTGACGGATTTTTATGTCATGAAACAACCCGTTACATTTAACGTACGTTTAACATCGCACGTCATAGTAACTTTTTAACCGTCCGTATGCAACGTTAACCGACTGTTTGAAACAACCCGCCCTTAGAATGAGACTTCTGCATCGGCTGTTTACCACTCAGTCTTAGATATCAAACCTTAGGCCACACCCCGAAATGGCCTATGCGTAAAGCTGAACTAGTAGAGCTTAAAGCCTTTCTGCTTAATCCATGCCTCGTCTATCTACGTTCTAGCGTGCAGCAGCCCTAACACGGGCGCTGTGTCCCGGGACATTCAGGACCAAATTAAACATACCGGGACTATGCAGCTGAATATTAGAGAATGTAGTCTGACGTGGAGACACAATTACACGCTAAACACTTCGTTAGTACCTACTAGTTTTTTGGTTTGATTTTTGAACGAGTGCAATTTAAGGTGTACACACCAAACGTAACGCTTGCTGTCACAGTCGTCAGTTAGGCTGAATATGATTGTTCATACCTTTGGAACTTTACGCTAATAGTTGGCGACTGACTATATTTGATGTAAACGCGGCCTAAAATTCGAGAAAAATATTTTTCTGTAGCCTAATCAAAGCGCGCTGCCGTAAAAATATAGGTACGATTCTGATCGATTTTTGAATTGTAAATACGACTATCCTATAGTATTTTGATTTAATTTAATACTAGTAGCATTTTGCCCGCTTCGTTCGTGTGAATTTTCTTAAGGATCCCTAATTTTTTGATAATGTAACATAGCCTATAGCACTCAAGGATTCCGTAGCTTCCTATTAGTGAATGAATTTTTGACATCGAATAAATAGTTTCGGAGATTACCCACTACATACAGACACACAAACCAATTTAACTTCTTTAAAATATTAGTATGGATGACAAGCAAGAACACATTCATAAAATTGTGTCGTTTGGTTTTGGTCACTTTCCTTAAGTAGGTCACACACGTAACAGAATACTTGCGCACGCATCACGTGTGCGAGATGAATTAGCGCAAATAGCTGGGCCATTTAATAATAGTAATATGTGGGGACATTTCACATAAGACCATCTGACCCCAAACTAGGAAGACCCTGTACTATGGGTGATATACATACACAAATACATTTTTAATACATATATATATAGATAACTTAATTATTTATTTGTAGACATAACGGCGTCACGCTGACTCGTGCAAATCTAACATTGCGCATATATTATTATAGTAAGGTGTATGGCTACCATTATGATGTAATAGTCCCAAAATTCTCCAAAGACGAAGCAATTGTCACTATAGTACCTTATAAAATTCCTCAACATATTCTTTTTATTTTCAACAAACATTATTACGATTCAGTTTGTTGAATTAATGTTGGTAAATCTTGTTCTCACCTCATTACGAATTCAATTTTTCAACGAAACTTTGACCTCCTCGCAAGAGGAGAGCTTTTTGTTACTTTTTGTAGTACGTACTGTAAGTTTGAAGACAGCTGTTTGCAGTACTTAGTAAGACTAGTTGTTTGTTCAACTCTTGGTGTTTGTTTCTAGAGTTTATAGGTCAACAAATAAAATATACGAGGATTTTGTCACTTATGATTTTGTACCTATTATACCTACATACCTACACCAGCTTCTGCCCGCGACTTCATCTGTAAATTGTAAGTAAATTAAGCCAAAGTTGTCAATTATCAAAGAATTAACTAAATCATGACACAAATGTGTCAAGTGTTAAGCTAGATCAACATCTTTTATATGTGTGTCAAATGTTTTGCTAATTTCGTTCAGCCGTGAATAACAACCATCCATTAATTTATCCACCCTCCAAACTTTTGGTTTATATACCCTGTATATTATAAGTAAGTATTACACCTCAAAATGGGTTCAGTACATGACAGAAGATGTAGCTTCGTTTAATTTCGTAATGTCTTGCCGTGTGGTGCCGGCCGCGAATAACACCACCCTATTTCAACCCGTGGGCGTCGTAAAAGGCGACAGAGGGATATTGACCAGAGGATGGGCAGCAGCGTCCTTCTAAGTACCATAACACCCACTGCGATCGCCAACATGCATCGGCCAAGCATGGCAATTGTGGTTGAACCCCTTTTCTGATTTAGACAAAAACTAAGCAACAAAATAAATGTATATGTATGAAGAATTACTCGTAATGTAAAGTAGAAAGCGCAAGTAATGTACGTTTGCATGCTAACATTAACACTTGGGTTTTAGCACGCGCCGCGTTAGATTACACTACATACTTCAAATGTGGTTTTAATTACTTCGTTGTTGCATGTATATTATTATATAGTAATGTTTGTGGCCGTTGGGATTTAATACCTGCCTGAAATAAGTTTGAATCATGACTAATTTCGTTTGGTGATATATTTCAACCTGAATTTGTAGATTACGCTTGTAGACTAGGCTTGCTGTTAACAGCTACAGCGTTACAACTGTTAACAGCAGCAGTTACATTAATGTAACAATACTATAAATTGAGGCCGTATTCATCATGTCAACCTTTAGACGCCGACTGCTGGGCATAGGGGTGTTCAGTCGTAATCGCCATGCTAGGCTGATGCATGTTGGCGATCACAGTAGATGTTATGGTATTCAGAAGGACGCTGCTGCCCATCGTCTGGTCAATATCCCTCTGTCGCCTCTACGACACCGAGGGTGGAAATGGGGTAGTGCTATTCGCTGCCGGTACCACACGGCATTCCGAGAACCTACGAGAGTGGACTGGTATCCCGAGCGCCGCGGATGTTTTCCACCTTGCAGAAAGAAAAGGAAAAGTATTCAGAGCTGACGGTAACCTTCGTAGTTCGGAGAGTTACTTCGTAAAATAAACAATTTCTGCTCTGGCTTTCTTCTTATCAAAATTAACCCTTCGATAGACCCATGTGTGCCAGCCCATAGCCAACCACAGGCAGCAACACCGAGCTCTAAGAAATTCTAATTTTCTATATCACCTATTTACAATTTAAAAGCGGTCATCTGTATCAATCCAACATAAACACAAATTTATTTATAACACAACAATATTATCATTCAGCATCCCACTGAATCCGGGATCCGCTTCATAAATCATTTGAATAATTCGGCAATTACAACCGCCACGTTTCCACTATTATTCATCCGTGGATTAGTAATTAACAATAACAAATGATCGTATTTGTCGACTCTAAGACCATACCATACAATTAGTATATTGTTGGGATCATTATTGTCTTGTTAGAACCCTACTCAAGGTTTTGTAATTTTAATTATGAAGAGCTATGAACTGCACACTGCAAAAATACCTGGAAAGAGTCAGGGTACGTCTTTGCCCTGCCGTGGGAAAATACAGTAAAAAAAAGGACTGAGACCCTAAAGTCACGAAAACGATTTGAAGAATAGATAGAGAAGGTACTGAAGGTTATACTAGTTTCAATGCCGGGCGATTTTTGAAGAATCAGAAGGAAAGGCCCAAAAGGCCTTTAAAAATACGACAATCGCTGTCGTGTTTTTAAAGATATCTTTGTCTCAATCTATCAAAATGTGTGAAGTAGCAGTTTGTTAGTAGTTTTTTGTTTAAATCTTTTTTGTTGAAGAACAGCTATGTTATTCTGTAAGAACTCACTCCAGTTCTCACGTCTGATTCCGCGGTGAAAACTGTTTTAGGTATACTGTAATCCGATAACTACTACGCTAGCGCCACTGAGTACCAACTTAGGTGAAGCGAACTATTATTACGTTACTATTTTAGCGAATACCAAATACTTATCACTTCAGGTAAGTGAAATCGGAAATGAGATAGGATTCGAATTCGCGAGTGAATTCTTACAGAATCGCACTGCAGCGGTAGGTAACATTAATTTCACAGACACTTTGGACTGTACCCACATCTTTTACAATTTTTTTACTTTAATTGTCGACTGTATTATCGTTTATAATAATAATAAAATAATAATAAATCATTTATTTCATGTATCAAAGACCCATAACATAATATACTTACAGACTATGATCATACATACTTATAAAAAACCGCAAGAAAATTGTACACGAAGTGACGGCGTCGTGTTGCGCTGTTGTGTTTAATGTCTTGTGTGTTATGTTTAAGGGATTTGCTAGATGAATAAATAATGGAATATTCAGTGCAAGAAAATAATTATACTCAAACTCAAACTCAAACTCAAAATCATTTATTTCAATTAAACCATTTACAGGTACTTTTGAATCGTCAGAGTCAGTCAGTCAGAAAGTTGAAGCTAGTTGCTCGTTCCAAACAGTAGGTTTCTATGGAGAAGAACGAGCAAGAAACTCCATGAACACTCTTTTAAAATCAGTTAAATTTTACAAATTTAGGTTACATCATTCATGTTGAATCTAAGGGTACAATGTGAGAACAATGTAACACGTCTTGCATGTTAAAAGAGGTCTAGAGAAAAATATAGTTATAATAACAATTCAAACCAAAATTTAAAATAACCGAGGCAGCTAAGAGATGACCAGTCCCAACCGACGGCGTCCGTTCACGAACATGACGCATGGATCGGCACCATTTAGCTCAACCATTTTGAAGGGAACCGAATGATCCAACACATGCGCCACCGGCAGCGAGACATTCAAGTGAGCATGACTCTCCCAACCGCCAGGGCATATTCAAGTCAATGAGAGGTATACCTCGTAAATGGTAGCTTTAAAGAACATAGTGCTCACATGTATGCGCTACGAAAAATTATATAATACTAACACATTGAGTTTATACAATGCAAAGATAATATAGATCTACATCTTCAGCAGCTCCAAAAATTGTTACAAATGCTAATCAATTAATCTATGAACCCTTATGGCTGTGGAGCTAGACCAGCATCCAGCCAAGCATTCCTATCAGTGATGTAATCACTCAACTTATAATATGCTCGGTTGCATAGCGTGCGTTTAATACAAGACTTAAATTTTGTCTCATTTAGTTGAACAATGTGGGGAGGTATTTTATTGTAACACTTTAAACAGTACCCCATGAAAGACGAATCTACTTTAGCCAGTCTGAAACCTGGTTGAACTAGTTGGTCCCTATTTCTAGTATTATAATTATGTCTGTCACCTCTTTTATCAAAAAGATGCAGATTTTTTCTAGCGTACATGATGTTTTCATAGATGTATTGACAAGGCACCGTCATTATGTTAATTTCCTTAAACAGTTCCCTTAGAGAATCGCGCATACGCAGATTGTAAATGGCTCTGATGGCTCTTTTCTGCAGAATAAAAATAGAATCGATGTCTGCAGCTCTTCCCCACAATAAAATACCGTAAGACATAATACTATGAAAGTAACTAAAATAGACCAGTCTCGCGGTATCCACATCAGTAAATTGCCGGATCTTTCTGACAGCATATGCTGCCGAACTTAGCCGTCCTGCGAGAGATGTTAAATGAGGACCCCATTGTAGCCTTGAGTCGAGCGTCAATCCCAGAAAAACGGTTTTATCGACGAATTCCAGTTTCTCTTTATTCAATACTATGTCACACTCACTATTTTTGACATTTGGCAAAGCAAATCTGATGCACTTAGTTTTATTTCCATTTAATACTAAATTGTTAGCCGTGAACCACTTTTGTACCTCCAGTAAGGCGTTATTTACGATGTCAAGATTTTGAGCCCGTCTATTTATTTTAAAAATTAATGACGTGTCATCGGCAAATAACACCATTTGTGGTTGGTTTTTGAATAACCGGGGAAGATCATTAATATAAACTAAAAAGAGGAAAGGACCTAAAATTGAGCCTTGTGGAACTCCCATTTGTACTTTTAAACCATGTGAATTCACCCCGTTTATTTGAACTTGCTGCTGTCTATCATTTAAATAAGATTTCACTAAACTAAGCGCAAGTTTACCTAGTCCGTAATGCTCAAGTTTCAGAATTAATGTCTCGTGATTTACGCAATCAAATGCCTTGGAGAGGTCACAAAAGATTCCTATGGCATCTTGTGCCTCTTCCCACGCAGTAAATATGTGTTTTAATAAAGTGACACCGGCGTCAGTCGTACAACGCCCTTTGGTGAAACCATACTGTTGATCGTGTAATATGCCATTTGTGTTAAAATGAGCAAGCATCTGATTAAGCATAATCTTTTCAAAAACCTTGCTGAAAGCCGGCAACACGGACACGGGTCTATAATTGTTAGTATCTTTACTATCCCCGGATTTGAAAAGAGGTATGACCTTACTAAATTTCATTAAATCTGGGAAAACACCTTGGTCTACGCACATATTAAATATTAAAGCCAAATAAGGTGCTATTGTTTCTATTATAGATGTACAAACTTTAATAGACATACCCCACAGATCTTCAGTAAATTTTATTTTGATTTGCCGAAAAGCTTTTAAAACGGTCATGGGGTCAATATGTTTAAATTGAAATTCTACCGGGCAGCCTGGAACGTTCGCTTTTAATAACGCAATTGAATCGTCAGGTGAGGAATTCAAAGCTTTCGTGGTTTTGATTGGTATGCTAGTAAAGAAATTTACAAATTCACGAGCTACTTCTATGTTAGAGCTTACGGGACCATGTGATGTCTCCAATGTATATTCCGCGTTACGAACTTTTTTCTTGCTAGTTTCGTTATTTATAACTTTCCAAACTGTCTTTATTTTATCGTCTGCCGATTTGATCTTGTTACTAATGTATAGCGCTTTCGCTACCTTGCAAGTATTTCTAAAAGTTTTAGAATAAGTAGCAACATACTTGTTGAAAGTTTCCGTGTTAATGTAAGGCTTAAGGCCATACAGCTCAAACAGTCTTTCTCTACTTTTTCTAATACCCTTAGTTGCCCAGTCACTAAATATAAACTTAGGGCTAATATATTTCGCCTTTTTTTCAAAATTTTTATTGAATTCAGTTTCGACCACAGAAAATAAATCATTATACAATTTATTTGCATCGTTGTTATAGTGGTCCAGAGTATTTAACTTATTATTTAGAGTTTTATTAAATTTATTTAATTTACCAGTTGTTATAGGTCTAAATTGTATTTGTACTTTTGTCGTAGGCATTTTGAACATAAATGTTACCGTTTGACCGCTATGATCCGATGGTAAATAATTAACAATATATTTTTGATTAAACGACAACGGGTAAAACAATCGCAAGTAAGTGACGTGTGACCCCAGTCTTCTGGTATAAAACACACAATACTTACAAGACACTTAAAATAACCACTCTGATGATCTTATATCACAGTCATGCATAGATATACCAGAATGTGCCCAGAAAGTCACTATACGTAAATAAAGCTTGTTAAACTTGTAAAACAATATTGTTTTTCTTATTTCCTTTGCTAATTATGTTCCTTGACTCATCGTAATTTGTATTAGTAGAACTTCTTTCTTTATATATCATCTATGTTCACATAAGATATCAAAAACTAATACCAAAAGGAAGGATGAATTCGTTGCTTTGGTGCCGAGGGCACGATCTTACATTTGTGACGCGGCGGTAAAATGTTAAATATAGTATGTATGGGTTTGGTATTGATATGGTAATACTTTTTATTGTATTGGCAATAGGGTAATAAAAACATGTATCACAATAAGAGCAATATTTATTTATTTATGCTAACACGGCTTCGATGAGCCAATTACGCTACTCGTAACATTACTTATAAAGTGTTGTTAACATTAGAGCAATGTGACTTAATAATAACTTCAACTTTTAACTCCTGAACTCCTAACCGAGGGAGAAGAATCTCATAAAAATAAACTCCACAACAAAATCTTGACAACTTCCAATGTTTTCAAAACTTCATATGTTTTGGATAAACTCCAGAACTGTTGTATCGATTCCAATAGTTTCACTTTGATAAGTTTCTACTAACTTGTTCAAACGTGACTGTTGTTATCTGTTGTGATGTCAGCTTTTATGATAACCATCAGTTGTATGGTTCTTTTCTTTGCCTGGTTTGTAGCCATGTTTCAAGTTTACCTGGCTGTAAAAAAATGTCATTATGTACTTGATTTTACATACTTAATACTTTTATCTCAATGAATATTATAAAAACGAAATCACTAATAGGAAGCTGCGTAACGCATCAGGCATGTTTGCAGACGCACGAGTGGATGGCTTTACAGCAATACATCGCAAACGAATAGCGTCCCTGATGCACCGCTTGCGGGGCAACCCCAACAGCTTCTTGCAACTTATTGCGGAGAGACTGGACACTGACAGTTCCTTCGTGGAGTATGGGACTAGATAGCACGTCAGGCGTCCTAGTGTGTCTGTGTAATATTATTATTGAATGTTATTTATAATAACATATTAGTTATTATTTATTTATTTATTGATTGATTAACCCAAATATGGATAATTTTTTTAATGTACCTAATTTATCTGAAATAAAAAATGATTTGATTTGATTTGTAACAATCTGCCTAGGCTTTTCCCAACTATGTTGGTTGGGGTCTGCTTCTAGTCTAACCGGAGCGACTGCCTATCTGTGTGTTACCCAGTAACTGGGTTGTGGAGGTCAGACAAGTAGTCGCTTCATGCAAAACACTGGTATTCTGCTGCATTCGGTTTGACTGGACGCCGATCCTGGCAGTTAGGAAAGGCTAAGCAGATGATGATGGTTTTTTGAACGATAAATCAAGCTGTTATGATGGGCTGACTGAATCATCAACAGCCAATCAGCAGTTTACGCGCGCTCGACAATATGTCACATTAATTTTGCGTTAATTTTCGTCCGGAAGTCCAGGCGTTAGTCCCGCACTAAAATGTTCATATTATTATCTTTACCGTCGAATCATTGGTCCGCTTATAAGATAAACTGACAAACAATCATTCATGTGGAACTTCGTGATAATTATAGTTGCAATTTCATGTTGCATGATGCATGACGTTTTCATCAGCCAAAGAGTTAAAATCACTGAATAGAAAAAATCAGTGGAAGTGTCTGTGCAGCTATCCTGTGCGTGTCACAATTATGCGGAAAATATGTAAAATAGTAACCACCTTCGTCAGTTGTAATAAGTCTTAACTTTGTATGAACAACAAATAAACAAAGTTAAATTTGGTGTTCATACAAAGTTAAGACAATTTGGTAAAAAAGTTTTGTTTTCGCTTTTTAGTGTCTACTTCTTATCACACATATTTATGTTGTTTTATTTTATTTATTTGACTCACTAACAATTGTTTACACTGTACAGTACTAACAGTACAGTAAATTAAACAGGATAATAAAACAATTATAATGCAACAATCCATACTAATATTATAAATACGAAAGTAACTCTGTGTTACGCTTTCAAGATGAAACCGCCGAACCGATTTTGATGAAATTTGTTATGAAAATGGCTTGAACCCTGGGAAAGGACATAGGCTACTTTTGAATCAGGGACTTCGACTGCATGCACTATAACCGTCATTCACGCGGACGAAGTCGTGGGCAAAAGCTAGTCTCTTATAAGTAAGCACCGCATGCATATTAATAAACGATACGGTGACATCAAAAAAATGTAAGTCATCCCTAAATGTTTCAGTCTTAAAAGTGAAATATTTTCATGAAAATGAGACCAACTTTGCGGTTAGCAATCAAAAAAAAGAATAATCTAAATCGGACAAAATCGGAAACGAATCGGAATCGGATCGGAAAGTTATGCACGGTCAAACATAAAAAATATACCTAATTATATACGTGTCGAATTAAAACAATTTTTTTTTAAGTCAGTTAAAAACACGTAAATTCAATCAAAACCAGTTAATACGTCGCTCTTCATAAAAACAACAAACACAAAACTTTTAACACACTCATAATAACGCAAATAGTTTTTAAAGTATTTTTGTTTAGTTTTATACAACGCAGCAGTCGTCACAATTGCAACATTGCCGACACTTTCCGAATTCCTTCTTCACCATGAACCACTATACCATGGCCGTCCTTTCCCTTCTCTTCTGCTTCTATTACAGAAGTGTTAGGAACATTGTCTTCAAGTAAACAAGGTCTGGTTAAACTGGTACCTAAGTAAACAGTGCCTGTTTAGCAAATTCGGAGTGCGGTCGTAACCCGAATGAAAATTAAATTGACACTGCTGTCGGATGCGCTGCTTATCCACTGTTCACCGGGCGAATAGTTAATTCTTTGTTCTGTTGCTCTTTAGTTCCACTTAAATGGTTTTAACGGAGTTATATTACAAGTATTAAAGTGTTTCTTTGTTAAAAAGAGTAAGTATTCGTTTCTTGTTCATTCTGTTTCTTATAAACTACTTTTTGGAAGCAGCAACTAGATTCAATACTTATTTTCCTTGTAAATTTTAACATTCAAAAGTTGCAACCGGTTTGCAGCCGCCATCTTGGATTTGACTTTGCCCCGCAATATGAATTTCTGCTGTGTCGTGCAACATTCAAACCCACATACACAAACAGCCCATGGGTTGTCCGGGCTTGAATAGCACCCCCCATTTCATCCCGAGGGTGACGTCGAAGGCGACTAAGGGAAAATCTGGAAGTCAGGCAGCAGCGGCTTCCGTGTGCTTAACAACTTCACTGCGATCCCCAAGACGCCTGCCAAGCGTGGGGATTATGGCAACTCCCCCCCTTTATGGGGGAAGCCTTTGTTCAATAGCGGACGTCTTCAGGCTGATAAAGATGATGATGATGATGACACAAACAGCCAGACTCGGAATAACTATCTGTAGACTATACAAATATTTGTTCCGTGCGGGAATCGAACCAGCGACGAGACACGCAGCAGTCGATCGCTCAACCACTGCGCCAACCGAAATGATATAATTAAATAAACAATTTTACTTTGGAACTGTACAAAAATAAACAAGTTGGATTATCTGTAAGTGTCCACAAATAAACCGAATTTAAAAAGTGAACCCTGATAAAGTGAAAATGTTTCAAAAGTACGACAATTCCTAAAACAGATCAGTCTAGATTAATATTTACTATAATTATGTATAAGACAAGATGTAGGAAGCGAGAAGCAAGGTGCTGCTAGCATTTCTTGAGGAGCTGGGGTGGATCGAATGATTATTCCCACCTGTACGCAAAATACGCTTACAGCCTTCTACCCCAAATACCACCAACAACAACCCAGGTCGGAACACCAGCTCATAATTCCGATACGATTGTACTAACAGCCTCTCAATGGCAGCCATTCAAAGTGGCGAGCAGATTTTATTGAAAAACTTCTGTTATTACGGTACAGTTAATAAACAAATAAGCTGTTTTGTAATTTTTATTCAGACTCCGTTATTGGATTTGCACGTATTCGTCGAGTAGTTAAAAACAATTGATTTAACTACTGTAAATTGTTATCATTGTGTGTTTCTTCCATTTCTTTCTTTTTTAGTAGGTACCTACTTGAAAGAAAGAAAAGAAATGCGTTTATTGGCGTTACATACTTTAAAAATAAGATACACCTTAAAACTATAAAAAAAAAACAAAAAACAGTGAATGTAATGCCAAAAGCGCCTCAGCTGAACTCAAATCAGCATCTAGGTATCTAGGGGCTGATTACACTCCAGATGGTACGGTCACCAAAGGACATATATAAGAATATAAGCAAGGTCTAATATAGTCGATGTTTACTTAAAACCCGATGGATGTTTCTGAATAACTAAATTTCAAAATAATCATGTTTTTTAATTAGGTATCATGCCCAGGGCCGGATTATCCTTAAGGCAGATTAGGCAACTGCCTGGGGGCCCCTCATAGGACAGGGGACCTCGCACCGAGAATTACATGTAGTATAACATATTTTGCATTTACAGGAATTATTTAATGTTCACTTGACTTGGCATGAATCGTGTGCATCAATTCAAACGCTGAGACATCATTATCCACGACAAAAAACTAGTTCTTACAGTTAATTCCGTATTTTGGAAATGCCGGAACCTACCGTGTATGTAGATACAGCATACAAAGGTCTAATAAGTTTCTAACTAGGGCAGAACCACTTTCAATTTCGTAGTTTCGATCTTAACTAGGTAAATTAAATTAAGCTAGTTAACATCCGAGCAATCGTAATGTAATTATTCAGGAGCTACACCTGCTTCCTAAGTACTGAGATTATACCTGATACATGTGTTTAATACTGTATAAGTGTACCTTGAATTAAAGGGATTTGAACATTTGCAGGAATAAGGGCAGCATGCGCAGGATACTGCAAGGAGGTTGGTATGGTATTGTATAACGGCACACCCACGACACTCCATAGAAACGAAACGATATAATTGCTTACACTACTACCAAAATAACAGACAGTACAAATACGTGAGTGTGTGTGCGTGTCTACGCGCCGCTCGAACTAAAAGCAGTTCCCAGTACCAGTCGTTCGACGCGGGAAGAGGTGAGGAACAGCTTTGGAGGGAGGCGGAGCATACCGCTACTGTACGGTAGTACTGATATTTATACTGTGATAACGGGTTTGTGTCCGTAACTCCACGTCTCAGCGCATATTTTGCGTACAGGTAAATCATTCTATCTACACCAGCTCGCCAAGAAAGGACAGCAGCGCCTTGCCGTCGCTGGCGATCTCCCGCAGGTTACCTGGGTTACCGAAGTACTTTGCCCTGTATGAAGCGACCTCAGGGCAGTTCAGAAGCACATGGGCTGCTGCCTCGGCCGCCCCCATGCAAGCTTTGCGTATTGGGCTGGTCGGTGCCTCCTATGACCAAGATATGTTTATTGAAAGACCCATGGTCGGTTATGGGGGTTGTGACTATACAAAATCGAGAATCAATCCTACAAAAAAAATAAATTTACTACTAAATAAGCATATTAATTTTATTAAGATACGAAAAGTGGCTCCTCAATCCTTACGGACATACCTGATGTTAAGTGATGATGTGGCCTAAGGTGCACGCTTGTCTAGGATAAACCGGTTTTTGTTTTTTTATTAATTTTTAATTAATTGTACGTCAAGCCGGAACACAGCAAGACTGTTTTGCGGCAGAAACAGGTGCTAGTACTTCTCTGTTCGCTCTTACTTAGATATCTGTACTACTACTAAGTTCTCTACTAGTGCTTGATTTTGCCGCCGCTGCCAAAAAACATCGTACAAATAATCTGTTTGTCACAAATTTCAATGTGTATAACACGGACTAGAAAAAAAAGAAGCACCCTAAGTAAGCCAGACCATTTGTACAAACATGCCTCACGCACACATTTACATCATAATCACGGACAAGAAAAAAAAGGATTACGCGCCGAAAGTAATGACTACCGACCGAACCGATCTATGTGTGTGTCTCGATCCGGCGTACTTTAGGTACTTCACTTTTGATATATATACGTGGCGTGGAGTCCTTCTTTTTTTTCTAGTCCGTGATGTATAATAATCTTATATCTTATATATAAAAATCTTCTCTCTACCGATTTTGACGATTTTTTTTTGTGTGGGTTCCAGTGGATTCGAGAATGGTTTAAATTCACAATTAGACCCGGTAGTTGGCGTTGTAGTCGGGTTCTAGGACTTTTTTATTTTCAGGCAGGACGTTTGCCGGGCCCGCTAGTACTATGTATATTTATCATGATGGCCCAATAGTTAAGGCGCCCGTCTCTGATGCACTAAGTTGTGGGTTCACAACCGGGCACGAGCAAGTTCTTACCAATGTGACTAATTTCATACGTTCTTTCTAAGTTTATCTAGGACATCATTGATATCGGTGAAAGAAAACATCGTGAAAAGTCTGACATCGCCAATCCGCCTTGAGCAAGCGTGGTGATTAATGCTCGTGCCTTCTGTGTATGAGAAGAGCCCTTTGACCAACAGTGGAACAATCAAAAGCTTTAAGATTCAGATTTCAATAATCACAAAAATCTTCCCGTGGGTGTCGTAAGAGGCGGCTAAGGGACGTACCAGAGAATGGGCAGCAGCGTTATCTGTGCATTTGTAACAACCATACTGCGATCGCCAACCCGCCTGCCAAGCGTGGCGATTATGGCAAAACCCCCCCTTGGGGGAGGCCAATGTCCAGCAGTGGACGTCTTTCAGCTGAAACGACGACGATCAACCACAAAAACGTTTTTACAAATATTTTTGATTGCACATGGTCTGTGTAAATAAACATCATTTCTTCTTTCTTTCTAACTTGCATAAATGATGAACCATTTACCGTCATAATTCTCAACGTTTTCTTCATTAACTGCTCAATAAAGTGTGTTATAATGGTGAACCTTAAGAAATGGTAATACTGTGCTAATCTCCCACCATGATAAGGGGTCATTTGAGCAGCGACCCAACTTTACGACTAAGATATAAAAATAAAGCGGTTTATTATTGACTTCTAATATGGTATTGTTTTTTTTTACCTCATTTAGCTCACGTAATTGAGGGTTAGGTAGCTAGGAAGCCATTTTTAAATCGCTCGGATGAATTTCTTGCTGGAAAAATACAACTCAATTGTTTTATTCTCGTATGAAATAAATGTATTTTTCTGATTATATTCTAGGGAGTTCTTGGCTTTGAAACGTAAATATGCTATACGAAAAAAATAAAGTTGCTTGACTGTGGATTTATATTTATTCTACGTAAGTAGATAAAAAAGGCTACAAACTATTTGTTATTAAATATCGAATTGTAACCTGTAAATTAAAAAAAGGTTTTTTTTTAATTTATTATTTTAGTGTTGTGTAATGGAGTGCAATATTTTTTACAAAAACGAGAAAAGCCTTCAAAAACTAAAAAGTGAAGTGATAAATAACTTTAGCACAGGTCACACATGACTTTAGTTTCGGAAATCGGTGGCTTTGTTCTGTATCATCATCATCATTTCAGCCTAAAGACGTCCACTGCTGGACATAGACCTCCCCAAGTGGGGATTTTGCCATAATCGCCACGCTTGGCAGGCGGATTGGCGATCGCAGTATGGTTGTTACAAAGGCACAGAGAACGCTGCTGCCCATTCTCTGGTAAGTCCCTTAGGCGCCTCTTACGACACCCACGGGAAGATATGGGATGGTGCTATTCTTTACGTCCGACACCACACGGACGGTTTTGTGCGGTGTTGTTCTGTATATAGTTTTGTATTGCCACCAAAATACCCTGTCTTCTCCAGAATGTAACCAATATTTTTTTGAAAACCACGCCAAAATTGGTTCTGCTAAACGGGAGATAATCGCGGACAAACTTTCATACATACGTACATATATACAAACATACGGGTCAACGTGAGAACCTCCTTTTTTTAAGTCGGGTAAAAAAGGTAACACCATCATAGTCCATATTGTTAGTATGCATATTCCAATCCTATTTTAGTAAATTACAATTACATTTCATTCACTACGTAATTATTCTTCTAACACTTCTCCTCATAATGGAGTCATACTTCTCCGCAATGACCTTTAGGATACTGCTATCACTCTCCCGTACTCTTCTTAGCAAACAGGTAACCCGCAATTTGCGTATCATGGTATTGAAGCCGTCCACTTTCGCTTCCACAAACATATTGGAGGCACAAAAAATGCATAATGCTAACTCATTATGTAAGGGGCCTATAAGCCCACATTTCCATCACACCAATCGTTTGCCACTAGGCGACCGCTTGGCTTCAAAATCTATATTTTTGCCACTAGTCCATGGCTGTTTCAGTGTCTGTCAATAATTAATCAATGTCAAGATTTCCAGTAAGAGTAAATCGACATCGTAACTTTAGTTGGCGCCTAAAGGTTTCTTTAGCATTAAGTGATTTTTTATTATTATAAAGGCATTATATTTCATCATAATCATCATCTTGGGCATAGGTCTTCAAAAAAGACCACCTGTGTCGGTCCCGCGACGTGTTGATCCAGCGGCTTCCCGCAACTCGGACCAGAGGGCCAAGTCTGCTATTTTTACCTTTTAGTCGTGACTGTGGCCGCCCGTGGCATCTCTGCAAGGCCCTGTCAGAATACCAGTGCTGCGACATTTCATGTCGTAGCATTGTGCTGAGACAGGAGTCTTTTTGGTCTCGTACAGGTTTTATAAGTCTTTTTTTTTAATGTTGTATTATTTGTTTAACCCTTATGTTTCGGTTTACCTGTACGAGGTTTCAAATAAACAATTTGTCTTTCTTTTCTTTCTTCTTTCTTTTTTTTTACAATTTCGTCATTCCAACACGATCCCATTGTCATTTTGCTAAAAGTTCGTAATCTGCTAAATTCATAATGGCCGATCATTGACTGCACAATGACGTTCTAATGGTAGGTCACTGATCAAAGGAACTGTCAAAATTTTTGCAGATTACAGCCTAAGTCAGTCATTCAGTTGTCATTTTGTACGAGATTACTATTCTATATCATTTCTTTCAATGGCGTGTCAGTGGTTGACCATTGGAAAGTCATAATGACGCCATTATACTAGTAGATTACCAAACTTGTGAAAATCAACAATTATGAAATCAATGTTAGACCATTCTGACACTATTGTAATAGCAGACTTGAGGCCCAGGTCGTCGGTCCACCTTGTGGGGGGCCTGCTGACTCTGCGTCTGCCGGTGCGCGGCCGCCACTCCAGGACCTTTGTGCCCCATCGGTCATCGGCTCTACGGGCAATGTGCCCAACCCACTGCCACCTGAGCTTGGCCATTCTTTTTGCTATATCGTTGGCTCTTGTTCTCCTGCGAAACTCCTCATTCCTGTTTCATTACATTTAAGTGTCGCTTAAAACGGGCATACGTAACAGAGGTTCTTAACTCCATCATGTCATCTTCCCGATACACAATAAATATTTACATAAAACATTTCTATTATAATCTGTGTAAAGTCTTCTTTCACGTCGCAGCAACAAAGTACACTGATCCCAGAATATTTTCAATCTAAAAGACACATAGCGAGCAGATAATCTTCTAACTTGGACTAACTTAAAGTTAGATTCGATCCGGGAAGTTGGGCTCCCTGAAATATTAGCGAATACACTTCACTTTGTAAGGCGTAAACACACGACATATATTATATACTGCAGTTTATGTTAGCTGCTTTGGTTATATCTTAAACTGTTTCGAGTTTTAGACTTGACAGAGATTAGCATTTTAACGTTATTACAATGGTTTTTGAAAAATGGATGGAATACACCATAATGGCAATACACCAGAATACCAGAAAAAAAACCACGGTCATAAATCGGAAAGAATCATCAAAAATCATATTGTGTAAAACCGACTACGCCGTAGCTGTGCTACGCGGGTCGTACTACGAAGTCTACGATGTTCATTCTACGCTTGCCAACGCGGCTACAATTACTAAATCCACAACAAAATCATATCACTAAAAATGTGGCGGTCAACACAATTGGCGCAGTGATTGAGCGACTGGCTGCTGCGTTGCGTGTCACAAGATCGATCCCCGCACGGAGTAAGTATTTGAATGTCCTACAAATACTTGTTCTGGGTCTGATTGTTTGTGGCGCACTATCGATATAGGAGAAATTCTCAGTGTAGGGTACCGTTTCTACTAAACTAATATTATAAAGAGGAAATATTTGTTTGTTTGTTACGATTTAACTCAAAAACTACTAGTCCGATTTAAAAAATTCGTTCACCAATCAAAAGCTACATTATCCTTGAGTAATATAAGGTATATTGCATTATGAAAAAATTAGGGGATTTAAGGAAATTCAAGCGGACGAGGCGCAGGCAAAGTGCAAGTGAAAAGATAAAATATAAATATATAAAATTCGGTTTATTATGATTTTAGGAACGTGAGTGTATAAAATCACGTCAATATAAACACGTCCATGTTTTACATAACTCTTTTACATCCTAGTTTTTGTATCCGCGCGTTATATGACCTGTTTGGCACACATGGAGTTACGACCTTTGGGAAATCTCCGTCAGATATTGTTTTGAAATGGCTCATTTTAAAGTTTGTGAGCCCGCGGGGCGGTATTAGTGTCGTGTTACGGAGATGAGATGTGTAGTAAGTTATATGTTTTAGTACCATGTACGTGGTAGCTGATTTTGTTGTGTACTTACATTGTAGCTTAGATTTTGGTTAATGTTTTTTTGCTATTTGTTTTTTTTTTATATTGAAATAGGCTTGCGTTTGACCGCAATTCACCTGATCTTAAGTGATGATGCGGCCTAAGGTGGAACACGCTTGCCTAGGATGAACCGGTTCACTCGTGTCTTGAAGATACCCAGATTATACTTATCAGGGAACAGAGAGGCGGGTGAAATCCACAATCTGCCAATCTGCTTGGTTCGAGACCGTGGAACTTCAACCATATAGCGGTGACGCTTCGCCGTATCTCTATTCGTCCGAAGATGGAATGGGGATGGGGGAATTAAATTGTGCAATTCCAAAACACATTTTCCGAAATGTCCCCGATAAAAGACGGATAGGCTAGCAAGGGTGCGGCGATGTTCAAGGCTCTGGAGCTTAGCCCTAACCAGAGAGTCGTTGTTAATGAGCCTCTTGGCACGTCTATCAATGACTACCAACATCTCCAGTTGGTATTTGTGTAAGTATACATGCATATTGTAATATGGTGGGGCTCGTTGCAAAGTAATAGCCGTTGGGATCGATCAGTTAATGGTTACCTCCATCAATTTCACACCGAGACCATTCCGTGCCTCAGAAAGCACGTAAAGACGTTGGTCCCAACTGTCATTCGTAAATCTTTGACAGTCGTTTTGGGTAGTCAGAAAGTCAGACCACTAGTCTTACCAAGGGGTATCGTGTTACCCAGTAGTTAGGAAATGGCTAGACAGATAATGACGGATGAATGATGGTTGAACTACATATATACTAACATACATCCGCAGTAGGTCAGGTAGGTTATAAAAAAATAATATATTTTTTATGATTTAATTACAAATGTATAGTTTTCAGACTTTTCCCTGTATTTATAGTATAAGACGATATTACTTGCCAAATTTCACAGTTTTAGGTCAACGGAAAGTACCCTATAAATTTTGATTCCCTTGAGAGTCTCGAACTGTACGTTTTTTGCGACATAAACGGCCGTATCTTTTTTTCACGTTAACTTAGAAGTTTGATTTTATTTTTTATATGTTTTAATTTCAACTCGATACCTAAACGCGTTCCCGAGATCTTCTGGAACGCGTGGGTCTGTCGGTCTTGACAGACAGACACAACAAAGTGATCCTATAAGTGTTCCGTTTTTTCCTTTTGAGGTACGGAACCCTAAAAAGGACCGTATAAAGACATCATGCTAAGTCGCTAAATAATAAAAAGAAGATAATAATATAATCCCGGAAGCAATTACACATTTAATTTTCTTTTAATATAAACGCATAAAATCTCAGTTTAGTTTGTGAGACGAAGGCTTCACAATAAAGCACTAAGATTCATGTGAAAGGGATGATATTTATGTCCTATGTTTACTCAGATTAAATAAACAAATTATTGTATCCCCAGTGAAAAATCGTCGTCCCTTTTGTCGTGATTTACAACGTACGGGTGATACCTAATACATACTTACAACCTTTAGTTTGTTGAACATACGTTTGATGAGAACGATATTTTAGTCAGATTTCACAAACACGGCTTGTTATCGATACTAATATTACAAAGAGAAAAGATTTAATTTTTTGTGTTTGCTTGTAATGGATATACTTAAAAAATTCTCAACCGATTTTAAAGATTATTTCACATATAGAAAGCTACTTCCCACTGTCAAAGACAATATTAATGCTTGAAGTAAAAACAAACTAGAAACTAAATTATTAATTGCCTATATTGACATGCTGTAGATACCAGTATCTACAGCATGTCAATATAGGCAGTTCAATCAATCGATCCATATAAGTAGATAAAATCAAAAGCTTAATGAACTGACTTTCGACAAGACGATAGGCTCTGTAGTCAACTTTGCGTTCTGGAGAAAACAATTATTTTCTGTTCAAAATTGTTATTTCAGGCACAGTTTCAGTTCATAGATATTACAGTTTTAAAGTAAACAGAATTGAATTCACGTGTTTAAAGGTCAACACGTTACTGAAGATGTTATGATTATGGTTATAGAAATTTTCAAAAGTTTAGAGGGGTGCTGAATACGCCTTCTCATTCTCAGAAGAATTCATGCAAATTCGCCAACAGATAACAGCAAAGAAAAGATATGTATATTAACCAACATTTACGTAATTACCACTCCACATTTCCACACAAAAACGACTTACACAAAACCGTTTCCTCCGTAAAAACTCCATGAACGCCGAAAATGGGCAATTCATTGGCCGACATTATTGAATTATGATTAATAGTCCGGAAGTAACCCGAGGATACATCACGGGCGGGACTGGCGAGCTTCCAACTGTGCGAATAATGCTCGACCGACTGAAATATGCTCCTGAAGACACAATAATGCTAGCTTAATCATGTCCATACGTCTTGTAACCAACGGCTCGGAAATATCACAGTTGGTTTGTGATCTAGTTATGTAAATACTCGTCTCATGTACACGGATTGTTGTGCATTTTATGTGACAAGTGACAACCCTGTTATTTGGGCCGTTTGCTCGCTGGAGTTACGATGATTAGGTTGTATCACGCCAAATTACGAGCGCCTGCCTCATCACTGACGCACTCATGTGACTAGGTTTCGCATTTTATACACAAACAATCTGGAGAGGTAACGAGCGCTGGAAGTTTACATACCCACAGCATACCTGAAACATATAGAAAAATCAAAGTTTTTAAGTTTAATTCATCATGTTTCGTTTTACCTCGTTCTAAATCAACATTGATACAGTACCAAAATAAACAAAGTAACGACTGCACAAGTTGCGCAGAGTAAACAACAATTAATGGTGAATATGCAGATTGAAATACATTCAACTACAAAATAGTTATTCAATATTGTAACAGTACACTGTCGAACATGGCAGCATCTAGTAATTCGGGGAACAATTTAAATGTTTGTTGCCCCTGATTCGCAAAAAGCACGACAACGTGGTCTGCATACTGACGATCATGAATTCGCAACATTTTTTGCAAACCAATCTCTGTTTTAATGAAAACAACGAAGATATTTGATTCAGTCTACATACATAGGAACCAAAATACTGAGGTAATCGAATAAACAATCAAATTTAAAATTGAAATTAAAAATGTACGCTTCGGAAATGTAAAGGAGGCTCTCAGATATTTCTGTCAGCTCATCAGTTGATGAATTAAATACGAGCTTTACTGTTTTTACCCAAAAACAGGCACTTTAAATATAGCGTGGGTGAAATATTACAAGGATAAAGCGTTTTATTGGAGCTAGGTAGGTAATTTAGTTTTGCAGAAGAAGAAATAAAACGGTTTTGTATTTAAACCAGACTGAAACGACAAAATTGAAATCTGTAGAGGCTCTGGCTTAAACATGTTCAGTTCAAACTTATTATAATTTAACCTTAACCTTATTATTGTCAGCAGTTTTTTTTAATCACAACTTTATCACTAGGAATTTCTCTGGTTGCATGGATGTGTTTCAAATAATATACACACATAACCAGATCGGGAACAACTATCTGTAGGCCATACAAATATAGGTTCTGTGCGGGAAACGAACCCGCGATCGAGTAGCCAATCGCTGTTCATAAATTCAATAGTGAAATAAACCCTGTTTGAAAATAGAAGAATAGCAAACTTGACAGTTAGCAACAATGGCTGCCAGGCGGTTTATCAGAGATTAAGTAGTTCCAATAAATATGGTTTGATATTGATATCGGAGTTTATTTCCAGTGGAAAGTACCGATATCTAGGGAGATTCACATGCCCACCTCTGAGGATTGCTCGGTTAAATATAAATAATAAAAATAGAAAGAAAAGTTAAAACTTAATCTACCCACTTTGTAAATTGGACATCCCACATACAAACCTAATCAAAGACATTAGAAAACTAGACCAATTACTGCGCATGTGTCTCAAGTGGCCAATAAACCAAGATTGCATTAAAATCTTTAAGGTATTACTTGAGGTTGGCTCTTGGCTCATTACCTGTAGAACAATCGAATTAACAAGCACGCCACACACGTCCAATCTGAGACTGAAGGCATTAAGCGGGGAACCAACGTGCGAGTCTGATAGTCAGAATCCCGCTGTATCGCGAATTAAGGCGCGGAATCAACTACGGCAGAGCACGCTTGGGCGAAATTGAGCGTCGAAATCTACAATTAGCAATGGTACAATTTTAATTTGAACATGTGCTCTGTTCAATTAGCGCGGTTAAGTATCGAATGGATGTATTTAAGGGGATTCGATGTTCAAATTCTAGTACAATCTATAACTAATCTATACAGAGTAATTAATTAATACATATTTGTTTTGTTATTAACCTACTTACATAGGATTTTCCACAGGACTCAATTGCTGGTCTTTGTTTTTTATATGTGAATCTCCACGTTTTATATTACCTAATCTACCTCCGTCATATTGCTAAAGACATAATAACAAAATAATCTACTGAAAATCCAAGGATATTTAGTGAAAGCTCAGCTTTAAATCAAGATTAACGACTCTGTGTCTCCCGCCGTTACTGTGTGTCAAGCCAACTTAGTGACTGCAGCCGACTCGAGCCACACATCATCTGGATTCGATTAAAATCTAATCCACTAAGCGTTATTATGTTATTAGAAACTGTGATAGAACCGTTGGGTGTTTAAAAAAAGAAGAGTCTTGCCTTTACGATACTTATATACCTACGACGACACGGTTGGCGCAGTGGCTCGAGCGATCGACTGCTGCGCAGCGTGTTGCGGGTTCGATTCCCTCCCAGGGTAAACATTTGTGTGATTAGCACTTGTGTTTGCCTTGTGGCTGGGTGTTGTTTATCTATATATGTATGTATTTACAAAAAAAAATGTATTTGTGTATGTATATCAGAAATGCAATATATGATTGAGTATGTAAGTATTTATTTTTATTGTTAAGCGTCTTATTTCGAAATTAGGCACAAGGCATTAGGCTCAGCATTTTTAATAGGCACCATTAACAGATATTGTATTCAGTATGCCAAAATTAATGTACCGATCCGGTTATGTGATGTAAGTCAGAGACCTCAGCACGAGCTTGCTGACAGTCATATAAGTATAATTTCTTTGTCTAATTTAATTCCCCCATCCCCATTACATCATCGGACGAGCACAGATACGGTGAAGCGTCACCGCTATAGATCCAAAGCCTCGAACCAAGCGCTTTGACTCCACATTTATTGAGAGAATTGCCAGAGTGTGGAATTTACTGCCCGCCTCTCTGTTCCCTGATAAGTATAATCTGGGTAATCTTCAAGGCACGAGTACATCTTATACAAGCGTGTAGGCCGCATATTCACTTACCTACCAAAGTTGCAGTCAAACGCAAGCCTATTAGAAGAATAACAACTCTCACAATAAAGATCTTTGACTTTGACTTTGAATATAAAAAAATCACACATCAGTATTACTCATTGATAAGAATAAAGCCTTCTTAACTAAATATCTACATACTAGCTGCTGCCCGCGACTTCGTTCCCGGTGTTTAGTTGCGAAAGCCATTAGACCTCCTTAATCCGGCCCTGTCGCAAAATTCGTTCTTAGTGGATGTCTACTAACTATAAACTACCTACCTGCCAAGTTTCGATATTTAGTGATGAGTGAGTGAGTGACCTTTCGCTTTTATATATTTAGATTACGCTCATCAACATTGATCGATCGAATTTATGTTACTTCACAGACAGATTTTGCAAGCATTGCCCGACAGTTGTATCTCCTTTGGACTGTTCACCGCCAGGACGTTTCGTTTTTGAGAGATTCGTCAATAGAAAGTTCACCTATGGATGTTTCGCCGACAGAATGGTTCGCATTTGTTTGTTTCGACGACAGGACTTTTCAACTATGGAATATTCGCAGTCAGATCGTTTTGTCTACGATTGTTTCGAGATGG
Organism: Charanyca ferruginea; assembly: GCA_947361185.1. Classification (NCBI taxonomy): domain Eukaryota; kingdom Metazoa; phylum Arthropoda; class Insecta; order Lepidoptera; family Noctuidae; genus Charanyca; species Charanyca ferruginea. The sequence continues at coordinate 12,777,584 of OX376077.1, read as the reverse complement.
CTTTTTCACTATTTAACTACAAAGCCACCAAAAACCTACTAGCTTGCTACAAAGACTTGAAGAAAGAAATTGTTTTAATGGTAGACCGCCTTTACTTTTAATGAATGGTATTCATCTATTACCAACCATATTCTTCTAGTTTATATATAATGTTCATTTTAGACACCTAGTTTCAACGACGCCGCCTAGGGGGGGTAGGTAAGAGCAGCTGCCCCCCCCCCCCCCCCTAGACATTCCAAAAGGTTCATGTGCCTTTGACTGTAATTAAAATTCAAACTTCCCCCTCCCACTAGGCCATCAGTTGGCGAGTCCTGGCGACGGTCTTGCCTAGTTTAATTCCATACAAAAGCTTAACAGGTCAGTCCAAAACTAATCAAGGAGGAATTGTGACCCAAGAGCCACTATCAGGGCAGTACTTACTACTTACCTACTTGTTTCCTTCAAGAAACTGTTCTGAAAAGCGCAAAATTACTCTGCGTTCTAAAAAATACACTAAGCTTTTATGTTCAAGACGTGACGACGGAATAATTAAATTTACCCGCAGAGAGAAATAAAAAGTGACTTGATGAAATATGACCGAGAAATCTATTTAACGGCTTTTGCCATTAATCGTAGCTGTTTTCTAATTTTCTTGAAATAAGAAAATGCTTGTAACGTTACGCTGCTTAGGGTATCTACAAGTTTTATATAGGTATTGACCTCGGCAACACTGACTTAACATTACTTGTTCTAAATACCTATCTAGTTGATTTTTCAAAATATTCTTTTTATCAACAATCCCCCAATACCTACACCACAATCTTCGTGTAAAGGGTCTAGACAGACGGACCGCATTTCAACTGCAATCCAACCGCAAATTGCAGTTCAGATGCAGTTTGAATGCAGTTAAGGCGGACCAAACAAGGTGGCATCGAGTGGGTTAATAAGCACTCTTTTTATGGTGATTAAAATATTATCACGTTAAAATCGCTCAATGCATAATTATGTTCTTATAATCACCACCTGCCTAGCCTTTTTACCCGACTACGGCAAAGCCAAAGGAGGGTTATGATTTTGACAGGCTATGTATGTATGTATGTATGTACGTATGTTCATCTGTTCGCTCATAGCTCCTAAACTACTTATCAGAACTGAACAAATGAGGTATCATTAGAAGCGTCTTGATCGTTCGCTGGTTATAGGCTATATGACGTGTCACCGAATCCAATGTAGCGCCCTCTGGCGGACAAAAAAACCAAGATAAAAAAAATTTATGAAGACAAGCATACCGTGTTTGGTATCATTGGAAAGGGGTTCACTAGTACCTTACAAATATATAATAATATTTAGTTGTGACTTATCACAAATTATTTAAAAAAAGGAAAGATAAAAAAAAAAAAATTAAGATAAGCATACCGTGTTTGGTATCATTGGAAAGGGGTTCACTAGTACCTTTTAAATATATAATACTTAGCTGTGACTTGTCACAAATGATTAAAAAAAACTACTACTGGTATTTAAACTCCAAAGTGGTTTAAATAAAAAAATAAAGTTTAAAAACTAAAACCCGACCACAACAAAAAGTGATCTAAAAAGTACGAAACAAGAAAATATTTCACACAGAAATCTAGACATAGGTACAAAATGGTCAAGGTAAAGCCGTGGTTGCATGCCATTATAATTCATGTTCATCCCACCCATATGGGACACAGGCATGCAACCACGGCTTTACCTTGACCATTTTGTACCTATGTCTAGATTTCTGTGTGAAATATTTTCTTGTTTCGTACTTTTTAGATCACTTTTTGTTGTGGTCGGGTTTTAGTTTTTATCCCAACTATATTGGGGTCGGCTTCCAGTCTTACCGGATGAAGCTGAATACCACTGTTTTATATGGACCGACTGCCTATCAGACCACCACAACCCAATTACTGGGTAACACGATACCCCTTGGTAAGACTGGTTGTCAGACTTTCTGGCTTCTGACTACCCATAACAACTGCCCAAGATCTACAAATGACAGCCGGGACCAACGGCTTTACGTGCTTTCCGAGGCACGGAGGAAACTCGGTATGAAAGAGATGGTCAGCACAGACCGACCGCGGCTACCGTAGCTTAACCTTTGACCGATCGCCACACCAACACACAACTAGACTGCAATTGGACTGCAATCGGACTGCACGTTTGGTTTGCAGTTCTATTGCAGTCGTGTCAACTGCATTCAAACTGCATCCGAACTGCAATTTGCGGTTGGATTGCAGTAGAAAAGCAGTCCGTCTGTCTAGAGCCTAAGTCATGTGCAGTCGTTTTTTAGATAAAGTTTACATACATTTACCTATTATTTAATTTATTAGTTATTAGTCATGGTCACGAGCACGACCTATCTACTTTTATAAAATTGCGTTTTAAATAAAAGTAAATTGCGTAGAAAATCTTCCCAACTCAACACACAACCTAAGTTGTAAAAATATTTGGCAGAAACAGTTTTGTAAAACCTTACCTAATTCACCTAATTGTAACTATTTTAAGTAGGTAGTCATTCTTCCCGATGTTGCATAATAAATTGTGTAAAATTGTGTATTACGGCAATATTTTCACCTTATCTCAACTTTAAACCCCTTATTATTTAAAAAAAAAACAAACAAACATTTATTTCTTGCAGCACAATAACAACCTTTAGGAACATATTTATTAAAAGAGTACAATAGTTATTTGTTATACAAGAGTGCAAAGTTGCTTTTTAACCGCGTGTTCAATTTTGATGACCGAGCAAGCGAAGGATTCTAAAATTGAATCACGAGCGCAGCGAGTGATTTAAAATTAGAATCCTGAGCGTTAGCGAGGGAATCAAAAGAGCACGAGGTGAAAAATCTTTGCACTCGAGTGCAACACGTAACTTTTCATTCCACCTCAGCGAGGAAATGACTAAATGCAAAAAAAAAACGTTTACAAAGTCTGAGTTTTTAACAAATTAAAAAAAAGTTGTATGATATATTCGGCACCATAGAGGTAGCAGTAAATAGGTTTAATGTTTTTTTTTAATTCACAAACTTAGTGCACACGATGTTCTAAATTCAATTTACTTTATCCTCTAGAGAATAAAAACGGCTTTTCCACTCAGATATTGAAGATAAATTTACTTTATCCTCTAGAGAATAAAAACGGCTTTTCCACTCAGATATTGAAGATTAAAAATACTCTTTCCGAGATGGTGGGATGAAAAACTGTTTTTTTTTAAACCGTATCAGGGTATCCAGAATATGACATCACTTGGGCTGTACCTATATAAGTCAAAAGACTTACCTTACTCCGGATCCAAATCAAAGGCTTAAGCTTTAATTGTGGACGTCATAATTATGTTTATTACACTACCTACCACGGGCGTGGGGTCTCTAAGTACTTTATGTTTGAAAATTACGCGATAATTTAGAATAATGGACAAAAAATTGTTTTAATATTATTAAGTAGGCTTTAGTGAAACAAGCTACGGTAGCCGCGGTAGGTCTGTGAATGGGTGACCATCTCTTTCATACCGAGTTTCCTCCGTGCCTCGGAAAGCACGTAAAGCCGTTGGTCCCGGCTGTCATTTGTAGATCTTGGGCAGTTGTTATGGGTAGTCAGAAGCCAGAAAGTCTGACAACCAGTCTTACCAAGGGGTATCGTGTTACCCAGTAATTGGGTTGTGGTGGTCTGATAGGCAGTCGGTCCATATAAAACAGTGATTTTCAGCTTCATCCGGTAAGACTGGAAGCCGACCCCAATATAGTTGGGAAAAGGCTAGGCAGGTGGTGGTGGTGATTATAAGAACATAATTATGCATTGAGCGATTTTAACGTGATAATATTTTAATCACCATAAAAAGAGTGCGTATTAAATACCTACACACCAAAAAAATATGTTAAGGGGTAATTTGGAAAAGGGATTATTTTGTACCTTCCAACCAAATAGCCCCATGTCACATATGTACCAAATAGCCTGATGTTTCTTTCTTTGTATTAATTTTACCAGAGACTATGTTGTTATTCTGTTGATTTCATTTTAGTTAAGTAAGTACCTACCTACCATCCAATCCAACCTAGTTACAGTTCGATTCAAACTTATTGGCTGCTGCGAAGTGAGCGGTTGGCTGCGCAGTACCCCGCCTCTCACCCCCGCTGTCACGTGAAATTGTTACTGCGCAGCAACTCGCCTCATATTCAGAGCCGCCATTAAGTTTGAATCGTACTCTACCATCCAATGTGGCAATGCCGCCAGTCTCTTAATGCAGATTCTCAGTTGATGGCGATGTGGAGGAATTTTTTGATACCTTATTGTACCTATTAGTTTTATTTTAGTTTAATAGTATGCAATAGTTATTTAATAGTACTAAAGCTTCGAGCACATAACCTCTTGAGTTGCCAAGGCAGCGAATCATCGAACAAATTTTTCTGCCACTGTTTGCGGGAGGCGAGGCAAACACACAAACACTGGTAGAGAATGCCTAAAAGGCATTAAGCCGCCTTTGTACCTTTGAAATAAACACATACAGCACACTACGAAAAATTTACATTCACGCACAGATACATGCTTCATATTGCTACAAACCCACAAAAAAATAATAGCAAACACTAATAAAAAAACACACACACATTGACAAATCCTATGACAACAAAGAACAAACACAAAGTGCTAGTGATGTGACATAAACATTGAGTGGTAATTCATTCTTTGTGCATAAATGAATGAACAAAATTTTTATTTGTTTTATTTTCGGTACACTAATCTAATTACACCAAAAAAGTAGTATATTCGCTACAGTAACAAAAATGCATTAAGTAACAGAATCATAATAAATAAAATAATCAAAGTAGCTCTCCAAGTTAGAAAAGATCGTAAAAGTCATATTTTCATTAAATAGGTACATTTACATACATACCGTAATGGGTCTAATGTATATGTGTGAAAAAGTAGGGAAGGGTTGAAAATTGCAATTAATCGGATAGACTTTTATTGGTTATAAATATCACATAACCACATCAGTTTTGTTTGTATTTTAAAACTATTTGAGTTCGGGATAAATCATCTTTACCAATTTAAACCAAAATCACTAAAATTAGTTAGTGATTTTGGTTTGGTTTAAATTGGTAAAGATTATTTATCCCGTAACAATATTTGTTTGGTATGGCCTTCGAAATAAGTACGTGGACTGTTGTTTTAAATGTATAATAGTTTTCACACACAATATTATATGTACTGATCACCAATACCAATAATAATTACGCTAAAGAGATTTTGTCCTAGACCGTTGGTTTGGTTGAAGGAAGTGACAGTGAAATGAAGTGACCGGCGCTTGCGACGCTCGCCGTCACGTTCGTTCGTAGTATTCGTTTACTCGGTCCATTCTCTCGCCGCTCCGTTCCGCGAGCCTTTGACGTGGACAGTGGCTCCACCCCAGCGCGTGGACAATATTAAACATATCATTTAGTTAAGAATTACCAAACTCAAATGGTTTAAACCAAAACCACTAACATTATACTAAACAGTCACAAAAATTACAGTAAATTTGTAGTCTTTTTTGCGACAATATTCCCAAATCAATCAACAAAGGCGACCACCAAAAGCTAAAGCCTAGGTCTTTAATAAAAGACAATAAAACACTGAAAACGTCACATACGAAACGAACAGTTCTTTCTTTGCGAAAAATTTTTGAGAAAATAATTATATTGATTCTGAAATTCACATTTAATAATAATATTTTTCTTATTACAACCTTTTAGAAACCTTAAAATCTTTTAAAAACTGGTTACTGAACATACTGACTGAGAAAATCATTTATTTTATTAATCATTCACTCACGTTGTCCCAGCACTACGCAAATACCAACCCTATACTACGTTTCCGCTATCAACGTACCACTGTATTTACCCGACTGCGCCAGAAGGAGGGTTATGTTTTTTTTTCTATCGTTAGAGCAAAAATAATATTTTGACATTGTACTTAAATAAAACGATTTTGATATATAATTTGTACTTACATGTGGTAGGAAACACCATGGTTTCGTAAATTTGATGTGGCAGATCGCTTTTTGCAGGATGAAACTGCACAATTTATCATTCTTTGGGAACACTTAGGTATTTGCGACACAAGACGATACCAATGGCAGCGAATGAACTAGTTTTATATAACGAGAATGGTCGAATTGTCAATGTATTGGCAGAGGGGTTCGCCCAGCTATAGTCCCTCCAGTATAAATGCTCTAAGTACTAATACTACTAATGGTAGGTTAGTATTGATGGTGATTGATGGCTGTACCTACTACTTCCATGTTGGTGAAAACATTTTAACTGACGCTGACACTGACAGTAGTCCTGTCCTGACACTGACCACGACTGTCACTGACAGACAATGTCAAAACAAATAGAAATAAATAATAACCTCTAACGAAAATTAGAATTTAGTTAGTTGAACTATAATTTAAATTCGCTGATAATACGAAGATAAATGTACAGAAAATAACAATGTCGCTCAGTTTAAGGCCCTTTTTAAAATGTCGATCAATTTATTCCATTCGCCATTATTCTGAAGAAAAGACGAAATATCAAATTGAAGAAGAGGGACAGAAAACCCGGGTAGTCCATGGAAAACAGTACCCAGATTGGAGAAAGCCCTGGATACAAAGAGACGGGGAGTTTAGAAGTAAACTGTCAGTTTTTGTGGAGAAAAATCCAAACCCAGATATTTTGAGTGTGATGTCAAGTATACCTAATTTAAATATGAAAGTGATAAAAGATTGGTGGAGTAACATGAAAATACTTCAAGAAATAGAGAATCAGAGGTATTTGCCTAAAAGAGTAGCAACTCTTGGAACAAATTTAGCAGCGGTGCATTTCTTTACTTATCGTGCATGTGCTGTCAGGTAATGTGTATACTGTTGTGGCATGTATAAATATATTTAAATTGTTTTAAACTAGTAAATGGTCTCATTTTGTTTTGTAGTTGTAGCACATTATCTTGTGTAGCACTGTCACAAAAGACCCTCTTTTGTGACTGCAACTCATTTAACAAAAACTTCAAAATTTGGAACTCACCTCTTGGTGTCGGGAAGAGAAAAGGGGTATAATGATATTTAAATGAAATACCATTCAAAAAAGAGAAAAAGAACTATCAGTTAAATTCAAAACTATTAATACTAAATTAAATACAAGGAGTACCATTTCAATGCAGATTTACTTGTTTAAAATTTTTGGTATTTCTCATATCATTTTTCAGCGCCCATCCAATATTTACTTGTGTCCCATAGTTTGGGAAATAGGTACTAGTGTAACAGGTTCACAATATTCTTGTTCACAATATTAATTCAAATTTAGGGCCTATTATTTGGCTAATATTCAGCTGAGATTGAGGTTACATAACATTCCCACATAACAACCAGGCAGTTTTTGTTTCAGATTGAAAAATTCGCCAAAATGGATTTCTGGTGATATAGATAAATTGGATCTTCCTGATCGCTATGTGGATGGATATTTAGTGGAAGCTGTAGACTGTACCAATTTCCACCACAACGGTATCCGATATGAAGGTTTACAAAACCTGGCAAACCTCAATAATTTGAAGTGGTTGTGTTTGAAGAATAACAAGTATGTTGATGTGTGGGGCATAGATAGAATAGCTGGACAGAATGGCCACACCCTAGAATACTTAGATATAAGTGGTTGTAACATATGTGTAAAATGTATCTTTGCTCTGGTTAGAATGCCAGCTTTGAAGTTTTTAGTCCTAACAGACCCTGGTGATGATATTGTCTTACAAGCTGCTATCTCTATGTTAGAACAAGAAAGACCTGGGTTACTGATAAATGCAATATAAATGGTGTGAACATAAGAAATTGCTTATTTGCAAGTATAGTTTAATTTATCTAGAGAATAAATAAATTATTTGTTACCAATTATTGTATTCTTTCTGTGACCTTGTGAAAAACTGAAATTGACTTTAATTTGGATAAAATAAAACACAAACAATGTTTACAAGGTTTTTATGTTTACAATGATCCAATATACTTAAACAAACTGTCCGTGACACTGGGTTGGTTCTGAAGTTGTGAAGCTGAAGTTCTGTAACTGCAAGGTAGCTGACGCGATTGGAGAACTGACTGAAATAAAAATATATTTTGTTTTGAAAACAACATGTGAGGTCTGTGGAAGGCCTTCATAGACTATACTCAAACTTAAACTCAAAACCATTTATTTCATATAACCATTTACAGGTACTTTTGTCAGTCAGTCAGAAAATTGAAGCTAGCGTTCCAAATAGTAGGATTCTATGCAGAAGAACGAGATAAAAACTCCATGAACCCTCTTTTAAAATCAATAATATTTTAGGTACCTAGGTACTTAAGTACTTACTCAAAATATTTTACTCAAATCAATAATATTTCATATGGATAATTTTCACATACAGTCAGCTAAAAAATCATATGGATCTGATGCTACAATTTTGTTTAACTTACCTACCCAAGTAACACAGTCTTGGAGCTTTAAAACAAATCTGTCTATTGACAGTCTATTCATGGTTAATCTTTAGATAGCGGCTTTTTAAAGATGGTTCCAATAAAGAAAATGTATTCTTATAGAGTTTTTTTTCTCAAGCTTGATTATTTTTAGAGCATTTGTTCTATAGCACACTTATTTTAGTACGTTTATAGGTATATTGAATGTTTTAAGATAAAATGCTCTACAAATAGCCTAGTACCTAACTTGAAGTAATTTTATAAGATAAGTTGATATATTTTAAGATAAAACATTATATTTTAGCTATTGGTACTCTTAACTTTGTTTTTAAAGAGACTTAAGTCTAGATAAAATACTTTAATAGATATTTTACAGTTTGTCTAGAAAAATGATAGTGAAAACGTGTTTATAGTGGTTTTTTTCCTAAATATGGCTTAATTAAGTGCATTTGTATTAAATATTTGAATTGGATGATTTTATGCAATGGAGACAGTGAAAAAAATTAAAAGATCTGGTGACTTTCGTCGAAAAATCGGTAGCGCACCTTAAGTAGAGTACATGCATACCTATACAAATAGGTACTTTCTGAAGGTAGTTTTTACGAAATATGAAACAATAAATATTAACAGCTAATATCTAATGGTATTCAATAATTATTAGAATTTCGTAGTTATAAAAATACCTTTAAAAAGTTTAGTAGTTTTCAATTACGTACCAATTTGTAACCATACATCTACTAAGTATAGGAAATTCGAAGGTGCGGTTCAATATAGGTAACTAGGTACTACCTACAAAGATTCGTTTCATAACATTTTGATTATACAGGATGAAATTGAATTCATTAGCAAATTTTTAACTTTCATTATGGGGCCAACTCAAAGCGCGAAAAAGTATCAGCTGTTCCATACAGAAGTGCAATAGGTACCTACTCGGCCAAAATGTATGGAACAGCTGTTTTATTTTCGCGCTGTTTGAGTTGGCCCGTGTCTGAGTTAAGAAAGTTGTTCAGGTTCGTGGTCTGAGTCACTCCTTAAAAATTTGCTAATGAATTCAATTTCATCCTGTATAGGTACCTACCTGAGGTCATGCAATGCTTGCATGCATGCAAGATTCGTTTTATAACATTTTGATTATATAGGTACCTGAGGTCATGCAGTATCTCGAGCGCTTTTGTTAACTATTTAGGTATCAATACGACACTATTTACTACGAATCCGTCCACTTTTGTATACCTGCCTTATGTTAACACTTTGCGTCTTTGGCGCCGCGCCGCCGGCGTATATCTATACATACCTACCTACTATTATACCTAGTATTTTTCACATTGTCTATAAATAAAACAGAAATATCTTTTACTTATCCTCTTGAATTAATTAATTAAATTGCTCTGTTACTGCATAAAATGGTCTTCGTTCACAACACATCAAATTACCTGTTCACTGATAAACGTCTAGAAATACTGCGAGAAGATAAAAAAGAATATAGAGATGACAGTTACTAGGTAATCTTAAACCACTCATAAATCTGTTTATTCTTTCAATAGATAGTATAGTATGTTGCAAGTGAAATTATTCTTGTCATAGAGGTAGAGCCATACTACAGAAAAATTTCTAGAGTGTTTGTTCTATTAAATTCGTTTTTCTAGTAAATTTCTTAACGCCATTTTTATTGCCTATTTTTGCTTCAAATGATTTTCTTTACATATTTTAATGCTTATTTTTATGTTTTTATCATTAAATTATGTCTAATTAAATATTTAATATGTTTAAAATTACTATATTTTTAATAAAATTAGTATATTAAACATTAAAATGCAATTAAAAAAAATTGCTTATAATGAATAATATTCATAATTGGAAAAAAAAATATTAAATCATACATTTACAGCGGGCGCTCTTATTTTAAGAGAGTTTTACATAATATTCGACGATAGAATTTCAATCGCATAAAGAAATGCTTGTTTACACATTTTTAACTAGCTAAAACACAAGTAATGTAAGAAATAAGAAATTTGTTACGCCATGATGCAATACAATAAATAAGTTTAAATAACTCTTGTAAGTTCTGCGCCATTATGTGTCGTTGTCTATTACAAATCAAATGTAACTTAAAGTTGTTAGTCTTGAGTTAATTTTGGTTTAAAAACTTGACGAGTAAAGACTTCTTTAAAGGTCTCAACTTTATCTATAAACTATCTACTAGTAAAATTTGTGGTCTATAAACAGTTTAGTGAGACACTAGAAAAATCTCTACAGACAATTTGAAAATTTACAACTCTTATCTCTATCTATTCATGTTTTTTTAACTCATTCTTATGAGAAGGGACAAGGTTGTGCCCACTTTTACTAAACTGTGTCTATAAGCGTTCTTGAATATTACTTGGGAGATATTTTACTCTTATCGTAGACAATAAAATTAAATTCTATTAGATATCTAATAGTCCGTTTTAGACACGATTGTGTTACTTGGGTACCTACTTGTATCAGCATTAGTAGACTTGAAGGCGCCGCCAGTCGGCTGGAAGCCTTTAGGTCCTCCTGGACTGGACGCAGTTATACCGCCAAGAAGATTGTCCGACGAACCAGCACTGGAAAAATTACCAAGATTGCCCCATTATTAAAAATTGTATCTACTATGTATAGGTACATAAATATCCGTAGGTACTAATCTCAGATAATGAAACAAAAAGCAGATATACCGTGCGGAACACTGACAGTGAAGCCACCAAAGCAAATACAATTTAAAAAACGAATACCTGCAATTCGCTTCGCGCTGTACAGTACGGTCAACGTAACTTGGCGCGTCTGAAGTTTGCCGATTAGCTGCGCAGTAGACAATTTCGTTCCTAAAAGTTCCATTGCGCAGCCAAACAGCTAACTTCAGACGCGCCAAGTTACGTTGACCGTATTATACTGACACGAGAAAGTACAGCACGAAAGCGAAGCATTGTGTAGCGGCCGTACTTTTTTTTTTTTTTTTTTTCTGTATGGCATCTCGCAGTTCAACCTGAGTGTTGGTTACTGCTTAACCGGACAATCCTGTGGTGCCTTAAAAGTGACTTTTAGGGCCTCCAGCCAGGGCAAAAACTTATAAACTAAGTGACTACGCTAAGGGCACCCCCTGTGGGGTACGAGCCTCGGCTTAGGTCGACACTGAGAGAGGGCAGCAAAGGGACAGGCTGGATCGGGTCTCCATTAATTAGGGGCTATTTTAAAGCTAAGGGCTCAGCGACGCGGGCTGGCGCTAGCAAGGGTCGGGGGGGGGGGGCGTTACGGGGTCGTCGCGAGGGACCTCGGCGGCGAGGTCGGAATGACGGTAATTTGTGTCTGTGTTTAACTATACGGCAATTGCAATGTAAGCATTCTCATAGAAAATGTACAGGCGACGCGGGGACGCCAGTCGCTCGGTGAGCCCCACTCGGAATAGTGATATCGTAACGTGAATTAACTGTACGTAATAATAAAGTGTCATTGTGTAACTACGGTATAATCAAATAAAACCACAAGTGAACTTTCTGTCGGTGTACTCATTTATTCATCCTGCTACCCAAGATACATAAGGAACCTACACATTGTTAAAAAAAAAACACATACCTACTAATACTTACAAATAAAAATTCAAAAGCGAATACAATCACGAGATTGTAGGTATTCGTTATCTAATTTGTATTTGCTTTTGTGGCTTCACTCGCAGTGTTTCGCACGGTCTATCTGCCTTTTGCTTGATAATCTGAGATACTAATATTATAAAGAGTCGGTTTGTTTTTTTTTATTTGTAAGGGGGTGAATGGGTGATCTCTGGAACTTAGATTATAGATTGGTCGCTCTGACTAGATACCGCACTACCTAAAAAGAAGTTTTCTATTAGCGTTATCGATTGTAGTAGATTGTCAATTTGGCTAGGGCCCCGCCACTGTATGTACCTCCACCTGACACATTGTAATCTAAGCTCAGCTGGAAGTACTGCAGGCTTAGTTTTGGAGATTACTCCCTACATACTTACAAACTAATTTTAACTAATTTTTGCCTATTACAGGTTAATTCCTAATTTCCTAGCACGGGACTGGGTCTTGCTCTGCTCTCCACTCTAACATGCCATGTTTCTTTCATTCTTATCCTGTAGTACCTATACTCCGTTGACAATAAGATTAGACATTACACAAACCTTTTTTACAGTCCGTTTTCAACCGATTTTGACTTACATTGCGTTGGTGGCATGACAAATGGCAACTGCAAAAAACAGTTGTTTATTGTAACCACTTTTTTGCCTCTAATGTCATCCTTAAGCCTACGGAATAGAAGTCAAAATCGGTTGAAGGGACTGTAAAAAAGGTTTGTGTATATGTGTAATCTTATTGTGAACGGAGTATAGTGTATTAAGTTATTATGTAGTCAAAATGTTTTACTCAATAAAGGTATTATTATTATTATTATCATTTATTCATTTTATTTACATGCTTATTGTATTATATTTTTAAATATTAGTAAAAAAGATAAATAAAAACATTTAAAGATATAAAAAATAGTAGCCCACCGGTATCGGGAACAGGGTCCAAGCTACCGGTGGTCAGGGGTCCTGAGAGGAGAATCTCCTGACTATACGCGCCGTGTCCAGGAATACCGCTTTCTGTATCAAGCCCTTGATCCAGTTGCCTAACGAGAGCCTCCTTAGGTGTTGGTCGAGGCTCTTGGAAATGATTCCATTGGCTGTACCTAACGACAATCGGCACAATAACTGCTGTATTCACATCCCACATGTCGACAACCTCGCGAACCAAGTCTGATACTTAATTTGTTACTTAATAACTAATAGATACTTAATTTGTTTATCTTTCTCAGTTTTCACGAGGTTCTCGTCATGCGGATCCGCTATATCAACAATCATTGCGCGACGCTCTAATCGATCTATCACCACTATGTCAAGCTTATTGGCAACAAATTATAGTCCTGTCAGTGATGATAGATCGATCCCAATACAATGTGATATTGCCATTTTCGAGAACTAGGTCGGGCACATACCTGTAGTACGGTACTTCTGACTCCACAAGCCTGTATTTTAGAGCAAGTTGCTGGTGGATAATCCTAGCTACAAGGTTGTGCCTATGCAAGTAGTCTCCGTTAGCCAGACGAGAGCACCCCGAGCTAATCTGTCGGATTGATTCTCCCGGTCGGTGGCATGCCCGACAAATGTCAACCGTCCTTCACAATATACCTTCGGTAGTTGTTCGTTGTCATAACTTCGTGCATAATCGCACAGACAAAACCTTCGGTTTCCCCAAAGAGATCACCGAATCGCAGTCAAGATACGGACGCCAAGAAGTCTACATCAGGCCCATGTAGGGCCCGGTATAAGCGCCCGTGAAGCTCCTTGCTCTGCCATACCTTGTTGCAGTCATTAGTATCTAGTTATTATTATTATTAACTCTTTATAATATTAGTATAGATATATACTTATAATAATAGATAATGACAATGATAGATTTTACGAAGTCTTTTATACTAAACTTACCTTGCTTTACTGGCTTTAGGCGTTCTAGTGTAGTCGTGGTGCGACGGCAGATAGTCTCTGGTGTCCAATCCTTCAGAGACCGAGCCAGTCACTTTTTCACCACATTCGTGGTCGATTTCTATGCTTTGCACCGCTGCTGGTGGCTCTTCTAGTGTCTGTAATGGCTGTAAAACATAATTATTACTAGAGTTCCATTATTCCATACCAAAAGGGTCCAAACGGTCTGTCTGTCCCTATTTCACAGAGCTGTGTCTTTAAACCGTAATAAGTAGATATTTGATTGTCACAGAGTGTGTGTTACTATGGCCGCTATAACAACAAATAATAAAAATAAAATAAAGTTAAAAATTAGAGAACGAAACGTGTTTTTGTAGGCGTTTTTTTCTCGATCTAACTTTTTACGGTGGTACGGAACATTTCGTGTGCGAGTCCGACTCGCAATGAGGGTCATCGCTAGAGGCGCTAGTGTAGCGTGAGGTCTGCAAAATGTCACTTTTTGTGGGTGCGCTACGCGGGTTTATTTGTAATTAGAATAATGTTAAGAATATTTTGCATTACCTGAGATAATTTGTGGCAAAATATGAGTTTAGTAAGCACAAAAACGGCTGGTAAGGCACTGGCCAAATTTCAGAGGTAGACGCAGAATGTGTTTCGTTTGCCATTTACAAAACCATCATCCTAAGTTCACATGCTCACTCTAATATCTTCAAATCGAGATGCTTAGCAAGCATCCAGTGGCGTAACTATAGGGTGGAAGGTCTGGTAATATGCCACGGGCCCCCGACCCGAGAGGACCCCGGTCCAAGAGGCTTCGAGCTCAGAAATAACCTAACATAGATAACAAAATTTTGTACTTTGTGGCTTAAAATATAATTTTTTTAAGTACCTACTTTTCAGTTGTGTCTCATTTTAATTGATTTTATCAATTAAAGTGAGACACAACTAAAGACCATATACAAATCCAAACTAATAATTAAGATTTTAACGCATTTAAATCAAAAAGATGTCGATCAGTTTTAGAACGCATCCATTAATGTTGCTTAATTTTTTGTCGCGGTACATTGATGGTGCGGGCGAGATAGTGACGGTTGGGGAATTCCCTCATTTAGTTAACCCAGAAAGTAATTTTATCGTGGCGCTGCCGCTGGGGCAATCTAGCAACGCTCTCCGTGTTATGGGAATCCCGGATTTCTATTTTTTATTTACGGAGGGGAGGGCTCAGTAGAGCCACACAGCACACAGTGCAGTAGCACATTCTTTATTTGATTGTTATAACAATTCACTATTTGTTGTGTCTTTGATTCTGTTTTATTAAACCTTCAAATGGAGGCAAAGTAAAGTAAACATATTGTAGACGCCATAGAAAGACACGAAACATCGAAAATTCACCTGCGTCGCGTAGCATGACCACGCTATGTCTACGAAAGAATAGACATACTGACAGGAAGAATAGACAAACTGTACTGACTTGTCTATTCTTGCTGTCAGTATGTCTATTCTTCCATAGATATAGGGTGGTCATTGGTCATGCTACGCGTGCTGAATTCATGTCTTACGCATCAACAGTGGCGGCTACATGGTAAACTAGATGAAGAGCTTTTTGGCGCCTAGTACTTTCTAGACTCCTTGATGTTTCTCTGACTCTTTCAACTTGTAATTTAGCCTTTAGTGGCCCCAGAGCGTTAGGCATCGCGTCGGTCGGTAACGGCGACCGACGAAGGCCTCGCGCCTATGGGGCCAAAAATTTTTTTAAGTTATCCCTATTTATTTCCGTATTTCCTTATTCTTGATGTACAGTTGTCTGGTTATATTATGAAAGTAAAATACTTCGGAGAAGTCACGAATCGTTAAGTCGAATGAACTAGAAAGATATTTTTTCTATTTAAAGGGGCCTCGCAAACAATTTCTTCCACTTACACTTTTGGTCTAGCGCCGCCACTGCCATAGAGAAAAGACAGATAGCAATGATCCAAGCTTCCGAGGTACCTTTTTGAGTACCTATTGTTGATATTAGGAAAATACGACCCGATTTTACAAGAATTGTTCAGTACGGGCCAGATAAAATCAAAAAAGTCCAAAAATATCCATTTAAATTAAATTACAACGCGACGATTTTTACTGGGAGGGCCCCATCCAAAGAATTTGCCACGCGCCTTAGATGGTATAGTTACGCCACTAGAAGCATCAAATATTTCCTATCCAAAAATACAGCGCACCAAAATAGACTAAGTACTTTAGGAGTCCAAATCCTAAAAAAATTGTAAGCAAAGTGTACCATTTGCTCATCGTCACTAAGCTGCGGTGATCCAATGTGGTTGTAAGAAGCAACAGGCACTGGCAAGTCCGAATTGTTAGTTAGAGAACCGCTGAGTGCCACCTCGGATGGCGTTCGGGGACTCTGCAAACACTTATTTGAAATAAACGATTTACAGAAACTTTTGAAACAAGCAAGAAACTCAAAGACTCTTATAAAATCAAAACATGCGAGTACTAATTTAGGTTTCATCATTCATGTTGAATCTATAGGTTTGAGAGTTATGCATGTTAAAGATGATTCCAAAAAAACATTATGGATTTAAAATAGCCAAGGCAGCTAAGAGATGCCAAGTATCAACTTACGGCATCCGTTCACGAACATGACCCAAGTTATATTTTGTGACCGGCTAATTAAAACAAATAAAAAATCGGGTTTGAAAGAGTGAGTTTTTTAATAAATAAGACAAAGCAATAAATAGGTACCTAGTTGAAGTAAAACGAAATAATTCACACTAAATCGTATGAGTATAATTATTATAATTACCTGTTTTATAGACCCAGTGGGATATTTAACGCTCATCACATTGCAACATCCAAATGGTGCCGGTCTCATGGTGCATGTAGCCTGAAGATTAAAATTGAAAACTACTATAAAATATAAATGTTAAACAATAGCAGGTTACGTGTATACGAGACTATAATTTTGTAAAAAGGTTTTGTACCTAATGAGCGAGTACACAAAGAGATTTGATACAAAACAATTTGTATTGTAATACGGTGTATTGGAAAATAAGCATGAACAATATAATGAGAGCAATGATATTCTAATAAAGAAGGCAACAAAACTGTCGCTACACAATAGTCATGTGACATGCATGTCGGGTAGTACCGAAATGTTTGGTTAAAGTTTTGCATTTATCAGTGGAAACTTGTAACGCCACTCGCCAGAGCATAAACGCACGCGCGTGCCTTCCAGGCCTAGCCACAATTTCACCGCAAATAACTACAGAAAGAATAGGGATTTCAAAACTTTATCGATAAACAATATTATTAGGTATAACATTTTCGTCTGTAATTTTCTAATAAACAACACTCATGACATTGAAATTTTATTTAACCTCGCACTAATTCCCACTATAAGATTCGTCTGAAGTTTCGTATTCGGACAGAATGTGGGAATCCAAGATGTCAGAAGTGTCAGAAGTGTTTTGAACAGCCGTGAGTTGTTTGCTGTCCTTGACATTTTTATTTCGTACCTACCGGAGAAGAGCAGTTTGCTTTTTTCCTCGTGGTAATGTTAGATAAAATGACGAATGTTTATTGTCTATTGTTGTTAAGACTGATATAATTTTGTGGTTGATGATGGCGAGATGTTGTCTTAAGACGTTTGTCGAGATCTTCCCAGTTCCATGCTTGCACGTGCACGCACAACTGGCATATATTAGGGGCAAGCAAGGGGGGCGCCATCACCCAGACGACGCTATAACTTTCCTCCGAGAGCAATAGTGCTACTAGCTCTACTACTCAGAAAATACCAAAACAGAGCACCCTCAAATGTTCTGCCCCAACGGTGGTGGATGGGATCTCTATTTTTACCAAAATTTTTAGTTTCAGGGGCAGATGGCAATGTGTTTTCCCAACTGCCACCATTTTTAGGCTGACCCCACATTAGGCGTGCGCGTTCCTCGTGCGTGTGAAAAGACCCGCGCCGCTAGCGCGTTGCGTGAGCGTCGCGTTTTGCTGCCCTGCGGCGTGTGTGGAGAGTGCACGCGGCGCGCACGCTGCGCGCACGCTGCGCTCGTGTAGCGTTATTACCCCTTCGCCCGCTATCCCCGCCGCCCGCTTCTGTTTCGGTCAGTCACAGGGCGGCAAACGCCAAGCGAGCGCCGGACGCTCGCTACTCACACGTCACACGGCGGCAACACGCGACGCTCACGCAGCGCACTCGCGGCGCGCACGCGGCGCCCGCGACCCTCACACGCACACCTAATGTGGGAGACGCCTTAAACGTATATAAATTCTGGGGCAGACTGAGAAAATTTACCACCCACCACCGCTGGGGCATACCATTCGGGGGTGTATGGGAATAACTCAAAACAGAACGCCGTCATTCCGTCCTCGCCACCGAGCCGAGGCCCGCCGCGGTAGCCCCGTACGTCCCCTCCCCTCCCGCTCGTGCTAGCCCGCGCCGCTGGGCCTGTAGCTTTAAATACATCCCTAAATAATCGAGATCCGACCCTGCCTGTCCCTTTGCTGTCCTCTCCCAGCGATGCCCTAAGCCGAGGCCCGTACCCCACAGGGGGTACTCTAGTAAACTCATGTTTGAGGCATTAAGGCACCACAGGAAAGTCCGGTTAAGGAGTCGATAACCTCCTAGGTTGCCCTGCGAGATGCCACTCCGATATAAAAAAAGGGGACGCCTTAGTTGAATCTCGCTCCATCCCAAAACTTGCCTCGGGCCGGCACTGCCCAGCCAGCTTGTCGTACTTCAACATCTCCTCCGCGTTGAGGGAGTACCACCACTCGCCGAGTATCTTGGTGACCATACGGTTGTTTTCATTCGGGTGCAGCTGGTGCACGATCTGTCGGTGGCGCTTAGAGAATATCATGAACGCGTTCATTGGACGACGGATGCGCGTCTCTGTAAGTAAAAGGTGATAAAAAGTCCTATATGCTAAAAATCATGGAGCCATAAGCAAAAAAATCATTTTGTATAAAACTGTTGAGGTCATGTGCCTTCTGTACCAAAGTTATTTAACACTTTTTAGTTTTTGAAGGCGGTTGCCTTTTTTGTAAAAAAGGTTTTTATTTTCCGCTGTTTAGTAGGTACATCAAAATCGATTAAGAAACGGTAACACAGTTAAAACAGAGATTTAAAGTCCTCCAAAGATTGATGAAACTATAACGTCATCTACGTATAATTTTTTGGTTATTGTTGGTTTTTTTTAAAAAGCGCCAAAATACAATTTCGATAAAATTTATAAGGGACCCTTGAGGCATAGGTAACCTATTCATAAAAAATAATATTCAAAATCGATTTACATTTTGCCGGAGAAATCAGGTAACAAACATACAAAAATAAAACGTAAGTCGAATTGAGAACCTTCTCCTATTTTGATGTTGGTTGAAAATATTTTTTTTTTTTAAACAACATGTTGTGACGTCGTTGGAAGGACTTTATAGACTACTAGCTGTTGCCCGCGACTTTGTCCGCGTGGTTATGAAAATATGAAGTTTAAAGATGTTTATATTATAGTGCCAAAAAAAATGCCTATTTTAAGGCACCAATTTGTAAAAAAATAGATGTTGTTATTTTCGTAAAACCTACAGCCTACCTAAACGATACATTTGTAGTTTTATTTTCAGGCTTTCAATTCATTATATATTTAAAGAGATGGCATTTGTTGTGTTCTTGTGTCCGTGGTCTTCTTCATTTTGAATCGATGGTTACCTATGTTCTTTTTCTGTGTTAGACTCATATCCGTGGTTAGACTGCTTGAGCCCAGTAGGAGCTGCATTAATCGCAGCATTAGTGGCGTTTTTATTGTCCTCTAAGGTGCAGGTGACGGTTCACTTTGGGCACTATAGTAAGTGGGCCATTGTCTGGTGAGGAGCACCGCACTCACACTGGGTATCAGTAGGATCTATATCCCCCATTTGTTAGGTTGTGTTTGCAGCGGGATCTTGGGAGCACACTCTATTGAGCGATTTCCATTTAGGCCACTGTAAATCACTGCCAAGTGCCAAGTGTACCTGGTTTGAAAGAATTTCAGTGGCGGTGGGTGATGTTCCCACAACTTTCATCTGACCGTGCGTGGTCGGTCCTGGATGGCTGTGTGCTGCGGAGAAAACTTTTCCGACTCTTAAGTCTACTTGAAACTGTTGTATGTTTGTAGAGGGGATAGATAGAATAGATTTTAAATGTGAGCTTTCTAAAATGTATTCTATAGTTTTACAGATTTTTTTTTTTTAAACGTTACCACACAATTGGAATTACTCCTATGTCGTGGGTGCGTTTACAAACATATAAAGTCACATACACAAACAGCCAGACCCGGAACAACTATCTGTAGGCCATACAAATATTTGTTCCGTGCGGGAATCGAACCCGCGACACGCAGCGCAGCAGTCGATCGCTCAACCACTGCGCCAACCGTGTCAATATGTGTGTGTCAAACCGTGCAAATGATGGTCAATGTGGGATAAACAAAGATGTATAAAATATTGTCTGGAATTTGGTAATTAATATGGTGATATGTGAATACCAGGTTCTACGTACTTTAAGATACTTTTAACCACAAAAAAGCGTTACAGTAGTACCCAGAGGAAAATACAAAGAAATATTTGAGCTATAACTTTATGAATGTAATAACTGAAAAATATTAAAACCTCGATTCGTTTGAATTTCATTAAGTTGTATTTTCTGTTTGTTTTATTATAAGTCATCAATAAATGTTTGTTGAACACATAGAGTTAGGTTATATTGCCTTGAACTGCGTAAAATCAGTTTCTACGTGACATAACTTAACTATATTCTATCTCTTTGCTAATTTACAGGTACAAAAAGCAAGGGATTTATATATATAAACTTGCGAGAGTAAGTCCAGGCCGTCACAAAATTATTTCTTAGCAAATGTCTCCTACTCATAAACTCTAGACTTGCTAAATTTCAGCTCGGTAGTTCACAAATGAATCAAAACTTTCATACAAACTTAAGAGAGCCATTAGACCTGTTTAATCCGGTCCTGTCGCAAAATCCGTTCTCAACGGACGTCTACTACGTATTAACTACCTCTCTGCCGAATTTCAAGTTTGTAGCGCAAAAAATGAAGGACTCTGTCATATTAACTTGCGAGAGCCGTTAGACCACTTTAATCTGGCCCTGTCCCAAAATTCGTTATTAGCGGACGTGTACTAAATATTAACTACCTCCCTGCCAAATTTCAAGTTTGTAGCACCAAAAATGAAGGACTTTTATACAAATTTGCGAGAGCCAATAGACCTCCGTAATCCAGCCCTGTCGCATAATCCGTTCTATGCGGACGTCTACTAACTATGTATTAACTATCGCCCCGCCAAATTTCAAGTCTGTAGCACAAAAAATTAAGGACTTCCATACAAACTTGCGGGAGCCATTAGACCTTAATCCGGCCCTGTCGCAAAATCTGTTAAGAGCGGAGGTCTACTAAATATTAACTATGTCCCTGCCAAATATGAAGTGTATAGCACAACAATGAAGGACTTTTATACAAACTTGCAAGAGCCATTAGACCTCCTTAATTCGGCCCTGTCCCAAGTATGTTCTTAGGGGACGTCTATTAACTATAAATGGATCGAGCTCCCTAGCAAATTGCAAATTTGTAGCACAAAAAATCAAGGACTTTTATGCAAAGTTGCGAGAACCATTAGACTTCCTTAATCCGGACCTGTCGCAAAATCCGTTCTTAGCGGACGTCTACTACTTATTAACTACCTCTCTGCCGAATTTCAAGTTCGTAGCGCAAAAAATGAAGGACTTTCATACAAACTTGCGAGAGCCATTAGATCTCCTTAATCCGGCCCTGTCACAAAATTCGTTCGTAGCTGACGTCGACTACCTATTAACTACCTCTCTGCAAATTTCAAGTTTGCAGCACAATAAATGAAGGACTTTCATACAAACTTGCGAGACCCATTAGACCTCCTTAATCCGGCCCTGTCGCAAAATCCGTTCTTAGCGGACGTCTACTAACTATAAACTACATCTCTGCCAAATTTCGTCTTGCTCTAGCGTATTATGACCGCGCTTGCCACTAAAGTTTGCGTTTAGAGGAATCAAACTACTCTACATTCCATTATTGTTACATAAACTTGTATCCACTGAAAGTAATGTTTTATACTACTGTAATACTTACTAGTAGGGGTATTTACTTCCGAGTGGGGTGTAAGGTTTGACTGCGCCATCAGTTTCTGTCTCACTTCGCGAATCTTTAGTTGTAACGCACCCTTAGTCGGGAAAATGTGAATGTGCTTTGCCTACAATAAATAATGGTAAATTAATATTAACATAATTCAGAATATATTACGTTTATACCATAAATAAGTGAATTAGGCAGGTAGGATGCCAAATATCTGTCCGGTCCTGATATTTTAGCTGGTTTTGCTAACTGCCACGAACATCTTTCTCAAAGCAATGTTTCCTAATTCGTAAAAGTTAGTCAAGAACCCTGGTAAAGCATATTATAACACATCCCAACAGCACACTCGCGACACTTCATAGAAACGAAACGATAATAATAATTATAATTGCCTACACTACTACCAAAATAACAGACTGTAAAAATATGTGCGTGTGTATGCGTGTCTACGCGTCGCTCGAACAAACACGCGGTTCCCAGAGCAGTCGTTCGACGCGGGGAGAGGTGAGGAACGGTTTCAAAGGGAGGCGTAGCGTGTCGCTACTGTACGGTAGTACTAATATTTATAATGTGCCAACAGTGTAGTGTCACCTGGAAGTGCGTGGTAGCCTGCGTGGTGGGGAACATGCCGTGCTCCTGGAACAGGCGCAGCACGAGGTGGCGGCGCTGCTCCAGCACGCGGCGGTGTCCCGCCTCCCCGCGCGAGCCGGCGCCGCTCGAGCACGGCGTGTGCGGGGACATCTCCTCCATGCCTTCTGCCGACCCTGAGACACGACCACTACTGACTACAGGCGAGGACTACGGCGTTCCTTCACCGATAGACTAATCGGGAGACTCAAAACCGAGAGACGGGAATTTCAGGCTGATTTTCAATCTCAAAGCCTTAAACCGATACATCTAAGTTCCCAGTAACGTTTGTATTTATGTAACAATAAACTAATTGTCCAACCACTCACCACACACGATTAAAACTAATTAAAAATTTAAAAAAACCCCCAACGCAAAACGTAAAAGCGATTATGTAAAAAGTCAAAAATAATACCTTTTGTTGAGCCATCAAATGTTTGTTCGTTGAAATGGCGCTATAATGTCGCGGCAGGGTACCGCTTAAGTAAGTCAGTCCCTTAATTTCATTCACTGTCTATTAATTTACCAGCATTTCCGACCAATTTGCTTCGATATTATCAAATTTTTGTTGCTAACCTAGTTGTTAATCTTGTTGCAAATCTAGTTACCATCAGTTCGCTATTTTAGCTATTTAGTTATTGCTTTAAACTTAGCGGTACCCCGCCGCGACATTATAGCGCCATTTCAACGAACAAACATTTGATGGCTCAACAAAAGGTATTATTTTTGACTTTTTACATAATCGCTTTTATGTTTTGCGTTGGGGGTTTTTTTAAATTTTTAATTTAATTTTTATTTTAAATTTTTTAAACGTAATTTAGTTTGGTTTTTTATAAGAGTTTACAAAAATAATTTACAAATTTTTAGTTTTCATTTCGTTACTCATTCCTCATTCCCTTGCAATATAGTATACATTATTCTACTAGTCAAGGCCTTTCATTTGATACCCATATATTGAGAGAGTTGTGAAAATAGAATGTAATTCCCTAAGATCCCTACCGCAGCTAACAAAAGAGCTGATAACTTTAAAACTGCTGAACCGATTTTGATGAAACATGTCTAAGAACCATCGCTAGAGAATCTGCTTTCAAATAAAAAAAACCGCATTCAAATCGGTTCACCCGTTAAAGAGCTACAGTGCCACAGACAGACACACAGACACACAGACACACAGACACACAGACACACAGACACGTCAAACTTATAACACCCCTCTTTTTCGTCGGGGGTTAAAAATCGTCGTAAACCTTATCTGTTTAGTAGTACGTGTGTGCTATATTAGTTTCCCTCAAAAAATGGGAAAACCCTAATATTGCATCATACGTGTTTTGGCAAACCAATGGTCATTCCATTATTGTTACATAAACTTGTATCCACTCAAAGTAATGTTATAAACTACTGTAATACTTACTAGTAGGGGTATTTACTTCCGAGTGGGGTGTAAGATTTGACTGCGCCATCAGTTTCTGTCTCACTTCACGCATCTTTAGTTGTAGAGCCACCTTCGTGGGGAAAATGTCCATGTGATTTGCCTAAACAATAAATAATGGTAAATTAATATTAAGAGTGTTATCGGTAAAAAATGTGAATAAACATAAATTTGGTTCAATTACTCTATAATGGCAAGAATTTATGAAAAACTAATTTAATTCCGTATTAAGCTTAACTTTGTATTGTATTTATAAATATAAAAAAATTATAATGTAAAATTATAAATTGAAAAATATTATGAATTGTCAAAATAAAACTAATTTTGAACTCATATTATTGCGTTTTTGCGGGAAGACTAATATTCAGAGTGAAATTATGAATCAGTCGTGGAAGTTTGGACAAAATACGTGGGAAAAGGAAAGATACTAATTATTGATAATGTAAATAATAGAAAAGAAATTTTAATTAATTAAGTGCCTCAAAAAAAATGTTTTCTCATCCTAAATTTGACTTTGACTTTGAATTTGACAATATAAAACATCATTTTTACTTGATTAACTTAAAAAAAAACATACTGTTTGTTAGCTGAGTTTAGGCAAACAAAAATCAGTAAAAAAAAACATTGAATGACTATATCGATAATTGTGATATTTCAAAGTTACTATAAATTACGCAGCGCCGAGCGCTGTCGGCCCCCCTCCGACCCAAATTATAACTGATTGGAGGAAAGTAAGCGAAAGCCTATAATCCACCACGTCGCTTCATTTAGACGCTATCCCCGATCATTTGGTGACAGTCGCAGACACGACGGGCGCGATCGACTCGTTCACAAATCACGTACAATCCGTCTTGAACGATTGTTCAAGGGAGGTTCCGGCGATGAGCGATCATCGCTGGAAACTGCCAGACGATGTGCGTGATCTGTTGACCGAGCAGAACGCGGCCGTCCGTGCGTACAGTGTCTTCCCCTGCGATGCGAACAAGGCTCACAGCCTAGAGTCTCAATGCACCCACAGCTCTCAACCAGTAGACGAAGCTCACCTTTCTGAGGTCGACGCCGAATTCGAACGTAGAGTCTCGCTCTCACCCGTTGACGACCCTGATTATCCTCTGCCTCCTGTCACTCCCGACGAAGTGTACGATATTATCAAGAGGCTCAAACCCCGGAAAGCCCCCGGCTCTGACGGTATCACCAATAAGGTGTTCAAACTCCTCCCCGCCCATCTCATAATGCTAATGACCGCCATCTTCAATGGCGCTCTAAGCAACAAAATTTTTCCTCAGGCATGGAAAGAGGCCACCGTTATCGGCATTCCGAAACCAGGCAAACCCAAGTCTGATACCACCAGTTACCGTCCCATTAGTCTACTCAATGTTCTAGGCAAAATCTACGAGAGGCTTATTTATAAGCGGCTCAAAGACTATGCCGAAGCAAAGAGTCTCATTCCCAACGAGCAGTTTGGCTTAAGTTTGGTATAAGCGCTGGTTTCCAGCGTGGCTTGATGACGAGTGCTCTCTTCTTTGACATAGCGAAAGCATTCGACAAAGTCTGGCACAACGGCACAACAGCTTACTATACAAGCTTTACCAACTAGGAGTGCCAGATCGTCTCGTGCTCATCTTGCGTGACTTTTTGTCGAATCGCACCTTTAGCTATCGCTATCGCATCGAGGGTGCGCTCTCGTCACCCCACCCGATACGCGCTGGCGTTCTTCAGGGCTCCGTAGTATCCCCCCTCATTTTCACGCTGTTCACCAGCGACATCCCCAAAGATAAAAAGGCCCAGTTGGCTCTATTTGCTGACGACACGGCCATTTACTCAGGTCGCAACCCAGACTGCATAGCTCGTACTCTCCAATCCGCGGCAAAAGCCTTAGGCGCTTATTTCCGGAAATGGAGAATTGAGGTAAACCCCATCAAGAGTCAGGCAGTACTCTTTTCCAAACCGCGTTCGTCCCCTTCCCTTCCCAGTTCGATAACCATGTTCGGTAAGCCTATCCCTTGGGAGAAGCAAGCCAAATACCTAGGTGTGATTCTCGACCACCATCTTACTTTCGGAGAGCACATAAAGACGGTGCGTTCGCGCGTCGCTTTCGCTCTCGGTAGGCTCTACTTCATGTTGAATGCACGCAGTAAATTGTCACTCAAGTGCAAATTGCGCATTTACACGACGTGCATTCGTCTCATCATGACCTACGCCTGTGCCGTATTCACACGCGAAACCATACCGTCTTCATAGGATCACAAGAGCCCCGTTTTACCTTCGCAACGAGAACCTCCATCTCGATTTAAAAATTCCCACCATCCAGCAGTTCATAAAACGCTCCGCCAAGCGCTTCTTCGAAACTGCTGACAAGCACTCGAACCCGTTGATCGTATCGGCCGCCCGGACTCGACGACCGAGACATACTCTGACCGACCCTGACGATGCTATTACTCCCCTCCAGGAGAGCAATAAGGCCACCCAGTACAGTAAACAAACACAGACACAGACCGCCGTCATTCCGTCCTCGCTGCCGAGGCCCGCCGCGACGACCCCGTACGTCTCCCCGACCCTTGCTCGTGCCAGCCCGCGCCGCTGAGCCAGTTGTTTTAAATTCGTCCCTAAATAATGAAAATCCGATCCAGCCTGTCCCTTTGCTGTCCTCCCCCCGCGACGCCCTAAGCCGAGGCTCGTACCCCACAAGGGGTGCCCTTAGCGTGTAGTCGCTTAGTTTGTAAGTTATTTTACCCTGGCTGGAGGCGCTAAAAATAATATTTTTTAAGGCACCACAGGAAAGTCCGGTTAAGCAGCCGACAACCTCCTAGGTTGACCTGCGATATACAGATAGGTAGTTATCCGCTGATTTTTAGTTCGCTTGACTTGTGTTTGATCCCTAAGTATTTTTTTTTACATAATATTAATTTTGTTTTATTTTATACATTCCAATTAAGACATTAACTTAGTGTAGTAACAACTAGGTGTGTCTGGTATATTATATAAATCGGGGTGTAGAGCGGCTGCGACGCCCCGTGTCGCTGCTGATCCATTATCTCTTGGTTTTCCATCGTGGGCGTGTAACGTTGCAGGTGTTCAGAAAATAATACTCGCAAAATAACTCAAGTAGTTTACTTGAAAGCATTCTAACAAAACTTTTCAATAACCGATTAGTTGATTAAGCCGGAAAATGGTCATAAGAACTTCTAAAGTAAACATGATGGCGTCGTCGCGAGTACTAGACTAATAGCCATAGGTCATATTGCTATCTTTTTAAATCAATTAAAGTTATCAGTATATTTAAAGTAGTGAAACTATCATTCATCTCTTACGTTATTTATCCCATCAACGATTACGGCAAACTGACTTTAAAGAAATTGAAAGAAACTTAGTAAATTATCTGAGCACCGTTTATGTCCTTGTGCTAGACCTGTGAAATTTAAAACTGTGTCCTTGAAGTAATTTTGCTTCACCAGCAAAGCAGTATACCTATTTGTTTTAAAAGAAATTATATCGTACTTCTATTTCTTGATGTTATGTGTTATCAGTATGTTTACGTTGCAAAGTAAGTTTTACTTGACGGTGTTAAAGTAAATCTGACTTGCTCTGAAATGAGGTCATTTTAATTTTACACCACTAATTTCCTAAAATAGCCCTATGAGTAATATACAACATTTATGTAAAAATAAAGACAAGGAAGAGATTTCCATATCAAGTTATTTGATTAAAATCGGATGATAAATTGAAAAGATACGATTTTTTTTTGTAAAATAACTTTAAATGGCGTTTTCTCGAAATGGTTTTTTGGCGCTCCAGTAAATTTGCCTTTCCAGTGACGATATAATTCCTACACTACTACCAAAATAACAGACTGTACAAATACGTGCGTGTGTGCGTGTCTACGCGCCGCTCGAACAAAACCGCAGTTCCCAGAGCATTCGACGCGGGGAGAAGTGAGAAACAGTTTCAGAGGGAGGTTTCAGAGGGAGCGTGTCGCTACTGTACGGTAGTACTAATATTTATAATGTGCCAACAGTGTAGTGTCACCTGGAAGTGCGTGGTAGCCTGCGTGGTGGGGAACATGCCGTGCTCCTGGAACAGGCGCAGCACGAGGTGGCGGCGCTGCTCCAGCACGCGGCGGTGACCCGCCTCCCCGCGCGAGCCGGCGCCGCTCGAGCACGGCGTGTGCGGGGACATCTCCTCCATGCCTTCTGCCGACCCTGAGACACGACCACTACTCACTACAGGCGAGGACTACGGCGTTCCTTCACCGATAGACTAATCGGGAGACTCAAAACCGAGAGACGGGAATTTCAGGTTGATTTTCAATCTCAAAGCCTGCTGACTGATCAATATTATAAAAGTTTGTATTTATGTTACAATAAACTAATTGTCCAACCACACACGATTAAAAATAAAAATCGTCGTAAACCTGTGCTATATTAGTTTCCCTCAAAAAATGGAAAAGCCCTAAAATTGCATCATTGCTGCTTTGACAAACCAATGAATGGCACGACCGTACTTAATTATTTAATAACTAGCTGACCCGACAGACGTTGTCCTGTCGCTATCTACCTACTTACCTGCCTATTTACCTACCCTACACCTACCCTACACCTACCCTACACCTACCCTACACCTACCCTACACCTACCCTACACCTACCCTACACCTACCCTACACCTACCCTACACCTACCCTACACCTACCCTACACCTACCCTACACCTACCCTACACCTACCCTACACCTACCCTACACCTACCCTACACCTACCCTACACCTACCCTACACCTACCCTACACCTACCCTACACCTACCCTACACCTACCCTACACCTACCCTACACCTACCCTACACCTACCCTACACCTACCCTACACCTACCCTACACCTACCCTACACCTACCCTACACCTACCCTACACCTACCCTACACCTACCCTACACCTACCCTACAACTACTAAAAAAAAAAAAAAAAAGTATCCTATGTCCGTCTCCTGGTTCTAAGCTACCTCCCCACCAATTTTCATCCAAATCGGTTCAGCCCTTCTCGAGTTATAAGTGTTGTAACAAACACGACTTTCTTTTATTTATATAGATGACGTTGGCACATTTTTTTTTTTTATATTTATCTACTTAATTTAACTTAATTATGTTTCACAGTGAATCTCTAGTAAGCTGAAATGATGATGATGTTAAACCACATTGAATTTAGTAAACAATGACTGCTTTTACTATTCATCGCTAAAAAAAAAGACGGGGCTTCACTAGATGTTGACAAGGCTAGGTCTGGTGCCTTTAGGGTTTAGTTTAGATTGAACAAGTGTCACATCTTTCTATAGGAAATTTTGATTACGCCATCTCCTCTGTTCTACGTACAGAGGCCAGCACATAAAGCTACAACAATCTGCCAATCTTTTTTGATACATTTTCAACTTTATTGCAAAAGTATAAGGTTCATATTCAATTGGCAAAATTTGGCAGTTTGGTATCGCTTGATGTGCTGGCGTCTGTACTTACTTCGTGGTCATAAGCCACTGTTTGAAAAACTAAAAATCTTAACATTACTTTTACATTTTTGAAACGTCTTTGAAAAAAAAAAATGGGTGCGTGTACTTATGTACGAGCGTGAGAAGTTATACTTCTTTGGCATTATTAAAAAAGTATATAAGCACAATTTGAATTGTAAACAACGCCATCTCTGACGTACATGCTGAACTACTTACTGCCGAATACAACAATTACTCCCGTGAGAATTTCGTGTGACGCTGTGCGCGCGCATGCGCGAATCGTAAAATTTCACTCTCATCATTTTTTCATAACGCGCCTAAAGAAGTATAACTTCAAAAATCAATCATTACCTACTTAGTCAAATTGTTTAACTCATTTATTATAATATTAACATATATAATATTCAATGTATCTTGTTGATTTTTGCACGCCATGTATAGCAGGATATGCTAATAAACCTGAATGGAACGTCTATTACATAGACCATAACATTAGCAAATAAAAAAAGAGATAATTATCAGTGATGTTCGAGATTTTTGACACAAATATTAACACATTTAAAAATGCACATACCTTTAATAAATATTTCAGGATTGAAGTCAGGTCCAAATAAGGCGCCTCCAACGAGTGTGCTGGTGGTTGTATGCGGTGTGCCGTAAGAGTGCGGCGTCGGCATGCCGTTCCCGTTCATCGCTTCTTGTTCTAGTCGCGGCTTCACCACTGTGTTTTCATCTTCTGTGTGCATACCTGAAATATTACAATATGATTGGTAAAATTAAACTGGTTCTCCGATCAATAATAGCGCCGTATCTCTTGTTCAGCAGTTAAACTAAAAGTAGAGATACCTAACTAGTAGATTTACGCTTTTGTTTTATCAACAACATAATATTATCCTGTTGGAAAAGGATAGAGATATACTTGATTAGATAAGATGAAAACTAATTAAGATAGTATATAATATTTATGGACTAGATAAGATAAACCATATCAGTGGAGGGGTTCCCCTTATCTGACAGAATCTTGATACTTCGAAATTTATTTGGCATAACACACTTGGCATAATATAGTCTAAAAAAATATTAGTGGACGAATGATGGGTAGTAAACTGGGGTAGCAATCCCAAAAACACAGCTATTGTGCGGTCGATCGTAACATACCTACGCATCAGTAGTGTGGCACGACAAAGCACATCAGACTACCATTTAAAAAAAACTGGATAGTCTTCAGAGAACTGTCAGTCAAGTCTGCAGGAGCTATGCCAACACGTCCCGGAATGGCACCAAATGCCCTGCTTGGACTACCGCCTCTGCATGTATTTATACATAAGGAGCAAAACCTGGCATCAACAGGGCCAAGATCCGGGGCAGCAGTTGCTGGAATGAAGAAAGTGAGGACCTATAGGACTCAATACTGGAAATGCCAGTTCTCGGCATGACAACTGATGCCATGCTACTGCGGCATGTATTTGAGAATCCGTGGAAATTCCTACAAGGCACTACTAGACCAAAAGTCAGCCACCACAGGAGGCAAGCACCCTGATCTGGTACACGGACGGTTCCAAAATATGATCTAAAGTAGCTTGTTGGATAAATGGCGTGCAGCCGAGGTTTAGCAAAAGTGTAAACCTGGGGCAGTACGCCTCGATTTTCCACAAGCAGAGGTATAGTCACGAGCATAAATATGTACCTACCTATACAGATTGCAAAATTCAAAAACAATTTTCTCGTGAAATAACTATTTCAACTTATATATAAAACCTATTTTATAGTAGTTTGGAGTCAAAAAACACCCTATTCGTAACCCCATAACAATTCAATTAATAGTTTAGAAGAAAATCAGTTTAGAATGAGACCAACTGTTTACATGTTTTTGATCGTGACTGTACCTATATGCCATCGTAGAATGTGCGGTAGTAAATCTGCAAAGGCAATACGTCAACCTTAGAATATAAATAACGCATAGAAGGACAGTCTCTATATGCTGTCTATGAAAAATTTAGGCTACAATAATAGGTTATGCGTGAGTGATCGGCATGTAATTACGACCGTTGACACGCACACACACGTAAAAAAATGCTGCTAGGAAATATTTATTTCCCCGATTCTAGGAAAAATGATAATGCATTTGGGCCATAGCACGATTGCATTTAAAAAAAATTACGTACGGATACAACAGAATTACATTATTTACGCTTTCAGTTGTTAAAATTATTCAAGGTAAAAAAATAAAATTCATTAAAAACCTGAATATCGCCAAAAAATACCGCAGATCCATACAGCTACACTAATAAATAATTATTCCGAGTTTTACGAACATAAATGTATGGATCAGCTGTTGGTTTCTACCAGAACAATACAGTAGACTCCAACAATGTTAGTGTTTAGAATAACGGGTAATTTTTCCGTACAACACTGGCAACACTTAATTGTAATAAACTAGTGTAACATGGCAACAGCCACTAAAGGGGCGTGGCCAGCAATTGCGTCATTGAGTCATAGGAGGTGGCAAGCCAACGAGCCGAGCAGCGTGCGGACACACTGCCCTTTTTGCCTGGGCGATCGGAGCGTACGGTTGTGCTAGATTTTAAGGAACTATTTATAATTATATTCCATTGCTGTTGTAATATTTTACCAATATAAGTCTTATGTTAGTTCTGCGTATTTTTTATTTTATTTAATTTCACTTCTGATCGATAATATCAGAAGTGGGATAGTGACTCATTTCGCCTACCCGCTTTTGTTATTCTTGATCGACATCATTTTTAAATAATTTCTAGTAGTTCTCATTTCATATTTTTAGTGAAGTCGAAAAATGTCAGACTAACAATCTCGTTCATAAGCGTCGTAAACGTAAGCGTGATTCAAGTAAGGACGTTCTTAATGCTATCCTAGCCAGATTAAATACACTTGAGGATAGTTTTGCTGCGTCGCCGCCGTCCAGGCTTTCTTTACAGGTTCCATCGACATCCCTACAGCCGCAACCAGTACTACCCGCACTAACGAATAGTGCAATCACCGAAGATGTGCGTGATGACGACTCGACAGCGGATCACGTACCAGCATCAATATCTCGCGAAAGTATCTCAACAGGCGCAGATGCAACTGGCAGAATCGTGGCGGCCATCACTTCATTGGATAAAGTAAGGTCTAATAATTATTTTATTTCTAATTTTGACCCACATGTACAGAATATTGACGTTTGGTGCGAGGAAGTAGACAGGGCTAGAGAAATTAACGGATGGGACGATAATGACTGTTTGTCGCGAATCGGAAATTGCTTAAAAGGAGACACGCGTGTGTGGCTGAACTTCGTTCAAAAGAGAATTTAAGACATTGTGCCCGCGAACCGTCGATATTGCGACCATTCTCTATGAAGTGATGACCAAAGATTCTAAAAGTTGTGATACTTATGCCGAATATGCTAGACGTTCATTGTTGAGGTTAGGGCTGGTTAAGTGGTGGTCTGACGAGTTAATCGTTGCCATAGTGTTAAGGGGCATCACTGATCCTCATATTAATATAAGGCCGCAGCCATTAATGCTAAATTACAAACTCAAACTCAAACTCAA
The DNA here is from genome assembly GCA_947361185.1 of Charanyca ferruginea. Classification (NCBI taxonomy): domain Eukaryota; kingdom Metazoa; phylum Arthropoda; class Insecta; order Lepidoptera; family Noctuidae; genus Charanyca; species Charanyca ferruginea. The sequence goes on along the minus strand of OX376077.1, from coordinate 12,744,343 downwards.
AATCATTTATTTCAATTAAACCATTTACAAGTACTTTTGAATAGGGTATTTTACTCTATACGAGAAAAAATCTATAAATATGTTATTGATACAGTTTAGGCATAAAGCAGTCGGAAAATGTAAGTTTTAGTTCATAAAATAACAAAGCCAATTTTTAAATTTAATTAAAAGTTTACAGTATTTTTAATCTGTTATAAAACACCGTGAAATAGTAGCGGCCATGATATTACGCCATACGGCTGTGTAAACAAAAAATTGAAAACTGTCAGTCAACCGATCGGCGTAATATAGGCTTTGTACTTGTATTTTCGTAACCAACGTATTTTTTTAATTATTACACCTATTACAAAATATGCTTTTAATTATTTTTAAATGATATACAATTATCATATTTAATATGAGCTCATTTGATACAACACGAAGGCGTCCAGTAAGAGGCGTTTTCGTCAAACTAAGCGCGAAATTTGAAAATTTAAAATTTGGATGCATTTTTATGGCACTTATCGATTGAATATTTTTTTTTTTGTTTTTTTTTTGGTGGCATATTAGCACTACAGAATTTCATTGAGGCACTTTTCAAAAATGGGTGTAATACCCTATTGTCAGAGTCAGTCAGACAGAAAGTTGAAGCTAGTTGCTCGTTCCAAACAGTAGGTTTCTATGGAGAAGAAGATCTACAATCTAGTGATCTAGTACAATTTTTGTCAATGTATGTAAAACCAAAAAACGATATTCGGTCTACCCGCGATATTTCTCGTGCATCGCGTCCTAGCAATAGTTCTCACACTGTTCGACATAATGAAAATAAGAAAGGGGGTTAACTATTTATAATGTCATTTTTGCAGAAAGATTGAACACAAGCGTATAGACTGTAATAGTTCTAAAAGAATACGGTCTAACAACGGATCGGGGTCGAAACCATATGAAACACAGACATCGTCGCCTTCAACGAAATCATGATGTTCGTTTTGTAAAAAAATTGGACACGTCGCGTCGTCTATGATTGTTTTGCTTAACAGCGTTCCGAATCAACCAACCTTAACCCACATAATGTAAATTTTTGTAAAAATTAGACGGTAGTGCCTCGAAATCAACGTCAGATGTTACAAGCGCTGTAATCGAAGGGGTGCCGGTAGATATATTTAATTAATAGATAGTGATTCTTGTATAACACTCGTATCGAAATCGTTGTTAAAACATTTTAAGGCCAACCAGAACCGACCTACAGCGTTTTATGAGGCATATGAAGTCAGTTAGTCCAATGTACTTCGTTCGTGACATTAATTATTGAACTACCCTACATGTCTATTGAAGCAGATATTTACGTAGTCCCACATACTTGTATTAGCACACCGGTCATAATAGGTACCGATATATTAAATCGTGAGGGTGTCACGGAGGTGTCACGTATATCCGAAAGTATGGTGTAGTACTTACAGCTTTCAACGCGTTCAAGTATACCTATATCTGTGAACAATATTATTGACGATAGCAAAGTAAACACGCCTCTTAAATGTGAAGATGCCATCAACGCTTACTTCGTCAGGGTTCTCTATAAATTTAAAGAAATGTACTTTTCTCAGCACTAAAATAGAGTATCTGGAGAGGGTCATCCACAATGGTCAGTCAGGTTAGGCCGAGCACGCGTAAAGTACAAGCTCTTGTTGATTCCAAAATACCTAGTAATGTCAAACAAATTCGACAATGCCTTGCGGGCTATTTCAGGAGGTACATTCCAAATTACGTTCATTTGTTAGAAAATATCTCAAACACTGTATTGTGTGCCTCTCTCACAAACCAATTCCACGTGCACCTCATCAACCCATAGAGTCATGGTCTAAACCGTGGTCTTTTGCCTGGTATGCACCATGAAAATGGGCAGGTTGAGCGTTATTGTCTAACCCTGAAAAACTTGTTTCGCATTGAAGTAAACCATAAAGACCAGGTTTGGTCAGATGTGCTATGGAAAACCCAACTAATTTTAAATAGTACGAAACACACTACGATCTGTATGTCCCCCCTTCAACTGCTCATTGGAAATGACTCCTCCACTCCTATCATACGTGCTCTTGTCCGCGATGTTGCCATGAATATTGCTACTCCAAAGCGTGAAGTGACTATGGCGCTGAGGCGACGAGTTTCGCCACTATTATCAAATAACCCGCAAAAGCAAGACGATTATGTAAACAAAGGTCGCAAATCACCATAATTATGTTTAATGTTAACGATAAGGTGTTTGTTATTAAGACTTCACAGGCTGTAGGAAAGTTAGATTCCTGCATGCGTGGGCCCTATAAGGTGACGAAACAACTTCCACATCATCGGTATGTATTGGAGTTGTTGGTTGGCTCATACGGAAAGCGTACAGAAGCTGCAGCCGAAAACATGGTGGCATGGGCAGGAGTGTGGACTCCCGAAACGTGTGCTGCATTTTTTGATTGTAAGTTGTTGACATCAATTATCTCATTAGTTATGTTTTACTGTTACCTGTCATGTGAAGTACTAATCCATATTCACGTTGGTATCGAGTGTGATTCTCTACCACGGCAGATGGATTTCTCATTTGGAGTATTTTCCATAATTACAATCACGTTAACATGGAGATGTGTTCTCTGTCACGGCAGATGGATTACTCATTGGGAGTATTTTCCACAACACGTTGACATGGAGATGTGTTCTCTGTCACAGCAGATGGATTACTCATTTGGAGTATTTTCCATAACACGTTGACATGGAGATGTGTTCTCTGTCACGGCAGATGGATTACTCATTTGGAGTATTTTCCATATCACGTTGACATGGAGATGTGTTCTCTGTCACGGTTGATCGATTGCTTAATCGAAGTAATTTCCATGTGCACATTGTAATGGTATTGAGTGTGATTCTCTACCAGAGCAATATATTAATTTATTAATGGGGGACCTCGAGAGATTGATCTGTATGAATGAACTGACCAATTTGAACGACTTATGTAAGAAGTCAGCGTGTGTGTATGATTGTATGAACAAAGTATGAAAACACGTCTTTGATAGGAGTGTTTGTTTTTAAGGATAAATAATTCTAATGTGCCCAATGTATTTGTGCATTTCGGCGGAGTCGGATGACTCGTTGCAAGAATCGGTGGAGCTTCAGGCGAGGACAAGTCACGAAGGCATCAGCGTTGCGGACGAGGACGACCGCCCGACGCCTGTCAGGAGAGGCCGTGTAACATGGCAACATCCACTAAAGGGGCGTGGCCAGCAATTGCGTCATTGAGTCATAGGAGGTGGCAAGCCAACCAGCCGAGCAGAGCAGCGTGCGGGGACACACTGCCCTTTTTGCCTGGACGATCGGAGCGTACGGTTGTTAGATTTTAAGGAACTATTTCTAATTATATTCCATTGCTGTTGTAATATTTTAACAATATAAGTCTTGTGTTAGTTATGCGTATTTTTTATTTTATTTATTTTCACTTTGATCGATAATACTAGGTTATGAAATTTTTTATTCGGAGATCGATTTACGTAAAAGTAATAGATATAATGTTACTATTTACATGTGAAATGTAATTTTATCACATTCTTTATGTTTACCGATTGTGCTATGGCAGTATTTTACGCAACAAAGACAAACCGTCATTTTAAAATATTTCTTGCGAGCTGTGTCACAGTAAAGATATCTATACAGTATTGTAACTCAGCCCTGTCCTTGAAATAATTACCTATACGCGCGCAGTACCTCAACATGCGATAGGGTTGACACACGTACAGTTTTTGAATTTCTTCCTAGTTTGTGTTTTATTTTCTTTCTAGTTTTTTGAATGTAAATATTATATTTTTTATTTAATATAAAAAAACCGTAAGTAAATGAAATAGGAAGCGTTCAATAAAAATACATTTTATGTTTTTGATTAGGTTTAATAAAAAAAAACCACCATTATAAATTTGAGACTGAAAAATATTTGCGCCTCGCCTGAGACGTACGAAAATCAAGGCGTCTGAAAAAAAAATGATTTCCCTTTATTCTAGGTAAAAAAAAACAAACTGCAATCCTTACAAACTTCAACACCTTGAAACAATTTTATTGTAATATTGTTTTGTCATCTCAGCTTATTAAGGTCTCCATTACCACTTTTTACCATTTTTTGGTCACCCATCCGATGTCGAACTGCTGCCAGACGTTACTTAATATCAACAATCTCATCGCGTGTGCGGTACCTAAGTTTAGCAATCAAAGCCTCTAACTACCTACTACAAAATCTTCAAAAATAAACAATAATGTAAATCTTACTAAGTAGGTAGGTATAGAGTCCAGCACAAGCTACAACAATCTGTCCAATTTCTTTGATAGATTTTTAATTTTATTACAAAAGCATAAGGTTCATATTAAATTGGGAAAATTTGACAATTGGGAATGGCCTGATGTGCTGGCGTCTATACCTATCATTTACTCTCATAATCATTATTTAATGATAGGTATTTCGATTAATTGCACAACATATTTATGTAGCTAGGTACATAAGTAGGTAGATAGCCTAGCCTAAGAAACTACCTACTTATCAGTTCTTTTTAACGCGAATGTAGGTAGGTCGCTTTTTTCACCCTATCCACTTATTTATTTATTAATCCTTACTCGGCAGAAAAAAAAGCGAAAAACTTACATTAAAAAAAACAAATTCCGTACTAGTAGCTTACCTTTCGTAGTTTCTAGGTAATTTAAAATATGCTATCTCTGTGTGCGTTGCTGACGAATTGAAGCAACCAAAAACAGCACAATATATTTTACAATTTCTATTTTTTCAATTACTTATTTTGTTAGAATATTAGTCACAAATCGCACGCTTACTGCTTACAAAATCATCATACCGTCCATTCGCCACTGCGGCGCATCCGAGACTGTCGGTATACTAATTTCCCTACTAAGTCGGCGCGTCTAGGTATAACTCGCGTTCCGACCGTTTGTATGAAGATAGAATACTGTATAGATATCTTTACTGTGGCTGTGTTCAACGGAGCGTGACCTTGAGCCCTGACGTGACGGTTCGCTGCGACTACTAAACCATTTATGGTAAGGTATGAATACTCGTACTTTTGAAGCTCTTACTAGGTTTCTATACGTTATTATTCTAAGACGTCAACCTAACCATAAACCCATATAGGTACCTACATCAATTCAGATAGCCAAGCTGACACTCATATGTACGAGTCCAGACTAAGTAGTCTCATCGAAATTGGTAGAGGAATGCATGGCCAAATTACACTAGCTTTTTGACTGCCACAATCATGTAAGTATAGATGACAAACCAAAATTTGCCCCGCACGCCACGGTCACGACTACATAACAGACATGACAGACAAATGACGTTTCAAAAAAATCGAAACGTAAATCCATAGTGATCATTCGTAGCTCGGCGCCCCGAGAGCACGTTTTCGCTTTTTTGACGTGGCGGTCAATAGGCTGGTTAGGCAATAAGAGAATAGTTTTAAGATGGATGCCAGAGCATGCAGGCATCATTGGCAATGAACGTGCCGATGAGCCTGCGAGAGCCGATCATGCCTCGAAAGAAACTTTCAAAAAGTGAAGAAAGAAGTCGCCGTGCATGTTACACTCGCAAGCACTTATCAAAGTCTATGACAGAAGGCTTAGTAACCAAGTCGTAGCATTCAGTGGGAACAACTTACAGTCCGTGCCACGAAAGATGAGACTTGACACGGACGTGCACAGTACTCGATTTGACTTGCGCAGTACCTACTCGATTTAAAGGTCTCTTACCTTCAATCATCTTTCGTGGCACGCACTATACCTACCTACGCATTGTGGCAAGAGCCATTACAGGACACTGCTACTTATACAAGCACATGTTCAACCTAGGGCTAAGTGATAGTGATACACGAACCTGCAGACGCTGTAAGGAGGCTGATGAAACGCCACTTCATCTTCTGGGGGAATGCGGAGCGCAACAATCATTTGCCCTGTTAAGCCCAGATGAAATAATGAAGATTGCCCCAAGCAGATCCTGCAGTTCATCACAGCTGCAAGGTTTGGTGGCGATCAAAACAAGCGGTGATCACAATAGATCGCCCTGGTTGCTGTGATATCATAGCGGCATAAATTTAATACAAAAAAAATGATCTGCAGATATTTATATAGTTCCGGGTGTGGCTGTTTGTGTGTGAGTTTATATGTTTGTAAACGCACCCACGACACAGGAGAAATTTTATTTCATTTGACAACAATGGTTGGTTATTAAAAAACTTTTAATACATAATTAGAGAACATTATCATTCATTCCTGCCGCACAAGAAACCGGACAGTGTTTTAATATAAGTGCATCATGTTGCTCTACTAGGGTTTTCAAAATGCTGTTGCTGCTAGCCCTCATTCTGCTTAGGATGCAGTCTTTTTCCTCAAAACGCGGAGAAGGCTATTGTGGTACTTTATTTTTCTTTTTAGAAAAGAAAAATGATTTTTTCTAGAGAATAAATAAATTATTTGTCACCTTTTTATCTATTTATTTGTTTACCCTAATGGTAAACCCTGTAATGATAATATAGGCTGTTGTGCTTTTGCTGTGCTGCAACCCTTTTTTGTCTTCTTTTTATGACCTTATGAAAAACTGAAATTGACTCCATAATTTTGATAAAATTGGAAATGGTATACAAAATAAAATACGAAAAATGTTTTCGAGGTTTTTATGTTTTAACATAAGTTCATACAATGATCCAATATGCTTGAACAAACTGTCCGCAACACTATGGGTTGGTTCTGTTACCTGCTCACAGTTGGTTTGTTGACTACAATGTCTAAATTTAAAGTGCCACTTATTGGTCCATTAGTTGGATTCATAAACATTTAAAAAACTTGCTCATGTAAAAGTGGTTACTGATTCAGATATTCATTTTCTCTTATGATTGTTTTGTCTCTAATTCAATCTAATATACATTAAATTGAACACTTAAAATCTAAATAAATCATCTAAACAAGATATTTACATTTACCATTTTGACTAAACAATTACACTAATAGCTTATGTAGAAGAAATAAATAACGAATATGAAATGCTTTATTTAAAATGTCCTTTCCAAACAATTGCTAATATTTCTTAAAATATAATATTTAACTTTGTTATGCAACATAGTTAATTCAGTCTAATAAAGTAAAACTGCTTATTATCTGTTGTTTATTGACTGCCAAAGCCTAACATAAAGCCAAGAGTTGACCCAGTAGCACAATTCTGCATCAGTGATTGCAATTAAAAGGTGTGGACAAGTTTTGAAAGTCAATAAGGCACTAGAAATATGCAGCTATTAAGATTTTTCATATTTGTTATTACTATAACACACTTAAAGACATTCACTCTAAACTCAACAAATCATCAAAATTAGAATTATTTCAACAAGAGGCAAACTTAAATGGACAGTTTAAACACAAATTGAAACATTTAGTACAAACCATCGCAATCATGAACCATGGAGGAAAACTTCAATTTTTTTTTTCTTTTTAGAATTATTGCAATGAAGTGTGTAAATAAAATCACCATGTATGCTTTCATACGAACACAGTTATATCACAAACTGAATGCAGATTCTATGAACATTTTATGAAAACATACATGTTGTAGTGCGGGTGAAAAAATAATATAAATGAACCTACATTTAATTTCGTTAAAATAATCGAATTAAAATCGTTTCGTAACTGAACGCTCGAAGGAAAAAACAATTGTTTAACAAACTCGGGACAATAATATTCACCTGCTACAACAAGTTATTAATTGATTAGTAAATATATTTCTATTATATTGTAATATTGTATTATACTGTAATATTGAAAACCAATCTTATTAGGTATATGGATGTTATTCTGTGTCAAAGTTATAGTTATTTCATTGATTAAGAAAAGAGGCCTATCGCTTGCCCATACTTTGAATTAATTACCCTGCTTTCCTGAACTGTAACATAAAAGTACAATAGTCTCTAAGGACATGTGACACGCAACAGTGTCTAGGTCGAATAACTAATTCAAATTAGGGACGAATATATTTGTGTATATTACTACTAACTGGTAACAACAGTTCTATTATTTATTTATGAGTTAAAATGTATGACAACAATGACGATTATGATGAATTGACTACGCGGGGTTGCTTACCAAATCCCGCTAGTTTAGTGTCGACTGTTTGAACAATAAAAGATTACAAGAACAAATTTATTGATACATGACCACGCTAGCGGCAATTGAGACGTATGACAAGAAGTACATTTGAATAGAACAAACTGTCGAGTTTTGGTACCGAAACCCCGACTACTTGCCTATCGAGATACAATATTTAACCGTGCGAAAATATCTCTTAAGTTTTATACTTTTAATAAATTCATTTCACTTCCGGACTCCTAAAGCAATTATCTAAATACTATTAACGCCGAAGAGATCATTTAAAAAATACAATTTTGATATACATAACATTTGTATTGGCCGAAATTTCTCATGTATAAATTATATATTTATCTTTTTATCTATAATATAATTAGTATTATCTAAATAAAACCTTAATTACTTTGAGAGCCAGGAAAACTTAGTGCTAGTATACAATACAACTAATATTTACAATGAGATTATTATATTGTATAAATATTGATTTATCTAGTGTCGTTACTGATTTGAGCTATTTTTGTAAACCATAGCAGTATGTTTTAAAAATGGATCGCTACTTCGATCGCTTACTGACAGAAAGAGTAATAATTATTATAATGTTTACAATTAGTGTCACTCCTCACTGTTCATCCAAAAACGGCGTACATGACCGTATCATAATCACTCGACAACTCTCTTGACAAATCACTGTACAACGTATACATTATTAAAAATAATTAAATAAGTAGATAGTAATCTAATAAAATGAAATAATTTGAAACACTTGGAAGACCAACATCACAACATAAATAGAAAAAACAATACAAAATAATAGAGACTTAAACGATTGTGAAAATGTTCGCACCAAAGTTCCTTGCTTCAACCTCACGTACTTCTAACATGTGCATACAACTCACGCATCACTCAGTGTGTTGCAGTAGACATATCACTTATTTAGGTCTCTATACTCGTACAACATGACAATGTACACTATCTTGGATAGTTTCGATATTTCATCATTTATGACAACAACACTCAAGTGCCTGTTACTGTAAATGCATTAATAATTCTGCTGACTGGTAGTTATCATTAATCATAATCTCAGTTATTGTTACTGTGTACAATAATTGCAATGTTTAGCAATTAGGTACTAATTTACCAATTGAATATTATTATTGATTGGCAACATATTGATAAATAGAGACCCCATCTATCATAAAATCAATCCGCAACTAACAACTTCCATAAGACATTCTTACACGCAACTCGCTCAATATGTCATTAAGTGAAGGCAATATTTAAATTAAACAATATCTCTCGATAAACACACAAATGTGGAGTAAATATACTATATCAGCTTAATATTTCAATTGCAAAATATATAATTCTCTAAAATATGAATATCGTTTTGTAATAAAGTGTTTCTCATATTGCAACGATATTCAACTGGTCAGTTCTTTGTCATTATAGGTTTTTGCCTATGATGTGTGATTTAACTATTATTATTATCATCATAAAAAAACTTTGCTGTGTCAAATAATAAAACTGAAAGATAATACCGAGAGAATTAAAACAAACTTTTGAGCATTTAGTTAACATAATAAAGTGAATGACAGAATATGAAATCTTCTATATTTAATTTTGGTATTAATGTCTAATAGCAGAAGGGTTATTTTCGATGTAATTTTCCCATCTTAGTTAAATATGTCATTATGCAACAATACAGATTTCAGTCATACAGCATAACAGCGCTTACCAACCAAAGTACTTAAATACAAATATACAAATAAGAATTGAGATCGTGCCCATAATGACGACGTGCTTTAAACGATGAAACAATTAATAATCAAATAACCAATTAAAAGCGAACATAGATATGTTTCTATAATTCTGAGGCTGCTCTAATGTCACACGGTTGAAAACTTTCAAACTATAAAAACTTGCTTCAAACAATCTGACTTTAAATTAAAGTATATCCTCAGAAGTAAGAAGTCGGATTTTTTTATTTTTTTCTTTTTGCTTTTTTTTTGTATTACTTGTAATGTAAAATTCTATAGATACGAATATCTCATAACCATTTGACTGTCTTTACTTACTTATAAGGAAGTCACAATAGGCAGCCGGCCACGTTAATCAGATTAGCTGCTACAGCCTGGCTGCTTAGTGCGTATATAATATAGAATTACAGAAATCAAGATATACTATGGAAAAGGGAACAAACCATTAGTACCACTGTTATTTTTCAGATAAAACTACTATAAACATACAATTTAAATCAACGAATTAATTAGACCATGCATCGACAATTCTTACGGACCTTAATATTACCAATAATTTTTTATGAATTTTTAAACTTTTTATTAATTAAAAAAGTATTTCTGAATAATAATAATAAGATACTATAAACGATTAGCTATACATTAACCTATTCACTGTATAAAATGCTTCCGCATTTAAATCATCAGTTTTTACGAAACTGTCTCAACTCCATCATTGAGAACACGTAGAAATTTAGCCATTGTCAGATTATGTAAAACCATGTCAAGTTCACTATACGTTTTGTAACAGAAGGTCAAAAAGTATTTAAACATATTAAAACTTGTAATTCACAAGATTTTCTTGCTGGCAATACTTATATGTCGAGGCTTTAACATGTTTGCACAAATATTCGCTTGGCCAATACAAAATGTACCCTATATTTTTTTTATTAACATAAAACCATTTTGCATAAGCGAAATAGCACAAATACTTGCTCATATACCTACGGCGAGTGTTGTAATAGCCATGCGCTACCATCCGACATACATATAATTATGTAAGTATGAATGTGCTGTCAAGGGCTAAATTCCCCGTGGTTCTACTTCTACTGCCGCACAATGATGGAGATGGTGTATCCGCATCGCTAACTGGCCGTCGAAGTCGGCTGCAAGTTCGCTGACGCGATTGGAGAATTTACTGAAATAAAAATATATTTTGTTTTGAAAACAACATGTTGTGAGGTCGGTAAATGGACTTCACTAAACGTCAAGTCCCATGTCGTCTTGCTCTAGCGTATTATGACCGCGCTTGCCACTAAAGTTTGCGGTTAGAGGAGTATTCTACATTCTATTATTGTTACTTAAACTTGTATCCAGGAATAATATACCACTGAAAGTAATGTTTTATACTACTGTAATACTTACTAGTGGGGGTATTTACTTCCGAGTGGGGTGTAAGGTTTGACTGCGCCATCAGTTTCTGTCTCACTTCGCGAATCTTTAGTTGTAGAGCCATCTTCGTCGGGAAAATGTCCATGTGATTTGCCTAAACAATAACTAATGATAATATAACATAATTCAGAATATATATATTTCGTTTATACCATGGATATTGAGGGATATGGCATGGGGGCGGGGCACATGTAATAATTATGTTTTAAATATTAGTAAAAATAAATAAAAACATTTAAAAATATAAAAATAGTAGCCCACCGGTATCGGGAATAGGGTCCAAGCTACCGGTGGTCAGGGCTCCTGAGAGAGGAATCTCCTGACTATACGCGCCGTGTCCAGGAGTACCGCTTTCTGTATCAAGCCCTTGATCCAGCTGCCTAACGAGAGCCTCCTTAGGTGTTGGTCGAGGCTCTTGGAAATGAGTCCATTGGCCGTAACGACTATCGGCACAATGACTGCTGTATTCACATCCCACATGTCGACAACCTCGCGAGCCAAGTCAAGATACTTAATTTGTTTATCTTTCTCGGTTTTCACGAGGTTCTCGTCATGCGGAACCGCTATATCAACAATCATTGCGCGACGCTCTAATCGATCTATCACCACTATATTAGGCTTATTGGCATTATTAGTCCTGTCAGTGATGATAGATCGATCCCAATACAACGTGATATTGCCATTTTCGAGAACTGAGTCGGGCACATACCTGTAGTACGGTACTTCCGACTCCACAAGCCTGTACTTTAGAGCAATTTGCTGGTGGATAATCCTAGCTACAAGGTTGTGTCTATGCAAGTAGTCTCCGTTAGCTAGACGAGAGCACCCAGAGATAATGTGTCGGATTGATTCACCCGGCCGGTGGCATGCTTGCTTATTATTATTATTGTTAGTCGTTCTTACGAAATTAACTATTTCATTATTACTAACATTTGCGTAATATGTAATACTAGCGACCCGACCCAGCTTCGCATGGGCCTATTAGCCTATAGCCTTCCTCGGTAAATGGACTATCCAACACAAAAATATTTTTTCAATTAAAACCAGTAGATCCTGAGATTAGCGTGTTCAACCAAACAAACAAACAAACAAACTCTTCAGCTTTATAATATTAGTACAGATAAAATTTTTTTTTTTTTTGGTAATACATATTTCCATAATAGGCTAATTGAAAAGATTGTCTGGTTTTATTTTTAGTAATCCTTGTTTTAAGTTAAATTAATTAATTATATTCGTAAACCTGTTTTAAAAGAACTTACACACTTTTTATTTCAGTTTCCCAAAAGATCCAGATATTAAAAATAAGTAAATAGATGCGACAGACAGGGAAAATAATTGATTTCCCTCCAACCAAGTGTCATTTTTTCTTACCATCTATTAATGTTTTTAAAATTGTTTCCTATTCTGTTTTTATTAATTATAATGAATAAATCATAACTGATAAATATTTACAGTCTATCAGACACCAAGTGAGTCGAGTACTTTGACCCAAATTTGTTCCCTGTACTATATCACTTTCACATATTTTTGACAATGTACCAAAATTGGTAGTCTTAGGTAGCATATCTGTAGGTATAGCGATATTATAATACATATTACAGAACACACCCAAAATACACTTCTCACTTTTTTGCAGTCGGTTTTTGACGATATTGTTATCGATTAAATATTTATACCAACTGCTCTTCCCTATTTCAGACTGATGTTGCGTGTGTTGCATTCAGTGCCTGTATCTATACTTTCTAGTGCCCGCCCCTTTCGAGCATGAGTGCTATAAGATAGCACAATGTGTTACGCAAATTTAATTTTGTGCGTGCGAAAATAGTATCAAGTGTGCCGTATCTATTTCTTTTGTTCTTGTGTGGGTAAAAACAAAACAAAAATAAGGGACACTTGAATTTGAACAAATATAGAATGAAGGCATATCCACGGATATCTATGGTTGGGGGAAGTTAGTCATGAACCCTGGTAAAGCCCAACAGTGTAGTGTCACCTGGAAGTGCGTGGTAGCCTGCGTGGTGGGGAACATGCCGTGCTCCTGGAACAGGCGCAGCACGAGGTGGCGGCGCTGCTCCAGCACGCGGCGGTGTCCCGCCTCCCCGCGCGAGCCGGCGCCGCTCGAGCACGGCGTGTGCGGGGACATCTCCTCCATGCCTTCTGCCGACCCTGAGACACGACCACTACTCACTACAGGCGAGGACTACGGCGTTCCTTCACCGATAGACTAATCGGGAGACTCAAAACCGAGAGACGGGAATTTCAGGCTGATTTTCAATCTCAAAGCCTGCTGACTGATCAATATTATAAACGTTTGTATTTATGTAACAATAAACTAATTGTCCAACCACACACCACACACGATTAAAAATAAAAATCGTCGTAAACCAGTGCTATATTAGTTTCCCTCAAAAAATTGAAAATCCCTAAAATTGCATCATTGCTGCTTTGACGAACCAATGAATGGCAGGGCCGTACTTAGTATTCAATTATTTAATAATGACGTGAGCAATAGCAATATTTGTCTATCGGTGAAAAAACGCCGCAGCATATTATTTGCTGATGGCACTACATTTTTGTACCTACCACTCGTACAAATTTAGATTGATCAGCCCCAATTAACCGTTTATTAAGAACCTACAACGGAACTCAAACGCGCACCAACAGTATCGACATCTTTTGTGCCACTCTGGCTCAATTTCGTAGACATCTAGCAGACGCAAGTCTGCCATAGGCGCGTATGTGTATGTGCCTCTGGCTTGTTTAATCTACTTTTTTTCAATTTATTTTAATTCATGTAACTCTGCATTTCATTAGATATAAACATAAGTAAATGTAGTTAATAACTTTTAAACTTTTATCCTGTAAACAATCTTATTAATTTTTGTTATTTTATATCTTTGTAATTTGTAACACAACACTAAAAACTGTGCACACCTATAATTGACAAAGTCACGTTATGTTTAGTACGTAAGTAATTATGAACCTATAAATGTATTTTTTGTGACTTTGTTGTTAGAATGCCATAAAAAAAATTATAAGTGGCGATAACAAAAAAAAAATGGAAATCGTCTAAGCTCTGCACAATGCAAAAGATTGGTTAAAAAAAATACTTAAAAAATGAATGACTAAAACAAACATATTACAATTTCAAACGTTCAACGGAAACATAAATAATTTAGACATTCACCATAAAGATTTTCACTTGGTTAGTGTCGATAGTTGTGTATTCTCAGGTATAACAGTCGACAAAACTGCAGTTGGAAACCGCATATTGATAAAATCCTTGTAAAAATAGATCGCTTTTTATAATTTTTGAAAATAATTAGGAAAACATGTTAAGCATTGCATTGCAGTGTTACGGTTATCCCGAAACACTGAAATGCAATGCTTAACATGGTTATATATCATCCGTACTTCGATACGGTATAAAAATTAGGGGTAACTCAGAGGGCATTGACAAAGTTTTCAAAGCGTGTCAAATAAAATGTGTTCGGGCAATTGTGAAGCCCATTCTTTAGATAGTTGTAAACCACTGTTTGAAAAACTAAAAATCTTAATATTACCTTGCCTTTACATTTTTGAAACATCTATCTTTGTAAAAAAAATATAGCGTAATCAATCAATCATACTTAGTGAAAATATTTTACTCATTTATTGACATGAAAATTGTGAAATGCTGAAACTACCTGAATGTAACGTCTAGTATACCATATTATAATAACAAATAAAAAAGAGATATCAGTGACGTGAATAGGGTATTTTACTCTATACGAGAAAAAATCTATAAATATGTTATTGAGACAGTTTAGGCATAACACAGTCGGAAAATGTAAGTTTTAGTTAATAAAATAACAAGACCAATTTTTAAATTCAATTCAAAGTTTTCAGTATTTTTAATCTGTTATAAAACACCATGAAATAGTAGCAGCCATGTTATTACGCCGTACGGCTATGTAAACAAAAAATTGACAACTGTCAGTCAACCGATTGGCTTTGTACTTTTATTATTTTCGTAACTAACGTAATTTTTTGATACACTACAAAATATGTTTAATATGAGCGCATTTGATACAAAACGAACTGACGTCATTTACGCTGAGCAATATGGCGTCCAGTAAGAGGCGTTTTCGTCAAACTACGCGCGAAATTTGGAAATTTTAAATTTAGATGCTTTTATATGGCACTCATAGATTGAATAAAAAATTTGTGTTTTTTTTTTGGTGGCATATTAGCACTACAGAATTTCATTGAGACACTTTTCAAAAATGGGTGTAATACCCTATTGTGACACAAATAACAAAACATTTTAAAATGCTCATACCTTTAATAAATATTTCAGGATTGAAGTCAGGTCCAAAGAAGGCGCCTCCAACGAGTGTGCTGGTGGTTGTATGCGGTGTGCCGTAAGAGTGCGGCGTCGGCATGCCGTTCCCGTTCATCGCTTCTTGTTCTAGTCGCGGCTTCACCACTGTGTTTTCATCTTCTGTGTGCAAAAATGTAATATTACAATATGATTGGACGGCTACTAAACTCAAAATTAGAGACACGATTTTGTTTTATATATCAACAACATAATTATCCTGTGGGGAAAGTATAGCAATAGACTGGACTAGATGAAAACGAATTAAGATAGTATAGAATATTATAATTCAGTGGCGTGCCTAGGGGTAAAAGTTAGGGCAAGCCTGACAGATGAGATAATGATTCAATATTTTATTATTGTGCTTTCCATGTTTTTTTTTGTCTCGCATTATTGATTGCAAACCTGGCTTCTGGGCTTTAATGGAAGACACGCCGGTGGCTCAATTATGGAATAGATAAGATAAAACATATCAGTGGAGACTTACAAATGCATTTTGTTTTACGCTTGTCTTAAGTTTCGCGCGATAATCACCATGAGCCAAATTATGTGGCGTATAGCATTGAGAAAGGGATTTACGTTACATACATTAGATGTTGATCTAAAGTGGAGGCTGTATAATATAGAATGAGGTAGTTATCCGCAACTCCACGTCTAAGAGCGTATTTTGCGTAGAGGTGGGAAGTAGATCATTCGATACACTCCAGCAGCACAAGAAAGGCCAACAGTGTCACGACGCTTCGCTTGCGATTTCTTCAAGGGTACCTGGTTACCCGAATTACTTTGCTGTGTATGTAGCGTTCAGAAACAAATGGGCTACTCCTTGTCTACCTCCGTGCAGGCTCTGCACAGAGGACTGTCTGTTAGTCTGATGTTTAAAGTGGAGACTGACAAACCTACCCATTTTGTTATTATGTTTCTTCCTCATATATAGCTGAGGACTGCGCGGCACCACCATGGCGCTAGGGCTGCAGGCCTCCGGCTTGAACTGGGGCAAAGTGCTGAACTTCTTCTCGAAGTCCACAGTCTCCAGTACTCTGTAAGATAACCAAGGAGCAAGTCAGTTTACGCCGAGACTTGAAATTATGCAACGAGTTCCCTTTTTTTTCGATCTGAGAAAAATGATTTGATTTAGTAAAAAAAAAACAATATGTACAGTAAGGTCGACGTATTTTGGCGGTCCTGAAGTTAGCCGATTAGCTGCGCAGTAGACAATTTCGTTCCTAAAAGTTCCATTGCGCAGCCAAACAGCTAACTTTAGGACCACCAAGATACATTGACCGTACTGTAGTCTTAACAGATATGCTAATGGTCATCGAGGCACCAGCCTACTGGTGATTCTAGAGATGCCTCCAAGTGGTGTTTCGTGTTTCCAGAAAAATGTTCTATACTACTTTTATTCCATTAAAAACAAAATGGTTATTCAAACAATCTTTTGATTACTCTTGTCCCATGGTGAACCTCATCCATGGCTTTCGAGGCCAACCAAAGTTAATTTAATCCGTTCGAAAATCAGGTATGTTTTAGTAAATATTTTAAAAATATAATGGTAATATAAAATATGAACTAAAAAGGTACATAATTATGGTCAAATAACTCAATCACTCAATCTGCTTGCCTAAATATCATAACACGCATCTCAGAACACGACCTTCGTGGTTTTAATTTTAATGTGGGTTCTTTTTATTAATTTAATTTATCTAAACATACTTGTCTCGTCCATCCTCGTTCCGTTTCTTCTGATTCTTCTTTTGCAAGGGGCTGGGAAGGTCGGTGTGTTGTTTGGGCGAAGACGCGTCGTCAGAGCTCGCCCCGTTGTTGAGCGATGCTTCAGAGCGAGGGATGTTGATGCTGCAACCTGTTGATGTCGCCGGCTCGTTACTACCTGTGGAGCCGGTGGATGTTCCTGAAGAGGACGTCGTATTGAGATGCTGGTTTGTTTGCCATGGAGCCATTTATTACGCACTTATGCGTCATTACGTGTTTGACATGAATGAGCATGGCGGTTAAAAGTATTCTCATGCTCACTCAAATGTCTCGCTGATGATAGCGCGTGCGTTGGATCATAAGAGCGAAATTCCACGCGTCATGTTCGTGAACGGGCGCTGTCAGTTGAGACTGGCCGTCTCTTAACTGCCATGGCTTATTTCTTCATTTTTAAATTTTATTGTTTTCACATATAAAAGGAACAAGAATAATGTAACCAGGATTTGGTTAAAACTTTATTGAAAAGAGTGTCCGTAGTTTCTTAGTCGTTCCCCTCCACCGAGACCTACGTTTTGGAGCAAGCAACTAGCCTCAACTTTCTGACTAACTGACCGACTAGCGACTCCTAGACAATTCTGAAGTGGCTGTAAATGGTATAATTGAAATAAATATTTTGACTTTTTTACAATTAATATCAATCACGGGATACACGACACTTGCCGCTGATTAGAGGATCTAACAGCTTTTCAAACCGACATCTTATAATGTTGAAACCCTTGTTATTACTCACTTTGACTTTTAAGCCTACCTACACCACAGATAAATAAACACACACACGAATTTAAAACATAATTCTGTCTCAACTTCAAATAATTTGATGATAATGCAGTGACGTTCTAAATAGTTTTAGAGCGAAATGTGTATAGTGGTGCAAGTAGGCCTGTTAATAAAATGCAATGTAATAATTCACCGAGAAAATTATATGTAGGGTGTCGTATGGCATCTAATTATTGGTACGTAGGTCGGTACGACCAAAAACGTCAGCGCCATCTTTAATGGAGTAGCAGAACTACGCCACGCCAGTGTCATCTATTATCGAGTAGTGGAACTACGGGTATTCTGGAACATTCGAGACCATTCTAAATTTTTTGAGATGGTTAGTGTCGCGTCTAGAATGTTCATGATGTGTTGTTGTATATGCTAGAATGTTCTCCAATATGTCCTGGAACTATCTAGAAACCTCTAAAACTCGTATATACAGCGCGCTGCCTGCGGTTGCGAGTCAGTTCGTTTTTGGATACGAAACTGAACGACTACTGCGACCGAAGTGGTTCTCAAGTGATTTTTGTAAAAGACTGATACTGTGTTAGTGACTATTTAAATAAAGTGTTTGTGTTTTTTGGTTTAAATTGGTATTAATCATTTATCCCGAACCCCAGCTCGTAACAATATTATAAAAAGAGAATTATGTTGAACTACATATTGCTCTTAGGTTGGTCGTTACCTCGACCTTGTCTCTTCTGTAATGGCGCTTTGCCGAGTTGCGCCGGCGTTGGCTGCAGCGCGAATGGACGGACCTCTTCCACCGGGGTTTCCCATTGGCTGTGAAGTAAAACAATGCATTATATAAAGCAACCTTCTTGAACATCATGGCGCCTACTGCTCAGGTTCCTCCCTCTTTTATGAAAACGCGCTCCAATGCGTATTATCGTTTTACGCGCATGCTCAACATTTGCCTGTTTTTAGACCTCAGCATTTGAAGGCCCAGACACTTACGTATTGACAAGAACATTTTTGCTACACTTGTCGACAAAAACTCAATATCTTTATTGCTTTTGCTTAAATATAAATATACTTAGGTGTTAGGTATTTAATTAGGATCATTGTGGACCCTCTTGGGTACAGCACTAGGGTAGAAGACACTGAAAGAACACACACATATATGTTTGTTGTGAATAAAAAACGCCCCACCTGATGTGAAGTGGTCGCCGCTACTTAGAGACTTCTATAATACCCAAGTTCTTGCAGATGCATTGCCATTCCAGAAACAAAGTTGAAATATCTCATGTGCCTGTAATTACACCGGCACCCATACAATTCGAACTGGAACACAGGTACGCTGCTTCGTCGCAGAAATAGATTATGATGACAGTACTTGAACCCGAACCAGTTCCTTCACAAAGAGCTCTATTACTACTACTACTGTTCTACTGTTTGTTCAAGTGTTATTATCGTGCGTTCATAAATGGTTAAACAAGTAATACATTATAAAAATACTCACGTGATTGTTTTAGGCGCAGTATTATTGTTACTCTGAGAAACTATCACAGACTGTCCTCCCTGCACGTTCAGCACGTTCTGGTTATTGTTCTTGGGTGTCTCTACTTCTGTGGACAATACATCAATAGTCATGGACAAATTATAATACTTCCACTGCCACAGGAAAACAAAAGTATGAATATGCATGTAACGCTAAAGTGTCATCATTGAACGAAACCATTTGTTTTTCATACACTCAGTTGCAGCTGCACCCGGCTTCTGAATGATAGTTATGTAAATATTCGTAACAAAGTAAATGGTCTAGGAAATTGTATTTGTTGTTGAAATTTATGGAGTGGTCGTCTACTGTGTCAATATTTGTAAATATGTGAACACTATGTATCTATGTACGTAACTGAGCTGTCATTCCTTACCTTCAATACTTTGTATAGTGGTTTTTATGCATACTATAATAATAGTGGTTTTTATGCAAGGTACATCGTATTAACGTATAATTATATAGTTCTTGTAATGCAAAATATTGTGAACATTTTTTAAAAAGAGTAAGTATGGAGTTTTTTGCCCATTTTTCTCCAAACGAAACTACCTTTTGAAAGGGGCTACAATCAAATTTCTTATAAGACGTTCAAAAGTGCATTTTAATGGTCTAATTGAAATAAATAATTAAGATAACAAAATTACTTGCACGAGGGAGACACGCATGGCTTACCTATTAAAGCTTATTAGCTTATTAGCTTTGGGATAAATAGCGAGGCTTAATTTTATTACTGTATAACGGTTTCTCGAGTTTGCCTAAGGGTGACGAGAGCTGGCTAGCGATGTATTTATCGCGCGCCAATAATTTCAAATTGCGGTCAAACAAAGGAAGTTATTGTGCCATTTCACTCGCACAGTATACTGTTGAAGCGAGAGGGCATGATTATCGCTTTTTTATATCATAAAGCTGAAAAGTTTATTCATTTGTTTATTTGAATGCGCTAATCTCCGAATGTGCTGGTCCGATTCTGGAAATTCTTTAACTAATAGAAAGCTACTTTGTCCCGAAAGCCATCCATACTCCATTCTAATATTATAAATGCGAAAGTAACTCTGTCTGTTACGGTTTCACGATGAAACGGCTGAACCGATTTTGATGAAATTCGGTATGAAGATAGCTTGAACCCTGACGAAGCACATAGGCTACTTTTTAATCCGCAATTTCGTCTGCATCCACGATAACCGACATTCACGCGGACAAAGTCTTAGGTAAAAGCTAGTAGGCTATAATTTATCATCAAAAAACTTGAAGTCCCGTAACCCCTCGTTTACACCAAGATACAAGTATAATACATGATTTATACACGACTTGTATAAAACATGCCCAATACTTGTCTTGACACAACTTGTCTTAAACTTGTAGAATACATGTTTTGTTTTATCTTTTGTAAAAAAATAAGTATTTGCACAACAAGTATAATACAAGTTTGGTCTAAAACAAGTTTTATACTTGTATTTGAGTGTGAACGATATTACAGACATTGCATATAAAACTTGTAGAATACATATGTATTATACCTTGGTGTAATCGAGGGGCAAGATGTTCACGCGGACGGGGTTGCGGGCAAAAGCTGCTTCCTTCTATCTCTACTCACCAGTTTTGAAGGTCGGCACATATAGTCTCTGCAGGTGAACGCAATGCATCGACTGCTCCGAGGCGGGACTCAGGGACGCCTGGCTCGGCTTCAGCAGCAAGTGACCTGACGCGTCCAGTGAGAGGGTGAGGGGGCCTGGACCTGTTCGAGTAAACATCGGGTTAGAAACTTGCAACTTTTCGTATCAGTAGGCAAAATTGCTAAGAATCTTCTTGCGGAATCTATACTCAAGAGCGGCCATCCCCATCGAACGAACTACAATGCGAGCGTGATTGAAAAATTTTTTGTTTCAACCAACGCAAAGCTCGAAAACAAACGAGTGAGTGAAATCGCGATAACATCACAGCAAAATTGGCGGGCGGAAATTTCACAAAACTTGTTCCAGGACATACATGTTTTTGAAAAAGCCTTACAAGTTTTTGATAAAAATGTTTGTAATTTAGAATCTTCATTACATGTGCAAGGTTTCTATGAAGCTGTTTTTTTACTTTTTCAATGTATGAGTGCATTATGACCGGCCAAAGTTCAGATAAAATTTAGCAAAAAAGCTGATTTTCGGACGTGTTTACTGAATTTGTTTCTCAAAAAAAGTATATTTTTGGCTTCATACAACCCTAGATTTAAACCACAAGATACCTATGTGTGAAAAATATTTCGAAAATAATTTGTTATAACGCCGTAATCGCGTACGAGCGTTTGTATGGGAAATATGACGGGTTGGGCGCTCTTAAGAGGAAAGATTTGCTTGTTTGTTTGTTACGATTTAAATCAAAACTACTAGTCCGATTTAAAAAAATCTTTCACCATTAGAATGCTACATTATCCCTGAGTAACAGGCACATTTTGAAAAAATTAGGGATCCTTGAGAAAATAAACGCTGACGAAATCGCGGGCAAAGTGATAGTTTTAGATACAATTTTACATAACAGTATGCACTGCTTCTCAGTATTATGTGTTACTATAATTTTACGGCTGTTACAGTTTTCATTTTTAATTCTTTGTTTTGTAAATCATGATTTTAAATGCGACGTTGCTGACAGTACTCTTATATTATATTACACTACTATATTTTTTTACTATTGCGACTCATTGCGTGTTTGCAAACGACGTAATAATTCATTATTTTGTACATTAGTCTATTTGGTTATTTACAAAATAAGTGACTTACAAGGCAAATTATCACTCCTATTGACGATGGTGAAACTCTTGAGCAGAGAGTTGCTGAGAGACGTCGATGTAAGCGGAGTTGACGTCGGCGTAGAGATTGTATTGGACATTCCACTTGAAATGACCTGTTGAAAAACGAAAAAGAAACTAATTGTAATAAATAGTAATATTACTTTTACGTGACACTTCATCTGACACTGTAAACACCAATCAATTGACATAGTTTTCTTAATTAACTTAAACTTTATGCAACAAAACGTACAAAAGAGAGATATTTTCTACCAGTCAACCAAAGGTGGTGAAAAGTTATGGTTCTATTTATTGAGCGAGCGTAAAATTAAAAAAATTAGAAATAAAAAAAGAACTAAATAACTTTGTAAATAGTGTAAGGAGCGAGAATTTTATGAGCCGCTTTCGTGACATGAATGATTTTATGAATTGACTGACAATTTATTGATTTTGAAGCAAGAATTTTACAGTCAATTGAAAATTATTTGGGTGTTCATGGCTAAAGAGAAGAAAAGAAGAGAAGATTTTTTTAAAGAAGTTGTGTTTTGGAATTATTGGATAATGGTCTCATTATCATCATAATGTCAATCTTTAGACGCCCACTGCTGGGCATAGGTTTCCCCCAAGGATGGTTCAGCCGTGATCACCATGCTTAGCCGATGCATGTTGGCATTCGCAGTGGTACTTAGAAGGACGTTACTGCCCTTTCTCTGGTCAATATTCCTCTATCGCTTTTTACGATACCCACGGGTAGAAATGGGGTGTCTACTACCCAATAATTGTGTAATAATACCAGCCTATGATTGTCCTACTGCAGGGCAAAGGCCTCTTCTCATACAGAGAAGACACGAGCACTGATCACCACGTGCGCTCAAGGCGGATTGGCGATTTCAAACTTATATGAATTATAAGTCCAGGTAGCCTCACGATGTTTTCCTTCACCGATTTCAGTGATGTCCAAGATACATTTAGAAAGTACATATGAATTGAAAAAGTCGCATTGGTACTTGCCCGGTTTCGAACCCACAACCTCATGCATGAGAAGCGGGCGACTTGAGTAAGACAAATAAATAAATATTTACCTGAACACCGCACGTAGAAGTGGGCGAGTTCAAGATAGACGCTATAGCGTTGTCTAGCGCGGCCTGGTTAGCGGGGTTTGGCGTGCTCAGAGAGATGCCCTGCACGCTGTGAGTCAGGCTCTGTGTGCTCGACGCCATGGATGTGGGGTGAGGAGAACTCGGCACTTGGTTCGACAGCATCGGCTTGTTGATCTGTGTGAATGCCGTCCATTGTCTGTGGTTTTCGTCTGAAAATAACGGTGATCATAAGTATTTGTGATGTTTCAGCAATGATACTATCGATGCAACTTTGAACTTGAAGCACTAAGCATGACGTTACTAATTTTCATTGGCTTATGTTTAACGAACCTCCAGATCTACTAAATGATCACCAATAATAGTAAATAAAATAAAACCAAAAATAGTAAATGGTCACCAAAATGGTGTTTCCTAAAGTATTGTAGAAATGTATGAGTTTGACTGTAAAAAGCGATTTGATTCTGGCACTCGGCGGCCGCAGGGGGTCACAGTTCTAACCTAACCTAACCATGTCGGATCCGCCCCAGGGGGGTCAAAAAGATTTTGGTTATTTTGCACACTAAGATTAGGTGACCATTTAGTACATTTGGTATAATTTAGTATATTTTTTTGGTAAGGGAGCTTAAGGTCTTAAGTCTTAAATCTTAAATCTCAAGTATTTTTTGGTAATCATTATATTTATACCCATTTTCATTACTAATAAAAAAAAATATTTAGGCCGTGCTGTCCCACTGCTGGGCAAAAGCCATCATAACCATCCCAGGAACAAATGTACCTGTAATTAGGCTGCGTTTCCATCAGAAATGTGCGAAAATGCGTAGCGAGGGATGTGTGTGATAAATAGTGATAATGACCAATGATACCGCTTCATTGTCATAACTAGTACTAGCGCGAAACACAGCCTTACACCCATACTCCGGAAAACAGCAATGCTGTCTGTATTTAGTAACTATTTTAATTTATATGTTTTAAGTTATAGAATAATTTTAGTATCAAGTATTTTTGTTATTTATTTTTGTTAACTTGCTGGTTGGCCTGTAAATGGCGATTATGCTGTGACTTACTATGTATTATACCTTAGATCCAATGTATACAGCTGTTTTACCAATCATGAATAAATAATAAATTCTGCCTTGAGAGATACGAGAACCTTCACAGAGAGTCCTACTTTATCTGAATAAAGAATTTCAGAATATCAACATTTATAAACAGTCAGCTAAAAATTCATATGGATCTGATATACATTTGTTTAACTTACTGGTATCAGCATGAGTAGATTTGAAGGCGCCGCCAGTCGGCTGGAAGCCTTTAGGTCCTCCTGGACTGGACGCAGTTATACCGCCAAGAAGATTATCCGACGAACCAGCACTAGAAAAAATCACAAGATTGTCTCATTATCAAATTACTTTATGTACAACTAGCACTGTCCCCCGAATTGGTCTACGTAGATTTTGTACTTCCCCTACAAACTCGACGCCCCCGTGTGGTAGTAACAAAAAAGAACGTCCATCTCTATTATTTACTTTGGTTTACATACGTGCCAAGTACCATGTTAAAAAGCAAAAAAAAGAAAAAAAATAAAAAAAAGAGAAAAAACAAGAGAAAAAAAAAAGAAAAAAATAGAAAAAAAAAAAGGAAAAAAGAAACCCTTTTTCCCCTATTAGAGGTTGAATTTCCAAAAATCTCTTAGCCCTACATCATAAAAGGAAGCCATGTACAAAATTTCACGTTCCTAGTTCCAGAAGTTTCGACTGTGCGCTGCTGATATGTCAGTCAGTCAGTCAGGTTCACATTTTATATTTGAATTTATATATGTATATCAAGAATGACTTAGATAGATTTTTCGAAGTCTTTTACACAATTAAGACTAGATTTAACTTAATCACTAAACTTACCTAGCTTTAATGGGTTTAGGCCTTCTAGTGTGGTCGTGGTGCGACGGCAAATATTCTCTGGTGTCCAATCCTTCTGAGTCCGAGTCAGTCACTTTCTCACCACATTTAAGGTCGATCTCCATGCTTTGCACCGCTACTGCCGGCTCTTCTAGTGTCTGTGATGGCTGAAAACATAACAATATGCTTATTTGAGAATTAGATCAACAATAAAGGCAAGGTCAATGAGACTCTTGTCTGATGATATTTTGGGAAATTTTACAGCACTGCGTCGAAATTCTGTGTCTCCTCTTGCCCTTATCCTATTTCAAGGGTTCCATACCAAAAGGGTCCAAACTATCTCTCTGTCCTGTCTGTCCCTCTTTCACAGAGCTGTATCTTTTGAACCGTAATAGCTAGATATTTGATTTTCACAGAGTGTGATGAAAATTAGAATAAGTTAGAAATTAAATGGTGTACCTATACAATCTTAACTTTTTACGGTGGTTCCGTACCACCGTAAAAAGTTAAGATAAGACCCGAGCGAGAGACGCTAGTGTAGCGTGAGGTCTCCGAAATGTCACTGTTTGTGGGTGGGCTACACGGGTTTATTTCTAAATAGGAATCGAATTTTATGATTTATGATGATTCTATCATTACTATTATCACAAAATTTGCATGCCGAATTTAGTACGCGGAATATGAAGAGCTATTGTGTACATATGTTTATAAAATCTGTAAAATACCATTTTTTTTTACAAACAAAACGGGACGGCGCAACACTGCGGCATGCTCGATATTTTTGCGGTAGTTTTAATGTAATAAATATGATTCAAAAGTAAACTTTGTTTTCACGCTCGTAATAACAAACTTTGACAGCTATACTACAGGACCTTACTCGACAATGGCGCCAACTGGTGAGAAAAAAAACGGCTAGTAACGTATTGGCCGGTATTTTAGAGGGAGAATGTGTTTCGTTTACCATGAACAAAAACCATCATCTAAGTTAACACACTCACTTCAATATCTTCAAATCGAGACGCTTAGCAAGCATCAAATATTTATTATTCAAAAATACTGCGCACCAAAATATAATTATTTAGGAGTAAATTCGTTAAAAATATAGTATGTAAAGTGTACCATTTGCTCATCGTCACTAAGCTGCGGTGATCCAATGTGGTTGTAAGAAGCAACAGGCACTGGCAAGTCCGAGTTGTTAGTTAGAGAACCGCTGAGTCCCACCTCCGAAGGCGTGCGGGGACTCTGCAAACACATAATATTTGAAATAAACGATTTACAGGCACTTTTGAATTGTTAGGGAGATTCTAGAAGGATTCCAAACAGTAGGTTTCTATGGAGAAAAACGAGCAAGAAACTCAAAGAGCCGAGGCTCTAAGAGATGCCCAGTACCAACTGACGGCGTCGGTTCATGAAGATGGCACAAGTTTTCCATCGCTGGCCAATTAGGACAATTCAAATATCGGGTTAGAAAGAGTGGTATTTTCAATGAATAAGACAAAGCAATAAATAGTTCAAGTAAGGGGAAATAATACACACTAAATCAAATGAGTATATATTACCTGTGGCATAGACCCAGTGGGATCTTTACTGCTGGAAGACTTCCTGCGATCTTTGTTGCACCACTTCCATTCGGGATTCGCTCTGAAGTGGGCTTCTTTGATCTGAAGATAAAAATTGAAAATCACTATTTAATATAACGTTTAACAACAGGAGGGTAAAAGGCTTTGTACATAATGAGTAAGTACACAAGAGATTTGAATACAATACAATTTGTATTATAGTATGGTGTATTGGAAGGTAACGAAGCTTGAACATAATGGAGGCAATAAAACTGTCCCTACACAACAGGCATGTGACATGCATGTCAGGTATTCTGGGATTCCGTCTACATCCGCAATAAATACGACATTCACGTGGACGGAGTCGCGGGCAAAAGCTTAGTATAATACAGCAAGTTAATGCCCAGAGCACTAACCTCACTAGCTAGTTCGTTGTACTTCTGTTTCTCCTCCGGCTTGAGGGAGTACCACCACTCGCCGAGAATCTTGCTGACCGTTCGGTTGTCTTGATTCGGGTGCATCTGGTGCACGACCTGTCGGTGGCGCTTAGAGAATATCATGAACGCGTTCATTGGACGACGGATGCGCATTCTCTGTAAGTAGAAGATGAAGACAGGATAAAGATTTATATTTGCTAAAAACACACGAAAACGGCCTCAAACTATAACATACATACATACATTATAAAATATCGTTATATCGCTATCTATGTTAGCATGTAATAAGCTCCATTATCTCATGATAAATACAAAGCAAAGTAAACTATATGCAATTTACATTAGAATAAATATCACTAAAATGCAGTTATTTTAACAATATAACATAATACATATCTAACTTTATTTGGCTGCTCTTTTGTGTAATAAATGGAGTATGATATGTTTCATTATACAGGATACACAAGTCATTTATTACAAATGGTATGAATATCTTTATATAAAAGACGACATTGAGCTGTGTAGACGACGATGGAACCTGTTTAATACATGACATTTCATTGAACTCCTGCTTTTATCCCGAAATAAAAATTAAAAAAATAAAATAAATATTGACCTTTTCCGGTGTAGGCGGTGAGTTCTGCGCAGACGGAATCTGCGAAGGTCGCTTATTGGTATCATCCCCCTCTTCCCCAAACACATCGTCATCCCCATCATCCATGCACATCGGAGGATCTGGAATACATTGTTTGTCTTAGAAATTGACAAACAGAATAGGTACTTTGAGTTTTAATGTAAGAGACAGAGTGAATTAATACTGTTAATTATTACACAGTAAAATGGTTTCAAACTTATTACAACCTAATTGACCTGCTCAATTAGGAGAGGTTAAACTGGTATTTACAAAAGCAATATAAATCTATTTTAATCCTCTCATTTCATTGGTATTCAAATGAAAATTCTTTGATTGAAATGTATTTCTAAAGCCTTTTTAAATTACATATTCTATTGCGCATGCACATTGGCAGTGCAGTTGTTATTGGGGGTTTAACCCAACAGTTTGGTTCGGACACTGTTCGAAATGTTAGATGTTTGTTAAAAATGAATAGACGTTCAAACTGTAAAAAGAATTTATTGTTACTAAAATATGTTATTATAATGCCTCTGATGTGATCTGAAAATTATCTGTGAAATGATCTATATAAGCTAAGGTCAATGTACAGCATAGCCATAGTTTTCAGTAAAAATTTCAACTGGTTGTTCGTGAAATCATAACAAGAAATATAAACCAACCGCTAGCCTCCGTCTTAATCTGGTCCTCAGTCTTGATAAGCGGCGCAGGCGTATGAGGCGTGTGTGGCGTATGCGGAGTACGCGGCGTGCGGGGCGTGCGCGGCGTACGGGGCGACTGCGGCGCGGCCGGGGCGGGCGCGGGGGCGGGGGCGGGCGGGGGCGAGCCGCTCAGCAGCGGAACCAGAGACTGCCAGGGAAATGTGTTGCTCGATACTGTCGACAAAATTTTCATAATTCATTATTGTCAAAGTTAAAAAAGTCAAAGCATTAATTTCAGTTAAACTATTTAGGGCAGGTTGCTTCAACTATACTTTACTGACGGGTAATCATCAAAAATGGCGCTAAACTATCGTCAAACCAAAAAATGGGTTGTTTCCAAGAAGCTTAGAGATAAAAGTGGAGGCAACACTCTAAATACCTTAGTGTAAACAGCTGTGGGCAGACGCTCTCTTTCTGAATGCATACATATAAGAGCGAGACAGTGACATGTGTTTTCTTTCATCTTATGTATGCATTGAGAAAGAGAGCGTCTGCCCACAGTTGGTTTCACTTAGGTGTTCAGAGTGTTGCCTCCACTTTTACCTATAACCTTCTTGGTTGTTTCTATGGTTGTTTCAAAAAATGGTGGCCTCATGCTTCATCCACCAGTCAACGTAATTTTGTGTTGTCAAACAGCTACGTCAAATATCAAAATATTATGGACTCTCTTTTTGTATAACTTTGACTGACGGATTCTTTTCGTCATGAAACAACCAGTTACATTTAACGAACGTTAAACATCGCACTTTATGACGTGCGATGACGTAATTTTTAACCGTCCGTATGTAACGTTAATCAACTGTTTGAAACAACCCGCCCTTAGAGGCGCTTTTGAATTGTCAAAGAGTCAGTTAGCTAGAATTACCGGCATGTAAGTTGGCAAGAGATTTTGTAGTGGGGGAAGATCGCGCACGCACAATTTCATACATTTTTACATGCGCGAACTTCCCCCACTACAAAAATTTTGCCAACTTACGTGTCGGTAACTGTAGTAAGTTGAAGCTTTTTTTTGGAATGAGCAACTCTCATTCCGAACCGTAGCTATATGTTTCATTACCTCTAGGATCTCTACTGCCACATCGTGTAGGGAGAAAGAACCAGAGGTTAAACATATGAGGCATCCAGTTGCCCACACTAGTCAAGATCGAAATGAATATTACCTAAGTAGAAACAAAATTACATTTTCTTGATAACAAGTAGAATGATGCTGATACTTTTAACAGACTTTAAAACAAGGAGGAGGTTCTTAATTCGGTAGTTCTTTTTTGTTCCTTCAGAACTTCGTTTATAAAACAGTTTGGAAAATTCTTTTATTTGATAGGGTAGGTATACTCTCAACAGTTGAGCTCACATACATTTCATCAAAATTGATTTACTAATTTGGTAATTCAATTTAGGTCATCTAAGTAAACGAAATTACGTATTTTTGTTTTCCTATGGCTTATAAGTGGGTTTTTTTTTATTAACGCGTCTTAACTGATTTGGATGATAAGAAGTAGTCACTAAAAAGCAAAGAACAAAAAAAAGGCTTCTTTTTAATATCTCCGAAACATTCCTAAAAAACCTAATCGCATAACAAATCTGTTATTTTGTAAACGTGATCGATATCACATATACCGATTCCGTCCCTTATCCATTTTTACTATCTTTACCGCACGTGGCAATTTTTGGAGTACACATCGAAGCAACAGAAACAAACAACATCGAAAACGAAAAGAAATGGCGGGACACCGAAAAGCAGTAATTCAAGGCCATTGTCCCCAAATAAAAATCCAATCAGAGATAAAAAGTAATTCTTTCCGATTACAATACAATTTAGTAGTACTAAGTTAGAGATAGTAAACTCACCGATAATTGTGTGTGACGTGGGAGGCGGCAACACTGGTAGCAACTGGTTAGGGTGCACTATCACCGCGCTGTTGTTAACGTTGTTTACCTACAAAAATACACATAGTGGAAAATCTAGATAATATATGAACATGGTTGGTTTCAAAAAATTTGATTCAAGAATCTCACATCAAAAAACACATTTTAATATAACTTTTTCATAAATTTTATATATCATCATCATCAACATCATTTCAGCTTATTTATCTATACTTATAATGAAATCGTAGTGAACTCAAAATTGTACATTGAATATTTTTTGAAAAAAAGTAATTGCTAGGAGTAATGGGATCTATACTGATGAATTATAATGAAATAGCTGCATAACGCTAGCTTTTAACATAACGTTGAAAACTTCCACACTTATTTTTTTGCATCTTTTTTAATCATTTCTACAGAAAATAACATAATAATAGAAGTAGGTTTAATTAATTTAGGGCCGTGAGCGAAACCGCAGGCACAGCTAGTTCGGAATATTGTTAGTCACCTTGAATAAAACATACATTTTGAAATGGTTTTTAGCAAAAATATATACAAAGTTATTATCGTGACCACTGAAAACCAATATTGTGATGTGGTCTCCTAACGTACAGCATTATGCTGAGTGGTAGCTACAAGTGTTTCGTCACAGTTACGACTTACAACTGGCAAATGGCTTGGTTGACTGGTAGAGAATGCCTAAGGCATTAAGTCCGCCTTTGTACCTTTGTGCATGAAGTATAAATAAACTAATTTCTATCCCTTACTCATCTAACTGGTTATATAAATATGTTACGGTCACACCTCTTCACCGGTCACAATTACTTTTGACTGGCCTTAAGTTAAAACAAAGTCTTCAGTCAAGAAAAAAGCGACATCGCTCCAAAAAAATATATCCGGAACCAACCTAATGAGAGAACCAACCTAAGAGGGATTTTTAAGTAGTAAGGATAAATCTAAACCGGTCAAAAGTACTATTGACTGATTTTCTTACACATGTATTCCGTTCCACATTAATTTCTTTTCTTCAGTAAACAGTTTTCTTTTCTTTTAGATTTCACAAATATAAAGTTATACTTGGGATTTCTTTCGGATTTTTTTAAGAATACATTCAATGAAAATAGAAACATATCACTTCTCTTTAAGATTTTAATTAAAATGATACTTACGTGATCACCGTTATCTAAACCCCGGTGTTCCGGTTCATTGTCATTGTTGTTGAGCTGCTGTTGCAGATGATTAATTCGCTGCTCAACCTGTCCAAAACATGTATAGGTCATACATTGGTGCCGAATGGTCTTCAAGCAAGCTTGAGCAAGAGAAAAACTGGTGACTGGTGGAAAATGCCTAAGGCATTCAATCCGCTTTTGGACCTACTTGTTGCATAAAGTTTTAATAAATAAATTAAGACAGTACAATTTCTTGTTGGTTGACATGCAGGACTTCAGCAGTGAATGATTTTAAAAGGCATTATTGTAAGGTATTATCACTAATTTACGTTTGAAGTCGGGTCTCTTGCGATCTTATTTTTGTTGTGGCTTTCCTAATATTTTTAAAATATAGAGGAGAGCTGTAATGCGTTGGAGCTACCCAGGTGGACTGGATAACATTCTAACTTGTTTGGTTAGGTTGTTTTTTTTAAACTACAGTGGAAGCTCGGTAATCCGACAAACGTTTTGCAGGGTAGTGTCGGACTATCGAACATGTCGACCTCATTAGGTCAAACTAAAAGTAACTAGTTTAAAAAAACAACCTGAAAGTCAGTTTATGAATTTTGGTATGTTCTTATCGGCGAGCAGGCAAATCATGCACTCCACCTTTATTTAACAAATACTATAAATGCCTACTGATAAATGGGCCAGATACGTTATAATATTGATAATGACCAACTTTTACTAAGATAATGTCAGCCACTGCGAAAATATTTTTGAAAATTGTAATCATCCGACTAAATCAAATGCCGCAATGTAATATATAATTAATATTATAAATGCGAAAGTGAGCTTGTTTATTACACTTTCACGGCTAAACTCCTGAACCAATTTCGATAAAATTTGATGAAGACTAAGCTTGAACCCCAAGAAAGGATAATAGGCTATATTTTAATCCGCGTCTTCATTTGCATCCGCGATAACCGATACCAACGCGGGCGAAGCCGTGGGCTAATAACAATGCAATATCCAGGGCATGCGCAAATAAGAGTTGTACTTCATCTAAATTGTGTTATTGTAACTGTTCTATATTAGCTTAACTGTGCAATTAACAGACACAATAGTTAAACAATGGCAACAACGCTGATTCAGTCAATTCCACGGTTGAGCGGACATGTATTGGTTAGACACCACAATATATGTATGTTACCAGTATAGGTAGTATGTACAGTCACGAGCATAAAAATATGTATACAGATTGCAAAATTCAAAAGCCATTTTTTCGTGAAATAACTGTTTCAACTTATAGATAAAACCTATTTTATAGTAGTTTGACATCAAAAATACCCTATTCGTAACCCCATAACATACCACTCAATAGTTTAGGAGTAAATCAGTTTAGAATAAGACCAATAGGGTATTACACCCATTTTTGAAAAGTGTGTCTTTGAAATTCGGTAGTGCTAATATGCCACCAAAAAAAAACTCAACATTTTTATTCAATCGATAAGTGCCATAAAAATGCATTTAAATTTTAAATTTTCTATTTTCGCGCGTACTTTGACGAAAACGCCTCTTACTGGACGCCATATTTCTCAGCGTAAATTACGTCAGTTCGTTTTGTATTCGCCGTACACAGCCGTACGGCGTAATACATGGCTACTATTTCACGGTGTTTTATAACAGATTAAAAATACTGAAAACTTTGAACTGAATTTAAAAATTTGTTTTGTTATTTTATGAACTAAAACTTACATTTTCCGACTGCTTTATGCCTAAACTGTCTGAATAACATATTTATAGTTTTTTTCTCGTATAGAGTAAAATACCCTATTGTTTACATGTTTTTGCTCGTGACTGTACATAGGTGGTTTTATTTTTAAATATTCTAATAGGAAAAAGGAAGGTGGAACACGTTTGCCTAGGATGAACCGGTTCAGTCGTGCCTTGACGATACCCAGATTATACTTATCAGGGAACAGAGCGGCGGGCAGTGAATTCCACAGTCTGGCAGTTCGCACAATAAATGTGGAATCAAAGCGCTTGGTTCAGACCACAATAGGGTATTTTACTCTATACGAGGAAAAATCTATAAATATGTTATTGAGACAGTTTAGGCATAAAGCAGTCGGAAAATGTAAGTAATGTAATGTTATGTAATGTAATGTAATGTAACAAAACAAATTTTTAAATTAAATTCAAAGTTTTCAGTATTTTTAATCTGTTATAAAACACCGTGAAATAGTAGCGGCCATGTTATTACGCCGTACGGCTGTGTAAACAAAAAATTGTCAACTGTCAGTCAACCGATTGGCGTAATATAGGCTTTGTACTTTTATTATTTTCGTAACTAACGTATTTTTTTCATTATTACACCTATTACAAAATATGCTTTTAATTATTTTTAAATTACAATTATCATATTTAATATGAGCTCATTTGATACAAAACGAACTGACGTCATTTACGCTGAGCAATATGGCGTTCAGTAAGAGGCGTTTTCGTAAAACAACGCGCGAAATTTGAAATTTGAAAATTTAAAATTTAGATGCATTTTTATGGCACTTATCGATTGAATAAAAATGTTGTGTTTTTTTTTGGTGGCATATTAGCACTACAGAATTTCATTGAGACACTTTTCAAAAATGGGTGTAATACCCTATTATACTGTGGTGTCTCACACAAAAGACACTAATTAAGAGTTGAATTTGAATATTTCTACTTACTTGAATAGCCTCCGCCGGCTCGTTTTTTATAAACACATACTTCTTTTCTGTCGTACTCTGTGGCAACATAGTCACATAGTACCTCTTCACCTGATCCTTCAAATCAGGCTCCACAACGGGAAACAGGCGAGCCTGTAGCGGTGCCGGTTTCAAAATCTTCTTATTATTATCTTCCATTACGCGATTCTCTGATAGTTCTGGGGGGCGAGAGTCAATAACGTTACGGAGTATATTGTTCTCTCTCTGCAACTGATGGTCATCGTCATCGTACTCAGGGACTCTTCTATTCATAAAATTGTCATGATTATTCAACGGGGGCGACATTTCTGTGTCCCGTCTATAATTGTCGTGGATTCCGTTTCTGTGAATGGGCTGCGTGCGGTATATCTGTTCTACGTCTAGCCCGTTTGATGTTGGAATAGTTCGTGGAACGATTAAGTTGTGTGCTAACTCGTTTGTGTTGCGAATCGTGTTCGCAATACTTGTCTGCAAGCTCTGAGTGTTCAAGTTGTTCAGGTTAAGAGATATACTGGAAGGAAGAGTCAAGCTGGATAGGGTTGTGGTAGAAGAGTTTAAACTTGTATGTATAGTGTTTTGTAAGTTCAGCCCTGATGTTTGTACGCCGATCACGTTGGATTGAGAAACATTGTTCGTTTGAACAATTGTTGGTCCATTTCTGTTTTCAACCTGGGAAATAAATGTCTAATTTTACCATAACTTTATTCTTGCATTTGTTTATGATCATCTATACATAATATAAGTAATTTGTAATACCTGGTAATGATAGTTAGGTCCTGGTGAAACTCTAATGACGCTGGTAGCCACTCCACCGACAGGTGAATTCACCCTGCTAGGTCGGACTAATTCTGGCCTAGAACGACATTTTGGTGAGTTAGTTAAAATTTTCTTCCCTTTAAATTATGAACGGCCAAAGTTAAAATTTGTGCAAGAAAAAACTGTTTTGCAAACGTTTTTACTGAATTCGATTCTCAAAAAAGTTTATTATTGACTTCATAGAAACCTAGATATAAATTACAAGATACTGTGTTCGAAATATCTGGAGGAGCATTTGTATGGCAATTATGACAGGTTTATCATCATTCATTAATTCATTCATGAATGTCCTTGGGGGAGACCTATGCCTAGCAGTGGGCGTCTAAAGGTTGACATGATACTGCATGGGCGTCTAAAGGTTGACATGATATTGATGCAGTATCATGTCAACCTTTAGACGCCCACTGCTGGGCATAGGTCTCCCCCAAGGAGGATGGGGCTTCTGCCGTAATCGCCATGCTTGGCCGATGCATGTTGGCGTTCGCAGTAGGTGTTATGGTGCAGAAGGACGCTGCTGCCCATCCTCTGGTGAATATCCCTCTGTCGCCTTCTACGACACCCACGGGTAGAAATGGGGTGGTGCTATTCGCGACCGGCACTACACGGCTCACGGCTCGGCATGACTGGTTGGCCGCTCTTAAATCGGTCGATTGTCTTCTGTATTACCTGATAAGATGGTGATGGTATAGCGCAGCGGGGTGGTGTGGTTGCGGCTGCGGTGAGGAGATGGGCACGAACAGGTTGTTGCGCAATCCTGGCGAGCCCCCGGCGCCCACGGGCGAAGCACCCGGGCTGCCCGAGCGAGAGCTGCCCAGCGACACTAACACCAGAACCACAGTATAAATATTACTACTACCGTACAGTAGCAACATACCCCGCCTCCCTC
The DNA here is from genome assembly GCA_947361185.1 of Charanyca ferruginea. Lineage (NCBI taxonomy): Eukaryota > Metazoa > Arthropoda > Insecta > Lepidoptera > Noctuidae > Charanyca > Charanyca ferruginea. Next base: position 12,708,088 of record OX376077.1, on the reverse strand, counting down.
CGAAACACTGTTCCACGTCGAACGTGCTCTCGAAACTGCTTTTAGTTCAAGCGGCGCATAGAGACGCACACACACGCACGTATTTGTACAGTCTGTTATTTTGGTAGTAGTGTAGGTAATTAAATCGTTTCGTTTGTATGGAGTGTCGTACGTGTGCGACAACACACCTTTACTACTACATCTCAACAATGTCTCATGTACAGAGGTCAGCACTTCAAGCTACAACAATCTGTCAAATTTCAATATATTTTCAACTTTATTACAAAAGAATAAGGTTTATATTCAATTGGGAAAATTTTACAGCTTGGTATAGGTTAGCGTCGGTACTACAAACTTTAAATCCTAAAGCTAATGTATCTAAGCGAATTTTAAGTTTTCTATAAAAAAAAACTTTATACCTATCTACGAGTACGTAGGTTAGCTACAAAATTAATTTTTAATAATGTTCTCAATTGACTTTAGTCTTATGGATCTAACGTTGAGTTGCACAAAACCAACATTAGTTTAACGGAGACTTTAGATTCATGCCATGTAAGGGACATTTTGTATCAAAAATAAAGTGACAGCAACAATTTAAAGTCTCCGCTAAACTGTTGCCCACTAATATGTTGATTTCGTGCAACTCACCGTTAGTTTACAATGTAAATAAATAAACAATAAATGGAAGATATGCTTCCTACATTCGTCATCTTCATTTGCCTAGCCTTTTACCAACTATGTTGGTGTCGGTAGTCTAAAAGGCATCCAATTAGACTGGACGTCGACCTGAATACCAATGTTTTACATGGAGAGACTGCCTATCTGAACTCCACAACCCAGCAGTAACTAGGTAACACGATGCCCCTTAGTAACACTGGTTGTCAGACTCTCTGGCTTCTATAACGAGTATCAAATATCCACGAATACCAAGTTTTGGTATATAATGGATGGTCACCTATCCACAGACTGACCGAGGCAAGCATGACTTAACCATAACCGATCAATCAGTACGACTTTTCCGTCCGCTTTTCTTCAAAATCTTCTTCAAATCGGTTCACTCATTTCTAAGATTTTGGACCTGAGAGTTAGTGCGGCGTTAACGCTCTTTACACGGAGTTGCATCGTGTAGTAGAAAAATATAGTGGGCCAGCCACGCCCACTACAATTTCCACGTACTTATCGCTCTCACATCAGATACAACAAAGTCACTAAAAACAAACACATTTTATATCACATTATCTAACCAACTTACGTCAAACGTGACGGCAGTTGTCGGCTTAAGAAACAGGATATGGTTATGACATACCTAACATATTAGCAGCTTCAGTCTCGTCAGAATCAAAGCGTCCTGTCACACGGTAATGAGGAGGCGTGGTGTCAGATTCCCGTGATGTCTCATCACCCTCAACACCAGTGCCGCTTGAAGACAACGATTTACTGCTACTTCTGAAATGGAAATGTTACTATAGAATGTTGTAAATTAAAAATATACTATATATAGTATATTGTGTGTGTAGTATTGTATACAACAACAAGATAATCGGCTTTGCTAAAGCTTCCTTATCCTAAGATAGCAATACTTGGTTGGATTTTTCTAAATATCTTTCTTTTCGATCAATGACATCATTCTAATATCTACATTTCACATCAGAGATTATGATTATGGCTGCAAAATCCACAACAAAACATTTAAAGCGAACCTAGCTCCTATTTCTGTCTGCAGGGTTAAAGGAACCTAACCCTGAACCTCGGGGTGCCCCTGACGTCGGTGTGCGGCTGCACCTAGTTCTAGCCGCTATGATGACGGTTAAACCTAGTTCTAACCGAAGATAAGTCTTATCTAAGTTTAACCTTAAGTGGCCGGCTGCACCTAGTTGTAGCCGACTACGGCGACTAAAAGTGTAGCATGTATAAAAAATTGTATGTCGTAATATTGTTACTTTTGTAACAAAGGAAACACGAAAATAATATTTATTAAATAATGCACTAAAAATCATTTCATTCAGTGTACTTAGGGTTACAGTGTACAATGAATAATGAAATTTTTGTAACAAATTAAACTTAAAAATTGACATTAGTTTCCTGTATATTTCGAGCTAATTAATCGGGACGCAAAATCACAAAGTTACACCATTAAAATCAGGAAAACTCAACTATTATTTTGTACTAGGAATACCGATTTATAGCAATACTTACACATTATTTTGAGTTTGTTTTTTTAACATAATATGTGAATTGATTTTTGTCTGTCATACATAATAACAAACATTCTTTCCACACAGTGACAAGACAATTTGTCTAATAAATTACAAACTAAACCCATCAGATTAACAACAGTCAAATGATCAATTTTAGGGAAGACTGCATTCTTCATCTTCTGCCAAGCCTTTTCCCAATTATATTGGGGTCGGCTTCCAGTCTAACCAGATGCAGCTGAATACTAGTGTATTACATGGAGCGACTGCCAATCAGACCTCCACAACCCAGTTACTGCGGAACAAGTACCCTTAACAAAGTCTTGCAGTCTTCCATAAGGAAGACTCCATTATGAATGATTATTACATTTCACAATTCTTATTTTGGCAATCAATGGTGACAATATTGTTGTGTACGAGCTAAATTTATTTTAAGCGATAAAACAAGAAAGAGATATTAATCAGAGCTGTCAATATAAGTTGATCTAAAATGTTTACACAATTATAGTTGTCATTTCAAAACGTATCGATTAAAAACAAGGCGAAGTTCACGAAATACCTAATTTGACATCTCTAACTTAGTTCCTAACTGTCGCCGTCCTTTTCTTCAGCAGCCTGACAGTAAGAGATGCCAATTATCTAATTTTAGTTTAGTTTGTGAACAAGGGAATCCGCGCCATTGTATAAGAAATATCGTGGTTAAAACATGGCCACAGTGCGCAGTAATTACAACAATCAAACCCATGTACACAAAAAAAAATACAATACTAGCGAAACACAAAGTAATTGGTTTCATGTAAGATTACAATATCGCTAACCTATTGCTCCTCAGCTGTACCGTTATATTGTGAGACTATTTTCTGCTCGCGACTTCACCCGCGTGAAACTCAACTATACCATTAATAATAATAATAATATGTGGGGACATTTCACACACGGCCATCTGACCCCAAACTAGGCAGACCCTGTACGAGTGTCAGACAGCTGATATACATACACAAATACGTTAATAGATACGTTTAAAGATAAACAACAACCAGACACAAGGCAAACACAAGAGCTCATCACACAAATGATTACCCTACGCGGGATTCGAACCCGCAACACGCTGCGCTGCACCGCGCAAATCGTGTCGTCATTAAACATATCCTATGACTGTCAGCAATGGAGTAGCTTTTTAGCAGTGAAATACTTTTTAGAATCAGACCATGATTTCCAAGCAAAAAAACAAACAATTTTGACTTCTATAACATTAGTATAGAACTATAGATAAAACCGACATACCTCTGTTGCGGAGTATGAGCAGATCCCTGAGTCAGTGGCGTATTGGAAGACCTGGTGACTCCTCGCAGGGACAGGTGGCGGGAGCAGAAACCCCGACGCTGGCTCTCCTTGGTACACCCATCCTTGGAGCACAGCCGCCGCCATTGCTTGCCGTTAAACTTCTTCCGGATACCCGTTGGCGTTGACACCACATCACCTTTCTTGTATTTATGCGGGGTTGCCGCTTGAGATCTATTGAATAGAACGCGCTGTCTATATACAGAGATTCTTATACATATAGTCAAGAGATCTGATTATGTACCACGAAGAATAATATATTTCCGATACCAAAAATTTATCTTTTTCAACATTCTTATTGCACTTTCTTACTGTCCAACTTCTAGAACGTCATTGGCGATAGACTATTAGTCCACCTCAATTGCCCTATTCACTTGGCTACCTCCAATCACAATAATTATACAATTACGTTAAAGAGAGTCTACCAGGCGTTCTAGACTTCCCACAGTGCGTAGAACATTTACAGTCAACTCAACTGCAACTTACAAGTAATCTTAGAAAAATCGGAAGCCACTTTTTTCCATATACTAGGAATTTGTCCTGTATCGTAAGTCAGCCAAAGTAAAGTGTGCTCAAGATATCTCAAATTAAGTAATTTTATTCTCTATACATAAGCTGCCATGTTCTATGGCCTCACCTTGGAGTAGGGGGTTGAGATCTGGGTGTAAGACTGCGTTCCAGCAAGCTCGAGGTACTGCCACGACTCTGAAGGCTACTGCGTTTGCTGTTGCTGCAATCTGCTGACAACACACATTGTTATTGCATTCGAAGCCCTTCTGAGCATTCTACGTAACGTAAATGGTGTAGGTATATGCGTTCTGTTAGTCCCATGACTTTTTCACAAAGAATCATGGCGAGATCCATACATTCATTTGTATGAAAAAAAAACATTTAGAGGGTATCAAATATTTTCCAATGTGGAGAATACATTACCAGGCGTAGATTGACAATATTTGTGACATTATTTCCTATAAAACGATGCAATTTCAGTGTAAGAACTGCGAAACGGCAGCTGTCAGTGTCACTGTTACTGTCAGCCACCGTTTCGTTTTGAAATAATGAGCTTTTTGTTAAACTATTCACTTTTAACATCTATTTTTATTGCGGGGTTTTAAAAATATTGTAGATGCCTAAAGAAACTCTTTAGGTATCCAAGAGTATAAGAAATAAAATATGAACTTCTCTAAAAATCTTTATTTTTTGTACAAATCCTACCATGATCCTTTGTTTTGTTTGATGTCTCAATTTCAACTTCAAAATCGAACAGAAATACAATCGCGACAAAAACAGTGGCCAAAGAATTTAATTAATGCACAGCAAATAGTAAACAGCGTCATAAAATAGGTCACATTTACGAAGCAATTTGAAATGCGCCCGAGTTTAGTTGTCAAAATAAAAAAGCGTTCGGAATTTATGTCTCACAATAATTCCTGCGTGAGTAATGGACTAATGCACAATGTGATGTCTAGACCAGCAAAAAATATAACAAAGAGTTTAAATCTCATCCATTCGAGAACAATGTTGTGATTGAATTTTTAAATCTGATTAATATGGTCATAAATATCAGTCAACACGAAAATTGTTGTAGTTTATTTCACACTCCTAAAATACTAGGCTTTGGTTCGCAATTTGTCGGTAAAACCACAGCTATTCGGGAGCTAGGTATCATTTAAAATAACGAGTTCTAAATAATGGTTGAATCAACAATATACAATAAAGTAATTCGTCGAACTAGGTCAATTGTGTACTACACGAGTTTAATTTGCCATCAAACTGAAAACTTTAGCGAGTAAAGAATATTTAGTATAATTATTAAAATAATAAAACCGTTAAAAAGGCGCATAAGTTTACCCTAAAGGTGAACGCACACTTATCCGAGCCGAACGCGTCGAACGCATCGAACGAAACGAATTTTAGAGTTCTGTATATAAAATATTATGAAACTTGCCCGCATCGAATCGTCCGAATCTGGAAGAATCCCAGACATCCTAGACGAATTCGGATGACGTCATCAAATTCGGGGCGGCTTATGCGGTCGATTCGTCCGATGCACTCGCACCACAAACCTCGTCAAGATCCATCACAATTCACATGTAATAATAAGTTCGACAGGCGTAAATTAAATAGAAACGATTTCTTGGGCGCGGTCTACTCTTTCAGCGCGGATACGTGTGCGAGGCCTCCTTGAAATTGATTAGTTCGACGCGTTCGACTCGGATAAGTGTACGTTCACCTTAAATTTACGTCTACAGTTACGTAATATTTCCACGACTTTCCCACTTCCTAAATCTGAAGCTGCGGTCAAGATCCATCACCATCATCATCTGCCTAGCCTTTTTTCAACTATATTGGGGTCGGCATCCAGTTCAACCGGATGCAACTGAATACCAGTGTGCTGCAGTCAAGATCCATAAAGCATTTAATTGGGTTTGAATTAAACTAAAATACTAAACATAACAATATTTCCTAAATCCGTTGACACGTCATATCATGAGTTCATGATTACATGAGTCAGTAAAAAACTTTTACATTTTATAAAAATAGCTTACAGTGGGATTATTTGTTTAAAACAAAGGTTCTCAAACTGATTTCGTCTGCCCACTTTGGGAATAATAACTTTTTTAGCGCCCCCCAAATTTTTTAACTGTACCACATCTTTACAGCGTGTCATATAGGTAAGTCTGTCACTCTAAACTTACATTTTAAACGAGACTTGCTAACTAGTAAAGTAGTGGTAAAAGTAATAGTTAAACCGCTTCAACCGAGATTCTGTAGGTCCTTTACCGCCCTCCTGTACGCCTCCAGTGACCAAAAGGAGGCGCTACCGTCCACTTTGAGAAAGACTGGTTTAAGATCTTCGTTTATTGTCGTGAAAAAGGCACGGTCGACTGTCCATAATATAATAGCATGCATTTTACCCACACTTATGTATAGAAGTGAATGTTCGGTGTGGCTAAAAGCATGAAAGTAGAATTATTTCTGTGGAAATGCATTCTTCGCGTAGCATATCGGTTGTTATTGAATGTCAGGTCGTGTAATAGTGTGATAAGAGATTGTAGATTGAATATTGGTTAAGTGACGAGGGTTGAAATTGTAAGATCCAATCAAAAGGAAAGGACGGGTGAAGTGAAAGGCGATTAAATCCAAGGATCTTTGGAACGCGAGTGAATGTATTACATTCAAAGGAGACCCTTTTTTGTGTCTGTGTGGTGTTTCAAAAAAGTCAGGTACCGGGAGTAAATACTATCTGCGCGATTGTTCAACGAGCTCAGCGACTGTAAGCTATACGGACTAGTGTTTTGTGGTTATCGTTGCTTCATAATAATAGGTACTTTGTAAAAACTTGATTTAAAAGAGTGTCCGTGGAGTTTCTTGCTCGTTCTTCTTCATAGAGCTACCTACCCTACGTTTTGGAACGAGCTTCAATTTTCTGACTAACTGACTCATTGACAATTCAAAAATGCCTGTAAATGGTTTAATTGAAATAAATGCTTTGACTTTGACTATAAAGTTTTTGGCTTATAAATGACATTTGACATTTATACTTTTTTTAGTTTCCATCAAAAGAGTGCCTGTTCGCGAATGTACGAACGGACTGACGGGGGAAATCAGTCTGTATAATAGTTTCAGGAAACGATTAAAAACTCAGTCAATATGTAGATATTCCTGGGACTCTAATAAATAAAAACATAGTTACCCATGTGCGAGACATCAGCGGGGAACATGATGTCCTCTCTCCGTAGATCGTCATCGCTTTCGCCGTAGTCATCAAAGGGCGGTCGCTTGCGCAGGTCGTCCATGGAACCATTAGACAACGCGCCCACAGTCACCACACTGCCAGCGCCCGCGCCGGGCATGGGTGAAGATGTGTAGAAATTGTCGCCGCACATCTACATGATATTCGATTTTTTTATTACTTTAATCACGGACTAGAAAAAAAAGGACACCGCGCCACGCATATCGAAAGTGAATATTAAAATTATACGTCGATTAAGGAATAAATTTTCAACAGTTCTGAGGTTACATCAGCCAACAGAGCCTAATAAATGTTACCAATATCTTTATAGCCTTGGATTCCAAAACCAACGAGGCGAAAGCAACTGGAAGCACCGCGGCCGGTGAACATGGTACCCCAATAAATTGTATTATCTAGTAGTCTGACCAGTACAAAAAGGTCGTTAATTCAAATTCATTTATTTGTCCGAATATGGTACGTTAAATGGTCTTAAATTTAATAAAGGGTCTCATCGCATTCTGCCACGTGAGCCGCGCAAATACTAGGTAAGTACATAATTTATAAAATTATTACAAGACCAAAAAAAAATAATTTGGAAAGGGCGACTGCAGCAGTCTAACGTCTGTCAGTTTACCGCACCCTATAAATATGCAATACCTAAGGCCTAGTAAATGTGTTGAGATTCTAGAAACCAAGTTGAAATGTCTCATCATCATGCCAACCTTTAAACGCCCACTGCTGGGCATAGGTCTACCCCAAGGGGGCTGCAGTCGTAGTCGTCATGCTTGGCCGATGCATGTTGGCGATCGCAGTAGGTGTTATGGTACTCAGAAGGACGCAGCTGCCCATCCTCTGGTCAATATCCCTCTGTCTCCTTCTACGACACCCACGGGCAGAAATAGGGCAGAAATGTCTCATGTGCTTATAATTACACCAGCACAGCATACCCTTCAAAGTGGAACACAGGTATGCTGGATTGCGGCAGAAAATTATTTAAAAAGGTAAACATTTTTTTTTTCTCTTTGTAGGTGTTACATGCTCACCTGAGTAGGCACGTGATGTATCCGCAAGGCAGGGTGCAGTGAGGACGAGGAGTGCGTACCAGCATCCTCTAGCTCATCTGCCCACGGCGGCTGCAGCAGCCTTATATCGGCCCGCTTCACTTCCACCATCTCTTTGCAGAGATCACCGTCTGATACCTGGATTGCATTATTATATTTGAAAAAACGGTAACTAGGTAAGTACTTCATGGTGTCCGTTGTATTAATTGAGTTTTTAAACCACTGAATATTAGTTAAGTCTTTACTGAACCTGACAATGTCTATAACCGACCAGCATTCTCTAACAAATGCCTGCTGCTACACTGTTCCGGTATTTATTCATTTTGAAACGAATCCTTTAACTTGATGTAAACATTTAAACAGTTGATAATAAATCATTTCTGATTGGCTAAAATCGATACAATCTTTTATGTGTTGGCGATAAAAAAGGGGGAATAACATTAGTACTTAGGTATAAAATATAGGTGTCAAATGACACTTAACAAAGTCAAAATTAAATGTTAACTAAACGTTCTTCCAAATAATACTATTTTTTATTCTGGATCATTATCGTCATCATCATCATCAGCCGGAAGACGTCCACTGTTGAACAAGGGCCTCCCCCATATTTTGCCATAATCCCCACGCTTGGCAGGCGTCGTGGGGATCGCAGTGAAGTTGTTGAGTACATAGAAGTCGCTGCTGGCCGACTGCTACCGTTCTGCACGCGTAGCATGACCACCCTATGTCTACGGAAGAATAGACGTACTGACAGCAAGAATAGACAAGTCAGTACAGTTTGTCTATTCTTCCTGTCAGTATGTCTATTCTTCCGTAGACATAGCGTGGTCATGCTACGCGTGCTGGATCATCCCTCTTTTAAATCTCCGTAAACAATTTTGAAGTCTCTTTCAACTTTTTTGACGAATATACGCTTTGAATATTATAACTAAACTTTAAATATCCTTTTGACCCCAATGCTATTGCATGCACCCACAGCACTGAGTTTTGCGTGCTTTTCAATGTTAAACATTAATTTTTCACATAAAAAATAAAAGTCGTTTCACAGCAATATAATCTTTGCTCAATGTTACTAAGTTTGATACATAGCCGCTAACTACGCATACTGGGTAGTACCTATCTATGAAGTGTCTTACGTATGTTACGCCTAGGTATGTCTAACTCCAACTTTAAAGATATTCTTTTCGGAATTTTGTAAACTACATACTATATATACACTTTGTTAAAACACGAACCTTACATCTAATTGTAGATATTAAAAGGCCGATTTACTAATATTCATATTTGTACAGAAAAAAAAAGGTTGTGCACCTACTTATTATTTAACATGAAAACATTATATTCAACTAAGCAGTAAATAACTACGCCAAAAGGCAATAATTATAACTTTCAAGATAAGCAATGATATTAGTTTTTTTTTTTTTGCGATCAACAGCCCGAAAACGCTGGAAGGCGTTCAACCGAAACATCCTAGATATCCGATAGCAGACAATTAAGGTAAAAAGTTATACGCGATAGTGTTCTTGGATATTTAATCAATTACAAATACAAGTGATCTAAACAAATAAGAGGCTACTTAACCGTCTTCTCGTGACATTAGAATCAGACGCAGCAGCATTGTTCCATGACATAATTAATAATCACATACAAATCCCAGTGTGTCAATTAAACCACTATCATCGGGGAAGCCCATTTTCAGCCACAATCTATTTACAGAATACTACAGTAATATACCGTTAAATTCTCACCTTTACTCGTATTCTTATAGGAGAATTAAGCACTTCGTACACGAGACCTTCGACGAAAACATTTTGCACATTCTCCCGGCTAGGGTCCGTAGTCCTCACAACACATAGCGAGCCCATGTGCAGATGGCTCATTTGGGGACTCGCATCACTGATCACATCGTTTTTATTCACACCGAACACGTCACTGTACTCGATCGGGTCACTTTCGAGCCCGTCTAGTTCAACAATTACTTTACAACCCTCAGCTTGTCGGATCACTCCCGGTACGTATAAACCGCGTTGTTTTGCCAACACTCTGTGGTCCCGCCATTCTGATAAGTCGATGTTGGGGTATGAGATGTAAGACTTCAGTTCTGAGGGCGGGGAAGAGTGCTGGATTATAGGAGAAGGCTGCAGCACCGATGGTTGATACTGCGGCTGATATTCCACAGGAAGTGGAGCATTCACTGTGTTGTTGTTCACACAGTTCATTTCTTCAAGCACGGAGGGGTCGAATTTCCGTTTCTTGGGCAAGTTTCGCACGGGTGCCTGAGTAGGTGTTTGTTGGGCAGCTGGCTGCGCATTGCCGCTGCTAGCGTTGCCTAAGTTCGTGGGATTAGCCATAGTTATGTTGGGAGTAGGACGTGTCGACGACTGAGACAGGCTCACTGTGCCCACACTGCTTATCACTGAAGCAGGTATCTGTAACAAAAAACCCAAATTAAAATACACAACACATGTGTATAAATATGAATTAGCTGATGCACTTTTCCTTATTGACATTAAAATGTGTAGCGAAACAACGTGTTGACTGGTGTAACATTATTTTAACTTTTAACAGGCTCCGGATAATAAACAGGAAGAAACCTCACAATGGCGCAAAAAAAAAAAAATTGCGAGTAAATACAGAATAATATAATAAAAGGCAGCAATCGTACTGCACGAATATGGCATGTGGTCAACTAAGTATTTAATCAAATGCAGATAAATAAATGCTTATTTTAATTAAGGATGGAAATACCTACAATACTAACTTAATTAATAAGTAGAGACGTCATTGCACACTAGTTACATAATGCTCATTAATAAATAAATAAACAAAACTACGCATTGATATATCACTCCCATTCATACTAAACTGAGGAACGCCATAAAATCAATGGCGAGCGATAACTTTAATGGAATTCGTCATGTGCCGAGTAATTCATAAGATATTCCTCTATGGGTAATACGAAATATTATAAGGTAATTTGTATAAAATATCTAATTGGAACAATGAATAGTAGTATTAAATTAGTTCTATTAATACAGCACACGGCATTGACTTCCACTGTATGTATTTACAACACAGACAATGAAAATAATGTTACTTACTAAAATTAGTTTAGATTTTTGCAAAGTCAAAATATACCAAGAAGTTTTTGAAGCCTGATCTGCCAGTTCGCTTTACTGATTTAAAAAACGGTGACCATACATTAAAATAAAAACCGACGTACATAGAACCTATATACTCCTTTTTCGAAGCCGGTTAAAAAATAAAAGTGGAAACCCTTTCCACTTGAGTAAACCTTTTATCCGAAATATTATAAAATAATGAGCACACAAATTGGGAAGACAATACACAGTTCCTGGTCAAAAACACGTGACGAGTCCCACTCCAACATAGGTATTAAAAACAAAGATTGTTTAAACTTCTAAATTAAATAATAGAACGCGAATTAACAGTGTATGTAATTAATACATAAAATATAAAGATGCAACAAAGAGAAACCTATTATTTATTAACGATACCACTTTGTTTGTGAGTTCAACACTCAATAGTAGCTCATGAGTCGTTAGATTAAATAAATTATGGGTTTTAGATCATAACTTAAAAAAAAACTCAACACTTAAGTAGGTTGTAATCTAGCATGTTAATCTGTGTTTTAATGTTGTTTTTTGTTATTTATTATCAGCAAACATTTTACTAGATTTTTTACTCTATGGTGTCAGTTATTCCCAGCTCTTAACACCAGGGAGTGATGCTGGATGGGAGTTTTCGAATCAACGTTTAAAAAGTGCTGATCCAAAATTTTAAATTTGAATATTATCTCTGGTGGCCTTACCTGATCATCAATGTCTGCGTAAGGGTTGTGTGATCGTACGTACGGGTGAGCGGTGGCGGAGGCCTGCGAATGCGGGGCGCCGCCCGCGTGAGCTCGCTGCATCACCGCCTCCCGCTACCACCGGTCACTCATCGCGCGCGTAACGCATGCCTGTTGAAAAAAAACAAAAGTTCAGTGTTATTGTACGATAAGACAATGATTCACCAATCACACTGTCTGTAACATTCATCGGTTCATTCGAGGAAGTAGCATGATTGAAGAAACATAATATCTCATCAATGTATGCTGAAATATTTGACAATGGTAGTAAATATTTCTGGTTTTACGCATTGAATATAATGTGTAAGCTGTATTTGTCAATAGGTAGATTATTTCGATGAATGTAATGGAGGAATATCACTTCAAATCTTTACTCCCTTTTAAGCGTATTTTTGCACAACGATTGCTTGTGTCTACTGTCAACTAAAAAACAGTAGGCCAGTGGCTCAGCCGGTAGCAAACAAAATTCATTGTTAATTTTTACAAGTAGTTTTAAATGTATTTTTATTTAATATTATGTGTTAGATTCTAAAGTCTTCAAAGTCTGGATATCATATCTAGGTACCAGATAATCTGCTACGTAATCTATCTTGTCATTGATTATACAAGGAAATAATTCATTTATACGTTACACAAAAACACCAACATCGAATTTTTAGCCATAGTGAATACTGCAACAGTATTAAGGGGCAGAACTAAAAAAATGCAATAGGTATGCCATCGTCCAAATAAACTTTGGATAAAACTATAACGTTCGGAGGCTGACCTACATTGCTGCATATTAGTCTGTTGATCTATTTAAAACTGAACGAAACAGGCATTGTATTTATGCTACGTGTAAGATCAGTATCATTATGGTAAGAGGCCAGGAATGTAGTGCACACATTGCAAGATATTCATTACTCATCAGATCAAGAAAGAAAGAAATGGAAACCAATTTTAATGGAGACAAGATTGGGCGACGCAATTCCAAAGATACATTTAACAATGGCTACTTAGAACACATAAATCAGACTGTGCTTAATTTTAATGGAATACTCGAATTTTAGTCCAGATTCAGGTAATTTATTCTACCTGACTAGCAGTCCATTCGGGTAGAAACTTTTGTATGTTAATGAGGATAGCTTTTATAGTAGAGGAAGACAAAGTAACAATAGATGAGTTACATTAGACAGCAATGTAATAGACTAGTTAGTTAGTTAAGACTCAATATATTTGAGATCTTGTATGTCCTTTATAAGTAAGTAAGAGGATGATAAATGATCCAATCTTACTATCCTATACACTACTATAAACCGCGAATGTTTGTGAGGATGGATAAATAGATAGATAATTTTTTGACCGCCATGGCGCCACAGTCATGTAAAGATGACAAACCAAAATGTGCCCAGCACGCCACGGTCACGCACGACTCCATGACAGACGAATTACTATTCTATAGAATAACGTATAGAATCGTAATTCTGTAGAGCAGTAATTCATAGCTTGGCACCGAGGCCACGTTTTTGCTTTTTTTTTTAAAGCTTAAACGGCTTAACGGTATTAGCTGAAATTTGGCCCACATTGATCCAGCTTAACACAGCAACTTTGATTCCGCTTTTTTGTTAACATGGGATAGTCTAGGACTATAGCTTATTACTGAAGACTGCGCAGACGAAGTCACGGACAGAAGCTAGTCACTTACAAAACAGTTAACAACAACACCGCGCAAGAAAAACGTCAAACACAGCCACGTGCTTATCACACATGTCTAATAATAAGTTTCATTTGCAGCTGACAATTAATTAGCGAGGATAATAAAATTATCGTACCGTCCAAGCACAAAGGTGCCCAAAGCAAAAATATAGAGTTAGAGGAGAAACGAAAGATCACCCTTTAATTAAATTATACGCACTTTAATAACAAACAATAGAACCTCACCTATTCGTCGTAGAGTCATTTAAAAACAGCTGACATTAAACAGCCTTTTTACACCATAATGATATCACATTATACAGAGTGTGGCACCGCATGACGTGATACCTGTTGTATTATTTAATGTATGCATTGCGCGTCTGTAGTGGTCAGCTCTGCACTGCACAGTGAACACTAGTGTATCTCGATATCTAGGGTTGTTGCTGTCCTGGTTTCACGGAACTTGTCCTACTTTTGGAGATATCCGGTACCTGTCTGCGCGGATATCAGAAACAGTTCTGGATTAGTTTATACAGTTGCTGTTTATTGTATTCGCTAATAAAGCTCATTATGATTCTACGAATAGTATAATAGGCTATAATATACTCGTAATGTACACTCATTGTCAGTGAAAACAAACAAGTGGCCTTTATTGCTGTAGTTTGCTATCTGGCATGGCAACCCTAATGATCAAATCAGTGTGACCTTATTGAAGCTTGATACGTGAACGTAAAAAGCCCAAGATACGAGTTTATACACATGACAACAATATTAATATCATGAGAAACGCTTTTAGACGAAAATACACTTTGTCACATTAACAATAGAGAGGGTTACAGAGCGCACGATTTCGACAAACTGAATCACAGTAAGTGACTCATAAAACCTGCCACTCCGTGTGTTTAAGCTAGTCGGAATGAAGTGCCTCTCTCATGATGAGATTACGATTGTAATTTAGTTTCGCGTTTCGACCGGCTCCGTCCTAATTTTGCAAGCATCCCAGTTTTCCAGGTGGTTTTATTTTTAATCTAATTCCTAAAGTGGAACCTGTTAAAGGCACGCCCGCCCGACAGTTCGAATTGGACAGCGAAATGGTTTTAAAAGCGAAGCTATAAATATAGAAAATACAAAGATAATGCATCTACTGCAACGTGGACTTTTCGCATTTTATATTAAATCTCAACTGATCTCAAACAAAGGAAATTTGGCTCCATTTTGGAGTAAGTTGTACTAATGCAGTTCCTTGATATTTGGTGAAGTCATGGTGTAATCACGGGGTCAGTCAAGACCCTACGAACCCAACTCCGGTATGACCTGCTGGTTGAGTAAAGGTTGTAATCTCACTAAGTGGAAGCAGTTAGTAGAGTAAGCTAACATTGTAGTAGAAGGGAAACCCTTGAAAAACAATGTAGGGAGGAAAGGTCAGAGTAATAAAACAAAACTAAGATGCAAGCGCGGAATATCTGAGTCTAAGCGTTATTTTGCGACGTTTCGCTATGATATAAATCTAGAAAATAGGTACATGTAGGTAGATACTTTATTGACCAATGACAATCTCTAACCTTTGTTATCTGAATAGTAGTAATGTTCAGGCTATTATCCATAGAGGACATTATTTTAATGTGCGTATAGGTACAGGTACCTACACTTGCGCAAAATCAATTAGTCATAATTAGTAAGTAATTAAAGTTTCGTCTAATTATTACTTCCAGACCAAGTTCCAACTAGATACCTACGTCAATCCATGATAGTGCCTACAAAAAAACTTGTCATAATCATAATGGCTATTTGAGACAAAAAATAATGGAAAACCGGTGATGAGTAATAGAATCAAACGATGATAAAATACGTATCACAGTATACGTATGTACCTACCTACCTACCTACCAACCGAGCGGCAGTAATGCTTTATTACACCTAGAAGCATCATGCAGTGATAAAACTATTTATACACTAGTATTTTTAATTGATGTGAACAGTTTTTTTTTTACTTTTTCCGTCAAATGCATTCGCAGCACTTCGCTATTTAAAGTTAACTTTAAAATAGATTCAACTCGGATTCTCGGATCAATAACCCGGGCCTAAGAGGTCTCTCTTTTGTTTAATTTTTATACGCGGAACCAACTGAACGTATCACAATTCTCATCTTCTAACTTTACCTATCATCAGCCGGAATACGTCCACTGTTGGAAGGGAGGGAGGGGGGACGGGGTGGTTGCCATAATCCCCACTCAAGGCAGGCGTCTTGGGGATCTCAGTGAGGTTGTTAAGTAAGTACGCGGAAGCCGCTGCTGCCTGACTTCCGGATTTTGCCATCCCCATCCCATCTAACTTACACAGATCAAACATTTTGCTCGCGTTAACTGCATTATGTAGGTAATATACCTACCTACCTAAATGATCGGTGGAGATTCATGGAGATTTGAATAAATAAACGGATCATACATCTGAGACCAGGGAAAACCCGAACGAAAAAAACGCGGCATTTAGGTATGCCGCACTCGTTTCTTCGTATAGCTGGTACCTAGGTACCTAGTAAGTTGACGATGACGAATTCAATTTTTTCTAAAAGCGGTACGGTAACAAAAAGAAGGAACGTCTCTCGTTTTCAACCGACTTCAAAAAGAAAGAGGTTCTGAATTCGTCTGTAGGTATGTTTTTCTTTTCTTTTGTATTTTTGTTACCTACGCGATTAATTTCTCCGTCAAATGTGAAGCGATTTTGAAAATTCTTATTAAATGGATAGGGTGTGCTTCAGGGATGGTTCCATATAAATTTTAACGAAATTGATTCAGCACTTTAAAAAAAAATCTGCAGAATGCAAAAATTATACCTACATAGATGATGTTTTAAGCTCAGATTGGTCTGAAGTTTTAAGTTTCTCCAACCTTGTACTTTCAATCTCTGTTTTGACTGTGTTGCCGTTTAATGGATTTGGATGATAAGGAGGTAGGTACCTACCTACTAAAAAGCGAAAAATAAAAAGCTTTTTTACAAAAAAGACAACCGCCTTGAAAATCTAAAAAGTGATAAGTATATAGGTAGGTACCTAGGTAACTTTAGCACAGAACACGCATGACTTTAGATTCAGAAGTCGGTGACTTTGTTCTGTTTGTTGTTTTGTATTGCCACCGACTTCCGAAACTTTCAACGGTTGTCTTTTTTGTAAAAAAGCTTTTACAGGAAAAGCGAAGATGGGAGAGATGGGGGACACGATAGCGCGCGTTGTGCAGTACTAATGCTTAGGTATAAATATTATGTACCTATATTTAGATATTCATAGAAACGAGAGCAGTAACAGCTCGATGGACCGCTCCCGCTGCGCTATAGCCTATCTCGGACAAAGTTTGACTAGCCTGCTGATTTCCGTCCAAATTTGCTGCATTACCTCCGTCAATTATTTTATTAGACCGCTTGTGGTTCTCGTGGACTATTATATCCCACCAAAAACATTTTCATGTAAAATGTGTTGCTAAGACGAGACCTAATGGCTCGCACTGTCAAAAAGTTATCAGATCTCTACCTATAATCTCTACTCGTCAAGCCCTAATTTCACAAACTTTACACCTTAAGAGCGCCCAACCCGTCATAAATTTCCCATACAAACGCTCGTACGCGATTACGTCGTTACAACAAATTATTTTCCAAATATTTTTAACACACAGGTATCTTGTGGTTTAAATCTAGGTATGTATGAAGCCAAAATTATACTTTTTTGAGAAACAAATTCAGTAAACACGTCCGAAAATCAGCTTTTTTGCACAATTTTATCTGAACTTTGGCCGGTCATAATGCACTCATTCAATGAAAAAGTAAAAAAAAACAGCTAAGAAACCTTGCACATGTAATGGAGATTCTAAATTACAAACATTTTTACCAAAAACTACTATAAGGCTTTTTCAAAAACACCTATGTCCTGGAACAAGTTTTGTGAAAATTCCGCGCGCCAATTTTCCTCTGATGTTATCGCGTTCTCACTCACTCGTTTGTTTTCGAGCTTTGCGTTGGTTGAAACAAAAAATGTTTCAATCACGCTCGCGTTGAAGTTCGTTCGATGGGGATGGGCGCTCTTAATCAAAATATGTGGCTGCGTCTCGGTGACGTCCAAGATAAACTTAGAAATTACATATGAAAATGTCATATTAATTGTACTTGCTCGTGCCTAGTTGCGAACACACAACCTCGTGGCTGAAAACCGTGCGCCTTAACCACAGGACCATCACGAAATTTGCCAAAAATGATTGCAAAATAAAAATATAGAGTTGCGTTATCGATATTATCCTTACTGTTCGAAGGCTCTTCGAGGGTGTTTACTATGGTTACTGCCGCCGTCCCACGTTAAATTAAACAAGGGTAAATCGGTTTGCTTACGGAGTACACAAATATATCGTGTGTAGGCGGAGTGTAGTAAAGTCAACGAAAACAAGCAAATTAATTACGGAATTATCAGACATCGCGTGACCTTATACAGAATTATTTATGAGATAAACGAAAAAAAAATTTAAGAAATGAGAAGCTAAGATCGCATTTCCTGGCAATATGCATTAAATTGTCTTACGTGTTAATAACAAAATATGGTGTAACATCAATGTAGGTACCTACATAGGTAAGTAAATTAAGTGTGTATATTCCGATTGATTGTGGTAGATACTTACTTACTAATAGGTAGGTAGTACTGTAGATAGATAATTAAAGTTTTTACTAAATGTTGCACTTCTATCATCATCTTTGTCCCATGTCAGTTGGTCGCAATCCGAACATTAACTTAACATACCTACGCCACAATTCAAATTAGTATCGTCGAGAACAACACGAATTTGCTTTCGATATCTTTATTTTTTTTTATCACAGTAACATCTATCATACTTCGGCTTATAATAAGAAGTAACCGCGCCTTCTAAGCCTGAGGTACAGTCAAAACCACTAATACGCTGACGTTACGCCCGCGCCGTCACACCATCGCGGTGTGACACACACTAGTACAACACAATGGTCGGTTTGTGTGCATCAGAAAAAGAAATACGCACGAAACAAGCACGAATCACTGAATTTGATCGGCAAACGACAGCGCGCGATGTTTTACAGGGCTTCTTAAAATAATTGTCTAAAATAAATGAGTTCGTATAACGGACTAAAAAATATTTTGTATATTAAGCATAATCTTTATTTTCATAAAATAAATATATCAGTTATGTTTTTATTCAAATACTGGTGAAAAAAAATTGACAAAGTGAACCGATTTTGTACTTTTTCAACATGGTTTTTTAATACATAATAGTAATATTTTTGGTAATTTTGGCTCTGTGTCTGACTTTAAGACTGTATATCCTGATGAAAAAACGCATAAAACATAATATTTTGGCGCACAGTAATGGTTGTATTCGTCCTGAAATTTAACTCTGACGTCTATTTTCGTAAAACGCTACGAAAGGATTGTCATCGCTTTAAAAAACCATAATTAAAAATTATACTTTTACTCTGTAGCTGTCTAAATCAAGACTTAATCTTTCTTAAAACTATAATTGTCATTATATAATCTGCTCACATCATTACGATATTGCTCTGGGCAAAACGCAAAAACGTGAAGTTTTCGTCACGAATCGAATACACGCTCTTAAGTAAAAACGAGCTTACGATCCAAAGGCAGCTTTTTGTCCCAAGCAGGTTAATAAAAATCATTTAAAGATTTTTTTAAGCTAGTAAACATGGGTTTAATAGGTAGCAAGTTCCAAAAAGCAATTTATATTTGTATCCCAAACCATATTTAGCTATCATAAACATGTTTCCAATATTGTAATACTTTGTAATTAATTTAACTCAATTTTATAATTAATATCAACTCTACATCAAAACCTCTTCATAAGTTTATTTATAAATTATAACAATAATATTAAATTTTGAGAAAATAAGTTTGATAAATATATTAAAAATGACTACCCGCACAATCAGTGAAAGAATACAAAAGTAATCAGCCTGTTTAGTGGCGCTCGAATTCGAGGCTGGCCGACATTACCATCTTTAATATTTCTAAAGTCGGCCTGTTTTCAGTGAACCTCATTTCTCGAGATTCAACTAATATCACCCCGGCCAGTATTTGGCGAATAAACGTAAAATAGGTTTATTTACCAGATAAGCTTTGCAAATTCTCCTATTATGCCAAAGGAATTGATATTGCAGTTTATAAAACAGACTACATTTACTTTAAGTCGGCCCCGGCCGAGAATCCGGTTTTAAACCGAAACTGGTATTCTAATGGCGGCCCCCTATTTTTCCCTTAAACCAATACGCAAAACATTAAAAAAAATATCTCAAAATATAATAAAACTAACTTATTATTGATAACAAAGCTTAAAACAAGAAAAAAGAATGTCTTATCGTTGTAATACAAATCCCCGAAGCGTGGGTATTCACAGCAAGTTAGCTACTTTTTCTACGAATTTGACTCTTCAACGTCGGCATCGCTACGGACGCTCAGTGTGCAAAGAACGAGTGACGAAATCGAATAGCAACGGTTCGTACGTATAGAATATGAACTAAGGATGCAATTCGAGTGGCAAAATTGCCACTTAATTACCTTGTAAATGAATGCAAGTTAAAAATGTGCAGACGGCCGAAGATTGGGGGGTGGCAGTCGTTTGGCGTATTTACCCTACATTAAATAATAAGAAATGATACACTAACGGCAACTCAGATTAGAATAGACTTGATAAGAATAATTAATAAAACATCAATGAAACAGTTATGTATTAGCTCCCACGGCCCATATGTATGAAGAAGAAAACAACATAAATACATCTTAGTTCTTTGAATCTGTTTCAGTGTAGGTATGCTATGCAGTGAGCTAAGCAATTGTTTAGAATTACAGTAATTGCAGACTGCTATCGCGAAACATTATTCCTATGAAAGGTTGTAATTTTATACCAGTGTAATTTTTATTACCTACTGTTACTGCACATCATGTAATGTAAAAGGCACAACAATTATTTTAACAATCTTGCTCTCGATATCCGTTTAACAATATTCATTCTTTCAATGGACTTCAAATACAATGGACCAGAAACATAATTATATCTAAAGTTGTAATGGCCTTATTTTAGCTGCACCTACCTACCTATCTAAGTACATTATTGGACAAGTTCAAACATGTTTGAAGGCCCCAAGCCACAGTGGCCTTGGTCAACGGTTCTCAATATTATGTAGGCTCAGATAACACCTAAGATTATGTATGTGTAAGTATATATTTGTATACAAATATAGCTGCACTATGTGAGTCACACCACACACAATTTTATCTATGTGTCACTTTTATTCTTCCACCTCTGAAATTATAATATAGTACAGGTAACTAGCTTCTGTCCGTGTCTTTGGCGGCATGGGCTTCCTTTTTAATAATTCCATGGGAACTCAAAACCAAGATAATAATTATCCTATTATTTATTCCAAACTTCGGCTAATTCTGTTAATTCTGATTGTAAAATGAACATTTTACACCTGAAGTGTAAAAGCTAACAAACATACATCCAGTCATACTCACAAATTATTTACATTTAAAATAATAATAAGAAGGATGTGCCACATCTACTACAACCAGCAGTATAGGTAGTACATAGTAATCTATGTTTTTCTTTGTTTAAAAAAAGTAACAATACCTATAGATATAAGATTTCTGACACCTTTAGATAAAAGCATTGCTAGATTTACTCTATATAATTCTAAAGCATTTTTTAGTTTGGGAAATTGTATACTATTCAACATTTTTTTCCCAGCCTGCTACTATCAAAAATTAAGCAAGTATTAGTAAAATGATATTATTTAAAATACCCAAATACATAGCCCAAAATGGATAAATTTACAATATCTATGTAGTACACAGATTACAAGATGTAAATAACCACTATGAATAGGTAATCTAAGTAAATTATAAATTCTATTAAATACTAGTCTACAACAGAGATTGCATTAGAAAAAATAGAAAAATGTCATCAGTAGAATATTAATTTCATGCTGTAAAATTAGTAAAAACCAATAAAAGGAAGATTTTATTATTCAGAACAAAACACATCAACATAGCACAAAAGGAACCTAATTATTGTTAAAGGGCTATTTTAATAATAATGAACATCTTTCTTATTAGCTTTTAAAAATGTTCATATTGATAATTCAATTTTCCTGCCTTTTTCTAATCACCTGTGCAGTTAAATACAAATAAAAATATGCCATCACAATCTGGTACTATTTTTGTTATTGTGTCATGCAATTTTTATCTGCAAAGGTGGAAATATTATTGTTTTGTTGCTGGCTGTTTATATAGCAAATACACTATCCAGTGATAGCAGTTTTATTAAAACAACATTAAGATATTTAAAAGTTGGATACATTGTGTACCCACTGACATGTTGAGTAGTCAAAAAAAAGAAAACAATTTTAGTGCATGAACTATTCTGTGTGAACTCACAAGTCACAGTGTCGAGTTGTAGCCGAATGATTAGTACCGGTATCCGTGGCCGTGCACGATTAATAAAAACATTTGGTGGTGCAAGGCAGCCACTGCACTGCTGGACTGTAATCAGCTGATAAGGACGATGTAAACGAGCACACTACGTACCTACATAGGCGTTCTGCACACAATCGGCGCATGCTTACAGATTTACTGAAATCAATTAGCCCAACGAAACGTAGGTATAGGTATTTGACGCGTACCTAGCTCGACAGTCGCAGCCACTGTCGGCGCGTGTTCTTCGCTATGACTTATGAGACCTGCCACCACCACGGCTGCGCCACACGATGCACAAAATCGAATGCCATTACTTATTCACTGTTGCATGTTTATTGTCATGTGCGCCCTCCACGCGCAGACATTTTATTAAATTACCTTTCTCGGTAATAATGGATAAGCAATACTCACCGTCGCTTTCCATTGTCCACAACGCGACGCACAGTGTAAACAACCAAACCACATAATAAAACAAAATGGAAGTCCGACTCGCCCGCAACGAGATGAGAAATTTTATGAGCGCTCTCGAGTTGTAAAACGTCGTTACTATCCTATCGTAGTATTTTAGCAGCCCCCCTCCAATTTATTATCTGCCGTCACCAGATTAGATGGTTCACGATCACAAAGCAATTTATGTGCAATTGTTCACCGAATACACTTTTAACAATAAAAGAATAGTCAAATGTCGATTTACACTAAAATTAATGTCCACTTGAAAATAATAATCATTGAAGCGTTTGACGTTCCAAGACACAACACCCACATCAAAAAATTCTACATGGCGACTGGCCTGGCCCAGCTTTCAATAATTTCCACTCGAACATATTCCCATTTCGCTCGTTCACCATTCATTTAATTATTTCTCAATACGAGTAACAGAGATAGCGATATATAAATATTTCCTATGTATGAATAGAATCGGTGTTGTGAAGTGTCCCTCTCCCCGGCGATGGCCGAGCCGAGTTGAATGGACCCGAGAAGCGTTCAACCATTGGATCGATGACGGTCACGTGACAAAATATGTAGCGCTGTAGCTAGCGCGCGAATATTTGAAATAACTCACTCCCCAACCCTTGGTCGTCATTTTACGGTTTGGCTACGTGGTAATGCCGATATTTACGATCATTATTTATGTGTGAGATGGTAACTAATGAGTTGTTAAAACTAATTTATGTTTTACATATCTGATCCATGGTTAAATAAAATATAAACTGCAGAGAAATATAATATGTCATATTTATAGGAAAACTGTGTACAATTTACACTCTGTCGCTGTTAGCATTTTATTCCGTTATTCAGCGTTATTCCTTTTGTTTTGCAGTTACATTTTTGCCAATTAGTTGTTAAGTTAAAAGAGAGAAGATAACACTTATTTTATTATTTAAATATTTACGCCTTATTGCGTTCAGACCAGTTCGGATATTTTTTCAGGAAGTTAGTATTAACACCAAAGATCTTGCAGATGCCAAGCTGCTCAGCTACATGATGTTTTGCCATTATTATTTCAATAATAAGTCGGTATGAACTGATATAGAAGACGAGTTTATGGTAAATGAGGCAGGGAATTAGGAAAAAGATTTACCAACCAACGATTCTGAATAAAATTTTAGAAGTGCAAAATATTAGGTACACACCTTCAGCCAATGAGTTACTACTACTACGTAAGTAATATAGTTCAATGCCTTCAGCATATTTTTAATTGCATTGCAAATATTGTGCACCTATAAAATTACTTTTAAGCCTATATTAAGGTAATGTAGTAAAACGAGTGTAAAATAAAATAACAAGACTGGTTAAGAGGATTGTGAGGTGCCGATACGCGGCGCGAGTTGCTGTTTCCAAAAATGCTATCTGCTTCATATCGCTCGCTCTGCTTAGGGAAGCACGATCAGCTCAATCGCAAGATACGGGTCATATTGTTTGTATTGTTCACCTGGCCATCCGGAGAGAGTTGCAAGGAGGCAATTACCTACATTTCCTGCTTGAAATATGGTTTTGGGCGATAACGTTTTCCCCCCCCGAAATCTTCACGAAATGAGACAATGTTGGTATCATTAGATTTGTACTGTTTTTAGGTAATTCAGTATAATAGGTGTAAGTATAATAGTTTAAAAAAAAAAAAAAGTTCGCTTGAGGATGTTTTTAAGCCAAAAATGTTGATGTTTTGATAATAGTTACTTCTATCGTACGCAACTTTTCTTTAAAATTAAAACGTACAGACTTAGTTTTTCATTATATCTAGGTACTACAAAATTTAAAAAAAATATGGAAATTGGACTAAGTTTACGGGGGGTAAAACGTTATCGCTTTTTGTTTGAAAATGTACAGTCTCACAGTCCTCTTAAAAGGCTCAGAAAGTTAGAAAAGTCCATATTTAATTATTTATCTTGGGTTCGTAGGTCATAAGGAGCATGTGCAGCGTAGTGCTGCTGCAACTATAGATTAAGCGGCGTAGCGTGGGGACCATGGCCATGGCGGCATACGAAAGGGGGCGGCGGCAAGCGGCACGATTTTTTCAATCCAGACAAAATCCATCCATATTCCGTATAATCTTACTTCTTATTTAATATTATAAATGCGAAAGTAACTCTCTCTGTTACGCTTTCATGATGAAACGGTTGAACCGATTTTGATGAAATTTGGTATGAAAATAGCTTCAACCCAGCTGGAGAAGGACATAGGCTACTTTTTATTCCGAGACTTCATCTGCATCCGCGATAACCGACATTCACGCGGACGAAGTCGCGGCTAAAAGCTAGTTGGTAATAAAATAAAAATTCACTTTAAATCGCGCCCGCAATGTTACGCGCCAAGCGAAACCGCTTTTTGTTTGTTTTTCGCTTTTTAGTGCCTAAGGACTTCTTTTCAAACAAAATACCTAAGTAAGGAACAGTAACAGAAACAAATTGAGTCATCCCTTATTTTTCCACTGTTCAAGGCGGAATATTTTCATAAAATTTATATGGGACCAACTTTGAGCGAAACACTAACCATTAAAAAAAGAATCATTGAAATCGGACTAGGTACGTAGTTAATCTGTAAACTAAAATATGAGGGGCGGCGAAAACCTGCGCTACGCCAATGGTCATACACTTTATACTAATATTTGCTGAGTCACACGTATTCTTTGGAAGAGTAGTTCACCGCGTGTTACTTCCACACAAAAACAAAAAGATTTTAATTTTCTTTTATGAGTACTTAACTCGGCTGTCAGCCATATGAGCTTGACATTGAAAAGATAGTCCAGTGCATTTGTAGTAGGATTATTACTCGTTTGCTAAAAGATCAGCAGCTTGGAGAGCAAGCTATCATAAACCCGTTTCATTGTGAAGGGGATTCAAAGTCAAAGTCAAAGCATTTATTTCAATTAAACCATTTACAGGCACTTTTGAATTGTCAACGAATCGGTCAGTTAGTCAGAAAGTTGAAGCTAGTTGCTCGTTCCAAAACGTAGGTAGGTCTCTATGGAGAAGAGCCAGAAACTCCATGGACACTCTTTTAAAATCAAGTTTTTATAAAATACTGCTTACATTATTCTTGTTGCTTCTATATGTGAAAACGATGAAGGTAATCTAGTAATAGGTTAAAAATATAAAAAATAATCAAGAAAAAAAACCATGGCAGATAAGAGTTGACCAATTTCTACTGACAGCGCCCATTCACGAACATGACGCGTGAATCAGCACCATTCAGCTCAACCATTTTGGAAGGAGCCGAATGATCCAACAATTCAAAATCAATGTGTTAGAAAAAAAAAATGTGTATGCTCCATAATGTAAAATAGCAAAATTAGTATCAAAATTTAATGCATTGTTAAGTAATAAGGCTGCTGGCTGTGTAATCATTGTTTGAATTATAATATCATTTATACTATACCAAATTAAGGTTCTTTGTTTATTTCAACAGTTCAATACCTATACTATGTTGAATGGCTCTCCAAAGTTCTACACATATTAATTAAATAGAGACTATAGCCCTGTTTTAATTCACCGAGTTGTGTGGTTCAAAAAGGTTCAATTAAAACAAACTAAAGTGTTTTTATTTGATATATTTTATTGTGTACGAAAATATATACTTATACTTAAAATTAAGTAATGACTATAAAACAAGTCTGTTACAACTGAGAATGAAATAGATAAGTGTGCTGTTTTTAGTATTTTATTAATTATAGCAAATTATAATTTATAAACTTACAATACCATCATCATAAAGAAAGGTCTTCATATTTATTACTGAAAACTCATGCATCTCAATTTAATAACTTAAAATAATGTCTTAGCAGATAGATAAGATTCCTATAGCTTACTACCAATTTTCATGTTACAGCTTTATTAATTTTTAATTCTATGCAATACTTGTTCCTGGTGATCATTGATGTTTTTTGGAATATATATGTTATTACTATTATTTTAAATTGAAGCATTTGATTAAAGATTTAGATGCCAAGGCCAAACACGGAGACAATGCAGTACATAGTTTTGTTCTCCCAGCGCACAGTGCATGAGCCGTCAGTATTGTTGTCCCAAAAACAAGAAGATGCCGTGTGTAGACCTGCTCCATTCTTTTGCATAATTGTGCATGTCACTGGAAATTATAACATATTTTGTTAAGTTTAACTACATGATAACTTTAAACTAACATTTATATTAAAGACGGTACATGATCTGGTTCAGTTAGAATGTATTTCAAACACCGGTGAACATGTAGGTAGGCATCTACTTTCAACGTCTTACCTATATACTTGTAAGGTTTTTGTAGCTTGGTCAATTGGCCCAAACAAGACTCCACAACCGCCGAAGTCCATTGATTAACTTTGTTATGCTGATAAGCAGTACCTCCAATTGAATTCTCAATAGCTTCTTTGATAATTTTACTCACATCGTCCACAATGAATTGATTCTGAAACACGTCATGTCGGTAAGAAAATATGAATCAATGTTTACTAGCCATACTTAATGAACCAGTACTGCTGCTTACTTCTTCAGCTAAATCGTTGCATTCTTTGACCTCCATGATTTAAAACGAAACGCTAAGATAAGTTTGAAGAGTTTTCTGGAATCGTTATTGTACAAAAACAACAAAATTTTTGACGCTACAGAAAGAAATCAACTCCCAAATTGACATTTATGATCTAAATGTTGGTACTTTGTACTTCCATTCCATAAGTTCTATTAAGTATTTCTGTGAAAGCTTAGCTTGAGCGTTGTCTATGACATTAGAGTAAAATTACCGTTGCCCGCCGAAAATATGTTTTGGCAACATTTATTTTTTCTCTAAAACTAAAGGCATAGCCAAAATAAAATAGGTAAGTCACTAAATAAAAATGTGCTTAATAATTTTTTACTATCGCCAGTGTATAGTCGGGTCAGTAAAGTAAAACCTGTCAAGCATACTATTTAATTTAATTTATTGCTACTGGCAATCGTTGCACATAATTGTCACTTTTTATTATCCTTTTTGTGAGGAGAACATGGATATTTTCAGTTTCTTTTAACACTAATAATGGCTTCATCTGTGCAAAACAACCGAGTATCGTCTCCAGGATATTGTGTGTGTTGTAGAACGTGCAATATGTGGTGTTGGAGAGCTTTTAAATGGCTCCCTGTAATGTTAATATTGTCCATTATAACTTGGTCTTATTATGCCTACGTTATCCAATTGTGCATTTGTTAGTATTTGAATAATTTGTAAATATGCTACAGAGTAATCATGCTTGTATTTTGCAACATTTAAACACTTAAATCCTTTTCAGTTACCATTGAGAGTACGGTCCAACAGTGTATCTATTTGGTGTTATATCATATTCTTCTGATTATGTTCTGCTGGTCTTACTGCCGGACTGTTTTTGCAGAACTCCAACCAATTCCAGAAAAGGTAGGCAGAGCTTTCTAATAATTAAAATTTCTTTCCCTAAATGGTTATCATAGATTAGTTTGGTACTGTAAGCAACCTACTTATTTATGTTATGTTAAAGTACTTTGTTATTGCAGGCAGTCATTGGTGGTAGGATGTGAGAGCCTTTAAACAAGAACTACATGTGTATATAATTATATATTCTCATTAAAAAACGTTTATACAGAAGAAATCATGTTAATTAAACCACCTGCATAATTACAGTACAAATATATTCAATATAGACTGCCATATTCATTGTAAACATATCATAAAAAGATGTCTCATGGTATTTTCTGACTCATTGTTCACAGTAAAACACATTTTTTATCAATTAAAATAGTTAATGAAGCACTATTATCTTTGACCTACATAATTAAGATGTAATGTAATCATCTAAGTACCTGCTGTTAACTTTGCACAGTGTTATATTTTCAATATCACCTTTATTTATTTGCGGTTGGCGCAGTGGCTGAGCGATCGACTGCTGCGCAGCGTGTTGCGGGTTCGATTCCCGCCCAGGGTAAACATTTGTGTGATGAGCACTTGTGTTTGCCTTGTGTCTGGGTGTTGTTTATCTATATATGTATGTATTTACAAAAAAAAAATGTATTTGTGTATGTATATCAGCTGTCTGACACCCATAGTACAGGGTCTCCCTAGTTTGGGGTCAGATGGCCGTGTGTGAAAATGTCCCCACATATTATTATTATTATTATTATTATTATTATTATTTATTTATTTATTTATTTTACTATTTATGTACACACAGTAGACAACACAGGAAAAAAAACATTATAAAATATGAGTACAAAGGTACTGCTTATTTCTTAAGAAATTTCTGCCAGCAGACCTGCAGGAGAAATGAAAAAGAAACGTAGACAATAGACTTTCTGCCATTACATAGTTTATTTATTTATTCATAACAATAAGCTGCCATAAATAAGATGCTATTATTTAAAATGTATTTGTGTATAGCTGTCTGACACCCGTAGTACAGGGTCTCCCTAGTTTGGGATCAGATGGCCGTGAATGAAATGTTCCCACATATTATTATACTTTGTTCTAGTTACCAAAGTTGAAAAGAGAAACAATTTTCATGCTTTGCCTCTTCTTGTTCTTATCCAAACTTGGTTTACTTTTTTCTATCTTATCAGCAAAGGGTGTGTGGTAATCTAAAGGTTAAAATGAGGGCATTCATGTTACAATTTACTACGGCAACCTGTAAATTTAGATAAGCAAATTACTTTATAACATTTGGTCTGGTTTATGCTGTACAACATCTCATAGAATGTTTTAAATCCAAATCTCCAGTTCCAATAATTTGAACTTGAAAAATTAGGTCCTATTTCACTGCATGAAAAGAAGCCAGGGTATGGCCAAAAGCCCCTCCAGGAGATTCCAAAAGCTTCATGTGCCTTTATTTAAAATTCATACTTTTCCAATTCTCCATAAGGCGACACTCTTGAATGCATCTTTATCTGCCCCGTGGGTCTCGTGGTCGCAAGCGCGACTGCTATGCATGTGAATCGAACCCAGGATTCGATTCCCAGGTTAGGCAAAAAGTAGTATTGTGTCTTTCCTGTAGGAATTTCTCAGTAGCAGCATGGAGTTTAGAGGTTTTATGGGACATCTCCACCACAGTATTCCCAAAGCCACCACCACCTTTGGGAATACTGTGGCGAGGTATGGACCTTGGAAAGGATGTCAAGCTATTGGTCCTGTGCCTGATCTCTACTTGGTTTTGTGCATTACCATCCCATCAAACTATGAGAGTGAGAGAAGAGGGAGTGCACCTGTGTTTGCGCACACACTTGTGTACTAATGTCGCCTGTGTCCTTGGCTAGATTGTCAGCTGTGACTGTGACCGAAATTTGGTCTGGACAAAATATTGCATTTGAAACTGGTGTATGTATCTAGTTAACTTTGATTACATGAGATTCCATTCACAACTTCAATTTAGCTAAATTCTACCAAAATGAGGCAATCCATGACAATTAAATTAATTGTCAAAGGTGTAATATTACTGTCAGTCCTTTATAATTACATTTAATGTCTGCTAATAACAGTTCAGTTTTAACCTTTTGAGCACCACATCAAAAAAGCTAAAGAATGCACTAAACTATGAATTACATATAGAAGTCCGTGGAGTGCTGGTCCATTTTGTCTTGGCATCTGTACATGACTGTGATTGTCATAAGGTTAAATAACCAAAATCATTAAATTACTTTGATAAATGAGAGAAGTTCAGATGTGGGTCAGCTTGTTTTGGAAGAACTAGAATAATTATACAACTGCTGACATTGATTCTTATTAAATTAAACATAAAATCTTAACCATATTTCCAAGGTTGTTAATATTCCTCAATTTCCTTAATGTAAACATTAATCATCAATCAATAATTTCTAATTAGAATCATTTATTTCTGTTGTAATTGAACAAACTACATGTAGGAAATATACTCTGGATATAAGCTGACGGGTTTAACTTCTAATCATCAGTTCATAGTCATACACAGTTATTACACACAATTTTATCAACGAAAACCAATTAATCCTTATCTCTTTATGGATTAGAGTACTGAGTCATGGGATTACTTGTTCATTATTACTGTTAATAACAATTGCACCTCAAAGATAGATTGTGAAAATGATTTCCCCTATAACATTGGCTTGACGACATGGGTGGCGCAGTGGCTGAGTGAATGGCTATTACGCTGCGTGTCACCGGTTCCAATCCCGCACGGAACAAATATTTGTATGGCCTACAGGTAGTTGTTCCGAGTTTGGTTTTTTGTGTATGTGAGTTTATATGTTTGTAAACGCACCCCCAATACAGGAGAAATTTCTAGTGCGGGGCACTGTCTTTAAAAAAAAATTGATTTTGCCTTTTTCCCGTTTAAGAACTAGCCAGATGTGCTTATCCAGGTAACAAGCTACCTCTTTGTAATGATCAATGCTTGAACGATTAAGTAACAAACAGGCTGATATAATTACACATAGAATACACAAATATATTTCTACCTTGTACTGTTGTCAAACTTTATTATGTTAACAGTAGTAAAACTCTACTTATTCGTAATGTCTGACTCATATTAGCGTCATGACTAGCAAGTGATATTTATTTCCTGTTAATAATTTTTATTTACAGTCATCAAAGTAGTTGGATGAGCTCTGTTATTCAAGTTCATTAATATTTATCATTCATGTTGGCTTTACTAGTTTTACTCAGTTATTGTAACTAGTATTATGCTGGCACTTCACATGGCGTATTTGTATAAATATTCGTCTCATTTGGATAATACAAAATGTACCCTATAGTTATTGTAATAAAGTCGCATTTTGTAGTATCCAAATAAGGCGAATATTTGGATGAATACGCCATGTGAAGTGCCAGCATTAGAGTCCACCTGATTGCCAATATAATGTTAATACACTTAAGGTACTTTGAATCATATCTTGCTAATATTAAATGAACTTAATTTGTATTAGTATTAATCCAAATGAATGTTGATACAAATATTATATTTTGTAAATAATATTAAAACATTCCTTTTTTGTTGCAGTTTAAATTACCTGAGGGTGAATTAGAAAAATTATTGAGCGCGGAATCAGAAGACGCGCAACGGACGATATTGGATAACTATGCCAAAGACCTCCCAATAGTGACTAGGTAATGTCATTGTAGAATTTTCAAGTCTCAGCACAGTGCCGAGAGTTTTAAATTGAATGTTATTTAGCAGTTATATTCCTGACAATCTAAGAAGTCCCATTTGACATATCATATTTGGATATGAATCAATGATTAATTCGTGTTTTTGAGTGCATTTTTTTTTTCAATATAAAGTTTAACTTGATGCTTACGAATGATACTCGTTGTTATAGTATATGGGTAACATAGTAATTAATTAGGATTATGAAATTTGTTTTTCAATTTCGAGAGAAGAAACTTCAAATGGGACTTCTTGTGTTGTCAGGAGATTACATTCATTTATGTGTTTGATCGTTATAGAAAATAGATAGTCAGAAGCCTGTAACTCTAACAACTAGTCTTACCACCCGATCCAGGTGTTGTGGAGGTTTAACATTATCATCCGCCGTTTTAGTAAAACACTGATTGATGATAATGTAATTGACATAACTGCGTCGTTTAAATGCTGGTTAAAATAATTTGATAAAGGAAACAATATTTCTATTATTCTGTTTTATTCCTTTGCTATATTATTATTTCATTCAGTTTTTTTCTCAATTCTAGAATCTCAAAAGTTTTAAAAACCGTCACTGGGTTTTTTTTTCCTATGGATACCAAAAAAGAGATATTAGAAAAGTTTGCCACTACCATACCCGTATTAACGAGGTTTGTCCCTACTTTGTTACTGTGTAGCTAGAATTGAGAAAAAAATTCATTGTGTACTAGATACGAAATTACAAAATATTTACTATACCTACTTAATATTGTATGAATAATTGTAAATGTATTTTTTCCACGAATTGTTACGTAGCAACATTTTTATCTACTAAAACAATGAGGTAATTTAGTTCTGGCATAATTATGAAAAATCTTTTTAAGTATATTCGTTTTGTATGCGTTTGCAATGAGGTGGAAACGGACGAAGGCAAAAAGTAACGTGCTAGAATCGAACGACCTAGATATTGGTTGAAAAATATCGGGTTTCTTTCCTCGTCTGGAATTGGTCTATTCCTGCACGTCCCCCGCTCTGCTTCGCCTGTTTTCGCCTCGGTAAAATCGCACCCTAATACACTAGTATTTCTATAACTTGAGCTTAATGTTCAAGATGTGACCCAGCCTGTCCCTTTGCTGCCTTCCCCCAGCGACGCCCTAAGCCGAGGCCCGTACCCCACAGAGGGACCTTTAGCGCGTAGTCACTTAGTTTATAAGTCTTCTTGCCCTGGCTGGAGGCCTTATTATTTCACTTTAAGGCATCACCGCAAAGACCAGCTAAGTAGCCGACATCCTGCGAGATGCCATTCCGAATATAACTCTTTAATGTCTTACACTAAAATAAAGAATTTGATGATTTGATGTCCGAAATGCATCTTAAAGCTTGTGGCTTTGTTATAAACTTTAAAAATACAATATCCACTTGTAGGCAAATAGCGGTCAGCGCATATCTCGCCACTACTTCTTATGCCGGCCGGCTTTGGCGATGCCGACCATCCTTTAAGACACTGTCAGCCTAATTTTCAATTAATAAATGAAAAGTCCTTTGGTATATTGCTGCTTTGTTTGACCCTAACGACTTCAGAACTTGTAAGTACAAGGGATGAATAAACCTGGTTAATCAAAACTAAACTACTTACACAAGCGGGAATAAAAAGGGGAAAATGACCCTTAGTTATTGAATTTTTTTTTTCATTCAGAAATGTTTTCTTTGGGACTGAAAAATTATATTAAAGTTACTGGTAATATGTCGGCAATCCGTTAAGGTCATGTAGGTAAAGTTATTTGCAGTCAAATGACCCCTTAAAATCCCTAGGCATTTATGTCAATCATTTTAGGTGATGAAGATGATCTCAACAAATCTATTCAATAAAATGTTTCGTTTTCCAGAACAATGTCGGGCTCCGTCCGCTACTGCAATAGATGCGTGCTAGTGAAGCCGGACCGCGCGCACCACTGCAGCATATGCGCTCGCTGCGTCCTCAAGATGGACCATCACTGTCCGTGGGTCAACAACTGCGTCTGTTTCTTCAACTACAAGTTTTTTATGCTCTTCCTCGGCTATGCTCTCTTCTATTGTCTATTCATCATGGCCACGTGTCTACCTTACTTCATTAAGTTCTGGAAGGTATATTCCTCTTTTTTTTTTATTACTTGTTTTTTGATGTTTTGATTCTTCTCGGCCAGTATTTTATTCTAACAGCCCTATTTGTGATTGGATTTTTTTGCAAATATTTTTTTCTTTTTTACTGTATCTTCACTATAAATGTTAGAATTTAGTTTGTAGATTCTACTACACTTGATAAAGAAGCAGTGGTATAAAACGCCAATATTGTTGGCATTTAAGAACATTTTAAATGTAACAAAATGACAATTTCCAGATGTATCAGGAATACAAGTATGCCCACTGCGACCGTTTGATTGAAAAAGGCTCTGTTTCTAAAATGTGCATGGATATGATTAACGTAATTGTTTAATTATTTTCACATTAATCAAGCCTGTTTACATTGGCGCGTTCAATAGGTTAATGTTGCTACATAGATTAGATTTTGTTATTATTATTATTTTGCTCAGTACAACGTCCATTGCATATCTAAGTAATAGTAAATGATATCATATTTTCACGTTGATCAACGAGTGAGTTTTTTATTACTTTTTTTTATATACAAAATTTACCAAGCTAGCATCACCTCAAAAAATTGGTCTTTTTGGTGGACCGGTTATAAGCTTTGCATGGCGAATTCATTGAAGGGACACGTGCCAATTCTTTTTTGCACGTTAATTTTTTACATTTGCACGTTAATTTCAGTCATTAGAATGTCGGTTACTTTCTGCCGTTACTATTATAGATGTAACGCTGTTTCATTTGTTAGTAATCAATGACTTACTAGTCTAGCAACGTGCAACATAGAAAATTTTCACATTTCTACATAATTAATTATGTTACATTCAGCGATAGTCGTACGAATTGTATAGTTTTAGCCACAATTAATGCATTTCACACGTAGCTAGGTGAAATCATCCGATTTACCTTGACATTTTATCTGATAAACTTTTGATAAGTATTTTATCAGGTTCAAATCAAATGTAACATGTTATAGAATCGTATACATAATATTTATACTTATGTTGTTCCACATTGTTTCAATGTTTGATACCGGTTTCGCAGTGGGATGACTTCATTTTTTATTTTTATAAATTATTTAAATACATTTAAACAGTGTGGAACATTTTAGTGTAGTTTTAAGCATCACAATCATTTGGCACTTGATATCTTTGCTAATCTAACAATTTACTGTGAATCATAATGCTATTAAATACGTATTACAATCTTCATTTATATTCTTGACGCTTAATTATGTTGTCATACTTCTTATCATACATTTTTTAAATGACAGGAACATACCGTAATCGCATACTTATTTAGTTACGATAATTTGTATGTATTGTATTGATTTCTCTTACTCATATCTTATCCAGAAAAGACGCTTTCGATTTCCTGATTTTTTAATGTAGCCCAATCTTAAGCCGAGTTTACACTCGCGGCGCGAATACCCGCAAACGACATGATCCATAAGTTTATATGGTTTTTCGGCTTCGCGTTCGCACCTCGCGTGAACGTGTATATTCACAGCGGTTCACGGGCGAGTGTGTAGCCGGCTTTACCATGGCAAGTTGTTTGAATGCACTTCATGCACCCTTCGCTTTGAAGGTTTACCAACACTACCCTTTGCAATACATTCTTGAACCCAGATACTGAGATACTCAGCACTCATGTGCTAGCAAACTTGTACTCACTTCGATAAAACGAGTCACTTCTCTTTTTATTTTGACGTGCTAGCACACACCACAGATTAGCTACACAGTATAAGCACAGCCAATACCATATAATATTTCTTTCTCCCTCGTCAACACTCGTGCAAGCTGTGTGACGCGCTTTACCGATTAATCACCGAGTGTGCTTATGTGTGCCGTGTGTGCGATGTAGTTACATTTCCGCTATACCACACAATACTTGCACACTCACAAGCCACCGTACTCTAGCCTCATTCGTAGCTGCATAGTGTGCTAGCACACTTAGTAAAAAAGAGTACTGCTCAACACTAGTATAGGGCGATGTAGTCACAGACAAATAACTTAATTTCACTCGGCACACTGTCCATGAACATTATGTAGGGACTTAGTGATTAAAAAACGGGAATTTATTCCTCTGAATAGACCGACATCGTCTTACTATAACATCCTGTATAATTTTATACGATACCACTGTGACGTCAGCGACTTGCCATGTTATTTCGAAAGGGTTCCCATTTGACAAAATCGTATTTGTGTTTAGTCAATGTTGCCAATTTAGTGATATGTTGAGTCCGTTTTCAGGGCGAGTTCGGAACGGCAGCGAGTGCGGGACGTTATCACATAGTATTTGCATTTTTTGTTGCGATGATGTTTGCTATATCTCTGGGCTCACTCTTCGGATACCATTGCTACCTCGTTACCAATAATAGGACTACTTTAGGTATGTGAATATTTCCTATATTTTTTTAAAGTATTTTTAATGTGATTGTCTATGAGTTTTGGTAAATTATTACTTATAACGTGCGTTCGAGAACAATTTTGAAAATTCCGAAATTTATTGTAAGTGACTGCAATTACGATGACCGAAAAAGTTTGATATTGTTTTTATTTTTTTTACTGATTGACTAAAGTAAAATTTGCTTTCAGATATGCTCGTTTCTTATCGCCGCGCGAACAGTCCTACAGGACAGATCATAAACAGTATGCTTAAGACTTTGGTCATGGGTAATTGCAGTCATTTCCAGTAATAGTTATATTTGGGTACACTATTAGACAGACCATTAGATTGTTATAGGTAGATTGATCGTTTATTGTAGAATCAGTAGTGTATAGTCTATTCTTATTTAATGGTAAATCAGATGTTGACAATTCTGTCAATGTCAAAAGTGAATTGGAATAGCAAGTAGCGTGTAAAAAAGGGGAAAAAATAATATGTAATAAAAAGATTGATACAGTAAACAGTAGCTGGAAACTAATGTTCAGACGCCAGCAAATCAAGCCGTACCAAACTGTAAAATTTTTCCAAATGAATATGAGCCTTATGATTTTGTAATAAAGTTGAAAATCTATCAAATACATTTGACAGATAGTTGTAACTTGATGTGCTGCATCTGTACATCTCGTTGAATTGTTTATGTTGTAGTCGATTATCGAATAACCAAAAAAGTATGTAGTAAACCATGGGCTGATTTTTGAATCGCCAGATAAGTCTTAATGGGGATAAATATGGTGGTTTGACAAATCTTGTGTAGAATGTCAATTTGATATATTTATTCTTCAGATAAAAGTTGTATGACTATGGAAAAATCAGCCCTGAAACTTGTGATATATAATCATTTTCACCTTTTAAAGGGGATGCCCATCAAAGACCCCCTTTTTTTCTTTCCTTTCTGTCACCTAACGGAAGGTGGAAACAACCTTCGAATATAGATTTGTGTAACCTTTCTTCACATAATTTTGTATTAACGTAAAGAAGTTTGATGAAAACATTGCATACAATTTAGCAACTTAAATAACTGTGTATTATTGCAGTAAAATTGTTTTAAATACAAAACATCATATGTATCGTAGCCACCATCATTGACCAATACTAACCATTTTTCTACAATTTCAGAGGCGTTTAGAGCGCCTATGTTCCGCGGAGGTGCCGATAAGAACGGCTTTTCTGTCGGGCGCTTCAACAACTTCAAGGAGGTCTTCGGCAACAGTCCTAACCTCTGGCTGGTACCGGTATTTACCAGGTAAAACCATTTTCTTGTTTAAGAAGAAAAACTCAATCATGGGCCATTGTGGTTCTGGCAACACTGACACAACCATGGCAACACGGAACTTGTTAAACAGCATGTTTGGGTAAATAGCCAATACGCACGTATAATAGGTCTAATACATAATGTGGATGCTACAAATAATTTGCGTGTTAAATGTGACGTGTGTGCATGTCCCCTTACATGTCTGCCGAAAAAAGAAGTGAATGACCAATTCTAACATTTGTTAGTGTGAGTAGATTAGTATTGAAAATAACAAATAATTATACACTAGCAATGATGGAAGAAATGTCTCTTATACTAACTAGGCATGGAGGTAGGGTGTCATTTTCTTAATCTAATGTAAATATGTATTTACACGAATAATGATAATTACAATATGTATATAAAATCCCACTATTAATTAGAATATTCATTCATTTCATTAACATCATTCATTTATCTATGCATCTTCAATATTGAGAATTTAAAAATCCAAATATACAATTTATTTCTCATCTATTTAACTTTTATCTTATGAATTTGTTTAGGTTTTTTGGTCATATCAAAATCGTAACATAGATTAGTTTAATAGTGTTTGTCTCTATGTATGTTTGTTTATAACAACAGAAACGTTAAAACAAGCTTGGGTTTTGGAGCTTCGTAAAGAAATTGTTTATATCATCTTGATTTAGTTTGTTCCACTCGCTAGCTTCCACCTAAAATGTATATGGCAAGCCACCACATAACATGTAAATATTCTATTTAATACACATTTAATTGATTTATATGTCCCTTATCTAAATATATAACGTGGCGTGGACGAATATTTGGACTTTTACAAGACCAAACCATCCATTATATTTTCATTTTTTTTTGTTATTGCATGTTTACGTAGATACTAATAAGTTTTGTTTTAATGTACTTTTCTCTTTCTCGTAATCCCAAATACGATGTAAATTTGTTTTATTTATTTTTTTTATTGCCAAAAGCACTTGTTTAAAAATCTTCTATCTAAATATTCTATCCACTTACTAGTATTTCCCTTTACGAAGCCCATAGTTTCGTTCCCGCCACGCATTTCAAATCCCTCTCAAATGGTGATCATTTTGTCAGCCTCGGAGACGGATGCGAATTCCCCGTCCGTCGAGAGCACCAGCTTCAGACGTTTACCACGCCCCAGGAAACTCATGGGTACGAGTCCATGGGCACCACGCGGTCAAGGTCAGACAAGGAGGAACGCTCCTCAGCCAACCACATACCTTGAGGATATTATATCTAAACATCTAGCTAATACGATACTAACAAGATAACGTACGGCATAACTGACAATAATAGGCTCGTTACTCGCTACTGAATAACCTATTTCAGTGTAGGAGTATTTCCATCCTTTCGCGCAGTTATAAGCCTTTTATTTAGCAACATTCATCTGCCATTTTTTTTCTTGAAAAATGGAGGAGTCTTGAAAACTCACGCCAAAACGATCGACGTGCGCTCTGCTATGTATTGAAACTTAAAATAAACTTTGTACTCCTTAGAATAAGGTCTGAATTATGCATCGACACTTGCCAAAAAATAATGTGATCGGCAGCTTTTTTGAAACATTTTATTCGATCTGACACTCGTATATTTTTGGTACAGACCAAACTTTGAGACTATTGTCCTTAGTAAGGTGTAAATCATTGGTTTTAATCAAATTGTGCATACGCATTCATATCGATAGAAGCAATTATAACATAGTTTATACGTAATAGGATAATTCTAAATATGTTCATATACACCAACAGTGCCTTTTGACATGTATATGTGCTCAATTTAGCCTTACAGATACATTTTATTACTTGCAATAAATTCCATAAATGATGATTTCATAATAATATGCTCAAGTTATGTGGGAATTTTCAGCTGACATTTTGATAATTATAATCCAATTAAAGACTTCTGTGCAACGTGCAAATTGCTTTTTAATGCATTTATTTCTGAGCTATATACAACACACAAGACTGATAAAGATTAGAAATGTATTTTTAAGTATGTTTTGTGCACAATAAAAATATTTTGTTCTTTGATTATGTTTTTTATTTCACGATACGATGCTACACTTGTTTTAGTTTTTTCACACGGCGCTTACGTAGACAGCTGTAGCGATTAGCAAGCAAACGGATCCAAATAACATGATAGTATTTAATAACTTTCATTGGGGTGTTTTGACTAATTTTCTAATTTATAACGTCTGTGTGCTGTATATGTAACTATACGTTATCTCCAAATTATTTATTGTCTTCTCTTATTCTCTCAGTCTATGTCTATGCATGTCTATGGGTGCTGCAAATACGTTTAACGGTTCATACATTAAGCTCTGGCGTGAGAATGGAAAATTTTTGGCACAAATTGTCAACCGCGCGTAAGCTGCTGTGATTGGTTGACTTAATTATCAACTACCAATCAATATTTGTTTACGCGCCAATTGACAATATTATTACATTAATTTTTTGTTCAAAACCTGGGGTATCTGTTTGAGCTCTACATGATACGATAGTCATAAACATTTAACACATTTTAATAAAATCACTCAATCATTTTACTGTTGGTTGTTTATCCTGGGTTCAAGGATACTGTTTTGAGAACAAATCTTAATAAGCATTTTCTATAAAAACTTTTTGGAAAAAAGAAGAAGTTCATAAAACAAGTTTCAGTTATATTGAATACAACAGTTACGAAATTAATATTAGCTTACCTACTAACAATTTAAACGTTTGTAGCACCCACGCTTTCTTTTTCAAATACCTATAATTCAAAATTCTATTACTTCAGCTGTTATTATAGAAAAATAAGGAGGTTTATTACCATTTTAGCTCGGAGATGGGCCGCGAGACTGAGAGATGGAGACTTTGCCCCAGAAAGGGCAGGACCGTCCCGCAAATAGTATAAGGATCTAACATTTTCCATTTCGCTAATTTTTATTACAATTACAATATATTTAAATAAATCCGTTCGACTAATCAACGTTGCTTTTCATTCATTGGCGTCATCCAACCTTTTTGATAACGATTCCAAATTTATGTCATTCACTTCTTTTTTTTATGTAGGTAGCCCATTATGTAAGTGTCCCTTTGCATGCTAATTATAGCCGAATTTAGGAGCTTTATTTAGATGCAGATATACGCAAAGTGATAATTAAGTTGCGCTTGTATTTTTAAATTTAGCACGCTGTAGATATGTCGTATACAGGGTGGTTGTTATGGCAATGTCACTGCTTGGGCCAAGATAGATTTATTTTGACAAAATCTATGTTCAAATTATTCAGTGTGCATTTTTAGCTTACCTAGTGCAAACCAAAACATGTTATAAATAAAATATCTAGATTTTAGTTTATTACGTTGATTAGAAAGTCTTGTTTTAGAAGGTCAAGGTGACCTTCTTGGACTTTTTTTTTATTGCTGTAACTGCAGAGATAAACGGGATGCAATCATGTGTACCTAAGGATCGTAACTTCCGGCTCTTTTAACGACATCGCCTAATAATATAACCCTTTAAAGAAGCACAGTAATTTTAGTAAATACCATATTTTAAGGGCCGCTAACACTTTCAAATGTTGTCTTAATAC
This sequence comes from Charanyca ferruginea, assembly GCA_947361185.1. NCBI lineage: Eukaryota > Metazoa > Arthropoda > Insecta > Lepidoptera > Noctuidae > Charanyca > Charanyca ferruginea. The sequence goes on along the minus strand of OX376077.1, from coordinate 12,666,738 downwards.
AGTTTAAGAGTATCACAGAAACAAATATTGATTTAGAAAAGTCGCAGATAGATAAAAGTAAATAAAGTTTTTTTTTGTCAATTTTGTGTTTAGATGAGTAGGTATGTGCCAAAGTGTAGCTTGACACATGGACACCGCCAGGTTCAGGGAGGTGCAATTGCATTTTATTTATAACACAAAAAAAAAATGTTTTAAATGCAGCTTTACCCAGAGAATCTTTTTTTTTGTATGAAAATACACAGAAAAAAATGGGGGTGGGAATCCACCCTATTGCACCTTTCTGACGGCGCCCATGGCTTAACATGTCTGGTTTCTACTTTTACATTTCCAGTCATAATTGATGACATTTAAATATACTTACTCTAAATCTCTTTGGACACGACTAAGGTAAAATCAATATCTTGTACTCTAAGTCACAAACATTCACTTATTCATTCATGTATAGTTTGGGCAGTAACGCCAGTAAAGGAACACATTAAAAATGACAGCCAAATAATGGAATTTATTATGCCATTTCGCTCACATAGTGTGATGAGCGAGTGAGAGGACGTGATGATAAATGCCGTCATTCTCAATGCATACATTTTTCAATATAGTTGTTACGATTTCATGGGCGCTCGCGTTATTAATTGCAATTTATACGTTAAAACGATGACATTAGAGTCACATGATACGCATTCGAGAATTGCAAAGATAGTAGGCACCATTCTAGGCATAATTACAGGCATTATAGTAGCTAGGGCTCTTTGTATCTTGTTACCTATGAGAAGCCTCCATGAGATGTATCGTAATCGTCTTACAATATTCTCAAATCTCGTGCATTCTTCTTCCAAGTTCTTCTTTCCACACTATTATATTTATTTTTTGGAAAACTTACAGCTAGGCAGATACAGTGCGTAATATCTATACTAATTTATTAAAGCTGAACAGTTTGTTTGTGCCTTAATCTTGTTGGGAATTCTGATCTGATTCCGAAAATTCTTGCGCCAATTAGAAGCTACGTTATCACTAGTGGAGTGCTATATTTTATTATCAAAAATTTTGGAATCCGTAAAAAAAATTACATGAACGAAGTCGCTATAAGACTAGTTTGCCCGCGACTTCGTCCCAGTGGATGTCAGTTATCGCAGATGACCTCTCCTGGGGTTCAAGGTCAGTCTGGACAAAATTTCATCAACATCGGTTTAGTAGTAGCCGTGAAAGCGTAACAAACTCATTTTCGCTTTGAAAGTACAGTGCGTGCCACGAAAGTTGAGACTTGACACAGATTGGATTTGACTTGCGCCTAGTACTCGATTTCAAGAAATTTACCTTTAAATCGAGTACTGCGCAAGTCAAATCAAGTCTGTGTCAAGTCATTTTTCGTGGCACGCACTATAAGTTGGCAAAAGATTTTTGTAGTGGGGAAAAATCGCACTCACAATTTCATACATTTTTACATGCGCGAACTTCCCCCACTGCGAAATCTTTTGCCAACTTACGTGCCGGTAACTTAACAATATTGTCTTAGAAATTTTAAAACAGACGATATAAATAAGGCACCGTTATGTTAAAATGCTCCAAATATGTAGAAGTAGGTATAAGAATGAAAGATATTCATATTGATAAAAAAACAAACACTATCACAACCTCTAAATATACTGTAGGATGTCCACACAACTCAATACTACAACTTATAAATATAGGTACTTACTTCAGTGTTTTTATTAACTTTATTTAAAGCTTTCGATGTAAAATAACCCTTATTCAGGTATAGGTTAGGTATGGCTTCCACGGCTAATTCTTTTTCTTAGAAACAATTAGCGCACTTTAAAACTGCTGCTTGATTTTACGCACTAATTAAAAAATCACCAGAACCACAAACTGAACAACACAAACACTTAATAATGACCAACATAATGAATAAAAATCGACGGTGTAGCTTCGGAGATGGCATCGTGTATCCAACCCCGAGCCAGGAGGAAGAATCCGAGTCACTACTGAGCTCCGAGCGATGGGAGCGGTGGGGCGAGCGATCGCGGCCTTTCGACGAGCGAGAGAGTTCGTCTTTCGACGAACTATGAGTGTAGACTGTTGTAGCAGCCGCTTAAGGTGCAGGCTTGAGGTACAGAAATTGTTGAACTTGTGTGCTTATAGCTGAAAAGACTTGTAACATTTGATGCACATCAATACGTGCGAATCTCAATGTCTGGAATGTTGCTCGGTGATAATTTCGGCCAGTCGACGAACTTAGCACACATTGCAAGTGTGTAAGCCCCTTTTCACACGTTCAGGTGATTCATTACATATAATCTGGGTATTTTTAAGGCACGAGTGAACCAGTTTATCCTAGAAAAGCGTGCTCTGCCTTAGACCAGGTGAGTTGCGGCCAAACACAAGTCTATATCAAGTCAGTAGTCAATAAAAAAAAATGTATCTAGAAAAACGGGGAAATATGTAGGTATGTGTGAAAGATTTCATTCCTAGCCATTCATAACACCGCAGGCCACGTGTGAACAGACAATTCTTTCCAATAAAACTTATTTTAATAAGAGCTGTCAATTTAAAGTGGTCTAAAATGTTCATTCAAGTCATTTCAGAACGTATTGATTAAAACACTGCGAAGTTCACGGAAAAAACCAATTTGACATCTCTAACTTAGTTCTTATCTGTCGCCGTCCTTTTTTTCAGCTGCCTGTTAGTAAGAGATGCCAATTGTCTAATTTTAGTTTTGTTTGTGGACAAGGGAATCTGCTCCACTAACGGTATATCGGTGTAGTTTAGCCAAGCAACACAATTTTACCACGTCGCGTCAAATGATACAAGTCTACTTTCGGCTTTAGGATCGCATTCAGCTTAATAAATATTTGAGTAACGATAATAAACTGGTCTAGTTTGGAGTTAAAGCTAATTTAGAGAGTATTTTTGTTAGATTAAGCTTTTCCATTTTAAATAACTCGGGTTTGTATGAGAAGTGTGTTTGTATTTGAATTATAAATTTATTAACTTATTATCTTTAACTCTTTTTGCTAGTTAGTTGCTCAAAATGCGTTAGAGACTTGTCAAATGTTATGTATGGTTATAATATAATATCAGCTCGCATTCGACTAACATAGTGAATGTTCCGTAAGTACAAAAGCAGCCATATACTTTTTTAAAGTCGTCCTAAATTTGAATGAATTATAAAGCCAAGTCTGCACTATTCGGCCGTTCACAACACTCCACTGAAAGGTACGAATTATATGTAATTTGAGTGAAATGGTGCTGAACTATAAAAAGTTATAAAAGGACGGATCAATACATTTGGTAGTAAGCTTCGCCTTACCAAAAATTAAAATAACGCTGAATAATAATATCATCAATTGTTTATTACAATTGTTATAATGTTAGAAATAGAAGACATTTTTTTTTAATATGACTGCCATTTGTTTGATGTCAGGGATGGACAACATTTTGTTTGAAATATTAGGTTCAGTCAGATTATACTATTAGCATTAGTTCCCACCTGTTATATTCGTTCTATTAAACTTTGATTTTGTTGTCTCTTCTAACCTATGGCTATGAATCTCTTACAAATTGAGATTTTGTATCAGTTAGTTTTAATTTTTTTGGTTTATTAAAGCCAGGTTAGAAATCTAAAGGCACAAATTTCGTTCAAGAGGTGTTGGTTTTCTAAGGCGCCCCCTTTTTAGCGTAAACGCGGAACAAACTTATTCCTGGAGGCTTTCTTTTTTAGGATAATTAGTTATAATTTTTTTTTTACTTTACATTAAAACGGCCAGCACCCAATTATGTTTGTTCAAGATAAAATTATGTTTTCTTAATTTATTAACCTACTGTTAATTGTTGTCCATCTCTTTAGAATAGATATAGTAATTATATACTTAATTTACTTAAATTTTACAAAAAAAATATCTTCCTGTTCGCTTTTTTTTTATATTAGATATTATATTATAATATTCTACGTACTTTTCTAAATGGTAGGGAGACAAAGTATCGAGACATGGTACTTAATTTTTTAGCTCTGTAAATAGTGCTTACAAATGACGAGACTGCAGAAGATTTTTACAATCTAGTTATCGACCATCAAACCATATAGGAAATTAATCGAAATGGATCAGTATGTGAAACTTTGAAACTATTAGAGGCAGAGAAAGAGAAAGTTTTGAGGAAGCACGCAATCCATTTTAATTGAGTGACATTATATAAAAATAACACCAAGTAGATCTCTACTTAAATAGTTTCCAAGTTTTTCATACTGATCCATCATAATTAATCATCCTGTATTATTTGTAACTTAAAATAATAGGACGTGACTTAATATCTATAAAACCATATTACTTACTAAATTTTAAATAAACTTATAGCTTTTACATTTTATGGAAGAGATAATTATAACTCGTATTCGCTCCCGCGATTTCTGATTTCTGAAAACAATTGACAAAGGGGCGTAATATTATACGTTTTTTTAAATAAATTAACGTGCATTTTATCGATTCCTGATTTGTTTTGTATCGACTGAAATTCCAATAACATTTCCATTTTTTTAAATATATATATACATGCTTAGATAATAAATTAATTCCGAATAATGTTTTATTTTTTTGTAGATACTTAAAAAGTTGTTTTTATTGTCTTCCTTTTGAGCATTTTATGCGCTCCTCATGATAATATTGTAGTTAATATAGATCGAGTTGATACTTAATTTTTGCAGAACTTATGTATTTATTATAATTAAATGTATGTACCACAGTATTAGTTGAATAACATTCCTAGATTCGAATTTTTAGTTGTTAGTTATTTTTGTTTGTGCCAGAGGAACTAAGTTTTGTTTGTGTTGTCGAGTAGAACACAACTTATGTTTCCATACAGTTATTATGACGCCGTAGCATTGTTTCGGAATGTCTTGTTGTATAAGGAAAGACGATGAAAATCAATGTTCTAATAATTCATATACGTAAATACTGAGATTGGAATGTGAAATGTTAGAAATATCTCATAAATTTTGTATGACTTAGACCTACAACTCACTTGCGGTTAGCCGCAATGCGGCGTGTCGTTGCGGCCAGCCCAATTTAAACTTTATATGAAACCGCAAGCCGTCAATCGTTCAGGTTGTCTAGGAGCTATGGCCGGCCGCACATCTATTGTTATGAATTTGTAATTTCTGTAGCAATTGGCCATCAATATAATGGAAAAGAAATGCTTGTAATTGACGACAACATGCGGCGGGCCGCAATAGAACCGAGACGATACGGTTAGTCTGAATACAACAAGCAAGTGCGTTGTAGGTTTTATTCTCAAACATTGGTTCTAAGTACCTAATACTAGCAGTATTAGGTAGTAGCAGTCTGCATAGAACACACTTTCAGCCGTTGCTAATACTAGGCTACTAGCCTATCCTAATTAATGTTGACGGCCGAAAGTGTGTTTTATGCAGAGAATGCAGAATTATTTCCATTTTGATAAGTAGACATGAATACCTAATTTTTTAAGCGTTTAGGAAACTAGAATTTTTAATAATTGTGAGGGTACATGTAGCTTTTACGTCTCATTGACGCCCACATTGCAAAGCAAAATAGATTTTGCTTTTGCAAATACATATTGAGAATATTATTATTTTGGTTGAATTTTGATAAATTATAAAAAGGCTCTTTCGAAATTATAAGGCATATCATGAGCTAGATAATGCGGGCTGTAAAAAGACACATCACAATTCCCCTCCCCCCTAAAGGTTTCAAAGATTTTCACTTTTCCTATCTTCCATAATAGGGTATTACACCCATTTTTTAAAAGTGTCTCAATGAAATTCTGTAGTGCTAATATGCCACCAAAAAAACACAAAATTTTTATTCAATCGATAAGTGCCATAAAAATGCATCTAAATTTTAAATTTTCAAATTTCGCGCGTAGTTTGACGAAAACGCCTCTTACTGGACGCCATATTGCTCAGCGTAAATGACGTCAGTTCGTTTTGTATCAAATGAGCTCATATTAAATATGATAATTGTATATCATTTAAAAATAATTAGAAGCATATTTTGTAGTAGGTGTAATAATGAAAAAATTACGTTGGTTACGAAAATAATAAAAGTACAAAGCCTATATTACGCCAATCGGTTGACTGACAGTTGACAATTTTTTGTTTACACAGCCTTATGGCGTAATAACATGGCCGCTACTATTTTACGGTGTTTTAGAACAGATTAAAAATACAGAAAACTTTGAATTGAATTTAACAATTTGTTTTGTAATTTTATGAACTAAAACTTACATTTTCCGACTGCTTTATGCCTAAACTGTCTCAATAACATATTTATTGATTTTTTCTCGTTTAGAGTAAAATACCCTATTATATCAACTTGTCCCCCCTACCCTTCCTAAGCCATCAGCTGGCGACATGTTCCCAGGTCTCATCCAGAACAAATAAATGATCGCAATGACGGTAAGATGTCAATTACGACATCATTGAGTGTCTTTTTACACCTGTAATTTACTTTTAATAATACTTATTTAATAAATACTATAAATACATCACATTACAAACTTCTAAAATTCTTTATCGAAATCCCAAACTAGTCATATTTTTTTTTACGTTTTATGAACTTTTTTTTATCAAGTCTTTATACGAGGACTAAGAGAATTGCTAACACAAAATTATTACGTATTTTATTTTTATAAATTAATGTTATTTGATGCTTAAACGGATTATAAATAAGTAGATTAATTTTATGGATTATTAAAATGTTTACGATGACATGATGTGCAATGTTTTTTTGTAATTTAAGTACAATGATGTGTAAAATAAAGTTAAGAAAATATTTTCTTGTTTTATAAAATGCCCTAAAATAACTAAGTCAAACACTACTTTATAAGATGTATTCAGCATAATGAGCATAGCTACTACGATTTCAAGATAGTCTTGTGACTGGCTGGATTTAAAGGGCAAGGACATCGAAATGCGTTCGTGTAAAGTAACGTATTAAGAACTATTGAAAGTAGACTTTACAGTCTTTTACTTATAGATGAAATTAAATTAGTATAACAAATAGATAAAACTGTGATTAGGAATTTTTTTAAATAAAAGTATACTTGTGGTATGTTTCTTAGCGGTAATCGAAATAGTAGTGACCATAGGTACATATTATTTGACAAAAGAAAAGAAAGTTTGAGAGAGTAGGTCATACGTTCAGTACAACTGCCCGCCACAAACTACATAAAGCTACAGCGCAGGCAAAACAGTGCCATAATTTCGGGAACTCGAAAACAGAAGACAAATATCCCGTTTTGTAAAAATTTGTGGATATTCAGCTGAGTTGGGATTTAAATTAAAAGAAAATATTGTTACAAAAGATAAGTTTAATAAAGATTCAATAACAGGTGGGTACTTAATCACTAAGTGCTAATATGATCGATCACAAAATAATCACATTATCAACTTACAGGCGACATCGATTCCACGAATCGATTAATAACATTTTATGAATTTTCGTATGCGATATGAATTAAAAAAGAAACAATTAGGAACTGGTAAGCTTATTTCTTAATACGAAAACCTCTCGACAATCTACAAAAATCTGATCAGGGTAAGATTAAGGAGGTAGATAAGTAGGTTGCGTTGGAATAAGAAAAATATTGCCCTGCATGGGACAAAAAGTAGAGTTTAATTTTATTCCAAACTACCTATTTTCAAAATTTATAATCACATCTAATAACAGTTTTGTTGATCTTTCTGTCATAATCTCCCTTCCTCCAGGTAAAGTCAGCTGTTATTAGGGTTTAGACTTGTCGTTAAATCCGCGCGGTATTTAAAGTTATGAGCAAATTGCTAGATCTCACTGGCCGCCGCGAATGAGCCGCCGAGTGCGCTTGTGGTCTTAGTCTCGGGACACGACACAACTTATGATTAGTCTCAATAATCTGAAGTGTCAAGACGTGTACAGACGTTGTGCCTTTTCAGAATAATATTACAATCTTGTTAATTATCAGCGAGATGACCAATACATACATTTTAGGAAGTAGTAGTAGTATGACGGGCTGGTGTCCGTAACTCCACGTCTCAGCGCGTATTTTGAGGAAATGTCAACATTTATCCTTACACAAACGTATAAAACAATATCGCCGAAATGTCTGTACGCGCATAACTTCCGAATGACTGCACCAAATTAGATAATTATTTTTTTTGTTGTGTTAAGTATTGCCAGGACAAGATTTGTATGAAAGAATACTTCGGAAATTAAAAAAAAAATTGCACAGGTGCGAAGCTGGGTCGGGCCGCTGGTTGAACATATAATCATATTCTTCTTGTATTTGTAACGTTAAATAACGTCTATAAAATGACAACAATTAGTATTGTTAATTTTTATAATTATCGACACTTGCTGTACGATCTAGTTCCACGAATTGGTTGGTATGGTATCGATTTTATTTGTTGATCTTACACGATTCACTAAATAACAATTTGGCGGTGAACGCATTTATAAATTCGACAAGCGTGATTGAAACCCGAAATAGTTAAATTCATGAAAAGTCCCGGGACCCAAACCCTAGCTATTATTAGGAATTTACAGCTCCACATCAAGCTCACTAAACTTTACCTAAATTCAACGAGGGAGATTTTTACAGAATAACCCTGCTGATCGCACAATCAAAAACAATTACTACACAAAATGAAACTTAAAAAAACATTTCATAAAAAAAAAATACTGGCACATACAACCAAAAGAAAAAAAAATATTCTCAGACCTGCCATAACTATATACTCAGGGCTGCCAACATTGACCTAACATCCTTAGGCTTATCATGTTTGATAATATCTCTAAAGGCGCGAATACACATGGCTTCTTTCTCCAAATTCTTGGATATCTGATGTGCTCTAAGAGTTATCTCTTTAGGAACCCCGGCCAGACGAGCTGCGTTAAAACCGTAAGACTTGGGACAGGCACCCGGTGATAGCTTGTAAAGGAATGTAATGGTCTCTTCTGGAATATGATCTTCACTGTCAGGTGTCGATTCGTCTGTTTCTACCATGCAGGCCTGTAATAATAGAAGATGAATTATTAAGAGCACTTTAATCCACTCTGACGGTCAGCGCAAACGGTACTAGCGAGTTTCCATTGATTAATTGATAATAAACTAAAATTCAACAGAAATAATGTTGGAATTTGCGTATAAGATAATAAATGTCGCGCAGAATTATATCTTTCACACAACTTTCAACTCTATTTCTGTTGTAGTTTAGTTCATTATCAATTATTGCAAACCGCTCGAGCTGATAACAAGCTTATCTTAAGAAGACGAATATCTTAATAAACCTCTATAAACGTAAATATGTTTAACTATTAATACCTATTTATCCAGGTACAAGATACCGCACACATTTTACATCTTTAAATCGATATAAGACAAAACTTATTAGTCCTTACCATGTGTCCCAACATAATCCCAGGGTATGAAGACAGGTGGTGCACTAGCGAATGGTAGTGAGTAGAGAATATAACTCTGCAGCCACGCTTAGCTAGCTCAACGCAGACTCCAGACGCGATCGCCGTACCGTCGTATGTTGACGTGCCGCGACCTGAGACAAGATTATAAAATTAAATAGAGTTATATACAAAAATCCATATGTAAATATGTAGATTTCATAATTGCAAACTTTTGTGAAAACGAAATTTCAATTAAAATAGACACATAAATTCATACATACTTACTTAATAAAAATAAATGAGACCATCAAAATTGATAAAACGTTTCTTTTTTAAGTCGTTAACATAAATTATGAATAACATTAAAAGTCAGCACTAGTAGTAATAATTAGCAGGGCTATTTATTACCATCGTTTAGTAAAGTAACAGCAATTTAGAATAGACGATAAAATAAAAGGGCAGGTAGGTTTTTACTTGGAGTACTCATACAGTAAAATGAATAATGGTGGCTAACAATAAGAGAGTTATCTTACGAATTACGACAGTCTACAAAGCGCCACATATTATAGATTCTAAATTGTCACCCAATCAATTGACATACTTTTATGAACTGTCAAAACCTCAGTGTCCTATAATTTTTTTATGTCAACAGGCTGTTGTGATGTCACTTATTTTACTATTTATTGATTTCAAAGCAATTAAAAACATGATTTTACAGTTTATTATTCAACAAATTCATAAACTACATATGATTACAATAATCTGGTTATGTGTGAACTAGTTCATCGTAGATAAGCGTGCTCCACCTAGGTCGCAGCATCACTTAATGTCAGATGAATTGGGGCTAAAATCGAGTGTTTTTTTAAAGAAGTTCTATCTTGGAAGTGTTGTTTAATAGTGTCGTCAATGTCTAGTAAAATATTTTTGATCTATAACGTTTCGTAGAGGCGAGGCGGCGCCAAATAATACCTGGAAGGACTCAGGGAAGTTTTTGCCCAGCAGTGAAACACAACAGGCTAATACAAAAAAAGAAAAACGTTTCGTAGCATACACTTACCTAACTCATCTAGCAAAACAAGCGAGTGTACGGTCGCATGGGTCACAATGGCGGCTGTCTCGTTCATCTCCACCAAGAAGGTGGACTGTCCAGAGAAGATGTCGTCGGAAGCGCCCAGACGAGTGAAAATACGGTCCACGAGGCTTAGCGAGCAGGCAGACGCAGGGACGTAGCTGCCCTGGAAGATGAAGCAGTCAGTGAGGGTATTTTTTTTTTGGAAATCTTACAGCTACGCAGACACTGTGAGTAAAACGAAATGTCTGCTGGGACAAATAGTAGAAGTGAAACTTCAACGGATCGATATCGTCTACCCCCTCCACGCGGCCGTAGCGCTTTTTCGTGACAGAAAAATCCTAATACACCTTGTCCATATAGAAGTTTCACTTCAAAGAGAATTAATTTATTTAAAGAACATGGAAGACACACAGCTAAAGCAAACAACAACAGTAGATTAGACAGACAGCCAATAACAAGTCTCCACTTATTAAATACAGACCAATACTAATTTATAATACAAGATATGGCCAATTACAAGTTTCCACAGATAGATATTGTCTTTGTAATATTTTAAAACAGACGATATTCATAAAGGTGCTCGCTCACTTGTAGCATTCGCCTGTAATGTAACGTTACAGGGTCGAGCATTACATCAGTGAGGGAGGAGAACCGAGTATTACAGTGCGCAACTTGATGATACAATGTGTAATATTTTGATATAACTTGTAACTTGCTATCATCAGTTTTTCTGACCTGCCTTCCACTGTGGAAGCAAATTTAAAGACTTATTCACGTAAAAACAAACAAACTTATCGTTAGGTTACATTATCAGACAAAAAAAAATTAATTATGCAGACACAGTTACCGGCACGTAAATTGGCAACAAATTTTGTAGTGGGGGAAGTTCGCGCATGTAAAAATGTATGAAATTGTGCGTGTGCCATCTTCCCCCACTACAAAATCTCTTGCCAACTTACGTGTCCGTAATTATACTTACTAAATGTGCCAGCACAGTGAGGAGCCCCGCTTGTCTCATGAGCGTGGACTTGCCGCCCATGTTGGGGCCTGTCAGCAGTAGTAAGCTCGCGTCTTCTGTACCCAGTTGCGTATCGTTGGGAATGAAGTCTTCTAAGTTAGGTATGCATGGGTGACGGCCTTCCGCGATGTTTATGTACGGCTGCAAAACAGAAGTAATACCAATATAAATAACTTTATTGGTGAAATCTTTTAACTATAAAAATAAATGGATTTGGAGATCTTTAGCATTTATTAAAGTTTATGCAAGAAAAGACAAGGCGAGCAATGCAGGATGCCTACAGTTAGCATTGGCTGACAAAAGGCTGAGAAGAGATAGAAAAAAAGACGGAGAGGGATAGAGAAAGAGAGGGAGAGAGAGATGCAAGAAAAGGTACAAAGGCGGTCTTAATGCCTTAGGCATTCTCTACCAGACAATCAAAAAATAGCAGGCAGGTGCAAATTATTATTGTCAGCATTTCATCCATCACAAACTACACATTACTTTTGGAATTTTTTTACAAACAATAATGGTACAGATTTTGTTGTGCACAAGCTAAACTTAATTAAGGTTATTTATTTATTTTATTCTCTAATAAAACAAGAAAGGACGGGAACGGACTTAAATAAGTGCTGTCAATTTTAGTTACCTACTCTAAAACTTCCATACAATTACAGCTGATATGTTAAATTAAATTCAAGGCAAAACTAATTTGACATCACTAATTTAGTTCTTATCTATCCACATCCTTTTCTTTAGTTGTTTGTCAGTAAGGGATGTCAATTAAGTTTAATTTGTGAACAAGACGATCGGCACTAACACTTTTTTATGGTTGCACAATTCATTCAATTTCTATATCTATCTTCTCCTATATAACTTAATACCAAATAGCAATAACCGCTTGTATGAAGGATCATCATTTGAGAACGGCTCGGTCGATTTGGTAGTTTTTTTTGTTGTTGTTTCGTAATTGTCAGGACAAAGTTTGCAAGCAAGAGCACCCACGTGAAGCTAGGGTGTGTCGTTAATAATCTTCTTATATATAAAAATGAATCGCTAAATGTGTTGGTAAGCGCATAACTTGCGAACCGCTTGACCAAATTGGATAATTCTTTTTTTATAATATTCCTTGAAGTACGAAGATGGTTCTTACGGAGAGAAAAAAAAAGGTAGGTGTAGGTAAGTAGGTAGATCGGGACAGGACAACGTCTGTCGGGTCAGCTAGTAACGAATATATATAAATAATATACCTTCTGATCCTCATCATAAGTAACTTCAGGCAAACAAACATCGCCACTTTGCTGCCTCGCGAACTCCGTAAAAGCTAGCAATATGTCTAATATAGACAAGCATTGTAATGCGGTCTCCCATTGGTTGTAGTGAGACGAAAACTTCTCGAATATTCGACGACTTAGATCCTTTAGCACGTTTGTCTTTTGTTCTTCAGCAGCTATCATTCGGGCTAGGAGGTCCTAGAAAAAATATTGTTTTATAATTTAGAGGCGCGTGTTAGATTTATACCGATGTAATTAATATATAACAACGTAATTCGTGTTGTAATATAAAGTAATAATTAATTTCTGATTAAATGCAGTAGAAGTATAGTAAAAAACAGCATTTTAAATAGAATAAAGTGTGTTTAAACTTTGGATAGCAAATAAGTATGAATCACATTTGCTTGTCATCGTTCTTCTCCCATGAATCATACTTGTTTATCGCCGCTTATAAAAGCGAGTGTTCCGACTTCATTGAAATTTCTCATTCGTTCCGACAGTAGCGTCGCCTTCGACAACGATGAAAAGGCTGAATGTCTAGCCGACAGCCTAGAGTCTCAATGCACCCCCAGCTCTCAACCAGTAGACGAAGCTCACCTTTCTGAGGTCGACGCCGAAGTCGAACGTAGAGCCTCTCTCCCACCCGTTGAAGACCCTGATTATCCTCTGCCTCCTGTCACTCCCGACGAAGTGCACGATATTATCAAGAGGCTCAAACCCCGGAAAGCCCCCGGCTCTGACGGTATCACCAATAAGGTGTTCAAACTCCTCCCCGCCCATCTCATAATGCTAATGACCGCCATCTTCAATGGCGCTCTAAGCAACAACATTTTTCCTCAGGCATGGAAAGAGGCCACCGTTATCGGCATTCCGAAACCAGGCAAACCCAAGTCTGATCCCACCAGTTACCGTCCCATTAGTCTACTCAATGTTCTAGGCAAAATCTACGAGAGGCTTATTTATAAGCGACTCAAAGACTTTGCCGAAGCAAAGAGCCTCATTCCCGACGAGCAGTTTGGCTTTCGAACCGAACACAGCTGCGTCCAACAAGTCCACCGCATCGTCGAGCACATAAGCGCTGGTTTTCAGCGTGGCTTGATGACGGGTGCACTCTTCTTTGACATAGCGAAAGCATTCGACAAAGTCTGGCACAACGGCTTACTATACAAGCTTTACCAACTCGGAGTGCCAGATCGTCTCGTGCTCATCTTGCGTGACTTTTTGTCGAATCGCACCTTTCGCTATCGCATCGAGGGTGCGCTCTCTTCACCCCACCCGATACGCGCTGGCGTCCCTCAGGGCTCCGTAGTATCCCCCCTCATTTTCACGCTGTTCACCAGCGACATCCCCAAAGATAAAAAGGCTCAGTTGGCTCTATTCGCTGACGACACGGCCATCTATTACTCGGGTCGTAACCCAGACTGCATAGCTCGTACCCTCCAATCCGCGGCAAAAGCCTTAGGCGCTTATTTCCGGAAATGGAGAATCGAGGTAAACCCCATCAAGAGTCAGGCAGTACTCTTTTCCAAACCGCGTTCGTCCCCCTCTCTGCCCAGTCCGATAACCATGTTCGGTAAGCCTATCCCTTGGGAGAAGCAAGCCAAATACCTAGGTGTGATTCTGGACCACCATCTTACTTTCGGAGAGCACATAAAGACGGTGCGTTCGCGCGCCGCTTTCGCTCTCGGTAGGCTCTACTTCATGTTGAATGCACGCAGCAAATTGTCACTCAAGTGCAAATTGCGCATTTACACGGCGTGCATTCGTCCCATCATGACGTACGCCTGTGCGGTATTCGCACACGCGAAACCATACCGTCTCCATAGGATGCAGACCCTCCAAAACCGTTTCTTGCGAAGAATCACAGGAGCCCCTTTTTACCTTCGCAACGAGAACCTCCATCTCGATCTAAAAATACCTACCATCCAGCAGTTCATGAAACGCTCCGCCAAGCGCTTCTTCGACACTGCTGAGAAGCACTCTAACCCGTTAATCGTATCGGCCGCCCGGTACACTCCCTCCCGTATTAGTAAGACTCGACGACCGAGACATACTCTGACCGACCCTGACGATGCTATTACTCTCCTCCAGGAGAGCAATAAGGCCACCAGTACAGTTAAGAAACACAGACACAGACCGCCGTCATTCCGTCCTCGCCGCCGAGGCCCGCCGCGACGACCCCGTACGTCCCCTCCCCGACCCTTGCTCGTGCCAGCCCGCGCCGCTGAGCCTGTAGTTTTAAATTCGTCCCTAAATAATGGAAATCCGATCCAGCCTGTCCCTTTGCTGTCCTCTCCCAGCGACGCCCTAAGCCGAGGCTCGTACCCCACAGGGGGTGCCCTTAGCGTGTAGTCGCTTAGTTTGTAAGCTTTTATGCCCTGGCTGGAGGCCCTAAAAATAATAATTTTTAAGGCACCACAGGAAAGTCCGGTTAAGCAGCCGACAACCTCCTAGGTTGACCTGCGAGATGCCAATCCGAAAAAAAAAAAAAAAAAAAAATTCATTGAAACACTTTTGATCGAAACGTTGATCGGTACGGAGCTCTCGAAGAAAATAATAAGATAAGTATAACTATGATGATAACTATGAAAGGCTATGTATATGTATAATTTCAATATTAAATTATATGTACCTAGTTGTTATGACATGAATGATGTAACCTAAAATTGTAAAATATTACTGATTTTAAAAGAGTGTTCATGGAGTTTCTTGTTCGTTCTTCTCCATAGAAATCTACCCTTTGGAACGAGCAACTAGATTCAACTTTCTGACTGACTCTGACAATTCAAAAGTACCTGTAAAAGGTTGAATTGAAATAAATGATTTTGAGTCTGAAATATTACAATAAAATATGTTTCCTAAACAAAGTATTTTCATTTCACTATTCTGTTCTAAAATAATAATATTCTTTGAGTATATAAGTATGTGTATTTAATATAGAGCTACCTAATTGCTTTCTAGTGTTGCCAATTATACCTTTTATTCTAACATCAGAAGTGGGATGCCATGTGCTAAACTAATCTTACTATATTTTCAGGGTTATTACTATATACTGAAATGGAACCAGAGATTCACCTAAAGCTGCTTACTACTATCAAAGAAGCGTTGTCCAGTAAGAATCGGCAGGATGACGTGGCTCTCCCGATATTCGATCCCGCCACCACTGACAGCGGCGTAGTGGCGTGGTGTGCAGACAATGACAAGCTTGGAGAAGAGTTTGGTTGGAGCGACTTAATTAAAGTCGCAAAAGGCAGGTAAGGCCCCCAAGGGCTTTGCTATGTCGATAATAGGAAAATTTCTGTGCTGAATTAACTTGAATGTACCCACACGAAAAAAAAAAAAAAAAAAAAAAATCTCGGTTTGATTGTATAAAGCTGTAATTTATTGTTCAGACTCGTCAACATCAGAATTTTAGTTTAGTTTTCTGCTTACGTAGAGACTAAAAAGCGACCATTAGATCAATTACCTGAGAAACGTTTTATGCCAATCCCAAAATTGGATGAGAAAACTCAGAAAAAGAAATGTTATACTTCCATGTGATGAAAAAAAAAAGAAAGATAAATAAATTGCAGTTTTAATAAAGATACATGATGTAACAACTTGTATTTTGAACGTGTAAATTCGACCAAACAGCAATTAAACTTTCAAAGATCAATGACTAGATGTTCGAGTCAATACTTTATGTAATGTTTCAAACTTTAAGCCCACTAACGTTACAATTCGCAACATGTCTATGGACCTATTGTCGACACAGGAGTAAGTTGTAGCATTATACGGGAATCTATTGCCAAACGACTAAATTATATATTCTTACCATACTCAATATACATTAGTAGAATTAGTAGAATAGGTAACGGTAAAACCATGGTAATGATGGTATGTGGGAACAATTCACACACGGCAAATTAATATTTTTGCAACTATCACAGTGACAGTTAAATTTGTAGATGTTTGTATACAACTAGATTTACATGTGGCCCGTGACCAAGACTTTCCATATGATCTTCTTATTGGTAGGAATGTGGTTAATCATCCTGACATTCAAATCACTGTAGATTCTGAAGGGCTAGCATGGAAAAAGATTTTTCCTGTTGGCACTGAATTTAGTTTGTTCGTTATTTAGAGTATCACATGCCGAAAGATAAGTCTTAACCGTAATCAATATGTTAGCTACTAGGTGTGGTAATGTGTCAGACTGGCCGAGCGTTTTGTGGAAAATCCAATAGGGTATTTTACTCTATACGAGAAAAAATCTATAAATATGTTATTGAGACAGTTTAGGCATAAAGCAGTCGGAAAATGTAAGTTTTAGTTCATAAAATAACAAAACAAATTTTTAAATTCAATTCAAAGTTTTCAGTATTTTTAATCTGTTATAAAACACCGTGAAATAGCAGCGGCCATGTTATTGCGCCATACGGCTGTGTAAACAAAAAATTGTCAACTGTCAGTCAACCGATTGGCGTAATGTAGGCTTTGTACTTTTATTATTTTCGTAACCAACGTATTTTTTTCATTATTACACCTATTACAAAATATGCTTTTAATTATTTTTAAATGATATACAATTATCATATTTAATATGAGCTTATTTGATACAAAACGAACTGACGTCATTTACGCTGAGCAATATGGCGTCCAGTAAGAGGCGTTTTCGTCAAACTACGCGCGAAATTTGAAAATTTAAAATTTAGATGCATTTTTATGGCACATATCGCTTGAATAAAAATTTTGTGTTTTTTTTTGTGGCATATAAGCCCAACAGAATTTCATTGAAACACTTTTCAAAAATGGGTGTAATACCCTATTGTCCTTAAACACTACTTACTGTCCCGTGTATACAAGCTCGATTAGATGAAGTAATACTAGATAATAATATAATTATTAACGTAACGACCGATCATCAGTTAGCACATCAACGTCTTAAAATTGTTGCCGATACATTCAAAGACCGCTTTGACCAAACGCGTAGAGATAACATAAATTATAGCGTAGGTGATACTGTTTATGTAAACCAAGACCATAGGCGACATAACAAACTAACAGCAAAATTTTACGGACCCTACGAAATTATGAACATATTAGATAATAACAGGTTCTCATTAAGGGGTATCGGAAATCAGAGAAATATAATAGTTGCAAAAAAAAAAAAAAAAATCGCCTATGGCCTGGATAGTGGACTGAACAAAACGCTGTAGTACATTTATTATAATATTATTTTAAGATATGATTGTATTATGGATGGATTAAAACCTTAACTGTGGTATATTATGACATTCACTGGCTGCGGGTGATTATGCTTCACTGACTGCGGGGTGTTTGGTCTACCCAGTAAGGTCTGATTATTGATTATACAATGACGATTATGAGACGATTACTGATATTGTAATTATATTAGTATATATTGTATTAATATTAGTTTAAGACATGATTGTATTATTATGGATGGATTAAAACCTTAACTGTGGTATATTATGACATTCACTGGCTGCGGGTGATTAAGCTTCACTGACTGCGGGGTGTTTGGTCTACCCAGTAAGGTCTGATTATTGATTATACAATGACGATTATGAGACGATTACTGATATTGTAATTATATTAGTATATATTGTATTAATATTAGTTTAAGACATGATTGTATTATTATGGATGGATTAAAACCTTAACTGTGGTTTATTATGACATTCACTGGTCGCGGGTGATTAAGCTTCACTGACTGCGGGTGTTTGGTCTACCCAGTAAGGTCTGATTATTGATTATACCATGATGATTATGAAAACGATTACTGATATTATGTAAACAAAATGTACCTTTATGTAAAAAGAATATTGTGTTTGTACTTCGAGAGCGAAGTACTTGTCAGTATGGCCGTGTTAGATTTATACCGATGTAATTAATATATAACAACGTAATTCGTGTTGTAATATAAAGTAATAATTAATTTCTGATTAAATGCAGTAGAAGTATAGTAAAAAACAGCATTTTAAATAGAATAAAGTGTGTTTAAACTTTGGATAGCAAATAAGTATGAATCACATTTGCTTGTCATCGTTCTTCTCCCATGAATCATACTTGTTTATCGCCGCTTATAAAAGCGAGTGTTCCGACTTCATTGAAACACTTTTGATCGAAACGTTGATCGGTACGGAGCTCTCGAAGAAAATAATAAGATAAGTATAACTATGATGATAACTATGAAAGGCTATGTATATGTATAATTTCAATATTAAATTATATGTACCTAGTTGTTATGACATGAATGATGTAACCTAAAATTGTAAAATATTACTGATTTTAAAAGAGTGTTCATGGAGTTTCTTGCTCGTTCTTCTCCATAGAAATCTACCCTTTGGAACGAGCAACTAGATTCAACTTTCTGACTGACTCTGACAATTCAAAAGTACCTGTAAAAGGTTGAATTGAAATAAATGATTTTGAGTCTGAAATATTACAATAAAATATGTTTCCTAAACAAAGTATTTTCATTTCACTATTCTGTTCTAAAATAATAATATTCTTTGAGTATATAAGTATGTGTATTTAATATAGAGCTACCTAATTGCTTTCTAGTGTTGCCAATTATACCTTTTATTCTAACACGCGCATCTATATCTTATATATGAAAATGAATCGCTAAATGTGTTGGTAAGCGCATAACTGGCTGGACCAAATTGGATAATTATTTTTTTATAATATTCCTTGAAGTACGAGGATGGTTCTTACGGAGAAAAATTAAAAAAAAAAAACTTTTGTTGGGTAGGTAGGGTAGATAGATAGGGACAGGACGTCTATCAGGGGCAGCTAGTTATATATAAAAATGAATCCCTATTTTCCGTGGTAACAGCATTACGCGTGAACGGCTGGACCAATTTCGCTAAATCTTATTTTGTAGTGTATGTTATTGAAAGGAGAAGGTTCTTATGAAAGAAAAAACAGTTGCGCGGAATATAAAAATCAACAAACCTAAAAATATACATAGATGATGTATTCGTTTCTTAAATTTTTGGAGGATGGCGCAATTAAGGTAGGTGGGTAGGTAGGTAGGGTAGGGTAGGTAGGTAGGTAGGGTAGGGTAGGTAGGTAGGGTAGGTAGGTAGGGTAGGTAGGTTGGTTGGTAAGTAGCATGGTAGGGTAGGCAGGTAAGTAGGTAAATAGGGACAGGACAATGTCTGCCGGGTCAGCTAGCTGTGTTATAAAATAGCGTTTAATAACGATACATACCTTCGTCTCGCTCGTAGAGAATCTCTTGTATCCTTTTCTTGCTCCTTCTAAGTTGTAATCGTGACCAGCCTTAGACGCAGCACTCTGCGGCACTTCGATCTGATACCTTTTCTTATCTGTACCCACGTATGATAGCTGAAATTGAATTATACATAACATTATTATACAATACCCTCTGTTTCTTGAAGTTTAAACAAGTATTTTGAATAGAATAGAATAGTTTATTTGTTTGTTACATACAATTTGGGCATGTTATGTAAAATAACAACAAAATGGGATTCTCTATTGTAAATATGTCATCTGATCCCCCAGTCAAACCGTCTAGACGGTTTTGGGAGTCAATTTTTCTACTAGTAAGATTTCTAAGTTTGTTGATGAATAAATAAATATCACCTGCATTGTGTATTAATAAAAATATCTTACTAGTAAGGCTCGCTATGCACATAAGCGGATCGGCATTTTCAATACAAAGGTAGTATTTATATTTGTTTTAATAATTTACCGACCCACATGAATGCCTTAGGATGTAAGAATTGAGAGTGTTTTGTTGTTGGGAATATTTCGGTAGGTACATCAAGCCATACCAAACTGTCAGATGAATATGAACCATATTTCTTTGTTATAAAGTTGAAAATCTATCAAAGAAATTTTAAGGACTGTTGTAGCTGATGTGCTGGGCTCTGTACATCGTCCATGATAAAAGTAAAATTTGATTTCAGTAATAGGACAAATGTATCAAATATTGGCTCTGGAGTACCCTAATGTATCATGCAACATGCAAAATAGAATAATGTTTTAAATGATAATAATCTTACCCGACATTTGAAATACTTTTCTTGTTCACTGAGATACTCTTTCAATTCTCCCTCTATCTCCTTTATAAGTTGCAGCGTATTGTCATACTCTTGGTCTACTCCTTCACCTGGTAGAATGCGACCTTCTTTCTCGGCTTCTTTTTGATTAAACGCTTCCTATAATACAATAATGACGTCGATGGTAAACAATGCAAGTGTATATTAGAAAGGTTAAAAGTACAGTGAATTGAAAATTATTCGTGTTCTTCGGGCCAAAATAGTTTAATAGAGACGTTGTGTATTGGAATTATTGATAAATCTTTTCACAGCCACGTAACACCACCAGCCGCAAAAAGTAAAAACGTGGCCTCGGCGCAAAGCTAACGCGTTGTCCTAGGTGAGCGACCGAAGTGGAGGTGGAGACGTTGTCGTCGCCTCGTCAGCCACTTGTGCGAAGAGGGGCCGGACCTGGACGAGAGCCAGTATGGCTTTCGGCATGGGCGCTCCACCATACACGCTGTATCGCGGGTTAGAGTCCTGGCGGAGGAAGCGGTGTCCCGGGGCGGGGTGATGTTGGCGGTGTCCTTGGACATCTCCAACGTCTTCAACATCATCGTGTGCCTCCCTACCTCCGCCGCATAGTTGGGCTTATCTGTCCGAGAGGTGTGTCACCTACGTGGGACGTGATGGCGAACACCAGCGCCGCATGTCGTGCGGTGTTCCGCAGGGTTCCGTCTTAGGACTGCCCCTGTGGAACATCGGGTACGACTGGGTGCTGAGGGGCGAGCTCCAGCCGGGCGTGGACCTGACGTGTTACGCTGACGACACGCTGGTCACGGCCCGGGGGAGCTCGTACAGGGAGGCAGCGTTGCTGGCGACGGCTGCGGTCTCACAGGTGGTGAGCCGCATCCGGCGCCTCGGCCTGGAAGTGGCCCTAAACAAGTCGGAGGCCGTGATCTTTCACGGATCCCGGCGGGCGCCGCCGCCGGGATCACACATCGTGGTCGGGGGGGCCCGAATAGCTGTCGAGTCCACTATGAAGTACCTGGGATTGGTGCTCGACAGCCGGTGGGATTTTGGCCCCCACTTCCAGCGGCTGGCGCCCAAGTTGTTGGGCGCGGCTGGGGCGCTATCAACGCCGCTTCCCAATCTGGGGGGCTCGAGCGCCGTCTGTAGGCGGCTTTACGTGGGGATCGTGCGATCGATGGCCCTGTATGGGGCCCCGATCTGGGCGGCAGACCTGACGGCCGGAAGCATCGCCGTGCTGCGAAAGCCGCAACGAGCGATGGCCGTCAGAGTCATAAGGGGGTATCGCACGATCTCCTACGAGGCGGCTTGTGCACTGGCCGGATCCCCGCCCTGGGACCTGGAGGCGAAGGTACTCGCGTCACTGTTCCGGTGGCGCGAGTAAGCGCGGGCGAGGGGCGAGCAACCGATGCAGCGACACATGGAGCTGCGTCGGTCTCAGCTTCGCGAGGTCCTGGTGGCGGAATGGCGGGACAGCCTTTCACGCCCTACCGCCGGCCTCGCCATTATCGAGGCGGTCCGGCCAGTGCTCGAGCGCTGGCTCGGGAGAAGGCACGGCTCCCTGTCGTTTCGGGTGACGCAGGTGCTCTCGGGGCATGGTTGCTTCGGGAATTACCTGGACACGGCGCGGCATACGCTGGTAGAGTGTGCCGCTAGGGAGGGGCCACGCCGTGCCCTCGTCTCAGAAGTAGGCAGTGACCTGTCGCTGTCGGCCTTGGTCGAGTCGATGGTCGACAGCGCAGAGTCCTGGGACGCGGTGGTTTCCTTCTGCGAAAGTGTCATGTCGCAGAAGGAGGCTGCGGAAAGGGAGAGGGAGATCTCAACCTCCCACCCTGCCCGCAGCAGGCGCACCGGGCGTCGGCGGAGGGCGCACAACGCCCTCTTCCGGCCCCCCTAAATGGGTCCAGGGGCGGCAGACTCGAGGACGTCTGTCGTCCCCCACATACACCAGGACCCGAGGTGGCGGCGCGTAGTGTTCCACGCGCGCCCCTCTAAGACGTCCGGGGGGGAGTCTAACACCTCACTCCCCCCCTGACCCGAGATGTGGCCCGCTGCAGCGGGCCGGCACCAGCCGGGGGTTGCGGAAGTGTCTCCAGTTCCCGCGACCCCCGACGTAGGTGTGAGATGGAACACCGGGGTGGTTTTTAGTCAGTAAGAGTCTGTCCTCCGCCCGCCCCAGTGCGGAGGACATCCATGAGGATTTACCACCCCGTACCAAAAAAAAAAAAAAAAAGTTGAGCGACCGAACGCGACACGTACCGACGCGACGCGATGCGACCAATACTTCACGCGACGTGTGTCCTACGTTGTAGGTAGTCATTGTTCTTATTTAGAAATAAGTTTGGAGAGCTAGATCATTCATATCCGAAACTAAATCCACGTTTATTTTAAGAGCGTTACCAAGCACTTTCGATTATATTGTTGCAGCTGTTAAACCTATTATTTAACTAATCAATAACCAATTTCTATTGAGCAGAGGTTGTTATTAACTTTACTTTAAAGTAAGACAAAACACTGGTACTTATTATAGTAAATATTTGATTATTAAAAAACTATTGTGTCGCTATTCGTCGCGCAAAAAACAAATTCGTCGTGGCTTACTCTATATTTTATTTTTCAACTATGATTCGGTCAACTTGGTGTGTATATTAAGTTCGACACTAGCTCTTTTACATTTCGAGGATTTATTAGGCTCCCGAAATTTAACTCTTACGTCACAAAGCATTAAAATAATGGGTGCTTAAAATATTGCCATATAAAACGCTGATAAAATCGAAATACTTCAAATTTTAATGGGCTAATATGTTTTTAGACAATTTGATTGAGTTCCTGGCAGTGGATAAAATATATGGTAAACTTGAGATCTTTCTTTTATTTATTTACAGTTCATGCACAAAGGTACAAAGGCGGACTTAATGCCTCAGGCATTCTCTACCAGTCAACCCAGGGTGGTGAAGAGATAACACGGCAGGTGCATATAAAAAATATAACAAAACTATATAACTAATAAAATATATACCTATATAAATCAATCAATCAATCAATCAATCAATCAGTTTATTTGTGAAACATAGGTGTTTACATAGATTTTTTCATACAAATTGTGGGTGCGCTATGTTTTGTCATAATTAAGACATACAAATTTATAAGTGACCCATTAGGTGTCATTAGGTACATTATTATTATTATTATTATTTATATATATTTTAAAAATAATTATCACATGAAAAGAAAGAGATAAAAAAAGAAACATCAAATACAATATAATTAATTAGTCATAGTGCTTCTTATCAAAAGGTAAAAACATGCATTTTTATTCTAATAATTGGTCATTCAAAAATTCGTCTAGATTATAATAACATTTGTCAATTAATAATTTGATAAGAGCTTTTTTAAACTTATATAATGTCATGTTTTTTATGTCATCAGGAATTTTATTAAACACTTTAGGTGCCATGCCAAAAAAACTTTTTCGCATCAATGCGGTCTTACATTTTAGGTGACACAGTTTATTCACGTATTGGGCACGCAATGGAGTTTTTTTAGTGGCAGATAATTTTTCAAATAATTGCGTGTTTCTTTTCACAAACAATGCAGTTTCCAATATGTATAATGCTGGGAGGGTAAGTATTTTTAAAGACTTAAAATAGGGTTTACAGCTATCCGTTGTTTTTAAATTACACATTGCTCTGACACATCTTTTTTGCATCCTAAATATAAGCTCACGGTCAGTCGACTGCCCCCAAAAAATTACGCCATATCGTAACACAGAAGCTACAAGTCCATGGTATGCTACCAGTAACGTTTCTTTATTCACCTTTTTTGATAACTGAAAGAGTGCATAAGCAGATTTACTCAGGCGTTTACAAAGTTCTTCTATCATGGGTTTCCAAGTAAGTTTACTGTCGATGGTAATACCTAAAAACTTAGCATTATTAACTTCTTCTATTTTGTGGTTATTATAAGTTACGTCGATATTTGGATGTGGTTGCCGTTGATGAAAGTGCATCACCTTAGTTTTGTTTAAATTAATTACCAGATTATTATTATTCATCCAACGGATGATATTGAGAAGGGATTTATTAATATCATTTTGATAAGTTGTCACATCATTACACTTTATAACAGCTGTGCTATCATCGGCAAATAGGATCATTTTGTGTCGTATTATTTTTGGCAGATCATTTATATATATCAGAAATAATAACGGACCTAGCACGCTACCTTGGGGCACGCCATATCTTACGTGTCTTGGTTTTGATCTGTATATGATCTGCGTTTTAGTCTTATGACATATTCTAGATATTTCCGTGTATTGATATCTGTCACTAAGGTATGATTCAATAAGTTTCAGAACATTGCCCCTTATGCCATACCCATGTAATTTTTGCAGTAATAACTTGTGATCTACATAATCAAATGCCTTAGTCATATCACTAAATATTGCACATACTGGGTTATTTTTATCTACTGATGTCATAAGATGAGATAATAAATCGTACAGTGCCATATTAATAGTATGATTTTTACGAAATCCTTTTTGTTCCTTGCAGAATAGGTTGAACTTTTCAAAGTACATATAAATAGAATTATAAATTACTTTTTCAAGTATTTTTGAAAATACTGAGAGTTTTGCTATTGGCCTATAGTTTTTAACATCTGTTTTGTCGTTTCTTTTAAATAGAGGTTTAATTATGGCTTTTTTTAGACTTTCCGGAAATATGCCATCAGTGATGCATAAATTAATTATGTGTGCAAGAGGTGGCGCTATAATTTCTTTAACATATTTAATAACTCTAGTAGATACACCATCATAACCAATTGTGTTTGTATTTTTTAGATTGTCAATTATTTTAATAATGTCAGTCGTCGAAACAGGTAACATAAATAGGGATTGCGCTGTCGAATTTTCAATATTATTTTGTTTAGTCAATTTCATGTCATTTTGTATATTATTTTCGATTTCGTCAACAAAGTAGTTATTAAATTCATTAGAAATGTCAATGGGATTCGTTATATAAAGTTGATCGTTTTGTATGACAGTTATTGTATCATGTGGCAATCTTGATTTAGATTTATTTATTATTTTCCAAACTGCTTTCGATCTATTTTGAGAGTTCTTTATAAAATGGTTATTTTGCGACTTCTGGGTTAAACGTATTATTTTTTTAAATAATACAGTATATTTTTTTAAAGTTTGTTTATTGCTTATGTCAGGATTGCATCTATATTTCCAAAGTAGTTGTCTTTGCTTTCTACTACAGATTTTTATCCCACGAGATATCCATTTAGTTTTCCTATTAGTCTTTATGCTGACTGTTTTTTCCGGAAAGCAAAGTCTATAGAGCATTAAGAAATCGTCCATGAACCTATCATAAGACTTATGGGCCTCTTTAGCATTAAATACTTCCGAGAAAGATAAACATTCAAGGTGAGCTTTAAATGTCATTAGGTTGTCAGTAGAGATATCTTGCTTTTTGAATTTCCAATGGGTTAATTTACATGTTTTTTCAATAGGCACAGTAAGAATTTGAGACGTGTGATCAGAGAGACCAAAATCAACAATTTTTGCTTTGCATTCTTTTTGATAATTGTGAGCAAAGTTATCAATACAACTGTTACTACTCAGTCTAGTGGGGTTGTAAAGTGCTAGTTTTAGATTGAATTGTAGAAGAAAATGTTCCAATTCTAAAGTAGTTTTATTTCTCTTAAGTACGTCTATGTTAAAATCACCGGATAATATAATTTTTTTATTTGGGTTTAGACTAAGTTTTCGTAGTATATTTTCTAATTTTTCGTAAAAAACCGACAAGTTATGTTTGGGTATCCTATAAATGCAAATGATTATGATATAATATATTTATATATATATAATTATATCATAAGAAAAGTAAAGACGCTCTTTTCTATGCAGTCTGACAGTAACCACGCTTCAGCTGTTGTCTGCGTCATTAATGTATTTTAACACGTTGAACGTCATTGCGGACAACGTGTGTCCGACGCTACTGAAGGTTTTACCTTCAACGTTTTTGGCCCGGCAGTCAATAAGCTAAACTCACCTTAAAAAACTTCAACGTATCCCTATAGTCCGGATACTTCCCATCAGGATGGAACTGCATGATCCTCTTCAGCAATACAGCATCAGTGTTTGAGAACAAATCAATCAGTTTCAATGCAGCACTAAATCCATTCAACACTGATATAAAGTCGAGAACTTTTCGCTTAGAATAAGTCTTCTCTTCGTAGAATATTGCGCGGGCGTCGGGATGCTGTTTAGATCGCTTCAAGTTACCTAAAGCGTGTACTCTGAAAATATTTAAATGTTTTTACACTTATGTTTCGTGTCCGTGTGGTGTCGGACGTAAAGAATAGCACCATCCCATATCTTCCCGTGGGTGTCGTAAGAGGCGACTAAGGGACTTACCAGAGAATGGGCAGCAGCGTTCTCTGTGCCTTTGTAACAACCATACTGCGATCGCCAATCCGCCTGCCAAGCGTGGCGATTATGGCAAACCCCCCCCCTTGGGGAGGCCTATGTCCAGCAGTGGACGTCTTTCGGCTGAAATGACGATGATGATGATGATGACACTTATGTTCTTGCGTAACAAGTGATAACAATTGAGAATAAAATAAGCAAGTATGTATTTGCATGATTTATCGATAAGAGCACTGCACTATTCTAGCGAGTGCAGCTTGGTTTGCAATTATTTACAAAGTAAATGAAACATTATATATTTCTATCTATACAAATAAAGATTTTTTGTTATCGGTCCAGTAGTTATCATCAACATCATCATCTTGCCTAGCCTTTTTCCAACTATGTTGGGGTCGGCTTCCAGTCTAACCGGAGACAGCTGAATACTAATGTTTTACATGGAGCGACTGCCTGTCTGGCCTTTTTTTTTTTTTATATTGTTATAGGCTTGCGTTTGACCGCAACTCACCTGATCTTAAGTGATGATGCGGCCTAAGGTGGAGCACGCTTGCCTAGAATACCTCCACACCAAGTAACTGGGTAACACTATTCTCTTTAGTAGAACTGGTTGTCAGACTTTCTGGCTTCTAACTACCCATAACGACTGTCAAATATTTACGAATGACAACCAGGACCAACGGCTTTAGCTGTATTCTAAGATTACCTCTTACAAACAAATAAAACAATAAACAAACTTAACCTCTATAGAATCTAATATCTTTTTCCTGCCCTTATCCCATGTTACTTGGGAATAGAAATAGAATCTAATATACTGTACGCAAAATACGCGCTACTCGTAAAACGTGGAGTTGCTGACACCAGCCCGTTATCATACCATACCCATCTATATAATAAAAATGAATCGTTGTTCGTTAGTCTCGCTAAGCTAATTTTGGTCTTGAAATATTTGAGGGAAGTCCAGGGAATGTTTAAACAGTAAGAAAAAGAAAAACAATTGACAGGACAACGTCTGTCGGGTCAGCTAGTCTAATATATAAAAATTTCGTGTTATAGTGTTTGTTACCAAACTCCAAAACGGCTTGATTGATTCTTGGTAGGTCTGAGAATAGGTCGTAAGCATTTTTCTTTTTTAATTTATATGGCAAAACAACTTTTGCCGGGTCAGCTAATATTAGTATAAATATTTATTAATTACTTCGCCAAAAGCCTTTCCAAGTCTGGTAATGTGGTAAGTATACTCTTAGCATCTTGACACAGCTCTTGATTTTCAAATAATGCTTTTACAGCTTCTTGTCTCTCCTTTATTACTGTTAAATTGCAACTTGGTGCACAAACCCATTGGTATAGTAATCTGAAAGCGAAATCTATATATACAAAAGGCAAAAGTGATTGACTGATGTATCAACGCACAGGCCAAACCCTTAAGGCTAGAAAATTGAAATTTCGTACACGTATTCCTCATATGACGAAGGCATCCACTAAGGAAGGATTTTTTTCAAAATTCAACCCCCAAGGGGGTGAAATCGGGGATAAAAGTTTGAATAAAACTTTTTATATTCCTTGGATATATTTGCATTACCTACCTACCTAGATAGGTAGGTATAGGTAGGGTAGGGTAGGTAGGTAGATTGGTAGGGTAGGTAGGTAGATTGGTAGGGTAGGTAGGTAAGTTGGTAGGGTAGGGTATGTAGGTAGATAGGGACAGGACAACATCTGTAGGGTCAGCTATATAATGATATAATAATAATATGTGGTGACATTTCACACACAGCCATCTGACCCCAAACTAGGCAGACCTTGTACTATGAGTGTCAGACAACTGATATACATACACAAATACATAAATAGATATGTATATACACAAGTGCTCATCACACAAATGTTTACCCTGGGCGGGATTCGAACCCGCAACACGCTGCGCAGCAGTCAATCGCTCAGCCACTGCCCCAACCGTGTCGTCAGTATAGTATTGCAAGTGTAGATTTTTCAGAAACACTTGGGCTGTATTACTAAACACGGGAAAAAAAACTACACGGCTTCGGCTTTAACCACAAAAACAGCGGCTTTAACAACTTCTCAATAAACAACGAATTTCTTACATTTTTAAATACGTTACTAACCTCTTCCCCATATGGGTGGAACAAAAATTTAACCTCTCATACAAACAACCTTCATCTTGAACGATTCTTAAATTCCTCAGCGTAATTGCATCTAAAACCATAGTGCTGCCGCCTTCCCAGCGATTTTCAACCTTAACCTCTGGTGGTAAAGTCTTGTTTAGCACGTCGGGGGGTGCGTAGGAGGTAAATTGGTTCATGCCTAGTACTTGGATGTCTAGGAGGCAGTCTGTTAGGCAGGATACTACGCCGCCTAACGCTTTTATTGCTAAGTAGCAGTTAGCGGCTGGGGTCAAACCGAGAGCGTCGCCTGAAAAAACAAAAGTGGGTAAAACAAATGACGTTCTCATCATCTGGATGTGCCTAACCTTTTCCCAACTCTGTTGGGGGTCGGCTTCCAGTCTAACCGGATGCAGCTGAATACCAGTATTTTTACATAGAGCGACTGCCTATCGGACCTCCACAACACAATACCCCGGTTGTCAGACTTTCTGGCTTCTGACTACACTTAATGACTGCCAAAGATCTACGAACGACAGCCGGGACCAACAGCTTTACGTGTTTTCCGAATTCCGAGGCACGGAGCGAACTCGGTATGAAATGGATGGTCACCCATCCACAGATCGACCGTTGCAAGTGTAGCTTAACCTTTGATCGATCGATCTGTACAGATCGGCTTCTACTTAGCCACGAGCTTCTCGTCGTCATCGTTCGTCTTCTTCGAAACAAATGACGACGTTCTATTTTTATTTATTTTTTACTTTAACAAAACCATAGACCTATATATTTTTTTAGCCCGTATTCTCCCACTGCAGATCAAAAGCCTCTTTACTTTCCTCCCACTTCTCTCTATCAAGGGCTTATTTGGGACCAGTCTTTGTTGAAGGAGTCTAGATCATCCTGCCATCTCCGCCTGGGCCCGTCACGGTGTCGCTTGCCATGTAAAGGGACCCATTGGGTCGTGTGTTTGGGCCAATGATCGTCTAACATGCGGCAGATGTGTCCAGTTCAATACCAATTCAGCGTGACCACTTTCCGAGTGACGTCAGCTATATTTTTGATGGAACAGCTGTTAGTTTTCCTAGATCTAGACCCCCATCGCACATGCTATCAAAAGAAAAAATATAGCAAAGACCCCCCAACCTTTTTTTTTTTTGCTGCTTTTCTTTTGTTTTACTTGAATGGCCCTTAGGCAGCGGTGAACACTTAACATCAGGTGGCTTGTCGGGTTATTTGCCATCCATTGGCTAAAAAGTAAACTTGACCGATTCACAAAACACAGGCGCAATGCTACGTATCATACGTTCGCGTGGTAATGATGCTGCAGACGAGCTCGCTAGAAGGGGGTCGAGTACAAGCGCGGTGGGTCCGGAACCCATAGTGCAACTCCCCTTCGGTCACCTACGCACCATGGTAAGGAAACGTACCAAGGATCTACACCAAAGACGGATCGAACTTGGCGAGTGCAGGCAGGCCAAGGCGGCACTTCCTACGATCGAGGGCCGCTTCACGAAGCAAGCCATTGGACTGTCTAAACAACAGCTGCGTGTAGTCACAGCCGCCATAACTGGCCATGGGTCTTTCAATAAACATCTTTTTGTCATAGGAGTAACAGACAGCCCACTGTGCAGAGCCTGCATGGGGGCGGACGAGACAGCAGCCCATGTGCTTCTGAACTGCCCTGAGGTCGCTTCATAGGGCAAAGTACTTCAGTAACCCAGGTAACCTGCGGGAGATCGCCAGCGACGTCAAGGCGCTGCTGGCCTTTCTTGGGGAGTTCGGGTGGATCGAATGATTTACTTCCTACCTGTACGCAACATACGCGCTGAGACGTGGAGTTACATCAGCCCGTGATACTACTACTACTACTATGTATCATCATCAACATCATGTCAACCGTTAGACTCCACTGCTGGACATTGGTCCCCAAGTCAAAGTCAAAGCATTTATTTCAATTAAACCATTTACAGGCACTTTTTAATTGTCAAGGAGTCGGTCAGTTAGTCAGAAAGTTGAAGTTAGTTGCAAGGGGGGATTCAGCTGTAATCGCCATGCTTGACCGATACATGTTGGCGATCGCAGTAGGTGTTATGGTACTCAGAAGGACGCTGTTGCCCATCCTTTGGTCAATATCCCTCTGTCGCCTTCTACGACACCTACAGGTAGAAAAGGGGTGGTGCTATTCGCGGCCGGCACCACACGGCGTAATGCTACATATGCTATCGAATAACTACCTTCATGTAGGAACGGTTTGATGCCTTCAGGCCACTCTCCATCTGCATTAGTCCTGTAGTACTTCTCTGCTAGGGTTTTAAGAGTTTTCTCAGGAGACCACATGGTCTGAGCCTCTCTGCGCGCGTTATGGCAATGGGTACTGAGCAATTTGCTAGTACGTGGCGTTGTTTTACGATCGTATATTACCTGAAAAACGTGGTGGGGTTAAAGTGATAAGATACAAAAATAAACGATGTACGAAATTTTTTTTATATAAAAATCTTACTACTATTATATATTATACGAGTAAATTGGAAATGGATTCTAAAATTTGGCACACATACGGCCAAATATTCAAACGCTACTCAATTTTAATATTTGCGAACTCTATCCATCAGAGAAAACCCCAAATTATTAGTTTGAGATTATGAGGCTTCCACATGTCAAAGTGACTGTGACAGTACGAGACCACAAAGTACGTAAGGCTGCGTCGCGCCCGAACAGAGAGACCACTCAGAACAAACCGGCATTTTTAGCACGTTTATAGGCATTCTCAAGCAATTTCAAGCAGACTTCAGTCTCGACTGTCATGTGTTGTCTAAATGATGATGAGATGTAATTGACATTTCACGACCAACAAGAAAATTTTGTTATAAAAAAATTGCCAAGATTTCCAACCAGTGTCAATAAAATTTAATATTGTTACAAAAAAACCTACAGAGTCCAATACAGTAGCAGCCCTAGTGAGTCTGGCATGTTTAGGTAGGTAATTATTTTTGAAGATGGCGGGAGCGGTCCTACTGTACCTTTTATATTTTGTGACGAGACTAAACGGCAGATAATCTTAAAATTCAGTAGCATTTGAGTATTTGGCCAATAGAGATATTGATCTAAGGACCAACCGCTTAACTGAGATAGTACCTGAAGTAGCTGCGCGATGCGATAGGGGTGACAGTTGTCAAAAGTTGACGTATCAGTGAGCTCTTGCATCACGTCACCCCTCCCGCACCGCGTATGTATCTCAAGAACGGTCTCAGTTAAGTGATCGAGCTTAACATAATATGAGAGATTTATCCAATTTTGTGTTCCTGTAGGATAATTGAGGATATTTGGCTCAATGTTGAAGAGTATGCTACTAAGAAGGTCTTGACCTTTTTTTAAAGACTTTGAATGCATTTCATTCTAAAATCAAAAATGTGGGTAACTAGAACTATCTTTACTTCTAATTATTTAGTTTGAGATTTTTCCTTACTAACCCATTTCAATGGATCATGTATGGGTCTCTCTTTATACTTTGTTTCTTACTAGTATTTGTCCGACGAAATCGAGTTCTTCAAGTTCTTACATGAAGGTAGCCCAGGGTTTAAGCTACCTTCATGTCAAATTTCATCAAAATCGGTAACGTAACAGACCGAGTTACTTTCGCATTTATAATATTAGTATGGATATTAATAAAGTATGGAAAAGTATGGAATACAATCGCTACATTTTCTATTCTATAGGACTTTCATTTGTGAATTCCCATATTTCTTAAGGAAAGTCAAAAGCCAAAATCATTCTAAAAAGAATATCTAAAAGCTGAAACCAACAACTGATCTTACCAATGCTGGTGGATAATGTGCTAACGTCGTGAGTAGCCTGGATGAATGTTTGTCGTCTTGGAACTGTCCGATGTGGAACAGCCCTATCGAGGTGTCAACGAAACATATACCGTATGTGCTGCTGCCGTTGCTTTCCTGTGGAAATACATACATGTATGAGTGAATGTAATATACAAATACTTAGAATTAAAACCAAACAAAAAAATCGGTTCTTAATTCACGAAAATATCGACGAACATACATAAAAAAATATTTGCAGACGGACATAGAACCTCCTCCTTTTTTGAAATTGGTTAATAACAGCCAGCCAGTTGTATTCCGCCGTGTGGTGCCAGCCGCGAATAGCACCACCTCATTCCTACCCGTGGGTGCCGGAGAAGGCGACAGAGGGATATTGACCAGAGGAAGGGCAGCAGCGTCCTTCTGAGTACCTAACACTTACTGCGATCGCCAAACATATATCGGCCAAGCATGGCGATTACGGCTGAACCCCCCCTTGGGGCGACCGATGCCCAGCAGTGGGTGGGTGTCTAAAGGTTGACATAATGAGTTGAATTCAGTTAACAGAACTTGCTAAATGAAGCAAACGGTAGTTATCCACGACAGTCCCCACCTCCAAAGTGTTATTTTGTAGAGGCACTACCTATGATATCGAAATATATATTATGAGGATTTTCCGATATTTGAAATGACGGTTTAGTTAGCATAACCGTATTCCAGCTAGGCTAGGACAATGCATTGAGAACACACAACAACGTTTTGCTTGCGAATCCGTGGCTTAACTGGTTTTTGTTATCTTAATCAATCTTGACTTAGAGCCTGTTTCACCGCCTTCTAAAAACTTCAAATTAAATTACTTGGCAGATCATTCCATTCAGATTCTGTTTCATTATAAAATATATCTGGGCAATAGAGTCTTTTCAGGGGTGATGAAACAAGTTACCGCAGACTAGAAAGTAGAGTATAGTAAAAACTAATGGGTTTCACTTTACTCGGCTTTCTTCGGCTTTATTTTATTCTTTTTTAGGGTTCCGTACCTCAAAAGGAAAAAACGGAACCCTTATAGGATCACTTTGTTGTCCGTCTGTCTGTCTGTCAAGACCCTTTATCTCGGGAACCCGTGGAGGTATCGAGTTGAAATTAAAACCATATACTCAAGTCTACGGTCCCCTGATGCTGTAAAAAAATCAACCCTCTATGTTAACGTGAAAAAAATATACGGCCGTTTATGTCGCAAAAAACGCATTTAAAATATTAAGTAGATTAAAGTATGGATAGTATGTATGGATTAGTATAGAAGTATGGATATGTACCTACAAATAAATACGGAACCCTCGGTGGGTGAGTCCGACTCGCACTTGTCCGGTTTTTTTTCTTTCTAGTCACTTTTACTAACAATGTACCAGTGTACCTATATTCCGGAAAATAAAGCAATCTTTCATTCAAGACAGTACCTCCTCAGCGATAGCCATCATATAAGCGGCAGAAGGGTCAGCTGGGCCACTGTCTTGTAGACCACACACTTGAGCACCCTTCATCGATACTTGACAAATCTCACGACGGACTACTTTGTCGAACTTACTGGTCAGGCCATCTGTAATTATAGTTAAGACAGTTAACATAATAAAACAACGGCTGTATCCCTAAGAGGTGAGCAAAGATGTATGTACACCCGCATTTCTCTAGTTCGTTTGAAGCCTCAAGTAATGCAGCGAGCCAGGGTCACATTGGGGCTCATTGTGCGTCCGCCGCCAACATAAAATAGTGAAATTACTAATTTAAAAAAATACCTAAAACTAATATAAGTGCGTATAACTATAGTCCGTACCGCGCAGCTACCTCAGGTACGGTCTCAGTTAAGAGGTCCCTAACCAATCGGTGTTACGTCACCGCGACCATAATTGTTTTCTTTTTTTTATTTCATTTAACGCATTGTTCGAAGTGGTCGGGCTACAGTCGTCAATCTCTAGTATGATCACCTCAAGCTCATTTCACCTAAATTCACCAAGGAATATTTTACCAGGATAGATTAGCTCATATATTTAGGTATCTACTTACTCTTTCTGCACCTTTCCTGCATCATATCTGGTGTCTCAGTCTGCTCGACTCTAGCCACTTTGTAACCTTTTGACACAAGTGTAGATGCCATTCTACCATAAGCACTCTCAGGAAATCCTGAATGCGCGAATTCACCCTGAAGAAATAATTATTATATTTATGTTTGTTAACTATTCTAATGTCATCTATGTCATCAATCAAATTGGTTTATCATCCTTATCCCATAAAAAAAAGAACAAAATTATCACACAGTGAATCCTTGAATTAAAACAATCCTTCTTAAGTAGACAAAACTCCTTCTTCAACTGCATCCAAAATTGCACAATTCTAACTCTGCAGTTTGTATGTTAATTTTAACCAAGCAGGATGGTATAAGGGTCGGACCAAATGTATCATTCACTCTGAACGCGTAATAAATAGGACATGGGGAGAGGGGTATAGGTTAATCAGACTAACAGCATAACTTTGAATAACTTAGTCTCAAGATTTGAGGTGTACAGCTAGATTATCGCTTCTTACCTTCATATAAGAAAATCCAAGCTCATTGACACCAACAGCAGCATCCATGTGATAAAGTTCATAGAACTTGCCCACTTTGAAGAACAAAACGCAGTCATAGTGAGATGATTTCATGTCCCACCATTGACGATGAGCCTGTAACAGCATTCAATATTTTTATATCCTTCCTGTCCAGTTCAACTAATAGGGTATTACACACATGTTCACAAGTTCATTCAGTTCTGTAGTTCTAATATGCCATAAAAATGCACCAAAATTTTAAATTTTCAAATTTCGCTCACGCTTATTGGTCTGCGGAAATGACGTCAGTTTGCTGTGTAACAAATGCGCTGATATTCTGTTTGATAGTTTTATATAATTTAAAAATAATTAAAATAATATTTTGTAATAGGTGCAATAATTTAAAAATTACGGTGGTTACGAAAATAATAAAAGTATAAAGCCTATATATATACGCCAATCGGTTGACTGACAATTGACACTTTTTTGTTTACACAGTGGTAAGGCGTAATAACATGGCGGCTACTATTTCATGCTGTTTTAATAGATTAAAAAAACTGAGATCAATAATATGTTTATAAATCTTTTCTTAAAGTAAAATACCCTATTCAACTATTGTTTAAACATTTTAACTTATTTTTTTAAACAACATTATTAATGTTCGTGGAACATGAGGACTAGATTTCTAATGGAAAACTAAGAAATCCTAGCTTGACCACAAGGACCTTTAATTTTATAACTAGGTAGACAAAAAAAGAACATGTTTAGTCAATAAAGTAAGTAGTACTTACAGGCGTCTGATTCTTATGAAAGTCAGATGGCACAAATAAAGTAGAAGGGTCATATTCAGGATGATCTGGCCTCCTCTTCTGGGCGTCTCTGATCTTTTCAGGTTTAAGCCAGTCCAGTTTGCAGTGCACCCAGTTTCCTTCATCAGCTGCTATGGGTTTCTCTTCTGCTGGCTTTGGAGGTGATGGTGCAGGTCTAAAAAGTTTTAAGAACTTCTATGTTTAATAGCTAAGTAAAAAGGGAAATTTGTCTATTACAGCACATCATATTAATGGCAGCAAAGTAGATACGGACCTGCATTTTTGCAAAAATACTATTTTTACAAAAATGAGCTTAATGAGCATAATGAAAAAACCTTGCATGTAAATAAAAGATAATAATTAATACAAACACGTAGATATGGTTGATAGCTCATTTTTGTAAAAATAGCATTTTCACAAAAATGCAGATGTCCGTATCTACTTTGCTGCCATCAATATAAATAAAGGCAAACATTATTTCTCCAAGTACAAGATGTATAATAATCAATAGGATAATGTATTGCATTGAAGCCTAAGTGGTGAGACTCTTACTTCTCTACTTTGATTAGGAATCCCAGATTCCCTTTTTTTACAAAGCACACTGAGGAGCTGCTTCTTTGCATCTATTTTATTTTACACTAGCGGACCCGCAACTTCATTCTAGTTTTTACAGTTTCAATAATGTAACTTCTTATTAGCAAAAGATTTTACAGAATCAAAACCAGTAAGTAGTTCCAGAAATTATTCTGAACAAACACAAACTCAACTTATAACTTTATAATATTGAATGATAGTGATGATGATGCTGAAACTGTTACCCATACCCATTACTAGACGAAGGTTTGTTTCCTGGTTTGCTTGGTTTCCTAGCTTTTGGTGACTCAAACTTAAAATTGTCTTGCAATTTCTTCTCTATAGATGGTTTCTTAATTTCAGATGTATCCATTTTGTTATCTACTGAAAATTAACTTTTGTTAATGAAAATGTTATATTGTATTTCATTATAACATGTACATATTGACAAGTTTGTAACCCACCTTTGTTCTCTACATCTGAATCATCCGAGTCCACAGGGTTGAGTCTGATTCTCTTCCTGCGTTTGGAAGCAATGGGGACCTCATCCTCACTGTCACTGTTCTGTTTAACTTCTGGTGATAGGGTTACTTGTCTCTCTCGTTTTTTCTCTGAAAGTAAGTGGTTATGATCATTGTCAATTTGTTTCATGTAGAATATCTATTTAT
This sequence comes from Charanyca ferruginea, assembly GCA_947361185.1. Lineage (NCBI taxonomy): Eukaryota > Metazoa > Arthropoda > Insecta > Lepidoptera > Noctuidae > Charanyca > Charanyca ferruginea. The sequence continues at coordinate 12,628,954 of OX376077.1, read as the reverse complement.
ATTATTATCTTGACCCACTGACCAAAACTCCTATTGATATTTTATGCTAAGATAACCCACTGACTTTCATGCCTTTTAGCAACAACAAATGGTGTAAACTATTTTCTGAATTTAGGATTTAGAAGGCCTTATATAGTTAAAAGTTAAGTTATTTACTGTACTTAAACTTGTATTGTCCACACATGTTTCAAAAAATAAAATAAAATTAAATATACATATCCATTTCTAATTAAACTTTGTAAGTGAGTTTGAATGAATTAATGTTTATTTCAGTGGCAACGGTGCCAGCTTTAAAACAATATACTTACTTTCAACTTTTGATTCTTTGTCGCCGTTTTGAACTGGCGAATTCACTTTGGGGCTTTTATCAACCTCCAATTCTGCTTTTACCTTTTTATTGGCAGGAGGAGTTTTAGAGAAATAATTAAATAAGGTGTTAGCGGCACCCACGCTGTTACGTTTCGACATTTTTACTGCAAAATCATTGAAATATTGAATAAAAGCGAGCACCAAACAATTCTGTATCAGCTAGATTTGGCGCAAAATAATAAAGTGAACTCATGAACTCAGAACTGTCAGTGTCAATGTCATTACGAATGGCATTATTGAACAGAACACAAATATAACGTACCGATTGAAAACATTTTTTAGAGTTGTATTTTATGGTGTGTTACCAACACCGAGGAACATTAAAACAAGGGCAAGCAAGGGCGTCGCCAAGGGGGCAGGTAGGGGCAGCTGCCTCCCCCCTAGAGACTAAAATAAATGTAATAAAAAAAATTGTTAGATTATACAAAAAGGAGGGTCTCGTTTGAATTCTTCAATATTAATAAAATTACCTATCCGACTATTTAATTGATTCCAAATTCTTTGTATCCCATTAATCTTTTATCCTATATTTTGTTCCAAATTCTTTTTATTGTAATAAATATAATAACTTTAGCTATCGGAAGGCTAGGCGTTGCGGTGTATCGGTGCCAACCGGGCCACCAAGCTCAGAGGGCCACTAAGCCCCTGGCCAGCAAATCCCGAACTTTATAGCAAAAAAAATCTTCCATCTTCAGAATATGTATACAAATTCTTTCTGTTGTGTTGTGTAGGTTCTTGTATCTAGCCACTTCAACCAATCAGCCGTTATGCAATCGATTTATGAATATGCGTGATATATATTTATATTTTAAAATTTATATTATTATTTTATATCACCTGATAATGACTATCCTTTACTCTGCCAAAGCTTCCTCTAATTCTTCCGCTGATGCAAGTTTTATTTCATTGTCACCCTTGGTGACTTTGTGCGTCGGAGCTTTAATGTCTGCCACATCAATGCTCAAAGCGTGTCAAGTCACTACAGTGACCTGTTGCTGTTAGAGACCTTTTCTGACATCTACGTTCACGCACGCCGTTTTGATTTCTGAGAGTTGACTCAAACCTTATCTTCTCTCTACAACCTACCCTCTTCCCGCCAAGCGCGGATCCACCGTTGTGGGCACGGTGGGCATGCCCACAACCATAGTTTGATTTCACGAAAAATAAATATAGGTAAGCTTGAATGTCTTATTTAGGTGTTTACTACTATTTCTTATTTAAAAAAAAAAATAAAGTTTAAGTTTCATTGATGTGCAATGATGTGCAAACAAATATACATTTGCTTTGTAATTTTTGTGAGCAAATAGATTACACTAAACAAAAACACCAATTGAATATGAACCTTAACGTTTTGTAATAAAGTTGAAAATCTATCAACGAAATTTAACAAATTGTTATAGCTTGATGTGCTGGTATCTGTACAAGGTCTTTGTATCAATTAATTTTCAATAGCTGTTCCAGTTCGCGCTCACAGCACAGGCACAAAATACTGCACGTCCGTGTTGGCGAACAGGAATCTGCATATGGCCATTGTGTGGACGGCTTATTTACTTATTCGCCTATTCGACCTCTTCGATGTGCGTCGAGAAACCGACAAGCCACAGACATAATAGACAAGCGCACGGTAACGCGTACGGCATATTTGTCAAATAGGCAAATGTACTGTCCACACATAGTAGGTAATTGTTTGCCAAATACGCTTGCGTTTGTTTGGCCGCGACGCGATGAAGCGGCGGAGCACGCTTGCCTAGGATGAACATGGCTTTGGCATATATTATGAATATCATTCAAATGCCATTAATCTTTGTAGTTCTCTGAACAATCTCCACTGTTTGATGATAATAAATGCAAAATTGTGGTCTCTTCCACAAAATTCATAATTAAATCCCATAGCACCGTAGGTATGGTCAGAGTCTAAAATCGATTAACACTGTTACTTTTACACAGAATCTAAATATACACGACGCACTGCTTAGCAGGATTTTAAGCAATAGCTAAGAGTTTATTTTAAACATATTTACATTAATTCCGTATTTCCTTGAATGCATAAGAAGTTTTAAACGACATTTGTCGCTAACTGTACGAACGGAGCTTATGTCCCGACGACCTGCTACATTATATTCAGACAAGCACAAAAAGTAGAGCATTTATGTAAAATAAAACAACTAAAGTATTCAGTTATTTCTGTATTGTGTAACCTTATTTTTACAGGCTAAGTAAAAAGTAATACTAAACAGTATTACCTAAATTGAAAATATTTTACACAGACAACAAATCTTATTCTAAAAAGTTTGGTGTAAAAATGGCAGTACATTACCACATTGTACGCTGTGTAGTAAACATATCTTACTACATACATATACAGCTTGCATTGGCAAGCTGATGCGTTTCTTATAGAAAAAATAAACTAGGTAAGTATATCAATGTGTATTGTTAGCGTAATTTTTAGCTACTTGCACAAAGGGAGTGCATGTAGTAAGAACATCAGATAAAGAGCAAGCATGACGTAAACGCTCTATTTTGTGTGTGTGTATCGTGCCTGAAAACGCACACGCGCTATTGCCTATTATGTAAGTACACACCTTGTATATGCAAACTTAATCAAGCATACAATTTACGCGCGTAAAATAAAAATATATAATTATAGCGGAACACGTGTACATGTGTCCATGTCCTAACTAAAGCGCGTGCGTGACATGCTAAAAATGAAGAACAAGCAATAAGTAACACAGATTAAAATGAAAATTTCATTTTCAATTATCAAAAAATATAAAATATTATAAATTTCTTCAAGCTAATAACAACATTTTAAATAGGTAGGTAGGTAATCAATTACAGAATACATAACAGTCCAAAATAAAATAAATAAGTATACATTTATTATTTAAAAAAATAAACGCTATGTTGGTGTATGTATAACCTACTAACAAAATAAAATATTAATTTGATTAAGATATAAGAAAATAATTTTGTATACCTACAAATTAACCAATTAGTTTTATCATAATAATATGGAATTGTTTATAGGTATCCTTTTGCATGTTTCGTAAAAAGAAGTTATAAGTTTACTTAACTAAAAATAAAGAAGGAAATGAAGGAACGCCACTAGTTCATATCTTGGCCACTAAATCTATCAAATTGAAGCACATCTGAGGTCCATATCTGGGTCCATATTTACTTACGTAGTGTCCTCCGGGTAGGTGATATAGCAGTAACCAAGAAGCATAAAATATAAATGGAGAGAACATGTCAAAGCTGCTGCTCTCTTTCTGGCATCAGCAATTTCTAGAGACCGCATACCTTAGTGCGAAAGAGATGTACGCTTGAAGGTCTCCAACTCTTTGATCTGTTCTCTCCACTCATATTATGAGTCTCTTAGCAGGAACTAATGTTGCGTAACCAACATAATGCAGAGTCAAGTCAACAGAATCAACTCTTCACTAACTGGCTGCCGAACCAACACTTAATAATTAATTACAATTACAATAATGTTTATTAACCTTTTGACTGCCACGTCATAAAAGCAAAAACGTGCTCTGGGCGCCCTGCTTAGTTACATACTCTAAGGAACTAAGTATAGAAATCTGTCAAGTAGTCATGACCGTGGCCACAAAATATAGAGGGTACAGAAGGACCGCTCCCGCCATCTTCAAAAATAATTACCTAAACTTGCCAGACTCACTAGGGCTGCTACTGTATTGACTCTGTAGGTTTTATTTGTGACAATATGAAATTTTATTGACACTGGTTGAAACTCTTTGCAATTTTTTATAACAACATTTTCTTGTTCGTCGTGAAATGTCAATGTCTCTCATTTATTCATTTAGACAACACGTGACAGCCGAGTCTGAAGTCTGCTTGAAACTGCAAGAGAAAGCCTATAAACGTAATGTACATGTGTGCGTGGTAAAAATGGCGGTTTGTTCTGAGCGGTCTCTCTGCTCGGGCGCGACGCAGCCTTACATACTTTGTGCCGTGGCGTGCTGGGCACATTTTGGTTTGTCATATACATATATGTTACAGTCAAAACTCATAACCAGACAAAACTTAAGATAAAATACGGTGCCGCTACAAAAACCAAAACACGGAACGGTCTAATTATAAGAATCGCTAGAAAATAAAACTTTTAATCGGTCACAAAAAAAAACCTACCAACCTAATGGGTTTCTAAGTATGTAGTAAGATTAAAACCGTACAGAAGTACTGTTGCATGATTTTTGTAGTCAAAAGTAGTTTTTACTGGTTAAGAGTTACATGACTGTGGCGGAAAAAATAAAATGTTAAAACAACTAGCCCCGACTATGAATAGGTATCCCCACTCAGTCTTTTACATAATAATTTGTGGTTCTGGAACGGATAGAGCGATAGATTTGTGAGGTAGAACTTGTCCTCCATTCACGTAAAGCTCGTCTTTCACTATAACGTCTTCGCCGAGAACCGTACAATTCTCCATGCGGACCCAGCGGCCGACGACGGAGCGCCAGCCGACGATACAGCCGTCAAGCCAAGCGTGCTGACGGACGATGGCACCGCGTAGAATGGTGCTGCGTTTAATACACGCACCTGTAATAATTACATGACTATTTTATTAAATTAAATAATACGGTGTTGCTTCGGTACTTTTCTGGTGGTCGCCACTGTTGATTCTGGCTTACAGGAATTGTAGTGGTTTGGGAATGGTGTGGCGGATTTGTCCCAAAAATAGGATGTACCCCAACATAGTTGGGGGCAAGGCTAAGCAGATGATAATTACTTAAGTACTTTCTTTCCTAGTAAGTAGGTACCTATAGTCTGGAAGTATTTTTTTTTAAAGTCTATTAAGTTTCAGGAACATAATTATAGTCTTTCGGAGTTCCCAGGTAATTTAAAAAATGTTATCTCTTGGTGCGTTATTGACGAATTCAAGCAACCAAAAACAACACAATATATTCGCCACTGAGGCGCATTCGAGACTGTCGGTATACTAATTTCCCTACTAACTTAAAAAGTGTAGGTACGACTCGCGTGCCGACCGCTTGTATGAAGATAGAATACTGTATAGATATCTTTACTGTGATAAGACCTCGGCCGAACCACATACACACGATGTGACGTCACGGTGACACGTTGCGACGAGGTTCCTTTCTAGCTGCCGGCAGCGGTCGAGTCTATTATTTTGAACCATCCAAAAATGAAACAAATACTCTCGCAGTTAAAATTTCCAATTTAATTACATTGGCGGTATCTTGTAATGCTTTATGTTAGAGTATGTTTAAAACACATTACCTACTTATCAAGATTATTATTATCTATTGCTGTAGTGGGTTTACCCCTTGGTAACATGATATCATCATTAAAAAGTACATTAAGTCTATTTATTAGTCATATTCTTGCTTAACGTTTGCGTGGATGATGTCGAACTAATTAATTAAATACTATGGTTTGGTTTATTTTCCTTGTAGAGTCACTTTTCGCTTTTCATGGTAGATATTTACACAGCATAATATCTTACGTAGACTCCAGCTAGTTTACAAACGGAAATAATGTTTATTACATTTCATTTATTATAATTAACTAGCTTTTGCCCGCGGCTTCGTCTGCGCGAAGTTTTTAATATTAGTGTGGAAGTATGGAAGAATGGATTAGTATGGATTACAATGTATAAGTACTGACTTTGTCACGAATATTTTTTGAATAAACTGAGGGTGGGGTAACCTGGGTACTCAGTGTAAGCAATGTAATACTCAGCTAAAATGAAAAAAGCAAACACAAATTGCAGAAGAATGTTGCTAACATTTTATTTTATGTTTTATTACATGAAGATGAATTTCACCAAAGTTTTAAACTTAGGGTTAGTCTTTAACCGTGAAATAAAATTTACATTTACGTTACGTGAGTACAGTCAACAGCAAAAGTAGATGATCAAAATCAGAAATTCAATACTAATTTACTAACACTAATTTGTATAATTTATTGCTAGTTTATTTATTAAAAGTATGTGATTGTCACACACATACTTTTGAATCAGTTCGACGCCACACAATTCTGACGCGAACTCCGTTCATTAATTTAGTATTGAATTTCTGATTTTGATCATCTACTTTTGCTGTTGACTGTACATCTTTTATTGTATGGAAGAATGGTCAAAAGATATTCACAGGTTGTGTACTGGGTATGAAAGTTTGATGAAATTTGCTCTAAAGTAGATACTCTTTGCAATCGGGTAAAAAGAAAAAGTTATCAATTTGCCTAAGCTTGTGCTTACCATCTTCAATAACAACGTCGGGTCCAATAGTGACATTGGGTCCTATTCTGCACCCTTTGCCGATAGTGGCTGTGGAGTCAATCAGCACGTTACCGACCACTCCAGCGCCGTCATACAGATTACCTGAGTTCTTTTGTCGAAGGCTTGTTAGATAAAGACACATTCCTGAAATGAATATGTACATTTAATTTTTTCAAATGTCGTATAGTTTTTAAGGTATTTTTTCGTATCATTCTAATATTTTTTTTTTAATGAAAATGATTAGGTACATCTATTTTAATAAAATACTATCTATACTTCTATAAAATGTAAGTCGTCCGACCGAATTTCGGCCACGGCGGCCAATCTCGGTGCAAACACAGGTGCATTGTCTCTTCCCTCAATCTCATAGCCCGGTGGGACGGCAATCCGACACGGCCGACATGGCTGTTTTAAAAGCTTTTCGGCAAATCAAAATAAAATTTACTGAAGATCTGTGGGGTATGTCTATTAAAGTTTGTACATATCATAGAAACAATAGCACCTTATTTGGCTTTAATATTTAATATGTGCGTAGACCAAGGTGTTTTCCCAGATTTAATGAAATTTAGTAAGGTCATACCTCTTTTCAAATCCGGGGATAGTAAAGATACTAACAATTATAGACCCGTGTCCGTGTTGCCGGCTTTCAGCAAGGTTTTTGAAAAGATTATGCTTAATCAGATGCTTGCTCATTTTAACACAAATGGCATATTACACGATCAACAGTATGGTTTCACCAAAGGGCGTTGTACGACTGACGCCGGTGTCACTTTATTAAAACACATATTTACTGCGTGGGAAGAGGCACAAGATGCCATAGGAATCTTTTGTGACCTCTCCAAGGCATTTGATTGCGTAAATCACGACACATTAATTCGGAAACTTGGGCATTACGGACTAGGTAAACTTGCGCTTAGTTTAGTGAAATCTTATTTAAATGATAGACAGCAGCAAGTTCAAATAAACGGGGTGAATTCACATGGTTTAAAAGTACAAATGGGAGTTCCACAAGGCTCAATTTTAGGTCCTTTCCTCTTTTTAGTTTATATTAATGATCTTCCCCGGTTATTCAAAAACCAACCACAAATGGTGTTATTTGCCGATGACACGTCATTAATTTTTAAAATAAATAGACGGGCTCAAAATCTTGACAACGTAAATAACGCCTTACTTGAGGTACAAAAGTGGTTCACGGCTAACAACTTAGTTTAAATGGAAAAAAAAACTAAGTGCATCAGATTTGCTTTGCCAAATGTTAAAAATAGTGAGTGTGACATAGTATTGAATAAAGAGAAACTGGAATTCGTCGATAAAACCGTTTTTCTGGGAATGACGCTCGACTCAAGGCTACAATGGGGTCCTCATTTAACATCTCTCGCAGGACGGCTAAGTTCGGCAGCATATGCTGTCAGAAAGATCCGGCAATTTACTGATGTGGATACCGCGAGACTGGTCTATTTTAGTTACTTTCATAGTATAATGTCTTACGGTATTTTATTGTGGGGACGAGCTGCAGACATCGATTCTATTTTTATTCTGCAGAAAAGAGCCATCAGAGCCATTTACAATCTGCGTATGCGCGATTCTCTAAGGGAACTGTTTAAGGAAATTAACATAATGACGGTGCCTTGTCAATACATCTATGAAAACATCATGTACGCTAGAAAAAATCTGCATCTTTTTGATAAAAGAGGTGACAGACATAATTATAATACTAGAAATAGGGACCAACTAGTTCAACCAGGTTTCAGACTGGCTAAAGTAGATTCGTCTTTCATGGGGTACTGTTTAAAGTGTTACAATAAAATACCTCCCCACATTGTTCAACTACATGAGACAAAATTTAAGTCTTGTATTAAACGCACGCTATGCAACCGAGCATATTATAAATTGAGTGATTACATCACTGATAAAAATGCTTGGCTGGATGCCGGTCTAGTTCCACAACCATAAGGGTTCATAGATTAATTGATTAGCATTTGTAACAATTTTTGGAGCTGCTGAAGATGTAGATCTAAATTATCTTTGCATTGTATAAACTCAATGTGTTAGTATTATATAATTTTTCGTAGCACATACATGTGAGCACTATGTTCTTTAAAGCTACCATTACGAGGACTCTCGACCTCTCATTGACTTGAATATGCCCTGGCGGTTGGGAGAGTCATGCTCACTTCAATGTCTCGCTGCCGGTGGCGCATGTGTTGGATCATTCGGTTCCCTTCAAAATGGTTGAGCTAAATGGTGCCGATCCGTGCGTCATGTTCGTGAACGGACGCCGTCGGTTGGGACTGGTCATCTCTTAGCTGCCTCGGTTATTTTAAATTTTGGTTTGAATTGTTATTATAACTATATTTGTCTCTAGACCTCTTTTAACATGCAAGACGTGTTACATTGTTCTCACATTGTGCCCTTAGATTCAACATGAATGATGTAACCTAAATTTGTAAAATTTATCTGATTTTAAAAGAGTGTTCATGGAGTTTCTTGCTCGTTCTTCTCCATAGAAACCTACTGTTTGGAACGAGCAACTAGCTTCAACTTTCTGACTGACTGACTCTGACAATTCAAAAGTACCTGTAAATGGTTTAATTGAAATAAATGATTTTGAGTTTGAGTTTGAGTTTGCTGGGGAGAGATCAAGCGCAGGACCAAAGGTTTACGTGCTTTCCGATGCACGGGGATTGTTACTCTGGGCTGCTACTAAGAAATCTTAATAGAGAAACCCAATAACACTGCCTGACTTAAGAATCGAACTCACGACCCCACGCTCAGCAGTCGCGCTTGTGTCCGCGAGACCAACAAGGCAGTCATACATACTTCTATACTAATAATATAAAGAAGTAAAGTTTGTTTATTCTTTTGTCTTTTTGGTTGTACTGGTCCGATTGCCAAAATTGGTTCACTGGTAGAAAGATACACTATTGCTGGGCCTTAAGTCTGCTATTGCAATAGTGTCAGAATGGTCTATCATTTATTTCATAATTTATTGTTGATTTTGACAAGTTAGGTAATCTACTAATATAATGGCGTCATTATGACTTTCCATTGGTCAACCACTGACACGCCATTGAAAGAAATGATATAGAATGGTAATCTCGTACTAAATGACAAATGAATGACTGACTTACGGCTAAACCCAATTACCTACCTTCACTGAAATGTAGATCACTACTGCTGGAAGACTATATGCTTCTATCTATTTTTGAAATGTGTCTCACATTCATCAATAATGGTTATCTATGTGATGGAAACAATAGATTGAGGTGGCCCTCCCGTGCGTTTCGTTACAACCAACATCACCATAAACAATGTGATTTTTATAATAAAACTTCTGTGTGTTTAAAGTATTAAATGACTGGATTTAGTTTTAGTTTACATAAATTATAAAACTCTGGGAGTAAGTCATACAATTATACAAGATTTGACTGCATTTTGCTAAACAAAGCGGTAACGCTGGAGAGTAGGAATTAAACATACCTAATTGACAGTTAAAACTCTTTTTTTTTTGTAATTATTTCGTTGAGTATATAAGTTCCTGTGTATTTATTTATTTAAATGGAATCTAAATGTAAATTCATTACAAGCTAATATGCTCATTTGATCGATTGTTTGTTATTGGTTCTATGTGATTGGACCCTCTAGTACTATTTCAAAATCAGTACTTTAACTTGAGTCGGACATGTTTCATGACATTATAAATAAAGTATATTTTAAAAGCAAACCATTTATCCCTAGAATTCGGCGGATAAACAAGTCTGTTACCCGTAGTTACCGTCCTATCAAACAAATAGTTGTCAACACGTCATTGGGACACATACTTTGGCATTTTCATACAAATAGTTATCCGTAGTAAGCCACAGACCCTCTCATCAATAGATATCGTATGCCGGTAAGGTCTTACTTTCTAACAAATAATTGGGACGTTATAACCACAGACAGATAGGTTTTTCTATTACCAGTATGTCAAAATTGGAGATAGAATAGGTAATTGGGTTTGGCCATTAGGCGGTAATATGCTAAAATTTTGACAGTTCTGTTGATCAGTGACCTAACTTTAGAACGTCATTGTGCAGTCATTCCTTTTAATTCGACCAACCAATGATCGACCATTATGAATTTAGCAGATTACGAACTTTTAGCAAAATGACAATGGGATCGTGTTGGAATGACGAAATTACAAAAATAGCAGACTTGGCCCCTGGACGTTTTACTTGCGTACTTCCAGGCGGACTAAGTCGTAAACTGAATAATTACGAATTTCCAATTATTCCAGTACCTATTTTTGCTTCTACTCATGGTCAATTATCAGTTTAAATATAAGCAACTGGATAATTATAAATTGTTACCTGTTAAAAAGTCTTTGGGTTGTCCTACATCCATCCAGAAACCTTGGAGTTCCATGGCAAATAGCTGTCCATCTGTGGCCATGAATGGGAAAACTTCTTTTTCAATGGACATCGGCCGCAGTTCTATTCTACTTAATACCGAAGGATTCAAAATGTACATTCCTGGAATTAAGTAAATGGTTAAGTCATTGCCAAGCTATGTAATTTTTATGTAATTATTTCTGTAAGAATGAAAACTTACCAGCATTAATTTTATTTGAAATAAACTCTTGCGGTTTTTCAATAAAGCTTTCGATCCGACCATCCTCTTTGTAGACAACCACCCCGTACTTTGATGGTTCTTCCACTTTTGTCACTACTATGGTTCCTTCCTGAAATATCCAAGTTAGTGTAAATCAAATAATAAGGGCTGAATTCTTTCAGTATGCCTGGACTAGTCTGGAGCATTGTGAGATGAGGCAAGACCTAGTATCTACACAAATAAATTACACGTCTAATGTGGCGTATCTTGTCTATGTAAATCAATCTAGATCCCACCAATACCCAGTGTGAGAACGGTGATCCTGACCAGACAATGGCCCACTTAATACAGTGCCCAAAGTTCCCCTACCACCACCGCACCGCACCTTAAAGGATATTCAAAACGCCACTAACGCTGCAACAGATGTGGGCCCAAGTAGTCAAAAACCATTAATTCGAAAAGAAGAAGAATCCAGATAAATTGTAATTTGCTGTACTTTTTCAATGTTATCAGATACATTCAGCAAAAGCATCATTTGACTAATCTTCTGTCGCTAGTAGGAAGCGTTTCATAAGTACATACTATAGGGTATATTTTATTTAAAAAAAATTGGGATCTGTAAGCAATCAACAAACAAAGTCGCTGGCACAGGCTTGTTATTTATAAGATTAGTTAAATAGTAATCATTGACTAAACCTGAAATCTCTAAAACAACTTGACCTATAACGCTGAAATTCAGAATGTAGGTAGTTTATAGGACACTACATACACGTCATTTGAAATATTGCATTCATTATTCATAACAAAAGTGTATTACATATTAAAAATTGTGATTCATAATATTATTTACTATACTTTTCTACTAACAATATAAGTAGTGATTCATGTGGTCAAGGATGGATAATAACTATCACAGAAAATAAAGCAGCAGTATTTTCTGTACTTTCAATAATGATTTCCATGTAATATGATAACAAATAAAGTGTCCAGCTGTTTCAAGGTTGTAAACTTATCTAGATTAGTAACACTTTTGTACAGACGCCAGCACATCAAGTCATACCAAACTGTCAAATTTTCCCAATTGAATAATTTCTTTTGACATTAACTTGAAGACCTTCGACGACACGGTTGGCGCTGTGGTTGAGCGATCGACTGCTGCGCTGCGTGTCGCGGGTTCGATTCCCGCGCGGAACAAATATTTGTATGGCACAGGCATACAGATAGTTGTTCCGGGTCTGGCTGTTTGTGTATGTGATTTTAAATGTTTGTGAACGCACCCACGACCCAGGAGAAATTCCTACTGTGGGGCAAAAGTTAAAAAAAAAAAACAATACCTATCAAAGAAATTTGGCAGATTGTTGTAGCTTGTTGTGCTGGCCTGTATACATTATATAGTTATTGCTGCATAATAATGTAACAATTAAATTACTAAGAGATTATGGGTTGGTTTATTTTAGCAGAATTAAGTTCAATCTTATTATATAAAAATCTTCTGTGCGTGTGTATGAAAGTGAACTCCTCCTAAACTACTGTCCCCATGTTGATGAAATTTTTTATGAGTGTTCCAGTGGATTCGAGAATGGTTTAGATTCACAATTGGACCCGGTAGGTGGCACTGCAGTAGAGTTGTAGGACTTTTTTTATTTTAAGGGCAGGACAACGTCTGCCAGGCCCGCTAGTATTATATATAATATTACTTCATACCTTTCCATGGTTTCTATGGAATTTAGCTAGTTCCTTGAATGGGAAATCACAAATCACATCCGAGTTTAACACAAAGAAAGGTTCCGGGCTTGCACTTAGGAGTTCCCGTGCTAATGCAAGCGGTCCAGCAGTGCCCAATGGTTCATTTTCATGAGAAAACGTGAGAGAAACACCAAGCTTTGAAACCTCTTCAGTCAGCTCTTTTTCCATATCATCTGCCCGATAAGACACAGCCAATATAACCTGCAACATTGTTTTTAGAACAAAAAATGATAAGCACAAATTCCAGTAATAAAAGAGCTTAATGGTTGAATACTCAAATGTTACTCAATTTTAAGATGCAGTTAAGTCTCATACTGTCACATTCACTTTGACATAAAGTGATAGAGACAGCACAAGACTTAACAGCATTTAACTTTGAGTAGTATTTGAGTATTTGGCCTGAGTAACGTTACATTCATCTACCATCGAAATTATTTAAGTCAAAAGACTTACTGATTTCTGTATTATTATTGTAACAATTATTTACTAGTCTCATTTTTAGGGTTCCGTACCCAAAGGGTATAAACGGGACCCTATGACGAAGATTCCACTGTCTGTCTCCAGGCTGTATCTCACGAACTGTGATAGCTAGACAGTTGAAATTTTCACAGAAGATGTATTTTTTTGGCAATAAATTACCTCTACTGAATGATGAGTATTTACCTGTGTGACTCCTGCTTCTACCAAAGCCTCAATTTGATGCAATAAGATAGGTTTATTGGCAAACTCCACAAGAGGCTTTGGTCTGCTTAAAGTCAAAGGCCTTAAACGAGTTCCATATCCCCCCACCAGTATAAGAGCTCGAATTTCTCCCAGTTTTTTATCGGAACCACACATTTTCAGTGATATTTAATGATAGTAAATTTAAACACAAAGCAAGCCGGAACTATGTTATCTAAATGAAAACTTTCCACCTAACTCCAACTGTAGCGAACCTTTATTTACTACGATTTGATAAAAATAATCATTAACATCAAGTGATTTTGGTTTTACTTCTAGTGTAAACGAAAACTAACATTAAACAAAAAGTATTGGCAAAATTACACGCACAGATTACACGTCATAATAATAGTAGTTACCCACAACAAAAGTCAATCAAAACCACAGACAGAGTACATAGAATAAACGGAGATCAAAACTTCAAAACTAGACATTTGACATTACAAAAACGCGACATGCATTATATTATATACGGGAACAAATGAAACACTCCGTAGTTGTAAACGCACTGGCGCTTTATTTCTCGGCGGGAGCCGGTACGAATTTCGCGCCTAGTCGCAGCGACCTCTGCCGGTAGTCCAGTACAACCTCGGCATCGACAATATTATATTATGTGCTTCTAGGTACACAACATCTCCCAGCCCTATTTGAAAAGATATACAAATACTAAGATACTTATAACTAACATTGGTACATAGGAATCTAACTATATAATTAAAATTAAGTTAGTTACGTAACATACACATACAATCTATAGACGCATCATTTGCCTGACGCAAGGCTTTTATAGTCAACCCTTGGGACATTACGTAACAATCTATCGGAACGTTTGGGCAGCACTGGTGCGGTCGCCGCGGTCGGCTCCGCTGATGGCGAAGACGCTGATGGGTCGTCAAGCGTCGTACTTGAACCCTGTTCCCCCTCCTCCGTGGCGTCCAGTAGAGACGCGGGTTGGGGACTTGGTGATGCCTCTGACGATGAGATGGCACTGTCACTAGAATCGTCCATTTCACCGACTTCCCAATTTTGCGAATTAGCGTACCCCTTATAGAACATAATTTGGTTTTTATGTTTTTTTACAATCCTTGCTGTAAGATGGTCGCTAATAAGGTAAACGACTTTACCAATTCTCTTCACTATTGTCCCTCTGCACCATGTAAACTTATCTTTATTACAAAATTTTTTGTATAAAACTTCGTTACCACTTTTAAAAGTTTGATTATTTTTACCGCCGGCGTACTTACTCTGCAAACACTGTCTCAAATTGACTGCGTTGTTCAGTGACGCGTTTGCGGGTGACGACAACGGACTTGGCGACAAAAGATCCAAGCGTGATCTTAGCTTGTGTCCAAAAACTAATTGTGCCGGAGAGAACCCTGTGACTGAATGTACCGAGTTTCGGTAATCAAAAAGATATTTTAACAGCTTAACCTTACTATCTTTTTGGCTTTTACTCGATAAAATGCACGATTTTATTCCTTTTTTAGCTATCTTTACGTAGCTTTCAGCCTGACCATTGCTCGCAGGGTTATAGGGCGGTGATGTCATGTGATGAATTCCATTAATTATACAAAATCGTTTGAAATCTTGTGACGTGAAAGCTGTGCCGTTGTCACTAACAATAGTATTCGGTAACCCAAACCTTGAAACAAACTCGTATAGTTTTTCTACTGCAGCTGAAGAGGTCGTTGTACCACACATGTCGTAAACTTCCACCCATTTAGTGTATGCATCTACCACAATTAAATATTGTCTATTATCTAACGGACCTAAGAAATCTATGTGCAACCTGTGGAAAGGTTGGGGTGGGAATTGCCAGGGCGCCAGCGGGGCGCGCGGGGGTGTTGGTCGTAAATGTATGCAAACGGTGCACGAGTTGATCATAGTTTCTATTTCTTTATCGATACCCGGGAACCAAAACCGGGAGCGAGCCTCGGCCTTAGTTTTAACGATTCCTAGGTGGGAAGTATGAAGTTCATTTAGTATTTTCATTTTTAAACTTTCAGGTAAAACCACTTTATGCCCTCTCATAACACAACCGTCTTCATATGATAATTGATTTTTGCACGCATGGAACGGTTTTAATTTTATGTCCGATATGTTCCTAGGCCAACCTTTAAAAATATAATCAATAACTTTTTTTAAATTCATATCTCGACTGGTTTCCTGGCGTAATTCATCCCTTGTGACCGGCATGTGTCCGTCTATTACGAAATGAACATACGATGCGCGGTCAATTGGAGCGGCAGCGGCGGCAGCGTGCTGTGCGCTGTCCCCGCTCTCACTGTCCGCGGTCATTGACCGCGAGTTCTGCGTATCGGGAAGACTAGCTCGTGATAAATAATCCGCGCTGTTATTTTCGCTACGAACGTATTCAATTTTATAATTATATGCACTGAGGAACAACGCGTATCTTTGTAATCGGTTTGCCGAAACTTCTGGTATACCTTTGTGCGGGCCAAAAATCGAAATTAATGGTTTGTGGTCGGTGCGAAGGATGAATGGGTCTGACTTACCGTACAAGTACTGATGGAATCTTCGAACTCCAAAAATAATAGCTGTTGCTTCTTTTTGAATTTGGGAATAACGTTTTTCAGCTGTGTTTAAAGTGCGAGATGCAAATGAAATAGGACGCTCGCATCCCTCCTTATCTATTTGCGATAATATTGCACCTAACCCGTTAGGTGAAGCGTCCACTGTGAGGATTAACTTAGCATTTGGGTCAAAATGTGTTAACACCTGGTGCGACGTTAAATGTTGTTTTATTTTGACAAACGCTCTTTGATGTTCGTCGGTCCAATGCCATTTAACGTTTTTCCTTAAAAGATCGTATAACGGACTTAGAATTTCGGACGCCCGTGGTACGAAATTACGGTAATAATTGACTAACCCTAAAAATGATTGAAGTTTACCTACATCCGTGGGGACTGGGGATTTCTCTATTGCTATAACCTTATCTGATGATTTTTTGAGACCGTGTTTGTTGATTACATATCCTAAGTAATTAATTTCATTTTTAAAAAATTCGCACTTTTCTTTTTGTAACGTAAGTCCTGCATCCTGTAGCCTCTGTAACACTTCGGTTAACCTCTGTAGATGTAACCCCGGTCCATCAGCTGTTATAAGGACATCGTCTAACAGACATAACACGCCGTCCATGCCGGACAATACATTTTCCATTGCACGCTGAAAAATAGACGGTGCGCTCGTTAACCCAAAAACCATACGTGTATACTGAAACAGCCCGCGGTGAGTATTTATGCATGTAATTTTCTGTGAATCTTCGTCTAAAACAAATTGGTTATATGCCATGGATAGGTCTAACTTTGAGAACTGTTGTCCACCGTGCAGTTTTGAAAACAGTTCGTGTACGGTGGGCAGCGGGTATTGTTCTACAACTAACTGTTTATTTATGGTTACAGAATAGTCTGCACACAGCCTAACACTACCATTACGTTTAAGCACTGGTACTACGGGTGATGCATACTCCGAGTGATCAACCTGTTTTAGTATACCTAAGTTTACTAGACGGACTATCTCATTATCTACCTTGTCTCGCAATGCAAAAGCGATGGGACGTGCTTTAAAAAATATTGGTTTTGAATCATCTTTTAAACGTAATTTTACCTCGAATTTAGTAAATTTACCTAATTTATCTGAAAATACGTCTCTGAATTTATTGTGCAAGTTATCGATTATTTGTACTTCATTATTTATGAAATTACAAGGCGCTAATTTTAATTTAAATACGGATAGAAAGTCTCTGCCGAGCAATGGCGGGCCTTCGCTACGTGCCACGTACGCATCTAGTGTGTGTGTACTCCGCTTATAGGTGACTTGTAGGCGAATTATGCCTAGACATACAATACTACTGCCCGTGTAGGTAAACAGCTTTTTCTTAGGTGGTAACAAGGGCAAACTGTTAAAACATTTTTTATATAGACTCTCAGAAATTACAGTGACTGCCGAGCCACTGTCTATTTCAAATTTAATCATGGAGCCGTTTACTGACACCATTTCTGTCATGGGTTCCCCCTGCTCTGAAGTTATATTATATAAAAACTCACCATCGTCGTCCTCCTCACTCACGTCACCGATCACGACACACTTTACATTGCACACTCTACGCAAGTGACCCTTTTTATTACACTTTCTACAAGTAAAGTTCGCGAACCGGCACTGAGAAGACGCGTGGTTATTTCGACCGCACACAGAACACTTCTCCTTTAACGGTTCCTTCACTGGAGCCGCACTCTTGCCCTGCACCTTGAATATTGGATGTTCTTGCTGTGTAGACGTCGCTGTCGAAGCGGCGGTGGCAGCGCCTGCCCGCGCGCATCGGATGCTCTGCGCTAACTCCACTGCATTTGCCAAGGTCAAGGTGTCAGTGTCCTTTGTGAAGAGTTTATCCCTCTCGGGACCCGATGACATACCCATAACAAAACGGTCTCTCAGGGCCTCTTCAACGTTAGCGAACTTGCAGTATTTTGTGAGGCCGCGCAGTCTTGCCGCCCACTGCGCATGCGTCTCACCCGCTTGTTGCGTTGCCGCGTAAAATGTATACCGCTCCCCGAACCCACATTTTTTCGAGGAAAAGTGAGTATCTAGGAGATCAAAGATGTCTTCTAATGGTACCTCCTCCAGCTGCTTTGGTAAAACTAAGTCAGCTGCGAGCTGATAGGTACCCTCTGTGAGTGCGCTCAACAGGATTGCTCGCCTTTTCGTACCCGTCGCGTCGTTCTTTTCGGATATGTCGTTCGCCACGAACCATTGCAGTAAACGTCCTTTGTAATTTTTCCATTCGTGCACTGTATGGTCGAAGCTATTTAATATGCCGAAGCTATACTGAGCCATTATAGCGTGAGTCGCTCTCGTCGCCACTATTATATACGGGAACAAATGAAACACTCCGTAGTTGTAAACGCACTGGCGCTTTATTTCTCGGCGGGAGCCGGTACGAATTTCGCGCCTAGTCGCAGCGACCTCTGCCGGTAGTCCAGTACAACCTCGGCATCGACAATATTATATTATGTGCTTCTAGGTACACAACACATTACATGCTGCATACGGCGTACAAACCATGAAGATATAGGTATAAATGGAAAATCTGAAACCAACTGTGGGCTAATGCTCTCTTTCTGAATGCATACATAAGAATGAGACAGTGATATGTGTTTTCTTTATCTTATGTATGCATTCAGAAAGAGAGCATCTGCCCACAGTTGGCTTCACTTAGGTATTTAGAGTGTTGCTTCCACTTTTATCTAAATGCTTCTTGGTACAAACCATCCATTGAGAGTGACCAATCCACAAAAATATTTTAAGTAGGTTCTTTAATATCCCTATCCATATAGGTACTGATATTATAAATGCGAAAGTAACTCTGTCTGGTACGCTTTCACGATGAAACGGCAAAACCTTTTGCCTGATTTTGATGTTTGGTATGATGATAGCTTGAACCCTGAGGAAGGACATAGGTAGGGTTGCCATACTTGGCAAGCCTCGTGTAAGGACGCAAAAAGAAAAATTTAAACAGGGTGTTTAGTAGATCGATGCAAAGCCGTAAAGCGGAGCTAGTATAGACTATTTATCACCATTTGAACCGAACTTGTCTCAGACAAACGTGTGACAATTTTTTTTTCTAGCAAAATTTTAATGATTTTTGATGACAAGACCCAAAATATTGCAGTTAAGTAGTTGCAAATGATAGCCAGTTTGAAAAATACATCCATTAAATCCAAGCTTTCTAAATTTTTGTGAAACAAATTCAGATTTGATTGCAGAAATAGGAAATAAACCCTGATCGGGCTTATAAAAAAATATTTTAGGTGGTCTCTCTTCAGCGTTAAAATAGATCGGCCGAGTAGAATTTGGGGCGCGTATTTTAATTACTGTGACCGCGCGAAAAATCGGGACGTAATAGTGCTTTGTCGGGACGTCGGGACCTAGGCCCCAATGACCATGAAGTTATAGGTATAAATGGAGCCAACACTTAGAACAAAATCTTGAAACCAACTGTGGGCTGATGCTCTCTTTCTGAATGCATACATAAGAACGAGACAGTGAAATATGTTTTCTTTATCTTATGTACGCATTCAGAAAGAGAGCGTCTGCCCACAGTTGGCTTCACTTAGGTATTTAGAGTGTTGCCTCCACTTTTATCTATAAGCTTCTTGCCAATGACGGTGACAGTCCCGATATATCGGGACGAATGGCAACCCTAGACATAGGTATAGGACTTTATTTAAAAATTTTTAATCCGCGATTTTGTCTGCTTCCACGATAACCATTAGTACGAGATCCGGCTGCAAATTATTGCACTCATCGAGTGTTTGCTAAAATCTAATTTTATACGCATATTTATGATTAGGAAAATATTTATCTACCAGGTTGCCTAGGGATCTTCCATAAAGTATGTCACACGTTAAAAGGGGGGGGAGGGGGTCTAAGTCCATGAAATCAATATGATTAAGTTTGTAACTTCCATTATTATGATTAATAATTTGTTTTGTTATTTTTTCAAATTTTTGGTTTGATGTTGATTTTTAAAAAATAATTGAAATGGAAATAAAACACGGCTCGACATATTAATTCAATTAAATTTTATGTACCAATATTTCCAAGAAAGAAAGAAAAACCTTTTATTCACGCGAAAGCAACATTAAATAAATTGAATTATTGTGATAGCCGAATGCATGTTGATTTGGAGTAATCTTTCCAAAATATCATTAAAATTTTGTATTTTTCCTCAATAAAACTGGGAAAGGAATTCTCAAATTGAAGCCCCTTCGGTGGGTCTTCAATTTGAGAATTCCCTCCAAGGAGTGCTTTTTAAATTAATATTTGGGAAAAAATTTCGTTCACTTGTTTTAAATAAAATATCGTCCACTTCAATATGATTCTTACTTCTTCAATATGAGATTGTAGAAAAGGTGTGTCTCTTTCGGTTGAACCATCAAATTCTACTAAATCTCAAATAGAATCGCTATAATACCCAATAGTATGAGCGAGCAGGGTAAAATTGCCACATTTTTAGCAACTTTCCCTAGCCTACAGTTTGCACAGAATGTGTGTCCCAGAATGAGGTTAGCTATGGCTATGGCGCTAAAAAAGCGATGTGATTATTTTTGAAGCTGCCACCTTCGTTCAAGTAAGCGCTACCAATACACACACAAATAACCACATAGAATTAAAATATAATACATTATTTTATCAATTAACGAAGTAGCGAGCTTGAAAAATCTTTTTGAGATACCACAATTTATTGTACAATCTACCAATATGTCTAAAATGGAGCCAACTGCCGCAGATAAAAAAAATTAAATGGAAACTTGTATATGATATGCTTAGGTAAAGATGCCACAATATGGAACATTACGCGAAACTCGGCGCACAGGTCGCCTCTAGCTAGCTCTAGCTCTACTCTATGGTCACTCATATTCTTTAGTCATTGGCATTGTCCTCAAGAAGCTTATAGGTCAATATGGAGCCAACTCTTCGAACAAAATGTTGAGTCAAATACCTACGTATCTCCATCTCACTCTCTGTGGGCCGACCTCTCTTTTTAGTGTGGCCTGTAGTATTGCTACCTTCTTATTTAAATCTCCTACTAAATTCTTCGAAATAGTCGTCACACTAACCAAATCAGAAGTCAAACTCTGTCAAATAATGTTATTATGGATCAGTAGTGTACTATGATTAGTTAAGTTATAAAACATAAAATTTTAGGTCACACTCACGTGTCACGCATGCTAAACTGGGTTGACGATCGTGAATTACAATGCCATTTCCTAAGGAATCGGTAATGTGGCAACATTGACACTATGTGTCAATATAAAAATGGTCAATATGGCGGTTGTTTACTTTGCAGTTCACAGCTTCGTCTGGTATTTTTCGAGGTAATCATCGTTCTAATTAAAGGAATGTTGCAAAAATTAGTAGTGCGTGGTTGTGGTAATACGTGGTGTCCAGGAGGTGATATAAAATTTCACCCGTAAGTGTTAAAATCGTGATTTCTGACATTGAATCATTGTAAACATATTTCGTTGCTTTTTCACTTAATTTCTTCTTAAAACGTTTTACCAGTGTTTTTAACACATTAGTAAATGATAACTATATCAAGATCAAATACTTTTACATTGAAATTCATTGATTTTGTGCAATCTATTTGATTTTATTTAAAAGAAGTCGTATTGAAGTAGTGTGACCATATTGAGAATATATTTGGGACTTTGCGTGAGAACTTAACTAATTATACTAATACTAAGAAACGTGTATATATTTAATGACTGATATACACATACACTAATGGCAGTCAATTTTTATTTAATTTTAGTTGCTCATTATTCGGGTATTTTATTAACATTATTTTTTTAGGTTTCCTAAAAATAGTACTCAAAGAAAATTGTGGTTATCCATTGAGCCGTTGGAAAAGAAGTTCTATAAATGTGCAAGGATATGCAAATTGCATTTCAAGAATCAGATATGATTCAAGAACCAGGTGCCTAAACAAACAGCAGTTCCTACTATAATAAAACAGTAGGAAAGGTCAAGGGGTCAAGGTCATTTCAATACTCAATACTTTATTACATTCCACAATGTGAGCTTAGGTGGTAACTTAGATATATAGATCATTATGGACCCTGTCGGGCACAGTAAATAAGTAAGTAGGAGAGAGGAAGCTTATAATCTAATATTATTAAAGTCAATAGTCAGCTCAAATGTATCGCTTAACTTATATATTTTGTTTATTCTTTACTAGCGTGCAGTTTTATTGGGTTATATGTATAAGTACTTGTACATGATTGGCTGGCTATCACATTAGGTTAAAGAACTGTAATGTTAGCAAAATATAAACATTATCATTTCAGCCGAAAGACGGCCACTGCTGGACATAGGCCTCCCCAAGGGGGGGTTTTGCCATAATCGCCACGCTTGGCAGGCGGGTTGGCGATCGCAGTATGGTTCTTAAAAAGACACAGAGAACGCCCATTCTCTGGTAAGTCCCTTAGTCGCCTCTTACGACACCCACGGGAAGATATGGGATGGTGCTATTCTTTACGTCCAACACCACACGGAAATATAAACATGTAAATATATAATTAAAAAAAAATGAAAAAAGAAATCGATGAAATTAATGGAAATTTAATGTTTCAAATATATAACAAAAAGCAACATTTTATAAAATTTATTATAATTTTCAGACAACAAGTTCACTACATGAAGAATCTATGGTGCAAATAGCTGCTCTGCCAAGTACTAGTTCTGGCGTTTATAGTAATTCTCCACTTACGGAAATGGGAGTGAAACATGCTGGCTGCAATGTAGTTAAAAACAGTGTCGAAATATTCTTGAAAATATAAGCAATCTTAACAAGTTACCTGGTGTCCCTTTCCGTTAATAAATATTGACGTTTATGCGGGTTGTCTATGTTGACGCCTATGCGGGTTGTCTATTCGACTTCAAGTTATTTGTCGAATCCCATGGTGTGATTTCGGCTGGGAGACTATGTCTCTACTTTTGTTGAGCTATGTATTGTCTGTAACAGTATGGTCAAAATATACATACCTTTTATGTCTATTTATTATGTATTACATAATAATGTTATTAAGTAAAGTTTCAATTACATACTACATATTTTAACTAGTGAGTCATGCGCTCAGGGACATACAGAAAATTTCTCGGTGATTTACGTGGTAAGAGACAGAAACTACATAGAGTAATGATATTTAGTCATGTATGCTAGAAAAGTTACAATAAATTATTTTGATTTTGGCGGTGTTTTTATTTCCTTTTTGAGGTTCTTACATATAAGCGTTCATATTAGGGCCGGCGCTGTCTGACGTCGCGGCACGGCAAAGGATTTTATATTTGATCAAGTTATTTTTATTCATGTTTCATCGAGTTTAGAATTCATATTTCTTTATTTCTTAATGCAATGTATACGCATACATTACGTATTATGATGTAAACAAAATTAGACGAGTTATTTGTTTATGTTATGCCTTAATGGTAAACAGAATGTAGATATTTATAAATGAATACTTATAGCGATGTCCTGGGAAAAATAAAATAAAGGTTACCATACTTAGAAAGAGAGGATTGGCCCACAGAGAACGAGATAGTGATAGATAGGTATGGATAAGTAGGTATTCGAAGTGTTGACTCCATTTTAATCTACAGCTTCATGATTGTCCTACCTACCGCTGAGAACATGCTATCTGTGGTTGTGGACACTGGTCATAAACAATTTTATTAGGATACATCCCTAGATCAAGAAGCTTATAGGCAGGTTCATGATTCATAATATAGACTTTTACTACTTACTTTACTCTTTAGTCTTTGGATATATCCCACCCAGTCCCAAGTCCCAAAACCTGAATCTGTCAGTCAATCAAGTCACTAGTCACTAGTCAGTGTCATTTGTTAGATTACTTAATTGTAATCCATATTTCCTTCCCTTTTGATAAATCCTTATTTTCAGATTAATTATGGCTCTTCCCCTCCGGAATTTGAATCGGTTCAAAGGTTAGAAATACTGTTACCTGTTTTTGTTATGATTTCGTTAACTTGTAGTTAAAAATATCCATGCTTGATGAAAGTTCGTCACAGCAATTTTTTCACTGTGTACCTACGACGATAACCTTGCAATTTATTTAGCTACTAGCGATCTAAATTACTTTCAAACAATATTAAATGATATGTTAACATTAACCGCAAAGATTCAGTGGACTATCAATGTCGTACTCATTAGGTCTAATATAATGTAACCGAGACCTTCATCTAAAAATACTATCAATGTCGCTGCTTGTGATAATTTTCGGCGAATATCTTGACGTTATATAAACCCAAAATTACACTGACAGCTCTTTCCTTATGCAATATCTTTCAGTTGTTAGTACAATGGATCAATATTTTGACCTTTGGACATACATGAACTTAAATTGTCCCTTAGAGTCAGTAGCTGCTTTCTGTGTGACAATTTAAAAAACAAAGTCTTGGATTCGATTATGTTTTACTAGCACATTGCCCGCGACTTCGTCCACGTCAATTTTCTCAAGGGTCCCTAATTTTTCAATAATGCAATATCGCTTAGAGCTCTCAAGGAAAACATAGCTTCTTAGGGGTCAAACTATTTTTGAAAGTGGATGAGAAGTTTCAGAGATTACCCTCTACATACAAACTAATAAATAAATTTTACCTCTTTATAATGTTATAGTTGGTGAAGCTATCATTAGCTGCTTTATTTTTCAAGTCAGATCTAGTCAGACAATCTCTAGGAGATTTTCATTTTCATTTAGTTAGTTGTTTTGATAGTTATAGGTTTTTTTTTAAATATTAGTGTAAATAATGTAACATTTAATTAAATATAAACAAATAAAAAATAATTGTATCTGACAATTTGAGATGTAAAATTCTAAATTAAGCAATAAATGATTTTTATTTATTTATTTTTTTATTTGACTGAGATGGTGATTGACAGATGTAGTATCCGCCATATGTTGCTGGGGTAATTAACAGTTGTTGTTAAACAAGTGTGTAAACACTTGTTTAAGAACACATTAGAAGCTATGTATACATTCTATTTACTTAAATAGGAGTTTTCAAGTGTTTGCCTTTTAGCAAATGGTTAGATTACAAAACATCATTATTTTGCACAACACATTTTGTTTTTGGACCAAATAATGTAATGCCAAACAGATTGTGTTATAAAATTGACATAAATAATATAATAATAATAATAATAATTTATTCTTCTCAAAAGTACAAAAGTTACAGATATAAACATTTTAATTTTTGTGAGGTGCATGTACATGAGGCATTTCAAAATGTGACAACAACTCCCAAACTGAGACATGCTCGTATCTAGGGTAGTCGGTGATCGGCCGTAAAAATAGAGCTAAGCCTGATCCCTATCTGTCTGGTCCCACCCTGGTTATGTAAATGGTGTGACAATAGTCTATTTTTGCAAAAATCACTCATCATATTTAAGTGTTCAATAGCATTGTTCGCCTTTGTTCTTACAGGTGTGATAAAGCAGGCATGTGCCAGAAATTACTCAGTTTATGATGAAAGTAATGTTAACTTAGTGCTGACAAAAGATACAAAAGTAATTGTACAGGGGTTCACTGGAAAGCAGGGTACATTCCATGCTCAGCAAGCTATGGACTATGGCACAAATATTGTTGGTGGAGTTTCACCAAAAAAAGCAGGCAAAGACCATCTAGGAAAACCAGTATATGCCACAGTGAAGGAAGCAAAGGCTGGAACTGGTGCTACAGCATCTGTGATCTATGTACCACCTCCAGGAGCTGCTGGTGCAGTACTTGAGGCCATTGAAGCTGAAATTCCACTGATTGTGTGCATCACTGAAGGTGTCCCTCAGCATGTAAGGATTATTTACATAAAACTAGGATTTGTAAAATATTAATTAAGAAAGTGAAGCACAATACTTAACAAATTGCCCAATGCAACCTGATAAGTCTAGTGGTTCAACTTTAAATCAGAATTTTTAGATTCCTGTTGTAATAAAAGATTTCAAATGCTTATTTATCATTGCTGTATTTATCATTCAAGTTACAATCTATTGTGCATGACCAGAAGATGTGATACTGATTACAAGTAGGTACCTTTGTGTATAACATGTTACTTATGGGTTGGAAAAAGCTGGTGTCTGGAACTCCAGAACTTAGCGTGTATTTTGTGTATGGGTGGGAAGTAGATCATTCAAGCTACTTCTATATAAAATTACTATCTGATACCCGCGGCTTCGCCCGCTTGACAACTAAAACCTTCCTCTTGAATCACTATCTATTAAAAAAACCCGCATCAAAATCCGTTGCATAGTTTTAAAGATCTAAGCATACATAGGGATAGACAGATGCGGCGGGGGAGTTTGTTTTGTTAATTTGTAATGATGATTATATAATGTATTGCAGGACATGGTTCGGGTCAAACACGCATTGTTGTCTCAAAATAAGTCCCGTCTTCTGGGCCCCAACTGCCCGGGCATCATCTCGCCACCTGCCCAGTGCAAGATTGGAATCATGCCAGGTGCCATCCATAAAGCTGGATGCATCGGCGTCGTGTCTCGTTCTGGCACCCTCACCTATGAGGCTGTTCATCAGACCACAGAGGTGAGTATTTACTCTGAATGTTAGTTGACTTTGACTATTATGGTGTTATTTATGTATGGTCTTCCTTTTTAACTTCGTTTTATTTTTGGAGACATTTGATTCTTACGATTGACTTACAGGTTGGTGCCAAAATAATACTCAATGTTATTTATTCACATTTGAATTTTTTGTTTTTTTTTAATAAAGTTGAATGCAGTTTTACAAGATAAATCTTGTATATTTATTGTACTGTCTTCTTCTAGAGTGGATCATGCAAACTTTGGACCCTATACATATCTAATACCTTTAAACAAGCCATTCTTGTATGTTTACAGGATGAAATTGAATTCATTAGCAAAATGAAAGTTGTTCAGGTTCGTGGTCTGAGTCACTTCTTAAAAATTAGCTAATGAATTCAATTTCATCCTGTAATGTATGTATAATATGAATCTCGGAAACGGCTCCAACGATTTTCATGAAATTTAGCATGCAGAGGGTTTCGGGGGCTTTAAATCGATCTAGCTAGGCTTCATTATAAAAAAACACGAAAAAAAAATCCCGAGTATAGCTTGGTCGCCTTGGTACTACTTTATGAACAGAGCACTTGTACGTGCGGACTTAGCGCCTTGGGCATTCTGTACCAGTCAACCAAGGGTAAAAAAGACAAAAATATATAAACTTACACACATACATAATTATGTGTCTAGTGTATCATATTCCTATATGAATACATACATATAGAGAAAAGAGGATGTTGTGATTTCACGTGATGACTGCATAAGCAGTCAATTTATTTTGAGCATATATAAATATGCTCAAAATAAATTCGCAATTTCGGCTTAAAGGCCTACCTACTGGGGACCGTATTAATATCGAGAGGAAGCACATTTCAGAGAAGAATGCACTGGATATGACAGGAAGAATGAAGAAAAACAGAGGTATGAGAAGGACAAAGTAAAAGAAGATTGTCAGAAGACCACAAATTCCTGTGAAGAACATAGGTATTGAAAATGGGATTTTAGATAAGAACAGAGAGTTGACAATTGAGAAAAGCATTGTCAACTCACTCAAACTTTTCCTCTGGGAGACCATTTTAATTGGGCAACCATTATAACTCAGGACCTGTAGCTTGACACATGGTCATACTTCCTCAACCTGATGCAGTTATTGATGACCCTGTCCAGGTTATCCAGCAAGACTGCATTCAAGCCAAAGTAGCACACGGCACCATAGTAAGTTCAAGGTAAAGTCTGCACAAGCATAGTTTTCGTCTTAGTGGGCAAACAGTTCTTGAGACAAAACAAGAGGATCGCAAAGTTCCGTTGGCTTTTTGACTGACACTAGAACACTAACCAAGTGTCGAGTCTAGTTGTAAACCGATATCTTTTACGCTAGGGCTAATGTAAATGACTGTACCATTGAAAAAAATCGGAGGAAGAGATCTAACCGCCACTCTACCCATCAAACGCGAGCTTCCTATAATAATGGACTGACATTTTGAGGGGTTTACGGACAACACCAAATCTTTAGACCAATCTTCGATATTTTTCAAGTGTCGGTTTACATCTTCTATGCGACCAATCCACCTTTCACCCGCATAGCCGAATACAATTGAAAATGATCGGTATCAAGATGATACGAACACCGAAGGCAGTAAGTAATAAAATTAATGAAGATGGGGAATAGCAATGGAGAAAGAATACCGCCTTGTGGAATACCAACATCCAGATCACGCCAACTCGAAGACCTCTCAGCAACGCGACCCAACTGCTGACGTCCCCGAAGATGAGAAGAGAACCATTCCAGCAGCCTGGCAGGAAACTATAAGATGTGAGAGAATGGATATGAGAATATCAGTCCTGACGACCTGACGGCAACAAAGAAATCAGTTAATACCAACACAATAACCTTAGTATCTCCCATTGTTTCTCTAATGTCATCAGTCACTTTAAGGAGAGCTGAGGTTGTGCTGTGCCCCTGGGCACAGCACAACCTCTGAACCTCTGAACCCAGATTGGAATGAGCTTACCAGGCTGCTCCAATGGCACACCCCCGAAAGCTGTGCACACAGACGTCGAGCACTTTACACAAGAAAGAGAGAACGGAAATGGAATGGAATTAGGAAATGATGAGATTAGAAACTTTAGGAAGTGGACAGACATAAACCATACGCCACTGGGAATGGCAGCATCCGGAATCAAGGGAAACTTGACAAAGTGGATAATTGGTGGAAGAAGAAAGTCGAGGAGCAAGTTGATCAAATAACGACTGATATTGTCATGGCCCACCGCCTTAGATTTAAATAGGATAGTCTTTTTAATTTTATCCAATGTGACAGGAGAATAGCAAAATGGTTCAATAAATGAGATCCACCGTCTGATACAACTTATGGGCATCCAAATAACAAGTGGTTGTCAAGTGACACGTGAGAGTGAACTTTATATTTATTGACCTCAATTAGGGTATTGCGCAAACTCACAATTGATACACTTGCCCTATTATTTACTGCATATGAATTGTGCTGTGTCCTATTCATATTTGTATATAATTTACAGGAAGGCTTGGGACAGACGCTCTGCGTCGGTATTGGAGGTGACCCGTTCAATGGAACCAACTTTATCGACTGCATAGATCTCTTCTTGAAAGACCCTAACACAAAGGGTATTGTGCTCATCGGAGAAATTGGTGGCGATGCTGAGGAGTTAGCTGCCGATTTCCTTATAAAAAACAACAAAGTAAGTATTGATGGAAAGTTTCTTATTATTTTGTTTTTTCCTGTCAGCTGGTCATCACCTCGTTATTTATGTCAATCTTTTTATCTTTAAATGCTAAAATTATCTTATGGCGCACGCCCCTTCATTAGAATAACTAATAATGCGAAGGTTTCTTACTTTATTTTTACTCCACTACTTTACGGGAAGGTCTCTACCCACTATCCTGTTCCGTGAACTGTAACATAGCCATCAGTCACTTAATCCATCAACCATCTGAGTTCATTGGTTCCGTCGCGTAAACGCGGTAAAATCGATGATGCACGGGACGGTACCCGTTCAAAGGTTTAGTTAGCTTGATTCCGTTCGTTTTTTTTCCGCTCATGCTACAGGTTGATTGAACAGACCGTTCACTATAAAAAGTCCCTTCGTTTAGTGTTAGTAGCACTGACCAGTAACCATGCTATTTCTCTCCCGAAATAGCATTTGGATTCCTCTTACATAGGTACAGTGCAAGAGAAATTGTGTTCAACGTTTTTGACATTATTAAACAAGTGTGACCTCGTGCTCACGAAACATCGGTAAAGACCTTGTTGTACTATTATACTAGCGCGCTAGTATAAAAGTACGATAACTTATGTACCGAATTATTTGGGCTATCCTGATGTCTGCGGTAAGCGTACGGTTAACTGCAAAAGTTCAGGCTTCAGTTCTTTTAAATCCAAATTATTGAGTACAATATCGGCCTATTGATATATTGTGCTCAATAATTTTTGCCCAGCTGTAAAAATAGTCTAATAAAAAGAAAATTGACTACAGAATGGCTGTAAATTCAAGATAAAAAACAAGTAACTATTACATGGAGTACTGATTAGTAGTGCATCGTATTATTTCGGGTCGCTCCGACTGCGAGCACCGCTACCGAATTGGTACCGTCGCGTCTGTATATTTTAAAATATTAAAATAATAAACGATTACGTTAACGAACGACAGAATAATTTAATATGTATATTATTTGATAAAGGGATAGTGGGTGGAAACCTTTATGGTTGTTCTGTTGCCATATCTTTTGTTTAATTTCTTTATTCTAGGCAATATCAAGATTCTTTATTTTGTCCGATACAGAGTCGCGTAAGAGAAATGATGAATAGCTACTAGATGGCGATAGATAGGTAGAATATTCTTAATTGCACACCAGTTAGAGTAATAAACAGTACCTATCACTATTGTAGGCCTTATCACTAGATATTTTTAGAACTGACGTAGCACTTGAAGTATTATTTGCATCGTTTGTATCTTTTCTTGACTATCGTGACGTAAAGTAACATCATATTACAATATTTAACTTGTAGTAGATCATAGACAATCAAACCAAAGTTTGAATTAATATTTTCGTTTACGATCTTGCTGGTGACTGTATTCAATAGTAGTTGGTAATAGTCATCCGTAGTAAATGGATTCGTTCTCATTATAAACAATAACACATTAATAAACATGTCAGTGTAAATAAGTCTATTGTAACATTTACTAGCTAATAGTCATTCAATAATTCAATCAAACGAAAGCGCCATTAATGACGTAAAGATGAACTGTGGAGAGAGACTTTGCAAAGAAGTATTTATTGCATACACTACGATAAAGATTAAAGTGAGTACCTCCTTGATCCTCTAAAATGGTTTGATTAAAGTGTTACTTAGATTCATTAATGGTGAACAATAACTACGTACACAAGCGAACCTTCAAAACTATGTAATTATAGGATAAGATGTTGTAGTTCGCCCGTCGCCGGCATAATATTTTTTTCTATCTTATCGCGCTCGCACTCTCAGTCTCAGACTTGTATGGAGCGCAATTATAGTGATGTGTTGAGTACTGGCGACTGGGTATCAATTTTTAACTAAGACAATGAAAATCTTCTGCCTATTCTTACAACTATTATCATCATGGTCAATTTAATTGATTTTATGTATATTTTTGTCTCATCTCGATTTAATATTGATAAAATTATGATTTAGGCAATTAAATAAATTATTATTATGAAAATAAAACAAATTAATTCTATCATAGAGACTCGTGTAAGCGGGTAGTAAACTATCGACATTCCCCAAGTCGTAGGCACATTCCTGTTGTTACCGATGCGTATGACCGGACGACTCTGTTAGTAACGACAGTTAAAACTTAGTAGATATTTATTTATTGGCTTTAATAAATACAATAATGATAATAACGTTGCGATTGGACTCGGGACGTTGAGCGACCGTGTGATCCAATACTAGAAATGGGGGCAATTACCATCAGCATCTAAAATATAGCTTGTGCAGTCCGTCTATTGCCTAACTGAAAATCTCCAGGGCCGGACGCGCTGCACAACTTTTGGATTGAAGGGTTCCAAAGATCGCACGTTAGCTTGGCGTCTCAGTTCCATTCAGCCTTAGAGTCAGGATCGTTGCCCCAATTCCTAACAACTAGAATAACCCACCTGCTCCATAAAATTATAGACCGATCACTTGCCTACCAACGGTCTATAAAGTTCTTACATCCATTTTGACAGCTAAAATTATCAAATATATTGACAAAAATTTAAACGTGGTACTAGTAAGGAGCTACTCCTCATTGATTTGGCCATAAACAAGCAGGTTCGTCGATTCCGAAGGGATCTGTCGACATGTTGGATAAACTATAAGAAGGCCTATAATTCTGTGCCACATGCATAGCTTATCGGGGTGTGGGAGTTGTATAAAGTAGATACAACTCTGCGCACCTTCCTGTCATGTATGGAGCAATGGAGAACGGTCCATCACTGTCCAGAATGTCGGCAGATCCAGGAGAATAGCTAACCGATAAGGATCGAGCGTGGTATATTTTAGGGCGATAGTCACGAGTTCCCTGTGGCTTTGTTTAGAATTGAATGAACCCTCTAACCACGTTGCTGGAGGGTTCGGGCCTGGGCTATCGGTTAAGAAGAGGAGGTCAGGTCATATCTCACCTCCTTTATATGGATGATCTAAAACTCTTTTCGCCCAACAATGTGCGACTGATGGAGCTTCTGAAAGTAACAAACTTTTAGTAGTGCCATCAGGATGCACCTTAGATCCATCTCCTTAACCGAAACTTACAAATAATTGGGGCAAATAGGCATCAATGATGCCGGCGTGAAACAATCTTTGAATCGAAATGAAAAATCTCTGAATAAAGTATTAAGTATATAGTCTTTTATCAGGCGCAAACAAGGTGCGCGCTGTTAACGTAGGGATCATCCCGGTTTTGATGTACTGTTTTGGTATACTCATATGGATTCAGAAGGAACTTGACGCCCTGTATAGCCGTACATTGTTGACCGCAAATCAGATGCATTACTACGGAAGTGCGGTGGCCGAGGCTTCTTAAATGCTAAGTCCTTGGACAACCGTGAGTTATGCAGTCTCAGGGAGTATTTCCTTGAAACTGTGGGGATGCACCGAGACGTGGTCTCAGTGGACAAGGGCCTCACCCCGCTCTCCTTAGCGTACCTGAACTGGCGCAAACCTGTAGTATAAAATACTAATGACTGCAGGGAGGTATGTCAGAGCAAGGAGTTTTACGGGCGCTTCTACCGGGTCCTACATGGGCTTGATGTCGTCTTCTTGGCATCCGTATCCTGGCTGCGCTTTGATGACCTCTTTGGGAAAACCGAAGGTTTTGTCTGTGCGATTATGTATAAATTTATGCTGACGAGTTCTATGTATACCATGTTAATGGTACAATGAAGAGAATTTGAAAATATATTATACAAATCTTAAAAATCAAAATAATGATATTATTTACAATTCTAAGAAAAAGGTACAGAGCTCAAAGGGCATCAAAAAACTCGTCCACATCGCTGTCAACGGGACACGTGCCCAACAGGCTGGCAGCATTGTCACGTTGTATGGCAATGCTGATTCTTTGACCCAAGAATAGACCAGCCTTCGGGTCACGTGAAGAGTCAACCAGTCGCTTGGCGATGTCACGAAAAACAATATGGGCACTCGGACCCCCATGGCCCTAAAGTTTCCACCCCAAACGGCTCAAATATATAGCTTCCAAGAAGGCTTTTATATTTGCACCGTTTGAGGTTTTCGACACCTGTAGTAGCCGCCCCAGCACAACACGTTGTGCTAGGCAGATGAGATGGCGCAAGGGTGTTGACACATGTTGTGTCCCATACCAAAGGCCTACCCAACTTCCAAGGCATTATGGTCATCCCATCAGGTCTCTTCCCATCGTCACGTGCCAAGCCATTGGGTTCTAAAATAGCAGGCACCCCGGCGGTGGCAAGAGCACGACGGAAGATGTCATTGATGCTGGCGTGCCGTGCCATTCGGTCTGCGCTCCTACTGCAGGATAGGCCATGATGTCCGAGGCAGTCGACAGCTTCACCACACTGACAACGATGTGCAGCCCTGCATGGAGCGCCCAGACGCAGGCATGTAGCGAGTCAGAAGGTATTATCAATCAATCATGCTGACTAACAGCTACCTGAGGTATACTATGAAGGACGGCACGGTTGACATAATGTCGGGTTACTCGGGTATGCCACCGTCCTGGCGAATCAATCCGACACCTTATCTCTGGATGTAATGAAGAGTACTTGCATAGGCACAACCTTGTGGCCAGGATTATCCATCAGCAACTTGCTCTGAAATACAACCTCGTGGAATCGGAAGTAGTACTGTACTAAAGATATGTGCCCGATCCAGTTCTTGAAAATGGCAATGTCATATTGTAATGATGATACTGGTGGTCTAGTTATTATTAATATCTTAAAATGTTTTCATTTAAAAGATATAATTTACGAGCGACCCGACCCAGCTTCGCATGGGTCTATAGCCTTCCTCGATAAATGGACTATCCAACACAAAAAGAATTTTTCAATTCGAACCAGTAGATCCTGAGATTAGCGCGTTCAACCAAACAAACAAACAAACTCTTCAGCTTAATAATATTAAAAATAAAAATAATAGTAAAAATAGTATAGGAGTATATGTAGGTATCGATATGTAAAAAGAAATAATAGGGGGTCGCCCGTGGTCCCTTCTCGTAGTCTGGAAGGGACCACGGAGGTTTTATTTCTTCGTAAATAAAAAAATCTAAATAAATCTTGCGAAGCTCAGTTCGAGTTTCGTCCTTCTCTTCATGAAAGTATAGGAGTTGTATTATAACATTTGTTTTGTTAAATTCCAGGGTCAAAAGGCAAAGCCAGTGGTATCTTTCATCGCAGGTCTTACGGCCCCGCCCGGCAGGCGAATGGGTCACGCCGGTGCCATCATCTCAGGCGGAAAAGGAGGAGCCATGGACAAAATAAAGGCTTTAGAAAATGCTAACGTAATCGTGACTCGATCTCCAGCCAAAATGGGTTATGAACTGAAAAAAGAAATGAAGAGATTAGAGATAATCTAAACAACACCTGCTGTTATTTGACATAAAATGCATCTATACATATAATATTTACGTAACCTATGTGTAGTCCTATAATAATAACTTATGCTAATATTTATTTGCGAAATCATCAGTCTAATTCAACCTTATTTGCGGGGAAGGGAGGATATTTTATGACCCGTGTGTTCTTGACGATTGTATTCCTAAGCAGCAAACACTTGTCATAATTATAGAAGTACATATAACGTTTTCTTGAACTAATTGGTGTTAGTGAGCGGTTCTTTAAAAGAACAGAATGAGTACACAACTTGAAAGAGTGCTTGCAGATAGTTGTTTGCTGGTATAGTGTTTCTATACGAGCTTTAACATGGCATGTTTTGACCTGTATGATTGATGCAACAGTGACATTTATCACTAAATCAGTGTTTTAATAGTAACGGCAACACTGTTATTGTACTTTTATGCTATATTGTAGTGATTGTGGTTCGTTCACAGTACTATAATATTACAATAATTAATTCCTCTTTCGGTCTCTGTATTGTTTTTCTGTTTGGTTTAACATTTGTTATAATTTTTATTATGGCGATCATGCAGTAGTGAAACGGGCTAGTAGTAGCGACACAGGCGGTGTAATTAACTTCCTATCACAATTTTATTGACAAAGTAGACTACATTTTTAAAGCTCCTCATATAGTAGTGATTTTTATTTAAAGTTATTGAACACTTCTTCCATTTTTTTCCACTATAGAACAAAAATAGGAAACGTTTGCGTCTACAGGCTTTCAATAGTACTAGTGTCAGCGTAAGTTACCGCCATTGTGGTAATAAATTACGTAGGTACTATCGTGGTCACACCCGCCTGACCACCACTAAGTTCATTTTTGCTTGCACTCAAAAGATGGAAGCGCTCTCTACCCCGCCCCGTTGACTTCGCAGGCGCCAAGGGATTTAACTGAGCAGGCGGGAAAGTCCGCAATAGTACATAAGGAAAACTTAGTTGTATAACCAAAACCAAATTGCTCTATTTTTGAGCAGCCGTGACTATTCCAACACTGTCTTAAAACAGATAAATGTATCTAAGTACAATTTTGCTGCTTGGGATTGATATAAAAAATCTAAATTTCTGTTATAAATAGATGTTTCTTTTGTGGTTCAGGCACGTTAACGAGGCATTCGTAGTATTAAGAAACTGTTTTAATTGTTATGTTTGAATCAAACAAAAATCTACTCTAATTATATTCTAGTTTCTAGAATTTGCGGTTGTTTCGCTTGGCGTTGTTGTGGTTACATTCATATTGTGAACTCGAAATATACACATTCTATCCGACTAAGTACTTTTATTCAAATTCTAACTCCGCGATCGAAGCGGCGCGAATTCAATTAATAGTCGTGAAGGGCCACTTCTACGTGTACAGTCACGAGCAAAAACATGTAAACAGCTGTTGGTCTCATTCTGAACTGATTTTCTCCTTAACTATTGGTTGAAATGTTATGGGGTCACGAATAGGGTATTTTTGATCCCAAACTATGAAATAGGTGTTATCTATACGTTACAATAGTTATTTCACGAGAAAATTGCTATTGAATTTTGCAATCTGTAGGTATACATATTTATGCTTGTGACTGTACAAACGCACGTGGGGTGAAGCAAACTGTATGTCTATTCTGTTACAATCTCCCTCTGTGAACACCTAGGTGAAGTGTGCTGTCATCTGACCCGATGCTGGGGATTTACAAAGCACTACAATCGGATGACAGCTCACTTCACCTAGGTGTTCACCGAGAGAGATTGTAACAGAATAGCACTGCTGGACGTGGTTTTTATTTGTTATAATGTCGGATAATTCTATCCAAGAATGTCATATAATATGGCATAGAGGAATAAAAATTATTAGAACTAGTAACTAGAATTAGTTATTAGGCCAGAGATGTGCGAGGATGTGTAGCGAGGAATGTGTGTGATAATTTATTTATTCAAATCTTACCTACATCTATCATTACAGATCAATCCAATGCGATAGAGTGGCCTTACATGCAAGAGCGTCGCCAGGACTCGCCAGCTGATGGCCTAGGGGGGGGGGGGGGGGCAAGTT
The DNA here is from genome assembly GCA_947361185.1 of Charanyca ferruginea. Classification (NCBI taxonomy): domain Eukaryota; kingdom Metazoa; phylum Arthropoda; class Insecta; order Lepidoptera; family Noctuidae; genus Charanyca; species Charanyca ferruginea. The sequence continues at coordinate 12,591,948 of OX376077.1, read as the reverse complement.
GATATATGGTGGATAGGAAAAATATGAATTTTAAATATAGTCAAAGGCACATGAACCTTTTGGAATCTCTAGGGGGGGGGGGGGCAGATGCCCCTACCTACCCCCCCTTGGCGACGTCCTTGCTTACATGCTAAATCCTCTACATTCAATGAAACTACATACTATATTCTAAATCTCATAATAATTACCAATGACATAGCTTCATTGTCATAGCTTGTACGAAGCTTAGCTTGCACATCTCTGGTGGAAACGCAGCCTAATCGTACCGTGAGTTCCACTTCTCTGTCTTCTGTACGGCATTTAAGAAATGTTTTTTTTTGTTTGGTTGGAAATCCTCTGTCCTGGGGTAACAGAAGGGTGGACGGGTCTGTCAGACTCGTACTGACTAAAAACCACCCCGGTGTTCTATTTCACACCAGATCGCGGGAAGGTACAAGCCTTTCTCAAATCCCGACTTGTTCCGGTTCGCCTCTGCGGGCCTGCTGAAGTCAGAAAGAGGAGGCAGGTGTTTGACCCTCCCGCAACGTCTAAGAGTACGAAAGTAGGTACGCGCAACCATCTCTGATCCTGATGTATGCGGGGCGACAGACGTACACGAGCCAGTCACCCCTGGACCCATTGAGGGGGGCTGGCATGTGGTCGAGATCTTTCCCTTTCCGCAGCCTCATAGCCTCACTCCTCGCTTCCGACCATAGAACTGACTACGGCCGACAGTGGAAACAGATTATATTTATAGTTTTTGTTCCATTTTAGTGCAAGCAGGTTCAGAACGATTGAACAGTTATTTGACGTCATGTCATGCACAGACCAGCTCACCCTGACTGCAGACTGCAGAGACGAACACGTCGTCAGCGTGGAAACGACGAGTTTCCTTTCGCTCACATGACCGCCACACGCATGTTGACGGGGAGGACGCCGAGTGCAGATTGCTATGGCGATCAAAGACATGTATTCTGACAAAAAACTTAGAATAAAGTTATGAGAACTCGTCAGAGTCTAGTGAAACCCGTTTTGGAGACCTTTAAACTTTTTGTCTCTCTCACGGAAGGGAATGCAGTTTCCTTCTTGAAAGAAAAGTTCTTCCCACTTTTATTAGCTTCTTAGTGTATAGAAATGAATGGTCGATTGTTGATCGATTCGCAATGGCCAAGTTACATCGATTTTTCGACTGGACATTTCGATCGATTGTAGATTGAAATGTCCAGAAAACCTCCATTATCCATAATCACAATCTAGTCGCACCATTGTTGTATAATATGGTAGTTTTAAGGAATAATAAAACGGATATTGATCACATAAACGTTATATTAAGAGATGGCAAAATAGACATACTAACGATATATCTAATATCGTTAACATCACATAGTTGTATAACTGTAGTTATACATATATTAGGTATGCATAAATACCACAATTAGCTTAGAGGAAGTATCTAGTACAAACTACTACAATTAAATAGACCGTGAATTTATATATTTCACTTTCTATCACAGCATAAAGGTCAAACTTAATTCTAATTTTAAATATTTTTTTTGTTAAACAATTAAGTTCTACTTTACTTAAATTATTTATCCCATGCCTTGCACTTAGTACAAAGACAACAATACACACATTAAGGAAAGAGAGTTAATATAATAGAAACATAGTCGATATTTTAGATGTTTACCAGTAACTGAAACTGTGCAGTACATCCATACATGAATATTAATTGTTGAACTGAGATCAATAAAACGAGACTATTGTTCTCACTACATTACAATATAATACCAAAGCAACTCTACCAATAGGTATATTAAAAAATGGTCACACTTATCATAACATAATAATACTGTTATATAGGCCATAGGCTGTCCATAAAATCTCCATTTTGAAAGAGTAATACAGCTCATATATTCAGGAAACATCAAGGAAATAATCACTTTACTTAATTAAAACTCAATCTATTTATCTCATAATCAAACAATAAATAGAGTAACTACAATTTGAAGATATATTCCAAGTAGGTACTGCACTGCACATCTGTCAGAAGCTGTTTCAGTTAGGTAACCTATCTAGGTAATACTCCATTCAGGATAATATTTGATTAGAAAAATAATACAAGTTATAGTAGTTGTCGAAATGGTTGCATTTTATTCTTCACATTTATATTATATATTGTAAATGATTGCTTTGTATTTGTTGTGAAACAACTACTAAGCTTAGATGTTAATATTATTATTTTTATGTTATCCTGAAAAGAGTACCAGTATATTATATGTCGAATTACCACCGATCCCTCCTCCCGCGACCGCCGGCTCCTCCCCCGCCATATCCCCGGCCGCCGCCACCACGACCACGACCTTCACCACCACGACCTTCACCCCTCTCCTTGTCTCTACGCAATTTCATGCCTTCGAATCTAGAGGCCATTTGCTCCAGTTCATCTGGCACTTCCTGATTAGCTTCCTCAAGAATTTTGATTAGCTCCCTAGCATTTCCCCAATCACTCCTTGATATAAATGTCAAGGATATGCCTGTTTTTCCTGCACGTCCTGTTCTACCTACTCTGTGCACATACTCTTCAATATGCCGTGGGAAATCTAAGTTGATAACATGTGTCAGGTCTTTTATGTCAATACCTCGTGATGCTACATCAGTGGCAACCAAAATGTTGACAGTTCCATCTACCATTTCACTTAAAGCTGCCTCACGATCACTCTGGTCTCTATCTCCATGCAAAGATTGACACTCTATGCCTTTAAGACATAATTCTGTTGTAATATGTGTTGCAGTAGCTTTTTTGCCACAAAATATGATCACTTTATCAGTAGGATCCATGTTATTTAGAAATTGAAACAATGCTTCCTCCTTTTCAGATTCTTCAACAAACATTATTTTTTGTGTGACAGTGTGCACTGCAGCAAGATCTAAAGACCCAACATTCACTTGTATTGGGTCCTTCATGTAAGATTCGGCAAGACGGCGTACACCTGGAGGCCAGGTAGCTGACGTCATGACTGTTTGTCGATCAGGCCTTACGTCAAACAATGACTTCCTGATCTGTGGTTCAAATCCCATATCTAACATCCTATCAGCTTCATCCAAAACAATGTAAGAGAAATTTATAACATTCAAGTGGCGAGCCATCACTAAATCATTCAGTCTGCCTGGAGTTGCTATTACAATGTCTACACCTTTAGCCACTACTTTAATCTGCTCCTTACGATCTCCTCCACCATAGACACAAACTGATTTGATACCTTTGTACTGATACTTGGACACTTCTTTGTCTATCTGCAAGGCAAGCTCTCTGGTAGGAGCCATGATAAGAACTGTTGGACCTTCTCTTTCTTCTCGTGGAATGGTCTGGCCTTCGATATGTATGAGTGCTGGCAGGAGGAAGGCCAAAGTTTTTCCTGTACCAGTCTGAGCAATGCCAATCAAATCTTCACCTCTCAATAAAATGGGCCAAGCTTGGCTTTGTATTGGGGATGGTGTTTTAAAGTCTTGCTTGTATATTTCCTCTAATATTTCTGGATACTGTTGAAATGCTTGTTCAAAAGTCAATACAGGATTAGGTATTGGGAGCAACCCTGGTTTATCATCAAATGTACGCTTTACTTGGATGTCAAAATTGGCAAGTCTCCAACGTGTTACCTCTTCCGCTGACATGGCTGCTACCTCTGGATCTTCTTTATAAAAATCTTTGATAATTGGTGGCAATTTTTCATATCTACTGTTTTGAGCCTCAGTGTGAAAAGCATTTAGCTTTTCCCAATCAATGACTTGAACCCCATCCTCAGATGTCTTAAAAAAGTCAGAGGATTGACCACTGCTGTCACTTGCATTTTGTTCTTTATCCTGAGGTCTGAAATCTTCAACCAAGGTGTTTATCAATTCCTCTGCTTTGGAGATAGCTGCATCTGTGCCTGTCAGCGTGACGTCTGCTTCATTACCGCTAGAATCACCGATTTTAATTTTAGCCTCGGATTCAAATTGGAGATCTTTTATTTTGGCTCCTCCTTTGCCTATTATACGCCCAACTTTGTGGGAAGGAACGTAAATGACTTTCCTATTACCGGAATCCCGCTGTTGGTAGTCGCGTCGGCCACCCACTCCGCCGCCGCCGCCGCGTTCTCCACCACCGTCGCGGTCGAAATTGCGGCGATAATCGCCACCGCTATTGTTACCACGTTCCCTCCAGTTAGTATCATTGTATGAGCTTGATCCTCTGCCTCTGAACGTTCTTCCACGATATTGCCGAGTTTGGGGCGCGGGAGCTGGTGGTGCCGATGCCGGTACACCACCCGCCGGCTCATTCCAATCATCTTCCCATTCAGCCATTTTAAGTCTGTTTATTTATTACGACTCGCAGTTAGATATTTTTCTGTTAAATGAAATTAAACTTGTAAACAAGCGAATGTTAGTTACGAAGATTTTTCAAAACAACGATCACGTTGTTTCTCAAATCGACAAGAAGACAACGTGATTGATTAATCGATTGTCAAAATGTCAAATTTGTCAAAAATTTTCCAATTTGACAATTTGTATTTTATGTCCCTGTTCTGATCAATTTTAATATTTGTATCGATCTAGTACATAATATTTTGTTACATATAGAGATTCAGATTTTTCAGATAGAACTTTACGCTGAATCAACCTTTTAATTTTAAAATTATTGCTATTTTATTTTATTTTCAGATAAAAATATGTTACTTTTTCTCTGAGTTTAGGTGCCCTATTACAATACCACCTCTATGGGTGCATGTCAAGTGAAATGGAACGGTTTCGTAGTGATGGAAGTGAAGCAACACACAGATAGCAGAGGTACTGCAAAAAATAACACCGAATACTAACAGATTTTATATTTTGGTTTACTTCTTAAAATGACCTCAGCACAAAGCCGAAACATTTTTGCTGATTTCACAAAAGGAGACTCAAACGGACGTTACGTACATACCCGCACGTAAGGGCAAAATACAGTAACTGTTGCAGTGCAGCTACAACAAAACGTTTTTTACGATATTGGATACTTCATCACTTGACTTAATATTATAAATACATACCTAATTTAAAGATTTTGGGTAATTCATACAATAACTTTTGTTGATGATAATCGATCTTTTTCTAAAAAGCTTAAAGGCTTATAACACTATACAATTTGTAGAAAATCTATTTAGGAAATCGTCAGGTGTAATCGTAGTTAGAACAGATTGGATCCGATTTAGGGTAAATTGGTGGTTTATTCAATTTAGTGTAGTGTGATCACTAGGATCCAATTCACACTAAGTGAATTGGAGGTTCCGACCACTACTTTCAAAATTGTCTACGATCTAGGACAGTGTAATCACACCGCTACGATTTAGAACTACTAGTCGGCGTCCGCGCATAGAGCAACGCGGAATACCGACCGCACGCACTCCGGACTCGTGCAGCCGGTGTTCTGCGTTGCTCTCTGGCGTCCGCGCTTTCCACCGTTATCGGCATTCCGAAACCAGGCAAACCCAAGTCTGATCCCACCAGTTACCGTCCCATTAGTCTACTCAATGTTCTAGGCAAAATCTACGAGAGGCTTATTTATAAGCGGCTCAAAGACTTTGCCGAAGCAAAGAGTCTCATTCCCGACGAGCAGTTTGGCTTTCGAACCGAACACAGCTGCGTCCAACAAGTCCACCGCATCGTCGATTCGTCGAGCACATAAGCGCTGGTTTTCAGCGTGGCTTGATGACGGGTGCGCTCTTCTTTGACATAGCGAAAGCATTCGACAAAGTCTGGCACAACGGCTTACTATACAAGCTTTACCAACTCGGAGTGCCAGATCGTCTCGTGCTCATCTTGCGTGACTTTTTGTCGAATCGCACCTTTCGCTATCGCATCGAGGGTGCGCTCTCTTCACCCACCCGATACGCGCTGGCGTCCCTCAGGGCTCCGTAGTATCCCCCCTCATTTTCACGCTGTGCACCAGCGACATCCCCAAAGATAAAAAGGCCCAGTTGGCTCTATTCGCTGACGACACGGCCATCTATTACTCGGGTCGCAACCCAGACTGCATAGCTCGTACCCTCCAATCCGCGGCAAAAGCCTTAGGCGCTTATTTCCGGAAATGGAGAATCGAGGTAAACCCCATCAAGAGTCAGGCAGTACTCTTTTCCAAACCGCGTTCGTCCCTCTCTCTGCCCAGTCCGATAACCATGTTCGGTAAGCCTATCCCTTGGGAGAAGCAAGCCAAATACCTAGGTGTGATTCTGGACCACCATCTTACTTTCGGAGAGCACATAAAGACGGTGCGTTCGCGCGCCGCTTTCGCTCTCGGTAGGCTCTACTTCATGTTGAATGCACGCAGCAAATTGTCACTCAAGTGCAAATTGCGCATTTACACGGCGTGCATTCGTCCCATCATGACGTACGCCTGTGCTGTATTCGCACACGCGAAACCATACCGTCTCCATAGGATGCAGATCCTCCAAAACCGTTTCTTGCGAAGAATCACAGGAGCCCCTTTTTACCTTCGCAACGAGAACCTCCATCTCGATCTAAAAACACCTACCATCCTGCAGTTTATGAAACGCTCCGCCAAGCGCTTCTTCGACACTGCTGAGAAGCACTCTAACCCGTTAATCGTATCGGCCGCCCGGTACACTCCCTCCCGTATTAGTAAGACTCGACGACCGAGACATACTCTGACCGACCCTGACGATGTTATTACTCTCCTCCAGGAGAGCAATAATGCCACCAGTACAGTTAAGAAACACAGACACAGACAGCCGTCATTCCGTCCTCGCCGCCGAGGCCCGCCGCGACGACCCCGTACGTCCCCTCCCCGACAAGGGTCGGGCACACAAACAAAACACAAAACACAGGCACAAACTACAAGCCTGTAGTTTTAAATTCGTCCCTAAATAATGGAAATCCGATCCAGCCTGTCCCTTTGCTGTCCTCTCCCAGCGACGCCCTAAGCCGAGGCTCGTACCCCACAGGGGGTGCCCTTAGCGTGTAGTCGCTTAGTTTGTAAGATATGAGAAAAGTGGACGAGTAGACCAAAGAGTTGTACTCTTTATTACATACATACTTATACATAAAATTGACAGCGGCTAAGTTTATTCTGAGGAAATGAAATGGATTTCTTTTAACATAAAATTTCTTAACATGGATATTAAGACATAATTAAGAAATGAAAACCAATTACACACAAACAATAATTATTTATTAGTCTATAGTTCGTGGCTCTTTGGCTGGGAGTTGTAGATGGAAATAAAAAAAAATGCAGCAGGTAATAGGTATACGAGTCATACCGATGGCAGCAAAGTAGAATACGGACCTGCATTTTTGCGAAAATATTATTTTTACAAACTTGAGCTTAATAAGCATATCGAAAAAAAACTTGAATATAAATAAAAGATAGTAAATAATAGAAAGATATGGTTGATAAGCAAATTTTTGTAAAAATTGCATTTTCACAAAAATGCAGATGTCCGTATCTACTTTGCTGCCATCGATACTGTATGGTGACGAGTAGACCAGAGTAGGTAGACGAATAGATTGGGCTAGCGCAAGCCCAATCTTCTGTTGTTTTGATAAATACGTCGCCATCGATCGAAAATACGGAATGTGCAAGCCAGTACGATCCTTCTTCACGAATGCGTCGTCTGTACGATTTAGAATTCAATTTAGTGTAGTGTGATCACTAGCTAACAACTTAGGTTCCAAAATTGATTTCCTACAAATTGGATAGTGCAATAAGCCTTTAAGCCTTTAACACACAGCCGATAATGGCCGGTCGCATCTGCGTGTATCGTGTCATGGCGCAAAGCTTCGTGACGATACACGCAGATGCGGCTAAGACAATTCCCATCCCACTTGACTTGAGAATAAAGAAAACAGAAGAACAATTTGTAACGGTATTTTGATTTATCGATCAAACTGTTTCTGTTATTTTATACTATGCTATTACGTCAACACCAACGGGCAGCCCTAGTTATTTATCATCTGTATATTTTGTGCGTGCTTGCGTGCGGTTGTCCGACGGCAGGCAAACGAACGAACGGGAAACACGAGAGTTTACCGAAATAATTCTAATTTTATAGTATTCATTTCAATACAGTATAGAATACGTCTACAAAAAATGCGCGTAGCTATTATACTTGTTTTTTAGTATTGCCCCTGACGTCCAGTAAACAGGCAAAATGAGTAACTGGGCTAGAAGGATGCATCGACGAGCTGCTACATTGAGCAATGTGGTTACGTCTTGCGGGCATCCTAACTCTTTGCCTTATCCCAGGAGATTAGAAAAAGTGAAGTTTGGTGCACCGCTACATGAAGTTTGCAAGGATGATATCCCTGGACCCTTGCTTGTTAGTATTTTTGTGACTGGTTCTTCGACAACGCCCCTGAGATGTTCTTCAAGTTTGGATTATTATTATGAATATAACCGTTTATTCTAAAGTTTCATAGAATTGAGTTGATAGGGGCAGGATTCTACAAGTCTTAGAAACTTAGTGTTTGGTGCCATAGTGCGCGGCCACTTCACTCACAATATTCTCGATAGATACTCAAATTTTCTAGGAGCTTACTTTTAATGTGAATAAAGCTGTGTTTGGTGTCTGTGTGTGTATTTCATTTGAAGATAAAGCTGTGTGGTGATATGTGCAGGTGCTGATACTGAAGCTGAACAAAGAAGCGCCGTTGCGGCGCGATGTGTTCCGCGCGCCGGGTCACCAGGGAGCCATGAAGAAACTCATACATTTCCTGCAAACTGGTCGCCTAGTCAATGTGGACAATTACTCAGTTTATACTATAGCTAGTGTGCTCAAAAAATTCCTCAGGTAAGACTTAACAATAACTTATTCATATTATTTTTATCTTTTACTCTTAACATTCTCTAAAAATATAGATCATGTTTATTAAATTGCTTACCATTGATAACAAAACCTACTTGTCAGGATTTTCAGGTTACTATTACATAGGTAAAAACTGCAAAAGTTGTTGCATATTACAAAACAAACAATAAACACTAGTTTTTTATTTTAATCTGATAAGATTTAAGTAGGTAAATATTTTTGTTTGTATTATCAGAAGTGATACTAATGTTCAACATGTACTTGAATCTGTGTAGATTGATTGATTACTTATTTTATGTAATAGGTAGGTACCTAGTTGTAGTTGAAAGGAAATTGTTATTTACAAAAAAAGTGGCAAAAAAAGGCATAGTTTTTTCGTCCTAAGTAAAGTTAGCACTTTCGTGTAGACAAGGTTTTCACTCTAAGGCGACAATATAGGAGTTGGACTCAGTAGTCATAGTTATATTATATTATTTGTTGTAGCTAATTGACCTAGAACAAAATTCCTGTGATCATTTGTAACCATATGTGAACTAAGTTAGATACCAACAATTTGCCTAAGGTGTTAGATTATTGTTTACATTAACCAGCTAAAAAAGGAGGTTCTATATTGAACCCATATTATGTAAAGTAATTATCAGATTCACAGGAAGGTTTCAGAATTTTTATCACTAAGATATATTTATTTTATTGTTTGCTCATGTCATCAATATTTTGGCAATATTTTGCCTTAGCCAAAGTACTTAGATAGATACTAAAAAGAGAAAAATAAAAGGCATAGTTTACAAAAGATATGTGATATGGAGTACCCTTGTTTTAAACCATTTTTTAATAAACCCAATTTCATGAAAACTTTTTGTTTAGGAAAATACCAGGTGGAGTGTTTGGCCGAGATGGTGAAATGCATCTATTTACAGCAGTAGAACTTCCAGAGGAGCAGCAAGTTGATGAAATACGCAGGTAAGTTGTTTCACTAACTGTTAACATAAACTCAAATTTAACCCTTAATTGCACTCATGTTAGTTTCTATATTTCAATGTCCAGCACCGGACATGACCAGGGCTCAGCAGTTTTCAAATATGTAACTATAAAAAAATTTAAGGTAAATAAATGTATGTTGTGGTGGTAACCTCATACATTAACTTTCACATACTTTAAAATTGTACCTATGTACAAAAGTAACTAGGTATACAATATACATCTACCTCAAGTGTATGTGTAGGTAAATAATAATAATATTATTTATAAAATTCATAATTATTATGTTAATTACTAAAATGTACAAAAAGTAGGTTACAATCGTAAAAAAGTAGGTGAACTGATATTATAATTATTATTTCTCTTTTAATTTGATTAGGCATGTGATGTTTGAAACTCGTATGTAGTACCTATAAACTTTGTTATGTTAAAATAACCAGCAGGAGTTTTGGATAGAAATAACATTTTGAACCTTGAATTCATGAGAAATAAAATTGATCAGCCAAACTACAATTTTAGTATTTTCACTATTAACTGCCACACTCAGAGACGTCACCAAGTTATGTTCGTCAATTAAGTTGATGATTCATTATTATTAAGTGACGTCTCTGAGTGTGGCAGTAAGTTACATGTTTCATTATAAAAGGTTCTAGTGTAATTGTTCCAATTTGCATAGAAGTTAGATAATAATGCAAATGCCACTTTTTTTGACAGTCGAACTACATATAAATTGATACATTTAATTAGTAAGCAATGTGTTATTCTGTTGAATTGTCGGCAATGTTTTCATTAAAAAAAAAAATTCTACGGCGTTTTTTAGGGTTCCGTAGCCAAATGGCAAAAACGGAACCCTTATGGATTCGTCATGTCTGTCTGTCCGTCCGTATGTCACAGCCACTTTTTAGGGTTCCGTAGCCAAATGGTAAAAAACGGAACCCTTATGGATTCGTCATGTCTGTCTGTCCGTCCGTATGTCACAGCCACTTTTTAGGGTTCCGTAGCCAAATGGTAAAAAACGGTACCCTTATGTATTCGTCATGTCTGTCTGTCTGTCCGTCCGTCCGTATGGCACAGCCACTTTTTTGCGAAACTATAAGAGCTATACTGTTGAAACTTGGTAAGTAGATGTATTCTGTGAACCGCATTAAGATTTTCACACAAAAATAGAAAAAATAACAATAAATTTTAGAACGTATGGGGTATCTAAGGATAGGTCTTCAAAAATGATATTGAGGATTCTAATATCATTTTTTCTAAACTGAATAGTTTGCGCGAGAGATACTTCCATAGTGGTAAAATGTGTCCCCCCCCGTAACTTCTAAAATAAGAGAATGATAAACCTAAAAAAAAATATATGATGTAATTACCATGTAAACTTCCACCGAAAATTGGTTTGAACGAGATCTAGTAAGTAGTTTTTTTTAAATCCATACTGATATTATAAATGCGAAAGTAACTCTGTCTGTTACGCTTTCACGATGAAAAGGCTGAACCGATTTTAATGAAATTTGGCATGAAGATAGCTTGAGCTCTGGGGAAGGACATAGGCTACTTTTTAATCCGCGACTTCGTCAGCATCCACGATAACCGACATTCACGCGGACGAAGTCGCGGGCAAAAGCTAGTACGTCATAATTCGTAAACCGCAATTTACCTTTAATTCAATCAACTCAAATATAAAAATAAAAAAAACTTTTATGTTTGTTACTTGCTACTACGGAACCCTTCATGGGCGAGTCCGACCCGCACCCGGAAGAATAGACATACTGACAGGAAGAATAGTTTGTCTATTCTTCCTGTCAGTATGTCTATTCTTCCGTAGACATAGGGCGGTCATGCTACGCGTGCTGGCCGCTTTTTTTCTTAGTAAAATCAGACCTTAAACATTCTACTCCGATACCGATCTGTACGGCTTTTATTTTTTTAGCCATTAGACTAGCCCCATGCATGTATACTTCATGTATAGGTACTTCAAACAAACCTATTTGTTCACATGCATTTGCAACCGGATTATGTCTTGACGAGTTGCTGTCCAAAGAAAATGTAAATGTGTGGTTATAGTATGCTAATGTACGGTGACCAACCTGTCATTTTCTTTGTCAATTGTTGGGACTGCGGGAGTTGGTTTATTGTTACCAATACGCTCGTGTGTTACAACATTTAGAAAAACTACACACAATTAATGTCGCAAGAAAGTAGATGCACCCTTGTTTTACTCACAGCAGAAATGTGCTTTTCTTGCCAATATTGCGATGTATTTAGATTTTGAGCGGGCCAAACTTGCTTTTTAAATTCACAGAAAGAGAAAATAAATCTGCTCTAACTACTATTGATTGTTTAACAGATAAACTTTGTGCCGTTTATCATTATGCTGACACTCCACTTGGCGTATTTGTGCAAATATTGACCTTATGTTACATTTACATGTTAGCTGTGAAGTCACCTTGTATAAATAAATAAATAATAATAAAATCGACTTCATTTCAATAAGAATTGGTTATATTTTGTATTAACCAAGAAACGCAAAGAATATTGGCCATTTTGGACTAGGAAAAAACATGAAATGTTCCCGAGATGAGACTTTCACTAATGGATAGTGTATTGTTAATGTAATTATTGGATATCATCAGTTTATTTTTAAAAGCCAGGGAAATATAGAAAATCTTCTTTTTTCAAATACTACTTTATTTATCAGAACGCAGCATAAAATATCTAACGCTGAACGCATTCGCTTTTACTTACGTAACTAGAGAAGTCCATACTTTTTGAAAAGCCTAAGTCGATTTTATTTCTTAATCGAAATTAAATTCCAGGCAATGTCAACTGTAAAAACTTAAGTTGATTATTATACTGAGCTTAGCTACTAACTGAATTTGATGTTATTTCGTGGTAAATAGTAATAATAAATCCACGAGTTAAATAAAAAGCGAATGATTTTACATCCAAAAATCGATTCTGTCCTAAATCGATCGACTACGTGCCTCCCTATTTTTGACAAGTGAACAAATAAATGACAGTTTTCTATGCAGACCGTGTTGAAGTTTCGGCGACGACTGTGTTCTGTGCGATTTGTGATATTTTCCTGATTTTTCATATATTTTGCTTTGCTTACGGACTCCGATTGATCTTCTACTCTTGTTTACTTGGCATTCGTTTATTGGACTTTGAACTGCATCACGTTTTGGATCTGATATTGGAAGTGGCAAAATGTCTTCACGCAAGTGTGTTAACTGCGGACTATGTGTAAATCGCATTGCGCGTCACATTGTCCTAGAGCAAAACACAAGAGTGATTTCTTTTATTGCTGAAAGAATTTCTCCTCGTATCGTAAGTTTTTTTTTATTTTGTTTTTGTAGTTTGACTTGAGCACAACAGATTTCAGCCTAAAATTACTTGCCATAATTTTATTTCAGTATACAATGTGGTATTTAAAACTCGTTAACTTACTATATAAACTACCTTTACATATTGATTTCATTTCAATTAATCCTACTTATTAAAGTTTTGGTGTTATAACAATGAATGGAATTGGTATTAGTATTGGAATGGGTTCTTAAGCAATTATTTTATTTCACAGATTACGGAACATGATAACATCTGCCAGGCCTGTTTAGATGTTATAATGATGAGGGTTAATAAAATTATCCATGGAGAAATATCAAGCAATGACAACCAGGTTCCTGAAAGTAGTCATTCTCAAGTAGTGGGTCACTCCAAAGTATGCCTATTGTGTGGATGTTCAATCCTTCGAAGAAAGGCTGACCAAATATTACGCAGCAATCCTTCAGAATTGCAACAAATGATTGCTACCATTATAATGAATTCAATTGAATCACAAGAAGTAAGTCGGACACTTATTACTAATATTTCAGCTATATTATTTGTCTGTATTTGTTCTAATGATCATCTCAGAGGAGGAACTATGGTTCCTGAGATACAAGTATTTATTTACTTAATTTAGGAGTCGACTTGTTCATATATAGGTATTTCTATTGTACCCCGTTTGTACAATTATACCCGTTGTTATTTGCTTATACCAATGTTACTGTGTGTAAAATGTATGTACCAATAAATAACTATTATTATTATTATTTTGTGTAGTAACCATCTGTTAATCATTTATCTTGGGTATTTAAGCTTATTATTTGACGACACGGTTGGTGTAGTGGCTGAGCGATCGACTGCTGCGCAGCGTATTGCGGGTTCGATTCCCGCCCAGGGTAAATATTTGTGTGATGAGCACTTGTGTTTGCCTTGTGTCTGGGTGTTGTTTATCTATATATGTATGTATTTAAAATATATGTGTGTATGTATATCAGCTGTCTGACACCCATAGTACAGGGTCTCCCTAGTTTGGGGTCAGATGGCCGTGTGTGAAATGTCCCCACATATTATTATATTTGGTTTTATGTTAATGTTCACAACTCAAAATTATATTTTTTATTTTAGCTAACTGCAAGAGACAGAGTTTGTCATTCATGCTGGATGAAAGCAAGAAGGACTGCTCTGCTTATGCAGGTAGACCAAACAGAGAGGGAATCAGTAGCGTTACCTCCAACAAGTGTGGTAGATGAAGAGTCTCAGGTAGAGCGTAATATTGTGACACCTGAACAACCATCTTCAGCAATCGAGCAGTCGGAAATAAGTGACTATGAAGACATACAAGTACTCAATCCCAGTGTATCATCAACTTCATCAGAATGGATTCCTGAAGTGCCATCAGTGGTTACGCAAAATGTTCCTGCACAAGGTGTAACTATCACACTTCAAAACTACAGACGAGCTCCCAATACTGCTGCACAGTGCATATTTCAAAATTGTACCAATCGGGAGCTACATCGGATTTCTGACGATTTGCGCATCAAAATAATAGCTGATCACCATTTTTACTTGCCTGTACATGCCAGGGTCTGTAGTGACCATTTAACAAGCAATATCTGGGACACTTTGTATAATTCAGAAAATAGTAATGCAATGTTCACAGTGGAACAAGTTGAACATATGTTTTCATTTATTAATTTTAACAGTACCAACATTATTGATTTTAATGATCCTTTAAATATAGATGATCATCTGTTTCAATACTGGCTTGGATTAACCAAAGAAAAATTCAGCAATTTACTGAATGAAGTTCCTCAAATTCAAGGTATGCATCGGGGAGTAATTGGTTTAGTAGCATATTTAATTAAATTAAGAAATGGAGACTCAGATGAGAGAATAGCTAGCCTAATAGGTGTTCCTCGAAAATCTCTCGAACGATGGATGAATAATGTCAGAGAAAAACTTGTCCAATATTTTGTCCCCATTAACTTGGGTATTGAACAGATAAGCAGACAAAATGTCCTACACCATAATTTATTAATTCCCAATGGAATTTATGGTAATACTGGGGCGGTCACAGACCATCCTATAGTTATTTGTGATGGAACATACATTTATGCCCATAAGAGTGCTAATTATAGGTTCCAAAAAGAATCGTATTCCTTGCACAAATACAGAAATCTTTTAAAACCATTCATGTTAGTGCTATGTGACGGTTACATTTTAGATTGTTTTGGTCCATATAAAGCCACTACCTCAGATGCTGAAATAATGACCTCCTTATTTAACGATGAAAACTTACCTCTGAGACAATATTTCCAAGAAAACGATATTTTTATTCTAGACCGAGGTTTTCGAGACTGCATTAATTTATTGGAAGATTGTCATTATAAACCATATATGCCAGAGTCACTCTTAGAGGGGGAAAGACAGTTAACCACACCACAAGCAAACCGATCTAGGTGTGTAACACTGTGCAGATGGGTGGTAGAAGTGGTTAACGGGCATTTTAAACGTGACTACAAAATATTTCGCCAAGAATTTTTTCACAAATCTTTACCCCACATGATGCAAGATTTTCAAATCGCAGCAGCTTTATTAAACCGTTTTGGTGCGCGGCTAAGAAACCGCGACAATGCTCCTCAAATATTAAATAGGATTCACGAAAGAATGCATTTACACAATAATTTAGCAGACATTGTAGAAAGCAATAATTTAAATAGACGATATTCCAATTTTGTAAATATGACTGCAGATAGAAATAATGTATTATATTTTCCACGTCTCCAATATGAAGACCTTATTTTATTCGCTCTTGGGACTTATCAACTCCGCCAAGCGCGCTCTTATTATGGGGAACATACAAGATTCCACGGGCAGTACAGAATCGAGGTCTGCAGAGAAATACCGGATTCTCTGGTTTTGGATCTAGAATTAAATGTAAATGAAGTCTCAATCATTAGAGGTAGAATAAAGTCACGACATATTGGGAGGAAACAGTATAATGTATACATTTTAGTTAATAATAATACGTCTGGGATAGCTGGCATTAGAGAATATTGCTGTAATTGTCTTGTTGGTCGACGCACACTTGGATGTTGTGCTCATGTCATGACCATAGTTTGGTATCTTGGATGGGCCAGACATGAACAAAATGTAGCTGCTCCTGCTGCATTTCTTGATGAAATATTTATAAGAGAATTATAATAAAAAGATATAATAAATTAATGTGTGTTTTTATTTGTCGTTTTGCAAGTAGAGACAATTATGTAAATAGAGCTGTTTATACATATGTTATCTTTATTCCTATGTTGGAGATACCCAACATAGGAATAAAGATAATCCAACTCTATCAGATATGTAGAACATAGACTCGTAGAGTAAGTGGCAGAGGAGTTAGTTTGCCTGCACGCGACTGACTAAGGTTGTTTCTTGCTAGTTCGGAAGTATAAATAAATAGGTATGCAGATGCACCATAAGTGACAGATCATTAATAATTCCGATATTAGCCACGCGTCGACTTTCTGGCGTACACATTTTTTATTTTAGAGTAGAAAACCTATATGCCACAGATTAATTATATCTACACATAACCTTAAAAAACATTTCATAATTACTTGATTCTCCGACCTTTTAAAAATATATTGAAGGCCGTACTTAGCTATGTTTATATAGGCGAATAAATCGACATATGTTTTATCAAGTTACGTTTTGTTAGATTTTTCTAGTCCAAGCATGTTAGCCGAGTGGCCATTGTTCTTTATTTGTACAAATATGCCAAGAGAAGTGCCACCTTTTGGAATTATTCTAGGAAAACATGAGGCAGGCTCTCCTTCAAGCATCTCTTTAGAATGCCTAGAATTTATTCCCCTTTCTTACTCGAGTACCTACGGCAAAGCCAAGCAAAACGAGGGTTACGATTTTAGCAGGGTATGTTCAGATGTTCCCGATCTTCTAAAATTACTCTTAGTATTTTAACGAATGAGGTATAATTGAACCGATCAACTTTAGTCTTTAGGGTACAAAATTCAATAAGTGCATTGTTCATACAAATGGAAACCATCATAGAAGCGTCAGTTTCCCATGCAGGTGTGCAAGTATTTATATACTTTGTTAGTTCATCGCACGAGTGTAATGTTCGTTAGTAACCCGTTTTCCTCTGTTGACTTTTATGCATTTGTGTAGGATGATAAGCACCTCATACTCATCGTTGTTGCATTTTAACGTAATTTTCATGAATACTGTAAATAGTTTTTCTTTTTCGTTATCGTGAACTTAATATATTATATTATATATTAATATACTAGCTGACCCGACAGACGTTGTCCTGTCCCGATCTACCTATGGGGGATGAAAAAGGGGTGAAAAAAGGGGATGAAAAATAGATGTTGGCCTATTCTCAGACAAAAAAATTTCATCAGAATCGGTCAAGCCGTTTCGGAGGAGTACGGGAACGAAAACTGTGACACGAGAATTTTATATATAAGATTATATTTATTAAGATATTATATATATTAATCTTAATCTTCTTATCTTTTAATATATATAAATCTCCTGTCACGATGTTTGTCCGCGATGGACTCCTTAACTACTGAACCGTTTTTAATGTTTGTACACCGTGTGCAGTTTGATCCAACTCGAAAGATAGGGTAGGTGTAGGGTAGGTATAGGTAAATAGGCAGGTAAGTAGGTAGATAGGGACAGGACAACGTCTGTCGAGTCAGCTAGTATATTATATATAATTAGTGCTATGTAGTAACTACATAGCACTTTTCCCGCGATTTCGTTCGCGTGATTTTTCTTACGGGTCTCATTTTTTTAATAATAAAATATAGCTTATAGAACTCAGTGATAACGTATCTTCCAATTGGCGAAATAATTTTTAGAATAGGACCCGTAGTTCCAGATATTAGCGCGCCCAAAGAAACAAACAAATTCTTCAGCTTTATTATATTAGTATAGATTCGTTAAAACACACATAAAGTCGGATATTTTTGCCGTATTTCTATTATGCACCGAATAAATCAACAATATTGCGACCCGCTTATGTATTTTCCTTCTAGATTTTTATTACTATTATTCTAATCTACCTAGTTATCGGCCACAGATTTTCATGACGTAAATGGAGAAATTATAATAAAATTCATAAATGCAGAGCTATATCTACTATAGTGGGCCATTACGTTCGACCATATAAGATTAGATGTTTTGTCCCCTAGGAGCCTCCTCTTTCTTGGGCTCAATAATTGGCTGCTTCGCAAAATTACATTACATAACTTTGCCTTGTCGGGCCACGATTGGATAGTAATTAAATTTTCCGGAAGCTAAATGCTTGCATTCCAGTAGTCTTTATCATTGAGAGAGAGTAGAAGCACTTGGTGAAATGGTCTATGGTTTCGGGTTTAGAAAACCCGAAAGAATCAAAGCTCATGTATCCAATACTGAGTTTTGATGCATGAAGATTTGATCCACTAATTAACTAGTGAACGGCATAGAGCTCAGTAATAAGCTAAAGGCAACCAGATCAGGCTAGAATGCCTGATCTGGTTGCCTTTACAAAATCCTTCTGTCGACGTAATACGAACTATGTACAACTTTTCACCTTGTTCCTCTTACTTCATAATCTTCATTCTCGATTAGAGGAAGGCAAAGGACCTCGAAAAGATATAGGTACAGTAACGACCAAATTACTGCACATTACACGCCAAAATTTTACCATCGAAAACAACTACCTACGGTTACAGTCTTCAGCATATGCTTAGGGATCTTCGGGGAAAGTGCTTTTTGTGCATCAGCACAAGCTCATCAATATTTTAAACGGCGCCTGAGCAATATTTACTTTGTCATAATTTACCGTTTGTTCGGCCATGGTATAGGACTTTCACAATACATCAGTATTATGGATAGGAACAATGGTTGTTTATGGTACACCCGACCTGAATTTTGATGCGCGCACGCATAGTAACGGTGCGCTTCAGTTGCCATGGACATGGCGGTAAACAAATAAATTATGTTTTTAGTATTATGAACCTGCACAAATAGACTAATTACATACATACACAAATTCAAACGCCGTTTACTGCTATGCCAGGAATATTATATGTGGAGAAAACTGCCAAAGGTGCATAATATCAAAGCATAATAACCATTACAATGAAGGATAATACACACTTCATCTAAACCAGGGTTTCTCTAAGTGGGGTCCACGGATCCCTTAGGGGCTTGTAGCATGTGTATCAGGGGTCCGTAGTAGGTCAGTTAATTCACAACATTTGTGTAGTAAACTCTACATTTCTGCCAAGCCACGAACTCGAAATAAGACTTGGGTTCTTTTACTAAAATATTCTTTGACAGGGGTCCGTGGAATTGTTTAGATTGTAAGAATGGTCCGTGACTACAAAAAGTTTAAGAAACCCTGATATAAAAACAATATGCCTTTTCATTTACGAAACGTCAAAATTATTTTTATTTTAATCCTCCGCTTTGTAAGAATAAGCACTAAAAACATATTGCATATAAGTTTTCAACTTTTTCTAGCTTTATTCGACCAATCATATAAACAAACGGTTCCTTTGTTTTTAATCCAACTTTAAATAAGAGTTAGTCGTACCTAACCAAGACAAATGTAATTGGCCATGTCACGGCCAAAACCGAGCACTGCTCTAATTTTCCAAGTTTTTTGTTGATTCATTTTAGATGGCAACGGATAAGCCTTGTTGTCATGGGTTAAAGTCATAGCATGAAATTTTAGATTCGGAGTCTTAATTAAGTAATTGGAAACCCGAAAAAAATACTTCATGGAATTACATATAAACTTCTATACTAATATAGAACAAAAGAAAAAAACAAAAACTCTTAAGTTTTACAAGCTGAAGAGTTGGTTTTTGTTTCTTTCTTTTCTTCTAGTGTCTTTTTGTTTGAACGCTCTAATCTCCGGAACGGCTGGTCCGATTCTGAAAATTCTTACGCTATGAGAAAGCTATGTTATCCCTTAGTGCTATAAAGGCAAAATGGGTATCCGTAAAAAAAAATACTCGGTCGAACCGCGGGCAGAAACTAATCGTTAATAAAATTAGCATTTTCTCGTTTAGAAGTGTAATAAAATACCTTATAGAACTCATCATCTGCCTAGCCTTTTCTCAACTATGTTGGGGTCGGTTTCCAGTCTTACCGGATGCAGCTGAATACCAGTTTTACATGGAGCGACTGCCTATCGGACCTTCTCCGAAGACTCCTCGTCCTTAGACCTATAGGACTATACACACATTACACACGCTGAACTTTAAAACGTGTATGGCCCTAACATGTTTATAAGGTAGGTGTGTCTGACATATTGAGCGTGAACTCTCGGTTCAATGTGGACACATCGTGTTTGAACTGTTTGAAGCCAGTCGACCATTAAGTTACCGTGTACCCCATTAGGGAATACAGGCGTGATAGATTTTTGGCTATAGATAAAAATAGATAAAACCTGATGTAGGCTTGGATGAATTAGTGTTCACCTGACAGTTCCACGTTCGAATTTGAAGGGTTTTGATGTCAAAATACTCTTGTTGCCAGCTCGTGAAGTAGCTGAACCAGAACCATAGATAATTGATTTCAATCCACTGTAGATGGCTGACCGTGAACTTCCGATTTTTAAGCCACGGCCAGTATTCAACTTTGAAATTTCATTTTACAATAATGTTTCAAAGCAGACGGTTTGGTCTTTCGATAACTAAATATAAATAACGCTCTTCTTAACATAACTGAACCACTGTAAATATTAACGCATATTATTATAAATATCAAGACTGAGCCCAATCCATTGTATAATCGGAACAGCATTGAGCGTATTAACCCTCTACTGCATACAAAGCCAATTTTGGCTGCTCAACTTTAGTAATTTATTTCTACCCTAATTTTAAACAAAATTTATAAAATGTCACTGTAGTAATATTAAGGAATTCAAACTGAAACGAAACGTAATTTTTATTGTCTATGGCCAACGTCTTGTGTCATTATAAACTCACTTTTCTCCGGTGCGTACGCGAAGTCGTTCTTAGTGAAATTTATTGCAGCTTTGTTGGTGGAAATTAAATAGAAAAGGTAAGAAAATTGATGTTAAAAAATGTAAATAATGTTCTGCAAAACCTCTGTTTTTGACCCCTATCACAGTTTATTCAAAATATTTGCTCCTTATACTTCATTTTCAATATTTTCTACAGGAGCCAATTTTGGCTTCGTATGCATTTACGATGAATTATGTTTGCGCCTAAAATGGCTTCGCATGCATTTTTATCTTTCCAGAATGCTTCCTTCACGCTTTTATGGCACTGCTAACTGCATTAAACCTATTCCTGGTGATGGCTCTCTTAGTAACGATGATTCGCTATCTGATTCCGATGACGATGTTCCGTCAGTGGTATAAAAAAATATTTTTCCACTTGGTTGATATGTGTGCAGTTAATGCTTGGTTACTGTGGCGACGCAAGACTGACCAATACATGTCACTATTTGACTTCAAGCTAGCCATTTCTGAACATTATTGCAAGGCTGGCAAAAGCATCTCAAGAAAAAGAGGCCGTCCTAGTATCAGTAATCCCGGTACACCTACCTTGTCAAGAGGAAATACTCCTACGTCATCTAGAACGGGTACTCCTACCAGTAGAAATTAATCTTTCGCACTTCGAAAAAGGGCACGGAAAACCCTAGCAAAAGTGCAAGACCTACCTCCAAAAATTAGTACGTACAGACAAAATTGACCATTTCCCGATACACCAAAAGAATCGTCAATTATGTCAGAATGATTGTTCTTTGCGTTCTCATTTAAAATGTGAGAAATGTGACGTGTTTCTTTGCTTGAATGAGAAAAGAAACTGTTTTAGAGAATTTCACCTTGTGTAAGTTGTTGTGCATAGGAAGCCAAAAATGGCAGCTCGTACACAGACGTTATTGCATGGGAAGCCAATTTTGGCTTCTGTTTTTTTTTTCTAAAATAAGATACTTATTTTTTTTTTTCACTTTATATTTTGTCTTACAAGCCCTATTAAAACACATTAAAACATAAAAATATTTTTTTTCTTTTTAATTTAATAATTCATGCAATAGAGGGTTAACGTAATCGTTCGTTATTCATGCGATAAGTCGACGCCTCATAACTTACAACCGCATGCGTTATACAACGCCGTCATTCAACTCATTGATATAAATCTTGAGCCAACCGAGTTACTCGTGCGGTTTTACCGTGAATAACCCATTAAGGTTCAATAACCTCTCGTTTTTAATATACTTATTTTAATTGGGTCACTTCGATTTCGATAACACCATTGAAGTACCACTAACCGCAATATCAGGAAAATATTAATTGGATTTAATTTTAGATTGGAATGGAGTTGACAGTTTATTTTCCTTCCTTCCCATCCCGTCATATTTCCCATACAAACTCTCGTACGTGATGACGGTGTTATAACAAATTATTCTCCAAATATTTTGAACAGACAGGTATCTTGTGGTTGAAATCTAGGTTTGTATGATGCCAAAAATTAACTTTTTTGAGAAACAAATTGAGTAACCACGTCTGAAAATCAGTTTTTTTGCACAGTTTTTATCTGAACTTTGGCCGTTCTTAATGCACTCATACATTGAAAATGTAAAAAACCAGCTTCATAGAAACCTTGCACATGTAATGGAGATTCAAAATTACAAATTCAAAACATTATGACCAAACCCGTGTAAGGCTTTTTCAAAAACACGTACATATTTCCTGGAACAAGTTTTCTTGCGATGTTATCGCATTCTCACTCACTCGTTTGTTTTCGACGTTTGCGTTGGTTGAAACAAAAAACATTTCAATCACGCTCGCGTCGAGGTTCGGCCGATGGGGATGGGCGCTCATAATATGTATTATGATAAACTTTGTTCATAATTTTTATTTTAAAAGGTTTATTTTGTTTTGTAGAATTACAAAGAAATTAATATACTTTTTATAAAAATAATGTTTGTTTGTTCAAATCACGTAATGGAAATATTGATGTAACATAGTACAAGACAAGTTATCGCGTGAACGACTGCAATATAATAGCCTAATGTGTTTTAGATCAATATCATTCTTGCGAACATGCGATTCTTTTCTCTCAATCGGCTCGCAGAAATCGACGGTATTATAAAATACTATATTTTTTTCTATTTTCGCTTTCATTGATCGTGTTTTTTTGTTTACACATGCCTTTTTTACACATTTTTGCACGCGGAGTTGCGTGATAGATGTGGTTAAAATTAAGATAGTGCAAGACCTAGGTAACCCATATCAGGTCAAGGTAGGTCATCATGTTCACGTTTCAAGGACCGGAGGAATGTCCTTGTCCAGTAGTATTTTTGGCTGATATAATGAAGTCCCAAACATGTTGTTAGTCTTTCTGGCCGTAAGTATTTTGCCAAGCAGTTGATTCTACGAACTCTTCTTATAGAAGTGGTTAAGTGTGGGTACTGTTGACAGGTGTTTAGCTTTAAAGAGAGCTAATTCCCAACCTTATGTCCTGAATTCAAAATCAGAATTTGAATATGCATTACCCTTCTATTTTTCGTGTCCGTTTGACTACCTGTTCAAATTTTGTTCAACCAGTACGCAGCTACCTGTACAGCGCTGTTATTAGGCTCGTTCAAATGTTAGAAGGTGCAGGTGGTTGTACATGATAACATGATACACACAAAAACATTTGATTTATTAGTTTTTCATCATCCTTACATAGTATAGAACAAAGTCGCCGAAATATCTGGACGCGCAAAACTTCCGAATGACTGTACCTGACTGCAACTTCCTAAATTGGATAATCCTTTTTGTTGTGTTTGGTATCGCAGGGAGCTTTGTATGAAATAAAATTTAGGAAATTCGAAAACAAAAATTGCAGCCGTGCGAAGTTGAGGCGGGCCGCTAGTTAAGTGTAAAGCTTGGAACCAAATCAACTGCAAGCTAAACATAGGTGTAACTTTAATAAACTATTCAGCAGCGGCTATTCCATTTTTATAAAGCGATAGTCGTCTTCTGGCGTCGACTTCATTGGCGACGGAGTTTTATTTAGCCGCTTCATTGATTTTATTATGCTGCAGTCTGACTAAGTGGAGGTCTCATGTGGAAGAATTGGTTTGTTAGGGTTCCGTACCTCAAAAGGAAAAAACGGAACCCTTATAGCATCACTATGTTGTCCGTCCGTCTGTCTGTCTGTCAGTCTGTCAAGACCCTTGATCTCGGGAACGCGTGGAGGTATCGAGTTGAAATTAAAACCATATACTCAAGTCTACAGTCCCTTGATGCTGTTAAAAAGTCAACCCTCTATGTTAACGTGAAAAAAAGATACGGCCGTTTATGTCGCAAAAAACGCATTTATAATATTATGTAGATTAAAGTATGGATAGTAGGTATGGATTAGTACAGAAGTATGGATACAAATATGTACGGAACCCTCGGTGGGCGAGTCCGACTCGCACTTGTCCGGTTTTTTTTGTTTGAACGCGCTAGTAAGTATCCGAAACTACTGGTTCGATTCTGAAAATTATTTCGCTAATAGCTACATTATTCCTGAGAGCTATATTGTATTATGAAACATTCAGGGATTTGTAAGAATTTTTACTCGAACGAAGTCGCGGCCAAAAGCTAGTGCTACATAAAATGTTACTCAAGAATAATCCCAGAACTGATATTAAACACACAATAAATCGAAAACAATAATGTTTTGAAGATGCAATAGGTCGTTGTTTAAGACTCGGAAGTAGCATGTTTCACACCTGAGATATTTTTTGAACTCTGAAAAGCACATCGTGTTACATTTACTACTGAAATAAATTCCATGTTCGTAATATAGATTTTTGTCCACAGACTGCTTCTGTCGCTGCCAGTGTGCACACAAAGATTGTTGGTGCTGCTCTTCGGCACGTTTAGGGTGATGGCCTCCAACGCTGATAAAGCAGGTGGGATGTTACATGTATTTTTACCAAAAAAAAAAAAAAAATATGTAGTCTCTTTCGCACATTTGCTAATTTTTCTGCATCTAATCTTGACTATACACTATGAACAATGAAAACATGTTATCCTAATGTTTGGAAAGTCGAAACGTTTCAAGAGAAATGCAAACTCTCTGATTTAACTTTCCTACGCCAAACTTAATAATATGAACCTCTTCCGGTCGTCACTCAAAATTGTCGGCATCGTTAGCTTACTTAATAGACTTTGTTAAGACATTTACAATGAGGCCACTCGCGAAATAATCTAAGTAATTAAGATTAACACAATGAGTAAATGCAAATAAACTAAAACTGAAATGTGGTTACCAAATATTTGACATGACTTGTTTAACTTAAAAAGAATCTACGTGATACTTTAGCAGAATGTTGAGTTGAATTTAGAATGTTCTGATTAAGTTTTAATAAGATGTTATGTACATGACACTAACAAGCCAGCATTCGGGAGTGGCCTGACGAAAGTAATTTAGTGGTAATTATGCCAATTACACGCGAGCCTGCGTAGGCGCACGTGATGCAACGGCTTTACATTCATTGTGCGATTATTTAATGTTTCTTCGGAACGTCTCGCTGGATTATTTGTTGGCCTAGTTCGTGATGACGTCTTTGGTTTAGTAGCTTTGGTCGTAACCTTTTTGATCTATTATATTTATATTAATTATTTGGGTCGCGCTGTGCTGTCCTACTTTTTGCGGAAAGTCGCAATTTCACAGGAAATGTCATTGCTTCCATCGAGCGGAAAATATTTTGTTTTCTATAAACGACCTTTCGTATTTCCCTAGGCTTAGAGACAGTTAAATAGTGGAGTAACAAGTACCTACTTAAGTATGACGCGGTTCAATTCTCGATCTTTGCATAATATATATTGTCCTTAGGGATTGATGCAGTAATGATTTACTCACCTGTCTTCTAATCAGTAGGGACTATTCTATATCTTACAAACACATGGTAACCGGCTTGAATGTATATGCAAGATCGTTGTGCGATATGTCTCCTTTTAATACCTATACAGTTCGTTCACAATGTCAGCATCGCCGTCGCCGACAAAAGCGTCGTCGTATGCGATTGTCAAGCGCATATACGGCTCCCTTGGGCTCTTTATCGAGCCTTATTTAATGCGACGTGCGTCTGTCTGAACGCCATTGTCGTTGCAGGGTACTAATATGTAAAGTATTATGTTAATTACGGCTGTGTTTCAAGATAGCAGACTGGTCGCATGCTCCAATTGAGACAGGAACTTCTCATTTAAGACTTCACGGTTGACTTCAGTTTAAACCGCAACTGTGAAATGACTTTTTGGTTGTTAAGGTTTGTACTTATTAAATTCAACTACGCTTGCCGCGGTCGGTCTGTGGATGGGTGACCATCCATTTCATACCGAGTTCCCTCCGTGCCTCGTAAAGCACGTATAGTCGTTGGTCCGGACTGTCATTAGTAGATCTTTGGCAGTCGTTAAGGGTAGTCAGAAGACAGAAAGTCTGACAAGTCTTACCAAGGCATATCATGTTTCTGAGTATCTGGGTTGTGGAGGTCCGATAGGCAGTCGCTAGGTACATGGAATATACTGGTATTCAGCTGCATCCTGTTAGACTGGAAGCCGGCCCGAACATACTTGGGAAATGGCTAAGCAGATGATGATTATTTCAATTTATCGCGCTGCTATTAAGCTGCTATTGTCTTTTATTTCTTTTTGAACCCTCCTTAAATGAGTGCAAGAAGCAACATCAGTTGTACAATCCCGTTATGCCTTATGTATGACGATTACGATGTTAAGTTCTTGACTTCTTGTTGCGTTTTTTCATAACCGAGAAAATTATCCGCTCATACACCATTGCGTGTAACAGTCCGATACAATTTACGCACGAGACTTACTTCTGTTTTAATTTAAAACATGGATAATTTGGTGTACGTAGTTTTAATTACAGTAATTTGCCGCTTAAATAGTTTTTTTTTGTATCCACTAATTAGAAAAAACAGTCAAGTTGAACGACTTCACTGTTTATACTAAGAAAAGAAAAACATAATTGGTTTTCCGTGGATTTCTTGTGCGATGTGATTTTTTTTAATTGGTAAGACGCGTTCTGTTCTGTTGTAAATTGATTGTTTTAATCATTGCTACTGAGTATGAGCTCATCAGCTTTGAAACGAGTTTATGTTGGGCCATCAACGTCACCAATAATGTTTCTCAAACAAATGTTACATTGTTTCTAGGTACAGGTATGACATCCGAAGCCCTGGGCGTGTCGGTGGCCCCATCATTTTTCCACTCTTGCGTGTCGGACGGCAAAACAGCCACAATGGAGGACGTTCAGAGATTCAAGGTTGGTTCAATCATTATCTGTCATAATGTCACAATACAGAAAAAGGTTTCATATGATTTAATGGGCTATGGGACATTTACGTAGAAATGTTATATTCGTAATGATATTATTGATTGGTGATAGTTTGTTCGACGTTGCCATGGTGTGCTATGAACTAACCTCCTTACTGCTAGTGAGTCATAGCATAAATGACACTACTTTCATAACTTCACTACATGATGCAGTAATACAAGTACTTGGGCTTATCAACTAAGTTGAGATTATAAGATTTATATTTCTTGGAACTTTGGCAGTAGTTTTTATATTCTCATTTAGTTAAGTCTTCCCGGGGTTATTGATACCATATTATTATGATTAGTTAGATCTAAAACGATCGCTAACTACGGTTAAATGTGTATAAAGGGAAATGAATGCGCTTTGTAAAGTGATACATGTATGTGTCGCACTACGTTGATAGCTGCACCATTATCGACGATTAAACGTATCGAGTTTCGGTGTAATCACCTGATGTGGACATGTGTTTTATGTATACCTACGTTTGTTTTGGTACCGGTCGCTCATCACACGAGTTTATAGAGTAGGTAGGTACTTAGTATCTACTTAGCCGATGTTTTATCTTTTATATTTATGTACATAGAGAGGTGTATACGTGTCGTAAATCTAATTCACCTTGTAGGGGGTAGGAGTGAAACGCCGATCAGGTATGATGACTTATATTGTTACAAAGGTAATACAAGTACAGTATTGAACAATTAGTCGTTTATAGGGGACTACGCTAGAGGTGGAAGAGTGGACTGCAGGTGGCTATCGCACTCGTAACCTCAACTGGTCTCCAGAGTTGGCTGCAGGTGGCTGCCGGACTCTGTGAACCTTCGACTTGATTAGATGACTGCAGGTGGCTATCTGTCTAATCAGGTCGCTAAGTGAATGAAATGATTATTCTACGGTCGCGTCTTATATAGCGAGCCGCCCCGCTCCCATGCGGTGTTGACTCGATGACGTATCGTTGAGCAGGCCAGATAGTGTGTGCAAGCGAGAACGTGGAACAACATGGAGCGTATGATCGTCGTGTTACATTCTCCCCCTCTGGTGCTCGCCAACGTCCCGTAAGAGTACCAGGACTAAATTGCTGGATTCTTTCTTGGTCTTCCTCGTCGTCGAATGGGAAGAACTGGAGTCGGAGTTTCCTCATGTCTCCTTTCAAACTTCACAACTGCAGATGTGTGATATCTTCCAATTGGTTTTCCATTGTCGTTTATATTAGCTACCTCATAGATCGAACTGCCATGTTTCTTTATTATCGTATATGGTCCGTCTCGTCGAGGTGCGAACTTTGCTGAAAATTGTCTTTCTTGGTTGCTTATAGGATGTGTTTCTACCATAACCAAATCTCCAATATTATATCCTGGATCAGGACGTCGTTTCATATTTGCTCTGATTCTGTTCTTATCCTGCATTATTTCCACATTTGTTTTAGCCATAACTAAATCTTCACTAAGACGTTGAAGATATGGAGTTATTTCAGGTATGACATTTTCTGTTTGTATGATTTCGCTGAAATTATGCGTGATTTCTAAAGGAGTTCTCATTTCCCTCCCAAATGTTAGGTATGCTGGTGTGAATCCCGTGCTTTGATTAAATGCCGAGTTCATCGCAAATCGTATGGCGTATAAGGTTTCAGGCCATCGATTATGTTTATTTTGTACTGCTATAGCGATTTGACTCTTCAAATCTCTATTTTTCCGTTCGACAATGTTGGGTTCAGGATGGTATACAGGACTTAAGAATTGTTGTATATCTAAACAGAATGTGAGTTGTTGCATTACTGCAGATATAAACTGGACTCCATTGTCACTCGTTATTCTACGAGGTAAACCATATCTTAAGAAGACTTCGTTTAGTAAGGTTAAAGCACATTGCTGAGCTGTTGCTTCATTTAGGGCGAATAATTCGACCCAGCGAGATGCTGTATCTTCGACTATAAAAATCCATTTTTCTCCCTTCTGACCTTTAGGTAGTGGTCCGAATAAATCAATGGATAACACTTCAAATCTTTTATTATTTGGTGTTGATTGGAATAAACCTGTTGGTTTTTTATTCGCCGGTTTATATCTTTGACATTCAATACAGCTTTTTACAAACTTGATTACATCTTTACGAAGATTTTTCCAAAAGAAATTGTTCTCTATTCGTTTTACAGATCTATCGACTCCTAAATGACCGGCTGTTGTCGAGTCATGGTAGGATTTAAGTATGTTTTGTACCTCATGTTTTGGTACAACTAGTTTTGCATTTTCATCCTCCTGGTCTGCAGTAAATCGGTAAAGGATTCCATTATGCATAAGATAACCTCTTTTTGACCACTGTACATAGTCTTCTGATTCATGATTTTCTTCTTCTAATGCCTTTATAATGCTATTTATTTCCTCGTCTTTGATTTGTTCTGCGCGGATGTTGCTTTCGTTTCTTTTAGGTAAATCTATTTCTATTTGACAAATTTCACATGTGTCCGTATGATTCTCGCAAGGAGGTCGTGACAGAGTATCTGCCAAAACGTTTGTTTTTCCTGGACAATATTTGATTTCGAAATGGTAAGGCTGTAATTGTAATGCCCAACGAGCCAAACGCCCCGTCGGTGATTTTAAATTCAATAACCATCTTAGAGGTTGATGATCAGTTATTGTAAGAAATGTCGTGCCTTCTATGTATCCTCTAAATCGTGATACGGCCCATACTATTGCTAAGGCTTCTTTTTCAGTAACTGTGTAGTTTCGTTCTGCAGGAGTTAATAGTCGACTTGCATATTCGACAGGATGTTCGTTAGTACCCTCCCCCTGCATTAAAGCTGCTCCTATTGCGTAATTGCTAGCATCAGTTTTTATAATAAATGGTGCTTCAAAATCTGCTTGTTTTAATATCGGTGATGTAGTTAGTGCTTCTTTTATAGTTTCATAGGATTTTTGTTGTTCTTCTTTCCATTGCCATGCAATGTTTTTCTTTGTTAGATTTGTTAATGGTCTTGCGATTTCAGCATAATTTTGTATGAACCTTCTATACCAAGCAGCTGTTTGAAGAAATGACATTAACTGCTTTAGATTTTTTGGTTCTGGTCTATTTAGTATGGCATTAACTTTCTCTGGATTAGTTTTGATTCCTTGTGGAACAATAAGATGTCCAAGGTAATTAATATCTGTACACACGAATTTGCATTTTTTTCGATTAGCTTTTAATTTGTAAATTCTGATCTTCTGGAATACTTCTCTTAGGTCTTGTATGTGCTGTTCAAATGTAGGTGACCTTATGATGACGTCATCTAGATAACATAAAACGCATTGAGCACGTAGTCCATTTATAAATTTATCCATCATTCGTTGAAATGTTGCTGGTGCGTTGCGTAATCCAAACGGCATACGCTTAAATTTATACATTCCAAATGGTGAAATAAAGGCAGTTTTATCTTGATCATCTGTTTGTACTTTAATTTGCCAGTAACCTGATTGTAGGTCAATAGTGGTCATATATGGCATTGCTTTTGCCTGGTGTAACAAATCGTCTATACGAGGTAATGGGTACCGGTCTGGTATAGTAATTTCATTCAATTTCCTGTAGTCTATACATACGCGTACATCATTTTCACCCTTAGGAACCAATAACACAGGTGAAGCCCACGGTGAGTCACACTCCTCTATGATATCGTTACTAATCATTTCGTCTAATTTGGTTCTAAGTTGTTGTTGTCTAATGGGGGACAACCTGTATGGTTTAACTGCAATGGGGTGGTGACTACTAGTATCTATTCTATGTTCAGCTAACGATGTTGGTTCAATAGGTTGTTCAAATATATCTTTAAATTCTACAAGTATTTCATTTAATTGTTCCCTTTCAGTAATTGATAATGTTAGTCCTTCGTCAGGGTTTAATAAAATTTCAACGGAGTACAATAACATGGTATTTATTGGTATATATTCGACACGTGGATCAATTTTATTATTCTCGTCAGCTGGTTCTCGTGGCCGAGATGGTCGTGGTGGTGTGTCTATTTTCTGGAGTTGCCATCGGACTCTCTTCTTTGGTGATGAACAATATTCACTGTCAACTGGCGACGGAGTCTGGGGTATAGGTGAAATTAATTTTAGTTCGTTCGCCCATCGTAGAAAATCTGGTAATGACTCATTTTCATTTTCTTCGAAACTTATGTTTTTCTTCGCCTTGAGAATTGGGACTGTCTCAGTCTTGAGTTGCAAGAAAGGAAATAGTTTGTTCGGGCTATTGTGAAAGTACCAAACTCTCTGTGCTAAATCTAGGACAATTCCAGCGGATTCCAAGAAATCTATGCCAAGCAACGTCCTGTTATCGGTAGCACTCGGCATGACAGTAATTGCTAGTGGGCAGGAGCGATTACCCAAGGTTACTTCGACTGTTGTGGTGAGTAACTTGTGCGATGTCACTGTGCCGTCTGCTAGACTTACATCTGCGTCTCGCTCGGTGAATGTCGTACCCATGTCTAGGAGTATTTTATATAAGGTTGTGCCTGCTATACTAGTTCTTGCTGCTGTGTCGATGTAGGCGTAACCAAGATATCCGTTTACGTTCACTTCAATGGTAGGTATCTTGACGTGATCCTCCAACGTGGCTTGAACAGTGTAAAATGCTACTGGTTTCGGCGGTGTTTCTTTGTTTTTACACGTATCACAATTACTACGAAATACGCCTGGAGCACCGCAACCATAACAAGTGACCGTTGGTTTTTCTTCAGTCGGCTTCTCCAATTTTGGTTCAGCTGTAACCAATCCTGCCAATCGTTTGCGACACTCATCTATTACATGCCCCTTTCGACTGCAAAATAGGCATCTCTTAATGGTTCCTTTATTAGTTACCTGCGTGGTTTTGTTTATTGAAGTAGGTTTTACTTCCTCTTTTTCCAATGCTTCTTGATGGCGCGCCAATTCTAGTAAATCCGTGAAAGTTTTTATGTCAGACCTTGCTATTTTTTTTTTGTGTTCTAACCTTAGCAATCCATACACGAAGTCAATATGATCCTCTTCTTTGAGGCGTTTTGGTAACTGACCAATTAGGGCACGTTTCCTACACAGAAAGGAATCAATACTTTCATTCGGACCTTGTGGTGTTGCGAACAATTCCAAATAAATATCATGGGCCTGACGCTTCGGTGCAAATGCTGACCTTATATTTTTAATAGCCGCTGACCAGGTTTTTATTTCGGACCGGACACCCTGCCACCAAATACTTGCGGTATCCTTGAGAAGCAACGGCAAACCCAACAATGCTTCCTCGTCCGAGATGTGTTCTATGCTTTTATATATTTCCACAGCACAAACAAATTCCTCAACCTTGTTGTGGTCCCGTTGTCCGTCAAAGCGCAAAGTACAACGCGTAAAGTTTTTATTTGCCATGGTGCTTGTTGTCGGTATTTGACTCAGCAATTGACTGAATTGTTCTTGAGTTAATTGTATCGCCGTCATAATTTTCTTCTTCTACCCGCACTACCTTTTTATGAATAATTTGGTTTTTTTTTTTTTTTTTTTTTATTGTGTCGTAGGTAGACTGTAGGTTGGTAAAATATTTTACGTTGGGCGCCAGAATGTAGGGGGTAGGAGTGAAACGCCGATCAGGTATGATGACTTATATTGTTACAAAGGTAATACAAGTACAGTATTGAACAATTAGTCGTTTATAGGGGACTACGCTAGAGGTGGAAGAGTGGACTGCAGGTGGCTATCGCACTCGTAACCTCAACTGGTCTCCAGAGTTGGCTGCAGGTGGCTGCCGGACTCTGTGAACCTTCGACTTGATTAGATGACTGCAGGTGGCTATCTGTCTAATCAGGTCGCTAAGTGAATGAAATGATTATTCTACGGTCGCGTCTTATATAGCGAGCCGCCCCGCTCCCATGCGGTGTTGACTCGATGACGTATCGTTGAGCAGGCCAGATAGTGTGTGCAAGCGAGAACGTGGAACAACATGGAGCGTATGATCGTCGTGTTACAACCTTCATTTAATTTTGATCCAAGCAGGTCCATCCATGTTTGTCGGTCAATTACCCACGGTTTTTGGATCCGCTCGACCAGTTTAGAGTTCTGACAAGCGAATTCGAATTTAAGATTTGCTGTCTATAATTCAATTCAAAACTTCAGTTCAGAAACTAGGTTTAGTGCAGAAGGCAATTATTTAAAATTTGCTGTCTTTAATTCAATTCAAAACTTTAGTTTAGAAACTAGGTTTAGTGCAGAAGGCAATTATTAACAACTTATAAGATGTTACCTTTTAATTTAATCCATACAATGTTCAATGACATCACAGTGACTCATACTAAAGTCATTGGAAATTGAAATCAATCTAAGTCGACGGTAACAATAAAAGCCAAGAAAGCCAACAATATAATCTTGATATCGTAATTCATAGTCAATAAACAGTTTTTTATCAGCAATGTCGAGTGGGACTCTAATAGTGTTTTCTTATCTGATAAAGAGTTAAATTAAAATTATCTTTTGCTTGCTTTTAAGCGCATTGTAATGCGTTTGAAATGTCAAGATTTTTTGCGCAGGACGTAGATTTAAGAATCACCTCGTCGACTTTATTTTACTGTACAAAATTTGTTTAAAGAGAAATTCAGTTAAAAATGGTTAATGGTTGGTAGAAATATATATATTTTACAAGCTGCTAGCCGCGATTTCCTTCTATGCCCTAGCATAGCATAAATCGTGGACGCTGAACAACCTACTAAAGTTTAATCACGATCGGATCCATGGTTTAGGAATGCATAATAAATTATAGGACTTGAACCATACAAATATTACAAGACTTGTGTCAGAAACAGAAGAACCAATTAAAAATGAGGTCTTGTAAATAAGGTTCATAGAGCACTGCAGCGACTGTTTGTAGGAGCATCAGGTACAACCTTCTTTATTTTATTACTAAACTGTATAGTTACGACTTCACGACCTCACTTTTCTTGAGGCCTTGAGGGCATCATGGATTAATAACTAAAGCGCATTTCAATCGATCGGTGAAGAACTGAAATTCGAGTCTTTAATATTTTGACGACTGCGTTCCGAACGCTAAAAGCCATTTGGTCGTAGCTCCAATGAATCTTGGTGTACCGTAAAACGTGTTGAGTACGAATGCAAGGGTTAATCGAGACGAAAGTTTAAAGGGTATTTTAACGTTGAAATATTATTGCTTGTGTGAACAAGGACTCTAATGAATGACTGAATAATATTCATTTTTTTATTGTCCTTTATCTTTATGGCAACAAACTGTTTTTTTCAACGTTAAAACCCCCTTTAAATTTTCGTCCCGATTTGCCACTGCATCCATATTCACCACGTTGTATGGTATTCCAAACTGATATATAAAATGATAGCAACAGCAACCATGCTAGCTAGGTACGCACTTTACCGATAGATCTGACTGAATATTTCACGTAGTAAAAAAAAAAGCCGAGTTACCGTCATGGCATGTGTGTGAACATTTCTGCCTTTACTCTGTTCGCCGCATGGCCGTCTGGCGGAGCATTCCACGTTGTTTATGAGACATTGCAGAGTTTGATGACTGATTGCAGAGTGACGTCATATTCGATTAATTAGTCCTTTCCTTGGATATCAGAGATTTTGTTATTGTCTTTGATATGCATTATGGTTTTAATTATTCTCATCGAAATGATTATTCGTTGGTTAGAGCGTTCTTTTCATTCCTATTCTCCTTCGCCCTTCTGAAAGCCCTTTATCTCAAAGTGTACTTTTGGTTATTATTATTGTGACCAACCTATCGCAATATTTCACATATGAGTCTTGATAGCGATTTTAGATGAGAGAGCGTTCATAGTCTTCAGTGCTCATGGATATGATCAATCTTAACCCTCGATACTGAAAGATTTATTTAATACTTTGTAAGAACAAAGCGACAGATTTGTACCAAAACAAAAACATATACATTTGCATCACAGGATGTTCCGTAATGAAGTTACCCGCATCGGTTGATCGCACCGTATATAAAATATATAATTATAAGAGCGTTATTGTAAATAGCTTATAACTGTGTTCACTAAACTTGTATAACATGCGGCCGAAGGCTGAAGTGAGCGTGAGTACAAAATTATACAACCGATCCATTTTTACTTTCCACTACGTTACTTATGTAGCTCATCGTACAACGCTTTCGTTGCCGGCTTCAATAATTTATGTTTTACGCATTTTCTATACGCATTACATGCTTGCTATTTGATGTTCACGCCTTTGTAAAGTTTTTATTGGTGCTTTTGTTATGGTTTGATTACCGTTACCAGGCCGTAAATATGGCAGGCGTGTCGAGTTTATGAAACATACATAGCCTGGTAAAATCGTGACCCTTTGCCGTAGTCTTTGCTTTGCCGTAGTCAGGAAAAGTCTGTTCCACAGGGATGAGTAACAGGGTCATTCTACAAACTTCAAATGCATCTAAAGCTCCTTATGCCTTACATATTTACAGCCGTATACGGATATGTTAATATATTATTTGTTTTATACAATATGATTTTTTTGTCACGAGTCTCCAAAGAACATGGGTCGACATATAAAAAAAAAATTCGGACCTCCCAAATAAAATCAATAGTTAGCTGATCGATTTTGTATGGGAGTTCCGAATTTTTTTTTTATATGTCGACCCAAAGTCCTTCGAGAAAGTTATTCAATTTCACGGGTACCTACTATGACCCTGAAAATTTTGGAGCGTGACTAAAAAAAAATCGACTAAAAAGTATTACAGCATAATATTCGGCTAGTAGTATAGGCGAATATTTTCTTAATTATACCTTCAATAGTTTGACACCTGCCTCCTCTCATTCTTGTAGTAAAGTCTCATTGAATAGATATGTCTTCATAGAGTGAGTTGTGCTTCTTATCAGTATACTCAGTAGCATCACCTATTTATTTTTTCGACCCTACACTGATAAGCTTGATTCATGGATTCTTGGGGTTACTCACATCCTGCCTGCGGCTGATTAATCCGGCCTACAAAATTTTGTTCTACTTCCTGAAATAAATCATGCTTTATTATTGAGTGAAATGTGTATGACGCATGCATGATATGGATAATCATAATCTGTCACCTGTTAATTAGATTTTATTGCATTATAGTTGACAAATATAACAAATTTAAATGATTGATTATATTGAGTCACTCATGTTGTGTTGTCTTTACTTCGCACAATTAACATTAATTAAAAAAATAGACAACATTTATGTAATCTTGTAAAGGATCATGTCATCATCATCTGATGAGCATTTGTTATTTTTATAGATAGATGTATAACTTATGTTCTTTGTTGTATTGAATATGGGTGCTTACCTGAAATAAGTGAATTTTATTTATTTATTTATTTTGTGTATAATATAGCAAAATATCTTAAAAATAACACTATTTTATGTATTTTTTTTAAATTAGTTGAGTCGGAGTTTCCTCGCCGACTACCTACTCTGAGAAGAAACACAGAGACAAACCCTTTAAGTTTGTTTGTGTGTTTATACAAAAATTCCTTTTAAAATTCATGCAATAAATTATAATGATCAGATCGTACGAAAACTACCTTAATACTCAACTTTTAAAGCAGATACTTCCTAATACTAGTTATTTTCTTTTGATCCTAAATAATGCTTTATTAGACAGACATCACTATGAAGAGCTTCATACATTGTATGTAAGCGAGCTCGGAACATCAAAACAATGAACGACTGTAATTACGCTGACGCTAACTGAACATGCTACAAACCAATAGGTCTTAATATAGCACACAAATGGATTCCTAAAAATAGAAGAAGAACAAAATGTGATCTTAACCCCTCCAAACTAGGCCTGGACCTGTATTATGGGGAACAAACAGTGTGAAAATGGGATAAAACCGATGCAGACTTAAACCTTACCTACCCACTAGGTGGCGACCCGCATCATGCGCCAACTGATCGAGCAGTTCAGTGCCGGCGACCTGTTTGGACGAGACAACTACGAGTACTACGCACGGGTCACGGGACGCATCCTGCGCGTCAAAGACGAGTGGATATGTTCCTTTAGAGACCCGCCACCGCCGAGGCATCATCGTGATCAGGAGGCTTACGCTAGTACGTATAATTGGTGTACAGGCCGAGTTAAATCTCCCTACGAACGAACCACTTTAAAAAAAAACCAGCTGTTCCTATTTTTTTTCTTTTACAAATTACAGTCGAATCCGTTTATTATGACTTGACCAACCGCATAATAGGAAGTAGGTAATTACAGTGCGAAGTTTGGATTTCATATTAAATGTTTATAGCAAAATTCGGATATAATGACTTCGTTTAACGTGACATGTCGCTTATTATGACTTATTTTTAAGAAATTATGTCCGGTAATATTGACTGAGCTTGTTTTTATGACACTCCGCACTCCTTTCCCTGAATCGACGTCGAGTGCGTGCGTGGCGCGTGGCTCATTTTTGTTTTGATTCGCAGTGTTGATAGTGATTTGTGCACAAAATGACGTCGCAACGTCGTAAAGCATTTACCTTGAAGAGAAAAGTGCAATTATATTTTCTGAGACTATATGCTTTGTATGACGTCCGTTTAGTATGACGTGTTTGTCACTTCCCTTCGATGTCATTAGTAACAGATTCTACTGTATTATTTTTGTTTCATACATTTTGTATCGTGTTCTAATACACTTTTGTAGAGAACAGTTGATTTTTATGTGTCATAGTTGATCCCATAAAAATAGTTGCTCATATTTATGAGTACTTACTTTTTCATCTCCTGAAAGATAGCCAGTGAATTAAAAATCAGCCTGTTTAGTATGACAAAATAAACATAAAACCTGTGTTCACCAAAGGTGAAGGCAGAGGTGTATGAAAAGCTTCTTAATATTTCGCCTATAATGTAATAGAGAGCGAGACTATTGCCAATGAGACTGCTTTTCCACCAAAGACGTGCGAGGATGCGTGTAAAACTATCCAATTACAGCGCTAGCTTAGTACAAGTTATGGCAATGAAGCGGTATCATTGGTCATTTTCACACACATTCCCACACATGTGTTGTGGAAACGCTGCCTAACTGTCGGCTTGCGCTTTAGCTTCGGGTTGCGCTTTAGCTTCGGGTTGCGCTTTAGCTTCGGGTTGCGCTTTAGCTTCGGGTTGCGCTTTAGCTTCGGGTTGCTTCGTAAGATGTCTAATAGAAACCCCCATACGCACACCCACATGCTTGCAAGCATGCAACCAGTTCTCTAACGAGGCGATCTTCCGAAACCTATTAGAAAATGCTTTCTGGTTGGCTGTGTTGTTCAATACATTTTAAAATTCGTTGGTTGGGATATTACGGATGGATGATTTTCTTACTTGACCTTATGTAAAAATACGTAGTCGAAGTGTGCTAAGTATATGGGTTCATTGGTGTAAATGCCGCCTATCAATTGATTTAGATATATTTTTTGCCAATTCAACAGATTATTTATTGATTTCAAAGCAACTAAACATATAATAATTATACAGTAAATTAAAATTTATTCGGTTTTCAGAGCTAAAATAAAGTGTATTTTTTTAGGTGGTTTAAGGTGTTTACACCGGTATTGTAATGTTTCCGCTTTGGCTGATCCGCCTCTAATTACTTTAACAATGTATTTTGTTTCAAGTGTTCTCTAGCAAATATTATCTTTTAAGGTCGCTCTTCGTCGGCCTTATTTCTTCAATTAACATTACTGCAGATAAGTCATATTGTAAAAAGGTAAAGTTTGTTTGTAATGCTAGCATTTCTCATGGCGTATTTGTACAAATATTCGACATATTTCGATAACACAAAATGTACCCTATGTGTATTGAAATAAAGTCCATTTTTAACCGACTTCAAAAAGGAGGAGGTTATCAATTCGAATGTTTGTATTTTTTTTTATGTATGTTCGGGCATAACTCTGTCATATATAGACGGATTTGCAAAATTTTTTTTGTTCGAAAGGGGTTTATTCCGAAATGGTCCCATATAAATTTTACCAAAATTGATCTAGCCCTTTTTGAGAAAATCAACAAATTCCCAAAAAAAATACTTAGACGACGTTTTAGTTTCTTCAATCTTTGGAGGACTTACAATCTCGTCGCCGTTTCTTAATGGATTTGGATGTTAAGGCAACACTAAAAAGCGAAAAATAAAAAGTTTTTTCAAAAAAAAAGAAAACCGCCTTCAAAAACTAAAAAGTGATAAATAACTTTAGCACAGAACACACATT
The DNA here is from genome assembly GCA_947361185.1 of Charanyca ferruginea. NCBI lineage: Eukaryota > Metazoa > Arthropoda > Insecta > Lepidoptera > Noctuidae > Charanyca > Charanyca ferruginea. Next base: position 12,552,277 of record OX376077.1, on the reverse strand, counting down.
ACTTTACTTTCGGAAGTCGGTGGCAATACAAAACAACAAACTCAAAGCCACCGCCACCGACTTCCGAAAGTAAAGTAATGTGTGTTCTGTGCTAAAGTTATTTATCACTTTTTAGTATTTGAAGGCGGTTTTCTTTTTTTTTTGAAAAACATTTTTGTATTAACGAAATAAGGCGAATATTTGAACAAATACGCCATGTGAAGTGGTGACATAAAAGGTAACCTCTAAAGAGTCGCTTTCCTTCAATGAAATAATGTTTGTAATTGGACCAGTAATTCCAACTGGTCCAATTACAAACATTATTTTATTGAAGGAAAGCGACTCTATTGCCAAGTGTCATAGGAGTTATGCGGACGAAGTCGCGGGCTAAAGCTAATCTATACTAATATTATAAAGCTGAAGTTTGTTTGTTTGGTTGAACGCGCTAATCTCAGGATCTACTGGTTCGAATTGAAAAATTATTTTTGTGTTGGATAGTCCATTTATCGAGGAAGGCTATAGGCCCATGCGAAGCCGGGTCGGGTTGCTAGTAAGCTAATAAACGGTTACAGTGGTACGTACGTATAGTCAACCTGACGTCAATGGCAACATTTCGACTTTTACGCATCAGTTATCGTAATTCCAGCGTTACCAACAAACAACTCGAGTGCATCTGACCGATATTCATCGTGCACTATAATATTTATAACTGCATACAATAATACTAGGTAGTCCAAACCATATAGTTATCTAAACTAATATTATGAAGAGGAAAGATTTGTTTGTATTCAACCGACTTCAAAAAAGAAGGAGGTTCTCAATTCGTCTGTATGTTGTTATTTTTTTTTATATTTGTTACGCGATTTCTCCGGCAAATGTGAATCGATTTTGAAAATTATTTTTCTAATGGATAGGTATGCCTCAAGGGTGGTCCCATAAATTTTTTATCGATATTGATTCAGCACTTTTTGAAAAATCAATTAAATCCCAATAAAATCTACATACACGACTTTTTAATAGTTTCTTCAATCTTTGGAGTACCTCTGTCTTAACCGTGGTGCTGGTTCTTAATGGATTTGGATGATGAGAAGGTACTAAAAAGTGATAAATAAAAAGCTTTTTTACAAAAAAGACAACCACCTTCAAAATCTAAAAAGTGATAAAAAACTTTAGCACAGTCGGTGGAAATTAAAGACGAGAAACAGAACAAAGCCACCGATTTCCAAATCTAAAGTCATGTGTGTACTGTGCTATAGTTATTTGTCACTTTTTAGATTTTGACGGCGGGCGGTTGTATTTTTTTTACGATTTAACTCAAAAACTACTCGACCGATTTTAAAAATTCTTGCACCATTAATATTCCACTTTATTTCTGAGTAACAGGTTATATTTATTAATTAAAAAATTAGGGATCTTTGAGAAAGTTCATGCGGACGAAGTCACGAGCAAAGTACTAGTTATTAAATAATAAACCTATTTCAATCGTCATTAAAATAATTAAACAAAGACTGAACACAAAATAAACTCCACAGATTTTTGACTGCAAATTAAGATGATCCTTCAGATAATAATAACAAGTAATATTTGCAAAAACACACATGAGAAACTTAAACAGACATTGTTTTATTAAACACGGAAACTGTGCTGCGTGTTATGGGAGACTTCGGTCACAACACACATTGTTCCGACAGTTTTGTTGAGTGCGCTCTTCGTATCAAGGACGCGTTATAGCAATTAATTGTAGACGGAAATATTAACATTGTTGACGCGAATTCATTAGTAAGACTTTTGACTCGATTTTGTTGCGTTTTGTCCATTTCTAATTTAACAGCAGGCTTAGCTGTATATTAGTATAGTTATTTTTTGGTTTGTAATGAATTTACTCAAAAAGTAATTAACCGTTTTCATAACTTTTTCACCAATAGGAATTTACGTTAAGCCTGAGTGCTATAGGATATTTAATTATGAAAAAAAAATGAGATTCGTTAGAAGATTTACGGGGAAAAGGTGCGGGCGAAGTGCTAGTTCTTATAAACTTAATTTATTATTATCTACTTTAAAGATGCACAGTTATTTAAATATTGTGATTTAGCTTGTTTTTAAAGTTTTATTGTTGTTGTCGGTCGGTCTAAAAACTACTGTTTTTATCTGCCAACCTAAGTATTAGGCTGGTAGGTTTTTGTAACCTCTATTATTAAAAAATAAATAATAATAATACCAACCTATTACTGTCCCACTGCTGGCCAAAGGCCTCATCTCTTCTCCGGCACTTTACATGGCGTATTTGTGCAAATATTCGCCTTATTTGGATAATACAAAATCGAGTTTATTTAAATAACATTAGGGTACATTTTGTATTATCCACATAAGGCGAATATTTGCACAAATACGCCATGTGAAGTGCCGGCATCATGCAGGGAAGGCACGAGCATTGATCACCACGTTTGCTCAAGTTGGCTTGGTGTTTTTAAAGTTTTAATTACAAGTCTAGGTTTCCTCACCACCTTTGTTTTCCTTCCCTGATGTCAGTAACGTCCGAAATAAACTATTAAATGAACTATTTTTGTGTAGTGATTTTGAAATATACCTAAGGCGTTTAGTAAAATCTATTCCATAGAGAAAAGAACAATGGCGAAAACGTAGTTGACTTAAATTTAAGCGTCTAAAAGTGACTTACATACGAAAGAAATTACATTATTTTTCTACGATTTTTCAAAGTATCACATTAACCAGTTAGGGCCGGATAAAAAAAATATGTTAAATGAAAACTTATTTGACTTTTCATTAACGTTTAGTGTTGCCATTTTACATTTATTCTGCCAAGTGACAGTAATAAGTACTTAAAGCATTTAAAGTATTGTAATCAGTTTTAGTTTGTTATTACAATTAAACGGAGTAAATGAATACAGTTTATTTCCAAGTGTAGGTTTCTTGCAGGTATGTAAAAATACTGTGGTATAAAAATAAATCAATTAGTTTCGATTAATGACTAGCAAAAAGACTAGTAGCCCAAATCTAAAAATAATTGCTTGGTAATTGACACAGAGTCATAGACAGATCTGTGCACAGAGTAAAAATGATATGATCGATGTATACATGTAGTAGATACCTATTGTATACATAAGGTAAGGCCAAAGAGTATTTATAACCACTGGGATTACCAACCTTAAACAATATTTTTACAAGACATTTCATTCTGAATTAACTAGGTAAAGAAAATACTAATGCGATATTGCCTTTTTACTTCCTCAATTTGGAATATAAAAGTTACCATAGACATAACCTACAAAAGTTCATGACTGAATATCTATTATTCTCGGCCTTCTTGAACAAAAAATCTTGCACAAACTAATTCAGAAGGTGATGCTGAATTTAATAAGATATTTTTCATTTAAAGACGTAGGAATTTAATCTCAACTAAAACAATGTATGGGTGGCTGCCATTGTTCTTTGAGTGTTTGAACTTAATAATAATTTTGACCAGACATAAGTCGTTTTGACCTGTTAAGAGTTGACTGGAACATAATTGTCGTCCGTGTACTAATTTAGATTTATACAATGATTTGAATATGTATAAGAGAACATAAAGGGCAGTTCTAAAGATGGTTCATAAATGATTATTTTAATTCACAGGACAATTATCTTTGGAAGCAGAAAAAACATGGCTGCAGTGCGAATGTGATCGTTGGGGCAACAAATTCAATTTAGAAGGTAAATATTAAAAATTATTTAAATAAAACTGACGTATAGGAGCCATTTCCTAATAAATAGAAAATTTTTCACAGGTCATCCGAAAGAAAGTCGTTTAAGTTGTTAAAAATACATAGTCAAGTTACAAAATTCATAGCAAATAATATTATAATTTTGGTGAGTTTTGACGACTGTTTGTGAATGAGTTAAATAACATCCACATTTACTTTTCATACCTTTCATATTGTACGATTTGTTCTAAACATGGGTTTTGGTAGCACAGATGTTGTAGATTAGGGTTTTGTAGTCACCCCACTACGCGGTCATAAAACGTGCGAGCAAGATAGAGAATATTTATGTATGGCAATTCCTTAAACTATATTGTGCCTCGTACCATCTCGCTCCCGCATTTCATGACCACGATTGCCACAAACTATAGCTTGCTTATATTATAATAGTAGACCCGTGTAATGAGTTTGATTTCATTTTTGAGTAGGTAATAGTTAGTACTTGGGATTACTAACTGGGCCGGTTCCATATAAACTGTTTTTTTATCTTAAGCATTATTAATTCACCGAACTTGTATGTATTCTATTTCATGAAAACAGTATTATAACCTACTTGATAGTGTTACATTTTGATTCAAATTCGTACAAACGGATGTCGCATTTCATAACATTGCTATGAATTTACAAGTAGTCTCATGTTTTTAAGGACGTGATATATCAACCTTTGACTTTCAAGTTTTAACTATAAAGTGACCTTTATATTCAAATGTGTTCTCATTCCTAAATGCTTTGTTCCGGCGCAAGATTTTCCCATTATAATATAGTTCTTTTATATTTCGGGCTGGAAATAAACTTTAAACTAATCTTCTATTGTACACTTCAAAATCCAAGGGACTTGTTGCAACTAAATCAATCTTTTTCTAATTAATGGTTTTTTTTTCATTTATGTTATTGAATTAAATTACCGACTTATAAAGTTAACCTACCTTATTACGGAATAGTGTAATGCACAGAATCCTATTTATATTGTAAACTAGGAAGTACACATCAGTGGTGATGCAGAGATACCAAGTAACATTATCATCATAGTCCTAACCTTATTATTTAGCAACGTATACATGATCCCCAACTGGTCAACCTCCATCGACACTTGATATAACTATCGTGAATAACTTTGCGTTGCATGTTTGCATTTACCCAACCTACTTTAAGAAAGCATTGCCGATTTAAAGCACTTGATTTGTTAATCGTATTTGAGTCTTCTCTTTCTCTATTCAATGGTACTTTTCAAATTACTTGGGCCCAGTAGTTGGCCACGTATTTGAGTAATCGAGTGCATTTTATGGGGTTAGTGGGGAAGAAATTAGTCAAGATTGGAAAAACAAAAATGGCTGTTGGAATAACATTTTTGACAGCTCGAGTCAATCGGTTCTTTCTGACTGAAAACAACTCTTAAAATCACCTTCAGTAGAGCCTGGCTTATGGCTAAATACTCAAACGCTACTCAATTTTAAAATGCCGTTAAGTATGTGCTGTCCCTATCACTTTATGGCAATGTAACTTCGGTACGAGACTTAACGGCATCTTAAAATTGAGTATTAGGCCAATAGTCTTGTAAATTTAAAAGGCTCTTAAAAATAAACTCTAATAGGAGTAAAACGACCACCTGTCTCAACATGATATGCAGTAGATTGTATAGAGTTCAGTGGATTGTCTGCCAGGTCTGTCAAAGTCAGAGGAGTGCCAGTCGATGCCGGCACTGGCGGGAGGGGGAGGCGCGGGCGCGGCGGGCGGGGTGCTCGGCATCATACCCGAGCATAGTCTGCTTGATTCGTGCACGCGCCTGTCCATATCGCTCGAAGAGAGCGTTTTTAAAGTAAGTATATAGACAACTATAGCTTGGCAAATTCGTACGTGACACTCTCATGGTCCAGAATGAACGCAATATTATGTTAGATTGTGTACAGGCTACATCCGGAACTGTTTACTATGCGAACATTGTTGAAACTAGAGCTAATTTCCGTGCGTTTAAGCGTTTTTGTCACACCTATAATTGCAATCAAATGTCATGACATTTTAGGACCCATATTATTTATTTCAATAAAAACTTAGTACCTAGGAATATATATACAAAACTTAAATCTAAATAATAATATTATGTACAATTGGTAGAAAAAGGCAGGGAGCTCAAAGGGCATCAAAAAACTCGTCCACATCGTTGTTAATGGGAAACGTGCCCAACAGGCTGGCAGCATTGCCACGTTGTATGGCAATGCTGATTCTTTGACCTAAGAATAGACCAGCCTTCGGGTCACGTGAAGAGTCGACCAGCCGCTTGGCGATGTCACGAAAAACAATATGGGCACTCTGACCCCATGGCCCTAGAGTTTCCACCCCAAACGGCTCAAATATATAGCTTCCAAGAAGGTTATCATATTTGCGCCGTTTGAGGTTTTCGGCACCTGCAGCAGCCACCCCAGCACAACACGTAGTGCTAGGAAGATGAGATGGCGCAAGGGTGTCGACACATGTTGCGTCCCACACCAAAGGCCTACCCAACTTCCAAGGCATTATGGTCATCCCATCTGGTCTCTTCCCATCGTCGCGTGCCAAGCCATTGGGTTCTAAAATAGCAGGCACCCCGGCGGTGGCAAGAGCACGACGGAGGATGTCATTGATGCTGGCGTGTCGTGCCATTCGGCCTGCGCTTCTACTGCAGGATAGGCCATGATGTCCGAGGCAGTCGACTGCTTCACCACACTGGCAACGATGTGGAGCCCCGCATGGAGCGCCCAGACGCAGGCATGTAGCGAGTCGGAAGGTATTATCACACAGCATAGTACCGATGTTGGGTGACGGAAGTGCCTGAAGCCAGAGGCCCGACTCCCACTCACCCACAGCCAGTAGGCGGGCACGCTCAGCAGAATTGGTGGACGTATTAATTAGATTATTCCGTACCAACCTGCAGAGCGTCTCATCCCACTGTCTCTGGGAAGATGGGTTCACGGGCCGATCTGTATCCGGGCAAGCCACTTTCCAGGCGTTCACCGCATCAGTCAAGCACGGCACTTCAAAGTCAACCAGTGAAGGGGATAAAATTTGTTTGGTTAACTTTTCGGTGCTGTGGACGGAGGACAGGAAAGCCGGTAAGCTGACACTGGAAATTTTGCGGACGCCGAGACCACCAAAACGAATGGGCAGGGTGGCTTGTAGCCACGCTCGGTCGTCTAGAGCCACATTCAAAATCGATGTTAAAGTATTTTTAATAATTTGATCAATTTTGTCCAAGAGGTGTGGCTGCTTCCACAAAGGTGAAGAGCGGAGGTAGTACATAAAATTTGGGCCAAAACAACAATATCTAATGAGGGTAAAAGCCGAATGTAGATTAATTTTGGAAAGTCTATCTGAAATATCATTAAATTTTTTAATTTTTTCTTCAATAAAAAGTGAAAAACTATCTTCCAAAATAGGAGACCCTAGGAGGTGTAAGGAACTTTTGTCTAAAATTTTGATGTCTGGGGCTATTGCATTAAATTTCTCTAAGGTCGATTGTCGGTCCGTAATGTCGGTAAGGTATATTTCACATTTAGAAGGGTTTAAGTCCAAGCCAATAGATTTAAATTTTTGTTTTAAGAGTTGCAGATCTTTCAAAACGGTGTCAATATCACCTCCCAGAGTCCCGTCATCTAAATACCATACGTTGAATTTTGAATTTAATTGTTGTATAATTGGATGAATAGCCAAACTGAAAATAACTGGCCCGAGAGGGTCACCTTGTTGGCATCCGACTGCAGATTCTAAAATGTTGTCCTTATATAGTAATTTTGAAGGGTGCCTGTAGCACTGCCACATAAAACCATAAATTTCTGGGAGTTCTTTTTTGACTTCGGCCAACAAAGTGTCTCTATTAACAGAGTTGAAGGCATTCTTTACGTCAACCTTGAGAATGACCTCACCTTTTTTTGAATTTAGAAAAGTAGAAAGGGCATGTACGGCAGCCTCGCAGCCCCCTCTTGAACCAAAGCCAAGTTGCAGGGGCTGAAATTTGCTGGTAAGCGTCTCACCGTAAGCTTTACAGCAAATTTTGGCTGCCATACGCCTGTAAGTACACCCCACGGCAATGGGACGAATGCCGCCGTCTTTCTTGCGAAGGGCACATAAATTGGCCCCGTACAAGACATCAACGACGGCATTATTCACACCGCCGCAGAGCATAAGTTTCATCAGAGCCGCAAGTTCCTTCAAAAGCGACTCACCAGCTTCCCCGGCGCCCGAACTCAACAGATCTTTTAGGTGCTGCGGAGTAAGGCCGTCGAGGCCGCCAGCAGAACCACTTCGAAAGGAACCAACGGCTGCTAACAACTGGGGAACTGAAACATTTAAAAAAGAAGAATCAAGATCAATGGGGTCGGGAGGATCAGAGAAGGTGAGACCATCCGCAGGAGCTGGATGTTTACTCTCCAGAGCTGAAAGTGTATCTGGAGAGTAAGGCGCCACCACATCGCTGCTAAATAATAACCTAGCAGCTCCCCTAATGTCATCCTCGCTTAGCTTTGATTCTACATAAGTACATAAGCCTTTTTGAGTACGACTATGCAATACAGGAAATTTTGGATCTAAAATAATGGTCGAATTGTTGCAATTATCTTTAATTTGTTTTGTTAAGGTTGTTTTAGCAGCCAAATTTTTTTGAACATGTAGAATCCTGTAAGGGAAGGTGAGTAATTGCTCCCAGGCACTTTGCGAGTTCTCCTGGGTCACAAGACGGATACAACGAGCCAGACTCAAAGCAACAGACCGTCTTGCGCCCCGGGGAACTCTCTTTAACACGGGAGTAGTATTTTTAAATTTTGATAATGTTTTCCAAAGCGTTTGTCCTAAAGGTGTTAAAGTTGGGGAAGTGAATGGGGGGCACAAAGGTACACTATGAGGTTTATGAACCTTGCCATAGTGTATCTTTAGCCCCCGTTCCCCTTTAAAAAAGCGTGGCTGAGAGCAGTGGGGGCATCTCACTAGATTATCCAGCGATGTGGCAGGTTGACTAGCACATTTTCCGACATCGCTACAGCCGGCATTATACATAAAATTGAGAACCACTTACCCTTAAAAACACCTAAAAATAACTATTTACACTCACACATTAGTCGTGAATAAAAAACGAACGATCTAACAAAAAAAAACTTAAAATTGTGCTTGTATTAAAATTACTTCTGACGAGTGACGGCTGTGACGCAGTCACTCTGGCGGCCTGGGGCGCCTTCTCTATGGGCTGCATACACAGGCGCAGTTGAGAGGCGCAGCTTTGAGATCCGTTGCACACCGTTGCAGTGACAGCGGTGGCGTCGCGTTGCGTCGTCAGAGGGTATTATTATTATAATGCGGCTATGGTATCACTGCGACGATTGATCTATTGTGATTTCATAATTCTTCTGAGGAGTGAGATTGTCAAACTGAAGAACATTGGCGAGTTCAGATTTGTAAACAATGCAGCTAAAGCAGAATGTACCATGAAATATCAAAAGATTTAGATCCTTTTTGACGTGTCAAATTCTATGTAAATTACTAATTTGTAATTATCATCTTCGTAGTGTTTCTTTTTTTCATTTCTCAATATATAAACTGCCTAATCTTGTTGGATTATCTTATTTATGACCTCTTACAGACATTAAAATACAGGTATAATTTTATTATATAAAATATGTATCGCCACAAAAACTGTCAAACCACCTGACCCATTAAATAATATTAATTGTAATCCGTGGTGTTTAGCAATTGGGCCTCCTCCAGTAGTTAACGTCCCGTTGTGCCTATTGGCGTAATTCTGTACTGTTTGATTTGGAGGGTCACTTTGTGCCTATTGGCACAGTCTATAAATCATACAGTCGTCCGACGAAGACGTCTAGACAGGGCAATCGTGCGGGGCGTGAGGGACGAGACGGGGGAAGGGCGCTCCCGAACTGCATACGCTACCGTGTTAGTAGTTCGGGAGAAAACTTTCAGGGCTATCATATTGTGTCAGTTTCTTTTTGTTTTAATTAATGTAAAATAATTTTATTAAAATGGTGCATAAGACGTGTGTTGTGAAAGATTGCAAGTCGTCATCTTACATTAATAAAGAACTGCAATTTCAATTTCCGCGCACGGATGCCTGAGCCCTTGCCGCCAACTTGGCGGCGCGACGTGTAGCCGACATTTATTTATTGTGCGCCGACGAAAATTTGCAAATTTTTCGTCATTACATCATTTCCATGGTTCTCGAGGTCGCATAACGATTATGGGGTCGAAATTAGAATCCAAGATGGCGTAGACGAAAATTTGCAAAATTTACTTCAAGGGTATCATTTTCATGGTTTTCGAGGTCGCTAAAAACGATTATGGGGTCAAAATTAAAATCCAAGATGGCGTCGATGAAAATTTGCAATATTTTTGTCATGGGTGTCATTTTTATGGTTTTCGAGGTCGCTAAAAACGATTATGGGGTCGAAATTAGAATCCAAGATGGCGTCGACGAAAATTTGCAATATTTTCGTCATGGGTGTCATTTTTATGGTTTTCGAGGTCGCTAAAAACGATTATAGGGTCGAAATTAGAATTCAACATGGCGTAGACGAAAATTTGCAAAATTGACGTCATGGGTATCATTTTCATGGTTTTCGAGGTCGCTAAAAACGATTATGGGGTCAAAATTAAAATCCAAGTTGGCGTCGATGAAAATTTGCAATATTTTTGTCATGGGTGTCATTTTTATGGTTTTCGAGGTCGCTAAAAACGATTATGGGGTGGAAATTAGAATCCAAGATGGCGCCGAGGAAAATTTGCAAATTTTTCGTCATGGGTATCATTTCCATGGTTCTCGAGGTCGCTTAAAACGATTACGGGGTCGAAATTAGAATCCAAGATGGCGCCGAGGAAAATTTGCAAATTTTTCGTCATGGGTATCATTTTCAAGGTTTTCAAGGTCGCTTAAAACGATTATGGGGTTGAAGTTAGAATCAAAGATGATCCAAGATTTAAAACCGTTTTTTTATTCAATTTTTATTTACAAGTTTTTAGTTTTGTTCCTTTTTAAATCTGTCAAAGCATATTACAGCATTTTGTTGCTCAAGCCCTTTCATTTGATATCTATATTGAAGGGGTTGTAAAAAGAAAAATGGGATTTAAATCTTGATTTACAATGAAACCGAATGTATTAAATTATATTGTCATGAGAACTAAAGGTGCGTACCAAATTTCAGATCAATCCGTAAACAGGAAGGAGGTCAAATTTCAATTGCTAGATTTGACCTAAATAAACAAGTCCAGCTAAATAAAACCGTTTAATGAGTACATTCTTACCTATAATTTTTTTTTATGTTAAACGCTTGATGAATATTTCATTCGCCCAACGATTTTATTTTTGTAGCTAGGACCTACCAAATTATTTTTTAGCTTTAAGTACTACATTGTCTATGTCATTTTAATCTTTATTTTCAGTAAAACCGTTTAACTTAAACAATTTTTGCTCATTTTTTATTTTAAGTTTTTAATTTTGTTAAGTATATTTGTTATAGCATAAATACCCATACCTAATAAAGGGTTGTGAAAAGAAAAATGAACCGGCCATTTTGTTGATGGCCATATTAGCTTTTCATAACGAACTCTATTTTAGTAATCAAGCCCTTTCATTTGATACATAAATTGAGGAAGTAGTGATAAAATATGTAATCCGCCATTGAGTAGTGGCGGCCATCTTGGATTTACAATGATACCGAATTTGTTAAATTATACTAATACTAAAGGTGCATAACAAATTTCAAATAAATCCGTCAACAGGAAGGGGGTCAAATTTCAATTACTTGATTTTTTGATCCAAACAAATAAATAAACAAACAGGGCAAGCTAAATAAAACTGTTAAAAAAACTATATTTTTGATAATGGTTGGTGTTAATAATAATGTTGATCTAAAATAAATTAAAAAATATTGTTTACTTGAGACAACCCTAGCTGTTGCGACAATGTCTACACGTTGTCGGCATTTACAAGAAGATCAAAGGCGTCGTCCTACTGTATGTTTTTATACTGTGCTATTGGCCTAATTCTGTTCTGTCTCCTGCTTGATTTGGACGGAAGTGGAAAATATGCGGGATTCAAGACAGTTGTAATGTTTCTCCGGGACTCGTCGAGCTTCATTGTCTCGACGCTTTTCTAGTGGTCGCAATGTTGATTATGGCTTTCAGAAGTTGCAGTGGTTTTAGAAAAGTGTGGCGGGCTTGTCCCTTGGTCCACGCGGGTGGCGGGGGATGTTCCTACTACAGTGCTGGCGCCCGACTAAGTCTCCCGTCGGGTGTCCCCCGTCCCGCGCGCACTTTTCTTACGTCCCCCGTTGTCGGACCATGGAAGTGTCACGTACGAATTTGCCAAACCATAGCTTCTGCCCGCGACTTCGTCCGTATGGAAATCAAGTTTATCATAAAACAGCCTCTAGCATTCGATAGCTTTGAGCAGTGTAGCTTTGTATCAGTAAATTTATTTTTGTAATCGGACCAAACTTTATCTCTTTATTATATTAGTCTAGACTAGACTTACGTAGACTATAGCTATCCGTTCTTTGCAGTTCTAAGAGATGGAAAGTGTACAACTTAGTCAAGTCCAAAATCGGTCACGGTAGTTGGAATTGAACCAACCAGAAAACTGGTGACATTATGGATATTAATAGTAAGATGGAGTTGTTCAATTATTTACCACGACACGGCGTTATTATATTGTCTTCCGAGACAATTAAACAGTGCCATTGCCATTTTGCTTATATATTTTTAGCCCTTCAGAAGTCCAACGATAAAAAAAGCCCTCTCATACTACTAAGCCGAAACTGACTTTCAGTGAAATGTTTAAGATAAAAAAGCTCCTATAGTTTGCCCACTTAGGGTTGCTTTTTCAATAGTCGTTGTTTGACAAGAATTTTCTATACTTAAGGGCGCGTATTCGATTTAGCGCAACTCAAAATCTAAACGATTGCTAGAACGGCGTAGCAGCATTGAAACACACTAGTACAATACAATGGTCTGTTTGTGCGTATCAGAAAAAAAATATGCACGAAATAAGCACGAATTATTGAAATTGATCGGTAAACGACAGCGCGCGATGTTTTACAGTGCTTTTTAAAATAATTGTCTAAAATAAATGAGCTCGTATAACGGACTGAAAAATATTCTCTATATTAAGCATAATATTTGCTTTCATAAAATAAATATATCAGTTATGTTTTTATTCAAATACTGGTGAAAAAAATTGTCAAAGTGAACCGATTTTCTACTTTTTCAACATTGTTTTTTAATACATAATAGTAATATTTTCGTAATTTGGCTCTGTAGCTGTCTTTATGACAGTTTATACTGTTGGAAAAACGCATAAAACGAAATATTTTGGCATATTGTAATGGTTGTATTCGTCCTGAAAGTTAACTCTGAGGTTTATTTTCGTAAAACGATATGAAAGAATTGTCTTCGCTTTAAAAAACCATAATTAAAAATTATACTTATAATCTGTAGCTGTCTAAATCAAGACTTAATCTTTCTAAAACTGTAAATTGTCTTTAAATAATCTGCTCACATAATTACGATATTGCTGTGGGCAAAACGCAAAAACATGAAGTTTTCGTCACGAATCGAATACGCGCTCTTAAGCTGTCAAACCGCCATATTTATTACTCCGTTATCTGACGATTGAAAAATTGGCCCATCGATATAATTGAACTAAAAGTAAATCGATAACTCTAGTTGTCACGACTAATAAGGTCAAGTAAAATCGCACCACGATAATGCAAGCCATAATCAGTTTGCAACGGGCCAGGTATCCGAAACGATCGTTTTTCGCATTGCTAAAATGGAAGGTTCTAGAAAAGTGTGTATTTAAAGCTGTCGAGCCTATTTCTATATATTGTTTTATATTCTAATTATTTTTGTCTGGTATCCATAGGATAGCCATTTATATTCTTTATAATAATATAATTGTAAAAAAATATTGTTTTGTATTTATTGATTTATGTTCGAAATACTAATTGTTTTCCAAAATTAATTTAAAAGCATATTTACATTCGTTTTTTATTTAAATATTACAGGTATCAGTGAGCTCGTCATCTCAATCATCACGCAGCAACTCAAGTCCTCACATGACGTTAGAGGAGTTAAGAGCCATCAACAAATACGCGGAGAGCACCAAGAGCCTCTCCTACTTACCCCAGGTATGTTATCAACCGCTATGCTACTACTATGACTTATTTACTATTCTGTTCTTTCTGAATAACTTTGACTATATTCTTAAATTGATTCTTGCCTCTCTATCTTTGTTAATTATTGTTTTAGAAATCATTTTTAAACGAAAATTAAAAAGTTTTTTTTTTATCATTCACAGTGTTATAAAACTAAACTACAAACGAAACAGGTTAATAAAGGTTCCTTGGTTTACTACGGAACACTAAAAATGATTTCTGAAATGGTTCTAAAAGTCCATATAGGTATGTGTTCTATCTGATGAAAAATTAAATCATCTAAAGCCCCTTAGTTAAATGACACAACATACTTGGTGCTGCCAACACACAAAAAAAACACCTTACCAGTACAAAAAATAGTCACATCGTATATGGACGTCATTGAACACTTTAAACTAAATAACTTGTGTAAAGAGTATTGTTTCAATTCTAGCGCTCACTGAGGAACATGTTTTATAAGACTAAGTGATGGTGACGAGAATTTTCTCAGTATCCACCTGTAGATTCTAAGTCTCTTTCCCCTGTTCTGTCTATGAAGTAACGTGGACCTCTCGCCAAATATAACAAAAAAAAAAAAAAAAACTAAATTGTAGTACAAAATTGTCGTAGGAATTGATATGAATATTGTTATCTGTAGTTTAATGTTGAAATAGGTCCCCAATTGGCATAGGTATCTAAGTACTTTTTGTGTGGCAAAGAGTACGATTGATAAGCGATATAAAAGTAATCGTGATTCGCCAGTGGTCCACGTTTTATTCTTACATGCATGAGTGATGTCTGTATCCCTGATAACTTAGGACAACTTGTGGCTGATCTGTTAGTTCTTAGATTTCCTCTTACATAATATAATTTACTGGTAATTACTGGTGATTACACCGTGTGACATACGAGAGAATGTTTGACACAATGTGCTTATTCAAGAGCTCGGTGTGGCAACGCACACACACAAACACAGATGCTTTTAGCAGCACTCGATGGTGCCGTGTGAGCACCCGAAACGAACACTTTAGGTATATGATTGTGTGATAACTGTTTCTTATTCTTACGATTATTGTACTTCCTTACTATTGTAACAATGTACCTACTCAATAACATAACTGAATATTTCTTTTACTGAAATGTAACAAAAATGTAATAATCTTTTCAACGGTTATGGATAAGTCTCTTGTGGTAATGCCCCGTAGGCGAGCTAATATTCAATTCATTTTTATCGACTAATAGTAGCAGTATAGTTACTAATAAAATATTAACACTAGCTCCATGTAAATCGTAATATTAACCACAGTTTAATAATTAACATCTTCCGAAGTAGGGTGGGTACTTCTAAATGTTCCCGGTTAACATTCATCGGTTGTGCTAAATGAGCCCGCGATGTATACACCCGCCTCATGTCGCGACCCCCGCTTCCAGAAAATTATCGTTACTTAACATTCTGTCCCTAATAAAGTTTGCTGGTCTAAATTGACTCGAATCTCCAGAAGACTTTTCACTTTTCGAAGCCATTCAGCCAAGACACATTAACGTAGTACTACGTTAATGTGTTAAACATTGTCTCATTTTGTGGCGTGAGGTGAAATTAGATCAATCACTCTGTGAATAGTTGAAATCACATGACTTTTGGACGGTTACTATCCGTCCATTGCTTAAAAGCAATATCAATCTGGCTAACTTGTGTCAATTTGGGCAGAGTATCGAGTCAGTTTGGGCAGAGCTCAAAATCCACTGCGAAGTCTTCCGTGTTCTGTAGGCCGTTCGTGTCTGGGCCAGGTATTACAAACAATAAATATGAGCACGCGAACGGTGTGCGAAAGACGTTTGACTTAGGGCGGGTTGTTTCAAACGGTTGGTTAACGTTACAAACGGTCGGTTAAAAATTACTATAAGGTTCGTTAAATGTAACGGGTTGTTTTATGACATAAAAAACCGTCAGTTAAAGTTTGACAACTAAAATTGCGTTGACTGGTGGATGAGGCATCGGATATGGTATTTTTTATGTAGTAATGGCCACCATTTTGTGAAACAAACCATTTTTTGGTTTGACGATAGTTAGCGCCAATTTTTACTATTATCCATCAGTATAGTTGAAGCAACCCGCCCTTAGTGGGTGACCTACAGGAGACACAACCACACCGTCCCGCGTGTCGAGGGGTGCTAGTGAACAGTGAGCAGGGGGTAGGAGGGGAGTGCGGGGTCGCGGGTCGGGGGCGGAGTGCGTGCGACGTGACGAGGTGGCGTGCTGCGTAGGTGCACGAGCGGCAGCGCGCGCGCATGCGCACTCGCTCCGAGTGGTTCCTGCAGCCGGCCGCCTCGCTGGACGCGGCGCGAGCGCGCGCGGGTACGCAGTCCGCGCCGCCCGGCCCGCCCGGCCCACCCGGCCCACTCGGCCCGCCCGGCCCGCCCGCGCCATTCGGCCCGCACGTGCCGCGCCGGCCGCACGCGTGCTCGGGGGAGGCTCGCAACGAGAGCACCGCTCTCTACGTGCTTGTCGCCTGCCTAGAATTTTTGTTTTGAACCTCGCGCACCGGTACTGTGAAACTGTGTTCGTTCGCTTCGGTGCGGAGAGGACTAACTGACCTGCCACGGAGGCTTTGCTTACACACATTGCGGCGCTAGATATCTCGCAATCTTTACCTCGACGATTCCAGACCTAGCCTCGGCAAAACTAGTCATTAAATATCAAATCATTTTGTCAATTCGAAACCCATGACACGAGTCACTTCAAAATTCGCCACTTACTGGAAAATTTAGAACTATATATAAGGTTGAAAAACAGTAACAACGTGACTTCGTCTAGGGTCGTGGACGACAGGAGCAAAGCCTCCGGAGCTAGTACTCACAGGGCGATACAACGCTTTGTGCGGGCTTACGCTTTGGGCGCATCGCATGTGTCATCGCACTGATAGTCTACATGTCGCACGTCACATTTGCATAGCATGCTCATATGTGTTCTTTATCCTTTTTATTGTTCCTTCTTACTAGATATCATACAATTCTTTCCAGATATTTATGTTCACCTAAAACGTTAAACCTAGACTGTAGATATTGCTTCTATTGTAAATAGTTTTGTATTCAATTCTAGTCTGTATATTTAATACTTTTTACTGTATCTAAACAACAATTATATATTGTAAATAGTTCTGCTATTCGTAATGGAGACTTTTGATGTATATTTAAAACAGTAGCAGTAATAATAAAAGACGATACTGTATGCTTTACGCAGCTTTGCCAGCACATCGTGCAATACCAAGAATGTCATAAAAGCATGTGTTGGATATAACTGCGAATATTGTCTGTCGAGCATGTTCGGTGTTGTGACGTACACATGCTTTGATATCAGTCACGAACCATTGAAATGATACTTCATTGCCTCCACCTGAGAACAGTGCCAAATTGTTACGTTTCATTGTCTAGCCAATGCTGTTATACCATGCAGTGAATGCAGTACTTTGTTATATGTTGTTGTGATATGGCAAGGAAATTATATCCTCTTGTCAACGCTTTTTATTCAATGAGAGAGCAACGTCTATTTTACAAATAGAAATTATTATTTTTATGGGAAAGAAAGCGGTTTGAGTGTATTAGAATTTGTTTCTAAAGATTAATTTACCAAAATTACATGATGTTTGGAAATTAGTCTTTGCTTTCTGAACGATGTTTTCAAATTTTTACTATTGAACGTAATTTAGAATTATGTACCGTTATTTATTTCAAGGATGTTGCATATTGTTGATAAAACATTTAAGATTTGAAAACATGAAAACATTTTTATTAATTTTGTTGCTATCGCTACTAGAAATAGATGATATTGCTGACGGACACGCATGTATAATTCGTACTGTGAAATGGAACTTCTTCTGAACTACGAGGTTAAATTAAATTACGTACATAGAGCAATCATAATGTTCTTTTACATGAACAACAAAAATAATGCTATCCATATTGTGCTGGCTTCGTGGTTCATAAACGCTTCATTTAACAGAATACAAAAAAAATGTCTACAATATGTTTTACACAAAGCTGACATCATTAAATAATAAGAAATTAACAAAAATACTACATAACAAAATGTACAGAAAAACAACACGCATGTCCGTCCGCGTTACCAGGAGCCCTTAAGAGCACAGAGTAACCACGTTCCCACCTCAGGTAACGAGCGGCGCAGCTCGCGGCGTCGGTCCCGGCGCTCGCGCGTGTGCTGCGGATCTACCGCGTGTCGCACACTCACGCACTCCGACACTGAAATCCCGCTCGCTCTCCAGCCTCGTAAAGTGACTGCCTGACTGAGGCACGCGCATTCCGCCGAAGATTCTATCAAGGCAACGAGGTAACCAAGATCTGTCTTCTACAGTATGCGGCTGGAAAGCCTTGTATTCAATAAATACCAGGTTTAAACGTAGCACATCGAGTTTACGAAAATAAAAATGCTTTGTAGAGCGTGATTTCTGTTACTCGTACCTGTGGGGACAGTCTATTTCTAATACTCGATGTGTCATATTATCGTCCGCGTACTGCACTTTTGTTGGGATACGAAATAGCAAATGGAGTGATGATATGCAAGCTTTAAGTTGAGATACACTGTTTGCGTCGTATTTGCTAAATCATAATTGTAAACGGATAAGCTCATGATATCAAGTTTGTTTTCTCCTCATGTCTTACGCATATTGGGTGAAAGATTTCAGGGAAAATACATAGGATCAGTAGACTTTATCGATGTGTATATTAACACTCCATTTGATAATTCTCTGAACACGCTTAAAAACATTACCGTTCCTCCAAAGTAATATGACAGATAATATAAATGTCTAGTTATACCAATAATCTTGAAATTGTGTCACTGACATTCTAGGATGATACAAAAAAATATGAGGCACATCGGAACCGCAATGAATTGTTATAAAATATTAAGACTTTATATAGAAATACCCAATAGAAGAGCTGCGTTCTCCGTCAGTATTATCCGAGGCTCGCCACCTCTAGCTAGGGTAGATCGGCGCGCGACCGGAACACGGCGCGAAACTTTTTCTAATAATTCGTGGAGTCGTGGGGCTGTTGTGCTGATTTACTATAAAGTATATGAGATAGAGCGTAGTTTTGTGCGATTACGGAGTTTGTACGTTTTTATAGCTGATGTTGTACGCTTTAGGCCATATTTTCATTTTTAGTGTCAATAACGATATTCACAATAAATCACGTCGTTTTTCGATTATTATATTCGATTAAATTAAATGTCAACCCTAAATTATCATACTCTCTATTTTGTATAAAATACTATTGGTGTTGCGAGACCATTTTAGCTCACAATAATTACACAAAATATTAATAAAATTCAGTGTGCAAATTGTTCATAATCTAGGTTATTAAAAACTACGTTGTAACTACGTACGTACACAAAACGTGATTGGGATTTATATGCAATCTTTTCTGTGCCATGAAAAAAATATGTAGGTACCTACACAAAAATATTTTGTACCATTAACTAAACTTTTAATTACTTCTTTAATCAAACGTAGGAGGAAGGAAAATGTTTTTCATTTGGGCACAAGAAAGTGTTGCCAATGTCAAATTAACACGACTAAACATTCCTGTATATAAATGGTAGTTAATTTAATTCTTTTTAAAGTAATTATTTTCCCAACGTCGTCGAAAGTCTAAAATGTCATGAAACGAATGATAACAAACTGCATTATTGTACTTTTTCGCTGCATTTCTACCTGAGTTAAACTTACTGATGTTATAATATTCACACATAGATAGGTAAATGCTGCAAATCCCAAGTCATGCCAAAATTTACTACTTACAATAATTGGCTATTTAGAAATTGAGTACAGGTGTCCGCCAAATTTGAGCCACATAGAAAAGACTGAGCTATGTTTAGAAAAGTTTATCCAACCTAACAAACCAACACAATTGAAAACTATGCGTAGATAGTTATCAATGCCACATTCACATATTACAATTATAATGTTGTCTATTATTGAATAGTACAAAATGACATATTATACAGTTGTCGAATTTTGAATAATGGTTGTTTTGTAAATTCTGTAAATATCTACGATTGGATCTTATTAAATTAATATAGGTGCTAGTTTATTCAGAAAAGTCTTATGAGAAAATTCATTTAGTTATACCTAACGTTGACATTTAAATATATTATATTTATATCTTACATCATTTATTTTCACATTAAATATAGGTAACTATTAAAATATAATATTATAAGTTTATAAGACTCGCAATGGATCAAATGTTTTGTTAAAAAATAATGTAAATACTTTAGTTATTATTCGAGTAACATGTGTCATTATTATGCACATAATTCGCACATTATTTTTATTTGTAAGAGTGTATTTTAAGACTGTTTTAGGTTAAATTGTTTCAATGCAGGTCAAAAGCAGTTTTCGTTATGTTATATATAATTGATAATTGTACGCAAGTGTCCGGGTGTTAGTGCCTGTTAGCTATTGTAGAGGTTTGTTTACGAAGGCAGCTCAAAGTAATTTTATATTCGTTGTGTAATTACGTATTAATAAGTATTAGCACTCGGCTAGTGGTTACATCGCTGCTACCCCACGGCTATGTCATGGCCATATTAAGAAGTACTTTTTGTTATATTCGTTTTTTTATTTTATCATCTATAAATTTTAATACCTCGGTGAGGTATTTGTTGTCAACTGTAGAAGTATTCACCCATTTTTGGCATGGTTGGTGACGAATAGTCCCATGCTGTATACGAACATGTTACTGGTAAAGATTTATGTTAATGCGAACGCATTGTTTAAGCTTTGGTGACCACTGCGTTAAGTGGTCGCGATAGTTGCCAAATAGTAAAATAAACCTGGCTTGCATTTTTGGATTTGCACGTCCAAGTTCCTGTGTTCATTGATTAGCGTTAGGAGAATAAACGAATGTTGTAGTTTAATGTGTAGATTTTGAGATCAAAAGACTTGTGGTTGTTGTCATCACAATGATCTGAACGGCGCCGTCAAACGAGCGATCTGTGCTCTTGTGGTAGCAATAACAACAAAACAACATTTTTGTAAATTATAAAGTTAGCTTATATTTTTCGTCTTTATTCAAATGCGTCCTACGTTTTAATAAATTAACATTTTTTAACATTATTAACTAAATACTAGTAACATTTTTGTACAATAATATTAGTTTCTCTAAAGTTTAGATAGTATATTATTTTTGACTTTATAAGACTGTTTATATGTTATAATTATAATTTATTACTAACCCTCGAATACATTTATCTTATCATTCCACCGACTTAAGTATATAACAACACCAGTTGCATTTGAGTATTATTTTCTGTCATATATTAAAACAGATCTCGGAGCTTTAACAAAATTATAAACAGTGTTACTAGCGAGTTATACATTGATAGCGAATTAATATTAATTTTATTAGGAAAATTTAAAGAGTCTTTGAATGAGTGCAATGAAATCCTATATTTGTAGGGGTCCACTTGCATATTATGTTCGTTTGTGTGTTTAATGGGAACAAATTACAATTTAATTCCTTTAGTATTATTGTATTACGGTATTTGCTTATGTAAATTCAGTTTGTATTTTCACATTATATTTGCACATTTTTTCCACACAAATTATAAAGAATTACACAAGAATAAAAAGTATAACAAATTAATTTGTTGTTTTAATTTTGTTACTTGACCCGTATTTTAGAATTTATTTTTTTACACATATTTACAAAGTATCCTTTACTTTTTCTCCTTTCACATAAACTTGAACAATATTCCTGTCATCTCCAACAAATATGAATTTCTGGAGTAATTCTACTGCGTAGTCTTCAGCAGTCGTTTGTAGAGCACCGTCGTACTTGTCAATCTGACTACCCGTTGAGTAAATGTCGACCAGCAAAGCGTCAAAATCTTTGCCGATATCAAAGTTGCCTATCTTGTGTTCCAAGTTCAAAGCTGTGGAATTAAAATGTAATCAAATAAAATAACTTTTGGAGTGGAAAGAAGGAACAGGGCTATTCGGATGCTTCATGGTGTAAGAGACTTATTTTTAGGAGCTGAGAAGGCCCACTGCAAGACCAATATTTGAAACATTTGCCTTTTAATCGGATTTTACTTATATTTTTCGATGTACATACAGGCCAGCACATTAAGCCATACTAAATCAAATTAGAAAATGAACCTCTTTTGAAATAAAGTTGAAAATCTATCAAAGAAGTTGACTGATTAATGCGTTGTGGCTTCTGTACCTACTTACCGAAATATTCTGACCAACAATATACTCTCAATACTATATCTAACGGCCCGTTCACGACCTTACCCTTATCAAAGTTTGTATTGGGAATGACGAACCGAATGTGCCGACCAGCTTATTTATATGTATAGCGACGCCTATTGGTCAATAAAAGTTAGTTTTTTTTTACCTTTAGCACCTCCTAATGTAGCGAGGTAGAAAGCTTCCTTCCAGTTCAGTGCACATTTGGGGCTACCTTGCATCTCTAGACACATAGACACATCCATAGTTCTGCGAATAGCATCCAGTATAGATGCGTTGTCTCCACCGGCAACATCTGATGTAATAATAGTTTGATTATTTTGCCTTGCTTTGATTTTTGATATGTACGACTTCTATATTAGACGCAATTTCTCGCTGCAAGTATGTATGGCATGATAATAAAACATGAAAGCTGAGAGGGGCCGAGTGGGACGACCGAGAATGAATTTAATATTATTTTTTAAAATTCTCGTTCGTTCGACTGAAAATACACGACATCGACAATACGTTATTTATGATGAAGGCTCGTGTCGTAAGGTTATCGACATACCCAATAAAAAATGTAGTGTAAATAAGCTATCATTGCTACAGTACTAAGTAAGTTACTCACTACCAAATTACTATCGATAGTGCATATTTGGCGTGCACATCACTCACACAATCACACACGACAAACATTAATTTATGAGCGAAATTACATTTGGCATTTAAGAGAACTCTTTCAAAAATATTTTCATCTCATTTCAGCCGAAAGACGTCCACTGGACATAGGCCTCCCCCAAGAAATGGGGGGTTTTGCCATAATCGCCACGCTTGGCAGGCGGGTTGGCTATCACATTATGGTTGTTACAAAGGCATAGAGAACGCTGCTGCCCATTCTCTGGTGAGTCCCTTAGTTGCCTCTTACGACACCTACGGGAAGATATGGGATGGTGCTATTCTGTACGTCCCGACACCATACGGACTTTCAAAAATATTTTCATCTGACTTTTGTAAAGTGATGTATCTTGCTAGATGCTAGCATATCTATAAGTATAGAGTCTTTGATAGTGTTTTATTTTTACCTGTCCCCAACCCAACAGTAATGTTAGCATTGATAATCTTCCTGACAGGACACAGCCCTGACTTTAGGCGTGTGTTGGAAGCTGGACAATGTGCTATCGACACTCCTCTACTCGGCAACAAAGACAGCTCTTCATCTGTTAAGTGTACTGCATGGGCCATTATACACTGGAAAATTATGGAGCAAGTACAAAACCTAGAATTCTATGTGAACTGTATAAAATATGTATTAGGTATAGTTTTCCTTAGCTACTATTATTTATATTTGTAATAGTTTCTGTCACTTCGAAATCAACTTAGTTGACAACATGTTAGAGTTGATATTTTAGTTTACTACAGCTTACCTTGTTATTTAAAATACCGCTTTCATCATAAACGGCTCCATAACTCTGGCATTTAGGATTTGTTCCTAATACATATTCTATTTCGGAAAGATTTTCTGATATATGACTCTGTAAATTTAAAAAATACAATTCTTTAAACTCTTGTATATGTCAGATTATTTGATTACAATAAAAACTTGTGTGAACCTGTATCCTGCAGTCATACTTCTTAGCTATATTTGACAGTCCATCCATTAGTTCTTTATCACAACTGACTGCAAATCTTGGAGTCACAACCGGTTCCACCAGCTCATTCTGAAATCATGACAGGCATGAATGGAAATATAGTTTTTAATTACTCTAATACAGCTTTTGATGGAGGGCTCAGATAAAATAGACAATATGAGGTTGGCAGAATTTACTGTAGTACATCATCAATTTTTTGTGTGAATTCTTGCCCTACCTCTGGAAGGCCGAATGATAACAAAATCTTTGGCTAAATAGACAGATATAGAATCAATACAAACCTGATAAGAAATGACCTGTTTGACAAATGTTTCAACTTCTTCCAATTCTTTCTTGGTGTCATTAAAATACCCTGCATCATTTTCCTTGTTCATGCTCACTTTGCCTATAAGTGCCCTCTGGTGGTGTTTGATGGCACTTTTAACTAGTTCAAGTGTACCCTCAACATGTAAAGATCCAAAATAGCAGGCTGTTGTGGTTCCATTTTTGAGTAATCTTTGCTGAAAAATGCGAAATGGATCCATTACTATGAGCAAAGTAGTAACCTCTGGGTAAGTTTTAATTTAATTATATTGCAGATAATTTCCAACTAATTTTGTTTCAATTTATTGCTAAAACGGATCCTTAATGTTTCAGAGAAAAAAAAGAATTGAAGCCAACAGGCAGATAAATATAATAGCACTTTCTTATAAGTTTAAGAAATGAATATTGTATAAGATGCAATATCTCTATCAAGTTACTCACCACAACCTGGTCGTAGACCTTAGCCGCAAACTCAGTGTCACTGTACTTCTTCTCCAAAGGGAATGTGTACTTCGCTAGCCATTCTAACAGCGGGCGATCTAGACCTAGCCCTATATTAGGAAACTGAGGAGCATGTGTGTGGCAGTCCACAAACCCAGGTATGAGAAACTGATCCGCGCTTAACTTAATTATTTTGTACCTAGAGAACTCTCCAGCTTTTTCCAGTTGATCAAAATCATTTGAGGAACCACTTTTCGTGATCTGAAAAAAAAATACAAAAAGTTTACTTCACCAAAAGCTCATTTTTTTTTGTTAACTGACTAAGAAATATGCTACGGTCATTATTTCAAATAAGTAAAATACAATATAGAGACCAATATTAATTTTATTGTTACCTTTCCATCTTCAACAGCAATGAAACCAGAGTTTATAACAAGATTGTTCAAAGAACTCGAACTAGCAATTGTTCCAACAAAAACGATATTTTTGTTCGTCATTTTTAACACACGTGCTGAGGCTACTGACCGAATAATGTTAGTATAAAATTACGTAACTATACACAAGTTCCTTACTGATTAAAAGTTTTAAAACTTAGTGATAACAACACTTGCAAAATTAATTACCTATCTTATCTCCGACCGATGTCAACAATGTTACTTTTTCGTGCTTTTTTATAGTTTGAATATTCGTCTTTTAGGTAAGCATAAAGGAGATGTTTTTTTTCCCTATAACTGTGGCCCAACAGTGTACTAAGAACAAACGTACGAAAAAACGAAAAAAAATCGCAGATTCTGAAAAAAAAAATATTGGATTTGTTGAATTTGTACCACCTGAAATCAATCAAAGATGCCAAAACTTGCCCCCAAGAATTTAAATCTGGCAATCTCGTGATTCACTTTTTTAACCCCCGACGTAAAAACGACGGGGTGTTATAAGTTTGACGTGTCTGTGTGTGTGTGTGTGTGTGTGTGTGTCTGTCTGTGGCATCGTAGCTCCCGAACGGATGAACCGATTTTGTTTTTGTTTTTTTTATTTGAAAGGTGAATTAGTCGGGAGTGTTCTTAGCTATGTTTGATGAAAATCGGTCCAAGATGGCCGCCGCTACAAAATAGCTAATCACATATTTTTTCACAACTCCATCAATATGGGTATCAAATGAAAGGGCTTCACCAGTAGAATACTTTACACTATGATAAATTTCAAGGCCAAGATGACCGGCACCACAAAATGGCGAATTATATATACCAAACGCATTCTCAGGGTGATATCTTTAATATAAAAAAAGATCCATGTGACGAAATACAACTTTAGACGTATCTACAACTTCTCAAAACCAGACTAAATTACATTTAAAAACTTTCAAATAAAAATTAAATTAAAAATTTAAAAAACCCCCAACGCAAAACATAAAAGCAATTATTTAAAAAGTAAAAAATAATATCTTTTGTTGAGCCATCAAATGTTTGTTCGTTGAAATGGCGCTATAAAGTCGCGGCGGGGTACCCCGTAAGTCAAATCTCATTGCAAATCCATGAGTTCGCTATTTTACCTATTTAGCTATTGCCGACTTAGCGGGGTACCCCCTAAGGGGCTAAGTCGGCAATAGCTAAATAGGTAAAATAGCGAACTCATGGATTTGCAATGAGATTTGACTTACGGGGTACCCCGCCGCGACTTTATAGCGCCATTTCAACGAACAAACATTTGATGGCTCAACAAAAGATATTATTTTTTACTTTTTAAATAATTGCTTTTATGTTTTGCGTTGGGGGTTTTTTAAATTTTTAATTTAATTTTTCTCCGATAATGCGTTTCGTTACTTTATTTTTTAAACGTATGAAAACCTAAAGTTATACTGTTAAGAACTTTGTTTATGTGAGACGGATAAGTTTTTACTTTAGCACGCATTTTTCGCGAAACATTATGGGCATAAGAATTTGAAAAATACATTTATTTCACGCTTCAGATTATTTATTGCGTTTCGTTAGCTACTAGCCAAAAGACATGTGCTCCACGGCCGATAATTTTTTTATGTTGTTGTTTAAATTATAATATTAAGCGGCGGCGTCGGCGGAGGCATACATCCCCTTGTCAGACGACCGAAGAACACCGAACATCAATGTAGTATTGACAGATGGAATAGTTTGACAGCCGTCAATGCTATCATGAACGTTTCTTTGAACGCAGTTACGTTGCGAGGTAGTGTTTTTCATATTATTTTATTTCTTAATCCATCGAATATTGAAGGATTTAAACACTGCTTAAAATACTATTTATTGGAAGGAATTTTAATAGTAATTTGTACCTCGGTACCAAGAAGCTTATAGGTAAAAGTGGAGGCAACACTCTAAATACCTAAGTGAAACCAACTGTGGGCAGACGCTCTCTTTCTGAATGCACACACAAGAACGAGACAGTGATATGTGTTTTCTTTATCTTATGTATGCATTCAGAAAGAGAGCGCCTGCCCACAGTTGGTTTCAGTTAGATGTTCAGAGTGTTGCCTCCACTTTTATCTATAAGAGCATTTCTCAAAAAAATGCACCTTTCTAATAGTTATACTGTACTAAAAAAAAATATTGAATTAAACTTATTTTTTTAATTTTTATTTATAGGATGTCTAAAGATTCTGAATATGAGGTTTATTTTGAGGTTTAATTTGCAAAAAAGCAGAGAAATGTATATAAGTAAACCAAAGGCGGAGAAATATTCCTATTTTGTTACCTTCAATCAATTACGGTAATTAAAGCACCAACTTAATTTCGAGAAGTTTTATTGAATAACATAGGGTGAAATAACCATAATTTTAAGTGTCTTCAGTAAAATGTTAAATAAAAGCAATAATAGATCCTTTACGTTACTATTTGGCCACAACTTTGTTTTAAAATCACAGCAAAGAAGCTTATTTGTTGTTTTATTTTTATTTTATATGTCTACTTAAGAAATAATAATGCACACCTTTATGGTTTTATCGTAAAAATTGCAACTTATGATTAAAAAACATACATTTTGAAAATATATACGTATCAGCTTTTATGGGACAGTAACAAAAATGGAATACTGGTAACAAACTAGGATTTTATAAGCCTAGTGTTCATAGCAGTTCAAATTAAAATAATATTGACCTGTCTGTAAAATTAATTATATTATAAATAATGAACTGTGGTCAAAGTTAAATTAAAGATTTTCCGTTTCTATAACAACTTTATTCAATTAAAAACGAAATATTCAAATTTACTTATATTTATTTATTATTAATAATCATCTAATCATTTCCTGGATTATTGACATGACATGATTCCTCTGTGCCTTATTTTTAGTTCTCCTATCTTTTTCACTCCCTGAAAGAAAAAAGACAATCTGTTAATTTCAGAACTGTTCTGTGATTTACTTACTTTGCCGAGAACAACAGTTATTTTGAAGCTCAGCCCACCACAGCAAAAGGAATATCATGCAGCAGTTCTCTCTTAACTATGACCACACTTTTAGATATAAACCAGTAGAAGAAGATGAAGTATTCAAAACTGCAATATTTTTTTTTTAGTAAACATTCAATGAAACCAACAGAAAAAAGACACACAAAAAGCTCACAGACTATTACATACTACTATCACAAATATCAAATGGGTATAATATAAAAAAAAGCAAGCAGTAATGAAACCCTCATAATATTAAATACCTATATTTATTATTTATAAACAGACAGTCAATACTCAGCTTAATGATTTCCTATTTTGTTACCCTCTTTTCCATTTATACGTTACCACACAAAAGTAACAAAAAAAGAAGTAACAAATCAAGTACAACATTTTATTTAAATTGTAAACAAATACAACTCAAACTATTATTCGTATACCGATTTGCTTAACGAAATCAAGATTGAGAGCTGTAATGGTAGTAAAAGTTAAATAACTATATAAGCTGTACTTACCTGTGTTTTTTGGGTAACAAAGCTGGGATTTTTTTCTGACCGCTTATTAGACCAACGACTTTCGTCGTTCGCGGGCACGGAAAAAAGCGGTCAAAATTAAAACAAGTTGGATACCAAGCTTGCTAGTGTTACCATTATTCTAACCTAAGTTTTATACCAATGGATTTTGACTGATATTTTTCCAAAATTATGGTAACAAAAACTGGAATTTCTAAAAGGAACTTTTTACGGGACAAGTTTAAATCATTAATTAAAAATATATTTATCAAGTAATGCCAAGAATGGCCTTTTAAAGTGAATTATGACTTATATATTGTTATAAATAAATAATATTTGTTATTTTTGCAATAAACATGCCTTCTCAAAGAAAGATCGATGGTTTGGTAAGATATTGAGATTGGGACACATCACTTTTCATACAACTAGGTGAAACGGATTTTTGATAAATATTTTTAATTAAAAAATCTTAATGTTTTAATGTCTTTTTTGTTGTTTTTTATTATAAAGAATAGTTTTACTGCTTAGACAAATTATAAAAAAAGGAGTAATGATCTATTATTTAGACAGAAAAAAATATTTAAAAAATGTGACAGAGGCTATAGTCGATTGTGCAATTATTTTGAGAAATGCTCATAAGCTTCTTGCTCGGTACATGTTTGGGCAGAAAAAGAAACACCTTTAGAAAATGTGAAGTTGGTGATAGTGACAGTAGTAATTTATTAGTGTCTAGAGTAGTGTTTTTAACGCGAGGGCCACAACACTGGGGAAATCACTTTAGGAGCGGGACAGTTATTTTAAATATTAAATATCTGCGTCAGGTTAAATAAATAAAAAAAATGTGCGGTCGGGGGACCCCCGTAAGGATCGAAGTTCATGCTGCGCACTCGCCTGCTCGTATGCTTTTTGTTTGTAGTAGGCTCGATACACGCACACATAAACACACGCATTTCGTTACGTGACGATTTCTACTAATTCGCACTACCCGTAAGCCGTGTTAAGGAACTTCGTTCCAATAAAAACATTCTAGTTGAAACTGTTGACGCGTTACCAGCTACACTTTCGGCTCTTTCTCGACTATTTTCGAGACTGGATTAGTGCCGAAGTCACGGAAGCTCATCAACGTGCAGGCCGTGCACAAAAAAGGTACTCATACCGATTCTACAAACGATAGGCCTATCTCAGTCATGTCATGTCCATTCTCTGTAAGACAATGGTGGAAGGTGTCCTCAACAACAGGCTCCTGGCGTAACTTGATGCTAATGACCTCCACAGTGATCGTTATACGGCTTTCGCCGAAATCGGTCCACTGAGGATCTTCTAGCGTACGCCACTCATATCTGGAGTGAAGCTATCGAGAAATATGGGGAGGCACTTGCCGTCTCCCTGGATATCTCAAAAGCCTTTGATAGGGTATGCATGATGGCCTAATTAGCAGGCTTCCATCATTTTGATGGCTGCTCGTCTGATCAAATGGCTTTAAATGCCTGGGTCTCTCAGGGCTCGGTACTCTCTGCAACTCTTTCTTTGCTGCATATCAACGATCTGCAGAAACCCGGTAACTTTAGGTACGCAGATGACAGCACGGTTGTAGAGAGTTACATATCCAGCGCACGTGCCAGTGCCGCCAGTGCGGCTGAAAGCCAGACTCACAGAGGGTCCATGGTCGAGCGCTTCAACTTATCCCAGTCTCCGATTGGGGCGATGCAAATCTGGTCAAGTTTAATGCAGTCAAGACCCTGGAGTGTCTTTTCTCTGCCAAGAAAGACCTTTCAATCTGGCCCGTACTTTCCGAGAATTATCCGTTTCGATCACCGACCATCTTGAACTTCTTGGCGTTACTCTGATGTCGAATCTCAATTCTGGGTCGTACATCGAGAGCCCCAACGAGCTGCCAAAAAGCTGGGAGTCCTCGCAAAGGTGCGAAAGTCTTCACGTCGGAACAGATGCTGAACCTATACCAAGCACTTGTTCGATCGTGCATGGAGTACTTGTTCGCAACTTTGGGATGGATCTGCCAAATACCAGCTGAACCGTTGGAAATTATTGAAAGACGTGCCAAGAGACTTATAGACAACGACTTCAAAGCCTTGAACATTGCCGCACCGTTGCCAGCCTATCGGTTATATTTTGGAGAATGCGCTTTGGAATTGCACAACTTAATTCCCCCAGCTCCATTCCATCACCGGACGAGCAGGAATACGGCGAAGCGTCACCGCTATAATAGCGGTGACGCTAGCGGTTGAAGTTCCACGGTCTCGAACCAAGCGCTTTGCTTTCACATTTATCGTGCGAACTGCCAGAACGTAGCCTCTCTATTCCCCGATATATATAATCTGGGGCACAAGTGAACCGGTTTATCCTAGGCAAGCGTGCTCCACCTTAGGCTGAGGTGAGTTGCGGCCAACCGTGAGCGTAGGTATAAGAATATATAAAAAAAAAAACTATTGTCGTTTTCTGTGGATGAGTTAGTGTGAATTTTAGATCCAATCATAATTGCGTATATCGTCGATAATTAATAATAAAATGAAGTGAAAAATATATCCACGTCTTCCTAGCCTTTTCCCAACAATGTTAAGGTCGGGTTCCAGTCTAACTGGATGTAGCTGAATACCAGTATTTTAAATGGAGCGACCGCCTCCAACCCACCTACTGGGTAACACGACACCTCTTGGTAAGACTGGTTGACAGACTTTTTGACTTCTGACTGCCCATAACGACCGTAAAAGATCTACGAATGACATTTTCTAGACACGGGGCGTTCTCGGTATCTATAGAATGTATGATCACCCATCCACGGACCAGACCGACCGCGGCAAGCATAGCTTAACCAGATCGATCGAACCATAGGTACGGCTCTTAGTTAACCGCCTAAGGCGCTATAAGTAAATAAATGAGTAAGTGAATGATTGAATGAATGAGTGAGTGAATAAGTGAAACATATGTCATCATCATTATTATTTCAGCCGAAAGACGTTCACAGCTGGACATAGGCCTCCCCAAGGGGGGGTTTTGCCATAATCGCCACGTTGTTGTATGGCAATTTATATTTATGACGTCACTTGTAGGTTGTCATTTGCCAACATAATTGACTAATTATTTATTGATTTTATAGCAACTAAAAATATAAATTGACTGTAAATTGAAAATTAATCGGTTTTTCAGGGCTGTAATCAAGTGTTTTTTTAGAGAATTTGTCGTCTTCCCAATTTCAGGAAATAATGCGCAATTGGCACATTCTGCTGGTTAGTTAAAAAAGCGAAGTAATCAAGGTTTTGTTCTTATAAATTTATTATGCTTAATTTATTGTTTAAAAATTCCATTACATAAAATTTAAAAAAAAATACAGAATAAGTTGAGATCCACATTTTCTGAATTAATCGCAAGGTTGTAGGTACCTATTTATTACCTATTTATATCGGAGTGTAATCATGATGATTGATTTATGTTATTGTAAACATATTTAAAGGCAGAATATTCAATTTTATTTTATCGCCTGGTGGTAGTTATCTTGTACATGATCTGGTGCCAAGAAGTGCGTGCGTATTCTTCTCCCTCGCGCCAATGTACGAAGCGTCCCGCGCGTGCGTTCTGTATCCAGAACACCGAATCGGAACTGGTGGCTCGAGCCATGGCTTCTTCGAGCCGATTGTTCATCTTCTTGGCTTCTTCTGAAGCCTGTAGAATTAAAATGAAATGTGAAATAATCTCTGTGGATTACAATGTCTGTCAGTCGGACCTGAAAATTTGAGGACCGCATCCACCAGAATCATGTTTTCGTAATCGTTACATAATTATAACGAAAACATGATTCTGGTGGATGCGGTCCTCAAATTTTATCTAAGTTTAGGAAAGTACAGAAACTACCCAATGGAAGCAGTTAGCTCAGATTTAGATTATGAAGCAAAAGGCAGATAGACCGCGCGGAACACTGACACTGAAGCCAAAAAATCAAAAACAAATCAAAAGCGAGTACCTACAATCTCGTAATTGTATTCGCTTTGGAATTTGTATTTTTAGGGTTCCGTACCTCAAAAAGAATAAAACGGAACCCCTATTAGGTTCTGTTTGTTGTCCGTCTGTCTGACTGTCTGTCAAGACCCTTTATCTATCGAGTTGAAATTAAAACCATATACTTAGGTCCACGGTCCCCTGAAACTGTGAAAAAATTAAACTTCTAAGTTAACGTGAAAAGAAAGATACTTACGGCTGTTTATGTCGCAAAAAACGTACATTTCGACACTCTTAAGGGACCTAGAACTATGAAATTCGGCAACTGATATCGTCTTATAGTATAAATACATGGTAAAGTCTGAAAACTATACATTTGGAACTAAATCATAAATAATATATTCTTTATTTATAATGAGCTTTTGTCCGCGATTTGGTCCGTGTGAAGTTCGGTATAAAAAGTGCCCTATCCCAGGGTTCAAGCTATTTTCATACCAAATTTCATCAAAATTGGTTCAGCCGTTTCATCGTGGAAGCGTAACAGACAGAGTTACTTTCTCATTTATAATATTAGTATGGATATGTACCTATAAATTTGTACGGAACCCTCAGTGAGTGAGTCCGACTCGCACTTGTCCGGTTTTTTTTAACAATGCAGCGCTGTCGAATGCTGCTGAACTGACTCGTGTCAGTACAGCACAAACGCGATTTTAAATTTGTATTTGTTTTGGTGGCTTCACTCTGTGTTCCGCGCGGTCTATCTGCCTTTTATTTCATAATCTGAGGCAGTTAGTATGATGAATATTTTATGCAACTATCTACCTATTTATAGATAAGTTTTATCATTAATTAAACAGTAAGTACTTTGTCATAATTTGAAATGACATACTTGAATGAAGAAACCATTGGCAATTGCAAGTCGTCCTGATAGCATGGACGAGTTGGCTCTTAGTAGGCACCAGCGAGGATATAAGGCGCGCAACAAACGGGCGTCATTTTCCAACCGCGCTAGTTCGCTGTCTGCTATCGAACGTAGCTCCATCAGATCCACCACCTAATTGACAAGCAAGAACACAATTAGCAGTAAACGCGCAGACATGAATATATGAGATATTTGTTTAATTTATCAGTTATAATACGCAGTGAAGCAGATAGTAGAAATATATTTACTTTTCGTAAATCGTCCATTTTTCTTGCTAAACTCTCAAGCATCCCTTCTGCAAGTCTCATTGCACTTAAAAGAGTGGTCATTGAACCATCATCTTCTTGTGATGCCCAACTAAGCGCTTCAGACTCGAAACGTTTTGCCCTCTTTTCTGAATCTACCCTGAGCCAATATGTCCATAGCCCTACTACCAGCCGACGTCGACTAGGTCCTGCAGATTTACCTCTACTTATTGCATATTCGGCGAACCGGCTTATATCTTGTGGCGATTCCAGTTGAAACCCTGCGTCGAGTATCAAGTCAATACACAGCGCATGATACCACGTCTCACAATCATATGACATATGATCTTGGCCTGTGCGCAAGGCGAATTGTAAGATATCGACAGCTTCTGTTATTCGTCGACGGGTCAGTAGAATGTAAAATAAGTCTGGTATAAGCTCCAAAGATACGTCTTCAGCTAGTAGGAAACGACTAACAGCTAACGCACGGAAGCCGGAACGTATAGTTGATGCCAGATCCCCTCTGGCCATCCGAGCTCTGAAGGATGTCATAAATAGTTTTCCAACAACTAAAAGTTCATCAGCTTGAATTGGATTTGGAAGTTTTTTCATGGAGTAGGCTGCCATTCGTTCTATTTCTGTTGTAAGTTCTGGCGTACCCCGATCCAATTCTATTTGCAAAGCATTGCAATAAGTGTTGCAGATATCCACTACAGAACATTGTACAGTCTGAACTATACTCAACGCACGGAGTGCTGTCATCCTTGATACTCTTTCATCCCCAAGCATGGAATACAATACGGTTGCTATGTTTAAACAAAAAACCGAGTCCGCTTTCATTATTGTTTTATGTAAACGATGCTTTTGTCTTTCGAATTTAAAGGCCTTTGCTATATTTCTCAACTTGAAATATTCTTGGACTTTGTGTATATTGATACGATAAATTTCTGCTGCTTTCTCAATTTCTATTTTAGCCGTAGTAAAATTTCCTAATACCAGGCATGCGGCAGCTCTTACAGAATATATTTTTGCTAAAAATCGCTGTTTTTCAAATGGTACTAGGTCGTGAATCGTTTGACACATGCTTTCGGCTGCTTCGAGTTTTGCAAATACATTTTCAATGTTATTGCTTAGTACACACAAATGAGAGTACTTGATCAGAAATTCAATGGCTTTTGATTTCAATTCTGCAAGTTGTGCATGGTAGACGATTTGGTCACAAATTGTAATATTTAATTCTGTACAAGTGCATCTAGCAAAATTGGTTATGGAAACACCTTTTTCTATTTTGACACTAAAAGTATATTTAGTTTTGTCATTTCTTATTTGTTCTATATCTTCTTGACTGTCAACAATACCGAGGTTTTGCCAATCACTAGGATCATCAGCTTCAGTAACCTCACGAAGCATATCAAAAATCTTGTAACTTTCGAATTCTTCGTCGCTGCTCTTTGAAAGTTTAGAAAACTTAGTCATGGTTACTTTTTTAACTGATCTTTGGCTGCTTGGTCCAACAGGAATCTCGCTGTCTCTTGTTTTCAAAATAGGAGCTACTTGTGAATTCCTGTTATCATATTGAACACTCTCTATTGAAGTATTATGTAGCATTATTTCACTAGATGCTATTGTTGGCGTTAAACTTTGCTTTGATAGTGCAATTTCTGCTTCTGATTTTGATTTAAGTAAAATATTAGAACTTGGTACATTTAGTGAAGACTTACTTTGTATGATTATTTCGGTCTCATCCGAGCTTTCATCTGTACCTATCGTACTATCCACTGTATTAGCTGAGTAGTCATTTTCCATTATTGTTTCATCGCCTAAACTTACCATTGACTGGACTACCATAACTGTGCCACCGCAGTTAGCACATTTTTGTTTATTATTTTCTAAGTAATTGACAATTCTCGTGTGAAATTCTTTTTTCTGATTCATTGGTAACAGTTCATAACATGTTTTTCTTGAGTTTTTACTTCTAAATCTCATTAGCTTGCAAAATGCGTACTTTGGTAGGTTTTGGCAGCTTTCCGGATCGTGTTCAAAAGAACACTCACAAACAAGATTTAGGTTATGGAATGAACCATTTGACAGTATAGTTAATGTAGAAGTGCCTCTGCGACCAAACTTATTAAGACAGTCGGCGTTTGCGCAAGAGAAAATACGTAAAGCAAATAATCTTTTAACCGCTTTCGCCGTAACCAAACCGTTGTTTTCATACATAATATTCTCTAATAGATCCCTTGGTATCACATCACCGATCACTGAAGCAATTTTCAGTAGTAGCTGTTGATACGGCGTCAATGAGTCAATTTGTATCATAATTAATGCATCTAAATTATGGACATTTATATTGGTGTTTAGCTCTTCTTTTTCAATGACTATACATATGCTTATATCTTCTGTGGAATCATTTTGTATTAATTGATCAAGGGCTCTTTGATTTTTACCATCTAATGCTTGCGGATGTAGTAGAGCTGATTCGGGAAACTGTAAGTCCTCTTTTTCCCAGTCGCTTAGTTCACCGTCTTGTATCCTTTTTATTTCAAGTGCTCCGGTAGAAAATAAATGAGTAATAAAGCTCTCAACGAGGCCTGGCATGCCTTTGCATTTACTTCGCAAGGCGGCGCATAAGTCATTTGAGACTCCGTCTACGTCTAATATTTGGCAAGCCAAAGCAGGGATCCACTCTTGATCCAATGGCCCTAAACACATTTTTCTGATATTATTATTTATAAATACACTGTAGAGCCAACTGTGAACTGCGCTAAATTTACCACGTGTGACAGACAGCACTACATATATTTTTAATGAGCTGAACATCATTGATATGAACTCCCAAGAAAATGAATCTAAATTTTGTAAATCATCTAAAAATATGACAATAGTGTCTGTTAGTGCTTTAATTAGTTTCTCAAACATTGCCTTAGCTTTTTCTTTTCGTTTGTTTTCATCTAAAGAATGAATTCCCTCATGATAAGCAAACCGTACTTTAATAATACTGTTTAAATAACATAAGTCGTCAGAGTAGACTTTTAATAATTGTATAATTTTTTCTTCCTTGGTAAAACCTTCAACGGGTTCCTTAAGCTCGAGTATTTGATTCATTATTTGGCTTAAGGCTAAATATGCAGTTGCAGAATGAATAGAAGTTAAGTTTAAGTAACATACACGATAACTATTGTTTTTTGCGTGGCGAGCCATCCATTCTAACATTCTACTCTTTCCAATTCGCGATTCACCAACCATTAACAGAGCATCAAAATCTCTATAAATTGTATTACTATCTTCTAGCCAGTTTTCAAAATAATCAATTTCATCGGAGCGGTTAAGAAGAGGAGGAATCATTGGTATATCATATAATTCCTTAACTCTTATATCTTCCGTGTATTCATATATTTTTCCGGGTTTTACAATGCCTTTTAATTCTATTGCTGGCTGTAGTGTAAACCCGTTTTTGGACATTTTACTTTTTACAAAAGTAGTTTCATCACACGTGACTTTATTTCGGAATCCACACATTAGCCTCGCGGCTTTGTTGACAATAGCACCAATGACAGTAAATTCTCTTCGTAGAGGATGACCTACTACTCCACAGTATACTTGGCCAGTTGTTATTCCAATAGATACTTCTAAAACTCCATCAAGAGCAGCTAAGGATTTTTTTATACTGTACGCGCATTTTAGTGCAGCTTGGGCTTCAGATTCATGTTTGAAACCCCGCAATCCGAATACAACTAAAATCATGACATCCTTATCAAAAAGAATTATCTTGTTAACACACCCCATCGATTTATATACTATGTTACATGTGATTTGATAAGAATTATTGACGATTGTTATTAATTGCGAAAATGAACAGTCTCTTGGTTTAAGGGTCACAAATAAAATTGAAACTTGTCTCATTTCAGTCAGATATTCCAGTGGTTGGTGAGCATCAACCTGCGTTAGTACAGGTCTTATCATAAATCTTCTGATTTCACCTCCTATATTTTTTTCTTCAGCGACTAAAATAGCTCTTCGTAAGCTCAAAGCTTCGGTTTTCCTTAAAGTATCGGTAATATTCAAACCTTTAGGTGCGTCTAATACAAAATCAGGGAGGCTTTCTATTGCACAAAATGGCTTTTTAGATTGTCTGACCAAATTTCCAAAGCCCGCAAATGGTTTATTCACGTTTTTATCATGCGGATCATACAGAATAGATTTTATTGTAACAAATCCATTTTCATGTATAATGTGATCGTAATTTCTAGAATAACAATGACCCCACGCTGTTGGGGCTAGTTTTACTTCCCCTGAAGCGCATACGCTTTCAGCAGCTTTAGCTTCTATTACAGGTAAGCCAAAAATAATATAACTCATATCTATTCCAGTGCCGATAGGAGCAAATATGAGGTTGCCTGCAGATATAGCTAGTTTCACCTTTAAGTTAACTTTGACATCAGTTTCATAGACTGCGTAAGAATGTTGTATAATTAGAGCGCAAGCTATGACTGTGTGAATGGTGTGACACAAAAATGAACTTTTGTCAGTCTTCCAAAGTGCTAGGAAAGCGTCACCAGCGAACTTTATGATGTCACCACCATGGCCGTAGATGAGTTCTATGAGTGCCCCAAGGTATGTGTTCAGAGTCACTGTTAGTCTATAAGTGCCACCTTTGCCAGTATTATTATATCGTTCTGATAAAGCTGTGTAGCCAGACACATCAGCCATAAGAAGAACACCGACGAAACGTTTTGAAGTTGATGTATCAAATCTGAAAAAATAGAATTATTTACCATTTATGTTTGCAAGCTTAATTGCTATATTGCCTTTGTATTAAACATAGAGCAATGCGTCCTCCGGTGACCCGTGCTCCTCTAGGATGGCATTAAATTATATGGACATTATCGAACGTTATAAAATAAGATTTTGTAGGTAGATAATAATAAATAGATTTTCAATTTCGTTGTAAACCTTACTTGTCCATGAGTAGTACTTCATCGGGGACCAATGTTGATAGTATAAGAGTTTGTTTCTTGGTCAATTGTATTTCAACATCTTGTTCAATCTTGTCTGCTTCGCTTTTCCTCTCAAAAAGCTCTTCCACCCAGTTCTTACCATCTTTGTAATGTGGTTCATATTCATCCAACTCTTCGTCAAATAAGTCCTGCCCTCGACGGGACATTCTCCGGCTGTAATTCCGCCATTTTTCAGTGCCCATCATAACGCTAGTGGAGGTTTTTCTGGGGCGTTGCTTGTTTTTGAGGAAATTCATTGTTCTTGTTGATGTGGTGCTGTAAGTAGGTACCTAACTAAATACTACGTGAATTTTGGGATGGGTGTTCGGATAATTTGCCACAGTCACTTAACACTTAACCTAGTGTCATTAGCTATCTAGTAGGCTGCGCTTGATATCTTTTCTATATTTTATTTTAGTTATTTCATTAACATTTAAAAAATATTAAATGTTTTTTTCCAACATACCACCCGCGTCATTTGATTTAGCTTTTTGACAATTATTCATTTGTGTCACCAGAGTTTATGGTTTAGTCTTTGTAGATATTTATTGTTCCGTACTTTTTGTTCCGTGACTTTACGCTTTTTAAAGCCCCCGACTAAAACAGAGGTGTTATTAGTTTAACATGTGTCTGTGTACCTGTGTTAGCGTTGAAAATGCCGTTTGTTTGCTTGTTTGCAGATTTTCTACGTTTTTTTATTTTTATTATCAAATAGGCTTGCGTTTGACCGCAATTCACCTGATCTTAAGTGATAATGCTAGTTGATTAATGGATTTTGCACAGGTCGAATGGAGTAACCTTGTGTCGGGGGTTTAATAATAAATTAAAATTTTTATCTTTTGTGATAATAATTCCGCTGCAATTTACTTCTTCCCCTTTTCTTATTTCTTCGGAAAGTATTACCCTCCATTGTTCTAGTTTCGGTTATGACTTAACACATTTCAGGATCAAATTATAAAATATCATTAGGATCTACTGAAAGTCTGAAAGAGATAGACAAAAAGGTGGTGAGATGACCTGGACGCGTACCAATAGGGTTGGTTCCAGGTGGGGTAGGAAACAAGTTTCCGGAAGGACCTCCGGCCTTTGCCTAGACAGGCAACAGGACAGCTAACAGGCTAGATTAAAATCTTCAACAAATTATCGGTAAATTTTTACATTTGTGCGTGCGAGTACAAATTTAAATTTTTTGTGAAGAGAGAATAAATGATTTTATTATTATTTAATTATAAATAAGTCTTGTGAACAGCAGGATATAGATCCATTCCTAACCAGTGTGTCCTCGGTTCAAACTTTTTAATTTAGTACTATTTAGTTAACATTAAGATTATTATGCAATACGAGCAAAAATGCATAAATGCATAAGTGTACTAGTTATTTCGTATGTTTCTGTTCCTATGTTTCATAGGCCAGTATGGCAGTATATTATACCTAATTAGTATTGTTTTGTATTTTATAAGTGAAAACTTGTTATTGGCTGTCCGTCTAATTTACTGTTTGTTTTAGCTGTAAGTCTTCCATGCTTTTTAAATAAATAAAGAAAAAACAAAAATATATACCATTGTGTGCAATTATGTGTTATTACTGAAATCTTATCAAGAACCTATCGAGTAATAAATAATATTAATTATTTTCTTTATCTTGAAGCAGTCTCTTAATTGCCGTTATTTATTTATATAAATGCCTTTGACCTGTTAACATGGTTTCCCTGACCAGACGAAGTAAACACTTTCATTGAGGCCTTAATTAGTGGATAATAAAAATGTATTGTAGTAAACTATTCTGACGTTAAGGTTAAGTTAATGGTTTGTTATGTCAGCTGCATTGTACCTCCAATGCCGGCTCAGTCCGCCACTCTCTATTGGTTTGCGCACACGCTTGCAGTGGACGTCTCGAGCCTCGACGAAGTATTCACGATGGAGCCGAACGGGACCTCATTCTTAGACAAAGTGCTCAATTTAGTTAAAGAAGACATGACTGAGAGTGTGCCGCTGGTTCGATTCAAACACCCAAAGGAATTGGAGGTACTTACATATTTTGTAATAACTTTTTGATTAAATGAGGGTATGGGTACAGAGGCAAGCAGACAAGCTACACCAATCTGTCAATTTCTTTGATAGATTTTCAACTTTATTGCAAAAGACAAGGTTCCTATTTAATTGGTAAAATTTGACAGTTCTTGATGTGCTGACGTCTGTACAAATATTGGTAACATAGGTAGTTGTTGTTGATATCTACCCTTGGATTCTTTAACCTACCTACGCGGTTGTTGAAGTCTTGAAAATATGAGCCATTGTTTACCTCTGATAACATTCCTAAGTACGTGCCTACTAACTTCTTCAGTTGATAAATTCACAATATTATATTGCATGACCAATTGACCACAGTGCCTAACTAAGCTAAGCGAGACTCAAACTTATATAGGGTAACGGAAAAACTTGTTCTAATTTATTCAATTAATAAGTAAGTTTATTTATTTGTTTAAACATGTACGCATTAAAATTTCTTCGGATAGATAGTAACCAGTTGATGACACTGTCCGTATATAGGTACCATTGCATGCAAGATATTCAATACAGAAATGTTCTATCATGTTCAGCCGCTTACGCTTAAAGTGGCATACAAATTGGTAACATGAGTTGGTGAGTCGCGATAATATTCATCAAAATTAAGTACATCTGCCTCTTTGTTTTAAAGAAAGAGTCAAGATTACTTGCTTTGTTTTATACGTTGTGAATCGTACAGCGAATGGGTTTCCAAAAGATCAGCTATGAGTCGGCGAAATGGTAACCCATTGCTAGCTCTTTCAGCTTATAAGGTTTCCAAGTAATAACATACCAGCTTAGTATTGTCTCGGATGTCTATGGTATTGTTTATACAGACAAGGTATGAACACTAATCATAGAATCATGTTTAGGGGTCAACCTGTAAAATAGTGTGTGTATTTTAAATAAATAAATAATCACCACGTTTGCACAAGGCGGGTTGGCGATTTCAGACTTTTATCCTAATTTCTTCCTAACCCTAGAATAATAATATTAACTTACTCTAATATTATAAATACGAAACTTTGTAAAGTTTGTTTGTTATGTCTCAGACCAATAAAAAAAAAGTAAGTAAAAAAGTTTTTTATTGGTCTGAGGTTACTGTTTCACCGGAGTTTGTTGAAATTTATAGATTAGGTACCTACCTATGTATTTTTTAATACATTTTTGTGTTTAGGTGGAATTATAGGTACTATTTAAAAATAAACTTTGACGCGGACGAAATCGTGAGAAGCTGGTTTATTTCAAGGCGCTATTAAGCGACTTTTGCAGATTTTAAACTGACAATCACGTCAAAATGTGTATTGTAAATGATTTGAAAAAAATATATGTTAAACTAGAACATTCTCTTAATCATTTAGTATGTGAATATTTTTGATTAAGTTCATATTAAATAGTTTATTTAAATCGTAAAGTTGTGTCTGACGCGGACAAAACATTGATAATCACACAAAATCTACCAGAGGAATATTTAAACGAAACTTTTACTATCTTAGAGACAATTTTATTATCTATCTATTAGTATACGCCTTTTTTTAAGTTAAAGAATACTATCTTTTTAAACCGACTTCAAAGAGGAGGAAGTTATCAATTCGAATGTTTGTATTTTTTTTATGTGTGTTCGGGCATATAACTCTGTCATAAATATAGAAAAATTTGCAAAATTATTTTTTTGTTCGAAAGGGGTTTATTCCGAAATGGTCCCATATAAATTTTACCAAAATTGATCTAGACCTTTTTGAGAAAATCAACAAATTCCCAAAAATATTACTTAGACGACGTTTTAGTGTCTTGAATCTTTGGAGGATTTACAATCTCTTATAAGTGTGTCGCCGTATTTTAATGGATTTGGATGTTAAGGCAACACTAAAAAGCGAAAAATAAAAAGTTTTATCATAAAAAATAAAAACGCCTTCAAAAACTAAAAAGTGATAAATAACTTTAGCACAGTACACACATTACTTTCGGAAGTCGGTGGCAATACAAAACAACAAACTCAAAGCCACCGCCACCGACTTCCGAAAGTAAATTAATGTGTGTTCTGTGCTAAAGTTATTTATCACTTTTTAGTTTTTGAAGGCGGTTTTATTTTTATCGAAAAAACTTTTTTTTATTAAATTTTTTCGACTAAACTTTGAGAGTTTTGGACGCAGCGCATACGATTCTCTGGTCGCTTAAGGTCGCCGGCGTATATAGTCGTCTTAAGTCTAGGTTTCTTCACGACATGTAGCTATTTGAGCGATTACTGCTGCGCAATGTGTTGCGGGTTCGAGTTCCGCTCAGGGTAAACATTTGTGTGATGAGCACTTGTGTTTGACTTATGTCTGGTTGTTGTATACCTGTGTATACATACGTATGTACCTGTCTGACACCCATAGTACAGGGTCTGCATAGTTTGGGGTCAGATGGTCGTGTGTAAAGTGTCCCCACATATTATTATTAATATTATACCTACTTAGATGAATAATTCATATCACACGCGAACATAAAACAACATCACGATTGTTTTCGCGATGTGTGAGGCAGCGAGGTGTACCGGTCGATGACCTAAATTGATCCTGCAATTTCCTGCGTTTGGTACTGCCTGAAAAACTGCAACCGGAATTTTATTATTAACCTGAGTAAAACGCAATAAATACTGCGGTAACGGCCTTGCCAGCGAGATCGCAATTGGCGATAAGACCAGTGTAAGTTTATTTTGTTTAATGATTTCGATATAGTGGGTGTAAAAATGCACGTTTAACCCGAAAGTTTGCAACCGATTTTTTCCCATCATTCCATACCATGGAACCATACCTATGACCGTCCTGGTTACGGAAATATTAAAGGTCGACGTTCTAACGTTTTGTCACATTTTTTTACAAAAAATGAATATTTTAAATGTTATGACTAAACCTCAGACTATTAAACTTTAAATATTCCCACGAATAGGTACCTCTACACTGTTGTATGTTTTCAAAAGCAAATTGTTTAGTGTGCCTTACAATGCGCAGTCCCAATGACACTTATAGCACACTTACGACACTCCATACAAACGAAGGATTTACCTACACTACTACCAAAATAACAGACTGTACAAATACGTGCGTGTGTGTGCGTGTCTACGCGCCGCGAGAACTAAAAGCAGTTTCGAGAGCACGTTCGACGCGGGAAGAGGTGAGGAACAGTGTTTCGGAAGGAGGCGTGTCGCTACTGTACGGTAGTACTAATATTTAATACTGTGCTTCTACAGGGATTTTTACACCAAAAACAAAAGTCGTTTCGTAGCAATAATTTTTTTGAACATAAACTAGCTCAGTTTTTATGGCGCTAGGGGGCCCTAGTGGTATTTAAAAAATGGTGTGGAATATGAACTCCACGGACTCTGATTCCTGATCTTGGTTGATCTAAAATCTTTCTCTCTGTCAGAAAAAGATCTTTGAACATAAGCTAGGTACCCCATTTTCTTTGATTCATTGAACATAGGGATGAAAGTCAAGGCAAATTATAGCCAAGGGACTCTTTTTTAGGGTTCCGTAACCAAATGGCAGAAAACGGAACCCTTATAGATTCGTCATATCTGTCTGTCTGTCCGTCCGTATGTCACAGCCACTTTTTTCCGAAACTATAAGATCTATACTGTTGAAACTTGGTCAGTAGATGTATTCCGTGAACCGCATTAAGATTTTCACACAAAATTAGAAAAAAAACATTACATTTTGGGGGTTCCCCATACTTAGAACTGAAACTCAAAATTGTTTTTTCATTAAACCCATACGTAAGTAGTATCTATGGATAGGTCTTTAAAAATGATATTGAGGTTTCTAATATATTTTTTTTCTAAACTGAATAGTTTGCGCGAGAGACACTTCCAAAATGGTAAAATGTGTGTCCCCCGCCCTGTAACTTCTAAAATAAGAGGATGATAAAACTAAAAAAAAAATATGATGTACATTACCATGTAAACTTCCACCGAAAATTGGTTTGAACGAGATCTAATCAGTAGTTTTTTTTGTAATACGTCGTAAATCGTAAACCGCAATTTACCTTTCATTCAATCAACTCAAATATAAAAATAAATAACTTTTTCATCCCACCATCTCGGAAAGAGTATTTTCATCCCACCATCTCGGAAAGAGTATTTTTAATCTTCAATATCTGAGTGGAAAAGCCGTTTTTATTCTCTAGAGGATAAAGTAAATTTATCTTCAATATCTGAGTGGAAAAGCCGTTTTTATTCTCTAGAGGATAAAGTAAATTGAATTTGGAACATCGT
Source organism: Charanyca ferruginea (assembly GCA_947361185.1). NCBI lineage: Eukaryota > Metazoa > Arthropoda > Insecta > Lepidoptera > Noctuidae > Charanyca > Charanyca ferruginea. Next base: position 12,507,380 of record OX376077.1, on the reverse strand, counting down.
GTGCACTAAGTTTGTGAATTAAAAAAAAACATTCAACCTATTTACTGCTACCTCTATGGTGCCGAATATATCATACAACTTTTTTTTAATTTGTTAAAAACTCAGACTTTGTAAACGTTTTTTTTTTGCATTTAGTCATTTCCTCGCTGAGGTGGAATGAAAAGTTACGTGTTGCACTCGAGTGCAAAGATTTTTCACCTCGTGCTCTTTTGATTCCCTCGCTAACGCTCAGGATTCTAATTTTGAATCACTCGCTGCGCTCGTGATTCAATTTTAGAATCCTTCGCTTGCTCGGTCATCAAAATTGAACACGCGGTTAAAAAGCAACTTTGCACTCTTGTATAACAAATAACTATTTTAATCTTCAATACCTGAGTGGAAAAGCCGTTTTTATTCTCTAGAGGATAAAGTAAATTTATCTTCAATATCTGAGTGGAAAAGCCGTTTTTATTCTCTAGAGGATAAAGTAAATTGAATTTAGAACATCGTGTGCACTAAGTTTGTGAATTAAAAAAAAACATTAAACCTATTTACTGCTACCTCTATGGTGCCGAATATATCATACAACTTTTTTTTAATTTGTTAAAAACTCAGACTTTGTAAACGTTTTTTTTTTGCATTTAGTCATTTCCTCGCTGAGGTGGAATGAAAAGTTACGTGTTGCACTCGAGTGCAAAGATTTTTCACCTCGTGCTCTTTTGATTCCCTCGCTAACGCTCAGGATTCTAATTTTGAATCACTCGCTGCGCTCGTGATTCAATTTTAGAATCCTTCGCTTGCTCGGTCATCAAAATTGAACACGCGGTTAAAAAGCAACTTTGCACTCTTGTATAACAAATAACTATTATATTTATTATGTTACTTGCTGCTACGGAACCCTTCATGGGCGAGTCCGACTCGCACTTGACTGCTTTTTTAGATTCTAATAAGTTTGCGTTTGGCCGCAACTCAAGTGATGATGCGGCATAAGGTGGAGCACGCTTGCTTAAGATCAACCGGTTCCCTCGTGCTTTGAAGATAACCAGATTATTTTTATCTTATTATTATTGACATTGTACTTATGTGCCTTTAATTTGAATTTTTAAACTGACTTTAGGTAATTAATAATATTGTATTATTCCAGTATCTAGCGTACAATTGAATATCGATTTACACATGGTCTTGACTTGGGGACTTGTGACCATCTTAGGTACCTAATACACGTAATAAATGATGCCAACTACATAATATATCACCATATAGGCACAGTATAAGTATATATAGGGTTTTATTAAAGCTGCAGAATTGTGTCGGTGGCTACTGAAGTTACAAGTAAATAATGATAATCTTTAAAAAAAATGAGTTAGAAAAAATTGTGAGTTCGCAATCTTTGCCCGAGACTTCAGCATTACACGATATTACTAATACTTATACTGTGGCATTACTTATGAAAGATTTAAGTATCCGATGGGAACGTAGACGTCATAGAAATCTAAAAAACAGTATTCTTATATTTTTTACCAATTTTCAGGTCAGTAGTTGGTGGAGTCTATAATAATAATAAAAAGTTTTATTGACATAAAAGGATAAATATTACATTTAAGTTTGAAGCCCTGACTCCTGAGCTGGTGGTACCTGTGTTACAGGAGTCAGTGTCTTCCCCCGGTTTTGGAACATTGACAATTTATGCAATAATTTTAAATAAAATAACGTAAAAATTAATGGAAGTTCATACATGCTCTTGATTGGTTTGTAGTTCGTGTGTGTATGTGTCTTTTTGTGTGAGAGAGTGTGTGTGTGTGTGCGTGTGTGAGTCTATGGCACGCCTATGGTAATAAAAAACTTAGACACGACAGCAATGAAATAATGAAATAATTATGCGTTACTATCGCGTCTAAGTTTATTATTTTCATACAACCAGAAACTGTACTGCAAATTGCAATAAACGTAAGGCTTGGATATTTTAATTTCGTAAGCTATCATACAGATACGATTTACGATACGATCATGTAGACTTGTAGACACAACAGTGTTCTTCTTTTCGAGTTAATGGTTTTTCTTTTTAACTTGGGCCCAATTAGAAGCCACATTTATCGCAGCATTAGTGGCACAACAGTAAAACCTGAATATATTGATATCCAGTATGCTAATACGTAGGTAGGTTTTGCTTTTGCTGTACCTAAGTACGTGGATTCAAATCAGACGCGTTGAAAGCAAAAACGTCTTGCAAAATCATTTGGACATGATATTTCGTAAAATGTTGGCCATTCATATATTTAATGTTCTATCACTTCTACCAAAACTGTGTAATTTGTGTATGTGTTTTGGCCGTAAGTCTTATCAAAAGCACATCATTTTTAACGAGTTTAGGCTTTTTGCATTGAATCCTTTCCAGCCGCCGTAATTTTGTTTGAGTTGCCTTTTCAACTTCAAATGGCATCGAGCGTCTACCTGTATCTATATCTGTGATCTACCTACCTTAATTGAAATAGGAGAGTAATTTTGTGTTTCTCCAGAAATTTATTACACAATACTAGTGGCGAAGGAAGAAAACTTTACTCATTTCAATGTGTATAAACCTGCATGTGTATTTTTTGGAAATGGTGTATTCGTGCTCTATTTTTCGGTAAAAATCGAATTGTATGGAGTCCTTGCCACTACACAAGCCTAATAACAATATTGCTTCCCGTTTCAGTCTATTCTGGACCTCGACGTCACGAAAGGCGTAAGTGACAAGGAACTGGAGCAATGCGTACGCGAAGTATTGAAATACAGCGTTAAGACCCACAAGGCGACGTTCAAGAATCAGCTGTTTTGTGGCGTCGATCCGTATGGGCTGGCTGGGGCATGGATCACGGAAGCTTGTAATTCTAGTCAGTGGGTATAATTCTCGTAATTTGGTAATGGTATCCTTTGCTCTCATTTCCGTGGTCATGGTAATGTTAGGTTACCAAAAACAGGATTGCTGCCAACCATCTGGTTATGCATGAAAAAATGCACCCATGGTCATTTTTCCAGCGGAGTACTTAGGTAGGTATTCAGTAAAAGGTTTGACGGGTATCACTAAGCAGTTTTGTTTAAAACTTCCTTTGCAGCCCAGCCAAAGGAATTATTAGTTAATCTCTGGCCCAGTAGTCTCTAGTTGTACGGTTATTTAAAAAAAATGCGGGAGTAACAAGTATGCATATAATATAATTTAATAATAATAATTAAAATCATCAACGTAACTCTTCAAGTTAGAAAAGCACGTAAATGTTTAATGAAAATAATGACGTTTACGAACTTTTTTTATTACGATCTATACTAATATTATAAAGCTGAAGACTTTGTTTGTTTGTTTGGTTGAACGCGCTAATCTCAGGATCTACTGGTTCGAATTGAAAACTTCTTTTTTTGTTGGATAGTCCATTTATCGAGGAAGGCTATAGGTCCATGCGAAGCCGGGCAGGGTCGCTAGTAATATTATATGTGTTTGACGACAAGGTTGGCGCAGTGGCTGAGCGATCGACTGCTGCGCAGCGTGTTGCGGGTTCGATTCTCGCCCAGGGTAAATATTTGTGTGATGAGCACTTGTGTTTGCCTTGTGTATGGGTGTTGTTTATCTATATATGTATGTACTTTATTTAAAAATGTATTTGTGTATGTATATCAGCTGTCTGACACCCATAGTATAGGTCTCCCTAGTTTGGGGTCAGATGGCCGTGTGTGAAATGTCTCCACGTATTATTATTATTTTATGTATATTTGAATAACGCGCTTTTATCTTAAGGAATGCAGTTTCTATTTTAACGATTATGTATGTAACTATGCAGCAGTATGTATGTTAGTATGAGGTGCAGTATTAGTGAACCAGCAAAACTAGTTTTAGTTTGACATTCAATAGTCATAAAACGTGATACTAACTCGTACTATCGGTAAACACGACCTGTAGTTAGTTTGCGCTTTCCAATTTTAACTAGGTAGGCACACTTTTAACTATAACCTTCTCAAAAGAATATCGTGCAGCATAAGATTATTTATATATAGGACTCCGCTCCTATCAATAATAATCTAAGCGAACAGCACTAATGAAGTCAATTGACGTTTGTAACTATGTAACAATTTTTTTTTTAATATTATTATAGGCTTGCGTTTGACCGCAACTCACCTGATCTTAAGTGATGATGCGGCCTAAGGTGGAGTACGCTTGCCTAGGATAAACCGGTTCACTCGTGCCTTGAAGATACCCAGATTATATGTATCGGGGAATAGAGAGGCGGGCAGTGAATTCCACAGTCTGGCAGTTCGCACAATAAATGTGGAAGCAAAGCGCTCGGTTCGAGACCGTGGAACTTCAACCGTATAGCTGTGACGCTTCGCCGTATCCCTGCTCGTCCGGTGATGGAATGGGGAAAATATAAATCGATACTTCGAGGCTCTAAGGTCGTAAAGGATATCCTGTGTGCCTTTTACGACCTTAGCTTTGAACTTAGAGGACTAGAGGTATCGATATCAAAAGATGATGAGTTGGTTACACGGCCAAGTTAAAAAATCTTAATTTGTCATCTCTAAATTAGTTCTTATCTGTCGCCGTTCCTTTTCTTCAGCTACATGGCAGTAAGAGATGCCAATTGTCTAATTTTAGTTTAGTTTGTGAACAAGAGAATCAAATATAGAATTATATAGAAATTTATTTATATTATATAGAATTATAGAGAATTATAGAATATATATTCTAAATTATACATCAAAATGGTCACACAGTTCTAACACAATACACGTTATTTGACGGAAAACTGACTAAATACAAGCCTAGATTGTAGTGCCATTTTCATAGAAATATGAAACTTATTTTATCCATAAAATGTCATCGAATCTAATTACTTATTAAACATAATACAGTATGTCTTGGCGCTGTCGATGCAGTTCACTTACGTACGAATTAAAACCTATTTCAGATACACTTACGAAGTGGGTCCAGTATTCACTCTCGTGGAACTTAAACTTCTGAACCATATACTCAAAGTCTTCGGTATACCGAACGGAGACGGCATCTTTAGCCCTGGAGGCAGTATCTCCATATTTTACGGCCTGGTTGCCGCGAGGTATAAGAAGTTTCCAGATATCAAGACTAAAGGAATGAGAAATCTACCTGAGATGGTTATATTTACTTCTGAAGATGTGAGTATTATACCTCTAGTTCCTAAGTAGTACATATTCGGTATTTTCTGTAAATTATAATAGTAGAGTCCCAAACGGTGCCCAACCGGTGATTTTAGGATTTACTCGAGCGCGGCAGAATTTCATAAGTGCAACCTTGCACCTTGGGAAGTACTCATCCATCATACCTGAGCCCTTTATATGGGATCGAACGTCTAGGATAGCCGATCAGATTAGTAAAAAAAATGGCTCATGTTTAACGAACCTCCAGATACAGTAAATGACCTCCAAAAATAGTAAATGATCACTAACATTTAACCAAAGTATTGTAGAAATATGTATAAGTTTGACTGTAAAAAGCGATTTGGTTCTGGCGAGGGGGTCACAGTTCTAACCTAACCTAACCATGCCGGATCCGCTCCAGGGGGGACTTAAGGGTCCGAAGATTTAGTGACTAAGATTTGGTGATCATTTACTGTTTTTGGTGGTCATTATTTATTCCCAAAAGAAATGATAGAAAAAGGTAAGTTAATTACATGCAGAAAGGTGTGCATTTAAATTAATAAGATAAAATGACTTATGTAAGTAATAAAACTAAGGTCATTTAATAGACTTATCAAATAGGAAATTTATTATATACGAGTAAATAGGTACAAGAAGATAGAATGACAGCAGATTAAAATTTGTTCTTGATTGTTGCCTTTTAAAATCAAGTAGTATCGCCGTATATCAGTATACCTATCGAGTCTATACGCCTTATAAAATCTACTGAGCAATTGAAAGGTATGCCACTATCATAAGTATGTATATCCCTTACTAAGGCGTTTTACTTATCATTGAAATTAAAATTTCTGTCTGCGTCTGCTGTCATAGAAATATTCTTATTTTAAATCGACTTCAAAAAGAAGGAGGTTCCCAATTCGACTACTTATATGTTTTTTTTTTGTATATTTGTTATGCGATTTCTCCGGCAAATGTAAACCGATTTTGAAAATTCTTGCCTCAGGGGTCAAAATTTATATGGGGCCACCATATAAATTTTATCGAAATTGATTGAGCACTTTTTGAAAAAATCTACAAATACCCAAAAATTTTACATAGACGACGTTTTAGTACTTTCAACTTGCCGTTTCTTAATGGATTTGGATGAGAAGGAAGTAAGTACTAAAAAGCGGAAAATAAAAAGTCAAGTCTCTGAAGTCGGTGGCAATACAAAACAACAAACAGAACAAAGCCACCGACTTCCGAAACTAAAGTCATGTGTGTTCTGTGCAAAAGTTATTTTTCACTTTTTAGTTTTTGAAGACGGGTTGTCTTTGCGTAAAAATGCTTAATTTTTTTATTTGGTACCTTTTCCTAAATGTCTATTTTTTTAAATAATCTCCAACATTTGGTGGTCTATCACACTTGACTTTGACTACAATAATTGTTGGTTTAGGTGTCGTAAGTACGTATACTGTTGATCCTCGGGTCATCCAAACTGTTAATGAATATATCTATAAGATAAATCTCAGTAGTATCCCGAGTGAGAATTATGCCCGGCTAATGGCATTAGGCGTTATTACATTATTTTACCATTTCCAGAGTCATTACTCCTTAAAGAAAGCAGCCCACTGGCTGGGCTTCGGTACGGACAGTATCAGGATCATACAAACCAATGACAAAGGACAGATGCTGGTTGATAAGTTAGACGAAGCCATACAGAAAGAGAGGGACCTTGGTAGATGTCCCATTTTCGTGAACGGCATGGCGGGGACGACGGTATTAGGAGCCATAGATGACCTGGAGGCAGTTGCTGACGTGTGCAAGAAACATGATGTTTGGATGCATGTTGATGTAAGTTTATTTGATGATACTTTAGAAGTAGGTACTTAGTTTTTAGCTTGGAATTCATAAATTACTAGCAGGCCCAGCAGACGTTGTCTTGCCCTGAAAATAGAACCCGACAACAGCGCCACCTACCGGGTCCAATTGTGAATCTAAACCATTCTCGAATCCACTGGAACACACACAAAAAATTTCATCAAAATCGGTCCAACCGTTTAGGAGGAGTTCACTTTCATACACACGCACTGAAGATTTTTATATATAAGATACGCACGTGATTTTTTTTTTGTAATATTAAGTGGCGGAATGTAGGCGGATTCTAATATTTTTAAACTCGTACTTATCTGCCCTAGTATCTAGTTATAAGCGAGACCTAGTAGATACAAACTAACATCTTAGTTTCTATGTTCCAGGCTTGCTGGGGAGGCAGTTTAATGCTTTCGCCTAAATACAAGATCAAACTTAAAGGCATAGAAAGGTCAGGTTTATCATTTTTTTATTAACATTTTTGCGAATTTCCTTATCCTCTTATATTACCTGCTTATAATAAATGAAATGCATCTGTTTTGCTTGTAATTTAAAATCATCTATTCCATTGTCCATGTTTACTCAACGAGATTTAAAGGACGATGAAGAATCTATTTTACTTCGCGAAAGTTGAACCGTGTCGGATCCGCCCCAGAGTGGTTAATGGTCAAAAATTATAAAAACCCATGAAGGCTAAAGCGGATTCGCCCTGAAAGGATTACCTACACAATCACCGCAGCAAAGAACTTTCGCGACACCGTACGTCACAATGGTAAATTTTCGCAGTAACGTACATTTCAGTAAAGAACTTTCGCAACAACGAACGTCGCGAGGGTAGACTTTCACGGTGACGTAGGTACATCGCAGTAAAGAACTTTAGCAACAACGAACTAGACTTTTGAGGTAACGTACATCTCAGTAAGGACTTTCGCAGCTATGATTTATGTCTTTGATTTACCCATTCGTTTTCAATTAGAGACAATCTCTCTAATTGAAAGGCCTTAAAATGTAATAAATTATATGGTAGATATCGAAATGAAGGAACCTTAGATTATTGATAGGTCGCTCCGATTAGATACCGCACTACCTAAAACAATAGCTCCGTGAATGAGGCAACACAATATTGTAGATTGTAGTGTGTAAAGCCAATAGCAAGGAGGGTAGTGTGCGTGAAAAATTTTGCATGAAAAATATTCAGTACCTCCACCTGACACATTGGTTGCTAGGAGACAGGCTCGAATACCTAGCGAATTTTCGCTAGGTATTTGACGTATTGGTTGCCTCATTTGACAAGTACGTCGGCGGTATCTATAGTCGTAGCGCGCGGAGACCTATCATGATTCTAAGGAAGGAAAATTGAATTTCAAAAAAAAGTATTTTTCCTAGTTTGAGAGACAGCTGTCACTCGACGTCTAGTTCCTTATTTGCCTTACCTGTTAATTAGTCACTGTCAACAACCAACCCTTAAAAAGTCTTTGTATATATTTATGTAGGTACGGCTATGCTAATAATTAAATAAAAAAAATATATATATTATATTATTTCAGAGCAAATTCAATATCATGGAACCCGCACAAGATGGCAGGAGCTCCACTGCAGTGTTCTGTATTTATGGTGCGGGACAAGGGTTTGCTGCACGAAGCGAACTCTGCAGCAGCCCAATACCTGTTCCAACAGGACAAGTTCTACGACGTGTCATATGATACTGGAGACAAGAGTGTGCAGTGTGGGAGAAAGGTAATCGTCAGACTATTTTAATGTTTTTCAGCAATTTCAGCTAACATCATTATCATCAGCTGGAATAAGCCCATTGCTAAACCAGCCCCAAAGAGCCAAAGGGGGAGGGGTTTTGCCATAATTCCCACGCTTGGCAGGCGTCTTGGGGATCGCAGTGAAGTTCTTAAATACACAGAAGCTTCCAGATTTTCCCTTAGGGTCGCCGCACACGGGCCACACGCGACAGCCACAAACGCCGCCACAAGAGGCAAGAAACGGCCACAAAAGTTGCTGAAGCGCGCGACAGCCACTTGTGGCCGATGGTCGACACGTGCGGTCGGTGGTTGCTACTTTTTAACCCATATAATGAACTCTGTCGAAGAAGATTTAGGGAGAAAAGGGTTAGAAATCGCGCGAGTGGCGTGTGGCGGCGTTTAGTGGCCGGTGCGGGTCACAAGAAGCGAGCAGCGACGATTTGCAGCGTGTGGCGGCCACCGGCGCCAACCGTGTGCGGCGAGTCCATATAAAATGTATGAAAATTACAGGAAATATGCCAGTGGCGGCGTTTTGTGGCCGGTGGCCCGTGTGCGGGAGCCCTTAGTCGCCTTCTACGGCACCAGTTCATTTTTGCTTGCACTCAAAAGATGGAAGCGCTCTCAACCCCGCCCCGTTGACTTCGCAGGCGCCAAGAGATTTTTTTTTTAACTGAGCAGGCGGGAAAGTCTGCGATAGTACATATTAGAAGTAGCTGTGTTTATGAAGACAAACCCGAGCCGTTTTATTCGACTAGACGTAGTTCCCCGCAATAGACGAGATAACACCGTGCTATGCCTAGAGTCAGCCAAGACAGCACCTTGCGAAAAGTGTCTACTGCATGGCCCCAGTCATTTTTTACAAAATACCAAAGAGTTGGAAACCCCCACTTATTTAAAAAATACTAACTATGTTATGTCTACATGAGCTAATAAACTACATAAATTAATAAAAGAAGAAGAATAAATTAACATATTCCTAAAAAAAATTAAACTATTCCTAATAAATAAATGATAAATGTTATTACTCGATAAATAAGTACCTAAATGACAGACTTTTAAAATCTTAAAATATAATGAGTAGGTATACATGTATACCTACTCATTATATTTTATTTTAACAAATAATACATTACAAACAATTCATAAAATAATAACCATAAAATAAAACAACAAGTTTAAATACATACCTAAGTCATATTTAATTTAATTTTACAAAACCTTTTGTACCAAATTGCACATATTTATTTATATATTTACATTTTTATATTTTGCTAACATTACAGCAAACATGTATAAGTACATATACTTATAACCCAATAAAACTGCACGCAAAAAAAAAAAACAAAATATATAAGTTAAGCGATACATTTGAACTGTCTATTAACTTTAATAATATTAGATGATAAGCTTCCTCTCTCCTACCACAGTATAAGTAATAACTCCTACTTACTTATTTACTGTGCCCGACAGGGTCCATAATGATCTATATATCTAAGTTACCACCTAAGCTCACATTGTGGAATGTAATAAAGTATTGAGTATTGAGTATCTAAATAGACTCAGTCTATGACCTATGACCAAGTATTTCTGGTCATAGTCAAGAGTTTGATTCCTGATGTGAAACACTTCTGCTCAATCATAACCATTTAAAGATCTAAGTGTATAAAGCATACTATAGTTTATGTGAGTTCCTACATGAAAATATTTTTTAAGTATATGTAGGTACCTATTTTTGTAAAAGGGGGTCAATCTCCTTAGCTCTACCCTAGTAAGACTTGGGCTGTCAAAGACCGAATAACCATTAAAATTCTTGGCATTATCACACTCTGCAACTAAAACGTAGTGATCATATACTCTTTGTCTGCAACTTGACACACGCTGTTGTTGCTCTGGGAGCTAAGTCTCTGGGAGCTAAGTCTCAGGGAGCTAAGTCTCTGAGAGCTAGGTCTCTATGCGCTAAGTGTCTGAGAGCTAAGTCTCTGGGAGCTAGTTCTCTAGCCGCTAAGTGTCTGAGAGCTAAGTCTCTGGGAGCTAAGTTTCTGGGAGCTAAGTCTCTGAGAGCTAAGTCTCTGGGAGCTAAGTCTCTGGGAGCTAAGTCTCTGGGAGCTAAGTCTCTGGGAGCTAAGTCTCTAGGAGCTAAGTCTCTGGGAGCTAAGTCTCTAGGAGGTAAGTCTCTAGGAGCTAAGTCTCTGGGAGCTAAGTCTCTAGGCGCTAAGTCTTTGGGAGCTAAGTCTCTGAGAGCTAGGTCTCTATGCACTAAGTGTCTGAGAGCTAAGTCTCTGGGAGCTAGTTCTCTAGGCGCTAAGTGTCTGAGAACTAAGTCTCTGGGAGCTAAGTCTCTGGGAGCTAAGTCTCTGGGAGCTAAGTCTCTGGGAGCTAAGTCTCTAGGAGGTAAGTCTCTAGGAGCTAGGTTCTGGGAGCTAAGTCTCTAGGCGCTAAGTCTTTGGCAGCTAAGTCTCTGAGAGATAAGTCTCTAGTAGCTAAGTGTCTGAGAGCTAAGTCTCTGGGAGCTAAGTCTCTGGGAGCTAAGTCTCAGGGAGCTAAGTTTCTGGGAGCTAAGTCTCTGGGAGCTATGTCTAGGAGCTAAGTCTCTGAGAGCTAAGTCTCTAGGCGCTAAGTGTCTGAGAGCTAAGTCTCTGGGGGCTAAGTCTCTGACAGCTAAGTCTCTAGGACCTAAGTCTCTGACAGCTAAGTCTCTGGGATCTAAGTCTCTAGGAGCTAAGTCTCTGAGAGCTAAGTCTCTGGGTGCTAAGCCTCTGGGAGCTGTGTCTAGCAGCAAAGTCTCTAGGAGCTAAGTCTCTGGGAGCTAAGTCTCCGCGAGCTAAGTCTCTAGGAGCTATGTCTCTGGGAGCTAAGTCTCTGGGAGCTAAGTCTCTGGGAGCTAAGTCTCTGGGAGCTAAGTCTCTGAGGGTTAAGTCTCTGAGAGCTAAGTCTCAAAGAGCGAAGTCTCTAGGAGCTAAGTCTCTAGGCGCTAAGTCTCTAAAAGGTAAGTCTCAAGGAGCTAAGTCTCTAGCAGCAAAGTCTCTGGGAGCTAAGTCTCTAGGATCTAAGTCTCTAGGAGCTAAGTCTCTGAGAGCTAAGTCTAGGAGCTAAGTCTCTAGGAGCTAAGTCTCTAGGAGCTAAGTCTCTAGGCGCTAAGTCTCTGAGAGCTAAGTCTCTGAGAGCTAAGTCTCTGGGAGCTAAGTCTCTAGCAGCTAAGACAACTCAACATTCATCTTCACAGAAGACTGAAATTAAGTTACCGGAAAAAACATCTCGTTAAATATCCAGAATTGTACAAATTGTACATTTAATTTTTAATAAAATATACTACATGTTTCATATTGTATTGGATTGTTTTATTTTCTCGCAATCGTAGTGAAAAGTATAGTGTAACACACGGCGCTAAAACCCATTAAAACTCGGTTTCTATTTACTCCCTACTATTTACTATGCAAATAAATATATCATTCATTCATTCATTCATTCATTCATTCCCTCGCTAAAGCTCGGGAGTAAAACTACCTCGTATATAATGGGTCATTTTAGCTCCTTGTATAACAATCTACTATTGTAAATAGTCTAGTTTGAGTTTGAAAAAAAATTGGTGGTCTGTAAAGTCGGTTTACGAACGATAGTTTTAGGTGATAACATCATAAAGGAACATAATGGCTAACATATATAACATTAGCAAATAATGGCTTCCGTCGAGGTGGGTGGAGCTTATTGCTTGGGCCGATCGTGCCTCTCTATCGCGTGTTCAGCGCTCTCGCTTGCACGCTCAGGCTAAGGCGGAACGTTTCACTTTTTCGTGCGTGCAACCGGTGTTCATCAATTTATAAGACGTTATCACGTCAAAATAAAATATAAGTATTTAGTTTTTAGTTTAATACATATTATATTGTTAAGTTTTTCATAAATAAATTTTCACATTATGCTGGGGAAACAGACTTAGGTATGTTAGGCAGAATACCGCGAGAATGGCACATTGACGTATCTGTTTTATACTCTTTGAAACCAAAACTGACGTGTCTGACGTCTCGCATCCCGCAAACGGAACATGATCGTTGTTCCGAATTGCTATTCTATGTAAGCTATATTTCTATGGAAGTGGAGTTATTTATCTTACACATTTCTTTAACCATTTCCAGATCGACGCTTTCAAACTATGGATGATGTGGAAAGCGCGAGGAGACCTCGGTCTCGGTCAACTAGCAGACCAAACGATGGCCATAGCTCAGTTCTGTATGGACACCGTAGCAAAGAGACCAGGCTTCAAACTAGTGTCTGATAAACTTCAGTGCCCTAATGTTTGCTTCTGGTACATACCGAGCTTTATGCGAGGAAAGAAGCAGGATACACAGTGGTGGGAGATCATGCATAGGGTAAGAATATTATCCTAGATAAATAGTCGAAATACTAGTAGTAACTCCATCGGATTTTATAGATTTTATTAAATCGTATAGGTAAGAGAATAAAACTCTGGACAAATCTACTGATAGGAGTCCGGAATAAAAGACAGAGCGCCAGAGATATGAATAAATAGTTTTTCGGGAAAAATATACTTCTTTTAACGAAAAAGTATTTAGTTATATCTCTGGCCGTCTGTCTTCTATTTCGGACGCTTAGCAGGAGCAGCACATCACACAGAAGATACGGTCAGCAACAAAAGTCGAAAAATACTGTGAAATTTTCATAACATTTGAATAGACACAAAATAATACGATGTAAACTTGTTCTGTATTTCAGGCCAAGAGTTTGATTCAATGATGTTCTATTCTTTCCATTGTTCCTTTAATTTTGTGGTCATTAATGATCATTAAAAAAAATCCGAAGTGTTTTAATAGACTTTTGTTGCTGACCGTAATTGCGTTGAAATTATTCTTATAATTATAAGGTATATCGAGAGCAACGTTAAAAAGTAAGAATAGAGAAAGACCAAAGAAACGTTGTAGAAATGTGAAAACTGAGATGACGAGTGACGACTAATAAGAATGAGTGCTAAAAGAATATGGAGAAGTATGGAAGAAGAAGACGTAGCTACTACGCTAACCCCAACTAAATATACATAAGGGTAGGAGGATAATGGCACTACAATTACCATTTTAATTTTCCAGATTATTCCAAAAATAAAGGAACTACTAACTCTGAGCTCTCGGCTAATGGTTGCGTACTCACCAGTTCGTCACCACAAGAACTTCTTCCGTCTAGCCTTCACGTTCCACCCTGATGTGGATGAACACCAAGTGATTCTCATGTTGGAGTCTATTGAGCAGTGTGGGGAGACTGTTACCATGTCCATGTTATCATAGAATTTGATAATTTGAAATATATGTTATAATTATTAGAATAAGGAATCTGACAATAATATAAGTACATTTCTTTCTGAATGGTGATTAGAATATACATATATCTTCACGAGCTGTATAAGATTTTTAATAAGAAGTATTTTACATGTTTATTTATTTTATTAACAGCTGAACTATATTTTTCAGAATTATATTGTTTTGTTATAGTTCAATGGCTTTTTTTTCCCATGTCTTTGTATTTGCGGCAATAACCCAGTATAAATATTTATTTTCACCACGTGGATCACCATTATGTCCCCAAAGCAGTCTGTCTCCATAGAAATCCACATTAGCATCTATTTTTAGAGCTTGTTTATATTGGTAGTTTATTAAAGGGAAGACCAGAGTTTCATCTTTCATCAATGGCTCCACATAATATTGATTCTTGATTTTGAGCCCCAACCTTTTCTGTCTCCCAAACTGTCCGTGTTTGTGACCAATTTCAAATAAATGTTGTAATCTATATTGCAGATTTTAAATACAACGTTATCATTATCCCACATTGATGTGAACTTCCAGCTTAGCTTACCCGCTTGCTTGTTTTATCAGAACTATCTCCCCAAACAAGTCTGTCACCGTAAGAATCAACGTTGGCATCGAGTTTCAAAGCCTGTTGATATTCCTTGTTGATTATTTTTACAATTTCTTCTTTCAAAATCAGTTGGAAGGAATCTGGAAAAGCCGTGCTGATTATTTCTGTACCTCCGCTGTTCCAGAGCTTAGGGTTGACCACAGAGTACACTATAATATGGGTTGAGAAGTGAATGAACACTGAACGAACGAAGAATGTCGAATGGCAACTTTCAAATAATAAAAGGTTCAATGTTCATTTGATCCCACTTTGATTTAAACACTAATTTGACTGTTGAGCTTTGTTTACTTTTCTGTGTACCTATTCGTTTTACGAACTTACCTACGTTAGTTTTGCGGATCGGGATTAGTTTATGTAACTATTCTGACTTTAAGCGCAGTGTGTGTGCAACTCTTAACAAATTAGATTACATATTAAAATAAGTAATTTAAAAATGAAACGCGCTCGGGTAAGTGGAGTGTGGAATTACTTCATAGTGGATTCGGAAGAAAATAAGATTACAAAATATACGGTTTGCCAATCGAAAATAAGTTTTAAGGCAACAGTATCTAATTTAAATAAACATTTAAAAACTAAACATTTAATAATTATTACGCCGAACAAAACTACAAGATCGGAACAGGAAGTCAGGCCGCCAACTTCTACGGCTTCTACAGCGACAGCGGTTGAATCCAACGATGGCGCTTACGTTCCGCAAGCCAGTACATCCACAGATGACGTGACGCCTTCTGCATCATCTTCACACTCTGTTCATTCTGAAAGTGCCCCAACAACACAAACGCCATCAAGTCCTCGACCACCTAATGCAATACAATCAACTATAAGAATGTTCAGTAATATGAAAAAGTTATCTACAAAACAAAGAAAAGAAATAGACGACGCGCTAATGGACCTATTTTCTAAAAGTTTTCTTCCTTTTTCCATAGTTGAGGATGATGCTTTTAAGAACTTTGTGGCAAAATTAAATCCCGCTTACCAACTGCCGAGTCGCGGGCACAAGAGGGCTATTTAGCAGCGACAGCGCATTACATCAATGATGATTTTAATTTAGAAACGGCTCTTTTACAATGTCGTATTTTAGCTGGGCCGCATACAGCTGTTAATTTGAGTGTAGAGTTGAATGAGATAATACGTGATTGGAATTTGACGAAAAAAGTTAAACTAGTTGTATCTGACAACGCTCCCAACGTCCAAAACTGTATTAAAGAGCTTCAGTTAAAAAAATTTGGTTGCTTTGCTCACACCATCAACTTAATAGCTAAAAATAGCCTAATTTTACCGGAGGTTGAACATTTTTTAGTTAAGTTAAGAGCCATCGTGCGTCACTTCAGACGGAGTAACACAGCTGTAGAGAAACTATTGAAATATCAAATCAACAATAACGTAACCCAACCAAAAAAAATGATAATAGATGTCGCAACCAGATGGAACTCTACCTTTTATATGTTGGAGAGAGCGTTGTTACTGAAGGAAGCAGTAACAAGTACACTGGCGATTTTAGACTCCTCAAGCAGTGCTTGCCTTGAAAATATAACTGCTGATGAATGGAAATTGTGTCAAGATTAATGCACGGCTTTAAAACCATTAGAACAGGTTACGGTACAGATTAGTGGAGAAAAGTACCTCACAGGCAGTCTTGTCATAATTTTCAATAGATTATTACTCAATGTATATTCTGATAAAATTTCCCATGATGCAACGCTACATTCCAGTTGTAAAGACGTGTGTAATAGAATATTAAGAGGTATAATGACAAGACTGAATAATATAGAAATGAGCGGCACATTTAGCGTAGCTACGTTCCTTGATCCACGTTTTAAAACAGCATTTTTTTTGGACAAACTGGCCGCCGAAGCAGTTAAGAAGAAGGTTATCGAAATGGCTGTCATTGAAATAAATAAAGAATGGGCTACAGTGACATCTTCAACACCAACGGTACTGGCAACAGCACCAACTACTACATCGGATGCCAGAAGTTCTGAAAATGCTAGCAAGCCGTACAATTATACTGATATTTGGGCAGATATCGACGTCCAAGACGTCCATACACTAGAATCACCACTGGCCATTGCAATTGCTGAGGTTCAAAGATATCTAAACGATAAAATGTTACCCAGAAACGCGAGCCCGAATGATTGGTGGCGTAAACATTGGTTTTTGTATCCGAACCTCAGCAAATTATTCAAAAAATACTGTTGTGTACTGGCGACTTCAGTGCCTTGTGAGAGGATTTTTTCAAAATCTGGAGAGTTGATTTCCGACCGACGTACTCGGCTATCATCAGACAAAGTAAAGTAATTTTTTTGAGTGTTTTGTTATTTATTCCGTTCCCACACCACGACTCGATATGTTCAATGTTGTATTATTTATACTCATTACTTCATTAGTACCTAACAGCTAAAACAATTTAACATTCATAATCCACCTAGCAATAATAAATACCGAGATGATACAGTCTATTGAACACTAATATTTAATACGGCAGTGATACGTATTATCAGCTAAAACAATTTAACATTCATAATCCACCTAGCAATAATAAATACCAAAATGATACAGTCTATTAAACACTAATATTTAATACGGCAGTAATAAGTATTATTAGGTCTTACTCGTAGTTAAATATCACTGATCTCAAATATTAGTTTAGGTATTATAATATTACTAGTATTTACTAGACGAATATATTCATATTAGCTAATACGTAGAAATATCGGTATTAACCCAACTCTATTAGTTACTTACACTGCTGACTGAAGTCGAGTCATACTTTACTTTATACAAGATCAACTTAACTAAAGAAGATCAATCTATTCAATTATTTCTAATTAAAATAAAATAAATCTATATATTGGAGCTCCGTCCCATATATGTGTGGCGCGGTAACGAAACCATAGCAAGATCTATTTCGACGCCAACGCCATCTATCGAGCGAGGGGACAACTCCAACCATTAGATTTTATTTGGTTTTGAAACAAAAGCAATCACAACAAACAAAAAAAGGAAAAAACAATTTAAATAAATAAAAAAGTTAAAAGTTGATGATGGTTGTGTGATTTTGTTTCACAAATGAGTTTTTACCTAATCACTCAGATTATAAAACCATAGGCAGATAGACAGCGCGGAACACTGCGAGCGAAGTCACCAAAGCAAATACAGTTTCAAAAACAAATACAGTGTTGAGTTAGTACAGCACGAAGCGCCGCATCGTTAGTACATCACACGTCATTTCAATATTTTTGAGAATAATGCCGGCTTGTGTGTTTAAACATTGTTAGAACTATTCCCAAAAACAAAAGAAAGAAGGTGGAGTATCTTTTCATAGGTAAATATTGATAAGTACATAAAACAGTACATAAAATATGTGCCATCGACAAATACAGTGCGACTAGAGGCGATTATAACAAAAATAATATTTCTAAATTTAAATATTGTATGCGTAAAATTAGTTTTTCCGAAATATATGAAACTGAGGACCCTAACACTGCCTACAATACATTTCATAAAATATTTACGTTATTTTACAACCTTTGTTTTCCGAAAACAACGATGACAATAAAAATAATAAAAAAAGCTAGGTGGATATCTAAAG
This sequence comes from Charanyca ferruginea, assembly GCA_947361185.1. Classification (NCBI taxonomy): domain Eukaryota; kingdom Metazoa; phylum Arthropoda; class Insecta; order Lepidoptera; family Noctuidae; genus Charanyca; species Charanyca ferruginea. The sequence continues at coordinate 12,489,146 of OX376077.1, read as the reverse complement.
GTATTAAATCCTGTAGTAAGATAAAACGGCAGCTACTGTGGGCATATAGACTAAAACCGAATCAATTAAATAGAACTCGATATAAAGAGTACTCTAAGCGTTTTAAAAAAATAATGACTCTGACACAGCGTTCACAAAACAACTACAAAATCACAACATCAAGCAACAAAAGCAAAGCCGCATGGCAAATAATAAATCAAGGAAAATTTAATGAACCTAAAAATTATATATACAAAATTAAAACGAAAAATGACACAATTACGGACGCGCAACAAATTGCTAATAAATTTAATGACTACTTCATAAATAAAGTACAACCTAGTTACTCTGGATATAAAACTACGTTGCCTATCTTACATTATAAAGATTCGATGTTCATGGCACCTTGTACACCACAACAGATACAAAAAATAATTATGTCCTTAAAAAACACAAATAGCGTGGGGTACGATGGTATATCTACCAAAATTTTAAAAGCTGTAGCATCTGAAATTAGCCACCATTTATGTCATATTATTAATTTAAGTATCACAGCCGGCACGTTTCCTGACGCACTAAAAATATCTGTTGTGAAACCATTATTTAAGAAAGAAGATAGAGAGCTTATGGAATACTACAGGCCTATTTCACTGATTCCAATAATGTCAAAAATTTTCGAGAAATTCATACAAAAAGAGTTAACTGGCTACGTAGAGAAAAAAAATATACTGTGTAATGAGCAAAAAGGATTTCGCGAAAATAAAACTATAAATATGGCTATTTACGATTTTATATACACGGTTTTGACAAAAATGGACAAAAGGACACCTGTATGTGCTATCTTTTGTGACATGACGCAAGCATTTGACTACGTAAATCATGACATTTTAATTAAAAAACTTGATGCATATGGAATTAGAGGTAATGTACTTAATGTAATCAAATCTTATTTAAACAATAGAAAGCAAAAGACAGAAATCACTAGAATCAATATAAAGAATAAAAAGGAAGAGATATATATATCAGATGAACGTTACACTGCTTCTGGTGTTCCACAAGGGAGTGTTTTAGGACCCCCTCTTTTTACCCTATATATAAATGACTTGCCAATTTCAATTCCACACCCTATGACTTTATTTGCAGATGATAGTACGGTGACAATTTCTAGTAATAACAATGACATGACCCAATATAATCTTGACATTCACAATACCTTGACATCTATAATACAATGGTTAAATAATAATAACTTAAAGATTAATTTAGATAAAACCAAAATCATGCATTTTAGCCAGTGTTTGACTATAAAAAATTTGGACATAATTAGCGATATTAAAATTATTGAGAGTGTGAATACAACTAAATTCCTTGGATTAATAATTGACAAAAAACTTGACTGGAAATCACAAATCGAGAATCTGTGCAAAAAAATTAGCAGTTCTGCATTTGCCTTGCACTCCCTAGCTGCAGTTGTAAATGCAGATACGTTGATTGCGGCCTACCACGGCTTAGCTGCGTCTCACTTAAGATACGGCATCCTATTTTGGGGAAATTCTACCGACGCTGGCATGGCATTTAAAGCCCAAAAGAGATGCATCAGATCGATGTTTGGGTTAAAAACAGCGGACACATGTAAACCATATTTTGAAAAATACAAGATATTAACCTTGCCTTGTATGTATATATTTGAAACTCTAGTGTTCGTTAAAACAAATCCGAAACTGTTCCCGAGACTACAAGAGTTTGTTCCGCGTAACAGACGTGATATGAGTATACTTCGCGTATACCCCGCTAAAACGGCACTTATGCGCAAAAGTATCGTCTGCATGGCTCCTACTCTATTCAATTGCCTAAACGCTGGAAGGAGCTAAATGATAATGCATTCAAGCGTCAAATAAAAATGTTTCTATTGAAAAAAGCCTATTATACGGTTCATGAATATCTAGCTGAAAAAGTTTTTGACTAATGCATCTGACTTTATTTTTTACAGAACTATTTAAATGAGAATAATTATGTTTGACATAGACGTTTTGTAATAGGGACATTATAATTTTTGACATATTTTAAATATTGACATTTTAATATATTCTATAAATTGTTGTAATTTGTATTGTTTGACATTATAAAATCTTGACATTTTTAATCCTTGACAATTTAATTTTTTTAAATTGTATTAATTTTAATGTAACTTATTTGCTGTTATGACTGAATGTTACTGTTTGAATATTTGTACGCCGATACTTACGGCTAAACATGACTGGACTTCAATGAATGACATAATATCTTGCATGCTCTTGTATGTGTACACATGTTTAACAAATAAATAAATCTATTCTATTCTATTCTATTCTATAATATTGAGGTAACAACCCATGCATTCCTATTAGAATTATTATTCTGTGACATAATATTGTATTTAGATACTCTGTGGTTCGCAGCGTTCTTCCTTCCCTTCTTGTCTCTCTGCTTGGAATATTAAGATGTAGATAATTATTCATGGTTCTTAGTAAATATTATCTAAATACAATGTGGCTTTGGAATATTAAACAACATCAATAATAGTTATGGGCTCAGTCCCAACGAAAGTGAAAGAAAAGGATTATAAGGTACGATTATAGAATTATTACTCGATAGAATCAAAGTAAGGAAAAACTAAGATGGAGTCAGTAAAGTTTAAGATAGAACCATTCTGCGGAAAAAACTTTCGCATGAAAGGTATTCTTACTGAAAATTTTTGCTTAGCGGCAATTCAGAGTGAACAGTTTGTTAATAAAGATGAAAATAAGAAATTCGAGTCAAGGGCGCAGGCATTACTAATTGCTGGTGTGGCGGACTCCCACATTGATTATATATGAAGAAAAATTCAGCATATCTTACGTGGAAAAGTTTAGAGGAAAATTTTATAAAAAAGAGTACTGTTGGGACTTTGTTTTTAAGGCGAAGATTATCGGAAATAAAGTATAATGAAAAGAAGGCTCTTCAAGACCTTTTTATTAGAGATTAAAGGAATATTCAATGAATTGGAAGGAGCTGAGGTTAAATTATATGAAGTAGAAAAAATAAACTATTTGTTACTATCAATGCCAGAAAGTTATAATATAGTAATCTCATCGCTTGAAACCCAGAGTGAGATAACATAAATTTTTGCAAAGAGAAGGTTACTGGCAGAAGACGAGAGGCGCCAAGGGCATAATAAAAAGGCAGATACAAATCCACAAGCGGCATTTAATTGTTATACCTGCGGGAAACCAGGACATAAGAAATTCCAATGTAGAATGAATAGAGGACGTGGATACCATGCAGGTTGAGGATAAGGACGACATGAAAATATAGGTCAAAGAGATACCGGACAAGGAAATTATAACAGACCACAAGATAATACCAGGCAGGGATATGACACGAGACAACGTGGACGAGGAAGTAACTGGAGAAATGGGTATAGACTAGGAAATGGATATGCCAACCGAGGAGACAACTGGACAAGAGGACAAAGTGATGTGAATTTAGCAGGTAACAATACAGTACAGAACAACGCATTCCTGAGCTATGGACAACAAGGTATATCCAATGAAAATTATAAGATAGAGTTTTGTGTAGATTCTGGATGTACTGACCATTTAATTAATACGAAAGAACATTTTGAAAACTATCTAGAATTAAAAGTTCCAATTAAAATTGCTGCGGCTAAGAACGGAATAAATTTAGAAGCTATAGGTGTTGGTAATTTACAAGTTAAAAGTAGAGTAGGTACAAAGGAAAATAAGTGTAATATAAATAATGTTTTGTATGTACCAGAATTAAGAAAAAAAATATTAAGTGTATCTAAAATGGAAAGTGCAGGTATGAAAGTAGTATTCAATCAAGGAAAAGTAAGAGTGTACACACATAACAATTTGTTATTAATTGGAGATAAACATAAAACTTTATATTCTGTGCAACCTGAAACTAATGTTAAAACATGTAATTTTACTTGTAAAATAAAAGAAGATGAGACTGAATTGGGGAGGTTTGACCATTTAGGTAATACTAATTTGAATTTATTATTTAAGAAAAACATGGTTGATGGTTTATTAGGATTAAAAAATAAAACTATAGAAAATGACATGTGTGAACCATGTGTATTAGGTAAACATTGTAGACAACCATTTAATAAACCAGGGTATAGAGCTAGACGGCCTTTAGAACTTGTGTTTATTAATTAACATAAGTTTATTTTATTTACCTACTTCTTTAAGCGTTAATTTTAATGATAAGTGGCAGCAGCGATGGTGTTTCAAGTGCATGCCAACCTTCTGCATCTCTAAGTATCCTGGAAAGATGCCCCCTTTGCACCCAGCAGTGCTATTCTGTTACAATCTCCCTCGGTGAACACCGAGGGAGATTGTAACAGAATAGACATACAGGTTCGATATTTTAAAGGTAAGCGGGGTCTGAATGTGCACATTGGGAAGGTCCAAAATTCAAAAGTTCTATTCCTGTTTTGAAACGAGTTCCCCGTGGCGCTAGAGTATTAGTTGCACAGAATTTAGCAGGTTGCATACGCCTTGCCGCCCGGGAGAACTCGCAACATGCTTGGGAGCAACTTCTCACCTTCCCTTACAGAATTCTCCATGTGCAAAAGAATTTGGCAATCAAAAAAACTTAAACTGCACAAATTAAAGAAAACTGTAATGTTTCGGTTCAACTTTTAGATCCAAATTTTTCGTCCAAAAGATATACCTCTTCTAGGGGTAGATCCCATCTGGTAGAAAGTAAGTTAGGGGAAGGTGACATAAGTGGGGCAGCTAGGATTCTTTTTAGTAGTGATGTGGTGGCACCGTGTTCTCCGTAAACACTCTCAGCTCTGGAGAGTAAACACCCTGCCCCAGCAGATGGCCTTTCTTTTCCAGAACCTCCCGATTCGGTTAACCAGTCCCTCACCATCACAGGTTAAGAGTTGCTCGCAGCCGTTTGCTCCTTTCGGAGCGGCTCCGCGGGCAGCCTCGATGGCTTGACTCCTCAGCACCTTAAGGATCTTCTTTGTTCAGGCGCTGGGGTAGCTGGTGAGTTGCTCTTGAAGGAGCTTACGGCTCTGGTAAATCTCATGCTCTCCGGCAAGGTGAACGATTCCGTCATCGACGTCTTGTACGGGGCCAACTTATGTGCCTTGCGCAAGAGGGATGGCGGCATTCGCCCCATTGCCGTGGGAACTACATACCGTCGTATGGCGGCCAAAATTTGTTGTAAATTTTATGGTGAAAATTTCAGCCCTTTCAGTTAGGATTCGGGTCCAAAGGGAGCTGTGAGGCTGCCGTACACGCTTTGTCGACCTACCTAAATTCTGGCAAAGGAGAGGTCATCTTGAAGGTTGACATAAAGAATGCCTTTAACTCAGTTAATAGGGACACCTTGCTGGCAGAAACTAAAAATGAAATACCCCAAATTTATAGTTTCCTTTGGCAATCCTTCGAAATTACTGTATCGTGACAACCTTCTAGAATCTGCTGTTGGTTGTCAACAAGGTGACCCTCCTGGGCCAGTGATTTTCAGTCTAGCCATTCTTCCAATTATTCGACAACTGAATTCCAAATTTAACGTATGGTATGTCGATGATGGGACCTTAGGGGGTGATGTAGATAATGTTTTAAAAGACTTGGTTTTCCTAAAAAATTAACTGCATTTAATTGGTTTAGAACTCAATCTGTCGAAATCTGAATTATATATATCGGACAATACTGACAGACAAACGACACTTTCAAAATTTAACGCAATAGCCCCCATATCAAAATTATAGAAAAAAGCACTCTTCGTCTCCTTGGGTCTCCAATCGTTGAGAATTCCTTTATTGAGGAAAAAATACAAAATTTCAATGACATTTCGGAAAGACTGCTAGAAATTAACATGCATTCGGTCATCACCATAATTCGTTACTGTTGATTTGGCCCTAAATTAAATTACTTCCTTCGTGCTACCCATTTGTGGAAACACATTCACCTTTTAGATAAAATGGACCAAATTATTCGTCATACTTTAACCTCCATTTTAAATTTAGCAATGGACGACCGTGTTTGGGCCCAAACTACCCTCTGATGGCGTCGAAGGTTGGCGTGTTCCCGACATTTAGTACCTGCTGGCTCATTTCATCCAGGGTACTCGACATTGCGTCACCTCTGGCGTCTACTACAGCACTGCACTACCAAGTGCTCTTTGCGTTAGTATGCGCCTCCCACAATGAGCTTCATGGGGCCTATTTCCTCGCGAATCTGCTTTAGCTGCTCCATGGGCTGGTCTGGTTCAAAGTAGAAGGAGACTACTGCGATTTCCCAGGCGCTGATTCGTATCTTCACCACCGTTATGTTGTTGGTGGTGTGTTTGGGGCACTGGGTTACGTCCAGATCGTTGTCAAAGACTGCTTCCTTTACTGTTCCGTTTCCCTGATCCGTGCACTGGAATATTCTCGCTCCTCGGTAGTCTCGCATCCTTTTAACCCCACCCACATATGGCTCCTGGAGCAGCGCGAATGCAACCTTGCGCTCGCTAGCAACTATCATGAGCTCTTGGGTTGCCAGTTTCTTTCTTTGCAGATTCGCTTGGATCACCCGATATTGTGTGGAGGTGTTTGGGTCCGTTCCGGTGCGTGCAGCAGTGCCTGAGTTTCCGGTCTCGCGTGTGTCTACCTTAGCAATATGCTACAGGCAGACGTGCCAGTGCATCCCAGTTTACGCGGACCGGACACTCGCTGTACATCTCGCTGAACTTTTGACATTGGCCACCTCGAGTATGCTTCCCAAGTCTGAACCCTCAATATGAGATTTACAAATCTCGTATTAAATCGGTCCAAAAGAAATTTTTGCGTTACTTAGACTTCAAAGCAAAGCAATTCTCAGTGGACTATAAACACCGCTGCAAGCGATACCATTTCTTACCGTTGAGCATAAGACGTAATATTGGTGACATAAGTTTTTTGGCAGGCATAGCAAATGGCTCGATTGATTGTCCGGAACTTCTCAGCAAGATATTTCTACGTACAAATCAAAATAACCTACGCAGACGACCTCTGCTGCAGGCGCCAAGCGCATCGACTAATTACAGGCGCAACGCCTTCTGCATTCGTAGTGTTAAAGCCTTTAATAGTTTACCACCGCACCTGGAGAGCGATTTATTTTGCACCAACGCACACAGCATTAGAAAGATCCTAAACAAGGAATACTTCGGAGATACTCGTGAATAACAAACTGCATATTACGCTTATAATATCACATGTAATGTTTGTAGTTGTACGAACATGATTTAACTGTTTTGATGATGCACGACTTGACCTATTCTCTGGTTCATTCAATTTAATTCAATGTATTTTTTTTTGTTTTTTTTTGTCTTCTCATTTTTTTTTGTTGGTTAATTTACGTGACGTTTATCTTTTGTTACCAAACAAAAAGGAAATATATATATATATGTAAAAATTATCCTTACTTACAAATCGCTGGTAATGTAAACGCAATGTACTTGTGTTAGCTGTATACAATATGTGGAAGCTTGTAATTAGCAATTTTTCCTACCTATAAAAGATTTCAATTATGTTATTAGTCTGTAAGCTTTCCTTAAAATAAAAAAAATATAAAAAAAAAATTCGACCCATGTAGTGCTGATGAAATTTCTAAAATTTATAATTACACAATACACAAATACTCATCAGTACAGATAGTAAAGTTTACATACATAAAGGGGGATGCTCCATCGCAGCACGCGAAATTCATTTTATCTTACGTTTTTTGTAATTTGCAGCTTAGTATCAGGATAGAATAGAATAGAAATAAGGATATTATATTGTTTGAGATAAATGAGCATGGCGGTTGAGAGCATTGTCATGCTTACTCAAAGGAGGCTGATGGTGGCGTGTGAGTTAGATCATTCGGTTCCTTTCAAAATGGTTGAGCTAAATGGTGCTGATCCGCGCGTCATGTTCGTGAATGGGCGCTGTCAGTTGACATTGGTCATCCCGTAGCTGCCTTGGCTTTTATCTTTTTTTTTATAATAGTAATTGTTTTGGATTGCTCTTCACCACCACTTTCTTCTACTCTATAGAGACTTTCCCTACGTTTTGGATGGAGCTTCAATTTTCTAACTAACTGACTCCTTGACAATTCAAAACCTAGATTTAATAAACTAAGATATTGTTAAAGAAGTTTTAAATTGCATGTATCCTACTAATATTATAAATGTGAAAGTTTGTGAGGATGGATGGATGGATGTTTGTTCCTCTTTCACGCAAAAACTACTTAACGGATTTTCATGAAACTGTACAGTAATATAGCTTATATATCGGAAAAACATATAGGCTACAATTTATAAAGATTTTGTGTAATTTGGCCATAATATTACGATAAGTATCAAGTAAGTTGGAAAAATATCTGCCCTCTGAAAGCTATCTTGGCGTGCGCTACCTATACCGTTGGAGTAACATGAAGGTAATGTATTGTGGGATTGTTTGTCTTAAAAAGTTCTAAAGATAAGTCCGCGACAGCATATATCTACCTTTTATGTGGAAGCCAAAATATCCCAAATTATGCGCCATTAATACATTCAAATACTTTTTTTACAATGCATATTCTTATCAAAATCTTTTTGCAATGTGCAGCTCTCCAAAACAGCCTAACAAAATATCTAAAGTTAACCCCTTCGAAGCCATGAAGAACAAGAAAAAACCACAAATAGAAACACAGCCAAAAATCTAAGAAAACCCAACAAGCCAACCTCTATTACAGTAATACCAACTGGAAGTCCCTGGACATCCAACAACAACAACAACTATATGGCAAGGAAAAACCGGAAACAACAAAAACCAAAACAGATTACAACACAAATAGATACAACAAATTAAAAACATTCTCCAAGACGGCTGGTCACCGAGGGGAATTACGACCAAAACCCTCCAACAGGAAAAGAAAACATACAAAAAAACCAAACCACTACAAATAAAAACAACAACATTTCAATTGCAACATTTAATGTACTAACCTTGAGGACTGATGAAAGCCTAGACGAACTTTTACTCGCCCTAGAAAATATTAAATGGCATATAATCGGCCTGGCCGAAGTACGTCGTCTCGGAGAAAAAATAGAAGATTATGGACAGTTTGTTTTATACTACAAAGGAGAAACAGCTGGACAATATGGCGTTAGCTTCTTGGTATCAAAGGACCTTAAAAACAACATCGACAAGTTTATAGGTATCTCTGACCGCATAGCTGTACTGAACTTATTGATCCCGCCAACCAACGAAAAATGGTCAATCATACAGATATACTCACCGACTGAAAACTCCAGCAAAAGTGAAATTGACTTCTTTAACAATAAATTAAATTCAACGTTAATAAACCTAACATATAAAAACATTATCCTAATGGGAGATTTCAATGCACAGATAGGCAGCAGGAGAAATGGAGAAGAATTAGTCTTAGGCCAGTACAGTTACGGGGAAAGAACGAGAAATGGAGAGAAACTTATCGAGCTCGCCCATGAACATCACCTAACCATCCTTAACACAAAGTTCAAAAACGTAGAAGTAAAAGGTGGACTTGGACATCATCACCAGAGGATCGATATAAGAACGAGATAGATTACATCCTCACTAACAGAAGCGAACTATTTTCGAACTGCGGTATAATTCAAAACCTAAACTTCAACAGCAACCATAGGATGCTCAGAGCGACATTCCAGACAAAGAAATCCAGATATACTAGACCATTCAAAGTTAAACCGAAACAAATTAACCTGGTAACGTCAAAAGAAGAACTGAAAGAAAAAACTACATAACTTCAGAGAAATCACAGAAGAGTTAGGTACACAACAAAAATTCAATAAACTAGAAAAGCTGCTCCAGGCAAAGAAACAGAATAAATCAACCAAATCACAAATTAGCGGAAAGTTGTCTGAAAAAACAATTAAACTACTACAAGACTTAATAAGTTGGAACGTTACAACAAAAACTAAAAGGAAACAAATTGCTAAGCTCAGTAAGGAAATTAAAACAAATATGAGAAAAGACCGCCGAACATTAAGAATGAAAACTTTTGAAAAACACATCGCTAGAACAGGCGTAGTTAAAAAAGCGATCAAAGAACTTACAGACAAAAAGGACTGGATACCGACTTTAAAAAAACAAAGCAGGAAATATCAAAACAAAAAGACCAGACATTATCTCTGTAGCTACAAAGTTCTACAAGGAGCTGTACTCGAAACACTATACAGAACAACCTACTGTAATGGTCAATATAGAAGCAGTACCTAAAATACTACAAAGAGAAGTAGAGAGAGCTCTATTGTCACAAAATAAAGATAGGGCCCCAGGGTCAGAAAATATCACTAACGAATTTCTTATACATGCCAAAGATATTATGATACCAATCCTAGCTTACCTCTTCAATGATGTAATGGAAACCGAATACATACCGGAACAATGGACCACCTCGACAATCATTATATTACATAAAAAGGGAGATAAAAACGATATTGGGAACTACAGACCGATAAGTCTCATGTCTAACATCTACAAAGTCTTTGCAAAAATAATATTAAACCGCATAACTCGAGTCCTGGACGAGAATCAGCCAAGGGAATAAGCAGGGTTTAGAAGTGGATTGTCAACAATTGACCACATCCATGTTGTTAGACAGGTTTTTGAGAAGTACAAAGAGTACTAGCTAACATTCTATTGCTGCTTCGTAGACTACTGTAAGGCATTTGACTTCCTGGACCACGAAAATATATGGCAGGCTCTAAAAAACCAAGGAGTAGAAGGTAAATACATAAGATTGATCCAAAACATTTACAAGAACAGCACTACCCGGGTGAAACTAGAGAAGGAAGGAGAAGTAATTCAGATTCAAAGAGGGGTTCGGCAGGGCGACCCGCATTCACCAAAACTCTTCTCGGCAGTCCTAGAGGACATCTTCAGAGAAATGCCGTGGGAAAAATTAGGCTTGAATATCAACGGCGAAAACTTAACCTATCTTCGATTCGCAGATGACCTAATTATATTCGCGACAAACCCAGTAGACGTACAAACAATGCTCAACGATCTAGATAAGGCAAGCCGTAAGGTAGGACTATCAATGAATACACTAAAAACAAAAATCATGTCTAACGCAGAAGAAGTACCCATTGTAGTCAACAGCAACGCTATTCAGTATACGAATGAGTATATCTATCTTGGCCAACTGATATCCACCGATGAACATATGACAAAAGAAATTGCAACTAGAATAGGGAAAGCTTGGAAGCGATACTGGTCCCTCAAAGACATAATGAAAAACATAGAAATGGCTATGCCCATAAAAGCCAAATTATTTAATACTTGCATACTGCCCATCCTTACATATGGATGCCAATCATGGGCGCTAACAAAGTCCAACTTAAAAAAACTAGAAGTCTGCCAAGTCGCCATGGAAAGGAGCATGCTGAACAAACGAAAAATTGACAAGATAAGAAACAGAACTATCAGAAAGAAAACCAAAATTGAAGATTTAACAGTCAAAGTGAAAAAACTAAAATGGAGATGGGCAGGTCATACCATAATGGGAAACGACAAGTGGCGTAGAGCTGTGACAGAGTGGTATCCAAGGGATGGGACCCGCCAAACAGGGAGACCGTTTAGAAGATGGGCAGACGAGATTAAGAAGGCAGTTGGCAATACAAATATATGGACAAGAACAGCAAAGGACCGGACAAGGTGGAGAGAGCTGGAGGAGGATTTTGTCAAAAGGCAAACAGACAGTGAAACTGAAATAGATTAATATAAACTAATACTTTGTAACTACTATTGTCTGAATAAAAGGCTATTTTATTATTTATTTATTTATTTTAAATATTTTTTTTAACATTTTGTCGCTTTTAATATTTAATTTAGATGAACTTTGTCTTTTACACTAAGTAATTTGGACAAATAGTAAAAAAATATCGCGATAAGATTGACTTGACCACTTACTTTAATTGATTGTCTACGTTGGAATGCGCTATATAATTGTATTTTTAGTTATTTTGGGTTTGTATTTCTAAGTGTTAAGTAAATAGATTCATTTTGGTGTTCATTAGATTATTACAATTTTGTTAGTTTAAGAATAACGGTTAGTTTTAGGTATAAGTTGTGTTCCACCAAATACTCAGTATGCTGTTGATCCAGATCCTGGGACTGTTCTGATGTCGCCACAGCCCGTTGAGCCACCGGATACTTCGCATGCCGTTGACGTCAAACTTGGGATTGTTCTGGAGTCTCAGCAGCCCGTTGAGATGCCAGATAATCATCGTGTTGTTGACTTCGAACTTAGGATTGTTCTGTCTCCGCAGCCCGTTGTGACACCAAATACTCACCATGCTGATGTCATCGATTTTGGAACTGTTCTGGTGTCTCCGCAGCCCGTTATGACACCAAACACTCAGCATGCTATTGCCGTCGATTTTGGGACTGCTCTTGTGTCTCTGCAGCCCGATGAGACACCAGATACTCAGAATGCTGTTGATCTCGATCTTGGAACTGTTCTGGTGTGTCCGCAGCCCGTTGAGTCACCAGATACTTTGACGTTGACGTCGAGCTTGAGATTGTTCTGGAGTCTCAGTAGCCCGTTAAGATTTCAGATACTCAGCGTGTTGTTGACGTCGATCTTGGCACTGTTGTGTCTCAGTAACTCTGGGAGCCACTTCACAGACCGCCTGCTCAAGCCTTCGCAGCTCGGCTTGTTGAGACGTCTCATTATGTCAAGCAATTTTCATAACTCGGGCTTTATTAGAGCTTTGTTTGTATTTTAGAATTACGCTTTCGCGGCATTATTGTAAGTAGGTACTATTTAAAAAATAAATAGCAAATCTTTAATCATTTTCAAACTAACAACTAAAACAATTCCAACAACTAATTAAGAGAAAAACTAAACTACGTATCTTCTTACTACTCATAACACAACTTATACCTAAAACTAACCGTTATTCTTAAACTAACAAAATTGTAATAATCTAATGAACACCAAAATGAATCTATTTACTTAACACTTACAAATACAAACCCAAAATAACTAAAAATACAATTATATAGCGCATTCCAACGTAGACAATCAATTAAAGTAAGTGGTCAAGTCAATCTACTTGGGCTTTGTTCTGAGGCAGACGCGAGACTTTACCAGCATCACAGCCATCAGAGTCTTGTATGACGCATTAGTCAGGAGTCATCTGGAACATAATGCTGTCATATGGGCTCCACATGAGGCTAAGTACACAGTGATGTTGGAGCGAGTCCAGAACAAATTCACGCGCCACCTGTACAGAAAACTTTATGGTGTATACCCATTTTACCCTTTGATGTACCCCCACTCTATTCGTACTGGGTATGGTGGGGTACAATCAACTCGGAGTGCGACGGGAGTTTGCACTAGTGTCGTACGTGGTAAAACTGCTCCGACGCATTGAACACAACCCGTGGGTGCTACAGCGGTTGCACTTGTACGTGCCCGACCGCTATGTGTGGAGGCGAAGACCCCCGCAACTACTGGTCGTACCTTCAGCCAGGACCAATTTGCTGGTCAAAACCCCTCTGACTCGAGCAATTCGCACCATCAACTTGATTCATGTAGAAATGGATATATTCACATGTCACTGGAGTGAACTCGCAAAAGGAATATTGTTTACCCTTTGCTACAAACAATGTTTGTTAGGATCTTGAATGTATTTTGTGTGTTTAATTTTGAGTGTGTGACTTGACTATCGCCTTAGGTTAAGACCTGTAAGGATAGTTTTAAGGAATTTAAATAAATAAATAAATAAATAAAAATCTTATCGCGATATTTTTTTACTATTTGTCCAAATTACTTAGTGTAAAAGACAAAGTTCATCTACATTAAATATTGAAAGCGACAAATGTAAAAAAAAATATTTAAAATAAATAAATAAATAATAAAATAGCCTTTTATTCAGACAATAGTAGTTACAAAGTATTAGTTTATATTAATCTATTTCAGTTTCACTGTCTGTTTGCCTTTTGGCAAAGGCCTCCTCCAGCTCTCTCCACCTTGTCCGGTCCTTTGCTGTTCTTGTCCATATATTTGTATTGCCTACTGCCTTCTTAATCTCGTCTGCCCATCTTCTAAACGGTCTCCCTGTTTGGCGGGTCCCATCCCTAGGATACCACTCTGTCACAGCTCTACTCCACTTGTCGTTTCCTATTATGGTATGACCTGCCCATCTCCATTTTAGTTTTTTCACTTTGACTGTTAAATCTTCAATTTTGGTTTTCTTTCTGATAGTTCTGTTTCTTATCTTGTCAATTTTTCGTTTGTTCAGCATGCTCCTTTCCATGGCGACTTGGCAGACGTCTAGTTTTTTTAAGTTGGACTTTGTTAGCGCCCATGATTGGCATCCATATGTAAAGATGGGCAGTATGCAAGTATTAAATAATTTGGCTTTTATGGGCATAGCCATTTCTATGTTTTTCATTATGTCTTTGAGGGACCAGTATCGCTTCCAAGCTTTCCCTATTCTAGTTGCATTTTTTTTTGCCGTATGCTCATCGGTGGATATCAGTTGGCCAAGATAGATATACTCATTCGTATACTGAATAGGGTTGCTGTTGACTACAATGGGTACTTCTTCTGCGTTAGACATGATTTTGGTTTTTAGTGTATTCATTGATAGTCCTACCTTACGGCTTGCCTTATCTAGATCATTGAGCATGGGGTTGGGGTTGGGGTCTGGGTTTGTCGCGAATATAATTAGGTCATCTGCGAATCGAAGATGGGTTAAGTTTTCGCCGTTGATATTCAAGCCTAATTTTTCCCACGGCATTTCTCTGAAGATGTCCTCTAGGACTGCCGAGAAGAGTTTTGGTGAAAGCGGGTCGCCCTGCCGAACCCCTCTTTGAATCTGAATTACTTCTCCTTCTTTCTCTAGTTTCACCCGGGTAGTGCTGTTCTTGTAAAGGTTTTGGATCAATCTTATGTATTTACCTTCTACTCCTTGGTTTTTTAGAGCCTGCCATATATTTTCGTGGTCCAGGAAGTCAAATGCCTTACAGTAGTCTACGAAGCAGCAATAGAATGTTAGCTAGTACTCTTTGTACTTCTCAAAAACCTGTCTAACAACATGGATGTGGTCAATTGTTGACAATCCACTTCTAAACCCTGCTTATTCCCTTGGCTGATTCTCGTCCAGGACTCGAGTTATGCGGTTTAATATTATTTTTGCAAAGACTTTGTAGATGTTAGACATGAGACTTATCGGTCTGTAGTTCCCAATATCGTTTTTATCTCCCTTTTTATGTAATATAATGATTGTCGAGGTGGTCCATTGTTCCGGTATGTATTCGGTTTCCATTACATCATTGAAGAGGTAAGCTAGGATTGGTATCATAATATCTTTGGCATGTATAAGAAATTCGTTAGTGATATTTTCTGACCCTGGGGCCCTATCTTTATTTTGTGACAATAGAGCTCTCTCTACTTCTCTTTGTAGTATTTTAGGTACTGCTTCTATATTGACCATTACAGTAGGTTGTTCTGTATAGTGTTTCGAGTACAGCTCCTTGTAGAACTTTGTAGCTACAGAGATAATGTCTGGTCTTTTTGTTTTGATATTTCCTGCTTTGTTTTTTAAAGTCGGTATCCAGTCCTTTTTGTCTGTAAGTTCTTTGATCGCTTTTTTAACTACGCCTGTTCTAGCGATGTGTTTTTCAAAAGTTTACATTCTTAATGTTCGGCGGTCTTTTCTCATATTTGTTTTAATTTCCTTACTGAGCTTAGCAATTTGTTTCCTTTTAGTTTTTGTTGTAACGTTCCAACTTATTAAGTCTTGTAGTAGTTTAATTGTTTTTTCAGACAACTTTCCGCTAGTTTGTGATTTGGTTGATTAATTCTGTTTCTTTGCCTGGAGCAGCTTTTCTAGTTTATTGAATTTTTGTTGTGTACCTAACTCTTCTGTGATTTCTCTGAAGTTATGTAGTTTTTTCTTTCAGTTCTTCTTTTGACGTTACCAGGTTAATTTTTTTCGGTTTAACTTTGAATGGTCTAGTATGTCTGGATTTCTTTGTCTGGAGTGTCGCTCTGAGCATCCTATGGTTGCTGTTGAAGTTTAGGTTTTGAATTACACCGCAGTTCGAAAATAGTTCGCTTCTGTTAGTGAGGATGTAATCTATCTCGTTCTTATATCTATCCCCTGGTGATGATGTCCAAGTCCACCTTTTACTTCTGCGTTTTTTGAACTTGGTGTTAAGGATGGTTAAGTGATGTTCATGGGCGAGCTCGATAAGCTTCTCTCCATTTCTCGTTCTTTCCCCGTAACTGTACTGGCCTAAGACTAATTCTTCTCCATTTCTCCTGCTGCCTATCTGTGCATTGAAATCTCCCATTACGATAATGTTTTTATATGTTAGGTTTATTAACGTTGAATTTAATTTATTGTTAAAGGAGTCAATTTCACTTTTGCTGGAGTTTTCAATCGGTGAGTATATCTGTATGATTGACCATTTTTCGTTGGTTGGCGGGATCAATAAGTTCAGTACAGCTATGCGGTCAGAGATACCTATAAACTTGTCGATGTTGTTTTTTGAGGTCCTTTGATACCAAGAAGGCAACGCCATATTGTCCAGCTGTTTCTCCTTTCTAGTATAAAACAAACTGTCCATAATCTTCTATTTTTTCTCCGAGACGACGTACTTCGGCCAGGCCGATTATATGCCATTTACAGTGGCGTGCGGTTCATACAGACACATAGACATTGCCTACCCTACAACTCAGATAAATATTTATTATCATGTTTTAATTTATTTTGATATCTAATATTATATCCACGAGTATTTACTATCAATAACAATAAATAAATAAGCAATAAATAAAAAAATCTTAAATCAGCTCCATCTGTCGCATTACGGTGGCAACACGAAGTCTCATCGATACGTTCGCGCCTTAGTTCGCGCATTTCGATCGCTTCGCGCTGCACTAGCGCCGCTAGGACCCTACGGGAAAGACACAAATATTTTGTGCCTAGATTTTTATATTTGTTTGGATGTGTGCCTCGTGACAGGCTCGTGTACAGTGGTGTGCTTTTTCTATTCGTACATGACACACAAAGTCACAAATCACGCACACAACGCAAACTGAAGACATTGCCTTTTTACATTTTAGATTTTACTACACGACGAAATACGACAATTGTAGACAAAAATATATGTGAATTCTGAGTAGCCATTTTTTTTTGTTTTGGTTTGTGTATAATGTTTTGTGATTGCATTTTTATAATTATGATTTTAACGTTGTTAGGTGCTAGTGTTTAAAATGGAATAACTTCACTGTGAAAGTTTGGTGGTGGTTGTGTACGTACAGACAATACTTAAAAAATGATTCCTTTTCAAAACTTTCTTTCGGCTTCGGTGGAAAAAGACTGATCGAGGATGGCCGCTAGATTTGCAATAAATACAAACTAACCCTGCGATTATGTCGTAAGAGGTTGGTAGGTACAGTTTTGTTTTATGTTATCAAAATAAAGTAGAAGATTCGTGCTTGAGATTTAGTTGTAGGACCGAACCCGAATAAAATGCCTACATTTTGTTTAGGTTTCGGTACAATTAAATGTAAATTAAATACATTATAAGTACATTACACATTAATATACACGTTAATATACATTATTAAGTAAATTAATTTACGGTTCGAGTAAATGATAGATAATCATCTCATCATCACATGAAAGGGAAAAAGGTAGGTACTTGTAATACTTACCTAATTCTAGTAAGTTGTGAACTTGAAATTATTTTATTGGTAAAAAACTTGAAATTATTATTGTTCTTTGTTTAGTATTTTTTGCAAAACGTTTTTCTTCTACAAATATTATTTTTAACCCTGTTTTGAGTTCCTATCGTAAAATCGATTAAAATCTGTTCGTATGGTGGTTGATCTATATTTTTCTGCTATTTTTTTCTTAGTTTTTTCTTTACCTACTCTTGCTAGGGGGCGGGAAACGCCGAAACGTTAGAGCTTATTATAATGTAGGTAGGTACAGTACATACTCTGTGACGCGAGCCTGACGCTTGAGTTTACAGCAATCGGTTGTTCTAAACAGAACAGCCGATTGCTGCAATAGTAGGCAAGGTGTTTACCTTGCCTACGCAAGGTAAACACCTTGCCTACTATTTTCAAACAATATAATCGCCTGAAACGAGGCATTACATCGATACAGACCTATTCATAATTTTCCTACAGCAGCAAAAAACAAATTGATGTCTATAAATTCAGTCAATCTAGGTTTGGTCATTTGAGGTGGCAAATCTTCGACAATACGATGAACCAAATCCAAATTGCAGTAGGTATTTTAGAAAGTTATCCATTCAATTTTTTCTGCCTACCCTGCCTAAAAACTCTGTGCACGCCTCTGGCCATTTAATATTTTCTAGGGCGAGTAAACGTTCGTCTAGGCTTTCATCAGTCCGCCGTGCCCTCGTCTCAGCAGTAGGCAGTGACCTGTCGCTGTCGGCCGTGGTCGAGTCGATGGTCGACAGCGCAGAGTCCTGGGACGCGGTGGTTTCCTTCTGCGAAAGTGTCATGTCGCAGAAGGAGGCTGCGGAAAGGGAGAGGGAAATCTCAACCTCCCACCCTGCCCGCAGCAGGCGCACCGGGCGTCGGCGAAGGGCGGACAACGCCCTCTTCCGGCCCCCCTAAATGGGTCCAGGGGCGGCAGACTCGGGGACGTCTGTCGCCCCCCACATACACCAGGACCCGAGGTGGCGGCGCGTAGTGTTCCACGCGCGCTCCTCTAAGACGTCCGGGGGGGAGTCTAACACCTCACTCCCCCCCCTGACCCGAGAAGTGGCCCGCTGAAAAAAAAATATTGGTCATAATTCCCCTCGGTGACAAGCCGTCTTGGAGAATGTTTTTTATTTGTTGTATCTATTTGTGCTGTAATCTGTTTTGGTTTTTGTTGTTTCCGGTTTTTCCTTGCCATATAGTTGTTGTTGTTGTTGGATGTCCAGGGACTTCCAGTTGGTATTACTGTAATAGAGGTTGGCTTGTTGGGTTTTCTTAGATTTTTGGCTGTGTTTCTATTTGTGGTTTTTTCTTGTTCTTCATGGCTTCGAAGGGGTGAACTTTAGATATTTTGTTAGGCTGTTTTGGAGAGCTGGGGCTCAGCGGCTTTGCAATTTCCACTTGCACATTGCAAAAAAAATTTGATACGAATTTGCTAAATACTCGAAAATATGCATTGTAAAAAAAGTATTTGAATGTATTAATGGCGCATAATTTGGGATATTTTGGCTTCCACATAAAAGGTAGATATATGCTGTCGCGGACTTATCTTTAGAACTTTTTAAGACAAACAATCCCACAATACATTACCTTCATGTAACTCCAACGGTATAGGCAGCGCACCCCAAGATAGCTCTCATAGGGCAGATATTTTTCCAACTTACTTGATACTTATCGTAATATTATGGCCAAATTACACAAAATCTTTATAAATTGTAGCCTATATGTTTTTCCGATATATATAAGCTATATTACTGTACAGTTTCATGAAAATCCGTTAAGTGGTTTTTGCGTGAAAGAGGAACAAACATCCATCCATCCATCCTCACAAACTTTTACATTTATAATATTAGTAGGATACATGCAACTTAAAACTTCTTTAACAATATCTTAGTTTATTAAATCTATGGTTTGAATTGTCAAGGAGTCAGTTAGTTAGTTAGAAAATTGAAGCTCCATCCAAAACGTAGGGAAAGTCTCTATAGAGTAGAAGAAAGTGGTGGTGAAGAGCAATCCAAAACATTTACTATTATAAAAAAAAAGATAAAAGCCAAGGCAGCTACGGGATGACCAATGTCAACTGACAGCGCCCATTCACGAACATGACGCGCGGATCAGCACCATTTAGCTCAACCATTTTGAAAGGAACCGAGTGATCTAATTTACACGCCACCATCAGCCTCCTTTGAGTAAGCATGACAATGCTCTCAACCGCCATGCTCATTTATCTCAAACAATATAATATCCTTATTTCTATTCTATTCTATCCTGATACTAAGCTGCAAATTACAAAAAACGTAAGAAAAAATGAATTTCGCGTGCTGCGATGGAGCATCCCCATTTATGTAAGTTTACGGTTTGCCTTGAATCTTTACTATCTGTACTGATGAGTATTTGGTGTCATTTGTGTATTGTGTAATTATAAATTTTAGAAATTTCATCAGCACTACATGGGTCCAATGTCAAAAGTTCAGCGAGATGTACAGCGAGTGTCCGGTCCGCGTAGAATGGGATACACTGGCACGTCTGCCTGTAGCATATTGCTAAGGTAGACACACGCGAGACCGGAAACTCAGGCACTGCTGCACGCACCGGAACGGACCCAAACACCTCCACACAATATCGGGTGATCCAAGCGAATCTGCAAAGAAAGAAACTGGCAACCCAAGAGCTCATGATAGTTGCTAGCGAGCGCAAGGTTGCATTCGCGCTGCTCCAGGAGCCATATGTGGGTGGGGTTAAAAGGATGCGAGACTACCGAGGAGCGAGAATATTCCAGTGCACGGATCAGGGAAACGGAACAGTAAAGGAAGCAATAGCAGTCTTTGACAACGATCTGGACGTAACTCAGTGCCCCAAACACACCACCAACAACATAACGGTGGTGAAGATACGAACCAGCGCCTGGGAAGTCGTAGTAGTCTCCTTCTACTTTGAACCAGACCAGCCCATGGAGCAGCTAAAGCAGATTCGCGAGGAAATAGGCCCCATGAATCTCATTGTGGGAGGCGATACTAACGCAAAGAGTACTTGGTAGGGCAGTGCTGTAGTAGACGCCAGAGGTGACGCAATGTCGAGTACCCTGGATGAAATGAACCAGCAGGTACTAAATGTCGGGAACACGCCAACCTTCGACACCATCAGAGGGAACCCGTCCTACACCAGCTTTGTTGACGTAACAGCTTGCTCAACAGACGTGCTGGACCTGGTGGAGGACTGGGGAGTCGACGGAAATATCACGAGCTTGGACCACAGCGGTATTGTATTCGAAATTAACTTAAAGAAATCTAATGGTATAAATATCAAAAGATCAACCAGAATATACAAAACGAAAAATGCTAATTGGACCCAGTTTCATGTGAAACTGGAACAATTAAAAACAGATAATAACATAAATATAACAGATATAAATACAATAAATAACAAAACAGATTTGGAAAATAATATGAATAAATACATAAACGTAATAACTAAAACCTGCGAAGGAACATTACCTAAAATAAAAACACATAACCAACTTACCTTACCGTGGAGGTCCAAAGAGCTCGCTGATATGAAGATGCAGGTCAACACGAGGAGGCGTCGCATCCGCTGCGCTGCACCGCGCCAAAGAAGGCACCCGGGGCAGACTGTCTCACAGTCAACATCTGTGCCCAGGTGATTGGCCGAGACCCGGAGGTGTTTCTTGCACTGGCCAACAAATGCCTGCAGCAGGGCCACTTTCGGGTGGCCTAGAAAGTAACCACTGTAATAATCCTTCGGAAGTCAGGCAAGGAAACGTACACCAACCCAAGGTTGTTGCCAAGGGGGGGTAGGGGGTAGGTAGGGGCAGCTGCCCCCCCCCCCCCTAGAGATTCCAAAAGCTGGCGAGTCCTGGCGACGCCCTTGCACCAACCCCAAGTCATACAGGCCCATCGGTCTTCTGCCCATCCTAATACTGGAAAAGATGGTGGTGGGCAGACTTAAGTGGCATCTGATCCCGCGGATGGATACTCGTTTATGATACAGCACATCAATAAAAAGCTAAGTCAAAAAAAGCTGATCACTGTTGTGTCACTTGATTTCAAGACATAGAGGAAGCCTTCGATAGCACATGGTGGCCGGCAATTAGCACCAGACTGGCCAAGGAAAGGTGCCCGGTTAACCTTCGGAGGCTGATGGACAGCTATCTGGCCGACCGACAGGTCCCGGTCAGGTACGCGGGTGAAGAGTGTGCAAGAAACACCACCAAGGGATGCGTTCAGGGGTCGAGACACAGCACTGGAGGTGCAAAGACAGGCAAATGTCGCTCATGAATATGTTCGGGAGTGGGGCATCAGAAACAAACTAAAATTCGCACCACATAAAACATACGCAATGGTCGTGACAAAGAAATTGAAGTACGATGTCCCACTCCTGAGCATGGGCGGGCTCGACATTTGCATGTCACCGCAAATCAAGTTACTGGGCCTTACCATCGACCACAAGCTGACCTTCAACACCCACGCTGCTAACGTATGCAAAAAAGCTATAAACATATACAAGCAGCTTTCAAGAGCAGCAAAGGTCAGCTGGGGTCTGCGCCCAGAGGTCATCCGCAGCGTCTACAACGCAATGGTGGAGCCGGTCATTACCTACGCGGCCAGTGCCTGGGCGCCAGCGACTAACAAAGTTGGAGTGCAAAAACTCCTAAATTCAGTGCAGCGAGGTTTCGCACAAAAGTTGTGCAGAGCCTACCGTACGGTCTCCCTAAACTCAGCGCTGATATTGGCCGGTATTCTTTCCCTCGACCTTGAGATCCGCGAGACCTTGAGATTCCTTGCCAGCGCTGGGGGATCGGGAGGTTGAGCGAATTATGGCCCCAGTTTCAGAGGCCCCGCATCCCGCCGAGCAATTGAGCTTACAGTTTGGCAGCCTGGTAGACGAGGACCAGTGTCCTCGTCTACCAGGCTGCCAAGCCGGCAAGCTCCGAACTCCAAAATCCGAACAGCGAAATTGCTGTTCGGATTTTCATGGACGGCAGTAAGATTGAGGGTAAGGTTGGAGCAGCGCTATTCTTTTGGAATGGCACCTCGGAAACCAAAACCCTCAAACTTAGTCTGTCGTCCTATTGCACCGTCTATCAGGCAGAGCTGCTGGCTATACGCTAAGCAGTGGTAGAAGTCCTCAAGCAAAAGGAGACCTCGTTTGCAGTGTTTAGTGACTCAAGGGCGGCCCTCCAGACCATCGTGAACCCAAATTCCCCTCACCCCCTAGCAGTGGAAAGTAGAGACACCATAAGACGCTGTAAACTCCAGAACAAGAGTGTCTCCTTGTTCTGGATTAAAGCTCACGCAGTACTGCAGGGGAACGAGAGGGCGGGCCAGCTCGCGAAGGAGGTTGCCCTTCGACCAACAACTCGAGCCGATTACGACCAGTGCCCCTGTCTCATTCGTCAAGCGTACTATCCGCTTAGGGACGCTTGACGAATGGAAGACGAGATATAGAATGGGCGAAACTGCATCGACGACCAAATTATTCTTCCCCGATGCGGTTGCGGCATACCGCGTGGTAAGGAATATTAAGCACTCAAACGTCACAACCCAACCCGACCTCGTACAGATCGTCGACCCGAACCTGCCCCGCAACGTGTGGATCCGAGGAAGAGTCGTCGCTACATATCCTGGTCCCGACAACATCGTGCGAACGGTGGACGTGCTGACAAAAGGAGGTATCCTGCGCCGGCCAGTGAGGAAGCTGGCAACGCCACCTATCGGGTCCAATTGTGAATCTAAACCATTCACAAATCCACTGGAACACACACAAAACATTTCATCAAAATCGGTCCAGCCGTTTAGGAGGAGTTCACTTTCATACACACGCACAGAAGATTTTTATATATAAGATTACCTGGTAGCATTATCAATATAAAATAAAATAGTGTCATAAAAAATCAATAGGCTACAAAATTTTAGTGACAGAAACGAATCGCTGCAAAACCGACTTCACGCAGTCTTGTCTGCCCTACCCCTAGAGTGTAATTTAAGCCCGCGTAGGCGCGGAGGGGTGGGGCGGCCCGCGAGCTGAGGAGCAGGCGGTTTGAAGGCTCGCCGCCGCGGCTGAGGCTGGCCGGCGGAGCCGACCAGCAAGCCGAAGCTGCGGTGGTGAGCATTTAAACCGTCTGCAACGATAAGCTCGCGTGGGGCCGCTCAGACCCCGCAGCGCCGGAGCCGTGACAGAAACAATGCTTGTGCATGTTGCATGCCTGCTTGCATGTCTGCTAGCATGTTTCATGCTTGTTTGCACGCTGCATGCTTGCTTGCATGCTGCATGCTTGCTTGCATGCTGCATGCAAGTAAGCAGATAGCAGAATGAAGCAGATATGAAATAGTGTGCACAAACTTTCTAGGCGATTGATGAAATGAAAATATGGTAATTAAAACAGTGGTATAATGAATGTTTGGAATCATAATACTTCGAACAAATGTTATTCGGCTAAGTCTAACTTCGGTAAAAAGTTTATCGACCAAATGAAACGTCGGAATAACGAAAAAAATCGAATTGATAATAGGTCAACTGATACAGTGACAGACGTGACTTCGATGAAGTAAAAAAAAACGAAACGATAATAGTTGATTGTTGAAAAGTTTTGGGTGAAATGAAATTCGGTCAAATATTTTTCGACCTTACGATAGATATACACTGATAGGAATGTACATAAGCATTGCTAACTGTGCGGGACAGTAAAAAATATAGTTTATAGGTGAATTATTATATAGTCTATAGTGTTATAGTGATACATAGGTAATGATAGGAATGTATATAAACATTAACAACGCTCAATTAATAGTTTAGAGTTCGATAGTTTTTTAGCATTTTGTTTTGTGTACATAATAGACTTAACGTTAGAGTATATAAGTTTATTATGTAATGTTTACTGATAGTTCTATATTTTTCTCTTGTAAATCTCGGTACATAGAATACGATTACATATAGTTTTACATATGTTTATATAGAAATAATTAGAGATTAACGCAAATATTGTCACGCGGTCCTCGTTACAGTCAAGTTTCGCGATACTATAGATAATGTGTAAGTATTAATAATTCCCGCTAATTTGTTTTAATTTGATTGGATTTTAGTTTTTCCCGCGTTTTTGAAATACTGTAATTGAATTTGATTGGTGAATTACTTGAAAAAATTATGTATAAATTCAGAAACATTTCGCAACCCCGCCAAGAGTCAGGCAGTGCTGTTTTCTAAACCGCGCTTCAATCCCTCCCTTCCCAGTCCGATAACCATGTTCGGCGAGCCTATCCCTTGGGAGAAGCAAGCCAAATACCTAGGAGTGATCCTCGACAGTCACCTAACCTTCGGTGAGCACATAAAGCAGGCGCGTTCGCGTGCCGCTTTCGCTCAAGGTAGACTTCACTCTATGTTGAATGCACGCAGCAAATTGTCACTCAAGTGCAAATTGCGTACCTACACCGCGTGCATTCGTCCCATCATGACCTATGCCTGTTCTATATTCGCACACACAAAGGCATACCGTCTCCATAGGATGCAGACCCTACTAAACCGTTTCTTGCGAAAAATTACGGGCGCCCCGTTCTACGTTCGCAACGAGAACCATCATCTCGATCTTAAACTCCCGACCATCCGTCAGTTCATGAAGCGCGCTTGCAATCGCTTCTTCGATCAAGCGGAGAAACACCGCAACCCGCTCGTCGTAGCGGCCGCTCGATACACCCCGTCCCGTATTAGCAGGAATGGTCGTCCACGTCATACCCTATCCGATCCAGATGACGCTATAACCCCCCTCCAAGAAAGAAATAGGGCCACTAGCACATTAGTCAAACACAGACACAGAGTACCGTCATTCCGACCTCGCCGCCGAGGTCCTTCGCGACGACCCCGTAACGCCCCAACGCGCCAACCCGCGTCGCTGAGCCTTTAGTTTTAAAACTAGCCCCCTATTAGTTCAATGTTAACATTCGACAGCAAGCTATCTAGAGGGAAACTCTTCTCCTAATAAATCGAAGAAAGAAGCTCATCAGTGTTTTACTCCTTAACCAACCCAGCAGTATAGTGTACATACCCTGTACACTTACATCAACATTATTATACTATCAACAAAGTCTTTGACCATCAAGCTAGTTTGCCCAAAAGGTTTAAGTAAAAGTACCTATACTGTATATAGTATAGAACACCCAATAAACCGAACTTTAAAAATGGCACACTAAGACACAACGTAAATAACGTATTATTGAGCCTCAGCCAATGGCGTGTCAGTGATTGACCATTGGAAAGTCATAATGACGCTATTATATTAGTAGTTTACCAAACTTGTCAAAATCAACAATTATGAAATCAATGATAGGCCATTCTGACACTATTGTAATAGCAGACTTGAGGCCCTGGTGACTTTCATGACAGCTTCGTTCTGTTCCTCTCTGGGTGCGGTCGTGGGCAAGTCTCCGGCCAGTCTTTCTGCGCCACTGCGTGATGCATGGTCAGGGCTACATGCTCCTACGGTCCTGGGGGATAGCTAATTAAATAGTTTAAAATTTTTTACTTTCTTTATATAGAGCTGATTTTGTAAGGCGAATATGTCGCTCTGTATTAACATGCATTACAAACACACGTAACTAGTGTGAGCCTTTTAAAACTTTGGTTTTGTAGTGATTCTTA
This sequence comes from Charanyca ferruginea, assembly GCA_947361185.1. Classification (NCBI taxonomy): domain Eukaryota; kingdom Metazoa; phylum Arthropoda; class Insecta; order Lepidoptera; family Noctuidae; genus Charanyca; species Charanyca ferruginea. The sequence goes on along the minus strand of OX376077.1, from coordinate 12,462,768 downwards.
TACCTAAAGCGTTCCGTATTTTTGATTTTGTAATGCAAACGCGTTTTATCGTAATAAGGGTTTTGACTGAAACCAGTCAAAAGTAGTTTTGACTTAGGCTAGGGCGCAAGGCGTTAGGCGAAATCCAAAGCCCAGTTATTTCTAGTGATTAGGTACTTATAAAACTCATTTGTGAAACAAAATCAAACAACCATCCAATGCAAGTCTACGGTTGCTATTTATTTATTTCAATTGTTTTTTCCTTTTCTTGTTTGTTATAATTGCTTTTGTTTCAAAACAAAATAAAATCTTATGGTTAGAGTTGTCACCTCACTCGATAGATGGCGTTGGCGTCGAATTAGATCTCGCTATGGTTTCGTTACCGCGCCACACATATATGGGACGGAGCTCCTATTGACGATGACACTAGGCGCTTGGTTCCGGAGATGGAGAATCACAGTCAACCCCGCTAAGAGTCAGGCAGTGCTGTTTTCCAAACCGCGCATCAACCCCTCCCTTCCCAGTCCGATATCCATGTTCGGCGAGCCTATCCCTTGGGAGAAGCAAGCCAAATACCTAGGAGTCATTCTCGACCGCCACCTAACCTTCGCGGAGCACATAAAGCAGGCGCGTTCGCGCGCCGCTTTCGCTCAAGGTAGACTCCACTGTATGTTGAATGCACGTAGCAAATTGTCACTCAAGTGCAAATTGCGTACCTACACAGCGTGCATTCGTCCCATCATGACCTACGCCTGTGCTGTATTCGCACACGTAAAGGCATACCGTCTCCACAGAATGCAAACCTTACAAAACCGTTTCTTGCGAAAAATAACGGGCGCCCCGTTCTATGTTCGCAACGAGAACCTTCATCTCGATCTCAAACTCCCGACCATCCGTCAGTTCATGAAGCGCGCTTGCAAGCGCTTCTTCGATCAAGCGGAGAAACACCGCAACCCGCTCGTCGTAGCGGCCGCCCGATATACCCCTTCCCGTATTAGCAGGACCCGTCGTCCACGTCATACCCTGTCCGATCCAGATGACGCTATTACCCTCCTTCAGGAAAGAAATAGGGCCACTAGCACATTAGTCAAACACAGACACAAAATACCGTCATTCCGACCTCGCCGCCGAGGTCCCTCGCGACGACCCCGTAAAGCCCCCCCCCCCCGACCCTTGCTAGCGCCAGCCCGCGTCGCTGAGCCCTTAGCTTTAAAATAGCCCCTAATTAATGGAGACCCGATCCAGCCTGTCCCCTTGCTGCCCTCTCTCAGTGGCGACCTAAGCCGAGGCTCGTACCCCGCAGGGGGTGCCCTTAGCGTAGTCACTTAGTTTATAAGTTTTTGCCCTGGCTGGAGGCCCTAAAAGTCACTTTTAAGGCACCACAGGATTGTCCGGTTAAGCAGTAACCAACCCTCAGGTTGAACTGCGAGAAAAAAAAAAAAAAAAAAAAAAAAAAAAAAAAAAATTGACGATGACCCTGTCCGATCCAGATGACGCTATTACCCTCCTTCAAGAAAGAAATAGGGCCACTAGCACATTAGTCAAACACAGACACAAATTACCGTCATTCCGACCTCGCCGCCGAGGTCCCTCGCGACGACCCCGTAACGCCCCCCCCCCGACCCTTGCTAGCGCCAGCCCGCGTCGCTGTGCCCTTAGCTTTAAAATAGCCCCTAATTAATGGAGACCCGATCCAGCCTGTCCCTTTGCTGCCCTCTCTCAGTGGCGACCTAAGCCGAGGCTCGTACCCCACAGGGGGTGCCCTTAGCGTAGTCACTTAGTTTATAAGTTTTTGCCCTGGCTGGAGGCCCTAAAAGTCACTTTTAAGGCACCACAGGATTGTCCGGTTAAGCAGTAACCAACCCTCAGGTTGAACTGCGAGATGCCATTCAGAACAAAAAAAAAAAAAAAAAAAAATTGACGATGATCAAAACCGTTTCTTGCGAAGAATCACAGGAGCCCCTTTTTACCTTCGCAACGAGAACCTCCATCTCGATCTAAAAATACCTACCATCCAGCAGTTCATGAAACGCTCCGCCAAGCGCTTCTTCGACACTGCTGAGAAGCACTCTAACCCGTTAATCGTATCGGCCGCCCGGTACACTCCCTCCCGTATTAGTAAGACTCGACGACCGAGACATACTCTGACCGACCCTGACGATGCTATTACTCTCCTCCAGGAGAGCAATAAGGCCACCAGTACAGTTAAGAAACACAGACACAGACCGCCGTCATTCCGTCCTCGCCGCCGAGGCCCGCCGCGACGACCCCGTACGTCCCCTCCCCGACCCTTGCTCGTGCCAGCCCGCGCCGCTGAGCCTGTAGTTTTAAATTCGTCCCTAAATAATGGAAATCCGATCCAGCCTGTCCCTTTGCTGTCCTCTCCCAGCGACGCCCTAAGCCGAGGCTCGTACCCCACAGGGGGTGCCCTTAGCGTGTAGTCGCTTAGTTTGTAAGCTTTTATGCCCTGGCTGGAAGCCCTAAAAATAATAATTTTTAAGGCACCACAGGAAAGTCCGGTTAAGCAGCCGACAACCTCCTAGGTTGACCTGCGAGATGCCAATCCGAAAAAAAAAAAAAAAAAAAAAAAAATTGACGATGATGTGAATTTACTGAGTCTAAATAATACTTTAGATTATTAAATTTTTGAATTGATCGATCTTCTTTAAGTCGATCTTGTTTGTATGACTTTAGTGTTGGGTAACTCAACTAACTCATCAATTTCATGTGAGGATGAGGGAGTAGTACCTCATTTTACCTCGTGAGGTCCTCATGAGGTACCCTTCATTTGAGGTGAGGAATTGAACGACGGCGTATTCACCTCACAAGGCCAACCGAGGGAGCGAGCGAGGCGCGATGATGCCCTATAAGGAAAGGTGTGTCCAAACACAAATTCTGCATCCTCTGTTGATAAAGTGGTCGCACCCAATATTGTTTTTTTTTTAATAGGCTTTCTTCTGTTTATTCTTCTACGCAATTATAGAATAATATATATAATATAATATAATTTATAATCGACGACACGGTTGGCTCAGTGGCTGAGCGATCGACTGCTGCGCAGCGTGTTGCGGGTTCGATTCCTGCCCAGGGTAAACATTTGTGTGATGAGCACTTGTGTTTGCCTTGTGTTTGGGTGTTGTTTATCTATATATGTATGCATTTACAACAAAAACAAAAATGGATTTGTGTATGTATATCAGCTGTCTGACACCCATAGTACAGGGTCTCCCTAGTATGGGGTCAGATGGCCGTGTGTGAAAATGTCCCCACATATTATAATAATAATTATTATTATAGTAGAGCTACACACGCGGCCGCTTTCATTGTGGTTTGAACGCGATTCGAGCGCGGCGTGTCTCGGATATGCAGCGTATTATTGACGCAAACATTTCTGGGTTTGTCCTAACTAGACGCACGGTAGATTTGTGTCTTGGGAAAAAACCGCACGTAGCAGCGTTGTTTGCGCGCTGTGTTTGGACACATCTTAATTTTGACATAATTCATAATCATAATAATAATAATCATAATCATTTATTCATTAACAATAAATTGTATCTGAATTAACAAACATATTGAATAAACAACATGCAAATACATAAAAATTTACATAACATTTAATTAACTTTAAAGGTCACTAATTGTATATAAACACTTGCTTAATAGAAATCTTCTCAGCTGTTTTTTAAAGGATCTGGAGTTTAAAGCACTTTTTAAATCTAAAGGCAATTTGTTAAATAATATAACCGATTGGTATCTGGGACAGTGCTTCACAATATTTAAGTTAGGCTGTATTTTATAAAGTTTAATATCTTGCCTACGCGTGCCTTCTCTAATCTCTCGTTCTTCCGCCGTCTCATATTCGTGTATATGTATATTTGGCCATATTGGTTAGAAGCACAAATACATAAATACTCGGTACTGTAAGTATGTCTAATTTAGTAAAGTATTCACGGCAACTCTCTCTTTGCGAAACATGAACTAAAGTGCGAATTGCACGTTTTTGTAAAACGAATGCTCTTTTGATGTTGTAAGCATAACTATTTCCCCAAAACATTATACTATATCTAATTTTTGATTCTACCAATGCAAAATATACCATTCTTAATTGTTCAATACTAATTTCTGTTCTTAGAGCTCTCAACACGTAACATGCGGAAGATATTGACTTGTTAATCGCATCTAGTTCAATTTTCCAATTTAGTTGATCGTCTATGTGGATTCCTAAAAAGGTAACTTCTTTACCGAGAAGAATTTTTTCATTGTTTAAAACAACATCTAAGTTGTCCTTATTTCGGGCTGTAGTTCTAAATAATAGTACTTTAGTCTTTGCAGTATTGATTAACAAATTGTTTCTAGTGAACCACACGTGAAATGCTTGTAATGCGTCATTTACCTTTTGTGTTAATTCAGTCATGTCTTTAGCCGCTATTGTAGCATTAGTGTCATCTGCAAAAACTACTATATCAATGTCAGGTAAAATAGTATTCATATAATCAATCATGTCATTAATAAATAATATAAATAAAATTGGTCCTAATATAGATCCTTGTGGAACACCTGTAGTCATGTTTACTGTCCGTGATTTGTAAGCTTTTTTATAGCCATTTTGTATTTTGTCAATTTCTACGTACATTTTTCTGTTTTTAAGATATGATGAGAAATTATATACCGACAAAACGAAATGTTGCAAGAACACACTCATACTTGACTACACAACTGACATTTTTATTTAGTTGTATTATTTAACACGAGTGATACATTGTCAATGAACATTGACCTGTGCCTTTGCGACTTTATATTTTGGTTGGTTTGATTACTGACCGAGAAAAGAGTGAAAGACACATGACTCATTCATTTAACGCCAGATTTCCTGATGTTATGTTAGTTTTTGTTGGTGGAACATAAATACAATTAACATCGATGTTAGTTGTAACGTCTGATTTGCTAATGTCCGATGATGAAAAGTTCCGTGAAATTGGCCCTAAACGATACAAATACAATTTTTAAGTCGTTTCGTTTCGCTCACTCCCTCACTGCTCATTCAACTGATTCAACTCAATACTCACTGACTCACTTGCGAGTTGCGAATGTAATTTATTTGAGGATGTGAACGAGTGAGGTGGTTCAATGTTGAAATTTGAGTAACTCTTTCAATTTGCGATCACGAGTACCTCAAATGAGGCACCTCATGAGTGAGGGACTCATCACTATACGTAAGAATAGACATACTGACAGCAAGAATAGACAAGTCAGTACAGTTTGTCTATTCTTCCTGTCAGTATGTCTATTCTTCCGTAGATATAGCGTGGTCAAGCTACGCGTGCAGCAGTGTAATTGTGTAAGTCTTGACGTCTTGTAAGACGTGTAAATTACTAAGTTAGACTAGTACTTACTAAGTTAGTGTAGTTCTTACTTCGGTCTCTCTTCGCCTTCGGTTAGGGTTTAAGGGTTAGTTATTATATTAAAAGCATTTGTACAAATACTCGCTTGATTTCAGATTTGGATATTACAAAATGGACCCTATGAGGCTAAGATTATTGAAATAAAGTCCATGCAGTAGTATCAAAATAAGGCGAATGTTTGGACAAACACACCTTGTGAAGTGACGGCATCATGCAAGAGGCTCATTGACAACGACTCCCTGGTAATAGAACCAAGCGCTTTGATTCCACATTTATTGTGCGAACTGCCAGACTGTGGAAATCAATGCCCGCCTATCTGTTCCCCGATAAGTATAATCTGGGTATCTTCAAGGTAAGAATGAACCGCCCGCGTCATCACTTAAGATCAGGTGAGTTGTGGTCAAACGCAAGTCTAGAACATAAAAAAAGCGGCCATGTGCGAGTCGGACTCGCCCATGAAGGGTTCCGTAGCAGCAAATAACATAACATAAAAGTTCTTATAGTTCGTAGTGTATTTTTTTAAATTGCGATTTACGATTTATGACGTAGGTATTAAAAAAAAACTAGTTACTAAATCTCGTTCAAACCAATTTTTGGTGGAAGTTTACATGGCATCATATTTTTTTTTAGTTTTATCATTCTCCTATTTTAGAAGTTACACGGGGACATACACACACACACATTGTACCTATTTGGAAGTGTCTCTCGCACAAAGTATTCAGTTTAGAAAAAATAATATTAGAAACCTTAATATCATTTTTGAAGACCTATCCATAGATACCCCCACGGAATAATAAAAACTTGTTTATATATTATTCCGTGGATACCCCACACGTATGGGTTTGGTGAAAAACAATTTTTGAGTTTCAGTTCTAAGTATGGGGAACAAAATTTATTGTTTTCTTTTTCTATTTTTGTATGAAAATCATAATGCGGTTCACAGAATTAATCTACTTACCAAGTTTCAACAGTATAGTTCTTATAGTTTCGGAAAAAAGTGGCTGTGACATACGGACGGACAAAGTCAAAGCATTTATTTCAATTAAACCATTTACAGGCACTTTTGAATGTCAAAGAGACAGTTAGTTAGTCAGAAAAATGAAGCTAGTTGCTCGTTCCAAAACGTAGCGTAAGTCTCTATCGAGAAGAACGAGCAAGAAACTCCACGGACACTCTTTTAAATCAAGTTTTTATAAAATTCTGACGACTGTGACACAGTTTATACTAGTATAGTCGTCAGCGTAATATCTTATGAATATGTATTCATTACCATGATTTTGTACATAGACTAAGAGAAATTTGTAATTTTAGAGTGCTAAATAAACTATTATTATTATTACATTATTCACGTTGCTTTTATATGTGAAAACGATGCAGGTAAAGACCAATACAATGCATTACAAAAAAAAGAATCAAGATTAAAAAAAGAAAAAAAAGCCACGGCAGTTAAGAGTTGACCAATCTCTACTGACAACGCCCGTTCACGAACATGACGCGTGGATCAGCACCATTCAGCTCAACCATTTTGAAGGGAGCCGCATGATCCAACACACGCGCCACCATCAGCGAGATAATTGAGTGACAGACAGACAGACATGACGAATCCATAAGGGTTCCGTTTTTTTGCCATTTGGCTACGGAACCCTAAAAACATGTGACCAAAAGATGCGAGGATGCGTTCTTTATTTTAATGAAATGTGTACGAAATGACAGGGAAACGAATGAAAAGAATTCTTTGGCGACAGTTCCACTAGATTATTCATTACATTATTTATTGTTTATTCTTATTCTTAATAAAAGAAATTGAGGCAATGATATTGTTTGAGGTAATTCCTATTTAGTTTTTCCGACGTCAGATAAGTCAAATATGAAACTAAATATTTTGTTGTGTATTTTTGTGTGTTTGAAGGATAGATAACTGATTAATATAACCGCTCACACCGCCAAGCAGCGCGTCTAACGTCCAGCCGCGCGGAGTCCGCGCGACCGCGTGAGCGCCGCGGATGCGCCTCAACTTAAACCTTATTGTTTAGCAAACTACTGCAGTTACATCAAAGTAAAAAATACGTGTGTATAGCAGAAACTGTATAGAATCGACATAAGAGAAAATTTAATTACAGCAACCAGTTAAAGTACTCAAAAAAAAAGTCAAACTTGAGAATATGTGTTGATTATCAGTAAAATATTTGTTCTTACTAAGTTTTTACCTATAATTTTGTACTTTGTGTCTATAAAACCTAAATAAAATTCAACTAGACTACATAAGCTTTTTTTTGATACCCCCAAGTCATTTTTTGGAATGTTCTGAGTACCACAACAAACCAAAACTAACAACTCATACCCACCTCAATTTGATGGCTAGTGAAATTACGGCAAGATGGCCGCCCGTAGGGCTCTCACACATGAGATGATGGCACATGATTTATTTTGTTATGAATAATTTATTTTGTGTTTTTAGGTGAAATGACAGAATAATTTATTTTGTGTATTTTTTTTTATTTACTTATAAATTTATAAGTAAATAAAAAAAAATTGTGGCATTTCAACTAAAAGCACAAAATAAATTATTCTTAAATATACATTATATAATATAATATATAATATTATATATATACATTTCTAAATAATAAAAATAAAACATTTAAAAATATCTTTATTATAATATTTATTTGATATATTACATTTTTTAGTAGACCGAATTGTGAATCTAAACTTTACTAGTTTCGAATCCACTGGAACACACACAAAAATTTCATCAAAATCGGTCCAGCCGTTTAGGAGGAGTTCAGTGACATACACACGTACAGAAGAATTATATCCCCCAGGGCTCCATACTATCCCCTCTTATTTTAATGCTGTTTACCAGTGACATCTCCAACAGTAAGAAGGCCCAGTTGGCTCTTCATCAGTTAAAGACTAGTAGGCCCGGCTGACATTGTTATGCACTGAAAATAAAAATAAAAACCAACTGTAACAAGCAAGTTCATAAAGTTCATGCTGTATTTGCAAATTAAACTTATTCGTGGGAGTACGTAATGTAGGCTAACATAGTGAATTTGACACAGCAAAACCATCAAAGAATCATCCAACCATAGAATGGTATAGCCATTCTCAAATCCACTGAAACACACACAAAAGCTAATAATTAAAATCATGAACAAAACTCTCCAAGTTAGCAAAGTTCCAGCAAATACGTTTCTTATTACCATACAATACAACTAGATTGGGATTCAAATTCCGCCCGGGGTAAAGCTTTGTGTGATGAGCACTTGTGTTTCCATTGTGTCTGGTCTGACACCCATAGTACAGGATCTTCGTAGCATGTGAAATGTCTCCACATATTATTATTATACGTACTTACTGATTTCGATCACATGCAGCAGCTCCTCATCCTCCGGAGAAGCAGTAGACGTAGCCGTGCCCTCTAGTTCATCAACTGTAACAAACAAGTTTTGTAAAGCTCAGTATCGGGTTGTATTCGCATATAAAACTTAAAGAATATTAATTATACATTCATACATAATTATGATTCATAAACTTGGTAGACGAACTGACAGACTTGACTTACAGTTTGGACTTCAGAGAATAGCAAAGTGAAATTACATCAAGTAGATTGTAGTGATTAGACAATACAGAAAAAAACTTAAACCAAAATTTACCTTGTTGGCCGTTTCCTCGGAGGAGCATCCACTCCCGGAGGATGAACTCTTGCCGGACGCTAGCTGGCAGCGCATTCACTCTGCGCTGCGTCAGCTGCCTCTCTGCTCTTGCTTGAGACGGAGGGTCTTCCAGAATGGCACTGGCAAAACATATAAAACATTGTAGATATATCTTTAAAAATATACAGCATACAATACCTTGTTATTAAAAGATACGTACGCCTGTGCACCTGCACCTCGGCCTCGTCCTTTCCTACACCCTCTTTATCTCCCACGTCTGTCCCTGACATGCCCTGGCATCTGCCCTTAATTTTCTTGACTTGTGGTTCTACAAAAATAGATACATTCACTTTTATTGCAGGTTCCAAATCTAAAATATGAATATCAATCACACTCATGCTTTTACGTTTGTACGAGCCCTTCTTGCGAGTCTTACCACTGGTGTTTCGGCTTCCAGGAAAGCCCCTACTGACGACCTGTGGAACGTAATTAATATCACATCGAATCTAACCTCATTTCGTTATATTTTTACTGTCTAGGTGTGTGTAAATACTAATAATGAACTAATTTCCATATTACGGGCATTTAATTAGAAGTTTATTTAGTAAATCATACAATAATAATTCGAAAATGCCCTCACTCAACACGGCGTCCTGACCAAGTTTTGCATTTCGAGATTTTCGTTTTCAACAGACTTTGAACCAATTACATTTTTAGATATTCGTAATGCTTGAATCTTGAGGATTTTTTTGATATGATACACAAATACCATGAGTTATTAATAAAATTGTACTTACATTGTGAATCCAGACCACGCCACCGTTTCGAAAAATTTCACTTTGACATTTTAGCATCACGTTCAAAATTTATTTTGTCCATGGTTTTTAACTTTGGAAACATTAAGGGACCCCGAGACAGACGCGGAATGAAATACAGCGCGACCACAGATATTTTTTGGAAGCGTTCGTGGTGTTGCCGCTTTATAAAAGCGATTTAGGGCCAAAAAGTCGACGTAGCTTTTTAAGTTGCGGGAACGTACCGCCAGGAGAAATTATTGGGCGTATTTTCTATACGCGAACGTCACAGCGGATAATGCTGAATATAAATGCTGTGTATAAAACTCAAATGATGTGTGTTTCTAGCGACATATTCGCCCTACAAAAACAGCTCTATATAAAGAAAGTAAAAACTGTTAAACTATTTAATTTACTATCCCCCAGGACCGTGAGCATGTTGCCCTGACCAAGCATCACTGAGTGGCGCAGAAGGGCTGGCCGGAGACTTGCCCGCGACCGCACCCAGGGAGGAACAGAACGAAGCTGTCATGAAAGTCACCAGGACTGAGTCTAGAGGTTAGACTGTTATAATAGTTCAGAGGTACAGGGTGGAAAGTCCTTTATCCTCTATTGAAAGGGAAGGATCCTCCGACCAGGGGGCCAAGTCTGCTACTTTTATAATTTCGTCATTCCAACACGATCCCATTGTCATTTTGCAAAAAGTTCGTAATCTGCTAAATCCATAATGGTCGATCATTGGTCGGTCAATGGTCTCGTAATAGAATTGTGTTATAATGACATTGTCAACAAATTTGAACATTTATTCATGCCAGATTTCATTTATTTATATTGTTACATATTATTTATAAGTGTTATAAGCAATCTGAAGTAGTAAGAAGTTCGTAAACTAAGTCAGTCATTAATTTGTCATTATGTACGAGATTACCATTCTATATCATTTCTCTCAATGGGGTGTCATTGGTTGACCATTGGAAAGTCATAATGACGCCATTATATTAGTAGATTACCAAACTTGTCAAAATCAACAATTATGAAATCAATGATAGACCATTCTGACACTATTGTAATAGCAGACTTGAGGCCCTGATGAATGGAATTTACAACCGACTTAAAAAAAAAAGGAGGTTTTCAATTCGACAAGGACTTATATTTTTTTTTGTGTTTGATCACTCATAACTTTTTTTAGTGTAGTTAGATTTCGATGATGATGATTTTATTATTTCATAGTGTATACCTCAAAGTTAGTCCCATATAAATTTCAAGAATTTATTCCACCCGTATGGGTGAAAAATTAAGGGACGACTGTTTTTTTTGGTGTCACCGTTTCGTAATTAATTTGTATGATTAGAAATTGGCACTAAAAAGCGAATAAAAACTTTAAAAAAAAAGATAACCGCCTTCAAGTACTAAAAAGAAAAAAATAACATTAAATTCGCAAGTCGGTGGCAATACAAAACAACAAACCAAACCAAAGCAACTTGCGAAATTAAAAATATTTTTTACTTTTTGGTTTCAAAAAGTGGTCGTCTTTTTTGTAAAAAAAAATGTATTCTGCTAATATTGCGGAGGAATTTGAAACCACATTGTAGTGCGATAGATGCCACAAGAGTTTATTTCGATCTAAAACACGATCTCCTTGATAGACATCGTCTGTAGTTGTGTGAACTAACATGCTATCATCTCCAAACAGCTATTGCAATAATGTTGTAGTTGTATAAGGATACCTTGCTCTTACTTTAGATGATCCACAAATCCACACTTTGCCAAGCTAAGGGCAGTCCACTAGGCGCCCGCTCCCTCTCATAGCGAAAACGCCTGAGTCTTAGGTTCGTCATGAGCTGGTTGTGGTGTGTTGTAACCATAAAATATACAGAAATAGGGGATGTGGTCTCTTGTTTTCTCTTCATGCTGGTACCAGATACTAATGAATGAAATTTCCAGTCACCTTATAAACAACAAACATGAGACGAAATGATACCGATTTTGAGATCTCTTCTGTTCAACAAACTCTACTCCCAAGGTTGTGGCTTAAGTACTCGTCAACAAAGCCGAGTGCTGGGCGCCCGCCAGGCCAACCCTCGCGAGTGGCCGTGGATGGCTTCCATCACCCCTGAGGGCTTCGAACAGTACTGCGGAGGAGTGCTCATCACTGACAGACATGTCATGACTGCTGCTCACTGCACTAGGAGGTAACATCAACACTAATTCTTAGCAACTGGTATTTCTTACACAAGTTCGATAGACTAAGATGATACCAGCTGCTGCTGTTATTGTTATAAGCTAAGTATTGAAACATGTAGTCTTCCACGAGATAATAAATGTAAAAGTGATTCCTCTTAATATTCGAAAACCGAAGTTGCTTCGTCATCGATTTAAACTCAGGGAATATTTGTATTAGGGCCTTAAGGCATCATTGTTCTTCAAAAATAGGATGATACCATTCTTTATGATAGCTCCGTCCAGTGGCATGCCTAGGGGTCAAAATTAGGACAAGTCCGACTGATTTAAGAATAAAAACACGATACATTTTTAATACCTTTTTTTTAATGTTGCCCCACACTAGGAATTTCTCCTGTGTCGTGGGTGCGTTTACACATACAAAGTCACATACACAAATAGCCAGACCCGGAACAACTACCTGTAGGCCATACGAATATTTGTTCCGTGCGGGAATTGAACCCGCGACACGCAGCGCAGCAGCCGATCGCTCAGCCACCGCGCCAACCGTGTCTACCTTTAGACGTATTATATTTTTGTACTTGTCTATATTTCCTGTGACATTCCGCTTGTAACTTTCTATCAGCAAAATACTAAATTTTTGTATTCGTAACTACCAGTATTCCCATAAGTAAAACAAACCTTATATATGGGAATAAAAGTATAGATTATTTAATACCAGCTTCTGCCGGCGACTTGTTCCGCTATGAAATCAAATCAAACATAATCCTATGCCACTCGACATTTTCTAGTGAAGCTTCTTAACGAAACAATTTTTGAAGTCGGATGAGTAGTTTCGCAGTAGTTTCGATGTTTGTGTAATTTTAGTTTAGTTGGTGAACAAGGGAATCGAATATACAATTATATAGACATTTATTTATATTATGTAGAATTATAGAGAATATATATTCTATATTATTGTTATACATATCGTCGTTCATATTGCAATTTGTTCAATGTCAAAAATTTTATATTTTTTTTTATTTCTAATGTATGCTTTAATTTTAATTTTGAACGCAACCAAAAAAGGTTCTTTGTCATCTTCCAATAGGAAAGCGGCGTTTGAAACTTGCAATATGTCACGTGATCGACTCGGCAGTAAATCGTATACAGCAAATTGTTTTATGTCAAAGTTTGAGCGGCAACGGATTTTTGCTCTGAGAAGAAACAAGTGAAAATTATTAATTAAGTTATTAATTGTGCTTTGTTTCTGAGGTAAGTTGATAATTATCATAAATTACGTATTATTGTGTGCTGGTTTTAGTTGGTTTTCGTTAATATCCTGGTTTTAATTACACTTACGAGAAATATTAACCTAACTTTTAATCAAAAGCACCGTGAGTCCGCTTTTTGACTGCTTTTTTTGCTGTTAAGTGCTTAAGATCTATAGTGTCGCGAATCTATTAACAGAAAACGTTTAATCATAAAAAATATTTGTTTATTTTCACCTTTTTTTGTAAATAATGCCAATAAAACAATAAGACCTATGTTGCAATACGTAGTTACAAACGCGACATACAACCTTTTGAATTTTGCTTTGGTTTTGTATGCATGGCTTGGTGGTTGATTGTTGCAGATGAATACCACAAGAGGAAGGCGGTTAATACAGTTAGCTACAAGTTCCTCTCAATATCCTCGTCAGCAGCAACTGAACGAAGCTACTGGTCAGTTGTTGCAGATGAATAACACAAGAGGAAGGCGGTTAATACAGTTAGCTACAAGTTCCTCTCAACATCCTCGCCAGCAGCGACTGAACGAAGCTACTGGCCAGTTGTATGAAGATGAAACTCTGCAGCAGTGTGACACGTCTAGTGAAGAGGTTTTGTTCGAAGGATGGTCGTCTTCTGACTCAGACTACATGCCAGAAGAAAGTAGTGTTGGCTTTCTTTCTAATGCATTAGAAGAAAGTACGAGCTCCAACGAAGAGGTCCTTGATGAGGAGACAGGAGTGCTTATTCGTAAGGATACTCACAAAAGGAAACGCAGTCGTAAGGGTCAAGCAGATCAAACCAAATGGAAGAGATTAAGAAACTCTAAGGCTAGGTTACAAGGTAAACAGTATGAAGGTTTTGAGAAGGATAAGAATGGAAAATACAAACAAACACTGTTAAGACCAGCTAAAAGCATACAGGAAAGATGTGGTGGGCATACCGAAGTGAAACATGGGGGACCAAAACAAAGGTTTGAATGTGAAATGTTAACCGAAGAAGACCGAAAACTGATTTTTGATTCTTATTGGGCACTGAGTTCTTGGGAAGCTCGTAAAGTATACGTCCGAAGTTTAGTAAGTGTATATGCCCCACAGCATCGACGATCTTCAAGCGTAGATTCTAGGAAAGACAAAGCATTTAAATATTTCCTATCTTTGAAAGATAATACTAAGAGAGCTCATGTTTGTAAGCAAATGTTTATGAAAACTTTGTGCATTGGCCAAAGGCAACTGAGGGATTGGATTGTTCCTAATAAAGATGCGACAGAAAGTTCTATTATCTCTCAAAATGGTAATGAGTGTAATGCAAGGACGCAAAATAATGCATCCGATTCAATTCGAGAGTTTTTCGACAGTCTGCCGAAAGTAGAGTCCCATTATTGCAGATCGTCTTCCTCAAAATTATATTTAGAACCAATCTGGAATAGTGTTCATGGATCACCATGAACACTATTCCAGCCACACATTATTAGCCACAACATTATTCCATTTAATTATATTCAGCATACAGATCACTGTATGCTGAATATAACAAGTTTTGTTCAAATAACAATAAGAGACGATATTGTGTTGCGACGTTCGAGAGGAAGTACCGCGAGCTTAATTTGTCTATTTTTAAACCCAGAAAAGACCAGTGCAACAAGTGCTTAGCCTACAAGAATGGTAATATTAATGAAGATGAGTACAGGAGTCACTTGAAGAAAAAAGAAACAGCAAGACAAAGTAAGGATAATGACAAAAACAATACTGAAGATGATGTTTTAGTATACACTATGGATGTCCAAGCGGTACTTCTATGCCCAAGAATCCAGGCATCAGCTGTTTACTATAAAACAAAACTTAAAGTTCACAATTACACACACTATAATTTAAAAACTAAAGAAGTAATTTGCTATCTATGGCATGAGGGAAGCGGTGGCTTAGACAGTGATGTATTTACGTCTATTATGATGAAACACCTAAAGGCAGAACTAGAAAAGGCACCAAATACCAAACAAATTATTCTGTGGAGTGACGGGTGTGGTTACCAAAACCGATCCTTAAATTTGTCTAATGCTCTAATTGAATTATCAGTCGAAAAGAACATAATCATCGAACAAAAATATCTCGAAGTTGGGCACACCCAGATGGAGGTCGACTCGATACATAGCAGCATCGAAAGAAAGTTGCCACCTCATCGAGATATTTTCATACCTGGAGACTACATCAATATAATAAAGAGCGCAAGAACCAAGCCTGAACCATATAAAGTAGTATGTCTAAGCTACAGTGATTTCAGCAGGTGTGAAGGTGGTAGATACTCCAGCATTCGACCAGGAAACAAAAAGGGCGATCCACTTGTAGTCGACATTGTAAGCCTGCAATATAATCCAGATGGGATTATTCGGTATAAGCTGGACTTTAATGACGACTTCAAAGAATTACCGCGACGCTCAAACAAAAACTACACACGAACTAATAATACTGCCCTTTATCAATCATTTCTCCCTATTGACACCACAAAATTTATACATTTACAAGAATTAAAACCATTGATTCCTAAAGATTATCACCCTTTTTATGACTCCTTGGAACATAATTGTTCAGATCCTGATGCCTGTCCTCATAAACGAAATAATTAGTATGCAATGATCAATTATTAGTTATTACATTAGTTACATAACCTTTCGTCATTTTACCCTGCCATTTAAGTATAATTCGTTAGTAATTAACTAAGTTTCATTTAATTGTGTTATAAAGTAATAACATTAAGTCTGTCAAGTCACGTCAATTTTGTTGTTTATTTTTCTTAACTATATATTTTTTTGATTGTTCCTACTTTAATTATATATAAATTTAATAAATACTATACATGTTACATAAAATTATCTGTGTATTATTTCATACAAATAAACTATCAATATGTTACATGTCACAAATTTTACGTCAATTGTAGTTACAATAGGTTCTATGTCAAATTTCTAACAAAATATAATTATTTGTGGAAATTTCAAAATGCACACTTAATAGAACACAATAGTTAGGAAACATTAGTTAAAAAACATTTTGGTGTCATAAAAGACTTTTTTCCAGTATGCTGTTTTTTTACTCTCCTGTAAACTTGTCATTTTTGACAAAGAACTAATTGCAATATGAACGACGATATATGTATCTATGACTACTGATATCCTATGGTGCGCCATCTGTCATTCGGAAATAAACGTCAGTCCCAGTCAGTGCGTATTCCAAAGAGTACATGGCGTAAGCCATAGAAATATGTACATATACTCGTATATCGATGGCGACTACTAGTACTGTTCACGTAATTAACAGTGGCGTATTCTAGCGATTTAAAATTTAAAAAAAAAAACGTGCAGTATTATGTATGTATTAGCGAGCCTACATACAAGCTTGCTGCTGACCTGACGCTGAAATTATTCTT
This sequence comes from Charanyca ferruginea, assembly GCA_947361185.1. Classification (NCBI taxonomy): domain Eukaryota; kingdom Metazoa; phylum Arthropoda; class Insecta; order Lepidoptera; family Noctuidae; genus Charanyca; species Charanyca ferruginea. The sequence continues at coordinate 12,446,083 of OX376077.1, read as the reverse complement.
ATAATTATAAGGAATATCGAGAGCAACGTTAGAAAGTAAGAATAGAAAATAAATTAATAGTTTAAAAAACACTAGAACAACACGCTTTTATAAATGCACATAAAAATTAAAAAATAATAATGGATCGTTCAAGTTGTCTCTATTTCTGGGCTGAAGTGTAAGCTATGTGCTTTTAATTATAATATTTGATTGTAAAAACGTGGGGCGCTGGAACAGGAAAGACTTTCTTGTAAACAAATACTAATACTAACTGTTAAGTTCTTGTTTTCTGTGGACTGTATTTTTCTGGTCGGTTGATTGAAACGACTTGCTTTTTTACTTGTCACTTTTAATTTTATCGTCACAGGTTTACACACAACACACGCTCGTTAATTCTATCTCGGACGGAAGGAAGTAGTACAGTGCTGCCATTTATTTTGACACAGATAAAAAAATACTTTGTGTTGTCATAAACATACTGCCGCCCCAAGCAAACAAACAGTACACTATAGCCGGGGAACGGGTGTAGAAAAACGCTGGTGCTATCAGGTTACTGTATATTTGCCAGATCACAAGTCACTACTTAACTAAATCTTAACTAAAGCTTAAACTTCGCGCGCACACATTCGCGGGTAGCGTCTTACACTCTACTTAACACACTGCCTACCTCATAAGAACTATATCGAACATGCGCGGGCGCCCTCCTACGGGCGACCGGGTAACCACTCTGGGTTGCCACGTTCACATTACACTCTGCCGCACGCTATACACTCCCCCTCGAGTTCTAGAGAACGTCCCCGCTCATGAACTCGCTCAAGGGACGCTGAACAGACTGAACAAACGTGTTTTCGTGGACGCCCTCTTTTACGTTTTGGAACCACGGGACGAGGAGGTGTACTGTCCCGGTTATGAAACCGAGTGAGGTCTGATACGTGATATTTTCCTAGCAAACTTTCAGGGCTATCTATGTTTGCTAAGAAGTATGCCGTGGGACTCACCCTCTTTACAATAACGTACGGTCCGTCTTTCTTCGGAATGAACTTAGATGTTATGTTCTTTGCTGCACTGCTAAGAACGTGTGACTTTAACAACACTTGATCTCCGACCTCAAAGATTTCGGCTGGTACAAAGGACTTATCAGCACATTCTTTACGTCGGTCTTGTTGTGCTTCAACCCTTTCCCTAACAGCAATGAAAGTGTTAACAAAGTTTTTCAAATAAGGAGTGATTTGTGGAATAAAATTATCTTTGTTAAGTATCGACCGAATATCGTGTTGGACGTCGAGGGGTGAGCGTAACTCTCTAGCAAACGTTAAGTACGCTGGAGAGACACCCGTAGTCTGACAAACTGCGGAATTCATGGCGAACCTTATCGCAGGTAGGTGCTGCGGCCATGAAGAATGGTTCGTTTCGACTAAACGTGACAACTGGAATTTCAAATCCCTATTTTTGCGTTCCGCTGGATTAGCTGAGGGATGATACAAAGGTAACAACTCTTGATTTATACCTAAAACAAACATACACTGCTGCATGACGGCAGAAACAAACTGAACGCCATTGTCTGACACAATGCGTCGAGGAAATCCGTAACGCAGGAAGAACTCTTCAATCAATATCTGAGCACACGCTGCTGAAGTTGCCTCCTTCAAAGCGTACAGCTCAGTCCACCGAGAAGCAGTGTCTTCTACTAACAATATCCAGCGTTCTCCATTATCTCCCACAGGAAGCGGACCGAATAGGTCAATGGCTAACACTTCTCCCCTTTGATTTAGAACAGGTGTCTGTAAAAGACCTGACGGCTTTTTATTTGAAGATTTATACCGTTGACAGCTGGCGCAAGTTTTGATGTACTCTGTTATGGCCCTACGCATGCCTGGAAAATAAAAACCTTGAGAGATTCTATTGTAAGTTCTGTCTACTCCATGGTGACCTGCTAAATCAGAGTCATGAGACTCTTTCATGATTTCGAGGCGTAAAGAAGTTGGAACTACCAGTTGTGGTTCTTCACTGTCTACGTCGGGACTGTACCTATACAAAACGCCTTGTTGCAGGAAGTAACCTCTTTCAGACCAACGCTTAAGACCTATAGACTCCGGATCAGATGTATCCTCTAGATCGCTAATGATTTTCTTAAGTTCTAGATCATCTAGCTGCGCACGTCGAAGGTCGGTAGCACTCCTAGCAGGTAAGTCAACGACTACAGAACAAACTCCACACTGATCCTTGGTTTCTTCTTTGCAGCTTGGCCAACTAAGCGTATCGGCAATGACATTAGCCTTTCCAGGCGTATACTGAAACTGAATGTTAAAGCATTGAAGCTTTAAAGCCCATCGAGCAAGTCTACCCGACGGCGACTTTAACGTAAGAAGCCACTTTAATGGCTGGTGATCGCTACCTATGATGACCTCGTGTCCTTCGATATAGCCTCTGAATCGATCGACAGCCCAGACAACGGCAAGAGCCTCACGCTCTGTAGTGCTGTAATTCCTTTCTGCTGGAATAAGCAGACGGCTGGCGTACTCTATGGGGCGTTCATCCTTGCCCTCGCCCTGTAGTAATACAGCTTCAATGGCGTAGTTGCTAGCGTCCGTTCTTAACACAAAAGGCTTACTGTAGTCTGGTTGGATGAGAATCGGTGCCGACGATAGACGCTTTTTAAGCTCGTCGAACGCACTTGCCTGGCTTGAATCCCAAGACCAGGGCTGATTCTTTTTGAGCAGGCGTGTTAAAGGCTCAGCTACAGCAGAAAAGTTTGGGATAAACTTTCTAAACCACGAACACGTCTGTAAAAAGGTCCTTAAATGGCGTAACGACGACGGTGCCTTCATATCTAAAACTGCACGGACCTTGTCATCATCCGGTGACACACCATCTTGGGTAATGACATGGCCTAAGTACTTGACTTTGTCTCGTGCGAACACACATTTGTCTCTGTTCGCACGTAGCTTAAATAGGCGTAATCTTTCGAACACCTTACGCAAATCAGAAATATGCTTCTCAAAGCTGCCTTGGGATATAATTAACAAATCGTCTTGGTACGCAAGAAGGGTCACGTCCTTTAGAGAAGCGCCCGTACGAAGCCTATCTATCAGACGCTGGAAGGTTGAAGGAGCGTTCTTCAAGCCAAACGGCATACGCTTGAAACGATAAGAACCAAAAGGCGTCAGGAAAGCTGTTTTATCTCTGTCCTGCTCGCGTAAACTGACTTGCCAAAATCCACTGCGCATATCAATAGTACTCATAAAAGAATGTTTTTTTGTTGACTGGACAAGCTCGTCTATCAGTGGCATCGGATAGACGTCGGTCTTAGTTACCGCATTGAGTTTTCTATAGTCGACACAAAAACGAACCTTACCATTTTTCTTTGGGATTAGAAGCGCCGGAGAACCCCACGCGGACTCACACTCCTCAACAATGTCGTCTGTCAACATCTTATCTAACTCCGCCCGCATGGCCTCTTTCTTAGCAGGCGTCAACCTATACGGTGGAACAGCAATGGGCAGGTGATCGCCAGTATCAATAATATGTTCTGCGAAAGGCGTCGGGTCTCCCCCTGGCTTAAAGATATCTTGATGCTCTACAATGAGCTGCGCAAGTACCTCGCGTTGACAATCATTAAGTGAATTCGCCTCGTCATCCCGCAACACCTCTACAGCAGCACACGAAGATACAGGGGACCGTGACACTCTCTCAAATTGGGTATCAAACTTTTGTTCACTATTTTCGGCAAAGTGCCAGCTATTCTCGCCGAAGTTGAAAACGAGATTGAATTTCGTAAGAAAATCTATGCCTAACAGGCTTTCATTACTGTTCGCTTCAGGAAAAATTAAAAAGTTAATGAATTTAGTTTTGTGTTTAAGTGTCACCTGTACCTCTGTGGTTAATACATTCATTTCCCTACTAACACCATCCGCCAACTTAACAACTTGCGTTGACGGCACTAACTGATGTCCTAATTTGAGCAGGAGAGCGTAAAGCGTGTGACCGGCAATACAGCTTTTTGCTGCTGAATCTACCAAAGCAGTGCCACAATAACCTAAAACGCTTATATCTAACACAGGGCGACGAAAAGGTACAATACCGATACCGTATGCTTCTTCTAAACACTCACAGCTATTACAAGAATTACAATTATAGCAGCTCGACACAGACGTATTACTATTTACATTAACAACATTATCATAACTTAAACATTTATCCTTAGAACCAGGCACGCAAATGTTTTCATTAGGAATATGGTCGTCTAAAAACTCTAAAGCTAAACAATTATTGTTACTTGAGTTATCCGAACAATTATTTACGTTAACTAAATTATTATCAACAAAAGTGTTACAAAGGCCCTCTCTGACGACGTGCGTAGGGTTACCTTGAGTCGACACTTGCTTTGACGGGCTTACCGACGCCGACGGCTGCGGGGCAGCATGGGCGACAGCGGGGTTGCGCGGGAGCGAGCGCGAAAGCATGCGCCAACGCGATAAGCCTGGCGCTCTCGAATTTCGAAGCGATGAGGCCTTGCTTTTATTATTTATGGATCCGCTATGTTTCGTTAAGTTTATTGAATAAAACGCTGACGTCTGAGCCGGCGAACAGTTTTTACACTTCGATTTGATAACGTTCGCGGTACCACAACCGTAACACTTTATTTCACTTTCCGACTTTACTTTATCGCACTTATCGGACTTATCACTATTGCGCTTAAGCTTCTCGCACATTTCCTTGCGGTGGCCGAGACGCTTGCAGTACACGCAAAAGGGCTTCTTTTCCTTCGCTGCGGCGTCGGCGGCTTGCTCGGCGGGCTCGACGTTTGCGGCGCTGCCGGTACTTGAAGCATCGGTGATTGTAGGTACATCCCGCTGTGACGACGATGATGCGCGTTTGCTCGATTGCGCGTGAGACTTCGATGGGAATGCCTGTCCTTTTCTTGTTTCTTTTAAGGAATCTTCTACAAGGCGACACTTATGAAGTAGCTCGTCGAAGCTATTTACACATTCTCTCGTCACGCGTTTTCTAATGCGCGGGCTAAGTACACTGTATGCCATATCCAATTGAACTTTTTCCGAGAGGTCGTCCTCTGGGAATTTAGCTAACAGAGCACGTACCTTGGCGATAAACAAATCCGTGTGTTCGTCTTCTTGATCTAGGCTAAACAATTTCCTGTAGAGTCGGTGTGGTGGGTCATGCTCGCCAAAAGCCCCTTTTATTCGAGTAAGGGCCTCCGACCATGTGCTCGTCGACCTTTTAACACCTTGCCACCACACTGCAGCAGGCCCCTCCAACAACATTGAAAAACCGCGGAGAGCATTTTCGTCGGAAACGTTTACGCAATCCTTGTAGATAACAATCGCGTCTAAAAAGTTTTCCAATGATTCATCGGCACGTCCACCATAACGCGACGAGCATTTAGCGAAGTTTCCATTCGAGCTAAATGCAAGGCCCGATCCCTGTAGGGCCTCAGACACGTTAACGTGAGGTGTTGATGATCGTACTTCCCGTATTAGTTGTTGACAAAATTCACTTTGGGTTTGCTGGATTGATGTGATAAAACTCGCGAGGGTTTCTTGTGACATTGTAATATTAGCGGCACCGGCGTCTTCTGAGACATCTTCCGATCGAAGCTTCGGCATTTTTCTTTAGATTTACACGTTGGGCAGCCACTTATAGCCGGGGAACGGGTGTAGAAAAACGCTGGTGCTATCAGGTTACTGTATATTTGCCAGATCACAAGTCACTACTTAACTAAATCTTAACTAAAGCTTAAACTTCGCGCGCACACATTCGCGGGTAGCGTCTTACACTCTACTTAACACACTGCCTACCTCATAAGAACTATATCGAACATGCGCGGGCGCCCTCCTACGGGCGACCGGGTAACCACTCTGGGTTGCCACGTTCACATTACACTCTGCCGCACGCTATAACACAAAATTTCTCTTATTCTACAGTATCCAAAAGCAGTCAACTGTTTAAGAAAACATAAAAAAGTCTGAACAAGAACGACAGTATAATTAACAAACTTGAACAACTATGTTTTAACTATGTGTATGTAACAACTGTTAATAATTAGAAATGGACAAAGTTACTAAACTTGTCTAAGTTTAAATTTTAAATGCACAAAAATACAATAATTTCTTTCAGGTTCACTTATTTTACTTAAACATTAATCATAAACAAAGGTAAGTACATCTAAAAGTTGTAGTTTCTATAAACTAGTTAGGTATAAGTTAAACATACAAGTACAACTTATGACAATAATTATACAGTAGTAATCCTTAACTTATGTATCTTAAATATAATTTACTGATGTATCCATGAAACCTTTAGGTAAGTAAGCAATATTAGGCATTTATTAACACAACACAATGGTCAGGTATCCTATATTATTATAGGTACTATAATAACATGTACACATTCTATTTTATATGTTGGTAGACTGAGTAACTAATTTTTATAATTATGTATAAAAATAGAACCCATATTTAAGTATAAAGCTGTTAAAGCTGAAATAATTAACTAAGAGACTTAACTATAAGGGAAACTTATAACTATTCAATAGGTAATACACTTATGCTCTGCAATGACCTAGTATATAAGGCTGATATAGCTGAAATAATTAACAAAAATACTTAACTATAAGCGTAACTTATAGCTATTCAATAGGTAATAGACTTATGCTCTGCAATGACCTAGTATATAATTTACCATTAGCTGTTTTTAGCTGCAAGGCTCGAACCTTGCCGTCCTTTCCAGGAAACACATTCACTACACGTGCCATGGGCCACGCCAAAGGAGGAGCATTTGATTCTCTAATAAGTACGAGTGCACCTACAGTTACATTAGGCATAGATTGACACCACTTATTTCTATTCTGCAAAGTATTTAAATAATATTTATACCAAGCCTTCCAAAATCTTTGTTGTAACTGTATACATTGTTGCCAGAACCCCAGCCTATTTGTTTTGGTTTCAGCAATATCTACTTCAGGGTACATAGTTAGGGCTGTACCTATAAGGAAGTGACCTGGAGTTAGGTAACAGTAATCATTGACATCTTGAGAGAGTGGTAAAATAGGGCGCGAATTAAGCACGGCCTCTATCTGACATAAAACAGTGTGTAACTGCTCGTAAGTTAATGCAGCATCTAATACGATTCTTTTTAAATGGTACTTCATGCTTTTCACAGCCGCTTCTGCAAGCCCTGCGAATACCGGTGCATAACTAGGCGTAAAATGAAACTTAATGCCTTCTTTCGCGGCATAAGCTTGCACAAGCGTCTGATAATCTGCAGAACTATTAAGCTTGTACAGCTCAGCTAGTTGGTTCCTTGCCCCACGAAAACAACCACCATTATCGCAAAATACGTCGCTGGGCAAGCCACGCCTACTTATGAACCTTTTGAAAGACGCCAGGAATGCATCAGTTGACAAATCTGAAGTCAACTCTAAGTGAATTGCCTTTGTGACAAAGCATACATATATGCATACATAACCTTTACCGACTATAGCTTTTCTTACACGCGAATTCTTGACTTGGATTGGCCCAGCGAAGTCCATGCCTACTTTTTTAAATGGTCTGCATGATGTCACGCGGTGTTGAGGCAAGGATCCCATTAACTGCTTCGCTGCACCAGCTTTCAACCTAAAACAAACCAAGCATTTATGAGTAACTTTTTTGACTTGTCGCATGCCGTTAATTAGCCAGTATTTTTTATTTAAGTTAGCCAGGAGTGACTTAGGTCCAGCATGTAGCAACCTAACATGTTCACTCTGTATGATAAGTTCAGTTATTCGCGATTCTCGAGGTAGAATGATAGGATGCTTTTGTGCGGTCGGTATATCCGAATTGTCTAAACGGCCCCCTACCCTGATCAGGCCATCTGAATCCATGAATGGGTGTAGGGCTTGTAGTGGCCCTCGTACGGAGTTACCTTTCCGTAACATGCCTATCTCTTCACAATAGTGTATCGATTGCTCATGTTTAATTATTGAATACAATGCACGTTGTAGCTCATTAGGACTGAGAGTGTCTTTAAGTTTTGTATTCTCTTTTAAGTTTCGACAAAATCTTTGCACGTAAGCTATTACCCTCGTCATCTTTCCTATTTCTGAATATTTATTTATTAATTGAAATATATCATGCTGTATACCTACTGTCAACGCAACTTTAGCCGGAGGAGTGGACGCGAACTTAGCCTTCATTTCAGGTAAGTTTTCAGGTATGACTAACTTTTCAATATTATCAAAGTTGTACCTCGATTGCAGATACTTCGGTCCCTCCCACCAGAGGGCGCAGCTCGGAAGCTCCTGAGGGCTGACACCTCTACTGATCAAATCAGCAGGGTTTTCTGCAGATGGTACATATAACCAGCGCCACCTATTAGTTTTTTGCTGAATTACTCCCACTCTGTTCGATACATAAGCCTGTAGTTTAGTGAGTTCTGTTTGAATCCAAGCTAAAGTTATTTTTGAGTCTGTGAAAAGGTACACATCATCTATTTGAATATTTTTATGTAAGGTATCATAAACTCGCTCCATTAAAATGGATAGAAGCAATGCAGCGTTAAGCTCCAGTCTGGGTATCGTTAATGTGTTCGCGCGTGGGTTTACTCGCGACTTCGAACAGAGTAGGGATAATTGAGCCTTACCTGTTTTGTCGACCACGCGTAGGTATATGCAGCACCCGTATCCCGTCGTGCTGGAGGCGTCTGCGAAGCCAATCAGCTGAACTGCTGCTGCGTCTTTAGTTGGGATGTGCCGGTCTAAATTAATAGGCTGCATGGCAGCTAAGCTTCTAGCAAATTGAAGCCACTCGTTGACTAGCTCATTAGGTATATGTTCATCCCATCCAATATTATGTGACCATACTTTTTGAATGATACTTTTAGCCGTAATTACAATCGGACTAGCCAAACCCATGGGATCATAAAACTTTGATATATAGCTAAGAACCCCTCTTTTTGTCATTATATTTTCATCAAATGGTTCTGGGCTGGTTATTTTAAAGCAATCCTTTTGAACATCAAGGGTAAGCCCCAAGGCTTTCATGTTATAGTTGCCTTTTAGAAAATCAAGCTCGCTGAATTGCTGTTCAACTTCTGGAATGTCAGAGAGAACAGAAGGTGTGTTGGAAGCCCACTTATGCAAACTAAAGCTTCCATAACTTAACATTTCACATAACTGCCGTTTAGCTTCAAGCAATTTGTGCAAATCGGAACAAGAATAAAGCACATCATCGACATACATACAATTTTTAATTATAAATGATGCTAGCGGTAACTCATGCTCATGCTTTTGTGCAAGTGTAAGCAAACAGCGCGTTGCCAAATAGCTTGAAGACTTCACACCATAGGTGACAGTGTCAAGACGCATGCATTTTATAGGGTGACTAGGATCATCACGCCATAGAATGTTCTGGAGTGAAGTGTGCTCCGGGTTCACTAGTATATTGCGGAACATTTTCTTAATGTCTGAACTCAAAGTAAATTCTCCTAGTCTAAACAATAAAACAATATCAAATAATTCTTTCTGTATTGTAGGCCCATTCAATAAAATGTCGTTCAATGAGATCTTTTTACTAGTTTTCATGGAAGCATCATACACAACCCTAGTACGAGTGCTTTTGCTTTGATGGTTTATGACTGCATGATGTGGCATAAAATAAATAGGATCTTCATTGAAATTATATGAGCTTACATCGACAAAGTGCCCGTGGCCAAGCTCTATGTACTCATCTATGAACTTTTGATATTCAGTAAGTAAATTAATGTTGTTTTGCAGTCTTTTTTCTAGACTGAGAAACCTGTGTAAGGCTAGGTCAAATGAATTACCTAGAGTCTCATTTATTTTACAGGTTTCTAGCTTCAGAGGTAAGTCAACAGTGAATTTTTTATTTTCAAGTTTTACTGAATTTATAAAGATATTTTCAGCCAATTTTTGCTCTGAATCCCTTTCTACCAGCAACTCCGGAACACTCTCCACCTCCCAAAGCTTTCTGACACTGTCACTTAGATCTGTTTCGCACCTTGTACAAATTAGAGATACAACCTGATTTTTTGTGATGTTGGATGCGACTGCTCCGGCAATGACATGGCCAAACTTCGTGTTTATGATGCCTGTAGCTGAAGCTTGCTGCTGGTCGCCCAGATCACTGCATGCATATAAGCGCTGAGTTTCCTCAAGCGGCAGGAGGACCTGGACAAAGATGTCAGCACCTATTAGCATATTTATTTCTGAAGGTTGGTTAAAAGTTGTATCTGCCAAGGTGACACCAGCAGGGATTTTTATGTCTTCTAAGCTGACTGGTGATTGAGGTAAGCTACAAGTGATTTTATCTACTACATGATAGTTAACTATAGTGTTAAATTGGGATGCCAAAGAATGTACTTTTAATGGAATACAATAGCTGACTTTGTTCTGGCTCTCTGCCACACCAATGAGGTTAATATCGTTTCGCTTAGGAGTAAATCCTAAGACCTCCACTGCCTTTGCAGTGATCAGCGATGCATGAGAGCCCGAATCTAGTATGCACTTTATATGCACTTCTCGACCGTCTTTTGCAAACACCTTTACCCGTGCTGTGGGAATTAAGACTTTATTAGCAGGGTCTCCAGATAAGAGAACCACTGGGCCTGGACCACCTTCTTCATCGAGATGCAGCAGCGTATGATGTGTTTTCTTGCACTGCCCACACCTAAAGTGGTATTTACATTTGCCAGGGTGTGAATTTAAACATATGTTACATAAACTTTTTTGTTTTACAAAGGAAACTCTCTCTTTACTAGACTGTAATTTAAATTTTGGACATGAGTATAATTTATGATCTGGACACTTACAGTACACGCACTCCTTCACAGTCTTGGCTATTGCGGCTAGAACTACCTTATTCCTGGGTGCACCATGCCACTTTCCACCTTCTGCTGTCTCCGCCTGGATATCCGTATTCTCTAGAGCAAGAGCACGCCTCTCCATGTAGGCTAAAAAATCCTCAACCGTAGGGTCCTGCTCTTGATCTCGCTCCAGTTGGTAGGACCGAGAGCTGTAGAGGTCCAGCTTGCGCACCAAAATGCCCAGTAGAATAGGGTCCCAAGCCTCCACCTCTGCCTTCATATTGCGTAGAGCGCTTAGTGTCTGCCTCACTACCGAAACAAAATTCCTAATATTATTTGCATCGGGGAACTTGGTAAGCTTGTCCAAGTCTAGGAGAGTGTTAACATGTTCATTTACTATCTTATATTTGTTATAAAATCGCTTATCTAACAATTGCAATGCATTGTCATAACTTTCACTGACCAGAGAAAGATTACTAATTAATTCGTAAGGTGGGCCCTGGAGGAATGATCGCAGGTAATACAGTTTTTGGACGTTGTCCAAGGATGGGTCGTTGTGGATTACAGATTTGAATATCTCTCTAAAGTTTACGTATTCGGAATATTTACCCGTAAAATTAGGTATATTGATGTGGGGTAATCTAGTTCTAGAACCGATACTGTTACCTGACTCCGAGGTTTTCCCTACCTTGCTTGTACCTTTTAACTTTATATTTTCATTTAAAACTGTCAGACAATGGAAATATTTGTTTTCAATATCCCCAACATTTTCGTTGTCTGAAGAATCTAATGTCAAGATATCCTTATTATAATTTTCATACTCTTTAAAAGAAGCTAACAATCTATCCCTCTTAGTTATCAACGCTTCAACAGAGCTTACATTTAATTCGTTCGACTCGGCTACAAAGGAATATAACCTGGTGACTGTACCTTTCGAGTATCCCCTGCTCACTCGCAACTTTTTTAACATATCATCCATCGTAAAAGCTTAATTTGACACACACTGTAGTGAAAATAAGTGTAGAAAATATAAGATTAAAGTAAAATATTAATTAGTTTTAGTGACACGTGGAAAATGGCGATGGCGAACCACAAAATAATATCGTATACGTAAACTAAACGATTGCCGCCGTTGTCCGCTAGGGCGCGCGTTGATCGCTGCACGCCGTACACCAGTTGCACCAACCTAACCGCACTTTCGCACCAATGAGAGCGGACCTATGCCTGAATGACAGTAGCTCGATGTTTCGCAATTGGTTGAATTCGCCGCGCGCGAATGTCAGCGCGAATTTGTGCGTGGACGCCGCCGGCAGCGTTGCCAACTCTACGTATTTTTACGTAGATCTACGAACTTTAGGCCTTTCCTGAAAACCTACGAACTTCAGTCCCAGAATCTACGTATTTTCTATCAAATTGTACAAACTGGTAAAATAACATAACTTATAAGGCTGAATGGGCCAAAACTTCCTTTTCATTCGCGAAAATAAGTTAATTAGCGTTCCGTTTCAAACTAAATCAAAGCAAAAATCGCTTGCGCTTTAAAGATGAGCACAGACAAAGGCTGAAAAACTTATGATTTACAAGTCCTGGACCCAAATCCAAAACGTTCTGGACCATCTATAGCTCAGTTGGGGCAAATGTTTCCAGGTATTTATTTTCTCATCAACTTATTTTTTTTTATTTATGGGTTGAGTCTGCTGCACTTTATTGTTTTGATTTAATTAGCTTTATTTTCAGGATTATGTCAAAGTCAAAGTCAAGGCATTTATTTCAAATACTTTTACTTTTGAATTGTCAAAGTATGTCCAATAAATCTAACAGAATTAGACAGGAAATGGGACTAAAAAATACAAATCTTCCATTTGAAAAAGAACAGTTAGCAGACGAGTTTTGGCATCATAATTCAAAAATAAGAAAGGATGATTCGTTTCATATGTTTCCTAAATTTTGGCCCAATTTGCACTAAATTTATTAACAGTGAATGTCGAGAGACTGTTTTCTGCGATCAATTTAATGAAAACCAACACTCCTACCCTCTTCATTTCACTCAGAAAAAAAGTACGTAGATCTACGAACTTTCCGGACGCAAATTTTACAAATTCTACGTAATTTTCTAATATGGTCTACGCCTTTTTCAAAATCCTAGTTGGCAACACTGGCCGCCGGCGCCGCGAAATGAGGATCAGGATGTGGACTGGCGTTGATGAAGCTCGATGATGTGGAGTGAGTGTCGTCCTTTTCACTCTCACTCGGAAGGTGACTTGTCGGCCTTCTCGCACCAGTTATGACTGATATTAATGGCCGATCGTATAAATTCTTCTAGAATTTTTGAAGCTAATTGTAAGTATATGGATTCTTGAAGCACAGATCTTACTATTCTTCTCGCAGCAATCGATACCTGATAATTATTATCGCAAGTATAATACGCTGAAATCTGTAGGTATGCTTCGCCTTCGCCGCGTCGCGTTGTGTAGGGCCACGCTGTAAGAAGTGACGAGGATTCTCGCCGCAAATCGTTGACGACTGCTCGTATGGACCAATGTTAAGTTCTTGTTTTCTGTGGACTGTATTTTTCTGGTCGGTTGATTGAAACGACTTGCTTTTTTACTTGTCACTTTTAATTTTATCGTCACAGGTTTACACACAACACACGCTCGTTAATTCTATCTCGGACGGAAGGATTCGGAAGGAAGTAGTACAGTGCTGCCATTTATTTTGACACAGATAAAAAAATACTTTGTGTTGTCATAATTGTCATAAACACTAACTTCCTGGCGGAAGCTGCCGGAAGAAGGTCGCACAAAAGCATAACGTTTATGCAGCCAAAGGGTTACCAAAGGGAACTAAAGATATCTCGTCTACGAACAAGAACTCTACATTTTGCCACCGTTGATGCATTACCCTTATGTAAGTACATAAGGGTAATGCGTCAACAGCCGGAAAGCAGAGGATTTCAAAATGTCGGTGAATGTCGTGTCTCCTCGCTGATGGCGCATGTTTTGTCTGAGTTCGACAAACTGGTACTTTGAACAGACTATTTAATGTAGAGCCACCTGCTAGTCGTGCTGCAACTCCAGTTAGAGCGCCGATCTCTGTAACCTGCTTCCCGTAACATCGCTTAACTTGATTTCTCAGCAAGTTATACAAAAAGTCTTTCCTACCAGTAAAGTACCAGTAAAAAAAATACTAATATAATATATACATATATATATATTTGTATATATATATATATATGTATACGTATATATACATAAATAATAATATAGTAATATATATGTATATATACATATATAGGTACACAAAAAGAAGAGACGTTTATGAGATGATTCTGCCTATTTATGTAGAATAATTATCCGCAATTTCCGGTTTAAATGCATACCGACTGATGGCCATCCTGATATCAAGAGGAAGCTCGTTCCAAAGAAGAATGTACTGGATATGAAAGGAAGAGTGGCCAAAATCAGAGGTATGAGAGGGGCACAGCAAGAGAAGATTATTAGAACACCGCAAATTCTTAGCGTGTGAAGAATGTAAATATTGAAAGTGGGATATTAGATAAGAAGGAGGGGTCAGAGAGTTCAGCATGGAGTAAAGCGTTGTCGACGCACGTAAACTTCTTCTCTGACGAATGGGCAACCATTTAAGCTCAGACCTGTAGCAAGACACATGGTCATATTTCCTCAAGTTAAAAATAAATCGTATGTAGTTATTGAGGACCCTATTCAACTTATCCAGCAAGACCGAGTTCAAGTCAAAGTAACACAGGTCACCATAGTAGATTAAAGGGAAAATTAAAGTATGATATGTGTATATGTATGATAAGACTATGCTTGTAGTCTTCGTCTTAGCAGGCAAGAAGTTTCTCAGACGATACTAGGATCGCAAAGTACCGTTGGCTCTCTGACTGACACTAGAAACCTGGCCTTGCCAACCAAGTGTTGAGTCGATATGTAAACCGAAATCTTTTACGCTAGGGCTAATGTTCTATCTCCTGATAGAGAAGGATGACAGAAAAGGAAATAGGTGCTGCGCTGACCGCAAAAAAGGATAACTCCTGATAGAGAAGTATGACAGAAAAGGAGGTAGGTGCTGCGCTGACCGCAAAAAAGGATATAAAAATAGAAAAGGAGGGGAGGATAATGGTGGTAACTTTAGTATTTACCATTTTATTTTTCAGATTGTTCCAAAAATAAAGGAACTTACTAACTACGAGCTCACAGCTAATGGTTGCGTACTCACCAGTCCGTCACCACAAGAACTTCTCTCATCTAGCCTTCACGTTCCACCCTGATGTGGATGAACACTAAGTGATTCTCATGTTGGAGTCTATTGAGCAGTGTGGGGAGACTCTTACCATGTCCATGTTATCATAGAATTTGATAATTTGAAATGTATATTATAATTATTAGAATAAGGAATCTGACAATAATATAGGTACATTTCTTTCTGAACGGTGATTAGAATATACATATATCTTTATGAGCTACATAAGATTTTTAATAAGAAGTATTGTACATGTTTTAACAAATACCTATTTATTTTATTAACAGCTGGATTACATTTTTCAGAATTATATTGTTTTGTTATAGTTCAATGGCCTCTTTTTCCCATGTCTTTGTATTTGCGGCAATAACCCAGTATAAGTATTTATTTTCACCACGTGGATCACCATTATGTCCCCAAAGCAGTCTGTCTCCATAGGAATCCACATTCGCATCTATTTTTAGTGATTGTTTATATTGGTAGTTTATTAAACGGAAGACCAGAGTTTCATCTTTCATCAATGGTTCCACATAATATTGATGATTGATTTCGTTATCATTTGTTGAGCCCCAACCTTTTCTGTCTCCCAAACTGTCCGTGTTTGTGTCTAATTTCAAATACATGTTGTAATCAATATTGTAGATTTTAAATACAACGTTATCATTATCCCACATTGATGTGAACTTCCAACTTACCCGCTTGCTTGTTTTATCAGAACTATCTCCCCAAGCAAGTCTGTCAACGTAAGAATCAACGTTGGCATCGAGTTTCAAAGCCTGTTGATATTCCTTGTTGATTATTGTTACAATTTCTCCTTTCAAAATCAGTTGGAAAGAATCTGGAAAAGATGTTCTGATAATTTCTGTACCTCCGCTGTTCCAGAGCTTATAAGCATAAGCCATGATGTTCCTCGAACTTTCGCGTAAAAGTTTGGTTACAACTTCAGTTATAGCTTCAGCACCACGTTCATTGTCCATGTTTTTGGTCAAAACTACTGCAACGTCATAAGAGCCACCAGTAACGTTATTGTAAAGGTAGTCTTTAAGCAACGTCATATTCAGGAAAGTCATGTCACTATTAAACAACGTCAAGCCTTGAAGTTCTGTGGATAAGTTGTAATTAGGACAGTGGAAAAGCGCCTTTTTTTTCAGTTCTGTAGTGATATTTCGTATTTCAGCTGAACTGCTTTCAAATCCGTACGCGACAACTTTGCCGAAGTCTGAGTTTATCATACGGGCGATGTCTTTAGCACAGCTGGAGTTGATGGGTGCTCCCATGACCGTAACGGTGTTGACTGAGTCGTTTCTGATGTAGCCGCTTGTGTCACAATTGGTGTAATTAACGACGGGTATTCTGTTCGGTATCTTCCTATCGCGATCGGGACCGTTACTGACGAGTTGGTACACATGGTTGACGTTGTAGCAATCCGAGAAGCCACTGTTGCCTTGTTGAGTGACTATCCTGCCTTCGCCCCAGTAGTCGACATGTTCAATTACGTTGTCAGGGGAAGGCGGCAGCTTCTGTAAGTGGTACTCTCCTAAAAATGGGCACTCTGAGTAAGGGTAGGATTTGTCTTTGTTGGTGATGTAGTTTGGTCGCCGAGCGAGCTTCCAACCAGGTATAGAATGCATTTTGGAGTCCGAATTATTGTTTACCTGAAAATAAATTGAAACATTTTAAAACACATACCTTAGTTAATAGTTGTGTGGTGTTATCCCACACCAAGAACAAGTAGTAGTGGTAGGCTACTCAAATGTTTGTTCCGAGCAGGAATCAAACCCGCAGTACATAGGAGCCGATTGTTCAGGTACTGTGTCAATCGTGCCAAAAGTAAATAATATAAAATTCATGAACTTACCGACTTGAATATGATGCAATCAATTACAATATTGCATTGCTCTGCAAGTCTACATCCTTTTATAGGAACGCATTAGGTCGTTGGTGCACACTTATCAGTTTTGTGGTTGTTGGGTACAACGCAAATAATCTTTTGGGGACCAATCTGATAAGTGGCCTGTAACGATAAGTATTTTACCTATAATAGCATAAGTGATATAAACTGTTTTCCATATCACGTAAACGCACCTATCAACGACCCCTCAAAACCTGCACCTATCACCGTCACTTTTTTAAAATCATAAATTTCAAGTGTTGTGTAAGAGTTAGAATAGTAGTTACTATTGAAAAAAATTAGATGTTCTAATAGTGCAAGTATCTATCACATACTTTTGTGTGTAAATCAACGAGATAAAGAGTAATTGGTCAGTTAGTCGGAGGCACCTGCAAACAGTGCACATTTCATAGTGTCCCGCTCCCGTTGACGTAAGTACACTCACTTTTATCTTAAGGAAAATTAAGTATTTAAAACATTTTGTTGAATGTTTTATTAATTGAAATGTGTTCTTACACCTTTCATGAACACCACTATCAACTAATTGTCCTCAAATTCAGCTTTAATTTTGTTTAAATTCAATATTAAAATGAGACGGTAATAGGAACAATATTTGCATTATTGTTCCTATTACCGATCCATGACGGTGATAGGTGAATGACGAATATTTTAAATTTTGTTTTTCTTATCCTAATACTTTGATTTATTGGTAGTATGCCGAACTAATTTGATAGATCAGTAATATAACTTTAATTTGAGCTATTAACGTCATATGTTTTGGAGTACCGATCATTGTGAAAATAAATTTTGTTGTTAAGCTTCATTCTATGTTAATGTCGGAGTCATAATTCTTAAATATTGTGTTTTTGTGGTTGAAATACCTTTACTAGTGAACATTTATAGCTATTGACGCTTTATAATGATACAAACTTTCAATAAAACACATATTATCTCAATACGTACAATTTAGTATGGGTCGTTAATTGGAAATACGATTTCCTTTACTAGAACCTAATAGCGACCTATAAATTATTTTCTTTGTATAACCAGTTATTTTATTGCGTTGCGTATACACAGGTAGTAAGTATAAAATAAATATATTTACCTAACCGAAAAATTGTGTTTTGATGGTTACTTACACGTAAATCTTTCCATATGTTACAGTCAATACCTAACTAATTCATCTAAATTAATATTATAAAAAGAGAAAATTTGTTTGTTTGTTAGGATTTAACTCAAAAACTACTGGTCCGATTTCTTTCACCATTAGAATACTACATTATCCTTGAGTAACAAGGATATATTTATCAGTTGAAAAAAATAGGGATCCTTGAGAAAAAATTACAAGGTATCGCGGTGCATGTGCGAGCAAAAGGTGGCATGACAGGGCAAGGGATTTTCATTTGACGAGACATAGTCATTACATTACGTAATAGTTGCAATTTCAATCCTGCATAGTTACTAGTCTACATCTTAACCTATCAACCTACCCACCTACCTACCTACCTACCTACTATCCCTACCTACTTACCTACCTACCACCATTTACTCACTGTATAAATCTTCCCTAGACTTCCACAAATATTTCAAGACCAAAATTAGCCAAATCGGTCCAGCCTAACGACCAACGATTAATTTATGTTATGTGTATAATAGAAGATTATCTTGTCAATTTAGCGGTCGGTAATTGGTACCTCAAAAACGGTAACAGGAACAAGCCCTATCCGATGGGTCGGTGATAGGAATACAGCCTATTTACTCTTTTTATTTATTTTTAAAATGATACGTTGGTTTCTGCTGGTTGTTACATGATCAACTTAAAAGAACAATATTACAAGAACGAAAAAAATAAAATAAAGTGACACTAGCAGCACAACATGTACTAAAATCTTGCACATTAATCTGGACTCAGCTTAAACTGGCGGTAATAGGTGCACTTACGTTCTATATTTATAATAACTACATTTCTTACATCAACATTATTATACCATCAAGCTAGTTTGCCCAAAAGTACCTATACTGTATACAGTATAGAACACCCAATGAACCGAACATTAAAAATGACACAACGTAAATAACGTATTATTGACATTGGTGTAATATCATTGTCAGAAAACGACATTTTTGGTGGTTTTGGAACGCATTCAGAGGCAACACATCCGTTGACGCCGCCGCCGTCGCCACTTCCGAGCTCAAGTGAGCTAATTAGCATAGTTTTAACGTGCCACTCGCAAAATGCTTAAAGTCCATCCACATAAGTAACAAGTCATAAATCTAAACTAGGGCTGCTACTGTCAAATTAATACTTAGTTCAAAGATTTGCCGAATAAAGAAATGTAGGACGATGTAAAGAAACGTATCTATTTTTTTTTCTGTCTTTCATTTTTTCTTTTCTTTATATTTCCAAGACAGAACTTCTCTAAAAAAACACTTGATATAACCCCGAAAACCTGATTCATTTTTAATTTACTGGAATTTTAAATGCTTTGAAATCAATAAAAATAAGTCAATTGCGTCGGGAAAAGACTACCTACAAGTGACGTCATAAGTATAAATTGCCATACAAAATCTAAGAGGAAATCACGTTTTGACAGCTCGAAAAAATGTCAATTGACTGGTGGTGTCTACTTCGGATATCTATGTCAATTCTCTCAATCTTTTTTTTTATATTCTAATATCTTGCGTTTGATCGCAACTCACCTGATGTTAAGTGATGATAATAATATGGCCTAAGGTGGAACACGCTTGCCTAGGATTGTGAACACGATTCATTCGTGCCTTGAAGATACTCAGATTATACTTATCAGGGAACAGAGAGGCTGTCAGTGAATTCCACAGTCTGGCAGTCCGCACAATAAATGTGGAATCAAAGCGCTTGGTTCTAGACCGTGCAACATCAACCATATAGCGGTGACGCTTCGTCGTGTCTCTGCTCGTCTGATGATGGAATGGGGATGGGGGAATGAAGAATTTGGTCGCAATCTGATCTGAGCAACAATTAATGCCCAAAAATGTAGGTATATAAGAGGCATGTTGACAGATTGGGGCAGATTAGAATTTGATAGATCTTTGACAGAAACTCTTACAGACAGTCTTACCAAGGGGTATCGTGTTCCCCAGGCAGTAGCTCCATGTCGATCTGCGACCTCCATGAGAGGTGGCCTGCGGGCGGCGGACTAGGGGCGTCCGTCGTCCGACCAGATAGGCCCGAGTTGGCGCAGTGTTCCACGCGCGCCACTCGAGAGTGGGTGCGGCCGCAATGGAAATGGCCGCACGGGGAGGTGGGACCTGCTAAACAGCAGCAGGTCATGGCCTGTCGGGGGAGCGGTGAATGCTCATGCGAATCCCGCACCCCGGGCCATAGGCAGAGGTGGAACACTGCGGTGGTTTTGGCCGGTAGGAGTCCGGCATGCCCCTCCGTCACCCCCACGACGGAGGAAGTCCAGGAGGATTTCCACCGCGCAAAAAAAAAAAGAAAAAATGTAGTAGCTTCATGTACAACACTATGATTCAGCTGCATTCGGTTAGACCCAGGGGCGTAGCTACCGCCGTATCTGCCGTATCAATTATACGGGCCCCCCGGGCCACGGGGGCCCCCAAAGTGTGTAAGGAAAAAAAATAAAAACTTTCTTATTTATTTTATTTTACAAATGACAAAATTCTATAAAGCAATTACTTTTTTTCCCGCCTTAAGCGTGCGTTCAAAAGTTGGCAACACTCTACATCGTTATGGCGGGCTGCGGGACTTCCCCGTTTTACTTACTTCATCTTCAACTCAGCGGGGAATCCTTCATCGATATCGCGATGTACGTGTACGTTGTTGTACTTTACATTGGATGTTAAACCACGGAGTGCAGTGCAGTGTTTATTTACGCGCTTTATGTAGATAAATGTGCATTACATTGTAATTCAGTACAAACAATATTGTTCTTCTGGTTTAGCAGTATTAGTAGCGATTTGTAAAAGAAATGAGTGAAAGGAAAAGAGATTATCCCAGCGGCGCTGAGAAAAGAAAAAGTAAACAGAAAAGGGAAGAGGTTCTTTTTTTTTTTTTTTTTTTTAGTTTCTTTACCCCCATATTAAGGGCCTCCAAGCTAATTTTTTATACGGGGCCCCGACAAGACACGCTACGCCACTGGTTAGACCGGAAGCCGAGCCCAAAATTATTGGGAAAAGGCTAGGCAGATGATGATGATGATCCATTAATTCAATAGACAAACGCTACACTTGTCCTACTATTTTAAAAACAAACTGATATGCTGATAGGCTGATATGATTATGATAATGATGAAATAATATTTCATATATTCTGGAAACTTTACAAGGGTCTGTCCTTTCCGAAATATTATTGGCTCTACAACTAATTCATTAAAACACTTAAATTTATGAACATTATTTATTTATCAAAATTTTCATATTATATATCCCTCGTCCTCAGAAGCGCGCATTCTGTGCAATCCAGCCGAGGTACTTATCGACACGCGCGTAGAGGCCGGGGTGGTTGGGTTCACCGCAGCGCAAGCCCCAGGACACCACTCCGATGGCAGTCCAGCGGCCACTAGGCATCTGGTACATCAGCGGTCCACCGCTGTCACCCTGGAAAGACAAACAGTTTTTAGATACTCATTTAATTTGCTTTAACATTCAACGGCCATTGTCCAATTACAGTTCATCGTCATTTTCATCAGCCGGAAAACGACCAAGGACTCACTCCCTCATAAGCAGGGATTTGCCATAATCTCCACGTTTGGCCAGCGCCTTTGGGATCGCAGTGAAGGTGTTGAGTACAATTACAGTTAAAGACATAAAATTACACAATATTCGCACGCTCATTTTACACCTCCGAACATATCAACATAGATCGTCTTCCATTCGTCCGCGGACACAATCATAGTTAGACTTGAAATCTAAGAGAGTCTAAACTTCAAATAATAATAATATAATATAATAAAACCACTGTGAGTTTCTTGATTGACATTCTAAAAACTCGGTTGATAATTCGAATTTACTAGTGTACCGCCACCCTTGCGAGTGTGTTAGCGAGTTAAATTAAATTGACAGGGAAATTTTTACAGATAAAGTATGAAATGACGTAAGAAGTGGCATTCTGTAAGGTAATTTCCGTCACGCGAAGTGAGCGTCCAAGCTCACTTCGCACTCGAATCCGATTCAAAGTGTCAAATATATCAAGGTCATTTTGAACCTTATGCGAAGTGAGAGTGAATAGCGATGTCAGATGCAAGTTGTTGTTTAAATACAGAATAAACCTGCAGGTATAATATAAAATGTAAATGTATGTACAAACATACATTTGGATTTCAGTGAGTGGTTACCTCGGCCTGAGGGGAAACAGGTATAGTAGAATCCAGTAAGCATTTTTCTAAGGACCTATGTACAGTCAGTGCACTGCATCAACTCGACATTTCTTAGGAATATGAAGAGGAGAAAAGGGGGGTGACCGTACTCTACAATAGTTCCGATGGTTGTTCCGGGTCTGATTGTTTGTGTTTATATGTTTGTATACACGCCAACGATTGAAGAGAGAATTAGGGGATGTAATGAAGGCCATCCATACCTGACAGGCATCCTTCCCGCCCTCCTTTCCTCCAGCGCAGAGGGTCTCGTTGAAGATACTGTCAGTAAACGCAGTGACGCACTTGTCGTGGTCCCACACTGGAACCGTCACTTCCATCAGAACGTTGCTGTGAGGTCCTCCGTACCATTGTGTTCCCCAACCTAAATGAGAAAGTTAACATTTTGCTTTATGTTATGGTAACTAAACCGTGATGATCTTTGCTGGCACGTATGTTGAATCTACACTAATATTATAAAGAGGTAAAATGTGTTTGTATGTACGGGTAATCCCAGGAACTCGTCATCGGATTTGAAAATTCTTTCACCAAGCTACCAGTGATGTTAATATCATTGGAAGCTACGTTATCTTTGAGTTCTATAGGCAATATTTTATTTAAAAAAAATGGAGTCGCAGATAAAAGTTAGTCTTCTGTAATTCGATTATTGTAATGAAATGATTGTTGTCGTAAATGAAGGTAATAGGAATCATGTACCTAAGTATGGATTTAAAGTTCTTACATGATCCGTTCATTGGGTAATCATGCGTATTTTCAAACTTAAGGTTTCTATGGGAAACTCCTGCGACTGTGTGTGCGATCATTTGCATTAATCTGGTATATTGATATAATATTAGCTGTAACCTACAAGACGTAAGTAGTCTTACTTTAGAAATTCTGTCACAAAAACAGAAAATGATAACTTATATTTGAATAATATTTTAAATACCTTCTTAGAGCTATACGTTCAAACACACACCGTAAAATTTTACCGTCCTCGCCATCTTCATTTTCATTATAACTGTCAGTTAATTCTTTTTGACCTTCTTTACACCGTATCTTTGTTCTTGTCAGTAAATAATTGTATCTTTTAAATACCGGATTGTTGGAGAAGATGGCGAGGAGTACCATTTACGTTTCGTTGTTTTCTACTCAAAATGAAATAATTCTGAGGATTGTGTTCAACAGGACATGATTATCTATATCTTCTATATATAATAAAAATGAATCGTTGTTCGTTAGTCTCGCTAAAACTCGAGAACGGCTGGACCGATTTGGCTAATTTTGGTCTTGAAATTTTTGGGAAAACTCCAGGGAAGGTTTATACGGTGAGAAAATTAGAAAAATGAATTGACAGGACAACGTCTGTCGGGTCAGCTAGTTAATAATATAGAAACGTAAAGTTTGTAAGTTTTCATATATGAGGGAGGTAATCTGCGACACTACTCATTCGACTTCAAAAATTCTTTCGTTAGGAAGCTTCACTAGAAATTGTCGAGTGTCATAGGATTATGTTTGATTTGATTTCATAGCGGAACAAGTCGCCGGCAGAAGCTGGTACCAAATAATATATACTTTTATTCCCATTTAAATAATGTTTGTTCGTAACTACTATGGCAATACTGGTAGTTACGAATACAAAAATTAAGTATTTTGTTGATACAAAGTTACAAGCGGAGTGTCATAGGAAATGTTTATGCCATATTAGACTTCCACGTGCACAAAGTCGAGAAGCTAGTTTTATTTTTCACACATCCACGCTATTTTGTCTATGAATAATTCATTGTCTCCCTATTGACTAAATCTTGAAAGTTAGTTACCAATAACGATGGCTGGTTCATCGGTGAGCTGCAAATTCATAGGAGGGAGGCAGATAGGCCACACGTAGGTATTGAAGATGGCAGGTCGGTCCAGCTTCAAGATGGCGATGTCATTCTTATAGTTGGAGATCTCAAAGGCCTCGTGCTGGCGGATCTCTGCGACCCTGAAGTTGTAGGTGCGGGAGTCGTTGCTGCGTTTGAAGTCGTACTCGCCTAGACGGACGAACAGCTCTTCTGCTTTCCATCTAGAAATAATCTTTCAGTGAGAAATTGAGCTATCATAACTACTATATTTAATCATCCTCTGCAATTGGGTACTTATAAACTTGTAATATGTAATGTGTAACTGTTTATTTTTCCCAATAAATAAAATATATTTATTCTTTATTTATTTTTACAATCTTAATACACGTAAATGGTAACAAAAAGTAACAATTGACAGTTGCATAAACCGCGAACATTCACCCATCATCAAAGTAGAATAAAAAAAAACGAAGATTAAGTAAGAGCGTGTAAGATTATAATAATTATAAAGAATGGTATTATCCGATTTTTGAAGAACATTGACGCTTTAACACAAGTATTCCCTGAGTTTAATTCGATGACGAACCAACTTGGGTCATCGAATATTAAGAGGAACCACTTTTGCATTTAGTATCTTGGAAAATTATTTAATTTGTTACAGAAAAGTAACAGAAATGAATTATTAGGGCCAGTTTATAATGGATTGAAATCACAATCTAGATTTCCTTGTTGATTTTTGCATTTTTGTGTTAATGAAGTTTGTCCCTGTCATGAAAGTGTAATGCCACACTATACAGTGCCAGGTTAAATTCAGTCTTAAATAAAATGTTAAAAGCAACAAAATAACAATAACAGCAGCTGGTATCACTTATCACACGTCTTGTTCCACCGAACTTGTGTAAGAAATACCAGTTGCTAAGAATTAGTGTTGATGTTACCTCCTAGTGCAGTGAGCAGCAGTCATGACATGTCTGTCAGTGATGAGCACTCCTCCGCAGTACTGTTCGAAGCCCTCAGGGGTGATGGAAGCCATCCACGGCCACTCGCGAGGGTTGGCCTGGCGGGCGCCCAGCACTCGGCTTTGTTGACGAGTACTTAAGCCACAACCTTGGGAGTAGAATTTGTTGAACAGAAGAGATCTTAAAATCGGTGTCATTTCGTCTCATGTTTGTTGTTTATAAGGCGACTGGGAATTTCAGTAAGGAGTATCTGGTACCAGCAAGAAGAGAAAACAAGAGACCACATCCTCTATTTCTGTATATTTTATGGTTACAACACCCCACAACCAGCTCATGACGATCCTAAGACTCAGGTGTTTTCGCTATGAGAGGGAGCGGGCGCCTAGTGGACTGCCCTTAGCTTGGCAAAGTGTGGATTGGTGGAGCATCTAAAGTAAGAGCAAGGTATCCATACACAACTACAACATTATTGCAATAGCTGTTTGGAGATGATAGCATGTTAGTTCACACAACTACAGACGATGTCTCCCAAGGAGATCGTGTATTAGATCGAAATAAACTCTTGTGGCATCTAACGTTTCCTACAATGCGGTATCAAATTCCTCCGCAATATTACCAGAATACATTTTTTTTTTACAAAAAAGACAACCGCCTTTAAAAACCAAAAAGTAAAAAATAATTTTAATTTCGCAAGTCGGTGGCCACCGAATTGCGAATTTAAAGTTATTTTTTTCTTTTTAGTTTCTGAAGGCGGTTATCTTTGTTTAAAAAAGTTTTGTTTTCGCTTTTTAGTGCCTGCTTCTTATCATACAAATTAATTACGAAACGGTGACACCAAAAAATCGGTCATTCCTTAATTTTGTCACCCATAGGGGTGGAATATTTCCTTGAAATTTATGTGGGACCAACTTTGAGGTATACACTATCAAATAAAAAATCATCATCATCGAAATCGAACTACACTAAAAAAGTTATGAGTGATCAAACTCAAAAAAAATATACTTGAAAACCTCCTTGTTTTTTTGAAGTCGGTTGAAAATTCCATTCGTCTGGTCGGAGGATCCTTCCCTTTCAATAGAGGATGAAGGACTTTCCACCCTGTACCTCTGAACTATTATAACAGTCTAACCTCTAGACTCAGCCCTGGTGACTTTCATGACAGCTTCGTTCTGTTCCTCCCTGGGAGCTGTCGCGGGCAAGTCACCGGCCAGCCCTTCTGCGCCACTCAGTGATGCTTGGTCAGGGCAACATGCTCCTACGGTCCTGGGGGATAGTAAATTAAATAGGTAGTTTAACATTTTTTACTTTATTTAAATGGAGCTGATTTTGTAAGGCGAATATGTTGCTCTGTATTAACATGCATTTCAAACACACTAGTTACACATCATTTGAGTTTTATACACATCAGCATTTATATTATAG
This sequence comes from Charanyca ferruginea, assembly GCA_947361185.1. Lineage (NCBI taxonomy): Eukaryota > Metazoa > Arthropoda > Insecta > Lepidoptera > Noctuidae > Charanyca > Charanyca ferruginea. The sequence continues at coordinate 12,419,553 of OX376077.1, read as the reverse complement.
CAGTTATCTATCCTTCAAACACACAAAAATATACATCAAAATATTTAGTATCATCTTTGACTATCTGACGTCGGAAAAACTAAATCTAGTGGAACTGTCGCCAAAGATTAAAACCCTTTTCCTTTCATTTCGTACACATTTCATTAAAATATGGAACGCGTCCTTGCATCTTTAATTGGTCAAATGTTTCTTTTTATGTTCTCTGACGGGCCTGTTGGTCTAGTGGTCACTGACCCTGACTGCTAAGCCGGAGGTCGTGGGTTCGATTCCCACCCAGGACAAACTTTGTGTGATGAGCATGATTGTTTGTTCTGTGTCTGGGTGTTTATCTATAATATGTATGTATTTATAAATTATATAAGTATGTATATCAGTTGTCTGGTTACCATAACACAAGCTCTGCTTAGCTTGGGACCAGATGACCGTGTGTGAGTTGTCCCAAGATATTTATTTATTTATTTTAATAGACGTGCGTTTGACCACAACTCACCTGATCTTAAGTGATGACCCGGCCTAACGTGGAACACGCTTGCCTAGGATGCACCGGTTCACTGGTACCTTGAAGATACCCAGATTATACCTATAGCCTGCCTGTAGTCGTCGCCGGCGTCGGCGTCGCGTCGACCGCAACTGTACCACTGCAGCGGCGAGTACCAAGACCACCACCCCCCCCCCCTCACCCACCCCTCAGAAAGATTTAGTGAAGAAGGGTATAAATGAAATACAGTATCCGATCTATGTGTACGTCGGTCCGGCGTACTTTAGGTGCTTCACTTTCAATATGCGTGGCGCGGAGTATCGGGGAACAGAGAGGCGGGCATTGAATTCCACAGTCTGGCAGTTCGCACAATAAATGTGGAATCAAAGCACTTGTTCTTGCTTGGACCAGGGATTCGTTGTCAATGAGCCTCTTGCATGATGCCGTCACTTGACAAAGAGTACCTATTTGTCTAAACATTCGCCTTATCAAAACCAAATCAAATCAGGTGAATATTTGTACAAATACGCCATGTGAAGTGCCAGCATTATCTACATTATGCTAAAGTAATTTTTCACGTTTTAGTTTTTGAAGGCGGTTGTCTTTTTTGTAAAAAGCTTTTTGTAGGGAACGGACAATTACCAAAATCTATCTTCTTTCTGAAGATCGCGAGTGACACTGACTGACACTTTTATTTAGAAGTAAAAGTAAAGTAACCCTAACCGAATGGCGAATAAACCGAATTTAGTAAGTAAGAAAGAACTACACTATCTTAGTAATTCACCTTACCTTACACTGCTGTAGAGGTGAGGCATAAATATTAGAATAGGTAAGTGGATTAGGTATGTACAAAATATTCGTGGGAATGTGGGATTCCGTTCCTTATAACGCGAGAGTTAAGTTTCAATTTTAAAAGCACTGCAAACAGCGCCATCTTTGGAAAAACTACTGGACTAGCTACTGTTCTAGTAGCGCTAGCGATGCACGACGTAAAACTCGTAATTCCTGCACGTCGCGCGTCGTAGTTAGGAATCAAATTATTACTATTTGGAATAAAATTGAAAAATACGATATGTTTCACTAAACTAAAATAAAGAAATAATTTTTGGAAGCTATTTAGAATCTTCTCATGCCAAAAAAAGTGTTACCGAGGTCTCGTAAGTAATAGGTATCTGTGTAACGTATTCTGCCGATTCCCGTCATTTTGTTTGTTGGCTGTGTTGTGTCAATATCAAATTACATATAAATATAAAAATAAATATTCATTCTTATCTACTGATAACTACTTTTAAATATTAAAAAATATATTGGTAATATAATTGGTATGCATCTTTTCCTATAAAAAGATAATTTAAACATAACTAGGTCGAAGAAAATTACAAAACTTTATTATTCTAAATTAAATTAATTATTTAAAAAAAATATATAATAATTAAAAACAAAAAAAAAAATGTATGTGGATTACGTAGGAAATATTCAGCATGATCGTTCCTGTTCCTGTACATAATATTGGTAACAGGCCAGCGGCTATATTGAATAAATATTAGAATTAGGTAAATGGAATAGGTATTTTAAAATATTTGGATTAGGTGGACGGATTAGGTATCATTTTTACCTAAACTAAACCAAACCATTAAACCAACCCATCTCTACACTGCTGAAGTCAAGCAAGAAATCATACAAGATCGATCTAAATAAGACCGATCTACTCAAAAATTTGTAATAAAAAAATTAAAAAAATCGTAAATTATAGATTGGAGCTCCGTCCTATATACGTGTGGCGCGGTAACGAAACCATAGCGAGATCTAATTCGACGTCAACGCCATCTATCGAGCGAGGGGACAGCTCCAACCATTAGATTTTATTTTGTTTTGAAACAAAAGCAATCAAAACAAACAAAAAAAAAGGAAAAATCAATTTAAATAAGTAAATAAATTAAACGTTATTTCCACGGAGGTTATTTCCATAGCGACTGTAGACTTGCTTTGGATGGTTGTGTGATTTTGTTTCACAAATAAGTTTTATATACTTAATCACTAGAAACAACTGGGCTTTGGATTTCGCTTCTAAAAACTAGCAATTCACTACAAACACATAGGTATTAACTCGCTAAGTTTAGCTCGCTGAAATTTTAGTAGTTATTTTCCCGAAGCGAAATTACTTTGTCAAGGTACCTAGTACAATCGATTAATAAAAAAATTAAATAATCTTTAATTAATATTATAAAGCCGAAGAGTTTGTTTGTTTGGTTGAACGCGCTAATCTCAGGATCTACTGGTTCGAATTGAAAAATTTGAATTGTGGAAACTAGCGACCCCGAACCAATACAGCGCGAACGGAACAATGACTGCGCGAGGTCCGAATAAAACACAATACTTACCTAAAAGTTATTTCAATATTTTTATTTCAGTTTATGAAATGAAATGAAATTTTATTTATTACCAGATTATTATCATCCAAATAAATATATAAAAAATCCAAATTTTATGAATCGATAGTACTACTGAGGGCAAATTGTTCTGCCGCGGGATATAGACCATTTAGATTTCAGCTTGTATGTAATATATATATGTATATTTATATTGTATATTTATATTTATATTTAGTATGCAAGGGGTTTTGGGGGCGATAATCGATCGTTTCATTTTAAAAAAACAGTAAATACCGAGCGAAGCTCAGTCGCCCAGGTACTTTGAATATACCTATACTCCATTTACAATAGCATTAGACAGAAGTTAAAAAAGGTTTTTTTTAATGCACACTTTGTAACAAAAGTCTTATATAAACATGTTAAAGTTACGATAGACACCGAATTTATTATAATTTATTTTTACAGTAGCTGTAGCGTGTATTTGTAACCATTTTAATAATTTGTCTTCTAACAATATGTGGCTTTCATTTAATTGTATAATTAATTCCAATTTAAAATTACAGTGTCAATGCTAAAAACCTAACAGAAGCAGGGATGAACAATACCCGGAACGTTACTCGTTTCACTGTAATTCTACTAAATTTAAAATGTTATCTAATCTTTAAAGTACTTTTATTCTGTTTATATTATTATACGTCCATATTTAGTACTATCTTATATCTATTTATCAAAATTATGCTAAAATAAGTTTAATTAAAATTGTTTTAACTTATCTTTGAAATAAAATGTTTTGTAGTCCTGCTTCTATGAGCCTCGTTTTTCTGATGCTATTGTAAATGGAGTATAGTATTGCCATAAATATTGTCACGAAGAAAAAAAATATTTATTATTGCAAATAATATTTATTACTTTTACAGTGTGTTACTTTAATACATAAATATAAAACAATTTAAAATATTAAAAGCTTATTCGAAGTGGTCTCCATTGGCTGCAATACGGACTGTATTGCAGCCAATGGAAATATGAAAGATGTCAAATTATAGCATTTGTCGTAAGCAGATTAATGAAAGAGAGCGGAGTGGAGCGGTGTGAATTGTTTCAACTGGACGGTAATAGGCAGATATGATACTATAACGAATGCACAATTGTACTCACTCGTGGTTGATAATGCAGACATAATCCATAAATTTGATGAAGTCATTTCGGAATTCCTCCTGGATACAGTGGCGCAGGGGTCGGCAGTGACCGGCCTTGCCGTTTGGCATGACACAGCCTTGATGTGCTACATTGAGCTGAGAAATTAACTTAGCATTACAACTTTACATCTGATAGAAGCCGAACAGCAAAAAATCTACAAGTTCGTGATAAGCAGGTCTTATCACGAACTTGTAGATTCGTGTGTAAAGAAGACGGATGAAACAAGGTTGCATGTAGCGGAGATGAGAGTTTTGAGATGAATGTGTGGAGTAACTTGAATGGATAAGGTCAGAGGACTAATTCACGTAACTTTATGACGCGCAGATGAAGTTGTAGTGCAGTTGTAGTTAAGTTCAAGTTTGAGTGATAAACGGTATTCTTGTAATCTTGCACGTCTACTGCACGACAACCAAACTCAGCCACATGAGAGAAAAAGTATTACTCACAAAATAATCGACTAGAATCGATTACGTTTCAATGAATGTGACGGTATTATAATATTAAAATAATTAAATAATACCCCAGTACAGATTTTAGTGCTTTTTAACTGTCATTTTGAGACGTCAAACGAATAGAAGAAATTGTAGAATACCGATCATGTTGCGTTCCGAAGCACAATATAATGTCGTAGAATGCCGTTATTGCGCTCGCGTGACGCGAACTTGACACGAGCGTGACTGACAGCGGTAGAGAATACGAAAAACGTTGTTTTGATCGAAACTTAACTGCAACTGCACTGCAATAGCACTTCTTTAGTTACGTGTATTAGCCCACAGAATTGAATATATTAGAAGTTTAAAGTTGGGCCAGTGACAGAAAAGTTGAAAGAGAATCGTTTGTCTTGGCTTGATTTTCTAAAAAACTAGAGTCAAAAGTATCCTTGGAGTTTCTTGTTCCTTCTTAAGGGCTTCCGATCGACTCCTTTGATAGTTCAAAAGTTAAATAAAAAAAAATCTTAGATTTTTAGCCTGGCCAATGCTAACCTATGGTAAAAAAGTTTCCATAGCATACAAACATTTACACAAAACAACATCATGCTCCTAATTTGGGATCATTAGAGGTCTTGTGACAGCATTTAATGATAAGATCGTGACATAGTCATTGTGCGACTGAGAGTACTTTCTTTAATCCATATTCTTTGTACTTAGTGAGAAGTTTGCTTAATTAAGTTGCATTTAGAATGTACAAGCTTTGTATGTTCTGTTTGTAATTTGCTTAGGTTTCGGTACAAAAACTGATGTTCAGCAGAGGGGCAATTCTAGTAATGTTTAGGAACCTTCGCATTGTATTCTCAGACTCAATAGGTATGTCAAAAAGGACAATGCCAGAAACTCTATAGAACTTTGCCCCACTCAATAAAAGTCATGTGCTACATGTGCATATGTAGCATCTTACTGTTTATTTATTGCTGATAACTACACATTAGTCTTAGTGACTGTAGAACTTACGTTTTCCGTTTAAATCTAAAAACAATAATGACATTGATTATAGATTAAATTGTATTTTAGGTATAAATGAGTTTGTATTTTGTGGGTAGGTATTTCGTAATTCGCAAGTTCTAAAGAAAAACAATTTAGTATAGAAAGATTCTATATTAATTACAATTATTTTCATTAATTTACTTTTTATGTACATGTGTTACTTATTCTGTACATGGGTGGGGCAGGATCTGGCATTGTCATTTTATATTTCCTACATTTTTGACATTGATTGTAGTTGAGATGAGATAAGCGGTGTGGTGCTGGGGGCGAATAGCACCATCCTATTCCTACCCGTGGGTGTCATCAGAGAGATATTGACCAGAGGATGGACAACAGCTTCCTTCTGAGTTCTATAACACCTACTGCGACCGCCAACATGTATCGGCCAAGCATGGTGATTACGGTTGAACCCCCTCTTGGGAGAGACCTATGCCCAGCAGTGGGCGTCTAAAGGTTGACATGATGATAATGATGAGATAAGATTGCGACAAGAATTTGAAGGTTTCTAAATACAAGAATTAGCCTTCAGAGTTCAGCTTATACTTATTTATTTATACTTCATGCACAAACGTACAGAGGCGGACTTAATGCTTTAGGCATTTTCTACCAGTCAACCAAGGGTGGTGAAGAGATAACAAGGCAGGTGCATTACAAAAAGTAATATTTAAAAAGTGAAAAAAGATATATTTATATAAATATATACATATAAAAACTACACATACATAATAATATTATGGAATATATATACACCGAAATAAATATATACATACTCATAATATATATGGATATATATTGGATTTATGGCGATCAAATGAACAAACAAATGCCAAGTAAACAATATAAGGCGTCAATTTTCTACTGACTTGCATACTTACCATAGATCTTGGTTTCTAATTCCCTTGTACACATAGGTTAGTCGCGGAAATAGTGCCTAATTGCATGTTTTACAAGCGTAATGATGTTGTTGATCCTAGAATTGGTTGCTAAACATGCACGAGCCGTCGACGCCTGCGCAACCGAGTTGGTGCGATTTTAACAGCTAACTGAATACGACATTTTCTAACTAGATTTTGAAGGCCATGTTGTAGGCGTGAAATTGTGGGTGGTTTATGACTTTATTTGAAGAAGGGTTTGGAATTTATAAGACAAACTAGCTGATGCCCGCGACTTACAGTGTACAGTGTGGGGTCTTACAAAATAATAATCACCGATTTTCATGGTTACGATTAAACTACAAAAATTACGATTTTCCATACAAACTTTCATCCCCTATTTAACTCACGGGGTTGAATTTAGAAAAGTCCTTCCTTATTCCTTGTCTACATTATAAAGAGAACGTCTATTCAAAATTTCAGCTTTCTTGATCCAAAGGTTTGGGCTGGACGTTGATGAGTCAGTCAGGCAGGACTTTTCTTTTTATTTACATAGATGTATCTAGGATTGACTACTATTTGTATCCTAAAAGGGCTAACTAAAGCTGAATAAACGGTAGACAAAGATGTCTATAAACTTCTTCGTAGAAGACTAGAGTTTATAAACAGATGTACCTAGTATAATTTCGGCTACAGGGACTTACGGCACTTCATAACATTTCTGCTCTACAGTACTGTGAAGATCTGATGTGTTTCTGAGATAATAGCCATTAGATATTATACTCTATGACGGAACACTCAGTAAACTTCTAGAATAAGTTTGAATAGTAGACTTGTATTGTTTTACATTTGACGTTAGGACTTCCTAGCCTGATCTTGTCACGGGCACACTACAAGTATCTGATAATATAATCCAGTACCGAGTTTCAGTGCTTTTATTTACAGAATAAACCTATTACAATCACGCATATCCCGGTACCAGTTAGAGTCCTCCATATGGATCTCTTACAGTACCGTAGGTACCTACTTACTCTGAGAATCTACCAAAGCAGAATACAGTCAGGCTGAGCGATTACAGTTTGCCACGGATATGACACAATATGATTAGTTATCGTCCCACGCTATTAGTTATTTTTGTGCTCGACATTATTCTGTATTTTTCTTATTTTTAGTGGTAGGTAATCAACTGTCCGTTATAGCTACATATATCGCACAATTACACATATTACTAACGACGAATAATTTATCATTGTTCTTTTATTATGTTTTGAATTTTGTAGATCGATATAGCAATGCTTAAACGCCTTATTCACCATCCATCTTGCTGTACGTCCCGCCAAGGTCATACACGATGCACGATGCAAAAGTTCCGTGAAAAAAAACAATTAATAATAATTATTGACGTACAGCAAGCTTATCCGCTGCGTATCAGCTGGATGTCATGGACGAAGTCAGTGTCACCCAGATCTGCACATCCAACTTCATCGAAGAGGAGATACGCAGGGCTAAGACGCTGCTGTTTGAGTCGCTGCATATGGCTGACCGAATGCCAACCCGTAGGAGGGATGAGAAAGGAGAGAGGAGTCTCCAAGACATAATCAAAGTGTTAAAGGAGACCGACCCGGACGACGTGCCGACTTTCGTGGCGAAGGATTTGCGCAAGCTACCCCCAGTCACATTCGACCACGTCGACGTCGCCAGGCTGCTGCGGGACATCAAATCCCTGAGATCAAGCCTGTCTGAGGTGCATTTGAAGTTGGAGGTATCGCAAACCACCATCAGTGATCTACGTACCGAGGTGGCGGATTTACGCAATACGGTATGTAGGTCACAAGAGCAAACTACCAACGTCAACATACGTCACGGCGCGTTCAATGCATCGCAGCTGAGTTTCGAGTCAGCAAAATTCGACTCGTCGCCGGCCGCCGTCACTGTGAGCGATGCACAAGCGCGCCCCGCTGTCCCCGCGTCCCCCGTCGTTGGGGCGCCGACAAATGTTAGCACGACAACTCCGGCACGTGCTTACTCGGCTGCCGTTACTGCTACTCCGGCAAAACAACAGCAGCAATCAAAACTAGCGAGGGACGCCCAGGTTCCCTCCGATCTCGTCCGAAGCGCAGTACCAGTGGGACCAAGCCAAGGGCAGGCCGATAAAGAAGGCTTCATTCGTGTGGAGAAGAAGAAGAAGAAGAAGCCTACTCGTCGCAATCAGTGCGGTACCGCGTTGACCGAACCGAACATGTTGCTGCGTCCCGCTATTCCGTCGACGCAGCTGTACGTGTCACGTCTGCACCACACTACGAAGGTAGAGGATGTTGTGGAGTATATAAGGATGAAGACCAAATTCACCTTGAGAGTGGAGTGGTTGGAGTCGCGTCACAAAATTAACTTCAAGTCTTTTGTGGTGCGAGTACCAACTCATCACTTAGAGACCTTCTTGAAGGAAGAATTTTGGCCGTCGGGTGTTTTGTATCGGCGTTTTCGCGGAAGGTTACCCGACACCACGACTCAGCGCAATACGTCGCCGATCCAACGTAATAAATAGATTTGTAAACTAGGTTAACAATTATGAATTAGTTTATGTTTTGTTTATTTAATTTGTGTATTTTTTTCTATGGGCCTTAGTAGCCTGATAATAAAGAATTATTATTATTATTATTATTATTATTCACGGTCGTTTTGCATCGTGCATCGTGCATGACCTTGGCAGGATGTACAGCAAGATGAATAAGGCGCATTTCTCGAATTTTACTGAATGAAAAGAAACAATAGAGCATCAGTTCCCTGGGCCCTTAATTTTAAAACAAATTTTATTGCAATAGGGACCTACTCATACAAATTAATGTAAGCCTAGCAAGTTTTTTATCACATACCAGCGTATGCCCGTGGTTTCGTCCGTGTGAATATCGGAAGGCAAAGTCGCTGATTAAAAATTAGCTTATGTCCTTTCCCAAGGTTTAAGCTATTATATTCATACCGAATTTGTTTTTATATGTGAAAACCTAACAGACAGACAGTGTTACTTTCCCATTTTTTACTTAAGAATGGATTTAAAAGTTATGGCGCATATACAAAAAAACTGCAGTGGAATTATAAACCAACGTCACGTACGTGTTATAATTATAAACAAGTATATCAAAATATTTTGGTGCTATGTACAAAAAATGTTAGATATGGTTAAAAAAATACGATATACCTACTTAACGAGTACTTACACTATACGCGCAAATTTTACCATAGGCTCAGTACCGCTTGATTTTAGACGCTCTAGTATTTATAAAAACTGCTTTTCCCATAGTAATTTAGGTAGGTGAAAATATATGAAACAGTTAACTTTACATTTTTTAAATATAATATAAGTATATACAGGATGCGGATGGCAATAGCACAAAAAATGATCATGGTAGGATTTGGTAATTTGGTGTAATTGTTTTTATTGAGCATTAATAATATTAAATTATGACGCCACAAGTTGCCGCTCTTCTTACAAGTTAGATAACCAATATTTCATGTGGTCTTTTATTTTGGTTACATTTTTAGGCTCTTTAGTATATTTGAACTTTCTTTTTGAATTTCGTTTTTAGGATTTATTCAAAGGATTTATTCAATTAAATCCTAAAAACGAAATTCAACAGACAAACAATAGTTTCAAAATATTCTTAAGAACTAGTATTACCAGTATTTTAATTTTTTGTCGTATCGTCGTACCCACCCTGTATAACAGTGCAGGTCTTCAGGCTGATGATGAAGCGGCAAAAAATTATATGCTTGGGCCAAGGAACTACCTATTATCTAATCTGTGGCTTGAGGGTTCAGAAAAAAAGCACTGAATTTATGGTTAAAGGACTTAAAGGTTACCCCAGATAGCTTAAGTATACGATATCTAGTTAAATATAGGTACCTACGTTTCATATTGCTACTAGAGAAATTGCCAAACTGGCTAAAACGATCTAAGTACTTAGTATTTCATGTACTGTAGTAGTTGCCTAGCCGTGTAATAGCACCACTCCATTTCTACCCGTGGATGTCGTAGAAGGCGACAGAGGGATATTGACCAGAGGATGGGCAGCAGCATCCTTCTGAGTACCTATCATAACACCTACTGCGATCGCCAACATGCATCGGCCAATCATGGCTAATATGAACCCCCCCTTGGGGGAGAACTAGGTATGCCCAGCAGTAGGCGTCTAAAGGTTGACACGATGACCATAATGAGTAGTTGCCTAAATCATATTTAAATTAGTTAAAAACTTCATCATCATCATCATCACCATTTCAGCCTAAAGACGTCCACTGCTGGACATAGGCCTCCCCAAGGGGGGGTTTTGCCATAATCGCCACGCTTGGCAGACGGATTGGCGATCGCAGCATGGTTGTTACAAAGGCACAGAGAACGCTGCTGCCCATAGGGGATATTACTGCAATTTTCTGACACCAGAGTGCAGCACAGCATAATCCGTAAACAGTTTTTCGACGAGTCGTTCAAAGCGTGAAATTCTGCCTTCAATTGAGTTCAAAATTGGGAAGTGTATTATATTATACAATAATGCATCAGTGCTGTGTATTTCGATGCAGAAAGGAATGGAATTATTCATTTTCAAAAGAAGAAAATGTTCGAAAACTTTGGGAAGCAGCTAAAAATCACTCTAAAATATGTTTAGGTTAAGTATTCAGGTGAGATAGACGTATTTACAGAATAACGTTCACTTTTGTCATGTAAGACAACCAAATATGATTTTATTCTGAGCATAACCTAGAATCCACTTTCAAATGGCCGTAAGATGCCATAATATAGTTTATAACACATTTGCTCGTAGTGTCTCTTATTACACCAATTTCAATATCGTAATGTATGTCATTACGTACTTGTGCGTTATTGTATCGTAAAACGTACAGTTTATCAAGACGCTCCGTCTAAAACGAACGATACTTTTTTAAAACTTAGCAAAGAGTTTTATGTCAGAAAAGTGGTCAAGTGGTGGTGGATGGTAAGTGGAGATAAAATATTAAAAAATAAACATTTAATTCTTTAATTTAATTAATTTTGACAATAAATTACAACCATTTATCTGTGAGATAAAATAAAACTTTGATATATTTTCACAAATTACCTAGCTATTATAATTAATAACATAATTAAACACGAATACGAGGTTATGCTCGTGGGTATGTGCTAGTGGCGCCCTCTGCGCTGAGTTTCGCGTAATGTTCCCTATTCTCTGGTAAGTCCCTTAGAACAATAGACCGAACGTTAAGAACTTACAGGATTATTATTAGCTCTTAAAAAATTTGAAAGTTGGGATCAGTTGGACTCCTACCTGATTGTCGTCTATTGCAATGAAACGTTTTGCTCTGCCACCGCCGATGTGCATCCCGCCTTCAGCGATGATCTCTTGCCATGATGGGTCCAGTAACTGGGCTGCAAGTAGCAGGCATTGACCATTTTTTAAAGATATTTTGTCCTATTTGATTAGAACGAATTACTTATTGTTACTAGAATCACAACCCACAAGGTGGCTCAAGCAAACATCAATTGAATGCTTGTAACTGTCCGCTTACCTAAAGAGTCGCAAAAGAAATAACACACAAGGCAAGAAAAGTAGAGAATTATAAGAATAAAAATCACAAATAAAATATAAAATAAGTAAGATAATTAGAATAATATGATCTACTCGTAATGGAATTCACAACTAAAAGTTAAAACAAGTTTTGACAAAAAAAAAGAAAACCGTCTTCAAAAACTAAAAAGTGGCTTTGCGGTTTTATATTGCCACCGACTTTCAAAAATAAAGTAATGTGTGTTCTATGCTAAGGTTATTTATAATTTTTTAGTTTTTTAGACGGTTTTCTTTTTTTGAAAAATCTTTTTATTTTCCGCTTTTTAGTATTTCCTTAGCATCCAAATCCATTAAGAAGCGGCGACACACTTAAATTAGACATTATAAATCTTCCAAAGATTTAAGAAACTAAAACGTCCTATGTAATGTTTTTGGTATTTTGTTGATTTTCTCAAAAACAGCTGCATCAATTTTGATATAATTTATAAGAGACCATTTCAGTATGAACTCCTTTCGAACAAAAAAAAAAAGAATTTTACAAATCCAAAGTGAAATTTAATTTATGAGCAAACGTTTGAGGAGTGACTCAGACCACGAAACTAAACAACTTTGATTATGGAGCCAAATAAAAGAGCGCGAAAAGAAAACACCTTTTTTTCATACATTTTGGCCGAGAACTTATTGCACTTCTGTATGGAACAGCAGATTTTTTTTTCGTGCTGTTTTAGTTGGCCCCGTTATGAAAGTAGTTTAGGTTTGGCAAATACGTTTATACAGGGTGGGCAAAAAATCGTGGGTCAAACGAAACAGGGCGTAAGTTGGGGTTATTTGCAGTAAAAAATTGTAGTGACAGAGTTAGTCAAAGTCAAAGTCAAAGTCAAAGCATTTATTTCAATTAAACCATTTACAGGCACTTTTGAATTGTCAAGGAGTCGGTCAGTTAGACAGAAAGTTGAAGCTAGTTGCTCGTTCCAAAACGTAGGTAGGTCTCTATGGAGAAGAACGAGCAAGAAACTCCACGGACACTCTTTTAAACTCAGGTTTTTACAAAATACTGCTTACATTATTCTTGTTGCTTCTATATGTGAAAACAATGAAGGTAATCTAGAAATACAAAATATAAAAAATAATCAAGATAAAAACCATGGCAGTTAAGAGTTGACCAATCTCTACTGACAGCGCCCGTTCACGAACATGACGCGTGAATCAGCACCATTCAGCTCAACCATTTTAGAGGGAGCCGAATGACCCAACACACGCGCCACCACCAGCGAGACATTTGAGTGAGCATGACAATTCTCTCAACCGCCATGCTCATTTAAGTCAAACACATAATAATTTACTTAAAATATGGCTCCATGGTACTCACATTTACAAAATTGAAATAATGCTGCTAAATTATACAAAACTAAGGTTTCCAATGTTTCTAAAATGTCGAAAAAGTAATTAAAATATATATTTGTGTATAATAATAACGATCGTTACTCATGTCAATAAAAAAAAAGGGGTAGGAAACAACATTCCTCCAATTAGGAAATTCCCTAAACTGCCTGTGGAGCAGGACCAGCATTTAGCCAAGCATTTTTATCATTGATGTAGTCATCTAATTTATAATATGCTTGTCTACACAGTGTGCGTTTAATACATGTTTTAAATTGTCTTTCATTTAGTTGTAGAATATCAAGAGGTATTTTATTATAAAATTTTACACAGTACCCCATAAAAGAAGTATGAACTTTTGACAATCTGAATCTTGGCTGATCTAATTTGTTCCTATTTCTAGTATAAACACTATGTCTGTCACTTATTTTATTAAAAAGATGAAGGTTTTTTCGAACATGCATAATGTTTTCATATATGTATTGACAAGGTACCGTCAAGATGTTAATCTGTTTAAACAATTCTCTTAGAGACTCGCGACTGCTGAGATTATAGATGGCTCTGACAGCCCGCTTTTGCAGAATAAAAATAGAATCAATATCTGCAGCCCGCCCCCAAAGCAAGATACCGTAGGACATGATGCTATGAAAATAACTAAAATATACAAGCCTAGCGGTATCCACGTCTGTCAAATGCCGGATTTTTCTGACAGCGTAAGCGGCCGAACTCAACCGCCCTGCAAGAGATGTTAAGTGAGGACCCCATTGCAGCTTTGAGTCAAGCGTAATCCCTAGGAAAACAGTATTTTCGACGAATTCAAGTACATCCTTATTCAATACAACGTTACATTCACTACTTTTAACATTCGGTAAAGCGAATCTTATGCATTTAGTTTTCTTCTCATTTAATACTAAATTATTTACAGTAAACCAATTATGAACCTTAAGCATAGCGTCATTTACGTCGTCATGGTGCTGTGCCCGTCTATTAACTCTAAATATCAAGGAAGTATCATCAGCAAATAACACCATTTGTGGTTGATTTTTCAGCAAATAAGGTAAATCGTTTATATAAACTAAAAAGAGGAACGGACCCAATATTGAGCCCTGCGGTACCCCCATTTTTACTTTTAAGCCCGATGAATTTACACCGTTTACTTGAACTTGTTGCAGTCTATCAGTCAAATATGATTTTACTAAGCTAAGCGCTAGTTTACCCAGTCCGTAATGCTCAAGCTTTAAGAGTAGTGTTTCGTGATTCACGCAATCAAATGCTTTGGAGAGGTCGCAAAAGATACCAATAGCATCTTGAGATTCCTCCCAAGCCTTAAATATATGCTTGATTATGGTGACACCGGCGTCAGTAGTGCAACGTCCTTTGGTGAAACCATACTGTTGATCATGTAAAATTTTGTGACAGTTAAAATGACTGAGCATTTGATCAAGCATTACTTTTTCAAACACTTTGCTAAAAACCGGCAAAACTGAAACGGGTCTGTAATTATTAGAGTCTTTGCAGTCGCCGGATTTAAAAAGTGGTATAACTTTGCTGAACTTCATTAGATCCGGGAAAACCCCTTGGTCTACACACAAATTAAAAATGAAAGCTAAATAGGGCGCCACTGTCTCAATAATTGATTTACAAACATTAGTAGACATCCCCCATAAATCTTCAGTACCCTTGATCTTGAGTTGTTTAAAAGCTTTAATAACGATTGCAGGGTTTATATGTTTAAATTTAAATTCCGTGGGACATGCTGAAACATTCGAACTTAGTAAGTTTAAAGCAAGTGAGGGCGAAGAATCTAAAGTTTCTGTAGTTTTAATAGGAATATCGGTAAAGAATGTTGCAAATTCCTGAGCAACTTCTTTATTAGTACTTAAGAGACCACGGGAAGTCTCTAGAGTGTAATCAGTATTATGTTTTTTGTTCCTGTTTGTTTCATTATTAATTATTTTCCAAACAGTCTTAATTTTATCATCAGCTGATTTAACTTTGTTGCTAATGTATAAGGCTTTAGCTGCTTTACAAGCAATTTTAAAAGTTTTAGAATAAGTCGAAACATATTTATTAAATGTTTCGGTGTTAATATAAGGCTTAAGGCCATACAACTCAAAAAGCCTTTCTCTACTTTTCCTGATACCTTTAGTTGCCCAGTCACTAAATAAAAACTTAGGGCAAATAGTTTTCGTTTTTTTCTTAAAAATATTATCAAACTCTGTTTGCACAACTGAAAAAAAATCTTTATACAAAATATTACCATTATTCATATTCAGTTCCTGAACGGGTAACTTACTAATTAAAGTCTTATTAAATTTATCTAAATTACTAGATGTTATTGGTCTTGACTGTATCTGTATTTTTTGCAAGGGTGTGTTGGACTCAAAAGTAATGGTTTGACCGCTGTGATCTGAAGGGAGATAATTTACAATAGCTTTATCTAAATAGTCGCAGCTACAAAAAACATTATCAATACAAGTAGCAGAGGTTGCAGTTATTCGTGTTATTCGTGTGTGTTATGCCTGAACATACATAAAAAATATACAAAAAAAAAATATAAACATCCGAATTGATAACCTACTCCTTTTTGAAGTCGGTTAAAAACTAGAAATTAAAATCAAAACGGAATAACCCTGACAACAGACTACAGAAACAACAAACAAGCTCTAATACAAATAAAATACTCACACTTATAATCATCTCCACTAGCACTTAAAACAGTCCCAAATAAAAACAAAAGAAGCAACATGCTCACTGATCAGTTCATAGAGGACTCAACGTGATTATGAATTTTCAACTATTTGGTGCGAATTGCCGGAAACCACAGTGATACTGTACAGTAATCCACAGGATGCAACCAAGCTGATAGCGAATATTTTGCAGCAAAATGACGGAAAAATAGATATTACCCGCATGTTAGTAGCAGTTCAAGGACTGTGCTTATAATTTTGATACTTTTTCCTGCTTTTTTGTTGGCTGTCTTACTCTTGTTCGTGGAATCATGAAATGAGTCTGATGGTAATACATATATGCGTGGCTGTTTCTTTGCTTCATTCAACGAGACAAATTTAAATGCTAGGAAGAATATTAATAGGTCAATTATGTCACCGGCTATGTTCGTATCTAACACCTATTTCAATTAAGTTTTGAAACTTATCTTTGTATCTCATTATATAGAGTGCAGAGAGAGGAACCTCTTAGCATACGCGCCACGAGCACTGCTCTGTAGTCTCAAGCGGACTGTAAGTTCTTATGAGAAATAAATTCTTTAAACCGAACTTATCTTTGAACGTGTCATAGAATTAATAAAGATTGTAACTGATAAAGGCTAACGAAATACTTACATTGACAAGCTACACCAATTGTGGTTCATGTCATTTAAAGCCTAATATTAAAATTTAATACTCCATAAACGGGTATGCATACACATAACCAACAAGAATAATATTATCAGACTATAGCACAGAATACTTAATAGACTATAGACAAAATAATGTAGGTCGAGTTGTGGTCGAGGCACAACAGACGCCATTTTCGCTATCCGCCAGCTGTGCGGAAAATACAGAAGTGCGAATAAAAATTTGCACATGGTGTTTGTTATACTCGAAAAGGCATATGACCAGGTGCCTCGTGAGGTTTTCTGGTGGGCCCTTCAGGAGAAAAATGTGCCTGTGAAGTATCTGCGGTTGATTCGAGCAATGTACAGTCAAAGTCCTGTCCACTGTGGGCATTATGTGGCGGTCGGTAATAATGGACGCTCTGACGTCGGACATCCAGGAAGAGGCACCCTTGTGTATGCTATTTGCCGATGACATTGTGGTGGTTGCCGAAAGTGGCCTAGAGGTCCAGAGCAGATTGGAAGTGTAGTGGCAAAGATTGGAGAGTGTTGGCCGTAAATTGAGTAGAACCAAAACCAAAGATAGTCTTTGACCAAAACGGATTACTTGTTTTGCAACCATACCGAGACGGAACAACCATACAGTCGCTTGTCCAAGGGGATGGCAAAATAGCTAACCAGACCAACGCAGGATGGATGGAATAGTGACAAGTCACTGGAAGAACTTGTGTCCCACGGATGCCCCTCAAGTTAAAGGAGAAAATCTACAATCTTCAGTTGGGCTTGGGATGAAAAAAGATTGCATGTAACGGAGATGAGAATATTGAGATGGATGTGTGGGCTGACCAGAATAGATAAGGTGAGAAATGAATATATTGGACGAAGTTTAAAAGTAGCGCCAATCGGTATGGGCATGTCAAAAGAAGTGATGAAACACATGTGACCAATAGAGACAGGATGGAATAATAATAAAATAAAAATACATTAACTACAGAGTACAAAAAAAGATTTCTCGCCACTTTTAAAACGCAACTTTCTGGTGTAAACATCTTTTTAAAGCCTTCAACACTTTCGCTATCCCTATATTACGTACTCATTCAGAGTTATAAAATAGTAATAAAACACGGTTCTGAAGAAATAGAACGAGATACACGCACAACACTTACGAAACACAACAATCTACACCCCAAATCTGTCATTGAAAGACTCACCATCAAACGACATCATGGAGGCAGAGACCTATTGCATCTTTGGCGTAAACAAGTTAGTCGGTTAAAAACATATTTATTTCACCCAAAAGTAAGCACTAGTAAAATACCTAAAGCCATAATGATAAACGATCATAACTACACACCACTAAACCTATACGATCAAACAGATACACAAAACCACACCAATGACGACCGACAAAAACAAAAAATTGAAGACTGAAAGAAGAAAATACTTCACGGACGACACCCTCATGACCTGGAACAACCTCACATAAACACAGAAGCGTCAAATAAGTGGCTTAAAATAGGCAATTTATTCCCAGAAACTTAAGGATTTGTAATAGCTATTCGAGACCACGGGCCCTAGCCAAATTACCCAAAATTACCATCTACAATCGATAACGCTAATAGAAAACTAATCAAATGTATGGGAACGACGACATCTCAATAATAAGACGTCACGTGATCGAAAATCAAAAATGGATGAGATACGATCCGATACGTTTGTAACTTGGCTAGGCCTACAGATCATTAACATAAGAAACTTCAGAAATTATACACCACAAACCACCTTAGAAAATACCATACATAAACTCAATTTGACAGGACAACTCAATAGGCCGGATATAATCCTACAGGATAAAATAAATAAAGTTACTTACCTGATAGACATTGCAGTCACCAACACAAATAACATACAGACAATCACTGATAAAAGAAGTATATACACAGAGCTCAAGGATGAAGTTACTTGAATCTGGCGGTAAGATAAAGTACGTAGTCCTTATAGTCCTAGCCGACCCCAAAATTTTGGGATGAGACTAGGCGGATGATGACTCTTTAATCTATACTAATCCACTACTTCTATACTAATATTATAAAGCTGAAGAGTTTGTTTGTTTGTTTAGTTGAACTCGTTAATCTCAGGATCAACACGTTCGAATTGAAAAAATATTTTTGTGTTGGATAGTCCATTTATCGAGAAAGGCTACAGGCCCAGGCGAAGCCGGGCCGGGTCGCTAGTTAAGTATATATACCTACGATTAGCAAGATTTTCTTGCCAAACGTATGATTTTCTTGAAAAATATTATTTTATTTCACATATAATAATAATAGTACCTATGTGTGTTAGTACATTTATGTCGATGCCTATTTCTGAATCTAGGAGTCAGTCACCGATTTCACTTAGGTACTCACATTATGATTGTTAAGAGAAAATTATGGTTTGTTGAAAGCAAACAAATCTTGTCCCCACAAACAACTGGATTTAGAAGAGAATTAGATAGAGGACAGCTTGCTAAGGTTGGGTAACACCTCTCAAATGTCAAATATGCTGCAAAGGTGCTTAGCAAAGAGTAACTAATAATATAATGCTTAGATAGCGGAGGTTTGACTTTCACATTTTGAGCCCGACAGTCGCTGAGTTACGTTAGGATAATTATAAATAATCCTACTCTGACTGGTTTTTAGACATATAAAATGCATATAAAAATGTTTTCGTAAAATCCCCGGTAACTACTCTAGACCAGCAGCGCTATTCTGTTACAATCTCCCTCGGTGAACACCTAGGATCCGTCCTTCTGCTTTGTCAATCCCTAGCATCGGGACGGATGACAGCTCGCTTCACTTAGGTGTTCACCGAGGGAGATTGTAACAGAATAGACATATACAGCTCAAAGGTAAGATCGGTGAATATTTATGCCTTTTTTATCCGAACGTCATCTAATTAACGGTATCGGAGATGGGTCGGATGTATGTAGGTGGACTGATAAAGGACTTGCGCCAGGAAATCCATTATCTTCTTTTTTATTTGTTTCACATTTAAATACATTTATGTCAGTACGCTGACAATTTTGTTTTATATTAACAATTGATACAAAAATGCTCCATATGTATACGTTATGACATCCACGCAAATTTAGATCTAGACTTAGTTTAATTAATATTAAATAAGAAAATATTCTCATTTTCACTGATGAATAAAGTATTCATAAGCATAACAGAAGTAATACATGCAAAATTTCTCACAACGTTTTCCTACACAAATGTCAGTGAACTTATATTGAACTTGCAACTACATGCATTGGTCAAAGTCAAAGCATTTATTAGGTTGGGGATAAAGTTTCTTCGCATTTTTTAAGAAAATTCAAAACATTTTTTAATATAGTTTATTTACATTTAAGGCGGTACCCTGAGCAAATAACCTTGAGCATTTGTTCCCTTTGCGCCGCGCAAGAGATACTGTAGCAAAATACGCTCAGATTTTAGAATTAAATCTTTATAAAATAACATTTTGGGATTTTGAAAAAAAAAATTCTACCAAAATGTTCATTAATAAATTGCCTATCCATTAGTGTTAGTAAAAAATCGAACTACTGGTTACTTGCCGAGGAGATGCATGTTTTCAATAATTATTTCTCATTTCTGTGGTTTCGTTGTGAGGAGATTAGTTAAATACTATACTTCGTAAACAAAAATCAGATCTACCATTTTGGAGTCAAGAATATGTAGAAATTTAATCAATTTTTTGTTTGTTGATATTTCTTTTGGATATAGAGTAGTAAGGTCCGAAAAACTGAACAAAAAATGGCTAGCACTGCGTTTTGCACAGGGACGCGCCTTAACTAAAGTATGTAGGTACCATTTTGTTCGATAACTTTTTGCCATCTTGTAGATAGGGACATGATCCCATTGCTATAGAAATTTTGGGACTTCTGATCAAAATACCGCGACAAGTGGTTTTGGCAGTCCTCCCGTGATGTTAACCTGACAATGCCTAAAGAATTCTGAAGAGACCGAAACAGGTGGAAATCTGAAGATGCAAGGTCAGGACTATATGGCGGATGCATTAAGAGGAAACACCACGGGCTAGAGAATTGAAAATTAGGTATTTGTAAAATCTATTGCTGTCGCGCGATGCCCGAACACGAACCGCAGAGCGCGATAGAGACAACTGCAGCTTTGACCGAAAATACCTATTAAAAGTACACAAAATCAATGTTTCGTAGTCCCCTGATTTCTTCTCCAAAACTTAACCGATTTAACTGCTTTTTTCATTAAACAATAAAGAAAGGCTTTTGCCGTGTTCCTATGTTTTCTATTTTTTATATAATCAAGTCAAATTTGTTTTCTGAATGTTTGAACACAGCGGAAAATCATGCCAATTTTTTAGGTTTTTGAATATTCATATCTCTTTTAATAATAAATTTATAAGAAAAAGGAAAACATAGAGACATGCCAATAGTAGCCATGGATATTTAAAAAAATAATAATTGATCTACTGGCATTATCCAGGGGGGCATTAAACAGGGGACTAAGTTTGTATGGAAAAACGGCCCTTGTGTTTCCTCTTAACACCTCCCAGCCAAACTGTCTTAATTTTTGTTGAGTGGCTAAAGATGTGTGAGGTCTAGCGTTATCATGATGAAAAACCACACCCCTTCTGTTGATTAATTCCGGTCGCTTTCTCTCAACTTCTTGCTTTAATCTCATCAGTTGTTCGCAGTAGAGTTCAGATAGTGCCCTTCCAATCCCACCACACACACAGCATCACCTTGTTGCGAGGTAACCCAGGTTTCGCCACAGTCTGTGAAACCTGACCGGCCTTTGACCACGACCTTTTTCGCACGTTCTTGTCGTACGTAATCCACTTTTCATCACCAGTTATCAGCTTCTTCAAAAATGGTTCGGTTTCATTACGTCGTAATAAAGAATCACAAATGAGTACACGGTTCATTAGGTTTTGTTTCAGTGAGCTCGTGAGGTACCTAAATATCGAGCTTTTTTGTGTACCCAGTTTTTTTCAAATGCGCCAAAACTGTTTTGTGGTCAATTCCCAGTTCTTCAGCTACGTCGTAACTACTGATATGCCGATCTTGCTCCACTTTTTCAAAAATGGCATCCATTTTATCCGTAATAGAGCGACCAGAGCGACGTGCATCTTTGACATCAAAATTTCCGGATTGAAAACGCTTAAACCAAATTTATGCTACTCTCACAGACACTGCACTAGGTCCATAAACATCGCAAATTTTTTTTGCGGCTTGCGTTGCATTTTGAGCTTTTTTGTAGTAAAATTTTAAAATGTATCGAATTTCTTCATTAGATTCACCCATCTTGACAGTACGAAAAACAAATACAAATCACACATTTTCCTAATTTGAATTTATGTTCTTTAAAATTTAAACTTTCAATGATACCAAAACCAGCTAGATACAAATAGTATAGCCAAAGAGATTTTATTACAAGTTCATACATACTATAACGCGAAAAGACTTTTTCCCCAACCTATTATTTCAATTAAACCACTAGAAAATTGAAGCTAGTTGCTCGTAGGGTGGTCTCTATGGAGAAGAACGAGCAAAAAGCTCCACGGACACTCTTTTGAATCATGCTTTTACAAAATCCTGGTTACATTATTCTTGTTGCTTCTACATGCAAAAACAATGTAAGTGGAGAGAAATCCAAAACATTCTAATTAAAAATAAATTAATGTAAAAGCCATAATCTCAACTGACACGAACATGACGCGCGGATCAGCACCACTTAGCTCAACAATTTTGAAGGGAATCGAATGATCTTACCCACACGCCACCATCCGAGACATTTGGAGAAATGTTTTAATGGCCCAGTGGTTAAGTGTGTAATATCCCGAAATAATAATAATTATAATAATATCGTATACCGGTATACCGTATTACTATACGCTATACCTTTGCCTAACCCTTAGGGAAAACTGACGTGTCAGTATGTGAATAGAGTTAAGATAAACAGTATGTATTACACACTTAGACTCGAGTACGTAATAGGGGGCGAGTATATTACCATCAATAGGCCATGATCATACTCCAAATTCTGAGCTTCTACTAAGAAATTAATTTCTCACTTGGCAAATATTTGAAGTAAGTATTAATAATTATAATAATAATAGTAATTCTTGGCGTTCGTATCCTGGCTGCGGTTCGGTGACCTCTTTGGGGAAACCGAAGGTTTTGTCTATGCGATTATGGACGAAGTTATGATGACGAACAACTGCCGGAGGTATATTGTGAAGGACGGCACGGTTGACATTTGTCGGGCATGCCACCGACCGGGAGAATCAATCCGACACATTATCTCTGGGTGCTCTCGTCTGGCTAACGGAGACTACTTGCATAGTATAGCATTAAGTTTACACTGCTATATTTACTTTTTATAAACATGAAATCATTCTTCATATTTGCTGTCTAAATATTATAATAATACTTGTTTTTATACTTTAAACTAGCTGACCCGACAGACGTTGTCCTGTCCCGATCTACCTACTTACCTGCCTATTTACCTACACCTACCCTACACCTACCCTACACCTACCCTACACCTACCCTACACCTACCCTACACCTACCCTACACCTACCCTACCCCTACCCTACACCTACCCTACACCTACCCTACCCTAACCCTTAACATTTGGATTGGGGATGAGAAAGGGGTGAAAAAAGGGGATGAAAAATAGATGTTGGTCTATTCTCAGACCTACCCAATATGCACAAAAAATTTCATCAGAATCGGTCAAGCCGTTTCGGAGGAGTACGGGAACGAAAACTGTGACACGAGAATTTTATATATTAGAAGATGTACTTACAGTCTTTATGCTCGTCTTGTCTACGTCCTTTTCTTTATTATGTGTGTCTCAGATCATAGTTCCCTTTAGTTTTACTTACATTATATTCCTTAAAGCTAATTTTAATCTATAAATCCGGAAAATAAATAATGTTTTTGTTATGACATGTTTGTCAATGACAGTTGTCAATCTTGACAATGGTCAGTAATACTTTTAATTTGTTTACGACTTAAATAACGTAAAACCTTCAAATTGATGTCGAATATATGTATGTATTGCTGTATTTTATACTAAACAGCTGGACACCCCCTAATGTATCTGGTGTTCTTTAAAATCCTATTCGCACTAATAGAATAAAAATAACTGGCAGTCTACAATAATTGAGTCTGGCCGGTACTATAATACCCCGCTATATGACCAATACGGGCGTCCTAGAAATAGAATTCATACTTGGAAAGTATTATGAATTTCGGAAGAGCGGATAGGAAAGAAACCTGTCAAATGGGTCAGTCTAGATCTCGCTGTCGCTTGAGTAACACGCTGATTTACTCCTGACTTACCTTACTAAAGTCTACCGGTCCACATCCAAAAGTCGGTAACGGTCCTGAGTCGTGCCGTCGTGCTGTCGCGTGCCTGCTGCTCCCAGGGTGGGTCTTACTGCTAAGATTCCCCGGGGACTTGCATCCCAAAGCTAGGAGCCGACCGCGGCAGTCTTATCTTCGGCCGATCCTGTTTGCCGGCCAGGCTGTGGAACCAGTAGCCTGGAAATCTCTGCCTAACATAGTGCGTCTAGGTTAGTGTTTTCTATTTATCTGTTTTTGATACTCATCACATTAAAATCTTTCTTGTGAGAGCTAATAAATTCTATCGTACAATTCTACATATCTTTTTATTTCATAAATTACTAGAATTGTTACAATAGACACAACCTTGTAGCTAGGATTATCCACCAGCAACTTGCTCTAAAATACAGGCTTGTGGAATCGGAAGTACCGTACTACGAAAATGGCAACATCACGTTGTATTAGGATCGTTCTATCATCACTGACAGGATTATTGTTGCCAATAAATCTGACATAGTGGTGATAGATCGATTAGAGCGTCGCGCAATGATTGTTGATATAGCGGTTCCGCATGACGAGAACCTCGTGAAAACCGAGAAAGATAGACAAATTAAGTCTAAGGGAACTGTTTAAGGAAATTAACATAATGACGGTACCTTGTCAATACATTTATGAAAACATTATGTACGCTAGAAAAAATCTGCATCTTTTTGGTAAAAGAAGTGACAGACATAACTATAGTACTAGAAACAGGGACCAACTAGTTCAACCAGGTTTCAGGCTGGCTAAAGTAGATTCTTCTTTCATGGGGTTCTGTCTAAAGTGTTACAATAAAATACCTCCCCACATTGTTCAACTTAATGAGACAAAATTTAAGTCCTATATTAAACGCACACTATGCAGCCGAGCATATTATAAATTGGATGATTACATCACTGATAAAAATGCTTGGCTGGATGCTGGTCTAGCTCCACAGCCATAAGGGTTCATAGATTTATTGATTAGCATTGGTGACAATTTTTTTGGAGCTGCTGAAGATGTAGAACTACATTATCTTTGCATTGTATAAACTCAAACTATTAGTATTATATAATTTTGCATAGCACATACATGTGAGCACTATGTACTTTAAAGCCACCATTTACGAGATGTCTTTCGTTGACTTGAATATGCCCTGGCGGTTGAGTGTTTGTCATGCTCACTTGAATGTCTCGCTGATGGTGGCGCATGTGTTGGATCATTTGGTTCCCTTCAAAATGGTTGAACTAAATGGTGCCGATCCGTGCGTCATGTTCGTGAACGGGCGCCGTCAGTTGAGACTGGTCATCTCTTAGCTGCCTCGGTTATTTTAAATTTATTTTGAATTGTCTAATTTCATTGCCACTAGGACCTCTTTTAACGTGCACAATTTGTTACATCGTTCTCACATTGTACCTCTAGATTCAACATGAATGATGTAACCTAAATTTGTAATATTCTATTGATTTTAAAAGAGTGTTCATGGAGTTTCTTGCTCGTTCTTCTCCATAGAAACCTACTGTTTGGAACGAGCAACTAGCTGCAACTTTTTGACTGACTGACTCCTTGACAATTCAAAAGTGCCTGTAAATGGTTTATTTGAAATAAATGATTTGAGTTTGAGTTTGAGTTTGAAGTATCTATCTTGACTTGGCTCGCGAGGTTGTCGACATGTGGGATGTGAATACAGCAGTCATTGTGCCGATAGTCGTTACGGCCAATGGACTCATTTCCAAGAGCCTCGACCAACACCTAAGGAGGCTCTCGTTGGGCAGCTGGCTCAAGGGCTTGATACAGAAAGCGGTACTCCTGGACACGGCGCGTATAGTCAGGAGATTCCTCTCTCAGGAGCCCTGACCACCGGTAGCTTGGACTCTATTCCCGATACCGATGGGCTACTATTTTTTATATATTTTTAAATGTTTTTATTTATTTATTTTTTACTAATATTTAAAAATGTAATACAATATGTAAATAAAATAAATAAATGAGAATAATAATAATAATACCAGCCTATAAGTGTTGCGAAGGCCTTTTCTCATACAGAGAAGGCACGAGCATTGATCACCACGTGCGCTCAAGGCGGATTGGCAATTTCAGACTTATATTAATAATAATAATAACAATATGTGGGGACATTTTCACACACGGCCATCTGACCCCAAACTAGGGAGACCCTGTACTTTGGGTGCCAGACAGCTGATATACATACACAAATACTTTTTTTTTTTTGTAAATACGTACATATATACATAAAATACATAATTATATTAATTATAAGTCCAGGTTTCCTCACGATGTTTTCCTTCACCGATGTCAATGATGTCCAAGATAAATTAAGAAAGTACTTATGAATTGAAAAAGTCACATTGGTACTTGCCCGGTTTCGAACCCACAACCTTATGCATGAGAGGCGGGCGCCTTAACCATTAGGCCATCACGATTAATACTTACTTCAAATAATTGCCAAGTAAAGGACCTAGGCTATGTAAGTATGTATGTACTACACCTACTCACTATCCACGTATAACTGACTAACATATGAACTGTATGTATATAACTGAATTATAACTATTGACATACACTAAAATGTTACTAATCGAGTGTTTGACATTATGCGGAGGTTTCTTCCTCAACAAATTCGTTAATAACTAGATGATTGTCACTGCTTGTTTTTAAAATGGGTTAACTGTTGCTTTATCCATTGAACTTATATCAAAACCATCATTAGTTGGACACTTCCACCTTCCAGGGTACCCCTCCCCATCAAAATACTATTTTTGTTTCCTAACACCAAGGGCAAAAAACAACTAATCCATTAAAACACTTAAAGTTTATGATCATTATTTATTTCATCAAAATATTAATACAAAATGTAATCCTAGGTTAGAAGCGCGCATTCTGTGCGATCCATCCGAGATATTTGTCGACGCGCGTGTAGAGACCGGGGTGGTTGGGTTCACCGCAGCGTAAGCCCCAGGACACCACTCCGATGACAGTCCAGCGACCACTAGGCATCTGGTACAACAGTGGACCACCACTGTCACCCTGTAAACAGCCATAGTCCAATTACATTAATTGAAGATATAAAATTACACGACAATCGCACGCTCATCTCACAATACTCCAAACATATTGACAAGATCGGCTTCCATTCGTCCGCGAACACATCATAGTAGACTTGGCTTGGCGTCCAAGATAATATAGAGACGGACAGGCTGACGAACAATTGCATTTGATAGTAAGTGCTTACTTCGGAATAAGGGGAAACAGCTATGATGGCAGAACTGCTCCAGGTGAGCAGTTATAACTACATACAGACAGTCCCCTGCATAACTTGACAACTTAAGAACACGAAGACAGGTAGATACTACTACTGCATCTAGACTATTTTTTGCCCAAAATATAGCTGAAATTCAAAGAATATAATACCTGACAGGCATCTTTCCCGCCCTCCTTTCCTCCAGCACAAAGGGTCTCGTTGAAGATGGTGTCAGTGAACGCAGCGACGCACTTGTCGTGGTCCCACACAGGAACTGTTACTTCCAGCAGAACGCGGCTGCGAGGACCTCCGTACATTTGTGTTCCCCAACCTGGATGAGATGTGAACATTTTGCTTGGTATTGTAACTTAAATGTATCTTGGCTAACAGTCTAACACCAACTGTCGAATCTTTGATCATTATAAAGAACAGTTTTTGCTGTCGTCAAGGAAGGTAATAAGCTCAGATTATGAAACAAAAGGCAGATAGATCGCGTGGAGTACTAGGAGTGAATCAAAGCAAATACAAATCAAAAACTTAGTGCTCCGCGCGGTATATCTGCCGTTTGTTTTATACCTAATTAATTTGAGCATGTAAGTAAGAATTTAATTTACTAACATGATCAGTGTTCCATTGGGTAACCTTACGTATTTTCAAACAAAGGGATTCTATGGGAATCTCCTGCGACTATACGTGTGAAAATTTTAATCAATATTGACATAACATTAGCATTGTAACCTCAGTAACCTGCAAGACGTAAGTGGTCTAACTTTTGAAATTCTGTGACAACAAAAATAG
The DNA here is from genome assembly GCA_947361185.1 of Charanyca ferruginea. Taxonomy (NCBI): domain Eukaryota; kingdom Metazoa; phylum Arthropoda; class Insecta; order Lepidoptera; family Noctuidae; genus Charanyca; species Charanyca ferruginea. The sequence goes on along the minus strand of OX376077.1, from coordinate 12,391,423 downwards.
GAAAGTGATAAGTACCATTTACGTTTTGTTGTTGTGGTGGTTTTTAAGTAGGTGGCTGTACTCAATCTATACTAATATTATTAAGAGGTAAAATATGTAAGTTTGCAATATTGGATAGTAGGTAATCTCCGAAACTACTAATCTTCTTTCATAAATTCTTTTCCTAATAGAAATTTACACTCTCGTTGAATGATAAAGGAAATGTTTAATCGTATATTCTACATCAATGCCTATGCAGTAGTAGATAGAAACTAGTTACCAATAATGATAGCCGGTTCATCAGTGAGCTGCAAGTTCACAGGAGGGAGGCAGATAGGCCACACGTAGGTATTAAAAATAGCAGGTCGGTCTAGCTTTAAGATGGCGATGTCATTCTTATGGTTGGCGACCTCATAGGTCTCATGCTGTCGGATCGCTGCGACCTTGAAGTTGTAGCTGCGGGAGTCGTTGGTGAGTTTAAAGTCGTACTCGCCTAGGCGGACGAATAGCTCTTCTGGTTTCCACCTAGAAATAATCTTTCATCATGAGATTGAAATATCATAAAGAATGGTATCATTCGATGTAACCGGATTCGTGTGACAAGTTTCGATGGTATACGGCCACCTTTTTCAAGGAGGTCAACAAGGATGTCCTCCGTCTCAGTGAGTTTAATCTGTTTTTCTCAGTCCAATCGATACACACATGGCATACCTAATTTTTATGGGATCAAGAAGCGCCTGCAGACTTACTTAAGATAGCCAAGGATGCTATGCAGCCGCCCCACGTTTCGGCCCGTATAACGAAAGTTGGAAGGGCCATGGGAAGGTTGGAGGGAGTCCAATCGATGTTTGATGAACAATGTTGCTTTAATACAATAATTTTCGAATATCAAGAGGAATCGTTTTAGGATTTATAATCTTGAGGAAGACTTCATGTTTTAAAACGTATACTTATAATAACAGCAGTAACAGGTATCACTAACACATATTGTTCTACCGGACCTATGCTAAGAATATACGTTGGTGTTACCTCCTAGTGGCATGAGCAGCAGTCATGACATGTCTGTCAGTGATGAGCACTCCTCCGCAGTACTGGTCGTAGCCCTCAGGGATAATGAAGGCCATCCACGGCCATTCACGAGGGTTGGTCTGGCGGGCGCCCAGCACTCGGCTTTGTTGACGAGTGCTAAGCCCACAACCTACGGAAGCAGAATTTTTAGATCAGAGTTTTCATAACCGACGCCAACATATTTTTTTTGCTTAACCATGAAGTGATATCTCGGATAAGAGTGAACGGGAAAACATCTCGTGGTCCAAACATCCCGGTTGCTACCATGATTTCAGCAAAAAAAGTGTTTGGCAGATACACGAAGGTGTTTGGCAGATTTTTTAGAGTTCCGTACATCCCAAACAGTAAAGTCTCAAAAGTCCCGTCTTGGAGTGTGCCAAAGAGCAAAGGAGCGCAGCATTTTGGGTGTAAAAAGAATAGACAAAATACGAAACACTACGCTGCGCTCCAACACAGGGATCATAGACGTGAGCAAAAAGACGGCCCGGCTCAAATGGGATTGAGCGGGTCACGTCAGCCGCATGCACAGTGACTGCTGGGCAAGGGTCTCCACGCAATGGTTGCCTGAAAATGGTCGGCGTCGCCGAGGAAGGCCCAGGAAGAGGTGGCGAGATGATCTAGACGCATACTGCGAGGGCTGGTTTCAGGCGGCGAAAGAAAGGAATACCTGGAAAGATTTGGGGGAAGCCTTTGCCCAGCAGTGAGACACAAAGGGCAAATGATAAAAAAACATCCGATTGAAAAACGGGATTCTTCTAGGATCACTCCGTGAGACTGTCTGTCCGTCTTTCACAGCTAATTTGTTCCGAATCTCCTAGGCCGATTAAGTTGAAATTTGGTGCACATAATATGATTTATCTATACCCAGTGTTTTCATTGCACGAAACCCATATTCTGCCCACATGATGACTGAATCTAACGGACTAAATCCTAACTGATCCGACATATAAATGAATTCATCGTATCGTATCAACCTTTAGATGCCCACTGCTGGGCATAGGTCTCCCCAAGAGGGGGTTCAGCCTTAATCGCCATGCTTGGCCGATGCATGTTGGCGATCGCTGTAGGTGTTATGGTACTCAGAAGGACGCTGCTGCCCATCCTCTGGTCAATATCCCTCTGTCGTCTTCTACGACACCCCCGGGTAGAAATGGGGTGGTGCTATTGACGGCCGGCACCACACGGCAAACCGGCACCACACGGCAATAAATGAATGAGTGTACAGACAGCGTCATCAACTGCTAACCCCCTATCCGAAGAAATTTGTATGCGTGGGGGGTAAGTAGTTGATGACGCTGTCTGTACCTTGTGACATTACCAAATGAAAGGTCTCGTTGTAAGGGTTTCAACTACAATGTTAATTTTGTTCTAGGTGAGGTTCTAGGGTTATTAATGTTATTATGTATATTATAGTGTCTTTTTACTTTAAACTGTATCAAACCCCCTATTTATTGGTCTGAGATCAAACCATTATTTCTATAAATGAATTGAATGAATTTCTAAACATAATTAATTTCCTTTTTAGGATTCCGTACCCCAAAAGGAAAAAACGGAACCCTTACAGGATAAATTTGTTGACCGTCTGTCTGTCTGTTTGTCTGGCTGTCTGTCCGTCTGTCTATCAAGACAAGACCCTTTATCTCGCATAGTATCGAGTTGAAATGAAAACCATATACTTAGGTCTACGTCGGTCGGGGTCCCTTGAAGCTGTGAACAAATCAAACATCTAAGTTAACGTGAAAAAAAAATACGGTATATTTATGTAGCAAAAAACGTACATTTCGACACTCTCAAGGAAATCAAATAGGATACTTTCCGTTGACCTAGAACTATGAAATTTCGAAGTAAGTAAATAAATATCGTCTTATACTATAAATACAGAGAAAAGTCTGAAAACTATACATTTGTAATTAAATCCTGAAAAATATATTCTTTTCACTTCTCTTGCTCAAAAAGACCGTCATTGTAACATACCAGAGCGGGGATAAAATAGCATTTCATCCTCTAGGGGAAAAAGTTTTTTTTTTTAATTTTTGTGTGTCAAATATGACAATGAGCCTACAAAAACGAAAAAGTCTTTAGTCATAAGTAGAATAATCATGAATAAAGACTCGACTTATTACTGTTTCATAAAAAAAGAACCTCATTTTAATTTTGAAAATGGAACTAAAATCGGCGATCTCTGGTAGAATGCATGCAATGTGTTGCGGCTACAGAAGAAACAAAAAAAAGACATTTGCGCAAAATCTTTATAATTTTTCTCTAATTGCAAATTGAATTGGTAGTGACCGTAATTAATTTCTCGCAATCGTAGTGAAAAGTATAGTGTAACACACGGCGCTAAAACCCATTAAAACTCGGTTTCTATTTACTCCCTCGCTAAAGCTCGGGAGTAAAACTACCTCGTATATAATGGGTCATTTTAGTTCCTTGTATCCTGTGTGTGTGTGTGTGTGTGTTCCTTGATCTACTATTATTTATAACGAGTTTTTGTCCGCGATTTGGTCCGTGTCGAGAAGAAGAATGTCGGTTATCGTGGATGCAGACGAAGTCCCGGATTAAAAAGTACCCTATGCGAAAGCACATAGGGTACTTTTTAATCCGGGACTGAACTGATTTTGATGAAATTTGGTATGGTGTAGTTTGGTATGATAGTTCAGCCGTTTCATCGTGGAAGCGTAACAGACAGAGTTACTTTCTCATGGATATTATTAAGTATGGATATGTATTCTACAAATTTGTATGAAACCCTCGGTGAGCGAGTCCGATTCGCACTGGTCCGGCTTTTTCACTAAAAATTGCAATGCAAATATAACTTGAAAGAGCTACCGGCTCGGCTGTTTCGATAAAGTTCTGATGCGAGGGTAGTTGGCAAACTGTGCAAAGTAAACTACTCCCGCCCGGCGGCGCCCATGCCGCTAAGCTAAGCCACCAGTAATCTAACGAATCTAACAGGCGTGTCGCTCTAATGGTCTATGAAATTATAAACTAGTGTGCCCTTTACTACTTTTGTTTCATCATCATCATTTTCCTAAACCTTCATCGATATATAAATAATGAGTATAAAAAAAAATAGTTTAAAACAAAACTAGCGACCCGACTTGGCTTCGCATGGGCCTTTATAGCCGTCCTCGATAAATGGACTATCCAACCCAAAATTATTTTTTCAGTTGTAACTAGTAGACCCTGAGATTAGCGCGTTCAATTAAACAAACAAACAAACAAAAAAACTCTTCAGCTTTATAATATTAGTATAGATATTATTAGTACAGATGTTACGATTTTTTTAAATAGTTTTGGTTGCAATCAACAATGTAATGAATTCTCTACTAAATTGAATAATCAACCATTTTGCCATTATCATGGTTAATTATTTTGTGATCACAACATAGTGATAGTGCAAAGTCTATTATTTTATTACTCTGTGTTTGGTGTAGACTTGCGTAGACAAATTCTAATAAAAAAGGTGACACATTGGATTTCTTTCGCATTTCACCGATGTTTCATGTATAGTTGTTTAGCTAGTTCAGTTTTTTCGTTATATTAGGTTGTGCTGTTTACTCTGTGAACTTTAATAACCTATCAAAATCGAATACAGTCATATTCTGTGTGTGTTATAGTGTTTGAGTCGATTGAATTTTAAAAAGCCTTTCGGATCTGAACAATAATTTCGTGCCCTCAACGCGCGTCAGGTGATTTGCATTTACCTACGTGTAGAAATATCCCGAAGCCACGCTGTTTGTATATGTATACTTCATGTTCACAACACACTACAATCAGCTTAAAACAGCTGAAACTCAGGCACCTTTTCTGTGTAGAAGCGGGCGGCCCGCGGTAGACTAGACGAAGGCAATGTGGGTTGGTGGAGCATCTCACGCAAGAGCTAGGTAGGTATAGGTATATTACAACATTTCATTTTTATTTTTTTTGCAATGACTGATTGGAGACGGTAGCATATAATTCACAGATATAAGCTCTTGTGGTAATATCAATTGTACCCCATGCGAACTATAACAGACGTTTCCTACATCACAGTATCAAAGTTCTCGACATTCGCATGCACACATAAATACACACACTCAGATAAGGGATATACATACATAGATATAGTGTTTGTAGTAGCAATTAAATGAGTACCTACAAATATGAAATAATTAGTTAGTAACTGTGTAGCGATAGTTTGAAAAAATAGTAGTCTTACATTATCGCATTAGTTGTTAAACCTGTAAAGATAATTGTATGGTGGGAAAGCAATAAATAAAATCCCGACAACCATCTTGGGTCGGTAACCCACCAGACGCAACATCCATCTGGTCGGTAGATCCTCCCTCGTGTTGTACCTCTAAACTATTATAACAGTCTAACCTCTAGACTCAGCCCTGGTGACTTTCATGACAGCTTCGTTCTGTTCCTCCCTGGGTGCGGTCGCGGGCAAGTCTCCGGCCAGCCCTTCTGCGCCACTCAGTGATGCTTGGTCAGGGCAACATGCTCCTACGGTCCTGTGGGATAGTAAATGTAATGGTTTAACATAATAGAAAGTGTTAGAGATTCTGTTACCTGGATCCCTGAAGTAAAAACTACAACAACAACTCACTAAAAGATAATTGTGTGATTTTGTTTCACAATTGAATTCTATCTGGTACAATTTTGCGAAACGATACCGATAAACAATACGATATCGTTTTTCAAAATTGTAGTAAGATTTTTTTATTTGAACATAAATCAACTTACATTTGTGTCGATAAATGAGATAGATATTAAATATAAAATACTTACTTAGATATTATAAAACTGCAAAGATGTCAAAATCTCAGACCAATGGTCTGAGGTCACAATAAAATAATTCGTAAAAAGAAGGTTAACATTGAATGTTAGTGTTCTGAACTGGGCGGTAATAGGTAGAATGCACAATACTCACTTATGGTTTATAATACAGGCATAATCCATATACTTGATGAAGTCATTTCGGAATTCCTCCTGGATGCAGTGGCGCAGGGGTCGGCAGTGACCGGCCTTGCCGTTTGGCATGACACAGCCTTGATGTGCTACATTGAGCTGAGAAAATGACTTAGCATTAGAACTTTACAACTGGTAACTTGCTTTATCATTAAACGAAACACGTGTTATTCTTATACGGAGACTTTACTAACATACAATGTATACCTAATACACATCGTAAGCACATTACACACATACACACACACACACACACACTATCACACATAAGTACATACGCATACACACCACTCACGCACGCACACCCCCCTACAATACACATTCTCCTAAACATAGAGAATGTAATTTTTCTATTTTGTTTTCATACGTTTCTCTTACTTTTCTTATTATTTATTTAATTTTGTAAGCCATACGAATAGACTGACACAGTCTTCTTGCTAGGTTAGAGGGTAACCTTGGGGTTGCCAAGGTCGACATTTTGGTCGGTTCTTCATCATCAACTGCTTAGTCTTTTCCCGAGTATGTCGGGGTTGGCTTCCAGTCTAACCGGATACAACTAAGTACCAGTGTTTTACATGGAGTGACTGCTTATCTGATCTCCACAACCCAGTTGCTGGGTAACATGATACTTCTTGGTAAGTCTTACCAAGAAGTATCATGTTATCTAGCAACTGGGTTGTAGAAGTTACAAAAATCTGACAACCATGGTCATGGTTGTCAGATTTTTCTAGCTTCTGACTACCTTTTTAACCACTGTCAAAGATCTTCGAATGTCAAATGACACCAACGGCTTTACGTGCTTTTCAAGGCACGAAGAGGTCTCGTTATGAAATAGATGGTCACATAGGTAGTTTTAAAGTTAAATTATCTACTAACATATTTAGAAATGTAATTTTTTCGTGTAGTCGGGTTTTTAATGATATTGGACCAATTGTTGTCTGATAAATAAACACTATTATGTTATTATTACAGGTTATGTCGGTTATAAAAAAAACAGCTGCTCCATACATTATCACCGTGTAAGTAGAGGTTTACACTTGTATCGAACAGTAGATTTTATTTTAATAACCTAATTTTTTTACGCCGTTTTTCTTACGCTGGTGTGGCTACTATCATAAACAGAATAATGATTAGTCCTGTAAGGTTATTTAAATTGCGTTAAAACGCTAAAAAAACGCGTTTGTTTTAATTTAGCTTTAATCCCTTAAAAAAGAATTATTCAATTTGGTGCAGTCATTCGGAAGTTATAATGTCGCAATGGCCTAATGGTTAAGGCGCCCGCCTCTCATGGATGAGGTTGTGGGTTCGAAACCAGGCAAGTTCCAATGTGACTTTTTCAATTCATATGTACTTTCTAAATTTATCTTGGACATCATTGACATCGGTGAAGAAAAACATCGTGAGGAAACCTGGACTTATAATATAATTAATATAAGTCTGAAATCGCCAATCCGCCTTGAGCGCACGTGGTGATCAATGCTCGCGCCTTCTCTGTGTGAGAAGAGGCCTTTGCCCTGCAGTGGGATAGTTATAGGCTGGTATTATTATTATTTATTATTAAGTATTCGGAAGTTATGCGCGTATCTACAGACATTTTGGCATGTTTTCGACATGTTTTATACTATGTAAGGATAACGACTTTTTAGTTATTTTTAGTGATAAATCAATTGTCCATTATAGGTAGGTATATCGCACAATTGCCTGCTACCAACCACGAATAATTTATGGTTGTTATTTTTTATTTACTTTGTTTTGAATTGCGGTAATGCGGTACGGATCGATTGGTCAAGGTTAAGCTACACTTGCCGCGGTCGGTCTGTGGATGGGTGACCATCGATTTCCGACCGAGACCCCTCCGTGGATCGTAAAACACGCAAAGTTGTCCCGGCTGTCATTCATAGATCTTTGACAGTCGTTGTGTGTAGTCTGAAGTCGTTGTGTGTTACCCAGTAACTGGGATGTGAAGGTCAAACAGGCAGTTGCTCCATGTAAAACACTGGTATTCAACTGCATCCGGTTAGACTGGTAGCTGTCTCCAACATAGGTGAGAAAAAACTTAAAAAAAAAACAACCGCCTTCAAAAAACTAAAAAGTGATAAATAACTTTAGCACAGCAACACTCATTACTTTAGTTTCGGAAGTCGGTGGCAATACAAAACAACGAACAGAACAAAGCCACTGCCACCAACTTCCGAAACAAAGTAATGTGTGTTCTGTGCTAAAGCTGTATTTTTTTTAGTTTTTATTTTGCGCTTTTTAGTATCGCCTTATCATCCAAATCCGTCAAAGGGCGACACAGTTAAATCAGAGCTTGAAAATCCTCCAAAGAGTGAAGAAACAACGTCATCTATGTATTTTTTTGGGATTTTGTTTTTTTTTTTAAAAAAAGCGCTGAATCAATTTAAATAAAATTTATATGTGACCATTTCTGAATAAACCCCTTTCGAACAAAACAAGAATTTTGCAAATCCGTTTATATATGATGGAATTATCACCGAACATACATAAAAAAGAAAAAAATACACAACATCCAAATTGATAACCTCCTCCTTTTTGAAGTCTGTTAAAAAGTCTAGTCAGATGAGGCTCCTTTAAAAACCATCTGCAGTGGAATTCTGATCCTACTTAATATTAGGAATGTTAAAAATTACGACGTCCTGCTACACTATTCGGCGCGACACCGACGCGCAAACTTTATAATAATTAGATCCAGTACCGCATGATTTTAGACGTTGATCGTCACGGAAAAACTGCTGTTTCATACTTAGTGAAATAGGTAAAAATATTAATAATATGCGACGAAAATTTTCATAGGAATGCGGGCTTAAGAACATGCACTGAATTTGTGGTAACAACATGTAACTAGGTTCGGTTTTATCCTATATAGCTTAAGTATACAATATCTATATAGTTTAGATCCCAACTTGAGTAATTTGCACAGGAATGCATACATAACGAATCACGCACAATATAACGAAGCTGTAAAGAACTGCAACATAATAGAACTCAAAATATATCTGTGCAAAAAAATAATAAAGAACTGGCTTCTTACACTCTCCTACGACGAAACAGAAAGGGTTATTAACAAATAGCTACATAAGAAGTAAGACTAAACAAACTGACAGCACTCCTAATCTCAGTCAGAGACACACACACTATTACACACACAAACGCACCCATTTAAGTTTAACATTGTTTGCATGAGTAGGTTGCCAATTTTATTTTATTTTTAATTCACTCTTAATTATATTTTACCTGTTTTTACTTTAATTCGTTAACTTCTAGTTTGATTTGGTTAATAATCTCCGTGTACGACCTTTTTAGATATAACGATAATGTACAACTCTGATCCCCAAGAGACAGACTACCGTCTAGTTTGGGGATCACCGTTCAAATCATCGGACGAGCAGAGAAACAGCAAAGAGTCACCGCTATATGGTTGAAGTTCCACGGTCTCGAACCAAGCGCTTTGACTCCACATTTATTGTGCGAACTGCCAGACTGTGGAATTCGCTGCCCGCCTCTCTGTTCCCTGATAAGTACAATCTGGGTATCTTCAAGGCACGAGTGAACCGGTTCATCCTAGGCAAGCGTGTTCCAACTTAGGCCGCATTATCACTTAAGATCAGGTGAATTGCGGTCAAACGCAAGCCTGTTTGATAAAAAAAAAAAATAGCCATGTATGATGTACTTACTTGATTATTATTAATAATAAACAAATAATGATTCCGGGAACCGTCAGTCATATTTTATACAGCCGTTTCTATAATTATCTAAGTGGGGTTCATCCCGGAGACTTTTTGTAGTGGTATAAAAAAATTGTAAAACAATCTTCATAGCCTTGTATCCGGTGTAGCAGTTGCTTAGTCTAAATTACTTAGCAAAAGAGTTGCAGAGTTAAAGTTTATCGTATCTTAGAGAGAGGGAGTTCTGTGACTACTATGAAGTTTGCTATAACAAATTTTGAAGAGTTGGGATCAGTTGGACACCTACCTGATTGTCGTCTATTGCAATGAAGCGTTTCGCTCTGCCACCGCCGATGTGTATCCCACCTTCAGCAATAATCTCTTTCCATGATGGGTCCAGTAACTGGGCTGTTAACATTGGTCATTCATTTATCATGTTCCTATTAGTTTAGAACACATTACTTGTCACCACAATCACAATCCACAAGGTGTCTAAGTTAGTGGTGGTTGGAGTATATTCAACTGAGTGTTCGCTTACCCAAAGAGTCACAAAAAAAAACAAAAGGAAGTTGTGGAAGGACAGTAAAAATTATAAAGAAATCATCACAATATAAAGCATAAAGTCAGAGAATTAGAAACATATTCGTAATGGAATTCACAACTAAAGGTTGAAAAACTGGAAATTAACAACAAATGAATCAATCAAAACAGATTAACCCTAACCAAAAACTACAGAAAAAGCAAACCAGTTCTAACACAAATACTCACACTTATAATCATATCCATTGACACTTAAAACAGTCCCAAATAAAAACAAAAGGAGCAACATGCTTACTGATCAGTCAAAAGAGAACTCTCGTGATTGTGGAGTGCGAGTACCTATCAATTATTTAGTTCGCCGGATACCACAGCGATATTGTGCAGTAATCCACAGGATGCCATCGAGCTGATAGCGAATATTTTGCAGTAAAATGGCATAAAAATAGCATGCAACTGCATGTTTTAACAGGGGACACTTCAAGGACTATGCCATGGATTTATAATTTTGATACATTTTCCTACTTTTTTGTAGACTGTCTTTTTTTATTCTTGGATTTGATGAGTCTAATGACGAGATATATCTAAATGCTGAGAAGAATATTAATACGTCACTGGCCATGTTCGTATCTAACGCCTTTTTCAATTAAGTTTTGTGATATTATTACCTTTGAACGTGTAACAGATATAATAAAGATTGTAACAGATAACGATTAACGATATACTTATGTAACGCCAATTAGGGTCAATATGTAATTCCAAAACAAAAATTAACATTTAACACTCAAATAACGGGTATAGGACTAAATAATATAGGCACAAGTAATTGAAGACAGAAATTTTGTAACTGTTATCCATAACGATGTCATAAAAGAGTAGTTAAACTAAAATGTATACAGTTTCTAGTCCGTGGGTGACCATTAAAAGCTGCAAACTTGCAAAAGGTACATCAATGGCGAAACAAACATTCCTTGCGGCGATTGTTTGGTCCGAGTTGTATGCAAATGGTCAAAATATTCGTCAACGCCCATTATACTGTTATGATAATAACTACACTGAATTAAAGTTATCCTAAGGCACCTCTTACTTAGTCAAACTGGTTGTTATAATGTCCGCGGCTCGTATAATGAAGGCATGTACTTATCTACCTGTATCTACTGTCGGCCGTTAACCAAAATAGCCTTATTTGACTGATCGTTAAGAAGCAACCTGCTTACAAAATTATCAGACCGCCTAAAGGCACAGAGGTTTATCCGAATGTATTATTTAGCGGAAGTTTTGAATGATGGGAACACAGAAAGATCCAAAATATTTTTCTTCTTTTTTACAGTTAAATATATGTTTCTGGTTGTTTTGGAATATAGTCCAGATGTAAAGACAAAAAATTGTCATTGTACGTTCTGTTGACCTTAAAAAAGTGTTCAAGTTCGAATTGGACTCGCACACAAAGGGTTCCCCCACCACCGTACAATATTTAACACTACATAAAAAACACGTTTCTTGAATGGGGTTCTTCCCTTTAATTTTTTACTTTTTTATAGTTTTATAGGGTTATACCTATATCGGTTTAATATCATCATGTCAACCAGTGCTGGGCATAGGTCTCCCTCAAGGGAGGGTTTAGCCGTAATCGCCATGCTTGGCCGATGTATGTTGACGATCGCAGTAGATGTCATGGTATTCAAAAGGACGCTGCTGCCCATCCTCAGGTCAATATCCCTTTGTCGCCTTCTCCGACACCCACGGGTGGATATGGGGTGGTGCTATTCGCGGCCGGCACCACTCGGGTTCCTATTATTGTTCAATAGATCCATTCCACTGACAGACGGACGGATAGATAACGAAGTCTTAGCAATCGGGTTCCACTAAGCTGACACCTTATGGGTACGAAACCCTAAAAAAAAGCTCTCAGAACGAGATAAAAACTGTTGTTTCTTCAAAAGGAGTTTATCCAAAAAGGAGTTTCTCCAAAAATGGCTTGTAGGCCAAGGTTAAAACACAAAACATTTAAGAACAAGCTCAACTTTCCAACAGAAATTTACCCCTTCTTCTTTCCTTGATTGTCAGGTCCTAACATTAGTCAAAGATATTATAAAACAGATCAAGATCTTAACTAAACCAGTGCAAATTTATTGGTAGCTTGAAAAACGGCCAGGACAAGCGTATTAAGCTTTAATCAAGCTATGCAAATAGTAGCACAGTCTCTCGTCGCGAGCCGTCGTCGGTGTGGCGGGATATTGGGTCGCAATTAAAATACTCGCCTCATTACCTGAGCACTTGGTAGTAAGAATAGAAGGTCTACTCCTTACATCCAGTTCGACATTCTCAATACACCCTTTGATAACAAGAGAAAATGCCGAACCGAATTCGCCGACCCGCTTAGGTGTATGGCGACCCTAATAAATAAAGTGCGTAGCAAATGGGTTCGATTTCCGAACGAACAAATATTGGTATTGGTTGTTTCGGGTTCCACGACACAGGAGAAATTCCTTGGGTGGGGCAATGATTTAGAAAAAAAAACTTCCAAACTCCGGACTACTAGGTACTAAGAATTTCCAAATGGAAAAACTGTATCAATGCTCGACCTGGGATTGCGCTCAGCAGTCGTACTGGCGACCAATAGACCAACAGTCCAGAATCTACTGTTGGTAACCCGAGTCGAAGCAGTTCCGAAATTTGATTGAAATTCATAATGAGATAGTGTTCCGTTTAAGTTTCTTGACCTTCTGTTCATTGTTATGGTGTGTGTGCTAGACAGGACGGCGCGCCGGCGCCGTTGCTGCACCAATGTATCTAGTTACCTACTCGCGCAATTTGCTGTTTCCTTTTTAATGAACATTGTAATTTGTATTGTTGCTAAACTGTTACTCATTTAGGGCTTCATTGCACTTTTTAATTTCCGGGAAGATGCACCTATCACGTTCACCAGTTGTTATTTCGAGTGCACAGGACAAATTATTAAATTCTTCCTGGTTAGGTTTCAGGGCATATATTTTCTAAATTAAAAATATAAGACCTAAGCTGCAAGTAAAAACCAGTAAGTAAAGTACAAATAATGAAGTGATTCGTGAAATGAATATGAACTTACAGAAACTTGAATTAGTTGAACACGTAATTATGACAGTAGATTAATTACGTACGAGGTTACGTAATGTAGTTTCTAATTTGTTCATTTTCTCGTAGTTCGAAAGTTCAACAATGTAGTTGTAGATTAAAACTTTATATACCTACTCCTAACTCACTAACAAACTCACCAACCAACTATCCAAACAACGGACCTACTCTGACATGAAAAGAAAAACTGTTATTCTATACATTTTCTTCGTGTTATAAGGAATTTTTGATTTTGATTTTCATATTATTTATAAGTAGTTGATTCCATAACACTAAGAATGTACACCCTCTGGAAGATCAGATAGTGAATTCAAATCAATATTGTACCTACAGAGGTTTTCAAATTTATGTGTTCATCATTTCTTAAGGCATTTTTAAGACTTTACTAACAGCTGTTCCACCTGTAATCCTCAAGACATTATGCAAAGATCTTCTTCGTTTACCACCCACATTTCCTTTTTATGTCTTTCCGAACACTAATAAAAGCCTACGATCTTACCTTTACAGACGTTAAGACATTACTCATCATAGTTTTACAAAATATATAATTAATTTTCCATTAATATTATGTCCACTATAATTTATAAATCCCAGTTAGATTTGAATTATAAATTATTGTACAAATGCAACTAAACAATAAAGTTCTAAATTTGGAGTTACATTAATCTATCACAGTATCATATTACTCGTCCTTGTTATGCGTCTTAGGTTATATTTTGACCCACATAATTATGATTATCATATTATCTTCCTACGTGAAACTGCAATCTAAGTAAAATTACTTTTATCCATGTGGCACTGCACATTATAAGGTACTTTTATTATCAATCCGTTCACCAGCGCGTGGATAATCTGACTTCTTCAGAATTTCAGTCAGTCTTCGTCATATTAGCCTATTGCCGTCCACTGCTAAACGTAGGCGTCCGCCAGAGATCGTCAACCAACCCGGTCATGGGCACCTCGCATCCATCCGCTGCCTTTTTCAAATCGTCGGTCCATCATGCCGTAGGGCGTCCCACAACTTCTCTTGTCCAAACGCGTGTCTGCTTCATCTACCCTCTGACCGTCTGCAGACGTGGCCGGCCCATTTCACTTCAGCGTGCTGATTCGACGCGCAATGTCGCTGAGTTTAGTTCTCAGGCGAATGACATCATTACGTATTCTATCCACCAGAGAAACTCCGAGTGTCACTCTCTCAATAGCACGCTGACCAACCTTGAATTTCTGGCCCAGGCCCACGGTGAGTGTCCACATTTCAGCTCCAGTCGTTACGAGTAGGAGGCACTGGTTAAAGACCCTGGGATTGTGTGATTGTGGGATAAGGTGTCAGTCTTCGTATGGTTAACATTAGGATAGGAAGCCATTCAATACAATTAATTACTTAAAATATTCTAAACCTCAAACATTCCCTTCCTGTTAATCAATAAATACCATGTATTATGTATGCCCTGTTGCCGATATTAAAAACCGACTAATTATGTAGATCATCTACTTACGATTCAAACTAAGTATCTATAACATGAATGCTAACACGTTTGTAGTGAGTGACATGATTAAATTCTTGCATAATGTGTGGGACAGTGTCTAGACACAAGTACTCAGCCTAGCTTTATGACCCGGTAATTGTTATGTTACAGATAATTGCAGTACATGCTTGTGGACACAGACATAATCAATAGTTTTTATGTTCTTTGAGACACCGTATAAACATCTAAAAATACCACCAATGCGGGTCATGCATGATAGACAATGAATGCTTTTAAGAATTTTGAAAACGACGAATTTTCCTTCTACACTCAATTTTATACAAACAAGATTTAAAAGTAGCCTATGTTCTTCTCTAGTCTCCAGATTACCTCTATGACGACCTTTACGATCGGTTCAATTGCTTCGTTGTGATGAGTCAAACAGAAAGACAGACAGAGAGGTACTTTCGTATCTGAATGATTAATTACAAGCTTCTGAAGAAGTCAAGTCTACTATACAATAAAAGACATTCTATGGCACTCGGCATTAGTCTAGCTTTCTATCAGTGAAAGATTTTGTTATCAATTCAGTACTTTCAGAGATTATCTTTTACAAACAAACAATCAAATTTTTATTTTATCATTAAACGTCCGTATGGTGTCGGACGTAAAGAATAGCACCATCCCATATCTTCCCGTGGGTGTCGTAAGAGGAGACTAAGGGACTCCCCAGAGAATGGGCAGCAGCGTTCTCTGTGCCTTTGTAACAACCATACTGCGATCGCCAACCCGCGTGCCAAGCGTGGCGATTATGGCAAAACCCCCCATTTCTTGGGGGAGGCCTATGTCCAGCAGTGGACGTCTTTCGGCTGAAATAAAGAAAAAAAAATTAAATTGAAATGAAATTGATTGATTTTTTAAATTGAAATGATGATGAAACGTGAGTATTGTTACACGTTCCTGCGGACAGACACGCGACGGGCGGTGTGTCATCCTGTAAAATTCCTTGAAAAAGGTGGCCATATGCCATCGAAACTAGTCGAACGAACCCGACAACACAGAGAGTTAATCCGTTTTTCTCAATCTATTTTTTTTTTTGTATTACTTAATACTTATCACTATCAGTATAGACATTGATCGCGTTTGAAGATTAAAACTATCGCTGGAGCTTATCACAGATCAACATTGCACGGAGTAGACAAGACACAGAGCTTTCCCAGGAATGAACAGCTCACAATTAAAGTATTTTCTCATGACTAATGACCGTTCACACTAGTGACATTATTAAGTGATTATGTAGTTACAAGAAGTACAATAACATTATAGTATAAAGTTTATAAACTTGTTAGGGTCGCCATACACTTAACCGGTTCGCCCATTCGGTTCGGCATTTTTAATACATAAATAATAATAATATCAGCCTGTTATTATCCCACTGCAGGGCAAAGGTCTCTTCCCATACAGATATTTGGCACGAGCGTTGATCACCACGTGCGCTCAAGGCGGATTTTAGAGGTATATTAAATAATTATAAGTCCAGGTTTCCTCACGATTTTTTCCATCACCGATGTCAGTGATGTCCAAGGTAACCGTAGAAAGTACATATGAAATTGAAAACGTCACATCCTCGTTCATGAGAGGCGGGCGCCGGGGCGAAGGCGGGGGCGAGACAAGGCAGAACGTATTGAAGATGCCGAACCGAATGCGCCGACCCGCTTATGTGTATAACGACCTTTATGTGTAAGTAGTTTGAGTCAGAGAACAAATGGATTGTATATAAATGTAACGATGCTCCGTCACTGACACTATCTACACTGGTTTGATCTTTAAACTCAACAAAGTACCTACTTAATAGTAATAAATACTTTTAGTTCTGCATCCAAATTACGTAACTCACTTTTAATCACAGTTTCCTTCATTTTGAAGGGCATTCACAATCTATTGCTTCATGTGTTTGAAAAATCCGTCTGTCCGACAACGTAAATAATGAAACTGCTATTTTGCTTGGGGTCGATTCGTTCGTTTGGATAATGACCAACGCTTGAATAATTTGAATAATTGGTCTTACTTTCAGATAACTTCGTATTTTCATCACAAACGTACTCAACGTTTGTGATGGAAATACCTACTAGGTATTGTTACTCTTGAATGAATGATGAATCACATGTAAAACCTACTAAAATAGAAAGGGAATAAATATAATGACCACCAAAAATAGTAAATGATCACCAAATCTTAGGACCCTTAAGTCCCCCCTGGGGCGGATCCGACATGGTTAGTTTAGGTTAGAACTGTGACCCCCTACGCACGAGGCGAGCGTGCCGCGGCAGCGGCCGCCGAGTGCCAGAACCAAATCGCTTTTTACATTCAAACTCATACATTTCTACAATACTTTGGTTAAATGTTGGTGATCATTTACTATTTTTGGAGGTCATTTACTATATCTGGAGATTTGTCAAACATAAACCAAATAGAAATATAATTGTATAGAAAGTGGAACGCAAAATTTTATGTCTTCTTTTTTTTTTTCTTTTTTTTTTTTCTGTATGTCATCTCGCAGTTCTACCTGAGGGTTGGTTACTGCTTAACCGGACAATCCTGTGGTGCCTTAAAAGTGACTTTTAGGGCCTCCAGCCAGGGCAAAAACTTATAAACTAAGTGACTACGCTAAGGGCACCCCCTGTGGGGTACGAGCCTCGGCTTAGGTCGCCACTGAGAGAGGGCAGCAAAGGGACAGGCTGGATCGGGTCTCCATTAATTAGGGGCTATTTTAAAGCTAAGGGCTCAGCGACGCGGGCTGGCGCTAGCAAGGGTCGGGGGGGGGGGGGCGTTACGGGGTCGTCGCGAGGGACCTCGGCGGCGAGGTCGGAATGACGGTAATTTGTGTCTGTGTTTAACTAATGTGCTAGTGGCCCTATTTCTTTCCTGAAGGAGGGTAATAGCGTCATCTGGATCGGACAGGGTATGACGTGGACGACGGGTCCTGCTAATACGGGAAGGGGTATATCGGGCGGCCGCTACGACGAGCGGGTTGCGGTGTTTCTCCGCTTGATCGAAGAAGCGCTTGCAAGCGCGCTTTATGAACTGACGGATGGTCGGGAGTTTGAGATCGAGATGAAGGTTCTCGTTGCGAACATAGAACGGGGCGCCCGTTATTTTTCGCAAGAAACGGTTTTGTAAGGTTTGCATTCTGTGGAGACGGTATGCCTTTACGTGTGCGAATACAGCACAGGCGTAGGTCATGATGGGACGAATGCACGCTGTGTAGGTACGCAATTTGCACTTGAGTGACAATTTGCTACGTGCATTCAACATACAGTGAAGTCTACCTTGAGCGAAAGCGGCGCGCGAACGCGCCTGCTTTATGTGCTCCGCGAAGGTTAGGTGGCGGTCGAGAATGACTCCTAGGTATTTGGCTTGCTTCTCCCAAGGGATAGGCTCGCCGAACATGGATATCGGACTGGGAAGGGAGGGGTTGATGCGCGGTTTGGAAAACAGCACTGCCTGACACCTAGCGGGGTTGACTGTGATTCTCCATCTCTGGAACCAAGCGCCTAGTGCGTTTGCGGAGTCTTGGAGGATGCGGGCTATGCGGACTGGGTTGGAACCAGTGCAATAAATGGCCGTGTCATCGGCGAATAAAGCCAAATGAGCCTGTCTGCTCTTTGGAATGTCACTGGTGAACTTTAATGTCTTCATAATTTTGCCGGCTTATATTGGTATCAACTGTCAATCATATTCACATGAGTTGTCATTGTCAGCTGGTAACGTAGCGGCTGACATTATATACAGTGGATGTAGGAATGAAGGTAATCATTCATTTTCAAAAGAAGAAAATGTTCGAAAATTATGGGGAGCAGCAACACGCAGTAGACATTCGAACTAAAAACACTCTAAAATATGTTCAGCACATTTTAATTCTGAAGATTTCATTCAAATTGGAAAGTATTCAGGTGAGATAGTCGCATTTACAGAATAACGTTCACTTTTATCATATAAGACAACCAAATAATTATGATTTTATTGTGAGCATAACCTAGAATCCAATTTGAAATGGCCGTAGGATGCCAAAATAATATACTAGTTAAAGTACAGTTTGGTAAGTAAGATGATTTAAAATTTTGATATAACTATTTTCACAAAATACCTAGTTATTCCAATTAATAACATAATATAACAAGAATAAGAGGTTATGCTCTACGGCGGTTTGTTTACTGCATGTGCTAGTGGCGCCCTCTGCGCCGAGTTTCGCGTAATGTTCCCTATTACTTGGTAGGTTGGTTAATTTGGGTTTGGTGCCGTTATCATTAAAGGCTCATGAGATATTTCAACTTGGTTTCTGGGATGGCAAACCATTTACAAGGTTTCTGGTATTGCAGATGTGTAGTAGTGGTGAGTGTGGTGACCATTCAACATCAGCTATGTTATTCTCTAACGTTACCATTCGTAGCTGAGCTCGACGGCGAACTCGACAACGTGTCAGCCATGAAATCGACGTCGGAGCTCAGCGACTGTTTATGCTTAGCGAATATCGGCTTTCATTATATGAACTGTCAATAGTGTCAAAGAACAATGCTCAAAAATGTATGAACACCATCCCCACCCCTGTAGCACTTTAAAACCTTTGCTAATCGAAAAGCCATAGCCACCTTATTATTTTATTGTAGGACAGCGAAACTGAAATGTCCATCCGAAAAAGTTATATCGAAATGAAGAAACCGGAATCTGCAGTCCCCAGTCACAATTATGTTGCCGAATAATGTTCTTTGTTATTAAAAATATAGCAAAAAAATATCATAGATGTGACAGCTCATGGTGCTTTTCTACTTTTACCGAGAAACTTATTACTGTGGAATAATTAAATAGTTTCAGTTGGAGTTTTCAAACAACTCTTTGGAATCAAAATGGTGAAAAAAGTAAAATGAATAATTCTACTCTGAGAATCCTGGATGGTTTTCCATGTATTCACGTCGATTTCGATCTCGCAATAGAGTCCGTGAACACGTGGCACTTGGATGAATTCGTGGCTATTCAATATTGCCAAAACAATTAAACAAATCTAAAGCACAGGCACGCAAAATCGGACAGTGAACGTGTTTAGAACTAAAAAATAAAATCTTAACAAAATCTGATGTAATTTTAATGAAGTACATGTTTGACATTATAATTGTGACTTCATTTTATTTTATTGTGATTGACTTTGTTTTAATAATTAAGTCATTTCTTTTTTTTTACTTTTCTTCTATCATCAGCTGCCAAACTATTTTCGGGTTGGCTTCCATCCTAACCGGATACAGCTGAATACCAGTGTTTGACATAGAGCGACTGCCTATCGGACCTCCACAACCCAGTTACCGGGTAACACGATACCCCTTGGTAAGACTGGTTGTCATACATTCTGGTTTCTGACGACGGCTTAACGACTGCCAAAGATCTACGAATGACAGCCCGGACCAACGGCTTTATGTGCATTCCGAGGCACGGAGGGAACTCGGTCTGAAATGGATGGTCACTCATCCACTGACTGACCGCGGCAAGCGTAGCTTAACCTTTGACCGATCGATCTGTACGGCTTTTATTTAGCCTCGAGCTCCTCCTTTTACTTTACTTCTACCGTCATTTCTTATTACCTACATAGTTCATTTCGATATAACTCTTTTCGAACGAACATTTCAGTTTCGCTGTCATACAATAAAATGATAAGATGGCTATGGCCCTCCGATTAACATAGGTTTCAAAGTGCTACAAGGGTGGGGACGTTTTGAGCATTGTTATTATTCAAAATTGAGTAGTTTCACCAAAAGCCGTTAATTTACGCGGCGCTAGAGCTGCGTAAGCAAATTTTAATGAATACGAAAATGTAACCCGCCGCTGCCGCAGCGTCGAGCTTTATATTGTGTTGCATAGAGGATAGCATCACAGATGATCCGTCGTCTGTTTGTTCACCATCTAATTACATAAAAAAAAAACAAAGTTTAGTTCTTCTTAGATCATCAGGTATTGTTTCTTAGCTAATTTATAGCGTCATGGCATTACTGCGGGTGCTGTCATTGCATGATAAACGGTAAAGGAAAACGTGATAGAAACTTAGGTTGGTACGGTCGCCCTCAGAAATATGTATACGTAAACAAATTGTGTTTGTGATAGAATTTGTATTTATCGTGAAATAATGGAGCTTATTATGCTAACATTGAAATAACCATTTATGTATAATAAATGGAGTGTAGGTTTTAGTTTTGAAACAGATGTTTACTTAGATTTGTCAAGTAACATTAAATAGCATGATTAGTTAGAGACCAGTAGTAATTAACCGTTTAGTGTTGAGAGACAGTTTGTCAAAATTTTTGTCTTGCCGTGGACCATGTACTGTTGGAGGTTATATTAATTGTTCGTAAGGTCGATCTGCTTCGCAGTTCTGTGTTTAGGCCTCTAGTGACGAAATACCCAAACGCTACTTATTTTTAAGACTAGCGACCCGACCCGGCTTCGCGTGAGCCTATAGCCTTCCTCGATAAATAGACTATCCAACACAAAAATATTTTTTCAATTCGAACCAGTAGATCCTGAGATTGGCGCGTTCAACCAAACAAACAAACAAACTCTTAAGCTTTATAATATTAGTATAGATGCCGTTAAGTCTCGTACTGTCACAATCTGTTTGACATAAAGTGGTAGAGACATTACGAGATTAAAATTAAGTAGCGTTTGAGTGTTTGGCCATGAGACGCGTCGTCGACTCGGTGTTATTTATTTATTCTTCTATCTATCATTACAAGTTTTAATAATTACTTACACGATGACGTCGCGGACCAATGCTGGTTCTTCCAGGGATCACCTGTGGTCCACGTACCACTGGTTAAGAACCATTACTTTAGACGAAAGAACCAATGCTATAGTCGGTTACATTATTCTGGTGCAATAGATACTAAAGGTACATTTTAAAGGAACATCTTCTCGTTCACATATTTCTGAGGTCGACTGTACATGCTAATAATACTCATGTAGGTACCATATTTTGCGCTTCCTGTCACGATCCATCGCACCGGTGCAAAAAACTTGATCAAGATGGTAAAGACAACGAAAAACAATAGTTTAGTATGCTTTGGGTGTTCTTAAGTGGCTGCTCCTACAGAAAACTAAATATAAGTACGATAAGACATCTGTAGGTCGATTCTGTAAAATTCAAACAACAACTCGCATCTCACATCGCTATTCACTCTCACTTCGCATAAGGTTCAAAATGACCTTGATATATTTGACACTTTGAATCGGATTCGAGTGTGAAGTGACGGGGAAATTACCTTACAGAATGCCACTTCTTACGTCATCTCATACTTTATCTGTCAAAATCTCCCTGCCAATTTAATTCAACTCGCTGACACGCTCGCAAGAGGTGTGCTAGTGTAAATTCGAATTACCAACCGAGTTTTTAGAATGCCAATCAAGAAACTCACAGCGGATTTAGATTCGAAGTTTGAAATGAGGTCTTACAGAATCACACCCCTGTATAACCATTTCATCTTAGTACTTTGTAAAATGTTTAATGTTATTACTTCCTTGCTACTTTATTTTAAATTAATAGATCGTTAATCAGTCATTAGGTTGTCTATTAGCAATTGTAAGTTGTTAATGGTTCAACGAAATAAAAGTATCTCCCTACTAATAGATGTTGCTCTTTTTCGGGATGTAGGTAGGTATATTGTATATCTTACGGGGAAATTCGGTCTACTCTTTCGCCTGTTTTTTTTAAGGGTAAATTTTAAGAAATCAGAGCGATCAATCAAGTACTTTGTAAATGTAATTGTGCCCATTGATTTAGTTCTGTTCTGTCTCCTGGGGTGTGATTCTGTAAGATCTCATTCTAAACTTCGAATCTGAATGCGCTGTGAGTTTCTTGATTGGCATTCTAAAAACTCGGTTGATAAATCGAATTTACACTAGCGCCACCCTTGCGAGCATGTCAGCGAGTTGAACTAAATTGACAGGGAGATTTTGACAGATAAAGTATGAGATGACGTAAGAAGTGGCATTCTGTAAGGTAAATTCCCCGTCACTTCGACGCTCACTTCGCACTCGAACCCGATTCAAAGTGTCAAATATATCAAGGTCATTTTAAACCTTGCGAAGTGAGAGTGAATAGCGATGTGAGATGCGAGTTGTTCGAATTTTATGAATCGATCTATAAAATTCGAACAAACTTCCTACCATATCAAGCAGTAGCTTGATATGGAAGGAAGTGGAAATTATGTGTCTATATACTCCTCCGCTGATCTTTTCTGATTAATTTCGCCGTGGATGCTTACCAGCAGGCTTGGTTCGAGGTGGCGTAGGAAAAAGTACTTGGAAAAATTTGAGACATCAGGCGAAGACAAAATAAAAAAAATTGCTTAATAGAGCCAACCTAACCATCTCTTATTAATTAAATTAATTATGTAAGACTAATTAAAATGTAAGTACCTACTACATTACTATCCGGCAATAATACATTGTTTATTGTTCATTTAGCTTATGGTTAGAATAGATTAAAAATAAATTAGCGTTAAGTATCTCAAATTATGTATTACAATGACTTCGAAAAATATGAATAAATCTGGACGTGGTCGGTTAGTTTTGGAGCAGAACTTGGATACCATTACCATTCATGGAACATGAACTTCCATGAATGGTAGTCTTCGATGTCTTTCAATTTGTCCACGATGAACGATGATGAACCGGTAGCCATGATGTTTGTCGTGGTCGAGTGCGCACATCAATAATATAATATCTCTTAAATCCCGAGTTTAATTGAAATTATCTCGTTACTTTATTTACGTTCTGGGCCCATAACCTGATGGATTTCGGGCAATAAGTAAAAGAATAGATAAGATTAAGTAAAGTTGGATTTTATTGTTAGAGGTACAGAGCAACAACCTAACCACAGTGGACATAGTCAGAGAGAAAAAACAGAAGGATGGCAGATAACTGTCATTACATAAAAGCATTCACAAAGTTAGTTTAGTGAATTGTGCTCTATGAGCACGTAATCTATATTACCAACAGAACTAACCCCAATTTGTTTTGTTTTTGTATAGGTACCTGGTACATCAATAACAAACTGCAATTAATATACATGATTTGGAGATTATCTGTTAGGAGAAGCTCCGCTCTTCTACTTAACATATACTCACATTATTAAGCAACTGAATAAAAAATACAAAAAATAATCATCAATAAAATAATAAGTAGGTTAGTTATACATTTTTGAAAAGTAATTAATTCATTAATTAATTTATTTATTTATAAGCACACACATCAAAAAAAGCTTGCGATCACTGTATTTATGTTGATATAATTTTCAACCGACTTAAAAAAAGGAGGAGGTTACCAATTCGTCTGTTTTTTTTTTTAAGTTTGTTAGCTGGTGCTTCCCGTGTGGTCCCATTTTAATTTGGTCCAGTTCTGACAATGGCATCCATGAGAAAACCGTATAAGTCTTAAATTTGCATTAAGTATGTGCGCGATTTGTTACGCGGGGTATGGTTCAGGGGTGGTCCCGTATAAATTTTATCGAAATTGATTCAGCACTTTTTGAAAAAATCAACAAATACCCAAAAATGTTACATAGACGACGTTTCAGTTTCTTCAATCTTTGGAGTATTAACTTTCAGTCTCTTCTTAATAGATTTGGATAAGAAGGAGGTACTAAAAAGCGGAAAATAAAAAGCTTTTTACAAAAAAGACAACCGCCTTCAAAAACTAAAAAGTGAAAAATAACTTTAGCACAGAACACACTTTGACTTTAGTTTCGGAAGTCGGTGGCATTACAAAACAACAAACAGAACAAAGCCACCGAATTACAGAACTAAAGTCAATGTGTGTTCTGTGCTAAAGTTATTTTTCACTTTTTAGTTTTTGAAGGCGGTTGTCTTTTTTGTAAAAAGCTTTTTTTAAATTGAACTTTATCAAGAAAAAATCTTTGTTGTGTGTTATCTTTAAATAAAAATACCCTGTATGAAATAAAAAATATTAAACTATTAAAAAACAAAGAAAACGAAGAGAATCAAGTTATCAAGCATTTCTTGGGGCAACCTGTCCCATTCTTGAATAACGACTTCTCTGAGCTCTGTCACTGTCTGGGGACGAGGCTGACGGTTCCAAACAGATCGCTTAGGAGCATTCCACGCGTGTTCTATTGGGTTTAAGTCAGACGAGCCGGCAGGCCAGTCTAACCTTGTGATGTCGTATTCTCGGAGAGCAGCATTGACTCGTTGAGCTCGATGGGAGGGCGCATTTACATCGACCAGTACAAATTTGTGCCCATGGTTTACTCGGAATGGTCTGACAATTCCATCAATAGCAACTGCTCTTACATGTCTGCTGTCATGAAGCCTCGATACGGGATCAAAGGCGTTCTAGCACCAATCATAATACCACCCCAAAAGGACACCGATTTCCCGCCTTGCTGAACTGTTCCAGTGGCAGTACTTTGCCTTTCACGGTCACCTAGTCTTCTCCAGACACGGACACGTCGGTTATCTGGGGATAAATACTGATTCGCGATTCATCGACGAAGAGACAGTTTTCTCAAATGTTTTCTTCTTCATTTTGCCGAAGCCTAGCCCACTACTTCAATCTCCGTCGTTGACGTTGCCGGGAATTCAGAGGAGCTCGCCAAGACCTCCGTGCTCGTAATCCAGCCTGGTGCAAGCAATTCCAAATGGTCTGATGCTAACTTCAAGCCCAGAGGCGACCCGAACTTCTGCTTTTATTTTAGTAGCGTTGATTTACTATTTACTATTATGACGACACGGTTGGCGCCGTGGTTGAGCGATCGACTGCTGCGCAGCGTGTTGCGGGTTCGATTCCCGCCCAGGGTAAACATTTGTGTGATGAGCACTTGTGTTTGTCTTGTGCCTAAGTGTTGTTTATCTATACATGTATGGATTTAAAATGTATTTGTGTATGTATATCAGCTATCTGACACCCGTAGTACAGGGTCTCCCTAGTTTGGGGTCAGATGGCCATGTGTGAAATGTCCCCACATATTATTATATTATTGTTGGGTCACGGGCTGCCAGCAATCTAATATAGCGCTTTTGGGCAGCAGTCAAAACAGTTGGGCGACCACTGCGGGGTCAGTCAGCTAAATTACCCACCCCGTGGTACCTCTGCAACGTGGTCACGACACAGGATTGGGATATAGCAACTCTGCGTGCTATTTCTCTCGTGGTGTATCCTTCTTCCCTCAAAGTTACTATTCTTGCTCGTAAAACTTCTGATAATCCTTTTGACATTTTTTCAATCACAACTTTCTGCAAAAAAGTATTTTAAATCCGTTAAAATAGACTAAATCAGATTTCTGAATTAGCGTAAGCTTGGACTGAAAGCCTTTTTATATGGAAAAACAATTGAACTGTTTGATTGTTTTATATTCTAAATCTATATTTTTAAAAAAAGAAGAAGAAATCATAGTAGCACAACAAAAAAGATTTCGATTGTTCAAAGTGATCGCAAACCTTTTTTGATATGTGCGAGTGTGTAAAGGTGTAGAGTGTATGAGTTAAAATTAGTAAATTTCGTTCTTAGTAAAGTGTATTTGTAGGTTAGCCCTAGGACAGTGTCTTATCGGAAAAAGTCAATTACGGAGTTTTCCACTAATCATGCACAAAGCAATCCGCTAAAATTCTCGAATTACACAACAAAATGTCAGACATTCACAAGTAATTTCCCAGTCTGAATACCAATCACTTCATGCCCACTTCAAACGGGTCCAATACAGAAATTTATCATTTACGAACGACTAGTTCAGTATATAAGAGATATTACCAAATCATTTCATTACAATTGATGAATGAATCGGGTTTCGACTTCAATATTATCGTCGCTGGCATCAATTTAGTTTGTAACGTAATAGGAACTGCCTACGCGTTCCCTTCACCAGTTCTAACTTATCAAGCGATACTCCTCAACAGGTTACTCTAGACTAAACTAGATATTACGGCATTTTAGCTGCATTTAGACTTGGAACTTTGCAGATAGCGCTCTTTAGAAAAGTAGTGCATATATTGGTTAATAAGCAATAAAACTCGATAATATTTTATGGGCATGATAAAGGCATTAATATCTAGGCTAGTACCGTCAAATGCTGTAACATTGCCTACATGCTCAACATTGCCTACATTCTAATAAGTTAAATTATTGCCGCTGAGAAATGTTTTTTTGCCATATAGATAGCCGATTTGCTTTTAGTAATACCATAGACAGCAAAAACCTTTCTAAGCGGCAATTATTTAACTTTTTTAGAATGTAGGCAATGTTGAGCATGTAGGCAATATTACAGCATTTGACCGGTACCTAGTTAGTTGCCCGTGACATAACTTCATCCATACTAAAGAATGCAAGTAACTCTGTATGTTACGCTTTCACGACATAACGGCTTAACCGATTTTGATAAAATTTGG
Source organism: Charanyca ferruginea (assembly GCA_947361185.1). Taxonomy (NCBI): domain Eukaryota; kingdom Metazoa; phylum Arthropoda; class Insecta; order Lepidoptera; family Noctuidae; genus Charanyca; species Charanyca ferruginea. The sequence continues at coordinate 12,364,177 of OX376077.1, read as the reverse complement.
TATGAAAATAGCTAGAACCCTAGGGAAGGACATAGGGTACCTACACCAGTTACACACTAACACTAGTACACTTTTTGATCTGTGACTTTGTCTACATCCGCGATAACGAAGAAGGCGAAGTCTTGGTCAGAAGAGAAGTTCTTCAATAATCCATACTAATCAATACTATCCATACTTAATATTATAAATGCGAAAGTAACTCTGTCTGTTACGCTTTTACGATAAAACGCCTGAACCGATTTTGATGAAATTTAGTGTGAAGATAGCTTGAACCCTGGGGAAGGACATAGGGTACTTTTTAATCCGCAAGTTTGTCTGCATCCGCAGTAACCGACATTCACGCGGACGAACTCGCGGGCAAAAACTAGTGAGAAATATTTGCCCTTTCCCTATGTACGTACAATGTACTGACTGTACTGTACAGTCTCCTTAACACAGTTAACACTAAATGTGGGGTAATTACGATATGGAGTAATTACGATAGCCGGGTATATTCCAAATTTTGTTAATATTTCTAGCATTTACGACCATCTCTTGTCATAAAAATTATATGAGATGAATTATTTTTTTCTGTTAACAATGCCACGTCGATATTTTAAATATATCGCTGCGTTTGATAGTAATTAATAAAATTCGGAATATACCCGGCTGTCGTTATTACCCCAATGCACTATGGTTGATTTCACCCAAATAATTTTTCACCTCTACTGCATACCGTACATTAAGGACAATACTACGAAAGATGAGACTTGTCACTTCTCATCTTTCGTGGCGCGAACTATAAATGCATCGAAATCAACACCCGATTTTTAACTTTTACCGTACCTGCACAAGAATAATTTCAGTCATATTTACGCCTCTTTCAGGTTTACAGATTCTTCGGGGCTTCTGGAATGTTTTGAAGTTATTTCTTACCAACTTAATGCTTTAATAAGCAATAAATGATGTAAAAATATTATAGTAAATCATACAATTTGTAGGTAAGGATTATTTGTTTATTCTGCAATAAATTCATTGTTAATTTCCGAACACGAATTCATTGGTTCACAGCAGCAGGACAAAAGATCCTCGTTAGCATTTGTGTAAATATAACAAACGACCATTCCAATACTGTTGTTCAATTTGAAATTCAATAATCTATGAAATAAGGACGCCTTGAGGTCAGTAATAATAATCGACCATCATAGACAAAATTAATAAAAACAGTTAAAAGCCTGCCATACCTTTAATCGCGATCAAGTTTTTAAATACTTAGTTGATAAATTATATATAATTATAATGGTTTGTGTTTCAAAACTGCGTACTTCGAACGTGTCAGCGTAGCATACAAAAACACGGTTTGCCTTATCATTACTCTCGTTAGCAGAGCCATAATTATCACTTATCGTCTTCCGAGTAATCTGTGTAGAGAGATACTTTTAGAGTTCCCTAAGAAACCACTTAGAACGATTTAAAATAGTGATACTTTGTGATGTTTTTTGGAATTGGAATGAATGATGTCGTCATTCTAGGAAGATACTATGGAGGTTAGAGTAGAGGTAAGGAAAACTACGTCATATGGGAGGAAAGTTGAAACAGTGTCAAAGCTTTCAACAGTAAATAACAGTTAAAAAACCCGTCAAAATTGCACAAGGTATGAATGGCATTTGTTGACGGATTGAAGTAGTAGATAGAAGATAGTAGTAGTAGTAGTAATAGAAAATTTATACCCGGTTGCGATTATAATAATTTCTTAATTGGACACAAACGGTGGTTAATAAAAAAAATCCCTAACTCCTGCGCTAGTAAAACTGTGTTGCAGAAGTTAGCGTCCTCCCCATAATTTGTCATTTAACTTATCATGCCCTTAGCAAATTATTATATAATTTTGTAGCACAACATATAAAGTAAAACAAAAAAGAAAAAAAAACTAAAATTAAAATTAAAAACAAAAGCAATAAAATAAATACAAAAACATTAAGGTGAAAACTATTTGCTATTACTTATAATTTTTTATTTTTATTGTTTGTATGCGTGAGTGTGTGTGAGTGTATATGTAAGCGTGTGTGAGTGTATGTGTAAGTGTGTGTGTGTGTGTTTGTGTTTGTGTAGGGGTGTGTGTGTGTTTGAAAGTTGAGCATGAATGATTTGTAAATGGGCGTCTGCGTTTAAGTATGTGTTTGCAATGATTGTCATTTTGTAACCTCTAAAAGTTTTTCAGTCTCATCATACCTCAACGATTTCAACCAGGTGAGTACTATTTTCTTAAAATTGTTGTTATTCAATTGTCTTGTATTGAATAATGTGTTGTTACATCTATTGTAGATATTTGGGGCATGGTAACTGAATTGCCTTTGTCCAAATCAAGATTGTAGCGCTATCATTATTTAACACATTTTAACGGACACTTTTTGATACACAGAGATCCCCATAGAAGATACTTTAACTTGCTACCTATGATGACCTTTTTTATTCTTTAAACTTATAAACCTATGGAGGATGTCTCCTCCATAGGTTGGATTCCTCCATTTGGTAGATGACATACAACTATTTACATTATGTTTATGAGCTGTCAAAAAGTGATTCCCCCGTGGATTTTGTATGGCAATTTGTACTTATGACGTCACTTGTATGACAACTAAATTGACAGACTACTTATTGAAGACCTGTATTGGAAATATCTGTTGATGGTTACATCGACCCAATTCATTACAAAGAGAAACTCCCAGAGATAATGCACAGGGTATCCCATCTCATCTATTATGCCATCTTAAAGTAATATTCTGGTACCTATTTGGATTTTTTTAAGGGAAATCAAGCTTTCAAATGGAGATATTTCTTTTGTTTTATGCATTTACTGAACAAACCTTAAAGTTCGAGAGCCTGTACTTGTAACAAGATTATCTTGGACACTGAATAATATAGCATTCAATGTTAATTGACTTCTATTCAACACTCTTGATATTTAAAATAATAAAAATAGGTAGGTATCTAGTAATCCATTGGAAATTTGCACATTCTTATGTAAAACTAATGTTTATAATGGCAATAAATCTATCAGTCTAGTCTACTTTTCCATTGGAAATATTCTAGACTGGAATCTAGAAATTTAAGGTATTTGCATTTAAAAGTAATACGATACAATGCGTGCCATCTAATATTAAATATTTCACACGCTTTATTAGCATAATAGCTATTCAATTAATGTTAAATAATTTGCATTATATTTGCATATCTTGGACAAATTGTCTTGTATCATGTTCCGTTATGAACTGTGTTTAAAATAATTTAAATTCTTTGGCTTATCAGAATTTTTCATTAGGTATAAATAATGGCCATATTGTATTCCATTGAATTAAATAATTTTACCGTTAGGTATTTTATTTTATGGATATGTATTTGCGAAAAGCAGGCTTTCTAGTTGGTTTTACTGTAATGGCAAAATGTGGGTGCTCCGATCTACTGAACTGTCAATGGCCAACCTAACCCTTTGAAACCGCAAGTGGGTCAAAATCGTGCTATGCAAAATATTAGTACGGAACCTTCAACGGTTCATTGGTTCACAATTGTCCGCCGCTTCACGTCATCTCTCTCACATTACATACGTGTGACAAAGACGTCACATTAATTTAGTGCGCATACACAGCACTGCCCTACTTTCGCTGATTTTGACGAATACGTGAAAATGATGTATTACAAGATTTTTGACATGGAACCGCTTATTATCCGACGGTTAACACAAGGTCAAACCTACCTCTTTTTATCTGAAGACCCTTAGTTTTGATGGACAACCGACAGACAGATGAACGATTGATGTTTACGAGTGGATAGACGGAACCTTTTCAAGTTTTATATATTTATTTGTACTCAATTAAAAGTTATTACTTTGAGTCAAAAGGTTTATTGATAAGTTAAAGTTTAATATGTTGTTAAAGCATTGTCAAAGAGAGACTGTGTTTAATTTCTTTAACTACAAATATTTTGATCAGTTATTAATTAATCAAACAAAGGTTCACAAGAATAAACAGATGTCTTTGTCTTTTGTTAACGTCTTCAAACGAGTCCTGTAAAATATTTTTTAATTAAAAGCATCCGCTTTGGTTTTCTTAAAATTAATTCTATATATAAATATTTTTCTTTTTACAGCTATTTTTCCGTTTTGAACGGTATGTTTTCAAGTAAGCAGTAAATTGTGGATTTAAAAGTCTAAAATAACTTTGCCAGCACAATAGGTATACAGGTGTTCTTTTTGTGTTAAAATATAGGTAGGTTGTCAAAATATAAAACTCGAATCATAAGATCATCACCCTGCCATAACAATCACAGGATGTTGTTATTTAAAACCTTAAAATATTCATCTAAATTCTCGAACTCAAAAAACAAAGCAGCAATTTTCAGCCGGTTCCAGACAAAAACAAACAACGATCAAGTTGAATTTCTTCAATGGTTCATTAGTCCTGTTGATTCATTAACGAGGCGGACGTCTCCTTTAAGCGATTAGTCTGCTCAGCACGTACAAAATTGCTAAACCGAGGTTTAATAGTAAAAAGTGTTGCATAACCACATGCCCAGGCGCAGGTACGCGGTAGCTCGGCTATCATACTTTTGCGGTCATTGGTTTGAAACTTGGAGCTTGGAAGTAAACGTAGAAGAATTATTGATGTTGGAAGTTGCACTTGCTCTAAGACGGTTTGCGAATAGTCTATTTGTAATACAACTAGCTTTTAGAAAGTATAAGAGTTTAAAAAATAATCATGGCGAGATCCATAAATTCATTTGTATGAAAAAAAAACATTTAGAGGGTTTTAAATATTTTCCAATATGGAGAATACACTACCAGGATTAGAAAAGTACATTGATTAATCATTATTTGTGACATTATTTCCCATAAAACGATGCAATTTCAGTGTAAGAACTGTTAAACTGCTGTTTCGTTCTGAAAAAGAAACCTTTTCGTTCAACTATTCACTTTTCACATCCATTTTTATTGCGGGGTTTTAAAAACAGATGGGTATAAGAATTAGAATTTCAACTTCTCTAAACATCTTTACTTTTTTGTACAAATCCTGCCATGATTTTTTAGTTTCTTTTTAATATTTACAAAATATTTATTTTCAAACTCAATTTCAAATTTCGAAATTTTTACTCTCTCAATGACAAGTGCCCACAAACGGCTAGCAGCATTACCACGTTATATTGCAATGGTAATACTTTGGCCCAAGAAAAGGTCAGCCTTCTGGTCACGTGAAGAGACAATCAGCCGTTTAAAAATGTCCCTGAAAACAAGGTAAGCCACCGGGCCACATGGCCCTAGTGTTTCAACCCCAAACGGCTCAAACATATAACTTCTAAAAAGGTTGTTTTATTTACGCCGTTTGAGGTTTTCGGCACCTGCAGCAGCCGCCCTAGCACAATACGACATGCAAGGAAGATGGGATGGCGCAAGGGTCACAAATTTTGAAATTGATGCCTAAAAATGTTTTTTTTATTTCTTGTAAAACAAGATTTGAAAGCTTTCAATCAATGTGGATCATGCAGATCGAATCAACTAGAAAGTTGGAAATTGATACGTAATAGTAACCAACCACAGGTACCTAAGTAATGGATGATTTGATTACCGCACGTTTTGAGGACCTAATGCGATTTTATTAACCTAACCACGTGAAATAATTGTGTTTCCCAATGTCACTACACGGAGCTATTTCAGTTTCAGTGCATATTCATTTATACGTTAGCGCGATTGATTACGAATAAACACTCGTATTAAGCATTCTGTTTGAATTTGTGTGCAAGGTAGTATACTTTTAACGGGACATTTTAATAAAAACCTTCAGTTTCTGGAACTAAAATGTATTATATGACAAATTGTCAAGCGTGCGTGGTTGACTGAAATCGTAAAAAAAGAACAATTAAAAATAGAAAGCGAATGTAATTAATGTAACCATAGATGATCTGATATTAATGGATAATTTATCGTGGGAACACTAATTCATAAGCCAGTTTGTCTCCGATCATAATCATCGATAACATCCTTTTCACATCAAAGTAGATATAATTTGCATTATCAACCGTTGTTTCGGTTGATTAAACTTTGATGTCGTACTTCCTGTCTCGTTAGAAACCTTATTAAATACTTAGTGACTAGTGTAAGTTGAAACTCGAAAGATTAGGAAATTAAATCGCAACGTTCTAAATTTGACACATTTTTCTGCAATTTTGACATATATTGCCATAAACAAGGAGTGTCATGATATTATGGCCGTATTACTTTCTTTATCTTTTAAAACATAGATAGTAACGAGCCTTTTTTTCCTGTATATTAATAAACGTAGATATGTATGTGTATGTGGATCAATTGAAAGGGTAAATAGAGACTGTATCAAACATTTAATAATTACAATTACGTTCTATTTACAATGGATCTTTTTATTGATTTATAAGCGGAAGTAGAATTTAAAACACGTTTTGAAAGTGATTATTTAACTAATCAACTCTAGCTACTTATTTTTAAATATACATTAATTCACTGACATATGTATCAACCGGTAGATTTGCCAGCATATAATAACCTTTCTAAAGAAGACACTTAAATGTTTAATCAAATTCCATTACCATCTGTAAAAACCATCGATCGTTCGCGGCATAAATCATCAAACGTCAAACAGTTCTCGTTTCAAAGTTGTCAGCAATTAGAGGAACGTTTTTGCTAAGCCGTTGTACAGTTAGTGTGTCCAGGTCGTCTTCCTTAGAAGGAGACTGGTCCTGTCCCGGCGGAATGCGTCAATATTGTGCCGCGTTCCGCCGGCTGCGCTGGACCCCGCGGCCCGCGGTCAGCTTAGCGGCACTAGCTTCCATTCATGCGAACAAAAATGTTTACCGGTTTGGCATTTTTTTATTGAGAAGTCAACCTGTTAGTTTATTTAGAGTTTTATGTGAGTGATTGCCGATTGGTGGTATAGTTGCAAACGGTTTTGGAGCTGAACAGTGTCTGGATTTGTGAGCTTTGAAAGCATTGTCTGTCCGATGCAAATAAACAAACTAGATTAGTATTAATTTGTGTCAATCATGGATATGGTTCAGTATTTGTCGGTGATGGGAATTGAAGTGAAGTGATTGAGAATATTTATCAGTAACTGGATAAACTTTATCTTTTTGTGCAAAAGAAGTGTCCAACATAAATAAAGCCTGACAAGGATAATGAGCAGATAGAGTGGTAAGTATTTTCTCCCCTTTATAAAACTAAAATGCCCATAAGTGTCCACAAAAAAGGGACACTTCCTGATCTAAGCGAGCGAGTTGTCTCCATGTAAGCGGTAATGATGTGCAACGTAAGTCATTGAGAGCGTCGTCACGTATGAATGATAGGTGCGCTTGCGCCGCGGACGAAGCCCATTACGGACCGAGAAACTGCCATTACAGCAATTGTAACCACTTGAGCACTAGGGGAGACGGCATTTCACTCTTTTGAAAGCATTCTATAATATCTGCATTATTATTATGAGAAATGTAAATAGGTAATAAAATTTTTGTAATTTTGTTAATTTAAGTTTATTTTGCAAGAAAACGGTTTTGGACATCTTGATTTGTATCTAAATTAGGGAAGCTTGTGAAGTTAAATTTTTTTTATTCTTGTATGTCCTTTGCTGGAGAATTTGGAGAATCAGGTCATAAACACATTTCTTGATGTTCTTGTACTCTTGTTACAATGTAGATAACTATACCTATTCAAAATAAATTCTATAGAGGAAAGACTGTTAAAAGTATCATCATTTCATATAGTTTAGGAACACCGTTTTTGTAATTTGTTCACGTAAGTATTTCATCCGTGGCATCCGTGAAAAATTGTGAGCAAGTTAATTAATTACAATTAAATTCCATTCACATATTTACGGTATTAAGTCTTAGATTAGAAAGTAATAGAAACTAGTACGTATTGCAATCACAAATCAATCTATTTGGTCGTGTTCCCATATTGACAAGTTGAAGTGCCAATAATCTCCACACTCGCTGAATTGCGAGAAACTTGTCCTAGTTTCCACCATACGTAAACTTACTAGTTTCCATTTAATTTCCTTTAGATTTTACGCTTATTAATCAGTATTGTATTAATAAATCTATTTATTTGGTTAGGAAAGGAGTTGTTCGATTTTGGGCCACCACTATGTACACTATATAGATAAATAGGGAAAAATAAGGGGATTTCCATAAAAATACAAACATATTAATTAGAAGAAGAGTTTAGGTGTAAGAAATGATAATTTGGGAAGAATTTTTAGTATAATAACCCAATTTTTAGGACGGCCATGACGTTGTGTTTGACAGTTTTGACAGTTTGACGTTTGACAGTTTGTGACATTAGCGACTTTCTTTGATTTTGTCTTTGAGAATGTCTTTGATTGTTAAGATTGTTTGAGTATCGCGCGCGTTGGTTTGGATGTGTTTCGAACTTTCGAAGTTGTCAGTGATTGTTTTTGTTTTGCGACCTAGCTTACTAATACGGATATTGATTGATTGCTTCTGTGATTTGAATTACGTCGTATAGGGTAAGTATATTCTACAATAACAAGTTCACTTTCAGGTATGTGGTGGTGTGGTTGCCAGATATTTTTTTATCCTGTAAGGGACAAATGCTCATTTTGGCAAAAAAATACGGGATTTTAAATTTTTCCCCAGGTCAACATGAAAAATATGTATTTTACGTTGTTTTTATTGCTAGTTAATAGTAGGTACCGGTGTTTTAAAGAAGATCGTGTAAGGTTTAATTAATATATCTTTGTTTGATTTTACATATTTGTAAAATTCAATGCAGCTATAATCATACTTGAAAACGGTCATCAATTCGCTTTTTATTAAATCCGGAGTTTAGTGCGTGCCACGAAAGATGAGACTTGACACAGACTTGATTTGACTTGCGCAGTACTCGCTTAGGTAAATTAATTTACCTTTAAATCGAGTACTGCGCATTACTGCGCAAGGCACGCACTATACGTTTGTTGCGCACATCAGTCCAATTTAATACCACCTGCGAAAAAATCCTCTCTACAAAGCTGTTGGAACTAGGGATACTAAAGACAAACGATATAGGTAGTTAGAAAAATGTTAGGAATTTCGGAAAATCCTTCCATTATTTTCTTCCACTTTTCAATACAACCCATGCTTTTCTCATCAAAAGACGTTGCAATTTCGTTGCGGTTTTTTTTTTATAATTAGAAATTAGCGACATGGGGTAATCGAAAAATATTGAAATACGGGACAGAGTCTGTCCCCGCGGGACGTTTAAAATTATGCTTGGAATACGGGACGTCCCGGGAAATACGGGACGTCTGGCAACGCTAGGTATGTCCCATAAAACCTATGTATTGCCTTGTTTTTTCTAAATCCTTTTTCTATCAGATGTTTTCTTCCCTTGTTCCATAATCTAACAGATTTTAACTCATTAATTCCAGTTTATTAACAATGGCGTGCATAGGCACACAACATAGGTAACACAGAGTTGCATTATAGAATGCAACTCTGTAATAGATGACAATGAACAATATTATGTTGCCGATGATATGGGTCCCGAAAATAATTTCGTTCATCAAACGGTATCTTCATCTTGTAAAAACATTTTATTTATTTCTATTCTGTAACATATCTTTGAAAACTGTATAACCTCTTATTTGTTTTGTTTTAGGTTGATATAAATGGGGTAATGTGCTCTCAATGTTTTGACATTATAATGCAAGAAATGTTTTGTGATAATCATGAACTCCAGCATCGCCATGATAGAAATGTTTGTGTCAGGTGTAGGACGTTTTTGTTTAATAGACGTGCTCACTCTATTCCTGAGGGTGCCGTAAGACAATACATTGCTGAATCCATTGCTTCAAGAGAGGTAAGCACCACTTCTATTTTTCTTTTTTGTTCATAAACGGCAGGCGTAAATATAAAACAAATGCAGATATTTCTTGACTGTAATCCAAAACAACAACGTTGCAGAAAAAAAAAGAACAACAGTCATAAAAAGTTATCCAAATAACTATCTTTAAACTATGATTATTTCATTACTATATATTACTATATCTCAATTTCATATTTTTTATTTTAGATACCCGAGGGAGGCTTGATAAGTTTTGCTTGTTGGGACTTGGAGTATAATTCAAGAAAGAGAAATCGTAGCAGCTCCTGTAGTTAACACAAATTCTCTCTTACCCATACACGCAGACACTATACAACAAGGACCTGAACGCACCATAATCACAGCAAGAATATATCCAAGAGAGGTAACAGTAACAGTTTACTTAATTACCTACTTTTAGAATGAAATAATTGTGCAAATACCCTATACATCTACCGCCGCTTTAAGTCAGTCTTTGTATGTTTGTGCATGAAGTATATATAAATAAATAATACATAATGCATTCTTTTGTTTTATCCAGATTCCACCAGGAGGACTGGTTTGTTATGCTTGCTGGGTAGCAGTACATAGAAATGTTGAGCATGCTACAAGGGCTGAGGATGACCGGCAAAATCCGGGCCCGTCTAACCTTCATCAAAACACTATGTGTGCATGGTGTGGAATGTCTCTGCACCGTAGGCAAACACAGGCAAGTTAGTGGTCCATGGAGAGATAAAGTTGCAGCAAGAATTTATCCCAATGAGGTAGGTAATATTTTTTTTTATTAAAGCACTGTACACGGGTTACGATATTGTGTGCTTGAAAGACTAACCAGTGACTATTAGTCAATTGTAATTCTTAAAGCTAAATTCTATAAGCTTCACATATCAGTGCCTATTTGCTTTTACACATATTTAACAACCCTTTCTGTTGCCACTATAATTAAATTATTTTATTGTTTCGGTTACCAGAACATGCGCTTCTTTGTTCCTACTGCTGGAGACGTGTACAGGACAATATTAGAATGGAAGAAGAAGCGCAACTTGATATCCAGCCACGAAGTGCATTAATAACACTTGATTGTTTTTCACACACAACACAGACAAGTTCTCATTGTTTTGTGCCAGCTTGTGCCAATTTAGAACGAAATAGAGTACCGGAATATTTAAGAAAAATTATATTAAAATCTGAAGAATCATGTCTCTAATTAAAATAATTAGTTATTATTGTAGTTTTATCTCGGGAAAACGGACTGTGTGTTGCTGTGCTCATATAATGGCCATTGTGTGGTATTTGGGTTGGGTGCGATACCAAAAGAGCATAGAAGCACCAGCGTCATTCCTGGATGGAATATTACTAAGGGGTGATGTAGAAAATGAATAAAATAAAATCACAAATCCTAACAAGTTGTTTAATTAAATATTCCTCACATGACTGATGTCTCATCCTCTTACAAGTCGCTAATATTAGAAACTAAATATCATGAACTTGATTGAAAATAGTTACTGTCTAGTTGGAATAGAGCAATTGGTGTCTTCCCAGCTGTTACTGTGTAGATACTACATTAACAATAACTTGTTACGTTTTCTGGTACTGCACATCTCACTATTCTATGAATCTTCGAAGTCCAGAATATATTGATCAGCAGCAAGGACACAGTTTGATAAACCAAATAGCGTTCAAGTCTTGTTTGTTTGCTCCTTTTGACACCGGTAACCAATCTCTAGCTGCTCGAATAGGTTTTAAAAGATTTGCTGCCGTAATCAAGTAGAATATCCTGTACCTAGTACTATTTTATTATTTAAATATATCAAAACCCAAGTATTTTTGGAATTATTCATGTGTTTTTCGCAGTAGACAAAGAGTATATAATCACTACGTTTACTTTACGGCAGTAGACAGTAGACACATTAATCAAATGTCATTGTCAGTCAAAATGTAATTTGGCATAATACTGATCCGCCATATTTATATGTTGTGTTGCTCTCCTTGGCCGAGTTAATTTGTTTTTACACTAAAACGAAGTAAAATTATACACAATTACCATAATAAAACGGTTTCTATATTGTGTAGCCATATTTACATATGGTGTACATAGTGCTGGCCCAGGCTCCATATATTTTCCGAACATCTCCTTAACCACTTTCGATATTGGGTTGTTCCGCATCATCAGTGCCTAGTGAGTTTATATTCGAACTCGATCGCTTTATGTCAATTTGTATTATTTGTTAACATTTGTGTGATGAGCACTTGTGTTTATTTTTGTATGTATATCAGCTGTCTGACACCCATAGTACAGGGTCTCCCTAGTTTGGGGTCAGATGGTCGTGTGTGAAATGTCCCTCCATATTATTATTCTTATTAATGCCAATCAGTGTTAAATTATTCAGAACAGTAGAACTGTGTGTATAAATAGTACTTTAACAAAACCTTGAAAGAAATACAACCTTAATAAAGTCTGATTACAAAATTACTGTTTTTTTCGAGACAACAATGAATCATACTAATTAATTCAGAACAGAAACTTCCTATACTGATGACCTTTCACAATAAATCAAGTTGAGTTGGTAGGTACATATGAAATAAGGAATTGTATTATCAATTTGTAATTGTACCTTTCGATTTTAATAGGTAGGTACTACTTACATACTATTATGTCCTTCAAGGTTTACACAGAAATATTTAATTGTTTTTCGACAATTTTCCATATTCTGTGTGGTCGTCCCCAGTCAAGTTTGTTGATAAAGATGAATTCTTGAGAGAAAATCAGAAGGCTAATTCTCGTAATTAAAACGTTCAAAATCAAAGAGAGAATTAAAGAGAGAGAAATTATATGCATAATTAGATTGATATAGATAGATTGGGATAGATTGGGGCGTTCTATGGGGGGGGTCTTTGTTCAATAGTGGACGTCTTTCGGTTGATGGTGATGATTAGAAAGCGAACGTTTCCTTAGGCACGTTAAGTGAGAAAATATACGATGAAATTGAAGTAGGTAGGGTTTTATAGGGTACGGTACGGTAGTAGCTATTCTCATGAAAATGCCTCAAAATACCACCAATCATCGCTATTTGCTAAGAACAATTATTTTTAAATGTCTTTAAAAAAAGAAGGATATTCCCTATTGCGTACTAAATAACATATAGACCACGATATCGACCATTTATTTCAAGACACAACCTTTCTAACAAAATCTAACTTAGACAAAGGGTATGGTATGAATGTAGCAGTTATTGATGGATTAAAGTATAAAACGGTAAAAGTCTAGTGTTTTGTATGAAAAAAGCTATTTAAAAAAAAAGAAAACCGCCTTCAAAAACTGAAAAGTGATAAATAACTTTAGCACATTGGTTTGGGAAGTGGGTGGTGGTGGCTTTGTTGTGTTTGTTTTTTTATATTGCCACCGACTCCCGAAAATAAAGTAATGTGCTAAAGTTATTTATCACTTTACAGTTTTTGAAAGCGGTTATTTTATAACTTTTTATTTTTCGCTTTTTAGTATTGCCTTAACATCCAAATTCGTTAAGAAACGGCGACACACTTAAAACAAAGCTTGTAAGTCCTCCAAATATTGAAGTAACTAAAACGTCAAGTAAGAATTTTTTTGGGTACCTATGGTGATTTTTTCAAAAAGGGCTGAATCAATTTTGGTAAAATTTATATGAGACCATTTCGGAATAAACACCTTTCCAACAAAAAAAAAGAATTTAGCAAATTCGTCTATAAATGACAGAGTTATGCCCGAACATACATAAAAACAATATATAAACATCCGAATTGGTAACCTCCTCCTTTTTGAAGTCGGTTAAAAACGCTGGAGAGCGTTTTTAACCGACTGCGTCAAGACCGGAACCATTCCGAAATATTCTTTATCTTTACATAGTATAAAACAAAGTCAGTGATTTTATTTTAATGCAGTTTTCAGCAATAGATAAAGTGATTTCTGTAAGCCAGAATCAACAGTGGCGACCACCAGAAAAGCGCCAGAGCAATGAAGCTCGACGAGTCCCAGAGAAACGATTCAACTGTCTTGGATCCCGCAACGAAATTAATCAGAAAAGAACAGCGGAGGAGTAAGAAAAACATATTTTCCACTACAGTGCTTAGGGAATAGTGTGGCGGGCTTGTCCCATTAAAAAAAAAAGATGAGGGAGAAGAAGAAAAAATAGATAAAGTGATTCAAGAGGAAGGTTTATACGTATAGTTTGATATACATTTAATCCGAGCCATGCCGGTGTGTGTCGCTAGTAAAAACATTGGTTGTCTGTAAAGTCGGTTTACGTAGTCGGGTTACGTTTTAAGTGCCGAAGTTAGAAAAGGACATGTTATGAAATGGGCTTAAAATATATTTTATTTCGAACAGCTATCATGTGTGGTTTTTCTGATAGGGAAAATTATTCAAGATGGCCTAACAAAAACAAAAAAAAACTAAAAGCACCATTATTGAATAAATAAATATTTTAAATCCAGAATTTTTTGTATCTTAATATTATTTTTGTACATTGGAACAAAGAAAAAAGGGTTAAATATCATTTTTTAAAGTACATTAAAAACTTTATTGTTATTTAAAATATTTTTAAACATTATTAGATGGCTATAAAACCGACGAATTATCTCCATGATTTGTATGCATGGCATTGATTCCGGAATCTATGAAAACATTAACTGTGTTGTGCCAGTAAGGTTGTCAGTGTCACACCACACATGTCAGATGTCATGTCGGTCCCGTGTCTCATTGTTAGAATCGCTATTTTTCCGTTTGCTTATGAATATTTAGGTTTATTATTTGTAATTTCTACTTGATATTAGTAAAATCATCATCTGAGGTGTGTAATGGTTTATGATAAGGATATGTAAGGAATTTATATAAACTTATATTGTCACATAGGGGATATCTTCCGTGATTGTTCATTGTTTTGAGCTCCCGATATTTCGACGCTAGCAAGCGCCATGATCGCGTATCACGGAAGATATCCCGTGTGACAATATAAGTTTAGTTTCAAACCGTGAAAGCTTAAAACAGTGTATGAATTTATTTGTATCAAATATCCTTATTTTCAACTACAATTTGGGACTTTATGACTTTATCAATTCAATAAATTGCAAAATGATTACTGATGGTTTTACGTCTCCTCCAAGGCAGGCCAGTAAACCAAACAGTCCAGATACAGACACACTTAAATGGATTGGACCTGTTCACCTTTTGTAAATAGTCGCTCCAGCAGGTCAGAATAGGTGAACATTTTTGTGTATTAGGTAGAGAAATAAAAGTAATGCATTTACTTATATTTGACAGTATTTATTCTACCTCTTAAAAAAAGAAAGAAAAACCATTTATTCACGAGATAGTGACGCACATTACAAAATAGTTTGTGCTGTATAGGTATATTATATTACTCTGTGAACAAGACTTAAAACTACAACAAGTGGATACATAATTATATTGTAGAAAAAAGGGCGCGCATAGGTACGCAATTATAATTGAATTTGACACTTGATTGACGTTTACACTTTTCATAATGACAATAATGACATCCAACCGAAAAGTGTTGCCAAAATCAATAATTACCGTGGGTTCCAATTTATTTTTTAAATTACAATTAATTAAACAAATAATAATTTAGGAAGGGTGATTTAAAAAAAGATAAAAAATATACATAAAGTCGTCTTAATTTATGTACTTTCATAAAAATATAATCTCTTCCCTGTTCACAGCAGCTCCGAATTAAAGCCCAGCCTCCATACAAAAACCTAACATGTCCTTTACCTGGTCGTTATTGTAGCGCTACCGTAACACAAAATAATATGTGGGGACATTTCACACACGTCCACCTGACCCTAAACTAGGAAGACCCTGTACTATGGGTGTCAGACAGCTGATATACGTATACACAAATACATTTAAATACATACATATATAGATAAACAACACCCAGACACAAGGTAAACACAAGTGCTCATCACACACAAATGTTTACCCTGGGCGGGATTGGAACCCGCAACACGCTGCGCAGCAGTCAATCGCTCAACCACTGCGCCAACCGTGTCAACCGTGTTATCACATTTTATTGGACACTTTTTGATACACATAGATAGTTCTCCTTAGCTCTACCCATCATAGTAGTGCTCATTACAACCCGTGTTTTCTTGAACGTAAGAAAAGAATATAATATATATTCATGGTAAGTACATGTTGCGCATACGTCCCTACTTATCGTGATAGGTTGTGATTGTTCCCAGAAACATTATTATACCCCACAGCACATTCTATGAACCCATTTGGAATCTTGGAGCTTTCCCACGGCCGTTAAGCAATATGTCACTCTTAGATAAATATGGAGGAACGCATTCATCTTTGACCTGTCTTGCAAGCTGTAGCAAAGTTTATGAATTCCGAAAACAGGAGAATCTAGAAGTGCTTTTTGTATAAAGTAATGAGTTTGAAAAGGGAATTTCATTTAAGAAGATTGAATAGTACACAAACAGTTATATACAAATACAGGTATATACAAAGTAAGTTTTGGTTTGTACCATAAAAAAGAATCGACTGTGAATCACTGCATATTATGAGTTAAAGTTCCCCGCTGAATTTATGTTCATTCGGGGCAATATCGGAAATTGTTGTACGAATTATCAAATGGTTTTCAGTTTTCACCAATAGTAAGAAAGAGGTATATTCTAGGAAAAAGGCTATAATCCATACTTTCACACTATTTTAATATTATAAATGCGAAAGTAACTCTGTCTGTTACGCTTTCACGATGAAAGGGCTTAACCGATTTAATGAGGTATGAGAATGGCTTGAACCCTGGGGAAGGACATAGGCTACTTTTGAATCAGCGACTTCGTCTGTATCCACTATAACCGACATTAACGCGGACGAAGTCGCGGGCAAAAGCTAGTTTAATATAAAGCTGAAGCTAAGGGTCAAGACACACCGGAATGGCAGCGCAACGGCCGGCAGTTTTAATGGCAAACCATTTTGAACTTTATCTCTAAATGTCAAGACATAGTATCGCTTAAAGATCTGCGTGCGTCGAGCGGCAGCTCGTGCCGCGCCGGGCGGCTCTTCGAGCCGATGACCGCCGAAGCGATACTATGCTTTGAGGTTTAGAGATAAAGTTGAAAATGGTTTGGCAGCAAAACTGCCAGCCACTGCGCTGTTTTGACCCTTATGCTACTCTTTATATAAATGTATAGATGAACTGATTTTATTTCGGTTTTCAGGTTTGATCCCATAACAAAAGTTCATATAGGTAATGACGAGTGTAATCACACCTTTTCAAATTTTGTAGTAAACCATAAAATTAAGCTCGTTAACAGGTTAAGTTTTCTTTTATTTCTGAGTTTGTCTTTTAGTAAAAGTTGTTTGTATTCATTAGTACTTTGGCGCAACTAAAAAAAAGGGGCTATTCCCAGCGCCTGTTTTTAGTTTCGTTCGTGGAGGGAAAGGATTCATTTTCAAAACGATAACTTTCAGGAGGAAGGTGTATCCAGTTTCATAAACGGAATACGGGATTTCAGTCATTTAAACTTCACCATGTAATATTAATTTATCGAATGTTCAACTTTCATGAGGGTTATATATTTATTCAGTTTACATATTTATTGCTAACGGATTAAAACAATGGGTCATGAATGGATTCTGTTCGTTAATGTACTTGCATTTACGTGCAATAGGATACAATTTTGAACTCTAATCTTTTGCCAATAAAATTGATATTTAAGTGTAATGTTATGTGCGGAACAGATTTACGCGTTAAACTTATATGTTACGTTTTATATTCCGAAAGCGTTTTATTTAAGCGTTGGCAGAATAACTACGCAACTGCTATAGATTAAAATTATCCATAAAAGTCGGCAAAGCACGAACCGCCTGCTGTGCTAAGGGACCCTGATACAAACATGACAATTCAAATCTTATTCTAGAGCTCCACTAAACTTTTTGAATAATTTATGGTGAATAACTAAAGATTGATACATAAACTTAGAAATTTACACAGTGTTGTAAACATAACAAAGAACGCATAGGCGTTTGCTTTAAAGCGCAAGTTGTAAATGTCAGCTTAAAGAAATAAGTGTCTGTAGACCAATGACTTTAGTAGGTAAAGTAGGTAAAAGATAAACTTTACGAACTGTCGTAAACTAAACAGGTATCTCATTGTACTGTATATACGATCATATAAATATAAGATATCTGACAGTTCAAGACTGGCCACACAATGTTACCTTTAAGAATCCCTAGTCGGTATAACATTGTTAAGAGCGTGTATTCGATTCGTGACGAAAACTTCTTGTTTTCGCGTTTTGCCCAGAGCAATATCGTAATGATGTGAGCAGATTATTTAAAGACAATTACAGTTTTCGAAAAGATTAAGTCTTGATTTAGGCAGCTACAGAGTAAAAGTATAAATTTTAATTATGGTTTTTTGAAGCGAAGACAATTCTTTCATATCGTTTTACGAAAATAGACGTCAGAGTTAACTTTCAGGACGAATACAACCATTTCAATATGCCAAAATATTTTGTTTTATGCGTTTTTCCAACAGGATATACAGTCATAAAGAGAGCTACAGAGCCAAAATTACGAAAATATTACTATTATGTATTAAAAAACAATGTTGAAAAAGTAGAAAATCGGTTCACTTTGACAATTTTTTTTTCACCAGTATTTTAATAAAAACATAACTGATATATTTATTTTATGAAAGTAAATGTTATGCTTAATATACAGAATATTTTTCAGTCCGATATACAAGCTCATTTATTTTAGACAATTATTTTAAAAAGCACTGTAAAACATCGCGCGCTGTCGTTTTCCGATCAATTTCAATGATTCGTGCTTATTTCGTGCATATTTTATTTTCTGATGCGCACAAACAGACCATTGTATTGTACTAGTGTGTGTCAATGCTGCTACGCCGTTCTAGCAATCGTTTAGATTTTGAGTTGCGCTAAATCGAATACGCGCCCTTAAAGGAAAAAATATCCAAAGGGATAGGTTTCCTCACAGTATCTAGACCTCTTAAAAGGAGGGATGGGAAATTCAGATATTTATTTATTTCATACGAAGAAATACATCCACTTTATAGACCAAAACAGTGTAAAATGCTTTCAAGAAATTAGTAATCTACAAGCCATATTTAATGGGGTACACTACATAAATACGAAAAACTTTATTCCGAAAGTCAGAAATACGAATTTCAAAATACCGATTTTCATAATTCCGAATAGTTCAAAATTCCTAATATGGCAACTCCGATTTATCATTCATCCTATTTTTATAATACTAAAATTTCTAAATTCCGAACGTTTATAATTACTATTCTCAAAATACCGAGTTTCAAAAGATCGAATAACAAAAAGTCCGACATAATGAAAATTCCGAACATCAAAAATACGAATTCCGATTATTAAAATTCCGATTATCTTTATCGTTATCGTGCAATCGTTTATCGTGCAAGCAAGCATGCAGCATGCAAGCAAGCATGCAGCGTGCAAGCAAGCATGCAGCATGCAAGCAAGCAAGCATGCATCATGCAAGCGAACATGCAACATGCAGCAGGCATGGTTTCTGTCACGGCTACGGCGTTGCGGGGCTCCGGCGGTACCACGCGAGTTTATCGTCGCAGATGGTATTCACGCTCACCACCGCAGCTTCGGCTTACTGGCCGGCCTCGCCGGCCAGCCTCAGCCGCGGCGGCGGGCGTTAAAACCACCTGCTCCTCAGCTCGCTGGCCGCCTCGCCCCTCCGCGCCTACGCGAATTTAAATTACACTCTATGGGTAGGGCAGACAAGACTACGTGGAGTCGGTTTCACAGCAATTCGTTTCTGTCATTAACTTTTGTAGCACAACATATTGACTTTTTAAGATTATTTTTGTTATTGTCTTTCTTTTTATACCTATATATTTTTGTTGAAATAAATTCCATAGAAAAATACACCGAATAAACAATATTTGTTAAAAAGTAATTCTACTGTTTGATAAGTTTGTTAAACAAAAAAATTTGATTAAAAATTCTTTGAATTGTGTTTCTGTGAAATATGTTTCATTCAAGTAAATAGTCTTTGAAACAATAATAGTCGAAATAAAAATACAAGAACCAAATATTATATGAAACATTTTCTGGGAAACGAAATTCTATGAAATTTCTGTCTGCGAAACAAAGGGACACCATTTTGAATATATATGCGTAGCTGAATTGAATCAGAATCCTAATTTTAACAGTTTATTCGAAATATTGAAATTCGGAATTTCGTTTTTCGGACCGAGAACTCATCGAGCATTTGATTCTTCGAACATATGAAAATCGGAAAACAAACAAATCGGATTTACGACATTCGGTAAAATAACTTTCGTGATTTTAAATAATAGAGATTATAATTTCTAGGTATTATGAAATTCGGACTTTTGAAAATCGGAATATCGAAATTCGGAATAAAATATTTCGGAATATTTGGGTGTTCCCAATTTTTAGGTATTATGAAATTGGGACTGTTGAAAATCGGAATATCGAAATTCGGAATAAAATATTTCGGAATATTTGGGTGTTCCCCTTATTATGATTGGGATTATAGATGAAACCACTTCATTGAAGAACTTGAAGAAGCAGGCCATTATGTACTTTTAAAGGAACCCTAAAAATTAGCGCTTGCGCACGTTTAGTTGATGTTTGATTGTTTCCAAATCTCCTTTATCGTACGCACAGATTATAAATAAGGGTCTAATAAATTCTAATCACATTCCCGACGAATTATTATCAATGTATTTGGATGCATTCTCACGTACGGCGTTTCGGTTCTAAAAATACGAAATAATTTCAATTGAGCACGAATTATTATTAGATATGTTAAAGTCAGCGTACGAATAACGGCGTAAAGCAAACGGCATTACCGTTTACTTTACCTCATTATCCGATTTTATTAGACAACTGACAAGGATGCCTTTACTCACTTAGTCAATAACGTAATTTATTTACTAACTCATGTATAACTATGGCTGCTATGAGAGAGCCACGAGTATTTGTTGTAAGACTAAGTTGAATGTTTAAATAGGTATCTACCAATTCAATAATTCAAAGTCTATCTAAATTGACTAGCCATTCTATAAAATGATTACCAATCAACTTTACGTGATCTCATGCATTTAATATTTATTGTAAACTTACAAAAGCGACATAAAACGGATTAAATGCAAACATATTAACTGTAAATTATGAGTCTAATATCCTATAAACATCTGAATAGAGATTAGAATAAAATTATGAAAGTTAACCAGTTGGTACCTAATACTTAATCACTTGGACTTAATTCTAGACAAATTGAATGTGGTGAAACTGGTCGTAAACTATAAAATGACGTATTAGATGAACAAACGGGCGCCGGCGCCCGCGCTGTTGGTAATCCTAAGATTTGTGATCTGCCTACCTTGACAGATGAAACAGAATAATATGTTCTATGACACTACATAGAATAAGGAATTGGCCAGGTAACCATTTATTGCGAATTCGTCGAACCAGATGGTATTAGTTCGTTTCTAAAAGGAGGTTTTATATGGTATTTTTTGCCTATTAGGTTCCACAAGGCATTCTAGGCGCTGCATATTATCATTTACATAAGACATCTGTATCCGTTTGGTGCTATAATTACAATCCGTGGGTTGTCCGTTTTTTTGTTATCTTTTTGTAAAAGAACTCTGCATTAGAATGAAATAAATTAAGTAGGTTCGTTCTCCATTGTAGTATTGCGTTCATTTTGGTGTTGTTCCGGGAGAAAACAGAAGGGGTTACAGTCGGTTACATGAAACTTTTCGTTTTGACATTTATATTCACTTTGTCAACTTCAATGGCTTAGCTGATTTATACAATTTCTAATCCTGGAGAAGGAAACCTAACTATGTTTTTATGTTATTCTACAGACCATAGACCGAGGTCATTTTAAAACCTTTTATAAACGCAATCTAGCAATACTTTCCCAACACTTGACCGACAAAGCAACACTGGAATTCTGTCAACAAAAATATTTTAACAGACTGCAGTCAAACCTATACTCTAATGAGCCAAATATCTGTCGGCATCAACAACAATGAAACTTGACAAACATCTTCGAGTACTTTAATGTATCGTTTAAGTGCACACTACCGATAAAGAGGAAACGATTAGTAAATATCTTTGGAGCCACAAGTTCCCGCTTACTTCCTACGCGTAGTAGACGGTAGTAAAGTGCTGTAAGGCTTGAGCCACGGTATATGGACTGAGAAGGTTTAATGGCATTATGCTAGCTGACTGGCTGACTGACTGACTGTTGATTCTGGCTTTCAGAAGTTGCAGTGCTTTGCGAAGCTATAAGAATAATGTTATTCGATTGCTATCATTAGCCGGAAGATGTCCACTGTCCTGATGTCCAACAGAGGGGGGGGGGGGGGGGGGGCGTGTCATATTCCCAGGCAGGCGTCTTGGGGATCGTAGTACACGAAAGCGGATTTTCTCTTATTCGCCTTCTACGACACCCTCGGGATGAAATGGGTGAATATTCTGGCCCGGACACCCCACGGGACCGGTCGGAATGGTCTTACCAGTAACCCATACCTCGACGCCGCCACGACGCCGTCTCTTCGTGTACAGTAGTTAAAAAATATTATTGTGGGTTTTATTATAAATATGTATGATAGTCTGTATTATTTATTTCGGGTAACAAAAGTCCCATAACATATATACCTATATGTTATGGGTCTTTTGTTACCCGAAATAAATGATATTATTATTATACCTAGAAGCAACACGGGTAATGTAACCAATATTTTGTAAAAACTTGATTTAAAAGAGTGTCCGTTTAGTTTCTTGCTCGTTCTTCTCCATAGAGACCTACCTACTTTTTGGAACGAGCAACTAGCTTCAACTTTCTGACTAACTGACCGACTCCTTGACAACTCAAAAGTGCCTGTAAATGGTTTGATTGAAATAAATGCTTTGACTTAGACAAAGCACTGATATTCAGCTGCATCCAGCTAGACTGGAAGCCAACCCCAACATAGTTGAGAAAAAGGATAGGCTGGTGGTCTTAATACAGACTAAGAATCATCCTTTAATTTTAATTCGTATGAGCATTAAGTACTTATTTATTTACGTTTGGAATGCATTGGCTTGCCCATAATTGTAAAGCCCATAATGTGCAAATATTCGCCATACTTAGATAATACAAAATCGACTTTATTTCAATAGGCATAGGGTACATTTTGTATTATCCAAATAAGGCGAATATTTGCGCAAATACGCCATGTGAAGTGCCGGCATAAGAATTTAGTTTAGCGGCCTCAGAGTAGACTTTTCGAATTCCCTTTTAAGTAGCTACCTACTAAATGTCGATTGGCACTCATTGAATTTTTCGATCGACGCCTGTTAAAGTTGCTGCTTTTTACCTTTTATTTTACTGAATTTAACCTGACACTGTAGTGTGGCATTGCACTTTAGTTACAGGGACAAACTTCATTACCACACAAATGTAACAAATCAACAAGAAAATCTAGATTGTGATTTCAATACAGTTTCATAAGCGCTTCCGTACATTTTTAACCGACTTCAAAAAGGTGAAAGTTCACAATTCGATTGGTTTTTTTTTTATGTATGTACCATCGATTTCAAATTTGGTCCATATCAATTTCTTGAAAATATTCCGCCCCTAAGGGTAGAAAACTAAGGGATGACTTTTTTTTTTGCTGTCACCGTTTCCTAATTAATTATTATGATAAGAAGTAGGCAATAAAACGCGAAAAAAAATCGATTTAATAAAAAAGACAACCGCTTTCAAAAAGTAAAAAATAACTTTCAATTCTCAAGTCGGCGGCTTTGGTTTTGCTTATTGTTTTTTATTGCCACCGACTTGCGCATTGAAAGTTATTTTTTTGTAAGTTTTTTTTTAGGTGGTTGTCATATTTGTTAAAAAGTTTTTTTGTTATATTACTTAATGTTTTCTGCATCGTGTGTGCATTAACAAACACTGAACACAATACTTGTTGGTCATTTAAATATTTTTCCGTGCGGGATTTGAACTCCCGACACGCAGCGTAGCAGTCAATCGCTTAACCATTGCGCCAACCGTTTCGTTAAATATACGTAATACCAACTCGACGATAAAAAACATACAGTCTGCTTATATATTTACAACCTATTTTACAACACACATGCTTGACATACTTGAAAATGTGATTTACGTTCTTTTGTGGTCGCAAAACAAAGGCATCGTGGAACCTTTTAAGTTTGTTATCTTGGATCTAGGTTAATGCTGTTTCGGGGATTCCTTTTGACAAAAGGAACATGGGTATTTACGAGAAGAGTGGCAGATTAGATAATAAAGGATCATTTATAAGTTTAGGTAGAACCTGGGACTTCCAGGCAGTTAGCTCTGAAGAAAGAATAGAAGAAATAAGACGTACGGCGATGCGCCACCGGTACATATTGGACATCCCACCCGTACGCACAAAACGTTTTGTGAACACATTCATTGTGCGTACTGCTAAGGAGTGGAATTCCCTGTCCGACCGAGTCTGTGTTTCCTGATAGCTACAACCTGGGAGTCTTTAAGTCAAGAGTGAATAGGTTACTTCTAGGCAAGCGTGCTCCATCTTAGGGCCTATGCACACTGCGTGTTTTTAACGCGGAAATAATGGAGATATACTTACTTAATAATAATAACAACAACATAATATTGTCCCACTTCTGTTATTATTATTATTATGTAGGTATATCTGTATTATTTTAATAAATTAACGAGGCGCATTCCTGAAACGCGCGTCGACGGCGCGTTTGAAAAACGCGGTGTGTATAGGCCCTTAGACCGCGTCATCGCTTCCCATCAGGTGAGTTAGTGGTCAAACGCATGTAGTAACGTATCCAAATTAAATACATAGACACAGGTTCAACACAGTACCGTGTAGTAGACTTACAATAAAAATGAACAGCTACATTAATATCATCATCAGGTTTAGGGTTTAGACGCCCACTGCTACTACGTCTCTCCTACATATTGTCATTTAGTCGTAAATTGATCATGAGAATGAGAATGAATGTGATATGCCATCAAGACGTTAGAATAGGATAAAAAGAGAAGGGACGCAACGCATTCGACTAAAAGAGATACTATTGTAAATGTGGAGGAATGTAGAGGAAGGCCAAAGAAAAGATGAATGGATTGTGTGAATAATTTTAAGAAGAAAAAGTTAGTCAGTGATTGCATGATACGTGACACAAATTATTGCAAAAACATAACTTATTTCATCGATCCGAAGGACAAGGGCAGGAAGATAATGATCTTTAATTCGTTATATTGTGATATATATGGCTTCTAACTGGGAATCAGTCTCTATTTTTTTACAATTAACTAGAGTATCTACACACGCTCTATATACATACATAAAAAAATAATAAATTGACTCGAATTTTGATTCGATTCGAACTTTAGGTATAAAGTTAAAAAATTACAAAAGGATTGTTTATGTAGACTTCTTTTTTTATTCAACAAAAACGAAAGAACGGATACAACAGCCTTAGCGGCCAGCGTCATGGTCAAACACATTACTTCTCGCTTCCCTACAATCGTGAGTAAACGAGCAACTATTATTGCAGACGTAGCTATTTCGGAACATCATCACTATGATATCATTTGATTGTTAATTGCAACATTCTTATGAAATAAGTATTTACGCAAGCACTATTGTTTTATAGACTGTGGAAGGAACATTGATATGGGAAGGAAATATAGCTTCAACACAACAACACATTATACGGGAACCCTGTCCGGGGAAGTCCTGGACGTCGGAATATTTAAAAGAAAATGCCCATCGACACCAGATACCGTTTGACCTGCTGTAAGACGACGATATTAGATAGGTATTTTTAACTATGGCCCATTTAGGAGCACAAGACACATGTCTTGTGATCCTATATGGGCCATAGTTAAAATGTTTTTGAAATACTTGGTTATATTTTTGGTGGAGTCCGGTTACTCCGTGAAGAATGGTTGCAACACTTTTTATACCATACCTAATCACTCCATGCGCCATAACTTTGGGGCTCCTACACGGGATAACTTACAATGAATAGCTCTCCTGATGAATTAACCAAGAGACCTTTGACATCAGGTTAGCCTTTACTTAGGCCAAAGAATTAGCATTGTTATTCAACGTAGGAATACTGCTAGCCTTTTGGACACTGGTGCCATTGATGAGAGCGATGCGGGCTAGTTATTTGATGCCCTATCAACCCGCCATTGTCCATAATATATTTTTATTTATTTTTAAGCTTTGTTTGTATTTTTGGTTAAGTCGTTTGAACATAAAATGAACTTGAGAGGCCTAAATAGTCCTGAGGATTTTCTGTATAAATTAAAACGAATGTTTGTATCTTCTTTGCGTTCCAATACGATCGAACTGATTGAGATGAAACTTTAGTACTTAAGTTATTCTTTGAAGGCCCGTAAAGGTTCTTAGCTTAAAAATGCGCGTGCGCAGCAGCTACTACTCACTTATAAAAATAATGACTCTATAAATAACATTTGTAAAACCATTACCTAGGTTATTACTCGTACACGTGTTACCAACTCGTAGTTCCGCGAAGCCTGTAAAATGTTTAAAACAAACATTGTTCAAATGGTTTCAAACGATGTTAACAGCAGGCAAATATACATTCAAGCTGGACAAGAATAAATTATGAATATTCAAAAGACATCAACAAGGAACAATATTTGACTAAGTTTGTAGAAACTAGAAAGTCAGTTTGTGTGACCAGCATCATACGATACCAAATAAAACTTTTCCCTTTCCCAAGTCATGGCCCAAGTGGATGGACCGTCGACCCTAAAAAAGCAGCTGAAAAGAACAGATTGGATTCGGAAGGCAAAGAAGTGTTGTGGAGAAACCTGCAGGGAACTGAGCTTTGGGAACTGAAGTTCGATTATCAGTAGGTCGATTCTGTAAAATTCAAACAACAACTCGCATCTCACATCGCTATTCACTTTCACTTCGCATAAGGTACAAAATGACCTTGATATATTTGACACTTTGAATCGGGTTTGAGTTCGAAGTGAGCGTCGAAGTGACAGGGAAATTACCTTACAGAATGCCACTTCTTACGTCATCTCATACTTTATCTGTCAAAATCTCCCTGTCAATTTAGTTCAACTCGCTGACACGCTCGCAAGGGTGGCGCTAGTGTAAATTCGAATTATTAACTGAGTTTTTAAAATGCCAATCAAGAAACTCACAGCGGATTCAGATTCGAAGTTTAGAATGAGGTCTTACAGAATCACACCCCTGGTCGGTTCTAGTGTTACAGGGCTATTCATTTGGAAATTCTCAGTAATTCACAGTTCTTCGGAGTTTGGTAGAAGGTAATGTGACACCCTTGTTACAGGGAAAGCACGTAAATCTGTTGGTTATGTATCTGATTTCTCCCAGGTTGTATCTAATTACCGACCCATAGAACTATGGGAGTTCACCTCTGTTTGCACACATACTTAGTCCGCAGCCGCTGTGACCGAAAGTTGGTGGGTAGAGTAATATAGGTAATAGATTATTATATACCCAAGGGCCACATACTTTGCTCACAGACGTTTCCAGAGTCCTGACGCATAACTACAGAAACAAAATTATTAGATCGTGCCTAAACTGTCAACATACGAAACGTTTTGAACGACCAACTTCTAAAATCTTCATTCATGGAAGTTGACCCAGATTGTATGCAGGACAGGACCTATATAGGTATCCTATGTCTGT
Organism: Charanyca ferruginea; assembly: GCA_947361185.1. NCBI lineage: Eukaryota > Metazoa > Arthropoda > Insecta > Lepidoptera > Noctuidae > Charanyca > Charanyca ferruginea. The sequence goes on along the minus strand of OX376077.1, from coordinate 12,336,550 downwards.
CCCATTTTAAATCTAGAAAGGTAAGTACATATTTTTTACCATCTTTCTTTCGAAATTTTCCCTTTAAAAGAATCCAAGTTTATTACACAAAGTTTCACCACCTGCTTTTAGTTTTACAACCAACTTGCAAGAAGAGAAGGGGTCTCCTATTTTTAGCCAGACGTTAAGGCAAAACACGCTATCAATTATGTTATCCGTTATGGCAAAACTCATTTAAAACAATCATACAGTGGTTTAGCTCGGAATTATCCGCGCGCCTTGACCTAATAGCACCTTGGCACGACCTGTACCACAGGCGTTGTATTACATACCGAGTAATACCGGCTATATTACAAACACAGGCTCATTGCGAACAGTTTCATATTATTTGTATTATCAAGCTTATGAGCTTGGGTGTTAGGCAGTATCGGTTTGTGCTGGATGGTCTGTACGCAGGCTGTTACGCAGGATACCGCGGCGACAGAATTGGTACCTAGCTCTTCTGCGGAGTATAGTTAGTATTATTGTACATGTACATGTTACACTTATTTGGATGGGACATAAAATAAAGCAAATATTTTATTTTTTATTTTTGACAAGTACAGTTACAGTAGAATTACCTATAGTTGAAAGGGAAACGTTTGTCTTGGTATGGACATGTGACCAAAAGATTGATATAAATATAAATGTAGATGAAGGGAGAGGAGGAGGAAGGCTGAAGAAAACATTGATGAATTGTGTGAAGAATCACATGAAAGAGATCATGTTGGATCATTCAGCTCCCTCTAAAATGGTTGAGCTGAATGGTGCTGATTCACGCGTCATGTTCGTGAACGGGCGCTGTCAGTAGAGATTGGTCAACTCTTAACTGCCATGGTTTTTATCTTGATTATTTTTTATATTTTGTATTTCAAGATTACCATCATTGTTTTCACATATAGAAGCAACAAGAATAATGTAAGCAGTATTTTGTAAAAACCTGATTTTAAAAGAGTGTCCGTGGAGTTTCTTGCTCGTTCTTCTCCATAGAGACCTACCTACGTTTTGGAACGAGCAACTAGCTTCAACTTTCTGACTAACTGACCGACTCCTTGACAATTCAAAAGTGCCTGTAAATGGTTTAATTGAAATAAATGCTTTGACTTTGACTTTGAGATGGGAGTCAGTGGTATCATGATGGTTGGTAGAACGGGATGGAAGAAGAAAAGGTGTTGCGCCGACCCCAAGTAAATAAGGTCTGGGATAAGGTCAGGAAGATGATGAATACGAATAGAATTACACACATTTTTTAGATCGGTATAGTTCGATTCAAACAAACAAAGGAGCTAGAAAAAATCTGCATCTTTTTGATAAAAGAGGTGACAGACATAATTATAATTCTAGAAATAGGGACCAACTACTTCAACCAGGTTTCAGACTGGCTAAAGTAGATTCGTCTTTCATGGGGTACTGTTTAAAGAGTTACAATTAAATACCTCCCCACATTGTTCAACTAAATGAGACAAAATTTCTATGCAGCCGAGCATATTATAAATTAAGTGATTACATCACTGATAAAAATGCTGTATGCTGGTCGCTCTTCTCCATAGAAACCTTCAGGTTCAACTTTCTGACTAACTGACTCTGACAATTCAAAAGTACCTGTAAATGGTTAAATTGAAATAAATGGTTTTGAGTTTGATCGTACAGATCGATCGGTCAAAGGTTAAGCTACGCAAGCCGCGGTCGGTCTGTGGTTGGGTGACCATCCCTATCATACCGAGTTCCCTACGTGCCTCGAAAAACACGTAAAGCTGTTGGTCCTGGCTGTTATTTGTAGATCTTTGGCAGTCGTTATGAGTAGTCAGAAGCCAGAAAGTCTGATAACCAGTCTTACCAAGGGGTAAGTATCGTGTTACTCAGTAACTGGGTTGTGGAGGTCCGTTATATAAAACACCGGTATTTAGTTGCATCCGGTTGGACTGGAACCCGACCCCAAAATAGTTGGGAAAAGGCTACGTAGATGATGACTTCGATTCAAATTTTTTTTCAAATGGCGGCTCTGAACACAAGGCGAGTGGTTGCGCAGTAACAATTTCACGTGTCAGCGGGGGTGAAGAGCGGCGTACTGCGCAGCTGGTAGTGCACTTCAAAGCCGCCATTAAGTTTGAATCAAACTGTACCTACATCTCTAATGCACATACCACATTTGAGACGATAAAATTAGACGGTTGGAAACAATGGTTAGGCCTTATGGCCTTTATGACAGAGAGGATCTTTGATAGCGTAGCAATTAAATCGTGCAATAATGAGTGATCGGCATGCGACCACCAGCGAAGAGCATGTATTATTATCATAACGGAGTGTTTAATTGAATTATTATTATGTAAGTACACGTATTATAATCATAATGCTTTTTAGCTCATGTCAAAGGTCTAGCGCGCCTTTAGAACTTCATAGCTGTAAAGACGACACGGTTGGCGCAGTGGCTGAGCGATTGACTGCTGCGCAGCGTGTTGCGGGTTCGAATTCCGCCCAGGGTAAATATTTGTGTGATGAACACTTGTATTTGCCTTGTGTCTGGTTGTTGTTTATACGTATCTATTTATGTATGTATATCAGCTGTCTCACACCTATGCTCACACCCATAGCCACGCTGCTTTTATAATTTAAGTGAATTTATGGATAAGAAATGTTAGTCCAAATCCTTATTAACATTTAGCTTTTTAGTCATTATCTTGTGACCTTAAAATTTTGCATGCTATGTTATACTTAGCTAAACATGTTTGTGCCTTTTCTTTTTTACCACCATTTTATATCATGTTTTACGCAAATAAACGATTTATTATTATTCACATTTATTCATTTTATACACATATTCTATTACATTTTTAAATATAAGTAAACAAAAAATAAAAACATTTAAAAATTTTAAAAATAGTAGCCCACCGGTATCGGGAACAGGGTCCAAGCTACCGGTGGTCAGGGCTCCTGAGAGAGGAATCTTCTAACAATACGCACCGTGTTGGAGTACCGCTTTCTGAATCAAGCCCTTGATCCAGCTGCCTAACGAGAGCCTCCTCAGATGTTGGTCGAGGCTCTTGGAAATGAATCCATTGGCCGTAACGACTATTGGCACAATGATTGCTGTACTCACATCCCACATGTCAACAACCACGCGAGCCAAGTCAAAGCCAAGATACTTTATTTGTTTATCTTTCTCAGTTTTCACGAGGTTCTCGTCATGCGGAACCGCTATATCAACAATCATTGCGCGACGCTCTAATCGATCTATCACCACTATGTCAGGCTTATTGGCAACAATAGTCCTGTCAGTGATGATAGATCGATCCCAATACAACGTGATATTGCCATTTTCGAGAACTGAGTCGGGCACATACCTGTAGTACGGTCCCTCCGACTCCACTAGCCTGTATTTTAGAGCAAGTTGCTGGTGGATAATCCTAGCTACAAGGTTGTGTCTATGCAAGTAGTATCCTGTCGCCAGACGAGAGCACCCAGAGATAATGTGACGGATTGATTCTCCTGGTCGGTGGCATGCCCGACAAATGTCAACCGTGCCGTCCTTCATAATATACCTCCGGTAGTTGTTCGTCATCATAGCTTCGTTCATAATCGCACAGATAAAACCTTCGGTTTCCCCAAAGAGGTCACTGAAACGCAGCCAGGATACGGACGCCAAAAAGTCTACATCAAACCCATGTAGGGCCCGGTAGAAGCGCCCGTGAAGGTCCTTACTCTGCCATACCTCCCTGCAGTCATTAGTATCTAGTACTACAGGTTTGCGCCAGTTCTCGTTCGCTAAGGAGAGCGGGGTGAGGCCCTTGTCCATTGAGACTACATCTCGGTGCATCCCCACGTCGGCTTTAAGGAAATACTCCCTGAGACCGCATACCTCACGGTTGTGCAGGGACTTAGCATTAAGAAAGCCTCGACCTCCGCACTTCCGCAGGATATACAGTCTCATTACCGATGACCGTGGGTGATGTATACGATTTGCAGTCAGCAATGTACGTACCCTCCTATCCAGAGCGTCAAGTTCAGTCTGAGTCCACTTGAGTATGCCGAAAGAGTACATAAAAACCGGCATGACCCATCCGTTGAAGGCGCGCACCTTGTTTCCGCCTGATAAAAGACTATTTAACACTTTATTCAGGCGGCCATAGAAGCGCTCCCTCAACGATTGTTTCATGTCGGCAGCATTGATGCCTAACGCTTCCGACATACCCAAATACTTGTAGGTTTCGGTTGAGGAAAGGGATCTAAGGTGTATGGAATCCGAGAGTTGAATTCCCACGGATTCCAGAATCTCCCCTCGTTTCACATGCATGACTGCACATTTGTCCACACCAAATTCCATCCTGATGGTGCTACTGAAAGTTTCTGTTACTTTCAGTAGCTCCAGCTTATTATTATTATTATTAGAAACGCCAAAATTGCTTACACTACTACCAAAATAACAGACTGTACAAATACGTGCGTGTGTAGCAGTTCCCAGTACCAGTCGTTCGACGCGGGAAGATGTGAGGAACAGTTTCAGAGTTGTTATTTATACTGTGCCCATAGTCCAGTCTGCCTAGTTTTCTGTCAGATGACCCCGTGAATCGGCGCTTGGATCGTTAAACACATAGATTAAAGTATTTACCTATCTTACGATTCGGTTGGTTAGATCTTTACTGCATTGTCACGCATTTAACCGGATTTTACCCTATCATGGTTAAATGAACTGGTTAGACTTTTACTTGAATCTCACAAAGTTACAACTTGTTACAACAACATTTTTGCTTGGAAACTCTTGGTGTTAGAGCGGAAAATCGCGAATGATTAAGATCTGAGGATATTTTCCATATAATACCGTGATGATTAGGTAAGTACCGTGAAGGATACAGTTTGATCTCGTCGATTGATATTTATTGAGAATGGAATGGCCCAGCGGTTAAGGCAACCGCCTCTCAAGCGTGTGGTTACGGGTTCTACACCGGGCAGTATCAATGTGATTTTTCAAATTGTTATGTAGGTACTTCACTGACATCGGTAAAAGAAAACATCGCGAGGAAACTTGGTATTTTTAATAGGACTACATGACATACGTCGGAAATAGCCAATCCGCTTTGAGCAAGCGTGGTGATCAATATGTAACACAATCGTGCCTTCTCTGTATGAGAAGAAGCCTTTGCCCTGCAGTGAGACAGCTATTTATAGGTTAGTATAGCTATTATTAATGTTACGTAGGTCGTCATGCTAGCGCCATCTATTGTCGAGTAGCAGAACTACCTCACACGCTGGCGCCATCTGTTATCGAACAGCAGATCTACAGTTCTGGAATATTCGAGATGGTTAAGTTTCGTGTTGCAACGTTCTCGATCAATCCCGTGTTTGCTAGAATGTTCGCGTGTATTATGTCCTAAACCACGTATGAATAGCGAACTGTGAGGCGCGGGGAGTCAATTAGTTTTTGGAAGCGAAACTAAAAACTGCGACTATTGCGAATACTGCGATCTAAGTGATTAACAAATGATTTTTGTAAGTGATTGATTATTGAGTTTGTGACTTTTTAAATAAAGTGTTTGTGTTTGGTTTGGTGTAAATTGGTGTTAATTATTTATCCCGAACCCCAGCTCGTAACATTAACAATATTAGTAAATCATTATCAATACCCAGTAGCCCACGCCCTCAATCCATCAATCAACAAGAATTTTATAACAACATTTTACAGTTCCTACAGTTCCATTATAATTTTATTGTCACGGAAACATTTTTAATCAATTTCTAACAACAGAATATCCGTAACACACATGATTTATAAGTCCATAAAGACGTTAGCACCACGACATAACAAAGCGGATGAACGTCATCGAAACACCTACGAGTAATAAAACCCATGCCTCAGGCTCACAGAAGCAAAGTGAAACCAAGACTCACCCACTATATCCTGAACCCAAACTGCAGTACCAACTGGTCCACTTACTCCAATATTCCTTATAACGGCTTTATTCTCCAGGTCAAGCTTAACTGGTAGTGCTACGTAAAAAGTTGTGAGCTTACCATATCGAGCAAGCTGTTCCGACTACAGTTCCATATTAAATATCATATTTAATAATCATTTTATGGGGGATAAGCAAACTGATTATGTTCATCGCTTTGATTTAATACTCTGTGATAGCAATTACAAGGAAGTTTTGTAAAAGCTTGTCCAATATTAATTAAGAATAAATGAAGGTCATTTGATCCGAGCATCAAAAAGCTTAATTTTAATGCGATGACAGCATTTCATTTGCAATTTTGTCGTGGAATCTTGCTTTTAATTGGAAGATTATGAAGGGTTACCAATTACGAAGTAAAACTGCGAAAGTAACTCCTTGGTGATAACTTTATTTTCGAGCCATTTGCGGTTGAAACCCTCGGGTCGTGGAGTCCAAGTGCTTAGGTATATGGAATTTTGCAAAAGGTTGGTTGACACTGATCCAAGAGCTGGTTTTTACCTCGGGCAGAGGTTAAGCATTGCCATCCAACGTGGCAATACAGCCAGTCTCTTGGGTACATTCATATATGACAGCGATGTAGTGGAATTTTTGAATGCCTTATTATATTCGTTTTTTAGGTTTATCTTTTTTATTATTCGTGGAGTTAAATATCACAATATATCATGCACGAAAGCAGAGGTCATTATTAAGTATAAGCTAAAGGTACATTATTCAAGTTATGTAGTTGTAGTTGTGTAGTTGTAGTATATTTGCCCAGCGCTCATTACGTGATGGCGAGCTTCCATTAATTTAATTATGACGTTGCCTCTAACCGGCCGCGCTAGATTCCTTATTAGACACTAATTATATGGGCACACGGTGCATTTCCGTACGCTTTTCTTCTAACCCACTTTGCTTGCAACTGTTCCTCTTAGTAATTCGCATCTTCTTTCTTATCTGGAGAAGTGTTATGATTTATCAACTTGTGAACTTGTATTAGAATTATCGTATTCACGTTTAATTTTATGATTAATGTAATCAGTGCAGGCTTTATTGACCGGCCCGGGGCGCCAGGTACTACAGGGCGCCTCGTGTGCCAGTCAACTTAACCCTTTAATTCAAAGTCAAAGTCAAAGCATTTATTTTAAACCATTTACAGGCACTTTTGAATTGTCTAAGAGTCAGTTAGTCAGAAAAATGAAGCTAGTTGCTCGTTCCAAAACGTAGCGTAGGTCTCTATGGAGAAGAACGAGCAAGAAACTCAGTTAAGAGTTGACCAATCTCTACTGACAGCGCCCGTTCACAAACATGACGCGTGGATCAGCACCATTCAGCTCAACCATTTTGAAGGGAGCCGCATGATCGAACACACGCGCCACCATCAGCGAGATAATTGAGTGAGCATGACGATGTTCTCAATCGCCATGTTCATCTATGTCAATCACATAAATATAATTTACCTTATAAATAGCTCCACGGTATTCATATTCACAAAATTGAAATAATGCTGCTAAATTATACAAAACTAAGGTTTCCAATGTAGGTACTGTAGATGAAGTGTTGAGAAAAAATAAATTAATTAATAATAACGATACTCGTTACTCATGACAATAAAAAAGGGGTAGAAACATCCTCTTCTTACAATTAGGAAATTCCCTAAACTGGCTGTGGAGCAGGACCAGCATTAAGCCAAGCATTTTTATCATTAATGTAATCTTCTAATAAACAACAACACACACATGCACATACATGTTTTAAATTGTCTTTCATTTAATTGCAGAATATCAACTAGTATTTTATTATAGCATTTTACACAGTACCCCATAAAAGAAGTATGAACTTTTGACAATCTTAAACTTGGCTGATCTACCTAATTTGTTCCTATTTCTAGTATAAACACTATGTCTGTCACTTATTTTATTTAAAAAAATGTAATAGTCCCTATTTTTATCGATCTAAAGGAATATTAGACTCACTTGTCTCGTAGGACTGAGTATGATGTATTCTACGTCTAACAAACGCGACCTGTTATTTTCAACCGACTTCAAAAAGAAGGAGGTTCTCAATTCGTCTGTGTGTTTTTTTTTTATGGATAGCGATTTTGAAAATTCTTTTTTTGGTGGATAGGGTATGCCTCAAGGGTGGTCCCATATAAATTTTATCGAAATTGATTCAGCACTTTTTGGAAAAATCGACAGAAAGCAAAAAAAAATACATGGATGATGTTGTAATGTTCTCACCTTGTACTTTCGATCTCTGTTTTGACTGTGTTGCCATTTCTTAATGGATTTGGATGATTAGTAAGTGCCTAAAAACGAAAAATTAAAAAGCTTTTTTACAAAAAAGACAACCGCCTTCAAAAACTAAAAAAGCGAAAAATAACTTTAAAACAGAACACACATGACTTTAGTTTCGGAAGTCGGTGGCAATACAAAACAATAAATAGAACAGCTAAGACCCCCAGATACAGCCCATGAGGACATGGGGCATGGGGGTGGGGGGGGGATGGGTTGTTGGTGGGGTGGGCAGCCCTCAGAAGAGGGGCGGATTCCCCCCGAAGGGGACCCGCCTGGGGAATGTTTCCAATAGTCTGCTTTTCCATAGTGCTTTTCCTTTTAATGGGTGTCGTCCCTAGCCCCTGATCCCCCCCAAGCGCTAGCGACCGGATACCCTCCGGCCCCGTCCCCTCGGCACGCTTAGGGTTATTTTTTAAAGAGGTTGTCTTCCTCGTCGCGACCATCCTGTCCACTCTTCGTCCAGTCGTCCTACCCTCCGTATCGTATCGTATCGTGTCGTACCGTATCGCATCGTGACGTATCGTTCTGTCCTGTCCCGAGATTTCCCCCGAAGTGGCTATCATGGGGGCCCTCATTTCACTGAACTCGTCCAATTGCGTTGGTAGACGCAGGTTGGCGGTGGTCTGCCGGCCTGCAAGACTACGCTGGGGGACTCCCCAGATACAACAGGGCAGCCCTCAGAAGAGGGCCGGGACTCGGGATTTAAAGAGGTTGTCTTCCTCGCCGCGATCATCCCCTCCAGTCGTCCTACCCTCGTACCGTACCGTATCATGTCGTATCGTGTCGTGTCGTATCGTATCGCAACGTATCGTGACGTATCGTATCGTGTCTTATCGTGACGTACCGTACCGTACCGTACCGTATCGTGTCGTGTCGTGTCGTGTCGTGTCGTATCGTGACGTATCGAATCGTGTCGCATCGTGACGTATCGTACCGTACCGTCCGTATCGTGGCGTGTCGTGTCGTATCGTATCGTGACGTACTGTCCTGTCCTGTCATGTCCTGTCCTGTCCCGAGTTTTCCCCCTCATTTCACTGAACTCGTCCAATTGCGTTGGTAGACTCAGGTTGGCAGTGGTCTGCCGGCCTGCAAGACTACGCTGGGGGACCCCCCAGTTACGACCGGGTAGCCCTCAGAAGAGGGGTGGGACTCGGGATTTAAAGAGGTTGTCTTCCTCGCCGCGATCATCCCGTCCACTCTTCGTCCAGTCGTCCTACCCTCGTATCGTATCGTGTCGTGTCGTATCGTATCGTATCGTATCGTATCGTATCGTATCGTATCGTGTCGTGTCGTGTCGTGTCGTATCGTGTCGTGTCGTGTCGTGTCGTGTCGTGTCATGTCGTGTCGTGTCGTGTCGTGTCGTGTCGTATCGTATCGTGTCGTGTCGTATCGTATCGCAACGTATCGTGACGTATCGTGACGTATCGTATCGTGTCTTATCGTGACGTACCGTACCGTACCGTACCGTACCGTACCGTACCGTACCGTATCGTGTCGTGTCGTGTGTTGTCGTGTCGTGTCGTGTCGTATCGTGTCGTGTCGTGTCGTGTCGTGTCGTGTCGTATCGTATCGTATCGTGTCGTGTCGTGTCGTGTCGTATCGTGACGTATCGTATCGTGTCGCATCGTGACGTATCGTGACGTATCGTATCGTATCGTTTCGTGTCGTTTCGTATCGTATCGTAACGTATCTGTCATGTCCTGTCCTGTCCTGTCCCGAGATTTGCCCCGAAGTGGCTATCATGGGGGCCCTCATTTCACTGAACTCGTCCAATTGCGTTGGTAGACTCAGGTTGGCGGTGGTCTGTCAGCCTGCAAGACTACGCTGGGGGACACCCCAGATACGACAGGGCAGCCCTCAGAAGAGGGGCGGGACTCGGGATTTAAAGAGGTTGTCTTCCTCGCCGCGATCATCCCGTCCTTTCTTCGTCCAGTCGTCCTACCCTCGTGTCGTGTCGTGTCGTATCGTGACGTATCGTATCGTATCTTAGCGTGACGTACCGTATCGTGTCGTACCGTACCGTACCGCATCGTGTCGTGTCGTGTCGTGTCGTGTCGTGTTGTATCGTATCGTGACGTATCGTGTCGTATCTAATCGTGACGTACCGTACCGTATCGTGTCGTGTCGTGTCGTGTCGTGTCATGGTGTGTCGTGTCGTGTCGTGTCGTGTCGTTTCGTGTCGTATCGTGTCGTGTCGTGTCGTATCGTATCGTGTCGTGTCGTATCGTATCGCATCGTATCGTGACGTATCGTGACGTATCGTATCGTGACGCATCGTGACGTATCGTGACGTATCGTATTGTATCGTTTCGTGTCGTGTCGTATCATATCGTAACGTATCTGTCATGTCCTGTCCTGTCCTGTCCCGAGATTTGCCCCGAAGTGGCTATCATGGGGGCCCTCATTTCACTGAACTCGTCCAATTGCGCTGGTAGACTCAGGTTGGCGGTGGTCTGCCAGCCTGCAAGACTACGCTGGGGGACACCCCAGATACGACAGGGCAGCCCTCAGAAGAGGGGCGGGACTCGGGATTTAAAGAGGTTGTCTTCCTCGCCGCGATCATCCCGTCCTTTCTTCGTCCAGTCGTCCTACCCTCGTGTCGTGTCGTGTCGTATCGTGACGTATCGTATCGTATATTATCGTGACGTATCGTATCGTGTCGTAGCGTACCGTACCGTATCGCGTCGTGTCGTGTCTTGTCGTATCGTATCGTGTCGTGTCGTGTCGTATCGTGGCGTATCGTATCGTATCTTATCGTGACGTACCGTACCGTACCGTACCGTATCGTGTCGTATCGTGTCGCATCGTGACGTATCGTGACGTATCGTATCGTATCGTATCGTGTCGCATCGTGACGTATCGTGACGTATCGTTCTGTCCTGTCATGTCCTATCCCGAGATTTCCCCCGAAGTGGCAATCATGGGGGCCCTCATTTCACTGAACTCGTCCAATTGCGTTGGTAGACTCAGGTTGGCGGTGGTCTGCCGGCCAGGACTCAGGTGGGGGACACCCCAGATACGACAGGGCAGCCCTCAGAAGAGGGGCGTAGCCTTCTTGATTAAATGTGTAGACTAGCTAAAGTATCAAGGTACCTATAATGGGTTTGATAAGTTATTTAAGGCAAAACCCTAAATAAAAAAAGTATTAAATATTGCTGCTCATCTTAGATATAGTTAATCGCCTTAATTACACCCATGAGTGAGCAGTTCTGGCAGCTTATGAACTTTTGATCCTCTGTCGGGTACTCGGGTAACCTACGCTAGGTAAGGTCGGCAGCAAAAGTTGATTAACACTGCTACATTTACATATCGTCTAAATGACACTAAATAGTTAATGTAATGCAATACTTTTCAATATTTCAGGTCATAGCTAAAAGTTTATTTTATTTTGATTTTCCATCATTTCCGTATTTCGTATAGAATATAATAGATTTTTTCTTTATTCGAGTAACCAAGACTCAACAAGATTGTTAGTAAAACTTACGACTATGTTATTAAGAACAGACACAAAACAAAAACAAAACAAACATAACAAGAACAACAATTGGTCACTGCTACGACGTCCTATGAGAGACGACACAACAGTGACCCACGGAGCAACTCGCAAACATGCTTAAGACACTGTTGGAGTTAAACACTGTGCTAAAAAATTATGATTTTAAAATCCGAAGCGTTAATCGACTTTTGTTGCTGACCGTACGAAGGAACCCTTTTTTTAGACGGCCTCCATTCGTTCCAATTTTCAAATCTAAATAAATGTCAGTCATTCTGCCCGCTTGTAACTCAAAAAGCCTAGAACTAATTTTATACGGCACTAAAACTGCAACCATACAGCCGTGAAAATCAATTGAATTTCATACCTTGAAGAGCAGGTCACACCTAAAATGGTGGACTTAATAATGGTTTTAATCTTTACTTTAAGGTTAATGAGGTTTAATCACGCCATTTCGATAAGTAAGTGGGCAGTTCAACCTGCAGGCGATGGCAGGTTGATATAATCTATCGACAAAGTTAGTGGTTTAATTAATCAACATTGTTGATGGTTTTGTTTTAGGTAACTTTTCTAATAAGTTGTATTGCTAACTTTTCCTGGAAACAGGTTCAACCTTGCCTAAACCACAGTACTTATTACAAACGTTGCATAAAGTTTATTTATTTTAGAGACACTTAAAAATGCATGACTAAGCTTCAGATTATGAAACAAAAGGCAGATAAACCGCGTGGAACACTGAAAGTGAAGCCACAAAAGCAAATACAAATTAAAAAACTAATACCTACAATTCGCTCTCGCGCTGTAGGTACTGACACGAGTCAGTACAGCACGAAGCGAAGCACCGTTAAAAAAACAAATACTGATACAAATAAAAATTTAAAAGCGAATACAATCACGAGATGGTAGGTATTCGTTTTTTAATTTGTATTTGCTTTGGTGGCTTCACTCGCAGTGTTCCGCGCGGTCTATCTGCCTTTTGTTTCATAATCTGAGGACTGAGCAAACATTGATTATTTATAACTTCAGCAACGTTGATAGGCGATAACAAGTATTCTTAAGCAGAAACCCCCTTTACTGCTGAACAATAATACTTCTTATCGCCCAGTAGTCAAAACAAAGGGGGTACCTACATAGCTGTATATTGTTCAATACTGTTGGTAACACTATCGAAAAAGTGAATACAGTGTGTCGTGTTGTGTAAGTACCCCATACAATAATCCCATAAATTGTAATTGCTACTCTTTAATAGGCTCGTAATTGGCGTCATCATCATCATCAGTCTATTGTTGTCCATTGCTGAACGTAGACCTTCCCCCAGAGATCGCTATCCAACCCTGTCTTGGGCATCTATCGCATCTATCTGCTGCCAGCAACCCCGCCAAACGCGATCTCCACTTTAAAACGTGTCTGCAGCTCCCTCTACCGTCTGTTCGTCTGCAGACATGGCCGACCCACTTCCACTTTCGGCGTGCTGATTTTACGTGTAATACCACCATTACACGTAAAATCAGCACGCCGAAAGTGGAAGTGGGTCGGCCACGGACTTTAGTACTGTCGAATGAATTCAAGTTTCAGTAATTTAAATTTTGCTATTAATTGTAACGTAAGTTGAAAAGAGATGATAGTCTTTGTTAAGTTGTAAAAAAACTGAAATAAATAAATAGAACAAAAACAGAAACACGTAAAACAAACTTGCAAACATGCCTGCAAACATTTCGATGCATTGATGAAATCCTGAAAAGGAACAGCCTAGGTTATTCTTGTTACTTAAAAATTTTGTATTAGGTAGGTAGGTACAGGTTCCTATATTTCACTTTATGGATAGTCAAACTGAATTGTAATGAAATTACCACCATTAAATTCTCTATAACACGAATGTACCGTACAGCATGACTGTGAAATATTTTCCTACTATTATATCATTAACATTACAATTTGTATGAAATTCTTTAGTTACGGAATGTTGTTTACGACTAGAACATTTCGTATGTAGATATTTATGCAGATGTCTTCATTCTATTTTTATTTCATCTTTTATGAATAACAAGAAAAAAAATACCTAAGTAACAAGAAATGTTTGAAACGGAAAGTCGAACTGTATTTTAGTAGAATCAGCTACCTAATGTCTGGCCATATTTGAGAGACTAGTTTTTTTTGGTATCGAAATGTACCTAAGAGTTTTTAATGAAATTATAAAAAAAAAACTGTGAATGGAAAGTTTACTATTACACGGTTACTCAACTTTTACAACAGTAACTTAGGTACTACCTACACGTTGGTAAATAAATTAAGTAGGTAGTCTAATTCCTCAGACCAATAAATAGTAGTTTTTTATTGGCTGAGTCTAATTCTTTGCTTAGGTAACTTGGTGAAAGCGCTAGGGTGGCCCGCGAAATTAAAATATTCTAAGGTTGTACGGTAAAGAAAAAAAATTGGTTGTCTGTAAAGTCGGTTTACTGACGATAGTTGAACGTGACAACGCGAAAGAATCATTACCTTTATCGCTGTAATTATCGTTGCTATAAACAATTGACACCACATTCACTTTTTACTTGGAACGCCGCAGAGCGAGGTAACGCCGCATGACGTCATGTAACGCCGTAACGCCGCATGACGTCATGTTTTTTCGTTCGTGCAGCCGGCTATCGAATTATAAGACGTTGTCACGTCAAAAACTTGACGCTGCAGTAATCCGTAAACGTCAAGTTTTCATTAAATAGGCACATTTGCTTTCACCTTAAGTTTTGGTCTTTTGGTAGGTACTTTGAAGTATTTATATGCAATGTAGTGCAAAATACATATAGAGCAATGATTAAAGATGAAGGTCAGTGATGTCTTTGGTGCTATGTTGCTTCTTATAGTCTCCCACATCGTGGCATGTAAAATGTTGCTTTTCAACAGCCTTCTTACGGGTGGTTCCTACCGATATATTTGCAACCTACCGGTTGTCGAGATAAGCGCAAGAGTCCACGGTGTGTGCATCTGCGTCAGCGCATGATAAATGTACCGTCTAAAGGTGAGATCATTGTTTATGTTGTATTATGATGTTTGCAGCTCCTGGTAACTGAGGCAGATACGCCTATATGTACATAGACAAAGCAAGTAAGTATAACAATTAAAAAAGTGTGTAATATTCAGCTGTTGTTGATAAAAGAATTAATAGGCTGCGGCAGTTAAAATTAGCATAAGTAAGTATGGAAGTGATTTGAATATTGAGAAAAAAGTAACGCTGTTTCTCCGAACATTGTCGCGTATTTTTAAACACCCGCCGCGCCGTGTTAACCTAAAGCACAACGAGCTTTACTAATAGATCCGAGTATCAATCATCTCTAACAACCTTTTTTCGTTTAACACCAACTTAAAGCTTTAATTTGTGGCGTAGTTCTAAGAACTGCGTAAATCCACTTGAGTATTCCAGCCTTTCCGGAGATAACCAATATCGTTCTATATTAAGTTCAATATTAAGTTCAATAGTAAGAAACAATAATTCTTCTTTTTTAAAATCACCGTGGGTAAAAAAGCAATAAAATCGATAACGCATAGATGCGAAAGAAACTATTAGAATCATTCTATGCTCTATGCAACTTCCTATATTTTTTTCGAATGTCGTTTTATGGCGCTGTGGGTGTACGTTCTTTTATTCCAAATTCGAATTTAGACAGTTCCAGGTAGGTTACAATCGGTTCCCACCTCTATGATATCAAGGTCGACCATTATGATTTACTTTTTTTTATTTTCCTTTTTTGGCGCTTTGTGCCATTTTATTTTATGGAGTCAAGCCGCAACTTATTACTTTGTAAGATGTAAGGCAACAAAAGCGTAATAGCGCTCGAATGGTTCATTTAACCACAGTTAAAGAGATTTTTCAGGCCTTATTTCATTTTATTTGGTTCTTGCCACTACGACAAAGAGTAAGAAGACAACAGGTATGTATGGTAGCTAACTGCTGTTGACAATAGAATGGTTAAATTTCAAAGAAAAATAGGTATAATGTTTCAGTTGATTGGAAAATATCTACTACTTAATTAAAAAAATAATAAAGTTGATACTGTGATAAGTTCAAAGGCGGCATTTTGCTACCTACGTAAACCTTTCAATGCCAATTCAACCCTGTGCAACTAGAAAGTTAATTGCAAAAACATTCACTTAAAGTTCAATATTAAAAGTTTAAATATGAATAAAAGAAACAATTTAGTGTAATAATGACATAAACTGTGACAAAATTAAGCTCATAAAGTCCGCGTACGTAACAATCGGGGCAACGTACCCTGACTCGTAAAAAACCATACAATATTATATCAACATGGCGGCGGTTTACGTAGGTCGACAGTTTTTATTTTATCGGACCACACCGCGGGTTGGTCCTTGAGAATGAGAAGGTCTGTATAAAAGTTGCCTTTGTTAATAAAATGGCACACATAAGATTGCGATAGCGTTTCAGTTAGGCTTTGTGGTACGAGCCAGGCGAGTTTATAAAAACAAGCATGTGAAGAGGTTGGTACTGTAGAGTTACAATATGGTTGGTAGCTACCAACGTAAATAAAGTAAGCAAAATAAATAAAGTATGGGTAGCTATCCATACTTTATTACTTTATTTATTTATACTTCATGCATAAAGGTACAAAGGCGGACTTAATGCCTTAGGCATTCTCTACCAGTCAACCCAGTTACCCAGTTATTTACTTTATAATTACTTTATTTAATATTATAAATGCGAAAGTAACTCTGTCTGTTACACTTTCACGATGAAACGTCTGAACCGATTTTGACGAAATTTGATTTGAATATAGCTTGAACCTTGGGAAAGAACATAAGCTACTTTTCAATTCGCGACTTTGTCTGCATCCACGATAACCGACATTCACGCGGACGAAGTCGCGGGCAAAATCTAGTATTGTGTAAAACTAAACCAGCCAGATTAATTATATTTTATTACTTAGGCACTGATGCCCTCGACTTCATGATGATGCCCTCGGAACCTTAATTGTTTTTCTAAAATAAAAATACTCCTGATAACATCAGCTATCTGCCAGTGAAAGTTCCGTCAAAATCGGATCAGCCGTTTTGGAGGTTAACCGGAACAAACAGACTGACAAAAATGTTAACAATAGTTTTTCACATTCACTTGCATTAATTACTAAACTGTTAGTTTTACTTTTTTTTTTATTACAAACAGACAATTCTATATTATTTATTTGTACAGATATTCTTAAGAGAAAATGAGATAAACTGTCAAGTGGCCGGGTTTAGAATCCTACTAATAGTTTAAACGCATAAGTTTGTGAGTACGGATGGACGTTTCGGAATTATCTGAAAATTTCTGATAAGTAATTTTATTCTGTGTGCCCAATTTCGGACTAAAATTCGGCAAATTGGACATAGGATAATTTTTATCCCGTTTTGGGGTTCGCGTGCGATAATTTAGAACTTTGGCTTCATTAGTACATTATGTATATGTATGATCTATAGGTACCTAAAGTACTTTTAGTTTTATAATCTTTGTTTTAATGAAGTACGAGAGGAAGGGTTGCATAATCTCGCCTTTACCTACTGTGTGTACTACACTGAGCTTTGTTTGGTTTGGGAATTAGTGCCATCAGGACGATATTAATAAAGGGTGTAAAAAAAGGTGGAAGTTTTCCATAACCAGCACGCTTGCATGACCACGCTATGTCTACGGAAGAATAGACATACTGACAGCAAGAATAGACAAGTCAGTACAGTTAGTCTATTCTTCCTGTGGTCATGCTACGCGTGCAGAAGGTAGTATAAAAAAAAACCTCGCAATGATGGAAATGTAAATTTCGCCTACGGTAAGTGTGGTTTCACACACGTTGCAGCTCCTGTATAAAAAAAAAAACAAGAAATGCGCTATTACTAGGTGTAAGTTAGGTTATATTTTCTTCAATAAGTATAATTTTTAAATGATTATTATCTAATATATAAAAATCTCGTGTTATAGAATAGAATATATTTATTGTAAAACATGAGTATATTGAGTATACATCAAATAATTTGTGCATGGTCTTGAAATAACTGGTAGATCTGCATAGTGCTTGTTATCGATCTCCTGTTGGTCACTCTGATCATATTTTATTGTCCTTTATAGCGATCACTGTCCGACCTACTTGGTTGCAAGCCTTCTTACATTGTTCACATTCACAGATGTTAATTTTAAGCATTAGCCTTTGCAACACCACACACGAGGAAGTTATTTAATTCCGCATATAAACAGAGACTTACTATAGCTTGCTAGATACTTAGGTAGTCTTTTTTGCAAAAGCCTATGAATATTAATGACTAATTATTGCTAGGTATCAGAGTAATAAACATGGTACATACCTAGGCATAAAATCTTTTGTCTGAATTATTTTGTGGCAAATTTTCTAAGATGGAAAGCTAATTTCTATTTAATACAAAACTTTCGAAATGTTTAATTAAAGATAAGAATGCGAAATTACTAGGTGGGGTAACCTAGTATTCTTAATATGGATGTAGGGACCACACATACTGAAGTATGAACCGCCGCCGCCGTTCAGACAAAAGGGGGGGTCACTTATTAGCTTGTCATACCATTGTACAGCAAAATACAACGAATAACACCCCATTCCTACTCGTCGTGGGTGTAATAGAAGGCGACAGAGGGATATTGGCCTGAGGATAGGCAGCAGCGTCCTTCTGAGTACCATAACACCTACTACGATCGCCAACATGCATCGGCCAAGCATGGCGGCTAAACCCCCCCCCCCTTAAGGGAGACCTATGCCCAGCAGTGGGCGTCTAAAGGTTGACATGATGATGATGAGGACCATTATACAAATTAAATCAAATAATTTATTTCAAAGCCATTTACAGGCACTTTTGAATTGTCAAGGAGTAAGACACTCAGAAACTTGAAGCTAGCTGCTTAAACAGTAGACTTTTTGGAGAAGAACGAGAAAGAAACTCCACGAACACTATAAAAACCTACTAAATATTACAAAAGTTTACTAAAGGGTAGGTCATTCATGTTGGACGGTACGGTCAACAACAGAAGTCACACTTTAGATTTTTGAATTCTAATTACAAAACATCGTGAGGAAACCTGGACATAATAGAAGTCTGAAATCGCCAATCCACCTTTAGTGCAAGTGGTGTTCAATACTCGTGCCTTCTCTGTATGAGAAAAGGCCTTTGCCCTGCAGTGGGACAATAATAGACTAGTATCACGACTCCATTGCATCTCTTGGATAATAATAAAGCCACAGCTTAGGCAGGTTCCGTAAAACATGGGACATACAGATAAAGGTAGATGTTAGATGACCATTGGTAAAGTGTACGTACAGTCAATGACTTTATTACTTGACCCCAATGATATTATACACACTAATACGTCATTGCTTGATCCATTTTTTAAGGAAAATGGTAGGATTAGGTAATGCACAACACGGTTGGCGCAGTGGCTGAGCGATTGACTGCAGCGCAGCGTTTGCGGGTTCGATTCCCACCCAGGGTAAACTTTGTGTGATGAGCACTTGTGTTTGCCTTGTGTCTGGGTGTTGTATGTATTTAAAATGTATTTGTGTATGTATATCAGCTGTCTGACACCCATAGTACAGGGTCTCCCTAGTTTGGGGTCAGATGGCCGTGTGTGAAATGTCCCCACATATTATTATTACTATTATTATAATCTTAGGCTGACAATGGCGTCAAGAAATCAATTGATACTTATTGTAAGAAAGAATTAAATAACATAAGCCATATAGATATAGAGTCAAACATCGTTGGTGGTAATACGATTATGGTTGACGCTAATGTTCTGACTTACTGAGCATTGCCCTTTAGAATAATGAAAATAAGACCATATTACACACACACTTTTCTCAAGTGCGTATTGTCGCAGTGCCCATGTTCGAGCAAGCTGCCCACGCGCATCAAATTCCGTTATAGTTCGTAAGTACTGTCACTTTGGAATTTCGACACCTTGATGCTTTCCAGTGCCAGTGGCGTGATCTGAAACAATTAATGTGTGTTATAAATGATTTATTATATGCATTAGACATTAAAATTCAAAAGGTTATTTTAACTTTCATTTATGAGAGATGCTCTACGCTTGAGGCTTTATTTTGAGACGACATTAACGTGAAAATAGTTTGATGAAAGAAAATATATAATTATGTTACTAGCCTGTAATGTACCACTGCTGGGCGAAGGTCTCCCCCAAGTCATACCAGGTTTACTGGTTTTGTACCCTTAGCCCTCGCATGCGTGTCTAGGCCACCTTTTCCTAGGCCGGTCTCGACGTCGTCTACCATCTTTTTCATCATTCATCATCACTGCCTAGCGGTCAGTCTGCATGCGGCTGACGTGACCAGCCCAACCACATTAGAATCTGGCAGCCTTTTATAGAAACCAAAGAAGTTCAGTGTTCAACATACCAGCCTTAGATTTCGCCAAAAACAATTCTGCCCGATTTTAACCACTAACAAAATCCGTTCAATCCATAGCAGCTTCGAAGCCAGTTTTAACTCCACTAATTATCAAATATTGTTCTATTTAAACTACGTAATACGCATAACCAGTTAAACTAGTTAACTCGCCTTAGTAAACCTCACTTTATACGCAAACAAACAAACTAAAAATGTAAATGAGTACAAGCACTAAATCACATACAAGGTTGGAGCTAAAATATATGAGTATGGCATCACCGATGGATATCTCGCCGTATCTTATCTCCAGTTGAGAGGAACCTTGGTTTTGTAATTTGTATATCGAAGTTTTTGGGGACTGTGACGGTTTGATAACGTTTTGGCTTGATAACAGTCGACCTTGTTGCAGTTTTTGGAGCCAAGCAGTCTTGTTTGGTATCTGGTAGATATTGATAACATGACATGACACTAATGAGTTATGAAATGGTTGGTTTGGTAGAGTAGTCGTAGGTGTATGTATGTTTGTGTGTGTGTGGTAAAAGTGTTTTCAAGTTGCCTAAAATATATTGAAGTTTGCTAACGAAAATGGGTAAAATCCAATCTGTTTAAGCCCACGAGAGTGATTTACATAATTTTAAGATCTTGTGTAATTTCGCTACCAAAACTGATGCTCATATAAAAACTTTACACCTACAGCTTAGAATATGGCGTATTTCTTGAATCTAGGGGACTAAGCCCTTCATCAACCGGTCTCCTCATCATCTGCCTAGAATTGTCCTAACTATGTTGGGGTTGTATTCCAGTCAACCGAATGCAGCTGAATCAGTGTTCCACATGAAGCGACTGCCCATTTGTCCTCCACAACCCAGTTGCTAGGTAACACGATACTCCTTGGTAGGACTGGTTGATCAACCGAGTCTTTATCAGCAGGGCGATGGCGAAGGGCTCGGGGCTGAGAGGGGCAGTTGCACCCTCCCCTAGAGATTCCAAAAGCTTTATCTGCCTTTGACTGTGTTTAAAATTCATACTTTTCCTAGCCTCTATATATTATCTTGCTCCCTCTCTAGGCCATTAGCATGGCGACGCTCTTGCTTCTGACAATTTAGGTGAAGTGGGCGCCTGCGCAGACTGGTGGCACGGTACGGCAAAGGAGTTTTATATAACATAGCATAATTCACCTTAAAGTCATGATGTAAAGTTGAATTTTAAATGATAATTATTAGCTACAAAATCAAAAGTTGTGGGATGTTGTGTCAGTAAAGATTTAAAATTTAAACCGTAAAGTCATGTTGTTAAGGTATATTACGTTTCGCCATATGAAAATCCTTTGCCGTGCCGTGCCGCCAGTTGGCGCAGGCCCTAAGCTCCAGAGGGCCTAGTGTGAGTTTTTATTCGAACTCGATCGCGTTAACGTAAACTTCAATTTGAATTGAAACTGGAACAGCGCAGTCTAGTGGCAACAATAGGAACACAATTATTCCATATAAATTGACATAAGCGATCGTTTACGTTAACGCGATCGAGTTCGAATGAAATTTTTTTACAGAACAGTGCTGGTTACCTATCCCTTATCTTTAGCTTATGGCAGGATCCGTCAACACCATTGAGCCAAGTAAAAAATGCAAAAGGAAATAACTTTCAAAGAAACGACAGATATTTGTAAATATTGTTATTACTTCCTAAAACCAAACCCATGTCTTTCATCAGAAGTTGACAAGACTACATCTTAAGGGTGTGATATAGATCCGATGACAGCTAAAAAAAAATCAGAACCTTTGCCTTGTACTTACTTAACTGTTAAAGGGACTAAAATAACGCTAATCGACTTACTTTATATCTTCACGCCTCAATTCCACGAAGGGGGAGGTAGGAGTACCTAATTATAGTGAGTATACTTACACCCACTTTTGCCAGTTATGTAATAACCAGCTTTTTCTTACGGCTTCCCCAAAGTCAAAGTCAAAACATTTATTTGCTTAAATGCGGTTATACAAAAGGTTTTGTTTTTGATTGTTAGTGCAGAGTCGCAAATTGTCATGCAAATATTGGAGCAATATATCACATATGTCACAAAATGCCCTAATTTTTTTCCCAAATTTTTGTTAATAAAATTTAGCATATGCTAAATTTTATTAATAAAAAGTGCCGTATATGCTATATATAGGTACCGCACTCAGGGATAATGAACGAGTATGCAGTTTTCTAGGTCTGGTAGTTCTGTAGATTACCGCGTTTAAACAAAACCACAAACCGCTTTTGTAGTGTTTATTACATTTTGTGCATAAAGTTTTAATAAATAAAATATTACACGATTCCCTGGATGTAACAGGAGGCGAGCCATATGCTATCAAATTAGCATTTTTAATTAATAAAATTACGGTACCAAGGCAACATAAAGCGCTCCAGGCAGTCTGAGTTCTCGTAACATTTACACATTTCTATAATGATATACCTATATGATAGCACATAAATAATAGTGTTATCGTTTTGCACACACATACACACGTTGCAAGATGTGCACCTCGCCAAACGAATGTAGTCGCCTACGCACAAATGTTTATCATCTCGATACCCAACATCTTTTTTATCTAATCTGAATACAAACAATAAGAAAAGGATTTAATTTTGTGAGATACTGTATGTAATGACTTTGAACTTTTATTAGTTTTATATTCTCAGAATTTGTTAGACATAGCGCTTATAAAATTCAAGTTTTTCTTATGCTATACTATTTATCTTCTACGTGTTAGTAGGTACTGATTACTGCCCGTCTCCATCATCCTTTCAGCTTATAGGTCCAGGGGTAATATGGGCCCTACTTACCCATATATTTTTTTTCTTTTTAATTATTAAAAGCGGCTGGCTACATGGAAAGAGGAAGTGCAAGATTATAATTCCTTTTTATTTTCTTAGTTATCTATTGGAAGATAAAGGAAGTTACGGGAAGCCCAATGTTTGTACAAAATGTATTAGACAAAATATAATACTTACTAGACGATAGTAGGGTAATATTGCCCCTTAAAGTATTCTGTGAGTAAAAAAATGTATTGCATCAACAAGTTTTTTTTAAACATCAGACTTTTAAGAAACTTGTCGACATCTCATTTAACTTAATGATACTGTCAACTATATTTATTAAATAAAATGTTTACAAAAATATTCGTATAAGGTTACTACGACCTACGTGTGTACAAAATAATTTTATATTAACATATCAAATAAGGGCCGTATACTTGAGCCCAATGTAATGTCAATTTACATATTTACGGTATTTAAGCTGGGCAATATGGTCCCTAAATAAGTTTTTAAGTGACCCTATATGACTTGTGAGTACTTGCCACCCACATTAAGAATGCTTGAGGATATAATTATATCAAAATAAATACTTAAGTCCATAGATTTTACAGTTAGGTACCTACCTAAAAGTTTACTGAACAATGAGTAAAGTCTTTAAGTAAAACCACCGTAAAACTCTTCTTTGCTGTCGTAAAATATACAAGGCAACAACTTGTTTTTTTTTTAATAAAGTTTTAAAGTTGTGCGGCCGTGGCCGAGAAGACGAAATTTTTTCAAGTAGGTATCTAAGTAGGTACCTACGTTGACCCTACCTAAATATAGGTAGATAACTCGACACTTTAAACCAAAGCTTATTTCCCAGAACTTTTATGATAAATGTCTTGTTCTTGTGCATAATAAATATTCATAAACATACAACAAACAATAATTTATTTCCTTCAACTCCTCTTGTCTACCTACTTGTAAAGTAGCACAAATAGTTATTATTTAGCGAGAACAGACAGATAATGTGGTTAAGCTCAGTGGTATAAGGACTAAATAAGTATGGAGGTTGTATCTACCTGCTAAGTTTCAAGTAAGCATAGTTTGGAGCAGGCTGTTGAGTCGCGGTCGGTGGCCCGTGCGCGCAAGGACGTTGGTGCGCGGGCGGAGGCAAGCGTTCGACAACTACTTGGCCAATCAGCGTGCGTCGTTCAATGTGTGAGTGCGCTGCTTCGTACGCTGGATATAATGTTGCCAGGAAATTATATTTTTACTCGTGTTAAGGGATTTGATTGTGGGTGGATAGGGAAGGGCCACGAATTTTGCTACGCATTTTTATAATTTCAGTTGAAAAAAAGTATAAAACAATCAATAATTGTATTTAAACTTTAGGAACAATAAAAAAAAAATTAATAATGTCAAAATAAATTTTAGAATCTTCAACTTAATGAATGTTATTAAGCCAAATAATAATAAAAATAAATTCTTTATTTCAGACATATATTATATGTAGTCCACTTTGTTACACAGGCTGATCGTGTAAAATGTTTGGCAGTATGCGTTGAACAGGGTGATTTTAACCTGTGAACTGAAACGAGCAAATCTACGTGCCAGTCACGGACTAGAAAAAAAGAAGGACTCCGCGCCACGTATATCGAAAGTAAAGCACCCTAAGTAAGCAAGACCGTTTGTACAAACATGTCTCACGCACACATTTACATCATAGTGACGGACTATAAAAATTCTGCTCCGAAAGTACCGACTACCGAAAGTACCGATCTATTAGTGCGTCTCGGTCCGGCGTGCTTAAGTTGCTTCACTTTTGATATGCGTGGCGTGGAGTCCTTCTTTTTTTTTTCTAGCCCGTGTTATACCTATTATTTCTGACCGCCAGTGCCCTGTGCTCCCTTTCAATATTAATTTCATCGTCGAGGCCAGACAAGGCCAAGCAGTAGCAGTTGGAGAAGTACTTACAATTTCCATGAATTTCGCTGGGGCCACTATCTGAAGGTAAATCAAACCAAATTGTGAATAATTATTATTTAGATTTTTAAGATTTGTTTAAATTATTTCGCTATTGATTAAATAAGTTTTGTAATTAATTGTGGAATTAACGCGAACAATCTCAATAAAATTATGTCTCATATTATCCTGTATTACTCCGTCACTTTTTATGAACCGACTTCAAAAAGGAGGAGGTTCTCAATTCGATTGGTATTTATTTTTGTGTATGTACACCGATATTACGCTGAGATTTATGATCCGATTTACGTGATTCTTCTTTAGTTTCATGCGGACTTGAATTGAAAGTTATTTTCTACTTTTTGAAGGCGGTTGTCTTGATTTTAGTTAAATTTTTTTTGTAGTTCTTTAAATTTGATGTTTTGGTGGCTTAAAATAATAATATGATATCTTATGACATATAAACCATATTTTGTAGAACACTATCAATTGTGTAACACATTCACAATTACAATCTTATGCATTTCGACGATTCACCATTATTCGTCATGTTATTGACGTAGTCGACAAACGAATTGTTCAGTATACATAAGGATACATTTTAAACAGCAGTGGATTATATATCTCTTAAAATTTAAGGGGATTGTTAAAGTGAGCATGAAAATTAAATTATTATGGGAGGTTATTATTATGAAGCTGGCAATACTTACCTGAGACAGAGCGCGCGCACGCGTGCGTTGCATATTGTTTGTATCTCCATTCACTCACACTGTGACGCGGCGTTGAACGTGGAAGTTGTGTGCGATGTTGTAAACTTTTGTTTTTTTTTCGTTCGTATACAGACGACCACTTGCTTCTATGCCCGCCGTTTACCTGCAAGTGTTTTAACATTTGTTATAACTGTGATCTTATTCGTTTCTTCTGTAAACTTTCGTTTAATGTAAAACAAAACTTGTTATTTACTGCGTGTAGTGAAATCTCTGTCGACTGAGGTCCAGATGTTAGAGCAAACGGCAATAACCTCGTTTTGTGTCAACAAATAATAATAAACAGTGATCGGGACAAGTTACACTGTGCGTTCCAAACAAAAAGTGATGAATTAAACAATGTTCTAAACTGGAAAGCCTGGACGAGAATGGGTTTCGTTCGCTTGTATTGGAACGTGAATATTGTTACGACCTCACCTACATAACATTTATGGTAAGAAAAAAGTTTTACTTCTTGTTTCGTAACTTACAACTTTATTTTTTCGGTCGTCGAGTCAGTTTTGGTGATGTCGTGATGCGCTTTTTTATTTAGTCTTGTATGTAGTACTTATATTACAAAGAAAGTTGGCCACAATTTTGTTTTTTTTTAAGAACCCGCTTTGGTATGGTGCAAACAGCAAAGGCAATGCTAGGGTTGCGAAATTCGCGGTATTATGCCTACGTTTAACACGTTTTGTGCTTATCCTACGCAAAACTAAATGCCGTTTTGCGATTGCTAAACCTCTACCTAGTTGATCATTTAATATTGTAGGGTGTTGTCTCTAGTCTAGCTGCAGGTGAAATATTTTGTCTACTACCTACCGAAGTCGGTAGGTACCTACTTACACCTGTAGGTAGGTAGGTTGTAGGTGCCTACCCAGAACTTGTACTTATTAAAATTATAAATACCTATCAATTAACCGCTGTTCAATTATTT
This sequence comes from Charanyca ferruginea, assembly GCA_947361185.1. NCBI lineage: Eukaryota > Metazoa > Arthropoda > Insecta > Lepidoptera > Noctuidae > Charanyca > Charanyca ferruginea. The sequence continues at coordinate 12,309,987 of OX376077.1, read as the reverse complement.
CATTAACTCATAAATTAATTTATTAAGTATTCGATATTGTAACTACTTATATACCTACCTATAAAATTATTTATTTTCATATGAGGACACAAGGCCGACAGTAAGTAATTACAAACCTATCATTTGCAAAGTGAAGTTCTACCTACCTACTTGAAATCGTGATAGTGCAGTTTTTCCTTTGGCTAGTGAATAGGTACCTACCTACTGAAAAAAAAAAGTAAAAAAAAAACATTACGCCTGTATTTGCGGAGAGGTTCGGCAGAGGTAAAACAAATCCAGACAACCAGACAACTATTGTCCGACGCGGGGATCGAATCGAACCTACCTAGTAGGTAACCCCACGCTCTGCAGTCCTGTTTTTTGCATGTGACTAGGTACCTACCTCTCCAGTAGAGTCAACACGCCACATCAAGCTGTCAAATTTTCTCGATTGAATATGAACCTTATTATTTTGCAATAAAGTTGAAAATCTATCAAAGATATTTGACAGATTGTTGTAGCTTGTGCTGGCCTCTGTACCTAGGCCACTTTTCTGCTACCATTTAAATATCATATAGGTAGGTAGGTATAATTTTTTATACTATACCTATTTTACACTGGGTAGGTTACTATGCTATGTTGTTATAAAAATACCCAAGTAAATATACCTATCACTTGATTTTGATCTATCTTCCTACCTACCTACCTTCTTCGAAATAATTAGGAGCCACACCTACCAAGGAAGTTAGCCTAATCAATTTAATTTACCGTTTTAATCATAAATTCGGTCTAAAAGATTACCTCAGATCAGGCAATATTTTAGCAACCTGTCAAGTTCGGGGTCGATAGGAAATTTCGAAACTTAGTGAGCAAAAAACTTATTTATGTTATTTTGTTTCCTGCAAAAAATTACTTGGTGGAGACAGGTGTAGGCATAAAGTTATTCAAAAGTGGTAAGTCCCTACAAAACGGGAAACTCACAGACTCTTCAAGAATAGAGGCTGTTTAGAGCTTTTCTAGTACACACGGTACAGTAGGTACCTATAAGCTGACCTCTCATGGTATGGAAATTCTATACAATGCGAAATCAGCTTATACGCACAAAGCTCGACCAAAAAGTTTACACAAAACATTTCGTACAAATCCTCGTGATTTTACGTGGAGTGAGCTTAGTGAGCTATCATCCTTGTGCTAGGAATTGAAGCTCACTTTACCTAAATCTACAACAGTCCATTGCAACAAGTTATCAAAAACTGAGAAATCAAGTCGAAAATACAGAATTCAGCGAGCTTGCAAGCCACCTTAACAGATGAGTTTCCAGTTATCCGTTTCTGTGAATTTCATACTTGGTGAAAGCTGCTGCGTGAAACCCACGAGAATTTAAATTATATTCGTCATCAGGCCCACACGTTGTACCGCCTCTTCCAATCCTAGTCTGCCTCCAACAAACTGATACCCGTCATAAGAAAACGTAGATATAAAAGCACAATAATTACCCAATGCAGATCGTTATAGAACCTTATATAAATTTACCATCGCCTAACGCCCTTATTAATTATGTATCTTAAGCCGACCCCAATAAAGTTGGGAAAAGACTAGGCAGATGATGATGAATCCCAATCTCGATCCCGGTCTTCGTCTGTAAAAAATCAATGGCGAAGTTAGCTTGAGAGGACAAATCACAATCAGCGATAGCTAATCAATAGTGTAGCTTTTATTAGGTGTATCTGTAAAAACAATTAGAATTCGATTCAATAAATGTCGTTTCGATTTGAAACATTGCAAATGTAGGTATGAAATACCCATGGCATGATTGAGATACATTCGGGTGTGAAAAATGACATGACGAGATCCAATATTCAACCTTCAGCATAACTCAAATAGGTGCTGACTGAAACATGTATCACAGTCAAACGGGCTGAATAATACAGGCTCATGAAACAAGCAAAAGAAATCTCGAATCTCGCCTTGACATGTTTAACTACAAACAGCATCACGTGGACGAAGTGTGCCCGAAAACGTAACGAACCCATTAATTTAAGAAGATAGCGCCAATAATGCAAATTGTCTGCTCAATGAAGCTGATTCATTACCTCCGTGTCGCAATACAATGTAGGCCAAACATATTGATACCATGCTTTGATTGTAATCAATTAACTCCAACAAAGCCATTGTCTGGCTACGTGTAGGCAGGAAACCATCAAACGTTAGTTTTAAAAGTGATGTGGGTATTTTTAATTAAAGATAGTCTGAAGTTATGTAGCGGCAATGTCAGAGGGCAGTAAGACACGCTGATAATAGAAGTTTAGAATTCAGGGATAATGTCGGGTGGTCTTTGCTTTAGCAAGTTTTTACGCACTGTCAGCCTTGGTTGATCGCAAGTACGACTACTGGTCGTGTACTCCTGAGGTCGACCAAGTGGTACTGAGTTTTTACTTAGCAGCTCGGTGCCTGAATTTTATTTGTGTGCGGTTAATGTATCGCCCTCCAATCAGCTTCTAACAAAACGGCGAAAAGTAAATGAATTATACATCTCTAGGGAGAGCAGTTGTGATGTTATACATGTTGGGTATTATGTATTGTGTTAATTTATCGGCATCGAATCGAAAACACAAATAATCGGTTTGCATCTCAATAATCCAAACCCTATCCTAAGTTCCACCCAACATTATTGTTGGGTCTACAACCAGTTTAACCAGTTGCGACTGTATTTTAAGTATCAGATGAAACAAGAAGTGAAGTCCTCTGCTTCTCCGTTAGCCTTATAATCAGTGATATGTGATATTATCCAATACTCGGGTACGACCTTCTTATTGCCCAAAAAAGAACTACACAAACCTTTTTTGGGTTTGTGACCCAAAATAACAAGAATGGACGGTAGCCCTTATCGAATGTTAAATATTTTATTTTATTTTACAAAGGATTAATTCATTCATTAGGCTCTCTTGAGCCTATATTACAGGTGTAGATATATTAACCGCATTTTGCCATATTTGTTTAGGCCCCATGTAATAGGAGATAAGCTTTTTGTTTTTATCTTGCACAAATCCAAAATCCGGATATTTTCAGAACATGAAAATTCTTCAGCAAAAAAATCCGTACGGTACAATGCGTAATAGTTTTCTTTCGTACCGTATGCTCAGGTGAAAATATGCGTTAATGTGATGACCAGTCCGTAGTAACTATGATAGTAAAAGCTAATCCGCCTTTGTTTGCTTTGTCACCGTTAGGTACTTAATTACGAGGCAAAATAACGCTAGTTTTGTGCATACTTACCTCTATTATTACTGTACTCTGTGGTGCATATTTCTGCGGAAACTCTCTAAACGCACGTGTGCATTGTTACTGCATGACTCGTTATTATGTGATTTTCTATGGAAAGGCAAGAATCTGATATTGTTATCGTCAACAACAGAAAAGGGGTTTCAAATCTTGCAAATAATTACTTTTTTTGTCCTTTTTTTTATCTCAAGATAGAGATCATTAGAAATGAGAAAGACGGGACGAGCTTGTCGCCAAGCTCGTCCCGTCTTTCACTTTTACTAGGGTCTGCCACGATATCGCTAGATGTTTTGGTCTGATTTGATTTAGCCTATGACCTGCAGTGCAATTCTGAAAGAATCTCATCATAAGTATCTCATTACCGATGTCAGTTACCTGAAGTGAAAAGTATTTGATAGGTATTCGCTAAAATAGTTACGTAAAAATACGCTCGCTGTTTGGTATTCGCTTCACCTATGTCGCAGTGGCGATAGCGTAGTTTTCATCGAGTTACAAAATACCTAATACAGTTTTCACCGCGGAATCAGAAGTGACCACTGAAATGAGTTCTTACAGAATAGCATTGCTGTTTGACATACGCCAGACCTGACCGTTTCAGAAGTTAGGGATTATTTTTAGGACAAAACCGAAAACTAGTAGATATAATGTACTGTTAATTATGATAATCATTATCTTATTATTACATCTAACATACATTGTTGACCCTAAAAATTACATTAAGAAAATGAAATTTATTAAAATTGCTTAGATGAAAATGATAGACGCATCATACACCTTTTTGTTCTACGCTGATAGCATCGTAGCGCGAAAACCAGGTTTGTGTAGGTTACGGACGTCAGAAGCCACTAGCACTGCGTAAAACCAGAAATTCCATAATTTATCTGATCAGGGAACTGGTTAAAACGTCTGCTAATGATCTTATAGTTACAGACATACTCATATCATTTAGGTATTGCATTCCACAATGTTTTAAGGTGTTTACATATATTGGCTTAAAGCTAGGCACACTACATAGACCCTGCGGAGTAAATTATATGTTATTAAAAAAAACATTTGAAACTCACAAATAGTCACAGCCAGTCCCTTCAAAAATTCCAGCCTTTGTTAGATCTCTGAAATACTATTAGGTTTCTAGTAGATACAATTACGCCTCCGTTTGTGACTTGAGACATTTTAGAGAACTCTATTGCTAGGTCGGCAAGCATCATTCTTTGACACATTCTTCAAAATGTGGTGATACTAGTGATGCTACTGAAACTGTAGCAGTGCTAAACTGTAAAAATCTCTATTGAAGAATATGACTGAAATGACCTTGAGCGTTGGGAAGAATGTTTGGTCTCTCATTGTTATTTAGCTTCAAATTATCCCATGTGGTGTAAAACAAAGTACTTAATTGGCTATCGATATGTACATTTTTTTATTATTTCATACAACAGTGATCCTTTTGTGTATAAAGAACAATAAGAAGTTTATACGTTCTTTTTGTGTCGATGGTACTTTGTTCATTGACTGAATTTAAAATGACACAGTGACCATACATCTAAACTAAGTACAAATATAAAAACGCAAGTCTTTGACTTCTCCGTATTATCTTACAAAGTCATTTATTTAAAACCAATTTAATTACGAAGGTCCATTTTAAAATCGTGCCGTAACTAATTTCCGCCAACAAACACCAGTTAAGGCCGTATAAGTATGGTCCTTTGCCTTACATAATTATATTTTTTTATTGCCTGTGCGTGGCGTGCGTGATTTCCACTCTCAAGTGCTGATATGGTGGGTAGTGATGGGACATGCTTTTATTTTTAGTCGAGTAGGTACTTCATTAAAACGTCAAACTGGGCTCAAGTGTTCGGATTATACGAGACAGGTTATACAGGATAGGAACAAAGGAATATAATATACAGTCTATTTATTGAACTCAATCTACGGTAGTTTTGTGGGACATTCGTGTAAACTTGTCTCATTGATTTTAGGATAAAAGACAACACAGAGAAATCGAATACATTTTTTTTTACTACTATAAACCTAATGACTAAAAAATCCTTCCCTCTTTATTATTATAAGCTGCTAATCAGTTATTCTAAAAAGGTAAAAGCCTGTTTAATGTTCGACCAAAAGAGTTAGCGGCGTATCTAAAGTTCTAAACGCAAGAACCAATAAATCCTGCTTATGTCAACTCGCTACTAAGCCTTCGCCACATCACTAGCGAGTTCAACGGTTGCGAGTACCTATTCCGAGAAACAGTAGCTTTCTTGTTTGCGCTATACAACACAACCCTCTGAGGATCCATTGTTCCTTCGAACACACTCTATAACACTTATGTGCTTATATTTCAAGTTATGTTCATGTATTTGATACGGCCACTGGTAACATGCGGACCAGCACGTAGCACAACTTCAAAGTTTTACGTTTATCTATTGTATTTACACTTTAAACAATATCGATATTAATAGCGTAGTCGATAATACGTGCGCTTCATAAAAAAATGTGTAGGATTTGAGATTGTGAAATCTGATATTATGTTTTACGCAATTGGAGATAAGATTTTGATTGTAAACTGCTGGGTGAAAAACATCGTGGAGAAACTGAACTATATGTCTGAAATCGCCAATCGGCCTTGAGCGCACGTGGTGATGAATGCTCGTGCCTTCTCTGTTTGAGAAGAGACCTTTACCCTGCAGTGAGACGGTAATAGGCTGATATTAATGTACACATGGCTACACATCAAGCTATACTTATATTTACAGTATAAGCTGACCTCGCATTGTACGGAAATCCTATACAATGCGAGATCAGCATACCGTACATACCGACAGTCGCTGCGCCGACACGTTGACAGCTGGCTCAAGCACCTGAAACAGAGAGAGCATCCGACCACGGTACGCAGTCAAGTTATTTTCCCCCTCTGTAGCCCCAAAGTATGAGCGCATGACACTTTCATTAAGAGATTGCGTCCATCTCATGCGCTGCACACTTCCACCGGGAGCGGGAACCCTATCAGAGACCGGTGATTGGTCTCGAGGTCCCAAACTGTCCGGCGGCCGGCGTCGTCCCCGCCGACGCACAGGTGGTGGCGTCGTCGGCGGAGAGAAATACTCGTGTAGCCGTGTGTACGAGTGTAGATGCGATTATCACAGAACAGAGAAATGGACAAGAATGGGCCACATATGCTTAGATACAGGATGTAGATACATAGCGCTGTCTCGTGTTATGTATTTATTAAAGTATAACCATTTTGCAGATATGTAAAGCATAGGTCTGTATTACTTGCTGCATTAACAGTTGTAAGTAGGTACATTGTAAAACAAAGCCGTGTGTGAAACAAAACAGAGACCACAATAACTCTGCTTGGTGGTGACGTGATGTAACGAATTTGGGAAATCCCCTGATACTGTAATTGATTCTCGCATTTTTTAGAACTTTATTTTTTTTGTGAACTTTACCCGAATGGTAATAATAAATAGGTACTTGGTACTTAAATAATTTAGATCAGCCTGTTTTAGATTATTTTTATTAGCCAACAACGATATCATAACTTTCCATAACAGAAGGTACCTTCGTAACTTATTTAGATAACACTCCCAGCCCAGTCTTATCTGTTAAGAAGTTTTACGCTTACTATATTTAAAGTTTACACTTTACACTTGACGTATCAATCTAGGTCGATATCGATACACTAACTTTTTATCGATAGAATAATCTTAAACGTTTTAAAATTAATATTTACTGAGTCAACAAGTTACACTTAGATATCTGAATTTTGAAAAAATTAAACAAGTGCATCTTTCAAACAACGCATTCAATGCAACAGAAATATAATTTATATGGTCGTTAAATATAACTTACAAAAATTCAAATCAGCTCTAGTGTTGAAAAACAAATAAATAAACGAACTGCAAGCACAAAGATCGTACAACGCTCTTCGCGTTCAGTATAACAATGCGTTTAGGGTGCTGGTGGGGCTGCCACGTTACTGTAGTGCATCAGGGATGTTCGCAGATGCGCATGTGGATTGCTTTTACGCAACAATGCGTAAAAGGTGCGCTTCCCTGGTGCGCAGGGTGTGGAGCAGCTCCAACAGTGTCTTAAGCATGGTTGCGAGTCGCCTGGACTGTATGTACACACGGCTACACATCAAGATATACATTTCCAGTTAATGCTAATCTCGCATTGTATAGGATTTCCGTACAATGCGAGGTCAGCTTATACTACTGTGTCTGTTCTTACTAACATTGTCGTAAGTTTTACTAACAATCTTGTTGAGTCTTGGTTACTTGAATAAAGAAAAATTCTATTCTATTCACAGTGATGAATACTAGTTTGTAAAGTTAAAGCCGTTGGTCCCGGTTGTCAATTGTAGATCTTTGGCAGTCGTTATGGGTAGTCAGAAGCCAAAAAGTCTGACATCCAGTCTTACCAAAGGGTATCGTGTTACCCAGTAACTGGGTTGTGGAGGTCCGATAGGCAGTCGCTCCATGTAAAACATTGGTATTCAGCTGCATCCGGTTAGACTGGAAGCCGACCCCAATATAGTTGGGAAAAGGCTAGGCAGATGATGACTAGTTTGTAAATTTCTGAAATGCAGTGCAGCAAATTGAGAAGCAATTATGTGACAGGAGTTTTCTAAGACAAAATGGACAAAAGTCATAACGGAATGGCAACCACGCGACGGTAAAAGGAAAAGAGGCAGACAAGCAAAAAGATGGACAGATGACATAAGAAAGATGGGAGAGGCTATCTGGTCAAGGAAAGCCAAAGAAAGAGAAGAATGGAAAAAGCTGGAAGAGGCCTATGTGTCACAAGACACGCTGATCACTGAACCGGGCAACCCGATGTGTTAGTTTATAAGTTAGTGATGATAATATACTGTAAGTTTAGTTTCAGCAATAAAGAAAAAAACCTGTATCTCAAATAGAGTTGAAAATTAATCCTAACAGAATAGCACTACTTTTGAAATGAATGGTGGAACAGTGGCAACCGGTGCAACTGTGTGAAACGGTGGCAACCGGTGCAACTGTGTGGAACAGCGGCAACCGGTGCAACTGTGTGGAACAACTGAATGCTAAGTAATGCTAACTCCATGCTAACTAATTATTTAAGTACAAAACCCGAAATGCTTCAAAAATATTAATTACAAGCATCTTCATTACTTCATCTTAGTGGAGGTCAAATCTTTATTACTTACATAGTACCTATAAAACAAAGTCACATCTGCCGTCTGTAGTAACGCTTTGATCGTTTTACGATTCAAACTTAATGGCGGCTCTGAACACGAGGCGAGTGGCTGCGCAGTAACAATTTCACGTGACGGCGGGGGTGATGGGCGGGGTACCTACTGCGCAGCCAACCGCTCACTTCACAGCCGCCATAAGTTTGAATCGAACTGTAGATAGAGTGATTCAAGAGTAAGGTATATAAGTATAGTTTGATCTACATTGTACCCGTGCTAGTATACAATAAAACATCATTTGACACTCCGAAAGCAACACTGTTGCGGACAACAGTGTTGCTTTCTTTCAGTAAAAGATTTATTGTAATCTGACCAGTATTATTACAAATAATATAGAAAAGTATCGTAAGTATAGTAAGTAAAGGATCCAGACATTCTTGTTAGGCAGGACATGAAGTTGGCTAAACTGAGACTCAAGGGTTCCGCAGACGTCAGAAATCCTAGAAGTACTATCTAGAAAGTAGTGCGTACTTAGTTATTACTAATAGTTATAATACTTTTACATGATAATTACTACCCATCCAGTTTAAATATACGATATCTAGTATATTATTGCGGTGGCTTTGTTATTTCATTGTTTGTAGGGCTATAAACATGAAGCACTGTTGATTAGATAGTACAAAGAGGAATTGTATTGTACACAGAATTGTGATGAATGTTGCAATTGTGACCGGTTTTGTATTGATAATTAATATGAGTGCACTTCTTTTGTAGTAGATTGCTAAGATAAGTAGGATGTGGTGAATTTTGAGCAGCAGCACTGCTATTCTGATACAATCAAAATAGTGAGCTGTCGTCCGATGGTAGTGCTTTGTAAATCCCTAGCATCGGGAGAGATGACTGCTCCTTCACCTAGGTGTTCACCGAGGGAAGTTGTAACTGAATAGACATACAGATCTAGGTATTAGGTTTTAACGATACATTGTCAACCAACACTACGGACGCATTGTGGTCTGGGTTTTTTATATGAGCTTAGTTGTGCAAATAAAAAATAATATTTCAGCCCCCCTACCCAAGTTACAAACGTTTACTATGGTGTCTCTTTCTACAATAATCAACGCCTCGTCGTAAGTAATCCATTTTTGATTTTCAGATGACGTTATTCCCATACATTTGATTAGTTTTCTATTATGGCAAAATATTGTGAGTACACAATTTTTTTTATAAAGAGTACCTATGTATGGAGTTTCTTTCCCATTCTTCTCCATACGAAACTACCTTTTGGCCCTTCCAAAAAGTAGTTATGTATGGAGAAGAATTAGAATCAACGATCAACAAAAAGAACAACTAGAATCACCTTTTTTTTATATGACGTTCAAAAGTGCCTTTTAATGGTCTAAATTAAATGATTTGACTTTGACTTATTAGCGTTATCGATTGTAGATTGTCAATTTGGGTAATTTGGCTAGGGCCCCAGGTAAAGACCCATATTCAACACAGACGGACCAACAACACGGTCCAACCCACAATCTTTCAATCATCATCTTCCTACCCTTGTGTTACTTGGGGTTGGCGCAACATGTTTTCTCCTCCCGATCCGTCCTGTTAACCGTCATGCTTTCACTGACTCCCTTTTTATTTATATCATTCTTCAATCTTTCAATAATTTAATTAATTACTGCTAACTACCCAACTCAATTTGCCAAAAAATGTGGAACACACATAACTACCCACCCAGCAATAACAGTTCCATGCAACGACAAATCACATACTATTTATGAATAATATACTGTTGGCCGTGTGGTGCCATGCTGGCCGCGAATAGCACCACCCCATTTCTACCCGTGGGTGTCGTAGAGGGCGACAGAGGGATGTTGACCAGAGGACGAGCAGCAGCCTACTTCGAGTACCATAACACCTACTGTCATCGCCAACATGCATCGGCCAAGCATGGCGCTCCCCATTGGTGGAGACCTATACCCAGTAGTGGCTTCTAAAGGTTGACATGATGACTATATGAATAGATTTAAAATTAAGTTGGTAGCGTTAACTATTGAAAGCGTTATTATTATCAACTACTTCGACAAATCCTAGATATTTTGAAGTTTGTTTTGGCAGTACTAAATCAATATGATTGTCGATCATTCGCCCTCTTCCTTTCATAGATTTGATTCACCTACAGTAGTACCATGAAGACCATTTCGGATTTGTGCCACTATTTACTAAGTACAATCTATCATACCATAACCAGGGTTACATACAAGATGACCTAAACAGATCTCGTCAAGCCTAAACTTAATACATTACCTAATTTCAGCCCACTCTAGATAGACTATCGCGTTGTGAATTGAAAACTACTGTATTTACTTAGAGACAAAAAGATATCAAACCGTAATACCGCCAAATATTTGATTTGCGCATACGCCGCACATGTTTGTAAAAAACCGCTCCCATCGCCCGAATTAAAAATACGGAAGCAGATATCAAAATAAACTCGTATCTAAGATATGAAATAAATGAGCACTCAATATTTAGGTCGAACCAGTTGAACCTCCTTGAGATACGACTCTTTAAATGTAACGTTATCTACAAATAAAAACAGTTCGATGTTTTAAAAGTTTTAGTTGATTGTCTGTGGGACTAATTTATCAATTATGTAATTGCGCACACGCGTCGTTTGGACACTGTATGAGTTCATGTGTCGTTTTGACTTTAAGAATGCCATCAGTGTTGAGATTTCTATTATTTTAATCAAAGACAGTATTCACAATCATGACTCATATATTATTGTGGCGGATTTTGCTTTCCAAAGCTTTATTATTTTCTTTTGGTTTGCAAAAACTGTTTTGCGAATATATGAATACTTGTATTGGTGTATCACCTCACCTCATTGCGTTACTGCTTCTTATTTTATATTGTCTACTTTTACTTTAATGTCTAGAACGTTTCCATTACATACTTTCTATAATCTATGTCTTCAGGCTTGTTTTCGCTTGGAATGCTTTCGCTAGAAATTCCAAAGGAATCAAATATTATGTTATGGAGTATTGCAAGTCGGATGTAACAAAAAATGGCTGTAGAATCGAAAGTTTTGTTGAGAATAACATTACGGTTAGGCTACAATAGTAAGTTAGTCTATCAAATCGGCGCGTGCGCAGTTACCAATTTTGAATATTGTAACTACTTCTTTGTTCGTTAATTCCTTTAAATTACAATGCTTGGAAGCATAAAAAAATAATCCTATTAACATTTGAAGGCAATATGCGGTTAAACTTTGTCTAGTTCAGATCACAATAACGAGATCAACTGTGATGCTGAGTCATGATTCTGTAATGAGATTTTGTTATTACTAAATCTAGTATTAATAATAAAATGTTATGGGTAATAACTGGCCAAGAACCATTATCCAACAAACATTGCAGAATAATTACAAGTAATAAAACATCACTCGGACTGAATATAAAATGGTCGTTACGCATATTAATGATTTATAGATAAGTTCTAAAGTAACAGGTGGGTGGGAGCTTTTTGTTTAAGTAAAAAAATGTGCTTAAGTGAATTTAAATGGGTTCAAGTAGAATATTGGACAAGTTACTATGATTATTTAAGCAGGTGTTCATGAGATCCAGCCAGATTAGATTATTAAACTTCTTGATAAAAAAAAGCGGCCAAGTGCGAGTCGGACTCGCCCATGAAGGGTTCCGTAGCAGCAAGTAACATAATATAAAAGTTTTTTTATTTTTATATTTGAGTTGATTGAATGAAAGGTAAATTGCGGTTTACGATTTATGACGAATTAAAAAAAAACTACTAACTAGATCTCGTTTAAACCAATTTTCGGTGGAAGTTTACATGGTAATGTACATCATATATTTTTTTTAGTTTTATCATTCTCTTATTTTAGAAGTTACAGGGGGGGAGGGGACACACATACATTTTACCACTTTGGAAGTGTCTCTCGCGCAAACTATTCAGTTTAGAAACAAAATGATATTAGAAACCTCAATATAATTTAAAAAAAAAAAAAATTAATAACAGTTTTAAGTATGGGGAATCCCCAAATTTTTTGTTTTTTTTTCTATTTTTGTGTGAAAATCTTAATGCAGTTCACAAAATACATATATCTATTTACCTACCAAGTTTCAATTCTTATAGTTTGGAAAAAAAAAGTGGCTGTGACATACGGACGGACAGACAGACGGGACAGACATGACGAATCCATAAGGGTTCCGTTTTTTTGCCATTTGGCTACGGAACCCTAAAAATGTGCTTAAGTGATTTGAAATGGGTTCAAGTAGAATATTGGACAAGTAACTATGATTATTTAAGCAGGTGTTCATAAGATCCAGCCAGATTAGATTATTAAAGTTCTTGATAAAAAAACATGGGTAAGTACGCGAAACGCTGCCCAACAGGAATTTCTCCTGTGTCGTAGGTGCGTTTACAAACATAAACTAGTTTTAACCGGTTAGAACTAGGTGTAGCCGATAGCAGTTGGTTAAACTTAGGTGTAACCTCCAGCTCGAACTATTGAGCAGAAGAGCATCGACGTCAGGTCGATGGAGCGCCGCGCATGTCTGCAGGATTTAAAAGAACCTAACCAAACCGAAGCTCGGGGTGCCCCTGTAGGTCGATTCTGTAAAAGTCAAATAACAACTCACATCTCACATCGCTATTCACTCTCACTTAGCATAAGGTCCAAAATGACCTTGATATATTTGACACTTTGAATCGGGTTCGAGTGTCAAGTGAAGAGAAGTGACGGGGAAATTACCTTACAGAATGCCATTCAGATTCAAAGTTTAGAATGAGGTCTTACAGAATCACACCCCTGACGTTGACCGTCTTCTTCCGGTTCAAAAGCACAAACACAGACAATTTATCCACCGCTGTGCGGCTGCACCTATAGCCGCTATGATGAAGGCTAAACCTAGTTCTAACCGAAGATAAGTAAGATACATCTAAGTTTAACCGCATGTGGCCGGCTGCACCTAGCAGCTAAAACTAGGTGTTTCCGCACTTCGTCTATTAGCCGTAACCACAGATATAGATAGACCTAGATAACGCAAGAGCAACTACTTCGCGTGCCTATTTTCGTGCCTAACTTACGATAAAAAATCGTAAGTAAAAAAATAAAGTAAACGTTTCCTTCCATCGGTAAGTCATTTTGTGAATATTGCGTATTTAATTTAAAAAACAATTATTTTTAATCTCCCCGTCCTGTGTTCCCTCAGTAATACCTGGTCTGGTAATACCAAATTTAGGAAAAACAAAACATGCGTATTACATTGTGACGTCTAAAAGGATGGATGAAATGGCGACAGGTCACTGGAACAACTTGTGACCCACGGATGCCCCTCAAGTTAAAGGGGAAAATCTACAAGTCCGTGATAAGACCTGTCGTACTGTATGGATCGGAATGTTGGGCCGTGAAGAAGATGAATGAAAAAAGATTGCACGTAGCGGAGATGAGAATGTTGAGATGGATGTGTGGAGTTACCAGAATGGATAAGGTGAGAAATGAATATATTAGAGGAAGTTTGAAAGTGGCGCCAGTGACAGAAAAGTTGAAAGGGAATCGTTTGTCTTGGTATGGGCATGTGAAGAGAAGAGACGAAACTCATGTGACCAAAAGAGCTATGAATATTAGTTTGGATGGATGGAGAGGGAGAGGAAGGCCAAAGAAAAGATGGGTGGATTGTGTGAAGAATGATATGAATGAAAAGGGAGTCAGTGAAAGCATGACGCTGGACAGGACGGAATGGAAGAAGAAAACATGTTGCGCCGACCCCAAGTAACATGGGATAAGGGCAGGAAAAAGAAGAAGACGTCCAAAAAATGGCACGCTTGGTTTTCATACAGATCGTGATACTTGCGTTATCTAGGTCTATCTATATCTGTGGCCGTAACATATACACAAACAAGCAGACCCGGGACAATTACCTATAGGCCATACACATACAAATATTTGTTCCGTGCGGTAGGTAATGGAACCCGTATTTTTCATAACTTTCAAAATCACTTTCCTTTCAAGATAATAAAGATGCAAATGCTTGCTATATAAAACCAACTAGATTCTACAGAAAAGCCGGTTATCGGGGATCAAGTACCTAGTTAAAGTAGTCAAAGGAGCACACAACACAAGAATAGACAAAGAAGAAGTAAGGAAGTACCAAACATGAATTTCTATTAAAACCAGTCTTACTACAAGAACACAGATATACTCGAACACACACACTTGAGTAAATGAAACAACATTTATAGAAAACAAATAACCATCAAGTTATGCTAAGCTGGAAAGGTCCTTAGGTACGGTCAGCGAGAAAAGTCGATGAACACTGTTACTTTTCAACCGAATTCAAAAACAGGTGTTTCTCAATTCGACACGTATTTTTAGGGTTCCGTACCTCAAAAAGAAAAACGAAACCCTTATAGGATCACTTTGTTGTCCGTCTGTCTCTCTGTCTGTCTGTCCGTCTGTCTGTCAAGACCCTTTATCTCGGGAACGCGTAGAGGTATCGAGTTGAATTTAAACCATAATACTTATGTCCACAATCCCTTGAAACTGTGAAAATTCAAACTTCGAAGTTAACGTGAAAAAAAGATACGGCCATTTATGTCGTAAAAAACGTACATTTCGACACTCTCAAGGGAATCAAATTATAGGGTACTTTCCGTTGACCAAGAACTATGAAATTTGGCAAGTATTATCGTCTTATACTTTAAATACAGGGAAAAGTTTAAAAACGATACATTTGTAATTAAATCATTAAAAATATTATATTCTTTAATTATAATGAGGTTTTGTCCGCGATTTGGTCCGTGTGAATGTCGGTTATCGCGGATGCAGACGAAGTCCCGGATTAAAAAGTACCCTATGTGCTTTCCCAAAGTTCAAGCTATTTTCATACCAAGTTTCATCAAAATCGGTTCAGCTCAATTCTACCTGTTACGTTTCCACGATGAAACCATCGTGGAAACATAACAGACAGAGTTACTTTCTCATTTATAATATCAGTATGGAAGTATGGATAAGTAGAGGGTACCTACTTTGTACGGAACCCTCAATGAGCGAGTCCGACTCGCACTTGTCCTGTTTTCTTTTATGTTTGACCACGCATAGCTTTTTTCAGTGAAGTCCGATTTCGATGATCCTTTTGACATATAAATTTCATGAAAGTATTCCACCCCTAAGGGTAGAAAATTAAGGGATTACTGAAATTTTTGGTATCACCATTTCGTATTTAACTTTTTGAAGGCGGTTGAAGACAACCGCCTTCAAAAAGTTAAAAAAGATTTTGTAATAAAAAAAAAACGTATCTTGATAGACATGAAATTATACGATGCACTGCTTTTCAGCATTTCAGGTAGGTAGGCAATTTGAAGGTAAGAGTTGCTTTCAATAACAGCTATGATAGAAACTGCGTTTCAATATGTAATATGGACTCATAATCTCTCAATACTTTTCGCAGGATACCTATCAAGTAATATTTAACATTGTACCTTTCAAACAAAATTTATTTTACTATAGTTAGCGACTAACAATATTATATTTACTCTTCAAACATACCATTCCGATACTCGTTCCAAGAAACGCTTACTTAACCAACTATGATCTTATTAAGATCATATAGTTAGTAGACAGTTAACTGTTTATAATGTATGCAACCAGTGTTTCTCATTCAAAGTAAATACAATAGCTTTCCATTCCTCCTTAGGTGTTGTCTTCTCTGGTTATTCTCCCATTAACGCCTCTAAGTTATCATGTCAGCTTGTCCTAGGAACCCATTGGCGACTACACCCGTCCTTCGGCACACATTGCGTGCACTCTGCCGAAAGTAGCTCTTTAATTAATCAGTCAGATGGCCGTGTATGAATTGTCCCTACATATTAAAAAATAAATAAATAATAATAATCTTAGTTGCAAAATCTGACGTGTGAAACGACTTTTTTCGCTGACCGTAGGTACTCAGACTAGACTCAGACCATTTAGCACTAACACATGATGCTAGCACTAAATTCAACAAAACAATTGTGGTAACCATAACTTCTAGTTATTACGGGTAGGATCGTATGTTTAAATATTTATATTCCTTAGTGCCGTGTGATCTATACATGTTTGTACAAATATAGACTTGTCTGTCAATGGCAATTGATTCATCCAAAGACGAACTTAACGATCTATAAAATAAAACAATTAAAGTGCGATATGACGATGTCGATTGACATGTCTTTTGTTTACACTATCCAGTCTCTTAACTTATTGATATATCTGTAGGGCTAGCATAAACGTGCGTGCCAATCGAATTTCTAATTGAAAATACGACTGTAATTTATTATTTTAGTTTAATTTTCTATGACAAGCTCGATAAAGCATCAAGCTAACAAACAAATACGACGAAGCTTGGCTAATAAAGTCGTGCGGTCGTGCTAGGCTCTCTCATCTTGACATACAGTCGGGTTGATTGTGTTTTCTAATCCACCTTCGCCAGTATACTTATGTGCGTTATTATTTATTTATTTTCAGCCTGTAATGTCCCTCTGCAGGCCTCTCTTTCTCCTTTCCAACTCTCTCTGTCTAGAGTTTGTGTGGACCAATCCTGTAAGGCCCAGACTCCACCAAAGCGGAGAGGAGAGGTCTCGAACAACCAATCGGCGTGCGTTATTTTCACATCTCACCACTTAGTTTCAACGCAAAACAGTGTCCCATTGATTATTTACGAGACATCTCTCCTCTTCGGTTCGGTGGAGTCCGGGCCTAAGCGTCAAGCTCATCCGGCCATCTTTGCTTGGGTCTACCACGATATCGCTAGACGTTTTCCGTGACCCACATCGTGGTTGTTTTAGCCCATGATTCGATCAACATGCGGAAGGTATGGCCGACCCAGTCCCATTTAAGCATGGCCGCGTTAAGAGCTATTATTTTTTGCAAAATGCTTGAAGTTTCCATAGACATAGGAGTAGATAGAACCGTCCATCCAGTTTCCTATCAAATAGGATTTTGCTCAAGTCTTTGAAAAACTTGTCGCTTGTGAGATTAAACTAACCTATGCGTAACTATAAACTAACACTTAGCTTATCTTCTAAAACCCATCATGTGCGTAAGCCTAATGGAGCCAATGACACCGTATCTTCAGTGTTCACCCAGCCTTATGCCTAAGTGGGACGTTGAGCTTCACGAACTAAAACTAGATAGAGGACTGACAGACAGATAGACAAATGGACGTGAATTGATAGCGAGGATCGATAATGTGTTTGAAGACTACGTAGCACTTGAAACCAGTTTAGAGCTTCTAACTCCAACATAACGGACTGACATCGCCGTACAGGCAATTAAGCAAATTGATTTTAATGCGATTCCAATAGTTTTAAATAATTACGAGACGAGATATAAAATATATACGTAAGTATTTGATGTATTTTATCTATGTTAGCTATTGGCATATAGGTATGGCATCCTTTTCGTAAGTGGTATTTAAGTTTTGAGTTTATTGCAAATATTTACATGATATATGGATTTCGGATGTCGAGACTATTTAAGTTGGAAATGTTTAGCAACCAAATCGTTATCGTATTTACTAATGAATGGTAGACGTACAGGTAGGCCATTTGTAGAGAACGGAGACCGAAACGGATTCTGCATAGGTACAAAATAAAACAACGTAGGTATTACAAAATGGATGTATGATGCAGATGCATCTCCAAATGAGCTGTTGTCTTTCTATATTATTCTGTAGGAAAATAAACAATTGTGTTCTTAAAAAGCTGAAGAATTTGTTTTTGTTTGCTTGAACGCGCTAATGTCCCGAACTACTGCTCCAATTCCTAGTGCTATATTTGCCCCGTTGGTTTCGTAGTCGCAAGACTCGCAAGTGCTTCTGCCGAGCGTGGGGTCCTGGGTTCGTTTTCCAAGTCGGGCAAAGTGTTATCGGGTTTTTCTAATTAGAATTTCTCAGTAGGAGCCCGAAGTTTCGAAGTTGGTGGTGTGATACCCTCGTGCCTCCACCGTTGTTCATGCGCTTGATCTCTCCCCAATCGTGCCGTGTTGCGTCTCATCGAACTCATGAGATTGAATGAAGAGAGAGTACACCTGTGTTTGTGCACATTTTAATGCACTATAATATCTCCTGCGTACCTACTTGGTTAGTCTCCATTGAGATTGGCCGACGTCAGTCACTTTTGAATTGTCAAGAAGTCGGTCAGTTAGTCAGAAAGTTGAAGCTAGTACGTACGTAAGTCGTCTTTATGGAGAAGAACGAGCAAGAAACTCCACGGACACTCTTTTATATAAATCAAGTTTTTACAAAGTACTCCTTACATTATTCTTGTTGTTTCTATAGGTATGTGAAAACAATGGTAATCTAGCAATGCAGAGAATCAAGATAAACGTGTGACCGAAATTCGGTCGGCAAATATTATAGGCAATATTTAATCATTAAAAACAAATTAGACATTTTTAGGAAAGCGGCGAAGTCACTGGCCAAAGCTAGAAATATCCCTAATTTCAGTTTTCTTTGTTACAGGTTTAACAAATCTCTTCTACCATGACGTGGACGGTATACAAAGTAGCTGCGCTAATACTGCTCAGCGCACTCAGCAAAGGAGAGCTTCCTGAAGATGATTTCAGGATAATTAATAGACAAGGTAATTTTTCCTTCAGCAAATAAGTATCTGGTGTCAATATTTGTGTGAAAAAGCAGGTCGTTTGTTGGTCGCAGACTTGATGGCACTAAAAGCTATGGTTTATGGCATAACGTGGTTTCCTGGGTGCCATCATACGGAGTTTATCTTGCCTTTCCCATGGCATAAGTTCTTACCTACATTCTTGAACTTGCACGTTACCCCAGATGATACTAATCAAATCATTTCACCGTTTACACTAAAAGCTATTAACACCATCATCAAATATTTGGATCAAACCATCCATATGGTCCAATATTTACCGAATCTCAAATATGTTTATTGTGCCTTACCGAGAATTTGTTTGTACAGTCGGTGTGAAAATAATCAACGCATGGTAATCGCTTAATCGCTACTATAAACATTCAAAGCGATGACAGATACACGACAATTACGAGATCCAATCACCCAATGTATCCTGGTCTGCGGTGAAATATGGAACTACATGTCTAAATGTACTGGATTTGTCACACCGTTCACGGTTAGCTTAGCAAGCACCGCCACCATGAGATTTCTAGATATTCTGGTCCTCATATACAATGTGTTGTTGCATATGTAATTGAATTTACAAGTCAAACAGTTACCCTAAATGTAAAGTACTTTGAAAGCTAATTACTTCGCATAATTGTTAGCTAAAAGCTCAACTAACAGTATCATGTTATTTAAAACTGTTTTACTGATTAAAGTTTGTATTGATTAGTCAGCATGTATAATACTAAAGGACTTGATTTTAGCGCATCTTCATACATACCATCTTAACGACACTAAGGGGCCTGGCGCCAGTTTGTATAAAAATGCTAATTCATTTACATGGACCACATTTTGCCGTTAAAGTCAACCGTGTGGACGATATGGACCACATTGCAGCCACAATCCCCAGCAATATGCCATTCATAGAATGCCACAACGAGCGGCGACCTGCCGCTTGCATCCACCAGTTACCCGCGGTCTATCTTGACGATGTCGTCGGTCCATCTGATGACAGGCCTACCAACGCTGCGCTTTTCGGTTCGTTGTCGCCACTGGTGAACCATTCTTCCCCATCGGTTATCGGTTCTTCAAGCTGTGGGTCCTGCCCATTGCCACTTCAACTTGCATATTCTGAGAGCTATGTCGGTGTCCTTGCTCTTTGGCGAATTTCCTCGTTCCGGATTTATTTTGTTCTACCACGACTTAATTACCACTGCTCTTCCACTTTTTGTCGCTGTGCTATGGTATAGACAGCGTCATTAACTGCTTACCCCCCACGCATTAAAATTCCTTCGGATTGGGGGTAAGCAGTTAATGACGCTATCTGTACGTGTGTGCCTTTAGCCCTACTCATTGTTTCACAAAATAACTGTTTCGAGCTCAAAATTGCCGTAGCTGCACTTTTAACACAAACCTACTCTTTATTCAAATTTTACTGGCCTCGACTTATCTAGGCGCCGAATAAGATTGTCTCCACAGAATTTGCGTGGGTCGGTATTACATAAGGTTAGAATTAAAAGCATCTAATTTGTTATTCAAACACGGCGCGTAATCAATCGTAATCAATCGGCGCGTATTCCATGTACATAAGCTATGAGAAGAAACCTGCCAGTCAAGCTGTGATAGTTATCTTTTTAATTTAGACAGAACGGGAGTTTGTCAACGGTTTTCCAGTACTAGAGTTATTCTAATCGTTTCTTGAAAAATGAGCTATAAAAACCTAATATGCTTTTGTAAAAAAAAATTAACGTAGGATCGCGAGAAGTAAGAGGCCATGTGCACACTAACACACACTCACCTAAGTACAATTTTCTCACTTCTGGGTGAAGGCTTCTTTCCTTTGGAGAAAAATTGTTCTTAGGTGAAGATCTAATATAGCCATCCTTTAGCAAGGATTACGCCTACTGAAAAACCAGTAGTTTTCTACTATTGAATATTAAAGAGTTCATAATTCAGTTTTGTAACAGTAAAGGCTGAATACTTGGTAGTTTATTCTTGGTATAAATTCTGCATAAGGCAATATAGCAGGTGCCCAAGAATTACTAATTTTATACAAGATATATAATAGTGTTTTGTACAAAAATCTTTGACGTCTTATCTATAAAATACATAATTGTTATTTTAGGGGTCCGCACCTCAAATGGAAAAACCGGACCCCAGTAAATTTTTTTGTATTACAATTCGTGTTCTTTTTTCCAGACCTCCTGACTACAGACCACAGCGACGTGTTCGAAGATAACAGCACAGGATCTTTTTCGCAACTTCTGTTCGATGTGGCAAGGGACCAGGTTATCGTGGGCGCAAGGTGACTGCCTAAATCTATTTATGTCTAGACTAACTGCAATCTAACCTGTTCGGAAATACTTGATTTAGTGTAGCAAGTTGTTGGGAACTGAAATGTGGTTGGTCTATTTTTTTGTTGCATGTTTCGGTTTAGGTGTTGATAGAACGTTCGTATCTATCTATTTATCTATATATAAACCTTTTAACATTCTTTGGGGTGCGGACCTGGTGACCAGCTTTTCAAAAAATTATACTGGACGGGACTAAGATTATTAGTGACAAATAGTGTCATCATGTTTAATTTTAATTAAATGAATGCCTAAGAGAATTTTGTGAGGAGAAATAAACGATTTCATAAGTTAAATTCAAAGTCAAATCATTTATTTCAATTAGAGCATTTTATGGCACTTTTGAATTTCAAATGAGAAAAAAATTGATTCTATTTGCCCATTCCAAAAGGTAGTTTTGTATGGAGAAGAACGGGCAAGAAATTTCATACTTACGCTGACTTATTATTATCTTTTTCTATCTTCTATATAATAAAAATGAATCGTTGTTCCTTAGTCTCGCTAAAACTCAACAACGGCTGGACCGATTTGGCTTAGTTTGGTCTTGAAATATTTATGGAAGTCCGGGCAAGGTTTAAACAGTAAGAAAACTCAAAATACAATTATAATATAATAATAATCTTAATTTCCAGTTTTTCAATTTAAGTTAGCACTAGGTTTATAATGATAGTTAAAATGCTAGAATTCACCGAAAGGCGGAATTAGTTGGTAGGTACCTACTCCATTCTTAATTTAACCAGATTACAATCTTTGAACAAGTCGTAAAACTTTCTGGAAAGCTACCACAACATTCTAGTTTCTAATAATTAATGCTGTTTTAATAAAGATTTTATGGCTTCTTAAAATTACCATTTAATAATCTCGGTTGGTGTAAATTTTATAGAACTTTGATGAAGTTTATAACTCCTTGATAGGTAGAACTCTAATTATCATAAAATAATAAAGCCATCATAGAATAATAATTGACAAGTTGAAACCGCTAACTAAGCTACTGTACTATGTAAAGTCCTACTAACATTAAAGTCAAAGTCAATCATTTATTTCATACAGACCATTAAAAGGCACTTTATAACGTCCTATAAAAAAATTGATTCAGGTGCCCCTTCCAAAAGGTAGTTTCGTATGGAGAAGAATGGGCAAGCAACTCCACACTTTATTTTAAAGTTTTACAGTCTATTTAAATCTCTCTCTCTCTCTTATCTATAGTTATTGTTTTTAGTGCTATTAACTATGAAACTTCAGTTATAATGCGTCAAGAACGGAGAAACCTCCTATTGTTTTTGAAGTCGATAAAATATTAAAATAAAACTAGTAAATATACTGAATACTTATCCCTCAACTGTTTAATGATCTTCGTCAGAGTCAAAGTCAAAACGTTTATTGCGAACTAATTACACCACTAATAATTTAACAACACCACTTGCGATTGTTTAACTATTATGTCTGTTAAACGGACATTTAAGTTCTTATGATGTTTGTAACTACTAAATTTTTGTATTTTTATTGGGATTAGAAACGGTTTTCGTACTTACAACAACTAGATTCGAATAGATTTTATTTATTTTCAATAGTTTTACTAATTTACGACCAATATTTACAAATAGGTCCGGTCAATTTATAAAAAAAAATTGTTTATTCTAAGACAACAATGGTCCATAGTGTTAGTTACAAAAATACTTAAAAACTATGTTAGTAGATTGACAAATATTACACTGTGTTTTGATACATCACCTCTCACATGCAGTTTGAGGAACCGGTTAAACACAGAAGCCTCCAACCTATCCGCTATCATCTTCAGGATGCCGTTGCTACTCCCCCGCATCGCCCTCATGACCGATGCTGTTTTCTTTCGTATACCTAATGGCATAGAAATCTTCTACATGCACGTCGGCAAACATGCCTGGAGCACTGCAAAAACGAGGGAGGCGCAACAGTGCCCTGAAAATGTTATTGTATTGATTTATAAATGGTTGATAGGTACTATGTATATTGGTATAAATAAAATAAAAAATCCGTTCTAGATAAGACTATTCTATTTAATTTTCGGTTATCCAACTAATTGATTACTTACTACTTGTTCACTTATTTGAACCAGAAGTGCTACCACATATTGAAAGAGTTTTTTGAAGGAAAAACATAAATAGTTCACCATTACCACATTATAATTTTACCTGAAAACAAATGTAGGTAAGTACTTAAACCAATATTTATTTTTATTTTCATTAATAAATTTTATTTTAATTTGACATAGCATTCTAATTCTGTAACAAAAATAATAATTTTTGTAAATCTGACATGCGAATTATGTAAATGCATTCTTCTTCTTTTCGATAGTTTTCCTTTTTTTGGTTAGACTAGTAGTAGACAGTAGGTAGCCACATTTATTGCATCATTAGTGGCGTTTTTAATGTCCTCTAATGTGCAGGTGTAGGGGCACTTTGGGCACTGTAGTAAGTAAATTAATTGGCTTTTGCAATTAGCATTGAAATGTAATTAATTAATTTGTTTTGCAGTGCCCTTACAGAGTGCATGTTTGATACTAAAAACATTATTCCAACCCCTGTTCAACACGTTTACAATAAACTGATTTGATTTGATTTGAAAACACAGTTACGATTATTGAATCGGAAATGCATTAAGTAGATTGTGGCTGCCTTCTGGGCCCCAAGTTCTATACAAAACAATAAATAAGGATTAACTTATACCATTGACTCGAAAAGAAGTAGATACAATTCTCAAGTCTTACGAGCATAGAAGTTAATAAACTGTGGGGGCGTTATAATCTTAAATCGATTGATAAAGCTATCTCAGTATAAAATTATTGAACGTCCATGAATAATGTAGAATTTATCAATAGTATGCTTATTTAAGGCCTGTTTCACCACTTTTAAACAAGTTTCGATTATATTACTTGTTAATTCATACAATAATGTGAATTGTGTCTATTGAGAGGTGGTGAAACAGGTCCTTAATGTATTAATAATAGGACTTACACAATTACGCAAAATATTTAAGAAGAAAAATATGAACATAATTTGAAGGGACGACATAAAACATAACATTGGTATATTGATGGATACAATGAAGCGAGGTTTTCAATATTGGGTATACACTTTTCAATTGACAATGGCAAATAATATGTAATTTTCCCAATTTTATTCCTAAGATAAATTCGAATCAGTTGGTATCATAGGTTGGTATACTCTCAGGTACAGGTAAAGTTTTTTTTTTAAATTTGTAGTCTATGTACAGGACCGTACAGTTCAATGCATCAATGCAACCATAAGTTAATTTTCAATATAAAAATCTCATCATAATTTGATGCTCAAGTTGATAGAGACAGAATGATGTTTTAATTACGTTTAGCGCTAAATGTTTTTAGTGATTTGTTGTGTAAGCGGGTCTCATTCCACCTGCATAAGTAGGTAAGTTTTCAGCGATTAACTTCAGACAGCTCATTGACTAATTATGATCGAAATTCAAAATAAGAAAACCTAAAACGGTAATGAACCTTACAACAAACAGTGAAAACAATTAGGAAAGTATATACCTACGTACCAAAAAATATAAAAATCATTAAAAAAAATCTTATCGTACATCGTAACAGCATTTTAATGCGATAGCAGTGCTTACTCTAATAACTTGTTCAAACATGCAGTCATTCAACCGGCTCAACTTATGATATAAGATAGTGTTATCACCAAGACAGCTTGTTAGCCTGCCCGAACCGCTGCCACTCGATTTAATTAACAATTACCGTTTATTTTTACTTTGTTAAGTGTGATCAGTTAACTGTGAGAGCGTTTCAATAACCGACGCAGTACCGGCAATGAATATGCGTTTTTAAAAGACTCTTTGGTTGGCAAATGACTTAATAAATTATCGAAACGGGTTAATTTGTAACTTATTTTTAAAGGCCTTTATTGATCTCTCAAAAGTTTATTTTAAAAGCGCTCTGAAAGTGAGAATTACGGTCGGATACATAAACAAAATTCAAATTACAGTTACTATTAAAGCTCATGCTGTAAATGTGTCATGGGTTTTTAAAATTATGACAGAATTAGGTAAACATTTTATTCGGTTCATACCTTTCCTTTTTTTCTTGGGAAAATCCTCGTATCCTGATGGCCTGGGGAGAGCAGAGGGTTATATCGGACTCTTACCGACTAAAACCCCATGGTTCCTCCTGCTACCATAAGTAGGGGGCCCGGTATTCTGCGACCCCGACTCATGGTATTGGCCCCTTCACAATGTGCGGCCTGTCCTGCGACCGCAAATTCCTCTACAATTGGGTTCATACCTGGTTTATACTCACAAGAATTACTATGATTATTGACCTGTATGTTCTAAGTCAAAGTCAAATGTTATTTGGTAAATTGGTATACAAAAAAAATCTATATACATTTCTAGGTATGTAGCACATCAAGCTACAACAATCTGTCAAATATCTTTGATAGATTTTCAACTGTATTTCAAAAGAATAAGGTTCATATATTCAACTGCTAGGACCAACTTCAAAGTCAAATAATTTCTTTCAATTAGACCATTAAAAGGCATTTTTTAACGTCATTTACGGTAATCTAGTTGCCCCTTATCAAAGGTTTTTTCGTATGGAGAAGATTGGGCAAGAAAATCCATACTTACTACATACTTACTCACTCCATGATTTACGTGCTTTCCGAGAAACTAAATTAGATCTATCATATTTCACGGTATCTGCTATTTTATCTAATTAAGTATCATTACATTTGTAATTATTAACTTTTCGATATTTTTATAAGTATTAGGTCAATCAGTAGGTACGTGTTCATTATATGGGTATAAGTAGGTAATGAAAATTGGTAAGCAGTCATTAAACGTCTTTGAAGCAGCATCAAGTGCAATACTGATACGAGTTGACCCATAAACATAATATAATATTAACGCGATATTTAATGGAATATAATATATGCAAAACAAAACCTGAAGTATAGTTTTATGTGCTTATACAGAATAAGATGGGCTTTAAATTAATTATCTATTATTAGCTCCTCAAGTAGTACTGGTACTTCTTTAAAAGATTCATAAGTATATGATAGATTTATGAAATACCCGTTATATGCCGCTGTTGAATCCAGTAAGCAACAAGTAATTTTTATTTTGATCAAAACGATGTTGATCCACACTAGAACTTTCTTTAGTATCGTGGGTGCATTTTTAAACACTCATAAACTACAGGAACAACCATTATTTTATAAGTATGCGTCAATCATTCATCTGCTTAAAAAAACTATAGATAGTTCATCGGTATTGTATCTTAATCCAGCAGGTATACATCATGTCAGCATTTCTCTAGAACTAATCCTCCAGTTCTAGGCTCCCACTTTTCATCTAAGCCAACTTCAGGTTCTGCCGTATCTAATTTCTAAACCGTAAATCCGGCAACGTTATCAAGGTCGACAGGAGATTCATTGATCCTGCTCAAGTCTGGTACCTACAGTTATTATCTAAAACTCGATCTTAAAATTGCAATACTTTAAGTAGGTATTTTACATTGCAAAGATATTGAGAACATAGTAACTCGTTTTCCATATATGGTAGGGAGATTCTAGGTCTTCTTAAAGATTCTTGATCTAGAAACACTCAGTAACAGTCTCGTCGATCCGAGATGTTGCCAAGTGGAAGATTGCAGTTTCGATCGCCATTTTCTAAGTATTAATATTTTCATTGGAGATTTTGCTCTTGTTTTGCGTAGTCCAGCAAAATAGAATTTTATGAATACATCTTCTAGATAAGCTGTAAGCTGTTAACCGTTACTGTTCTCAGGCAGTGAAGCAGGCCTGATAAATGGTAACATTATATTATATCAAATGTTTTGTTTTTAAATGAAAAGGTAGATGTCTGCCCACACCTTCCGGTGATTCTATCTTAATGTTTATGTAGGAAGTTACTTGATTGGCCGAGTTTAAAATATCGAAGGAATTCTTTACCATATTAATTGTGACTCAACTCAACACCTAATTACCACACGGAGTGTGTGAAACGAAAGTTGTGAGCTCGAGAGTTTCTTCAATATTAAGACGAATGTTAGCTAAGCGTTATTACGATTGTCTATTACCACTTACAGTTATAATCTATGGATTCGGTTCACTGCTAGGGTTGCCAACATGCTGGGAATTAGAAATAAGATTCCTTTTTAAGATGACGTTTAAAATTGTTAGGGGATCTCTAATTTTCGCTTTATAATACATATTTCCTTTTGGTAGAAAGTTGTAATATTTAATACTAAGATTAAAATACTTTAGGTGTTACCTAACACGTGCTTTGGCTAAGTGTTATTGCTGGCATTGTCACACTATTGTCAAAATACAAGTGCAAAAAAAGAG
Source organism: Charanyca ferruginea (assembly GCA_947361185.1). Taxonomy (NCBI): domain Eukaryota; kingdom Metazoa; phylum Arthropoda; class Insecta; order Lepidoptera; family Noctuidae; genus Charanyca; species Charanyca ferruginea. The sequence goes on along the minus strand of OX376077.1, from coordinate 12,282,187 downwards.
ACAGGAATGTAATCTAAACAAATGAAGTTGCTAGTTAATTGGTCTCGGCAAAGTGATTTTCGGTGTTCTTAGACAGATTTAATTTAATTTAATCTCTGGGAGTACAACGCATATGCGAGGCCTTTGGTATTGCAGAAGTCTATAGGTCGAGGTAACCACTTAACACCAGGTCGTCCATCAGCTTATTTGCCATCCAATGACGTAAATGATAAAAGAACGGGCAGAAATGGGGTGGTGCTATTTGTGGCCGGCAGCACACGGCTCTTTCGTAATGAACTAAAACATAAGGACTAAATTCTACGCGATTCCCGCTATAGCAACAGTAATGGTAGCCCTACATTTCCACAAACCAACCGGCATAGATCAAACGCCCAGGAAGTGCCAGTGTTTGCCACATAGTGTGTCAATATGTGTGCCGTGAACATTTGGCTGAGCTATTAAACCATTTTGTTTGTTCATGTGCTTTTCAAACATGCATCAAGGCACGCGTCTATCGTAGTACCGAAATGTGTGAAGTTTATTGTATAAACATACATTTATGTCGGGTTTATTGGCTGGCATCGTTCTAATGTGATATTTTTCATGTAATTTTTTCCTTTTCCTGTGGATGTAGTTCTTTGACAGTCGTTATAGGTGGTCATCATCATTATCATGTCAACCTTTAGACGCCCACAGCTGGGCATAGGTTACCCGAAGTTCAGCCGTACTCGCCATGCTTGGCCGATGCATGTTGGCGATCGCAGTAGGTGTTATGGTACTAGGTGGTCAGAAGCCAGGAAATCTGACAACCAGTCTTACCAAGGCGTATCGTTTTACCTAGTTAGTCCCTGCCCAGTCCCTGGATTGTGGAAGTCAGCTAGGTCGTCGCTCCATGTAAAACATTGGTATTCAGCTGTAAGTATCCTGTTAGACTGGAAGCCGACCCCAACATAGTTAGGAAAAGGCTAGACCGATAAATCTCTTTGCTGCAGTATCAAAATTAAAATTCAAGTTAAAATTTTCCAAACCTCCAATTAAAAAAAAAAAGTAAACATCACATGGCCGTCATTGCCTGATGTGTTCTGTCTATCAAAGTCAAAGTAACATTGAGCGAAAAATATTGTTTGGAATCGACTGATCGTAACGATGGACAGAACATGTATAACTTTCAATTTTGTTGTGTCTTTTACAACCGTTATTTTGCTACCCTGTGGCAGAAAGATTTGCCAGAAAGAAATAAGATAGCGGTGCTGACTGGACGAACTTTATTAATCTTTTGACCGCCACAGTCAATCATGTACAGATGACAAACAAAAATGTGCCTAGCACGCCACGGTCACGATTATATGACAGACTTATGTACAGTCACGAGCAAAAACATGTTAACAGTTGGTCTTATTCTAAACTGATTTTCTCCTAAACTATTGATTGAAATGTTATGGGGTTATGAATAGGGTATTTCTGAACCCAAACTACTAAAATAGGTTTTATTTATAAGTTGAAATAGAACCACGAGAAAATTGCTTTTGAATTTTGCAATCTGTATACATATTTATGCTCGTGACTGTACGTGATTCTATAGAGCTTGGGGCTGAGTAGGGCACGTTTTTGCTTTTTTGAAATGTATGTGTGTAAATTTTGAATATATTGTAGTGTGAGCACGGTGTGAGTCATCGAGCCTCTAACCTAGACTAGAACTTTTCAATAATTCAAAAGTCGATAACATCAATAATTTCTAGATTGACTCATTACGAAATTATTCCTCATTCACTATGTAGTATTATAGACACACACGATCACACTCGATACATGAATAAATATCGATACCGTTCAGCTATCGGTAACGCTATCGATTACAGCGGCGTAGCATTGATATTCAATCCTGCGGCAATCGAGTAGCATACGGTTACTTACATGTGTTCTGGATTAATTCTTACTACCTGCTTGTGTAACGATTTACAATTCGTAGATCTTTTTAATTTGATCTAGGTGATTAGATTACTAGGTCGTATGCAAAAACAGTGGTGAATGCAAGCGAAATTGCACTTTTATACCTGGTCCAAGAACCCAGAGTCGTCAGCCGTCTACGTCATCTTAGCATAGCTGAAATTTAAGGAGTAAAGGTGTACTTGGTGTGTAGGTGTACTTGCTTGGTGTACCTTGAATGATGAGACTTACTATGTACCTTTAAATCTTCTGGCTGCAGTCTCACGACAAGTAGTTATTAACAATACATCCTGTAAAATATAAAGTCAAAGTCAAATCATTTAAGTATTTCAGTTAGACCATTATAAGGCACTTTTGAACGTCAAATGAGAAAAAAAAAATTCTAGTTGCCCATTCCATTCCAAAAGGTAGTTTTGTATGGAGAACAATGGGCAAGAAACTCTATACTTACTCTTTAAAAAATGATGTTACCAATATTTGCATTTACAGGAATTATATAATATACGTGAATACGATGTACAGACAGCGTCATCAACTGCTTACCCCCTATCCGAAGAAATTTTAATGCGTGGGGGGTAAGCAGTTGATGACGCTGTCTGTACCTTATATCAAAAACACTATATTAAAGTATGTACAAAGTATCACAGACACATATAGAGGAGCTCGTGGTTAAGTAAAAGGCGTACGGATCAATATATGTAAGCTACGCTCACCGCGTTTGTTCCGTGGTTTCCTCCGCGTGTCCGAAAGCACGTAAAGCCTTTGGTCCCTGCTGTCATTCATAGATCTTTGACAGTCGTTATAGTTCGTCGCAAGCTAGAAAATCCAACAACCAGTCTTACCGAGGGATATCGTGTTACCTAGCAACTGGGTTGTGGAGGTAGATGGACAGTCGCTCCATGCAAAACACTGGTATTCAGCTGCATCCGGTTAGACTAGAAGCCGACCACAAGATAGTTGGGAAAAGGCTAGGCAGATGATGATCCTGTAAATTGTATAAAAAAACCAGCCTTCACACTTTTACATAAATAAGTAAGGTACCCTTTGTACAGTCGCCAGCACATCATACCATACCAAACTGTCAAATTTTCCCAATTGAATATGAACCTTTTAACTTTGTCTAATAAAGTTGCAATCTATATCAAATAAATTTTACAGACTTTTGTAGCTTGATGTGCTTGCCTCTGTACCTGAAACCTGAAAAAGGGCCTAGCATTCAAGCCCGCAATGACGTAGGGCTGTCGACACTGGGATCTTAGTCTAACCTACATACAATATGACGCCACGCAGTCTAATGTTTCCGTAGATACTCACCTATCTTCAATGTCGTTAGACTCGATAACACTAATGTGGAATTATTGAGTGGATTTGTATCATTTATTGCTCCCTAAGTCATTCAAGGATATATTGTACGCAATTGGGATTTGTTATCTGTGTGTCATCATTATTGGATTTAGATAATATGTGTTTACATTGTTAAAATGCATGTGAGTACATAATGGCGTAAATCTCTCTTGTGTTAAAAATTACCTAATCGTCTACTCTAATCATTGTTGATCACAGAGACGCAGGATTATCGATCTAATCCATGTCATCCTCATGATTTTATGGACAGCCAGGTAATTTCGGGAGAATTCTAAGTATCGAAATACCTACCTAGATCTTAATTCGCAGAAAAAAAACGAGCTTCGTTATTTCATTGCACTGCCCAGTGTGGATACGTAATGTTCTGATCTCTAGGACAATAAAATCTTCAGTAGCCCCCTGTCCCTTAGATATCTACTGAAGTTTGGAACTGTCATGCATGGAAAAAGGCAAGGTAGGTACCGTACCTACCTAGTTTTTTTCAGTGCATTGCAGTTTTTATTGATAAATACTATATGCTCGGTCAGTCCGCGCGCGCATTATTTTGTTTTATCTCTAAGACGGCGGCGTTAATGAATACAGCTATCAACAGAAATAGAGTTCAAAATTTCGTGTGCAACAAAATAAATTCCGCACGAAATTATATCTAGCACACAATTTACAATTCTAAGAATTTGTGATGTTTTTGATGAACTCAAAAACATCACAAATTCTTAGTATTGTCTCAATTTATTGCATGAAAATGCTGCGTTTTTTTTTAACTAGCAGTTTATTTATTTATTTATACTTCATGCACAAAGGTACAAAGGCGGACTTAATGCCTGCAGTTTCTGTCCCACTCCTGGGCAAAGGCCTCCCACCATTCCCTCCATTTCTTCCAATGTTGTGCCTCATCTCGCCAATTCGTGAGGAAGCCAACCAAGGCATCCCGCTATCTTCTTTGTCGGTTTGCCGCGACACCGCCTGGCTGTGTCAGGACTCCAGTCTTGCGATATGCGGGCCCACATCTTAACCGGCATCCATAATCTCAAAGATCCTATTTAATAAAATAAAATACTACTACTACTTGTTTTTATTATTTTGATGATGACTGATGACGTTACTTTTTTCCTAGGGATGCCCTCTACCGACTGTCACTACGAGGTCTAGGCGTGCTAGAACGCGCTGATTGGCTAACGTCCTCTGACAAGACAAAGCTGTGTCAAATGAAGGGGCAATCGGAAGATGACTGTCGCAACTACATCAAAGTGCTGCTGTTGCATGGACATAAGCTGTTCGCCTGTGGGACCCACGCGTTCAGCCCTGTTTGCAGTTGGCGAGAGGTAAATAAATGAATTAATACTAGCCTATTATTGTCCCACTGCAGGGCAAAGGCCTATTCTCATATAGAGAAGGGATGGGCCTTAATCATTGAGCCATCACAGCATGGGATAGGTAGGTTTCCAGAAATTTTGTCTCTTAAGATTTCTTCTGAATTTAGTGAAGTTTCTAAGTGACTAACTAGCAATAACCACTAGACCACTAAAGATAAGGAGGATGAAGATGTGCACTAAGAAACTATTATATAAACCTGAACTCACGAGCGCCTCTTAAGGTTTTGTATGTACACAAGTCATATTCAACCAATACTAATAGAACATAGTACAAAGATTCCAGACTCACCAGTCCTAATTAGAACCTAACCCATCAGTACCTAATTGACAAAGTATGGTACAAAGGTACTTTACTCACATACGTCCAAGTGTTAATAATAATGTTTTACAGAACATTGTTGCAAACCATAATTCATTGCTGCAAGACAGTTTTTTTCCGTGGGCCATAACTTTCAGCCATACAAAACTTACGTAGTTTTGGCACTTCGGAATCTCAGTCTATACACAAAGACAAACACACAAACAACTGGCTGTAGGCCAAATAAATATTTTTCCAAACAAAAATTCAACTAGCAACTGGTATCCCAGAAGTCAAATGTTAAGCCACTGCGCTAAAATCGTGCTTGTTATTTTAAAGCTTGCTGCCGTAAAGTGTGTATGTGAAGAATATTTGAATATTGAAATCGAATTTGTATGTAAGTACACATTCAATGTTTATCTAACACTTTCGGTGTTCAAGCCAGTTTGTCTAGTTCTGGAATTAAAGTTAAAGAAATATGCAGCCGAACTAAAATAATTCAAGAAATGATTGCATATTTAGGTCTCTACTTCTTGCTACTTGTACAACTGGGTAGGCCCAACTTCGAAGAGGAACGAAAGTGGTCGCCCGAAGAACCAACTTAAAATTGCACAGTACCTAAAGACGAAGGTTTAAAATCAGTGTGTGTTACCAGTGAAGACCTATGGCACAGAAACGTGGTCTTTAACTGTTCGCCTTCTAGAGAAGCTCAGAGTCACGCAGCAAACCATGAAGAGTCGAGTTATGCTCGAACTTTCTTTCGCAAAAAAAAATTTGCCGAAGATCTAGCTCCGAAATAGCTTTTAAAGGCCATTGTTCAACAGTGGACGTGTTACGAACAAAATAACCAAAAATCTCTACAAGTTTTTATTTTACCTTTTTTTTTTTGGTACTGGGTGGAAAATCCTCATGGATGTCCTCCGCCCTGGGGCGGGCGGAGGGGTCTGTCAGACTCTTACTGATAAAAACCACCCCGGTGTTCCATCTCACACCTACGTCGGGGGTCGCGGGAACCGGAGATAAGTACTTCCGCAACCCCCGGCTGGTGCCGGCCCGCTGCAGCGGGCCACTTCTCGGGTCAGGGGGGGGGGGTGAGGTGTTAGACTCCCCCCCGGACGTCTTAGAGGGGCGCGCGTGGAACACTACGCGCCGCCACCTCGGGTCCGTTTATATTTTACCTACGTTAGCCTGTAAAGGGGTCATTGTACTCATCATAATGAACACTTTTTACTATGAGACAGTCCAGAAATCGCGAAAAAAAAAAACAGCTGGTCCATGCCTTTTTCTTGTTAAGCGAAATACCTTCATGTATGGAACTATGAATCAGCCGATATATTTTCTGATGAATGTACGTTTTATATTTTTTTTTTACATTATTTTCTGCCACTAGATCGAGTCAATAAGTACGGTGACAGAGTGGGTGACAGGGGTCGCTAACTGCCCGTACAATCCCCATTCCAACGTGACTGCGATCCTTGCAAGCAACGGAGAGTACTACGCTGGTACTCCTACTGACTTCGCCAGCTCCGATACAGCTATTTGCAGGTAAATTCATTGATACTGAATACTAAATTAATTTCGTATATAAAAGCAAAATACCACTCACTGTTTGTACGGAACGCTAATTTCAGGTGTATAACTTCTTGCGAAAGAATTCGTTTGGGGTATACCTGTACCTTTTTAGTTTTTTACGGCAACGCGCCAGCCTATAACCAGGATCTACCATTTGCCAATCCAATGGTCCGGTGATCAGTTTGTCTATTGGAAATGCCCAAATATAGGAAGATGTTTAAGGGACACACATGGCTTATTTGTAAGACATCGCGTGGCGCTTGCAGATAAAATAACACAGTGTCTTAGTGAAGGAGCTCGTCCGGCGATCAAGCCATACCAAACTATCAAAATTTCGCAATTGAATATGACCCTTATTCTATTGTAATAAAATAGAAGGTCTATCAAAGAAATTTGACAGATTGTTATAGCTTGATTTGCTGGCCTCTGTACTGCCACGATACTATTTCAGCCTCAATGCGTTGCTGTGTTCCGATTTGGAGGGTATGAGTGCCATTGTAATTACAGGCACATGAGACATTTCAACCTTGTTTATGGGATGGCAATGCAACTGCAAAGCACAGTATAAATATTAGTACTACCGTACAGTAGCGACACGCCCCGCCTCCCTCTGAAACACGGTTCCTCACCTCTTCCCGCGTCGAACGTGCTCTCGAATCTACTTTTAGTTCAAGCGGCGCGTAGACACGTACACACACGAACGTATTTGTAGTGTGTCTGTTATTTTGGTAGTAGTGTAGGTAATTAAATTGTTTCGTTTGTATGGAGTGTCGTAGGTGTGTGGTTTTTGCAGATGTCTATCTGCAATTGCAGAGGTCCTGCAGTAGGTAGCGGTCATCTCATGTTCCGGCCCGTATGACAAGCAATAGAAGAGCCATTAGAAGGTTGAAGGAACTGTTCTTATCGTAGGGGTAAAAAGAAACTATAGCGAAGTAGAAACTATGACTTACAATCGGTTGCCATGAGAATTTTATAGTAGTGTCAAGTCGTAAACATATTTCTCCAAATAGGTAGCACCGCTCCAATTAGATATCGAAATAAGGGTCAGTAAATTATTAGTTGATATCAACTGTCGTCCTTGTATCAGTGTAGCATACCGTCATTCTAGTATCTGTTTTCGCAATCATAGTAGCGTTGATTAGATTAACTTTACTTTTAACGTTATTATTAGATTTGTACTAAATATAAGATACTACGGAATCGGGGATTATTAATTTTCCTGTTTGTTGGTACAATACCTATTTGACAATTAAGATGCGTAGGTGAGCTATTTGCTATTTCTTTTGATGACACAAACTTTCGATTACCACAGAATTTTAATTTAGGTACCTACGTGCGGACTACGACAGCCTTTAATTACTCCTATAAACCAAGATCTGGCAATGATCAGTTGTTGTAAATGACAGGGAGTGAAGAACAGTGAGTGTAGTGGAAGACAGGGAGGTCTTTCCGCCTCTAAAATACGCGTGCACTAGCTGGTCGAAAACGTATTGGCAGATGCCATGGAAACCTCTCCCTTACTGTCTTCTACAAATATCATATTTTGTCCACAGGAGTCAAGGCGCCGCCAACCATGACTCGGGCATGCTCCGCACAACCCAGTATGACCTAAATTGGCTAAACGAGCCCCAGTTTGTGGGCAGCTTCGAAGATGACCACTTTGTCTACTTCGTGTTCAGGGAGGTGGCTGTGGAGTTTATGAATTGTGGGAAGGTAAGACTATATGTTATCATTTAGAGTTATTTTAAACTTTCAGAACTGGGTAGATAGTTGAAGACTTGACCAACGAACTTCCATCATAGTTACCCGCTTACCGCTTGGCGGGCGTCGAGTGTCATAGCAATTTGAATTCTTGCAGTTTATTGAAGTTAGGACGATTAAAAGATTTCCACAAGTAATGGTACGCAATCGTCAAGAAGATAGTTGAAAATAACCTTTCATGTGAAATGATGATAATATAAACACTATGCTCATTGCTTTGACACTCGAAGGTACTTATGTACGCTTGTTTACATCTACAGGGCCTCGTAATAATATAAGATGTTTACATAACAACGCGCACGTTTGAGCTGTGATAACGCGTCCGGTGCAAACACAAGTCATCTCAGAAGTTGAACGTATCTGTTTGGTCGAAGTCACACAGCTAGGAAGTTCGCTTGGTGTTTCTCTTTGTCTGTCACCATGCATCTGGAACCATGCAGTCTGGCTTGCTAGGTGTTACGTCTGATCTGGCGGTTTATTCTGCAGTCTTTCTCGGTTATGTGAGCTTGAGTTGAGCTGTTATTTGCAGAATATGGGATGCCACATGAAACCTCACCTCAGTCACTTCACTTAAAGTCACTAAGGAAGATTTTTACACAATATCACTGCTGCTTATATATGAGTCCTCCATCTTACTGACACGACGCATTTGTTTACTTGGAGACTTACTAAGCGACAAATTGACCATGCAGCAATACTGAGCGTTACTGAGGGCCATTGCTATAATCCACCACACTATTACCCCGACCACTGTAACTAATAAAAGCCAGAATCAACAGGGGCGACTACCGTGAAATAACTGAGGCTATGAAGTTCGATGAGTCCCGGAGAAACGATTCAACTGTCTTGGAGTCAGATAAAAACATCAAGTAGGAGACAGAGCAAATTTTGACGGTTAGGGCCTATGCAATAAGCGCGCGTTGGTTTTCTTGGAGCGTCTGTGCAGCATAGCGTAGCTTTTTTATACCAAGCAAAGTTACATCTAACTATGTGTCTTTGACTTTAGTAGTAGACGATTTCTTTATCTCATTTCGCTTACCGTATCACAGGCTATTGCGCAGTTGCCATTTTTAGTTACATAACTACTCAAAGTGTCAACACAACCGGGGGATTGGACCCTACATAAGGGACCATTTCCTCTTTCAAAACTAGTAATTTATTGACTAAACGGTACTGTTTCTATATTTATATTCGCTGGGACAGTCCGAAGTCCCTTACCTGAGAAAGTAGGTTAATATGGTACTTATATTAGGAACCCTCCACTGTTAACGAGAAAAGTGTCCTATAATGATAGTATTATCACTCATCTTGTCGCTTGTGTCGGAAAGGACCATCACTATGTGTCGACGATGCCAATTTGCCAATTGTCTTCGTAAGCATTATTTCTCTGATTTATGGCAGTGTTGTTGTTTTAAATCTATCTATAAAACTTGAAAGGTCACTTAAACTCGAAATCTTGATTACTTGATTAATGAAGCTGAATTTGAGTAGGTAGGTAATTTATAGGAGACGTTAGCTAAGAGCAGATTTTGCGAGTAATAACTTTTCTCATCTTTTACATCGCGAGAAAAATTGTAGTAATTACATAAAGCGTAGTACTCGTATAGGTGGTAACCAATTACAGCTTGTTTACTTATGATCGCAACGGGTCAGTTCCCTTATTGAAGCACAGACTTTCTCATACCAACAAACAACAGGTGAATATTTTAATTTTAAACAATACATATTTTGCTATAGAACGAAAGGTAAAAACCATCTCGTAAATACACAAATACATGAAATTTGTTTTTGCTGGATAGTAGTTGCTATGGTATAATATTAAAATTAGTTTGACTTATTTAATTTAATTATTGACTGGTTTGGATCGTTGTTGGCAGGAAGAACTTATGAGCTCATTTATCAAAGTACGTTAGAGGCATTTGCTAAACAAGAGTATCGTGGCGTTGTCCACAACTTGTTCAAGGTGAGTACTGTTGATTTTATAGATATCTTTCAATACAGATAATCTACTCCCGCATCGCCCGCGTCTGCAAGAACGATCCCGGCGGCTACATGGTGATGAAGGAAAGTTGGAGTACTTTCCTGAAGGCTAGGCTGAAGTGTTCAGTGCCTGGAGACGTGCCTTTCCATTATGACGAGGTCCAGAGCGTGGAGTACTTGCCTCAGGAGAAGATACTTGTTGCTACGTTCACTACACCCGCGTAAGCGAAAATATTATTTAATTCTTAAAAATGAGGACTTTCTAGCTGTGTTGCCAGCTTTTACCACAGATTATATCTCATTCACAGAGGAGTAGGTCGGAGAAATGTGATTTATTTTCCGTGAAATGGATATGTGTGTCGTGAATATGTATTTGAAACTATGCGACATGATGGACGGAAATTATGAGATGTCGTGTTAATTTTATAAATTCATTTGATATATTTTTTATTTGTTAGTTTTATTGTTTGTTTATTTATTTGTTATCGTATTGTAAATTTGTATTTTTTATTGTATCTACTGAACTATAACTTGGAGGCTTAGATGCTGTATGTTACGTTCACGAAATAAGTGGTAATGCTGCACCTCCATGCTACCTACTTGTTTCTTGTAATACATTATAAACGTCATGAAAATTCGATCGAATTTTGAATTGTAAATATCTCAATTTGTTCATCAGGTGAGTTGCGGTCAAACGCAAGCTTTAAAAAACAATACTTTAAAAAAAAACAATGGAGTTTGTCCTACAAAATTCAACCAAATTGCTTTATGGTTCTGGTCGTATTTTCAATTCCTAATCAACATCGGACAATAGTTATGGTAATAACAAATAGCGTAGCGTTACATCGTGTTTATTATTGACCACAAAGGGTTAGTTCCCACTTTAAAGTAGTTTTCTCACGACATACAATAGCCATACAATATTTTTTAAATATTTTCACACATCACGGATGCCATCTTATAGTTCCGTGCCTCAAATTCAACGTACTTTTTTCACAGGAATAGCATAGTTGGAAGTGCAGTATGTATCTACAGCATGTCGGATATTCATGCGGCTTTCGAAGGTCCCTACAAAGTTCAGGACAGACCAACGTCTACGTGGGAGCCGCGGTCGCCTTCTAAGCAAGCTAGAGACCATTTTAAGTGTGTTCCTGAGTCCAGGTTAGTAATATCTTGGATTTAAGGGAACTTTTGATGGTTTGAAGAACTTTCCATTTTTACCCGACTGCAAGGAAAGGGTTACCTATGATTTTCGCGCGTGTCTTTGTATGTAATATTCTTTATGACCTCATATGTTCTAGACCACTGAACGGACTTATTTAATTAAGGTATCGATAGATTTGTCTAATTAGTTCAAGTCTTCTTAAATGACGAACACCATACAAATCTAGACCGGGTCAAATCTTCCCAATAATGGGTCCCGAATGTTCATCGCTATTGGCGTGGTTTTTATTTCAATGGTATACATAGTTATTGAACATTACTAAACATAATTACGCAGTCGGGTTTTTATTTTTCTAATTTTTGTTAATAGGTACTGGTTTAAAAATTGTCCTTTTCACTATTCCATTTTTTTATTGAATGCAAGTAATGCTGATGTTGTCGACAATTCTGCCAATGTCAAAAGTAGATAGTTCTTTTCCTTTTACGCTTAATAGTTATACCAATTAAGCGTAAAAGGAAAAGAAAACTGTAGACTACACAAACAAAAACTTTTATTGATACAGTTGGGCAATGGACTCAATGTATATGTAATTTTCACATAAATGTATGAATATCCTAAATATTGCCATTCTTCAATGGGTTGTTTTGATAGACTCACTTAGTCACTCTTTAGGCTCATAATAAAAATATACCTAACTTAAAGGTATGGAAACCCGTGATGGAAACAATGTTAATGAAACAGTACAAAAACAGTACCGTGTTATGCCGTGTATTGAAATTTCAACTTTATTTCCATACCGTTAAGTTATATTTTTATTCGTCGCCTAAAAATACCTTGACATGCCGATGCCGACAATGGGCGCTGGGCATTACCATATTTTAGTCGCTCTATCTAGACAGTAAAAGTTTTAAAGAACAAAACTTGACAAACTAGACTATGTTAGCCAAAGAAAATCTCATTAAATCTTCACAATTTCAATGAAATACCATACCTTTTTCTGCCAAAGCAGCGATGCTGTGTTTCGGTGTAATTACAGGCATATGAGATATTTCTGGGATGCCAACGTATCTGCAAGGCTTCTGGTATTCATCATCTTCCTGCCCTTATTCCACGTTACTTGAGGTCGGCGCAACATGTTTTCCTCTTCTATTCCACCCTGTCCTAGGTCATGCTTTCACTGACTCCCTCTTCATTCATATCATTCTTCACACAATCATTCCATCTTTTCTTTGGCCTTCCTCTCCATCCATCCAAAATAACATTCAAAACTCTTTTGGTCACATGCGTTCCGTCCCTTCTCTTCAGATGCCCTTTGGTATTATAGATGTCTATAGGCAGGTTCTTTGGTTGAGTCGTCGGCAATGAATGCCATTATAAAAAAAAATTGTAAACTCTCCCACAGAATTCACGAAGCTATAGAATACCACCGCTACCACCTAATGTACGAATCAGTACAACCAGTCTCTGGAGAACCCGTCTACAAAGTGACGTCAGAACGCTTCACTCACGTCACCGTTGACGTCACAAACGCTAAGAACATCGAGAAGCAACTCGTTTTGTACGTGGCAACACAAGCTGGCAATGTGCTGAAGTTGGCAGTACTGCCGAAGTTGGACGGCGCGTGTTTGGTGGAGAGGTGGAAACTTAACGGGAAGAATAGCAGCTTTGAGGTGCTGACTATGCAGTTTGTTAAAGATACTGTGAGTATGTTTTTCTTAAAATGTTTCTTTGTTCAGTAAGGTCATATTTATACAAATACTCAAAATATCGTTGCTATTAACTTTTTGATCGCCACAGTCATGTATAGATGACAAACCAAAATGTGCCCAGCACACCACGGTCACGACTACATGACAGACTTCTATAAGTAATTCCTTATAGCGTGTAACTTAGCTTGGCGCCGAGGGCATGTTTTTGCTTTTTTGACATTTGCGTTTATTGAAGACGAGCTTTTGCTTTTGGGTGGTTGGTTATCGCGGATTCAGATTAAGTTGAAGATTGACCGCCACGTCAAAAAACAAAAACGTGACCTCGGCGTCAAGCGACGAATTACTACTCTATGGAAGTACTTACGTTTCTAAACGTAATAAGTACCATAGAGTAGTAATTATTCGTCTGTCATGCCTGTCATGTAGTCGTGACCGTGGCGTGCTGGGCACATTTTGGTTTGTCTTTTATAAATGACTGTGGCAGTCAAAAGGATAAAAAGTACTCAATGTCGTGCCCCGGGGTTCAAGCTATATTTATAAAAAAAAACATGTAAATTGGTTCAACCGTTTCCAATAAGTATGGATAAGGTACATAAACAAAAGCTTTATATTTTAAATACTTTACACGTTCTTACTTACACACACACTTAATTTACTTTTACACTTTGAGGATTTGAATTGCAAGATAGTCCGTCATACCCACTCTGCGTTCCTAAGACAGAAGAGTACAAGTACATTCAAACGTATTCTTCAGAAGGAAAAGTGTAGTGTACTATGCCAAATTATTCCATGGGGACAGCTAAAGCAATACAAACCCTTAATATTTCTTACATTAACAATCCTCCTTCTAGATGTCAGTCTACATCGGCGGTGAAGTCGGTGTGTTCCGTATCTCCGGCGCCCGTTGTTCCCGATACACGAGCCGGTCCGGCTGCGTGCTCGCCGGAGACCCGCATTGTGGGTGGGATGATGCGAGGGAGCAATGCGTTCCGACTGCCGGACGGTTGGGTGATCCGGCGTTTAAACAGGCTACTGGTTCTTGTGCTGCTGTTGATTCACCAGGTACGTACTTAACCACTAATTAACTGACAGGTAGGTAGGTTTTTAGGGTCCTGAACCTCAAAAGAAAAAAACGGAACCTGTTATGTCTCACTTTCTAAGTTTTGGGTGGTTTAATGAAACAATTATATTTCTATTTGCGTGTGTGCGACCGTCCGCTCGCCTCGACTGCTGTCAACGTAATGCCGAGCGGGCGGGTCGCAGGAGCACATATTTATTTAATTATTTTACAGTACATCACAGAACCCTTATAGGATCACTTTGTTGTCCGTCTGTCTATCTGTTCGTCGATCTGTCAAGACCCTTTTATCTCGAGGACGCGTGGAGGTATCGAGTTGAAATTAAAACCATATCGTTACTCAAGTCAGTCCCTTGAAGCTGTAAATATAATATCGAACTTCTAAGCTAACGTGAAAAAAAGATACGGCCGTTTATGCCGTAAAAAGTATATTTTTTATTTATTTGTATAGATTTATAATTAACTGAAATGCACCACCTATAGAGTTGAAAATTGCGTGCAAGACCCTACGGAGAATTTTTCAGCTTAGTTCATTATCATTGAAAACTGTTCGAGTAGGTATATTGGTGCCCTGTCTATGCTAACCATAAAGCGTCTAAAAATACCCATCAGTGATTCCTAGCACTACGGATCTATTTCACCATCTTCCAAACCGTTCCGGCAGATACAAAAACATAACTTTCTTTCTTCTTTCTTTTTCTTTCTTTCTTTCTTTCTTTCATAAAAAATAAATAAATTCTGTTCCATTTTTGAATATATTTGGTGAATAGTGGTTAGATACTGGCCACAAGCCTAATAAAATATTATTTTCTATTGTTTCAGTGGACGGCGGTTGGTCATCGTGGTCGGAATGGGAGCCATGCATGCAGGACGGCACGTCAGTGTCTATGTACGACGACAATAAACCCGACATGTGCATGTGTCGCACGCGACGCTGTGACAACCCTAGAGCGGCTTACGGCGGACAAACTTGTGAAGGTATGCACTATTTGGGTAGAGCGAATTAGTAGAAATCGTCACGTAACGAAATGCGTGTGTGTATGTGTGCGTGTATCGAGCCGCTGCGGCGCACTCGCCTGCTCGTGATATATTATTATTTAAATAAAA
The DNA here is from genome assembly GCA_947361185.1 of Charanyca ferruginea. Lineage (NCBI taxonomy): Eukaryota > Metazoa > Arthropoda > Insecta > Lepidoptera > Noctuidae > Charanyca > Charanyca ferruginea. Next base: position 12,266,853 of record OX376077.1, on the reverse strand, counting down.
CTTGTGGTAACATAACACATACATTCGCCACAAACATAAACACCCTACCCTCCCCCCTCACACACACTCACACCTCAACAACCATTACACACTGACACATAGTAGTTTAATAACCTTTTAGTTTAATTATTTCTTTTCTTTTAATTATTAGTCTGGAACAAATGCACCATGTTTTTGACCTGGGCGTTGGTAGCTGCGCCACAGTTTTAACTTCTGTAGCTATCTATATTGTAGGTCGGGGGACCCCGACCGCACAGTTTTTTTTTAAGACAGTTACACATTACATATTGTTAAGTATGACAGGTAAGGTAAGGTATAAAGTCACCGACATAGTTCTCAGAATATGCAATTTGAAGTGGCAATGGACAGGCCACATCTGGGGATGGGGAAAAAAGGCTCTCGAGTGGCGACCACGAACCGGAAGACGCAGCGTTGGTAGGCCTCCCACCAGATGGACCGACGACATCGTCAAGGTCGCGGGTTACCGGTGGATGCAAGCGACAGGTTACCGCGAGTTGTAGCGTTCGGAGGCCTACGTTCAACAGTGGACGTCTTCCGGCTGATGATGAAGTATGATAGGATGTATTTTAAGGTTAGATAAACGTGTAACCCCCACCAATAATAATAATAATAATATGTAGGAACATTTTCACACACGGCCATCTGACCCCAAACTAGGGAGACCCTGTACTATGGGTGCCAATGTGCGTCAGTTGGTTTGTTCGTTTTGCCAGAAATAAACCAATCTCACAAACTTACAACAACAACTTACAACTAAGTGACACTAACATAGTTTTAAGTTTTATTTAGTAACACAATTGTTATATAGTTACTAGTTGACCTGATAGACGTCGTCCTGTCAATCGATTTTTCAATTTTCTTACCGTACCTATAAACCTGCCCTGGATTTCCACAAATATTTCAAGACCAAAATTAGTCAAATCAGTCCAGCGGTTCTCAAGTTTTAGCGAGTCTAACGAACAGCGATTCAATTTTATTATAAAGATAGATATGTATTTTTAAGTTAAGGTATTTTTCTATGGGTCTTTGTTACCTGAAAATAAATGGTTTCATTATTAACCATTGTCTCTTCCAGGAGCCAGCATATCAGTGACGAACTGCACAGTCCACGGTGGCTGGTCGGGCTGGTCGGGCTGGTCTAAGTGTTCGGCATCCTGTGGCATCGCCATCAAGTCTCGCAGACGCACGTGCTCAGCGCCTGAGCCTAAGTTCGGCGGGAGAGTCTGTGTGGGGCTTGATATTGATGATGTGTATTGCAATTTACCGCCTTGTCCAGGTTAGTTTTGGATTTTAGAATTTTAAAGTCAAAGTCAAAGCATTCATTTCAAATAAAACATTTCCACTTTTTGTCAAGGAGTCGATTAGGTAGTTAGTCAGAAAGTTAAAGCTTGATGCTCGTTCCGAATAGTAGGTAAGTTTGTATGGAGAAAATCGAGCAAGAAACTCAACGGATACTGTTTTGAGTTAAGCTTTTACAAAATTGTGGTAACATTATTTTTGACTCTTCTATTTGTGAAAAAAATGTAAGTGAAGAACAATATAAACCAATTTAAAACCAAAGGTCATGGCCATGTCAATGATTTCAATACGTTAAAAATTATACCCTCCCATCATCGTACTTTCAGGCAAAAAGATACAAAACTAAGAACAGTGAGTCTACGCATTTAGTTAAAAAGTTAACGTTTTTTTGACAAAACAAATGAAATATAACGTGACCGCCATTTGACTCTGTAGTATTCGATTCGGTATTTTTTGTACAATCTTCTAACGTTGTATTAAATTTTCCGAACTGAATGCAAAAAACCGGCCTAAGTTTATAGCAACCCTTACTTACGATTGAAATCATTGGGTCGAAAAGTGACACATGAGTAACGATTTGATCAAAACGTACTTTTTGTAACTTCTTTGGACTTCTTCCTCTTTCTAGACCCAAGCCTCGCAGCAGTAGACGGCGGTTGGTCAGACTGGGGACCCTGGTCTCCTTGCACCGGCGCTGGAGGACCCGGCTGCGGTCCATCGGGAGGCATGAAGGAACGGCGGCGGGAGTGCAACAACCCCTTCCCTAAGAACGGGGGGGCGGAGTGCGAGGGACTCAGCTCAGAGCGACAACCGTGTGACATGACGCCTTGTGAGGTTCGGAAGGCGACTGCTTGGACACCTTGGGTACAGATACCTGGTATGTATGAAACACAGATGTAATATATCTACTCATATTCATATCTTTGCTGTGTTCCGGTTTGAAGGACTGCACATTGACAGGCACATTAAGCCGTATACGCACGTACGAACAAATTTGTTGCGTTACATGATACGCAACAATTTGGTACGCACGTGTGTACCAGTAACGAACATCGAACACTGTTCGTCAACCATGCTTGCGGCGATCCTATTAGTGTCTTCTGAATGGACGGTGTTCGAAGAGCATTAAAATGTTACGAAATAAAACGGTTTGTATAGAACTTGGCGGGGTACAGGCGGGGCGGCAGAGGGGTATGGGGGCCATGGCAATTAAGATAAAGTTCACGACTGTTGTGCGCGAACTCGATTCGAACTATGTTCGCGTTCGCGTTCGGATATGCTGTCCATACGTACGAACCAAATGTTTAAGTTTGATGTTTGTGTTCGCTATGTTTGTACGTGTGGAATGTTACTGGATGAAAACGCGTCTGCAGGCTCCTAGTTATGAATTGAGGGTAGAGGTCAGGAGCTCAATCTCTGTATGAAAGTGTCCGTTAAAATGTGCCACATAAGGGTGGCGCTACAATCGCGACCCGGTAAAAATGTTCTATCTCGGCTACATTGATATCTTTCCTTTTGCCTACGCTAGCGCTATTTTGATGGGCTTCGGAACTCTTACCTTGCTGCATAATGCTGGACACATTTCCAACTTTCTTCCTCATACAAAATAGTGTTCCTTAGCTCTACTCTTCATACTTCTGGAGTTACAGATGTCTGATAGGTGGCGGTGACCACCAGCAAACATTTGTATAAAAAAAACATATAATTATTATGTATATTTAGTAATAATTTAGTGCTAGTGCAAGCTTTTTTTGTGTAGAATTTGTAAAAAACATGTTTGACAATGAGAATAATTTCTTTGTCAACCATGCCTTTAAAAAAAATTATCGGAAATGAACTTAATTCTAAACAGTCAAACAAATGTAATCTATATGCTTGTCAAAGTATTACTTCAATTAGGAACTAACCACAAAACATTTTTGTATTGTTTAGGAAATGGATCAGACGGAAGCTACACAGAAAAGAGATTTAAGTTCCAATGCAGAGCACCATCGCCTGAGCAACTAAAAGTACGTACACATAAGTAAACAGTTTTAAACACATTTATCATCTTGACCTTCTTACATCTATCTCGGGCTCGGCTTCCAGTCTAACCGGATGCAGCTGAATTCCAGTGTTTTACATGAAGCGACTGCACTGACCTCCACAACCCAGTTACTGGGGAACATGTTACTAACAGTGTTATGGCCAAATACTTAAACGCTTATCATTTTTAAGATGCCTTTAAGTCCCGTGCCGTCTCTTTCACATTATGTCAAAGTGAATGTAACAGTACGAGACTTAACGGCATCTTAAAATTGAGTAGCTTTTGGGTATTTGGCCATTAAACACATAAATCCAAAAAATATCTATGTATAATATATCTATGACGACACGGTAGGCGCAGTGGTTGAGCGATCGACTGCTGTGCTGCGTGTCGCAGGTTCAATTCCTGCAACAAATATTTGTATACAGATAGGTGTTCCTGGTCTGGCTGTTTGTATATGTGAGTTTATAATTATGTTTGTAAACGCACTCACAACACGGGAGAAAACCCCTAGTGTGTGCGTTAAACGTTCATCATCATCATCATCAGCCAAAAGAGGTCCACTGTTGAACATAGGCCTCCCCCGTAGAACGTTACAACTAGCGTCAACCTGTCGCTTGCATCCACCGGTTACCCGCGACCTTGACGATGTCGTCGGTCCATCTGGTGGGAGGCCTACCAACGCTGCGTCTTCCGGTTCGTGGTCGCCACTCGAGAGCCTTTCTTCCCCATCCCCAGATGGGGCCTGCCCATTGCCACTTCAAATTGCATATTCTGAGAGCTATGTCGGTGACCTTAGTTTTTAGGCGAATTTGGGTTATACATTGCCCATTAAAAATAAAAATACGAGTGTGCTTTAGACCACACGACTGAAGTAAAACGTATATATGTATCCGTTTGCAACTGACTATGAGAGTAAGAGAGAAAGAAAATGTGTGCTCGCACCTCTCTCTTGTCCCTACAGTAATATAGGAAACGTAACTCTCTCTTTCTATCTTCACTAACTTATATCGCCCGATCACAGTTTCCTAACGCTCTCGTCACGCATTCACCAGCTTACTCCATAAGTCAAGCGTGCATAAAGAAGTTTTACTTCAAAAAACCTACTTAACATGTCTTATTTTCTCCCTAGCTGTCTCTAGTACGTGAAGACGAACGCTACTGCACAGCCCGGGGTCGGTGCACTACGGAACGTTCCACAGAAGATGACCCCGGCTGGGAGACGTGGGGTCCCTGGCAGCCTTGCTCCGCGCCCTGCGGGGGAGGACACCAGAAAAGGCGCAGGAAGTGTACCCGACACACTTGTCACGGCCCTGCAGACATGCTGAGAGCTTGTAACACGCAGGCTTGTACTGGTACGTAATACCTATATTAAATACATACGTAGTTTATTTATCTATCTATACTAATATTATAAAGCTGAAGAGTTTGTTTGTTTGTTTGGTTGAACGCGCTAATCTCAGGATCTACTGGTTCGAATTGAAAAAATCTTTTTGTGTTGGGTCGGGTTGCTAGTATTAAATACATACGTAGTTACTTTATCTATACTAATATTATAAAGAGGAAAGATTTGAATCTTTGTATGTAACGTGTAAACTCAAAAACTACTGGTCCGATTTCCAAAATTCTTTCACCAATCTATAGCTACTTTATCGCTGAGTAACATATGCTATATTGTATTATTAAAAAAAATGGGAGTCCTTGAGAAAATTCACGCGGACGAAGTCGCGGGGAAAGTGCTTTTTTGTTGTGTAACAAAACGTATAGAGGCATTCTCTATCAGTCAACAAAGAGTGGAGAAAAAAAAAAATTCGTCAGTTATTTTTAAATGAAGTTATTTACTAATTAGCTGGCCCAGCAGATGTTGTCCTGCACTTAAAATCAAATAGTCCTTCAACTCGAATGCAGCGCCACCTACCGGGTCCAATTGTGAATCTAAACTATTCTCGAATCCACTGGAACACACAAATAAAAAATCATCAAAGTCGGTCCAGCCGCTTAGGAGCAGTTCACTTTCATTCACACGCACAGAAGATTTGATATATAAAGGCATTAAGATAAATACACAAATAGCGACCGGCCGCAGCATTGTAGGGGTGCAATATTATTTTTTCGAATTTCCTAGATTTTATTTTTTACAAACCTTGTCCTGGCAATACCGAATACCACAAAAAAAATATTCAATTTATTTCGGAAGTTATGCGTGTACAGACATTTCGGCGACTTTGTTTTATACTACAAGTATGTAAAGATAAGGATCTGTTAAGGAAGCAGAAAAAATGTACAGCGTCCAGCACATCAAGCTACCCCAAACTGTCAAATTTCTTTGCTAGTTTTCAACTTTATTACAAAACAATAAGGTTATTTATTTATTTATACTTCATGCACAAAGGTACAAAGGTGGACCTAATGCCTTAGGCATTCTCTACCAATCAACCAAGGGTGGTGAAGAGAAAAAATTATAAACTACACATACATAATTATATTCAAGGTTCATGGTCCATTGGGAAAATTTAACAGTTTGGTATAGCTATACCCTGTTCACAATAAGATTAGACATTTACAAAATCCTTTTATACAGTCCGTTCAACCGATTTTGACTGATTGCGTTGGTAGCATGACAAATGGCAACTGCAGTAAACAGTTGTTATTGTAACCACTTTTTTGCCTCTAATTTCATCCTTAAGCCTACGGAATAGAAGTCAACATAACGGTTAAAATATCATTTATTTCTCAAAGATTTACATTGGTAATCACTTAGTGAGAAACAAAGTTTAAATAACAGATAGTTATAGTCCAGAGCGCACGTCGTACAGTTATTAGTTGCTAGTACATAATTACATATTTTAACAAAACTGATGAGTGGGTACATCGCAATAAATTACTCGAAGCGCGCTCGTCGTTGTACACATCAACATCGGTTGAAGGGACTGTAAAAAAGGTTTGTGTTTATGTCTAATCTTATTGTGAACAGGGTATAGATGTGCTGGCGTCTGTACAAATACAAACTTCTTGGGTCTGATCGGTCTGATTCGATTACTCAATCTTTTATTTTGCGTTAACTCTGTAATTTTTGTTTGTATAGGTGAATGGTCATGTTGGAGCGACTGGAGCGAGTGTAGCGGCGACTGCGGAGACTCCCGGGCTCCTTCGGGCGCGGCCGGGCATCGCACGCGCACGCGGCTTTGTCTGTCGCCCGAGGGATGCGCAGACGCAGGCGCCGCGCTAGAGAGGCGCGTCTGTGTCAATAACTGTGCAGGTATTTAACAGAATGTAGTACCTAGTATCTTTCAGTACTTAGTGACGTTTTCGGAAGAGGAGCTGGTTGCTACGACGTTTCCATAAGCTACAAAACTTCCCCTATGAGCTCAATATTGTCTAATTTGCAGAAACAATAGTTAAACAATGGCCAACGCCACCAGGAGGTGGCGCGGGCGTTCACATTGGAGCGAAATCGTAAAATGTACCTTTATCATGTTAACCAAAATGTTAATGATCTAACTAAAGGTGGCAAATGAAAGCCAAGAGTGACTATAAACTTATAATCTGATTCTAAAAGGACAGTATAATGTTGGGTTTAAACTTTAGTACAACAATAATTATGCGCGCGCGTCGTCGACCGTATTCGGTGCTGGACATTAATACCACAAATACCTACTTTGAAATTGAAAAACATGAAATGAGATGAAAGTAACACGTTTTCTTGGCTTTGGGTCCACATACGTGTCGTAGGGCCGACAAACCTTTCAAACCTCATCTGTATTCGTCAAACATAATATTCCATAACAAAATGTTAGAGACTAGTGTGGACTATGTATAATATTGTTATAAAGACTGTTACTATTGAATAATTACTTACACATGTAATTATTAAATAGTAATAGTTATTATGTTATTTTGTGTATGCTACGTTTTGGTGTTATAGTGGTGTAATGATTTAATAATGTTGTTATTTTAATTGTTGTTATTGTAAGTATTTGTATAGTTTTATTAGTCTAAAGTCTTAACTGTCGCATTAGGGACACCCCTGTAATGATAGTATAAGCTGTTATAAATAAATAAATAAATAATATAAATAAACAGACGCTATAGATAGGAGAGGGTTCGCAGAACTGCATGTATGTTGTTGCTGTCATTGGTATCACTCAATAAAGCAAAAACAGGAGTCCGTGGTTAAGTAAAAGCCGTACAGATCGATCGGTCAAAGGTTAAGCTACGCTTACCGCGGTTGGTATGTGGATGGGTGACCATCCATTACATACCGAGTTCCCTCCGTGCCTCGGAAAGCACGTTAAGCCGTTGGTCTATGCTGTCAGTTGTAGATCTTTTGCAGTCGTTAAGAGTAGTCAGAAGCCAGAATGTATGACAACTAGTGTGGGTAACACAATAGTGTTACCCGGTGTCTGGGTTGTGGAGGTCCGATAGACAGTCGCTCCATGTAAAACACTGGTATTCAGCTGCCTCCGGTTAAACTCAAACCAGACCCCAACATAGTTGGGAAAAGGCTAGGCAGATGATGACTTAGTGACGTTTCCACCGGTAGATTTTGCTAAACACATTGAAGCAATATCATTCTCTGTTTATGGTGACAATATGGTACATTTTACCAATATTGTTTCAGACTCTGAAGCAGGTTGGGGCGAGTGGGGTGAGTGGAGCCCCTGTACAAGCGGGGAGCGAGTGAGGAAGCGCGCGTGTCTAGCGGGAGCGTGTGTGGGGGCACAGCTGCAAGTCGCAAGGTGTGCTGATGATGACCAGGATATGGATAATGGTTTGTAATTTTTGAGTTAAATTAACGGCAAAATTAAATTGTCACAGTATCTTGAGGCTTCTGCCACACCTACGACACACCATATAAACGGAACGATATCATTACCTACACTACTACCAAAATAACAGACTACACGTACGTGTGTGTGCGTGTCAACGTGCCGCTTGAACTAAATGCAATTTCAAGATGTAACGTTCGGCGCAGGAAGAGATGAGGAACAGTGTTTCGGAGAGAGGCGGGGCGTTTCGCTACTGTACGGTAGTACTAATATTTATACTGTGCTTCTGTGCTTTGTTGCGTGTCCCGAACGCAACCAATATTTTTTTAGACCAGCGATACCTTGTTTAATAATAATAATAACAACTTTATTATCAGGCAACTGTGGCTCATAGATAAAATACACTAAATAATCTTAAACAATAACAAACTTATACCTACATATTAAAACCTTATCAACTATAATTTAAGTATATCCTATGTCACACGTAAAGTTAACGTCGTGTGTCGTGCAGTGTCAGTAGGGTACGTTCTAAGGGCAAATAAATTGGGTAGTGTAAGTGTAAATACGGTGGTGTAAGTGTAAACTAATTTACAGCACGGGGCACGTAGTTCACAATGTGGTGTCAGTCAACCAAAAACACTTTTATCAAATCAATCATCATGTTATCAGTGTTTAGCTAGCTACTTTGCTGCCCGCTGATAAATTACGTATGTAGTAGCACTCTGATCTGCTATCAAATATCATTTTTTGAAGAGTGATAAGATTAATGGTTGATAGTTTTGGAAAACCATGACACGAACTGTTACCATTACATCAGTAGTAGATTTACTAGATGAAATAATTCCAGTCCATTATGGAAAAGAAAGAAAAAAAAGAAAAATCGCTTATTGACACAGACCATGTGCACACAAAAACAATACTAAAAAGGTGAAAAAAAAAACAGAAATAAATAAAAAACATTATTGTTCACGGCTGCGCCAAACAGGCCTAGTTCAGCATAAAATGCCAGACCACTTGTGTCTGACGCTGGTTTTCAACTGGACCTTTGGGTGGACGTATTGGTCCTACTGCAAGGCCAAGGCCTATTATACAAAGAAAGCACGACCATTAATCACTACGCTTGCTCAAAACAGATTGGCGATTTCTGATTTATAATTAACTAGCTTTTGCCCGCGATTTCGTCCACGTGAATGTCGGTTATAGTGGATGCACACGAAGTCGCTGAATAATAAGTAGCCTATGACCTTCCCTAGGGTTCAAGTCATTGATATACCAAATTTCATCAAAATCGGTTCTGCCGTTTCATCGTGAAGCGTAACAGACAGAGTTACTTTCGCATTTATAATATTAGTATGGAAGTATAGATTTGGAAGTATGGATTAAGTATTTATAAGTCGAGGTTTCCTCACGAGGTTTGCTTAGACCAATGTTAGTCTGTCCAAGATAACTAAATATAGAAAGAACTTATGGATTGAAGAAGTCTCATTGGCCCACTACCCAATGGGCCAACACATCACTCAATATATCAGGTCAAATTTTACGAATTATTATTTTAAGAAAATATTCACATTTTCTCGTACATTTTGTAACAAAATCTTGTTTTCCAACAGAATTGTACGCGATGCCAGCTTACAGCCAGAACGTTGAGATGGCGTCTTTCGTTACTATGTCGTCCAATGAGACCCTCAGCTTAGGCAGCATCATAGGCTGTGTGGTCGCTGCCTTCGTCACTGGTAAGTTTTCATTTTACTACTTAGTTTGACTCGTTGAAAATAGATGGCGCTAGTTAGCGTGTCGCAAAGGTGAATGCTATTTGTTCTTCGCTATGAAATTAGATGGCGCCAGTTGGCGTGTTACGATGATTAATGTTATTTTTGCATTTTAATTGTTTTAATTTTAGATTTTTTGTAGTTTTCAATTATGAACTAAACGAATAATATAAAAGGCAATATTTTTAGTGTATTTTTAATAATAAATGTAGTGGAATTTTAAAAGATATAGCAAAAATGTCTACATCGCGCAAGTAAAGTTTTGTTTGAAGTTAATACAGTGGTAGAATTTCGTTCATTAAGCTTGTGTCTATTGAAAGGAGAGACGGTTAGCACTCCCCTTGACAAGGATGGAACACAAAAATGGTTAAGGCACAACTTGACCACATTTTTTTTGCAATTCTTCTTTTTATTTATTTTGAAATATTTGTTGATTCTACTTGAGCTTAGTTGTCGAAGTTGCCGAAACGAGCCAACTCACGAATTCAAGAAATTACTTCAACGTTATTCAGCACCTACCGCAGTAGGTACGCTAAATTTTAATGTAATATTTACTTACAAAAAATATTTAGCAAAACAGGTCAACATAATCCAGAACTTAGAGAATAGATTTAAAATAAATAATAAATAAACGTTAATATGTGGAAGCTTGTACTTAACAATATTGTATTATCCATGTATGCTACGTAGTTGTATTCTTGTAAAATTAGTCTGTAAGCTTCTTTTTAAATAAAATAAATAAGTATCCAAAATCACTAAATTACTTACTTCGAAAATTGGAAGAAATTGAACTAAACTGAATTGGCATCACATCATTTTTCAAAGATTTTTTTTTTACTTTTTTTAATAAGATCAAGGAATTTTTAAGTAAGTGTTTATGTCAATAAAAATATTAGATATGTTGCATTTATTGATTAGCTAGCATTTTGCCCGCGGGCTTGGCCGCGTGATATTGTTACGGATCCTAATTTTTTCAACCGACTTCAAAAAAGGAGGAGGTTATCAATCCGTCTGTGTTTTTTTTTTTTTTTATGTGTTTGTTACCTGATTTCTTGGGACTGGGTGAACCGATTTTGATGATTCTTTTTTTATTTGAAAGCTAGTGCTTCCCGTGTGGTCCCATTTTATTTTGGTCCAGCTCTGACAGTGGCATCCATGAGAAAACCGTATAAGTCTTAAATTTGCATTAAGTATGTGCGCGATTTGTTACGCGATTTCTCCGGCAAACGTAAACCGATTTTGAAAATTCTTTTTTGTATGGATAGGGTATGCTTCAGGGGTGGTCCCATATAAATTTTATCGAAATTGATTCAGCACTTTTTGAAAAATCCACAAATACCCAAAAATTTTACATAGACGATGTTTTAGTTTCATCAATCTTTGTAGTAGTTAACTTTCAATCTCTTCTTAATAGATTTGGATGAGAAGGAGGTACTAAAAAGCGGAAAATAAAAAGCTTTTCACAAAAAAGACGACCGCCTTCAAAAAGTGAAAAATAACTTTAGCACTGAACACACATTAACTTTAGTTTCGGAAGTCGGTGGCAACACAAAACAACAAACAGAACAAAGCCACTGAATTTCGAAACTAAAGTCAATGGGTGTTCTGTGCTTAAGTTATTTTTCACTTTTTGAAGGCGGTTGTCTTTTTTTGATAATAAAATATAGCCTATAGCACACAGGGATAAAGTAGCTTTCTATTGGTGAAAGAATTTTTGAAATCGATTATGTAGTTCCGGAGGTTCCCCCTATATACAAACGAAAAAATTTTAATTCTTTAGTATAGATAATAATTTTGTTATCAGGTTGTTTGGTCTGCTTGGCGGGAGTCATATTCTGCCAGCGGCGCGGGACCCGTTTGCCTTGGAACAAACAGAACCGGGTACCTTCAAGCCCACATTACATCACGGCTAAGCAGAATAGCTACGTAACAGTACCACTGAAAGAAGTTGTAAGTGTCTACTTTCTATTATAACCGGGCATCGAAAAATCGGATGTATACAATAACACTCCATACAATGTTTCATAATTTTCATGTGTTGGCTTAGTATGGAATAGACTGTATTGAACAAATTCTGCTATTCTGACAATAAAATTATTGAAATATGATTACATTTTAATACTAGGGTTAGATACACATTTGTTCATTTATTTATTTTGGTAGCTTTCATAATTTAGTAGGTACGATAAAGATGTGGGTTTTCTCGTATAGTTTAGAAAGCGTGGTTTTTATATATGATACGGTAGAAAAGAACAATTTATCTAAAAGTAAATATGTATTTGATGTGTTATGCAATCCCGTAAACCTAAAATAGTTTACCTCAAATCAATTATTTCTAGAAGTCCTATTCATTGTTTGCTAGCGAAAAACGAACTTTAGGTAGATATATTAGCGACACGCCCTCGCACGAGTACCTAGGTATTATCGTCATATTTCAATAAATGACAATGCCAGATCCTGCCCCACCCATGTACAGAAAAAGTAACCCATGTACAGAAAAGTAAATTAATGAAAATAATTGTAATGCATATAAAACCTTTCTATAGTAAATTGTTTTTCTTTAGAACTTGCGGATTACGAAATATCTACCCACAAAATACAAACTCATTTTACCTAAAATATAATCTAACCTATAATCAATGTCATTATTGTTTTTAGATTTAAACGGAAACCGCAAGTTCTACAGTCACTAAGACTAATGTTTAGTTATCAGCAATAAATAAACAGTAAGATGCTACATATTGCACATGACTTTTATTGAGTGGGGCAAAGTTCTATAGAGTTCCTGGCATTGTCCCTTTACACAAAACCTTAACAAATTATACAGTTAAACATTAATACTAACGAAATTCTCCACAGCCCCGCAAAGCAAAACGCCAGCCCTCATTTACAGGCATAGGAGGCACCAGCGGGATCCTTTTATCAAAAAGCAATAATATTGTCAACGCGAACAATCACAACACTGCGGCCACTACCCCGAAACTATACCCGAAAGCGATCGCGAACGAATACGACTCGCTCGGGACGCTGCGAAGACATTCCAACCAACCAAATAATAAGAACAATTTGGATATCGAAGATGACAAATTTTACTGAAGGTCTTTTCAGTTCCAGAAGGCTGATGATTAAAGACATGCATTATTGTAATGTCAATTTTACAACGTGAATAGAGAGTTGATTTTTAAATGACGGAAACTTTAACGGTTATACAACTGAAAACAGTGAAATAGAAAACTGAACTTTTTGCAACGGAAATTAAGTTTCTATTGTTAATTAGCTGTTCGTGAAGTGGTGTCTAAGTGCGATTATAAAACTGTGATAGTAGTAGAAATAACTTTGTGTGTGTGGTGGTTATTTTAAAAATTCTTTTTGCCACAGTTACTGAATGTCAGAGTAGATACCAATACCCCGTTTCTCGAATAAAAAATAATGCGTCTATTGCCAAGCGCTCGTAGTCTGTTTTGATTGGTTGACTGAATGATGTACACCCAATCACAGCAGTTTACGCGCATTTGCTTCACATTAATTTTCCGTTCGAGAGATCGGAGACGTTTGCATATCAGCGTGACGTATGCACAAAATAATTGTTATTTTGGGCTGTGTGGCCTTGCCTTTAACAAGTGACCAAGTGTACATTGTACATTAATATATTTTGCATATACTTATTTTATTAGTTCCTTGCAGTCCGTCTATGGATTTTTAAAAAAATAAATGTTAAAAGGGCTTTTGCGATTGGTTTTAAAGTTATTTCTGTACAGCAATGCTATTATGTAAGAACTCAGTTCAGTGCTCACTTTTGATTCCGGTGTGAAACCTGTATTAGGTATTCTGTAACTCGAAGAAAACTACGTTAGTTTACACCATGCCCGGTTTCTGAAACTCCAGATATATTCGGATTAGCCATTAATTAAATAGAATAAAGGTGAAACGATCTATTTTTTATTACGTAACTGTTTACCAAATAATTTTCACTTCAGGTGAGTTACGACGTGTAATTGTAAATGGGATAGGATTTGAATTCACGGGTGATTTCTTACAAAATTGCACTGCTGTCAAATGTGTTTTGTATCCCTCCAAATTATTCTGTAATTATTATTATTACTTTACTTTTGAATTTAATATAAATGACGGATACCCCACAGCCTAATTGCGTCACTTATGACTAATGTCAATGCTATTGATTTTGACAAATGAATTCATTGCGTTATTTATGTTGTCGAACAGACGAACGTTTCAAACATATGAAGCAATGGATACTTGGTATAAAAATCCTTCGGATTAGGGATAGCAAGTGTGTTAAGTAATTACCCAACAGGTACCTATGTTATATGCGATTATAACTTTCATTATCCTAATAAACCTTTGTGATTGTATTATTATGTTGCAAGAAAAAGTATATTTGTGTAATGAAATATTGCTAGGTATATGAATGTTTGATCTATAATTTTCATTCCATATAAAATGAATTTCAAAATGTTGCCAGATTTATTTTAATGAGTTTCAATTTTTTATTTTTATGTTATGTATTTTTATAAGCTATGAATGACATGAATGTGAATACATACCTATTTTATAGGTACGTTGTTTGGTATTAAATGTTCAGTTAAAGTTGTAAATTTTATGAGCTAGTAACTTTTATATGTGTATTTTCTAAACACGCCATTTTTACGATCTACAGAGTTTAGTTCCATAGTTGTCGTGGTTTAAAAATATTAGATCAGATATAGAATTTTATGTAGGTAGATTTTTTTAAATGATTCATCAATTTAAACCTTTTTGGGGTTTCTGAAAGCCTAATCTGTCGTCAAATCTCATGTAAGCTTCTATGATTGGTTGGCGTAAATGTTATCAAGCAATCAAATTGCTTGACACGAGATGTGATTACAGGTTATATTCTATAGGCTTTTGATTTGTGGGCGAGTTTTTATTAGTTGGTTTAAGTATTGTGATTAAAGGTTAGGCCGTAGGTAACGAATCCAGTGCCATTCTACTAAAAAATGTAAAAATAATCTTATCCCAGTGTATTAGTTTTAATTAAAAGGAGTTTGTACGACAAAACAAAGTATGTGCCATGTAAATAAGTAGTTCGTAGATTTTATATTATTGTAAATAAAAATGTAGTTATTAAAATTAAGAAATATTTTTAATATTAAGCAGTACAAATAGCGGTGCCTTCACATACAATAAAAATATATAATAAAAAAAAGATTATACAGATAATACAACATATTTACACTATATGTACTGAAATAGACGATTATTTACATATGATTATTATATTTTATGTAGAAAAAATGTACAGGGGCCAGCAAATCAAGCAACAACAATCTGTCAAATTTCTTTGATAGATTTTAATCTTTATTACAAAACAATAAGGTTCATATTCAATTAGGAAAATTGGAGTTTGGTATGGATTGATGTGCTGGCTGTACGTAAATATTACTTGTTGAATAAATTTCAACATTTTCAGCGGCTCATGTTGAGTCATGTAGAAAAGTGTGGTTTATACTTATTTGTATGCGAATTTTATACTTTTTTATTTTTGACTTTGTGAGTGACAAATAGGTGTTGAGGCTCGGTTACAATTTAGTGTTAGATATGGAGTGTATTGATGACTTATAAAGTTGTAAACCAGGCTTTAGTTATGTTTACTTCTACTTATTAAAAAAAAATAAGTATTTCTCATTTTTTTTTAGATACCGAGTAAATACTAAAGTAGTGCAGCCCAGATATATTTATCTGAACCATTTGAAAAACACTCATTTTTGTAATTTCGTTTATACTTTTATTATAACAACAATTCAGTTGGTATATCATAAAAACATATCAATGGTGTTAAAAATGTTTATAACTCCTGCAGTGCTATTTTATAAAAATCTCCTTCAAGGAATTAACCGAGGTGACAACTCTCTTCAAGCTCACCGCCACTTCACCCCCGCCTAAATTCTCATCAAAAGAGATTTTACAAAATAGCCCGGATGTACCTAGCTATGTCTCTATAAAGAACAATGCCAAAATATTTCCAAGTAGTTGAGCTGTCAAACTATTACGCCGCAACGCCCCTACGTCTAAACGGCGAACTTGAGACATCGCGTCACATAACATTAGCTATAGATAAGTGTGGCATGATTGATGGCTTCTGAAGGTCAACCGAGATTGATGGAACTGTAATATTTTATGACGTAGTACAGGGATGGCAAACATTTTGGACACTGCGTAATAAAAAAAACCAAATGTTTCACAGAAATTTTTCGCATACAAATTTTTTATTGTGCGCGATTTTTAACATAATTAGGTATTCGCCATAGATCCATCCTATTAAAAACAAAAAACCGATGGTAGTACTTCCGGGCTTAGGTACAATTTTGCCGTTGCGTGCCACCCTTACCACATGTGCCATAGGTTCTTTATCTCTGATACAGTACCTATATTGTTTGATGGTAGACACTAGACGCCCTTGGTTATTGTCTTGTATTGATTCATGAAACAAAACTGTCTTAAAGGAGTCGAGATGAAGATTAAATGGTCAAGTGAAAGGAGTTGCGTCGCTATTATGGTTTTAATGTTATCTATAGAATAGAAGAAGTTTACCACTTTTCAAAGGTAGCGGCCGCCATCTTGATTTTACGGTTATGTACCTAATGTAAGAATTTTTAGACAATTTCAACCGAAATTTTACTGTAGATAATTTTTTTGAGCCCCAAAATTGTCACGTTTATTAAAATTGAAAAGTAATACAACCTCTCCTTAATCAATTTATGTTTTCAAATTAAAAACATCAACAAAAAACAGCTAATAATTCCCTCTAAATTAAACTATATTCATTAAAACAACTTATTAAGTTATAAACACCTTATAGTCGTCCCAATAGCGCCAAATTGTGCCCTAAATTGGTACTAGTTTCCCATTAACACCATAGAATGTGGGTTGATGCGAATACAATGAGTTTCACTTAGACGTTCGGATAAACGATGTAATTTTCGGTCGGACCACCCGCACTGTAGGTATTAGGCGTTTATTTGACACTGCTTGATGTAGGAATGGCGCAAATTATTGATCAACTTTTTACCGTTTTTTAAGACCGATGCTTGGATGTTTCTCAGCCAATTATTTAGACGTACTGATATAATAATAATAATAATAATAACTTTATTATCAGGCAACTGTGGCCCATAGATAAAATACACAAAATAATCTTAAACAATAACAAACTAATACATGTTAAAACCTTATCAACTATAATTAAATATATCCTATTTCACACGTAAAGAGATAGAGAGATATGATACATTGTCGTCTCTAAGTGTCAGATAAATTCATTTAAAATTGGTTTAATAATTTTTAGATAAGTGCACAAATAACCTAAGAACTTATAATATACAGATTGAATAGTATAAAACCTCCTTTTTGCAGTTTGTTGAAATGGAAAGTCTTTCAATGCCAACTTCTCTTTAAATTATAAGGCAGCCATGGACTTAATATAGTCTGTATTATTAAGTCCATGAAGGCAGCAAACTGAATTTTGAAATTGACATTAATCTTAAAGACAATTCTTGCGTTTTTCGGATATGATTTCGGAGATGAATAATTTCATAATATTTGCATGAGACATTGACTGAATACAAATATTTTGAAAAAGCAGCACTATTTATCATAACTTATCTACAAATGAATTCATTTCGACTACTTACTGATTTAACTTGAAGGAACATTGACTTTTCTTCACCTTTACAAGGTCAAGCATTAGCTATCTTTGATTCTAGACAATTAAGCAGTAGGGTCGTTAGTATTTTAATCTAGTTCTATCAGAAACTAATGAAGATTATATACTGAAATTGCAAGACAAGGGTTCGGTCGTAGAATTTAAATGTCTATTCTAATTGTCATGCTGAGTCAATACCTAGTTGCCAGCCAACCCTTTGGTTTGAGTCTATCATTTTCATATTGATGAGTAAAATGACCTTCAGGTTTTGGATGAAAAAATACGTACCTACTTGGTTAAAAAGGTAAAAGTATCGAGACAAAAACTTTTAGCATGTATTTATACTCCATTCACAATAAGATTAGACATATACACAAAGCTTTTTTACAGTCCGTTCAAGCAATTTTGACTTATATTGCGTTGGTGGCATGACAAATGGCAGCTGCAGTAAACGGTTGTTATTGTAACCACTTTTTTTTTGCCTTTAATGTCATCCTTAAGCCTACGGAATAGAAGTCAAAATCGGTTGAAGGGATTGTAAAAAAGGTTTGTATATATCTGATCTTATTGTAAATGGAGTATAAGTTAATGATTCTGAAGCCCGCCATACTATTCCTAAAACACCGCAATTCCACGGTGGTGACTACCAGTAAAGCGTCGAAGCAATGAAGCTCGACGAGTCGCGGAGAAACGATCCAAGTGATGTATCGGTATAAAAAAAAATTGCCGTTCCATACATTTTTCCGTGTAGGTGTTGTAGCTTTGCGTAGAACAGCTGATTTCAAGAATTTCTGAGAATCATGAACTGTAGCCATGGCACCCTTTATAAGTAAGTCTCGTTATTGCTTTTGTTTATTGCAAGTTGACACAAGTAAAACGCAAGCAACTAGGTTGTCATCATCATCATCATCATCATCATATCAACCCATACCCACTGCTGGGCATAGGTCGCCACCAAGGGGGATGCATGTTGGCGATCGTAGTAGGTGTTATGATACTGAGAAGGATGCTGCTGCCTATCCTCTGGTCAGTATCCCCCTGTCGCCTTCTACGACACCCACGGGTAGAAATGGGGTGGTGCTATTTGCGGCCGGCACCACACGGATTAAACTAGATACAGTAGGAATATTATGTGCGCCCCGTTCTTCAATAACTCTATGCCTCCCTTGCTAGGTTATAATCTTGTAATTGGTTCGTAAATCTCTAAATCATTTCCTGCTGATCGTTTTAGTGAAATTCATTGTTATGATTTTATTTCAGTTTCTCGTACTGTCATCATCATAATTATTATATTAAGAGGCTTATTTTTATCTCAATAACTCACCGATTCGTGTCTAAATCTAAGAGATTGTAATACCTTGATACCTTAGTTATTTCTATTCCTAAATGTTTAACTATGTAAAATGTTTATTTAAGACGCTGTACATTGTTATTATGCTAATTATTTCAAATAACAATAAAGACTGTCGGATATTGATAAAATGTTTCATTTATTACTTTATTTACCTTTATGACGTCATCTGGCTTTCTGAAGAATAAGAACACAGTCTCTTAAATGTTTTCTTTTTGTAATAGCTTATTTTGTTCCTCACTGCTGAGCAAAGGCCTCCACTTTCTATTTCCTAACTTCTCGTATTTGTAAGTAACCCAAATATTTATTTTTCCATATTTTATTCTGGCAAATGGATTTGTGACTGCAGTATTTTGTATATTCGGTACCTCCCCATTTGTATGGAACCTCTAAAATGTTACCCATAGATGAATACCAATATTATATAGGAATAAAATATTCGAAATGTAGGAATAAAATAAAAATGTGACTTCTTAAATCAAATCAAATCAAATCAAAATCATTTATTTGCTTAAAATGTGGTAGGTACAGAGATTAATTAATGGTCACAACTCACCTGATCTTAAGTGATGATGTGGCCTAAGGTGGAGCACGCTCGTGTAGGATGAACCGGTTCACTCGTGCTTTAAAGATACCCAGATTATACTTATCAGGGACAGAGAGGCGAGCAGTAAATTCTACAGTCTGGCAGTTCACACAATCAATGTCGAAGCAAAGCTTTTGGTTCGAGACTGTGGAACTTCAACCATATAGCAGTGACGCTTCGCCGTATCTCTGGTCATCCGATGATAGAATGGGGTTTGGGGCAATTAAGCTGTGCAATTCCAAAGCACACTCCGAAATGTGCCTGACAAAAACTGATAGCCTGGCAACGGTGCGGCGAAGTTCAAAGCTTAGTCTTAGTATTAACAAGGGAGTCGTTGTCAATGAGCCACTTGGCACTTCTATTAATAACTTCCAACGTCTCTATTTGGTATTTGGCTGATCCATCCCAAAGTACGAACGGTACTCTATACGCAATCGAACTTGTGCTTGGTATAAGTTGTGCACGAGGTGGCCCGCCGGTCGGTCGGGGGTTGCGGAAGTATCTCCAGGTCCCGCGACCCCGATTTAGGTGTGAGATGGAACGACGGGGTGGTTTTTAGTCAGTAAGACTCTGACAGACCCCTCCGCCCTGGTTCGGGCGGAGGACATGCATGAGGGTTATCCACCCCGGAACAAAAAAAATGGTATAAGTTGTGCAACTGAAGAAGTACTTTCGCACCTTTCCGAGGACTCCCAGTTTTATGGTAGCTTTTATAATCACATTAATCGCATAGAGTATTTGCAAAGAAAAACAAACATTTCAGTAGATTGAACCATTAATATTTATCGTTTCATCGACATCAAATACAATTTTGAGTTGTTTATTCTGATAATCTCGTTGAATCGTGATAACAAGCTTCATACATTTTAATGAGAGATACATTATGTATCTATTTATGTTGAACTTAGGCGGAGTAAACAAAAATACCTTGCTGATTGAGCGAGCATCGATCGAGAAGTTGTCTCAGTAAACAATAGGAAGGACAGAATATTTTAGCTACACGGAAAAAAAAGGTGAAATAATATTTTATACGACCTCATTACGCACTGGCCATATTTACAACTAGGTACAAATTATTTAAAAAAAGAAACATTTTGACTGTCTTTTATTTCCGTGTTTAATTTATTTTTTCGGCTATGAGTCAATTTAATTAATGCGTGTTGTGAAAGTTGGCCGATGTTACTGTGTTTTACAAATTCAAGTTTTTTATTAGTTTTTTTTATCAAAAACTTTTGGTTGTCCTGTTACATAAACATCATTTGATAAATTGAAGTACCGGATCTCAGCGTATCCGGATCTCAGTGTTGCCCAAGTATCTAGAGCTGTAACTTTAATTCAAAATGGTTTCACTTACGAAGTGGCTCAAACATTGCGAGTTTCCAAGTCTGTCATTTTCCGCAATGTTAAACGATATCGGCAGACTGGAGAGTATAAGAGACTTAAGGAGCAAGGTCTCAAAAAAGTCAGAACAGCGAGAGACGACAGATTTGTTGTTAGTAGTGTGCTAAGAAATCGTAGGTACCTACTTCAACTTCTTCTGAGGTAGGTACATAAGAACTAAGCTCGAAGAAGTTCGCCACGGGATAGTTAGCACCAAAACCATAAGAAGAAGACTTAATGCCGCTGGAATTGAGGCATATGTGCCGGCCACCACCCTTACTTAGGTACCACAGGACATCGAGTAGCTCGGTCCAATTTTGCTCGCTCACATCGAAACTGGAATGATCATGCATGGAGAAAAGTACTGTTTACTGACGAGTCCCGGTTTTGTCTTATAAGGAAAATTTTTACTTTTGTCCTTAATAGGTGGAATCGAATATTGTTCAACCTTTGATTATTTTCCTAATGTTTTTTTTTTATCCAAGAGAGAACTACGCTACTCGCTACTCTACTAGTTAGAGATTACTATGAATTATAGTGAAGTGTAGTGGCATATGGTGGAAGAAAGACTGAGGCACACACGGGCGTGATGCTTGTTTCATTCATTGATTCATTGCTGAACAGACAACCAACCAAGAACAACCAAGACCAAACACAACCAAGTAATTAGGTAGGTACCACTAAGTTCCCTTTTATTTAAAGCTTTAAAAATGTGTAGGTACCACGAAGTAAGTATGTAGGTACCTACTGTAGAGCAAAGAGATATATAAGTAGATTGATAAGTATATGGAGAGAGACTGGCTGGTTTATCCATATCAAACCTTATTTTAATACCTACTTTACTAGCTGCCGTCCGCGACTTCTCACCCGAGACCCGGTGTAGATTTTTCCTTTTTTTATGTGCCTTCTTGGGCGTACGCAGATCAACCCACCAGTTTCTATATTAAATCTAAGTCTCGCAAAGACATAGTTGAACTCTCGGTTGAGCATATTATTGAACTGTCCTGTGTTGAGCTAGATAGGCATGTCATAGTGTGCGTTTACAGACCCCCGAATTATCAAACATATTCTACATTTGAGTCTATAATGGAGGATGTTCTAACTAAACTTGCAACTGGTAATAAATCAATAATAATTTGTGGAGACTTTAATATTAATATTTTAGAAAATAACGCAAATAGCAGTAGATTATTAAGCCTCTTTAAATCGTTTAATTTGTCAAATGTGTTCTTAGAACCAACACGAATAACTGCAACCACTGCTACTTGTATTGATAATGTTTTTTGTAGCTGCGACTATTTAGATAAAGCTATTGTAAATTATCTCCCTTCAGATCACAGCGGTCAAACCATTGCTTTTGAGTCCAACACACCCTTGCAAAAAATACAGATACAGTCAAGACCAATAACATCTAGTAATTTAGATAAATTTAATAAGACTTTAATTAGTAAGTTACCCGTTCAGGAACTTAATATGAATAATGGTAATATTTTGTATAAAGATTTTTTTTCAGTTGTGCAAACAGAGTTTGATAATATTTTTAAGAAAAAAATTAAAACTATTTGCCCTAAGTTTTTATTTAGTGACTGGGCAACTAAAGGTATCAGAAAAAGTAGAGAAAGGCTTTTTGAGTTGTATGGCCTTAAGCCTTATATTAATACCGAAACATTTAATAAGTATGTTTCGACTTATTCTAAAACTTTTAAAATTGCTTGTAAAGCAGCTAAAGCCTTATACATTAGCAATAAAGTTAAATCAGCTGATGATAAAATTAAGACTGTTTGGAAAATAATTAATAATGAAACAAACAGGAACAAAAAACATAATACTGATTACACTCTGGAGACTTCCCGTGGTCTCTTAAGTACTAATAAAGAAGTTGCTCAGGAATTTGCAACATTCTTTACCGATATTCCTATTAAAACTACTGAAACTTTAGATTCTTCGCCCTCACTTGCTTTAAACTTACTAAGTTCGAATGTTTCAGCATGTCCCACGGAATTTAAATTTAAACATAGGTATAAACCCTGCAATCGTTATTAAAGCTTTTAAACAACTCAAGATTAAGGGTACTGAAGATTTATGGGGGATGTCTACTAATGTTTGTAAATCAATTATTGAGACAGTGGCGCCCTATTTAGCTTGCATTTTTAATTTGTGTGTAGACCAAGGGGTTTTCCCGGATCTAATGAAGTTCAGCAAAGTTATACCACTTTTTAAATCCGGCGACTGCAAAGACTCTAATAATTACAGACCCGTTTCGGTTTTGCCGGTTTTTAGCAAAGTGTTTGAAAAAGTAATGCTTGATCAAATGCTCAGTCATTTTAACTGTCACAAAATTTTACATGATCAGCAGTATGGTTTCACCAAAGGACGTTGCACTACTGACGCCGGTGTCACCTTAATCAAGCATATATTTAAGGCTTGGGAGGATTCTCAAGATGCTATTGGTATCTTTTGCGACCTCTCCAAAGCATTTGATTGCGTGAATCACGAAACACTACTCTTAAAGCTTGAGCATTACGGACTGGGTAAACTAGCGCTTAGCTTAGTAAAATCATATTTGACTGATAGACTGCAACAAGTTCAAGTAAACGGTGTAAATTCATCGGGCTTAAAAGTAAAAATGGGGGTACCGCAGGGCTCAATATTGGGTCCGTTCCTCTTTTTAGTTTATATAAACGATTTACCTTATTTGTTGAAAAATCAACCACAAATGGTGTTATTTGCTGATGATACTTCCTTGATATTTAGAGTTAATAGACGGGCACAGCACCATGACGACGTAAATGACGCTATGCTTAAGGTTCATAATTGGTTTACTGTAAATAATTTAGTATTAAATGAGAAGAAAACTAAATGCATAAGATTCGCTTTACCGAATGTTAAAAGTAGTGAATGTAACGTTGTATTGAATAAGGATATACTTGAATTCGTCGAAAAGACTGTTTTCCTAGGGATTACGCTTGACTCAAAGCTGCAATGGGGTCCTCACTTAACATCTCTTGCAGGGCGGTTGAGTTCGGCCGCTTACGCTGTCAGAAAAATCCGGCATTTGACAGACGTGGATACCGCTAGGCTAGTATATTTTAGTTATTTTCATAGCATCATGTCCTACGGTATCTTGCTTTGGGGGCGGGCTGCAGATATTGATTCTATTTTTATTCTGCAAAAGCGGGCTGTCAGAGCCATCTATAATCTCAGCAGTCGCGAGTCTCTAAGAGAATTGTTTAAACAGATTAACATCTTGACGGTACCTTGTCAATACATATATGAAAACATTATGCATGTTCGAAAAAACCTTCATCTTTTTAATAAAATAAGTGACAGACATTGTGTTTATACTAGAAATAGGAACAAATTAGATCAGCCAAGATTCAGATTGTCAAAAGTTCATACTTCTTTTATGGGGTACTGTGTAAAATTTTATAATAAAATACCTCTTGATATTCTTCAACTAAATGAAAGACAATTTAAAACATGTATTAAACGCACACTGTGTAGACAAGCATATTATAAATTAGAAGACTACATCAAGGATAAAAATGCTTGGCTAAATGCTGGTCCTGCTCCACAGGCAGTTTAGGGAATTTCCTAATTGGAGGAATGTTGTTTCCTACCCCTTTTTTTTATTGACATGAGTAACGAGTATCGTTATTATTATACACAAATATATATTTTAATTACTTTTTCGACATTTTAGAAACATTGTAAACCTTAGTTTTGTATAATTTAGCAGCATTATTTCAATTTTGTAAATGTGAGTACCATGGAGCCATATTTTAAGTAAATTATTATGTGTTTGACTTAAATGAGCATGGCGGTTGAGAGAATTGTCATGCTCACTCAAATGTCTCGCTGGTGGTGGCGCGTGTGTTGGGTCATTCGGCTCCCTCTAAAATGGTTGAGCTGAATGGTGCTGATTCACGCGTCATGTTCGTGAACGGGCGCTGTCAGTAGAGATTGGTCAACTCTTAACTGCCATGGTTTTTATCTTGATTATTTTTTATATTTTGTATTTCTAGATTACCTTCATTGTTTTCACATATAGAAGCAACAAGGATAATGTAAGCAGTATTTTGTAAAAACCTGATTTTAAAAGAGTGTCCGTGGAGTTTCTTGCTCGTTCTTCTCCATAGAGACCTACCTACGTTTTGGAACGAGCAACTAGCTTCAACTTTCTGTCTAACTGACCGACTCCTTGACAATTCAAAAGTGCCTGTAAATGGTTTAATTGAAATAAATGCTTTGACTTTGACTTTGACTTTGACTTTTCATTATAATCGGATCAATAGTCTAAAAACGAACATTAATTTTTGTGTGTCAAATATGACAATGAGCCTACAAAAACGAAAAAGTCTTTAGTCATAAGTAGAATAATCATGAATAAAGACTCGACTTATTACTGTTTCATAAAAAAAGAACCTTATTTTAATTTTGAAAATGGAACAAAAATCGGCGATCTCTGGTAGAATGCATGCAATGTGTTGCGGCTACAGAAAAAACAAAAAAAAAACATTGGCGCGAAATTTTTCTCTAATTGCAAATTGAATTTGTAGTGACCGTAATTAATTTTACAATAGTGAAAATGTCATCATTCTTTCATTTTCTCACTAGGAGAATGGAGACCCTAATTTACAAATAGAAGAGAAAGGAAAAGAAATAATTTTCAATCTGTTGCCGTCAAGGTCACAAAGCATTTGTTTAACCCCTTACCGCATAGCTACCCAAATATGGATACTTATTTTCAAACGTTCAGAAATAAAAAATGACGTTATTATACCCTTAACGGCATATTAGGACAGATCAGGCAACTACTAAGCTTCAATAAACATACATGTGCTGCCATCTAGTGTACCGCGTAACGAATAACCTGTCAAAGTCAGTCGGTGGCAGTTGAAATTTGTCGTTGGTATTGCAAGTTTTTAAAATTCATTTTGTGATTGTGTGTCGAGTTTTCGTTCGAGCTTCATATCGTGGTGCTAAGAAGACTTATCAAAGGTCTGAAAACACGGAAAACATGTAAGTAAAAATCTATAGTTTTGCGAAAATCATGCCAAACCTTAGCATGACAAATGTGGAATACTATGAAGTTACGTGAAAGTTAGTTTTCCATATTTGGCATTATATGCATTAGTAGCTATTTTTGCATTCGGCCTGATTTGGGAATGTATGCAGTGAAGCATTATTTGATATTTTTTCAGAAAAATGGATCCAATACGATTCTACGGTCTTGATATACCAAATGAAAGCGAAGATGATGATGATGAACTAGCGGGGGATGATCCGGATGATCAAGACTATGAACCCAGTGGGAATTATATGAGACGAAGAAACGTAATTATTTACCCCTCTGATTCTGATGAGGATTCTGTGGAAAATGTGGAGTTCCTAAGTGCAACAGATCTCATTAAATTTATCTTATATTTTCATTAAATAATGACTTTTATTTTTTAAACCTTCTAATTTACGAACTGAAGATTGACTTAAAATTACCTTTATAGCATGCGATGCCAAATATGGCAATAAAATTAGTTTCAGATGCCATGCATGCAATGCATAGTATGCCATTTATGTCCAATTGGTTTTAGTTGCCTTTACTGCATAATATGCCATATATGGGAAAAATGAGTTTTTTATCATATTTCGAAAAGTAATCGGATTTTGGAAAACTGCTTGAACTAACTTAATAGTACATGTCAAGAACTATCAAATATATTTTGTCCAGAAAAAAATAAAAACTCATGCGGTAAGGGGTTAAATACTTACGAAAAGTTTATGAAGTGGAGGACAGAAAAACGAGTGGATTCTCTTACGAAAGGAGTTTTTCTTACGTATTTCGATGAACTTTCCAAAAAATATCAAAGTTCAACGCTTTGGAGCACATATTCAATGTTACGAACAACCATACAGTTAAGACATAATGTAAATATAAAGAAATATGTAAATTTGACGTCTTTTCTCAAGAAATTATCCACCGGCTACAAGGTCAAGAAATCCAAAGTTGTCACGAGGACAGATATCGAGCATTTCATAAATAAGGCACCAAATGAAAAATACTTAGCAACAAAGGTAGGTTATACTGGGTGGCGCAAAAGTAAAGACCCTATTTGGTTCAGCTATAACATTTTTTCTAAATTAGAAAACTAGATTTAGATTTTTTTAAATGTATATTTGTGCCATTAAATTTCGTACCATTAGGATTTAAAGATGATGTCTTTTAAATGGTGACCTCCAGAGTTGATACACATTTGAGCCCTATTTATGACATTTTGCATAACTTGCCGTAACACTTCCTGCGATATGTTCGTTATTTCTTGACGAATGTTTTCTTTTAGAGCTGCGAGAGTCTGTGGCTTGTTCACATACACCCGAGATTTCAAAAAACCCCAAAGAAAGAAGTCTGGACTGGTCAGATCGGGTGATCTTGCAGGCCAAGGCAAATCGCCAAAACGAGAGATAACTCGGCCTGGAAAAGCGTCCCTCACTAAGTCCATAGTGTCGCGCGCTGTGTGTGCCGTAGCGCCGTCTTGTTGAAACCAGATGTGCTCCAGCCCCAATTCGTCCAAACTGGGTATCAAAAACTCACGTAACATGGTTCTGTAGCGTTCTCCAGTGACAGTAATCGCATTGCCTCCAGCGTCTTCGAAAAAATAGGGTCCGATCACTCTGTCAACACAGATGCCACACCATACAGTAACTTTTAGTGGGTGTAGAGGTGTTTCTTGAATAATGCGCGGATTATCAGTGCCCCAGAACCGAGTATTCTGCTTATTGACATGCCCTGAGAGATGGAAATGCGCTTCGTCACTCATAACCAATTTTGAAGGACTCAAATGTGTATCAACTCTGGAGGTCACCATTTAAAAGACATCATCTTTAAATCCTAATGGTACGAAATTTAATGGCACAAATATACATTAAAAAAAATCTAAATCTAGTTTTCTAATTTAGAAAAAATGTTATAGCTGAACCAAATAGGGTCTTTACTTTTGCGCCACCCGTTAGTTGCATTTGTTTTCTATTATTTTCATCAAACTAAATTGCTATTTAGAGGTACCAACCAAAATACAGTTCTAACACACTTATTTTTTGTTTTACAGGTTGCTTTAATTTTTGGGATCAGCGGTGCCTGCAGCCCTCTATACCTATAGAACTGGCTAACATAACAGTGGAAGATGTCGAAACTGATACCCATCTTCAAGCCATAAATCTGCCTAATACAAAGACAAATAAGGAGAGGAAATTCGTTATAAGTGGAGAATTTCTAAACATTGTCAAAGCCTACCAAGACTTGCGGCCAAGTGGAGTGGGCACGCCGAGATTTTTTCTCAACTATCAAAACGGAAAATGCACAAGGCAAGAAGGCAAAAATAAATTAAGCAACATGCCAAAAGAGATGGCCACTTATCTAAATTTGCCTAATCCGGAACAGTTCACTGGCCACTGTTTCCGAAGAACATCCGCCACTCTCTTGGTGGATTCTGGTGCAAATATAACAACGTTAAAACGCCACGGTGGATGGAGATCCGATCAAGTGGCGGAAGGCTATATCGAGAACTCCATTCAAAACAAATTCGATATCACCCAGCGTATCACAGAACGCATCAATATTCTCCCAACTAGCCCACGACCATCGACATCAAGAGATGAGTCAACTGAGCTGATTCTCTATCCAGAACATCCGAACGAGGGACCCTCCAACCTGGAACTACGTGTATCTCCCACGTTTACCCCAACTCAACATTCATCTTCACAGAGGACTGAAATTAAGTTACCGGGAATAAACATCTCGTTAAATATCCAGAATTGTACAAATTGTACATTTAATTTTTAATAAAATAAACTACATATTTCATATTGTATTGGATTGTTTTATTTTCTCGCAATCGTAGTGAAAAGTATAGTGTAAAACACGGCGCAAAAACCCATTAAAACTCGGTTTCTATTTACTCCCTCGCTAAAGCTCGGGAGTAAAACTACCTCGTATATAATGGGTAATTTTAGCTCCTTGTATAACAATCTACTATTGATATCATTAGCCCAAGGATGCAATGAAAAAAATAATACCTATTAGACATGATAGACATTGCAGGTATTTGTGCGCAGGCTGTACCAATGTTTTGTTGACATCTTGCCTGGGTACCAATTTGTTATGTCGTGTGTACATTTACATACAGTTACAGTTATTATTATCTTCGTCTTTCGATGGAACACGGAGCGACATGCGCGCTCATTAGTCCGTTACTGAACGTGACACGGTATTAGGAGCGAGACGTGACGGATATGCAAATAGCTTAGGCACCCACCTTGTTTTGCTTGTAAAGTAAGTAGTTTAAGAGGTATAATAAGTATTAAGTATTTATTTAGTAGTAAGTATTTTGCTTTCGCGGCCTTTTCGGGTTTTTAAGAGTAACTTCTGTACGCAAAATACGCGCTAAGACGTGGAGCTGCGGACACCAGCCCGTCATAGTGTTTATGACTCCGCATATATTTACTAACCGCTTAGTATGAAGTAATTGCACTGCGAAGTTTGGTTTTCATATTAAATCTTTATACCAAAATTCGGATATAATGACTTCGTTAAAGTGACATGTCGCTTATTAAGTATGACTTATTTTTAAGAAATTATGTCCGGTTATAGTGGCCGAGCTTGTCTTTGTGACCCTCCCCTTCACGTTCCCTGCATCGACGTTTAGTGCGTGCATTGTGCGTGGTACATTTTGTTTTAATTCGCAGTGACTGGTACGTATTGTTAGTGATTTGTGCACAAAATGACGTCGCAACGTCGTAAAGCATTTACCTTGAAGAGAAAGGTGCAATTATATTTTCTGATACTTTAAGCTTTGTATGACGTCTGTTTAATATGACGTATTTGTCACTTCCCTTCGATGTCATTACAAACGGATTCTACTGTACTACCACAAAGTACGTAAGGCTGTGTCGCGTCCGAGGTACTAGAGTAACTTGATGAAGATATCAAATAAATATACGTTCAAGACTTCGTTCAGACTTCTTCTTATACTTACTTTTAACTTTTAACCACCAGTTTGCATCATGGGTTATCCCACACATCCCCGAATGGTCTACCCCCTGGTGGAGGATTTTTTTCCCGTGTGCCCGAGTTTAAATATGATGGCAGATTGGAAAAAATATTGCCACCTGGCCCCGAAACAAAAAAATAAATCCCATTCACCACCATTTAGAGGTGTGTGACAATAACCAATTTACATGGGTATAAATAAATAAATAAATAAATAAATCTTGGGACAACTCACACACGGTCATCTGGTCCCAAGCTAAGCAGAGCTTGTGTTATGGTAACCAGACAACTGATATACATACTGGTATCACAGCAAGCTGCGAAAACGAACTAGCATTGACCATCTCTTCTTGTTTTTCTGTACCTATGACATCTGACAAGTCAACTCAGGAGGTTGTCGGCTGCTTACCTGGACTTTCCTGTGGTGCCTAAACGTCAAGACATAGTATCGCTTAAAGATTCGCGTGCGTCGAGCGGCAGCTTGAGCCGCCGGGCGGCTCTGCAAGCCGATGTCCGCCGAAGCGATACTATATGCTTTGAGGTTTAGAGATAAAGTTGAAAATGGTTTGACAGCAAAACTGCCGGCCGCTGCGCTGCCATTCCGGTGTGACTTGACCCTAAGGGACCAACCTGGATCGAATCTTGAATGACCCTCTCAGAACACTCTTGGGTTTATTTATATACTGAAAATAAGTAGGTAAAGCCGATAAGTTATCTCTACTTTCGAGTCGTAAAACAAGTCGTTAAAGTTTAGGGTAGTTCAAGCGTAGCGAATTTGCTAATAAAATATAATTTAATGTAAAAAATTGTAAGATGATTTAAGAATTAAGATTAGTCTCAGGCGGGTATCATGGTGATGACAGTAAGGTCACAGGACTAGGTAGGTACAGAAATTACTTTAAAGAATTTTATTTTGTTTTAAAAGTTGGGATTTTCTTTTGGGCTTTCAACATTTTTTTTTTCTCAATTTGGCATTATTTGGGTAACGGGTAAGTCCTAGTTATAAGTAGTAATGTAAACACCTCTTACCTAATATTTATAGTATTCGATCGATGGTAAAGAGTACTTCAGACATCCATTAGCAATGCTTTCTGTTAAAATCTCCCTCGGTACTTTGTGTGAGGTGAGAGTGAGGTGGCCTGTCAGTCCCTTGTATCAGCAGTGTTATTCTGTAAAAATCGCTCTCGGTGAATAAAAGGTGAAGTGACTTTGAGGTGACTTGTCATTACATTAATGCTAGGGGCATTAGGTGGTATAACAAATCAATTAACTTTTCACTGGCACTTCAAAAAAGGAAAAACATCACCGCGGCGGCGGCGGCGTCAATCTAAGACGCTTTACTCACCATCCTTCTTGCTGTACGTCCCGCCAAGGTCATACTTCAAAAGTACCGTGAAAAAAAAAACAATAATAATTATTGTTTTTTTTTTCACGGTACTTTTGAAGTATGACCTTGGCGGGACGTACAGCAAGAAGGATGGTGAGTAAGGCGTATTAGTTACTTATTGTATGAAAGATGTTTAGAAGTCTGTCAAATTTTAATGTACTCGTGACCGTAGAAGCTGAACACATTTTGATTTGTTATCTCTATATGACTATACTTGCATAATAGGCAAAAATAACAGCAAACTCAGTCTTATTGTAATCATAATATCAATTTCCTCTCCCAACAATTCTGGCGTCAACAATTTCTCTACCCAATTTAGATTATGGACCAATAATATCGGAGTTTTCTCAGATGATTGCGATAAGAGATTA
Source organism: Charanyca ferruginea (assembly GCA_947361185.1). NCBI lineage: Eukaryota > Metazoa > Arthropoda > Insecta > Lepidoptera > Noctuidae > Charanyca > Charanyca ferruginea. The sequence goes on along the minus strand of OX376077.1, from coordinate 12,235,146 downwards.
GGACCAAATACGATTATCTTGTTCCACAATACTCCTATTGTTATGAGTTGAGATTTTTTCGTTGATTGAAGCGTTGTTTTGACAGAAATGTATGTACCTACTTAATTTTGTTTGAGGATTGGATTCTGTGTTTCTGTATTTTGTTGTTGGGAACGCAGGTTAAAAGTAGCACCAGTGACAGTAGCAACTAGATAGGTGATTCATCGGCTGCCTAGCTTTTCCCAACTATGTTGGGGTCGGCTTCCAGTCTAACCGGATGCAGTTGAATACTAGAGTTTTACATAGAGTGACTGCCTATCTGATACAACCCAGTTGCCGGGTAAAACGATACCCCTTGGCCAATCTGGCAAACAAGTAAGACTGGTTGGCAGATTTTCCAAGCTTCTGACTACCTATAACGACTACCTAAAAGATCTATGAATGACAACCGGGAACAACGACTTGGGTACAGGTTTTCGGAGGCACAGAGGGGTCTCGGTATGAAATGGATGGTCACCCATCCACAGAATGAGCGCGGCGAGTGTAGCTTAACCATAACCTGTTGAAATAAATGGAAACACTAGATAATGAGCGACTTATCATTTAATGTGGTATATAAATATGTAGAGCACATAATGACAGTACTACTATATGTTGACAGAGAGAAGACAGAGAGCCTAGCCATAATATATTATTATAAACTATTAGGAGCGTGTGTGGTTGCTGTTAATAGTTAGACAGGCGTTTGCGTTCCAACTTATATTCCAACATCATGACTGCTCTATCCGTTGGATTTTACTTAGCCACGAGCTCCTCCCCGAGTAGGAATGTAGATATTTGAAGTCAAAATGTAGATATTTCGATGATAATTACTTTTATCGTATTAAAACAAGTGATAATATTAGGTACGTACTTGCTATGTAGTTTTAATATTGGGCCCTTTTTCAGGTATCAGTTCTAAAAGATACCTTACACACATACGTTGAAATAAGGCGGCTGGGTTTACAGGTATTATTATATAAACCACATGCGTCATTGCCAGACACTTCCAGTGGGTGAGACGGACGCGGTAAAGGTCGGAACTTTGAAGCGTCGATCATATAATTCGTCTTTTTAACTTCAGAATTTTAGGCATACATGCTAAAATGACGTCTCTGGGACCTATAAGACAAAGAGTGGATGGATGAATAGAAGAGAGAGGTCAGTACCAACGTTGTTTGCTTCATCAATATAATTAAACTACTATATTCAGTGTTTACTACCTACTAGTGGTTCAGGCGCCCGCCTCTCACTGATTGCGGGTTCGAAATCTGACAAGTACCAAAGTGACTGATATAATTCATTTGCATTGACTTTATCAATGCAAATGTATTATTTATGTTATATATACTGTGTTTGACGAAACCATTGACATAATAATATATAGGTACTATTACTCCTTTTCGTCCGTATGGTGTCGGACGTAAAGAATAGCACCATCGCATATCTTCCCGTGGGTGTCGTAAAAGGCGACTAAGGGACTTACCAGAGAATGGGCAGCAGCGTTCTCTGTGCCTTTTTATCAACCATACTGCGATCGCCAACCCGCCTACCAAGCGTGGCGATTATGGCAAAACCCCCCCATAAGGAATAGCGCAACACAAAAACGGCCCCTAGTACCCGGCAGCTCGTCTAGCTTCGACTGTGGTAGCGGTCGAGGTTACGGGGTGGCAAGGGGTGCGAAGAATCTCCGGAAGGGATCAGGCTGCCTACACCGACGACTTGACCTGGCAACATACAACACGCGTACACTCCGGACCGGCGAGAAGATAACGGAACTCGAAGAGGAATTGAGCAGGCTGCGATGGAGTATTGTGGGATTATCTGAAGTCCGAAGAGAGGGGGAGGACACGATAACCCTGAAATCCGGCAACCTGCTCTATTTCCGAGAGGGTGACCGGCAGTGCCAGGGTGGTGTTGGGTTTATCGTCCACAGGTCCTTCGTTAACAACGTGGTGAAGATCGAGAGTGTGTCGACCAGGGTGGCGTACCTTATACACAGAATATCCTCAAGATATTCGCTGAAGGTCATACAGGTCTACGCCCCGACCTCGGCACACCCCGACGACGAAGTGGAGTCCATGTATGAGGATATCTCTTTAGCCATGCATGGTTTCAAAACTCGCTTTACCGTTGTCATGGGGGACTTTAACGTGAAACTGGACAAACGAGACGGTGATGAGCTGCATGTGGGGCAATTTGGGTTGGGACGTCGGAATCGCCGGGGTCACCAACTGGCTAGTTTTATGGAGAAGGAGGGCCTCTATATGATGAACTCCTTCTTCAGAAAGAGTGAGCACAGAAAGTGAACCTGGCAGAGCCCTGATGGTGCAACTAAAAATGAGATTGACATCATCATGTCAACCAAGAAGCAAATGTTCAATGATGTCTCTGTGATCCATTCGGTGAAAACCGGGACCGATCATCGCATGGTAAGAGGCACATTGAACATCAATATAAAGCTTGAAAAGTCTCGACTGATGAAGTCTACGCTCCGTCCAGCACAGGTCCAGATTCAAAACCCCGGAAGCTTTCAGCTCGAACTCCAGAATCGTTTCGAGTGCCTAGGAAGCTCAGTGGACGAATACAACGACGAGTTCGTGGAAACTGTCCATACGACTGGGTCTAAGTTCTTCAAGACACGTCGTGCAGATAAGAACAAAAAACTCTCTGATCGTACTCTCATGCTCATGAAGGACCGGCGTGAGATGAAGAAACTGAAGACCGACGATGGCAGGATTGTGTCCGCCAAACCGGAGCTTCTGAGGGAGATCGAGAGATTTTATGGGCAGTTGTACACGTCAACCAATAAACCCGTTGTAGATCTAGCGAACGACCCAAGAGCTAGACTAACCCGACACTATACCGAAGACATCCCGGACGTCAGCCTGTACGAGATTAGGATGGCTCTGAAACAGCTTAAAAACAACAAGGCACCGGGTGATGATGGAATTACGGCCGAACTCCTGACGGCGGGTGGAAAACCGGTGCTTAAGGCCCTTCAGAAGCTGTTTGATTCCGTCATATTCGAGGGAAAAACGCCACAGGCATGGTGCAGAGGTGTGGTGGTACTCTTCTTCAAAAAGGGCGACAATGTTCGGTTGAAGAACTATAGGCCCATCTCACTTCTGAGCCATGTCTACAAGTTGTTTTCAAGAGTCATCACGAATCGTCTCGCGCGCAGGTTTGACGACTTCCAGCCTCCCGAACAAGCCGGTTTCCGAAAAGGCTTTAGCACCGTAGGCCACATACATACGCTGCGGCAGGTTATACAGAAGACCGAAGAGTATAACCTGCCTCTCTGTTTAGCGCCTGCCTCGGAACCTATCCTTCTGCAGCGAGGTGTGAGACAGGGAGACGTCATATCTCCGAAACTGTTCACCGCTGCATTGGAGGATGTCTTCAAGTTTCTGGACTGGAGCGGGCTAGGCATCAACGTCAATGGCGAGTACATCTCTCACCTTCGGTTTGCCGACGATATAGTGGTCATGGCTGAGACCATGGAGGACCTCAGTACAATGCTCAATGACCTCAGTAGAGTTTCCGAAAGAGTGGGTCTTAAAATGAACATGGACAAAACCAAGGTCATGTTGAATGCCCATGTAACACCCACTCCTATCAAGATCGGAGACTCTACACTCGAAGTTGTAGACGATTATGTCTACCTGGGACAAACGGTCCAGTTAGGTAGGTTTAACTTCGAGAAAGAGGTCAATCGTCGAATCTGACTCGGCTGGGCAGCGTTCGGTAAGTTGCGTGGTATCTTCTCGTCCAACTTGCCGCAGTGTCTCAAGACGAAAGTCTATGACCAGTGTGTGTTGCCAGTGATTACATACGGGACCGAAACGTGGTCGATCACAATGGGCCTCATCAGAAGGCTTAAAGTCACCCAAAGGGCAATGGAGAGGGCTATGCTCGGAGTTTCCTTGCGTGATAAAATCAGAAATGAGGATATCCGCAAGAGAACCAAGGTTACCGACGTAGCCCGAAGAATTGCCAAACTTAAGTGGCAGTGGGCAGGGCACATTGCTCGCAGAACAGATGGCCGATGGGGCCGAAAAGTTCTAGAGTGGCGACCGCGAACCGGAAGACGTTGCGTTGGAAGGCCTTCCACTAGGTGGACCGATGACCTGGTAAAGGTTGCGGGGATCCGCTGGATGCGAGTCGCACGGGACCGGTCAATGTGGCGCCACTTGGGGGAGGCCTATGTCCAGCAGTGGTCGTCTTCGGCTGAAATGATGATGATGATGATGATTACTCCTTTTGAAATCATTGGACGAAACTAACACTCTGATATCTAATTTATTTGACATCTGGATCATTTCGCTCATATTGTGTAATTTAGACCTCAATTTTTTTATGGCATGATTATATTTGGTCAATTTGTATGTAACGAAATGTTATTTAATTTTTTTTTATTGCTTCTTTTTGATATATCCGATCTTTTGAATGTATTTAATTTAATTTTTTTTTTATCGCTTCTTGTAATAACCGAAAAATAATATTTTGCATGCCTTAATTGATAGGACATAATGGACCGCGCATTTACTCAACATCGTCAAATGTGATCTAGGTACATATAATGTGTAACAATACTCACGTTTCGTTTAATGAAAAAGTCGTCAAATGTATTTATATAAATAATTATGTTCAGCAATAAATAAATTAATTTGATTCCATTTGAAATGTGTCTACTTCATAAATTTATCTCGGACATCATTGAAAGAAAACATCGCGAGGAAATCAGAAATTATAGGTATTTAATCTGAATTATCAATAAGCCTAAACCTTTTGAATGAGTGCCCTCCACACCAAGCCACAAATCACCGCAAATACTTACAAGTAAAAATAGAGAAGTAACTAATTGATATATAGGGCAACTGGTAATTAGTGCAAGATACTTAAACACGTGATTGTGTTCATGATAACAAACAACTTTTCCGAAGAAAAAATGATTTTTGTACTGGTTTACTTTAGGTCACAGGCATGAGCGCGCGTGAATTTCATACGGCTGCAGTGCTATTCTGTCTCAATCTCCGTCGGTGAACACTTAGGTGAAGTGAGCTGTCATCCGATTGTATGTTCGTTGATGAAACTGTTTTCCTGGGAATCACGCTCGACTCAAGGCTACAATGGGGTCCTCATTTAACATCTCTCGCAGGACGACTAAGTTCGGCAGCATATGCTGTCAGAAAGATCCGGCAATTTACTGATGTGGATACAGCGAGACTGGTCTATTTTAGTTACTTTCATAGTATTATGTCTTACGGTATTTTACTTTGGGGGCGAGCTGCAGACATCGAGTCTATCTTTATTCTGCAGAAAAGAGCAATCAGAGCCATTTACAATCTACGTATGCGCGATTCTCTAAGGGAACTGTTTAAGGAAATTAACATAATGACGGTACCTTGTCAATACATTTATGAAAACATTATGTACGCTAGAAAAAATCTGCATCTTTTTGGTAAAAGAAGTGACAGACATAACTATAGTACTAGAAACAGGGACCAACTAGTTCAACCAGGTTTCAGGCTGGCTAAAGTAGATTCTTCTTTCATGGGGTTCTGTCTAAAGTGTTACAATAAAATACCTCCCCACATTGTTCAACTTAATGAGACAAAATTCAAGTCCTATATTAAACGCACACTATGCAGCCGAGCATATTATAAATTGGATGATTACATCACTGATAAAAATGCTTGGCTGGATGCTGGTCTAGCTCCACAGCCATAAGGGTTCATAGATTTATTGATTAGCATTGGTGACAATTTTTTTGGAGCTGCTGAAGATGTAGAACTACATTATCTTTGCATTGTATAAACTCAAACTATTAGTATTATATAATTTTGCATAGCACATACATGTGAGCACTATGTACTTTAAAGCCACCATTTACGAGATGTCTTTCGTTGACTTGAATATGCCCTGGCGGTTGAGTGTTTGTCATGCTCACTTGAATGTCTCGCTGATGGTGGCGCATGTGTTGGATCATTTGGTTCCCTTCAAAATGGTTGAACTAAATGGTGCCGATCCGTGCGTCATGTTCGTGAACGGGCGCCGTCAGTTGAGACTGGTCATCTCTTAGCTGCCTCGGTTATTTTAAATTTATTTTGAATTGTCTAATTTCATTGCCACTAGGACCTCTTTTAACGTGCACAATTTGTTACATCGTTCTCACATTGTACCTCTAGATTCAACATGAATGATGTAACCTAAATTTGTAATATTCTATTGATTTTAAAAGAGTGTTCATGGAGTTTCTTGCTCGTTCTTCTCCATAGAAACCTACTGTTTGGAACGAGCAACTAGCTGCAACTTTTTGACTGACTGACTCCTTGACAATTCAAAAGTGCCTGTAAATGGTTTATTTGAAATAAATGATTTGAGTTTGAGTTTGAGTTTGTAGTTCTTTAAAAATCCCTAGCTCCCTAGATCCCTAGCTAAATCCCTAGCTCACTTCACCTAGGTGTTCACCGAGGGAGATTGTAACAGAATAGACATACTGTTCTGTTATTGTGATAAAAGTGAACCTGTAGAGCTATTCTGTTACGATCTCCCTCGGTGAACACCTAGGTGAAGTGAGCTGTCATGCGTCCCGATGCTAGGGATTTACAAAGCACCACAGTCGGATGACCGCTCACTTCCCCTATGTGTTCACCGTGTCCGGTCCGGTCATGTGTTTATGTATCGTACACTAATTACCAGTAACCCTATATATTCTTTGTCCCTTTTTAGAATATTTCATTATCGTAGTTTTAAATAGGTAGGTAATAGAATATAAAAAAGAAACACAGTAAACTTAATTGACAACACGGTTGGCGCAGTGGCTAAGCGATCGACTGCTGCGCAGCGTGTTGCGGGTTCGATTCCCGCCCAGGGTAAACATTTGTGTGATGAGCACTTGTGTTTGCCTTGTGTTTGGGTGTTGTTTATCTATATATGTATGTATTTACAAAAAAAAAAAAGTATTTGTGTATGTATATCAGCTGTCTGACACCCATAGTACAGGGTCTCCCTAGTTTGGGGTCAGATGGCCGTGTGTGAAAATGTCCCCACATATTATTATTATTATTTAATTTAGCAGATTCATTTTACTATTTAAAAATGTTCCGTGTACCTACCTAACGTTTTCTCGTCGCCTATAGCCAACGATAGCTTTCATTTGTCGCGTAGGTATCCTATATTCGACCGCGCTCAAAACGGGTGGTGAATGTGGTGATCCATACTCATGCCTTTTCTGTATGAAGAGCCTTCTGTCCTGTAATGGGACAATTATAGGCTGTTATTATTTACTATCAACAAGAATCTACGTGAATTCTTTCACAAAAGCCCTATTCTCAAAGGTCATAGATAGAAACTCATAAAGAGATTGAACGCAGACAAAGCTGTAGTAGGTAAGTACCTATAATAGTTAGTTAGCAATATGTGTCGGAATGCGCGTCACGTAGACAGTATTTTCCCAGGATAGACGTCTGAAGTCTGAATACCATTTAATAAGCTTATTGATGTGTAAATATGTGCTTTATGTATGAGATATTGTGGTAATATAAATAACAGTAGCTGTGGTGACATTTTAGATATGTAATTATTGTAATAACAGCGTTACTTGTCTGGTGGTGTCAAAGATTACGAATAGGTTAAAGTAATTTATTTAAGTAGGTATATAAAACATAACAGGCAGTTTTGAATTGTCAAAGAGAAGGTTAACGGAACGGTTTTGGATTGTGTTTCCAAAACGTTTAGATCTCTATGGAGAAGAACGAGCAAGAAACTCCACGAACACTTTATTAAATCAAGTTTTTTACGAAATTCTGGTTGGGCATATTATTCTTGTTGTGTGATAACAATGTGTAAAGAGAAATATAAAACAATTCAAAAATCAAAATATTATACTTAAGCCACTGAAATCTTATCGTACTTTTCACGTTACATCTATCATTGTACAACATTTCTTTCACATTTATTGTGCGCATTGCCGGACTGTGGAATTCACTGCCCGCCTCTCAGTTCCCCGATAAATTTAATCTGGGAATCTTCAAGGTATGAGTGAACGGAATTTATTATCCTAGGAAAGCGTACTCTTAGGTCGTGGCGTCACTTATGATCGGGTGACTTGCGGCCAAACGCAAGTTTGTCAGAGTCAGATCTCTCTATATATCAATTAAATTGTATTGCCTTCCTCGGCTCCTGAAATTGCAATATACTCATCATTTGTCTAGGCTTGTCTTAACTATATTAGGGTCCGCTTCCAGTCTAACTTGACGTTGCAGAATATCATTGTTTTATACAGAACGACACACGGTTGGCGCAGTGGCTGAGCGATCGACTGCTACGCAGCGTGTTGCGGGTTCGATTCCCGCCCAGGGTAAACATTCGTGTGATGAGCACTTGTGTTTGCCTTGTGTCTGGGTGTTGTTTATCTATATGTAAGTATTTACAAAAAAAAAATATTTGTGTATGTATATCAGCTGTCTGACACCCATAGTACAGGGTCTCCCTAGTTTGGGGTCAGATGGCCGTGTGTGAAAATGTCCCCACATATAATTATTATTATTATTTACAAACTTTCGCATTTATAATACTATTAGTAGGATAGTGGGATAATTAATTAAATATACGAAGTATTAACGTACACATCTATTGTGTATCCACCAGCCACCTCTCATTATAGTAGGTATCTTCCCAATGTTGGTTTTTCATAGATGGGTAAGACTGCATTAATAAAAAGATGTCCAATATAAATGTATGAGCGGATTGGCTAGACAATGTTTAAACCATAACACAAAGTTTTCAGAGGTTATTTTGTTTAATTATTATACAGAATTAATTCACTTTGATACTGTTGACTTTATTAGCAAGTTGTTTGAACAACAATTTAGTTTTAAGCGGTTTGACGGCCAATTATGTTTTGATAGAATTTTCCAATTACCGAATTAATTGCCATACCTAACAAGAATTAATTAATTTAAGTAATTGTTTATTAAGTTATCATGTTTAATAAGTAACGAGAATACTGGTGTAGACATCATAAAACCAATAATTTCCAAGACACAATTTAATAACAAATTATTTTAGCTCTGGTAACCTAAATAATTTCCAATTAACTGTAAAATTAGAATTTTGGGTACTTTGAAATCAACAAATATAGCAAGTCAATTGAGATGTTAAATAGCAGCATATTGCCATACAATGGCGCCAATTTCCTTGTTCACAAAAGTCCCTTGTTCACACAGTAAACTAAAATTAGACAATTGGCATCTCTTACTGCCAGGCAGCTGAAGAAAAGGACGGCGACAGCTTAAAATAAGTTTAACTCGTCCACAACAGAATTAACACGAGTATCAATGGGGAAATTGAGTTCTGAATAACACATAAAATGAATGTCAATTCATGGCTGATGTCTAAACCTGTATCAATATAAGGAAATAATCAACCACTTGATGATGACGGCTAATTTAGAGACCTTTGGCAGAATGAGAGATCCTGTACCGATCCCATGGACTTATAGATACAGATTTGGGATGTGGGTACGAGGATGATGTTCGAAATAAGTTATGGTCCTACTGTAACGTAGATAATATGGTGTTTGTAGTAGCAAAATTATTCGTTTGTAACTGTGTAGCGGTAGTTTGTAAATGGTTGTCTACATTATCGCATTAGGTGTTAAACCTGTAAAGATAATTGTATGGTGGGAAATAAATAATGATCACGACATCTGATTGAGATCAACCCTTTTCAATAAATGCATTATAGTATTTTCTGATTTAGATAAGTTAACTAGCTCTGTTATCCCAATATTATATACATCATTATTCAGTAGCATTTACTTATCAGCTCATCTGACTAATTAGCAGACACAATAGTAAAAATAATTATTATTCACAAAATCCACAGCTCTTTGAACTTTACCTTAATCTTTACATAGTATAAAACAAAGTCGCCCCCGCTGTCTGGACGCTTTACTTTTCAACTACGCGATAGAGCGATGCAAGAGGAAGGTTTATACGTACAATTCGATTCAAACTTAATGGCGGCTGTGAATTGCGCTGATGGCTGCGCAGTGCCCTGCCCCTTACCCCCGCTGGCACGTGAAATTTTTACTGCGCAGCCACTTGACTCGTGTTCAGAGCCGCCATAAAGTTTGAATCGTACTGTACCTATAGTTTGATATACATTGCACCCGTGCGAAGCAGAAGCGGGTCGTTAGTATATTACAATAGTATATTTACAATTAGTGCTATACATCAGTTGCGTGCCTTCCATTAAAGCCCAAAAGCCAGGCTTGCAATCAATAATGCGAGACAATAAAAAAAAATACACAGAAAGCACAAAAGTAAAATATCTGTATATATTGAATCATTATCTCATCTGTCGGGCTTGCCCTAACTTTGACTATAGGCACGCCACTGCTATACATATTAGGTACACATCAAGCTATACATTTCCAATAGCTGATCTCGCATTGTATAGAATTTCCATACAACGTGAGGTTATCTTATACTGGAAAATAGTTTGATGTGTAGCATGTGTACATGCAACAGAAACAAACAAGATGAACTACTAGCACCTTAAAAGTATATTTAAGTTCGCAATGTGTATCTACTCGACACACTTATCTACTTACTAAAGTCTTGCACGACTAAAATTTTGTTGTTCAGATATATTTAGTCAATATTCGCCACTGAACTAAAATACCTACTAGTGTAGGTATCCCAAGTATTAAGGATACCAGTCTGTTACGTCCTTTGCCTAACATTACATCACACCTTCTCACAGTTCTAAAGTCCTAAATCTTCCCAAATAAGTTCTAAAAATAACTTTTAAATGTATCCCGAACTATCCTCCTTCTTGTTAACTTTTTAACCATCATCTTAAAAACATTATATAGAACTTTATACAATACAAATGCAGTAATACATAAAGTAATGTTTACTATAATAAATAGTTCTATCTCCATGTATTGTGACCAGCTGACGTGTAGAGTGGGTGAAACAAGATGGCCGCTACTGTGACGTAGCACGTACTCTATGGCGTCGACTGCGCGGACTGGCGGGGGTGCAGGCGTGTCGAAAATAATTGTGCGCAGGCGATTAATGTTGGTGTGGTACCTGAAAATGACAAAGACTTAAAAAAACTGTCCAGGTGCGAGTCGGACTCGTGCAAGAAGGGTTCCGTACCATATATTTATATATTTTTAATAACACTCCTTTTGAGCTTCGCCGCAGTCGGGTAAAAAAACCGGGCAAGTGCGAGTTCTTCTTCTTGTAGGTGTAACTTATTTATGGCTAATCGAAAAAATATTAAAAAAAAACATATTATGGGGTACTGATGAGATACTATATTTTAACGAAAAGATGAACTAGTTATAACGCCTACGACTAGGTGAAACTGGATTGGTCCAGCCATTCTGAAGTCAGAACGGCGGGACACTTTCCTCGTAATAGTTTTCCCTCTTTAGCGAGGTACTAGTAATTTGATGTCTGGTACCAAATAGTATAATATACCAGCCATCCTGACCCAGACCCGGTTCGTGGTCGCCACTCAAGAACCTTCCTTCCCCATCGGTTATCGGTTCATCGAGCGATGTGGCCTGTCCATTACCACTTTAACTTACATATTCAGAGAGCTATGTCGCAAGTATACAATAGTATAAAACAACACAATAATTTACGTTTCGTTCCTCAAAGTACGTTGAATAATATTCTTTAACTCCTCATCGTCGACCTGTTCCAAGTCAACAGTGGTGCCGATATTGTGGCGTAAAAGTTGCTCCGTGTTGCGCCACTGGTCGGCTGCTGTTGGCAGGCCTAGAACCGGTACTGCAGCAGCTATTGCTTCGTCAATAGATTGCTGTCCACATTGGCTTATAAACAAACGGACATTTGGATGGTCTGAAATGGAAATAATGGCTTTGCATGAATGACCAAATACAGACTGATGTATCGTAAATACAAAGCTAAAGAACAATTTATTTGCTGCAATATTACAAAGATATTCATGCAACAGTGTGAAATATAAGTAAGTGCTACGTGTTATACCATAAAAGGCGTACATGTTTAATTTAATACCTTTTTTTAATTTTAATTGAGTTAATACATTATAACATTACTAAAGAAAAACGATTTTAAAAGTAAAAATGCATTTTGAACGCTTCTTCTCAAACGACCAGTTCAGGTAGGTATTAATCAATCTGGTAAATGGTGACTGTGAGAAAAATCTACAAGTTGAAGATAGTGGGCAGTGAAAATAAGACCGATCGATTAAAAAAGGGCTTCTGAAGATAGTAAAAGTGTATTGCTATAATAGTCTATTATCGTAATAATGACACTGCTTTACTCCAATCGAAATGATTTGATATTTTGTAGAACGAGAAAATTCAGGACAACTCCATATTAAAACACGAATGTCTTGCCTTTCCTAGTTTAGTTTAGAGTAATAAAACTTCTTTGTCGGCTTTCAGCCACTTAATCGTATTATAAGCTTGTGAGCACCTGTTCCCGTACGCCACAGCGCATTAGAAAACTAACTTTGCAAAAAGTATTGCAGCTGTCCGATGCAGACGTATAGCATTTTCCAAGGAGACGGTAATCTTAAAGTTCTGTGAAGCTTTAAAAATAAGGCTTTGAAAATACAAATATTTTCTTAAATAGTTTTTTTTAAACGTTTCAGCACACCAGGAATTTCTGCTGTGTCGTGGGTGCGTTTACAAACATTTAAACTCATATACACAAACAGCCAGACCGGGAACAACTATCTATAGGCCTGCGACACCTGCGACACGCAGCGCAGTAGTCTATTGCTCAACCACTGCTAATTGATTTTATTTTGTTTTACCGTAAACAATTGGTATAGCGTCAAAGGTATGTCATGTCAAACGCATCATCAAGTCAACCTTTAGATGCCCAGTGCTGGGTATAGGTCTCCCCCAAGGAGGGGGTTCATCCGAAATCGCCATGCTTGGCCAATGCATGTTGGCGATCGCAGTAGGTGTTATGGTACTCAGAAGGACGCTGCTGCCCATCCTCTAGTCAATATCCCTCTGTCGCCTTCTACGACCCCCACGGGTAGAATTGGGTGGTGCAATTCGCGGCCGGCCACGCTTTTGTCAAACGCATATATTTACTTTACTGCAAGCGATGCAAGTAGGACAATACTGCAAAAGTGACCATTCTGATACTGTCTGACAAGTGTGTTCTGAAGATTCTAACAAACTTACTCAACAATTCCGCCTGAGGGAACCACTTGCTAACCCTGACATTGTAGGGCAGGTCACTGATGTCATCGTCCCACTTAAACAGCACGTTGTATGGCAACATGTCGAATGCGCTGACAAGCTTACGCAGTGTGTGCTCTGCCACCATCCATGGACGTATGTTGGTACCCAGGCAGACATAGACCACGCCATAGACACACGAATCTAGATACTCTTGTAGTTCCTGAAACATTGAAGTATATGTTGTAGGATAATACCTGTTACAAATGTAATAATAGGAGATAGGGGCATTCGACATAGTTGAAGAATTGACTTAAATAAACAAATTTTTTCATGTTTAATAATATGAATCATAACTTATTTATTTCTTTAAGACCACTTACCTCAGTCATCTCCGTCTTATTCTCCCTATCCTGTAAATGTGTTGCTCCTAAATGCATCACATTCTTTGGTACAGGACGCGTTCCCTCCCAAACTGGGTGAATATTCAGCAACAACAACTCTATCCTTTCCACCTGTTCTCTTAATGTAGGGACGTTACCAAACAGCCTCTTCGCCATTGCATCTTCTTCTTTCTCAAGAGAATTATACATGGACTGCATATTCCAATAGTCGTACAAAGCCCCAAATTTCTGCCAGATGTCCAGATTCCATACCTCATGTTGAAGACTTGTTGGGTACAGCAAAGGGTGCGCTGGACCACCTAAATTGGTGTAATCATTAAAAACCGGGCCGAACGAACTCATAGAAACCACGGGAACATCGTAAATGTAGGTCCAAAATAGAGTGGGTCGTATCCAAGCTTCCAACAAAAGAAGATCGAAGGTTTCATTATTTCTAATGAAGGTTTGCACTTCAGGTACTTCCAATTGTTTTTCAACCACTTTAGCAGCAACTTTTAGTACGTGTTTTAAACCTCCACCGCTGTATTTGTCCTTCCCTGAAATATCTTTGATGTACCTTTCTTGCCAAACTTCTTTTGTTGCTTCGGATACATCGATTTCCATTAAATTATCTGGTGATTCTCCTCTTGGGTACTCTGGTAGAGGTGTGATAAGTACAACTTCATGATCACGATGAGTTAGTTCGTGTATTATTGATCTATGAGCACTCTGGTGGCTTATCAGTGGTGTTGGGAAGACTGCGAGTATTCGTGCAGTATCGGTCATTTTGAATATTAATAGTAAAATACATAGTATCGTTGGCATTATTTACGTAGAGAGTATCACTTCACAAAATATTCAACTAAAACAAGTAACTGCAATAACAGTACTGATCTATATGCAACTGAGACTAGAAAGTAACTACAATAAAGTAAATATTATATTTCATTATTGATACAAGTGAATGCATAATATTTGCACAAATGCATCCTTCATGTCATTTAGACCTCCTTGTAGGTGAAAGATTATTAGCCGCGGAAAATATGCAATATTGTGTGTAATTAGTTAATTATAAGTGTAAGTAAATAAAGGTCGAGTGAAAACTAGGGGGCGCGAATCATGAGTCAAGCAGGCCTATCCTGAGTACCCTTCCCGCCTTTCGTGGCATGGCAGTAGGAGGAACCGTGAGGTTTTAATTGAAAAGAGGGCGACATAACCCTCCTCTCTTCTCAACCGGAGGGTACGCATGAGGATTGATCCATGAAAAAAAAGTAAATAGAAAAGCGCTTGATGATAAATCGGTCTAACATAATTGAATGGTTGAATGGGAGTTTCCTTCTAAATATTTACACCGTTTTTGGTCCTGATTTTGTTTCTATGATTATTATGATAAATATGATTGTAATACCGTAATTATTTTGTAATTGGAGCATTTTCGCATTTTGGTGCATTACGTGTAGCGTTTGATTTTAAAATATAGGTAACATAGACAACATGTATCTGTGAAAACTTGTGATTGGACATATCTTGTATTATTATTATATTTAGCCCGTACTGTCCCACTGCAGGGCAAAGACCCCACTCCATTCCTGGAGTTCAGCATACTTGAAATTAACCGACCGCGTTCGTAACCATCATCATCATCATCATCATTTCAGCCGAAAGACGTCCACTGCTGGACATAGGCCCTCCCCCAAGTGGCGCCACATTGACCGGTCCCGTGCGACTCGCACCCAGCGAATCCCCGCAACCTTTACCAGGTCATCGGTCGTAACCATACTGCGCTCAAAAACACAGAATTTTGACGTGGCTTAAAAAGCTGCCCAGCTTATAGACTAGACTGGACACGTCTGCCACAAGCCGAACGATCCCGTGGTCCCCTACCAATTTTGGGATTTACGGGCCATATGTGGGCCACGTTGGGCCCGTAAATCCCAAAATTGGTATCCCGAAATTGCGAGATGGGGCCGCGGTAGACACCGAAAGAGCGGGAAGACTTGGTTCCTTCAATACATAGCAAAAAGTCGAGACCGAAGGAAGGAATGGAATCTTGTATAATATTTAAAAAAAAAAGAAAAAGAAAACTTACTAACATTAATTCTGCCAACTGTAAGTTTTCCAAAAATAAGGAAATTAAGGAAATTTCCAAAAGGTTGGTTGACACTTCCCGTCATCCAAGGGCTGGTTTTTACCTCAGACTGAGGTTAAGCATTGCCATCCAACGTGGCAAATGTGGGGGAATTTTTTGATGCCGTAATGTCTTAGTTTTTTTTTAGTGTAATAGTAATAGGTTTTTATTTTTTATTTTTTAGTGTAAATATTGTACATTGTATCAAAATAAATTATCGTGTTTTATGGCAAAATTAAAATAAATAAATCATCATCTGCCTAGCTTTTCAGGTCGGATCCCAGTATGACTAGATGCAGCTGAGTACCAGAATTTAACATGAAGCGACAGCCTATCTGACTTTTACAACCCAGTCAGAGTAAGAACTCACGATGCGGTTTTCACCCGCGTCCGTCTGCGGTCCGCAGCTTCTGTAAAATGCAGATAGATATGTAAAAAACAAAAGTGCATTTCACGGAGCGGTTTACACCCGCGGTGTGCACGGGCGTGAGTTCTTAGCCTTATGGGTAACACGATCCCCCTCGGTAAGACTATGGTTGTCACACTTTCTGGCTTCTGATTACCTATAACAACTGTCAAAGATCTACGAATAACAGCCGGGACCAACGGCTTTGCTTTACGTGCTTTCCGAGACACGACACGGAGGGGTTTTCTCGGTATGAAATGGATGGTCACTCATCCACTCACCGACTACGGCAAGCGTAGATTAATCATGAAATACTTATCTGTACACTTAGCCACAAGCTCTTCGAGTCTAAAAATATATAATTGAATGCCCATAATACGCCTATTTATTACCAAAAAGTATAGAAAATGTTATTTCATTACACTTATCAAGAATGTGTAACATGACTCTACAGTAATTATTTTCCGGGTAATGTGTGTTTGACACATGCTTGGCGTTAATGAAATAGAAAACTTTGTGTGTTGTTGACACGGGGGCGCTCTAATAGAAATTATATTAAGCTACCCAGAACAACTTAGTTTAGTTTTTCTTTCAAATGCGGAAATAGTTCTGTGTGTGTGTAGAAAATGTTTAGAAAATAAGAAGAAAAGAACAAGTCAGTTTTTAGTTTCTTTTTAATTTTTAGTTTTTTTTAATGTGGTATATAAATATATTTTTTTAAACGCTCTCTAGGTATTTCTCCTGTGTCGTGGGTGCGTTTACAAACATTTTAACTCACATACACAAACAGCCAGACCCGGAACAAGTATCTGTAGGTCATACATTATTATTTGTTCCGTGCGGGAATCAAACCCGCGACACGCTTTGAGACACTAGTCCCATTGACAAAGAGGTGGACGAACTTTCTTAAAGCTCTCTGAACTCCCGCTTTTTTAATACTTTTTGTTGTTGTTATTTAAAGTACATTGCCGGTGACTTCGACCTTGTGAATTTTCTTCATCATCATCATCAGACTATTGCCGTCCACTGCTAAACTTAGGCCTCCTCCAGAGAACGCCAACTAACCCGCAGGCTTATTACACACAGTTTGACAGCATAGCAACCAATAAGCATAAGCATCAATAAGCATATTTTGGTCTTGGGCAGCCCGCATCCATCAGCGGATGTATTGCCAAGTTTCTATAAGGTACAAAACAAACATAAAAAAAATCGAATCTTTTCTCATTATTTTTCATTATACATTTTTGTATATCCCTATTTCATTAAGATGAGTCTTTCCAAAATTCCAAATATTCATCCACTCACAAAATATTGTGAGAAGACAATAAATAACAAGTATCTTACTTACCACAAAACAATCAATAACAAATCAGCTCTTAAGATTTTAACATCATGGTGTGTTGGATCTAATTTTGAAGATTCTTGGAAACTTTGTCCAAATCTTTGATTCTTTTGATAAGAAACATTATCCTAAAGCAGTGTTTCTTAAACTTAAACTCACGAACCACTTTCACAATTTAAACAATTCCACGGACCCCTACTTATCAAAGAATAGTTTAAAAAATGAAAACAAGCCTCATTTATATTAAGAGGCTGTACATTTTCATACAAAAAGCAATAACGGTTTACCCCCTGTAAACTTAATCAAATTTTATCATATATATCTATTTGAAAATGTTGTAGCTATAATGAAAAACGTACGGACCTAGTGGTCTGTACGTTTTTATTTTAAAGACATATTGCGTACGATAACAGTAATTATCATCTAAATATAAACGCTCGAGGAAGTTAGTAAAAAATGTAGATACATTTTTTACTAACTTCCTCGAGCGTTTTCATTTTTTTAAATTAAACTATTCTAAATTACTTAGAAAGCAACGTACAGACAGATTAGGGTGTAATGAATCTAATGAGACCAAAATTGTCTCATTTTGTGAAGGTATATGGGAGGAAAAGCGTTATCGCCCAAAACCATATTTCAAAAAGGCTGATAAATTTGTTAAGAGTTAACTGACCTACTGCGGACCCAGAGGCGGATTATCCTTAAGGCAAACTAGACATGTGCCTAGGGGCGCGAGGGTACCAAGGGGCGCGCGGGCGGAATTGTAAAACAAAGAAAAAATATATATAATAAGTATAGCATAAAATTAATTGCGCCAGTAAGTAAGCCACCTACTTACACAATAAAAATTATTATTTTTGCTTACAACCTCAATTTGCTTCAATTTATAACAAAAGATTTTAACGGATGGGACTGACTAAAACTTACGCCTAAAAACAACCTTGTCGATGGTACATGATCACTGTTTGAAGTTGGAAAGATACGACTGCAATGTTCAGGAAAGATACAAAAGCAAAAGAAAACTTTTCTTTTTCATATGTTTTTGCCATTTAAACGTACTGAAGGTTTTATACTTTTTTGCCTACTTAAAGTTAGGATAGTTCTACATAATTATTAATGTGTTGTTTACAGAAAAAGATATCGCTAGTACTTACTTTTTTCGATAGACAATAAAAACTTATTTCTACGCGATACCGCACTACTGCTCCTGAAATTTAAACCTAGGTTTTTTTTGTATATTTTTTCCATTTTCGACAAATTCAATTCTAGGTTTTACAAAAAACTTCAGACCTCTGCATTGCTTTTTCAGCGAGATATTGGCGATAACGTGTTTTCCACCGTTTCAATGCCGCGGCCATGGGGTTTTAGTCTTACAGCTCCTAAAATATAAACCTAGGATATTTTGATGTACTTTTTCAAATTTCGACAAATTCAAATCTAGATTTTACAAGGAATTTCAAACGTCTGCGATGCATTTTCAGCGTGATATCGGCGATAACGTGTTATTCACCGTTTCAATGGCGCGGCCATGCGGTTTTTGTCTTGCATCTCCTAAAATATAAACCTAGGATTTTTTTCTGTATTTTAACATTTTTTTTACAAATTCAATCTGTTTTTTACCTGAATTTCGGGTCTCTGCTACGCTTAGTTTTAAAGATCTCCGTGGCCGCGCGGTTCTCCGCGTTTCAATGGCTCGGCCACGTTCAAACCCTTATAACTTTTTAACCATAACTTCAACAAATTTATAGTTTTGGGAATCAACTTTTAGAAAATACATACATCATGGAATAGTTTTTTTTTTTTTAAATATCGCCGTGGCCGCGGTGTCGAAACGCACACGTTTACAGCGGTTTCGGTCAAACTATAGTACGAGTTATTTTTAGGGTTCCGTAGCCAAATGGCAAAAAACGGAACCCTTATAGATTCGTCATGTCTGTCTGTCTGTCCGTCCATATGTCACAGCCACTTTTTTCCGAAACTATAAGAACTATACTGTTGAAACTTGGTAAGTAGATGTATTCTGTGAACTGCAATAAGATTTTCACACAAAAATAGAAAAAAAAACAATAATTTTTGGGGTTTCCCATACTTAGAACTGAAACTCAAAATTTTTTTTTTCATCAAACCCATACGTGTGGTGATTCTATAGATAGGTCTTCAAAAATGATATTGAGGTTTCTAATGTTATTTTTGTCTAAACTGAATAGTTTGCGCGAGAGACACTTCCAAAATGGTAAAATGTCCCCCCCCCCCCTGTAACTTCTAAAATAAGAGAATGATAAAACTAAAAAAAATATGTGATGTAAGTACATTACCATGTAACTTCCACCGCAAAATTGGTTTGAACGAGATCTAGTTAGTAGATTTTTTTAATACGTCATAAGTCGTAAACCGCAATTTACCTTTCATTCAATCAACTCAAATATAAAAATTAAAAAAATATATATTACGTTACTTGCTGCTACGGAACCCTTCATGGGCGAGTCCGACTCGCACTTGGCCGCTTTTTAATATAGGGGCGCCGATGAGATGCTTGCCTACGGCGCTCTGAACGTTTAATCCGCCTCTGTGCGGACCTCTAATACACATGCTACGGACCCACCACCATGCTAAGGGATCCGTGGACCTCACTTTAAGAAACGCTGTCCTAAAGAATAATATTACCAACAAAACATTGTTTGAATAAGATTAACTAAACATAAACCTCGAATCACGGTTTGAGGAATAAGTTTTGCTGCCATTTGGTCGCAATGGTCAATTCCTTCAACCTAACCTTGATTTGGAAACGGAGTCAGGGTACACAATTTTTATAGGTAATTAGGAAATCTGAAATTTATAATTCTACTAACATATATTATTACTAATAGTCACGTGTATACTTAAAAAAAATTTAATTTAAATTCTTTAACCTTTTGACCACCACATCAACCAAGCAAAAACGTGCCCTCAGCGCTAAGCCACAGTATAAATATTAGTACTACCGTACAGTAGCGACACGCACCGCCTCCCTCTGAAACCGTTCCTTACCTCTCCCCGCGTCGAACGACTGCTCTGGGAACAGCGTTTTTGTTCGAGCGACGCGTAGACATGCACACACAGGCACGTATCTTGTACAGTCTGTTATGTTAGTAGTAGTGTAAGTAATTATATCGTTTCGTTGCTGTGAATTATGTATAGTAGTCTGTCATGTAGTCGTGACAATGGCGTGCTGGGCACATTTTGGTTTGTCATCTACACATGACAGTGACGGTCAAAATATTAAGGAAATCAAAGTACTGTCGGTCTTTGACAGTGGTTGACGAGCAATTGTGTAGCTTTATTATTGTACTAGCGCCCCGCATCGGCTTCGCCTGCGTGCAATGTAGATGAAACTGTACGTATAACCCTTCCTCTTGAATTACTCTAGGTATCTATGGCTGAAAACCAGGGCCGGATTCAAAGTTGCAGAGGCCCTGGGACAAGCAATACGTGGAGACTACAATTTTTTGTCTCTTTGATGGACACGAAAAAGTACATACCTGTACTTTTCTTATTAAAAAAAATTGTGGAGCTTCTTTCTTTGTGGGGGCCCAGGGGCCAGAGCCCCTGTAGCCCCGCCCTAAATACGGCCCTGCTGAAAACTGCATTAAAATGCGTTACGTAGTTCAAAAAGATCTAACCGTACAGACAGCGGGAGCGACATTGTTTTATACCATGTAAAGAAGTAGGTACTTAGGATGGATGGTCATTAATTAATTTCCACAGAACCTATTCCAACAAGAATAAGATTTCAAATAATAATAAGCGTAATATCAGATTAACTAAATCGCTCAAACAATGTCTCATTTTCCTTGAATTTCAGATTATCATAGTTCTGTCCCAAAGTTTTTGGACTCAAATGCAAATTACTCAGTTGTAAACGTGAAGAGACCCTTTAACTTGATAAGTAACATGGCGGACACCGCAAAGGGATTGCCAATTGAATTTTAGACAAAAGGTGGACTTGGGAGTTTAGATTAATCGCCTTCCACTTACCTAGATGCGTTCAAGTCGGATTCAGGGTCGAGAACTTAATTTAAAGGCTAATAAGATTTAAATTGTGTTAAATCCTACTTCCCTACAATTATAAAGTGTTAATAGGAGGATGAGGATGAACGGATTTGTTTGTTACTATTAGATGCTTAAATGGCTGAATTCTGAAATTTGGCACACATCAAATTATATTGATCTAGCTTAGCACGTAATATAATTTTTATGTTTTTATGTTTGAACTCTTTGGGGCTGAAACACTAAGGCCATGGGACCTGAGAGCTCAACTTATTCTTAGGCACATTGCTAAGCGGCTGCTCAACTCTTAACGTGACCAGAGGGCTGGCCTTTTCTTGGGTCAAAGAATTAGCATTGTCATTCAATGTGGTAATGCTGCTAGCCTTTTGGACACTTGTCCCATTAAGAGCGATGCGGACGAGTTTTTTGATGCCCTCTGTGAGCCCTTCATTGTAGTACATAATATATTTTTAAGCTTTTTATTTATTTTTAAGTTTTATATATAGGTATATTTAACTCGGTTAAGTGCTTTTTTTTAAATAAATGTACTTCTAAAGTAAAAAATAAAAAAAAATATCCCATAATTATCTGTGTTCCTGAGGGATAATATGAAATAAGTTAAATAACAGAGGGCGTTCCCTTAAACTTGTTAATTTACATCATTAATAGACTTTAAAATTAAGAAAAAAATACAAAGTGAATGACATTAAAAAAATAAAACCTTTTTTATTTTATAATAATAATAATAAACTTTTATTTCGGACACCAAAATCCATAGTGTTCATCATGTCAACCTTTAGACACCCACTGCTGGGCATCTAGGTCTCCGCCAAGGGAGGGTTCAGCCGTAATCGCCATGCTTGTCCGATGCATGTTGGCGATCGCAGTAGGTGTTATGGTACTCAAAAGGCCGCTGCTGCCCATCCTCTGCTCAATATCCCTCTATCGCCTCTTACGACACCCACGGGTAGAAATGGGGAAGTGCTATTCGCGGCCGGCACCACACGGCGTCATAGAGTTAGAGTAGAGAGAGTCGTTTCTGTCATAGAGGTAACATAGAACTACTTATCACCTTGTGTTAAAATCAACCTCCGCACAAACTGCTGTACGAGTATAATCGGAGAGCCGAAGCTCTCAGCAATAGTTTTCGTTCATTTTCATTCGTTCATTTTGGATGGGAATATTTTTTTTAGTTCGATATAGTATTATCTACCGGTTAAAGGAAAGTACTTCTTTCGTTAATAAACATACTGTATATTATTATAAACATTAAACGAAGTTGGCGGTGGGAGGAAACTAAATATTGATCCATACTATCCATACTTTTGATCTTTGATTATATATAATGTCTAGATAGAGCGTCAAGTGCACGCAAACGTGTCAAAAAGTGCTTATATAATAAATAAATAAATAAATCTTGGGACAACTCACACACGGTCATCTGGTCCCAAGCTAAGCAGAGCTTGTGTTATGGTAACCAGACAACTGATATACATACTTATATAATTTATAAATACATACATATTATAGATAAACACCCAGACACAGAACAAACAATCATGCTCATCACACAAAGTTTGTCCTGGGTGGGAATCGAACCCACGACCTCCGGCTTAGCAGTCAGGGTCAGTGACCACTAGACCAACAGGCCCGTAATCAAAGCCCAAATGAGTAATAATAATAATAAATGATTAACATATGTATAATAATATTAATTTATGTATAATTATATACATAATTGCTTATATAATCATTATTTACGCACACAGAGACGTAGATGCACAGTGTAAAACGACGCCTGCACGCACACATACTTGAAATTGTTGACTCGTTTTCTTTGATGATTGTAGGGCGACGCTCCATCTAGACATTATCAAAGTCTTTTGATATTATAAATGCGGAAATTACTCTGTTACGCTTTCACGATAAAACGACTGAAACTGAACCGATTTTGACGTTTGCTATGAAGATAGCTTGAACCATGGAGAAGGACATAGACTACTTTTTAATCCTCAACTTCGTATTATAACATCTGTTAATCAATAATTTTACATCATGTTATTGATTTTCTTTATTTTTTATTTTTTTTACGCGAAGTTTACGAGATCTCCGTAAAGGCGATGATAAGAACAAAATCAGATTCCGGCTAGCTCATATAACTACTGTTAGACGAGACTATTACGTTACCGGATTTGCCGAAATTCTCTACTTTGAGTCTTCTCATTATAAGTAGGCGCAATACGAACGCGCTCAAGTGAAAATATTCGATTCAAACCGAATTTGACACATGACTACTTATTCTGTAGAACTTTGTTTTTTATTTTATACTAACACTTTGCCGCAACATCTTCGCATGAATTTTCTTAAGGATCCCTATTTTATTTGATAATGCAATATAGCCTATAGCACTCAGTGATAACGTAGCTTTTAATAGTGAAAGAATTTTCAGAACGGGACCAGTAGTTCCGGAGATTAAGGCATTCAAACAAACAAACAAACTCTTCAGCTTTATTACATTAGTATCGATGACAAGCACTATTAGTAATCAAAGACTCGTTAGAATAGTGCCGCTGTAGACATTGTTTTAAACATAATCTGTGGTTTACCTTTAAGAAACTAATTATGTACGTAGCAAATGCTTCAAATAGTACTAAAGGTACATACTATTTTCCACCGAAATTAAATTCAGATAACGATAATGATGATTATTAGAACGATTCAAACTGCTTGTCAGCCGTCGTAGCGAGCTGTCAAGTTCCATAATTCCATTTTCAAACCTTGTATTGTAGGAACTATATACTACTAGAATAGGGTTTCAACGTGCCAGAATCTGGACAATAGTCTACGCATATAAAATACGTGTAAACAGTTTCGTTTACATAAATTCAATTAAAGATAACAAAAGAAGACGGCAATGGTTTTGCTTTAATTCTAAATGTTCCTATAGAACCGGGGTGAATGACACTGTCTCTAGGCTATTTGGACAAAAACAACACAACAGGACATGATAAACAAAATAAAGATAGTTCTTAGATGAAAACAAATTGTATCCATTTTAGTCTTTATGTGGGCTTTAATATAAAAAAGAATAATCCGTTAGCGACACAGTAAACACGACAATTCCGTGAATCCATTTCCATGCCAAGTCAAATGTGAACATGGAAATGTTCTGAAACCATGACGCTTTTAATAAAATTGGAGAGAAAACGTAAAAGAGTCCAGTTAGGAGTGCTGTCTCATTCTAGCAACCTTTACCAGAAAGAAAGGGTCTCCCTCTCCGATGACTCCATGAGACTCTTCGGAGATCCTTTCATCTGGGCATGCGTTGCCGTGGCCGACCTTGAAAACTTTAAAACTGAATCCACAGCCAGGTCGGCAGAGAGCAGTAAAGAGAATCTTCACTACACTTCCAATCTTCAGTGACTATGCAGCGTCTCTCCACAGGCCATGTTCCACCTTATACTTATATTGCGCCTCATGCCTTGTCGTCTGCTTATGTGATGACCTAATGACTGGGTCAGCAGATGGCGTTGACGTGGCTAAATACTACATATTTGTGTTAGCCATTGACACGCTAAGGAGAAGACCAGATAAATGCTTTGTGTGCCAGATATACTGGTTTGATCTAGTTTGTGGCAACGAATAGGTTAAGCGCTGTGAAAGAGTCACAGGTTCAAAGGTTTAAAACAGGTTTCACTAGACCCTTTGATATGGTCTTCTCCAATTTTGTTATAAGCTACTTGCCTGAAACCTATGTCATTTGATTTATTGTAGTACGTCAACCTCCTTCTTTCTGATTTATGTATTCATGACACGTTTGGGACGAGGGCGTGCCTCCCGTGATGTTCCCTGACATTTAAATTATGTGATTCCGAATGTTCTGTACCTATGTTTCACATCGGCAAGTTTGGCCGAATTTTATGTTCGTACGAATTTATCGGTTACCTACCGGTTTGTATCAGTTTGGCTAGATGCCAGTGTCAGTTTACAGATGACTCAATTGGTGGTAAACTATGTAATCTAGGTAGGCCTCATGTACCTACCTAGATAGGTACATGAGGCCAGCAGATTTTCAACTTTATAATAAGGTTCATATTCAATTGGGAAAATTTGACTATTTGGTATGATTTGGATGATGTGCTGGCGTCTGTAGTATATTTATCATCATCAGCTTATAGGTAGGCATTGTTGGACATGGTTGGCGTATCTGCTTAGTATAAAAAATCGATCGCGCGTGCAAGCGCTGAGTCAGAGCGTCCCAAATAACGCTCATTTATGGCTTCAACCTTTTTTTTTGTTGATAATCCTCATAGATATCCTCTGTCTGGGAAGAATGGAGAAGAAGGATTAGGTCAGACTCTTACTGACAGAAACCTTACGGTTTCATTTGCTACTATGACTCGGGAACCCGGTATTCGCTTGACGCATGTTCCAAGTCTCCGATTGGTATTGAACCCTAAGTATGGGTTCAATAACTCAGGTTTTTAGGTTAAAATGAAACAAATATTTCATTAATTGTCTGTCATTATTATCCTTAATGGCTCAGAGGTGATGGCGCCCGTCTTTCATGCTCGAGGGTTCGAAACTGGGTACGGGCAGGTACCGATGTGACTTTTTCAATTTCATATGTACTTTCTAAGTTAATCTTGGACATCATTAGATAAGATAAGATAAGTCTTTGACATCGGTGAAGGAACATTGAGAGGAAACCTGGACTTATAATTAATATAAGTCTGAAATCGCCAATCATTGAGCAAGCGTGGTGATTAACGATCGTGCCTTCTCTGTATGAGAAGAGGCATTTGCCCTACAGTGGGACAATTATAGGCTGCTATTATTATTATTATACATTAGCCGCTATTCAAGAATGGGAAAGGTTACTCCAAAAAATGCTGGATACCTTGATTCTCAGCATGCCCAGGAGGATCTTCGCATGTGTTCGAGCCAGGGGAGCAGTTATACGAGTATCATATTGAATATAACCCTTTTATTAATAAATTGTTGTTTAAGTTTGGTTAAAGTCTTTTTCTTTCTATCATATTTCTGTTACAAATACATTATGATTAATTAAGTACTCATTTTATTTAAAATAAATAATTGTTTTATTTTTTAATTTCAAACAAATAATTTTACTTGATATAGTTCAATTTAAAAAAATGTATCAGCTTATGCATGCTTAAAAAAGTTTGTGATCACTAGATCACAAACTCTTTTTGATGTGTGTCCTTCTGTCTCTATTCCAATTTATTTGGGTTCTCGGCTATCTCTATATCTATTTGTTTGTATTATCTCGCTGCTATTACAATAAAGCAAATGTTCTTTTATATTAAGTTACTTATAAAGGGATAAGGCGTCGTCATATCTATATATACAGCAGACATTTATTGCGACAATAAAATACATTTACACGTTACACACTAAATATAACAATATAAAGGGGTCTTATTGCATTATGCATAGGGCTGGCACACTTGAGATTTGGTGAACATCTTAGTAAAAATATCTTTGGTAAAAATAGCTCAATGCGCTAGCATAAAAGTTTGATTCGAGTCAAATATTGAACAGGAAATATGACTAACCTAAGTGTACGGTTTTAGTTAAAAAAAAACTATGATTCGAGTCAATTATCGAACAGGAAATACGACTATCCTTTGGTTTTAAGACAGGAAACATTACCTACTGTCGCCTGACTGCCATGTACATGAATTATGGCGAAATACTCAAACGCTACCAAATTTTAAGATGTCGTTAAATCTCGTGCTGTGTCTGTCACTTCTTATGTCAAAGTGACAGTGACAGTACTAGACTTAACTGCATCTTACAGTTGAGTAGCGTTTGAGTATTCCGCAATTAATGTTTCAAACTTAATCAATATTTTGTGCAAAACAGGTATTTTCAATTTAGAAACGATCGCAGTACAGTTTACGTTGTGTTTACTCCGCTCGCTTGTGCTAGGCACTTATATCAATATCGACAGTTTAATTAAGCTTATAAAATCTATATAATAAAAATTAATCGTTGTTCGTTAGTTTCGCTAAAACTCGAGAACGGCTTCACCGCTTTGGCTAATTTTAGTCTTGAAATATTTGTGGAAGTCCAGAAAAGATTTAAACGGTGAGAAAATTGAAAAATCAAATGACAGGACAATGTCTGTCGGGTAAGCTAGTATTATAAAAAAAAACCAACTAACACTAGCAAAAATAGTAAATTAATTAGGCTAGCATCAAAAATTTTTTTAAAGGCATTTGTCACAATTCGATACTGAGTTTCAGTCGCCAATCTGCTACTTTCAGCAATGTCGCCCATTATATGGTTTATTATATTATCTTAAATTATAAGCTATAATTCGAAGTTTCCGATTCTTTACTAGCGAAACGTTTCCATTGTAAGCATTTAGAACTCTTAAAATCAAATTCGCTTTAGATTTAAAATGTTTAGTGCTAACCCTACACCCGCTCTAGTCGTTCCACACGTCTAGACCGATCGCAGCCTGCCCTTAGCATTTTATTGTTATAATAACGTTCAAACTTTCAATTGTCTAACAATACCGACGTTCTTATTGCATATAGTTTATAAAACAATCCCGATATCTACGTTATTCTCAAACCAATGTAACTACTGTAAGCTAGAAATAACAATGGCGACCACAAAAAAAGCGCCGAGGCAGTGAGTCTCGGAGAAATGATTCAACTGTCTTGTATTACGCAATGAGATCAGAAAAGAACAGCGAAAGAGAAAAAAACACATTTAGTTCCACTTCACTCGGTATCAACCAGGAGGTAGAACAGAACTAGGCCAATAAGCACAAATGGCACAAAGTTTATAAGAGCTACTATACTTAGAAATATCAATCTGGGGGCACAATTCGTAAATATAAATGCAGACCGCGCGACGCCTTCCCTCGTCCATTCCTGACTTGATCCATCCTAGAACCAGACCCCGACGCAGAGCCTAGCCTACCTACAGCTTTAAATTCGTTCCTAAATAATTTAAATTAAATCCTGCCTGGGGTGTGATTCTGTAAGACCTCATTCTAAACTTCGAATCTGAATCCGCTGTGAGTTTCTTGATGGGCATTCTAAAAACTCGGTTAATAATTCGAATTTACACTAGCGCCACCCATGCAAGCTGTTGCACCCTTAATCTGTACCCCTTCTGGATTAGTCAGCAGTCTACACTGCATCCTTGCTGCTGACGCAGCATCCCCTCACTCCTTGCTCCCTCTCCATCCAGTCCAGCTAGTCAGTCGTCTCCCAACCATCCTACCGTGCACTTGTACTTTGCATTTGTGTCCGTGTTTAATACAATTTATTATAGCTAAAAGTAGTTTCTTTTTAAAAACCAAATTCGGAACCCGGATATAACATTGGTGGCAGCGGTGGGATTGAAAATCCTTGGAATCCTCCCAAAAGTGATCAAAGTTCATGATTAAGTGCAAAAAGTGATAAGTGCCAAAAGTGAGAGTGCTTAAGTGCCTAAAAACCTCCAGAGACGACTCATCTTATCGGTAAACCCGATATTGACCAAAGTTCAAGGTCAATCCAGTTCCAGTTCCAGCAGAAAAAAAATGTTCGCAGTAATAATACTGTGAGTTGTGAACATAATTACCTAAAATTAATAAAGTGATCAAAGTTCGAGTTATAAATAAACCACAACGGTTTATCTTGAACATTCCAATCAATCTACATACCACCACATAAAAATGTGTGAAAATGTCCCCACATATTATTATTATACCAACGGATGTTATGTCTCGTCGCCCGTCGCAGTTCTAGTCTCAACGCAGAGCGATAAGACTACATTGTTAAGTGTCCAGACTTGTTATTAACTAATCTTATTTTTAATTCTTATTTCTAATTATTGTCAATCATGTCCAAAGAATCAAAGAACCTGAAAGAGGAGACTAAAGAAGGAATACCCTTAAATGTAATTTTAAAATTCATTAAGCCCTTTGATGGCAGCAGAGAAAAACTAAACGCCTTCACAAATAATTGCGATAATGCAATTTCCTTAGCCTCCTCTTACCAAGTAGACATCGTCTTCAAATATATCATTAGCCAATTGGACGGCAAAGCTGAAATTGCATGTTCGATTAAAGAATTTGATTCATGGCCATCCCTTAAAGATTTTCTTCAAAAACAATTTGGAGAGCGTAAACACTACGCTCATCTTCTTGCAGAGCTCCAGGATTGTAGGCAAAGCGCCCAGGAAAATGTTAACCAATTCTCCCTCCGAATTGAAACTTGTCTGTCTCAGTTACTTACAGAAATCTCCTTAACAAGTCACAAAAAGAATGAAATTCCCGGTAGAGTAGCTGCAATGGAAGATCTTGCTCTCCATACATTCACTATGGGTCTTACCCCTCGCATCGCTAACATTGTTAGATGCAGGGACCCGAAAAATCTTAACGACGCTATAAACTACGCGATTTCTGAAGAAAAATTGCAACAATATTCATACAAACAAACTATTGCCGCGAAATCATTTCGTCATAATGATCCAAACATTAAACCAAATAAATCCAACAACTCTAATAACGATCAATCACAAAAACCTGCTCTTCAGCAAACTTCCTCAAATGATCCATTCTGCAGATATTGCAAGAAATCAGGACATATTCTAGAAAAATGCACACTCCGCGAATATAATAATAAAAAATATAATCAAAACAAATCGTTTACTTCAAACGCGCAGCCGAGTACATCCACTTTCAAACCCCGTATTAATGTCGCAACTGAAGTAGAAAGTCGTGATACTGTTGACAACAATTTAAACTAAATGATGTCCCGAATAGGTGTCGCACGGGACAAATAAATTCCTTAATAGACGACACCAAAACTCAAACAATGACCCATGGACAGGGTAGCCAGCCCCAAACTCGAGGTCATCTCATTAGAGTCAAGCAACAGGGTAACCAGCCCCAAATCGTAGACTCCATATCCTTTAAAACTCATGAAGTCAAGCAACAGGGTAACCAGCCCCAAATCGTAGACTCCATATCCTTTAAAACTCATGAAGTCAAGCAACAGGGTAACCAGCCCCAAACCGTAGACATCATCCAGAATCCTGAAAATAAAGAACACATTAATAAACAAATATACGAATTCACTTCTAATATACCAAATAAATACTTACCACATATAAAAGTGAACTCTCCCATATCCTTTAATGGTCTATCCCTCCTCGTTGATACTGGCGCATCTATAAGTATAATAAAAAAATCAGCCATCGACGAAATGCCCGTAAATAATCAATCAATTACATTCAAAATTCAAGGTATCGATTCAACCACTGATAGTCCTTTACACACATTGGGACAAATCCCTATAACCATCTATACACATGATGAATCCCATAGTGATTGTAAATACCTAACACATATATTCAATTTAGTCAATGAATTAAGCTTACCTTACGATGGTATTATTGGCAACGACTTATTCAATTCTATGAGTAGCCAAATCAACTATGATGAAAGTATGCTGCATTTAAAAAATATTAAACTTAAAATGCATTTCAATGAACCCGTCTATACTATTGCACCACGCAGTGAAACTATAATTGAATGTACTGTAGCAAATCCAGAAATCAGCGAAGGTTTAATAATCGATCAACATATATCAGAAAATCTATTATTAGCAAACTGTATGGTTCAAGTTAAGAATAACAACCGTGTTAATATTTCCATTGTTAACACCTCGGAAAAACCTATAACTATCAAATCTGATCTTAAATTACACTTGAGTCCTTTTGAACCACAAGCTTCAATCTTTGTCGGTGTTATAGCAGAAACTCATATTCGTGAACGCACAGAAGAAGTTTTACAACAGCTTCGCGTATCTCACCTTAATTCGGAAGAAACTGAAGCATTATGCTCTGTTTGCTCTCAGTTTTCAGACATTTTCCACTTGTCCGATGACCAGTTAACCTGCACTGACGCAATAGAACATAAAATTAAAACTACTTCTGATAGCCCAATTCATGTTAAAACATACAGATTTCCCGAATGGGAACACCCAAATATTCCGAAATATTTTATTCCGAATTTCGATATTCCGATTTTCAAAAGTCCGAATTTCATAATACCTAAAAATTATAATCTCTATTATCTAAAATCACGAAAGTTATTTTACCGAATGTCGTAAATCCGATTTGTTTGTTTTCCGATGTTCATATGTTCGAAGAATCAAATGCTCGATGAGTTCTCGGTCCGAAAAACGAAATTCCGAATTTCAATATTTCGAATAAACTGTTAAAATTAGGATTATGATTCAATTCAGCTACGCATATATATTTTAAATGGTGTCCCCTTGTTTCGCAGACAGAAATTTCATAGAATTTCGTTTCCCAGAAAATGTTTCATATAATATTTGGTTCTTGTATTTTTATTTCGACTATTATTGTTTAAAGACTATTACTTGAATGAAACATATTTCACAGAAACACAATTCAAAGAATTTTTAATCAAATTTTTTTGTTTAACAATCTTATCAAACAGTAGAATTACTTTTTAACAAATATTGTTTATTCGGTGTATTTTTCTATGGAATTTATTTCAACAAAAATATATAGGTATAAAAAGAAAGACAATAACAAAAATGATCTTAAAAAGTCAATATGTTGTGCTACAAAAGTTAATGACAGAAATGAATTGTTGTGAAACCGACTCCACGTAGTCTTGTCTGCCCTACGCCTAGAGTGTAATTTAAATTCGCGTCGGTGCGGAGGGGCGAGGCGGGCAGCGAGCTGAGGAGCAGGTGGTTTTAACGCCCGCCGCCGCGGCTGAGGCTGGCCGGCGAAGCCGGCCAGTAAGCCGAAGCTGCGGTGGTGAGCGTGAATACCATCTGCGACGATAAGCTCGCGTGGTACCGCCGGAGCCCCGCAACGCCGTAGCCGTGACAGAAACCATGCCTGCTGCATGTTGCATGTTCGCTTGCATGCTCGCTTGCATGCTGCATGCTTGCTTGCTTGCATGCTGCATGCTTGCTTGCACGCTGCATGCTTGCTTGCATGCTGCATGCTTGCTTGCACGATAAACGATTGCACGATAACGATAAAGATAATCGGAATTTTAATAATCGGAATTCGTATTTTTGATGTTCGGAATTTTCATTATGTCAGACTTTTTGTTATTCGATCTTTTGAAACTCGGTATTTTGACAATAGTAATTATAAACGTTCGGAATTTTGAAATTTTAGTATTATAAAAATAGGATGAATGATAAATCGGAGTTGCCATATTAGGAATTTTGAACTATTCGGAATTATGAAAATCGGTATTTTGAAATTCGTATTTCTGACTTTCGGAATAAAGTTTTTCGTATTTATGTAGTGTACCCTTCCCGAATGCCATAAGAAAGAGGTTGATTCCCAAGTACAGAAAATGTTGAAACAAGGTATCATAAAACCTTCTATGTCACCATGGTCTTCGCCAATTTGGGTAGTACCCAAAAAACTTGATGCTTCCGGTCAAAGGAAATGGCGCGTTGTAATAGATTACCGTAAGCTTAATGACATAACCATCGGTGATTCCTACCCTATCCCAAATAAAGCCGAAATCTTAGACCAATTAGGCAAGTGCAAATACTTTAGCACATTAGACCTGGCTTCTGGTTTCCACCAGATCAATATGTCTCCTGATGATTCTCCCAAAACCGCATTTTCAGTCCCAACAGGGCATTACGAATTCACACGTATGCCATTTGGATTAAAAAATGCACCGTCCACCTTTCAAAGGTTAATGAACTCCGCTTTATCTGGTCTCCAAGGTATCCAATGCTTCGTATATCTTGATGATATCGTAATTTACTCGATTGATATCCCTTCTCACATGAATGACTTAACTAACGTATTTTCTAGACTACGTCAATTCAGGCTAAAATTACAGCCGGACAAGTGCGAATTTTTACGAAAAGAAGTTTCATACCTAGGCCATGTCATTACCGACAAAGGCGTAAAACCAAACCCTGAAAAACTAAGATCAGTTCATGAGTTTCCTATACCAAAAACTCCTAAAGACGTTAAATCATTTCTTGGTTTCGTCTCTTACTATCGCAGGTTCATCTCTGATTTTTCAAGCATTGCAAAACCTTTAACAAATCTGCTGAAGAAAAACGTAGAATTCGTATGGTCAAACGAACATCAATTATCCTTCGAAACCCTAAAGAACAAATTAACTACAGCTCCGTTATTATCATACCCTGACTTTTCCAAACCATTCCTTCTCAGCTGTGATGCATCCAATTATGCAATCAGCGCTATTCTTTCCCAAGGCAAAATAAATGAAGACAAGCCTATCGCCTATGCTTCTCGTACACTCTATAAAAATGAGTGCAATTATAGTACAACCGAAAAGGAATTACTTGCATTTCTTTTCGGCTGTAAAACCTTCCGTCCATACCTCTATGGTAGAAAGTTCACTATAATCACTGACCATCGTCCTTTACGTTGGTTATTTAATCACTCCGACCCCAGTAGTAAACTCCAGAGATGGAGATTAAAATTGGAGGAATACGAGTACGAAATAATATACCGAAAAGGGAAATTAAATAATGCCGCTGATGCATTATCCCGCTATCCAGTAACCAAATCTGTAAATCCTATAAATCCTATACCTAGTACTTCTAATGAAGATTCAAATTCACCGGATCATGATGAAACATCGAACCCAGATGTTCTCCCTGTGGTTTCTCCTGACGATTTAATCCAACTTGAAGATCTCACAGATCCACTTATACGACCTACAAGCTTACCAGAGCTAGGCAACCTAGATGACCTAGATAACATAATAAATGAAGATTTAATCCCATCTTCCATTAATCGTCAAAACCCAAAATCACCTGATGTCTCAAGCCCTAATAGTTGCAGTACCCTAGATAGTAATTACTCAGAATTCCTTAAAACCACATCCAAAGAATTTAATCCTAACGTAACCATAATAGAACACAACGACAGCTTATCCAAAACTGATAAAAAATATGTTATCATACCCACATCTATAGATATGGACGAATCCATTCCATATACTCAAGAAATCATATCTAACATCCCTAATTTAAACGAATTTTCCTTACTAGAAAGAACATTACATTCCTTCCTTAAATACGAATTCGAAAATAAAACATATTATTTCATTTTTACCAAGGTCAACCATTTTGACACTTGTACATATGAAGATATTTACAAATGTCTTAAATCCGTAAGAAATGAGTTAGTTGTCAGTCTTGCAAGCCAAGATAACCCTGAAATAGCTATATCTGACTTTAATAACCCTTTCGATACTCATCAATACATCAAATTATACAATATAATCCTATATTTATTTCATAACTCAGAAATAACTATTCACATTTATAAGAACACCATTATCTACCCATCATTAAGTAAAATCTCTAAAATCCTGAAAGAAAATCATGATCTCCCTATAGCCGGTCACTTAGGTTCTGGTAGAATGCTAAAACGTATTCAAGAAAAATATTACTGGAAAAACATGCGAGTAGACGTCGAAAATTACGTAAAGAAATGCCCGCAATGCCAGATAAACAAAGCCCTTAGAAGAACCAATCGTGCACCTATGCAAATCACATCGCTTTTCACACGCCCCTTTGAACGCGTAGCTTTTGATATCGTGGGACCATTACCGGAAGCCGACAACGATAAATATAAGTATATCTTGACTCTCCAAGATGACCTTACCAAATTTTCAGCAGCTTATCCAATTACTATCACTACTGCTAAAGAAACATGTGAATGTTTGGTCCATTTTATTACGTTATTTGGAATACCCAAAACGATCCTGACAGATCAAGGCACCAACTTCACGGCCGAGTTATTCAAACGAACATGCAATTTATTAAAAATCAAACAATTATGGTCTACCCCGTATCACCCTCAGACTCAGGGTGCTCTCGAGAGAAGTCATTCTACCTTAAAAGAATACCTGAAATCCTATGTAAATGAGCAACAAAATAACTGGCCCCGTATACACAGCTATGCTTGCGTATAACACAGCCATCCACTCAACTACTCACTTCTCTCCCTATGAACTCGTGTTTGGAAACAAACCATACATTCCGGATTCAGTTTATGAGGAAGCAGCAGGCGCTACTTACCCTGAATATGTCCGCATACTTCAGAATAGACTTAAGTATTGCCGAGATAAGGCAATAGAATATACAGAAAAATCAAAATTAAACTCCAAAACCTATTACGATACTCACACAAGGCCAATTAAATATAAAGTCGGCGATCTAGTTTATCTTAAAAACCATTTACGCCTGAGAAAGGCACTTTCTCCTATATGGAAAGGCCCGTTCAAAATCATGAAAATTCATGGAAATAACACTGTGTCACTCTTGATAAATAGACGACACGTTAAGCTTCATTTCGACGAAATTAAATTAGCTACTAATAACTAGATATTAGTATTTTAACATACAATTTAGTTAATTTAAATTACCCTTCCTTCCAGAATTGGTTACATTTATCCTACCATGGCGTCAAACGGCCAAGGATACATCCAGCCAGCATCAGACGACGCAGGCATATATTTTGACCCCATTGGCTCTTTAAAAATAACAGATGATACACTAAATATTATCATTCCTATAGATATTTTCTTTATTCAACCACATTTGGATAATTTAAGGGATATCCTAAGAACCTCCAAATTTCTATGTAATCAAAGCAAAGTATACTATGAAGGCAAATGTCACTATTTGTTCCAACCATTGTCATCGCACTATTTTGATATAGTTAGAGACTTTGATTCCATTTCCCATCTTATATCCAAATCTCATAAAAGATCAGCTTGGTTTGGTGGAATCGGTTCAGTAATTAAACAACTGTTTGGTAATATGGACCAAGATGATGCAGAAAAATATAGTAATACCATTGAAACTTTAGAAAATGATCAAAGTAAATTGGCAACCCTCATGAAAGAAAACATTATGATTACAACATCCACATTACTGTCTCTAAAAGAAGTAATTGATAAAATTAATGCAAATGAAGTTAGCCTAAGTCATGTTATTGATACTTTAAACCAGGAAATGGCAAATTTAGCGCTAGTTTCCAACAAGCTATTAATGAGATCTAAAATATCGGGACTGTCGAATATTTTAGAAAGTAGTTTATTAACCTTATCATTTAAGATAGAAGATATTATTAACGCTATTATGTTTAGTAAGTCTAGTATACTATATCCATCTATTATTACCCCTAAACAATTGTTTTAAGATCTTGTGGGTAATTATAGATTCCTGCCTAGTTCTAAGCAATTACCTGTACCTTTAACGTTAGATAATATTCATATTTTAGAAAACATATCCGATGTATCCAGTTATTATACCAATAACAAAATAATATTTGTGTTACAAATGCCTTTAGTGAATACAAAAGAATTCGATTTGTATCATATTGTACCTTATCCTATTGCTCTTAAAACTATAAATAATACATTGTATTCTACAATAATACCCTCGTATTATTGTAGAATACAATGTATTATTTATAGTTTTAAGAGCAATAGGATAAGGTACAATATGATACAAATCGAATTCTTTGTCACTAAATATTTAGGCATAACTAAAGATAAATCATCTTATTGTAAATTAAATTCACTAAATACCTGCAAAGTTATAAATACACAATATTATATTTGTGAAATCTCCAACATATACTCTACGTCAGCCCTACCAATATGTGAAACTGAGGTTATTTCAAAAGCTCTGACTTCCGTTCCGCCTCTTTGCAAAACTGAATTTGTAAATGGTAATTTTGAAACCTTTCATAAATTACGTAATAACCAGTGGATATACATGATTAGTCAAAATTCTAAAATTACAATAGAATGTGATGATCAAGATTTATTTGAATCTTCTATTTCTGGCACTGGTATACTAACTATACCAGATAATTGTATTGCTTATTGCAACAATAATAAGTTAATACCTAAACATATTGTTGAAATAAAAATAAAACCAATAGAATTACATTTTGAATTAATTAACGATACTTGTTGTAGCTCTATTACATATTTAAAAGACAATATTAAAATTCCTTACGTTAACTTAAAAAACATAAATAATTTAGACTCTCTTTTCTCAAATTAATAATAATAATAATAATAATAATATGTGGGGACATTTTCACACATAATTTTAAAATAAGACATTTTTTTAAGACATTTCAAATTATAATAAAGTAACTGATCAAATTAAAAATAGAGTAATTGAAAAACCTCATATTGTACTTTACGGTAACTATTATTCTTATACTACTGTTATTATAAGCCTAATTATAATCTTAACTATTTCTTATAAACTGTATTGTTATTGTAAGTCAGTTAAAACCTCTAAATGTAACCCTAAACCTGATGCTCCCATAGAAATGGCATCCATAGATGTTGAAGATGTTCCTGCTCCTCGACTCCGAATTACCTAAAATCCTGGAATAACTTACCTTTCCCTCCATCGTCAACTTACCTTTCACCCGTAAGTTTCCTCCTAATCGGGGGGCTGTTACACCCTTAATCTGTACCCCTTCTGGATTAGTCAGCAGTCTACACTGCATCCTTGCTGCTGACGCAGCATCCCCTCACTCCTCGTTCCCTCTCCATCCAGTCCAGCTAGTCAGTCTTCTCCCAACCATCCTACCGTGCACTTGTACTTTGCATTCGTGTCCGTGTTTAATACAATTTATTATAGCTAAAAGTAGTTTCTTTTTTAAAAACCAAATTCGGAACCCGGATATAACAGAGCGTATCAGCGAGTTGAACTTAATTGACAGGGAGATTTTGACAGATTTAATATGACATGACGTAAGAAGTGGCATTCTGTAAGGTAATTTCCCCGTCACTTCGATGCTCACTTCGCACTCGAACCCGATTCAAAGTGTCAAATATTTCAAGGTCATTTTTAACGTTATGCGAAGTGAGAGTGAATAGCGTTGTGAGATGCGAGTTGTTGTTTGAATTTTACAGAATCGACCTACTGGCCCTTGCTGTTCTGCCCGAGCTACTCCCACCGCCGAGGTCCCACAAGAGTCACCAGTAGCGTGTAGTCCGCTTATAGTTTATAACTTTTCCATATGCCCTGCCTAGGGCCTTAATTTATTAAAGAAAGTTTGATTAAGCAGCTTAATTGGTTGAGGTACGTGATTGCCTTTTCGAAAAAAAGATCTTAACTGGACAGACGAATCTGCGCCATTTCAATCTGGGCCAATTCTACAAATTAAAAACCCGTCGCGCGAAAATGAATGTTAAAAAGTGTTGGCAAATAAAACGCATTTTTAACCTTTTATTTATTAAGTAATTTGAAAGAGCTAGGGCGCATAGTGATATAGTACATATATATTTAGACACAAAATACTTAAAAACTAAGCTTCCCTAACCGCATCTTGTGTATATCCACGCATCGGACATTTACAAAACGAGACTGATAATCGCTTCGACGCGGACGGTCGCAACGTCGTCGTAGGCAATCGATCTTGAGCCCGTTATAGCTACACTTAGAACGCAATTTGGTTCGATCGACGAATTTGAAGGTAACTGCATGTATATTAATCTTTATACGTAGTTATAGCTGTAAAACTGCAAAACAAGGAATGGACGGTCCATTTAAGGCAACAGTTTCAGGAAAATTCCATTTCGTTTCAAGAAAATAAGCTCATTACAGTAATGGGAAAAGGAATAGGTATTGTACTAAATGGCTTGTTCTAATTTGATCATTAATTTTCTATTGAAGGGGAGAAAAGAAAATTGCATTTCCCGGAGAATTGGTTGTGTTTTTCAGTGGAACAAAGTTTTAAGTTTGATATCTGTGTGCAGTTCTCTGAAGTTCTGAGTTTGTCGCTTTGTTTTGCAAAATTTTATGAAAAGAGTTGTTGCATTTTACTCATCTTATAGGACCTCAATAAAAAGCTTTTTAGTATAACTTTACTTTTAAACTTTAATAAAATACCTTTTATTAATGGATTTTATTGTTTATTTTTCTTTTATGATTAAATTTTTTTATAGATTTTATTGTTTATTTTTATTAATCTTTACTGGTTTTTATTTATTAATGGATTTTGTTGTTTATTTTTATTTAATTGAAATTATTTTTTGTGTTCGTTTTATGCATCGTGCACACACGATGCAGACCACATTCTGCAATAATGATTTTTATTATTATAATTAAAACCCGACTGAAAATTACCCTCTTTGAAAATGTAATCTAAACTTTATCACTGAATCTTCTTCGATCACTAATTCTTGTTCTTCTTGTCGTTCCTCTCGTATTATCGAAGGTCGGACATGTATCAGCCTTGAAATCTTCTCGTTGTCCCGAGCAAGGTGGAACAACACCAAGTGTTTGTGGCTCCGGTCCGTTTCCGAATATTTCGTAGTCAGGACTTTTTCCCCCACTCCACGTTCCGCCGCAGTATTACCTAAAAATGATTTAAGTACTGCATTGACATATTATTCATTATTTTTTTCTTTATTTTTTATATTAAAAAAAAATATAATAATGTTATGTTTTTTTTAAAGAGACGTTACGCTATAACTATATAATTTCCGAATCTTACCGCCTGGGCCCTGTTTCTCAAAACTATTGGTTTACTAGTATATTATTTATTACTTACTGGTGTAAAAATTACTCCCGTAGAGATTTAAAAACTCCAGCCCTACGGGTAGAAAATTATAGGATGACTGTTTTTTTTGGTGTCACCGTTTCGTAATTAATTTGTATCGTAACAAGAAGGCACTAAAAAGCGAAAATAAAATTTTTACGCAAAAAAAAATCGCCGGTTTTGTATTGCCACTGACTTGCGAATTTAAAGTTATTTTTGACTTTTTGGAGGTGGTTGTCTTTTTTGTATTTGTATGGTAAAAGCGGATTGTTTGGTGTTGATTGTTGTTTGCGAGTTAAATTCAAGCATGGATCTAAATCGAATGGTTTTGAGAAGTGTGTTAAGCAAAAGACATTCTGTTTGGGGTTTTTAGGCGTTTTATCGACGCAGGATAAGCGGAAAAAGTAGAAGGATAAGCGGAAGTGTGCGAATCGGACCACATATTATTTAAAAATAATGTAAATTCGGCTAATAATTTTGGCAAATCTTTTTACAAGCCTTCTGAGACTAATAGGTTTATCAGTGTAATTTACAAGAGTATTTGATAACACATTTTTCTAAGAAACCAAACTGTATTTACTCAGGTAATTTTAACAAATATTTATTAGTTGGCAACTAGTAACTAATATTTTACTTCTGTAACTTTGAGAAACCCACACTAGCAAACTTGTAAAAAATATTCGTTCATGGGCTAATAAGTTTTGAGAAATAACATCTTATTTTTCTGGTGGACTGTACTTATCATGAACGTTAAGCTACAGGCTGCTTTTAAGATTAAAAAGGTTAAGGTTTTATTTCAACATAAAACGTCTAGAACGTTGCAATAAGATTTTACATTTCACATAATGTTAACTGTTTTCGTGAATACAATGTATTAATTATGTAAAATCATAGATAAGAGATTATATATAATGAACTATTAATTTTAATTGAAAAGGTCCCATGTAATGGCTAAATGTCACTGGTCTTTTAATTTCTCCTTAGCTTAATCCATACTATACTTAATTACTATCAATACTTACTAATATTATAAATGCGAAAGTAACTCTGTTACGCTTTCACGATGAAACGACTGAACCGATTTGGATGAAATTTGGTATGAAAATAACTTGAGCCCTGGGGGTAGACATAGACTACTTTTTAATCCGCGACTTCGTCTGCATCCGCGATAACCGAAGTCGCGGGCAAAAGCTAGTATTAGATAATTCTTCTGTATGTGTGTTTCTCACCGAACTCCTCCTTAACGGCTGGACCGATTTGGATGACGTTTTTTGTGTATATATTTCAATGGGTTCCTGGATCTTAAGAAAACACAATTGGACCCGAAAGTTGTGCGCTTCTGGAGGGGCTTTTTAAATTCAGGGCAGGATTATGACTCGGGGGCTCGCTAGTTTATATAAAACACTAGCTTTTGCCCGCGACTTTGCCCTCGTGGAATTCAATTAAACCATAAACCTCTGCACACAGAAATTGTGTAGTTTTGTATCAGTGAAATAACATTGTAAGTAATTGGCCTGAGACTAAAAACCAAAATAGATACATACAACAAACTATACTCTTTTAACATTCGTGTAGAAGACGATCTTCTACACGAATCTAAATCTTTATGTGAATTAACGTTCGGAAATTTCATTTTAATCTGACCCAAATAAAGAATCGACTGACCTCAAATAACACCTAGGTAGGTAGGTGTCTATAAGAACACCAATTCGGCAAATTGAAACCCTGTGACATATTAGGGAACGCACCGACAGGCTTCGATAGACAGACCGACAGTCTGTCACTCAACGACAGCCACGGAATTACTCCCAAACCGTCCGCAAAATTCCAATATGGAACTTCAAACCTTAAGGTACAATTACACGAGAACTGTTTCTCACCCGATGCGGTCGAGTGGCGAGATTGTCCATGTGAGTTATTGTAAAGGCGAAACTCGCCAGGTGATTTTTGTGACAACGGATGTTTATTTTTCCAATAGCGAGGCCACCATATTGTGCTGTGGTGTTATATAACACAACCTAAAGCTCGACGCTGCGGCAGCGGCAAGTTTCATTTTTGTATTCATTAAGGCTGCTCTTTCGAAATAAGCTTGAAAGAAGATGAAGTAACTTTTCGTCGGCATTTACAGAGAAATTACATCTGAAAATTGTTAGTAATCTACATGATATGATACGTAATTTGGTTTATTTGGTTTAGCCACAATTTTTCTATCGGTGTCACATATTAAGAAAAAAAATGTCAAATCACCTCCAAATCAATGAGATGAAACCATTTTATTCCTTAATTTCTTGTCAAAGAGTATAAAAAAAAATATCTACTGCTTTGCAATACAAAGGAAAATGATTTGGTTTTGTTACTTTTTACAAATATGTATTATTTTTCACACAAAAAAATAAAAATGCGTCCAATTAAAGACTACGTCTCATCACCCCCGCGCTCGTCCACAAATTCAGTACGGGCCAAATGGTCAAGGTTATTGGCATGTATACAAGCCTTAATCTTTGCTTACGCAGCGGTAACGCCACGTGAATTAACGGCTTTTGATGGAACTACTCAAGGTTGAATAATTTAATACTTTTGACCAGGGATGTTGCGGATGCAGATTTTTGCACATCCGCGGATGCGGATGCGGATCTTAAGATTTATTATAAGAAACTTTATGAATGGAGAAATAAAATAATAAGAGAGTAATTATCTATTAATATTTTAATCAAAGATTTAATAATTAAAGTTAAAAATAGCAGCATTATTTATTCTAATATTATAAAGCTAAAGAGTTTGTTTGTTTGGTTGAACGCGCTAATCTCAGGATCTACTGGTTCGAATTGAAAGATTATTTTTGTGTTGGATAGTCCATTTATCGAGGAAGGCTATAGGCCCATGCGAAGCCGGGCCGGGTCGCTAGTCTATCAATAAGAAATCTCGTTTAACACGCAATGCTCAGTGAGTGAGTGAGTGCTCTGAAGTGTATATTCACAATTTTACCATAGGTACCTAACACTCGAAAACTTAAATGTTTACACGAAAAGCGCAACTAAACACCTTATGACTGATTGACCAAAAACAAATGATACACTTATATACACCTGACAATAACAAATCCGTCGGATCTTGTCACCGAGCGAAATCTTTGCTCTTATTGGCCAATGAGTATTACGTAATGAGTAATACGACACGCGCCAGTCGCCGGCTACGTCTATTCTCTTTCTTGTCGCGACCTGTGCTACATCTGCATCCGCATGAAATTCCGCAATGATTATTACGGATGCGGATGCGGATGCAGATGTCCAAATCGATGCGGAAGCTCCGCATTTGCGGATGCGGATGCGAATATTCGCAACATCCCTGCTTTTGACAGTTAATACACACACGACACGGTTGGCGCAGTGGTTGAGCAATCGACTGCTGCGCTGCGTATCGCGGGTTCGATTTCCGCACGGAACAAATATTCGTATGGCCAACAGATAGTTGTTACGGGTCTGACTGTTTGTGTATGTGAGTTTATGTGTTTGTGAACGCACCCACGACACAGGCGTGCCCCATGAAATAGTGTGGGACAACGATTTTTGAAAA
The DNA here is from genome assembly GCA_947361185.1 of Charanyca ferruginea. Taxonomy (NCBI): domain Eukaryota; kingdom Metazoa; phylum Arthropoda; class Insecta; order Lepidoptera; family Noctuidae; genus Charanyca; species Charanyca ferruginea. The sequence continues at coordinate 12,191,445 of OX376077.1, read as the reverse complement.
AATAAATAAATATATCCATGAATGGTAACGTTAGAGAATAGCATAGCTTTTTTTTTTTTTTTTTTTTTGCGCGGTGGAAATCCTCATGGACTTCCTCCATCTTGGGGGCGACGGAGGGGCATGCCGGACTCCTACCGGCCAAAACCACCGCGGTGCTCCACCTCTGCCCATGGCCGGGGGTGCGGGATTCGCATTAGCATTCACCGCTCCCCCGACAGGCCATGACCTGCTGTTTTTCAGCAGGTCCCACCTCCCGTGCGACCATTTCCATAGCGGCCGCACCCACTCTCGAGTGGCGCGCGTGGAACACTGCGCCGCCAACTCGGGCCTATCTGGTCGGACGACGGACGCCCCTAGTCCACCGCCCGCAGGCCACCTCTCATGGAGGTCGCAGATCGCTTTGCGCCCTTCTCGGGCGCCCGGTGCGTCTCCTGCGGGAGGGGAGATAAGATACGGCTTCTCTCTCCCGCTCGGCTGCCTCCTTTGCAGACATGACATCCTCGCAAAAGGAGGCAACCCCGTCCCATGCCCTCTCGCTCTCGACCATCGATTGAACGACGGCCGGGAGCGAGAGATCGCTCCCGCCTAATGCCGCAACGAGGTCGCGGCGCAGCCCTGCCCAGGCTGGGCACTCCTCCAACGTGTGCTGCGCCGTATCCTCCGGGCAAGCTGCACAGTGGTGACACACCGGTATCTGCTCCCGACCTATACGACACAGGTACTTCCCAAAACAGCCGTGGCCAGAAAGTACCTGCGTCAGCCGGAAGTTGAGGACGCCATGCCGCCTCTCGATCCACGCCTCCATGACAGGTCTTATCGCCGCTATAACGGCGTGCCCCGCAGTGGGTTGCGCGAGTCGCGTCTCCCATTCCGCCCTCAGGGCCCGGTGGAGCTCGGACCGCTGTGCCTCGATAACCCGGGGCAGGGGTCTCTCGCCGCGCTCATGCGCCTCCCCGCGCCACCGATGAAATGATGCGAGTGCTCTCGCCTCCAGGTCCCAAGGCAGGGATCCAGCCAACAGGGTAGCCGCTTCGAATGAGATCGTGCGGTACCCACGAACAATCCTGACGGCCATCGCCCTCTGCGGCCTTCGCAAGATTGCAATGTTGCGGGCCGTCAGGTTGTTCGCCCACACAGGCGCCCCGTAGAGCGCCATTGACCGCACGATACCCATGTACAGTTTTCGGCAGGACGTGTCGGGCCCCCTCAAATTGGGCAGCAAACGTGACAAAGCACCCGCGGCGCCCATTAATTTTGGGGCCAACTGCCGAAAGTGAGGGGCGAAGTTCCATCGACTGTCGAGGACGAGCCCCAGGTACTTCATCGTCGACCCGACAGCGATGGTAACGCCTCCCACGACTAAATTGGATCCCGGAGGTGGCGCGCGGCGGGCCCTATGGAAACAAAGGGCCTCGGATTTGTTTAAGGCGACCTCGAGACCCAGCCGCCGGATCCTCTCAACAACCCGCGCCACTCCTGCTGTCGCCAGTTGTGCTGCGTCTTGGTACGTACTCCCCCGCGCCGTCACCAGCGTGTCGTCGGCGTAGCAGATGATGTTAACGCCATGGGGGAGCGTACCGCGCAACACCCAGTCGTATCCGATGTTCCACAGGGGCGGCCCCAGTACTGACCCCTGCGGAACACCACACGACATCTCTCGCCGACCCCATCCTACTCGACCCGGGTAGACGACGCACCTGTCCGCCAAGTATGCCCCGACAGTACGGCGAAGATAGTTCGGCACCCCGTGATACCGAAGTGCCTCCCTAATGGTACTCCAGGGCAAGGTGTTGAAAGCATTCGCGATGTCTAGAGACACCGCCACCACTGCCTCACCCTGGGACACAGCTTCTTCTGCCAAGGCCCTTACGCGCATGATCGCGTCGACCGTGGAACGCCCATGTCGGAAACCGAATTGGTTATCCGACAGGTCTGGACCTACCCCCGATAAATGTTGGACGAGGCGGTCTGCAACTACTCTTTCAAAGAGCTTGCCCACCTCGTTCAACAACACAATGGGACGATATGCGGATGGTGAGTCTACGGGGCGCCCCTCCTTTTTCAGCAGGACGAGCTTGCCCGTCTTCCAACTCCGTGGAAACTGGCCCCGCTCCAAACAGGCACTAAAGAGCCCTCCCAGTCGACGCCCGAGAGCCTGTGAAGCCAGGACCCAGGCGCGGCCTGGAATGTCATCGAGCCCTGGGGCGGTGTTTTTGGCTTGGAGTCTCATCACCGCCACTCTCAACTGTACCGAGGTCAACTCGGGCACGTCATTATCCTCATCCGCGCTAGGCGCCACGGTGGGCGGATCCATCAACGGTGGCGATTGCTCTTGCCTTGACGGGAAGAGAGAATTAACCACGTTCTCCAGCAGGTCAGGACGGAGACTCTGGGATAGTGGGAGAGCGAAGGGGCGAAGCTTGCCTCGCACGGCCCGATAGGGTCGCCCCCACGGATCGCGATCCAGAGTCTCGAGTTGCTCTTCGCGAGACCTGGCTTTCGCCTGCGCTATGGCCTGCTGGAGTGCCTTCTTCGCTTCCCTGTACCTCTGGTACAGGTCTGCCTCCTCGTCCGCCACACTCTGATCGCGGCGACGCCTCCTGCGCAGTCTGGCATACTGGCGCCGAACAGCCACACACGCAGCACGCAGCCTCCCGATATCTGGCGACCACCAGTATACCTGCCGCCTGGCCAGACTGGACCGAGCCCTAGGCATCGCCGTGTCGCAAACTTGCGACATTGCCTTCAGGAACCATGCTGCCTCTTCGTCAACATCGGCAGGCCTGTCCGGTGCTGTCACCCAGGCCTGGACGATTGCGGCTTCTAGGAATAGCTCCCGGTCCAACTGTTTTAGAGCCCAGCGCGGACCTACTACACCGGGGGCCGCTGGAGCTGGGCTAGTGGAGGTCTGGGTGGAGAAATCGAATCGAATGTAGCGATGGAGAATAGCATAGCTGATCGAATGAATTTTTCCCATCAACTCGAAACGAAAAATCCTCCTCATTGTAAATGAGCTTTAAATGGAATCGGCCACCTGGGGTATCCTGTCCGAATAAAATCTCTCCAAAATCGTGCAAGCAAACTTGTAAATATGCCAAGCAAATTCTTTCATGCACTCTAAGGAAGGAAATTAAACTGTTCTGCAATCTGCAACCAACTCAATCTAAATATGGGACGACGGAAAATATGCTCAAACCACTTGGGAATGGAGCTGATTTTCGAATAAATTGAAGGAACGGTCGACCAGGAAGTTGATACACCCGGAGGAACTTTTGGAATTGTGGGAGGAGTATAGTTTGTTTTAAAGTAACGAAGGTACAAATGTTGTATTTTCATTTTGTACTTCTCTCCACTGCTTGCTTCGTATTAAAGAGAATTGGTGGAAGGGAGTGCAACTTTTCAAAGTAAGAAATCGTCTGTAACATAATACATAGTTATGATTTCATAATATAATTATGATTTAGCATGTATTATTTTGGGGTCCACTAAAATATATGAATAGGTATGTGAACACTACCTATCTATTAACATAACTTAGCTGTCATTTCTTAACTTGTAATACTTTGTATATGCTTTATTAGCACATTATATTTACGTATAATTATATAATTCCCATTATTATCCATAATATTGTTAACAATTATTCTAAACAAGCAAGTACTGGTTTCTTGCCCATTCTTGCCCATACGAAACTGGCTTTTTCTAGGTTAACTTTTTTTACATGACGTTCAAAAGTGCCTTTTATTGTCTAATTGAAATAAATGATTCGACTGACTTTGATAACATTTAAAACAAAGTACTTTCCCTCTAATGAGAGTCCATGTAATAGCGAATTTCATCTACTTTTATTTTCTTAGTTTTCATGGCGTACTTATAAAATGATGGCGAGGTAGAGTTTACGAGCCTTCGACGCGTTCAAATTGATGGTCATTGGTGTAGAATGGTTGCACTTGTGTATACAAACTCTCCATGTGTGTGTTACATCTTACACTTTGAGCATATTATTTTGTTTACGAAATTGTAGGAGAAGAGGTGTGTAACACCCACACAGGATAGTATTTTGTTTCTGCTATCTTTTTAAACACTGCTGAACTCTGCTGGAATCTAGGACCGCTGGCTCAGATGTCGCGTCAGAACTACTTGACGACTACTACTATTACTTTTTAAAAGATAGGTACTAATCGTTGCTAACCGAATAATTAATCACTTTTGATAAAAAGTGGGATGCAAAAAATATTCCTGTCGTGATTGCGTTACTGACTAATAAGCGACAGGACATGTGACCACAGCAGGAACATTTCTCTGAACACTTTCATACTTTTCAATAACAGAACTGTTCGATTTTTATCGTAGTCGAGTTTTAGCTTGTTTTTTCTCCATATGTTTTGTTATACTTTAGTCCTCTAAAGAGCGCTATATAAGAGGAACCATCAATATGCTGGTAACTATAGTTAATTTGTCAAACTATGACAGGTAAGTAGTGTAGAAGCTTTGATTATATGTAATGTCTGGATGGAGCGTCAAGTGCACGCAAACGTGTCAAAAAGTGTCAGCCAACAATTGGCTGACAAGTGCTTATATAATCAAAGCCCAAATGCGTAATATTAATAATAAATGATTAATATATATGTATTATAATATTTATTTATGTATAATTATATACATAATTGCTTAAATAATCATTATTTACGCACACAAAGACGTAGATGCACAGTGTAAAACGACGCCTGCACGCACACATACTAGAAATTGTTGACTCGTTTTCTTTGAACAGATGAACATAGTACATACTTACATGCTGAAATCATAAACTTAATTTCCATTTTTCTTCGCCGTAGTCGGATAAAATTTTGCTAAACATCAGATAACAATAACGAACAGTTTTTAACTAGTGGTCACTGAGAGGTCGAAACGTAAGTCATTAAAAAATTACTTATTAATATGAAGGAGAAGTGCAGCTTCTCCTGAATCAAATCATTAACTACGCCAAATCTAACACTGCTGCGTGCGCACAATATTCTTTTCACATATTGCTTTGCCCACGAGTGGGGCAGAAAAGCTAACTCATCATCTGCCTAGCCTTTTCCCAAGTATATTGGGGTCGGCTTCCAGTCTAACCGGATGCAGCTAAATCAGTGTTTTACATTGAGCGACTGCCTATCGGACCTCTACAACCCAGTTACTGGGTAACACGATACCCCTTGGTAAGACTGGTTGTCAGACTTTCTGGCTTCTGACTATACCCATAACGACTGCCAAAGATCTACAAATGACAGCCGGGGCCAATCGATCTGTACGGCTTTAACTTAGCCACGAGCGCCTCACACACAGAAAAGCTAACTAACCAAATAAAAATCCAGCTAGCATAACAGGCTACCAAAAACAGATAAAGTAAAAAAAAAATGTAACGATAAAGTCGTAACAGCCCAGCCAGTACCCCATCTTTGTTCAAGGATTACTGACTGACGATGGATCAGGACAACGTGTTCAGATTTTAAAGGGCCACGTGTTCTCTATTCAGAAAGTGGGACACACACGCTTGTCTAAAACCCTTAATGAGGAGGAAAAAGTCGGAGTTTTTTATAAAAAATGTTTTAATTTACGCAGGGCACGTGTTGCGGACTTGAAAGGATTTTATTTGAAATAGGTAGGTATACCTAGGTACGTATATGGCGAAATGTGTCTTAATATTTTTATGTTCTATATCCTGTAATGATTAAATTGATTTTTGATTCTAATTCTATTTATTGTAATACTGTTAGTCGTGGTCGCAAACGCGACTGCTGAGCTGTGTTTATCAAAAGTCGATTTGTCCATGAAGGATGAGTAAATACATTTATGCTTTAGAATGTTATGCTTGAACATTATTATTGAATAGAGAAATTATGCTTGAGCTGCTATGTGTAAAAGTCAAAACATTCTATTGGTTAAGCATTCACCAACCTAGAGTTATGTTGGCGAAACGTTCGGGGGTGAAAAGTCCTTTGGATGATAACTTCATGGTTTAAAGACAATGTTGACCATCGGTTCATGGATCAATCGACTGTTGGTAAACCATTTCAGTTTCTGAATTCTTAGGTCGGGCAAAGTGTTATTCTGTTTTTCTATGATGAAATTCTTAGTAACAGCCCGGATTTTGCAAGTGGGTGTTGTGACACCTCCGTTGGTAATGCACCTAATTTCTTACCGGTCATGAATTGATTTTAAAATTCGTACAAAATAAATAATGACGTATCATCGTGCGATAAAGTCGAGGATGTAAAACATTTGCTTGATGGATTGTGTCCGAAATAAAGATGAACGTGAATCATTCATGATCGAGCTAAAACTAAATAGATTACATGTAGGTTTAATACAGTCAATTTAATCTTTACCATGTTCAGAGACCAAAAAAAAATATTGTGAGTTAATGACAGCACTTGTTGAGTGATACAATTTTTTTTGTCATTAGATCTGTCATTAGATTATATTAAGATAAATTAAAATTTAATGAAGATATCTTGTAAAAAGGGTACAATGGGGTTGACATATCTTATATATAAAAATCTTCTGTGCGTGTGTATGAAAGTGAACTCCTCCTAAACGGCTGGAACGATTTTGATGAAATTTATTGTGTGTATTCTAGTGGATTCGAGAATGGTTTAGATTCACAAGTGGACCCGGTAGGTGGCGCCGCAGTCGAGTTGTAGGACTTTTTTATTTTAAGGGCAGGATAACGACTGACGGGCGTAAGTCTAAGATAAACATCACTAAATAAAAACAGGTTAAAAAAAAAAATACGTATCATCTTGACATTGAATTACTTGACTGTAGACTAACTAGCTCATGGGGTGTCCGGGCTAGAATAGCACCCACCCATTTCGTCTCGAGGGTGTCGTACAAGGCGACTAAGGGAAAATTCGGAAGATCCTTTAGACACCTGCCAAGCGTGGGGATTACTAAACCAAGGAGGGGCTTTGTCCAACAGTGGACGTCTTCAGGCTGATGATGATGATGAGATTGACTAGTCACAAGCCTAGATATGAATGCCTTAATGTTATCTACAAAATTGTATCTACTTTAATTACTAATCGACTAAAATATGAGCAGACTGTATTCCTTTTGAACACACTGTTGGAAAATTCCTTCGAAGTTTGTAAGCATACTTCCACGCGCTAAGCAGTAGCCTTCAAACACGTGTTTAATATATTTTAATGAACGACACGAGGAGCGAAATACCATTGAGAGAGAATAACATTGTGTCGACTATATTGAATTTAAGTAGAAAATTGAGTATTCAGTGAACGATTTTCTTCTTTTCACTTTGATTCGTGTTTATTGGATTAATATGTTGGTACCTATATTATAGAGTAGCTCGTGGTTAAGTAAAAGAAAATATTTTAAACCCTCTAAATTAATTTTTATTTTTCATACAAATTAATGTTTGGGTCTCGCCATGATTCTTTCATATTGTCGCAAACAAAACCCACAGAGTCAATACAGTAGCAGCCCTAGTGAGTCTGGCAAGTTTAAGTAATTATTTTTGGGGATAGCGGGAGCGGTCCTTCTGTAACCTTCATATTTTGTGCTATAGTGCTACATAAATCTCCTTCGAATGATTGTGTGTGTGAATTTGAATTTTGGTAAAGTAAACTTGGGGTGAGCTTTGAATTCTTAGCATCAGGCGGGATGACAGCTCATCTCACTCTCACTTCTTCTAAATTTACCAAGAGATTTTTTTGCAGAACAGTTGCATAGCAGATCTCATTACAATATTTTTTTAATCTATTCTAATATTATAAAGCTGAAGAGTTTGTTTGGTTGAACGCGCTATAATCTCAGGATCTACTGGTTCGAATTGAAAAAATATTTTGTATTGGATAGTCCATTTATCGAGGAAGGCTATAGGCCCATGCGAAGCCGGGTCGGGTCGCTAGTTATCTAAATGTATGCTTATGTTTTGCCGCAACTCACCTGATCTTATGTGATGAGTCTTGAGTGATTCATTGTGATGGCCCAAAGTGGAGCACACTTGCCTAGGATGAACCGGTTCATTCGTGCCTTGAAGACACCCAGATTATTATCGGGGAAAAGAAAAGCGGGCAGTGAATTCGAGTCAGGCAGTTCGCACAATATGTGGAAGCAAAGCGCTTGGTTCGAGACAGTGGGACTTCAACCGTATACCGGTGACGCTTACACATTGTCTTTATTCTTTGTTTATTTGGATTGAAAAATATTAAAAAAGAAAACGTGTCACGATATAATTTCCACATTCATATTCTACTAGTCTAACCAATTCATCTTTTATTCTAGACTCTAAATCAAACTGCCTAGTAAACCGAATAGACGAATGAAACATTACCTACCTCTTTCAACGAAGATGCCAATATTTGCCATAATAAATACTGGAATTGAACTCTCGTCGTCGATATGTTTACTAAGAAACCAAAGTTCATTGCCCTATTCAGAAACATAGGAATGAACTATAATTAGGATGAACTAAGGGATTAGGTATAAAGAGTCTGTAGACACAGGGGGACAGCGTTCATGCAATTACTGTTTTTTTTTGTACGGTCAGCAACAAAAGTAGATTAACACTATTACATTTTCCAGTCCTCTAAAAAGACACAAAACAAATACGATGTAAGTAATACTTTACAGTATTTCAGGTTTATTTTATCTTGATTTTCTATCTCGTCCATATTTCCTTCTGCTTCATAATAATAATAATAAACGTTTATTTGCAACAAGTAAAGGGACACAAAATTACAATATGAAACGAAGATAGCTACAAAAGTTAAAAACTGTGGCGCAGCTATCAAACTGCTTCATTGTCCATATTTCTTTCATATATTCTTGAAATATGATTTAAAATCTGAAGTGTGAAGGCCTTTCGTTGCTGTCCGTACGTGTGACGTGTATGTTTTGTTTTATTTCTTTTTAACCGACTTCAAAAGAGGAGGAGGTTTTCAAGTCGACTTCATGATTTTTTTGTATGTATTTGTTTCGCTATTTCACCGACAATTTTTAGATCGATTTTGAAAATTTGTTATTTTAATGGATATAGTATGTCTCAGGGTCACCCCTTCCATATTCATTTCATCGAAATTGAGAGTTTGAATTTTGCTGAATTCATCTTTGATAAGGATTTCAATCAATCGATCAATCAATCAATCATTTATTTTGTTAAACATAGGTATAGTTACAGATAATATATGTTTTCTAAAATATGTGCACTATGTTTTGCCAATATATGGCGTACAAAATCAACATAACAAAACAAGCAATTACAATTAAAATTAGGGTGGCATGTCAACAGATTACATTCAAGAAATAATTAAATTAAAAATATGTCAATTAGGTTGTGTCAATGGCAACAGGTCATTACAATTTTATATAAATGAAAACATTCTATAATTTTATAATCAATTAATAAATAAAATCATATGTTTGTAATTAGCAAGTCGGAATCTTCATATCTCTGCTTATCAGTAATAAACTCAGTGATGGAGTAGTAACGTCTATCTATAAGTAATTTAAACAAAGACCTCTTAAAGGATCCCAGACACTCTTTATTTCTAATAGCTACTGGAATACTGTTATATATTTTTGGGGCCATATCAAGCACACTTTTGCTGAAAAATTTTCAATCTCTGTTTTAACTGTGTTGCCGTTTCGTAATGGATTTTGATGTTATGAAGGTAGGTACTAAACGCGGAAAATAAAAACAATACAAAGAGTAGGCGGTTAGTCTTCAAAAACTAAAAAGTGATAAATAACTTTAGTGTGTGTTCTGTTAAAGTTATTTACCACTTTTTGGTTTCTGAAGGCGGTTGTCTTTTTTACGAGTTATTGATGCTCTGTAATTTATTTAGATTTTAAAATAAAATGGCTGTAAACTACAGTTAAATACGAAGTGTTTACCTGGAGATAAAAACATTACCCATTTTCCAGGCAATCGGTAGATACAACTAAAAAGACCAAACACCAGCACGCCGCGCCGCCTGCGAGGCATCAACTTTTTTATCTTGCCTTTATAAAAATAACTTTAACGCACACGGTTTAGAGTCTCAATTTGAAAACATGCGACACAGCACATTATTTATTTGCTGTGTCGCAGCCGTACTAATATAATAGGCGATGAACTATTATAAGCGTCTTTCCAATGCTAGAGGATGCTTTGTTGAGGAACGGTGTTTTTGGTATGGCACCGGCTATTTTTAACCATATTCCTAATTCCATAAAAGAGAAACCAGTTACAACTTTTAAAAATAATCTAATTGTACTTCTATTGAATAAATGTTACTACTCCGTATCGGATTTTTTAGCTGATAAATTTTAGTAGTTGTTATTGTATTAATGTTAAGTATGTTTGTTGATGAACTACATCAATGTTTGCATGCCAACATTGTAGAATGTACAAGGATATTTTAAATTATTGTAACCACCTTATTTTAAATCCTTACACATTCTGAGCAAAATAATGAATATTCTATTCTATTCTAATATAATGCTTTTAAGTGTTGTATCAAATTTTATTGAAATCCCTTCGATAGTTGAGGGGTCAAGTCGAAACAAACAAACTTTTATACTTATGTTATTAAGTACGAATTCAAAGAAGTAGGTACCTACGTTACATTTTTTGCGTCCACTCGTGTAAGCAAGAAAGAGATTTCACTGTAATTAAATTCTATTTATATGTTTTTTTTTTCATATTGTTACAAAGCTGGGTTTTAAGGGACAAAGGGCGACCCTAAGGGTCTGTACCCTGGGCGATATCTGAATGCAAACAATGAAGCAGGTTACGACGATATAAAAATAATAAGGGAAAAATGTTTGGTTTTTATATTCCAAGGTTTTTTAAGGAAAATTGTTGATATTGTCGCTCATGGTTACCTGTTCATGGAACCGCTTTGTAAATAAAGTGTTTGTTATTTATAGATTTTATATTAAGTCTATGAAACTTAATTTACTTATTTACCTTATTAACTACCTCATCATCTGCCTTAGCCTTTTCCCAACTATATTGGGGTCGGCTTCCAGTCTAGCCGGATGCAACTGAATACCAGTGTTTTACATGGAGCGACTGCTTATCGGATCTCAACAACCCACTTACTGGGTAACACGATACCCTTTGGTAAGACTGGTTGTCAGACTTTCTGGCTTCTGACCACCCATAACGACTGCCAAAGATTTTCAAATGACAGCCGGGACCAACAGCTTATTTCCTTATTCCGCCCACTCTGGCAGTCCGTGTACCAACACGTAATTTTTTGTGTAACTTGTAGACGAAAATCAGATTTCGTTGTCTACCTAATTACAAGTACCTATTTTTTCGTTTTGTTTTTCTTTTATTTTTTATAGATTATTATTTTTAAACAATGTTGAGCTACAAACTCTAAAAGTTATTCACATAATTCTAAATATTATAAGTCTTTAATCATTTGATAACAACATTTAAAAGAATTAAATATGTACAAAGCTTAAAAATAAATAAAAAAATATATAGATATTATGTACAATAGAGGACTCACAGGGCATCAAAAAACTCGTCCGCATCGCTCACAATGGGACAAGTGCCCAGACGGCTAGCAGCATTACCACGTCTGATTCTTTGGCCCAAGAAAAGGCCAGCCCTCTGGTCACGTGAAAAGTCGACCAGCCGCTTAGAAATGTCTCTGAAAACAAGGTGAGCACTCGAACCAACCCCAAACGGCTCAAACATATAACTTCCAAGAAGGTTGTTATATTTACGCCGTTTGAGGTTTTCGGCACCTGCAGCAGCTGCCCTAGCACAACACGACGTGCTAGAAAAATGGGATGGCGCAAGGGTGTCGACACAAGTTGCATCCCACACCAAAGGTCTACCCAACTTCCACGGCATTATGGTCATTCCATCTGGTCTCTTACCATCGTCACTAGGTTCTAACACAGCTGGCACACCGGCGGAGGCAAGAGCACGACGGATGATGTCATTAATGCTGGCGTACCGTGCTATCCGGCCTGTGCTTTTACAGCAGGAAAGGTCATGGTGACCGAGGCAGTCGACAACTTCACGACATTGACAGCGATGCGGGGCCCCGCAAGGAGCGCCCAGACGTAGGCATGTAGCGAGCCGGAATGTAGAGTCACTGAGCATAGTACCTATGTTAGGTGACGGCAGTGCCTGAACGAGAGGCCCGACTTCCACTCACCCACAGCCAGCAAGCGGGCACGCTCAGCAGAATAGGTGGACGTATTAATAAGTTAATCCGTACCAACCTGCCACTGTCTCTGGGAAGATGGGTTCATGGGCCGAACCGCACTTGGGCAAGCCATTTTCCAGGCGTTCACCGTATCAGTCAAGCACGGCACTTAAAAGTCAACCAGTGACGAGGATAAGATTTTTGTGGTTAACTCTTCGGTGCTGTGGACGGAGGACAGGAACGCCGGCAAACTAACACTGGAAATTTTGCGGACCCCGAGACCACCAAAATGAATTTGCAGTGTGGCGTGGAGCCACGCTCGGTCATCCAGGGCCACATTAAGAATTGTAGTTAGTGTATCTTTAATAATTTGATCCATTTTGTCCAAAATGTGTGGCTGCTGCCATAAAGGTGAAGAGCGAAGGTAATACATAAAAGGGGCAAAGCAACAATATCTGATGAGGGTAAATGCTGAATGTAAATTAATTTTGTGGAGTCTATCCGAAATATCGTCAAAACGTCTGATTTTTTAATTCTAATTACTTTTTTTCTAATTCGAAATTGTTAAAGAACTTTTAATGTAATGTACCTAGCTGCTAGAGAGTGGAGACTGAACTGTTAGGGTGTTACTACACCAATCGATCGATCGATGCTGTCGATGCCATCACTCGACAATGATCGACGTTGATCGATTGGTGTGGGTAGCTTTGGCTGAGCAGCTCGATCGACGTCGACTAATCAATTCTACCATCGATCGATGCCGTCGATCGACGGCATCGATCGATAGTTTCTACCGGACCAATCGATCGATCGTCGATCGACAGCATCGATCGATGGCAGAATGGATACTAATCCATTCTGCCATCGATCGAGCTGCTTGATTAGCCGCACCGTGCGCTCCCCATTTTCTGCCCGCCTGCGCCCCGCGCGCTAATTAACTACCTGGCCTGCTTGTGTTTATGTGTCTTCTGCGTTTGCGTCTCCGTAATAATAGTACGAGCAATATCGAACTAGCCAACGCGTCCACTTGTGAATACATTTCGAAAGAAACTGATGGAATATAGCCGGGGTTAATAGATCGACGTCGACCGGCAGTTGATCGACGTCAACCGGCAATCGATCGACGTCGACCGGCAATCGATTGATGTTAGTCGACCGGTATTCCTCGATCAATTAAAGCTACCACACCAATCGATCAACGTCGATCGACGTCGACCGATGGCATCACGAAATTTATTTAACCGAAAGTGGTAAATGCGATTTGTTAGTTTTCCGATTTTCATACGTTCGAAGGATCAAATGCCCGAAGGGTTTTCGGTCCGAAAAACGACATTCCGATTTTCAATACTTCGAATATACTCCGAATTTTATTTGTTTGAATTTCATTTATTGAAAACTATTGACCGACGTCTTTTTTAATAATATGCATTATTTGACATATATATTTTTAGATGTGATGTGTGTTTTTTTTTTAACATAAAAAGTCAACATGTTCTGCCACAAAATTTAGTGACAGAAACGAATCGGTGCAAAACCTACTTCACGCAGTCTTGTCTGCCCTACGCCTAGAGTGTAATTTCAGCCCGCGTAGGCGCGGAGGGGTGGGGCGGCCCGCGAGCTGAGGAGCAGGTAGTTTGAAGGCCGAAGCTGCGGTGGTGAGCGTAAAAGCCATCTGCGACGTTAAGCTCGCGTGGGGCCGCCCAAATCCCGCAGCGCCGGAGCCGTGACAGATATAATGCTTGCTGCATGTTGCATGCCTGCTTGTATGCTGCATGCCTGCTTGCATGCTTGCTTGCATGTTGCATGCTTGCTTGCATGCTGTATGTCTGCTTGCACGCTGCATGCCTGCTTGCATGCTGCAAATCCCCTGAATGATTGATGAATCACTTCGGTTAGGTTAGGTTAAAATTCGGACTTTTAATAATCGGAATTCGTATTTTTGATGTTTCGAATTTTCGTTATGTCGGGCTTTTTGTTATTCGATCTTTTGAAACTCGGTATTTTGAGAATAGTAATTCTAAACGTTCGGAATTTTGAAATTTTAGAATTATAAAAATAGGATGAACGATAAATCGGAGTTGTTAGGAATTTTGAACAATTCGGAATTATGAAAATCGGTATTTTGAAATTCGTATTTCTGACTTTCGGAATAAAGTTTTTCGTATTTATGTAGTGTACCCAAACTAAACCGTGTACTGAACTGTACGTGAACTGTATCGTGATTGTTACAATGCCTGCACTATTTATTGTAGTGAGAAAATAACATACTTATCATTATTTCTGGTGGTTCATGTTTCAACTGTACCAAATTTTATTGGTTCAGTAGTTTACCAAAACAAACAACCTCACTTTCGGGTTTTATGTCCGCGACTTTGTCCGCGTAAATGTCGGCTATCGCGGATGCAGACGAAGTCGTGAATTAAAAAGCGAATGTCCTTCCCCAGGGTTCAAGCTATTGTCATACCAAATTTCATCAAATTCGGCAGCTATTTCATCGTGAACGAGTAACAGACAGAGTTACATTCGCATTTATAATATTAGTATGGATCACAAAGTAAGTATACTTACTTCGTGGTTTGGATAGTATGGATGGATTAGTATGGTTTATTTTTATAATAATGTTCAAAATACCTAAGTTCATTTTGTAACGAGGTTCTAATATTTGCATGCAATTTATGGTCAAAAAGAGCCAAGATTCACGCTTGCTCAATCTGCCTTGAGCTTTAGAATAGATCAGCGTTCGATATACAAAATTGTTTCAACAATTACTTTGACGTGGGTTAGTTCGGTTTCGCAGAAATAGCCCCACTTATAAATCACATGAGCCCCCAGACGGCCCTGAGTTCTCTCCTAACACCGGCTTTGTGGCCTACAGCACAGAGATAAGGTATAAAGTTATTTCCATAATTGACCACATGTAGGTAACGTTAGAAGGGGAAGATCTGAGAAACAAAGCTCTTTGAGACGTCTTTGATGTCAATGAACGACAAACTTATGTTTTGTTTGTTTGATACGCTTTGACGCATAAAATTCCGAACCGATTGTGGTGAAATTTGGTGTAGACTAAGCTTGGACCACAAGAAAATACATAGACTTCTCTTTAATCCGCGACTTTGGGTCTGCGATTATCGAGGTTTGCGCGGACTAAGCCGCGGTTGAAGTTAGTATGTATATGTCGTATCCGGTCAATAGTATGAACGTGAAACGAATCGCAAGCCCGCCATTATCGAGAACACGTGATCTACCAATACTTTTGGCGCGCTTTTACAGAGTCGTGATGTTTTCACCGCACAACGAGGAAGACATTCAGAATCCAGTGTCTGATCGCAACGGAGTTAATACGTCCCGAAACTGTACTTTCGATTCGTTGTGTTAAAGTGTAGACTAGTGCCGATACCTTTGAAAATGTTTATTTTAAATTGAGTTTTAATAAGTGTGTTTGCATTGCACGAACCCATATTCTGCCCACATGATGACTGTATGATCTAACGGATTAAATCCTGACTGATCCGACATATATATAATTAATGATAGATGAAATATTAATTTGGAAAGTAGGTTAAAAATAACACATCATCGTCATCAACAACATCAGTCGGAAGACGTCCACTGTTGAACAAAGGCTTCCGTCATATGAGGAAAAATAACGAATTTACACGTATTTTTTAGGGTTCCGTAACTCAAAAGGAAAAGCGGAACCCTTATAGGATCACTTTGTTGTCCATCTGTCTGTCTGTCTGTCTGTCAAGACCCTTTATCTCGGGAACGCGTGGAGGTATCGAGTTTATGTATTATTAAAACCATATACTTAAGTCTACGGTCCCTTGATGCTGTAAAAAAAACAACCCTCTATGTTAACGTGAAAAAAAAAGATACGGCCGTTTATGTCACATTTATAATATTAAGTAGATTAAAGTATGGATAGTAGGTTTGGATTAGTACAGAAGTATGGATATGTACCTACAAATATGTATGGAACCCTCGGTGGGCGAGTCCGACTCGCACTTGTCCGGTTTTTTTTAATTAGTTGAGGTTGGTGTTTTCTTGCCAACTACTAAGAAAAGAAACATCGCAACAACAACAAACTGAAAGGTCAAAGTCTCTCTTGGACCATTTGACAACCACATGGTTGTCATATAGCTATCATATCTGACTCTTACAAGAAACTGTAAGAACTTTAAAAAGAGGCTGACTTCTGAGTTTGTTTGTTAGACCTACATAGGCCTCAAGTCGTATTTTGAAGAAAGTATTTAGTAGTTATGTGTGTGTAATTTTCTGAAAGGCAAAGTCAAGATATTTAATTAAATTAAACTATTTACAGGCACTTTTGATTTGTCAATGAGTAATTTAGTTAGAAGTTGAAGCTAGTTACTCGTTCCAAAACGTAGAGAGATCTCTATGGAGAAGAACGAGCAAGAAATCCACGGACACTCTTTTAGACTTGATTTTACTTTTGATGTTTTCGTAAGTTGCTTTGAATTGGCTTTTAGAAAAACATGCTTCATTCTTTAAAGTTGGATGAAACCTACAAAGCTAGTATTTTTATATGGCTTAACCCCATTTTTAACCGACTACAAAAAGGAGGAGGTTATCAATTCGAATTTTTATATATTTTTTTTTATGTATGTTCGGGCGTAACTCTGTCATATATCGACGGATTTGCAAAATTCTTTTTTTGTTCGAAAGTGGTTTATTCCGAAAAGGTCCCATATAAATTTTATCAAAATTGGTACAGTGGCAATACAAAACAACAAACACAAAGCCACCGCCACCGACTTCCGAAAGTAAAGTAATGTGTGTTCTGTGCTAAAGTTATTTATCACTTTTTAGTTTTTGAAGGCGTTTTCTTTTTTTTGAAAAAACTTTTAATGTTTAACCAACCTCCAGATATAGTAAATGACCGCCAAAAATAGTAAATGATCACCAACATTTAACTAAAGTATTGTAGAAATGTATGAAATGAATGAATGATGTAAGTATGAATGGATGAATGTATGTAATTTATGTATGATTTTTGAATGTAAAAAGCGATTTGGTTCTGGCAGGAGCGTAAGGGGTCATAGTTCTAACCTAACCTAACCATGTCAGATCCGCCCCAGGGTCAGGGTCTAGGTCAGGGTCAGGGTCCTAAGGTTTGGTGATCATTTACTATTTTTGGTCATTATATTTATCCCCTTTTTATATTCTAAAATATCTAGACAAATCAGAAGACATCAAAATTTTGAAAAACTCGCGATCAAATTGAGCTAGTTCTACCAGAACGAACAAAACCCACAAGTTTTCGATTATCAAATAAATTACGTCAAACTAACAACATATACCAAATGTAACTTTTAGACGCCCACTGCTGGGCATAGGTCTCCCCCAAGAATGGGTTCAGCCGTAATCGCCATGCTTGGCCAATGCATGTTGACGATCGTAGCTGCAGGTGTTATGGTACTCAGAAGGACGCTACTGCCCATCCTCTGGTCAAAATCCCTCTTTCGCCTTCTACTACACCCACGGGTAGAAATGGGGTGGTGCTGTTCTCGCCCGGCACTACTCGGCTTAATAATGTTATCCAGAAAATACAGTACCTAAAATTTACATTACATTTTTTTACATAAATATTAGTTATGAAATTAATCAGTGTTAAATATCCAATATCGGATACCCGTGGGGTATCCGGGCCAGAATACCACCCACCCATTTCATCTTGAGGGTGTTGTAGAAGGCGACTAAGGGAAAATCCGGAGGTCGGGCAGCAGCGGCTTCCGTGTACTCAACTTCACTGCGATCCCCAAGACGCCTGCCAAGCGTGGGGATTATGGCAACCCCCCTCCCCCCTTGGGGAGGCCTTTGTCCAACAGTGGACGTCTCCGGGCTGATGATGATGAAATGTCCGAAACCTTTCAATTAAATAAACCCAATTGTTCATAGAACATACGCCAACCCTAATTTTAAATTACCCTTACTACTCTAGAATAGGTCCGTATTGCAAGAAAATGTCTCCAAAGGAATTACGGTCAAATATGTTTTGGTTCGCTTGTGAGCCTTTTCCTCAAGGCATACATGTAGGTAGATAGGTATCCCCAATAGTCGTTTTTGTCCGGCAAACAGTCCATTTTTTCTACCTCTGACTCAAATAAACAAAGTTATACCTCGAGAAGTAGGTTTTGTTTGTACATTGCTTATTAGACACTCTTTTGTGAAACGATTTGGCTACCCGCCAGTACACGATTGCGGTCAGGGAGCTAGGGTGCGTGAAAAATAAATGATCTAGGTGTGTTAAAAGATTCAGAATGCAAACAGAGGTTTTAGGCACTTAAGGAATTGGTTTTGTAAAGAGGATTTTTCATTTACGTGTGCAAAATATGCTGTTGCAAAACTGTATTTTTGTTAGTATTTAAACCATAAGTATGGGGGTATGGGTGTCCGTGTATATGTTACGACTAAAACTCGTAAGTGCGGCTACACCTAGTTTTATCCGGCTAGAACTAGGTGTAGGCGGTAGCAGTTGGTTAAACTTAGTAGCCTGCGAGCTCGGAACTTGGGGCACCAAACCATTGAGCAGAAGGAGACGATCGACGTCAGGTCGATGGTGCCCCGCGGGGTCCCTATTTCTGTCTGCAGGGTTTATAGGAACCTAACCAAACCGAGCTTACGGTGCCCCTGCCGTCGGTGTGCGGCTGCACCTAGTTCTAGCCGCTATAATGAAGGCTAAACCTAGTTCTAACCGAAGATAAGTAAACATCTAAATTTAACCGCATGTGGCCGACGTACTTCAGCTATTAGCCGTGACATATACATGCACATCGAGTGGACAGCAATCGATTGTTCAGTTTCTCTTGGCTACTATTTTCAAGCAATAAAACAGTCTGGATCGAGGCAGGTTACATTGATATTAATCATTTTCATACGGCACCAAAAAAAAAAATTATACGTTTATAAGTTCAGTCAATCTAGGTTTGTATATTTGAGGTGGCATATCACATACCATCTTCTTTATTTAGTTAATCGACAAGACGATGAACCAAAACCAACCTGCAGTAGCCATTTTTTAGTAAGTTCATCATGCTATCTTGCTTTACAGTACCTACATTACAAATATTCTCATATTATTTTTTACGTTACAATTTGAAAACTACCTAAATAAAAATTATGTTGTTTTACTCTAGCTCCTAGATTATAAGCATAAAACGGTCAAGCAACTCTCTATTCAGATAACAGGCGTAATGACACTTTGAGATTATTAAAACTTTTCGCTCGGAAGTTATTGTGCCCGTCCAATGAGTAAACTTGACTTTTGATTGTTATGAGTTAAAGAATTATATTAATTTATTTCTTGTCTAGTTTTGGTAGTAAAATAAGATTGGTTGTGTTAAAAAATAAAATCATTATAAGTACTGAGTTGTTCCTTTATTTTACCGCACGTACACATCCTAAATACAATCCCCCCCCCCCCTGCCTTGGTTGACTGGTAGAGAATGCCTAAGGCATTAAGTCCGCCTTTGTACGTTTGTGCATGAAGTATAAATAAATAATAAATAAATCACCTGCCATTCTGCCTAGGGTTTTCCTAAGTGTTGTTGGGGTCGGCTTCCAGTCTAACCGGATGCAGCTGAATACCAGTGTTTGATATGAAGCGACTGCCTATCCGACCTCCACAACCCAGTTACTGGGTAACACGATAGGTATCCTTGGTAAGACTGGTTGTCAGACTTACTAGCTTCCGACTACTTCCTTAACGACTGCCAAAGATCTACGAATGACAGCCGGGACCAACGGCTTTACGTGCTTTCCGGGACACGGAGGGACTCGGTTTTTATTTTTTATTGATGGTCACCCATCCACAGACCGACCGCGGCAAGTTTAACGGTATTTATTTACCCAAGAGTCCTCATCATTGTAGCAAGTCTACTACGTTTTATGAAATAAAAAGCTAAGTAGACTTGTACATAAAATTTAATAGCTCTCAAAAATGAAGTGATTAGAAAAACAGAGTTGTATAAAACACTAACCTAAACGCACTGTGTTAGCGACAGAGACTTCTAGGCTCCTCAGCCCGGCCAGCAAACAGCATCGGCCGAAGATAGACTGCCGTGGTCGGCTCCTAGCTTTGGGACGGAGGTCCCTAGGCGGTCCTATCAGTAGGACCCGCCCTGGGAGCAGCAGGCACGCGACAGCTCGATGTCTCGACTTAGGACTGTTACCGACGCTCGGTTGTGGACTGGTCGACTTTTACGTTATCAAGACCGTGTTGCTTATTCGAAACCGAAATCTAGACTGACTCATCATTTGTCAGATTGCCTTCAAGTCGGCTATTCCGAAATTCATATTATTTTCTAAATATGATTTCTCTTCTGGAACTCCAATATCGTCATATAGAGGGGTATTTTAGGACCGGCCAGGTCTAAGTGTAGTCTGCCAGTTATATTTTTATATTATAAGTGCGTAAAGGATTTTTAAGAACACCAGATACATTAGCAGGTATCCAGCAGTTTAGTAGAAAAATACATCTAACGTACACTTATTAAACGACAACAAATATCTTTAAGAAGAATTTAGTTACACATGCCAAAAACTAATTAAAAAGAATTACTGACAATTGTCAATGTTGACAACTGTCATTAGAAATCGTATTACATCAAATATTATTTTTCAGCTCTTTCTAAAGAAACTATAAGAATTTATAAATATTTAATTAGCAGACACACAGTCTTTATGAAGCTGTGGAGAACACAGGTAATTACTTTAAGTGTATGTATTAATTATTAAAAGTGATTATCATTACAAGATTCCACGAATCCTATGAAAAACAAGTATTATAAAATAGAAACAGCAGTTGAGAAAAATGATTGCATGCATAAAAAAAGTAAGTAAAGCGTATGCTATTATATGTAGGCATATAAAATTGTCCCACTGCTGGGCAAAGGCCTCTTCTCAAATAGAGAAGGCGTGAGCATAGATCACCATACTTGCTCAAGGCGGATAGGCGATTTCAGACTTATTCTTATATCTACTATCATAAAATAGCACTTACCTATATAACCAGTAAATATTTAATAACACAAAATCGCATTATGGTACCTTTAACGTGATTCGTGAGACGGAAAATAATTTTATTATTCTGGTAACAAAATGAGCTCGGGTCAGGAAATCCCTTAACTGTTCTCTTTCACAGTCAAATTAACGTCAAATAAACTCGTTTATTTTGTTTGTGAAGTCTTTGTTTATTCTAAAAAGTGTTAATTGAATGTAATTTTTTAAGGATGAAAGTGTCACAGTAAAGTTTGTGAACAAAGAATACTTTCTATGACTTTCAAGGATTGAAGTTGATTTTACAAAATTTACCTACTGTTTCTTTCGAATATGAAACCTAAACCTATGCAAATAATGTATTATGAGTCTAATTATCTACTTTTTAATGTTTTGTAAATACATTAATTACACGATTTTATTTATTTGTTAGTTTATTTGTGTCATCGTTCTTCTCTTTCTTTTCTATGTAGTCTGATGACCCCGCCTCGTCCGTTTTGAGCGTCTTAAAGGCCAAAGCAGACTTAAGCCGGCTTAAGCAGATTTTTAGAGGCAGTAACCAGCGATTTTCTCCGGTGCCGCCAATCAAGCTTTCAAAATCTGCCAGAGCTAAAAGCAACTAGTCTGCTTTGACCTTAAAGGGATATTTTTCAGGAACTTTAATATCTATTATTGAAAAGGAAAACTAAGTATCAATACCTAAGGTTATATCTTCGTAATCAATCTTCATTATATTATTATTTGACCCTGAACTTTAGTACTAGTCGCTCATATAACAGAGTACCGCTAACATATTGATGGCCCACTTCAAGTTCTGCACACGAAGCGAGCGTCGGAACGAGTATGAATATATAAAGACAAACACTGCTAAATAAATTGGGAAACCTTCGACTAGTTTGTGGGTTACGTGTTACGATGTACCTCTATCGTTTATGTGCTGTACAAGCTTTTACACGCGACTTCATCTGCATGAAAGTCGGCGTATGTAGTCGCAGATTAATAATAATAACCAAAAAAAAAAACCAAAAAAAAAACCAATAAAAAAAAAACCAACCAAAAAAAAACCAAAAAAAAAAACCAGAAAAAGAAACCAATGTTTTTATCCAGATTACAAGTTAATTCTTTGTTAATTACGGTAGGTTTACACATAGCTCTGCCATGCTACTTCCTATCAGGGGTGTGATTCTGTAAGACCTCATTCTAAACTTCGAATCTGAATCCGCGTGAGTTTCTTGATTGGCATTCTAAAAACTCGATTGATATTTCGAATTTACACTAGCGCCACCCATGCGAGCGTGTCAGCGAGTTGAACTAAATTGACAGGGAGATTTTGACAGATAAAGTATGAGATGACGTAAGAAGTGGCATTCTGTGAGGTAATGTCCCCGTCGCTTCGACGCTCACTTCGCACTCAAACCCGATTCAACGTGTCAAATATATTAAGGTAATTTTGAACCTTATGCGAAGTGAGAGTGAATGGCGATGTGAGATGCGAGTTGTTGTTAGAATTTTACAGAATCGACCTACAGAAAGAAAATGGAATGCTTAAGTTCAAAATAAGCAAGACATAACCTAGTTTCAGTTAGCATTTGTTGAAACACAACTGCTGCAGACAACGTCCCGTGTTCAGTTACGGCAACATGGTAACGTACCGAACGTGCTGGAGAATTGTAGCAGTTATCGTTCACCTACAAATGCTGTGCCAACCTATTTCGCTTTTTGTTTCAGTTTTATTCAAATAAGGAAACATTTAAGAATTTTATTGCGAACATTTAATTAAGAACATTTAATGCGAACCTTCAAAAATATTGGACGTGAAAAAATGGTACCTTGAAGTATCCCGGGATGTCAGAGACTCCTATATTACTTTAGTGATTTTGTACTATAAGGGATCTCAAAGATAAGCACTATTTTCGACTCAAATTCAGATTTATTACCACACAATGTCTAAGAAAAACTTGGAAAACTAACCAATAGTTTTCTAATACTATCTCGGACATCGCTGATTTCGGCCAAGGAAAACATCGTGAGGAAACTGTACTTATCTGTATCTAGTATATCCTATATAGTCTATATCTATACATCTATACAACTAAATAAAATTGAAGTGTCTGTTTGTAATGTGAATATAACAACTTATAACTGAATTAATTTAAATGTTTACACGGTACTAATAACAAAACATTTTACTTTATCATTTTTGTCTATCTGTCCGTCTATCTGTTTGTTCCGGTTAATCTACGAAACGGCTGCTCTGATTTTGATGGGACTTTCATTGGCAGATAGTTTATGTTATCTGGAGTAACATAGGCTACTTTTATTTTAGAAAAAGAGGTTTCGTGCAATAAATAAAACCCCCACATATAACCAAAATTCACGCGTACGAAGTCCCAGGCTTCAGCTAATTTAATATGAAGTTGGTTAACCCTAGAAGCCCAATCTAGGTCATTTTTACCTACACGTAAACGCATATTTGCGATATCTTTCGCTCAGTTTCTTCGATCGCCATGCTTGATCAAGCCAACTTAGTAGCCGCCGAGAGCTAACACGAGACGTTTGGGTCGCTTTGGTAAGTACCTCCATTTCCGAGTTATCGTATAGTCATAGGTCGATTTTACCTATGTTTGGGCTTTATGTAACTTTTGCATACGTCTTAGTTATGAGATTTAACGTTTTATTTTCTTTTATATTTAACGATATATATTATTTTTAGATTATAACATAAGATGGCGTCCTCTCAGCAACAGAATGAGGGAGACATATCTCTTTTAGAAAATATTGACGACTCGGACCTTTGTGATACAGACTCGGGAGAGGAAGACTGTGTGACTCGTGTGATTGTGAGATCTGTAAAGATGAACCAGAACCAAAGAAGCGACGCTACTGTGGATATTATTCTTATAAATAAACAGCGAAAGACAAATACACAGTGCATGAAATGCAAAAAACCAATTTGTCATGAACACAATATTGACGTGTGCCAGAAGTGCGTATAAAATGAAAATACTGTCATAAAACTGATTTATTAATATAAAAAGTTTCCTAAATAATCGTAAAATAGGAGATTTATTCAGTTTTCTTATTTTTTATTTTACTTTATAAGAATAAAACAAAAGGATCTCATTTTATGCCAATTTTTTGTTTGCCTACTTATAGTTTTTATTTTTTAAATCAAATAAATAAACGTTACAAAAAAATTACTTTTATTTAATTCTCTGATAGTTACCTAATAAATATATATTAATAAAAAATAATATAATTATTAGGATACATCAAGTCATTGATAGTATTAATGTAGGTAAATTTGACCTATGATTGGGCTTTATAACCAATAAAATATGATTGGGCTTCTAGGGTTAAACCGGTCAGAATATCTGCAGTAACATTCATGAAATTAATGGGAATATAATGTTAACCACAGTCTCAGCAAACTCATCTCTGGAAATATAAATATAAATCTTTATCAGCAAAAAACGAAACAACTAAAGTTATTGAACTTTACCTCTGCAATTATCTTGAAAAGTTTTCCCACTCACTGAAAGGGACGTTGTTTAAGAGAGTAAATTAACGATGTGTGGAAGTGCGACCCATATCGGTGGATGTACGGGAGCGATTAGTATGATTAATTGAAAAACCGAGCAACAACCTTTTAGGTTAGTGTTCGACCGCCTTGGATAATTGAGACCGGGATTCAATTCAGAGAGAATGATTGTGTGGCCTGTAGATAGTGCTATAGGCGCTGCGCAAACATAGACACTTTAGTGTCTTGTGTCTGATACAAGCAACCGACAACGAGCAGTGAATATTTCATTTTCAAGTAATTAGTATAGAATCAACTCACTTAAACGCATACTCAGATATTGTGGCTACCTGTGGCTTCCACTTGACATACACTGATTGCCGGTTACAAATGTGTTCTGTGTAAGCCACTAGACCCAAAAAATATAAAGGTTACAGAAGGACAGCTCCCGTCATCCTCAAAAATAATTACCTAAACTTGCCAGACTCACTAGGGCTGCTACTGTATTGACTCTGTAGGTTTTATTCGTGACAATATGAAATTTTATTGACATTGGTTGGACACACTTTGCAACGTTTTTATAACAAAATTTTCTTGTTTGTCATGAAATGTCAATTACATCATTTATTCATTCTGACAACACGTGACAGTCGAGACTGAAGTCTGCTTGAAACTACCTGAGAATGCCTATAAACGTAATGTCAATGTGTGCATGTGAAAAATGGTGGTTTGTTTTGAGTGGTCTCTGCTCGGGCGCGCCGCAGCTGCTGCAGACCGCTTACGTACTTTGTGCCAAAAGTGTCCGTTAGTACCAACCGGTAACTGTAGCCGGTGCACGTCAAATGTACCTAAACACTTTTTGCTATCAACACAGGACACATCGCGGTTATTGTGTCCTGTGTCGATAGCAAAAAGTGTCTACGTTTGCGCAGCGCCATACTGCGCAAAATTCGAACGATTCAATTCGAACTTTTTACTTTTTTAACCGACTTCAGAAAGGAGGAGGTTATCAATTCGAATGTTTATATTTTTTTTCGAATGTTTGTATGTTCGTGCATAACTCTGTCATATATAGACGGATTTGCAAAACTCTTTTTTTGTTGGAAAGGGGTTTATTCCGAAATGGTCCAAAATTTTACCAAAATTGATCTAGCCCTTTTTGAGAAAGTCAACAAATTCCCAAAAAAATTACTTAGACGACGTTTTAGTTTTTCAATCTTTGGAGGATTTACAATCTCTTTTAAGTGTGTCGCCGTTTTTTAATGGATTTGGATGTTAAGGCAACACTAAAAAGCGAAAAATATAAAGTTAAAAAAAAAAGAAAACCGCCTTCAAAAACTAAAAAGAGATAAATAACTTTTTAGCACACAACACACATTACTTTACTTTCGGAAGTCGGTGGCAATACAAAACAACAAACTCAAAGCCACCGCCATCGGCTTCCGAAAGTAAAGTAATGTGTGTTCTGAGCTAAAAAGTTATTTATCACTTTTTAGTTTTTTAAGGCGGTTTTCTTTTTTTTTTAACTTTTAATCTTTTTTAATCGATTTAAATTTAGAACTGAGGATGAGATGTAGGTACCTGCTACCCATGAAGGAAGTATAAGAGCTGCTACTTATACATAGACCGTAGAATTTATTTCTCTTTAAGGCGCCCTCATGTACGAGGTGGTGGGTTCGCAATCAGGCACGAGCAAGTACCAATGTAAATTTTTCAATTTCATATTTACTTTCTTAGTTTATCTTGGACATCACTGACACCTGTGAAACATAGTGAACCTGGGGTGTGATTCTGTAAGACCTCATTCTAAACTTCGAATCTGAATCCGCTGTGAGTTTCTTGATTGGCATTCTAAAAACTCGGTTGATAATTCGAATTTACACTAGCGCCACCCTTGTGAGCGTGTCAGCGAGTTGAACTAAATTGACAGGGTGATTTTGACAGATAAAGTATGAGATGACGTAAGAAGTGGCATTCTGTAAGGTAATTTCCCCGTCAGTTTGACGCTCACTTCACACTCTCTTTTGAACCGTATGCGAAGTGAGAGTGAGATGCGAGTTGTTGTTCGAATTTTATAGAATCGACCTACTGGGCTTATAATTAATATAACTCTGAAATCGCCAATCCGCCTTGAGCGCACGTGGTGATCAATGCTCGCGCCTTCTCTGTATGAGAAGAGGCCTTTGCCCTGCAGTGGGACAATTATGGGCTGGTATTATTATTAGTTCTGCTTGCGACTGTGGTGAAGTCAAGTATACTACAATAAAACGATCACCATACCATCGTATAACACATAGCAAAAGTATAGCTTTCCATCAGAAGAGATATTTGTAAACCAGAGATTACATTACAAACAAAAAAATAAAAATAATTAAACTTTACCTCTTTATAACATCTATCTATACATACAAGTAAATAAAATTGTGTGTCTGTTTGTAATGTTAAAATAAAAGCTTTTTTTACTGAATGCATTTGAATGTTTATTCGGTACTAAAAACAAAAAGCTATTTTCAACCGACTTCAAAAAAGGAGGAGGTTATCAATTGGTATTTTTTTTTTTTTTTTTTTTTTAATGTTTGTTACCTGATTTCTTGGGACTGGGTGAACCGATTTTGATGATTTTTTATTTAAAAGCTAGTGCTTCCCATGTGGTCCCATTATAATTTGGTCTAGTTCTGATAATGACATCCATGAGAAAACCGTATAAGTCTTAAATTTGCATTAAGTATGTGCGCGATTTGTTACGTCATTTCTCCGGCAAACGTAAACCGATTTTAAAAAATCTTTTTTTTATGGATAGGGTATGCTTCAGGGGTGGTCCCATATATATCGAAATAGATTCAGCACTTTTTGAAAAATCAACAAATACCCAAAAATTTTACATAGACGACGTTTTAATTTCATCAATCTTTGTAGTAGTTAACTTTCAATCTCTTCTTAATAGATTTGGATGAGAAGGAGGTACTAAAAAGCGAAAAATAAAAAGCTTTTTCCAAAAAAGACAAGCTTTTTTTAACTTTTTGTCTGTTTGTCTGTCTTTTTATTCCGGCTAATCTCCGAATCGGCTGGTACTATTTTACGGGACTTTCACTGGCAGATAGCTGATGTTATCAGAAGTAAAATAGGCTACTTTTATTCCGGAACAAGAATTACGGTTCCGCAAAAAAAAACCACAGATAACTGAAATTCACTCAGACGAAGTCGCGGACATAGCTTGTTGTAAAAATAACGTTAATATTAATAAATAATACGTTATCATAATTGATTGTGGAGCAGTCAAGTATAATACGTAACGTAAAATTTAATATTTCGTCACATTGAAATTTGCTCGACAATAAATTAATGATTATTTCCGAAATTCGAAACCCACACAAACGTCCAACATTTGTGACTGACGTCGATCTGCGCTTTTATTTTTTATTTTAACTGTCATGGCGGCCGATCTCTGTACGTGAATATTTTACCTCAACCGTCACACGGTAACGTGATGTGATTTATAACTTTACATGCTAAAGCCCACGAATTTGTCCGCCTGAATTTCGGTTATCTTGTATTTTTTCTATAATATAATAGGTAGTATGCTTATGTTACTTCTGATAACATCAGCTATCTGCCAGTGAAAGTCCCGTCAAAATCGGATTAGCTGTTTCGGAGATTAGACGGAACAAACCGACAGACAGACAGGCAAATAATAATAATAATAATTTAATAATAATAATTTTTTTGTAAATAACGAGCATATATTCAATTAATTTTACTACTTCTGTGAGCCATACCCATAAAATCATCGCAAATCGTTTTTGGAAAATAATTTCTCATCATGACATCTGTCATAGTACAAATATATTGCAGAAATAATTGGAAATTGTATATAATCATCGATACGTATGGACTATATTATCAAAAACGATGGTACAAGATAAAGAAAATATATAGATAAGGATGATAACGAGAGCAGCAGTACGTCGAGCACGCCTACAACCTCCGGACCCGTCGCTCAGCTCCGCCTCACCGCCGCCGGAACCCAGTCCAACCGTGAGTGTTGTGATACCGGCCTCGGCAGTTGCGTCGAGTTCGAGCGACGAGTATTTCTCTCCGCCTACGACACCACCACCTGCTCGTCGACGGGGAGGACGCCGGCCGCCGGATTGTTTAGGACCGCGAGACCCATCGGTCTCTGATAGGGTCCCAGCTCCCGGCGGAAGTGTGCAGCGCATGAGATGGACACAAACTATCAACGAAAATGTCATGCGCGCATACTATGGGGCTACAGAGGGGGGAAGTAATCTGACCGCGTACCGTGTTCGGATGCTTTCTCTGTTTCAGGTGCTTGAGCCAGCTGTCAACGTTTCAGCACAACGACTATCGGATCAGGTGCGGGTCATCCAGCGTAACCGTATGTTGGATGACACTGTACTTGGTCGCCTCCGAACTGAAATGCAGAGAAGCCATATCACTGCTCCCCTGCCGCAGATTGTGGAAGTGGCACAACCACAGTTGACTGCAACTCCTAGTCAAGTTACTGAAGGGAGTGATGACATGGCTACACATGTAAGTACCCAGTGCAATGAAGAATTGAGGAGCGCTTTGGAGGGTGCGATTCGAGAGTATCGATTCATGCCGCCTGAGCTTAGACCTCGCTTACCTCGTTTGCCCATGCATAAAAAAAACAAGGTGCTGGTGTGTGCTCTGGATTCGCAACTATCAAATTATTTTGATAGTTGCGAAGACCTCACTGATGCGCATTCGATTCTGTACTGTGCAGCTGTTGCGGCATGTCGTGTAGTTCACGTCAAATTTGCTAATGATGACAGAGCTACACGACCAAAACCTGCCGTACCGGCGTGGCAGTGCAGAATTGAGCGGCGCATTAGTGAGGCCAGAGTGCTCATCGGCAAATTAATCTGCTTTAGGGAGGGCAATACTCGCCCAAGAGTGATGCGCTTTGTGAGGCGGGCATTCTCGGGGACTGATATCAGTCCTCGAGACTATATGCCTTGGGTTATAGAGCGCATCGACTCCCTGAAGCAGAAGGTGTATGCATGGGCCAGCCGTATTCGAAGGTATAAGCGACGGGCGGAACGATACTTTCAGAATCGCACATTCCAGAGCGATGAAAGGTGGGTTTATAGAACTTGGGAGCGACCGATTCAAAGTATGACTGATACGCGCCCGCCGGATGACGACGCCATAAATTTGTTCTGGCGCAACATCTGGTCGGTGCCTGTCGGTCACACTGAGGGTGATTGGACTCAGGAAGTCGAACGAGCGTGCGACGCAATACCAGAAATGGGGGCAATCACTATCAGCCCCCAAGATGTAGCTTGTGCAGTCCGTCCATTGCCTAATTGGAAGTCTCCAGGGCCGGACGGGCTGCACAACTTCTGGATCAAATGGTTCAGAAGGTCGCACGTTTGTTTGGCGTCGTGGTTCCAGTCATGCTTGGAATCAGGATCGTTGCCCCAGTTTTTGACGACAGGAATAACCCACCTGCTCCATAATCGCGGTACTAAGGAGCTGCTCCTGATTGACATGGCCATCAGTCAACAGGTTCGCCGATCCCGTAAGGATCTGTCGACATGTTGGATAGATTACAAGAAGGCTTATGACTCTTTGCCGCATACATGGCTCATGAGGGTGCTAGAGTTGTATAAGATCGATGCCACTCTGCGCACCTTCCTGATGTCGTGTATGGGGCAGTGGAGGACCGTCCTTCGCTATCCAGGATGTCGACAAATCCAGAGGAATAGTGAACCGATAAGGATTGAGCGGGGTATATTTCAGGGCGACAGTTTGAGTCCGCTTTGGTTCTGGTTAGCCTTGAATCCTCTAAGCACACTGCTGGAGAATTCAAGTCTAGGCTATCGGTTGAAGAGAGGAGGTCAGGTAATATCTCACCTTCTTTACATGGATGACTTAAAACTCTTTGCCCCCAACAGTTCACAGCTGATGGAGCTACTGAAAGTAACAGAAACTTTCAGTAGCGCCATCAGAATGGAATTTGGTGTGGACAAATGTGCAGTCATGCATGTCAAGCGAGGGGAGATGGTGGAATCCGAGGGAATTCAGCTCTCGGATTCCATAAACCTTAGATCCCTCTCTTCAATTGAGACCTATAAATATTTGGGTATGGCGGAAGCGTTGGGCATCAATGCTTCTGACATGAAACAATCGTTGAAGGAGCGCTTCTTTGGCCGCCTGAAGAAAGTATTTAATAGTGTTTTGTCAGGCGGAAACAAGGTGCGCGCCTTCAACGGATGGGTCATGCCAGTCCTGATGTACTCTTTCGGCATACTCAAATGGACACAAACGGAACTCGATGCCCTGGATAGGAGAGTCCGTACATTGTTGACAGCATATCGGATGCATCACCCACGGTCATCGGTGATGAGACTGTATATCCCGCGGAAGTGTGGCGGTCGTGGCTTCTTAAATGCTAAGACCCTGCACAACCGTGAGATATGCAGTCTCAGGGAATATTTCCTAGAAGCCGACGTGGGGATGCATCGAGATGTAGTTGCAGTGGACAAGGGCCTCACCCCGCTCTCCTTGGCTAAAGAGAACTGGTGCATACCTGTAGTGCTCAAGACTAATGATCGCGAGGAGGTTTGGAAGAGTAAGGAGCTTCACGGACGCTTTTTCCGGGCCCTGCACGGGCCCGATGTCGATTTCTTAGCGTCCGTATCCTGGCTACGATTCGGTGATCTATTAGGAGAAACCGAAGGTTTTGTCTGTGCAATTATGGACGAAGTTATCATGACGAATAACTACCGGAGATTTATTGTGAAGGATGGCACGGTTGACATTTGTCGGGCATGTCACCGACCGGGAGAATCAATCCGTCACATTATCTCTGGATGTTTTCGTCTCGCTAACGAAGAGTACTTGCATAGACACAACCTTGTGGCCAGGATTATCCATCAGCAACTTGCTCTGAAATACAACCTCGTGGAATCAGAAGTACCATACTACAGGTATGTGCCCGATCCAGTTCTTGAAAATGGCAATGTCACATTGTACTGGGAGCGATCCATCATCACTGACAGGACTATTGTAGCCAATAAACCTGATGTAGTGGTGGTGGATCGATTGGAGAAGCGCGCAATGATTATTGACATAGCAGTTCCGCATGACGTGAACCTCGTGAAGGTCGAGAAAGACAAGCAAATAAAGTATCTTGACTTGGCCCGCGAGGTTGTCGACATGTGGGATGTGGACTCAGCGATCATTGTGCCGATAGTTGTTACAGCCAATGGCTTAATTGCCAAGAGCCTCGACCAACATCTAAGGAGGCTCTCGTTAGGCGGCTGGATCAAGGGCTTGATTCAGAAGGCAGTACTTCTGGACACGGCCCGCATTGTCAGGAGGTTTCTCTCTCTGGAGCCCTGACCGCCGGTAGCTTGGACCCTGTTCCCGATACCGATGGGCTACTATTTTTTATATTTTTAAATGTTTTTATTTTTTATTAATATTTAAAAATGTATTTTATAGGTAAATATAATTAATAAATGGTGATAATAATAATAATAATATGTGGGGACATTTTCACACACGGCTATCTGACCCCAAACTAGGGAGACCCTGAACTATGGGTGTCAGACAGCTGATATACATACACAAATACATTTTTTTTTGTAAATACATACATATATAGATAAACAACACTCAGACACAAGGCAAACACAAATGCTCATCACAAAAATGTTTACCCTGGGCGGGAATCGAACCCGCAACACGCTGCGCAGCGGTCGATCGCTCAGCCATTGCGCCAACCGTGTCGTCAAATACACGCATTACAAATACGTAATTTGTAATGCGTAATTTGAGGCGGCGTCGTCCCTTTGTTTGTCACTGTCACAACGCTAGCGGCATAGACAAGACAAACATTGTGGTAACGCTGGCGTTGGCAGATAGTTGCAACATTAAATAATGCAAAATTATCATTATCACTTTTATTGCGTACTTTTATTTATTTATTGTATTTAATAACTTTATACATATAATTGATAGATAAGTCGGGTTTACATATTCTTTACAGAAGGTTATCCTGCTTATTTTTGTTAGATATTTATTTTATATTTTTTTTTTATTATTTATTTACCTTTTAGTCGTGACTGTGGCCGCCCGTGGCATCTCTGCAAGGCCCTGTCAGAATACCAGCGCTGCGACATTTCATTTCGTAGCATTGTGCTGAGACAGGAGCCTTTTTGGTCTGGTACAGGTTTTATAAGTCTTTTTTTGTGTTGTATTATTTGTTTAACCCTTATGTTTCGGTTTACCTGTACGAGGTTTCAAATAAACAATTTTTCTTTCTTTCTAATTTTTTTTTTGTTATTAGAACCTTGTCAACTACATTTAGTACCGTATAAAGATGTTATTTTAACAGTACAAACAGACACTTAAATTGTATTTATTTGTATGGAAGTTTTTAGCATAATTTTGTTTGTTTACGGTAAATTACGGTTAATTTCCATCTGTCGTATATATGTTTCAGTCGATGAAGAGCATGACATTATTGATGGGTCGTTTAACATACATTGTTATATTTGTTGGCTTGTGGTATAAGTGTCATCCTCATTACTTTCGCTACACTTCCTGCGTTAGGGTGCGGCCACGAGGCCCAGCGCGCCAACGTAAATGTATTCGATTCGAGACGGTTTTCGAGTTGGAAACTCGACGGTTGTATTCGATTTGAGTACCTAACTACCTCCGATGCGACGAGTTCAGGCTCTAAAGCAAAACTTAAATGCTGGCTGAAACTCAAAAGCGTTTTACTCCATGGAAGAGCTTATAGACAGTAAAATTATTGAAGACTAATAATTATTTAATGAAAATTGTGTTAAATATGATCAATCAATCAATCGATTCATCATCATCTTATCAGCCTATTGCCGACGACTTCTGAACGTAGGCCTCCCCCAGAGATCGCCAAGTAACCCGGTTTTGGGCAACCCGCATACATCCGCTGCCAGCCACCTTCTTTAAGAGCGCCTAACCCGTCATATTTTCCATACAAACGCTCGTACGCGATTACGTCGTTATAACAAATTATTTTCCAAATATTTTTAACACACAGGTAGGTATCTTGTGGTTTAAATCTAGGTTTGTATGAAGCCAAAAATGTACTTTTTTGAGAAACAAATTCAGTAAACACGTCCGAAAATCAGCTTTTTGGCACAATTTTATCTGAACCTTGCCGGTCATAATGCACTCATACATTGAAAAAGTGAAAAAAAACAGCGTCATAGAAACCTTGCACATGTAATGGAGATTCTAAATTACAAACATTATTACTAAAAACTTGTAAGGCTTTTTCAAAAACACGTATTTCTTGGAACAAGTTTTGTGAAATTTCCGCTCGCCAATTTTCCTATGATGTTATCGCGTTCTCACTCACTCGTTTGTTTTCGAGCTTTGCGTTGGTTGAAACAAAAAACTTTTCAATCACACTCGCGTTGAAGTTCGTTCGATGGAGAAGGGCGCTCTTAAATCGTCGGACTATCGTGCCGCAGGGCGTCCCACACTACGCTTGCCCAAACGATCAATCAATTATTGTTATAATGTGTAATTATTATTAATGACCAAGATTTTAATTTAATTAGTTCTACTGATTACTGATCAATGTGTACCTACTTAGTTTATACTTTTTTACTTTTACATTTTGTTGATTTATTGATTATTACTTTTACACAAAATAATTGGCTTGTAATTCTCTTACCAATATGTTTATCTGTTTTTACGCAAAAAAAAATCACAGTGAAAAACCACTATGGTCGTATGACCACATTTTTATAAAAAATATATGGGCCGTATTCAAAGGTCTAAAATATATAATCCCGGACGAAACTCCCCAAATGAAGCATAAAAAAAGGTTGAGAATTATACTTTTACAGCCACGTAAAATTCTAGTGAAGAATATATTAATACTTTTAATACCAACTTGTCCGAAAGTTTTCAATATTTCGTAAAAGGCCTCGTATTTCGACTGTGTTTTATTGGAATTTACTCTTATTGGTACCAATGTACCAATTGATTGAAATATTGTACGACTGTAAAAGATTAAAAAAATTGTGCTATCTTTTATTGCTGACAAATTAGATTTGAGATGCAATAAATTGAAGAAGAAAGCAAATAGGTTTGGAAATTGGTAAAATTCTCCAATATAAAACCGCTAAGATTTATCCAAACTATACTTTTACTATACTTATCTTTATCTTTACATAATACTAAAGAAAGTCGCTCCCACTGTCTGTACGTTTAGATCTATTAGATGACACAACGGATTTTAATGACTTTTTCAGCAATAGATAGACTGATTTAGGAGGAAGGTTTATACGTATAGTTACGGCGGGACGCTAGTCCATGGATACTTAATCCATACTTTATAATCTATTACTTTATTTACTTTATCCATCCATACTTTACACTTTATCCATACTTAATATTATAAATGCGAAAATAACTCTGTCTGTAACGCTTTAACAATGAAACGGCGGAACCGATTTTGATGAAACTGGGTATGAAGATAGCTTAAGCCCTGGGGGAGCACATAGGCTACTTTTAAGACCGCTACTTCGTCTGCACCCACGATAACCGACATTCACGCTGACGAAGTCGCGGGCATAAGTTAGTAAAATTATATGTCTGAACTTCACAAAACTTGAATTAAGTACATAGTAGTAGTGCATTTTGTGAAGGAACTAGATTGGAGAAGTACTACAACTATACCTAATTTTATCACAAAGCAGCATTGCTGTGTTCCGGTTCCAAGGGTACAGTATAAATATTAATACTACCATACAGTAGCGACACGCCCCACCTCCCTACGAAACACTGTTCCTCACCTCTTCCCGCGTCGAAGGTGCTCTCGGAACTGCTTTAGTTCTCGCGACGCGTAGACACGCGCACACACGCACGTATTTGTACAGTCTGTTATTTTGGTAGTAGTGTAGGTAATTAAATCGTTTCGTTTGTATGGAGTGTCGTAGGTGTGTGGTTATTGCAGATGTCTATCTGCAATTACAGAAGTCCTGCAGTAGGCAGTAACCCGCACCCCCGGCCATACCTAGGCAGAGGTGGAACACAAAAAAAAAAAAGTTGTGGTATGGGTGCCGATGTAATTACAGGCACATGAGACATTTCAAGTTTGTCTATGGAATGGCAACGTATCGGTAGTATACCTGCCATCTAGCAGCCGTTCGGCTTTTTGACATAAAAAAATACTTCATTA
This sequence comes from Charanyca ferruginea, assembly GCA_947361185.1. Classification (NCBI taxonomy): domain Eukaryota; kingdom Metazoa; phylum Arthropoda; class Insecta; order Lepidoptera; family Noctuidae; genus Charanyca; species Charanyca ferruginea. Next base: position 12,155,513 of record OX376077.1, on the reverse strand, counting down.
TAAAATTAAGTGTAATTTTGTTTTAATTTTAATTTGGATTTAAGTGTTGATTTTTATTTTAACTTCAGTGTTGATTTTACTTCCACTTTAATAATAATAATATCAAATAATAATAAATCTGATTTAATTTTAATTTTTAATTTAATTTATATTGTATTCTGATTCTTATTTTATTTTGATTTTAAATTTAATTCGATGCGATTTTTTTATTCTGGCTTATGTTCGGTGAGTATAAAAACTCATTGAATTTTGAGTAGACGCCAAATACCCAATATTCTTGTATTAATTTATTTTTGTATTTTTGAATACCAATCGACAATTACGTAGATGTGCTTACCTGTAAGAGGTTGGTACACTAGTCTTTAAGTATATTGGATGTATCTCATACCTTTGTATTTAAAGTGTATTAAATTGTTGGTGAGCCAAATTAAAAAAAAAAAAACATAGCTTTATATCTATAAACCCTCACTTTGATTTAAGTTAAGAATATTTTATTTTTTGTTATTAATGATGACTAATTTTTAACATGTCATGTCTGTTTTATTACCACGGGAACCAACTAACGTCTAAGATACTGGCTCGGCCTAGTTTAGACGTTAGGATTCATTTAGAAATATAAACACAAAATTCACAGTTGACTGCGTAATATTGTAATACCGTCTAATTTAAAGAAGTTTTGTTTAGTCTAAGATAATAATAATAATAATATGTGGGGACAATTCACACACGGCCATCTGACCCCAAACTAGGGACATCCTGTATTATGGGTGTCAGACAGCTGATATACATACACAAATACATTTTAAATACATACATATATAGAAATTTGTAAAGTGTGTTTTATAGATATATAAAAAAAATATTACTTTTTTCTCAATTCATTCTAAAATCAAAGTTCTTCTATAGTAAAGTACATCTTAGTATCAATAGAAGTATTAATCATGAGAGGTACAAACATAGCACACCCCTGAGGGTTAGGCGTGATGCCTCATCGATCACGCTGTGGAATTCCGTCGAAGCCTTCGTAGGCCGTGCGGTGACCGTAGACGGAGACCAGTCGTGCCGCGCCCGTAGCCCGCTACGCTCGTAGCGCCGTAGCACCGCTACGAACGTGACGTACGTACTACATAAACAAGTGTGCTGTGTATGTGGAAGTGACTTTTTGTGACTTTGTAACAACTTATACGTAAGTGTTAGTTTAGTTTTACTTAGTTTTAAGGATTAACTTTCATGTTTATTTTTTGTTCGGCGTTGGTAGTTATTTTTAAAAAAGAGTTAAGATTTAATAATAGTTTCGGATCTTTTTATAGAAAATTCAAACTTTTCAATCAAATATTTTTTCATATTTTACGTGTAAGTGCTACTTTTTTACACTTAAAAAACATTTTCTGATCGGATTTTTCAATTTCTTATTTCATTAAACTGTGACGCATAATAAATAGTTTTAAAAAAAGGTAATAAATAAAAAATCTGGTTCGAGAGATATTTCCTGGCCTTCCAGGAACTCCCCCTCAAGTCTCCCCAATGCCAAAAGTCCGAACTTGGGAGACTTTTTGCCCATCTGTGGGACCACGAAGGCAAGAGGACAGAAAAAAACAAAAACTGCCGTCAATCATTCCGCAAACAAAAAATACTTTTGGTTACACTTTCACCATATTTCCTGGTTTTAAAGGTAAATATGTCATCAAGGAAAGTTTCAGGAGGATGTAAGTAGGTCAATGATCTCGCGTTAGGTTGGCAGTAAGTAACGCTCCTCTTTCAGACGTGATACAAATTTCAACAGGTTCTATATTTAATTGAGGCCTCGAGGATCCGTAAGGGATTTGTGGAAGCGTATCTTTTTTAATCAATTAACTTTGTTTTTTATATCTTGAGTTTAACCTCGAAAGAAGGAGGAAGGGGTATTAGTTTTAAGTGAGAGTAAAACGGGAAGTTGTTACTTGAAAATAATAGTTACAAAAAAAGTTTATTGAAATTTAAATAACTTATGCTAGTTACAGTGAGAATGTCTCCTTTTTAGCATACATTTTGCTTGTTCCTTCTCAATTTATAACATTACAATTAGTAATTTAGCTTGACAATCAAAGTATGCTTACAAAAAAAAAATCGTGAGAGACTAACGCGCTGGTGTGAAAGTGTATATGTATGTGTGTGATGTTTATCATATTAAAAAAAAACCGGACAAATGCGAGTCGGACTCGCCCAGCGAGGGTTCCGTTCAAACTCCATGATTTATTTGGTCACCCATACAATTATGACCGCGCATCACCTCGATGATTGATAACATACTTTAAATAAAGACTATATTTTTTATGATTTAATTTAAATTTTCAGACCTTTTCCTGTACTTGTAGTATAAGACGATATTACTTGCCAAATTTCATAGTTCTAGGTCAATGGGAAGTACTCTATAAATTTTGATATTGTTTGTTAAAAATCTTTTCGTTATAGGAAAAGCAACCCACGCTTTATTTTGTCTATAAAACGCTTTTAATATTATGTAACTAATGCAATTGAGCTTCTCTAGGAGACGAGCAGTTAAGAACTACGTTTCTGTGCCATAAGTCATCACAGGCAACACACAAACCTTCGTCTTTAGGCACTGTGGAATTTTGGACGAAAAGATATCTCGTAATTTTCCGAACTCTGCCCATCCGAGTTTTGTTTTGTAATACTTTTAAAAGTACTACAAGACAAAGGTATATTTTTATAAAATAAGAGAAACGCGTTTGGAATCATCCTAAAACACTGTGTATTTAAGTGTGAGATAAGCAGCTGAATTAGGGAATCCCGAGTCTCGAAATACAGACTGTGTATTTTCGGACTTACTGGCAAATAACACTTTGTATCCTAGCTTTAGGTAAGATTTTACCTCAATACCTAAAGGCCAATTCTATTGATTTAAAATGTTCGAAATCTATTCGCAAACTCATATAAGAACAGGTCGATTAAAAATAATGCAGGTAGATAATTTATTCCGATATTATTTTGACTAACATAATTTTAAGATAATGTTACTAACAAAATATGGACATTTATAGACTGAATTAAACGATTTCTATTTTTTAATAAATTAAAGCATTTATGGTAGATTTAAAATGAGCTTCAAATGGGATGATTTCTAGAAGTTACTAGAATTAAGCCCCTTGATATTACATGAAATTGACGTCATTGGTGCAGTGACTGCTTTTTAGGGTTCCGTACCTCAAAAGGAAAAAACGTAACCCTTATAGGATGACTTTGTTGTCCGTCCGTCTGTCTGTCTTCCTGTCAAGACCCTTTATCTCGGAAACGCATCGGAGGTACCGAGACGAAATTAAAACCATATACTCAAGTCTACGATCCCTTGAAGCTGTAAAAGAACAGTCTATGTCCTTCCCCAGGGTTCAAAATATTTTCATACCAAATTTCATAAAAATCGGTTCAGCCGTTTCATAGTGAAAGCGTAACAGATGGAGTTACTTTTGCATTTATAATATTTAAAGGACGGAAGTACCGGATTAAAGTATGGATATTAGGTATGGATTACTATGGAAGTATGGATCTGTACAAGTGCAAGTACGACTCGCACTAGTCCTGTTTTTTTTTAAATAAATTAAATAATTTTTGGTACATTGAGAATCAGCTTCGAATGGGATGATTTCTAGAAGTTGCTAAAATTAAGCCCCCTGATATTACCTACATGAATAATTGGCGACATTGGCGCAGTGACTGCTTTTTTTCTTATTCCTCCACTGTTCTTTTCTGATTACCTAATTTCGTTGCGGAAACGAAGACAGTTCAATCGTTTTTCCGGCACTCGTCGAGCTTCAATGCTTCGGCGCTTTTCTGGTGGTCGCCGCTGTTGATTCTGGCTTATAGAGTTGCAGTGGTTCGGGAATAGTGTGGCGGGCTTTCTGCGATGCGTGTCGTTGGTTTGATTCCCCCACGGAACAAACAGATACTTAGTTGTTCCAGGTCTGGTTCTCTGTGTATGTGAGTTTATATGCTTGTGAATATAGCTATGAAACAGATTACATTTTTGGTGTGGGGTAAATACCAGAGGTGTGTTCTGTAAGATCTCATTCTAAACTTCGAATATGAATCCGCTGTGAGTTTCTTGATTGGCATTCTAAAAACTCTGTTGATAATTCGAATTTTACACTAGCGCCACCCTTGCGAGTGTGTCAACGAGTTGAACTAAATTGACCGGGAGATTTGACGAGTAATGTATGAGACGACGTAAGAAGTGGCATTCTGTAAGGTAATTTCCCCATCACTTCGACGCTCACTTCGCACTCGAACCCGATTCAAAGTGTCAAATATATAAAGGTCATTTTGAACCTTATGCGAAGTGAGAGTGAATAGCGATGTGAGATGCGAGTTGTTGTTTGAATTTTACAGAATCGACCTACAGTTAGCCGGGTTAATGGTACCACCATATTCAAAGTCAAATCATATATTTCCCTTACAAGGCACTTTTGAACGTCATATACGTTTCGAATGGAGAAGAATGGGAAAGAAAATCTACTTTATTTTTTTAAATTTATTTATTTGCCAGAAATATGGTATGTTTACAAAGATGACATGGTATGTCATATTAATGCAATAGCGCTACATGTGTCACCGCATTAACGGTATGCAAATCATTTTAAAAGAACATCAAATTAATTTTCAATTTAGGTACATTAACATCACAATTATTACTATATTTATTTATTTATTTATGTATTTATACTTCATGCACAAAGGTACAAAGGCGGACACTTATACTTACTCTTTTAGAAACCAATTGTTTACAATATATTGCGTTTGCAGGAATTATACCGTGAATACGATGTACCTCATGGCACAATTCTGTCGTAATCGATTCTGAAAAAAACTAAAGCGTAGCTACATGAACATAACCATATTTCATCGTATCCTACAATTTCCTCTATTAACAATTAACTTAAAGTAATTTTACCAGTACTAAAAGTCTTCCCTATGTAGTTAATACGGCCGGTCCCAGAGCTAATTGCAACTGCAGATGGCCGTAATTGCCAATTACTGACCGACACTAGCCTGTCTTTGAGAGGACCCGACTTTATCTACGACTTTTATTGATCTAGTAGCTGATGCGGGCGACTTCGTCTGTGTTAATTTCGGTTATCTGTGTCTTTTTTTTTCTTTGTACGGAACTCATTTCCTTTATAAATACCTAATGTTACTCTTGATAATTTCAGCTATCTGCCAGTGAAAGTCCTGTCAAAATCGGACCAGCTGTTTCGGAGATTAGCAGGAACAAACAGACAGGCAGACAAAAATGTTACAATTGTTTTTTTTTGTTATTAGTACGTGTAAACATTCAAATGCATTTAGTAAAAAGCGGCCAAGTGCGAGTCGGACTCGCCCATGAAGGGTTCTGTAGCAGCAAGTACATAATATAAAGTTTTTTTCATTTTAATATTTGAGTTGATTGAATGAAAGGTAAATTGCGGTTTACGATTTATGACGTATTAAAAAAAAACTACTTACTAGATCTCGTTCAAACCAATTTTCGGTAGAAGTTTACATGGTAATGTACTTACATCATATATTTTTTTTAGTTTTATCATTCTCTTATTTTAGAAGTTACAGGGGACACACATACACACACATTTTACAACTTTGGAAGTGTCTCTCGCGCAAACTATTCAGTTTAGAAAAAAATGATATTAGAAACCTCAATATCATTTTTGAAGACCTATCCACAGATACGCCACACGTGTGGGTTTGATGAAAAAAAAATTTTAGATTCAGTTCTAAGTATGGGACCCCCAAAATTTGTTGTTTTTTTTTCTATTTTTGTGTGGAAACCTTAATGCGGTTCACAGAAAACATCTAATTACTAAGTTTCAACAGTATAGCTCTTATAGTTTCGGAAAAAAGTGGCATGTGACATACGGACGGACAGACAGACATACATGTCGAATCCATAAGGATTACGTTTTTTGCCATTTGGCTACGGAACCCTAAAAAGCTGTTATTTTGACAGTAAAAATTTAATAGACACTTCAATTTTACTTATTTACTAGCGGGCCTGGCAGACGTTGTCCTGCAAACCGGCTATAGCGCCACCTGCCGGGTCCAATTGTGAATCTAAACCATTCTCGAATCCATTGGAACACACACAAATAAATTCAGCAAAATTGATCCAGCCGTGTAGGAGGAGTACCGTTAAAAACTGACTTTATGATCTAATAATAATATTAACCTATAATGGTCCCACTGCAGGGCAAAGGCCTCTTCTCATACAGAGAAGGCGCGAGCATTGATCACCACGTGCGCTCAAGGCGGATTGGCGATTTCAGACATATTAATTATACACGACCAGTAGGTCGATTCTGTAAAATTCAAACAACAACTCGCATCTCACTTCGCTATTCACTCTCACTTCGCATAAGGTTCAAAATGACCTTGATATATTTGACACTTTGAATCGGGTTAGAGTGCGAAGTGACGGGGAAATTACCTTACAGAATGCCACTTCTTACGTCATCTCATACTTTATCTGTCAAAATCTCCCTGTCAATTTAGTTCAACTCGCTGACACGCTCGCAAGGGTGGCGCTAGTGTAAATTCGAATTATCAACCGAGTTTTTAGAATGTCAATCAAGAAACTCACAGCGGATTCATATTCGAAGTTTAGAATGAGGTCTTACAGAATCACACCCCAGGTTTCTTCACGACGTTTGCCTACACCGATGTCAGTGATGACCAAGATAAATTTAGAAAGTACATAATGAAATTGAAAATTGACATTGGTACTTGCTCGTGCCCGATTAGGAAATCACAACGTCTTGCATGAGAAGGGGGCGCCTTAACCACAGGGCTATCAGGACACTACACAACATAACCGGCTATCAAAATTAATAATAAATAATAATATGTGGGGACATTTTCACACACGGCCATCTAACCCCAAACTAGGGAGACCCTGTACTATTGGTGTCAGACAGCTGATAATACATACACAAATATTTTTTTTTTTCTTAATACATATATATATTGATAAACAACACCCAGACACAATGCAAACGCAAGTGCTCATCACACAAATATTTACCCTGGGCGGGAATGGAACCCGCAACACGCTGCGCAGCAGTCGATCGCTCAGCCACTGCGCCAACCGTGTCGACGTTATTTACTCCTCCGCTGTTCTTTTCTGATTAATTTTGTAGCGGGATTCAAGACAGTTGAATCGATTTTCGGGACTCGTCTATCTATATAGCCTCGACTCTTTTCTGGTGGCCGTCTCGGTTGATTCTGGCTTTCAGTTGTCAAGTGCTTGTCTGTCAATAAAACACAACAATGTACCATTCTTTAACCAAATGATAAAAGTTGATAATGCCACATTGATGAGCCCGTCATAATGACAGAAGTAGTAATTTTGATGTCTAAGTTTTGTATGGATTATAGCCTCACGGGATACATTTCCAAGATGACGGTAGATTGCCTAACCTACAATAAATATGTGCTCGTTTTCTTTCCAAGCTAAAGCAGAATACGTTTCTCTTCATGAAAGGATTTTCGAAAAGAGCACTTGAGGGATTTCGAATTGGAGTTTACGAATTACAAATGTCATAAAGATGGAGGTTATTGGAATTTATTATATCTTTATTTTACACAGGGGCATCAGTATGTAATTGAAAAATTACTTGGGGTAATGGCAATTTCAGAGAGTACCGGGAATACGAGTTATCGTTTTATTTTTTGTCGAAATTCTGTGAAATTCGTTCAAGGGTCCGTCCTGCCCGTCGTGTTAATGAAAATCTTTACAATCTTCTGGCAACCCGTATAAACTTATTAAAGCTTGCACGAGTAATTCGTGCAGTAAAAATACTAAATAGTCTCTGCGTTTGGACATAATTATTTACTTGCTCTATGGCGGAATTCCAGTGCACTTAGTATGTTGTCCACTATGTACCTTGCTTCTACCCAGACCCGTTACTTGGGACTGGTCGATTAGCAATTAATGACTACTTTTGTTAGCTTCAGTCTTACCTGTTCAAACAAATGTATGTGTTAATGAAGAAATAAATAAATAATAAATAAACTTTGTCTTTGGGAAAGTGCTAGTTTGCCATTTCTAGTGATGATCGGTTTATACCTCGTTTTCTACGAATATTTAAAGATTTTGTCTGTGGGGTAATTGCAACTATGGGCACAGTTAAATAGTCCCCTAACTGTTCAATGATCTCTGTTTAACTACTGTGTCTGCTTAACGGACAGTTAAGCTCTTAACAGTTAATCTCATTCGTTAGAATTACCCTGTAGTCAAAGTAGCCCCGCCGGATCTTTTATTTTATTTTTTCTTAATTGCCTATCAGCATCAGTTAAACATCTGTTTCAAGGAATACTTTTAGGAGCTGAATCCTACACCTACACCTTTTCTCGAGCAAGAAACTCCACTTACACTCTTTTAAATCAAGTTTTTACAAAATGCTGATTAAATTGTACGTGTTGCTTCTGCATCAACTAGAAGGGTGTCTATGATAAACACTCCCATACATAATCATACATTACAATTAACCGCGTGACGTTACGCACCGCGTCGTCATAGACGATCCTTAAGAACTCAAATCTGAAACCGTAAGAAACTTCTGAGTACGGGAAATGACCAACTAGAAGGACTCTTACATCATTTTCTGGTCACCTTCAACATTCCAAAGTTCTTAATGATTATTGCTACTTTCATTTTGTAAGCGTGTCACGTTCAATTAATAATAAAAGTCGGGGTTGCGTGATAGGCCTGAATCACACATAATAATAATAATATAGTAGGTAGTTTATACTTGGAGGGTGTTACAAGGACATCTTGATAGCTTTTCTTTGTTGGAAACTTGTGTATGCGTAAAAGTTTAGTTGTGGAAGTGTATGGTAATTTTTTTGGCTTGCTACGAACTCTGGTGTAATGTGTGATGTTGTAAGTTTTTTAAAAAAACGTAGGCCCGCACTAGGGATTTGTCCTTTAGCGTGGTTGCGTTTAGAAACTCACATACACATACAACTCAATTTGGAACACTGTAGACATGGTAAGTAATAAGCGGCTAGCTGCGGGGGCCAATCCCCATTGTTTCATCGTTATCCTTATATTTATATATACTAGTAATATGAAGAAACAACCAGGATAGGTTACAAAAGCTCTCACTCTGCGGACAAAATGAAACACGTACAGTCAACAGCAAAAGTAGATGATCAAAATCAGAAATTCAATACTAATTTACTTACACTAATTTATATAATTTATTACTAGTTTATTTATTAAAAGTATGTGATTGTCACACACATACTTTTGAATCACTTCGACGCCACACAGTTCTGACGCGAACTCCGTTCATTAGTATTGAATTTCTGATTTTGATCATCTACTTTTGCAGTTGACTGTACCTTTGTAAAATGATATTTATTGAAGTGATATTAAAATAGAGTAATAAATCAATTCTTATTCTGATTCTGGTCATCGTCATCATCATCATGTCAACCTTTAGACGCCCACTGCTGGGCACAGGTTTCCCCAAAGGGGTGGTTCAGCCGTAATCCCCATGCTTGGCCGATGCGTGTTGGCGATCGCAGTAGGTGTTATGGTACTCAGAAGGACGCTGAAGCCTGATTCTGTTTGCCTGTATAAATGATTGATTCAGGAATCGAACCAGCGAAACGCAGCTAAGCACTAATCGCTTAACCATTGCGCCAACCGTGTCTACTTACAAAGAAATTCTGTGACACCGCGATTTCCGAAAACAAAACTAAAATGTTTTGTTTCATTTTTGAGAATACAACGATGACCTTTCTTTTAATTACAAAAAAACAAATAATATTTAAACATAATTAGGTTCACTAAGTTGTTGCTCATTTTAGTTGTAAACTAATGCTACTAAAATGAGCAACAACTGAAATATTCTACTAGGTATTATAAACGCGAAAGTTCGTCAGGATTAATTAATGGATGAATGAATACTCTTTCTCAGCAGAAATTCGGCACACACATAATATATTTTATAGTCAAAACTCTTAACCAGTCAAAACTACTTTTGACTGATTTCAGTCAAAACCCTTATTAAGACAAAATGCGTTTGCGTTACAAAAAAAAAAATACGGAACGCCCTTGTTATAAGAATCACTACAACATAATACTTTTTAAAGGGTCACAAAAAAAAACCTACCAGGGTTTCTAAGTATTAAGGATACATTGAAACTGTTCAAAAGTAGTTTTGACTGATTTTTGTAGTCATAAGTAGTTTTGACTGAGTTTTGTAGTCATAAGTAGTTTTGACTGATTTTTGTAGTCATAAGTAGTTTTGCCTGATTTTTGTAGTCATAAGTAGTTTTGACTGATTTTTGTAGTCAAAAGTAGTTTTGACTGGTAAGAGTTTTGACTGTGACATATTGATCTAGCTTAAAACATAGGATAAAATGTATACCTTTTTTATTCCCCTGGAATTATGTAAGCCAAATGAGCGGGCGGAAATTAAACCATACTACTATTGTAAATGCGAAAGTAACTTTGTTACGCTTTCACGATGAAACGGCAGAACCGATTTTGATGAAATTTGATTTGAATATAGCTTGAACCCTAGAGACAGGACATAGGCTACTTTTTAATCCGCGACTTCATCTGCATCCGCGATAACCGAGATTCACGCGGGTGAAGTCGCGGCAAAAGTATTTACATAATTTTCTTTTGTGGTTAAAACTAATTTTTAAGTAAGGCCGCTTTCGTTCATTCATTGTCCTCACGAAACATTTAATGAACACGGTCACACAAAAGTTTTTCATTAATTCGTGTCGGTCTTTGTTGCCATACAGTTAAACCGGGCTCGTTATAAACTCGTTAGCACACATTTCATTTGCAACCAATTAATTGTTAGTTGTGAGATTTTGTTCAACTGGAATTAAACTAACAAATGTTAATTAGTGGATTTTGTACTAACATGGTAACACAGTTGAGCGTATTTCTGTCAAATCAAAACGAAGTGTTCCTGATGCGCTTACAACCAGCGCTGCAGTATGCAAATTCAACCTCATTTAAAAGACCTTATCTGAGTTTATAAATAAAGGAAAAACCGGACAAGTGCGAGTCGGACTCGCTCACCGAGGGTTCCGTACAAAGTAGGTACCCTCTACATATCCGTACTTTCATACTAATATTATAAATGTGAAAGTAACTCTGTCTGTTACGCTTTCACGCTGTAACGGCTGACCCGATTTTGATGAAATTTGGTATGAAAACAGCTTGGACCCTGGGAAGCACGTAGGGTACTTTTTAATCCGGGACTTCGTGTGCATCCGCGATAACCGCCATTCACACGGACCAAATCGCGGACAAAAGCTCATTATAAATAAAAATCTAATTTCTAAACTAACGTGAAAAAAAGATACGGCCGTTTATGTCGCAAAAAACTTACATTTCGACACTCTGAAGGGAATCAATTTATAGGGTACTTTCCGTTGACCTAGAACTATGAAATTTGGCAAGTATTATATCGTCTTATACTATAAAGACAGGGAAAAGTCTGAAAACTACACATTTAATAATTTAAATCATATTCTTTATTTATAACGAGCTTTTGTCCGCGATTTGGTCCGTGTGATGTCGGTTATCGGGGATGCAGACGAAGTCCCGGATTAAAAAAGTACCTTATGTGCTTTCCCAGGGTTCAAGCTATTTTCATACCAAATTTTATCAAAATCGGTTCAGCCGTTTCATTGTGGAAGCGTAACAGACGGAGTTACTTTCTCATTTATAATATTATAGTATGAATAGGTACAGAATCGTCGGTGAGCGAGTCAAACTCGCACTTGTCCGGTTTTTTGATATAGGTACCTACCGTGTATACTTTCTTAAAGTAAAAAGCCGTTTTGTTAACATTATAAACAGACACTTCAAGTTTATTTATTTGTATAGAGTATAAATAATCGAATGAAGCCATTGTGAAGTGTGGCTGTACAACATTACTTCTGTGGAAATTTTATTCATTTTGTATTAGAATTTTATTTCTGCGCAAGAAAAGCAATATCCACTTTTAAACAAGTTTTCCTGTACCATTTTCTGTTCAAGAATATAACATCAATAAAAATAACTTAGAACTGCATTAAAAACTCAAATGCGATTGCAGACTTCTAACATTTTTTTAACTCGTTTGCATTCAAACTAGTTTTTTAGATTGGGTTTATTGCGTTAGAGTAAAGTTAAACCCAGTTTTCAAATTGGATCGTGTAAAAGTTGAAACCAGTGTTTGGTTTTATTTTAACGCTTTTGACTGAAGCAAACGTATGCCACATTAAGTAGTTTCGTTAAGAGAAAAAGGTTTTGAGTAAAGTAATTGTAATAATATTGGGGAAAAAAAGAGGTTCCAAATTTACTATTGATAGGCAGAGGAGCTCGTGGCTAAGTTAAAGCCGTACAGACCGATTTGTCAAAAGTTAAGCTACGCTAGCCGCGGTCGGTCTGTGGATGGGTGAACATTCCTTTCATACCGAGTTCCCTCCGTGCCTCGGAAAGCACGTAAAACCGTTGGCCCCGGCTGTCATTTGTAGATATTTGGCAGTCGTTATGGGTAGTCAGAAGCCAGAAAGTCTGACAACCAGTCTTACCAAGGGGTATCGTGTTACTCAGTAACTGGGTTGTAGAGGTCCGATAGGCAGTCGCTTCATGTAAAACACTGATATTCAGCTGCATCCAGTTAGACTGCAAGCCGACCCCAATATAGTTGGGAAAAGGCTAGGCAGATGATGATTTACTATTGATAGGCATACGTAGACTTTCTGGTTTCTGACTACCCATGACAATTGTCGAAGATGGCTTGTGGCCAGTGACTTGCTTCCAAAGGCAGGAAGGGGTCTCGGTATGAAATGGTCACCCATCCATGAAATTACCGCGGCAAGCGTAGCGTAAACATATTTATCTAATAGATATACCATTTATTTGTAGACAGGGATACTATTCTGATAACTTGTTTTTTTTTTTTTGTAATGAGGAGATAAAGAACATGGAACAAAACATACCCACCTTGTAGCAAGTTGAAATTAAAAAAATGTACGAATAAAATAAACTAAGATATGTGCGCACGCCCAAAAACAGTTCCAAACAGGTAAGTACTAACTAATTACGACACACCGACGCTAGCGCAAAATAGTTCGAAGTAACCACTTAATGGATAAAATCACTAAAACGTCCATTTAACTAAGGATTTTCGGCAGTTTCAACATCGAATATCGTTTTTCCCCTGCAAGCTACAAAGTTGCCCCCGTACAACAAATATATATATATTTTCAAAGACCTTTCGAATGGTGCCAATTTCAACTTGTTGTTGTGGGTACGGGGTTCATACAAAATTACCCATTGTTCTTTGCTTGCGTGGGTGCGTTCCTTGATATAATAGTGTGAAATCATCACTACCTACGCATTAATCAGGCACGTGTGCCAGGCAGGGTTGTCTTTTATCTCCGAGTTAGTTGCCAACTCAACAACTGTACATGTAGTTGAATTTTGTTCTTTGTTAAAATCGGGCCTATTTTAACAAAGAACAAAATTTAACATCTCACACTCACACTTAACAATAGACACACACACGCACACGCACACACTCATTCATCTTAGCACATCACACAAAGAGAGGAACAGACGACTTCTAATAATGTTATATTTCTGATTAACAGTACTTAATAAATATTTACTAATATTACAGTAAAATGCTAGCAGTTCCAACTGTTTATTTATAGCATATATATATTGTATGACTACTGTTGTTTAATAACATAAAGATTATTATTATTATTATAACTACGCGAATAGCACCACCCCATTTCTACCCGTGGGTGTCGTAAAAAGCGACAGAGGGATATTGACTAGTGGATGGGTAGCAGCGTCCTCTTGAGTACCGTAACACCAACTGCGATCGCCAACATGCATCGGCCAAGCATGGCGATTACAGCTGAACCCCCCGCCCCCCTTGGGGAGACCTGTGCCCAGCAGTGGCATATATTATACTGTGTATATAGTGGTATATATTATACTAGCGACACGCCCCGGCTTCGGCACGGGTGCAATGTCTATCAAACTATACGTAAAAACCTTCCTCTTGAATCACTCTATCTATTGCTGAAAGCCGCATTAAAATGACTGCCCCTAGTTGGCCGGTAGAGAATGCTTAAGGCATTAATGTCTCTTTTGTACCTTTGTGCATAGAGTATTAAGGCGACGATATACGCCGGCGACCTTGAGCGACCAGAGAATCGTATGCGCTGCGTCCAAAAATCTTAAAGTTAAGCCGAAAAAATTAAATAAAAGATAGTATTCTTTATCTTAAAAAAAAGTCGTATACTAAAAGATAGATAATTAAATTGTCTGTAAGATAGTAAAGTTTCGTTTAAATATTCTTGGTAGATTTTGTGTGATTATCAATGTTTTGTCCGCGTCAGACACAACTTTACGATTTAATTAAACTATTTCATATATTATGAACTTAATTAAAAATATTCACATTCTAAATGATTAAGAGAATGTTCTAGTTTAACATTTTTTTCTTTCAAATCATTTACACAACATATTTTGACGTGATTGTCAGTTTAAAATCTGCAAAAGTCGCTTGTTAGTGCCTTAATAAATAAACGTGGATATACGTTAAAGGAAGAATTGTCGGGTGTTGCCGTTCGATCCACAAAAATTTGGAAGTACCATCCATCACCAACTCAGCCTAAAACATTACTCAGCTTTATCCGCTCGTCTAAGCACTGTACGCTATCACGTCACGGTTGCTTCTAAACTAAACAATTCAAGGAGTTTGCGACAGCCCCAGACGGATAAGCGAGGCTTAAGATTAGTTCAGTGTCTCAAGCTCCGTGTGAAAACTTAAGAGACAGTTTGTATAAGGTTTAGGGATGTTTATCAAGATAAGACTTTAAATAAGCGTTCAATAATGTTGCAATTGGCGAGTCTTACCTCTGTAGAAATATTACACTAACTTGAGCACACAAATATTCAAACATAATTTTAGACGTGAATACGTCTTTAAAAAAAAAATGTTAACAAAATCAGGGGATACAGTTTAGTATTGCAGCTTCATATCTATCATCTCCATTCTAAATTCAATTACAGCATTGGATAGCTAAAGAATCAAAGAATTCATTACGCCAAGTGAGGACTGTGACGCACCGCGTTCGGGGGAAGGGGAAGCACCGCCATTTCGTGGTCATTTTGCTGTGTATTTTTACACTTAGTGTAACTTTTGATTTGGAAAAGCTACGATGTGCGTTTAAGTTTAAATCGTTAGTTCTCGCCAGAGTCTGTCGACAGTGTTGAAAATATTAATGAGGTGTTAAAATAAAATAAAAATTTCAATAATATAATTAATGTCGGCATATACGCGTCAAAAAACCAAATCCAAATACCGGCAGCGTATATGGTTGGAAAGGACTTCTTGAGAGCAATTGAATGGTACCAATAAAACACCATATCACCGAGTCAAGTAGTGCCGGGAACGTAAAAGCTTCATTATGCGGCAGACTCAGATTATGAAAGAAAGGGCAGATAGACCAAGGGGAACATTGGACGTGAAGCCAAAAAAGCAAATACAAATTCAAAAGCGAAAACCTACAACGCGCTTCGTGACACAAATCACTATAGCACGAAACGCCGCATCGTTAATAAAACATAAAAATACAAATACAAATTCAAAAGCTAATACAATCACGAGATTGTAGGTATTCACTTTTGAATTTGTATTTGCTTTTTTGGCTTCACTCTCAGTGTTCCGTGCGGTCTATCTGCCTTTTGTTTCATAATCTGAGGCGGCAGATCGGAACAGCAACGGTGCCAGTACACCCTGCGGCTTGGCATCAGTTTTGCGTCCAAAACTCTCAAAGTTTAGTCGAAAAAATTAAATAAAAGTAGTACTCTTTCAAAATAAAAAAAGGCGTATACTAAAAGATAGATAATAAAATTGTCTGTAACATGGTGTAAGTTTCGTTTAATTATACCTAGTAGATTTTGTGTGATTGTCAATGTTTTGTCCGCGTCAGACACAACTTCACGTATTAATTAAACTATATAATATGAATATAATTAAAAATATTCACGTACTAAGTAATTAAGAGAATGTTCTAGTTTAGCATATATTTTTTTCAAATCATTTACACTGCACATTTTGACGTGATTGTCAGTTTAACATCTGTAAAAGTCGTTTAATAGCCCCTTAAGACAGATTCTAGTTCAATAAAAAATGAATATGAAGTAAATATCTACATATAATATGTTTAAAGAAACTAAACCTATTACGTACACGTATTTATTTATTTATTTAAAGAACATGGAAGACTTACAGCTAAAGCAAACAGAACAAAAAACAGTATATTAGACAGACAGCCAATAACAAGTCTCCACTTATAAAATACAGAACAAAACTAATTCCATGTCACTGGTCGTATATACTTTCTGGAAGATTTCACAACCGAAATACAAACTAAAAATGGAAAAGATGATACAAGCATGCGTATTACATACGCAGTGATACAGCCACCATTTTGAAATTTGTAACAGATAGTACCAGTCAAAAAAAGATCAGTACGAAGATAACATCTTATTTATTTTAATTTTTCAACAAAGTCGTGTATTAAAAAAGCTTTTTTACAAAAAAGCCACCGACTTCCGAAACTAAAGTCATGTGTGTTCTGTGCTAAAGTTATTTATCACTTTTTAGATTTTGAAGGCTTGTCTTTTTTGTAAAAAATCTTTTTATTTTTCGCTTTTTAGTACCTCCTTATCATCCAAAATCATTAAGAAACGGCAACACAGTCAAAACAGAGATTGAAAGTACAAGGTTGGAGAAAATTAAAACATCATTCATGTATATTTTTTTGTTTTCTGTCGATTTTTCAAAAAGTGCTGAATTAAATTCGATAAAATTTATATGGGACCACCCCTGAGGCATGCCCTATCCATCAAAAAAAGAATTTTCAAAATCGCTTTACATTTGACGGAGAAATGGCGTAACAAATATAAAAAAAAACAACATACAGACGAATGAGAACCTCCTTCTTTTGAAGTCGGTTGAAAAGTAGCCTATATCCTTTCATGGGTTTCAAGCTTAGTCTTTACTAAATTTCATCAAAATCGGTCCCGTACCTAGTTTAGCTCTGAAAGCGTGACAAACTCATTATAATAATTATCATCTGCCTAGCCTGTTCCTATGTTGGGGTCAGCTTCTAGTCGATCCGGATGCAGCTGAATACCAGTGTTTTACATAGAGCGATAGATGTGATAGACCTCCACAACCCAGTTACTGGGTATCACGATACCCATAACGACTGCCAAAGATCTACGAATGACAGCCAACGGCTTTACGTGCTTTCTAAGGCACGGAGGGAACTCGGTATGAAATGCGTGTATCTCTTCCATTTCTTCATTATTAGGGTTCCGTACCTCAAAAGGAAAAAACGGAACCCTTATAGGATCACTTTGTTGTCCGTCTGTCTGTCTGTCTGTCAAGACCCTTTATCTCGGGAACGCGTGGAGATATCGAGTTGAAATTAAAACCATATACTCAAGTCTACAGTCCCTTGATGCTGTAAAAAAATCAACCTTCTATGTTAACGTAAAAAAAAGATACGGCCGTTTATGTCGCAAAAAACGCATTTATAATATTAAGTAGATTAAAGTATGGATAGTAGGTATGGATTAGTATAGAATTATGGATATGTACCTACAAATATGTACGGAACCCTCGGTGGGCGAGTCCGACTCGCACTTGTCCGGTTTTTAATGATTTTTTTTCAGTCAGCATTTTGGCGTCGTTTGCGTGCGTAGTAGGTATAGGCAATGGTATATCGTTATGTAATGTGAAAGTATTTCCCCCGTTTCAGTTTTATGCCTTGCCTATTACCATAATGATATAAACAAATGTTTGCCAATTCCCGAAATACTTTTTATGTGTTTGTGACTAACATAGTCGTTGTATTACCATATTTGATAACAGAAGTGAATTGAATTTCCTATACAACTAACTATATATACAAATTTTAATTACAACAATTAACAATAATTTGGAACTCCATGTAGACTATGGTTACTATTTAAGTTTTTCCTGTAAGATGTTATCCATATCCATACTAATCATTAATACATATAATAAAACAGTAACAAAACTGTGTCTGTACAGAGAAAATATTAAAAAAAAAATTATTGTGGGGTGTTTAGGAACAGTAATAGAGCAAGAATCCAAAAAAAATATTCAAACAATCTCGGTCTTCGATCTTACAGAACACACTATGATAAGAATATTATGGTGTGGCAGGTCATCATCAGCTGCCTAGCCAACTAACTAAGTTTGGGTCGGCTTCCAGTCTAACTGGATTCAGCTGAGTACCAGTGTTTTACGTGGAACGATTTTTTTTATTTTTTTATTGGGACAAGCCCGCCACACTATTCCCTAACCACTGTAACTCCTGTAAGCTAAAATCAACAGTGGCGACCACCAGAAAAGCGCCAGAGCAATGAAGCTCGACGAGTCCCAGAGAAACGATTCAACTGTCTTGGATCCCGCAACGAAATATAATTAACATAATTAATGGGCCCTAAAAAGTGAGCTGTTACATTAAATTTGATTCCAATAATAGGTATGGCAAAATCGCTTGAACGCACGGAAATTAGTTCTAGTTTCCACAAGGTCCGCATAATAAACTGCTCCGGATGTAGCCTGTACACTATCCAACATAATATTGCGTTCTTTCTGCCAAAGAATACACTCCCATAAGATATGATGTGCAGATTGTTCGTATTCACAGTCAGATGTAGAACATTGACACAAAGGCGAAGCAACAAGCTTGAAAGAAAATAATTTACTTTTAAAGTTGCCATGACCTGTTAGAAATTGGGCAACACAGTGGTCCACCTCCAGCCATGTCCAGGGCCTCAAGTCTGCTATTACAATAGTGTCAGAATGGTCTATAATTGATTTCATAATTGTTGATTTTGACAAGTTTGGTAATCTACTAATATAATGGCGTCATTATGAAAATCAATGATAGACCATTTTGACACTACTGTAATAGCAGACTTGAGGCCCTGGCCAGCCGCTCACGAACGGATGGAAAGAACTGATGAAGGTGACTGCCCTTGCTAGAACGTGGAACGATTGTTTTCTGACCTCCACAATCCAGTTGCTGAGTAACACGATACCCCTTGGTAAAACTGGTTGTCTGATTTTCTAGCTTCTGACTACTACCGATAACGACTGTCAAGGATCTACGAATAACACCCTGGGACCAACGGTATTACGTGCTTTCGAAGTGGTCTCGGTTTGAAATGAATGTTCACCCATCCACCATAGCTTAACCAACTTGACCGGTCGATCTGTACGGCTCTTACTTAGCCACGAGCTCTTTTATGATATAATGTAGGTATAACATGTTTTTTATCGATAATCCCGCGTGACCTCATTGATCCCAAATAGGTATGTACCGTTGCTCTCAGGATTAATTTTTCCTTCGTAAATATCGCCCACGCCTCTCAGATGGCTGATAAATGGTTAGCTTTCCGTTTCGCATTATTTTCTTAGAGCTGTTTCCTAAATATTCACTGGAGCGTGTAAAAGTATCTTGAGTACCTACGCAAATAACATTAGGAACAGCGAGATTTATTTTTTAAAGGTCATCTTCAGGAGTTGGACTCTTGCCTTACAAACCTCAGACCTATAGTGGTTATACAGTTTGTTGTTATTCGATGGTAGCTTTTCGCAATAATAATAATATTTTTAATGCAAAATAAGAAGGAATACAACACATGTGACATTATTAAGATATTACAACTTTGACAAAAAAAAATTGTGTATAATGAACCCGATGCTAGGAAAATCCTGTGTTACAGGGGTCATCCATTCGTCCGTTAAGGTTATATTACAAAATTGGGAATTAAAAGGGTAACAGTGGCAATAGGCGTGCGAATAAGCGCATGTAGTCAGGTGTGATGGGTGAAGTGTGTGAGTGTGTGATGTGTGAGTGTGGGACAATTGGGGTTATTCCGCAAAAAACCTACGTAAAAATATCTCGCCTCTAATCCATGAGATAGGTAGAGAAGTTGGTACCAATGCCACTTTTTCATTTCATAAGCACTTACTAAGCTTATCTTGGACATCACTGACATCGGTTGTAAAATATTCACACTTGCTAATATAACAGTTGGCTCGCCAACGCACCACCGCTTAGGCCGGCAGCCCGACGACTGACCGCCCCACTTATTGAACCGGTATTTATGACCGAGCGACGTGCACGCCCGAGACAACGTCATAATACTGTTATCTGTTTGTAGCGTGATATATTGATATCTACATAGTTACACAACATCGGTGAAGGGAACATCGTGAATAAAAAAAGAGTTCTCTCTTTTTTTATTTACGATCTTTACATAGTAAATAAAAAACAAAGTCGCTCAGTTAGAGCACAGTAAAGATCTAACAGTATTGTGACTCGGCCCTGTCCTTGAAATGATTACCTACATGCGCGCAATACCTTAACGTGCGATAGGGTTGTCCCGCGTACAGTGTTTTAATTTCTTCCTAGTGTGTTTTATTATCTTTCTAGTTTTGTGATTATAAATTTGTAGTGTTTTAATTTCCTTTTAGTTTTGTGATTGTAAATATAGGTAGATTTATCATATTTTTCAATTAATAAAAAAAATGAAATACGTAAATAAAATGGGAAGTGTTCAATAAAAATGCATGTTATGTTTTTAACCCCCGACGAAAAAGAGGGGTGTTATAAGTTTGACGTGTCTGTGTGTCTGTGTGTCTGTCTGTGGCACTGTAGCTCTTTAACGGGTGAACCGATTTGAATGCGGTTTTTTTTATTTGAATGTAGATTCTCTAGCGATGGTTCTTAGACATGTTTCATCAAAATCGGTTCAGCAGTTTTAAAGTTATCAGCTCTTTTGTTTGCTGCGGTAGGGATCTTAGACGCATACCGGATGTTTACTTTGCTTTCAAACATATTATTATAGGTGACCACACTGACCACACAAAACCAAACTAAATTACATTTAAAAAATTTAAAATAAAAATTAAATTAAAAATTTAAAAAAACCCCCAACGCAAAACATAAAAGCGATTATGTAAAAAGTAAAAAATAATACTTTTGTTGAGCCATCAAATGTTTGTTCGTTGAAATGGCGCTATAATGTCGCGGCGGGGTACCGCTAAGTTTAAAGCAATAACTAAATATCTAAAATAGCGAACTGATGGTAACTAGATTTGCAACAAGATTAACAACTAGATTAGCAACAAAAATTTGATGATATCGAAGCAAATTGGTCGGAAATGCTGGTAAATTAATAGACAGTGAATGACATTGAGGGACTGACTTACTTAAGCGGTACCCCGCCGCGACATTATAGCGCCATTTCAACGAACAAACATTTGATGGCTCAACAAAAGTATTATTTTTTACTTTTTACATAATCGCTTTTATGTTTTGCGTTGGGGGTTTTTTTAAATTTTTAATTTAATTTTTTGATTAGAAGTTTAATATAAAACCACCCTTATTTTGAGACTGAAATATATTTGCGCCTCAGTCGCAGCAAATCAAGGCGTCTCAAAAAAAATATTTCCCTTTATTCTGCAATCCTTACAAACTTCAACACCTACTTCTTACATAACCAAAATGCAAAACCCAGCTGACAAAACTCTAACTACCGACTACAAAATCTTACTTAAAAAGTAAATAATAATGTAAATCTTATTAAATAGGTAGATACACAAGCTGGAGCAACAATCTGTTAAATTTCTTTGATAGATTTTCAATTTTATTACAAAAGCGTAAAGTTCATATTCAATTGGGGAAATTTGTCAATTTTTAATGGCCTGATGTGCTGGTGTCTGTACCTATCATTTACTCTCATAATCATTTTATAATTATATTTTGTTTAATTCAATAAGCAACTCGCTTCTGCCTACATTACCAAAACAAGATTTGATGGTCAGAAACATATTTAACTAGCTTTTGCCCATGACATCGTCCGCATAAACCTACACCTACAGGGAAAAAATGTAAGCGACAAGAACTAAAATAAAAATCAATTATTATTAGTTACTACAGATTCGGAGCGATAAATCTTCGATACTCCTTCTCATGGACCATATAAACCGACCAACGTGTTCCGAATGACTCACTTTCAGACACGGCTGTTATCAACACATAGCTTCAGCTATAAAATCTTAAAGTATAAAAGTAAAGCATAGTATAGATTCAATACAAGTGACATTCAATACATGTAACATAATATTTTAATAAATCGGAACCTATTTCGCTTTGAAATGGGCAACTATAGCTTCAACTTTCTGAATGATAAACTCGTTTAAATAAATTGTTTGCTACAGTAAAGTTATTAGGTAAAGTATGAAAATGAGGATCGATATCAAACCAAATCAAAATTTACATGCGATCATTTTTCTACTGTGGACCTTCTTTTGGGAACCTTCTAGTTACCGAGGATATTGAAGGTCATAGTTTCAAGTTTGTTTTACGTTTTTTTACGAAATATTTTTTTAACACTAATAGTTTCAATCTCAAGTGGGGTGTTGGATGATGTACAACACTTCAATTTAAACATGAAAAATTTGCGATAAACAGGGAATTACTAGTGCGTGAATTTAAATTAAATATGATGGATGTTGGTACATTTTAAGAGCACCGAGAACAAATTATGGCAGAAAGACTGTTGTGTATGAGGGAGCACAGCTTTATAATCAATTACCTAAAGTGATCAAGGAATCAAAATCTCTTCCAACTTTTAAAAGGCTATTAAAGTTTTATTATTGTGTTTTTCTTTTCCTCATAGAAGTGAATATGTATTATTCTTTTTGAGTGAAATAAAGTATACCGTATATTTACAAACATCAGTTCGAGCAAATCCCACGTCATTGCCACCAGGCGTCAGTGAGGTCTCGTTACTTACCGGATTGATATATGATGTTGTGTAATTGAGATGTGACGGGGTTGGCATGTTCTTCTTACAAGAATAAAAGCCCCTAAAATATTTTCTATCCCACTCCTCGGCAAAGGCCTCCACTCATTCCTTTAATTTCTCCCGATGTTATGCCTCATCCCGCCAATTCGTGAGGGAACTATCCAAGGCGTCCCGCCATCTTCTCCTCGGTCTGCCGCGAATCCCGCCTGACTGTGTCAGGGCTCCAGTCCTGCGATATGCGGGCCCACAATTTAGTCGGCAACCGGCGGACATGGCCCGTCCATTTCAGTATAGCGGCTTTTTGACCTACGTCGACAATTTGCGTTCTGGAGCGCAGTGTGGTGTTTCGTATGTGTCTGTAAGTTTAACATTAAGCATGCTGCGTTGCATTGCTCGTTGGCATACTTTGAGTTTGAACTTTTGGATGTTCGTCAAAGACCAAGTCTGTGCAAAATCATCATCTGCCTAGCCTTTACCCAACTATATTGGGGTCGGCTTCCAGTCTAACCGTATGCAGCTGAATACCAGTGTTTTACATGGAGCGACTGCCTATCGGACCTCCACAACCCAGTTACTAGGGAACACGATACCCCTTGATAAGACTGGTTGTCAGACTTTCTGGCTCCTGACTACCCATAACGACTGCCAAAGATCTACAAATGACAGCCGGGACCAACGGCTTTACGTGCTTTCCGGGGCACGGAGGGAACTCGGTACGAAAGGGATGGTCACCCATTCACAGACCGACCGCGGCTAGCGTAGCTTAACCTTTGACCGATCGATCTGTACGGCTTTAACTTAGCCACAAGCTCCTCCCCTCAAGTCTGTGCAAAATAAAACATAAAAAAATCTTAAGTTCCGTTGATGATTATATCTTAAAATATCCCCACGACCCCTGTATTGTTGCATGCACCCGTAAGCATAATGTTAAGCAAAGCGTGGGTAACGTTGTACGGTACGATAAACAGTGATTTTTCACACCAAAATAAAAGGTGCTTCTCAGCAATAATTTATTGCAGTTTGATAGGGAGTATGCGTGGTATGGCTAATAATGTGATGATATTATATGTCTTTTATAGAGTAATACATATTCTTTAAAAAAAATAATTAATAATTTTAGTCTTTCTTGTTACAAGTAAAAGTAATTTTAGTTTTAGAACGCTAAAAAATTTTTGAATAGTTTTTGACTTTTTGTAAAATAAAGTAGTACTTGTACGTAAATCCATATCCATACTAATATTATTATAATCCATACTTACTTTATTATTATTTATTATTCATGCACAAAGGTATATAATAACTAATATAATTATTATAATTTTAATACTTTATGTATCTCGGGACCCAGAGGTCCCGGGCCTTTGTAAGGCGTACGAGGAGCCGAAGCCAACTCGCAGAGGCCCCTTAGGTAGCTTTTTAATTTTAATTATTATTGTAATTATAATTTCTATTATTTTTTATTATATTTTTGTATTTAATGCGAAAGTAACTCTGTCCGTTACGCTTCCACAATAAAACGGCAGAACCAATTTTGATGAAGTTTGATATGAGGATAGCTTGAAACCCAGGAAGGAAGGACATAGGCTACTTTTTAATCCGCGACTTCGTCTCTTCGCGAAGTCGCGGGCAAAAAATAGTATAAAATAAATATATGCTGGCAACTACACATTAACAACGACTGCCAATAAAACAGCTCATAATGCCGAAAAAAAAACAAAACAAAATACATACCGACACGGTGTGAATGAACGGATAAAAAAGTGTTACCCTGACAAGGAAACTTGGAAGACATGCTTTAGGTCATAACAAATTAGTCTTCGGTTACAATCGGGCCCACTCGGGTCTTGGCCGAATGCCAGGGGAGACCCGAGACGTCTGATCATCCTGTAGTACTGAGGTCAATTACCCCGGAATATGGCAAAGTTTGATCTCAAGTGGAGTGTGAAAATTCAATTTGCTATTACATGGTTTGCTTATGAAGCGATTCTTTATTGTATGGGTTCAACCAAAGCGCCGTTTAGCAATATTTATAGCTTTATTTGCCTTTTGGGTTAGTTCAGTGGCTTTCTGGTTTATGTTATTGGCTTAAATTGCTTTATCACTTTGCGGTTGGTTTTGCTAGAACGAGCAAAGCCAAAATGTGTAATTACATCAAACTAATCCAAAATGACAAATGCGTTACATTATTATTCAGTAATTTACGTCCCAAATGTATGCTGAGAATGATAATCATCATGTCAACCTTTAGACGCCAACTGCTGGGCATAGGTCCCCCTAGGGGGGTACAGCCGTAATCGCCGTGCTTGGCCGATGCACGTTGGCGATCGCAGTAGGTGTTATGGTACTCAGAAGGATGCTGCTGCCCATCCTCTGGTCAATATCCCGCTGTCGCCTTTTACGACACCCACGGGTAGAAATGGGGAATGAATAGAATGGGGAGTGAATGGAGAATGATATTAACACTAGCCTAATATTTTCCCACGGCAGGGAAATAGCCTCTCCTCATATAAAGAACGCACAAGAACTGATCACCACATTTGCTCAAGGCGGGTTGGTAATTTCTGACTTATATAAATAACTAGCGATCCGCCCCGGCTTCACACGGGTGCAAAGTATATCAAACCTTTGTCTTGAATCACTCTATCAATTGCTGAAAACTGTATTAAAATCCGTTGCGTAGTTTAAAAGATATAAGCGTACAAACAAAGTCACTCTAACCACAGTAAAGATATCTAACAGTATTCTATCTTCATACAAACGGTCGGAACGCGAGTCGTACCTACACTTTTTAAGTTAGTAGGGAAATTAGTATACCGACAGTCTCGAATGCGCCTCAGTGGCGAATATATTGTGTTGTTTTTGGTTGCTTGAATTCGTCATTAACGCACCCAGAGATAACATTTTTTAAATTACCTGGGAACTCCGAAAGACTATGTTCCTGAAACTTAATAGACTATAAAAAAATGACTTTCAGACAATAGGTACCTACTTACTAGACTATCAAAAAAATGATATACCTAATAAAGTACGTAATTTGTTTCTTTTTTTAATAGGTAAGTATTTCGCTTTTTCTACCAAGTAAAATAGGTACCTGAATTAATAAACAAATAAGTGGATAGGGTGAAAAAGCCTACCTACGCTGTGTAGCTGTTAGTGTATGTACTAGCTACTTACATATTATATTATACCTATTGAGACTCCAACTCAGTGGAATCGAGCTATACCTCACTCGCTAGTGATTTTGTTTTATTTTAGTAATAAATATTTTGTGTTGGTATTTCAACAGAAATTTCATTTATTTCATCAGCGTAAAATCCACAAATTTTCACTAACAATAAATAAAAGACCAGGATACGACTATAAAACGTTGATTGCTTCAGCAACGCTCAGTAATCGGTTGTGTATTAATCAATTAGAGAGACTTCTACGAGGCGTCGGTCGTAAAAGTTACGCCGTTCTTTATAGGCTCGCTCGCTCCTTCGCACCTAGACGGAATTTCATTAATGTTTTTACTTTATTTTAGATTAGCTTCTTCCCGCGATTTTATCTGCGTAGAGTTCAAAATTATGCCAAAGTCTTAAATTATTCCAAGGGAACACAAACTCGGAGATACCGGATACATATATAATATTATGTTGGAGTAATTTATAGCATCTTAGTTTTTAATTATTCTTTTGTAGGGTTCCGTACCTCAATAGAAAAATACAGAACCCTTTAGGATCACTTTGTTGTCCGCCTGTCTGTCTGTCTGTCTGTCAAGACCCTTAATCTCGGGAACGCGTAGAGGTATCGAGTTGAAATTAAAACCATATACTAAGGTCCACGGTTCCTTAATGCAATGAAAAAATTAAACTTCTAAGTAACGTGAAAAAAAGATACGGCCGTTTATGTCGCAAAAAACGGTAATTTCGACACTCTCAAACGAATCAAAATTTATAGGGTACTTTCCGTTAACCTAGAATTATGAAATTTGGCAAGTAATTTTGTCTTATAATATAAATATAGGAAAAGTTAGAAAACTATACATTTGTAATTAAAACATAAAAAAATATGTTCTTTATTTATTACGAGCTTTTGTCCGCAATTATTTCCGTGTGAATGTCAGTTATCGCGGATGCAGACGAAGTTCCGGATTAAAAAGTACCCTATGTGGTTTCTCAGGGTTCAAGATATTTTCATACCAAATTTCATCAAAATCAGTTCAGCCGTTTCATCGTGAAAGCGTAACTTACAGAGTTACTTTCGCATTTATAATATTAGTATGGATAGTATGGATGGAAGTATGGATATATAAGTACCACGAAGTAAGTATACTTACTTGTATGTACCTACAAATTTGTACGGAACCCTCGGTGAGCTAGTCCGACTCGCACTTGTCCGGTTTTTTATTATCTCTTCACCACCCTTGGTTGACTGGTAGAGAATGCCTTAGACAGGTAGTAAGTCCGCCTATGTACAGACAGCGTCATCAACTGATTACCGAAGAAATTTTAATGCGTGGGGGTGAGCAGTTGATGATGCTGTCTGTACCTTAGTGCAAGAAATGTAAATAAATAAATATTGTTTAGATTTCAACAAATTTATTCTCACAAAATACAACAGAGCATGAGAAAATGGTATACAAAACGGCACGTGTTGTAATCTGAGGTAAAAGTATATTTTTCCGAAACCCTTACGTTACGGGAGCATAATGAGTGATTCCGGAGGAAATATGACACGGCGCGGGAGGGTTTAAGTGATTTGTTCAACATGTTGTTGTGGTGTATTCTTTGCCTTGATGTATCGCCGGTCGTGTGTGATTTCGTCTCATATTTTTCTTTTTTACGATTCTCATTTTAGTTTTTTGGTTAGTCGAAAATACATAGTGGGAGGCTCATCGTGACACAAGTTTTAACCAAGGATTAAGTTCATGAATCTGGACCCTCAAACGTTGTTATAAATAAAGTTTTTGTTCATCATCATCATCATTTCAGCCGAAAGACGTCCACTGCTGGACATAGGCCTTCCCAAGGGGGTTATGCCATTATCGCCACGCTTGGCAGGCTGATTGGCGATCGCAGTATGATTGTTACAAAGGCACAGAGAACGCTGCTGCCCATTCTCTGGTAAGTCCCTTAGTCGCCTCTTACGACACCCACGGGAAGATAAGGGATGGTGCTATTCTTTACGTCCGACACCACACGGACGAACCTTCTGTGCCGTCTAATTAAGTAGGTGTGCTGTGTAATTAAGGCACCGCCTCTCATTCAAGAGGTTGCAACCTGGCTCGAGCATATTGTACCAATGTAACTTTTTGAAATTTCATATTCTGTACTTTCTAAGTTTATCTTGAACATCAGTGACATCAGTGAAGCGAAACTTCGTGAGGAAACGTGGCCTTAAAAATAATATAAGTCTGAAATCGCCAATCCTCCTTGAGCGCACGTGGTGATTAATGCCCGTGCCTTCTCTGTATGAAAAGAGGTCTTTGCCCTGCAGTGGGACAATTATAGGCTGGTATTATATTATTATAATTACAAAGAAACTACTAAGAAAAAAATTACTTTAATTTCAGAATCGCCTGCTATTTGTTGCTAGTATTGGTATCGATTGCAGTTTTTGAAGGCGGTTGTAAAAATGAAAAAAAAATATTTTTTTAATATTTTCTTCGATTTTAGAATCGAAAAAATGCAGTCGGATTATAACCACTTCCTTTTACTAAAACGGTCAAAAGTATGGTTTTTTTTTTGTAATAACCGACCAAATATTATTATCTAGGGTTCTTTTTTTTTTACTATTAGATAGGCGTTGCGTTGCGTTTGACCGTAATTCACCTGATCGTAAGTGATAATGCGGCCTAAGTTGGAACACGCTTGCCTAAGATGAACTCGTGCCTTAAAGATACCCAGATTATACTTATCAGGGAACAGAGAGGCGGGCAGGCAATTCCACAGTCTGGCAGTTCGAGTTAGAATCTTGAACTAAACCCGTAGTAAAAGTATGTGTCACGATTTCCCTTCAACCGTGTATAAATCTACTTAATAATGTTCGTCTACGAAACAGGATAGCATTAAAATTTAAAAGCAAGCGATAAAATATTGTGGTTTCGCTACGACGTAGCTGTAACGATGACGTCATCGTCGCTACGACGGCGGTGGCTACACTGTCGTAGCCACAGACATTCACTGTATAGATAGTGAATGTCTTGCTTGCTTGAATGTGAATGCTTTATTATGTAGACAATAAGGCTGAATTTTGTTTGTACGCACTAATTTCCGGAACGAGAAACTTCAAAATCAGATCTGTATCTGATTTTGAAGTTTCTTCTGCCAATTAGAAACCACGTTATCACTGAGTAATATAGGCTATATTTTATTATCAAATAATTAGGGCAAATAAGTGCTTTAAATCGTGTGCGTTAAAATAATATTTAGAATGGCAAGATAAAAGGTGATGGCTAGCGGGCGGCGGTGCTGTAATAATGAACAATGACCATTATTCTACTGCTCTCATAGTTGGAATACTCAACAGACCTACCTAAGTACCTATTGGAACTTAGCCGAGATTTACATAACATATAACCCATATCATTTCTACATAACCCTGCCGTGACTAGACAAAAGTTTCATATTATAACCCTGTAACGGCTGTTCCCCAACCCGTACGCAATCAGACGGGGTTGTTATGACCCCACCGCTGTTATGTGTTTATGACCCATCAGTCTTTACAACTGTTATACTTTATAGGCAGAAACTTATAGGCGAGTACCACTTTGCGGTTTATGTTGTTTTTTTTATTGCGCTTACGATAGTCTAAGAGTCTAAGGAGTAAATTAAACTGGTATAAAATGGTATAGATTTACGATGAAATTGTTTATTTTATGTAGGTAAAAAAAATTGGCACCTAACATAAAAATGATTATGGATAAGAAAAGGAGAAAAAATATTTGCGTGTGATTTATATCAGTACCACATCGACCCCGACGTATTTTATTAGTACTTTTAAGTTACTGTTTAGAGATGTTATTGTTATAACTAACAAGAGCAAACGTTTAACGTATTTAGGTGCAGACACCAGCACATGAAGGTATAACAAACTGTATTTTTTTTCCAATTAAATATGAACCTTATCTTTTTGTACTAAAGTTTAAAATCTATCAAAGAAATTTGGCACATTACAGATTACATTTAAATATAATAACAGAATATTGGGCCCGGTGGGGCTATTTTGATTGTAGGGTAATTCTTACAAATGAAAATAATTGTAGTCATCGCGCATTATAATTCCGACCCGCGTCGAAATATCTAATCGTTAGCTATCAGCGCACCACCCGCGAGCCGTCAACTTGTTTATCTCAAATTATATATTATAATTCAAATCATTCTCATTATCTTCCTGCCCTTCTCCCATGTTTCTTGGAGTCGGCACAACACATTTTCTTCTCCATTCCGTTCTGTCAATCGTTCTTGCTTAGGCTGCCCGCCCACGTCAGACTTGTTGTAGGACCGATTATCGGATCGGTCGATTATTTCATAGTTTCGTGAGACTGACTTTGTGTGGGACATCTGCGTTGGTATATTGGAGTTCATATGTTCCATTTCTCTCCGACAAAACATCGGTCACCGATTGTCTGACGTAGGCGAAGACCCTTACACTGACTCCCTTTTCTTTCATTCATAATTATCATTCTTCACACAGTCCATCCATCTTTTCTTTGGCCTTCCTCTCCCTCTCTATCCATCCATATTGATGTTCATAACTCTTATGGTCACATGAATTTCATCCCTCCCCTTCACATGCCCATAACAAGATAAATGATTCTCTTTCAACTTTTTTGTCACTGTCACCACTTTAAAACTTTTTCGGATATGTATTCATTTCTCACCTTGTCCGTGTGGTGTCGGACGTAAGGAATAGCACCATCCCATATCTTGCCGTGGGTGTCGTAAGAGGCGACTAAGGGACTTACCAGAGAATGGCCAGCAGCGTTCTCTGTGCCTTTGTAATAACCATACTGCGATCGCCAACCCGCCTTCCAAGCGTGGCGATTATGGCAAAACCCCCACCTGGGGAGACCTATGTTCAGCAGTGGACGTCTTTCGGCTGAAATGATGACCTTGTCCCTTCTGGTCCGTCTTTTTTTATCTCAACATTCTCATCTCCGCTACATGCAACCTTTTCTCATCCATTTTCTTCACGGCCAAACATTTCGATCCATACAGTACGACTGGTCTTATCACGGGCTTATAGATTGCCCCTAAGCTTTAACTTGAGGTGCATCCGTGGGTCACAAGTTGTTCCAGTGACCTGTCGCCATTTCATCTATCCTGCACTGATCTGGTGCGCCCTAACCCCCCAAAAACCCTTACTCAAATAGCTGATTAAATTAATTGTTGAGTCGGAGCGCTGCAGTTATAATGAGTGATAACTGTTATCATTGTTAGAAAATGTCCCACACTGCCCCACAGTCTAAATAGCCCCACCCGACCTTACCTCTAAATACTGTACAATCTTACCTAGATTGGTTATGGTTATGAGATAAACACTCTTCGAGAATAAGAGCGCCTAATGTCCGGTGAGTGAACTGACAGGTCGAGCGTAAAATTTATAATTCATATAATAATTGAGAACAATCCGATACAAGCAGTGATGTACGTATAACTGTGAATCATTTGTAGCAGATTATCTTTCCCGGTCCTCACAATACCTATAGTCCTATATCCCACACATGGGCGATATACTCGGTAACTACGGTTATTGACCGCCATTTAAATATTCACAAAAAATCAAAACACAGCACTCGAATATAAATTGCCATATTTCAAAGTCAAAGCTCGCTAATTTCAGCAAAGCTATGCACTTCACTAGAATTGGCTTGCTGCATGTTAATCACGATGAATTACCATGGAAAGCCATTGTTAGTGGCTTTGCGGTGACCGGCGCGGTGATAAAATGGCGACGAGCTGCATAAATTTGTGTAAAATATAAAGCTGACACAGAGAGACGGCACGACACTAAATAAACATAACAGTGTTTAGTTTCTCGTTTAAAAACAGGGTATAATTCTAGTAACTTTCAAGGTACGTTCACATGACAAGTACTCAATGCGCGTTTTGATAACGCGCGTTTGCAACTACGTACATTTTTAACAACGCGCGCGCGTTGACGCGATAGACGTATTTTAGGGTTCGCTCAGTTCATCCAGAAATCGTCCGAAATGGAAACAGAAGCTTTTAATACCGAATTATTTATAGATGAACATGACATGACAAGTAGCGTTTATTTGGATAAGAACTTTTTTGCCGTCGGTATAAAATCACTAAAACTGTTTTGTACGTCCATCTACGACAAGTGTAGAACTTTAACTCTGTAAAAGCTGAACGCCTGTAATGGTGCGTCCATGTGAACACTATTCAAAAATGTACGAGGTTTCAACGCGCGTTGAGCGCTTGTCATGTGAATGTACCCTTAGGGCCGTTCGAAAATACTCCATAAGTAATCTTAGCCTCAATCTGACAAAAATACCTCTAATGTACAGAGGCCAGCACATCAAGCTACAAGAATCTGTCAAAGTTCTTGGGTAGATTTTCTATTTTATTCTATAAGATTTAGGTTCATATTCAAATGGGAAAATTTAACAGTTTGGTACGGCTTGACGTGTTGGCGTCTGTATCAACATTTTTTGACATTAAATTTTCGCTGAGATGGATATTGCGACTAGATTTGAACGTTTTTAAACGGTTTTATTAACACCTGTTTGTTTGGTTAATTCAAGAATTTTTTTATTTATTTAAACTTTACCCCTGTAAATTTTATGCCTGTAGACCGACTGATCTAAAATTTTAGTATTATAAGTCATATGATACATTTTTGCATCTGATTTGGTGATGAGGAGAGTGGTGATGACTGGTGCCTAGGATCTACCTAGTTATTTTTTAGCTTTTAGTACATACAACCGTCTAACAATTTTTTTTAAACACAAATATTATTTACAGGAGTTGGTCTTTTGATCAAACTTTCAGATCATTTGGATCATTGATGACTGAATTATTTTGTCATGTTCGATTTACTTCTGAGGAAAAGTGACTGTAGATAAGACATGTAAAAGCAAGGGATGTTGTTAGGTCAAACAATCACTGGACGTCAAACAAGCCCATGGGCTACAGGATTAAACCACACACCTACCACACCGCTACCTGGACATAGACATCTGCAATACCAGAAACCTTGCAGATGCTTAGTTAGTCACCCCAGAGACCAAGTTGAAATGTCACAGGTGCCTGTAATGACTCCGGCACTCATACCCTCCAAATCGAAACACAGCAACACTGCTTGGCGGTAGAAATAAGTGTGTTGGTAGTACTTCCGACAGTGCGCAGTGGTTGGTTGGTTGGTCGTGTGGTGCCGGCTGCGAATAGCATAACCTCATTTCAACTCACGTGGGTGTCGTAGAAGGTGACAGAGATCTCTCTGTCACCTTCTACGACAGTGGTAGTACTTCCAATAGTGGTTGGTTAGTTGGCCGTGTGGTGCCGGCTGCGAATAGCACAACCCCATATCTACCCGCGTGGGTGTCGTAGAAGGCGATACAGAGGGCTACTGACCAGAGGATTGGCAGCAGCGTTCTTCTGAGTACCATAACATCTACAACTACCTTTTGGAATGGGCAACTAAAATCTTTTTTTTTCGCTCATTTGACGTTCAAAAGTGCCTATAATGGTCTAATTGAAATAAATGATTTGACTTGACTTGACTTGACTTAACGTTTGCCAACATACATCGTCCAAGCATGGTGAATGGCTGAACTCCCTTGGAGGAGACCTAAGCCCAGCAGTGGGCGTCTAAAGGTTGACATGGTGGTGGTGGTGGACAGTACTTTCCCGGACGACCTTCTCTACTAAGAGCTCTACTACCTACTTAATATTTCATTACAGTCACTACTGTCACACCAGTAATATGCTGGAGTAGTTTGCATTAATTAATTGATAATGAGCTAAAACACAATAAAAATAAAATTGAAAACTGCGTAATTGCATGCAAGATAAAACTTGCACTTAATTTTCAACTCTATTTGTGATGCAAGACGTTGCAGTTTTATCAGAACCGGAACACAATAATCAATACGCCGCTGGTTTTTCCCTAGACCGATTTTATACAGCATCTGCACAACATTTTAAACTTTTTCTTCTAACTTCTGAACAACTAAGCAAGAAAACTTCGTTTAAAGTAAAAAAGTACATACATGTTGAACATCAAAGAAGAAACTGCAATTACGCTAAAATGCTGCTGTGCTTGCAAATGTGTTAATCGCCGTGCACAGTCTTTTGAAACCTTTGTATGTAACAGTTGGTGGTTCAAGCCGCTACGTTGCAAGAATTTGTGATTATAAACAGGAGATTATAACATTTTAAGACTGTATTAGCTTCAAATATTTTTTATAAACAGAATAGAGAGAGAGAGAGAGAGAGAGAGAGAGAGCTCTTTCTCTCTCTCTCTCTTCTATTTATTTTTCTTCTAGTTTTATCTCAATTTTAAAGCGGTGCTATATTTAAGGTCTAATGTACAAAGAAGTTATTGAAAAAAATATTTGAAGCTAATGCAGTCTTAAAATGTTATAATTTCCTGTTTATATAATCACAAATTCTTGCAACGTAGTAATTTAAGTAGAGTAAAAAAAATGGAAAAAAATATCTAAATAGGTATACATCATCATCATATCAGCCTATTGCGTCTACTGCTGAACGCAGGCCTCCGCCAGAGATCGCCAACCAACCCGGTCTTAGTTAGGCAACTCGCATCCATCCGCGGGTTAGGTAGGTATTACTTTAAAAAAAAATCATCACATTAACAGCCGCCGAACAACAGAAACAGTCCGCCTTTGTACAATGATTTTTTACATTATGTGCATAAAGTTTAATAAATAAATAAATGAACAGCACGCGTTTTACTGGCAGTTGGAAGATTCTCCTCTATTAGCCTCTTCTTCGTGTTTCAGGAAGTCGGTGGCTTTGTTCTGTTTGTTGTTTTGTATTGCCACCGACTTCCGAAACTAAAGTCATGTGTGTTCTGTGCTAAAGTTATTTATCACATTTGAATTTTTTGAAGACGGTTCCCTTTTTTGTAAAAAGTTTTTCTTTCCACTTTTTAGTGCCTTCTTATCACCCAAATTCATTAAGAAACGGCAACACAGTTAAAACAGAGATTGAAAGTCCTCCAAAGATGGAAGGAACGAAAACGTCTTCTATGTATAATATTTTTTTGGTTTTGTTGATTTCGTCAAAAAGCGCTGAATAAATTTCAATTTGTTGTACCTTCTCCAGAATGTAACAAACACTTTTTTGAAAACCGCATTAATTAAAATTGGTTCAGGCAAACGGGAGATAATCGCGGACAAGCATACATACAAACATACATAAAACATACGGGTCGAACTGAGAACCTCCTTTTTTTGAAGTCGGTTAAAAAATAAAAGAATTATGTTCAAATTCAAAAATTCGAATTCAATTCGAATTCCTTATTGTATAGACGCCAGTATATCAAGCCATAACAAACTGTTAAACTTTCCCAATTGAATATGAACGTTACTGTTTTGTGATAAAGTTGAATATATAGTTATTTTAACATGGCTTTAATTTTGAGAATAAATAGAGGAATACGTAGTTAAAAAGGTATGTGTCCGGCACTAGCAGTGCCGGATTTAACCTTAGCTCAGGGGTGTGATTCTGTAAGATCTCATTCTAAACTTCGAATCTGACTCCGCTGTGAGTTTCTTGATTGGCATTCTAAAAACTCGGTTGATAATTCGAATTTACACTACTTGCGAGCGTGTCAGCGTGTTGAACTAAGTTGACAGGGAGATTTTGACGGATAAAGTATGAGATGACGTAAGAAGTGGCATTCTGTGAGGTAATTTCCCCGTCACTTCGACGCTCACTTCGCGCTCGAACCCGATTCAAAGTGTCAAATATATCAAGGTTATTTTGAACCTTATGCGAAGTGAGAGTGAATAGCGATGTGAGATGCGAGTTGTTGTTTGAATTTTACCGAATCGACCTACTGTTCCTGGGCACTGTAATTTTTTTTTGCATGAAATCGATAATGTTTCGATATACAATTGATCTAATAATATACTAGTTACATTTTTAATTATTACTATTTTTTTTAATAAGAAAACCATTTTCTATTTTGGGGAGGTTTTTTTTTCTCGTTTTCCGAATTTTGCAACAATTTTGAGCCTCGAGTGCCCCTAGTATGAATCCAACACCGTGTACTACAACAGCAAACCGTTTTCTCTGAGAGTTCCGACTTTTAAAACGGCTGCTTGAAGTTATGGCACAAGGAAAGTGTCTAGTAATAATATATGTGGGTTCTTAACAAAATCTTTACTTGAACCTTAATTAATAATTTACCTTTTATAAGTACATGATACCCTACCTGAATAATAAACCAGCATTGACAGTAACAAGTATGCATACCTTCTTGACTAGTTACATATTTCTTTCTTTCAAAATTTAACCGACTCCGAGTCCGACTCTGCGTGATTTTTCTCACGGATTCTTATATTTTTGATAATAAAGTATAGCCTATACCACTAAGTGATAACGTAGGTTCTAATTGGCGAAAGAATTTTCAAAATCAAACCAGTAATTTCGGAGATTCGCGCATTCAAACTAACAAGCAAACTCTTCAGATTTTTTAAATATAGACAGATAGGTAAAACGGAGTGATTACCAATTCGTTTAGGTACCTATTAACATGTGTATATATACCTATTAACGTAGTAACGGTGATTTTGAAAAAGAAAATATTTGAATAGTTTTACCATAACCTGTCGGCTTCCTAGCTCGAATACCTTCAGAGTGATGATAATAAAATGCTAGCAGGATACTGAAAACCCTATGACTTTAGTACCTGTTAATCCATGTCCTAAATGTAAATTTATTTCCAGCGAACAGTCGTTACGTTTGAATTACATCTGCTGAAATTCATCACTGGAGGGTTGAAATTGGCAAATTTGCACTTTGAGAGAGGTAGGGTTTCATTTCCATGCTAATTTACCAATCGAAACAGGGATTATGTATCAATCAGCCGCGCTATTGGGGGTTGTAAAATTACGCGTGAATTACGCTATACATATTTTGTGAGGACAAATTAACACGGGAAAATGAAATTACAGTTGAAAAACATAATATATATTGTGCCCAACATTAAAATTAGAATTTTATTATTACAGGTTTTTAAAGTCTGATATGAGTAAGTAAGTAAACGACCGATTACATCATTATCATCATCATCAGCCAGAAGACGTCCACTGTTGATCAAAGGCCCCAAATTGACATACCTACTTAGAAAGTATTATATCGAACTTATAGGGAAAATAGTTCAACTGTAAAACTCTTTAGGTTTTATTTTCAATTCCTCTACCCAGTAATTTAAACTGTATTTTTTTTACCAAGAAAACATTCTAGACAGCCATCAAACTCTTAACGTAACTATTATGTCAAATAACTACAAAACAAACTCAACTAAAGAATTAATAATATAATATATGTGGGGACATTTTCACACACGGCCATCTGACCCCAAACTAGGGAGACCCTGTACTATGGGTGTCAGACAGCTGATATACATACTAACATACTACTAACATACAAATACATATTTTTTTTTGTAAATACATACATATATAGATAAACAACACCTAGACACAAGGCAAACACAAGTGCTCATCACACAAATGTTTACCCTGGGCGGGACTAAAGAATTCCAAGTCATAAAGTCGATAAAAACTTCCTGTACTCTAAAAATAAATACAAATAAAAGTCAGAAACTTTGTAGGTCGCATTAGGCCGTACCGATAATATCCCTTTATACTTTCAATAAAGTGCTGAACTAACTTTCCCAGTGTCATTTTTTTATTCCTGGTTCATATACCCCGGGAATTAGTTCCGGGCTATGGAACTTTCATGAAAATAAATGGCGATAAAATATAGCTCAAGACTTATAGTGGTATATGTTATCGGTTACGACTTTGAACATAAAAGGTGTGTTCAAGACATATTGTTCCCTTTGTGTGGTGCGAGGTATTTTTGTAAAAAACGTCTGCGGATTAAGGCCCCCGGGACAAGAACGCGCTGACGTAGTATTCGATTCTAGTCCATTTAGTAATTGGAAATACGACTGTCCTATAGAATTATGGTTTAAATGACAATGCCAGTTCCTGCCCCACCCATGTACAGAAAAAGTAAATTAATGCAAATAATTGTAATGAATATAGAACCTTTTTATACTAAATTGTTTTTCTTTAGAACTTGCGGATTATGAAATACCTACCCACAAAATACAAATGAATTTTACCTAAAATACAATTTAACCTATAATCAATGTCATTATTGTTTTTAGATTTAAACGGAAACCGCAAGTTCTACAGTCACTAAGACTAATGTTTAGTTATCAGCAATAAATAAACAGTAAGATGCTATATATTGCACATGACTTTTATTGAGTGGGGCAAAGTTCTATAGAGTTTCTGGCATTGTCCTTTATAGCACTGTTAGTACCACCCATTGATATAAATAAACATAATGTGCGAAACGGGTATGCTTCCAATTAAAAAAACGATCTTTAGGCGCTCATCACACTGAACCGCGTAGCACGGGGCCGCAGATTTTAACATAATAATTCTCATGTACACCGACGCGTTGCCAGTGTTATGTTAGGCGTGATTTCTATACAAATTCAGGTACTGCTTACAATGTTAAAATCTGCGACCCAGCGCTACGCGACGGAGCGCGGTGCAGTGTAATGAGCGCTTTAGTGTGCTAAGGCGCTCATTACACTGCACAAGATAGATACCTATACAGTATTGTGACTCGGCCCTGTCCTTGAAATAATTACCTACATGCGAGCGGTACCTTAACGTGCGATAGGGTTGTCTCGCGTACAGTGTTTTAATTTCTTCCTTGTGTGTGTTCTAGTTTTATGATTATAAATTTGTAGTGTTTTATTTTCCTTTTAGTTTTGTGATTGTAAATATAGGTATATAATATTTTTCATTTAATAAAAAAAAATGAAATAGATAAATGAAATGGGAAGTGTTCAATATATATGCATGTTATGTTTTTGATTAGAAGTTTAATAAAAATACCCTAATAACCCTTATTTTGAGACTGAAAGATATTTGCGCCTCAGTCGCAGCCATTCAAAGCGTCTCAAAAAAAATATTTTCCTTTATTCTGCAATCCTTACAAACTTCAACACCTACTTCTTACTTAACCAAAATGCAAAACACAGCTGACAAAACCTCTAACTACCGACTACATAATCTTACTTAAAAAGTAAATAATAATGTAAATCTTACTAAATAGGTAGATACAGAGTCCAGCACAAGCTGGAGCAATAATCTGTCAAATTTATTTTATAGATTTTCAATTTTATTACAAAAGCGTAAGGTTCATATTCAATTGGGGAAATTTGACAATTTTTAATGGCCTGATGTGCTGGCGTCTGTACCTATCATTTACTGTCACAATCATTTTATAATATTTTGTTTAATTCAATAATATATGTAAGTAGCTAGTACATAAGTAGGTAGATAGATAGCCTAGCCTAAGAAACTACCTAGGCAGGTACTTACCAGTTCGTTTCAACGCGAGCGTAGGTAGGTCGCTTTTTCACCCTATCCACTTATTTGTTTATTAATCCAGCTACCTACTTTACTCGGTAGAAAAAGCGACTAAATACTTACCTTTTAAAAAAAGAAACAAATTACGTACGAAAAAAAATGATATACCTGCTATAGGTACCTATATCATTTTTTTAATAGTTTAGTAAGTAGGTACCTGTAGTCTGGAAGTCATTTTTTTTTATAGTCTATTAAGTTTCAGGAACATATGTCTTTCGGAGCTTCCAGGTAATTTAAAAAATGTTATCTCTTGGTGCGTTATTGACGAATTCAAGCAGCCAAAAACAACACAATATATTCGCCACTGAGGCGCATACGAGACTGTCGGTATACTAATTTCCCTACTAACTTAAAAAGTGTAGGTACGACTCGCGTTCCGACCGTTTGTATGAAGATAGAATACTGTATAGATATCTTTACTGTGGCCTTAGTTACGTTATATTTACTCAGCACGCTTGTGGTTAGCGCTCGGATAAGTTTTGTTTATGGTTGAAATAACACCTGGTATTTTATGGCGCGAATTAGTTGAAATTGAAAATATTTAACAGTTTTGATTTTTGAAGAGCAAGCTAAGGGACATGTGTATTCTCCCCATCTTGACTTATGGAGCATAGATTTGGTCTTTGATTAACATCCAAAAGTCCAAACTCAAGGTTTGCCAACGTGCTATTCAGAGCAGATACTTGGTGTTAAATTAATCGATCGCGTTTGGAACTCCAAAACACAGCTCTTTTATCCGTGTAATAAAAGTGACGTTGACAGTTTTTGTAAGGACAAACTGTCAAAAAATTCAAAATTTATTCGCAGGTTTGGTAAAATTGACCCATAGAATGGAACAAATTCTCGATCAGCATTAGCGTTTTGATCTTACTCGTTTCTTTTTGTAAATCCAAAGAGTTTGCGAATCTTTTAAGGCACTCAAATGCCTAAGTCAAAGCTTGCCCAATAAAAGAAACCGCTAGAAGTCTTCTACTAACTCCGGATAAGATGGAGGGTAGTCGTGACGTCAGACAAGGGTTCAATAAGCACGGATTAGGGACACACTACACAATTTAGTTGGTCCTGACCGCTTGCATTACATACTTATGTTGGGGTTTTACGATTTTACCATTTCTGTGGGTTTTACGAACTTTTTAAGAAAACTTGTTAATAATAATATAATATACATGTAGGTACAATCAAATTAGCATTGTCATACAATGCTGCCAGCCTTTTGGGTACTTGTACCATTGACAGCGACGCGATCGAGTATTTTGCCCTATGACCTTAACCCTGTCTTTATAAAAAGGAGAGGGGGTCTCTCTTTTATAAAGTGTACATATTCATTTAATTATTATTTACAAGTTTTCAAGAATATTTTTAATGATGTATTGTAAATATAATACAATACATACATAGATGAAGTTGCAAGTAGGTATTAGAATTTGAACCCTTTTTGAGAACTTGGGTGTGATTCTGTAAGACCTCATTCTAAACTTCGAATCTGAATCCGCTGTGAGTTTCTTGATTGGCATTCTAAAAGATCGGTTGATAATTCGAATTTACACTAGCACCACCCTTGCGAGCGTGTCAGTGAGTTGAACTAAATTGCCAGGGAGATTTTGACAGATGAAGTATGAGGTGACGTAAGAAGTGGCATTCTGTAAGGTAATTTTCCCGTCACTTCGACGCTCACTTCGCACTCGAAGCCGATTCAAAGTGTCAAATATATCAAGGTCATTTTGAACCTTATGCGAAGTTAGAGTGAATAGCGATGTGAGATGCGAGTTGTTGTTTGAATTTTACAGAATCGACCTACTTGACTATCATCACCATCATTGTCAGCCTTGTACTACTCACTGTTGAGTAAAGTCTCTTGGTGAGTCTTAGTCTCATTCAGGCAAGAGAAGAAGAAGTATCCTACCAGTTCAACCGTAATAAACAATGAAACATTTTAGGTACATACAAATTATCGTAAAATTTCTAAAACCAACAACAAAATGTCCAACAGAAAATTCAGTCCCGTCCAATCCAAAAGCATTTCGTACAAATAGATCGACTTACATAAGAATGTGAAAGGAATTGTTCGCGACGATCTCAATTTGCCATCGCTCTCCAGTTTCCTCAAAAGTTAGGGAAGAATTTTCGTTCACTGCTTCAAGTATTGGCACGTAATGTAGCTTTGAGTGGTTGCGTAAAATGGAAAGGAAAGAAAATATAAATACATGTTGGGCATTGCGGCCATGTTTATTATGACCTCATCTTGTGTCTGGAAAAGTCTCTCAAAGGTATTATGACGCGTTTTATTTTATGATGCCATTTATAATAATTAATCATTGGGTTTCTGTCTCTGGAGTCCTGACCGTCTGAGCCTGGGCCCTGTTCCCGATACCGGTAGGCTAGTACTATTTTTTAGGTTTTATTTTTATACAACTATTTATCGTGTCGTATTACAGAAACAATAAAAAAACTGCTTGTGTCTCGCTTGGATCCGCGTTTCCTGCGGTTGAAACGTTAAACTTGTTATTACGTGTAACCTATATAGAATGAATAAACGAGAAAAATAATAATATCAGTGTATTAATGTCGAACTATAGGGCCTCTTCTCATGGAGGGGAGAGGAACTCTAATTCAGTCTCTTTTTTTAGCCTATTCTGTCCTATTCTTGGGTAAAAGCTTTCCCACCTTACTCCTTCCATCTTTCGAAATTTCGTGCTTCCTCTTTCCTGTTTCTGCAGGAATCAATCTACTTTCTGCCATCTCTTTCGTGGGCTGCCGCCACCTTGTTTCGCTGACTCAGGTCACCACTTCTGTGCTACACAAGCCCACAGTTCGTCATGCAGACGATATGATGAATTGATTCACAAATTCTGTACCAGATATCGACATACATGATTCAATAAAAGTCCTCAAAACCAAAATGCTGTAAACTTGTAAAATACATCCTGAAAATTTGTTATAACTCTTTGTTTACCTTTTTCTCAGTTTATTGTGCAATTTATAATTGAATGTCTATTAATTATTTTTTTATTCGTGTTTCTTTTTAGATAATACTATAAAAGGAACTGTGACAAAGTGGCTACTTACTAAATCAGAATTATACAGACACAGAACGGCTTCTACTTTCTGGAAAAAAAACCTGCTAATCCATGTAAAACTGGCAACACACACAAACTCACACAACTACACATCACAAACACGATTCACCATCACACTTAACTGAACATCTTCTTGGCATTTGCTTTCTACCTTTTAATTTTTTTTTGTTTATTTTTTTTCCTCTCTGTAATATTTGGTACCTTTGAATACTTTTACTTTTTAATAATATTGCAATAGGTACGGTCACCAAAAGAGATAAGTATCCATGTCGCCGGGAATAGTTGAAGTTTAGAAACCGATGGGGGATTATGAATGAAATAAAGTACAATTAATAGAGAATAAACAGTTTAATGATTTAATTACATTTTATTTGAAAGCCTCCATTAGTTTCTAAGTAAACTTCAACTATTCCCGGCGACATGGATACTTATCTCTTTTGCTGACTGTACCTTAGAATAAGCGAAACAAGGATTGTGACTTGTGCCCTTAATACAAGTCATCCTGATAACGTAGCAAGGGTGCCAGTTATGACAACTTCTAGTGTGCTTTTATCTTCTTAAGTATGTAACGTTAAGTAGTCTTGTTGATGCGAATAAATACTTATTATTATTATAATTAAATTATGTTTTAATTTTAATTAACTTCTAGAATAATTTTGGTTTCAGAAGCATTTTTTTTCCTACGTGTTGTTATTTTATAACAAGCTGGTTGGCTTGTAGTTGGCGATTGTTTAAGTCCGTGACTTATTATGCATTTAACCTAAATCCAATGCTTATGGAAGCTGTTGGTAATTCTCCATAATAATCTTTACGAATAAATAAAATCGATGTCTGTTTATAATGTTAAAATAACAGTTTTTAGCGAATGCATTTGAATGTTTACACGGTACCTACTAGTAATAAAAATCTATTTTAAAAAATTTTGTCTGTCTGTTTCTCTGTTTGATCCAGCTAATCTATTAAACGGCTAGTCCGATTTTGACGAGAATTTCACTGGCAGATAGCTGATATTATCAAGTAACATAGGCAACTTTTGTTATTAATTAAAAAGAATTACGGTTCCGTGCAACAAAAAAAATCCCCACAGGCAACCGAAATTTACGCGGACGAGGGCGCGTGAATCAGCTAATTAACAAATAAATATTGTGTGCCCTATTCACTGCAGAAGCGAAATTTGATTCTGCTGTTATTGGTAAAGTTTGTGCTTTATTTTGGCCGGCTGTGGCAAAATATGTATTTATTTATGTTTTGTTTTGCGGATACCTGTCGCGCTTACATGATGCAGCCAGTGTGTCGTGTATGCCTGGGGCAGACACGCCGGCTGAATCCTATTTTAGCCTGACAGCCTTTGAGGCCGTCGACGTCATGGCTATGTAATATTCGGTGTATGTATAGTAGGTATTTTTTTCAGAATATAATACGTAGAAGAAAGAAAGAAAGAAAACTGTTTATTTATGTGAAAGTGACGCATATAATATATACTCGTACAAATTGTTGATTACAAAATTCTAAAACAAAAACAAGTGAGTATATATTCTGTGTCCGGGAGACCTATACCCAATACTGGGAGTTTAAAGGTTGACATGGTGATGATGATTTATTCTATAAAAAAAATATGTTCTAGACAGAAATACGCGTAACTATCGTGCGAAACGGCACGCTCAGCATAATGCCGTGACCCGTGCACGAAGGCACGAAACCACGGCGCTGGTTTTTA
The DNA here is from genome assembly GCA_947361185.1 of Charanyca ferruginea. NCBI lineage: Eukaryota > Metazoa > Arthropoda > Insecta > Lepidoptera > Noctuidae > Charanyca > Charanyca ferruginea. The sequence goes on along the minus strand of OX376077.1, from coordinate 12,111,099 downwards.
GCGTAAGCCAGCGTGTCGCTGAATATAATATGCAGTTTCGTGTCTGTTATTTTTACACGTAGTACAATAAATTTTCACTTGGTAATAAATCCTATACAATGCAAAAATAAAATGGTTCTCTTAGTTTAGCTGAAACATGATGATGAAATACATAAATAGCACAGTTAGTCAGAAGACATGACTCAATTGCAAAACTAGGTAGGTAGCCTCCTTATTGGAAGTCAGTTAAATAAAAAAATATTCAATTTCAAAGTCAAAGCATTTATTTCAATTAAACCATATGCAGGCACTTTTGAATAGTCAAAGAGTCAGTTATTTAGTCAGAAAGTTGAAGCTAGTTGCTCGTTCCAAAACGTAGGGTAGGTCTCTATGGAGAAGAACGAGCAAGAAACTCCACGGACACTCATTTCATGCCTATTACTTCCATTTTTCCTCTTCATTAGCTTTTTTAGGGTTCCGTACCTCAAAAGGAAAAAACGGAATCCTTATAGGATCACTTTGTTGTCCGTCTGTCTGTCTGTCTGTAAAGACCCTTTATCTCGGGAACGCGTGGAGGTATCGAGTTGAAATTAAAACCATATACTCAAGTCTACGGTCCCTTGATGCTGATCAATCCTCTATGTTAACGTGAAAAAAAGATTGAGTAGATTAACGTATGAATAGTAGGTATGGATTAGTATAGAAGTATGGATTAGTATAGAAGTATGGATATGTACCTACAAATATGTACGGAACCCTCGGTGGGCGAGTCCGACTCGCACTTGTCCGGTTTTTTTACAGGACAAGCCCGCCACACTCTTCCCAAACCACTGCAACTTCTGAAAGCCAGAATCAACAGTGGCGACCACTAGGAAAGCGTTGAGGTAATGAAGTTCGATAAGTCCTGGAGAAAAATTTCCTAAGCTTTACTTTAAACTTTTCTTTTACGAAAGCCGGAGTTCGCACCTTCTAGAATTTTCCGACACTCTTCGAGTCGATCCCACGACACGATCACCAGGGGCGAGACGATTTCCAAGAACTTGGCCTTTTCTGTGTGCGTGGGATGGCAAGATCCGTTGCATCAGGAATAAAGTGCATGCTGTTTCAAATCGTTTGTTTATTTCTCACTTGTTCTCACTTATTGTGAAAATTGTGAGACGGAAGGCGATATACTCAACTGCACATAAAGGTTATGCTCTTTATCCTGAAACTGTTTACAGCTTTTATAACCCAGAACAGTGGTTTCCGTAGAGCAGCCACAATCTTATTGTTTTTTTTATTTTTATTAAAACGTTACGATTCTCATCTCGGCTTACTAGAGGTCCACTGCTAGACGTAAGCCTCCTTCATGGCGCGCCATTTTTCCCGGTCCTCTGCCTTCCGCATCCAGCCGCCACCGGCTGGCTACCTTCATCAGGTCATCGGTCCATCGGACTGGAGGTCGTCCCACGTTGCGCCTACCGGTTTGCGGTCTCCACTCCAGGACAAGTCTGTTCCATCGGCCGTCGGTCCTACGGCAGACGTGACCAGCCCACTGCCACTTCGCATATGGTTCAAAATGATCTTGATATATTTGACACTTTGAATCGGGTTCGAGTGTGAAGTGAGCGTCGAAGTCATCGAAATTACCTTACAGAATGCCACTTCTTACGTCATCTCATACTTTACTTGTCAAAATCTCCCTGTCAATTTAGTTCAACTCGCTGACACGCTCGCTAGGGTGGCGCTAGTGTAAATTTGAATTATCAACCGAGCTTTTAGAATGCTAATCAAGAAACTCACAGCGGATTCAGATTCGAAGTTTAGAATGAGTTCTTACAGAATCACACCCCTTGTGGACTAGTCCTGCTGTAAGTGTCCACGTCTCTGAAAGTAACGATTATGGTTCTTAAATACTTACCTTCATTAAACTTAAATAGTAACAGTTTTTTTTTATGAATTTTATAACTTGGCAATCTGTGTTAACACAATAAGCCATTCAGATGAGGTAACTTGATCTATGTATTTTAGCAGGTATAAGGTATTCATAACAGTACCTACCTTTCATCTGGTGTCACCAAATCTCACGGTAAGTGTAGAGACACTATGCCGTTTCAATCGGGAATATACAATACTCCCTTTGCCTTCTAGTCTGAATACCAATTCGTTGACGTGAGTTGATATTCTCGTCTGATAGCTTGCTATATCTAGCGATCTCTTGTTTGACGGTAGTGATCTTTAGGTCCTTGTGTATTTATTTGTTGTTCACATAGTAGGGTATATCTAGCATGGCTCTCAATGTCTTGCTTTGAAATCTTTCAAGAATCTCTATGTTGCTATTGCTAGCAGTACCCCACAGCTGGATCCCGTAAGTCCAGATTGGTTTAAGGGTGGTGGTGGTGGTGGTGCTTGGTGGTGGTGGATGGTGGTGGTGTGGTGGTAGTGGATGGTGTGGGTGGTGGTGGTGGGTTGGTAAGGATGGTCTTGGTGGTCTTGTAGCTATCTTGCTTTCATGTGAGAGGCTTGATTAGCGTCCTATCAGCCAGTACATGTATCGTGTCATGTGTGTGTGTATGTGTGTGTGTGTGTGTGTGTGTATGTATCTGACCGTGGCATCACTTTGGGCCCTATCAGAATATCAGCGCTGTGACGTTTTTTTAATGTTACAGCACCATGCTGAGATAGAAGCCTTTTGGCCTCATACTGGACCAACTTTCGTTTTCTTGTTTTTTTTATATATTTTACTGTGTTTCTGTCCTGGGGGGCGAATAAATTATTTTTCTTTCTTTCTTTCTTCCTTTCTTTCTTTATCTGACTTTCGTATCCAGCTGTTTACGCTTGGTCCAGATTTGCTTTCTCCAGGTGAGTCTTCGATCCAGATGCATACCCAAATATCTGGCATCTTCAGCTTGAGGAATTTCTTCATTATAAAGCCTTATTGGGGGACAAGTCTGCCTTCTCAAGGTGAAGGTCACGTGCTCATAGTGACAGTAACATAATTAAATGTATGGCAGTTTGATTTTAAATGTTATAGATAAATGCATAGTTTATTTTGGACGTAACTGACTTAAGTGAAGGAATACAAGACTATAATTTTTTTTTTTTTTTTTTTTTTTTTTTTTTTTTATTTAGGGTTTTTTACAATAGCATATCAAACCCATTGTTCCTTATTACTATGGGTCTACTTCTACTTATACTATTAATCTTAATGAAGGCTCAGGCGGTCGGTGCTAGGTCGGCGGTATTATCAAATATAGTGCTTGTGCTAATTCTGATGCAGGGTCACTCAAAGCACTCTGTATGATCCCTACGTCCATCCTTGCAATACCATACTTTCTTAGCACCGACTCCCTCTCCACCTCATTCCTGACACACTCCATCAGCAAATGTTGCACGTCCTCAATCTTTCCGCAAGTTAAACAATTCGGTGTGTTAGCTTTTCTCATTAGGTGTGCAAACTTTGCCGATGGATAGTGCCCTGAACGAAGTCTAAACGCCAACTTTAACATAGATCTACTTAATATAACGTTTGCAAACCAGGGCACTCGGGGGGGCTCACTCTGTATACTTTTGTACCATATTCCTTTTTCCTTGCTACGTTTATCAAAGTATTCTTTCCAGAGGTCGTAGGAAACTGACTTATATTTTGATAACATCTCAGAATTGCATGGTTTTACATTTTTAAGTATGCCTTCCGTTGTTGCTAACTTCGCAAGCCGGTCAACCTCCTCGTTACCTGCCAAACCAATATGGGACGGTACCCATTGCAATTTCAGAATTCTCCCATTTAGATTAAGTTTGTGTAAATAATCAAGAATTTTGTAGGCTACCGAAACACCTCTGAAGCCAGAGGCGCATCGAGCCAAATGTTGAAGGGCACTTTTACTGTCAGTTAAGATAACCACCTTGCCTAAATTTAGTTTAAAACAATAGTCAATGGCTTCTGAAATTGCAACTAGCTCCGCCGACATAATAGAAATATTATGGCATATTTTGTAACATGCAGATTTATTGAAAGTAGGGTCATAGAAAGCAGCGCCTGTAGTCATGGAGTTCTTTGAACCATCAGTATAAATTTTATGGTATCCTTGGTACTTTTCACTTAATTCATTAATAATATTGTACTTAATTACATTAACGTTGCATAGTCTCTTAGGAACAGTAAAACTATCTAAATGAGAACTAATAATATAAGCCACATCTATATAGGATACCCAAACATTGAGATTAAACATTTCAAGAATATCACTTGTATGTATACTATCAAGTTTGATATCGTCGTAGGCCGTGATAAGCAAAGGTTTTGTTTTATGCCTCCAATACAGCGTACCACAAAGACCACTAAGTTTATTCAACAACTTAACGGACAGGTTGTCAGACCATGAAACTGCTTTTAAGCAATACTTGTATGCTAAAAGTTGCCTCCTAATGTGTAGAGGCTGGATACCTACATAATTCAGCCTCCATAACATGGATAGGTGAACTCCTGATAAATCCTCCAATTACCCTTAAAGCAATATTTTGTAGTTTATCAAGTTTGTATAAGTTAGTCCTAGCACAATTTCCGTATAAAAAACAACCGTAATCCATTCGACTCCTAACTAATGCAATATAAAGATTACGTATAAATTTAGGATGAACCCCCCATGATGGACCTGCCAAAGTTTTTAATAAATTCAAATACCTAGCACATTTTTCGTTGGTTTCATCTTCAGCTTGAGGAATTTCTTCATTATAAAGCCTTATTGGGGGACAAGTCTGCCTTCTCAAGGTGAAGGTCACGTGCTCATAGTGACAGTAACATAATTAAATGTATGGCAGTTTGATTTTAAATGTTATAGATAAATGCATAGTTTATTTTGGACGTAACTGACTTAAGTGAAGGAATACAAGACTATAATTTGAAAATTTTTTTGACGACACTTTTGGCGCACCTGCTGAGCGATCGACTGCTGCGCAGTGTGTTGCGGGTTCGATTCCCGCCCAGGGAAAACATTTGTGTGATGAGCACTTGTGTTTGCCTTGTGTCTGGGTGTTACTTATCTATATATGTATGTATTTAAAAAAAAATGTATTTGTGTATGTGTATCAGTTGTCTGACACCCACAGTACAGGGTCGGGTCTCCCTAGTTTGGGGTCAGATGGCCGTGTGTGAAAATGTCCCCACATATTATTATTATTAATTAATAAGTTTTTATATGAAATCGCCCTTGAGCAAGCATGGTGATTATGGCTCGTGCCTTCTCTTCATGAGAAGAGGCTTTTGGCCTGCAGTGGTACTGACATTGTTATTATTATAGACATCTTGTCAAAAAATTACTTTGACTTATAGAAAACCACAAAATTGTTACAATATTATGGACCGAAACTCATTTAGTATATTACCCAAACATTTATTCATAAGAAAAAATCCATTATCACCAAATTGTGTTGGAGATATTCTGTAACATAGACGTAGTGCCTAGTGCTTTTAACAAAACGAGAGTGTCACAGTCTACTACGCTCTTACTAAAATTCCTGTTTAATGTAGGCAGTAGGTAAATAAGAGCCTTCACAGTGTGAATATTTGTGTAAAAGCTTTTCGATGATATATACACGAACTAGGGCTGTATGCTGTATTACACATACTACAAGATGGAAAGCCTCACTATTTATTTAAAAATGGAATGAATGCGATTTCTTTTAAGAAATTATAAACATAGTATAGCACTCGTAAATAGCATGACTTTCTATTAGTGGAAGATTTTTTACACTCGGACCAGCATTTCTAGAGATTAGGTATACCTAATCTCTTTTGTTTGGTAAAAAAAAACAAACAATCTTGATAATAAATAAGTATAGATATAGATCGACGACACGGTTGTCACAGTGGTTGAGTGATTGATTGCTGCACTACGTGACGTGGATTCAAATCCCGCACGGAACAAATATGTATAGGGTCTAGCTGTTGTAACAAATCTACTAGGTCTTATAGAATAAAATGCTAAGTAGACTTGCACATGTAAAATTTAATTAATTTTGACTTAACGAATCGGGTAAAAAAACACAGAAAAATATAAAAAAAATCTAGCCTAAAACGCACTATTAAAGGATACGCATGGGCAGGAAGGTAGATAACGTAGCCTAGGCTCCAGCCTGACCAGCAATCTGGATCAGTCCGAATAAGGATTGGCGCGCAGTCTGCAGCAGACTCTAGAACGGAGGTCCCAGGCGGACCTAACAGTAGGAACCGCCCTGGGAGCTGCAGGCACGCGTCAGCTCAACGGCTTGGTTGCAGAGTATTACCGACTCCCAGTTGTGGACCGGTCGACTTTGAAGATATGCTCTCGTGTTCCTAGTTAGAATCCAAAATCTTGACTGACTCATCATCTGTCAGCGCGCCTTCATGTCGTCCGCTCCTATCAAATTATCATATAATTTCTCAATATCATTTTTCTTCTGGAATTTCTGTATCGTCATAATATAGAGGATTATATAAGCCAAAAGACTAATTAAGAAAAATAACTGACAATTGTCAATGTTGACAACTGACATTAGAAGTCATAATAATAAATATTGAATTTCAGCTTTTTGTAAAGAAAACGATAAATATTTTATAAAACAGTCTTTAAGAAGCTACAAGGAAACAAGGTATTAATAATTATTGAATTTCCACTAATGCTATGAAAAACAAGAAATATACCTAATAAATATAATTGTAAGAAAAACAATTAAGTAGAGAATTATGAAATCATGAATGATAAATGTAAGTAGTATATCAAATACTATACTGTTTGTGAATGTGAGTTTTTAAGTTTGTACACACATATGATACAGGAAAAATCCTTAAAAAAAGAAAGAGATATACTATAAATGATGATAAAAACATTGTTTTTATACATAAAACAATATTATATCGTGGCACCGAGCAGTAAAGTGGCTTACTAATTAGTGAAATAATTTTTTGTAATCGGATCCCGAAGAATATCTCTTTTTCTTTGTAACAAAAATAAACAAACAATCTTTGTAACAAACCTAATTACGATAAACATTGTTATTCATGTTCTATGTATCTTACCACTAGCGCCATCTGCGTATAAAGCTGTAAACCTGTTACTAATTACAATATCGAAGAATGTACGTAGCAAGTAAATGTAGCAAATGCACTTTGATTGATTATATTGTAATTAGTTCGCAAGGATGTTACTAGATGTCACTGTGAATTTACGTCACTTTTCTGAATCGCGGTGTTAAGATCCTCCGAGAGTTAATGACCCTCGTCAGAAATTGTAATTTATTCATTCTAATCGACTCCTCTTAGCAGCGAGGTGCATCCGCGAATTCTAGTCCTCGTGGTTAGGGTTACGTAGAACACCCCTGCTATTTGGCTGACTTAGTGAACTGTTTATAGGGATTTATCCCTGAGTTTTTGGTTAGAGGACAAAGTTCCCTGCCTTCGTCCTAGGACTTGGCATTGGGACTGCTCCTATTTTTTTAATATAACCTACTAAGTCAACTGTAAACTGCTGAACAATAAACTCATATTGTTATCAACGTTCGTGTTTCTCTTCGCCTGTGTGACGTCACCATCGACCACCTCCTACACTGGCGCCCAACGTGGGGCCGAAGTAAAACCCAGGTACGTCACACGTTCTGGACGAAGCACGACGACAACAGAAAAAAGAGAAAAAACAGAGATGTCGGTGAGATACGGCTCCTTCACCGCCTGCAAAGTTGAATTCGACGGAACCAAGGACTCCGAAGTGACGGAAGCATTTTTGGCGGCAGCAACAGTTTTTGAGCGATTTGTCGATAGAATCCGTGTTACCCTGGAACACGTTAACATGCTGGCCGATGCCAGTAGCCAGGATGCCTGTAGCTATGCGCTTGGAGTAGTTCTGGTCCAGGGGGAGAACGAGGATAAGCACCCCGTTGAGTATGCAAGCAGATTACTCACGTCACCTGAGAGAAACTACTCTGCCACGGAACGAGAAGTGCAAGAAATTAATAAGCAAAGGCGTGAACAACCACAGTATCAACCAGGCGAGTTGGTCCTTGTCAACCTTCATTCTATTTGCAAGGGAGCTCAAGGTGGAAGCCAGGAACCAGTTCCTGATCCCGTGCAACCACTTCGAAGAAGAGGACGACCTAGAAAAGAGGTAGCTCGCAAGACTTTACCTGAAACCAAACGAGGACGTGGACGTCCTAGAAAACAATAACTTCTCTCAATCCAGTCCCTCTCGCCGAGACGTCTTCGGGGACTGAGGGGGAGATTGTAACAAACCTAATTACGATAAACATTGTTATTCATGTTCTATGTATCTTACCACTAGCGCCATCTGCGTATAAAGCTGTAAACCTGTTACTAATTACGATATCGAAGAATGTACGTAGCAAGTAAATGTAGCAAATGCACTTTGATTGATTATATTGTAATTAGTTCGCAAGGATGTTACTAGATGTCACTGTGAATTTACGTCACTTTTCTGAGTCGCGGTGTTAAGATCCTCCGAGAGTTAATGACCCTCGTCAGAAATTGTAATTTATTCATTCTAATCGACTCCTCTTAGCAGCGAGGTGCATCCGCGAATTCTAGTCCTCGTGGGAAAGGGTTACGTAGAACACCCCTGCTATTTGGCTGACTTAGTGAACTTTTTATAGGGAACCATCCCTTAGTTTTTGGTTACAGGACAAAGTTCCCTGCCTTCGTCCTAGGACTTGCCGACTTGGCACTGGGATTGCTCCTATTTTAATATAACCAACTAAAAGTCAACTGTAATAAACTGCTGAAGAATAAACTCATATTGTTGTCAACGTCGTATTTCTCTTCACCTGTGTGACGTCACCATCGAACACCTCCTACATCTTTACTTTCTTATGTAATATTTTTATAGACAGCTAAACCCGGCCACGTTTCACTATAGCTCTGTTCCTGTTTCCATTGGAACTTCGGAATAAAAAGTGTACAAAAACACTTCCATTAAAATATTATGTTGTGTAAAAATTTTCAAGACAATTCATCGACTATTTTTCGAGTTTTGCTGATACAAATATATAGTGTTGGCTTTTTATATACCTATGTTACGGGTAAAACTCAAAGTGCTGCTACACCTAGTTTTACCTGGCTAGAACTAGGTGTAGCCGGTAACAGTTGGTTAAACTTCGGTGTAACCTGCGAGCTCGGGACTTGGGGCACCAAACCATTGAGGAGAAGAAGACGGCCGACGGACTATTTCTGTCTGCAGGGTTTAAAGGAACCTAACCAAATCAAACCTCGGGGTGCCCCTGTCGTCGGTGTGTGGCACTGCACCTAGTTCTAGCCGCTATGATGAAGGTTAAACCTAGTTCTAACCGAAGGTAAGTAGGATACATCTAAGTTTAACCACATGTGAACCGAACGAGTGAACCGGTTCATCCTAGTCAAGCGTGTTCCAACTTATCCGCATCATCACTTAAGATCAGGTGAATTGCGGTCAAACGCAAGCCTATTAATAAATAAAAAAAAAATTGGTTATCTGTAAAGTCGGTTTATTGACGATAGTTGAACGTGACAACGCAAAAGAATCATTTTATCGCTGTAATTATCGTTGCTATAAACAATTGACACCACATTCACTTTTCACTTTGAACGCCTCAGAGCGAGGTAACGCCGCAGAGCGAGGTAACGCCGCATGACGTCATGTAACGCCGCATGACGTCATGTAACGCCGTAACGCCGCATGACGTCATGTTTTTTCGTGCGTGCAGCCGGCTCTATCGAATTATAAGACGTTGTCACGTAATAAATATGTGCGGTGCGGTTGCACCTAACCGTAAAACTAGGTGTAGCTGCACAACGGCTATTAGCCGTAACTTATATAACTAGCACTTTGCCCGCTACTTTGGCCGAGTAAAATTTTCTTTGGATCCCTAATTATTTCGCTACTTAAATATAGCCTATAGCACTCAGAGATAAAGTAGCTTTCTGTTAGCGAACGTTTCGGAGATTCGCCCGAATGAACACAAACTCAGTGCGGCGGGGGACTTTAATTTATAATATGTAGTGAAGATGGACTAGTTTCGCGGTTTTATTTCAGGAACGGTACATTTTTCTAGAATAAAATGTATCGTATTTCACTCGGGAATAGTAGACCTTTCGCAAACATACAAACCGTTACACAAACACGAACTACACGCAGAGCGGGTCGTGGGGCTTTAGAGACCGGGATCGCGGTTCCGGATTCCAGCTTTAAATACGATAATTATTTTTGAGTAGAATTATGGGAACACAATAAAAAAGGAGTTAAAGTACAGTTTACAAAAGAGCTGAAATAATAGTTTTATCAACAATAGCATCAATCATCATCATGTCAGCCTGTCGACGCCCACTACTGGGCATAGGTCTCCCCTAATGAGGGTTCAACCATAATCGCCATGCTTGGCCAATGCATGTCAGCGACGCTCAGTAGGACGCTGCTGCCCATCCTCTGGTCAATATCCCTCTGTCGCCTTCTACGACACCCACGGGTATCTAACTGGGGTGGTGCTATTCGCGGCCAGCAGCACACAGCTTACGGCAATTATCAGTAACGGTACAAAATAGGTCTTAGCATGCCATAGCCTATCAACGCGCTAAGTAACAGTTAAGTTTTTAAAGTTTTTAAATGTTTTTTAAACCTTTTTATAAGTTGCACTTTTATATGGGTAGTAGTAGCTATAAAATAAAATAACAACATATATATCTATTCATGTATAAGAGAAGAGAGAGAGAGAGAGAGAGAGAGAAGTATGGAGAATATGAGTACAAAAATGAGTGTCATATTGGATTTTGACAGTTAATGATTTCGACACGGTTTCAATTTTTAAACAGTAGGTCGACTACTCATTGCTTCGACAGAACCACAGAAATCTAAAACTTATATCTATGGACAGAACATATATATTCGACAAGCATATTTTAAACAAGTACTTACTTTATAAACACTACTAATGTATGGAAGAGCGGAGTCTCCTAATACAGGCTTCATACGCTTAAAAGGAGGCTCCAATCACCACTGATGTATGATGACTTGTTGATTCCAATAAACCATTTTTCATTTTATTTTTTTTTTCATTCGCATTAGCAGTTGAATATATATTGGTCCCGAAAGCCCCACGACCCCGCAAAGCTACGTGTAAAAGCTCAAGGGAATCTAACTATATTTGGTTCAGAGCGTACCCAATAGCGGGATAATACGTCAGCTATCTGTTTATGCATGTAATCTTTATTATTTATTTTTTACATTCTATTTTCGTGCAATCCATTACAATTTCACACCGATTGACTGAGTCGTTGTGGCGTCAAAGTGGGACAAACAAACGAATCACTGTCATTTGTTTGTAAGGACATTTATTTTATGCAAAAACGACTTTGACGCTAGTTTTTTATATAAATTCATTGTTTTCTTTTTGTTTGTTTTATCCTTTAAGATGATGTTATCAACTATAACACGCGTTTGATTTGAAAACACAGTGGTGATTTTAATTCCTATGATGTTTATGAATGAATGAATGAATGAATGATATATTTATTTGAAAGAATATAGGTAGGTAAACATAGGTTTTTAAGTTAGGATAGTTTCACTATATTCGGCATTTCAGCAGTACAAATGTTTAGATTTTACATCTTGGTTTATAGCATGCATGATATATGTAACATTTAGTAATTAGCAATAGTAACTTAACATAAAAACACTAATAATAATGTAATATTTTAAATTTATTTTACAATTCAATTAATAAAATTAAATACGATTCTATTCATTTAAAATAATAATTTATATTAGGTAATAAAATCTTCGATTACCTCTCTGAGACACTGGGACTCTCTGGGCTCTCTAAGAGACGAAGTGATCCGTTATTAATACATCGTAACCCAGTGGGTTGGTGGATATCTTCGAATATTTTTTCCAACGATATTTTACTTATGCCATTTTGATTACTTACGCTCATATTAGTTTTGGACTTCATTCGACCTTAGAACGACTTAAAGTCAAAGTCAAAGTCAAATCATTTATTTCAATTAGACCATCATAATGCACTTTTGAACGTCAAATGAGAAAAAAATTGATTCTAGTTGTCCATTCCAAAAGGTAGTTTTGTATGGAGAAGAATGGGCAAGAAACTCCATACTTACTCTTTTAAAAACGATGTTAACAATTTCTGCATTTACAGGAATTATATATTATAATTATACCTACGTGAATACGATGGACCTTAAATAAAAACACTATATTGAAGTATGTACAAAGTATTACAAGATAAAGAATGACAGCTAAGTTGTATACATAGATACATAGTGTTCACATGTTACAAATGTTGTTCGAAACAGTAGACGACCACTTCTTATATTTTAACAAACAATGAATCAGTATGTGAGCCTGAGCAGTGTATAAAAAAGAGTCAAATATGTATATTTATATTTACACTAAGTATGAAATTAGGTATTTTAAATTAGCAATCGGTTTGATTTTGTCTAGACTGTCGATTGTCCTATGGAGCTAGACCAGCTAGACTATTGAAGTACCTAACTTTAACATTTTGTTTTTTGATGGTCAAATACTTTATTTCCTTATGCAAAGTCATAGTATTTACTATCGCGATTTTTGGTGATACAACAGGTCTTACAGATGTTTTTTAAAGAGCTCAAAAATATTACTCTTCCATACACGGTTAGTCTAACAATATAAGACATTAGCCATTAGGTAGGTACATTTTACTAAGTTTGTTAGTTCCAAGCTTTACCAGTTCCGAACACCCTTCAGGCTTTTGTAATGATTGTAAAGTACGATTCAAAGGCTGATTAATCTTTCTATTTCTGTCACGCCAAGATGACGTAGATTTAGAGTAACCCTTGGATCTTAGTTGTTACGATTAACGGGTAATGTTTTAGCAAAGGGCAACAGGTCCCATTGAAGTTATCAGTACAAAGGAACGAGGAATAATATCGGACTTGTTATAAGTTACGTCCCTTAGGATGTACTACAATATTCCGGACGCCATTTTGAATTAAATCTGTACCCATTTCATTAGAGTACCTACCTACATCATTTTGGGAGGTATTTTAGGTATCCACCTAATCGGAATTCTCTTCAGGTAACTTGTCCAAGTGTTTTAGTATGAAGTGTTTGATGTCTCGAAAAGGTCTAGGATTAATTGAAAGATATTTATAATTTGGCTTAGGTTTGTAAAATAGAACCAATTTAAGTAAAAAAGAAGATGAATATGATGATAGAAAATGCCCAAGGCATTATGTCCGCTTTTGTACAGCGTTATTTTACATTATGTCTAAAATAAAAACCGTAGCTAAAAGACATCCACAACTGGATATTTAGTCTCTTAAAAATCCCCGAAATGTATTATACTCAATGGAAAAAGCAGTTATATGCAGGTACAATTGCTTTGTAAATTGTTTTTCAAAAATTTAGGTCAGCCGACCCAAGTTTTAATTTAAAATTAATTAAGTTCTGACACAAAATTAAAATGACAAAGTAAATAACATAGTACCTTTCTGTTAACACAATAAAGGTATGAAATTAAATATTTAATATTTCATTCGTTTCTGAGGCTCTTTACAATATTTTATTTCAAAAATCATTATGGATTTGTTTTATATAATTTATTTTAGAGGTGATTTGGTTGGTGTATTTGAAAGAGAATTTTATAACAGTCGTTTTTGAAATGAAAACGTGTTTATGAAATGGAAAATTTGTGTTTTTAATTCCGATTTAACTTTAATTGTACAAAAATAATTATGTACAGAGGCTAGCACAGACATACCAATTCAGTTTTCCTAATTGTATATTAAACGACGAATTTGACGACACGGTTGGCGCAGTGGTTGAGCGATCGACTGCTGCGCTACGTGTCGCGGGTTTATTTACAAATTACGCTTTAATTTTACAAAAATGTAATGAATATATAGGGCGACTGGTAATTAGTGTATGATACTTAAACACGTGATTGTGTTCATGATAACAAACAACTTTCCTGAAGAAAAAATGTTTTTTGTACTGGTTCATTTTTTATTTCAATAACACAACCGCCTTATAAAATTTGGCGCGCGCACGCCTTTGACCTATCCTAAAATATTTTTTCTTTGGGAAAGTTGTTTGTTATCATGAACACAATCACGTGTTTAAGTATCATACACTAATTACCAGTCGCCCTATATATTCATTACATTTTTGTAAAATCAAAGCGTAATTTGTTAAGAAAATTAGTAGCTTTGATTATGTTTGTTAGGAAGAAGTTTAATTGACTGGTGACTTCAGACATCAATATTTAAGTCCACGTTTCCTCACTATGTTTTTCTTCACCGATGTCAGTAATGTCCAAGAAAAACTTAAAAAGTATATTATATGAATTGAAAAAGTCACATTGGTACTTGGTATCGAACCCGCAACCTAATGCATGATAGTCTTAACCACTGGCCCATCACGACACTTCATTTGGATAAGTACATTTTATTTTGTTAGTGTATAATTATTCGGATATCTATGATAATTATGTTACAGTTAAAATCATCCGTGGTTAAAACTCTTAACCAGTCAAAACAACTTTTGACTGGGTTCAGTCAAAACCCTTATTAAGATAAAATGCGTCTGCGTTACAAAATCAAAAATACGGAACGCCTTAGTTATAAGAATCACTAGAAATCCAAAGTTTTTAAAGGGTCACAAAAAACCTACCAACCTAACGGGTTTCTAAATATTAAGGATAAAAAACCGTTTAAAAGCAGTTTTGACCGATTTTTATAGTCAAAAGTAGTTTTGACTGTGATATTTAGAATGCGAATGGATTTTTTAAGAGCGCGACTTCTAGAGAGAATTATGACAACAACAAGTAGATAATATATGTAAAGACATTTAAATTAAGTTTTGTATTTCGTCGCCTGCCAAGAAATACAAGGCACTGTTATGGAAGTCTGAGACTTTCAGTAAAATTTACATTGGAAGAGTACAGGAAGTCGAGAGCAAAGGATTGTTGTGACTTTACTTGATGTGCCGCCAAGAATTTAAATGAGGCTCTTGACTTTATGATACTTTGTGACCTTTGTTAAATAAACAAGCGGGGAGGAGGTATTTGAAGAAGTATTTTAAGTAGGTATTCAAGGTGGAAAGGACGCAACTTGTTACCTTATCACATTCAAAAAACCTAGCGCTGAAAATTTTCGAACCTAATTAAAAATTGTTGTTACATACAAAAGTCTAGTAGCTACAATGTTAAAATGTACGAATCATAGTGTTTTTTCTTAATAAGTGACAAAAAAAAATATGCTAGGGATCTTGGGTCATTGTTCTGATTATTAAAAGTTTAGATGTCGATGTCCCTTCCACCGTATATTAAATAGTTGAAATAGGACCAGTATTCATAGTTGAGAAAAGACCAGTATTACTAAAAGGACCAGAATTTTCAATATCAGTTATTTAAATAGTTTCAAGCTACAGATATTTTTTAATCAAACTTGTCCTAAAATATATGAAATAAATCATTTGCAGAGGCACTTTTAAGTTCTTGCCTGACTACCCTACCCTTTTGCCTAACCGAGAAATAGAACCCGGGACGTCTCACTCGATTCGGTATGAAACTAATCAGCCAGTAACACTCCATCCACTCTCACAAAAAAATCATAAAATATAAAAGTGTTATGATATTCAGGAATCAGAATTTCTTTCACATCACACAAACACATACAGGTACTCACGCGATAGATATTTTGCTTGAAGATAAATAAAATACACAATCTTCAAAGGATTTACCGTAACATTTTTTCTCAAAGGATTTATCGGAGTGAAAATGAAATATTGGTTTTTCCAGATTTACTCTGAAGGGTAGGTCGTCCTAAGTACATACATTGTTTACATTATTCTGTAGGTAGATGGTGCTAGCATTGTAAGTTTGAGGTTCTTAGAGGATCTATACACTTAAGCGACTCGGCATCCTTCATACAAACTTTGACAACGTTTAAACATGACACCTGGGGGCCAAGTCTGCTATTTTTATAATTTCGTCATTCCAACAATGACAATGGGATCGCCCATTGTCATTTTGCTAAAAGTTCGTAATCTGCTAAATTCATAATGGTCGACCATTGGTCGATCCAATTAAAAGCAATGACTGCACAATGACGTTTTATTGGTAGGTCACTGATCAAAGAAACTGTCAACATTTTAACAGATTACCGCTTAAGTCAGTCATTCAGTTGTCATTTTGTACGAGATTACTACCATTCTATATAATTTCTTTCAATGGCGTGTCAGTGGTTGACCATTGGAAAGTCATAATGACGCCATTATATTAGTAGATTACCAAACATGTCAAAATTAATAATTATGAAATCAATGATAGACCATTCTGACACTATTGTAATAGCAGACTTGAGGCCCAGTTCAATGCGCCGAACCGAATTTTTGTACAGAGACTCCGGATCACATTGTGCAGCAACTGGACTGTCGTCTCGGTATTTTGGTCAATCCAAACTATCCATATCCATACTAATTCATACTTAATATTATAAATGCGAAAGTAACTAATAATATTAAGTTACTTGAAGTATAAATAAATAAATAAATAACTCTGTCTGTTACGCTTTCACGATGAAACGGCAGAACCAATTTTAATGAAATTTGGTATGAAGATAGCTTGAACCCTGGGGAAGGACATGGGCTACTTTTTAATCTGCATCTTCGTCTGCTTCCGCGATAACCGACATTCACGCGGACGAAGTCGCGGGCTAAAGCTAGTAAGTAATAACACTAACGTCTAGGCTTGCGTTAGTTGTGTTTCACGATTTTAATATTAATTTTCTATCTAACCTTTTTCGCGCTTATATGTTGAGGTTGGACGTCTGTCGCCCCCCACTTACACCAGGACCCGAGGTGGCGGCGCGTAGTGTTCCACGCGCGCCCCTCTAAGATGTCCGGGGGGGAGTCTGACACCTCACTCCCCCCCTGACCCGAGAAGTGGCCCGCTGCAGCGGGCCGGCACCAGCCGGGGGTTGCCGGGGGTTCCCGCGACCCCCGACGTAGGTGTGAGATGGAACACCGGGGAGGTTTTTAGTCAGTAAGAGTCTGACAGACCCCTCCGATTTTTGAAAAAAAAAGGTTCTTCATTGTATTTTTGTAGGACCGCTATGAAATTTTCAAATAAAATGAAATAGAATTTGTTTATAATTTATTATTTTTTAATTCATTAATTCAGGTAATTATCTAATGTTTGATTTTTAACTTATTTAAAATGAATGTGATCAAATTTGTAATTTCTTTTTACCCGACTACGGCAAAGCCAAAGGAGGGTTATGAGTTTGACAGGTGTAGTGACCTCATACATAGTCGCATCAACACGTCCGACCGCGACGGCGCGCGGCCGAACACTGAGGACCGCGGACGTGTCGTACGCCACCTGCGACGGCGCGGCGACCGCAGCGGCCGATCGGCCGATGAGAAACAACATGTCAGCGCGGGATCAAGCTAGTGACTGAGCGCGCGCGCAGGCCGGTGAGAAACTATATACGACGGCGCGCCGCCGCACCGACACACCGACCGGCAAGGCATAGTATGGAAGTTGGAACAAATACTATGCATCACGCGCGGCGAGCCCTGATTGGTCGATTCCAATTACGTTGTATGTCTCCAACACCACTATGTACAAGGCACTACAAGTTAATATAACTAGACCAAAATAAATCCAATTATTCACATCGTCATCTGAGTTTTATTCCCATACACCGACAAGTTATCCCCAACATTGGTGACCCCGACGTGATCTGGAGGCCTACATCCGACGATTGAAAACATGCCGAACGAAGATCACAAACTTACGCTCGACAGAGAAGATGTGGAAGCTATTTCCCTGAAGTCGCGTCTACCTCTGTTCTGGCGTGACAAACCCAGACTTTGGTTTGCGCAGTTCGAGACTATGATTGCCAGTCAGAAGCTAAGCGACGAGAACAAATTCGGTCTCGCTGTTTCTCAACTTGAGAAAGTAGACGTGGAGCAAGTTGGGGATATCATCATGTCACCGCCTAACGCAGGAAGGTACGACGAACTCAAGAAGAGATTGCTGTCCGTCTACGAGGAGTCGGAGAACAAACAGTTACAGAAGCTGCTCAACGACGTCGAACTGGGCGACCAACGTCCATCGCAACTACTGCGGCGGATGCGAGATCTGGCCCGGGACAAGATACCCGACCAAACGCTACGTATGTTGTGGATGAGCCACCTACCAGCAGCAACGCGGGCGGTACTGTCAGTGAGTGAAGAATCCAGATTGGACGCCCTGGCAGCGATGGCAGATAAAATGGATGAGCAAACGAAGGAAATATCATCCATTTGTTCCTGTGCTCGAAGCGCAAATACAGCAAGTCCGTCGACCTCGTCTTCCTCAGAAACGAAGATAATGAGCATGATCGAGTCGCTCACCCAAGAAATTGCCGAGCTGAAAATGGATCGAGCGCGAGGCAACTACCGTCGTTCGCAAAATTATCGGCGCGGAGCGCGATCACGCTCAAGATCATCAAAGCGAACTACGGATATATGTTTTTATCACCAAAAGTTTGGAAGGGACGCATATAAATGTCGAAGCCCGTGCAATTATAACAGGACGAAATCGACCCAGGAAAACTAGAGAAGACTTTAGCTACGACGGGAGCCGAAGTCAACGAACTTACGAATCGCCGTCTATTTATCAAGGAATTATCAACGGGACTTCACTTTCTAATCGATACTGGCGCGAACGTATCAGTATTACCAGTACGAGGAACAGAAAAACGAAAACAAAACCCAAGTAATTACTTGTACGCCGCCAACGGCTCGTCAATACCCTCTTATGGTGAAAAATCGATGGTACTGAACATTGGACTACGACGACCGTACAGATGGAGTTTTGTGGTTGCTGAAGTGAAACGACCCATAATTGGCGCTGATTTCTTACACAAACATCAGCTGACAGTGGACATTCATGGAAAAAAACTCGTAGATAAGCGAACCAGCCTGTCCGTCGTGGGTTACGTAACAACGTCATCGGACCATAGCGTAAACACAGTGAACAGCCAGCAACCATATCACGACCTACTCGCAAAATATCCTGACATCACGCGACCGTCCTTGAAGCTCTGTAACAGTGAAGTGGAACACCAGATCGAAACAACTGGGCCGCCCGTCTATTCCAAGGCAAGACCACTACCACCTCACAAGTACAAGGTGGCGAAGGAAGAATTTGAAGCAATGATGGAACAGGGAATCTGCAGGCCTTCAAACAGTCCATGGGCGAGTCCGCTTCACCTAGTTCTGAAGAAAGACGGCAAGTATCGAGCCTGCGGAGATTATCGTCGTCTTAACAGCGTGACAGTGCCAGACCGGTACCCTATACCTAGACTGCACGACTTCACCTACAATTTACTAGGAAAGAAAATCTTCTCCATAATCGACCTTCGAAAAGCATATTACCAAGTGCAAAATCGCGAAGAGGATATTATGAAAACAGCAGTCATTACTCCATTTGGCCTCTTCGAATTCACAAGAATGTGTTTTGGTCTACGCAACAGCGGTCAGACATTCCAACGTCACATCGACAATGTACTCCGAGGACTGCCTGTTTTCCCATTCGTGGATGACATTTTAGTAGCTTCGGAAAATAAAGCAGAGCATAGAAGAGACCTAGAAGATGTGTTTAAACGCCTGAATGACAATGGGCTACAACTTAACGTCGCAAAATGTACGTTTGGCCAACCAACACTCGATTTCTTAGGCTACACAATATCCACAGAAGGAATAAAGCCAACACAAGAAAAAACTAAGGCCATTACGTCATACCCATTACCGCAGACGATTCAACAACTTCGCCGTTTCTTAGGCATGATGAATTTTTATCGTGAAAACATTCCGCACGCCGCCGAACATCAAAAGGAACTCAACGCTTATTTACATGACTCAAAAAAAAACGATAAAACACAAATACAATGGAGTGAAGCCGCAAAGAATGCATTCGACAAGTGCAAAGAAGACATCAGTAACGCCACTTTATTAGCATACCCATCATCAAGCCTGCCTTTCGCCTTGATGACCGACGCGTCTGACACCAGTGTGGGAGCCGTACTTCAACAGCAAATCGCAGGAAATTGGAAACCGCTCGGGTTTTTTTCGAAGAAGCTAGACGATGCTCAAAGAAAATACTGTACATATGACAGAGAGCTGCTATCAATATATATGGCCGTTCGTCACTTCCGCCGGATCTTTGAAGGCCGTGACGTCACCATCTTCACCGACCACAAACCGCTTGTAAACGCGCTGAAGGCAAAAAGTAAGAACGAAACGCCACGTCGCATTCGCTACTTGGAATACATCGGTCAATTCGTCAACTGCATCAAGCACATAGCAGGCAAAGATAACATCGTAGCAGACGCGCTATCGAGGGTAGAATCAATCACATGTCCGTCGCCGATTGACTACAATGAATTAGCAAAAGCCCAGAGTAGTGACGCAGAACTTAAACAGTTGATAAAAAACGAACGTTACACATTCACACGCACAAAGCTACTTGGTACGTCGAAATTAATCAACTGCGAGATGTCAACAGGGGCCGCTCGCCCGTTCTTACCCGAGGCATACAGAAAACAAGCTTATCAAGCAATGCACGACTTGAACCATCCCGGCGTGAGAGCAACGAGACGACTAGTCACGACTCGATTTTTCTGGCCATCGATGAAGAAAGACGTCACAGAGTGGTCAAGAGCCTGTGACCAGTGTCAGCGTGTAAAAGTACAGCGGCACACGAAATCACCAATCGCAAGCTTCCAACACGTCGAACGACTGGCTCACGTGCATATTGATTTAACCGGCCCACTACCAATATCGAACAGCCGTCGTTACCTGCTCACAATGATTGACAGAGCAACAAAGTGGCCAGAAGCCCAAGCAATTGAAGATATAACAGCGGAGAAGGTAGCCAACGCGTTGTACGAAACCTGGATCACCAGATACGGTTGCCCGGTAACAATAACAACAGACCGCGGCCGGCAATTCGAGTCCGACCTATTCAACAAATTAATGCATCGCATGGGCATCGAACGCATACGAACTACAGCATACCATCCGCAGTCCAACGGCTTGATAGAACGCTGGCACCGCTCACTAAAAACGTCACTCGCCGCAAGACTTAATACTGTCAACTGGGCGCACGAGTTGCCAACTGTATTATTGGGCCTGCGCGCGGCTTTCAAACAAGACATAGGAGCGAGTGCTGCCGAGTTGTTGTACGGACAAACACTAAGATTGCCTGGAGAATTCTATGACGAAGCTGTAACAACGCATCACAATCCATCTTACTTCATGAGCCACCTAAGCGAAGCACTGAAGAAAGCACAAGCGCAGCGTGATAGTACAAGCAGAAATCAAGTAATATTTGTTCACGGCGATCTGTATACATGTACACACGTATACGTACGCAACGATGCAGTCCGCAAGCCGTTAACACCTACCTATAACGGCCCGTATCGAGTCATCGCCCGCAACGACAAATATTTTGAAGTACAGCTGGAGAACAGAAGCTCGAACATATCTATCGACAGACTCAAGCCTGCCTATTATTTAAGTCCGGAGCAAGAAGCAGCACATACTTACGCCCATAAAACAAGATCAGGCAGAACATCAAAACCTCCTGTACGCTTCGCTGGCGGGGGAGTAATGTAGTGACCTCATACATAGTCGCATCAACACGTCCGACCGCGACGGCGCGCGGCCGAACACTGAGGACCGCGGACGTGTCGTACGCCACCTGCGACGGCGCGGCGACCGCAGCGGCCGATCGGCCGATGAGAAACAACATGTCAGCGCGGGATCAAGCTAGTGACTGAGCGCGCGCGCAGGCCGGTGAGAAACTATATACGACGGCGCGCCGCCGCACCGACACACCGACCGGCAAGGCATAGTATGGAAGTTGGAACAAATACTATGCATCACGCGCGGCGAGCCCTGATTGGTCGATTCCAATTACGTTGTATGTCTCCAACACCACTATGTACAAGGCACTACAAGTTAATATAACTAGACCAAAATAAATCCAATTATTCACATCGTCATCTGAGTTTTATTCCCATACACCGACAAGTTATCCCCAACACAGGCTATGTATGTATGTATGTATGTATGTATGTATGTATGTATGTATGTATGTTCATCTGTACGCGCATAGCTCCTAAACTACTTATCAGAACTGAACAAATGAGGTATCGTTAGAAGCGTCTTGATCGTCCGCTGGTTATAGGCTATATGACGTGTCACCGAATCCAATGTGGCGCCCTCTGGCGGGCAACAAAACCAAGATTTAAAAAAAAAATGAAGTCAAGCATACCGTGTTTGGTATCATTTTAAAGGGGTTCACTAGTACCATTCAAATATATAATATTTAGTTGTGTTTTGTCACAAATTATTTAAAAAAAGAAAAGATTACCAAATAAATTAAGATACGCATACCGTGTTTAGTATCATTAGAAAGGGGTTCACTAGTACCTTTTAAATATATAATGCTTAGCTGTGACTCCAAAATGGTTTAAATAAAAAAAAATAGTTTAAAAACTAAAACCCGACTACAACAAAAAGTGATCTAAAAAGTACGAAACAAGAAAATATTTCACACAGAAATCAAGACATAGGTACAAAATAGTCAAGGTAAGCCGTGGTTGCATGCCATTATAATTCATGTTCATCGCACTCATATGGGATACAGGCATGCAACCATGGCTTACCTTGACTATTTTGTACCTATGTCTTGATTTCTGTGTGAAATATTTTCTTGTTTCGTACTTTTTAGATCACTTTTTGTTGTAGTCGGGTTTTAGTTTTTAAACTATTTTTTTTTTTAATTTTAACGTATAGCAATGTACTATTTTAATAAAATCCGTAATCTATAACTTTTTTTTTTTTTTTTTTACTTTCTATTGATGTATTTCGCATGTGTAATTTTTTGAGATTTTGTGTGGAATTAAATAAAGCTTTATTATTATTATTATTATATGTTGAGGTCAGCTTCCAGTCTAACCGGATGCAGCTAAATACCATTGTTTTACATGAAGCGACTGCCTATTTAACCTCTACAACCCAACTTTCCGAGGCACGGGGACATCACACCATTGACACCACCAATTTTTAAACTTCGTACTGCTACTGAGATATTTGTTATGGAAAAATCAAATAACCTGGAAATCCCACCCGGAACCCTTAGCATCTTAACATCTTCAGGATGATGTTGGAACTGCCTCGCTTCTGTAGTGCATCGGGGATGTAAAGTTTGCATTGTATTGCACTGATGACTTTCATGCCGTCATTCGCAAGAAAACGGTTTCCCTGATCAGCAGAATGCGTGGCAGTTGCAACGGAATTCTGAAAACTGTACCTGATAGGATCTCTTCTCCACTATAGAGATCCATCATTAAACGAGTAATTTAGTGTTATATAACTATACTTTAATTTTTAAAAATTAGCCTGTATGGATTTTACTATCTGAAATAAATCAATTTTATTTGTTTGTTTATTTATTTAGCTCAGCAGTCGCATAGGCTATCTACGTATATCTACGAGGAAGTCACCAAAACAACTAAACTATAAGCAAACTATTACTTCCAACCATAACATTCCACTCAGAAGTTAATTCAAGACCATTAACCTTGAACCGATAAACTAAATTAACCATAATTTTACTGTATTTACCCATTATGGCCTAATTTATGAAGAACCTCCGTAAACAATGTAGTAAAACTGATTTTGTTTAACCTAACCTTTATTAGGTATAGCGTTGTTTGTTTGTTGTTCGTATAAAGGTTAGGCCACATTAGGTTGTAACAGAAGCTCTTTTGTGTCACCCATTGACAGAACATGACGATGGATGTTTTGATACAGAGGGCGTTTTGATACGTGAGGTAGCACGAGCTAAATTAAAAGTATTTGAATCTAGTCAATTTTGGAATAGTAAATACGACTATGCTCTTGCATTTTGTAGACAAGCTCAAGCTAAGGATTTAGTTTTCAAACAAAATCAAATAATATTTGGTGTGAAAGGAGTATTTTAAATTTATTTATTTATTTTTCACAACACAACCAGTACAAGTTGCGTGGCTTTAATCGGTAGCATAGCCTCAAACAATATTTTAGAAAATAATAACATATCTCTTGTAAGGTAATTTTTGTGAACTCATGCAGGGAACAGGAAAATAAGTGTAGCATTTCCACGTTCTCGTTAAGAATATGCAACGTACGCGTCATTGATGCTGTACCCAGCAAATTGGTGCGACCGCAAGTCACCGCGGGTATCCACGGTCTCCACCGCCCCACACGTCCAGTATATCCTTTAGTAATTAACCTTTTCCATTAGCACTATATTTAAAATATCGACCTAATTTGCATTACATATATGCCAAGCCCTCCTGCTAGGTGCACGAGGGTTCGGAATAAACACAACGCAAATTCGAATTCCTTAAATCGATTCTTAAAACTACGAACGTAACGTAATTTCATTGAGAAAAGGCAAAAGCTCCGACATTTATGTAAGTACAGTCAACAGCTAAAGTAGATGATAAAAATCAGAAATTCAATATTAATTTTCTAACACTAATTTATATAATTTATTACTAGTTTATTTATTAAAAGTATGTGGTTGTTACACACATACTTTTGAATCACTTCAACGCCACACAGTTCTGACGCGATTTCTGTTCATTAGTATTGAATTTCTGATTTTGATCATCTACTTTTGCTGTTGACTGTACTAGGTATAACTTTAAAGGTGAGTGAATGCAAAACCGAATAAAATATTACAAGTCATTGAACATTGAGCGTTACATGGATATACTCTAGTGTGGCCTCACCTTGTGTTCAAGTTAAATTAATTACTACCTACTTAGACCACGAGTTATATAGTTGTTTAGCGTTTCTCCTCTGTCAAGGTCAGAATTTATTAAGGCAAATTGTTTTGTTGCGTGACCTTGACTTATGAAGTTGGGGACTGAAAGTTGTCAGAGAAATTGTAAGGAAAATTTGGTAGAACTTTTCAACTTTATTTTGTCTTTATTAAGATTTACTGGAGAGTAAGACGTACTGAAGATAAAAAAAAATCCCGTAGCTTCTGACAATTGTACTTTGATGGATTCCAACATAGAAATAAAACTACCAACTCGATGTTAAGTAAGTATATACGATGGAAATGACATCGTAAAACATACACATTTTTCGTCGGTTATAAAAAAAAACATCTCAGTAAATATTAAAATACCTAACTAAAAAAACAATTAAAAATGCAGTAAATAAATAGTTGGATAGATATACATAGCAAGGCAACTCATACAAGGAAGCAATGCAGTGTATTGTATGCGCGTGCACACACACAAGAGAGTCGATAGCGGTGGCGTAGAGGGGGCGCAACGGCATGCGAGTGCGTCATGCCGTTTACCGTGACGGCAAACTGGTCAATTTTACTGCCAAAGGGCAAGTACATAAAAAATCTGCTGTTTAATAAAGTGTAACATCTACACGGTCAAGATGTATGGAACTGCTGATCTTCCCCGTGGTAAAATTTGACCTAATGTTTTAATGAATGTAAAAGCATTTTTATGTACGGAGCCAGTACTAGCTACCTCAATCTGTCAAATGTCTTTGATAGCTTTTTTAACTTTATTACAAAAGACGGTTCATGTTCAATCCGTAAAATTTGACAGTTTGGGATAGCCTGATGTGCTGCCGTCTGTACCTACATTCTGAGCAAATAATGACTTATTCTATTCTGATTCACTAAAATAATTTCATTTATATCAAGGGCTTCACCAATCACCGCAAGTGACAACGTATTAAATCCGAAGCAATCCCAATTCTAATATAAGTGTTTACGGAAGTGAATGGAGATTGGCTGAGTTTGTAGGGAAGGCGGCAACTGCAGAGCGTGCTAATAATCTCAGTTTGACCCAGTTCTAATAAAGTCAGTTTAAATGTTCGATGTTTATGTCTTTTTTGTGTTACGTCAATTTCGATTGATTAATGGTGAAGGAAATCGGAGAAGTTCGGTGAGTAACGACTTTGCTTCACGTCTTGGAAGTTTTAAAGCGGATTTTTATTTCAGAATAGGTAATTGCATTAAAAACGGCATAACTTATTTTTGGTAAATTACTATTTTAAAAAAGCTAATCACTACTATCTATCACTCATCATCATCTGCCTATCTAACCCCGTAATAGATGGGTATTTCGGGGTCGGCTTTCAGGTTAACCGGATGCATCTGAATATCATAGTTCCCTTGGAACAGATACTTCACTCCATAGAAAAAGATAGATACCTAACGCTGTATCTGCCTACAACAATATTACAGCTGCTCGTGCGCGCTAAAACGTACCTTACGCACACGCTCGAGAGTATCTACTACGTCGTCTGCCGTGGTGTCGGGCGATCACTTGCATCAAATTACACAACGCTAGGGCTGTCTATGATTATGAAATAATTACACAAAAGGTTGTGAGTATGTTTTGAAAAATAATAAGTAAAATGTCTAATCAAATCAATACCTACTTATAATTACGTACTATTATAAAACTTTCTTGTTATAAAAGGACCAAAGTAAAGTAGTAAAAATAATCTATCTATTCCGATCTCTATTATAAAAAAATAAATAGAATCAACAGAGAAAAAACAAATACAAAATATTTACTTTTTCTCCTCCTTAGTAATTTAAAAAAGGATAATCTTTTGTTGGTTGCTTTATTTTGACAGCCGTCTACATATGCACGATTAGCCATTATTAAAGCTGCGGTCGCAGTATCGTAAGGAACTATTAGTTAAACTGTATCGGAAAAAGTTCTAGTATACTAGTATAAAGTTCTAGATATACGTACACTTGAGCGAGCCAAAGTCAAAGTCAAAGCATTTATTTCAATTAAACCATTTGCAGGCACTTTTGAATAGTCAAAATAAAATTGAAGCTAGTTGCTCGTTCCAAAACGTAGGGTAGGTCTCTATGGAGAAGAACGAGCAAGAAACTCCACGGACACTCTTTTCAATCAAGCTTTTACAAAATCCAGGCTACATTATTCTTGTTGCTTCTATATGTGAAAACAATGTAAGTGAAGAGAAATCCAAAACATTCTAATTAAAAATAAATTAATATAAAAGCCATGGCAGTTAAGAGATGACCAATCTCAACTGACAGCGCCCGTTCACGAACATGACGCGCGGATCAGCACCACTTAGCTCAACCATTTTGAAGGGAACCGAATGATCCAACCCGCACGCCACCATCAGTGAGACATTTGAGCGAGCATGACAATGCTCTCAACTGCCATGCTCATTTATGTCAAACACATTGAATAAATAAATGGATCCATAGTTCTTACATTTACATATTAATTGAAATAATGCTATTAATTTATACAAAGCTAAAATTTCCAATGTATGTAAGTATGTCATTCGACAGATAAAATATAATAAGTAAATATAATAAAAACGGTACACGTTATTCATGTCAATAATAAGGGGTGAGCAACATAATTTTCTTGCAATTAAGAAATTCCCTAAAGAGGCTGTGGAGCAGGACCAGCATTATGCCAAGCATTTTTATCATTGATATAATCTTCCAACTTATAATATGCTTGCCTACATAGTGTGCGTTTAATGCATGTTTTAAATTGCCTTTCATTTAATTGCAAAATATCGAGCGGTATTTTATTATAACATTTTACACAATACCCCATAAAATAAGTATGTACTTTTGACAATCTGAAACTTGGTTGATATAATTTGTTCCTATTTCTAGTATTAAAGTTATGTCTGTCACTTATTTTACTAAACAGATGAAGATTTTTACGAACATGCATGATGTTTTCGTATATATATTGACAAGGTACCGTCATGATATTAATTTGTTTAAACAATTCTCTTAGAGACTCGCGTCTGCTGAGATTATAGATGGCTCTGACAGCCCTCTTTTGCAGAATAAAGATAGAATCTATATCTGCAGCCCGTCCCCAAAGCAAAATACCGTAAGACATGATACTATGAAAGTAACTAAAATAGACTAGTCTAGCGGTATCCACGTCTGTCAATTGCCTGATTTTTCTGACAGCGTAAGCGGCCGGACTTAGCCGCCCTGCAAGAGATGTTAAGTGAGGACCCCACTGCAGCTTTGAGTCAAGCGTAATCCCTAGGAAAACTGTCTTTTCGACGAATTCAAGTACGTCCTTATTTAATAAAACGTTACATTCACTACTTTTAACATTCGGTAAAGCGAATCTTATGCACTTGGTTTTCTTCTCATTTAACACTAAGTTATTTGCAGTAAACCAATTATGAACTTTAATCATGGCGACATTTACGTCGTTATAGTGCTGTGCCCGTCTATTTACTTTAAAAATCAATGAAGTATCATCAGCAAATAACACCATTTGAGGTTGATTTCTCAGTAAATGCGGTAAATCATTAATATAAACTAGAAATAGGAACGGACCCAATATTGAGCCCTGTGGTACACCCATTTTTACTTTCAAGCCCGATGAATTTACACCGTTTATTTGAACTTGCTGCAGCCTATGAGCGCGTGGCAACCCGACTGGATTTTGGATGTCCGAACGAAGGCGAGCCGTAGGTACTATCGCGGACAGTCCCGCCTGCTTAGTTAAAAAAAAATTCCCTTGGCGCCTGCGAAGTCAACGGGGCGGGTTAGAGAGCGCTTCCATCTTTTGAGTGTAAGCAAAAATGAACTTAGTGGTGGTCAGGCGGGTGTGACCACGATAGTACATAAGCGCGTGACCTTAAACTAATAATGAAGGCCTGCTATTACTACATACTCGTATTATAAATTAAAGTTGAGTTTGTGTTACTTCGGCCTAATATCCGAATTTTGTTTCGAATTCTTTCACTAGGAACTACTTCATCAGTTTACATATTGTATAGCGCATGTTATATTGTTAAAGGTGCAATGGGGTTGACGTATCTTTGTGGATAAAAACACCCACAATTTTTTTAAATTAATAAAGGAAAGAAAAATACTCATGCATCATCACCTGCCTCTCTTCCCAACTATGTTGGGGTCGGCTTCCAGTCTAAGCTGAATACCAGTGTATTACCTACATGTAACGACTGCCCTATCTGATCTCCACAACACAGTTACCTATCAGTAACACACACTATCACTACCGCTGTAGCGCTTCATTGTCACTGTCACTAAATACTAGCTACTCGTTTATTTATATAGAAAACTTTTTTCAAAAAAGTTTTTATTTTCCACTTTTTAGTGCCGCCTTATCACCCAAATCCATTAAAGAACGGCAACACAGTTAAAACCGAGATTGAAAGTCCTCCAAAGATGGAAAAATGGAAGAAACGAAAATATCTTCTCGGTTTTTGTTGTTTTTTTCAAAAAGCGCTAAATAAATTTCTGTTTGTTGTATACTAAAACCTTCTCCAGAATGCAACAAACATTTTTCTGAAAACCGCATCAAATTCGGTTCAGCCAAACGGGAGATAATCGCGGACAAACATACATACATACAAACATACATACGTACATACATACAAACATACGGGTCGAACTGAGAACCTCCTTTTTTTTTTAAATCGGTTAAAAAGTTGAGTTTGTGTTACTTCGGGCTAATATCCGGAACTACTAGTCAGATTCCTTAAATTCTTTCACTAATAAGGAACTACTCTATACCTGAGTGCTATAGACTATAAATTAGGGATCCGTAAAAATTACGTGGTCGAAATCCCGGGTAAAAGCTAGTCAAGTTTAAAAGTAAGTAACCGTTGTGTAATAAATAATATGTCTAGGAATTTTGTAATTTAGGACTGATAAAACCACTAGATTTGTATTTAATAAGGCCCAAATTGCCTTTGTTAATGGCATTACTCGTACTCCAATGAGGGTAGATAGCAATTTTCATAATACCTACTTAATATTCCGCTCGTAACTCATATTTTCTCGTTTATATGACACATTATGGACGTAGAATGACTAATAACAGTCATAATATTACACCCATATTGAATTACGTTAGAAGAAAAATCCTTCGTTCTTGTAAGGTTAATAGAAGTGTCCCACGGTGGGCGCCATTAACGTTCATTGAATGTTCAGTGATTTTTTCTTAAGTTATCTTATTAGGATTAAAGTAAACAAACACATACTATGACGAATTAAGATTTAAATTTTATAAAATATGTCTCAATATAGTTACTAATTTGTAGGTAATGTTGTGTAGGTAAGCTATGAACCAGCATAGGTACGCAAGAATGGAGCCCTGACACAGTTATATGGTGGGACGCCTTGAATGGTTTCCCTAGGAATTGGCGAGATGAGGCACAACATCAAGAAAAATGGAAGGAACTCACACTTAAAAAAAAAAATAGTTCAGAGCAATTTTTCATGTTATCCATACCATAATCTGTATTTATTACACTGACTTACACGTTTATAGTGATTGATACGAAATATCCCGATTTTCTTACTACATTTGATTTCCAATATTATGACATGTTAGAAAAACACACCGTTTCTATAGGATTGATCCTGTACACTTTTAAAATTAATGGCCTGCATGGTGGCCTGCGCTTAGAATAGCTGGGAAGGTCTTACCTCCTGCGCTGCGTGTCGTAAGATGATACCCATTATCATAATATAAGGTAGATAGCATTATAATTAGTGACAGTAGACTTGTAAATAAACTAGCACTCTACTAGAATCTGTAGCCCAATGAAAACAGATTTTCTCTCATTTGAGTAAAAATTTAGAGTAGAAGATTTTCTGGCATGTCAGTAAAGAAATGATGAAGAAATTCGTCAACATTTAACCGTCCTTTATTTCTGGCCAAATCTGTAATTTTTTTTTATTATGGTACCTTTCTAACAGTGGGACAATACAGAATATAAAATGAATAATAATAAAATTGCTATTTACCAACATCTTAATACATAAAAGATTTTCATTTAAATCTTCAAATAGAGAAATAGAGTTTGAGCCTTATGAAAGTCTTTTGAAAGGCTGGTATGATTGTAGTGGTCGTTCAAATAGCCAATAGTTGAGATTGCCTTGCACCGACTGTGGCCTGAGCTGTTTTACTAACGAGCTCTCGAAAGCTTGCAATGAATTTAAAATAGAATTTGATTTTTGTATTTTTACAGAAAATCTCTGTGCGGCCAGTGACATCCAGTCCATTTTAACTATCGCTTACTGTATTATTTTAATTACCCATCATTTATTACAATATTTTGAAAAAGGAATAATGTTTTATATTTTTTATCTATTACTAGTATTTTGGTGTCTATCTATTTACAATCGAATACCAAAGAGGTTATTTAATCTATTTCTTTAGTTCCGTGTTGAATTTAATAATGTGCTCAATAATTAGGATTTCAAATAATCTGATATGTTAAACGACTTTTATCGCTAATCTAAAAATAATATAAGCACTTTAATTTCCTTTACTCCTATATTGTGGTTAAATTACACTCTAGTAGGTTCATATGAACTGAGATCCCAAAATCGCTAGACCATTATAATTTTAGAATAGCTGAAAATAGTCGTATGATACGCAAACCCAAATTAAATTTCATTAATTTTAAGCTGTGGTTTTTATGACGTGAATATGTAACTCTTTGCATCTAGTTAAATATCTAATATTGAATTAAGGGCGCGTTACATTCGATTTAGCGCAACTTAGCGCGCGTAGCAGTATTGACACACACTAGTACAATACAATGGTCTGTTTATGTGCATCAGAAACCAAAATACGCCCGAAATAAGCACGAATCGTTGAAATTAATCGGCAAACGACAGCGCGCGATGTTTTACAGTGCTTTTTAAATTAATTGTCTAAAATAAATGAGTTCGTATAACGAACTGAAAAATATTTTGTATATTAGGCATAACCTTTTTTTCATAAAATAAATATATCAGTTATGTTTTTATTCAAATACTAGTTAAAAAATTTTTTCAACATTAACTGATTTTGTGCCTTTTCAACATTGTTTTTTAATACATAATAGTAATATTTTCGTAATTTTGGCTCTGTAGTAGACTTTTAAGTCTGTTGGAAAAACGTATAAAACATAATATTTTGGCATACTGTAATGGTTGTATTAGTCCTGAAAGCTAACTCTGACGTCTATTTTCGTAAAACGCTATGAAAGGATTGTCTTCGCTTTATAAAACCATAATTAAAAATTATACTTTTACTCTGAAGTTCCCTAAATCAAGACTTAATCTTTCTAAAACTGTAATTGTATTTAAATAATCTGCTCACATCATTACGATATTGCTCTGGGCAAAACACGAAAATATGAAATTTTCGTCACGTGTTCAAAATCAGATCAAATTCTACGACGTTTCAACAATTTCCTTAGTATTTCTCAGCCGTTCAGTTAAGCAAATGGAATGTTTCAGGCTTCCTGTCGTAGCGCCCCGGTATCACGATTCCCACTAGAGCGTTCCCGATGCATGTAGTCAGGTATATGTCTATCTATGCTGAATATTCATATCCGCATATACATAGGTCTTAGGTAAGAGAACGAAGTAGGGTAAGACCATTCTTTTGTCGAATAAATTGCCTTGCATTTATCTATGTAAATAAAATAATGTGAAATTTATCTAGTAGCTAAATAAATGAATACTGAGATTCTGTTCTCTGTGGTCGGGAATTGGTCATTGAAAAAGTTTGACTTGTAGCACAATATTTTTAATGGGGACAGTAAAATATATAGAAAATTAGAATTTGGTAATTATTTTTATTGTACCTATATTTTCTCTTAGGAAAATATTAATATTGTTAAGCTGAAGAGATTGTTTGCTTGTTGGAATGCATTAATCGCCGGAAATACTAGTCAAAATTTAAAAAGTCTTTCGTTTATAAAAAGCTATGTTCATTTACGTCTAAGTATATTTTTAATAAAAAAAAATTGGGATCAGATAAAAATCGCCGATAAAAGCTATATTACTCACAAAATTAAAAATTTAAAAAGTCGCCGATAAAAGCTATATTACTCACAAAATTATTGTAGTAAATCAATCTAAAAATAAAAATCTTATAGGCTATATCAGGGGTTCCCAAACTGTGCGTCGCATCTCCCTGGGGCGTCGCGACGCTATACTGAGGCGTCGCGCGATAGTACCACGCAGGTCAACGGCACGCAACTTCCTTCTCATTGATTGTAGTGTAATCATTGCAATGATTTTATAATAACTGTGTTATCTTTTAAAATAAATAGTAATTAATATTTGAAAAATAAAGTAACCTTAATGTCTGTTAGGGTGTTACTACACCAATCGATCGATGCCATCGGTCGACGTCGATGAACGTTGATCGATTGGTGTGGTAGCTTTGGCTCATCGACGGATACCGTTCGACTAACTAATCGATCGATTGATCGATTAACTCCGGCTATAATCCATCACTAATTATAATCAAGCAGCTCGATCGACGTCGATCGACAATCGATCGATTGGTCTGGTAGAAACTATCGATCAACGTCGACTAATCCATTCTACCATCGATTCATGCCGTCGATCGACGATCGATCGATTGGCCTGGTAACACCCTTAGAACTACATACGACGATTTTTTTTAGGAGGGCGTCGTATCAAAGTTACAATCCTTGCAGGGAGTCGTAGTGTATAAAAGATTGAGAACCGCTGGGCTATATTATAAAAACTGTTGTTTGCTTTGGTATCGTGTCAACACACAACAAAATTACGACCTCGACATTCGCACAGTAATAAAAGTTAGGCCGTAAAATATTTTTTCCTTTTCGTAAAACAACCCTGAAATGAGGTTAGAGTGTGTATTTTTATGAAAATATAGCAATGACATTGACATGAGTTGTAGGGTTTATGGCCATAATAATGTTTATGTAGTCTGATCAAAGGAAATTAACATTGTTTGTTATGAAGGTTATAAATATGTTTCATAATATATTTAGGGGCATTGAGTTTAGTTACCTACTGGGCCCAAGTAGTCTAACAAGGAAAAGGTCAAGGAAAGGAAAACCATCGATTCGAAAAGAAGAAGAAGTTTAGTTTTGCTTAAACGAACTAACCCACACTAACGAGTTTCTTATTATTTCAATCTAACAAAAAAGCATACACGGGCAGTTTGTGGGTCAACTGTACGCGGAGAGCTCTAGATGCTCTGCGTATGCAATGTAATAATGGCTTCAGGGTGCTGTTGAGGTTGCCTCGGTCCTGCAGCGCGTCTAGTGTGTTTGCTGTTGCACGAAATGACGACTTTTGGAAAAAGACCGCATCCATAAGCAGAATGAGGGCGAGCAGTAACGGCATTTTGTAAACCATAGCCGAGCAACATGATGCACTTATATTAAAACACGCTGTCCAGTTGCGCGTGCGGCAGGGGTGAATGTAAATTTTGTCTAATTACTATTAAATACTAACCCTTATAACCAGTGGACTATTGTTGTATAGTTAAATAAATAAATAATAATTATTATTAAAAGCCGTACAGAACGATCGATCAAAGGTTAAACTACGCTTTTTTTTTTTTTTATAATTTGATAGGCATACGCTTGCCGCGGTCAGCCTGTGAATGGGTGACCATCCATTTCATACCGAGTTCCCTCCGTGCCTCGGAGAGCATGTAAAGTCGTTTGTCCTGGCTGTCATTCGTATATCTTTGGCTGTCCTTACGGGTAGTCAGAAGCCTGAAAGTCGGACAACCAGTCTTACCAAGGTGTATCGTGTTACCCAGTAACTGGGTTGTGGAGGTCAGATAGGCAGTCGCTCCATGTAAAACACTGGTATTCAGGCATCTTGTTACACTGGAAGCCGACCCCAATTTACATGGGAAAAAGCTAGGCAGATGATGATTATTGCAGGTTTAATGTTCTAAGTATGTAACAGTTTGTAAATATTTGTAAGCCAATTAATTCCAATTTATCCTTCATGCTTTTGCGGGCTTAAGACCATCAGATTTTTTTGTAGGTAATGAATGTTAAAAAAAAATCGATAGCTTCTTTAGATATTTTATGTAGGATACATTGAATGGGGCACATTTGTAAGCTGATTAAAATTTCAGTGTATTAAATTAACATTAACATAAAGAACTCCATATTTCACGATGAAATATGAGTTCCAAGACGCATGTAAATTAACTTCTATAGGAGAGTATGAAACACGAAGTAGGCGCAGAAAGTGTGATAAATCACGCTTATCTCTTGTTTAAACTGTTCCCTTTTTATTTAACAAAGGTCAACAAACCCCGGCTGTCGTAACTTGTTATAATTAATTAAATTTATCGTTTCGGATGCTGTTTATAACAGCGCTGAAAACTTTTGGTTGGTTTGCGAACCATTTTGTTTTAGACACCATTTTGTTCATTATGAACAGTGGTGCCTAGGTACTGAACATGATTAAGTCATCCTGCCCCTCTAGCCAAGCTACAAACGTTTCGTATCGTTTCTCTTTCTACAATAAATAACGTGTCGTCGTAATCCATTTTTGATTTTCGATCACGTGACTTATCGTTGAGATGACGTCATTCCCATTCATTTGATTAGTTTTCTATTAGCGTTAACGATTGTAGATTGTCAATTTGGGTAATATGGCTAGGGCCCCTGGAAGATTTTGATTTTGAGTGTGACAATGAATCTAAAATCTTCCAGGATGATTAAACAACTCAACTCAACAACAACAGCTTCACCCACCACCACTACTCCGCCACCACTCTACCAGCACTCCACTCCACTTCTCCTTCTTCTTCTTCTCAACTTGTTTTTTTTTGGTGGTTACTATCCACCAAAAAAAGAAACAAGTGGACATACTAGGAATTTCTCTGGCATCGCGGGTGCGTGTACAAACATATAAACTAAGCAGACCCGGAAAAAGTACCTGTAGGCCAATACAAATATTGGTTTCGTGCAGGAATCGAACACACGGCAAGCAGACAGGCACCCATTAGTACAATGGTGAAGAATTTGTTTATTTATCTAATCTTCGAAACTACTGGTACGGTTCTAAAAAATCTTTTGGTAATAGTAAGCTCCGTTTGACCAGCGTGCTATAGCACGCTGATACAAACAATAACAATCCTTACTAATATTATAAATGCGAAAGTAACTCTGTCTGTTACGCTTTCACGATGAAACCGCTGAACCAATTTTGATGAAATTTGGTATGAAGATAACTTGAACCCCGGGGAAGGACATAGGCTACTTTTTAATCCGCGATTTTGTCTGCATCCACGATAACCGACATTCACACGCGGACAAAGTCGCGGGTAAAACCTAGTATTCTATTATTTAAAAAAAATTGGAATAAGTAAATTCACGCAGGCGAAGTTGCAGGAAAAAGCTTAGTAACAGTAGTAATAACAAGCTCAAGTTTGCTTTACTTACTAAAAAGAAAAGTTAGCTTTAAAGTTCTCGATGAATAAAGTTGTTACAGCTAAGTGCACTCATTCACTTCTACGAAAGACTGCACGGAAAACTTTTAATTAAGTTCGTTGCGTAGTTTTTAAATATAACTTACTTAATTAATTTTAATATTTTTTAAGTTCGCATTTTATGTAAATTTTTCTCTCATTGTGTTCTATAATCTCAATTGAGACAAATCAAATACACAGGAGATTTTATAGTGCACAAAAGTGTGTCCAAATACATGTGTATTCCAACTTACCTTACTGAGGAAAGGACCAGGGAGGTCAGCGTGATTTCCGACGCACAGGGTTTGTCGCACCGCCAACCTTGGGCTGAGGCTGAGATATTTTTAATGGAAAAATATAATAATTTATCCAACCGGGGGATCGAATACAGAACCCTACGCTTTGCAGTCGCGTTTGCGACCACGAGACCAACGTGGCAGTTACTTAATCAGTCTTTTTTATACCTCTAACTGCCACACTCAGAGATGTCACGTAATAATAATGAATCATTAACTTTAATTGATCAATATTATTTGGAACGCTGCGAGTCAAAAATATGGTTGTTGACATGTGCCAAGTTATGTTGGTAAATTAAAGTCTATGATTAATTATTATTAAGTGGCAAACAGGCATACGGCCCACCTGATGTTAAGTGGTTACCGGAGCCTATGGACGTTAGCAACATCACCCCCTGCAAAAACCTTTTGACATAGAGCTGCACGAAAAGTTTAACGGTGACGACGAGACTTTAAATTCATACCGTCCTTTATATTTTGTTACAAAAAGAAAGTGACAGCATCATTTTAAAGTCTCCTAATGTTCATCATCATCAGCAGCTGGAAGACGTCCACTGCTGAACAAAGGCTTTCCCCATAGAACGCCACAACGAGCGGAAACCGGCAGGTTTTCGCTTGGTTACCCGCGACCTTAACGATGTCGTCGATCCATCTGGTGGGAGGCCTACCAACGCTGCGTCTTCCGGTTCGTGGTCGATACTCGAGAACCTTTCTTCCCTATCGGTTATCGGTTCTTCGAGCGATGTGGCCTGCCCATTGCCACTTTAACTTAGACTTAGACACTAGAGCTCCTAATGTTGGTTTTGTGAAATTCACCAAACTGTAACAACACAATATTTAAAGAGTAAAATATATGAAGTGATTGTGTACACTGCAAAGTAAATAAAAACGACGTAGTCAACTGTTATCTGTGAATCCTATAAAATAAAAAAGCTCTACCTCTATGTTAGACTATTTCAATAATAGCTCGAAACAAAAGCAATTTGTCGAGTGTAACGATGTAACCATGATTGTATTGTCGGGTTGGCTTTCAGTGATTTTAATTTATTCGAACTTTTAATTTGTGTGTCGAATGAACTCGTTTATCATACAGTTATTGAAACCTATCTGCCTAGACTTTTCTCAACCTCGTTTGGAGAATGCATCAGATTAATTATCGTCTCTTAACTAGATAAAAAATACGGGTCTGTTATTGTCCTGTTGTAGGAGAAAGGCCTTTTGCTCATGCAAGGAGGAGCATTCATCACCACCATATTGCGGATAAGGCGGATTGGCGATTTCAAACTTACATTTTTTAGGTCCAAGTTTCCTTCACCGCTGTCAGATAAACTTAGAAAATGAGTCCGGAATTGAAATAGTCACATTGATACTTACCCATGCGAACCTTGTGTATGAGTGGCGGGTGTCTTAGAATAGAATATAATTTTTCTTTATTCGAGTAACCAAGACACAACAAGATTGTTAGTAAAACTTACGACTATGTTAGTAAGAACAGGCACTAAACAAAAACAAAGTCCACAAAACAAGAATTAACAACAATGGTCACTGCTACGACGTCCCATGAGAGACGGCAAAGCAATGACCCACGTACATACAGTCCAGGCGCCTGGCTGCCCGACACCTTGCGCACCAGGAAGCGCACCTTTTACGCATTGTTGCGTAAAAGCAATCCACATGCGCATCTGCGAACATCCCTGATGCACTACAGTAACGTGGCAGCCCCACCAGCACCCTAAACGCATTGTTATACTGAACGCGGAGAGCGTTGTATGATCTCTGGGTATATCTAGCCCACAGACTGCACGAGTAAAAAGCGGTACAGTAGGCTCGAAAGAGCGTGATTTTAACAGAAAGTGAGTATCGTGCAAACCTGCGAGCAAGCTGCAGCCAGCTTAGCCATCACGAGATTAAATTGCCATTTTAAATTGGCAATGATTGCTTACTGTAGTCTGATTAAATAATCAGTTTCTATTATTCACCCATCATATGATTCAATTTTAATATTATTTAAATTTCATCATTTCTATATTTTCTTTCAATAGCATTACAGTCATTCCCAAATGTTTATGTCTGTGTTTTCCAACGTAATTTTACAAATCTATGGTATCTCCCAAACAATCTGGCGCTGTTCCGGCCATAATAACTATTTTGATCCCATTGGGATAGGCTATGGCCATTTTCCTTATCCAAACTTGTTTTACACCCCATAAAACAGACTGCAAATTGCATTCACAGATAACATCTGTAATGGGTTAGCCTGAAAACAAAGTATGGTCTTTGTGGCAATCGAATGATTCGGAGAAACATATTTGTATATTTGTTAAGAGCTTTTTTTGAAAGATGAAATGCATATGACCAAAAGAGTTATGAACATCAATATGGATGGATGGAGAGGGAGAGGAAGGCTAAATAAAAGATAGATGTATTGTGTGAAGAATGATACGAATGAAACCCTTTCATCCATTTCATGCTGATGTAGCGATATCTGTCGCACATTCTACGTACTACTAACCAATGTTTCCTAGATCGCGCAAGCAGAGACCTCCGCGACATTAATACATACAAAATTCCGACTACCGTCGACCGTCGGGCAGGAGTGCGAGGAAGTGAGAGGATGAAGAAGTTTACAGTTTGTTCTTCATACCTCTAAACTGCAGCTGACTAGGGAGTCAGTGGCAGCGTGACGGTTGACAGAAAGAATTGTAAGAAGAAAACAAGTTGCGCAGACCCCAAAAAACACGGGATAGGATAGGATAGGAGGAAGATGATGACGTAGGTAGATACTGTTGACCACAAAAACCGGACAAAGAAATAACATTGCCTTGATTTATCCGAAACAAAATTAGCATTTGCCAAGATTTGTCAAAAGTACCTACTTATGTACTTAGTACTTGCTGCAATAATGTAGATGACATTACTGCGGAAACATAATCTATACAAAATATAATCCAGACTTAATATGACACGGAATACGGCACGCTCGCGCTGGTGGCTGTTGCGGACCGGAACGGTTTAATTAAACCGTAGTGTACAGTGGGAGGACGAAAAACGAGCAATGTTTAAACATGTTTATTAATTTGAGGGTATTTTGTAAGAATAAACTTTGAATTAAATGAATTTGTAGAAATGGAAATGTTTTATTCGTTGTTCCTTATTGCGTAGTAAAAAACTTTTTTTTTATTTATTAGTTACTGGACCTATAGGTAGTAATTTGGTATAGTCACAATAATACAGAATGTTAATAGACACGTCCTATAGCCGTTAACATGACAGTGACGTATGAAATGACATTGAGCAAAAAATATTGCTGTAAAACGATTTATATTTTTGGTGTGATAAATCACTGTTTAGGATAGCACAGTTTAGCGTATGCATGCATATATGATGTCGCAGGGAAACGGACAATTAGGGATTTTATTAAATCCCTAAGGGATTTGGTCAACTCACGGCAGATGATATAGGTAATAACATCTCGGTTGGATCATTTCCATGAAGAAAATTAGTAATTTGATCAAAATATGAAAGAACTATAAAGGTCGTGAACTTGTTTATTTCATTATTTCACTGAAACAGTTTAGAGATTTGATCAAATCACTAACTTTCTTCAGGAAAATGACCCAACAGAGTTGATATTGTGTAATCTACCGTGATTTGACCAAATCCCTTAGGGACTTGAAGAAATTCCTAATCGTATAATTTCCCTGCGATGCATACAACAGGACTGGGTTCCATAAAAATAAGATGGAAATATCTTCGTAACTAAAAGGAGAACCCTTTGGAGGAAATCTCCATCGTTGGGGTGACGGAGGGGCATGCCGGACTCTTACCGGCTAAAACGAACGCGGTAAGAGTCCGGCAAAGTTTCGACTTTTTACGTATCTGCTCATCATTTCAACCTCTACACGTCAACGCTGGGCATAGGTCTCCCCCAAGGGGGGGTCAGTCATAACCAGTCAGCCCTGCTTGGCTAATGCTTGTTGGCGATCGCAATAGGTGTTATGGTACTCAGAAGGACGTCGCTGTCCATCCTCTGGTCAATATACCTCTGTCGCCTTTTACTACACCCATGGGTAGAAATGAAGTGGTGATGTAACACGACATCGTCACGGCACGTGTCTTTTAATACCGCCTTAAAAACACTACTTGTACTTTATGCGACTGATCCAATTTAATGTTCCTGTATAATAAAGGTTTCTATGTAGAGCGCTCGGTTGCAGCGAAAATATTAAATTATATCGTTTCGCCTCGTCGCCGTCGCTGGCAGTTTAGACGTAGGCACCGTCTACCTAACGTGGT
Source organism: Charanyca ferruginea (assembly GCA_947361185.1). NCBI lineage: Eukaryota > Metazoa > Arthropoda > Insecta > Lepidoptera > Noctuidae > Charanyca > Charanyca ferruginea. Next base: position 12,070,161 of record OX376077.1, on the reverse strand, counting down.
TCATTACCGCCTACATTTAACTTAGTCATATGTTCTTCCGACACAAAACTACTGCAAAGAGTTATGTGCTTTTGTGTTGGTATAACTATTTTAACTTTATTTTTATCATATCGAACTAAGTGGCAGATCGTTTAAAATCGTCAATCCGTCTGGAGCAAGCGCGCTGATTTGGTGATCAATGCTCGTACCTTCTCTGTATGAGAAGAGGCCTTACAGTGGAACAATAATAAGCGGGTATTATTTTTATTATTTTATACAGTGTGGTTTATGTTCTCCTTCGTTTCAGTAGAGAGAAATATGATTGTTCGGATATCTATGGTTTTACCATAACATCTCAGATTGTTCGGCTTGTGAGGCTCGTGGCTACATAAAAACCAAACGGATCGATCGGCCATGTTTAAGCTACGCTTGCCGCGGTCAGTCCGTGGATGGGTGACCAGACTAACCTTTTCATACCGAGATTCCTCCGTGCCCAGGAGGCACCGTAAAGCCGTTGGTCCCAGCTGTCATTCATAGATCTTTGACAGTCGTTTTGGTAGTCTGAACCAGAGAATCTGACAACCAGTCTTACCAAGGGGTATCGTGTTACCACCAGTAACTAAATACTATGTATTACAAATGCCGACCCGACTATAAATATGTCTAGAAACCCTTACCTATCTACATTGCTCATATTTAAGTAGTGAAAGTAATTATTATCCTCTGATCAGCCATACATTTAAAACCTTATTTAAGTATGTCCTAACTTTAAGCAACGTTTATGTAAGAGGGAAGTGTCGTGTTTAACAGTTGTTAAACCAGGCTTAGGGAACTAGATTAAGCAATATCTCTAGCCTGGCTTTGAGAGCGCTCAAGCCGCTTGACTGACCGAGCGTAATGTAATTATGCTGTCCTGCTTGATGGTTATGTGGTCAGTGGTTTTATGGACATGTAGTGTTGGAATTTAATTCTAGGACTTGTTTAGATAGCGGCCTTTTATTACTAAAAAGTAATCCCCAAGCATCAAGCATACTGTAGGTCTTCAGGGCTTAACTGTGTACTTACTTGTGAATTTATTCGTTAAAATTTTTACAAGATTTAAAAAATGTAAAATCTTCCGTCACGAACAAAACTCAATTAGGAAAAATGCTAACATTTAGTAATTTTAACTACAAAATAATACAAATCTTAAAAATTAAAATAATAATGTTGTGTACAGTTCCATGGAAAAGGGAGGGGGGAGCTCAAAGGGCATAAAAAGACTCGTCCACATTGCTGTCAACGGGACACGTACCCAACAGGCTGGCAGCATAGCCACGTTGTATGGCAATGCTGATTCTTTGTCCCAAGAATAGACCAGCCTTCGGGGCAACATAAAGAGACGACCAGCCATTGAAAATAATCGATTCGAACGGCTGAACAATTTTTTTGAAACCCCTTTTAAATCAAAGAAAGAAAAAATACTAAATCAAAATCGGTACAGCCGTTTGGCAGCTACTATGCTACAAACGGGCACACAGCTACACACGTTAAACTTATAAAATTGACACTGGCTCATTGAAAATAAAAATACTACAATACAAAACAATAAAAAATAGGTACCTACGCTTTTAAAACTGAAACAAAAGGCAGTTGGAACAGTCGCCTGGCATTATTTCAAAGATTTAATGGAATTTCAATCGGTTTTCATTCGGTAAGAATCGACCCATCCATTTTTCCGTTGGAAGCTTTTCAACCAGGCTTCGCTATCGATACCTCACAATAGCTTGCGAAACAAAAGGGATAAATCAGCAAACTGTGACTGGATTTTAGACTAGTATAGAATCAAGTTATATAACGTTTATTGAAGCACTGACTATCGAAGCTTTAGAATGCATTTTCGACATTGGGCTATCATGTGTGGAATAACATTTTTGAGGTTTCCTAAGATTTTTTTATTTAACTCTGGGATTTAAGTTACTGTATGGATCGTTTTCCAAGAACACGCGAATTCAAAACTGTTAGATATCATACTAATCTAAAAGTAGGTACTTAAATTGAAACAATACGGGTCTACCCCAATGATGTATTATACACCTATATGCGTTACCCGCGCCCAATATTGGCAATATTAAAGCAAGGCAATTGCCCGAGTTTCACTCAGTCACGTACCGCCAAGCGTCGCGGCTACGACGTCAGTATCGCTCGTAATTCATTCTTATCTGAAGTAACTAAATATGTATGTTTATCTTTTTCTAACAGGTATATATGCCGTATGCTTCTGTTCTTTTCTTCGTACTGTATAACTGTATGTGCCTACTGGTATGTAGATATAAAAGTTAACGCCGTTTTAAAGTGCACTAATGTTCGTGTATGACGCGTCTATTCATTAATAGGTCAGTGGTCTACCCACATCATTCTCTATAGTTAAATAATTAAACGCCCCTTTATAATGTGGTCTGTAGATTGATCCCTGCCAGCAACCAATGAGGCCAAGTTTGCTTTCTCAGATTTTGAAAATCGAATATACAAAACAATAAAATATTAAACTCCGGTTCTAAAACAAACATTTTCGAGAACAAAAAATACTTTAGAGCTACCTCTAATGACGTATCATTATGAGACTGTGCTTTTGTTTTTGTTCCGGTCCCATTAATTAATTATACAAGATATTACCAAAACACTAAGTTCCAATGTAGGTATATATTTTTTCAAGAAATTCAAAGCATACGTTACAAGGGTTATTTTCCTAGACCAACTCAAGCAACGTACGTAAAGCATGTTCAATTGTTTTGTTTATGTTAGGTTTTGCTCGTTTGTTGGGACAGGAAAGAAAGACAAACGCGTACTATCCATCCTAGCTTCAAGCCATCTGCAGATTTCAATTTGATTTTACAAATACGGTTTCTTTGTTCTCTATTTTCTTTTTTCTAATTGAAATTCGATGAACGATTTATTCCGGATTCAAAATTCGAAATTGGAGAACATTTTATTTTCTTAATTTATTTAGTAGGTACCTGCTACTTACCTACTTTCTTATTTTGAAATTTTGTTTCCAATTTATTTTAAACATTATTGTTTCAATGATTACCATGGTGGGATTCGGCTATTCGCTTGATTAGATACGGAACTAACTTTTGAACCCAATTACTGCCTACCTACTTAATACCAACAGCCTAAGTGCTTACTTCTATGTATTCAAAACCGTGGCTTTTTTTATACATAGAACGTCCAGGGACCCCACGAAAAAAGAAGGTACAGGCCCCTGCATGAATCCAACACCTATTTCCCAAATATATCTATCTACAAATACATTAAAATGGGTCAATGGAAATTTAATTCGTTAGTAAAATAATGTTTCATTCATGGACACTGATTTATTTTATCCTTGAAAATAAATGTTCAATATGCATTCATAACATTCAATCATAAAACTGTTTAAATATTCAATCATATTTTAAAATATTTAAGAAATAGAATCCTCAACTCCGTATAAAAATGCATCTAAAATCAAATTCTCAAGTATTCGAACGATTTGCCATGCTGCGAGCAATCTGGCGCTCGAAAATGCAGAAGAAATTATACGGAGGTATTGCACACAGACGCACCCTGTGCATAAACGTAGAATATTCCACAGCCGGTGGACATTGATTGCCTCCAAGCATCGTTACCAATCTGTATTAGCAAATATAATTATTTAAAAATATAAAAGTTCAATTGAAATGAATTTATTTTGTGTTAGAATTATTTAACTACACAATAAATAATAATAATAATAATAGTTATTTATTTGTACATACATTTAACACAAAGTAACATTGTATAAGCGAATAAAACAGTATAATTGTACAAACAGTAACCAATCGAAATGTAAATGAACAAGTTGACTCCTAAACTAAGTAAATACATACTTGTATCTCAGGAGCCATAGTTCCTCCTCTGAGATGATCAAAACAATAAAAAGGAACCATCACAATCATCGCAATTGTTTAAGAGAATAAACGCTGTTGTTAAATTCTTTATGGATCTAATTTATAAGTCTTCAAGCTGTTTTTTTATTAAAGTGAGACAAAAGAAAATTTGAAATTCATAAGTTTATACCACAAAATATAAAGGTTACAGAAGGACCGCTCCTGTCATCTTCAAAAATAATTACCTAAACTTGCCAGACTCACTAGGGCTGCTGCTGTATTGACACTGGCTGCAACTCTTTGCAATTTTTTATAACAAAATTTTCCTGTTCGTCATTAAATGTCAATTACATTATTTATTCGTTTTGACACGTGACTGTCGAGACTGAAGTGAAACTACTTGAGAATGCCTATATACGTAAATTCAATGTGTGCGTGCGAAAAATGGCGGTTTGTTCCGAGTGTTTTCTCTGCTCGGGCGCGCCGCAGCCATAAGTATGTACAGACGCCAGCACATCAAGCCGTACCTAACTGTCAAATTTTCCCAATTAAATATGAACCTTATTGTTTTGTAATAAAGTTGAAAATCTATCAAAGGAATTTGACAGATTGTAGTAGCTTGATGTTACTTTTGGGTTAGACCCCACCGTTTTTAAGGTTCCGTCTGGTTCCGTAGGTACCAAAAAGGGAAAAAAGAAATCCGTAATATTTATTAAATCACACCATTTTGACCCACATTATTTGTTAGTAATGTTAAGCATGTCCCATTAAATTACATTACAATTACCTACTACTATTACATTAAAAATATCAAAAAGATGAATAAATTTAATTGAACATAAAATATATAAATAAATATCGTATGTCCGGAGAAGTGTCATGCAGGTCCAATCTAGTGTAGACTGGGTTTAAATCTGCCTATAACCTGGATACTATGTACAGAGCCGGCACTTCAAGCCCACACCAAACTGTCAAATTTTGCCAATTGAATATGAACCTTATTTTTTTACAGTAAAGGAAAGGAAATTTGACAGATTGTTGTAGCTTGATGTGCTGGCCTCTGTACCAAAATTTTACCTTTTTGAGAGAAATAAACTGCTATTATTATTATTTATTAAATTGGATTTTCTCCACCTGATTTCCCTAACCCGTCCTTCGGGTCCGTTCGAACGGGTAGACTGTGGATTTAAGCTATGCATAGATTCATAGAGGAGGCTCTCCAGCGAAGTGTCGTTCCACAAACATGGCCTACTTCGCGCCGGCTCCGGTTACCCTTTGTGTTATGACGTAACTGATAGGCCGCCGTGCTGCCGTCAAATGTTAATATGATGTGATAATATACCTTTGCACTGGTTTGTATTACTATTAGGTAGCATTTGAACGAAAGTGGCTACTCGTACATACATTGAACGAAAAATACGTAATAAGTAAAGATATACCTAAACCTTCTTAAACCAATTTTTTAACTCTGCAGTTCAACTCTATTGTATTAGTTGTGACCGAAAAAATTTAAAACGAAATATGGTCTTTACCTTGACCGACCCCGACGACACTCTAACCTCCTCCGAGAGCAATAGGGCTACTATTAGCACGTTGAGAAAATACATAAACAGACAGCCGTCGAGGCCCGCCCGCGCGCCGCGACGACCATGTAGGTACGGTCACCAAAAGAGATAAATATCCATGCCGTCGGGAATAGTTAAAGTTTATTTAGAAACCGATGGGTGTTTATGAATATAATAAAATACAATTCATAGAGAATAAACTGTTCAATGATTTAATTAAATTTCATTTGAAAGCCTTCACTGGTTTCTAAGTAAACTTGAACTATTCCCCACGACATGGATACTGACCCCTCTCCGACCCTTGCCCGTGCCAGCCCGTGAACGCTGAACCAGTAGCTTTCAATTCGTTCCTAAATAATCGAGATCCGATCCAGCCTGTCTCTTTGTTGGCCCCTCTCCCAGTGATGCCTTATTTCGATGCCTGTACCTCACAGGGGGTGCCCTTAGCGTGTAGTCTTTTAGTTTAAAAGATTTTGGTCTGGATAAACAACCGACAACCATCTAGATTGATCAACGAGATGCCATGAAGAAATCAAAATTGCGTGTGATTCATTACAAACTACATAGTTATTGTGTTTCATTAGACACGCTAGGAAATAGTTCCAAAGGGTCACCGTTATCCAAATCGATAATGAGGTACTATTAGGTTTCCTGGTCTGATTGTGATTTGTTTGATAAGTACCCGACTGCGGCGAACTCCTAAGGAAAGTAATAGGTATATGACCTTGCCTTGCGGTCTGTTCACGATGCCCGTTTAAATCTCAAATCTTTCAGTTCAATCCATAATACACACATACAGGTGGTTATGTATTAAAAAATAGCAACAATTAGCATAGCACCATTTTTAATAAGCAGGAGAGAGGGATTTTTAATAGAGCTCTTCAATAATTTTCCTTATTACTTACGTAATACTTAAATGTTGAAATTATCTCATGTCTCGCATTATCACACATCACTTGCAGTATTATCTAATACTATTGTAAAAACGAACGATTGTACTACTACTTATTTGGCTTATCCATACCAATCCATACGTTTACTTTGTGTATATTTATATTTTTAATATATTTATTTTATTATTTTATATTTTTTATATATCTATCCATACTTCCATACCTAATTATAATAATGTGAAAGTAACTCTGTCTGTTACGCTTTCACGATGAAACGACTGAACCGATTTTGATGAAATTTGGCATGAAGATAGGTTAAATCCCGGGGAAGGGCATAGGCTACTTTTTTATCCGTTACTTCGTGTGCATCTAACCGACATTCACGCGGACGAAGTGGCGGGCAAAAGCTAGTTATAATATATTCTCACTTATTTATTAATGTAACCTGTGTAAGTCTAGCATGACATAAGTAAGCGTGTAGATCAATGCTAGTGCTTTCCCTGAATGAATATATGTCTTGCGTTGCAGTGGGGTAATAATAAGCTGCATAATTAGGAATGAAATATGAAAACTACAGCAAAAAATCGCCGGGCTCTGGGTAACTAAGCAGTGCAAACTCCTATTTTTCTTAACCGAAATTTTTCTTATCCACTTGAAGCAAAGGGTCTCAAATCCCTTAGACCTCTCTTATTCCCCAATCCACAACACGAGAGGCAATTACCCGCAAATAACGAGAAAAATAAGGTAAAGATTTCACCTGCGGTGGTACTCTAAGTTCTTAATAATATTCCCTAGGAAGTGATTGGAGTCTCGAATTCCTTCGTATTTATGGTCCGCCTTTCGTAAAATAGGTATAGCCAATTTATGACTTGTTACTAAGGCATAAGATGAATTAATTACCGTTATTAAGTTCTGTTAAGAGGAATTCTCGCCGCAATTGTGTGTAAGAAATATGTGCAGATTAATTTCCCCGGAGTGAAAGAAATGTGAGAATCAGGGTTTTTTTTTGCGATACTCTACTTATTTATTAATGAGAAAGTAAGTAGGTAATTACATTTTGTAAGAACCTAGTTGAGGTTGTTTCTTTGTTCCGATTTGATACTCACCGTACTTATGGAGTAGCCGCAGAAATTTTAGACTAAGTTGTTATCTAATTAAATTAGTTATATTATTACTTACTTTTTCTTTTTTTTTCTAATGTACTTTGCTTTTTTTTTATATGTAGTTGGTGTAAAAATACAAATTATAAAGCCGTGAACTATGCGTACTGCCCATCAAATTAAGTCAATTAGGATAAAATTGATGCTGGGAAACACCTTTTATTTTTAACCGACTTCAAAAAGGAGGAGGTTCTCAATTCGGTTGGTTTTTTTTTTATGTATGTACATCGATTACTCCGAGATTTATGATCCGATTTAGGTGATTCTTCTTTAGTTTGATGCGGAATTGTTGCCATTTGGTCCCATAAAAATTTAACAATATTTAGCCCAGTAGTTATCATTTTATGAACATTTTTTTAATGTTCATAGTGTAGTCCGATTTTTATTATTTTTTTTTTAGTTGATAGTGTATACCTCAAATTTGGTTCCATCAAATTTCAAGAAAATATTCCACCCCTAAGGGTTGAAAATTAAGGGATGACAGATTTTAGTGTCGCCGTTTCGTAATTAATTTGTATGATAAGAAGTAGCACTAAAAAGCGAAAAAAACAATTAAAAAAAAAAGACAACCGCCTTCAAAAAGTATAAAATAACTTTCAATTCGCAAGTCGGTGGCAATACAAAACAACAAGCAAAACCAACCGCTGACTTGCGAATTGAAAGTTATTTTATACTTTTTAAAGGCGGTTGTCTTTTTTGTTAATAATTTTTTCAAAACACATTACAAATTAAGATAAGCGTGACATCATTTTACACAATTACATTTTATATAAGTTTATTGAATTTAGATTTTTGTATCTAGTCTCATCTAGTAGGTGTATACCTAAGTAACGCTACAAAGCAGAATTATTAGATTTTTCTTTAAAGGTAAAATCGAGTTAGTCTCCCTTTACATACTAACTAGGTATGCAAATCTTTTAATATCATTTCGAAGATTCTACATGGAGCGGCAGTTTTATGAAAAACTAATTTTGTTTCTTGAAGTCTCTAAAAGAACGTCGTTCATTTATATAGAAATTGAGTCTCATACCAAGAATTTAATTTAGAAATGTAAAGAAATGTTCGTCATCCTGTCTATTTATATTACTGCCTCGAAAGATGTTTACAATTTCAGTCAATACTAATTTAGGGGATTCTTGTCAACGGAAATATGAGGCAGTGGCATACGTTATAAGCAGCTGGAATATTTTTTATGGTTCGAGGTCGATTTTGATTCGGATTAAAAAAAAACGAGAACTTTTTAGCCAAATTTTCCCCACTATTCTTCCTAGGAGAGATAAGGGAAATAGGTACACCTTCAAACTTTATTAATTTAAGCTTTATGCAAAACTGGTATTAAGGCGGACTTAATACCTAAAGGGCCGTCTCCACGAGCGAGAGAATCGCGACGATTCCGCGCTTCTATCGTAGGGTAATCTCGGTCTTAATAGACGGTGATACGATGACATTTCGCTCGCACTCAGCCATTCGTCGCATCGCCGCGATAACATCGCCGTGTGTAGACACGTTCTAAGAGAGTGTATAGAAATACGTGGCAAGACGATAATATCGCCGCGATTCTCTCGCTCGTAGAGACGGCCCCTTAGGCATCCTATACCAGTCAACTAAGTAATTAAGAGATAACTTGGCAGGTGCAACTATTGAGCGAACGTAAAATATCAAAATTACAAATAAAATAAAAAATGTTACAAAATAAAGTCTAAGTCAAAGTCAAAGTCAAATCATTTATTTCAATTAGACCATTAAAGGCACTTTTGAACGTCATACCTATTTTAAAATTTGAATAGTTGCCCATTCCAAATGGTAGTTTCGTATGGAGAAGAATAGGCAAAAAACTCCATACATACTCTTTTAAAAATAGGATGTTTACAATATTTTCATTAACAGGAATGATAACGTTATGTGAATACGATGTACCTTGTATAAAAATCACTATAATTATTATGGTATGTTGTACAAAGTATAACAAGTTAAGAAATGACAGCTAAGTTATGTCCTAGGCACATAGTGTTTACATATTTACAACTAATAATACAGTAGACGAGGACTTCTTCTATTCCAACAAACAATGAATAGTGGGTAAAGTAAATGTACATACTTACACAAACTTATAATTACATTAAAAGAAACAAATACTTAAACAATCATAAATACTAATACATCCATACTTTCCATACTTACTTACTTACTTATTATACTTATTACTTATTAATATTATAAATGCGAAAGTAACTCTGTCTGTTACGCTTTCACGATAAAACTGCTGAACCGATTTTGATGAAATTTGGTACGAAGATAGCTTAAACCCTAGGGAATCGGCAGAAATAATAAATGATTTTAATTATTATTTTCTTTTAAATAACTTGCCTAAAAAATTTAATTTTCTCCCTCAATTTGGTTTGTAGGTCTTAATTTCAATAATTCGTGAGCTATCCGTGTAGTTGATACCTTGAAAGAAAGAACAATAACCAGACCTGTTTTTAAAAATGTTTGAACAAAAAAAGCAACATCAGTGATTTTTTTTCTTGCCATCTAAAAACAGATTTCTGAAATCTGTTTTAAAATCATTTATAATTCGTGTTCAAAATGTTCGCCTCGGTCTCTAACACCAACACGGGCTCGTCTTCACACTTCTGTTGTTGATATTTTTAACTTCATCTCCAGTTTCATCGTTGCAAACGCTGAATTAATTCTCTCAATCAATTCTTGTTTCCTGTTTATTTCCACATTCGTATAAACTTGCTTAGCCCAACCCCACACGTAAAAGTCAAGCGGAGTCAGGTCGGGTAACCGGGCGGGTCAAGGGATGGACCCGTTTCTGCCGATCCAGCTGTTAAGGAAGCAATTATTTAAGTGCTCCCGTACATTTAATGTCCAATACGCTGAACAACCATCTTGTTGAAAGATGACTTCTTGGTCTCTAACGATTATCGAGGTCTCGGATTCAGACGACTTGTCGGACTTTTAAGCCCTACGGTCGAACATAGCCGACAAATGAACATGGTCCCAACACGTCACCGTCGGCTGTAGCCAACAAGAAAACGTAACACGAAACCTTTTTAAGTACAAAATAAATAATACTAAATTAATATTTCTGGGTTTTTTTTCCTATTATATAATACTAAATTTATGAAATATAGAATAGCACCACCCCATTTCTACCCGTAGGTATAAGGCGACAGAGGGATAGGTATTGACAGAGGATGGGCAGCTGCAGTGTCCGTCAGAGTACCATAACACCTACTGCGATCGCCAACATGCATCGGCCAAGCATGGCGATTACGGCTGAATCCCCCCTTGTGTCATGGAAGAAAATTGTAAAAAGGCACAAAGATATATCTTGTACCTAGTATTTTTTTATTTCCGTATTTTAATTTGATTGCTATTTACGGTGAATTTTGGCTATACATATTAGGTCCTTACATATGAAATTGCCGATACTTAATACTGGCAACTTTGAAATCAAATATTTTGTGTTTGATTAGGAATTCCAAATTCAAAATTATTTCAAAATAAAGACTAAAGAATATTGTTTTAAAATTCGTGTTTCATTTGTTTTATCGTCATTTGTTTGGGCTTGAAAATTGCTATAGCAACAACAATGGAGGAATTAAAAATTCGCGATATTTACGAATATGAGTTCCACCGTGGCACCAGTGCAGCAGAAACGGCTCGAAGGATTAACGACGTATACGGGCCAAGCACCGCTAACGAACGAACGGTGCGTTTTTGGTTTCAACGTTTCCGTTCTGGAAATTTTGATTTACAAAATGAGCCTCGTGGACGACCGGATACTCAAGTGAATAATGAAGAATTAAAGGCGATAGTTGAAGCGGATCCATCTCAAACCACTTCTGAATTAGCAGCAGCCTTTGGAGTAAGTGACAAAACAATCATTATCCATTTGCGTCAAATTGGAAAAGTAAAAAAGCTCGAAAAGTGGGTACCGTACGAATTGACTGAAGCACACCAACAAACACGCGTCGGTTGCTGCGCTTCCTTGCTCAATCGTCACAATAATGAGGGAATTTTAAATCGTATTGTCACTTGTGATGAGAAGTGGATCGTGTACGATAATCGCAAGCGATCATCACAATGGCTTAACCCTGGAGAACCGGCAAAACCTTGCCCCAAGCGAAAACTGACCAAAAATAAGATTCTAGTTAGTGTTTGGTGGTCCTGTGCTGGTGTCATCCACTACAGCTTCTTGAGATCAGGCCAGACGATTACTGCAGACATGTATTGTCAACAGTTGCAAACAATGATGGAAAAGCTCACCATTAAACAACCGAGACTGGTCAATTGCTCTAGCCCATTGCTCCTTCAGGATAACGCTCGACCACATACTGCACATCAGACGGTCGCCATGTTAGAGGAGCTGCGACTGGAAACTCTGCGTCACCCACCATACTCTCTAGATCTTGCCCCAAACGATTACCATTTATTCCGAAATTTGGACAACTTTTTACAAGGAAAAAAATTCAATTCTGCTTAGGCAGTTTAAACAGCCTTCAAGCAGTTCATCGATTCTCGCTCCCAGGATTTTTTTACCAAAGGGATCAATGAGCTCCCGATAAAATGGCGGAAGTGTATCGATAACATTGGTGCATACTTCGATTGACTAAATATATAATTTCTTTAAAAAAAAGTTATTTTTAATTTTTTGATACCGAGCGGCAATTTCATATGTAAAGACGAAGAAGAAGAAGAAGAAGAAAGATAAAATAGTCTGTTATGCTCTGGTGTTCAAAAGGTTAATTAGGTACTGTAAACCGTAGCTGATCCAATATTTTGTTTGTCAACAGAGCGATGTCCCTGGTTCCGCCGGGGGGCGCGGACTCCCCTAGTCCGCGGCGGGCAGTCAGCCCACTGCTGGAGATGCGCCGCCCACACTGCACGCTAGCCTGCGACTACTGCGCGGCTATCCTTGAGGACAAGTTCAAACGTAAGTAGCATTTAAAGTTAAAGTCAAATGAGACTAATAAAATACACTTTAACGTAAGGAATTTACAAAAAACCAAGAATTTTGTCTTGTTGTGTTCCAAAAGGTAGTTTAATTAGGACAATGGCCAAGAAGCTTCATACTAATAATATTAGCCTATTATTGCCCCACTGCAGGACAAAGGCCTCTTCTCATGCAAAGAAGGCGCGAGCATTAATCACCATGCTTACTCAAGGCGGATTGGCGATTTTAGACTTATATTGATACTAACTTACTATTACACATAATAATAAGTTTAGGTAAGATACCTTAAATTAATAATACATCTTTATGTGAAGACGATGTACTGAAAATAAAAATAAAACACTATAAGTAGGTACAACACACTACTTATTACCACAAAATATAAAGGGTACAGATGGACCGCTCCCGCCATCTTCAAAAATAATTACCTAAACTTGCCAGACTCACTAGGGCTGCTACTGTATTGACTCTGTAGGTTTTATTTGTGACAATATGTTTTATTGACACTGGTTGGAACTCTTTGCAATTTTTTTTATAACATTTTTTTCCCGTTCGTCATGAAATGTCAATTACGTCATTTATTCATTTTGACAACACGTGACAGTCGAGACTGAAGACTGCTTAAAACTGCTTGAGAATGCCTATAAACACAGTATAAAGATTATGAATTCTTATCTTTGAATTCTTATTCATATCTTTATACTGTGCTATAAACGTAATATCAATGTGTGCGTGCCAAATCTGGCGGTTTGTTCTGAGTGGTCTCTCTGCTCGGGCGCAACGCAGCCTTAAGCACTTTGTGATATTACTATTAAACTACGAGTACATGGTACTCCCATATTTCCCCCGTGCCTCGGAAAGCATGTAAAGCCGTTGGTCCCGGCTGTAATTCGTAGATCTTTGGCTGTCGTTATGGGTAGTCAGAAGCCAGAAAATCTGCCAATCAATCATACCAAAGGGTAACGTGTAACCCAGTAACTGGGTTGTGGAAGTCCGATAAGCAGCCACTCTATGTAAAACACTGGTATTCAGCTGCATTCGGTTAGACTCCGACCTCAATATAGCTGGAAAAAGGCTAGGCAGATGATACCTAACGACAACTCCTAACTTGTCAAAAGATAATGATTTAATGTATGACAACATTCCACAACGAATTCATCATCATCATCATGTCAACCTTTAGAAGCCCACTGCTGGGCATAGGTCTCCCCACAAGGGGGGTTCAGCCGTGATCGCCATGCTTGGCCGATGCGCGTTGGCGATCGCAGTAGGTGTTATGATACTCAGAAGTACGCTGCTGCCCATCCTCTGGACAATATCCTTCTGTCGCCTTCTACGACACCCACGGGTAGAAATGGGGTGGTGCTATTCGCGGCCGGCACCACACGGCATAACGTGTTACAAAACTGAAATATAAATCAAAGAGAACGAATATTTGCCTCAAGGCCTCAAATCACTCCTCTATCTTTCCTTCATCAGGTAGTGCAGACATGCGGAACAGAGGCACATCCCCTCTTTCAGCGTCACCTCGACAGTCACTCACTGGGGAACCACCCTGGACCCTGCCGGACGACGACCGACCCGACTTCTCAGCACTCAAGGAAAATATACAAAGGATTAACAAGTAAGATCAAGTCAATCATATAACAAACGTGGCCACCTATTGGGCCCGAAGAGTAGAAAATTAGTTTATTAGTTTTTTTAGAGGGGGCTCGTGACTAACTTAAAGCCGTGCGGATCGACTTGCCGCGGTTGGTCCGTGGATTAATGACCATCCATTTCATACCGAGACCTATCCGTACCTCGGAAAGCACGTAAATCTATTGGTCCCGGTTTTCGTTCACAGATCTTTGATAGTTAGGTATTATGGGTAACCAGAAGTCAGAAAGTCTGACAAATGAAAGAAATAAAGAAAGAAAGAAAAGCCTTTTATTCTCGCGAAAGCGACGCACATAATAAATACACATTGTACAAGGCCTAAAACTAAACAAGTGGTTATGTACTAAAAAATAAAAATAAAATGGTAGTACCCGAGTAGGAAATAGTGCATCACTACCGCGCGAAACGGCCAACGCTCAGCATAAATACCTTGGTCCGCGCAGGAAGGCACGAACCACGGCGTTGGTTTTCAGCATAAGCCAAATCAGCCTTATCAGGGGTATGGACTATCGTGCTACCCAGTTGTGGAGGTAAGACATGCAATCGCTCCATGTAAAACATGTAAACTAACCATCACAGGTGTATTGCCTAATACAACAGTGTAGTTACAGACTAAACAATTCAGTACAAAATACAATACATTATTGTGGTTGTGTAATAAAAACGGTGTAGTGTAAAATACAAAGGTAAGTAAGGCATATACCTTGCTACAATCCAAGCACATGATATTATTATGTGGCCCGTATGAATTCACTCAAGAGTACAGTTAAAGCAGTCAATCAGGGCCTCAAGTCTGCTATTACAATATTGTCAGAATAATCTATCATTGATTTCATAATTGTTGATTTTGACAAGTTTGGTAATCTACTAATATAATGGTGTCATTATAACTTTCCAATGGTCAACCACTGACACGCCATTGAAAGAAATGATATAGAATGGTAATCTCGAACAAAATTACAACTGAATGACTGACTTGGCGGTAAACTGCTAAAGTTTTGACCGTTCCTTTGATCAGTGACCGCTACCATTAGAACGTCATTTTACAATCATTGCTTTTAATTCCACCGACCAATGATCGACCATTATGAATTTAGCAGATTACGAACTTTTAGCAAAATGACAATGGAATCGTGTTGGAATGACGAAATTATAAAAATGGCAGACTTAGCCCCCTGTTGTGACAACGCATAGATGTGTGGTAGATGCGAGAAGAAGAAATTAATATCTATCGGTTGGAAAATCCCCTTGGATGTCCTCTGCCTTGAAGAAGCCACATGAAAAGCTGGCTTAACGATAACATCTACGGAAACCATTACCTACACACGTCATGCTCATAGGTACTACAATCTGAATGGATCGCATCACCAACAGATGTCCGCATAAAATAGCATTCCATCCCAATAATAATGTTATTGTATTGAAACCGCTACAATCAAGTAGAACAATGAACCATCATGCACTAAGGATACAAACCGGCTTATTGTTGGTCTAGGCAGGCTCGAGCTGCTGATTGAATTGCTACTTGCTCCCTGATTGGATGCACTTGTGTCGTGTGATAGGTACTACAAACTCACTGAGCGTAATATTACGTAATATGGTTCTACCTCTGTCATTGCAATTTATACCTTATCACAATGACATTGAGTCACATGGACGCACTCGGAAATTGCAAAGACTATACTTAATAGAAACCGGCTTTGAGTAGGCTCGGATGTTAATATTGGGGTTTATAAAGGGTCTATGTTGACCGGAAAGCATTTAATTTGAAAGTGCTGGCATTCTATTTGAAAAGTCCAAGCGAAAATAAAAAGGTCTGGCGTGTTGAATTTTGGAATGAAGGATTTTAAAACTAGAAGCAATATTTAGTATTCCATGTCGTCTTTTACGATGATTAAAAGTCATGGAAATTGCACAGGAGTTAGGTGTTTCATACGATTGTGTCATAAGTAACGCGGAACACCGGCCGCACGACTCGGTGCGTGCGGCCAAAGATTCGCGTTGCTCTATGCGATTGTGTTGTATTCTGTCCATCAAACTAGTTACACCCTTTATAAGGCAGAAGGTTCCAGAGAAATGAAATGACTTTTGTTTAATTTTATGGCGTGTTTTTATTTGTATATAAAAAAAAGCTTTTTTACAAAAAAGACAACCGCATTAAAAAACCAAAAAGTGAAAAATAACTTAAAACAGAACACACATGACTTTAGTTTCGGAAGTCGGTGGCTTGGCTGTTCTATTTGTTGTTTTGTATTGCCAAACCTTTTTTATTTTTCGCTTTTTAGTACTTCCTTATCATCCAAATGGTAAGAAATGGCAACACAGTCAAAACAGAGATTGAAAGTACAAGGTGAGAACATTACAACATCATCCATGTATATATTTTTGCTTTTTGTCGATTTTTTCAAAAAGTGCCGAATCAATTTCGATAAAATTTATATGGGACCACCCTTGAGGCATACCCTATGGCTTTACATTTGCCGGAGAAATTGCGTAACAAATATACAAAAAAAAAAAAACATACAGACGAATTGAGAACCATCTTCTTTTTGAAGTCGGTTGAAAATAGACTGACATACTGTTTTTTTTAAATTTGGAAAATTTATAAAATATGGTGGTAAAAATGTTCCCACTGCCCGTCAACGACTACGCGTACTAGCGAAGTACAGAATGTTATATAAGATGAAAGTTAGCTTATTAGACTCGAACCCGTCTTCTGAACCATCATCCGGTATGCCGAAAATCTCCAATGCCTTCTCTATGTTGCCGTCATTCAAATAGCGCTGCATTTTTCATGAATATCTAAAACAAAAGAGGTACTAATTCAACTGGCATACATTACACGTCACGGGCGGTGGTAATAATTTTCCCACCAAATAAATTGTCCTTACTAATAAAAATACGATAGTGATTTCTAAAACATCGCAATAATTTGCAATAATAAACATAAATACGTAAAAAAAATCAAATACTTCTTATCCAGTATAAAAATGTAAAAATTCACGGAGATGAAAATTTTATTCAAAAATGGCGCAATTTTTATGACAACTAGTGCTGCCAAGAAAAAATATAATATTTAACCTCAATTTTTTTTTCATGATTGACAAGATAGGTCTTTCCTATTGCCTGTGCAAAAAAGTAGGAATCCTACTATGATTCTTGCAAGAGGAAAAAATATCACTGCCTTAAAAAGGGTTGTAACATTAAACAATGTCATTGGTGGGAAACGAGTTTTATTTTTGGCGTGAATAAGCACTGTTTATGGTAAGTAGAACGCAATTCGGTGCAATGTAACGCACGGAAAACATTATGTTCATATGGGCGTAAGCATGCATGGGTTGTAAAAAAATAAGCTGGGACTTTTACCTTAATTAAGACGGTTGGAATGACGGGAAGAATATGTACGTTTCGGCTAAACTAAGTGTCCATTTACACCCGTAATAAATCTGATATGACTTTATCATAGTTTTTTATGTAACAGGGATTGCGAAACCTCAACTCGCCTGGACATGCTGCTGACCCAAGTAGAACAGTATGCGAACAACTTGGAGGCTCTTGTGGAGGAGAGGACGTCAGACTACCTAGAGGAGAAGAGGAAGTGTGAGGAATTGTTGTACCAGCTCCTACCTAAGTAAGTGGCGGTGTAGAACGAGAATTCTTATTTTTTTACTTAAAAAAATGTTGGCCCGCTATAGGAATTTCTTCTGTATTGTGGGTGCGTAAAACATATACTTACATACCCCATTACACCAGGAACCTGTAGACAATGCAATATTATGAATAAAAGTTGAAAGAAAAGAAAAGTTATACACCAACTATTACTTAAAACTCCTTCTATAAGAGACTAACTAAAAGACTGTTTCAATGATAATATTGGTGGATCTAGTAGAGGCTTCGGAAATTTTCGTCGGCGCTATATTTTGAAAGTATAGGTATACGCCATCAATTACATTCTTTCAGATGAAGTAAACATAAAAACACCAGAAAAAACAAAAAGGTTTACCATTTATTGGTTCAGTGCTTTAACTCAACAGATATTCCGCAACACAGGTTACTAAAGCCTACCTCAATTGTGCATATTAATTATATTGACCCAAACGGTTTAATACCGCTACGGCGCGCGGCGTAGTGTTTGGTGAATATTGGATAGATTAGTATATGGGAACTCATATGTATAATTGGATTTAGTTCTGTGGAAATGAACCAACCCACATCCACTTTCGTTTTTTGAAATAATTGGGTACTTGACACCACCAATCAATTGACATACTTTTTATAAGCTGTCAAAACGAGATTCCTCCATAGATTTTGTATGACAAAAACGGCCTGTGACGTCACTTATTTACCAACTCAATTGACTAACTATTAATTGATTTTAAAGCAACTTAAAATCGAATTTTATAGTTAATTGAAAATTGATCGGGTTTTCGGGGCCAAAATAAAGTGTATTTTAAGATAAGTTGTATTTTGGAATTATTGGTTAATGGTGTCAACAACCCAATTATAACTAAAGCTGATTATTGTAACGTATGTAGCATTGAGTTACTGTGGGTACGTTGATATTTTGATAATGTGTGCTTTGAAGGTAGTGCGGTTGTTCGCACTCTTTTGGCTTGTGATTAAACCTGTGCCTGTAAGTTACTACGTATTATTTATTCCCGTATCCTGAGTGCTCTCCAGTGCTTCCCACCCAAGGATTGTTCAGTGGCGACGAGGATAAACAAAAAATAAAAAAAAACTAAACTAAACTGTGTGTTAAGCTAATAAGTCGTGCTATTTGTGATTTTGCGAATAATGGCACTCGGTAGGATTGCAGAGTTCGATATTAATAAGGACGATTGGAGATTATACGTCGAACGTCTTGAACAATACTTTCTAGTCAATAAAATACCGAGTGAGTTACAAGTGCCAACGTTAATTACCGTGATGGGGGCGGCTGGCTATGAGTTGCTGGTGAACTTATGTACTCCGGAGAAACCGAAAACAAAAACCTTTGAACAACTAGCGGCTATTATGGAAAAGCATCTGCAACCGAAACCGAGTGAGTTGGCAGAACGATATAAATTTCGTAGTCGCAAACAACTTGCCGGTGAAAATATAGCAGACTATGTTGCTACTTTAAAAAAAATGTCAAAAACATGTGAGTTCGGAGGGTGGTTCGAGGAAAGCTTAAGAGACCAGCTAGTTTGCGGGATTAAGAGTGAGCCCATTAGGCAAAGACTGTTTGCAGAGGCCAAACTAGACTTCATGAAAGCATATAATCTGGCCGTAAGTATGGAGGCGGCAGAGAAAGATGCAGCCGTAGTAGAAGGTTCTGTTAGTGCAACAAGCGAGGCGAAGTCGCAGGTAGATTGTCAGATGATGTCGAATACACGGCGGCGGGGCGGCGCGGGCGGAGCGAGAAGTGGTCGCACAGCTGGCCGCGTAGGTGATAATATTCAACGCAGGCATCCGCAGACAGGCCGGGCAGCGACAGGGGCGCGGGCGCCTGCGGCCATTTCGGTGGAGCCGGAGCGGCAACAGCGAGAGTGTCGAGCGTGTGGCGGCCCGCACGAGGTGGCTGCTTGCAAGTTCGGGCACTATGTATGCCGGGTGTGCAACCAACCGGGCCATTTGCGACGTATGTGTCCGCGACTGACACATCATTATACTCTCGAGACCGAGTTCGAGAAGGACGTAGTCAATAGTGAAGATAGTGACGAGGTAATAATAATCGAACTTAATGAATTGTCAATAACTCAGTGTAAACCTATTTTTGTATCATTAGAGGTTCAAGGGAAAATAGTGAAGTTTGAGTGCGATACAGGTAGTGCTGTCTCATGTATAAATGAACACACATACCATGAATTATTCAGTAACATAACAATTATGAAAAGCAACATTGTTTTGAAGTATTATACTGGCGAAACGATCAAACCACTGGGAGTTATTAAACCTCTGGTCAAATATAAAGACAAATGTATGCAGTTAGACTTGTATGTGATAAGAAATGGAAAAACAATGTTACTCGGAAGGCAATGGATGGCCTTGCTAGCAATACAATTGCCAGTATTAGAATACGATACATGTGTAAATAACAATCATTTTTGCAATGAACCAAATTTTGATATAAACACATTTAGTTCCAGATACTCTAAAGTGTTTGCGGACGGTTTGGGGCGATTCACTGGTGGGAAGGTTGGCATACACCTACGCCCAGGTGCACGGCCTGTGTTTATGCGCGCGCGTCCGCTTGCGTATGCCCTGCGCGAGCCGGTGGAGCGCACACTGGACCAGCTTGTGCGGGACGGCATTCTCACTCCGGTCGAGCGTTCCGACTGGGCGACGCCCATAGTACCCGTTGTAAAGAAGGACGGTAGCATTAGGATATGCGCCGATTATAAACTTACATTAAACAAGGTAATAGAAGTCGACCGCTATCCACTACCTAGGGTTGAAGACTTACTCGTTCGGTTAAATGGTGGTGAACATTACAGTAAGCTAGACCTTTCCCAAGCTTATGCTCAATTTGAGCTAAATGATTCACGGAAGTACACAGTTATTAACACGCATAAAGGATTGTTCCGCTATAATAGATTAGTGTATGGTCTTGCGTCTAGTCCGGCAATATTCCAGAGACGTTTGGAACAGATGTTTGCAGATTTACCGCAGGTAGGCGTATTCCTTGATGACGTCATTATAACAGGGCGCACAGTGTCCGAACACATGACTAATTTATGCAAAGTTTTTGACCGACTAGAACAGTATGGTTTGCGAGTGCGGAAGGACAAGTGTTCGTTCTTTGCAAAATCTGTAGTTTACTTGGGACATGTCATCAGTAAAGAGGGTGTACATACTTGTTCGGATAAGGTTAAGGCGATTAAAAATACGAGGGCACCCTCGAACATAACGGAACTGAGGGCGTTTATAGGCATGGTCATGTATTATGCTAAGTTTATAAAAAATGTCAGTACAATTTTAGCTCCAATGTACAATTTATTGAGATTAGGTGTAAAATATGTTTGGAGCGAGGAATGCGAGGATGCATTTGTTAAGGTTAAAACGTTGTTAGCGAGTAGTGGAGTACTAACTCACTACTCGGTCGAATTGCCACTCGTTCTGACTACTGACGCGAGCAGCGTTGGGGTCGGCGCCGTGCTGTCTCATATCACGCCGAGCGGCGAACGTCCGATAGCTTATGCCTCGCGGTCACTCAGTGCAGCAGAACGATCATATTCTCAAATAGATCGAGAAGCGCTAGCAATAGTTTTCGGAATCAGGAAGTATCATCAGTATTTGTACGGTCGGAAGTTTGTACTGAAAACTGACCATAAACCATTAACTTATATTTTAGGGAATAAAGCAGGAATACCCATCATGGCTGCATCTCGTTTACAGAGATGGGCAGTACTGTTGTCTGGTTATAATTATAGTATAGAATATGTCGGTTCAAAAAAAAATTGTGCAGACGCATTGTCACGTTTGCCAGATAATACAAACTACCTCACAGATAGGAAAGTTAGTACGTATGTACAATTTGTAGAAGAATTTTTACCCATTACGCATGACGATGTGAAAGAGGCTACCAGAAAAGATATTGAGCTATGCAAAATAATGTCATATGTACAGTCGGGCTGGCCAAATGAGTGTTCAGCTATGGCGGAAATACGACCATATATCAATAGACGACGCGAATTATATTCGGAATTCGGTTGCCTTATGTGGGGGTATAGAATGGTAATACCCGGGAAATTAAGAAATGTGGTTTTAAGGCAACTACACAGTGGTCACTTGGGTGTTGTGAAGATGAAAGGGCTAGCACGAAGTTATGTCTGGTGGCCAAATGTAGATGCGGACATAGAAGCTATGTGTAAGCAATGTGAGACGTGTGCCGCGGAGGCCGACGCCCCACCGCGGGCACCGCCTCAACCGTGGCCCTATACCGCGCAGCCGTGGACTAGGTTACATATAGACTTCCTAGGGCCATATCAGGGTTCAAAATTTTTAGTATTGGTCGATTCCAGTTCGAAATGGATAGAAATTTTTGAAATGAAACACACAAATGCTTCAAGCGTCATTAAGGTATTAAGAGCTACATTTGCTAGATTCGGTCTACCGGAGGAATTGGTTTCAGATCAAGGGCCACCGTTCACTAGTGAGGAGTTCAGTTTGTTTCTTAAAAAGAATGGCATACGCCAAAGCTTCTCACCTGCTTACCACCCAGCATCGAATGGTGCGGCTGAAAATACAGTTAAACTTTGCAAGCGGGCCATTAAAAAGGCGTATCGGGACAATATAGATGTGGATACAGCTTTACAAACATTCCTGTTAGCTAATCGTAATTCAGCGCACAGCACTACAGGCGAGACACCTGCGTCAATGCTACAAAGGCGCTCACTTCGTTCTCGGCTCGACTTATTACGGGGCCAATGTTCATTAGAAAACAGGGTACGGGAGATACAGCGTCGTCAAGCAGAGTACGGGGGCCTTAAGCCAAGGACGCTGTGCGAAGGTGATACGGTTTGGGCGAGACAGTACGGTGCGTCAGATAAGTGGGTGAAAGGAACTGTGAGAATCTATATTAAGAGAGGTCAACCCGCTATAATTCCTATACAAACGCTCGTACGTGATTATGGCGTTATAACAAATGTTCCTCCAGATATTTCGAACACACAGGTACCTTGTAGTTTATATCAGGGATGTGATTCTATAAGACCTCATTCTAAACTGAATCCGCTGTGAGTTTCTTGATTGACATTCTAAAAACTCGGTTGATAATTCGAATTTACACTAGCGCCACCCTTCCGAGCGTGTCAGCAAGTTGAACTAAATTGACAGGGAGATTTTGACAGATAAAGTATAAGATGACGCAAAAAGTGGCATTATGTAAGGTAATTTCCCCGTCACTTCGACGCTCACTTCGCACTCGAACCCGATTCAAAGTGTCAAATATCAAGGTCATTTTGAACCTTATGCGAAGTGAGAGTAAATAGCGATGTGAGATGCGAGGATGTTGTTTGATTTTTACAGAATCGACCTACTGATCTAGGTTTGTTATAAAAAATAAACTTTTGAGAAATGAATTCAGTAAAGACGTCTGAAGATCAGTTTTTTTGCACACATTTATCTGAACTTTGGCCGTTCATAATGTACTCACATTGAAAAGTAAAGAAATTTCGTCACTGTATCCTTGCACATGTAATAGTGATTCTAATTTCATTTTTACCAAAAAATTCTAAGGCTTTCTCAAAAACAGGTATAACGTAAGTACGATGTTAGAGGTCTTGCAAATGCGTTGCCGTCGTAGAAACAAAGTTGTGGTTATGGTATTCGCACTATGTTTTTTTACAAATAATATACCTACAAATTATATGCTCAAATTTCTTAAATTATTTAATAATTAAATTATTTAACAAATTCTGATCATGGTCTGCAACACAAAAAAGTGTTTTATTTCTTTCTTTTTCTTTATACGCGTCGTAAGTACATTTCCGCACAGAAGAAAAATATTAACATGGCTCTACCTAATAGGTAGATACTAGTTTCAGATCTGACTGTTTGAGTAAATGAGTTGCAAACACAACAAAACTATCAATAAAAATAAAAATCCTTTATTTTAATTACACAGTGCATGTTACATGCATGTTGTGGATTAAAGCAAATAATTACTTAATCGTCATATAATTTATTTCAAATAGAATGTACAATATTTACACGAAAAAATAAAAAAGGAAAACCTTTAACTTTTAAACTAAAAAAAAAACTAAGACAATAAGGCATCCAAAAATTCCCCCACATTGTCGTCAACTGGGAATGTGCCCAAAAGACTGGCGGCATTGCCACGTTGGATGGCAATGCTTAACCTCTGTCCGAGGTAAAAACCAGCCCTTGAATCACGGGAAGTGTCAACCAACCTTTTGGAAATTTCTTTAAAAAGTAGATGAGCACCCCACGACCCGAGGGTTTCAACCCCAAACAGTTTGAAAATAAAGTTATCGCTTAGGATACTATACTATCGACGTTTGAGGTTTTCTGCAGCCGCAGTATTACTTGTATTAGGAAAAAAAGGATTTAATGTAAAGTAATTATTTTATCTTTGTCTATAGGTCTGTAGCCTCCCAGCTGATAATGGGCCAGCCAGTAATGGCGGAGACGTACGACCAAGTGACGATCTACTTCAGCGACATCATCGGCTTCACCCAACTGTCTGCCGAGTCTACACCACTCGAGGTCGTTGACCTGCTCAATGATCTATACACCAGCTTTGACTCCGTCATTGAGAACTTCGATGTTTATAAGGTGTGTTTTTAAGTTTGATTTATTCTAAGGTGCTTTTTTTAAGGTGGTTTGTGTTTGACCACAACTCACCTGATGATGCGGCCTAAGAACGAACCGGTTCATTCGTGTCTTGAAAATACCTAGATCTACTTATTGGAGAACAGAGAGGCGGGCAGTGAATTTCACAGTCTGGCCGTTCGCACAATAAATGTGGAAGCCAAACGCTTGGTTCGGGACCATGGAACTTCAACCACATAGCGGTAACGCTTCGCCGTATCTCTGCTCGTCCGATGATGGAATGGGGATGGCGGAATTAGGTTGTGTACTTCCAAGGCACACTCTCCCAAATGGACCCGATAAAAAACCGATAGACTGGCAACGGTGCGATGATGTTCAAGGCTCCAGAGCCTGAGGCTAAGCACTAGTGCTTAGCCTTAACAAGGGAGTCGTTGTTAATGAGCCTCTTGGCACGTCCATCAATAACTTTCAACGTCTCCAGTTGGTATATGGCTGATCCATCCCAAAGATGCGGCTCAGAAAGTACTTCAAGTCGGAAAAGTTGCTCAACTTATACCAAGCACTAGATCATGTACGATCGATCTAGTGCTTGGTATAAGTTGAGCAACTTTTCCGACTTGAAGTACTTTCACACCTTTACGAGGACTCCCAGCTTTTTGGCAGCTAATTGGGCCGTGGGTGCTCCGTTAAAGATACAATATCCCTGTGCTGTACATTTCTTTTTGCCAAAATAATTAGGGTGGTCGCAAAATTAGAAGTTGTGGGCATAAGTTAGTACAACTATTTTAAGATTATGAAAATAATATTATTTTCATTCCATCATCTTCACATAGTATATTCCCTCTAACGTAAACGTGGAACACAGTGATGTATCGCGCAAGATATGAGCGGACATCGTTCATCGCAGATGGCTTTATTAGATGTACCAGAGACCGGAACATACATTACACATGACGGGTGTGAAAAACACTAAACAAATCGGAAATTTACATATTCAGAGGAACATTACAATCGCAATCGTAGGAGTCATTGCAATTTTTTTTGGTTCTGACACGTACCTACTTGATATTGAAAATCAAAGTTTCAATAAGTTTACCGACTTCAAAAAAGAGGAGGTTATCAATTCGGATGTTTATATATATTTTTATGTATGTTCGGGCACTGTCATTATATAAACGGATTTGCAAAATTCTTTTTTGTTCAAAAGGGGTTTGTTTCGAAATGGTCCCATATAAATTTTATCAAAATTGATTCAGAACTTTTTTTAAAAATCAACAAAATTAAAAAGAAAAATACATAAGACGTTTTAGTTTCTTCAATCTTTAAAGGACTTACAATGTGTGTTTTAAGTGTGTCGCAGTTTCTTAATAGATTTGGATGTTAAGGCAATACTAAAAAGCGGAAAATAAGTAATAAAATCAATTATAATAAGTATTTCCTAATCTTGTGATACTTGTAATACTTGTAACAAGTATTTCCTAATTTTTTTATAATAATATCTATTATTATAAAAATATTAGGAAATACTTACTTGTTTTAATTAAACTAAAATAAGTTATATTAACATTTTTGTAACAGTATTTTTTTACAGTTTTGTAAATAGTCCGGCAATAAACCAAACACTAAATTAACACCTAGAACGCCTCTTCATTAACACATGTATTCAAAGGGTAATCAGTAGAATATTCTAGCACGAACCTCTGAAAGGGACAGAGTAGGTAATCAATGCATTATTAACTAGTAACCTATTTAATTCCGCAGTAGACCATCATAGAATATTAATAAAGTTGTGTCGGGGGGCCTTTATAGCTAGTTTACACTGATGACATTCTAGACTACTTTGGCATTTAGAGATTGCCGGCTTATTTAATAATTAAATTAATTGTTGATGTGACAAGGGCCGGATTAACGTCGTAGACATATTTTATCTGCGGGTTAAGGCTTATTGTAGAAATATTTTTTTTCTATTCAGTAATTTGGACTTCTTGATTAAATATCACTATCACTACTATCATATTACTTTATTTACTTTTTGTCACTCCTCGTGGCGTACTGTAATATCTTTAATCTCGTTTAGAACAAAGTTTATATCATTACGACTATAAAAATAATAAAAATAAAATAAAATAATCTGTATTTCGGATTAGCAACATCCATATGGGTTAGTACACAAAAGGATAACATATGACTATGTTAGTAAACTAATCTATTTAGTGACTAGGCTGTTGTTCGAAAAGCATCTTCGAACAACATCACCTAATAAAGGAGACTCGTGTCTGCCCGCTATAGTCTTCAGGATGGAGTTGGAGCTGCGCCGCACTCTGCAGAGCAAAGAGGCAGATTTCTGTCTGACGATGGCGTGGAAGCCATCGACGCGTGCTTGTGCAAACATACCTGATGCGCTGCAGAAACGGGGCAGCCCCATCAACATCCTGAAACCGTTATTATACTGGACCCGTAAGGCGCTGATAGCCCGCTGAGTGTAGTTGGTCCACAGGTTGCACTTGTAAAACACTTGGCAGTAAGCCTTAAGAGGAAATACCACGGGCTAGAAAATTGAAAATTAGGTATTTGTAAAATCTATTGCTGTCGCGCGATGCCCGAACACGAACCGCAGAGCGCGTTAGAGACAACTGCAGCTTTGACCGAAAATACCTATTAAAAGTACACAAAATCAATGATTCGTAGTCCCCTGATTTCTTCTCCAAAACTTAACCCATTTAATTGCTTTTTTCATTAAAAAATAAAGAAAGGCTTCTGCCGTGTTCCTATGTTTTCTATTTTTTATATAATCAAGTCAAATTTGTTTTCTGAATGTTTGAACACAGCGGAAAATCATGCCATTTTTTTAGGTTTTTGAATATTCATATCTCTTTTAATAATAGATTTATGAGAAAAAGGAAAACATAGGGACATGCCAATAGTAGCCATGGATATTTAAAAAAAAAATTGATCTACTGGCATTATCCAGGGAGGAAACAGGGGACTAAGTTTGTATGGAAAAACGGCCCTTGTGTTTCCTCTTAAAAAGCGTTATTTTTACTGCTTTGCTACAACGTACGTTTGCGACTATGACGTAACAAACTATTTAAATAAGGTTGAATTTATGACTAAACCTGCGCTTCGATAGTACCCAATAATTCATGTCAAAATTTTCTCACAGGTGGAAACCATAGGCGATGCATACATGGTGGTGTCAGGCCTTCCGATGCGCAATGGCAACAGGCATGCTGCTGAAATCGCGCGCATGTCTCTTGCGTTGTTAAACGCTGTGCGCGTCAAGACAGTCCCACATCGACCTGGCGAACGACTGCTGCTCAGGATCGGTATGCATACAGGTAAGAAATTATTGTGATAGGTACGCGGTTTGTATCACTGTCAGCTGACATTTGTATAGAAAGCTATACCCTGTTCACAATAAGATTAAACATTTACAAAAACCTTATTTACAGTCCGTTCAACCGATTTTGACTTATATTGCGTTGGTAGCATGACAAATGGCAACTGCAGTAAACAGTTGTTATTGTAACCACTTTTTTGCCTCCTTAAGCGGTTAAGCCTACGGAATAGAAGTTAAAATCGGTTGAAGGGACTGTAAAAAAGGTTTGTGTTTATGTATGTTTGGTATAGGTAATGACAGCATAGTATTAATACTTGGTGCGTGGGTGTTATACTTGCCTCGTGCAGCGGTTATGTATAACATAAAGGTCATAACACTGCAGTTGTGGGACCTTTAAACCTATTACGCAGATGTGCCCCCGCACGTTTTTTTTAAAACACGAGAAGGATCTGTCTAATGAAGTTTTAGTTGGAAAGATGCGTAGGTACTTACTTGTTACCATACTACCTATTTTCTGCTACTATATTAGAGATATTATAAGAAAGAGGATCTATGGATCTATATGAGTTTGTTTCAGTTTCACACTTAAACGGTTAAACGGAGTATGCTGAAATTTGCCACACATATATTATATATAAGGTCCCATTAAAATAATAAATTGGTGTGTTCGAGTAGCGCGTAATTACCTACTATCTTTCTACTTATCCTAACACTATCCTAAAAAGGTGATGTGTAGTCAACTGAAACTTATTGTGGTAATATAGAATGGTTAACAGAACTGACTGGGTATCACCTACCTACTTAAGAGAAAGCGCGCGGGGCGCGGCGCGAGTTCAAGTAAACACTTATTTTAGGACAAAATAAAATCACTTTAATCAGTGGCAAATAACACTTCGTGTCTTACCACACGTCACAGTTAAGTACGCGCAAGCCACATTCTTGTCAAAACTCTTCCGGACCAATGAAGAAACATTTCTTTTGCCATTATTTTTCATGTAAAAAGACAATGCAAAAATCCAAACGTAAGCGATCAAAGTGAAACAGAAATGGGTGTTGAATAGAAAAATTCATAGACATATAAATTTACTTAAGGATTTAAGAAAAGATCCAAATGATTTTCGTGATTATAATTATGTTATTTTCGACGAGCGCGAGCCTCGACCTCGACTGTGGTTTGAACACTGAACGCCCAACCACACGCACAGACAAGTATTACACGCGCAGGTCGGGCTCGCGCAGGCAAAATCTCAAGCAAGTCGAAAAGTGCGCAAGCCGCGCAATGGGGTTGGCGCGTGATAAGTACTATTTTACCAACTACATGCTCCGTACTTCCGTGAACAAATCTGCGCAGGCAAAACTGTGGTGAAGCTTGTTCGTGTGGTAAGCCCATTAGACGTACTAAACGCTGTGTTAAAATTTGTCCACCTATTTTAATGGGACCTTATAGATATTGTGCAATTCAAACTTTATGGCGGTTGTGAAGTGCGCTGCCGTTTGCGCAGTTTCCCGCCCCTCACCCCCGCTGACACGTGAAATCGTTACTGCGCAGCCACTCGCCTCGTATTCATAGCCGCCATTAAGTTTGAATCGAATCGTACTGTAACTAGGATTGTGTAAATTGTTCACTTCTTGCAGCTATCCCCGGCCAGGCCATAGTCAAAAGGGCGCGGTTCATTACGTTGCTGCGTTTCAATCATGTTATCTTTAACCCATGCTAAGCGCGTTCCATTACTAGAGTAATGGTTTATGTTACAGATATTGATCTAGGTTACCACGTAGAATACCTAATTCATCTTGTTTTTGTGTTCCTGTGGGTTAATTTATAACTTTGGTTTAATTGTAAAGTCACAGGTTGAAATTAGTATTCATTAAATTTATAATGTGTTACAGTATTAGACAATTATTTTAATCGAGCAGAGTAGTAGGTAGTTGTATTAGTAATAGTAGAGTTCTTTGTGTAGTAGGTTGTCCGGGGAAGTACTTTAAAGACTGGTTTTAATGAATACAATCATATTTGAATCTGCTACGAGATAAACACTTCTAGAATAAGTGAACTGGACTTCCGACGATAAAACAACTGATAATAATCAAAAACGAGAAATTATTTAAAGATACAGTCATGCGTATCATTCATAAGTAGATTCCTCTCCCGATTCTCACAAGTGATGGAGGCACCGGGTAAATGAATTCGCCAGCACATCAAGTTATACCAAACTGTCAATTTTCCCAATTGAATATGAACCTTATACTTTTGTACTAAACTTGAAAATCTTTCAAAGAAATTTGACAGATTGTTGTTGGTCGATGTACTGGCCTCTGTACATACGCATGTACAGTACTATCTCCACATAATCGGAACACTGCCTCAAAGCAGTGTTCCGATTTAAGGAGTGCAGATGGAAATTACAGCCGCATAAAACATTTCTGCTTTGTCCATTAGATAGTAACGCATCTGCGAGGCCTTTGGTATTGCAAACGCCCTCCGTCAAAATGTTTACCTGCTAACAACATAAAAAAAAACGAGCAGAAAATCAATATATAATAATAATAATAATACTAGCCTATAATAGGGTATTTTACTCTATACGACAAAAATCTATAAATATGTTATTGAGACAATTTAGGCATAAAGCAGTCTGAAAATGTAAGTTTTAGTTCATAAAATAACAAAGCAATTTTTTAAATTCAATTCAAAGTTTTCAGTATTTTTAATCTGTTATAAAACACCGTGAAATAGTAGCGGCCATGTTATTGCGCCATACGGCTGTGTAAACAAAAAATTGTCAACTGTCAGTCAACCGATTGGCGTATTAAAGGCTTTGTACTTTTATTATTTTCGTAACCAACGTAATTTTTTCATTATTACACCTATTACAAAATATGCTTTTAATTATTTTTAAAAGATAAACAATTATCATATTTAATATGAGCTCATTTGATACAAAACGAACTGACGTCATTTACGCTGAGCAATATGGCGTCCAGTAAGCTACGCGCGAAATTTGAAAATTAAAAATTTGGGTGCATTTTTATGGCACTTACCGATTGAATAAAAATTTTTTTTTTTTTGTGGCATATTAGCACTACAGAATATCATTGAGACACTTTTCAAAAATGGGTGTAATACCCTATTGTCCCACTGCAAGGCACAAGCACAGTATAAGTATTAGTACTACCGCGCACAGGCCTTTTCTCATACAGAGAAGGCACGAGCATTGATCACTACGTGCGCTCAAGGCGGATTGGCGATTTCAGACTTATATTAATTATATGTCCATTGTCCAGGTTTCCTCACGATATTTTCCTTCAACGATGTCAATGATGTCCAAGATAATTTAGAAAGTACATAATTATGAATTGAAAAAGTCACATTGGTACTTGCCCGGTTTTTAGCCCACAACCTCATGCATGAGAGGCGGTTTGCTTTAACCATTAGGCCATCACGACACGACACGACGACGCAGACAATCAATAGGTTGTTAAAAAGTACACTTTCTGCTAGATACTTATTGTAAGAGTATATAGTAAAACAGGTAAAAACATATCTAGCAAAATCAAATACAAACCATTTAAATAAACACCTCAAGTATTCCTTTTTATTAATTATATCAAAATAAACATGAAAAAAACAAGGCAGTTTATTCCAGTAACAAGAATGTTTGATGGAAATTACCCCAATGTAAATCTATTTAAGACAAGGCGTTGAAAATGTTTGCCGAAGATCGACAGAGCTTTGGAGCCTTAAAGACCTCGAAATTATTTAATAAAAACATTTTGTTTTGGTCTATTGTAATCTTATTTTGTAACGGAATAACAATGAGATTCCTAATTTTAGCTGTCTAAGGTGCCAAGTAAAAAGGTACTTGGTACTAACATTTTAAAATTTTGTTCCAGTATGAACTTCTTCAAAAAGTGTTTCATTTGTTCAGTTATGTATAAGCATGCAGTTCAGATAAGAATTTGGTTGTTGTCGGTGTAATACCCCCGTGCCTCAGATAGCACGTAAAGCTGTTTGTACTACGCCTGATCTGCTCTCTCCGGTCATGTCGGACTGCCGTCCGTTAGATCCAGCTCTCAATGAGTTTACATCCTAATTCACTTATTTTTCGCTAGGTCCCTGTGTGGCAGGAGTGGTAGGACTCAAAATGCCGCGGTACTGCCTCTTCGGAGACACGGTGAACACTGCGTCAAGAATGGAATCCCATGGGGAGGCGCTCAAGATCCACGTCAGCCCGAAGACTAAGGAGGTCCTGGATCTTTATGACTGCTTTGAATTGGAATGCAGAGGAGAAATTACTATGAAGGTGAGGCTTTTTTTATGGCCAGTATTATTTTGGCTGGAGTATCTTAGCAGTTTACAGTTGCACTGACATTATGGAAATTCTTTTTTAGACACACCAAAGGATAAAGAACCAAAGACATGTTTTAGTGTGAATAAAAATAAAAATTGAAATCCGGGATAAGAAACCGATGTTGGTTCAATCTTTTACATTCCACCCAGAAGACCTCTGATATTTTGTTGTACGATTATCGGATCGGACGATTATTTCATAGTTTGGCAGATCCGACTTTTTTGTGGAACATCTACGTTGGTATATTCAAATTCATATTATGTTCCATTACTCTTCCATATAAAATCGGTAATCAATTATCTGACATGGGGAAAGGTCCTAAATTATAAAAGAGAAAGTAAATCTGTTGGATTGCTAATGCTACCCCATCCCGGCAAAATAATTGAATCGATCACAAAGGTAGTTTAAATTTGAATTCAGATATAAGCAAATTATTAATCCGTGACTATATTTTTTCGCGTCAATTCACATTCTCATGGACGTAGTCGAGTGCAAAAGCTAGTATATTATAACAAGGTTCAACATTAGATTTGAACATTTGCAAAAAAATGTGATTGAGTTTGTCATTTATATTATTTCTTGTTACACTTTGCCATGTCAAAGGCCATATGAAACAAAGAGCTTGCCTTATTCTACTAATGCTACCTCATGAATTTTCATCAGAAACCTTGGAGCTATAACGGGAATTTGCGAGAAAATAAATGAAAATATTCTAATTTAATAACAAACAAGAATATTTTGGTTACCTACATAAATCTTTAGGGATAACTCTGGATAGGTAATTTGTAGCAGTATTTTGGTTCACAGGTTCTTCTAAAGTTCAAACATTAATACCAACTTTGGTACTAAAAAACAAATGGGATTTACAAATTGTTTTAGATATTGCTAGCATTATTATAGTGAAAATAATTTTGTTCACAGGGAAAGGGCAAGATGACGACGTATTGGCTGATCGGAGAAAAGAAACCTGAGAACCAAGAGTGCTACTATACCCAAACCAATCATGTCCAGGCCACTTTGGTAAAGAACCCAAGCATCACATTTCAGGGCCCTGATAGCCCTGCGTCACATTCCCTAACACAAAGTCATAGTCCAGACCAAAATGCACCAGATTCCAAAGAAAACCACAGACACGAACTCCAAAGTGAGAGAGATCGCATAAAGCATGAGATAGCAACATTCGTGGCAAAAGATTTGATAAACAATATCGACATCGCGGTTAGAGAATTTCGGAAATCGCAAAGCGCAAATTTTGCAACAAGCAACAACAAGCCATTATGCAATGGAAACGAAAAAGGCCTAATTACTCCTACATATGACAAGGAACTCGTTATCAGCAAAGGTAAGGTGCGTGATGTAGTCAACAGATTCAATAGTTGTGGCATTGCAAATGATGGATTGAACAAATGCACGAAAATAAAAATAAAAAATGAAGACTGAAATGCAAAGGAAGGATTTAACGCTTAATATTTTTCCCTGCCCGGTCTAAACAGATTTTAATACTTTAGAAGTGTTTATAGGGATACTTATTTAAAAAAAAAGTTAATAGTGTATTTTGTGCCAAGCACATAGAAAATTTCCTTTATTGTCTAGTCATTACTGTTTTAAAAGATTATTATATTAATAATAATAGTACATTCTTAAGAAATTACATGTTAAAGGTAGTGGGTGACCAAATACCCTCCGAATTCTAGTTAAGTATTAATAGATGATTTTAAATGTATCTCATAGATATTATACGTGTTAGTTTTAAGACAAAAATCGCACAAGCGGTTTCAAGAAAGATGTAGTGAGAATATTATTGTGTGAATACTAAAAAGTAAATATTGTATTATACACTTGGACCCCGTAGTGTTTTTACTGACCTTTTATACTTCCGTATCTTTCTAGTCCATTGTATACTCGTTGTGAAGTAAGAAACATTTGTATGATACATCACTTTCTTGCACCTTCTTTGATGGTGTCCTTTCATCATCCTTTTAGTGGACCTCAGTCATAAAATATTTTACAATTCCTTTAATACTTGCTACAAATTTCCTCATTTTTGCCCATATTTATAGAATTAAGTGATTGTTAGTTAATCTTCTAATTTTAGATCGTCAGTTGCGTCTTATATGCTGTAAGCATTTTTAGATGATTTCAATGTTTTCATAGAATTTGTTATTGTGGTAGCATTACAAGATACATTATTGGTACTTTGGATATAATACAGGCAATCAATAGTTCTGTAAATTGAGTCGCTATCAGAATATTGAATGTAGTTTGGAACAAGTGGCGTTCATTGCGTGTATATTCGATAATAATTGGATGTATTATACTGATAGCTGCATTCATCCATTCGCGATATTTTCTTGAATCGACTTCTATACAAACGTAATTAATTGTATTGGTATGTGGTTGACATAGCAACTCTCACGGCATGTAATTTGAAATTAGAATTTATTTGAGCTTTAAACTCCAGTGTATTTTATTTAATAATAATGTTTTAAATAATGGTTTTCAACATTTTAATGTGGCTGTGTTATTTTAATTATTATTATTAGATTATACAATGTTTCGCCTAAAAGTAAAATTTGTTAGTACCAACTTTATATTGCCTGTATTGCATTCTACAGTAATTTTTGTGTTATTAATGTAAATACATATTATAATAATATGTCTAATATATTCAAAGATCTCTATAATTCTAGTCAGTTTTGAAATTTTGATTGTGATATATATTATATTATTATTAAAGTACAACTTTATTACCGGGAGCTGTGACTTTGAACTTTATTTTAATTTAGTTATTTATTTAAAGTTACTTTATCTGTTAAGCATGATAATTATATTGCGTCATTATTTTAATCATATAAATAAACAAATATATTATATTGGTCAGTTTTATTTGTTTCCTTTTTCTACCATTTCGATGGCACTTATTTATCAGCCCTGAATCTTAGTATATGAGTAGCGCTTAATTCCACATTCAGTTTCTTCCGAGGGCAATCATTACGAGCTTACAAAATCTGCAGTACTATTATGAAAAAATCTTTCTCTGTGTTGTCTATCCGTAGCATCGCTCAATTCACCAAAATTCATCGAGGGACATTTTAGAAAATATACCGGCAGGCTATAAGTTGAGTCATGATTTGTATAGCAAATAAATGTACTATTACATTTATAATCAAACCTAGGGTCCAGGCTCTTGGTAAAAACCTAAACATTTTCGCGAAATAAACTGTAATTGCAAATTTTCAATGAACATACATAAACTTTAAATGAGTAACAGAGTATGCTTTGGTTTCACTTATTTATAAGATCTGCACGTCGAGCTACGTGTCATCCCTGAGATATTAAAACGAGTAGGTTGCCGAAGAAGAACTTAAGAGACTAACAGGCTTGATGATATGTAAGAGTTTACGGGAACGAGAGGTTGGTTGCGCAAGGTCTGTGTTGAAATTGCCCATGATGACGCAATGTGGATACTCTGTCCCTACTGATTTTCATGGTTTGAAAAGTAATCTACGGTGGGCGGACATTAATAGACAACACCAAGTAGCGTTTTAAAACAGTAGCGTTTTGATATGGATATAATTAAATAGCAACACAACCTCCTCCTTTTCCATTTCTATCGTTACGGATAAAAACGAAACCGGGAAGAGGGTAGATGGCGGAAAGGTCCCACCCACTCTTACAAATCAGAACGGCGTGAACGTTGGCGTTAGAAACGGTGTCTTACAGATCACTATAAGACCATCGATATAAGATATATTTCTATGTGTACATAAGACATGTTAAATGGCGAATACATATATCTCTCACCTCCGTTTTGCCGATAAGATAGTCGTCATGGCTGAGTCAATGGAGGATATTAAAACTATGCTAAGGGACCCGAGTAACGTTTCTCAACAGGTGGGTCTTAAAATGAATATGGTCAAGAAGAAAATTATGTCGAATGTCCATGTTCCACCCGTACCGGTAGTCGTTGGGAACGATACCCTAGAAGTTGTCGAGCAATATGTTTACCTTGGACAAACTGTCCAACTAGGTAGGTCCAACTTCCACAGAGAGGTCGCCCGAAGAATCCAACTCGGATGGGCAGCGTTCGGGAAGTTACGAGATATATTTTCGTCCAAAATTCGTCGTGTGTGTAACACGAAAGATATAAATAAGTGTTTTTTTTTTAATGATCGTTGTTGACAGTGTTCACAAAGGCAGTCGGAGGCATCAAGTTAAAGTTTAGACACTTTCAACGGATTTGATAACAAAATACATATTGTACATTTTTGATGAAGAAATGAATAAATGTGAATAATAATAATAATATGTGGGGACATTTCACACATGGCCATTGAGCTAAAATTATATATATTATGTATTACTAGCTTCTGCCCGCGGCTTCGCCCGCGTAAAAATAACAGTTATCCCAAGAGAACATATTACCAGGATAAAAAGTATCCTATATGTTAATCCAGGAAATGGTCTATCTATGTGCCAATTTTCATGCAAATCTGTTCAACGGTTTGCGCGTGATTGAGTAACAAACATCCAAACATGTTAACAAACTTTCGCATTTATAATATTATAGTAGGAGTAGGATTTGTAGTTAGATAATATTCTACATGATCGTTATGTCATTATGTGTGTCTTCACAAACAATAGGAAATCGTTGTTTTATATTATATTATGACCTGAAACCTAAACAGAGCTAGCAGATAGGATCACCAGGTAAAACTTCAAACCGCTAAAACTTTTTTCATTATCAACGTTAAGTTTTCCAAACTTGATCTCTGACGATTCAGACGCTGTATAGGTATTTACATATCTTTCAAAGGTCAATTAAAATGTCAGATTTAGTCTAGTCTTTAGATCTACTTTCTCTTTTATAAGACCTTTAGTGCTCAGACATATTTAACAACAAAATAATTTTATCTTTTGTCTAAGAATCTTGGGGACACGGTTGGCGCATTAGTAGAGAGGTTGGCCGCTGCGCTGTGTTTTGCAGATTCAATTTCTGTACAGAACAAATATTTGTATGGCCTACATGCTCCGGAACAGCTAGTTCTGGAGTTAATATGTTTGTTTCCACGATACAAGAGAGATGTTTAGTGTAGTGTTGTTTAGTGTAGGGCAGTTTTTTTTACAACTGCTTACGAAATATCTTTAATGGTCCTTTGGGAAAGCGATACAATCTTTTCAGTGTTGACGTCGACAGATTGATGAGGCGATTCGAGAATCTAATAGATTACAAATAAAATGGACGTGACTGAGTAGAAGACTATTAGAATAAGGCTGTAGTAAAATTCTATAATCGACAGGCCAAGCACAAAAGCAATTAAGTAAACCTATTTGATTCAAGTCAATTTTTGATTTGGAATTATAATTATACTCGTCTCGTACATAATATATGCGAAACATTTATTGGCGTATTTTGGCTGTAAAATCGACCGGTTTGCCGTCACGACAAACGGCATGACGTGTCTCTCATGCTCTCATATCTATGTTCTATGTTAGGGGGGGAGGTTTAGTCATTGTACGTGAGCCATGGTGACCATTATTCCAACCAGCCCACCTCCCTTCAGAAGCAGACCAGTCTTCCCAGTCTTCTCAGGGCATCCAGGCAAGGGAATTTGGTGTTCCAAAGGTTTCCCTGCGGATCTGGGTGCCGCCGGTGCACTCAAGAAATACATGCGCCACCGTTTCCTCCGCCTCCATGCATGCTCTGCACAGAGGTCTGCCATCATGCCCTTCTACGCTACCGCTCTCGAGTCTCATGTGTGCGATGCTTCTCAGTTTGAGCTGCTTATATCTATCCGACTATAGTATACTTGACATGTTTATTTATTTTTTATTATTATAAAATATATAGTCCCTCTCAGGGATAACGTAGCTTCTTATAAACGTAAACATTTACAGAATCCGTCAGTCGTTCGTTCTGGAGATTAACTCAAACGAATACAAACTCAACTTTAATAAACAGATAAACAATTTTTTTTTTGGTAAATAATGAGACGTTGGTGCACATAAAAAAAATGATCAATCACTTGAAATAATTAAATTAAAAACTTAGTCATTCAATAGGTAATAATAATACATTGAATATTCAAATAATTGCTTAAAAATAGAAATAATTAAATTAAATAAAAAGGAAAAACCCAGTCACTCATTAATAGATAATACATAATACTAGCGACTAATATATAGGTATATAACAATAGCGACCCGTCCCGAATTCGCACGTTGATTAGTCATATTTTAACCAATTTACAAAAACCTTATCAATTAAAGCATCTTCTTGAACTTACACTATCTATTGCTGAAAACTGCGTTAAAATCCTTGCGTAGTTTAAAAGATCCAAGCGTATAGACAGTGGGAGCGTCTTTGTTTTATATACTATGTAAAGATTATGAAGCGGTGGGTGAATGATAGTGATGAACTTTGTCTTTTGTATCTGGCTAAATAAATAAATTTCATTTCATTATATTTTAATCAAGTAAATTGTACCCTCGGTACCATAATCACGTGATAGTAGTTACAGTAGGTACTTATGTAATGTTTTACTACCCTCATTCGATAAAAGTAGATTAAATGGTCATTCCCACTTTTACTGCTGGAAAGAATCCTTGTTTTAAGTGCGGTGCATCTAACGTCTTGTCGGTTACTCATTACGCACGATAAACTTTTAGCGCGACCGATTCAATCTTGGGAGATTGGTAAAATCTTTACCGTTTATTTTATGTGAAAACAAGACGCGGTTTGTTTACTTTTCTTGCGAAAGAATCATGGCGAGATCCATACATTCATTTGTATGAAAAAAAAAATAATTTAGAGGATTTGAAATATTTTTCAATGTGAAGAATACATTACCAGGAGTAGATTGATATACTTACCATAATTTTAAACCCCCGCATAATTAAAATATTACGAAATGAAAATAACACTTTTTCGTTTCATTTCGATGCCCATTTTGTGTTTATAAAAAAAAGAAAGTTACAAGCGACGTTAACGTATCTATCAAATTGGCTGACAAGTGATGTGACAAGTGTGTGGAAAAATAAACATTATTTGTGATATTATTTCCCATAAAACAATGCAATTCAGTGTAAGAACTGCGAAACGGCGGCTGTCGGTGTCACTGTAACTGTCAGTCGCCGTTTCATTCTGAAATAATTAGTTTTTCGTTCAAACTATTTACTTTTTTTGCGGGGTTTTAAAATATTGTAAATGCCTGAGATACTCTTTAGGTACCCAAGAATATAAGAATTAGAATTTCAACTTCTCTAAACATTTTTATATTGTTTGTACAAATCCTGCTATGATTCTTTATCCATCTAAGAAAAAGATGAGAAACATGTTTTATAATAGTCTAATAGGCTTGCGTTTGACCGCAACTTACCTGATCTTAAGAGATCATGCGGCCTAAGGTGGAGCACGCTTGCCTAGGATGAATCAATTCACTTGTGCCTTGAAGATAGCTAGATTATGCTTATCGGGGAATAGAGAGGCGGACTTCAAATGCCACAGTCTGGCAGTTTGCACAATAAATTTCGAAACAAAGCGCTTGGTTCAGGACCGTGTGGAACTTCAACCATATAGCAGTGACGTTTCGTCGTAAGTCTGCCCGTTCGATGATGGAATGGGGATGAGGAATTTAAGTTGTGCAATTCTAAAACACACTCTCCGAAATGTACCTGATCAAAGGATGATAGTTTTGGAACTATTCATTGTGGCACTACATCCGCAATGAAAAATCCCAGAAAAATATACCTTATGTATTGTACAATAATAATATAGGTACTAACGATCGTTAAAAACTTAATAAAAACACACATAAAAGATAACGTATGTACTGAAAGCTAAAAGAGGCATTATAATATTATTTTACAACGCAAAGAACTGTTAATCAGAAAATCATTATAACTACGGGTAGTTAATCATGGAAGTTGTGTTCTTTCTTAATCATCGGCTATTATTTTCAGATTAATTTAGTTCCGGGATCCAAGACAGTTGAACCGTTTCTCCAGAACTCGTCGAGCTTCATTCCCTCGGCGCTTTTATGGTGGTCACCACTATTGATTCTGGCTTTCAGAACTTGCAAAAAGAGCGGAGGGAAAAATGACGCGCTGAAACGTGACCAGCCCGTTTTTCTATACTATACCTTCATGACAAGACTTAACTCTCACAAACAGTCACGTCGAGACTAATATTAGAATGTCTTACTGCACTAGAACGTATTACGGTACTAAACCGCAACACGTTGACTCTACAATGGATTAAGCGGCACAGTGGATCACTAGGTAACGATGCGGCTGACGAACTCGCCAGGAGGGGTTCCAGCACAAAAGCCTTCGGACCCGAACCCATTGTGCCCATTCTGTTTAATCAGTTAAGAAGTTGGGTAAAAGACCACACACAAACACAGGCGGAGAAATGGTGGACCTCAACACCAGGGTGCAGGCAATCCAAGGAGGCTATGCCATCCCTGAATACGAAGCTGACCAAGCGCCTTCTGCACCAGGACAGAGATAGCTTGCGACTGGTGGCGGGGACCATCACCCGACACTGCTCACTGAACAAACACTTTCACACCCCAGGCACCACTGATAGTCCTCTGTGCAGAGCCTGCATGGAGGCAGAAGAAACGGTGGCTCATGTACTCCTTGAGTGCACTGGCGTAACCCAGATTCGCAGGGAAACCCTTGGAACACCAAACTTCCTTGCGGACGCCCTGAGAAGACTGGGAAGATTGATCTGCTTCTGCAGGGAGGTGGGCTGGTTGGAATAATCGGCCGCCATGGCTCACGTACAATGGTCCACTTTTAAGTGCGGAAACCAAACCCCCCTAACATAGAACATAGAACTCTCACAAAAATATGGAAAACACAATTACATGAACCAACAGACCTGCCATTCCATACCACTATCAATACAGATTCAAAAATAACAAGCTATATGCTCCATAAACGAGCCAACTGCTAGTAACTGGCCTGATGTATAACATCGCCAAGATATTGGACTTTGAAAAATGATACGTATGTGTACAAACTACGAGAATATACCCGTCTTCTGTGATCGATGACAGGCGGGGCTTGCTATTGTTTTTGTATTATGTACATTGGTGTTACTTTTATAAGTGAATGGCGTAGTAGAAAAAAAAATTAAGGCGTAGATAAGAATCTACGCCTTAATTCGAAGCTCGCGCTCTAGTGAAAAAGTATTCGATATTAGTCGATTTTCGAAACACATTCGTATTTTTAACGTCCATCATGGTTGTTCAGTGTGGACTGTATATATTTTGAAAATAAAACAATTCTTCAGGCTTGATTATTTTCCCATTTATTCTTCTTAGCTCAGTATTAGTCAGTTGCTATTTTCGATCTGAATTCAAGCGGGCCTAGTGCCCTTTTATATAGACGGCTACCTGGGTGCAAGTAGTGGCGGGGGTAAACAATGAAAATCTCGACCGACCACTCGATCGCTTACTTTGCGCCCAAATGGCCTTGAAACTATGTACAATTCGTAATTATTATTATTACCTATTTATCTATCCTACTTAAATATATAATACAACATGGTTTGTACCTATAATGCTTACACTAAACTTATCAAACTTAACGCTACATCTTGTTCTTATTCAAACATGTTTATAATATGATTTTATTATTTACAGTTAGCGTCTATTACAGTTTAGGTCGGCGTCCGTAACAGTTCTCCCCCCGGCGAAGCCTGCGCAGCCTCTTCTTTCTTCGTCAGGACGACGAGCTTGCTCACTGGGCGTCGGAAGATGCCGGTTCTGGTCCGCACCTCGACGACTCGAATGCTGCCGTCGGTTCCCGGATGCGTGCGCTCGACGACCCCCATAGGCCAGGTGTTCCGGGGCAGTGTGCTGTCGACCACGACGACCACGTCGCCTACTTGCAGCGGCCGCGCGTCGTTCTTCGGCTCGCCGCGGGGTACCAGTGTGGGCAGGTATTCTCGTAGCCAGCGCTGCCAGAAGCAGTCGGCAAGCGCTTGGCTAGCTCGCCATGTTCGTCGGTCGGCTTCATCGCATGGTCCCGTTGCTGGTAGGCCGTTCGAAGACCCCAATAAGAAGTGGTTGGGAGTTAGGGCCTCAGGATCATTGGGGTCCACGCTGACGTGGGTCAAGGGTCGTGCATTGATGCAGAACTCAGCTTCGGCGAGGAGCGTGCTGAGTACTTCTTCTGAAGGCGCCTTCTCTTGTAGGGTTACTTTAAGGGCGGCTTTTACGGAGCGCACCATTCTCTCCCACGCGCCGCCTTGATTGGGCGCGCCAGGAGGTATAAAGCGCCATTCCACTCTGTGTTGTAGCCCCACATCCTTCAGGGCAGGCAGCCATTCAGTGTAGGCGGTGCGGAGCTCTTGATCAGCCCCGCGGAAGTTGGTCGCATTATCAGAATAAATTAATCGCGGCCATCCCCTTCGTGCAGCCATTCTTCTTAGTGCCATGATCGCAGAGTCTGTCGATAGGGATGCGACGAGCTCTATGTGCACAGCGCGGGAGGTGAGGCACGTAAATAGCGCTCCCCACCTTTTCTCTCGGCGACGGCCCACCTTAACGGTCATGGGGCCGAAATAATCCACCCCACAGTTGGTGAACGGGCGGTGGAAAGGGTCGAGGCGGGCGTGCGGCAGGTCCCCCGTGGCTGGCGTCCGTGGTGTCCCCTTCAACTTCTTGCAGAAGGCGCAGTCTCTCTCGATCGTGCGCACAGTGGGTCGTAGATGTATGATCCAATAGCGCTGCCGTAGATCATTTGTCACGCGCTCCCTGTTGGCGTGGCCCGCAGCGCAGTGTTCACGTAGCACTATCAGTCTAGTTAGCGCATGTCGACCGTCCATGATGATGGGTCGCTTTGTCTCTGTCGGTGCCGAGGAAGCCTCGATCCGTCCTCGTACTTTGAGGAGCCCGTTTTCTATTACAGGGTCCAGTCTGTATAGCCTGCTCGTCTTAGTTAGGGGGCGAGCTGACTTGATCTTCTCTATTTCTTCTTTGAAACTTTCTTCTTGCGCGCGTCGGATAAGTTCTGTCTCGGCGCGCTGGATGTGTCGATGCTCCATGCTCACGGCCTTACGTCGGCAGATGTCTATGAAGGCGAGCGCTCGTGCAGTGGCCCTCACCAGGACTTCATATTTCGAGAAGCGGGCCGGGTCTGGTAGCCAGCTATCTCGTCCTGGTTCTTGCGTCACGTGTAGGACCTCCTCCTCGTCTTCTTCTTCCGTTGTCGACATCATGGGCCATTGTTCTTCTGGCAGATGTAAGAAGCTAGGCCCCTGGAACCATCGGTCCGCTGTGCTCAGTGGAGTGTCGGTGAGCCTCGTCGCGTCGTCGGCCACATTCACTTCCGTGGGCAGACATCGCCATTCTTCCTTCTGGGTTAGCTCGGCGATCTCACCCAGCCTGTGTGCGACGAACGGTGTGAAGCGTCGCATGTCGTGACGTATCCAATGTATTACAGTGGATGAGTCGGTCCAGTAGGTCGTTTGGTTGATCTTGACTCGATGTTCCCTTTTTATAGTGTCGGCGAGTCTTGCTCCGATGACGGCCGCCTGGAGTTCTAGTCGCGGTATTGTCTGTGCTCGTCTCGGTGCTACCTTGGCCTTGGCGGCCACCAACACCACGCCGATACTTCCGTCGTTGTTTATGATTCGCCAGTAGGCCACGGTCGCGTAGGCTTGTTCGCTGGCGTCGCATAATATGTGTAGATCGACACGTTCATACTTCTGTGTTAGGTAACATCGCGGCAATCGTAGCTGAGCCAGTCCGGTCAGGTGCGCGAGCCAGGACGCAAAGAGCTCGTTTTCTTCTGCTGGAATCTGTTCGTCCCATGCGGTCTGGAGGCGCCATAAACTTTGTAG
This sequence comes from Charanyca ferruginea, assembly GCA_947361185.1. NCBI lineage: Eukaryota > Metazoa > Arthropoda > Insecta > Lepidoptera > Noctuidae > Charanyca > Charanyca ferruginea. Next base: position 12,026,225 of record OX376077.1, on the reverse strand, counting down.
TATTATCTTGGATCGTATCGTGTAGTGGCTCAGCAGTCCTAACGGGTCGTAGATGGACATGACTGCACTAAGGGCTTCTCGTTTGGTCGGTGCGCGGGCTCTGGTTCGTACTTCAGTTGGCACTCTGTTCATGGACGTGTTGAACCCCAACTCATCTCGTTCTGCGTTCCAATATAGCCCGAGTATTTTACTCTCGGGCTGTTCTCCCCCCAGTTGCGTGGGAGAGGTGGCATGTAGTTCGGTGGGTACGTCTCGTAGCACTGTTCGTTCGTTCGAGCTCCATCCTCGTAGCGTGAACCCCGCGTGCGCGTGCACCGCTCTTGTTTCTTCTATCACCTTTCGTGCTTCTTCTGGGTTATCGTAGCTGGCTACTAGGTCATCCATGTAATGGTTTTCCTTGATCGCTTCTAGGGCTCGCGGGAACTCTTGCCCATGTACGTCCGCGTTGAGGTTCCGGACGTAGTGGGCCATAAACGGAGAGCTTGCTGCGCCGAAAATCATGCTCGTCATTTTATATTTTGCAGGAGGCGCTTCTCTTTCGTTGCCTCGCCATAGAAACTGCTGGGCTGGTTGATCTTCTGGTCTTATTTTTATGCGGAGAAACATCTCTTGTATGTCGGCCGTTATCGCGATCGCTCTTTCCCGGAATCTGAAGAGTATTCCAGGTAGCGCCAGCAGCATGTCCGGGCCTTCCAGCAGCGCGTCGTTGAGGCACACCCCGTTGCTTCGTGCGGCTGCGTCGAATACTAGCCTACACTTGCCGGGTTTGTTAGGATTCTTCACGGCAAAGTGTGGCAAGTACCAGCAGACCGGACTTGTTTGTTCCGAGCCGCCGCACAGTGTCGCGTACCCTTTCTCAAGCAGGTTGTTGATCTGCCTGGAGTATTCCTCAGCGAACTCTGGATCGGCGTCCATCTTCTGTTCTATCTTCTTGAGACGGCGGAGTGCTTGGCTGTAGCTTGGTGGCATGATAATGTTATCTTGTCGCCACGGTAGGCCCACCTCGTAGCATTCATTGATTCTCTTCGCTGTTGTCTCGACGATCTTGATGGCGCGTTGGTCCGCTTCGTTCACTCGCGGCTTGCCGTGGATGCTGAGTGCTTCTATTTTGAAGTGAGCCTCGACCAAGTTGTGGAGCTCCTGGTTGCTCACGTTCGATGATCGGTCGGGCTCGTAGAGATGTAGCACCTTGCCTTCTTGCATGATGGTGCTGCGCGGTGCGGTTCCATGCACCACCCATCCTAGTTGAGTTCTTGAAGCGGCCGGCTCGTTCGGGCCGCCGATTCGTAGTTCACGGGAGACGATGCACTCCCAATGATCGGTTCCTACTAGGAGCCCGGGGCGCGCGCGTTCGTAGCACACCTCGTTCCTAGGTAGGTCTTTCAGGTGCTCATATTCTACCAGGTTTTCAGGGATGGCTTGCTGGTAAAGTTGAAGGTTCTTCATGGTCCTCGCTCTGACCTTGTAAGCTTCCTTTTCTTTGGCCCCCCTGACCTTGATTGTCACAAGCTGGCTCTCTGTTTCATCTTGCGACATGTTGACACCGTTTAAGCGCAGTGTCTGTGATGGTCCCTCCGCCCCGATGCTGGATGCTAACTCCTGGTCCACGAGTGTAATGGTTGCACCCTCGTCTAGGAGTGCGTAGGTCGACACCTCCCCCCGTGGTCCGGACACGGTGACAGGACACATCTTCAACATGACTGTTCGCGGGCCGGCGGCTGGACGGGCAGCCACGGACAGGACTGCTTCCTCTTTAGGTTGTTCGGCTTCTTTCGCGACTTCAGTCTTCTCGTCGTGTTCTTGATGTAAAGTCTCGTGATGCGGGCGGCGGCATTGATTCACGCCGCACGGCTTTGCTTTACAGTTCATGCGCCTATGTTGTTTATGAGCGCATTTGAAGCAAATCTTCTTTTCTTTCAGGAAACTCCATCGTTCATTCACGGCGAGTGCCTTGTATTTTGGGCACTGTGTTAGTGCGTGAGCTTGTCCACACTTGGGGCATTTTTCAATTTCTTCCTCCGCTCCCCCGGTCGTAGTGAAAACGCTTGCCTTTTTCTTTAGTATCACGGCGGGTCGGGTTTCTTTCTTCGTAGTTGCAGCGCCTGTGGCCGGGGCGTATGTGTATCTCAGCGCCCGGTCAGCTTCTCTCATCAGGAACCGTGACATCACGACGATCTCTGGGTCTGCCGTCCCTTCGTGTTCATATGCGTAGTCACACCAGCGGGATCGTAGATGCGGACTGAGCTTGTCTAGTACTTCTCGAGTCATCAATGGATTGAATAGGTATCCCCTTCGATCGATGGTTTTCAGGACACAGATGATGTTCTGTAGTTTGATAGCGAAGCTATTAAGCTCTGTTGCTGACGTGCCCGGCTTCGGCAGCTTCTTCAGATCTTCCAGCGCCCGATCAATGATGACTTCTGGTCTTCCAAAACATTGCTCCAGAGTCTTCATAATCACATCAGGTTCGGTGGCTGTGTGCAGAAGAGCGGCCACGGCGTCCCTTGCTTCCCCTTTGAGGCAGCTTCTCAGTCTTTGTATGTTCTCGGCCGCTGAGATCTGGTACATGCTTGTTGTGTCTCGTACCGCTGCCTTGAATGGCAGCCACTCGTTGGCTGCGCCGGAAAACGTAGGTAAGTCGATATGCCTGGGTCTGGGTCTGGCCATCTTCTCGAGGGTTGCCGCCAAATGTTCGATGCTGTTTCTTGCTCGTGTCGGGGTTGGTGATCTCGCCCCCGATGCTTCGAATCGTATTTGCTTCGGTTCTTCCCTGGGCCCCTCCTCCCCCCGTGGGTTGAGGGGGTTGGTTCTCAACCACTCGTCCACCTTTCGATGGGGTTCTTCACGGGGAGGGCCAGGTTCTTGATCATCGTGTACGCTTTCTTCGTCGTTAATCACTGACACTTCAACTGCCAGCCTCTTCTTGATCAACTGTTGTTCCAGCTCCAACTCTTTTCTTTGAATGGCTGCCAACTTCTCGGCTGCTTCCAGTTCCGCCATCCGTAGTCTAGTTGTGACGCTCGTTGTCGATCGCATTGACCTGGCCGGTGATCCCATTCTTCGTCGGGTCACATTGGTCGTTGTTGCTTGGAGTCCAGAAGGCCCCGCCGCCGTACTGGTGTCCGCTATCTTTGAAAATGGCGACGCCGGTGGGTCGAGTGAGAATCTTCGTGTTCTTTCGCGTTCGATTTGTTCAGTTTCCCTGCGGCGCATCTCTTGTTCCTGGGCACGCCGCGCCTCTTGTTCTTGGATGCGTCGCTGTTCCTCAATCTCCGCTACGTCCCCTTGGCTTCGAGTGACAACCATCTTCTTATGCGTGTTCGTGTCGTCGCGTACCAGGCCGCACGTTCAGTTTGCAGCGTTCAACGCGCACCGGACAGCACGTTCAGTTTGCTGTGTTCGACGGCGCGTTCAGGTTGGTACCTCTTCTGATCGGTATTTCTTCGGCACGGTGAATAATCCCCTTGGCTTGATATCCCTGTTGAAACCCGTCGGCTCGGTTCGGTGAGTCGTTCAGGTCGAAACAAGTCTTGCTTGATGGCCGTGTTCGTTCTTCAGAGCTTCGTACTTCGTCTGGAGTTCGGTAGGCCAGGTTGCCGCAGGATCTTCGTTCTTCTATCCGGCTTCGGAAGGACCAAACTGTTCAGTGTGGACTGTATATATTTTGAAAATAAAACAATTCTTCAGGCTTGATTATTTTCCCATTTATTCTTCTTAGCTCAGTATTAGTCAGTTGCTATTTTCGATCTGAATTCAAGCGGGCCTAGTGCCCTTTTATATAGACGGCTACCTGGGTGCAAGTAGTGGCGGGGGTAAACAATGAAAATCTCGACCGACCACTCGATCGCTTACTTTGCGCCCAAATGGCCTTGAAACTATGTACAATTCGTAATTATTATTATTACCTATTTATCTATCCTACTTAAATATATAATACAACATGGTTTGTACCTATAATGCTTACACTAAACTTATCAAACTTAACGCTACATCTTGTTCTTATTCAAACATGTTTATAATATGATTTTATTATTTACAGTTAGCGTCTATTACAGTTTAGGTCGGCGTCCGTAACAATGGTAATGAATTTCGTAACTATGATTTACACTCGTATTTCCAATATTTAAATATTATTTAAATATTGGAATATTGCGAAAGTTTACCATTGCGATGTTCGTTGTTGCGAAAGTTCTTTCCTGCGATGTAGGTACGTTACTGCGAAAGTTTACCATTGCGACGTACATTGTCGGCAAAGTTGAACCATGCCGGATCCGCCCTAGAAGGATTACTTTCACAATCATCGCAGTAAAAAAAATCACGACAACGTACCTACGTCACAATCATGGTAAACTTTCACGGGAACGTACGGTCGGACAAGCTATTTTTACAGGTAAAAATATTCATCTTGCTACTACACCAACAATACTTAATTTTGAGAAAAAGACGAATATTTTTTCAGTAAACTAAAGCTTGTTCGACTGTACGTCGCGGTAAAGAACTTCGCAACTACGATTTACACTAAGTAGGAAATTCTTTTACTATAGCATTTTCATGAATGATATGAACAGCCTTCAATCGTAACGAATATCATGTGACAAATGGGTATTTCTGGAAATATTCGTTTCGAATTTGAACCACATGCATATACATATATATATAAGTGACCTTTTCCCGTCTACAAAATTTCATCGAGTCCAATTAGGTATAATTGACCAAATATTACTAGCCTATTTTAATATGGCGCATGATGTAGGTATAGCTTCCCTTCCACTGAAGTGACCTTAGAGAAGACGGTAGCATATTGGTCTCGTACTACCGTGCACAGCGAGGTTTGTGGGAGACCCCTTTTCAGTCTTCCTAGGGATGTGCCTTAACATGTGCTACACGTGGCGGGATCAGATGCGGTCTCTTAAGAGGAAACGGATCTCTCTCCATGTTGATGATGGTGACCACCGAGGTGGTTTTAGTAAGGAAAGAATCCTACATTACAAGTTCTTATCACCAAAGACTGGGCGACTCCTCAAGGTTCCCCCCTCCCCAAAATTGTTGCTCGCCAGTACAATAGGCAAACGTGTGTGATTTCTAAAACAATTTGTAGGTTTTGTAGGATTTTTAGGTAAATTGGATTGTTAGTGGGATGCCTTAACACGTGCTGTACAAGGAGGGTACTGTGCGGTTTCTTAAGAGGAAACAGAACCCTCTCCATGGGATGATGGTGACCACCGGGATGGTTTTAGTAAGGAAAGAATCTTACACTTCCCGGTCTTATCTCCAAAGACCGGAAGACTTCAGGTTTCCCCACCCAAAAAAAAACAGTGCCCTTGCTTAAATTATATAAGCCAGTACAATCACGTACTGTTCGGGTTAAATAGGCAAACCCGTATGATTTCTAAAACAACCAACAGATTTGTAGGTCCTTGTAAATTGAATTGTTAGTTGCAATCGAAATTCTAACCAGGTTTCCTCATAAAGGTACATACTTTGTGTCTGTTTGTTTGTTTATTACCTCAAAAGGCAAAACCACTGAACCATTCATAATGGGACAAAGAGATAGCTTACTATCTAGATAAGGACATAGGCTACCTTTTTGATCCGTAGGTTTGTTCAGTGTTCACGCGGAATAAGCTTGTGTGATAAAAACAATAAAATGAACATTGTTTGAGATACCTAGTTTCAATATTGGCCGTAAGACGTTTATGGTTGAACAAAGGTGTTCCCCTACAAAAGGGGGAATCCCCAAGCGTGGCAGGTGTCTTGGGATTGCAGTTAAGCTGTTAAGTACTCAGAAGCCGCTGCTGCCCCATTTCCGGATATTCCCTTACGACACCCTCGGAATGAAATAGGTGGGTGCTATTTATTCTAGCCCGGACACCCCACGGTCACAGTATAAATATTAACACTACCGTACAGTAGCGACACGCGCCGCCTCCCTCCGAAACACTGGTCCTCACCTCATCCCGTGTCGAACGTGCTCTCGAAACTGCTTTTAGTTCTCGCGGCGCGTAGACACGCACACACGCGCACGTATTTGTACAGTCTGTTATTTTGGTAGTAGTGTAGGTAATTAAATCGTTTCGTTTGTATGGAGTGTCGTAGGTGTGCCACGGTAGCCTAGTTTACTAACCTATTGATTATAACATTTATGCTTATTTGACAAAGAAGAATAACACATAAATCATTATAACGGTGCAAAGAAAAAACTGCATTTCAAATATTTTGTCGTAAACTTTTATATTTTTGTACTGGTCACAAAATGTTACGTCGACGAAGTCTTTAAAAGGGATATCAATTTACTAAAAGCTTCAGTCCCGTTGGCACTTGAAGAAATTGCTCTAAAATGCCGAGGCCTATTTTCGGGCAATTACTTTTAATTGCCTGGTGGTAGTGTCAGTTTCTAGTGGATTATTATTTGCACGATTAAAATAGTTACCAAACCACTATAGGTTACTACATAACTTCTCAAAGTTGAGAAAATTTTGAGTGATGTTGCATTTTAGCATCACAATAGCGTATAGCTTAATGGTTAAGACACCCACCTCTCATGCAAATCTTAGGTTCGATACCGGGCAATACCAATGTAACTGTTAAAATTCAATGTTCTTTGTTTAGTTTATCTTGGACATCACAGATATCGGTGAGGGAAATCATGGTGAGGAAACCTGGACTTATCTATACTTATACTTTTATAATATAATTATAATTAATATTATAAAGCTGAAAAGTTTGTTTGTTTGTTTGGTTGAACGCGTTAATCTCAGGATCTACTGGTTCGAATTGAAAAATTATTTTTGTGTTGGATAGTCCATTTATTGAGGAAGGCTATAGGCCCATGCGAAGCCGGGTCGGGTCTATAGAAATTAATATACCTAAGTTTGAAATCGCCAATCCGCCCTGAAGAAAGCGTGGTGATAAATGCTCGTACTTTCTCTGTATGAAAAGAGGCATTTTGCCAGGGCAATAACAGGCTGATAAATAATATTTCAACAGCAAAAAAGGCCACATGCCATTTTTAGCATATTTTGTTTAAAATAAATTGTATTAACGATCTATCCGTTAAGACAAAATAAATTAAATTAAATTTGAAATTTCATGGTCTGAGCAAAGTTTTCAGTTACTGCATTAGAGGCCTAACGAGGCGTAGAGGAGGGACGTAGGTATATTTAGCTCCTCCTGGCATCTGCTAATGCAGTTTGCAAACACAAACTTCTTCACATGGAGTGAGTACCTATTCGAAGCATTAGGTGCATAGAACTGCACCTAACTGAACTTTGAAAGTTACACAAAGTGCTTTAAGGCCATTTTAGACTCCTCATTTGGTTCTAAATGTTTTAGAATTTTCAGTATTGTAATCCATTTTCATAATCCATTTTTACGTTCTATAGAGACTGGCTTTGTAAATAAGGTTCTGTATCCATATAGAACCATATTTGATTACTTTTTACCTATGAGATAGACTTAGTTCTAAATTAGAAAATAATATTAACTGTCCGCTTCGAGGGCTTTGAATAAATTATAATCTATATTTAGATAAAAGGAGAACCTGACTGATTGACTGACTGATTAACGTATCAGCGCTCAGCCGAAACAAAATACGTACCTAGCTACATTGTTTTATTTAAATAAACTTAAAGGATTGATTATGATGTATGGAAAAAAGAAACAGCAGAAGCTATTGACTTCAAAATGTATAGCTTAGCTACTTACTACAAATAGAAAACAATATTAAGCTGTAAGAGGGTGAACTAAGGGATGAAATTTTGTATGGAAAATCGAAACCGCTAAAGCTGTTGATGCCAAAATTTTAAAATTAAAACTGATGAAGATTTTCAAAATTCAACCCCAAAAGGGAGTTGTATGAAAAATTATATTTTTTGCAACTTGCAACGCAACTTGAAACTTCGCACAAATGCCAACATAGATAACAAATAAAATTTGACATTATTAATTTTTTTACCTATCCCACATAAGGGGCTTAACGGGTTGTTGTGTTTTTAGGGGAAGTAGGTAAAAAATCTACGCAGACGGAGTCTCGGGAAAAGTGCTAGTAAAATAATAAGACTAATTGAATATACGAAGTAATAACGCCAATTGTGTATTAAGGGCCAAACCACACACGCTACTTTTAGCATCGGCGATCAGCGATTTTGCGACTGTATCGATGCTGTGTCGCATTTGGTTATCTGCGTTCGGACGCGGTATCGAAAATGCGCGTTTTCTAAGGACTTGGTCGCTGCAATTAGCTTCTAAAAAGCGGTGGAACCCCACGGTATTCTATATCACAGTATACTCGTAGATACTGAAAATAAATTCGAGGCTAGGTATGACATTTTTTTTTCCAGTTTTCGTTTAAGTAATGAATAGAATACGTTCAACTGATTTCAACTTAATTTTTATTAAGTGCTGATCCGTAACGCCTCCGAGGAGGCACTGTGAACGCTTACATTTATCAAGACTCTGTTCGCTCAAGGATTTAATTCATCTGGATGAGTCAGCCATCAAATTGGATCCGTGACGGAAAATCGAACAAGTTCGAAGGAGTATTTCATTGATTCTCTTCCAGTTTATTACACATATCGTACGGAATTCCAGAGATTACCGTAGGCATCGAAAGTTTCTTTGCTTTAAGAATACAAGTCTCTTTGATCTGCTCTTTTGATCATTTCATATTGAATATGTTGATAGAAAGCTAACTTTGATCCCGTGTAGCCTTTTTAAAATGAATATTTTTGGTATTTCAATTTTATTATCTTAACGAATTTGCCCTTCAAGCAGGTTTTTTTATCAGCAAAAAAGAATACATATTTTGAATTATTGTCGCAACATCAGGAGAGTCTTGTAAACGTATTATAAGCTCGTTTGAATTTTAAATTGTAAATTCCCTTTTCGAACGCAATACTTATTTAGTTTGAGGGCTTTGCTCTTATCAATGAGTCAAACTTATTGTGCTTTGTTTAGTCCATGGTCGTGACCATGTTGAACATGGATTTCAATACTTTGGTCATCGTTTCTTTGTCCATATTATAGTGTTTCGGTTCAACTCGTGTTTCGGTTCAACTCGAAAAACTATATTTACTTTTCATAGGCATGAAATCATTCATCGCACGATATGTCTACATTTTATAATATTTGTTGTATGGATTCTTGGAATCTTATAAGTAATATATAATGTACCCACAGTTATATGTGCTGGTTTTGTCTGTGTTATAATTGTATTCCTGTATCATCTTCATTTCATAATTATCATTCATTGTTTAATATTTGTTTGTTATTTGTAACTTGGAATCTTATGAATAGAATGTGTTTATCTACTTACGCTTTTTTATGCTGTTCCTGTCGTCATCCTTTGTAATTTATTCCTGTATAATTGGATCAAATTAATATTTACAAACCTGAAAAATAAATAATGTTTTCCTTTGACATGTCTGTCAGTGACAGTCGTCAAATTGAGGACTTGCCAACATTTCTTCTAAAATAAGTTTTCGGCTACTAACGTAAAACCTCTATGTTGTATATCTTGTAAGCTTGTTTGTCTGTGTTAGATAGTAAACGGCTGAACACCCGCTGTATTATCGTGTGTTCCTTTAGATCTAATTCGCACTATTATTAAATAAAAATAAATGGCATTCGACAATTATTGAGTCTGGCCGTTGCTATATAAAAAACGATTTGACCGTTCTAGAAAGAAGATTCATAATTGGATTTTTTATGAATTTTGGAAGAGCGGTCAGAAAAGGAACCTGTCAAATGGGTCAGTCTGGATTTCGGAGCCGTTTGTTAAACACGCTGATTGTTGATACGCTTACGTTGCTGAGTCTAGTTCTTGGAGCCGTTTGTTGGACACGCTGATTGTTCCTACGCTTACGTTGCTGCAGTCTAGATCTCGGAGTCGCTGGGGTAACACTCTGATTACCCATATGCGTACGTTACTGAAGACTACCAGTCTACTTACTGAAGTCTACCAGTCTGCAACCGAGAGTCGGTTTAGAGGCTAAGTCGAGCTGTCACGAGCCTCTTGCTGCCCAGGGCTGGTCCTACTGACCGCCTGGGGGGGCCCCGTCCCCGAGCTGATCGCGACAGACTTCTCTTCGGCTGATCCTGTACGCCGGCCAGGCTGGGGATCATAATCCTCCTGGATACTGCCTAACCTTAGTGCGTTTAGGTCAGTGTTAACTTTTATACTTACAATTGTTTTTGATACTCATCACATTTTAACTTTCGTGTGAGAGCTATTAAATTCAATACGTACAATTCTGCATAGCCTTTTATTTCTCGTAAACTATCAGAATTGTTACATTTGGCGCCCAATCGTGAAATCAAAGCTAGCTCTCTCATCCTCTTCAAAATTCTAATCTTACTAGTTTATTAGTACTCTCTATTTCGACATCTTAATTTGGCTTAGATTCTTATGTGTGTAAAATATTCTTCAAAATTCTAATCTTACTAGTTTAGTAGTACTCTCTATTTCGACATCTTAATTTGGCTTAGATTCTTTTGTGTGTGTGTGTAAAATACTAATATTTTCTCCTCAGCCCGCTTCGTCGTACTGAACATACTTACACACTGTACAAAAACTTACACTACATCCCCACACACAATCCTCTTGCTTCTGGCAATTGGCACCCATTCTGCGCTTGTGAGTTTTAAATCACTCGTTGGTTACTTACAAGTTGGGGTTTGGTTTACTGTACGCGGCTATTAGGAGAGTACCCTATAGTCGTTCTCACCTATACTTTTACTCTATACTTTACCACATTACGCTGCACCCCACACACGTGCACACCACAGCGCTTACCCTATGGTAACCGCACTCAGTCTTCGCTTGGGTGTGTTTTTAAATCCACGTAGTGGTCACTACTGAGTTGGGGACTGAGACACTTTTCGACAGCTCAGAACAATATTCTGTAGTTGTTTGTACATACCTACACGATGATAAACTATACAGATGCTAACAACAATAAATAAAATAACAAATACTGTCTTTCATTTACTTTACTTTATAAATGTTTTATTTTATTGAATCGGCTCAATGTCGTGGGCTCGATTTTAAAATATTTTATTTCACTCTCGGCTTAAACCCTCTCGGTGAGGTGTATTACGTTTAATCCTACCGGAGGTCGGTCACTATTTATTACTCGTTTTACTCTTACGCGCGTATTACTCTTTGAACCTCTAGGTGAGGTGTATTACTTGCTTGACTCTCTTGAGGAGGCTAGTCACCTTGACCCTCTCTTGAAGAGGCTAGTCAAGTATGGCCCTCTTTTGAAGAGGCTAGTCATGCTCGGCCCTCTCTCGTAGAGGCTAGTCATGCTTGACCCTCTCTCGAAAGGGCTTAGTCATTCATGTACCCTCCCAGAGGGTTGTCGCTCTCTTATCCTCTTGAATCTTATTTACTCTCATTTACCTCTCAGAGGGTTGTTACTCCCTTATCCTCTTGAATCTTATTTACCCTCATTTACCTCTCAGAGGGTTGTTACTCTCTTATCCTCTTGAATCTTATTTACTCTCATTTACCTCTCAGAGGGTTGTTACTCTCTTCCTCTTGAATATTATCTACCCTCGCCTGACCTCTTAAGGCTAGCCACTCTGACCCTTTAGAGGCTAGTCACTCTAACCTTTTTGAGGCTAGTCGCCTTTGAACTTTTGGAGGCTAGTTACTCTGAGCCTCTCGGAGTTTTTCCACTCTTTATAACTTTGTTATTCTCTCAGCTTTTGCTTCTTGCTTCTTAAATATTATTTTTCCTCACTTATATTTTTCAAGTGTCACTTCATGTCACTCTCTGGAATTCTATGACTATTTTTATTTTCTTTTCTTTTGACTTTTATATTGTCATATATTACCTTTTCTTATAAATGGTTTTATTCATTACTCATGTCTATCGCTTCCTTCTTCTTACTATAGAGTTTTTAATCTTGACCTAATAAAACCTCTATAGATATTTATTTTCTTCATTCATCGGTTCTGAAACCAATAAGATTATTTTAATCTCTTTTTTTTAAAAAGCTTAAGAAGTAATGTTAGGTACAACGTTACCTAGCCTTCTTATTTACTAACTCTTTGTTAGTTTTTGACTAATTAGCACCATCAACGTCTGCATGTTGATGGATTTCTGACTAATTAGCCACCGTCAACTATTGAGGTTGATGGATCTTCTATTATATCTATGGCTGTACTCTTATAGCCATAGGTGTATCTTTACGAGCGGCTAATAACTCGCCTTAAATAAGCCTGTATTAATATTATTTAAGGGCTATCCCCTTGATCTTTTTCCCCATATCTATGGCTTCACTCTGAAAGCCATAGGTATCTTCACGAGCGGTTAATAACTCGTCTTCTATAAGCCCTTATTATAATCGATCAAGGCCTAGCCCTTGATATAATCCTTTATCTTATTTATGGGTTTTAAACGCGAGCGGATTACAACTCCAAAAATAAGCCCTATTGTTAATGAATCTTTAGGTTTGCGTGATGATCATTGAATGTGAATCTCATTTGACCTTAATTTCGTAAGATGTCGGTGTGTTTGTATGAGGTATGAAAGTTTGTGAATGCTGAAATATCTAACCTTCTCAAAATTTTTGTTCTAGGCCAAAAACGGTTTTTCGGTTCAACTCGTGTTTCGGTTCAACTCGAAAAACTATATTTACTTTTCATAGGCATGAAATCATTCATCGCACGATATGTCTACATTTTATAATATTTGTTGTATGGATTCTTGGAATCTTATAAGTAATATATAATGTACCCACAGTTATATGTGCTGGTTTTGTCTGTGTTATAATTGTATTCCTGTATCATCTTCATTTCATAATTATCATTCATTGTTTAATATTTGTTTGTTATTTGTAACTTGGAATCTTATGAATAGAATGTGTTTATCTACTTACGCTTTTTTATGCTGTTCCTGTCGTCATCCTTTGTAATTTATTCCTGTATAATTGGATCAAATTAATATTTACAAACCTGAAAAATAAATAATGTTTTCCTTTGACATGTCTGTCAGTGACAGTCGTCAAATTGACGACTTGCCAACATTTCTTCTAAAATAAGTTTTCGGCTACTAACGTAAAACCTCTATGTTGTATATCTTGTAAGCTTGTTTGTCTGTGTTAGATAGTAAACGGCTGAACACCCGCTGTATTATCGTGTGTTCCTTTAGATCTAATTCGCACTATTATTAAATAAAAATAAATGGCATTCGACAATTATTGAGTCTGGCCGTTGCTATATAAAAAACGATTTGACCGTTCTAGAAAGAAGATTCATAATTGGATTTTTTATGAATTTTGGAAGAGCGGTCAGAAAAGGAACCTGTCAAATGGGTCAGTCTGGATTTCGGAGCCGTTTGTTAAACACGCTGATTGTTGATACGCTTACGTTGCTGAGTCTAGTTCTTGGAGCCGTTTGTTGGACACGCTGATTGTTCCTACGCTTACGTTGCTGCAGTCTAGATCTCGGAGTCGCTGGGGTAACACTCTGATTACCCATATGCGTACGTTACTGAAGACTACCAGTCTACTTACTGAAGTCTACCAGTCTGCAACCGAGAGTCGGTTTAGAGGCTAAGTCGAGCTGTCACGAGCCTCTTGCTGCCCAGGGCTGGTCCTACTGACCGCCTGGGGGGGCCCCGTCCCCGAGCTGATCGCGACAGACTTCTCTTCGGCTGATCCTGTACGCCGGCCAGGCTGGGGATCATAATCCTCCTGGATACTGCCTAACCTTAGTGCGTTTAGGTCAGTGTTAACTTTTATACTTACAATTGTTTTTGATACTCATCACATTTTAACTTTCGTGTGAGAGCTATTAAATTCAATACGTACAATTCTGCATAGCCTTTTATTTCTCGTAAACTATCAGAATTGTTACAATATTCAACCCATGCATTGTTGTTATGTTACTAATAATGACATTAAAGTAATACTGAGAGCAAAACTGTATTTATTGTTTTTATAATTAATCTTTAACAGGTATTAGGAACTTGGGGTAACCCGACTCGGACAGGTTAGGTTAGTTTAGGCTCGGTCGACGGTGCCCTATTTCTAGGTGGTTTAAAAAAAGGGGGTGCTCGGGGCTCAGACCAATAAAAAAGTATAGACGGCGCCGTCGTAAACAATCGCGACGAAAAAAGTGAAACCTAAAGTCGGCTATGTGTGCGTGACTCGGTGTACAATATTGTAGATTTGCGCATGTGTGGTAGAGAATAATGTTGCAAGAAAGGGCGTCGCCAAGGGGGGGAGGTAGGGGCAGCTGCCCCCCACTAGAGATTCCAAAAGGTTCATGTGCCTTTGACTGTATTTCAAATTCATACTTTTCCTATCCACCATATATCAACTTGCCCCCCCTAGGCCATCAGCTGGCGAGTCCTGGCGACGCGATACTTTGGTGAAAAGTTTTATTATTAGGTAGTATTGTTTAATGTGTCTTGGTTGTATGAAATATAAGATAATTTAGTTTAATGACAGTAATTTATTTTCATATCATAAACATTATTAATTTACCAAAAAACAAAGCTCATTTATATTAATGCCCCTTATGTTGCGTCAGTTTTTTGTGTTTGACGTTTTGAGTCACAATTTTTTAATAACGTTTCTTGTTTTGCGAAATCGTGTAATCATATATTTATATATTTATTAATTACAGATCTTATTGGATTTATTTGGTGTTCTACGCATACATGACTTTTTCATTTTCTTATTTGTAAAAATATTCTTATTACCAATAAATCTGTTAGAATTTGGGACAGCACATAATTCCGCTGGTTTGTAGGTACATATCCATACTTCCATAGTAACCCATACCTACTATCCATACTTTAATCCGTACTTAATATATAAATGCCAAAGTAGCTCTGTCTGTTACGCTTCCAGGATGAAACGACTGAACCGATTTTGATGAAAATAGCTTGAACCCTTTCACAGTTTCAAGAGACCGTGGACCTAAGTATATGGTTTTAATTTCATCTCGAAATCTTTACGCGTTCCCGAGATAAAGGGTCTTGACAGACGGACGGACAGATAGACAGACAGACAGACGGACCACAAAGTGATCCTATAAGGTTTCCGTTTTTTTCCTTTTGAGGTACGGAACCCTAAAAATTTGGGAAAAGATAATGTTCTTAACTTGAAACACAGACAATAACGTCTAGAATTGGTAGGTATTCCAAGAAATTATTTCAAACATTTCGCGATTTTGTTTAAATTATGCAGAAAATCGGTTAGTTACTTGTGAAAAGTAATCCCAGAAAACATGAATTGTTTTTGCAGCAGTTTATACAACAGGACGGCAAAATTTCGCAATTATTATTTCACCAAATGTACGGCATGCACTCTCACTCACTCGCGGCTGGCTACCGAGCGGCCGTCTTCATTATTATGAGCGAATCGTCTTCACTTTTATAAAAAATAATGAAATAAATAAATTGTTTTTATTCGGGACAACATAGGAACCAATTTTTGTTAGTACACATCTTAAATAGTACAACTTACTTACTAGGATTAGTAACTAAGAATAAATAACACATTAGTGAGTCATGTACTTACGAGGCATTTCATGCGGACAATGATTCCGAATGAGATGCCTCAGCACAGGAGCTCTCGGGTCCTCAGCCACGACTTTCAGGATGCTGTTGCTGTTGCAGGATGTTGTTGTTTGTTGTTATAGGCGCAATGTTCCGTCTATAGTTTTATATTGGTCTGAGACTCGGGGTGCCCCAAGTTACGAGCTCACTGCGCTCGCTCTTACAGAAATTAAATGGCAACGTTGACTGAACCTTGGGTATTAGGAAATAAATTAGTAGATGAAAAAATCTTGTGTTTACTATCCTTAAGGGTTCAATGAAAAATTAAAGTTCATTTAGGAGTTTAACATGGTCGAGAGTAAAGAATATAGTGGTTGAACATGGACTAATACCTACTTGTGCTTGGCTATCCGAGACTAGTGGTATTTCTAATTCGAAAATCGATTCGAATCGAATACTTTCGTTAGAGCGCTCGTCCTAAGCCTAAAGGATTTGGAGTGACGTAATCGTAGTAAATTAAGTTGAAAAAAAAAACCTACTTAGGCCTTGTTTCACCACATTAAAATTATGTGCTGATGAAACCATGGATTCCCATGAGACCTCTCAGAATTGATATTTATCATGTATTATTAAAAAATATTCACACAAAAATTTGCAACATACGGAACGTACGGTCAGCAACGAAAGTCGATAACGCTTCAGAATTTTAAATCAAAATTATTGAGCAGAAGGAAATACAGACAGGATAGAAAATCAAGATAAAATAAACTCTTGACTATGATCTGAAATACCTACTATAAAGTATTACTTATATCATATTTGTATTTGTATCTTTTAGAAATTTAGAGGATATGAATATATAGTGTTATTTTACTTTTGATGCTAACCTAAAAGGTCAAACTGTATGGAACAGCACTTTTTCTATTGTCTAGGTCTAGCCTAGAATCATGAACTGAATACATGGTAAAAGTCTTCGTCACGATGTATCACAAGTGTTAATTACGAAAAGTTGTTTGTTATATCATAAATAACCAGAACAGAAACATCATAATTTCGCACACGTATAGGTAAGTTCTGCCGTGTCACGCATATCTCTTCTATCTTGAAAAAGAGCGTTTTGAGTAAATCGTCTTTTAAATGTTAAATAAACTAATGCATGTATTCCTTGTATTAATTGTATGAAATACTTAATTACTGTTGAAGTTTTTAAAAGAAATAAAGAATATTGGGCCTATTTTTTTTTTGTAAATTTTGTTTATTTAAACCTTTTAATCGAATTAAAAGAGTTGGGCATAACCACTGTTTCATACAAATGTGGTCAAGCGTCATGTATTATCTTAAGTTAGAAGAGTTTTGCACAATAAGGTATTACCACGTGATTCCAAGACCTATGTCTGCTAACTAATAGTTGTGTGAGATGTGTGTAACTTATCAGGTCGGTCGATTTAGAACACTCAACTAATTTAAGGGTAAGTAAATAAATAATAAACCAAGAAATATGACAAAATTATAAATTTATTATTTATACCTTAATGAAGTATATATATATATCAGTTATTTTTATTAATTAAAAACATATAAATCACTTTTTTTTATCACGAATTAAAAAATAATAAAACCTTGGTCAGTTGTAATAAAATAATATTTGTTAAAAACATAAAAAAAACTTAGTAGTAATTTATTATTATACAAGATGATTTTTTATGCACGCTCCAAATTTCTCAGGGTGATAGTACCCATGAAATTGAATAACTTTCTCCAAAAAACATGGGTCGAAATATTAAAAAAAAAATCGGACTTCCCATACAAAATCAATAGTCAGCTGATCGATTTTGTATGGGAAGTCCGATTTTTTTTTTAATATTTCGACCCATGTTTTTTGGAGAAAGTTATTCAATTTCATGGGTACTATCACCCTGAGAAATTTGGAGCGTGCATAAAAAATCATCTTGTATAATGAGCAAAATAATCAGTCAAAATCAAAGAACTTTTTTTTTAGTTCTTTAAAATAATGGAAACCTTAGTTGTAATTGTAATAAAATAATCATAACTTTAAAAACATAAAAAATAGGACTGACGTTGAGTTGCACAAAACCAACATTAGTTTAACGAAAACTTTAAATTCATGTCATCTCTTACATTTTGTATCTAAAAGAAAGTGACAGCATCAATTTAAAGTCTCCCTTAAACTAATGTATGTTTTGTGCAACTCACCGTAATTAGTTAATACTAATAACATAATGTGAAAATTAACCAAATCAATTTTTTTTAACTTAATTTAATTAAATTAGTAATACTAATTACTAATTACTAATTTAAATTACTAATTTAATTTAATTAAATTATTAATACTGACTAAGGTTTCATAATAACCTTAGAATCACTTAGTAATAAATTTATATAAGAAAAACCTCAGATTATCATACAATAGGCAGATAGACCGTGCGGAACACTGCGAGTGAAGACACAAAAGCAAATACAATAACGAATACCTACAAATCTCGTGCTTGTATTCGCTTTTGAATTTTTGTTTGTATTACTATAACTTTTTTTTAACAATGCTATGCTTCGTGCTGTTCTGACTCGTGTCAACACAGCGCGAAGCGAATTGTAGGTATTCGTTTTTTTAATTTGTATATGCTTTTGTGGCACTCTCAGTGTTCCGCACGGTCTATCTGCCTTTTGTTTCATAATCTGAGAGAAAAACAATAAGAATATAGGAACGAAATAAAGACTAGTAAAAATCAACCAAATTTAACATAAACAACAAAAGTAACGGATCAATTTAAAATGATAAATGAAATTAGGTATTAATTATCAAATACAGTATCTAAATCACACACGTCATCATTCACCAGCAGTTCTTCAAAAAAGGATCTACGTGTAATTGGCATTGATTCACACAATTTCAACAGTTCCTGTTTTTTTATTGCACTTACTCCGCTAGGTCTTTCTTCGTAAGGAATATTGCTAATAAAGTCAACAGAGTCATTAGGATTAAAACATTTTTTGTTCATTACCTTTAGTTCTTTGAAATCATTAGAAACATAGGAGTTTTTAGCAAATATACTTGTTGTGCCTCGTCGAAACTCAATCATTTTCAAAGCTTTGATGTTATAGTCTTTTGGAAATGTCTTTTTTAATTCATCTTTAAACAAAATCATGTTGTGATGAGTGATTGTTTGAACTGTCATATTTTTTCGTGATTGTTTCATTTTATCTGTATAATCTGATAAATCATACATCTCTTTTACCTTACCAAACTTGTTTGCTATACATCCGTGTACAGTATCAGCTGCCATATATGTGTGACCCGGTTCAAAATATACGAACTTTATTTTTTCTGCAGATATTAATGACGGTGAATTAACCAATCTTATCATAGCCGTGAATAAAATTCTATTCTTATTTTGTGATGAGCAGTTGTCACAATAAAAAACTATTTCACGATAGTCTCGTGCATTATTTATGACAAAGTAAATATATGATGATGCAACGTTATGTGCTTTTCTCCCGCTTTCGCCTTCATGCCAAACTATACAATATGCATCTTCATTTTTTCCTGGAGGAACGAAGGTTTCATTAAATAGTACTAATTTTCTGGAAAAGTAATATTCTTTTACGGTTAATTTAGGCATGCAAATCGCCTTTTGCATATCTACCGTGTACACTTTTCTAGTTGCGCATTGGTTTTTGAGATCATCTTCTAATGCTTTACGGGATTCCGTTTTGTTCAGTACATGATTAGGATATTCCTTGCATAATGCACAGTTACATTCAGAACATGTATGATTCAGCTCACTATGGTTCTCTCTATGATTTTGGCATAAAGTACACAAATCTTGTATTGGGTTTGAGGTTGATAAATTCATTTCCTTAATTATTTTGTGAAAATACGCCCAACTACATTTGCGAATATTTATCTCGTCGCATTGCGAAAGATATGCTTTGTAAAGGTCTCTAAAAGATACTCCACATGGAAGATATCGTCTGTTTGGAGCATGCTTGAGATTGTAGTGGGACACGGTTGGTTTTATTTTTGATAAACTCTTTGACTCCTTGTGCATACCCTTCGAGAAAACAATTCCATGGCTTTTTAGATCCTCGTTGTTCAGGTGCCGCGTCTTGTGTATCTACATCTATAATTCTGTTCTTAAAATTTGCTTTCAGAACAGTGATCACTGTTTGAGCATTAAAAAATCCCAACGTATTTAAAAAAAACGGTCGACATACCTCTATATTCCGTAATGACCACGTCAAAGAATTGTGTCGTTGTGAGTTTTCCTTCGTAGTAATTTTTTTAGGATGCTTCCGTACGTTTCTGCTAATAAAATTTCTTTGGTTTTGTTTGCTCAAATCTCTAAAATTCGACCAGATTTGGTATCTATCTTCCTCTGTAAACTTTTCGGAACATTTTTTTCTACATTTCTGTGTGCAGGGCGGTTTCATTATATATTTATTTCTCTCTAATTGTAATCGCTTTGAAGCATTTCTTTCTCTCCTTTTCTTACTTCCTTTTAATGACTTATTAGTACTCGAGTTATTTGAGTTATCTGTTGGCAGTACTTCTTCTTGGTTCCTAGACTTATCAATTTCCGAATATTCCTGACTTTTTGACTTACTGTCATTCTTTTTAAGTTGCCCTTTTGATTTGCTAGTCTTTACAATTTTTGAATTTTCTTTTTTTTTGCACTCTTCATCGTTTTGTTGACTGTTAGTTTTGTTATTACTAAGTTGCTGTGCTAATTCTTCTACGCTGTCTTCAAATGATGGTTTTTGGATAATCGCAGATAGTTGTGTTTCTGTACTAACACGACACTCTATGGTTTGCTTTGGAGTTGAAGTATATGGACCAATATGATCTACTCGACTTTCATTTAAGATGTTAGATATAGTGTGGTCCTGCTTTTCACCTGTGTTCGTTATGAATTTCTTTTTTGCATTCGTCACAGCACTCGAAGTGATATTTAATACATGGTCAGATCGGAATTGCTCAGTACTTTTGCATGACTCTTGACGTTCATAATTTTCAGTACATAATTTTCGTTTCTTAACAGCTAAATCCAATAATATGTTCTCATTTATTGATTCCATATCGTTGAAATCAATATCTTCACTAAAATATGTTCCATTTAATTCTATTAAGTCTTCCTTGCGCAATTCTGGAATGGGTGTCGATGTATTGCTCAATGGTATCCGTTGAAGTTCACAAAAACCAATTGGTGATATTAAATTTTGATGATTCAAACATATTGCTTTATTCTGTGAATCTGACACTTCTTCAATTAATTTAGAAACTGGCGTCACCAAGTTCAAAGGTACCGGTTGAAGTTCGTGATAAACATTTGTTGGACGTATGTTTTCTTTATAACTATTTATTTCGGCTTCATTTTGTGAATGGATCACCGCATGGTCAACTTCTCTTGGTTTAGCTAATACTTGGGAGTAATTAGTTGGATATCCCTTATTTTCTATAACACTTTTATCACTACACATACGTATCAACGTCTTTCCTCTTATAGAACTCATATTAACACTGTTTTGGAATCTAACTTCTTATTAAATTAAAAAACAACGGAGCGAAGTTACCCGTGACGTAGTTATGGGTGAAATGAGGGAATGTAAATATTAAAACGCACGCGGGGCGCGGCGGCCACGATCACGCGCAACTCTTCTATCTAATATCTAACAGAAATTGAGCTACGCTACGACAGCTACCGCAAGTAATGCACAACTATTCTAACATGAGTTGAAAGAGTTAGGTATGATTTAATCATTACAAAATGAAGTTGAACGAGTTTGCCTTTACAAATGTCTCGGAAACTAACTACAATTTTTTAAATTCTGTTTTAGTATGATGGAAGTTAAGGTTTATTAAATCATATTGCAGTGGTTAGGCGAAACTCTATTATTTTAAGATAGCAGAGATGTGTGTGACACGGCAGAGTTGGAAACTTCCAAAACACATATTGCTATCTAAATTCAGCAATAACGATGCTATTTGTATAATTTGCGAGGACGAACCAAAGTGGTGTTGATCACGTCACGACCATAAACAGAGAAATATCATAGCCAGATAGGGTTGAAATGCTTTTGTAATATCAAGGAGAACTATTTCCTGTACAGTAGGTCGATTCTGTAAAATTCAAACAACAACTCGCATCTCACATCGCTATTCACTCTCATTTCGCGTAAGGTTCCAAATGACCTTGATATATTTGACACTTTGAATCGGGTTCGAGTGCGAAGTGAGCGTCGAAGCAACGGGGAAATTACCTTACAGAATGCCATTTCTTACGTCATCTCATACTTTATCTGTCAAAATCTCCCTGTCAATTTAGTTCAATTCACTGAAACGCTTGCAAGGGTGGCGCTAGTGTCAATTCGAATTATCAACCGAGTTTTTAAAATGCCAATCAAGAAACTCACAGCGGATTCAGATTCGAAGTTTAGAATGAGGTCTTACAGAATCACACCCCAGATATTATGCCATTTACACTACATAATTATGTATAATATTGTCGGTGCTAATTTCCGCGCGTTCAAGCGTTTTTGCCATACCTGTTATTGGAATTAAATGTAACAGCTCACTTTTTAATCCGTGATGCTTGGTAACTGGGCTTCTCCCAGTTAACGTCCCTTTGTGCCTATTGGCCTAGTTCCATTCTGTCGCTTGCTTCATATTGAGAGAAGTGGAAAATATGTTGGTTTTTCTTATTCCTCTGCGGTTTTTTTCAAAGCAGTTAAATCGTTTCTCTGGAACTCGTCGGGTTTCATGGCCTCGGTGTTTATTGATGGTCGCCATTGTTGATTCTGGCTTACAGGAGTTGTATTGATCAGGGAATAGTGCGGCGCGCTAGTCCAAAACAAAAAAAATGGCCAAGCTAATTTGAAATTAAATTGATTTCCACTTCATTTTTTAAACGTCGCTCAGTACTGCATTTTTTTTCTGTCAATTTGTATTTTCGATTAGTGTCATTAATCTATGACAGTAATCTACATGCGCCTAGTGTGGGAACTGGATCAGCACCTAGACTTCAATATTCAATATATTGCATTCCAAAACGTATTACAAAACTGTTTACAATTACTATGTAATACAATTTACACAACACTGGCCAATTCTATGAAAATAATAGTTATCGCTTATTTCGAAGCTTTTCGATTGTTTAAAGGTGTTGATGTTAAAAAAGCAAGGATCCGAAGGGATCAAATTACGATTAAAGAATGTACAGAATAAATAACAGCGTGTTTATTACTGAAGAGTTAAATTAAGTTTGCTTTTCTTTTCTTTCCCGACGTTCATAAAATCTTTTTCACATAATCTTCTCTACAGCTTTATTTGAAAAACTCTTATGGGGCCTCAATTTGTTAAGGACCCATTGGACCCCGCCTAAGCAGTCGACAATCTCCAATCTTGACCTCCAAGATGACATTTCTAAAAGAAAGTACTTACCAACTAGCACGTTGCCATCGAAATAAGAATCAACTCTATTATCCCCCAGTTTTCTTTCAACCGATCACAAGGGTAAGCAAGAGAAATTCTTTGTCCTGCACAATAAATAGTAATTGGCAACCCTAGCAATGTAAGGGAAGTGGCCATTAAGGAGCGATTCAACTGCTAATAGGGATGCCTCTACGCGAAGGAATGGCTTGTACAATCAAATATAATAATAAGCAATAGTACGACCATTTAAATTGTATTATAAGTCATAAAATTGTTAAATAATAAAAGTTGATATAGGTATTATTTTTATTTAGGAACATAATGTCCTAAGTTTGGGACCAGTACTGTTACTGGTCCCAAACTTTCGTGAACCACAAAAAAATACCTTTTCACATCTATACCTAAAATAAAAGAAAAGTAGGCATTAAGTTCCTAAATAAAAATAATACCTATATCAACTTTTTAAACCTACACTGAGAAATAATTGGGGTTAAAGTTGTGTTAACGGGCATTCTTATCCGTTACTTTAAATGTATATTTTTTTCCTGGCTACTAGTCTTATCAAGAGATATCGTGTTATCCAGTAACTGGGTTGTGGAGTTGAGACAGATAGTTGCTACATGTAATTTTTTTTTTTTTTTAATCTCTTTTTATTTAGGGGTTTTTATCTCAGATATGTCAACCCCATCGTACCGTTTTACAAGATATGTTCATACAATTTTGATTTATCTTACGATCTATCAATATAATGCTTATATACTAACAACAACAACAAAAGAAAATTGAATCACTCAACAAGGGCTGTCATTAACTCACAATTTTTTTTTGTTTTCTCTGAACAGCTACATGTAAAGCACTTGGTATTTAGCTGCGTCCGATAGACTCGAAGCCGATAGTCGAGAAAAGGCTAGGCAGATAGATGATGATATTTTTAACCTTCGAGAAGAATAGTAAGTCTACGTTGGCATTTTAAAATTACATTTCATCCATTTATTCATTCTTTTATTTTTTTTCTATCTTTCATTCTCTTTTTTTTTCTTTTCGTTTTTCTTTTCATTTTTTTTTTGTATTATCATTATTATTTTAAAATTTAGCGAAGTATTTACTGTTCAACGTTATTATGTAAACCAATTGAGCCACGTGGCGTGAACGTAAGCTATCAAATAAACATAAGTAATATATAAGACAACATTCTAAAAATAGGAAAATAAAGGATATTTCTTTTTGTTAGACTTTGTGAAAGCCAACAAATAATTTATGGATTTGATTTTAGTTAATTTTAAGAATTAGCCAAGCTCTAGGCACGTGGCTCATTCCATAAAAATAAACATAAGTAATATCAGACAGCATTCTAAAAATAATACATTAAAATAATTCATTTTGTTCAACTTTATGAAAGCCAATTCGTAATTACGTATTTGTTTTTTGTTGATTTCTAGAATTAGCCACACTCTAGGCACGTGTCTCGTTCTATAAATAAACATAAGTAAAACTGTAAAATAAGACAACATTCTAAAAATAGGAAAATAAAGGATACTTGTTTAGTTATCCTTGTTGTTACTCTGAAAGTTACGGTTTTGTTTTTTGTTAATTTCTAACCTAATTTTATTATGAACTTGACAAGCTTTTGGCAATTTGTTGTTTTCCACCCTATATAGGGCACAGAATGACGTAATTCAACACACTTGACTGAACCCATTATTGTATTAACTAAAGTAAATATGTCTGAAGACAATAGCGTCATTGTTAGTAAGAACTAATATACTCTTGGAACAAGGCTACTATTTTGACAAGTATGACGTGTAATAATTAATTAATAATATCTATGACGTACAACACTAGTCGTGATGGCCCAGTAGTTATGGGCCGGCGCTGACTGACGGCGAGGCACGGCACGGCATGGCATAAGATTTTATTTTTAATCAAGTTATTGTTATCCTTCTTCATCGAGTTTAGAATTCATATTACTTTATTTACTTTATTTTTTCGACGACACGGTTGGCGCAGTGGCTGAGCGATCGACTGCTGCGCAGCGTGTTGCGGGTTCGATTCCCGCCCAGGGTAAACATTTGTGTGATGAGCACTTGTGTTTGCCTTATGTCTGGGTGTTGTTTATCTATATATGTATGTATTTACAAAAAAAAATGTATTTGTGTATGTATATCAGCTGTCTGACACCCATAGTACAGGGTCTCCCTAGTTTGGGGTCAGATGGCCGTGTGTGAAAATGTCCCCACATATTATTATTATTATTATTTCGATACAATCACACCGCGGCACGTGGCGGCATGGCGCGGCGCCGTGCGGCACGCCGCGACGTGCTGTAGCATGCCGCGATGTGCCATGGTATCCCGCAAGTCACATAGGTCATAGGACTATGACAGCTAATAATTAATTAATGGAAATTGTGTTAAATATTAATCAATCAATTGTTCTTATTATTCAATTTACTAGCTGACATAGACGTTGTCTTGTCAATGGATTTTTCAATTTTCTTACCGTTTAAACCTTCCCTGAACTTCCATAAATATTTCAAGACTATTTAATTAGCCAAATCGGTTCAGCCGTTCTCGACTTTTAGCGAGACTAACGAACAGCGATTCATCTATTTTATACTGATTTTTGTTATTGAGTGTGTTTAATTATGTCTTTAATTTAATTATTTCTGTTTATGCAATGATTTTATTATTCAATGTACTTAATATTATTTTGAATGACTATCTAACTTTTTAATTTAATTACTTCTATTTATTAAGCTATGATTTCTAATATTCAATTTACTATTGTTATTGAATGAATAAGTTTTTAATTTAATTATTTCAAGTGATTAATCATTTTTTTTATGTGCACCGTCGACGACGTCTCATCATTTACGAGAAATTCTTTTTTTTGAGAAATTCAACAAAATACTTAAATGACGTTTAAGTTTCTTCAATCTTTGGGGAACTTACAATATCTTTTAAGTGTGTCGCCGTTTCTTAATGGATTTGAATGTTAAGGCAAAAAAACCAAAAGGCGAAAAATAAAAAGTTTTTACAAAAAAAAAAAAGAAAACCAACCGCCTTAAAAAAGTGATAAATGACTTTAGCACAGAACACACTTACTTTACTTTCGGAAGTCGGTGGCAATACAAAACAACGAACACAAAGCCACCGCCACCGCCACCGACTTCCGAAAGTAAAGTCAGTGTGTTCTGTACCTACTAAAGTTATTTATCACATTTTAGTTTTTGAAGGTGGTTTCCTTTTTTGTTACTTTTTTTTAAATTTATTTATATTAGGATCTCCAACAAAAGATATACACTAAACATTAGAACATATTGTTAATAGCCAAAGTATTTCGTAGGTGTACTCCTTCAATAATAGGAGATCACAGCAAGCACAATTATATGATCAATGTTAATGTTATTTTTCTGTGAATTGGTTAGCTTGCCTGAAATAAATGAAATTTATTACTATTGGTTCGATACACAGAAATCTTATATCTATGGTTCGAAACGTGTCATTATCTATGTGACTTTTCCAATTCTTATATATGTACTTCCTATGTTTATTTTGGATATAACTGTCATTGGTGTAAGAAAATACCGTGACGGAACCTGGACTTAAAACTAACTTGCAATCCGCCTCGCACATGCTATGCATAGCCACAGTATAAGTATTAGTACTATCGTACAGTAGCGACACGCTCCGCCTTCCTCCGAAACGCTGTTCCTCACCACAACCCGCATCGAGCCTGCTATCGAAACAACTTTTAGTTAGAGACGAGACTCGCGGCGCCTAGATTCGCACACACACGTACGTATTTGTACAAGTCTATTATTTTGGTAGTAGTGTAGGTAATTAAATCGTTTCGTTTGTATGGAGTGTCGTAGGTGTGCCATAGCCCCCAGTCGCAATGATTTTTTCCGCCACCTTCAAAATACATCGTATTTCTTTAAAGAATTAAAAATTCCTTCCCATTCCTTTTTATTGGAGAAAACCGCATGTACTAAATGTGTCCAGTAGTTTTTGATTTTATTGCGAACAGACAGATAGACGCGGCGGCGGCGGGGGACTATACTCCATTTATAATAGCATTAGAAAAAAGTAGTAGTAGTTTTGTGCAGTTTTACAAATTGTAACAAATTGTACAATCAGTCTAGTTACTAGGTACTTTTTTTTTAACATAATTTAAACTGTTTTAAATCATAATTGCAAAGTCTGAATGTCGTATGTATGATTAATTACTTAGAATTTAGTCTGTTCTCAGTTAAGTGAAATGTAAATTTCTTTATGAGAATAAAGTCTTTAACCACAAAAAGAGGCTCATAGAAGCAGGAATGCAAAACATTTTATTTCAAAGATAAGTTAAAACAATTTAAATTAAACTTATTTTAATATAATTTTGATAAATAGATCTAAGATAGTACTAAATATGGACGTATAATAATATAAACAGAATAAAAGTATTTAAAAGATAAGGTAAAATTTTAAATTTGGTAGAATTACAGTAAAACGAATAACGTCCCGGGTATTGTTCATTCCTGCTTCTGTTAGGTTTTTACCATTGACACGGTACTTTTAAATTGGAATTAAATATACAACTAAATGAAAACCACATAATTTGAGAAGATAAATTATTAAAATGGTTACAAATACGTACGACAGCTACTGTAAAAATATAATATAATAAATTCGCTGTCTATCGTAACTTTAACATTGTTTATTGTACTTTTGTTACAAAGTGTGCATTAAAAAGAACCTTTTTTAACCTCTGTCTAATGCTATTGTAAATAGAGTATAGTTGTTTTAAAATAATGTAGTGATATAAGATTGAAGTCGCCAATCTGCCTTGAGCGAGGTTAGTGATCAATTTTAGATTCTATTCTATTAAAGTTAATAAGCAATATCTACGACGTACAAAGAAATAATATTGGTATACTTCTATAGGTATTTGTGACGTCGCCGCATTTCAAAGTAACATTTTATAGACACCCTGCCTTTTAGAGATAGAAGAATATTGTAGAAAAGTGCGATTTAAGTCGAAAAAGAAAATCGTAAAGTTAGATTTATAGGTTTTAGTCACGTTCTGCCTGTCTAGAAAGTCTGTATAGAAACGTAGACACAATTGTGTTTGGTTTTATGTCCTATTTTATTAAGTTTCTGATTGCGACAATCAGGTATGGAATTGAGAGTGAGTTAGTAGCTATTGTCATAAACCTTAACGTTTTGTTAGATACCTACGTCAAAGTCAATGTCAAAGTCAAATAATTTATTTCAATTAATCCATTTTAAGGCACTTATGAACGTCAAATGAGACAAAAATAATTCTAGTCTACGTTATAGGTACAGAACGTTCGGTTTGGTATTTTAGAAAGATTATTTTATTCACGTGAATCTGACACAAATCGTATATGAAAATTGGTGTTTAAAAAAGTCTAAAACCAAAGCATGTGGGTGAATATAGTAAAAAAAAAATTGTAGTATAATGACCTAGACGGAAATTCACTGCCGCGCGAAACGGCTAATGCTCAGCAAAATATCGAGCCCCTTCCACGAAGGCACGAAATCATGGCGCTGATTTTCAGCGCCTGCAACAATACAACGTTATCAAAGATAACGTGCCATGCCGAACCGAATGTGCCGCCCCGCTTGTGTATAACAAACTTTCTAACTTTCACAGAGAACTAAAATAAACCATCGTCGAGTTCGAAGATCCTACTACCTACTTATTGTAAATACTTATTATGTAGGAGTATCATGTACAAAATGCATTACCTACGTTACTTTAAATCTGCGTGCACGTGGCAGGCCTTTCACCAAATTATCCGTGGCAAAAAAAAGACAAACAAAAAAACTTGGAAGTTCCCAAATTCTCTATAGGTATATTCTCTTCTTTTACTTACATCGTAACAAAACCTTTCTGAACATATTTCACACCTTATATCCCTCGATACAAAGTTACATAATGGAATAGAACACTTTACGAATTTTACGTGCCTTAGTTCACAAGATTTTCCAACTATCGAAAATATCAATTTATGGTACCCAAAGGGTTACACAGAGGTCTCAATATAGGTAGTCTTTTCATTTATATTTAGCCAGGGCACGAAACGCGTACTTTTGAGATGTTCTGATTTATTTCAAATTCAGTTGTGAGCTGATAACGATTGTTTAAAACTAAAGAAGTCTTTACCGATATTGGTGCCGATTCCCTTGTTCAGAAACTAAATTAAAATTAAGCATTTGGCATCTCTTACTACCAGGCAGCTGAAGAAAAGGACGGCGACAGACAAGGACTAAGTTAGAGATGTCAAATTAGTTTTTCCCTTGAACTTCGCAGTGTTTTTAATCAATACGTTCTGAAATGACAACTATCATTGTGTGAACATTTTAGATCAACTTAAATTGACAGCTCTTATTAATATTTGTCTCTTTCTTGTTTTATTGGAAAGAAAGAGATATAAATAGCTTAAAATTCATTTAGTTTGTGCACAACAGAATTGGCACCAGTATAAAACTTATGAGTTTATTAGTTCTTTTGTTTGATTGCGCTTATCTGCGAACCCGGGGGTGCCGCTGACTTTACCGTCTTCTTCCGGTTCAAAAGCACAAAAACAGTCAAAATCGAGTTTTGATTTATATAACCAGTCAAAACCACTTTGACGGGATCAGTTAGTCAAAACTACTTTTAACCTTGGGGCAAAACTTCTTTTAACTGTTATTTCAGTCAAAAGTATTATTGTCGAAAGCATACGGTTAAAACTACTTTTGACTGATTTTGCTAGTTAAAAGTATTTTTAACTGGTCAAAAGTTTTGACCGTAACATATAAACGCCGTTGGTTACACCTAATATATAAATACCAGCTGCAGTTCTAGCCTGAAACAAAAAAAATAAATTTTATAAAAAAGAAGTTAGTTAGTTCTTTTTAGTAAAATTTAGTTTTTTTCCTAGTATCCAAATGGCTGAACCGATTTTGATATCAAAATCGGACACCACACTAGGACCACACCACACTACACCACACCATACTAGGATGCCACAGACAGATTTGTACACAATTACACACGTTACTCTTAATATCTTAATTGCATAAATCGTGTCTCGAAATTTAAATACCTGGGGCATTTAATGACCGATGGTCTTGAAGATGACCTTGACATTGAGGTAACATGCTGGCCCGCAGATTCTCCCACTGCTCTGAACAAGTGAAAGTAACCTTGTTTAAGGCCTATTGTCAAAGCTTTTATACGGGAAATCTGTGGGTCAGTTCAGGATGATGCTGGGGCTGCCTCGCATCTGTAGTGCATCGGGGATGTTTGCAATGTATCGCACTGATGGCTTTCATGCCGTCATTCGAAAGAAAACAGTATCCCTGATCTGCAGAATGCGTGGCAGCTGCAACGGAATTCTGAAGATTTTAGCTGATAGGATCTCTTCTCCACTATGGAGATCCTTCATTAGAAGAGTAATTTAGTGTATTGTATTTGTTTTGTTTTGTGTAGTTTACTTGTATTTTGTATTTTAATACTTTAACCCTATATGGATTTTATTATCCGAAATAAATGAATTTAATTTATATTTATTATTTATTTAATTATCATCTGCCTATCTTTTTAACCGACTTCAAAAAGGAGGAGGTTCTTTACAACTATGTTGGTGTCGGTTTTAAGTCTAACCAGCTGAATACCAGTGTTTTACATGGGTAGTGGTACCCAATTACTGGGTAACACTATACCTCTTGGTAAGACTGGTTGTCAGACTTTCTTGCTTTTGACTACCCATAACGACTGCCAAAAATCAAATGACAGCCGGGACCAACGGCTTTACGTGCTTTCCGAGGCACGAAGGTGTCTCACAAGCCCTAAAAACACTTACGTCTGTTTTAAAGTTAAAAGTGCTAATCCAAACTTCTCAAAAAGTCAACTTTAAATCACATATCAATCTTGTAACGTTACATTAACAAAACTGTAACAATTTCGCTACAAAACGTAGATCTCTGGTGAATGTTCCAAGCGTGTTTCGATATGATTTATAGTTTTGCTAAACATTTGAACTACGTTTGTAATAAAAGAACTGCGGATTTTGGGTGAAATATGAAAAGGCAAAGCTGAACATAATCAGCTTAGAATGTTCCCACTATAAGAGGCCAGGCCTCTCGGAGAGGGAATGGGGCATAATCCACCTCGCAAATCCTGTGCGTGCCCAGTTGGCAGATTAAGAATATTTCACGTCCTCACGTTTTTTTCGCATATTCCATGCCGGGTTTTTTTTAAGTTACACAGGATATTATGTCCCGCTAACTACTGTCTTTTATTAATGCATGAATGAGTAAATCCATACTTCCATACTTTAATATTATAAATGCATAAGTAACTCTGCCTGTTACGTTTTCACGACGAAACGGCTGAACCGATTTTCATGAAAATCGGTATGAATGTAGCTGGAACCCCAGGGAAAGACATAGGCTACTTTTTAATCTGCGATTTCGTCTGCAGCCACGATAACCGAAATACACGCGGACGAAGACGGGGGCAAAAGCTAGTCTAATATATAAAATTCTCGTGTCACAGTGTTTGTAACAAGACTCCTCCGAAAAGGCTTGACTGATTCTTATGAAATGACAATGCCAGATCCTGCCCCACCCATGTACAGAAAAGTAAATTAATGAAAATAATTGTAGTGAATATAGAACCTTTCTATACTAAATTGTTTTTCTTTAGAACTGCGGATTACGAAATACCTACCCACAAAATACAAACTCATTTTACCTAAAATACAATTTAACCTATAGTCAATGTCGTTATTGTTTTTAGATTTAAACGGAAACCGCAAGTTCTACAGTCACTAAGACTAATGTATAATTATCAGCAATAAATGAACAGTAAGATGCTACATATTGCACATGACTTTTATTGAGTGGGGCAAAGTTCTATAGAGTTTCTGGCATTGTCCTTTGTGTGTATATTCAGTAGGTCTGAGATTTTCATCGGCTAATTTTATTTTAAACTTATATGGCCAAACAACGTTTGCCTGGTCAGTTAGTAGTATTATAATATTTATATTTACGCCATTAAGGCAAAACCTTATGGCGTAAGTTAACCTTAGTGACTCTGTGGAACGTTCATCTATAACTTAACATTCTACAAAAATAATCTTGTATCTGGTGCTTGTAAAAGTACTAAGGATAAGGTTGAAATATTATAACAAGTAACCTTGACATTTGACTCATATTTTCTCCAAAAAACTAAGCGACGTTGAAATCTTAATAATTTCGTACGGCGTGCAATATGGCTGCTGTCATAACTTAAAAGGGTTCAAGTTGTGTAGACGTCGCCTTATCACTCCAGCCGTCCCATCCACTTTGCGATTACGTCAACACTATCGCATTCAATTACGTTTATTGCTGGGAAATATAATGCATTTATAAACAGTTTACACGGTTTTTAGTGGACATTTACATCTTAATTCTTGGTGAATCTTCAAATTTATTTATAAGTATTACGTTAAGTATTTGGGAGGTTCAAAGGGCACAAAGAGCAAGGGAAACTGAGGGGAAGCTCAAAGGGCATCAAAGAACTCGTCCACATCGCTGTCACAGAATACTTAATAGTACTACGTACACGTGTCCAACAGGCTGGCAGCATTGCCACGTTGTAGGGCAATGTTGATTCCTTGGCCAAAGAAGAGCCTTCGGGTCATATGAAGAGTCGACCAGTCATTTGGCGATGTCCCACCCCAAACGAGTCAAATATTTAGCTTCCAAGAAGACTATTATATTTGCGCCGTTTGAGGTTATCGGCACCTGCAGATGAGATAGCGCAAGGGTGTCGACACAAGTTGCGTCCCACACCAGAGGCCTACCCAACTTCCGAGGCATTAAGGTCATCCCATCTGGTCTCTTCCCATCGTCGCGTGCTAAACCATTGGGTTCTAAAATAGCAGGCACCCCGGCGCTGGCAAGAGCACGACTGAGGATGTCATTAAAGCCGGCGTGCCGTGCCATTCGGCCGGCACTCCTACTGCAGGATAGGCCATGATGTCCGAGGCAGTCGACAGCTTCACCACACTGACAGCGAACTAAAGAGTGCTAAACTAAACATCTACTACTATTTAATGGATTGTATTACACGCACAAAATTAAAATATTACGGTTTAATAGATTTATAAGGGACTGTCATATCGATATAATACATATCGATATCTACTAATAACGACCTTTTATTGGACAAACCGCGTTATAACAATTCCTTCAGATATTTTGAAAACATAGGTCTCTTGTGGTTTATAGCTTGTTATCTATTTAATTTTAAAAAAGCCTTTTGAGAAACAAGTTCAGTAAAGACTTTGGAAAATTAGCTTTTTTGTACGCAAACTTTGTGAGTAATAAAAACATTTTAGAAACGTCGCACATGTAATGGAGATTCTAAATAATAAAAGAAAAACTAAAGTCGGTTTACGGACGATAGTTTTACGTGATAACGTCATAAAGAAACATAATGTATAACATAAGCAAATAATGGCTTCCGTCGAGGTGGGTAGAGCTTATTGCTTGGGCCGGTCGTGCCTCACTATCGCTTGTTCCGCGCTCTCGCTTGCATGCTCAGGTTCAGGCGCAACGTGACACTTTTTCGTGCGTGCAGCCGGTGTTCATCGGTTAATAAGTCGTTATCACGTCAAAAACTTATAAAGCTTTTCATAAAAACACGTATTTCTTTGAACAAGTCTTGTTGTTATGGCATTCTCACTATGTAGCAACACAATATTACCACAGTATAAGTATTAGTACTACCGTACAGTAGCGACACGCTCCGCCTCCCTCTGAAACCGTTCCTCACCTGTCCCCGCGTTGAACGACTAGCTCTGGAAATTGCGTTTTAGTTCGCGCGGCGCGTAGACACGCACACTCACGCACGTATCTGTATAGTCTATTATTTTAGTATTAGTGTAGGCAATTATATCGTTTCATTTCTATGGAGTGTGGCGGGTGTGATATTACGTTGGATGAAACAAACAGCTTTTCAGTCATGCTCGCGTTGAAATAAAGAAAGAAAGAAAATCCATTTATTCACGAGATAGTGACGCACATTATAAAATAGTTTGTGCTGTATAGGTATATTATATTACTCTGTGAACAAGACCTAAAACTACAACAAGTGGATACATGTTGTAGAAAACAAATAAGTACCTACTTAAAATAAAATAAAAAAAAACTATAATAACGTCCGAGACAGAAATATGCGTCACTGCCACGCGATACGGCTGACGCTCAGCATAAATGCCGTGGTCCGCGCACGAAGGCGCGAAGTCAAGGCGCTGGTTTTCAGCGTAAACCTACGTGTCGCTGTCTCGGAAAAATAAATAAAACATAATTTACTTATTGTTCCGAGGCACAGATCAATAAACATTTACACAGTCTGTGGACACAAAAAGACGCTGTTTCGGCACGGCGCCCACAAATAATATTTTAATAGTATTTAAATATGTAAAACAACAAAAACAAACAAAGTAAAAAGACAATAGACAATAATTAACTATTAATTAAATTAAAAAGTGGCAACATTTCGCCGTGTCCCGAGACAAAGATAAAATAGACTAATAATAGACAGGAGAGAAGAGTTTGCACTTGCGTTATTGCGTAACGATTTGACAAATGCCCGACCAATGAGATGACCGTTGACGTTTGACGGACCGGGAAGAACCCTCTTCAAGAGAGAAGTTATGCGATATTACACCCGGATTATAATTGGGTAGTAAACAACATTAACATTAATTCCAAGACACAAAAACAAACACACCCACACACACACTCTAAAAAAAACCACTTTATTTTAGCATTGAAAACTCGATCAATTTTCAATTAACTGTAAATTTGGATTTTTTGTTGATTTAGAATCAATAAATGGTTTGTTAATTGACTTGACTTAATGACGTTACAGTTTGCTATTGCCATCCTAATCTCGTCTTGTCAGCTTATAAAAAGTACGTCAATTGATTAATGGTACTTTCCAATTCAGGATCTTTTTCTTATCTTATATATATCCATTTTATGATATGTAGTGTATGTCTGTGTTTCAGTGACCTACAAGAAAGGTTTCGTAGTAAGTCCAAATAATTCAAGACAGTCGCCAAGGTCAACTTTTTATTTGGAAGTCATATATTTTTTATAATCCTCGCATAGATTTGGGGAAGGTTCTTTGCGCATTCTTTTCACTCTTATACTGCGTAGAAAACTCGTAAACTTTACTGGAAATATGTAAAATCTTTTATAATCCGTACCCGAAAGTTATTACCCGTAATAGTTTTTAAAATAAATCAGGGATTGGTGATATTTTTGGACTTATAAAAGGGTAGGTTTTATGGGAATATAAAAATCTGTTACGTAATAACTACGGAATTATAGTGAATAAAAGAAATATTGAATAGTGGGAGGTGGAAAAAACGGAACCATTATAGGATCACTTTGTTCACTTTGTCCGTCTGTCTGTCTGTCCGTCCGTCTATCTGTCAAGACCCTTTATCTCGGGAACGCGTAGAGGTATCGAGTTGAAATTAAAACCACACACTTAGGTCTACAGTTCCTTGAAGCTGTGTAAAAATCAAACTTCTAAGTTAACATGAAAAAAAAATACGGCCGTTTATGTCGCAAAAAACGTACATTTCGACACTCTTAATGAAATCAAAATTTATACGGTACTTTCCGTTGGTTGACCTAGAACTATGAAGTTTGGCAAGTAATTTCGTCATATACTATAAATACAGGGAAAAGGCTGAAAACTATACATTTGTAATTAAAACATCGAGTTTTTTTTGTCCGTATGAATCTCGGTTACCGAATGCAGACGAAGTCCCGGATTAAAAAGTACCCTATGTGCTTTCCCAGGGTTCAAGCTATTTTCGTACCAAATTTCATCAAAATCGGTTCCGCCGTTTCATCGTGGAAGCGTAACAGACAGAGTTACTTTCTCATTTATAATATTAAGTATGGATATGTTCCTCGGTGAGCGAGTCCGACTCGCACTTGTCCGGTTTTTATGTTGCACGGTGGAAATCGTCATGGACTTCCTCCTTTATTTGTAACTAGCTTCTGCCCGCGGCTTCGCCCGCGTAAAAAGAACAGTAACCCAAAAGAACACATTACCGGGATAAAAAGTATCCTATGTGTTAATCCAGGAAATGGTCTACCTATGTGCTAATTTTCATGCAAATCTGTTCAACGGTTTGCGCGTGATTGAGTAACAAACATCCAAACATCTTCACAAACTTTCACATTTATAATATTAGTAGGATGTCTCTAGACCTAATTTATATTTTATTATAATCTATACAAATATTAACCTTTTCGTAGCAGCAAAAACCGCCTAACATACACAAACTACGAATACCGTAGTATTCACGAGTTGCATCAATACCCGCAAACTGTATCAGCAGGTTACGAACTGCAACTGGGTTACACACCCGTGACGTCACGACTGACATTTAACCTGTGTGACGTCATGCTCTAGTGGGTTCGTTTATCTGAAACGTTGAACTCCAGACACAGATATTTTACATGTATCTAGTGATATTCCGATCGACGTGGAACGATACCACAAGCGTCATAATGTATCCGTAGATAAATCATCGTTGTCACAAATACATTGGAAACCTTAGTTTTGTATAATTTAGCAGCATTATTTCAATTTTGTAAATGTGAATACCATGGAGCCATTTACTAAGTATATTAATACAATTATGTTTGACAAAAATGAGCATTGCGGTTGGGAGCAATGTCATGCTCGCTCAAATGTCTCGCTGATGGTGGCGCGTGTGTTGGATCATTCGGCTCCCTTCAAAATGGTTGAGCTGAATGGTGCTGATTCACGCGTCATGTTCGTGAACGGGCGCTGTCAGTAGAGATTGGTCAACTCTTATCTGCCATGGACAAATCTTGCTTCTTTTTTGTGTTTTGTATTGCTAGATTACCTTCATAGTTTTCACTTAAACGAGTAGAAGCAACCAGAATCATGTAACCAGTACTTTGTAAAAAACTTGATTTAAAAGAGTGTCCGTGGAGTTTCTTCCTCGTTCTTCTCCATAGAGACCTACCTACGTTTTGGAACGAGCAACTAGCTTCAACTCTCTGACTAACTGACCGACTCCTCGCTTGACAATTCAAAAGTGCCTGTAAATGGTTTAATTGAAATAAATGCTTTGATTTTGACTTTGAATTGTATAAAGTTTTAGTAGCAGTAGAAGTCTTTATGAAAGAGCTCTTCCGAGAAATTACCTACTACCACCATACCTATTTCTTCCAATAGCTTTTATGCCGCAAAACAGCGTTGGCGTGTTCCGGTACGAATGACAGCTGCTTGGAACAAAGCATTTGCTTTGATCATTTGATCGTTAGCCTTTTCCCAACTTTTTCATTTTCCTGAGGTCGACTTCCAGTCTAATTGGATACAGCTGAATACTAATGTTTTACAAAAAGCAACTGCCGGTTTGACCTCCACAACCCAGTCACTGGGTAACATGATACCCTCTGGTAAGTCTAGTCATCTGAGTTTCTGGCCTTTGACTATCCATAACGGCTGTCAAAGATCTACGAATGACAGTCGGGACCGAAGGCTTCTCGTACTTTCCGAGGCACGGAGGGGTTCACTAATTAACTTTTTTGCACTTACGATCTTTTTAGGGTCCCGTACCTCAAAAGGAAAAAACGGAACCCTTATCGGATCGCTTTGTTATCCGTCTGTCTGTCTGTCTGTCAAGACCCTTTATCTCGGGAACGCGTAAAGGTATCGAGTTGAAATTAAACCATATACCACGGTCCCTTGAAGCTGTGAAAAAATCAATCAACTTCTAAGCTAACGTGAAAAAAAGATATGGCCGTTTATGTCGCATATAACGTGCATTTTGACACTCTCAAGGGAATCAAAATTTATGGGGTACTTTCCGTTGATCTAGATTTATGAAATTTGGCAAGTAATATCGTTTTATACTATAAATGCAGGAAAACCTTGGACCTTTTGTCCGCGATTTGGTCTGTGTGAATGTCAAGGTCAGACGAAGTCCCGGATTAAAAAGTACTCTATATCCTTTCCCAGGGTTCAAGCTATTTTCTCCTACAAAATTTCATCAAAATCGGTTCAGCCGTTTTATCATGGAATCGTAACAGACCGAATTACTTTCTCATTTATAATATTAGTATGGATAGTATTTATGGATTAGTATGGATATGTACCTACAAATTTTTACGGAACCCTCGGTGAGCGAGTCCGACTCACACTTGTCCCGTTTTTCATAGAAATGAGTGTGTGTTTGTGAGTTGTTAGTAGATAAACAGTCCGGCTTTTAATTTATTGGCGATATTTTAGATGTTGAAAGTGCTTATGAATAGGAGCAACTGTTAATAATCATAATTGTCCCATTATAATAATATGTGGGGACATTTCACACACGGCCATCTGACCCCAAACTAGGGAGACCTTGTACTATGGGTGTCAGATAGCTAATATACATACACAAATACATTTTTATTGCAGGGCAAAGACCTCTTCACATAGAGAGAAGACACTAGCATTGATCATCATGCTGGCTTAAGCCGAATTTTTGATTATGGACTTTATGTTAATAATAAGTCTAGGTTCCCTCACGATGTTTTCCTTAACCGATGTCACTGATGTCCAAGATAACCTTAGAAAGTGTCAGATGCCTTATTCACTGAGCCACGACTCACCGCATTTATTTCAAATAAAGCATTTACAGGCACTTTTGAATTGTCAGAAAGTTGTTCGTTCCAAATAGTAGACCTGTAGGTTTCTTAGATTAGTCAATTCAATCAGTTGTTTCGTAAAGTTTGATCGTGTTGTGTATTGCATTTTTATGTGGAACTACAATTATTTTTTTTTAATTTCATTGTCGTTCCGTACCTAATAAAAATTGTTAACATTCATGAGTATTGTCATCATATTGCTACTGCATAAAAGGTCACTTAGCAACATGCTACCTGCATCAGGTGTTGGATGAAAGCTTTTGGCCACAGGATGTGGTATTCCGCCGCTTTCGTGGACAAGTGCCACCGGAACGTGCAAAGACTTAGTGCAACTAAGTGATACTAACATAGTTTTAAGTTTTATTTACTAACACAATTGTTATATTGTTATATGTATACTTAAGTTAAGGTATTTTTGTATGAGTCTTTGTTACCTGAAAATAAATGGTTTTATTATTATTATTATTTTGCAAGTTGCCCTAATGTATGCTGGTGGCATACAAGTTTAATTCTCCCTTAACATACGATACTCATATGTTCGAAACATATTCAAAATAATCCCTCTGCTAATCCCGAATAATTGCTTTTAAAACCCTTGTATCTACAGACTCAATTTAAAAAAATCATAATCCTCCGACCATCGATTTATTTTGTCTAAAAATAGAGGACAAAAACGGGTTCGTTCGGATAAAAATTGAAAGCCCTTCACAAACTCATATAACGGTTAACAAGTAAAAATTCTAAATATAAACCTTTGATTAACACTTTCAATTATTTTATTTACTCTGAATACCTACCTATTATTTCTAAATACAATCAATTGGAAAAAAATAAAATGAATATACGGAAAAGTCTAGTTTCTGATATCTTTATAGTAGGCTGCTAAGATTCAGACTTTTCTACTGAGAATCACTAGGTTAGCGTGAATTGCGAAAGATGGAGCAGGATTATAAAAAAAACAGTCTGTAGACACTAAAAAAGAAATGATACAACAAGTTTCGAAGTCACTGTGAAAGCCATAAGTTCCAGACTCTAAAACTTAGCGAGTTCAATGTAATAATTGGCTTTAGGATGTAAGTTGTCGGGGTTACCGCGTTACTACCTATAGTACTTTGAATAATGTGGAAGCAAGGGTTTATGGCTTCAACGCCATCATTAAAATGGTTTAAATTAACCTTGATACGTATGTATACGAAGATAGTTAATACATGAGTTTAAAGAGTCAGATGTCAGGAAAAAGAGTTCAAGGGAGAAGTAAGAGTCAGTTGAGGACATTCTTGAATAAGTGTTTTGTAGCTACTGTAGACTAAATTTATTGTGTATTGTATTTGAAACTTAAATTCGCTCTACTGTTAGTATTCTTATTTTGTTATAGGAATAACGTACTTTACAGTAAAATTGCTCTGGAGATCAATTTTACTAATAACGAAATTCAAGTCAATGTCAAAAATATAGGTAGAATAAAGTATTTTTTTTACAAATTGAGGCTGAGATAGGAATGCAAAATGATTTTAAAAATTATTAGATTGACCAACAGACCACGGATTTTATGAGATGATCTTCTACATTTTATATTTATAATTAGAAAGATTACAACTATCGTCTATTCAGTGAGACCTTGTTTGTATAATAACTGTTAGAAAATTGTATAAGTCCGTCTGATTCATGAGCGTTATTCGTGGGTAAACATAGTTAAACAATACCTGCCTCGTTTGGAGCATTGCTTTTTATTTCTACTTATTTGCCAGACCTAATCGTTTTAAGAAATTAGCTAATTGATCTTCGAGGCCAGAAACCATTTGCCATTGTAATTTAATACCTAGTTCAATATTAGTTATATGGTCGAAAGTTTATTGGAAGTATCCACGAAAATGCAATTATCATTATTATTATAATATATTTATTCATTAAAGACAGTTACAATATCGTTAGTAGTGCTTAAGATCGATATTAGTAGTTACATCAATTAATTAACCTTTCTTAAAAATATTAATAAATTAAAATTAAGTAATAAAAAAATTACTATAAATTAAATTAGTAAAAAAAACGAATTATAAATGTCAATATAAACAATGATATCAAAAATCTCAAAAATACCGCCCTTTTTAGGGGTATTCCTCGAAACGCACCTATTTTGAAACGCACCCAACGAAGCGCACCTAAAGTATTCCTTGAAACGCACCCACGATGAAACATAGTGAAGTGCACAAAGGATTCGTAATGAATTATATCTATTGAAGACGCTTTCAAATCCAACTGTTTATTAAAATTACCAGGAACTAAATGCTTAAGCGACTCACTACTTAGCTCAATAATGGTTTTAAAATTGAATTATTTGTTTATTTTTAAGTACTAGGGTGGACAGAAAATAGGCGCCTATACAATCTCACTCAGTTGTGCACTAACGATTAAACACAAAGAGAAAATTAAAGTAAGTATTCGTTATTATTCACTATAACGTTAGAAGTTCTAAAAAACTGTCCTATCTTACCTATAACTGTCATGTCCTGTACCTATAACTATCAGGAAAACAGAGATGAATTGGAAGTAGTTGTTTATTACTACTTAGCTCACTTATGGTTAAAGTACACGTAACCCATCTAAGCTCAAGCAGTATATAATTTTTACGGAACCTTAAAAAAAACGTGCATTATTTGCTATCGATATTTTCCGTTACCTAATACCCATCCCTATCCACACCTTGGCCATTGGTGCGTTTTTAGGTATATTGTAGGTGCGCTTCGTTGGGTGCGTTTCAAAATGAGTGCGCTTCTAGGAATACCCCCTTTTCCATAGTACAAATTTAAAATACCTACATAAAATAAACAATTCATTTATTCATAATTCAGATTTGAGTTTAAGTATTTTTAGAAACAAATTAATTCTCCCTCCTTTTAATGAATCTGGACTTAAAGAGCCAATTAATTAACGTTTTTGTTTTAAACAAAAAGCAAAAATAGCGAGAATTTGTGTTTGAAGAATTAAGACAAAAATCACTTTACATTTTTTGCGTTACTTTTTCATGTAAATTAAACGAATTCATCAAGCTTTCATAAAAAGTGGAAGGAGGCCGTTAATTACTTCGACGATTTCAAGTAGCAATTCTAATAATGATCAAAGAATGTTTATAATGAATAATGATCAAAGAATATTTTTCTAGTTTAATTAATTAAAAGATGGTTCCAAATAGCCCTTGACAGAGAGAAGTAGATTGAGTATGTTCCTTTTTTTACTTTTTCAGCCTGTTTTCCCAGTTCAGGGCAAAGGCCTCTCAGGGAAGGGGAAGGGGCAAGGGAAGTCGGAAAATACAGGCTGAAAATATAAAAAAAGGAACACCAAACTCTTTCTCCGTAAAACAGGCATTAAACGCGGTAATCTTTGCAACTACTGGACCAATTCTGAATTTTCTTTTACGCTAATGTTCTTTTTTCAAATCAATGCTAGTTAAATTCGTTTGTTTTTGTTAGAGTACTTTGACCCAGTAGGTAGTCACGTTGATCGCGGAATTGGTGACGTTTTCCATCTCCTCAGTACAGGCACACCTACGACACTCCATACAAACGAAACGATTTAATTACCTACACTACTACCAAAATAACAGACAGTACAAATACGTTCGTGTGTGTGCGTGTCTACGCGCCGCGAGAACTAAAAGCAGTTTCGAGAGCATGTTTGACGCGGGAAGAGGTGAGGAACAGTGTTTCGGAGGGAGGCGGGGCGTGTTGCTACTGTACGGTAGTACTAATATTCATACAGTGGTACAGGGGGCCAAGTTTGCTATTTTTACAATTTCTTCACTCCAACACGATCCCATTGTGATTTTGCTAAAAGTTCGTAATCTGATAAATTCATAATGGTCGATCATTGATCGGTCGAAATAAAAGCAATGACTGCACAATGACGTTCTAATGGTAAGTCACTGATAATAATACACGTCCTGATTGACTATCTAATCACGTGGGGGACGGACACACGAATGAGAAATTACTGGCGTGGCTAACGTGGCTCTGGAAACCCATATTCAAAATGGAGACTCGTTCAAAAAGTAAACGTATAGGACCGCTGCCCGGGGGCGATCGCCGGGGCGCACCTGGAGCTGACGCTGTGTGTCACAGCATGCGATCCGTCAGCGCTGAGGAGTTGAACAGGCGGGCTCCCACCGATAAGGATATTACAGCCGAAATCATTGACGATGGTGGCAGACTAACAAACAGGACAGACACCCCTGTAGAACCCTATAGTCTAAGCACAATATCATACACACCATCAAGAACCTCATCACCACCTATACCGTCGTCACCCATCGTTAGTTTTAATACAGTTTCACCCACTCCGACCTTGACTGTTGCGCGGGAGGTTAATTGTACCTTCATGCCCGCGTCCACCAAGGCTGGTAAAGCAAGAGTCCGCATGAAATGGAGCAAAGACGTTAACCTATTCATCATGCGTACTTACCTATATATCACTAAGTTAGAGACCGACATGACCACATACAGACAACAATTGCAT
Organism: Charanyca ferruginea; assembly: GCA_947361185.1. Lineage (NCBI taxonomy): Eukaryota > Metazoa > Arthropoda > Insecta > Lepidoptera > Noctuidae > Charanyca > Charanyca ferruginea. The sequence goes on along the minus strand of OX376077.1, from coordinate 11,983,017 downwards.
GAACTTTTTGCTCGTCAATACCCAGAAATTAAGGTTACAGAACAAAGGATGTCCGATCAAAGAAGAGCCATAATAAGGAATAAACTCCTATCACAAGAAATAATCGATCAATTAAAAGAAGAAATCCGTACACAACTAGAAGAAGAAGTAGAAAACAATGCAAGCGCCAGCACAATCACATTTATAACTCAAAACACAACCGAATTTAATCAACAAGATCAACTTCAATCATACCCTCATTCTCACTCACAACCTCACATACAATCTCAATCATACTATCAATCACAAGCGTACTCACAAAACACACATATATCGCACATATCAACAGCTCTTACTCAATATTCCGGAATGAACCCGTCAGCTCGACCAAAACTGCCCAAACTTAGGTACACACCAAAACTTTTCCAACTTGTTAATTTATTTAATCATAATATTCTCAACCAATAGATTAGTGAAGAAACTAACAGACGTACACACCTTGATATATTGCACAGCATTGGTTATTTCCGTAGAACTTATAAAATCACAGAATACACGGGTAATACAAGAAATAGAAATATGAACAAACCAGCATGGCAGCAGAGGCTTGAAAAAGATATAGAAAAACTAAGAGCTAAGAGCAGACTGTGGTAGACTCTCCCAGTATATTAACAATAATAGATCAAACAAAGTAGTAAAGAGAGTAGAAACAATAATTAAGAGCATGGCCACTCATACTAGACACGAAAGTGAAAATAAAAAACCAGAAGAATTCTTGGATACGCTAAAACAGAAACTAGCCCTAAAAGTTCACAGATTAAGAAGATACAAGAAAGGGCAAGAACGTAAGAATGATAACGCCTTGTTTGCTATGAACGAAAAGAACTTCTACAGAAAGTTACAGAAACCACAGGCTGACACAACAACTGAAAACAACACAGATCTACCAACAGCGGAACAACTTGAAACATTTTGGTCGGGTATATGAGAAGAGCAAGTTCAACATAATGATAAATCTGATTGGATAAAAGACGAAGAAACTAGATGGAGCTCATTAGTTGAAATGGAATTCATAGAGATAACTGAGTCTGACGTAAAAAATACTACAGCAAGACTACTCAATTGGAAATCCCCCGGTATTGATAAAATTCATAATTACTGGTATAAAAAATTAGAGACACTACACAAAGTTATAGCTAAAAATTTAACAGACATAATTTTAGGGAAACAAAACATCCCTGAATTCATTGCTGTAGGAATAACCTACATGTTACCAAAAACCCAATACTCATCACAACCTTCTCAATACAGACCAATCACATGCCTACCCACAATTTACAAAATCCTGACATCAGTAATTACTACAAAAATCAATAAACACATAGAAAATCACAACATAATAGCAGAGGAGCAAAAAGGGTGTAGACGAGCCCACATGGGATGTAAGGAACAATTAGTTATAGATTCAATAATACACAAACATGCAGCCACAAAAAATAGAAATTTACATTGCACCTACATAGATTACAAAAAAGCATTTGACAGTATTCCACATTCCTGGCTGATCCAAATATTGCAGATATATAAAATCAACCCAAAAATAATAGGCTTCTTACAAAACATCATGTCTCAATGGAAAACTACACTCCAATTAAATTGTCGTGACATCGCTGTCATAACTCGATAGATTGCCATTAAAAAAGGGATCTATCAAGGAGATTCCCTAAGCCCTCTATGGTTCTGTCTGGCACTCAACCCTCTGTCTCACCTACTTCAGCGATGTCAGGCGGGATATTGCATCAAACACACAACAGAAGAAACCACCATTTCACATCTTATCTACATGGATGACATAAAATTGTACGCAAAGACCGAAAAAGAAATGAAAATATTAATAGAAACCACGACAGACTTTAGCAAAGACATAAATATGCAGTTTGGACTAGACAAATGCAAAACGGTACATATAATAAGAGGCAAAATTCAACCGGGCGACTATACAATTAACAGTACTGACACAATTACGGCTATGGAACCAACAGACTTATATAAATATTTAGGATACAGGCAACTCAAAGGATTAGATCACACAACAATCAAATAGAACGTACAACACGCACCACACTTACCAAACACAATAATTTACATCCTAAATCTGCAATAGAAAGATTGACCATTAAACGACAACATGGAGGAAGAGGCCTAATAGACATTCATGACCTTTGGCAAAAACAAATAATTACACTAAGAACATTTTTTCACACTAAGTCTCGTTTAAGTAAAATACATAAAGCTATAGCCATAAACGATACTAACTACTCCCACCTTAACCTAAACGAATAGAACACAACACACGATACACAACACATTAACAATGACCCACAGAAACAAAAGTTTGAAGATTGGAAAAATAAAGTGCTGCACGGCCGGCACCCCCACGATTTGGAACAATCCCACGTAGACAGACTAGCTTTAAATAAGTGGCATAAGATAGGTAATTTGTTTCCAGAGACCGAAGGATTTATTATTGCAATACAAGATCAGATCATCAATACTAAAAACTACAGGAAATTCATAATCAAAGATCCCGCAATGACTAACGACAAATGCCGCAAATGCCACAGCCAACCAGAGACTATACAACACATAACAGGAGCATGCCCAACGCTCACTCGAACAGACTACACTCACAGACACAATCAAGTAGCAAACGTCATTCACCAAAAACTAGCGCTTAAACATAAGCTTATACAAGATATCAATATCCCTTATTACAAATACACACCACAAACTGTTGTAGAAAATACCACTCACAAACTCTACTACGACCGCGCCATACTTACCGATAGGACCGTTCACTACAATAGACTGGATATAACTCTCCGAGATAAAGTGATTATGTGTATTGCAGTTCCAAAAATGATAAGTAAGAAAATAAATAAGTATGCAGAACTAAAAGAAGAAGTGACCAGAATTTGGAGGCAAGAAAAAGTGAACGTAGTTCCCATAGTTGTCTCCACTATAGGTGTCATACCCAATCATCTCCACCATAGCCTCAAATTAATAGACCTGAAAGACTCAATCTACATTACACTCCAAAAAGCCGCAATTTTGAACACCTGCAGAATCGTACGAAAGTTCATGCAAAATGACGAAAACGACGTCTCTTTACATCACCCGTCTCCATCTTTAACGTAAAAATTCACCACACGCTACATGGACTTGGCTTGGGCCCGTTGATGTAGCTTAAAACTAGCCAAAAGCTAAGAAACGTGCAAGTTTTCGCAAATAATAATAATATGTGGGGACATTTCACACACGGCCATCTGACCCCAAACTAGGGAGACCTGTACTATGGGTGTCACACAGCTGATATACATACACAAATATATTTTAAATACATACATAAATAGATAAACAACACCCAGACACAAGGAACTGTAAAAATTTTTGCAGATTACCGCCTAAGTCAGTCATTCAGTTGTTATTTTGTACGAGATTGTCAGTGGTTGACCATTGGAAAGTCACAATGACGCCATTATATTAGTAGATTACCAAACTTGTCAAAATCAACAATTATGAAATCAATGATAGACCATTCTGACACTATTGTAATAGCAGACTTGAGGCCCAGGTGTAGGAACTCTCTGGGCACTGAAGTAAATGGGCCATCGTCTGATCAGGAGCACCGCACTCACACTGGGTGTCGGTGGGAACTATAATCCCCCATTTTGCTAGGTTATATTTGCAGCGGTCTCCTTGGGTTGAATAAGACTCCGCTGTTCTTTTCTGATTAATTTCGTTGCGGGATCCAAGACAGTTGTAATGTTTCTCCGGGACGCGTCGAGCTTCGGTGTCTCGACGCTTTTCTGGTAGTCGCCACTGTTGATTCTGGGTTTCAGAAATTGCAGTGGTTCGGGAATAGTGTGGCGTGCCTTCTTGGGTATTATATACCCCTTGGCCTTATGAGAAGCTACGCTATCCCTGAGACTTTTATGCTTTATTTTATTTTCAAACAATCCGTGATAAAATTATTCCTATTGACGATGCGGTTGGCGCACTGCTGTGCAGCGTGTTGCGGGTTTGATTCCCGCCCAGGGTAATTATTTGTGTGATGAACACTTGTTGTTTGCCTTATGTCTGGGTGTTGTTTATCTATATAATTATGTATTTAAATGTATTTGTGTATGTATATCAGCTGTCTGACACCCATCGTACAGGGTCTCCCTAGTTTGGGGTCAGATGGTCATGTGTGAAATGTCCCCGCATATTATTATATTATAATATTATTAATTCACGTGGACGAAATCGCGGGCAAAAACTAGTATACCCTATAATACTGGTACCTGCGAAACCACATAAATAAATAACTAACTTAAACTCCAGTCTTTGTATTCGGCTTTAGCGAACTTGAACTTTGCCCATAAAAACTGGACGAAGAAAAACGGGTGCCCTGACAAACTCTTGATACATTATACCGGGTACAAAGAAATTACTCTGTTTACATTTTTCGAGGTAACAAAATAAGATTTCGCTTGGAATTTTCCTCGTAAAGCTTGGAGTTAACGGGAAAATAATGGCTCTTTCTTTCAGTCAGTGAACGATAAGTAATATTTCAGAAGTAATGACTATGCGATATTTCAGTAATTTGTTATAATTACTGTTTTGTGGTTATATGTTTTACTAGCTTTTTCCCGCGATTTCGTGGCCGTAAATGCAGACATTTCCGCGGATTCCAAAGTAGCCTATGTTATGTCCTTTTTTGGGGTTTAAGCTTAGTCTGTACTAAATTTCATCAAAATTTATTTAGTAATTTAGCCTCGAAAGCATTACACACAAACTTATTTTCGCATTTATAATATTACTAGTTTTTGCCCTCGAGTTTGTCCACGTGAATGTCGGTTATCGCGGATTAAAAAGTAGCATACATGTCCTCCCCCAGGGTGCAAGCTATCTTCCTGCTAAATTTTGTAAAAATCAGTTTAACTGTTTCGTCTTGAAAATGTAACAGACAGAAAGACAGAGTTACTTTCGCATTTATATGAATTAAGTGTATGTGTAGATGATTGATACTGGCCTAATGGGTTATTGATGAAAATCGATGTTATTTTGAATTGAACCTTGATTCAATTGTTTTACGTTATTTATTCAGTACGTCATGCGGTACAGTAGTAAGTAGAATATTAATTTCATTTCTCTATTTAATATCTTGCAACCGACCGGGTGCATTTATAACATTTAACATAACATTTTAACATAACATTTAATATAACATTTTACTTTAAGATATTTTACTTTAAAGTTGAAGAACATTTAATAAACTCTAAATCCATAACCAATATGTGCGGGTTGTATGGTTTAGGTTATATTAAAGCACTGATTGGTTATGGATTTAGAGTTTATTAAATGTTCTCCAACTTTAAAGTAAAATATCTTAAAGTAAAATGTTATATTAAACTACCAACTACCACACAAACTTACTAACTTATGTAAGTACACTATGTTTATACAAATAAAAAACATACCTAGGTACACACGGCTACACATCAAGCTGATCGTTTCCAGTATAAGCTGATCTCGCCTTGTATAGAATTTCCTTACTATGAGAGGTCAGCTTAAACTGGAAATGTATAGCTTGATATGTAGCCGTGCGTATTTATCATCATTATTAGGTATCTACTATTTTGTGCTGAAATTAAACTTAGGTACGATAAACATTCTGCTTAGCCTTTTCCCAACTATGCTGGGGTCGGTTTCCAGTCTTACCTGATCCAGAATACCAGTGTTTCACATAGAGCGACTGCCTTATCTCCACAACCCAGTTGCTAGGTAACACGATACGGTGAGACTGGTTGCCTGACATTCTGGCTTCTAACTACCCACAACGACTGTCAAAGATCTATGAATGATACCTGGGACTAAAGGAATCATTCTTACTGAGGCACGGAGCAGGGGTCTCGGAATGAAATGGATGGTCACCCGTCCACTGTCTCACCGCGGTAAACGTAGTTCAATCATGACCGATTAATCAACACTGATTTATCTTAGCCATGAGCCCCACAAATACAGATAACGATATTGAAATAAATATTAGAACTCACTATTTACCGTCTGTCACTCATAGGTATTGAATGAATATTAAGTCTTACCCGTTGCCCTAGGCACAAAATATGGGTTATTCCCTGAGTACCCCGATCCCCGAGGCCCCCGTCCCGGAGGACCCCGATATATTTTTATCTTGATAAACTAAATTAAAAGTCAGTTTAGCTTAAAAGTACCGTCAGCAGATGATATTACATTAAATAAAATTTTATTAATTAATAAAATTATAGTACCTACTTACTATATTTTAAAATTAAGGACTAATTAATTAAGTATTAATTTTAAATAATTCCTAATCCTTAAGGATTAGGTATTTTTACGGTTACGGTTACGGTTAAAATATCATTTATTTCTCAAAGATTTACATTGGTAATCACTTAGTGAGAAACAAAGTTTAAATAACAGATAGTTATAGTCCAGAGCGCACGTCGTACAGTTATTAGTTGCTAGTACATAATTACATATTTTAACAAAACTGATGAGTGGGTACATCGCAATAAATTACTCGAAGCGCGCTCGTCGTTGTACACATCGGGCGCGCTTCTTATCAGCACTGTTATAAAGCACCGTGCACACTTTACAATACTAGATAATAATATTATTTATTTATGTTGGAGCTGCCGAAGATGTGTTTCTTTAACATTTTTTTAAAATATAAATTACTTTTAGCTTCTTTAATGTTTTTTGGCAATGAATTATAAAGTTGTACTCCTTCATATTGAATATTTTTCTTTCCGTGATTCGTTCTAGGTCCACGTAGTTGTACCAAGTCATTTGCCCGACGTGATGATCGTGTTAGCACCTCATTGTTCCTTTTATATGTAATTTCTGAGTGTATTTCTTTTGTTAAGATTTTCCTTATTAGTATGCAGGTATTAAATTGATAGGTTTTGGTGATGTTAAAAAGCTTAGTGTCGCTATATATTTTGTTTGTGGATGTTAAGTAGGGATATTGAAAGAGGGCTTTAATAATTTTATTTTGGGCGATTTGAAGTTTGTGTAAGTTTGTTTTTGTTGTCGATCCCCAGACCTCAATTAGGTATTCAATATGTGGTTTAACTAATGAATTGTACACGGTGTACCGAATTTTTGGTGGTAGACATCTAGCTATTCCGCGTAACGCACCTGTAAGACTTGACAACTTAGAACAGATCCTTTTAATGTGTGACTGCCATGTTAAGTGACTGTCAAGTGTAAGGCCCAAATATTTCTCTGTGTTTACTTTATTAAGAACATCTCCATTTATCGACAAAGGCTTGTGATTGTGAATTTTTTTGTTCTTGGCCGAAAAAATAATGTAGTTTGTTTTGGATGTATTGGATTTTTCTATTATTGTAGCATAGTAAATAGTTATTAACTCTTTCACATGCAAAATCAGTTTCACTTTCATTATTTTTTTATACAGTACAGAAAATCAAAAACGCTTTTAAAAGTTGATTACTAACTTTAAAATCACAAATTTGAAATAATTATTGCCATAAATTGTAAAACATATTTCTTAAGTATGGTTTGATAAGATTGTAACATTTATTTTCTATTTTTAATACCTACATTTTATTCTAACTGCAATGGCCTGTATTAAAACTACTTTCTACATTGTACAAAATTTTAAATAAACTACTTTCGTCTTTTGTAGTTAGTGTCAAACACAAGCATTTAATCACTTTTTATGTCGACCTTATAATATGAAAACAATAGAAAAAATAAATGTAAATGTATTTATCGTATTCGGGGTTCTCAGGGACGGGGGCCTCGGAGATCGGGGTACTCAGGGAATAACCCCAAAATATAGAGGGTACAGAAGGACCGCTCCCGCCATCTTCAAAAATAATTACCTAATCTTGCCAGACTCAGTAGGGTTGCTACTGTATTGACTCTGTAGGTTTTATTTGTAACAATATGAAATTTTATTGATACTGGTTGGAAGTCTTTGGAATTTTTATAACAAAATTTTCTTGTTCGTCGTGAAATGTCAATGTCTCTCATAAAAGGGCGGGTTGTTTCAAACAGTCTGTTAACGTTACATACGGACGGTTAAAAAGTTTCTATGACGTGCGATGTTTAACGTACGTTAAATGTAACGGTTGTTTCATGACATTAAAATCGGTCAGTTAAAGTTATTCAAAAAGAAATTCCATAATATTTTGATGTTTGAAGTAGCTGTTTGACAAAGCAATGATTTGGCGATAGTTAGCGCCATTTTTTACTATTACCGGTCAGTAATGGATAGTTGAAGCAACCCGCCCTTATTCATTTAGACAACACGTGACAGTCGAGTCTGAAGTCTGCTTGAAACTGCTTGAGAATGCCTATAAACGTAATGTCAATGTGTGCGTGGTAAAAATGGCGGTTTGTTCTGAGCGGTCTCCTTGCTCGGGCGCGACGCAGCCTTACGCACTTTGTGTCCTAGGTGATAACGCGGTAATGCGACGCGACGCGAGAATGTCGAATAGTCGTTGTCATACTTGTGTCCTACGCTGCGACCACACGCAGCAAGTGCGGATTTGATTTTTTACGAGACTCGACACAATAGTTTATTCATAATTAAATATTGACTACTAGCTTTTGCCCGCGACTTCGTCCTCGTGAATGTCGGTTATCGCGGATGCAGACGAAGTCGCGGATTAAAAATAGCCTATGTCCTTCCCCGGGGTTCAAGCTATTTTCATACCAAATTTAATCAAAATCGGTTCAGCCATTTCTTCGTGAAAGCGTAACAGACAGAGTTACTTTCACATTTATAATATTGGTATGGATGGTATGGATTATAAGTACCAGTGTTTTTTCTTACCAAATAAAATTAATAACAAACTCTCCTCAATAGAAGTAGGTTTTTGAAAATTGGTTATTGATAGTTGAACAATAGGTTTAACAGCTGCAATAATATTAGTTATCGAAAGTGCTTGGTAATAAGTCACAATACTCTTTAAATAAACGTGGATTTAGATTCGGATATAAATGATTAAACTCTCGAAACTTATTTCTTTCTAAATAAGTACAATGACTACCAACAACCTAGGACACACTTCTTTTTTCGAACAGTGTTCAGCTTATTATTTCAACTGTATTAAACTATTAAAAAGTAGCTGATCCTGAGAGAGCTACTTTATGGACCTGGATTTTTGTATGAAGTATTGACATGTGAACAGACATTTTAATACTTCATACAAAAATCCAGGTCCAGCCTACGCTACCCTACCTACCTACCTTATCTACCTACCTGCCCTTCGCTGTTCTTAGTGAAAAGGTACCAGGGTGACATATAGATCTAAAATTGAGACTAGGTTACTTATTCTGCTATAAGAGGCAGAGACAAATCCATCAAAATAAAAACTCACTATTTGAACTTTTCCTGGACTTCCACAAATATTTCAAGACCAATATAAACCAAATCGGCCCTGCCGTTCTCGAGTTTCAGCGAGACTAACGAACAGCAATTCATTTTTTATGTAATATGTATAGAAGATATGGTTAAACAAGGCTAAACCAGCCAGTCTCTACAGTACTTATCCAAATTGTTTTAATTTAAAAGTAAGATAAACTTATAATTTTAAAAAAGAATGTCCGTTATAATATAGGCAAAGAACTTAAAGCTATGCATAGGCAGCGGTCCCCAACTGCTCTTAAAGGGCTAGAAATCCCGGGTTTACCTTTCTGTGAAATGAAAGCAATTTCTATTCAGTTTAGTTATATTTGAATAAAGGTTTGAACACGTCTCCTGTGTAATCTTGACTTAAACCTAATATATTTTCTTTAGGCGAAGTATTAGGTCCATGTTTATCTTGTTCCACAGCCTTGGTTTGTTTTCACACGTCGATTTTACAAACATCCTGTAGCAATATTGAAAATGTTTTTGTTTGTGTTCTTAGCTTAGATATATTGCTGTGGTTTTCCTTGGGTGTTTTCTAAAGTTCTAAAATATTCTCCTTAAATTTTAATCCCAAAATCAGAAGCCATTATAATAATGCACCTTCTTCCAGTTTTAGTACATTTGTAACAAACGTAGTTACAAATCTATGACAAAAGTATACACGTATTTTATAGTTTATCTTCGGACATACAAATGCATGATGATGACGTTTAATATGAAACTATGAAAACCGAAAGTGTAACATTTTTTTTATCAATAAATAGGCTTGCGTTTGACCGCAATTCACCTGATCTTAAGTGATGATGCGGCCTAAGTTGGAGCACGCTTGCCTAGAATGAACCGGTTCACTCGTGCCTTGAAGATACCCAGATTATACTTATCAGGGAACAAAGAGGCGGGCAGCGAATTCCACAGTCTGGCAGTTCGCACAATGAATGTGGAATCAAAGCGCTTGGTTCGAGACCGTGGAACTTCAACCATGTAGCGGTGACGCTTCGCCGTATCTCTGCTCGTCCGATGATGGAATGGAGATGGGGGAATTATATTGTGCAATTCCAAAGCACACTCTTCGAAATGTACCCGATAAAAGACCGATAGGCTAGCAACGGTGCGGCAATGTTCAAGGCTCTGGAGCTTAGCCCTAACCAGGGAGTCGTTGTTAATGAGCATCTTGGCACGTCTATCAATGACTCCCAACGCCTCCAGTTGGTATTTTGCTGATCCATACCAAAGGTGCGAACAGTACTCCATGCACGATTGAACTTGTGCTTGGTATAAGTTGAGCAGCTGTTCCGACGTGAAGTACTTTCGCACCTTTGCGAGGATTCCTAGCTTTTTGGCAGCTAGTTTGGCCTTGGATTCAATGAATGACCTAAAGTTAAGATTCGACATCAAAGTAACGCCAAGAAGCTCAAGCTGGTCAGTGATCGGAACGGTACATGTCGGAAAGTAGGGGCCAAATGGAAAGGCCTCTTCTTGGCAGTGAAAAGACACGCCTGGGTCTTAGCTGCATTGAACCTGACCAGATTGGCATCACCCCAATCGGAGACTGCCTTGAGGGACAAGTTCAAGCGCTCGACCATGGACTCTCTGGAAGACTGGATTTTAGCCGCACTGGCACGTGCGCTGGATGTGTAACTCTCTACAACCGTGCTGTCATCTGCGTACCCAAAAGTATCGCAAAGACAAAATGTAAGAATTTTTGGGTTAGTTAAGTTTTTTTGACAAGAAGTGTAAAAGTATAGGTTGATAAAATGAATACGTTGTATTATTATGCATATAGTTGGCATTATTTTACGCAAATATTATTGTTATGATGTTATGCTAAATTAGCTCTAATTTGAGATTATGTTTTTAAATACAAAATGTTGTGAAAGAGCCAATTGTCGAGTCCAGCCGTACTGGACACTGCTCTCAGAGCAAAGAAAAATGGTACCAGTGCAAAATATGTGAAGGGTGGACACATGCATCATGTGGTAACAAAGGAGTGATTAATTTCTTCTCCCAAAAGTGTTTTAATTGTTCTAACCAGAGTTTTATAAAAGTATTATTAATGATTAAGATTATTTGTAAAATTATTATTTGAAACTGATCAAAAGCTGTGATTTTTATTGACGTTTAATTTTGATTATATTTTTAAGCATTTTAAGAGATATTAAAACTGTTGTGAAACTAGTTTGTATAAACAAAGTGGAATCTCTTTCATAGCACACGATAGCTCTATCATTGACAGGTTGTTTTGAAAGAGCCAATTTCCCACTTTTTTTAAAGTAGCTATATTTCAGATTTCTTACATTGTTACCTATTTTTAATTACCCTATCTATTAAACTGATTATTGAAAAAAAGTATTTTTATTTTAAAACAATCAGCCTATTTTTTTTACTTAATACTTTTTAAAACTGGCTCTTTCATGCTCACTCTCCCCTACATCCTACATCACGATGTCAAAGTTCACCGCATGAATAGCAAATACAAAATCACACAGCAGCCCACCAGACACAACACCCAGAACGGAGGCTCCTCCGTTGTCAATGGAGGAGTAGGAACTTTCCACCCTAACATCCAAACTTTTTTCCTAACATAAAACTAGCAACAATATTATTTCAAACTTCCACTAACATTTTGTACACTGTAACTTGAAAAGGATTTCACGCTAGCGTACTCAATGAAAAAAAGACATATTGCTACCTTGCAACATGAAAAACCGTTTAAAATTACTATTCCCAGAGGAATTCAAATAAATGACAGACGCAACTGCAGTTCGAATGTGGTTAGATTACACTGCAGCATTCACTACCACAGACCGGTGTCTCGGTGCATTTAACGTAAAACGTCCTCAAGGGAAAGAGATTTTGTAAAGAGAAACTTGTTTTATTTGAAACGACAAGGCTAACAGCTGTAAAGCAAAGTTTTTACAGGTGTATTTTGTAAGTTTGAAATACGGAACTTTGAAGGGAATACAAATAAATCCATACTTCACTATCACTACATATTATAAAACAAAGTCCTCCGCCGTGTCTCTCTGTCTGTCTGTTTGTTCGAGATAAACTCAAAAACTACTGGACCGAATTTCATGCTGTTTTCACCAATGGATAGAGTGGTTTTCGAGAAAGGTTTTAGTATATAATTTGTCAAGTTTTTGTATCATTTCAGCCGAAAGACGTCCACTGCTGGACATAGGCCTCCCCAAGGGGGGGTTTTGCCATAATCGACACGCTTGGCAGGCGGATTGGCGATCGCAGTATGGTTGTTACAAAAGCACAGAGAACGCTGCTGCCCATTCTCAGGTAAGTCCCTTAGTCGCCTCTTACGACACCCACGGGAAGATATGGGATGGTGCTATTCTTTACGTCCGACACCATACGGAGTTTTTGTATATGTTGGATAAAATATAATGATATTTGTTGGAGGTGTCAGTCGAAATAAGCTGTCTAGGAGCTTTCAACGATAACGCTGCCTTGGTGGAATTGTGTATCTTATATACGTCTACAGACAGGTCCTCGATGGCTATGTTGATCACTACTATATCCATTTTAATACTTAAAAAAATGGGCAATTATAAAGCGGTAATTGGAAAACTATTTACACATATACGATATTAATCCTTATCAATAGAATGATAAGGATTAATACCGTATTTATGTAAAACAGTAACTTATTTAAGTTATTCTTTTACACCATATAATTTAAACGAATAGCTTAGGAGTTATCGCAAAAAATTACGGACGCCAGAATAAAATTCAAGCGCCTTACTTCGCTTGATGCAATCGAGCCTGGAATAAGACATAGTCTACTTTTTATCCCTGGAATAGGTTCCATGGTTTGCGGGAGTGGGATCAAAATTTCATGATTAATTTGGTCGTGATATCCGACACGCGGGCGATGCCGCGAGCATCAGCTAGTATGTTTTAATTGCAAAAATCTATTCGTTGGTTTTCTTGCGCTTTTTAGTCTAAACTACTGAACAAAATGTTTGTGAAATTTGGGAGAGACTAAGCTTAGACACCTAAGGCACTAAACTACTTTTTAGACCGCAACTTTGACTACACCGCGATTTCCGACATTCACGCAAACGAGAAGGTGAAATAGAGTTAGTACGTACTAATGGCACGCAGGCGAAGACGCAGGCGGCAGCTAGTAATATTTTTTTCATCCCACCATCTCGGAAAGAGTATTTTTAATCTTCAATATCTGAGTGGAAAAGCCGTTTTTATTCTCTAGAGGATAAAGTAAATTGAATTTAGAACATCGTGTGCACTAAGTTTGTGAATTAAAAAAGAACATTAAACCTATTTACTGCTACCTGTATGGTGCCGAATATATCATACAACTTTTTTTTAATTTGTTAAAAACTCAGACTCGGAACCTTCTTGGTGTTCTTTTTTCAATTTGCTTTGTACGCGGTTCTTTACGCGGCATTTTTTCACGTCATTGTTAAACCTATTAAAAACAAGAAACTTGAAAACAAGTGAAAAAACTAAAATGAGTGATTCTAGCGACGAGGAAGTTTGCTTGACGCCAACAGAATTGACTGAAACTGTTAATAATGCGCAAATGAGCTTTCTCCCTCAACAATCACGCGAGAAGTATTTAAAACAGTACGATATGTTCAACACGTGGCGACTAGCAAAAGGAGCCAAAACTTTCTCAAAAAAACGTATTGCTGGCATATTTTATAGAATTATCCGAGAACAAGAAAGCAAGCACTCTATGGAGTACGTATTCGATGCTAAAAGCAACAATAAAGATGAAAAAAGACAAACATATCGATACCTATCCTAAATTAGTGACATTTTTAAAAAGAGCCTCATCTGGTCATCAACCAAAAAAATCGAAGGTTTTCACAGTATCTGATATTGAAAAGTTTCTTAACGAAGCACCCGATTCCGTATATTTGACGGCAAAAGTAAGTCAGTTGCACATTCAGTATCTACTTAAGTATATTAATCTCAATTAAATAGTATACTTAGTAGATGTTGATAGGCATAATTATGCGTTCATATCAATTTTATTCATTTATCTACTACAATACTCTTTACGTTACAGGTTGTTCTTATTATTGGAATAAACGGAGCATGTCGAACTAATGAACTAACACAACTTAATGTCAAAAACATTGAGAAACATTCAGATGACTTACTATTAATTAATTTACCTAATACAAAGACAAAAAGAGACCGCAACTTCGTCATTCGCAAGGAATACGTAACGATTGTTGAGAAATATCAAGCCTTACGCCCGCCTAACACTCCAATCAATCGATTTTTTCTACAGTATCGCAATGGAAAGTGTGTTAGACAGCCTATGGGTACTAATAAAATTGGCAGTATCCCACGAGAAATAGCAACATTTCTTGAACTTCCAGAACCCCTGTTGTACACGGGTCATTGTTTCCGACGAACTTCAGCCACACATTTGGCTGATTCCGGAGCTGATCTCCTGTCCCTTAAGCGCCACGGAGGCTGGAAGTCCAATGCAGTTGTAGAGGGATACATAGAGGATTCCATCCAAAATAAATCTAAAATATGTGAAGGCATCGTAGGAGCCATTACACTGAAAGAGCCTCAATCGGATCCTTGGACTGGCCCTTCTACATCAAAAATAAGCCGTTATGAAACACCTAACCATCTCCCTCTCTCTCCAACATTCACGCCAAGGGAATCCGATGAATCGGTACAACTATTAAGTATGACAGATAGTTTACCGAAAAACAGTACACAAGTGACTAACACCAATATTACAGTACCAAACAAAAATATTACACTCAATTTAAATAACTGTAGCAACGTTACTTTAAAATTTTCTTAATAATACCTTAGTATTATTTTGTTATAATTTAAAGATTATTCTGTAATACTTACCTGTCATAATGTAGTAATTAATACCTAAACTGAAATAAAAGTGTACCTATCTTGTGATTGTAAACGTTTTTTTTTTGCATTTAGTCATTTCCTCGCTGAGGTGGAATGAAAAGTTACGTGTTGCACTCGAGTGCAAAGATTTTTCACCTCGTGCTCTTTTGATTCCCTCGCTAACGCTCAGGATTCTAATTTTGAATCACTCGCTGCGCTCGTGATTCAATTTTAGAATCCTTCGCTTGCTCGGTCATCAAAATTGAACACGCGGTTAAAACGCAACTTTGCACTCTTGTATAACAAATAACTATTTATTTCTAACCACAATTTATGCAGCTTTTAAAAAAATAAAAATAAAAAGGTTTGCTTTTCATAGGGACCGCCTTTTAAGTAAAAGCTTTACCTGTGCTAGGAGGCCCCGCTCTACTATGTCAGTTGATAATATGGTAAAAGTGGTGTACAAAAGCAAAATAAAATTTTAACAAGATGATGCCTAAACAAAAATAAAATACAAGAGACAAAAAATAATAATAAAAATTAAATGAAAAACTTAAAGATATGTCCTAAAATAGTGTTTGTGAGTGTGTGTGTGTGTGTGTAGGTGTGTGTGTGTGCGCGTGTGTGAGTGTGTATGTGTGGTGGTGTGCGCGCGCGCGTTTATATCTTATCAAGTCATATTGATAATGCTTGTAGCAATTTTGCAGTTTGATGCTTGATAGGTTATATGTTTTAGCCATTGAACTATTGCCTTTTTGTAGTCTTTATTATTTAGGGCAGCCGAATTTGTATTGAATTATCTTTTGGCATAAGCAGTTTTAACAAATTCTACTGGTATTTTCGTCTTCTTTCCTGAGAGTGGGGGTTATAGAGCAGGGCTTTGTATAATGTTAAGACAGCATGGAGTATGTACCTATAATTTTCTGACTGTGAGAATTGGTTGGGCTTTTAACTCAAAAGAAGTGACACAATGGGTATATCTACTTAGTTATATTGTCGGAGACTGGTGCCTAGACTAGGCTATGTGTTATAACAGTCAAATTATCATTAGGCATCTCACACTTAATGATATGCTTACAACCTAGACCTGGACCTGAATTTTTAGGGGTCAGTGTTCAGCAATGAGCATTTTAAATTATTATGCTCAAAACGTATTTAAATATATAGTCAAGTCAGTCAGTCAATAATTTCATACAATGCATTAAAAAACCTTTTTATTATATTACGAATCCTTGAATACAATGTAGGATTCATCGACTTGAAAGTTATTACAGACAGTCAAAAACGTGTTTTTCTCATTTTTATTAAAATTTTCTAGACTAAAAATAGATTTCAGCATTAATACCTACCTGAACTTTTGAAAGTTTAATAATAAATCATGATTATTAGTTTTGAAGGCGAACTTTTGTACAATAAAGGTATACTTTTCACAATAAATTAGATAGGCAATATGCTAAAGTTTGTCAGTTTATTTCTATGCTTATAAATTAGATGCCTAAGTACATAAGTACCTGGTACACGGGTTGTAGAATCTTGAAAGCCTAGGCTTATTATCTCTCAGAAAAGGTATAATAAATTAAAATTTGTTTCGTAATAAAATGTATGTCCCAAAGAATTATTTTCAGATTCATTTTTTGAAACTTTTTTTTATCCTAAATCCTCTTGTGGTATTGGCAGATTTCATTGTGCTTCTAGACACAAATAAATTCTACTTTATTTATTTTATACATTTCGTTTAGCTTTGCTGAAACGAACTATTTCAATTTAATGTTATGAAAATTTACTTTAAATAGACTCTGAACACTTATCGTCGTCTGTATCTAGTTTAGTCGTCTCTAATCTGGTTAAATGTTATTCATTTCAACTTATTTGACTTTGTTTAAATTCATTGTGAGTTCTTTTCCTTTGTTCAGCTTTATATACACATCACCATTTAGTTTACTTTCAACGATAACATAAATTACAGGCGATTGAGCCGTTTCGGTTAACTTCATAAAATAGGCCCCACGATGCGTTTTGAGTCAGGCGATATTTATTTCAGATAATAAGTATATACATTTACGATATTACTTTGAAAAGATGCAGTATGTATCTTCTGTATTAATTTTATTAAAATGTACCCAGTAGTTTATTAATAATGTGTTTTTTCCGATAGTAGAATTTGTATCTCCTTCCTGCCCCTTTTAAAAATGTCGCTTACATCAAGTAGTCAAAGGGCCGTCGTTATGTATATAACATAATTATTCGGCATACCTATATAACAAGTTTGACCTAATTAATTAAATTATTTGCTTGTTTATATTTAAACTCAAATGCTACTTCATCTTTATTTCTTTCTTAATATGAACTTTATGCTCTAAGCCTTTAAAAAAAAAAAAATTGCTCAGTTAAAAACCACCCAGAAATAAATCGCAATATGCCAGAACCACGTAACTCTAACGTTATCTAGCCAGTTAGACTGGTTTATATCTATCTCTACCCTCACGTACAGTCAGCAAAAGAGATAGGTGTGCAGGGTCGGCAGATATAGTTTACTTAGGAACCAATTAACGATTTTAAATAAAAAAAAAATAATAATAGAGAATAAACATTTCAATGATTTAATTAAATTTCATCCAAAAACATCCATAGGATTCTAAGTAAACTTCAACCATTTCCGATGACCTACATTCCTATCTCTTTTGCTGACTGTACCCAACGATGTCTTTGTTAAATATGCTTCACGGCAGACCACCTTTTCTATTCTTCCCACCACACCCTTAACTTCAAAGCTTGAAGGTCCAAAGTCGCTTGTGTGAGGAGTAAAAGATATTGGTAAAGCTCTTGAATGCATCCACGGAACTATTCAGTGCTCTGATGTCGTATAAATTATAACATCAGCCCTGAGACGGAAGGTATTTATTCATGCTTCAGAATTTTGCTTATTTTCTTTGTAAATGTGAACAATGCCTGTCTTACCTGGATTTGTTTTGTAGGATAGATAGCAAACATTATTATTATTATCTTTAGCCCATACTGGTCCACTGCAAGCCAAAGGTCTCCCTCTATTCCTTCCATTGATGATTCCTCTATTGATTCCATCTCGACTTTTCACTATGTCTTGCTAAATCTTAAGGAAGCCGTCCAAGTCGTCCCGCTATGCGCCATCTCTTTCGTGGTCTAACGCAGTCCCGTCTCGCCATTTCGGGGCACCAAAGCAAACGAGCACTGAAAATATCTGTATTACCTACCCAAAGAGACACTTCTATTTTTCCATATAATACCGAGTATATTATTCAAATTCTCTGGAGCATTGAGACATGAGCTTGTTGACGTTATATAGTTCAAGTCGACCAGACCGACGTACAAATACAAATAGTTTATTATCACAATTAGCATATAACACATTTAGACGTGTTTGGAGCTTCCCTTCAAGCAAACAAAGCCTATATTAGGTGACTCCGCTCTTCCATATCATGTTTATACGAACTGTAAGTTACTATAAAAATAGTTTAGTTTTCTTATTGTTAATTTAAATAAATAAATAAATGAAGTTAGTGCAATAAATAACACAATTTCTTGATGTATGTGTGTGATGTGTGGCGTAGTGCGTGGTGTGGTGTGATGTGGTATGTGTGATGAGATATGTGGTGTCATTAACATGAAAGACCACACCCAAAATACACACACAAAAAACCTGACATCAGCAGAAATAATGTGTTTGAAAGTTAACTATGATGCTGCTCCCGCGCATCTACAAACTGTCGATTTTTCTTTTGTCAATGGTGACTGACGCAAATGATGCCACTGCTCTTTTTATTCATCATATTTCAACTACATTAACAGAATACACAATCATAATTTCGCGACCCTGCAGGAAAAGACACACAGGTGTGTGTTTTGGGTGTGGTGTTTCAGGTTATAGTAAATACTTTAGATGAGTTTCGACTATTCACCATGAACTATGAACAGAAATGCTTTAGTTTCCTTTCGAGTAAAGAAAATTGCGCTAGTCCCGACTCCATTTAATCCATTAACCATTACCTACCTTCTATATTCTTGCGCCACACAGATTTCGTTCTTTGACTGGTCAGCACGGGATTAAGTATGAGGTTCGCCAGTGAAGAATGTAGCGCTGCATTTTAGAAGTTAAATCAGCTTTTCGCGTTAGGTACACGTGCGCCGCATGTCGAACGGATCATGAGCTAAATCAACCACAATGTTGATTCTACATAACGTCCAGAACTATCGTGGCAGGCCCAGGCGAAAATGGGCATTTATTTTCGTTGGATCCCAGTTTTTAATCCCAGTTTATTATTTTTGGCATTGGATCCCACAAAACATTATAAAATGACGGGACATGCTTGTACACTTGTACAGGCATCAATAGAGACAAGTATTCAGGTCGTCGAAAATAGTTAAAGTTTACTTAGAAACCGATGGATGTTTTCGAATGAAATTTCATTAAGTCATTGAACTGTTTATCCTTTATTATTTTATTCAAAAACATCCATCGGTTTCTGTGTACATTTCTATATCCGACGACCCTGGTTACTTATCTCTTTTGACTGTAGGTACATGTAGGATTGATCCACACACGATATTTATTTATGGTTTATATTTAACAAACCTCCAGATTAAATGACCTCTAATAATAGTTAATGATCACCAACATTTAACACCATTTTAATGTTTAACGAACTTTCAGATATAGTAAATGATTTCCAAAAATAGTAAATGATAGCACCACCATATCTTCCCGTGGGTGTCGTAAGAGGCGACTAAGGGACTTACCTGAGAATGGGCAGAAGCGGTCTCTGTGCCTTTGTAACAACCATTCTGTGATCGCCAATCCGCCTGCCAAGCGTGGCGATTATGGCAAAACCCCCCCTTGGGGAGGCCTATGTCCAGCAGTGGACGTCTTTGGGCTGAAATGATAATGATGATGATTTAACCAAAGTATTGTAGAAATGTATGTGTTTGACTGTAAAATGCGATTTGGTTCTGGCTGGCTAACCTAACCTAACCATGTCGGATTCGTCCCAGGGGGGACTTAAGGGTCCTAAGATTTGGTGATAATTTACTATTTTTGGTGGTCATTCGATATATTTATTCCCTTTATTTATTTATTTTTAGCCTGTATTGTCCTACTGAAAAGCAAATATCTTTCTTTCCACACACAAAATAATACAAAAAATAAATACCTACTCAAACACAAAAACTTCCATTTGGTTACATGTTATGTAAAAAAGTATCTTTTGTGAGCTTAACAAGGTTCCCAACAATAGTGATGTCGTCCATAATAAAAGTGAGGTTACAATAAGTGGCAACAATGCCTCGGGACACACAGGACGAGGCTGACCACGACATCCCATTTGCGATTCCGATGAAAATTAGAAAAGGCATAAAAAGATTTTTGGATTTAGGTCAACAAAATGTTTTCTTTCGTTATCACATACCTTATATTATATACCACCACATACTATTATACCTTATAATATATTACATACCATATCTTATTATAAAAGCAAAAGTTCACTCACTGACTATATGTATACAACATGTAGGTTTAGGGTGTTACCAGACTAATCGATCGATCGTCGATCGACGGCATCGATCGATGGTAGAATGGATTAGTCGACATCGATCGATAGTTTTCTCCAGACCAATCGATCGATCGTCGACCGACGGCATCGATCGATGGTAGAATTAATTAGTCGACGTCGATCGACCTGCTTGATTAATATTACTGATGGATTATAGCTGGGGTTAATCGATCAACGTCGACCGATGCCATCGACCGGCAATCGATCGATTAGTTATTGGAACGGTATCCGTCGATCAGCAAAAGCTACCACACGCAATCGATCAACGATCGAGGTCGTTTGATGGCATCGATCGACGATCGATCGATTGTTGTAGTAACACCCTTATAGTTTGTTTACTAGAACTTTAATTGTCGGTCTGTGGATGAGTGACCTTCCATTTCAAACCAAGATCCCTCCGTGCCTCGGAAAGCCCATAAAGCCGTTGGTCCCGGCTGTCATTAGTAGATCTTTGACAGTCCTTATGGGTAGTAAGAAGCCAGAAAGTCTGACAACCAGTCTTACCAAGGGAGTATCGTAACCCAGTAATTAAGTTGTGGAGTGGTAGGCAGTCGCTCTATGTAGAATACTGGTATTCAGCTGCATCCGGTTAGACTGGAAGCCGACCCTAACATAGTTGTGAAAAGGCCAGGTAGATAATAATAATAATACTAGAACTTTATTTTAATACCAACACTATTGTTATTAATTTTAACCTTTTAATTTAAATCAACATTATTTTCATTCTTCAAAGTCAACACGTTTATTTACAATTAGTAGGTACCTGAAAATCCAACTTATTGTCATGCTTAATTTTTATCCATTATCACCTTTTAAAAACGCCCTTCATCAACTTCCTAGTATTTAAATAGACTAGAAAGGTGATAAACGGCGTTTTGGAATTTTACTTTATTTTAATTTTTACTAGCTTCTGCCCGCGACTTCGTCCGCGTGAATGTCGGTTATCGTGGATGCAGACGACGTCGCGGATTAAAAAATAGCCTATGTCCTTCCCCAGAGCTCAAGCTATCTTCATACCAAATTTCATCAAAATCAGATCAGCCGTTTCATCGTGAAAGCGTAACAGAAAGAGTTACTTTCTCATTTACAATAATATGGAAGTATGGATTAGGTACTATTCAAAGTTACTTTTAATATTCTGGCTATCCCCCAAACTTCAGGTCACATCAAAAGACGTATTTCTTTATGAATTACTGTGCCGTAAGCAGTTTGTATCCACTACATGGACATTGAACATGCCTACCGGCCATAATTGGATTTCGTATGTCTACATTATGTTTATCAAAAATAATGTATCCATCATAAAGCAAGTAATATGAATATTTTTAGAATAATAAAACTACTGAAATACGTTTCGTGTTGATGAAAATTATAATATTTAATGATAATAATTATGGTACACTGCTGTCTATTGTCCGTTGAATATAGCTTGTTGACAATTTGATTCGATTGACAATAGGACTTAATCGTATTTATCGAAGGTAGAAGATCATTAAGCACATATCCCGTTGTTCTCGTGGTCTTACATGCAGAGCGTGGGATCTTGAGTTCGATTCCCACGTCAGGCAAAGTGTTATTGGGCGTAACAGCTGGCTATTATTGGAATCAAATGTACCTAACAGCTCACTTTTTAGAACCCATTAGTTATATCAATTTTAATCCGTGGTACTAGCACAAAGTACCTAAGGTTGCGGCGCGCCCCAGCAGAGAAACCGCTTAGAACAAACCGTCATTTTTGGCACGCACACATTGACATTACGTTTATAGGCATTCTCAAGCAGTTTCAAGCAGACTTCAGTCTCGAGTGTCACGACTACCGACACGTGTTGTCAAAATAAATAAGCGGTATTATTACGGTTGCAGTGTATTTGGTTGTTATTATTATTTTTTAATTATACCCGAAGATAATTATGTGCAATTTGTTGAACAAATGGAAGATAAATTCAGTTATTTTTTTAGAAATAAATATACAAACTGTAGAGTATTGAATAATCTTTTGAAGGAAGATCACATATTTAAAAAAAGCTTTATGTGAGGATGCGACTTTACTACACACTGAGATACAACAATCGTGCATTTAAACAATGTCGCAATCGACGAAAATATTTGTCTGTAAATAATTTTTGTGAAACCTGTGCCACTATTTTTAAATAATAATAAGTATTCTAATATACCTACCTACCACTTTTTATTCAAAAATCCACAACACAACTTTTTTTAACTCAGTACTAGCTGATGCCTGCGATATAATCACTTTTAAATTTGTATTTGCTTTTTTGGCTTCACTCTCAGTGTTGCGCGCGGTCTATCTGCCTTTTGTTTCATAATCTGAGCCAGTGTCAATAAAATTCAATAATGTCAATACAGTAGCAACCCTATGAGTATGTCAAGTTTAGGTAATTATTTTCGAAACTGGCGGGAGCGGCCCTTCTGTGTACTTTATATTTTGTGGTAGGTACTAAGCAACTGGTCTTCTCCCAGTTGTAAACGTCCCTTTGTGCCTATTGGCTTAGTTCTGTTTTATCTCCTGCTTGATAATGAGGAAATGGCAAAAAAAATTACATAGACGACGTTTTAGTTTCTTCAATCTTTGGAGTACCTCTGTTTTAACTGTGTTGCCGGTTCTTAATGGATTTGGATGATAAGAAGGTAGGTACTAAAAGGTGATAAATAAAAACCTTTCTTACAAAACAGACAACCGCCTTCAAAATCTAAATAGTAGGTAATAAATAACTTTAGCACAGTACCTACACACATGACTAGATTTGGAAGTCGGTGGTAATTAAAAACAACAAACAGAACAAAGCCACATGATTTGGTCGAGTTATATGGTGTCTTGTAAAGATAGTGTATAACAAAAATGAGGTAAACCCAAAAAGGGGAGCCCCCATAATGTCTTGACGAGAAAAACCTTCACTAGATAGAAACTTGTAACTCGATAACTCGTGCTGCGTGACTGGGTCGAACTTTATGAGTCTACGAGTACCGTGTGGGTACTAGGTACACTCACCAAAAGAGTTAAGTATTCAGGTCGTCGGAAATAGTAGAAGTTTACTTAGAAACCAATAGATGTATTTTAATTAATCATTGAACTGTATATCTTCTCTATTAATTTTATTTTATTTTATTAAAAACCCTCCATTCCATCGGTTTCTAAGTAAACCTCAACTATATCTGAGGACCCTATACCCTGTTCACAATAAGATTAGACATAAACACAAACCTTTTTTACAGTCCCTTCAACCGATTTTGACTTCTATTCCGTAGGCTTAAGAATGACATTAGAGGCAAAAAAACTGGTTACAATACAACTGTTTACTGCAGTTGCCATTTGTCATGCTACCAACGCAATAGAAGTCAAAATCGGTTGAACGGACTGTAAAAAAGGTTTGAGTAAATGTCTAATCTTATTGTGAACAGGGTATAGTTACTTATCTCTTTTAGTGACTGTACTTATTACGTGGAATGGGAGAAGTTCAACTCCAGACTTTAATTTCAGAATAATAATAGGAAAGTAACATTAGTATTTTAAGTTTATTGACTAACACTACTGGATGGATTCTTTGTGATTTGAAAAGAAAGATTTATTGTTAATATAAATTACTAGCGACCCGACCCGGCTTCGCATGAGCCTATAGCCTTCCTCGATAAATGTAGTATCCAACACAAAAATATTTTTTCAATTCGAACCAGTAGATCCTGAGATTAGCGCGTTCAACCAAACGAACAAACAAACAAACTCTTCAGCTTTATAATATTAGTATAGAAGTATAGATTATGCAGAACAAGATAAATAAATTGAAAAATGGATTTGTCTGAAACTGTAATGAATGATCAACAAATAGAATCTATTTGTTTCAAATAGCTATTAAAAAAAAAACCATTTCAAATAATTTCTATCGACTTGAAAATAAAAAAAAACGCAGGCGAAGTTATTCATAAATTTTACAATTCAGTAGAAGTTTAATGTTTACTCGTTTGCAATTTTCTTGTACCTGACAAAGATTAATGTCAGAAAGGAACGTCTTTAGTACCTACCTTGAATGAAGACATCGATTTGTCTTTGTCAGTGTTACGAATCTCGGATATTATTCCGTTATTTAACAGCAGTAAGATTCATACAATATGAATGAGCTTTTGTTTTGTTTACTAGAGCAAAAATGATGAGTGTTACTGTCACATTCAAGATTCGAATTCAGTTTTCTATCGGTAAAGATTAATCTAGTGTTCTTTTTTGAAACAAAACGTTCGAGAACAAGAACATTGATAATTGTACCCGTTAAGTCAAAAATCAAGTAATTGGAAATTAAAAAATCTAGTAGGCTAGCAAAATCAATTTTGATATCTGAAATATGGACAATGAATATCATCTATTTATGTGAATAATAAGTGGGCTGATCCAAAAAATTGTTAGTAAAATGAAAAATAGTTAAAATTTGAAACAAGTTTATGTAAAGCTTTTCAAAATATTCCCCCCAACCCCATTCATGCACATAATTATGCATTCAGGTGAACCAGCCTTTGAAACATTTAAAATTATATCCTGCAAGGTCGAATAATAAACGCCAAAATACTTCGGCCTCATCGTCTGCAGCGTTAAAGTTTTGCCTATGAAGCATTTTCCGTGCAAAATAATTTCCATTACCCTGGAAAATAAAAAAAAAACGCATCGTGCTAAATCTGGACTGTACGGAGGGTGGGTAACTTCATGAAATAGTCCATGATTCCAGCAGATGAGCGGGCGCGTTATCTTGGTGAACAATAATGCCACGGACACCACTCCTTGGTCGCTCACAATTTAAAATCGTTTAAAAAAAGAACTATACATAGTAGCGAATCATTTTTACCAAGAAGATTTATATTGAAATTAGGCATAAATTCAAAATAGTTTCAAGAAAAAAGAGATTGTATTTATTCTGTGGCTAACAATTTTCGGAACAACTTTCTAACTAAATAAATTCGAAATGCGTATTTTCAATTTAAAAATCGAACGAATTTATGGTACGTTTATTCCACGCGATCGCGATCGTATCAAGCTCTAAAAACATTTCTTTATCCCGATCTCGTATTATGAAACAGGCAAACAAGGCAGTTTAGACCATGCGGAACACTTAGAGTGAAGCCAAAAAAGCAAATACAAATTCAAAAGCGAATAGCTACAATCTCGCGATTGTATTCACTTTTGAATTTGTATTTTTATTTGTTTTTTTTTTAATGATTCAGCGTTTCGTGTTATACTGACTAGTGTTAGTACAGCACGAAGCGCGTTGTAGGTATTCGCTTTTGAATTTGTATTTGCTTGTTTAGTTTCACTCTCTTGAAGTTCCGCGCGGTCTAACTGCCTTTTGTTTCATAATCTGACAACCTGATTGAATTTTTCGATTATCCGTACCTACGAAAAACAAAATGCTTTCAAGTCAATTATTCCACTATATAAGTGTGTTTTATGATTGGCATAATAGCGCTTCGGGGAATTTTCTTTGATCCAAACATAAAAGGTTAGATACTTGTTTATTTTCACGCTCTTTGGGCTTTATTTTTACTACAAAAATACAATATTTTCTACTGTTACTGAAGTGTTAAAGTTCTTATTAAACTTGATTACTTTTGTTTTACACGAGTAATAATAACATGATACTCCACAACAATATCTAAAGCAAAAAAAAAACAAATGAAAAAAACTTGTTCCTCTTAGGTTCTGTTTGTGACCTAAAAAGGTAACCTAAATTAGGCAGTACCTACGTGACAGGTTGAATTAGCTGGGTATTGTGACGCAACTCCTTTCAAAAATATCTTTGTTTATCCTTCAAATGAAAACGTAGCAGGAAAATGAAAATTACATTTAGATTTCAAAGAGGAAAATGTTGTACGCTTTTTCGGTTTGAAAATGGAAATCCCTGAATGTAGGTACCGGTCCGGTTTAGTTATAAAATATTTTTTATTGATAGAAACCTGCACTATTGCCTTTGTGCATGGAGTGTAAATAAATAAATAAATATATATTTTATGGTATGGGTAATTGACTTCCACACGGAAAAAGTCGCGGGCAGAAGCTAATATTATTTATTTTACTTTATTTATTTGGCTTACCAACAATTATGTACCCTGATACAAAGATATAGATACATGCAATATGCTTATAGACTAGTGTACCAATTTTTACAGGTAACCACATCATGCATACTTATTCGTGAATTGGTATTTGGTGCCTACTTAAATTATATGAGTACTTGTACTCACCGAACATAAGCATGTTGTCGACCTAATTCTAAATTAAGATCGAGATTAAATCAAAATTAAAATCTCGATCATAATCTCTTCTAAAATATAAAAATCTCGTGTCATAATCTTCTTCTTAGCGTGTCGATAGCAAACACGGAAGTGTTTTATGTGTGCGTGTAAATGTGCGAATGTGTATGACATACACACTCGCACTTCTCGTCAGATTCCTTGTTTGGCCCAGAATTCAGCCACGGCAAAGCCATCTGGTGACGCAATCATTAGGTCCGCATATGAGCAGGTGACAGGGCATGCGGCGCAAGACAGAAGGTGGACCATGGTCTGCGTGGAGACGCCACACAGGCACTGAAGATTGGCATCATCTAAGAACCCCCACTTTTGAAAATTCTCTTTGCTGTGGCCAACCTGGGTGCGGAGGCGGTTCAGAGTTTTCCATATCGGCCACGGCAACACATGCCCAGATGAGAGGGTCTCCGATGGCTCCATGAAATTTTCTGGGGGGTTACACTTTTCGCGCCAAAGATCTCATCTTTCTGAGGTGTCGCCATCAGATGAACTCACGCATCTTAGAAAACTTCTCCGGTTTTTTAGTCTCTGTGTCATAGTGTTTGTTATCGAATTCCTCCGAAACCGTTTGACCGACTTTTGTTGTTTTTTTTTTTTTGTGTATATTTGGTAGGTCTGAGTCGGTCGCCAGTGTTCCACGCGCCACTCGAGAGTGGGTGCGGCCGCTATGGACATGGCCGCACGGGGAGGTGGGGCCTGCTGACGAACAGCAGGTCATGGCCTGTCGGGGGAGCGGTGAATGCTCATGCGAATGCCGCACCCCCGGCCATAGGCAGAGGTGGAACACCGTGGTGGTTTTAGCCGGTAAGAGTCCGGCATGCCCCTCCGTCACCCCCACGACGGAGGAAGTCGATGAGGATTTCCACCGCGCAAAAAAAAAAAAAAAAAAAGCTCTGAGTCGGTCGTAGGCTAATTTTTTTCTAATTTATAAGACAAAAAACGTTTGCTGGGTCAGCTAGTACCTATTAAATATAACTAACTTCTGAAGTATCAGAACAAACAGAAAAGCTATCAGCTATCGCAGACAAAGTCGCGGATTAAACAGTAGCCTATTGTCCCTTGTCCAAATGTCAACCTCATTGTCAAATTTCATCGGTTCAGTGGTTTTGGCGTGATCAAGTAACAAATAGGCAGAGTTACTTTCGCATAAACATTAGTGGAGATATAAAAAGCTTTTGAGTATAAGAGTTACAAACACAATTCGGTAAAACCAACAAATAAGCAGTTAAACGCAAAGTTAATGAAACTCTTCAAATGCTCAGCTATTGTGTTGCTAACAATAAGGGATACAGTTAAAAGGTTTCCTGCATTTATTGCCTGCCGGCCACTCGATTACTTCGTTCCTACTAGTGTAGTATCGAAACCAATCATTTTATCTCGGCCTACATTCCAGTTTCGTCCTAAATTTTGGTTTCGGCCTATAAGCTTGTCTGAAACTGATCTTTCAAAAGACGCTTGAACATGAATGCAAAATGCCAATATGGGATTCATTCACGGGCTGATGTATCAAAGCTGAGCTACATGCAAATTCGTATCGATTTATCGATTACAATAGGTAGTATATAAGTATGCTTTTCCGGAGAACGCAGAGGCTGATTAAATATGTAAATGAAATAACTAGAAACATAGGTAGGTTACTGGAAGTAAATATACTTATTTTGGAATGCTAAAATTGAAACTGACAAAAAACACAGTCTCAATTCAATATTAAACGAAAAAAGAAACAAATTAAAATTCCGATTTCGGCTTTACGAAAAACCTCTTGACTTTTCAAGAGCAACACTTTTATACGGTGCTCATAAGATCGGAAACAAAGATTTGCTTTCAGTACATAATACAGTAAAAGCGTGTTGTTTCAAATACGCTCGCAGTAATACTATTTGGGGAAAACATTCACATATTTTCTACCAAGTATGAAATATTCTTACTGTATAGGTATACCTACGTTTAATTTCGAAACTTTGAATTTACTTGTGGACAAATTCTACTACGCTACCAATGTCATTTTTGGTAATGTTGTGCAATTCTTTTGTTATAACAAATACGAATAGAAGATGTTATCCTTGAAAGGGGAATTCATACATGGAGTATACCTACTTTATTTATAGACTTATATCACAAAGTACCTAAGGCTGCGGCGCGCCCGAGCAGAGAGACCGCTTAGAACAGTGTGCGTTTCGACAGCGCGGCCACGGCGATATTTCGAAAAAAAAAACTATTCCAAGATTATGTAATATTTTGTAAATGTATTATTTACCGTTTCAATGGCGCGGCCATGGGGTTTTGGTCTTCCAGCTCCTGAAATATAAACCTAGGATTTTTTTCTGTATTTTTAAATTTTTTTTACAAATTCAATCTGTTGTTTACCTGAATTTCAGGTCTCTGCTATGCTTAGTTTTAAAAATCTACGTGGCGGCGCGGTTCTGCGCGTTTCAATGGCGCGGCCACGTTCAAACCCTTATAACTTTTTAACCATAACTTCGACAAATTTATAGTTTTGGGAATCAGCTTTTACAAAATATTACATAATCTTGGAATAGTTTTTTTTTCGAAATATCGCCGTGGCCGCGCGGTCGAAACGCACACCTTAGAACAAACCGTAATTTTTAGCACGCACACATTGGAATTACGTTTATAGGCATTCTCAAGCAGTTTCAAGCAAACTTCAGTCTCGAGTGTCTCGACTAGTGTTGTCAAAATGAATAAGCGGTATTATTACGGTTGCAATGTATTTGGTTGTTATTATTATTTGTTAATTAGGTAAACCGGAAGATGGTGGGAGCGGCCCTTCTGTAATCTTTATATTTTGTGCTTATATCCCAGTTTACGTAATTCTAGCATGCATGATATTTAGAGAATAGATAGGTTTTTTTTCAGCCATGCTAAAATAACTTACGTCTGTGAGGCCAGTTCTTTTATGCTGCTCTATTGATACATATGAGCCTGTTTTGGCACGGAACGGAGCATTTGCCAAGTTCCCACGGAACTGGGTCTTGCTCTGCTCTCGACTCTAACATGCCATGTCTCTGTCATTTATATCCTGTTGTAGTATAGTATAAGTACTTTTGTACTCAAAAGGTTTTGCTCAATTCATACTTCCATACTAATATTATAAATGCGAAAGTAACTCTGTCTGTTACGCTTTCACGATGAAACGGCTGAACCGATTTTGATACATTTTTTTATGAAGATATTTTGAACTCTGGGGAAAGACATAGGCTACTTTTTAATCCGCAACTTCGTCTGCATCTGCGTTAACCGACATACATGCCGACGAAGTCGCGGGCAAAAGCTAGTAAGTTATAATTATAATGTCTCTGGGATGTTGGACCATTACCAAACCTTAATACTAATAAATCTAATTATATCTTCTAATTATAATTTCGTAATATCATTAATTTTGTAGGTATTAATTTATTTGGTGAAACAAAACGTGGGCAGGCTATTGCTCCCTTCAGAAGTTTCTCGATTGTATTTAATTTTTTTACAATTAACAACAAAATAACTTTTCACAGTACTAGTAGGTATGTATTCTAAGGTGCGTTAGGTTTCGCGAATAAGCGCTAAGTTGCATTATTGTTTGTGGATAAAGATCCTTAATACCATAATATAATACAAACCAACTTTAAATAAACAAGAGAAGCACTTATTTAATTATAACTTGAGAATTGCTGAAGCCAACAAGTTTTTAATTTAACGAGAAAACTTTTTCATTCCTTTGGGAAAAAGTTTACCGGTTTTTTGAGCTGTGACTGACTTTGAATAAATGTAGTTATTCGTCAACTAGATGGCTGGATTTATGTTTAAGATCAAGTTAATTCAGATGGGAGTAAAAATATTAGGTGTAAAGCGATAGGAGCTGAGATAGATGGTTAGGGCAGGGCGTTGACTCATCCTTACTTACTTAATACCTATTATAAATGCGAAAGTAGCCATATTTATACTGATTTTGGTGAATTTTGTTCGTCAACTAGATGACTGGATTTATGTTTAAGATCAAGTTAATTCAGATGGGATTAAAAATAT
The DNA here is from genome assembly GCA_947361185.1 of Charanyca ferruginea. Taxonomy (NCBI): domain Eukaryota; kingdom Metazoa; phylum Arthropoda; class Insecta; order Lepidoptera; family Noctuidae; genus Charanyca; species Charanyca ferruginea. The sequence goes on along the minus strand of OX376077.1, from coordinate 11,951,796 downwards.
TAGGTGTAAAGCGATAGGAGCTGAGATAGATGGTTAGGGCAGGGCGTTGACTCATCCTTACTTACTTAATACCTATTATAAATGCGAAAGTAGCCATATTTATACTGATTTTGGTGAATTTTGTTCGTCAACTAGATGACTGGATTTATGTTTAAGATCAAGTTAATTCAGATGGGATTAAAAATATTAGGTGTAAAGCGATAGGAGCTGAGATAGATGGTTAGGGCAGGGCGTTGACTCATCCTTACTTACTTAATACCTATTATAAATGCGAAAGTAGCCATATTTATACTGATTTTGGTGAATTTTGATACGAAGATCGCTTGAACACTAGGAAACGACATAAGCTACTTTTTAATCCGTCGTCGCCTTTTCCCGCGGACGTATACAAGCAAAAACTTGTTTGAAATAGATATCTGAATAGGTAGCAACTATAAAGGTTCTTTGTCAATGCAACCGGGCCGAAAATAAGACTGGCCGAAAACTTTTATAAGTTTTACGTTAACACTCAGGTGAATTCCAGAAGGAATTCAAATTAAAAGAATAGGTGATTGTTTTTTATAGTGACACTACATGTTATAAAACAATGTCCCTCGCCGCGTCTGTTTGTCTGTCCCTTCACGATAAACTCAAAAACCACTGACCGGATTTTTAGAGTGTGGTTTTGGTGTACCTATAATTTGTTTGGTGTATAGTTTGTATATAATGAAAAATAGTACGTGAAATAAGATTTCATGTAAATCATTTGAAATATGACGATAATTATACCCGTGAGAAACGAAGCGGGTCGCTAGTATATCATAAAACTTTGAAAAGTCTGCGTTTCAATCAAGTCAACAAAACCAGGGTTTTCTGATGTACTTGAAGTTTTTTTATAAGCCGATGGATGTTTTCAAATGATAGCTACCTTATTTATTTTGTACATCTAACTAGTTGTGAAAATAAGTTTTTCCTAGACAACAATATATTTTCACGTAAAACGTCTAAATTTTCAAAATACAAATGACGGTAACTGAAAAATAAATACATGGACAAGTATATTTAGTTTTAAAAGGCTCTGAAGGCCACAGGTATAAGTGTAAACGTGACTAGTCTGTAGCGAACAAACTTCAACATAAGTCGGTGAGGTAAATAAATAGATGCTTGCTTACACTTGCTATTGAGAGGATGTACTGAGGTAAGGCAATAGAAACTTTTGTTTACCTTTGGCTCTTTTGTTCAACGGACGCGGAATATTTTTTCCGCGCTATGGATTTTCAACAGTAATTAATATGTAGTTCATCTGCCAAGCCTTTTCCTAACTATGTTGCGGTCAGCTTCCGGTCTAACTGGTTGCAGCTGAATACCAATGTGTCACATGGATCGACTTAACACATACGATACCCCTCGGTCAGACTGGTTGTCAGACATTCTGGCTTCTAACTATCCGAATGATCAACGAATGACAGCCGGACCAACAGTTTTACGTGCTTTCCGAGGCACGGATCGGGTTGGGTCTTGGTATGAAATAGATGGTAACCCATTCACAGACCGCCCGCGGTAAGCTTAACTTAACCTTGACTCATCGATCCGTATACCTTTTACTTAGCCGCGAACCCCTCCAGCACTATATAATACCTAGCCATTATTATTATTTAATCACATGGCTTAACGTCGACAGTTGGAAATCCAGTCTGCGTAAAAGAAGTACCGTTTTCGCGCGCCGGATTTTAACACGAGGCTGAAAATCCAGTGCGCGGAGAAAAACAACCGCATTAAAAAAGCACCCGCCGAGCATACAAGCAAAATAACAGTTACGTCCACCCTCCCGGTACACTGTACATGACGTCAAGCCTAGATTCCCTGAAGACGTAACCAAAGGTATTACTGTACATCCACATTTCAAAATCCAAGTCATTAGGTTATGTAAGGACTTAGGTATTCTCATTCTGCTTGTAATATTAAATTCATAGCCTGTCGGGATAGCAAAAATCGGATTACCTCGGTCCACCGGATTAAAGCTCAGTGAAGTGGGCTTTGTCAACCCGAACGCTATGAATATATATTGTAGAAGCGTATTATTGTATGTATAAAAGTTGTAGTAGATCTTTAATTTTCTTGTTATTTTTGTGTAAGTTCTAGGTTGTATTCTTGTTATATCGATTGCTAAACCAGGCTAAGTACTATGTTTTTATTCATCACAAACTTACCTCTAATTTTCAACATTTTTGTTTTACATTCTGTGTTGGTTCATATTACTGAACCATAAATTTTGTAAATATTATCACTCATATACAACCTAGAGCTAACCCTAGTTTTTTTTTAAATATTGTCTATTCTAGAAGCTATCAGAATAAAAAGCATTTAGCGTTTACTACATTTTTAATCCGCGAAATACGCTGTCTTCCGTCTCGCGTGACACGAGCTTGACACATATGTTTGTTTCACCGATCGACGAACGATCAGTTCAACTCGCTCTGTTGAGACGGGTAGTCTATGTCAGTTTGCTCCGCGCCTAGCCGCCGTTATTATTATAAATAAATATCTACATTTTTGTTAAGTAAAATGGGAAACAAAAAAAATACAATAATGAAACTGAAAAAGCGTGAACTATGTAACGTTGTATCGTTACTTTACCTGAAAACAATTAAAATCACAACCAAATATCAACAATTAACCTCACCATAACAAATAAATGTCAAATCACATTAACAGATTATTAATATTTAGGGTCGTCCAAAGTTACTATTAGCTATAGTACTAGTGAAGTCCGCCTAATTGTGGTATCCGAACGTGTGAAATGAGGAATGTTATCTATGCCAACTACCGTATTTAAGCCACGACGAAGGACATGACCGTCCTTTTTTCGAATTCCGGCATCGGCAAAGATAGACAGAGTTACACCTGTTACCCATTAAATGTTCTTCGCCAATTTACTCGCCAGCCAGTTTAAATTGACTAATAATAGTCTTAAAAATTAAACTCAGTGAATTCATAACCCCATATTGGGTAAGTGTTGAACAGCTAACTTTACATTTCGTGTTCCTACCTTATAGGTTATGTTAGGGCGTGCACCTATGTAATCGTTTAGCTTCTTCTTATTGCAGCTTAATACGCCTTACGCGTTATTTCTAATGCAGATGCAACCTATTTGCTCCTAGCTCAGTGCATTTTGTTACACGTAGGTACCTATTTACCACGCGGTTCGAATCTGCAAATCATGTCTTGTTTCTTTGTTAAGGTCAAGTCATCCATTGTTCATTGTAAACTCCGTACTGATTGTGACAACCACACACACCTTCATTAGCGCACTAGTACATCTCGCTTTGCTTACGCTTTGGTGTCACAATCAGCGGAGATGACCTTCGGCCATCTTGTGACACGCTGGACGTTGCATTCCAGGGTCCAAAGTTCCGGCCAAACACCTGGATTTTTATTAATCCGCGGACATCAAGTGCATCCCAACGTTGGGTGCCGCACCACCGCTCGTCCACACCGCCGGACAACAGCTCCGCGCCCCCGGGTCCCTATTTATCCCGCGTGGCCGCGTCGAGCTCACTTCGGGTCTGGCAACATCACCTGCCGACCGTCACCACACCTGGCGTCTCCAGCGTGGCACACCGCTGTGATCGTCGTGCCCAAGGCTGAGCCAGGAGAGTACTGTGCAACTCCCAGGGGAGGTTGAAAGGGAATTAGTGGCCGTAAACTTACCCACTCCTTTTTTATAATATATTTTTTATGTTGACCGGTTACGTTGGGTTTTCTTTTATATCCCCCGCGTAACCCCTACGTCACAACTAAAGCAATTAAAGACTCAAATGATGGCTGATTGCGGCAATCAGCCATCATTTGAGTCTTCAATTGTTTTAGTTTAGTTAGTATTTTTTTTGTTTTCGCGCGTTCTCGCGCCGCCCGTGTTTGTTATTCGTACTAATGCGGGTGTGGCGAGACGCGCGGGGGAAATCAGAATTTATCCTGCCATTAGGCCCGCTCTTAATGCGCAAAACCCTATTTTTTTTTGTAATTACAAGCCTAAGCCACTAACATAACATCAGCTATCTGCCCGTAAAAGTCCCGTTAAAATCGGTCCAGCTGTTTCAGATTAGCCGGAACAAACACATACTAACAAAAATGTATAAAAAATATTTTTGAAGTATGTACCGTTTATAAAATTTGTTATTTTGACATACACACCTACAGACACTTTAATTTTATTTATTTGTATACATAATGTAGGTAGGTAACGTATCTTAGTTCCACATAATATTTCATGTCCAAGGACTAACCATAAAAGCAGGTAAATAAATTAAAATCGCACTTCAGAAAACTTTAATATTATTTCAATGGGCCCGAAAACCATCTTTTGGAAATAATTGGAAATCCTACGTAGTCTTGGGGTGAGTTCAGGAGTCTCTTGTCAAGTGTCATTTGTCAGAAAAGTTTTGGAAAACCCTCTTTGTAAGAGAAAGAAAGAAGTGTGCCCTTTAACAAGATTTCATTTTAATTTATATTTTATTTGTATTCTGGGCCATCATATTATGAAAATACCGGCCAAGTGCGAGCCGGATCCAGTCACCGAGGGTTTCGTAAAAAAATGTAGGTATATATCCATACTATAAACGTCATGCAATAAACATTTATTATTATTATTATACTAATATACCTACTAATCCATACTCCATACTTTAATACTTTATTACTTTATTTTTAATATTATAAATGCGAAAGTAAGTCTCTTTGTTACGTTTTCACGACAAAACGACTGAACCGATTTTCATGAAATTTGGTATGAATATAGCTTGAACCCCGGGGAAGGACATAGGCTACTTTATAATCTGCGACTTTGTCTGCATCCACGATAACCGACATTTACGCGGACGAAGTCGCGGGCAAAAGCTCGTTGTAAATAAAGAATATATTTTTTATGATTTAATTACAAATGAGTAGTCTTCAGACTTTTCCCTGTATTTATAGTATAAGACAATATTACTTGCCAAATTTCATAGTTCTAGGTCAACGGAAAGTACCCTATAAATTTTGAGTGACCCCCCCCCCCCCCACCCCTTGAGTGTCGAAATGTACTTTTTTTGCGACATAAACGGCCGTATCTTTTTTCCACGTTAACTTAGAAGTTTGATTTTTTCACAGCTTCAAGGGACCGCGGATCTGTATATGGTTTTAATTTGAACTCGATACCTCTACGCGTTCTCGAGATAAAGGCTCTTGACAGACAGACAGACGGACAACAAAGTGATCCTATAAGGGTTCCGTTTTTTCCTTTTGAGGTACGGAACCCTATAAACTGAAAATCTTATTAAAATTATTCTGTATGTAGTACATAGTAGTACCTGGTTTTTATTGTTACATAAGAAATACTTGTACGATTATGAGTTAACAGTTGTATGTCACTGAAACTTTAGGGAACATTGGCTTCTAAGACACAGGACACGACTCGATTTTAAATTGTGTTACTGTTATACAACGTATTCATAAGACTCTAGTATGTACTTTTATGTCTATGTCTTGTACAAAATAAATAAATAATTATTGTTATAATGGTTTTTTGTGACTAATATGGTGGATTGACAGCTTTTATGTAGCTAATTAAGTTAAACTGTACCTAAGTAAAGAAAGTTAAATGACCGTGGTACACAAAATTTTGATACTATAGCAGATAAATAAAATTATAATGAAATTCCTCTTATTACAGAAGACATTAAAACAACATTCTTTACTTGCTAAAAAGACAAAGAAAATGTCACAAAAATGTAACAACATTTTAGATTATACTCGACAAACAAACTCCTACATTGTAAAAATACTGAATAAGAATTTAATTAGGCATTTTTTGTCTAAAGAAAATAATTTTTGTTTCAAAGAAAATAATTTTGCACAGTACAGAAAAGGGCTAATCTTGCCTACGGCCATACATTGTTTGTTGTAAGTATTTTTTTAAGGTAAACACAGGTAATTGGTATCTTTGTTTAAAGAAAAGTATAATTTGGTTTAATATGTAGGTACTTACATACCTGTAGGGTTTCTTGTGAAATTATGATAAAGAAAATTAAAAATAATTTTTGTATGTTTTTAATTAATATAAGTGTCTGTTAACTAAGCCTGTGCTAACATCAAAGTTTTTAGATTTAGAAAGAAAGTTTATATTATAATCGCTTGCCTCAAAATATTTTTTGTATTAGTGTAACAATTAAATTCATTAGTATCATTTTAAATAACTATCTTTTACTGGACCGGCCTCGGCGACGCCGACCATCTTCAGGCACCCATTGCGTGAACACCTTTGCCCAGCGGTCACTGTGCATGCGGCTGACGTGACGCACCAAATGTGGGGCGAGATGCGCTGATTCGAGGCGGCACAAGAAAGGAATGCCTGGAAGGACTCAGGACAGGCCTTTGCCCAACAGTGGGACACAACGGGTTAATTAAAAAAAAACTACCGTTTCAATGAACTATGTTGTGGTTTTACTAGTTTTGAACTTGGAACTAGTTTTGAATTTATTCACGTAATTATTTTTAGACTTATAGTAATGCGTGATCCTTAAGGAACACCTCTGCCCAATCCTTTGACGAACACACCCGTGATATTTTTTTTTATAGGTGCTTCCCACTACTTCATCCGCGTGATAGTCAATTCTTCTGTGCATGTGTATGTGACTAAACTCCTCCTAAACGGCTGGACCGATTTTGATTTATAATTCTTTGTGTGTATTCCAGTGGATTCAAAAATTGTTTAGAGTCACAATTGGACCTGGTAAGTGGCGGTGTAGTCGGGTTTTACACTTTTTTATTTTGAGGGCAGGACAACGTCTGATGCTCGCTAGTTTTACCATCAATCATTTCCAATGACACTCAGCAATAAAGTAGCTTTCTATCAGTGACGAACAGTTTGCAGTCGAACCAGAAGTTTCAGAGGTTACAAACAATTTAAAACTCTTCATCATCTGCCTAGCCTTTACCCAACTGTGTTGGGTTTAGCTTCCAGTCTTACCAAATGCAGCTGAATACTAGTGTTTTACATGGAGCGATTGCCTATCAGAGGTGTGATTCTGTAAGACCTCATTCTAAACTTCGAATTTGAATTCGCTATGAGTCTCTTCATTGGCATTCTAAAAACTCGCTTGATAATTCTAATTTACACCAGCGCCACCCTTGCGAGCGTACCGTGTCAGCGAGGTGAACTAAATTGACAGGGAGATTTTGACGGATAAAGTCTGAGGTGACGTAAGAAGTAGCATTCTGTAAGGTAATTTCCCCGTCACTTCACACTCGAACCCGATTCAAAGTGTCAAATATATCAAGGTAATTTTGAACCTTATGCGAAGTGAAAGTGAATAGCGAAGTGAGTTGTTGATGCGAGTTGTTGTTTGAATTGTACAGAATCGGCCTACAGTCCTTCATAAGAGGGTAAAGGCTCCCCCCCCACACAGGTGCGTTATTACTGCCGATAATATCGCATTGCGTTTTAGCGATAATGCGTCCTGATTCCTAGTACTTCTATTTCTATTTCAAAACATTATCATTGTTTACACTCTAACTCTCATCACATACATACTTACACTCATCACATACATACTTACACTCATCACACACACATACATTTGGTTACCTTTAATAGATTTAGTTTAAATTTTGTTTAGTTCAATAACTTATACTGAAACCGATGCATTTGTTATCATATCCTTCTTATATAATTCACATTATCTGTCGAAAGAGACTGGATCCTGCGACACAGGGTATCCTAATGCGGGATCCAGTGTCATACCTAAATATTGTTACACCTGTTTTTTGAATCAATAAACTTTATTATTATTATTATTATTTCGTCGTTATTATCGTAGCAGTGTGTAACTTCGTAGCCATCCTAGTACAAAATGTACTAAAAACAAATTTTACAAAAGTGCATGCGATATTATCGGCGGTAATAATGTACCTGGTCAGCCTTAAAACGGTACCAAGGGGTATCGTAACTGTTTGTCAGTCTTTCTGGCTACTGACTACCCACAACGACTGTCAAAGATCTACGAATGACAGCCGGGAACAACGGCTTTACGTGCTTTCCGAGGCACGAAGGGTTCTATGAAATGGATGGTCACCCGTCGACGGACCGACCGCAGCAAGCGTAGCTTAACTATAATCGATTAACAAACAATTTATAAAATAGTACAAACAAAATCTACATGTTTTCAACCGACTTCAAAAAGAAGGAGGTTCTCAATTCGACTGTATGTTTTTTTCTTTTTTTTGTGTATTTGTTACGCGATTTCTCCGGCAAATGTTAATCGATTTTGAACATTATTTTTCTAATGAGTAGGGTATGTCTCAGGGGGTGGGACCACCCATATAAATTCTATCGAAATTGATTCAGCACTTTTTGAAAAATCAATTAAATCCCAAAAAAATCAACATAGACGACGTTGTAATAGTTTCTTAATGGATTTGGATGATAGGAAGGTACTAAAATGTGATAAATAAAAAACCTTTTTTACAAAAAAGACAACCGCCTTCTAAATCTAAAAAGTGATAAGTAGCTTTAGCACAGTACACACATGACTTTAGATTTGGAAGTCGGTGGCAATTAAAGACAACAAACAGAACAAAGCCACTGACTTCCAAATCTAAAGTCATGTGTGTACTGTGCTAAAGTTATTTAAGTATCACTTTTTAGATTTTGAAGGCGGTTGTCTTTTTTTTAAGACTAGTATTGATTTGATAAAAAATAGAAAATAATAAATATTTAAACTTAACTGAATTTCTTCAAATCACTCTTTACTAGGAATTTCTTGAAATAATAAATGTCCAGAGTACCTACAATTTGGCGGAAATTCTCAGTAGAAGAAAATTATGTTCCGTAATCTCGTCCTCATAATTTTATACAATATAGTATGCACTCCTGCATGCTGCGCTGTCACAATATTTAAAGATGAAAATCTTCCTAAAAAAAACTAAACATCACATCACTAATTTCACGGTAACATCCCTAGTGACACTTCCTCATCCGTCATTGTACTTTTTTGTGCGCTGCGTTGTACACACGTAAATCTGTTTTCATCCCAATTATTGTATTGCATTTATTTTTCTTTCGCCTATTAAATCCACTATAACTAATGGGGAAGAAGAAATCCGTCTCTATTGAAACCCTTCATCGGGAATTAAGGAAATTGAAGAAAAAAATGAAACAAAATCGCCGTCGCCGCCATTCGGGTAAGTTCTTAAAGTATTATATGTGCCAGACTGTCTTCATTCAGCTGGGAAACGAGTACCTATACAACATACACAATTGAGTCATATACCTTTTATGGAAGATTAAAACCATGAAATACCTGGTGTTCACACCCACCATGATATAAATTGTATTCAACACCCGCCATAATTGAGCTTTCACGAGAGGTTAGCCGGCGTAATTATAATAGTCCTCAAGAGCCTTCACGAGAGGTTGGCCACGAGGAACTATATTGTAGAATACACACGCTATGTTGAGCTATCACGAGAGGTTAGCCAGCGTGACAATTTAACTGCCATTTGAGCTTTCACGAGAGGTTAGCCGGCAGACAATACATTGCTTGTACCTAGAGCTTTCACGAGAGGTTAGCCGTGGTCACTGGTCAGACCATAATGTTAGCGTCTTTTTTCTTCAGACGAGTATGATGAACATGGCACCCAGTCAAACAGTCGGAGCCGGTCACACAGTCGGAGCCCTTCGTATAATCGACGGCGTCTGTGTAGTCGCCGCCGCAGTCACCCCAGTCCGATCAGCCGTTCACGCTCGCACAGTCACTCGAACACATACTTACTCACTCAGGAGAGTGAAACACCTATAGAGCAACCAGTCCAGGGGGTGCCTGAAGTACCTGAAGAAATAATCAAAATTTTAGGTGATGAAGGTATTGTTCCTCATAAGATAGCTGAGGACCTACATAGTAGCCTTAATACAAGATGGATAGCTATTCTTCAAGATGGCCTTAATACAGAGACAAGAGACATAATAAAGAAAAAATATGATATTCCTAATAACTGTCACTTGTTGATACCACCTAAGCTCAATGAGGAAGTGGCAGCAGCCATGAATGACAGTGGAACCAAACGAGATAAAAGGATCAGTGATAAACAAGCCACACTGGCCGCTGCCATCTCTGCAATTGGACAGGTCCTGAACACTATGCTGACTCAGCAGAATATACAAGAAATTGAGACACTCAGTGATGCTTCACGCTTATTATGTGACATATTTCATGGTGACAGTGTCACAAGACAGTCACTTATCCTTCCAGGTCTAAATAAAGACCTAAGAGAACTGATGGAAAACACAACAATAACTGAATACCTGTTTGGGGACAAACTGCAAGATAGAGTTACCGCTTGCAAAGCAGTAAAGAAGTCTGCCCAGGAACTGAAAAACACTGTGTCTTCAAAACCCAAGCTACCTGCAAAACGCAAGTTTAACAATAATTTAAACTACCGGGGCCCTCAACGACTACCTATGCCTCGTCCGAGTGGGCCGAAACTGAAGATGAGGCGCCCAGCATATCAGCAGACTATGTCGCTGAACCGCACCAGACGGTCCCCACCGAGGCCTCAATATCGTCGCCAGACGCGTCGTTAAACCAGGTACAAACAGGTCGATTAAAGTATTTCCTATCAAACTGGGATAGCATCAATGCTAACCCTATAATACGTGACTGGATATCAGGGTACAGAATCCCATTCGCTAGTGAACCTTCACAGAGTTTATATCCGGTCAACAATAATTTTTCAGAAAGGGAAATAACATTGATTTCTTTAGAAATAAGCAAGTTATTGCAGATAGGTGCTATAGAACCATGTAACCCTGTAGAGAAACAATTCTTATCTAGTATTTTCCTTCATCCTAAGGCAGATGGCACATGGCGTTTCATTCTAAACCTTAAAAAACTTAATAAATTTATTAATACAGTTCACTTCAAGCTTGAGGATATTAGAACCGCAACCAGACTAATGAGTCCAAACTGTTACATGGCAACTATTGACCTTAAAAATGCATACTATTTAGTGTCGGTAGAGAAATCTTATAGACGATATTTGAGATTTCAATTTTTAAATATAATTTATGAATTCACTTGCCTCCCCTTCGGTCTCAGCACGGCACCATATGTGTTCACTAAGATTATGAAACCTATCATGTTCCATCTCCGGTCACTACAGCTTATGTCAGTGATATACCTCGATGACATTTTATGCTTTGGTGATGATTATGAAGAGTGCAAGAAGAATATAGATATTACTGTACAATTACTTGAGAGTTTAGGGTTCATAATTAACAAAGAAAAGAGTTGTTTAGTACCTAAACAAAAATGCAAATTTCTAGGCTTTATCTTAAATTCCACAAATTTTTCTATATCACTTACTGAAGCAAAAATAAGTAAAAATTCTAAAGCTATTCAAGACTTTTTAAAAACAGATCATAAATGTAAAATAATAGATTTCGCAAAATTATTAGGCTTGCTTGTAGCAGCATGCCCAGCCGTAGAATATGGTTGGCTTTACACAAAAATCCTTGAAAGACATAAAACAATAGCTTTATTAGATAATTTTGATAATTATAATGCAACCTTATCACTGAATAGCGAAGTTGTAATGGATTTACAGTGGTGGATATCCCACCTGCACCACCACTGCCGAATAAAAGATTTTAATTTTAAGTTAGAATTTTTTTCTGATTCTTCACTCACAGGCTGGGGTCTTGTTTGTAATGGTATCCCTTGATCTGTTAACTCACACTTTGTGTGAGTGTCAATTTTAATGCTTGTCTGTTGGCCCACACATTGTGTGAGGCATTTCTTGGGGGATAATAATCGACATTATTTAATCTGTATAGTTGCTAACTCGCTCAAACTTGCCCAGAGTCTAGGGGGATAAATGAGATACAAGTATAACATAGGCTAAATGTCACAGCAGCACTTTGAAGCGACCAATTTTCGATCCCCCCAGTTGATCATTCTACTGCGCACCGACAGGTCGCTGCTTTGTTCTGTTTGTGCTTTTAAGTATCTAAAAGTGAGTGAATTGTGTGTGTTTTATGTGTTTCGTGTAATAAAAACGTGCCTGGTTGTGTTTGAACCATTTTGGATTGGAGAAACAGACGATTTCGGCCCGAAATCTGAAGCAGTGGTGTGTCTTTTGTAGGGAGCAGGAGATAAATCCCATATCTGCATCAATACCCATGATTATTTCATATTTAACTACTAAATTTAAAGAAGGGTTATCCTATAGTTCTCTCAATTCTATTAGATCAGCCCTATCATTAATCATAGGACCACATGTAGGAGTGGATGATAGGATGAAACGTTTCTTTAGAGGTATTTTTAAACTGAGGCCAAAGAAACCTAAATATGAAGAGGTCTGGGATCCCTGTATAGTCTTAAATTATCTGTCTACCTTGTATCCAAATGCTAGTCTTAGTCTAGAAGTACTTACCAAAAAATTGGTTACACTCTTGGCACTTGTTACTGCTCATCGACTACAAACATTATCACTCATATTGGTAGAAAATATATCTATAAATGAAGATAACATAAGTATTAAGATTTCAGACTCCATCAAGACTTCTGGTCCTCATAAATTACAACCTAACCTCATTTTACCTTATTTTATAGAAAACATTAATATTTGCCCTGCAACAACACTGCTAACCTACTTAAATGTAACTAAAAATTTAAGAATTGATAATAATAATAGAAGGTTAATACTGACTTTTAGGAAACCATATCACTCAGCTTCATCAACATCCATTGGTAGATGGATCAAACAAATACTGTCTGTTAGTGGTGTAGATGTCACTAAGTATACAGCCCATAGCACAAGGCATGCAGCCACCTCTAAAGCATCTGAGGCAGGTGTTAACATTGAAATAATCAGGAAGTCAGCAGGGTGGAGTGACAACTCCACAACCTTTGCTCGATTTTATAAAAGACCTATTATTTGTAATCCCAACTATTTTGCTCGGGCAGTCTGTGACATTAATGATAATATTAATTTGTGATATTTTGTGATTTGCATATAGCAGAGTAAACTTGCTCACATCTTCATCATAAACTAGGTTTTAAGAGAAATAGATAATAATATGTGAATATTTTTATTAAGTCCAAAAATGTTACATATAAGGGAAAGTTAACTGATGTAACAATAACATTTTTTTATGAATACCTAAAATATTGTTCATAATAAGTGTATGAGAAGAAAACATTGACTGATTGTAGTAAATTTTAATAAGCAGCTAAATTGGTATTTTAGAAGGAACCAAGTTGTTAATTTCCAGTTACATTTAATGGATGTTAACTAATGAAACGATAACACTTTTTTGTTTAGCACATAGAATGTGATATCACTTGTTTGTAATTTTTATTTATAAGTCTTCATAAATCACACCTAGAAGGAAACTTTGTAAAGGTTGTTGATGCAGTGCTAGACTGAATTGTTAATTATTAAGTAGGAAGAGAAAGACTGATTGATTAAATAATTTTGATCATATTATCACAACTTTCTTCTTTAAACATCTACATTGTATAAAATTATGAGGACGAGATTACGGAACATAATTATAAAGATCGGACTAACTTACCAAGTGACGTCCGATCCTCAATTATGTGAAGTAATCTCGTCCTCATACTATTCCCAACCCTACCCAGAATATGTTTCAGATTCTCACCCTTGCTGAAAGTTGTGTGCTTTGAAACAATGACGGATGAGGAAGTGTCACTAGGGATGTTACCGTGAAATTAGTGATGTGATGTTTAGTTTTTTTTAGGAAGATTTTCATCTTTAAATATTGTGACAGCGCAGCATGCAGGAGTGCATACTACATTGTATAAAATTATGAGGACGAGATTACTTCACATAATTGAGGATCGGACGTCACTTGGTAAGTTAGTCCGATCTTTATAATTATATCACTCAATCTTGTGTACCTACTTCACGCAAAAAACTTGTGCGTCCTACGTCCTACTTTCTACAAAACCCATAAAACAAGGCCACATTATAAAAAAAAGGATATGTGGGTAGGTATTTGGGTACCTACTGACTCTTCTCGAACTTTAACCATTTGTCACGAGTAAATCGAAAATTTCTGTTCAGCAACGGAAATATTAGACATTCTTCTGTGACAATCCGGCGACAGGCGCGCTTGATTGCATAATACTAGGTACATTTGTACATTTTATAAAAGTAAAATTATACGTATTTCAGGAGATAAACTGTCTCAAGCAGAAACTCCTAGTTTGGTAAATTTATTTTGAAATTTTGGACACACGCGATGGGTCCAGAACGGTTGTACGTTGTTTCATAGCTAATAGTTTTATAGAATTTCGGTTCACATAAAATGTTTCTAATCATTTCGTTTCATAGAATCATCAATACGCAGAATACTTACTTTCAAGATTTTCAAATCATTGATTTTTGTTTCACATAAAGTTTATTGTTAGAATAATCATATCATAGAATAACAAATCAAATATTGGTCATAGTATACGAAACGGGGCACTATGAAAAAAAGACTAAGAAAAATTTCACCCAAAAACAACGCCTAATCAAGCCTTCGGGATCCGGTGGGATGTGGGAGTACTAGGGTGGGGAAACACCGGGGGACGACCTTAAGGTCAATGACCTTGACCCCAAGGTCAAGGTCAAATTAAAAAAGACGCAAACACGGGGTACGCTTTGAGGTCAGTGACCTTGACGCCAATGTCGAGTGACCTTGACGCCAAGGTCAAATTAAAAAGACGCAGACACGGGGTACGCTCGAGATCAGTGACCTTGACGCTGACGCCAAGGTCAGTGACCTTGACCCCAAGGTCAAGGTCAAATTTAAAAGGGCGCAGATACGGGGTACTTTCGAGGTCAGTCAAATTTAAAAAAGACGCAGACACGGGGTACACTCGAGGTCACTGACCTTGACCCCAAGGTGAAGGTCAAATTAAAAAATATATGTGGGTAGAAGATGATATTTATAGTTTTAAATTTGAGGGTATGATTATTATTTGGGGGTATGCTTTACATAACGTACTGAGCATGCAATCAAGCAAGCATGCAGCATGCAAGCAAGCATGCAGCGTGCAAGCAAGCATGCAGCGTGCAAGCAAGCATGCAGCGTGCAAACAAGCATGCATCATGCAATCAAGCATGCAACATGCAAGCGAGCATGCAGCAGGCATGATT
Source organism: Charanyca ferruginea (assembly GCA_947361185.1). Lineage (NCBI taxonomy): Eukaryota > Metazoa > Arthropoda > Insecta > Lepidoptera > Noctuidae > Charanyca > Charanyca ferruginea. The sequence continues at coordinate 11,936,613 of OX376077.1, read as the reverse complement.
TCTGTCACGGCTCCGGCGTTGCGGGGCTCCGGCGGTCCCACGCGAGCTTATCGTCGCAGATGGTATTCACGCTCAGCTCCTCAGCTCCTCAGCTCGCGGGCCGCCTCGCCCCTCCGCGCCTACGCGGATTTAAATTACACTCTAGGTGTAGGTCAGACAAGACTACGTGGAGTCGGTTTCGCAGCGATTCGTTTCTGTCATTAACTTTTGTAGCACAACATATTCACTTTTTACGACAATATTTTAGTTATTGTCTATTTATATATATTTTCGTTGAAATAAATTCAATGGAAAAATACACTGAACAAACAATATTCGTTAAAAAATAATTCTACTGTTTGATAAGTTTGTTGAAGAAAAAAATGTGAATAAAAATTCATTGAATTGTGTTTCTGTGAAATATGTTTCATTGAAGTAAATATTCTTTGAAACAATAATAATCGAAATAAAAATACGAGAACCAAATATTATGTTAAACATTTTCTGAGAAACGAAATTCTATGAAATTTCTGTCTGCGAAACAAGGGGACACCGAACCTATAACTGTCACTCCCCTTCGGTCACCTACGCACCATGGTCAAAAACGTACCAAGGATCTACACCAAAGACTGTGGACCAAACTTGGCGAGTGCAGGCCAGGTGGATGGGCGCTTTACAAGGAAAGCCCTCGGATTTTGGACCATAGGTACTATAGTAGACTTGAAGCAAGCAGTGAAGGTAGCTTTCGTTTAGTAAGATTATATAATATATTTATAAGTAACTAGCGACCCGTCCCGGCTTCGCACGGAACTGAACACTGAACGGAACGGGCTGAAAGGCACATATACAGATATTAATCTAGCTTAACACATCGGATATTTTAACATTGAAAATGTTTTTTCGATCGCTTCAGTATAGCCCCCAAATTTCAGTCAGAGTGAGACATCGCCCTGGTCTCGTGAGTTTTGGGGCTACCTAGATGTTCTAGATCTCAAAAGATGTGTCTTAACAAGGGCTACAATATGGTGAAAAAAAATATTTGAAAAACTCAAAAACTTTTTTCAAAAATCGCAAAAATTTAGAAAAATGTCTTATTTTTTCGGTGTCTTTTCGCATTAAATCGACAATTTATCGAAAACGAGAAGCGATAAGGAAAAAATGAAAAAAACCCCTCGGAGTATTAAGTTGGGCTACATTTAAAAAAAACTGGACCTCTCTATCTCCTACGGTCTAGGCTGTGGCTTATCCTTTATGTAGCGAAATGTCAGCATACCGCAGGAGGCGTGCGCGGCGCAGGATATGTGTGTGTAGTATGATTGAAGTTTGTTGATTATTGTACAGTTCAAAGCTTTTTATGTTATTAAAATAAATATAAATATTTATTTAGTATTTTTTTACTTTTTTCCAAATTTTTAATTTCTTTAAAAAAAAATATATAGGTATATTTCTAGTGATTTCTTATTATTAAAAGTTTGGTTTCTTGTATTTTGTGTAAATTGTAAAACTGAAAATTGTTTTCAAGTGTTATTTGTCTACAACTTTATTGTGCTCTTGGTTTATTGTTATAAGTTTAAGTAATATTGTCTATTGTTATTTTTTACCCGACTACGGTGAAGCCAAAAGGAAGGGTTATGATTTTAGCAGTCCATATATGTTTGTATTTACGTATGTTCCTCCGTAGCTTCTAAACTATTCTTCCGATTTCTATGAATAAGATGTCAATCGATTTGTTATTGGTGGTAACATAGGCGACATTTCAATACATGAAATTAAAATATATATAATATTGGAATTGAATATATTATACTACTTTTGCTATTTAGGTTTTGTATTTGTGATTCGTATTATATTGTGTTTGTACATATTACGTAGGTAATTGTAAATATTATTTTGATACATTAGTTATTTTGTTGTTTCGTATTTGTGATTCGTATTATATTGTGTTTTGTGCATATTATGTAATTGTAAATATCATTTTGATACATTAGTTATTGTTGTTTCGTATTTGTGATTCGTATTATATTGTGTTTCGTGCATACTATGTAATTGTAAATATTATTTTGATACATTCATTATTGTTGTTTCGTATTTGTGATTCGTATTATATTGTGTATTGTGCACATTATGTAATTGTAAATATTATTTTGATACATTAGTTATTGTTGTTTCGTATTTGTGATTCGTTTTATATTGTGTTTTGTGCATGTAATTGTAAATATTATTTTGATACATTAATTATTGTTGTTTCGTATTTGTGATTCGTATTATATTGTGTATTGTGCATATTATGTAATTATAAATATTATCTTGATCCATTAGTTATTGTTGTGTACATTAGTTATTGTTGTTTCGTATTTGTGATTCGTATTATATTGTGTTATGTACATAGTACATATTATGTAATTGTAAATACTATTTTGATACATTACTTATTGTTGTTTCGTATTTGTGATTCGTATTATATTGTGTTTTGTGCATATTATGTAATTGTAATTATGTAATTGTAAGAAAATACAACATGTATGTTCTTATTAAATATATGTCTTATTTAAACTAATATAGTTTATTATTCTAGCAAAATAAGAACAACTTTGTACGATTTCACGAGGTGTGGAACCCCAAGACGTACAACATTCAGTCTTATGGTGGCATTGGCCTGCTTTGTTTACTTTCTGCTGATTAATTTCTTAAGGAACCCGAATCGACATGGTCTTCCCTTTCAGACGGAAAAGTAATTGACCTACCAGAAATGAAATCGTTGCCCGCTTTGGTGGCGGAGGATCCACCTGAGGTGCCCTTAGTCAATTTTGAAAAATACTCTAAATTAATTTCTTTACAAAGAATATATGTCTGGGTCTACAGATTTGTCTATAATTGTAATAAACCTACTATAAGCTAACGGGAACTCTACCAGTTCATGAACTTGAAAAATCCATGACTGTTCTCACTAAAATAGCTCAAAAATAATCCTTTGAAAAGGAAATAAGCAACCTAAAACCCAATAAACCACTTAAAACTAATACTCACCTGTGCTCATTAAATCCTTTTGTAGATGATGCAGGTCTACTTCGTGTTGGTGGACGCATTGATACGTCTGCCTACCCCTATGAAAAAAGACATCCTATTGTTCTAAAATCTGATCACTATTTAACAAAACTAATTTTTCAATCTAAGCACACCCAGCTCTTGCATGCTGGATTACAACATTTACTCTCTTCTATTCGTGAGCGCTACTGGCCTATAGGAGGTCGCAAGCTCGCTAGAGACGTAGCTAGAAACTGTTTTGTCTGTCGTCGCTTCAAGGGGACAACATTGTCCAATATAATGGGAAACTTACCCACTGATAGAGTAGAACCTGACTTCCCTTTCAGAGAGGCACGAGATCTGTGGATTTTTTTTACGTCGATATAAAAAAAAACAAAAGGCAGTGAGGAAGTTAATCTTGTCTTGCTAATTTTGTAGATGTTTTAAATTCTTGTAACTGTTTATTTACAATGTGTAATGTGTTGTGTGTGTTGTCTAATGTAATTGTCCGTCCAATCTGTAGTGTCTTTTTCCTCAGTTCGGGTTGTTGCCAAAAAAAAAACAAGATCAAATCTAATTATTCAAAATGAAAATTTTGATCAGCAAAACAAATGTAAAATCACTCACTCAATCACTTTAGCGGATAACCGCTACGTTTATGTCCGGCTTTCGTTTTAACTTGTTTGTGTTTTTAATTTTCCGCTTTCCGCTTTCGCTGCCGCTTCCGTTTCCGCTGCCGCTTCCGCTTTCCGCTTCTGCTGCCGCATACGCTTCCGCTTCCGCCTTCGGCTTTCCGCCTCCGCTTCCGCTTCCGCTTCCGCTTTCACTTCCGCTGCCGCCTCCACTGCCGCTTCCGCTGCCGCCTCCGTTGCCGCTTCCGCTGCCGCCTCCGCTGCCGCTTCCGCTGCTGCCTCCGCTGCCGCTTCCGCTGCCGCTTCCGCTGCCCCTTCCGCTGCCGCTTCCGCTTCCGCTGCCGCTTCCGCTGCCGCTTCCGCTGCCGCTTCCGCTGCCGCTTCCGCTGCCGCTTCCGCTGCCGCTTTCGGCGTTCAGACTAACTTGGCCTGCCAAACTTACCCCTGCGATCGATATTAGCGATAATTGCAACAGGTGGCGGTGTTAGCCGCAGGTGGCGGTATTAGCCGCAGGTGGCGATATTTGCAACAGGTGGTGATATTTGCAACAGGTGGCGATATTAGCAACAGGTGGCGGTGTTAGCCGCAGGTGGCGGTGTTAGCCGCAGGTGGCGATATTAGCAACAGGTGGCGATATTAGCAACAGGTGGCGATATTTGCAACAGGTGGCGGTGTTAGCCGCAGGTGGCGATATTAGCAACAGGTGGCGGTGTTAGCCGCAGGTGGCGATATTAGCAACAGGTGGCGGTGTTAGCCGCAGGTGGCGATATTAGCAACTGACGGTTATTGAGCTAGATAAGCATGTCATAGTGTGCGTTTACAGACCCCCGAATCATCAAAACTACTCTTTATTTGAGTCTATAATGGAGGATGTTTTGACTAAGCTTGTAACGGGTAATAAATCAATAATAATTTGCGGAGACTTTAATATTAATATTTTAGAAAATAATTCAAGTAGCAGTAGATTTATAAGTCTCTTTAAATCCTTTAATTTGTCAAATGTGTTTTTAGAACCAACACGAATAACTACGACCACTGCTACTTGTATCGATAATGTTTTTTGTAGCTGCGACTATTTAGATAAAGCTATTGTAAATTATCTCCCTTCTGATCACAGCGGTCAAACCGTTGCTTTTGAGTCCAACACACCCTTGCAAAAAATACAGATACAGTCAAGACCAATAACATCTGGTAATTTAGATAAATTTAAAAAGACTTTAATAAGTAAGTTACCCGTTCAGGACCTTAGTATGAATAATGGTAATATTTTATATAAAGAATTCTTCTCAGTTGTGCAAACTGAGTTTCAGAATATTTTTAAGAAAAAAACTAAAACAATTTGCCCTAAGTTTTTATTCAGTGACTGGGCAACTAAAGGCATCAGGTAAAGTAGGGAAAGACTTTTTGAGCTGTATGGCCTTAAGCCTTATATTAACACTGACACTTTTAATAAGTATGTTACTATTTATTCTAAAACTTTTAAAATTGCTTGTAAAGCAGCTAAAGCCTTATACATTAGCAACAAAGTAAAATCAGCTGATGATAAAATTAAGACTGTTTGGAAAATTATTAATAATGAAACAAATAGGAACAAAAGACATAATACTGACTACACTCTGGAGACTTCCAGTGGTCTCATAAATACTAATAAAGAAGTTGCGCAGGAATTAATACTTGAATTCGTCGAAAGGACTGTTTTCCTAGGGATTACGCTTGATTCCAAGCTACAGTGGGGTCCTCACTTAACATCTCTTGCAGGGCGGTTAAGTTCAGCCGCTTACGCTGTCAGAAAGATCCGGCATTTGACAGACGTGGATACCGCTAGGCTAGTATATTTTAGCTATTTTCATAGTATCATGTCTTACGGTATTTTGCTATGGGGACGGGCTGCAGATATGGATTCTATTTTTATTTTGCAAAAGCGGGCTGTCAGGGCAATCTATAATCTCCGCAAACGCGAATCTCTAAGAGAATTGTTTAAACAGATTAACATCATGACGGTACCTGGTCAATATATATATGAAAACATTATGCATGTTCGAAAAAATCTTCATCTTTTTAATAAAAGAGGTGACAGACATAATGTTTATACTAGAAATAGGAACAAATTAGATCAGCCAAGCTTCAGATTGTCAAAAGTACATATTTCTTTTATGGGGTACTGTGTAAAATGCTATAATAAAATACCATTTGATATTCTACAATTGAATGAAAAACAATTTAAAACATGTATTAAACGCACACTATGTAGACAAGCATATTATAAGTTAGAAGATTACATCAATGATAAAAATGCTTGGCTTCATGCTGGTCCTGCTCCACAGTCAGTTTAGGGAATTTCCAAATTGGAAGAAAAGGATGTTTTTCCTACCCCTTTTTCTATTGACATGCACCCTTGCCCCTGCCCTTTTTCTTATCACACTTCATATGATAAAATAATATACATTGGAAACCTTAGTTTTGTATAATTTAGCAGCATTATTTCAATTTTGTAAATGTGAATACCATGGAGCCATTTACTAAGTATATTAATACCTTTATGTTTGACAAAAATTAACATGGCGGTTGGGAGTATTGTCATGCTCGCTCAAATGTCTCGCTGATGGTGGCGCGTGTGTTGGATCATTCGGCTCCCTTCAAAATGGTTGAGCTGAATGGTGCTGATTCACGCGTCATGTTCGTGAACGGGCGCTGTCAGTAGAGATTGGTCAGCTCTTATCTGCCATGGATTAGATGCCACTTTATCTTGCTTCTTTTTTCTGTTTTGTATTGTTAGATTACCTTCATAGTTTTCACATATAGAAGCAACAACAATCATGTAACCAGACTTTGTAAAAACTTTATTTAAAAGAGTGTCCGTGGAGTTTCTTGCTCGTTCTTCTCCATAGAGACCTACCTACGTTTTGGAACGAGCAAGTAGCTTCAACTCTCTGACTAACTGACCGACTCCTTGACAATTCAAAAGTGCCTGTAAATGGTTTAATTGAAATAAATGCTTTGACTTTGACTTTGTTAGCCGCAGGTGGCGATATTTGCAACAGGTGGCGATATTTGCAATAGGTGGCGATATTAGCAACAGGTGGCGGTGTTAGCCGCAGGTGGCGGTGTTAGCCGCAGGTGGCAATATTAGCAACAGGTGGCGATATTTGCAACAGGTGGCGATATTTGCAACAGGTGGCGGTGTTAGACGCAGGTGGCGATATTAGCAATAGGTGGCGGTGTTAGCCGCAGGTGGCGATATTAGCAACAGGTGGCGATATTAGCAACAGGTAGCGATATTAGCAACAGGTGGCGATATTAGCAACATGTGGCGATGTTAGCAACAGGTGGCGATAGTTGCAACAGGTGGCGGTGTTAGCCACAGGTGGCGGTGTTAGCCGCAGGTAGCGGTGTTTCCCGCAGGCGGCGGTGTTAGCCACAGGTGGCGGTGTTAGCCGCAGGTGGCGATATTTGGAACAGGTGGCGATATTTGCAACAGGTGGCGGTGTTAGCCGCAGGTGGCGATATTAGCAACATGTGGCGATGTTAGCAACAGGTGGCGATATTAGCAACAGGTGGCTTTCGGCTTTCGGCTATCGGCTTTCGGCTATCGGCTTTCCGCCACTGCTTCCGCTTCCGCTTTCGGCTTGCCGCCTCCGCTTCTGCTTCCGCCTTCGGCTTTCCGCCTCCGCTGCCGCCTCCGCTGCCGCTTCCGCTGCCGCTTCCGCTGCCGCTTCCGCTGCCGCTTCCGCTGCCGCTTCCGCTGCCGCTTCCGCTGCCGCTTCCGCTGCCGCTTCCGCTGCCGCTTCCGCTGCCGCTTCCGCTGCCGCTTCCGCTGCCGCTTCCGCTGCCGCTTCCGCTGCCGCTTCCGCTGCCGCTTCCGCTGCCGCTTCCGCTGCCGCTTCCGCTGCCGCTTCCGCTGTCCCTTCCGCTGCCGCTTCCGCTGCCGCTTCCGCTGCCGCTTCCGCTGCCGCTTCCGCTGCCGCTTCCGCTGCCGCTTCCGCTGCCGCTTCCGCTGCCGCTTCCGCTGCCGCTTCCGCTGCCGCTTCCGCTGCCGCTTCCGCTGCCGCTTCCGCTGCCGCTTCCGCTGCCGCTTCCGCTGCCGCTTCCGCTGCCGCTTCCGCTGCCGCTTCCGCTGCCGCTTCCGCTGTCGCTTCCGCTTCCGCTTCCGCTGCCGCTGCCGCTTCCGCTGCCGCTTCGGCTTCGGCTTCGGCTTTGGCTTTGGCCTGGGGTTGAGCTTGGGTTTGGGCATGGGCTTGGGCTTGTAGGCCCAGGTGCCGATATTAGGCGCAGGTGTCGATATTAGGCGCAGATGGCGGTGTTAGCCGCAGGTGGCGGTATTAGCTACAGGTGGCGGTGTTAGGCGCAGGTGGCGATATTTGCAACAGGCGGCGGTGTTAGGCGCAGGTGGCGATATTAGGCGCAGGTGCCGATATTAAGCGCAGGTGGCGGTGTTAGCCGCAGGTGCCGAAATTAGGCGCAGGTGTCGATATTAGCCGCAGGTGGCGATATTAGCCGCAGGTGGCGATATTAAGCGCAGGTGGCGATATTAGGCGCAGGTGGCGATAATAGGCGCAGGTGGCGGTATTAGCTACAGGTGGCGATATTAGGCGCAGTTGGCGGTATAATAATATGTGCTATCACTTTCGTTTCATTGTAGATTTGAATCTATTTCTAATCTCGCTGTTCTGTACTATACATTTTTAAATATCTGTATAATATTTACTGTAATACTTTTCTGCTTCATGAGATATAGGGTTGTTAGAAAGAGTATAAGGAATAAGTATGGGATACACGTTTAATTTGATAATGATAGAGCAATAACGAAGTATAGGTATTACGCGCAGGTGGCGGTGTTAGGCGCATGCGCCGATATTAGGCGCAGGTGCCGATATTAGGCGCAGGTGGCGATAATAGGCGCAGGTGGCGGTATTAGCTACAGGTGGCGATATTAGGCGCAGGTGGCGATATTAGCTACAGGTGGCGATATTAGGCGCAGGTGCCGATATTAGCCGCAGGTGGCGGTGTTAGGCGCATGCGCCGATATTAGGCGCAGGTGCCGATATTAGGCGCAGGTGGCGGTGTTAGGCGCAGGTGGCGATAATAGGCGCAGGTGGCGGTATTAGCTACAGGTGGCGATATTAGGCGCAGGTGGCGATATTAGCTACAGGTGGCGATATTAGGCGCAGGTGCCGATATTAGCCGCAGGTGGCGGTGTTAGGCGCATGCGCCGATATTAGGCGCAGGTGCCGATATTAGGCGCAGGTGGCGGTGTTAGCCGCAGGTGCCGATATTAGGCGCAGGTGCCGATATTAGCCGCAGGTGGCGGTGTTAGGCGCATGCGCCGATATTAGGCGCAGGTGCCGATATTAGGCGCAGGTGGCGATATTAGGCGCAGGTGGCGGTATTAGCTACAGGTGGCGATATTAGGCGCAGGTGGCGGTATTACGCGCAGGTGGCGGTGTTAGGCGCATGCGCCGATATTAGGCGCAGGTGCCGATATTAGGCGCAGGTGGCGATATTAGGCGCAGGTGGCGATATTAGGCGCAGGTGGTGATATTAGGCGCAGGTGCCGATATTAACCGCAGGTGGCGATATTAGGCGCAGGTGGCGTTATTAGGCGCAGGTGGCGATATTAGGCGCAGGTGGCGATATTAGCTACAGGTGGCGGTATTACGCGCAGGTGGCGATATTAGGCGCAGGTGGCGTTATTAGGCGCAGGTGGCGATATTAGGCGCAGGTGGCGGTGTTAGCAACTACAGATATTAGATATTAGGCGCTGGTGGCGATATTAGCCGCAGGTGGCGGTATTACGCGCAGGTGGCGGTGTTAGGCGCAGGTGGCGGTATTACGCTCAAGTGGCGGTGTTAGGCGCAGGTGGCGGTGTTAGCCGCAGGTGCCGATATTAGGCCCAAGTGGCGATATTAGGCGCAGGTGCCGATATTAGCTACAGGTGGCGGTATTACGCGCAGGTGGCGGTGTTAGGCGCATGCGCCGATATTAGGCGCAGGTGCCGATATTAGGCGCAGGTGGCGATATTAGGCGCAGGTGGCGGTATTAGGCGCAGGTGGCGTTATTAGGCGCAGGTGGCGATATTAGGCGCAGGTGGCGATATTAGCTACAGGTGGCGATATTAGGCGCAGGTGGAGGTGTTAGGCGCAGGTGGCGATAATAGGCGCAGGTGGCGGTATTACGCGCAGGTGGCGGTGTTAGCAACTACAGATATTAGATATTAGGCGCTGGTGGCGATATTAGCCGCAGGTGGCGGTATTACGCGCAGGTGGCGGTGTTAGGCGCAGGTGGCGGTATTACGCTCAAGTGGCGGTGTTAGGCGCAGGTGGCGGTGTTAGCCGCAGGTGCCGATATTAGGCCCAAGTGGCGATATTAGGCGCAGGTGCCGATATTAGCTACAGGTGGCGGTATTACGCGCAGGTGGCGGTGTTAGGCGCATGCGCCGATATTAGGCGCAGGTGCCGATATTAGGCGCAGGTGGCGATATTAGGCGCAGGCGGCGGTATTACGCGCAGGTGCCGATATTAGGCGCAGGTGGCGATAATAGGCGCAGGTGGCGATATTAGGCGCAGGTGGCGTTATTAGGCGCAGGGTGCGATATTAGGCGCAGGTGGCGATATTAGCAACTACAGATATTAGATATTAGGCGCTGGTGGCGATATTAGGCGCAGCTGGCGGTATTACGCGCAGGTGGCGGTGTTAGCCGCAGGTGGCGATATTAGGCGCAGGTGGCGATATTAGGCGCAGGTGGCGATATTTGCTACAGGTGCCGATATTAGGCGCAGGTGGCGATAATAGGCGCAGGTGGCGGTATTACGCGCAGGTGGCGGTGTTAGCAACTACAGATATTAGATATTAGGCGCTGGTGGCGATATTAGCCGCAGGTGGCGGTATTACGCGCAGGTGGCGGTGTTAGCCGCAGGTGGCGGTGTTAGGCGCAGGTGGCGGTATTACGCTCAAGTGGCGGTGTTAGGCGCAGGTGGCGGTGTTAGCCGCAGGTGCCGATATTAGCCACAGGTGGCGGTATTACGCGCAGGTGGCGGTGTTAGCCGCAGGTGGCGGTGTTAGGCGCAGGTGGCGGTATTACGCTCAAGTGGCGGTGTTAGGCGCAGGTGGCGGTGTTAGGCGCAGGTGGCGATATTAGCTACAGGTGGCGATATTTGCAACAGGTGGCGGTGTTAGCCGCAGGTGGCGGTATTACGCGCAGGTGGCGATATTAGCTGCAGGTGCCGATATTAGGCGCAGGTGGCTTTCCGCCGCCGCTTCCGCTTCCGCTGTCGCTTCCGCTTTCACTTCCGCTGCCGCTTCCGCTTCCGCTTCCGCTACCGCTTCCGCTGCCGCTGTCGCTTCCACTTTCACTTCCGCTGCCGCTTCCGCTGCCGCTTCCGCTGCCGCTTCTACTGCCGCTTCCGCTGCCGCTTCCGCTACCGCTTCCGCTGCCGCTTCCGCTGCCGCTTCTGCTGCCACTTCTGCTGCCGCTTCCGCTCCCGCTGCCGCTTACGCTGCCGCTTCCGTTTCCGTTTCCGCTTTCGCTTTCGGCGTTCGGCGTTCGGCTCTCGGCTCTTGGTTCTCGGTTCTCGGCTCTCGGCTTTCGGCTTTCGGCTTTCGGCTATCGGCTTTCCGCCTCTGCTTCCGCTTCCGCTTTCGGCTTTCCGCCTCCGCTTCCGCTTCCGCTTCCGTTTCCGCTTTCGCTTCCGCTTTCACTTCCGCTGCCGCTTCCGCTGCCGCTTCCGCTACCGCTTCCGCCGCCGCTTCCGCTTCCGCTGTCGCTTCCGCTTTCACTTCCGCTGCTGCTGCCGCTGCCGCCGCTAACGCTGCCGCTTCCACTACCGCTTCCGGTGCCGCTGCCGCTGTCGCTTCCGGTCCCACTTTCGCATCCGCTGCCGCTTCCGCTGCCGCTTCCGCTCCCACTTTCACATCCGCTGCCGCTTCCGCTTCCGCTACCGCCGCCGCTTCCGCTCCCGCTGCCGCTTCTACTTCCACCGCCGCTTCCGCTTCCGCTGCCGCTTCCGCTGCCACTTCCGCTGCCGCTGCCGCTTCCGCTGTCGCTTCCGCTGCCGCTTCCGCTGCCGCTTCCGCTGCCGCTTCCGCTGCCGCTTCCGCTGCCGCTTCTGCTGTTGCTTCCGCTGCCGCTTCTGCTGTTGCTTCCGCTGCCGCAGTCGCTACCGCAGCCGCTTCCGCTGCCGCTTCCGCTGCCGCTTCCGCTGCCGCTTCCGCTACCGCTACCGCTGCCGCTTCCGCTGCCGCATCCACTACCGCTTCCGCTACCGCTTCCGCAGCCGCTTCCGCTACCGCTTCCGCTGCCGCTTCCGCTACCGCTTCCGCTGCCGCTTCCGCTACCGCTTCCGCTACCGCTTCCGCTACCGCTTCCGCTGCCGCTTCCGCTGCCGCTTCCGCTGCCGCTGTCGCTTCTGCTTTCACTTCCGCTGCCGCTTCTGATGCCACTTCTGCTGCCGCTTCCGCTCCCGCTGCCGCTTACGCTGCCGCTACCGCTTCCGTTTCCGCTTTCGCTTTCGGCGTTCGGCTCTCGGCTCTTGGTTCTCGGTTCTCGGCTCTCGGCTTTCGGCTTTTATATGTCTTATTTAAACTAATAAAGAACAAATTTGTACGATTTCGTACAAAATGTACTATAATGTACTATACATTATGGTACAAGTGTGTAATGTTGGTGATTACCGCTGAGGCGCCATTGAGACCCGAGCCGTTAGGTGAGGGTCTTAAGAGAGCCGAGGACGGTAATCATCAATACACACGTGTATCATTCGACGTTTTTCAACACACTTGTGAAGAAAATAATAGTAAAAAAATATTTTCAACAGTGAAAACGAGTTGTGAATTTTTTTTCGCAATGGCGGGAAAAATTAATCAGTTTTCCTATGCGCGCGCATCAAATAATGGCGATCGGCCTAAAGACTAAAAGAATGAGGTTTCTTTTTTTTGTCTTTTCGCGGATAGCGTTCTAGCCACGTACAAAATGGGGAATTCAAAGTTTTCTTTATTACAGAGAAAACAAAAGTTATATTTGAGTGAAAGTTTTATTTATAAAAAACGTACAAGTTGAAATTATCTATTTAAATGCGAAGTTGCATGAAATGAGCAAGCAATAGGTACATTAATTTATTTGTACTATTGAACACGATCTTTTTTGTATCGAAACTTTTTTAAGAACAAAGCAACTCAACCAATAAAATAAAAAAAAACTCACTTGTGAATAATAGCAATGAAAAAGTCACAGTTTGATTACAGGTGTCATTATGTGCCTAATTGCGGTGAAATTAGAGCCATTTTATGAGCAAGTGTGTTGAAAAATATGTTATTCCACTAAACGTCTTATTTTACTTGTGTTCTAACTTCTTGCATCGTTTTTATTTTATTACAGGGCTAAATTCTTAGAAATTCCTTTGAACAAGTGCCTTCTTTAGCTTTAGTCCTTTGTTTATCAAACCGCCATACATTAAGCTTGCCGACCGCTATTCGTCGAGCACGGCACTTAATTTTTTTTTTGGCATTTACTCATTATGTTTCTGGGTAACGTAAACAACCGGGTATAAAATCTTACTATCTAGAATAATTTGTAAATAAAATGTGAAATACTGATTTGTTTTAATTCATTTTCAATGTACCCGAAGGTCGTGAGAGGCACGAGATCTGTGGATTTTTTATCCCATTTTTGTGTTCTCGTGGGAAAATTCGGGACTTTGGGAGGACTATAATAGGAATTCATAATTTTACGCAGACGAAGTCAGGGACAGAATCTAATGAATAATAAACTAGAGATATTCTCGAAACAGATTTTATCCAGAAATTAAGCTTCCTGTATCTGAGATCAATAGTAAGGTACAGAGGCCAACGCATGAAGCTACAATAATCTGTTAAATTTCTTTGAAAGATTTTCAACTTAATTACAAAAATAAGTTCGTTCGTATTCAATTCGGAAAGTTTGTCGGTTTGGTATGTACATAATTATTCAAATCACCTCCATCATTATAGTTTCCATGTTGAAAACTTGTTCTTAAGTTAGCTTGTTAGAACGTTCTCAAGAGACGCTAGTTGTGTCTCTCGTACCGTCGTTATTATGTATGTTTTATTGTACTTACGAAAACAGAACGCGTAGCTCGTCTTTATGTTGGATCTTATATTGTAATTTATTTCGTTTCTCTTCATCGTTATCATAATCATGATCTGTTTTTACCTTATTCATAACTATAATCCGTATACAATTAAAAGTATGTACCTAAGTGTTGAACTGCCTGCCTAGAAATGTTTCTATTTTGCTATTTCTGTTTTTATTTTTATTTATTTTTTATTCGTCTGTAAGCATAATTTTTTACAATGTGTTTTCTTCGCTTTTAATCTTTATTTTTATTTAATTTAATTTCAAAATTATTCTATAAATATCTAAGTTAGCTGTTTGTTTGTTTTCTATTGCATGATGTGGTCGTCTTTAATTGAGGGAACAGATAGATTTATATTCTTGTTCTTTTTTAACGAGTATCGTTATTATTATTATAAATATATATTTTTTTCAACTCTTTATCTAACAAATTGATAGGCACATTGGAAACCTTAGTTTTGTATATTTAGCAGCATTATTGCAATTTTGTGAATGTGAATACCATGGAGCCATATTATTAAGTAAATTATATGTGTGTTTGCCATAAATGAACATGGCGGTTGAGAGCATTGTCATGCTCACTCAAATATCTCGCTGATGGTGGCGCGTGTGTTGGATCATTTGGCTCCCTTCAGAATGGTTGAGCTGAATGGTGCCACGCGTCATGTTCGTGAGCGGGCGTTGTCAGTAGAGATTGGTCAACTCTTAACTGCCATGGTTATTATCTTGATATTTTTTTAAAATGTTTTGTATTTATTTTTATATGTTTTCACTTATAGAAGCAACATGAATAATGTAACCAGTATTTTGTAAAACTTGATTTAAGAGAGTGTTCGCGAAGTTTCTTGCTTGTTCTTCTCCATAGAGACCTATCCTACGTTTTGAACCGAGCAACTAGCTTTAGCTTTTATCTGTCATTGACAACTCAAAAGTGTCTGTAAATGGTTTAATTGAAATGAATTCTTTGACTTTGACTTGTAAGTCAAAGTCAAAGAATTTGCCACACTCTGAGTGTGGCAAACGTCTCTCTTTTTTTTATATATATATATTCACCCGTCATCACAGGGCGTTGCGTATTCCTCCGGCGTGTATGACCAGAGACCTTTTTTACATTTTATTTAATCCTACTCAAGTACGGGTTCCATAACTTATTACACTTATTCTAATTTCACATTAATTTTAGAGCTATTTTAAATTTATTAAACAGGTGTTATTTAGCCTAATATTACATTTATTTTAGTGCGGTTTCTTAAATTCTATTTATCGTTTTTTTGTCAAATAATAGTTACTTATTACTTATACTTAATATTTAGATAACTTATCGATGTATGCAACGATACATGAAAGTATATCTTTTATGTTTTGTTCCTTTTTACTACTTTGGCAGCTATTTCCTTGCAGTAATTTAAAAAATGTTGTCTATTTTTTTTAGTTATCATTATCTCTGGTATTGTTTCTAACTTCAGTATAACGTCATTTTCTGCCTCAAACCTAAAGGACAATGCCAGAAACTCTATAGAACTTTGCCCCACTCAATAAAAGTCATGTGCAATATGTAGCATCTTACTGCTTATTTATTGCTGATAACAAAACATTAGTCTTAGTGACTGTAGAACTTGCGGTTTCCGTTTAAATCTAAAAACAATAATGACATTGATTATAGGTTAAATTGTATTTGAGCTAAAATGAGTTTGTATTTTGTGGGTAGTTATTTCGTAATCCGCAAGTTCTAAAGAAAAACAATTTAGTATAGAAAGGTTCTATATTCATTACAATTATTTTTATTAATTTTCTTTTCTGTACATGGGTGGGGCAGGATCTGGCATTGTCATTTGTCTTGACCAAATATGGGACACTCCACAATTATGTGTAGCACGCTCTCTTCCTTTTCAGGGTCGCAGGGACACGCCGGGCTCACTTTTCAGGGTCGCAGGGACACGCCGGGCTCACTTTGCATTTGAAACGGTGGCAAACGTCTCTTACAAACTCACAATCTTTACCGCTTTATAATATTAGTATCGATCGCAAATAATTAATAATGGATTACGCGCTGCGTGTCACGGGTTCGTTTCCCGCACGGAACAAATATTTGTATAGGCCTACTGGTAGCTTTTGTAGATCTGGGTGTTTGAATTTGTAAACGCACTCACGGTACAGGAAAAATTTCCAGTGTGAGGAAATGTTTTATTAAAAAAACAGTCTAAAATCTGTTACTTCAATAAAACTCATGTCAACTAGAGCTAGAGCTTAGTTCTCTATCAAAACGGCAAACCCACAATCTCTCAACAATCACAATCATTACGACGACACGGTTGGCGCAGTGGCTGAGCGATCGACTGCTGCGCAGCGTGTTGCGGGTTTGATTTTTGCCCAGGGTAAATATTTGTGTGATGAGCACTTGTGTTTTTTTCTTTTTTTTTAATAATTATATTATATATATATTTGTGTATGTATGTCAGCTGTCTGAGACCCATAGTACAGGGTCTCCCTAGTTTGGGGTCAGATGGCCGTGTATGAAATGTCCCCACATATTATATTATTATTATGTTCGTATATGTGTTATTTTTTCTCAGCACTTTAGCTGGGTTCAGCTACATTTACGGGCCGAAGCCAAGTAAATGCAGCGTGTGGTGTATATTATATGTAGGGCGTGTTGTGTTGAGGACCTATTTCGTGTTCATCTAATTGCATGAACTTTCTGACAATGCGGCACCTATTTAAAATGGCAGATTTCTGTAGGGCGATATAGAGAGTTTCTTTTAAATTTAGTAATTTTAAGCTATGGAGAAGAACCACCTGTTGTGGAGATGACTATAGGGATCACATAAACTTTTTCTTGTCGCCAAATTCTTGTTACTTCTTCTTTTAGTTCGGCATATTTACTAATTTTTTCAGTTATTATTATTATTATTATTACAACACTAACTGCCACACTCAGAGACATCACTTAATAATAATGAATCATTAACTTTAATTGGCCAACATAACTTTGCTTCTGACCGGTAATAGTCAAAAATGGCGCTAACTATCGTCAAATCAAAAAAATGGGTTGTTTCACAAAATCATACGTCAAAAAGTTACTATTACCATAACCGACCAGTCAACGTAATTTTGTGTTGTCAAACAGCTACTTCAAACGTCAAAATATTATGGAATCTCTTTTTTAATAACTTTAACTGACGGATTTTTATGTCATGAAACAACCCGTTACATTTAACTTACGTTAAACATCATCAGTCATAGTAACTTTTTAACCGTCCCTAAGTAACGTTAACCGACTGTTTGAAACAACCCGCCCTTAATCTGTCATATTTTTGGCTGACAGCAATCCAAATTTATGTTGGTCGATTAAAGTTAAGGCGCGTCCCTGTGCAAAACGCAGCGCTAGCCGTTTTTTGTTCAGTTTTTCGGACCTAAATACTCTATATCCAAAAGTAATATCAACAAATAAAAAATAGATTCAATTTCTACATAATCTGGACTCCAAAATGGTAGATCTCATTTTTGTTTACGAAGTATAGTATTTAACTAATCTCCTCACAACGAAACCACAGAAATGAGAAATAATTATTGAAAATATGCATCTCCTCGGCAAGTTACCATTAATTCGATTTTTTACTAACACTATAATGGATAGGCAATTTATTAATGAACATTTTGGTAGAATTTTTTTTTTTAAAATCCCAATATGTGATTTTATAAAGATTTAATTCTAAAATCTGAGCTTATTTTCCTACTGTATCTCTTGCGCGGCGCAGAGGGAACGAACGCTCAAGGTTATTTGCTCAGGGTACCGCCTTAATGATTCATTATTATTAAGTGACGTCTCTGAGTGTGGCAAAAAGTACTTAAGGCTGCGGCGCGCCCGAGTAGAGAGACCACTCAGAAAAAACCACCATTTTTCACACGCACACATTGACATTACGTTTATAGGCATTCTCAAGCAGTTTCATGCAGACTTCAGTCTCGACTGTCACGTGTTGACAAAATGAATTAATAATGTAATTGACATTTCTTGACGAACAGGAAAATTTTGTTATAAACATATTGCAAAGAGTTCCAACCAGTGTCAATAAAATTTAATATTGTCACTATTAAAAATTTAAAACATACAGAGTCAATACAGTAGCAGCCCTAGTGAGTCTGGCATGTTTAGGTAATTATTTTTGAACATGGCGGGAGCGGTCCTTCTGTAATCTTTATATTTTGTGGTTACAATGTGACACTTCTGATATGACATTACTATAGAGTAATTACAGTTCTATGTAGATCCCAAAGTTACGCTTGGAATAGATTTAATATTAAAAAGCTTTTGCACGCAACTTCGTCCGCGTGAGTTTTATTTTGGATCTCTAATTTTCTATTACCTAATATTAAATATATCTCTCTCGGTATATCTAGTTTATACTTAATATGATAAAGCTGAAGAGTTGGTTTGTTGGTTACGAGCTAATCTCCGGAACTAATGGTCCGATTCTGAAAATTCTTTCGCCAATTGGATGCTACATTAATACTGAGTTCTATAGGCTTATTTTATTATCAAAAAATTAGGGCTACGGAAGAAAAATCACGTGAGCGAAGTCGTGGGAAAAGTGCTAGTTTATATAATTACTAGCGGGCCCGGCAGACGTTGTTCTGCCCTGAAAATCGGTACAAAAATCCAGGTCCAGCCTACCCTACCCCACCTACATAACTACCTACTACTTACCTACCCTACCTACCGACCCACCTACCTACCTTGTGTCCAGTTGACGACACAGCAATTTGGCTCTTCGCAGTGGAGAGTTATCAGGATGACTGATAAGTACAATTAAAGTTACGCGCTCCTAGTACCAGGGTGACATACATCAAAGAAGTCCTACAACTCGACTGCAGTGCAGGTGGCACTGCAGTCGAGTTGTAGGACTTCTTTGATGTTGATGACCGGGCCTAATTGTGAATCTAAACCATTCTCGAATCCACTGGAAAACACACAAAAAATTTCGTCAAGATCGGTCCAGCCGTTTAGGAGGAGTTCACTTTCATACACACGCACAGAAGATTTTTATATATAAAGATGTAGTAATGATTAGCATTACAATATTTAAAATCATTACGATTACTTGAAAAATGGGAGTAATTTTGATATGGGTGAATTCTTCTCGGCGGAACTAAACCTAAAAATTGTCAACGTCAACTTGAAAAATAAAGTATGATTTATTCATACGAAAATATCTCCATGGCTTGACACATCGCAGATGATCGGAATATTCCATTTCGAAGAATAACGTTATCAGCCTCACGGACCCAAATAAGATGTTCAGAAGCTGTGAAATTGAAATATGTTGTATAAAATCATAATTTAGTTTTGATCCCTGAGTCTAAGAACCTTGAAATTAAATACAATGGCATTACGCACATTTACATAAATTTTGAACTAGTTAGGTAAGGGGGAAAAACCAACATTCTGAAGCATATCCTACATAATTATAAATATGCTTCTACTGTCAGCGATAACGACTGTGTAATCTTCAGAAAGTGTGAAAGTTTATAATCCTATGGGAACACAAAAAGGGGGAAAAGAATTACCTTAAAACCACCTCCTAGATGACCTGCGAGATGCCATATCGCAACAAAATAAATAATGCAAATGGAGAAAAACAAAATTCCAAATATTCTCATGTAGTCTGGGTATGCATGAGACTTAGCGCGAATTTTAATTACAAAGTGTGTAGAGTTCGTAAACATTTACTATCTATTCAGATGAAACAATCTCAGAACAAAACACTTGGAAAACCAGTTTTGATTTTACGCAAAAGCACTTAACAGTTCTGGAACCACGATTAGATAATGGAATAATATTCAGAACCAAATCTCTAGACAAGTGCGACATAATTCATTTAGAATGTACGTAAAAAAGTGATGTTCATTGCCTGAATATTGCAAGGAAGTGGCTCGGAAAAATACTGTAACGAGAAAACCAGTAAATGAAATGGCGTTTGAAAATAGAATTTTTCACATTTTTATTATGGAGGGGATGGGTCGTGGGTTAGTCAAAGTCGTATGAATCGATAGGTCAAGTTTAAACTACGCTTGACGTCGTCGGTCCGCGGATAGGTGACCATCCATTTCATACTGAGACCCCTCCGTGCCTCGGAAAGCACGTAAAGCCTTTGGTCCCGGCTGTCATTCGTAGATCTTTGTCATTCGATATGGGTACTCAGAAGTCAGAAAGTCTGACAACCAGTCTTACCAGGGGGTATCGTGTTACCCAGTTACTTGGTTGTGGAGGTCAGATAACAGTCGCTTCATGTAAAATACTGGTATTTAGCTGCTTTATAAATTGTGTCTGGAAAATATAGCCACTCTGCCACTCTGGCGCTCACCGCCTCAATTCTGTTATTCTAAAAGCCGTCCCCAACATATTATGGAAAAGGCTACGCAGATGATGATGACTCATTTTTTAGGGTTCCGTACCTCAAAAGGAAAAAACGGAACCCTTATAGGATCACTTTGATGTCCGTCTGTCAAGACCCTTTATCTCGAGAACGCGTGGAGATATCGAGTTGAAATTAAAACCATTTACTAAGGTCTCGGTCTCTACGGTCCCTTGAAGCTGTGAAAAAATCAAACTTCTAAGTTAACGTGAAAAAAAGATACGGCCATTTATGACGCAAAAAACGTACACATTTCGACACTCTCAAGGGAATCAAAATATAGGGTACTTTCCGTTGACCTAGAACTATGAAATTTGGCATGTATTATCGTCGTATACTATTAATACAGGGAAAAGTCTGAAAACTTTACATTTGTGATTAAATCACTAAAAATATATTCTTTGTTTATAATGAGCTTTTGTTCGCGATTTGGTCCGTGTGAATGTCGGTTATCGCGGATGCAGACGAAGTCCCGGATTAAAAAGTACCCTATAGGCTTTCCCAGAGTTTAAGCTATTTTCACACCAAATTTCATCAATTTCGGTTCAGCCGTTTCATCGTGGAAGCGTAACAGACAGAGGTACTTTCTCATTTATAATATTAGTATGGAAATATGAATATGTAGAGGGTACCTACTTTGTACGGAACCCTCGGTGAGCGAGTCCGACTCGCACTTGTCCGGTTTTTTATAAATAAGTAGGGTGTAGATAACTACACAAATATAAAATACCGCAAGTTGGAGAGCTCTAGAACTCATTAGCTTTGCCTTTTTAAGCACTTGTTTTAAAATAACAAAGTGTACTTTTTACCAACAACACAATCTTTTGTGGTGAATATTTAATTATGCGTTAAAGTCAGATAATGTATTTCTAACGTTTGTTTGCATAATATGCAATTGTAGTTTTCATGAAAGCGAAATTAATTCCAACGCTTGCTGAAAGCAATAAAATTTTGTGGTACATGTACATAGGTAGTTTGTGTTGGTAGTTGGTTTGTGGATAATTAAAACCAAAAAGGAGCAATTAAAACAGAAGTTAAACGAATATCACTATAATTTTATTTTACAACTACAGCTAACCTATTTACAGCAGAATTAATATTGTCTAAGGCGCGTCATCTCCTCGAAGGGGGAGATATTGATGACGTCGAGTAGCAAGGATAGGTCGGCGTTTCGGATGCATCGTTACTGATTCTACTGAGGACCTAGATTGGGCCTCTTGGAGGTTTATCGAGCTTACTGGCACAGGAGTGACGGCATACCCAGCTGCGACCAAGGCAGCAAATTCTTCAGGAGTGTACGCCTTGTTGTTCTTAGGTGGTGGCAGTTGCGCTCTCTGTTCGTCCAAACTCTGGCCGTGCTGCTCGAGGTTCACTTGTTCAATTGGCTGCTGTTCTCTGTACACCTGCTGAGGTCTTGCCTGTTTCCTCGGAGCTACGTTTTTGCTCACATAAATGGATGACTGCGGTGCTTTAGCCGATTCTGACACTCTGGATTGCTCGGACTTAATCTGTGCAGGCATTTCGTACCGTGGCCGCTGCTCATTGGTTCTGTAAATAGGGCGGAGGTAATATTGCTGCTCGCCAATAATTTGTGCAGGCTGTTGGGGTAAACCTTCGGAGAGTGGATCGTAGATTTTCACAGCACGCATTTTCTCGTAGTCTGGGAAACGTTTTAAGTATGCGACAGGTCGTTCAACGCTCTGGCTTTGAAGACGTTGTTCTTGTGGCCTGATGACTTGTCTGGGACCTTCGTAGATTCTGTATTGTTTTGGAGATGCTTCAGGTTGCTGGTATTGGGGCACGACTCTGTAGTTGAGCTGAGGTCTAGGCTGCTGCTGGTGTTGCAGTGGCTTGAGATTTGGTGCTGGGACAATCTTCAAGCCCTGAGATTCGGGACGTTCGTACAAAATTTGTTGGGAAGCTGCTTGAGTTTGTGGTATCTGTACGTAACGAAGAGATTGAGCAACTCTCTGTTGCTGCTGAGGTTGACGGTACAGAGGCGATTGTTGAACTGATTGTTGCTGCTGCACGTTTGTGGTCTCGATCAGGTACTGTTGAGGGGCTGCAGAAGGTTGAGGAGGAGCTACTTGGACTTTGTTTCTCAGTTTTGTTTTCTTGCTTGGCTTCGTTATGTATCTGTCAACCTGGAATTGCAGAATAGTTTTTAAATTTGTTAAATTAACAAAATTAAGGATATTTTGATAAAATCAACGATTTGGGATTCTACTAACTTGCTCATATTGAGGTGCGACGTTTTGAACATTAGAAGCTTGTACTTGCTGCAGCTGCTGGAGTTGCTGGGGTTGGGAGTACAATTGCTGTTGAGGATCCTCAGATGCCCTCAAAGTAGGTTGTCCAAGCAAGGCTAGGAGATCCTGGTTGTAAGCATTGTTTGCATTCGCTCCAGTATCACTGACCGACAGCGCAGCTCCCACTGAAGCTTCACCACCATTCGAAGTGTAGTCGGGACGAGCGATGACAGCATGAGACGATGGTTGATAAGACACCTGAAAATAAGAAAATGTCAAGTTAAACTTAGTGCAACAATACCATTTTGAAGATAATACATTATTTCTCAGAAAAATTGCGTTAGCACTGAACTTGAACACAAAAGGAACATCTTAGTTGACAGCTTGTCTTATTGTATTTGAGTCAATTACCGTCAAATATTTTATTTCGTATTTCAAAATACTTACTTTGTTCTTTTTATGAAACATGATTTGACATTTATATAAAGGATGATTTTTGCTCTTTCTATTTTGAGATAATATGGTTTGAGAAAAAAGGCATTATTATTGTGTGAGTTGCCAACCTTTAAATTATATTTTTCTGTATTATTTTTGTAGGTATTCACAATTACCTGACGTGCTGCTTGAGAATCTAGGTAGTATATCTGTTGAAGGTTCTGTTTAGGCTCCTGCTGGGGCCGGTACAGTTGCTGTAGAAGTTGATTGCTGGAGAGAGGAGACTTCCTCTCTGGCTGCAACTCCAGGAGTTCTTGAGTGTTCAGGGAGAACACTTGTCCTGGACGGTACTCTTCGTTGTCGGAGCGACTGAAATAAGGAAAACGCAAATGATATAGGTATCCGAAAATAAAAATCTATTTATATATCCTGTTATCAAAGGTACGTTATTAAGGCTACGTGTGCAAAAATATGTTGTAATGTTTATTCCTTAACGAAATAAATCCCAATGGTGATTGTTGGAATATTTTTATTGAAATAGCTATTCTTTTTGTCGAGGAGAAATTCAAAATAAACCATTTAAGTAGATTTTAATTTTAAGTGATTTTTAAAAAATTCTAATATAATATTTGAAATTGCATTTAATCTCTTGGAATGCTACCTAACCCACCTTACCATATTAAAATTATTACAGTAATAAACTCGGCAACAGAAATATTTAACATTTTATATTGGCCGATTCAGAAACAATTTTTAAAATTGCATACCGACCTACATGTGAGCATTTCTGAGAGGAGCTTGGCTATAAGCCATGTACAAAGCCGTATTTTCTAGACGGGCAATAAAAAAATTAATACGTAAACCATGATAAATTGTCCTTTGACCCGAGTAAAGTATTGGACTATTTTGCATTATATTATCCATATAATACTAGCTAGTGGGGTTTTAGTTTTTTCCGCCGAACTCTATATTTTTTTTAAATTAAAAAAAGGTAGCCTAAGTAACTCTTTATATCATCAGCTATATGTCAATGAAATATATAATGTGATATATAATATCGAAAAGTGTAACTTTTGTTAAAAAAAAAATACCTGGCTCGTCTTGGTTTATTAGTTAAAACCTAACCTAAACCTAATAAAACGTTTTCTTTTATACATATACGCGGGAAAGTTTTGTTAGACAATTTTGGTTATTTTTCTGATGTTTTTGATCTCAAAATCTATAAACAGAGATATAATCCACTAACATAAGAACTTAGTTTATCTCAAAATAATATTTCGTGCTCCAAAGGAAATTGTATTTCACAAACTGTTATTTAGTTTGTAAATAAATTAATCCGAACTAACGGCTATTTCCGACGGCTAAACGCAAAATTGGAGTCAACGGATCACATAATTGAATTCAGGTCAGATTAATCCGAAGTTCTGAATTAGATTTGTTTGAAAGTTTAAAACAATTTGTTTACCTGGCAGGCTTATCATCGTCCTGCGGCTCCTCAACAGGGGCCACTTGTTCCTGGAAAACACAAAAATATTATTTTTAAAATTGGGTTGGAACAAATTTGGTCTTAAATTAGAAAGAGTTTGGGCAGTAGACGTTGGGCTGACGTCATTGTCAACCAAAGGGCGCCAACTGCCACGGACAACTCACAGCATTTTGGAAACTGACTACTAACTACAAGGAAGTAGGAATATCATCATCATCATCATCAGTTGAAAGTCGTCCACTGTTGAACATAGGCCTCCCCCATAGAACGCCACAACAAGCAGCCATCTGCCGCTTGCATCCACTGGCTACCCGTGACCTTGACGATGACATCGGTCGATCTGGTGGGAGGCATATACCTATAGGATATCAAAAATTCTCCCGACAGATTTTCGCCCAAACTGGACAATCTCAATAAAGGATAGCAAAATGCGCAAGGTGTACAATTGTGTGAACAAACACAGGTGCACCTCACTTTCATAGTCCGAAGGGACGGGAATTTGACACGTCCGAAGAGAGATCAAGTGAAGTACCAACGACCAAGCAGGTGGGACACCGTCAACTTCCAAATTCCGTTCTGCTGCTGACAAATTCGCCAACATGCATCGGTCAAGTATGGCGATTAGGGCTGAACCCTCCCTTGGGGGAGACCTATGCCCAGCAGTGGGCGTCTAAAGGTTGACAAGATGATGACGATGATGATTGAGAAATTCAACCAATGACTTGGAATTGGAACGCAGGACCCAACACTCAGCAGTGAGTTACCCCAAGCTGCATGACGATGATGATGAAGAAGGAAATGTGTCATATCTCCATAAAGTAATGAGCTTTCCGATTGACCTGAACGATAGCGCAGCAAAACGTCGAAATATGTCTTCCGCAACCAGACACACAATACAACAGAGCGGAAGGACATCGGTACAACGTTCCCACATAACGTAAGAAAAAGTGTATCAAACAATCAGCTGCCCCCAACAAATTAGCAATGTGACAACAATGCATGTCATAACATGCGGTACCCTACAATTAGGTATTACATTAGATGCGCGTGCGCCAGTGAAAGCTGAGGGAAACAAGACAATGTATCGCGATTATCGGGCATTTTCGAAACTGTGGGCGGAGCGGTCGCTCGCGTCAATCCGGTTGCACAATATGTTGGTTGATCAATCGTCCTGTGTACGGAATTGATCCGGGTATCGAAACTGTTCGTTGCGCTAGTTAAGTCTCAGTTAATTTAGTCTAGTCTTGTTTTAAAGCAAAATTACGAAACAGTCTAATTAGCTTTTAACGTCTGATTACTAAATCTTACTAAACGTTTTTGGTTTAATCTAACACTCCTATAACTGTATCAACCTCAATATAAGATCAAATACTTCTAGAGTTATTTTAAAAACTTCGTTAAGAATTAGAGGGAAATGAAAGAATATTTGCATATCATTATAGTGCCGAATGAAGACCATATAAACTGGGCATTAGTTGCTTAAGCAAATTGAATACTTGATGAAGCATACAGTGTTTACAAACTCCTTATACACATAATAAAAGTAATATAGTACCTACCCTACAAAAAGAGCCATCAAAAAATTCTTCCGCATCGCTGTCATCTGTTAATGAACCCAAGCGACTGGTGGAATCCCCACATTGGATGGCAATGCACAGCCTCTGGCTACCAGTAAAAAAAAAAAGCCAGTCCTTGGGTCACAGGACGAGTCAACTAGCCTTTTGCACATTTCTTTAAAAATGATTATCTAGTTGATAAAGTCGTAAGTCAAAAGGAAAGTAAACAAACTAAACTCAATAGTCATCAAAATGTAATCAATTGACACATCAAAGGTAATCACAGTTTCTCTTTTATAACAGTAGCCAAACTTAATTGTAATTTCAAAAGAATAGGTGTCACTAAAACTAATGTTTGCATACAAACCACACTGCGTGGAAACGGAACAGAGAAAGTATAATAGTTTTAGTCTTGGTAGGTGTATTATCTGTTGCCAATGTATTTGAATAATCGAAGCGAAATGCAATGACTCATCTGTTAATGCGATTGATAAATAAGATGAAGAATGACTGCTAAGAATAAATAAATATTCTGACTAGCGGTTGCCGGTCATGTTTTTCGGATTTGGACTTGAACTAAGCCATATTGTACAACTAGTACCTTTGCTCGGAAGTTTGTTATTTTTTAATTAAAACCGAGCTAGATCGATTAATTGCCCTCGAAACCCCTTGCATGCTAAATTTCATGAAAATCGTTGGAGACGTTTCCGAGATTCAGATTATAGATTATATATACAATAATTGTACGTTTAAAGGTATTAGATAGATTAGATTAGATAGATAACGAGATAACCATACAACAAAATTAGAGTCACCAATCATTCTAGCGTTAGTAGAATACCTGAAACAAATTATCTATTCTACTTATACCCGTTCAGAATATAACAAATTCTTCTTTTCTCGTCTCAATTTGTGCAGCGTCAGCGCAGTATAATGTCTCCTTCATGTGGTACCTACACCAGCCGTCATCTGAGTATTTCCTAGCCATATTGATCAGATTTCATTTTTGAAAATGCTGAACCTAATGTAATCCTCTCTTTACATCTTTAATAAAGTATTTTGTTTTTGTCTTTGTGTTAAATATCAAACTATACCGGTCTAACAGATCACTGAATTAGTAACTCAATCACGTCGCTGTTTAAATAATTCTGATTTAGGAATCAGCTGAATATTTCAAATTTTTCCAGTAATAAACAACAATTTGCGCAATATTTGCTAAACACCATGTTTTATACATGAGCGTGATAAAATGGTTTCGTTTCAATCTATTTCTGTGCTGACAGTTACAAAATAACGGGCATTCCTCGACCAACATGTGATTAGAGTGCACTTGCAATCCGTACTTATGGCCACTCGGCTATTATTTCGTCCCCTACCATGTTGCAAACGGCTATTAAAAACGTATTAGAAGTGGATGAGTGTGACGAATTTCTTGAAGGTTGGTTAAATAAGACATTTTATTATAATAATGGTTCACACACTGATTCATTGTTTTTTTTTAAGACAAGAGTGGTTGTCAGCTGTTAAGTTATTATTTATTTACTTACATAATTTAAAACCTTCTACAGAATTGGAAGAAAGTAAAGAAGCCTTGCAGTGGAAACAGACAGACAGACAGACGGACAACAAAGTGATCTTGTAAGGGTTTCGTTTTTTTCCTTTTGAGGTACGGAACCCTAAAAATCAGGCTGATAATAATTTACATACATACTAACAGTTCAGCATTACAATCTCCCAATTTGGTAGAGTTATTAACAATAAAATATTTCACAACATAGGTAATATCCATACAATAAAAGATAATTTTGAACCAAATTGAGACAAGTGTAATTATGTGAGCATCATGATGTATTATTGTGACTTTGCTTAATTTGTAGTAAGGACTGTTGTAACTATCGCAGTATCTACCTATACAAACTATAGTAAAACTTTTTAAAGAGAGTACGGAGTTTCTTGCCCATTCTTGTTCGTTTTAGAAACTAACTTTTCGAAAGGGCAAATTGATTCAATTTAACTCTTCACGTGACCAGACGACTGGCCTTTTCTTGGGCCGAAGAATTGGCATTGCCATTCAAAGTGGTAAGCCTTTTGGGCACTTGTCCCATTGAGAGACATGCGGGCGAGTTTTTTGATGCCCTGCTTTGTACATAATATAATTATCTTTTATGCATTTTTAATCTTAGTCATATTAATTACGTATTTAACTCGTATAAGTGGTTTGAAAATTAAAATAGCTAACATGTAACTATAAATTATTTGACCTTTAATGTTTTATTTGTTAAAAAGGAAATAGTAATCAATGTCCAATATTTGTATGATATTTTAATGGCGCTAGTAACCTGTATTACTTGTGTATGACTTGTTATCTTTAACAGTTGACCTCAAATCGCGTTACAGTGACAAAATCAATATACTAACACTTACCACGTACCTACTAGGACTTACCTACCTACATATTTGGCTATCTTGTCGGGCAAAATGTTATAGGTAAAAAAAAAAAAAATACAGACGAATTCATAACCTCCTCCTTTTTTGAAGTCGGTTGAAAACGGGATGAATAGGAACGCAGGCGTAAATCGGGACGAAACTTTAAAGCGAACAAGAACAAGGACACTAGAAAAAATTTTTTTTTATAAAAAAAGAGAACCGCCTTCAAAAACTTAAGTGGTGCGTAAAACTTAAAACTTAAAAGTAAATAACTCTAGCACAGAACACACATGACTTAAGTTTCGGAAGTCGGTGGCTTTGTTCTGTTTGTTGCTTTGTATTGCCACCGACTTCCGAAACTAAAGTCACATGTGTGTTCTGTGCTAAAGTTATTTATCACTTTTTAGTTTTCGAAGGCGGTTCTCTTTTTTATTCATAAAATAGTTTTTATTTCCCACTTTTTAGTGCCTCCTTATCACCCAAATCCATTAAGAAATGGCAACACAATTAAAACAGAGATTGAAAGTCCTCCAAAGATGGAAGAAACGAAAACGTCTTATATGAATATTTTTTTAGGATTTTGTTGATTTAAAAAAAAAACGCTGAATAAATTTCTATTTGTTGTATACTAAAACCTTCTCCAGAATGTACCAAAACATTTTTCTCAAATCGCATCGAATTCGGTGCAGCCAAACTTGAGATAATCGCGGCCAAACATACATACAAACATACGGGTCGAACTGAGAACCTTCCTTTTTTTTTTAAGTCGCTTAAAAAATATAGATTATTGAGTCATTCAAAAGAGTCATTTTTGTCAACAAACTATAAATTATTTCAACGTTATACGTCCATAAGAAATTTCTCTGTAAAAGCTCGGAGTTTGAAAATAGTTGCTGTGACACCCCCGTGCCTTAGAAAGCTCATAAAGCCGTTGGTCCTTCGCGTCGAATCTCACCCCGATCGCATTGGATTGTCGTCCCACCGGACTATGAGAGTGAGGGAAGAGCTAGTAGTGCACCTGTATATTTGCACACACTTGTACACTATATATCTCCTGAGTACACGGCTAGGCTACATTAAAATTGGAAACCGAGAACCATACCTATTTGGTCAGGAATAATAATCATTTTTCACTGTTTTTAATTATGAATGTGAGAGACATTCATAAATTTAACATGACGTGTTGTAATTTATCATTAAACATTTATAACTAAACTAGCAACCCGTCCCGGCTTCGCATGGGTGCAATGTAAATCAAACTACATAATAATATAAGTACGTATAATCCTTAATCATGAATCACTCTATCTATTGATGAAAACTGCATTTAATTCCGTTGCGAAGTGTAAGGGTGTTACCAGACAAATCGATCGATCGTCGATCGACGGTATCGATCGATGGTAGAATGGATTAATCGACGTCGATCGAGCTGCTTGATTAGCCGCACCGTGCCCTGTCTGCTCCCCTTTATCACCTGCTGCCCGCCCGCGCCCCGCGCGCTAACTACCTCGCCTGCTTGTGTTTATAATGTCTTCTGCGTTTGCGTCTCCGTACGAGCAACATCGAACTGGCGAACGCGTCCTCATGTAAATACATTTCGAAAGAAGCTGATGGATTATAGACGGGGTTAATAGATCAAAGTCGATCGATGCCATCGACCGGCAGTCGATCGATTGGTTAGTCGAACGGTATCCGTCGATCAGTCAAAACTACCACACCATTCAATCAACGTCGATCGATGTCGATCGATGGCATCGATCGACTATCGATCGATTGGTGTAGTAACACCCTTAAAAGATCTAAGCGTAGAGACAGCGGGAGCGACTTTGTTTTATACTATGTAATGATGATATTGTATATAAACTAAAAAAAGCGACGTATAATGAGGTATCAATAAAAGGATTTTTCTTTTGTGTCCCTTTAGCCTAAAAAAAGCTTAGAATAAATTGTACATTGTATTTTGGAGTATACCGGCTATTCTGTTCGAAATATATTCAATGAGAATTCGATTCAAATTATTCGGTATTCATTTGTTTTGTCCTTATAAACCTATCGGGCATTTTCGGTCGCTGAAAATATAAATTCGAAAACTTTTCTGTACAAATCGGCTTGACACAGGAGATTATATCTGAAACGATATAAAAGCTTAACTTGTTATTTTAACGAACACAGCGTGTTTTCGAAATTATTTATTTAATTTAAAAAGATTGAATGCCAATTATAAAAAGATATCTTGTAGGTATACGAGTACATTTCGTTACGCTTTTGCTTCTGTAAAGCTAAGTAGTAGGTACTGTAAGTAGAACGAAAAATATAGAATAACCTTTTTGAATTAGGAAAAATAATAAAAATACTCTTTGTCTGCGCACAAAGGTCACTTCGGGCGAAATTGAAAACTGCTGCACGTGTTTTAGCTATATTTTTGTAAACGAAACTAAAATATGGTTAGAACACGTGCACCTGCTATGTGTCTATGTATTTTATGGTACTTATCGCTAATAAAATACCTATCTATTATCTTTAATCGATTTATTTCCTCGCTAGGGTTACGGACAGTACAGCTCGTGGCTAAGTAAAAGCTACAAGATCGATCAGTCGGGGGTTAAAGTACGTTTGCCGCGGTTGGTCTGTGGATGGGTGACCATCCATTTCATACCGAGTTTCCTCCATGCCTCGAAAAGCACGTAAAGTCGTTTGGGTCGACCGTCATTCGTAGATATTTGGCAGTCGTTATGGATAGTCAGAAGCCAGAAAGTTTGACAACCAGTCTTACCTGGGTATCGTGTTACCCAGTCACTGGGTTGTGGAGGACAGACAGGCAGTTGCTCTATGTAAAACACTGGTACTATATAGCTGCATTCTGTTGGACGGTTGGACTGCATTCGGTTCTGTTACGAACATTACAGAATATAAGATTAAGGACAGATCGCATTGGTAAAATCAAAGCTGTATGGGCTCCTAACACCGACTCAAAAGTGACAAGTGGGAGAAAGAATGAGATACAGAGATCCTTATGTTATTCGTTACACAAGTTAGCATCATCTTCTTTTTTTGTGGGGATGTAGTCATGGGTATTCATGTGATCCGTCCGAGGAAAAACGGAGG
Organism: Charanyca ferruginea; assembly: GCA_947361185.1. Classification (NCBI taxonomy): domain Eukaryota; kingdom Metazoa; phylum Arthropoda; class Insecta; order Lepidoptera; family Noctuidae; genus Charanyca; species Charanyca ferruginea. Next base: position 11,905,199 of record OX376077.1, on the reverse strand, counting down.
GATACTTACCAAATAAAACTTGGGGTGTCCGGCACTCCCCCATTTCATCCTGTGTGTACTCAACAACTTCACTGCGATCCCCAAGACGCCTGCCCGCCAAGCGTGAGGATTATGGCAACCCCTCCCCCCCCCAATGGTCGCGGGAAACCAGTGGATGTAAGCCCCAGCTGGTTTCCGCTCGTTGTGGCGTTCTATGGGGGAGGCCTTTGTTCAACAGTGAACGGCTTCCGGCTAGTAATGATGATGATGATGACGAAAACTCCACGGTTCCTCCTACTACCATATGTCGGGGGCCCGGCATACACTAGACGCATGATCCGGGCCCCCGACTGGTCGTCATATGTCTAGACTGGACTGTTCTGTGACCGAACATTGCCCTAGATAGGCGGGCACGGAACACTGCGCGCTGTAGTCATGAACTTAAGGGCCTTGTGTGAGTTTTTATTCGAATTCGATCGCATTAACGTAATCATTTTTTTTCATGACTTCAGCCGAAACACGTCCACTGCTGGACATAGGCCTCCCCCAAAATGGGGGGTTTTGCCATAATCGCCACGCTTGGCAGGCGGGTTGGCGATCGCAGTACCTACGGTTGTTACAAAGGCATAGACAACGCTGCTGCCCATTCTCTGGTGAGTCCCTTAGTCGCCTCTTACGACACCCACGGGAAGATATGGGATTTTTTTATTGCTGTCCGAATCATCAGTGAAAAAGATATGAAATCGAACAGTGTGTCCGAGTCGATAGTAAGCCTTCTGACTTCATACAATTTTTCGCATATAAAGCTAAGTTATACCTGAATGCAGGGATTAGTAAAAATTACGGACAAAGTCGCGGGCGAAAGACAAGTGCACTCTGGTAATTGCAATAAAACACGATAATAGTACCTACAATAAAACAAAAATTAGGTAGAAATAATCTAACAGAAACATTTTCGTTCGCAAATAACTAGCTATTTTACTTGACCCTTGGGTCAACAAAGTAAGTGGGTAATCATGATATTCCAGCTCGATAGGACGTTATCTGCAATTTGTCACTTGTTTTGCATAATTAAACATTTTAGATTTACGAATATTTTGTGTTAATTTTATGTGTATATGGCTATATCATTAGGTGCAAATTGAATAGAAGACCTTGGCGACTTCCCATTTACCTTTTTTCAGTAAAAGGTAACTGGACAGGTATTTATATACTTACCTACATAATGTACTTGCAGTTTGGTGTAGTTCTTCTAAAATGAATCACGACATTTCTGCCATCTTTCCAAGTGTGTAATTATAATTACACACTTGGTGCAACATACTTTAATATTATAAATGCGAAAGTAACTCTGTCTGTTACGCTTTCACGATGAAACGGCTTAACCGATTTTGATGAAATTTGGCATTAAGATTAATTTAACCCCGGGGAAGGACATAGGCTACCTTTTTCTGCGACTTTGTCTGCATCCACTATAACCGACATTCACGCGGACGAAGTCGCGGGCAAAAGCTAGTGATTTATATATGTATGTATTTACAAAAAAAAATGTATTTGTGTATGTATATCAGCTGTCTGACACCCATAGTACAGAGTCTCCCTAGTTTGAAGGATTTTTAAGGAGGTTTCAAGGATTTTCTTCCAAGCAATTGGAAATTGAATTGTTTTTAGAGAAGACAATGTTCGACATTATTTGTATAACTGAACATTGGTTGAAATCATATGAAATATTAATTAATTATGAAAATTATACTGTGAGCAGTTGTTTCAATCGGAAATCGATGCTGCGTGGTGGTTCACTAATTATATTAAAAAGTAATATTAAATCTAAGTCTCGCAAAGACATAGTTGAACTCTCGGTTGAACATATTATTGAACTGTCCTGTGTTGAGCTAGATAGGCATGTCATAGTGTGCGTTTACAGACCCCCGAATTATCAAACATATTCTATATTTGAGTCTATAATGGAGGATGTTCTAACTAAACTTGCAACTGGTAATAAATCAATAATAATTTGTGGAGACTTTAATATTAATATTTTAGAAAATAACGCAAATAGCAGTAGATTATTAAGCCTCTTTAAATCGTTTAATTTGTCAAATGTGTTCTTAGAACCAACACGAATAACTGCAACCACTGCTACTTGTATTGATAATGTTTTTTGTAGCTGCGACTATTTAGATAAAGTTATTGTAAATTATCTCCCTTCAGATCACAGCGGTCAAACCATTGCTTTTGAGTCCAACACACCCTTGTAAAAAATACAGATACAGTCAAGACCAATAACATCTAGTAATTTAGATAAATTTAATAAGACTTTAATTAGTAAGTTACCCGTTCAGGAACTTAATATGAATAATGGTAATATTTTGTATAAAGATTTTTTTTCAGTTGTGCAAACAGAGTTTGATAATATTTTTAAGAAAAAAACGAAAACTATTTGCCCTAAGTTTTTATTTAGTGACTGGGCAACTAAAGGTATCAGGAAAAGTAGAGAAAGGCTTTTTGAGTTGTATGGTCTTAAGCCTTATATTAACACCGAAACGTTTAATAAGTATGTTTCGACTTATTCTAAAACTTTTAAAATTGCTTGTAGAGCAGCTAAAGCCTTATACATTAGCAACAAAGTTAAATCAGCTGATGATAAAATTAAGACTGTTTGGAAAATAATTAATAATGAAACAAACAGGAACAAAAAACATAATACTGATTACACTCTGGAGACTTCCCGTGGTCTCTTAAGTACTAATAAAGAAGTTGCTCAGGAATTTGCAACATTCTTTACCGATATTCCTATTAAAACTACTGAAACTTTAGATTCTTCGCCCTCACTTGCTTTAAACTTACTAAGTTCGAATGTTTCAGCTTGTCCCACGGAATTTAAATTTAAACATATAAACCCTGCAATCGTTATTAAAGCTTTTAAACAACTCAAGATCAAGGCTACTGAAGATTTATGGGGGATGTCTACTAATGTTTGTAAATCAATTATTGAGACAGTGGCGCCCTATTTAGCTTTCATTTTTAATTTGTGTGTAGACCAAGGGGTTTTCCCGGATCTAATGAAGTTCAGCAAAGTTATACCACTTTTTAAATCCGGCGACTGCAAAGACTCTAATAATTACAGACCCGTTTCGGTTTTGCCGGTTTTTAGCAAAGTGTTTGAAAAAGTAATGCTTGATCAAATGCTCAGTCATTTTAACTGTCACAAAATTTTACATGATCAACAGTATGGTTTCACCAAAGGACGTTGCACTACTGACGCCGGTGTCACCTTAATCAAGCATATATTTAAGGCTTGGGAGGATTCTCAAGATGCTATTGGTATCTTTTGCGACCTCTCCAAAGCATTTGATTGCGTGAATCACGAAACACTACTCTTAAAGCTTGAGCATTACGGACTGGGTGAACTAGCGCTTAGCTTAGTAAAATCATATTTGACTGATAGGGATTACGCTTGACTCAAAGCTGCAATGGGGTCCTCACTTAACATCTCTTGCAGGGCGGTTGAGTTCGGCCGCTTACGCTGTCAGAAAAATCCGGCATTTGACAGACGTGGATACCGCTAGGCTAGTATATTTTAGTTATTTTCATAGCATCATGTCCTACGGTATCTTGCTTTGGGGGCGGGCTGCAGATATTGATTCTATTTTTATTCTGCAAAAGCGGGCTGTCAGAGCCATATATAATCTCAGCAGTCGCGAGTCTCTAAGAGAATTGTTTAAACAGATTAACATCTTGACGGTACCTTGTCAATACATATATGAAAACATTATGCATGTTCGAAAAAACCTTCATCTTTTTAATAAAGTAAGTGACAGACATAATGTTTATACTAGAAATAGGAACAAATTAGATCAGCCAAGATTCAGATTGTCAAAAGTTCATACTTCTTTTATGGGGTACTGTGTAAAATTTTATAATAAAATACCTCTTGATATTCTACAACTAAATGAAAGACAATTTAAAACATGTATTAAACGCACACTGTGTAGACAAGCATATTATAAATTAGAAGACTACATCAATGATAAAAATGCTTGGCTAAATGCTGGTACTGCTCCACAGGCAGTTTAGGGAATTTCCTAATTGGAGGAATGTTGTTTCCTACCCCTTTTTTTTTATTGACGTGAGTAACGAGTATCGTTATTATTATACACAAATATATATTTTAATTATTTTTTCGACATTCATTCATTTTAGAAACATTGGAAACCTTAGTTTTGTATAATTTTGCAGCATTATTTCAATTTTGTAAATGTGAGTACCATGGAGCCATATTTTAAGTAAATTATTATGTGTTTGACTTAAATGAGCATGGCGGTTGAGAGAATTGTCATGCTCACTCAAATGTCTCGCTGGTGGTGGCGCGTGTGTTGGGTCATTCGGCTCCCTCTAAAATGGTTGAGCTGAATGGTGCTGATTCACTCATTTTGATTTGTCATGTTCGTGAACGGGCGCTGTCAGTAGAGATTGGTCAACTCTTAACTGCCATGGTTTTTATCTTGATTATTTTTTATGCTTTGTATTTCTAGATTACCTTCATTGTTTTCACATATAGAAGCAACAAGAATAATGTAAGCAGTATTTTGTAAAAACCTGATTTTAAAAGAGTGTCCGTGGAGTTTCTTGCTCGTTCTTCTCCATAGAGACCTACCTACGTTTTGGAACGAGCAACTAGCTTCAACTTTCTGACTAACTAACCGACTCCTTGACAATTCAAAAGTGCCTGTAAATGGTTTAATTGAAATAAATGCTTTGTCTTTGTCTTTGTCTTTGTCTTTGTCTTTGTCTTTTTGGGATCAGATGGCCGTGTGTGAAAATGTCCCCACATATTATTATTATTATTTTATAAATTTAATGCTGATTAATTTAAAATCTATTCCAAGCATAAGTTTGAGACGTACATTCACCAAAAGAGATCAGAAGTAACCAGATCGTCGGATTAAGTTAAAGTTTATTTAAGAACAGATGTATTTTATTAATTGAAAAATTTAATTAATGAACTGTTTGTTCTCTGTTTTTTTTTGACATATAATATATAGGTTTCTGAACAAATATAATAATAAAATAAATAATAAAAAGCTTAATTGACACAAAAATTATTTACAAGTTGATTTTGGTAAACAGTAGGTACAATTCTGCAACTGAAAACAATTCGATGACCACTAACACCTAAACTAGGCCGAGCCTGTACCTTAGGCGTTAGATCCTTCCCAGGTAACTATCTACAGACGTGTACATTAAGGTCTAATAGTATACTGTAAACAACTTTTGCACTGCACATTATACCTATACAATAAACAATACTACTAATTAATAAAATACAGATTAAACTGCGGGTACTCTTACTGCGGGTAAAATGTAATAGAAATATAATATAAATAAACTTCAACTATATCTGACGACCCAGGTTACTTTATCTCTTTTGGTGACTGTACAATAAACTGATATTGCTGGATAGTTATGTAGCACATTTGGCAAATTGAATTCATAATTTGTTTAATTATTCAAAGACTACCTTTCGCCCGCGACTTCTTCCGCGTGAGTGGCGGATGCAGGCATGCATCTAGCTAGCTATACATACAATAAGCTTCATAACAATATATAACCTTCAATTTCGTAAGTGTAAAAAAACAATTGTCCAAGAACTTGAGCCGCTTGGGTACTGTAACACAGAGAACTTATTATTTAAATACGAACGCTAGACAACGTTTATGAGTTCTAGTGGTACTTCCCGATCCCAAGATATTACATCGTAGGGCTAGAAATCTCACAATAGGTGCAAAATTTGAAACTCACACAGACTATATGAGTGATCATACGTTCTAACTATCATTAGACACACACACACACACACACACACACACACAAACAAACAAACACACACACACACACGCACTCACAAAGAGTAAATATATTGATCCTAGGGATGAGCGGAACCACCCAATACAAGCATACAATACAAGCTACATGCTTCCTGGGTGGTTCCAGCCACAGAATACAATGATGTAAAAGACAGGTTAAAGAAATAAACTATTTTTTTTTTATTTATTATACATACCCCAGGGTTCAAGCTATGTTCATAACAAATTTCATCCAAATCGGTTTAGCCGTTTTGGTGTGAAATCGTAACAGACAGAATAACTTTCACATTTATAATATTAGTATGGATTACTGGTTGGCTCATTCTGGCAGAACTAAGCTCTATTATAATAATGTAGAATTGAACCAGTGAATGCCAAACAATGTTCTTATAATTTCAGTGTTTTATCACACTGAGAACTCAATATTATTCATCCCACATACACCGATTTTCCACCGAGATTCTGTAAATATTTACATCTTGTCCCGACGCCCAATGAATAGGTATAGTGAGTAACAATATTTATTGATAGCTTTTCCTGCGATTTCGTCTGCTTGAATTTTTTAGGGATCCCCTTTTTGAAGTAAAACTTCTTTACGCACGCTTGACTTGAGCATTAAGCTGGTAAATGCGTGACGAAAGCGTTAAGAAAAGTGTGATCGGGCGAGGCTTACGAAAGTTGAGAGTGAGATGTAAGTTAGTGAAGATAGAAAGAGAGAGAGTTACTTTTCGTATATTACTGTAAGGGCAAGAGAGAGAGGTGAGAGCACACATTTTCTTTCTCTCTTTCTCTCATAGCCAGTTGCAAACAGATACATACATACAGATGGAGCGAAAGAAGTTTTACTTCAGTCGTGTGGTCTAAAGCACACTCGTATTTTTTTTAATAAGAATACTAGCGGACCCGGCAGACTTCGTCCTGCATGGAAAAGCAACGCCACATTAAATATGATATTTGAAATTAAACAATTTATTTATTTTTTATTTGCGATTTCGTAATTACTCCTAACGAATCTACGATTGAGTCATCAATTTTGGATATCTCACTGTTTATTGTGGTCTCAATGATAAAATTTTTAATAAATTCTTCATTTCAAATATGGTGACATACCGACAGCAGCGCCACCTACCAGGTCCAATTGTGTTTTCAGACTATTCAGGAACCCATTGAAATATACACACAAAATTTCATATAAATCGGTCCTGTCGTCTAGGAGGAGTTAGGTGACAAACACACGTACAGAAGATTTATATATTAACACAGCTTAGAGCAGTGATCGATAACGTAGGTTCCTATTATTATATTATATTATATTTATTATTATATTTAGCCTGTACTGTCCCACTGCAGGGCATAGGCCTCCCTCCATTCCTTCCATTGGTCTCGACTTTTAGCTATTTCTTGCCAATTCTTAAGGAAGATATCCAAGTCATCCCGCCATCTCTTAGGTTCCTATTATCGAAATAATTTTCAGAATCGGTTCAGCAGTTCCGGAGAACAAACAAAATAACAGAATTTTCAGCGTTATTACTGTTTTAGTATAGATAGATATAGATCTGTGTTCGGCACTCTAACAGTTTAAAGGACTGGTCGCTCGTGACCAAAATGTAGGGCATAGAAAAAGTGAAAGGGCAGCTTAGGACAAGATCCGATGCAGTTGAATTACTTTGTGTTAGAGGATTAATACATTTTATTTGTAAGATGGGATCATGTTGACATTTGGCCACGTCACGAAGGTTTTACTTTTTCGCGTGAGATACTGACTGTGTTTACTTATCATCATCAGCCGGAAGACGTCCACTGTTGGTAGGGTTGCCAATCCTACTATATAATATAGTATCTTACTATATTAGAGGCCCGACTACCATATTTTTGAAAAAAAGATATAGTATGCGAAACTACTATATTTTAAAGGCTCTTAGCATTTCGTTTTAAAATGTGAAGGCGTAAAACAATACATCGATACCTATTTTTAACGATTCTGGAATGTCAAAATGACAGATGCATTCAATAATTCACAAAATATTCTTCAAAAAAATAAAGTACCTACCTAATTTTTGGAACCTACTATTTTTTGTTTCATCTTTTTGTTATCTACTATATTTTTATTGGTAAAAATTTGAGAACTACTATTTTTGACCGATAAAGAGTTGGCAACCCTAACTGTTGGACAAAGGCCTCCCCTTCGGGAGGTGGGGGAGGGTTGCCATAATCCCTACGCTTGGCAGGCGTCTTGGGGATTGCAGTGAAGTTGAAGCCGCTGCTGAACGACTTCCGGATTTTACGTTAGTCGCCTTCTACGACACCCTCGGGATGAAATGGATGGGCGATATTCTGACTCGGACACCCCACGGGATGTGTGTGTGTTTACTAATATAATAACATTTCCTATTCGACCGAATTTCGGGCACCGCAACCAATCTCAATGCAGAATATCTAAATACGCAGGAAATGCACAAGTATGCGTGTAAGTATAAATGCACCCTCTCTTCCCTTACTCTCATATTCCAATGGGACAGCACGACCAATAGCTTAACATTATGCCATCCGAGGCACCGAAGTGTCACACCAATTCTAAGCTCCGGATTCCTACTGAGAAATTCCTAACGGAAAATACCCAAATAGCTGGGAATTGATGCCAAGATCAACATTCGCGCCTGCAATCACGAGACCAACAAAGCAGTCAACCCTGTTTTGTTCAAAATTAACAATACGGACATTGAAAAAATAATCTATAATTTTTCCATTTTATTTTTCAGAACCTATTTTGAGCTGCATTTAACAAAAGTGATGGTTATAATATAACTACGACATCATTAACTTCAATGCTCAATGTTTAAAAATGTATTAGAGATGCGCATCTGTTAAACAATGGACATTTACGCACCAATATTGTGGTAATAACCGAGTCAAAACATCACTTCCAAGCAACATAAGAACGCTTACAACATTATTGAGATGAGAAACAGCTGATACGTGTTTTTTCATTCACATTTGCATAATATCACCATGGGAAGATCAATCAGATATCTGCGTGTACACATCTTTACACCTATTAGAACCTATCGCGCCAGCTCACAATGGCAGAAAATAGAATTTGACGTGCAATAACAGATTAGTAAGACTTTCTTAGACGTTTGACTGACAAAACCTGAAATGTATTTCGAACTGGGTCAGGTAAAAGCAATTTTGTAAGAAAAATATTATGAAAATAGAAAATAAAACCCCAAAGGTTAAGGGATAAGTACCTATTAGTTCTTATTGCATGTGTTTCAACGATTTATGTGAACCTCTTAAAGAGAGTGCCACAGGGTCATTAGTTAGGCCCCATGCGTTTCGCAACATCTTCCCATAACTAGGTGTGTAGTTGTAAATGTAGAGATTGCATTTATTTACTGGGATCTGGCCTATCTGTCCTCTTACAGTTTCCCACGGTCCTCGTTGAATTATTCAAGTGCCAGACATTCACTGAAAGGCTGCTTATAATCCAGGTACCTATATGAATTTGATAGTAGGTACCCACTGAGCCCAGCTAGTTTTTATTCCAAAGTTGTGAAGGTCAGACGGTCTTGTTCATTTTAGGTAACTATGTGCTACCCTATTGTGATATGAAGGTTTTTATGGATGTTTTTTTGACCTTTAGACTTTTATATTCGTGAACTGGTTTATAAAATAATCGCAAATATGGAATACTTTTCGTATATCTCAAGGGTTATTAGTGTTATTATTACTATACCCGAAAACGTATAAATTGTTGTTTAATGTGTAATCAATTGAAAAGTTTTTTTTTTAATTTCGGCCTTTCAACCGAATACTGTATAAATAAATCGGTTTTCGAAGTTTCATTCATTTGTAAACTACCAGAAACGTTTAAAATTTTCGTCTAGAGTTAAAAAGACTAAATTAAATGCCTAAGGCATTATATCCGCCTTTGTACGGTCAGCAACAAAATTAGATTAACACTATTACATTTTCATATCCTCTAAAAACACAGAAACAAATACGATTCAAGTAATACTTTACAGTACCTATTACAGGTCATAGCCAAGAGTTTATTTTATCTTGATTTTCTATTCTGTCCGTATTTCCTTCTGCAATTATCCTTACCTCTACAATAAAATTAACTCCAGCAGTACACCACATCAACGCTTAAACACGCACATACACTCACACACACACGTGCACATACACACACTCACTCACCCTCCAAACAACCCCTACACAAACACTCACACAAACACACACACACACATACAAACATGATCCCCGTCCACCCTTTATGCGTTTATACAAAGATTTCATATCTTTCCGTAGGCGAGTGACCTGGAGTCCTGAAATACAGGGTTTCCCTAGTTTAGGCTCCAGTCCACCCACGAATTGTCGGCACATAGTAGGTATAAAATTGTTTCTTATATTTTTTTATTATGATTTAAAATTCTAAAGTGTTAATCAACTTTCATTGCTGACTGTACCTTTGTGCATGAAGTGTAAATAAATAAATAAAAAACTTCTTACAGTCAGCAGTGTTTGCTAGACTTAAAACGAGTATAACTCAAAATCAATCCAGTTTCGAATCAATCAGGATTTCGGGGTAGAAGTTACAAATGATCTCCAGTACATCCTCTTTCAAGAATGTTTCAAATTACAAATCACCTGTACACGATTATGAGTTTCTGTAACCTACTTAAAATTAAAAGAAAAATAAAATGGCTTGGCATGTACACGCTAATCGTTGCAAATGCGTGATAGCTCGAACAGCATGCAAGTATTATAATCGCCGCCGTTACACATAAAATGTCATAATTACAGGTACTTAGTTGTCATCTATATTTGGTGTTGCGTTTCCCACTAATCCATCACTACCGGTCGATATGTACATAATTGACATGAAACACTCCGCTACCGGTTACGATAATGTAATGCGGAATAGGAAATATAAATTTTTCATAATTTATCAACTCTCTTAATGTTCCAATAATTTAGCAACAGAATACTAATTTGGAAATTGATAATGTCGGAACGGTTAGTGTTACTCATTTATTATACTTTAATGAGCAACTTCCTGTCAATAGCCAACACGTTGAGACAGCGAATTTTAATAAGATGATGAATACTCTGAGATCCCTAAGGAAAGGACGAAGACTTAAAGCGTCTGGCTAAGGTTATGGCACACGGAAAGTTCGTAGCAGTAATGTTTGTTGGTTTTTAACAATATCCTACGGCACATATGAGTATTGAAAACTAGCCGTCAATGACTAATGTCCCTTCTGTACCTGATATCTGAAAAAGGTTTCGGCACTGAATATACCAAGTACGCATACTTTGAATACCTTCTAAACTACAAATTCCTCTGACCTATTTTCAAATTATCTGCTATAACGTAAAACTTTCCATTCTGGGCTCCTAGTTCAGAATGTTTAATGTAGCAACTTGACAATGTGAGGAATATATTACCGATTATACTGTGTTCTGTAAACTCGATTTATAACGAACATTGCCTTGATTAATTTGCCACACATCGTCACTCATATTTCAACCACTCAGCGATTTGCTTACTCTGTATCACGAATATGCTAATTTCATATCATGATTCGTTACTGTAACGATATGTATAAGGATAATACTTTATGTAAACTTAATGTGTAAGCGTTCTTTACGAATATTTCTTATTTATTAAAATAATCTTACCTGTTTGCGAGCTATCCTGTATCCTAAATGAGTGTATTCGCCTTGAGTCTGCCTCTTGTCTTTGTTCATCACGGGCTCAGCCGCTTTTTCTGTCTCCTTCACGTCGGCAGCGTATGCGCAAACCGCGAGTGCTGAAACAATAAAAAGGTCAAATCAGCTTGTCTGTCTAATAAGTAATTAATTGTTAATAGCTAGGTAACGTAAAGAGAAGTTGGAACTTTGATCGTCATTACTCCCTTCACTAGAAGGTCGGTGGCGGTGGCTTTGTGTTTGTTGTTATGTATTGCCCCCGACTTCCGAAAGTAAAACAATGTGTGTTCTGTGCTGGTTTTTGGTTTTTTTGAAAAAAACTTTTTATTTTTCTCTTTTTAGTGTTGCCTTAACATCCAAATCCATTAAGAAACGGCGACACACTTAAAAGAGATTGTAAGTCGTCCAAAGATTGAAGAAACTAAAACGTCGTCTAAGTATTTTTTTTGGGAATTTGTTGATTTTCTCAAAAAGGGCTGTATCAATTTTGATAATAATAATTTATATGGGACCATTTCGGAATAAACCCCTTTAGAACAAATAAAGAATTTTGCAAATCCGTCTATATATGACAGAGTTATGCCCGAACATACATAAAAAAAAAACATTCGAATTGATAACCTCCTCCTTTTTGAAGCCGGTTAAAAATGGACACAATCATAAATATATTAAACTAGCTTTTGCCCGCGACTTTGTCCGCGTAAATGTCGGTTATAGCAGACGAAGTCGCGGATTATAAAGTAATCTATGTCCTCCAGGGTTCAAGCTATCTTCATACCAAATGAAATCGGTTCAGTCGTTTCGCCGTAAAAACGTAACAAACAGAGTTACTTTCGCTTTTATAGGTAAATTAGTAAGGAAGTTAGGATTAGGATTTCGATTTCGTTAAAAGTCTTTTTACACCTATTGTAATAGGATTGCTACTGATCACTTTCTATCTTAAACTACATCTTGCAACACCTATTTACTGGATGCTCCATTTGCAATCTCCTAAGTACCGAGTAGTAAAATAGTGATAAAATTCCTATATCCCGATACTTGTGTCATATTGGTATCGATTTTTAGTGCTGTGCTTATAGTGAAGTTTCGAAACAACGCAGTTTCATTAAATGTCATCTGGTACTAACGACCAATAATGTTTGCTGTATCGATATTAAATTTTATGGAAGTATCTGTAAGTTCCTGAGTGCTTTGTATTGATATTGTTGTAATATTCTCTTTAGTATGGATTTACTATTTTAAATTAATCTTGAGTCATTAGGGGATATTACTGCAATGTTCTGGCACCAGAGTGCAGCACTAGCATAATCCGTAAACAGTTTTTCGACGAGTCGTTCAAAGTGTGAAATTCTGCCTTTAATTGAGTTCAAAATTGGAAAGTGTGTTATATTATACAATAATGCATCAGTGCTGTGTATTTCGATTTAGAAATGAAGGGAATTAATTATTCATTTCTAAAAGAAGAAAATGTTCGAAAACTTTGGGAAGCAGCTAAAAATCACTCTAAAATATGTTCAGGTTAAGTATTAAGGTGAAATAGTCATATTTACAGAATAACGTTCACTTTTATCATGTAAGATAACCAAATATAATTTTATTCTGATCATAACCTAGAATCCACTTTTAAATGGCCGTAGGATGCCATAATATAGTTAAAGTACAGTTAGGTAAGTAAGATTAATTAAAACTGATATATTTTCACAAAACACCTAGTTATTACAATTAATAACATAATATAACAAGAATACGAGGTTATGGTTTACGGAATGTGCTAGTGGCACCCTCTGCGCCGAATCTCGCGTAATGTTCCCTATTGTTTTGCAGTTACAATGTGTATTGTGTATGTATATTTTTTTGACAGCCCAGTTGATCTCGTAGTGACAAGAGCGACTACTACAGAGCGTGGGATCCGGTGTTTAATTCCTAGCCGTGATTGAATTTTCTTATAAGAATTTATCGGTAACAGTCCGGTGTTTGGAAGTTAGTTCTGTGATACCCCCGTGCTTCGGAAAGTTTGTCCTGTGCCAGTCGCGAGCTTTTGTCATTCTATCGGACTATACAATGGAGAGATACAAGGGAGTACTTGCATCTATGTTTACGCTCATTGAGATTGGGCACCGTGTCCGAAATGCAGTCAGTAGTATGTTAGCAGCTCGAGTGAAATAATTACAGCAAGTAAATAGGTAAAAAAGTTTTTTTTTATAAAGAAGAGGTCGGTGTTTTCTTATTAAAGGCCAAAATCTGTTTTAAATTCCAAACAGTTTCTTATAAAACCATGTAGGTTAATGTCTGAGCTGGTATTTTGATCAGAGAACCACACAGGTTTGAGTAGGTTCATAATTACTGCTAAAGTAAGATTTCTCAAAAATGTTTTTTTTTACTTCAAAATCTTTTAAAACGTTCACAGCTCCGTCTTCCCACGGGCCTAGATCTCAGTGTGAAATTGAAAAGTGTAACCGAAAGCTTAGACGAACAAATAACTTTAAACCTAAATCACAACCTAGATCTATCGACAATCTCAAGGTAATTCATCTTAAGCGCCGCATTCCTTAGAACCGTTAGCAATTGTGCTAAGCAAGTATTATTCCAACCATATTGCATGCAGTCCCTTCATTTTATCTCTGTAAGTACCTCTTCCTATGACAGTAACGTTAACACAAACCGTAATGTAAACCCTTGACCCAAAAACGTGAGATTGGCACATTTATTTCCAATATAAAGATAGAATAAGTTTTTATAACGGAGAAGAATGTAAAGATAGAATAAGTTTTTATGTAGTCCCCAAAGAATGATGTTTTACTTTGTATAGCAGTTACATAGTAGAATAAAACTTATTTTCGTAACCGCTTTCAATAAAAGGAGTTTCTCAATATGACTGTCTTATTTTTATTTGAGTAATAAGCACCTTACTTTATCACTCAAAATATATCAATATGATATTAGTTTTTGAAGTCGGTAGCAATTCAAAACAATATAAACATAACAAAAGACGATGACTTCCGAAACCATTGTCATGTGTTCTTGTTATTTTTATCACTTTTTATTTTATGAAGGCCTTGTCTTTTATTGCCGTTTTGTTTACGATAAATTGATTGGCAATAGAATATTTGTTATGGTCTTGTATTATTACACCAGTCCGGTCTTGTCTGGACAGACTACCGTGCTATCATTCTTGGTTATCAATAGTATAATATTTTACCCCAACATATTAGTCATGACATAGTAGATGCATCATAAGATAAGCCGTGTGGTGCTGGCCGCGAATAGCACCACCCTGTTTCTACCCATGGGTGTCGTAGAAGGCGACAAAGAGATAATGACCAGAGGATGGGCAGCAGCGTCCTTCTGAGTACTATAATACCTACTGCGATCGCCAACATGCATCGGCCAAGCATGGCGATTACGGCTGAATCCCCCCTTGGGAGAAACCTGTGCCTAGTATTGGCGTCTAAAGGTTGATATGATGACAATGATATGAGATAAATAATTTTATTTTTTGAAGTTCAAATAGAGGTAATGTTACTAAGTACTAACCAAGACCTGCACCCAAATTATGTATCGCACTTACAAACGTAATTTGAAGAACTTTGAAGGAAATTCATAATCGATTGCTTCAAATGTTTGAAAAATTCGTCTGCTCAACAACGGTGTATAAGCATCGCCAGATGACATGTATTGTTCTAGTTTTTACTTTAACCATAACCATTCTTTAAATGGCTTACACCCACCACAAGTAACCTACTTCACGTATAAATATTTAAATGTTATTTGCTCATAAAACCCATTAATAACGGACACATTGTGTGTTTGAGTGATTTTATTTCCTGTTAACATCCCGTATAGTTGTATCCACCATCGGTACCCTACATTTCAATATACGGCTTAATTGCCCGTACAAACGGAAATAACGCAATGAATATTGTTAAATTGTCAAATGAAAGGCATTGCCATTGGAAGTGTGTTACGCAATTGGCCTGCAAGTCACTCACGACAAAGGATCTAATATCAAGGTTATGAATGCACAACCCTACCATTAAAAGCCTTCTACGTTTTTCACAACAATCATGCACCGTCATGAAAAGCGCATTATGCACTATTAGGGTCAAGTCACACCGGGATGGCAGCGGTCGGCAGCACAACAGCCGGCAGTTTTGCTGACAAACTATTTTTCAACTTTATCTTTGAACATCAAAGCATAGTATCGTTTAGAGATTTGTATGAGTCGAGCGGCAGCTCGCGGCGCCGCGCGGCTCCGCGTGCCGTTGACCGCCGCATAATAGAACGGCTCGCCGCGTCGCTGCTGGCCGCTGCCATTCCGGTGTGACTCGGCCCTTAGGGTAAGCGCAAAGGAGCAACAAATTGATTGACGAGCTTTCGCCCGCGACATTGTCTGCTGGATTTTTTTAAGTATCCTTAATTTTTATAATAAAATATTAGACTATAGCACTCAGGAATAACGTACATTCCTATTAGCAAAAACAGTCTAATCTCCTACTGTCACAGTCACTTGGACATAAAGTGATAGAGACAGCAGGAGACTAAACGGTATCCTAAAATTAAGTAGTGTTTGAGTATTTGGTCATAAGAGTGGGAGAATTGATGAATAGCGCGTTCAAATAAAAAAAAAACAAAATCTCTTCAGCTTTACAATATTAGTATAGACAATAAACTAAAATACATCATACACGAATAATGTATATTTACGGCAGTTATGCAATCTTCAACTCTATTTATTTCTGTTACGTTTTATTATGTATTAATCATTGAAACCTGCTCGAGCATATTGCTGCTGGATCTGCTATAGTTGCCTCAATTGTAATTAGGTACCTACTCTAGTTTCGTAGATGAATCACATGTTTTTTTAATTATCTATCGAGAGGCTCTATTTACACTTTATGCACAAAGGTACAAACAGGCAGACTTAATGCCTTAGGCATTCTCTACCAGTCGCTCATACTCTCCCCCAGGCTCTAGCAATTTGCTGACCGTGTCGGATGACTCGTTGTACAAATAAGATATTTTGTTTTTTGTATTGAGAGTTACGAAGCAATTTTAAAAAAGTGTGGCGACTATCCGACTTTTGCCCTAGATATTGTATTTATTGTTTTCTTGGGAAGGTAAAAATAGTAGATTTGCTTAAAAAAAAACTTTTTTGTAAAAAGATAACCGCCTTCAAAAACTTAAAGGTTTAACTTTTTTGTTCTGTTTGTTGTTTTGTATTGCCACCGACTTCCGAAACTAAAGTCATGTGTGTTCTGTGCTATAGTTACTTATCACTTATTAGGTTTTGAATGCGGTTCTCATTTTCAAAAAATGATTTTATTTTCCACTTTTAAGTGCCTCCTTATCACCCAAATCCATTAAGAAACTGCAACACAGTTAAAACACAGATTGTAAGTCGTCCAAAGATGGAAAGATGGAAGAAACGAAAACGTCTTCTCGGTTTTTGTTGTTTTTTTTTTCATTAAGCGCTGAATTTGTACGCTGAAACCTTCTCCAGAATGTAACAAACACTTTTCTGAAAACCGCATCAAAATCGGTTCAGCCACACGGGAGATAATCGCGGACAAACATACATACATACATACAAACGTACGGGTCGAACTGAGAACCTCCTTTTTTTTGAAGTTGGTTAAAAAAGGTGGTCACCAGTAAGCAGTACCTAATACATATCTAGTACCAACATTTAAAATACTGTCTTCATACTAAGTGTTCGCGACTCCTAAGGACCTGTATTATCGCTACTTCTGTCGTTCTCTCAGGTAATTAGAAACATCTCATTAGTTCTGACGACACGGTTGGCGCAGTGGCTGAGCGATCGACTGCTGCGCAGCGTGTTGCGGGTTCGATTTCCACCCAGGGTAAACATTTGTGTAATGAGCATTTGTGTTTGCCTTGTGTCTGGGTGTTGTTTATCTATATATGTATGTATTTACAAAAAAAAAATGTATTTGTGTATGTATATCAGCTGTCTGTCACCCATAGTACAGGGTCTCCCTAGTTTGGGGTCAGATGGCCGTGTGTGAAAATGTCCCCACATATTATTATTACTAGCTTCTGCCCGCGACTTCGTACGCGGATCCTGTTGCTTATGCCAGCGACAACGGGGTCGGCAAAATCGAATATCTGAAACGTCTGATGTCGAATTCTAAGAGCCCGGGGACGGGAAAACAACGGGATGCGCGAGATGATTTGAGACGTTCAAAAAGTACAATTTTGAATCATACCTCCGATGGCGGAATATGTGGCGTAGTCAATCATGGGAGTATACGTAAATGAACTCCGTTCCTTATCAACCCAAGGAAGGTCGCCATGACCTACGGCTATATCTTGAGACACATCCGATTCTTCAGATGATATCGACATTCTGTTCAGTGAATGTCGAAGTCGATCAGAATTCAAACGTTCGTTGCGCTCTTCTTCTGTCTCTTCATGCCGTACTCCAGCAATTCTTTTTCTCTCACTTTCTAACTGATTATGAATATTTTGTTGTGTGCGTGTTCGGGACAATCTATACTTAATATTATAAAGCTGAAGAGTTTGTTTGTTTGTTTGGTTGGTTGAACGCGCTAATCTCAGAATCTACTGGTTCGAATAAAAAAAATATTTTTGAGTTGGATAGTCCATTTACCGAGGAAGGCTATAGGCCCATGCGAAGCTGGGTCGGGTCGCTAGTGTGTGATAATCTCGATCAGCAGTTAGTCGTGCATCACGTTCATCATTCGGTTCAAAAGACTTGTTAGTAGATGTGCGAATACGCTGAGAACTCAAGCGTGATTCTGTATCGGTTCCGATTCGCGAGACAATGCATGTCGCTCACGATCAGCGGACAGTCGCGCATCACGTTCCGCACTTGTCTCTAGAGACCTAGAAGCAGATGCGTAGATACGCTGAAAACTCAAGCGCAATTCTCTATCCGTGAACGTCTCCGACTCGCGAGACAATGTATGACGTTCACGATCAGCGGTCAGTCGCGCATCATATTCTTCACTGGTCTCTAGAGACCTAGATGTAGATGCGTAAATACGCTGAGAACGCAGGCGTGCTTCGCGATCTGAAGAGGTTTCCACGGAGCGAGTTGCAGCCTGATGTTCTCGAACAGTATCAAGTCTCTCCTGACGCTCTTCAGTAGATTCTTGGGATTTTATGATCCTCAATCTTTTAGCTCCTTTGAAACATTGGGAAAGATTTGACCTCTTTCTAGGCATGGTTATAGTTTTATTGTAAAGATACCTGATCAATTACATTCTAAGTGACTGCTCCCCTGCGTTACCGGGTAGGCTACCGTGTCACGAAGATAAATGGAAAAGGAAATTAAACACCCATATAACATAACCCCGAAGGCATATTTATTCGATAAAATAAAAAAAATAATGGGAATTTTGGCCAGTAGAGTCAAATTTTCAATGATATACCATCGTCATCAAAAATCAGTCCTAAACTGTTACCGCCTTCACCGCGTGGAGGTACTCCCAGCTTATGTTATTTTATAAGATACAGTGAAATTAGTGATAGCTTTGATTTTTACATCAGATTATTGTAAAGATACCTGATCAATTAAATTCTAAGTGACTGCTCCCCTGCGTTACTGGGTAGGCTACCGTGTCACGAAGATAAATGGAAAAGGAAATTAAACACCCATATAACATAACCCCGAAGGCATATTTATTCGATAAAATAAAAAAAATAATGGGAATTTTGGCCAGTAGAGTCAAATTTTCAATGATATACCATCGTCATCAAAAATCAGTGCTAAACTGTTACCGCCTTCACCGCGTGGAGGTACTCCCAGCTTATGTTATTTTATAAGATACATTGAAATTAGTGATAGCTTTGATTTTTACATCAGATGTTTCTGATCTTCGATGTTTATAAGTCAACAGGAAATGCCCATCAGACCGAACAACTTTTGCTAAGACGTAATTCCTATATGTGTCATGGTGTAGCTGGGCTCTTGGAGTTCCACATCAGGTGTTCCAGATCTTCAAATTTATTCTCTCAGCAGAAAATGCTCATCACGTGGAACAATTTTTGCTATGGTACCATTTTTGTATCTCTTATAGTTTATCTGGTCTGTTGTGGTTCTGCATCAGGTGTTAAAGTTTCCAAGATAAATTATAGCCTATATGTTGCCCAGACTTAATACCTATACAACAAAAGAAAAATCATTCAAATCCGCCCAGTAGTTCCGAAGATTAGCGTGTACAAACAAACAGACAAATAGACAGATTTTTTTTTTGGATTCGTGCTCTATTACTGTTCCTAAACCCCCCTCAATAATTTTTTCTTTTAATATATTCAATGTACAGACACAGTTTTGTTACTGTTTTATTATATGTATAGATTACTACATTATGCACAAAAAATGGAAACTTACACGTAACAGTAATCACAAAGTTGTTTATAAAATATTCTATTGCAATATTTCTACATGCGGAACCTATTAACATGGATTTGTTTCCGCGTTGCTGATGACACTGCAACACTGTGTCGAATATAATCTATGCATATTAACTATGTGCGTCAATGATCTTTACGATGTATTTGGTAATAAATACATTTTGGAAAAAAGTGGGCTACAGATGCAGATGAAAATTATAATTTGGAATTAAATCGTTTCGATATCAGGGCCTCAAGTCTGCTATTACAATAGTGTCAGAATGGTCTATACTTGATTTCATAATTGTTGATTTTGACAAGTTTGGTAATCTACTAATATAATGGCGTCATTATGACTTTCCAACGGTCAACCACTGACACAACATTGAAAGAAATGATATAGAATGGTAATCTCGTACAAAATGACAACTGAATGACTGACTTGACGGTAATCTGCTAAAATGTTGACAGTTCCTTTGATCAGTGACCTACAATTAGAACGTCATTGTGCAGTCATTGCTTTTAATTCGACCGACCAATGATCGACCATCATGAATTTAGCAGATTACGAACAATATTTTCAAACCAAACATATCACAAACTAATATCCATTCCCAAAAGACATATAGGTAGATACAAAGAATCTTCCTACTAATATTCAAAAACAGAATGTTTCTGAGAAAAAAATAGAGTTCGAGTGACGTCATTAAGTGGCGTCGGTCGTGGGAGTACGTCAAAGGTTCCCGAACTACAGGAGCGTGACGCAAATAGCAAAGTTCGGGATGACGTAGACAGTAATCGTATAACGATCATATATCTCTACACTCCCGACCAATAAATTCGGGTTAATCATAAATATGTTATTATTTTCTCTGGGAACAAAACAACTTTGCTCTATTGATTGCTAGTCTTTTCCCAACTATACTGGGGTCGGCTTCCAGGCTAACCGGATGCAGCTGAATACTAGTGTCTGACATGGCACGACCTCCGCAACCCAGTTACTGGGTAATACACGATACCTCTTGGCAAGACTTGGGAAGGCTAATAAGGTAATGATTTTATATGCTTTCCGAGGCCAAAATAAATCACTTCTAACAACTGTTAACATCACTTTCATCAAATCACTTATTAATTGGTAAAGAAATCAATTTAATTTGCTCGTCAACCAAAAATTGAGATTCCTTTCAAACGTCTATTTAATTTAAGACCATAAAATGCACATAATAATTTTTGAAAGTGAACACTTTAAATCATTAAACGATTTCAACAAGTTAGTCACTTTCTTCAATTTGAAGTTCAAGATCAGAATTATTATGGAAAACGCTAACTCATTACATCTACCAATTCATTAAGGCTTATGTTTATCGAACCTCCAGATCTAGTAAATGATCACCAAAAATAGTAAATAAAATAAAACCATAAATAGTAAATTATCACCAAAGTTGTGTTTCCTAAAGTACCTATTGTAGAAATAAAAGCGATTTGGTTCTTGGCGTAGGGGGTCACAGTTTTAACTTAACCTAACCATGTCGAATCCGCCCCAGGGGGGACTTAAGGGTCAAAAAGAGTTTGGTTATTTTGCACACTAAGATTTGGTGATCATTTACTACATTTGGTATTTAGTAAGTATTCTTTGGTGGTCATTATATTAATTCATTCCATTAATACTTATATTCCTAATAATTGGATAGTTAGCACCACCAGTTAATGACATACATTTAATGAGCTGTCAAAATGCGATTCCCCCATAGATTCAGTAATACGTAATAGCAAACTATTACGTCAGTTATTTGCCAAATCAATTTACTAACTATTTATTTATTTCAAATCTAATTTTACACATAATTGCAAATTAATCGGGGTTCCAAGGCAAAAACAAAGTGTTATTTTAGGAAGTTGTGTTTTGGACTGATTGGTTAATTTAATAGCCAATTATTTTATAAACCATTATATTGATTTGATCATCGCTGTACCTACGTGTACCTACAAGGTGAAAATGTACGGAACAGCTTTTATAAAACCACCGAGAAACAAATTCACTCTTTAGGGTTCAGGATCATGTACTAAATCCATCGTATAGAATACATTAATAAAATTGCACTTAATAACAGCATAAATAGTACTCACACTTCATTCAAAGTAAAACTTAATTTAATTTATATATCTTAATTTGTTAGTGTTACCAATTGTTTTTAACGAACGACTGAAACAGCGGGGTGTTATGTATACATGTATGTGTATCTGTGTCTGGCTGTAACTCCTTAACGGCTGAACTGATATTTTTAATTTGTTTTTTTTTTGAAAGGTGACTTGATCGAGAGCGTTCTTATGTGTAATTCTAGAAAATCTGTCCCCCAACTTAACGACTCTTGAATCACTACATATTACAAAAAAGTTTAGAAAAAAAAGAAAACCGCCTTCAAAAACTAAAAAGTGATAAATAACTTTAGCACAGAACACACATTACTTTACTTTCGGAAGTCGGTGGCGGTGGCTTTGTGTTTGTTGGTTTGTATTGCCACCGACTTCCGAAAGTAAAGTAATGTGTGTTCTGTGCTAAAGTTATTTATCACTTTTTAGTTTTTGAAGGCGGTTTTCTTTTTTTTGAAAAAACTTTTTATTTTTCGCTTTTTAGTTGCCTTAACATCCAAATCCATTAAGAAACGGCAACACGCTTAAAAGAGATTGTAAGTCCTCCAGTGATTGAAAAAACTAAAATGTCGTTTAAGTAAGTTTTTTTGGGAATTTGTTGATTTTCTCGAAAAGGGCTGTACTAATTTTGATAAAATGTATATGGGACCTTTTCGGAATAAATCCCTTTCGAACAAAAAAAGAATTTTGCAAATCCGTCTATATATGACAGAGTTATGCCCGAACATACATAAAAAAAAAATATATATATATAAACATTCGAATCGATAACCTCCTCCTTTTTGAAGTCGGTTAAAAACAAAGTCCCCCGCCGCGTCTGTCCCTATGTATGCTTAGATCTTTAAAACTACGCAACGGATTTTGATGCGGTTTTTTTAATAGATATGGTGATTCAAAAGGAAGGTTTATAGGTATAATACATGCATATTATAGTAGAAGAAAACCGAGAAATTCCAAGAGTAATGTGAGGTCGTAATAAACATATTTTTGTGCGCTTACATTGCAAACGCTGGCTAAACCTTACGATAAGATATGGGTTACTTACCAAGCTATTTTAAACAATACAGTTTTATTTCTTACCAAATTAAAAGTCTTAGATATGTTGTGCATTTCATGTAGATCAAAATTGCCCTTCACAGCATATAATTAAAATCAATATAAATTAGAAGATATCACAGTGTTAAAAAGCGGGGATAGAGCGGCTGGCCCTTAGATTTGAGCGTTGAGTGTTTTTCACATGGCCAATTATATGTCGCTCTTTCAAGATTAACTTCTAAAGAAAACATTTTCACAGCAATTCACCTGATCTTAAGTGATAATGCAGCCTAAGTTGGAACACGCTTGCCTAGGATGAACCGGTTCACTCGTGCCTTGAAGTTACCCAGATTATACTTATCAGGGAACTGAGAGGCGGGCAGTGAATTCCACAGTCTGGCAGTTCGCACAATAAATGTGGTGTCAAAGCGCTTGGTTCGAGACCGTGGAACTTCACCCATATAGCGGTGACGCTTTGCCGTATCTCTGCTTGTCTGGAATGGGGATAGGGGAATTAAATTGTGCAATTCCAAAGCACACTCTCCGAAATGTACCCGATAAAAGACCGAAAGGCTAGCAACGGTGCGGCGATGTTCAAGGCTCTGGAGCTTAGCCCTAACCAGGGAGTCGTTGTTAATGAGCCTCTTGGCACGTCTATCAATGACTTCCAATGCCTCTCGTTGGTATTTTGCTGATCCATCCCAAAGGTGCGAACAGTACTCCATGCACGATCGAACTTGTGCTTGGTATAAGTTGAGCAGCTGTTCCGACGTGAAGTACTTTCGCACCTTTGCGAGGACTCCCAGCTTTTTGGCAGCTAATTTGGCCTTGGATTCAACGTTGTATATAAAGACATTCTGCAGTATATTTGGTATCACCATTGCACCCGTGCGAAGCCGGGGCAGGTCGCTAGTCAATAATATATTACTAACTACTTATAAAAGGCTTAAAGGGCCAATATTTTTTTTGTTCTACTTTTATTGACAGCATAGAGATGCGACATTTTCCTGTAAAAGAAAACTGTGTAAAGTTAACGAGGACGATGCGACAGCGGTCCTGTTTGATATATTTTTTTGTTCGTACAATTTGTATCCATCCTGTTCGGAAGTTTTAATCAACCGTTTAGTTTTTCACGTCAACGCTTCTTGTTACTTTTGTTTTGTTGACACTTTCGTATAAAGTTGGTATAGTGATAAAGTTTTTGAACGTGTGCAGAATTGCAGGAGTGACCTGAGAATTTGTATAGCACTACCTTAGTATTTTAAATTAAGTACAACTTTTTGTGTGAATAGATAAGCAGGTACAAGGGGTGACTGATTTTTACCCGGAATCCAAATGTTTTGCTCAATTTTACCTGATTTCTATTAGGGATTCAAATCTTTAAATCATATTTGAACTTAGAAAAAATATGGCGCATTGAAGTTAGTTTGGAGTTGAATAAAAAATATCGTTTCAAAGTGAACCCTTATTTTAATATTCGGCGATAATGCGTGGGTACTTAAATAAAATATGAAAGGTGGGTGTTATCAAAGTGGTCTGATTTTCAATTTCAGTAAAATTTACGGATTATATTTTGTTGTTCTCGTTAATTATTCAAAATCATAAATCATTCAAAGAGTTGTCATTGAATAACCTTTTTTATATTCCTTTTCCGTCAAACAACAACAACCTACGTATATTTTTATTCTAAGATTAATCATTATTATGCTAATGCTATGGTAGTTAATTATTTGCTAAAAGTAAGAATAGCCTAACCTCTTTTGTAAGTTTACATCATTGTCATTTGTTTTTTTTTATTATGCACCTGGTATGTTGTTCTGTAAGAACTCATTCACACACACACTTCAGTTCTCACTTCTGATTACGCGGTGAAAACTGTTTTAGGTATTCTGTAACTCGATAAAAACTACGCTAGCGCCACTGAGGGACAACATAGGTGAAGCGAACTATTATTACGTTACTATTTTAGCGAATACCAAATACTTTTCCCTTCAGGTAAGTAAAATTGGAAATGAGATAAGATTCGAATTCGCGGGTGAATTCTTACAGAATTGCACTGCTGGTATCTCTTCACTACCCTTGGTTGACTGGTAGGTAATGCCTAAGGCATTAAGTCCGCCATTGTACCTCTGTGCATGAAGTATAAATAAATAAATAGCAACCGGTACGTTGAAAGCTACACAATATATGTATTTATTTTCCCATTGTTCGGTCTCAAGCCTCATATATGAGACGTTAAAGTATCGTAATTTTCTGTAACGGAAACTCTACTAATTATATCTCAGAATATAATAAGCTTGGATTATACGTACGACGAGCAACCGAGATAAATCTCGCTCGTGGTAACAAGAAATTTAATTAAGTTTGTAAATAGATGTGTAATTAGTAATCTTTTAAGCAATAAAGAAGACGTTACATTTATTACTGTTTTAATGCTTGTTTTTGATTTTATTTTGTCTCTATTACAAAATCATGTTAAGAAACTGTAACTTCATTTTAGGGTTAGAGAAGCGATATGCAAATCTACGAGTCATATTTTCTAACTATAGGTATCAGCAGAAATGTTTACTGCAGCTCTAGCATCAATGCTGGCCACATATAATTGCCTATAAAAAAAACAATTAAATTCGAAATAAAAAGTATTGCAATATAGAACTTTAACATACAGCAGTTCGTAATAATGCCGCAGAAATAAACCCTCTTGATTAAGTCCTTTCAAAGAACTGAAAATTACTCGTTCATCTCAAAAAAATCGGATGAGTAAAGCCGATAATCAGCCCTTTTGATTATGAACTGATGCGATGTCGAAACCATTACGACGACTTTCTCAAAGCCTTGAGATTAACTAACTGTGACAAGAAAATGTATAACTAAACGATATGACCATTTATAGCAATATTATTGAGAAATTTCACGCCTATATCCTGTTTAAATGTCTCTCAATACTAACCTAACTTGTTACAATCATAATAGTTATATGGATATTCATTATTTTGTCTAGATTGTCGATTGGAATATTTCTAATTATGCTAGGTATTAGACGGTGCGGCCACTCCACAATCACATCTACGACACTCCATACAAACGAAACGATTTAATTAGGTAATTAAATCGATACACCCTGTTATTTTCATAGTAGTGTAGGTACACTACTACCAAAATAACATACTGTACAAAAACGTGCGTGAGTGTGCGTGTGTACGCACCGCGAAAACTAAAAGCTGTTTCGAGAGCACGTTCAACGCGGGAAGAGGTGAGGAACAGTGTTTCGGAGGGAGGCGGGGTGTGTCGCTACTGTACGGTAGTACTAATATTTATACTGTGCCGCAGTGGACAACTTACGCGCGCGATCAGATACTATGGTAGTATCCGCAGCTCATCAATATATAAGTAAACACTTAAGGCGCTTGCCTGACCACATAACCTTGACCATACATTTCCTCTTCGCCGCAGAATCGAAACTCGCACAATTTTTGCGTTTTTTTGTTAAAAGTTAAAAGAAAAACGTTCTTTTGAAATAAAATAAATCGTGACCCATAAAGATTTTTAAGTTACCTATCTATTAGTGTAATCTTCAAATTAATAGCACGTCAACTTTAGCAAAAGATACATGTTTTCAATTATCTTAGTTATGTGATGATAGGATATTGAACATTAATGATATGCTTTTTGATGTAGTTTGTTTCTCTTAATTAATGAGTTAATAGCCCCTGAATAACAAAGAAAAACGCACTTTTGGTCGAGGTAGCGCCACAGTATTTCGGACCGCAACCACGCCTGCATTTTGTCTGCGATGATGCGGCCGGGCCTTTATGGTATTTTTACTAAATTACTTCGTAGTTGTTTGCCCTTCTTTTAACTGTTAATATTGCCATAAAGGCAGTGTGTAATTTGTTCTCACCGCTGGAAGGTGCCAGAGTCTGTGGAAACATTAGGTAAAACAAAAGAACATTGTGCAATTTGCACTTCACATTCCACAGCGGTCATTAGTATTAGCTTCAAGGGCACTACAATATCAAGTAAACTTAAAGGAACAAAGTGACCACTGATTATAGAACAACCAAGGGCAGCTCTTCTAAGCTGTTATTCGAGATTATTTAAGTACTCTCAACAAAAGTGTTTCCACCCAGGGTTGTCAAACATATTTGAAGTTTACTTAGAAACAGATGTTTTCTAATGGAATTTAATCTTTATTAGAAACTAGCTTTTGCCCGCGACTATGTCCGCGGGAATGTCGGTTATTGCGGATGCTGACGAAGTCGCTTATTAAAAAGTAGTTTACCCATGTACTTTCTCAGGATTTAAGCTGTTTTCATTCCAAATTTCATCAAAATCGGTTCAGCCGTTTCATCGTCAAAGCGTAACAGATATATTTACTTTTACATTTATAATATTGAAGTATGGATTTCACAGTTCGTTAAATACACCAAATTCCATTCGAATACATTCTTCGGCTTCTAAGAAAATTTCAACTATTACTATTACTTTTGTACATACATATATGCATAGGTACTGTAGCGACATCTATTGCAATAGACGAACTACAACTATGTACTACTGAAGCTTCCTAGATCGCACAAGCAGAGTTCTCCGCGACATTAGCATACTTATATACAAAAATCCCGACTACCTACAACCGCTGGGCAGTAGCCCACCAGACACAACACCCGTCTGGTCGGAGGATCCTCCCTTTTCTATGGAGGATGAGGAACTTTACACTCTGTTCCTCATACCTCTAAAGTACAGAGGCCAGCACATCAAACTACTACAATCTGTCAAATTTCTTTGATAGATTTTCAACTTTATTACAAAAGCGTAAGGTTCATATTTAATTGGAAAAATTTGATAGTTAGGTATGGCTTGATGTGCTGGCGTCTGTACTACAGACTCTACAGTAGGTAAGTATGCGTATTTGTATGTATAAACCAACCAAAGTCTTTACTGTGTACCTGGTTGGTTTAGCTATCGTTATTTACATAGCCATTCCCCAACTATATAGTGGTCGGTTTCTAGTCTACCCGGATGCTACTGAATTCCAGTGTTTTACATGAAGCGACTGTTTGACCTCCACAACCTTGTTACTGGTTAACGCGATACCCATTGGTAAGACAAGTTGTCAGCCTTTCTGACTTCTGACTGACCCATAATGACTGTCAAATATCTACAAATGACAACTGGAACCAACGACTGAACATACTTTCTGAGACATGAAAGGATCTTGATATGTAATGGATGGTCCACCATGGTTACATGTGGCTGGTTAAGCCAGACTTATTTAAATGGTTAATTACTTAATGAGAAAACTCTGTTCTAAATTAGAAAAGGACTTGACAGTCCGCTATGAAGTCTGACAGACGGACTGAGAATAAAATCAATATACGAAGTAAGGAAAAAGTAACCTTAAAAGGCATCAAAAACTTCCTCCAAATCGCCGTAATCTGGGAATGTGCCCAAGAGACTGGCGGCATTGCCACGTTGGATGGCAATGCTTTACCTCTGACCAAGGTAAATACCAGCTCTTGGGTCACGGGAAGTGTCAACCAACCTTTTGGAAAATTAAGGAAAATAGTATTTCAATCAAGTAGATTGTACCCGCCGGTACCATAATCACATTATACTGGTTACAGTACCTATGTAAATATAAGATCCGTGCCGGAGGTTAGGCAACACTCAAATGTCTACTGCGTCGTTGTGAAGGAAGTAAAACAGGCTAGGTACAGTACGGTCAACGTAACTTGGCGCGTCTGAAGTTAGCCGATTAGCTGCGCAGTAGACAATTTCGTTCCTAAAAGTTCCATTGCGCAGCCAAACAGCTAACTTCAGACGCGCCAAGTTACGTTGACCGTATTGTACTCGTGCATATTACTGACAATCTTGCGAGTAAATATAATGTTGCCTGGACCTGTTTAAGTACCTATGAATATGGAAGTTATATACTATGTCATTATATTGAACTGTCTACATAGACTACATAGATTCCTTGAAGTTTTATAAGTACTAGAAAATACTGCAAACAAGCAGACATACACAAACAGACAAAGCAATAGACAATAAATAGGTAATATAGACGACACGGTTGCGGTTGGCGCAGTAACTGAGTAGTTGGCTGAAAAAAATATTACTTTTTTTTTCGGAATTGCATCTCGTAGACTGTTTAACCGAACTTTCCTTTAATAAAGAGAATTTAAGACCTTGAGGTAGAGTAAAAACTTATAAACTAAGCCGGTACATATTGAGGGTACCCCCCTATGACGTACGGACCCCGGCATAGATAATATTACTACCTATTTCCTTTCAATCACATTAGGACCAGCTTATATTGTTGATTAATTACTACTGAGTCATCCACTTTCAGAAAACAACAATGCTTAGTCATGTGTTTCGGGAGAAATCGAGCATTTTCCACTAACATAAATCAAGAAGGTCTAGAGAGCAGATTTTAGATTTTATTCAAGTGGATAGCTTACCTACTTAAAAAATTCTAAGACATTATCGACTGGATAGTATGCGCAAACGCATAAGCACGACGCTATCATCTCTTTCAGTAGAACCTAAATAAGTCACACACACAACACTGCTATAGAGCAGTGTCGAAGTCCAAAAATGCAAGCTCCACAATTATGCTAAGTCCAAAAGAAGTCTTCAGAAGGTTCAGATCGCCACTGTCCTCTCGCAGTGAAGGCCACTAACTCTCACTTGCAAGGTAGCGTGCGCAAAAAAATCTTAAATCTTTAGGTATCTCGTTTGTGGTATTTATTTAAGTATTAAAGTTCAATCCAGTAAAACTAGTTTTTTAAATCGTGCGAATTGCTTAGTTAATTGTTTTTTCAATTGTATGGTCTGATCTTGTGAACAGACTTGTTTTTCTTTTATGGTAAAAATATGAAAGCATTGTTTCAAGCTTAGTACTCAGGTAAGTATTAGGAGTTTATTTTCCATCTGATGCACTCATATATGTTAACTAACCAATGTATACTTATAATAATATTATAAAAAAAAGGAAACTAAAGAGGTAAAGTTTATTTGTTTTTGCGTTTTTTTTTCCTAATCACTCGAAATACTTTTTTTTTTTGTAATAGGGCCACCTATTACAAAAAAAACATCTTTCACTGATATAAATCTACACAGTAAATTCGCGGACACAGTCGCGGGTAGAAGCTATTACTTAACAGGAATGTCTTCTACATAGTTAAGACACCCTGACATTGTTTTTGAGTAATCATAAAATCATTATTACAACCACAGATTATCAAACAAAAGGCAGATAGACCATGCGGAACACTGCGAGTGAAGCCACAAAAGCAAATATAAATTCAATAACGAATACCTACAATCTCGTGATTGTATTCGCTTTTGAATTTTTATTTGTATTAATATTTGTTTTTTTTTAACAATGCTTCGCTTCGTGCTGTACTGACTCGTGTTAGTAAAGCACGAAGCGAATTGTAGGTATTCGTTTTTTAATTTGTATTTGCTTTTGTGGCTTCACTCGCAGTGTTCCGCACGGTCTATCTGCCTTTTGTTTGATAATCTGAGATTACAACCTTGATCGTTAGGCGAAAAAAGTATGAAAAGAAAATATTGAAGTGAAATAAATTCTGAACGGTTTTTCGAACCCTCCAATAAGTGCCAATTTATTGGAGATAGTCGCAGAAGTCGCAAAAGTCGCAAAAACTTTTCACTTATCAGCTAAGTTTTAAACTTATAACATCTTGAGCTTAACTTTAATCTCAGTTTTAAAACATAAAGCTAACATACTGTAGACATTCTAGCCATAACAATAAAACGGTGATAATAGAAATAATGCCGTGTGAATTCAAATAAAGTAAAAAATAATGGCCGTTTTTATTTTGTTTTTCGAACTGCGAATAATGGCGTTATTTTTTGCTGACGGTACCAGACTCGGCCTAGTTCCCACAGATGTTTATAATGTCAAACGTAAAACGCATAATAGCGAGTATTTAGCCGACTGCGTCGTTTTTGTGGGAGTATGCAACAATGACCTTCATGCTACCGTTATCAGACGCCACTATCACTTTTAAGATGTTTTGAACAAAATCGCAGGATTATTTTACATACATTAGGTACTCGCTATATACAACCCTATGTGCTAATAATATTCTGTAGTTCAATGGATCGTGAAATTAATATACTAGTAGGTACTATTATATTTATTTCCTTAAGTGTTGTAAGTATGTCTTATTTTATTGTTTCTATTGTCTTCTTATTGTGATTTATATGGCTATTATATTATTTATGGTTATTATTTATTTATTTCATTTTATTCATTAATAAAATGAAATAAATAATAAAAGTAGGTTAGTCTAAAAGTTCAAATGAAAATACCTATTTATTAGTGTTTATATAAGGTTTCTGTATGGTCACAATGTATTTTTTAAACTTTAAATTCACAAACAGAACAATGAGCAAATAATGGACAAACATGCCAACGGGTGGGCAATATGATGTTGAGTGGGCACGCATAATGGACATCTGCAATACTAGCCAGATACCAGGCATTCATACCCTTCAAACGTAACAGAAACACTGGCTGATGGCAGAAATATGTACGAGTAGGTATGCATAATTGTAATACCTATTTCTCCAAACGAGCTCCATCATAAGTAAAGAGCACAAGCAGAACTATTAGTTAATCTGTGGCACAAGGTCTCATACTACTATTAAAATAAGAATAAACATTATAACATCAAATTCCTCAACATCATCATGTCAACCTTTAGACGTCCACTGCTGGACATCGGTCTCCCCTAAGTGGGGGTTCAGCCGTAATCACCATGCTTGGCCGATGCATGTTGGCGATCGCAGTAGGTGTTATGGTACTCAGAAGGCCGCTGCTGCCCATCCTCTGGTGAATATCCCTCTGTAGCCTTCTACGACACCCATGGGTAGAAATGGGGTGGTGCTTGGTGCTATTCGCGACAGGCACCACACGGCTTCCGCGACCGGCACCGCACGGCTTCTATCCTCAACATACATGACATGTTATATTTTCTCCATCTACCTTGCGCTAATCAGTAATTGGCGCGTCCGATTGATTGTGGGTCATTATCGACTAGTCGTCGTGTTTCGATTGATTTCGTTGTCCCCTTCATCTCCGCTCGCACCGCTCTAGGGCTACCACTGAACATCACCTGCATTGCCCAAAGAATTGGGTAGAGGCATGATAAATGGCATGAGTCCCGGCGTGAATTGAGAGAAGAAGACTCACTTTGCTCAAATTGCTTGTAGGTCACCAGAATCGATCAATCTTGTTTAAACGCTTCTAACTTTGTTAAGTTCCCAGGCATAATTAGATAGACGAAATTTAATCATGTGCGTACCCTTATCGAAGCGTAGGTATCGCTTTTCCGTCCTTATATTCAATTATGAGAGACCTTGGGTCTGCTCGGCGACTTCGCTAAGTATTCATTTTAATCAATTATTGATCTGTTCATATAAGCACTTCATTTAATATTTAATTAAATCTATTGAGAAGGACGGTTTGTTCAGCAATGAATCGGAAAATGTATAAAATATTTTGTAACTAATTACCTAATTACTACTATGTACTCTCACGGGTTAAATGTTTGTATAGCCTGCAGGTAGTCTGGTTGTTTGTGTACATATGTGACTTTATATATTTGTAAACGCATCCGCGATATAGAAGAAATTCCTAAGTGTGGGGCAACGTAATCAAAACTCTACATAGATTATCATAGTTTGCTTGCTTAGGTCAAAATTTGCAATTGAATTTTGAACCAGTTCTTGTAGCCCGAATAGGCTGAAATTTGGTATTCATTTGTAAACTTGATGACGATGCAATATTCTGGTGAGCTGGATCTAATGCTATTGCCAGGGCAACCAGCTGACCACCCAACTCCTCAATATTATAGTTTACAGCAGCCAATTCATATTTTAGCTTGAAAAAAACTAGTTTTTATTTTTTTTACTATTGTATGTAAATTTCTTAGTTGATGCTTTAATACAATATAATCATACTAGCTTTTGACCGCGACTTCGTTCACGCGAATGTCGATTATCACGGATGCAGACGAAGTTGCGGATTAAAAAGTCGCCTATGTCCTTCCCCAGAAATCAAGCCATATTATACCAAATTTCATTAAAAATCGGTTCAGCCGTTTCATCGTGAAAACGTAACAGACATGTAGTAGTATGGAAGTATGGACTAGTATGTATTCATGAGTAAGTACTACCTACTTTCATCTACTAAAAGATCATGTAGTATTATAAACACTTCACCGGCAATGAGAATTGGCCCTACTAACCATGATCGCTAATTATCAGACAGTTTGCACGCTACTAATGCCCTTCTCTACTAATTTGTACCTACTAAATATCTTATAACTGCGAACTTTATTTGGATCAAGAACAGAAACAGAACTCCATAGAAACATAAATGGATTGCAAAATCGGGTCGTCCATTACAAACATTCGAAAATCTAAAATAAATAATGGTAGAGTACAGGTTTTTAATAAAAAGTATATGAAGTTACAATAGTTTATACTCACATCGCGGGCCGACAGCACGTGTACTCCGGCCTGCTATTTGATTGCTTTCCATCGCAATCAACCAACTCGATTTTGTACGCTTTGAAAAGTCCACAAACGAATTGTGTGTCTTTGCAAAATGGCCATCCAAAAGTCTCGAATATTCCGATCGATAGTGAAATTATGTCGACGTAACATTAAAATTCCTCATTTGGACATAGAATATAAATGAACTTTTACTGTTGCGTATTAGTGTAATGGATGGAATACATTTCTTTGGCAGGAATTGACAAAAAACAGTGCGTGTTGTAGAAGCTGGACGGATCGCGTCCCCCGCGCTGGTGCGCGGCTGAAAGTCGAAAGTGATTGCGTGCGCGCAGGCAGAGGAACGCACAACATAGTAAAAGTAAACTTCCTAATCGCGCGCATCGTATCACAATGAACAATTATTCGCATTACGACCACTCACGCGACCGGCTTCGAGATTTAGAACACTGTGTCAGTATTTCGGAAGGTCACTTTTTATACGTCAAGATTTTTGGCATTTTAATGATGAGTCGCGGTCGGTGTGAAATTTTCACTCTCGCTTGTCTTAGATCGTTATTGTCAATGAGTCATGTTGGCAACATTAGGGTGCCTGCAATTAGAATGCTTGACCGACATACAAGCAAATGAGACATGAAATGGTCAATTTTTGTGAAATCAGTGCAGTTTTGATTTTATGGCGAACTTTCTTTAATGACTGTTATTTCGAAAGAAAGACAAACTAAAACCATTAGATAATTATCTTTCCAGACGATAATTATCTAATGGTTAACAGAAAGATTTACATTGTAAAGGTACGGATAAGATAGAATCAAAGTCTTTAATATCAATCAGCGACGTATCTAAACTATTCGTCAACGTAGCGATGTAACTACTTATCAACTAGGTACTTATAGTAACACTTTCCTGACTTTGCAAGGATTACTTACTAAACTAACATTTCAAGTAAAAACCAGTAAAAGTGACTCAGCTTTCACTAGAGATGTCCCATACTTCACGCTAACATCTTCCTACCTGATTCTCACAGTAAACTGGTATAATATTTACCATATAAATTATGCGAAAATTTACTGCATATAAAACCGGAGGCTGTGTCATTTCATTAGGCATACATAATTAAGAAAAAAGTGATAGTAAATAAATGTATAATTTGAACCAGTTGAACGAGTATTTTTCATTTAGATTACTTTGTTTGTTAACCCAAATTATTCCCCAAAAATGTTCGCGCAATCTTGGGCTGCCGATATCGTCGTATTATGTCTAAATCTAACCCTACGACCTTCTCAACCTCATTTCTCGTACAAAAACAAAAGCCAGCCGAGTCTTATTCTAAATTGCCTTGTTTTTAACCAAAGAACTTATCCAATAGTTCTGTTACACGATAATTTTAGTTGTCCACTATGCGAGGGTCGCCTAGCATAAATCACTGTCGTCTCATCGATGGTACCTTGGGAGAACGGAGTTCATTGACCTTTGACCTAATACTGTGAACTTAAGTTAATTTAATGCAGCTTAACACTTTTTAGATTTGTGTTAAAATCAGTTTCCACGTAGAAAATTACGGAAGCTAATCATAGGCGAAGTAGATTTTAATGATGGTTTAATTAAATCAACCGATAATTATGTATAATTATGATGTATGGTAATGGTGTAAGTATTTAAATGTCACTTGTGTAATAGTGGCAGCAAACTCAAATCCTGTGTGATTTACATAATATTTTTAATGAAATACCTAATTATGTTAAAGATCCTGAAATCCGACTCAAATTCTGAAGCAGTAATTATTTGGTGTCTCTTCAAGCACGCGATTATTTAAAATGACGGACAATGCACCGTTAAAAAGTTGAATCAAACTTCTAGCTAGTATTTCTTGAACTTAATCTTTTTCTTTTTATTCGTTCATCTTCATCCTTAAACTTTCCCTGGTTATTGTTAAGGTTCAACTGCAAGAAAGTTACTGAACTTTCGAGTTTATCTTTCGCCGGTTGACCTCGGCTATCCTTAGGGAAACAAGATACTAGTAATTACATTATAATTTTATCAGCCTACGATGCTACGAGTTAATAAAGATACATTATTTAGCAGAAAATCAGTAGTTCAATGACTGTTTGGAAGGTTTTTGTCGCTGTAATCTATACTGATATTATAAAGCTGAAGAGTTGGTTTGTTTGTTTGGTTGAACGCGCTAATCTCAGGATCTACTGGTTCGTATTGAAAAAATATTTTTGTGTTGGATAGTCCATTTATCGAGGAAGGCTATTGGCCCATGCGAAGCCGGGTCGGGTCACTAGTTTATTATATTATGCTGGATACATATTGTTAAAATTCTCCGAAAATAGGTTTTTCTGATTTATGTATCTTTTCAAACCCCTGTGCATAAGAATAACACGAACAAAGCTAAATCCATAGTAAGATTATCGGAACCCTTGGTTGACTAGTAGAAAGTCCGCCTTTGTACCTTTGTGCATAAAGTATAAATAAATAAATAAACCCTTCTTGTGAGAATTCGACTCGCTTTTGGCCAGTTATTTCTTGTACTTTCATTCTTATTGCAATTTATAAAAATGTTTTTCATAAAAAGGAAAACCGCTATTAAAAACTAATAAGTGATAAATAATTTTAGTACAGAACACACATTAAGTACTTTAGTTTCGGAAGTCGGTGGCGGTGGCTTTGGCTTGTTGTTTTGAATTGCCAAGTTTTGAAGTCGGTTAAAAATTCTACAATTTATTGCCGATTTTATTTTACGTAAAAAAAAATAAAACCAAATGAGATATCCATCCTGTTTGACTTTCATTATATCAGATTTACCATGAAGTGAAATTTAGATCCTCGATTCTTCTACAAAGATTACGGACAAACAATGGAAACCAGTGTGGGGTCAAATGAAACACGTTAGGATCGTGACTAAGATGGTGGTTACAGCACTCGAAGTCTTAATGTTTCTGATACGCTCCACAATAGTGTTGCTCAAGTTTAAATTTATTGTAATAGACGATTGAGTGGTGACTACTTGGTATACTTAGGTCGGTTTGTGCAATTCAGGCCTATCATTTTAACTCTGTTATCGCGGGTCCTTTATGTATGCC
The DNA here is from genome assembly GCA_947361185.1 of Charanyca ferruginea. Taxonomy (NCBI): domain Eukaryota; kingdom Metazoa; phylum Arthropoda; class Insecta; order Lepidoptera; family Noctuidae; genus Charanyca; species Charanyca ferruginea. The sequence goes on along the minus strand of OX376077.1, from coordinate 11,868,427 downwards.
ATTTTGTAATTTAACCTCGTGTTAGCGATTAAGTCCAGGTTAAGTTTTTGGCGAAAGTGGGCCTTATTTTTGTAATAATATAGTGTTGTAAATGTATACGAAAATATTTGGTACGGTTTAATCATCTGATATCATGTCTTTATTAATTATGACTATATACTTTACTAACGTAGCTACAACGTACTTCACAAGAGATTAATAGTAATTAGGAATTCTTTGACGCGGGTACATATTATCTACACATGCGACGACGCGGGTAAGAAATCCTAATATCTACTTACACATTTAGACGTTTGCTTGGTTTTATTTGGAAACGACGTACTTAATTAAGTATCTACCTACTTTGTTTGATATATGGAAAAGAACCTACTGTTCTTTAACAGTAGGTTAAAGGTAGGGGGGGGGAGTAGGTAGGGTAGGGTGGGTTTTACTAAAAATAAGTTTTAATTCTCCCGTAATGAGGCCAAGCAGAACTCGTAAAGCATATAAATTTAAATTATTAAGCAGAGTCTACAAACAGAAAAAAAAACACTAGGTAGGTAGGTGTAACCGCCCAACGTTGGAATTGACTGAATCAGCGTTGTTGCTATTGTTTAACCTATTGTGTCTGCTAATTGCACAATTAAACAAATATTATGAGTTTTTTTTAGAATAGATACTTAAAGAGATTTTTTCAAACAATCACAACTAGTACCTGCCTAAGCATGATTGCAAAAAACAATTACTTCAAGTTCCCAGAAGAATCCACTAACTAAAACCTATATTAGATTAATATTAAGAACAAAAGTTGTGAAATTGGTCGTTTATTACTTCGCCCCGTTACTCCGCAGTTCCAATTATAGAGTATGAAGAGATTAAAGTTTATGTCTCAGTTAATAATATCTTATAGAGCCAGCTGTGTTAAATAATTCCGATGAGAGGTACATTACTGAGAACATTTCATTAGAAATTTGAGACCTTGAAAATTATCACTTTCGTACCCGTTTTAAGGTCAATCTATTGCTCTAAAAATGTGATACACTCTCAAAATTATAAATCGATTATCATGTATGTTCATGGACAGTAAAGAGGCCTGAAACCGTATAACATCAAAATAAAAAGAAAAATATGCATTTTGACCATGATGGTTTTGTGCATGAAACATTTAAATAAATAAAGCTCTCTTATACTCCATTTATAATAGCATTAGAAAAAAGAGGCTCATAGAAGCAGGAATGAATTTTATTTCAAAGATAAGTTAATTCAATTTTAATTAAACTTATTTTAACATAATTTTGATATGTAGATCTAAGATAGTACTAAATATGGACGTGTAATATTATAAACAAAATAAAAGTTTTATAAAGATTATGTAACATTTTAAATTTGGTAGAATTACAGTGTAAACGTACAACGTTCCGGGTATTTTTCATCCCTGCTTCTGTTAGGTTTTTAGCATTGACACTGTAATTTTAAATTGGAATTAAATATACAACTAAATGAAAGTCACATAATTTTAGAAGATAAATTATTAGAATAGTTAGCGTTAGCTATCGTAACTTTAGCATGTTTATTGTACTTTTATTGTATCTATCGTTTATTGTAAAGTGTGCATTAAAAAAAGCTTTTGCACAGAACACACATTGACTTTAGTTTCGAAATTCAGTGGCTTTGTTCTGTTTGTTGTTTTGTATTGTCACCGACTTCCGAAACTAAAGTCAATGTGTGTTCTGTGCTAAAGTTATTTTTCACTTTTTAGTTTTTGAAGGCGGTTGTTTTTTTTGTAAAAAGCTTTTCATTTTCCGCTTTTTAGTACCTCCTTCTCATCCAAATCTATTAAGAAGAGATTGAAAGTTAACTACTACAAAGATTGATGAAAGTAAAACGTCGTCTATGTAAAATTTTTGGGTATTTGTTGATTTTTTAAAAAGTGCTGAATCAATTTCGATAAATTTTTTATGGGACGACCCCTGAAGCATACCCTATCCATAAAAAAAAGAATTTTCAAAATCGGTTTACGTTTGCCCGAGAAATCGCGTAACAAATCGCGCACATATTTAATGCAAATTTAAGACAAATACGGTTTTCTCATAGATGCCATTGTCAGAACTGGACCAAATTAAAAATGGGACCACACGGGAAGTACTAGCTTTCAAATAAAAAAAGAATCATTAAAATCGGTTTACCCAGTCCAAAGAAATCAGGAAACAAACATAAAAAAAAAATACAGACGAATTGATAACCTCCTCTTTTTTTGAAGTCGGTTGAAAAGAACCTTTTTTTAACTTCTGTCTAATGCTATCGTAAATGGAGTATAGATATACATAGATAAAGGTACTTGTTGTATTATTTAATTTACTTAAAATATTATGAATAAACTTGGCGTGAAATTGGTAGAGATAAATAGATTTAATCGCGCTTTCGCATTTAGGGAAAAGGTTTTCCTGTAGTGATAATCTGTGATTGCGAAAGAAATGGTATTTAGTTTAGTTTCAAAGTATTTACTTTGGGTAATAAAAGTACCTTGGTACCAGTTTACCTATTTACAATTTATAGACCATTAGCGGAAAACAAAACTGAATAATAGCACAACTAGAAAGTTAAAAAAAAACCATAAACTCAATAACAATATGAGCTGCCAAGCCGTAGCCTGATACTTTGTAAATCCAACAACAACACAATCTGCGGTCAACGATTGCATAAGATGAACGAGGCCGCAAGAACAAGGAACGAGAGACCGAATGAATGAACATAAACATGAATGAACCACATAACTTCATGGCACGTACTCGCTTACCACAGCGTTTCCTTCCAGGAAATGTTGTAATAAATTATGAATTTCCTCCACTATTATAACTTATCTAAACCACAATTTAATAATGTAGATATGACTAGATTATTGCGTTGCGCTGCATTGTGTGACGTGGAGCGTAGGTCTCTTGCTCGCAAGCGCGACTGCTGAATGTGGGTTAAGATCCCAGGACAGGCAAAGTTATTGAGGTTTTCCATAACGAATTTCTCATTAACAACCCACAGTTAGGAATACTGCCATTCGTTCCATGACTTAAATAGTTGACGTCATTCAGCGTTGGGTTTTTTCATAAAAAAATTCTGAATAGCAAGCTCGAAGTCTAGATTTTTGTGTTCAATGGGTTCCCCCTACAATACATCGGACTTAACAGTATTTTAGTGTCGCTTATCATCAAGGAAAACAGGCATAATGTTACGAGTGTATGTTATTACCAGTTTAATTAATTCTTTCAACATGTTCCTATGTATTAACTTTTTGTAATAGCGCATCTCACAAGAAGTGATTACTTAAAATTATCGCAACATTATTACCCAGAAATTGCTCGTTTTAATTTTATTTCACTTATATGGCTTAGGTATCATTATTATCTACTTTGGACATGTGCTTTCCCAACGCTACAATTATTTTAGATGAAAGATGATATTTGCAACTTATAATAACTTCTATTGACAAATTGTATCTTAAGTAAGATGTTGTATTCAGTTGTATACGACTGCGCTGTCATAACTCTGACTGCTTTTTTACGTTTTCTCACAAAAACAATTTCTTTATGAATTAGTAAAATTGTAAGTACCCTACGACCCCTGTACTGTTGCGTTGATCCCTAAGAACAATATTTTGTAATATTTTTTTAATTACTTAGATCCATTCATAAAATAGTGGCACTTGGTAATTTTAGTTTGCAATCCATGAGCTACCTTACCCAGCAAGTTGTCAAGAAATCAAACACGATCATGCAAAAACGAATCTAAATTGCCCAGTAACACACTTCAAAATAAGACAAACGACGACGTGCGTCTCAATTGAAATGAAACCGAAATTCTCGAGTAAAAAGATAACACTAAATCAATGTCAAATTACGACGGGAAGTGCTCGTAAACGTTGTAAATGGACCAAGATCTTAGTACACGCAACATTCTTTCATAAGTAATTAATGATCTTTAATTATCGTAAGCGGCTCATCAGATCATGATCTGTATGGACGTAATGGTTTCGGCGAACGAATATTATCGCGGGAAACAACGATTACTGACAGTTGATTGCAAATATACTTTCATCGCGATTTTGAGGATATTTGTGTTCGTAGACTTTACACATTTAGCGCTGAAAGTATGTTCAGCGCTTGTTTCTACTTAAACATGTATTTTATTTTAATTTATATGACTACGTTGTCAAATTGATTTACTGTAAATTAACTAACATAAAATAATAAGGTAGTAATAAAATATATTAAACGTAATTCTGTCTCTGTCAACTTCAAACAATTAGACCGAGAGGCTGTGATGTTAAACACTAAAAGTATTTAGAGATCTGTGGTGCAATAGTGGGTTCCAGCCTACATCATTTTTTTCCCTTTTTTAAGTCGATGAAAGCTCATGAAAGGAGAACTACCAATTTGCCATAAACGCAAATTGATGGATATGTGCTGCATTCTCCCTATTCTTATATCATCCTGGGAGTCAGATTAAAGGACCGCGTTAGGAATACGGTGCTGCGTTCCAAGACAAAAATCGTCGTCGTCACTCAAAAAGCTGTGGGAATGGGCCGGTCACATCTGCCGCGTGTCGATCGAATCATGAGCTAAAATAACCACAGGTCTATGAAGGGCTTTGACATCCATTTGGACAATACAGGCTAAAAATAAATAATTAATATTAAGTCTGTTTATTTAATGCAATCAGCTTAGGGAACGGAGAAACCTAACATGGCCTCGAGTATTCTTATGAAACGTGCCAGTGGTCGGAACATAAAAATCTATAAACCATGTAGGTAAACCTATACTACATTAATTCAACGGCGAAACTCTGCTTTTACTGGTAAAATAATAATTACAAACAGTTGTGTACCCAGTCTGTAAGTTGTGCTTTTACAAGTACCTACTTAGCTGAAACTTGCCGAATCATAGAACTTATTGAAAGTGATCGTTCATTTTATAACTGACCTAGACAGCTAGAACTTAAATGGAAGATTTACAACAATCATTATTTCAGTATTATGTACCTATATTTATAAAAAAAAACTATGACATGTCGTAAAGACAACGTTTAGCCCCTATAAAATATATTAGTACTTATATATTTTATGTCAGACGCTTTGCAGACCATAAATTGCAAAGTGCTATCTTCGAGAAAAGTCACGAGTACTTACGAAGTTTTCCGAAGTTACACGACTTAAGATTTGGTGAATTATTTAGCGTGAAACTATTTTGGCCACCCACGCGGTATGCGCGTACAATAGGGTTGGCAAACGGGCCAAATGTGACCCAGTTTGCGGGATCGGGTTAAGCTGTGATTTTCGGTTAAGCCGTGATGATATTTGGGTTAAAGCCTCAATTCTGTCTGGCTTCAGAAGCGAAATTTATAGCTTGTCTTAACATTAATGAGTTAAATAAGCTGAATTTCCTGATATACCTAACAAACCAAACCAGAATATTTTTTTCCATCCATGACAAAAACTGCAAATAAAATAATATTGAATGTAGTCGATTGCCCTTAAATATTTGTAGTTTTTCTTAGTGTCAACCCTACATAGAGCTAGACGGTCATCAAAATTCATAAAGAACGGTGAGTTTGCAACAGGCGCGGATTACTGATTCGACTAATGGTTTTGAGAAGTAAAAGTGTTCTTAGGTTTCTGTCAATTTGTCGTAAGTATACTTAGACTTAAACCCACTTACGCCCAAAACTTAATTCAGACATTCTTGCTAACATGAGGTTGGATTATATAATGTTAAAAAATATTATTGTTACAAACTCACACTACTACACATACCCCTGCATACAGACACACCCCCACACCTTCCGCACTTTACTACACAGATACATACACAATAACCACAAACACTTAACGAATAAGTACATAATTTATATTGATGTTACTCATTCATATTTTAATTTTTTTTCTATTAACTTTTAATAAGTAAAAATATTAGTTGTAACCTGGAACTATTTCTACATTTGTGTCTGGAGGTGGGCGTTGATAGTTGTGCCACAGTTTCTAACTACTGCAGCTATCATCGTTTCATATTACAATTGTTATGTATATTTTTAAGTTCCAAATAAAGAGTTATTATTATTATTATTATAATATTATTTGTACCTCGCGTAAGCAAGTGGTTCTTGGTTAAGTTATTGGCGCAAGTGGACCTCAAAAGATATTTACAAGAAAATCTGTTCTTACAAGCAAAAATGAGATTGTTTGTTTGTTACGCTTCACGGCTAAACTGCTGAACCGATTTTGATGAAATTTTGTAGAGACTATGCTTGCAACCCCAAGAAAGGTCATAGGTTACTTTTTAATCCGTGACTTCGTCCACATTCGCGATAACCGACATTCACGCGGACGAAGTCGAGGGCAAAAGCTAGTTTCCAATAAAATTCCAACGTTTTATTCGTAATAGTTTTATGAAAGGCCTTTAGTATTTTTATTATAGTGCCTTTCAAATATTAAACAAAATTACATTCAAATTGGATAAAGTAGGCCACTCAAATCCTTTTCCACTTGATATTAAAATTAGGCAAATTACTTTGTTCATATTATAATATTTTTATCATTTAAATGAGTTAAATGCAAGGTCACATCATAATTATATTCAAGTTGTAAAATAAATGCAGTTAAAAAGGAATCTTGCAATAATTTAACATCTATTTCAGTACATTATCATAAATTAGCAAAAAAGTAAATCAACTTCTAAAGAAAAATATTAAAGCGGCTAAGTGCAAGTCTAAAGCTAAGCTAAGTTAAAAAATATTACTTATAGTAAACTTTTATTTTATTATTTGCCATGAAAAAGGTGTAGACAACACGTATTCTATGAACATTTCAATAGGCTACTTATTACACGATTAAAAAAGATGGCTTGTGACATATCTATTGATAGACAAAATAGATAAAAAAATAATACACGTTGACTCATAACTTGTATTTTCTTTTACGATTTGTTGAGTTAGGTACTAATCAAATTGTAAGTAAGTTATTTGATGGGAGACTGACTGTAACCACTAACGTAAATATTACTCAAAGTATACTGTCTACAAATAAGTCATCGAATTTAATTACTAATTGGCCAAAATATGACCAAAGAGGTCGCTTTTTACGGCAATGGCAGTCACTGACCTACATTTCCAGCATTTGTGTCTTTCAAAAACGAAAAGAATGAATGTTGGCGTACTAAAACCATATCTATAGCACACCCGCAATACTCCATAGAAACGAAACGATATAATTGCCTACACTACTACTGAAATAACAGACTGTACAGATACGTGCGTGTGTGTGCGTGTATACGCGCCGCTCGAACAAAAACGCGTGAGGAACGGTTTCAGAGGGAGGCGGTGCGTGTCGCTACTGTACGGTAGTACTAATATTTATACTGTGTCTTAAGTAGGTACCTACTAATGTTGAACGATCAATAGTTTTTGGATCAGGTTCCTACAACGAGTTATTAGGAAAAAGTATTTAAATACATTTATATTAATATATTTATATGGGTAAAGGTATGATATACTAGCAATGATATTTATTAGAATATCATTGTATACTAGATATAGAATTCTAATCTATGTGTAGTTTAGCTATTTGTGTAAGTTTATATCTTGTTGCCTTTTTATTAGCTTATTCTTTTCACCGCCCTTAGTGGACTGGTAGAGAATGCCTAAGGCATTAAGTACTTCTTTGTAGCTTTCTGAATTTTAACGTAGTATAAATCAAAGCTTCCGCTGTCTGTAGGTACACTTAAACTACGCATCGGATTTTAATGCGGTTTTCATCAATAGAGTGATTCACGAGGAAAGTTTATACGTATAGTTTGATCTACATTTCACCCAGGCGAAGCCGGGGCGGGTAGCTATTAAATAAATAAAGGGCAACGACCGCTATTGCCATGCTAAAACGAGACAACCATAAACTACGTTTTGTACCAAGCGCCCTGTCGGTACAGCGGTTGAACCTCCTACGGCCGGACAACAGATATGGTTCGCTCCATACAAATTCTGTTCGTCTAGACTGTCTGCCGACAATTTAGACCCGACCGTATCAAATTCGATCGTCGTTACAGTACATATTTAGATATACATATTTGCCTATTTGTAGCAAATTCTTGAATAGCTTGTTGCGTCAGACTATCAACAATGGCGCCGAAACCCTTGTTCACGAACTAAGTAAACTAAAATTAGAGAATTCACATCTCTTACTGACAGACAGCTGAAGAAAAGGACAGTGACAGATAACAACTAAGTTAGGGTGTTACCAGACCAATCGATCGACCGTCGATCGACGGTATGGTAGACTGGATGAGTCGACGTCGATCGATAGTTTCTACCAGACCAATCGGTCGCTCGTCGATCGACGGCCTGAATCGAGCTGTTTGATTATTATTATCTCAACGTCGACCGATGCAATCGACTGACAATCGATCGATTAGTTAGTCGACCGGTATCCGTCGATCTGTCAAAGCTACCACACCAATCGATCAACGTCGATAGATGTCGACCGATGGCATCAATCGATGATCGATCAATTGCTGTAGTAACACCCTTAGAGATGTCAAATTAATTTTGCCTTTGTTTTTAATCAAGACCATACCATGTCAGAAGACCGCCATGAAGCTTTAAATCAACTAAAATTGGCAGCTCTTATTTCGATTCAAAATCTATTACTTTCTAAGTTCATCTTGTATTTCACTGAAAACGGTGAAGAAAAACATCGTGAGTAAACCAGGACTCGTAATTAATATAAGTCTGAAATCGCCATTCCGCTTTGAGCGCACGTGGTGATCAATGCTCGCGCTTTCTCTGTATGACAAGAGGCCTTTGCCCTGTAGTGGGGCAGTAATAGGCTAGTATTCATCATATCATCATCATCAGCCGGAACACGTCCACTGCTGAATAAAGGCCTCCCCATAAAACGGGGGGCCATAATCCCCACACTTGGCAGACGGCTTGAGAATCGCAGTGACGTTGTTGAGTAAAGACGCTGCTGCCCGACTTCCGTGGGCTGGTATTTTTATTATTTAATTCACGTCCGTTCCTTCCTTATTTTATATTAGACAGAAATAAATATCCCAAATTAAATTTAGCTCGTTCACATCTGTATCCGCACCAATATCTTTGAAAAAGGATTAGACGCCATTTAGATGCAGGAAGGCCTTTACCCAGCGCTTGACGATGCGTGTCAAAATGATTTACAGTAACCGACGACACAATTTTATAAACCACAACACAACACGATGTTACATAAACACACTTTCCAACGAAATTTCGCGTGACAGCTAATAAACAACTTAAGTACCTACGTAACTAGGGCTTAAAAAGGGAAAACAAAAAGTCCGTTATTAGTGTAAATATAGATACCTACTATTATTTGTGACCTCACGTATAATGAAAGGTTTCAGTGAAAGTGTCAACGGACTTTAGAAACTGTATCATAGCAATGTTTATGTAATAAAGTGTTAGTTATTTTACTAACTAATATATCAGCATTGTATTTACTTATTGAGATTTTTTAATGACTAGGTAGGTATTTAGTTACTAGGTAGGTAATATAGTGAAGATAACAATGACAAACCAGTTATAAGAGTAAACGGATATCAATGTTTCTAAATATAGGATATTAATCTTATAAATAATCTTGTATCTTTGATACTATTTTCTGGTCCAAATTAAACCTAAAACTATTTTAATATCCTTTGATCACAAAACTGGGCATCGCTCCAAACAATTTGTTATTTAAATAATTATTCCAAAACTGGTCGGACAAAAGCGCTTTTCAAATATGGACAGCGCTTTGTCGCAGTGTTGAAAATAAACTTAAACTATTAACTACTGTGTTTATATTCTTTTGATAAACCTGAGGATTCGTTGGAAGGTTTAGGCTCCGCTTGCCCCTTGGATCTTCGATTAAAATGTTCCAATCATCTTGTTTTTTTATTATTTTGGTGTAATGATTCGCCTCTTGCAGCATTTCCTTGTACATTTTACCAAAAAAGGTAGGTATAGTTAGACAGAAAAATGCATACATTATGAACAACGCCATGTTTAGTTTAAATCTATGTTTACAAAAACTTTGTGCATAGGTACGCACACGACTTCTTTATAGATTATGGATAATCTTTGTTTTTTTGACTATTTATTTCCACAATTTTTAAAATATTTTAATTTTGTTGACAAAAAAATCTTGGTAAGCTACCAGGAAAACAGAAATGAACTGGAACCAGGTGCTTAAGTAATACCACGAATCGCCCCCCGATTGTAAGTAAACTATACCTTTTTTGGTAAGATTTCCAAGGAAATGCCGCAAGGGGCGAATCACTACACCAAAAAACTAAAACCCGACCACAACAAAAAGTGATCTAAAAAGTACAAAACAAGAAAATATTTCACACAGAAATCAAGACATAGGTACAAAATGGTCAAGGTAAGCCGTGGTTGCATGCCTGTATCCCATATGAGTGCGATGAACATGAATATAATGGCATGCAACCACGGCTTACCTTGACCATTTTGTACCTATGTCTTGATTTCTGTGTGAAATATTTTCTTGTTTTGTACTTTTTAGATCACTTTTTGTTGTGGTCGGGTTTTAGTTTTTAAACTTTATATTTTTATTTAAACCATTTTGGAGTCACAGCTAAGTATTATATATTTAATAGGTACTAGTGAACCCCTTTCCAATGATACTAAACACGGTATGCGTATCTTACTTTATTTGGTAATCTTTCCTTTTTTTACAATAATTTGTGACAAATTACCACTAAATATTATATAAATTTGAAATGTACTAGTGAACCCCTTTCCAATGATACCAAACACGGTATGCTTGTCTTCATTATTTTTTTTAATATTGGTTTTTTTGTCCGCCAGAGGGCGCCACATTGGATTCGGTGATACGTCATATAGACTATAACCAGCGGACGATCAAGACGCTTCTAACGATACCTCATTTGTTCAGTTCTGATAAGTAGTTTAGGAGCTATGAGCGTACAGATGAACATACATACATACATACATACATACATACATACATACATACATACATAGCCTGTCAAACTCATAACCCTCCTTTGGCTTTGCCGTAGTCGGGTAAAAATAATAAACAAGGGGTGAGTGGAACATTTTAATCGAAAGAGGCAAGATTCAAGGGGCGAGCGGAGGATAAACCCGTTGGAATACTCTAGTGTCCTATTTCTATTTCCTTTATTGTAGAAAATATTGTTCGTAAACCCACCTTATAGATACATACCTACTTCTTTAATAATACCAGCCTATTATTGTCCCCCTGTAGGACTTCCTTCCCCTTGTAAAAAAAAAACTACACATACATAATTATATTCTGGAATATATACACCGAAAAACATATATACATACCCATACTATGTATATATAACTCTAAAAACAAGAAACTTTACCCGTTTAGAATATTAAGTGTAGATTGGTTCAAAGTAGGTAATTTGAACTGATTTGATTGTCATAAGGAACTGTGATAGGAATATCTTCACGTTCTAATAATAATACACTGCTATCATTTTTTCTTTAGATATCTACCTCATATTAGGTACGAAAACATTACAAGTAAATAATGTATAATATATTAACAGTAAAAACGATTTATTGGTTTGATCATTAATTTCTAATTCATATTACTTGATTGACTGCCTAGTTTTGAAAGTAATTTTTATTCCAAATAGTTTTTAAGGTCATTGACACAGGATCTTGAAATTCTAAAAGTTTGAAGTAATTTTTATGCATAAGATTGTCACTTATTACTGTCACTCAGTATTATTTTGCTGTGAGAAAATTATCCATCTCTAAAAAAAATATTACGTCGTGAAAAATGATCTTTCGTTTCAGAGGTCTGAATTATAGTAGGTTAAATAGATACCAAATAAAGGTACATAATTTTAAGTGTTTAATGCAAATTACAGAAAGGCCGTTCAGCAGTAATCGCCGTGCCAAAATACAGTCCACCAAAAGTAACCACAACACTAAATATTCACGACACAAACCAAACATTCGCGCTCCATTTCTCTTTTTAAGAGGATTTTACCGATGCATGGGGACATTACACAATGTAATGTACCACATCAAAAAATAAAAGCAATACGATAATGTTACTTACTTAGTAAGGGTTCCGAAGTTTACAACTATACCTACTTACTTCTTTTCTTTTTTCAGTAGAAAGCGTATGTTAAGTTTGTTTTTTACAAGGGAAATACAGTTAGAACTAATGAAAAAAGAAATCTGTCCCTCGCATTTCGTGTGCAAAGGGGAAACAAATGAAACTTGCTTATTTTAAGTCTCAGTTCCTTCACAAATCACTACACACGGTCTCCGTCAAGTGTCAAAATTAGTTAATTTTGACACATCCTTGAACATACAAGGGAGTGTTTCAACTTCAAGGGACCCGTGGACAAAGTCAAAGTCAAATCATTTATTTCAAATAGACCATTAAAAGGCACTTTTGAACGTCATATTAGGAAAATTGATAGAGAGACTTTCAAATTTTTCTGTTTGCCGTCGATTCATGGAGCGAGCCTCCAAAAGAGTGACAAAAATGTTTTAAAATACCATACCATACACTTACACAAATACGTTATAAGATCAAAAATAGCTTGTAGAAGGAAAATATTCGTCCTATATTAGTTGCGAATACCAGTGCTAATTCTACTAAGTTAGTCAACATCGTTGTCGGGTTACTCTCAAGAATTTAACATTTAAATTAACACGTTTCTAGAGAATCTAGCTTTCAAGGTTTATAGTTTAATTCTATTAATCTGTTGTAGCACTTCTCTAATTACTTTCATAGTTTTAAGAAACTAGCTTTTGCCTCGCGACTTGGTCTGCGTGAATTATTTTATGAATCCCGAAGCTTTTTGAAAATAAAATCCTATGGCCTTTATTCATCAGGAAAAGGTAGCTATTATCGAAAGAATTTTCAAAACCGGACTAGTAGTTCCCGTCTTCCGGTGCGTGTTCACCGGAACAAACAAACAAACCAACTCTTCAGTTTAATATTAAGTAGCACTTTCCCCGCGATTTCGTTCCAGTGATTTTTCTTACGGATCCCTAATTAATGATAACGTAGCTTCCAATTGGCGAAAGAATTTTCTGAATCGGACTAGTAGTTCAGGAAATTAAGGTGTTCAAACAAACATACAAACCAACTCATCTATCTAATACCTTTTAAATTCTATATATAATCTGAATCTCGGAACAGAGGCGGGTGCCTTAACCATTAGGCCATCACGACACAAAAATAATAGTAGATTATGCATCAAGGGGATAAAGTAGTGTTAAGACACTACTTTATCCCCTTGATGATCCCTACGGGATTCAATACGGCACCCGCTACATAAGTGTAGCGGGCGCCGTATTGAATCCCGAGCAAAACGAAGGATTCTAGCGTTAATTCTAGGAGTTTAGAGTTAACTCCCGAGCAAAGCGAGGGAGTTAAGACAAGAATACTGAGTGCAGCGTAGGATTCAAGGTCGCCCAAGACGAAGGCACCTTTATCCCCGAGGAGCATACTCTACTTTTCACACCATCTACGAGACAATAAAAACAATAGTACTATAGAATTAAGAGTAGATTGTTGGTAATACTAATGGCTTAAATTCGGAATTAATGTACTCCGGAGTCAGGATTCGCTTTTGAATTTGTATTTGCTTTTTTGGCTTCACTCAGTGTTCCGAGCGGTCTATCTGCCTTTTGTTTAATAATATGAGATTCGCCCGTGGCCAGTTCGATTTTCGAACTATTTATTTTTTAGTGCAGATCTCTCAGATTATGATACAAAATGCAGAGAGTGAAGCCAAAAAAGCAAATACAAATTCAAAAGCGAATACCTACAATCTCGTGATTGTATTCGCTTTTGCATGTATGTTTGTATTTTCATTTGTTTTTTTTTAACGATGCGAAGTTTCATGCTATACCTACTGACTCGTGTCAGTACAGCACGAAGCGCGTTGTAGGTATTCGCTTTTGAATTTGTATTTCCTTTTTTGACTTCACTCTCAGTGTTCCGCGCGGTCTATCTGCCTTTTGTTTCATAATCTGAGGCTGATCTTAATTGTGAATGTTCGTATGCGATTTTTACTTTATGTTCCAAATTCAAATCACATTATTTTACCAGCGGGTCATAATGAAATTCAGTACAATATTATTTCCCTGCTAGACCTCAGGCCTTAAATGACTTACTTTAGGTTAGGTTTGTATGACATATAATTTGACATTGTCGAGCAGGTGGTGTGAAAACATACTTACTATCAAAATAACATTCCCAAGTAGGTCACAAGGTTAATTCACTAAAAAAATCGCAAAGGGAGACTCCCAAGAAGGGAGTGTCTTAATTGATTGGCTCTCATTGACGCTCCAACAATGGATACCCTTGATTAATTCTCCTATAAATTGAATCCGGTTCCGTCTGTTTGTTTCCAAGAATTTATAGGGGTCTTACAAAAGATGGCGCAGGTGCGTGCTTCGCCTTAAATTAGAATTAGGTATCTATGCTAAGACAAATAATTGGCCGTCCATGTAAACATATCATTCAAGCCTTAAAGTTGAGCAACATTGCTGGAAACATGTTGCTGGAAACATATTGCTGGAAACATGTTGATGGAAACATGCCGTTGGAAACATGTAACTGGAAACATGTAGCTGGACACATATTGCTGGAAACATGCCGTTGGAAATATGTTACTGGAAACATGTAGCTGGAAACATGTTGCCGAAAACATGTTGTTGGAGATACGAGATGTTGTAGTGCTGATAATAGCTAAAGTTGATGTTTATGGCAGCAAATATGAGTGGGCAACAATATCAATACCTAATACAAATAAATCGACTATTTTCAATCGACTTCAAAAAAAGGAGGGGTTCTCAACGCGACATGTATATTTTTTAGCACACTTAAAAAGTTTTTACATAATATAATCTTTTGTTCGTAGGAAATCAAAAAGTAGTTGTTACTTAAAATACAAATCTTCTCTCAAATCCTTCTTGAACAAATATCCTAAAACAGAGGTAAAACCTGCCTAAAAAAATACCAAAAACAATATTTAACAACTGTATCTCAAGTATTGTTTACTCCTAAGAGTTCATTAATATTATGCAGGGGGCAACAACCTATGGTTGACCGAATTCAAATATTTGAACTAGAATGACTTTGCGTTGTTATTCAAAGCAAAGTCATCCTGGTTCATATGCTTTCAGAAAAGAATAACTGACATGAAAATAATGACTTTATTTATAGACACTCATTAAAAAACCAATTAGTACGAAATCATCAAAAGAATATATTTCTACGCGAGTATGGAAATTATTTACAGTGATCATTAAAAGTGGAATAACCTTTTACAAAATAGCATATTAAAGAAATAATTTAAGTAGTTGTGGTACTTATGTTAATTGAAACATGTTTCAGCTCGTCATAGCGCCTACAAAAGTCACATTGTTTTTTTTTTATCAATTGATAGGCATACGTTTGACCACTATCTTACCTAATGGGAAGCGATGATGCGGTCTAAGATGGAGCACGATTGCCTAGAAGTAACCTATTCACTCTTGACTTAAATACTCCCAGGTTGTAGCTATGAGAAAACGCAGACAAAATACTCATAAACGGTTGTTATTTTTACCACCTCTTAATACTAACGTACGAGCTTGCTTAAAATATAAAAAAATATTGATGGTTATTAATTTTTATCACAATTTAAAACTAAACAGTCTTGTATGGAGATTTTTTCCAAAAAATGAAACCTGACCGAAATTGCTTCTAGGTATTTCAGAAAAAAACCTTGATTCAATTAACTGATTAGCTTCATAATGCGGCATTTCGAACATAATTTTATTGTACTGTTACATGCTAGGGCAATTTTTATTACTTACATAAGGACAGTAACTCCGTGACGCAATGTAATTGTATGTAATTAAAGACTATGTAATAACGTGAACATTTCGTACTTTATGTAGTGGAAAATCATGGTAAATATGAGTTAGGTTATTTTTCGTAATAGTTTGTTACGTCCGACTTCCATATTTCCGACTTCCTTCATTAAATAATGAGAAAATTTGAGAAAATTTAAAAAAAGCGCTGGTTTTAGTTACTTTCTTTTTCGGTCTCACTCTTAAGCAGCAAAGGAGCCAAGGCCTCCCTCCATGCCTTCCATATTTCATTTGTTTATTAGTTATAAAAGCTTAAACGCAAATGGGTTCGATTCCCAGTTTGGATAATGGAAAAGTAATGTACCTACTATCGCTCGAAATGAGTCGTATTCATGAACATAAAGAGAACACAGGGCAAAGACCTCAATTTTTTATCCTGTTTAACCTAACCTATGTTTGGAATAAAGTTGGAATATAATTCGAACTCATTTCATTATTTTTAAGGTTCTGTACTTAAAATAGAAAAAATCGAAACCCCTTTTAAGATCAATTTTGGTCCGTCTGTCACAAATGTGTTTTCTTTTTAAACACAAAACAACTGAACTCACTTTTGTATGCCTTTTATTTCAAACTGGGTCACCCTAAAATTCAATTAGTTTCACTAGCCAGAAGGAAAGCACTCACCAAATGAAAAGTAATTAATACCAATTAAAACTAAATGTTTACTTAAAACCATTCAACTTGGTTATACGAAGACCTCTCATTATTTTCCTAGGAACATTAAAACCCCGGAATAAAATAACTAAAATTCCTTGTCGGTCACCCATCCAATTAGTAGGCACAACATTGCTTAACCTCAGACAAACGTGCGGATATACTTTGACCTGCTCTTTGTTTTAACAATAATGTGAATATACCACGAGGTCAGGGTATGTACTCGATTGTATATACTATCTCACATTCATTAACAAGTACCAAGGTCGGCGAATGCTCTATATACTTAGGTAGGTACTTAGTTTCTCTTAAACTTAGAACAACATCACGCTTTGTTCCTCAAAGGGTTAAGCAGAGGTGTATAGAACAAACGATTCTCCTTTTTAACCACCTTAGAGCATTTATGTTTCTCTGTATGTATTTTTTATGTAGGTTTTCACCGATATTTTCGTCAATTGTGGTCCGATTTTGAAAATATTTTTTTTTTGTTTTTACGATCCATTTTTCTTCTCCTATATTCAAGTCCCATATTACTATAGTCCTACGTATATAAGAGGCGAGCCTAATACCTGGCACAAATTCTGCCTCAGGACTGATGATAATTTCCAGATGGAAAAACTCAACAACAATTTGCCCAACCCGGGATTCGAACCTCCCATGGTCGGCAGTTGCGACGACCATTCACCAACGAGTCTACTTAAGTAAACCTATATCTATACTAATATAATAAAGCTGAAGAGTTCGTTTGTTTGCTTTTTTTCTGATTAACCGTGCTTATCTTAAAAACTACTAGCCCAATTCTGAAAATTGTTTCAATAAAAGAAAGCCATGCTATCTCCGTGTGGTGTCGGACGTAAAGAATAGCACCATCCCATATCTTTCCGTGGGTGTCGTAAGAGGCGACTAAGGGACTTACCAGAGAATGGGCAGCAGCGTTCTCTGTGCCTTTGTAACAACCATACTGCGATCGCCAATTCGCCTGCCAAGCGTGGCGATTATGGCAAAACCCCCCCTTGGGGAGGCCTATGTCCAGCAGTGGACGTCTTTCGACTGAAATGATGATGATGATGATGCTATCCCTGAGTACTATAGACATTAATTGCTGTAAAAAAATAGAGATCCGTGAGAAAAATCACGCGGACGAAGTCGCGGGCAAATGCTAGTAAATTAATATCGAGACAAGGTCTCGAGTACCACGTTTGGCATTTCAAAATCATTGTTATATCTATGATTGATTCAACGTCTGATCGACAAAGTAATCGACTTTTTTAACAATGATCTGTTACTAATCTTTGTTGTTATTATTATCAATTTTGGATTGATTAAACGTCGGATTCTAGTTTGACCTTTGATTTAAGATAATAAAGGACTTGTAAAACAATTTAGACACAGTTTTCTTGCATGCGGATATTACACGGATATTTATTATAAATTTAACGTAATAATTCTGTCTGTTTATACATAGTAATGTTATTCTCACGAAACAATCCGTGACCGCGTATCCGGAATGTCGCGAAATATACGCGGAGATTTAATAAATACTTAAATGTTTTATGGTATTTTTTGTTGCTTAGTTAGTTTAGGAAATAACAGCAGGAATTCATTTTGAAGTTTTGCAACTTCTCACGCGCTGCGCACTCGTACACACTCACCCACATTGTACACTTAGCAATGCTAGATGGTGCAGTGCAGTAATATTCTGTATTTTTGTATCTGCTGCATGTATTTTATATTATTATAACTTTTAAATCGTAAATCCGTAATTAGCGAGAAGGCTACTTAGTTTATATATCAAAATGTCAAAGAGTTGTGGATTTTGTGAATAATAAATAAGTTTGGTTCCATAACAAACTTATTTATTATTCACAAAATCCACAACTCTCAACCGTCAGTATAATATAGTTACGTAGGTACGTACTCTAAAAAAATATACCTGACTTATCGATTCACAACGTTATGGATTCAGTTAACAAGAAAATGTTGTCCATCTCTGAAGTTCTTTTTTCAAAACGTTCTGTTTTAAAACTCAAAAAGAATGAAATATTATCTAACTGTTCAAAAAAACTACCTACCACCCAGCCAGTATTATTACTTAATTTATTCTGTTCATCTTTCTAATACATTCACTAAATTCTTCCGTAGACAATATAATAGAATCTGTTACACTGTAATTAAAATTAAGTGTGAATTAACAAGATACACGGGTACAAGTAATTTATGTTTATTTTATTTCATATTATAAAATGCATTATTTACATTAAAAAAAAAGGTAACATTCATTTTATAGACTTATATAAGTTATGTAAGCAAAACATTATGCATGTTAGATATTGTTTGCATACATTTATTCATCATCATCTTAGTTTTTATTCAAATTATTGTTATCTACGTAAGTCTGTGCTCATTTGGTAAGTATTTTATTGGAACAAAATAAATTAAACAACACGTAAAAAGAACTCATGAATGTTTTTCAATCACAATGTGCAAATAAACAGTAGATAGGAATCTTCATACGTATTGTGCGCGCAAAGAAACGCGCTAACTTTACTCTAGTAGACTATTTATCACATAATTCCCTGTCATAAACATAGAGTAATGATTTACGGTATCTAAAATTTTAACATTGTAGAATAAACTAGGGTTCTCGTCAATTCGTCAAATAACCATTTTTAGGTAAGCCCGTTACAGTATTCCCAATCACTGCAACTCCTGAAAGCCTAAATCAACAGTAGAGAGAATATTATAAAGCTAAAGAGTTTGTTTGTTTGATCGCACTAACTCCGGAACTATTGGTCCGATTGTGAAAGTTCGCTAATAAGAAGCTACGTTATCCCTCAGTGCTATAAAAAAAAAGACAAATCAAGACGACAAAGTCGTGAGTAAATCAAGCTTATATTTAGGATAGATGAGAAAAACTTTTGTGTTTTACTGTCCATTGAGGGTTGAACGTGGATTAAAGACATTCAAAAATAAAAGTCCAGTAAACAGCATTTAGGGGTTAAACATGGACGAGGGTAAATATTATGGGCGTTGAACATGGACTAAATCATATTTTTCATGTATAATTACCTACTTGATTGAAACTAAAACGCAATAATTAAAATTAGGTACAGAAAAAGTAGATACCTACATATCTACAACGTGGGGTTATGAAAAACATTTTCAACAATAAAACGGAGATATAAATAGTACTAGGACACTAGAGTCACTGGAGTGTTTTAACGAATGTCTCAGGTTTATCAAAAGAATATAAATACAGTTATAGTTTAAGTTTATTTTCAACGCTGCGACAAAGCGCTGTCCGTATTTGAAAAGCGCTTTTGTCCGACTGGTTATGGAATAATTCTTTAAATAGCGAATTGTTTGGAGCGAAACCCCATTTTGTGATGAAAGGGTAAAACGGATAATAAAAGATTTTGACGTTTAATTTAAACCAGAAATTTGTAACAAAGCTACAAGATTATTAATAAGTTTTGTTTAAATTTAATTTTGAATAAAGGTATAATAATTATAAACATATTAGCTCTGGAATACAAAAAATAAAAGATTCAAGACGATAAATAGGAATATCAATATCCGTTTACTCTCAAAGGTTGTTTGCCATTGTTGACCAACGAAGTAAGTATTATACTTATTTCGTGTATCCAATCCACCATATTTTATGAAATTATTTACAGAAGAGAAACAGAAAACACTTAAAAGCCATTGGTCCCGGCTGTCATTCGTAGATCTTTGACAGTCGTAACGCGTAGTCAGAAGCCAGAAAGTCGGAAAATCACCCTTACCTAGAGACACACACTATAAAGTCAAAAGTCAAAAGTCAAATCATTTATTTCAATTAGACCCTTAAAAAGGCACTTTTGAAAGTCATAGTAAAAAAATATAAAGTTGATTCTAGTTGCCCATTCCAAAAGGTAGTTTCGTATGGAGAACAATGGGCAAGAAACTCCATAACTACTTAACTAACTGGAATCAAGATTTGAAATATCGTATATCCATATTCGGTACCGAGTTACCTAATCTAGCACGGCACTATTTAATTAAACAACCCACAGGGGCCACAGGATATATTCAATAAACCTTTTCAATCTTGATAACCAGTTGAATCTTAAAGTACTAATTAATTGAAAGTCAAACGATACTTGCACGTATCTATACGTACCTAAGTTTCCTAGCAATTATGAAATGTTCTTACAAGTTGTAGTTTTCCATGGCGACGGTTATATCCTGATATTTAATAGCTATAGGATATTACGTAGGTAGATCCAGGCTCTTGGGTAGTCTAGACAGCTGTTGTGGGCGTATTGATTTAAGGCGATGTGTTTTAGTACTGGTGTATACAAAATACTATCGAGATAAATATAATAAACGAAGCTAGCGACTCGCCCCGGCTTCGCACGGGTGCATACTATACCTACGTATAAACCTTCCTCTTGAATCACTCTATCTATTGATGAATAACGATAACTGCATTCAAATACGTTGTGTGGTTTAAAAGATCTAAGCGTGAAAATGGCGCGAGCGACTTTTTTTTTATTATCTAATAGGCTTGCGTTTGACCGCAATTCACCTGATCTTAAGTGATGATGCGGCCTAAGTTGGAACACGCTTGCCTAGGATGAACCGGTTCACTCGCGCCTTGAAGATACTCAGATTATACTCATCAGGGAACAGAGAGGCGGGCAGCGAAATCCACAGTCTGGCAGTTCGCACAATAAATGTGGAATCAAATCGCTTGGTTTGAGACCGTGGAACTTCAACCATATAGCGGTGACGCTTCGCCGTATCTCTGCTCGTCCAATGATGGAATGGGGATGGGGGAATTAAATTGTGCAATTCCAAAGCACACTCTCCGAAACGCTCTCACTTTCTCACTCTCACTTTGTTTTTGGTATACTGTGTAAAGAAGAGTCGCCTTTTGACTAACTATCTGAATTGGAACAACCGAGTTATTAGCCTTCCAAACTGGCAAAATATGGGTGTGGGCTTGAGCAGACGTGATGTCAAGTAAAAACTATAGCCTTTTTAAGTTATTGACTTTAGATTGAAGTATTGTAAGTATTTTTCATATTGAATTTTTAAAACAATACTTTAGCGTGGCACAATACATTTGCACAGTAACATTATGAGAAATAAATGTATGCCAAAAAAAGAATATGGCAAAGTAATATTATGGCAAAACAAATTATGCCAAAACAGTTATGCTAAAGTATATTAGGAAAAAGAACATTATGCGAAAACAAGGGATCCCTATGAATCAGATAGAATAGCAATAGTATAGCAATCTGTTGCGCTGTCACCTTAAGTATTGCTTTTCAACTGTTTATTTACTTAAGTATATAATATGTTGGCGAAGCTCTTCCATTTCCCTATGCGGATTTATGCGGTACACTGATTATAGACATTTTGTTGCAAAACGTTAGCAATTTTTTCTCTAAGTATAGGTTGTAAGGAGAGAAAAATATTACCAATACGACTGGCGCAGCAGATGGGCAACTGGTTACTGGGTTGCGTGTCGCGGGTTCGATTCCCGCATGGAAAAGACTTTTGAATAGCTAACTGTTACTTTCTGGTTGTTTATAATGCACCCACGATTCAGGAGTAATTCCTAGTGTGGGCTTTTTTCTCTTCCCTATCTATACTCCATACTATATTTACTATATAATTTACTATATTTAATATATTAATATATTTTTTTAATATTATATATGTGAAAGTAACTCTGTTACGCTGGCATGAGCTTGGCTGAACCGATTCTGATGAAATTTGGTATGAAGATAGCTTGAACCCTGGGGAAGGACATAGGCTACTTGCATCATCTGCATCCACGATAACCGACATTCACGCAGACGAAGTGGCGGGTAAAAGCTAGTTATGTTATAAATTTAAGTTGTGTTTAAGTTCGTTGGAGCTAATCTCCGCAATGACTGATCCAATGTTGTATTTTTGTTTTCGCTAAAAAGAAGCTACGATCCTTGAGTGATCATCAAAAATATTAGGAATCAGTTAAAAAATTCACGGAGACCAAATCGCGAGCAAAAGCTAGTTCATAATAGAAATAACGCCAATTTACATTTTATTTCAAACGGTGGACAATCTATAGTAAAAATTAATCGTTGTTCGTTAGTCTCAATAAAACTCGAGAATGGCTGGACCGATTTGGCTAATTTTGGTCTTGATATATTTGTGGAAGTCCAGGGAAGGTTTATACATAAAATTGAAAAATCGATTGACAGGATAACGTCTGTCGGGGCAGCTCGTTAGTAAATAAAATAAAACAAACGAGGTGAGACCACAAAGGCTATGTGATAACGCGAATTACTGTCGCTGTTAGTTTTTTTCAGTTTTGTAGTTGTCCACTTAAATCGGAATGTATTTTGTAACACACTTGCTTGTAAAGTGACTCTTTTTGGTTCAAAATTGAAAATTTGCTGTATAGTATTTTTTTTCTGCTTGTGTATTAAATGGTTGTTCGATTGTACATTTAAGGCCTCCTACAAAAGCGATGTAATGCTAGCTGGTGAGTATCGTAGATGCATAATTAAAATTGTACCTTACGTCTACCACATTAGGTCCAATTTCGCCAAGGCAATTAAATTGCACTCTACCCAACATTTTCATAACTTTGCCTCTAAACAGAGATTTCTCTCAATTCCCTTTTACTATATTTATTATTTCCATCTTCTTTGGAAATGAAAGTGATAAGTAAGTTTGCACATTTATCGCTTATCACTCCAACCAGTTACTACAGACATCTAGGGTTAAATAAAGCTTTTACTGCGAACAAATTGCAGGTGATAGGCAGGTAACCTGATCTTTATGACTGAATATAACTGAATATTACGAGTAAAAAAGGTGTAGAAAACGTAAATAACATTCAAATTTCGAAAATGGCACACTTAGATAACGTCATAATATTTGGTCACACTAAGATATTAGGTGACACTGACACTCGGGACACAACATGCTTCCGTTGAAGCCGACGCAACACTGAGCTCAGGTGAGCTAATTAGCAAAGTCTTAACGTACCACTCGCGTAGAGCTTATTACTAATGCTACACCTTTTTTGTTGTAATAACAATAATGATATACGCGTCATGAAGTGACTTTGGAAGCATGGAAACTACGTTAAAATTAAACTCAAAAGTTTACCAACGTATATGTATTTTTTGCTTCTTTTTTTAAATTATGTTTTGATGTTGTTTTATATAGAGCTGACTAGTAAACCAACATGATCAAAAAATGCTTCAAGAAAAAAAAAATAAGTATAAATAAATAAATGAAATTTGCGGAGGAAAGTGACTAAGTCATTAATGTGCAAGAGTACTACATACAATTTTAACATTATTCCGTTTAAAATTGATTTATTTTTACGACCATATAACACTTTTTTTTTTCTGAGTTAGGGTACCTATTCGAAGATTTGTAAACAAAACAACGAATTATATTAATGTGTTTATAATCGATCATTGCTTCATCTCGGATAATTTAGCCACACGTACTAAAAAAAGGTAGTTTTTAATTAACATGAAGTTATTAAACGGTTAATTATAAAACATAATGATTTGGCTACAAAAGAATGAATATATCTATTAAAATACATCATGATAAACATCAACGGAAAACAAAAGAATTAAGTTAAACAATAAAAATACTGGTATCATACAAAAATGGCATTTATTTCGAAACAGTATGATTATGCTATAATATGGTTTTGTAAGGTTATTGTCGGGCAATCTAGAATCTACATACAAAGGTGGTAAACGATTTGTTAATTGTTATACCGGGTAAACTTTACACAAAAATATCTACCTACATAGGTTTAGCATAAATCTAGAACCACTTTTATGATTTGAAAGTCACCATAAAAGTATATGAACCGCTGTTTAAAAACCTATTTCAGTCAGAAAAAAATTAAGTTGAAACGGGACTTTATGTAATTTTAATCATTTCACACGATTTTTTTCATTAATTTCGAAATGAAATCAGGTGTTAAGTTTTTTACTCTACACTATAGGCAATATCTGTAGTCTACAGCTACGTTCCTACAAGCATAGGTATGTAGCAAAGTCTAGCAATACTTTGCGTTTCTCCTGACTTGTTCCTAACTTGGTCTTGCAGTTGACCTTTTGACCCTAACCTTTGACTACTCGCTAACCGCTCAAATAATATTATTAGCGTTTATTTAGTTTCGCATCATTCGTTTTTGTTTGTTTTTGTATAAATCTTAGTGTATCGTGCAACTTGACGAAAGAACTTCAATCAGTACATCATAAAAGTTAAGTTCCACAACTTGATGATGAAGACAGAGATGCGGCGATATCATCAGTATAATATTGTTTTATTATTACTGCATGATATCTTCTGATTATCTGTTCGTTTTTGTATTCAGTTACAATTCTTACTTTCTTCTAAACTAATATATAAGTAGATACATTTTGCGAGATAGTTGTGCAGACTTGTGCACATAAAAAACTAAGAATTATTAAAAACTAGCAACCCGACCCGGCTTCGCATAGGCCTATAGCCTTCCTCGATAAATGAACTATCCAACAAAAATAGATTTTTTTAATTCGAACTAGTAGATCCTGAGATTAGCGCGTTCAACCAAACAAACAAACTCTTCAGCTTTATAATATTAGTATAGATAGAGAAAAAAAGTCACATAAGAGGACATATTACATTGTAATGGCTTTTAAATCTTGCATTTCTCTTCACATCAACACAGTTTCCGACATCAATTCCACCATTGCCCCATATGTTGTAACCTAACTACCAGTAACCGATACCGACGTATCCTTCAAAGGACCGTAACAAATCCCCATTGCATAGACATCATCATTAAGCTATAGTCATGTCACCATCCTCCATTAACAGCCACTATGACATATGGCCCAACATGGCCCAACATAATTTACTTCTTCTCCGTATTCGCAACACGTTTAAATTGTAAAGGCGATCCCTCACCTGCAACATTACCCTGTTACGTAACATTTCAAAATTCGATTTTAAGCATTAAGTTACTACGACTGACGAGAATTTGTCTGTAATGCAAAAATTCTAGATTCGAATTTGAGCTCGCATCAGAACTGATACATTACAGGCGAATACTCATTTCCATTGAGGGAGCGCCTTCAAAGCATCAGGGTGGCCCCCGAAAATCAAATATTTTTACAAAATCGGTTGAAGGGACTGTAAAAAGGTTTGTGTAAATGTTTAATCTTATTGTGAACGGAGTATAGTAAATGTGACTTCTTATTTAATGAAAACATGACGTTTACAAGCTTTTATATCTTGGAAAGTTATATTGATGATTTAAATTATTATAATTCTGTAAATGCATATTTGTTACTCCCGTGAATATTTTTTAATAATTATACGAACTGATATTGAGTTGCAAATTGCAAAAAATGTAAGAAAATTTGAATTTCGCGTACAACCGTGGCGCATTCCCCTTCATCATCTGCCTAGCCTTTTTCCAACTATATTGGGGTCGGCTTCAAGTCTAACCGGATGCAGCTTGCCCCTTAATGTTACAAAATGTATCATTACTAGTTGCTTACTGTAATGCTCTAATCTGAACTGTTACATTCCAGGCAAAAGTCAGGGAGCGCCTTTACGGAAAGTGCAGACTTGTGTCTCTTCGTCTGATCCGTCAAGAGAACCGGATTATAGAACTTTGACCCTTTTAGGAATTTGAAATTAGAATACGTTGAACGCGGTGCAGGAAGATAAGATGATAAATGTGTTTTTCTGTTATGAATGTAGGGTTTTAAAATGTTTATTGAAAAATAAATATATTTTAGGGTCTTGTTAAAAGTTTTGCGCTTTAGTGTCTAGATAGGTAGTCACCTACTCCTATTCTTAGGAACTCAGTGTTGACATTTTTAACAGTTACCTATAACAGGGTACTATACAAGTATTGTATTATTAACTAGAGTTCTAATTACTTATGTTTGATCTAATTCTAATAACAAAAGCAGTACTTAGGTGGTTTTATTCTCTTTGTTAGGTGCCTATGTACCTAATGTATAACATTTTGCTTCTATTGTATTATCTCGTAACTAAAACCCTTATTCCGAGTTATTCTTAGAACAGATAACATGACAACTTGAAAACGAAGTGTACAGTTTACAAGACAATTTTTTTAATGTATTAATTATGTCGTGGAAATATTGAAAATTTTCAATTTATCTATACTAATATTATAAAGCTGAAGAGTTTGTTTGTTTGGTTGAACGCGCTAATCTCAGGATCTACTGGTTCGAATTGAAAAATTCTTTTTGTGTTGGATAGCCCATTTATCGAGGAAGGCTATAGGCCCATGCGAAGCCGGGTCGGGTCGCTAGTTTGTTATAAAATGCCTTCCATGCGTTGCAATGAAAAAAGGAAAGAAAAAAAACGCTTCTTTTGTTTCTTACGAACACACAAAACAATTATTTTTATAAAGTAGAAGAAGAGATCTAGTACAAATACCTACAAATTCACTAAGCTAGGACACATACGACTGACTTCCACTGAATAATGCAGTGTCTATTATTATAGTTAAGTTTTTACTAATCAGAGGCTGCTACGGCAAAGCGGCTTGCAAACTACTTGCAACAAGTTCCAGGGATGTGTATTCTTGCCTTTACTTTTTAGAACGAATAATTTTGCGCAAGAACAAATTGACACTTTACCTTTAGTTACAAACCTTAGGTACGTATGCAAAAACTTGTAGATTTGCAGATAATGGCTAATTCTCCTCACAAAGTGCCGTGAAGGACCAGCATGAGAACTGTTTCCAGATCAATATCAAGTAATTGTTTTGTTAACGGTTCAAGTTCCCACAGATAGCTAACGGAAACAGCGCAATACTTGAAACCTTCGAACTAAGTTAAGGCTTGATAAAATCTTTGGCAAAATCCATGCCAAAACGATCCAACCTCAATAATTAAGCTAAACTAATTAGTAATGGTAAATATGTTGTAATCCGATCCAGCCTGTCCCTTTGCTCGAGGCTCGTACCCCACAGGAGGTGCCCTTAGTTTGTAGTCGCTTAGTTTGTAAGTTATTTTGCCCTGGCTGGAGGCATTAAAAATAATATTTTTTAAGGCACCACAGGAAAGTCCGGTTAAGCAGCTGACAACCTCCTAGGTTGACTTCCGAGATGTCAAACCAAAAAAAAAGGTAGGTAAATATGTTACGTTGCTATCCTGTAAGTTAGTCGTACTATCCAGTTACAATATAAATTGAAGTACGTAAGTCGAACAAGCTATTTAGTTTACAGGTAAAAATATTCATCTTTCTACTACACTAACAATATTATTATTACCAGGGATACCTCACCAAAAGATATAGTGACCAGGTTGTCGGAAACACCTGAACTTTGCTGATGGATGTTTTTGAATGAAAATTAATTTTATTAATAAACTCTATCAATTTCAAAAACAGCCTTCGGTTTCTAAGTAAACTTCAACCTTATCCAACTACCCTGGATACTTACTGATACTTACCGGATACTTACTGGTGACAGTACATCCCAAACTTATACTTTAAATAGATTTAAAATTAAACATTAGAATTACATACTGTGCGAATATTTCGACACAAATGTATTTTTGTTATGAAACAAATAACTTGAAATAGAACTTCAAAAAATGGAAGAATTTGTGAGAGTTCGTGTTGGGAGAACAAAACCCCAATATTTGGTGGATGTTTAACACTTGACTTAGGCATTTTCAGGTTTTCTAAGCAGTTTGTGATGCTAGTTGAGGACTCACGTGTAGATACACAGACCTACATTTTGACCTAAGTATCTTCATCACCATCATCATCATGTCAACCTTTAGTCTCCGCCAAGGGGTCAGCTGTAATCGCCATGCTTGGTTGATTTGATTTGACACCTAAGTGTGCTTTAGAAAATCAAAACCGTTTGAAAAAGAAGCCAGTAGATAAATAAAAATAAATAAGAGCAATGCTTGTTTATTCAAACCAGGAAAAAAATAGACTAATGGATTTGTTTAATTTATAA
This sequence comes from Charanyca ferruginea, assembly GCA_947361185.1. NCBI lineage: Eukaryota > Metazoa > Arthropoda > Insecta > Lepidoptera > Noctuidae > Charanyca > Charanyca ferruginea. Next base: position 11,839,812 of record OX376077.1, on the reverse strand, counting down.
ATTAATTACTTATGTATTCAGACTGTTTGCCACATTATGTAAACGACGTTCTTCTTCAACCTCCATAAATATTAACGATGAAGAGTCAATATAAAGATGAAACAAGAATCGTATTTCACATTAACAAAGTTGTCTATTTGTTTGTTTTCGGACGTAAAAGGGAAGCTTTGAACGAAGCTCCATCTCAAATGACAGCGGAAACCGAGAAATGGATCCATTTTAAAGAATCCCATTTATGTCACGTTTGTTTTAGTGATGGAGTTGATATTACGTCATTTTCTTTGTATTTATAAAAAAATATTAAGTTCTAGCTTTTGCCCGCGACTTTTTCCGCGTGAATATTGGTTATCGCTAATGTAGGCGAAGTCGGAGATTAAAAAGTAGCCTATGTCCTTCCCCAGGGTTCAAGCTATTTTCATACCCAATTTCATCAAAATCGATCCAGCCGTTTCATCGTGAAAGCGTAACAGACAGAGTAACTTTCGCATTTTTAATATTATAACATAATAATATTATAAAGTATGGATAGTATGGATATTATATAAATTATATACCTACAAGCGACCCACCCCGGCTTCGCACGGGTGCAATGCAGTATAACTATTCATATAAACCTTCCTCGTGAATCACTGTATCTATTGCTGAAAACTGAATTAAAATCTGTTGCCCAGTTTAAGAGATCTAAACGTACAGACAGAGGGAGCGACTTTGTTTTATACTATGTAAAGAATTAGTATATATTGTAGTAGTGGACCCATCAGTCATGGTTCAGTGGGTCCGTAAATAGGTGACCATCGACTTAATACCGAGACCACTCTATGTCTCGGGAAGCACGTAAAGCCGTTGGTCCCGGCTGTCATTCGTAGATCTTTGTCGTTATCGGTAGTCAAAAGCCAGAAAGTGTGACTACCAGTCTTACCAAGGGGTATCGTGTTACCTGGTAACATGGTTGTAGAGGTCAGATAGGTGGTCGCTCCGTGTAAAACACTGGGACTCAGCTGCATTCGATTAGACTGCAAGCCGACCCTAACATAGGAGCGTTTAGTCCACTCTCGACCACTCGACCCCCAATAAATAATGTGTCCACTAGACCCCTAACTATAGTTTATTCTCGACCCTTGGGGCCGAGAGTGGATTTTATTTTCCAGCCCAGATTTAGTTTCCTCTCGACTCCCAAGTACAGTTACGATGATAAATCATCAGTCGATCCCATAGTTGCATACAATTTAAATAAAATACCCTCAACACAAAATGCGAAAGCCTGAGGCATTAAGTCCTCCTTTGTACCTTTGTGCGTAAAGTAAAATAAATAAATATATTTTTTATAATACTGAAATCATTTGCGTTTTAATAGTTATCAAGTGATTGGTGCATATGCCCAAGTTCTATTACTATTCAAATATTCATGTCTGATACACCGACTACAAGTGATAGTTGTTTATTTTTTTTATATCAATTCCTAAATGTATCAAAATGTTAATTTTACGTAGATACTTACCGAACTAGGGGTTGAAAGTGTACAAGGTATGCCTGTCCTTTGTAGGAAAATTTAGTCTCACCCCCTGGGGGTCGAGTGTGAACTGTGTTTGGGGGTTGAGAGGAAAGAAATAAACAAATCTTTTTTAGGGGTTGAGGGGTCGAGAATGGAGTAAACGCATAGGAGCGGGCTAGGCAGATCATTATCTGACTAATGAGAATTATTGTAGGTATACAAATAAGGTATTTATTTTGCATGCTAAAGTAAATAAGCAAAATATGTAAAAGCATCCATGTCTAAAAGCTTTCAGGCGGGCACCATATTTTATTCATAATAAAGATATTCTATTCTAATATAGAATCTATATTTTTGTTACTGACTTTTTGCCTTTGACATTTGCATGATGTTTTATGCAAAATTAAACTTTAAGCTTTTAAGTGAAGATATTAAATTCTAGAATGTATTATATAGGTAATTGGATAAAGGATTTATTTTCATGACCTGTACTTGAGACAAGCTACATAAGTACCTTTGTTCAGGCATTTAATATCTTACCTACATAAATTATCTGAATATTTAAGTACCTCGGCACCAAAGACATAATTGAAAAACCAATATATTTTTAATTTATCTTTGAACACAATAATACAGATTAGAGATAAATAGACGAGCAAACTGATCGATGTAATAAAAAATAATCGTTGTTCGTTAGTCTTGCTAAAACTCGAGAACTGCTGGACCGATTTGGCTAATTTTAGTCTTGAAATATTTGTGGAAGTCCAGGGAAGGTTTATACGGTAAGAAAATTGAAAAATCAGTTGACAGGACAACGTCTGTCGGGTCAGCTAGTAATTTAAATAAAAATCTTTTTTTACAAAAAAGACAACTGCCTTCAAAAACTGAAAAGTGATAGAACACATATGACTTTAGTTTCAGGAGTCGGCGACTTTTGTTATGTTTGTTGTAAGGTATTAAGAAAGATTGTCGGTAAATGTCAATGATTGCGGAAAAAGGCGGTTATCTTTTTTGTACAAAACATTTTATTTTCGCTTGGTAAAACCCCTTTTAATATGCTTTTTAGAAACATCCAAATTCATTTAGAAACGGTATTACTAATCCATCCCCTAATTTTTCACCCTTAGAAAAGGAATATTTCCATTAAATTAATACGGAACCACCGAAGAGGCAATTAAAAAAAGAATTTTCAAAATTGATTTACGATTGCCTTAAAAAAAAAGGAATCTACAGTCGAATTGAGAACTTTTTCTTTTTTTGAAGTCAGTTTAAAACATCTGTTTCGTACATTTTAACCTCGTCTTGCACTTTTGTGTGGATCAGCATTTTTTCAGCAACAAATTCCACCGTTGGAGATCATGCATCATATAGGTACTCAAACTATACTAACATTTTGCATATCGATGTCTTTTTCACCATATTCCTTCAAGTAAAAATGAGAAAAATGACATCTGACTCGTAAGCCTTCCGTGTCTGACGCTCAAAGTCTCAGCAAGCCCCGAGCTACCACCTAACGCTACGATGTTTATACATCAATAAAATGAAAATAAGTGGAGGAGCTCGTGGCTAAGTTAAAGCCGTACAAAGGTTAAGCTACGCTAACCGCGGTCGGTCTGAGGATGGGTGACCATCCCTTTCATACCGAGTTCCCTCCGTGCCTTGGATGCACGTAAAGCCGTTGGTCCCGGCTGTCATTTGTAGATCTTTGGCAGTCGTTATGGGTATAGTCAGAAGCAAGAAAGTCTGACAACCAGTTCTACCAAGGGGTATCGTGTTACCCAGTAACTGGGTTGTGGAGGTCCGATAGGCAGTCGCTCCATGTAAAACACTGGTATTCAGCTGCATCCGGTTAGACTGGATATACCCAAATACTTAGGAAAAGGCTAGGCAGATGATGAAAATGAAAATATGTGTAACTAGCAACCCGACCCGGCTTCGCATGGGCCCATAGCCTTCCTCGATAAATGGACTACCCAACACAAAAATATTTTTTCAATTCGAACCAGTAGATCCTGAGATTAGTCCGTTCAACCAAACAAACAAACAAACAAACTCTTCAGCTTTATATATTTATATTTATTAGTATAGATTATGCGTCATCTCGAAGTAGTATTGTTATTCCCCATTTAAACCGTTACCACGAGACTCATAAATTCTAACTAAATACCTAATTAAGGGTAATCACCATACATGAAGTGTCAAACAATAAAATAAAAATTGTCATTCCGAGTGTAATGACGGTAATAATGTCATTATTGTCAACAGCGGGGGCGGAGAAAATTCGCGCGGGAAAAACAACGGCCATTGCCTATGGTTAGAAAAAGTTAGCGAGGCCTACGTACGATGCATTGTTCAGCCTTTACTGAGAAATTCTGACAATGTAAGTAGGAATAGGTTTTGTGAGGATAGGGAGATCTGGCCATGTTTAATTATAGGTTTTAACTATTTCGTCAGCATTGTGTTTGGTTAGTAAATAAGTACCTAGATACTGGTACCAATTCTGTTGTGCCAGTGCTAAACTTATTTTAAGCTGTATATATCTCTTTCTCTCCAATATAACAAGATAGAGACAGATATTGACAAGAGCTGTCAATTTAAGTTAAAATGTTCATACAATTATAGGTGTTATGTCAGAACCACGGACTAGAAAAAAAAGAAGGACTCCACGCCACGCATATCAAAAGTGAAGCACCTAAAGTACGCCGGACCGAGACGCACACATAGATCGGTACGGTCGGTAGTTGGTACTTTCGGCGCGGAATCCTTTTTTTTCTAGTCCGTGACTATGATGTAAATGTGTGCGTGAAGCATGTTTGTACAAACGGTCTGGCTTACTTAGGGTGCTTCACTTTCGATATGCGTGGCGCGGAGTCCTTCTTTGTCTAGTCCGTGGTCAGAACGTATTAATTAAAAACACGGCAGTGTTCAAGATAAAACTAATTTGTCAACTCCTTATCTGTCGCCCCCCTTTTCTTCGAATGCCTGGCAAATAAAGATAGCAAATTGTCTAATTTTAATGGCAATTGTTTAGTTTGTGTACAAGGGAATTGGTGCCAGTATTTGGTTTTTAAGCATAGCTAATTCATCATTATTCGACTTCACTCAAAGTCAAAGTCAAAATTGTATTATTTAAAAGTAAGTATTCATCATTTTAATCACATCATTAAAAAGCACTTTTAAACGTCTTTCTGAAATAAGAATTTAATGGTATTCACTCTTTTTAAAATGTAGTTTTTATGGTGAAGAATGAGCATGGAAGTTCTGAGATAAACATAGGCCTCTCTATGTTTTTGACAATCTCCACGCTTTTGTATCAGCGTCAACCAGGTTCTAATCGCGATGCCAACAATATCGTCTGCTAAAAGTTATTGGTACCTATAAAATAGCAATGTATCTAACCTTTGTCAGTTTTAATACGTCTTCATTTTGTATGAACAATAAATAAGCTTTTCGCCAAAATTGAATTGGTTTTTCATACAAAATTAAGACTTAAGGCGCTAACAAGCGACTTTTGCAGATTTTAACTGACAATTACGTCAAAATGTGTAGGGTAAATGATTTGAAAAAAATATAATTAATTAAGATATAAGAATTAATCATTTAGTATGTGAATATTTTTGATTAAGTTCATAATAAATAGTTTAATTAAATCGTGAAGTTGCGTCTGACGCGGACAAAACATTGATAATCACACAAAATCTACCAGGAATATTTAAATGAAACTTTCACTATCTTACAGACAATTTTATTATCTATCTTTTAGTATACGCCTTTTTTTAAGTTAAAGAATACTTATTTATTTATTTATTTATTTATACTTCATGCACAAAGGTACAAAGGCGGACTTAATGCCTTAGGCATTCTCTACCAGTCAACCAAGGGTGGTGAAGAGATAACATGGCAGGTGCATATGAAAAAAAAAATATATTAAAAAAGTTAAAAAGACATAAACTTACTTACTATCTTCTTTTTTTTTTTTCGACTAAACTTTGAGAGTTTTGGACGCAGCGCATACGATTCTCTGGTCGCTCAAGATCGCTGGCGTATATCGTCGCCTTAAAACAACTAACGAAGGTTGTTATTATTTTACTTATTTTTCCGCATAATTGTGACATGCACGTACTAGTTACGTGGGTACTTCCACTTATTTTTTCAACATATTCCGTGTATATTTTTATGTTAACTAAAAATCCGTAGGTATTGGCTGTACTGTTTTATCAAAGATAAAACCGTATATAAAAGTTTCCAATACCTAGTTAAATATCAAATAGATAGTAAGATGTTGTTATTAGAGCATTTCGGCAGCGCGTTTTGCGCTTTAACAAAATGTTCAAGAAAAATAAATTGTAAAGAGCGTTTCATAATTCTGTGATAAAAAATAACAAAGGAGATTTTATTAGTCTTAAAAAGAAACTGAATTTAATAATCAAATAAAATTTCATAGAATCTTTTGGCCTTTAATATTTCATAGTACATTAAAGAGTCTCCTAAAATTGAATTACTGTGAGAATTACACACAAGGCAGTTATTTTATCCTCATTCTTAACCTACTATCTTAAATTTCCACCTTGACAAATAGTCATTGACCTCTTATTCCATAGACAAGAAAAAACATTGTCTTTTTCTTTGTTGCCATTATAAAAAAAATATATGTCCGCGTCTATGGTTCGTTTCACACGATAATCATTGTTTAACACTTGGTTTATATAATTAGAGCAACAGTTGCTAAAGATTTGGATCGCGATCAAGCAACAAACCCGGATAATTATGTTGCATTCTGGGACGGTTGCATTGAAATGCAGTCACGAATCTGTACAATGCGTGCAATTGAGAAAACTTTATGTTAACTAAGTACCTAGTTATCAGCTTCATACAAAAACCCCTTTTTACAAAAGACAACTGCCATCAAAAACTAAAGAGTGATACACATATTATGACTCTGTTTGTTGTTTTGTATTGCCACCGGTTTTCGAAACCAAAGTCATTTCAGTCAGTTTATATTATTTTTGTTTCTTAAAATACAGGAGAAATTACTAGTGTGTAGCTACAATATTTTAAAAATGAAAGAATGAAGAAGACTTCAACAATAAATAGCACGATGCAATTTAAAATTGATACCTATGGATACTTAACTGACCTGCATTACAGACTATTATCGATATTACAATAACCACAGTACAAGACAAACAGTGGTACAATTGCACGATGCAAAACTGTTTCACAATATTAAATTACTGATCCCATCTCTACAGATAATTTCTACTTATTGCGAAATTTTAATTGCGAAAATAATGAGTGTGTTGGTAATGTGTAAAACAGTTTCAATTTCGTTTTATGTATTTTTTTTTCGGTTTTTAACTTTTACTCTTGATTGTGGAAACTAGAAGCAACAAATTTTTAGAATCAACTTACACGCACTTGAATAAATTCGTACCGACGTAGCGTTGTACTGTATATCTATTCGATACTATAAAAAATAGGTCTTTTACAATCATGTGTTTAATTTATAAAGTTTAAAAACTAAAACCCGACCACAACAAAAAGTGATCTAAAAAGTACAAAACAAGAAAATATTTCACACAGAAATCAAGACATAGGTACAAAATGGACAAGGTAAGCCGTGGTTGCATGCCTGTATCCCATATGAGTGCGATGAACATGAATATAATGGCATGCAACCACGGCTTACTTTGTCCATTTTGTATCTATGTCTTGATTTCTGTGTGAAATATTTTCTTGTTTTGTACTTTTTAGATCACTTTTTGTTGTGGTCGGGTTTTAGTTTTTAAACTTTATATTTTTATTTAAACCATTTTGGAGTCACAGCTAAGTATTATATATTTAATAGGTACTAGTGAACCCCTTTCCGATGATACTAAACACGGTATGCGTATCTTACTTTATTTGGTAATCTTTCCTTTTTTTACAATAATTTGTGACAAATTACCACTAAATATTATATAAATTTGAAATGTACTAGTGAACCCCTTTCCAATGATACCAAACACGGTATGCTTGTCTTCATTTTTTTTTTTAATATTGGTTTTTTTGTCCGCCAGAGGGCGCCACATTGGATTCGGTGATACGTCATATAGCCTATAACCAGCGGACGATCAAGACGCTTCTAACGATACCTCATTTGTTCAGTTCTGATAAGTAGTTTAGGAGCTATGAGCGTACAGATGAACATACATACATACATACATACATACATACATACATACATAGCCTGTCAAACTCATAACCCTCCTTTGGCTTTGCCGTAGTCGGGTAAAAATGGAATTCAAAAGATTAAGATGTAGAAAAAAACATTGTGACAAAACTTAAACTTTTTTTTAGTCACTTTATCATGTAATGAAAAAGGATTTTTCCAGCAGTGTGACTATGGCATGCTGGTGTTGAGGTCCTACTCACACTCTTTTCTAAGCTGAAACAGCAGACAAGGACAATATCTACCTTCCAATTTTACTCTTGAGCTATTTTCTTGAATACTACCCAATTATTGTCCAACTGCAAGGAAAAGGTCTTTTCTTTTAAAGAGAAGGAACGAGCATTGATCACAAAGCTTGCTCAGGTTAGTTGGCGATTTCAGACTTATATTTTACATAAATCTTGAAAACCAAAATAATAATATTATTTACAATCCCAAGAAAAAGGCAGGGAGCTCAACGGGCATCAAAAAACTTGTCCACATCGCTGTCAACGGGACACGTGCCCAACAGGCTGGCAGCATTGCCCACCAAACAATAGACCAGCCTGCGGGTCACGTGAAGAGTCGACCAGCCGCTTGGCGATGTCACGAAAAACAAAATGGGCACTCGGACCCCATGGCTCTAAAGTTTCCACCACAACCGGCTCAAATATAGCATCCAAGAAGGCTATTATATTTGCGCCGTTTGAGATTTTATTTATTTTACATAGTATCAAACACAGTCGGTGGGAAGCGACTGTACCTCTGTTCGCTTAGACCTTTTAAAATACGTAACGAATTTCAGTACGGTTTTCATCAATAGATAGGTTTATACGTTTAGTTTTAAACGTGCGAAGCCGGGGCTGGTCGCTAGATAATGTTAAGTGCAGCTTTAACTAAATAACATAATAAGTAAGTAAGTAAGTTAATAAGTAAATAACATAGTAAACTCTTAACTTCCAGTAATCAAAAACAGCTCCTAAATTACCATCGTACAAAGAATTATTCAAGTCTATGAAAATATTTTTTTTAATTAATTACAGTAATTTCTGAGTCGCCTATTTTGTAATTGAATTAAATACTGGCACTGTAGCCAGAGAATTCTGAGTGTAATTTGCGTGATGTTAGGTACCTACATGTAGCTACTACTGTCATAACACATCTTAGACCAATGTAAGCATGACGATATTATGTAAAAAAAAAAAAAATTATACATGGAATAATGGCAGGTGACTAGCTCATTATTTATCTGTGGGCTCAACGCTCTAATTAATTCTACATCAGTTTTACTATGTGATGCCTTGAGATAAGTACCGGATAATTTGCAATTTCATATAGTAACAGCAAACTTCTTTAGTTTTGTTAAAATTAAGTGTGAAATGGTACAAGAATTATGTTTTAAATAATTGAAAACATATTATTTCACGCCTGTAAATATAAATTTATTTAAATTTTAAAATTATAGTAGTGCTACTTTTCTAATATTCGTATATTCTGGAAGTGCGAAGGAATAATTGGGGTTAAGTAGTACCTACTGCCAAAATGAACCACGTAAATTTTTCTCACATTTTTTGAAGTCATCGGCCGATACTTCCACCACCAATTTGTGAGAAGACTTATACCCTAGTTGGTTGCTGTTGTTGATAGGTGGTCTTCTCATTATAATCTTTAGTTAAATTACTAACAATAGTGTTTAAGTGCAAACCTGTTACTACCAATTTATGAGTCTCGTAGTTGTCCGAAATAAAATGATTTTATTTTATTTACTTTTTAAAGATTTTAAGTATTAAACGCGGATTAAGGATAAGTTTGGGATGGTCCTTTAACTAAAACTAAGCTCAAGATTAGCTCAGAATTAAGCTCAATTAAAGACAGTTAAAAAAAACCACTGCCTAGTTTTTATTCCTTAGCAAGCAATTACTATTTTCAAGTATTTAACATTCTCAATTTGTCATCCTATATTTTCAACTAACGACCTAGTTAACAAAATTCTTTACAAAAAATACAAAACATTAATTAAACACACGCAAACAGTCGCATGTCGGCTCGCGCTCCATCACTATACACCATTTAGTCATTTTTTCACTATCAAAGAAATCATAATTACATTGTCGTTTACTTTACACATGCGTGTTTTAATCCGTCAACCACCTTCACATTTCCTTATGAAGACAATTGAATCTTTTGTCCAATCGTCATTTTGTTGTTAGGGTGGCCAAACGAACAATGACTTCGGACCGCAAATTTTCTCCTAACTTCGTGTTTTGCGGTATCACAAATTTCAATTTCACTTGTGAATTTGTCGGTACTATAGTATACAAAGTTTTGTGGTAAGTTCTACCGCAAAGAATACGAGCCGTTGACAAATTGGCGGAAAATTGACGCACGTATTTTTTTCGTTCCGCGCCGGCTAATAACTAGCAAGAATTTTCATGCTTTGTTTAATGTGTAAATCAGGAAGATATTGGCACTTGCGTGTTATGATTTTGCTTTTCAAATAGACGATCTCAAATATCGGAAAAAATTACATGCAATTTTATTTTTTGTCACGTCAATAAAAATAGTTTTAACTAAAACTTACCGAGAAACACGTAAATCTTCATTGTAGGGTTAAATACAGCTTGCAACACTGACACAGGTTTAAAAGTAGAACAGACTTAGTTCGAAGTTCGAATGTATTTGAACAGCGGCGTTCGACGTGGTCCGTCGCCGAGCCGCGTGTGTTAGATGCGCGTACGCTAGCGCTGTGGACGGTAGCGCCTTCACTTTCTACGTGGTGGGGCTCAGGAGCACCGGGAAACCAAGGGTTTGTTGACATTACTGCATACGCACGAAGCCGTAATTCATTAGTTAGGTGATGAATGTTATGCAATATCAAAAATGATTTACGGCTTGACTTACTCTACATTTTATTCGATGTCAGTTCTTGGCCTACATTTTACAAAGGGTCCCCTTGGGTACGTACATACCCAAAGATACGTACATACCCTATACATACCCATAGGGAATTTCATCCATTGGCTACGGATCCCAAAAATAAACTACAATATCTTGACAACACAACGAAACTAATCTGCAGAAAATAATCAGTGTTACCAGTTTTCGAGATACAAAGACGGTCAAATTAATGGATCGAGGTTACGCAGCATTTCTAGGTGAAATATCTGATTCGCGATCTGCGTAGAGGGAGTCTATATCACTGCATATATAGACCATTACAGTTTTTAATAAGTAACTGATTGTGTGTTTAACCCTCTTTTGGACAATAAGTCATTTAGCTCGATGAAATTTAGGAACTAGGATGCGGGCACTTATTAAAAAAAAACAATTGTTAACCCCTAAACATGAAGACCTAGTACGCTATTAGATACCAAGCCGCCATTCTGTCAGTGGGCTGTATGTTTAGGATTGTTATAGCTATAGTCAGTTGAATATTCAATATACGCAATAATAATAACATATTAAAAGCAATGAAAATTATTACTGTTTTAAACATACGGAAACTTTGAAAGCGCGAATGTGACTTAAACCTAACCCAATGTGTTACACACGCAGTTTGGTTTAAAACTTAATTAGTCCTGGTTTCATATTTTGGGCAGATTATAAAAAGTAGTTTAGTTTTGTTGCATCCTCTTTAAGCGACTCAGCTTGCCGTAAAAAAAAATTTTGTAACTTATTTTCGACTATATTTTTGGCTAATTCTCCTAAAGTGCGCCAAACCACTTTCTAGATCATGTAATTGCTAGAAAAAATATCTAGATACATGTTAGAATGCCTGGCTAATACAATAAATTACCCATTTACATATTTTATGAGACAACGTTCATAACGTAACACATTCGTAATGGATATTATTTCATTGATTCAATAATCAGTTTATAGTGTTATTTTATAATGGCAGCGGTAAGGATATCCGTATGGCTCTGTATTATTATGATTATTTGTATTGTTCCATTAACTGTTATTGAGATATACATACATCATACATATACTCTAGCTTTTGCATCTTCAGTTAACACAGTAACAATAGGGTAGGTACCTATTTATGATAATTATATTTAAAGTAGGAAACGGAATAATTTAATCATCATAATCGTGTATAGGGCTCACTCTGTCGGTTCAGCCGTAATCGCCATGCTTGGCCGATGCATGTTGGCGATCGCAGTAGGTGTTATGGTACTCAGAAGGACGCTGCTGCCCATCCCATCCATCCCTCTGTCGCCTTCTACGACGCCCAAGGGTAGAAATGGGTAAAAATTTAATAGTTATCCAAAAAAAAACAAAATCTTAAATATAATTAATAATTTCGTCAGAAGAACTTAAAGACGTCGATAACGATTGCACAAAAATGACCTTTTTAAACGTAAAATGAATAATTGACTTCCCAATAGAAGGGCGCCTTCGAAATTAAAATGCCATTTCCAACGTAATTTATTGCGTGCTTAAAAAAGCTTCCGCCCCTAGACCACTGCACTGGACAATACAAGACAGCCCATTCAGTGTCAATCTCGGTCACGATTTTTAATTTTACAATAACGATCGAGATTGCTGTCGTAGGTACGGACTGCCTATGTCCGTTGATGATCCAATTGTTATGGTTTCACTCATTACCTGTACCAGGAACACATAAGATTACGTCGGTGTGTCCGTTCATTTGTAACACTCGATTACATCTTCATTCTTTGATTCAACTTACGTGATGTCACGGAACTTAGAAAGTTTATTTTTACTGTAAATAGCGCAGAACTTTTTTCTTCCACTACGAAGACGTACGGTTTGATCCGTTGTATAGTTTACTAGCACTTTACCTGCGACTTCGTCCAATTGAATTTTCTCAAGTATCCCTAATATTTTCAATAGATAAATATAGTCTATTACTTATTATTATTATGTAGCATTCCAAAGGTGAAAGATTTTTTAAAATCGGAATAGTAGTTTATGAATTTATTCGTAACCAACTTACAAAGATACAAATGTTTCCTCTTTACGATATTAGTTTATATATTAGGCTTCGCTTGCCGCGGTCATTCGGTGGATAACTATCCATTTCATACCGGTTGTACATGGTTTCTGAGCCACGGGGCCACAGGGAGCCACAGGGCTTCAGAAATCACGTACAACCGTTGGTCCCTGCTGTCAATCGTAGAAATTTGATAGTCATTACGGGTAGTCATAAGCCCGAAAGACTGACAACCGATCTTACCAAGGGGTATCGTTTTACTCAGTATCTAAGTGGTGGAGGTCAGGAAAAAGAAGCCGTCGTACATGTAAAACACCTTCTTCACCATTTAGCTGCATATGGTAAGACTGGAAGCCGACCCCAACAGTTTGCTTAATATGGTAGTTCCAGGCTGCACCAATAACATGACATAGTTATGACATGACAATAAGAGCTGCCAAGACTCTATTTCCCTCATAGACTTTTTTGGCACTAGCAAACTGTGTTGTCACCTAAATGCCAATTAAAATGGCTAACTAATTATTGAACTAGTCGACAAGATTCCCGCACCGAGCAATTATTTTTAAGGCCTCCAGGTTGGTGTTCCACTTCTGGTGGTCACTTTAGGTGACTACATAATTATGTTTTTAAATGCACCCACGGTACAGGACAAAATGCTAGTGTGGGGCAACGTTTAAAACAACCATCATTAAAACAAATGTTACAGTTAATTAATCGCGTTTCAAGGGCCTAAAAAAGGTATTCTCAAATAAATTCTTGGGATTAATGATTAATAGTGTCTGCGCTGCTCATGTTAGCCCTGCTGGTCAAATGCCTCCCTCCATTCTTACCATTTCTCTAGGTACTACCCAATGTAAATTGCAGCTTAGGCAATGTTTATTTATCCTGTTAATTATGTAATAAGAACTTGAGGTGATGTGATTAAATTAATATAGCTGCGGAAGTTTCTGCTTATTCAACATCTTGACATTTTCAAGTAATTCATACTCAACTTTAAGAGAATTGTATCAATAGCGGGCTCCATACAAAATGTAATTTTGTAATATTTTTGACAATAAGTAACTAAACTCGTTGTTTCCAGTCTTCATCTTGAATTTTAACTTCGATCTCATTTTCGGCACCAGTGCCTTCAAAAAAACATGACTTGTGTGTGTGATCTCATCAACTAACTTAATTTCAAATTATACGTAACTCAATCCATACTTGTCCATACTTAATAATATAAATGCAAAAGTAACTCTGTCTGTTACGCTTTCAAGATGAAACGGTTGAACCAACTTTGATGGAATTTCAAATAGCTTCAACCCTAGGGAAGGACATAGGCTACTTTTTTATCCGTGACTTCGTCTGCATCTGCGATAACCGACATTCACGCGAAAAGAGTCGCGGGCAAAAGCTAAGTAACACATAATGGAAAATGCGTATTTGTGAGTTACCCTGTATTATTTTGAATTAAAGTTTTCACAGATATGAAAGAACCTAGATAACGCAAGAGCAACTACTTCGCGTGCCATTTTTGTGGGAACCGATCACTTTTCCGAAATGTTTTTTTCCGAATTTCATTTTACCGAAAGCTATTGACCGATGTCTTTTTTGCTATATGCATTATTTGACATATTTCTATATCATCGAAGTATCATGTGTCATAAGTATTATTTTACCGAACTATTTTTCGTCGATTTACAAATTAACTTTTTGCTATTGGCCGAAGCCTCTTTTGAACTTTTTTCATTTGCCAAATGATTTATTTGCCATATTTTCACCACACCGAAACAACATTTTACAGAATACTAGCGGGCCCGGCAGACGTTGTCCTGCCTGAAAATAAAAACAAGTCCTAGAACTACAACGCCACCTATCGGGTCCAATTGTGAATCTAAACCATTCACAAATCCACTGGAACACACACAAAACATTTCATCAAAATCGTTCCAACCGTTTAGGAGGAGTTCATTTACACGCACAGAAGATTTTTATATATAAGATTACCTGGTAGCATTATCAATATAAAATAAAATAGTGTCATAAAAAATCAATAGGCTACAAAATTTTAGTGACAGAAACGAATCGCTGCAAAACCGGCTTCACGCAGTCTTGTCTGCCCTACGCCTAGAGTGTAATTTAAGCCCGCGTAGGCGCGGAGGGGTGGGGCGGCCCGCGAGCTGAGGAGCAGGCGGTTTGAAGGCTCGCCGCCGCGGCTGAGGCTGGCCGGCGGAGCCGGCCAGCAAGCCGAAGCTGCGGTGGTGAGCATTTAAACCATCTGCGACGATAAGCTCGCGTGGGGCCGCTCAGACCCCGCAGCGCCGGAGCCGTGACAGAAACAATGCTTGTGCATGTTGCATACCTGCTTGCATGTTTCATGCTTGTTTGCACGCTGCATGCTTGTTTGCACGCTGCATGCTTGCTTGCATGCTGCATGCTTGCTTGCATGCTGCATGCAAGCAAGCAGATAGCAGAATGAAGCAGATATAAAATAGTGTGCACAAACTTTCTAGGCGTTTGATGAAATGAAAATACGGTAATTAAAACAGTGGCATAATGAATGTTTGGAATCATAATACTTCGAACAAATGTTATTCGGCTAAGTCTAACTCCGGTAAAAAGTTTATCGACCAAATGAAACGTCGGAATAACGAAAAAAATCGAATTGATAATAGGTCAACTGATACAGTGGCAGACGTGACTTCGATGAAGTAAAAAAAAAACGAAACGATAATAGTTGAAAAGTTTTAGGTGAAATGAAATTCGGTCAAATATTTTTCGACCTTATGATAGGCAACCCATTTTTGTACGTAAGCTATGGACAAAAAATCATAAGTAAAAAAATAAAGTAAACGTTTCCTTCTAATAAGTAAGTCATTTTGTGATTAATATTGTGCGTAATTAATTTAAAAAACAATTATTTTTAATCTAACACCCTCAGTAATACCTGGTAATACCAAATTTGAGAAAAACAAAACATTCTGTCGTCATAATAGGTAGTAAAAAAATGGCACGCTTGGTTTTCATACAGATCGTGATACTTGCGTTATCTAGGGTCTATCAATATCTGTGGAAGTTTTATTTAACTGACTAACCACACACCTAGACATGCGCCCGTATACTTACCACAAGTAAGGCCTAGTGCCCATGCCTTTATCCTATATACAAAATGTATTTACTTACTGACCAAAATATTAGTAGTCTACGTTTGTATGGAGCGCACAGCACCACGCTGTCGACAATATCCTCTTAGTACTCAGTGGATCTTACGTTATGGATATGAAACTGCTTTGAAACAAAGTTGTATTTATGAATGTCTCGTAATCTAAATGTCACCAAGCTTAGACTCACATCTAGTGAGTCTATGTCTAGTCTTGTTTATGTCGTTATGTTTAGAACTTACAAGACTGATTATCCACTGAAGCGGAAAGGAGAGGAGCGGAGCGGATGACAATACCTCGTACGTGTGTTACTATCTTGACTAGTCCTGTTAACGCCAGAAATCGCACAAATTAATACTTTGACTTTAAATTTGAATTTTGACATTTTAATTTCCTTTTGGAACGAAGTTCCATATCGCGCGTTGTGAAAGGGGGCTAGACGGAAAAAATTCTTACGAAAAGTTGTCACGACATTTGACATTTCGTCATTCATTTGATTTAAGAGCCATCTATTAACGTTATTGGCGCAACTGTGCTCTTCGAGATCGAATTACGAACGGCCAATAGATGGCGCAGAAATAATTTATTGGTCTTTCTATCTAAATAACTACGCATTGTACTAACATGTTAGAAAATGTTAATCTTTAAAATTACTTACTTACAATGTAAGCAGCCATAATAACTTTTCATTCCTCGCTTTTTTTTTGCCCTGGCTTAAAGCCACTTAAATTCACTTTAACGCATCACATTAATTAGTGAAGGAATTGTAATAAAATTGTAATAAAATTCCTTCACTAATTAATCGAAAGGAACTTCGTTCCATCCGGGTGTCCCTTGACACTTCTCAAGTTTTTTTTAATTTAAATTTTGACATTATTGTTTTGTTTCGTTGTTGTTTATTGTTTGGAGCTCGTATCGCTAAGTAAAAACCGTACAGATCGATCGGTCAAAGGTAGGGCTAAGCTTACCGCGGTCGGTCTGCGGATGGGTGACCATCCATTTACCGAATCCTCCACGAGTTCCTTCCGTGCCTCGGAAAGCATGTAAAACCGTTGGTCCCGGCTGTCTACGTAGATCTTTAGCAGTCATTATGGGTATTCAGAAGCCAGAAAGTCTAGTAACCAGTTTTACCAAGGGGTATCGTGTTACCCAGTAACTGGGTTGTGGAGGTCGGATTGACAGTCGCTTCATGTAAAATACTGGTATTCAGCTGCATCCGGTTAGACTGAAAGCTGACCCCAACATTAAATTGGTTAGGAAATGGCTAGACAGATGATGACCCTGCCCCCGGAAATGCCCCCGATATGAAGCTAGCTTAAAAACGAAACGCTAGCCAACATACTTATAAGAAGGCAGGCGGCTTGAATAAGATGATGATCACTACTGATGCACAGACACCACTAATATCCAGCAAGGTTACCCAACAGATTATATTGCTCTCCCTAGTCGTGTCGGATTGCTGTCCCACCGGACTATGAGGTTAAGGGAAGCAGGAGTGCACCTGCGTATGCGCACACACTTCTTGTGAACTATAATAATATCTTCTACGTACTTGGCTGATCTCCATTGAGATTGACCGCCGTGACAGAAATTCGGTCGGAAGAATTACAATGTTGCTACACCTTGTACATTGGATTTTTAGTTTTTTGACAGCTACCTTAGAACGTAACTATTCCCGATTACCTAAAAGTTAACTTTAAAATTCGTTATAAAATAAATATATAAAGTGCCTTACGTTAATGGATTATGTTATTTATGAGTTCTTACAGACATTATAATACAGTATTCGTATCTGTTTCTACAAAAAAACATAAAGATTGTTATGCGCAAGAAATATAGTTACATTCTATCGCATTAAGTGATGGGATCGAAATGTATTCGCTTCAAATGAATAAATAGAAAATAATAATTTTGTAATATGTAATCCTAAAAACCTGTATAGGGCAATGGCAATAACACAAAAAATTATCATGGTAGGATTTGATAATTTGGTGTAATTATTTTTATTGAGCATTAATAATATTAAATTATGACTCCACAAGTTAGTCACAAGTTAGAAAACCAATATTTCGGTGTTTTATTTGGTTACATTTATATGCTCTTTAGTAGGTATATCTGTTTTTTTTTTATTTCGTTTTTAGGATTTATTTCATAGTTTCTAAATATTCTTATGAACTACATAGTATTACCAGTATTTTAATTTTTTGTCGTATCGTCGTCCCCAACCTGTACCTGTATTTTGAAAATAATCCAATGAATATTTATATTGCGGGTTCAAATATTGCAAATTAAACAACCAAATTAATATTTTAAAGTTAATTTTATGTTGTTATTATAAATTAATCAATAAATAATTCATTGGATTCCGACATGGAACTTACGTCTGATGACGAGTCTTCACGATTGTTTCTTGCTTGCTTAAAAAAAATCGATAATCGATGCTATATATACCAAGTAAAGTGTAATAGTAGATTGTATGACAAGGGAGCAAAATAATATTTTTGCGAGGGCGCTATTTTGAATCCAGAGCCAAGTGAAGTATTGTAGAATAGAATCCCGAGCATAGCGAGGGATTCAAAGTACATCGCCTGTGGGAAAAATATTTTTGCTCTCGAGACATATACAGGATGTTTGGTAGATCGATGCAAAGCCGGAAAGCGGAGCTAGTTTAAACTATTTACAACCATTTGAACCGAACTTTTCTTAGCCGAAGTGTAACCAATTTTTTTTTTAGCAAAAAGTTAATGATTTTTGGTGACAAAACCCAAAATATTGCAGTTAATTGCAAATAATGGCCAATTTGAAAGATATGTCATTTATTTTTAATTTTATTTGGTTAACATAATGCGTAAACAATCTAATAAAACATAATTACGGTATCTGTGTGATTAGACAATTTTTTTACAGACATTTAAAGTCAAAAAATTTTTAAAGATTTTAGAAATCTATTTTTAGATGGCATGAAGAAAAATCAGGGATGGTGCTTTTTTTGTTCAAACATTTTTAAGAACATGTCTGGTTATTGTTCTTTCTTTCGAGGTATCAATTACGCGGATAGCTTACCAATTATTGAAATTACGTCCTACAAACCAAATTGAGGGAGAAAAGTAAACTTTTTAGAAGAATAATTTAAAAGAAAATTATAATTAAAATCATTTATTATTCGTGTTTAAAATATTCGCCGCAGTCTTTAACACCAACACAGGCCCGTCTTCACACTTCTATTGTTGTTATTTTTAACTTCATCTCCAGTTTCATCGTTTCAAACGCTGAATTAATTCTCTCAATCAATTCTTCTTTCCTGTTTATTTCCACATTTGTATAAACTAGTTCCTTGGCCCGACCTCACTCGTAAAAGTCAAGCGGAGTCAGGTCGGGTGACCGGGTGGGCCAAGGGATCAGCCCATCTCTGCCGATCCAACTGTAAAGGAAGCAATTATTTAAGTGCATTTAATGTCCAATGCGCTCAACAACCATCTTGTTGTAAGATGACTTCTCGGTCTCTCTAGCGAATATCGGGTTCGGCCTCGAATTCAGACAACTTGTCGGTTTCTAGTGAATATCGGGGCCCGGATTCCTCAACAAGCTTTGGAAGATCATTTTGTAGGAATTCCAAATAATTGTTGCCATCCAAATTATCCAGGAAGAAATGCAGCCCAATCAGTGAAATAAGTATCTAGTATACTTATTTAACTTTTTCTAATTTATTTGAATGAATTTCTCGAACGAGGAATATGCAGACATTGTTTTTATGTATGGCAGAGCAATGGATCGTTAGCACGACGGATGTGCCAAGAACGTTATCCTAATCGTAGAGTACCGAATGTGAGGGTAGCTCCCCGTCAATTTAAGTAGACATGATACTAATATCGAAGAAGATATTTTGGCGGCATTTCACGCTGATCCACATAGCAGCACTAGAAAAATAGCTCGAAATTTAAACATAGGATTGGGCCCCATTTCTTACTTCTTTTTTCTTTCTTCGCTAAACACCGACAAGTCGTCTGAATCCGAGGCCCCGATATTCGCTAGAGACCGAGAAGTCATCTTTCAACGAGATGGTTGTTCAGCGCATTAGATATTAAATGTACGGGAGCACTTGAATGACTTAAAACGACTTAATTGTATACCCGAAATTTGCATGTCATTATGTTATGATAAAATATGTTAAGCTACTATTGTATCTATAAGAACTTTTATAACCATATTTTTCTGCAAATAAATCTTTGACTTTGACTTTGACGTAAATAATTGCTTCCTTAACAGCTGGATCGGCAGAGACGGGCCAATTCCGTGGCCCACCCAGTCACCCAACCTGACTACACTTCACTTTTACGTGTGGGGTCGGGCCAAGGAAGTTTATACGAATGTGGAAGTAAACAGGAAAGAAGAATTGATTGAGAGAATTAATTCAGCGTTTAATACGATGAAACTGGAGATGAAGTTAAAAATAACAACAACAGAAGTGTAAAAACGGGCCCGTGTTGGTGTTAGAGACTACGGCGAACACTTTAAACACGAATAATAAGTGATTTTAATTATAATTTTCTTTTAAATTATTCTCCTAAAAACATTACTTTTCTTCCTCAACTTGGTTTGTAGGTCCTAATTTCAATAATTGGTGAGCTATCCGCGTAGTTGATACCTCGAAAGAAAGAACAATAACCAGACATGTTTTCAAAAAGGTTTGAACAAAAAAAGCAACATCCCTGTTTTTTTTTCATGCCATCTAAAAACAGATTTCTGAAATCATTAAAAATGCCTTTGACTTTAAACGCCTGTAAAATAATTGTCTTATCACACAGATCCCCTAATTATGTTTTGTTAGATTGTTTACGCATTATGTTAACCAAATAAAATAAAATAAAAATTACATATCTTTCAAATTGGCCATTATTTGCAACTAACTGCAATAATTTGGGTTTTGTCATTTAAAATCATTAAAATTTTGCTAAAAAAAATTGTCACACTTCGGCTAAGACAAGTTCGGTTCAAATGGTTGTAAATAGTCTATACTAGCTCTGCTTTACGGCTTTGCATCGATCTCCCAAACATCCTGTATATACTCTACTTTTAATCTCCTTCTATGAGAAAGTATTTCTCCCGGGATTTCGTAGGTATTAGGTTATGTATGACGTTACTAGCTTCGATTTTTATTGTTTCAGGAGTTATCACTGTTTCAGCAGCATCCTGAGCGCAGAAGGAGAGGTACATTTGTAGATCATCAGCATACAAGTGGAACTTGGTGTTGATCAAACATTTGACAATGTCAGCACTGTACAAGATGAAGAGGAGTGGGCCAAGAATCGATCCCTGCGGTACTCCCCTGTACACATGCTTTGGACTAGAGGACATGATATCTCCATTGTCACTAGATACCTGAACGAATTGTGATCGATTAGTAAGGTAACTCTCAAACCATTTTACTGTTTCAACATTACAACCATAATAAGACAGCTTGGCAAGAAGAAGAGAAGTATTGATTGAATCAAAAGCACGTGAAAAATCCAGAAGGACAAGGAGTGTTCCCATTCCTCGGTCCCGGGCCTCCAGAATGTTCCCAACCACATCCAGTAGAGCAGTTGTTGTGCTGTGGCCCCTGCGAAATCCAGATTGTGCAAGTGGTAAAATCCCATGATGCTCCAAATATAATGTTAGCTGGTTGGAGACAACCCTTTCCAAAATTTTGGACAGACAAGGGAGCAGGCTGATTGGGCGGAGATCCCTTACACTGGTGGGGTTAGAAACCTTCGGGATTGGTCTAACGATTGCTATTTTCCACAGATCAGGGAAGGAAGAGGTTACGATGGATCTGTTGATGATTGCTGTTATGACTGTAAGAGTACGAGGGAGTGTCAACATCAGCATCTCCAGAGAGATCCGGTCAGAGCCCTGCGCGTTGGATCTGAGACCACGCAGGATTCGCAGCACAGCTTCCTCCTGAACAGGCTCAAGCCGGAAATTACTGTCACTGTGCTGATGCTGTTCAAAATATGTTAAATCTGCAGCAGCAACGTCCCCGCTGCCAGGAACATCCAGGAAGTGCTGATTAATAGTATCTGGATTGTTACAGAAGTGGGGCAGACTGTGCTCTGATTTTTTTGTGTTGGTAATTATTGTAGACTTGATATGACTCCATAACTTCTTAGGCTGTGTAATATTATTGTTGATATAAGTTTTAAAGTATGCGCACTTCTCAGTCTCAATTGCTGTTCTTACCACGTATTTTAACTCTATGTAAGATTTTTTATGGTTATCTGATTTTGTAACTTTGAATGTAAAAGAGCTACTTTGCTCCCGCTTATAGAGGAACAAAACGACACGTTTCGAATAGAAGGGATGAAAATAATCAAAACGATACGTAGCTGCAATTACTAGTTGTCAAAACCAACAGTTGTCAAAAAACAGTTAAATCAGTGGACAGAATATGAACAACATCAGAAGTTAAATGCTAAATGTCATCACCATGGCAACGCTGAATTCTGTGAGAGCAAATTAGAAGGTTGTATTGTATTTGCTAATTAGCCACCCTTCGGGCTGTTTACGTGTATCGGATTACCTTTATATATTCGGGGCTTTTGTCTGATCAAAGAGAGGATATTGATTGTGTTTAGGGGCTGAAAGAAACGAAAATAGACGATCTGCTTTTGTGGAATTTGGGGCTTTGTGATTGCAAAAGTAAAAGAAAAATAGTACGTAATAGGCGTATTAAGAAATAAAAGAAAGAAAATGTTTTTTTTTGTTAGAAAATTAGGATAATTGTTAGTTTCACGTCAGCTCATTATTTACTAGTAGGTAATCAACGTTAACATTTTTTTTATTTTAATTGTTTATTTATTATACTGTCTCGTATCGTGGGTGCGTTTACAAACATAAAACTTACATGCACAAACAGCCAGACCCGGAACAATATGAATAGGATATTATACTAGGTGATTTTTTATTCACGTTCCAAATTTCTCAGGGTGATAGTACCCATGAAATTGAATAACTTTCTCCAAAAAACATGGGTCGAAATATTAAAAAAAAAATCGGACTTCCCATACAAAATCGATCAGCTGACTATTGATTTTGTATGGGAAGTCTGATTTTTTTTTTAATATTTCGACCCATGTTTTTTGGAGAAAGTTATTCAATTTCATGGGTACTATCACCCTGAGAAATTTGGAACGTGAATAAAAAATCACCCAGTATACAAATATTTGTTCTGTGCGGGAATCGAACTTGCGATACGGATCGCATTAGCCAATTGCTTAACCACTGCGCCAACCGTGTATGACGGAGGTACACGCGGCTACATATCAAGTTATACATTTCCAGTATAAGCTAATCTTGCATTGTACAGAATTTCCATACAATGAGAAGTCAGCTTATTCTGGAAATGTACAGCTTGATGTGTAGGCGTATGTACCTACTTACATCTAGAACTTATTTTGACACCTAGAGCACCTGTACTACTGTCACAATTTAAATATTATGTGCTTAGCGTGTCGATGGTAAACACAGATAGGTATGTATTAGGGCTTGCATTCGAACATTCGAATATTCGAATTATTCGAATAATCAACTGTTTCAAATATTCGAATAGAAATTTTACGATATTCGAAAATTCGACCGATTCCTAGAAAACAAAACTCAACAATCTGATGTGCACACAAAATTCAACGTTCTTGCACGCCGTCCAAACAAGGTCAACGATAAACGTCGTTCGACGCGCGGGCGTTACGAGTGTTAACTTACTACAGGATTCGGCAACGATCGGGAACATTCGGAAGATGCGGCCGGCGCGCGGTCCGGGCGGGGCGGCGGATGGGGGTGGTTCGCCATTGTGCATTTGTTGTGTTCTAACCTTAAAAATGCAGCTTTCAAAAGCTTTTATTTAACTTCACCTGTATGTATGTATGTCCTGGAATTTTGCTATCAATATTTTTACTAATTAATTTAGCTAAAGCTTTTATTTTGTGAACTCGGTTACTTCTCATTTGTGTTCTTTTAAGATTTTTAAAAACACTATGAAGTGTGTGTTGAGTTTGACACGGTTAATTTTTCGACATTTCAGGTATTCGATTAAACATTAAAACATGGAGCAACTACAAAACAAATTAGAATTTAAAGAGTACACCAAAGGTACGCGAGATAAGTCGTCAGTGTGGAACTTTTTTTTGAGAACTTCAGATGGAGTTCATGCTCAATGTAAAAAGTGCAAGAAAGTGATTAAATGCCGAAACACAACTACATGTCTGCATAACCATATGAAACTTCACCCTGTTGAGAGTACTAGGGTTACTGTTGATGAACTTTCGGCGCCAGGGACATCGGGCCCACACACGAACCTACAGGAAAATGAGCCAAAGAAGAAGAAAGTTAAATTGATTGACGACTTCTTTAAAAAATCTGATAATGTGGAAAACATAGTTTTTAAATAGTATTATTTTGATTTAGAGAATAAAGACTATTTAGAAATTAAAGAACATGATTTCTATAAAACTTAATTTTTTTATTTAATATTCGAACAATATTCGAATTATTCGAATATGCCCCAAAAAAATATCGAATATTCGAATTGCAAAATTGTCGAATATTTGCAAGCCCTAGTATGTATCATGTGTGTTGATGTGTGTATTGTGTTATACGTACAAGATATATTTTGTATAGGCACTATACAATAGTTAAAACTCGGATATCTATGAGTTAAACCAACTTTCGTGTACCATATACCTACTCAGCAATAAATTAAATTCTATTTCGTTCTATTAGAACATATTACACATCGTTAATTAATTATTATGAAGTACTTACACCCACTTACAGTCCGTATGGTGTCGGACGTAAAGAATAGCACCATCCCATATCCTCCCGTGGGTGTCGTAAGAGGCGACTAAGGGACTGACCAGAGAATGGGCAGCAGCGTTCTCTGTGCCTTTGTAACAACCATACTGCGATCGCCAACCCGCCTGCCAAGCGTGGCGATTATGGCAAAACCCCCCTTTGGGGGAGGCCTATGTCCAGCAGTGGACGTCTTTCGGCTGAAATGATGATGACTTACACCACGTATTACAAATTCTCCAATAGCGTGTAGAGTGGGTTGCCATAGCAGCAACCCTAGTGTAGAGCCTCAATTGAAATCCAAAACTTTATTAATCAGACAAGTGATGCTATCCTGTAAGTAAGCAATCATGCTCATTATGAAAAAACTTAGGTAATTTAAAAATGTCTACTTTATTTGGTTAAATTCCTACATAAACTATATAATTTTTATGACATGGTCAACGTAAAGGAATAATAATTCACTAAAACATAAACCTTTTCTTCGGGCGGTTAAGAATCGGATACCTACACGTAGCCACTTGCATGCACGGAAAATAGTTGGTGCACAAAATTGCTCAAACGTTTTGTGCAAAAGTTTGCGTAAACCACATAATATGCAAAGTCCACACAATAGTAAACCGTTTGCACTGGATACCATTTTGCCTTGTAAACATAATACGTGTTTGTTTTTAGAATTTGTGCAAGTGCAATAGATCATGTAGACGCGTCTTTAGATAAGGTTATTGTTCTAATCAGCCAATGTCAACTACAGCGTAAACAGAAAACTGCCAACACGCTTATTTTTAATGATAAAACAAAGGAGAAAAATTGAATTGCTTGGTAGTTCATCATCATTGTCATCAGCCGAAAGACGTCCACTGTTTAACATAGACCCCCCCCCCCCCCCCCATAGAACGCCACAGTGAGCAACCTGCCGCTTGCATCCACTTGTACTAAGAACAAAAATAAAATTCAGACAATGTCTGTGACAAAAAAAAACAGAAAACGTAGGTAAGTATAGTACGTAGCTAATTCATGCAAATTACGTGTGCAAGGTATGCGCAAACGCAATAATAAAATTAAGTATGTACAAATGCAGTGACGGTGCCAGAAATAAAAGGCGTCGATCCCAACTATCGCGTAATATCAATTCTTGCATGCACTGCATTATTAATTATCAAGCAATTAGTCAATTAAACCATTATACTTAAGAAATCTTTGGTATATACTTAGTTCCGAATTAGTGCAGTAGTCATCATGTCAACCTTTAGACGCCCATCGCCATGCTTGGCTGATGCATGTTAGCGATCGCAGTAGGTGCTATGGTACTCAGAAGAAAGCTGCTGCCCATCCTTTAATCAATATCCCTCTGATGACGTCTTCTACGACACCCACGGGTAGAGATAGGGTGGTACTATTCGCCGCACAGCTTATTTTTTGTATCTATTACAGTAGTACGAGCTCGAAACACTACACTGCGCTCCAAAACAGGAATAGCAGATGTGGCTCATACGGCTGCCCTACTTAAATGGGACTAGGCACGACATTATGCCTGCCACATGACAAACTGTGGGCTCAGGTAACACAGAACTGGTGCCCTGAGACAGTACGACGGGACGCGCCAGACCACGAAGAAGATGGTGGCACGAACTATCCTCCAAAACCGGGAGGGATGAAAAGGAGTGGGACAGAATAGGCTAACAGAAAAAGTTCCTATTAAACTCTAAGCATTCATTGTGAAACATACATTCGATTATTGATTGATATACTTAATAATTTCAGACTTGTCTTTAATACATCAGTGGTCTCACGGCTCTGGAGCCTTGGACGCAGAGTTCAAGATCCTATCTCAATTTAATTGTGTAGACATTCGCATTAGCTGGTGATCACAATTGGTTGGTATTATCAGTTAGGTTTTCTGGACATAAATTTCAAAAATTGCTGACGGAATTACATCCATAAAACAAATAATGCCATCAGGGTTGATTTTTAAATAGACATTCTATACGCGCATAAAACACTGTCGTTTTCTTTTCATTGATACAAGAGTATATTCCAAGCATGCACACGGTCTCCGGAAAATAAGTAAGTGGTCGCTACATATTGTCCTCGAATGTCATGAAAACTATCAGAATGTGTTAGAGGGGAGGGGAGAGTCGGGGCAGGATGTCGAATCAATGGAGTGAGGTTTCTTGTGTGACAGTTCTCTATCTAAAGCTTGACGTTTCGAAGACTACGTACTTATATTAACGGACTTTTCCCGTCTCATTTAAAAATAAGGTTTAACTTCATGGAGCCATTTTTTCAAATTTCGAACTATATTTTGACTAAGCCCGTCACAGACTTAGCTATAATATAGTTCATAGCAAGGCATATATTACGATGTATTTTCTATAGTAATTGCAGCCAGTTGCTCGTTCCACTTCTATGGAGAAGAACGAGCAAGAAACTCCAGGAACACTCTTTTCAAATCAATAGAATATTACAAAGAATCATAGCAGGATTTGTACAAAAAAAAATAAAGATGTTTAGAGAAGTTGAAATTCTAAATTCTTGGGTACCTAAAGAGTATCTTTAGGCATTTACAATATTTTTAAAACCCCGCAAAAAAAAGTAAATAGTTTAAGGAAATCTCATTATTTCAGAACGAAACGGCGACTGGCAGTAACAGTGACACTGACAGCGCCGTTTCGCAGTTCTTACACTGAAATTGCATTGTTTTATGGGAAATAATATCACAAATATTTTTTTTTTTCCCACACACTTGTCACGTCACTTGTCTGCCAATTTGATAGATCCATTAACGTCGCTTGTAACTTTATTTTTTTATAAACACAAAATGGGCATCAGATGAAACGAAAAAAAAATATTTTCATTTCGTAATATTTTAATTATGCGAGGGTTAAAAATATGGTACCTAAGTATATCAATCTACTCCTGGTAATGTATTCTTCACATTGGAAAATATTTTAAACCAAGTTATTTATTTTTTTCATACAAATGAATGTATGGATCTCGCCATGATTATTTAGGTTAAATCATTCTTGTTTAATCTACAGGACACAAATGTGAGAAAAATGTAACAAGTGTAGAGCACGTAAAAAGAGGTCTAGAGACAATCATAAACAATTCAAAATAAATTTAAAAAAACCGAGGCAGCTAAGTGATGTCCAGTCCCAACTGACGGTGCCCGTTCACGAACATGACGCACCGATCGGCACCATTTAGCTCACCATTTTGATGGGAATCGAATGATCCAACACATGCGCCACCATCAGCGAGACAGGGCCTCGAGTCTGCTATTACAATAGTGTCAGAATGGTCTATCATTGATTTCTTAATTGTTGATTTTGACAAGTTTGGTAATCTACTAATATAATGGCGTCATTATGACTTTCCGATGGTCAACCACTATATAGAATGGTAATCTCGAACAAAATGACAACTCAATGACTGACTTATCTGCTAAAATTTTGACAATTCCATTGATCAGTGACCTACCATTAGAACGTCATTGTGCAGTCATTGTTTTTAATTCGACCGACCAATGATCGACCATTATGAATTCAGCAGATTTTTAGCAAAATCACAATGGAGGGATCGTGTTGTAATGACGAAATTATAAAAATAGCAGACTTGGCAACACTAAAAAGCGATTAATAAAAAGTTTTTTCAAAAAAAGGAAAACCGCCTTCAAAAACTGAAAAGTGATAAATAACTTTAGCACAGAACACGCATTGTTTTCGGAAGTCGGTGGCAATACAAAACAACAAATACAAAGCCACCGCCACCGACTTCCGAAAGTAATGTGTGTTCTGTGCTAAAGTTATTTATCACTTTTCAGTTTTGGAAGGCGGTTTTCTTCTTTTTTTTTTTGACTACCTATTACGACGACACAATGTTTTGTTTTTTTTTAAATTTGGTATTACCAGGTATTACTGAGGGTATTAGATTAAAAATAATTGTTTTTTTTAATAATTACGCATAATATTAATCACAAAATGACTTACCGATGGAAAGAAACGTTTACTTTATTTTTTTACTTACGATTTTTGTACGTAAGCTAGGCACGAAACTAGGCACGCGAAGCAGTTGCTCTTGCGTTATCTATGTCTATCTTTATCTGTGCTCACAACTGCTAGGGCAAATTCATGTCAATGAAAGACATACCTCGTAAATGGTAGCTTTAAAGTTCTTGTTCTCACAAGTCCTATGTGCTATGCAAAATTGTGTAAACTAACAAACAAACTCACTTTCCTATAATATTAGTAAGTATAGTATAAATAAACGGGTTATCATTATAAATCAAACGCATCCGTTCACAATCACTATCCATCTATTTATTTTAATGATGACAGAGTAGATAAATTAGGTATACTACATTATTCATTTGCAATGACCTAGGTAGTAAATAAATATGTATCATCATTGCAACAATCTCCTTGCAATTTGTTGACTGCTGTAATAATTTGACTGGTACAAATTAGTCCAGCTATCTTGATTGATAAAAGTTACAAAATCAATAAGAAGCAGCTACTTATATGTTACTAATAATATTGGTTTTTTCTTTATTAGTAAGAACAAAAATCTTACTAATAAATTACTATCTCGCATAAAAAAAGTAAGAAATTTAACTCTAACGTAATATGTTATGTGATAGACTATGTTAAAACTGAAAATGACAAAAAACTGAAAATGGCAACACAGTTAAAAAGTAGTCCAAAGATTAGAGAAGCTAAGACATATCGATGTATATTTTTTTGAATTTTTCAAAAAGTGCTGAGTCAATTTCGATACAATTTATATGGAACCACCTCTGAGGCATACCTATTCATAAAAAAGAATTTTTAAAATCGATTTACATTAGCCGGTGGAATAGCGTAACGAACATACAAAAAAAAAGAAGAAAAAAACATCCAGTCGGTCGAATTGAGAACCCTTCCTTCTTTAAGTCTGTTGAAAATAGTGTCTAATTGGACATAAAGTTTAATTTTAGTCCGTAGCACTTTATTAGTCTGATATAATTTATAGAAACACTATGTTCATGTGTTATTTATATGTATAGCACAACATTGTTACCTTTGTTACTATAATTCATTAACTGTGTACACTACACTAATTCAGAAGATTTAGTTCTAGTGTAGGTGAAGTCAATGTTCGTCGGCTTTAGCAAATTTTGGGATAATGGTGGTGATGGATTCCATTTTAAGGTCACGGTGAAGGTCGTTATTTCTTATAATATATGGCTGCATTGACAGCATCCCTCATTTTCGAATTGTTGGATTATTTTGACATTGCTTTGTTTTAGTACAGCCCCAAAGTTTGATAGGTATATGTCCAAATTCACATCAGCATAAATGCTTGTAGGTATATGATTGTTTTATTATATTTTGATAGACACTAATAATAATGATAACGCGAAGACATTAAACAGACTTTGATTCTGTGATGAGAATGTAAATATACGCAGAGTTTGGATTTAAAAAGGAAATAGCCTGAATCAATTCGCAATTAGTCGCTTTTTATCGTCTCCTTAAATTCTCATTTCAGTTACCACGAAAGATAAAACATTCCAGTAAAAAAGTATTGGTGACGGTCGAAAATAATTAACTTATAAACGTTTCGTTTTTCCCTTTCAGTAACTGAACCCTAACAATGACTTACAAAATAGGTAGGCAATAACAAAAAGGTTTTTATATCCATAGTTCTCATTACTACATAACAATTAGTTATAAACATGTTCGCAGCCTTCAGTATCAAAGTTTTAATTATACTTCATTAAATAACAGTTAAAGTCTCTAATTAACCTCTAATCGCTATTACAAAGGATAATAAACTACACAAACTTAATCTAGATTTTATACATTTTAAGTGCTTTATATAAACCGTGAGAATATTACAGTTTCGAAGTATAGAGGTGAGTGCTAATCTATCACTGCTCATCGACATAGCCCCAATAAATCATATTACCGTCAATAAGAAACAGTAGCTCAACTGCGAAGAAACTGGCATGTAACAAACAGCGCTAACTCCTTTTCGAAGGAATTTTAATGCGAGAGGGTACCCTCGTGTTGCTGTCCCTTCCTGTATTAGACGCTAACTTTCAATTATTTTCATAAAAAAATGCCCACGAATGTGGCTAAATACTATTCGGGACATGTGAGTTTCGTAGGTGGCTCGCTGAATAGCTTACTAACGTATAACATGATATAGGTACACAAATCTGGGATAGCCTATCTGTAATTATTGAAATTCCATTTACTATTTCTTACCAATGGAGATTGACAGACATGATAAACAAATGTTAAGATAAATAGCGCTTCCTAAACTATAAAAAATACCCCTTTAGGCCTTTCACGGCTTCCTCAACCTAAACTTTGGAGAAGAAACTTTCAAATAATTTAAAAATAGATTAGTAAGATTACATTCGAGCCGATGCGAAATGAACCCTAGCGACGATCTAGGTCATTATCTAAAAAAACACCCTAGTTAAGCTACTGCTAGTGACATACACTGTGGTCACACTATATCTAATTATACTCCTGCAATAAATATACGCTTCACACATTAAGTAAGAGCGATAAACTTACTTAATTAAACTTGTTACTTGATGTTGCGAATTAAGCAAAACTAATAAAGTTGAGGCAGTTTGTATGTAAGTTTACTGCAGTAATAGTTGCTAGTATTCATGCAACACTAGCAACAGTTAATGCATACAGACTCTTACTAAAATTATGAAAGACTAGCTTCTACGCGCGCCTTCGTCCGCGTGGAAGTAAAATGTAACATAAAATAGGTATAGCCAATGTTACTCGCTGATAATGTAGCTACCTAACAATTGGTGAAAGAATTTTGAAAATCGTTTAAGTATTTTTTGAGTTTATCCATTACAAACATACCTACATATATTAAGACGGCACGGTTGGCGCAGTGGTTAAGCGACTGCCGCGCTGCGTGTTGCGGGTTCGAATCCCGCCCAGGGTAAACATTTGTGTGATGAGCACTTGTGTTGCCTTGCGTCTGGTTGATATTTATCTATACAAGGTGTAACGTTAAACACGCAAAACCTCAGACACCCCAAATGATTTTTGATTCAATTAAACTAATTTTGAAAGAAAAAAAATCATTAAAAAAATTTTAAAGGTTTTATGTGCTGTTTTAGTTTTACCAAGACTCGTATTTGCATTGAAATAAGAACTATTATTATCACGCATAGGAGAAAATTTAAATTGGACGACAACGATGAAATGAAATTTCCAGTAAGACCTTGTTGTGTGAAAGGCATTGCATTTTGGTTGCAGTCTTACAATTTCGATGTATATTATGTAGATCGATTTCGAAAGTACATCCTTCGTTTACATTTTTTAAGTTCTAAAGTGTTTCTACCTACACTTTTGAACGTACTTTTTGGAGACTTTACAAAAATAAAGGGTGTCTCAGAATGTTTTTCGTTTTTGTATTGACCAATACGCGCCAACCGCAGGTAGCAAGGGGAGGGGAGTGGTCTCAAACGCTTGGCCGGCCTGTTAAGTTTAGTAGCCATGAATCGTTTCACGGGACCGTAGCGCTCGTTTTGCGTGCGACCGTTTTATAAAAACAACGATTCCTGCACTATTGTTCGTCGTCTCTACAGGAATTTTAAATTGTGACATCAACGGTCACGTGAATAAACAAAATTGCAGATACTGGGCTTCCGAGAATCCGCTGGAACTGCATCAGAAGCCCTTGCACTCGCCAAAAGCTGTTGTTTGGGCTGCCATATCAAGTCAAGGAATTATCGGTCCTTATTTTTCGGTAAATTTCGGTCCTTTTCCGAGGTCGAACTCAGACCGTTGAATGAGTGTGAACAAGTTAATGGTGCGCATTTGCAAACGGTTGTTTTTCATAAATAAACTTCAAGAACTGCTCTTTAATTTAACAATAAATAAAACGAGTTTTTATTGATATTGTTGATTTTATTTAACATCTAAAAACGAAAAACATTCTGAGACACCCTTTAGTAGTACACTTACTAAGGAATTGCAATGTGAATAATAACAGATTGACAGCTTTTGTGTACATAATATTATGTTTTAATAAGTTATCTGACGATGGAAAAATTAGACCTCAATCTGTTTAAATTGCATAGAGCAGTTTCATGCTTATCCATCCCATATCTTCCCGTGGGTGTCGTAAGAGGCGACTAAGGGACTTACCAGAGAATGGGCAGCAGCGTTCTCTGTGCCTTTGTAACAACCATACTGCGATCGCCAATCCGCCTGCCAAGCGTGGCGATTATGGCAAAACCCCCCCTTGGGGAGGCCTATGTCCAGCAGTGGACGTCTTTCGGCTAAAATGATGATAATGAGTTTCATGCTCGAGAAAATATCATTTTACGTACACAAATAATCAGTTTTCACAGCACGCAGAACATTCTCAATATTTTAGTCGCATCTTGCAAGAAGTAACTAAATATCTTTTAATAGCAAAGACTACACAATATTCTTGTTATATCCATAATAACGTGCTTCCAGATCGCCTAATACAAAGTTACACAATCTATGTAGGTATCTTATTTCTTAAACTAGCAACAACTTTGCACAATGCATTTCTGTCAAACGCCGCCGTAAGGTTTCATCAAAATAATTATAGACTTTGCGGTCGTCTAACTACATATGTATGGCCTGGTTTAACTTACCAACCGAATAATGAGAGAGGTAGGTACCTAGTTATTTCCAAAAATGGCTGACTATTGTTCTGAAAGAAACTATTCTGGTAAATACATACCTAAGTGTAATTTTGCTGATGTCAAAAGAAAATGTTTTATTTTAGTATTTCTTCGAGTCTTTTTTTTTGTGGTTTTATTATGTCTAACTATCTAACCTTGTTTGTTTTAGGCATGGTGGGATACAACAAGTTGGAAAGAAGGAGGGATTTAGCGCTGGCATCTTATATGCTTGGAGTATTCCAAAGTATATTCTCTTTGGAGTATTCCGGGGTAACATAAACAATCCGGGGGTACTGCAGTGTTGTGTGTGCCCGATGGGTTTGTGTGTGCCCGATGGGTATGTACAACGCCGACAACGACCACATTTGCTCGCGGTGCCGCGCGGCAGAAACTTCTTGCTGAACAAAGCCCACCTCGCGCGGACCGTACAAACACTTAATCTGGATTCTGACAGAGTGTACTTGTTCTCCTGTTCGCTAAGTGAGTTTACTAAAGAATCATAACAAATGTGTTGTGTTATGTAAAAATTGTTTCTTATTCGTTGTTGTTAAATCAACTGTACTGTATTGCTCGGTACTATCGTATTGGGAAGTTGCCTGTTACATGTTACAAAATGAATAAAAAAATCTATATAAATATGTACTACGACTTATAAATAATTATATACTACCTAGTAGCTTTTGCCTGCGACTTCGTCCTCGTGAATATTGGTTATCGCGGAAGCAGACGAATTCGCAGATTAATAAAAAGTAGCCTATGTCCTTCCCCAGGGTTCAAGTTATTTTCATTAAAATAATACCAACATTAATTGAGCCGTTCCACCCTGAAAGCGTAACAGACAGAGTTACTTTCGCATTTTTAATATTAAAGTATGAATAAGTATGGAAATTTCTTAATACGTTGACTGCTGAGCTAAAAATGTTGAAGGTAAAACCTACACTAGCGTCGGTCATACGGTGTCCCCCATGGCGTCCAACGTATTAATGATGTTTTAAAATTTGTAATGTTGAAACAAATGCAAATATTACTTTCCCGCAGTTTCATCCGTATAGAAGTCAAAGACCCGCTTAACTAGGCCTCGTCACAAAATCCGTTCTTTACTGACGTCTAGAAACTGTCTATAATATGTTAAAGTCAACGGTTGATATGTACGTTACGTTTGCCAAACGACTTTCGTCAAACCCCGAAATTGATTGCAATATCGGCCTATATCTAGTTTAATTCTGACTGGTCAAACCCCGATTGTTGTTAACAACTACAACCATCGGGATTTGACCAGTCAGACTTAAACTAGATATAGAAAAGAGTTAGTATGGATTATTTTACTGTCAACGTTTGACTAAAAAGTTTGCTTTTTCTAGGTTTGACTAAAATATATCAGCCAAAGGCCGATATTGCAATCAATTTCGGGGTTTCATAACTTGGTTGTTTTGACAACACGGTTGGCGCAGTGGCTGAGTGATCGGTTGCTGCGTTGCGTGGCGCGGGTTTGATTCCCACACAGAACAATTACTTGTATGACCTACACGTAGTTGTTCCGAATCTAGTAGTTTGTGTATTTGAGCTTATATATATGTTTATAAAAGTAACCAGGATACAGGAGAAATTTCTAGTGCGGGACAACGATTTAAAAAAAAGGAAATAAATAAAGTAATAATTTAATTGGACGAAACACACTTTAAGTTTGGAAATTGACTAAGATTTCGTGTCAGACCCTATGGTTTGCCTAGTCTAGTTAGTAACCAAGGCACGCTGGAGCTTCTGCGTTTGACTACAACTTAATAAACCTATTTAGTTTTTGAAACCATTTCGTATTTATTGAGTAAGTGAATGAGTGACCTTTCGCTTTAAATATACCTAGTCTTGCCATAAATATTGTCACGAAGAAAAATATTTTTTTTTGTTGCAACTAATATTTATCTCTTTTACAGTATGTTAGTTTAATACATAAATATAAAACAATTTAAAATATAAAAAGCTTATTCGAAGGATCTCCATTGGCTGCAATACAGTCCTTTAAACGTTGACGCCAGTTATCAATAGAAGCACGCAATCTTTCCATGGGAAAATTCTTCACTGCCAATCGTATGGATTGTTTTAGGGACTCCAAATTATCATGGCGTTTAGAGCAAGCCGTACCTACTTTCTAAAACTGACCATAAATCATAATCCAGCGGATTAAGATTGGGATCGGGATGTTGTTATGGGGCTTAACTACCTTCGCAAGAATGGTATCTTGATACACTTGTGCCGATGTTTTGATACCTTTTTCACAAAAATATGGCTCAGTCAGTCCTTCATAGCTAACACCCCACCAAACCATCACTGAAGTCGGATAATGCCCACGTTACACTCTGTCGACTAATTAGAAAGCTTCCTTAGAGCTTTGAGCATAAATACGGTCATTTTGTTTGTTAAAATGTTGCTCAATTGTAAAGATTTTCTCATCCGTAAACAAAATTTTTCTGTGACCTCCCTTTGCGTACCGCTTCAGTAGTTGTTTCGATTTTACCACCCTATTCTTTTTAAAATTATCAGTTAAAAAATGACCAGTGCGTCTCTTAATAGGCTGCAAGTCCTAAGTCATCTTTTAAAATACGCGACATGGTTCTGGGTGCTATCTTCATCTCCCGAGATAAAATCTTTTGCTTTCGGACAGGATTTCTTCGAATTCTTTCCCTTACTGCTTTGACCACTTTTTTCTGACGAACACTACGTGGACGGCCAGATCTTTTTCTGTAATAAACAGAGGAGGTCTCATTGTACCTATTAATAGCCCGGTACACAAACATTTGAGTAATACCAAGCGTATGGAGAGTTTTAAAAATTGCATTTGGCTCCATACCAACTTTGTGTAATGCAATCATAGCGTTTCGGTTCTCTTTCTCACCCCACTCCATTTTAATAACGCAAAATATTGTACAATGTGTTGGCGCCAAAATTAGAAAATCCAATGAACAATCGTATAAAAATGACAGATTCCAAATTCAAATGTAATATCTTTCTTATTTTTAATTGTAACAGTATTTATGGACAGACTAAGTATAGATTTTCATTTAAATTAGTAAAATAAATTATATCTCAATTAAGAAAGTAATATAAAATAATTATGATGAAAAACTAGATAACTTTTGATGAATCGATTAAACTTTTATACAAATAAAAGGAGAAACAATTTATGTTGTTTTAAAACTTAATTTAAGTTGAACTGTACCATAAGGTATGAAAAGATCTTTTGAAATTTAAGTCTGAAAATACTGGGTATAATAAAATTGTCGGATTATGTTTTAAACTAAAGCTGAAAGTTTAATAAGTACCTAATATATTTTTAGAACGACATCTTCATAGTTCTCCCATCGATTTCGGCAGTCTATCTCAATGGAGATTATTTAAGTACGTAGAAGATGTTATAGTGCACAAGGGTGTGTGCAAACACACTTCTTCCGTCAGTCCCGACGAACAATCCACACGATCGGGGACCGCTCATGCGCAGGGGCGCCGGTATAGGCCCGGCGCACATTGTCGACATCGGCATCCATCGGTATTGTTAGACGACGAATAAAAATGTAACTTAGAACGTATGGAAATAAAGTTAAAATTACAATACCGCGGTATGCTTAGGCATGCCGTGTATTGAAATTTCAACTTTATTTCCAAACATTTAAGTTATATTTTTATTCGTCGCCTAAAAATACCGATGCATGCCGATGCTGTCAATGGGGGCCTGGCCTTAACCTGCTTTCGGAGTCACGGGAGTGTATCGTAATTTAGGAACAGAGAATGAGATTGTCTACGTCAATATTTATTTATTACTAGCTGACCCGACAGTCGTTGTCCTGTCCTTATCTACCTACTTACCTGCCTATTTACCTACCCTACACCTACCCTACACCTACCGTACACCTACCCTAAACCTACCCTACACCTACCGTACACCTACCGTACACCTACCCTACACCTACCCTACACCTACCCTACCCTACACCTACCCTACCCTACACCTACCCTACACCTACCCAACACCTACCCTACACCTACCCTACACCTACCCTACACCTACCCTACACCTACCCTACACCTACCCTACACCTACCCTACACCTACCCTACACCTACCCTACACCTACCCTACACCTACCCTACACCTACCCTACACCTACCCTACACCTACCCTACACCTACTCTACACCTACCCTACACCTACCCTACACCTACCCTACACCTACCCTACACCTACCCTACACCTACCCTACACCTACCCTACACCTACCCTACACCTACCCTACACCTACCCTACACCTACCCTACACCTACCCTACACCTACCCTACACCTACCCTACACCTACCCTACACCTACCCTACACCTACCCTACACCTACCCTACACCTACCCTACACCTACCCTACACCTACCCTACACCTACCCTACACCTACCCTACACCTACCCTACACCTACCCTACACCTACCCTACACCTACCCTACACCTACCCTACACCTACCCTACACCTACCCTACACCTACCCTACACCTACCCTACACCTACCCTACACCTACCCTACACCTACAATACAAAAGTTTTTTTTTTTTTTTTTTTTCTCTTCGTAAGAACCATCTTCGTACTTCAAGGAATATTATAAAAAAAGAATTATCCAATTTGGTCAAGCGGTTCGCAAGTTATGCGCTTACCAACACATTTAGCGATTCATTTTTATATATAAGATTTTATGTAAATTACTGTAGCGTTACTTGTAAATGTACGTGTCACAAAATCACAACACATAACTATGTACTTACATATAAATATATTTTATACAAATATAAATGTAAGTATAAATAATAATCAGTGTTAGTGTCCTAGATATATATATATAGTGTTAATAACATACATAAATAAATACTTTGTATTAAGTAAAATAATTATTGTGTGTAAAACAACAGACAACTGATTTTATTGTATGTATGTAAAAATGTAACAAACAAGCGCGTGAGTCACTGACCGGTTGCATCGGCCGGCGGCCGCGCAGCGAGCGGGACCCCTCCCGCTTCCTCGCGCTTCACCAATCGGCAGTCCGCTACATGCCGGGTAACTAACCGCACGCTGCCGCTAAGTACTATATGCTCCTCGCGCGCTTGTTTACCTAAGCTTGTTTAAATTCTGCTTACCTATCTTCTATTTCTTGTGCCTACGACTGTGCTTGTGACTTTTCTTCTGTGCTCCTTCTTGTGTAGACTTTCACCTTCTGTGTTTCTTAAAACTATTGTGTGGTGCGTGTACGAACATTATAATAAATAAACTAGTGGTGAACCTGGAAACTTTCATTCCTCTCCACGTACGTACCTACTTCATTGGTGACCCCGTAAGAACATGATGACTGAAGCAAGAAAAACAGGCAATGCGTCGACGGATTCCGGTAACGACACTCCGGGTTACGATATTTACCGTGTCGGAGTGCGGGTACCGCCATTTTACCCAGAGAAACCGGCACTGTGGTTTGCGCAGCTGCAGAGCCAATTCGCACTAGCGAATATCACCACCGACGCCACCAAATTTCACCACGCTATTGGAAGCCTTGACCCGATATACGCATCCGAGGTAGAGGACATCATCACAGCGCCAGCAGCCCCCAACAAATACGAAAGGCTGAAAACAGAGTTAGTGAAGAGATTGTCAGCTTCGAGAGAGAAGAAGGTGCATCAACTCCTAACTCACGAGGAGCTTGGCGACCGTAAGCCGTCGCAGTTCTTGCGGCACCTGCGGCACCTGGCAGGACCTAGCGTACCAGAGGAATTTTTACGCACCATCTGGACCAGCCGCTTGCCCAGCACTACGCAGACAATTATCGCCTCGCAAGCCAAGGCATCTTTGGAGGAGGTGGCCGAGCTGGCGGACCGCATTCATGCCAGCTAGCCCGCAAGTAGCAGCGACATCAGCTCCGATGACGTCACCGGGTAGCAGCGTGGATCACATGAGTGGTCAAATCGCCGAACTTACGCGACAGGTGCAAGCCCTCACTTCGCAAGTCGACAGGTTATCGCGGTCGAGACACAGGTCCAGCAGAAGCAGCAGCCGAGGCCGTTCGCCTTCTAGGAGGTCGAACTCAAATTACAGGAAGTTTCCAAATTGCTGGTACCATTACAAGTTCGGTGACAAAGCGACGAAGTGCATAAAACCATGTGACCATTCGGGAAAAGACACAGGCAGTCGATAATGGCGACCGGCGACTGTCGTAGCACTGGTCGCTTATTTGTGACAGACCAAAATTCGAAGATGCAATTCCTCGTCGATACTGGTAGCGACGTCTGCGTCTTCCCAAGGTCAGCAACGAAAGAGCGTCGCAATAAAACAACATACGAGTTATGCGCGGCTAACGGCAGTACAATATACACTTACGGGTACGCGTACTTAAAATTAAGTATAGGTTTGCGCCGTGACTTTTCCTGGTGATTTATAGTGGCGGACGTAACAAAACCAATTATAGGTGTCGATTTTTTGTCACATTATAACTTGATTGTGGACGTTAGAATGCAGCGCCTAATCGACGCTAACACTACGCTCGCGACCCCTGCTTTGCCTGCTCGCCCTTCTGATGTTGTTTCTTCGGTGAAGGTAAGAATTGGTGACACTACATATCACGACATACTCCGGGAGTTTCCTGACATAACCCGGCCGTCGGGTATACACCGTGCACCTACACACAACACCTTACACTACATACGTACAACACCTGGGCCACCTGTATCAGGTACACCGCGGCGACTGGCTCCAGACAAATTAAAAATTGCTAAGGAGGAGTTTGAATCCATGCTAGCTAATGGCACGGCCAGACCTTCCGACTCGCCTTGGGCTTCACCCTTGCACCTGGCACCAAAAAAGGATAGTGGGTGGCGCCCGTGTGGCGATTACAGAATGCTAAATGCGCGTACAGTTCCGGATAGGTATCCAATACGCCATATTCATGACTTCGCACATAACCTGTCTGGATGTCAGGTCTTCTCCACGGTAGACCTAGTGAAGGCTTACAACCAGGTGAGAGTCAATCCAGAGGATATTCCGAAGACGGCCATCACGACACCGTTCGGATTATTCGAATTTCCATATATGACGTTCGGTCTCCGCAACGCGGGGCAAACATTCCAGCGTTTTGTCGACGAAATGTTGCGTGGCCTGGACTTCTGCTTCGGATATTTAGACGATTTTTTAATTTACTCAAAAGACCAAAAAGAACACGAATACCATCTACGACAACTGTTCTCGAGACTGCAGGAATACGGAATGGTGATTAACCCTTCAAAATGTGTATTCGGTGCCTCACAGGTAACATTTTTGGGCTACTCGATCACCTCCAGCGGCACGAAACCATTGCCAGAGAAGGTTGAAGCCATAAACAACTTCCCAACGCCGAAGACTGTACGCGAGCTAAGAAGATTCTTGGGGATGGTCAATTTTTACAGGCGGTTCATCCCAGAGGCAGCTCAACATCAGGCACCACTTAACGAGCTTTTAGGAGGCTCGGTAAAAGGCTCGCATCCCGTCCGTTTTACAACAGCAGAGGAGGAGGCATTTACAGCCGTCAAAAGAGGTCTCAGCCAAGCAGCAATGCTAGCGCACCCACATCCTGAAGCTAAGTTGGCATTGGTAACGGACGCCTCTAACACCGCCATGGGAGCAGTCCTACAGCAGCTAAAGGAAGAGGGATGGCAACCGCTGGCTTTCTTCTCCCGCAAACTAAACGAAACGCAACAAAAATATTCACCATATGACCGTGAACTCCTAGCGATATACGAAGCAATCAAGTACTTCAGACATATGGTCGAGGCCAAAGAGTTTGTTATTTACACAGACCACAAACCCATCTGTTACGCGTTCCATACACGTAAGGAGAATTGCTCACCAAGACAGTTCAGACACCTGGACTTCATCTCGCAGTTTACCACAGACATCAGACACATATCAGGCAAGGATAACGTTGTCGCCGATACACTTTCACGAGTAGAGGAAATCATCCAGCCCATCGACCTGAACGAGCTAGCTAAGTCACAGAGTTCCGACCCTGAGCTCAAACGGCTACTTGACGTGAACACAGCGTCGTCATTGCGTCTGAAAAAGGTAACACTGCCGGGGACACAGTCTGAACTGTACTGCGATGAGAGTAGCAAGATACCAAGACCATATGTCACGAAGGAATTTCGCCGTCAAATCTTCGACAACTTACACTCTTTGAGTCATCCAGGAGCTAAAGCCAGTGCTAAGCTGGTAGCGGAGCGTTACGTGTGGCCCGAAGTCAAGAAAGACTGTAGGGAATGGACGCGAACTTGCTTGCCATGCCAGCGAGCGAAAATCACTCGCCATGTCTCCGCACCCTTGGGCAACTTCAAACTACCACGATCGAGGTTTATGGACATCCATATAGATATGATTGGGCCACTGCCAATCTCTCACGGATTCCGGTATTGCCTCACCGCTGTAGATCGCTTCACGCGATGGCCTGAGGCAATACCAATCAAGGATATCACAGCCGAAACAGTGGCCAATGCTCTTCTATATGGATGGATCGCACGCTTCGGCTGCCCCACAAAAATAGTGACGGATCGTGGCAGACAATTTGAGTCGGCCCTCTTCAAACACCTGTCGGGCATAGCTGGTTTCGAGCATCGGAAGACAACCGCTTACCACCCTGCCTGTAATGGTATGGTTGAGCGGTTCCACAGACAGCTAAAAACAGCTATAACCTGCCACGGAAATCAAAACTGGGTAGAATCCCTACCGCTTGTTCTGTTAGGCATCAGAAGTGCACACAAGGGTGACGTACAGGCAACCCCGGCTGAGTTGGTGTACGGGGAAACATTACGTCTGCCAGGTGATTTCTTCGAACCAGAAGCGGTCAATAACACTGATGTGACCGACTACGTATCTAGGTTACGCATGTTTGCTAGAAACATACAGCCGTCATCAGCATCGCGACATACCAACAGTCGGGCCATATTTGTATTTAAAGACCTTCCAACCGCGTCGCACGTATTCTTAAGGGATAACGCGTCATCTGGTTCATTCAAGCCAGCATACACCGGACCACACCAAGTACTTGAAAGAGGTGACAAAGTGTTCAAACTCCTTCTTAACGGTAAAATAGTCACAGTATCGGTAGACCGACTAAAACCGGCCTACATACTTCAAGACTCACGCACCACAGTAACACAAAACAACACACACACCAATAACGAACATGAACAAGAACAGACTTCACAGGACACACCAGTCACAATTCCGACACCGGCGACCGAAGACGACAACATCAAAAGGACACGGTCAGGCCGTAGGGTGCGTTTCCCTGACTACTATCGCCCTTGACGGTCTCAAGAGGGGGGTGGTGTAGCGTTACTTGTAAATGTACGTGTCACAAAATCACAACACATAACTATGTACTTACATATAAATATATTTTATACAAATATAAATGTAAGTATAAATAATAATCAGTGTTAGTGTCCTAGATATATATATATAGTGTTAATAACATACATAAATAAATACTTTGTATTAAGTAAAATAATTATTGTGTGTAAAACAACAGACAACTGATTTTATTGTATGTATGTAAAAATGTAACAAACAAGCGCGTGAGTCACTGACCGGTTGCATCGGCCGGCGGCCGCGCAGCGAGCGGGACCCCTCCCGCTTCCTCGCGCTTCACCAATCGGCAGTCCGCTACATGCCGGGTAACTAACCGCACGCTGCCGCTAAGTACTATATGCTCCTCGCGCGCTTGTTTACCTAAGCTTGTTTAAATTCTGCTTACCTATCTTCTATTTCTTGTGCCTACGACTGTGCTTGTGACTTTTCTTCTGTGCTCCTTCTTGTGTAGACTTTCACCTTCTGTGTTTCTTAAAACTATTGTGTGGTGCTGTACGAAC
The DNA here is from genome assembly GCA_947361185.1 of Charanyca ferruginea. Taxonomy (NCBI): domain Eukaryota; kingdom Metazoa; phylum Arthropoda; class Insecta; order Lepidoptera; family Noctuidae; genus Charanyca; species Charanyca ferruginea. The sequence goes on along the minus strand of OX376077.1, from coordinate 11,796,599 downwards.
ATTATAATAAATAAACTAGTGGTGAACCTGGAAACTTTCATTCCTCTCCACGTACGTACCTACTTCATTACCATGCCAAAAAGTTCCATGCTGACTACATCATCGTTCGTAAATATATTTACATACATCTAATTAGGTACAAACGTATGTAATAAACGTATCTAATTTATAGAGGTTTTTATTATTCGCGATCTAAGTTAGTGTTGTTACTAAAGAGAAGGTACGTCTAATATTTATTTAGTTCACGACTAACAGCTTCAAGTATTATTACAAAGTTCAACAGACAGAGACCATAATTGGACTGCTAAATTATTACTTAGTAATAATTTAGCAGTCCAATTATGGTCTCTCTTATTGCGTTTGATGATTCTGCAAATAATAAATGATGATTATGTCAATATTATAGTTATTGTGTAACCACACCATCCTCATTATTCTGAAGAAAACATAGGCTTTCTTATAACAGATCATACCTACAGTCTTGCTACTATAGAAAAATCGTTTTAACGTAACGTGCTATAGCGGTCATCGACCCACCTATTATCCATACTAATATTATAAATGCGAAAGTAACTCTGTCTGTTACAATTTCACGATCAAACGGCTGAACCGATTTTAATGAAATTTGGCATGAAGATAGCTTTAGCCCTGGGGAAGGACATAGGCAAGTTTTTATTCCGCGACCATAGAGGTCCGTACAAAATAAATTAAAACCCCGCAAATAATAAATCTATACATCTATATACTGTATACAAATACAAATCTTTAAAAGTATGCAAATAAATAAAATTGAAGTGTTGTTTGTAATATCAAAATAACAGCTTTTTACTAAATGCATATGAAAGTAAGTAAGTAGTTAAAACATAATTAAACCCCCGCTGATAACCGACAATCACGCGGACGAAGTCGCGGGCAACAGCTAGTATTCTATAAGTAATTATTTATTTAAAAAACTGAATGCCACAGCTATATAGCGATTTTATTCATTGGTAATTTTACGACTGCATCAATACTGCATTGCGTTTCGGCAACTTTTAGCGTTTGCTGCATCGAATTCGCGCGTTTTCGCGACTGCTTTGTTACTACTGCATATTTTTGTCTACTTTTTGCGTTCAATAGCTGCATTGTTTTTTTAAACATGTCACGGAGCCGCCTCGTGGTAGGCACGTAGGGAGCGCTCTTATGTGACAACAAATAAAAATGAGAATCTTATTATTTGTTTTGGAAACCCATTGCCCCAAGCTAGAAATGTCTCCAGTGTAGTGGGTAAATTTATGAAAAAAAATAGCTCTCATACATATAATCAGATCTGCAACAACTAAGCCATATAAATATTTGCTCCGTACAGGAATCGAGCTCGAGAAAAGCAACGCAGCAACCAATCGATCAGCCACTGTGCCGACAGTATCTTCAAATAATTATTACATACCACACAATATCTCAACCAACATAACTAAGCATTTAGTAAGATACCTACAGATCATCATTAGCGTGGACTTTTCCCTACTATCTATGTTTGGGTCAGTTTCCTTCTAGTCTAACAGGATGCAGCTGAATACCAGTGTTTTACATGGAGCGATTGCCTATCAGACCTTCACAACCTCGTTATTGGATAATACGTTACCCCTTGGTAAGACTGGTTGTCATATTTTCTAGCTGCTCCTATAACGACTGTCAAAGATCTACGAATGACAGCCGGGATCAACGGTTTTAAGTACTTATTGCTTTCCGAGGCACGGAGGGGTCTCGGTATGAGATAGATGCCATCCATCACCCATCCGTAGAACGACTGCGGCAAGCGTAGCTTAACCATCTTGACTGGTCGATACGTACGACTTTTACTTAGACGCGAGCTCCTCCTATCTCCAATAAGATACCTACAGATACGATTATTTAATTACTAAGTGATAGGTATACCTATCACCGTTTAATATTCTGATATTATTAGGCCAATAGGTACAAGCATGAAGAAAATATGTGCCAAAATAATTTTAACATAGGTATCGTACTTTTTTTTCTGAAAAATTGGCAATTTTGTAGAATGTCTCGACGGCAGATGTAATTTCGCGACCTATCGGCTGTGAATCGCTTTATTTGATTTACCGTGCGGATGGGAAATTCCATAGGAAGGACCCCATTTCTCCAAAAATATATTGCGTCCTACTTTTTACACCGTTTTGGCAAGAAATTGGTAAATGTCTGTCAAAAATGAATTACGAGAAATGCCGCTGTCTTCTGTAAAAGTATCGCTTTATCAGTTTCGGTTGGCCTAGTGGTTGAGCGATTGACTTCTGCGCAGCGTGTTGCTGGTTCGAATCCCGTCCAGGGGAAATATTTGTGTGATGAGCACTTGTGTTTGCCTTGTGTCTGGTTGTTGTTTATCTATATAAATATGTATTTATGTATGTATATCAACTGTCTGACACCCATAGTACAGGGTCTGCCTAGTTTGGGGTCAGATGGCCGTGTGTGAAATGTCCCCACATACTTTTTTATTTTTATTTTTATAATTTAGGTGAAGTGAACGCAGGTGTACGGTAACTCTAGTACTCAAAATATAATGATAACCATATTATGATGATGGTGTCCTTGCCAGAATAGCACCCACCCATTTCATCCCGAGAATTTTTTAGAAGGCGACTAAGGGAAAATCCGGAAGTAGGGCAGCAACGGCTTCCGTGTACTTAACAACCTCATTGCGACCCCCAAGACGCCCTTGGGGGAGGCCTTTGTCAAACAGCAGACGACTTCCGGCTGATGACGTGATGAGGATTGGGCATTCCATTCAAACTGCCTACCTTTACGAAATACATAACACTATAACATAGTAAGTATATTTTTTTTATTTGTCTTAAGTATTTTTTTAAACAGTGAATTCAATTTCGAAATCCGCGGTATTTCGGGTTTATTTACGTATTTCGCAATTTTCTTAGAAGTTAATAGTTTAAAAAATGGTAATATTACGGAATAGCAGGCAAGTATTGCTTTAAATAATGCAAAATAAAATTAGTGTTTGCATAATTCTAGAATGCTAAAACATTAACTAGCCCATTTATAGTTAATCTATAAAACGAAAATATTCCCATTTACTTTATTGATTGTTGATATTTTGATTTGAACATCGCTATTTAATAACTGTTATATCATTATGATAATAAGGTTTTAATACCCACTTTCTTGAGCCTGATCATATCAGAATATAATTCGGTTTTGTGATGTCAAGGTGGTCGGTTGCATACAATTAACATTTTAACATCATATTCGTTTTCGTACTCAACTTAAGTAGGCCATGCATTTCTCTACCTACACCAATGTAATAAAGCTGAAGTATTTGTTTGTTTGTTTGAAAGCACTTATCTCCGAAACTACGGGTCCGATTTTGAAAATTCTTTCTTTAATTGGAAGCTACATTATAACTGAGTGTTATAGGCTATATTTTAATATCAAAAATTTGAAATACGTTAGAATAAAAAAAAATAGAAAAATAAAAAAGTAAACTTTATATAAAAAAACTGTAAAGAAATATACAAGTCCTGTAGTCTAGAATTATGTTTAGCAATGTTGAATAACTATACCGTTGAAATGAAAACCACGCCAATAGCGATTTGATCAGTCAGGACCCACTATAGGGAAGATTTGAACCGGTCTAGATTTTAATGGGTTCCCGACTGAGATCTTGTTTATTTCTTTTCAGTTTTTATATAAAGTTTACTTTTTATGCAGTCGGATTTTTCATTTTTCTAATAGATTTTTTTTAATACCCACATTGCAGATATCGATGATAAAATAGTTTTATTACGTGATTTTTATTTTTTAATTATTACTGTGATGATATACATTTTTAGAATCCTTAAAATAAGCCCTTGAATTTGATAGGTACCCATATTATAGCTTTAGAAAAAAAACTTTTTTTTTTCTTTAGTCAATGGCATATCCCAGTTGCCACGTATATTTATTTTTTTGTCACCTATCTAAGAACACTTGGACTAATGAGACGAATCTAACGATACCCTAATGATATAAATCCGTTCTGTGGTTTGGAAGATATCAGGTAATAAAGAATATTTTACTTACAAAGACCGGCGCGAAAAACAACCCTTTGCTTGCAGTCGGGGTAAAAATCAGACGAACGAAGACGCGGGCAAAAGGTAGTTTTAAAGAAGCAGAGCATCTGGGAATTTATTATCATATAATCACCACAAAAGTCCGTCGTGATGACGTCAACCGTTATATTATAGTTTATTGAATAATGAAAGAATTCCGGAACGAAATATCTATACTAAACCATACTATCTATACCTACTAATATTATAAATGCGAAAGTATGTCTGTTACGCTCCAACGTCTTAGCTACTGAACCGATTTGATGAAATTTGGTATGAAAATAGCTTGAACCCCAAAAAGAGACATGGACTACTTTTTAATCCGCGACTTTGTCTGCATCCGTGATAACCGACATGCACGTGGACGAAGTCGCGGGCAAAAGCTTGTTTGTTGGAGGTAATCTCCATAAGATTAGACTTTAAAACAAACTTTTTTTACAGTCCCTTCAACCAATTTTGACTTCTATTCCGTAGTCTTAAAGATGACATTAGAGGCAAAAAAGTGGTTACAATAACAACTGTTTACTGCACCTGCCATTTGTCTTGCCACCAACGCAATATAAGTCAAAATCGGTTGAACGGACTGTAAAAAAGGTTTGTGTATATGTCTAATCTTATTGAAAATGGAGTATAGTTCGATTACAATAAATATTTCGATGATAGAAAGCAACCACTATTATCGAGTCTCTTAGATCTTTTAATTTCGCGGTCTGCAGATAGTTTTTCTAGAATATATTATCAATAACTGTTACCAAACATATCTCCATTACTTTAGTAAAAGTGAACGTAGAGAACATTGTATTATACTAACGCCCTCTACCATAATCTTGCGTAACTGAATAGCTACATGCTCGCAGAGAAAAAGAACGCCATCTAACGGAAAATATAGGCACTAATTTACACAGCAAGTCTCTGAGTAACACTTTCTCCAGTTATGGAAGGCATTCAATTTCGCTGAACTAACTCTAGATGGTAGTATAATAAAATTTAACCCGTAAGCTTAGTTTGTACTTGTCTTTTACTTTACTCTAAAACACCACAGGTAAGTTTGGTTAAGCAGCCGACTACCTCCTAGATTGACGTGCGAGATGCCTTAAAATAAAGGTTTCGTTTTAGAGTAGTAATATTTTGTTTGGTACCAAATGACAAGGTATTTCTGTCTAGAGTTGCATCTAATGATTATTGCCTGACCTCTATCTTCAATGCAATGCAATAAGTCAAGATAGGAATGTATTATTATGTATACTTCCTTTCGCTTCTGTATTTATTCTGAAAAATAAAATGAGCGAATTTCGACTTCATAGCAGTTAAACCTGATATCCTTGAAATATATAGGCAATTGTAGAGGACACCACACACATTTGCCAACTAAGTTAAAAGTCCTCTGTCGTGGGTATTTATAGAGGACTACAGAGAATTTCCCAATAAAATAACCCGACTCAGGGTGAGCCCTGAGTCGGGTTATTTTATTGGGAAATTATAATTATTATTTATTGAGGTCCTAACTTTGAAAACTTAGGACCCCGGGCAAACCCAGGGCCTGATAAAACAGTAAGCAAGATAGATTATATCTAAAGAAATCATGAATTCAAGAATTATTGAATTGAATTATTGAACTTCAAGAATCAAGAATGACCGGCACATTCTTGATTCTTGAAGTTCAATAAGTGCTTAGAAGAATGTAAACTGTAAATTTGTCTTTAATCGTTGTCCCCTAGTACCAACACTTGTGATTGCCCCACTGAAGGGCAAAAGCCTCTACTTACACTTGAGCATTGATCACCATGCTTACTCATAGCGGATTGGCGATTTTAGACTTATATTAATCTTAAGTCAAAGTTTTCTCACGATATTTTCTTTCACTGATGTCAGTAGGTCGATTCTGTAAAATTCAAACAACTACTCGCATCTCACTTCCCTATTCACTCTCACTTCGCATAAGGTTCAAAATTACCCTGATATATTTGACACTTCGTCGAAGTGACGGGAAAATTACCTTACAGAATGCCACTTCTTACGTCATCTCATACTTTTTCTGTCTGTCAATTTAGTTCAATTCGCTGACACGCTCGCAAGAGTGGCGCTAGTGTAAATTCGAATTATCAACCGAGTTTTTAGAATTCCAATCAAGAAACTCACAGCGGATTCAGATTCGAAGTTTAGAATGAGGTCTTACAGAATCAGACCCCTGTGGTGTCCAAGATAAACATAGAAAGTGCATATGAAATTGACAAAGTCGCATTGAGACTTGTTTGTGACCTGGTTGCGAACCCACAACTTTGTGCATGAGAGGCGTATGCTTTAACCACTGAGCCATGATATTTTTTTTCCTGTTGTCCCCTATTACTCAAAAAATATTTTTTTATTTTTGTAATCATAATTTCTTCATATATGTAGAGACTAGCTTTTGCCCGCGACTTCATCCGCGTGAATGTCGGTTATAGTGGATAATAATAATAATAATATGTGGGGACATTTCACACACGGCCATCTGACCCCAAACTAGGGAGACCCTGTACTATGGGTGTCAGACAGCTGATATACATACACAAATACATTTTAAATACATACATATATAGATAAACAACACCCAGACACAGATGCAGACGAAGTCACGGAAAAAAAGTAGCCTATGTCCTTCCCCGGGGTTAAATCTATCTTCATGTCAAATTTCATCAAAATCGGTTTAGCCGTTTCATCGTGAAAGCGTAACAGACAGACTTTCGCATTTATAATGTTAAGTATGGATTGTAGAGATTCTGACTGGTTTATTCTTAACTAAACTTTTTTTTATTTATTTTTTTATTTAGCCGTTGCTGTCCCACTCCTGGGCAAAGGCCTCCCCCCATTCCCTCCATTTCTCTCGATGTTGTGTCTCATCCCGCCAATTCGCGAGGAAGCCATCCAAGGCGTCCCGCCATCTTCTTGGTCTACCGCGACCCCGCCTGACTGTGTCAGGGCTCCAGTCTTGTGATATGCGGGCCCACAGCTTAGCCGGCATCCGGCAGACATGCCAAACTTATTTTATTAATTTATACTTATGAGATAAACTCTGTTCTAAATTAGAATAAAGGACTTGACAGTCCGCCGCATAGATTGACAAATACTGTGTAGCTAATTAAAGCTGTTGAATTGTTTTCGTCCGGGCTAATCTCCGGAACTACTAGTCCAATTCTGATAATTCTTTCACTAATAGAAAGCTACTTTATCTCTGAGAGCTAAAGGCTATATTTTATTAACACAATTATTAGGGATCCGAATGAAAATTCACACGGACGAAACCTCGGGCAAAAGCTAGTAAAACAATAAGTATTATTAGACCCAATATACGAAATAAGAAGGAAAATAGCGTTTCAATCAAGTAGATTGGACCCCCCGGTAACCTATGCACGCCATAGTGGTCTATACTACCTACATATCTAAGTACCTATACGTATTTATGTAGATATATCGGTAAGTACTATAGTACTACATAAAAATAATAAAACTGAGGCTCATGTCAAGCAGGATGGTCGGCCATGTTGGGTCTGCGGAAATGGACCGCTCGTTACGGCTCATTTGTAAATTTTACACCCCTACAGCATATATACATGGCTTTTCGATACTTCATAGTACTGACTTCGTTTCTTAGCAAAGAGGGCTGAAATGATGCATTTCTATTGTGATAATGTGATTGTGATCGGAAGATAATTATATTTCATCATTCATCAGGAGCGCAAAGGTGCATTGAAGAGGGGATACAAATATGACTGACTGACTGACTATTGTTATTGTTAACGTTGATTTTCGTTTAAGGGTATTGTATGTGGGATATAGATGTGTGTGTGTATTTAGTATGTGTTTAATATGTGCGCGTGACATCGTCTTCGAATTATCTGTAAGAGCTTGAACTTATTGTCTTAAATAAATAAACTCTCGCGGGAATCAGGTAGCTGTCGTGTTACAATGTTAAAAAAATATAAAAAAAAAATACGCATACTGCTGCCCAACAAAGTAAAATTGTAGAAAGGCTATTACTGGAAAGCTTTTATTTGTTGGTGTGGAAAATTCGTGGTAATGTCAGCGCACACTGTACTGCACGCAAAACATTGTGCTTACTGATGGATGCAACAGTACTGAGGCAAGACCTCAGTACTGTTGCATCCATCCATGGGGTTTTAAGATTCATAATAACTAATATATATTTTTTTCTTTATTTAATAATTTTTGATTACCCCATTCCCATTCCCTCACCGGACAAGCAGAGATACGGTGAAGCGCCACCGCTATACGGTTATATGCACATCTATATCTGTGGTTATAGGATATAGGTCCACGGTCTCGAACCAAGCGCTTTGCCTCCACATTTATTGTGTTAACTGCCAGACTGTGGAATTCACTGCCCGCCTGCCTGAATAAATATTATCTTTTATGAAAAACCAGCTTCGTACTTTAAAAAGGCATAGGTTTAAATCATAACAAAAATAATACCTGAAGACCTATTCAACTAATTAGAAACGGTCTAAATATAGTCGCTATTTCAATAAACACACAATAACCGTCAATAAACATACAATAAACGTCAAAATCTTGTCAAAAATGTATGTAACTAGATGCGTTCTGATAGGTAGATAGATGCAAACTTTCCTAGAAGTTAGTAAAATTACTCTCTCTATTTAGTAGTAAAGTCATTATGGGTACTCAGAAGTCAGAAAATCTGACAAGTAGTCTTACTGAGGGGTATCGTGTTACCCAGTAACTAGGTTGTGGAGGTCTCATAGGCAAACGCTCCATGTAAAACACTGCTATTCAGCTGCATCTGGTTAGACTGGAACAGTAAGAACCAGATAATTAACAACTAAAAACAATTCCATAAACGAATGTAAGAAATGTTAGGTACATTTTATTCAAATGATAACCAAACGTTTTATTCAGCCCATCTACAATGGTCGATGTGCTAGTTCGAGCATTTGGAATAAAAAGAAACTCTTCAACTATCAAGATAGCTACAAATCAAAGGTTAAAGGGTCAGTGGAGACTCATAGCTTGACCTCTTTGAGAAAGGGTTAACCCTTGCAAAGTCTCAAAGTATTCAAAATAAATCACATTCGGCTGAAGGAAAACTTCTTGGAGTCGTAAAAAGGTTTTATTTATGATAGATAAATAAGGCAACGTAGAATATTTTATATTATTTATTTTGACTAGTCCTACTTTTTAACAAAATACTTATTCTAGCAGCTTAGACTAAGTAATTAATGTAGAGTATTATCAAGAATATAAAATAGGTCTTCATATTATTCTTATAAATTAATATTTTGTTTACACCCTCACGCAAAGAGTAAAGTTTATAGTATAAAAAACAAAAAAGCAAAATAAAAAAATAATATAGGTTTAAAGTAATTATTATTAAAACAAAATAATGTATTCATTGTAAGTGTTCATTGCATGTTATCCTGTGGCAACTAAATGGAAGAATTCACGGTTTGAAATCTTATGAATAAGATATTAGTTTAAACTAAGTAACTTGAACAATTGTTGTTATTTCTGTCAAAATGAACCAACCTACGTCATCTTCCTTTTTCTGACGTTGATTAATCTATCTTTTATTTATACTAGCTGACCCGACACACGTTGTCTTGTCCCTAGACAGACGTTGTCCTGTCAATTAATTTTTCAGTTTTCTTACCGTATAAACCTTCCCTGGACTTCCAGAAATATCGTAGCCGAAATGTCCAGCCGTTCTCGAGTTTTAGCTAAACTAACAAACAACGAATCATTTTTATTATATAGATTATCTTCTATATAATAAAAATCATTTACTGTTCGTTGATCTCACTAAAACTCGAGAACGGTTGGACAGATTTCGCTAATTTTGGTCTTGAAATATTTGTGGAAGTCTAGGGAAGTTTTAAACGGTGAGAAAATTGAGGTGGGTAGGTAGGGTAGGTAGGGCAAGGTAGGTAGGTAGGTAGGTAGGTGAGGTAGGTAGATTGGTAGGGTAGGTAGGTAGGTAGATAGGGTTGGTAGGGCAGGTAGGTAGGTTGGTAGGGTAGGTAGGTAGGTATGTTGGTAGGATAGGTAGGTAGGTAGGTAGGGTAGGTAGCGTAGGTAGGTAAGTAGGTAGGTAGGTAGGTAGGTAGGTAGGTAGGTAGGCAGGTAGGCAGGTAGGCAGGTAGGCAGGTAGGTAGGTAGGTAGGTAAGGTAGGTAGGTATGTTGATAAGGTAGGGACCTCCTATTTACCAACCTACCTAGGTTGGTAGATAGGTAGGTAGCGTAGGTAGGTTGGTTGGGTAGTTAGGTAGATAGGGACAGCACAACGTCTGTCTGGTCAGCTAGTTTTAAATAATTAGCGTAAGTTTTGGACATACAACATTGAACTGTTATTACTGGATAGTAATGTAACACATTTGATCATTTGAATTAGTTTGGCGTAATTAATTGATTTTTTGAGAAATTGTTGGTTGGCACGTTTTGGCAGAACTAAAATCAATTATAACCGTTAAGCTGGGCACTGCGGTAGAGTATCCTTTCTATCTTTATAACAGATACAGTCACCAAAACCGATGGATATTTTTGAATAAAATTAATCGGACAATCAACAGTTCAATATTTTAATTTAATTCGAGAACATACATCGTTTTCTAAGTACAACTCTTCAACTATTTTCGACGACCTGTTTACTTTTGGTAACTACTTAGTGAAATAACAATTTTTTTTAAATCAGTTTCACCTTTTTGTAGATCAGCATGTATTATATATTTTAGACACAAAATTAACTATATAAAAAGGTAATAGCATGCATTACAGCTTAGACAGATACATATATTGTTATAAGTGCGTATACAGTAAGTTAAATAACAGAGGACGTTACCTTATACTGATCCAGTCTCCTTAATCTACATACATCATTAATAGACCGCTAAACAAAATTGTTAGCATAAAAAAATTTGTACGTTAAAAACCAAAAATGTATAGATAAGTCTTACTTTTACGTATCCGATTGTGAATGACGTTAAAAAAAAAACTTTTTCTTTATAATAGTAGGTAAGTACTATTTTTGTTGGTATCTATTGACGATATAGTATTACCACTTAAAGGAACGCCTTTCGTAAATAACATACTGTAGGTACATAAGTAGGTATATATTAATTAGCGTAAACTAATTACATAAGAACGTAATATTATTAGCCTCTTTCATCATAGGTCTCCCCCAAGGGGGGTTCAGCCGTAATCGCCATACGTGGCCGATGCATGTTGGCGTTCGCATTAGGTGTTATGGTACTCAGAAGGATGCTGTTGCGCATCCTCTGTTCAATTATAGATTGATAATTATTAAATGATCCTACATACATTATTATGCACTCCCTTTTCCCTCACTGTAATAGTACAATGAGACGGCAATCCGACACGACCGGAGACAGATCAGGTGCAGGACCAAAGGGGGTGTTAGGGTTTTCCTACACCAATCGATCGATCATCGATTGGTGTGGTAGCTTTAGCTGATCGACGGATACCGTTAGACTAACTTATCGATCGATTGCCGGTCGATAACATCGTTCGACGTTGATCGATTACATCCGGATATAATCCATCACTAATAATAATCAAGTAGCTCGATCCACGTCCACTAATCCATTCTACTATCGATCGATGCCGTCGATCGACAATCGATCGATTGGTCTGGTAGAAAATATCGATCAACGTCGACTGATCCATTCTACCATCGACCGATGCCGTCGATCGACGATCGATCGATTAGTTAGTCTATCGGTATCCCTTACACCACCAACTTTTGAACTCTGGTTGCTACTGAGTAATTCCTAATGGAAAAACTCAACAACAGTTTTGCCTGACATAAGCATCTAATCTAGGACCTCACGCTCAGCAGTCGCACTTATAACCACAAGACCAACGAGGCATTCAAGTGTTAAATGCAATTAAATTTACTAGCAAGATAATTACAATTTGAAAGTTATAAACTAAACCAAAGCTATAATTATTTTAGTCTAGGTACTAAATCACAAACATAGGTAACTTTTAAAGCGCGCGATTAACTTAATCTTAGTATTAAAGTTAACTTAAAATAAGTATAAAAATATAACGTTTAAGGGGGATGCGCCAGGGCAGACGGCGACGTAAATTTTGTTACGGTTTTTGCAATTTGCAGCTTAGTAACTAGTAGTATGGTAAAAAAAAATATTCGCGAAGTATCAAATACGCATTAACAGAATATTATAATAATTAAAAGGAAGGAGGAAGGAAATTCGCCGAAGAACTAAGGTCAAGCGCAAGTTGAAGTGGCAATGGGCAGGCCACATCGCTCGAACAACCGATAACAGATGGGGAAGAAAGATTCTCGTGTGGCGACCACGAACCGAAGACGCAGCGTTGGTAGGGCCTTCCACCAGATGGACCGACAACATCGTTAAGGTCGCGGGTAACCAGTGCATGCAAGAGGCAGGTTATCGCTCATTGTGCCGTTCTATGGGAGAGGCCTTTGTTCATGTTCGATGATGATGAATAATTAAAATCATCAACATATCTCTTCAAGTTAGAAAAGCTGATTTATTCCTCAGAGATACACTTTCCCCGTAGAGACACTTTTAATAAAACTACGCTTTTATACCCCAGAGATACACTTTCGGCTTGTACACTTAAATAGAAATGTTTTTTGGATAAAAAGGAAAACTAAATGAATCATTAAGCAAATTATAAAATCACTTAACACTGTGGAATTGTTTCTTTAAACGGATGAATGAGAGGCGTCTAAGGCACTGCTCCATGCGAAGCTCATAAAGGTCATATTTTCATTAAATTGGCACATTTACGAGGTTTTCTAACTTGAAACTTCTTCTGTAAATGCATATTTGTTACTCCCACGATTAATTTTTTTATTACCATACAACTAGATACTGGCCTGAAAATTGCAAAACACGTAAAAATATTTGAATTTCGCGGGTTTCCCTGGCGCTTTTACCTTTAGTAACCTAATTATCATCACGATACATTGATGTGGTATTTATTCATTAATATTATTTTGTTGTTCGTTATTAGAATACTTACATTAAATCTTAATTAATTAGTAATATTAAAAGGTACTTTTATACACTTTTATTTATAATGTAGTTATGTGAACACAATACAAGTGGATATCTATGTGAAAAATAAAATATAAATTTACCTATACATAATTTATTATACAGAATTGGGTAGATAACACTATTTACCAATATTTCCAAAACAGAACTTCTCTAAAAAACACTTGATTTTGGCGCTATAACCCGATTAATTTTCATGAATTTAAAATTTTGAAATTAATATATAGTTGGTCAATTGAATTGGCAAATTACTAACTGAGGTGTCGTCATAAATTTAAAATGCTATACAAAATGTATGGGAGAATCGGGTTTATACAGCTCATAAAAAATATGTCAATAGGGTTACTTACGCGAAGCTAATCTCAGAAGGTGCCACCCACAGATATAGATAGACCTAGATAACGCAAGAGCAACTACTTCTCGTGCCTATTTTCGTGCCTAACTTACGATAAAAAAATCGTAAGTAAAAAAATAAAGTAAACGTTTCCTTCCATCGGTAATTCATTTTGTGATTAATATTATGCGTAATTAATTTAAAAAAACAATTATTTTTTGTCTAATACCCTCAGTAATACCTGGGAATAGCAAATTTAGGAAAAACAAAACATTCGTATTACATTGTGACGTTCAAAAAATGGCACGCTTGGTTTTCATACAGATCGTGATACTTGCGTTATCTAGGTCTATCAATATCTGTGGCGCCACCGAGCTATAACGTAAACACTATTAGCGCGGAAAAAATCCTGCGTTACAAGTATTTCGTTGTGATATACAGGGTGGCGATGACCATAGCACAAAAAAGGATTATGGCTGGATTTAGTAATTTGGTGTAGGTAATTGTTTTTATTGAGCATTAATAATATTAAATTATGGCTGCCACAAGTTGCCCCTCTTCACAAAAGCTAGTAAACCAATATTTCAAATGGTGTTTTGGTTGAATTTAAATGCGCTTTAGTATGTTTGATAAAAACAGACTGCGGCTGCCACCGATAAAACTAAAATTATTAAAAAAAAATTTATACTGCATGTCGATTATTATTTACAATCATTTACCTAATAGTTTCCAAGACTTACCTCTGACAATATTAAAAAAAAGCTTTTCAAACTACTTCTAATTAAAAGTTATTATACCATTAAGACTATTTAGAAGACAAGGCAATAGAATCTGTTCTTTGTATGTAAGTTAGATTAATTGACATTGCTAATTGCAAAAACATTTGCACGCCATTTTATGGCAGGATATGCTGAAATAAAATTGATGTAACACCCTAAGTAGGTACCATATTCGAGCAAATAAATATTTTTGATTTGATTTGATTTTTCTTTTTAATTTCGGTGTGATATCATTTATTTGATACTTTCATACTATTCGTATGAACTAATATTACCAGTATTTTAATTTTTTTGTCGTATCATCATCCCCACCTTGTATAATCAAAAATGAATGATAATAATGGACATTTAACTACTACAGAATTGAAAAAGCTGCTCCGGAAGGTAAAAATTATAATTTTGTTGCACAGACAAAAAGTATTATCATGTCAATGTCACTTTGTTTACGTTATAGTTCGGTGGCGCCTCTAGTGGAAAAGTTTGGCCGTAAGATTCCTAATTATTTGGTGGTGCTATCTACCTTATTACTTACTTTATATTAATTATTTAACAATTAAAAAATACAGTAAGTCTGTGATAATTTTAACTTGAAAATAAAATTACACATTTGCCCGACATAGGGAATGGAACCCACTGAAAGTAATTTAAATTATAATTAAATTAAATTGGCTAACTATTACTAAAGTAGAGCTCCAGCTAAAGTAAAAAGATTAGGTAAATGAGAAGATAAATCAGAAACTATTTTAGAATACAAATTAAGTAAAACTGGCTTGTAATTTGCAGATTTTCTGATTTTAGACTGGAAACTATTTCTTTGATTTAATAAAAAGTTAGGTACGTTAAAAGAATTACTAATCTGTGACAAAAGTTTTAGTTTGAATTGTTTTTTACATTTAAATTAAGAACGTAATTAAAAGATTGCCGCTTGATATGAATCATGTGAGAATGTTTAGATCTGTTATAATAAAAAAGTCAGCTTCGATTAGGTGGCGTTAATCCATCTCCAAATTACATGAAGGTTATGTACCTTTTCTCAAAGAGAAGAGACCTTTGCCAGATGTATACAAATATTTTTCTTTAATTATAAACACATTAAAAAATATAAAGAATAGTAGCTCGCTGGTATTGGGAACATGGTCAAAGCTCTGGCGGTCAGAGTCCAAAAATAGGACCCTCCTAAATATCCAGAAGTACTGCCCGCTGGGCTCTAATGTAAGCCCTAGATCCAATTGCATAACGAGAGCTAATGTTTCCGCGTTAAACCACAAAATATCTCACATCACTTATTTGTTTTATACTTAAGTAAACATAACAAGAAGCCTCTATGTCCTTTGAATTTTTATTGGAGCTCTAAAGGTCAATTCACACCGAAATGGCAGTAGTCGGCAGCGGTCCGGGATCAGCGGACTATACCTTGAGATTTACAGATAAAGTTGAAAATGGTTTGCTACGCTGCCGACCGGTACCATCCCGGTGTGAACTGACCCTAACTAATAGCATCATTACACGACATCATACTGTAAGCTGTCACAACTCCTGCGCTTGCCTAGCTGGTGACACAGTTGTGGTGAGCCCACGATGTCACCCAGGAACACACTCAGTAGGTAGAACTCTTTGGCCTGGTCTGGAGACCGCTTGTATTGGCTGTAAAGAAAAAAAAACGTGTCAATTTGTTGATTGGCTAATATGACCATTTATTTTATTTATTCTTAATCGTTAATTAAAACGGTACAATACCAGTTTCATTAATTATCATAGAAATATTAACACATTATATTACACATAATGTATAAATTCGTATGACTAAATTAAGAACTAATATGGAACAGTGGACACCCTCGCATACTGTCTCTCACAGAATGCTACTCCATTCATCAGCAAACATATCACCTTCAGGATTATCAGTGAGGAGATTAAGCATTTTAAGATTACGACACACTGGAGACTCATCGGCTCTGGAGAAGCTTATGAAGATACGAGAAAAAACCTCGTAACATATTAAAATATTCGTATTATAAATCAGACAATAATAATTTCGGAGTCCGTAAATTGAAAGGGATTCTTTGAGGTAATTTTCTCGATATCTTGTCGTTTTTAGGGTTCCGTACCTCAAAAGGAGTAAATGGAACCCTTATAGGATCACTTTGTTGTCCGTCTGTCTGTCTATCTGTCCGACTGTCTATCAAGACCCTTCTCTACCATTTCAGGAAGAAATGGTAGGCTTCCATTTTTAATAGAAAAATAGCTTCACCTATTAAACTTACATAAAACCCTCTTAAAAAAATAAAAAAAAAACCGAAACACCTTTTCAAACACTACTTTAAAATTACGTATACCACAGTCGGACTAGACGTCGTCGTAATAAACAAAAACCTGACATACATTTGCACTTCGTCACCAGTTAAAACCCTTGCAAACATCAACTAAGTGATTAACTTCATACAAACGTAAGACTTTATTTTTAAAGTTACGCGACCACAGATTTTCTCCTGAAAAACCTTATAAAGGTTTTCTGAAAAGCCAGCTTTATTATTTCGCAACTGGTAGACATTTTTACTGTACTAACAATATTAGATTCTACGTTTGTAGAATCTGGAATTCTATGTTCAAAAGCTTCGCCATTATGTCGATAGTTACGAAAATTGTATTCGACTTATGTACAATCATCGAACTTTTTATCAAAAGAAGAATAACTACAACTTTTTCTATAATTTTCTTTTTCGCTTTTCAAAGGAGTTTCTCTAATGAAATCATCCTTCGCTAAATATTACACCAACAGTCGTAGACATTAAGTACCTACTCCAAGACTGGAAGATGACTAATAATGCAAACATTTTATCACAAGGAGCTAATGTTTGTTGTTAACAATTTTGACGTGATAACGTCTTATAAATCGATAAACACCGGCTGCACGTACGGAAAAGTGTCACGTTCTGCTGGAGCCTTAGCGTGCAAGCTAGACTGCGCACCCAGGTAGGCCGCTGCAAACACAATCTAGCAAAATGGGGCATAATAGATCCCACCGACACCCAGTGTGAGTGCGGTGATCCTGACCAGACAATGGCCCACTTATTACAGTGCCCAAAGTGCCCCTACACCTGCACCTTAGAGGACATTAAAAACGCCACTGATGCTGCGATAAATGTGGCTACCTACTGGGCCCAAGTAGTCTAGCATAAAGGAAAACCATCGATTCGAAAAGAAGAAGAAGAAGAAGCGTGCAAGCGAGAGCGCGGAACAAGTGATAGAGAGGCACGATCGGCCCAAGCAATAAGCTCCGCCCACCTAAACTGAAGCCATTATTTGCTTATGTTATATAATATGTTAGCCATTATGTTTTTTTATGACGTTATCACCTAACGGTATCGTCCGTAAACCGAATTTACAGACAACCAATTTTTTTTATTTGATCGCTTTCTCATTTCAAGTTCACTAGCCTAAACAAACGAATAGAAACCGTAAGTTATTTAAATAAATAACGGCTATTAGATCTCGAATGATGAGATCATACGGAACTGCATCTCTGCAACAATCTGTGTAAACCACAACTTAGCAATTGCTATACGTCACTAAAAAAGACAGTATAATTTTAGACTCAAGATGAAAAGCTTAAGTGTGATATTTCAATGTAATCAAAGATGCAAGAAAACATGGTTGTTTAATATTTTGTTAAGTTTTATTTCTTGGTGATAAGGTGTGTTTTTGTTCAAAGACTTGAAGCAGTGAAAGTGTTTTGCGGTGTTGCATAATAGCGGCTCACCTCGGACGTCGAACGTAAAGTAGACGTTAGGCCCCCATACAGAAAGATAATCTACTCGTCTCCTTATACTAGCCTTCACTTTATTTTTGTGTAAAGACATTAAATAATTTTGAGGCGTATTGAAACTTTTTAATTGGCTTTTTTTAATCATAGGAAACTAACGAAGTTTGTTCTTTGAAGTGATGTACTTATGTTTTTTGTAGCTATTTTAATAACAGGTGAAAAACATGTTTTAATTTTTAAATTATAGGTTTCTATAAAACATATACACCTAACGATCACCATGACCTAGTAGCCGTAGTAGTGAAATAACCTTGAGAGGACAGTTAATTAAGTAACACTAATTATATAATTGAATTGACTAGAAAATGGTTTCTTGTTAAAAGTAATCAACTAATAAGGCATATTATTAGTTCGTATTAAAAAAAAATACAGTTTAGATTGTATCCACTGATCCAAGAAATTAGTTTGCGCTATGGTATTATATTAAGTATTACTACATTAAATGTTTTTATTTATGCTTACTGAATTACGTGGTGAAAGTTACAATGTGTCTATTTAAATCGTCTTCATATTTAATTAGAAAAAAATATAAATACAACAAGTAATTCCAAAAAAGAATACAACAGCAAGAAATTTCTTAGCAAAAATTTCGCAACAACCTACAATCCCCATGGTTGGGCGACTACGCGAGCGGCGATGACCCGCGCGGTTGCGTACGACTATTACATCAATGTCCCACTTGCGTCCAACGGACACACTTAGCTGCATTCTTGTACGAAACGCTACCGACCACTGACCCGGTTCCTCACAATTGGACGTGGCATTGAAAACATTGAATCAAACATTATGAAATATTCATAGAAAGTCCGCGACTGATGGAGCGATGGACGGACGTTTCAAGGTCATTTGAAAATAAAGGGGGTGGATTATTGAGTTTGAATTATGTAGAAGGGCTATAAACATCCTGAACTGAGTGTCTTGAATTTTTACATAAGGAGCGTGCCGATGTTTTCCATTTTTTATGGATAACACTGAACATAAAGATACTTTCGTATCGTAGGTACTTAGGTAAATAGCATCTCTACAACAAACTGTCTACATGAAAAATGACATAATCTTTACTTTACCCTAGGGAAACGGATTTTCAACAGTTATGGTCGACTTCTACCCGAGATGTTGTGGCTTATCTGGAAAAGTCACCATTCTATTCTGTTATTCTATTTGGACTTTTCAGTTTCCACACTATGTCCTTGATGGTGAACCATTGTGGGTGAGCCATGGGGGCCGTCACTACAGTCAAGAGTCGCCATAACAAGTACATGATCAGAACACAGAACACTAAATTACTAATAGCCAAATACTCAAACGCTACTGAATTTTAAGATGCCATAGTCTCGTGCAGTCTCTACTATCACTTTACGTCAAAGTGATCGTGTCAGTACGAGACTTCTGACTGCATATTCGAGTAGTTACCTACTGCCATTACCTACGTAAAGCAAAATTAAAAAAGAAACACCCTACAAACTTTAAAAATGGATTATTAAAACGTCTCTCAACATCGAACTCGAACTCTTTTTGACAAACTTGTGAACTTAAAGTGCGCAGCAGTTTTATAAGTCTTACAAAGTACTTTACAAGTAGTAACTTATAATTTACGAGCATCGTTCACTTTTCCATCGGATCGAACCGTTAAAATTATTTTAGAAAACTTTTGTTGCAGAGAAAATTATTCATATCTGGCTGTGTTACTGTGTTTATTGTTAGTAGAAATCATTTTTTTTTTCTCTTTAAAATATTGGTCCTACTTTTTGCTTTCTGTGGGGGCAATAAGCAGATGGCCCACCTGTGTTAAGTGGTCACCGATGCATTTAACCATCTGCAATCCCAGAAATAAAATTGAAATATCTCTTGTGCCTGTAATCTCACCGACACCCGTATTCTTCCTACAAACACGTTGCTTTGCGGCAGGACTAGGTATGGTAGTACTTCCCCGGACAATCTCCTTCTCAAAGAGCTCAACTACTCATCATCACCATCATCATGTCAATCTTTAAACGCCCACTGCTGGGCATAGGTCTCCCCCAAAGGGGGACCAGCCGTAATCGCGATGCTTAGCCGATGCATGTTGGCGATCGCAGTTAAGGTGTTATGACACTCAGAAGGACGCGGCTGCACATCCTCTGGTAAATATCCCTTAGTCACGTTCTACGACACCCACGGGTAGAAACAGAGTGGTGCTATTTGAGACCGGTACCACACGGAACTACCTACTACTACGGCTGAGTTATCCAAGAATAACCTGAATCCAAGACTCAGATAGCAGAACGTACAAATCATAAACTCAAATAAGTTGTTTTTTTACCTAAAAACATCAGGCCAGTCTAACTGTGGGCGTGGTTGCGCTTGCGCCCTCGTCGCATAATGTGCGCAGACACGCTCAAATATACATGCGCGTGCGCCGAACTCGCCGACGATGTACTTCTCCACTTCGGTGGTATCGAAGGTCTCCGCATCTCCCAGGGTTAGTGCACGACGGTTGCGGGAGCGGTAGGTCGCTGGAACAGGTAAATTGTAAAGTTATGAGGATCGAAGACTTAAGGGCGCCTAGGGTACAAGAGAAAGATTTCTCAACGAGGACATGTGTAACACATTATAAGTTTTGTTCTGGCTAGCCACTAGGCTGTAATTAACCACAAAGAATAAAGATTAGGTATCCATCCTAAACTTAGAATACGACTTAAGCGATATCTAAGTAAGCCGATCTGAGAATTCATTCATTTTTATTGAAAACAGCAAAATAAAGGTAATCCTACAGTAATCTTCTTAAATCTATTTCATATCCCTCAAAAATATTAAAAACACTAGACTGCCATCTTGCTACAAATTCAAAACATGGATGAGTGAGCTCCTTGAACTCTCGAACCTCACGAAAGTAGCGACTAACCACATCGCGCCATCTTTCAAGGGTGTTCGATGGCGTCAAAGTTACGAGATTGATAGGTCATGATTGAAATAGCAGACACGTAGAACGTTACAACATGCCGAATGTACATGAAGCGACGTGGACATTGTCACGTAAACCTGAATAAGAAATTCGCAATAAAAATTTAACTAAAATATGGGTTAGTATTAGAACTTTGGATTACCGAACAACCTTGATATTATTCAGCAAATACGAGTCTATATGAGAAGCTAGACAATTTTGTTTGTTCAAGCTTGAGTGTACATACATACAATAGTCGCCGTACCTACAAGACTAAAGAAAAGATGTTAAGCACACTATATTTTATTTTATTTTTAGACATACATTTGTTGACAAATGGTACTAGTACTCGTATCTGGCTTGCATTCATTCCTCTGAACCTTACAAAATATGTCCTAATTTAGACGATAAAAATTACAGTCCCTATAATCACAAAAATATAAATCGTCCTGATTCATGAAATCCAAATCTAAAGCGAAATAAGTCCAAATATAGGTACATTTCGCCCAACCATCGCATCGTCAGGAAATTAGTTTCAAAAGATGATAAATGATAACTGATAAATGACGTAAACAGAATAATGGTATTGTAAACACAAAAAGTGATGAAGTAGGCACGAAATTAATGCGAATTGTTAACAAAATTGATGATTCTAAATCACAAGTAATCACAACCTACATAAATATTAAAGGATGAAATAATTCTACAGATTTCTAAAACAAATGGCTCCTTCGGGGATCAAGTTCGCAGTTTATTTTCATAAGTATCGGGAGCGTGGGTTCTACTGAGTGGGCTGATGTTATCGTGGGCTATCATGAGATGAAGATCTGAAAGAGGTTTTTCGTGATATAACAGAGAAAACGGAAGAGGACATTTTAGGTTGAATAAGCAGAAAAAAATCTGTAGTTTATTTTTTTGGCCCTATAATGCTTAAGTAGGTAACTAAATAGATATATTTATATGCTATGTATCGAATTATCTTTCTACATAATACTTTTGTGGTTTTGACTTAAGAGCGTTCGCTGTGTGCTCCATTAAACGTAGTCTAGTCATATATTCTCATATATTGGTCATTATTGAACTAAACTCGATGAAATTTGGTAGTTAGGATAAGGCAATGACATAATAATATTATAGGCTTGTGGCTAGTCAGTTTTCTGTATATACAAAAATCATCATCATCTGCCTAATCTTTTCCAAACATCGTTGGGGTTGGTCGCAGAATAACCCAATGTGGCTGAACACCAGTGTTTTATATGGAGCGGCTGCAACAACCTAGGTACTGAGTACTGGGTAACACGATACCCCTTGGCAAGACTGGTCGTCAGAAACCAGTAACAACTGTCAAAGA
Source organism: Charanyca ferruginea (assembly GCA_947361185.1). Taxonomy (NCBI): domain Eukaryota; kingdom Metazoa; phylum Arthropoda; class Insecta; order Lepidoptera; family Noctuidae; genus Charanyca; species Charanyca ferruginea. The sequence continues at coordinate 11,774,208 of OX376077.1, read as the reverse complement.
TGAAAATGAATGACAGCCGGGACGGCTTTACGTGCTATTCGAGGCACGGGCGAAAATTAAGGACTCCTGGGGGCGAAAAATGTTGAAGGTCAAAAAAGATGAAGGTAAATTTGAAGGTTTTGAAGGTAGATGGGACTGTATAAAATCTTTTTAGATACCTACTACCAAAAATATCATGTTCCTTTTTTCGTCTATGACACATCATGTTACAAATTAATATCCCTCGAAAACTATTTTCATTACCAAACTTATACTATCAGACGCAAGTTATCCGAACTATTTTTTATCATCTAACGACCATTAGCCAGTTAATTGCCACTGTCTACGCCCTAATTACTTGTGCACTTTATCTCTGCCATGATACGTACAGTTCGGCGCAAAACTTTTTCTTTTTCACCGTATTTCCAATAGACGGCACAAGAACAATCGCTGGTAATAAAATAACTGCATTTAAGTACGGCTTATGTTTAACGAAACTCCAGATATAGTAAATGACCTCCAAAAATAGTAAATGAGCACCAACATTTAACCAAAGTATTGTAGAAATGTATGAGTTTGACTGAAAAATGCGATTTGGTTCTGGTACTCAGCTGCCGCTGCTGCGGCACGCTCGCTCTACTCGCTCGCCTCGTGCATAGGGGGCGCGCGTACAGTTCTAACCTAACCATGTGGGATCCGCCCCAGAGGGGACTTAAGGGTCCTAAGATTTGGTGATCATTTACCATTTACGCTTGGTCGTGGAGTTGCGTACACCGGCCCGTCATACTACTACTACTACTGTAGATGTATTTAAAAAAAAGTATTTGTGTATGTATATATCAGCTGTCTGACACCCATAGTAGATACCCTGTACTATGGGTGTCAGGGGTGGGTGTCCCTAGTTTGGGGTCAGATGGCAGTGTGTGGAAATGTCTCCACATATTATTATTAATTATTATTATCATCATGTCAACCTTTAGAAGTCCACTGTTGGGCATAGGTCTCCCCCAAGACGGGTTCAGCCGTAATTGCCATGATTGGCCGATGCATGTTGGCAATCGCAATATTAATAAATAGACGCAAAGTTTTGATACTTTTGTTCAAAACATGATATTTGAATTTACACCAAATAACATGCAAGGTGCCTGTAAGTTTACACTGTAAACAAGTTTTCATTAATAAACGTTTACAATGTTTCAATCAAAAACAATTGCCAATCCGGTTATTGTAGACCCACATTCGATAGACTGGCGTAATAACTGTCGAAGTAGTACACGTTGATCGGTAATTTAAACAAACAGTGGAAGGACTGGTTCAGTTTCAGGGTGGTTATTAATGTGACAGACAGATTAACGCAGTAACGCACAAACGACGATGATTAACCGCTAAACATTATGCAGTAACTGCTAACGCATGTAGGATTAGGTAATCGGTGTCCCGTAAAAAGTTTGAGAAAAAGAGTATTAGGTACAGTAGTGTAAAGTAGTATAACGGCTACACTAATAGTTGATAAGTAGGTATGTGTGCAATTTTTTCAGAATATGTCACACAGATTATCAGGGTTAGCACACTGCTGCGCAGCGTGTTGCGGGTTCGATTCCCGCTCAGGGTAAATATTTGTGTGATGGGCACTTGTGTTTGCCTCGTGTCTGGGTGTTGTTTATCTATATATGTATATATTTAAAATGTATTTGTGTATGTATATCAGTTGTCTGACACCCATAATACAGGGTCTCCCTAGTTTGGGGTCAGATGGCCGTGTGTGGTCCCCACATATTATTATTATTACATAAATATAGCACACTCAAAACATGAATTAAAAGGTACATGTTCATAGCTTTCTGCATCCCTATCTCTTTGTTGAATGTATACACGTCGTAAATACCGATCTTTATTGTTTCAGAAACATCTGTAACAGTTTTTCACATGAAAACTCGCGCAGCAAAACTAATCTTTTAGCGTGCGAATAGCAATTTGGCTTCCAAGTAAAGATGGTTTTTCGTTTGATACAAGCTCGAAAATGGAGATTTCGAAAAAGCTAAAGAGGATGAATTGGTATAGCATCTCAATGCGACACTATTCCGCAAAAGCTAGACTAAATAAACTACGTACTAATATAAGAGAAAACTTAAATTCCGCAATGTTTGTGTAGTGTTTTTTTTTTAATCTGTGTCTGTGTCAATTTCACTATGTGTCCTCTTCTTCGGCCAAGATTAATTTCAGTCTGAGCTAGTTGCCAAGAGTCATGCCAAGACGACAATTTAGGAAGCTATTTAACGGATGTAAAAAGATATTACCTAAAGTGTCTTTTAACCGAATGTCCAATTCGAAAGTCATATTTTCTATCATTGTGATCATTTTTAAGTTCGGAACTGGAACCTTTTGGTAACGAAGATAATAAAAATCAAAGTAGGTAACTATTTTTTTTCAACAACCAGGTTTAAACTTTATAACTTAATTTCAAATACCTCTATTACCTATAGCCCTTGTACTGTTGCATGCTCATAAGAACAATGTTTTGCGGGCATAACATGGCACGCTACCGTAATCTAAAAATAGAATCCGTTTCCAACAATATTTTTCGCTTAACAGTTCTTTAATTAATGCGTATGGCTATAAGTATGATGTGTTCATGTTACTGCTAAAAATGTGTGTAAAAATATAGATAGTGACTTTAGAGCGTGTATTCGATTCGTAACGAAAACTTCATGTTATCGCGTTTTGCCCAGAGCAATATCGTAATGATCTGAGCAGATTATTTAAAGACAATTGCAGTTTTAGAAAGATTAGGTCTTGATTTAGGGAACTACAGAGTAAAAATATAATTTTAAATTACGGTTTTTTAAAGCGAAGACGATCCTTTCATAGCGTTTTACGAAAATAGTCGTCAGAGTTAACTTTCAGGACGAATACAACCATTACAGTATACCAAAATATTATGTTTTATACGTTTTTCCAACAGGTCTTAAAGTCTACTACAGAGCCATAATTACGAAAATATTACCATAATGTATTAAAAGACAATGTTGGAATTACTTAATATACAGAATATTTTTCAGTCCGTTATACGAACTCATTTATTTTAGACCATTATTTTAAAACATCGCGCGCTGTCGTTTGCCGATCAATTTCAATGATTTGTGCTTATTTCGTGCGTATTTTTTTTCTGATGCACACAAACAGACCATTGTCTTGTACTAGTGTGTGTCATTGCTGCTACGCCGCTCTAGCAATCGTTTAGATTTTGAGTTGCGCTAAATCGAATACGCGCCCTTAAGATTAGCCGGATTAAACTACAATGTAGTCGCAACGTCTTGTCCTAAAATGAACAAGAAAATTAAAAAAGAAAAGTACAAAATAATACTTTATTGCTTATCCATATGCCAGGTTTAAACACACGAAAGGGAATCAAGTGTTTTAAGGGATAAAAACCAACCTAACCTATCTGAGTCGGATTGCTTGAGTCACATCAAAAAAAAAAAAAAAAAAAAAAAAAAAAAAAAAAAAAAAAAAAAAAAAAAAAGGTTGGTAACCCTAATGGTTGCAGCAACTAATTCTTTGTTAGCAATTGATTAGTGTCCCTAAAAACATTAACCTATGTATTATAAATATATATATAGGTATTGCGTTTTGGCTAATAAGCAGTTTAGCTGGACAAAACGAAATAATGTCGAACATTAGCCACATCCTACAAAATAAAAATATTAAGTTTATTTTCAAACACATCTATAGCCGTAACGCCGTATACATCCCGTATTTTTTTAACCTACCTACCTACTATAATGTACATTACACACACCCGTAGTATCGTCTCTTTATGCCTTTTCTTATCCATACTTTTCGTATGCTTTTGTTAAAAAAAAATAAGAAACAACATTCAGTTGTTTTTTTTATAAAAGTTGGGTATTAAAATATTCATAACAGCATCCAATGTGCCCACAGAAGTGCTGAAGAGCATTTATCACGGTGCTAGTTTCAGCAGTGGGGTGCAATATATTCTGCCTCCTGTCACGACGTATGTTACGTGTGCAAAGCTATGCTCTAAACAAACTTCACATATAAATTTTGTTTTATTTAGAAAAAGTTTTGTAATTGTAAACGCAGTAATCATTGTAACGTTTTTTTAAAAACAATGCTAGTCGTTGAATTTTTGATGTTTCGACTGCACGATTTTATAACATTTAATTTAATTGTCAGGAGACTGTAAAAACCCAGTCCTTTTCCGCCTCCCAAAACTAGAGTAAAAACGAGATATGGGCGTTAAAATACTTGAAGGTACGTACGTAGTGCAATCCCCCTAAGACTACCCACTGACCCAATCATGCCTCATAATAACAATTAAGTACATGACTTTGCAAAATATTTCAAATATTGTACCAAATCATACCACTTACCTGGACTCAATGAATATGAAAATTTCTTCAAGAAATTCGTCAATTTTACACTGGCTACTATGAAAGGAAACCCTACCAACTGCACTGGTAATTCAAAATTACTTTCTTGACTAACCACATCATCACAAAAATTGACTAATAACAGTGCGAATAGTAATATAAACGATAGTCTACTGCACTTCATTTTCAAAAATAAAACACAATCGTTGTAGAAGAAGAAGAAACGCAACTATAGTTCGCGCCAAAACGCATTCACAGATTAAATTTATTTCAAAATTTAAAAAACGAATGTCCGTTTCTTCACGCGCGATATCCGCGGTCTATGGGTATACTCAACTAGCCAGTACTACGGTTAAGATTGCACTGCAAAAGCTCTGAGTACGTGAGAAGGAACGCAACACGTTCTCTTTGGTTTACTTTATGTAATGATTTTGTAGGTCAATCAATCTTCAATCTCGTTGCACTAATCGCTTTAATATAAGTGTTACGGAATAATTGAGAAGGTATACAATTTTGTATATACGACTTAATAACAAAATAATTAATTACGTTTAAATAATTAGTTTTATCTTAATATTTATAGGCCAATTGTCTGAAATAAATTGAAATAATTATGTAAGACGCTTATTTAATAAAATTAATTTGGCTCGTAAATGTAGATCTGTTAACGACGCCTAACCTGTATATTAGACAATTAATTAAACCAAGGTAAGCATGTATTTTCTGATGAACCTACTACGTAATTAAGCAGGTTGAGGATGGTGGATGAATTGATAGATAAACTAGATTCAAACCGAGAAGAAAAAAACATGTGAGCTCCATAACTTTTCCATTGCAAAAAATGATGAAACCTGTTTTCAGTTTTGTTCAAAATGACTTAAAAAGCAATAACGTTTAACTTTAATTCTTACATAATTACCAATTAGACCTACCGATTGAAGGTTGATCGTCGACAAGTTCATACATAGAGTGTAAGAAGGTAAACTTAGGAACTTAAAGCAGAAGAAACTTAAGTCAAAAAAGAAACAAATAACTTTGTCTAAAATTACCAAAGTGCTTGTTCCTGGAAAGGATTGACTTACCTTGCATGAATATAACTTTCGTATCATTGTTATAGTAATAAACAATCAAAAATTACCTGGATTTAAAGCGTAACTCATCTTCTTCACAAAATTTGTTAGTCTGACAGCTATGACAATGAAAGGGAATCCGACTAACTGCACTGGCAGTTCAAATGAACTTTGTTCAGAGGATCCTTCCATCACGCATTCAAATAGCAGAAACGACAAAAGAGTCCAGATATACCACACTTTTAAAACCTGCATTTTTGTCTATAGCACGAATTCAAAATTCGAACGGATTAGAACTGGCAGCCTTGTCGATATCGATTTCACACACAGTAATTCGATAAAGGTAGCAAATTATTAAATTAATCAATTATCCCGATTTTGTTTCAGTCCGTGTATTGTATAACGCGACGACCTTAGTAGATTACTGCGTATAACTGACCGTGTCCAACATTCGGCCGGTGGCCATAGCGGTGTTATTATTTCGTAACATAATTATCAATGCAGTCGTCACATTACTAATCATTGTTCATAAAATTTTAATGGTGCAGTAACTAATTTCGGTTATTTCGCAAAAAATGCAATTTATGAATTCTCGATATCGAAAGTAATGGCTTGAGACCCGATACCTTGTAGAACATTAAATTGCTGGCACAGATATAAACTCTGAATTCTGCTCTAAATAAAGCAAAAGCTGAATTATTGATATTAAACGATGAGTAATATGTTTACATTTGAATATGGAATGTACATTTGCCGAGACTTCGCGAATATTTCACGTTGGTTGCCAATCTTTGATGCAATCTCATGAGTTACCTAAAACTGCCTTGAATTTTGAACAATCATTATGCTTGAGAAATATCTACGGTTTGCGAAATTGTTAATGCTGTGACACTGCGTGTTTATAAATATATCAAGAAAAAATTACGACATAACTTCAGTCAAGTTGTTGTTTTGAAATAGGTAACATAGGTATTGTGTGTGAGAGAAACAGAATACAGGACCTAAATAGCACTTAACTAGTTAGAATGTTTCATAATTCTGCAATGCTAGCTGAGAGACACACACTGGCCACCTACAAATGCAGTGCATCAAACTCAGTGTTGCACACCATAGACGACACATTCGAATAATTCAAACCGATGTTTTGCAGTTACTGACACAGATAACGTAATGAATCTAGTTCACACGAAAGTGATCGGTGCACATAACTTGTTTACAATCAACGATTCGTCATAGATAGACTTTACCGCGCGCTTAACTCGCTAGAACTGCAGTTGAGTAAGGAAAATCTACACTCAACCCCTCCCGACATAACTAAACTAATAGCTTTTAACATTATGCAATGGAACGTACTTGAACGGAATGAAGGTTGATAAAATTGTCCGATTAAATCTAATCGGTTATGGTATATCATGTCTATTACAGAAGTAAACATAACAATTTTTTTAAATGATGTTATAGGTAGGTAGGTACCTACTGTTACGTCTAGCTTCGGCTTTAGGTCGGCCGGAGCAAAGACAATGTGTTTTTGGATTCAGTGATGGTAACGATTCGAGCTGTTTGTGCGGTACTACAACTTATAAACTGACCCATCTCACATCGTGCCCTGCGTGCTCTAACAGCTGCACGATGGACGATTGAATGACTACTACCGACTACGCAATCAAAGTGGCCAAATTCAGGAGCGTAACAATGTAAAATTACTAGCTTTTCCCCGTGACTTCAGCTTCGTCCGCGTGAATGTCGGTTATCGCGCAAAGTACCGAATAAAAAAAACCGCCTTCAAAAACTAAAAAGTGATAAATAACTTTAGCACAGAACACACTTACTTTGGTGTGTTTGTTGGTTTGTATTTTTTAAATTATTTGATAAATAAACACATTTTTAATTTTTAAGTTTATCTCTATGAATCGATAGTAGGTACTGAAGGCAAATCGTTCTGCTGCGGGAATGGACCATTTAGATTTCAGCTTGTATATACTTACACAGGATATATTTTTAACTGGTGCTCAAAACCAACCACTTTTTCTATGGGACCAACATCGAAATCTCAAAAACATTTTTCACTTCCTCATAGAAATCGCAACAAATGATTGATCACTCAGCATGAAAACGTTTTTTTTTGAGATTTCGATGTTTGTTATCAGAAAAAGTTATTGTAATTTGAGGACCAAAATCGACTGATTTTGGTCCTCAAAATACAATAAATATAGAAAAAAATAAACTTGAGAGGTGTCAAGGGACACCCGGATGGAACGAAGTTCCTTTCGATTAATTAGTGAAGGAATTGTAATAAAATTTTATTACAATAAAATTCCTTCACTAATTAATGTGATGCGTTAAAGTGAATTTAAGTGGCTTTAAGCCAGGGCAAAAAAAAACGAGGAATGAAAAGTTATTATGGCTGCTTACATTGTAAGTAAGTAATTTTAAAGATTAACATTTTCTAACATGTTAGTACAATGCGTAGTTATTTAGATAGAAAGACCAATAAATTATTTCTGCGCCATCTATTGGCCGTTCGTAATTCGATCTCGAAGAGCACAGTTGCGCCAATAACGTTAATAGATGGCTCTTAAATCAAATATACAAAAGTGTCGTGACAACTTTTCGTAAGAATTTTTTCGGTCTAGCCTCCTTTCACAACGCGCGATAAGGAACTTCGTTCCAAAAATTACCCAGGATAAATAGGTTTAGGATTAACTTTAAAAATGTATCCTGTATAATTATAATTTGAATCTCGGAAAGTCCTACGTTTTTCATGAAATTTTGTATGCAGGGTGTTTCGGGGGCGATAAATTGATTTCTAGTTAGGTTTCATAAAAAAAAGAACACGAAAAAAAAAATACCGAGCAAAGCTCAGATACCATTAATAAAGTATGAAAGGCTAAAAAGAGATGTCTAGTATCCATAATAGTAGATATCGACTAATACACTTCCTAATGGTGTTTTGTTGTTGAGACAGACCTGCAAACAAAAACCGATTTTGTTTAAAAAAATGAGCGCTGCTTCATAAATTCGGGGCTGCTACTGAGAAATTAAAGGTGGAAAATTACAATAACACTGTTAACCGTTTCGCTGCCAAAAACTGGATCGAACCAGTATTCCCGTACATTCCGCACGTATACGGGGCTGCCTCAGAAAGAATAAAACGTACCCAGGACTTCATATTCAGCAGTAACGCTTGCGAGCACTAGGTCATTATTATTACGGGAAATCACGACAGATTTGGTAACGAGGTAAAATGAAGTAGTCAACGTAAGGTAAATATGAGGTTGTCATGTAATGTACTATAGTTTGGTAATTGTCAGTCTAATCCTGACAGTTATAACCCATTTATATTAAAGACCCGGCCCGGCTTCGCATGGGCCTATAGCCTTCCTCGATAAATGGACTATCCAACACAAATATATTTTTTCAATTCGAACCAGTAGATCCTGAGATTAGCGCGTTCCACAAAGCAAACCAACAAACAAACTCTTCAGCTTTCCATATGATAAAAATCCACTGGAATTGAAAGTCATTCAAGGAATTACACACTAGAGCCACACCTACGTCACTCCACACAAACGAAACGATTTAATTGTCTACACTACAACCAAAATAACAGATTGTAATATACGTGCGTGTGTGTGCGTGTCTACGCGCCGCGAGTCCCAGCCTTGAACTTAAAGCAGTTTCGAGAGCAGTTTCGACGCTTTTAGAGGTGACGAACAGTGTTTCGGAAGAAGGCGGGGTGTGTCGCTATACTGTACGGTAGTAAGTACTAATATCTATACTGTACTAGAGCCATGGGGTCCGAGTGCTCATCTTGTTCTTCGGGACATCGACAAGCGGATATTTTTACTTAGCACATCTGTGTTTGGGTCATAGGATTAAACCATTCTACCAAATTTCACATGATTTGGTCCAGTAGATTTGGAGCAAATTGGCTGTGACAGACGGACGAACAGACAGACGCACGAGTGATCCCTGAACCCTAAAAAGGCGTTTTTTGGGATGCTTGATGGAACACCACTTACTCGAAGACACGGTCATGGAATATAATTGAGACCGTGATGAAAATGTCAAACTACAACGTCAACTATACCCTATTCACAATAAGATTAGACATTTACAAAAACCTTTTTTACAGTTCGTTCAACCGATTTTGACTTATATTGCGTTGGTAGCATGACAAATGGCAAATGCAGTAAATAGTTGTTATTGTAACCACTTTGTTGCCTCTAATGTCATCCTTAAGCCTAGGGAATAGAACTTTTATCATAATTTTTACTTAAATGTTATTTTGTTATTTTGATGACGATTGGTCTTTTGATGGCGACTTGGCTAATATAATATTTTAAATCATTTATGCAAACACTATTACTCATTAACCGACTTCAAAAAGGAGGAGGTTCTCGGTGGGTATTTTTTTTTACGTAAGTACATCGATTACTCCGAGATTTATGATCCGATTTAGGTTATTCTTCTTCAGTTTGATGCGAAATTGTTGCCATTTGGTCCCATAAAAATTTAACAATATTTAGCCCAGTAGTTTTAATTTTATGAACATTTTTTTAATTTTTTCAATGTAGTCCGATTTCAATGATTATTTTTTTAGTTGATAGTGTATAGGTGTACCTCAAATTTGGACCCATAAAATTTCAAGAAAATATTCCTCCCCTAAGGGTTGAACATTAAGGGATGACTGATTTTTTTTAGTGTCGCCGTTTCGTACTTAATTTCTATGATGAGAAGCAGGCACTAAAAAGCGAAAAAAAAAATTTTGACAAAAAAGACAACCGCCTTCAAAAAGTATAAAATAACTTTCAATTCGCAAGTCGGTGGCAATACAGAACAAAAAGCAAAACCAAAGCCGCCGACTTGCGAATTGAAAGTTATTTTATACTTTTTGAAGACGGTTGTCTTTTTTTTTAACTTCATTTTCTGGTAATTTTTAAGCAGTATTTGATTTTCGTAGTTTAGGTACAGTACGCAAAGGAGATAAGTATCCATGTCGTCGGGAATAGTTGAAGATTTCTTAGAAACCAATGCGGGCTTTCAAATGAAATTTTATTAAATCATTGAACTGTTTATTCTCTATAAATTGTATTTTATTTTATTCATAAAAACCTATCGGTTCCTAAGTAAACTTCAACTGTTTCCGGCGACATGGATACTTATCTCCTTTGCGTACTGTACCTACTTGTAATTCTAACATTGTGTGTAAGTCTGTTGTCTCCGTAACTAATGCTAAAGTACAAATAATAGCGTCTAACACAGATGTTTTGGGTTTCTTGGTGTTGTTAACTAGTTTGGAGGACCCGTGTACCGGTGTACATGATTGGAATGCTTAATTGCGTTCCTGCCGAGTTATTCTGTAAAAGTTGTCTTTAGGTGCAGTGAGTTTTTTATTTTTTTATGGATAAGATATGCCTCAGGGGTGGTCCGATATAAATTTTATCGAAATTGATTCAGCACTTTTTGAAAAATCAACAAATACCTACCCAAAAATTTTACATAGACGACCTTTCGAGTTTCTATACTCCTTGGAGTAATTAACTTTCAATATCTGTTTTAACTGTGTTGCCGTTTCTTAATAGATTTGGATGAGATGGATGTACTAAAAAGCGGAAAATAAAAAGCTTTTTACAAAAAAGACAACCGCCTTCACAAACTAAAAAGTGAAAAAGCGGCTGCTGCAGGTGCCGAAAACCTCAAACGGCGCAAATATACCACCTACCCCTTACCCCCTTACCTTCTTGGAATCTACCTATATGTTTGAGCCGTTTGGGGTGAAAACTCTATAGCCATGGGGTCCGAGTGCCCATATTGATTTTTGTGACATCGCCAAGTGGCTGGTCGACTCTTCACGTGACCCGAAGACGGGTCTATTCTTGGGTCAAAGAATCAACATTGCCATACAATTGAAATGGGACCACACGAGAAGCTCCAGCTTTCAAATAAAAAAGAATCATCAAAATCAGTTGACCCAGTCGAAAGTTCTGAGGTAACAAACAAAAAAAATACAGACGAATTGATAACCTCCTCCTTTTTTGAAGTCGATTGAAAACTCGTCGTTCATTCTTTTTTTTAAATATGCGCAACGTGCTTGGAAAATGTTGTCAGAGCCCGGACCGACGCGACGCCTTAACGTGCACGGGTACCTACGTCACAGCGTCGGCCCGGGCACTGAAGCTCCTTCGCCCCGGCCCGAACACGAACGTGTGTGAACAAGTTCATATTATAAAGTGTTCACAACTATATTTTTTCACGGACACGGACCGTACCCTTCCCGGGCACGGCCCTAGTATGTGTGGATAGAGCTTCAACCCTTTTATCTACTTATCACCAAACTTAGGTATTATTCGTAGTTTTCGCAACCGTCGATGTGTTACATCAATAGATTCGGCTGCTTGCCATTTGCCGATCGTACCCAATTGTGTACTAATTGATAACCTCCTCCTTTTTTGAACTCGATTGAAAACTCGTCGTTCATTCTTTTTTTAAATATGCGCAACGTGCTTGGATAATGTCGTCAGAGCCCGGACCAACGCCTTGACGTGCACGGGTACGTCACATCGTCGGCTCGGGCACTGAAGCTCCTTCGCCGGCCCGGACACGGACGTGTGTGATGTGAACGAGTTCATATAAAATGTTTACAACTATATTTTTTCACGGACACGGATCGTACCCTTCCCGGGCACGGCCCTGATGTGTGGATAACCCTTCTACCTACTTATTACATAACTTATACCCTGTTCACAATAAGATTAGACATTTACACAAACCTTTTTTACAGTCCGTTCAACCGATTTTGACTTATAAGTATTTCGTTAGTTTCATGACAAATGGCAACTGCAGTAAAGAGTTGTTATTGTTACCAGTTTTTTGCCTCTAATGTCATCCTTAAGCCTACGGAATAGAAGTCAAAATCGGTTGAAGGGATTGTAAAAAAGGTTTGTGTTTATGTCTAATCTTATTGTGAACAGGGTATCTAAGGTATTATTCGTAGTTTTCACAACCGTCGATGTGTTACCGGCCGGTTATCGGCTGCTTGCCATTTACCGGTCGTACCCACTTGTGTACCTACTAATAGGGTATTTTACTCTAAACGTGAAAAAATCTATAAATATGTTATTGAGACAGTTTAGGCATAAAGCAGTCGGAAAATGTAAGTTTTAGTTCATAAAATAACAAAACAATTTTTTAAATTCAATTCAAAGTTTTCAGTATTTTTAATCTGTTATAAAACACCGTGAAATAGTAACAGCCATGTTATTACGCCATAAGGCTGTGTAAACAAAAAATTGTCAACTGTCAGTCAACCGATTGGCGTAATATAGGCTTTGTACTTTTATTATTTTCGTAACCAACGTAATTTTTTCATTATTACACCTACTACAAAATATGCTTTTAATTATTTTTAAATTATATACAATTATCATATTTAATATGAGCTCATTTGATACAAAACGAACTGACGTCATTTACGCTGAGCAATATGGCGTCCAGTAAGAGGCGTTTTCGTCAAACTACGCGCGAAATTTGAAAATTTAAAATTTAGATGCATTTTTATGGCACTTATCTATTGAATAAAAATTTTGTGTTTTTTTTGGTGGCATATTAGCACTTCAGAATTTCATTGAGACACTTTTCAAAAATGGGTGTAATACCCTATTGGAACACTAAAATTAACGATATTGGTAGAAGAATGTTTTACGTAGGTATCATTACCACTTGTTGGATGGCGGAAGAAACGATCTAACCGCCTAACTGTAATGACTGCCTAACTTATGCTATTCTAAGCATAAGTTTTGAATTCACATTCATCTGTTTTTGAAATAGTAAATGTTATTCATTCGTCGTACCTGTTAAATTAGTTTGTGGTAATTTATTGAACTATTGAAAGAGGGTTGGCACGTTTTGTCAAAACTAAGCTTATTTTATAAGACACTATTCGCATTGGTCGGATCTAAGACCCGACATAGGTATCTACCTACACTTGAACCAAGTTTCATAAAGGCGGTGACACCCAATCTAAAAACGGATTTAAATAAAAGATGACAAAAACCTACTGTATTTCTTACACTTAAATAAAGCGTAAACATTGTATCATTTAACACAGAAATGTGAGTTTTCAAATTAAGTACAATAATAAATGTGTAAATGCGATACTCCCGAGCATAAAATAAAATCTTAATCCCGCCATTTAACTCATTAATATTCAAGTTAAATACGTAAGGAACGTCTCGCGAAGTCTCGATTAAATTATATGATCGTCTTTCAAATTAAACCTGTCTGCATGAAGATAGCGGAATTCTTAACGAGTTCAGTACAGCAATATCTGAAGACAATCAAATGTTTCCATACTTGGTTCTTTAACGTCAACGAAAATAAAACACAAGAAACAATAATGCCGACCATTTATTGTTCCACAGCAGTGCAACTGCGCTTCCCTTACAGAGAAGGCACGAAAAAATCGTGAGTAAACCAGAACCTATATAAATCTGAAATCTTCAATCCGTCTTGAGTAAGCAATATCATACGATCATTACAAAAAAATTAAATTAAAAATTTAAAAAAACCCCCAACGCAAAACATAAAAGCGATTATGTAAAAAGTAAAAAATAATACTTTTGTTGAGCCATCAAATGTTTGTTCGTTGAAATGGCGCTATAATGTCGCGGCGGGGTACCGCTTAAGTAAGTCAGTCCCTCAATTTCATTCACTGTCTATTAATTTACCAGCATTTCCGACCAATTTGCTTCGATATTATCAAATTTATGTTGCTAATCTAGTTGTTAATCTTGTTGCAAATCTAGTTACCATCATTTCGCTATTTTAGATATTTAGTTATTGCTTTAAACTTAGCGGTACCCCGCCGCGACATTATAGCGCCATTTCAACGAACAAACATTTGATGGCTCAACAAAAGTATTATTTTTTACTTTTTACATAATCGCTTTTATGTTTTGCGTTGGGGGTTTTTTTAAATTTTTAATTTAATTTTTATTTTAAATTTTTTAAATGTAATTTAGTTTGGTTTTGTGTGGTCAGTGTGGTCACCTATAATAATATGTTTGAAAGCAAAGTAAACATCCGGTATGCGTCTAAGATCCCTACCGCAGCAAACAAAAGAGCTGATAACTTTAAAACTGCTGAACCGATTTTGATGAAACATGTCTAAGAACCATCGCTAGAGAATCTACTTTCAAATAAAAAAAACCGCATTCAAATCGGTTCACCCGTTAAAGAGCTACAGTGCCACAGACAGACACACAGACACACAGACACACAGACACGTCAAACTTATAACACCCCTCTTTTTCGTCGGGGGTTAAAAAGAAATTAGTCTTCAATCTTTGATTAAACAAATGTAAATAATCAGTCTTCAATATTTTACTAAATCTGTGTAAATAAAAATAAAAATTATATATTTGAAAATCTGGCGACTGGCAAAAATTTTAGGTTCCGTACCCTAAAGTGGCCATCGACACCCTATTACAAAGCTTACGCCGGTTTGTCTGTCCGTCTTTCTTTCGTATCGTACGTAGAAAGATATATTTAACGTATCTATTTGGGTATCGAAGTGATTTTTTTTAAAACACGTTACAGGGTCAATTCGGATGGATTAAAAAAAAAACCGTTAAGGTAGACAATTGATGAGAATTACTGGCCATCGACACCCTATTACAAAGCTTACGCTGGTTTGTCTATCCGTCTTTCTTTCGTATCGTACGTAGAAAGATATATTTAACGTATCTATTTGGGTATCGAAGTGATTTTTTTTTAAACACGTTATAGGGGAAAAAATACGGACGGATCCAAAAAAACCGTTATGATAAACAATTGATGACAGAATGCAATTAATATTATATTTATTACGACACACACAGTAATGGTATCTACTTATCGTGTAAGGACAAGAAAAAGAACCCAGTTTAACACGCACTAAAATAATAACAAAAACACAACCAGTATCACCTTCCTCATTACCATAACCGCAAGGTAACAACAACATATTTTTGTCTTCAAGTGTGGCGATGATCACGCAGCTTCTCAAGTGACAAAGGGCGGTAAGTACCCCATTAGGGAGGCGCCACTAAGAGCCTTGTTATTCCGGGATTATGACCCAGCTTCCTACGAAATAAAAACAACGTTTGTTTCTCGAATATTTAACAGTTTACTGGGACTGGGGAAAAGGAATATGAATGAGTAAAATATAACAAGTACCTATGTACAGAGGCCAGCACATCAAGCCATACCAAAATTGACAAATTTTCCCAATTGAATATTAACTTTATCCCTTTGTAATAAAATTGAAAATCTATCAAAGAAATTTGCCAGATTGTTGTAGCTTGATGTGCTGGCCTCAGTACGTCGGGGTACTTTCTTTTAAACGTCATTATATGGCGAACAAGCTTACGGGCTACCTGTTAAGTGGTCACTGCTGTCATCTTTGCTGCTGCCTAAACAGGCCTTGCAGATACGTTGTCTTTCCAGAAACAAAGTTAAAATGTCTCATGTGCCTTTAATTACTTCGGTACCCATAGTACTACTAGTAGTACTTCTTCCATGAACAAGCTCCTTTACAAAGAGCTCTAAGTACTACTTACTGTGAAAGGTTTGGCAGAACCATATTTTGAAAATAATATTGTGGCGACATCTCTCGCACATGATACGAA
Source organism: Charanyca ferruginea (assembly GCA_947361185.1). NCBI lineage: Eukaryota > Metazoa > Arthropoda > Insecta > Lepidoptera > Noctuidae > Charanyca > Charanyca ferruginea. The sequence continues at coordinate 11,758,095 of OX376077.1, read as the reverse complement.
CTACAAACGATGTTTCCTATAACGCACTAGCAGAGTTCTCCGCGACATAAGCATTTAAGCCCGTCACAGACGTAGGTATAATCTATATCATAGCCACCACACCACACACGGTAGCTATAATATAATAATATATTTTCGCCCTTATTACGTCTGCGATCGTTGTTTGTTTCACATTTTTGAAATATATATTAATATGCCTTGCTATATCTGTCCACATATTTTGGTGACGTAGTAAAAATATATATTATAGCTGATCGTAATATGCTTTGCTATGAATTATATTAATATATATTATAGCTACGTCTGTAACGTGAGAGAAAGAAGTGGGGCCTATCCCCTAAAATAATACTATGGCTGTATAGCGCGGTAATCCGCCCCATGATTGCTTATGGGTCGGTAGTGTGGTGGCCGAGGACCAAGCTAATCACAGCCGCAAACAAACTCCAGCGTATGCAAAGACTAGCCTGCATGGCGACCACGGGCTGCATGAGGACCACTCCGACGGCAGCACTGGAGGCGATGTTAGGGCTCCCGCCGCTTCACTTATTCATCCAACAAGAGGCGACAACGGCTGCATTACGCTTGAAAACACTAAATCTCTGGAGCAAGACTAGCACTAGACACTCTGCGTTACTAGAGAAACTTAGTAAGGAGTTTCCTATAACTAAAGCTATTAACGACAGAATTCCTAAACAATTCTTATTTGACAAAAAATACAAAATCCAACTGCATGAGGATCGGCGGTGTGAGGGCCTTCGCCCGACAGAGCTGCGGATCTTCACAGATGGATCTAAAACAGGTACCGGCACGGGGGCCGGCGTTTTCTCGGAAGACCTCAACATACATATAGCAATGCCGCTGGGTGCTTACAACACGGTGTTCCAGGCCGAGTGCATGGGCATCTGCTTGGCGGCCTCAGCTATACTAAACAGGCAGGTAGTAGGACAACCAATTCGCATACTGTCGGATAGCATGGCTGTACTACAAGCTCTAAACAGCTACACGGTCAACTCCGGGCTGATACACGAATGCCATCAGAGACTGAACGAGGTGGGTATTCTTAATGATACAACCATTCAATGGATAAAAGGACACAGCGGTTCGCGCGGTAACGATGCTGCGGTGGTAATGAGCGCGGTGGGTCCGGAACCCATAGTGCCTCTCCCCTTCGCGCACCTACTCACCATGGTAAGAAAACGTACCAAGGATCTACACCAAAGACTGTGCGAACATGGCGAGTGCAGGCAAGCCAAGGAGGCTCTTCCTGCAATTGAGGGCCGCTTCACGAGGCAAGCCCTCCGACTGTCCAAGCAACAGCTGCGCACGGTCACAGCCGCCATAACTGGTCATGGGTCTTTCAATAAACATCTTTTTGTCATAGGAGTCACAGACAGCCCTTTGTGCAGAGCCTGCATGGGGACGAGACAGCAGCCCATGTGCTTCTGAACTGCCCTGAGGTCGCTTCATACAGGGCAAAGTACTTCGGAAACCCAGGTAACATGCGGAAGATCGCCAGCGACGTCAAGGCGCTGCTGGCCTTTCTTGGGGAGCTCGGGTGGATCGAATGACTTAGTTCCCACCTGTACGCAAAATACGCGCTAGGTCGTGGAGTTGCGGACACCGGCCCGTCATACTACTACTACTACTACTACGTCTGTAACGAGCTTTATTATATACAAAATCCCGACTTCAACCGTCAGGCAGTAGCTCAGCTGACTCAACACCCCTGGTCGGAGGATCCTCCCTCATCATAAGATGAGGAACTTTACACTCTGTTCTGCATACCTCTAAAATATGAATGGTCCCATGTAATCTTGCACCTATTTCCATTAATTGGGTACAAACACAAATCCAACCCTGGACTGCGATCTTACAACGGTTAACACGTAGTAATCACACTTACGACTTCTAGACCCACGAGACAGTCTCAGGTTAGTTTTTAACCCGACTGCCTCGGGAGGAGAAGAGTTTGAATACGTTTAATAAAATAAAATAAAACTGGTACATAGTCTTTTCATTCACTGCATATTTTCCAGAAGGTGAATATGATAAATTTTTATTAAGGGACCAACTCATTAGTATTGTGAAAGAATTATGAAATAAAAAAAAAATTGTAAAGTAATTTTAATTTACTGTATCTAGAACTTTTTTCTTATAGAAAAAAAAACTCGATATTAAAAGAGAAAATTAATTAATAGTAGTAGCATAAATATTTTAAATAATGAATTAGAAATGGAATGTTAATCGTTTTTATTTTAAAAAGAAATCAGCTGTTTTTTTCTTTTATGCAAATACGGTGGTAAATATGCGTCCGGCCCGCCTGATGGTAAGCAGTCACCGCAGCTTAAAGACACATGTCACACGTTAGTATTACATAAATATATTATCATCTGTGGCCACACCATGTACAGACGCCAGCAGGTCAACCTACCCGAAACTGTCACATTTTCCCATTCAATCTTGAACCTTAAGTTTTACTCATAAAGTTGAAAATCGATTAAAGAAATGTGACAGATTGTAGTATCTTGATGTGCTGGCGTCTGTACATTACACGCGCATAGAAAACCCCTCTATTGAAAAACCCCATGGTATACTCCCCTGGAAAAATCTCGACAGTGAGGTAATTCCACAACAAATACCAAAATGCGCTATAACACGATCAGAATATTTGATCACAAAAAAAATTACAGTATATCCATGAGAACTTTCACCCCCTAACAAATGGCAAGTAGATTAAAAGTCAGTCCTTATGTAAAGAAGATTTATTTTATAGATAGAACTTAAAAATTTAATTAAATCAACGCCAATTAACTGTCTTGTTACATCTCTAAATTAATTTGACAGAATATCGTGACGTAAGGATTTAATCAAACCACTTTCTCTTTTGACTAACATAAATATTCCTTGCGATGTTTTTTTTTAATTTATTTTCAACGTGTCTAATATACATTTCAAGAGTCTTAAGCCACGTTAATATTAGACAGTAGATAGAATAATACTATGTTTAACACATTTTAAATTCCAGTCCATTTTTCGTTTTCACTTTAATATAAATGCTTTAAAATTTAAATTTGCGAAAGTACTGCGAAGCAGTCTTTATTCTAGCCTGTCTAACTACTTATTCTATTCACAAAGGATACACTTAGTTATAATATAATCACAAGCGCTGTTTAAAATCTTATTTTATGGACACTGATTCTATTCGCCACTAGCTTTTCAAAAAGTACCTTAGAGTTTTTTATTTTATCAAAACGTAAATATAAGAAAAAAATACAATGATTATTTCGAAAGTAACTAACCCAACCATTAGTATAATAACCACTATAATAATTAATGTCAATTAAAATAATTTACCTTAATTCATTGTAGATTGATTCCATGTCAAACCTATTTGAATAAAGTAATCGTCGCATAGATTGTACAGGGAATACTATTCTGGAATAGTTTGAATATAATATGGATTTAAAACTTTCTACAAGGGTAAGATAATAACATAACTCACTAACAAGACATGTAAATATAGAGTCACTGGCTGGTTTAGTCATACCAACCTTATTGGAATAGTTTATTACTCAAAAATGAGAAATAGAAAAGCTATGTTCTAAATAAAAAAAAAAGAAGAAGGAGCTGACAGCCCGCCACGATGGCTGATAGGCGGTTTTGCGTAAAATATTAATAATAAAATAATTTATTTGTCATCATAGTACTTATGTATAATGAAAACACAGACATAGCACTTATAAAAACAGAGGTCAAGCAGATAGATTAATGGCCCCCATGCTAGGAAAATCCTGTGTTATGGGGGGCATCCAACCGTTCAATTGTGTTAAACAATGATGTTTTTAATTGAATTTAATTGAATTAGATAGTTGTTTAAAAATTTACGTATTGTACTAACGACTGTTAAATATATAATTCTAAAGCTGAAACCAACAAACTTATTGTAATGTTATGTAAAATGTACATGCGTGAGAGTAATGAAATGTGTGTGAGGAGGTGAGGAAAGTGAGATATGTGTGTAGTGTAGAGTTGTGTAAATTGAGAGTAGGAGACAAAAGGGAGCTACAAGTGACGGGTACCTAAGTATAATTATAATGATCGACAATCACATAAATTAGGGTTTGATGAGCTTCTCTGTGTCGTCGTAATCAAGTGACATTAGGTATTTCTTGACTTTGTGTTTGCATTGATAAGCGTTTAGGGAGAGGATGTTAATTTTTGTACGCAATATGTTATAAAGCAGAGAGCTCAAGAAGGTTGAATATACTTGTACTTTAGGACAAACAGGAATTGGTCTTCTCCGGATGAGCCTGGAGGTGTCTGGAGGTGAAAGAGTAGCGTGCTTACGAATGACTGTGCGGAGAATGAACGAGTATAATTGCAATGTTGGAATACAATAAGTAATACAATAGTTTCAATAAGCTCAATAAATAAAGTAACCATTCAAACTGTATTCCAATCAGTAGAAACTAAAGGCATGGTACATAACCAACTAGCTAATCATACTAAACTTATCTAAGCTAATTTTCAGGTACTTCGCTATTACTACATATTAATATATAAATAAAAAATAGCCACGCCGCGTCTGTCTTTCTGTCTGTTCGCGATAAACTCCAAAACTACTGAACGGATTTTCATGCAGTTTGCCAATACTGATTCATAAGGGAGGTTTCGGTGTAATTTGTTAAGGTTTTGTGTGAATTGGTTGAAATGGGACGATGATTATTGAAAGTGGCGGAAAAAAAACATGGCGATGGCTGGGAGCTATGTAAAAGGCTAAGCTCTGCTTCCCGTGCGAAGTTATATCTAAATACGTAAAATGCGTAAATTACAATTACCTATGCTATGCCGGAAATTTTGAAGCTGGAAACAGATAATATTAGAATAAAAGAAATAACATTATTCTTTCCTCTTATATCCATAACAATTCGTTACAGGTTACACCCGTGGGATTTCTTACGGTATACAAGAGATAATATAATACTAACGTAGTTATACTTTGTTCCTACTACCCCGACACAAGGGAATAAGGGGACAAGCTGAGCATTAAATAAATTTAAAAAGGCTTATTCTTATAATGAAAATGTTTCCTGCTGCTGCAGCATACAGCTTGAAATAAGAAAACAAAACACGGCAACCGTGTTCTTTTTTGAAAATGTACAAGAAAATGAGTTGCCATAAATGCATGCTGTCTATATGACAAAAAACGGTGTGTTCTTTTTACAAAATAAGTAATCAAATAAAAATTACCTTGAATTTATTACTTACTGCTTATGATGGCCACCTTAATTTGTTTGCTCGGAAAGAAAATGAGAAAAAATGTTCCTGCTTTATGGCACTTTCATTTATGAACTAAATTACTGTTATCAATCTTAATTTTCCTTACCAAGACTAGGATGTGTAATGATCATTTGTATTGTACGTGAACTTTTTCCTAACTACCTGTACCTATCTGTCTTACGATACTGTACTACCCTGTAGATCTCGTGGTTACCAGTGAGACTGGTGAGCCTCGGGTCCTTGGATCGATACCCAGGTTGGGGAAAGCATTAATGGTCTTTTTCATTATGAATTTCTTAGTTGCTTGGAGTTTGGAAGTTGGCAGTGCGACACTTCCTTGTTTCGGAAAGTACTTATTGCCTCTATCATGTGGGATTGCCGCCTCTTCGGGCTATGAGAGTGAGGGTATATCCTGCGCACATGGCTACTTCCTATTGAGCGAATTGAAGCGTGTTGTAGGTATTCGCTTTTGAATTTGTATTTACTTTTTAGGCTTCACTTTCAGTGTTCCACGCGCTCTATCTGGATTTGGTTTCATAACCTGGGCCTCAAGTCTGCTATTACAATATTGTCAGAATTGTCTATCATTGATTTCTTAATTGTTGATTTTGACAAGTTTGGTAATCTACTAATATAATGGCGTCATTATGATTTTCCAATGGTCAACCAATGACACGCCATTGAAAGAAATGATATAGAATGGTAATAATCTCGTAAAAAATGACAACTGAATGAATGACTTAGACCATGGGTTCCTAACCTGGGGGTAATTACCCCCACAGGGGTAAATCAGCTATTTCACGGGGGTAACAAAGAACCTAATTATCAGAAAGAAAAAAAAAACATAAAAGTTACAGAGCGCTGCGCAGTACCGCACGTGACAAAAATCACGTTTAAAAACTCTGTGATTCAACATTTATCTGCAATAATAGATTCACTGAAGCAGTATTTTCCGGACTTGGATAATCGTCAGTCGAACTCTTGGATATTAAGACCGTTTTCTACTGATGATGATATTATTCGAGACGAAGATGTGGCGGCAAAAATGGAATTTCTTGGATTACGCGAGAATAGTACTTTGAAAGTAGAATTTCAGAATTATGATCTCAGCACATTTTGGATCAAAACAGGTGCCGAGTATCCTGTTTTATCTAACAGAGCTTTAAAAATGCTAATACCATTTGCCACCACCTACAGGTGTGAGAGTGGGTTTTCTACTTTAGTAAAACTGAAAACAAAGGCCAGAAATCATCTCAATGTGGAACATGACTTGAGATGCGCTTTAAGTGAAACTAAACCTAACATTAAAAAACTTGTTAATGCAAAACAATACCAACCTTCACACTGAGCCAACATTCACTCGTTTTTTATGTTAGGATTCGTTTTTATTATGGTAGGAGTAGTCACTACTAGTAAATGTAACTGAGTATTATTAATCCATAGTTTATACGTATGAATACGTTAAAATTGTAAGACTGTTGTGCAATTTATGATCAATAAAGATGTTTGTATTTACTTGTATTGTTTGTTTTGATATCATTTTGAAAGCGGGGTAAAATCAGTTTTATACATAGTTCACAGGGGTAACAATATTAAAAAGGTTGGGAACCACTGACTTAGACGGTAATCTGCTAAAATGTTGACAGTTCCTTTGATCAGTGACCTACCATAAGAACGTCATTGTGCAGTCATTACTTTTAATTCGACCGACCAATGATCGACCATTATGAATTTAGCAGATTACGAACTTTTAGCAAAATGACAATGGGATCGTGTTGGAATGATGATGAATTATAAAAATAGCAGACTTGGCCCCCTGAGCTGGTACCAATGTGAGTTTTAAATTTCATATGTACTTTCTAAGGCTGTATCTTAGAAATCACTGACATCGGTGAAGGAAAACATCGTGAGGAAACCTGGACTATACCTAGGTACTTAATATAAGTCTGAAATCGCCAATCCGCCTTGAGCGCACGTGGTGATCAATGCTCGTGACTTCTCTGTATGAGAAGAGGCCTTTGCCCAGCATTGGGACAATTATAGGCTGGTATTATTATTATTTATTATATTATAACCAAAAATCGCTTCAGAGAATATTGTTATCCATCTTACGATTCCACTTTACGTGGAAAGGCTCATGGAAAGGCATCAAAATTGAATAATTAACATTCTTAATTATATAAACAAAATAACATTTTCTTATTACGAAGGCTCACTGTGGTCATTTTATGAAAGCATTGGCAGAGATTGCGACAATTAAGATAGTCCTGATTTACGCTCAGAGCATTAAAATTAATTTGAGAGTTCCTTCTGCGACTGTTTAGCATATTAATTAACGTCTGCGAGCACTAATTGCTTGGAGTTAGATCCTTAGTGATACAGCTTCTTCGTTAAATCATAGACAAATTGCTTTGCCACAGAAGGCACTGTAATGGCAATGGCTACTATTGGCTACGTAGCCAGTACATAGCCAGTGACAAACATAGTCAGGTTCCATGTTTGAATTGGCCCATAAATAATAACACTACAATCAAAATATACTTTCCTTTTGACAGTTCTATCATATCCATTGTGGTTTTATAATTTACGGTAAAAACCAAATTCTAACCAAACCTTCAATGAATATTGTTCAACTGTCAAAAGTACAAAATGAAAGCTGGTACGCAATAAGGGTGCTGGTTGACGACAACCCTTTCACAACATAACATACGCGTTGTTGTTATGTTAACATAACGGAACTACAAAAAAATGAAAGTCGAACTCACCTTTAGCTAATGATATCTCGACGACCAACACCACAAGAAACATTACAACGGAACACTTATTTCCTGCCATTACGTAATATTATTTATAACACGTATTATTTTTGAAATAAACCGGTAGGTAACTGTCTCACACCGACACTGGCGGTGTTGCGACGGTTTGGACTCGAATGGCAGTTTTTTACGCAAATCATTACAAGAAACAAAGCTTAATAGGCATAAAAAGTGGTGAAAATGTAGCCTTCTTGTGGGCAATCAAGCATTCAGAAGTATAGACATGTCATTGCCCATAATCCCCATTAACTATGTTCAAAGTATATATATATAGGGTCATCTGGGAATAAGGCTAATCGATGTCATAGTTGAAGCTAATAGTTATTTAATTACGAGGACAATTAGAACTCAACTGAAAAGAGAGAGAGAATGGAATACCATAAAACTGCTTTGGATAATAGTTTTTCTTTGGGATTGTAGATTTTCTCGAGAGCTGTGGGTACGTAGGTACTTGAATTTGGCACACGCTGTTAGGACATTCAGCTCTCTATGGAGTACAGGACTTGGACCCTATTCACATGGCTGAAAGGTTTCCTATCCTTAATACATTAAAAAGTTCAAATTTCCAGATCGAGCGGTGTAATGTTCTTTTGTATTTTTGGGTTCGCTGAGGCAATGGAGTAAGTATTTATGTAAGAATGATTGAAACATGGCAATTATAATGTTTTCATTAAATTTGGTGTAGCCTGTGGCATGTCTGGTCTGTATAGACATTATTCTAACATTCTTTATTGATTTTCAATTAATAATCATATGAAATATCTACCTAATATATTTTTTTGTTTACACATCGTGCCTATGGCACCCCACTCTCTTGTTGTTGGTATTCGGGTTCTGATGTACATCTTTTGTCTATACCACCAAGTTACGTGACCGTACATTTCCCCTCGTCTTGGCAAAATTATCCGAAAAAGAAATTCGTGTGAAACAATAAAACCATTGTGGTTACATTGTTTCAAAGTTCAGCTGTGGCATTAATTTTATCTGATCCAAGGCTATTTCAAAACTTATTCCCATTTGACAAAACAATAGAAAATACAAACGCAACCGGTACAATTATTATGTGTACTTACAGGTATTACATAAACAGAAAAATACATAACAATAGTCAGAGTACCTAAACCGGTAGAGTACTGGACACAGTCAGTTAACTTCTAGTTGATTGGTTGAATCAATCAACTAGTAGTTGACTGATTCTGTACCGCCCTTAGCAAGCAAGGGTTACATGAGAGAGACGGAAATATTATTGTACAATTATAGGCAGGTATCCATCACTTCAGCTTAGGGCTCTTACACACGAGCGGCATGTTGCCATAAGTAGAGGTAACTGCAGCCTTCGACAAGCGTCAGCGGCATTCGCTGACGCATCGACGGCAGCCGTCGACATGCCAACTTCAAACGACGAAGACGGCGGCGGCTGTGATCTTTGAAGTTGACATGTCGACGGTTGCCGCTGACGCGTGTCGACGACTGCAGTTACCTCTGCCGTTGGCAACGTGCCGCTCGTGTGTAAGAGCCCTTACTAAAGGTCCATCGTCATACATAGGCTTCCTCCGTGGCGCGCCGTTTAAGCACTACGGCGATAGCATTTGCATTTTGGCATTCGCGCATTAGGGCTGGTGTTATTAATTATTATTTTTATTAAGAAGAAAACAAAGATTATACAGGAACTTAAATTTGATCCCGCAAGAAGCTTTTTCGGTTTAACGGGAAAGAGTAGGGTACTCACAAGCATTACCTAAACAGAAGAAATACCATAATCATCATCATCATCATCCAGCCAAACAGTTAACCTTCTCCCAAGCATCACCACAGAGACCAGTCCTGCGGGGGCTTCCACCGATAATTGCTTAAAAAAGGATAGCCGATGAGGTTGCGGTTTTGACTGAAGTAGCGACAATAATTGTAGGGTGAGTAGGGCCTACAATATAGGTAAAAAGGAACCATGCTGGAAATGCAGGAAGGCTCTTATTAGCCAATAATGAAAAAATGCTCTCGAAGATTGTAAATTGACTTTCAAACTAAAATAATAAGTAATATATCTTAAGAGTAGAAAGATTTGTTTTAATGTAGTATACCTACCTAGGTACCAGATCTAAATTGGAAAAGTTATAAGAAAACCTCCACTCAAAAGAATGTAAATGCTTGGAAGGTTGGAAATACGGTTCTTGTAACATCTTTAAATCCAAATGAGTACCTACGGAAGGAGAGAGCCTCCAAAGATTTATTGATATAATGGTTTGTATAATGTCGCTAGGAAATTATGCGAATTTATCTAATAACTGTAAAAGCGCAGTCAATAACTCACGTAGAATATTCATCTTTAGAACGTCGGAAGAGTGCGGTGAGGTAAAGTGTAGGGGTGACAAGCGAAACATAGAGCTGTGCATGTCTTGACATGTTTATTTCATCATTTCACTAAAACATTTTCGTTATTTAGTCAAATCACTTTATTTAGGAAAATTACCTCACATAGTTGTAATTTTAACATCTTCATTTGTTTTTTGATCTTCATTTTTCTGTGACATATGTAGAGCAGTTGCAAAATATGTATATGTAGTAGAAGTAAATTCTGAGCAAATAAATGTCTCGCTCCCGTAATTAAAAATGGTCATAATTTAGTCGCAATCTTATCTCGGCGACAATCAATGCCCAAAATGTTGGTTAGAGGCAGTTTTTGACAGATTGAAATTAGAATGCGAACGTTCATAAAAATACAAAAACTATAATAACTGTATAACTTCTTTTGTACTTTTACACCAAGTGACAGTAGAACACTCACTCCTAAGTCACAGGGTTCCCTTAGTTTAGGAGGCAGGGTTTTTCATTATTTGTGTAGCTTTTTCCCAAAATACAATGTACCTATGTGTATTGTTCAGTATTGTATGCAAAGGTTTTTGTGTCAATAAACTTATTTTCATAACCTACGTCATAATCTATGGTGCTCAGACCTGGTCGCTCACCGAGTCGCAAAAGTTTCACCTCGGAGTTTGCCAAAGAGCAATGGAGCGCAGCATTTTGGGAGTAAAAAGACAGGACAAAATCAGGAACGTGGAAGGATGTTAGCAAAAAGGCCGCATGCAGAGTGACCGCTGAGCGAAAGTCTCCACGCAATGGGTGCCTGAAGATGGTCGGCGCCGCCGAGGATGGCCCAGAAAGAGGTGGCGAGATGACCTGGACGCGTACCACAAGGGCTGATTCGAGGGGGCGCGGGACAAAAGTTCCTGGAAAGACCCCAAGTCTTTTCCAGGAACTTGTGGCCAGACTTTGGGAGGCCATGCCCAGCAGTGGGACAGTATAGGATAAAAAAAAACAATTTTTTTTATTTAGTATCCTATACTGCTGTGTTTGTTACTTGCAATTGCTATTTATATACAAGCTAACTACAATACTGTTCTTTTTTGGTTCGTTAATTTTCAACTTATCTTAATTATTGCGACTAGCGACCCCTGCATTCTATCTACAACCCGATTCACAGAACCCATTACTTTTCCCGCCAACTAAATTTGTTTTATACAAACTTTTTTTTTATTAGCTCGTTGTGTCTGGCCTCCTCCGAGTCTTTCCAGGTATTCTTTTCTTTCGCCGCCTCGAACCAGCCCTCGCAGTACGCGTCTAGATCATCTCGCCACCTCTTCCTGGGCAACAAACCTTTTAAATAAACTAATAATCTAACTCTATGATAACTCCAAGTGCGCCAAGCGTGAATTACGTGGCCACACAATACGTAAACTTATGTGCATAAAAATTGGGTCACTCGTCGCACTCAACGGCCCCCGGTTTTTTGACACTCCAGTGCTTGTTGGATAACACACGATTGTACTGAAATGACGTAATCAATATTTTGCCGTTTATACATTTATTATTGTTTTAATGTGACTTTTATGATAAAAGCGTTGCATAAAACTACTTTTTTTTACTTTGTCCCACACTAGCAACTTCGCATGTCTCGTCAGTTCGTGGGTGCGTTTACGAACATATATACTCACATACACAAACAACCAGAGTCAGAACCACAACCTTTGTTTATGTGTGTATTTATAACTTAGACAGGGCTTAGGTGTAGCATATTTATTTTTTTATGGCTGAAATTCGATCTACTTAATTATTAGTTAGTTTATCTTTGACATCACTGACATTGGTGAAGTTAGGAAATCATCGTGAGGAAACCTGGACTTATAATTAATATAAGTCTGAAATCGCCAATCCGCCTTGACCAGATCAATGTTCGTGCCTTCTCTGTATGAGAAGAGGCCTTTATCACACTATAAATATTAGTACTACCGTACAGTAGCGACACGCTCCGCCTCCCTCTGATACCGTTCCTCACCTCTCCCCGCGTCGAACGACTGCTCTGGGAACTGCGTTTTTGTTCGAGCGGCGCGGAGACACGCACACACGATTCTACACGTACAGTCTGTTATTTTAGTAGTAGTGTAGGCAATTATATCGTTCCGCTTCTATGGAGTGTCGCGGGTGTGCCTTTACACTGCAATGGGACAGATGACAGGCTGATAATATTATTATAAGTTAGAAGATACATACATACATATTATAAGTTAGAAGATTACATCAATGATAAAAATGCTTGGCTAAATGCTGGTTCTGCTCCACAGCCAGTTTAGGGAATTTCCTAATTGGAAAAAGATGATGTTTCCTACTTATCCCTTTTTCTATTGATATGACGAGTAACGAGTATAGTTATTATTATACATAGATATTTTTTTTTTTATTTACTTATCACACTTCATCTGGCAAAATAAAATACATTGGAAATCTTAGTTTTGTATAATTTATTTTTTCAATTTTGTAAATGTGAATACCATGGAGCCATTTAATAAGTAAATTAATATATGCTTGACAAAAATGAGCATAGCGGTTGGGAGCAATGTCATGCTCGCTCAAATGTCTCGCTGATGTTGGCGCGTTTGTTGGATCATTCGGCTCCCTTAAAAATGGTTGAGCTGAATGGTGCTGATTCACGCGTCATGTTCGTGAACCGGCGCTGTCAGTAGAGATTGGTCAGCTCTTGAATTTATCTTGCTTCTTGTTTATGTTTTGTATTGCTAGATTACCTTCATAGTTTTCACATATAGAAGCAACAAGAATCATGTAACCAGTACTTTGTAAAAGACTTGATTTAAAAGAGTGTCTGTGGAGTTTCTTGCTCGTTCTTCTCCATAGAGACCTACCTACGTGTTGGAACGAGCAACTAGATTCAACTCTCTGACTAACGGACCGACTCCTTGACAATTCAAAAGTGCCTGTAAATGGTTTAATTGAAATACCTACATGCTTGACTTTGACTTTGACTTACACTTACGTTTTATACTTAAATAAAACGTGTTACGCCGACCCCGAGTAAAATGGGATAAAAGCGGGAAGATGATGATTAACATATTATATAACTTTAGGAATACGAAATGAGAATGAATTTCACGTTCCTAATTCCATTTATAAAATATGCCTACCTACTTTATAAAATCTAGGTTATTATAATACAACATGTGAAATAATGAACTCAACGGTCAGTAAGTAGCCTACAACATGAACAATTAATCTCATTATACACAATTATCGTTACAATCCTTGAAAACATCGCGTGATACCCATCCAGCTGAAACTAACGCATATAACCTTACCATAAACTATACACTAGAGAAACCGAGAAAATGTGTCAGTGAAGCTTCGTTTAAAATGAGCTCAAAACTTACCAACTAAGAGTAGGTGGTAACAATTAGGAATGAGGACGCTACAGTTCGTTCGCTACATCAACATCCCTACAGAAAGTTCTAGAATGTTTCACAAACGACGGTAAATAGGAATGGACTAACTGTGTCTGGTAGAACTGAAGCCTTTAAGAGTTTGAGAAGTTTGTGCTGCATTTGGTAACTACTGGAGATATTTTATGCGATAAGCATGGGTGGACACTATCTTTAATTTCTTGATTCTTTATTTTTTCTTCTACAAATAAAAACAAATGAATATTTAATACTTTTACAAAACAAAAGCGGCCAAGTGCGAGTCGGACTCGCCCATGAAGGGTTCCGTAGCAGCAAGTAACATAATAAAAAGGAAATTAAATGTTTTTTTTTTTTGAGTTGATTGAGAGACAGGGGGACACACATTTTACCACTTTGGAAGTGTCTCTCGCACAAACTATTCAGTTTAGAAAAAAATGATATTAGAAACCTGAACATCATTTTTGAAGACCTATCCGTAGATACCACCCCACACGTATGGGTTTGAGGAGAATTTTTTTTTGAGTTTCTGTTCTAAGTATGGGAAATCCCAAAATTTACTGTTTTTTATTTTTCTATTTTTGTATGAAAATCTTAATGCGGTTTACAGAATACATCTACTTACCAAGTTTCAACAGTATAGTTCTTATAGTTTCGGAAAAAACTGGAAGTGACATACGGACGGATAGACAGACAGACAGACATGACGAATCCGGGTTCCGTTTTTTGCCATTTGGCTACGGAACCCTAAAAAGGTACTTAGGATCATACAGACATAAGTATTATTAGAAATATAACATACAAAATATATTAACCTATGTGGTTAATATATTTTATTTGTGGGAGACTGTCGCCTAAACCATGGATTATAATAATACTAACGTACCTTAACTAAGCTGAAGACTGTATATTTTTAGATTGTTTTTTGCTTCATAGGGTGACTGCTACTTCACTGGCCTTCTTTTTGTGGGTGAAAGTACTCATAAATACGGACAACTTTTACTATTGGACCAACCCTGAAATGTAAAAAATTATCATCACTATATAAGGTGTTAAAAAATTTAACTTTGCAAAGAATCATGGCGAGATTCATACATTCATTTGTATGGAAAAAAAAGTAATTTAGAGGGTTTAAAATATTTTCCAATGTGAAGAATACATAACCAGGAGTAGATTGATATACTTAGCATATTTTTAAACCCCCGCATAATTAAAATAATACGAGATGAAAATAACACTTTTTCGTTTCATCTCGATGCCCATTTTGTGTTTATAAAAAAAGAAAGTGACAAGCGATGCTAACGGATCTATAAAATTGGCAGGCAAGTGCTGTGACAAGTGTGTGGAAAAAAATAATCATTATTTGTGATATTATTTCCCATAAAACGATGCAATTTCAATGTAAGAACTGCGAAACGGCGGTTGTCAGTGTCACTGTTACTGTCAGTGGCCGTTTCGTCATGAAATAATGAGCTTTTGGTTAAACTATTAACCTTTTTTTTGCGGGGTTTTAAAAATATTGTAAATGTCTGAAGATACTCTTTAAGAGCGCCCAACCCGTCATATTTCCCATACAAACGCTCGTACGCGATTACGGCGTGATAACAAATTATTTTCCTAATATTTTTTACACACAGGTATCTTGTGGTTTAAATCTAGGTTTGTATGACGCCAAAAATAAACTTTTTAGAAAACAAATTCAGTAAACACGTCCGAAAATCAGCTTATTCGCACAATTTTATCTGAACTTTGGCCGGTCATAATGCATTTTGATGCAATTTTTTTACTTTTTCAATGTATGAGACATTGAAAAAGTAAAAAAAACAGCTTCAATGAAACCTTGCACATGTAATGGAGATTCTATATTACAAACGGTTACCTATCATAAGGTCGAATAATATTTGACCGAATTTAATTTCACCTAAAACTTTTCAACTTTTCTCGTTTCGTATTTTTTTACTTCATCGAAGTCACGTCTGTCACTGTATCAGTTGACCTATAATCAATTCGATTTTTTTCGTTGCTCCGACGTTTCATGCGGTCGAAAAACTTTTTACCGAAGTTACACTTAGCCGAAATAACATTTGTTCGAACATTCGTTATACCACTGTTTTAATTACCAATTTTCACCAAACGCCTAGAAGTAAATATGTCTGATATTGAGTCAATCGATTTTGGGTCAATAGTTTTCGGTATAACCGGTACTCCACAAGAGAAAAAAAAATACGTCGTTAAAGAAACGAAAAGTCAAAAACTTTTGAAAATTAAAGACAATTTGAGTGAAATTGAATATTTGAAACAACTTTCAAAACGAATGTACTATTTATTACACTGGTGTTATAGAGAGCTAATTTCAGATTAGTTTCCTACTATTTTGTTTCATTAATTATTTAAATGTAATGGCACTTAATAAAACAGGTGGTCCCAGTAAGAAGCTTGCAAGCAAAGATTCTTGCTTCAAGCATGCAAGCAGGCATGCAGCATGCAAACAAGCATGTAGCATGCAAGCAAGCATGCAGCGTGCAAACAAGCATGAAACATGCAAGCAGGCATGCAACATGCAGCAAGCATTGTTTCTGTCACGGCTCCGGCGCTACGGGGTCTGGGCGGCCCCACGCGAGCTCGTCGTCGCAGATGGTTTTAACGCTCACCACCGCAGCTTCGGCTTCAAACCGCCTGCTCCTCAGCTTGCGGGCCGCCCCACCCCTCCGCGCCTACGCGTATTTAAATTACACTGTAGGCGTAGGGCAGACAAGACTGCGTGAAGTCGGTTTTGCAGCGATTCGTTTCTGTCACTAAATTTTGTAACATATTGAATTTTTATGACACTATTTTAATTTAATATTGATAATACTACCAAGTAACCGGCTATATATTTGTGATTAAATAATATTCCGTAAAATGTTGTTTTGACGGGGTGAAAATATGGCAAATAAATCATTTGGCAAATGAAAATAGTTCAAAAGAGGCTTCGGCCAATAGGAAAAAGTTATTTTGTAAATCGGAGAAACATAGTTCGGTAAAATAATACCTATGACAGACGATACTTCGATGATCTAAAAATATGTCAAATAAAGCATATAGCAAAAAAGACGGTCAATAGTTTTCGGTAAAGTGAAATTCGGACAAAAATAATTCGGAAAAGTGATCGGTTCCCATATTACAAATATTTATACCAAAAACTTGTAAGGTTTTTTCAAAAACATGTCCTGGAACAAGTTTTGTGAAATTTCCGCGCTCCAATTTTCCTGTGATGTTATCGCGTTCTCACTCACTCGTTTGTTTTCGAGCTTTGCCTTGGTTGAAACAAAAAAAAAACAATCACGCTCGCGTTTAAGTTCGTTCGATGGGGATGGGCGCTCTTAAGTGCCCAAGAATATAAGAATTAGAATTTCATCTTCTCTAAACATCTTAATTTTTTTTGTACAAATCCTGCCATAATTCTTTCGTGTACTTGCTCAGTATCGAAATATTCGTTTTACGATACCGAGCATGTACGATATTTGTAAAGTTAATTTATTAACACCTTTTATATTATAAATTAAAGTTGAGTTTGTGTTCGGTTAATCTCGGGAACAAGGTCCGATTCTGTAAATTATTTCGCTTATTGTAAGCTACGTCAGCCCTGAATGCTATACCTATATTTTATATTTAAAAAAATAGTTTACGCGGACGAAGTCGCGGGCATAAGCTACGAACATAAAAATCAGCGCAACACGTTAGAACGCAACTGTTTCCATTCCTATTTTACACCAGGCGCTCACAATATAAGAGATCTAGCGATGTGAAGAGGTTCGAAAACTTTGAGAATAGTCAGGACTACTCTCAAAGGGTAACAATGTACCTCACAAACCTTCAATCTAAGTTGGGACTACGTTATTTGTATGTTATTTGTACACTTACGCGAAAGACGTTTGCGCCAACGTCCATTCGCGCTATTGTCATTTCGTACAAAGGGTTTCGTCTTTCGAAGGAGAAGCTCGTGGGTAATTAAAAGCCTTACAGATCGACCGATCATGAGGTTAAACTACGCTTGTCGCGGTCGCTCTGTGGATGAATACCATACATTTTATACCAGACCTCTCCGTGCCTCGGAAAGGACGTAAAGCCGTTGGTCCCGGCTGTCGTTCGTAGATCTTCGACAGTCGTTATCGGTAGTCAGATGCTAGAAAATCTGACAACCAGTCTTACCAAGGGGTATCGTGTTACCCAGCAAATGGGTTGTGGAGGTAAGATACGCAGTCGCTCCATGTAAAACACTGGTATTCAGCTGCTGGTCTGGTTAGACTGGAGGCCGACCCCAACATAATTGGGAAAAGGCTAGGCAGATGATGACAAACGGTTTCGTCTTTCGCGGTAATGTCTTTCGCGCAAGTGTCCTGTTACCCTATTATAGTTATAATATACCTATAATAGGGTAACAGGATGCATTTTTAACTAACCGATAATAGTGCCGATTCCCTTGTTCACAAACTAACATAAGATTAGGCATTTTTTATCTCTTACTACCTGGCAGCTGAAGAAAAGGACGGCGGCAGACAAGAACTAATTTAGAGATGTCAAATTAGTTTTTCCCTTGAACTTCGCAGTGATTTTAATCAATACATTCAGAAATGACAACTATAATTGTATGAACATTTTAGAACAACTTAAATTGACAGTTCTTATTAATATGTTTATTTCCTGTTTTATTGGAGAGAAAGAGATTTAAAAAGCTTAAAATTAGTTTATTTCGTGCACAACTGAATTGGCACCAATATCAGTTTCTTAAAACTTGAACATACTTAAATGAAATGCCTAAAACAAAGGTACAAACTTTGTCGGTACGTACGTAATATATGCTTTGTAACCGGTGTCTCAATAATTAATGTCGACGGTCTAAAGTCATTAGCAAAACATAATGGTGGTGTTACATAGGCGTGTGTGGCGCGCATTCCTAATCACCGCGCAATGTATAGTGCTTATGAATATTCAATGTCCATCATGGGTAGGCCTGTGGTTTGTCTTAGAGAAATTGGATTTAGTGAGCTATATTGTGTGTTAGCTGTCGCGGTGGTCTATGGTTGCTTTGCTAACGTCTCTTTCTCTCCCAGTTGTAAACATCCCTTTGTGCCTATTGGCCTAGTTCTGTTCTGTCTCCTGCTTGATTTGGAGGGAAGTGAAATATATGTTATTCTTACTCCTCCGCTGTTCTTTTCTGATTAACTTCGTTGCGGGATCCAAGACAGTTGAATCGTTTCTGTGGGACTCGTCGAGCTTCATTGCCTTGGCGCCTTACTGGTGGTCGCCACTGTTGATTTTAGCTTAAGGAAGTTGCAGTGGTTAGGGAATAGTGGGGCGAGCATATACCAAAAAAAAAAAAAAACGTGTCTTCCAGACCTTGCTTTCTTGAATACCTTTTATGTCTAATACCCTGAAAAATGCCTAAAAAGGAGGACCTCGTGGCTAATAAAAAGCCGTACAGATCGATTGGCCAAAGGTTATACTACGCTTGCCGCGGTCGGACTGTGGATGGGTGACCATCCGTTTCATACCGAGTTCCCTTTGTGCCTTGGAAAGCAAGTAAAGCCGTTGGTCCCGGTTGTCATTCGTAGATCTTTGGCAATCGTTAACGGTAGTCAGAAGATAGAAATTCTGTCAACCAGTCTTACAAGTCTTCAAGGGCTACCGTGTTACCCAGTAACTGGGTTGTGGAGTTCCGAAAGGCAGTCACACCATGTAAAACACTGGTATTCAGCTGCATTCAGTTAGACTGGAAGCCGACTCCAACATAGTTGGAAAATGGCTAGGCAAGATGATGACCCTGAAATGCGCCCGATATAAAGCTGGCTTATAAACTAATCCACGTATCATCAAAGTTCCAGCCATACTAAAAAGCTTTTTTACAAAAAAGACAACCGCCTTCAAAATCTAAAAAGTTTTTAAAAGTTTTAGTTTTATTTTTTATAGCAAAAAACATAAAGTCATGTGTGTACAGTGCTAAAGTTATTTATCACTTTTTAGATTTTGAAGGCGGTTGTCTTTTTTGTAAATAAACTTTGTATTATCACTTTTTAGTACCTTCTTATCATCTAAATCCATTAAGAACCGGCAACACAGTTAAAACAGAGGTACTCCAAAAATTGAAGAAACTATTCCAACGATTAAATTGATTTTTCAAAAAGTGCTCAATCAATTTCGATAAAATTTATTAAATATGGGACCACCCCTGAGGCGTACCCTATTCACATTTTGCCGGAGAAATCGCGTAATAAATATACAAAAAAAATAACATACAGTCGAATTGAGAACCTCCTTCTTTTTGAAGTCGGTTGAAAATGAGAATGAAATGCGATGCAGTAAAATTCCGAGTCAACAATTTTAATAAAAATATTGGCCGAGTGGCACTAAATTCTACACATTTCATAGATTTAAAAAGCACCAAACCTTTTCATTTTTACTGAATGAGACATCATTCGGGATATATGATTATTTGTTGCTTTTTCACACTCACCGGTAACTGGAGCTTATCTTTTCGTACTTCGACGAATAAGCTTTTTTCAGATAAGCAGTAAGCGGGGCTTATTATTCAATGATTTTGCAGCGATCTCTGTGCCTTTGTAACAACCATACTGTTATCGCCAACCCGCCTGCCAAGCGTGGCGATTGTGGCAAAACCCCCCCTTTGGGGGAGGCCCATGTCCAGCAGTGGACGTCTTTCGGCTGAAATGATAATGATGATGTAATAAGTCAAATCAATATCTTTATGTGTGCCAAATTTCAGCTATTTATTCATACATCCTCATAAACTTTCACATTAATAATTATGATATTACTACTTAGCTGTTGCACGCGACTTCGTCCGCGTGAATGTCGGTTATCGCGAATGCAGGCGAAGTCGGGTGTCAAAAAGTAGCCTATGTCCTTTCTTAGGGTTCAAGCTATCTTTAGGTATACCAAATTTTATTAATATCGGTTCAGCCGTTTCGTCGTGAAAACGTAACAGTCACTTTTGCATTTATAATATTAAGTATGGATTAGTATGGTTTATCATTAAACGAAACGCGAGTATTTACACATTACAGATTGAGAAAAATGGATTAACTCACTGATCCGTTTTCACGGATCCGTTTTTCTCATTCTATAATAATAGTATTGATGGATTAAGTAAGATAATTATGTGTAAGAACTTACAATACCCATACATACGTAATACTTAGATTGTGTTATCTCAATACTGGGTCTTCTATTTCATTTTTTTCAGGTTATCGTGGAAAATATCAAACATTTTTCAGTCATTATTTTTTTTTTCATTTCAAATAATCATTCGGGATAAAACCTGTCCTGTCACTTTTCTCTTAGGTACTTCTTTCCAGCTACTGCACAGATCTAACGATGCCCGTATTTTTGTTTTGAATACCTACTACACCCGTAGGTGTGTTAACTTGAACTCTACTTAGTCTAACGACATACGGTTGAAATATGAGATTTTACTCGATGCGTCGTAAATCTTTGAAATGCGATATTTCTTTGTCATATTTGTCAGAGAGGAAAGAATGCACATGTCCATAAGTTTACTATTCTCTTCTTCGACAATTGAATTAAGTCTCATGCTCAAACACATGAGCTACGCCAGCCTCGAAGTCGGAAACAAAATCAACATCATGTCAACCCATCATTTCATCATCAGGACAACCTATTTGGGCGACCACTGCTGGGCATAGGTCTCTCTCAAGGCTGTAATCGCCATGCTTGGCCGATGCGTGTTGGCGATCGCAGTAGGTGTTACTGAATTAAGAAAGACGCTGCTACCCATGTTCTGGTCATCAACATCCCTCTGTCGCCTTCTACGACACCCACGGGTAAAAACGGGGTGGTGCTATTCGCGACCGGCACCACACCGAAACAAAATTTACAAGACGAAAATCTCAGAAAAACAAAAAAAAACGGGGCTGAAATAACTAAATCATCCTTATAAGAAACAATAGGATCATCCTTATAAGAAACAAAAGGAAGTCAAACATGCTGCCGACCGGTTTCGGTGGAGAAGAGGGCACCTAATCTTAACGCATACATACAGTTAATTTAACGGAGATTAACATTAACAATAGCGATACACGAAGCAGAAGCCACTCTACTGTCGGACATGACAATACAATACGGCGAGGATACAGTCCGGCCCCCCGCCAAGGCCGGTCTTGACGACAACATCGGACTCCCCAACTAACCTCCACCAACATCACCTTATAAGCTACAACACAAGAAAACTTCAACATCGCGATGCAGGCCTCGCAATGCTATTGGTCAATTCACATTCGCAATTTAATTTCGTGCCGTTCCAGTCAACGCACTGCAGTAAAAAATGGAGGCCACGGATGTAACTAAATAGCGGTAACAGTCATTATCTTGGCTTGACGGAGCAAAGTTTATTTTATAATGTACCATGAAGACTTACAGTCATCAGCTGAGTTGTGTATTTGTTTCTTAAATTTTAAATAACAATCCTTTAGTTTGGAAAGAGAGCCACTGCTTCTTTTGGTTCCTCAAGATCTCCTAATTCTGGTATACTTAAACATGTGTTAGTATGTATAATAATATCTCAAACTTCAACTGATTATCAAATGAAAAAAGCTTCTCCACCAGAAACCCTGGCTAGTGAAGAACAACCTCAGATGAATCTGATGATTCTCCAAATAAAATAATGCACGTTACATTAGAAACATCGGTCACACTCAGCTGGACACTAGCGTCGGTTTGTGGTTTTGTTTTGTATACTTTGCACCAAACTTGACAAACCTTATGGTCGCATATTTGTCTGTGCCCCTTTTTATTTTCAGCAACCTTTGTTTTATTTGTTAGAGACCCTTATTTAATGATGTAAAATTCTTTCCTTTGCGAAAAACTCAAAAATTCACATGATACAAGTTTGTATCCTGTTGTGTTTTTCTCCCTTAGTGAACTGTCAATCCCTTATTTCACAGCCCACTTCACATTAATTCTAGGTAGCTTTTCACAGAATAGTTCGACTGATCCACATCCTGCCATGCGTCTGATATTGCAAGTCTACCTATAAGTGAAGAGGACCACTAACCGGAACCTAGAAGGATCCTCTGCTTAATTACCATTCAAAAACATTATGACAGTCATTGGGGGGTCTATACTCAGATGATAAATAAACTGTTATCAAAATTGACCACATTTCAAAACTATGAGGACGCATTTCGAAAGTATAAGTGTTTACTGAGATTGGTTCTGTATAATGTATCTACCGTACATGTAATAATAATAATAATAATAATAATAATAATATCATTTATTTCGGGTAACAAAGGACCCATAACATATATACCTTACAGACTATCATACATATTTATAATTAAACCCACAAAAATATTTCTAAACTATTGTACACGAAGAGACGGCGTCGTGTTGCGCTGCGTGGTGTCGCGTAGCCTTCCGCGGAATCGCCGATACACGACACCCTTCGGCCAAAACTCTTCCTTGAGGAAGGTCTCAAGGTAATGCGTCGGGACTCGCACCACAAATGACTTGAAATTCGTATTGTGGCGCGACTCCAACTTCTCGACCCTTAAGGTCCAGGTGGTCTTGGCTCGTACATACTCCACGATCTCCTCAACCTTCGTGGTGTGATGCAGCCGGGACACATAGAGCTGCGTCGTAGGTGTTGCCGGACGCAGCATATTGGGTCCTGCCAGCGCGGTTCCGCACTGGTTTCGACTAGGAGGCTTCTTCTTCTTCTTCTCCACCATCACGAAGCCATCCTTGTCACACGGGCCCGTTGGGCCTTGCTGTTTCGAACCCTTGTCGGCAGGTTCACAAGAGCTCTTCTTATCCCCGTTTCTGGTCTGCGACACAGGTTTGTGCATGGCGGTGATATCAGCGTAGGCACGTTTAGGGGTCGACGTACCTACACATATACCTATAGCTTTTTGATTGAAGTGATGCTTTTAGTTGAATAAAGATAAGCAGACCCTTTTTCTGCGGTCTTGAGAAGAAACTAATATATTTCGTATGCTATCAAGCAAATAAATAGCTTACGAAACATATTAGATTTAAGATAGAATATTCGTTTTTTAACATGTTTTTTAACATTTTTTCATAAATTACAAGTGCTGTCTCGTTGTACTTCTCTTCCTTTTCTAAATTGTCCGTCAGTGTCCGGGGTTCAGCTGTTGTCAACGTCTTAATTGCCAGAAAATAACTTTTAACGTAATTGTTACTATAAACGTCTTACTTTTTATTGTAGCTATCAAAGTATAGCAAGGAGAGGCCGATAGTTAAGAAAAGTGTATTAAATCAATTAAAATAACAACATCTACCTAGTATCTTTTAGGGTTGCGCAAATAAATGACATAAGCCTTTATAACTTCTAAAGTCCGTTTGTCAAGGCGAACCAATGAAAAGTCTGGTTGTCATTTTTTATATAACTAGTTTTTAATTTCAGTTAAGATTATTTATACCTACTGTTTAGTTCTAGAGTGGCGACCGCGAACCGGAAGACGTTGCGTTGGAAGGCCTCCCACTAGGTGGACGGATGACCTGGCAAAGGTTGAGGGGATTCGCTGGATGCGAGTCACACGGGACCGGTCACTTGGGGGAGGTCTATGTCCAGCAGTGGACGTCTTTCGGCTGAAATGATGATGATGATACCTACTGTTCCATATAAAAGTTAGGTGTAATTAAATTATTTGTGACACAATTATTGTCAACATTAGATACATGTTGTTGTCATTTAATTTTAATAGTAGATTATGTTTTACTGTTTTAATCAACTATAAAACAAAAATAAATAAATTATACCCGTCTCGAGTTTACCTACCTTTGAGCGACGACAAGAAAATGAATGAAAAACAGCCTAATAATATAAATCTAACAAAAACGTTCCCGTGATGAAAAATACGACGCTCCGTACAACTGATAGAATAATATAAGTTTCAGACAAAAGGCTTCCAACCTTTTCTTGTTATCCAGTTATTATTCTTACTCCACCATAAAATGGAAATCCAGTGTTTTCTTTCGCAACATTTTCGTCGAACACGTATTATTATTTTTTCTAATGTATTTATTTAGCAGTTTTCAAAATATCGGGATATTTTGATAGGACTATTTTTCTTTAATCGGATTTTTTTGTTGTTTTTGTTACCCAACTGCGGCGTGACACAAAAGGAGGATAATCAATTTATGTGGTTTATTTTTGACTGGTCCTATTATGAGGCTTTCTTAGAATACAGCCAGACTCCTTAACGTGTCGGAGTTTGACAGTAGATTAGTAATAAGAAAGTAAGATGACGGTGCGGTTTTTGGATCGTATATATCAAATAATTACTCGTCACTATACCCTTTTATTCATGGTATTATTCCATTACATCGCGCCTAACGATAAAACGACCAGTTAAGAATAAAACACTAAAAACTCCCTAGGGACAGGACAGTATCATTACGGATACAGTACAAAACTATACTCCGTGTATAATAGCATTAGAAAAAAAGAGGCTCGGAGAAGCAGGTATGCTAAATAAAGTTTTTTTTTTTAATTAAAATCCAATAATTGGGTACTTGACACCGACACCACCAATCAATTGACATACTTTTTATGAGCTGTCAAAACGAGATTCCTCCATAGATTTTGTTGACAATAGCGGCCTATGACGTCACTTATTTACCAACTCAATTGACTAACTATTAATTGATTTCAAAGCAACTTAAAATCGAAATTTAAATTTAATTGAAAATTAATCGGGTTTTCGGGGCTAAAATAAGGTAAGCTGTATTTTGGAATTATTGGTTAATGGTGTCAACAACCCAATTACGCACGCAAAACAATGTGTTGACGGGTGTATGCAGCAGTGCAGGGATGAGGGAAGATTTTTTTTTTAAGTTGCCCCACTGTGGTATTTTGTCCTGTATCGTGGGTGCGTTATGTGTGAATTTATATGTTTGTAATATAAATTCACACATAAAAACCAACCAGAAAGGAAAAACTATCTGTAGGCCATACGAATATTGGTTCCGTGCGGGAATAGAACCCGCAACACACAGCGCACCAGCTAATCGCTCGACCACTGCGCTAGCCAATAGCGCTAACCGTGTCGTCAAAAGTGTCCGTCGTATTTTGATCTTTAATATTTTTTTTTTTGCATAATAAAAAAAACTGTTGGAACTTTGTCCGTAACCAGAAGGTATGGACCAGAACAAAAAAAAAGATAACAATGATGCGAGAAACGTTTAAGTAACTGTCGGCTTCGATAAGTGTCATATAAATTAAATAAATTAATAGTTTAAAAAACACTAGAAAAACACACTTTTATAAATGCAAGAAAAAACCAAAAATGAATTATGGATCGTTCAAGTTGTCTCTATTTCTGGACTGAAGTGTAAACTATGTGCTTTTAATTATAATATTGGATAGTAAAAGCGTGGGGCGCCGGAACAGGACAGACTTTTTGTATAACTTGCTAAGAAATCAAGTTAAGCGATGTTACGGGAAGCAGGTTACAGATATCGGCGCTCTAACTAGAGTTGCATCACGACTAGTAGGTGACTCTACATTAAATATACGATACGATATTCCGTCATGGAATGCCAGTGCCTATCTTCCGGCTTCATCATCAGACCTTGTAACCTAATTGTGGTCAAAGTTCATTACAAGACTTTTCTAACAAGTCCAAACACAGCTATGATACGATGTTCCATCATGAAGTTCCAGTTCATATCTTCCGGCTCCATCATCAGATCAGTTCGACAGTACCATATTATTGTATTGTCATCAGAACTACATACAGATGCCAATTTTCATGACGCTACGATCCTTGGAAGATGGTTTAATTAATAACCTTAGATTCCATTACATAGTTTTTACATACATACAGGTCGACCTAATAAAAGCTTGTTAAAAAGTGAGTGTTCCACCTGATTCAATTTTTCATCATTTCTATTGAATGAGGGAAAACCATATAAGTAATGCATGGAGTACTGTTCGCACCTCTGGGATGGATCTGCCAACCAGCTGGAGGCGTTGGGAGTTATAGAAAGACGTGCCAAGAGGTTCATAGACAACGACTTCCTCCGCCGCGCCATTGCTAGCCTATCGGTATTTTATCGGGTACATTTCGGAGAGTGTGCTTTGGAATTACACAACTTAATTCCCCCATCCCCATTCCATCACCGGACGTGCAGGGATACGGCGAAGCGTCACCGCTTTAAGGTTGAAGTTCCACGGTCTCGAACCGACCGCTTTGCTTCATTGTGCAAATTGCAATACTGTGGTATTTACTGCCCGCCTCTCTATTCCCCGATACATATAATCTCGGTATCTTCAAGGCACGAGTGAACCGGTTCATCCTAGGCAAGCGTGCTCCACCTTAAATATAAGTAATCAAAGGTCATCGAAACTATATATCGTCGGTTATCATGCCAGTGCCGAAGTGGGGTAAGACTGGCCCCTAATAAAGTTCATGAGCGACGGCAAGGGTTGGGGTCAACGCAGAAATCTATACAATGTGCGTAAGTATGATGTTATCGTTTACAGGTTAAAGTTGCTGTCACTTGTAACTCTAGGATACAGTACTTACCAACTTACCTACGTATTGTTAGAAATTAGAATGATTTGTGGGAAAATATATTAAAAACTAGCCTCTCCCCGTAACTACGTCTGCGAAGATTTCAGAATTAAGCCAAAATTTCCTAAATAATCCTGCGCGAGCACAAAATCGGGATTAAAATTGTTGTGTTAAACTGGATTAATATCTATAATGGTCCAAATTTCAACTAATTTAGCACTTTATGTAAAAGGGTAACGTTCATCCATCCTTACAAACTTTTGCACTAGTCTTGCCCGCGACGTCTTCCGCGTGAATGTCGGTTATCGCGGATGCAAACAAAGTCGCAGATCGAAAAGTAGCCTATGTGTTTCCTCAGGGCTCAAGCTGTTTTCATACTAAATTGCATTAAAATCGGTTCAGCCGTTTCATTGTGAAAACGTAACAGACAGAGTTACTTTCGCATTTTTATAATATTAAAGTTTGGAGTATGGACTAGCGACCCGTCTCGGCATCGTACGGGTACAATGTAGATCAAACTATAAGTATAAACCATTCTCTTGAATCGCTCTATCTATTGATGAAAACGCATTCAAATCCGTTGCGTAGTTTAAAAGATCTAACCGTACAGACAGCGGGAGTGACTTTGTTTTATACTGTGTAAAGAAGAAGTAAAGTATGGGATATGGATTAGCAAGATATTTTGTTCTTTTTTACAGCAATAGGACAATAATCTCAACGTCATATAAAATAGAAATAATTAAAGCATAATGTTTGCACGCTGTTCATTTAAAGTCAAAATGACTCTGTTTAGAGCTTTTTGCACAACATTTTACACGTGCAGCCTGTGGGCTAGATATACCCAACGATCGTACAATGCCCTCTGTGTCCAGTACAATAACGCTTTCAGGGTATTGGTGGGGTTGTCCCGTTTTTGTAGCGCATCGGGAATGTTCGCGGACGCACACTAAAATTGCTTTTACGCTACGATGCGAATGAGGTGTGCATCCCTGGTGCGTAGAGTGTGGGCCAGCCCGAACAATATCCTTAAAGTTATCACGAGCAGGCTCGATTGCATATATATAAATCACTGCAGTAGAAAGCACTGCCCATGGGATGAAATAAGTTTAAACTCAAATTTAAGTAAAATAAGCTAACTTATTTCTTAAGTTTACTAGCACGATGAGTCCTTGTTGCTTGAATAAAGCAATTTTATTATTATTATTATAACTAAGAAGTATCCTTGTGCAACGAAACTTGTAGCAAGGAAAATATTTATACCCTAACGCTTTTAGAGGGTTAAAAGTTTTATACGGACACAGTCGCTGGAAACAGCTTGAAATTCATTAATACTTTATTTAGGTAACTAAAGCACTAAAGTGTTAATTCAGCAAATGTATTGTTTCCACGCTAATAGTCGATTTCTTCGGCAATTGACTTCGTTTTTGTTATTCAAAGGAAAATAATTATATTATAGGGAAGTAGAGGTGGCTTCATTTAGAATAGGATATCACTTCTAATTTTTTACCGTTATTAAGAAAACATTTTAGTTTTCTTTAGGCAAAAAACCCTCCCAACCAAAGAGAATATAACCATGGTTTTTATAGTCTTTGGCTTTAACCGTGTAACTCGGAGGGATTTTGTAAAAGGCGAATAAATCAAATTAATAATTATGTCAGCTAAGTTCCATCAAAGTTAATCATCATCTGTCTAGCCTTGTTACCAGTGTTTTATACGGGGCGACCACCTATCTGACCCCATAACAAAACTGGGTAACACCCCTTGGTAAGACTGGCTGTCTGACTACCCATAACGACTGTCAAAGATCTACGAATGACAACCAGGACTAACCGCTTTACGTGCATTCCGAAGCACGGAGGGAACTCGGTATGAAATGGATGGTTGCCCATCCGCGGGACGACCGCGGCCAGCTATAGCATAACCCCTTAAGCCATGAGCCCTACTACTTATATAGTTATATATAAGTCTGAAATCGCCAATCTACCTTGAGCAAATGATCAATGCTCATGCCTTCTGTGTACGATATGAAACCTTTGCCCTTTAATAGACAATAATGAAGACCTCAAACAGCAAAAGTATAATAACCTTGGTGTGAACGTTATTTTCGAGCCGTTTGGGGTTGAAACCCTTGGGTCGTGGGGTCCGAGTGCTCATCTATCAACTATATAAGGAAATGTCCAAAAGTTTGGTTGACACTTCCCGTGATCCAAGAGCTCGTTTTTACCTTGGTTAGAGATTAAGCATTACCATACAAACGTGGCACTGCCGCCAGTCTCTTGTGTACATTACCAGATGATGGCGATGTGGATGGATTTTTTGATGCCTTATTGTGTTAGTTATACTTTAGGTTTTCTTTTTTATTAATCTGGTCAATATTGTACTAACTTATAAACAACTAGCAACCCGACCCGGCTTCGCATGGGCCTATAGCCTTCCTCGGTAAATGGTCTATCCAACACAAAAAGAATTTTTCAATTCGAACCAGTAGATCCTGAGATTAGCGCGTTCAACCAAACAAACAAACTCTTCAGCTTTATAATATTAGTATAGATAAAGACAAAAGGCTGGTATTATGATTATTTTAAGCAGCTAATCATAATTACTATGTTTAAACCAGTTTAATGTATATTTAATATACCTTAATGAAGTTCTTATGAAGGTTTAAATCATTTAAGATAAGTAATTATAGCGAATATGATGACAACAAAGCAACCAAAAAATTAAAAAGACACACCAATGAATTTGCGACAAAACTGCACTATCACTCGCCATTATCAACTTGAGTCATTACGGCCACGTTTGGGAGGTACTTACCATCGTGTGACGTCATTTCCTAGCAGACGTTACGCGAAAAGCTTCACATTATGACGAAACGTTGCAGCAACGATTCTACACCAACTCATTAGCTTTTGCGAAGTTTCTACGAGGAAGCAGCTACTCAACTTGATTATTTATAAAGATATAGCAAGTTTTGTTATCTTTAAAGGGCACGTATTCGATTTAGCGCAACTCAAAATCACGACTGCTTTAAATGATTGCTAGAACATCGTAGCAGCATGGAAGCATACTAGTACAATACAATGTTCTGTTTTTGTGCGTGAACGCGGAAGTATGAGCATGAATCATTGAAATTGATCAACAAAGGATTGCGCGCGAGGTTTTATAGAGTTTTTTAAAATAATTGTCTAAAATAAATGAGTACGTTTAACGGACTGTAAAATATTCTGTATATTAAACATAACCTTAATTTTCATAAAACAAATATATCAGTTATGTTTTTATTCAAATACTGGTGAAAAAAATGGACAAAGTGAACCGATTTTGTACTTTTTACCCCGACTGCAAGGAAAGGGTTATGTTTTTCAACATTGTTTTTTAATACATAATAGTACTATTTTCGTAATTTTGGCTCTGTAGTAGACTTTAAGACTGTATATCCTGTTGGAAAAACGCATAAAATATAATATTTCGGCATACAGTAATGGCTGTATACGTCCTGAAAGTTAACTCTGACGTCTATTTTCGTAAAACGCTATGAAGGGATTGTCTTCGCTTTAAAACACAATCGTTAAAAATTATACTTTTACTCTGTAGAATTCTAAATCAAGACTTAATCTTTTTAAAACCGTAATTTTCTTCTAATAATCTCCTCACAACATTACGATACTGCTCTGGGAAAAACGCGAAAACATGAAGTTTTCGTCACGAATCGAAAACACGCTCTTAAGGGTTTAAAGGATTCATCTATTTGTAGTGAGACTGCTAATAGATTTTAAAATCATTCTGTAAAGCAAGCTGTACACAAAATACGCGTTTAGACGGTGTGCGGACGGACACCAGGCCGTTTATTCATTTATTTTTTTAATAAAGTACACCAACAGCATAAAAATCCAACATTGGTTACCAGTAACTTAAAGTAGTGCATTACTTCTAATGCTAACATCAATCATAGGTAGAGGTACATAACATTCTCAAATGCATACATAGCGACAGAGCTGCTAAAAACCTAAAAGTAAAAACAAAACTAAATAAACTAAAATCCAAATTAAACACAGTGAAGCGTATTGTGAACATGTCAGGAGCAATAAGAAAACAGAGGATACAACTAAGTATTATAACAGTTATACCATACCATACCATTCTGTTAAGTCCAGGGCAGTTCAAACGACAAAACCAGGAACGGAGAACAGGGAGTCTTATACTGCTATAACAAACGATCTAAAGCCGCTCCCTCATCTGGAGCAATCGCCTGTAATGTAACACTTCATGATTTTATTTTAAGCATTACGTTACAATACTGCCTTACTGACTGACAAGCATTCACCTGTAATGAAACAATTCAAATCTGAACTGTTACATTACAGGCAGATGCTCCCGGCGAGAGAGCTCCATGTCACCAATTGTATCAATACAAGTTGTGCACTGTAATGCTCGGTTCTCTTCAGTCACTGATCGTCATTATCATGATCATCATCCGGAACACGTCCACTGTTGAACAAAGGCCTCCCCCATAAAGGGGGGGGGTTGCCATAATCCCCACGCTTGGCAGGCGTCTTGGGGATCGAAGTGAGGTTGTTAAGTACACGGAAGCCGCTGCTGCCCGACTTCCTGATTTTCCCTTAGTTGTCTTCTATCTACGACACCCCCCCGAAGTGATGGGTGGGTGCTATTCTGGCCCGGACGTCCACGGGCACTCACTGATATAATGTTCGAATTTGAACTGTTACCTTACAGGCGAAAGCTTACTACGGAGTACCTTAAGAAAAATCCAGCCATTTTCACTAAGCTTAGCAAACATATATTTGTGTCGCTATATTTTTATCCTTATCACACAGGGAAATGTACTTACTCATCATCTCAACATAATCCTTTAAGCTGTTATCTTTTCTGAAACCCGACGAAATAAATTGAAACACGCATGATTGACCTTTCCTGCTAGATGTCGTCAGAGAGCATCAGCCAAGTGAGAGTTACCACGTTAAGGGTTCCGTGCACCGAAAAAAACAGGTTTCTTGTATTGGGCCCAATTTCATTTTTAACAATTTTAACTTCTATTTTATTTAACTTATAGTTTTTTTTACTTTCCATACGTCTCTCAAAAAGCAAGCCAAGTCAAGCTTAAGTGGGACTGGGCAGGCCACATCTGCCGCATGTCGAACGGATCACAGGCTAAAACAACCACGATGTGAATCCCGGAAAACGTCTACCGACATCGTGTTAGAACCAGGCGAAGATGGCGCAAAGAGCTTGATGCTTACCGAAGGTATTGGTCCTCATTAGCTCTAGACAGAGAGGGTTGTAAAGGAGGGGCCTGGTCCTACAGTGGGAGAATGTAGGAGAGAAATAAAAATAAATGAGTAATAAACTTTTGTTATACTAATAACGGCCAAAGTAATATACACTCTGTAAAAATTGTAGGTGTCTACTTATTACGGTTGGAAAGGTAACAGCCCTGTGACAGAGCCTCCGTTTTAACTCTTAATGTGCGGGACCCTAAAAAACGCCCCAAAATAAAATAAGCTCATCCGACATAAATGAGCTGTTTGGTAGGCATACGCTTAAAGCGGGGCTATTCACAGTGCGGCACCGATCTGAATTAATCATGAGCCGTATGAGACAATTCCACCTGAACCAGATGAAGTGCGACGTTGACGTCAGATGAATTGCTACTGCAAACCTCTGCGACGTCTGTCTACGAAACATGAGGCTATTTACATATTAATGTTGCGTTTTTTATAGAAATGGGTTCTGTTATTATGGTCGTTAGTGTACCACACTATAGTGCTATCGTAATGGCTGGAAGAATAAAGTATTTTGTGTTGTACATAAATTATGGTTGTAAACTGCTATTTTTTTTTAGTTTTGCCACTCATTTTAACTAAGGCACTCAATCTTGTGTAGTCTCTCTCATCAGGTTCCCATTAAAATAAAAAGGTTATGGGTACCATCTCGTTTGGGGTGACTATGGGTAGGGATAGCCATGCATTTAAAATACCTTTGCAACCGCTATTAATATCTCCCTCGGTAAATTTAGATGAATTGAACTTATGGTAAGTTGTCATCCCTTAATGTTAACTCATCTCAAGCAGATGGTTGCAATCAAATGTCATTAAAAATATAACCGTTAGAGGTGGAAATTGACTATTCCTTATGAGGTAACAATCTTTAAGACTAATCCCACGCACTAACTACTGCGGTGAGAACAGCGTGTGTGTTTGTACGCATTATACCTTTTGAATGAAAAAAGTGCCTTTTGTTGGAACACAAGCAATGTGTAACACTTCGGCGTTTATGCAAACCATAATTAATAAATGCGTGACTTATTAACTGGCTTTTTTTTTCGAGTCGACACGAACAGTATGGGAATAATGGAATAGACTATGCAATGATTTAACCCAATGTACCCAAGGTTTGCAGGACATACATTTATGATCGAGATCGCCACTCCTTACAGCAATTTTATAAGATTAATAACAGAAATTGATATCTGTCCTAGACATAAAAGCGACAGAAATTCGACAGATATTCATAGCTGCATACAAACATCCACATTCACAACGTGTCCTATTTCCTATCAATACTTTTCCGATTTCGAACTATTTTCTCATGCATTTGTTTCATGCTCGACAAAATTGGACGTAACATGTTCGAATTGTTTTAGGAATAGCAGTTTAATATTCGTAGATATGTTTCTTAGAAATGGAACCTTTTAAATAATGTGGCAGGTGTGTTGCAGCAGATTGGAAAAACCAACCTGCCATCTATATATTATGAGCCTGTTTACCACATACAAATAGAGACTATTGTACAGGTTTAATTAAAAATAAAACAGAATTTGTTCAATTTTTGAAATTCACCACAGAAGGTGGTAAAAAGGACCATAATCCACTAAGAACCATAATTATGACAGTTTGACATATTTTCCTCACAATAGCTGTCAAACCGCCATAATATTTATCATTCCATTGGAAAATCGACACTAACTTCGAACAATTTGAGACCAAAATGTGTTTTGTGGCGAATGGTTTTAAATTTTCCATAGCAATTTCATTATGTTGCCTTCTCTGGCCAACTTCCCATACGTCACAAAGTCCTTACGCCAGCGTTTTCTGGGCCAGAGAAGACAACACAGGCAAGAGTGGGA
This sequence comes from Charanyca ferruginea, assembly GCA_947361185.1. Taxonomy (NCBI): domain Eukaryota; kingdom Metazoa; phylum Arthropoda; class Insecta; order Lepidoptera; family Noctuidae; genus Charanyca; species Charanyca ferruginea. The sequence continues at coordinate 11,723,555 of OX376077.1, read as the reverse complement.
CGCTACGGGGTAGACCTTTGCCGAGTATTGGGACAATACATGTTGAGTAAAAAAAGTGGTTTTCATAGAATAATACATGATGCATTTAACAAGTCTTCTAGGACATTAGGGAGTTTTATATTGAAAAAAAAAACCAAAATCACAAATCGTATAAAAAAGCGTTATTGACGAACTTTATCCTATTCATCTTCGTTAGAGCTACCGTATGACAAGGCAATGAAAGTTTTACACACTATTTACACATTTATATCTGCAGAAGCTCTATCATTTTATACATATTTCAACCAGACGTTGACTTTGATTTATATTCGAGTGGTTACAAAAAACTGTGGCGGGAACACCGCGTGCTGTCATATTCTGCGCTGAAATGGTTATAAGCTTTTTCTGCGTGTTTGTAATGCAATTATAATTTAAATCTTGTGAACAGATACATCACCATTTATATAAAACGTTTCTTAAAAAGAATACTTCTGTTTATTTTCCATTGAGATAAAAACACAAGATTATTATTTCAAGCACAGAAAAAGAAATTGAGTGAATCGAATAATATTATTCGAATAGATCATTTCCATTCATTGTTACCGACCAAATCGATAAAAAAAAACAAAACTTTCAAATAAATCTTTTTCCTATGTATAAAGTCATTGATTTGCAGATATAAATTACTATGCACCCCAGAAGAAACTTTTTGTTCATTGTAATATATGCAAATTGAAAGATCAACAGACCGACTTCGACGCAATCCAATTCTACTTTGATTCCCATTGCAGTTTAAATACACAAAAAAGCACTGTATGGTTAATAAAATGAGATCGTATTTCTTTTTGAATTAGGAATATAATTCAATCTTGTTTAAATAATGATTTCCACTCGATATTTTCCTTCATTTTATTGTTTGGCAACATTTGAATTTAGCTTAACGCTGTTAGCGTAATAAATCGAATTTAAAATTGAAAATACCCACCCGTTCAGTACATAACATTAAGTCGAAACGTGAAGTCATTCGCCAAAGAACTAAAGTCACCGACATTACGTGTCGAATCAGCACGCTGAAGTGGAAGTGGGCCATGTCTGCAGACGGACAGACGGTAGATGGAGCAGACACGTTTCAGAGTGGACACCGCGTTTGGGCAAGCGTGAGACACTCTGCGGCACGATAGACTGACGATTTGAAGAAGGTGGCTGGCAGCGGATGGATGAGGGCTGCCCAAGACCGGGTTGGCTGGCGATCTCTGCCGGAGGCCTACGTTCAGCAGTGGAATTTACTTATAAACTGGTATTAGTTATTATGATGATGAAATAACATGTCTTTAGTTTAAAGGCTTTATTCATATCAACGTAATACTTATTGTGCTTTTAAAAATGCGAAGAGAGAGTCGTGTTTCCAATAAGAAAATCTATTCGAATGGAATACTTTTATGTCAGCGCGCTCGTGCTTGATCCTCTGAGTTAGCAAAATGACACTTAGAGCTTTCAAATAAGATACTCCTTTAATCCATCTACTTACTTACTTATGTTTATCGCACTTTTCGTGTTTTATATATAGCAAGGCAAAGCTTACTGATATGAATGTAGAAAGGCTTTGGAAGAAATGGTTTATCTTTGAAGTGTCTTGTGATTCGTGTTGATATAGTTAGTGTGACGAATAGTGATTTCAGCAGCTGTAAAGTCTTTCTGGATGAGTTTAAGTAAAGTGTCTTGAGATGTATTGTCAATCCTTAGCGTTAGGTGAGAAGGCAGCTTACATCTACTACTAGTACTACTACAGCTTAGGTTGTGTTACTTATAGAATAACACCACACTTCCCTTAATAGTGAGGTAGTTTTTTACAGAATATACTCCCTGAAAATCGGTACATATATCCCATCAGAAACAGAATAAACCCACTGGAAATAGGAACATATTATGTCCAATCTTTGTTGAAAATGTACTTAAGCAAAATTAATGTCAATATGAGTCTAAGTTGGAGAATGGATGAAAACATTTTATTAATAATATATGTCACCCATCAAGAAGGATACGGCACTGTTTCTCTTTATTACAGGCTATTATGTAGCCTATCTATGAGGACAGTACATCAACCATTTAGTGTAGTGTATATTAGTCATTATTTGTTTATGCATAACTGTTTATTTTTTTCAATTACAGCACCATTTATATAATAAAAAAAAAAAAATATTATTACATCACTTTTGCTATTCCGGCACTTTTAATTACATCTAAATTGTAAAACCTAATTTAAACTGTACATTTCTTAGTATTTCGTATGTTTATCTACGTTAAATATCTTGAATATGTAATTTGGTTCAACATCTTAAACAAACCAAGATAACCTCCTTTACCCCAAAGACGGTCGCTGAAACTAACCCAGAAGCTCATATTACAATACAACAATACACTCCAACTTACTTCTACACTCGCGGGCATCAAGTTGCCAACTTTTCTCGTTCAACTAAACTTATATAGAAAGGTAAACAATGTACCTACGAACTTTCCTCCATTTTTAATCGACTTCATAAAAGGAGGAGGTAGTCAATTCGTCGGAATCTTTTTTTTTGTATGTTCACCGATTACTTGAAAAGGCCTAGCTAGACCAATTTGCTAAATTCTTTTTTTGTTTAAAAGGGTAGCTTCACAGATGGTTCCATATAAATTTTATCGATATTAGTGCTGAAGACTGGTGCTGAATCAATTTCGATAAAATTTTGATCTCTGTATTGACTGTGTTGATTTGGATGATAAGGAGGTACTAACAACCAAAAAATAAAATGCTTATTTGCAAAAAAACAGACAGCCGCCTTAAAAACGAAAAAAGTTATTTGAATAGATAACTTTAGCACAGAACACACATGATTTTAGTTTCGGAAGTCGGTGGCTTTGTTTTGTATTCCCACCAGAATACAAAACAACAAACTTCAGAATTAAATTCTGTGAAAAAATAAATGGAATATCGTGAGTTTATGACGTGATGCGGGTTCCGACGCCGCCCGACCTAGAAGCATATTCATTGGACCTAAAACCCGGTAGATATCATCCCCCACTTAATTACCATTTTAATTGAATTCACTGGCAAAATTAATTTTTCAGTTAACTTTTTACTTTTATTTTTTAACGTTTTCGTCTCGCTTTATAGTTTACTTTTCATTTTCAGTTATCATTCCGTGAAAATTAATTGTTGGAAATTAAATTTCCATGCTGTTTTTGGTGGACTACGGTGTATGTAATTGTTGAGGTCTCTCTTCCTGAAATGAAAATGATTTCCTAATTTTAGTGACTACATATTATATTACAAAAAAAATGATTATTTTAAAAGAAAATGGCTTTCAAAAACCACTTAAAAAAAATGTTATATGTAAGAATATAAAATTCTCGTGTCACAGTGTTTGCAACACATCTCCTCTGAAACGGCTTGACCGATTCTTATGAAATTCGGTGTGTATATTCAGTAGGTCTGAGAATAGGACGTAGGGTATTTTTTTAATTTATATGGCAAAACCACGTTTGCCGAGTCAGCTAGTTATTATATAATAAGTTATTTGTTACTTTGTAGAGGCAATTATCTTTTTTATATAAATGTTAATTTTTCCGATTTTTAGTGCCTGCTTCTTATCATCTAAATCAATTAGGAAAGTTAGAGAATATTTTTATGAAATATGAAAGCCTGATGCATTTTACCTACGTATTCATAAAAAAAAATTGCTTAAGATATCATGCAGAAGAGATGCATGATATGCAGAAGAGAGGACGTAAAAAATACACGCAACAAAAAATACAGTCGAATTAAGAAATTTCCTTTTTTTTAAGTCAGATATAACAAAATAGAAGAATATGGTTATTAATAGAAAAATACCATTCATTATACCATTCATTAAAAGTAAAGCGGTCTTACATTAAAACATTTTCTTTTTTCATGTTTTTGTAGCAAGCTAGTAGGTTTTTGGTGGCTTTGTAGTTAAATAGTGAAAAAGCCATGTCGAAACAATCGTAGACAAAACGATCTGACGGCGAATATTTCATAGTTGAAAACTCCTGTTGTCGAAACAAACAAATGCGAACCATTCTGTCGGCGAAACATCCATAGGTGAAACGTTCTATCGACGAATTTCTCAAAAACTAAACGTCCTGTCGTCAAATGTAATAAATAAAATAAATAAATACTAATTATTTTTTTTTAATATTTTTGTGTTGGATAGTCCATTTATTGAGGATGGTTAATAGGCCCATGCGAAGCCGGGTCGGGTCTCCAGTGCAGTGATAAAGTTTTCAGAAACAAGTACCTACATTTCGAATAGAAATTATGTACGGCACTTCAACCAACTCAGCCATAGTTTCTCTTTCAGAGAATCCTTAAAGCTCTTAGACTTAACAAAATTGAATCATTATTCAGTGACTACGACACAATTCAAAATAAAATAGAGATTGTGGATTCCTTTGAAGAAGTGAATCCTGATAGGGATTCAACCGAAAACACATTTGCTCGTAAAGTAAATTGGTGTAGTAAATTGGTGTAATAAGAGATTATTACACCAATTTCAATATCGTAATGTATGTGTTTACGTACTTGTGCGTTATTGTAATGTAAAATGCACGAGTTTCGTAAAACGTACAGTTTATCAAGATGTTCTGTCTAAAACGAACGGTACTTTTTTAAATCTTAGCAAAGAACTTTGGGAGATAAAATATAAAAAAATAAACATTTAATTCTTTAATTTAATTAATTTTGACAATAAATTACAACCATTTATCTGTAATTAGTAATACTGGCTGTTTTTGTAAAAAAGCGCTGATGCGCGCGCATCGCTAATTTGTGAACAAGTAAAATTATTACGCGCGCTTTTTCTTTTCGCTGTATTGTTTTTATTTCAATTATTTCCTCGCAAATATGTTATAATATTTGAATTATTTCCTCGCAAATATGTTATAAAACGTCGTATGACATACGTGCGCTTTGATAATTACAGCCTCTGCTTTCTTGTAGCCCTCGTCGGCGGCTTGGGCTAGCTAGCAATATCGCCTCGGCTGTAATTTTCAACCTACCGCACTAATATCATAATGTACTATTACAGTCAAATAAGTTTAGCGCAAAAATTAATAGAAAAACAAGCACACAATTATCAAGACACTTTAGAAAGCATAAATTCACCGAAGCTCTTTATTAGTTAATTATTTAATTTATTACTTGTTTACTAACTTTGAACACCTAAAGCTTTAATACCCAATGATTTTAAAGCTTATAAAAATACAGCTGAAGCCAACTCAAGCACAAAACATTCATTTCAAGTAAACTCTTTACAGGCACTTTTGAATTGTCAAGGTGTGGGTTATTTAGAAAGTACAATCCTTAACCCCCGCACGCGCTTATTACCTATTATCGCACTACTTTCAGCTTTAACCCTACACTAATAACCGCAAAGCCGCTTACAGGCATTACGGCAAGGAACCAAGGAACGCATCAGGGTTTCAGTAGCGCGGCGGCCGCGGTTGAGGGAGGTCGCTTCAACGCGACGCGACAATTCCTACCTTCTCGAGAAAAGTCTTCGTAACTTTATGACGTGTGATGATGAAAACAAAAAACTGTTAGATACTTGATATTAACGTGATGTTGTTTTAAAAACAAATGAGTGATGTTAAATTTATTGTGACGTGAACTTGGATTGTTCTTCGCTAAAGTTGGAAGGTAAGTCAGATGTTAACCTATGTCAACCCCTTTAAGTTGGTGCCGGCCTGGTTAACGGCTTTATTCAGACATCAAGGTTGAAAACTCCTTGACAGGTGTTGGAAAAGTTTTTTATGCGCAAAGTTTAGTTTATGATAATGTCGACGTTGAGGAGTTCGTGGTCGGTGGGATAATTCTCATGGTACTGAAATTGTATAGATAATATTATGGAGTTTGTTTTCACAATGGTACCTAGTAATTTTGTTAATAATTAGTTAGCCATACGTAACTGTGTTCTTAACGAAGATTAATTAACGACAAAACATATTTTCGAAATAGGTATGTATAATTAAGACCATTGTTATGATGTCTAAGTTATAATTTAGTAAAGGTAGTTATTACTGAAACTGTCCCTATGTAACACATGTTTGACAAAACAGACGGAAATTTAAAATAGTTTTGATGACAATTATCATAATTATAGTACCGATATTCTTAATGGTAAGTACCAATCTGAGTATTTAATTGAGTTGCGACAAACAAAATGAACCGTGTACCTACATTCTAAGTTGGACATGACTGACATCGGCGAAGAAAAACAACGTGAGGAAACCTGAACTTATCTATACTAATACTAGCTTTTGCCCGCGACTTCGTCCGCGTGAATGTCGGTTATAGTGGATGCAGTCGAAGTTGCTGATTAAAAATTAGCCTGTCCTTCCCCAGGGTGCAAGATAGTTTCATGCCAAATTTCATCAAAATCGGTTCAGCCGTCTCATCGTGAAAGCGTAACAGACAGAGTTACTTTCGCATTTATAATATTAGTATTATTAATAGGTATGGATTATAAAGCTGAAGAGTTTGTTTGTTTGGTTGAACGCGCTAATCTCAGGATCTACTAGTTTGAATTAAAAAAAATCTTTTTGTTTTGGATAGTCCATTTATCGAGGAAGGCTATAGGCCCAGGCGAAGCCGGGTCGGGTCGCTAGTAATTAATATGAGTCTGAAATCGCCAATCCGCCTTGAACAAGAGTGGTGATCGTGCCTTCTCTGTTTAAGAAGAGTCCTATGCCCTGTAGTGGGAGAAGAGGCTTTTTATTTTTAACAATAATCATTAGACTCTCTATTTTAATACAGCTTAGTAAGCTTCATTTTTATTTGCATATTTATGATTTATGAATTGTTTCTTCTAATCCATACTAATATCCATGCTTCCACGCAGCGAAACACGACGCCGACAACGCCGTAAAGTGTTAAGTTTAGTAAACGTTTAGTTGATAAGGTTTCTTTATATGTATTAGTTTATGGTTGTTTAAGATTATTTGTGTATTTTTTCTATGGGCCTCCGTCGCCTGACAATAAAATTTATTATTATTATTATTATTATTATAATAATATTATAAATTCGAAAGTATTTAACTGTCTGTCGTGTTTTCACGGCGAAACGGCTGAACCGATATTTGATATGAATATAGTTTGAACCTAGAGAAAAGACATGGATACTTTTTAATAAGCGACTATCTGCATCCGCGATAACCGACATTCACGAAGACGAAATCGCGGGTAAAAGCTAGTTCACAATAAAACTGTTAGTTTATTTCGAGCGATGTCAACATTATGTTCTATTGATTTACCATTGTTTTGCGAACACGTGTCACGCAACTTCGTAACAATAAAATCGCGAAAGTTACAACATTGTCTAGCTAACTAGAGGTCACAAGTTCAGCTTTAACTTGACGAGAATACATAAGTTTACATTGCTGTAATCCCAGTCTCCTTGTGGGGTGCCGGGCTGGAATAGCACCTCCCCATTTCATCCCGAGGGTGTCGTAAAAGGCGACTAAGGTAAAATCCGGAAGTCGGGCAGCAGTGGCTTCAGTGTACTCAACAACTTTACTGGAATCCGCAAGACACCTGCCTAGCGCGGGGATCATGGCAAAGGCCTTTGTCAACAGTGGACGTCATCCGGCTGATGATGATGGTGATGACATTACTATAAATGTAATGATGCTGCCATCCTAGTCGGGCAGAGTATTAATGGCGTTTTTTTATCATCATCGTTCTAGCTGAAAGACATCCACTACTGTATAAACTAGTCTACATCTTTCTAGGCCTCACCTAAGCGTCATCACATCGAAGTTTCGGGCCGTATTAGGACTTTCCTAAGGGTGGCCAAATAAAATTATTGGAAGTTATTGGGCCTTTTCTAAGTATCGCCGCATCTAATTATTGCACTTTATTAGGTAGACCTCCCAAAGGTGTAAGCACATCGAATTAATGAGCCTTTCTAGGCGTTTCCTGAACGCCATAATGCATTATTGGACTCTTGGAAACACTACATCCGAATAGGCCTTGTTAATATCAATAAGCTACCCTCCAATCTATACTTAATATTATAAAGCTGAAGAGTTTGTTTGTTTGGTTGAACGCGTTAATCTCAGGATCAACTGGTTCGAATTGAATTTTTTTTTTGTGTTTGATAGGCCAATGCGAAGCCGGGTCGGGTCGCTAGTAAGTTATATGGGACGTAATAAAGAGTAGTGACACATAGGTGTGTGTATTACACAATTCTGCTTGCTCTTCTAAGCAGAAGTAAGTCAGTAAGCAGAAGTGTAAGACATACAAAAGCTGAAGATACAGCCTGAAGCAGTCTTTTTTTCCAGTAGCAATGCTTATCTTGACTGACTGTAAGCCATGTCTTCGCTGATAATCATAAATAGGTACAAGCAACATATTTAGTGTCAAATTATTTTACCCCAATAGCGCTATTGTCAGCATAAATTCTTCGATATTTAGCTATTCATCGAAAGCCGCCGATCAAAGTCAAATATCAACGCTATTGTTCGACATAGAACAGGGAAACACTAAACGCGGTATCAGTTGTCCAACTTGTAGGAACTTAGAGTTGTTGGGATCTGATATCTAAGATACATTAAAGGGACATTACTAAGAGTTCGTTATCAGGGGTGTAAGTAATAACTTGACAGATAGGGCAATTTATAAACTTTGGCGTTATATCATGCGTTATAGAAATTCCTGAATTGTGGTTTCATTTACAAATTATATGTAGGCTTTTTCGTTTTTTTCATAAATACCGGCCTATAATTATAGTCCCACTGTAGTGCAATGGTTTGTTTTCATGCAGAGAAAAAGTTAATGTTGATCAAGGCTGATTGGACTTATCAGTACACCTACACTATCATCATATCAGCCTATTGCCATCCACTGCTGAACGTAGGCCTCCCCCAGAGATCGCCAAACCACTCGGTCTTAGGCAGCTTGCATCCAACCACTGCCAGCCACCTTCTTCAAATCGTCGTCCGCCCACCGCGCCGCAGTGCGTCCTACTACGCTTCAGACTTATTCATTCTAAATCTAGGTTTCCTCACGATGTCAGCGATGTCGAAGATATACTTAGAAATTACGTTCTGACATTGAAACAGCCATTAACAGCAGCTCGGGATAGCTTCCCGAACCTGGTCCAACAACCGACTGTATGATAGGCAGTAGCCCTAACGACTGGACCAATAGACGACACTCTTACCTAAAGTATAAGTTACTTGCAGCAATTCAACCCGGAACGCACTAAATCAAACCGATTTCTTTAGGTTTAAATATACTCTATTGTTATGGTCCAAATGCCAGAGTTACTATTTTTTAAATCTCATCTCTAATTGGAAAATCGAGTCCTACTTATAAACAAGAGCACAACATTATGTAGATACCTTTTGAAAACAACAAGCGTGTCGGTAGAAGTGATGCGTAAGTAGTTCTCTAGGCCCACTTGCCCCAACCAAGGTTATCTTTTAACTCATAGTTAGTTGCTGACAGGGCCATTTCGTCCGCTTAGAAGTTAAGTATAGTATAAAACGCAGCCGATGGTCTCTCCGCACTAGTGTTGCTTTATTTCAATGAAAGATTTTTGTAATCGGACCAGAAAAATTAACAAAAAAAAATATCTTTTTGTTATCACATACATTTATAGTATAATTATATTGAGGCAGGCCCAGTAAGTAACAGAAGTACTTGTGTTGGGGCTATCTAGCTTCTTCCCTTACAAATCTAACATTACAATGTTGAGACCGTTTAGCAAGCAGATACCTACTAAAAAAAAAACAAAAAGGATTTTGAACGGTTTCCCTGTCTAAATCGAACTAGTATTTTCGTACATTGCTCCGCACATTATGCGGGGCACAGAAAGCATTAAGGTGCTAAAATAAAAAATGCGGTATACGTGTATGCATATGGGTGCGTCGGTGAGAGAAAGTGAGTGCGCGTATGCTTGCTTGTATAGGTATGTATTTGTTTGTGGGTGTAACTTTTACTTAATATTAGTTTACATAAATTAATTGTAATTTAACTTTGTGTTAGCAACCAACTCTGATTAAAGATTTTGGTGAAAGCGGACTTTAGCCGATTTTGCCGCATGAAAAGTCGCGTGATAAACAAGCAATAAGTGAAGTAGACAGCCTTAGATTACTTCGAAGATAGAAAGCTTTACTTCAAGTGGAATACCAACAGAATATCATGTTTATAGCTTGGTTTATATTATAAATGAATCCACATTTCATGATAGGCTTTGACTCCAAAAAAGCGTTTTCTATTCAAATCAGTAAACGGCTGCGAATTCAAAAGATTTAAGGAAAAATTCTTAAGTGAGGTTGAAATATATATCTAAGTTTGAAATCGCCAATCTGCCATGAGCAAGGGTAGAGATCAATGCTCGTGCCTTCTCCGAATGAGAAGAGGCCTAAAAAAACCTATAAAAGGGCAAAGGCCTATAGAAGGGAGCTATTATTTTCCTCAATAATAGCTTGCATTATTTTTACATACACCTCACTTATGAAATGTCAGAATTTGACCACATGGTTACAAATTGACGTTTTTTATATACTCTAATAATAACTGTTAACTGAAAATACAACAATTTTCTAATGTAACCATTTTCGTAACCAATTAGAGATACCAGCACCTTTTAAGATACCTCAGGGACCTAGGAGATAATTTTACAATGCCGAAAGGTAACTCTTAAAGCCATTTAACACAGTATCATATATATGTTCAATACACATGGGTTTACACAGAACCCTGAAATTAATAGTCTCAATTTCTGAAATGGTCATCAATTTCATGTCAATACATCTATGAAAACATCATGTACGCTAGAAAAAATCTGCATCTTTTTGATAAAAGAGGTGACAGACATAATTATAATACTAGAAATAGGGACCAACTAGTTCAACCAGGTTTCAGACTGGCTAAAGTAGATTCGTCTTTCATGGGGTACTGTTTAAAGTGTTACAATAAAATACCTCCCCACATTGTTCAATTAAATGAGACAAAATTTAAGTCTTGTATTAAACGCACGCTATGCAACCGAGCATATTATAAGTTGAGTGATTACATCACTGATAAAAATGCTTGGCTGGATGCTGGTCTAGCTCCACAGCCATAAGGGTTCATAGATTAATTGATTAGCATTTGTAACAATTTTTGGAGCTGCTGAAGATGTAGATCTATATTACCTTTGCATTGTATAAACTCAATGTGTTAGTATTATATAATTTTTCGTAGCACATACATGTGAGCACTATATTCTTTAAAGCTACCATTTACGAGGTATACCTCTCATTGACTTGAATATGCCCTGGCGGTTGGGAGAGTCATGCTCACTTGAATGTCTCGCTGCCGGTGGCGCATGTGTTGGATCATTCGGTTCCCTTCAAAATGGTTGAGCTAAATGGTGCCGATCCATGCGTCATGTTCGTGAACGGACGCCGTCGGTTGGGACTGGTCATCTCTTAGCTGCCTCGGTTATTTTAAATTTTGGTTTGAATTGTTATTATAACTATATTTTTCTCTAGACCTCTTTTAACATGCAAGACGTGTTACATTGTTCTCACATTGTACCCTTAGATTCAACATGAATGATGTAACCTAAATTTGTAAAATTTAACTGATTTTAAAAGAGTGTTCATGGAGTTTCTTGCTCGTTCTTCTCCATAGAAACCTACTGTTTGGAACGAGCAACTAGCTTCAACTTTCTGACTGACTGACTCTGACAATTCAAAAGTACCTGTAAATGGTTTAATTGAAATAAATGATTTTGAGTTTGAGTTTGAGTTTGTCCGACCCCCATTGTCCACAAAGGCGTCAAAGCCGCACCAAAATCAAAATTAACAGTAGAAACCAATTAATTGATTTCGGGCAAATTGAATTCATTGAATTAGACAATTAGTTTGTGACAGCGGCCGGCGTGTTGAAGTTAAAATTAGGGTTCGATCCGAGGTTAAAATTAATTCGTCGATGCCGGAGTTAAATGTTACATGTCTGATCCAAATTACTGTTTCTGACTTAAGGTTTAATCGTGATTTAGAATGGGTTCATTCATTGTTAGTCTGACTGGAAATTATACAGAAAATCTTGTAGTAGTACGAGGAGACATGTGGTGCTGGCCGCGAATTACACCACTCTATTTCTTTCCCTTGGGAATCTTAGAAGGACAGAAGTATACTGAACAGAGGACGGACAGTGCTAGTGTCCTTCGGAGTACCATAACACCTACTGCGATCGCCAACATGCATCGGCCAAGCATGGCGATTACGGCTGAACACCCCCTTGAGCTATTATATGACCTATGCCCAGCAGTGGGTATGTAAAAGTTGACATGATGATGATGTCGATGATGAGACTAATCGATCGATGGTAGAATGGATTAATCGACGTCGATCGATAGTTTCTACCAGCCCAACCGATCGATTGCCGATCGACGATACATCGATGGTAGAATTTAACAGTCGACGTCGATCGAGCTGCTTGATTATTATTACTGATGGATTATGTGTCTGTCTTTTTTTGTGTGACTTTTAATAATTAAATGCCTTTTTTATTGATTAATAATTTAAACAGATACATTGATCGTTCTGAATTTATACAACTCTATGCAGTACAGTCAACAGCAAAAGTAGATGATCAAAATCACAAATTCAATTCTAATTTACTGACACTAATTTATATAATTTATTACTAGTTTATTTATTAAAAGTATGTGATTGTCACACACATACTTTTGAATTACTTCGACGCCACACAGTTCTGACGCGAACTCCGTTCATTAGTATTGAATTTCTGATTTTGATCATCTACTTTTGCTGTTGACTGTACCAAAATAAATCATTATATGCAATCTAACCGTTTCAGAGATTAGCCGGAACAAACAAACAAACAGACATACAAATATTTAAAAAAAAATGTTTGATATAAGTTCCTTACATACTTCCAAGTGCATTTAGTAAAAACCTGTTATTTTGAGATTACAAACAGACACTTCAATTTTGTTTATTTTTATGTATAGACAATGTACAATATGTACATTGTACATGCACATTTAAAAAAATAAAATAAAAAAACATTGTACATGCACCACATTTTCCTATCTCATAATATCGCTAGGAAAATGTGGTGCATGACATAGTAGATTGGTAGCTATACTACCGATTGGTGATAAGCACACGGCGATCAATACAACGATAATAACTGCTTTAGTATCGAAGCTATTTGTCGCTAAGTGTTAGTTAAACGGCATTTGTACGAGTAATGACCGTTATAAACGGCATAATAGCATGTTCACTTAAAATGGAACCGATCGATGTGAAGTATTTAATCTAATTGTCATGAGAAGTTACCAAAGTGGATAAAATAGTAGTTGTTTTTACCAGCAACATAATAATCTAACCTATTATATAGCTTTTCATTAACAATTCTCTAAGTTGAATGATGAATATAGAATTATGTTTAGTAATGTTGAATAACTATACCATTGAAATAAAAACCACGCCAATAGCGATTTGATCAATCGGGACTCATTTAATTTTTACATGGTGCGACTATCTGACCTCCACAACCCAGTTACTGAGTAACACGATACCCCTTGGTAATACTCGTTGTCAGATTTTCTAGCTTGTGACTACATACCTATTACAACTGTCAAAGATCTACGAATGACAGCCGTGGCCAACGGCTTAACGTACTTTGCGAGGTCCGAGGGTTCTCGGTATGACATGGATGGTCACCCATCCACGACCGACCGCGGCAAGCGAAGCTAGCCATAATGACCGGTCAATCCGTACGGCTATTTACTTAACCTCGAGCTCCTCAACACCCACGGAACAGATATTTATCTGTTCCGTGTCAACACCCATAGAGACTGACTAGATTTTTTTTTCCCAGAAAGTAGAATGAAAGCGAGTGTTGCTACACTACATACAAAGAGCAAAAAAAAAAACAAATGAACGAATATGTCTCTCTTTCATTCCTGAAACTAATTAACTTGGACATGCGTTTTTTGTTGACGCAATCTCTATATTTTGATTACGTGCGTGTATCGCGCTTATGTACTGAGCTATAGGATCTTTTTCGTTGATACACTTTGTTACAAGGGCATTGCAAATAACACTATCACTCTCGTCAACATATCTCATTTTATTTATTTTTTTATACCATTGTCAATTGAAGGTTGCTCGGCGTGCTATGGAGAGATTGATGCTCGGGGTTTCTCTGGTGGATAGAATTCGTAATGAAGTCATTCTCCAGAGAAATAAAATCACCGACATTGCGCGACGGATCAGCATATATAAATGGAAGTGGGCCGGCCTCGTTTGCAGACGGACAGACGGTAGATGGACCGACGATTTGAAGAAGGTGGCTGGCAGCGGATGGATGCTAACTGCCGAAGACTGGGTTAGTTGGAGATCTTTGGAGGAGGCCGTTGGTGGAATAGGCTGATATGATATATGGTAAAGAAGCTGACGGTCCACCTGATGTTAAGTAGTCATCGCTGGCTATCACTCTGATTAAAAATCAGCCTGTCATCATCACCTGGCTAACCTTTTCCCAACAATGTTGGGATCGGCTTCTAGTCTAAACGCATGCAGCTGAATACCAGTGTATTACATGGAGCGACTGCCACTTGGCCTCCACAATCCAGTTACTGGGTAACACGATAAAACAATATCCAACCATATAGCGGTGATGCTTCACCTCCATCTGCTCGATAATAGAATGGGGATGGAGAAATAGTTGTGCAATTTCAAAACACACTCTCCGAAAAGTACCCGATAAAAGACCGATAGGCTGGCAACTGAGCGGCGATGTTCAAGGCTCTTAACCAGGGAGTCATTGTCAATGAGCCTCTTGGCACGTCTATCAATGAATTCCATCGCCTCCAAATGGTTGGTTTAGTCATTAATAAAACACATTATTTGGAATATTTGAATGCACAAATCCCAACAAAGTAAGACTTGGTTCATCCATGATAAACAGGCAGACATAATACATACCTAATTATTACACTTACACATTAAACGTTCAAGTGTTGCAACGCACAACTTACTTAAAGCTTAGTCTATATTTATAGCTCATACCTACTTAACTTGTCAGAGAATAATGCAGCAGGAGTTTATTAAGAATTCTTCTTTTGTGAGAGTAATTCATACTTAGGTAATATCTGTGAATTGTACACAATGAAATACAATATTGTATGCATGACTAAAGTGATATCAATATCGCAAATGTTAGGTATTAGAAACTCAACTCCTGTGACATAGTTACATAAGTAAAATTGAGTGATATGTACGCACGTTATGGGAGCCGCACACGTTACGCTATACTTGCACAAGTTATAACTTGCACATGTCTTATCGTCGTTGCCGTTGTGCCCACAAATGGCTTAGATACTGCGTTAATTCTAATAATATTTATACAAGTCCAAATATCGTTACGTGTGTGGCCTGCATTAGAATATTAGTAGTTTAAACTGTAACATCCAGTCATTTGACGAATACTGGAGGAATTACAAAAGCCATACCAAGAAAGTGATAAAACTTATAAACTTTTCTAACATCTAACTTTTCCTCAAAATTATTTCCATCTACAAATTATCACCATTCTATCACGTTAATTTAAAAAGTTTAAAACACGTTCAAAGTTTGAATTAATGCTTGTTGAAATCTTTTTATTTGATTTTAATGAAATAGTTCCTATTTCAAAAAGTAAAATAGAAAACCGAGTAATAAACACGAAAAACTAAAACCACTTTTATTTAACAAAACTTGAAAAAGTCTCATTATAGTTTGGTAATAGTTTTTTTTTTATAAATTACATGTCGTGATCAGTGTGTGAGCCTGTTATCGATCGGTGTCGTGCCACTCGGTCACTAGCCCTGCTGCCAGCATATCGATTTTAACCACAAGCATTTAGACATCTACCATTGTTACCAACGACTGAATATTTAGCCGATAACGTAGTATGCGTGATTCCTGAATAGTTTATAGGTATGTTCTAGTTTGAAGTATGGAATTTAATTGTAGGTATAGTACGTTGCTAATAGCTTTCGTTATAATACTTAATTATTTATTCGTAATAAGATGTATTGACTTTGATAGATATTTTTATATTACCTGTTTCAGGTTTCATGTCAACTTTTAGACGCCCACTGCTGAACATAGGTCTCCCCCAAGGGGGCGTTCAGTCGTAATCGCCATGCTTGGCCGATGCATATTGGCGATCGCAGTAGGTAAAAATATCCCTCTGTCGTCTCCTACGACACCCACGGGTAGGAATTGAGTGGTACTATTCGCGGCCTACCTACGGTTTTAAGTAGATATAAATGAAAAAATTATAGAAATTCCTAATTTAAAAACCTAGATATATTTATGCAAACAAAGATCGTCGCAATGTTGAAAATCGAACGTTAAGCTACGTACTCAAAATAAAATGTTGCCATCCTTCAATAAAACAACATAGTTGGTGACGTAACTCGCCATTATATTTAAATACAACCTGCGTGAAGGGAGCTTGAAACTAATGGGTGTTGCGAAGGTACCACAACACGCGATTCATCATTTAGGAGGGGCTGCAACAAAAGAAGCCTTGATTTATTTAGCGGGATAAGCGGGAAATATCCACACTGGCAACACTTATTAATCAGCCGGACGTGACGTTTGTTTTGCTAAATGATACTTTTCCATTTCGTAAGAAAGTCGACTTTAAAATGACGTAACTGCAACAAACTATTTTCTATTAACTAAAATAACTATTATTCTTTTTAACGCATTTATTTTAGAATACTATAGCTTCTGACCACGACTTCGCCCTGCCAAAAACTATAAAATATAACTCTCGGCAATATCTATCACGGCAATATCTTTCTATGTACGAAAGATTTTTTGTATAGTCTGTAATTCCAGAGATTACCTCATGCAAGCAAAAAAAAACAAATCTTTACCTACCTATAATCTTATGTATCAAATTCACGTGTCACAGTGTGTGTAACCAAATTCCTCCGATACGGCTTGACTGATTCTTATGAAACTTTGTGTGCATATTCAGTAGGTCTGAGAAAAGGTCGTAGGCAATTTTTTTTTTATATGGTAAAACATCGTTTGACCGGTCAGCTAGTATTGTATAGATTTATTTAGCAAGTCGATTTGTTCGAACACGAAATGTTTAACCTTATTTACCATACCTATGCTCGACGTCTTATTATTAATATATATCCATAATATTCCTGACATGAAATTTGCTTCTAATATACTCACTTATGAGAATATTAACCCTAAGAAAACTATTCTAACTAACTAAATAATGACAGAAAATAATACCCTTATGAAGACACATTCGCGAAAATATTTCACAAAGCTGAATAACTAGACACTTACCTGCATAATTAAAAAAGTTTTAACTAAGTAATTCCTGTAATAAATTGGAACATAAAACCTCACAATCTCTTATTCAACTTAATTTATTGTGCACCTGCATTTGTGAAAACTGAAAACTACAGTAAGTATAATGACTACCTAGGGGAACACATCACACAAGAGAATATATTTGTATCTATAGATAAAAAGCGGAAAATAAAAAGCTTTTTACAAAAAAGACAACCGCCTTCAAAAACTAAAAAGTGAAAAATAACTTTAGCACAGAACACACATTGACTTTAGTTTCAAAATTCAGTAGCTTTGTTCTGTTTGTCGTTTTGTATTGCCACCGACTTCCGAAACTAAAGTCAATGTGTGTTCTGTGCTAAAGTTATTTTTCACTTTTTAGTATTTGAAGGCGGTTGTCTTTTTTGTAAAAAGCTTTTTAGTACCTCCTTCTCATCCAAATCTATTAAGAAGAGTATGAAAGTTAACTACTACAAAGATTGATGAAGCTAAAACGTCAACTATGTAAAATTTTTAGGTATTTGTTGATTTTTCAAAAAATGCTGAATCAATTTCGATAAAATTTATATGGGACCACCCCTGAAGCATACCCTATCCGTAAAAGAAAGAATTTTCAAAATCGGTTTACGTTTGCCGGAGTAATCGCGTAACAAATCGCGCACACACTTAATGTAAATTTAAGACTTATACGGTTTTCTCATGGATGCCATTGTCAGAACCGGACCAAATTAAAATGGGACCACACGGGAAGCACTAGCTTTCAAACAAAAAAAGAATCATCAAAATCGGTTCACCCAGTCCAAAGAAATCAGGTAACAAACATAACAAAAATAAAAATAAATACAGACGAATTGATAACCTCCTCCTTTTTTGAAGTCGGTTGAAAAATCATTTTAACGTGGCAATATAGCGGTCATTACCCTTTCCTTAATATGTCCCCTAGCAATCTGAACAAAAAACTATTGATCGTTTTGAATTATAATTTTTAGAATACGATCATCGTCAATTTAGGACGTTAACGATAGCAATACAAAGCAACAAACGGAACAAAGCCATCGACTTCTGAAACTAAAGTCACATGTGTTCTATGCTAAAGTTATTTTTCACTTTTTAGTTTTTGAAGGCGGTTGTTTTTATGTAAAAATGCTTTTTTTTTAAATTAAGAATACCTACTAGAAAATGTAGTTGGGTCAATGACCGCTATTTCCACGTTGATGCCACAATATTTTTACTGCAGCCTTAGTAGAAATGGTGTTATCTTTCTTTAATCCCTAAAGAGAACAGCAGCCGAGATAAAAACAGTGGGGTAGTAAAATGTTGCAAAGAGTGTGAATGACGATCTCCCTTTATGAGGAACAATATTTTATGACGGCCATCATTGGGACCCAATCGGAATATTTAACAGACCTAATGCCCGTTTCGGACGAAGATATCATGAAAATGTTCCAAGTTAATGGAGAATAAAACGGTGATGTTTGGTGTCGTTATTATTTCTAACTGTTTCAGTAGCAGTAGGTTCCTACAATATACCTACTTGACCCATAAAGACAAGCTTGAGACACACACATAAAAATTCGGTGAAATTTTGTATAACTAACTAAACAAAGGGTGGGTAGGTACTAATATCTAGGAATATAGCCACTTTCGGTCGCACTAACTCGGAAAATACGTTTTTTTGAGTTAAGTACCGTGAATCATTGTTTTATACAAAATTTCACTAAGTTTCGTTCCTTAATTATTGAACAAAATACTACTATACGATACCTCGCTTAGGTATAAGGAAGGCTACTATATTTATTACAAAAAATCTTTCGTCCATAGAAAGATAATGCCGAGATAGATATTGCCGAGAGTTATTATAATATTTTATGGTTTTTGGCAGGGCGAAGTCGTGGTCAGAAGCTACAGTATTTTAAAATAAATGCGTTAAAAATCATAATAATTATTTCATTTAATAGAAAACCGCTTGTTGCAGTTTCGTCATTTTAAAGTCTATTTTCTGAAATAATCCAAATATGAAAAGTGTCTAAACAGCGCGTCGTGTATTCATACCGAAAAACGTAACACAATTGCGTGTCAACGTTCGTTTGTTAATCTGTAGCGAACCAGGATAATGTCCACTATGGAAGGAAAAAGGGCAGTGGAAATAGGGAAAAACTATTGTGAAATATGGTTTAATAACAGATTTTGTCCTTGTACCAACAATCTGCTGTATTTCTTACTGAATTTATGCGATAAATCATACCGGTCGCACAATTATATACGGCAAAGTTATTGTTTGTTTATATTTCTTTGTCTATGTAAGTCTAGTACATGTAAGCATTTCTGGAGTTATGGTGACAACTATACAGAAGGGGGTGGGGTGGCATGTGTGGAGGGCATACTTACAATTATCAAAAGCATTAAAATTATCCTTTTCAGAATGGAAGTAGATTTTTACTTCAAATCTGAAGTTATACATTAAAATTAGTGGGTATAATACATAAAAGGGGTATTTTTTCCAATAACATGAATTACGTAAATTAAAATTGAACATACTACATCAAAAGCAAAGAATAATAACTATCCATATGTTTATATACCTACAGTCGGTCACCAGACTTATCTACACTTACTAATATACATATCTTATTTATAAAAATATTCTGTGCGTGTGTATGAAAGTGAACTCCTTCTAAACGGCTGGACCGATTTTGATAAAATTGTTGGTGTGTGTTCCAGTGGATGCGAGAATGGTTTAGATTCACATTTGGACCCGGTAGGTGGCGCCCGGGGATGGCAATAGCACTAAAAAGGATCATGGTAGGATTTGGTAATTTGATGTACCTAATTGTTTTTATTGAGCATTAATAATATTAAATTATGACGCCACAAGTTGCCGCTCTTCTCACAAGTTAGAAAACCAATATTTCATATGGTATTTTATTTTGGTTACATTTATATGCTCTTTAGTATATCTGAACTTTTTTTATCTGAATATCATTTTCCGGATTTATTTGATAGTTTCAAAATATTTTTATGAACTAGTATTACCAGTATTTTAATTTTTTGTCGTATCGTCGTCCCCAGCCTGTATACATATAATAAAACCGAAGAGTTTGTTTGTTTGTTTAAATGCGCTAATCTCCGGGACTACTAATCCAATTCGTAATATTATTGGCCAATTGGAAGCTAGATTATCACAGAGTGCTTTATGCTATATTTTATTATCAAAAAATTGGTATCCGTAACAAAAACCACGCGAGCGAAGTCGCGGGGAAAGTGATCGTCGTTATACGTATAGACACCGTCATCAACTGCTTACCCCCTAAACGAAGAAATTTTAATGCGTGGGTGGTAAGCAGTTGATGACGTGTCTGTACGTGATGCCTACATCATCACGTACAGACACGTCATCCTAAAACCTACCTAAAAGTATTATAGTAAGTATGTAGTGTATATATAGTATAGTAGTTTAAATAGTGTAGTGTGTGTGTATAGTGTAGTGTATTAGAGTGGTATATTATAGTATAGTAGTATAGTATGTAGTAGTTTAAGTGTTGTAGTATAGTAGAATAACATTTTCATTTATATCCAAAATTGAAAAAATAAAAACAAATGCAAATAAAATAAATTCTCTTCTATTACAAATTCCGTGAAACAAAACTGAAAACAATTGTTGAATATTCATCGATAAAATTATTATAACTTTTAAATAAATGTTTGGTTGTATATGGCAATTAATTTATTGAAGTGGTTAATAAGTGTTGGTTTATGTAGAATCATTATTGTGATAGTATCAAATTAATAATTTCGTGGTCTCTACGTTAGATAACGGGACTAACAATAGTTTTCAGAAAGGAGTTGTTTCTAAATATATGGAGCCTGGGCACAGTCCTTGTACACCATACTTACATATAGGGAAACACATTTTAAATAGTAATAGTTCTCAACTGTCCAATTACTTTAAAATTACTTTTTGAGCAGGTAAAACAGAAGAAATTGCACTTGAAATTGCAACACACAACAAAAAAACAGTCATGGCAGTAAGCTGTTATTTTGATTGATTAATGACGTTTGACATTTATAATTCTGATTTTGTACGTCGATTTGTGGGCAACCAGGTAAATAGATGGAAAAAAACGGGATGAATTTAGAAAAACGAATGGAAGGTTGTTAAAAAGAATTCCAAAAACTAGAAATAATAAATGGTGAACATACGGACGAAAGTGACATTGGTGTAACACTGACAGCTGACAGTTCTCTTTCTATGATCAATGGTCGATCTATGGTTTACCTATACAGTAGCTGAATCTGAGTGACGCCATGTTGAAAATCCATAAAAATAATTGTTAAATATCAATTTACTACCACAACAGTATACATTGAAATGAATTATCTGTATTTTTCTCGGATTCTACGGATTTTTCTCTTTTTTTTGAAGTGGTGTACATAGACTGGGCCCAATATGAAACATGTCCTTTGTTTGTAAACGTAATAATTCTCTTCTTCATCTTATTATCATATCAAAACTTTTACATTATCTTTTTATACTGTAAGTTAAATAACAGAAGGCGATTCCTTCAACTCATTAACTACATCATTAATAGATTTTTAAAAGTATATCAGCAAAAATTAAGAATAAAATAAATTCAAAATGTACTCAGTGTTTCATTTACGTACCAAAGTAACCAATTTTGCATGACATTTGAGGTTTGAGATGTCCTATTTCCCATAAGGACAATTAAAAAATAAAAACTTTTTAATTATAGATGGGAATATTTTTTTTATTATCTATGGACGATGTCATCATCATCATGTCAACCTTTAGACGCCCACTGCTGGGCATAGGTCTCCCCCAAAAGGGGGGTTCAGCCATAATCGCCATTATGCTTGGCCAATGCATGTTGGCGATCGCAGTAGGTGTTATGGTACTCAGAAAGACGCTGCTGCCCATCCTCTGGTCAATATCCCTCTGTCGCCTTCTACGACACCCACGGGTAGAAATGGGGTGGTGCTATTCGCGACCGGAACCGAACGGCTTACCGATGAACGAGGTATTACCGGTTAAAGGGAACGCCTTCCGTTAATTAACATACTGCATAAAATACAAATGTTGACCTCACTCACTTCAACCTCCATTGCTCCATCAGTAGGTAGGGGAGATGTAGGCAATGAGGATCACTTAAGCGAGAATCGATTTAAAACCAAATCTATGAATCAACAATATACTGGTTTGCTCTTATAATAAACTTTACTTATTTAACTATCAATTGAGATCAACTTTTGTTACTTTGGCTTATCAATTTTGGAATAATAAAGATTACAAAAAAAAACATGTTTGATCACCATTGTCAACATCGGCTGGCAATGATGATCAGCATGTGGGCAATTGTGATCAACACATATCGCACACATAATTGCGAGCAGAGTCCCATCCAGTACAGTCGGCATGAGCCCAAAGCCCACAAGATATGCACCGATATCAAATTTCACGATCTTGTCCGAATTCGCCACATACAAGACACGAGTTACTGCATCATCATCGTCGTCTTCATCATCCTAGCATAACTCGTCTATGTTCACGTCTGACGTCGAAGTATCACTGGATTCCTGCAGAATTTTCTTCTTAACCTTCTCAGGACCGACCTTCTGTGGTTTGGTTTTCTTTCCCACTCCTTTTCTCTTTCCCACAGCTTTAGCCTTCCTTTTATATTCTTTTTCGACCAGGGTGTCTTTAATCGGTGTCGAAGTGTGGTGTCTTGTCTTGAGATCAGGTGTTTTCTTAGGCATCTGAATAAAATTTTGGATTCTTGGCAGGTTCCCAGATGTTGATGGTGGTTGAGACGATGATGCAGTCGCTGGTTCAGGAATTGTAGGAAAAAATTTGGATGTACTTGGAATAGGATTACCTACCTTGTTCTAGCTCAACAGTAGCTGTTGGTACTGAAACGGTGTCAACAACTCCAGCAGCAGTTGATTCCGAAGTAGAGTCAGCAGGATCTTGAACTACAAAGTTGGAATCACCTGACTCCGATTACCTACATGGGAGAAAATGACGAAAAAATAATTCTAACGAGAAAGTTGAAGATATAATAACAATCTGAGTTTTAAATCGCAATTTAAAATGTTATGATTATTACATATCACAAGAACAGAAATGAAGGTTTAGTAATTAAGCTATACCTTCGGATTGAACAACTCGAAAAATTAGATCAAAATGGCGCGAAATCTGCACATATGTGTTTCTCTCCAGTGCGTTGTACAAACTGTGTTAGCCGCCGTCCGTGCACGGGAATGAGGCAAAGCTAACGCGTAGGTATATTGGTATCGCTTGCTTGTGTTCGGTTTTTTTTATTTTGTAGTGATCACCATTGCCAACTGACTCCGATTGCCTACATCTCCCCTACACTTAACTTCCAACAAAGTAATTAGCACTCGATGCACGTCGAACATGCACCACCATCGGCCATTGTGTGCAGGACCCATTACAACTTAATGACGTCAGGTGGCGAGTTTTATAGGCCACGTTTTTATTTTTATCGAAGCAGTTTCAGAAAGGTATTGACTTTTGGATATGGTTTATTTAACGATCTTTTTTATTTAATTTGTTTTCTCCCTCTTTTCTAATTATCTCAGTTAGCTACAAAAACCATTATAATTTTTATGTATAACACAATCTGTTTTTTTTTTTAATTTGCCACGAAGTAAGTCACCTTTTTATCCTTTTTAGGGTTCTGTAGCCAAATGGCAAAAAACGGAACCCTTAAGGATTCGTCATGTCTGTCTGTCTGTCTGTCCGTCCGTATGGCACAGCCACTTTTTTCCGAAACTATAAGAACTATACTGTTGAAACTTGGTAAGTAGATGTATGTGAATCGCATCGACGACACGGTTGGCGCAGCGGCTGAGCGATCGACTGCTGGGCAGTGTGTTGCGGGTGCGATGAGCACTTGTGTTTGCCTTGTGTCTGGGTGCTGTTTATCTATATATGTATGTATTTAAAATGTATTTGTGTATGCATATCAGCTGTCTGACACCCATAGTACAGGGTTTCCCTAGTTTGGGGTCAGATGGCCGTGTGTGAAATGTCCCCACATATTATTATTATTATTATTCACATTTATTTATTTCATATACCATATTAAATTACATTTTTAAATATTCATAGAAAAATAAAAACATTTAAAAATATAAAAAATAGTAGCCCACCGGTATCGGGAATACGGTCCAAGCTACCGGTGGTCAGGGCTCCTGAGAGAGGAATCTCCTAACAATACGCGCCGTGTCCAGGAGTACCGCTTTCTGTATCAAGCCCTTGATCCAGCTGCCCAACGAGAGCCTCCTTAGGTGTTGTTCGAGGCTCTTGGAAATTAGTCCATTGGCCGTAACGACTATCGGCACAATGACTGCTGTATTCACATCCCACATGTCGACAACCTCGCGAGCCAAGTCAAGATACTTAATTTGTTTATCTTTCTCGGTTTTCACGAGGTTCTCGTCATGCGGAACCGCTATATCAACAATCATTGCGCGACGCTCTAATCGATCTATCACCACTATGTCAGGCTTATTGGCGACAATAGTCCTGTCAGTGATGATAGATCGATCCCAATACAACATGATATTGCCATTTTCGAGAACTGGGTCGGGCACATACCTGTAGTACGGTACTTCCGACTCCACAAGCCTGTACTTTAGAGCAAGTTGCTGGTGGATAATCCTAGCTACAAGGTTGTGTCTATGCAAGTAGTCTCCGTTAGCTAGACGAGAGCACCCAGAGATAATGTGTCGGATTGATTCACCCGGCCGGTGGCATGCCCGACAAATGTCAACCGTGCCGTCCTTCACAATATACCTCCGGTAGTTGTTCGTCATCATAACTTCATCCATAATCGCACAGACAAAACCTTCGGTTTCCCCAAACAGGTCACCAAAACGCAGCCAGGATACGGACGCCAAGAAATCTATATCAGGCCCATGTAGGGCCCGGTAGAAGCGCCCGTGAAGCTCCTTGCTCTGCCATACCTTCTTGCGGTCATTAGTATCTAGTACTACAGGTTTGCGCCAGTTCTCGTTCGCTAAGGAGAGCGGGGTGAGGCCCTTGTCCACTGAGACCACATCTCGGTGCATACCCACGTCGGTTTTAAGGAAGTACTCCCTGAGACTGCATACCTCACGGTTGTGCAGGGACTTAGCATTAAGAAAGCCTCGACCTCCGCACTTCCGTGGGATATACAGTCTCATTACCGATGACCGTGGGTGATGCATCCGATTTGCGGTCAGCAATGTACGGACCCTCCTATCCAGGGCGTCAAGTTCCGTCTGAGTCCACTTGAGTATGCCGAAAGAGTACATCAAAACCGGCATGACCCATCCGTTGAAGGCGCGCACCTTGTTTCCGCCTGATAAAAGACTATTTACCACTTTATTCAGGCGGCCAAAGAAGCGCTCCTTCAACGATTGTTTCATGTCGGCAGCATTGATGCCTAACGCTTCCGACATACCCAAGTATTTGTAGGTTTCGGTTGAGGAGAGGGATTTAAGGCGTATGGAATCCGAGAGTTGGGTTCCCACTTATTATTATTATTATTAAGATTTTTACACAAAAATAGAAAAAAAAAACAGTACATTTTGGGGGTTCCTCATACTTAGAACTGAAACTCAAAAAGAATCATGGCGAGATTCATACATTCATTTGTATGAAAAAAAAAAGTGATTTAGAGGGTTTAAAATATTTTCCAATGTGAAGAATACATTACCAGGAGTAGATTGACATACTTCGCATATTTTTAAACCCATACATAATTAAAATATTACGAAATGAAAATAACACTTTTTCGTTTCATCTCGATGCCTATTTTGTGTTTATAAAAAAAAAGAAAGTGACAAGCGATGTTAACAGATCTATAAAATTGGCAGACAAGTGATGTGACAAGTGTGTGGAAAAAAATAATCATTATTTTGTGATATTTTTTCTCATACAACGATGCAATTTCAATGTAAAAACTGCGAAAAGGCGGCTGTCGGTGTCACTGTTACTGTCAGTCGCCGTTTCGTTCTGAAATAATGAGTTTTTCGTTAAACTATTAACTTTTTTTTGCGGGGTTTTAAAAATATTGTAAATGCCTGAAGATACTCTTTAGGTACCCAAGAAAAAAATCCCAATCCCGCCATGATTCTTTTTTTTATATCAAACCCATACGTGTGGGACGTATGGGTTTGATATAAAAAAAAGAATCATGGCGAGATTTGTACAAAAAAATTAAGATGTTTAGAGAAGTTGAAATTGTAATTCTTATATCTATAGATTTTTGAAGGCCTATCTATAGTATCTATAGATAGGTCTTCAAAAATTATATTGAAGTTTCTAATATTATTTTTTTCTAAACTGTTCTAAATAGTTTGCGCGAGAGACACTTCCAAAGTAGTAAAATGTGTCCCCCCCCCCCCTCCTATAACTTCTAAAATAAGAGAATGATAGAACTAAAAAAAAATATATGATGTACATTACCATGTAAACGTCCACCGAAGATTGGCTTGAACTGGCTGCTACGGAACCCTTTATGGGCGAGTCCGACTCGCACTTGTTTGTCTAATAATCTATGGTTACGTAATACCACTGTCCTTAAAAGTATAGCTGAGACATAAGATTATATTAACGTGACAAACGTAAATCTTTTGGTTAAGACGTACACATAAAAACAACAGCAGATAACAAAGGATATTTAGCTATCTTTATGAGGGGACCCGTTGTGATCGAGCCTATAAAAATGAACTATAACCGGTCATAATACAGGCACACAGATTTGATATAGAAAAATCGTTTTTAAAGTAGGAATAGCGGTCAATGAACCATCTACATTTTCTAACATTCTTTATTTTAAAAAAGGAACACAACGATCGAACTTCAAAATTAATTTACATCTATATTCGTCAACATTTATACAAATGAAGAACAATAAATGGTTTTTTGTTCAGTTTCCTATGAATAATATATTAGGGGCAGGGCAATGACCGCTAATTGCCGTGCTAAAACGTTGCATCTATAGTAAAAAGAGTGTCACATAACAAACAATTAGTACCTACAAATGTTGAAAGTTTGTTGAAAGATGTTACGCGTAAAGGATTTGCATTATTGATGGAGAAATATAAATAATACTGGGCTTTTATTGTCCCACTGCTGAGGAAAGGCCTGAGACACAAGACATGCAGAGAAGGTATGAGCATTTATCATTGATCAATCCAGGCTTCTACATGAAGCTTTACCTTCACCGATGTCAACAGCGATGCCAAGATAGACTTGACAAATAAAAAAAGAAATAGGATAAATTTGGTTAAATAGGTCCAAAATTTATAAAAATATCGGTAAATACACATAAAAAAAAAACATACTTACAGACAAATATGGGAAGATTGATTCCTCTTTTTCTCAAGGCAGTTTTTTAGCCTTTTCTGTCCCACTCCTCGGCAAAGGCCTCCCTCCATGCCATCCTTCTTTCCCGATCCTGGGCTTCATCCCACCAGTTTTGGAGGGAGGAATCTATTCAGTTCGTCCCGCCACCTCCTTCGTGGCCCGCCGCAACCCCGTCAAGTCAGTTAAAAAATGAGAAAAATAATAACACATAAATAGATTACGTTTAAACCGGTTTCACAAAGTTGATCCCGTAGGATTCTAATGAAATCGCTGGCAGCGGTCGGTAATTTAATAAAATCAAAACATAATAAAAATAAGACAGTTAAGGTATTTTACAGCAAAATTAGTCTTTATTTTTTTCATTCGTTACAGCATACACGTACCTACAGCATTTTACAGACTACAAGACTTAAATACAAAATTCTGCAATAAAAATAAAAATAACTAGTAGTAGTAGTTATAATCAGTCTCGTCTTTGCGCTCTTGATACAAATTTCAGCAGGCTATCAAAAATATTTCCGACTAGCTGACCCGACAGACGTTGTCCTGTCCCTATCTGTTTTACCTACCTACCTACCTACCCTACCAACCTACTCTACCTACAATACCTATCCTACCTACCCTTTCCTACCTACTCTTCCCTACCTACCCTACCCTACACTATACCCTACCTACCTACCTACCCTACCTACGCTACCTACCCTACACTACCCTACCTATGCTACCTTACCTACCTGCCCTACCTACCTACCCTACCTACTACAATTTTCTCACCGTATAAACCTTCCCTGGACTTCCACAAATATTTCAAGACCAAAATTAACCAAATCAGTCCAGCAGTTCTCGAGTTTTAGCGAGACTAACGAACAACGATTCATTTTTATTATATAGATGTCACAATAACCAATAACATCGCTTCATTTTCATAATTTGAACTTAGCTAGCACTGTAATTGGTTAATTTCTCGCACGCACACATAACTAACTACACACGTTACGCATCCTCACATCTCTAGTAGAAACGCTGCCAAATGGCCGCATACTGAAGGTTATATAACCCTCAAAAATTCCTTCTGACAGTTATATAAAATAATACGGTTCCAAGGGATATGGGGTTCTTCAAACTTCCGTACAAAATATTATATTACTTTACCGACTCAAACATGAACGATATACTTGTACCATTCAGGTTACTTAAACACAGGCCGGTATTAGGTTATTTTCCGCTTACTGGGTCAAGAGGGAGCTCAGAAAAGTTAGAATTAGAAAATACTAGCTTCTGCCCGCGGCTTCGCCCGCGTAAAAAGAACGATTATCCCAAGGGAACACATTATCGGGATAGAAAGTATCCTATGTGTTAATCCAGGAAATGGTCTACCTGTGTGCTAATTTTCATGCAAATCTGTTCTACGGTTTACGCGTGATTGAGTAACAAACATCCAAACATCTTCACAAACTTTCACATTTATAATATTAGTAGGATAGGATGACATCGCTTGCTTGAAGCAATATAATAAAAATTTCTTTTCATGCATCAAAAACCTAATTCGGGTTAGGTAGTTTAAGATCACCGATGCTTGTTACTACCTAATGGTTTATGGTGGGTTAGTGGCTAAAGCTTTTTTACGGAAAAAGTAACTTTATTTATTGGCCAGTAAGTACCTACAATATTAACACGCATAATAGAAAAGAAAATCTGTAACTATTAAATTAATAGAAAAAAGCATAAAAAAAATCCTCCGCATCGACATCATCTGGAAATGTGCCTAAGAGACTGGCGGCATTGCTACATTGGATGGCAATGCTTAATCTCTGACCAAGGAAAAACTAACTCTTAGATCACGGAAACAGTCAACCAACCGTTTTGACATTTTCTTAAAAAGAAGATGAGCACTCGGACCCCACGACCCCTGTGTTTCAACCCCAAACGTGCTCGAAAAGAAACGGGAAAGTAGATTTTATAATTGAGCTTATTTCTGCCACAATCTCCCAATAATTAGTTTAATTACTAGCTGACTCGACAGACGATGTCCTGTCAATTGATTTTTAAATTTTCTTACCGTATAAACCTTCCCTGGACTTTTCCCTTTTCCACAAATATTTCAAGACCAAAATTAGCCCAATGGGTCCAGCCGTTCTCGAGTTTTAGCGAGACTAACGAACAACGATTCATTTTTATTATATAGATAAGTTACATTTGTTCCGTTACTATCCAGTAATATCAGTTCAATGTACATCAAAAACTTATACCTACTTAGAATAGATTTTAAATTTATCAGAGGTATACTATAACGGATTGACAAAAAGGCAGTGCGTGTAAACGGTACTTTGCAAACTATATTTTTCGTAAAAATGACATTTGCAAAGTACTAGACGTTCTCTTATGACCTAGGTTCTAGGTTACTACTAATCTGCGCTACTGATTAGACAAAACTATTCCCATACATCAATCAATCATCTAACGAATTATGTGAAAAGCAGGTAACACTCTTCCTAACCAACAAAAATACGACGACTCTAAACATTTGCTTTCTTTACTATCGTAGCGCGTTTCATCGCTCACTCCGTATCTAAACTCAAGTTCTACTATTTCACCTCACCTAACAAGAAACACATACACAATAAACATACACACACGCACATACAAAATACACATACACACTAACACCTCACACGCCTAATATTAGATGGCGAACTTAATTGCATTATACTAGCAAATGGCATTTGCTCTTTCTTAGTGCTAGTTTGGTCTTGCACCATCGTTCGGAAATGTTGTAAAAGCCGCTCACAGGAAAAATACGCCGCTGGTCCCGACTGTCATTCATAGACCAGTGACAGTCGTCACGGGTAGTCAGAAGACAATCTGATAATCGGTCTTACCAAGGGGTGTCGTGTTACCCAGCAACTGGTTTGTGAAGGTCCGTATTCAGCTGCATCCGGTTAGACTGCAAGCCACCCAACATAAAAGGCAAAGGCTAGACAGAAGAAGACGAAGAAAGTTATAACCGCTCAATGTTCTATTTCAGATAGTTGTTGTTACCTTATACCTACAATATAATCGATAATTGGATAACTTAGAACAAATATGTGAAACACATATACCCAACTTACCAAAGTTTACATAGTAATAAATTATTTGATTACAAAAATGCACTCCCCCCCTTCCTTCCATAGAATTCTCAGTATTCTAGACATTACCGACCCATTTAAGATCTGCACATACATTAACTAATTGAAACTTCTATAGATAGTTCTGAAGAGTTCTAAGAGAGGATATTATATTACCCACTGTGTGTGTGTATGTGAACTACGCTACACAGACGCTCACATCTTC
Source organism: Charanyca ferruginea (assembly GCA_947361185.1). Classification (NCBI taxonomy): domain Eukaryota; kingdom Metazoa; phylum Arthropoda; class Insecta; order Lepidoptera; family Noctuidae; genus Charanyca; species Charanyca ferruginea. Next base: position 11,692,447 of record OX376077.1, on the reverse strand, counting down.
ATGGTTCTAAGATAGATTTGATGTTGCTCCTACTAATGGATATCACTCATACATAACTAAAGAGCATTTTCTATTAGAACTATTATTGAATGATGTTAGGTATGTTAAAAATCTTTGTAATAGTTTCGACGTTGCTTTGAATGAAATATTGATGATACAAGTAGATACAAATTTATCTACTCATAAAATTGGGTTTCAATAAGACTTTAGAGGCAAACAACAAGCGCTTTCAATGATATACAGTCATCAAAATGAATAATTTTTGTTAGAGCAGCGTTTTCTAAAGAGGGTTCATCTAAATCACATTTATCATTGAGTAGTTCGATTAATATATTCATGAAAAAGTGAAACACTTCCATTCTTCATATATTATAACGTGTATGTAAAGAATGGACCTGTACCGTATCAGTATTATAAAAAGATATAGGTTTTTTCCTCTTAGCATAACTAGCTTTTTCCTGCGACTTCATCCACGTTTCTGTCATCGCAGATGTAGACGAATTTTCGTGAAAATTATTTGATGTGGGGTTTCATGAACTAAAAGGGTCTTGTTAAGGGACCATTGCCTTAAAAGTTTAGGAACCGCTGTGTTAGATACAGATTTAAGCTAAATCTAGATTCAATCCTAAAATAATTCTTAATAAACTTTAACAGCGTTAAGATTAGATACACCTACCTATTAGTAATATATTGACCCAATTACAATCAGAGTTTAGTGATTTATTATTTAATTAATATTACAAACGTGAATTAATTAGTAACTGCTGGTATTGCTATTTTGTGAAAATCTCCCTTGATGAATTTCGGTGAAGCGAGTTTGGGACGAGCTGAATTTCTAGCATCAGGTTGAAAACTATTAGGCCGCATCATCACTTAAGATCAGGTGAATTGTGGCCTAACGCAAGCCTATTAGCATATTACAAAAATTAAAAAAATGCCTCTTAAAATAGACTGGCTGTAGGCTAGGAGTGCAAAGCGTTGGATTGAATAGACTTGAATAGGTGAAAGCAGATATTATATAGGTACGAAGGTACTAGATAACTATCTACAATCTGGATAAACAGAGAGTTCCATTCATTGGAATGAATAGGTACCCTGCGGGACCCTAACATAATACTGTCTTACTTTGATAATTAATTAAAACAGCCGTACCTGCTTCTGATTAGTAGACACGGCGCAAACTTTACTATTAATATACCTACTATTGTAACACTGTTTTTTATAGAGTAATTATGGAGTTTCTTGCTCATTCTTCTCCATACGAAACTACCTTTTTAATTCGGTTAAAATAGACGTTCACTTTGTCCGTGTGGTGTCGGAGTAAAGAATAGCACCATCCCATATCTTCCCGTGGGTGTCGTAAGAGGCGTCTAAGGGACTTACCGGAGAATGGGCAGCAGCGTTCTCTGTGCCTTTGTAACAACCATACTGCGATCGCCAACCCGCCTGCCAAGCGTGGCGATTATGGCAAAACCCCCCTTGGGGAGGCCTATATCCAGCAGTGGACGTCTTTCGGCTGAGACGATGACGACGACGACGAGACGTTCACTCTTGCCTAAATTCCCATGAAGCTGAAAATTTACATGAACGTTAGAGTAGTAAGCTCAATCTCGTTTTGATGACACAGCAAAAACTGTTGTTAAACGACCGGGTTTACTCCCAGTGGTCGGTTTTAAAATGGAAACATAACAAAAATTATGATACTTAGCCCTAGCAACTAAATCATGTTCAAACCCTATGCGAGCAACAACAGTTTTTGGTGTGTTATCAGAACAAGACCTCGAATGAAAGTGTTGTAACTTAACAAATTTTTCGCCGAAATTTCTATGCTCGTTTCTTTTCATATTCTTCATTTAATTAATCACCGCAAAACAAGCGACAAATTACACACAAGGGATCAATGGGGACTTTTCACAATATCATTATAATAATCATTATAATATCATTATAATGATATCTCTAACGTTCGTGGAAATTTTCAGCTTCTAGGGAATTTATACAAGAGTACCCCTAATTTTCGGCCTAACTCTCTCTAGTAAAAAACTTTAAATAGTGCCTTAACTAGCGACCCGACACGGCTTCGCATGGCCTATAGCCTCCTCGATAAATGGACTATCCAACACAAAAATAATTTTTCAATTCGAACCAGTAGATCCTGCGATTAACACGTTCAACCAAACAAACAAACTAACTCTTCAGCTTTATAATGTTAGTATAGAAGTATAGATATAAATGATTTGACTTTGACTTTACTTCAAATTCGCGCTTGCATTCCGCTAAATACCAGGAGACTAGAATGCAAGAAGATGTAACGGACATTAACAGATGAAGCCAGATGACCGCTCGTAAATAATGGTCAGCCTCCAAGATGTTCAGTGACGCGGAAGAGTTGCAGACTTTAACTAGGAACGTTTGCACTTCGTAGCTAAGTTGAACTAGTTGTACGAAGATATCCAACAGGGAAACTTATTTCATGCCGAGTTTGTAAAATTCAATTATGATTTTCTACAGTCAGACCATCTCATAACCAGAGACCAGCTCCTTCACAAAGAGTACTACTCAGCTTTACTAATAGTATAAAGAGGTAAAATTGGTTTGTAAGTTTGTATGCAGTTTTGTTAATATCCGAAACTACCCATCCGATTTCAAAAATTCTTTCCCCAATAGAAAGCTACGTTAACCCTGAGTGCTATAGGCTATATTCCATTATCAAGGGATTAGGGATCCTTGAGAAATTACACGCAGACGAAATCGCGGGCAAAATGCTACATAGTACACAATAAAGTAGTACATAGATCTAACCAGACAATCATCTTAATACCCTTTAAAAAGTAAGTTACTCCACCAAATTCATTCAAGAATTCTCCAGTTAACTAAAATAAATAGCGCAATTAATTAAAATTTTCCTCCGGAGCTGAATTTCTTTCCTTACGTAACGAGAATGGCACAATCCTCTAACATTTGCATAGTTACATTTTCCCTCTGTTTACATAAAGGAAAACCCCAGTAGAATGACACCACAAGCCACGCTATCAAGACTGGTGTACACAGGCGTATCAATATATTGACATTGAGCCATAAAACATGGGCTACACTGGATGACACCGTCTTACACAATCGACTATAGGTAGGTCGAGTTAGAACATCGTACCTTAAGTACAGGCCATAACGTAAGCTATGCTAACTTAGCTGAACACAGCGTGTTTCTTTTTACCTGACTGCGCGACGCAAAGGAGGGTAATGTGTTTATGTATGTGTGTTTGTTCCTTTGTGGCGATCTAGTTGTTATTAGGGATTAAACACCGTTGACTGCGTGGTGACCCGTTACACAGGTATTCAATACCTGCTTCGGGCTCTAGTCTCTCACAAATGTTTCATTATTATATTTTAGATGATAAGTCTTTATTTGCCTTAAACATTGTATAGTTGTTACAGTCAGGTAATAATCTAAAGTCCACATGTTTAGCTATACAGGAATGTATCGATTGCATGCAAAATAGTGATTATTAATTAATTGTTGTTCAATGTCACAAATATGGTCAATACAATAATATTATTGTATTAACATCTCAGCATTATCCGTAATGACAAAAGTTCAGCAATTTATACATAGATTAAAGAAATCTTTAAAGTCATAATAGTTATTTGTTATACAAGAGTGCAAAGTTGCTTTTTAACCGCGTGTTCAATTTTGATGACCGAGCAAGCGAAGGATTCTAAAATTGAATCACGAGCGCAGCGAGTGATTCAAAATTAGAATCCTGAGCGTTAGCGAGGGAATCAAAAGAGCACGAGGTGAAAAATCTTTGCACTCGAGTGCAACACGTAACTTTTCATTCCACCTCAGCGAGGAAATGACTAAATGCAAAAAAAAAAACGTTTACAAAGTCTGAGTTTTTAACAAATTAAAAAAAAGTTGTATGATATATTCGGCACCATAGAGGTAGCAGTAAATAGGTTTAATGTTTTTTTTTAATTCACAAACTTAGTGCACACGATGTTCTAAATTCAATTTACTTTATCCTCTAGAGAATAAAAACGGCTTTTCCACTCAGATATTGAAGATAAATTTACTTTATCCTCTAGAGAATAAAAACGGCTTTTCCACTCAGATATTGAAGATTAAAAATACTCTTTCCGAGATGGTGGGATGAAAAACATATGTTCTTTCAGCCATTTTAAGCACTTCCTGTACCTTCCTGTAACATTTGTTATGAGAAAATAAATTTACTATTATTATTATTATTTTCGGATGTGTTGTTATTTCTCAGCTTTTCGGCTGGTTTCAGCTGCATTTACGGGCCGGAGACAAGAAAATGCAACGTGAGGTGTGTTTTATGTTGAGGGTGTGGTGTATTGTGGGCCTGTTTCGTTTTCATCTATTTGCTTGACCTCTCTTATGATTCGACATGTATTTAATATGGCAGCTTTCTGTAGACTCTGTAGAGTGATAGAGTTTCTTTTAACTCAAGTAGTTTTAGGCTCTGAAGGAGTTGGTTCGGGATAATGCCTGTTGTGGAGAGGACTATAGGACTATACATACACTTTTTCTTGTCGCCAGATTCTTATTATTATTGTACATTATGTTTTACGTCACACACTATGTATTCACTACGTTTTCACATATTTCTTAAAAAAAAGAAGGCAGGTGAACCGTGTATATAGTAATGACAACCTAAGCGAGCTTGTATGTATAATAATATGTGAATGCAGACAAAAACCTTAACGTGCTTGGGCGCAAAGTGAAAAGACGGCAGAGTTCCCTCAATTTAGCGAAAAAACATTGAGTTTGCAAGCCTACACAGTTTATGTAGATCATTCGGCTCGCTTAGCTAAGCTCTGTAACTCGTTATATGTGTGAACCGAAGTGTAAAAACACGCGGTAGCTTCATGTGTTATGCTATGTTGGCTTATCTCACAGTGTGTCCGCTTCTTAACCTTAACCCGTGTGTCCACGACCTTTCAATTACCAAGTCGATGTTACAATAAATTTCGTGTTATGGGTCCCTTTGGTGCTCCTAAGATATTCATAGTAGGTACTGGTGGTGTATAGCCCAAGACTGCGACAGTATTGCGAATATATTTTGTATTTGTGTGTTGAGTTTACCTTTACTAGTTGATCTTCTTAGAAATAAAGAGTATGGTGTGTGGATCAAAAGTTCTAGTTTACATTTTTTTGATCTGAAACAATAGCAACGATAGCACTTTAGCCGTGTGGTGCCAGCCGCGAATAGCACCACCCCATTTCTACCTGTGTGTGTCGTAGAAGGCGATAGAAGGATATTGACCAGAGGATGGGCAGCAGCATCCTTTTGAGTACCATAACACCTATACTACGATCGCTAATATGCATCGGCCAAGCATGGCGATTACGGCTAAACCCCATCCTTGGGGGAGACCTATGCCCAGCACTGGGCGTGTAAAGGTTGACATGATGATGACGATGATGAATCTCAAACTAATAACTAGCAATTTCAACTGTTATAACAATTCGTAAGTATCATGACACGGAATTGTCGGTCTTCAAAACCAAAACCCTCTTATTAAAATAACATTACATTTTGTTGACATTTCGACTAAATTACGAAAACGAGCTCGTGCCTATACAATCTAATTACCCTAAATTCATATCCGAAATGTTTCCACTCAAACGAAAATCCAGTTTAAATTCCATTTACTAATGCAATAAGTATGAAAACAGAAATATACCGGTATCACCTTGCCAAAGTAAGTTGGAGGCACTCAAATTAGAAGGTGACCTGGTTTCCAGCCACTAAAATAAAGTTAGATATCAAAAGAGCTCAGTTCACAGGTATGACCTTTTGGAATTAGGTAAGGGTAGGCTGAAATGGACGCGACAACTGTTGTCAGTGAGACTGTTTGATGAGACACGACCGCAGCCCGACTGTGACGGACCTCCGGGCTACATGTAATTCTTGATGAAAGTGGGCACTTTCAGTTGTGTAAATGTGTTATGTTAAATTTAGCACAACCTAATTGAGCCTTTACCTTCTGTTAACCTAAGAATGATAGACAAAGTTCTGTAGTACACAAACAATTCGGGTGTGTAAACTTATTTTATTTTATTTCTGATAAAAACTTAGAACTAGAATACAGATACCTAGTAAAAACATGAATGCCTGTATCATAAATCTTTACTCCAGTAGGTATCCCAGTATCTCAGCTGGAATGCCGAAACAATGATTGTTTTGTTGTGTGTGTGTTGATTTAATTGCTGTGTCAGTAACATAGTTATAAGTTAATTTATTGTTACTTACACTATTTGACTCTCAAGAGACTCTCGATATAGAGAGACAAAACAAGTAGACAGTAGACAGACAAGGATAGAAGAAAGAAGAAGAAAAAGAGATGTAATCACTCTGGAATAAACAAATAGAAATTTTGGAACAGAAACGTGTATATTACTGTATTATATATTATTATATAATAGTAGTAAGTATAATAATAATATTACTGTAACTATAATGAGTAAAGATTACCCTGGAAATTTCAGACCTTTGACGTAACGGCATAATGTTCATGTTATGAAAAAAAAAAATTCGCTTGTCTACTTTTGTTTACTACGTTGTTTTCACATAAAGAAGCAACAAGAATAATGTAACCAGGATTTTGTAAAAGCTTGATTGAAAAGAGTGTCCGTGGAGTTTCTTGCTTGTTTGTTCTCCATAGAGACCTACCCTACGTTTTGGAACGAGCAACTAGCTTCAACTTTCTGACTAACTAACTGACTCTATGACTATTCAAAAGTGCCTGCAAATGGTTTAATTTAAATAAATGCTTTGACTTTGACTACAATTTTATTCTGATAGCGAAGCTGACGTCGCCTGAAATACTCGAGTATGGTCACTCAAACAGTGGGTTGCACGAAACCAACATTAGGTTCACTTAGACTTTAAATTGATGCTGTCATTTTCTTTTTTATACAAAATGTAAGAGATGGCATGAATTTAAGGCTCCTAAAAAAGAAGAAGAGTATTAGGGACTTAATAAACCCTAATTAGTATTCCATATCGAGTTTAAATAACGAACCTCTAGACACTTTTAATAAAAAACTGGTAGGTAGGTTTCATTATTATGATTATTCATTTATTCATTTGATCCACTAATTATTTTATACAATGTAGGTACAATATTCACACGAAAAAATAAAAAAGGAAAACCTATAATTAAACTAAAAAAAAAACTAAGACAATAAGGCATCAAAAAAATCCCCCACATCGTCGTCAACTGGGAATGTGCCCAAGACACTGGCAGCATTACCACGTTGGATGGCAATGCTTAACCGCTGTTCGAGGTTTATTCATTATTTTATTATTAGGTATCATAGTATTTATTTTAGTATGACTTATAAGGGTGTTTACGCCGGATACAAAAGTTCTCATTCAAAATTGCAAGTCTAAAAATCTTGGATACTAATAAACCAATTTTAATTCCACTTGATACGAATACGCAAGATACATAAGTCTAAAATGTCAGTTGAGAACATTTTTGATGAAGAGCTTTGTAGCTGAAGCAGAACGATATGAAATTTACTTTATAAGACTTAGAAATGCTCTTAACGGTCGAGTGAAAGCTAAAGTCCTCTCCTCACATTTTTAAACTAAGAAGATACGACATTGGCTAGAGATCCAAGCCAGCCATCACACGATCTCATTGGCACATTTTACAAGCTAAAGTGTAGCTATTTCTTCAGTTCAAGCGTGCAGCAAGAAAAATCGCTGTTTTTCGCCGCAAAAAAGTTACCTACGTCCCGGTCTTTAGAAAGTTATATTACAAAATTCAACTATCCAGGGGGCCAAGTCTTTTTTTTTTTTTTTTTTTATCGTGGGGAATTCCTCATGGACTGTCTCCCGTCTGGGGAAGACGGGAGGGTGTGCCGGACTCCTACCGGCTAAAACCACCACGGTGTTCCTCGACTGACCTATGGGCGGGGGTACGGGATTCGCTCGCGCATGCACCGCGCCCCCGCCAGGCTATGATCCGCCTACACGGCGGATCCCGTCGACCTCGGCGGTCTGAACGCCGCCGAATCCTCTAGTGTGGCGCGCGCGGAACACGGCGCGCCGCCTACACGGGCCTGCATCTGGTCGGGTGGTGGACTGCCCCTAAGTCGACCACCCGCAGGCCGGCAACTCATGGAGGCCGGAGGTCATTAAGCGCCCTCCGGCGCCCGGTGCGTCTTCTCCTGGAGGGAAGCGAGGCAGTTGCTTCCCTCACCCTCTCTGCCGCCTCTTTTGCGTGCATGACATGCTCGCAAAAAGAGGCGACAGCCTCCCACGCACTCTCGCTCTGGACCATCGAAAGAACGATGTTCGGGAGCGAGAGGTCACCTACTGCTGCGGAGAGTTCACGGCGCTGCTCTGCCCAAGCTGGGCACTCTGCCAGCGTATGCTGCGCCGTGTCCTCCAGGCAATCTCCGCAGTGGTGACAACCGGGCGATTGTTCGCGGCCTATACGACACAGATACTTCCCGAAACAGCCATGTCCGGTCAGTATCTGTGTCTGCCGGAACGTGAGGGCGCCGTGTCGGCGCCCTAACCAATCCTCCATGACGGGTCTTACCGCCGAAATTACGGCGTGCCCTGCGCTGGGGTAGACGAGTCGTCCCTCCCATTCCGCCGTTAGGATCGCGCGGAGCTCGGAGCGGCGCCGCGTGTACTCTCGCGGCACCGGTCGTATGCCCCGCTCCCGCGCCTCCCCACTCCAGTTGTAAAGTGAAGCGAGGGCTCTCGCTTCAAGATCCCACGGCGGAGATCCGGCTAGGAGGCTCGCTGCCTCAAAGGAGATCGTGCGGTAACCCCGAACCACTCTGACGGCCATCGCTCGCTGCGGACGACGCAGCACTGCGATATTGCGGGCCGCCAGGTTCTCCGCCCATACTGGCGCCCCGTAGAGCGCCATAGACCGCACAATCCCCATATAGAGCCTCCGACAGGAGGCGTTGGGTCCACCTAGGTTGGGCAGCAAGCGGGCAAGTGCACCCGCCGCACCCATGAGCTTAGGTGCCAGCCGCTGAAAGTGCTGCCCAAAGTTCCATCGGCCGTCGAGGACTAGTCCTAGGTACTTCATCGTCGACTCGACGACGATGCGGACGCCTCCCACCACGATATGAGAGCCCGGAGGTGGTCCACGTCGGGGCCCATGAAAGAACAGGGCCTCGGACTTGTTGAGGGCCACCTCTAGGCCCAATCGCCGGATCCTTCCCACGGCCTGGGCAACCCCAGCGGTTGCCAAAATCGTCGCCTGCTGGTGCGTCTTCCCGCGCGCTACAACGAGCGTGTCGTCGGCGTAACATATGACACCGACGCCGCGGAGAAGCGCACCACGCAGCACCCAGTCGTAACCAATATTCCACAGGGGCGGTCCTAAAACGGAACCCTGTGGAACACCGCACGACATCTCTCGCCGACCCCAGCCATCCCGACCCCGGTAGATGACGGCCCTATCCGTCAAGTAGGCCCCAATGATGCGGCGGAGGTAATTCGGCACTCTGTGATAGACGAGTGCCTCCCTAATACAACTCCAGGGCATGGTGTTGAATGCGTTGGCGATGTCGAGTGACACCGCCAGTACCACCTCACCCCGGGAAACTGCATCCTCTGCCAGGGCTCTAACGCGCATGATGGCATCGATTGTGGAGCGCCCGCGGCGGAAGCCAAATTGGCTGTCCGCCAGATCCGGTCCCACTCCAGAAAGGTGCTGGACGAGGCGGTCCGAAATGATCCTTTCGAACAGTTTTCCCACCTCGTCCAACAGCACGATGGGCCGGTATGCGGACGGCGTATTCACAGGGCGCCCCGCCTTCCTCAGCAGGACCAGTTTTCCTGTCTTCCACTGGCGTGGAAACTGGCCCCGCTCCAGACATGCGCTGAAGAGCCCCACCAGTCGGGGCCTGCTATTTTTATAATTTCGTCATTCCAATACGATTCCATTGGCATTTTGCTAAAAGTTCGTAATCTGCTAAATTCATAATGGTCGATCATTGACTGCACAATGACGTTCTAATGGTAGGTCACTGATCATAGGAACTGTAAAAATTTTAGCCATAGAAATATATCTTACTACATATATATCGATGATTTTAGCAGATTACCGCCTAAGTCATTCAGTTGTCATTTTGTACGAGATTACCATTCTATATCATTTCTTTCAATGGCGTGTCAGTGGTTGACCATTGGAAAGTCATAATGACGCCATTATACTAGTAGATTACCAAACTTGTCAAAATCAACAATTATGAAATCAATGATAGACCATTCTGACACTATTGTAATAGCAGACTTGAGGCCCTGAAAGCGAAAAAAATACATACATATATAGATAAACAACACCCAGACACAAGGCAAACACAAGTGCTCATCACACAAATGTTTACCCTGGGCGGGAATCGAACCCGCAACACGCTGCGCAGCAGTCGATCGCTCAGCCACTGCGCCAACCGTGTCGTCAACTATTGTTCCCCAAGCACCCATAAAAATCTTATTTTTGTGAAGAATGCTTTAATGTTCTTTTTGCCTACATATGTGTTGCCAATTTCAGGGGTAGGTACCGTAAAACGTGGTGAATAGAGAGGGGTGAATCGGGACGAAACTTTAAAGGTGATTTTAACGTTGAAATATTATTATTTGTCGGTATCAAGGACTCTAATGAATGACTGAGTAATATCTTCTTCTAAAATATAAAAATCTCGTGTCACAGTGTTTATTATTGAACTCCGAAACGGCTTTACCGATTTTAATGTTTTTTTTTTTTGTGTAAATTTGGTAGGTCTGAAAGTAGGTCGTAGGCTATTTTTTATACCCTCAGGTGATAAAAATGATTTATATGGCAAAACAACGTTTGCCGGTCAGCTAATATACATATATTCTTTAGTGTCCTTGTCGGCAACTTACTATATTCAAATTCAAAATCATTTATTTCAACCAATTTCAGATCATATACCTATTACAATTTAAAATAAAATTAAAACTGAAATTCCATTATAATAGAAATAATAAATCAAATAACACAACACACACACATTAGGTATTTCAACGTTAAAATCATCTTTAAGGTTACGTTACAAATTACCCTTGCATTCTTATTCACCACTGTGTATGGCACTGGAAGTATATTCACAAACACGGTTTCTAATGCCGGTAGCTTAAGTTTGAATATGAAGCATTCTGGCGACACAAATACTACACAACAGGCACTTTACAGCAAATTGGATCTACTGAGTGCACTGAACGGAGGGTTGCCAAGTACAATTCTGCAAATTCAAGTGTACCAAGCTGACATACTTAAATCTAAACGCTTCAATGACTCACGTAGCAGGTAAACTTGTAAAGACGATTTCACGGTAGAAAATCATCGCAATAATATGAACATATATTCAAAGACAATAATCAGACGTTCGAAAGAAATACGGAATTATGTTAAACGACGCAGAAATCATAACTTATTACACTCCATATTCGTTGAACAAATTGCTAGTGCTAGGACAATAAGACAAAATTAAGATCCCTTCAACCATGAACCAGGTAATACCTTGGAGACAATAATCATCATGCTTCACTACACTATAAATCAAGTCCCCTGCCGCGTCTGTCTGTCTAGTCGCGATTAACTCAAAAACTACTGAATGGATTTTCATGCGATGTTTACCAATAGACAGAGTGATTCATGAGGAAGGTTTAAGTGTTTTGTTAAGGTTTTGTGTAGATTGGCTTAAATATGACAATTTTATTTTATTTTATTTTATTTTATTTGGGAAAACAAACAGTTATACACTAAAATCTTATACTAAGTTATAAATATACACTAGTTATAAATGTATAACCTACGACATTTTCCACAACATATTAAAAGTAATATCTAATAGTGCGCTATTCTAAGCTGTTACATCAGAGAAAGTAGGTAATAGTAAACTTAAACATAAACATAGACAGGCATGCAAACAACAGAGAAAGAAAGAAAGAGGGAGAGAGAATTAGTAAATATTAACTCACTATAACAATTAATCCAACATTTGTTTGTAGACGAGATTTTTAAATTTTTGAGCAGAGACAAAGAAGTCGATGCTTTCAAAGATCCTGTTGTATTGATTGGTAAGGCGGCGCAGGGGTGCTCGCAAGCCTGCATTTGTACGACAAGAACTTACTGCAATTAAAGGTCTTGCGCGCACCCCACGGCATATCGTTGTTCTTGGTACGACATAACTGATTTTGTTGCGAATATCGATACAATCATAAGTGTTGCACAGATCAAACAAGAACACTGTTTCCAATATATTGTTGAAGGTGATGGAAAAATCACTGGGAGCTATGAAGTTGGCTATATTCTGCTACCCGTGTAAAGCCGGGCGGGTTGCTAGCTTTGTGCATGAAATATAAATAATTACAATACACGGTTTATCAGATAAGTTTACACTGCTGCAGCTAGACATTGGACCTACAAAAACTGTGTCCTATCAGAAAATGCACGGCCATTAATTCCCTTCCAATACGATATAATCACAGATTAAACAGGTTTGCAACCCTAAAAATGGATTTTGAACAAACGTAAAAACGACGCCGAATGATATTCCAGAACGTTGTTACCTGCAAATGTAATATTATATATGCGTATGAATTTAAAAGCTCTTACATTAATAGGTTCTCTATCTCTGTGACCTATATACCTATCCTGGCGTGTTTTGTGGGCTGCAGATGTAGTCAAGGGTAATTTGATGTTCAATTACAAATAAATGGATAGAACTATAAATGATTAGTTAATTAGAGAAGGTATCTAGAGTGTAAATAGGCTAGACATAGATTATGACGTCATTGGAACGAATACAGGACACGCAAACGTCGCGATGGGTAGTTATTTATAACTAGCTTTTGCCCATGATTTGCCGATGAATGTCGGTTATCGCGGATGCAGGTGAAGTCGCGGATTAATAAGTGGCCTATGACCTTCCCGGGGGCTTAAGCTATCTTTAGATCGGTTAAAATCGGTTCATGCGTGTCATCGTGGAAGCGTAACAGACAGAGTTACTTTCGCATTTATATAGTACTTACTATGGACTTATGGACTATTTTCGTTTTTAAACCTTGCAGTTTGCTAGGGTTTCCAAGGAAAAGGCCAGGGAATTCCTATCACCATACATGCACTGTTTATTCCGCCAAGAACCGTTGCTTTGTTTCGGGGTAAGAATATAAGTACTTAGGCACTTTAAGCTCTTCGAACCGAAGAGGCACATAAAACATTTCAGACAAGACTTTAGCATTGCAAGGCACAAATCAACATGCCATTAGTTCATTTTCCATCCAAGTAATAACATTTAGAAAAGTCGACATTCTTGATTCGTTACGCACACTTCTCAAGACAATAAATCTTAGGATTTTGATAAAGGAAGGATAAAAAGCGTTTCTCCGACGAAAACGATAGATTTGCCGCCTAACCGTTCACCTCTCATTTCTCCAAGATTTTTATTCCAAATCTTACGAATAAAAAATTGTGGAGCGGGACGTAAAAGGAATTTATCGGAATCGACAGGTCTTTTAATATGAAAAGCTTCCTTTGTATAACTAAACTTCTTTTAAATCAGTCAGCTTTTGTTATTACTACCTAAAGTTCCCAGTTATTTTAATAAAATCCATATTTCTTTGGATTGCAAACCAGCCGACAACAGCCCTCTTCATCTAAAATGGTAATTTGCAGCCAATATACATCTGTAATACCAGAAGCGAGCCATGGAGAGAGTGTTCGGAGTTTCTTTGCGTAATAGAACCTGGAACGATGAAATTTGCCGAAGAACTAATGTCATCGACATAGCTTTCAGAATATGCAAATTGAAGTACTCGTAGCAATGGGCAGGCTACATCGCTCGATGAACCGATAACCGATAAGGAAGAAGCCGACGACATCGTCAAGGTCGCGGGTAACCGGTGGATGCAAGCGGCAGGTTGCCGCTCGTTGTGGCATTCTATGTGGGAGGCCTATGTTCAACAGTGGACCTCTTTCGGCTGATGATGATGAATTTCCACCAGATGGATCGACGACATCGTCAAGGTTGCGGGTAACCGGTGGATGCAAGCGGCAGGTTACCGCTCGTTGTAGCGTTCTATGAGGGAGGCCTATGTTCAACAGTGAACGTCTTTCGGCTGATGATGATGATGATAATGAAGAATACTAGAAGCTGCGTCGCCATCTCAGAGATAAAGCTGCAATGTCTCACGTGCCTGTAATTACACACCAGGGGGTGTGTAATTACAGGCCGACACAACAACGCTGCTTTAAAGCGTATGGAAGTAGTCATCATCATCATCATCATGTCAACCTTTCGACGCCTACTGCTGGGCATAGGTCTCCCCCAAGAGGGGGTTCAGCGTAATCGCCATTCTTGACCGATGCATGTTGCCGATCGCAGTAGGTGTTTTGGTACTCAGAAATACACTGCTGCCCATCCTCTGGTCAAAATCCCTCTGTCGCCTTCTATGACATGACATCCATGGGTAGAAATGGGGTAGTGCTATTCGTGGCCGGCACCACGCAGTTTACAGAAGTAGAACTACCTGATAACTAAAAACTGAAATGAATAGGAAAATTAATTAGGAAGCTCTGTCAGCACCAAACTGAGAGGGCAAACATTAAACCAATTTGCTTCAACTACATCCAACTATGCTCAACATTAACATGAATTATGAGTAGATGGTCGGTCTGAACTTTACTTTAATACCTAGACTAAGAATATTGGTACAGATGCGACATATCAACTCCATCTGGGTCAGTCGAACATTATTTCAGCGGTTCGAACAAAAATATCAAACGCGAGTGTTATTCACACACATACACGCACATTGAACCTGCAACCCTTGACTTCACGTTGCGATTTTATTCCGAAGTATAATGTAATCGCATACATCATCATCATCATGTCAACTTTTAGACTCCCACTGCTGGGCAAAGGTCTCCACCAAGGGGGGGTTCAGCCGTAATCGCCATGCTTGGCCGATGCATCTTGGCGATCGCAGTAGGTGTTATGGTACTCAGAAGGACGCTGCTGCCCATCCTCTGGTATACCTCTGTCCTGTCGCCTTCTTTTGTATAATTTAGCAGCATTATTTCAATTTTGTAAATGTGAGTACCATGGAGCCATATTTTAAGTAAATTATTATGTGTTTGACTTAAATGAGCATGGCGGTTGAGAGAATTGTCATGCTCACTCAAATGTCTCGCTGGTGGTGGCACGTCGGTTGGGTCATTCGGCTCCCTCTAAAATGGTTGAGCTGAATGGTGCTGATTCACGCGTCATGTCCGTGAACGGGCGCTGTCAGTAGAGATTGGTCAACTCTTAACTGCCATGGTTTTTATCTTGATTATTTTTTATATTTTGTATTTCTAGATTACCTTCATTGTTTTCACATATAGAAGCAACAAGAATAATGTAAGCAGTATTTAGTAAAAACCTGAGTTTAAAAGAGTGTCCGTGGAGTTTCTTGCTCGTTCTTCTCCATAGAGACCTACCTACGTTTTGGAACGAGCAACTAGCTTCAACTTTCTGTCTAACTGACCGACTCCTTGACAATTCAAAAGTGCCTGTAAATGGTTTAATTGAAATAAATGCTTTGACTTTGACTTTCTACGACACCCACGAGTAGAAATGGGGAGGTGCTGTTTGCAGCCTATTATATGGTAAGTATATGTGCTCCTATATAAGGAGCTTAAAACTGTTTTTAAATTTTTCTTCTGCCATTACATCTGGGTTGGAATGGTCTCGTAATTTTCGGTATATTACAAAGTACTCTGTGCTCGTAATCTTACCAGATGAACTCTCTTGATAGTTCCTTAAAATAAAAAAATAGTTATTTCACAGAATTTGTACTACGAACTTACTTAAGGGTCGTCTTAGGGGATATTATGGATTTTAATTAAAAGAGTGTTCATAGAGTTTCTTTGCTTGTTGTTCTCCATAGAAACCTACTGTTTGAAACGAGCAACTTTTTGACAGATTGACAAAGTACTTGTAAATGGTTTTTTTTTAATAAATGGTTTTGAGTTTGTGATTGAATGTAGAATTGAATTCAGATGTGCCATTAGGTATAATATACCACTGAATACGAGTTTCTATTCTGTGTACAGGTTTCTCATTCTATACCAATACCCGGCCCCAGTAAACCAAGGGGCGCCTGAAATTAGTAGAGTAACAACACACTAACTAATCCGAACGTTCGTTTCTGGCTGTATCGACGAATACGTTTGCCTGAACTCGTCGAAATTGTAATTATTGGTTCCCAGTTTCAGGAATAACTTTCAGCTGCCAATTAAAAAAGTTTGGAATGAACACATTGGTCTGAATAAAAATTTGTTTGATTGGTGGAAGCATAGAATTTGCAATAGGCAGACATGGTAGAGTGTATGTCAGTCTTAAGGAATTTACCTCCAGTCATTCGTTTTTTTATAATAATAAAAAAATTGTATGTGGAGACATTTCACACACGGCCATCTGACCCCAAACTAGGGAGACCCTGTACTATGGGTCAGTATCAGACAGCTGATATACATACACAAATACATTTTAAATACATACATATATAGATAAACAACACCCAGACACAAGGCAAACACAAGTGCTTATCACACAAATGTTAACCCTGGTCTAATCGAACGATTTAATTAAGGGGGATTGGTGACATAGTGATAATGTCACCCCATCTTCTTCTACTGTCTCTCCAAACTACGAAGGTTGGCAGTCAGCTCTGCATACTTTTCCATTCTTTCGCGAGGTGGAACAGTTCCGCGGCCCTCGAGGTATTAGTCCACTCATAAGTTCCTTAACCAAGATTTTCTCCTGCGACCGACACTTCGCATTCCACTTTGCCCATCATGATAAGTTGTGAAATGGCGATCTTTCGTGTCTTATCACGTGCCGTAGAGCGTCACATTATGATATTCATTATTCAATCTACTGAAATCGACAGCTAGATATGATTAGGTAGGTACAAAGGTACGATTCGAGGAATGAGATAAAACCTAGATCAGTTCTAAGGCTTTGTTGTCCAGTGAAGTTCTCATCTCATTTGCATAAGCGTTTTACAATTAACTGAAGATTTTACAAAATAAATGAACTAAAACCGCAGTCATAGGTATAATTAAGTTTGTAGTACTTTGAGGACCGGTAGGGGTATCTTCTTAATCTATAATTATAATTATCGGTATGCTTATAGCACTCAAGGATAACGTAGTTTCCTATTAGTGAATGCGTTCTCAGAATCGGACTAGCAGTTCCGGAGATTAGCGCACTGTAGAAAAAAGTAAACAAACAAACTCAGCTTTATAATCCATAATTATATAGATGTGACGTAATTTAAAATACATTATGCAGCTAAGCACATATACAGCATATATGCAGCTAAGTACATATTTTATCTTAGACTTAGATACGATACGATGCCGTCGCCGACACAGTGACAGATTTTCAGCTCTTCGCCGAGAAGTGCTGTAATAATCCATTTTACGTCGACGACATCTCGACACGGATGATACATAATCCTGTGATTTACTGAAAAGCAAGAATGGCATGTCACGTGAAAAAAATCATTATGATTTTCTTTATTTGTGTTTTTATTTATAGCCTGAAAAATGGGTAATACTTTCTTTGTTTTTTAATAACTTGGTCACTGTAAAATAGAATACATTCATCGCAAAAAAAATTGTTGCTAAACAAATCACGCGTTCATTTGGTTATATATAGAATAACTTGGAATAGAATAATTGATTGGTCTATTGTGTGTTACAAAATATGTTTTAACTAGCTTTTTCCCGTGACTTCGTCCGTGTAAATATACTGGCGGGTTTCAAATTTTATTGATGTTAAAATCATGAAAAAAAAAAGAAAAACATGAGAAATCATGTCTGAAATAAAAAGATTTTTTTTTTTTTTTTTATATAATTATTTATAATCTATAAGTACACTGGTCAGCAAATAAACCGGGCCACCCGCTACCTTGGTACTCTGATTCACTAATACAAATTAGAGTTGCGCGGTGCGACGATATAGCACTCAGGCCCCTTATTCACAATCATTCGATTCGATTCCGTACCGAATCGAAAGTCAAAAGATATCGAAGATGTCCTTCAAACGCAATTCACAAATCCGAAACCGAATAATTTTGACAGTTCAACGAACATACGAAGACTGAAGTCGGAAATGACATTGTCGAATACGGTTCCTTACCGACACGGAAACGTATCGAATGGTTGTGAATAAGGGGGCAGGAATGGCGTAGCTTCCTATTAGCAAAATAATCTTCGGAATCGGGCCAGTAGTCCCGGTGATTAGAGCGGACCAAAAAACCAAACAAAAAAATTCTCCAGCCTTGTGATATAGTTAGTATGCTTGCTGATGGTTTGGTTGTTGGTGTGGTTGTCCTCAAACTAGTAGGTGCCTGTATATTGGGGGATACGTTTTTATTTATTTTTGTTTCATAACATCTTCACTATCTTTACAGACAACTTCCCAATACGATAAACTTAAAAACATCAGATCATCGTATTTGTTTTGTTTATGTGTACCTAATTAATATTTTTGTGTTACCTTGTTGTACCAAACTACTAACGTTAATAGAAACTATTTTATCAACAAAAAGTCTACCTTTATTTCGTAGATAAATTAAATTGTTACCTACCTAAGAATTGTGTAAAACTGTAATCAACATTGTTATCAAGAGACGAACTTTGTCCATTTGTTTCACTGTTCAAGATAACATCAAGTTATTCCTGAACTTGAAACTTGTTCAGCAATTTGATAATTCATAGTCAACTTCGGCAAACTTGTAATTCTACAAGGAATATTTTCAGATTTCGTTCTATATCAGTTTCAATAGTCTTTGTTAAAAGTAAAATAGATTTCAGTATTCACAAGTTTCAAATCGATTTTAGAGTGAAGTACAGTACTTGTTTTTACTACTTTTTGTTGGTAGGTACTACTTTTTTTTTAAATTATATTAACTACACTGACACAAACTAAATAATTATACTATAATTGGGGTCAGAGTATCCATCTCCTTTTACCTCGGCCAAAGACAATGCCACCAGTAGCTTAAGCACATTAAATTTCCAGTGGATGGCGATACCACAGTATAAGTATTAGTAGGTACTATCGTGCGATACGGAGGAATTTTTTGATGCCTTATTATTTTTGTTTTTTTTTTAAATTTTATTATTATATGGTATCATAGGTATTTAATAGGTATGTAAATTAGTTTACTTTGTGATAAATAACCATAATACTCTTATAAATCAACTAACACTTTCCCCGCGACTACATTCGTGTGATTTTTCTTACTAGTCCCTAATGTTTTGATAATAAAACAGCCTATAGCACTCAAAGTCAAAGTCAAATCATTTATTTCAATTAGTCCATTAAAAGGCACTTTTGAAAGTCATATTAGGAAAATTATTGTTCATTTATTTACACTTCATGCACAAAGGTACAAAGGCGAATTGAATCTAGTTGCCCATTCCAAATGGTAGTTTCGTATGAAGAAGAATGGAGCAAGAAACTCCATACTTACTCTTTTTAACCGACTTCAAAAAGGAGGAGGTTATCAATTCGAATGTTTGTATTTTTTTTATGTATGTTCGGGCATAACTCTTTCATATGTAAACGGATTTACAAAATTCTTTTTCGAAAGGGGTTTATACCGAAATGGTCCCATATAAATTTTATCAAAATTGATCTAGCCCTTTTTTGAGAAAATCAACAAATTCCCAAAAAAAATACTTGGACGACACGTTTTAGTTTCTTCAATCTTTGGAGGATTTACAATCTCTTTTAAGTATATCGCCGTTTCTTAATGGATTTGGATGTTAAGGCAACACTCAAAAGCGAAAAATAAAAAGATTTTTTTAAAAAAAGGAAAACCGCCTTCAAAAACTAAAAAGTGATAAATAACTTTAGCACAGAACACACATTACTTTACTTTCAGAAGTCGGTACGATTACAAAACAACAAACTCAAAGCCATCGCCACCGACTTCCGAAAGTAAAGTAATGTGTGTTCTGTGCTAAAGTTCTTTATCACTTTTTAGGTTTTGCAGGCGGTTTTCTTTTTTTTTAAAAAACTTTTTTAAGAAAATGTTTACGAGATTTTGTACTTACAGAAATTATATAATTATACGTGAATAGCTTGTATAAAACCACTAGTAAGCACAAAGTATTAAAATCTAGAAATGACAGCTAATTTATGTATACATAGACATAGTGTTCACACATTTACAAATATTGAAACAGTAAACAACCACTCCTCATATTTTCAACCACAGTAAAATAGTGTGTGAGCCAGAGTAACCTAGATCATCTTCCAAGTAGCGAAATAATTTTTAGAATCGAACCAGTAGTCCGGAGATTAGCGCCTTCAAATAAACAAACTCTTCAGCTTTATTATATTAGTATAGATATCACATACCTCTCAAATTTTCAAAATTAAGCTTTGTGTATTTCATTAAATACCAAACCATATTGATAGAGAGAATGCCAGTACCAGGGCACCATCACACATGCACAGGTATCTGTACCGTTACAACCGCTCATGCTTGAAATTGTTCCCTATTTGGTCGTGCCACGGCCAAAGGACGACCACTGCACTCCAAATAAAATGTCCCCTTTTTAGTGGACATTCGAATCTACTGCGTCGGCGAAAATACCGAAGACCACTCCCTACATATGTTGGCCTGGTACAATTTCAGTACATACACGCGATAGTTTGGACGATAGTGAGGACGAATGTTCTCTGTACTCTTTTAGGTTATAACGGTTAAATGGAAATAGCTAAAATATGGCACACATATAGATAAATTAATCTAACTTAACATTCAGAAACTTTTCAACCGGTTTTTGGGTTCTCGTGTGATAAATAAGGACTTTTATTGAGTTCTGAAGTCTACGTGAAATTGTGGACTGCAGCAACAGTCATAATTTTATTTTAAGTTAATACCGTACCGTGCCATAACCCGTGTGGTGCCGGCCGCGAATAACACCGCCCCATTTCTACCCGTGGGTGTCGTAGAAAGCGACAGAGGGATATTGACCAGAGGATGGACAGCAGCGTCCTTCTGAGTACCACAATACCTACTGCGGTCGTCAACATGCATCTTCTGAGCATGGCGATTACGACTGAACCCTCCCTTGGGAGATACCTATGCCCAGCTGTGGGCGTCTAAAGGTTGATGTGGTTGAATACATAAACAATTTAATTCTTACAAGTTTTATTATTGTTATATGCAACTTAAAACTAAATTTTTAAACTAATATGCGTGCTAATATATGTTAGTATGTACAATTGATAAAAGAGAGGGTGGAATTCATAGGGCATTAAAAAACTTCTACGCATGTCAATGGGACAAGTGCCCAAAAGCACAGATTAACTAATAGCTCCTCCAAAAGGCTGCATTGCCACGCAGTGCAGATTCTTTGACCCAAGCAATATAATTGAATGAAAAGAAATACCAGACGAAACAATGAATTATAATATTAATGTCCAATGAATAAATGAAAAGTCAATTTCCAGAAAGTTGGCAGCCATTGTATTAATATCATATTTATTTACATGATACTTTTAAACCGATCATCACTGGTTAAATATAAACGTTATTAACCTACTTTCAAGCACTCAATCTGAAACTGAAGTAAAACCATATTTATCAGCTGTTTATCTGACCGTGCAAATAATATGGCAGTGGCCTTATTACAGGCGGGTAAACAAATGGATATGGGTCTCAATCCCCGTAGACCAGAAACTAACAACGTACCTTTTACGATGTTTTAATTTAATAGAAACGATTACGTACTTAGCCTCTATAAAGTTACACGTGTATCCTTTAATTTTAAAGTATTTTGTATGTAGGAAAGTAATAATTTATTTTCTTTAATTGTCACTTAAATAATCTCCCTCGGAAGCATCCACCTAGTCAAAAATCGATCTTTGTTTGTATGGCGTATACATTTTCATGTTGTCTATTCTATTCGATTAGAATTTGATGTTCGATACTCATCAAATTCTAATCGAATCAGCGTGGAACACTCTCAAACATAGCACATATGAGCTCTGCACGGGTTCTCTACAATCCCTACTTGAAATCTAATGACGTTAGAACGAATAATACTTGCTCGAAAATGTCAACTTGATAAATTATGAGTAAGACAGTTCACTACCTCGATGCATCAAAATCTTGGAACATCAATTCTCGAACAACCATCTAATATATTTACAGAATATTTTCAAGGATTTTTATTTGAGTAAGTACAATATATGCGTAGAAATATAAGTAAGTGGTTTTAATAACCTCTATTTTATATAAATTAGAGGTTTTAATAGCCTCTATTTCAGATAGGCTGCAACGCGTGACGCATGCAATGGTGCGGGACATTCACCACATTGACCCACCAAGCGGACATATTATTGCCTCCAAGGGAGAAGCAATATTGGAGCTACAATTTTACATTGCTAGCTGTTCATAAACTATCTAATTATACCGGTGTTCTGTTATTGTGTTTCGTATCGCAATGTTTGATAAAATGCTACAAAAGCTATGTCCAATTAGTATAGGTACAATATTTAGTTTTATTTTATATTTATAGATTTTAGTTTAAACATAAATTCAGCGTTGTTTAATTAATACAATAATATCAAACCAATATAACTGTAATTTAATAACAAAGGAACGCAACCTCACGTAGTTATATTGCATTCGTGCTACCAATACATATTGCCGTGGTTTTACCAATAAATAAATACATTTATTTACAGGAGACTGACTGGGTAAACGAGGGACATTTTCAGAAAGATTAAAACATAATTTATCTACCAGTTCTACCAATACGAAGCAAGATGTGTCAAAATGTATCCCTTCCCTTATAATTGTATGGATTTTGAATATTTTAGGCTGATTAATTTTAAATACAGTCACCAAGAGAAGATACCACCAGGGACCAGGGTTGTCGAATAAAGTCGAAGTTTACTTAGAAACCGATATATATATACCTACATATTTAATTTAATTTAATTAATTAACAATATTTACATGAATAATAAAAACAATCTATAACATCTAAGCTAAAAAACTAATATAATAGGACATCAAAAAAAATCTCCACATCGCCACCATTATGGAATGTGCCCAAGAGACTGGCGACATTGCCACGTTGGATGGCAATGCTTATCCTCTGGCCAAAATAAAAACCAGCTCCTGGATCACGGGAACTGTAAACTAACCTTTTGGACTAGTCCTTAAAAAGGAGATGAACACTCGAACCCCACGACCCGAGAGTTTCAACCCTAAACGGCTCGAAAATAAAATTATAACCAAGGTGACTATACTTTCGATGTTTGAGATTTTGATGCTGAACTAGGAAGATGGGATGGCGTAAGAGTATCGACGCATGTAGCGTCCCACACTAAAGGCCTACAACAACCAAGGAAATAGAGACATTCCGTCCGGTCTCTTGCCATCGTCGAAGATGAATGAATCGTTTATTTTCTACTAATTTGATTTTATTCAAAAACATTTCGTAAGTAAACTTCAACTATATCCGACGACCTGCATTCTATATCATTTGAATGGAGTGTCATTGGTTGACCATTGGAAAGTCATAATGACGCCATTATATTAGTAGATTACCAAACTTGTCAACAACTATGAAATCAATGATAGACCATTCTGACACTATTGTAATAGCAGACTTGAGGCCCTGGTTACTTACTTATCTCATTTGGTAACTGTACATTGAATATTTTCACTTCTCACTTACCCGTGCTAAGAGATAGACGCGTATCACTGTCACTAAACTCACAAATTGTTATGATAGGTAAAAATTAGTTAATCCGAGTTATCTTTATGCCAATTGAATCAGTTAAGTGTTATCCTTTGCGTTATGTTAACGAGTTTTATTCGAAACAACCACTATAAACAAATATAATCAGAAATCTACAAAAACAAGTGAAATTAATTCTAATACCCTCGTGCAAAAGTGAATGTATCAGTGATTTGAAATCAAGATATTACTTATATACCCTCAGAAAGGCAAAGCCACACATCGCAGTTCAATCAGACCACGTATTTCGTCAACTTTGGTGAGAGAGCGACAGCTCGGTGGCTTTTGCTACACTCTTCGACGCAACACGACGGGCGTTCGAACCCGACCAGCAGCAAAACTTTTCGTAAGTTTTAAAATCTATTCTACAATAATAACTTCAACATAAAACAATGTTGTCATTAAATAGAACGCCACCGGCTAGCTCAGCGCCTAATCTTACGGAATTAGACGACACTGCCACGAACGTGACTTGCCGCTATAAACGCAAATGGACAGATGAGGACAAACAAGAATTATTAGACGCAATGGATGAAATGAAGGAGTTACTATCAAAATCGATATCGCAAAATAATCAAAAGTTGGTCTCGTTACAAGACACAGTTATAGAAATTAAAAAACAAAATGAAGAATTAAACAAGAATGTGCAATTTATATCTCAGAAATACGATGAAATGAAAGACAAACTACTATCCTTAGAAGCTGAACGAAAAGAAAACTACAACTACATTAACCAGCTAGAAACCAAGCTAGAAACACTAGAAAAGAATGCTCGCTCTGGAAGCCTGGAAGTGCGCAATGTACCAAAAAAACCAAACGAATCCAAAAAAGACCTAGTAAAAATAGTTGAAAACATAGGTAATTGCTTGGCAACACCCATTCTTCCGACAGACATTAGAGACATCTTTCGTATTCACTCAAAAGGTCCATCTAATAACACCATTATCGTAGAGCTTTCCTCCGTACTTAAAAAGGAAGATATCATAAACTCTCTTAAAACATACAAAAAGAAACATAACAAGCTACCAACGACTTCACTAATCCATGTCGAAGGTCCTGCTTTGCCAGTTTATATTTCTGAAAACCTGACAACCAAGGGAAAGCGTCTTTATGCCCTGGCTCGCGACTTCGCCAAATCAAACGAGTACAAGTACTGCTGGACTGCCCACGGTTGTATCTATATACGTAAACAGGACGGCGCCACAGCATGCCGAATTAAAAATGAGGAGAGTTTGGCAACCCTGATGAAACAGACATGACTAGTTCCGAATAGAATAAGATTATGTAATATTCCTAGTAATACGCCCTTATTAAAAACAAATGTAACCTTAAACGTTTCCATAAGTAAGTTTTCCCTATTGTTCCATTTCATAATTGTTGATAATTATGTAAAAAAAACTCACACCATTAGACCCTACCCATACTACAGAAATAAACAAACAACTCACACAACCCACACTATAACACAGTCCTTTCTACATAAATCACTCACATCGACAGATGCTAAACCTATTATTAATCTCTCGTTGTTTAACAAATGTTGCCATAAAAGTACATCCAACATAAATGAAACCCGATTGCTCTTAAATCTTTATCTAAGAGCTAAAGCTGTTTTAACAAAAGAGTTAGTTCTTCGTGTAACTGTCTCCAAAATTCAACCCTGATAGTATCAATATTAATAACGAAATAGAGGCGAGTGGCGACATTGAATGTTCTTTGGTAGACGACCCCACAACATGTAAAAATCTTTTTAAATCAACACTTTCCAAAAAGTCACTAACAATTCTCGCTGTGAATATTCGTAGTGTTAAAAAAAACTTTGATGCCTTACTGCTGTTTCTATCTAACATTGACATTATTGTTGACTGCATAGTGTTGACGGAATGCTGGATTGATAGTAGCTCGACTATTCAGCACATTGATAACTATAACTCGTTTTACACAACACGTAGCATCAATCAAAATGATGGTGTCATAGTATATGTCAGGGAATGTTTTAGAAATGTACTGGCTCAAGAGCCAGAAGTAACAGACGGCAACTGTCTTACAATAAACATTGACAATTACACTCTCATTGCCTCGTACAGACCCCCATGTTATGTGAACCCGTCCAACTACATAACTTCTCTAAACGAACTGCTATCAAACATCCACTCTGAAAATATTATTATTGCGGGGGATATAAATATCAATATCCTTCCGGCAAGGACCACTGGCTACGCTGCCGAATATATAACGATGCTAGCTGGCCATGATCTACGACAGGGTGTTGACAAGCCAACCAGACAAGGTAACTGCCTCGATCACTTTATGTTGAAAACTCGTAAACATGCTAAAACATTTATATTCAACCCACTTACTGATCATAGTCCAATTCTACTGTATATAGAAGACATAAGCATAGTAAAAAACAATACCGAGCATTATAAGGTAACTCTTAATTACGATCAAATAGAGAAAGACCTAGACAACATCGTATGGAACGACTATCACAATTCACAAAATGTCAACGAAACTGCTGAGTTCCTAGTTAGTACGCTACAAGACATAATCACAAAAAACACAGTGAAAACAAAAATATCAAGGAAAAAAAAACCTCTTAAGCCGTGGATCACAATGGGCATAGTGAGATGCATACGGACAAGGGACAAAATGCATCAACAAGTACGTAAATTACCTAATGACGAAGAACTCCGAAATCGTTACATCAAATACAGAAATACTTGTAACGAATTAACAGATACGCTTAAGAACTCCTACTACGAATCTGAACTAGGCAAATACAGAAATAACCTGAAAAAGACCTGGAACGTAATAAAAGATATGTGCAACATTAAGAAGAGCAACAGCTGTCCAACCGAGTTGTTACAGTTAAAGTCTACCCCAACTGACTCTCTTAATGAAGTAAATCAATATTTTACATCGATTGGAAAAGACCTAGCAAACTCAATTCTTTATAAACTCAAGCAAGATGAAGACACACTAGCAAAACAAGCGAAGAAACCAAGCGGTTTACTTCACTCAATGTCGTTTTCTCCTACGGACGAATGTGAAGTGATCCAGGTAGTATCGGGACTTAAGAGTGGCAGTGCTCCTGGTCTAGACAACATACCCGCTAACATCCTAAAGAAGTTCAAATTTAAATTAGCATCCCCAATAATACATCTCTGCAATATTAGTTTCTCAACTGGTACTTTTCCTGCTGCATTTAAGAAGGCGGCTGTTATTCCAATTTTTAAGGCTGGTGATAAAAGTCTCGTCAACAACTACAGACCCATTTCTCTACTTAGCACACTGTCCAAAATATTAGAAAAACTTGCAAATACAAGACTTGTAAGATATCTAGAAATAAATAATTTACTGTCGTCGCACCAATTCGGCTTTAGAGCTAACCGTTCCACCAATGATGCTATCTTAAAACTTACTGAAAATGTAACAAAATACTTAGACAAAGGAGAGAAGTGTGTTGGTCTTTTCCTCGATCTTCAAAAAGCGTTCGACACGGTCTCTATCCCTATTCTTAAAAGTAGATTAGAAAACATCGGAATCAGAGGAGTACCCCAGGAATGGATACTAAGTTACCTATCGGAAAGAAGCCAATGCGTTCGCCTTGATAATATGATTAGCAATGAAGCTTCTTGCTCATACGGTGTCCCCCAAGGAAGTACTATTGCTCCAACACTTTTCCTGGTCTACATCAACGAGCTGTGTGATATCAAAATTAGCCAAGCCGATGTTATGATGTTTGCTGACGACACAGTTCTGCTGTTCCATGAAAGGTGCTGGGAGAGCCTAGAGGCCGTTTGTGAAGCAGGTCTCTCTCAGGTAACGTCTTGGCTTGAAGACAGTTTGCTATCACTCAACACCGCCAAGACAAAATTCCTATGTTTTAGCAAGACAAGAGCAGGAAGCCCTATTAATTTTAAAATTAACATCCACACCTTCCCTTGCAATAGGAATGATAACATCTTGGCCTCCTGTGCATGCCCTACACTGGATAGAGTAAACTCCATCAAATACCTAGGAGTAATCATTGACGAGAACCTTAAATGGGCAGAACATATCTCAGGTACAGCTAAAAAAGTGCGCAAGTTGATCCACATTTTTAAAACCTTGAGACAGGCTGCCAGTCCCGAACTCCTGATACAAACCTACAAAGCTCTATGCCACTGTATCCTGGGATATGGTATTTGCGCTTGGGGTGGTGCAGGAAAGACCTTCATGATTGAGCTGGAGAGGGCGCAGCGTGCGGTGCTTAAAGTCCTTCTCTCACTAATATATCGGACTCCCTCTACTGTTGTATATGAAACAGCCAAAGTACTTAGCGTTCGAAAAGTATTTATCTATGAATGCCTGCGCAGATTCCACCGTTACTCCGTTCCAAGCTTACCTATCTCGTCCCGGAGGATTGATGCGTGCCCAGTTGAAGGGGCTAAGAGCACTTTTGCCCGGAAACACTATTACTACATGGCCCCTCGACTTTATAACAAATTCTGCCAAGATAAGGGGACTAAACAACTCAAGCAAGTTAAACATCTGAGCAACTTTAAATTCAAACAAACAATAATACACTGGTTGGACGATTATAACTACGATGAAATAGAAAACATAATGGACAACATGAAATAATACTCTACAAACATGCACTGTCCTACACCCCTCACACACACACTCATCCCTCACGCACACTCACTACTCACCCCCATACACACACATATTTCACGCACACATCCGTACTGATCTAAAACGTTTATAGTATAATTATTATTGCAACTTATGCTTAACTATTATTATTGTTACTTACTTACTATATCTACTTTGTAATTAATTCTGTAAACATACCTGTCATTGCATGCCATAGCTGTAAGAAATCAACTCTTAATTTGTCTAGAATGCTTCTATAATATGAACCCTGTATATTGAGAGGTCTGGCTCTTGTGATACAGGAAATCCTAGTACAAGAGCCAGGGCTACACTGTAGATAGTATCTTGAAGTGCCAATAAAATTATTATTATTATTATTATTATTATTATTAATAGTTATTGCATGTCATTATCTTGATGTTATTATTATAACCGAGATTGTAGCTTTGCTCGTTTTGGTAGAACTAAGATCCATTATAGAAATACGTGGAAAAGCCTAGTTGTCTATAAAAAGAATGCGAATTGCTATCTTTTAGAGCAAGAGCGGAGCCATCTATAAAAACTAAAAACTATTAAGCTAACATGACGTAAATGTTGCGGCTTTACGATTTATTTATTTATTTATGTAGCATGGAAGACTTACAGCTACAAACAAAAACTTAACGCCAAAAAGGAAACAATAGTCGACAGGAAGCCAATTACAAGTGCAAGGGCAAATTGGAATGTGAGAAAACCAGCACTATCAAAGCTATTTTGTTTGAAATTAATCAACGAAAAACAAAAAAAAAAAATAATAGTGAGAAGAATATAAAGCAATTTTCAGTTACCTACTTAAAAAATGTAAGGCTTAAGCACCTTCTGGCTGAAGTCACACTAGTCATAAATAGATCTAAATCATGTTGCTTACATATTTTAAAGCAATTCTTGCTTGCACGCACAATATAACTGTTCTACCTATAATTCGTAGATGAATGAGGTACACGTAAGGGTGGATTAAATCGAAATGTCTTGCTTGGAACGTTAAAGTAATATTTTTGATTGTGGTCTATTACCGTCCTGTTCAGTGCTGTTTTCCGCGAAAGTTTTTTTTTTATATCATATACTAGCACATTGCCCGCGACTTCGTCCGCGTGAATTTTCTCAAGGATCCCTATTTTTTTTTCAATTGATAAAAATAGCCTATGTTACTCCAAATAATGTAGCAGCATTTTAATGGTAAAAGAATTTTCGAAGTTGAACCATTTGAGTTTTTTCGTTACAAACACACAAAAATTAAAATATTTCCTCTTCTAAATATTAGTGTAGATGTAGATTATTATGTTCCGGTTTGCGAGAAAAACGTGGCCAGAGACTGTACAAGATCGGATCGTTTGAAAAAAGAATAAGGAGGCCTTTGCCCAGTAGCAGGACACACAAAAACAGGCTAATAAAAATAGTCCTTGTCCGTCGTTTAATCACACAAAGTCTATTATGGCTAATGAATTCAATACACTGACCACATACAGAATCGTTCACCGCGCTGATAAACGTAAATGTCATTTACAAATCGACATTCAGTTATTTGTGTGGCTTACCTGTGGCATGAAACCACAAAATCATTAACTAAATTCTACAACTATATTATTTGTAGTACCTACCTTGAATTTATTTATTTATGTGGTTAAACTGGAATGTGTTTAATAATAGCTTTGTTTTTTTTATTATAAATGTTTAATTACACCTCCACGGTTCATGTACAGTACAAATCTGTCAAATTTCTTGAACAAATGAATAAGGTTCATGTATTTGTATTTTGTATTTATATTTATTCAAACAATAAACATTGTGTAGAACATTAGGTAGGTACATAGTAATACTCGTATTACAATACAATTTTCCCATGCAAAATTGTTTCTACAATTGAAAGCTAAAGTATAAAGTCAATCAATAAAAAAATGTCTAAAAATAAAATATTTCGGATAGCTTCATGTGCTGGCGTCTCTCTGTTCAAACACAATCTTTTGAGAGCGTTCCATTACACGCTACCTTAAAAATGATTTTTCACACTAAAATTAGAAGTCGTTTCTCAGCAATAATTTCTGCTCAATGTAACTTAGTTTGATGAACAGTATGCGTGGTACACGCCTATTTGTAAGGTGTATTTTTACACCCCCTCATACACCTTTACCACTTAGGTGGTGTCCTAATAGAACGCGACACCGCGATTATCGCGCAAGTACCTAAGCGATGCGACCATCACATTGTTACGCGTTAACCAAAACTGATGTCCTAATAGTACACCACTCCGCGATCATCGCGCGAGTAAGCGATACGACCATCGCATTGTCGCGCGTTAACAAAAACTGATATCCTAATAGAACGCGACTCCGTGATCATCGCGCGAGTAACTGATACGACCATCGCATAGTCGCGCGTTAACAAAAACTGATGTCCTAATAGAACACGACTCCGCGCCGGCCACATCTGCAAACGGACAGACGGTAGATGGAGCAGACACGCTTTACAGAGGAGACCACGTTTGGGTAAGCGTAGCGAGATACGCGCTTCGGCATAATGAACCGACGATTTTAAAAAGGTAGCAAGCAGTGGATGGATCCGTGTTTCCCAAGACCGGGTTGGGGCGATCTCAGGTGGAGGCCTACGTTCAGCAGTTGACGGCACTTGGCTGATATGATGATGTTTGATCGCGTATTCGTACGAACTTACTTCGCGCGTATAGACAACCAAAATTTTAGTCGCACGAATTCCAATTAGCACACCTATTCGATATCAATTGCGTTGATCGCGTAGTCGCGTTCTATTAGGACAACGCTTTACGAATATTGTAACACGATATTACCAATCCCTACAGAGTTATTTGCAGTGTCATTATGATATTGATACTGTGCACACGTTAATAACCCTTCAAAGCCATTAAGCTTTTGACGTTATGGTGTAAACCAATGACTAAATGACACGTCGTTCGTCGTTCATATTTGAAGAATTGGGAATGTATTATTAAATTGTTAAATGGATTTGTAATTTGTGTTTGACATAGTGGAATAGCAGGTTAGCGGTAGCAGTAATATTCCTGAAATTATAGGTCATGTCATAAAGTATATTTTAACTGTATTTAACTGTAATATCGTCAGTCTGTTTCCTTAAGCCTTGTAGATTTAAGGGGACTTATAACGGAGAGATACAAAAGTAATCTAGTCATATTTTAGTTACTATATAATTAAACTCGATGAATTTTGTATACAGAATAAGGATAGTAATATCTATGCTTGTGGCTTAGCTAGTTTTCTGTCAAAATCTCGTAAGTACGCGATTTAAAAAATATTATCCTTTTTAAGCTAAGACAAAAATAACTTAGCTTAAAATGGATAACAATTTTCAAATCGCGTATCTACGATATGTTTCTTACGTCTCATTTCAAAATTAAGTTATTTAACAATAGCGCTATCCACCCACACATTTCCGGGTACCCGGACCTGCCGTGTTCCGTCAGGGACGGGTAAAAAATCGGTTACATACAACTTGTACGAACTTGTTCACAGAGCTCCGTGTCAGGCGCATTCGGATCGTCAATGTCCCGGAGCACGCTCGGACGCACGGACGCTCTGAGAGTGCTATCCGATTTTTATCTAGGTGCGTTGATGACAACATGAACTCAGAAAGATTGATAGAACCTGTACGACAGAATAATATAACTTTACGATGTTTCTAATCCACATTATTTGAATTCTAAGAGGAAGAATATAATATGGGACAATATAGGAAAAGAAATAAAGTGTGATGGTAAATTACACTGATCCCGATTTCCCTGATATGTGTGAACACGGGTGACGGATGACACGTCCTTGACGGGAACACTAAGGGCGTTTGTGCACTACAAGGAATTTTACTGTCCGGCAGTACGATTTTGGAATTGAACCTGATCTGAATCTACGAGACTCGGTATCGGAGCGTAAAAAATCGGACTGTCGGACAGTAAAATTCCTTGTAGTGCACAAACGCCCTTAAACGAACAACTCGGAACACGGATAGCCCTGACCCGGAAATGTGTGGATAGCGCTTTAAGTCAATAATTTCAGACTATTATTATCCCACTGTAGGGTTAAAATTAAGACCACTTCTCATACAGACAAGGTAGGTACGACATGGATCACCACGTTTGCTCAAGAATTGGCGATTAACAATATAAACGTATGCCATCGAAACTAGTCGGACGATCCCGGCAACACAGTGCGATAGTTCGTTTTTTTCTCAATCAATAATGTGTAACAATACTCACGTTTCGTTTAATGGAAAAAGTTTTGATGTGATTATTTTCAACAATAACTTCTTTTTTAATTTCAATTATTTTGACATCATCATCTTCCTGGCCTTATAATATGACATAATATAACATAATAATATGCATTTTATTTTAAAATGTTCTCACTTAGACCTCGTATTTGACACAAATCATGATGGTAAATTTATTTTTTAGCTATGTATTTTATCCCGCTGTAAGGCGCCATTTTGATTTTCTGCGCCGCCATTTTGACATTAGGTAGGTAACCTATAGATGATTTCTATAGGTTACCTACCTCGCCTCCAACGGTACCCCATTCGTTAGTGTGTGACGTATGGACAAGAGAAATGCGCATACAGATGAACATACATACATACACACTTACACATACATAGACTGCTAAAACTCTATCAGTCTTTTTTGCTTTGCTGCTCTCGGGTAAAAAATCACTTCAGTCGCTTTCATTCAGTTTCGTAAGGAACCTTTTATTTTTATTCCAAAGTGTAATCTAGACAATCTGAAGCTTCTCTGGAGTGTAACTAATAGCGATCGTAACAATAACTAGACCTTTGCCAAAAACGCGATTGTCTTAAACTCAGCGGACGGGAAAGCGTTCATTATAAGATGGCTGTTAGAGTATGAATAAGACAAGCTTTGAAAAATTCTTACAATTTTTGCCGATATCGGTAATAGTTCGATAATTGGCAATGGTGGTGATTGCATTATCTTATCATCTAACTTATTACAGTATTTTTAGGGCCATTTATAATAATTCCACCATCACCACCATGTCAACCTTTAGACGCCCACTGCTGGGCATAGATCTCCCCCAAGGGGGGGCCATGCTTGGCCGATGCACGTTCATCGCAGTAAGTGTTTTGGTACACAGAAGAACGCTGCTGCCCATCCTCTGGTCAATCCCTCTGTCGCCTTCTACGACACCCGAGGGTAGAAATGGGGGGTGGTGCTATTCGCGGCCGACACCAAACTTTTTGTGTAACGTTCAAGGAGGCGGTTCTTGTGACGTTCGCATTCAAATCCATTCTCAATCCGACAATATTGCATACATTTTGTCTAGATTATGACATAGACAAGATTGCAACTACATTTACAAATACTAGATAACAAAAAATTCTAGATAATACAAATAATTATGTTTACAACAATTTATATATTTGTATTGCAATATATAAAGGATTGGTTGATATTTGTTCACGAGTCTGTTCTAGGTTGTATAATAGATACTCTCGAGGACGTTCAATTGTGTAACTTGCCGAAGTTAACAAAAGGTAACTTTTTCCTTGGCTTTTGATTTCAATCGAGAAACTTGCGGCCTTTGTTTCCTGTGAACTTTGCTATAATCTCGATTGAATTAGTTAAATCTTACCAGAACCTGATTACATTTTAATGAAGACTTTTGAGAACTGAGTTCAGAAGGGCAGTCCATTTTCCAAAACTTATTTCTTTTGTTTTTTCTTTTTAACACACTAACCATTACAGTTCCCTAATTCGGTAGTCAACAAATAAGAACAATTTGTGAAACAATTCACAAGATAGGTAATATTCATGCAATACAATGCATACAATTTTACAAATCAATAACACGACATTGCGTGCATTTTCACCCTTGTGAAGTAGCCTAGTAAACCCACTTGTACTGTCACAAGATTACCAAATCCCTTTAAATTCATTCTTTCTATGTATTATTAAATAAAAAAACATTTACTCTCCTGGTTACAAAGACCCATAGATAAATACCTTAACCTAAGTATACAGATTATATACATACAATATAACAATTGTGATAATAAATACAACTTAAAAACTATATTAATATCATTTATGTAGTTACCCTAAGTCTTTGTGCGTTCTGGTGGCACTTGTCCGTGAAAGTGGCGGAATACCACATTCTGTGGCCAAGAGCTTTCTTCCACCGCCTGATAGTAGCATGTTGGTATGCGCACCACAAACGCCTCACCTCGATTTTGACTGCCGCGTTTGCGTTGGTCTCGTGTTCGCAAACTAGAAACTACCATTTGGAATGGGCAACTAGATACAACTTTCAGAAGTGCCTTTTATTGGTCTAATTGAAATAAATGCTTTGACTTTGACTTTGGGATCCTGGGTACGATTTTCAGGTCAGACAAAGCAGACCAGGCCAGGCAGGCAGGCAGTTTTTGGGTTATTTTAATAAGAATTTATTTTTCCCGGAGTTTGGATGTTGGTGGTGTATCACCTCCGTGTCTCACAAAACACGTAAAGCCGTTGATCCTGAGCCTAATCTCTACCCGGTCGTGTCGGATTGCCGTCTCCTCGGACTATGAGAGCGAGGGAAGAGAGAATGAGAGAATGCACTTTTTTTTGCGCACACACTTGTTACAGTCGAAACTCTTAACCAGTCAAAACTACTTTTGACTGGGCGCAGTCAAAACCATTATTAAGATAAAACGCGCTTGCGTCACAAAATCAAAAGTACGGAACGCCTTAGTTATAAGAATCACTACAAAACCAAAGTTTTAAATGGGTCACAAAAATAAACTTACCAACCTAATGGGTTTCTAAATATAATCTGTTCAAAAGTAGTTTTGACTGATTTTTGTAGTCAAAAGTAGTTCTGACTGGTTAAAAGTTTTGAGTGTAACATATACACTCGTACGTACTTGACTAGTTTCCGTTGAGATAGACCGCCGTGACCGAAATTCGGTCAGGAAAATGTTATTGTTCTGTCCAATCTGTACTTAAAATGTGTTTATCAGAATATATTATTTTTTTTAGTTAGCCTATTTTTATGTCCCACTGCTGGACCTTTCTCCTTCCAAACTCCTCAATCTTGTGCGATCTTTTCCCACGTTTGTCCCGCAAATATGATCAGATCGTCACACCACCTTCGTTTCCGCCGACCTTGGCGGCGATGTCCTCCTTCAGGTGTACAGTGAGTGATCATCTTTGCCCATCTCTCCGGATGCATTCACGCAACGTGGCCAGCCCACTTCCACTTCAGCCTGGCTGTTTTTTCTCCAACATCTGCCACTTGAGTTATGGAGCGCATGGTGGTGTTTTTCGCTTTTTCAGCATTCGCTTGACACCTATTTATGCTACACTCCATTGCTCGTTGGCAAATCTTGAGTTTGGACTTCTGTTGCTCCGTAAATATGAAAAAGGAAAACACTTATTGTAAACAAGAAAACATTCGCAGCGTCGAATATTCCAGTAGCAACATGTTTACCGTCACTAATATTTAAAAGGACTACCACTACCCAGTAAGAGATTTTAGTACCGAACACGACTTAACCCTAAAAAGCGGACACCATTTTTCGTCCTTACAAACCACATCGCGATCTCGGAGTTGGCTCGGTTCGTCTACGACGTAATTTCCGACGCGGGTCTAAACGACCTGCCTCAATGAGATACCGTTTTGATAAAACCCTGTATCAAGCGTGCTTGAGAGGGTTAAAGGGCCCCGTTATTGGGCAGTTTCATTGTAATTATCCGAAACTGGAGGTACATGGAGAGTAATGGATGACACACACAATCCATGAATAAACCATGCGAGGTCTAGTCGCTTATCTTACTAATTTAAATTGAATGGGTTTTGCCTATACACATACAGGTGATCCTATTGTCTTGTACTTTCAAGTAAGCATCTATTGTTTATTGATAAAATTACGTAGATAAGTGACGAGGGTTGTAAGGGTCTAATAGCTTTGTCATTAATAACTAGATGTCGATATTAATAAAATAAGGCAAGCTAAATACTCGTTACTCTCCAGATATCTAGTTCTTATGTGGTTTTAAACAAATGGAGTACTGCCTCATACTTTTTAGAAATATTTATTTTTTTCCGTTTAATAGGCCAACGTTATTAAAGGTCTTATTCAGAAAATCGAACCGCATTTGCCGACTAGCTTATAATATGTATAGCGACCACAGATATAGATAGACCTATATAACGCAAGTATCACGATCTGTATGAAAACCAAGCGTGCCATTTTTTGGACGTCACAATGTAATACGAATGTTTCCTAAATTTGGTATTCCCAGGTGGTGGTGGTGTGGTTTTTGGTATTTCCAAAAACAATTATTTTTAATCTAATACCCTCAGTTATTACTGAGGGTTAATACCCTCAGTAATAACTGAGGGTATTAAAATAAGGGAGGGATTAAAATTAATTACGCATAATATTAATCACAAAATGACTTACCGATGGAAGGAAACGTTTACTTTATTTTTTTACTTACGATTTTTTATCTTAAGTTAGGCACGAAAATAGGCACGCGAAGTAGTTGCTCTTGCGTTATCTAGGTCTATCTATATCTGTGATAGCGACCCTTACGATTAAAATTAATTACGCATAATATTAATCACAAAATGACTTACCGATGGAAGGAAACGTTTACTTTATTTTTTTACTTACGATTTTTTATCTTAAGTTAGGCACGAAAATAGGCACGCGAAGTAGTTGCTCTTGCGTTATCTAGGTCTATCTATATCTGTGATAGCGACCCTTACGCCACACATCTACGTCACCGTAGCTGCTACGCGGACTTGCTACGCGGTCAGGCTACGAGGCGCTGCAACGCAGCTACGCAGCTAATGCTACATTTTCATGGTTTTGCATTTTTCCATTCAAACTCAAAACCAGATTATCTTACTGACACTTTTACAACGTATCCATAAGCTACAAAACTTCCTCCGTAATCGTAACATGTAGTACCTATAACATTATCATTGCGAATACAACAAATACTTTCAAATTGAAAAACATAAAATGAGACGAAAGTAACACGTTATCTTAGCTTTTCGTCTACATACGGCAGACAAGCCTTTCAAACCTTATCTGTATTCGTCAAACGTAATATTCCATAACAATAGACGCTAGTTATGAGAGGGTTCGCAGAAATGCATGTATGTTGTTGCTGTCATTGGTATTCACTCAATAAAACCTCATGGGCTGAATAGATAATGGATGTCATGTAGAGTATAAATTCCTTATTCGGCTATAAACGGTTGTACGTTGTTTCATAGCTAATAGTTTTATAGAATTTCGGTTCACATAAAATGTTTCTAATAATTTCGTTTCATAGAATAAAAAAAAACACAGCCTCATGCCCTAAGAGTTTTCCAAAACTTCTTATAAAAGCAATTCGCGGCCAAAAGCCGGAAGACCGTGCATCCTCATCAATATTCCTCAAACGTACTTACTTTAATTTTTGCCTACACAAGGGAATCAATAACGTTACTCCGATGACCTATAAACAGCCCCAAAGGTTTCTAAGTTCCCCTCCATTTATTATTATTGGCCCTTATTACTCAGGGGCATGTGGGTAACACGGCAGATTCCCACGCGAGCTATTACCTTGAAGGTCGGTATATCCTAACCTTTTTCTTATATTACTTACGTGTAATTTACGGGCTAATTAGGCGGAATTTATTTATTCTCACATTTTTGCTAAAGGAGGTTCTTTACTGTGGTCCTCTACCAACGATATTTTTTTTACAGTTTTTTTTTTACTAGGTTCTTTTATGACTTATTTTACTGTGCTTAGCTTTTTTAAGTCATTGGATTGGATGGCAAATAAGCCGAGACCGAGACCATCCATCTGATGTTAAGTCGTCACAGTCGCGTACAAACTTTAGCATCACCAGAGACAAAGGTTAAATGTCTCATGTGTCTGTAATTACACCGGTACACAAGAGTAACACTGCTATGCGGCAGATATAGGCCATCATCATCTGCCTAGCCTTTTCCCAACTACATTGAAGTCGGCTTCCAGTCTAACCGAATGCAGCTGAATACCTGTGTTTTACATGGAGCGACTGCCTATCAGACCTCCACAACCCAGTTACTGGGTATCACGACACTTCTTGGTACGACTGGTTGTCAGATTTTCTGGCTTCTGACTACCCATAACGACTGCTAAAGACCCACAAATGACAGCCGGGACCAACGGCTTTACGTGCTTTCCGAGGCACGGAGGGAACTTGGTTTGAAATGGATGGTCACCCATCCACAGACTGACCGCGCCTAGCGTAGCTTAACGTTTGACCGATTGATCTGTACGGTTTTAACTTAGCCACGAGCTCCTAGGTATGTACTACTAATTAACAAGTAAAATAACGTTTAAAATAGGGTAGATGGCACCATTAGTCAATTGATGTATTACATGATATACTGCTGTCAAAACGTGATTCCCCCGTAGATT
Source organism: Charanyca ferruginea (assembly GCA_947361185.1). Classification (NCBI taxonomy): domain Eukaryota; kingdom Metazoa; phylum Arthropoda; class Insecta; order Lepidoptera; family Noctuidae; genus Charanyca; species Charanyca ferruginea. The sequence continues at coordinate 11,653,461 of OX376077.1, read as the reverse complement.
TCGTATGCCAATTTATATTTTTGACGTCACTTGTAGATAGTCTACCCTATCAGTTAACTATTTATTGTATTTTTTTATTTAATTTGGTTTTACCTATTTAATCTGTTTTTCACCTGATTTTATTTGATTGTATTTGTTTTTTATTCATTTATTGTTGGAAATGGGTGTAATTTACCAGAAATAAATGAATTTATTATTTTTAATAAAAGCAACTAAAAAAAACAAATTTCACAGAAAATTGAAAATGTATCGAGTTTTCAGGGCTAAAATCTAGTGTTTTTAGAGAAGTTATGTCTTGGAACTATTGGGTTTACATATAAGAAACATGTTTTTTGTTTGTGCTGTTAAATATATACCTTCCCTTTCGTGTGCGAGTCCAACCCGCCGCTTTTTAGGTTATAAAATGCGAGAATTTCAGCACAAATTTTTATCAAGAGATACTAAATTCCTCCATAGTCACCCGTACTCACCCATCCAATTAAAAAAGGTAAAATATTCAGATCATGAATACTGGGCCACTTGCGGCGTCGAATGGAGTGGATACTTAAATTTATAATTGCCAAATTTAAGCTGAATTGTAAAAGAACTGGCGGTGCGAGTAACTCATATAAGACTTCAATGAAAGAAATTACGGTTGGGGTTATTTTTTATCAAGAACTTTAAACGGATATTTCGTTCTTTTGAATAGGAATTAGAAAAATTTAAGTCAAATGAAAAGTCCTCAAATGGCGTTAATATATATAACAATCTTCTTGGAAGTTATAATGATGAGCCGTTTGGGGTTGAAACACTAGAGCCATGCGACCGAGTGCTCACCTTGTTTTTGGAAGTAATTTATCTGACTGTACTAAACAGTTTTTTTATTGCTGTCCGAATCATCAGTGCAAAAATATAAATTCGGCCATTGTGTCCGAGTATAATTGTGTCCGAATCATCATCAAGTGACGAAAACCACCGTCAGTGAATTGTAGTTCCCAAAAATGATTGGCATAAGAATACACAATCTCTTGAGTGAAGTTCAGAGTACCTATAGCTAATTATTGATTGAAAAAAATTGACAAAATATTACAATAGGCTAATATTTGAAAGTGTGAGTACCACCTACCTACCCTCTCAAAAGTTATAGATCAAAGAAATTAATCATAATCATAATCATTTCTTCATTTGGGATTATTGGTACAAAGAAAAGGTCGCATACAAACAATAGAGTCCATAACTTTAGCTTATTCCTTTATTGTATGATGAATAAATTGAAAGGCATTCCTCAAGTTTCGTGAAAATATCCAAATTGTTTGTGAGTTGTTCCCGTTTCTTGTAAAGTCACATTAATTTTGTCAAGTAAATGTAAAGAAAAACTTGTTGGCAAGGTTTTGAATTAAAAGTTGAAAGTATCAGTGATCGGGTTAGGCATTTTTAACGTGCTTTGACTTCTATGTACCTTTCTAAACCTTTTAAATTAAATAACTTGGAGGACTTTAATGTAAGTCTGAGTGTAAAACGCCAACCTTGCAGAATAAATTAGAGTCCTAAAAGTATTCTAAAACCTCACAAAAGATCGAATACGTACATACTCGTCGATAAACTCCGCCTGGCTTTGTTTAAAAAAAAATACAGAATTTGGCCATAGCCCAGTGATTAAGGCGCGCCGCCTCTCATGTACGAGGTTGTGGGATCAAAACCGACGAGCAAGTACCAATTCAGTTTCATATACTTTAGTTAATCTTGGACATCACTGACATCGGTGAAGTAGAAGACCGTCAGGAAACCTGCTGGACTTATAATTGAAATCACCAATACGAGCGAGCGTGGTGATTAATGCTCGTGCCTTCTCTGTATGAGAAGACGTCTTTGGCCTGCAGTTAAACAATAATAGAATGATTTTTTTTTTGCTGTTTACCATTTCCAGTTGAATCATTATATATTATATATCAGCCTATTGCCGTCTACTGCTGAACGTTGAATCATTATCTGCTTTTAATTCAACATTTAATTTAAATTTAATTTTATAAAGAGGTAACATTTGTTTGTTTTTTGTTTGTAAGAGGCCCGGTTAGCTTTAATGCCAACGCAAACATCAAATTGTATGGAGTTGACGTTTGCTTTCCCGATGTCACGTGATGCAAATATGTCAACTGCATACAATTTGATTTTTCCGTTGGCGTTAACGCTAATAGAAAAGGAATTTTGTCCCGGTTCAGTTGTGCCCAGGCCCTGGTTCGCTAGCAAAAATACTTCATCATCATCATCATCATTTCAGCCGAAAGACATCCACTGCTGGACATAGGCCTCCCCAAGGGGGGTTTGCCATAATTGCCACGCTTGGCAGGCGGATTGGCGATCGCAGTATGGTCTTTGTAACAACAAAGACACAGAGAACGCTGCTGCCCATTCTCTGGTAAGTCCCTTAGTCGCCTCTTACGGCACCCACGGGAAGATATGGGATGGTGCTATTCTTTACGTCCGACACCACACGGAAAAATACTTTCATTGATTATATTACTTAGCGATAGGATATGTTCTATGCTACACTTGACTTCCACGGGGACGACGTTTCGGAATGAAGCTAGTTTACAAATAAAGCTAGATCCCATTTTGGCGTACTCGTATTTAGCCGTTTTCAAATAGATATCGTTTGGAAAATTTTTTTCGTACATATATCGTCAAGATAAGACCGTTAGCCTGTCTAAAGAGAGGTAATGTTCACATTTTTGCCGGCGATGTCTTCGCTATGCCAGCGTCAAGATTAGCATATCTACATGTAAGCTTACTGGATCAGCTTACATACTGAAATGCTTAAAACGTAGTGCGCACACTGCAGAATCTTTTACTGTCTGACAATATAAATACGTTGATGTCTTTTTAGGGTTCCGTACGAAAAACGGAACCCTTATAGGATCACTTTGTTGTCCGTCTTCCTGTCTGTCTGTCAAGACACGCGTACGCACATACGCGAACGCGTGGAGGTATCGAGTTGAAATTAAAACCATATACTCAAGTCTACGGTCCCTTGATGTTGTAAAAAAAATCAACCCTCTATGTTAACGTGACAAAAAGATACGGCCGTTTATGTCACAAATAGGCATTTATAATATTAAGATGATTAAAGTATGGATACTAGGTATGGATTAGTATAGAAGTATGAATATATACCTACAAATATGTACAGAACCCTCGGTGGGCGAGTCCGACTCGCACTTCTCCGGTTTTTTATTCTCGAGTAGCTTTCTATTAAGAGAGAATGGAGGAACCAGACTGTTGGCAACGGAAACCTTATCGTTTTCTTATAAATTTAATAACTCTCTTCCATTTTATACAGAGACCCTCCGTTCTCGGAAATCACGTAAAGCCTTCGACTTCCAGCCTAAGCGGATACTGCTGAATACCAATGTTTTACATAGAGCGACTGCCTATCTGACCTCTGCGAACCAGTTACGGAAAACGATACCCCTTTTTATGACTGATTGTCAGGCTAGACTTTCTGGTTTCTGACTACCCATAACGACTGCCAAAGATCTACGAATGACAGTCGGAACCATCGGTTTTACGTGTTTTCCGAGGCACGGAGGGAACTCTGTATGAAATGGGTGGTCAACTGGTCACCCATCCAAAAACCGACCGTGGTAAGCGTAGCTTAACTTTTACTTAGCCACGAGCACCTCCTCGTGATAATCCCGTGTATTAAAAAGGGTTATTAGTGCGGTAAGGATAACTGCTGCGATAAATTCCTACTCTAGTGTTTCACGATAAAATTGCTTACGTCGTCAGAAATCCGATATGCTATTTGTAGACACACAATAGACACCGATACTTAGAAAGTACAAAGATAGTTTGTTGGAAGGATTTCCTGTAACTTCCAAACTATTATAGTTGTGTAGTGTTGTGGAATGATGGCAAAGAGGAAACACGAATAATGGCCGACACTACAATCTGTTGTTAATCTAATAGAAATGTGAACGCCTTTCTGGATATAGCATTCTATTACACATATTACTTTTTAGGTACATAGGTACCCATATCAATGTTAATTACCAAAATTTTGATGCCGGGCTTATGTGTTTCGTAATTTGTATGTTAGGCTAGCTGACCCGACAGACGACGTCCTGTCCTACTTATTTACCTAATTAATATAATAATTACCCTACCAACCTTCTATCCTACCAACCTACCTACATTCCCTACCAACATACCTACCTACCTACCCTACCAACCTACCGACCTACCTGCCATGATGTAAAGTTTAAATAGTGAGAACATCGGAAATATTCTACTAGCCTTGCTAGTCAAACACCTGATCTTAAGTGATGATGCGGCCTAAGGTGGAACACGCTTGCCTAGGATGAACCGGTTCACTTACTGGACCCAGCTGGACTGAATTGGCTAATTTTGATCTTGAAATATTTGTGAAAGTCCAGGGAAGGTTTAAACGATAAGACAATTGACAGGAACGAACGAACGTCTGTCGGGTCAGCTAGTACTGAAGATTTTGATCAATACTTCGAAAAACAAACACACATACATTTTCGTTTGATTCATGCACGAGTGACAAACCTACTTCTCAGTTTCAAAGAATGATGAATGTCTGCAGTCTGTCCCCTCCCTTAGTATTTGTAACGTTGGCGTGTTCACTAGCTATAGCCAAGCACAATGGTACCTAATGTCGGTGGAGGCAGAAACGTACAACCACCTTTAATCTACAACACTTCGTTTGCAACGAAATAATTCTGACAACCTCGTAAACAAGCAGTTAACTATTACTTTGAAGATTTTTTATTTATTCATATAAAACTCAAGTATATTATTATCAAGTATATATTATTAGTGCAAATATTATTGTGACTAAAGGATCATGGCAGGATTTGTACAAAAAAATAAAGATGTTTTGAGAAGTTGAAATTCTAATTCTTATGCTCTTTGGTACCTAATAAGTATCTTTAGGCATTTACAATATTTTTAAACCTCCGCAATAAAAATGGATGTTAAAGGTGAATAGATTAACGAAAAGCTCATTATTTCAGAACGAAACGACGGGTAACAGTGACACTGACAGCGCCGTTTTGCAGTTCTTACTCTGAAATTGCTTCGTTTTATGGCAAATAAAGTCACAAATAATGTTTATTTTTTTCCACACACTTGTCACATCACTTGTCTACCAATTTGATAGATCTATTAATGTCACTTGTCACTTTCTTTTTTTTATAAACACAAAATGGGCAACGAAATGAAACGAAAGAGTGTTATTTTAATTTCGAAATATTTTAATTATGCGGGGGTTTAAAAATATGGTAAGTATATCAATCTACTCCTGGTAATGTATTCTCCACATAGAAAAATATTCTGAACTCTCTAATGATTTTTATTTTTCATACAAATGAATGTATGGATCTCGCCATGATTCTTTTTTCGTAACAATTTGAGAATAGACCTTCAATGCTTAGTACCTTCTTTGTATGAGAAGAGGCCCTTGCCATATAATGGGACAATAATAGACCATGATAAAAAATCGGGTAATTTGAAAGTTCTCAAGTCCCCAAAATCGCTGTAACGTTCAGAGAGATAAAGACGTTACGTTTTATATATGTAAGGACGTAAAAGTTGGAATGATCATTACATATTCAAAATAGCTGTACGGATATTGATAGGTATGGAAGTAGAATATATTATCCTGGTTGAGCACCCTATCTACGTCCCAGGATGATGCGAAAGGTTTTGATGTTTATCATCCAATCACATCGTAACGGTGGAATGGATTTGAATGAAACTTGTTATAAAGGCACACATACGGTTTTATCTCCCCTCTCTTATCTTTTAGATACGGTATAAGCAGTTCTAATGTGACCTACATTAGAACCACTTATAATAATAATTCTTTATTTCAGACCACTAGTCCACTTTGTTAGTAACAATTTAACTTATAAACTATGTTAGAAGGCAATTGAAAATTAAAAATTTAAAGTAGGAAGATTCATTCAGGGGTCGATCGAGTATCCTACTACGAGGTTATTCAATCAACACCCGAACGAAGGCTTTCATCATCGGAGAGTCGAATTTCTCCGCAATAACCTGTAGGATGCTGTTAGAGCTACCGCGCAACCTGCTTAGTAATGAAGCAGTTCTTTTACGAATGATGGCGTGGAAGCCATCAACCTTTGCTTCCGCAAACATACTCGAAGCACTGCAGTAACGCGGTAGCCCCAACAACATCCTAAAGCCATTATTGTATTGGACTTGCAAGGCACTGATCGATCTCTGAGTATATGTGGTCTACAGGCTGCTCGTGTAAAATGTTTGGCAGTATGCTTTGAACAGGGCGATTTTGACCTGTGAACTGCAACGAGCAAATCTGCGTGCCAGCATATTATTTCTAACCACCAGTGCCCTGCGCTCCCTTTCAATATCCATTTGATCGTCAAGGCTCTCTGTAAGATAGTGCCCTAGATATTTAAAATGACACACTCAACTGAGCTCTACTCCATTCAGTCGAATTGGAGGTACACTGGATGGACATTTACAAAAAGCCTTGAAAACCAAAAACTCGCTTTTTTTACAATTATATTTAAGACCATGTTGTCTTGCGTAGTTTTCACAGACTGCCAACAGTCTCCTCAAGGCGCTTATTGTTGGACTCAGCAGCACCATGTCGTCCGCGTAGCTTACGTTGTTTACACAAACATTGTCAACCGAGCATCCGACCCGAGTGCTGCTGAGCTCAACCAAAAGCTCGTTTACGTACAAGTTGAATAGCTTCGGTGAACTCAAGCCACCTTGCCTCACCACGCACTCCAACCTGTACGAATTGGAGAGACTGTCCGCCCATCTGACGCAGTTTGTCTGATTACCGTACCAAAACTGGAAGAGGCGTTGCACCTGTGCATGCACGTTGGTATCCTTTAACTTCTGCTATAAAAGATCGTAAGAAGGCTTTCGAGAGGTCGAGGAAACATGCATAAATACAGGTGTACGTCTCCCTGTGTAGTACTGCACGGTGTGCCTGAGACTCAGTATAGCGCTTTCTGTGGATAGTCCACGTCGGAAGCCGAACTGTGCGTCATGAATATGGAGTTGGCCCTCCAGATCAGAGTCAAGCACACTGTCCAGCACCTTAGCCACTTATGCCGTGGTAAAAATAGGCAGTCAGCAAGTTAATAATGCGGCATTTTGAAGCACCCAGTTGAGTCTCGTGAGACTAGTCGAAAGTGTGATTGCTCAGTAGGGTCTAAGGATCGATTCCAGGGCTGTGCAAAGTGTTATTGGGATTTGCATTACGAATTTCTCAGCAGCGGAATTACGAAGTTATGGCATATCACCATAACTTCTTAATTCCCTTAACCCTCGTATTCAGAAACCATATATAGCAGTTGGAGGACCAACTGCTGTGTGCCTGATCTCTTCTTGGTCGTGTTAGATTGCTGTTCTATAGGACTATGTGAGTGAGTGCACCTGTGTTTGTGCACACACTTGTGCACTATCATATCTCCTGAATACTTGGCTTAAAATTATTTATTTTAGTAAACTTGTGCAACATAACATACATAGCATCCAAGTAATCGCACAGTAGGTATAATAATAAAAATATATATTTACTATACGAAAACAAAAAATAAATAACTAAATTAATGCACCCAGTTCAATGTAAATGAATAATATTAAGGAACGAGCGAAACCACAGTCACAGCTAGTCTATAACAAATTACTTTTCCACTTGACAGTGCATTCATAAAGTATGAGCCAGTGATGGATTAATCCATTTAGTGGCACTCAACTTGTCTCCACCGACGCTCTGTGTGACTAACTCGCTCCAGTGGCTGTTCAATGTACCAGCACGGGATATCTGATAAAGTTACGTAAATAGAATGTTCATGGCTAAAAGAATTTAAAATTAAATGATTTAAGTAATGGCCTTTTTTATTTATTTATTTTGTATTGCTTCATTGCAAATTCGACTATGTTGAACCTACTCTTGTAATATAGTTTTGTTCTTTGCTTATCTAATAATTATATCTAATTATTATTAACACTAACTATCTTTATTACATAACTAGCTGAACCGACAGACGTTGTCCTGTCCCTATCTACTTTACCTACCCTACCTACCAGACTACCTACCTACCTACCTCCGACCTAACCTACCCTACTCTACCCTACCCTACCTACTTACCTACCTACCTACCCTACCCTACCAACCTACCAACATAACAACCTACCAACCTACTAACCCACCTACCAACCTACCAACCTACCAACGGACCAACTGACCAACCTACCAACCTACCCTACCAAACTACCGACCTACCTACCTTACCAATAACCTACCTACCTACCCTGCCGACCTACCTACCTACCCTACCAACCTACCTACCTACCTAGCTACCTACCTATCATAGCCAACCTACCTACCACCATTTTCTCATATTTCAAGACCAAAATTAGCCAAATCGGTCCAGACGTTCTCGAGTTTTAGCGAGACTAACGAACAATGATTCATTTTTATTATAAAGATTGGGTGTACTCAAAATCCGCGCTGAGACGTGGAGTTGTGGACACCCGCCCGTCATACCACAAAGTACGTAAGGCTGCGTCGTCTATATTTTGTGGTCATACTTACTACTACTACATGACGATACGGTTGGCGCAGTGGCTCAGCGATCGACTGCTGCGCAGCGTGTTGCGGGTTCGATTCCCGCCCAGGGTAAACATTTGTGTGATGAGCACTTGTGTTTGCCTTGTGTCTGGGTGTTGTTTATCTATATTATGTATGTATTTACAAAAAAAAAATGTATTTGTGTATGTATATCAGCTGTCTGACACCCATAGTACAGGGTCTCCCTAGTTTGGGGTCAGATGGCCGTGTGTGAAAATGTCCCCACATATTATTATATTATTATTATTATTACATAATTGGGTACCTACACCACTCAACAATTGATATCCTTTTTATGAGGTGTCAAAACGCGATTCTCCACAATAGTAAATTTAGACGTCACTTATTTATAAATTTAATTGACTAGCTATTTGTTGATTTCAAAGCAACTAAAAATCGGTTTTTACAGTTATCTGAAAATAAATCTGGATTCCAAAAGGCTAGCAGCATTACCACGTTGAATGGCAATGCTAATTCTTTGACCCAAGAAAAGGCCAACCTTCTGATCATTGGTCGTTATAAAGTGTTTTTTTAGAGAAGTTTGTCTTAGAATTATTGACTTAAGCGGTCAGTAATTCCAAGACACCACCATTCTTTAATAAATAAACGATTTATTTTAGTCCCGAAAACCCGTATATTTTTAAATTACTGGATAAAAATCAGTTGGTTGAAATGAATAAACAGTCAATTGAGCTGGCAAGCAACTGTAGTCACAATCATCTATTGCCATATACAATCTATGCGAGAATCGCGAATTAACAGCTCAAAAAAGAAAGCAAATTCATTGCATGAAGTTTACTACCCAATTCTAAAGAATTAAAAAAACTGAACTACTAAAATAAAGCAGCAATAGTAAGAAATGAGATCTAATAATTAATGTAGAGACTCAGTCTGGTTTCAATGAATACTACCTTATTGTAATTGGTTATGGCTATGAGGTGAACACTATTCTAGAATAAGGGAACTATACGACTAACGAGTGGAAAATAATTGAGAACAATTCAATACAAGTAGTGATATAAGTATATCGACGAATCAGTGTATAATTTGTAGCAGATAAGAGGTGTCCGTATGGTGTCGGACGTAAAGAATAGCACCATCCCATATCTTCCCGTGGGTGTCGTAAGAGGCGACTAACGGACCTACCAGAGAATGGGCAGCAGCGTTCTCTGTGCCTTTGTAACAACCATACTGCAATCGCCAACCCGCCTGCCAAGCGTGGCGATTATGGCAAAACCCCCCCTTTGGGGGAGGCCTATGTCCAGCAGTGGACGTCTTTTGGATGAAATGATGATGAAATGAAGAGGTATTTGCTACAAATGATACACTATTTCTGATTACTGATTAACGCGGTCCTCACAGTACCAAGGGAAGATCAGTCTTGTCGTAGTTTACTGAGTTATTAGTTCCATTAATTCTGTTAACCGAATTGACAGTATCAATATCTACTTCTACTTTGGTAACATCGAAGTACAAAAGTTTATTCCCTCAAGGACCGGAAGGTAGGTCAAAAGGCACTTGCTCAAGATAGGAATATGCCACGCCAAGCGAATGTCCCTTATCGATTCCTTTATTAACCTTTTCGATTTATATTCTAAGCGACATGACGATAATCTAAATGACTATTAGATTTGAATTACATATTACATATTTGTGGAGTAAACAAAATATTTAATAGAATATAATTTATAATTGATGAAACTTAACTATGGATTTATTTACGTTGAGGTTCATTAACACCAAAAATCGAGGAAAATCCTTAATGTTTTACTTTTTATAGACTGAACCCTGAAATATGAAAAACAAGTCAGCAATTCCATACATTTTGATCGTGTTGAAGTGCGTTTTTGGGAAACTGGTCCCACAATAAAATAGTTCATATTCTTGAGTATTTTCACCCCCTCATAAATTATAAAAAAATAATAATAGTATGTGGGGACATTTTCACACACGGCCATCTGACCCCAAACTAGGGAGACCCTGTACTATGGGTGTCAGACAGCTGATATACATACACAAATACATTTTTTTTTTGTAAATACATACATATATAGATAAACAACACCCAGACACAAGGCAAATACAAGTGCTTATCACACAAATATTTACCCTGGGCGGGAATCGAACCCGCAACACGCTGCGCAGCAGTCGATCGCTCAGCCACTGCGCCAACCGTGTCGTCGAAATTGTCGAATTGAAAGTGAATTAAAAATCAGGCTGTATGCGGTTGAAAAGGGTTTAAATCAAGCATAACATCTTGTAAATCCGTCACATAATCTGAAAGATGGGTAATATAGAATAGGAGAGAAAGTATTCTTGAAAGTTTTCGATCCTAATACCTAATCACATGCAAGTCAATGAAAACACTTGAGTTACGAAAGTCATCCACTGCTACACGCCAAAGGCGTTGTTCAATACAAACTGTTACCCTGGACGTGAGGTTCAATATACCTCACAATCACTCTGTTCCTATTTTGGTATAATAACAGTTCTTGCTTGAACTACGTAAACCACCCTTACTGTTACGCAATAAAGGCGCAATCTGATTCAAACCTTTTACCACGGACGTGCGGTTGAATGTGCCTCACAACCCCTCTATTCCTAGTTTCTAAGCCTCCAGAGACTCCTAGCTTTTCCTCTATCTATAAATCTTTAATCACATCAATTAGTCCATGAACTTGTGGTCCATTGTTCACGGATAATATCTTTTATCTCATTATCAGTTCGAGCATCGCAGTGAATTTCTTGTGTGAATGAGATTATCGGCTAATACATAAAGGTCAATTGCCAGGTGTGTTTGTTGCATAACTGAGACTGTAAGTACCGTAAACGAGCTCCATGCAAAAGCAGTATAGTATGGTCACATTTTTTTGTCAATATTTAAATAAATTCGATGAAATTTTGAGGGTAGAATAAGGACACTAATATCTATGCCTGTGTTTCAGTCATTCAGTCGGTTTTCCGTTAAAGAAACGAATTTCAAAATTATAATGGTTTTTTAAATCTCGTATGATATTTGGAATTATCATTTGAAGTTATTAGACCGGAATTTGACTAACCTCAAGTATCTAGTACATAATTATTATAAAACAAAGTCCCCAGCCACGTCTGTCTGTCTGTTGAAAATCTCAAAAACTAATGAACGGAGTTTCATGCGGTTTTCAACAATAGACACTGATTCATGAGGAAGGTTTCGGTGTACGATTTGTTAATGTTTTATGTAAATTTACTGAAATAGGACGATAATAACCGTGGGAAACCGGGGTGGTTCGCTAGTAAGATAATAAAACTAGAACTTAACTAAGTAATCATGAGACATAAATGCGTCAAAAAAAATTGAGGCCTAATTCTCCTGCTACTGAAAATCGTCAACTCATCTACCACATGATATACATATGTGGTGGTTGTGGCAAAAAGAAAGATACCAATATCATAGATATCATATCAATACTCATCATAAAACCAAAATGTACATAACATTCAGGAAACCACTAATCGTTGCATTTGTTACCTAATTTTAAAGTATACTGAAGTTCAATTTAGCTTTTAGAATTTCAATAGAAATTTTTACAATAACGCAAACATCTACTTCTTACTTATTAAGAATTACATGTCTTAGCGGCAATATTCTATTCCTCTTCGGAAGTTTCAAAGGTGATAAGAAACCGGTCATGCATAATACATGGGTTCACAAAAGTGCCATGTTTGGGGCTGCGCGGCACTCTTCCTGCTGCGGACGTGCCTCACCGGTGTCTTATAAATGTGGGTCAAGCTCGATAAAGTATCGTGGCAGGCTCTTAAAATAGTCTAGTTACAATCTTGTGATTGGTGATAAAAAAATATTTTCAAATCAATGATTTCTTTAAAAATTTAAATCTGAATTCATAATGAAATAGGTACTACTAAAATTACTTCTTACTAATAATAACAATATTATTCTTGAGCTAAAGACTGCTGCCAGTCTTTTGGGCACTAGTTCTATTGACTGCGATGCGGACTAGTTTTTTGATGCCCCCTCTCATTCTTTTATAAATTGTACTTACGTAATTATTTAGTGCTTGGTAGTTTGGATTCCGCCGTATACCTAATAGCTGCTGTTCAGTGATTTTTCTGTTTGACAAGTAACTTTGTCACGTGGCGACCTCGTGTTAGGCACGGTCGGCCGAGGGAATTAATTGTTGGAGATAAATTATGGTCTGAGGTCACAAATAGCAATACACTTTTAATCGGAATTTAACATGTGTCAGAACATATTTAGACCACCACCTATAACATCCAGAAAACCGCTGCTTATGATTCTGTACCAGATTTAGGTTCCTGCTCAGATGTGCTTTCCGGCTCAGGTGTAGGTTATTAGATTCAGATTTAGGATTAGGTTCAGATGTGGGTTCAGGCTCAGGATTTGGTTCAGGCTCAGGTTCCGGTTCTGGCTCAGGAGTCGGATTTTCTTCAGTCGTTGTTTCTGACTCTTGCAATTTGTTGGTTGTGTGGCCAAAAATATGCCTCGCATAGCTATACAACAAACATATAATAATAGTCATATAAAAATAATAATATATCACGAGCAGACGAGTGCGCCGCAGCGGTTCGATACACATACCCATACGTGACGATTTCTAGTCATTCGCTCTACCCGCGAACCGCGTTAGGGAACTTCGTTCCAAAAAGCAAACTAATACGGAAATTAAACCAACACAAAAACAGCTTAGACACCAATTTCTACAATATAACGAAAATGATTACTATGCACTCAAAAATTCTACCAAAGACGACTCAATAATAATGCCGTATATGCAAGGCTAAAAGCTCTTAGAAATCAATGTCACTTCTCTAAATCTGTGTACATATTCCATGTATATCCACAATTACCTGTGACAATGTACATATACATATATTTATGTACAAAGCGACACGTCTGCTAGCACCGTAGCATGTTTGTCTTACCCGGTACAATATCTGGAGCTCGGCAACTGGTGACAAAGCGGGTTTGACACTGACGCTGCTACATATATCTGTGCACTACGTTCGGTTGCATAAATTTTCGGGTTTACGATCGGCTTGTGGCACAATATTGGATATTCTTAGCCTAGCCTTGTCCCTGTTGACATTCGCATAAATAGTTGACTGCAGGGAACAAAACTGTCTGTAGATTCCCTTTAATATGATTGGAGAAGACCGATAACCATGTACTCGACCACAGTATAAGTATTAGTACTACCGTACAGTAGCTTACCCGCGACACTGCATAGAAACGCAACGATATAATTGCTTACACTACTACTAAAATAACAGACTGTACAGATACGTACGTGTGTGTGCGTGTCTACGCGCCTCTCGAACAAAAACGCAGGGCCCAGAGCAGTCGTTAGACGCGGGGAGAGGAACGATTTCAGAGGGAGGCGGAGCGTGTCGCTACTGTACGGTAGTACTAATATTTATACTGTGTACAAATACGTGCGTGTGTATGCGTGTGGCAAACACACGCACGTATTTTTACAGTCTGTTATTTTGGTAGTAGTGTAGGCAATTATATCGTTTCGTTTAAATAGAGTGTCGTGGGTGTGACTCGACTATCAGACGTTTTAGAAGTCCTTAACGAAAATATCTTTATCTACCCAGATGATGATGATAATGCTCGTGGTTAAGTAAAAGTCGTATAGATCGATCGGTCAAAAGTTAAGCTACGCTTGCCGCGGTCGGTCTGTCGATGGGTGTCCATTCATTTCATACCAAGTTCCCTACGTGCCTCGGAAAGCACGTGAAGCCGTTGGTCCCGGCTGTCATTCGTAGATCTTTGGCAGTCGTTAAGGGTAGTCAGAAGTCAGAAAGTCTGACAACCAGTCTTACCAAGGGATATCGTGCTACCCAGTAACTGGCTTGTGGAGGTCCGATAGGCAGTCGCTCCATGTAAAACACTGGTATTCAGCTGCATCCTGTTAGACTGGAATCCGATCCCACATAGTTGGGAAAAGACTGGGCAGATGATGATGATGCCATCCAACCGATTTCAACCAGCCTCTCTTCGTACATTCTCGAAACCAGATTTTCTTATACAACTCATATTATTATAAATACCCGTACACAAACTCCCCGCGACGAATTAAAATGTTATCTCTACAAATGGGTACTTGACACAACTAATTAATTGACATACTTTTTATAAACGGTCAAAAGCTATTCTCCCATAGATTTTGTAGGCAATAGTAAAATGTGACGTCACTCTTTTACCAACTCAGTTAACTTAGATTTCAAACCAACTAAAAATTTAATTTTACAGTTAATTAAAAAAAATCGGATTTTTAGAGTTAATATAAAGTGTGTTTTACACCGTTCAATCCTGAAATCCTTTACAACTTTACAACTTCACTGCGATCCCCAAGACGCCTGCCAAGCGTGGGGATTATTGCAAAGTCCCTTTAGGGGAGGTCCTTACTCAATAGTGGCCGTTTTCCGGCTGATGATGATGATGAAAGGGTATTTTAGGAGAAGTTGCGTCTTCTAAAAATCTAGGCAAAAGTATGAATTTATGCCTAGAGTAAAATATTCCAGCCCAGATTATTCCAAAACTTTAACAACTGACAAACTTTATTAATAATCTTTGTTCCACTGATCTACGAAAACATAATATATTTTCTGAATGAATATTCATGAACAATTGAACAAAGAGATGGCCGGGTGGTTCAGTACGCATAGTAAATTATGTGTCATAGTAATAATAACGGAAAAATATTGTGTGTAACCAATTTATTCCTCGTCGTCTAATGAAGACTCATTGACAAGACCTGAGCGGAAAAGACACTGTGTTTCATGCTTAAAGAAGGAAATAAGACCTACTCAAATATGTATGTCCTAGGTACAAAAAATTTAAGTGCATAAACATACCATTTCATACTGAATTACCCAGTTCATACGTTATTTCAAAGCCACCCCGGAGCTTGCTCACAGCTAATTACAACTAGTAGCATGAATGCTGAAGTTTCGAACAGGTTTTCTTCAAAACTTTTCTGGTGGAAGTGAGTGAAAACAGATTAAAGTTTTGAGATGGTTTTTGGTCGGCGTTTGATTTTCTTTGTCAAACTCCAAAACGTGACTTGAAAATAAACCAACTTTTTACGTGTTAAAAGCCAGAACTTGATTCTTCGGAAAAAGCGGACCATTTTTTACTGTTCCTCGAAACCAGATCGAAATTCACTCAACTGTTTTGCATTGAATGCACATACGAATGGATGGACTTTTATTTTTATCTTTTTATGCAAACGGCATCTATCACCACGTTGAATTTATAGTAGATATCTAACAGCCAGTCTTTCCTCCGTTCATTTTTACAATTCGTATAAAAATAAATGTTATTGCCTGTAATATTATTGTGTCTTCTTCCATTTCAGGCGAGTACCTAATGCCTGGAGCATCAACAGAGAAATAGGGTTAAATTATAAAATTTTCAGTTACAAATATAAAGCTTACTTTAAAAGATATTTTTTTCTAGTTCACATGCTGTAATTTCCCACTTTGTAAACCAATACGTGGAGTACCTAAAGCCGATGTCGATTCCAATAGTTTCTGAAAAAGACAGCTAGCAGCCTAACTAAATCAGAAGCGTGGTTGGTTAATAAAATGAATAAGCTAAATAGCCCCGTAAAGTAGCAAACTTAGGATCCCTCCTCTACAATTGTCTAACAGCAGCTACAGAAATAAGACGCAAAATTTATTGGCTGACGCATCCTAGCTAGCGACAACGAAATATTTCACGTAAGGCGCTGCGCAAACGTAGACACTTTAGTATCATGTATTTGACACATTATTATCATCATCATCAGCCGGATGATGTCCACTGTTGAACAAAGGTCTCCCCCATAGAACGCTACAACGAGTGGCACCCTGACGCTTGCATCCACCGGTAACCCGCGACCTTGACGATGTCGTCGGTCCATCTGGTTCCCGCCAGATGAACCTAATGGCCTACCAACGCTGAGCCTTCCGGTTCGTGATCGTGAATCGAGAACCTTTCTTCTTCTTCGGTTCTTCGAGCGATGTGGCCTGCCAAGTTTGACACAAGCAACTGGCAACCAGCAGTGAATATTTGATTTTCATATAATTACAGAATCAACTCAATGAAACGCAGACGTAGCAACTGTGGTTGCATGTGGCTTCCACTTGATTCGCAATGATCGCTGAACATCAATGTGATGCCACCATCGGCCACAGAAACCTCGTGGTGCGTTGGTAACAAAAAGGTGTCTGTATGTTTGCACAGTGCTTTAACGAACCTAGCAAGAACTTCGCACTAAATTTATTCTACACAGTCAGCTATTACGTTACCAATTCTACTGTCCGTAGGCTTTGCATGGCGTAGCCAGAAATAAACAAAGGACTATAAAAACTATAGAAGTGAATGGACTCACGCCAAATGTAGCGCAGTTAAAGCCATTAGTTTCGTTCGACCAAATAATTCGCTTTTATTAACTCCGTAGCTAGAATTATGTGGAGTGGATACAGTAATGAGGCATTTTGTATTGGTCCCATACATTACCCTGGCGGGCGTTATTATTAACCATTGGTATGAGTAACGGTTGGTTATTATATTGATTTTATATGGCCTAGATTTTATGGAAATAAAAGCACTCTTTTTAAGTGTAGTATTTGGTCAACATTGTTGTAGTTGGTTTGGATATAACTAGTGATTATCTGGTTTGAATATAATGTTGGTTTGATTTAAAACCCTTTAGAATTTGCTAGTTTTGGATAGTTGTTCCTCCGTTATTCCACATGAGTCTATTGGGTTATTTATAGTATATACTGAATTTATACTGCAGTGGTGAGCAATGGCTGTAATTTGCGTGTAGATTTATTGACACAACAAAATTATTTTTTGAACAATAAAGAAATAAACATAACAATGAAAGCTCTCTGAAATTCTATTAATAACCTAATTTAAAATAACTATAAAAAGACACAGATTTAAAAAAAATTGCAATAATATTTTTTCATACAATATAAAAAGGTGATGCCCTATGAGCTCTCGCCAGCTCATCACTGTCAATGGATCAAGTGCCCAAAAGGCTGGCAACATTTCCACGATACAACGTGACAACGTTGTCAGCGTAAGCCTACAGCCTCTCTTAGAACCAGTGGCAGGACCTTCATACAAGCCGAAAAGTCGGGCTTGCACTATAATCAACATAACATGAGCTAATCAATAACTGAGCAACTTACTGTTTTTTTATTAATCGTAAAATGTCTATTGGGCTTGCCCTAAACTGGGCACGCCACTGCTTAGAACTTCCATCTCACATTGTTTGTTGTGAACTTAGTCCTAGAGCTAATCATTCAATAATTTGGACCATAAACAAAGAATCACAAATTTCTTATTAAAATTTGAAATGACTTACCTCTATCGTTCCTAAACACCGCTTGGCAATAGTTCCTGTGGCCAATCCGAGTTGTGTCGCGAACACGACCAGGACAATACGCGTTAATATTGGATGAGGCGTCAGCTCAACCGTCTGACCTACTTGTTTAGCATATTATTATTTCACTGGCTTCTACTGTCACTTTGTGTTAGCTTTAGCTAATGACTGAGGTATAAACACCGACTGGATGACGTTGAAATAGGTTTGAAATATTCATTAGGTATACTAACTTTTGTATGTGGCCAGTCTTTTGTGTGGATTTTGGATATGACTTTTGTTATTTCCATAACGGAAACCAAATGTTGAAGGTTTCTATGCGACTCTCTGCTACGACAATAGCAATTCAATCTTCAATTTCAATCATCAATTCTTTTCTCCTATGGCGGGAAATGACCATAACATGCTGCCGAGGACCCTTTTAGATGACATTTTATGAAGAATGTGAGTATCTATATATCATATTTATTTATTTTTTATTTATTCAATAACAATAATTTGTGTCTAAATGGAATTTTGTCAGACCAATAAAAATTTTTTTTATTGATCTGAGGAAATTTTATACAATATAATAATAATAAAAATAATATTTCAATTATAACAATAGCCATAACATATTGGCATCAATAAATTAATTAAATTACAATACTTAATAGGTTTTTTTAACAATGTTCATTAATTAAAATTGCACTAAGCATTATTATTACATGCAATAATTATATTATTATAAAATATGAAATTAAAAGTAACAAATATATCAATAATTAAAACAATAGTCAATAATAATTTGGTCAATATTTAAAATTAAAAAAAAATTAAATCAATATTCAATAAGTAAAAATAATAACATTTTGTCATAAATAAATGTACAATTCTTCTGCAGTACATAATATTATGGAATAGTATTTTAAATAGTTTGTTCAATATTTTAAATTAATAGGTAATAAGAAATAAAGGCATTTAAAGTTACACTGTTGTTGACACTTATTCAACAGGAATGTTTTCAGGTTAATTTTAAAAGAACTACTGTAGATAGTACTTTTTATGTCTAACGGCAACTTGTTAAATAATTTTACAGCTTGGTACCGTGGACTGTGTTTTACAATTCTCAAAGCATGTGTTATATTTAGTTTTAAGTCTTGTCAACGAGTATCTTCCCTTATCTGTCGTTCTTCGGGTGTCTCATAGTCATGCATGTATTTAGACATATTATTTAAAAGTACAAGCACATATAAACTTGGTACTGTAAGTATACCTAAATCTAATCTATCTAATCACCTCGCAGTCGCTAAAGTTCTATTACTGTAAGAGGGAAGCCAATGCAAAAAATTGACAAAATCATCCACTGCCTTCTTCAAATCGTAGGTCCATCGTGCCGCAGGGCGCCCCACACTACGCTTGCCCAGACGCGGTCTCCACTCTAAAACTTATCTGCTCCATCTACCGTCTGTCCGTTGGTAGACGTGGCAGGCTTACTTCCACTTTAGCGTGCTGATTCTACGCACAATGTCGGTGATTTTAGTTCTCTGACGAATTATTTCATTGCGAATTGTATCCATTAGAAAAACGCCGAGCCTCGTTCTCTCAATAGCACGCTGAGAACCTACATACAGCCAGCAGCCAGCCGCTTCATACGTACCTGGGTCTAACTTCCCTGGGTAAAATTTCAATGGTTCGAACTTCAAATTTACATACCGATTTGAACATACCAGCTTTCTATTAGTTATAAAAAAAAAACATTTATTTTCAGGTAAATTACACCCATTGCCAACAATAATGTAATAATAAACACATACAATTAAATAAAATCAGATGAAAACAGATTAAATAGGTAAAAATAAAATTGAATCAAATTAAATTAAATTTTATTAAATTAAATTAAATTAAATTAAATGAAATTAAATTAAATTAAATTAAATTAAATTAAATTAAATTAAATTAAATTAAAATAAATCAAATTACATTCAATTGAATAAATCAAATTAAGGGGAATCGAAACAAAATTAAAATAATATCAATATAACATCAGTATAGCTATGCTGGTACGTTACGTGTGTTGAATTCTCCTGTTAATTAGAAATTCGATGTTCCTAGCACGCGGTGCAATAAAGTTAATGGAAGGTCTGTTTATTCTCTCTCGGCCCCTAGTTACGAACATGGCAATCGAATATTCTAGATACGGATCTAATATAGAGCCAAATGTAGGCCATTCAGAGATATTGCTGGTAATAATTGTTTAGCAATAATTGGTGCGATGTGTTTATGATTATCGAGTTAACCAATGGCTTAGCCTCTTCTTTTCAGTCCTCCTTATCATTTTGATCACTAACCCCTGTTGTTTTAATGTTTTTACCTTTTCATTTCACCGTACCATCTAAGTAACTATAATGAAACTAGGAGAAGACGAGCGCATGGATTTGTCATTTTGAATTCCGTATTTAAAACAATGGCAGCCAGAAATCCACAAGATATTCTCTTAAAGGAAAGCTACTGGTCCAAGAGGACTATTAGTTTTTAATACAAACGTCGTTGAACGTGATTAAAATGTTGAATATATCTAGTTATAGAAACAGGTAAATCGTCAAGAGTATGTGTCAGTTCTTAAGAATATTCTGTTAAATACTTACATATAAACCATAGTCGTATCTGGCCACCGAAAAAGTGCCTAATATTGAAACTAGCAAGTAGGTACGTATAATAAACCTTACCGACGGTACACCTCTATCTATTATTTCAATTTTAAAATGACGTTTATTGTTGGCCCTGGAATCTCAGTTCTATTCGCGTAGTATACCAAACAATAGCGTCGAATTCTCTCATTGTTTTACGCCAGTAACATTTCATTATCACAGAAATTAAATAATAAAACTCATTTAATTAAATTGCTGTCAAAATTAAACTTAATTAGAAACTTGATATATTAAGATTGAAGTAGGCTATAACTCCTGTAAACCTAATTAGACAAATGAAATATTCAGGGATTTTATATTTCACGAGCTCTTGAGAATGACTTTGCTCGCGTAGTAATCGGTGCAAATTAAATGTGTATTTTTTGACAACAAACATTGTTTAATCATCTTTCTTTCTTTGTTCATCTGACAACCAGTCTTACTAAGGGATATCGAGTTACCCAGCAACTGGGTCGTGGAGGTTAGATAGGCAGTCGCTCCATGTAAAACACTAGTATTCAGCTGCATTTGGTTAGACTGGATACTGGCCTCAACATTCTTGAGAAAAGGCTACGCAGATGATGTATTTTAGATTAGGTAGTACTTTGAAAATTATAAAGGTACGTACATCTACATTAAAAATAGGTGTAAATTGTTTGTTTTGTTTGTAATGCTGGCACTTAACTTGGTGTATTTATGCAAATATTGGCCTTATTTGGATAAAACAATATCGACTTCAATTCAATAAACATAGGGCATATTTTGTATTAACCAATTAACGCAATTATTTGTACAAATACGCCAAGTGAAGTGCCACCTTATAAGGTAATCTCACAACACCAACAAGCTACACCATAGGCGACTGCCATAGGCTATGACGTGTCTATGGTATTTTATTTATTTGCACACCCATAGTTTATACAATATTCGAGACAAGTTATATAATTATTATTTTATATTGGCTACCTGGAATATTGACAGTCATTATACAAAGAAAAGATTAGCTTCATTTATGGCTCTTTATGTTCAGTACAGGAACATAAAAAATAATAGGCGACTCAAACGATAGAACAAACAGTATATAGATATTAACGGTATAAAATTGACAACATTGGTTGTGCAAACGAAGGCGATCTTTCGGCGAGTGCGTGTGCGCGGCGTTGTATAGAAAAGTAGGGCCTTTGACCATATTGATCCCCTTCTCTCCTCTCATTCCCCGCGGACATCGTCACGCAGCTGTAGAAGCGCTGACACTCAATATTCCATTGTCAGATTCATACACAAGGTTTATGAAGGAGGCCCTCGCTTTTCTTAAAACTGTATAAAAAATCGTCTACTCTGTTCGCACTACACCTCCATGGAAGTCTTATACTTGCTAAGTATACTTGACTTTCCCTTGGATGAAGTCGCAAGCTGAAGATAGTTTGTTATCTATCTATCTATATACTGATTATTAATATGTCGGATCGTCAGGATTTAGTCCGTTAGATTTAGTCATTATGTGGGCAGAATATGAGTTTCGTGCAATGAAAACACACTGGGTATAGGGTACAATACACGGCGTTTATTAAAACCACAATTTAGCACAAACTCAATTTAAAATAAACATTTTCAAAGGTTTCGGCACTGGTCTACACTTTAACACAACGAATCGAAAGTACAGTTTCGGGACATATTAGCTCCGATGCGATCAGACACTGGATTCTGAAGGTCTTCCTCGCTGTGGGCTGAAAATATCACGACTCTGTAGAAGCGCGCCAAAAGTATCGGTAGATCACGTGTTCTCGATAATGGCGCGCTTGCGATCCGTTTCACGTTCATACAATTGGCCGGATACGACAAATATAATAAACCTGAAGAGCTTGTTTGTTTGTTTGTACGCGCTAACCTCCGGAAGCTACGTTATCACTGAGAGCTTAGGCTATATTTTATTATCTAAAAAATTTAGAGCAGTAAGAAAAATTCCGCAAATGAAGTCGCGGGGTAAGTGCTAGTTATATGAATAGGTATCTAAGATTCTACTCACATTAGTAATGAACACCTCTTAAATTAAGCTACACATTCTCATTATACAGACAAACATTCTCGAACAAAATAAAACCTTATTACTGTTTTATTTCCAGTCTCAGCCTTTTTTGTGAAGTAAAACACAAAATAGGTATGTTGTACAGAAATTTCGCCCTTTACAATAATTTTATAACAATATCTGTAAATAAACATGGAAGAATTCAGTTAATTAAGGTACTAACCCAAAAATATCCAATGTAAAACCTAAATAATTGGTTTTCCAAAAAATAACAACGAAAGAATGTCTAATTGGGCATGCTTAATAAGGTGCTTGTTCTTTGTAACTGTTCAAAAGAAAACAGGAATAAATTACAATATTTATTAAAAAAAACTGGCCAAGTGCGAGTCGGACTCGCGCAAGAAGGGGTCCGTACCCTTATCTATACAACATTAGACACTATATAATAATATTATAACTTTATTTTTTTATATCGAGCAAAAAAACGGCAAAACGTCTCGTTTATTGTATGGGAGCCCCCCTTAAATATTTATTTTGTTCTGTTTTTAGTACTTATTTGTTGTTATAGTGACAATAAAAGACAAAAGAAATACATCATCTTTGAAAATTTCAACTATCTACCTATTACGGTTAATGAGATACAGCCTGGAGACAGACAGCCTGACTTAATAATAGGGTTTCGTTTTTACCCTTTGGTACGGAACCCTAAAAAAGCCCTATTTTGAACAATGAGATACCAAGTTCAGTAATGAATGTCTAAAGTTTTTGTATCAAACATTCAAGTGTAGGTACTATCTAAGGAAATTATACGTGAAGTAATATAAGATGTGAAGTAAGACTGTTGTTTCACTTCATCCTGTGGAAAATAGGGTAGTGTCACACCCGCGACACTCCATAGAAACGAAACGATATAATTGCCTACACTACTACTAAAATAACAGACTATAAATACGCACGTATTTATACAGTCTGTGTCTACGCGCCGCACATAGGAGTATTGTGATGTAAAATCTGGTCAAAATTATTTCATGCCTTTTTTAATAATAAAACATGGTAATGCGGCATAATATAATCTTTAATGATAATAAAAATACATTACAAAAGTACGATCCAAAATACTTTTTTATCATTGGGTATTGGGTTAATTCAACTAATTAAGTTACCAAAAACTCTAACACTCTTACCACAAAAAATAAATAAAGCAACGTTTAAACACCTGTTTAGTTAAACAGTGTCTAAGAGATAAACACTGCTTAAAAAAGTGTTTAAAATTTCTGACCACAAATACATGTTTAACATTTATTTAGCAAAACAGTGCCTAAATTGACGTACCCTTGTTTTAATTTGGCAACCCTAAGACAAGTTTCGTTTTAAGCTGATTTCATTTGTTGAGACTATCTCTTTCCTATCGATTTTTTTTTGTTTCAATGGTTTTTACAGAATAACTTAGTTGTAAAATGTAAAATAAGTACTATTAAATCAAATTAATAAGTCCGCCATTGATAACCATACAGAAATAAATGTTCAAAGTTTTTTGTAACATTAACAACGGAACGGAACGTACTTTTCAATGACAGTTCTTGCTTGTGACAGTGGTTGAGAATTATTTGAGTGAAAAACCGTTCTAAAACGTTTTAACCGAGACGCCAACAAGTTTATATATTATGAATCCCACTGACCAAAAAATGGATAAGAAACATCGTGAACCTGATGGCGGGCCCAGTTCCGTAAGGCACAGGCAACTTGAATTTGAGGATCTAAGCACCTACCACGAGAATCATGTGGAATATCATCTTTTATTAGGTTAACAATTTTTTTTCCGAAAGCTTTACTGAATCTGTACCGTTTTCTGAAGTTATATTCGTTGTAATGTTTGAAAGGATTCACTCGCACTCGGTCACGATAGTTATCCATAAATTGAATGTCGTCCAAATCATTAAAATCAGCATAATCGAAGATATCCATTGCAATTTACGTACTGACTTACTGAGAGAAAGCAATAAGGCGAAGGTTAAACGCGTGCTAAACAAGGGATTGTCGTTGTTTAAATTTTAACACATGTCTAACCCTAAACATTAGCTAAACATGGTTTTGTGGTATCACTTTTGCTAAACAATTGCTAAACACGTGTCTAAAGCGTATCTAACTTTTTTGTGGTAAGACTGTAAGTTTTCTTCAATTTTTTGTCCTTAATAGTCACCCATGATGTCTCTAGTAAAATTAATGGTCTCTTCTGGTAAAATTAACAGTTTACAGAACTACATTATCTGAAATATAGAAAAATAAAACAACATAAAGTTAAATATAACCACATTTTACGTAAACATCTTTAAATAACCTAAAATAAAAATGGCGTGCGTTGTCGCGGCAAATTTTTATTGTAATTACTAATGCATGTCCTAGACATCATATCAATCGTAAAATAAAGTCTTGACAAGCCTTGACAAATAAACAAAAAGACGATTCAATAAATATTTTATGCAATTCTTTTCAATTTTTCAATTCATCTTTCGGATTTTTTTAAACACTTAAATAAAATATTAAATAACTAATTATTATGTTAAAATAATGAACATACCTTGTACTTCCACATTCAGAATGTTTTTTATCCACAATTTATCACACCAAAGTACAGTTCAGACTCCAAATCAGTGCAAAACCAACGCCGTGAACAAAGAATTGCGGTTGAAACAACGACTGGGTTCCGACTGCTCGTACGGGGAGCGGTAACTACTTGATTTACAAATGTGTTTCTTATTCGATGGACCGGTTATTAAGCTGCAAAAATGTATGGCTATTATGGCTGTTTTTATTTAACTTCAATATTTCGACTTTTGACCGGATTTTACATGAAAATACTCCTATGTGCGCCGCTCAAACAAAAACGTAGTTCCCAGAGCAGTCGTTCGACACGGGGAGAGGTGAGGAACGGTTTCAGAGGGAGGCGAAGCATGTCGCTACTGTACGGTAGTTCTATGTTCTATGTTAGGGGGGTTTGGTTTCCGCACTTAGTCCTTAAAAATGGACCATTGTACGTGAGCCATGGCGGCCGATTACTCCAACCTACTGTACGGTAGTACTAATATTAATTTATACTATGGTTAATGGTAACAAAACAGACTTTTTTTTAAATAAGTACATGATTACAATGTACTTATTTAAAAAAAAGTCTGTTTTGTAGACCGAAACTATTCCTTACCTCTTCCCGCGTCGAACAACTGGTAGTGGGAACTGCTTTTAGTTCTTGCTGTGCGCACGCGGCCACACGCACGTATTTGTACAGTCTGTTATTTTGGTAGTAGTGTCGGCAATTATATCGTTTCGTTTCTATGGAGTGTCGTGGGTGTGTCTGGAGAGAGAGGTTTGGAAAGGAGATTGGGAGGTATTTGCCCTGCAGTGGGACAATACAGGCTGAAAATGAAAGAAAAAAAGAAAATAGTCTTTTACATTTCCAATACATGGGTTGAATATTCCAGTTCATTTCTTGTCTTCAAATAAAATCTTGCATCGGTAGATGTACAGTCATCTAAAGAGAATAGTAACCAGGTCATCGGATATAGTTGGAGTTTTCTCAGAACTGATGGTTTTTCTAGAAGAAAATGAAATAAGAGAATAAACAGTTAATTTTTACGACTACCTAAGGAATACCTATACAAATCATAAAAATCAAAATAATACAATTATTTACAATTCCAACAAAAAGGCAGGGAGCTCAAAGGGCATCAAAAACTCACCCACATTGCTGTTAACGGGACACGTGCCCAACAGGCTGACAGCATTGCCACGTTGTATGGCAATGCTGATTCTTTGACCCAAGAATAGACCAGGCTTCGGGTCACGTGAAGAGTCGGCCAGCCGCTTGGCGATGTCACGAAAAACCATATGGGCACTCGGACCCCATGGCCCTAGAGTGTCCACCCCAAACGGCTCAAATACATAGGTTCCAAGAATGTTATTATATTTGCGCCGTTTGAGGTTTTCGGCACCTGCAGCAGTTAAGGCGCTAACAAGCGACTTGCAGATTTTAAACTGACAATCACGTCAAAATGTGTAGTGTAAATGATTTTAACAAAAAATATATGTTATACTAGAACATTCTTTTAATCATTTATCAGTATGTGAACATGTTTGATTAAGTTCATATTAAATAGTTTAATTAAATCGTGAAGTTGTGTCTGACGCGGACAAAACATTGATAATCACACAAAATCTACCAAGAATATTTAAACGAAACTTTTACTATCTTACAGACAATTTTATTATCTATCTTTTAGTATACGCCTTTTATTAAGTTAAAGAATACTATCTTTTATATAATTTATCGACTAAACTTTGAGAGTTTTGGATGCAGCGCATACGATTCTCTGGTCGCCTTGATTGATTATATCGAACGACGACCCTAGTTATTTATCTCTTTTAGTGACTGTACCTAGTTTCATTGTATCAATTTAAATAAAAGTATGTCGTTAAAGATTGTAACTTTCTTGTAGTACATTCAAAGACAGTCAATACAAATAAAACTAATCTTCTAGACGATGCCTTTAAAGAACTACAATATCCTTTTAGTAGCGATAACCTAAGTGTCGGCCGCCTGAACATTAAGTAACGAACTTTGACAAAGTTAGCTCAACTTGCCCGAGGGATACAATCAGCCAAAATAGTGAATGCTGATTGGTCGATATTATTACACTACATTTCGTTACTATTTGAACCTTATAGAAGAACAGAATAAAGTACATTTTGGGTTTGATGTATCGACGCCAAAGTAAACAGCTGTTACTTGCCATGGTTTTATGGCAGCAGGGTGTTTCTGTACGAGAAAAGAAAATTAAAGAGTTTTTATTTACTTATTATTCTCGTACAATCATGAAAGTTGAAAACATCTGCCGTATAATTTTATTACGTTCTTGGGAAAATGGTTCACTAAAAAGTGGGTAGGTAACCGTCTTTTTTTTTACCTATAAAAAGCCAAGGTCGCCGCTTCTTGCCCCTTATTAAAATAGAGTATAAAATTCAAAGTACTTGCCAAGCAGCCGCAACCAGAACTACTCTTTTTCACAGAATTAAAAACGTACAGTCGAACAAACTATTTGGTTTACAGGCAAAAATATTCATCTTTCTACTACACTAACAATATTTTATTTTACTTTCTTGAGCACTTGGGTATATATGGGGGATACCTACGTGCAAATAATAAAAAAAAAATATTGTGAGTGTAGTAGAAAGATGAGTATTTTTGCCTGTAAACCAAATACCGTACCACCGTACTATCTACTTAACAAAAGCATCTCATGCGTCTTCCGCTAAGCACACATACAACTCTCAACCACACTGGAATAACTAAAACTTTCTAAAGAAACATTCAAACAGTCTGCTGCGCCAGAACATAATTCTGTCAGAGCAGCCACACGTCAACGTATGCGACTAACATTCCTCTCGTACCAAAAACATATCCAATTACATAATCCAAGCTGCAGCACAAATGTAGTGTTGCAACTTACAAGTACCGTCTCTTCAGAATAAAGAAGTGGGTCACTTTGATTGTATTTGTATTATTTAAAGATAAATAAAATAAATAAATAAAAGATCATAAACCAACTTCTTAACTCTTTCATTTCGGTTTTCCAATGGATGAAAACTTATATAACCTATGGCTCGACTTCAAAGCAAAGTAAATCTGCCCTTTCATTTTGTGTAAAGAAAATACACACTTTACTTTTATTGACGAAATCTTGTAAAGGAATATAAAAGACGAATAACATTATTTTATCAAGTAAACGACATTTTCTCTGATTATCCATTACGTTACGTCCTACATTATCCATTACGTTTACTTTGGCCACCATGATCAAAGGAACCGGCAGAAGATTTTATCCTTTTTTACCATTAACAGACTTTCCATTTTGTGTAAAGAAAATACATCCAGGACTGTCGCCAGAACCGAGTCTCCAGTGAGCCGTAGGTACTTTTAAAATGCCTAACGCCCTCCTAACTGCCAATCCTGAAAGTGATATAGTTGCTGCTGAATGAACCAAAAATATGCGTGTATCATGTATGTCTGACATTCTGTGGGAGGCAGTATGCGAGTGTCCATTGTTCTGTATTAATTCTTAATTTAGTTCTATTAATTCATACGATTTTATGTTATGTACCAATATAATGTATGTCTATTTCTATGTTAATTAATGTGATTGGTATTGTAAAGTTTTAATTAACTATAAAGAAATAGGTAAACAGAGCAGACTAATCCAATTACTAAACTTGCGGACCAAACGCAGTGTGAGTCAACGTCTCACAGGAACTAGGTCACTATAGTAGTATTTTTTACACTGCCTACGTAAATCTCAACCTTCTACGCGTCCCATAAAGATATATCTCACAGAGAAGTTAGTCAATGGAGTGCTCATTTGCAATGATCATTGAGAGACAGTACGCGCTAGTGGTTTCAATATCAATGATGGCTGGTAGACGTGAACATGACAAAAGCAAATTTAAAATCCAAGGAATGGGTTAAAATTCTGTGTGGGTGGTGTAGTTGTAAGTGGATTATCACGAGAAACCAGATCTTGGTCTTGGATGCATCCATCCAAAATACCGTTTTTAAAGAAGGTGGCTTGCAGCGGCTGGATGCGGGCTGCCCATGACCGGGTGGGTTGGCAATCACTGGTGGAGGCGAACGTTCAGCGGTGGACGGCAATAGGCTGATATGATGATGATAATAGATAAAATATTTTTATCTCAGCTTACTTGCACGTTGATAATTACATAATATGTTCGTGGTTTTGTGACTTGACGGGTTATCACTGCTCTCGTCACCGCAGCACACGCTAATTGACCGCCACTAATGATAGTTAAATACTGTTAAGTTGGGTTTTGGGGAATTTACTACACATTGTATTGTCTCTCCAGTCATATACTACTCCTTGGTATACATACACGTCGGTCCCTTAATCCCACGTGAGCCGACCGACACTGACACGACGTCAGGTACCTATCAATAATTCAGTACACAATCTGGCCTCCCACGAATATTATTTTAATAAAACAACTTGTTATAAAAGAGCCACGTGTACTTTGTTATTCTTGTGAATATCAACTGGGATGCTACTGCTACATTTGTTATAATTAACATTGCAGGAGTATATTTTTTTTGAAAAATGAATGCTGCTCTTTGTTTCGTCAAAAATCTCTCTCGTTGGATTTCTTTAAATTATTCTGCACACATTCCAGCTTATTCCCCAAGAGTAAAAGTGTTCTCTTACATTTCACTGCTGAGTACCTATGTTAAATCTTTTATCTACTTTTGTCGAGTCAGCACGAACTATACGCGAAAATATAAACCAGTCAATAAATCTAAGTTGAGCTGATTATCCAATTACCGCCAAACATTTTTCTGTTAATTAATTAATTACTGAGAAAACTACTTAACCCTGTATGTACGGTATGGAACACCCTTTGTGCACTTACGTCATATCGTCGCCAGCTCAGTTCTCACATTAGGATATTGAGATGTGTTAGTATAAAGTTTGGAAATAGAGCTGGAATAATGTCGTGGTAGACTGACTTTAGGAAGCCAGTCATCATAAAACTGATGACTTTAAAATAAAAAAACATTTGCTTTACCTTCAGGAAGACGACGATGACGGGCGCCCACCCATCAGTATGGAGGTGAAGAAGCATGAAAAGCCAGGCAGCCTCTCCCCCGTGAAGCTAGCAGTGAAGAGAGACAGTGGAGACGAAGGCAAGACCTCTCGATCCAGCAGTAGATGTGACAAGGAACTGAGGCTACCACCTGAGAAGTCGCCTAGTGAAGATGCTGCATTGAGAAGGGAAAGGAGACTCTCCAGGGCGAGTGACAGCTCTAAAGAAACTTTAGAGAGGTAGGTATGATATGATGTTCCTTTTTATCTTTCTTAAATATCATTACATTTTGGTAGCTGCATCCCGCTTATTGTCATCTAAAATTCAATCCAATAATAAAAATAAATGTTTAATTCGACCAACAAAGGATAGCACACACATTAGGTACGCATAATAAAATAATAACAAAAACACAGACAATATTAATTAAATTACACACATGTTACCGATTTCCATTGCTCAGTAAATGAACCATACAGTTGATACAGTAATGGTTCAGGTACAGTTCAAGATGAGCTTCTTTAGAGCTAGCCCGAAACCCCTAAAGATCCTACAGTTTATCTATCTGAAGCAAAAATTAAACTACCAATCTCAGATCAATAACATACTTTTTTGGTGGTCTGAGCTACCAATAGATATAGTGTTCCTAAATATTTGCACAGATTTTTCAAGGTCACTAATTCTGCAACATTCCTAATGGCTTGTTTTCATACGTTTAGTATTCAGAATCAAATATGCATAGAGACGACACCTTGTAGGTAGATACCATTAAAAGGATATGAGATACTAGTAAACCGACAAGCAACTCGTAATACTTGATAGTACTATTGGTCCGTGTATATCAGCAAAACGGTTCTAGTCTCTTTTGAAATATGCATCGATGCTTCTTAGTGCCCCATCAGAAGCGAATGTTTGAAAATATCTTACCTAGATATTTGAACAGACTGGACACAAACGATCCAAGATGGCGGCGAAACAGTAAAATGATCTTGTTCGTTATTGCTGAAGTATTGTCAAAGAACATTTTATTTACAGTTATTTTGTAGAATTTTGTTTCAAAGTGTATTTTTAACACGCTTTTTAGCTTTACCTGTAACTATGTAAAAAATCTTAGAAGTCTATTTCAACCAACTTCTAATAGTCATATTGTTTAGAAAAATTGGAACTATATGTTATACCCGTGACATGACAATACAATAAATTAAATTATGGTCTCGTCGAACTGGGGGCCAAGTCTGCTATTTTTATAATTTCGTCATTCCAACACGATCCCATTGTCATTTTGCTAAAAGTTCGTAATCTGCTAAATTCATAATGGTCGATCATTGGTCGGTCGAATTAAAAGCAATGACTGCACAATGACGTTCTAATGGTAGGTCAGTGATGAAAGGAACTGTCAAAATTTTAGCAGATCACCGCCTAAGTCAGTCATTCAGTTGTCATTTTGTACGAGATTACCATTCTATATTATTTCTATCAATGGCGTGTCAGTGGTTGACCATTGGAAAGTCATAATGACGCCATTATATTAGTAGACTAGCAACCCGACCCGACTTCGCAAGGGCATATAGCCTTCCTCGATAAATGGACTATCCAACAGAAAAATATTTTTTCAATTCGGTCCAGTAGATCCTGAGATTAGCGCGTTCAACCAAACAAACAAACAAACTCTTCAGCTTTATAATATTTGTATAGATTACCAAACATGTCAAAATCAACAATATTATGAAATCAATGATAGACCATTCTGACACTATTGTAATAGCAGACTAAGAAAAGCCTCAAGGAGGCCGGCGTCAATTGTTTTACTATTGTGTCTGCTAATTAGTCAGTTGAGCTGATAATGGAATCACGTATTTTAGTAGGCTTGTTAGGATTGTCTTGAGATGCAATTTAGCCAAATTTTGTTTTTTTTTAGTACTGATTATTGTTCAATTATAAAAGTGTATAAATAGCGAGATTCAGGAACGATGAATAAATCATTAACGAAACTAAATATAGATGCTTAAAATCACCGATTAGTCCCAAAAATATCAACAAAAACAAAAGAAAGGGGTCGAACGGGCCTAATTGAGAGGTAACGCGTAATCCATCATGTTAGCTCGATGATCGATGGCTAACGTATTTAGCAGTCAAGCTCTAATAACGGGAAACATATTTCGTGATTATAAATATTCGTAATCAGTTAAGTTTAATCTTGATAACATAGTTTTGCAGCTTGCTCGTTAAACTTTATGATTTATTAGCTAGATCCTAGCAGAATTTACTACAGTTCTAAACAATGCGTTGAAAATCACATACAATAGATAATTTAGTGCTGGACCGAAATTTTAGAGGGTTGAGATATGTAAGATGTTATCAAGAATAAATTAAGAGAGTTTGTGTTGCGCAAATACCAAGGGGTGAAGACGAAACTAAAGTAACGACTGTCTTTTATTTCTTTGTTCACAAGCAAGTTATGTCTTTGTAGTAAAAGGTTACGGCGACTTTACTATGTGCTCCATTCAAAAGTAGTCCATACCTTAATCAATTTTTATACTTGATGCAATTTTGTTCCTAAATAGGATAAGGGCACTAAAATCTGGTCTTGAAGTGAGTAGTTTCCTAATCACTAATAGGCTTGCGTTTGGCCGCAGCTCTACTGGTCTTAAGTGATGATACGGCCGAAAGAGGAGCACGCTTGCCTAGAATAAGCCGGTTCACTCGTGCCTTGAAGATACCGAGACTATATTTATCGGAGAACAGAGAGGCGGGCTGCGAATTCCACATTCTGACTGTTAGCACAATAAATGTTTAAGCAAAGCGTTTGCAAAAATGATACGACTGAAAATCGACAGGACGGCAACCAATTGTGTAAGCCTTGATATTAGTACTCTTATCTTATCTACAAATTTTCGTCCAGTTTAATTACTCATAGGCCAAAATTTTACTAGATGACTTTTGTATGGAGAGCGCTGTCCTTAGTATTAAAGTACCTCCTAACTTTATATGTTCAAGGAGGCGCTCATAAAGGTCTGCGGTCGTACTATAGGTAAATTAATTTTCACTGCAGTACCCATCGAATCGTAAATTGCAACCCAAAAACAGAACACATTTCGTCAGCTGGAACTGATCGCTCGCCGATTTGTCAGTGGCGACAAATATACGTGAAAATATTGCTGACTGTTGAGCGTTTTTCAGTGTTACTAGCTCTTTACATATTCAAAAGAAAAAATCAATACGTAACAACAAGAACACGAAGCCGTGACGTCCACAAATAAAGTTCTTGAAATATTCTTTGTGTCATTACTTTATACAGGTTGAGTTTTAATTCACTATCCATATTTCGGGGGGTGAAATCCTCCGTGGCTCGGAAGGCACGTAAAGCTGTTGGTGCCGAGACCAACAGCTCATTTCGTAGAGCTTTGGCAGTCGTTATATGTAGTCAGAAGTTGGAAAATCTGACATACAATCCTACTAAGGGGTATCGTGTTACCCAGTAACTGGGTTGTGGAGATAAGACAACCAGTCGCTCCATGTAAAATACTAGTATTTAGCTGCATCCGATTAGACTGGAAGCTGACCCCAACATAGTTGAGAAAAGGCTAGGTAGATGAAGATCAGGGGGTGAAAGTAGTGATTCATATGAACAACTTTTATTAAAGAACCAACTTTGAAATGTGAAAAAAAAACTCTACAAAAATGCACTTAGTACAGCACGATCAAAATGCAAAGAAGTGCAGATTTTTTTTAATATTTGGACTTAGGAACTACTATTGCTACTTCCTACTTTCACCCCCACCAAGACCGGTGGTGAATTAAAAGTCATACTGTATAGCTTACTTGATTACTTACCTACATTTTTATCTACACAGATCATAACGACACGTGTCATAGTGTACATATCTCCAAAGTCAAGATGCGATCAAATAAAAATTAAAATGCAATCAAATAAGAACAGGTTTCTTACGACATGAGATCAAATAAACGACATGTATTTAAGTCGAATCATTTTGTTGTCAGACAAGACTCGAAGTCGACCTCGCTATCAAGTCCAAAGGTCTCCAGAAAATACTTCACAAACTGGCGCCAGGCATGTGACAAGACGAAGGACAAGACCAAGGAACTGCTGAAGCGTTGGAGGACCTTACCGGAGTCCGAGGGGGCAGAATCTCCGATGCAGGCCGCCGGGCATAGTGACGAGGACAAGCATCGGGGGTGGAGTGTGCACGTCTGGAGTAAGTGTATTTTTTATTATTTAACTACTTGTTGCCCGCGACTTCGTCAGCGTGAGTAACGGTTATCAGCGGGGTTTAATTCAAAAATAAAAGTTACTCCTTATAACAGCCACTATCTGCCAGTGAAAGTCCCGTCAAAATCGGTCTAGCCGTTTCAGAGAATAGCAGAGAATAGCCTTAACCAACAAATAGACAAAAAAAAAATGTTTTGATATAAGTACCGTATGTACACATGTATACCCTGTCCATTGCGTTATTGGTTTTTTGACAGCTGCCTTAGAATTAAATTATTCCCGATTACCTTAAGTTAACTAAAAAATGCGATATAAAATAAATATGTAAACTGCCTTATCTTGTTGACACTTAAATTTTATTTATTTGTATAGATATATGCATAGATAAGCTTGGTTAACTAGTGCAAGCGTAAAGTCTATCCTGATTTGAGTCTTATTTTTAACCTAAATACGTAACATTTTCTTGGTAAAGAACAGACAATTCCATGGCCTTAACTGCCGTACCTTAGTCACAGGTGACTAAGGTATTGTAAACGTTTCCTATCTCGTTTGCCATATGCAAAAGGTTACTGTAGTTTGACATTAGTAACCTTGTTATTTATCGTCCCTTTATACATATTAACCTACCTCTGTTCTACCACCGGCTTGATATGTGTTCACTGTTCTTTTCTTATTAATTGCGAGATCGAAGATAGTTGAGTCGTTTCTCCAGGACTCCACAGGCTTCATTGCCTCAGCGCCGCTGTTAATTTTAGGTTTCAGGAATTGCAGTAGTTCGAAATAGTGTGGCGAGTTTGTTCCATTAATACATAAAGGAGGTTAAAAAAAGTTTTCGGCTGGTTAAATACACATACATGTGAAATGCAGACAACTCTTACAAATGTTGGCTCATTTCATATATTCCGTATTGTTTTTGCAAAAACAAAACGCCCTACGGCAACGAAGGATCAAAGAAGTCATAAATAAATAAAACGAGTGACTATTTCTCTTTGAAAACCAACACACGTTTTATGTAGACAAGTGACGAAACCATCTTGTACTTTTTATCCAATACCTATATATATTATTGTATTTTCTTTGTGTCTACTACGGTGATGATGATATTTCATATTAAATACCTGTTGAGATATACAAATCATATCTTCAATGTACACACATACATAACTTCGTCTGAGAGGTCTGACTAGACCACCACCGGGCTGGAGGGCGTCCCACGCTGCGCCTAGTGATACACACAAATACATGAATATGATCAACTATAATATGGAAACAACTGTGAAATATGAAAATGCTGTACAACACAATCAAAATCATCATGTTAACCTTTAGACGCCCACTGCTGGGCATAGGTCTCCCCCAAAGGGGGGGTTCAGCCGTAATCACCATGCTTGGATGCATGTTGGCGATCGCAGTAGGTATTATGGTACTCAGAAGGACGCTGCTGCCCATCCTTTGGTCAATATCCCTCTGTCGCCATCTACGACACCCACGGGTAGAAATGAGGAGGTGCTATTCGCGGCCGGCAACACACGGAATCACAATTAAAATGGAATAGTAGATTTTTTCATGTTCCAGGGTTTATCCCATATATCAAATCAAAACATTTATTGCTTTGCAAATATGGGTAATAGGTATATAGATGTTATTTTATAATAAGGTCTCCATATTTTACCGTTATTGGGCATGCAAAATGTTTGCAATTTCAATTTAAGAATAAGTGGCATAACATTGTAATCATAGAAATTTAAAATACGTATCTATTTTATATTTGTTTGTAAAAAAAGTATTTTTGTTGTAGGTAATTCCAATCAATTACCTACAACAAAATTTATTTATTTATTAAACTTTATGCACATAATGCAAAAAAACCTTGTACAGTCAACAGCAAAAGTAGATGATCAAAAGCAGAAATTCAATAGTAATGAACGGAGTTCGCATCAGAACTGTGTGGCGTCGAAGTGATTCAAAAGTATGTGTGTGACAATCACATACTTTTAATAAATAAATTAGTTATAAATTAATGTTAGTAAATTATTATTGAGTTTCTGATTTTGGTAATCTACTTTTGCTGTTGACTTTACAAAGGCGGACTTAATGCCTTGGGCATTTTCTACCAGTCTACCTTAGGGTGATGCAGAGACTAAACATGGTAGGTGCAAAGATACTTATTTACTATAATGAAATAATAAATACATATATACATACATACAAACAAAATATACAAAGTAGAGAGCTAAAAAACATAGATAGAGTAATACAACAAATTAATTGGTAATCTAGCAATACAAAACAAAAAAGAAACAAGATAAAGTCCATGGCAGATAAGAGCTGACCAATCTCTACTGACAGCGCCCGTTCACGAACATGACGCGTGAATCAGCACCATTCAGCTCAACCATTTTGAAGGGAGTCGAATGATCCAACACACGCGCCACCATCAGCGAGACATTTGAGCGAGCATGACAATACCTACCCCCAACCGCCATGTTCATTTTTGTCATTGCTCCTTGGTATTCACATTTACAAAATTGAAGGGTAGGCTAGGCATTGTTACTCTTGAGTTGTCGAATGAATTGAATCACATGTGTAAGCCAATTATAATAGATAAGCAATTGTTTATAAACGCAAGATTTTGTTGATGATGCCTACATAATTTTGGCAGTTTATAATGTTGTCAACTGTCAATGATATTCACGAGTTGTCAGCTGGAAATGTAGCAGCCGCCATTATATTAATCTCGGATAACTCGTTTACTCGATTCATTCTATCTGTATAGCGATTTACTCTCGGAGAGACAGTTATTCCAGGATTAAAATTTGGTAAAACGAAAAGTTCGATTACTCGAGAGTGACAAGTGATTTAATTCTGTGGACAAGACTTATGCAAGTTTGGTCAAATCCAGCCTAAATAGATCAACAGTTTCTTACGAAACATGTAGGGGATCCCGACACTTAATGATAACGAAGGTACGATTTTATGGGGATGATGGTGAAATAAAACGGACCACCACGAAGGTTCGTTGAACACTGATATATTGAATTAATTTACTTACCTATACAAATTACCTTAAATAATAGGTTCCGTACAAAACACATTATGCTCAAATCTTCGATAATCATCATTCACCTCGTGGTTTTCCTAACAAGACAATGAAAATAATTTATGTGAACAAAACCTTCACAGAAAAGTTTCCGTGCCATTTCTGGAATTTTCCCCTTTATTACATTACTAATTCCTGGAATAAAGGACAAAACGTGTTCGCCGGGCGCGCGCCGAAATATACTATAACTTAATAGGAAGTTACTTTAAAACAAAAGTGGGGAAATGACTTTTAGGTACATTAGTTCTAATAGACTGTAACCCTAGAGTCGCCACAACGACGTTATTTTTGAATGCCTGAAGTACTGAGAATAGGCAGAAGAATATGTTGTTTGTATTTTTTTTAAAGTAATTTGAATTAGGAACATATATTATTTCATTTATTTACTTTCTGTATGATAAGATATTATTGCTAGTTACTTGTTGTAAAATAAGTGAAAATGTAGTGTCCGCACTAACAAACCTTATTTTTTAAACTGTTTGTTCCGTTCCCACAAACAAATCGTGAAAACTGATTTGTTAAGTTCAGAATTTTTATAAACATGGTATTTATTAAAAAAAAGAAGTTATGCGTACTTTCTAGCACCAGTGCTTAAACGCTGGGTACTTTTTCAGATACCAAGTATACGTAGATCTTTGACAGTCGTTATGGGTAGTCAGAAGACAAAACATCTGACAACCAGTCTTACCAAGAACGAAGCACAAAACCAACTGAGTCGAGGGCTAAAACAGAGAGACGTCATCTCTCCGAAACTATCTACAAACGCGTTGGAGGACGTTTTCAAGACGCTTAATTGGAAAGGACAGGGCATAAACTACAACGGTCAGTACATCTCACACCTACGATTTGTGGATGACATTGTAATCATGGCAGAGTCTCTGCAGGAGCTTGAAGTGATGCAAAACGGCCTGAACGATTCTTCAAGACGGGTGGGCCTCGGGATGAACCTGGATAAGACCAAAATCATGTACGCAATCGTAAATGGCGATATTCTCGAGGTTGGGCAAGAATACACTTGGGCAAAATCTACAACTGGGGCGGCACAACTTCGAGAAGGAGGCGAACAGAAGGATACTCTTGGGCTGGGCAGCATTCGGGAAGTCATATATTTAAATCGTCGATCCTACAATCCCTTACGACCAGGGTCATTAACCAGTGCGTCCTACTCGTGTCCACGTTTCAGCTCCGTAAGTCATTACAAGCGTGGACACTCACCGTGGGCCTGGTCCACAAATTCAAGGTTACTCAGCTTGCTATTACGTGAGCGTTACCACTTCGAGTGCTATATAAGCTATATTTTAGTAACAAAAAAAATTACGGATCCGTCAGAAAAATCACATGAACGAAGCCGCGAGGAAAGTGCTAGTTAGTATTAAATAATAGTCATAAAGCCTTGATTCATTATATGGTGTTGCTATGATTTTAGCCGCTGAACTGATTCCACTGAAACTGCTGTTGAAATATGATAATCAGTGTTATATATGCTAATGAATTCTGAAACAATGTTGGAGAGTTTCATGCGTTTTCATATCGTGCGCATTGCGTACAGACAGATGGATTTTGATTACGTATTATTGTCAGAGGAGATTAGAACTAAGTATTCAATAAAACGAATTATGTTCTTAAAAATTAGAGTTGATAATGGTAGGTACATCTTTTTAGGGGCTTGCTGTGCCCATCTATAAAGCTGTAGAGTTTGTTTGTTCGTTTGTTGCTCCGAAACTACTGGTTCGATTCTGAAAATTCTTTCACTAATAGGAAGCTTAGAGTCGAGACCGCAATGCACAGGCAAGCGTAGTGCAGGACAGGGCTTCCCTTACTACGCTTGCCTAAATGCGGTCTACGTACGGCACGATGGACCGACGATTTGAAGAAGGTTGCAGCGGATGGCTTCGAGCTGCCCAAGACCGGGTTAGTTGGTGATCTCTGGGGGAGGCCTACGTTCAGCAGTGGACGGCAATAGGCTGATATGATGAATAGGAAGCTACGTTTATTTATACTTCATACACAAAGGTGCAACGGCGGACTTTATGCCGACGACGACGTTGTACTTCAGTACCACATAGGCGACATATATAGTATAGGTACTCGGGCAAAAGTTATGACAGAAACACGGTTCGATTGATCAACGTTAAGCTATGCTTGCTGCAGTCAGCCCATGGATGGGTGACCACTCATTTCATCCTCTTTTACTCCAACAACACGTTAAGCCATTGGAGTTATCATTCATAGATCTTTGACCGTCGTTATGGTATACCAAGCCCAAAAGTTTGACAACCAGTCTTACCAAGAAGTGTCGTCAGTGGTTGTGGAATCCAGATAGGCAGTCGCTCCATGTAAACTGTTATTAATTTATTTATTTACTGATACTCACTCCAACGACTTACTTACTAAAACATACACAAACAAAAATCACATTCAGTAGACAGAGAAGAACACAGACACAGAAGACACAGAAGTACACAGCACTATCAGAGAACTAAATACATTATTAGATAACATGTTGGACATCGTTATTAGAATTACAGGATAAAAGTTAAACAAAAAAGGTTAAAACGAGCTATGTTCAGAAATATAATTAGAAAAACAAAAACACAAACAAAACACAAACACAAAACAAATATATATCTGAATAGCAAAAAATAAAAAACTTTTTAACAAAAAAGACAACCGCCTTCAAGAAGTAAAAAATAACTTTCAATTCGCAAGTCGGCGGCGGCTTTGGTTTTGCTTGTTGTTTTGAATAGCCACTGACTTGCGAATTAAAAGTTATTTTTTACTTTTTGAAGGCGGTTGTCTTTTTTATTAAAAAGTTTTTTTATTCGCTTCTCTGGTGCCTACTTCTTATCATACAAATTAATTACGAAACGGTGACACCAAAAAAAACAGTCATCCCTTAATTTTCTAACCTTAGGGTGGAAAATTTTCTTGAAATTTATGTGGGACCAAATTTTAAGTATACACTATCAATTTAAAAAAGTATCATTGATATCGGACTACACTGAATAAAGTTATGTGTGGTCAAACATAAAGAAAATGAATAAAAAATAAAATAAAAAATGAAAACTAATGGACCAAACTATGTTACATTTTTATGGGACCAAATGGCAACTATTCCGCATCAAACTAAAGAAGAATCACGTAAATCGCATCATAAAGATCAGTGTAATCGGTGCACATCCATTAAAAAATAATACCAATCGAATTGAGTACCTCCTCCTTTTTGAAGTCGGTTAAAAAGGTATCACCACCCACGTCGTTAACCACCTACACGAACACAAGTCCTACGAGAAACATCCAAAAAAAAGTTTACCGACATGTCAAACACTGCTTTCAGCCATTTTTTGACCTAAATAGGTAACGTTTTCAGATATTCCCGCGGGATCATAAAACAACGCTTTTCTACAAAAAAAAGGATATAAATTATTTTGATACACAAAGACTTCGTACAACATCCAGTGGAAAAATAAAAGAGATGGAAATAAATGTAACCGTATTTATTTTACTTTACTTATGTAGTGAACCTGCTACGGGCCTCTGTGTAATTCTTCGTACCTAGTTAAAAAAATGTCAACGTTTATATTTTTGAACTTTCACGCAGATAGCTAGGTACTACTGGACACAATTTAGCCCGTCACAGACGTAGCTATAATATATATTAATATAATTCGTAGCTAGGCATATTACGATATATTTTCAACCGACTTCAAAAAAGGAGGAGGTTATCAATTCGTCTGTATTTTTTTTTTTTTTGTTACCTGATTTCTCTGGGCTGGGTGAACCGATTTTGATGATTCTTTTTTTGTTTGAAAGCTAGTGCTCCCCGTGTGGTCCCATTTTAATTTGGTCCGGTTCTGACAATGGCATCCATGAGAAAACCGTATAAGTCTTAAATTTACATTAAGTATGTGTGCGATTTGTTACCCGATTACTCCGGCAAACGTAAACCGATTTTAAAAATTCTTCTTTTTACGGATAGGGTATGCTTCAGGGGTGGTCCCATATAAATTTTATCGAAATTGATTCAGCACTTTTTGAAAAATCAACAAATACCCAAAAATTTTACATAGTTGACGTTTTAGCTTCATCAATCTTTGTAGTAGTTAACTTTCATACTCTTCTTAATAGATTTGGATGAGAAGGAGGTACTAAAAAGCGGAAAATAAAAAGCTTTTTACAAAAAAGACAACCGCCTTCAAAAACTAAAAAGTGAAAAATAACTTTAGCACAGAACACACATTGACTTTAGTTTCGGAAGTCGGTGGCAATACAAAACAACAAACAGAACAAAGCCACTGAATTTCGAAACTAAAGTCAATGTGTGTTCTGTGCTAAAGTTATTTTTCACTTTTTAGTTTTTGAAGGCGGTTGTCTTTTTTATAGTAAACTTCGAGTAACTACAGACCCAGCTATAATATCTATATTTCTTTATTACGTCACCAAAAATTACGTGGACAGGTATAGCATGGCATATTAATATGTATTTCAAAAACGTGCAAAAACAAAACAAACCGCAGACTCTTAATAAGGGCAAAAAAATATTTTTATATTAGCTACGTATGCTACCAATGATTTTATTATAATTCCTATATTTTATCACTGAAGTGAGAGCCCACACGTCGGACGTCAAGTTCTTCTTATTCTAGAAGAGTGTACATCTCAAACCATAACCAATTCAGATAAGCATGTACTTCTTATTCTTTTTCTCTTCTTCTTCTTCTTCTTCTTCTTCAATTCCCATCAAGTTGAACAAACAGTCTTAACAAGGGGTATCATATTACCCAGTAATTGGGTTGTGAAGCTCAGATATTCAGCTGCACCCAATTAGACTTGGAACTTAAATCTAACATAATTTAGAAAAGGCTAGGCAGTAGGCAGATGATGATTGTTGAAATAATTGGAATGATTTTGTTATGCAACTAGCAAATGTTTACATTGCGTATTTATCTTGAAATAAAAATAGTGTTATAACGATATTTCTGTAATGTTATAATGAAACGAGTATATCCCTATGTACAATACGGTCAACGTAACTTGGCGCGTCTGAAGTTAGCTGTTTGGCTGCGCAATGGAACTTTTAGGAACGAAATTGTCTACTGCGCAGCTAATCGGCTAACTTCAGACGCGCCAAGTTACGTTGACCGTACTGTACGAAAGTGTGAGAACATACGTTTCTCATTGCGATACCATCACAATTCTCAAACGACACGCTACACACGTCTAGCTATCGACACGTTTGCCGCAGTGAACTAATCTTGGATTCAACCACTAAATGGATTTCGATGCCCCACTGTCTCGAGCCTCGAACTGCATATACGTCATACCTATATTCTCAAAGGAGTCAGCAGATATACATATACCACCGTATGTAAGCGCATAAAATTACCTACCTATCATAAAGTTTTAGGTAGGTAGGTAGGGTAGGTACCTAGGGTAAGGTTGGGTAGGGTAGTGTAGAGTAGGTAGGTAGGGTAAGGTAGGGTAGGTAGGTAGGGTAGGGTAGTGTAGGGTAGGTAGATAGGTAGGGTAGATAGATAGGTACAGGACAAAGTCTGTCGGGTCAGCTAGTTTAAAATAAACGTGAAACTAATTCAATATATGCCAGATGTGTTACGTTGCTATCCAACAATAACAGTTTAACCTTTTTAACGCCACAGTCACGTGTAGATGACAAACCAAAATGTGCCCAGTACGCCACGGTCACGACCAAAAAGCTTATAGACAAAAGCGGAGGCCACACTCTGATCACCTAAGTGAATCCAACTGTGGGCAGACGCTCTCTTTCTGAATGCATACATAAGATAAAGAAAACACATATCACTGTCTCGTTCTCATGTATGCATTCAGAAAGAGAGCGTCTGCCCACAGTTGGTTTCACTTAGGTATTTACAGTGTTGTCTCCACTTTTATCTATAAGCTTCTTGGTCACGACTACATGACAGTAATTCCATAGAGCATGTAACTTGGTGACGAGAGCACGTTTTTGGTTTTTGACGTGGCAGTAAAAAGGTTAATGTACGTCCCAAGCTTAAGCTCTGAATAAGGATATTTAAAATGAGGCACAGAAAACCAAAATCATTAAAATTACTTTAAAAATGGGAATTACGTATGTTGGTTCGATTTGACAGAACTTTGACAGAACCCCAATTGGTCT
Organism: Charanyca ferruginea; assembly: GCA_947361185.1. Taxonomy (NCBI): domain Eukaryota; kingdom Metazoa; phylum Arthropoda; class Insecta; order Lepidoptera; family Noctuidae; genus Charanyca; species Charanyca ferruginea. The sequence continues at coordinate 11,609,595 of OX376077.1, read as the reverse complement.
AGTTTCTGCAAAATAAAATGTGGACGGTGTCCTACCACTAAACAGAGCGAGAATCTTTTTCTTTTCTTTCGTCAAGCTTTATTTATCCTGACCCAGACATATAAATCGGTTCTCCCTCCAAGTTTATTGGCAACTATTGGCAAACTTCTGCCCTACTCGTAAATTACACATAATCTACGAAAGGTGTTAATCAAGTATTTGCTAACTATTATTTTCAGTATCACACCATCCAATTAGCTCCCTCTCATGGACCTAGGCTATACTCGTGTATAAACAACAAGTCTTCTATTTTTATCTGCCCAACGCTGACGTGATAAATAACTATACAACTCGCCTCTCAATTTTGTTTTGCATCGCATTTTTGGCGCTCGTGGAACTAAAAATAGTTTGATTAACTAACAGGAATTGCGGAAATTTATCGAGTTACGAGTTTTTTACGACAATAACGGCGAAAGTGAAAAGTGCTAATGTGTGATCAAATGAGTGAGTGATTGTGTGTGAGAGTGTGTGTGTGTAAGTCTGTATGTGTAAGTGTGTGTATTATTAAAGTGTTTAATTAATTTTAATTTATTATCAGCCTGAATGCTATAGGGCAAAGGTCGCCCTATTGTCCTGCGACTTCTCTCTATTTAGGGTTATTTAGGATCATTCTTTATCGACAGAACTCATCCCGCAAAAACACCTGTAAATTGAAATAAATACTTTGACCTTCATGGGGTTCTGCAAGCTTGGCTTTGCAATTTTCACACATAAATGTATCTTTCAGGATATAAACAATCTGCTAGCTGACTAATGTTTCGGAATAAATTATGATATATAATTATTATTCAAATGAGTAGCTTATGATGGACCGATAGAAGAAACTGACCGACCCGAACGATTTGTAGAAACTGCAATTATAGATAATAGACGTTATATTATTATATACAATTTTGAGCACCACCAATTTTCATTTATATTGATAAAAAAGTAAAATTCATTTGAAATAGCATACAAAATATATTCGCACAGAATTTATCTCCCAAGCTATTAGGTAATTCCCTACTCTAAACCTATTGATTTTTAGTTCAATATTAATTTATCCATAAAAACTGCTCGACCGTATTGCTTTACTGTCTGCGCTAACGGTAACTTTTATTGATCTCTTTATATAAAAAGCCACTTCAAGTTTGAGTAGGTACACTCGTATACAAACACTAAGTATTTTTAACAAGGAAATGAAACTACCGGTCGGTAAGTTCTATCGTGAAGAAAATTGACAGTAATTTAGCCATCAATCATCCCAAAAAATTATGTCTAATAGTTGGTGTAATTTTCAGTCCCTTTTGAGGGGAAGTAACTTAATTGGATGTCAATCAGACTCCACACACGTCAACCAAAATGATAGTAAAGTGGTTTCTTTGAATTTAAACCTTCAAGCCACACACACAAAACTAAAAGTTAGATAATGAATGTATATGATACACAGGGTGAGCCAAGGTTTCTATAAAATTCAATTCACGCAACTTTTTGTGGCGGTTTCCGAGAAAGCATAACCATGAGCCGATAGACAACAACGGGTCAGTCAGTAGCCTGAAAGCACACCTACGACACTCCATACTAATGAAACGATTTATTTGCCTACACTACTACCAAAATAACAGACAGTACAAATACGTGCGTGTGTGTGCGTGTCCACGCGCCGCGAGAACTAAAATCAGTTTCTAAAAGAGGTGAGCAACAGTGTTTCGGAGGGAGGCGCGGCGTGTCGCTACTGTACGGTTGTACTAATATTTATACTGTGCTGAAAGTATGCGCATTAAAGCCACAGAAATTTCAAGTTAAAACTACGGAAGTCACGAAATCCCCAAAGGTGACATCAAAAATGATGCTCCGGTCTTCTACCCTGAACTGTCCCGTAAGCAAGTAATAAAACCACTTCCATACCGGTAACGGGCCCACATAACTCTGATAACGTTAATAGCTTGAACCGCAACAAAATGGAGGTTCCAGCCAGCTCTAATGTACGTAAACACCAAATAAAATTTAATTCGAACATGAAAACAGGAGTTACCGCGTTGCGTCGCCATTATATTGTAATTAGGTGTTTCAATATTATTAAAACTAGTGTGTATTTAGTGGGTATTTATTTTCAAATTAAACCTAGATTACCCTAGATTTGATACGGTTAGGTCATTGACTACCTACTCAACATAGCGGATGTAAAAACTGAAGCACTTTTGAATTCTCAAACCGTCAGTAATTTTGCAAGTTAGTAAGTAAGCAAGTTGTAGCTGCTCGTTCCAATCAGTAAGTTTTTATGGAGAAGAACGAGCAAGAAACTCCATGAACACTCTTTTAAAATTATAAAAATATTACAAATTTAGGTAACATCATTCATGTTGAATCTACGGGTAAAATGTGAGAACAATGTTACGAGCCGTGCACGTTAAAAGAGGCCTAGAGAAAAATATAATAATAATAAACAGTTCAAATCACAAATCAACTAAGCTAAGCTAAGCAGCTAAGAGATGACCAGTCCCAACTCGTCAGTTGGGACTGGTCATCTCTTAGCTACCCGTAGAACCCGTTCACGTACATGACGTACGGATCGGATACTTTATTGTTCTGAACCATACCTTCTGATTGCAGAAATATTGAAGCACTTTTTCCAACGTTGTGTCACGTTTTTTACATAAAAAAATATATATAATGTACTAGTAGACTTTAAATACCGCCACGGCCCATGTATAGAGGCCAGCACAACAAGCTACAACAATCTGTCAAATTTCTTTGATATATTCTCAACTTTATTACAAAAGAATAATAAGGTAAATTGGGAAAATAATCATGGCGAGATTCATACATTCATTTGTATGAAAATAAAAAAGTTTTAAAATATTTTCCAATGTGAAGAACACATTACCAGAAGTAGATTGATATACTTAGCATATTTTTAAACCCCCGTATAATTAAAATATTACGAAATGAATGTTTCATCTCGAATCCCATTTTGTTTATAAATAAAAAAAAGAAAGTGACAAGCGATGTTAAAGGATCTATAAAATTGACAGACAAGTGATGTAACAAGTGTGTGAAAAAAAAAAATCATTATTTGTGATATTAATTCCCATAAAACGATGCAATTTCAATGTAAGAACTGCAAAACGGCGGCTGTCGGTGTCACTGTTACTGTCAGTCACCGTTCCGGCTTTTTTTTGCAGGGTTTTAAAAATATTTTAAACGCCTGAAGATACTCTTAAGGTACTCAAGAATATAAGAATTAGAATTTCAACTTCTCTAAACATCTTTTTTTTTATTGTACAATTCCTGCCAGGATTCTTTTATTGTTTGGTAAGATTTGATGTGCTGGTGTCTGTACCGTTGCTCAATGTTACTTAGTTTGATGGGCAATGAGCGTTTATAGTTAATGGATATGTAATGTATGTATTAGTGTATGTACGGTCACCAAAAGGAATAAGTATCCAAGTCGTCGGTAATAGTTGAAGTTTACTTAGAAACCGATGGGTGTTTTTGAATAAAATAAAATACAATTAATAGAGAATAAACAGTTCAATAATTTCATTTCATTTCATTTGAAAGCCTTCATTGGTTTCTAAGTAAACTTCAACTATTCCCGACGACATGGATACTTATCTCTTTTGGTGACTGTACAACCCACAGATATAGATAGACCTAGATAACGCAAGAGCAACTACTTCGCGTGCCCATTTTCGTGCCTAACTTACGATAAAAAATCGTAAGTAAAAAAATAAAGTAAACGTTTCCTTCCATCGGTAAGTTATTTTGTGACTAATATTATGCGTAATTAATTAAAAAAAAAACAATTATTTTTAATCTAATACCCTCAGTAATACCTGATAATACCAAATTTAGGAAAAACAAAACATTTGTATTACATTGTGACGTCCAAAAAATGACACGCTTGGTTTTCATACAGATCGTGATACTTGCGTTATCTAGGTCTATCTATATCTGTGGTACACCCCATGAATCTCTGAACATTTTCATTTTCTATTGACAAAATAATTAGCTGTTTTTTTTAATCAGGGGTAATGTTATTTTGTAAACCTAAAATTGGCAGATGTCATCTCCATTGCCAAAAACGACCATGCCCATTTCGAAATCCTCTAATTACATTTTTATAAAAGCCTTTGAGTTTTTAGGCCAAATAAATGCGATGCATCAGACTTTCACATAAAGACTCAATTGGCAGCTGCTACAAATTGAGTCATAAGAAAATCCGTAACTTGCCTAAATACATTACCTTCCCCTTCTGATACTGTATCGACTTATGTATATGTAGCATTATGTAAGGTTTTTAAGCCTAATACATTTTTGATGTACGCGGCTGGTGGTATAAGCTTATCTCCATAATTTTATCTGTGCCGAAAACTGACGATGTTTTAAAACGGTAGCAAAATTCTTTGGCTCAATGTAGTAAAGGCTTTTGAGTTGGTCACTCAAAGAGAAGATAGCAGTGATAGAATTCCGGAATTTGAAAATCCCTAAAATGGTTTTGGCTACCGCTTCAAAGCATTTCTTGGGCCCAGGATTTTACACGATAACCATTTCACGATTTCATTTCATTGCATTCTACTAAGTAAACATAGGTAAATGGAAAAATAACTATGCGCATGTCATGAACTATCTTAAAAGATAGCAGAAAAAGTGGTAACTGCTATCTTTTGTAGGGTTTTCATTACATTCTGAGGTATAGTCGACTAGCCTTATTTTGTTGTAAAGACAAAAATCTGTTGTGAAATTTCACTAACCTACTTTTTGAACCCTAATTTCCTTATACCTATCTCTTTCTTGCTTTCAGTGCAGCATCAATAACAATATTTTTAATGAGCTACGTATGGTATTCCGAAATACCGCTCACCGAAAGGACGGTTTTCCGATAACACTCTACTCCGACGGTTAGTTGAACGAAAAAATTATTGGCCGATGAAACGTTTCGCCGATAATATTATTCATCGACGGTTGGTAGTCCGAATGAATCCTTCGCCGATGTAACGGTTCACCGAAAACACTCTTCAGCGACGATTGGTTAAACGAACGAATCATTCGCCGATAGCACTCGTAGTAGGGGAATTCTTTTACCAAATGGATAGTTTTTCTTTCAGCTTGACAACACCCTTAGGTCTTGTAGAAGTCATGTTAAAAATACAGGTAATAATAAAATAATACATGGAAGAGTGGCAATAGAAAAAAAAAACAAAGTTTTTATTTAACAATAAGAAAATTAATCAAAAAGGCAAATTTATATTGTTTTTTACAATAAACAATATGATTATGATTATTATGATTTCTCTATTAGAACTGCGACAATAGAAAAAAATTAAATAAACTGTGCGAACAAAACAAAAAACAAATAAAAGTAACACAACGTGATAAATTTTTGAAGTTATAGTAAATTGTGAGTTATTATTATTATTTGTACTTATAATAATTGTTATAATTCTTTAATGATATAAAAAACATATTTATTTCTTGTTTTTCAGGTATAGAATATGGGCCAATCCACCTAAGAAAGATTCAATATTCATTTCACTCTTTTGTGATAAGTGTGTTATTATGATAGAGAAATCATAATAATCATAATCATATTGTTTATTGTAAAAAACAATATAAATTTGCCTTTTTGATTAATTTTCTTATTGTTAAATAAAAACTTTGTTTTTTTTTTCTATTGCCACTCTTCCATGTATTATTTTATTATTACCTGTATTTTTAACATGACTTCTACAAGACCTAAGGGTGTTGTCAAGCTGAAAGAAAAACTATCCATTTGGCAAAAGAATTCCCCTACAACGAGTGCTATCGGCGAAAGATTCGTTCGTTTAACCAATCGTCGTTGAAGAGTGTTTTCGGTGAACCGTTACATCGGCGAAGGATTCATTCGGACTACCAACCGTCGATGAATAATATTATCGGCGAAACGTTTCATCGGCCAATATTTTTTTCGTTCAACTAACCGTCGGAGTAGAGTGTTATCGGAAAACCGTCCTTTCGGTGAGCGGTATTTCGGAATACCATACGTAGCTCATTTTTAATTCACATAATCCGTCGTTTATTGTAATCGTTGCCGTACATAGAATCAACTTTTCTCGTGATTGCTTTTGTGGAATAGCTAAATTATTCGTGCCATAATAACGACAAATCACCGTGGCTACGTCACGTCACGACAAATCGATTGTCACCTATTTCTGTCGCACGCTAATGGCGACCGGAGACCGAGCCTCTTGTTTGTATTTCAGCTGGCGCCTACTTATAACACCACAACCAACACGCAGAGAGCTCACTGTGTGTCTAGGAGCCCCTATAATATAATATAATGCTTTTTTCGCCGAAAGTATCCGAGATGCAACCATTTCTGGATTTAGGGAACGCTCAAGCTTCGAATTAAGCCCCGATCCTGCGCCTAAAACCCCTATTCTCTGGATTAAACTGCAATTTCCTAAACTAAGTAACAATACTACGAATTAAGTCACATTTACCCGATTTAAGCCTCAAATGTATGGCTTTAGTGCGGTTTGGCTAAAAATACCGGAGACCTGAGGGAAGCCACAATTTTCGGAATAAGCCGTACTATGAGTGGATATTGAAATTGGAATTGGCTTTCCGGAGTTTGAGGGTTATAAAATCAATGCGGTATGTAGATGACATCGAGAATTGAAATCGTTTCTTTTTTTTACCTCTTACTCTACACACGCCTCGAAGTCTCTACGGTAGTATAAACAAAGTCGCCCCCGCCGTCTTTTTGTTTCGATCTTTTAAACTCCGTAACGCAGAGTTTCTTAAACTTTTTGTAGATACGGACCACTTTCACAATTTAAACAACTCCACGGACCCCTGTCAAAAAATACTTTAATAAAAGAAAACGAGCCTTATTTCGAGTTCGTGGCTTGGCCGAGAAATGCTGAGTTTACTACACAATTTCCAAATAAATATGTTGTGAGTAACTGACCTACTACGGACCCCTGATACGCTACAGACCCCTGACGGCAGGGTTTCTTAAAATGGGGTCCACGGGGGTCCGTGGACCCCCGTGGACCGGATTTTAATGCTATTTTTATCAGTAGATAGAGGGATTCAAGAGGAAGGTAAGGTATTATCTACATCATTGCACCCATTTTTTATATTGGAATAGTACAAGTAAGTACTCTTACTTGAAGAGTTATTATCTCTCACTAACAAAGCGATAAGCTTTCTTCCATCACCTGATGCAGGTAGCAAGTTGGTATGCGCAGCACAAACGCCTTAAAGTTGTCGTTGCGATGCGACTCCAATACCTGCTCTCTTAGTTACCGTCTGTTGTAGAGGCTTATACGTCACAATCCAGAAAAAATATGACTTGCCATTTGTTGAAAGGTTAAAGTCAAATTGTTAACATCCCGTGAACATTAGAAATCTCTTTAAGTTATTCATGAAGCATATTACAAGAGACTCACGAACAGGCAAAGGAATAAGTCTATAGGTACGCCTTTCAACACCGTACATGGTGTTAAACATTATTAAGTGTTTAAACATGAGCCGACTGGAAATTCTATTTTAATTCCTTTCCAGCCATTAAAGTTATCTGCTATGTGAGCACGTTAATAGCGTATGAAGGCGTTTTATTACAAGAAGGTTCTAACCTGACAAAATATTAACCAGAAATCGGGGTTTTTAGATTCCCTGAAAAACCTCATTTCCTCCTGTTAAATAGTGTTGTTTAGCTATGTCTATTTTCTTTTCCTAAAATCAGGCTGCTTCATCATCATCAAGTCAAACCTTTAATTGATTATATTATGTAAGCAGTGTCAATGTATCAAAATGTTGTAATTATGTTTTTATTTATTCTAAACTTGAAATATTAATATTTGCACACCATGGTATACGGTATGGTGGTGGTCAATATGGTAAACATGTGAGCACAACTCCATGTACCTACTTATAACACCATGCATGCATATTTTTTCGTTTATATTGTATGTACACTCATGTTTGAGCAAATAAAGGAATCTGAATCTGAATTTAGACGCCCACTGCTGGGCATAGGTCTCCCCCAAGGGGGTTCAGCCGTAATTGTCATTCTTGGCCGATGCATGTTGGCGATCGCAATAGGTGTTGTGGTACTCAGAAGGATGCTGCCCATCCTCTGGTCAATATCCCTCTGTCGCCTTCTACGACACCAACGGGTAGAAATATGGGGTGGGGCTATTCGCAAGCTGCTTATACACCAAATTTTATCGTGTCGCAACAAAAACAGTCAAAGACACATTGCCCTATTTTTATATTGGTATAGAAGTGATGACGTTAGCGGTAACCGTGTCGATTTACATAACCCTTTATTTACCTCCTTTATACTGTAGATGGATTCTCTTTGAACCGTATTGACTCAATACAAAATATTGGTAAACACACCCTTTTAAGGAAATGTTCGCGGTTCATAGTAATCCAATCTGTTTGGGTTGATTTACCTATACCTAGTTTGTATTTATAACTCGTGACATTTTCCTCACCCATTCGTCATTTAAGGCGCTAACAAGCGACTTTTACAGATTTTAAACTGACGATCACATAAAAATGGGAACCGATCACTTTTCCGAATTATTTTTGTCCGAATTTCACTTTACCGAAAACTATTGACCGACGTCTTTTTTGCTATATGCATTATTTGACATATTTTTAGATCTTTCCTGATGATACTTTGATAGTATCATGTGCCATAGGTATTATTTTACCGAACTATGTTTCTCCGATTTACAAAATAACTTTTTCCTATTGACAGAAGTCTCTTTTGAACTATTTTCATTTGCCAAATGATTTATTTGCCGTATTTTCAACAACATTTTACGGAATATTATTTGATCACAAAATATATATAGCCGGTTACTTGGTAGCATTTTCAACATTAAATTAAAATAGTGTCTTAAAAAGTAAATATGTTACAAAATTTAGTGACAGAAACGAATTGCTGCAAAACCGACTTCACGCAGTCTTGTCTGCCCTACTACTAGAGTGTAATTTAAGAACGCGTAGGCGCGGAGGGGTGGGGCTGCCCAGACCCCGCAGCGCCGGAGCCGTGACAGAAACAATGCTTGTGCATGTTGCATGCCTGCTTGCATGTTTCATGCTTGTTTGCACGCTGCATGCTTGCTTGCATGCTGTATGCTTGTGCTGCATGCCTGTTTGTGTGCTGCATGCCTGCTTGCATGCTGCATGCTTGAAGCAAGAATCTTTGTTTGCAAGCTTCTTACTGGGACCACCTGTTTTATTAAGTGCCTTTACACTTAAATAATTAATGAAACGAAATAGTAGGAAACTAATGAAATTGAAAATTAGCTCTCTATAACGCCAGTGTAATAAATACATTAGTTTTGAAAGCTCTTTCAAATATTTAATTTCACTCAAATTGTCTTTAATTTTTAAAACTTTTTGATTTTTCGTTTTTTTAACGACGTATTTTTTTTGCTGGTGGAGTACCGGTTATCGTTATCGATAATCATGAGTATTTTAACATAAACCCAATTCTGGACTCAGATAGGTTAAAAAAAACAACTCCTATTCTTGAAAGTTTGGAACCAATCAAGGTATCCCTTTCCTAGACAGGCTCTTCAACTATTCGTTTAACGCTAACAATAGAGCTTAAGTGAATCCTTTTATTGAAGGAACTATTGCCATTGTTGAGATCTCAGGACGATCGATACTCAATAAGTACTTCGCTCAGACCAGACACGATGTTTATAATAAAAATGACAATTTTTACACCAATCGCAATTTTCTCAGCGATCCACTTTCCCACCTCGACTTCGGAGCGGGAGCCAACTATTTAAATAAAGAACACGGAATGCCGCGAAATCTAGATGCCCGTGCCTCTATGGTTTATAAAAATATTATGGCCACAAACTTTTTTACCAGTGCCGGAAAGTGGAACTAACAAAATGACTATGAAATATGACAAGGTTGTCCTTTTGTTCACTGACATCACAAAGTACGTAAGGCTGCGTCGTTGTGCTGACATCGCCATGGCATTTTTCCCCATTGGGATAGATAGGCTTGTAGAACTATACCAAAAAGTTACCAAATATCGACTACAGTATATGCCAGAATCCGCGAAAAAAGGAGACATTAATTATCGACTATAATGGTGAATAGAAGTTCCATGCATAGCTAGCCTAATTGTTATTAATTGGGCACAGTTCCAGATTTTGAGACTTCGGGCTTGCTGATAGGATATCGCAACTGACAAAAGCCATGACACTTAGGCTTGCACTGAATATCGAGATCCTTGCGACCACTAGTCCAATAGCAGAGACCAAAACGAATTGCAATGCAGCCAATACTAAAAAAAAACCAGACAATCATTTATAACAAGATTTCCTAAAGAGATTCTTCTAAAATCTGATGATTCTTTTTTTAATTGATAGTGTATACCTCAAATTTGGTCCCATAACAATTTCAAGAAAATATTCCACCCCTAAGGGTTGAAAATTAAGGGATGACAGATTTTTTTAGTGTCGCCGTTTCGTAATTAATTTCTATGATGAGAAGTAGGCACTAAAAAGCGAAAAAAAAAATTTAACAAAAAAGACAACCGCCTTCAAAAAGTATAAAATAACTTTCAATTCGCAAGTCGGTGGCAATACAAAAAAACAAGCAAAACCAAAGCCGCCGACTTGCGAATTGAAAGTTATTTGAATCCAGTGTGGATTCAATTTATACTAACTGGACTTTAATGCATTTATTTATGACCGTTTTCATAGGAACAGGGCATGGTGATAAAAGTATATTGTAAATATTATTTCCTTGTTAACAAAGGTTAACAAGAAAATAATATTTGCTTATTCGCTTCGAGCTGCTGCTCATAATAAGATTTCACATTATAATCTGAAATTCGCCTGATACCAGAGATCTTTATTCCTGGTGGACGTCCCAATTTTCACACACCTTTTTATCATATTATTAATTCTTAATAGCCGTACATTTTTATTTCTAGTTTTTAGTTGTAAACTGGTAGGTATTGCTGTTTTTTCAAATCATCACGCTTTATCGCTTTCAAAAATCTTGTCAATCTGGCAACACTTACTTCTCCAGAACAAGGTTCCTAGAATTTTAATAACATTTGGAAGTTTCTCCTCTATTATTTGTTAGTCATCTGCTTAAGTTAAACCAAGTTTAATGTTCAGTATTTACACGATTCTTGGGCTTTGTTGTTTGATATTTATTCACCGAAACAAAAGCTTTTGCGTTATTAATAAACCGGTGTCAAAAGGATCATAGATATTTATTATAATAGATTTATGTTCCTAAGGGAAATGGAAAAGCTTCATCTTATTTTATTAAATAAACATTGTACATCCAGTTGCGTTTACACTTTAATACAAACAGCATGCAAGAAGCCTGTAAAGAACAGATAGAAATAAACTAAAGCTAATAAAAAGTAGAAAACAAATGTTATGTAAGGAAGAAAATAATTAAATTCAGGTCGGTGTTCTTTGTCCTGATCGAAAAAACTCATTACAAAGTTTATAGAACGGTAGAAAGAGTCAAAGCATGTATAAAAAGAGGATTTAAATTTTATTAATGGAATATCGATCGCTACTTAGTTATTTTTTTAAAAGGAACGCTACAGCTCTGAGACCATTCAGCGTCGCCTTTATACCTCATTTTTATAACAACCCTTGAGAAAAAAGGGCTGTTCATGTTTTTAAAAATAAATAATTAAGCCGGCTGTTCGTGTTTCTTCCGCTGTTTTAATTTTTTATTGTAGTAAAGCGTTTACGGACGTCGTAACAAAGAAACTTGAGAGTAATAATAAAGCGCCATGTTTTCCGTGATTTGTGCTTCAGCGTCTACGAGTCCCCGGCACGCATAACACCCGTATTCGCATATCGATTATTTCCTACGTTTACTGCTAAAGTATACTATTTTCCGGCGAGAGGTTCCGACCTTTACGTGTATTGAATTTAAAAAAGAAATAACCAAGAACGGCTTTTTCACGCAAACGTACTTATTCGTGAGCGTAAAATATGTGCGGAAGTGCGTACTGAAAACTAAATACCTATCATGAAATTCCAAATCAAACGAAAGAGAACTGCAAATTGACTTTTTACTGAAATATAAAAAAAAACTAAATATCTTACGCACACAGAATTTTCGACAATGGGTGTTTCTGGCAAAATGTATAAAGTGCCACAACAATGGCTGCAGCGTTTACTATAGTTAGCCTAATTTATCGTCACAAGACTAAAGATCAATTAAAGCTTAAATCAGAAGAAGAAAGTAAGAAGTAATTTAAGGATTGTTTAAATGCTTCAATTACTTCCTTTTTATGTCACAACCAGAGAAATGACGTAGCGAAGTTTAAATCAATGACTCCTAGGGAAATATTTAAATAACTTTATAGATTTAGCACCTTCGGAGTTAGTGGTGACGACATTGTACTAAAAAGTTTCAAACTTAATTCTGCGCCTTGTCGCTTTTCCTGAACTTTGATAAATAGTTTTCCTAAATTGTCCTTCTCTTTTCTCTTTCTTTGGAGTTGCCTACATAAAAGGTTAAAGGTTTTAACCTTTAATGTAGGCAACTCCTTACAGCGGTACATTACAAACTTTTTAAAATAAAGACAGCAGTCAAATAAACTAAAAATAATATATACTTCGTATTCGTAATGTTTACTAAGTTTTTCTGACACTGACAAATAAATACTATCTCGTAGGCTTAATTTAAATGATGCATGGTATTGGCAAAATGGTGGTACATTTTTCACAAAAGCAATTAATGAACAGTTAAAGTTGATTTATTTGGAAATCAAAGCCAAAGTGTACCGTACCTATTTGTAATAATGACGAAAGAAATAAAAGGGAAGCAGAAAAGCAAACGAAAGCAAAGCAAACAGAATGATAGCAAGGTAAAGAAAGCCTCGACGACTGACTCCGATGAAATCAATAAACGTACGAGGCCTAACAATATCAAAGAAGAAGGATTCTACAAATTCAAGAATATGATGACACGTAATATAATATTACAAGCAAAACCGATTCCACGACAGGTGACCAAACGAGGTAAAAAGAGTGTGAAAAAAAGTGGAAGGTCTCAAAAGTAATCTCCATCTATCAGGCTAAAGGTTTGGCGACTGCAAAATGGTTCAGTCGAGATTCTTTGCCAGTGATTCTACGTTTGTAAATCTATCCTTTAAGTTACAGTATTTGAATAAATAATAATTTTGTACGAGATTGCGTTACGAATTTAAAAACGAATAAATTTACGAAATTTTCACAGCATGGATTACCGTAAACAAAACATAACACTTGTGTGAATATAATCGCTCGTGAAAGCTTCCACTCAAAAATTGTAAAATAGGAATCTCTATTTCACATTTTTTGTAAGCCGCTTTAGTAAAAATATTACACAATCCAACAGGAGCGAGCGAGCGGCCACCGCATGTTTTATTCTTTTACTTTATCCGAACTGAATAAAGGAATATCGAAGAGAAGTAACGTTTGATTCGTTTGTGTACATAAATATTAATCGGGGTTATCAGAATCAGAGAGGAAGAGGATTCTTTGTAAATACGCACTCTGTTTGTCAACGTTACAAAGTTATAACAAGACTTGAACTTATATAATAATTATTATTATTTATTTTGTACAAAAGACAAGGACAAAGTATATAATAATTAGGCAAAGTATAGCTAAATATGAGCTAGAAGTCTGAGACGGCCGTCTCCCAAACTACGTAAAATAATCTGTATCTTAGGAGCCATTTTTTTTTTCAATTTCTATGTGCCTATCTACCCGTTATTTAGAGTTCAACTTGCCAACAATGTAGTATTTTCCAGCAACACCAATACGTTTGGGGTGCTTATATTTTTATCTGTAAGTAAGTCTTTTATTTTCGTCACAAAACTTTGGAGCGGAAACACATGAAGCACACCGAGCCCCTGGAACGGCACGGCGAACTTTATTGAAAACCTCTGTCTGAATGGAAAAATATTAGGATACAGAATCGCTTTACGACAACAAATAATAGACTCGCCAACATCATTTTACGTAAAAACTTAATGTGCTTGCCGTAAACCGCTTTCCCTGCATTTGAGCAAGTAGTAGCATCTATTTATGAATTCAATGTCTGAAGTCTATAAACTCTAACACTATAAACGTGAATGTTTGTGAGTATGAATGGATGTTTGTTAAGTAGGTACTCTTCCCGCTTAAAGCTCATTTCAGACTACGCTATAATATAATAGCTTAAAGCATATAGTTCATAGCACAACCATATCGCTTACCATACATTTATTTAGAACACGCATAATATTTAATATAGCAAAGTGTGAATTTTGACTTATATTGCGTTGGTGGCATGACAAATGGCAGCTGCAAAAAACAGTTTTATTGTAACCACTTTTTTGCCTCTAATGTCATCCTTAAGTCTACGGAATAGAAGTCAAAATCGGTTGAAGGGACTGTAAAAAAGGTTTGTGTATATGTCTAATCTTATTGTGAACGGAGTATAGTATATTATAGCATAGTCTGAAATGAGCTTAAGGGGGATGCGCCAGGGTAGCTTTTTTTTCCCAGGGTAGCTTGCGAAATTCAAGTTTTCTTACGTTTGAAGCACAGTTAAAAAAACACTCGTAGGAGTAACAAAAATATGCATTTTCAGAATTATAATAATTAAAATCATCAACCATAATTCGTAAATGTGCCTAATTAATGAAAATATGACGGCTCGTAAGCGTCATATTTTGTGTCAACTTGGAAAGTTATGTTGATCATTTTAAGTATTATAATTCTGTAAATGCATATTTGTTACTCCAGTGAATATTTTTTATTCCCATACAATTAGATACCTACTGGGCTGACAATTGCAAAAAAATTAAGAATATTTGAATTTCGCGGGCTACCTGAATCCGAAGTTCAAAGCCCGGCTTTGAATTTCGGAATCAGCTGAAATAAATTAATGTGGCTCACATATAGAACTTTACACAAAGGATAACTTTTATCCCGTTTTTGTGTTCCCTCAGGATAAGTTTGATCTTTGGCTTAATTCTGATATCTATGCAGACGAAGTCGCGAGTACAAGCTAGCTACTTATTACTGACATCGTCCGTGTGATTCAGCAAAGGTTTTTTTTGGTGCAGATCTCTCAATTTTAACTAAAATAAAAGTAGCCTAAGTTACTCCTTATAACATCAGCTATCTGACAGTGAAAGTCCTGTCAAAATTGGTCCAACTGTTTCTAAGATTAGCTGGATCAAACTGACAAACCGACCGACAAACAAAAAAATTAAAAAGAAAATCTGTTATAAGTAACGTTTATAGTTTCATATGCATTTAATAAAAAGCAGTTGTTTTGACATTACAAGCAGACTCTTCTATTTTATTTATTTGTGTAGATAACGTGTAACAAATCTTTACAGCACACCTTTTTTTTATAAAAGATATGGTTTGGAAAAACCTCAAAGGCATTTATTTAAGAACTTGCACGTTTTGCACGTGCATTTTTACTACCTTTTACGTAATAAAATTTATTAGCTAATAGCTAAATTAATTCACAAATAAACACAGCCGTGCCCCCAAAGGACATAATATTTACTAAACGTGTATGACATATCTTACAAGTAAACATGACAAAGATTGCAATTTCCATTTATCTCCTACGTCAAATGTGTTCACATCATATTAGTGGTATCCTAACTTAAATAGTCTACGTCTGCGGTTATATATGGTCGCGAATCTTGACTGTTCGCAATAGTGTGCGAGTCTCCACAGAAACCACTTAAAATGTACGACAAGGTTCCCAATGGCTACGCTCTGAGTGAGTTAATTTTATGTTTTGTTCCTTTTTTTTTTGTTTTTGGTGACAGGAGTCGGAAATCCTCATGGACGCCCAGACTGTCCCATAATTGAAACAGTTTGGGCAGTGCCGGACTCTTACCGGCTAAAACCACACTCCTGTCTAAGGGTGAGCCCCTGCTATTATTTTTGCAGGGATTTTTATAAGTATTTACTTTTTACGTTTTTTTAATTTTTAACAATTTTTTCCAATTGATCTTTCGTATTTTTACTTTTTAATAAAATTCCTAAATTTTCTTGACTCATTTGAATACCAAATTTTATGTCTATGTCGTGCCTGTGGGAACCATGCACCGGGCACTTTGTGAGAAAGTGAAGGACAGTTTCCTGCTTATCGGGGTCGCAGATACACGCTGGGTTTTCCTTGCACTTGAAGCGAGTTAAGTATTCGGAGAACCCACCGTGTGCCGTTAGGGCTTGGGTCAGCTCCTTCGTCAGCTGTAATTTCCGTACCGTCCTGTACGCCGCGATCGCGCATGGGAAGAACAACTTGGTGGTGACCGCCGTTTCTTATTTCTTACCTTATTTCTTGGTGGTGGCGAGTGTTTTGTTCCTTTACTGACTATAATTATGGTTCGGTTGACGCAATGGTTGAGCGGTTATTGACTGCTGCGCAGCGTGTAGCGGCTTCGAATCCCGCCCACGGTAAACATTTGTGTGATGAGCACTTGTGTCTGGTTGTTGTTTATATTATCTATATTCGTATGTATTTGTGTGTGTGTATCAGCTGTCTGACACCCATAGTACAGGGTCTCCCTAGTTTGGGGCCGTGTGTGAAATGTCCCCACATATTATATTATTAGATTGACTGCTGCGTTTGTCCTGGCTTTGTAATTTGAGTAGATGACACTACCATCAAATGGCATACTTTTTAACAGCTGTCAAAACGCCATTGCTCCATAAATTTTGTATGGCTATTTTTATGACGTCACCTGTTGTTAGTTATTTGCCAGGTCAATTGACTATTTTAAATAATACTCCGGGTAACGATTAGTGCAATTCTGTTTTTTTTTTTATAAAACTTCGTAACGATTAGTGCAATTCTGAAAATTCTTTCACTGAAAGGAACAGACTGTTATCCCTAAGTCTAGTGGTTTATTTAATACTAACTTCTGCCCGCGACTTCGTACGCGGATCCTGTTGCTTATGCCAGCGACAACGGGGTCGGCAAAATCGAAGATCTGAAACGTCTGATGTCGAATTCTAAGAGCCCGGGGACGGGAAAACAACGGGATGCGCGAGACGATTCGAGACGTTCAAAAAGTACAATTTTGAATCATACCTCCGATGGCGGAATATGTGGCGTAGTCAATCATAGGAGTATACATAAATGCACTCCGTTCCTTATCAACCCAAGGAAGGTCGCCATGACCTACGGCTATATCTTGAGACACATCCGATTCTTCAGATGATATCGACATTCTGTTCAGAGAATGTCGATCAGAATTCAAACGTTCGTAGCGCTCTTCTTCTGTCTCTTCATGCCGTACTCCAGCAATTCTTTCTCTCTCATTTTCGAACTGATTATGAATATTTTGTTGTGTGCGTGTTCGGGACAATGTATGATAATCTCGATCAGCAGTTAGTCGCGCATCACGTTCATCACTCGTTTCAAAAGACCTGTTAGTAGATGTGCGAATACGCTGAGAGCTCAAGCGTGATTCTGTATCGGTAAACGTTTCCGATTCGCGAGACAATGCATGTCGCTCACGACCAGCGGACAGTCGCGCATCACGTTCCGTACTTGTCTGTAGAGACCTAGAAGCAGATGCGTAGATACGCTGAGAACTCAAGCGCAATTCTCTATCCGTGAACGTCTCCGACTCGCGAGACAATGCGTGACGTTCACGATAAGCGGTCAATCGCGCATCACGTTCCCCACTTGTCTCTAGAGACCTAGAAGTCGATGCGTAGATACGCTTGGAACTCAAGCGCAATTCTCTATCCGTGAACATCTGCGACTCGCGAGACAATGCGTGACGTTCACGATCAGCGGTCAGTCGCGCATCACGCTTCCCACTTGTCTCTAGAGACCTAGAAGTCGATGCGTAGATACGCTTGGAACTCAAGAGCAATTCCCTATCCGTGAAAGTCTCCGAGTCGCTAGACAATGCGTGACTTTCACGATCAGCGGTCAGTCGCGCATCATATTCTTCACTGGTCTCTAGAGACCAGTGAAGAATATTATGAATATTTTGTTGTGTGCGTGTTCGGGACAATGTATGATAATCTCGATCAGCAGTTAGTCGCGCATCACGTTCATCACTCGTTTCAAAAGACCTGTTAGTAGATGTGCGAATACGTTGAGAGCTCAAGCGTGATTCTGTATCGGTAAACGTTTCCGATTCGCGAGACAATGCATGTCGCTCACGACCAGCGGACAGTCGCGCATCACGTTCCGTACTTGTCTGTAGAGACCTAGAAGCAGATGCGTAGATACGCTGAGAACTCAAGCGCAATTCTCTATCCGTGAACGTCTCCGACTCGCGAGACAATGCGTGACGTTCACGATAAGCGGTCAATCGCGCATCACGTTCCCCACTTGTCTCTAGAGACCTAGAAGTCGATGCGTAGATACGCTTGGAACTCAAGCGCAATTCTCTATCCGTGAACATCTGCGACTCGCGAGACAATGCGTGACGTTCACGATCAGCGGTCAGTCGCGCATCACGCTTCCCACTTGTCTCTAGAGACCTAGAAGTCGATGCGTAGATACGCTTGGAACTCAAGAGCAATTCCCTATCCGTGAAAGTCTCCGAGTCGCTAGACAATGCGTGACTTTCACGATCAGCGGTCAGTCGCGCATCATATTCTTCACTGGTCTCTAGAGACCTGGATGTAGATGCATAAATACGCTGAGAACGCAGGCTTGCTTCGCGATTTGAAGAGGTTTCCACGGAGCGAGTTACAGCCTGATGTTCTCGAACAGCATCAAGTCTCTCCTGACGCTCTTCCGTAGATTCTTGGGAACTTATGATCCTCAATCTTTTAGCTCCTTTGGAACATTGGGAAAGATTTGACCTCTTTCTAGGCATGGTTATAGTTTTATTGGGAAGATACCTGATCAATTAAAATCTAAGTGACTGCTCCCCTGCGTTACCGGGTAGGCTACCGTGTCACGAAGATAAATGGAAAAGGAAATTAAACACTCAAATAACATAAGCCCAAAGGCATATTTATTCAACAAAATAAAAAAATAAATGGGAGTTTTGGCCAGTAGGGTCAAATTTTCAATGATATACCATCGTCATCAAAAATCAGTCCTAAACTGTTACCACCTTCATCGCGTGGAGATACTCCCAGCTTATTATAATATACAGTGAAATTAGTGATAACTTTACAGTAAAATTTTAAAAATTACAACTTTGATGTCGACATCAGAGGTTTCTGATCTTCCATTTTTATAAGTCAACAGGAAATGCCCATCAGACCGAACAACTTTTGCTTAGACGTCATTAATATATGTGTTATGGTGTAGCTGGGCTCTTGGAGTTAAACATCAGGTGTTCCAGATCTTCAAATTTATTCTCTCAGCAGAAAATGCTCATCACGTGGAACAATTTTTGCTTCGGTACCATTTTTGTAACTCTTATAGTTTAGCTGGTCTATTGCGGTTCTGCATCAGGTGTTCAAGTTTCCAAGATCAATTATAGCCTATATGTTGCCCAGATTTAATACCTATACAACAACAAAAAAATCATTCAAATCCGTCCAGCAGTTCCGAAGATTAGCGTGTACAAACAAACAGACAGAATTTTTTTTTTTGATTTGTGCTCTATTACTGTTTCTAAAACCCCCTCAATTATTATTTTTTTAATATATTCAGTGTACAGACTTATAGAGTTTTTTTACTGTTTTATTATATGTATAGATAGGTATAATAATTTTTGTAATGTTGGTCAACACAGTATTCAGAAAGCACCTAAGTTACTCGCGCTTTGATCAAAGGCGAACTTTAAGAAACTGCAGAGGAACTCATAATATTAGTTTATAAACTGCAAAATGCTTTTGAAGATAAATTCGAAGTTAAATGCGATCATGAGAGGACAAGAATGTTTTAATGTAATTTCACAGAACTTTGTTTATTATTAAGGTACGAGACAGTTTTCAATTTCAATCTTTTATCCGTGGAATAAAATTGAGGTCTGAATTTGTACAGGAAAACTGTGACAAAATCAAAGTTTATTCTCAGGACTACTACTGGATAGATACTGGGTATAAAAATTTGGTCGAAGACGCTTGGTAGGTAAATAGGTATTGACAGTAAAAAATTCAATTACTTTTCAAACACTGCTATAAGTTCAGCCAGCTTAAATAGATACAAGGTAGGGTTTATTCATCTAAATTCCTAAGCAAGTAAATTGCTACACTAAAATTAATTTTAATTATTTTTAAAACGTAGTCCCGAGTGCTGTAGATATGTGCATTTCACACATGTCATTTCTCTGTCCTATGTAAAATGTGGTACATAATAGTTTCTTTTTTCTATGGACCCATGTCGCCTGAAGTTAATTAAAATAAATAAGTTTCGCCAGCTAAGTCTAAAGTCATGGCTCCCAAAAATCGAGAACAACAGCTCATCCCAAACTTTAAAAACGTCAACACTTATTACAAGTCCTATTTATCCACAAAGTTAAATCCGCAACTTAAAACAAAAGTTTCAAGTTGGCCGAAAGAGAAAGGGTACCTTTACTCCAATTTGAGATTTTGTCAAAACACAATGGGTTCCGCAGTGCGGCGCAATAATTCGGCCGCCCTTAAAACGAGAGGAATCTTACCGCGCTTGTTTAATAAGTAATCTTCACGTCCCTACAGAAGATCTTTTCTCGGTAATTTATCGTGATGTAAAAGCAAACCTTGAATTTAAATTACACCTGAATTTTGTGAAAGTCTTCGGCGAACTTCGAATTCTAGGCTTTTGTGAAGATGAAGTAATTTATAGTCGAATGAAAACTTCGGAAACGATTGGTGAAAGTTGTTTTAGTGGCCATACTGTCATTGGAAAGCGTGTTACATTTTAAGCCAGCCAATCAAAAGTGAGTGTTAAAACTTTTCAAATAAAATCGAAGGCATTATTTTATTTACACTGAATTACAACTCTAAACTACGATCAAATTGCTCAAAATCGATTGTATACTTTATTTACTTTTTAAACAATCACATGCAATATTATACCGTAACCTACCCTATGACCAAAAAAGCGATTTAACAAAATTATACCGTGAAGCAATTACTTTTTCTAACCACCCCATGGGGAGTACAATGTTACAATGGCACGCATGTCCCAACATTTATGTAGGTTTAGTACGACACAACATAAAGGTTCCACTGGTAACATTCGTCAAACAAGACCTCTTGCGAACTACCTTCTTAGTGAAATTACAGTTTAATCAGGGGAATCCACTAATCTATACTAATATTAGAAGACTCAGGAAACGTCTTTTTGCCATATAAATGAAAATAAAATTGCCTACGACCTATTTTCGGACTTACCAAATACACAAAAAAAATCATTAAAATCGGTCAAGCCGTTTCGGAGGAGTTCGTTAACAAACACTATGTGACTCGAGATCAGACGATAGATGACAGACGTTATCCTGTCTCTGTCTATCTACCCTGCCAACTACCTACTTACCTACCTACCTACTTACGCTACCTACCCTACCTACCTACCCTACCCTACCCTACACTACCTACCTACCTACCTACTCTACCTACACTACAATAAAAAAAATACCCTACGATCTATTCTCAGACCTACTGAAAATACATAAAAAATTTCATTAAAATCGATCAAGTCGTTTCAGAGGAGTTCGATAAGAAACACTATGACTCGAAATTTTTAAATATTATATTAGCTGACTTGGCAAACGTTGATATGCCATAAAAAATAAAACGTTTTCTCAGACCTATCATACAAAAAATTACATAAAAATCGGTCAAGCCATTTCGCAAGAGTTCGATAACAAGACACGAGATTTTTATAAATTAAAAGATAACACCTTTGTATATTTTGTTTTGTTGAATCGGCTTATCCACGGAACTACTGGTTCGATTCTGAAAATTCTTTCACATAAAGTAATCTACGTTATACCACAAAATATAGAGGGTACAGAAGGACCGCTCCGCCATCTTCAAAAATAATTACCTAAACTTGCCAGACTCACTAGGGCTGCTACTGTATTGACTCTAGAGGTTTTATTTGTGACAACATGACATTTTATTGACACTGGTTGGAACTCTTAGCATTATTTTATAACAACATTTTCTTGTTTGTCGCGTGAAATGTCAATGTGTCTCACTTATTCATATAGACAACACGTGACAGTCGAGTCGTAAGTCTGCTTGAAACTGCTTGAGAATGCCTATAAACGTAATGTCAGTGTGTGCGTGATAAAACTGTCGGTTTCTTCTGAGCGGTCTCTCTGCTCGGGCGCGACGCAGCCTTACGTACTTTGTGGTTATACCCCATTGCCATAAGCTATATTATATGGTAGGTATAGGTACTTGACTTCCACGTAGAGTACTTAAATGTTTGATCATTCGATTAGCAAGAGATAGGCTACAACAATGAAACCTTTAAGTAGTGTCGTCCTCTATATTATTCTGGTAAATACTTGGTAAATGCCATCACTCACCCGTAGTCTAACCAGTTTTCACGCGAATGTCAAGTTTCAAGGTTGTCAGCCAATTTTGATGTGACGTCACACTTTTTTAAATTTGGTTTTGCTTATTACGCGTTGATTGTAGAATTAGTTTTTTTGTAGTGAACTGACTAAAGCCAAGGCCTAGTACATAGGTACCTTTATGCATTTTCTAACGAGCATGAGGTTCATACCAACTGGAAACTAATTGCTCATTTATTCTCAGTATTAAACTCTCTAATTTTAATATTAAATGTCATCAATGAAAACTAAACAGCCAGCATTTGTTAGTTACAATCCACCGTGACTTTATTTCCGTTTCCGCATCACCAAAGAGAATAACAACATTTTCATTCATTTGATTCCGTTCCCAAAGTATTTGCAACACTATAAAAAACAAGTTCCTGAAATATTCACTTCATGTACCAAAAGTCATGCGAAATAGTTCACAGAAAATATGTTCAATAAATTGAAACATCCAACTAGGTGGCCGGAAATATCGCTAGCGAACTATTACATCGATAAACGAAAATACACGCTCCCATTTCCTTTAACATTTTAACTTGGACCGAGGTAACAATGGTACCCACGTAATTATGATACTTTCATATTCTTGTACAAAGAGCTTAGGCCATGAGGGAGCCTCGTCATTTATTCAGGCGTACCAAGGCAATTCCAGTTCCCAATGGATTCTTGGAGCCTAACTATGTTATCCGTTCTATTACCTAAATGTTTCTTCGGGTTACTTTTGGAGTACCTGAGGCAATTTACAAGTTGGTAGATAGATGACTAAGGTTTTGGTATTTAGTTCCTTGTAATCTCTCGACCGTGTAGTGGCACTACCCCATTTCTACCCGTGGTTGTCGTAGAAGGCGACAGGGAAATATTGACCAAAGGATGGGCAGCAGCGTCCTTCTGAGTACCATAACACCTACTGCTATCGTCAACGTGCATCGGCCAAGCATGGCGATTACGGCTGCAGCCCCCCTTGGGGGAGACGCATGGCCCAGAAAAGGGCATCTAAAGAACTTGTTTTAACGTTAAAAATACATAATCTTGTACGTTTATTAGAACAAGATTTATTTTATTCGTCCTATCATCATCTGCGTAGTCTTGTCTCAACTATGTTAGGTCGGGTTCCACTTTCCAGTCTAACCGGATGCACCCGAATACCAGTTCTTTGTATGGAGTGAATACCTACATGACCTCCACAATCCAGTTACTAGGTAACACGATACCCCTTGGTAAGACTGGTGGTCTGTCGGACTATCTGGTCATCATAATATGTTGTAGTAAACTTAATACACTCACACACTCTCTCTCTCACATACACACACAATAAAGGAAACTATTGCAAGAGATAATTGTCAGCTTGCTTGATTGCCCGACATGGATCGCTATGAACGTGGTAAAACTGATACAATGAAAACATTCAACAAAAATATTATAATTGATAATGACTAATCTATACTAATATTATAAAGCTGAAGAATTTGTTTGTTTGGTTAAACGCGCTAATCTCAGGATCTACTGGTTCGAATTGAAAAAATCTTTTTGTGTTGGATAGTCCATTTATCGAGGAAGGCTATCGGCCCATGCGAAGCCGGGTCGGTCGCTAGTTACTTATAGTCTAATGGGGAGAGCTTTGCCCAGTAGTGGACAAAAGTCTATAGCGTTCATAATGTTTATGTATCCTTTTATTGATTAACATACTAAGATCATATTTTGTTTACAAAATATTTAAGCTTAAAACAATCGAAACTCATTTCCTATATTAAAAAAAAGAACTTGTAATGTAAAAAGCACATGTGCGTAATACACTACATTATGACCCTAAAAGCGGTGCCATAAGCGCCACTGAATGTGCAAGCATATTAAAAATTTCTAAGTACATAAGTACATTATTAATACTAACCATAACGAATAGATCTACGAATAACAGCCGTGACCAACAGCTTTACTTGCTTTTCGAGGCACGAGAGGGGTCTCGGTTTGAAATGGATGGTCACCCATCTATAAGCTGACGGCCCACATTTATGTTTATTTTTATTTAATTCGGAGCCCTATTTTTACGATTCTAAAACCAATTCACTGAAGAAAACGATAGTTGAAACATCGAATCTGCATTAAAATCCGACACAAAAGCGAGACCCAGACTTGAAATAGCTTTGAATAAATTCATATGAGCCGACTATTCGACTTTGCACTAAATTCATGCACGGTCAAACTTTGTTTTATTTGTGGTTCGAGCGCCATTCTCGAGGGACAAGCACAATCGTACTGTCATTCTATTTCAATCGAGCGATCGATAGTCCCAACACTCCCAACGTTTTAGCTGGGATAAGCTTAAAGTTTTATGTTAGAGTCACGTTTTATGTAAAATACATTATAATACATAACATTTTATCACAAGTAGAGTAAGGCCGGGCCAGACTGATAAACAAGCTTCCAACAGGGGTCACCTTGGTGGGAGGCTTGGAGCCCACGGCTGGTGTTTGCGTTCACACTGGTTTACAACAAGGCTCCCACCTCAGTGTGTTGTCGACTATTTGTTTACCACGGCAGTATTCACACACGGTTTACAATGAGCGTCCGTCCACAGAGGTTGTTGAAGGTCAAACGAATTTTTGTTGCAAACAAGTGTTTACACTGTTGTAATCCGCCGGTACAACCAAGTGCAGCCGGCCACATGCGGTGAAACTTAGATGTAGATGTAGGATTACTTATCTTCGGTTAGAACTAGGTTTAACCTTCATCATAGCGGCTAGAACTAAGTGCAGCCACACACCGACTTCAGGGGCACCCCGAGGTTTGGTTTGGTTAGGTTCCTTTAAGGCGACGATATACGCCGGCGACCTTGAGCTACCAGAGAATCGTATGCGCTGCGTCCAAAACTCACAAAGTTTTGTCGAAAAAATTAAATAAAAGATAGTATTCTTTAACTAAAAAAAGGCGTGTATTAAAAGATAGATAATAAAATTGTCTGTAAGATAGTGAAAGTTTCGTTTAAATATACCTGGTAGATCTTGTGTGATTATCAATGTTTTGTCCGCGTCAGACTTACGAGTTAATTAAACTATTTAATATGAACTTAATCAAAAATATTCACATACTAAATGATTAAGAGTAGGTATGTTCTAGTTTAACATATATTTTTTTCAAATCATTTACACCACAAATTTTGACGTGATTGTCAGTTTAAAATCTGTAAAAGTCGCTTGTTAGCGCCACTCTGCAGACAGAAATAGGAGCCCCGGGGCTCCTTCGATCTTACGTCGACCGTCTTCTTCTTCTCAATGGTTTGGTGCCCCAAGTACCGAGCTCGCAGGCTACACCTAAGTTTAACCAACTGTAGGTCGATTCTGTAAAATTCAAACAACAACTCGCATCTCACATCGCTATTCACTCTCACTTCGCATTAGGTTCAAAATGATCTTGATATATTTGACACTTTGAATTGGGTTCGAATGCGAAGTGTCGAAGTGACGGGAAATTACCTTACAGAATGCCACTTCTTAGGACATCTCATACTTTGTCTGTCAAAATATCCCTGTCAATTTAGTTCAACTCGCTGACACGCTCGCAAGGGTGGCGCTAGTGTAGTGTAGGCTAGGGTAAAACTAGGTGTAGCCGCACTTCGAGTTTTCCAAATCCAGCATGTCTATTCTGTTACAATCTCCCTCGGTGAACACCTAGGTGAAGTGAGCTGTCATCCGTCCGTCTGCTTTGTCAATCCCTAGCATGACAGCTCACTTCACCTAGTTGTTCACCGAGGGAGATTGTAACAGAATAGACATACAGGTCGGGCAGTGTTACTGGGTTTTATTAGAAACTTCTCAGTAGCAGCCCAGACTTTGAAAATTGGCAGTGATGTGACACCCCCACGGGGGTCTCACATCACCATCAATTTTCACTTAGGAAGGATAATAAAACAAAACAGTACAATCATTACAACTAACCATTACAATAATGTACTGATTCCATGGTAGGTAAAACTCTGTGTCACTATGTCACATCCACCGTGTATACACAGAGTAAAAGGCAGGTTGAGCCATAGTTAAGCCTATTCTTTGTCAGAAATCGTACTATATTTACGTATTTCTTGAGAGGTAAGCGAAAGGGTTAACGATAACAATAAAGGATTCAATGGCAGCGGACGCCGATATACCCAACCTTTTTGTGTCATATAACTTTTGCCATCAAACCTGGTATATAAACTGAGATCCAGAAGTGACCAAACCTACGTCATTTTAGCATTGCTTAAACTTTGTGGATTGGTAAGGGAACATTGTCGTTAATATGATGCATGTTTACTGCCTCCAATGCTGGGACCTTTTCAGACTCAGGGTTAAAAGGTACTCAAGTGAGACGGCTAGTTTATATATTAAGTATAACGTGTATCGTTTTCGTGAGCCATAGCTTCAGCTAGATGCTTTGGGGACTAACTACACTTATCCAGCTCAAATCAGCTTGTCGATAGAACACCAGTTCTGTATCGCATCCGTTCAGATGCGGAAAGCTATGTAGTTAGTCCCTTAAAGGTCAAAACCTTTCATGTTTTTTTGTTTTCTTTACATTTGACTCATTTCACAG
Source organism: Charanyca ferruginea (assembly GCA_947361185.1). Lineage (NCBI taxonomy): Eukaryota > Metazoa > Arthropoda > Insecta > Lepidoptera > Noctuidae > Charanyca > Charanyca ferruginea. Next base: position 11,582,510 of record OX376077.1, on the reverse strand, counting down.
CGACATGGGTCAACCGATGCAGCGAAGACCTAGAATGTTTGGACTTAGAAGACGAACAGCCCCTTGCCCAGCTCAGTTCCATGCAGACAGACAAGATGACTCTATTCTTCACACAACTACTCGACCATGACCGGGATGACGTCATCATTGACACCGACTTCGATCAATTCTTCGAGGTAGGAAGGTATCAAATTTGTCACATCTTGTCTTAATAAATCCGATTTTGTCGAAGTTGATAGCCCGCATAATTGCCTTCTATCGATCCAAAAATGTCGTGTCAGTGAAAATTTCTAACATTTTACGAGGAGTGGGATATTTATATTGAGTACAACATAGCATTCGAATAAAGCTACCTACCATTGAATAATTCAAGATGAGATTTAAAAAACATTCAACAATTAATCAAGTTTTAATTACTTTATTCATAGTCAGGACTGTTCTAAATATAAACAGCACGTACTTTAAATACAATTAACTCGGCACAGTTCAAATAACTCAGTTAAAAGTTCAACGGAATTAAATAACCAAGTTATATCTTAAAAGCTCTCGAGTTCGAAGCGAAGTCAACACGACTCCAGGGCGAGAAACTGACGAGAATTACCTGGCAAATGAACCGGGTACTGAAAGCAAATATAGCCAAATAAGCTTCTAAAACTCAACATTAAGTCATTTCAACCTCACATAACTAACGTCTGAATAATTAAAGAGAATAATGAAATTTGTTTCTCGTCGTAATTCACAGAGGCTGGCACATTTTGCGGACTGGTCGCCAAACTCGTCGGAATTTCACATACTGCTTGAAGTGAAGCGGGAATTTATAGAACACTTCATCAACCCGTTGCCGACCAAGTAAGTTGATCTGTTAACACCTGCGTGATTATGCTCTTATCAATCTTATTACTGTGTTGCTATTCTCCAAGTAACACAACCTATAGTTCGATGCTGCGGCAGCGGCGAGTTACATTCTCGTATTCATTTATCTTTTCTTGCAAGACTTTTGATGGAACTACTCAAAGTTGGATAATTTGACACTTTTGACAATTAATAAAATAGATATGAAAAACGTTAAAAGCAAAAACAGTCGCCGAGCTCGATCGATTTCACGGCTGACACGATGTCGAGTTCGCCGTCGAGTACATCCACGAATGGTAACGTTAGAGAATATCATAGCTGCACGCGGTGTCTCGCGCTTAAGCCGCTGTGATTGGTTGATTAAAATATCGTTAACCAATCAGCACCTTATGTGCGCTTTAAAATTTGTCACATTAATCTTGCGTCGATTTTCATTCGAAGAACCGAGGGTTAGTGTCTTTACTAGGAATTAAGTGGTGATGAGGTTTACTTAAAGCCAGAACTGTTAAAGAAAGAGTGACATAGATAAGAGGCCTCGGTCGAAATTACCACCTTTAGAATATTTATCCTTGTTTACATAAACATTAAACTGAAATATGCCCGAACAAATACGTGCAGTAAACCGCCATTTTGTACTAAGATACCCCATAAAAATAAATGTCAGCCAGCTGCTGACATTTGATGAAAGTTGCCCAAAAATATGAGCACTTTGTAATGTAATGTGCAATTCCAAAAGCTGTATATTTTCCTAACTGGCATTTTCATGGAAAAGCCCACCATTTTTATGATACTGCATCCATGATACTGGAGAATAACTTTAGGTCGGACACTAGACAGCTCAAGCAGGAAGTTAATGAAAGAAAGCATAAAGTTTATGACAAAGGAACAACAGATAACTATACATAGAAACAACCGTAGCGCAAGAAATATCACAAGAGACTCCGCGGCATTCATTCTCTAAGTCACATGTTTCGTAACTTTCCTTCATTATTAAATTCCCTGTGTTACGCCAAAACTTTTTTATGCTTTATTGCATGTTCAGATATACCTACATACAAAAGAAAAGTATACGGAATATCTGATAAACAAATTCAACATTTGCAAAAATTTCGCTCGGATACCTTACTATTCCTGCCTTCCAAATTCTTGTTACCTTTTCATAATTTTGCTTTCATTCTTTTGCTAGATGGGCTGAGTTACCCTATTACAGAAGGGTATGCGGCCCGGAATCTAGCGGCATCAACATACCGGGTCGTACGACTCTGGAGGGATGGCTGGCGCGGTGGGCGTTGCACCTGAGTGATATGAAGAGGTTTACAGACCTGCCACTATACCTACAGTACCTCTGCAAGATACTCTTCCATGTGGTCGATAGGACAAGTAAGTTGAAATTGAGGTTTGAAAACCAAAATGAGGTTTTTAAGAAGCACCTTTAGTTTATATGTATTCTAGAAACTATCTAGATAAAAGCATACTTCAGATTATTCTGAAGTATGCTTTTATCTAGATAGTTTCGGAGTAGTGGTTATGAAACTCTTACAAGTTTATTTATTCACGAACTGTCAAAACTTTTCGGTCTACTTCTCACTGCCAAAGTTAACTTTAACCTTATTTTTAACCTAAAGCAACTTATTTTCCGCTTGATTGTGAGTGAGCTTCACCCTGTTTACTGCGGTAGAGAAGTACGAGTGACGTGTGTCGATTCCCGAGACGGGTTGATAAACGGGATTAATTTGACGCGGACGAGTAACGTCACTGCCCCTCAGGCCTCAGCGACGTTAATTGTCGACCTACAATTTATTACTAATTTCAAGTTAATTATTATCGTAATTTAGACAAAATTTTGTTAACAACGCTATTGTTGCAGCATATTGCTGCTATAATTATTCTCACTCGAGTGATTTTATGCGCAAAATGAAATTGTGTTAAGAATTTGTAATATCATAGCGCTTTTCGGTGCTATGAACTTGCACACTAAATCATATCACGTTGAAGCAATAACGTTGTCTAACGTTTAAATTTATTGCGCCATAAGTAGTCAAAAACTAAATAAAATGACGTTTGGTTGTGCTCCAAAGGTTTAAAAATTTGGCTCCTTCCTCAACATTTGTAGCCAAAATCACAACGGGTGCACACTGAAGCGAGGGAGCGCGGTCTTTCTTGTGCCACACTTATTTTTCTATCGTCTGCCTTCGCCTTTATTTTTAACTTTTTAATCCAAAGCGAGTACCGACTGATATTCTCGCTGTTCCACGAAAGAGTTATCGGAATAGTATTGTGTCAATATTTTATGTTACGTGACCTGACCTATATTTTACTGAATGTTATTAAAATTGTGCAACATTCCGTTCTATGAAAGACTTGATATTTCTGCAATTTTGTAATGGAACTGAAAGAGTACAAAGTAATGTCCATGTGCATTGATATTTTAAAAGATCAGGTAGATACATAGCTATATTTTATTACAACACCAAATAAACACCAGCAAAATTATGTAGGTTCTTGAAAACACGATCACAGACAGAATTTTTCCTAAATTGGCATATTCTGTCATGCTGATTTAGAAAGCCAAAACGATTTATCACGAAAGTTGTTCCCAAGGTGAACGATCTCATTTGCTTTAGTAACATCGTCGTATTTCACCAATATATCTAAGGTAAAAGCTGATCTTCTACTTCATTTGTCACGATGATGGATTTGAAACATGACAATATTTTGCAACAGAGAAGATATAGGATCACATACATGAATTTCTATAGCTCCTAAAAATAGGCCACGGTTGTTCATTTAAACAAGCCAATCACAAACCTGGCTGTTTCATAAAGTCTCTAATTTTAATTCAAGATCGGACAAAATTGTTATTTTTTTATCGAAACGCACGTTCCGATATTTGGAACAGTGCCCGGTAAATATCAATAGGCTCGTGATATCACAGGGATCCAATCCCGGAAATGTTGAACAGCGGGTGTACCAATAAATCTCACCCTGCCTTTGAGAATTCAGGCCTACCTATGTCTGCCATTAAAATATATGTTTTTACTTGCAGGTACAGGTGCTATAACGAAATCGGCTTTGGCCGCCTTCTACCGGTCCGTGATCGGGTTGAATGCGACGCGAGTTGACGAGATCATAGACACGGCCTACGATAGAATGACTAGTGTAAGTTCATTTTATTTTATGGAGGGAGAGAACTCTCTCATATGACGGAAATTTACAAAGGGTCCAGCTTTAAGCACAATAGTTCCAAAACCCGCCAAAATGGCTCTAGCGTAGGCACAGGTGTGAATGTAGCAGCTGTTGCTGGATTGAAGAATGCCGAGTTAGAAAATTTACCCGGCGCTATTGTAGCACCACCCTTATTTATCACATTTTAACGGACACTTTTTAGGGTTCCGAAGTCAACAAGGAACCCTTATAGTTTCGCTATGTCCGTCCGTCCGTCCGCAGTGTAGCTCAAAGACTATTAGAAATAGGAAGCTGTAAATTGACATGGATATACGACATTAGTTAAGCCGACAAAGTGCTGGAATACAATATTGAAAAATTTTTTTTTTTAGGTTACCTCCTCTAAACGTGAAGTGGGGATGAGTATTTTGTCTAGTCTACTATATGGTGTGGGGTGTCGTTAAAAAGGTCTTTCAAAAATAATAAGGATTTGAAAAAACAATTTTTCGATTAAGGAATCCCTATGGGAAATATTTAGCTCTAAAGTGCTAATTTTTGTTGGAGTCAATTAACGCCACTCCTATCAGATCAATGGTTGTATCGTGATTTGTGAAAAAATCACGGTAGTAGCATATATAACGAAATTCATAGGAAAACTATCACAGCTAAGTAGGCTTTACAAGTTTACGAGTAATAGTCGATAAACTTGTAAAATGTAATAACATGCGTAGCATGCTTGCTACTCTTAAAACTTTATAGTAATCAAATATATTGTAAGTAGCTGCAGATTTAACATTTAAAACAATTACCATCACGCTATACCTTCAAGGAGCTAAGCAGTGGATCATGACAAACTAGAACAGCTATTTTAGACCTTCTGTCAGCGATGAACTTTGAGCAACAGTGCGGCAGCCGCCTTGTAAGTTGCTGGTCCTGAGTTCAATCCCAGCGTCCAACAATTTTTTTGTTTTTTTTTTTTTAATGCTAGAATATTTCTAAATGGCAATAAAATAAAACTGCGTTTTTTTTATTATTTAATTTTTGCCCGTTCTTATGTCTTTTTCTATGAACCAGCTTCACGCAAAAACTATTGAACAGACTTTTCGCTAAAATGTTTCTTACAGGTCGGACCAACGTAAACGTCATAGGCTATATTTGTACATGATTACGCTATTTGTAATGGGCGTAGGTCAATTCTACATTACGCTCAAAAAATGTTTGACGTCAAAAGCGATAATAAGTGACGCCTGCTATGACGCCACAATTTATTGAAAAATGTTAAATATAGGGACAAAACAAGAACTGCGTGGGTAAGAATATCAACTACCCCCCTATTTTGCGCGTGGAACGCCACGCACTTGGCCAGTTTTTAATACATAGAAACGGTTCTCCTTACCTCTACCCTCCATATCTTACATTGAAGTTTAATAATCCTGTTCTTAATTCGAAAAATAGATTTTTAATTTGAAAATAAGTTGCCAGCATTGACGCATGTTTGACAAACTTTGTTAGAAATTTGATCTGACCCGATGCCCTGTATCTTGCTGGCTGTCTTCAAGCAATATCTTTTTTTTCTATGAAAAATACTTTGTGAAATTGAGGCTGTTTTAGACACATTCTAATTAACTTATTTCTACAGAACGGCTACCTAATACTGGACTACGGGACCTACGTCCACTGCTTCACCAACTGGCTGATGGGAAAGAACCCAAACGGACCTGGCCAATGGGTGCTTGTTCCCCCTAAGGACTCGCTCCCCGCGCCCCCATTCCCCGTCGACTACAGCGCCCTCAACACGGAGCCCGCGAAACTAGAACCTTACGCACCAGACAAGAAGACAAACAGACATTCAGTCATAGTTTAAAGACCTCGAGAACATGCCTACGTATCCCTAAAAAGTCAATTTTGTAAGTGTCCCGATTTTGGTACGTTTTGGGACACTCGACTGCGTTTTATTAGAGCTACGTTAAATATTGTCGACTTAAAAGAAATCTGGGCATCGCTTGTCAGAAAATCTGCCATTGTTAAACAAATGCTGTGAGAAAGTTAGGAATTGATGCACTGAGCTTTTTCAAAAGGACTTTTGGCGTACCTAGTGCGACAATTCTGGACAACTGAACTTTCTATCTATAGTGCTAGAGTTTATTATAGGTTGTTAACAATATTTTCTGCCGATATCAGTGTACTTTATAAAGTCCAAACAAATGTGTAAAAGTTATTCTATTTTCCAAAATATGTTTTTATCAAGTCGTTTTTTGGAAAATTTTAGCTTTTTCAGATATATTTATTTAAAAAGTTATAAGTTATCACTGAATAAATAAAAATTCCTGACCACAGAAAAATGAGATGAAAGTAAAAATTCTCCGAAATTGACTTTCCAACGTGAAAAATGTTCGTTTGTAGGGGACTGTATGTTTTTTGTTTTGTGTATGCTCTTCAATAAGGCGACTGCTGACGACGACGAACGACACGTTACCGCATAGTTTCGTACACGCGCCTTTGTCTTGATTTTTATAGAAAATTATATTTAAATTCAACCAGTCGCCTTATTGAAGGGCATAGACAAAACATACAGTCCCCTATATATTAGTTACATAAGTCTCTTTGTAACTGCCTTAATCTAATGATTTTCTTGAACCTACTCTAGATTCGCTTGAACGTAAAAAGGAACGCTTTATCTAACGTGTTAAGGGGCTATTAAACGACTTTTACAGATTTTAAACTGACAGTCACGTCAAAAAGAGTTTTGGACGCAGAGAATCGCATGCGCTGCGTCCAAAACTCTCCAAGTTTAGTCGAAAAGATTAAATAACAGTAGTATTCTTTAACTTAAAAAAAAGGCGTATACTAAAAGATAGATAATAAAATTGTCTGTAAGATGGTGTACGTTTCGTTTAATTATACTTGGTAGATTTTGTGCGATTGTCAATGTTTTGTCCGCGTCAGACACAACTTCACGAGTTAATTAAACTATTTAATATGAATATAATAAAAAATATTCACATACTAAATGATTAAGAGAATGTTCTAGTTTAACATATATTTTTTTCAAATCACATTACACTGCACATTTTGACGTGACTGTCAGTTGAACATCTGTAAAAGTCGTTAAATAGCCCCTTAAACATGCAATTCGACCAATTCTTGTCTCTATATCTAGATTTAGACCTAAGTCGGTGTAAATAGTAGTCTGTAATGATGCACGGTATGCAAGAACTGCCTTAAAATAAGCATATTCACATTTCACGACATAGCCTTATTTTATACCTTAGATGTAATATAGAGGTACTATAAGTTACTTTAAATATATTAGATATCTACACTTTGATTCACTGAAATAAACCCTTTCGTTTGTTAACTTGTTTATTTTCTCTTTATCGTCTTTAACATCAACAAGCAATTTTATTTGTGATTCCCAACGGGCTGAACCCATTTCTCTTATAAACAAGTCGATGTCGCCGTGGCAACGAACCAAGACTTAATTCCCTAAGTACATAGATATCTTCCTTAAGTAGTAGGTCCAGGAAGAAATACATATTTCTTAATTTAACAGGTTATTTATATTCAGCGACTCATTTACTATGTCTAATGAATTAGCTACTCATTAGGGTTCCGTACCTCAAAAGGAAAAAATGGAACCCTAATTATTGTGCGTCTGTCTGTCAATACCCTTTATCTCGGGAACGCGTGGAATTATCGAGAAAAAACCATATACTCGAGTCTACAGTCCCATGAAGCTGTATAAAAAAAAACAAACTTCTAGGTTAACGTAAAAAAGATAAGACCGTTTATGCCACAAAAACGTATATTTCGCCACTCTCAAGGGAATCAAATAAGGTACTTTCCGTTGACCTAGAAATATGAAATTTTGCTAGTAATATCGTCTTATACCTACTACAAGTACCTACAGGGAAAATAAAGATAGTTGTTCAGGGTTTGGCTATTTGTGTATATGAGTTTATGTTTGTAAACGCACCCACGATACAGGAGGATTTCCTAGAGCGGGACAACGTTTTTGACGTGACAACGTCTTATAATTCGATAGAGCCGGCTGCACGCACGAAAAAACATGACTCATGCGGCGTTACGGCGTTACGGCGTTACCTCGCTCTGAGGTAACGCCGTATCGCCGTATTTTCTTAAGACGTTGTCACGTTCAAATATCGTCAGTAAACCGACTTTACAGACAACCAATTTTTTACGTTTTTTTACGTTTTTTACGTCTTATAATTCGATAGAGCCGGCTGCACGCACGAAAAAACATGACTCATGCGGCGTTACGGCGTTACGGCGTTGCCTCGCTCTGAGGTAACGCCGTAACGAAGACGACGACGACGTAAAATTTTCTTTTGAAAAATGCTACCATTCCATCAGTATTTTCTTAAGACGTTGTCACGTTCAACTATCGTCAGTAAACCGACTTTACAGACAACCAATTTTTCTAACAAGAAAAAACTCACAAGGTCTGATCCTAATAATAAATAGTAGGTAGGTACCTAGTAGTCCTAGTAGTAAAGCACTTTGTAAAAGAAATCCTCCAGGGAAATACTACCACCATATTATTATCTAGAATGTTCATAACAGAGTTTCATGCTCATTCCACTGCATAGAAACCTACTGTTTGGAATAAGCGTTTAGCTTCAACTTTTTGACTCCTTAAAAATTCAAAAGTACAGTGGTTTATTTTAAAAAAAATCTTGTGTATGAGTTCTAGTTCTTTAGTAAATCAGCGATGCTTTGTTGACTTTTGAAGGGTGCCGAACTAATTAAAAGTCGATGAGACATTTCGCCGGGCGCGAATAGCACTACCCCATTTCTACCCGTGGGTGTCGTAGAAGGCGACAGAGAGATATTGACCAGAGGATTGACAGCAGCATCCTTTTGAGTACCGTAACACGTACTGTGATCGCCAACATGCATCGGCCAAGCATGGCGATTACGGTGGAAGTTAAGTTCAAGTTTGAGTGATAAACGGTATTCTTGTAATCTTTGAACTGCGCGTGCTGCGCGTGAACTGCACGTCAACTGAACGACAACCAAACTCTACCAAACTTACTTATGGTGTAGCCACAAGAGAGAAAAAATATTACTCACTTAATAATTGAATAGAATCTGAATAATATGAAAATACAGATACCCCTCAATCAGTACAGATTTTAGTGTTTTTTAACTTTCATTTTGAGACGTCAAACGAATAGTAGAATACCGATCATGTTGCGTTCCGAAGCACGCAAAAAAGACGCACAACAGTAGAAAGGCATTATTGCGCTCGCATGACGCGAAGTTGACTCGAGCGTGTCTGACAGCTGTAGAGAATTCGAAAAACGTTGTTTTGATCGAAACTTAACTGCAAGTGCAGTGCAACAGCACTTCTTTAGTTACGTAAATTAGCCCACAGGCTTCCTCACGATGTTTGTCTTGACTGATATCAGTTCTGTCCAAGATAAACTTTGAAAGTACGTATGAAATTGAAAAGGTCACATTGGTACTTACTCGTGCCCGGTAGCGAACCTGAACAACCTCGTGTATGAGGCTGGGCCATCACAACACCCAAGCCATACAATGACATAAAACAGGGTTTCTTAAACTTTTTGTAGTCACAGACCACTTTCGCAATTTAAACAATATCACGGACCCCTTTGAAGGGGGGGGAGGGGGGATTATAGAAAAAGAAAACAAGCCTTATTAAAATTTTCATTTCATGGCTTGGAAGAGAAATTGAAATTGTGTAGTAACACAATTTCAAAATAAATATGTCGTGAGTTCACTGACCTACTGCGGACCCCTGATACATACATGCTACGGACCCCCAAGGGGTTCGTGGACCCCACTTTAAGAAACCCTGACATAAAAGAACGACCAACAATTTTTTTTAAATAAATTCAGCTTGCGTCCCCGGAAGCAATTAATTCTCTTATTTGTAAAACATGAGAAAACATGTCGGGTCTCAGCATTGACCTCAGGAACAGAAGCTCTTTTAAAAGCTCGTTATGATTGATGGAGGGTTCGAAAAGATTGTTGCGACGACCGCGACGCTCGTAACCCCGCTGTGGGGTCCGTCGCGGTTTCGTTTCGGACATTTTCGCAAATTATCATTAATCATCCAACGTCCTGACAAATTCGTTATATCTAACATTTTTTTTTACTTTATTTGCTGGAAATTTGTTTTCAAAGGACATGAAACCTTTTTATGAAATTAGGGTATCAACTCTTTTATTTTCTTTATAACATAAAATAGTTCGCCGAAATTAAATGAAGATACCTATAGCTTTGCTCTACGTAAATTTCGTGTTTTGCCTTGTTCAGTTATTCAGCGAGAAATTCGTATTTTTGCTGAATGAAGGAACTGAGAGAACATGATCCAAATGAAATGGTTTGAAGCACGCGAACGTGTTCATGAATCATGTAATATAGGTATCTACCAACAACCAGCTTCTGTTAAACCCTTTACCTACTAAAGAATTGTTTGTTTATTTTATTTTATTTTATTTTTTTATTTTATTTTATTGCGAAAACCAACAATTGCACATTATGTCTTACATCTAAGTAAACAAAATGGGCTAACGTACAATCCACTACTTACGTGTCCACCTTAGAATAATAACAAAGGTTTCCACAAATATACAATAAGAAAGAAATCATGCTGAGGCTGTTTAAAACTCTATTCTAATTGTGGCATGAAATAAAATAAAAAATGACAACGGGTTACATTTTAACATTGTTACAACGCTTTTACTAAATTCATTATGAGTTAAAGCAAAAATATCAATCTTATCTAAATATTTATTATAATTTTTCACTAATCTATGGAGGGGCGCCTGCTCACCCGCATTAGTAGCATCTTATGGCGAATTTAACTATAAGTCATAAATTGCGTTTTAAAAAAAAAATCTTAACAGTAACCATGAGGTCGTGACCGTGGCGTGCTGGGCACATTTTGGTTTATCATCTATACATGACTGTGGCGTTAAAATGTTAAAAAAATGTCAGATGCCAATTTTATTCCACAGATTTAGGGCCTATTTCACCACCTCTAAATCTAAGACACTATTCACCTAATAAATTTAACAGCATTTGTATGAAATGATCTGTCATGTTTAATTGGAACTTAATAAATGGTGGTAAAATAGGTCCGTTAGCTAGGTAGGGGTATAAGTTTAGTGAAATTCGCCACCAAAAGATATAAGTAGGTATCCATGTCGTCGGGAGTAGTTGAAGTTTACTTAGAAACCGATGAGTGTTTATGAATAAAATAAAATACAATTAATAGAGAATAAAGATTTCAATGATTTAATTAAATTTCCATCTCCATTGGTTTTTAAGTAAACTTCAACTATTCTCGACGAAATGGATACTTATGTCTTTTGGTTACTGTACATTAAGGGCGAATTTCACCAGCAAATTAGGCCATAAAAACAAATTATATTACTAAATACCAGTTCTTGTGAGCGACAAATGCTAAAGAACAAAACCAGCATTACACTCTAACTAATTACCTTCTCTATCACATGTACACAATGTTAGTAGGTAGGTAGATGTTTCAATCAATCGTTCCCAACTAATGGATGGGAAACGATTTCCAAAGAAAAGTGTGATCATTCAACCGAAAAATTCAACCACATTCACAGACCCGGAATAAAGAAATAGATAGGCAAGTCCCATCATTTATATTGCAGAGATAGGTATCTCAGAACGGATCAAATACTGGCCCGAAGGTAATAATAATTACCTCATTTATTTATCAGACAACAAAGGTCCACACTGACAGAAAAAACAGAAATACTTGAAAGATCTTGTAACAATGTATCTTATAACATATGTTAGTACTTATACACTACGACAGATATTATTTTTTTGATGAGATGTCTCATTATGGGGCTCCCATCATGCCTATCCCCATCAGGAGGCTGTTGCCACTGCCACACAATCTGGAGAGCAGCCGCACAGTTCCTTTTTGCAATGTCCTCTAACTCAAAATGTCGTAATGGAAAATACGATGATTTAAGTTATCGTGTATCATTTTCAAATTAAGTTATTTACATGGAAATGGTGCCTTTTCTGTATCTACCAAATTAAATCGACTTATTTAGTTATTACAAAATATGAGTAAAAGAAAGAAAGAAAAGCCAATATCCTGGATTTTGGAAGGTTTTAATGAGAGTTGTAATAGTTCATTGATTCTAGGCACGTACCTAACGCGTTTTTACTCCGAATTCTACGAAACCATAACGAGATTATCCCGTGTTTTCCCGCGCCTTTTTGACAATCTGTGAACAGCTTGCCCTGTATGTCTATTCTGTTACTATCTCCCGCGGTGAACACCTAGGTGAAGTGAGTTGTCATCTGTCCGTCTGCTTTGTCAATCCCTAGCATCGGAACGGATGACAGCTCACTTCACCTAGGTGTTCACCGAGGGAGATTGTAACAAAATAGCACAGCTGTTGCCCATTTTCACAACAAGAATGGCCTTTGCGCGTCATTAGCAAACTGTTACAAAAAAGTTATCTTTATAAAGGCAGGTCATCTCAATTATTATAGGATCGTCAGCTCGCTTCTGATATTGTTTCCCGACTCAGTAATAGCGTCATTTAACTTGGCCGGGCCAGCATTTCTCCTCTGCAATATACCGCCCATGATAAATGGAGCGCAATATTTATCGATGTTGGTAGAAAACAACGCTTGCAGGTTTTTTGATGGGGGAAATGCCCATGTTGAAATGACTTGAACCGTAATGGTGGTATGATTGGACGGGAAAAGGTTTTCTCTTTCACATGGACATGCTACCCAAATCAATTTAATGAAAAAGTCACAAATTATAATAGACGGGCCTGTAAGTGCAACTGCTACTTAGTAGTAGTAGTAGTAGTAGTATGACGGGCCGGTGTCCGCAACTCCACGACTCAGCGCGTATTTTGCGTACAGGTGGGAAGTAAATCATTCGATCCACCCGAGCTCCCCAAGAAAGGCCAGCAGCGCCTTGACGTCGCTGGCGATCTCCCGTAGGTTACCTGGGTTACCGAAGTACTTTGCCCTGTATGACGCAACCTCAGGGCAGTTCAGAAGCACATGGGCTGCTGTCTCGTCCGCCCCCATGCAGGCTCTGCACAGTGGGCTGTCTGTGACTCCTATGACAAAAAGATGTTTATTGAAAGACCCATGGCCAGTTATGGCGGCTGTGACCACACGTAGCTGTTGTTTGGACAGTCGGAGGGCTTGCCTTGTGAAGCGGCCCTCAATCGCAGGAAGAGCCTCCTTGGCCTGCCTGCACTCGCCATGCTCGATCCAAAGTCTTTGGTGTAGATCCTTGGTACGTTTCCTTACCATGGTGCGTAGGTGACCGAAGGGGATTGGCACTATGGGTTCCGGACCCACCACGCTTGTACTCGACCCCCTTCTAGCGAGCTCGTCGGCAGCATCGTTGCCACGCGACCCGCTGTGTCCTTTGATCCATTGAATGGTTGTATCATTGAGAATACCCACCTCGTTCAGTCTTTGGTGACATTCGTATATCAGCCCGGAGTTGACCGTGTAGCTGTTTAGAGCTTGTAGTACAGCCATGCTGTCCGACAATATGCGAATTGGTTGTTCTACTACCTGCCTGTTTAGTATAGCTGAGGCCGCCAAGCAAATGCCCATGCACTCGGCCTGGAACACCGTGTTATAAGCACCCAGCGGCGTTGCTATATGTATGTTGAGGTCTTCCGAGAAAACGCCGGCCCCCGTGCCGGTACCTGTCTTAGATCCATCTGTGAAGATCCGCAGTTCTGTCGGGTGAAAGCCCTCACACCGCCGATCCTCATGCAGTTGGATTTTGTATTTTTTGTCAAATATGAATTGCTTTGGTATCCTGTCGTTAGTAGCCTTAGTTATAGGAAACTCCTTACCAAGTTCCTCTAGTAACGCAGTGTGTCTAGTGCTAGTCTTGCTCCAGAGATTTAGTGTCTTTAAGCGTAATGCTGCCGTTGTCGCTTCTTGTTGGATGAATAGGTGAAGCGGCGGGAGCCCTAACATGGCCTCCAGTGCTGCCGTCGGAGTGGTCCTCATGCAGCCCGTGGTCGCCATGCAGGCTAGTCTTTGCATACGCTGGAGTTTGTTGATGGCTGTGATAAGTTTGGTCCTCGGCCACCATACTACCGACCCATAAGCAATCATGGGGCGGATTACCGCGCTATACAGCCATAGTATTATCTTGGGGGATAGGCCCCACTTCTTACCTATCATTTTCCTACATTGCCAAAAGGTGATGCAGGCCCTGTTTATTTTATTGTCTAGGTGGTTACTCCAGTTTAACTTACTGTCCAAGATGACCCCGAGGTATTTTACTTCGTTGGCCAGCTGGAGCTCGGTATTGAAAAGTTTGGGTAGGCGGTAGGGTCCTAGTGCACGTTTGTGGGTAAACAAGACTAGTTCGGTTTTATTGGGATTTACGGATAGATCGAATTCCCCGCACCATCGCTCCACGATGCGTAGCGCCCGCTGTGTGAGGTTGCAGATGGTCCCCGTCACCTTCCCTGATACAAGGATGGCAAGGTCATCTGCGTAGCCTATGGTGTAGTAGCGTTCGGCATTGAGTTTCTTGATTAGAATGTTGATCACCAGGTTCCATAGGAGAGGGGATAACACCCCTCCTTGGGGGCAGCCTCTGGCAATCATGGCCACTTGCTGCTCTTCCTCAAGCCGAACTACACGTTTACTTAGCATATTAGTAATCCAGTCAATTAGTACCTGTTCTACCCCGTGTTTGGTAAGGGCGGCGCTGATGCTGGAGAAACTAGTTTTGTCGAAGGCCCCTTCGATGTCTATAAAAGTACCCAGGCAAGAACCCTTTTGGTGGATGTCCTCCTCAATTCTACTAACTACCATATGGAGGGCGGATTCTGTTGACTTACCTGAGCAGTAAGCGTGTTGGTTACCGTGTAATGGTAAGTTTCTTAAAGGCCCATCCCTCAGCTCCCTTTCGCATAGTCTTTCCAAGGTCTTCAGCAAGAACGAGGTCAGACTGATCGGTCGGTGGGATTTGGCGTTTGTGTAGTCACTCTTACCTGGTTTAGGGATGAATATGACCTTCACTTCCCTCCATCCTAAGGGAACATATCTTAAGGCCAGACACGCTCTCATTAAGGGCAGCAGTCTGTCGGTGACTAAGGCACCCCCCCACTGAAGCAGGGCGGGAAACACTCCGTCTGGGCCGGCTGCCTTGAAGGGATGGAAGGACTGAATGGCCCATAGGAGCTTCTCCAAGGTGATCATCCTGTGTGCGTAGACCCAGTCATCATTTGATGGTGTGTAGGTTACCTCTGACCAGTCTACCGTCTGTGTGAAGACACATCCGGGAAAATGGGTTTCGATAAGAACCCGTCTCGCTTCGTCTGGTGAAGTTGTGAGTGTGTTGTCAGGTTTGCGGAGAGTGGCAACCCCAGGTGTATTCTGCTGTGCCAGTATCTTCCTCACCCTGTTTGCTTGTTGGCAAGATTCAATGTTGCCACAGAATTTGCGCCAACCCGTTGTTCTCCTGAATCTGATGCATTTCTTGTAGCTGGATTTGGCCGCGTAGTATGCGTCCCAGTCTTCATCAGCACAAGTGTTCATAGCTCTGTTTAAGGCTTTCCTTACCTTACTGCGCTTACGCTCCAGCTCTGCTCCCCACCAGGGTTGTTTACCCGGTGTCTTAGGTGGGGTGGTCGCTGGGCATGCAGCATGGTAGCTTGCTATAATGGTTTTAGTAACATGGCTTACCTGTGCATCGATCTGTGTCGTGCACTCAAGAGGCGGCGAGTTAGCTATAGGCGCAAGCCCGCTTGCAAGGCTGCGTGTGTATGCCACTTTGTCCGTGTTACGCGGATTACGTCGTGGTGTTGCTGGTGGAATACAGACCTGAATGTCGAAGCGGATCCACCTGTGATCCGAGCAGGAGGCCTCCTTGGAGACCCGCCACCCAGTGGTGATTTCCGCTGCACCGTCTGATGCTAACGTCAGGTCTATGATTGTGCGGCTGCGTCTAGTGACGAAGGTCGGTTCGGAGCCTGTGTTTAGTAGGGATAGGTTAGTCGTGAACAAGTAGTCAACCAGTGCCTTACCCCTCTCGTTTGGTGTGTCCATGCCCCATAACGGGTGATGGGCGTTGGCGTCGGCCCCAATTACGACCTCTAGCCCATTTCTCTCGCAGTCGTTCACGAGGCGGGTTAGTTCGTAAGGGGGCGGGTCCTCCGCCTCAGGCATGTAGACCGAGGCGAAGACAACCACTTTTTCTTCGGCGCCACGTTGTATGACCAGCCTAGCTGCAGAGAGGTCTCTGCAACAAAAATCGTTTAGTGGCTGTGCTTTGAGGTTACCTGTCACATAGATACACGCTCTAGGGTGATCTTGGTCTGTGTTAGCTAGGATCTTACCGCCAAGATTGGAGAGTCCTTGGATGCGGCCGGCCCTGATCCACGGCTCTTGAATTAGGGCAATGGCCGTGTGTTGAACCTCCAACCACTTACGCAACTGAGCCGTCGCGGTTTGGCTGTGGTGGAGGTTTGCCTGAATGATTTTACAGGGTGACGAAGGGGACGCCATCGCTGGTTGATCCCTCCTCATCCCCCCCAAGCTGCAACCCGGCGAAGAGGTCCTCGTCGAGACCGTCACCCTCGTCGAGGCCGCACCCCTCCAGGTCCGAAGCAGAGGACAGAGAGTCGTCCGGCTCCTCACCCGGTTGAGAGGCGGCGGCCGCGTCGGCGGCGTCAGGAGCGACCGGTTCTGCTGTAGCAGTGGTGGCCGCGACTGCTGCCGGGTTGTGTGTATCGGGAGTAGTCTCCCCTGTTGTTGGCGGCCGTTTCAGCTCGTCGCGGATAGATTCGGTGGCGGGGTCCCACCCCCGAGGGACTTCAGTAAACCTGCCGTTCCAACCCTGAAACCTCACGTACACCGCCCCCAATCCAATTGAGAGGCGGCGTCCGGCTTTCATCAGGGTCGGGATTTGGTCCTCGGGGATGCTAACCACCACGAACCAGGCCGCGGCCTGTTTGTCCGCGAAATGCAGCACCCACTTCTTAACATCGACCCAGGGGTTCTGGTACGAGAGAGCCCGTCCAATGTTCGTCGGGTCCTCGAAAACCCCCTGCTCGTCCGGGATTACTACACCACAGCGTGCTCGTGTCTGCAGTTCCGACTGGCTCTTGACGACAAGCGTAGCGCTGGTTGGGAGAGCCAAGCCGGAGACTGTGCGTTTCAGCCAGTTTAGTGTATGATCGTTGCCACACCATAGCTTCAGGACTCCCTCGGCGAACAGTGGCTTCGCGTTGAAGGTTGGTCCTGGTGTATCTTGTATAGGGGAGCAGGCCTCGCTAATAATCTGCCTCTGGATGGCAGCGAGCACCTGGTCCGACGTCTCCTTGCCGATAATCCCCGTACGGTCGCAAGTGATCGCGACGTTCAGGGGAGTACCGGCAGCTTGAGCGTAGCTTTTCTTGGCGGCCCGTTTGGATTGATCAAGCCGCGGCCGCTTATGCTCCCCACGAGGCGAAATCGTCTCGTTGAGAGCTCGCTTGGCTACAGCCTGATCCTTCGAAACGGGCTGCTGTGTTTCTCCCGTTGCCGGAACTGAGTCAGCTTCACTGGCTGGTGGTTGGCTCGAACTTGGTCGACTAGAGTCGGCCCGCGCCTGTTTGCCGGCTGTGAAGCTGACTTGTTTGGAGGAAAGGGCCTTGCCTGTCTTTATGGCTAAATGTCGAGCCAGGCGCCGCTCCTTCTTCGTCTGTCCCCTCCTCTTATCCTGCTCTGAATGAGCTGGTGGACCTGAAGGGTCTGTGCAAGGGCGACGGGCTTGTTGAGTATATTTACCCTTGCCCTTGCGTTTTTGCACCTGCCAGCCGCTAGCGATAGCGTCGGCAGTGCTAGTCGTCCCTGGTTGGTCAGGGGCAGCGATCGGGGCTTGAAGAGCCCCAGTGGGAGGAGGGTGTGTAAGTGTAACCTCGGTATCGGATTTACCCGATGCCGGGGCTTGTGTGCTGTGGCTAGGGCTGGCACCAGTTTTACCCGGCGACGCAGCCTTTGCCTGTTTTGAAAGGCCGGTACTGGTCCCAATCAGCGCCGTTGCCTTTTGTTTAAGGGACTTAGTTTTGGTCTTAGCCGCGGTTTTCGCCACGGCCGGACCGACACCCGCGCTAGCGCCAGTAGCTTTCGCTACCGAAACGCCAGGGGCGACAGAAGTGCTAGAAGCACTCTGTTGAGGAGTTTTGTTGGCTTTCACCAACTCCACTCCTGAAGGTGGTTTTATACTAGGCCGGAAGTTGTCCATAGTATGTGTGAAAAATAATTCATCTCTCTGGCTCCCACCCTCCATGGAGCCCGCAACTGGGAACGTCGCACTTTAAAGAAGTTTGATCGTTAGGACTACCAGAGAGATATAGGGGCGCAAGGCTGGCTTACAGTGCGACATCGGGTGCTCGATCGGGTTGGCGTCATGAGGCGAATTGGCCTACCCCAGACGAGCTGATCAACCCTCACTTACACCGTCAGCATGACCTTTACCTACCGCTGCAGCCGTCCAAGGACGACCACAGCGGACCTCACGCACCTCGCCTGTGGCCCTCTGACGGGACACAATGGCCATTTCCCTACCCCTGGCTAGAGGGTAAGGCCACCGTTTTGCCTGAAATCCAGACCAAAGGGGGCGTGTTGCCTCACGGACACATAACCACCAGCGCCGATCGGCTCAACCCCCCAGGACTCCTTCATCCCTGCACACGGCGCTCAACTGCGCAGGTCCTAGCGCAGGTGACTACTTGCCCCTACTCGCCAACACTCTTGGGGCGAGCTCGCGGCCACCCAGTCACAAGGGGCCGCGATTAATGGGCTATATATAAAACAATACTATAAAATAAACCTTACATAGATATATGATATACATAATTTATATATGAAAGCGCTCTGTGTTTTTTGTTTGAGCCTATTTTCCTAATGAACTAGACCCAGTAACAGGGCTGGCAACCTCGAGAAGGCTAGTCCGCCGAACTTGCCTTGGGGATCTTTGCGACCAACGTGTCACTCTCCCCCAAGACCAACGCCCCCCTATCACCTCTGAAGGAGATGATAGGGTAGGCCTGCATCTATGCTAACATGTTAAGCATGCCGTACGGGAACCGTTAAAGCATAGACCCAGACCCGCCCCCAACTGCTACTTATAAATAAACTGATTTTTTATAGTCTACACTAATATTCAAAGGTTAAAGTTTATGTATATGGATGTAGGAGGTAAATTCCGAAAGAATCATGGCAGGATTTGTACAAAAAATATTAAGATGTTTAGAGAAGTTAAAATTCTAATTCTTATATTCTTGGGTACCTAAAGAGTATCTTCAGGCATTTACAATATTTTTAAAACCCCGCAAAAAAAGTTAGTAGTTTAACGAAAAGCTCATTATTTCAGAACCAAACGGCGACTGACAGTAACAGTGACACTAACAGCCGCCGTTTCGCAGTTCTTATATAGAAATATAATATGTTTTATGGGAAATAATATCACAAATAATGATTATTTTTTCCACACACTTGTCATATCACTTGTCTGCCAATTTTATAGATCCGTTAACATCCCTTGTCACTTTCTTTTTTTTTATAAACACACAATGGGCATCGAGATGAAACGAAAAAGTGTTAAACTTTCATTTCGTAATATTTTAATTATGCAGGGGTTTAAAAATATGCTAAGTGTATCAATCTACTCCTGGTGCTGTATTCTTCACATTTGAAATATTTTAAACCCTCTAGATTGCTTTTTTTTTTCATACAAATGAAATGTATGAATCTCGCCATGATTCTTTGTTAAACTACTATCCGATTTCAAAGTTTTATGGTATACTAGCTTTTGCCCGCGACTACGTCCGCGTGAATGTCGGTTATCACGAATTAAAAAATAGCCTATGTCCTGCCCCAGGGTTCAAGCTATTTTATAACAGGTACAAAATTTCATCAAAATCGGTTCAGTCTTTTCACCGTGAAAGCGTAACACAGAATTACTTTCGAATTTATAATATTAGTATGGTAATATGGATTTGACTTCCACTGTACAAAATACAAATAAATGCTCTCTACATCATCGTAGCACACGTAGCACTCTCGTAGCATTTTCGTAGCAATATAAGCAAGTAAAGAAATAGGTATATCAGATAGACACAGTTTATTTTAGTTTGTATCTTTTATACTTACTAATATTATAAAGCTGAAGAGTTTGTTTGTTTGTTTGTTTGGTTGAACGCACTAATCTCAGGATCTACTAGTTCGAATTGAAAAATACTTTTTGTGTTGGAAAGTCCATTTATCGACGAAGGCTATAGGCCCATGCGAAGCCGGGTCGGGTCGCTAGTTAATAATAATGATGTTTATGAAATAGATATCCAGTTAATCTGGCTAGACAGTAATCCACATGGAACATTTATCATGGACTAATAAGTAGGATATCGTTCCATGTTAAAGATTACACAAAAATGTGATTAATAACAAATCTCGACAAGGTACGGTAAGTAGAGGAATCACGTGAACTGAAACAAGGATTGACCATGATATAAAAAATAAGGAATGACATTATTTAGGTATTGATACTGATTTTATTTTGAAGCATATAAAAAAACTGAAGATACACAATTTACCTAGTACTAATTAATATGGAATGATTAATTTCGATTGAGAATATTGTTAAGAAGATAAAAGTATCAGAGTATCTCTTTCATCTTCTTAACAATATTCTCATCTGTGACAAAAACATGTTCACTGTCACTGGTGCCCATACTGAAACCATTCATAACACGCGGCAAACATTTAATTTGCTTGCACGAACTATGAATAATTTTGCACCCCATTTCGATAAAAAGATTTGCGTTACCCACATTTATTCCCGCGCCCGGCATAATCTCTATCTTATCACCAACACTGTTGATAAGTGACTTTATTATTTGAATAGCTTCGACATCATTAACAGTAGCCCTCTGCCCGCTTGTCAGCAGTCTGTTAAAACCAAGTTCAGCTATTTTATGTATGGTTAAAAAAGGATCCACACACACGTCAAAGGCTCTATGAAAAGTCACAGGACTGGGAGCAGCCTGATGTATTAATCTTTCACAGTTTATCGCGTCGACGTGTTGTGTTTCAGTGAGGGCGCCAAAAACAAATCTGTCTACGCCAAACGATTTGAAAACATCTACATCAGATAACATTGTATCCATCTCCTCCTCGGAGTAATGAAAGTCGGAGCCCGTACGACATCGGATCATTACGTTCACTTTTGGTCTCTGAAATAAACAAAGACTTTGAGCAGTAAATAAATAGGTCCTTGTGTGAACGCACTCCATTTATCAAGTGGACCTACCTTCGTTAATTTATCGCAGCCGCAATCGTGGCATGATTTACGGATTGGTTTCCCGGCCAATATATTATTCACCTAAAATATAAAATATATTGCAACTGTGATACTGATTTTAATTGGAATGCAATAAATATTGATAAAGAATCTTTAGGAAACTACTGCTAAGCCAGTTACTTTGGCCCGTTGGCCGACTTTGTAATCGGCTTTCACATCAGGATAAAGTCGGGCAAAGTGAAAACTAGCAGATGGGTGTACCGTCAACATAAAGGCTCTCCCCCACAGGTGCGTTATTACCGGCTGATAATATCGGGTGCGTTATTGCGATATTTGTTTAAGTTCATTTTCTATTAAGACGGCTACGAAGTTACACACTGCTTCGATAAAAACGACGCAATAGAAGTAGGACGCTTGTGTTCCTCCATCCTGCGATATTCCGATATAAGTTCTTAGAACATCTTTTGTATTGGGACACATGCGATCCCACACACAGCTCCGAAATTGCTAGTACGTCAAGGACGAAATTTGGTTTTACCGACGGTTACGAGTGTTCTAAAAATCTATAATATGGATATTGATTTTTCATCAGACGAAAAATTTTTATCACTAACAGTAGCTACTGTACAGTGTGACCATCACAAAAATGACAAATCTGCCCGTCATTAGGAAAAAATCCTGCCAAAACACGAATACGAAATAGAATTATCGGACGATAAAAACGCAGAAGGAATCGGGACGCATTATCGCAATAACGCATCCGGTATTATCGACCGATAAGAACACGCCAGTGTGGGGGAACCTTAACACTACAAAACCAACCGAATTGAGAATCTCCTCCTTTTTGAAGTCGGTTAAAAACAGGCATGCATGATGCTACACACCGTGAAAGGGACACCGTCACGAGATTTACGTCGGTTATTAAAAAAAACAGCTATTCCATACATTGTGACCGTGTAAGTGTTACACTTTTCTATGGAAGAAATCCATGGTGAAAGTTATCGCTCGGTGTCGCTTTCACCCTTTACATAAAAGTGAGTTGTGCTGTGAAAATTATTACTGTATTAGGTACCTACCGTAATAATTTTAACAGGGAAGAAAAAAGTTTAAGTAGGTACATGTTTTACCATTTCCATGATTTGTTTGACAAGTCCTGGTGAAGGAGTAAGTCCACCTTCTGTGAGTGAGCTGCATACTTCCAATTCATCCGCTCCGCCGTGAATTGCGTTTATAGCAGATTCTAAACTGTCTATACAAACCTCTAACATCATCTGGAAAATAAATAACAAAGAGACCAAAATTTTAAAACATATCTATCAAGACCTAAATCTGAAGTAAAATTTTATAAGAAAATCATGCGTATTTGAACTAGTATGTTTTTCTATTTTTCTGCTAAATCTACCTTGCATGCGTCATGTGCGTAATGCGATGCGTTACATTATAACGATGCAATGGTCATGTGTGCCGTGTGTATGCTCGTGCTAGTCGGAAGTGAAATTGTTAATTATTAATTCGCTAGATGGCGAACTGTAATTTTTCATTATAATATCAATAGATGGCGCGGCGCTAAATACAATAGTAAAATCTTAGTAAAACGTAATCCCTTGGGCCGCTCAGCCATTGTTGCTTGTAGCTTGTTTGCTGCCAAACATTCTGAAGTCCTTCTAAAGACCAACAATTATAAAGAAAGAAAAAGATGAACTTAGCAATGATCATTGTTCTTACCGTGGCTAACCCTATATATTTAACACAGAGTAATATAATATACCTATACAGATACAGGAGAGAGACATTGACGTTGACATGTTTGGTTTTACAACAACGTTCTGTTTTTTTTTATCGTAAAATCTAATGCGCCTTATTCACCATCCATATTTCTGTACGTCCCGCCAAGGTCATGCACGATGTACGATGCAAAACGACCGTGAATAAGCTTGCTGTACGTCAATAATTATTACTAATTATTTTTTTTCACGGTACTTTTGCATCGTTCATCGTGTATGACCTTGGCGGGACGTACAGCAAGATGGATGGTGAATAAGGCGTGATATGAACTCCTTGCTATTTTAGAAGATTTTATGTTATATTGTCATACTGTATATTTGTCACATTTGTCACTACTGTCTGTATTTTTAATGTTGAATAAAACCAATGTTTCCTATGGTTTTGTCTTTAGCATGTATCAATTTATTCAACATTAATTTTGTGTTTCTCCGTGTCTAATATGCCTACTACCGAAAAAGAAAAATCTTCATTGATGTCGCGGTACCTACGGCCCGAACGTTTTGACGTAGAACCTTCCATGGCTGGCTCGGACTTGAAGTGGGCTCACTGGAAGTATTCGTTCGAGAACTTTATCGCGCTAGAAGCTTCCTCGGCAGACGATTACCTTAAGTACAAATTTCTTGTCAACCATATATCGTCATCGATATTTAACTATATCCGCGCCTGCACTACGTACGATGGTGCAATTACTACTCTCAACAATGCCTACCTACGAAAAGAGGCGAAATATTATTCTGACCCGCCACCGCCTGATTACCAGAAAACAACAGTCTGGCGGATCGTTGGCGGAGTACTCGAGAGATCTTATTATAATCGCCTCTTTAAGGATGTGACTGCCAATGAACACCAAAATGAAACTGTGCGCGATGTTTTTATTGCCGGAATATCGTCAAAAAAAAATAAAGAAAGACTTTTAGAGAAATCCACTATGACTCTCGAAGAAACCTTGGACTTGGCTATAGCTTTAGAAACTGCTGAAAATACCTCTCAACTATTAACAGCGCCTTGTCCTTCTATATCATTTGCTCCTGTCAATGTAGTCACTGAAACTCAAGAAACGTCAATGCGGCAAAATCTAGCAGCCTCCAACACTCGAAACAATTTTCAACATAGCCGCCCTATACTAAATAGCCGTCGATGCTTTTTCTGCGGCGGTAATATCCATCAAAGACTCAAATGTCCTGCTAGAAATGCTGATTGTCAGCTTTGCTCCAAAAAAGGACATTTCGCTAACGTATGTCGTAGCATCGGACAAAGCCTGCACTGCAAACGCACTGCAAACGCTATTAGTAAAAACGACGATAACTCTCAATCTGAAGTCCTTGGCTCTCATCTATCAACTATATCTGCTGCTGCTCCAACAAGCCTGCAAAAAGCGACTATCAATATCACTTTAAATAACTTACGTGTGCTCTACTCGATACCGGAAGCTCTCTCAGCTTTATCGATAAGAATCTTGCTCAAACACGCAAGCCCTGCAAACAAGCTATAACTCTAGCATCTCTAAGCAACATTTAATACGTAGAGGGGCTATGTTTCGCTAACATTCAAATTGTTGAGCACAAATATCAACGTCGACCTCTACTCATTATTGCTAATCTGTGTGCTGACATAATTATCGGGCATGATATACTGAAAACACACTCGTCGGTGGAACTCCAGTTCGGGGGAGATAAACAACCCTTGAAAATTTGCAATGTAATAGAGGCATCTGTCCCGGCAGCATCAGTTTTTACCAACCTTGCGCCAAATATCAGGCCTATAGCTATCCACTCGAGTAGGCATTCTCAAAAAGACCAAAAATTCATATCTATCGAGATCAAAAAATTTACTGAAAGATAAAGTCATTGAACCCAGTGTTTCACCTTGGCGAGCACGTACTTGTTGCCGGAGGGGGCCATCATCGGAAGCGCCTTGTAATCGATTATTCACAAACAATAAACAGATTCACAGAGCTAGTCGCATATCCTCTCCCGAGTATTGACTCCATCATAACGCAAGTAGCTAAATATAACGTCTTTAGCGAAATTGCCCTGAAAAGCGCCTATCATCAAGTGCCCCTTCTCTCTAGAGAAAAAAGATACACTGCCTTTGAAGCATGCGGTAACCTCTATCAATTCACTCGAATACCGTTTGAGGTCACGAATGGTGTAGCGGCGTTTCAGCGAACTCTGCAATATATTATTGATTCTGAAAATCTAAAAGGCACATATGCATATCTTGATGACGTAACCGTTTGTGGATAAGATAAGGAAGATCACGATAGAAACCTTCAGAAATTCATGGAAGCCGCTGAGAGATACAAACTCACTTTGAATACTAACAAATGCACTTTTGAAACAGACTCGATCAATCTTCTTGGTTACACCATTCATCGTAACATCATTAAACCTGACAAATCTCGTTTGGAACCACTAATGAATCTTCCAATCCCAAACGATACTGCTACTTTGAAACGATCACTTGGACTATTTGCGCACTACGCAAAGTGGATCTACAACTTTTCTTCTAAAATAAGACCACTGATTCAAGGTACTCTACCGTTAACTGAAGACGCTATCAATTCATTCAATAATCTTAAAACTGATATTTGCGAGGCTACCTTGGCTGGAATAGACGATAACGAGACATTTTCCGTTGAAACCGACGCCTCCGACTTCGCAATAGCAGCGACATTGTCACAGAAAGGACGTCCTGTAACGTTCTTTTCGCGATCTCTTAACGATTCTGAAAAGCGACAACCCACAATTGAAAAGGAGGTGAGTGCAATTGTCGAAGCTTTACGCAAATGGAGACATTTCCTAATCGGAAGACACTTTTTACTAATTACTGACCAACAGTCAGTTGCGTTTATGTTTAACCAAACACATTCAAATAAAATTAAAAATTAAAAAATAGAAAGATGGCGCCTAGAATTGTCATGTTTTAGACACGATATTGTTTATCGACCTGGTAAACAAAACTTAGTCGCTGACGCACTCTCGCGAGTATGTATGCACATAGACATTGCGACCTCTCACTCCAGACTCGTCGAGCTCCATCGTTCTCTCTGTATCACTCGTATGGTTCACTGGGTCAGATCGAAAAATTGGCCATACTCGATTGAAGAAGTAAAGAAAATTACGGCAGCATGCCCAATCTGTGCCGAAATTAAACCACGTTATGTTGGTCATCAAGGACACCTTATAAAAGCAACTGCACCGTTCGAAAGATTGAACTTAGACTTCAAGGGGCCAATTCCTTCTAACACTCAAAACCGATACATCCTTACGATTATCGATGAATATAGCAGGTTCCCTTTTGCTTATGCCTGTAAAGATATGACCTCCGAAACAGTAATTAGATATCTGAAAGACCTATTCTCCACGTTCGGCACTCCAGCTTACATTCATTCGGACAGAGAGGGACCTCATTCTTATCTGACGAATTAAGACAATTCTTAACCTCACTAGGTATATCTTGTAGTCGCACAACGCCCTATAATCCTCGAGGAAATGGCTTGGTAGAGCGCTTAACCCTACATAGCTAACGTTCCCAAACTTCTATAATAAGCTAACCATTCGACATTTTGACGATTATTTTTAAAATGTGTTTTTATTAAAATTTTATTTCATTTAAATCATGTTTATTATAAATATAGGAAATATGGGATATAAATTAAAGATAATTATTACAAAAATGATTATTTTTTAAACTTTGAAGTACTAAATCACAAATCTTAAATTTCTCATGTTTCTTTGAGATCAATAAGGCATTAAATGTTACAATGCCAAAATAAGAACCTATTGTTTAGATATCTCGTGTTTTTTTATTTGTATTATAAAGAAAAAACCTTAAAATTAACCGTAATTATTAAATGACTTAGATTTTTTTGGCAAAAGTCTACTATATGTTCGCCACTAGGGAAACTCTGCAACTACTGCAGTGATTATTTGTCATGTGCCTTTTCTTATAAGAACACAAACTTTAGCTTTCCCTTTCCCTTGTTGAAGCGTGTTCAGGTATCAAAGGACTTTCAGAACTAGATGTTTCAAGAATTTGACCTTGACCTTCAGCACGTGTCTTATGGTTAGCATTGTTGGCAATTCATGCCAACGGTTCAGCCATGGCTGCGTGGCAGTGCTTTTTCTCCAGAAACCAAGACATTATGGCAGATGACGTTGAAGTTGATACTCGATATAATTAGCATATTCTAAAACATGCACATATTTGAACACATCTGGTCAAATGTGCCACCTATTGTGGCATTGTAAAACTTTATCATTTTTGGTTTTTTAGATGTAGGGTTCAGTTTCTTCGTCGTCACACGAGGACAACAAATTTAATATACTATTTTGTTTGGCTTCGGTTTCAATAGTAGAAGAGTTTGTGACCCATCATAACAAAACATCAATCAACAAATCACCCTCATTCTTACTATCAGAAAAAACATCATTTGTGTTGACATAATCTTCATTATTTAATTAACGAACCATGTCATCGTCTGTGATCGACCTCGCAGCCATATTTCACTATGAAACGTTATAAATAAATAAAAACTTGGCAAAAATCAACACAAAGTGCAGGTCTAAAAGTTACGCATAAGCTAACCATTCGTCAAAATGACGAGCATGCAGTAGGTATCTCCAAAACTAAAGTACTTAGCAGCCAAACATGACCACCACGCGACGCAGTCTAGTGGTCACTAAGTTGGCGCAAAACCGCGATTTTGTAAGTAAAACCATTACAAAGGAAGAGGCAGATATTTATTAGATGCTCGTCATTTTGACGAACGTTAGCTTTCTAGGGTTAAATGGTACACTGTGGCTCACAATCCAATTACATCTCAGATCCAATAACGAGGCTATCGCAAACTGGGAGAAAGCCATACTACCGGCGCTATACTCCATTAGATCTATTTTGTGTACAGGAACCAATGCGACCCCGCATGAGCGTATGTTCAACCATCCTCGCCGCTCTATAAACGGCCAATCTTTACACCATTATCTTTACATCATGGCTTCATTCGCCTGGACCTGTTTATATGAAGAAAAACGTAAGGGCCTCTAAATATGATCCAGCTGTAGAAGAAGTTCAACTACTACAGAGCAATCCTGAATACTCCTTTATTAGTTTACCAGATGGTCGAGAAACGACGGTCTCTAACAGGTCTCTAGCACCACTGCCAAGTACCTTAAACGATGATTCGTCGGATGAAGAGGAGCCTGCGCAGCCTATTACGGGTACAGACCCGCCTGATAACCTAGAAGCGAGTGGCTCTCAAGTGCGCCACTCTACACGCGAACGTAGACCTCCAGGCTACCTCCAGGACTACGTTTTTTCTTAGGGGGGGGGGGGGGGGGTGAATGATATGAACTCCTTGTTATTTTAGAAGATTTTATGTTATATTGTCATACTGTATATTTGTCACATTTGTCACTACTGTCTGTATTTGTAATGTTGAATAAAACCAATGTTTCCTATTGTTTTGTCTTTAGCATGTATCAAGGCGTAAGTACAACGAGAGCAAAATGTACTCTCATACTCTGTGAGTCTAAATGTTGCCATAACGATTAAAAGACGTTAACGACATAACATTTTCTTTTCATAAATAACAAAACTTATTTTAACTGTAAATCAAATATTTATTTAAACAGTTTTACATCTACTGATAAACTTTACTTTATTTTCATGGATATGAAACTTCAACCAAAAACCATACACCTATCACCCTACGAGCTAACAAGAAACAACGTTTTATTAGTTTGTCTTGTCATTTCCTAAAAAATATTATCTTTGAACGTAGTGCCACTTTGGCAGTTGGCTAAATGGAGCTATGTTCAGATTGGTTTGTTCCTTTTGACATTTCGAGTTCGATGTAAAAGGACACGCGAACGTAGGCTAAATATCGCCAACGTTCGCTTTCTTTTATCAGGTATTTAGATTTTTCCCCATTTTTTGGTTAAACGTTACAAAATCAAATATTTTTATGAAGTGAACCAACACTGACCAAGTTAACATTTCAAAACATTAATATGTCATGTCATAAACATTGAGGTTATATCGAAGTCTGTGCCACATATCGGACGATTGTTTTCGTATATTTTCAATTAATTGGGGAACTATCTTGGTGCTAAAGTGTAATTTTTCGGTTAACAGTTATGTCTCGGAATAGACACCATGAGGAGACCGACAAGCTTACGCGTATCGCTATCGTGAATGCGGATCGCTGCAAGCCAAAGAGATGTAGGCAGGAATGCAAGAAGAGCTGCCCCGTGGTGCGTATGGGCAAGCTGTGCATAGAAGTCACGCCTAACGACAAGATCGCCACCATCTCCGAGGAACTGTGTATTGGATGCGGTATCTGTGTCAAGGTAAAACTTTCTACTATGTTTTCCATTTTTTCTCACCAATGTAAACACTTGGTGACTAATTCGTTGTTGTGCGTAAGTAAAAACAAGGACGTTCCATTGTAAATTAGTTTATTTGGAATTGTAAAAAACAGAAACATGTTTAATTATAGGAATATAAACATGTTACTACACACACCAACACACACATGTCAGGTGTCATAATAATAATATGCTATGTGTTCTTATATCTAAAAGGAAAATTTTGATTATTTTGAGAACATTGAGCAAAATCCTTCAAGCTTAGATCTTAGATCAGTCTTCATGTCATTTGTTTGTACAATATACAAAATGAAATTATTAATATTATTCAAATGTATAAAACATTGTATTAAACCATAACTTTTCAGAAATGCCCCTTTGAGGCGATTACCATTATCAACATCCCTTCTAACTTGGAGAAGCACACCACCCATCGATACTCAAAGAACTCATTCAAGCTACATCGTCTGCCCATCCCTCGGCCTGGTGAAGTGTTGGGGCTGGTCGGTCAGAACGGTATTGGCAAGTCAACTGCACTGAAGATTCTTGCCGGAAAACAGAAGCCCAACTTGGGTCGTTTTGCTGTAAGTTGTACAATTTTTTTACACAATGATTTTAACTTGCTCTATATATTTTATTGTTAGATGTTGAATAACAAGTTTTTACTGTCTGGCTTACTCTACTAAGCATGGTAATCTCATATACTATGCAATAGGGTATTACACCCATTTTTGAAAAGTGTCTCAATGAAATTCTGTAGTGCTAATATGCCACCAAAAAAAACACAAAATTTTTATTCAATCGATAAGTGCCATAAAAATGCATCTAAATTTTAAATTTTCAAATTTCGCGCGTAGTTTGACGAAAACGCCTCTTACTGGACGCCATATTGCTCAGCGTAAATGACGTCAGTTCGTTTTGTATCAAATGAGCTCATATTAAATATGATAATTCTATATCATTTAAAAATAATTAAAAGCATATTTTGTAAAAGGTATAATAATGAAAAAATTACGTTGGTTACGAAAATAATAAAAGTACAAAGCCTATATTACGCCAATCGGTTGACTGACAGTTGACAATTTTTTGTTTACACAGCCGTATGGCGTAATAACATGGCCGCTACTATTTCACGGTGTTTTATAACAGATAAAAAATACTGAAAACTTTGAATTGAATTTAAAAATTTGTTTTGTTATTTTATGAACTAAAACTTACATTTTCCGACTGCTTTATGCCTAAACTGTCTCAATAACATATTTATAGATTTTTTCTCGCATAGAGTAAAATACCCTATTCACCTGTTGTCTGTCAACTCAGAAATAGGAACATTCTAGTCTCAATATTAGCATATTGATACATTAACACAGTAACCTAATTTTATGGAAAGTTTGCAAAATAATGCATCAATATGGTATCACATACATGGAAATCCCTGATTGATTACTTTTGTAATCAGTTCAACGATAGTGCACGTGTGTCTTTAAAAATAAAATATCAGATAGGCATTGTTTATGGTGTAAAATGATAAGTTAGTCTCAGACCTGGCCTGTTTTTGTTGTTCTTACATAAATCACAATCATTCTTATCTTAGTGTGTTCAATATAAAACAAATACCAAGGTCAATCTTTGCAACAGGATCCTCCAGACTGGCAAGAAATTTTGTCTCACTTCCGTGGGTCGGAGCTGCAGAACTACTTCACGAAAATCCTTGAAGATGACCTGAAAGCCCTGATCAAGCCTCAATATGTGGATCAAATCCCTAAGGCTGTCAAGGGATCGGTCAGTCAACTCCTTGACAAGAAAGATGAAAGGAAAAATCAGACTGAAATCTGTAGAATGCTTGGTAAGTTAAAAGGGAATCCACCCTTGTCATTTTATATTATTTTTTTAATTTGTCACACTATACCTACACATAAGCATAAAAGTCTGTAGGAGTGTAAAAAAGCAGCCAAATGACGATAGTTATTAGGTTATATTGTAGAAATAACTGCATCTTACAGATATATTTTAATGTATGTACAGTCGGCAAAAGAGATAGGTATGCAGGTTATCGGAAATGCTTAAAGCTTTCTTAGAAACTGATGGATGTTTTCAAATGAAATTTAATTAAATCATTGAAATGTTTATTCTTTATTAATTTTATTTTATTATATTCAAAAACATCCATCGGTTTCTAAGTAAACTTTGCATAAGGCGCTCACCACACTGCATCGCGCTCTGTAGCGTAGCGCCGCAGATTTTAACATTGTAAGCAAGTATCTGAATTTGTATAGAAAACACGCCTAACAAAACACTAACAACGCGTCTGCGTACGTGATTTTTACTTTCTGCGACCCCACCGCGTAAGTCTTTTACAGTTGGGCAGAAACTAGGCACACCAATTGTTATTTAACTGTCATTTTATTGAAAGATAATATGTTACATACATTCCTTGCTGTTTTGTTTAGATCTATCGCACATCCGCGACCGCGAGATCGCCGCGCTGTCTGGAGGAGAACTGCAGCGCTTTGCTATCGCCATGGTGTGCATCCAGAATGGAGACATCTTTATGTTCGACGAGCCCTCCTCGTACTTGGATGTGAAGCAGCGCCTTAATGCTGCCCGCACAATTCGATCTCTCATTCATCCTGATAAGTATGTTGGTTGTTAGTACTCTAATAGCACGGTAGTACAGTACAATTCAAACTTTATGACCACTCTGAACACGAGGCGAGTGGCTGCGCTGTAACAATTTAACGTGTCGGCGGGAGTGCGGGGCGTGACACTGCGCTGTCAGTAGCATACTTCACAGCCGCCATTACTGCGCCTTACTCACCATCCTTCTTGCTGTACGTCCCGCCAAAGTCATACTTCAGAAGTACCGTGAAAAAAAAACAATAATTATTATTAATTGTTTTTTTTTCCACGGTACTTTTGATGTGTGACCTTGGCGGGACGTACAGCAAGAAGGATGGTGAGTAAAGCGTTTAAGCTTGCATCAAACTATAAGTACCATACACAATATGAGCCATCACTAAAGAGAGATTTTGTTAATAAAATGAATAATCTTATCTCGTAAAAAATGCCGTAGGTGGATTGTTTGAACCTACTAGCACACTCTTAGAACAAGAGTAAATCATTTACAAATATGGAAATACTGTACCAAGCAAAAAACCATTACTGTACTGGGCTGTTGAATTTACTAAACTGAATTTGAAAATAATGCCCAAGTTACTTTGTTTTTTTCTAGGTTCATCATAGTAGTGGAGCATGACTTGTCAGTTTTGGACTACTTGTCTGACTTCATTTGCTGTCTGTACGGCGTACCCGGTGCTTACGGTGTTGTGACTATGCCGTTCTCTGTTAGAGAAGGTAAGGTGTCTTGGACCATCAAGCTTTAGAAAGTGACTGTCGAGTGTCCAACAAGTATTATGAGATACAGAGACAATACTCTACAAAGCTAAACTTATTCAAAAACTGAACAGGGTCACTTGGTGTGGATTCACGAGTCATAAGTCAAGTTTTTGTGTAATTAATCAGCTTTTATGTTTTTAGGTATTAATATATTTCTTGATGGGTTTGTACCCACTGAAAACATGAGATTCAGGACTGAATCATTAGTCTTTAAAGTGGCAGAGTCTGCCACTGAGGAAGAGGTAAGTTGAATAAAGCTGAACACAATCTGACAATATTAAAATTTTAGTTAAAAAAGTTAAACATATTATACTCTATTATTTTGTAACAGATCAAACGAATGAATCATTATGAATATCCTGAAATGTCAAAATTAATGGGTGACTTCAGTTTGACTGTGCACCCTGGCGAATTCTCGGATTCGGAGATTCTGGTATTGCTTGGAGAGAATGGTACTGGTAAAACTACATTCATTAGAATGTTAGCTGGCAATTTGGAGCCCGATGACGGTAAGAATTTTTTTTATATTATATAAGTACATAGTATAAGTAATTTAAGTAGTGTAGTATATAGGTTTTTTTTTTTCATAATTATATTTTTAATTTCCATACGTTGAACGCAACATACCTCTGACAGCCTTTTAGGATATTCAATTTCGGACGTGTATCCGAAATTCCTGTACGTCAAAATAAAGTAAAACATTTTTTTGAAATGGCAACCCCGGGCATGTAATGTCATGTCAGATTTGTGAAAGTTGTCAAATTGTCAATAGGCTAAAATAGGCTTGCTTTTGTTGTAAAAAAAAAATCTTACTTCGACATATTTGTGATTATTCTTAGTTTTAACTGTGATATTTAACCGAAAACAATCATTTAATTTGAATCTCCAATAAAACTGCGTTATACAACAATGTAGACATAGCATGAAAAATGAGGTTATAGGTGTATTGCAATAAGTGTATTTTAATGATTTTAGGCTATTGAAATGGCTAGAACTGAGTTATTTGATTTGTTTTTCCATCCCGTGTTTCAAAAATGTTTAAAGCACGCAGAGTCCTCTGCTACAAACGAAGGTATGACATGAAAATTTTTGTCTGATCATAGAAGTCAATATTTTCAGATTCGTTGTCGACGTATCTATTTGTGTATCAATTAACTATCTTAGGTGTGCTAATTGAATTGTACTTTATAGGTAATTATTACATTTGTAAAAGGTTCTTTGTCTTAGCTATATTTACAAGTTATACCCAAATGTTGAAATTGACAACAAATCAGTTTTCAGTTTTATAAATAAAGCAGAATGCTGCTAAATAGTGTGTCTTTTCATGAAACATGATTTATTTCATATAGCTCATGGAACATACTCCATATTTATTTTGTATTATCTTAAAGTTCAATAAAATGAAATCTACCCTAACTGTAAGTTTCAGTAGCAGCATTAATTTGAAAATTAATGCTGCTACTTAAAGATCTAGATCAGCAATTCATAAAGTGGGTTCCGTGGAAGTCAACAAGGTTCCATGAAATCATGTTTATCATCAAATTGTATGATTACTAAACATGAATATTGAAGTATTGCACAGTTTCTTAGAAACTATTTCTGCTATAGCTATATTTTTAATTGCAGTGTTTTTGAGTTATATTGTAATGAAGGTTTTCATATTGAGGTGAAATAGCCATGCTGCTCTAGATTATAGTTATCTTCTACACAGTACTTAAAGAATTCTATTGCTTTACTGTCCTATAATTTTTTAAATGATTCTGTTGTTTCTAGGTTCGGGCTCGTTACCACAGCTTCACATTAGTTATAAGCCACAGAAGATATCGCCCAAGTCACAGGGGCAGGTGCGCCATCTGCTGCATGACAAGATTAGAGATGCCTATATTCATCCACAGGTAAACTGGTACACATTTAATAACCAAAACAAACTGAATTATTATATTGGCTTAGTTATGCTAAAATGAGCTAACTTACAATAATGAAATTAATTATGTCAGACCAATTTAGTATACTCAGTGTATTATATTCCTATCCAGAAATAACAGTTCAATGTAAATCCAAAAGTTATACTTATAGTAATTTTTAAATTCATCATC
Organism: Charanyca ferruginea; assembly: GCA_947361185.1. NCBI lineage: Eukaryota > Metazoa > Arthropoda > Insecta > Lepidoptera > Noctuidae > Charanyca > Charanyca ferruginea. The sequence continues at coordinate 11,547,510 of OX376077.1, read as the reverse complement.
ATATCAACCTATTGCCGTCCACTACTGAACATAGGCCCCCCAAAGTTTGCCAACCAATAAGGTCTTGGGCAGCTCGCATCCACCCGCTGCCAGCCACCTTCTTCAAATCGTCGGTCCATCGTGACTTAGTATGCCCCACACTACGCTTGCCCAAAAGCGGTCTCAACTCTTAAGCGTGTTTGTTGAATAGAAGCGTTTGATCTATCTATTTTTAAATTAATTAGTGTTAAATGTCATTTAAAATATGGGAGAACTTTGTTGTGCATTGGTTCATTTTGGCAAAATCTAAAAACTAAACCCATGTAGTAATATAAATACAACCAATGTTGAGAAACTCTGAACATGGACACGGTTGTAGCTGTTGAGCTTGTCATACAAATAAAATTATGGATCTGATAGTTGTCAAATTAAAATGCTTTTATTTATTTATATTATACTTTTAAATCCATAATATAAAATTTGTTATAATATTGAGTGCACAAGATGAAAGTTTGTACAAAGTTGACTACAAAGTAGGTTGAATGCCATTTGTCTATCTCTATAAAATTGGAAGAACATCCCAATACCTAGTAGTATGAACATCATTAATAATAGAGTGACCAACTCAAAAAAAACAGTCCTTTGGGAATTCCCAAAACATTTTTATGCAATTTGAACTTGCTTGGTTTATGGTAATGTTCTATCTACAAACTAGACATTTAAAAAAAACCGGGATAGAAAGATGACGTTCTATCTATCTATGTTCTATGTTAGGGGGGTTCGGTTTCCGCACTTAGTCCTTAAAATGGACCATTGTACGTGAGCCATGGCGGCCGATTACTCCAACCAGCCCACCTCCCTCCAGAAGCAGATCAATCTTCCCAGTCTTCTCAGTGCGTCCGCAAGGGAGTTTGGCGTTCCAAGGGTCTCCCTGCGGATCTGGGTGACGCCAGTGCACTCAAGGAGCACATGCGCCACCGTTTCTTCCGCCTCCATGCAGGCCCTGCACAGAGGACTATCAGTGATACCTAGTGTGTGAAAGTGCTTATTCAATGAGCAGTGTCCGGTGATGGTCCCCGCCACCAGTCGCAGGCTGTCTCTGTCCAGGTGCAGAAGGCGCTTGGTCAGCTTTGTATCCAGGGATGGCATAGCCTCCTTGGACTGCCTGCACCCTGGTGTCGAGGTCCACCATTTCTCCGCTTGTGTTTGTGTGTAATCTCTTAGCCAACTTCTCAACTGATTGAACGGAATGGGCACAATGGGTTCGGGTCCGAAGGCTTTTGTGCTGGAACCCCTTCTGGCAAGTTCGTCGGCCGCATCGTTACCTAGTGAACCACTGTGTCCTTTGATCCATTGTAGTGTCACTGTATTGCGGTTTGGTTCTGTAATGCGTTCCAGTGCATTATGACATTCTAGTATTAGTCTCGACGTGATCTGGTTTCTCTCTAAGGATTGAAGGACTGAGGCACTATCGGAGAGTATACGGATATGCGTATCCGTGACTTCCCTGGCCTCAATGGCGTGTGCTGCCTGGATGATGCCTACGCTAAAACGCCTTTGTCTAACTAACTTTCGACCTAAATCGTAATTTCACAGTATTACCGAGCATCTAATATTATCACTTACAATAACAAAAATAAAACCACACCTTTTTCACATCCTTCCAAAACGGTTACTAATAATTTCAAATGCTTCCTTAACAGTTTATCACAGATGTGATGAAACCAATGAAGATAGAAGAGATAATGGACCAGGAGGTTCAAAACCTGTCTGGTGGTGAGTTGCAACGAGTGGCGCTGGTGCTTTGTCTCGGAAAACCGGCCGATGTGTACCTCATTGATGAGCCCTCTGCCTACCTAGACTCTGAACAGCGTTTAGTGGCAGCTAAAGTTATTAAACGGTAAGTTTTATTGCTGGCAGAAGAATAAAATATAGATACATTTTTTATATTAAATGTGAGAGCCTTACAACAAGAAGCTACAAATAAAAAAAAACCTCATTAATATAGGTCCAGTAAAATGCTGTGACAAACAAACAAAAAACATTGAATATGCTTTCAGAAATGACTGATAATCCTCCTGGTCCTGAGATCCTAATTTATGGCAATGAATAAGCTAACTATTACTAACTACAGTTCATTTTTCAACTTATTACTAATACAGATATCATCTGCCAAGCCTTTTTAATTCCAAGTATGGTAGGGTCGGTTTCCAGTCTAACCAGATGCAGCTGAATACCAGTGTTTTTATGGAGCGACTGCCTATCGGACCTCCAGGACCCAGTTACTGGGTAACACGATTAGAACACTACTAATACATACATGAAACACTTTAATTTTGTATCTTTTTTTTTCCACAGGTTCATCCTCCACGCAAAGCGTACCGGCTTCGTAGTAGAGCACGATTTCATTATGGCGACGTACTTAGCCGACCGTGTGATAGTGTTCGAAGGCACGCCGTCCACGCAAGCCACTGCGCATGCGCCGCAGTCGCTGCTCAATGGCATGAACAAATTCTTAGAGCTGCTCGGCATCACCTTCCGAAGAGATCCTAATAACTTCCGGCCGAGGATAAACAAACACTCTTCCGTTAAGGTTCGTTTAGCAATTGAATTTAGGAGACTTTAGGCCGGCCATACATGGACTGCTCAAGCAGTTAGGCATTGATCAACATATATATACGGACCGCTCGAGCAGTCATAGTCAACTGCCATTGATAACTGCTTGAGCAGTTCATACCAACTGCTGGAGCAAGCAAAACAAAAAGCGTGCGGGTGGGAGGCGTGCGTGACGTGGAATGAAGAGCGCGGGCGGAGAGACTGCGCGAGAGCAGTCGACAGCTCGATCAGTCAGTCAGATCAGTGTAACTGCTTGACTGCACGATGAAATTTCACCGCGCTGCTTACCACCCGAAGCAGTCGCGACTGCTCGAGCGGTTCCGTGTATGTGTGTACGTAGAAGACTAGTTCACTATGCAGTCGCAGCTTGAAGCAGTCCGTTTATTGCCGGCCGAAGTGTAATGTAATTCTCCGACCGACTTTCGGTCACGGCGGCCAATCTCGATGGAGATCAGCCAAGTACGCATAAAATATTATAGTGCACAAGTGTGTGCGCAAACACAGGTGCACTCCCTCTTCCCTCAATCGCATAGTCTGGTGCGACGGCAATCCGACACGACCAGAGAGAGATCAGGCGCAGGACCAATGGCTTAACGTGCTTTCCGAAGCACGGGGTTGTTAACTACCTCGCTGTTGACTGAGAAATTCTTAATCGAAAAACCCAATAAAACTTTGACTTAAGAGCGCCCAACCCCATCGAGCGAACTTCGACGCGAGCGTGATTGATTTTTTTTTTGTTTTAACCAACGCAAAGCTCAAAAACAAACGAGTGAGTGAGAACGCGATAACATCACAGGAAAATTGACGCGCGGAAATTTACGTGAACATCGCTATGGGCCTAGTGTGATTATTTAATAATGCTAAGATAAATACTGTAAAAATAATGTTATTCGAATTTTTCAATAACTTAACTAGGCCTCTACGAAAGCGGTTTTAAATTATTCGTATTATTTATATACTTTATTTAAGCATAAAGTTGCGCTAAAATTTGCTTAAATACTCGAATGTTTAGAGGGTCCTAACTTTCAAACCAACTTTTTTTTATGGAATTCTGGCTTCGTACAGGCGTAGGTAATAACAAAACGATCATCCTGATTTTCTAAAATACAACCATAAATAGAGGAGTAATCACCTGTCGCCGTTTGTATGGAACGTTGACCGGCTTGAACAGCCTTAAGTATTTACATATTTAAATTAAATTATACAGGCACCTTTGAATTTTCAAGGAGTCTGACAGTAAGAAAACTAGTTGCCCATTCCAAAATGTAGGTATAGGTTTAGACCCGTAAGCACAATGTTTGCGTGCGATACTTTACGCGGTCCGTGATGACAGTGATTTTTCACCTCTGTTCGCAAGAGTCCCAACTTTCTCAGGTGTCCAACTTTTATTTTTTATATACTTTTATTAGCACTGTCCCAACTGGACGGTACTGTTACGCAAAAGAGATAAGCAAACATATAGATGGTTGGTTGGTGGATGGTTTTTCTTAAAAACCACTCTATATGTACATATAGAGTGGTTTTTAAGAAAAATGTTTTACTTTTATGAAAAATAAATAATATGAAGCTCATTAGTGAGGAAGTTGGACTCTTGCGAACAGAGGATTTTTAACACCAAAATGTTTCCCACCAAATGATTTCGTAATGTTATGAGCGGTATGCGTAGTTAACGACTACATGATACTGAACTTACCTGTCTACCAAGAACTGCAACAGACGGAGAGATGTGTTGTATTAATACTAGCTTTTGCTTTTGCCCACGGCTTAGTCCGCGTTAATATCAGTAACCGCGGATATAGCGCACAGAAAAAGTAGCGTACGCCCTTCCCCAAGATTTAAGCTATCTTCATACTCAATTACATTAATTTAATTACTTCAAAATCTGTTAAGCCTTTTCGTCTTGAAAACGTAACAGACAAACGAAAGCTACTTTCGCATTTATAATATAAGTACAGAAACCAGCACATCAAGCTACAACAATCTGTCAATTTTTTTTGATAGATTTTCAACTTGATTGCAGAAGAATAAGGTTCATATTCAATTGCGAAAAGAATCATGGCGAGATCCATACATTCATTTGTATGAAAAAAAAAATCATTTAGAGGGTTCAAAATATTTTCCAAAGTGGAGAATACATTACCAGGAGTACATTGATATACTTACCATATTTCTAAACACCCGCATAATTAAAATATTTCGAAATGAAAATAACACTTCGTTTCATCTCATTGCCTATTTTGTGTTTGTAAAAAAAAAAAGAAAGTGACAAATGACATTAGCGGATCTATCAAATTGGCAGACGAAGTGATGTGTCAAGTGTGTGGACTGTGGATAAAAATAATCATTATTTGTGACATTATTTCCCATAAAACGATGCAACTTCAGTGTAAGAACTGCGAAACGGCGCACAGTGGTCTGGAAATCGAGCTCCATACCCATAGAAACATAAAGTAAAGATTTAAAAAAATAAAAATTGTAATGGCTCTGGTATACCTCCCTTTACATATTATTAACGTATGGATGGTACAAGTCACAATACGCGTGAGAAAAAAAAGATTTGTGTTTTTTTTTGTATGGGAGAAAACACTAAAAGTACGTTTTTTCGAAACTTAATGGAACTGTTAGGCTGGTACTCACACGAGCTATAGTCCCATACACGGCGATCAAGATGACATACAATTCATGTACCTTTAGGCATCGCTTCGCACGTAGCAAATTTTTTAAATTTTGAATTTTCGAAATGTAAGTATTCAAATCTTTGCCGTGGTTAAAAGACGTTGCCAATCGATTTACTTATATTATAGTTAGATTTAGCCTGCTAATGACCTTTATGATAACAATAATTAAAAAAGATATTGATTGTATAGGCTCTTTTTTAATTTCATTCCAAGAACAAACTCATTTGTTAATCATCGTGATTAAGGTTAGATACTAGTGACATGAGCATTAACTAGCTCTAGCAGGGCCAAATGGGCCCTAGTCACAATACAATTCTATTGTCTGTAATATAGGTAACTAATTAGAGAATAGCGAACGATAATGAGGGTAGTTGTATAAAAACAGGACATTTGAGTCTAATTTTATCAGTAACTCTCAGTACTTGTGCGCGCTAACTTATTACTTCATATTTGTTATTGTGTTGTGATGGAAGGTTTTGGTACCAATTTGGACATTTTCATGTTTGTGGCAAACTGCAGTAGTTTTTCACAGTCCAATGTTTTATTTGAAGCTTTTGAGAATACTGTTGAATTGACGGAAAATTAAAAGAAGGAATTGAAACAATTCTGTCAGAGTTATGTGAGTAACTTGACGAAGAAATGGATCTCGTGTAATCGCACGAGACATACATATATAAAAAAGTATGAGACATGGCTGCAAGAGAACATCAAATGGCCTTAGGTCGTGAGGGAAAAAATTACTACTTCTGTAGTGTCGCTAGAGCAGCAACCATGTTCCAGTTCTGACTTTGGTGTAAATGAGGGTGCATCAACATTCTACACACCAGAGACGTGCAGTGTTGGAACATCAACATCAGTTGTGACGCCGAGAAAACCATTCGTGGAGCTAAGCCCACTACAGAAGAGAAGGAGAGTGGAAGAGCTCCTAACGCATAGCACTGAAAGCCTTGCTCATGCAACTGATTTGAAAACACAAAACAAGAATGTAGCAGATATCATTAAACTGGTATCGGAGCATCCCGGAGAGGCTACAAAGATAAAGAAATTGTTAAATACAAAGAAAACTGTGCCTATATATTCCGCTGCCAAAGCTTTAGGTATTTTGACCTCATTGAAGCTTTCGAAGTGGCAGTATATAACATTAAGATCTTGTGCAAAAGAAGAAGTAATACCACTGTATCCTTCTTATACTGCCATCCTTGAGGCGAAGAAGGACTGCTACCCCCCAAAAGATACCATAGACTCAAAAATTGCTACATACAAAGCGATACCCAAAGTTGCATTACATTAATGCTCATGTCATTAGTATCTAATCATGCTCATCTCCTTTTTAAGGAAATTTCCAAAAGGTTAGTTGACACTTCTCGTGATCCAAGAGCTGGTTTTTACTTTGGGCAGAGGTTAAGCATTGCCATCCAACGGGGCAATGCAGTCAGTCTCTTGGGCACATTCCCAGATGACGGCGATGTGGAGGAATTTTTTGATGCCTTATTATATTAGTTTATTTTTGGTTTAATAGTTATAGGTTTTTCTTTTTTTAATTGTACGTGTAAATATTGTATATTTGTTAAAAATAATAAAAAATTAATCAATTTCAATTAATAAATTAATACCCCCCCTATCTAATTATATCTCAACCTTAAACACGGTAATTAACAAATGAGTTAGTTCTTGGTATGGCCAAAAAAACCTATACAATCAATGTCTTTTTTAATTATTGTCATCATAAAGGTCATTAGCAGGCTAAATCTAACTATAATATAAGTAAATAGATCGGCAAAGATTTAAAAACTCACATTTCGAAAATTCAAAATTTCAAAAATTTGCTACGTGCGAAGCGGTACCTAAAGGTACATGAATTGTATGTCATCTTGATCGCAGTGTATGGGACTATAACCCGTGTGAGCACCAGCCTAACAGCTCCATTAAGTTTCGAAAAAACGTACTTTTAGTGTTTTCTCCCATACAAAAAAAAACATAAATATTTTTTTTCTCACGCGTATTGCGACTTGTACCATCCATACGTTAATATTATGTAAAGGGAGGTATACCAGAGCCATTACAATTTTTATTTTTTTAATTCTTTATTTCAAGTTTCTATGAGTATGGAGCTCGATTTCCAGACCACTGTGCGGCGGTTGTCAGTGTTACTGTTACTGTCAGGCGCGGTTTCGTTCTGAAATAATGAGCATTCACTTTTAAAATCCAATTTCAGTGCGGGGTTTTAAAAATATTGTAAATATCTGAAGATACTCTTTAGGTACCCAAGAGTATAAGAATGAGAATTTCAACTTCTCTAAACATCTTTATTTTTTTCGTACAAATCCTGCCATGATCTGTTCTCAGTTTGGTCTAGCTTGATGTGCTGGCGTCTGTACATAAATATTTTTAATTAATTTAAAGTGAATGACATGTGTATATTCTTGTTACAGGACATAGAACAGAAACGAGCAGGCCAATACTTCTTCCTCGAAGACTAGTGCTAAAGACAACTGTATTTATATATATATTGTATCTGTCACAATGGTGATGGCCTGCCACCTGTGTATTTCCAATAAAATGTATTACTGTAATAAATCATGTTTTATACAACCGCACCTTTATCTTATTTTCATAACATTTTATTAGTGATGGGGTGACCAAATTGTAGCTTTTTTGCACATTGTGAGAATCCATGGGGTTGCTGGGGTTGGGGTTGGGGCTGGAGTCTGCAACTCTCGGTGGGAAATAGATTGTTTGATACACCCCAGCTCCTCAAGAATGGTCACCAGGGCCTTGACGTTACTATCTATCTCTGGGAATAAGTATAATATGTAGGTATTGAAATGAGCCTGAAAAACAAACCATAGAAGACCATTGCGTTGCGGTTGCGGTTGGTATGGTAGGTAAGTAGATATATAGGGACAGGACAAAGGAAACGTATGTCGGGTCAGTTAGTTAGTATTAAAACTAGTACGGTCAGCAACAAAAGTAGGATCCTCTAAAAAGACTTAAACAAATACGATGTACCTAAGTAATACTTTCCAGTTTTTGAAGTCATAGTCAAGAGTTTATTTTATCTTGATTTTCTATCCTGTCGTATTTCCAAGTGCTCAAGAATTGTGATTTCAAAATCTGAAGTGTTAATCGACTTTCGTTGCTGACCGTACCTACATGGGCGACCGAAATTTTGTTGTTTTTTAAAAATGAAACTTAGCTAGATCGATTTAATCGCCCCCAAAACGCCCTGCATACTGCATACGAGCCCTTTCCAAGAATTGCACGTTTAAAGGTAGGTATTAGATCATTAAATGAAATTTTCATTTTTCGCCCGTGGTCTCGGTCCCTTACTCCCTGGAAGGGACCACGAGTATTTTTTGCCCGTGGTTCCTTCAAGAAATATATACTTACGGCCAAATTAAATTGTACTTAGATATTGACTTGTGTTTGCCTTGTGTCTGGGTGTTGTTAATCAATAAATGAACGAATTAACAAAAAAAATCAAGGAATTTGTGTATGTATATCAGCTGTCTGACACCCATAGTACAGGGTCTCCCTAGTTTGGGGTCAGATGGCCGTGTGTGAAAATGTCCCCACATATTATTATTATTATAATTTGAAATGCAGTCATCGAAATGCCTGCCAGAATGGATAAATGCTCACCAAATTGTGTTTCCTAAAGTATTGTAGAAATGTACCTGTAAAAGCGATTTGGTTCTGGCGTAGGGGGTTACAGCTCTGACCTAACATAACCATGTCGGATCCGCCCCAGGGGGGACTTTAGGGTCAAAACGACTTTGGTAAGCAAAAAGCCAAGGCCGGAGCTTCGCAAGATTTGTTTAGATTTTTTTTATTTATGAAAAAAAAACCTCCGTGCTCCTTTCCAGGGAATACGACAAGGGACCACGTAATTTACCAGTATTATAGAGACCACGAGACTGGCGACCCCCTGAAATGTTGTTGATAGGATTATGGCACTTGTGGTTTGACTTTGAAGCATCTGAAACATGGATATTTAAATAAATAAAACTATACCGTGTTAGCAATATGGGCCTCGCCGGTCAGGCAGCCTCGTGAGGTCATGCAGAGCTGGGCACGGTGTGCGCACGCGACCCCGGCAGTCCACCCCCCTCCTCTATGAGTGACGAACGTGTTCCATGTGTAGTGCATACCTCTAATTAAACGTGTTGATTCCTTAGACTTCCTCACCTATCCAAGCCGCGAACCGTCTCTCGGTGGAGTTGGGCGCGGCGCGTGGCACTTCAGGCGGTGCGAGGAGGGCGCCCTGGTGGCCAGCTCCTTTACAAAGACTATTTAATTCCTAACAGCTTTGTATGGTGAAGCCACTGCTGTGTAGAAAATCCTCGGGCTCTGATGGCAGTAGACGAAGTGGAAGTATAGCATAAGCCCTGACTATGCTATAGGACGCTAAAGGCTAGCCTTTACATCTAGATGTAATAGTGTCACTGCACACCTGCTTGTTGATATGTACAACCGGACCTTGTGAAAAGAGGTAGGTAGTTTTGTAAAGGGATAGAAGTTGCTGTGTGTTCACTTATGTTCAAATTCCATCTAAGGGCGAAGTCAATTGTATGGTAACATAGAAAGAAGAAAGAAAAACTTTATCCACGTGAAAGTGACGCACATAAACATAAAAAGCCTAAAACAAAACAAGTGGGTGGGTAACTAAGTATAGGTATATTCTAAACAAAAAAATATAAATGACAGCTAACGCTCAACAAAATGCCGTTGCCCGTGCACGGCACGAAACCGTAACCATGGCGCTGGTTTTCATCGTTAGCCGGCAAAGACCCCACCCGCATGATACTGAGTAATAGGGTATTTTACTCTATAAGAGAAAAAATCTATAAATATGTTATTGAGACAGTTTATGCATATAGCAGTCGGAAAATGTAAGTTATAGTTCATAAAATAACAAAACAAATTTTAAAATTCAATTCAAAGTTTTCAGTATTTTTAATCTGTTATAAAACACCGTGAAATAGTAGCGGCCATGATATTACGTCGTACGGCTGTGTAAACAAAAAATTGACAACTGTCAGTCAACCGATTGGCGTAATATAGGCTTTGTACTTTTATTATTTTCGTAACCAACGTATTTTTTTCATTATTACACCTATCACAAAATATGCTTTTAATTATTTTGAAATGATATACAGTTATCATATTTAATATGAACTCATTTGATACAAAACGAACTGACGTCATTTTCGCGGAGCAATATGGCGTCCAGTAAGAAGCGTTTTCGTCAAACTACGCGTAAAATTAGATGCTTTTTTTATGGCACTTATCGATTGAATAAAAATTTTGTGTTTTTTTTGGTGGCATATTAGCACTAAAGAATTTCATTGAGACACTTTTTAAAAATGGGTGTAATACCCTATTCCTTCTGGAAAACCCCTGTAGGTAACAATTATAAATTATTTTCCTGACTTGGGAATCGAATCCAATACACCACAAGTGAAAGTCACAGTTCATCATTTCCGGGGGTTCCTCAAGGTAGCTTAGTAATCGAACCGACCCGACCTTGTATTACAGTCTATCCCACGCAAAAAACTGACCTTCCTGTTGACCTCTCGCCATGAATTAGGCCAACGAAACAAACATTGCGAAGGTGGACAATACAATACAGATCTATACAAAACACTGGTTGCCGAGTAACCAGCTTTTTATTAAGAAAATTCGCCAGAACAACGACATAATTTATCGACGCGACGACGACGTGAAGACATCGCCCAAATTATACAGTCTACGAACCAAAACAAATTGATAAACAGGCATGGAATTATTTTAGTCAGCTGTTGAAGTAGAATGGCGATTGTCATCTAGCATAATACCTATAATCATAATGCTACATGTCAAGGGCGTCGCCAGGACTCGCCAGCTGATGGCCTAGGGGGGGGCAAATTGATATTTGGTGGATAGGAAAAGTATGAATTTTAAATACAGTCAAAGGCACATGAACCTTTTGGAATCTCTAGGGGGGGGCAGCTGCCCCTACCGCCCCCCCTTGGCGACGCCCTTGCTACATGTGGGTATGTATACGTCGGTACAGACGCCAGTAGGTACGTCAAGTCAAGCTATCCCAAACTATATTTTTTCCCAATTGAACATGAACCTTATTCTTTTGTAATAAAGATGAAAAACTACCTACCAAATAAATTTGACAGTTTGGGGTAGCTTGATTTGCGGGCCTGTATACCGTGAAATCCTCTAACTTTGGCCACATTCAACAAAAAAAAAATAAGAAAACGTGATTTTATGACGTGAACGCAAAGTAAACACGAATTCCTATAAGTTAAGCTAATAAAATCGTAAAGAAATAACTGATTATGAATCTTAAAAGTCACTTGAAAGACTGGCCAAAGTTAGCTCCACTGCCTGTCAACATTATCCACAGCTTACATCGTCTGAACTATCAACCCTATTTGCATATCGTTAAGAGCTATGGTAAAAATCTGGCCAAAGAAGGCAACGAAATAAAGTAAATTACCAAAAGTGGCCATTTACGCTATTTATCACAGTGGCCAATGTTACCTGGTAATTTTTGATAATTGTCATACAACTGATTTTAGGTACTAGGGTTGACACAAAGAAAGATAAATAAATTAAAACTAAATGTTATTACACTAAATTGCTATATTTAAAAATTAACTAAATGCGCGCTCATAACTACTATTAAAAATAAAATAAAAATAAGAATTTATGAATTTATAATATTTAACTACTTAGTTCTAAATTATGGCATAAAGACCCAGGCCCAGCAGCTAGTTCAGTAGTTCAAGAATTTCTTGGCTATAGCTTACTTTAGTATTATATTATCTGTGGCTATAGTTTTTATATTCCTGGGCCCCAAGACGCCGTCTTTTTCTCTTTTCTGCCTAGAATTTGCGTTTCCTTTGTTTCTGAAATAAATAAAATAACTAGTCCAAAGTTGGTGGACTTCACGGTATATAAGCAGTACCTATTAGTTTTTTAAGGAAGGTAAGTAGGTACCTATCTACCTACCTATCGCAATGCAAACATTCGTGTACATTGCACGGGTACTACCACGCAAAACTTCCATTAAGCACTTAATTTAATGAATATAGTTCATGCCTACATGAACCGAAGTGACCCCATTTTTGACCTAGGTAGGTACCTACACATCGATTCAGGTTAGGTTGTACCTACAATACCTAGTAATGGACAGGTCAACTGTTGTTTTCCGTGTATTGACACCACATATTATCCAAAAACCCTTCTTGTGAATTCAAAAGGTTATGAACCCAATCACGAAATTCCCATTCCTCACTCTTACTACAGGAGTTCTACCTACTTAGGTAGTTTAGTAGACTCTGTTGCTTGCTTGATGACCAGTGACTAATAAAATTCGTGCACATATTTACCGCGAGTGACAGAATGCTAATATAGACTGAAAATTTCAAGAACACTGACGCGACTGCTTTCTAATTATGAGATTATCACGCGCTTGATGGCTTTCGAAGAAAATATGCCCCGATAGTGTCAAGATTGTTTACAACTGTTCATTAGAACTTAGATTAGAGACGAGAACATTTGTTTTGAATAGGTAGGTAAGTCTCGTTTGCAAACTGGATTTTCGGTATTTTTTAACCGACTTCAAAAAGGAGGAGGTTATCAATTGGAATGTTTATATACATATATATATATTTTTTTTTATTTATGTTCGGGCATAACTTTGTCATATATAGACGGATTTGCAAAATTCTTTTTTTGTTCGAAAGGGGTTTATTACGAAAAGGTCCCATATTAATTTTATGAAAATTGGTACAGCCCTTTTCAACCGACTTTAAAAAAGGAGGAGGTTATCAATTCGTCTGTATTTTTTTTTTTTTTGTGTTCGTTACCTGATTTCTTTGGACGGGCGGTTTTCTTTTTTTTGAAAAAACTTTTTAATACATTAGGTACAATGGACTCGACCAGCTTTGTGAAATATCTCAAACTAACACTTTGCCCGCAACTTCGTCCGCGTCCTCGATCAATCATCGAGGTCATAATTATTGTATTCAGAATGACCAAATCACGGAGTTTGAACGGAACCCTCAGCGGGCGAGTCAGTCTCGCACTTTTCCGGTTTTTTTTTTGATAATGCAATAACTATAGTTTAAAGCAATTAGGGATAACGTAGCTTCCTATTGGTAAAATATTTTTTGAAATCGGATGAATAGTTTCAGAGTTTACCCCCTACATACAAACTTTGGCCTCTTGATAATATGGTACCTACTTAAGTATGAAAATATACAACCGTGAGTGTGACCTATCGCATGTCATTATCAAAAGGCATGAGCTCAGGCTAACTCATCATCTCCATCTTCCCCCTTCGCAGGGACGAGAGACTTCGAGGACGAAAACCTGAACAGTCATAAGTTTACAGGAAAAAAATATACAGTAGGTTTTGGCCGTGACTTTGTCCGCGTGAATGTCGGTTATCGCTGATGCAGACTATTTCGCGGATTAAAAAGTAGCCTACTTATGTCCTTTCCCAGGGTTTAAGCTATTTTCATACCTTTTAACAAAATCGGTCGAGCCGTTTCATCGTGAAAGCGTAACAGACAGAGTTACTTTTGCATTTATAATATTAGTATGGATAAGTATCAAAGTCTGAGGGATAAGTACCTATGGAAAAAATTATGGATAAGTAGCACTCAGGGTTAACGTAACTTCCTATTGGTAAAAGAATTTTCAGAATTGGACCTTCTATTCCGGAGACTAGCGCGTTTAAACAAACAAACAAACTTTCATCTTCATAATATTAGTAGTTTAAGATTAAACACAAAATAAAACTGAACTCCCACAAAAGTGAAGCTAATTATAAACATGTTTAACTCTTTCGGACCAACAAACCTTGTCTAAAAACGCGAATCATTTACTCTATCTGCCCTTCGTCTATTAACGTAAACAGAGTTTTATACACTTCCACTCTACATATTTTATATGTAGCTGTTACGTGTGAATGTATGAATCACAGAGTTCGTACTACCACATTACTACTGACGGATGATCTAATGATCGTGAATAAGATCTGTGACGACACTGAGAGAGAATCGACGGAATACTTATAAGTGTTGTTAACTGACGTCGTTTTATTATGTCTCATAGGAATATACAATAACAACAATGTATTGTAATTTTTGTTATATTTTTATGGGTTAATACCTGAAATAAACGATTATTATTATTATTATTATTATTAATATCAATGTAATCATTGAGTCAGTTTATTTTCATAGACATGACTGATCTACTTGATACCGATAACTTACAGAAGTTCCGGAAATTGACGACTGGCTGGAATCGTAATAATAATAAGTATCTACAACCTAGAGAATTAGCATGTGCTTATTGCATAGTGTTCGCCTTTGCCACAGGCCCAGGGGACCACTATTCATTTTACCTCTTCTTTTTGTTTCATATTAACGCTTATAAAGACAGGTACTACCAGGGGCCTATTTAATAAACGCGACAATGACAGGTGACAGGCGACATGTGACATTCCGACAATTTTTTGTTCAAAGATTATCACTGACAAAGTCACGGTGGAAAATCTACAAAGTCGACTTGTCGTGACAATTTGACATATTTCTGTTTAATAAACAATTTCACTTGACAGGCGACAGGTACCAATTTGTCCGGAAAAACTTGTCAAATTTGTTTAATTTAAACACTAAATTGTCATGATAGATGGACATATTTGTCGAATTGTCTGAAATTTTCGACAGGCCAATCATCTTATGTCAAGGCAATTTGGTAGACTTTACATTACCTAGTACGACTAATTTTATAAATGATGTTAACGTCGTAGACGGATAGCAGTAGGTAGTAGTGAAGATGAATATTTGGTAGAAACTGTACGAATTTAATAAGTTTCATCTAGTGAGTAATTATCACAAAATTTGCCGAATAAACCGTTAGTTAGTTAGTCGTTAGTCGTTCGTCAAAACAGACGTAAAATTACCCTCATGTTCTCTTCTTATGCATGCCTCAATATTGTAATTTGACAAATATATCAGAAAAAGACAAATTTGTCATTTACTATGACAATACATGAGGAGGCGCGCGCGGAGCATCTGGACCGGTTATGTCAGAGAATGTTTTCTTAAGGTGTGTCCAAACACGGCGCGGCAAACGTGCGCGGCACGCCGCGCGCTTCTTGCCGCGCTATGATTGGACGACAGGCGCGCGCGGACGTCGCGAACTAGCTGCCGCGCGCGAACGGTGTTACCGTTCGTTCGTCGGTGATTGTGTGTGGACGTATTTTAACCCTAGATAGCTAACCTCCGTCGAATCGACGGGTAGCGCAAAGAAATAACGCTGTCACTTTTTAAACACTTGTCTGAACGACTTGGCTCTTTTAGCCAACTTAGTCGCCGGTGAGGTCGTTGCAGTGGCGCATGCATCAATCAGGTAAGTATCACAGTTTTTGAGGTACGTAACCTTTGCCCGTCGTTTCGACGGATGGTTAGCTTTACCGTTAGTTTTTAATTTGACTGTGCATTTATATTTTTCGCGTGAGTCGTGTTCGTCCAGAAACCTCACAAAACAGTATCAAACAACTGCCTCAAGGAAACACACAAGCGATGTAAAAATCGGTACATTTGTTCTACGAGTAAAGTGAACCTTTCAACTAGAACCTTGGCGAGAAACATCGTGCGTACTTCAAGGGGACCTGGCCATTCATGTAGACGATTAACAGATGAACTATCTTGCTTTGATATGTTCATTACAAATAAAATTTACGAGGAGATTATCAAATCACCAGTCAAGACCAGCAGCCATCACGCCAAGCTTCTCTTGATGTAGAAAAGTCATCAACTTCTTGAAGAGGAGAAAAACGGAAAAGTTAGACGTGTGGAATGTGCAACCACAAGAAAAAGCGCATGACAAAAAAAAATGCACAAAATGTAAGGTAGCGATAAGTGGTGAATAAAAAATTTTTTTTTGTGGCACATGTGTGAAAGACAAATAATTATTTTTATTTTATAATTACTTATTATGTTCCTAAATACCATGTATAACAATTAAAATTAATGTTATGCTATATTTTTGAATTGATTTTGCAAGTTAAAGTTTTTAATTCGATTTTTTTTCTTTTTTTTTAAGTTCTAAGAAAATTTACTGTAGTAATAAAAGTAAATAAATCAGGCCAATTTGGAAAACGTGTTTTTATTGCTAAACCTATGTTTTAACTGTCAATAACAACAACAACATGATTAAGTTTATTTTTTATGGTAAAATAATAGTTTTACAAATGCCCGTCGTATCGACGGATGGTTAGCTTAAATAGGGTACGCCAGAAGGTTAGCTATCTAGGGTTAATATAATGTATGGCGCTCGCGGCGTGTCTCGGATATGCCGCGCAAACATTTCTGGATACGTCTAAAATAGTCGCGCGGCAAATTTGTATCCTGCGAATACCGCGCGTAGCTGCCGCGCTCTGCCGCGCTGTGTTTGGACACACCTTTAGAGACTCGATAGGTAAAATCTGATAATTGTAGCCTTTTATAAACGGGTTTTTAGTTTGACAATTTTGTCAGTATTTACCTGTCTCATTTGGACATAATTGTCACCTATATTAAACTGCACTTGTCGCGACAATTTAACTTATTTGTCAAAAACGGACAAAATTGCCGGATTGTCACGTTTATTAAATAGGCCCCGGGTACTACTAGGTAGGTAAAGGAGGAAAACCAAATTATAATCCTTATTATAGAATTCTATGAAAAGAGGCGTTTTCCGACTATTCTTTAGTTGTTTAATGAGATAATGTAATACATTATATTAAATATGGATTTATCCTTTTGCAGCTGTTTGAAAAACAAAGTAACCTACCAGTGCATTATTTTGTTTGCAGGAAAACAAACTACCTAAGTAGGTACCTAACAAGCTAAATAGAAGACTGAAGATAAGTCTAATTTAAGGTGGTATTACTAAAACGTTGTCCAAGCTACACGTACTCTGGGGATAACTTTCACTTTATAGCAGCAGACACCGCGCGGTGCGCCCAGACAGTAAATTGGGATCACTAACCTATGCACATTGCTTCCTACATAAATGTTAGCTACCTAACTATCTATGTATGTAGTTGGCCACATCAACAATATAAACTCTGCGGTAATCTGTCCAATACGAATTTCAATAATGTCAAAATTACAAATCAGGAAACGATAGTAGAATCATTAAGGAATACCTACTGTTCAATTGTTTAATAAGATTTTAATGAACGTTTGAAGCAGTCGGAGTCAAGGCAATGCTCATTGTTAGAGGCTCCACGAGACCACGGAGATAGACCGCGCCGGTAACAACGCAACGCAGCGGTCGACGCGGCCACGGGTGGCGGCGCGGCGGCGGCGCGGGTAGCCGAGCGACGGTGATGTCATCGGCTAGCGAATAATACGTGGACCAGGGGTCGGTAACTAGGGATCTACATGATGTTCTATTCTTTTTTTGTTACTGAAACAAATAGCTGAGCTTTGGTTGCAAGTTGCCGCGCCATGCCATCGCCAGTTCAGTTATTCAGCAAACCCATGTAACAATTGAAATATAAGATAGACAGATAGATAAAACATTTACAAAAGACATATCACAACACAAAAAAAAATCAAATAAAATAAGGTTTAGACAAAGTACGGTGTCCGTCTCAAGATTGCACCAAATGGAAGTTCAGCTCAGGATGTATCAGGTTAATATACTTACTTGACGCTGATATTCTGATGAATCCCTGCAGTGACATTATGAAAGTGGAAATTATAGTCTAAGGGCTAAAACCGACGACTGTTGCACAAGCAGGCGAAAACACAAATTAGGTACAAGAAGTGTTGTGTAGTGTGAGAAACAGGAATTGTACTCGTGTGAAATATGACTAACCATCTGGAATTCTACAATAATTAACCCAAAAGATGCTCTGATACAAATGGAGATATCGGTCCTTAACATGAAAAATTAAGATTGATGACATTATGGATGTTTGCGATTATGTATCTTCCTAATTGTTTTTGATAAGTCTAATCAATGTGTTTACAGATAAGGGATATCTTATATTTTGTTTTGAAACAACGTGTTTTGAGTGTCTTTCAGTCGTTGGGGAAAAAACGTGTCATTTCTTGCATATTTTTTGACTGCTCGCTGCTTAAAAGAACTCAATTTGTTAAGGCTGCAGTAAACCGAACCAAAGGTTTGTAACCTCTGAACGGAGCGAGAGGCGAGAGGGCGACGAACAAAAACGGCTTCGACCGACCTCACCGTGTTTCATTCGAGTCGAGCGTATTTCGGAATTCGGTCTGTAGTGATTTGGGTGTGTCGTGTCGCTGACTAATAAAAAGTACGTACAATTTTGCCGCATTTACCTTGAATTATGCTTTGAAAATGTGCTAGAAAGCTTTGTAGTAAAAGTTTAGTGTGTATTCATTTGTATTAGCTGCAGTTAGTGTAGCTCGATATACATATACCGGCAGGCAGTGACATGCCGATGTTTGTTAATCGCTAAAAGCCGGTCCGCGTCAATAGTAATTGAGTTTTATTTTTAGCGCTTATTTGAGAAAGCGACTGTTTGTAACATTATTTTCTGTTCTTCAGGAATCTATCAACATGAGTGGACAACAGTACTACCCCTACAAGGTAAGTTATCCACCTACCTACTTAACTACCTACCTACATGGTTATAATTCTGTAGATTTCTCACGGGATGATGTCATCCTTTCAGCGCAAGGTTACCGATAGGCACAAGGTGCAAAAATACATACATTTTAGTTTTTTAATTGGCTATGATTTTCATAAAATGTACCCACTCTGTTTTGAAGTTAAAATCTAGGTAGGTAGATAGGTGCCGTTGCTATAAAGTCATTTTATTAAACTTCCCCTTCCCCCAAAAACTGGCAAACTAATCAAAGATAGATCGTTATAGTTGCTATAGAATAGGGAGGTTTTATCGTTAGGGGAGCGGAAAATCACGCCCCATCATGACTAAGCCAAACCATGCCAAGGCCAACTTGACTGCGGGGAGGAAATCTCCATAAATATACAGAATTATATATCTCTACTTAATGACGTAATTGTCGTCCCCGTTTAGCGGTTCAATGTTAGTTTATAGCAGGTGGATGATATTACCTACCTACCTACTTGAATTAAAATATTCTACCTGCTTTGCCATAAAATGGAGCAAAAAAGCAACGATACACAATCATGTTATGCCTTAGCTAAGTGTTATGCTATGCTCATAACGTCATCTCTATAACGAAGCTAAGTTTAAAGTTTGCCTATTTATTTTACCAATGAGTAGGTACTAGATACGAATTGAATACTTAGCTGTTGTTAGCTGAGTCAAACATTATTGATACCCGGGTTCTGAATACCAATGTATAATCTTGTCATGTCTGCAAGGTACGGTGACCGTACCTACCTTGCAGAGATGACAAGATTAAGAAACACAAAACCAAAAAAGTCTTGATCGGTAGACCGTAGTCCGTAGACGCACACCGTACTTTGCCATAAAATGGAGCGAAAAAGCAACGATACACATGTTATTGCTATGCTCATAACGTCATCTTTATAACTAAGCTACGTTTGAAGTTGGCCTATTACTCACCAATGGATACTACGAATTGAATACCTCTGTTGTTAGTCGAGCCAAACATTATTGATACATACCGGGTTCTGAATACCAATGTATAATCTTGTCATCTCTGCAAGGCTTAAAAAATAAAATAAATCTAGACGTTTTTGTCTTTCTTTCCAGTCAATGTTCTAAAATGTAGGTAGGTAGTAACCTGTTATTGTTTAGATAAAATTCATATTGTCTGCATGTGGTTTCTACCCAATCAACCTACTTACCCTACCTACCTAAAATTTTCTTTTATACAAACCTCCTGACAATAACGAACACAACAAAAAAAGAATTATCTAATTTGGCCCAGCCGTTCGGAAGTAATGCACTTACATACATTTCGGCGATTAATTTTTATATAACTAATACTAGCGGGCCCGGCAGACGTTGTCCTGCCCTTAAAATAAAAAAGTCCTACAACTCGACTGCAGCGCCACCTATCGGGTCCAATTGTGAATCAAAACCATTCTCGAATCCACTGGGGCACATACAAAAAATTTCATCAAAATCGGTCCAGTCGTTTAGGAGGAGTTCACTTTCATACACACGCACGGAAGATTTTTATATATAAGATAGGTATATAGATGTACCAACTCATGTTTGCATTTCATCAAACAGTGCACCCCCACGGTGTACCCAGCGGAGCCCTTCGACCCCGCTGCGGACGCCGAGACCCTCCGCAAGGCGATGAAGGGAATCGGCACCGACGAGAAAGCCATCATCGACGTCCTCTGCAGACGCGGAATCGTCCAGCGTTTAGAGATCGCCGAAACTTTCAAGACTAACTACGGCAAGGTAATTCCACTCTCCTATTTATCTTGGGCCCAATAGCTGCCCATAGTTGCGACATCACGAGCTTTCATTAGATCCAAGCGCAGGTGTATGGGACACTTAGGAAATTCAGCTAACCTTCTAGGAGTGTCCTACGTTAGAACACTTCTGGAAGGTTAGTTGGAGCTGCATCTCTTCATCATTCTTGCCTTTGTTTTTATTATGGCCTCCAGTTTGTTTCGGTTGAATGTCAGTCAGACGCGTTAAGATTTTTATCTGACCTCCACAGCTCACGTTTGTAATGGGTTGAAGTGAAAACATGATAGCTGTATTTTTTTATTGAGTAGTAGGATAGTAAATCTACGATCAATCGGTGTTTAAAATAAATAGTGGTGATGAATTGTAAAACAGTAAGGTTTTTCAAGTATGTAACAATGAAGCGAGATTTTTCGCCACAGTCGTTCAGACCAATAATCAATTCAGTATTGATTATTGGTCTCACTAAACTGTACTGCAGTTAACTATAAATTTGTGTTCGTTATAAAATTCCGAATCAACGGGAAAGCTCTCAAATTCTAAACTCGACGTATTTAGTACCTTTTCTAATCTTGTTTAAGTAGATAAGTACCATATGGGCATGGACTTAATAACAAAACGTACCATGTAACTAATGCAAGCCATGATTTTTCCTGAAGTGTACAAACAAATTAGTCACAGTAATCATCATTTGGAGTGACCTTTTTGCTCCGTCTAGTGATGTTACTCACATGATAAATTTATAATAAATAAAGAAATGACATTATCATGAAACCATAGTTTCATGTGTTGTCGTGCACGAATTCTCTCTAGATATCGATTAAAACATCCGAATACAGGCAACCATGAATCGGTACTTTCGATGTAAAAATAAACATTTAATTAATCCGATAATTATACTTCGTGGGACACGATAAAAGAAGTTATTTTAATACAATCGGTTGTTTTAAGTACCTATCTTAGCGCCATTGAATATAACCAGATGCATGGACCTACTTAGTAACAAGTGGTAAACTAATTATCCCACGTCAAGTTACGTCATTCCTAATTATCTTAATTATTCATTGTTTTATTTGAATTTTAGGCCTCATACACAAAACCTTGTAATGTCTTATAAATGGTTCAACTGTACTTGGCCTTGCCGTCATCAGTCTTCCGTTCTTAGTCATCGTTGATTCATAATCATTCTTGTTGCACTGACATTAGAGCAATGATTATATTTCACAGGCGTCGTGAATCATTTATTAATGATACAATGGTGCTACATTAGCTGTTTTTATGGGCGGATTCCATCATTTTTTATTACTTAACACACGATACTGAAATATCTAACCAGTCTGACCCACAGGTGTTTTTCTAACAGATGAAAATCATTGTTCTGTGTTCCCCTTCTTGCATATCCCATGTTACTTGGTGTTGGTGGAACACGTTTTTTTCTTCCGTTCTCCCCTACCAACCGTTACGCTATCATTCTCTCTATTTTGTTCCACCATACATGGTTCTTTTAAAACTTTCTCGCCATTTTCAAACTTCCTGCAGCTATTCTGCAAAAATATCCCTCGGTGAAGGTTTTTGATTCCAGATGAGCGGTTTCCCTAGCATCGGAATGACAGCAAACGTGAGAAAATTGCTAATCGGATAAGATTTCAATAGATGTAAACCTTAGCTATTTTTTTTCCTTTTTCCATTGTGGTCACTCGTCGTCACATACATTTCAGTATTCTCATCTCCAAACTTTTTCCGTAGGTAGCTCTTTTTTCACCAGTCTCTAAAGAAACAAATATGTGCCTGAAAGATAACTGATTTACAACATAAATGATGTTAATATCTTCTATCTACGTGGTTGTTTGCATTTGCAATCTAATCACATGTTTTGTCCATAATTATTATGTTATCTACAATTTTAGCTGATTCTGTACTTAACTGGGAAGGCTTATATTTCAGCAGATATTGTCCCCCCATAATGTCGTACGCAGAAACCCATGTGTGAATAAATGCAAATCGCAAAATATGTAGTAACGTAGGTTAATACTAATCCATTCATGTTTGTTAACTGTATTAGGTCCTACAAGCTTATTATTCGGCCTAAATAATACATGACATATCTACTCATATTTCCACAAATAAATAATGTTGTATATTTCAGATAGTACTAATACTAATTTTCTAATACAAAAATTGTAGTAGTACCTACTTCATAATATAAAAGTTTAATATTGAGTTTTAACGGCACAAGTAGACAAAATAAAGAGTGAACTGTTTAACATATTTCCATTGAATTTACCTACAATTAAATCGTCAGCTTTAAACTAATAACTCTAATTTAATTAAATAGTTACATGAACAGGAAAAATAACAACTGGGAATCTAATATTACATATATTCTAATAAAGAGTGTTATGAAATGTTGATGACCTGTTTTAAGGCTTACCTATAGGTACCTACATATACAAAGTATTACAAAGTCTTAGGTAATCTGGCATTCAATTAAACTGTTTAGTAGATACTGTAAATCACTGTAGAGTGATTTCGGCATCAGTTGAATCTGTGTGTGCGATTGTGAAGGCTGCAAGTTTTAAGCCCGTCACATACGTAGCTATAATATATATTATAGCTAGCCACCACACCACACACGGTAGCTATAATGTAATAATATATTTTCGCCCTTATTACGTCTGCGATCGTTGTTTGTATCACATTTTTGAAATTTATATTAATATGCCTTGCTATATCTGTCCACATATTTTGGTGACGTAGTAAAAATATATATTATAGCTGCTCGTAATATGCCTTGATTTCACCTGCGTCCGACATAAATTAATATATATTATAGCTACGTTTGACGTATATTAATATATATTATAGCTACGTCTGTGACGGGCTTTACTTGATTAGAAGAGAATTTTTTAACTCCATGCTGTCAATTACCTAGGTACTTACTCCTACATAAAAAAGCATATCGCTTCTTGTTCCTCATTTAAATTTATTTTGGAATTGGTCTTTGTAAACTCTTCCAAAACTATAACAAAAGTTGCATTTTGCATACAACCTTTACAGTACCGAATTCAGTAGGGTCTAGCAAGAGCGTCGCCAGTACTCGTCAGCTGATGGCTTAGGGGGGTGAAAGTTGATATATGGTGAATAGGAAACGTATACATTTTGAATACTGTCAAACCTAGCCTAGCCTAGGGGGGGGGGGGGGGCAACTGCCCCTACCTGCCCCCCCTTGGCGACGCCCTTGCGTCTGAGGAATTTGTTGCGAATTCCCAAGATCTGTGAAACCAAATGCTCTAAGGATAGATTGGCATAGGAATTCTAGCTACACCTATGTAGGCGTTTAATTATGCACGGCTGACATAAAGATTGCCTCATTATGTGTGCAGTGCCCCGTCGTGACGTGCTCACACTGCGATTAGCCAGCGCAGCTGAAACTAGCGAACAATGACTGACAATTACTCATTGTTCAAATATTCCATTTTCCTCTGTTTTCTTGGCATAGGTACCAGCACGATATCAGCGTACACCACGCCTTACTGAAATTGAGTCAATACCTCGATAACATGACTGTGGAGGATTGACCAACATTGTTGTATACTACTTCTAATTGGAATCGTCTCGAGTATTTGATACATACAGCAAGTAAAATGGAGGCAAATCAAGCGCAAGCGCAGACTTACAATGTTGTGACCGAGTTTGTTATTTCGCTGCCGGTCGGTCGGTACCGGCGCGACAGGTGAATGGCTGTACTGTAACTGATTGAATGATTACGGGGCCTTACTTTGTAGTTCGTATTTCAAATAAAGACAGGTTGTTGAATGATGCTAAAGTAAATAAAACACACTGTGTTTTAATATTGACATAGGCAGACATTCTAATAGATATTCAATTACACCATACGCGTACATATTAAAATATACAAGCTAAACATCAT
This sequence comes from Charanyca ferruginea, assembly GCA_947361185.1. Taxonomy (NCBI): domain Eukaryota; kingdom Metazoa; phylum Arthropoda; class Insecta; order Lepidoptera; family Noctuidae; genus Charanyca; species Charanyca ferruginea. Next base: position 11,522,879 of record OX376077.1, on the reverse strand, counting down.
GACCACTATCTATGACCTACTTTGGTACATGCAATGCAAATACAGGGAAACACGAGTTGCACGCAAATGTTAAAAGGTACTAAGAACAGAGGCTGCACTTGATGTACTGTCCATTTAAAGTAGTAAACAGTAGTAACCTACCTGTAGGCTGTACCTATACCTACCTACATGACATGTGCTGCTTCGTTTCGCTTACGACAAATCCTGAGATGACAAATCATGCCAGTCAGTGCGGTATTTGACCATTTTGTGGCCATCTGATTTCAGGATGACGATGTTCTAAAAATACTACCTACCTACTAAGTACCTACTTAAGCAAGCTACTAAGGGGCTTCAGATTTTCGTTCCTAGAACTTATAAACATAAACCCATGAAACTATTTAAAAAATAATTTTCTTTCGTAGGATTTAATTAGCGAACTGAAGAGCGAGCTGACCGGCAACCTAGAGAACGTGATCGTGGCTCTGATGACGCCCCTCCCCCACTTCTACGCGAAGGAGCTTCACGATGCCGTCTCGGGGCTCGGTACTGATGAGGAAGCCATTATTGAGATCCTCTGCACTCTTTCCAACTACGGCATCCGTACCATCTCCGCCTTCTACGAACAACGTAAGTCGTCTTTTTTACCTTAAACAGGACCTGGTTAAGATAGTACCTACTATGTATCAGATTTAGTTGTAGTCTCTATGTAAGCCAGGGATAAGATAGGTGGACCAATGACCTAGTAAAGTTCGCGGGAATCAGCTTGATGCGGGAATGCAGAACCGATGACTGTGCCTTGGGAGAGGCCTTCTTCCAGCAGTAGATGTACTTTGGCTGACAGATGATGATGTAAAGCCTATTCGGGTATGCCTACTAAAACTGTTGTTGATGTTAACAACCTTTCTGTGTCAAGAATTATTAGCAGGAATGTTTAGTTTTTATAGCCCACTTTCAATTTAACTACGAGTCATTAAAAGTTGGAACTAAACGGTTTTATCGCTGCATTTGACCAATGTACCTAGTAATCGTGAGTGCAATGCTTTCGCATAAAAGAAAACTAAAACGTTTAAAACATTATTTTGTGTAATCGAGAAAACTTGATTACGAAATGCCTCTGAAGGTCAATTTCGATTGCGGCATTTCAACAGTTTTGTTGTTTTCATAAAAACATGAGTCATTAACTGAATGAAATATTGTAGTACTCGTTATTTAAAAATACATCATACGATAACATAGTACCTACATATTTCTCATTTGCATTTCAATGATGGTTTATAAGGACTCGACCGTGAGGCAGTAGGACACTCAAAGGATATTTAATTTTGCTTACGTCAACATTCGTGACACTGTGCTCTCTGGGTACCAACCAACCCACACACACGCAAGTTATAATGTTTATGAAACTAACGTTTTTTAATTAATTAGTAGTAGGCTAGGCACAGTGATAAACGCCGTTAGATAAATTAAAATGTGAGTTCGAATTATTTTAATGAATAGCAATCGACGCTAATATGGGATTCCAAAGTACCTACCTACGAAATTTTTGTAATAGTTTAAAATAGGTAGCTATGAAGCTTATGAACACAGTTGGAGACTTTTTTGTTTGCAACCAGTTTTCTGTCCAGCCAGAATCTATTTAGCAAACTCTGTATCAAATAATCAAAGGTCCTTTTTTTTATACCGCAGTGTACAACAAGAGCCTAGAGTCAGACCTGAAAGGCGACACTTCTGGCCACTTCAAGAGGTTGTGCGTATCCCTCTGCATGGCCAACCGTGACGAGAACCAGGGTGTGGATGAAGGCTCCGCCAAGGCTGATGCTGAGGCGCTCGCGTCTGCCGGCGAGGGACAGTGGGGCACCGACGAGTCGGTGTTCAACTCCATACTTATCACTCGCTCCTACCAGCAGCTTAGACAGGTAAGGAGATGAATCTGGTGCTAAATTATGAGTTAAAGCATATATGTACATTACTGCGTTTCAAAAATGTAAGTAATGACTAATCATGTTCTTGATGGATATATTATTATTATTATACTCGTTCCGGTAAAACGTTTGCTGATGGTCATCGGTAAGATGCAATTTGCAACTGTCGCTTGTCGAACTGTATTTTGGGTCTTACATTAAACAAGTTAGTTGGGTTGACGTCACGGTTAGCGCAGTAGTTAAGCGTTTGACTGTTGCGCTGCGTGTCGCGGGTTCGATTCCCGCATGGAACAAATATTTGTATGGTCAACAGATAGTTGTTCCGGGTCTGGGTTTGTATATGTGAGTTTATATGTTTGTAAACGCTTCCACGACTCAGGAGTGATTCCTAGTGTGGGGAAACGTTTGATAAAAAGGGTTAATACCTCGAGAATCTCGATCACTAGCTATTTCCTTTCGGCTGCATTTGAGGTCTTTGTTAAATGTAAAACTAAGTATGTATGTCCTTTATGTAAACTTCTAGCTACAAACTTCAATCATCAATGATTATTGTTATCTTCAATATCGTATTATCCACGCTCCGACAAATTTGAAAATAAAAATGTAATTCTAATACCGGGTTTTCCGCAAAATTGTTGGAAATGCTAATGTAACAAAAAATATTTTGCATAACACAACAGTTCTATTATAATACAAGTATTATTATGCTTATGCAGCAGTGTATAGCCGTCTAGCAGAACTTGAGAACAATGCAAAAATTCATTGAATAAATGCAGTACTTGACAATTTTAAATAACTTTACATGTCAATGCACATAATTATTTGTAGGTGCAGTTGTTTGATAAGTAGAACTAAAATTGTCATCTAGGTGACCTACAGATATATCATTGTGTATCATTTACGTCGTTGAAATGGCAAAGTGAACTCGTTTTATTGTACCTACTATCTAGTTGTTTTTTATTGGACATGACTTTCAAACACCGATCTGTGTTCAGAACATATTTAATGATTACTTTATGAATCATAAAATTTAGAAAACGCGTTACAATTGGGGTCTCAGACTGTAATCACATGCATCAATTTATTACTTACTCCATATTGGTCTGACGCATGCGTCTAATTGTCTGATTACTTTCAGATCTTCGCTGAATTCGAGGCATTGACTGGCAAGGAAATCGAAGAGTCTATCAAGAAAGAATTCTCAGGAAGCATTGAGAAGGGCATGCTTGCTATCGGTGAGTAAAATAATTACTCAAGCTAAAAGGGACAAAATCTGAGCAGAAAAATCGGGCCGAATTCCGCTCCATTGTTTCCGGAGTAGAAAAGACGCACAATTCTCGTTTTTTCGCCCATATACTATTTGGTATGGGCGCAAAAAACGCTTTTCTGTCTTGTCAGCGTAATCACAAGACGCGTTTTCTGCTCAGATTTGTCCCTGGCCTTAAAGGATCACTCACGGCTCATCAATCATTAACACTTGTTATATTTTCGATGGTAACAAGGCTATGGTTCGTAAATTAAACCGCGAAATAGCCCTATTATAGTGCCAACAAGTTCCTATTAGTCAGCTCTAAACAGCAGTCAAGGTCGTATAACAGGAAGTTAGTGTTGTGGCCTTGTTCAGTCGTTCAACTTTTTGTACTACTTGGGAAATACCGGCTCAATGTGCCGATTTACCACCCAGTTACAATCTGGGCTTACATGTCTAAAGCGCTTATTGTTTATACATTTGATATCCGACAAATTATTTTAAGTCCATTAATTTTTGTTTTAACTTAGTAATACTATAAAGAAGGCTTAAAGTATTGCCATAAGGCATACATATATTTCGGAAGGGTTATGATCGTGATATTATCAATTTACGTTGTTTGATCAAAAAATACGCGGAATTTTTGCTCTCATTCAATTATTCATTCTTTTCATACACACTTTCATATGTCTCATTCTATAATTTTATAATCATCTCTCTCTATCATAAAATTATCAACATAACAAATCAGTTCCCCCTTTCAATTATAGTAAATTTTTCCTTTTTACGAAGGACCTCTGGAAAGAAGCTTTTGGTAGGCATGTTTTATTATGTTTAGCTCCTGCAACGATTTTGAAACGAGATCCCTTTTATGTTGGCGAAATAGGGACTAATGCAACAAAAATGCAAATAAGTACTTAATAGAAGTCAATAATGATCCAATTTTCTAAAATTACTCGTATAAGAAAAGTACGAGTACAATTAGTTTTACGTGTCGCCAGATAAAATTAAACTTAGTAGTTTAAATACCCCAATAAAGGTTTTCCGCAAACTGTTTGATCAAACCACGTATTTAAATTTTCTAGTGAAATGCGTAAAGAGCAAAGTTGGCTTCTTTGCCGAGCGCCTGTACTACTCCATGAAGGGATTGGGCACCAATGACAAGACCCTGATCAGAATTGTCGTCAGCCGTTCAGAGATCGATCTCGGAGACATCAAACAAGCATTCCTCGACAAATACGGCAAAACCCTCGACAGCTGGATCGCTGTAAGTTATTTCTCTAATACATTCGCATTTATTTTGGGAATTACTTAAATACATTATGACATTAGTTGGAATTTGGTTTATCACTGCAACCATCAACTTCAATTGACTTTAATTAATGTCTCTTTGGAGAACACATTTTTAAGACATATGACCTCTAAATCGGACATGGCTATTAACACAAGTTAATTGAAGAAGATGCACTGAGATCCTTATTGTCATGTTGTGAAATTAAAGTTAATGTGATTATGTTTAGATTACTTTTTTTTTGTTGATGATTTAGTGGCTTCTATTTGTATGTACATAATTACCCCATATAACATTTTACGTTCTAACAAGTGTTTATAGTCAATCAAATTATTATTAACCATTCATATAAAAACAATGCTAACCCTATTACAATCATAAAACATAAGAAATCGAACCACCCCATTGGTCAAAAATAACCTTCATTCATATAACTTGTCCATTGTTTATTAATCACCAAATATTTATTTTAATACTAACAGCATGGTATTTTGTGGTATTCTATTCAATAGTCTAAGAAACTGACCCATACTTTATGATTTGTGAATTTCGACACGTCTAAGCTAACTAAAAACTTCTCAACGCGCATGTGGGGTGCATACCGTGTGTCGAGAGCCACTCGAAATCATCTAGTTGTACCATGTATGTAGATAATATGTGATTGGTCCATCTATTAACTGAAAAACCATTTTAACCAGATTATACAGATCTATTTATAATATTTATTGAAAGGAGTTATTAGATTACTATTATTTTTTGTTTCTTTTTTCTGCGAGTTGTGTTCGATTTTTGTTTACGTGTATTTTGCTAACAATGTGTTCAAAACAGTGATAAAACACTAAAATGTGTCTGAGTATGATAGACGTTTAGAATAGTGGCCCCTTTTGATTACAGGACGACACTTCCGGAGATTACAAGAAGGCTCTGTTGACTCTTGTTGAATAGATTGACAAAGGTGTCCCCAGACTGCGATTGAGATAACCACCTACTTAGCTCGTTAATTTAAGTTTGTCTGCGTCAATTTGTTAGGAAACTAAGTGATCTGTTAGAGTACCGGCACACTGACGACTTTACCGTCCGATGCTATTCACTTCAAACTGGAGGGTCGTGTTACACCTTAGCGGTCAGTTTAGTCTTCGGAGTGCCATTATATTTAGGTTATTCTCGCCGGGTGTAAATTTTATTTAAAAAGATCTGTATATTTTGCTTCCTATTAGCCTTACTCACGTTCATGTAATGCTCTTTGCACTGTAGCTAACTGCTTCGTGTCGTGTGCGTGCATGAAGGTAGCGGTACACGTTCGCCTGCTCGTGTATCTTTGACTAGATTTACAAGTAGCTGTTACATTTTCAGGAGGAATTAGGAGGTCCGCTCGGTGATCTACTGTCAGCAATGTGTTACTAAAGCCTCACCAATGCTTACATATAACACTCAGTATTACGAGCGCCATGTATTGTGTGACAATGCTGAAGTGTGAAGTTATATTCTAATCATATGATACGCGTGTCAGCATAATCGACCGAGTACAATCACCTATGTTGCATTTTAAAGACATTTATCTGATAATTTTAAGATTTATCTTCATAAGATTTTTTTTGTGATACAATTTCGAATACACGTGTGAATAAAATCATAAGTAATGGGCCAGTTTCTTTATTTTTTTTTTTGCAAACTGTGCAAGCGGTAGATTTATTTCGGTATTCTTTCCAGGATGACCTAGGGGGTGACCTCGGATATACGCTAGTCACACTTTGTGCTTAATCCTGCAGAATTATTGAATTATATTTATTCGTAATTAAAGTTATTATTTTTATACAAGTAACTGTTTTGGCTTGGCATGCTATTTTAAATAAAACTGAGCTAACGTTACAAAGTACAATGTAATAATTTGCAGGACGATACGAAAGGCGACTACAAACGCGTGTTACTCACTCTAGTGTCGTAACGTAAGTGAACACATAAAACTACGCGATGAGATCCTACTGGGTATCAGTTCCGTTTAACTTAACTACTGCCTTTACATTGTATAACTGTTGAGAACTTGTTGGAATTAAAGCTTGATATTTTTGTGAAAAATGAGATATTTATTGGTGCTGTAGTTTTGTTTACAATATACACATATTTACATTAATTATTAATTAAACTACTATGTATGTTGTTACGTGTTTCATTCAATATCCCTTATCCCCTCTGCTGTGATCTGAAAAACAGAATTTTCTCTCCGTATCAAAATATATTAGAGGAGTTCATAGGTTTACTAAAAACAACTGATTCTAAATACTGACATCATCATTTGTCACAAAACTTTTATCAAGCCAGCAGGACCCTATTTTGTTTTGAGGCTTTCAGTCCAGACATTCATATTTCTTGATAAAAGTTTTGCAGGTAAATAAATTATTTTTCTCATTCAATAATTATTAATTTAAAATTAAACTTAGGTATTTTAAAGGTACTAATACACCGGTAAACGGGACCACATAACATTTGTCTATAGACTGCAAACAGCAGAGGGTCCTGCTGGAATATAATTTAAGATTTCGCTGTAACAAAGGTACTATATTTTTACTTATACGTTTCGGAAGGTACTGAATACTACGCATGTTAACATTTAACTTTCAATCGGATTAAACGTAGGGTCCTGCTTGGTATACAGACATCTTTCTGAGGCACGAAATAAAACTACGATTCTAAATATTGTCATTGATAGAATATTTTCGACATATCTACGCGTACGACGTGAATTTGGCAAGGTGTCAAGATGTGAGTCTGACATTACTAGGAAAGCCCTGTTTTTGTTGGCGCCACTCCAAAATGCTCATCAATGACCTACCTATAAACAAAATTGATTTGAGCTTTTATAGAAGTCGTTTTGGGTCAACCATTATAGCTTTTGCCAACAGGATTTTTACGTTACGCAGTTTATTGCGTCATGCACTAGTTGTACAACTGTTGGTTATTTATATTTAAATAAAAGACATAAGTAGGAACATAGCTTATGCTATCCAATGTTGACTATTTTGTAGGTACTTGTCCATGTAAGTGCTGTTAAAAAACTTGAAAGCTACCATCGTATATAATGTTTAGTATTGCCGCAAAATATGTTGCTAGCAACGTTAACATAATAATCATGATAAACAAAAGAAACGCAACAATGTCGCCAAGCAAGTCTCAATATTTTTTTTTTGTATTGGTTCTGCCTTAATAAAGCAATCCATGCCATATTTCTCCCATTTATCTTCTTTTTCTTTCATTTTCAGACTAATTTTATACTAAGCATAAGTTTTAAATATACATAGATATATTACTTAAATGTTATTGCTGAAAAATATTGTAACTCATTCGGCCTATTATGGAATTACACTGTCTTGCACGAAACCAACATTAGGTTAACGGAGACTTTAAATTGATGCTGTCACTTTCTTTTTGAAATGTAAGGGATGGCATCAATGATATTCTAATAAAATAATATCATTGGATGGCATGAATTTAAAGTCTGGTTTCGTGCAACTCAACGTTAGTTTGACGTTATTAATGTAATTATTGAGAGATTGTAGGCTGGTTCGATTTGGAAGAACTTTGAACAATATAAACTGTGCACAACAGTTCCATTTTTTTTTTTTTTAGTTTATTGTCAGTTTTGATAATGCAGTGTTGTTGTTCAGGTTGTTTTATGTCAAGATAAAAACTCAACTAAGGCAAAGAGTTATTTTTATGTTTGTATAAAGAGATAAAAAGGGTATCTTCACCCATGATGTCATTCAAGTGGAACTGTGGAATGCACTTCTGTCTATTATATTTTAACCTTGCTTCCACCGCTGTTACGAAAATAACTCCTACCTCCTTAACAGAGTGATGACAAATAGTATGCAGATTACCTTTACACCTTTATCAAAGAAAGCCAAGTACGATCAAGGGCAATAAACACATTGCTTTCTTAGATAGAGTTAAGTCGCTGTGTTTAGTATAAAACGTATTATAATGTGATTCTTTAACTTCTTATTCCTTACGTATGATAATGTGATTAGAATGTAATTCATACTGTTTGAAAAAGAGCAGTTTTTATTTAAATCATTTATCTGTTGTACCTAATGATCCGCCCGAACATATCAGTGTAGCAACGGTAAGGTGAAAGCGACAAGGGAGCCCGCGAAATTCAAAATCTTACGTTTCTTGCAATTTACAGCTCAGTATCTAGTTGCATGGAAATAAGAAAACTTAAACGCGGGAGTAGGTAACACCTATGTGTTAAGACGATTATAATAATTAAATTATCAACTTAGCTTAGAATTAGCTTAATCAGTAAATGTGTTTGTTTAATGAAAATACACCGTTTACGGATTATGATAACTTTAAAAAGTTGTCATAATGTTGATGATTGTCACAATTCAAAAGTGCCTGTAAATGGTTTAATTTAAATAAATACTTTGAATTTGATGTTAATATTAAATTACTTATTTGAATGGTTTTTTTTTACCATACAACCTAATACTAAGCTAAAAATTGCAAAAAACGTAAGAGAATTTAATAAAACATCACATCACTCCAAAGACTATATTCTCTTTGCATCACACACACACATCACATCATTTATTTTGGGTTACAAAGACCCATAGCATAAATATAAATTGTTTCAATTTCGCTGGCTACCCTGGCACATCCCCGTAAGTATTCAAAATTGTAGGTATTGAGAATGTCGACCAGCGACCCTTAGTCAAAACGCTCAAACCCCTCGTCACAAAAAAAAAAGAAACATTATTACCTGAAACCGAGCCACTGCACTGGGAGCTACATTACTCTTGAGCAACAACGCTAGTCTCTGCTTTGGGTCCTGCGCCGCAAGCGGAGTACTCAACAATACGCGTGCGTTACAGCGGTGCGCCCACGCATCGCCCAACGAGCCAACCACAGCGCCGCCTGATAAACCCACGCGGGTACTCATCTCGTTTGATAATACCACCTGAAACAGCAGATAGGACATTAACGTACGATCATCTTCAGGATATAGCATTCCACTACTGCACGCGTAGCATGACCACGCTATGTCTACGGAAGAATAAACATACTGACAGGAAGAATAGACAAACTGTACTGACTTGTCTATTCTTGCTGTCAGTACCTATGTCTATTCTTCCGTAGACATAGCTGGGCATACCCGAACCTACAGTCCCGAACCACCCTGTGAAGTTCATCGCTCCGCATAAGACTGCCTGCTCATGTCAAACAATCGGTGACCGATTTTTTGTTGGTGAGAAAAATGGAACATTCATATGTGTGTGTCTGTTTGTTTGTTAGACTTGAGGACGTTGTTCGCCGATTAGCGGTCTCCGGTTAAGAACACGTCTAACCCAAGGGGCATCAGTACAATGACAACATAACCGGTCCTTTGCACTTTAGGTCACTATAGCTCAATTTTAGATACGACGTCAATGACGATAAATATCCCCTTGATCCACTTCCCACCCGTATGTACCGGAAAATACACGCTTGACTTGTGGTGTTGATGACAAGATGAATAGCTTTGGAAAGATGAGCTCAACTGTCCAATTAGCAGACACAACAGCACATTAGCATTATATTGGTGTTATCGATAATTATAATAATTTATGACCATAAGTCTGAAATCGCCAATCCACCTTTAGCGCATAATCGGCTGGTATGATTATTATGAAAATCGATAAGTTAGATAGAAGTAAATAAACACCGAAATGTTGAAGTTGATCGCGCAACTTATTTTTTGTTTAATCAACTTTTTGGTTTTATCCAAAAAGTTTGGTTTGTTTGGTCTATTACTTTTTGACGTCTATAGGCGGCGAAGCCATCTTGTTGACCACCCAGCATCATTTATCAGCCAAGGCTGTTCCTGGGTTCCTGTTTGTTGGGGGTTGACTTCCAGTCTAACTGGATGCAGCTGAATACCAGTGTTTTACATGGAGTGAATGTCTATCTGACAACCCAATCATGATACCCCTTGGTGAGGACTGCTTGTCAGACTTTCGGGACTCTGACTACCATTAACGACGATCAAAGATCTATGAATGACAGCCGGGACCAACGGCTTTACGTGCTCGTTTGCCATACAAAGACACAAAAAATAAATATTTACACAGTTCAATTAAATTAAAATGTAAATTATGGATAGTAAACAAATGGTTCTTACACAAATTTGGTGTTGCACTGCAATTTTCTGTAGATCAGCCATTTGTCTAAACAGTAGACCTGTTCTCTGTTTAGTTGAGATGCCAACTTTGAATGGGAACGCTATGGAGTCTATTACTATTATTTTCACCTGAAAAAGTTGAATATCAAAGTTTAGTTAAGTTGAATGTCTTACTTAGGATGAGGCATGTGTTGGATCATTTTGTTCCCTTTAAAATAGTTAAGCTAACTGATACCTATCTGTACGTCATGTTCGTGAACGGGCGCCGTCAGTTGGGCCCGGTCATCTCTTAGCTGCCTGCCACGGCTATTTCATTTATTTTAAATTGTTTTATTTTTTGCTTTAACAAGTTGTACACAAGAGATCTAGGTCGTGTGCATAACTTATTATATTGTTCACACATTCATTTTTTAAATTTAGGGATTTAGGGATATTTTTTTTGGGGATTTTTTTTAGGAATACTGATGTAATACTTTACTCTTTTTTCATATATAGAATAGAATATTTATATTTTTCTGGATCTGTCTGGTCTGGATTTATTTGTAGATCTAACTAGATCCTAAGGACTTGGTGTATGCCCAGTGGCGTGCGGTTCATACAGTCACATAGACATTGCCTACCCTACAACTCAGAGAAATATTTATTATCTTGTTTTAATTTATTTTGATATCTCTAATATTTTATACACGAGTAATTACTCTCAATTAATAAAAAAATCTTAAATCAGCTCCATCTGTCGCGTAACGGTGGTAACACGAAGTCTCATCGATACGTTCGCGCCTTAGTCCGCGCATTTCGATCGCTTCGCGCTGCACTAGCGCCGCTAGGATCCTACGGGAGAGACACAAAATATTTGTGCCTAGATTATTATATTTTGTTTGGATGTGTGCCTCGTGACAGGCTCGTAGCACGCGTGTGCATTTTCTATTCGTACATGACACACAATGTCACAACTCACAGAAGACATTGTCTTTTTAACATTTTAGATTTTACTACACGAGTTTACACGACGGAATACGACAATTGTGTAGGTACAAAAATATACGTGAATTATTCTGAGTCGCCATTTTTTTTGTTTTGGTTTGTGTCATGGTTTTGTGAATGCATTTTTATATTATTTCAACGTTGTTACTAGTGTGTAAAATGGAATAACTTCACTGTGAAAGTTTGTTGTGTAGTTATGTAGGTACAGACAATACTTAAAAAATGATTCCTTTTCAAAACTTTCTCTTGGCTTCGGTGAAAAAACACTGATCGAGGATAGCCGCTAGATCAATCAATACAAACAAACCATGCGATTAGGTCGTAAGAGGTTGGTACAGTTCTGTTTTATTACATCAACTAGCTTTTGCCCGCGACTTCGTCCGCGTATATGTCGGTTATCGCGGACGCAGACGAAGTCGAAGTCGAAGTCGAATAAAAAGTAGCCTATGTCCTTTGTTGGTGTTCACACTTACCCTGTACCAAATTTCACACAAATCGGTTCAGTAGTTTAGGCGTGAAGAAAAGACAGACAGACAGACAGAGTTACTTTCGCATTTATAATATTAGTTAGGATTAAAGTAGGTAGAAGATTCGCGAGATTTTGTTGTAGAACCGAACCCGAATAAAATGCCTACATTTTGTTTAGGTTTCGGTACTCAATATTATGATAGATAATCACCTCATCATCACATGACAGGGAAAAGGGTAGGTGCTTGTAATACCTACTTCTAGTAAGTTGTGAACTTGAGATTATTTTATTGGTAAAAAAACACATTAGGTAAGTACCTAATTGTTCCTTGTTTAGTAGATTGTAAAACGTTTTTCTTCTACGCATATTATTTTTAACCCTGTTTTGAGTTTCTATCATAAAATCGATTAAAAAAAATTGAACACATCTGTTCGTATGATGCTTTAGGAGGAGGTACATACCTACCTACTCTGTGACGCGGGCCTGACGCTTGAGTACCTATACAGCGGTTGTTCTGTTTACCTTTCCTACTATTTTCAAATAATATAATCGCCTGAAACGAGGCATTACATCGATACAGTCCTATTCATATTTTTTCTATGGCAGCAAAAAAACTAATTGATGTCTATAAATTCAGTCAATCTAGGAATCATTTGAGGTGGCAAATCACTTAGGTACAGTCATCAAAAGAGATAGGTATGCAGGTCATCGGAAAGACGGAAATGGTTGAAGTTGACTTAGAAACCGATGGATGTTTTCGAATGTTTAATTAAATCATTGAAATGTTTATTCTCTATTAATTTTATTTTATTTTATTCAAAAACATCCATCGGTTTCTAAGTAAACTTTAACTATATCTGTCGACCCTGCATACCTACCTATTTTTTTCTGCCTACCCTGTCTAAAAACTCTGTGCACGCCCCTGTGTATGCCCATTTCCTATTCCTGTACAGGTCAGGATGCAATCACTGATTCCATTTACCTGCATTGCTCTGTATTGATTTATATAAACGTTAATGCAGAGGTGAGAAACTTCAGAGAGAAACTTTTATCTGTAGAATGAATATATGCTGCCAACATGCGTCGGCCAAGTATGGCGATTATGGCTGAATCCCCCTACTTGTGGGAGACCTGTGTCCAGCTGTGACATCTAAAGGTTGACATAACATCAACCTTTATGATGATGATGATGATGGAATACTGCCAAACTGTTTTATTTATTCTCCAAACAAAAGAAATCTGACTATTGAATTTGTCCTAAAAGAGATGTTTAAAAAGAATAATATATCTTACATTAGGATGTTCTCCAATAAACTTAGGCAGTATATACATGAATGCACAGAACTTCTCAAGGCCAAAAGCATTGACATAGTGCAGTTTGTTTAGTGCATCTTCTTCAGTTATTTGTAGAGGCTCATCCAGTATACTCTGACATCTCAGTAAACTTGCACTTAGGATCTCTGAAATAAAAATCATTAATACAGAATGTTTATCTTTTCTTTACAATTTTTTGTTTTTACAATGTCATATTCAATTGCAAATAAATTTATAAGTACTGCTAAGTGGAAGAGCAGAGTCTCCTAACTCTAAATCAACAATCAACAATCAGCAATTCTAGCTTTACAGATGGCCTCGTAATCAGGCACTTTTTAATTGAATTAAATATTGGAATTGTGTTCCTTTTTTATAATTTTTGTAACCAATTTTAAAATTGTAATTTTTCACACATTTCCAATTTTTATAAGACAAAGTAAATACACCAAAACTTATTGCGTTGCTTAGGTAGGTTCTTGGGTAACTAAATGACTCCTCCGAACTCTGAAGAAATGTTTTGGTCCTTTACAAACAAACAGCCTGTGTGTTGTTTTTTCGATTCTCAGGTCTGCACTAAATCAAAGTGGAAAGGAAAGTAAAATAATATTGTTTTAAGAGTTTTCTTGGAGTTTCTTGCTCATTCTTCTGTCTCTCTGCATCTATACCCTGTTCACAATAAGATTAGACATAAACACAAACCTTTTTTACAGTCCCTTCAACCGATTTTGACTTCTATTCCGTAGGCTTAAGGATGACATTAGAGGCAAAAAAAGTGGTTACAATACAACTGTTTACTGCAGTTGCCATTTGTCTACCAACGCAATAGAAGTCAAAATCGGTTGAACGGACTGTAAAAAAGGTTTGAGTAAATGTCTAGTCTTATTGTGAACAGGGTATAGTTTCGACTACCTATGTGGCTAACTGACTGGCTCCTTGATAATTCAAAAGTGCCTGTAAACAGTTTTATTTTAATAATTGACCGTGATTGAGGAAGGTGTGAAAGTTATGTCTACCAGTCTTACTTATGGTTGTCAAAACTAAAATTGTAGGTAGGTACTTACCTCTAAACCTAGATATGGTGAAGTTAGTATTTGTGTCTATATACAGAGCCTCTGCATTTAGTCCACCCAGTTCTTTTGGTACTTGTATTGATGCACACAGCTGTAGGCTGAAAACAAAAACATAAATGATTACTAAACAAGTTTTAACTTCTTCTTCTCAGTCGTTCACTCTTGACAGAGTGGTCGTGGTCATGGGACGTCACCCACAACTGCGGTCGCAGCCTTCGCGATCCTTCTCCACTGGTCTCTGTTGGCTGCATGTCGAGCACACTCTGTCACAGGGAGCTTGGTGGCAGATTTGATGGAGTCTGTCCATCGGGTAGGCGATCGACCACGTGTTCTCGTGCCCTCTACCCTTCCCTGGTTCACCAGACGCTCTAGGGAGTCGTTGTTGCGGGTAGCGTGTCCAAAGAATCTGAGGATTCGTAATTGCACAAGCGACGACAGTCTTTGTTTGATGTTGAGTTCATTTAAAATTGACACGTTAGTCCGATGAGCCGTCCAGCTTATTCTGAGCATGCGTCTCCAACACCACAATTCCAGGGCATCTATCTTGCGCCGGTCCAGCATTCTCAATGTCCATGTTTCCGCTCCATATAAGAAGATCGGGAAAACCAAGGTATTCATAATGCGCATTTTGGTATTTTTTGTAATTCGGCAGTCTCTCCAGATCTTGTCCAACTTTTGTGCAGCCGATCGTGTTATGGCGCAACGTTTTCTAATTTCAGCCTCACAGCCCCCGCTATTGGTGATAGTAGAGCCCAGATAGATGTAGCTGTTGACGACTTCGCAGTTAGCAACTGGTGTGATATCTGGGTTGTTTTCGTGAGCTCTATCCACTATCATCATTTTAGTTTTTTCGCGGTTCAGGGCAAGTCCAAACTTTAGGCTAGTGGTTTCGAGTAACCGCAACAAATTACCAATATCCTCTTTGGATGACGCCAGGAGAGTTGTATCGTCAGCATACCTCAGATTGGAGATTATCCTACCTCCGACCGACACACCTTTATCCCAATCATCCAATACAATACGCATAATGTATTCAGTGCATATGTTAAATAGTAAGGGTGACAGAATACATCCTTGTCTGACACCCGCTTGTGTTTTGAAGGGTTCTGACTCAACACCGTCCAAGCGCACACCTGCCGTTCCACCTTCATAAAGCTTTCTGATAAGTTGAACCAGATGGTGAGGCACGCCCATCTCCAGTAGTATTTCCCACAATTTGGACCAGATAATAGAGTCGAAAGCCTTACTAAAGTCAATGAAACAGATATACAGCGTACTATTGAACTCTCTGGCTTTCTCAATAATTTGTCTGAGGATGAGTATTTGCTCACGAGTGCCGCGACCCCTGACAAAGCCCGCCTGTTCCGGACCTATCTCCCTATTTAAGTAAGCTTGAAGCCTGGTGTTAAGTATGTGCAGTAAAATTTTGCTGCTGTGTGATATTAGGGAAATAAGTCGATAGTTCGTACATTTTTTAGTGGATCCAAGTTTTAACTACACCAAGTTTAAGCCTTCAAGCCAATTTTTGCAATTTGAACTTTATTATGGACTATAATAAAGTCTCTAAAACAAAAACTGACTTGGGTCAATCAACCTATTGCAGTCTCTCGTTAAATATTATGGGAGGCATTGGGAGGTATGATAGTCCCAGCACTGGGCTAATAATGATGGCTTAAGAGTACTTAATTGGTAATATTAGGTACTGTTTTCTAGTGGACTTTAGAGTCGGTCAGAGGGTTATCGAAAATATTTCAAGTTTTATTCAAACCTTTCAGAAAATTGGTACTAAAAAAATAATGCATACCACAGTTGCGTTTTACCAGAACCAGGCAAGCCTAATAGTTCAGTGATGCAACCAAGCTGAAACCCATCAGTTCCCAACATATTGTCCAAGCTTTGGCTGAAGGATGCCACTGCCGGAAGACTTGTTTCCTTCTGGAATCAAAGTTTATAAATATACAACTCTCGAAATACCTACTCTAGTTATTTTATTGTATTTACTTATGTACCTAGTCAGTACCTACCTGCCATAATTCCGTTGCGTTAGATATCTTGAAAGATTTCATATCACATGAAATCTTTCATTATAATTAATAATGAAGAGTATGAAAATTTATAACATTGGAATAAAATGTTATCTGAAAAACAATTCAAAACAAAACTTTTCCCTCCCTCCAAATATTATGTCATTGTCACATCCTCAACGATCAACTTCATTCATTCTCTTGTCTGTCAAGTAATCAAGTTGTCACTTTGTCAGGTTGTCAGTTATTAGTGTCAGTCAAGAAGCTTATAGATAAAAGTGGAGGCAACACTCTAAATACCTAAGTGAAACCACCTGATTTGTTCAGAGTATTGCCTCCACTTTTACCTACAAGCTTCTTGGTGTCAGTCAAATCAGCCACCGATTAAATTAGGCTTTTTTCGGTTTATAACAGATTTAATCTGTAGAATTCATGAATCTGCTGTCGAGTAGCGAATTTCGAATCAATCACCAGTAAAATATCAAGCAATATAACCAGAATTGAATTTAAATATAATAAAATGAGAGTGGCTGCGGCTGTCGAGATTCTTGCTCATTTTTCTCCAGCCATAGAGAAGAAGTTATAAGAGTACTATAATAATACGGAAGGGTTGGAAGCTTCAACTTAATTTTCTCAGCGAGTAACTAACCGACGATAGTCAAAAAGTGCCTGTAAATAAATATATAAATTATGGCTTTGAATGTCACAATGTGTGATTTCTAATTCAGTTGATCGAGAATAAAAGTGATATTTGGTTGCTCTCTAGTTATCTGTTGCTTGTCTTATGTCAGTTTCTACCAAAGAGTATAGTAAGTTTCAACGATAAACGTCACGTCACTGAAATGAAAACTGAACTGACATAAGTCGAACAAACAAGTAAACAGAAACGATAAAATTATCAAATAAATCGTTTTAAATAGATATCATCTTATCATACTGAAGATGAATCATAATCAAATGAACATGCATGTACCTATGAATACTGTTGGCGCGACACCAAATGTAGGCATGCAAATGCCAGTTCCTGGCACAATAATGCAACAACAATCTCCACAACAAATGCAACCTGCAATGCCACAGCAACCGCAACAGCAGGACAAAATGGATAACATATCTAGAGTCAAGACTCTTATGGGCTCTCTTCGTGAGTCAATACCAGTAAGTAAATAACGTGGTAGGATAGAATTCTAAAAATGTAACATTTTTTTATCTTAATTATTGTTTTCAGATGACTCTGAAATCTGCAGCCCAAATTTTACACCAAAACCACAATATAGATTCAAACTCTCAGTAAGTATCATACAAAATATAAATGTTTTATGCAGTGTACTTAGAAATACACACTTACTGGACACCCGGATAAAGGGGTTATATTATTAAGCATTTTTACCGAGTGTCTGGTCAACTGAGACAATGTCCAGTCCGTCCGGAATTATATCATAATAAAGAAGCCTGATTCATTAAATGTTGTTATTTCATATAGTGTAAACAATTTTAAATTCAAATTTAAATATTTATTGCTCAACACGGTACATAAATAATTAAATATACATTTCTAGGTGTTCATTGAAACCACAGTCCACTAAATTCAATGAGATGAGATGAATATTATACAATTTCCTTAATTTAATATCATACCATATACCCTGTCAAATTAATAATTATACAAGATCAGAATTTAAGATCATGAGTCAAAAATTGGCAGGACTATGCTATAAGAACTTTGTTGTAATTTTTTCTACTTGATTAATTACAATATTATGTATGCCTACATAAGGCTTTATGTTACATTGAGAAAGACATGTAGCTCTTTTTCCACGTCATCTTCGTGAGGGAAGGATTTTACGTTACCTTCTTTAATGTTAAAGGCTTAGGATTACAAAGGAGTAACATTTACACAATATTGACACAGTATTTGTATTATTTGACTATAAGTACAGTCAGCAACAAACGTGGATTTGCACTATTACATTTTAATACCCTTTAAAAAGACACAAACATAAATATGTCGTAAGTAATACTTTACAGTATTTCAGGTCAAAGTCCAGAATTTATTTTACCTTGATTTTCTATACTGTCCGTATTTCCTTCTGCCCAAGAATTGTGATTTAAAAATCTGAAGTGTTAATCGACTTTCGAGGCTGACCATACCAAGGTCTTCTATTTTAAAAAATAAATGACAAAATCTAATATATAAAAATGTTGCGTCACAGTGTTTGTTATCAAACTCCTCCGAAATGGCTTGACCAATTTTTATGAAATTCTGTTGTGTATATTTGGTAGGTCCGAAACTAGGTTGTAGTATAGGAATGGTAGTTTTGTAGGAAAAGGGTAGGGTACGGTAGGTAGGTAGTTTAGGGTAGGTAAGTAGGGTAGGGTATAGATAGGTAAGGTAGGTAGGTAGGTAGATTATGTCTAATTTTTTCATTACACCACTTTAAACTTTTCTATATTATAGAAAAGTTTAAAGTGGAAACAAAGCTACCATATATACTGTGTTGTTACTTTGTCTATATCCTACCTACCATAAAGGCCGTCACACAGCGAAGATACTTTAATATTTTATGTAACAATTAAATATTGCTCACTATACAGTTTGTATGAATTATCACAAACGGCTAAGATACTACTATATTTCATCTTAAGCCAAACTGTATAGTGAGCGACATTTTATCTTAACACTAGCAGTGTCCCGCGGTTTCACCCGCGTTAATTTGAGAAAAAGAACTACTGAAACATTCCATTACTTTTAAGAGCTCAGATTATGAAACAAAAGGCAGATAGACCGCGCGGAACATTGAGAGTGAAGCCAAAAAAGCAAATACAAATTCATAAGCGAATACCTACAACGCGCTTCGTGCTGTACCTTATATACTGACAGGAGTCATTATAGCACGAAACGCCGCATTATTAAAAAAAAAACAAATACAAATTCAAAAGCGAATACAATCACGAGATTGTAGGTATTCGCTTTTGAATTTGTATTTGCTTTGGTGACTTCTCTCTCAGTGCTCAGCGCGGTCTATCTTACTTTTGCTTTCATAATCTGAGTTTAAGAGTATAAAATATTTACATTATTTTTTAGTACATTACTTTAAAAAGCTATTTTAGGTTCAGACGCCAGCACATCAAGTTACCCCGATCTGTCAATTTTCTTTGATAGATTTTCAACTTTATGACCAGAATATAAGGTTGATATTCAATAGGGTATTACACCCATTTTTGAAAAGTGTCACAATGAAATTCTGTAGTGCTAATATGCCACCACAAAAAACACAAAATTTGTATTCAATCGATAAGTGCCCTAAAATGCATCTAAATTTTAAGTTTTCAAATATCGCGCGTAGTTTGACGAAAACGCGTCTTACTGGACGCCATATTGCACAGCGTAAATGACGTCAGTTCGTTTAGTATCAAATGAGCTCATATTAAATATGATTATTGTATATAATTTAAAAATAATTAAAAGCATATTTTGTAATAGGTGTAATAATGAAAAAATTACGTTGGTTACGAAAATAATAAAAGTACAAAGCCTACAACACGCCAATCGGTTAACTGACAGTTGTCAATTTTTTGTTTACACAGCCGTACGGCGTAATAACATGGTGGTTGGTGTTTTTTAACAGATTAAAAATACTGAAAACTTTGAATTGAATTTAAAAAATTGTTTCGTTATTTTATGAACTAAAACTTACATTTTCCGACTGCTTTATGCCTAAACTGTCTCAATAACATATTTATAGATTTTTTCTCGTATAGTGTAAAATACCTTATTGGAAAAAAATTACAGTTTGGTATGACTTATTGTGCTGGCGTCTGTACATCACGCAATAATCAGTAAGTGTAGAACTATAGTAAAAAATGTCACGGAATCTTAAATAATAAGGAAATGGGTAAATACTGGGGTTTTATAAAATGTGGGTATGTAGGTATCCAATTAGTATTGCTGCGTACACGATATTTTATCGCTAATACTTTTATTTTAACGTTTGTTTTTGCATTTTGTTGCGCTAATCGGTGGGAACGTTTAGGGCTTGATTCCCGTTTTCGGTTCGCCAAAATTCGAGGATTTTGTGAGGCCATACGCTGAGAAGTGCTTGATTCCCGTTCACGGTTCACCAAAGTTCGGAAATTCCGTGAGGCCAAACAGTGGAACCGTTTAGCGCTTGATTCCCCGTTCACGATTCTCAAAAGTTCGGGAATTTTGTGGGGCTAAAACGCGCGAGTCAATCTTAAAAGATAGTCGCGGACTTTTTTTTAGAACTTTTAAAGGGAAACAATTCTGTCATACATGTTTTTTGCGTAGCTTGAACCGTTTACGCAGCGCACGCAACGTAAGCTCTCAAAGGGAATATTTTATCCGTTTTTGCAACAGTTTTCATTGATGCTCCGCTCCTATTGATAGTAGCATGATGTTATATAGCCGTCTTTCTCGATAAATGGACAATCCAACACAAAAATATTTTTTCAATTCGAACCAGTAGTTTCTGAGGTTATCGCGTTCAACCAAACAAACAAACTCTTCAGCTTTATAATATTAAGTATAGATAAAATATTATAGTATCTTCGCCATTTGTGACACCCTTTACTTAATCATCTCCATTAAATAAATACCCATCTTAATGCTAAATCATCTCTATTACTTTTTCAGGAAAGGTATTGACAACCCAGTGCCGAGATTTGATAAGAATCTAGAAGAATTTTTCTCAATTTGTGATCAAATGGAACTGCATTTGGTAAGCTCAATGTACTCTCATTGATCTTTAAAGTACATAGTAATATTCTATCTTTAATGATAAATTAGCAGTTCTTCTCCCTCCACATTGCTGGTGGTCCAATTTGTTTTTAGTAGCAACATTTTATAACTTGAACAATTTTTTGTTAAATGTCAACATTTAACTACTTGACCTTGTAATTATAGATTCTGGGGTAGCAAAAGACAAAGAAACCATACACATTATTATTCGGTTAAGGCAGGTAACTTGTAGAGATTTCTAAAGTTATCTCAGAATTAACTAGTGCATTAGTGAGGCAGCAAATACAAGTTACCACACCCAAATGCAAGTAATTTTATTTAAATAACAACAAATTAAATCGGGAATTTTCTTGCAGTAACTAAGGATAAGCAGGACCATGTTACATTGTGCAGATATTGACGTAAATAAACATCGTGTATCTAAGTTAACTTCTTGACCCGGCAACCGTCTCTAATCAGTATTATTATCAATTCCTTATCAGGAATGTCTTTACGTGACTCCCTATCGAACGTCAATACCACCATAATTATACAGGGTGGTGTTGTTAATACTTTAAACATGCACTATAGTTTTTGAATTGCGAAGAATACACTTATCAGGACTTTAAGGAAAAACAAAAATATTGGAAAATTAAAATAAAAAAAGATGTGTAAAACTGTTAACATAAAATTTTCAAACTTGCTGAAAAACAAATATGAACTGACTGAGGAAACAGAGACAAGTTGTTAAACCTTCCACCCGCGCAGCTGAATATAATTGAAGATCATCAGCATAAAGTGGATGCAAGCACCAAAGACACTGAGTAATCAAATTAATGAAGATAGAGAATAGAAATGGAGACAGAATACCGCCTTGTGGAACACCAGCATCTAGGCCACGCCAACTCGGAGAGCTCTCGTCACAGCGTCATGACGTCCCCGAAGACCGACTTAGGATTACAATGTGATTGATCATACGATCGTAATCCATTTACAAAGTAAACAGTATCATTATTATTTTAGTATTCATATTGTTTACATAAATATACTGTTACAAACTAATCCACTCTCAAATCTAGGTATTGGTACTGTATTACAGATATTATCTGTGGTAGGTACTTGGTTTCAGGGTGTTATTCTAAGCTAGGTTAACCTAGGTAATGTTTTAGTTAAAATTTTAAACATAAATGAGTACTTGTATCGCTTTTGACGTGGATTATTAAGAGCGTGTATTCGATTCGTGGCGATAACTTCATGTTTTCGCGTTTTGCTCAGACCAATATCGTAATGATGTGAGCAGATTATTTAAAGACAATTACAGTTTTCAAAAGAGTAAGTCTTGATTTAGGGAGCCACAGAGTAAAACTATAATATTTAATTATGGTTTTTTAAAGCGAAGACAATCCTTTCATAGCTTTTTACGAAAATAGACGTCAGAGTTAACTTTCAGGCCTAATACAACAATTACAGTATGCCAAAATATTATGTTTTATGCGTTTTTCCAAGAGGATATACAGTCTTAAAGTCTACTACAGAGCCAAAATTACGAAAATATTACTATTATGTATTAAAAAACAAAGTTGAAAAAGTACAAAATCGGTTAATTTTGAATTTTTTTTCACCAGTATTTGAATAGAAACATAACTGATATATTTATTTTATGAAAGTAAAGGTTATGCATAATATACAGAATATTTTTCAGTCCGTTATACGAACTCATTTATTTTAGACAAATATTTTAAAAAGCCCTGTAAACATCGCGCGCTTTCTTTTGCCGATCAATTTCAATGATTCGTGCTTATTTCGTGCGTATTTTTTTTTCTGATGCACATAAACAGACCATTGTATTGTACTAGTGTGTGTCAATGCTGCTACGCCGTTTTAGCAATCGTTTAGATTTTGAGTTGCGCTAAATCGAATACGCGCCCTTAATTACAATCATTACCCTTGATTGATTTTGTATCACAACTTAAGTAAATAAAAGGTTCTCGAGTTTTTGAAGATTATTAGATCTAATAATGTCCTTATCATTCTATTCTGTCATAAACAAAATATTGTTTACTGTTTTGTAGTTGTTGTACTGACGCCAGCACATCAAGCCATACCAAACTGTCAAATCCCAATTGAATATGAACCTTATCCTTTTGTAATAAAGTTGAAAATCTATTAAAGAAACGTGACAGATTGTTGAACTGTGCTGACCTCTGCACTTTTTCACATTCTAGGAAACGGCAGATCTTTTTTTAAAATAACCGACGTAAATTCATAGTGAATGTCTTACAATACCCTGCCCTACAATGTTGCAATGTCTGTTCTACCCTAATAACATACAAAACATACTATAATTTATTTTTTCTTCTTTCCATGTGACAGCGCACGGCCATTACGTGCATCCAACAAGCGCAATCCGCATCTCACTATCTCCCGCTGACGATCATGCCATCGAGACTTGACACTGGACCGACCACCGGGGTAAGATTAAATAATAATTCGGTCTATGAGACCATCATCATCTACCTAGCCTTTTCCCAACTATCTTGGGGTCAGCTTCCAGTCTAACTGGATGCAGCTGAATACCAGTGTTTTACATAGAGCGACTGCCTATCGGACCTCCACAACCCAGTTACTGAGTAACACGATACCCCTTTGTAATAAGACTGGTTGTCAGACTTTCTGACTTCTGACTACCCTTAACGACTGCCAAAGATCTACAAATGACAGCCGGGATCAACGGCTTTACAAGCTTTCCGAGGCACGGAGGAACTCGGTTTGAAATGGACGGTCACCTACCCACAAACCGACCGCGGCAAGCATTGCTTAACCTTTGACCGATTGCTCTGTACGGCTTTTACTTAGCCACGAACTCCTCCATTGGGTATATATATATTTATATATATACTCCTCCGTTGGGCTATGAAACCATTAACTAATAATTCTTTGACAGAACTTTTCTAAAAAAAACACTTAAAATGAAGTGTTTTTTTTAGAAAAGTTGAAAATCCCTGAAAAGCCCTGAAAATCCGATACATTCTAAATTTACTGTAAAATAAGATTTTTTGTTGCTTTGAAATCAATAAATATAGTATGGCAATTGAGTTGTAAAATTTCTACCTACAAGTGACGTCATAAGTAGAAATTGCCCTACAAAACCTATGGGTTTAGATACCATTATACTCGTATTAGCATGATTGGGTACTTGACACCACCAATCAATTGATATACTTTTTATGAGCTGTCAAACGCCGATTCCCCCCTAGATTTTGTATAGCAATAGGCTGCTGTGACGTCACTTATTTGCAAACTATTGACTTACTATTTATTGATTTCAGACCAACTAAAACCTTTATTGAAAATGTATCGTGTTTTTAAGGTAAAAATAAAGTTTTTAGAAGAGTTGTGTTTTTGAAGTAAGGTAGGTGACACCATCAAAATTAACTAATAATTCCAAGACAGGTTATATCTATAAAACACTTGATTTAAACCCTGAAAACCCCATTAATATTCAATTCACTGTAAAATCAGATTTTAGTTGCTTTAAAATTAATAAATAGCATGTCAATTGAGTTGTAAAATTTCTACCTACAAGTGACGTCATAAGTATAAATTGCTATACAAAATCTAAGGGGGAATCGCGTTTTGACAGCTCATAAAAATTATGTCAATTGATTAGTGGTGTCATTTACCCAATATTTATTTATTTATTTATTTATTTATTCACCCAACAAACAAATATCCTTACAGGCTAGACCCAATATGTTTGAAGGCCCTCCATGATTCCCGGAATAAACGGTAAAGCAACTCCTATCCTGCAGTTATTATATTATTATAATTTGACAAAACTAATACCTACCCTATTTCGCTTTTGCTAAATAAGAATTCTGAATGACCTGGCCCAAGATGCTTCACTATTACCATTTCCCCGTCCAATCCAATCGAATCCAATCTATCCCCCCTGCCTCCGCCGCAATTAAGAGGTGTTACATACATACAACAAGCTTCGATATTTGGGAATAATTTAGTTACCAATACCTACCTACCTTTAGAGAACAATCTTTGCAAAGCGTCTTCTTATCAATTTATGAGCTGTTGTGATGATGATTAACACATTATCTTTCATATTTCAGGACACAAACCTAAGCTACCCACAGTACTTGAACACAGTACGTCTTCAGATCACATACGCCAAGGATATTCACGACACGCTGGTTGCGGCTGCGCAGAACATCTCGCCCACTGAGTGACGTCATTAAAAGAACCTTAGCACGTAAGAATAGCAATTATGTTTCAAGTGATGGGTGCAATAAAACCCTTTAAATTATAACCAAAAATTGTTTTTATTAGTCTTATGGTCAATTACTCAAACGCTACTGAAATCTTAAAATGTCGTTAAGTCTCGTGCTGTCTCTATCACTTTATGTCAAAGTGACTGACAATACGAGACTTCATCATCATCATCATTTCAGCCGAAAGACGTCCACTGTTGGACATAGGCCTCCCCCAAGTGTCGCCACATTGACCGGTCCGAGAGACTTACGACATCTTAAAATTGGGTAGTGTTTGAGTATTTGGCCAGTAGTCTTTTTTTCTTTTATGTTCTATTTAAGAATAGGTCTTATAAAACACTGGTATTCATCTGCATCAGGTAAGACTAGAAGCCGAGCCCAATAATTGAGAAGAAGCTAGGCAGATGATGATGATATAAGAATAGCTAATGTCGTGGATAAAATGTAAGAAGTTCACATCACAAGATTTCACATAGCTTTCTACCAAATGAGATAGCAAACTGGTATTAGCCAGTCCATTCCACAAAATCTTCCTCGTTTTTATCGAATTTCTAAGGGAGAGCTGTCTTACGTGATGCTAGGAATTGACAGCTCTCCTCAAACCCCATAGGGGGTTACCATAACGTGTTATAGTTGCTTAGTTTATTGCCCTGGCTAGAGGCCATAAGAGCGCCCATCCCCATCGAGCGAACTTCGACGCGAGCGTGATCGAAACATTTTTTGTTTCAATCAACGCAAAGCTCGAAAACAAACGAGTGAGTGAGAACGCGATAACATCGCAGGAAAATTGGCGCGCGGAGATTTCACATAACTTGATCCAGGAAATACGTGTTTTTGAAAAAGCCTTACAAGTTTTTGGTAATAATGTTTGTAATTTAGATTCTCCATTATATGTGCAAGGTTTCTATGAAGCTGTTTTTTTTTTTACTTTTTCAATGTATGAGTGCATTATGAACGGCCAATGTTCAGTTAAAAAGTATGCAAAAGCCTGATTTTCGGACGTGGTTACTGAATTTGTTTCTCAAAAAAGTTTATTTTTGGCTTCATACAACCTTAGATATAAACCACAAGATACCTGTCTGTTAAAAATATTTGGAGAATAATTTGTTATAACGCCGTAATCACGTACGAGCGTTTGTATGGGAAATATGACGGGATGGGCACTCTTAAATTCACTTTAAGGCACCACAGGAAAGTCGACAACCTCCTAGGTTGACCTGCACGTGACAAGATGCCATTCTGATAAAAAAACTCTTATATGCTATTACAATGCACCCTAGGTAAGTTACGACTTTCAAGAAAATTTATGAAAAAAAATATAATTCATACATAGAATAGTATTTCTAAGCATTAATTATATTTTTTTAAACTGGTAAACACTATCCTTTAGTTAGGAACTAACAAAAGCCCGGCGCCCATTGGCGGCACAGCATGGCAAGGTATTTTTAGGCGACGAATAAAAATATAACTTAATGGTATGGAAATTTCAATCATACCACGGTTTGTTTTTGTACTTACGACCGTTAACATTGAAATTTCAACTTCATTTCCATATCTTGCCATACCTAAAAATACCTTGCCATGCCGTGTCGACAATGAGCGCCGGGCCTAATAGAGTGTTACACCCATTTTTGAAATGTGTCTCAATCAAATTCTGTAGTGCTAATATGCCACCAAAAAAAAAACACAAAATTTTTATTCAATCGATATTGTTTTTTTGTCTATAGGTACTGAAAAAAAAAATTGATTAGTGCCTTATAAATGCATCTAAATTTTAAATTTTCGAATTTCGCGCGTTGTTTGACGAAAACGCCTCTTACTGAACGCCATATTGCTCAGCGTAAATGACGTCAGTTCGTTTTGTATCAAATGAGCTCATATTAAATATGATAATAGGGTATTTTACTCTATATGAGAAAAAATCTATAAATATTATTATATTATTAATATTGAGACAGTTTAGGCATAAAGTAGTCGGAAAAATTAAGTTTTAGTTCATAAAATAACAAAACAAATTTTTAAATTCAATTCAAAGTTTTCAGTATTTTGAATCTGTTATAAAACACCGTGAAATAGTAGCGGCCATGTTATTACGCCGTACGGCTGTGTAAACAAAAAATTGACAACTGTCAGTCAACCGATCGGCGTAATATAGGCTTTGTACTTTTATTATTTTCGTAACCAACGTAATTTTTTCATTATTACACCTATTACAAAATATGCTTTGATTTTTTTTTAAATGATATACAATTATCATATTTAATATGAGCTCATTTGATACAAAACGAACTGACGTCATTTACGCTGAGCAATATGGCGTCCAGTTTCGGGTGTTTTCGTCAAACTACGCGCGAAATTTGAAAATTTTAAATTTAGATGCATTTATATGGCACTTATCGAATGAATAAAAATTTGGTATTTTTTGGTGGCATATTAGTACTACAGAATTTCATTGAGACACTTTTCAAAAATGGGTGTAATACCCTATTGTATATCGGTTTGGCGCAGCGGTTGAGCGATCGACTGCTGCGCAGCGTGTTGCGGGTTCGATTCCCGCCCAGGATAAATATTTGTGTGATGAGCACTTGTGTTTGCATTGTGTCTGGGTGTTGTTTATCGATATATGTATGTATTTAAAATGTATTTGTGTATGTATATCAGCTGTCTGACACCCATAGTACAGGGTCTCCCTAGTTTGGGGTCAGATGGCCGTGTGTGAAATGTCCCCACATATTATTATTATTATTATATCATTTAAAAATAATTAAAAGCATATTTTGTAATAGGGGTAATAATGAAAAAATTACGTTGGTTACGAAAATAATAAAAATACAAAGCCTATATTACGCCAATCGGTTGACTGACAGTTGACAATTTTTTGTTTACACAGCCGTACGGCGTAATAACATGGCCGCTACTATTTCATGGTGTTTTATAACAGATTAAAAATACTGAAAGCTTTGAATTGAATTTAAAAATTTGTTTTGTTATTTTATGAACTAAAACTTACATTTTCCGACTGCTTTATGCCTAAACTGTCTCAATAACATATTTATAGTTTTTTTTTCTCGTATAGAGTAAAATACCCTATTGTGGCCTGATAAACGGTTTGAAATTAATTAACATTAAATAAAACCAAAACATTATTTTAAAAAATATATTATACTAAAATATATGGATACATCAACAGGAATATTTTAACATAGTTTTATTCAGATCTTTGTAGCTACATAGATAATACGATATTTTGCGTGTCCTCTATTTACATAACATAAAGAGATACAATACATAAGCCTTAAAATAATAATAATTTACAGTTTGATATATTTTCGAGACGAGATCATGAGATATAGTTAACCACAATTTATTGCACTTAATTCATTTTTGAAATGATTTTATCGGCATTTTAGAGTAGGTAATTAAATTAAGGTTATTCAAAACTTTCATACGATCTCTCGCGCAGCAGGTCCGGGCATTCAACGCCATACAAATAATTACTTGAATATTATGACTTACAAATATAATTTTAAACTAGAACTATCATAATAGGAAGAAAATAGAATACTATCAGTCTTTAAATTAGAAGACACCAGGAACATTAGTTAACTCCAACATGTTGTATGTACCTGGAACAATAGATGTTTTGTATTAGAAAAAAAATTGGTATTTTTGCTAACCTTTTGCGAGTTGACTCCTCTAATATAGACACACTTAACATGTTATATCATTATGAATTAAATACATCATAACATCCTGAGTAACTTATCAGCGCTCATCAAATACTGACAACACTAGAGAATGACTTCTTTGTGAACCCATTATTACAATAAAACTTTTGTTCTGAATGTTGTTTCGTTTTGCCACCGACGTCCGAAACTAGTCATATGTGTTCTATGCTAAAGTTATTTATCACTCTGTATTTAGTTTTTGAAGGTGGTTGTCTTTTTTGCCATAACATTTTAGTATCAACTTTTTATTAGCTACTTCTTATCATCCAAATCCATTAAAAAACGGTAACACGAAATACTTAACCTTTACACTTATTGGTCCATATCTTAAAAATGAACCGATTTTGATGAAACTTGCACTGTAGCAAGTTGAAGTAAATGTAAGCCAATTTAAAGAATGGTCATAATCCGATTAATAATTTCGGAGAAATGCGTGGAAAAACATATTTTTTATATAATTTGTTTCGGAAGCCTTAAAGGTTGCCATTGGGTACACTACATAAATACGAAAAACTTTATTCCGAAAGTCAGAAATACGAATTTAAAAATACCGATTTTCATAATTCCGAATATGTAGTTCAAAATTCCTAATATGGCAACTCCGATTTATCATTCATCCTATTTTTATAATACTAAAATTTCAAAATTCCGAACGTTTATAATTACTATTCTCAAAATACCGAGTTTCAAAAGATCGAATAACAAAAAGTCCGACATAATGAAAATTCCGAACATCAAAAATACGAATTCCGATTATTAAAATTCCGATTATCTTTATCGTTATCGTGCAAGCAAGCATGCAGCATGCAAGCAAGCATGCAGTGTGCAAGCAAGCATGCAGCATGCAAGCAAGCAAGCATGCATCATGCAAGCGAGCATGCAAGCGAACATGCAACATGCAGCAGGCATGGTTTCTGTCACGGCTACGGCGTTGCGGGGCTCCGGCGGTACCACGCGAGCTTATCGTCGCAGATGGTATTCACGCTCACCACCGCAGCTTCGGCTTACTCACCGCCAGCCTCAGCCGCGGCGGCGGGCGTTACAACCACCTGCTCCTCAGCTCGCTGGCCGCCTCGCCCCTCCGCGCCTACGCGAATTTAAATTACACTCTAGGGGGTAGGGCAGACAAGACTACGTGGAGTCGGTTTCACAGCAATTCGTTTCTGTCATTAACTTTTGTAGCACAACATATTGACTTTTTAAGATTATTTTTGTTATTGTCTTTCTTTTTATACCTATATATTTTTGTTGAAATAAATTCCATAGAAAAATACATCGAATAAACAATATTTGTTAAAAAGTACTCAGTACATTTCCCTGACAACAAACCTTGGGGGGCTACATTCTACAAACAATAATGGAAGGGACACATAAATCGATCCTTATCAACAAAAGAGAAATACAGGCCTCGCCTCTTCCACTGGATGTTTGTGCATCGTGACCCTAGATAAAGTTATTATGATGACATTAATTATGTTCTATCTCACCCACTGTGTGCTATGGAATAATACAGGTTCGTTTAGGGCCTGTGCAGACTGACGGCACGGCAATGGATATTTATGTGACGAAATATAATATACATTAACACCATAACATTGCAGTTGAAAATTCAAACCCGTACTCACACAACAACGTATAGGATCTGATTTTGTAGCTACAACGACATATCATTAAAATTTTAACTATAATTTCATGACATTAAAGTATATTAAGCTCTGTTACTTAAACAGTCTGCACAGGCCCTTAGTTGTCCTGTACTAAACAGTAGGTGTGTTTTGTTTTCATACAAAGGGTTTCGTATTTTTATATTGTTAAGCAAGAACTTTTATTTTATAAACACTGGGTACCTTTTGTAAAATAAAAGGAACACCTTTTTTTTAAATAAAAAGGGGTGCTTTATTGAATTTAGCTCAACAAAATTTGGGGTAGGATATTATTATTGTTTTACTTAAGGATTATGAGACTTTTGTTTGCACACCTATTAGGTAATTAAGAAGCAATGCAATAATGATTTTGTTTTTACTACCTACTTTAAATCCTCATTAAGTTTTAGATCAAAACGAGCAAGCTTTTTCTTTTTTAAATTAAGTTGTGATCGAACAGCATCCAGGATAAAAGCTAGTTAAATAACAGTAATGAGTAGGTGTCCATCTGATATCATTTCTACAAAGGTCAAACTATTTTCTATCGATTAATTATAATTAGCAGTAAGTTTAGAACGAACAGTCACGAACAATTTGTACACAACCGGATGTTTCTAGATTATAATATAATTTTAGACTTGCAACTAAGTATTATTTGTTTTGAACTACTTTTCTAACCAAATTGTCGGTAGAACTATGATTTAGGTTACAGTAGAGGTATTCTGTTACAATCGCCCTCGGTGAACACCTAGGTGAAGTGACCTGTCATCTGTCTGTTCCGATGCTAGGGATTTTAAAAGCACTACAATCGGATGACAGCTCACTTCACCTAGGTGTTCACCGAGGGAGATTGTAACTAAATAGAACTGCCGGTCTACCGTACAAGGACGGCCGTGAATTTAAGTGATTATGATGAATAATCTGCACTATAGGTTCATGCATTAAACTACTCAAAGGAATAATAAAGGGCCTCACTACGAAGTTGCCTCACTACAATCAAAGAGTAATTCAACGAATTGCCCGAAAATACTAGGTACTAATATTACCTAATATTACTAGTATTGAGATCCTAGGGATTACAAATCTATGCAAATAGACAAAGTAATTAATAAATATTTAACTAATAGCTGAGATAAAGTTATCTTCGCACTTAGCAACAGTTGATAACCGAACATTCACCCTGCCAGATAGGTACATAACGAACTTACATAAGTTCCAACATATAAAAGTAACTCGATATAGATGACAATAACAAGTATTATTTTTATGCAGTTTGATAATATTATCGGACAGCCTCCGTTGGGCTCATATTACTTTCACTGCCATAGTATCCATGGCCCGGCGACTGATAATGATAAATAACCAGACAGAAAGAAAGATATTTTTATACTACAGACCTAATTATTTTATCGTATTGATTGTAAAAAAGTAATTGTGTATTTATGAATCATACGGTGTATTGGCCGAAGGCATTGAGCCCGAGCGGTGAAATACTCGGGCGAACAAAATATCGTGACTTCGATTCAAGCTCTAGTGTCACATTTATCTACATTAATCTATGACAAGTTATAGTCGAGTAAAGTTATTGAGTGAAATGCGATAGGTTACAGTTATTATCATTATTTAGCTTGGTTGTAGAGGTGCCTAGTTTAAAATTTAAAGCCAGTTAACGCACTTATCAGCAGTGTCTGTTTGAGTTTTTTAACCTATTTGATCGCGTTGACGAAAGCGTTCGCTAATATAAAAAATTATGAAATATCTAGCACTTTCCCCGCGATTTTATTCGTGTGATTTTTCTTAGGGATCCCTAATTTTCTGACATAAAATATAGCCTAAGTATAACACTCAGTAATAACATATGTTCCAATTGTCGAAAGAATTTTCTTACTTTTTGAAATAAAGTTGATTTTGCATAAATACGCCAAATGATGTGCTAGTATTAGATATTTATAAAACAAATGGTGTTTCCTGTTGTTGTCACTTGGCTGCGCTATTTCAGTTTCAGCACAAAGATCAAGTCACCATCAGCATCTGCCTAGCCTTTTCCCAACTATATTGGGGTCGGCTTCCAGTCTAACCGGATGCAGCTGAATACCAGTGTTTTACATGGAGCGACTGCCTATCGGACCTCGACAACCCAGTTACTGGGTAACACGATACCCCTTCGTAAGACTGGTTGTCAGACTTTCAGGCTTCTGACTACCCATAACGACTGTCAAAGTTCTACAATTGACAGTACAAAGATCAAGTACTTGCGCATAAAAAACCAGAGTCACTTAAAGGGTTCGGTACAACCATAGATATAAACATTTCTATGGGTACAACCATACAATATTAAGATCAAGCAAAAAACGCCGCAAAAACACATTTATTGTATTGAATTTTCAACTTTATTTTGTTGTAAGCGGCTAAGTACGCACACTGATAAAATTTCAAACGTCTGTCGGTCTGTCCTAAGTGATAGTGGAACATACAGACGTACGGATGAACAAGAAGAATAGGGCCCGATGTTGACCCTTTGGGTACAAAACTCTAAAAACTCACACTGGATACTCAGGTTACATGTTACAAACCCTTAACAGCTGCGTTAACCCAGTCAAGGTACGTACGACACCCTTTGGGTACAAAACTCTAAAAACTCACACTGGATACTAAGGTTACATGTTACAAACCCTTAACAGCTGCGTTAACCCAGTCAAGGTACGTACGACAAGTACCACGCTTGCTTGTTATAACAAGCAAGCTTGGTACTTGTCGTACGTAAATGCTATAGCATTTGATATACAATTACTTCTGAATATCGTTACTATGCCAACCAAGCCAATCTAGAACTACAGCGCGAAGTTTATCATTGATACTAACTTCAAGTGCAAGAGCTTCAGTACTTGTTAAGATTATCTACAAAATCAAACATACTTGTTTGTAATTAAATAGGTAATAATCAGTTGTTTATAGAACTAGGTCTATAAACAAGGGTCTTCTATCTCGAAATCTCTCAATTTTATGAATTCTCAGTTGAAATGAGGAAGTCGATACCTAAGTACTATAGAGAAGGTGACCAGTGACATAAACAAGTTTAATTAAAGACATAACGATTGAGGTACCTGGAAACAATATTTTAATACAGTTATTTAACACTTGAGTTTACACACTTTCTGCAGGCCTTTCGAAATATGGACGTATGGAATATCCAAAGAATTTATTTTTTATACTTGCACCCCGCGACTTCAAATTTTTGATATTTATAAAACTCACTCAGTGAATCGGACCATTTGTTCCGGAGATTAGTGTGTTCAAACAAACAAACTCTTCAGCTTTATTATATTAGTGTGCCTATATATTGAAAGCTAAGTGATAGTTATTTTCCAAAACTCATTGATAATTGTTTGACTGTTCTTATCATAATTAAGTAGGTACCTACCCACCTACCTACTCATACTTATGTTTAGATAAATATTTAAACATATTAGTATGAGTAGCTAATCTCTATCTTGGTAATGGCATAAATGAAGCCATTATAAGGGTCATTAGAAGAGTCTTGAGTTAAATATCTTAAGCAAAGGCAATAAAATTGCACAATTATTATAAGAATATTTTTTTTTGTTAGAACACTGACTTGAGACTTCGGGTTAAAACGTTGTTATAGTGAATAGCACAATTACTTTTATCAATACTTTATTAGATACATATGCAAGTACATAAATAAGTCTAATAAATCTCAAGTTGTTTTTCTATAATACTTTGTT
Source organism: Charanyca ferruginea (assembly GCA_947361185.1). Taxonomy (NCBI): domain Eukaryota; kingdom Metazoa; phylum Arthropoda; class Insecta; order Lepidoptera; family Noctuidae; genus Charanyca; species Charanyca ferruginea. Next base: position 11,488,279 of record OX376077.1, on the reverse strand, counting down.
GCAATTTAACTACCTTCGTAAATCAACGTTGTTATTGATAAATTGTTATCTGGAACAAATTATTCCACACGTTATCGGGTTGGTCCTGTTAAGGACTTGTTTCTAAGGCTGATAGTGAACTATAGCTAGACTGTCAGACTACTGCATCCTACTATTATTATAAACGTGAAAGTTTATGAGGACGGATGGATGGATGAATAGTTGTTTTTTTTACTTGTACTCGTTAAAATCTTTTACGTTAAAACAGCTGAACGAGATACACTTAAAAATTGATCTAGTTTAACACATAGATATAGAATAATGTTTATCTCATAATTATATTGCTCCCGTGGGATAATTTACAACTTTTGACTTAATGTCTACGCAGACATAGTCGCGGGCAGGGACTAAGTAGTAAAACTGTAGGAATTTCCAAAAAAACATCTACCCTAAAAAAAAAACCTTTAGGTACAAAGAAATTGTCACGAAGATCTGCAAGGCGTACGCGTGTTTCGTTCGTCATTCTAAAGGTCACCATACACTCAAGCGATTCGGTTTATTCGGTTCGGCATTCTCAACACAACCTTCTATGTTCTATAGGTATACTACTGAGTTTAGTTTCCACATTTATTTCTTTCGCCATGAGCCATGGTGGCGTCATTCCAACTTTTCAATTCAAACCTTTGACAAAGTTGTAGGTACCTACTGAAAAGGCCCGCCGAACCGAAAGTGCCGACCCACATGTGTGAACCTATAGCGACCCTAATACAACATTCAATAACGATTTTACATTGAAAATGGCGTCCTTTATAGCCAAATTTTATCTAGAACTGGATTTGCCTTAGATAATAACGCCCGCGTAGTGTGTAGGTACCACCTAAACTATTGTAATTATAAAATGTTCGCTACTAATCTTCTGAGGGACAATAGACAGATATATTAAGATACATTGGTTCGCAGTTTGCTGAGGCAATACCTGCTCTTATGAAAAGCGAGTCTTATTATTTGTAGAGACGTACCATACGAATAATATCTATTTATATAAAAAATATTGTTTGTATGTCTGTCCTCTATTAGGCAGTCGTAAACCATTCATCCGACTGTTGGGTTATTTTGCGAACGCCAGCGAAGGTACCTCGCACAAAAAAAAAAAATTCGCAGTAGCTACTTAGATATCATCTTACATATGGCGATCTAAAAATATTCAAAAGTCATCAATGTAGATATTTTGGCCGACACTATTCCACGTAACTAGTACCTAAATATTTCTCGAAACGTCGAGTCTGTTCAAAAACAAGGAACATCGGGGTCGCTATTCACGACCACAATGTAAGTAAGTAATAATTGTTATCAACGCAAAATCCTTGTTATTGTGTTATTAATAGGTTCTATGTTTCAATAAACGTAAGATGACATGACTATATTCATATAATTATTATCTTGGGTACCCTTGACTGCGAACTTTTAACTTTAATAAACGTTGAACCCAGTAGTTGTTGATCTTGCTTGAGGGTAAAATAATATTATGATCCTTATGACGGTTTATTTTTAGGCTTCGATTGGTACACGTAAGCTGTCTTATGTTTGGTTTATAAAAATACTTGTGCTTATAATATCAAAAACAAAGTAATCTCCACGTTGAGCGACATTATGTACTTACCTAGGTACTTAAAGGTAGGTATTAAAAAAAAAACTTAAGTAAGAAAGACTACTAAGGCATTCTCTTTTAGTTTATAAAATCTTTTAGTTTAGGAAAGAATAAGATATTTATTTGCGGTGGGCATCGTAGCCTATGAAGCAAGTAAGTAGGGGTGCCTACTTATGTAAATGTAAGTGACCTAAAATCGCAAAGCTCGACACCTGTGTTCCAATTGCCAGACAGAATGGGGCCGCACACTTCACCAATATAATATTGTAGTGTAAGTGATACTTACAAGGTTCATCCAAACACCTGCTGCGCGGCGTATGTGATGTGTAGGTAGCCGTCGTGTGCGCGGAACTGCTCGTACGCCTGCGCCATCGTCATGCTGTGGCTCGCAAGGACTTTGTCGTTTACCAGCAAATATAGCGCCTGAGTGGGCAAAGATGAAACACATATAACGAAATACGTTTTGCAAGTTGTATCACGTAGGATGCCATTTGGCGTATTAGAATAGGGTATTTTACTCTATAAGAGAAAAAATCTATAAATATGTTATTGAGACAGTTTAGGCATAAAGCAGTCGGAAAATGTAAGTTTTACTTCATAAAATAACAAAACAATTTTTTAAATTCAATTCAAAGTTTTCAGTATTTTTAATCTGTTATAAAACACCGTGAAATAGTAGCGGCCATGTTATTACGCCGTTCGGCTGTGTAAACAAAAAATTGTCAACTGTCAGTCAATCGATTGGCGTAATATAGGCTTTGTAATTTTATTATTTTCGTAACTAACGTAATTTTTTCATTATTACACCTATTACAAAATATGCTTTTAATTATTTTTAAATGATATACAATTATCATATTTAATAAGAGCTCATTTGATACTAAACGAACTGACGTCATTTATGCTGAGCAATATGGCGTCCAGTAAGAGGCGTTTTCGTCAAAATACGTGCGAAATTTGAAAATTTAATATTTATATGCATTATTATGGCACTTATCGATTGAATAAAAATTTTGTGTTTTTTTTTGGTGGCATATTAGCACTACAGAATTTCATTGAGACACTTTTCAAAAATGGGTGTAATACCCTATTATGCTTTCACAAATGTTTTGATAGATACATATACACACATACAGACCTTAAATCACCGTAAAAATGATTACAGATTTTACGAACTCAGAACGTTAACATAATGGTTCTTGGAACGACTAGACCACTACACTGTGATTAGCTACTTGGTGGTTGGATAGTTGCGATTTTTCTCTTAAATTGTAAACGATTATACAGATGTCTGTACTCTAAAGAATTGTCTTGTCGGTTGGTGGGTTGCAGACAATGAAAATGGTATTTACCTGTGAATCTCTTAGTTTCATCTTCGTCCGTATGATGTAAAGGAACTGGGACATGGTGAGCTCTTGTGGCACTAGGAACTTGTTTCTGCCCAATGCGGGCACCTCTCGCTCTCTCGAATACCTTTCTACGTATAACTGGACAAATAATAAAAACATAATTAGTAACGAAAATGGCCAAAATCAAACAAAAAACCAAAATAAAAACTATATTTACCGGAACTTTATTTGGAAACCTATGTCTGATTGCTTGAACCTCTTGATTTGAATGTTTGATATTCATATCTGTAAAAAAAAATATTACTTATGTGAAATGGATGCCAAAGTGAGAATAAGCAAGAATTTCTGTGCCGCGAATCAGTAAAACGTCTAAATACAGCCACCAAGGCCCAACAATGGACCTCTTGTTTTTAAATTTGGCGTGTGATGCAAGTTTAAGATAAGGAAAAGGAAATAAGAATAAAATTGTTGTTTAATCTGTAAAACCACGGTTTTAAATTCCTGTATCTAGATGTCGCCAGTGGGCGATAGGAGCTTGAACGCGCGTGAAGGTGTTCTTCTTCTTCAACGTGCCCTGGCGAAGACAAAATTAGCGATGGTAGACGCCATAGGCATTTGAAAACTTACTAATAAACAACATTTTTCCAACAGAGATTTCGTACACGCTTCTATTACGAGAAGACACTAAAATAATTTGCAAACGTTCTAGAGGTAGAATAACAAGATAACGCAGATTGAGGCGGATTAGCTGATAGATGCTTGCTTGAAATTACTTTGTGTGATAAGGCCGCACATTGTATCTACTTATTTTACGTTTTTTGTTGACTGAATCGTCCCTCTCTGATCTTTGTAAAAACCGAAACCCAAAGTAACAAACAAGCAGCTTATGTGCGTAAAAGTAGAGAGAACACGTCAGAAAACCCATTTCCGAGACCTTGAAGCGTAGGAATGCTGTCTCGTTCTGCACGCGTAGCATGACCACGCTATGTCTACGGAGAATAGACATACTGACAGGAAGAATAGACAAACTGTACTGACTTGTATATTCTCGCTGTCAGTATGTCTATTCCTCCGTAGACATAGCGTGGCCATGCTACGCGTGCAGGTAACAGCAATTTCTAGAGACAGCATTCTTCAGCAGCAGCATTAGAATCTTTGTCGAGTCTAATGAAACCTGCTGAATTCTGAAGAATGCTGTCTGTCGGCTGGCTGAGGGAATGCTTTGTCGCATTCCCTCCACTTTTATTATAAACTTCTTGGTAACAAACAAAAAATCTTACCATCTTTATAACCGAAAACTTCTTGTGACGCATATGTGATGTACAGGAAACCGTCTTCATCACCATAGTTGTCGTATGCCTGAGCCATCGTAAGGCTCATGCTCAGCATTGATTTGTTGTTTATTATCAAATATAAGGCCTGAAACAAAATACAATCAAGTTCTATTGCTGTTTGGTTACCCATCAGGTGAGATAGTGGTCAAACGTATGCCTATCAAATGATCAAAATCGGATAATTTCCTAGGTGATGTAGGTAGGTAGAACCTCGATCTTGGAGTGTTTCAGTTAAGTCCTTTCACATAAATGCCAACCCCGCTGCCGGGTTTTTGCTATGTGACACATTATGTATAAAAGGATAATGTGCGGCGGCGTATAAGTGTGGATAAGACCTGCAACACGGCCAGCGTCATAGTGTGTTGGAGCCTTTAACATACCCTAAGGTGTCCGTGCCTCCACATCTACTACTGGTCTAGTGTATACCTATAGGCGTTTTTTAAACGTTTAAGCAGTGTCGTTTCTTTTTTATATCTACATATGTGCAGCTTGAATTGTACTTACTTTGCACATACGTTTAAATGTTTAATAAATACACAGTTTTAACACTCGGATACCTCGTGTTCTACTTTCTAAGCAGATTGTTTAGGTCACTTAAAATCATGTTCGTATTACTACTTACTATGTAAGATAATCAATTAATTAATTGTCTATTTATCTCCAGAGTTAATAGAATGATTACGGGATTACATAAGTAATACCTTTACCGGATAGTGAAGATTTAACCAGATTTAACTAGACTTTAGCCAGACGTTTATATCGTAGACTGTAGACTTCGATATCATGTTCATTGGTTGAGAACTCGATAAGTGAGATTTCACCATTCAGACAGAATAGAATAGTTTTTAATATGAATGGCAGTATATAATAATATCACAGAATAGTTTTTAATATGAGTATGGCAGTATGTTAGTATACTGCCATACTCATATTAAAAACTATTCTGTAATTGGCTAAGCTAAACGTCAACGATCAATCAAATCCCTTTACATATTATGATTTGAATACAGGTTAGAGTTCCGAAACTTTATGGAATATATTTCTAAAAAGTAATTCTGTCGCTTAAGGGGCTATTAAACGACTTTTACAGATTTTAAACTGACAATCACGTCAAAATGTGCAGTGTAAATGATTTGAAAAAAATAAATGTTAAACTAGAACATTCTCTTAATCTTTTTGATTAGTTGATATTGATGTTCATGTTGCATTGCAACTGGGATTACCAACCTTATACAATATTTTTACTAGATATTTCATTCTGAATTAACTATGTAAAGAAAATACTATTGCGATATTGCCCTTTTACTTCGTCAATTTGGATTATAAAAGTTACCATAGACATAACCTACAAAAGTTCATGACCGAATATCTATTATTCTCGGCCTTCTCGAACAAAAAATTTTGCACAAACTAGTTCAGAAAGTGACGCTGAGTTAAATAAGATTTTTTTCATTTAAATACGTAGGAATTTAATCTCAACTAAAACAATGTATGGGCGGCTGCCATTGTTCTTTAGTCGAAAAAATTAAATAAAAGTTCACGTATTAATTAAAATATTCACTTACTAAGTGATTAAGAGAATGTTCTAGTTTAACATATATTTTTTTCAAATCATTTACACTGCACATTTTGACGTGATTGTCAGTTTAAAATCTGTAAAAGTCGTTTAATAGCCCCTTAAATAGATCTTATTGTAACAGAGATTACCTACACGAGACTTAATAGTGACTGAAACTTAAGAATCCATTCAGGGGTTCTAAGTTTAAAAATATCTACTTACTTGGTTTGGTTTTATTTTTATCCTATTTCGTATTATAACTAGAAACTGCGACATAGTGATATCTTCAGGAACTAAGAACTTCGTTTTGTCCAATGTTGGTAGATTTCTTTCTTTGTGATATCTCTCGACTATTAACTGCAAAGAAATAGCGAAATTATTAACCATTACATCGAAAACTGTTAACCCTTCACTAGTAAGTAGTTAGTTCAGAAATAATCTTCGAAGCAGCTGAGTGCTGCAAGTTAACTGTCGGCCGGTTACAGAACCGGCCGATGTTTTAACAAAAAATCAATTACTTACACAATGAATGCAAAAAATACATCAATTTACTTACGGGTATTTTGGTGGGGAATTTACTTTTTATTGCCATGACTTCTTCCTTTCTGTTTACTGCAAAGAAAAAAGCAATTAAAATCTCATTCGACATAATAATAAGGTAAAAGTATTGAAGTTCTTCGGTCAATAGCATATAAGTCGTCTGCACTGTTATCAGTTTAATTACCCATCTTTCACTAATGAACTTTTGCCTTTGTATTTCGTAGGTAATAACAAACTCAGTTGTTTAAAGTCGGTAAACAAGAAAAGTTTTGTAATAGTGTAGGGCAACATAATTACATTACCTACATATTATATTTTTGCATGGACCCGGTAGGAAAAGGAGAACAATAGAATCGTGGACCTCTGGGAACAAGCCACTCCTACATGCTGGTTAATGCTGATGGTGCGGTAATAGCATGAACATCTAATGGCCAAATACTCAAACGCTAGTCAATTTTAAGACTTGTACTGTCACAGTCACTTTGACATAAAGTAAGAGAGATATCAAGCGACTTAACGAAACCTTAAAATTGAGTAGCGTTTGAGTATTTAACCAAAAAGTCGCTAAACACATAAGCGGGTCGGCACATTCGGTTCGGCATTTTCAGTACCTATAACTTTATCGAAGGATGTATTGAGTACGTGTATAGCGACCCTTACCTATAATGCATTAGGTACAACAGTGAACGCTAAAGCAAAATTGTCACATAAAAAAGCTTTTAAGCTCACACGAAACTTGGTGGTTATTTTTTTCTTGTTGAAAAAATGCAGTGTTTGTAAAATACCTTTTGGGCCAACTTTTTGATCGTCAGAAAGATAAATCTTATATACTTACCTTACGGTTGAAATCTTTTGTACTTATAGAAAATGGGAAACTGTCACATTTAAAGTGAGTACCTAAGTATTGAAAAACTAACCCAGATATTTGCATGTACCTAGCCTTTATTACATAATTAAGTTAAAATAATCGGCGAAACTTCACAAATGTCATCGAATGTTTACATGGTTTCCAGATTTCCAGCTCCACCAAAGAAAGGGTTGGTACATACTTACTGACATACACTCTTCTTTTGGTATCCCCAAAAAAGTGGCAAAGACTCCTGCCTACGCTTATACCATGCTGTGAATGCTACTCTAACAACAATTCGGGATTATCTAGGACAATATACCTTCCCTGCTCTCCACATAACTACTTAATTAGGTAAGTATGCCTATGATCAGCTGTGACAATTTTAGGGCACTTACGAATGACAACAGTCACGTATTCGCCATTAAATTAGATCAATTTTAACGAACTGATAACTAGAGCAAACATAGATACCAACTAACACAAAATCTGGGAGTTCAATGAACTTCATCTATGCATAATGATGTTTTGCTAATAATATAGCGCTAATAACAACCTGTTTCGCGATCTCTAATGGGCTATTTGTCATTATAAATCTAGACATAAACATTAATTAAACTTGTGAACAATAATGAGCTACTTGGCTGTTTGTGACGTTTAATGTTTTTATTGCTAAGTAGATATTGTTAGACATATTTAAATAAAAAACGTTCCTAAAATAATAATATCTAAATCTAAACTATATAGTACTAGCTTTTGGCCGCGACTTCGTCCGCGTGAATGTCGGTTATCGCGAATGCAGATTAAGTCGCGAATTAAAGCTTATGTCCTTCCCCAGGGTTCAAGCTATCTTCATGCCAAATTTCATAAAAATCGGTGCAGCCGTTTCATCGTAAAAGGGTAACAGACAGAGTTACTTTCGCATTTATAATATTAGTATGTGAGTATGGATTATAAAGAGGAAAGATTTGTTTGTATGTTTGTTACGATTTAACTCAAAAACTACTGGCCTGATTTCGAAAATTCCTTCACCATTATAATGTTACATTATCCCTGAGTAACGTAGGTATATTTATCAATTGAAAAAATTAGGGATCCTTGAGAAAATTCACGCGGACGAAGTCGCGGGCAAAATGCTAGTTTTCAAATAAACCAAAGAAATTAAAATCGACAATCATAATAAAATCGAATAATATCGTCGATATCGTATCATTCGTTTACGACTCATGCTATACCTACGAACGGACGTCGGACAGTCTCGAAAACACTGACTTAACCGAGTATGAACAAAAGAAACTAACTAAGTATTAATTAGTCAAGATTGCCTCAATTACAACTCGTTAAATTAGTTAATCAAAGGTAGACTATATTTTTTTTTATTAACCAGATGTAACGAACCTTAACATTTAATTATGCAAGTACTTACTGAAAGGTTTTTTTGATTTAAAGCACTGTTTCACATTATGATTCACATCGTGTTTTATTAAAGTTGTTATGAAGTTTAACTCCATTTTGAAGTTACCGATCGCACAATATCTTGATGGTCTCGCGGCGGTCGTGCACTCCAAGCGCAGTTTGAACCCCGACTACGCCAATGTAAATATCATCGTTACTTTTATCATTTAACATGGAACACACTAGTAAACATGCCGATAATCGGTCCCCTTTTAGTTTTCTATTATTCAGACTAGCATTTCACTTATGTGATAGTGATTACTCAGTTACTGACGGGTAGTCACGTATTTTGTTATTGCTTATTTGCTTATTACCCGTCTTAGCGAAATATTATAGCTTGTCCGCAGCTTCGCTCGTAGTGGCTGGCGCTTTCAGATTTGTAGGTACTTGTTTCGGAACCTGCGAATTTTTAGAATGCAACCTCTTTCCTTAAGTTGTAGGCGGCGAGCACGGCCGGCCTTAAAAGCCATTAAAAAACCTTTAATTTTTGTTTGTTTTTATCAGCCAGTATTCATACTTTAAAATTTTTTTCTGATGTTGCACATCTGCCTACTTGTATGCCACGCGTAGGTATTTTGAATGCATACCTACATAAGCATTTGTTTAGAGGATTATCTCAGATTGCTTTCTTTCGATTTAAGATAATTGCATTCCTATCCCTAAGCTTTTGGTCAACTTTTAGTAACAGCGGCACTCAACTGTGACGTTCAAGCAATGATATTTTACACTATAAAATACGTCATTGTGTTCAACAGATTACTCTTGCTGTTGTGGAGCCCCGAGACAGTATAATTCGCATGCCCAAAGTATCTAACTGTAAAATTATAATTTAACATAAGTTTTTCTTTTCTTTTTCTTAAACGTTGCCCCACAGTACGAATTTTTCCTGCGACGTGGGTGCGTTTACAAACATAAACTCACATACACAAACAGCAAACAAACAGCCAGACCCGAACCATTATCTGTAGGCCATACAAATATTGGTTCCGTGCGGGAATCGAACACGCAGCGCAGCAGTCAATATCTGCATGTACCAATTTCTACATCAGGGCAGGTCGCGTACCTACATTACGACAACATCACAAACCAAACTACTTGTATCCAGTTCCTCAATTAATTAAGTACCATAGATGGTATCGAAGAAAGTTATAATTAATTTATCAGTTCTGGGTGGCTAGGTGGCTACGGGATTTGATAAATCATAATTATTATCATAAAATTATTCAATTAGTACTTACCTACTTATTGGAACACAAAACCTTGCTATGTTTGTAGTCCTAAGCCTTATCCTGGACGTTATGATGACCGAAGTAGGCACCTAAAGGGAAAAAGTAGACCTAGGAACCCCAGCTTAATCTTACCTACAGCAGTTAGGCGATTCGCACACTGCACCGCATTACGTAGCGTAGCGCGGGACGTATAGCGTTCTTATGTTATTTGAAAGTATCTCTCTTTGCCAATGACGTATTATAATTAGACGCGTCATACACGAACATTAGTGCGCTTTAAAACGGCGCAAAATTTTATATCTACATACCAGTAGGCACAAACAATTATATAGTGCAAAGAAAAGGACATAAGCATACAGCGTACACCTGTTAGAAAAAGATAAACATACATATTTTGTTACGTCAGTTATGTGTGCATTACGAGAGATACTGACGTATAGCCGCGACACTGGGTGGTAGGTACCTACGTGACTAAGTGAAACCCCGGCAATTGCCTTGCTTTGATATTGCCATTATTGAGCGCGGGTAACGCATCTAAATGTATTATATCATTGCTCTTTGCATTGAAAACACGCGTAGTGCAACACACAGAAAACGCATTCACGCGCAGTGTTGCAGGTCACACGCCTACATGCAGACAAACACGCGCCCTGGCGCGTGGGTGCTGGGGGCCAAGTCTGCTATTTTATAATTTCGCCATTCCAATACGATTCCATTGTCATTTTGCTAAAAGTTCGTAATCTGCTAAATTCATATGGTCGATCATTGGTCGGTCGAATTAAAAGCAATGACTGCACAATGATGTTCTAATGGTAGGAAAAAAGGATCCAAGGAACTGTCAAAATGTTTGCAGATTACCGCTAGTCAGTCATTCAGCTGTCATTTTGTTCGAGATTACCATTCTTTAACATTTCTTTCAATGGCGTGTCGGTGGTTGACCATTGGAGTCATAATGACGCCATTATATTAGTAGATTACCAAATTTGTCAAAATCAATGATAGACCATTCTGACACTATTGTAATAGCAGACTTGAGGCCCTGGGCAAGACGCAAGGTATGGCACACCGAGTTCTGCAGTATGGTGATTGGTGCATGATTTTGACAGAGCTTAATACTTAGTAATTTAAAAATGTATCTTCATATTTTCTTAAATCTAAGGAATTCTGAACAAATTACCAATTTATCGATCTCGTTCGTAAAAAGGGATAATATCTACACTATAGGCATGATTTCTTCTAAAAAAACAGATACTACCTATGTATAACAGCAGCATCCTGAATGAGTTCTGCATGAAGTATAACCATTTTTTATAATATGCGAAACCATCGCAAGCTGGTGTGAAATGAGACCTTTGGGCCACCGTATACTATTCTGCAGCCCTGCACGTTTGTGCGAAGAAATCTGCATGATGGTGCAAATCTGCACTCCCGCAAACATGTGCGAGACTTCGTCGTCGCGCACCCCGCTGCGTAATGCCAGCTACACACGTAACGATCTATCGTTGCAACGATTTACCATACACACGATCGATAAAACTGCGCAGATCGGTTTGTACAGTTTAATCGCAACGATAGATCGTTACGTGTTTAGCTGGCATAATGCGGTGCAAGAGCATTCCTTAGGATGCGGCGAATTAGCAGCTACCTCGTGCGTAGATTAACCGCTGTTGGTCTGCCGCATACAAATAACTTTAAACCTATTATAAGTACCGTATATTCAATGTACTCTGTGCAGACAACTGACGACGCTCTGTCTACTGAAGTTAAGAGCGCCCTTCCCCATCGGACGAACGCGAGCGTGATTGAAATATTTTTGTTCCATCCACCAACGCAATGTTCGAAAAGAACTGAGTGAGTAAGAACGCGATAAGATCGCATGAAAATTGACGCGCAGAGATTTCACAAAACTTCTTCCAAGAAATATGTAATTATGAACGGCCAAAGTTCAGATAAAAATTGCCAAAAAAAAAAAAACATTTTTCGGACGTGTTTTCTGAATTTGTTTCTCAAAAAAGTTGTTTTTCCGTTACATAGGAACCTAGTTATTAACCACAAGATACCCGTGTGTTAAAAATATTTGGGGGAAACTATGTTATAACGCCGTAATCACGTACGAGCGTTTGTATGGGATCTATGACGGGATGGGCGCTCTAAAGCGGGACCGGTGCATTAAAATAAGCAGAGCGGACTGGTACAGAGTACAGACCAAGGAGTGAGAGAGGTTGCACGCACTAGGTGTATGTAACGCGACTTGGTCTGGCGTGGAGAGAAGATGGTGTCTACGTGTAACGCTAACGTGTCACTGTCCCCCGGATTCTCAACCAAAAAAAGGTAGGTAGGTATGTTACAAATTATCAAGCGCGCTTAAGAGGTCCCTTCCCGATCTGTCCAAGGTCACCGCAAACATGATTGATTTTTTTTGTTTCATCCAACGCAATGTTCAAAAATAAACGATGACTGAGAACGCGACAACATCGCACGAAAGGCGCGCGGAGATTTCAAAACTTGTTCCAGGAAATACGTGTTTTTGAAAAAGTCTGTACAAGTTTTTGTTCAAAATGATTGTAAATTAGAATCTCCACTACAAATATGTGCAAGGTTTCTATGAAGCTGTTTTTTTACGTTTTAAATGTAGGTAGTTTTGTGTCTTTTTTTAAAGAACAATGCTACCACAGTTTCGCTCCACGCCTCCGTTGTATTACCGCTGTGGATAACGGCATTATAAAGATTTACTAACTCTTTAAAGACAGGAGCCCCATCTGCTTTTAAAAGCTCAATCGTAATGCCGTCATCGGCCGGAGCGTTGTTCTTTTTAAGCTGTTCCAGAGCCGCACTAATCTCGCTTTGGTCAACGCCCGGGATATCGGCGGTGAAATGGCGCGACACTTGTGCCCTTGGATCTTCGTTACCATAGGAGAAAGACAGTAAAGTACAGTCGAACAAGCTAATTGGTTTACAGGCAAAAATATTCATGTTTCTACTACATTTACAATATATTATTTTATTCCATTTTCTTATCTCGACCACGTAGGTATCCCTGGTACCATATAAAGATAAAAAAAATAATTAAATTAATAAAATATTAGTGTAGTAGAAAGATGAATATTTTTGCCTGTAAACCAATTAGTTTGTTCGACTGTACCTACTATCCCAATAATAAGAATATACGTAATTATCTGTAAGTTGTATTTTTCCTAAAGCTCAGGGGTGGACCATGAGTTTGTGGGGTCCTGATCAACTAATTGCTATTTTGTAAAAAAAAACTGATTTCGATAATGATGTTTACGATAGTTTTCAGTTTCATAATCATAAATTGTCCATTGTCATCTTGTCTTGTCATAAGGGCTGGGGGCCGTATTCGAGGGGCCCTGGACCGCAGCCCAAAAAGTCCTTATAGATCCGCCCCTGCTAAAGGTATAAACAATTCCTACTTACATCATTAAGTATAAATAAAGTAATGTTATGATACTACAATTAATGACGATAATGCGATAGTGTCTTAAATGAGGGGTGTCCAATTAGTTTCCATACGAGATAACGATATCAATGATATGGTGTGGTAGTTAGGTAAGTAAATAATAATAATAATAATAAAGCCTTTATTGATTCCTTAATATTTACATTGCATTTTATTTCTTATATGCTAGTTCCTATATTTAGGTTAAGGACCCCTGACGGGTATAGGCCTCCTCCATCTCCTTCCATTTGTCCCTATCTCTGGCCCGGCTGAGCCAATGAGGTCCAGCTGTGGCTACTATGTCATCCTTCCATCTTGCTCTAGGCCTTCCCACTCTTCTTTTTCCTTGTGACTGCCACATAATCTAACAGTAGGGTACCTACTTAGTTAGTACGGCGGCGCAGTATGATTACAGTGTATGTATTAGTACTTCGTCCTAAATAAGTAGTTAGGTATACCTATACTAATGAAATTAGGATTGGGTGCCTAATGAGTCGCAGGCTGTTTTGTTTTTTGTGAGCAGATCTGCTAATCTGTAACATATATCATTGCACACTAGGCGACAAAGTGTGGCCGCTCGACTCTAATTTGGCCATTTAGCGTTTAAGTCGTAGCCAAGGCTGTCGCTTGTATTTTAAATGAACAACTTAGATCCTACAGATCTGGAACTAGTCATATTTTCGCGAAATATACCTATTTATTTCCCCAAAATATTATATCAAGAGATATAATGATTTGTTTTAGATGGTTTGTCGCATAGGTAGTGAGTTTTGATCAACTTACAATTTAAAAACAACGCTGCAAAAAAAAACCTAAGAAACATTGAATTTTGCGGGTCTTTATCTGACAACCGTTCGAAAGAGATTATTTTGTAACAAGGTGGAGTTTTAAGAATAGAATAATAGGAATAAAAAAGTTTGAACTAAAGACTTGAATTAAGTCGTTGTGTTGAACTTTGAACGCATTTTATTTCATGAACGTAGATAGATGTTTTGACAGCAGATAAAGCCATTCCTTTACACTTAAAAATATTTAATGACGAATCTACATTCATTTTACGTAAAGTGAACTGTGAAACTATTGAAAGCACAGTACCTAATTTAAATAAACAATGAATACCTAGTGATTTTATTATGTAACATTCAATGTTCTTGGATCGCGGAAGCTTTAATTAAATTAACCAAAATTCAATCCATGACTTGTCTTGATGCTTCATGCTTTGGGAAAACGGAACTTACTTGACTCCTAGCGACTGAAAATGAATTATCGAATTTCTGAAATAATTTATTAGGAATATATTAAAGTGTAGCCGTAAGTGTACTGCGTAGGTGTAAAAACATTCAATGCTTTAGATATTATTGGTTTACTGTGTATTTCATACTGTTTTATTTACTAACACCTTTTACTTCATCGATGGACTTTAGAATCGATAACCCAATTTCATTTAAGTTTTACATGACTGCAATTGTCTGTTAGTGCGTCGCTGTAAAATGCTGCTGTGTTAGGGTGGTGTGAAGTGGTTGTGCTCGTTGTGACCATGCTTTTAACACCGATTTATATTGCTATGACCTTTATAAAGACCTGGCGAATTCGTTCGTTCAGAGCTCGTTTACTCGAGTTTTTGAGCGGTAATACGAGTGTTGCGTTCTGCAGAGTCCCTGAAAATGCAGCTGGTAAGTTTTATTCTACACTATCAAGACAGTTATGTCACACATTTGTAAATTAAATTTATGTAAAGTACAAACAATGAAGTCCAGTTCAATAATATTATTCTAAAACTAACTACTTATGTACTGCTTTTAATTTATCAACCGGCTTTATAATCTCATTTACACAATGCAAAGCCTCATTAATGAATTTTACAATTGAACTCCAACAATTTAATTATTAATTTACAGAAACTCCCACACTTAGTTCTAAGCTGTGTACAAACCCAAAAATTGCATATCTATGTGACTTACTGGACTACACGAATGCCACTCGGATCTGTAGCATGAAGCCGACCCAGCTGATTGAGATTAATGACTGGGTATCATGTTCTAATGGCATGCCTCTAGGCTCCAGTGAACAATCTCCTATTACTGATTTAGATGTAGATGTGCTGTTTGAATGTGAGATGGAACCTCATGATACTGCGGGACAAAATATCATTACTGTAAGTTTTTTATGTAATCTTCTTTTACATTTTTGAAACACAATATCTATGTCTGTACCTGAGTGGTCTTTGGGTATTTGAGACCTAGCTATTAGATGGCTATTCTCAAGTTTAGAATGACTATAAAATTTAGTAGTCCACATGGTCAATGTGGTCACAGACTTCAGTGCAAACTTAGCCACAGTTTCTGTGTTATTTATTGCTTGTGCTAAACAGTTTTACACTTTGATTTCAGTTAGAGTCAATGGGTCAGCCTGTGGCATGGAAGGCAGGCTCACACCTAGCTATAATAGTGAAAACTAACATAGAACACCTAAGTGTTATTGGTTTTACCTTCATTGGTGGAGAGTTTGTCATAGACCACAATCTGCCTGTGGTCAGGATACAAAGTAAGACACACTTTAAATTGTTTTGTAATAAATATTTGATTAAAAAATTCGCAAGTTATTAATGGCTATTTATTAGTTTATCAGCTATTTATTTAAATACATTTTGATTTATGATTTCAGCTGTTCAATTATCAGGAGAACCCAATAAAGCTTCAGACCTCTCCATGCGGAGTCTCCGTAGTGACATCCAACACAGTCTGAAACAACCAGTAGCTGAATTTCAATGGCCAGTACATGCAGCCCTGCTAAGGAAACTATCGAAAGTTGTAGATATCAAGTCCGACACTAAAAATACTATACAGATGAATGGTAGTAGTGGAGACTTAGTGCTTGAAGTTCCACCTCCTAGGAGAACTGTCACTCTAGCTGATGTCAGTGTCAACACTGGTAAATCATTAACAGATGATGCAGACAACCCTGAAGAAAGCAATAAAATTACAGAATCTGTAGTGAAGGCAGATGAGGCTACACAGCCTGAAGAAAAAGAAGTAGTAGTAGAAAATGTTACAGTAGAAATACAGCACAATATCACGCCAAAAAAATCTAGTTTAAAGCTTGACTTGAAGAAAGGCACAAGTCAACTTTCAACTTCATTATTAAACATATCTAGTCAAATAAAGTCTGTAACTACACATAAAAGGATAGTTAGTACGACTGGGCCAAAGAGGCCACAGTCTCAAATAGATTGTTACCCAGTTGTTAAGGAAGAGGCAGCAAGGAGTTCCACATCTCAGCAGAGTACGCCAAAATCTGTGAAAAGTTCCCGTCCATTAGTGAATACGAAGTCACCAAATGTGTTGATATATTCTGATAGTGTAGTAGCTAGAGATAATTTGGAAGCGTCCCTTAGGAAAGTACTGGATTGCGACAGGTGAGTGTGAGTGTCTTAATTTTTCTATGGTATATGGCTGAGCTTTCAAAAACTTAACACAAGCTTGGCTCATATCATATCAACTGCAAATTATTTACCTCTTAAGTTTCCTTTTTTTTTCAATTTATTTGTAGTACCTTTATTGGCATTAACACTGGTACATTGCAGTATATAAAACATTATAATGACAATAAAAATTGCATTTCGTGGCATGTTCAAAAGCACTACTGACACAAGCAAGCAGGCAATTATTTTAATTACAAAGTATGTATTTAGAAAATAAAATGCTAATACTTCATTTGAATAAGCATTCCTACAGTCAAATTCAACAAGTTTGATTGTGCATGAAGCATAAAAACGTCTTGTTTACTAATTTAGCCCGCGACTTCGTCCTCGTGAATATCGCTTATACGTGGTATTACCGCAGCATATGAAGTCACGGATTTAGGTTGCCCCATACCAAATTTCCTCAGTCTGTTCAGTAATTTGACTGTGAAAACATAACATGAAGACTGACAGAGTTATTTTCGCATTTATAATATCAGTATTGGATTGTTGCTGACATTTTGTTTGGGACAAAAAAACAGTTATGCATTGCAATAGACACAATTAAAGGGCGATATACTTACTGCCCTATGTATATCATATTGTGTTTAAATAATTTGTAGATAAAACAGCTTCATTCACAAATTACCAATTAAAATTCTAGTGTTCATCAGAATATATGCTCGGCCTATTATTTAAATTGTTCCCGACTTTATAGTGGACATTACACTATAATAAAATAAAAAAAATATAAAAGAAAAAATCGTTTATTATCAAACACAAAGGTCCATATCGTGTTAGTAACATAATAGTGCTATGCCCACCATAAAGTGTGTAAAGAAATCATTGAATCGGTTCAGGCCCTTCAAAATGAAGTAAAATAAATAATAATTAATACCAGCCTATTATTGTCCCACTTCCTCTCATACAGAGAACGCATGAGAATTGGTCTAAATAAAATAAACATTATTTTGTAAATTTAAGGACTAATATTATCCTTAGAGACGTAGAAGGTAAAACAGTGTTTAATAAATTAAACTTTTCCCAACATAATTTGTTCAATGGTCAGGTATACGTTATACGTGGTGTCCCGCGCGGCGCTAGAGGGGGGCGCATGGCGGGGCCGCGCGGCGCTTGTGGCAGTGGCGGGCTGTGTGGGCAGAGCCGCACCACTGTTGCTGGCACACTTACTCGCGGGTGGCAGGCTACTCGCGCTCTGCTCGGACTTACTCCATACTGTGCTGCCGTATTATAAGACTGCTGAGGTACCTACACGTGACGTCAGTTTATGCTCACCTTCTTCTTGGCATTTCGATGACAAACTAACTATTCATACTACCTATATTGTTGCGGCCCACTTGCACTTGCATAGCTTCTAGAACAATGGTACTGTAAAGTTGGCTGTTATCTGCAATAGAAACACTATAATTTAGTATGTATATGATGTCAGTACAACAATACGTACACGCAACAAAATAATTAACACCCAAAACTTTATAGTCCATACCTTTTTTCTTATAGTTAACAAAAAAGTTTCAAACATTCTACATTTTCTGTACTGACAATGTATTTTTTTTTCGCCAGGTTCGTGAAAATGAAATTGTACAATTCACTTATGACAAATGGAAGTCTGTGAAGATGAAGCATCACATATTCTGTTACCAAGCATCTCCAGCCAAAAAACAGTTCTCCACTGAAAGCGATAGACAGTAAGACAATATTTTATTTAAAATCTATCTGCCATTCTGTGTCTGTGATATGTGTTTCGGAGTAGTGAGCAAATGAAGTGCTAATACAATTGGTTTCTAAACGAAATTTGAAAACAAAACAAAAAATATAATTCCTTGAAATGAGAATTGTTACTCCATTCGCTTATTACTCTGTGTTCTCAAATATATATATTGTGCTTATAAATAACTTTTTGTTCAAATTACAGAGCAAGTCAGGAAAATAATATGTATCGGTACGCAAAATATACTATTGACTTAGAAGTCCTTTAATTCTCAGCCCTCATATTGTTATAAAACATTACGCCTTAACATTTAGTGTTTTATTTAAAGTTTAATTTACGAATGTTTAGTCCATGTTTAATTTTAGTACATATGTTTTTTTACAGAATTATGTAAATGCTTAATTTGAGTTTCATATAACTACATAAAATATGCATGTGTGTGTGTGTAGATGTGTTGTTCTTCTTTGACATTGAAACTTTACAAATACATAACATATTTTATTTACAAATACATGCTATATTTTATTTATACAACTTAATGTGACTGCATAATACAATTTAAATTAAGTTTATTAATTATAGAGTGGCTGAACAAGGACTATGGCTAATACATATAATATTGTAGTGTAGTAGTAACACAATGCAATGAATGTCATTTATATTATTATGATACATATCCACTGTAATACAACTTATGACGTAGTGAAATGTAATAAAACACGATACAATATTCTTGCCCCATTTGTCACAAAACAAAACTCTCGGTGAATCACGCAACGCAACGCATTATTTTAGTTGCCTAGTGAATACGCTTTTGGTGCTGCCGCACACTAGTCCATAGGTTGTGAACGGTTCTTTTATATATTTTTTTTATGGTCATCGATCGCAAACACTAGGAACCGCCACTATTGGTTCGGTGTGCATCAGCACTTAGACATAGATTTATGCTCAGATGCATCATTTCTGGTATCCATCGCTATGGGGCACGCATATTTCGTTTGCCCTAATATAATATCGTACGTATATTCAAGGAAGTGCGGGCCACGTATCCGTTATTCCGTGTATTTATTAGTCCGTATGACGCTGGGTGTTAGAAGTGAAGTATCTGTACAGTATTTATTCTGTGACTTACCTCCGGTTTCTTGAATGAAAAATGTGTTATATTGTCAAGTACGCGTAAGGTTAGCCAGTATTGCTGGCACTTCAGTTGGCGTATTTGTGCAAATATTCGCCTTATTTAGGATAATACAAAAACTTCTTTATTTCAATAAAAATAGGGTATATTTTGTATCAACCAAGTATCGCAAATATTTGCACAAATTCGCCATGTGAAGTGCCAGCATAAGAGTCAGACATGCTCTTCTGTTACTCCCACGATTTCACCGCGCAAAAAAAAAAAGTGCGCGTTAGTTGCTGTGAAATGGTTCACTGAATTATCCATCGTCCGAAAACCGGAGGTTAGAACAATAACAAATTATAAATACATAGCTGCGTCGCAAGTTGTAATAATACTTAAAATTGGTGTAAGAGTCTTTCGTATAGGAAACTCGGACACAATCTTACCCTTCGTTGTAATCGCAATAGCTGTTCTATTTATACCTAAAAACCTCGTAGTATCACTTGGAATACAATCCACACACATTTGCTTTTATTTGAAGATATGTTAACAGAACAACAGCGCCATATACAAAATGGATATTAAAATGCTGGATTTTCTAATAAACGTCCAAGCTATTCTAAAAACAGTCCCTTAAGAGTGAGATATCGGTAAACAGTCCTCCAATTTCTCATACGAAAGGCTTTCCACCGTTCTATTTTTATCAGCAGTTTTAAATTAGCTGTATTATGTGTAGGCCGTCCAAATACACGGGGCATCCGGGCCACGAGCTGGACATCCAGGTGTTGGCTTCAGAGGAGACGTGGCGCACACCCTCGCTCTTGCAGGCTACAGACCTCACCAACAGGGGCATTGCTATCTTCTCACAGGTTTGTGTCGAGTATAATTCAAATTCAAAGTAGCATAGCTTTTGTATGCGTGAATTTTCGCAGGAATCCCTATTTTCAAGCGACTTCAAAAAAGAAGTAGGTTCTCAATTCGACTGCATGTTGTTTTTTTTTGTAAATTTGTTACGCGATTTCTCCGGCAAATGTGAATTGATTTTGACATTTCTTTTTCTTATGGATAGGGTATGCCTCAAGGGTGGTCACAAATAGATTTTATCGAAATGGATTCAGCACTTTTTGAAAAATCAACAAAATCCAAAAAAAAACTATATAGACGACGTTTTAGTTTCTTCTTAATGGATTTGGATGATGATAAGAGGGTACTAAAAAGTGATAAATAAAAAGCTTTTTCACAAAAAACAACCGCCTTCAGAATCTAAAAAGTGATAAATAACTTTAGCACAGAACACATGACTTTAGAATTGGAAGTCGGTGGCAATTAAAGACAACAAACAGAACAAAGCCAGCGACGAGTTCCGGAGATTAGCGCGGTCAAACAAACAAAATTACATTACATTATCATTCATTATTATTATTTAATTACATTTATTTATTATTTATTATTATTGTGGCAATTAAAGATGTGACATTTATCTACATAAAAAGTACTTTTTTGGTTTTAAAAAACGTTGCCCCAAACTCAGAAGACAACATCTGTAGGTTATACAAATATTTGTTCCGTGCGAATATCGAACCCGCGATACGCAGCGCAGCACCCAATCACTCAGCCACTGCGCCAACCGTACCGACAGTTAATTGATTGATATAAAATTATATTGTTGGTTATACTAGGTCCGTGTGAGATCATCATCTGTCTAGCCTTTTGCCAACTAAGTATGGCGGGGTCCATTTCCAGTCTAACCGGGTGCAGCTGAATACCAGTGTTTTTACATGTAGCGACTGCCTATCGGACCTCCACAACCCAGTTACTGGGTTACACGATACGCCTTGGTAAGACAAGTTGTCAGACGTTCTTGTTTCTGACTACCCATAACTACTACCAAAGATCTACGAATGACACCAATGGCTTTGCATGCATGTCGTGTGAGATATAAAATAACATCCATTTGCACTATTTAATTACTTAACAAATTATTATAAAGGTTGTTATGTTTATTCTTTCAGATTCACTTAGAAGCTGATCCCAGTGACTACTTAAGCGACGAAGGCATGAAAAGTAACGAGGCTCGTTTAGGAATCATCCACAAAATCCTGGGCGACATCCTCGGACTACATGTCAAAGAGCCAAAGGAACTGACCCAGATAGACTACACCAGAGGATTCTTCTTAGGAAACCATGTGGTAAGACCATGCCCTACTCCCTACATTAATATCACTGTATATGTTTCTACCGCATCACCATCAATGTAGCAATTGCTGAATATTGATATTTATATTTTGATACACTAATGTGTTAGGAAACACAAATAATTGTTACTCAATTGTTTAAAAGACACGTGGTCATTGATAACGCGTACCCTTCCGTTCCCGCCCGCTAGCTGTCAACGTTATAATTTTGTCATTATAAAATTTACTATAAGGTACATGGTTTAAAGTCCTTACTTGAATAGCAAATTATTACCAGTGTTGTTTTAGTGAGCGATTATGTTTATAAATCACAAACACAAAACAACAAGGTAAAGTGTATTTTTCTTTACTTTGTCTTATATGGCGGACTAATACTTCAATTTTAAGTTAATTAAAAACGTTAGATGGCAAATTAAACGGTAGTTTTTGATGCAATTACTTATACTATATATATGTGTTTTTTACAAATCCGTAACAAACCCTCGATTGTTGTAACAGATTCGTTAAAAAAATAAGACATCTAAAAAAAATTACTGCAGATACTTTATGATGAGTAAAACCCTCTAAATTCTTCGTGTACGTCAAAACGTTGCTTATCAAAATATAAATGTCGCCCATAAACATAATTTGTGATGTGCATATTTGCATACATTAGATGTAATGTATTGGAACTAGGTTTGAACGAACTCTTAAATTCAGTCACGTGTTGTTGAGCTTAGTAGAGACACCGTCATTTGGGGACATTACTAAGGATATGGTAGATCACCGAGTCATTACTTTGCATTGTGTATTCTAGCCACGGTAAAACTTGATCACGCAGTTAAAAGTGCACTAGAAAAGTGTATTTAAAGACCATTTTAAGAACTTAAATCAATGTAGGTTGAAGTGTTCGAAATATAATGGTACTTCACTAAGATGTCATAGTTTTCTTTTATTAATAAATTGTTCCTAATTTTGAAACGCAAATCATGTTTTGAAATGGCGAGAAAGATAATGATTGATTTTATATACTAGCTAAGTTTGTTATTATCCAAATAAACGTAATAGAACATCAGTTATTGGCGCCGATAAAATTATTTAATTATTAAAACTAAAATAAGACAATTGGCATCTCTTACTGCCAGGCAGCTGAAGAAAAGGACGGCGACAGACAACAACTAAGTTAGTGATGTCAAATTAATTTTTCCTTGAACTTCACCGTGTTTATAATAAATATGTTCTGAAATGACAACTATAATTGTATGAACATTTTAGATCAACTTAAATTGACAGCTCTTATTAGTATCTGTCTCTTTCTTGTTTTGTTGGAGAGAAAGAGATATAAATAGCCTAAAATAAGTTTAGCTCTTGCGCAACAGAATTGGCACCATTATTTATCATATTTTTGGTTTCGGAAAATAAATGGCCAAAATGTGCCCTCACACCGGTGTAATAGAATACAGAATGCTTACGTCATCATGAGTCCATCACAGTCACCCTGTGTATAAGATAGTGACCGCGTGTTCCCGGTAGGCGGCGTGGCCGAAGCGTGCAGCCGGCCCCGGCCACGTGACCGTGTGATGCCCGGTGAGACGCACCTCGCTTCACGAGCACTTGTTGCTAGTAACGATGCTACCACGCACGGTTTTAAGAGTGAGCACCACAACTTTGTACATGATTGTGCGGGATAAAATATAGCATTTTCGTAAATGGAGCATTTTAGAGGCCTTGTGACGCTAAAAATATAAAAGTCGATTAAAAAGCAACATCTTAGAGGTTTTCAAAGCATATATTGTAACATTTTAGGGCCTACCGAATTCATTTACTTTTCTCTATGCATTTTATTATGGAAGTCTTATATTGCTCACTCTTGAAACTCATGTTTATTTTAATTAAATTATACTTTTATTTTGTACATTAATTAATAATTATCACAATATTTTTGGTATTATTATAATGTGCACGTAAATCGCTTCAAACATTTTTCTTTCTATCTCAGTTGTTAATGTATGTATTATTATTATTAATCACCTTTTATTTCACAGCTATTCATATTTCAACATTCGATAGAAGTAAATAAATCATAACATTATAATCAATATGAATTTTGAACTAAAATCATTGCTTCAGTCACAGAGGTTCCATACATTTAAAACGTGCTTAGTGAAATAACACAAATTAAGCTAAACGTCATTACTTTCTATGTGAATATTTTGACCTTTGATTTTTTCTATCGATGTTGCATGCTGTGTTGTTCGGAATTTTCTGTTCAGAAAAAAAACGGAAAATATAAACTTCTCGCAGTCTATACGCAATGGCATTTTGTTCTGTCTGTAAATCAACTCATAATAAATAGGACAGCATACTTGCCGAGTGTAAATATTATACAGGGTGATTGGTTGTTCGATATATTCCCAGAAAAGGAATAAATTAAAACTAAATTGTAATTTTGACCTCGAAAACATGGTTGATACAAAAAAAAAACATTTTTTATATATTACTAACTAACGAGCCGCCTCTGCTTGGCACGGGTGCAATGTAGAACAAACTATACGTATAAACCTTCCTCTTAAATCACTCTTATCTATTGCTAAAAACTGCATTAAAATCCGTTACGTAGTTTAAAAGATCTAGGCGTACAGACAGCGAGAGCAATTTTGTTTTATACTGTGTAATATAATATCTATACTAATATTATAAAGCTGAAGAGTTTGTTTGGTTGAACGCGTTAATCTCAGGATCTACTGGTTCGAATTGAAAAATTATTTTTGTATTGGATAGTCCATTTATCGAGGAAGGCTATAGGCCCATCCCATGCGAAGCCTGGTCGGGTTGCTAGTGTAAAGATAAAGAAGATAGCATAATAACAACCATAAGAACAAAACGAATTACATTAAAAAATAACTGGATTGATTTTGAGTTAATAGATAATACTTTGAGTTCTAAAACATTCAGTATCAAGATACCGTTACAACATGGTTAAATATATTTTTTTTATACAAAATCCTGCCAGAAGATTCCGAGCGTGTTGTCAGATATATTTGCTCGTTCAACCCACACAGGTAACTTCATAACTTGTCTTATGCCTGTAGCATAAGCTGCGTCTGGTGGAGGCGTGCCCCGCGGTAGACGGAGCGCGCGTGCAGACGTTAGGTGACGTGCGCGTGCAATGGTGTCTGCGGGGCGAAGAACCCTTGCACCAGCCGGGGCCCGCCTTCCTGCCCGTACACGTCTACGAGTGCCCCGAACACTTCTCCACGCTAGAGTATTTTGATGTAAGTATATACAGGACACGAAAATGTTGACTCCGTGCTCAGTTCTTTTAACTCAACGACTGTCGGGCGAAAGTGTTGAAGGTCAAACCTCCGCTGCTTATGTCGGACTGTGTAACATAAGACATTCGAAAGGTTATTATGAACCGACTTCAAAAAAAGAAGGAGGTTCACAATTCGATACGTATTTTTTTTAATGTTTGACCACGCATACATTTTTTCAATGTAGTTCGATTGCGATGATTATTTTTTAATTGATAGTGTATACCTTAAAGTTGGTTCCATATTTCATGAAAATATTCCTCCCCTAGGCAAACAGCCAAATCGGCAATTATTTATGATATAGGTATAGAAGAAGAAGATTGTGGTTCATCCTCTGTGAAGTTTCGCCAAATCATTCATAATAACCCTGTCGTCGTGTCAACCTTTAGACATCCACTGCTGGGCATAGGTTCAGCCAGTAAGCGCCATGCTTGGCCGATGCATATTGGTGACCGCAATAGGTGTTATGGTACTCAGATAAACGCTGGTGCCCATCCTCTGTTCAATATCGTCTGTCCGCCACCCGACTTAGTCCTGTATGATATTCTTGTAGAACCTAACATCGACAAGCCTGGGCCGCCTGGTGGTGTACGCGGACGTGATGTCGTCCACCTCGCACGTGACCAGCGCGCCCCTCGCGCACGGCGTGGGCGCGGTGGCGCGGCGCCAGGCGGCGGGGCGCGGGCGCGGCGGGAACCTGTGGATCACGCCGCCCGGCCAGGCCGCCATGTCGCTGCAGGTAACTAACTACTATGAAGGGTAGAGGTAAGGAGCACTATCCCATATAGGGGAAAAGTTGAAAAAGTGTCCAGCTTTATGCAATAGGGTATTTTACTCTATAAGAGAAAAAAACTATAAATACATTATTGAGATAGTTTAGGCAAAAAGTTGTCGGAAAATGTTAGTTTTAGTTCATAAAATCAAAATATTTTTTTTTAATTCAATTCAAAGTTTTCAGTTTTTTTTATCTGTTTTATAACATCATGAAATAGTAGCCGCCATGTTATTACGCCGTACGACTGTGTAAACAAAAAATTGTTAACTGTCAGTCAACCGTTTGGCGTATATAGGCTTTGTCCTTTTATTATTTTCGTAACCAACGTATTTTTTTTAATTATTACACCTATTACAAAATATT
The DNA here is from genome assembly GCA_947361185.1 of Charanyca ferruginea. Taxonomy (NCBI): domain Eukaryota; kingdom Metazoa; phylum Arthropoda; class Insecta; order Lepidoptera; family Noctuidae; genus Charanyca; species Charanyca ferruginea. The sequence goes on along the minus strand of OX376077.1, from coordinate 11,461,948 downwards.
GTTTTAATTATTTTTACAATTATATACAATTATCAAATTTAATATCCGCGCATTTGTTACTCAGCGAATTGACGTCATTTCCGCAGAGCAATATGGCGTCCACTACGAGGCGTTTTCGTCAAACTACGCGCGAAATTTGAAAATTTAGATTTTTATGGCACTTATCGATTGAATAAAAATTTTGTTTTTTTTTTGGTGGCATATTAGCACTACAGTATTGAATTGAGACACTTTTCAAAAATGGGTGTATTAACCTATTAGCAAGTAAAGGCTCTCCACACAGGTGCATTATTACCGCCGATAATATCGCATGCGTTTTTGCGATATTTGTTTTCAGTACATTTTGTACTTGGACGGCTACGATAACAACGACGAAATGGAAGTACGAGGAAACTGGACGCATTATTGCAAAAACACAATGCGATATTATCGGCGGTAATAACGCACCTGGGGGAGCCTTAACAGTTCTAAAACCCGCCAAAATAGAGCGCTAGCGTAGGCACAGGGTATGGTATGAATGTCTCAGTTAAATGGTCGGGCGGGTGTTGTAGTAGATACATAGCCACTCCCCTTTTTACGTGTCATCAATGCCAACATGAATATTGCAGTGAACTATTTCACTGCAATATTGCACTATGTTGACATCGATAAAATAAATGTCGATATAAATATTGGAACACTGTTCACTCTACAGGGTAACTGAAAAAATACCCAAAACCACTTAATCCTCACTTCGTATCATCACTCTGAACAACATTTGTTCTACGACTTTTCAAAATTCGAAACATTTTTTTTCCATACAAAAAATATAAACACACTTTAAAAGCGTAATATATTTTTTCTGACACGGCCGATGAAAGGCCTGCGGTCAGCTGTGCCTGTACATTAGCCTAATTAGCTATCATATGGATGCGCGCGCGCGTAGTATACGTAGATTTTACAGACGTCAAATAAACGAAAACAAATTGTTTTTGGCTACGTTATTTAGCTGAGGTCAAAGTCGTAGAACAAATGTTATTCAGCGTGATGATACGAAGTTTTGGGTATTTTTTCAATTTCCCTGTATAATAAATCTTACAGTCTTACGTATAAAGTTACTTTTGATGTTGATAACAGGTGTGGCTCAAGATGTCGCCGAGTCTACCGCTAGTGCAGCACGCCGCCGCACTAGCCGCCGTGCGGGCGATACGGTCACAACCTGCTTATGAACATTTGGACATTAGGTATGAAATATCATTCAGTAAGTAAAAGGAAACTAAAATTGCTGGGGTTTTCCGACTGTTTTAAGTCCCCAAAGATCCCAAAGTCATGCTAGTCAGAATCATGGGGTAAGATGACAAAGAAAAATAATAATAATACCAGCCTATTATTGTTCCACTGTTGGACGAAGGCCTATTCACATACATATAGAGAGAAGGCACGAGCATTGATCACCTTGCTTGCTCTTGGCAGATTGTGGATCATCATCATCATCATGTCAACCTTTAGACGCCCATTGCTGGGCATATATCTCCCCCAAGTGCGCAAGTAATCGCCATGCTTGATCGATGCATGTTGGCGATCGCAGTAGGTGTTATGATACTCAGAAGGACGCTGCTGCCCATCCTCTGGTCAATATCCCTCTGTCGCCTCCTACGACACTCACGAGTAGAAATGGGGTGGTGTTATTCGCGGCCGGCACCTCATGGCTTCTAGATTGTGGATATCGGACTTTATAAACCCAGATTTCCTTACATATTTTCTTTCACCATGTTAGACTGACTTGTTGCCAATAAAATTCATGTGATCTTTAGATCACACGAATTTTATTGCCCAGTTTTAACTGGGCATACTTAAAAATACCCTAATATTTATATTTTTCACCGATTTCAAAAAGGGATACAAAGATCCCTTTGCTTTTTTTAAATGTCTATTAATGTGTGGGTTTTTAATATATTTTTACTTTTATTTAACAGGATAAAGTGGCCAAACGACATTTATTTCGGCCGTGACGTAAAAATAGGAGGAACCATTACCACTGCGAACTGTATTGGCGAGGAAGTCTACGTAAATATAGGTACGATTCATATACATAATTAAAACATTAGAATTTTGTTAACTGTCCCACTAAGTACGGATTTGACCAAACGCCATGTTATATCAGCGTAACTAACCGTTGAATAATTTTACTCATTGATCTTATTCTCAGATAACTTCGTTTGCGTTTTTTCAATACAATCGTAGAGTAGCCAATACTAGGTATTGTTACTCAGGTTAATCTTGAGTTGATGAATGATGAATGACATGTGTAAGCCAATTAAAATAGAAACACAATCTAAACTAATATTATAAAGGGGAAAGATTTGTTTGTTTGTTTGTTACGATTTAACTCAAAAACTACTGTTCCGATTTCAACATTCTTTCACCAATCGAAAGCTACATTATCCCTGAGTAACATAGGTTGTCTTGCATTATTATCGTTGTAAAAATGTAATAGGCCGTTTTGACATTTGTCATCGTGACGTAACTAGTGAAGTAACCATACGACTCGGTACTTGATACTCACTGTAAATCGATTCAAGTTTGTATGAGTATTTGATCGATTTGATTATGTATTGTAAAGTGCATTGGATTAATGTTCTGTTTAAAAAATGTAACTTAAACTTTAATATTGTAGGTATTTTAAAAAGATGCAATGGCACGAAAGGTCAATTTGTCTTTAATGTAATATTTTTAGTTACAATAACGTTCACACACACACACAAAATAATGCCGCTTGGTCAGAGACAAGCCAGTCTATAGAAACCAGTGTCGCCAATTCAACATTTTATTTACGGCTTTGAGCGCATAGCTCATTCTTTTCAGTAAATATCACTACACAATATTTAATTATTATTAAAATCGAATGAAGCTGGTGAAATTCAGTAATAAATTGGTTACAACACTAGTATTAAAAAAAAAAGAGACTGAGAACGTAACTGTTTTTAAGATGTTTCGTAATGATTAGAAATTGCATGCTATTAAAAACTAAGCGCGAAAAGATTACTCGCAATATATTTCATCATATTATTTATTGCGCCAAAAAAAGTGCAAGTATTTTTTAAAACACTATATGTAATGAATTATTATTTCATTGTTTCTTTCAGTTTCGTTCCAAGTTACATTCTAAGGTCTTACTCAAATGTCAAAACGGGCCTTTTATTTTTTGACAACTTTAAAAAATCAGATGTCCAGAAAATGTAAGCAGGCAAAGTGCTAGTTGTTTATAAAACGGAATACAAGATTTTGTGTCTACATAATTTTGCAAATTTTTAGTCTGTCAATGATTTTTACACGAGTTGTCATTGTCAACTGGTAATGTAGTGGCCACAATTGCATTTATCCCGGATAACTTGTTTACCCGATGCATTTTGGCAAAATAGCGATTTACTCTCAGTTATTCCGGGATTATGTATATCAGCTGTCTGACACCCATAGTACAGGGTCTCCCTAGTTTCGGGTCAGATGGTCGTGTGTGAAAATGTCCCCACATATTATTATTATTATAATTTGGTGAAACGAAAAGTTCTCTAACTCTAGAGTAATAAGTGATTTTATTCCCAAGATAAAACTGATACAAGTTTGGTTGCATCCGCCCTAAAGGTGACAGCTTATAATAGCACGGTTTTGAGTCTGCAAATAATTTGCTATCCAACTTAGGGCTATAAGTTGTGTGTGTTAAAATAATTTTCGTAATGGCAAGATAAAAAAGGTAATGGTTTGCCGGCTTGCTGGAAGCTGACGGTTGGATTTTTTGAAGCGATTCCAGCCGAGAAGTTGCCGTGTCTGAGCGGTGCTATTATAATGAACGATGTCCATAAGAATCCTCTAAATTCATTACCTCATCATCTGCCTAGCCTTTCCCCAATATACTGGGGTCGATTTCCAGTCTAACCGGATGCAGCTGAATACCAGTGTTTCACGTGGAGCGAGTGCCTTTCTGACCTCCACAACCCATGTACTGGGTAACGATACCTATCCCTTGGTAAAATTAGTTGTCAGACTTTCTGATGGCTGACCCATACCCTTAACGACTGTCAAAGATCTACGAATGAATGACAGTCGAAACCAAGGCCTTTACGTACTTGCCGAGGCGCGGCCGACCGCGGCAAGCGTAGCTTAACGATGACCGATCGATACGTACGGCTTTTACTTAGGCACGAGCTCCTCATCCTCCAAATTTATTTAATAGTATTTTATTGATTAACTCATAACCATATATAATTCATCCTTTGGGATGGATCAGCCAAATACCAGCTGGAGGCGTTGGAAGTTATAGAAAGACGTGCCAAGAGGCTCATAGACAACGACTCCCTGGTTAAGGCTACGTTGTCGCCGCTATACTGTTGAAGTTCCATGGTCTCGAACCAAGCGCTTTGCTTCCACATTTATTGTGCGAACTGCCAGACTATGGAATTCACTGCCCGTCTCTCTATTCCCCGATACATATAATCTGGATATCTTCAAGGCTCAAGTGAACCGGTTTATCCTAGACAAGCGTGCTCCACCTTAGGCCGCATCATCACTTAAGATCAGGTGAATTACGGCCAAACACATGCCTATAAAAAGAAACATTCCTTTGTTTTTAGGTACCGGTGTAAACATATCGAACAACGTGCCCACAATATGCCTGAACGACATAATTACGGAACACAACAAGACGCACGGGACCACTCTAGCGCCGATGTCGATAGAGCGATTCCTAGCTCGGTACTGTTCGCAACTCGAGCGCATACTCGAGTATATGAGATCTGAGGGCGGGGTCGATGCTTTCTTGGAACAGTATTATCAGTATTGGTTACATACGTAAGTATTTTATAGTTACTAATTAGCTTAATTTGACCGTTACAGCGTCAAGTTAAGAAAACGATTGTCTTGACGTCGTATTGTTACGTTTTAGCTATCAAACTAGCTGAAGTGATACAAATGTAAAGCGCTTTGTTACTCGATTATACCCGCGTAAAAATAATAGAATAAGGAATATAATTTTTCACATATTCTTATTATCTGATTAGAACTTATTCTAATTCTAACTTCTGTCATCTGTATACAGCAAATAATCCTCTATAAAAAAAAAAAGTTGAAAAATAATTTCTCCTGTATCGTGGGTGAGTTTACAAGACCCGTAATAAATATCTGTAGTTCATACAATATTTTTTTTCGTGCGGAAATCGAACCCGCGATCCGCAGCGCAGCAGCCATTCGCTCAACCGCTGCGCCAACCATGTCGTCAATTTACAATTTAATAATCCATGTTGATTAAAAAACTAATATGTAACCTCTTACTGCCACACTCAGAGACGTCACTTAATAATAATGAATCATTAACATTAATTGACCAACATAGCTTGCACATGTCAACAACAATATTTTTGACTGACAGTATTCCAAGTTATTATTAAGTGACGTCTCTGAGTGTGGCAGTTAGTTCTTTTCTATTGTAATGTTATTAAAATATTGTTTAACTATTTCCAGTGGTGAATCAATACGCGTTAAAACCCAGGCAGATGTCACTCCTGTGGACGGTACGATAAAAGGATTGGATCAAGCAGGATGGCTGGTAGTAAGTACTGCGAACGGTGACGTAACAGTGGCGCCTGATGGTAACACGTTTGACATGATGAGCGGGCTTGTTGCACCAAAACTATAGACAATTGATGTAAAGGAATTGATGAGACAGCTTCTGAAAGAGGCCCAAAAGTGCGTGTGCACAAGTGCAGTCGTTTTAAATGTTAAGGTATCTTATATTTGTTAGTGGTATATGTTGATATGAAACTAGTCGTATTTATGGTCTGGTTTGTGCTAGTAATTTCAATTTGAATTATATCTCAGAAAGTAAGTTTTTGTTTTTCTTAATATAAATGCGTCAAATGTATATTTGATGTACTTAGTCAGAAAAATACTACTAATTCTAACCTAATTCTATCTATTAACCGGTCGTCCGAAAAACGACGTTTGCTTTTCGAAGACTCGGTATCGCGTCCTATGACTTAGCGCAACTTGCCTTTTTGATGATGGTGGTGTGTTTTTAGCTTTCGGAGATTGAAACTACAGTTCGCGTCAAAAAACTTTGCCGCTCTGAAGTAGGCAACAAATCACCGCGCAGTAGTTAGTCATAAGAATAAAACAGCAGCGCGCATGCGCGGTTAGGGAAGCAAGGGGTGGGCCACAGCGTTGTCTTCCGTCTCAGTCGCCCGTATACGTCCGATGCTTACATGTGTTCCGCTCGCACATTACGGTAGACTGTCGATGCCAAAAGTGTTACGCGTTTTTAGTTTGTTGTTTATTTGCTTTTGTTGTTTATTTGTTTTTGTTGTTATTTGTTATTGTTGCGTTTGCCTTGTTATTGTTACTGTTGACGTTGTACTTTAAGTTTTGTGAAAGAAATGCCGAAACGGAACACAGTTTTACGCCGACAGGCGAGAAAAATAATTAATAATAGGCTTCAGCGGCTCTAGCTCTGCTTTTTCTAGACGCAGTGTGAATGTGATAGTGTTGTGGCCGGATGTTGTTATATTTCTATCTACACGCCAATCCTCGCGACTCACTACACACGGTAACGTCTACTATACTCTTAGGTTGTATGTCTCGAAGGTTGGGGTTTGGCCCCTGTTGAGGATCGGGAGCACCTGTTCGCATTGGAAGGCGTTATACGCTACTCCGCGGTTGTCGTCATGATCACTTCCCCACCACTGGCTCCATGCGTTTGTCTCCCCTATGTTCGATGTCTGCAATTTTGTCATAACCTATAAATATATAAGGGTCCATATCTTGGTCGCCCTCAAAGTAGACGGATACCACTCCAAGCCTGAACTGGCCTGCTTTTGAGTACAACGGCTGCGATGTTTTCAGTCACAATATGGGGATCATGAATGACCTCCAGACTGCCACCGAACACGATGATTGCCGCTTTTACTGGTTTTTGCCGGTTCAAAGTACACTGGATGACTCGTGTACCAGGGTTTCGTTTCAACACACCTGCCTTCCCTAAGTAGGGTTCCTGGATAAGTGCGATTAAGCCTTTCTGTTCGGCCGCATGGTAGAGTTCTGCCGTTGCAAGCTTGGAGCGCTGCAGGTTAGCTTGGATAACCTTTAACCTGCTTGTTGCACCACTTATGTTCTGGAGGGTGACAGTGCTGTAGTTCTTCTCGTCATCTTTAGCAATATGATACCCTTGACCTCGCTATGTTATCCCATTTTTGTCTCTCTGGACATTCGCCGCTGAATGCTACGTGTGTCTGGTCAGCCCCTTCTTTTTTAACTCTCCGACGGTTTATGCAGGTGGAAGGCTTTACTTCAATCTTGGCGGTGTAGGCACGCTCTTGATGTGTGCCACTGCAATAACTGCAAGTTTCCTTGTCTTCGTTGCAGAGATATGAGTGGCAAGAGTTACCACCGCCATTAGAGCGACTTGATAGTGCCCCAGACCATTGTCCGGTGCACACGAAGCCGATTGTCGGGAAACCAGCGCAGTACTTGCGGCATCGATGCTTGAGATGCACGGCGCAGCAGATCCCCATGCAAGTCAGTCCACGTGCCAAATATGCTAAGCTCCTTTGTGCATTGGTAGGTGCTGGATTGAGTACCGCCTCTCCAAGTCATATGAGAGCGAATCTTGGCAACGTTGTTACCTCTTTCGATGTCCTTTAGTTATAGGATATATACCTGTATACCAGTTTAAACCGATTTAAAAGAAGGAGGACATTCTATGTTCGCATAGAATGTCCTCCTTATTTTAAATCGGTTAATCAGTATAGTCGAAACTATATCGGTTTTCTACTACCATTATGCAAAGAAATAAAGAGGACTGCATATTGTGATTGCTGAATATTCTTTTTTAATTATATTTGATTGAAACTCGAACTAGAAATTTGAGTGAAAAAAATATCAACCTGTATTTGGCACAGTTGCGATTCCCAACTCCCGCGGACGCGATACGAGTATTGCGCAAACCGGTTTTCGATAGTGGGACTAACTCAGGATTCGGGATGAATTAACCATATTTTTGGCAACAAAACTTGCTTCATTACTGCAGATTGCTAGTTTTAACATAACCAGACCAAGTAAGTCTAGTTTCATTCAATAGGTTTACGGTGATATTATTGTTAGTAATTATAATTATTTACAGCTCTCTCGATGCGGGATATTTATTGTGAATAGTTTTATTAGTAGTAAATAATTATATTTGTGATATTTTCCAAATTATAATCTATGTACTTATTTAAAATATTTTTCGTCATGATTAGGATTGAATTATTGATGGGGAAACATATTTGATGTTTTATGTAAGTTCCTGTGATGACCAGAAGGGCAATTGTACCAATTATTACATTGTTTGTCGCTGAGATGACGATGATTCGTCATCTCAGCGACAATCAATGTCAATTTCTTGTCAAAAATGTTGTTATATTAAGAGGCATTATTGACAGATTGACACTGAGATAAAATAAGTAGAATTGCCTCCCTGATGGCAGCATAAGACCAGTCGATATGGTAACGCTTGGAGAAGGTTTATGACCAGCAGTGTCTTTCAGCTGAATTCCATCATTACATCAGCCTATTGTCGTCCACTGCTGAACGTAGGCCTCCCCCAGAGATCGCTGATGTCCATACTAAAATTATAAATGCGATAATGAGTCTGTTTGTGTATAACGCTTTCACGGCTAGACTAAAGAACAGTTTTTTCCATGAAATTTGGTTTTACACACAGCTTGAATCCCAAGAAAGGATATATGCTACTTTTTAAACCAGGACTTCGTCTGCATCCGCGATAATCGACATTCACGCGAAGTCGCGGGCAAAAGCTAATAATGACGATAAATATAAGATAAATTTAGATAAAAATGCACATTGAAATAGTTGTTCGGTGTAACGATTGTTTTAATACGCATTTCTTTTAAAATTAACACGTTTAGCAACGGGCTCTGTGTGAGACTATTATATTTGTTAATTGTTATTATTATTAAACTTACAACGTGTTACAAATGCTACGTTATTATTTACTGAAATAATTATGTTTAAGATTAACGACGTCCTAAAGCTTGCTCATAATAATTAAGTTTAATTGTTTCATGGTTGACTACTTAAATAATAATAAAGAGGAATTTATGTGACGGAATATTATCAATTAGACACTATTAATGTTAGCCAAATATAAAACCTTACATGGATACTGGTGTAGGTATCCTTATCCTAGCAATACTATATGGAAACTGTAGAGGGTCATATACTAATATAATCATACTTATCGCGTAAGAATTCGGTATGTTCTTTAGGTTGCTGAATTTTTAAAACACAAAAAATAAACAAAAATGATATGGGGCTTGCCATACGCGGAAAGCCATGGGTTAAAAATGCAATGTTTTGATTTAAAGTCAGTTGAAGTTATCACAGTATAGACCAAAAATAGTGAGTCAACAGTGCAACCGAAGAGTGATTGGTATTTGCGATATTATTGACTCACTATTTTCTTAACTCGAATGTACTATAATTTTACACCAAATAATTGTTTAAGTACATAATCTACAGTTGTAAAAAGGATAAAAATCAAACGTTAGAGAAAGAAAAGAGAGTCCGTTAAACGGGGTGAGGGGGGGACATGACGATTGATAGGAAAGAATGGAAGAAAAACGCGTGCCATGTCACTACAGATGATAATATACCGTTGTGGTAGGATGATCTGTTATACACGTATTCCAAGTGCACCAGGGCCTCAAGTCTGCTATTACAATAGTGTCAGAATGGTCTATCATTGATTTCATAATTGTTGATTTTGACAAGTTTGGTAATCTACTAATATAATGGCGTCATTATGACTTTTCATTGGCCAACCACTGACACCCCATTGAAAGAAATGATATAGAATGGTAATCTCGTACAAAATGACAAATGAATGACTGACTTCGGCGGTAATCTGCTAAAATTTTGACAGTTCCTTTGATCAGTGACCTACCATTAGAACGTCATTGTGCAGTCATTGCTTTTAATTCGACCGACCAATGATCGACCATTATGAATTTAGCAGATTACGAACTTTTAGCAAAATGACAATGGGATCGTGTTTGAATGACGAAATTATAAAAATAGCAGACTTGGCCCCCAGTAGACACGAGTCTCTCGTAAACTAATATTACGCAGTTTTTTAATCTGTTTCTAATACGATGTCATTGTATAAAAAGAGTTTGATTAATCAATTTGAATCACATTTCGGTCATTAGTGAGCTAATGAAACGTAATTAAAGAGTGCGTTCTCGGAAAAACGTCACTCGAGACCTTTTTAAAATTATACTTGAGTCTTGAAAATAATATTTAATGTAATAAAATTGTAACTTGTAGTATTTGGACAGCCACACCACTGCCAGTGCTCTTATATCGAATAGTTAATAGTTTACATAACTACATGTATGTGCTGTAAGTATCCGTTCATAGTCCATAGAGTTGTTCTATATCTTGTATAGAGGGTTCGTATAGAGGATGTTTGGTTTGGTGTCAATTACTCTAAGGGGTGTTATATTTACGGAATATGGGAGTGAAATTGAAATTTATCTGCCGTTAGCTCTTTTTAAGAAGAGGTATATTATAACTCATAAACCTACCTACATATAAATTATAACATTATATTCCACCAATGTAGTTTAGTAGATGCATATCTAATATATCTATACAAATATATAAGGAAGTAGTTATATATAAATGGAAAAGGAGTCAAAACCAACAAGTTTATGTTTTTAACTATAACACAAACAAGTATTTTATTTATTCTACATCTGTTATCTAGCTTCCTACTAATTAAAACATTTGATACCTCTACGATGAGGATTCTATGCAATTTCAAATTATATATTATACATACATAAGTGTGTATAAGTGTATATGCGTATGGGTTATACATAAGTTAATACATTAAGTATTTATAAGTCAGTTTAATTGAGCTTTTTATCGTTTATTAATTACAATATTCTTTGTATAATATGAGAAAAAAATGTGCCTAAACAAAGTTATTGTAACACATGCAATTGATCTATTTGTTAGATGATAAGTAGCGTTGTACAAAACCGCATCTTTACATAATTTTGGTGGAAATCTCTAAAAAAACTTTTCGATGATTTAAAATTTTACTAAGTATTTAATAATATTTAAAATGAAATTAAAATTTTCGCTAACTTAAACGTTTTAAAATTCGACTCTATTTTGAAAAATGAATCTTGTTAAATGATAGATGCAGTAATTTTCCCACGATGTTGGTGGCACGGATTCTAGTCACTCCTTGCTGTTGTAATGTGGCGTTATGTTGTTTAGGTGTTATTTATTGATAGAGTCTAAAATGTTATACAGTCTCTTGTTATATTACTCTGGTTGTATTCCTGTGCTCTAATAAATTATTTAATTAATTAATAATTATACATTTTGTTTTATTATGTTGGTAATTACCTAGTTCTTTAATGTAACCAATCCACAGTGAAAAAATACCGGTGAATAATGGCGAGGTCTTGGTAAAATTTATGTTTACCAAGACCCAACACGTTGACAGACTTAAAAAGAAATTATATTTTTAACAGTGTGTGGCTCTTATTTTACCACGCCTAGGGTCATAATGTATCGTATTACGCACGTGTGGTTTTTCAATATATTACAGAACGATTCGCAACGTTCTGATTGCTTTTAAGTCTTAAATATTTTGGGAATAAATGCACTAATGTAATATGTTCATTAATAAATGTTTTAAATGAACATATTCATCAAATTATTTATTTTCGAGATATTACAGTAATTTGAGTTTTATGTACAAACATATTCAGCTTTAATTTATAATAATAGGCTGTTTGGCGGCTTGGTCCGTCAACCACGGGGGCGAGCAACCTCAGGGTTCAGTCGGGGTTTAAAAAATCGGCACGCCATTTTTCACAAATCTTTGTATAAAATACTGAATATGTGAGGAAAATAAAAAAAAAACACATATGTAACGTGTGAGTACTTTATTACTATAGTCTCGGGCCCCATACCGCCCTCACCTTTGGCTCGAGCTGGAATCCTGCCTCATTCGTAATGACAAACTTACGTCACATGTATCATAATGAACTATTCCTATTTTATAGAACAAACTGTTCAACCTCTAAGTGAAAAGTCAACACATCCAAGTGAGACGCATAAAGGGAACAATTTGTCAAAGGACGGCACAACATCACAAACTCTTAGCATGGATTCACACAAATTATTATAATCCATAAATTCACTTCTTAAGGTCCAACCCTCAAACACTGACTAATATTCATCAGCATTACTAAACACGAATTTATTAGCCGGCACTCCCTTTGTTCCCATGTTATGTAGCACGAAGACTGAACCAGCAAGCGGTTGCTCCTTTAGTTTGTCCGCTTTCATGTTTCTTCGCGATGTGGTGACGATCAGATCGTCGTACCCTGGTCCACCCCACGCCAGCGAGGTGGTCTGAGTAACTGGCAGCTTGTAACGTTCTACTATCTGTCGCGCGTCGGGGTTTATGCGGACTATCTGTGGAGGAAACGAGGCTTAAACTTGTATAATGTTTTCTATTGTAATGTATTCATAAATTACTCTTGTTTATTTGTAAATTCACTGATATGTCGTGATTCTACCCTTTAGAGCAGAATTTTTTATCTAATAATATTATTTTGCATAACAGCGGATAGCATAAACTTTATTTTGCAGAAAATCGTTTGGCATACACTAATATAGCATACATTCAAAACTCAAATTTTGTAAGTCAGAATCATTTTTAGGCATACATTTCATATCCATTATAATGTTTTGCATAACATTCTAAAGCACAAATTTATTAACGCGTAATGATATCAACAGTTCTTAAAAAATGAGGCCCGGTCGACGAAGCCTCGCTTCGCGGGGCTCCTATTTCTGGGTGGTTTAAAAAACCACGAATGGGATCCCCATCTAACCTAACCGGCCCGAATCGAGCGGGAAAAATATTAGTTTAAAGAAGATTATGCCAAGTGTGTTATGCCTAATTTCGGCAGATAGAGGGAACCCATATTTCGTTTGGCAAGAAGAATGTATTAAGGATTATGTCATCAGGCCGCCAGTCAATATAATAAATCTGAGGGTTGCTATACATATAAGAGGGTCGGCACATTCGGCTTTGATAAAGTTGTATTGAAAATGGCGAACCGAATAGGCCTTGACCTTAATAACTTTATTCTTTGAACTTTTAGAATAGTGTTACTTACACAGCCGTGAAACATAAGAGCAATCCAAATTAATCCGTCTTCGTCAATAGTCATTCCATCAGCTATAACATCGTCATCCCAGTATTCGTCGATGTCCAGGATTGTGCGACGTTTGCCTTGAATTTGTATGTAATTACTTATCACCAGGGTTCGGATAATCGCATGCATATAACTACCTATACTTTAGTTGTTAGTTTACGTAGTATGGAACAGACCTTTGTAAAAAAAAACCCGCGATGCCGAGAAACAAAAAAAAAAACTTTACTGGGGGCTCTTACAAAAATAGGTACAAAATAACGTGGTTATTTACAATTAACTAAATGTAAATATGCATTTTAATTGTGCGATCCCTCGATTGTATTCTTCGAATCAATTATTTCTCGTCGAAAAATCTTTCAGCGAAAAATGCACTGAATAATCGAACAGAATAATAAGATATTATAAAAATAATAAATTTCATACTTATGTGCCCTCTGGTTAAATCAAAATCGAACGCTTCAATTTTCCTTGAGAGTGAGTCTATGTAGTACAGAATGGTGTTATTCAGTGACCACGCTAGCCCGTTGGAAATGGATACCGGTTTCAGTTGAATTTGTGGCATAAAGTGAGGCGGCTCCAGGCTGTATAGGGCTCCCTCGTCGTGCACCACCTCGTTGCCGTGCTGACGACCTTTAGTGCCTTGGAGTAAACAAGTAAGTTCATGTTATTCTCAGGTAGTATGGTTTATCGGGTGTGCGGACTCATTCTACCACTGGTGGTATGGTGGGTCTAGAACTGAACTGTGTTTGCGCACACACTTGTGCTCTATAATAGCTTCTGCGTACTTGGCTGATCTCCATTGAGATTGGCCGCCGTGACCGAAATCCGGTCGGAAGATATTTGGGTCTAAAACTATACCAGTGAGAAAAATCGTTTGGGTTAGGTTCGCCAATCTGTCGTGAAGCGGCAGATAAACTGAAAGAGGGGTTAAGGTATATAGGTACAAGTATATATTTACAATTAAATAATATAAAAATATGTAGTATTATTTTTAAGGAGCCATCGACCCCTTTAAACCGAGAAGGCGAGCGAACGTAGCGTGCGGTGCCGCGGTAGTAACCCTAACCGCCGAGCGCCAGATCCCCTCTCTTGTTGGTGAATCATTTGGGTTAAGTTAGGTAAGTGGTATAGACCCACCATACCACCAGTGGTATGGCCAGTGGTATGGTGGGTCCGTAATGTTTATCGGTACTAAAGTATTTTTTTGCTACTGGCAAAAACTGCTACTTTAAATGCTGAAGATTTACTTAGAGAGACAAAAGAGATTTTATTTGTAAGTAAAGGACCCTTTTTTTTTTTTTAACGTGGGGAATCCTAATGGACTGTCCCCCGTCTGGGGAAGACGGGGGGGGGGGGGTTGCCGGCTCTTACCGGCTAAAACCACCACGGTGTTCCTCGCTCGCGCATGCACCGCGCCCCCGCCAGGCTATGTCCCGCCAATGATGTAGGCGGGTCCCGTCAACCTCGGCGTCATTAAGCGCCCTCCGGCGCCCGGTGCGTCTTCTCCTAGAGGGAAGCGAGGCAGCTGCTTCCCTCACCCTCTCTGCCGCCTCTTTTGCGTGTATGACATGCTCGCAAAAAGAGGCAACAGCATCCCACACACTCTTGCTCTGGACCATCGAAAAGACGATGTTCGGGAGCAAAAGGCCACCTACTGCTGCGGAGAGTTCACGGCGTTGCTCTGCCCAAGCTGGGCACTCTGCCAGCGTATGCTGCACCGTGTCCTCCAGGCAATCTCCGCAGTGGTGACAACCGGGCGATTGTTCGCGGCCTATACGACACAGATACTTCCCGAAACAGCCATGTCCGGTCAGTATCTGTGTCAGCCGGAACGTGAGGGCGCCGTGTCGGCGCCCTAACCAATCCTCCATGACAGGTCTTACCGCCGAACTTACGGCGTGCCCTAATTAAAGGACCCTCGAGCAACCCCAGTGTACCTGTACACTGGGGTTGATTAATTAATTTATTTATTTTACTTTAATTAAAGCTACTTTAGCCAATAACAATAATTAAAGGTTTTTGAGGGTTGAGTTTGGCATAACTTTGCGTTTTTTAATAAGGATTAAGGTAGGGTAGGCTGGTATAGGAGTACGCACTTAAGGTTTGAGATAGTGTAGAAATTAAAAAAATCTTTTCTACTGATTACAAATGGTTTACTTTATTTTTAAATCTAGTTAGGAACAACATATAATCATTATCAGGTAAAGAAATAACTCACTCTTCAGTAATTAAACAAAAACAAAAGAAAGGCATTTGCGTACTCTTGCACAATACTATGTATAAGAGTACACAGATGGGTCGACATGAGTACGCAAAGTTTATTTGCCCTACAAGTCACAAATATATTTCTCAGTATTATAGTAATCAGTAAGTAAATTCTTCATGCCTTCATGCTTGGCACCTCTAGCATTCTATACAATCTTTATATATTGGTTCCATATATAGGTACTTCTTTGCATCCAGGACACTTCCATATTTTTATTTTCGCCGTATTTTTTGGTTTATTTTGGGTATTGTTATTCTTGTAGTTTTGTTGTTTTTTAATGTCTTCTTGAAGATTATCTTTTAAAAGGTGAACTGTTGATTTAAACTTAAGTATTAATCTATTTATCTATCTTAATATTTTACTGATTTACTTGATCCGGTTTCTGGCCTGCTGCAGTATTTCTGGCGGACACAAAGTTTAGTCACTCGTTCCTTTCCTTCGTGACATCCTGCTGACTAAAATAAAAATAACATATATTAAATAATATATATAAAAACTGAAGTAGAAAAAAAACGTCGTTTAAGAGTACGCGCGCGTACTCTTAAGCGACATGGACTTGCGTACTCTTACACATTTAGCCTGTTTTACTAAGAAACCTTAAGTAGTGCCATCCGTTGAAACCTTGGCATACTGTGCGGGTATTCTAGTTACAACTGGTTTCCCGGCAAAATGGTATGGAAACTTTTTTTACTGAAACTACGTACATTTTTGACGTGACAACACTTTAAAAATCTGTATTTTTATTTAGAAAATTAGTGTAAATATTCAAACTTACGTGTACTCTTCGTTTTAACACACTTTAGATTTATTTTTTGCACAGCGTACGGAAGTTAGCTCTATCACAAATAACTTCATAGTAGTCAGCTTTGCGTACTCTTATCGCCCGCGTCGTCTTACACCAGCCTACCCTATACGGAAAAGACGACATTCTGTGCCTAACCCAAATACCTACCTTCTAAGGAATAATAGTTGGAGTAAATGATGATAGTGTGACTAAACTAATTACCTCCCCAAAATCTGCCCAATGCGTCCACCTTCCCTTCGTTAAGTATGTTATCTGGCAAGCCCTGGTCGAAAGCCGCCACGAACCTCAGGGCGGTGTCTCCGGGCTTGGTCCAGTCCATCAAAAACACTTCGTTTCTGACGCCCACTAAGAGACGGCTGCTGTTCTGGATTGGTACGACTATATTAACTTCACCATAATCTGTAACATTTAATGTTCATCAGACCTGTTTGTAGTTGTACCATCAATATTAATCTTCGATAAACTATGGGCCCCTTCACACTAGCGTCTGCCCAGCCCTACGCTGGGCAAACGCTAGTTGGTTCGATGAAGGTAGGTACCTATGCACAGCTCAGACGCCCCAACGGACCTACTTTTAGAGCAGGATTTGGCGTACTTCCCGAAGCAAGAGGTGTCACACTACCAACTTCGAAAGAAATTAACTGAGAGTGCTCCTGGGTCTGACCCTGTTCGGGCAGTGTTATTGGGTTTTGCCATTATTAAGTAGATTGCTTTCATTATTAATGGCGATTCCTAGAGATTTTAAATCTTTGAATGCTGATTTTCTTAACTCCAAAATCGACGACGTAGTTACTTTACTAGACCTGCAGTCAAACCATATACGGTTTTCTGGGGCTTAGTTTATAAGTTATTTATTATTATTGTGAACTTAAAATTTGTTTTATCTCTACTGGTCTCGGATTTGCGCATACTGGCCATTCTACCTTATATTCCCATTGCCTCCCAAACTTACCTACCATCATTAGTACTTACTGATATGTTTAACTTTGTGCTTCTTTGTGGTATAATCCAGTGCGTGTACGTCTTGGTTGAGTACGTCCACCCAGTACAAAGTGCTACAGGCCCCGTCCCACACCGGACTCTCGGCGTGAGTAAACGTCAGGTTCGTGTACTCGAATATGTTGTAATTTTCGGATAATAAGTATTTTACCTGGACCGAAAAGAACACAGTTTTGTTTTTATTAAGTGCCTGCTGCATACTAGATTTATTTAGACTACCGGATTCATGGGGGTGCTTACGGGGCATTGGTTGCCGCCCAAATTGGTGACTACGACCCAGGGCCTGTTCTGCATTTCTGTTCACCCCAGGATGAGTCATATCATCATTATCATGTCAACCTTTAGATGCCCACTGCTGAGTATAGATCCACCCCAAGAGTGGGTTCAGTGGTAATCGCCATGCTTGGCCGATGCATGTTTGACGACACCATTGGCGCAGTGGTTAAGCGATTGACTGCTGCGCTGCGTGTCGCGGGTTTGATTCCCGCACGGAAAAAATATTTGTATGGCCTACAGATAGTTGTTTCGGGTCTGGTAGTTTTTGTATGTGAGTTTATATGTTTGTAAAACGCACCCACGACACAGGAGAAATTCCTACGTTCTATATAAGAAAATAAAAAAATATGTTGGCGATCGCAGTAAGTGTTATCGTACTCAGAAGGACGCGGTTCCCTATCCATGTGCATAACATTTTAAGACCTAATATAACTTAGCATACTTTTGTTTCTCCTAATTATATTTTCGCATAACAGCTTACACATAATTTTTTTAAGCATAACTTCTCTAATCATGATAATTATTAATATTAATTATTATAATTATTATTATTTTAAGAAAAGCTCCTAAAATCGCCCTGTACCTATCTCTGATTTTAATGTAACATGTATTTTTGAGAAATAAAATATTATTATTATTATTATAATTAAGCATAACATTCTAAAGCAAGCATGCAAGCAAGAATGCAGCATGCAAGCAAGCATGCAACAGGCATGGTTTCTGTCACGGCTCCGGCGCTGCGGGGCACCGGCGGTCCCACGCGAGCTTATCGCCGCAGATGTGTTTTACGCTCACCACCGTAGCTTCGGCTTGCTCCTGAGCTCGCGTGCTGCCTCGCTCCTCTACGCCTACGCGGGCTTAGATTAAACTCTAGTGTTAGGGCAGGGAAGACTACGTGGAGTCGGTTTTGTAGCGATTCGTTTTTGTAGTACAACAATTATACTCTAGGTGTAGGGCAGGGAAGATTACGTGGAGTCGGTTTTGCAGCGATTCGTTTTTGTAGTACAACATATTGATTTTTTTAAAACAATACTTTAGCGCGGCACAATAGATTTGCACAGTAACATTACTGCTACTATTTGCGAAATAAATTTATGCCAAAATAAATTAGCCTTCAAGATAATTATGCTAAAACATTCATGCCAAAGTTTATTAGGAAAAAGAACATTATGCGAAAAGAAGGGAACCCGAACGAATGACGCTGCTGCCCATGCCCTTACTCGGTCAATATCCCTCTGTCGCTTTCTACGACGCCCACGGGTAGAAAACGGCTGGTGCCATTCGCGGTCGGCACCACACGGCTGTGGATGGATGAGTCATAACAGACCAATAAATAAAGTGCGGAGGTGTATGTGTGTCTGTTATTATTGTGCTATTATTATGTAAGTGCTGAACTTTCTAAAACCGTCTTTGTTATTTTTTATTTTATTTGACATGTGGAGGACATGATCTGAATATTTTATAAATTACTATACATAGGTACCTACAATGTATTAACAATAAGTATACCTCATATACTTATATTACAATATTTAGTAGGTAATGAGACTTACATTAAATAGAGCAGCTGGTTTGATACAACATAAATTATAAATAGCAGCAACTGACCACAGGGTAGAAAACATGTTATATGCATGCAATGTGCTTTCAGGTAATGGCACGTGTGATTTTTACGGTACGTTCCACTATTAAGTCAATTTACCAATAATAAAGCATGCAGGAGAACATTAATAATAATTAGCGTTAAACGCACTTGAGCAAAAAGTAACTAATACTGATTGCGTACGTAGTACACACGTAGGTAATAATATATTCTATTATGCAACCTATCACATTTTCGTATAAGCCCCGTTACGCCGGACATCTTGCCGTTGCCGATGTCGCCGCGGTGGTCACCGTTCATATTAGCTATCTCAGATTATGAAACAAAAGGCAGATAGACCGCGCGGAACACTACAGAGAGTGAAGTCACCAAAGCAAATACAAATTCAAAAATGAATACCTACAACCCGCATCGTAAAAAAAAACAGCATTCTCGCTCACGAAATAACGCGTTTTGTATTGATACCCGACTCCGGGAATTAAATTATTAATTAGGTTTTTATTCTGTACCGACTGAATTTCCTTCATCCACCATCTTCTTTGACGACCTTATGTTTTATTTTTTTTAAACGCATAATTATACTGAGCAGACAAGATGCTGTCGCCGCAACAACTTCGACGTCATCCATTGCGAGTGGTTCAATAAAGAAGTATGAAGTCTGAGTGTAAACACTCACTCATTTCGGTACTCGCGCAGAAGCATTTAAGGCAATATTTCAGGCAGCAACTGACTTAAAAAAAGGCTTCGAACAAAAAGCGTCATACTATGAAACATCACGCGTTTTATATGACACTTTTTGACACACTTGTGAGGAAAATTAAATAAAAATCTTGTTTTACAAAAAAGACAATCGCCTTCAAAAAGTAAAACATAATTATAATTACGGAAGTCGGTGGCAATTTATCATTGCTTGATCTGTAGGTGTCGTGATGTACTATTTCTGCATTTCCGACTAAAGATTCGGTAGGTATAGCGTTCTTCAGTCAGAGGTACAGCGGTCCCGGCGTTGGCGACATTATGCTTAAAGATCTTATGGACAAAACATGCTCCAATGAAACGATATTGGACTTAATTGGCATTTAATCATTTATTTAATTAGGAACAATCCTAATAAAATAAATGATTAAGTGCCAATTAAATCCAATATCGTTTTTAATTAGGAACAATCCTAATAAAATAAATGATTAAATGCCAATTAAGTCCAATATCGTTTACATGTTACACTGTTAAAAAACGTGTAGGTATATTATCTAATCAATCGGATGTTTTCAATGTGGTGTGGCAAGTAATTAAAAATACAAGCGTGATATTTTTTTTTATACGAACTCTTATGCTATGTTTCAAACATAATATAAGTATAGTAGAGGGAAACATTAATTAAAATAATAAATAATTTGACTCATTATTTTTCTCTACAAACCGATGTTGTAACGTTTTTAGTCACTTTCGTCAACTGATAAACTAAAAAGTAGCTTAGAATATGTAAGAAACAAAAAAAAAACATACAACCTTAATTACGTAACCTCAATTTAATTCTAATTACAATTTGATCAATAAAAATCTGCGTTATCGAATCTAAACTTATGCGGATGGACGCCTCTGCTGCCGGTGCTTCGTATCATGAAGATGGCGCCACCGAGCGGTTCGACCTCGCTGTCGAGGGCGTCCCGGGATGTCGTCACGAACAATTCGTCGAGGTACGGCCCTCCCCAGCATACTGACGTCACACGGGTGACTGGGAGCTTGTAATCAAATATAACTTGTCTTGACTCTGGGTCTATGTGTAATATCTGTGGATGGTAAAATAGAAATAAGATGGTGTGAGCTGTTTCAAATTTAGCAATGGGTTTTTGTGTTTAGAATAGCAATTTAGCATCTGTCATACTTGTATCCATTTCGGGACACTATTGCAGTTAACTACGACGACGCGGTTAGCGCAGTGGCTGAGCGATCGACTACTGCGCAGTGTGTTGCGGGTTCGATTCCCGCCCAGGGTAAGTATATTTGTGTATGTATATATCAGCTGTCTGACACCCATAGTACAGGGTCTCCCTAGTTTGGGGTCAGATAGCCATGTGTGAAATGTCCCCAAATATTATTATTATTATAAACTATAGCAAAAGAGGGTAAACCCATGAACTCGATTTTCTTTAGGTTTGTAAATATCAGTTTGCGTAAAAAATAAAAAGACTTAAGGGCTTGTACACAAATCTGCGAATCGGCGCGATGCGAGTTCGTGACAGTTGTCACATGTTGACGTATCAGTGAGCTGTCGCATCACGTCACCACCCCTCCCGCACCGCGCAGCTACCTCAGGAATGATCTGTTTCCTGACTGACTGACTGACCTGACCCGCCCCTGGAAAATGCGACCGTTACACCTACACTCACACACATCAGGACCTGAAGACGCGTCGTGAAGTGTTCTACGCGCGCATTTCTTAAACGTCCGGAGGGGAGTCCAACAACTCACTACCCCCCGCCCCTGAACTAGGGAAACCCACCCGCAGTCAGGGGTTACGGAAGTATCTCGAGTTCCCGCGACCCTCGACGTAGGTGTGGGATGGAACACCGGGGTGGTTTTTAGTCAGTAAGAATCTGACAGATCTCTTCGCCCGCCCCAGGGCGGAGGAAATCCATGAGGATTTTCCAACCCAGAACAAAATAAAAACATTTTTACAATAAAGACAACCGCTGTTTTTCCCCTTTTTATTAGTGCCTACTTCTTATCATACAAATAAATTACGAAACGATGACACCAAAAAAATTTAGGCATCCCTTAATTTTCTACCCTTAGGAGTGAAATATTTTCATGAAATTTATATGGTACCTACTTTGCGGTATACACTATCAATTAAAAAAGAATTTTGAGAATCGGTCCACAAATGGGGGAGAAATCGGTGAAAACACATTAAAAAAAAAATACATACAGTGGAACATAAAACCTCCTCCTTTCTTGAAGTCGGTTAAAAAGGAATGGTCTCAGTCAGGCTATAGTAGTAATTATATCCAGTATATATACTTACAGTGCCTCCAAACATGAGCGCTACCCACAGGTTACCGCGACTGTCTATGGTCATGCCGTCAGGTATCGCGTCTTCATACCCCAACATTGATATATCTATCACCGTCCTACGACCAGCTGTTAACATAAAGTTAGTGATTGTTTTATGTGTTTCGTGAATATTTACGATTCGTGACATGATGGACGAAATATGAGTTTTTGTGTAAATTAATATCAGTAGATACAATAAAAAATACACACATATTCTCAATATAAAAACAAATTACCAATCCAAAAAGTTAATTACAATTTAATTAACTTTTTTATTGATTGCAATTACTTAATGCTATGTCAACAGACATTATGATGTCTATTGTACCTACATATTTTTTGTAATAAATGAACGATAAAGATGTCGTATACAGCTGTCTGAACAAAAATATGTGTTGTGCGGATTGATTGTATTATGTAGAAGTAGACGTCCATAAATCTTAAATGTAATATATACACATCACGTATAGCCGTTAACTACTCAATTACTCATACTGCACGTCAAACTTGGCAAAAAATATTGCTGGGGAAACGACGTTCATGTTTTTGTGTATAAAATCACTGTATTTTTTGTACGGTCAGCAACAAAAGTCGATTAACACTTTTAAATTTTAATATCGTCGAAATGGACACAACATTTCAGTGTTTTTCACTATTTCAGATCATAGATGAGAGTTTATTTTATCTTGATCCTTTCAGTATTTACTTTAAATTGTAATTGAAAAATTGTAATTAAATAATTTCGCAGTGTTAATCGACTATTGTTGCTGACCGTACCTACTTGTTATCACCATCCAAATACATTAATAAACGGTAACATTAAAGAATGTAGTCATCCCCCATTTTTCACCCATAAAGAAGAAATATTTCCATTTATAGGACCACCCCTGAGGCATACCCTTTTTCATTAAAGAAAAGAATTTTCAACGTCGATCTAGTTGCCGGTCAGAGGGCTAATTCACGTAATTTTATGACGCGCCGATGAAGTTGTAGTGCAGTTGAAGTTAAGTTCAAGTTTGAGTGATAAACGGTATTCTTGTAACCTTTAAACTGCGCGTAAGCTGCGCGTGAACTGCACGTCAACTGTGCGACAACCAAACTCTACCAAACTTACTTATGGTGTACCCACATGAGAAAAAATATCGATCTATTACATTGCAATGAATATGCCGCATATAATATTAAAATAATACCCCAGTACAGATTTTTGTGCTTTTTAACTGTCATTTTGAGACATCTAACGAATAGTAGAATACCGATCATGATGCGTTCCGAAGCACGCACCAAAGACGCGCAACAGTAGAATGCCGTTATTGCGCTCGCGTGACGCGAGCGTGTCTGGCAGCGGTAGAGAATACGAAAGAGTTATTTTGATCGAAACTTAACTGCAACTGCACTGCACCTGCACTTTTTTAGTTACGTGAATTAGCCCACTGATCGCCAGCCAAATTAGAAACCTCCTGCTTTTTTTGAAGTCGGTTAAAAATATTGCAATGATGTGAAGAATATTGTAATTTACGGTTTCGTTTGGCATTTGTATTTTTATAAATAATAAACTCAAAAACTACTGGTTCGATTTCAAAAATTCTTTCACCATTAGAATGCTTCATTATCCCTGAGTAACATAGGCTATATTTATCAATTGAAAAAATCAAGGGATCCTAGAGATAATTCACGCGGATGAAGTCTCGGGCAAAGTGCTACCTAGTTATTTATTTATTTATTTATACTTCATGCACAAAGGTACAAAGGCGGACTTAATGCCATAATTTGTGCCTGCCCCTGAGGGAAATGAAAATGATGATATGTTTACAAATACCTACTTAAGTATCCTTTATCTAGATCAAAGTCGAACGCTTCGACTTTTTGCGTGGGCGAGTCAATGTAGTACAATACTGTGTTGTTGAGCGACCACGCGAGCCCGTTGGATATGGACACGGGCCGCAGTTGTATGTGCGGTTGGATGAAATTGACCTGGTCCACACTGTAGAGCGTCGCCTTGTCAGGGGCCACGTCGTCCCCTGATTGGGGGCCTTTTGTTCCTATTGACAAAGAAAATGATAGTTAGAGCAGCGGTTTCCAAACTTTTAAGATTACAGAACACTTCATCATCATCATTGTGTCAGTCTATTGCCGTCCACTGCTGAACGAAGGTCTCCCCCAGAGATCGCCAAACAACCCGGTTTTGGGCAACCCACATCCACCCGCTGCCAGCTACCTTCTTCAAATCGTCGATCCATCGTGCCGCAGGGCGGCCCACACTACGCTTGCCCAAACGCGGGTCGATTCTAAACGGAACACTTAACAAAGCTTATTCTATGGAACCCCAAATCTAATAATTATTAGAAGACACTGCAATTAAAAATAAGAACAAAACATATTATATTGATCACACATATTGATCGAATTAATGTTAAACGTAAGATCGCGAAGTCTTGGTGATTTTTCCACGGAACCCTCATTATGAATCGCTGAGAAAGAGGGGTAGCAAAAAATATACAATATAATCTTAAAAAATATACCACAGTGATAGTAATACATAAATAGTCAGATATCTTTGGGACTGGTTGGTGTGTACTTCAGATCTTAAGTACAGACACCAGTACATCAAGCCATACCCAACTGTAAAATTTTCCAAATTAAATATAAACCTTAATGTTTTGTAATAAAGTTGAAAATCTATCAAAGAAATTTGACAGATTGTTGTAGCTTGATGTGCTGGCCTCTGTAAATGGCTACAAGTCCTACCTATAGATACCTATGTTAATTAAAGGCAAGAGAAGCTTTTAAGGTCTTTTGCAGATAATCGAACTTACTTTCTTCCACAACTTATTTTTAAATTTAATTGGATGGCATACAAGCCGACGGCCCACATGATGTTAAGTGGTCAGTGTTGCCTATAGACTTCTGAAATACCAGAGGTCATCACAGAGACAAAGTTACCGACTACATAAGACTACCTACCTCCCCGCAAAAGGTCACAGGAAACTGACACAACAAGTCTAAGTTTAGATCGGCAGAAAGTAATACCTGCCCAAAATCGTCCTTTCGCGTCTGGTTTCCCTTCGTTGATGACATTGTCCGGGAGGCCGATGTCCACGGTAGTCAATAGTCGCATAGCCGCGTCTCCCGGCACATCCCAGTCCAGGAAGTACAGGGACGAGCGTGCGGCGATCAGGAGGCGTCGTGAGTCCGCCACCAGGGATACGACATTCACTTGGCCGTAGTCTGTAATAATTATTATGGTGTTCCAATTATATTATATATAATAATAATATTATGTTATATTATTATATTATATTTAGGTACTGGATTTTAGCAGGATTTTTTCATCATCTCATTATCTAATATATCAAATTCTCGTGTCAGTGTTTGTAACAAAACTCTCCGAAACGGCTTGATTCTTATGAAATTTTGTGTGGTATATTTAGTTGGTCTGAGAAGAGGTCGTAGGCTATTTTTTTAAACTTATATGACAAAACAACATTTCCCTGGTCAGCTAGTTTTTTTTTATAAAAATGATGCCTTTCACTACGATATCCACAAATTAAATAAATAGGTACTTATTAAATATAACTTTGAAATATTACTCCGCTTTGAGCAAGCGTGATGATACATACTCGTGTCTTCTCAGTGTGAGAGGCTGGTATTATTAATATTAACTAGGAATTTCTACAGTATCTTGGCTACGTTTACAAATATAAACTTACACAAATAACCAGACCAGCAGAAATATTTGCGGGATTCGAACCCGAAACACGCAGCGAAGAAGCCAATCCAGAGCGCCAAGCATACCGACACACCAGCAAGCGATTTTATTCGTAAAGATGTTAATCGGTCTGTTCCAGCGCGGCAGCACTTTATAGGTCATAGGGCAGCCGAAGTACTCAGACAATCCAAAGCAACCTCTAGGATTGTTGCTGAATGTTTCTCCCAAGTTGCTCAACAACAGATTACCCAGTTGCCGACGCACTTTGGTTTATTTGACCCTAATTATACCTACTTACTTTCTTATCTAAGCGGCTAAGTAAAAGCCGTAAAGATCGATCGGTCAAAGGTTAAGCTACGCTTGCCTCGGTCGGTCTGTGGATGGGTGACCATCCATTTCATACAGAGTTCCCTCCATGCCTCGGAAAGCATGGTCCCGGCTGTCAATCCTGGATCTTTGGCAGTCGTTAAGGGTGGTCAGAAGCCAGAAAGTCTGACAACCAGTCTTACGCAAGGTTAGGCAGATGATGATAATTTAGTCCCATTCTTGTCTTGTGTAACAGCGTTATGTGGTAATTTTTGGCTATTAGCAAGCCACCTACTCATCTATGAAAAGATAATATATCATACAGGAAGATAACGGATCACTATTTATTTTGCAAGATTTCAGCTAATACGTTTTAAGCGTGTAAGAGTAACAAACAAAAATCCTCTCAAACTTTTGCATTAATATTATGATAGGATGTGGTAGAAAATTACGTATCCAGGCTGCTATTTACATCAGACCGAATTTGAAGATTGATCTCTCAATTACAGTAAAAGTGACGATACCAAAACAGGTTTAACACATGATAAAACTTACGGATATGTTTAGTATATATCTTGCCGGACGCGTAGTGTAGACAGTGCACGTTGCCCGCTTTAACGTCCACAAAGTACAAACTCTGCAGGTCAGGGTCCCACACCGGGCTCTCCCCGTGGGTGAACAGAGCGGGACTATCTGGATTGTGATGCGACGACACCTAATTGTTTGTATATTTATTCATTTATTAAATAATTATTTTTTGAATAATTATCCCTTTAACCGCTAACGTTGGATTTCCGACAAATATGTTTGTGTCTATTACGCCATCGCCGTATATTTTCGACCAAATACCAAAGCTCGATAGTCTGTTTTTTTTATGTGAAACATCTATAGCCGCACGTAAAACCGATTTCTGGCGTGGCGACGCATGCCGTGGCGACGCGTCGCCACGCTATATGTTGGTATATATATACAGTCTATATGCAGTAGTGTGTACGGTGTGGCGACGCGTCGCGATGCGCAATCGACTGTGCGATTACCGAAGTCACTGATTAAACGAATTAAGTAGTCACGATTTGAAATAAATTCGTAAATTTTTGTATTTAATGAAAATAAATGTTTATTCAATAAATAGCCATCGTTATCTGGAAAAAAAATCGTAATATTTTATTTTCTCATTATGACATATTTAGTTCCTATCACAATCTGTTCTTTTCTGCATATTACTTTTACAAAATAATGTCGATGTTTCACATCTGCCCGGCGTCCCGTGACGGCTCACATTTTTTTTTTTTTGTTATTTAGTTAGGCTGTATTCTATCAAGAAGATGTTTATATTAGGTAAATAGTGTGATATATTTAATGAAAATATGATGTTTACGAGCTATTCTTACTTGAAGAATCATGTTGATGAATTTAAATATTATAATTCTTTTAATGCATATTTGTTATTCCCGGGAATATTTTTTTTTATCACAAAACAACCTGATACTGATCTGCAAATTGCAACAAAACGTAAGAATATTTGAGTATCGCGGACTACCTTGGCGCTTTCACCTTTAATACAATTACCAAAAAAACTTGTATTAAACTAAACCCTGTCCATTGGGTTAATGGTTTTTTGACTTGCTGCTTGGACAGAGTTTAAATTATTTTATAATCGGGCATGAAAAGTACTTACCATAGAAATTCTATAAAAAGGTTGTTTTTCTTCGATTATCTCTCGGATGCCCGTAGCAAACGAATAGTAAATCACAAAAAGCAAATAAATTATAAAAAACATTTTTTATTTTTATTTTTTATTTAAATTATTGATGGATCTTTAGTGCAGTACTGCACTAAAAAATCTTTTCTGTACAACTGTAAATCACACGTTTTCAAAACACGGCAAAGCAATAACAATGCGATAAAGGGTTGTTTGCACACATGAAAGTGAACGCAAAACAGTTCGGACGTAAGCAGGTCGATAACACGAGGCAAGAACTTAGCGCAGAGTGAAACAATACCATACGACTCGACACCTTTTATTTAAAAACGTTTCGGTATGCCAAAACGATGACACCTACAGACATACACTTACAATTAAATGATTAAGAATACCCAATCGAAACAGTCTATCGCCGCACTTCATTCGCACAGATCACTTGTTCACAAAATTCTTACTATCAATAATAACTTGAAAGTCTAAACTTATATTTAATAATATTTGCTTAATCTCCTGACAACGTAAGAAGTCGCATTTGAAGTTTCTTCTTTCGAACTAATACGTAAGAAATTGAAAAATTAAATTCATAATCCTAATTAATTACTATGTTACCCATACACTATAACGAGTATCATTTTTAAGCATCAAGTTTAACTTTACTATGTATTGAAAAACAAATTGGTTGTCTGTAAAGTCGGTTTACGGGCGATAGTTTTACGTGATAACGTCATAAACATAATGGCTAACATATATAACATAAGCAAATAATGGCTTCCGTCAAAGTGGGCGGAGCTTATTGCTTGGGCCGATCGTGCCTCTCTATCGCTTGTTCCGCGCTCTCGCTTGCACGCTCAGTCTCAGGCGGAACGTGACACTTTTTGGTTTCATCGATTTATAAGACGTTATCACGTCAAAAATGCACTCAAAAACACGAATTAATCGTGATTCAAATTCAAATTTAAATATAATATGTCAAATGGGACTTCTTAGATTGTCAGGAATATAGTAAGAAACTAGATTATGTCAAAGACGAGCCGCGGTGTGCACTTGAACGTTAGTTGTAGGTGTTGGTGCGCGGCTGCACCCCCGCGGCAGTCGGAAGCTAGGCGTGCACTGGGGGGGCGGGCTCGGGGGCGGCGTCGGGCGCGTTCGCCCCCGCGACTCCCGCCCCCGCTACTCCGCTCCCCGCTCCCGTCGCAGCCGTCGCTGTAGGCGCGCCAGCCGCACTGCTCTCCGCCTGCAACCTGAATAGCACAATAAAAATGAATCGTTGTTCGTTAGTCTCGCTCAACTCGATAACGTCTGGACCGATTTGGCTAATTTTGGTCTTGAAATATTTGTAGAAGTCCAGGGAAGGTTTATACAATGAGAAAATTGTGGTAGGTAGGGTAGGGTAGGTAGGTAGGGTAGGGTAGGTAGGTAGGATAGGGTAGGTAGGGTAAGTTGGTAGGGTAGGTAGATAGGTAAAGTAGATAGGGACAGAACAACGTCTGTCGGGTCACCTAGTACAATAATAATATCAGCCTATTATTGCTCCACTGCACGGCAAAGACCTCTTCTCATACAGAGAAGGCACGAGCATTGATCACCACGCTTGTTCACACTTATATCAATTATAAGTCCAGGTTTCCTCACAATGTTTTTCTTCACCGATGTCAATGATGTCCAAGATAAATTTAGAATAACACATAAATCATATAAATATCTGGTAGAATAATTGTAAAATTTCACGAACGCTCGTCAATTAATACAATTTATACCTTATGACAATGACATAAAAATCAAGTGACGCGTTCGTTGATTGCAAGGATTATTTTACTGTTATTTATTACGCTAATATATTTTCTGTCACTATATTTAAGTTAAGTTATGTAAACTACACATTAAACCTTTTAAACAATAGTGTGATTGTTTGATTAATGTGTAGTAAACAAACTCTAGGTCCCGAAACCTTTGCTACCCTATTCGTATAGCTTAATTATTACACATTCTTAGGGCTCATACGCACTATGCGGGTAGCCGCGATGCGGGGCAGCCGCATCGCGGCTACCCGCATCGCAAGCAGAATTATGTACGTAATATTCATTTCTATGCGCACTACGATGCGGCTACCCGCAAACCGCCCCGGTCGCTCGAGTGTCGGCCAGCTGGACGGTTGCTATGCGCACTGTGCGGCTCAGTCTGCGGCTGCCCGCCATTGAGTGAGAGTGTCCACACGTGGTTACGTATTACCTACGTAAAAAGAAATTCGATACTGAAAAAAATATTTTTTTCAACACACTTGCTCATAAAATGTCTCTAATTTCACTGCAATTAGGCACGTAATGACACCTGTAAGGAAACTGTTACTTTTTCATTGCTATTATTCACAAGTGAGTTATAGGGTTTTTTTTTATTATACTGGTTGAGTTGCTTTGTTCTTAAAAAAGTTTCGATACAAAAAAGATAGTGTTCAATAGTACAAATAAATTAATGTACCTATTGCTTGCTCATTTCATGCAACTTCGTATTTAAATAGATAATTTCAACTTGTACGTTTTTAATAAATAAAACTTTCACTCAAATATAACTTTTGTTTTCTCTGTAATAAAGACAACTTTGAATTCTCCATTTTGTACGTGGCTAGAACCTTCTTGGCTAGAACGCTATCCGCGAAAAGACAAAAAAGAAAGAAACCTCATTCTTTTAGTCTATGGCCGATCGCCATTATTTGATGCGCGCGCATAGGAAAACTGATTAATTTTTCCCGCCATTGTGAAAATTTTTTCACAACTCGTTTTCACTGTTGAAAATATTTTTTTAGTATTCTTCACAAGTGTGTTGAAAAACGTCGTATGATACACGTGTGTATTGATGATTACCGTCCTCGGCTCTCTTAAGACCCTCACCTAACGGCTCGGGTCTCAATGGCGCCTCAGCGGTAATCACCAACATTACACACTAGTACCATAATGTACTATTTCAACACACTTGCTCATAAAATGGCTCTAATTTCACCGCAATTAGGCACATAATGACACCTGTAATCAAACTGTGACTTTTTCCTTGCTATTATTCACAAGTGAGTTATAGGGTTTTTTTTTTATTTTATTGGTTGAGTTGCTTTGTTCTTAAAAAAGTTTCGATACAAAAAAGATCGTGCAAAAATAGTACAAATAAATTAATGTGCCTATTGCTTGCTCATTTCATGCAACTTCGTATTTAAATAGATAATTTCAACTTTTGTTTTCTCTGTAATAAAGAAAACTTTGAATTTCCCATTTTGTACGTGGCTAGAACGCTATCCGCGAAAAGACATAAAAAAAAGAATCCTCATTCTTTTAGTCTATGGCCGATCGCCATTATTTGATGCGCGCGCATAGGAAAACTGACTAATTTTTCCCGCCATTGCGAAAAATTTTTCACAACTCGTTTTCACTGTTGAAAATATTTTTTTAGTATTATTTTCTTCACAAGTGTGTTGAAAAACGTCGTATGATACACGTGTGTATTGATGATTACCGTCCTCAGCTGTCTTAGGACCCTCACCTAACGGCTCGGGTCTCAATGGCGCCTCAGCGGTAATCACCAACATTACACACTTGTACCATAATGTACTATTCTTCTTTACATAACGTGTGTAAATGTAATAAATAGCTGCAACTTCTTCCCCGTCCATCTTTGAAATGGCTCGATCAACCGCAAATCGTAACGGTTCTTCAACCGCACGTAGCGGTTGCCGCATCCTGCGGTTAGCCGCATCGCTAGCTGCATTGCGGCTACCCGCATAGTGCTTATTACTCATCATCATTCTACTACTACTTCATCATTCTTATTCTCCTTCTTTATTCTTTTATATAAAACTAGCGGCCCTGGCAGACGTTGTCCTGCAACCCGACTGCAGCGCCACCTACCGGGTCCAATTGTGAATCTAAACCATTCTTGAATCCACTGAAACACACACAGAAAGGACATGTTTCATACTGGGCCCAGTCTATGTACACCACTTCAAAAAAAAGAAAAAAATCCGTAGAATCCGGGAAAAATACAGATAATTCATTTAAATGTATACTGTTATGGTAGTAAATTGATAATTTAACAATCATTTTTATGGATTTTCAACATGGCGTCACACAGATTTAGCTACTCTATAAACCATAGATCGACCATTGATCATAGAAAGAGAACTGTCAGCTGTCAGTGTCACAACAGTCTCACTTCAGTCACTTTCGTTTCGTTTTGTTTCTAGTTTCTAGAGTACTTTATATAACAACCTCCCTTTCGTTTTTTTGGATTTAATACCGTTTCTTTCCCATCTGTTTACTTACCTATCCACAAATCGACGCAGAAAATCAGAATTATAAATGTCAAACGTCATTAATCAATCAAAATGACAGCTTACCGCCATGACTGCTTTTGTTGTGTGTTGCAATTTCAAGTGCAATTTCTTGTGTTTTACCTGCTCACAAAGCTATTTTAAATTAATTGGACAGTTGAGAACTATTTTAAATGTGTTTCCCTATTATTAAGTATGGTGTACAAGGACTGGGCCCAGGCTCCATACATTTTGAAACAACTCCTTTTCATTTAAATCGGTCCAGCCGTTTAGGAGGAGTTCACTTTCATACACATGCACAGAAGATTTTTATATATAAGATTATCTAAAATTAAAAACGAAATTATGTCAAATGTCCACCAATATTCTATACCTAATTGTATTTTAATAACGTTAGCACATGGTCTACAATACTAACGCAAAATATGCGATCCATTAACTGTAACTACTTAAACCTACTAACTTTTATTCATCGTATGGGCATTGATTGCGATCTGTTGGCTCTGACAGAAAGCTGGCTGCCCTGCTTAAGTAACACAAGTATACCCTACACTACTATAATACTTACAAACCACCGAACTCCTTAACCAGAGCGACGGGGTGGTTGTCTAAACTTAAACTAATTTAAATACCGTATGTGAAGAATCCAATTTTCTTGAGTCAGCCTCAGGTCTGTTGAATAAACTAAATTCTGATTTGATGGTAGCTATACTTTGTATCTATCGCTCACCCTCCAATGACAACATTCATACATTCCTTACAGCACTTAATAACATTATTCCAGCCCTCAACATAAAACCTGATACCCAAGACTCACGATCTCACGAATACCTTGCACGCTGGCATATCACGCATTTCTAGCAGCTCATACACAACCGACTAGAGGCAATATCTGCTTAGACCATTTAATGACTTAAAAAGATACGATGGGATCCTTTCACCAATTTTATGACACATTTTAAACTTTTGCTTTCAATTATCTATCTTTCCCACTTCTTTCAAACGGGCAATTATTCATCCAATCTATAATGGAGGCGACGGGAGATTGCCGAACTATCTCCCAATAGCGGTTTATTAGTTGTGTAAAGTGCTTGAACGCTTGATAAACAAGCGATTAATTCACTACCTCGAACACTTCAACCTACTGTCATCCAGTTTGTCTTTCGCAGAAACAAATCCACTTGTGACGCTATCTATGTGTTGGTTTTCAATGTAGTAGAAAACCTAAATAACAGTAAAGAACGTTCTGACCATATTTATGGATCTTGCAAAAGTATTTGATACCGTTCCAGTTTCTACAATTTTACTTAAGCTAGAATGTTTGGATGTCAGGGGCCCCCACTTGATTTTTTTAAGCGCTACCTTTCGGATCGCACCCAATTTTATACTATAAATAATTTTAAGAGCGGCGAACTACCCATTCAGTATGGCGTACTTCAGGGAAGCATCTTAGGGCCCACACTCTTCCTTGTATTCATTAACGACCTTTGCAATCTCGAAATTCCAAATGCCACAGTAGCTTAATTTGCAGACGGTACTGCTATCACGTTCTCCGCAAAATCATGGTCAGAGCTTCAAGTAACTGCACAAGAGGGCATTCTGCCTTGAAGTGGCTTTCTTTCCACTCTTTTGACTCTCAACGCCAACAAAACTAACTTCATAAATTTTTCAATCACCAAATTTTCTCAACCAAAAACTTCCAATTTCAATTAAAGCGCAATTGTCAGTGTCCTTCTTTAACCTCAGTAGAACAAATTAAATATCTTGGTATAATTCTGGACAAAATCCCTAATTTCACTTCACATTTTAACTCTATTTTAGGACGCATACGTAAGTTAATATTTATCTTTAAAACCCTGCGACATATGGCCAACCCTTTAATTATCCGAAACGTATACTTTGAGCCGTGTTAACCAATTTTAATCTATTGTATCTCTTGCTGGGGCAGCAAAAACCTTTCAACTTATGGAGATCACACACAGAGCTATTCTGAAGGCAGATGTTTAGGCAGATTTTATTTTACCACTTCCGAACTTTATAAATTATGTAACGTACTTAATGTAAGGCTATATATCTTACATCTAATCCTAATACTGCACAAAAAACTCTATAGCAACAAATCTAAACGCTTCCGGCGTTTAGATTTGTTGCTATAGAGTTTTTTGTGTTATAGACCTAATTTGCCAACTTCCACCCGCTCCCCAGTTTTCGTAAAAAAATTCGCTCATTTTCTTGGTCCCCTCACTGTGTACAACAAAATTAACAAAAAAAAATATTCTATTTACGGCTCAACATACTTTATATGCGAAAAGACTGTTCGCACACACTTACAAAATCTAAATTACGAAGAAACTGAAGAATTTCTTAAAAATTGATTACACAACACACACATTCGTCACACAATACATAAACGTATCACACACCACACTATATACATGAACATAATATTCACTCACCACACAAACATCAATAATACCCTTTATTATTTCTTTATTTTTACGTTTTGAAGATACCCAGATTATTTCGACCTAACACGTGCTATAAGTCATTCATTACGGCAGGGGACCAAGAACCGATTCTTCTATACACAGGTAACACAGGTTACCTCGTAACCTATATAGAAGAACGGTACTTTACTGAATAAGAAACATGCCTGTGGCCTTTGTAAAAAAACACTGGTCTAAGTTTAATAGTAAAACATTATTATTATAGTCCTTGATAAAACTCATTGATACACTGTAATAGACTAATAGTGTATTAATATACTTCACAGTGTCATTTCTTACAAAAAAAAAATGTAAATACATGTACTTCTGTTTCCTTGGACACATTTAGAGCTGTTAAGCAAAAAAAAAAAAAACACATCAGCTGATCCCAAAAAAAAAGAAAATGAGAATTTTCAATCGAGTCTCAATAATCTTGTTCATTGCCGGCCTTGGTTAAATACAACCAACTCGCAAACAACACGGTCGCACTAACCCATATATTTGTAAACAGTGCGACCGCAGTTCAAATAGTCAAATACAATCGGTCTTGTTGTACAGTGAGTAGCTATTGATCGATCCGGAGCCGATTCGCCACTAAACAGCGTGTTTAGTTTAGTGCGTAACGCCATGCAAATAATAAAGTACAATTGTTTTACTCACTATATTCCTGACAATCTAAGAAGTCGGATTTGACATAATAATATCATATTTGAATATTAATCAACGATTCGTGTCTTTGAGTGCATTATTTAATATAAAGTTAAACTGAATGCATACGAATGATACTCGTTGTTATAGTGTATGGGTAACATATTTAAATTTCTTACGCAGGTTACCGCTCGTTGTGGCGTTCTATGCGGGAGGCCTATGTTCTACAGTGGACATCTTTCGGCTGATGATAATGATGATGACGTAGACGTTCATACAAAGTTCGAAAAAAGAAACGTCAAATCGGACTTCTTAGATTGTCAGGAGATTAGTGTATCAAAAGTGCGAGAATAACAACGCGGATTCGACTTACAGGTTTATCAACGAAGGAAAAAAAATTAAATATACCGATCATGCTAATAGGGTATTTTACTTTATACGAGAAAAAATCTATAAATATGTTATTGAGACAGTTTAGGCATAAAAAGTCGGAAAATGTAAGTTTTAGTTCATAAAATAACAAAACAATTTTTTAAATTCAATTCAAAGTTTTCAGTATTTTTAATCTGTTATAAAACACCGTGAAATAGTAGCGGCCATGTTATTACGCCATACGGCTGTGTAAACAAAAAATTGACAACTGTCAGTCAACCGATTGGCGTAATATAGGCTTTGTACTTTTATTATTTTCGTAACCAACGTAATTTTTTCATTATTACGACTATTACAAAATATGCTTTTAATTATTTTTAAATGATATACAATTATCATATTTAATATGAGCTCATTTGATACAAAACGAACTGACGTCATTTATGCTGAGCAATATGGCGTCCAGTAAGAGGCGTTTTCGTCAAACTACGCGCGAAATTTGAAAATTTAAAATTTAAATGCATTTTTATGGCACTTATCGATTGAATAAAATTTTTGTGTTTTTTTTTGTGGCATATTAGCACTACAGAATTTCATTGAAACACTTTTCAAAAATGGGTGTAATACCCTATTAGTTATCATAATTACGAAATGTTCAATTAAAACATTTGAAGGTTAAAAAGAATGTGAGAATCATAATTTCAGTGTTTAACTTCAGGCCCCGATACTAATGAACTCGTGCGCAAGCGGTAGAGCAGCCGTACCTCTGATGTGCTTGATGGCGCGCGCGGAACTCTGCTGCCTTCAGCTGCTCGAGGTGGAACTGTTGTCGTTCCTGAATCAACTGCTGGCGTTGGTACTCCAAACCTACAGAGAATATTTAAAAAATATAATACTGATTCTTTGAAGGAGTTCTCATGAATACTTTTTCTTAGAATAAAATTAAAAGAAGAGAAATATAGGGTAGTATACTTCAATATAGAGAAGGGTATATCAATACGTAGAATCTTCTTTTTAAGGACGCTTTATTCTACTGACAAACTATTGTTAAGTTATTTAAGTTTGTAAAATCATGTCAAAAATCAGAAATCCTTCTTGTAATCCTCATTATAAAAACAAGCACTAGACCAAAGTTCGCTCACCTTCCCGTTCTCTCTCCATGGTAGCCTCTAGCTCCTCGAAGTGCCTCAACTTGATCTCCAGCTTCTTCATCTGTGTCTCAACTAACAACGCGACCAGTGACTTAATCTTCCGTTCTTCGACGCCTGCTAGGTGCTTCGCTTTGACAGCGGCCGCGGCAAGCGCTGCAGCGGCTGCGGATTGGAGTTTCGCATCCACTGTTGCTGGGGCTTCCGTTTTTTCTGTATTTTTAGAATCTATATTAATAATTTGACGTCACGGCTGTGTTCCCGTTAGAATTGATTTATGTAGATGAGATTGATGTAATATAGGTACGCATATTAAATCAACACATTAATCACACTAGAAGCAGAAACATTTTGGACCTATATTCTGGTTGTTAATGATTAGAAAATAAATCATTTAAATAGATTTTACGAAATTGTTTAAGCTAGGGTAGTTCCACAGGCTAGGGGATTGTGTTATTAGTACGAGCGTTTGATCTAGCATATCTATTGAGCGGGTGTGGTTGTTTGGCCTGAATAACCTATCAGCCGTGTACTGAGTGCTGAATGTAATATGACGAGATTCGGAACTGGGAACAGACAAATATATGACGTATATACTAGCGGCCTATTTATCGAATAAAAAGTTTAATACAAGAATATAGGAAAGACAAAAGGCCATTAAACAGTTACCGGGCTGCGCGGCAGATTCCTCCTTGGGTTCCTTTTCGGGCTCAGCGGCGGCCGGCGCTTCTTGTGGTTCCTCCTTCACTTTGGACTCGGCTTCTTCTACCTCCATGGGTTCCGCCTTGATATCCGATGTGCCCTCCTTTTTGGGTTCAGCTGCAGTAAAATGAATTTTAAGTTTTTATTTGACCATTCTAATCTGCAGGTCAAGATGAAACTTACAACATTGCGTGAAATTAACCAGGATTGGCATTTTTATTATTAGCTTTATTATTATTTGCTTATTATTGCAATTTGTCGACAAAGTAACACAATTAATCACTGGCACAAAATTAGAATTTCAGAGCTTATAGCGTTTAAAGGCTCCGCCACACAGGTAATAACAATAATATGTGGGGACATTTCACACATGGCCATCTGACCCCAAACTAGGGAGACCCTGTACTATGGGTGTCAGACAGCTGATATACATACACAAATACATACATAATATAGGTGCGTTATTACCGCCGAAAATATCGCATGCGTTTTTGCGATATTTGTTTTCAGTACATTTTTTACTAGGAAAAAAACCGACGAAATAGAAGTAGAACGCTTGCGTTCCTCAGTTCTGCGATATTCCGATAAAAGTTCTTAGAACATTTTGTTGCGAGTAGTCATTAGTAGATCAAGGATGAAATGTGGTGGGGGCCGGTATCTAAGCTACCATCTGTCAAATTTCTTTGATAGATTTTCAACTTTATTACAAAAAAATAAGGTTCATAATTATCCAATTAGAAACACGTATACGAAATAGAATTATCGGAGGATAATAACGCAGGTGTGTGCAAGGAATCGAGACGCATTATCGCAAAAACGCAATGCGATATTATCGGCGGTGATAAGTGATAACGCACCTGTATGGGGGAGCTTTAAACGAAATATTTAGAATGAATACTGAGTATGGTTACCTAAGGGCGAAAGGTCGGGCGCGGTGCCGGCGATGCCGGTGGCAGCAAGCGCTGCGCCTGCGCCGTGCGCGTCTGCAGCCTTCACGTGAGCCTCCATCATGGCCGCCGGGACCTCGTCCTGTGGGGCGGGGGATACCAACAATACATGTGAGGAGAACATGGGAAAATATGAATTGGGACTGTTGTGTGACCTCTTTGTTCCAACGGAATTCCATAATTTACTTTTCAATATTATGTCATCAATTATCACCTATAGAAGGCCTGTGATGCCGGTCACGAATAACACCACCTCATTTTTACCCGTGGGTGTCGTAGAAGGTGACAGAGGGATATTGATCAAAAGATGGGCAGCAGCGTCCTTCTGAGTACCCTAACACTTGCTGCGATCGCCAAAATGTATCGGCAAAGCATGGCGATTACGGCTGTACATCCCTTGGGGGGAGACGTATGCCCAGCAGTGGGTGTATAAAGGTTGAGATGATGATTGATGAATGATTATATCACTATCACATACTATTAAATAATTATTTACACAATGATTAAGTATTTAATTAATTAGTACATTTATTAAGATTTTTTGAAAATTCATATTGTAAATATGTATTTTATTTTACTGTACAATTACTTAGACAATGTTTTTTTTTAATTTTATACATATTTCTTGTTAATAAATAATAGGAACCATGTCCATCATCAAACGGCCATCAACTAACCTTGATAGCAGCGAACTCTTCCATGGCTGCTCGTGTAGCTCTGGACGCGATGCGGGGGTCTACCACAGACGCTAAGAAAGCTACTGTGGACATCACTGGGTTGCCTGTCTTGCTGAACGGAATCGGCTGGTAGGCTAGAGGACCTAGCACACCACCTACAAACATCAAATAAATTGGTAAGAGACTTTTTTAATTTCATGCTGCAGTTCTTGTGTCACATCTGTGATTGTACTAATATGAGCCTATATTAATTAATAATAATATTAATAATAATATGTGGGGACATTTCACACACGGCCATCTGACCCCAAACTAGGGAGACCCTGTACTATGGGTGTCAGACAGCTGATATACATACACAAATACATTTTATTTTTATTTTTACTCACACTAATACGGTCAACAAGCATTGCATTAAACAACAGATGTTTTTTTTTTTTTTAGGTTGAAAATTGTTAACACTGGTTTATCTAAAATTATGTACTGAATTTATGGTAAAAATTTGTGTCACAATGTCCCTTCCAGCTTGTATTAGTTACCAGCAGTTGTTGAGGGTCCGGGTTC
The DNA here is from genome assembly GCA_947361185.1 of Charanyca ferruginea. Classification (NCBI taxonomy): domain Eukaryota; kingdom Metazoa; phylum Arthropoda; class Insecta; order Lepidoptera; family Noctuidae; genus Charanyca; species Charanyca ferruginea. Next base: position 11,422,092 of record OX376077.1, on the reverse strand, counting down.
AGAAAAAGCGAGCGAAAAGTAGAGGTCCGGCTCAGTCTGGGCCCGGCTATATGTTCTAGATGACTTTTAATACTCTAGGAACAGTTAAAAATAAGTGTAGTGTACCAGCTTGAGCGTCGTGTAGGTAGGGCTCCTCGATGGGCAGGCGCAGGAAGTGCAGGATGCACTCGTCCTGTGTGCGAGTGCCCACGTGCGCGGCTACTCGGTTCCAGTCGTCGCGGTGAAGTTCTAACGCCTCCAGCAGTAGCAGGGTTTCTTGCTCGGTCCAGCCGCGACCGCGAACGCCACCGCGGTACTATATGCAACAATAATACGGGTGATAATAATAAATGTATCGTTCTTGCAGACTATCATGGCGCAAAGGTCCCCCTACTCTTCTTCACTTCTGTCTAAGGGTGTTACTACACCAATCGACATCGATCGACGTTGATCGATTGGTGGGGTAGCTTTGGCTGATCGACGGATACCGTTCCACTAACTAATCGATCGATTGCCGGTCGATGGCATCGGTCGACGTTGATCGATGGCATCGGTCGACGTCGATCGATTAACCCCAGCTATAATCCATAAATAATAATAATCAAGCAGCTCGGTCGACGTCGACTAATGAATTCTACCATCGATCGATGCCGTCGATCGACGATCGATCGATTAGTCTGGTAACACTCAAAAGCTGCTAAGGATCATACCTGACTACTGTAATAAAGTTAGTAATGTCTATAAAGTATGCTTTGGGTCTTTGTCACCTTAAAATTTTTTTTGAAGTGAAACTTCTATATACACTGGGATATTAGGATTTTTCTGTCACGAAAAAGCATTACGGTCGCGTGGAGGGGTAAACGATACATCGCGTATCTTTCCACTTGTCCGTTGAACTTTCACTTGTACTATGTGGCCCAGCACACATTTTTTTTCTAGCCGTTGCTTTCTCACTCCTGGGCAAACCTTCAAAATTCATGATAATATTTCATTTTATTTTTCTCATTCATCAGTCTTTATAAGTTCACCTTATTCCAACATCACCCATATCTGAGCTTGCCGCTTCCGTTAAGTAGGATTCGAGAGTTAGACTCATTAACCGTTAGCGGCAGACGTGTCCAGCCCAATTCCAACAGCGTTATAGTTGTCTTGACAACAGCTTTTTTTTACTGCCTACTCTACTATCAAAATGCTACTACTATTAAGCCCAGTTTGATACCTGGTCGAGCTTGAGCCCAGACGCAGCAGCAAGGTCCAGCGTGGGTTCGGGCTTGATAGGCGGGACAGGCGGCGTGGGTGCTGCGCCCGCTTCGGCACCGTTGGGTAAGCCTGGCTCCACCTTCGGCACGTTCTCAGCTTGATAAAATAAATAATTAAAGTTTTATTTTCATGGCATATTATAATACTAGCTACGAAAAATCGATGGGTATTTATGTAAATCATCATCGTCATCAGCCGGAAAACGTCCACTATTGAACAAAAGCCTTCTCCGTAATCCCCACGCTTAGCAGTCGTCTTGGGGATCGCAGTGAAGCTGTTAATAACACGGAAGCCGCTGCTGCTCTACTTTTTAATTTTCCCTTACTCGCCTTCTACGACACCCTCGGGGGTGAAATGGGGGGGGGGGGGTGCTATTCTAGGCCGAACACCCCACGTGCAGTAGTTTAAGTAAAAACTATTTTAGCAATGCCTTGATTAGAAATTGGATTATTCGGTCTTTTTAATTCTAAGCACTAAAGGAGCACTTTTATTGATTAATTGATAATGAACTAAAACTCAAAAAGAATAGAGTTGAAAATTGCATATAGGTATTTAAATAAATAATGTAATTACCCGGTCGCGGCTGTGTGGGCCGGGTGACAAGTGGTTGCAACCCGGACGGTGTGTCGGACAGTACGTGGAAGTGCGACGTGGGCGGCGGACCCATCGCTGTGGGGCGGGATTCCGATTCCAGCTAGAAATAAACATACATTTATTCGCATCGTTATGAGTTTAGGAGCATATCCATAATCCATACTAATATTATAAATGCGAAAGTAACTCTGTCTGTTACGCTTTCACGATGAAACGGCTAAACCGACTTTGATGAAATTTAGCATGAAGATAGTTTGAACCCTTTTTTTTTCTTATTTATATTTCAATTTACTTCAGGTGACATGGGCCCATAGAAAAAAAACATAAATACCACATTTTACATACGACAAAAATTATCCTTACAATTGAATGTTGCCAACTTGTGCAGTTCACTATCCATTAATTACTGTAGAAGAACCGTCTACAGAGCCAGCACTCGGTCGTAAGTTTTGGTCAAAAAATCACAAACCGCCTAAAGATAATTCCCTGCGGCCATATTCCGTTATTTAAGAACGTATGCACATTATTATGAAGCACAAAGAACTTGCATAGGTAGCAAAGTTTTAGATTCGATTTGAAGTTTAGTCTATTGAACGCCATTGACAACTTAAATTGGTCGATTCAACTTAAATTGGTCGGATCGGTCGCGTGGCTGAGACGCTACCAACAACTAAAGTTGTAACTTTTTTGCTATTTTGGAAACAATATTATTAATCCTTTAACCGCCTACGTCGGATTAATCCGACAAATATTTTTGTGTCCATTGTCCACGCCAGCGTCGTATATTCCCGATCCACTACCACAGCTCGTTAAGTCTGTTTTTTAATTTAATTACGCTGTTTTCTATCAAAAAGATGTTTATATTAGGTCAATAGTTAATTAAGTAATCATTTACAATTTAAAACACTTTAGTCTCTTAATTAGAAGTCCTAAAAATAATGTCCGAAGTTAGACGAAATACTAATATTATTCACTGTGCCAGGCTCTGGGGGCACGCCAACTGGTATGAAGTCGGGCGGTTAAAAACGTTAATGAATATTTTCTTTTTTGAATTTGTATTTCTTTTTTAATCTCATTTTTTCCGTCTTTGGCTTCATCATTTTCATTGTTTACATACCACTTAAGGGAAGAGTGAGACAGTCCCGACACAAGTACAGTTGTAACTTACTGGAGCTGCCTCAATTTATGTATGACACAATGTGTGAGATGAAATAAATATTTTTGTATTTTTTTTTTGTAATATATTTGTTTTGTATGAGACTGATACTAACTGTTAATGGCATACTGACTGTTCATGAATGTTACAAGGCTTGGCGTGGTGAAGTTACGTAAAAAAAAAGGCGCTGGCGTGTAAAAGGTTCAAAGGTTTGAAACACATTCTCACTTGATAGTTGATGAGGCCCCACTGCTCGAGGAAGCCGTGTACGCGCATGATAGCACACACGTCTCCAGCCAGGTTGCGGCGACACGCCGTGCTCGTCAAATACTCCGTGGGGTTCAGGCGGTATGTGTCGATCATGAAGTTCCTGGACATTAACATAGTAATAACTATAACATTCCTCACGTGACCAACACAAAAACAACTGGCCAAGTGCGAGTCGGACTTGCGCACGAAGGGTTTTGTATCATTATATATACAACATTTGACATCGAGCAAAAAAAACGGCATAAAATCACGATTTTTGTATGGGAGCTCCCTCCTTAAATATTTATTCTATTCTGTTTTTAGTATTTGTTGTTATAGCAGCAACAGAAATACATCGTCTGTGAAAATCTCAACTGTATATCTAATTATCACGGTTCATGAGATACAGCCTGGTGATAGACAGGCGGACAGTAGAGTCTTAGTAATAGGGTCCCGTTTTTATCCTTTGGGTACCGAACCTTAAAAAGAGAATTGTACTAGCTTGGGATTAGAATAATAAAATTGTCAGTTATTGACACCGAGGCGATAAGACGCTGCGTGTCAATGCTCCAAGTAATTCAGCTGCAAAGTATCGCCGCATGCGCATGGTGGATAGCGCAGCGTGTACAAAGACTACTCAAATCGTGCTACACCCGACCTGTTAAGAGCGGACCACTCGTCATAATTCCCATGCAAATTTGGCGTTACACATTTTCCTCCAAATATTTTGATCACACAGGTATCTTGTGGTGTATATCCCTGTTTCTATAGAATTAAATTCGGTCTTTACTGAATTTACATCTGAAACTCAGCCTTTCTGCAGTGGCCATTCATAATGAACTCATAATGAACTCATTCATAGAAAAAGTAAAGAAATAACATCGTTATTTTTAAACCTCGCACATTAAGCCTTTTTCAAAAACACGTATTTCCCAGAACCAATTTTGTGAAATCTCCCTGCGTCAATTTAAGTGCAATATTATCGCGTTATATCACGTATCACTGGGGAGCTGGAGTGGATCGAATGACTTACTTCCCACTTGTACGCAAAATACGCGCTGTGACGTAGAGTTGCGGACCCGTCATACTACTACTACTACTATATCACAGTATGTTACAAACCTACATAATCTAAAAATATATATATGTATTAAAATGATACCTGTAAGCAAGATAAATCTCTGGCGTCTTGGACTTGTTCTTCCCGTTGAAGAACTCTGGAAGCGCACGCTTCTCGATGGTATGTATGGAGTTGTAGTCGAACCAAGCAGAGTACGACGGTACCACGATGTGATGTGTCTGGTCCGTCACGTTATCTTCCAACTCCTCCTTTGTTAGCATTTCCTGTGAAAAAAGTATCATTATTATATTAGAATTTGAAGATAAACAACGCTTGAAAGTTTATTGTTTCAACTAACATTCTATCTATTCAATATAAAATATAATTTATTTTCGTCTGACAAAACACTTCAGCTTTTCCACCCCTTTATTAATCTTTTCGGATACATTCATCTTAGTTTTCCACTGCGATCGGATTCATACATACCTAATCCCACATAAGTGAAAGAAAAAAGTATCTGATTTTGTGACTCCATATATATGTAAAACAGTCAAATTAATCATTACTAGTTTGAAGATCCTTGATGATCAAGAGAATGAATGTCATAGAAACCAACTCTCCCACGTTACATAAAATTTTTCTGCTAATAGTATTTTGTACAAGTGTGACTTTTTAATTTCATATGTACTTTCTGAGTATATCCGAGACATCAGTGATATCGGAGACAACGTTTTCCACGTTGTAAGGAAACCTGGGCTTACAATTAGTATGTCCGAAATCACTAATCCGCGTCGAGTGAGCATGGTGATCTATGCTCGTGCTTTATCTGCATGCCTTTGCGCTGCAGTGGGCACTAATAGGCTGTTATTATTTTGTTATTTATAGTATTTTGTAGCATGAGTTCTAGTTGGTGGATTATATCCACGGAATAGAAAACAGAAATCGAGGTGGTCACGCAGCTAACTCACGCGTGACACAATTATGCGGAAAATATATGAAATAATAACAACCTTAGTCAGTTGTAATAAATCTCAATTTTGTTTGACCAACAAATAAGCTTTTCGTCAAAGTTGTATTTACAAAATTAAGACTTATCAGGTCGTACTTACAAGGTCGTTGTTATATTATATATTTTTCCGCATAATCATGACACACCGCGGGATACCTACGTTGGTCACTTCCACTTGCTTTTTCTATTCCGTGAGTGGGACCTGGTTCTTTTTTTATAGTATTTTGTAGCATTTTACAAGTTCTTGATGGTATATTTAGTAGTCGGTGGATTATAGGTGTTGTATACAATAATTAATTAATTCACATTTATTCAGTACAGAGCACCACATGACAATTTTGTAATTATAAAGACAGAGAAAGAAATATAAGGCGAGAGAGTAAGGTAATCCTAAGGGTGCATTCCACAGATATAGATAGACCTAGATAACGCAAGTATCACGATCTGTATGAAAACCAAGCGTGATATTTTTTTGACGTCACAATGTAATACGAATGTTTTGTTTTTCCTAAATTTGGTATTACCAGGTATTACTGAGGGTATTACATTAAAAATAATTGCTTTTTAAATTAACGCTTATAATTAATTACAAAATGACTTACCGATGGAAGGAAACGTTTACCTTATTTTTTTACTTACGATTTTTTGTCGTAAGTTAGGCAAGAAAATAGACACGCGAAGTAGTTGCTCTTGCATTATCTAGGTCTATCTATATCTGTGGTGCATTCCATATGTCACAATAGGTATTAGAAGCGTGGTACAGTGGTACCTGCGTGTTGGAGTCGCTGTGCTTGGCCTGGTCGTCGTCGTGTGCGTCGGGCGGCGGCGCGGGCGTGGCGGGCGCGTCCGTAGGCGCGGCCGGCTCGCTCGCGTGGCTCACCGCTGCACAACAACACATTATAGTATTAACTAGCAACCCGTCCCGGCTTCGCACGAGTGCAATCTTCACTCACATTCGCACGAATACGCAAACCCACCAGTGTAGAACGACATTTGCAATAGGGTATTTTACTCTGTATGAGAAAAAATCTATAAATATGTTATTAAGACAGTTTAGGCAAAAGGCAGTCTGAAAATGCTAGTTTTAATTCATAAATTAAGAGCGCGTATTCGATTCGTGTCGAAAACTTCATGTTTTTGCGTTTTGCCTAGAGCAATATCGTAATTATGTGAGCAGATTATTTAAAGACAATTTACAGTTTTAGAAAGATTAAGTCTTGATTTAGACAGCTACAGAGTAAAAGTATAATTTTTAATTATGGTTTTTTAAAGCGAAGACAATTCTTTCATATCGTTTTACGAAAATAGACGTCAGAGTTAACTTTCAGGACGAATACAACCATTACAATATACCAAAATATTTTGTTTTATGCGATTTTCCAACAGTATATACAGTCATAAAGACAGTAACAGAGCCAAAATTACGAAAATATTACTATTATGTATTAAAAACAATGTTGAAAAAGTAGAAAATCGGTTCACTTTGACAATTTTTTTTCACCAGTATTTGAATAAAAACAACTGATATATTTATTTTAAGAAAGTAAATGTTATGCTTAATATACAGAATATTTTTCAGTCCGTTATACGAGCTCATTTATTTTAGACAATTATTTTAAAAAGCACTGTAAAACATCGCGCGCTGTCGTTTGCCGATCAATTTCAATGATTCGTGCTTATTTCGTGCATATTTTTTTTTCTGATGCACACAAACAGACCGTAGTATTGTACTTGTGTGTGTCAATGCTGCTATGCCGTTCTAGCAATCGTTTAGGTTTTTAGTTGCGCTAAATCGAATACGCGCCCTTAACAAATTATTTTTTTTAATTCAATTCAAATTTTCAGTTTTTTCAATCTGTTTTATAACACCATGAAATAGTAGCCGCCATGTTATTACACCGTTCGGCTGTGTAAACAAAAATATGTCAACTGTCAGTCTACCGACTGGCGTAGACAGGCTTTGGAATTTTTATATTTTCGTAACCAACGTAATTTTGAAATTAAATTCAATTATCATATATAATATCAGCGCATTTCCGCAGAGCAATACGAAAATTTGCGCGAAATTTGAAAATTAAAAATTTTTATGCATTTTTATGGCACATAACGATTGAATAAAAATTTTGTGTTTTGTTTGGTGGCATATTCGCACTACAGAATTTAATTGAGACACTATACAAAAATGGGTGTAATACCCTATTAATTATGCAAAGTTTTCGCTGCATTCGCGGTTTTCCAAGCTATGTAAGCTTTTTATCGGACATTAAAGCGCGCGAACCTCGGTCCTTCGCGTAGTCTCCCACTTCCCACTCCGGTCACACATTCGTGTGACCAGTATGTCTATTCTGTTACAATATCCCTCGGTGAACACCTAGGTGAAGTGAGCTGTCATTCGTTTCGGATGCTAGGGATTGACAAAGCAGACGGACGGATGACAGCTCACTTCACCTAGGTGTTCACCGAGGGAGATTGTAACAGAATAGACATACAGATGCGCACAGGATTGCGAAGGTAACGGACGTTTAGCCATTTTCATAGTTCGTGACGTCTACTGTGTAGCGTACTTAAACTTGAATATTATAAATGCGAAAGTAACTCTGTCTGTTACGCTTTCACAATGAAACGACAGAACCGATTTTGATGAAATTTGGTACGAAGATAGCTTCAACCCTGGGGCAGGACCTAAGCTACTTTATAATCCGCAACTTTGTCTGCATCCACGAAAACCGACATTCACGCGGACGAAGTCGCGGGCAGAAGCTAGTATGATATATGTAAGTATATGAACATAGTTAAAACCGACAAACCACAAAAATCGTCTTCATTGTCCAAATGTCGCAACCAAATTGCAAGCAAGACTGAGACATTCGTAAACAAGTGTAGGAGGAAGCGCAAACGCGTTTGCAAATTGAGTATGCTAACCCATTTGCATATCCTCTAAGTTTGCGAATGAATGTCTGACAGCCCTTCACATGCGTGCAAACATTCGTACAATGTACGAATGTTTGCGCGCATGTGAGTGACCGGGGTTAGCGTGTCAAACACGGAAGTGTATCATGTGTGTGTATGTGCGTGTAAATGTGCAAGTGTGTAAGTGTGAATTCTGTTTGTTTTTTCAGATTCCTTGTTTGGCCCAGAATTCAGCCACGGCAACGCCATCCGGTGACGCAGTCATTAGGTCCGCATATGTCTGCGGAGAGACGCCACACAGGGACTGAACGACCGAGCGACTGAACCTTTGACGATTCTCTTTGCTGCGGCCACGCTGGGTGCGGAGACGGTTTAAATTTTTCCATACCGGCCACAGCAAAGCATGCCCAGATGAGAGGGTCTCCGGTGGCTCCATGAAATCTTCTGGGGGGTTAAAGTTATCACGCCAAGGATCGCATCTTTCAGAGGTGTTGCCATCAGGCGGGTGCAATGAAGACTATACGTATAAACCTTCCTCTTAAATCACTCTTTCTATTGATGAAAACCGCATTAAAATCTGTTGCGCAGTTAAAAAGATCTAAGCGTACAGACAGCTTGAGGGACTTTGTTTTATACTATGTAAAGATTAACATTATTCAGTACAGGCCAGTTGTCCACTACATTCAGAACGAGAATGAGATGACGTTGTCGAAGTAGTGATACGTACTATGGTCTGCTTTTTACCAATATTTGCATGTAAATTGGGGGTAAGTTTATCAATAAATTGCGTTTATAATTATTCATTTAGTGCAGATGTACAATCCATATTTGTGTTTGTTATGTTGTTTGTATTTATACCTCACTACCCCAATCATCTTTCATTTCTGTCACATAGCTACGGCACAGTATAAGCACTACCGTACAGTAGCGACACGTTTCGCCCCCCTCCGAAACACTGTTGCTCACGTCTTCTCGCGTGGAACGTGCTCTCGGAACTGCTTCTAGTTCACGCGGCGCGTAGACACGCATACAAGCACGTATTTGTAGTCTGTTATTTTGGTAGTAGTGTAGGCAATGATATTGTTTCGTTTATATGGAGTATCGTGGGTGTGGCTACGGCCTCCTACCTCAACAGTGGGAGCAATCCGAAACGCGCGCATGTTATGTGTTGCAGCCACATAATTGACTGAAAAGTCATAAAGAAAATGAGTTATTGAACTCACGCTCCGCAGCTCGTTCACTCTCCGGTGTGGGCGCAGCATCAGTATTGTCTCTGGACGCGTTGTCCTCTTCTTCATCCACGTCGTTTTCCCGACGTTTAGTAATGCGACTGTTAAATATGTAGTTATTAATGAGTAGCAATTGCTCGGATTTTGCATAATATAGATCTTGCAGGAAAATGAAGATCAAGGGTATAGTCAAGAATCAGAAATTGATAGGCAGTGACACTTGAGCAAAGCCCCGGTTAGCCTGGCACAGAATTGAGACGAAACCTTTAGGTTGCGAGTCGTTCTTTTACTTGTCCCGTTTTTTATTATGGTTCGTGTAGATACGCGGAAGAGAGAGAGAAGTGGGGAAGAACTGAAAAATAGCGAGATGGCCTGGATATGTCACGCTGATCCGAGGTGATGCAGAAAGAAACTAACTTAGAAGGAAGAAAAAAATAACTGGCTACTTTTATTAAAAGTATTCATACCTCTTTCTTTTGCCATGTTTCTGTGGCGGTGGAGAGGGCGAACGCTTTCTTTTGCTGCCTTTCTTCGACTTGCTGGACGGTTCCCCGCCCGGGATCAGATCATCCACTGATAGACGCAACTTGTGGACCTAGAAGAATAAGATGTCGTGGTGTCGTGTGTAAATGAAGATTTTGTTGATACAATGGTTGCAGCAATACTTTTTTATATTGCTGGCAACACGTTTCAAACTTAAACTGCCAATGTTCCCAGTAACAATATTTTCGTGAATAAAAATTAAAATATGCTAGCACATTATTGTGCCACTTGTTTCTCATGACAAATTATAACAGGCTCCAAAATCAAGATACAGAATGAAATTTTCTGAAAAAAGGACCTATATCGTAACTTACTTGTCAAGTTCAAAACTAAGGTCATATTGTGCAGGGTAGGTAGGGTAGTTAGGTAGGTAAAGAACATAGGGACAGGACAACGTCTGTCGGATCAGCTAGTAAATCTATACTAATATTATAAAGCTGAAGAGTTTGTTTGTTTGTTTGGTTGAACGCGCTAATATCAGGATCTTATTATCCTTCATAATGTTATTTACAATCGAACTATTATGCATGATCAGCTGTAAGTTTTCCTAAAATTACAAAAATAAAATAAATAAATCTATTGGCTCGAATTGAAAAAATCTTTTTGTGTTGGATAGTCCATTTATCGAGGAAGGCTATAGGCCCAGGCGAAGCCGGGTCGGGTCGCTAGTAATTAATATAAGTAATGTGTTAGTAAGCCATGTTACCTTCTTCTTGCCGTTAGCGTCGAGTTCATAGTCCTCCTCGTTCATCCACTCGTTGTACTGCGGCAGGTCGAGCGCCCAGGACGCCGACACTCGCCACGGCTCTGAACGGTTGCAGTCCCAGCTCACTGTCTCTGGCACGTCCACCTGTAATCACAGTGTTATTTGACTATTATATTTTTCTCTTTATCTCAATATTGAATTCATAGAGAATTTTACAAAGGACTGAGTATTACCGTTATGTATTCTGCGTTCTCCGCGATTGATCATTCGAAAAATACCTAACAATTCCTGTGCAATTTAAAAGTCTGTTGGCGTTCAAAAATATTTTTAATTCACAAAAGGTGCCATTTGTTAAGTAATAAGAAACCTACGACTAAAGATGACAATTTTAAATACGCCACAGCACGTCTAGCGGCCAAATATTCGAACGCTACTAAATTTTAAGATGCCCTTAAGTCTCGTGCTGTGACAGTACGAGACTTAACGGCATCTTAAAATTGAGTATTTGGCCATTAATTTAGAACAACACACAGACAAACACATTACGAACGATAAGGCTACCTTTGTCGCACCAGTTCATTAACAAATGCCTCGGCACTGGGGCATCAGCTGTTCAGCTAGGGCCTACAGAATTCTATTGAAACTGCATTCACTCTTGTAATCTGCGATTTTTATTTCTTCTAATATCGTGAAAGTCATCGATTCGAGATTTATGTTCGGTGAGATGAAGCACGAAACCGCGGAAGAACGAAGGAGTGGAGGGCGGTCTTGACAGAATAGGCTAATAAAAAAACGTACCGGCAGTTCAGTCTGCGCCCAGGTGTCGTGGCTATCGGGCAGGTAATACCAGTGCACCAGCACGTGGTTGGAGCGGCGGAACACTGGCCGTGCGTACTCCTCCTCTAAGGGATCCACCGTCGGGTAAACGATGTGCGTCGCCTCCTCTTCGTCTTCTAACATTGTACAACATATTTCGACATTAGGTATGAGCTGAGAGCAATAAAATAATACTGTTACGTAGGTCGCCATGCTAGCGCCACCTATTATCGAATAGCAGAACTACGTCACACGCTGGCACGCAAATCTACAGTTCTGGAATGTTCGAGATGTTAAGTTTCGTGTTGCAACTTTCTCGATAAGTCCCGTGTTTACTAAAATGTTCGCGTATAATGTCCTAAGCCATATATATAAATTCGATTTTTCAATTTTCTTACGATTTAAACCTCCCCTGGACTTCCACAAATATTTCAAGACCAAAATTAGTCAAATCGGTCCAGCCGTTCTCGAGTTTTAGCGAGATTAACAAACATCAATTCATTTTTATTTTACTTCACATGGCGTATTTTTTGTGAAAGTATTCACCTTATTTGGATAATACAAAATACATTTCATATATTTTGAGCAAATCACTTCCTATAGCGATTGGCCTGTAATTTACTTATGTTGTATGCTCACATAATCCAGGATTATTATGATATGACCAGAAGAAGTAAAGCAGACTCATATGAAGTTAAAATATAACGCGTACTTTACTATATAGTTTTATAACGAAATCTTCTGAATAAAATCGACATGATTATACATACCGCAAATCTCTCCCTGATGATTGACAACGATATCCTTGACTTTGTTGGCAGTCGTCTTATCAACCTCCGGCCGTATGAAGACGCACGGCGCGCGGATGACTTCGGCGCCAAGCAGTGAGGACTCGATCTCCATCATCATCTGCACGTTCAGGTCCTTGCGGGAGGGGTTCTGAAAATGTGGGAGTGGGGAGGGGGGACAGAAACATGTTTAGTGTTAGACTATGATCTTAGAAGAGGTGAAGTTCACACATGTATTTTATTAGGCATATCTAAAAAAAACTCTTCTATTTTTTTGTTTTGAGAAGTGATTAATTGAGTAAAGGAAATGTAACATTTTTCACAACAAATTACTTTAAACAAATTACGCTAATAATGCTGAAAAATAAAGTTCCATAAAAAATAGCCCAAGATTTGTAAATGAAGATAAAATTAACACATGCAAGACAGACAGTAAAGGTGATTCAACATCCCACAATGTATTAGTGACATAACAAAGAGTTAAGGTTATTAATCACACAAACACACACAAAGTACGTGTTATTCGAAGTGCCCATTATTTACACACAGTTCTACCACAATACAGTAATCCCAGAACAAGTATCCTGCAATATAATGACCCTTGCATGAAATGGTACATAGAATGAAAACATTGGGGGGCTGCTACCTTCAAGCAAGAGAAGTCGTCAATTGTTACTCTAAAGATCCCGTGTGTGTGATCTAGAAAAATGTGATCAATAACAACACATCACTAAGAAAGTATTTAATGAATTGTGCACTAAGTTGCTTAAATATCAGAAGTTCTGTTACTACATTGATAAGGGAGCTAATTCTTACAATATGTAAGTACCTACTTACATAAAGAAAAAAAAAAAGATTTTGAAATAAATTTTTAAATAATCTATTTGTTTTTTATTCTAAATTAGATCTTAGATCAAGTATTATCTAGATGGAGCCATAATTTGTTGCCGCTGTGGTTTCCTTGTGTACGTATTGTTTGTCCCTCTGTGTATTTCACGGAGCTTAGGTACAAGTACAAGAGATAGTCGTGTAAATCGGTCAACACATGTGTAGATTTGTGCGAAACTGACAAAACCAAGCATTCCAAGTAGTCTATCAAAACAGCTGCTTGGTGCTTGAAAATAGCGAAATATTACAATAATCTTTGTTGCACTAATAAATAAATAAATAGAAATTAAAATATTATGTCGTGTGATGCCCACTAAAAAATATAGATGTTTGTAAACCAATCTATGTGTTATGTTAATGTGTTGTTACATTAAACAAAATAGTCCAATTCCTGTGTTTTTCTTCTTTATGGTATTTTTTATTGTTGCGTTTTACTTAATATCAAAATATTTTATATGTATCTAGAGTAGGGGTACTGCTATTGGCAGTTTCGCTATCATGCATTCTTCTTTATAAAAGTGGCTTAAATGAAGTGTTTCATACGCCACTTTTTATAAAGAAAAATGTGTGTGTAGTGTGTATGTCCATCAACTATTTCTAAGCGAAAAATCGATGAAAAAACATTTAATCGATATTATTAATATGCTTTGAAGAGTCGATTTTTCCCTAGTCACGCACACTTAACACGAAATGGATACGTCTTTCTCTTAAATGCTCCATCCAGAGGATACTTCGTCTAAAGTATAGATTATACCGATAAGTTAATTGAATACCCTCATTTCATTTCGTGCATTTGAACTAGTGACAACACGCGTCTGACATTACAGATTAAAACAGGCAATTTTTTTTTAAATATAAATATATTTTTAGTTAAACCTATACTTTTCCACTGCTCGGCAAAAGAACATTTCAATAGTCATTAAATTTTTACATCTGTTAATTCTTATTTGATATACTAGTCACGATTCTGTTCGAATTTGGAAACCAGACAATAGCTCTTTACATTTGAAACAAATATGTCATTCAGATAAAAGTAAAGGACGTATTCTGCACAATAGCTAAGCAATACAATGACCGCCTCATTTGGGATAGGTAGATAGTAATTCATACTCTATCAATCTCTATAAGTCTGTAATATAACATCACACTTGTATCCCTCGAAGGAATAGGCAGAAGTATAATATAGGTGTCCTATGTTATAGGGGGTGAGCTTGACGTCCCCGTCTTTGACTGCTCCGTTGGCTTCGTGCATGGGGTGTTATTGGATTTTTCTAATAGGAATTTCTCAGTAGAAGCCCGGAGTTTAGAAGTTGGTGGTGGTACACTCCCGTGCCTCGGAAAGCACGTTAAGCCGTTGGTTCTGCGTCTGATGTCTCCCTCGGTCATGTCGGATTGCCGTTCCTTCGGACTATGAGAGTGAGGGAAGAAGTGAGGGAAGAGGTGTGCGCGAACACAGATGCTCTTATCTGTGTTCGCGCACACACTTGAGCACTATAATATCTTTTGTGCACTTGACTGGTCTCGATTAAGATTGGCCACAGTGACCGAAATTAGGTCAGGAGAATATTATGTTATATGGGGATGAGCTGATTGAGGAGTTCGTGGCTAAGTAAAAGCCGTACAGACCGATGGATCAGAGGTTAAGCTACACTTGCCGCGGTCGGTCTGTGGATGGGTGACCATCCATTTCATACAGAGTTCCCTTCGTGCCTCGGAACGCACGTAAAACCGTTAGGATCGGCTGTCATTCGTAGATCTTTGGCAGTCGTTAAGGTTAGGCGGACACCAGAAAGTCTGACAACTAATCTTACCAAGGAGTATCGTGTTACCTAATAACTGGGGTGTGGAGGTCCGATAGGCAGTCGCTCCATATAAAACACTAGTATTCAGTTGCGACCGGTTAGACTGAAAGCTGACCCCTATATAGTTGGAAAAAGGCTAGGTAGATGATGAGGGAGTTGAGCTGATTGCCTTGCAACATGTTACGGTAAAGGTTTTATTCAGACGCATGTTATCACAGAACAAGTGATGCATTGTTATAGAGCCGCGTGGTGCGGAGCAAGGTCTGCGGGGCGGCGGGTACAGCTGGCAGGGGCTGGTGGTGAGCGAGGCGGCGTGCGGGGCAGTGCATACCTTACCGACCTGGAAGTCGAACTTGCGCCACCGCTGCTCCGACTTGAAACGGAACATGGTGGCGAGCACCGTGCACAGGGACCCGCCCGGCTTCATGTCCATAAATGCTTTCATCTGGAAACATAAACGAATTTGGTCAATATCTATATACCATGAAAGGCAAAAGTGATTGACTGATGTATCAACGCACAGGCAAAACCCTTAAGAGGAAACACAAGGGCCGTTTTTCCATACAAACTTAGTCCCCTGTTTCCTCCCTGGATAATGCCAGTAGATCAATTTTTTTTTAAATATCCATGGCTATTATTGGCATGTCCCTATGTTTTCCTTTTTCTCATAAATTTATTATTAAAAGAGATATGAATATTCAAAAACCTAAAAAATTGGCATGATTTTCCGCTGTGTTCAAACATTCAGAAAACAAATTTGACTTGATTATATAAAAAATAGAAAACATAGGAACACGGCAAAAGTCTTTCTTTATTTTTTAATGAAAAAAGCAGTTAAATCGGTTAAGTTTTGAAGAAGAAATCAGGGGACTACGAATCATTGATTTTGTGTACTTTTAATAGGTATTTTCGGTCAAAGCTGCAGTTGTCTCTATCGCGCTCTGCGGTTCGTGTTCGGGCATCGCGCGACAGCAATAGATTTTACAAATACCTAATTTTCAATTCTCTAGCCCGTGGTATTTCCTCTTAAGGCTAGAAAATTGAAACTTCGTACACGTATTCCTCGTATGACGAAGGCATCCAGTAAGGAAGGATTTTTCAAAATTCAACACCCAAGGGGGTAAAATAGGGTATAAAAGTTTGTATGAAACTTTTACATTCCTTGGATATATTTGCGTTACCTACCTAGGTAGGTAGGTAGGTAGGTAGATTGGGACAGGACAACGTCTATAGGGTCAGCTAGTCTATACATATAAAAATTAATCCCTATTAACCGTTATTTCCCTTGGTCACTGCATGAGGCGTGAAGGGCTGGACCAATTTCGCTAATTCTTTTTTGTTGTGTTTGTTATAGTAAGTAAAGTAAAGAAAGTAAAGAAAGAAAAAACTAAGAAAGTTGCGCGAAACATTCAAAAAATCAACAAAAACAAATAAAAACATGACTTAATTAAACATAGATGACATATTAGTTTCTTAAATTTTATGAGGATTGGCGCAATTAGTGTAGGTAGGGTATGAAGGGTAGGTAGGGTATGAAGGGTGCGTAGGGTATGTAGGGTAGGTAGGTTATGAAGGGTATGTATGGTAAGTAGGGTAGGTAAGCTAGGTAGGGGGTAGGGTAGGTACACAGATAGGGACAGGACAAAGTCTGTCGGGTCAGCTAGTACAATATAAAACTGAATAATTACAATTAGAAGTGCTTAATATTATGCTGTAAATCAGTTTATTAAAGTGGGGTCCACGGACCCTTTAGTGGTCCGTAGCATGTGTATCAGGGTCCGCAGCAGGTCAGTTAACTCACAACATATTTATTAGGAAATTGTGTAGTAAACTGCATTTCTCGGCCAAGTCACGAACTCGAAATAAGGCTTGTTTTCTTTTCCTAGAATATTCTTTGACAGGGGTCCATGGAATTGATTAAATTGTGAATGTAGTCCGTGACTACCCAAAAGTTTAAGAAACCCTGCTGTAAATTAAACAGCCTGAAACGCCAGCACTTTTGAGTATCTAAATTTTAGATATAATAATATTGTTATTTATATTACATTATAGGTGTAGTTATAAATGTAACCTAGATTCTTGGCCTAAGCCTGAGATGTTATTCGTTTCAGGTCACAGATAGTGTAATGCTACACTATCTGTGGCCTGAAAAACATTAAGGAAGTACCTACTTACTATTGTCTCGAAAAGAAAACAGTGTATATAAAATTCGTAAAAAAAGTTAATGATGTTTCTTTAAAAATCAAAACAACATTAAAATTTAAGCATGATAACTGATAAGGACAAAAAAAAATTCAAATATAACTCTTGTTAAGTTCATGGTCAGAGACACTATTAATATGCTAAAATATTTCATTGCAGACCATGTTAGACAACAAGTGGCCATTATTTAACAATGGGTCATTTGGCAGTGCAAAATTATACTTACAGTTACATATGGATACACATGTATCACTAAGTAGATATAACGTTTAAACTTAATATAATAATACGAAGCCATTTCAATTCTTTATGCACTTCCGTTAATCTGTTTCGGTTCGCTGCTAATCTTTTCCTTACCAGAGTAAATTAATTTAATGAGGTAGATAGGTCATTTATAATGTATTTTAAGTTTAAAATATGGATATTATAATGGATATCATAACAAAATCATGATTTTGTTTACCAATGGAAAAATTATTCAATTTTTTCAAAGTAATTGTAAAGACTTCTGATATTTAACGCTACTTTTAATCGCTACTTTTAATCATATTTCTTGGATGTATAGTCACCAAAAAAAGGGTAGTCGGTTATAGTTGAAGTTTACTTAGAAACCGATGGATGTTTTTGAATCCATTCATATTTCCGTGGACCTGGATACGTACTTATCTCTTTTGGTGACTACATTGAACTGATTTTGCTGGACAGTCAGAGATGTTGAATTAGTTTGAATTAATTAATTTAATTATTAATAGCTGGATTTGGTCGCTTTATCCGAACGAAGCTCAATCCATATAAAGAAATCATCATCATTAGATAATGATGGGCATCAATGCCCTATCCCAATCAAATCAATGTCCCTTCCATGGTGGTGTGCAATGGCTTTTACAATATACTGTAGCAACACCATGTCTGCAATAATCGTTTTGTAATCGAATGCAAGAATAACGGACGGAAACTAAGTGAAGTGAAGCAATAAGGGCAAGATAATATTGTAAGAAAGAAGTAATGTTGATATGTGTAACAGTTAACGCGGTAGGACGTGTTACATGTCGGATGCATGTCAATACTTGTTAACTTTCGGTCATGGTAAGGCTACAGGAACTTATTATTTACGTCCATGACTGCTAATTACTGCAATACTAGCTTATGCATAAACATACACTTCACTTTGCTATCAGTGAAAGAATTTTTGTAATCGCACACCAGTTACTACCAGAGATTACCACTTACTAACAAACTAATTGCCTCTAAATATATTACCTATCGGGGAATACATTACTGGTGTCATGTTATCTAGATTGACCACTCTTTAAATGGATAAATTTAAAGAGTGGTCAACAATTGGTAGAGTGGTAGTATTTGTATTTTATTCCGGAACATTTGTTAACTTTTTGATCGCAATGTGAGATCGCACCAGTGCGGAAGTACCTATGCGCGGGTCGCTTATCTGTCGTATAGGGCGCAGTCCCATGGACAGCTATCAACTAGTAACCTATTTTATTGCTAATTAGCTGACCCAACAGACGTTGTCCTGTCAATTGATTTTTCAATTTTCTCACCGGTTAAACCTTTCCTGGACTTCCATAAATATTAGCCAAATCTGTCCAGCTGTTGTTTTTTTTGCAAATAAATAAAAAAAGGAGCCAAAGGAATCTTCTAAGATGGCACATAATACTAATGGCCTTGTTTGAGGTCACACTTCCGCGGAATCGTGTGTTTTGAGCCGTGACAGAACATCAGAGTGCGCGGCCTTCCGACTACAAAGTAAACAATAATTGAAGTGTACGTTAGAAAGTGGAATAATTTTGAAGATCACGTGGATATCTTTGTTTACATTACTTCTCAAATTTTAAAACTCCTAACATAATAGGTACCTAGTTTAAACAAATCTTAAGTTATCAAAATTATTGACAGATAGATAAGTTCCAATTAAACTCGTTTCTTGTTTTCCCACATGGATATTTACAATTCTTCAATTGTACACCTACTGCCCGAAAATTCCAATTAAATATAAGCAGTACCTTTTTAACTCAAGAGCTAGATTATTTTCTGTATCTGCACCTACTTATTTTTTTATTTGAATAATTTTGTATAATTATTCTAAATTCACAAGATAACGATATAATGACATCAAACTTATTTAGAATGATAATGGTGTGTGCGCACGATATATCAAAGTATTATTAAGTTGGACCTACAGCAATACCTATACATTCACTAGCTCAAGATCACCAGTGACCGGTTACAGCAGGCATTTAGCTAGCGGCGGCTGATTGTCGCGCAAGACGCCGCGAGCGCCAAACGTTCAAATAGTGTTAAAATACAAAACACCAACAATGATTGTGTTATTAAGGGGATTCATTGTTACAGTTATATTAGTGAACTGTTTAGCATACAGAGCTCCTTCTCCGCTTATTAAAAATGTAAGTAGTTTTCTTAGTAATATAATTCTTGCTATTAGTTTGCATTGACAAGTTTTTGGGTTCCACTTTCTCACCGCTTAATTTTAATGTACAAACCCGTTAGGCAAGATTATTTTTGTTGTCTATCGTTAAACATAAGCATCCTTAGAGCTTGCAGTCTATTGCCCACCTATTCTGTAAAAAAGTTAAGTGAGCTTCAGGTGAGCTGTTATGCGATTTTATGCTAGACAGTTTTTTATCATTTCGATAGCTTATGATCCCGAGCCAGACATTTGACAGTTCTAGAAAATCAAATAGCTTCGTAGGACTGAATTGAAAATTTTGAAGGCAAAATGTAAGAATTTTTGGGTTTACTTAAGTTTTTTTGACAAGGAGTGTAAAGCATAGGTTGACAAAATGAATATGTTGTATTGTTATGCATATAGTTGGCATTATTTTACGCAAATATTATTTTTATGATGTTATGGTAAATTCGCTCTAATTTGAGATTATGTTTTTAAATACAAAATGTTTTGAAAGAGCCAATTGTCGAGTCTATGGAAGAGCCGTACTGAACACTTATATTTTTGAGTATTCTATGAGATATTAAAATTGTTGTGAAACTAGTTTGTGTAAACAAAGTGGAATCTGGCTCTTTCATAGCACACGGTAGCTCTTTCATTGACAGGTTGTTTTGAAAGTGCCAATTTCCCACTTTTTTCACAAAAAATAGGTAACAATGTAAGAAATCTGAAATATAGCTACTTTAAAAAAAGTGGGACTAAACAGATTATTGAAAAAAGTATTTTTATTTAAAAACCATCAGCCTAATATTTTTTATTTCATACTTTTTAAAACGGGCTCTTTCATGCACACTCTCCCCTATAGATATTATAGTTTCATTGATGAAATTTCAAACACGTAGGTACTACAATATGTCCAATTAATTATCCTCTTGATTGGTGCATACGTTAGGGTGTTACTACACCAATCGATCGACCATCGATCGACGTTGATTGATTGATGTGGTAGCTTTGGCTGATCGACGGACACCGTTCGACTAACCAATCGATGGATTGCCGGTCGATGGCATCGGTCAACGTTGATCGATTATCTCCGGTTATAATCCATCAGTATCTTTCAAAATGTATTTATAAGACGACGCGCAGGTTAGGTAGGTAGATAGCGCGCGGGGCGCAGGCAGGCAGCAGGTGACAATGGGGAGCGGACGGCGCGCGGTGCAGCTAATCAAGCAACTCGATCGACGTCGACTAATCCATTCTATCATCGATCGATACCGTCGATCGATTGGTCTGGTAGCCTTAACCCTTACACTTTATAATCAATACTACAAGCGTAGAATATAAATACATAAATTATATAAAACAGGTGCAAAGGGGCGGTACACACTTCGAGGGTCCCCATTGGTCGACCACAGAGAATGCACTCTATTGGGTTGACATACATGAACAACAAGTGTACAGATTTGATGCTGAAACTACCAACATCACCTCAAAAACCATTGGTATGTATGCTAGCTAATACCTGACCACACAACATTAAAAACTGAGAGGGTGTTTTGTATTACCACCACAATCCACATGTCACTTAATACATTATTATGATACATTATAGTCATATGTTAGATGGATGGGACTGTAGACTTGAGTATATGGTTTTAATTTCAACTCGATACCTCCACGGGTTCCCGAGATAAAGGGTCTTGACAGACAGACATACACAGATGGACATAGTGATCCTATAAGGGTTCCGTTTTTTTCCTTTTGAGGTACGGAACCCTAAAAAGAATATTCATACTACTAAGTAAATTACTTCGTGATTTATAAATATTTTGACTAAACGAACTATATACATCTTTGGAACTTTACTTTCTAGGTTACGGGCCAGTCTCTTTAGTGGTGACGGTTAAGGACTATCCCAAGCTGATCCTAGTAGCGGTCAGAACGGAACTATATTTCCTACCGTGGGACGCACAGGACGGCGACAGTGCTCTAAGACTATTGAGTGTTGTTGACTTGGGTCTGCCCGACAACAGATGCAACGACGGCAAGGTCGATGCTAAAGGAAGACTTTGGTTTGGTATGAACTTAGTTTATTACTGTATTCTAAAACGTAACGGATATAATATTTTTACTTATAGTTATCTGTGTGAAAAAAACCATAAAATAACTTTGACACAAAACGGTGTTCATTGTAAATGAAGTCATAACAACTTAAAAACTGAACACCTTATTTTTAATCAAGGTACAATGGGCAAAGAAGTCGACGATAATGTCGATAAAGATCAAGCTACGTTATACATGATGGATGAGCACAATTACCTGAACCCTATGGAGAAGGTACGGCCCGTGACCATCTCTAACGGAATTGCATGGACTGCCGACAAAAAGTTTATGTTCTACATCGATACTCCGACGAGAAATATTGACGTATTTGACTTTGACCTAGAAGATGGATGTATCCGTAAGTAATATTGTAAAAGAGCAAAGTAAAAAAATAATAATATACAATGGAGCAGTAAGTAACCAACTGTACTTATTCATTTTCAGGAAACAGAAGGACATTGTTTAGCTTCCAAGCCAACAATGTAACTGGGTTTCCGGATGGAATGACGATTGACACAGACGGAAATCTGTGGGTTGCCTGCTTCAATGGCTGGAAGGTAATGATCTAAAAGTTACATTATGAACAGTGACTGTTTCATCTGTTACCCTAGGTTTTTTATGTCCACGTAAGATATGCAGAAGTCTGAACCTCATATTCTTTGACATTCATGAATAAGCACGCGCCTAGATTTAGATACTAGGGGTGCCTTGTTTATTTATTTAATATTAATACTAACTTTTTACAAACGAAGTCGCGGATTAAAAAATCCTTTCTTGAGGTTCAAGCTATGTTCATACCAAATTTTATCGAAATCTGTTCAGCCATTTAATCGGGAAAACGTAACAGACAGTATTACTTTCTCATTCATAATATTAGTAAGTATGGATATAACAGAAACCAGCAGTTAAGAAACCAAATTCAAATTCGAGTGCTGGTGTGACTAGTTACAGGTACGGACAGCAACAAAAGTCGATTAACACTTCGCATTTATAAATCATTATTATTGAATTACAATTTTACAATAACAATTTAAAGTAAACACTAAAAGGATTAAGATAAAATAAACTCTTATCTATGAGCTGAAATACTGAAAATACATTGAAATGTGTCCATTTATACTTCATTTATAATAGCATTAGAACAAAAGAGGCTCGGGCTAGGGGTTGTTTGGCAGGAATGCAAAACATTTTATTTGATTTTAATTAAAATTGTTTTAACATAACTTTGATAAATAGATCTAAAATAGTACTAAATATTGACGTTTAATAATATAAAAAATATAAAAGTCTTTTAAAGTTTAGTAAACATTTTAAAAATATAGTGAAATGAATAACATTCCCAGTCCATCCCTGCTTCTTTTAGGTTTTTAGCATTGACACTCTATTTTAAATTGGAATAAACAATTACAAGTAAATGAAAGCTATATAATTTCATAAGGTAAATTATTAAAATGGTTCCAATGAAGTGCGACAGCTACTGCAAAAAAAGAAAAAAAAAAAGAAAACCGCCTGCAAGAACTAAAAAATTATAAATAACTTTAGCACAGAACACACATTATTTTAGTTGCGGAAATCGGTAGCGGTGGCTTTGTTGTTTTGTATTGCCACCGACTTCCAAAACTAAAGTAATGTGTGTTCTGTGCTAATGTTATTTATATTTTTTAACTTTTGAAGGTGGTTTTCATTATTTTTGAAAAATCCTTTTTTTTCGCTTTTTAGTATTGCCTTAACATCTAAATCCATTAAATAACGGCGATACACTCAAAACAGAGATTGTAAGTCCTTTAAAGATTGAAGAAACTAAAACATCATCTATGTATATATTATTTTGAGATTTTGTAATTTTCTCAAAAAGATCTGATTCAATTTTGATAAAATTTATATGGGACCACTTCGTAATAAACCCTTTTCGAACAAAAAAATAATTTTGCAAATCCGTCTAAATATGACATAGTTATGCCCGAATCTCCTACCTTCTTTTTGAAGTCGGTTTAAAATTGATTATAATAAATTCAGCATTGATCGTAACTGTATTTGTTAGAAAAGTGTGCAATATAAATAACCTTTTTCAAGTTCTATCTAATGCTATTATTGTAAATGGAGTACAGATATGAAAATTTAACAGTATTAAGCGACTTTTGTTGCTGACCCTACGTGTCCAGTATACACGCATCAACTGCTTTATCTGCAGCAATAATATTCTGTAAAAATCGTAAATTCTGTAAGATTCTCCCTCGGTGAATAAAAATGACGTGAGACACGACAGGCAAAATAAAAAAAGGATATCCAAAGCACTGGTGTGAGGGCGTGTATTTGTATGTACCTGGAGATATTAAAATTACGTGATAATACCTTCAATCAGAATGAACACAATTTTTTGTTACAGGTAATAAAGATTGACTCAAGAGCTGGGAAACTCTTGGAACAACACAGATTACCAGTTGCAAAAGTAACATCAGTGATGTGGGGTGGTCACGACTTGTCTACCCTATTTGTGACGACCAGTAAGGTGGGTCTGTCACAAGCAGAACTTAATACACAACCTGAAGCTGGCTCGTTATTCGCAATAGAAGGAACTGGGGCTAAAGGCCTGCCTGAAAACCAATTTGTTTTTGCGAATGCAGCAAATTATTAATGTTGTACTTTGTTAACTATGTATTAGAATTATACTTTGTTTTTTCATGATTATTTTGTTTGTCTACTTATATATTATGTCATAGTAATGTTTTGAATTTGACTATTATAGTAGGTAAGTAGCTTTATGGAAAAATACTCAAATGCTACTCAATTTTAAGATGCCGTTAAGTCTCGTGCTGTCTTTATCACTTTATGTCAAAGTGACAGCGACAGTACGCGACTTAACGGCATCTTAAAATTGAGTAGTGTAGAAAATTAAACTGATTGAGCCCGAAAAATGTAGTTTGACTATGTACGACATTACCAGTAGGCCATACAAACATTAAACTGTTAAATATTGAATTTAACCAGAGATAAGCAGTGCAGCAGCCAATTGCTTAAAGGCATAAGCTTAGGCTTTTTGGCTTATTTCAAGTGATTAATCAATTATTATTTTGTGAAGTGCACCAATGTCTCATCATAGTCATCATTTACCAAAAAATTTGATTTGTTAAATGTGTTTATCTGCTTATTACACTATACAATTTGTAGGAAATCAATTTAGGAACCTAAGTTGTTAGCTAGTGATCACACTACACTAAATTGAATTCTAAACCAGACAAATTAGAATTCAATTTAGTAAACCACCAATTTATACTAAATCGGATCCAATCTGTTTAACTGCAATTACACCTGCCGATTTCCTAAATTGATTTCCTACAAATTGTATCATGTAATAAGGCTTTTAGCCACTGCACCAATCGTGTTGTCAATGATTGATACTGGCAGTTTGTTTTGTCAAAAGCACCTTCAATATCTATAAAGGCACCTAAGGATGGGTTTTTAGCCTGCTGTTTGGACAGTTATTATATTATTATTAATATATTTAGCTTGTACTGTCCCACTGCAGGGCAAAGGCCTCCCTCCATTCCTTCCATCGGTCTCGACTTTTAGATTTGTCTTGCCAATTCTTAAGCAAGCTATCTAAGTCATCCCACTACTCTTTCGTGGTCTACCCCGCAGATAGCACAAAACTCTTGGATAGTACAAAACCAAAAATAATTGGCGCAATAACAAATAAAACTTACCGGAAGCCTCAAAAATGGAGGGTCTGAAGCATTTTTTCCTAATTTGTTCTCTTGATACTGAATGAGCTGGATTACTAGTTGAGCCAAGCCTTCTTTTGTAGGTGGATCTGTCTGCACATGCTGTAATGATAACCATAGAGATGATAAAACTGTTAATAAACAAAAAGTAACCAGTACAACAACTGACATAAGAAGTTGTCACCCTTCCGCATGTATAATTAGACTTGGACTGGGACCAAGTGTAGGTTGGAATAGTTAGTACAACAGGCCCAACTTAACTGTGTACCTTCCTGGAATGCGACCTGGCCCTGTTAACACTCGTGGCGCCGCGTGTTTGCCTCATGCTCGTTTTTTGCAAACAGTACAGATAGAGACAGGACACAATAACATTACAGCGCCAGGTACACAGTTAAGTCGGATTGGTTGTAAGCACAATACATTGAGTTTGATCTTCGGGGATAAAGGTGTGCACTTTATATCAGCAACTTCATAAACCAGTAGCTCTTTCAAGCATTCTAAATACAGGGTTTGATTTCTACATCCTACTCGTTTTCAAAGAATATTAGCTGACCCAATTAAATGTACTCATTGATATTGATTTCTTGTCTTATATACCATTGTACTTTTTGTGCTGTGAGTCTGACTGATAAAGCATTAGTGCGACTTCAAAGCTTCCTATGCTCATCTTGGAGTGGTAACTTAGCAAATAATATCATAAAATTATCAGCAAAGCAAAGGTTGGTAAGTTTGTGCAACCAACTGTGATGCCATTACTTGCCCTATAAGTACTGGATTCTTAATAAATCTACAAGAGAGAGTGTTAGTGAACAATTTATGAGAGAACGGATTGTTTAATCATAAAGGTGATGTGTTTACTTTTGGATTTAAATGTAATCATGTAAATGGCATTTAAATGGTATTCTACATCCTCCTTTAGTTGTTGCCCACTAAGCCCACACTAAACTTACAAATAAAAGCATGATATTTTATTGATTTTGTTTATATTCCACATACCTTCTTGCAATTCTTTTGTAGCCAAACGCGAATTTGGTCAAATTGTGCCAGTGATTCCGGTGATTGAAAAAACTCGATATTAGGCCCCCCATCCTTCTTTGGGCCTATGGTTGCCATTTTGATTAAATTATTGATGTTATTTGTCAGAGATTATTCAGATTTCAACGCGATAATATAGCTAAATATTAAAGAAACTGTAAAACAACAAGCAGCACGGTGAAACGGCGTCGCCCCACGGCACAGATTATATTTATATTATATTGTACAGATTGTACTAATTCACTAATATTGTATTCTTTGGCACAGATTAATAATAAATAACACAGACTTGTCATGTGGTGACCGATGGCCGTGAAGCTGTAGATTAAAATGGAGAACCACACTTTGAATTCTTACTTGAAGCCATACCTTTGTATCACTACCTCGCTCTCTGTGGGCCAACCCTCTCTTTCTAAGTAGGATAACCTTTATTTTATTTTTCCCAGGACAATGGACATCGGTATAAGTAGTAGCTTTCCATTTAGTAATTTAATTATAAATACCTACCTATCTACATTCCATTTACCATTAAGGCCTAGGCTAAACAAATATCTTGTCTAAGTTTGTTTACTAAATATCATGATAAGTAATGTATGCGTATAATCGGTATAATTATATTGCATTAACCTCTACATGGTAGCGTTAAACGTTTAACGCAACCTTGTCGGAAGTCGCATAAGAAGCTTCACTTCAAAAAAACTTGATCAAAAATAAAATCCTTTGCCGTGCCGCGACGTCAGTCAGCGCCGTCCCTAATAATATATGAACGCTTTATGTAAGAATGTCAAAATGGAAATTAAAACACCACCCCAATTACAATAAATTATTTTAACTTTTCTAGCATACATGACTAACATATCATTACTCTATGTAGTTTCTGTCCCTTACCACTTAAATCAACGAGGTATTTTCTGTATATTGTCATTTAAACTGAGCGCATGACTAATATGTAGCATGTAATTGAAACTTTACATAATAACATATTATGTAATACATAGTAAATAGACATTTTTAACGGAAACGGACACTAGGTAACTTGTTAAGATTGCTTATATTTACAAGAATATTTCGACACTGTTATTTACTATATTGCAGCCAGAATGTTTCACTCCCACTTCCGTAAGTGGAGAATAGGGTATTACACCCATTTTTGAAAAGTGTCTCAATGAAATTCTGTAGTGCTAATATGCCACAAAAAAAACACAAAATTTTTATTCAATCCTTATGTACCATAAAAATGCATCTAAATTTTAAATTTTCAAATTTCGCGCGTAGTTTGACGAAAACGCCTCTTACTGGACGCCATATTGCTCAGCGTAAATGACGTCTGTTCGTTTTGTATCAAATGAGCTCATATTAAATATGATAATTGTATATCATTTAAAAATAATTAAAAGTATATTTTGTAATAGGTGTAATAATGAAAAAATTACGTTGGTTACGAAAATAATAAAAGTACAAAGCCTATATTACGCCAATCGGTTGACTGACAGTTGTCAATTTTTTGTTTACACAGCCGTACAACGTAATAGCATGGCCGCTACTGTTTCACGGTGTTTTATAACAGATTAAAAATACTGAAAACTTTGAATTGAATTTAAAAATTTGTTTTGTTATTTTATGAACTAAGACTTACATTTTCCGACTGCTTTATACCTAAACTGTCTCAATAACATATTTATAGATTTTTTCTCGTATAGAGTAAAATACCCTATTACTATAAACGCCTGAACTAGTACCATAGACTAATATATATACTACTGAGGCTGTGAACATGGCTGTGAAGTGCAAAGTAAACAACCGTCAGCAAACCCAATTTAGCATGCGTGACGCGTGAGTGTGACTTAAAATTTTATATTTTATAACTTAACTAATCGTAGTACAACTATTGATCTATAATAACATTATTTGACAGAGTATAACTTCTGATTTGGTTAATGTTCTACCTAATTTGAAGAATTTAGTTGGGGATTTAAATAAGGAGACAGCAATACTATAGGCCACCCTAAAAAGAGAGCTCGGCCCACAGAGAGTGAGATGAAGATACGTAGGTATTTGACTCAAACTTTTGTTCCAAGTGTTGGTTCCATTTTAACCTATATCTTCATGCCGGTGACTACTCCACAGAAAATATATGCACTCACTGTCACCACCTGTCACTGAGGCAGGATTTCTTTAACATTTCTGTTTTGGTGTTGCTAGGGTTATTTTCGGCACTCTCGCGCGACGACTGATAGTGAGCGACTAACGTGTAATACCAGACCAGCCAGTTGGCAACCGCCTTACCGCCGTTTACACGGTAGGCCGCCAACCTATGAACCTAATGTCCTCTATTCGCCCTAGCGCAACTCTTTAAACCGCTATACGTCGCTAACCACTATTTACAAAATTGTAAACCACCGAGATCACCTCTGTCGGGACGCGGTTGGCAACCGTGTAGCAGTCGCTTTAGGATGTACATCAGAACGTTTGGCCAGTTGAGATAGGGAGCTGGCTGTTACTCCAGTTTTTAGTGACGATTATGTGACGCATTATAAAGATGCCAGCCAAAGAATTTGTGACAGAACAGTTCGAAAGTTACAAGCATTTATTTATGGCCGAACGACCTGATATCAGAACGTTCGGCCAACCTGAATCTCCATAACTGAGGACCTTAGAGAAACTGTTACTGAATAAAGATTTAGTGACGATTTGGTGACAAACAACCAATGCTTTACTTTTACTCGTAATGCCACCGGTTAAAAGTAAAATTAATTTTAGTTCCTGGAACATCAGGACGTTCGGCCAACGTAATCTCCATAACTGAGGACCTGAGAGAAACCGTTAATGAATAAAGGTTTAGTGACGAGACTGAAACGAATTTTTATTGCTTTATTTTTTATTTGTGACGGCCCCTTAAATAATAAAATGATAACCTCAAAACATTGGGATTATCGATTCCTCCACAAGGAAGAAGCCCAGAGAAACCGTTAATCAATAAAGATTTAGTGGCGACACTGAAACGAACGTTTACTGTTTTATTTTTTTTTGTGACGGCCCCTTTATATAGTAAATTGAAAAGGAGTTGTTCGATTTTGGGCCACCACTATGTACACTACTTATATGAATAAGGATAAATAAGGGGATTTCCATAAAAATACAAACATATTAATTTGAAGAAGAGTTTAGGTGTAAGAAATGATTATTTGGGAAGAATTTTTAATATGATAACCCAATTTTTAGGACAGCCATGACGTTGCGTTTGACAGTTTTGGACAGTTTGACGTTTGACAGTTTGTGACATTAGCGACTTTCTTTGACTTTGTCTTTGAATGATTGAGTCGTGTTCGCGCGCGTTGGTTTGGATGTGTTTCGAAGTTGTCAGTGATTGTTTTTGTTTTGTAGCTTACTACTACGGATATTGATTGAATACTTCTCTGTTGACCCCGGCTTTGTTATGTAGTTTCTGATTCGCCTGTGATTTGAATTACGTCGTTTATGGTAAGTATATTCTACAATAACAAGTTCACATTCAGGTATGTCCCCTATAACCTATGTATTGCTTTGTTTTTTCTAAATCCTTTTTCTATCAGATGTTTTCTTCCCTTGTTCCATAATCTAACAGATTTTAACTCATTAATTCCAGTTTATTAACAATGGCGTGCCTATAATGCAACTCTGTAATAGATGAAAATGAACAATAATATGTTGCCGATGATAGGGGTCCAGAAATAATTTCGTTCATCAAAGGGTATCTTCATATCGGGTAAAAACATTTTATTTATTTCTATTCTGTAACATATCTATGAAAACTGTATAACCTCTTATTTGTTTTGTTTTAGGTTGGGGTAATGAATGGGGTAATGTGCTCACAATGTTTTGACGTTATAATGCAAGAAATGTTTTGTGATAATCATGAACTCCAGCATCGCCATGATAGTCATGTTTGTGTTAGGTGTAGGAGGTCTTTGTTTAATAGACGTGCTCACTCTATTCCTGAGGGTGCCGTAAAACAATATATTCCTGAAACCATTGCTCCAAGAGAGGTAAGCACCTCTTCTATTTTTCTTTTTTGTTCATAAACGGCAGGCATAAATATAAAACAAATGCAGATATTTCTTGATTATAATCCAAAACAACAACGTTGCAGAACAAAAAAGAACAGTCATTTAAAGTTATCCAAATAACTATCTTTAAACTATGCTTATTTTATTACTATACATATATTACTATATCTCAATTTCATATTTTTTATATTAGATACCCGAGGGAGGCTTGATATGTTTTGCTTGTTGGGTACATACTCGGAGTATAATTCAAGAAAGAGGAATTGTAGCAGCTCCTGTAGTTAACACAAATTCATGTGTATGGTGCCGACGGTCTCTTACCCATTGACACAGACACTCTATACAACAAGGACCTGAACGCACCATAATCACAACAAGAATATATCCAAGAGAGGTAACAGTAACACCTTACTTAATTACCTACTTTTAGAATGAAATAATTGTGCGAATAGCCTATACACCTACAGCCGCTTTAAGTCAGCCTTCGTATGTTTGTGCATGAAGTATTTATAAATAAATAATACATAATGCATTCTTTTGTTTTATCTAGATTCCACCAGGACGACTGGTTTGTTATGCTTGCTGGGTAGCAGCACATAGAAATGTTGAGCATGCTTCAAGGGCTGAGGATGACCGGCAAAATTCGGGCCCATCTAACCTTCATCAAAACACTATGTGTGCATGGTGTGGAATGTCTCTGCACCGTAGGCAAACACACTTGGCTAGTGGTCCATGGAGAGATGAAGTTGCAGCAAGAATTTATCCGAATGAGGTAGGTTAATTTTTTTTTTATTAAAGCTCTGTACACTGGTTACGATATTGTATGCTTGAAAGACTAACCAGTGACTATTAGTCAATTGTAATTCTTAAAGCTAAATTCTATAAGCTTCACATAACAGTGCCTATTTGCTTTTATATTTAACAACCCTTTCTGTTGCTACTATAACTAAATTATTTTATTGTTTCAGTTACCAGAACATGCGCTTCTTTGTTCCTACTGCTGGAGACTTGTACAGTACAATATAAGAATGGAAGAAGAGGCGCAACTTGATATCCAGCCACCAAGTGCATCAATAACACTTGATTGTTTTTCACACACAACACAGACAAGTTCTCATTGTTTTGTGCCAGCTTGTACCAATTTAGAACGAAATAGAGTACCGGAATATTTAAGAAAAATTATATTAAAATCTGAAGAATCAAGTCTCTAATTAAAATAATTAGTTATTATTGTAGTTTTATCTCGGGAAAACGGACTGTGGGTTGCTGTGCTCATATAATGACCATTGTGTGGTATTTGGGTTGGGTGCGGTACCAAAAGAGCATAGAAGCACTAGCGTCATTCTTGAATGGAATATTATTATGGGGTGATGTAGAAAATGAATACGTAAAATAATATCACAAATCCTAACAAGTTGTTTTATTTATATTCCTCACATGACTGATGTCTCATCCTCTTACAAGTCGCTAATATTAGAAACTAAATATCATGAACTTGATTGAAAATAGTTACTGTCTAGTTGGAATAGAGCAATTGATGTCTTCCCAGCTGTTACTGTGTAGATACAACTTTTACAATAACTTGTTACGTTTTCTGGTACTGCACAGCTCACTATTCTATGAATCTTCGAAGTCCAGAATATATTGATCAGCAGCAAGGACACAGTTTGATAAACCAAATGCGTTCAAGTCTTGTTTGTTTGCTCCTTTTGACACAGGTAACCAATCTCTAGCTGCTCGAATAGGTTATATAAGATTTGCTGCCGTAATCAAGTAGAACATTCTGTACCTAGTACTATTTTATTATTATATCTCAAAACCCAAGTATTTTTGGAATTATTCATGTGTTTTTCGCAGTATACAGTAGACACTTTAATCAAATGTCATTGTCAGTCAAAATGTCATTTGGCATAATACTGATCCGCCATATTTATATGTTGTGTTGCTCTCCTTGGTCGAGTTAATTTGTTTTTACACTAAAACGAAGTAAAATTATACACAATCACCATAATAAAACGGTTTCTATATTGTGTAGCCATATTTACATATGGTGTACATAGTGCTGGCCCAGGCTCCATACATTTTCCGAACATCTCCTTTAACATATAACCCCAAAACATTGGGATTATCGATTCCTCCACAACGAAGAAGCCTAGAAGACTCGTAAAACCCCTGATGTAAAAATGCACTATGACGGATGGCGACTGAAATAGGGTGACCATGTATTCCAACGAAACAAGTATCTAACGAGTACTTAATTACCTAAACAATGAAGCTTATCGTGATAGATTGCTTAGTTTAAAAGTTATACAGTTTTGTTTAGAAAGGGGTCACAACAGCGAACAAGAATTTAAAAAAGCTATAAAAAAATATTTAACTATTTAAATATTTTTTCCTTCGATAAAATTAAGCATAGTTTCCCTTATTTGAATATGTGCACATTATGAAGACTCACGCTGTATAGGTATATATAGATTCAGTAACATGAAGGTATAGAATAAAGCGTAAGTTTCACACATATCTTATTATACTTATGACTTACCACTCTAGATAGTATCACTGCACATGTAGGTACTACTCACTTAATTTTATTTATGCACTCGATCTTTACGCCCGGCCACACCGTTATAATAATAGTAAACACAAGGAAAACAAATATTTCGGCTCTGTGTTCAAAAACATACACTCGCTAAGTGACATTCCACACAAAAATGAACCTTGTTACGTAGGTAGGTGTGACGTATGAAAGAAAGAAAGAAAGAAATAGTCCTCAGTTATGGAGATTACGTTGGCCGAACGTCCTGATGTTCCAGGAATTAAAATTAATTTTACTTTTAACCGGTGGCATTACGAGTAAAAGTAAAGCATTTGTTGTTTGTCACCAAATCGTCACTAAATCTTTATTCAGTAACAGTTTCTCTAAGGTCCTCAGTTATGGAGATTCAGGTCGGCCGAACGTTCTGATATCAGGCCGTTCGGCCATAAATAAATGCTTGAAACTTTCGAACTGTTCTGTCACAAATTCTTTGGCTGGCATCTTTATGCGTCACATAATCGTCACTAAAAACTGGAGTAGCAGCCAGCTCCCTATCTCAACTGGTCAAACGTTCTGATGTAAGTACATGCTTTAGGATATAATACATAGGTTAACAAGAAGTTATGGAAGTTTAAATGGAAAGAACACGTCAGTCTTGTGAAACTGTGGGAAACCCATTTTGGAGACCTTGAAACTGTGCCTCTCTTTCACGGTAGGGAATGCTTTCTCCTAACCCTGTCCACTTTTATAATATCAGCTTTTTTTACAAATACAGATATCCTATTTCCGTGAGTAAGTAATACATTTTCAAAAATCACAATAGCTTACATTCACCATATCGGTAAAGGAGGCGAACATTTTTGTATCTAAATATCACAAACAGCAGTGCTATTTTGTAATTTGTTACAATCTCCCTCGGTGAACACAACTGTCATCCGATTGTAGTGCTTTGTAAATCCCTAGCATCGGAATGGATAACAGCTCACTTCACCTAGGTGTTCACCGAGGGAGATTGTAACAGAATAGACGTACAGTTTTTGATCAAACAGCAATAGCACGGCTCAACACCGGCGCAAACGGATGTTCGGTCCGCTCGACCTACCTCAATTTTCCAGTAACAACGGTCTGGCGCTTTTTTTTTTACTTACCAAGACCTCAGAACAGTAGCTTGTTCCTTCCTCATTTAGGTAGATTTATAATTCGATGCATTTCTAGACAATTAACACTAGTTTGTCCCACACTATAGCAAATTAGCAACAAATTTAACGCTGAAAATATGGGATCGCGTAGCGTAGTCCATGGACCAAGGTACCGTAGCAGAAGATTTGACTCGGGCCAACGCGACCGGGATGAGACGGGCAGGGCGTAGCTACCGCCGCCATGTTAATGACACGGGGCCCCAACGTGTTTGTTTCGATGTTACCCACAATCCTACTCAAACTTATTCCATGCGCTTTTATTTAAAAACAATATACCTAGGTATTACTATTTATTTTAAATAAAATTATAGGTATTCTCCAATTGGGGTTTGCCGTAACCGGGTAGAAGGCCCGCCCGGAAATATTTGATGCAAGACCTTTCTAGGTAAGCTACGCTACTGGAGACGGGAGACCTATTAAAGGCGCCCGGTATTGTATTTGGGGATAAAACCGGGGAGTGTGGGTATCTTACCTCACTAAAACCACCCCGGTGGTCACCATCATCATCAGCACAGCACAGTATAGTAATTTAAATGTTACAGGCAATTAGTTGTCCAGCTTCTGTAATTGTTGCGCACATTTTTAAAGTTGCGCATATAGATTTTGAGTTATTCCACAAAAACATTTCCTGCTGGGGTAACGTTACCACAGCCAGACATTTTATTTTATAATGGGAATATTGAAATAAATATTAGCCATATAATTAGTAGTCTAGACGAGGTAAATGTTGCAACTTATTTTGTATTTGTTCTTCTTTCGACTGCGATGTTATTCAAGATTTTGCTGGAGTAACGTTTGTGGTTTTGCTGGATCTCTGAAATGGATAAGCAGATTTTTATCATCTTTTTTACATGACTTCTCAAGAATTAGTTGGGTAACAAAAAAACAAAATTAATGCACCATTCAAAGGTTATTTAATTAAATATAAAAACACTTCAATAGGTCCTAACATTTTGAATAAGAGCTCGAAAGACTTACTTTAAACGTTATTTTGTAGCTTGTATCTGTCTTCAAATGTATGTGAAGATTCATTAGTATCCTGTTAGTAATAAACAAATTATTATGAAATTCAGTTCTCCACTTTGACGGTCATAATGCGCGCGGAGTTATTTGGCCCCCGATAACCCTGTATGTGGATATATTAACTGAATGATATATCAATAGTTAGTTGCTTAGTTCAGTTATATCCCTGTAAAATTTCAGCGTAGTACAGACGCCAGCAGGTCAACCTACCCGAAACTGTCACATTTTCCCAATCAATCTTGAACCTTATTCTTTAAACATATATATACTAACAAGATACTAATGCAACTTCCTTTGACTTTTATTTTATTACCTCGTTAATTATTGTATGTACAGACAGCACATCAAGCTACTACAATCTGTCACATTTCTTTAATCAATTTTCAACTTTATGGTTAAAGAATAAGGTTCAAGATTGATTGGGAAAATGTGACAGTTTCGGGTAGGTTGACCTGCTGGCGTCTGTACTACGCTGAAATTTTACAGGGATATAACTGAACTAAGCAACTAACTATTGATATATCATTCAGTTAATATATCCACATACAGGGTTATCGGGGGCCAATTATCTCCGCGAAAGTGGAGAACTGAATTTCATCATAATTTGTTTATTACTAACAGGATGAAACTTTACATACATTTGAACACAGATACAAGCTACAAAATAACGTTTAAAGTAAGTCTTAAGAGCTCTTATTCAAAGCGTTAGGACCTATTGAAGTGTTTTTATATTTAATTAAATAACCTTTGAATGGTGCATTATTTTTGTTATTTTATTACCCAACTAATTCAAACTAATTCTTAAGAAGTCATGTAAAAAAGATGATAAGAATCTGCTGACCCGTTTCAGAGATCCAGCAAAAAACCACAAACGTTACTCCAGCAAAATCTTGAAGAACATCGCAGTCGAAGGAAGAACAAATACAAAATAAGTTGCAACATTTACCTCGTCTGTATAACTAATTATATGGCTAATATTTATTTCAATATTCCCATTATAAAAGAAAATGTCTGGCTGCAGTAACGTTACCCCAGCAGGAAATGTTTTTGTGGAATAACTCAAAATCTATATGTGCAATAAATTTAAAAATGTGCGCAACATTTACAGAGAGCTGAGCTGGAGAACTAATTGCCTGTAACATTTAAATTACTATTTTCGACATTATTTTGCTGGGGTAACGCATACAAATCTCAGCGTAGGTAATGGGTGTTCACTCCAGTCGTGGTCCTCACTGCGAACAGTCGTTCCTAAACTTACCTAAAGTTAAATAAAAATCACAGTCGTATTTAAATAAAAATAAAACAAAGCCCCGTTATTCCCAAACTTTTATTTTTGATTTGTTCATAGTAGTCTTTCACTATCGCTTTCAAACTGTGAAATGGATACATACAAGTGTGGTGCCTGTAGCGAACTGCTATCAGATGGAATTCATTGCACAGCGTGCTCTCAGGAGCTTCATTTCCACTGTGCAGGAATTACAGAAGCTGGATTCCGCAAACTTGGTGACAAAAAGAAACTGACATGGCGATGTATGAAGTGTAAGCAGCCTGGACCTTACCAACCTCCTACTTCACCCTCACAAAAGGTAGAGTCAGAATCACTTATATTAAAAGAGATCAGGGCACTATCCGCGAAACTAGCTCCACTAGAATGTCTTAAGGACGAGGTTATGGCTCTGAGACATGAATTTGCCGATTTAAAGTCATCAGTCAACGAAGCCAACAAGGAGCTTAAAGAATTTAATGCAAAATTCAAAACGCTGGAACATCGAATCGTACAAGTTGAAAAAGTTCAATCTCAAGTAGAGTTGCTGCATACTCGGCTGGACAAACTAGAGGAAGAGGCAAACGCTAAGGAACAATGGTCAAGAATGAATAATATTGAAATTAAGGGTGTTATTCAAACAAACAATGAGAACCTGTATCACACACTATCTACCATTGGATCTAAGATACAATATCCTATCTCAAAGAATCAGGTTAATTTTATCGCAAGAGTACCAACGCGTGAAAAAGAGAACATAAAACCCATTATTGTCTGTTTCTGTAATCGTTATGTGAAGGAAGACTTCATAGCAGCAGCCAGACACGCGTCTAAGTCTTCCACAATGACTACTGGGTACTTAGGACTTACCGGCAACCATAAGATCTACGTGAATGACCACCTAACTGTACAGAACAAGGCTCTTCTATCCAAGACTAAAAAAGCAGCCGCAGAGATGGATTTTCGATATGTCTGGGTCAAGCATGCCAAGATACATACCAAAAAAACCGACACCTCCCCCACCATAGTGATAAAATCCGAAAAGGACCTCTCCAAAGTGAAATAGTGCTGTTAGCCATACCCCTAAGTAACATTTTGTTTTCTTCAATATTTGATGTTGCTCTAATGTTTGAGAACCGCAAGGTAAAATGTTTTATTACTACTCGCGGATTCCGAGAAATACCTAACTTGTGCACGTGTTCGACGCACCTGCGTATTTTTATAGAATTTAATTTTTGTGTTTTGATTTGTTTTTGCTATGCTAAATGCGATTTTATTGTGCTCTTTTTAATATTTAATTTCTATTGCGCTTTACTGCTGTCTATTACTAACTGGTACAGGACAACATTTTCTCGATTTCTTGTGATTTTTGCAGTTTATTATCTTATTACTAGCTATCTAAAGATGAATATTCTATGTGAATCATCAACACTTGTTACCTATTGTTGCTATGTGTGGCTATTTTTATTTACAATTTCTACAAGATTTTGGAAGTATAATCGTTGGGCATTGCTTTGCTTGCCGGATTTTGATAAGGGTTTGATAAGATGTAATTTTTCAATTTGTTTCAATTATTATCACAATAATATAGACGTTGGTAAAGGACCCATCAATGGCTCCGCTTAATATCTATTACCAAAACGTACGTGGCCTTCGTACAAAAACTAACAACTTATTCCGAAACGTATGTCTTAAATCCTACGATGTTATCGTATTTACAGAAACTTGGTTAGTGGACGGTATATTCAGCAGTGAGCTTTTTGATTCCCGGTATGTGGTATGGAGACGCGATCGCGACTACAGCCGCACCTCGCAAACTCGAGGAGGCGGTGTGTTGATTGCCGTGCGGAATGATTTGACTGTTGTCGAGAGATGTAACTGGCGTAGTTCCGCTGAGGATATCTGGGTAACTATTAGTATAAAATCGTCTAGACCCCAAGCTAGGTACATATAACATACATATCTGTGCCCTCTACCTTTGTAATGAACACATGGGTCATTCTTATATTGCTCAGCTCCAAAATTTCACAAATAATTTAAATAACTTAATAATGATCAACCCATTAGATAAATTCATTATCTTGGGCGATTTTAACTTCGGCAGTGACGTGGAATGGTGCCATACGAACGATAGTGCAGAATTACTACCACTAAATTACACTAATCGCTATTATATTGACTTCTTCGATACTATAAATGTCTGTAATTTATCCCAATTTAATCATGTACGAAACACGAATAATAGACTGTTAGACCTTGCTTATTCAAATGGCTCCCTGGACATACAGGAATGTCTTGACCCATTAGCGGAACCCATTGACATGCACCACAAACCGTTCACTGTTCAAGTTGATTTTGTTCAAATACACACACTAATAGAAAAAAGAAATACTAAGTATCAGTTTTATAAAGGAGACTACGCTGCTATCATGTCCGCTCTTGATAACGTTGATTGGGACGAATTGCTGGGCACCAAGTCACTAGACATTGCTGTTAGTCTTTTTTATAACAAGCTGTATGATGTTAGAGATCAATACATTCCAAGAAAATCTGTTAAAAATTCTTCACACCCTCCCTGGTATAACTCTGCTTTAATTAAGATTTTAAAAGAAAAATATAAATATCACCGGAAATTTAAAACGTATGGTAATACGTCAGACTACCAAACTTTTTCTTTATTACGATATAGAGCTGCAGAAGTCGAAAAAGCTTGTTACCGTACGTATATGGATAAAATAGAATCATCAATCGTTAAAAATCCTAAAACCTTCTGGTCCTATATTAAGAGCAAAAGAAGTAATAGTAACTTCCCTAATTTACTCAAATATCAAGATACAACCGCAGACACTGGAGAAGAAATTAGTAACTTATTTGCAACATACTTTCAGTCAACGTTTCAAGAACCAGACATTATTAATGACCTGGAATCGGAAATCACAACACCATCCACTAGCACAGCTAGCATTAGCTCCATTGAGGTATGCCATGATAAAATACTAAAGTTGCTTGAAATGCTCGATCTTTCTAAGTCTGGTGGCCCTGACCTAATACCACCAATATTTATTGTCAAATGTGCTAAAAGCCTTGCCAGACCTATTTGTATTATATTTAAAAGGTCCCTAACAGAAGGTATTGTTCCTGAAATTTGGAAGTCAGCGTTCATAACACCAGTTTTTAAAAAAGGTGACAAGTCATTCGTTAATAACTATCGTCCTATTTCGAAACTATGTCTATTCTCAAAAGTTCTCGAGCGTGTTGTTTACTCAGCAGTTTACTCAGCGTTAAAATGTGACTTTGGTGATGAGCAGCATGGTTTTCTTCGTAAACGATCCACTACCACTAACCTTATTCTTTCCAATGAGTTTATTTCTGAAGGTATGGAGCAACGTGCACAAGTTGATGTAATTTACACAGATTACAGCAAGTGTTTTGACCGCATTGACCATAGGATACTTCTACATAAACTTTTTATAGCCGGAATACATGGCGACCTATATCGGTGGTTCTCCTCTTACATCAAAAATAGATCACAAGCTGTTGTCCTACAGGGTTTCACATCCTGTTGGAATCCAATACCATCCGGGGTTCCTCAAGGATCCATCTTAGGGCCTTTATTGTTTAATTTATTTATAGCAGATATTAAGAAATGCTTTAAAAACTCTTACATTTTATTATATGCCGATGACATGAAGATACTTAAAGTAGTACGTAGTTTATCTGACACATCTCAACTCCAAGATGATCTCAATAGGTTTGTGGATTATTGTACATTAAACAAACTTCAATTAAACGTATCAAAATGTTTCCATATGATCTTTACACGGCGGAAAAAAACTATTGGTTCAGGGTACATTTTAAACGACCAAACAATCACCAAGGTGGACAATATCAGGGACTTAGGCGTTATCCAGGACAGCAAACTTATATTTGAAATGCACATAAATGAAATTGTAAAGAAAGCCTCTAAATCCCTAGGTTTTATAATAAGATCGTCTACATGCTTCAGCTCATTAAAACCACTTAAAGTACTTTACTGTTCATACGTACGCAGTCACCTCGAATATGCATCTCAAGTGTGGAACCCTCAATATGATGTGTATAAGGCCAGGATCGAGAGCATCCAAAAAAAGTTTTTATTATACTTAGATCACAAGACAAAGCAAAGCTCAACAGATTACACTCAACGCTGCAAAAGATACCACTTCCTACCATTAGAAAACCGACGCCAAGTAAACGATATTACTTTTCTTCTTAACATTGCCAATAGCTCTATTGATTGTTCCGAACTTCTCTCACGCATATCACTCCGAACCCAACACGTAGGCTTTAGACAGCGGCCACTACTTCACGTTCCATTTGCGTCAACCAACTACCGACGGAATGCCTTCTTCTTACGAAGCGCAGCAATTTTTAATAATATTTCCTCTAATTTAAATGTCGATTTATTTAGAACCAGCCCTAGCACATTAAGACAAGCAATAAATAAAGAATTCTTTGGTAGAGATCGTAATAGCACACCCATAATAAGTACTCATTAAATTAAATAGCGCAATAAAATCACAATTTTGTCTCATTTTGTTTTATTTTTAACTAGGATGTATTTTGTCTTAGTCTAAGAAATAATTATTTTGTTTTATTTTTTGTTTTTTCTGATTGTGTTCTCATATAAAGAAAAGATTTGTTTCATATAATTTTGATGAAAATGTATAGTTTAAGTACCTACCTATTAATATATTTATTTTTCTTCGTTAACTTTAGGTAAGTAGAAAATAGCTTATATGTGGAAGCTTTTAAATGGCAAATGACAGCGCCCATTATACATTGTTTAATATAAATCTTAGTCTGTAAGCTTTCTGAATAATAAATAAATAAATAAATAAATACATAAACAAAAAGATACCGATCGAATTGAGAACCTCCTCTTTTTTGAAGTCGGTTAAAAAGCATTGACTCCTAGATAAAAACTGTTTTCTTACCAGTTTTTATTTTGAGACCATTATGATAAAATTCACACTCATTTTGAGAAATGCTATTTTGAGAATGGCACATTTTACGATGCGTACATTTTGCGTCAAGTGCACATTTTGCGAAGTGCACATTCTGCGTGAAACCCCCTATTAGGTACTAAGACTCCACTGTCCGTCTGTCTGTCTGTCACAAGGCTGTATCTCATGAACCGTGATAGCCAAACAGTTAAAATTTTACAGATGATGTATTTCTGTTGCCGCTATAACAACAAATATTAAAAACAATAAGATAAATATTTAAGGGCGGCTCCCATACAACAAACGTGATTTTTTGCTCGATGTCTAATGTTGTATAGATAATGGTAGGTACGGAACCCTTCGTGCGCGAGTACGACTTGCACTTGGCCAGTTTTCTAATGAATTGGTTTTAAACCATTCATTCGTTCATAGGCCAGTAGTATCCATCCATAGCTATCAGAAAACGTCCAGAGTTGAATAGATTTCTTACAATAAGCAGTTTATTTGATTCAACATTTTTACAGGATTAAGGAAAAGGATACCTAACTAAAATTAATCAAACAATTTTATTCACTAATACTTATTTCATTTTATTGAAGACAACATTTTTAACGATACATTTATAGATTAATAATTTGTTTGTGAAAACACAAGTTCAGTAACTAGGTACCTACTAATTAATTTAAAAGATTATTCTTTTTATGAATTTTAATTATAATTTCCACAGTGTTTCCACAATAAATACATAATTGGCAAGATTCGTGTCCATTATTAGAATTGACAATACCTACATCAACATCTGGATACAGATAACACTCAGCATATTTTAGTACATATTACGTATAAGTATAATATTATTGTCTTGAACACTGACCTAGGGTCCTTAGCATAATTCCAAATAAACTTTAACAGTAACCGTAATCAAAAGTTTGTGTGAGACAGAAACTCTCTGTGGTTTATGCGGTATATTATATATAAGTTTAGGACAAGAGAAAAGCTATTAAATATCAAAATAAGAGCTTTTTACTATAATAAATGGGAATTAGTATAAAAAATCTAATTATACAATTTTTGTCCGTTCGTTTGTTCCGGCTTATCGACTTTCACAGGAAGTTATCTGATGTTATATGTAGCAGTAACTTACCCTTGTAAGAAAAAAATAGGAGCCTGCGAAAAAAAAAATGAAAACCCCCTGATAATCGACTATCACACAGACGAAGTCGCAAGCATCAGCTAGTCTTTACATAGGTAGTATTAATATGGTGTGGCTTGCGGAGATCCGCTGGATGCGAGTCGCACGGGACCGGTCAATGTGGTGACACTTGGGGGAGGCCTATGTCAGTCCAGCAGTGGACGTCTTTCAGCTGAAATGATGATGCTGATGAATAAACAAAGTCGCTCGTGCTGTCTACACGCTTAGACCTTTTAAACTGCGCAACGGATTTTAATGCTTCATCAATAGATAGAACGATACAAGAAGGTTTATACGTAGTTTGATGTATATTACCTATACCCGTGCGAAGCCGGGCCGGCTCGCTAGTAAATAGTAAATAAATGCAATTCAACACAAATGATCGCCTGCCCGGAATGCTCCATTTCTTAGTCTGTAAGTACAAATCATTGATGTTTTTCCACTTAATTAATTAAAACAACATTCGACCTTTAAATCGAGTACTGCGCAAGTCAAATCAAGTCCGTGTCAAGTTTCATCTTTCGTTCGTGGCACGGACTGTACACTAGTGTAAGTTAATATCAGAAATTGATGTGCAAAGTAAAGTTTCCGTGTTGGTTTGAGTTATTTAAAAAAAAAATCGAAATACCTGTAGCATCACTACATAGGTATTATTATAAAACAAAGTCCCTCGCCGCGTCTGTCTGTCCCTATGTATGTGTCGCAGTCATCTGGTTGATTCTGCTATTTGATTGAATGACTAGCGCGTTCATTGAATGACTAAAGGAAAACTCGTCAAGTTTTTTAATGTAACGTTCAATGTCTTGACTGAACGTCATTTACCATAGTCGTTGATTGGGATATAATAGCCGATTATAACGCTAGCATTCTCATTAATACATGCAAGATCGAGCGTAGCGAGCTCGGGACTGGGGGCACCCCGAATCGGATAGGTTAGGTTAGAAGGGGATGGCGGGGTCTAGTGAGCGA
Source organism: Charanyca ferruginea (assembly GCA_947361185.1). Taxonomy (NCBI): domain Eukaryota; kingdom Metazoa; phylum Arthropoda; class Insecta; order Lepidoptera; family Noctuidae; genus Charanyca; species Charanyca ferruginea. The sequence continues at coordinate 11,378,402 of OX376077.1, read as the reverse complement.
ACGTCGACCCCGCCATCCCCTTCGTGGTTATTTTTTTTAAACCCTTGAGCACCGCTCGCGGGGCTTTCCCCCCTATGCCTTTTAGTCAACTTTAGTGTTTTGAGGTTAGGTTAGGTCGCAGTGGGACAAAAATGAACTAAATTTCAATCACCTTACTGATTTGTCATCCTCTCTGTTCAAAGGGCTACTATGTTACAATCCGCTAACTAGTTGGACGTTGAGTGACGCTTGTTCAATCAACGTTCGGCCTAGTCATTCAATTCAATGTCGTCATTCAATGAACGCGCTAGTCATTCAATCAAATAGCAGATTCAACCAGATGACGGCGACATATGCTTAGATCTTAAAACTATCTTGATGAGAGTTTTTTAGCTTGCGATAGATAGAGTGATTCAAGATAAGGTTTTAGTATCAAATTTGTCAAGCGGGCGAGGCCACGGGCATCAGTTAGTATAGTATAAAGAAACACACTCAACAAAGCATTACGATTACGTTAAAGTTTACAATGAATAAGAGTGCAGCATTTATAGCGTGCATTTGATATATTGTCACAAGATTACACTTGATAATTTTTGATAAATATTTTACCATTTAAGTCTACTTACCTATCTATCTACAAGTAAATATTTATTTTGTTGCTTTATAGTTACCATGTATGACGTCACCACAACGCGGACGTCTATAATAGATAAGAGTCGGTGAACTTGTGAAATGCGGCAACGAAACCGACGCCAATGTGGAGGTGGAAGCATTTAATTAAACTTATAACAATAATTAAAGAAAGACGCTGAGATCACATATCATCGTAATTTATTGATTTAACATTAACACATAACAGGAACCATAACTATACGAAATAATGGCTGATTTACATTAGTCGGTTAGACCGTATTCGGCTGCAGGCCGTATTCGGTCACCGACTAATATAAACAGGTATTCGTTTGGCCGTATTCGGTTTGGCCGTATTAACTCAATTTAGGTAAGCGTTTCAGTTAAACCGAATGTGACCGCTGCCTTCGGTGACCGACCTAATGTAAATGCGCCATTAAGCATTCGGTGTTACCATGTAGGTGCTTATATAAATATGTGTCAGTTTCCCGATACTTGAGATTTAAGTAAATTTTTATGTAATACCCTTTTACCCGCCTTCAAACAAGGAGATTTAATTAAAAGTCCATATCAGTTTATTTATGATTATTATAAATTATAAAAATATTAGTATTTGTAAAAATAAAATTAGGTACGTACTTCAATGAGTTAGGTAATTAAGATAAGATGTCAAGATCTTCACGCACACGGGTATTGTTGCAAATAGCCAATACACACTACGATATTTAGTTGCCGCATTTCAAAAGTAGTAGCAGTTAAGCTGAGCAGTGTGTGTATGTGTGTGTGTGTGTGTGTGTGTGTGTGTGTGTGTGTGTGTGTGTGCGCAAGTGTGTGTGTGTGCTAGTTTTAGGGCATACCTAGGCGAGCCTCTCTGGTTTAATTAATATTCTTAGGTATATGGATACATGTTGTTATACTAGAAAGTTAAAAATAATAAATACATTCCACCAAAAAAAAAAACAAACCTCGACTGCAAAAAGATGTGTCGGCACTTATCATCAGAGCAATCTGTCGAAATAGGTACAGAAATTCGACCATAACCATTGGGCAGTAGCCCATCAGACAACAAACACCCGTCTGGTCGAAAGATCCTTTTCAATGTTCAAAGTTAAAAAACAAGAAGGTACTGACTGCGTCTAGGAACTTGAAAATACATTAATCTTGTTTTGTAACTCTTTTGGCTGTATATTTACAGTCAATTTATTGTTGGTTTTTTGAAAACTAAGTCCCTTCCCTCTTCAAAAGCTGTTCCATAGAAAAATGCAGTAGGTAGGCAAAATGTATGGAACAGCTTGTTGTATAAGTATATATTTTAACAGACTTGTTTAAGTATAACAATAAAACTCAATAAGTAATAATAAGTAGTTGTAATGTAAAAGCAAAATATATTAAAGCAACTCTAACAAATTCATACATTGTGTTAGGTAGGTACGTTCATTAAAACTATAATTTACTTACATATTATCGGGTGTAAAAAGAAAAAAAAAAGTCGAGCGTACAATATTTTTAGAGAGTCGTTTTACACCCTATATATTTTAAATACAAGAATTTAAACATTCCGAATAAAAGCGTCGTTAGATTTTTCCTTGACCGTCCAGTATTAATTTCATTATTTGGATAACTTTCTTTTACATAATGTAATTTTATGAGCTGTAAATACTGGGCTCACTATACTTTGTCTGATTCAAAAATAAATCGAGCCACTTCCATTTTTCACGTATTCTGGTTATTATTTTTGGTACAGTACGACTCAAACTTTTCACAAACATTTCACACCGGCCGTTAGCCGCTGTGAAATTGTTATCTACTGTGCGACGCAGTCACTCGACTCCTGTTTAGAGCCGCCATAAACTTCATTTATTCATTCATTCAAAGTCATTTATTTCTTAACAAAATGCGTTATGTAGAAAGTTAAAAATTACTGTGATGGACATTTAAAGTGGAAGTGGTATAAATTATAAACAATAATAAAATGATCGCATTTAATTTGCCTATGACATTTTGATTGCACTCCAGAAAGGTTAAATTGGGGGTTTTTGTTACTTATACCCACCCGTATATGTTGGTTATGTTTAACTGTGTAATGAATTATCTTATCAATAAATTTGAACCAACATTTTGTTGGTGTTTTTCAGGATTGTTTGAACCATAAGTTGGTTATGTTTATCTGTGTAATCAATCGTCTTATCAATAATTTTGCACCAACATTGTGTTTTGTGTTTTTCAGGATTGTTTGAACCCTACCCGATTTTCTATCTAGATAACAGTTTCTTTTTCGGTCAATAATTTACCCTGATTGAAATATTATATTATGAACTTTCAGATGCCATATTTTTCAGGATCAAATAATTCATGAAACCAAAACTAATATAACCAGGAAACATAAAAAGGAGTAGCTCAATTTATTTACCCCAAGTGTAGTATTAACAAATTCAATGAAATAAAAATGACTACTTCATATCAGTCGCTGTACAAATACATTAAATTCTAACAATACTAACATTACCATACTAAATGCATAGATCAATTAAAAAATATTTATGGTCGAATCTACAGCTTGCGTTTGAAGGTTAGCTAGTGTAAAACTACAAACACATTATGGGGGATTATTATTTACACAATTTTTACAGATAGGCCCAACCGAAAGTCCCATTGGATAAAAGAAAAAAAATAAACATGTTTAACCTGGCCTCTATAAATTATAAGTACAAGGTAAAACTGTTAATACCGACCGACGTGCGGTCGACAGTACCACATTCAGTCAGTGCTTCAAAAGTATTAAAAAGAACTTTAGTGACGAGGTCTTAGAGACTAGATAGTCATGGAAAAAGACTCCGCCATATGATAGCACCTATGTTTGGAAGTTCCGTAAATATTAATAGCGAAGTGTGAGAGCACATAATTATGCCTATTTGTATTAGTAGGCGTCGCAATCCAATAATAAGGTAAGTACAAAAAATAATTTTTTTTAGTCTATCAGGATGTTGGAGTCATATTAGAGATTAACTACGAACATAACGCGCCCCTCCAAATTACTATTTCAATGTGTGTAGTCACAGCATCCGAAAGAGAATTCGTAATAGCTAACTTATTATCTAATATGTTTGTCAACTAATCATAGTAATCACAGCCTATCCGACCGTGCAAGACAACGCACGTTTCATTTTCATAGAATACGTCAGTGCAGTGCTATACTAATAAATAATAATAAGCAATTCATGACGCCGCTAATCGAGCAACAAATCCGACTGGATATATTTTTGTTTAACGGCTGTCTCAGTACGCACACATGCGTTGTAAATCTTAATGGTGCTTTTTAAATGCTTTTACAAACATTTTCAAACGTATTGAATTTTGGAAGAGCGCGTTATCGTAGTAATCTTTACAATAATATTATATTATACATTTATCATCTCAAACTAACACCATTCACTGAAAATTTACTTTTAAATACTTCCTCAACTCCCACTTGACGTTTATTATTTTAGAAAATTATTTAGGTACCTAGATAGTCATATAACTGCCGCACTCACAGACGGTACTTAAAGTTAATCAATCATTACCTACCTTTGAAATAGACCAGCATCTTATCTGACTTTTATTTACTTTACTTAGCAAAGTAAAGTAAAGTCAAGGTGCTGTCTGTGAATATAGCCCTTATTCTTTGCTGCTAGTACATATAGGTATTTTTGTGCTACGTAGGTATATACAGTCAGCAAAGGATAAAGGTATGCACGGTCGTCAGATATAGTTAAAATTTACTTAAAAACCGATGGATGTTTTTGAATAAAATAAAATAAATTTAATAGAGAATAAACATTTCAAGGATTTAATTAAATTTCATGCGAAATCATCCATCGGTTTTTAAGTATACTTCCACCATTTCCGATGACCTGCATACCTATCTCTTTTGCTGACTGTGCCTAACCATGCACCTAAAATAACTTTGACTTTCTCATAGCTAGTAAGTAGTCTTTTAATAGTCAAAGTGCTTTTGAGGTTATTTTTACATAAAAAACAAATTGTTAAACAAACACAATTTTGCAACAATTAAAATTAACTAATATCACAAAACAAACAAAATAAACAATTAACTTAGTGAAACAAAAATAAATATACTTTGAAACTAAACTTTGCTTTAGAAGCTTATCTTTAAATTGTATGTTGTGTTTAATTAAGCTAATAAATAGCTATGTTAGTAAATTGCTGTAGCCATCTAATATTCTCACATTCTCTGACAAGTCTATAGAAATTTAAAACAATTACATAGGTAAAGAAGAAACCGACAAAATGAGAAGCACCGTATTAATTTAATTACCTAGACAAAACTATATTGTAGAATAATGTAGAACATGTGCTCATACTGATATCAGACTGTCACTGTGTGTCAGAATAACAAAAATATATCATCACATTTAAAATGAGCTCGCAGTACATATGTGGCTCAAGATTATAGAAGATAGAGAGGTTTGGAAGAAATCAAGTATAAAAAAATAATTACAAAATATGATATCAGTTAAAAATAAATAGTAACTCATAAAAATAAATAGTATTTCACAAAAGTAATGCTTTTATGTACCGTAAAGTAAATGAATAAATATACATATTACAAGCTGGGGAGTGCCTCCATAACAGGCGCCGGCCGCAAAATGTTGTGATAAAACAAGTACCACCGTAGGTGGCGAGAATTTTATTTGGAAAACATACAGCTAGGTACAAAAATAAGCTTATGCATTTTCTAAGAGCAAATCTAAAATGCCAGGAAAAGTGAAGCTTTTGACTATAAACATATAGGAGCAGCGTCAATCTACTTTGGCAATAGGGAATTTGGGCAACTCGACTTGGATATTTTCTTTTAATAATAATCAATCATTGTGATAGAAATAACGAATAAAAATGCGATAGAAATAATGAATAAAAATGCGTGTGCATATTTTATTATTTTTATAAAACGTTCCATTTTCTTCTGCCGAGAGAGCCGATTGGTAAAAACAAACAAAATTTAACTTTTTGTCGTAAGCCGGACGCGTCATTCAAGTATTGTTTATGAATAAGTTTTTGGAACCTTATGTGTCCGCGCGTACTCTGAGACCTCCTAGTTTTGTTTGTGAATACGGGTGGAAGACTAAGAACACATCTTGGTTGACTGGTAGGGAATGCCTAAGGTATTAAGTCCGCCTTTGAACTTTTGTCCATGAAGTATAAATAAATAAATAAACATGCGGTAAATTAGTTACATACAATTAGGGAAACAAAAATAATACAATGAACAATTTTATAAGCAAAGCAGCTTTTTTGATAACTATTCAAACAACTTTACTACGCTTAATGCCAAGCAAGTACTCCGCGATGCCGATGTAGTACACGGTCTGCGCGATGCCGAACAGCGGCGCGATCACCATCATACGGCACGCACCGCCTTTAAAGAACGTTAAGGGGCCCTCGTACTTCAATATTTTGCTGTCGGAAACAATAACATAACATAAGCATGGTAAACATTGTATAAATCAAAGTCACTTTTCGTGTCCTGCGTAAGTGCTTAATTCTTCTATGAATTTTAGTGAGGTTTTTATTATCATTTAGGCCAATGACAATGCCAGATCCTGCCCCACCCATTTACAGAAAATGTAAATTAATAAAATAATTGTAACGATTGAAGAACCTCATTATAATAAACTAGCGACCCGACCCGGCTTCGCACGGGCCTATAACTTTCCTCGATAAGTAATAAAATAAGAATGAGAAATAAGAATTTTTCAATTCGAACCAGTAGATCCTGAGATTAGCGCGTTCAACCAAACATACAAACTCTTCAGCTTTATAATATTAGTATAGATTGTTTTTCTTTAGAACTTGCCTGCGTTCTAGGCTTGTTTTCCACGAGACAGGACAGGTTCGAGTGTGGAGTTGTGTGGAGTTCATTAGCAAAATGGTTCCTTTGTGTCTTATAGCAGTTTTTTTTTCAGAACCTAGTTGATAATCTAGACTAAGGAAATGTAAAGAACTCTTTTTGTTGGCAAATAAACAACATTATTATTATTACATGAGGATTACAAATCAATGCTTAAAGAAATACAAATGCAGTTTTTTAATTTAAACAGAAACGGCAAGTTCTGCCGTCATTATAGGACGAATGTTTAGTTATCAGCAATTAATAAGCAGTAAGATGTCACATATTGCAAGCTTGTACACGACTTTTATTGAGTGGGGCAAAGTTCTATAGCATTTCTGGCATTTTCCTTTATTCTGAAATATATATGTGTATAATACACATCCTCACTAAAAGTAAAAAGGGCCACGTTCACAACAAAGGAAGTTGGTACAGGGTTGTTAGCTATAAAGGAATTGAAGATCTACTTAAATGGAGACGAAAGAAAGTAAATAAATTAGGTTCCTCGCCAATTAAAATACCAACTGTTACGGATTTCATTCTACAATGGTAGGTAGATTTATACTTACGTGATGCAATCCATGACGGAGCTATACTCTCGATCGTTTTTGCCTTTGGTGAGCGTCTGCAAGCGTGTCTTCACCACGTCTAATGGATTGACAACTAAAGCAGCGAAGGAGCCTCCCGCACAACCCGAAATGAACGACCACCTGCGTGTTACGTAGACACACATAAATACCAATATTATAAAAGCGAAAGTGGGTTTGTTTATTTATTACTATTTCACAGCTAAACCACTGAACAGTCTCGTATCGTGCGCTTGCACCTGTCACGCCTATAAGGGGTCCTTCACACGACCGACTTTTTGTAGGACCAAACATAAATATGAGTACCTATATACTAATTTAAGAAGGCAATAAATGTATTTGGTAGAAAAAAGTTATTACACAATTGATGAGTTTTTGAATGATAAATCACTTTAGGCCATACCCGATAACCTATTTAATTGATTTTGAAATAGAAATAGAATTATCCCACTAGGAAAGTGCTTTTGAAGTCCAATCACATAGAACCAATAACAAAATAAAGACCATATTGATCATATGAGCAAATTAACTTGTGATCTATACTTCTATACTATAATAATAACAAAACCCTCAGTCAATTATAATTGTACATATATTAGGTATAATGTAAGAAAATGATCAGTCAGGTCTTAATCAGTCTTTTTTTTAACAGAATGTTATTATAATATGTGATGAAGAGTAAAAATAATTGATAAGTAATAATAAATGTCTGTTACACTATCACGACAAAACGGTTGAACCGGTTTTTTTTTTTTGCTTAATCTTGTACCTGGAGTAGGAGATAGGATAGGACACTTTCTTCTCATTTCACCAACAGGATCGAGACTTACGCGGGTGAAACCGCGGGGCGCATCCAGATAACTTAAATCAATAAACAACAACAAACGTCTGCCTAGTAGTAGTGAGTAGTTCAAAGAATTGTATTTAATTTTATATTAGCTTTATTGACTATATCGACGAAGGCCCGCTTGGCGGCCTTCTCCTTGTACCTCAGTGGGGATTTCTGGAAGGTGTGAAGGTGTGTTTTTAGACTCCAGTTCTTCCTCCTAAGGGGGATTTTCAAGGGGGGAATTCTAGACTTCATTTTTTAGAATCCAGTTTTCCCCCTCAGGGAGAACTTTCGGGGGGGATTTCTGGAATAAGTATCTTTTTCGATTCCAGTTTTCCCCCTCAAGGGGGATTATCAGGGGGGAATTCTAGACTTAATTTTATATTCCACTTATCCCCCCTAAGGGAGCCCTTTTAGGGGGGATTTGTGGAATAAGCCGGGGCTTTTAGGGGGATTTGTGGAATAAGCCGGGGCTTTTAGGGGGGATTTGTGGAATAAGCCGTAACAGCGTCGTGAGTGATAGTTTGTAGTTTTGCACTACGTGGCAACGTCGTTTTTCAGTGTTAGGGCCAGCGCACACCAAACTGCAAAATGCTCTCGCATGTTCGAGCAAAATTTTGACTGCTCGACTATGCAAGCAATATGCTCGCCCCTCCCGTGAGCAAGCTTCGTTGAAAATGCTCTGGATTGCCAGGTGAGCGTGCAGGACCAGTTTGACGCCATAATCCGACGTTGTTTTCTACCTACACCGGCCGCGCCGTGGGTAGTAAACATACGTCCACATAGTTTTCCCGCTGTGGCAATACTGATGAAACTAAACGCGGGTGGCTCGAGCGTGGTCGCGCATGTAGAACGCATACTCGAACACGCATCTGGCAAGCTCGAGCATAATCGAGCATCAAGTTTAGACGTGTATTTAATTTTGCACTGCATGCTATAGTCTTAGTCATTCTATTGTGTCTTCAGTGGTCTCAAAAAATGCTCCGCTCTCCTCTGTTCTCGATGTGCGGTGACCCTTACAGGAATTCAAGTTCATTGAGTCATTGAGTCATTGACCTAGTAATCCAATAGGGTATTACACCCATTTTTGAAAAGTGTCTCATTGAAATTCTGTAGTGCTAATATGCCACCAAAAAAAAAACACAAAAATTTTATTCAATTGATAAATGCCATAAAAATGCATCTAAATTTTAAATTTTCAAATTTCGCGCGTAGTTCGACGAAAACGCCTCTTACTGGACGCCATATTGCTCAGCGGAAATGACGTCAGGAACTTTTTGGGCTCCATTTTATTTTAATAATAATAATAACCTTTATTTCAGACTACAGTCCATAGTTGTATTAGTATTAAGGGTCAATAAGGGTCATTAAAAATTTAGGGAAAATAAAATTATAAAGTTAGAACCCTGGTTGTTTTTGTTTCACTACCTCACACTAGATGGCATACGGAACTAGAAATGGAAAAAATTAATTTATAACAATAATACAATAATTTTTGTCGACAAAACAAGATCAAGATAATCTAAAATGTATTTACAAACATACATAATAGTTTTAAACCTATTAATAATTATATTTTCACATAGTTTCGTGCCGAAAAGGTGGCGCGCTCTTGTTTCGAATAGTAGAATATCTATGACAATGACGATTTTTTCTAGAACTTAGTGGCTGATGAATTACGCAAAAAGAAAAATGCCTACCGGTGAGATAAGAGGCCATATGTGGGCCATCAGAACGGATATTGGCGTAGGTTTAGCAATTAAGCACATCACAATTCATAATTTAATTTTTATAAATAGAGTGATTAATAAAAAAAATATAAAAACTGGAATGTCCGGAATGTCTGGTGCACAAGACGGCTATAGATCGAATGGCCGAAGCCACGACCACTTTGATGACGTCATTGCACCAGAGCGTATCAAGGTGCACCGGTGCACCAGCATCTCGTCTATTACTTCGTGGGTAGACCTAATAATAATGCTGTTAAATATGTAATTACGAACTACAATATTACGAATAAATAACCTTCAATAGCAATATCTTTTTCATTACAAATATATTTTACCTAGTCATTCACAATCACAGCATAAACTTTAACACACTCCGAATGAAAAAAAAAACGCATTTAAATTTAAAACAGATTGTGGATAATAATCACAAAGTCAGAACATTTTATGGGAAATAAACTCACAATGATGTGCGCGCATGTATAACAATGTGCGTGTTACGCACACAAGCCCATCAAATCTGGCCTGTTGTTTTTGTTGCGATTGCAGTGCAACACTCTATCTAAACATGTATATAATCAAAGTTTGTCACATTTTTCTTTAAGTTAATAACAGATTTTTGTAAATATATGAATTGCAATTGCTCATCAGTATGTCTATTCTATTACAATCTCCCTCAGTGAACCCCTCAGTGAACACCTAGGTGAAATGAGAAATGAGCTGTCATCTGTCCGGCGGGCTTATTACGTATGAAATAGCAATTAGCAAAAATTGCGCAACTATCGCGCAGTCATCGCGCGATCAATCGCTAAACGTCAAAAAAAATCGTATTATGTAAAAATAGTTTGCTAATCGTTCGCTGTTTGTTTCAATGCATTTATCGCTACGACACTAGCGCCAAAAACAATTTAGTAGCCACCGCTGGTACTAAATTCAAAATTCAAATTCTAATTCATTTATTTGCTAGAATGAGTCATTGACCTGGTACAAATGAAGAACTTATACCTGCTACCTGCCTGCTTACTTTTATCTGCTAATATAAACAAACAGAAAAACTGGTAGATTGTGTGTGATTGTCAATGTTTTGTCCGCGTCAGACACAACTTCACGTGTTAATTAAACTATATAATATGAATATTATTAAAAATATTCACTTACTAAATGATTAAGAGAATGTTCTAGTTTAACATATATTTTTTTCAAATCATTTACACTGCACATTTTGACGTGATTGTCAGTTTAAAATCTGTAAAAGTCGTTAAATAGCCCCTTAAGTGGACGAAATCAGTGTTCATTCAAACTCCAAACGATATTTAGCTGTTTTAACAACAAGTAAGTTAATGTGTGAAATAATGCAATAAAGTGTATTTTAGCAGTAAAAGTACTAAATAAAACATCCTGTTTTAAATTCGTAAACAGCCCTTTAGATAGTCGGTAGTGAGCTTTAAACTCAGCATCAGACAAGTTCAAAGCTTTGGCTTGATCTCGAAGGCTACGTCGCAACTGTGCTGTGTTATGGCTTTCAGTCCTACTGGCTTCTTCTTCAAGTGCTCCAAGCAAGAGAATAGCACGAGACATCTTTGATAATCGAAGCGTCACTCGATTTTTTTAGGCGGATAATAATAAAGTTTTTACAAACCACATAGTTTAATTTAAATTAACACACGACGAAGATTTAAAATACAGTTTTTTGGTACAATACTCGAAATAATGGACTGAATTAAACTAATATATATGTGTACAGCAAAGAAAGAAAGAGAAGACAGCGACTAACAATCGACCAGCAACTAGGGAAAAGGTTATCGCAATTTGACAGCAAAATTTGCTTATTGATGGCTATTGCTTTGCTGTCAAAACTCATACGTAATACGAAATAAACGTAGTACAATAGCGGACAATGCACAATTTAGTTCATTGATTGTTCCATAGAGGCAGCACTAACGCTTGTTTGCTATGGTTTGGTTATCGCTGATACATAATACGAATTTGCGATTGAAGAGCAATTATTGCGCAATTTTTGCTATCGCTTGGCTTCTGCAAGATACGTAATAGGCCCGCCGATGCTATAGATTTACAAAGCATTAAGCCCGTCACATACATAGCTATAATATATACTACTCAAAACAAAATAAGGGCCCCACAAGGTATTTTGTCTATAAAACCAATATATATTTTTTGTCTCCATAACGAAAACTAATGTTGTTTTTACCATGTAGACCAATAAATTTATTCAAATAATAATGATTAAAAAGTTTATTTGCTTTTGAAAGAAAAAACACATTTTAAGTTAAAAATAAAAACAACGTAAAGTTACTGAAAACAAAAGAAAATACTCCATGCTCTACTTTTAGTAACGGGTATGCCCCCCTCGTTTAGCTACGCACTCCTGAAGCCTGGAGTGCATGCTCTCAATCCAATGCCTGACATTTTCCATTGGAATCTCTTCCCAGGTCCTTTTCACAGCGTTGATGAGTTGCTGTTGGTTGTGGATTTCCTGATCACCGTCTCTAACTCTTCGTTTCAACTGATCCCACATGTGCTCTATTGGATTTAAGTCCGGACTGTTCGCCGGCCACGGCAAGACTTGAATTTGAGTCTTCCAGTACAAACCGAGTCGCTTGAGCCGTGTGTGCACGAGCATTGTCTTGCATCAAGATGAATCCAGGGCCCGCTCGCTGTGCAAATGGGATCACATGTGGTCTGAAACTTTCCTCAATATACCGCTGAGCAGTAACAGTACCCGCATTTAAAATAGCGAGCTCAGTTTTGCCGTGTAAGCTTATCCCGCCCAAAATCATTACATTTGGACCACCAAAACGATCGACTTCATGGATGCAGGTTTCTGAAAATCTCTCGCCGCGTCTTCTCCATACTCTAATACGCCGATCGTCGTTAAAAAATTAAACTTTGCATTCGTCTGTGAAGAGCACCATAAAAAAATAAATTACACCAAAATGAAAAAATACCTCGTGGCCCTTATTTTGTTTTGAGTAGTTTATATTATAGCTGGTCAACCACACCACCACGGTAGCTATAATATATATATAATAATATATTTTCGCCCCTATTACGTCTGCGATCGTTGTTTATTTCACATTTTTGAAATATAATTAATATGCCTTGCTATATCTGTTCACATGTTTTGGTGACGTAGTAAAAATGTATATTATAGCTACGTCTGTGACGGGCTTTACAATCGGATGACAGCTCACTTCACCTAGATGTTCACCGTGGGAGATAGTAACAGAATAGCACTGCTGGTTATATTTGTGTTGTTGGCGTACAGGGCACGCGCTTGCTTGTCACGTATTATGCAATGGCGTTCAAAAGGTTAAAATGAATTATATTCCGGTGACATTTTAATCATTTGACATTGTTTGGCTTGTTACTTTGCATTTTTTTTTTATTACTTTTTTATACGATACGGTAGTAATTTGTATGATTATATTATCGGCGAGACAGGATGGAGTACTTTTAAAAATATATCTTATTGTACATTATGTTCATAAAATAAATAAATGAATTTGAATATAACAGGGACCTTGATTACGGTATCATCATCATATCAGCCTATTGCCGTCCACTGCTGAACGTAGGCCTCCCCTAGAGATCGCCAACCAGATATGATGATATGATATTTGAATAAATAATGGTAATAGTCTTACCAGAAAGGTGGAGTTATTTCACCGGGTTTGATTCCCAATTTGCTGAGGATGGCGAACGACGGGAAGTAGACTATACTAAAGGAAATATCACGGAATGCAGTTGCTCCGACGCCCTTGTAGAGGCCAGCTATACCCTTTTCAGCGACAAGTGCACGGGCCAACGCCATCGCACTGGGTTTCTTGGCACCCGGACTCGCTAAAATAAAATAAAAAAACATACATTCAAGTGGTTGTGCGTTCGACGCGAAAAGGGTATCTCAAACTAAATTTTTAAAATGTGTCAATTGACATAATCTATTTATTTATTTTATTAGGAAAACTTACAGCTATAGCAAAGAATAGACAAAATCTCTACGGAAATACGTAACGGAAAATTCCGGCAATGTTTTGAGATGCCGTAACCTATCCCAGAAGAAACCTGTGAAGATTGTATTAAGTTATGCTTCATACACTTATCAAGATACAGATACACCAAATAAGAAAGACTTATTTTTAAGTGCACATCAAAAATATTATCTCCCGTCAATTCGTTTACATCAATTAAATATTTTTTACATCAAAATAATTATTGTAATGGAAACAAACCAAATGTTTAACAAAACTAGTACTAAAAATAATCCGAAAATTTGCATCAATACTTTATTGTATTTTTTCCTCTAATGCACCGCAAAAAACTTGTCCAATGGATGAAAATAATCTTTGCATATCAAATATACTAATTGAACAGCAAATTAACCAGGGCGTTCAAACGTAATACTCATACTTATAACAAAATATCCATTTTTGCAACAAGTTTTCTATTAAGACTAGTAGTAGTAGTCTAGCAAGCGCAAATTAGTATTAAAATAGTATTATAAAATTAGTATTTGCGCGTAGCGGTAAGCGCAAATTAGGTATTTTAACTTCCTGCGCCGTGCGAGTGCCGCTGTGTGCGTGAAACGCACACAGTTACGCTCGCACCCGCTCGACGCGCTTGAGGGCTGTTTAAAATCAAAACTTGGTAACATACATTTAGTAAAATATGGCATCATGTAAATTCTAGTACATTATTTTCAACTAAACTTCATATTTTTTCTGACTGAAAATAAAACAATTTATGCAAAATTTGAAATGAAAAATGTATTGTATAAATGAAAACAAAGGAATATCAAAGCTTTTTATTTTATGTTTTAATTCGATTACCTACCTATACAAAATTCTTTCAAATAATTTTATTTTAAAAATTTCAATGAACTTTACGTGTCAAAATTGTGTTGAATAAATACATTTCTCATCTTCAGTTTTTTTGTTCAATTTTCTGTGTTCGTGCATTTGTCTAACCAATCTTGAGTAGACAAATGCACGAACACAGAAAATTAAACAAAAATCTGGATTTTTCCTGGATTATTTCTGGTAATAAACAGTCAAAGTAGAACATTTTGGTTCCTTTTCTTCGTATAATACCTACCTCTCCTTTCGTTTCCCCATTTATCTTAATACAATAATTAAATATTTGCTTAAACAGTAGTTGATGATATACAATTAACTTTTGTAAATATACAAAGTTTTAATTCATTCTATAAACGGTATTGTGAGACTACAAGATAAAAAAGCTTTTTACAAAAACGACACCCGCCTTCAAAAACTAAAAAGTGAAAAATAACTTTAGCACAGAACACACATTGACTTCAGTTTCGAAATTGGGTGGCTGTGTTCTGTTTCCTCACTCACTCATCACTTTTTAGTTTTTGAAGGCGGTTGCCTTTTTTGTAAAAAGCTTTTTATTTTCCGCTTTTTAGTACCTCCTTCTCATCCAAATCTATTAAGAAGAGATTGAAAGTTAACTACTCCAAAGATTGAAAAAACTAAAACGTCGTCTACCTATGTAAAATTTTAGGGTATTTGTTGATTTTTTTCAAAAAGTGCTGAATCAATTTCGATAAAATTTATATGGGAATACCCCTGAAGCATACCCTATCCATAAAAAAAAGAGTTTTCAAAATCGGGTTACGTTTGCCGGAGAAATCACGTAACAAATCGCGCACATACTTAATGCAAATTTAAGACATATACGGTTTTCTCATGGATGCCATTGTCAGAACTGGACCAAATTAAAATGGGACCACACGGGAAGCACCAGCTTTCAAATAAAAAAAAGAATCATCAAAACCGGTTCACCCAGTCCAAAGTTCTCAGGTAACAAACATTAAAAAAAAACAAAAAAAAAATACAGACGAATTGATAACCTCCTCCTTTTTTGAAGTCGGTTGAAAATTCATTAAAAGTAGAATTCAATTCAAGATATTGAAAATGTCACATGTTATGTTCGTGACAATGAAACACCGAGATTCAAAGCAGACTGATTTATTAAGTATTTCGACATACCCTCACAAGTGAATATATGATCTATTAGTTATAATAATACCGTACATAACATCACATACCTTGTTTTTGTATGCAGCAGAGTGTGTTTACACGGTAATTGTCGATCGATGTGCTCGCTCTCTAAAGTGACGTGGAGATGCTCTGAAGCCTGGAGGGCGACTGAATTGTTGGAGCGCGTGGGCATGTACTTAGGTGGCTTAGCGTGTTCATAGTAATTTTGTAAGGCGAATTAGGAGCGCATTTTGAATAAAAATTATAAAATTTTCTAAACAATACAATGAGAATCTGAGACGCAAGATTTCAAGATTACATATTAGAGATTTGCTTGAATATATTTCTACAGAATATTTCAATGGGAGAATACATAAACTCCCCTGAATCCCAGCACCCGTTTTTGTAGTATTTGCTCAACTTTATAGGAGTTCATTAAACAAACTATGCCATATTTCATATGTTTACCTGGCAAACATTGTAAATATACATTATCCCTGGTAGTAATCCATACTTAATATTATAAATGCGAAAGTAACTCTGTCTGTTACGCTTTCACGATGAAACGGCTGAACCGATTTTGATGAAATTTGGAACGAAGATAGCTTGAACCCCGGGGAAGGACATAGGCTACTTTTTAATCCGCTACTTCGTCTTCGTCCGCGATAACCGACATTCACGCGGACGAAGCCGCGGGCAAAAGCTAGTTATGCATATTTTCAAAATCAACTACTTTCGTCAATATAACCTTAACTGTATCTGTCCTTTTTACGCTTTTTGCTCGACATAGTCTTAAGCGTCTCAAAAGTCGTGCAATTAAGCTGAGCGTGTTTTCTGAAATTTTAAGACATTTAGTCATAAAATTTCAGAAAACACGCTCAGCAAATTGAATGATCATTAAAAAGTCAAAGCATTTATTTCAATTAAACTATTTACAGGCACTTTTGAATTGTCAAGGTGTCTCAATCTGTTAGTCAGAAAGTTGAAGCTAGTTGCTCGTTCCAAAACGTAGGGTAGGTCTCTATGGAGAAGAACGAGCATGAAACTCCACGGACACTCTTTTAAAACCAATTACATTATTCTTGTTGCTTCTATATGTGAAAACAATGAAGGTAATCTAGCAATACAAAATATAAAAAATAATCAAGATAAAAGCCATGGCAGTTAAGAGTTGACCAATCTCTACTGACAGCGAGCGCCCGTTCACGAACATGTCGCGTGGATTAGCACCATTCAGCTCAACCATTTTGGAGGGAGCTGAATGATCCAACACACGCGCCACCATCAGCGAGACATTTGAGTCAAACTCAAACTCAAAATCATTTATTTCAAATAAACCATTTAGGGCCGGCGCTCACTGCCGGCACGGCACGGCGTGTCATTGCAAAGGATTTTATTACTAATCAAGTTATTTTGAATCTTATTTCATTAAGTTTAAAACTAATATTACTTTATTTCGATACAATCATACCGCGGGACGTCGTGGCATGCCGCAACGTGCCGTGGCAGGCCGCGGCGTCCCACAAGTCACATAGCTCATAGGATTATGACAGCTAAACTAATTGAAATAAGGTTTGAAATGGGTGCGGCGGTGTCTTCGCCAAATGGCGCGCGGTCTGGGCTTACTGCGGGACGCCACGACGTAACGTGGCATTCCAAAACGTCCTTCGAGCTGCCGAAGCACGCCGAGCCATGACGTGCCGTGCCACGCCGTCAGTCAGCGCCGGTCCTTACAGGTACTTTTGAATTGTCAGAGTCAGTCAGTCAGAAACTTGAAGCTAGTTGCTCGTTCCAAACAGTAGGTTTCTATGGAGAAGAACGAGCAAGAAACTCCATGAACAACACTCTTTTAAAATCAATAATATGTTACAAATTTCGGTTACATCATTCATATTGAATCTAGGGTACAATGTGAGAACAATGTAGGTAACACGTCGTGTAGGTACGTTAAAAGAGGTTTAGATAAAAATATAATCATAATAAACAATTCAAAATAAATTTAGAATAACCGAGGCAGCTAAGAGATGACCAGTCCCAACTAACGGCGCCCGTTCACGAACATGACGCACGGATCGGCATCATTTGGCTCAACCATTTTGAAGGGAACCGAATGATCCAACACGCGCGCCACCGTCAGCGAGACATTCCAGTGAGCATGACATACTCCCAACCGCCAGGGCACATTCAAGTCAATGAAAGACATACCTCGTAAATGGTAGCTTTAAATAACATAGTGCTCACATGTATGCGCGCTATGAAAAATTATATAATACTAACACATTGAGTTTATACAATGCAAAATCAGCATATTCCTCATCTATAAACCTCGTGCAGAATTGTCTCAAGCGGTTACAATCATAATCTCGTTTTGGCTTAGTTATAGATGGAATAGTATGTTTAATAGCTTTATGGACGTTGATGTTGCTGACCCATGTCTCAAGAGAAAACATTTCAATCAACTCAACTGCGTGCATAGTAGAAGATTCAAGCTCTTTGTGAATTGAGGCTAATAGTGGTTGCTTCCTGCGTCTCCAGTATTGAGAATTATTAATGCTTAAAGTTAAAGCTTCAAATAAATTAATCGCATTGTTATCCCGTAAAGACATACATTTTAAGCAGAACTTGCTTCCTAGAAATTTCCTACGAATTTGTAAAGGGGGTAAATTCAATTCACTCTCCATCACATGGATGGGAGTGCTTCTAATAAAGCCAATGACGCGAAGAGCTTTATTTTGGACTTTATCCAATTTCGATAAATGGCATTGGTAGCTGCAACTTTAGGAAACCTAAAATTTATAATTTATTAAATAAATCAAATTGAATTTTATTTAAATTGTAATTCTAAATACACTATAGCAAATACTCGTAGGTGACAGGTCTACATGTCCCTTTTATATCATTCTGTCACATTCATTCATTGATTAACATAATATTTAACCGGTCAAGCGCCGATAATGAGACATTTTATTTTCCTATGGTTATAGTGCGATTACTATGCGAAAAATACGTCTAACTAAAAATATACTATCATTAATTAAATATATGATATTTCAAAAATTATCGTTGTCAAACGTATATATTTAGAGCCGAGTTTTCTATCGATGATTTTATTTCACAACATGGTCACCTCACTAGCGATAGACAAGGCTGGCCAATCATGGCAAACCTTATAATCTCCATGGTTGAAGTGTAGAGAATGCAATGCATGCAGTACATTGCAAGCGGACTCGGTCATTGCGTTGATAAAGCGAGTACACATCGGGCAATGTATGCTTTTTGTAACTTAATGCAATAATGTTGTCTATATTTGAAATTTCATAATGATCATTATATTTTAAGCTTTTTACGAATCTTATTTTAATTAAATGTTATTTTCGACTTACCGATGAAAAGATATACCTCCTCCCTCTATACTTGAAGTCTGACTTTTTGTCTTGCAAGTTATTATGGCATAATACGACATTTTAAAGCGATTTCTTCTCCGAAGTGGACCGACCACACTAAACGCGGTGTACGAATGAATCGGTCGAGTTATGATTGTCAAATCATAATGGTGGCGGCGCGCTTGCCACGCCGACATTACCATTCCAACTCTATTTAGGTATCTGTTCCGTGGAAGTTACCAACTATTTGTATCCTTTTTTTATAATTCATTGTTGATCTCATTGTTGTTGTGAAATTTTGATTTTGTTGCTTTCAATTAGTGAATAATTAGATTATTACGAGAAAATAAAATGGTGTTTTATTTAAATATATCGCTATACGTTTAAAAATAGAAGCTTTTTTATCAAATATTAATTACAAAGTTTAATGTGCGCTAGTTATTTTTAACCGACTTCAAAAAGGAGGAGGTTCTCAATTCGGTTGTTTTTTTTTATGTATGTACATCGATTACTCTGAGATTTATAATCCGATTTACGTGATTCTTCTTTAGTTTGATGCGAAATAGTTGCCATTTGGTCCCATAAAAAATTAACATTGTTTGGCCCAGTAGTTTTTTACATACATTTTTTAAATAACTTACAATTCGCAAGTCGGTGGCTATACAAAATAACAAGCAAAACCAAAGCCGCCGACTTGCTAATTGAAAGTTATTTTTTACTTTTAGAAGGCGGTTGTCTTTTTTGGTAATTTTTTTTTTATATTCGTTCATAAAAAAGCTTCGCTTTTCAATTAACAGCGATGCATCATGAACTAAAATTGTTGCTAAAATAATAATATTTTGAGGTAACTATTTTGGTGCTGAATCAGTATTTTTGATGAGAATTGGGATTATTTTATGTAAAAAAGGAAGTTTTTTTTATGTACAGTTAAACACTAGCCAATAAGAAATACTAACCAGCTACTCGTCCTGCATCCTGCATCTGGATTTTCAAAAGCTCCATAGGAGTTGTGACGACGATTTGGCACGCGCCGGCACCACCACCAGCGAGCATCTGACTTGTGAGCGGCAGGGTTCTAGAATACATGTTTACGAATGGTATCAGTCTGTGACTAAACTACACTATTACAGGGGCTGAATGTATCGTCTTAACTGGACCTTAAATCAAGGGCGCAGCCAGGTAGGCGTAGACCAGGTCAAGAAAAACCAAGAATATTATGCAGGTGCTCTAAAAGCAGTGGGACAGACTTAATCAATTACTCTTATTCCATTTACACTCCTTCAGATTTATTTACGCACCGGTTGGTGAGCATTGCAGCCGACCGCCCAAGCTCATGCCTTCAATTATTGGATTGTTAATAAATAAAAAAATTGAAGTGACAGATTGAGAACGAAACATGAAGTTCATCTTATTTATTTTTTTGCGGAAATGTTATTTTTTTTCTTAAAAAGCGTAAAAAAGATAGATACACATACCCGTCAGGTCGCGCTAAGGCAATACGGAACACATCATTACAAGTTAATTTAATGGCTTTCTCTGGTGTAATGAGCAGAATGTTAACACCGGCGCCGCGGTACATGCCGAAGTAACCCTCTGCAGCATATGTTTTTCTAAAACAATCAACTCTGCAAAACCAAATAGGTATAGTATTAGTATAAATACAGCAATTGTATAATTTCAACCTTAATCTTTTAGACTTAACCAACCGATGTTAGAGGAGTAATAAATCACTTATTCCGAACTTGTAACAAATCACGCTGTACAGCTCACACAGCGATCAGCTATTAGTTGTTGCATATTAATTATTTATAACTAGCTGACCCGACAGACGTTGTTCTGTCCCTTTCTACCTACACTAATTGCGCCAATCCAAAAATTTAAGAAACTAATACGTCATCTATGTATAATTTTTTGGTTTTTGTTGATTTTTTTAATGTTCGGCGCAACTTTTTTTTGTTCTTGCATAAGAACATTCTCCTTACAACAAACACAACAAAAAAAGAATTTGCGAAATCGGTCCATCCGTTCACGCGTGATGCCGTGACCAAGGGAAATAGGGATTCATTTTTATATATACAACCTGTTTTTTTATATCCCATTACTCTAGGGTACGTAAAAATAATACAAAAATGCCAAGAATATATTCTTAAGTGATAATTTTAATTTTACGATTCTAAAAGTCTATGATACACTCTCGGTGCACTCAGCACCTACCCTTATTTCAGTTTAAAAAGGAATTTTCATGTGAGTTATCGTTAAATTTATATGTGGCCAAGTTTCCGTGCCGGTGAGATGTATCCAATATAACTGTCATACTTACATGCTTGCATATTGTTTCTCGCCATTGGGACCAATGGTTTGGTTCTGTAGGCGCGTTTTTACTAAGTCCACTGGAAACATAACGGACACACCAACAATACCAGCAATACCGCCATTGATAATCTTTGGTATTAAACTGAAATACAAAAAATTACAATAATTAAATTAGCGACTAAAACAAATATTAATACTCGGGGTACAGTTACCGGCACGTAAGTTGGCAAGATATTTTGTAGTGGGGGAAGTTCGCGCATGTAAAAATGTATGAAATTGTGCGTGCGCGATCTTCCCCCAATACAAAATCTCTTGCTATATTATAACTATTACTTTCCGCCATTTTCAACTAAGTAAGTGGTTGGAAACATTGCTTTCAAAACATTAAAATTGATATTAGTTGATTTAGGCTTCCGTACCTCAAAGGAAAAAATCTGTCTGTCTGTCTGTCCGTCTGTCTGTCAAGATCCTTTATTTCAGGAACGCGTGGAGGTATCGAGTTGAAATGAAAACCTTATACTCAAGTCTACAGTCCCTTGAATCTGTGAAAAAATCAAACTTCTAAGTTAACGTGAAAAAAAGATACGGCCGTTTATGCTGCAAAAAACGTATATTTAACACCCTCAAGGGAATCAAAATTTATAGGGTACTTCCCGTTAACCTAGAATTACAAAATTTGGCTAGTAATATCGTCTTATCGTCATTTGTAATTAAATCATAAAAATATAGTCTTTATTTAAAAGAAACCACGGAATTTGAACTGAACCCTCGGTGGGCGAGTCCGACTCACACTTATCCACGATGTTTTCCTTTACCGATGACCGATGTCATTGATGTTTGGACATCGGTGCAGGAAAACATCGTGGGAAAACCTGGACTTATTTATATGTACTGGATAGTTTAGGATGCTTTATCAACACGAACTGAAATGTAGAAAAAATACATCCCTGTTTTTATGGCAATACATGGATATTGCCTAGCTTTTTAACTATTATGTGAGACTATACCCTGTTCACAATAAGATTAGTCAAACCATTCATCATCAGTCATTTACTCAAACCTTTTTTACAGTCCGTTCAACCGATTTTGACTTCTATTGCATTGGTAGCATGACAAATGGCAACTGCAGTAAACAGTTGTATTGTAACCACTTTTTTTGCCTCTAATGTCATCCTTAAGCCAACGGAATAGAAGACAAAATCGGTTGAAGGGACTGTAAAAAAAGTTTGTGTTTATGTCTAATCTTATTAAAAAAAAAAAAAAAAAAAAAAAAAATTGTTTATTTTCAGACAACAGTGGTCCATAGTGTTAGTTACATAAATACTTAAAAACTATGTTAGTAGGTTGACAAAATATATATATATGAATACATCACCCTGCACCTCTCACATGCAGTTTGATGAAACGATTGAACACTGACGTGTCCAACCTATCCGCTATCATTTTCAGGATACCGTTGCTACTCCCCCGCATAGCCTTCATGACCGACGCTATTTTCTTTCGCATAATGGCATAGAAATCATCTACATGAGCGTCGGCAAACATGCCTGAAGCACTACAAAAACGGGGGAGGCGCAAGTGCCCTGAAAATGTTATTGTATTGAACTCTGAGGGCACTGTAGGCACTTTGCGTGTACTTGACCCATAGACCGCTAGTGTAGAAACTTTGACAGTAAGCTTTAAATAGCGTCAATTTAACGTCGACCGTACAACGAGCGAATCTATGCGCCAGCATGTTTCCCCGTACCGTCAGTGCCCTCCGTTCCCTCTCAATATCCTGGTCATCCTTTAAGGTGTCAGTCACAATATGTCCCAGGTACTTAAACTGAGAAACACGGTTCAATTGTTCTCCATTTAAAGAAAGTGGTGGCACGCTATTTGGCCTTTTATTGTTCCCTACGAAAACCATGTACTCACTTTTTTTACTGTTATACTTTAAACCATGTCTCTCAGCATAAGCTTCACACACTGACAATAGTTTTATTGTGAACAGGGTATAGGTAGTAAACCTTAGGATTTACCAAAATGGTAAGTATAAGTGGAGTGTCCGTCTTATACAGCGACGACAGCATTTGACAGCATAGTTCAGGCGTAGTTGTTATAAGATCTGTTTTACTTTTATATTAGTCCATTTGTCGACGCTTCTACAAAGGGTACCAAATCCTTTTTAATAACATAATACGTATATGTACCGACTAGATCCGCGAATAAAGAAATCTTTAGCCGCGAATAGCTATTAGGTCGCAAATTTTTAATCCGTGAATAGTGAAAACGCGAATAAAGGAAGCGTGAATAAGAAGCTTTTACTATATTGTTGTTTTAATTATTGGGCATCCGTGTGGAGAATTCTACCATTTTGTTTTTTATCACTAGATCAAAGACAGTTACATACTCTATGACTGGATTGTTGCTGGCTTTCTTAATCGATATCTACCTATGTGCGATTCGTATTCGAAAACTAGCCGCCCACGCACCTACATAGAACTCAATTTCATTTTGACAATGAAACAGAATCCGTCGGTTGGCCATACATACTTTTTACATTTTTAATATTATTTTGATGGGGAAAAAAATGTAAATTTATCTAAAGGGCGACGCCATGCCATTGCTGTGTAAACTCTTATGTTGGAACCTTTAATAGAGCTTTGCACTTCTAAGGGCTCTTACAAACGAGCGGCATGTTGCCAACGGCAGTGGTAACTGCAGCCGTCAACACGCGTCAGCAGCAGCCGTCGACGTTCCTCTGTCGATGCCGTTGGCAACATGCCGCTCGTGTGTAAGAGCCCTTACTTACACATCAGAATAACTAGCCAAACCAAATCAGAGCTAGTTTGCTGAGCGACAGCAGGTTTACAAAGGTGATAAAGGTATCTTCTATATTTTTATTAGGATAAGATAAATAGAAGAGTTTAAGTATCTAGAGATCACTTGACATCAGATTATTTATCTGATAATGGCTTCTTAGAACCTAAAATAATACGAATTTGTGTGCGTTACCCCAGCAAAATAATGTCGAAAATAGTAATTTAAATGTTACAGGCAATTAGTTGTCCAGCTTCTGTAATTGTTGCGCACATTTTTAAATTGTTGCACATATAGATTTTGAGTTATTCCACAAAAACATTTCCTGCTGGGGTAATGTTACCGCAGCCAGACATTTTCTTTTATAATGGGAATATTGAAATAAATATTAGCCATATAATTAGTAGTCTAGACGACTAGCTTTTGCAGCGGTTAAAAATATGATTTCATGAGAATGCAGTAGGTAATAATAATGAAAGGTCCATTTCAAGGCACGTCAGTGTGTCATTTCGGATTAAGGTAGGTATTTATAGTTACATGTTATATGTGTACCACGTTTCATCCAAATCGATTCAACAGTTTACGTGTGATTGTTGAACAAACTTCGAAACATCTTCACAGACTTTCACATTTATAAAATGAGGTGTAGGTGGTAAAAGACCCTAGAGGGAAGAGAGAAATGTCATTCCCATTCGGATTTTCTCAAAATTGTTTTCTTCGGACAATATTAAATGGCACTTTTGCCACTTTTATACGGGACTTTTAATTTATTTTTGCGCCGCAACGTTTACCCTCAAAATCAAAGTACTTATATTATTTATTAATAATAATAAATATTATTTTTAAATGTAAGTACTTTAATAACAGGAATATTTTCTATATAAACAGCCAAGTAAGAAGGTATTTATTTATTCATTTGAGAGTGAGTTAGGTTCGAGTACATTACAATAAAATAGTACTTACTTTAGGGCAGGCCGTGGAGGTGGGCTCGGTGGTTCTGATGATTTTGGTGGTGCCATTCTTTAATATATTAGTGATGTAATGCTGTAAAAAAATATAGGATAGTAAGAAAAAATACTTTTCAACACACTTGCTCATAAAATGGCTCTAATTTCACCGCAATTAGGCACATAATGACACCTGTAATCAAACTGTGACTTTTTCATTGCTATTATTCACTAGTGAGTTATAGGGCTTTTGTTATTTTATTGGTTGAGTTGCTTTGATCTTAAAAAAGTTTCGATACAAAAAAGATCGTGTTGAATAGTACAAATATCAATGTACCTATTGCTTGCTCATTTCATGCAACTTCGTATTTAAATAGATAATTTCAACTTGTACGTTTTTAGTAAATAAAACTTTCAAATATAACTTTTGTTTTCTCTGTAATAAAGAAAACTTTGAATTCCCCATTTTGGACGTGGCTAGAACGCTATCCGCGAAAAGACAAAAAAAAAAAAGAAACCTCATTCTTTTAGTCTATGGCCGATCGCCATTATTTGATGCGCGCGCATATGAAAACTGTTTAATTTTTCCCGCCATTGCGAAAAAATTTTCCCAACTCGTTTTCACTGTTGAAAATATTTTTTTAGCATTATTTTCTTCACAAGTGTGTTGAAAAACGTCGTATGATACACGTGTGTATTGATGATTACCGTCTTCGGCTCTCTTAAGACCCTCACCTAACGGCTCGGGTCTCAATGGCGCCTCAGCGGTAATCACCAACATTACACACTTGTACCATAATGTACTATTATTTTGCACAAGAAATTATAATTAAGGTATTAACTATCACTCAATGAAAAAGAAACACTCCTGCCTATAAAAATATAATATACCTATAGAAGTAGTAACGCCACTGCATTGTGCTGACGTAGGTAATACTTTTATCATAATGATAACAACATTTCTTAAAAACTGAGAAACGGTCGAAGAAGCTCCCGTTTCTGGGTGATTTAAAAAAAACCACGAAAGGGATAGCGGGCGGGGGCTTTCAGACCCCTCTATACCATCTAACCTAACCCGTCCGAGTCATGGTGCCCCAATGTTTTCGGAAACTAAGTATTGTCGGAAGTTTGGTATTTTTTTTTCGCAAATTTAGTTTATTATTCGAAAGCACAGATTATTTTTCGTAGAATTGTAATTTGAATAAGCTGGTTAAAATTTTTGCCGGTTAATTTTGTATAAAATTTTGGGTAGGTAGGTAATTCATTTTAACACAGCTTAGTCAGTCAACCACAGATCGTTGGAAGTTAATTTGTTTTTCGGAAGCTTTATTATTTCCCCTTTAATAGATAGGGACTATTAAAGTCCGCCTTCCCACTGATCTTCCATTTTTGGCAACTATAACACGTCTTTGAGAGGCAATAACTTGAGAATCGGCCGATGAATAGGTAGGGTAAATACGCTAAACGTCGGCCCCCTTACCGATTTTCTAACTTTGAATCGCTTTGGCTCCGTCAGTTAGCAACGAAGGATACCTTGTGATGCGGTTTTAGATAGGTTGATAAATCTATTTTATGTTTTTAGGCATAGGATTGTCTTCTCTACTAAAAGCAAAAAGTATTAAGGTTTAAATGCATCGAAAAGGAAAAAAACCCTAAAGTCGGCCGTTTACGGCCCATTGTCGGTCACGTTTTCCCCAAATGTCGGCCGGGTATAGGGTGTTTTAAAATATGATAATGAAAAATGTATTCAAAATATGATTTATTCCATTTCTTATTGCCTCAAGAGCTTATTTTATTTTAGTGTGATTGTAACTGCATAATTTTCCTTCTTTCCGTGAAGGCCCCACATGTCCCTGTTCTGTCATTGTAGTACTTTAAATTAAAAGTAATAAGTAAAAACGAGCTTACTATCTAAAGGCAGCTTTCTGTCCCAAGCAGGTTAATAAAAATCATTTAAAGATTTTTTAAGCTAGTAAACATGGGTTTAATAGGTAGCAAGTTCCAAAAAGCAATTTATATTTGTATCCCAAACCATATTTAGCTATCATAAACATGTTTTCAATATTGTAATAAGTACTTTGTAATTAATTTAACTCAATTTTATAATTAATATCAACTCTTCACCAAAACTTAACCTTATTTTCATAAGTTTATTTATAAACTAGCTGACCCGACAGACGTTGTCCTGTCCCGATCTACGGGGGATGAAAAAGGGGTGAAAAAAGGGGATGAAAAATAGATGTTGGCCTATTCTCAGACCTACCCAATATGCACAAAAAATTTCATCAGAATCGGTCAAGCCGTTTCGGAGCAGTACGGCAACGAAAACTGTGACACGAGAATTTTATATATTAGATTATAACAATACGTATTATATTTTGAGAAAATAAGTTTGATAAATAAAAATTACTACCCGCACAATCAGTGAAAAAAAGCAAAAGTAATCAGCCTGTATAGTGGCGCTCGAATTCGAGGCTGGCCGACATTACGATCTTTAATATTTCTAAAGTCGGCCTCTGTTTTGTGAACCTTATTTCTCGAGATTCAACTAATATCACCCCGGCCGGTATTTGGCTATTAAACGTAAAATAGGTTTATTTACCAGATAAGCTTTGCAAATTCTCCTATTATGCCAAAGGAATTGATAGTATTGCAGTTTATAAAACAGACTACGTTTACTTTAAATCGGCCCCGGCCGAGAATCCGGTTTTAAACCGAAACTGGAATTCTAATGGCGGCCCCCTATTTTTCCCTTAAACCAATACGCAAAACATTAAAAAAACCATCTCAAAATATAATAAAACTAACTTATTATTGATAACAAAGCTTAAAACAATAAAAAAAGAATGTCTTATCGTTATACCAATCCCCGAAGCGTGGGTATTCACAGCAAGTAAGCTACTTTTACTACGAATTTGACACTTCAACGTCGGCATCGCTACGGACGCTCAGTGTGCAAAGATCGAGTGACGAAATCGAATAGTAACGGTTCGTACGTATAGAATATGAACTAAGGATGCAATTCGAGTGGCAAAATTGCCACTTAATTACCTTGTAAATGAATGCAAGTTAAAAATGTGCAGACGGCCGAAGATTGGGGGGTGGCCGACGTTTGGCGTATTTACCCTACGTTAGTTTTTATACTGTTCACACAGGTAAATACTACTCATATCATAATGCCGTACTAGTTTCAGCCTTCCTAATGATCGTTCATTTTCAAGTTCAGTTGGCCACAAACATGCTGGCAGACCGCCATTCCCACCAGTGTAGGGTCCTACACCTACCAAATAGGTACTCTTTCAGATTTCCTAGCGATTGTTACCAAAAGTACGGTTATCTCCAACTGCCAAACTGACAGATATTATGACGCAGTAACAAAATTAAAATTCGATTCATCATCTACGTTATGTTCATTCACAGAATAATTATAGAAACGTGAAACGTAATTTTCTATAATTATTCTAGACTAACTTTTTAACTGTGTTGGATGTTGGATAGTACGGGTAAACTTCGTGGCAGGAATTGAGAGCAGCCGTACGTTGAAACAATTAATTATTCCTCATAAAGTCATAACATATCATACTATGGCAACTACGGTACACACGCACCATCCCACATAAGCATGCGCGCTGTTATATTAGCAAAGCAACCACTGTTGGTGCAGTTTTTTTTATAGGAAATAGGACTTTGATGTATGGAACCGATTTGTATACCAATCTCCTTTAAGAATATTCTATGCTAGCGTGCTACTCTACGCTACGTTTCTTACTATTAGTACCTTATACCTATATATTGGTTTTTTGGCTGAATTATTCGGACCGAAATAAGTGTTTTGTCGCAGTTGTCGCAGATTGATTTAGATAGTCCCGCTTTGACATTAAATGATTGCCGCGATAATATCGCCGTGTGGAGATTGTGTTTAACAGTTTCTATTGAATTTGATGGCACGAGGCGTGACTATTGCCGTCATGATCTACTGTAGAGATGGCAAGTTCAGAGCTATTTCATGTCGTTTTTGACTTCCGCGCGGGTGAAGCCGCGGGCAAGGCAATAATCGTAATCTATTACCTATTAAAAACGTAATTCTTTTACCTAAATGTGCGCTACAAATAAAAAGGCCATTTCAAGGGAAACCATGTCTATCCCATCGGGTAACGACTGGACGTGACGTATGTACCTACGACGAATGACAATCATTTGGGGTAAGCATGATTGTACAGAGGCTGGCCTCTGTACATCAAGCTACAACGAACTGACACGGTTGGCGCAGTGGCTGAGCGATCGACTGCTGCGCAGCGTGTTGCGGATTCGATTCCCGCCCAGGGTAAACATTTGTGTGATGAGCACTTGTGTTTGCCTTGTATCTGGGTGTTGTTTATCTATACAAGGTGTAACGTTAAACACGCAAAACCTCAGACACCCCAAATGATTTTTAATACAATTAACCTAATTCTAAAACCAAAAAAATCATTTAAAAAAATTTAAAGGTTTTATGTGCTGTTTTAGTTTTACCAAGCCTCGTATTTGCATTGAAATAAGAACTATTATTATTACGCATATGAGAAAGTTCAAATTGGACGACAACCATTTGTGTTTGTTTACCTATTTTGGCAGGCTTGCGAACGTGATGGCTTGACTTATTAATAAATAGACAGGGCAACATGCATAATGAAGATTTTTTGAAAAATGTGACCTATATTAAAAATTGGTTCAATTGATTCTGCTCGTTATTCTAATCAAACTATTTTCAGGTTTTGCGTATTTGATGTTACACCTTGTATATGTAAGTATTTACAAAAAAAAATGTATTTGTGTATGTATATCAGCTGTCTGACACCCATAGTACAGGGTCTCCCTAGTTTGGGGTCAGATGGCCGTGTGTGAAAATGTCCCCACATATTGTTATTATTATTATTAAATTTCTTTATTATATTTTCAACTTTATAACAAAAGCCTAAGGTTCATATTCAACTGGGAAAATTGGGCAGTTTGGTACCTATAGCTTAAGTGCTGGCGTCTGTATCTATCATGAGTTTGTTTTGTGTTCAAGTCTGCGCAATTTTTTTTATGCAGTCTTGTCATGTTTAAAGTTAGGTATGTAGCCAAGTTGCCACCTAGGATAATTTGGTTGTTTCACTGTAAACAAAAGCGTGCCCAAGGCCTTAACTTTAATGGACAACGGCACCACCACAATGGCGATGAGTAAAATCACTTATTAGTAGTAATTACTACTAACCTACTTACGTAAATTGTTCGACGACAAAATTATACTTGTATACAAAATAACAAAAGATAAAATTAGTAACACTGAAACGTTAAAAATAATGCTTAAGCCTAAAACGCACTTGCGACACGGTAAATTCTTGCGACACGGTAAATTCTTGTGGCACGGTAAATTCTTCTAGCACGTCGTATTCCGGCTAATTCATCTGTCCTGTTGCGGTCCGCCGCATGACATCGTCAATTAGGTACAAACATTTCTTTCCCATTATATTGATGGCTCTATGCGACAGCAATTACTACAAATTCAGAGCGGCCCGGTCGCAGCTCCAAGACGAGCGAAGCGGTTGACGGTTGGGCGCAAGTCAGACGTTAGTACTGAATGTGTTGATATCATGCGGTTTTATACATATAAAAACTAGCTGACCCGACAGACGTTGTCCTGTCCCTATCTACCTATTTACCTACCTTACATCTACCCTACATCTACCCTACACCTACCCTAACCCTTAACATTTAGGGGGATGAAAAATAGATGTTGTCCGATTCTCAGACCTACCCAATATGCACACATTTCATCAGAATCGGTCAAGCCGTTTCGGAGGAGTTTAACTACAAACACCGCGACACGAGAATTTTATAGTGGAGTCTCCTAGTATCGGCCCCCTCCTAATATCGGCCTTTTCGAGAAAATGGAACATAACTATAAAAATAGACCTAAAATCATAATAGTTTTTATGCAAAAAGCGACTCTATATCCATACACATAACATCCCATATTTTGGTGCGGGTGCCTCAACTTTGGAACGTTCAGTTGGCAATAGAGCACGCGCAGGTGCGGACGTGCGTCGTTTGGTGGCATTGCCGAGTCAAATCCCTGAATCAACGCATTGCGTTGATAAGTATTTGAATGGAATCTATACATATATTAAAACAGTAAAAAAACTGTGTCTGTACATTAAATATATTAAAAAAATAATAATTGAGGGGGGTTTAGGAACAGTAATAGAGCACGTACGCACATAATTTATCTTGGAAACTTGAACACCTGATGCAGAACCGCAACAGATCAGCTAAACTATAAGAGATACAAAAATGGTACCATAGCAAAAATTGTTCCACGTGATGAGCATTTTCTGTTGAGAGAATAAATTTGAAGATCTGGAACACCTGATGTGGAACTCCAAGAGCCCAGCTACACCATGACACATATATTAATGACGTCTTAGCAAAAGTTGTTCGGTCTGATGAGAATTTCCTGTTGACTTATAAAAATCGAAGATCAAAAACATCTGATGTGGAAATCAAAGCTGTAATTTTTTAAATTTCACTGTAAAGCTATCACTAATTTCACTGTATCTATACATATAATAAAACAGTAAAAAAACTGTGTCTGTACATTGAATATATAAAAAAAATAATAATTGAGGGGGGTTTAGGAACAGTAATAGAGCACGAATCCAAAAAAAAAGTCTGTCTGTTTGTCTGTTTGTTTGTACACGCTAATCTTCGGAACTGCTGGACGGATTTGAATGATTTTTTTGTTGTTGTATAGGTATTAAGTCTGGGCAACATATAGGCTATAATTTATCTTGGAAACTTGAACACCTGATGCAGAACCGCAACAGACCAGCTAAACTATAAGAGATACAAAAATGGTACCATAGCAAAAATTGTTCCACGTGATGAGCATTTTCTGTTGAGAGAATAAATTTGAAGATCTGGAACAGCTGATGTGGAACTCCAAGAGCCCAGCTACACCATGACACAATATTAATGACGTCTTAGCAAAAGTTGTTCGGTCTGATGAGAATTTCCTGTTGACTTATAAAAATCGAAGATCAAAAACATCTGATGTGGAAATCAAAGCTGTAATTTTTTAAATTTCACTGTAAAGCTATCACTAATTTCACTGTATATTATAATAAGGTGGGAGTGACCTCCACGCGGTGAAGGCGGTAACGGTATATCATTGAAAATTTGACTCTACTGGCCAAAACTCCCATTTATTTATTTATTTTATTGAATAAATATGCCTTTGGGCTTATGTTATTTGAGTGTTTAATTTCCTATTCCATTTATCTTCGTGACACGGTAGCCTACCCGGTAACGCAGGGGAGCAGTCAATCAGATTTTAATTGATCAGGTATCTTCACAATAAAACTATAACCATGCCTAGAAAGAGGTCAACTCTTTCCCAATGTTCCAAAGGAGCTAAAAGATTGAGGATCATATGTTCCCAAGAATCTACTGAAGAGCGTCAGGAGAGACTTGATGTTGTTCGAGAACATCAGACTGCAACTTGCTCCGTGGAAACCTCTTCAAATCGCGAAGAACGCCTGCGTTCTCAGCGTATTTAGGCATCTACATTCAGGTCTCTAGAGACCAGTGAAGAATATGGTGCACGACTGCACGGATAAAGAATTGCGCTTGAGTTCTCAGAGTATCTACGCATCTGCTTCTAGTTTTCTAGAGACAAGTGCGGAACGTGATGAGCGACTGTTCGCTGATCGTGAGCGACATGCATTTACCGATACAGAATCACGCTTGAGTTCTCAGCGTATTCGCACATCTACTAACAGGTCTTTTGAAACGAGTGATGAACGTGATGCGCGACTAACTGCTGATCGAGATTATCATACATTGTTCCGAACAACAAAATATTCATAATCAGTTAGAAAGTGAGAGAAAAAGAATTGCTGGAGTACGGCATGAAGAGACAGAAGAAGAGCGCAACAAACGTTTGAATTCTGATCGACTTCGACATTCTCTGAACAGAATGTCGATGTCATCTGAAGAATCGGATGTGTTTCAAGATATAGCCGTAGGGCATGGCGACCTTTCTTGGGTTGATAAGGAACGGAGTGCATTTACGTATACTCCTATGATTGACTACGCCACATATTCCGCCATCGGAGGTATGATTCAAAATTGTACTTTTTGAACGTCTCGAATCGTCTTGCACATCCCGATGTGGTCCCGTCCCCGGGCTCTTAGAATTCGACATCAGACGTTTCAGATCTTCGATTTTGCCGACCCCGTTGTCGCTGGCATAAGCAACAGGCTCCGCGTACGAAGTCGCGGGCAGAAGCTAGTTAAACATACATATGGTATTTTATTATATTAATTTTTGAAGAAAAATAGCCAAAGTACCGTTCAGATAGCATGTTTTTACATTTTTTTGTCTTTTTTATGAAATAATCGCGGGGTCGAGATTAGGGATCTGAATTATTGATAAATCTCAATATCGGCCGGGTGGCCGATATTGGGGAAATGCATGAAAACGTTAAACAATATGTTTAGCTATTTTATATGTTCAACATTAATAAGGTTAAAAATGAAACAACAGCTCAGTTTGATCACTAGATCCTAACGTCGGCCGCCTAAAACGATTTTTATCAGCTACGGCCGATATAAAGGGAATTGATGCGTAATAACGGACACCTTAGTATTGGGTACTTTCCTACTACCCTCGAACTTTACAATATTGGATGCAACATATGCCCCAAATGGTATCACTTAAAGTGTACAGTTCATCGTGGGTGATATTAAATTGATGTGGCTAAAGAAGATTTTACTGTTTAGTGCATTTAAATTGAAGATCCTTTAAGTAAAGTTAGGTTTTCTGTTGACTTTATTTGGTAATTATTTTTATTTATAATAATTTGTTTTTGGAGTTCCTTTCTATATTTGTCTTAAGAATGTTGAATCATTGCATGATCTAAAAATTTAAATAATTTCTGTTATTATAAACTAAAGATCACAATAATTCAACATTCTTAAGACAATTTAAATAAAGAAAGGAACTCCAAAAACAAATTGTCTATATAATAAAAATGAATCCTTGTTCGTTAGTCTCGTTATAACTCGAGAACGGCTAGACCGATTTGGCTAATTTTGGTCTTAAAATATTGGTGAAAGTCCAGGGAAAGTTTAAGCGGTAAGAAAATTGATAGGACAGCGTCTGTCGGGTCAGCTAGTCATAAATAAAAATAATTACCAAATAAAGTCAACAGAAAACTTAACTGTATAATAACAGAAATTATTTTAATTTTCAAGACTGACATGTTAAGAAAATACTAATAAAAAAGTGATTTATACCTGAATTGAAACATAAAACGTTATCATTTTTTACTTTAGTAGTTTTATTGACCTTATTTCACCTTAGAAAAGGTATGCCGATATTAGGGTCACAGGCGGCGGATTTTAGGGTGTTAGAGGCCGATATTAAGGGAAATCGACATACTCGGACAAAAACATCTATATTATCAAAAATAACAAATGATTCGTAATTTTGCGAATATAGTAATGGAGTTTCAGTATCCCTCTACCCAAAAAAGTCATTGCAAGAAAGCAAAAGCTATTAACGCAAAAATTACAAGAAGTCAATGTTCAAAAAAAGTTGACATGGCCGATAATTGGTGCCACCACCCTATAAGATTGAAGTGCGGCCTGCTGCAACGGCCTGCTGTAACGGCACGCCGCAGTGCTATTTAGGCCTAAATCTTGTAAATGAAATCCTGAGTAGGTCAAGTAAACAGGATGTTTGGAAGATCGATGCAAAGTCGTAAAGCGGACCCATAGGTACTCCATTTACAATAAGATTAGACATATACACAAACCTTTTTTACAGTCCGTTCAAACGATTTTTACTTATATTGCGTTGGTGGCATGACAAATGGCAGCTGCAGTAAACAGTTGTTATTGTAACCACTTTTTTGCCTCTATTGTCATCCTTAAGCCTACGGAATAGAAGTCAAAATCGGTTGAAAGGACTGTAAAACAGGTTTGTTTTAAAGTCTAATCTTATCGTAAATGGAGTATAGTAAGTATTTACAACCACCACACATACAACATTATATATTTACAGCCATTTGAACCGAACTTGTCTTAGCTGAAGTGTGACTATTTTTTTTTAGCAAACTAATTATTTTTGATGACAAAACCCAAAATATTGCAGTTAGTTGCAAATGGCCAATTTAAAGATAAGTCATTAATTTTTTATTTTATTTGGTTTAAATAACATCTAATAAAACATAATTAAGGCTGATTTTTTTACAGATATTTAAAGCCAAAGACTTTTTTAAAGATTTAAGAAATCTGTTTTTAGACGGCATTAAAAAAATAATTGGAATGTTTTTATGACCTTGAAGAGAAACTGGCCTAACAAATTTTGTTGAAAAGAAACATTTTTGTTTTAACAATATACAGAGGCCACCACATCAAGCTACAACAATATGTAAAATTACTTTGATAGATTTCACCTTTATTACAAAAAAATAAGGTTCATATTCAATTGAGGAAATTTGACAGTTTGTTATGGCTTGATGTGCTGGCGTCTGTACATTAGTATTATTGCATTCAGCTCTTTTTTTTTAGGATGCTTTATCAACATGAACTGAAATGTAGAAAAAATACATCCCTGTTTTTATGGCAATACATACAGATATTGCCTAGCTTTTTTTTACTATTATGTGAGACTATACCCTGTTCACAATAAGATTAGACATTTACTCAAACCTTTTTTACAGTCCGTTGAACCGATTTTGACTTCTATTGCGTTGGTAGCATGACAAATGGCAACTGCAGTAAACAGTTGTATTGTAACCACTTTTTTTGCCTCATGTCATCCTTAAGCTTACAGAATAGAAGTCAAAATCGGTTGAAAGGACTGTAAAACAGGTTTGTTTTTATGTCTAATCTTATTGTGAACAGGGTATAGTATACATTCAGACAATGAATCTTCCAATTGAAAAAGCTACTGCACTGGCTGATTTGAAGATAATAAAAATTATCACTGAACATGTGTATTATCCATGAAATCAATATCTATTCAATCTGAATACATAATATTTTTTTTTTTTTTGCAGATTTCCTCTAAATTTGACATTAGAGAAATGTGATTGCAGATGTTTCATACACCCAATTGGACTCCACTTAAATATTGTATTATGCAGCCAACAATCATGCATGCATGCTGCTTTTCAGCAACTATGGGTCACAAAAAAGAATGTTACTTATTTGTTCTTTACAAACAATAATGCTGATCATTCTTATGATCATTCAGAGACATGGAACAGTGGATGTTTGAAAATTTGTGTTTATAGGTAATAATATTATATAGGTGATGGTGATTCTATTTAAAATTTAGATTTTTGAACAATTTTCTTTAAATATTGTTTGACAAAACAGACATAGATCAATCACAAATCCTTTTTTTTGTATAAGTTACTAATTATATATCTTTAAAAAGCAACTATAAATTTTATGATTGTGCTGCTAATCATAAACTAAAAAAAAAACTAAAGCTTAAGTGTGCAAACTGCTGCACACTAAAGCTTTAGTAGTACCTAGAGCATATAGCACGCAGAACTAATGACCGATGGATCCACAAAGTTATCGAATGAAGATCACCCACAGACAAGCACCGCATAGGACTTCCACACACTAGGTGGACCGACCAGCTGATTAAGACTGTGGGAACACCCTGGATACAAGTTCCTTCCAGCCGGTCCCTTAGGAAATCTATAGGGGAGGCCTATGTCTAGCAGTGGACACCCGCTATAGCTGATATGATGACATATTAGTAAAATTTATTACTTATTAAGAAGTTTTTTTACATTAAAATTGAGTATGAACACAAGTTGCGAAATGTAAGTAAAGATAGCAATAGACAATTTTCTAATAAAATAATTATTAAGTAAAACAACAATGTACCTACACAAACATAAACACACAACATATTACCTATTTACTAACATATTTTTTAAATCACAATAAACATTTTTCTACAGTAAATATTATCAAAATCTAGTTATAT
Organism: Charanyca ferruginea; assembly: GCA_947361185.1. Classification (NCBI taxonomy): domain Eukaryota; kingdom Metazoa; phylum Arthropoda; class Insecta; order Lepidoptera; family Noctuidae; genus Charanyca; species Charanyca ferruginea. Next base: position 11,341,255 of record OX376077.1, on the reverse strand, counting down.
TTAAAAAAAAATCTATTGGACTTAAAAAATACATTCACTGCATCAGAAAACCTGTAATTTTTTTGTTGATAAAATTGACTGACTTTTTTGCCCATCCAATAAATACCTACAGTACATAAATCTGTTTTAAGCGAGACAATAGAGCATGCAGACTTAAGACTTAGTTCAGCCCGTACTGGTTTCGATCGTTGTTCATTATTACTTACTATTAATTATTATTAGTGGTAGGAGTATTAATTTATACGGTGGGGCACATCTAACAATTTAAATCTTTGATATTGTTTAGTTATATTCTGCTTAAACGGATACGAACTGGAAATCTTATTGATTTTCATCGGCATTTTACGTAATCACAACAAAATGTTACTAACCTTATTTATAATCTTCTACGTTTAGTTATAGCTCATAAACTATATTATATTGAGTCAAATGATAAACATATTATAATAATTCTAGGCAGGCAAGGCACGTAGGTCTTTTTGAAAATTATTCTATGTCCTTGTCAGTCAGAAAACGTTCGCGAGCCGCTCACTACACTACTTAGCCAGCCCAACCCAGGGGTGGTCAGCTTCTTTAGCGGCCAATGCCAACAGCGGCAGGATTTGCAAAAAAAGGATAGCGCTCTATAAAAGAATGAGAATGTTGATTCAAAAATTTACATACCCGATTCAATACTTCCCTACCATTTTGGTAGATTTTGTTATTAATCGAAGTATATCGATGATGAACATTTACTGAATTCATTTAAAATTATTTGAATTATAAAAATTACGGTGTTCAAATTTGTAACACTATGATTTTTGACACTTTTTTTAAGATTCAATTTTAGACAAATTAACCTTTTGAACAAATTATCATAACCAAATTATGGTTGGACTTATATTTCTAGATAATGGCAACTTGTACTACTCTTGTCACTTTACCAAGTATTTTTTTATTATGTATTTTTATAGATTTTTCTCAGCTTCCAGCCGCTGTTTTTGTGTTTTTGTTACTTTGTTTATTGTTTTTTTGAATTGCGAGATAGAGACTCCTGTGCGAAATTGACGCTTTTGTGTTCTTTTCCACAATGGTTGGAAAAAAGAGTGTTAAGTGCGCAAAATGCGGTATAACCTCGAAGGAAAATTCTTCTTTGACCTTTCATAGGTTTCCTCTCCCGTCCATTCATGGATCTCTAAAGTAAGTCTATTTTGCACAAATTTACACTTATTAGCTGGTACTCCGCTACTAACCCCTCGTTTAACTTTTACCTGTTGTTTACACCAAGGTATAATACATCAATAGGTACATGTATTCTACAAGTTTTATGTATCATTTGTAATTATTATCGTTCACACTCAAATACAAGTATAAAACTTGTCTTAGACAAAACTTGTTTCGTACAAGACTTATTGTATGCAAATACTTGTTTTGGATTTGTATAAAACATGTATCTGTTGTTGGTCTTCTACCAGACTTGTATTATACCCACTTACTAGTTATCTATATCAATATTATAAAGCTGAAGAGTTTGTTTGTTTGTATGTTTGGTTGAACGCGCTAATCTCAGGATCTACTGGTTCGAATTGAAAAATTATTTTTGTGTTGGATAGTCCATATCGAGAAAGGCTATGGGCTCATGCAAAGCCAAGCCGGTTTGCTAGTGTAATAATAATGCTGTACTATGGAAGAGCGGAGTCTTCTAACACAGGCATTTTTTGCTTAAAAGGAGGCTCCAAACACTAAACCCTCTTTGTAAACTGAAGCATTAATAAACTTAATTTTAATATTATTACTAGTTTTGTCATCCACATCAAAAACAGTATATAATAGAGACTTGCTTTTTTTAAATTGATGAATCAGCTGGTTAATTTGCAATAAAAAATTAAAAAAACACTTGCAGTCTTTATAATTCTAGTTTTTTACAAACATGTTCAAGAATAAGGCTCAATTAATTTTAATGCTTTTGTTTTCAAGCACTCCATGAGCCCATTGCATAAAATACACAAATGTTATCAAACTAGTATGGATATAGTTAAAAACAACAACAACAAAAACACACACAACACAAATAACAAACAAGTACACAGTACAAGTATTCTACAAAAATTTCAATACCCTATACAAGACTAGTATAAAACATGTATTTAAAACAAGTATTATGCAGCTGTGAATGCTATCATTGTATGAGACAAGTATTTGTCACAGACTCTGGTGTAAACGTTAAAGTGTTTTATACATGGATATCAAACTTATAGACTAATCCGATCTGAGCAAAATATAAAACAAATGATGTAGAATACAAGTTGTGTCTTCTAAAAGTATTATACAAGTTTTGTATAAAACGTATATTTTACTTGTTTCTTTGTGTAAAGGAGAGGGTAGAATACATGTATTATATGTTACCTTGGTGTAAACAAGGGGTAAGACAACCCACAGATCAAAAAATATCTGTAGGCTCTTAAGTATATTTTTTAATACTAATAATTATAACTTTATTATCAGGCAACTGTGGCCCATAGATAAAATACTTAATATAAAAACATACAGTATTATATCAGATACAGTTTAAAGGTTTATTACAATATACAATTTGTAGAAATTCTATTTAGGAACCGAAGTTGTTAGCTAGTGATCACACTACACTAAATGGAATTCTAAATTGATCAATTTAGAATTCAATTTAGTAAAACACCAATTTACACTAAATCGGATCCTATCTGTTCTAACTGCAATTACACCTGCCGATTTCCTAAATAGATTTTCTACAAATTGTTTACTGTATTAAACCTTTTAGTCAACTTGTTGCATTGCCTCATCTGGCCAGCAGACATATACAGACAGCTTGTTCCTTAAAATTAATCATTTGTTCTGTAACTTTTTTAGTAATACAACAATATCTTTTCCAGGGCTAGAGTTTGGGCAAAATTTTGTTTTCCCAGTGATGATTGGACTTCAGATGAGTCATTGGTCAAACTGAATAAACAGCATAAGATGCTATGCAGCAATCATTTTGATGATGCCTCGTTTACAAGCAATGAGATTAAATAAGTTTGCCATTCCAACGGAAGCTCAAAATATTATGGCCCAATTACGAGACGCACATCCATCTAAAGAAGCACAAAAACCAAGCACACCAACCAGTAAAGTGAGTATTTTTTTTGTTTAAGAACAGCTAATATGTTATTTTTAATTCAAATGTTCAAGTTCTAAATCTGTCCAATTTATTGACAGGACATACCAATCTATATTTATTATTTTAATTTATACATGAAATTGTTATCTACAAATAGATATATATATATATATATATTCGAGTTCGCAAGAGTGACGTTGCACGTCTTGTGTAATGAGGTGTAACATTCTTTTAGGAATAAACTTAGTACTTAATACCTATATTAGTAGTAATAGACTTAGTATAAATATAAGGAAATTAGAATTGTTAAGAATAACTGCACTACCGCATTGGGAAACTGTAATGGTAGATGTAAGGATGGAAATAAATAAATAAAATAAATAAATATTATGTTGTTACCAGTCCAAAAAGTGACTAGCAAGTGTAACTTAGGCTTGCACATAAATATGTGGTCATCACTTGGATGCATGTGGAATATCTATGAGAAAAAATAAGCAATGTAAATAAAATTTAGGGGCGGATGAAACTCTATGATTAATGAACCATCAACAGATTTTTAATGAGACTTAAATTGATTAGTAGTTGGGTTCTCATAAAATAAACCGTTGATCATTTGTTTATCCAATCGTATGATACACAAATATAAACATTTTGTTGACGAAAGTTAATTAATGTGCTTAAAATGTTTCAGTACCAGGAGACTCAAATGCAGTTGATGGACGTTACGGCCAGTACTTCGCAGTGTTCTACATCCAGAAATGAATATAACCTTCAGAGCCCAGATTTGACTAAGGTAATTCAATTAAATCAATTATTCAATTGTACAGATTAATATTTCGTTTCAACGGGCCAAATTCATTTTGTCTCTATAAATAAAATTGATTTTATTTTGCTGTTGATATATACTTTATTTATTTACATAAGTCATACTATATAATTATAATCTGATTATAATTAATTCATTACTTAGTTATATCAAAATAAAATTCAGAGGAAAGACCACACTAAAAAAATTTGCAGGAAAAAAAAATCACACTTTATTAGTGAGTATATTTTTTTAAGAACAGCTTATATGTTATTTTTAATTCACATGTTCAAGTTCTAAAACTATCCAATTTATTGACTGGACATACCAAGCTATCCTATTGATTATTTTCATTAAAATAATAATTCATAATAAAATAATTCATAAAGAAATTGTTATCAACAAATAGATATTTTTTGTGAAGAATTGTATTGTTACCAGTCCAAAAAGTGACTAGTAAGTGTAACTTAAGCTTGCAGATAAACATGTGGTCATTATTCGGATACATGTATAATATCTATGAGAAAAAATAAGCAATGTAAATAAAATTTTGAGGCAGATAAAACTCTATGATTAATGAACCAACAACAGATTTTTAGTCTAATTCGTTTAAACGAGCAATTCTTGTGTATATGTATATATATATATATACTAGCTTTTGCCCGCGACTTTGTCCGCGTGGATGTAGGTTATCGTGGATGCAAGCGAAGTTGCGGATTAAAAAGTAGCCTTTGTCCTTCACGGGGTTCAAGCTATTGTGATACCAAATTTCATCAAAATCGGTTCAGGCGTTTCTTCGTGAAAGCGTAACAGACAGAGTTACTTTCGCATTTATAATATTAATAAGTAAATAAGTATAGGTATAACTAATAATAAGTATAATAAGTATGGATAACATAAGCTAGCAAAATGGGGGATAATAGATCCCACCAATACCCAGTGTGAGTGCGGTGATCCTGACCAGACAATGGCCCACTTACTACAGTGCCCAAAGTGCCCCTACACCTGCACCTTAGAGGACATTAACAATGCCACTAATGCTGCAGTAAATGTGGCTGCCTACTGGGCCCAAGTAGTGTAACAAAAATAAAAAGGAATACCATTGATTCGAAAAGAAGAAGTATGGATATAATCTGAATCTCGGAAACGTCTCCAACGATTTTCATGAAATTTAGTATGCAGTTAGTTTCGGTTCAGGGGTGATAAATCGATCTAGTTAGGATTCATTTAAAATAAAATACCGAGCAATGCTCGGTCGCCCAGGTACTGAGACTTAAATTGATTAGTAGTTGGGTTTTCATAAAAAAAAAACCGTTGATCATTGTTTATCCAATCGTTTGATACACAAATAAAAACATTTAATTGACAAAAACTTAATACATGTGCTTAAAATGTTTCAGTACCAGGAGACTACTCGAATGCAGTTAATGGAAGTGACGGCCAGTACTTCGCAGTGTTCTACATCCATAGAACACTTAAATGATTATAATCTTCAGAGCACAGATTTGACAAAGGTAATTATTACTCAATTGGACAGATTAATGTTTTCTTTCAATAGGCCAAATTCATTTTTCTAATTATAATTATAATTTGAATATAATTAATTCATAACATATTTAAATAAAAATAAAATTTAGTGGAATGAGCACACTAGATTTTTTGCAGGAGGTCTCATGTTAGAATGTGAAAATGTGGTCTACCATTATGTTGAGTATGTATTAAACTTAATTGAAAGCTCTGACAGTGTTATTATATTTTTTAACAGGAATCATCGAAAAGCAAAGGCATATTAAAGGACCTGGATGTTAAAAAAATCACCGAGCTAACACCCAGAAAACAAAAACTGTATAAAAGATGCAGGAAAAATTTGACTGAAATCTTAAGACTTAGAAGAAAAATTAAAAATGTTAAAAAGTGCAACAGAGATGTTCTAAGTTCATTGCACTGTGATACAGCAGTGAACAATATGATGAAATCCAATTAAGCAGTTCATTTTATTTGTTGTTACAAAGCCAGTTAAAAAATATGCCGAGAAAATTAACTGGACGGAGATGGACACTAGACGACAAAGTTTTAGCCTTAAGCATGTATAAAAAGTCTAGCTCATGCTATAGGCTATTATGTCGACTGTTTTGTTTGCCTAGCGTGAGTTCGCTCAAGGCATTATTAAATAAAATACCCATGATTTGTGGAATCAATGGTCAAGTGATTGAAACAATTAAAGAAATCACAAAACAGAGGTCATTCAGTGACAATTTGTGTGTTGTATCTTTTGACGAAATGTCAATAAGAAAAAACCTCAGTTTTAATGCAAAACTAGATCAATTAGACGGCTACCAGGATCATGCTGCCCAGGGCCGAACACAAGAAATTGCGAGTCACGCCTTAACTTTTATGGCTATTGGAGTCAGAAAAGCCTGGAAGCAGCCAATAGCCTTCTATTTTTCAGGAGACTGCGTCACAGCTGACAGATTAGCCGTGCTTATTAAGGAGGTGGGCCTTCTGTTTGTTTCTTTTACTTAATAAACTAGCTGACCTGACAGACATTGTACTGTCAATTGGTTTTTCAACTTTCTGACCGTTCAAACCTTCCCTGAACTTCCACAAATATTTCAAGCCCAATATTGGCCAAATCGGTCCAGCCGTTGTCGAGTTTTAGCGAGATTAACGAACAACGATTCTTTTTTATTATATAGATAGATAGAAGATTATCTTAGTCTTGAACCATTTATATTAATTGATTAAGAATATCATTTAGGTGTAACTAAAATAAATATGAATTTTCAGGTCTTGAGCAGTTGTTTTGGCGCTGGATTAGAAGTGCTTGACGTCGTATGTGATTTGGATGGCGTCAATTTAAGGGCTATAAATTTATTAGGATCAACGAAAGATCGACCATTTTTTGACCATGAGGGACATGAAATTGACAGTATCTTAGACCCTCCGCACCTGCTTAAATGTTTTAGAAACAATTTTTTAAAACATAATGTACAATTTGTACAAGATGTACAAATAGATGGTCAACGTAGAATAGGTTGGTATTGCTTATTATTGGTGGTGTAGGTATAATAGCGCGTATTTTTATAATCATAATAATATTCATTAGTTTTGCTGCACTTTCATATAACAATTATAGAAGCCTTGGTTGTGCTGGCCTCGGGTCTGGTGCTGGTGATTGCACCTTTCACATGATGAGTCAATACTGTCATAATATGAAACCCACCCTTAATCTTTTTATGTAAGGCTGTATTAATATATTAAAAGTTAAGTTAAAAACAAAACCACCAACCATCATTTTCATTTCTCTGTTACAAATAACCAGAATAATTATTGATTTTTTAATCTTCTATTGCAGGAGTAGCTAAATGGTCCCACATTGAAGAATTCTATAATATAGACAAAAAGAACCCAAATTTCGTTTTTGCTCCAGCATTGACTCGGCAACACCTTCAGCCGAATGGCAAACAGAAGATGAAAGTTCGTCTAGCTGCTCAAGTTTTGAGTCATTCTGTTGCAGCAGGATTATTTGCCAAAGTAGCACAAAGTAAGTTTCAGCATATTCTGTCTGTATGAAAGTCAATAAGGAGGGTCATGTTTATCTCACGAATATGTGAATATGATTCATTTATGTTCCTTCATACTAAACAAGTGAACTGATTTTGACAAAAGATGCTGGAAAAAAAAGCAGATAATCTCATTTCAAGCTATAAGTGTAGCTCCTGGTAGACAGTTATTTATTTTTTTGTTAGCCTGTTCTGTCCCAAAATCATTATTATCGAATTAAATACTGATATTCATAAGAAATGAATAAAACCAAACCAGAAAACAAAGATGAAAGAATATATTTTTTTTATTGTATCAGTATGAATTGGTATGACCTATCTGGATTCTGGAATCCTATTACCGCTCATCTCAAGATAATAGCTATACTAATATCTTGAGATGAGATTAGATGGTGTTTTACACTTTTGACTGATCGTAACAACTGTGTCTTTAGTGTACTAACAGTATAAACGTTTTGTGTCATGTCATGTCAAATGCAAAAAGTCCTTGTAACATTAGTTTTTTTTTTAATGTTTTTTTTTTTATTCGGAAAACTTATAGCTATTAACAGAGAATATATAGACACATTTTACGTTTACTTTCAGACGAATTACCACAAGATGCCTTGGGGACTGCGACGCTTATTTCTAACATGGACAAATTATTTGATGCCATGAATGGTGACACGCCAGATAGAAAAAAAGGAAAAGAATATCTCACCAACATGTCCTCAACCAGCCCTCATTTAGATTTTTTTAATAAAATGAGGTTTTTTTTCGCGGAAATGAAGTTTTTAGGGGCTAGAAGTAAGCCCCCATCACAAGATGGCTGGTTGAGGACTATGAACGCAATTGCGCAAAGCGCAAGCGAATATTTAAGCGCATATTTAAAAATTAAAAAAAAATTAATATTAACACATTGTGTGTCCGAAGGCTCAATCAAGATCCTCTCGAAAATTGTTTTGGGTGCATTCGAAGTAACTGTGGTTGTAATCCGAACCCCACTTCAGTTCAATTTATTGCAGCATTGAAAACTAGCATAATAACAAATTTAATTAACAATAATAAAAACAGAAACTGCCTGGATGATAATAATGATATATTAAATAATTTTAAAGTGTTTCTTCGTAAAGGTTGTGAACATACAATAAATGATGCTAACTCTTCTACACCTTTTCCAGAGGAAATTTCTATTCAAGGTATAGAAGAGTTAGATATACCTCAGTGCTCTGGAGAAATGCAAGCATGTGCATATGTGTGCGGCTTTATCACAAAAAACATTGCAAATAATTGTAAGCTATGTAAAAAAATTATGCTTGCTGATCCGAACACTGAGGTATGTCATTTATTCACATCCTTTAAGGAATATGACGACTTATGATGTAGTTTAAAATACATCCAGCCCAGTTTCTGTAAAATGGTTGAAAATGCTGCAACGTTAATAAATGATTATTTAAAAGAAAATTCGCATGCTACGAAAATAAAACAGAATGTATTAAAAAAATGCAAACATTTAAATAAAGATTGGCTGAAGGGGTGTGACGAACACTGTGAAATGAATTTTAAAAAAATAATTGAAGGTACAGTTGCAATATGCCTGAAACGGTTTTGTATTCTTAAAAATCGAGGATTTGTTGAGGAAGCCTCAAAAAAATCTTTGTTACGAAAAATAAATATATTAAAACACGTTTAAAAAGCTTGTATTATTTGACATTACAAATTCCCTACACGAAGAATTTTCGTTTGATGTTTTCTGCACAATATTATTTTGTTCTTATAAATGAGCAGAAACAAGAAAGGAAAATTCTATGACCGATGTTAATTATTAATACCAGAATTTCGATAGGCGTAAGTGACAATTAGTTAAATGTACCATTTAATTGTTTGTCCCTTATGTCTATTGAAATTCTGGTATTGAAATAAAAAATTGGGAGATTGGAAACACTTCAAATCTCCCGCGTTATTCATAGTTACTGGTGGCGTAAACGGCAGCGCTAGTGTGCTTCTATGTAAGCATTTATAAACTACGAAGTTGACGTTCTTCCCTTTATGGGTATATATGTTCTGTGGCCCAACCGCGCTGCGAGCGGTTGCGGTACAGACAGCGTACAGCAAGGTCGTACCGAGTGTCCGAGTTACGCTTACGAATACGAAGAGCTAACGAACGAAACGAATACCTACGATTCGAACGAGTACGCGAGCGAGTGAGTGAGTAGTACTAGGGATACCCACCCATCCAATACGATGCGATATATCGAAATATCGATACAGCGCTATACGATATATCGATGTTTAATACGATATTTTCGTCCTAACATGCGCCTCGATATAATATAGTATTCCAAAAAAATATCGCATTTAACGTATTGTATCAACCTATGACTTATGTTTGTTTATAATTTATTTATTTTATGTCTAAAATAAACCTACCTATACTTGAGCAATAATATTGATAATCGTAATAAGAGATACCTACCATCACCTACCATTGACAAACTTGTTTATAGAACAAGAGCAGCTGGCTTTTGTTTATACTTATAAATTGTAGGTTAGGTAGATTTACATTTCCTGTGTAAGTTTGTAGTGCCGCTAATTAGATTAATAACAGTTTATTATTGCATTCTCTTCAACGAATCGTATCTCACGTTTATCATATCTTAAGTTTTAGTATGGCACCGCCAAAAAGTTGTAACAGGTTAATTCCGCAGCGTTTATCATAATTATTGTTTTTGTGCAGTACAAGTACTTATCAGTGGCAACTGTGTTTTTTTTAAGTAATGCATATTTACACAAACCTTTTTGAAACATGTAAATGCTTTTTCATTTTATAACCTAAAATTAAAGAAAGACATACCCTAATAATATTTCTCCTTTGAAATGCCCTACCTAACCCTTAGCATTGATTTACTTATATACGCATGCGATACGTTTACGATGCGATATATCGATACAAAGGAAAGCGATAATATCGCGTATCGAATCAACGTGTTAATCATGTAGACCAGTGTATAAATCACATAAGCTTCTTACGGTCGGACTTAGATGAAACCGCAAAATTTGTTAAAATGAGCTCCTCACTTTTTGAAGCCAAAAACAACTTTAACAAACGAAAAGCTACACAGTATTTATTAAATTTACCTGTGCCAGGGATAACTATTCAGACGCAGTTGTGTATATATGGCACCACTTATATATATTAATTACCTAGTTGGATAACACAACTTCCTTACAAAAAAATCTATCCAGTTTTTAGAAAATGGCTGATTGCTCATCTACTCAGTTGGTGAATTCCTCAATAAAAAATCGTGTCAGTCTTATCATTTCAGAAATGCATTGTACTTTGTTGCTACCTACTTCCTTAACTATAATATGTATAATTAATGTTTGTGTGTGTGTGTGTGTGTTTTTAATATAAAATGCAGGTATCCTATAGAATTTTAACTTTGTACACATTGTGTATACATTTTTATATGCATGCCAACACCAAATGGCGAAATATGTCTAAGCACTTTAAATATTTATGTACCATCTCTGTACCTACCACATTTTATTTTGATAAAATGATTTTGATTTTGATAACGCATTCGATACGGTTACGATGCGATATATCGATACAACAGACTTTTTGGGCATCCCTAAGTGGTACGACGTGGTAATGTGGTACAGCGCAGTCCACCAATAAAAAAAACTCGATTCTTTCATATTCATTCCAAACAAATACCCCGAAATAATATGTATTTTTGGAATAAAAGCACTGTTTTATACAAAATTTGTATACTACCTAAACTTTATAAAATACCTTACACAAAAATTTACTTCTAGGCTAAGAACTCATGATGCGGTTTTCACCCGCGTCCGGTTGCGGGCCCGCAGCTTCTGTAGAATGCAGATATACTTATAATTATGTAAAAAATCAAAGCACATTAATTCACGATGCGGTTTACGCCCGCGGTGTGCACGGTTGTTTGCGACTCCCGCTGCGGGCGCGGGTGAAAACCGCATCGTGTGTTCTTAGCTTTACCTACATCTATAGACTACATCCATAGTATACTATTCAAGGTAGGGTAGGTAGATTGTCAATATTAAATTGGATTCAAATTAAGTAAATAATACATTATCTATCATACTTTATTGCGCGGGGACCCAACCCCTATCAACTTCAACACTTTTTACCTCCCAACACCTACTATGGAATACTCAACCCAATTAAATAATTACAACGAATTCGAATGTTTTATTCAAGCACAGAACCTGTTTCATTAACTTAACCGCATGCTTGGCTTAATATCAGAACCTCATATTATAAAACAATAGGCCATGAAGATATAGGTATAAATGGAGCCAACACTTAGAACAAAAGCTTGAAACCAACTGTGGGCTGATGCTCTCTTTCTGAATGCATACATAAGAACGAGACAGTGATATGTGTTCTCTTTATCTTATGTATGCATTCAGAAAGAGAGCGTCTGCCCACAGTTGGCTTCACTTAGGTATTTAGAGTGTTGCCTCCACTTTTATCTATAAGCTTCTTGCAATAGGCCGATAGACCGCGCGAATATAAATTCAAAAGCGAATGACTACAATGCGCTTCGTGCTGTACTGTCAAGAGTCAGTATAGCACGAAACGTTATCGTTAAAAAAAAACAAATTTAAATAATAACTACCTAATAATTCAAAAGCGAATACAATCACGAGATTTTAGGTACCTAAGTATTCGTTTTTGAATTTTTATTTGCTTTGGTGGCTTAACACTCAGTGTTGCGCGCGGTCTATCTGCCTTTTGTTTCATAATTTGAGATACTTACTAAACATTGTTTCCCACTTTAACGGATTCAACCAGATAATCTGCAGATTAACAAGTTAATAAACTGGTTTACGCACATTAGCGGTAACATTAATAGTGTCGAGCTGTATCTGCCACAAGTCTAAACTTAGTTTTAGTTGTAAGTATTACCTGACGTAAAATAGTTTTAGCCAATCGAAAAACTTTGTTGGGGTTTGCATCCCCAGAAAATCTCCGATTTTTGTCATTCCCCGCGCTAAGTCTCAATTCCCTGCAAATCGGGGATTTTTTCCGGAATTGGCAGCGCTGGCCGTACGCGCAGCACGAAACGAGTCTACGAAAGTACGAACTGTACGAAACGAGCTGCGGAGCCACAGATTAACAAATAGTTCCTTTGGAACGGATACTTCACTCCATAGAAAAAGATAGATCATACCAGTACTATTAAGTATTCTGTGATCATACCTAACGCTGTATCTGTCTACAAAAATATTACAGCCGCTCATGCGCGCTAAAAAGTACCTTATGCACACGCTCGAGAGTATCTACTACGTCGTCTGCCGTGGTGTCGGGCGATCACTTGCATCAAATTACACAACGCTAGGGCTGTCTATGATTATGAAATGATTACACAAGAGGTTGTGAGTATGTTTTGAAAAATAATAAGTAAAAATATGTCTAATCAAATCAATACCTACTTATAATTAATTACGTACTATTATAAAACCAAAGTAAAGTAGTAATTAAAATCTACTTATTCCGATCCCCATTATAACAAAAAAATAGAATCAACTGAGAAAAATATTTACCTTTCCTCCTCCCTAAGCACTTAATTTAAAAAACTTTTCTGATAAATAGACCAGTGCCGATAATTTTTGAAAGCAAAAAAAATAATAGTAGAATGAAACCCATTGGAAAAGGAAGAGAATATAACAAAAATGAAAGGAAAAATAAATTCCCGGCGATCCGAGGTCGGGAAGTGGATGGGGGTGCGTTTTTAAAGGTAAAAAACGGTATCTCGATTTCTGGCAAAACTACAAGTCCTATGGAAAAAGTTGAATGGCAAAGTTGTAGGTAATAAAAATATCTTCAACTTTTGTATTTGCACTTTTTTCACATAACCTCAAAATGTATGTGAAAAATTCAAATAACCAAGTTTTTGGTTTTTTATTTTTATCTTTTACAAACATTTTTTATTTTTCTTCAAATTTTGTGAAAACTTACCTTTCTATGTCCCAAATACACTGACATTTTTTTGATTTAAAATATTTATTTTTTTCACCTTATTTTGACTTAATATCGAAAAAGCACCCTAATTTTCACTCGAAAAATCTCACGTCAAAATATCTGCTTTATTAAAAAAGTCGGTGGGCTTTTTGTTCGTTGAAATCTCTACTTTCTGATGGTGTAAAAAAAATATACATTACTATGGTAAATTTTCTCAGAAAATGCAATAGTTATACTATATTTTTTATTACAAATGCAAAGTTTTTAGACTTTTCCCTGTACTTGTAGGTGTATGTCGATATTACTAGCCAAATTTCATAGTTCTAGGTCAACGGGAAGTACCTTATAAATTTTGATTCCTTTGAGAGTGTCGAAATATACGTTTTTTGCGGCATAAACAGTCGTATCTTTTTTTCACATTAACATAGAAGATTGATTTTTTTACAGCATCAAGGTACCGTAGATTTGAATATACGGTTTTAATTTCAACTCGATACCTCAACGCGTTCCCAAGATAAAGGGTCTTGACAGACAGACAACAAAGTGATCCTATAAGGGTTCCGTTTTTTCCTTTTGAGGTACGGAACCCTAAAAAGTACTAAAAAGTGATAAATAACTTTAGCACAGAACACACATGACTTTAGTTTCGGAAGTCGGTGGCTTTGTTCCGTTTGTTGTTTTGTATTGCCACCGACTTTCGAAACTAAAGTCATGTGTGTCTTGTGCTAAAAGTCGGTGGCTTTGTTCTGTTTGTTGTTTTGTATTGCCACCGACTTTCGAAACTAAAGCCATGTGTGTTCTGTGCTAAAGTAATTTATCACTTTCGACTTTCGAAACTAAAGCCATGTGTGTTCTGTGCTAAAGTAATTTATCACTTTTTTTCAGAAAAGTTTTTATTTTCCACTTTTTAGTGCCTCCTTATCACCCAAATCCATTAAGGAATGGCAACACAGTGGAGATTGAAAGTCATCCAAAGATGAAAAGATAGAAGAAACGAAAACGGGGTAAGTAATATATTATGATATAATAGAGTATTTTACTCTATACGAGAAAAAATCTATAAATATGTTATTGGGACGGTTTAGGCATAAAGCAGTCGGAAAATATAAGTTTTAGTTCATAAAATAACAAACAAATTTTTAAATTCTATTCAAAGTTTTCAATATTTTTAATCTGTTAAAAAACAACGTGAAATAGAAGCGGCCATATTATTACGCCGTACGGCTGTGTAAACAAAAAATTGTTAACTGTCAGTCAACCGATTGGCGTAATATAGGCTTTGTACTTTTATTATTTTCGTAACGTAATTTTTTCATTATTACACCTATTACAAAATATGCTTTTAATTATTTTTAAATGTAGAGCTCAACTGACTAATTAGCAAACACAATAGTTAAACAATTGACGCGAATCTCCTGGAGCTTTCTGTACAGATGAGGGGATACAATTATCATATTTAATATGAGTTCATTTGATACAAAACGAACTGACGTCATTTACGCTGAGCAATATGGCGTTCAGTAAGAGGCGTTTTCGTCAAATTACGCGCTAAATTTTAAAATTTAAAATTTAGATGCATTTTTATGGCACTTATAGATTGAATAAAAAAATTGTGTTTTTTTTGGTGGCACTACAGAATTTCATTGATACACTTTTCAAAAATGGGTGTAATACCCTATGGCTATTACAAAGTCTCTAATATTTACAAGATTTATCAAGTGATTCTATAATTTTGTTTCATATAATGATCAGTTAATATAATAAACGATTGATATAATTTTAAAATAACTAATTTTTATAAGCATAATATACATTCAATATAAAATCTTTTGATATACCACTCAAAAGAAATAACACTTATTTAGTCTAATATGATAAAGACGCCTAGTTAAAAACACAAAGCAAAATTGCATAAATACACATTATAACTTAGTCTAATTATTGATAAGTTGAAGCTGGGTACACTTCTTAAATATGAAAACGATTTTAAAAGTATTTTCTTATGACAGTTCAAACCTAAACCAAATGATTCACCAACGGTAGAGGCGATTTGGCACTCGGTGGCCGCTGTCACGCCAGATATTAAAACATATTTTACCATGCATGCAGCATGCAGCAAGCATGCAAACATGTAATCAAGCATACACCACGCATGCAGCATGCAAGCAAGCAAGCATGCAGTATGCAGGCAAGCATGCAAACAAGCATGCAGCATGCAAATAAGCATACACCACGCATGCAGTATGCAGGCAAGTATGCAAACAAGCATACAGCATGCAAGCAAGCATGCAACATGCAGCAGGCATGGTTCTGTCACGGCTCCGGCGCTGCGGGGCTCCGGTGGTCCCACGCGAGCTTATCGTCGCAGATGTGTTTTACGATCACCACCGCGGCTTCGGCTTGCTGGCCGGCTCAGCCACGACGGCGAGCGTTAAAACCACCTGCTCCTCAGCTCGCGGGCCGCCTCGCCCCTCCACGCCTACGCGGGCTTAGATTACACTCTAGGCGTAGGGCAGACAAGACTGCGTGGAGTCGGTTTCGCAGCGATTCGTTTCTGTCACTTCGTCGATTCGTTTCAACTTTTGAAGAACAACATATTGAATTTTTAAGACAATACTTTAGCGTGGCGCAGTAGATTTGCAGATCATGCCTAGTAACTTTATGCGAATTGCAATTTATGCCAAATTAAATTAGCTTTCAAGATAATTTTGCCAAAAAAAATATATGGCAAAGTATTATATTGGTCAAACAAATTATGCCAAACTGGTTATGCCAAAGTATATTAGGAAAAAGAAAATTATGCGAAAAGAAGGGATCCCTTTCTAACCTAACCTCCTAACCTATCCGAGTCGGATCGCTCTGAATCGGGGTGTAAATTATAATTATGATATCAATATATATTTGAAACGATAGACTTAATGATTTTCGAATAAATAAACGTTATATCCAATAACGTTATACAAAATAAGTTTTAGAGTATATAAAATGTTACCTATATGTACAGAAATTATGCCAACTGTTGGGATATCTCACGTTTATTATATCTTGTGAACGTTATTGAACTGAAAATATACCAAATAACTTTATATGATATGAGACGCACCCTGTTTTCTGGGCTTTTTTTTTCAGAAACCGCTGAATAAATTTCTGTTTGTTGTATACTAGAACCTTCTCCAGAATGTAACAAACACTTTTCTGAAAACCGTTCAGCCAAACGGGAGATAATCGCGGACAAACATACATTCATGCAAACATACGGGTCGAACTGAGAACCTCCTTTTTTTTTTTGAAGTCGGTTAAAAAGGATAAACTTTTGTTGGTTGTTTTATTTTGACAGCCGTCTACACTGCAATATGTACGATTAGCCATTATTAAAGCTGCGGTCTCAGTATCGTAAGGAACTATTAGTTAAACTGTATCGGAAAACAGTTCTATAGGGCATACGTACACTTGAGCGAGCGCGTGGCAACCCGATAGGATTTTGGACGTCCGGACGAAAGCGAGCCGTAAGTACATAAGCGCGCTAGTGACGAAGGCCTGCCGGAGCGCTGCCAGTGCGGCAACTGCGAGCGAGCAATGCGAGCATCCGAGCGAGCATGGATAGATTGATTTCTATACCTACTTGAACTAGTGGTGGGTTGTGATGTATGCCGAAATTGTTGCCCGCAGAAATCAGTGAAGTGAACGTGGACGTGTGGAATGTTATTGAACACTATTTCATTTTATTTTAAACTGCAAATTAGAACTTCGTGGATTTTAATATAATTTAGAAAATTAAATGACAGAGTACATTGTGTTTCGTTCAGCGAAACATGACGTATGTGTATTTTACGAGTTCGAAATTTTAAAACAAAAGATAAAGTTGTATAAATAACTATCTATGGGTAACCATAGACACATGGGCACTTAATTGGTTCACTAATGTTTCATCAAAACACCATTGACAATTTTTTAGTTTACAACCAACGTTTCGTACCTATACTATTTATTTTACAAACAACTTATTCCGCAAATGTTTTATTTTATACTAGCGACCCGCCCCGGCTTCGCACGGGTGCAATGGTGATACTAAATATACTAATGTGTTTATTTACGACATCACATTACAAACCTCTAAAATTATCAGTGTTTCTCTATGTACTCTATGTGTACTCTATGTATTAAAAAAAACCGCATCAAAATCCGTTGCGTAGTTTTAAAGATCTAAGCATAAGTACATAGGGACAGACAGACGGCGGCAAACGACTTTGTTTAATACTATGTGTAGTGATTGGATATGGAATAATACTGTATTGTTTAAAATAGCTTGGTAAATAATATATGATTATCTTTAAACATAATATTATATAAGGTTATTATCGAAAGCGCGACATATTATAACTGGCCGTGTGAGAAACACTCAATGCTCAAGTCTAAGCGCCCTACCCCCGCTTTTTAACACTGTGATATCTTCTAATATATTGATTTTAATGATATGCTGTAAATGGCAATTTTGATCTACATGAAATGCACAACGTATCTAAAACATTTAATTTGGTAAGGAATAAAACTGTATTGTTTAAAATAGCTCGATAAGTAACCCACCCATATCTTATTTATAATATGTAAAAGATAAAAATGGTTACTGTAGGTTATCCTTAAGAGATAAACATATACCATAGCGGAGTTTTTTATCGATCTTTTTAAGATATACAATTCCGTAGTACATTAATATGATATATCTCGTAAGGTTTAGCCAGCGTTTGCAATGTAAGCGCACAAAAATATGTTTATTACGACCTCACATTACTCTTGGAATTTCTCGGTTTTCTTCTACTATAATATGCATGTATTATACCTATAAACCTTCCTCTTGAATCACTCTATCTATAAAAAAAAACCCGCATCAAAATCCGTTGCGCAGTTTTAAAGATCTAAGCATACATAGGGACAGACGCGGCGGGGGACTTTGTTTTATAATATGTAGTGAAACACTCGCTTTACAAACATTTATTTGGTAAATGCTTCTCTTTACAAATTCTTCGGGTGATATTATTTTTAACCGACTTCAAAAAAAAAGGAGCCCGACACATGACTTTAGTTTCGGAAGTCGGTGGCAATACAAAAGAACAAACAGAACAAAGCCACCGACTTCCGAAACTAAAGTCATGTGTGTTCTGTGCTAAAGTTATTTTTCACTTTTTGAAGGCGGTTGTCTTTTTTTGTAAAAAGCTTTTTTGTAAAAAGTTTTTACTTTCCACTTTATAGTGCCACCTACGTATACGTCTTCTATGTATAATTTTTGGGTTTTTGTTGATTTTGTCATTTTTTTGGTGAACTAACAGGACACCCACTTGGTTGGACTTTCAAGCCCAACTGTGAAATGAGTCACCACTCATTTCACAGATCACTTAGTTATACAAGACTACAAGAGCCCTTCAACTGATTATTGTATTTGAGTGATTTCCAGTATTCGGCCATAAGGGCGCCTTCAAATTAGCCGCAAAGTGTCACGCGGTGGCAGCAGAGCGACTGCAGCGCTGAACCCCGCGCTGCTTTGTAAATCTATTTAAATAAAAGTCATCGTTCGACTGGTGACAGTGCGCACATAGTTTTATGTTCAAGAATTTATCGATGACGTTAAAAGATGTCTAGTGATATGAAATTCGAAGTTCAACAAGTAAGTACCTACAGCAATAAAACCGCAAAGAAAAACGCTTGGGAAAAAATATGTAAGTAATTTTATCAAGAATTTCTCAAACAATACTCCAAGTGAAAAAAAATTAGACATTATTAGGTATTAGGTACTTAGGTTATTAGGTATTTTTGTTTGTTTGGGAAGTAAAAAATCTATTTTTTTTCAAAGTAGCCTTTTACTTTATAAAATTATGTTCGGTAACTAATACAAAACAACGGTAAAGTTTTCTTAAGACTCCTTTTTTTCATTATTCAAATTCCTTTTTTGTTTTTATAGTAACCCTAAGAGCAGTGTTTCTTCGTCAGTGTCCATCGTGAAACTAAATATACAACACTATGATGCTCGAACCTAGCGAAAAAATCTTTAAATCTTGATTGAAAGTGTTTCGCGATTCATGTTGACCTGCAGTCACCTTGCGACACAAGCTCTAAGTGCTAAATCTGCTATACAGCAACTTTATCTACTATCCAGCTGCAAGACGTTCGCGGTGGTCGCTCGCTGGACGCAAAATGGGTCCATCTAGCAAGTCCAGCAAACAATTAGTAATAATTTTTGACGTACAGCAAGCTTATATCGTGCATGACCTTAACGGGACGTACAGCAAGATGGATCGTGAGTGAATAAGGCGCTTAAGGTTGTCACTGACTGAGAGTGAGCAAAGTGAGTAAAAACCAGTGTTGCCAACATTATTTTACTATCAGAAAACCACTTTTAGCGATCCCTCAAACTACCAGAAAACCACTAACAAATTATGCCAGACAGCCTGTAAATATTATTTGAAAATGAAACACCAATAATGAAATCATGTTAAAAAATTAAAGCTTATTTTTGTTAGGTACCAAAAAATAAAACCTAAAAGACAATCAACCAAACAGACATCAATTATTATCGGAAGAATTGACTTGTTTTACACTTTTATTACTTGTGTTTTTGAAGAATAAAGAATCATGGCGAGATCCATACATTCACTTGTATGCAAAAAAAAAACATTTAGAGGGTTTAAAATATTTTCCAATGTGGAGAATGCATTACCGGAAGTAGATTGATATACATTCCATATTTTTAAACCCCCGCATATTTAAAACATTTTGAAATGAAAATAACACTTTTTCGTTTCATCTCGTTGCTCATTTTGTGTTTATGTACTATTATTATTAACTTTTTATTTCCAGAGCACTTATTATACATTTACAATGGTTTTTGCCATACACGCAAACCCCTCAGTGCTTATCGGTGTGCTGGTGATTCAGTCTGTTACCGGCAATCTGTATAATCCGGTGTTCTATACATGGCATGTTCTATACCCAGGCAATGTACAGAATATCGACTACCTACTACACCAGGATGTTGATGCGGTGGTCAAATGGTCACATGATAATGGCATAGTCCTGAACCCCTATAAAACTAAACTTCTGGTAATCCATTCGCCTTATCAGTGTGGTACGTCCAGACTGCCAAGAAAGAAGTTGTCCAAATTTTGGAAAAAGTAGGAGCCTGTCGGCGCAAGGTCTCAAACTTCCAACGCTCGCTCTTGTAGCTTAGAGACCGTCTGTTCTGCCGTCGTATGGGGTGGAGCGTTGTAGTGTAGAAGCCCCGGGGCCGAGCGATTAACCCAAGGCTAGTCGGAGATTTGCGAGTTTCTCCATCATTGTGTCCAGTCAACGAGTTTTATAGCCTTTGTGTCCAGTTTCTCACAGTAAACGGTATATTACTTATATAAATATGTGTAGGTAAACGCCAATTTCATAGGGTATACCTACTGGCCCTAAGTAGTCTAAGAAAAAACCACCGATTCGAGAAGATGAATAAGAATAGGATATAATGTTTGGTGACGTGACGGCAAACACTTTTAACCTTTTGACAGCCACGTAAAATAAGCAAAAACTTGCACTAGGCGTCAAGCTACGAATTCGTCCTTTAAAATTGGTATTCGTTTTTGTCGTCTTATGTACTAGTAGTAGTAGTATGACGGGCTGGTGTCCGCAACTCCACGACTCAGCGCGTATTTTGTGAACAGGTGGGAAGTAAATCATTCGATCCACCCCAGCTCCCCGAGAAAGGCCAGCAGCGCCTTGACGTCGCTGGCGATCTCCCGTAGGTTACCTGGGTTACCGAAGTACTTTGCCCTGTATGACGCAACCTCAGGGCAGTTCAGAAGCACATGGGCTGCTGTCTCGTCCGCCCCCATGCTGGCTCTGCACAGTGGGCTGTCTGTGACTTCTATGACAAAAAGATGTTTATTGAAAGACCCATGGCCAGTTATGGCGGCTGTGACCACACGTAGCTGTTGTTTGGACAGTCGGAGGGCTTGCCTTGTGAAGCGGCCCTCAATCGCAGGAAGAGCCTCCTTGGGCTGCCTGCACTCGCCATGCTCGTTCCACAGTCTTTGGTGTAGATCCTTGGTACGTTTCCTTACCATGGTGCGTAGGTAACCGAAGGGGTTTGGCACTATGGGTTCCGGACACACGCTTGTACTCGACCCCCTTCTAGCGGGCTCGTCGGCATATCAGCCCGGAGTTGACCGTGTAACTGTTTAGAGCTTGTAGTACAGCCATGCTGTCCGACAATATGCGAATTGGTTGTTTTACTACCTGCCTGTTTAGTATAGCTGAGGCCGCCAAGCAGATGCCCATGCACTCGGCCTGGAACACTATGTTGTAGGCACCCAGCGGCGTTGCTATATGTTGAGAAAACGCCGGCCCCCGTGCCGGTACCTGTTTTAGATCCATCTGTGAAGATCCGCAGCTCTGTCGGGCGAAGGCCCTCACACCGCCGATCCTCATGCAGTTGGATTTCGTATTTTTTGTCAAATATGAATTGCTTTGGTATCCTGTCGTTAGCAGCCTTAGTTATAGGAAACTCCTTACCAAGTTCCTCTAGTAACGCAGTCTTGCTCCAGAGATTTAGTGTATTTAACCGTAATGCTGCCGTTGTCGCTTCTTGTTGGATGAATAGGTGAAGCGGCGGGAGCCCTAACATAGCCTCCAGTGCTGCCGTCGGAGTGGTCCTCATGCAGCCCGTGGTCGCCATGCAGGCTAGTCTTTGTATACGCTGGAGTTTGTTGACGGCTGTGATTTAAGTTTAGTCCTCCTACCGACCCATAAGCAATCATGGGGCGGATTACCGCGCTATACAGCCATAGTATTATCTTGGGGGATAGGCCCCACTTCTTACCTATAATTTTCCTACATTGCCAAAAGGTGATGCAGGCCCTGTTTATTTTATTGTCTAGGTGGTTACTCCAGTTTAACTTGCTGTCCAAGATGACCCCGAGGTATTTTACTTCGTTGGCCAGCTGCGAGCTCCAGCTGGCCAACGAAGTAAAATACCTCGGGGGGGGAAAGTTTGGGTAGGCGGTAGGGTCCTAGTGCACGTTTGTGGATAAACAAGACTAGTTCGGTTTTATTGGGATTTACGGATGATTGATCGAATTCCCCGCACTATCGCTCCACGATGCGTAGCGCTCGCTGTGTGAGGTTGCAGATGGTCCCCGTCACCTTCCCTGACACAAGGATGGCAAGGTCATCTGCGTAGCCTATGGTGTAGTAGCGTTCGGCATTGAGTTTCTTGATTAGAATGTTGATCACCAGGTTCCACAGGAGAGGGGATAACACCCCTCCTTGGGGGCAGCCTTCCTTTGGCAATCATGGCCACTTGCTGCTCTTCCTCAAGCCGAACTACACGTTTACTTAGCATATTAGTAATCCAGTCAATTAGTACCTGTTCTACCCCGTGTTTGGATAGGGCGGCGCTGATGCTGGAGAAACTAGTTTTGTCAAAGGCCCCTTCGATGTCTATAAAAGTACCCAGGCAAGAACCCTTTTGGTGGATGTCCTCCTCAATTCTACTGACTACCATATGGAGGGCGGATTTTGTTGACTTATCTGAGCAATAAGCGTGTTGGTTACCGTGTAATAGTAAGTTTCTTAAAGGCCCGTCCCTCAGCTCCCTTTCGCATAGTGTTTCCAAGGTCTTCAGTAAGAACGAGGTCAGACTGATCGGTCGGTGGGATTTGGCGTTTGTGTAGTCACTCTTACCTGGTTTAGGGAAGAATATGACCTTCACTTCCCTCCATCCTAAGGGAACATATCTTAAGGCCAGACACGCTCTCATTAAGGGCAGCAGTCTGTCGGTGACTAAGGCACCCCCCCACTGAAGCAGGGCGGGAAACACTCCGTCTGGGCTGGCTGCCTTGAAGGGATGGAAGGACTGGATGGCCCATTGGAGTTTCTCCAAGTGATCATCCTGTGTGCGTAGACCCAGTCATCATTTGATGGTGTGTAGGTTACCTCTGACCAGACTACCGTCTGTGTGAAGACACATCCGGTAAAGTGGGTTTCTATAAGAACCCGTCTTGCTTCGTCTGATGAAGTTGTGAGTGTGTTGTCGGGTTTGCGGAGAGTGGCAACCCCAGGTGTATTCTGCTGTGCCAGTATCTTCCTTACCCTGTTTGCTTGTTGGCAAGATTCAATGTTGCCACAGAATTTGCGCCAACCCGTTGTTCTCCTGAATCGGATGCATTTCTTGTAGCTGGATTTGGCCACGTAGTATGCGTCCCAGTCTTCATCAGCACAAGTGTTCATAGCTCTGTTTAAGGCTTTCTTTACCTTACTGCGCTTACGCCCCAGCTCTGCTCCCCACCAGGGTTGTTTACCCGGTGTCTTAGGTGGGGTGGTCGCTGGGCATGCAGCATGGTAGCTTGCTATAATGGTTTTAGTAACATGGCTTACCTGTGCATCGATCTTTGCCGTGCACTCAAGAGGCGGCGAGTTAGCTATAGGCGCAAGCCCGCTTGCAAGGCTGCGTGTGTAGGCCACTTTGTCCGTGTTACGCGGATTACGTCGTGGAACTTACTTTACTGGTGGAATACAGACCTGAATGTCGAAGCGGATCCACCTGTGATCCGAGCAAGAGGCCTCCTTGGAGACCCGCCACCCGGTGATGATTTCTGCTGCACCGTCTGATGCTAAAGTCAGGTCTATGATTGTGCGGCTGCGTCTAGTGACAAAGGTCGGTTCGGAGCCTGTGTTTAGTAGGGATAGGTTAGTCGTGAACAAGTAGTCAACCAGTGCCTTACCCCTCTCGTTTGGTGTGTCCATGCCCCATAACGGGTGATGGGCGTTGGCGTCGGCCCCAATTACTATCTCTAGCCCATTCCTCTCGCAGTCGTTCACGAGGCGGATTAGTTCGTAAGGGGGCGGGTCCTCCGCCTCAGGCATGTAGGCCGAGGCGATGACAACCACTTTTTCTTCGGCGCCACGTTGTATGACCAGCCTAGCTGCAGAGAGGTCTCTGCAACAAAAATCCTTTAGTGGCTGTGTTTTGAGGTTACCTGTCACATAGATACACGCTCTAGGGTGATCTTGGTCTGTGTTAGCTAGGATCTTACCGCCAAGATTAGAGAGTCCTTGGATGTGGCCGGCCCTGCAAATCCACGGCTCTTGAATTAGGGCAATGGCCGTGTGTTGAACCTCCAACCACTTACGCAACTGAGCCGTCGCGGTTTGGCTGTGGTGGAGGTTTGCCTGAATGACTTTACAGGGTGACGAAGGGGACGTCATCGCTGGTTGATCCCTCCTCATCCCCCCCAAGCTGCAAACCGGCGAAGAGGTCCTCGTCGAGACCGTCGCCCCCGTCGAAGCCGCACCCCTCCAGGCCCGAAGCAGAGGACAGAGAGTCGTCCGGCACGGTTCTGCTGTAGCAGTGGCGGCGCGACTGCTGCCGGGTTGTGTGTGTCGGGAGTAGTCTCCCCTGTTGTTGGCGGCCGTTTCAGCTCGTCGCGGATAGATTCGGTGGCGGGGTCCCACCCCCGAGGGATTTCAGTTAACCTGCCGTTCCAACCCTGAAACCTCACGTACACCGCCCCCAATCCAATTCAGAGGCGGCGTCCGGCCTTCATCAGGGTCGGGATTTGGTCCTCGGGGATGCTTTCCACCACGAACCAGGCCGCGGCCTGCTTGTCCGCGAAATGCAGCACCCACTTCTTTACGTCGACCCAGGGGTTCTGGTACGAGAGAGCCCGTTCAATGTTCGTCGGGTCCTCGAAGACCCCCTGCTCGTCCGGAATTACTACACCACAGCGGGCTCGTGTCTGCAGTTCCGACTGGCTCTTGACGACAAGCGTAGCGCTGGTTGGGAGAGCCAAGCCGGATACTGTGCATTTCAGTCAGTTCAGTGTGTGATCGTTGCCACACCATAGCTTCAGGACTCCCTCGGCGACCAGTGGCTTTGCGTTGAAGGTTGGTCCTGGTGTATCTTGTATAGGGGAGCCAGGCCTCGCTAATAATCTGCCTCTGGATGGCAGCGAGCACCTGATCCGACGTCTCCTTGCCGATAATCCCCGTACGGTCGCAAGTGTTCGCGACGTTCAGGGGAGTACAGGCAGCTTGAGCGTAGCTTTTCTTGGCGACCCGTTTGGATTGATCAAGCCGCGGCCGCTTATGCTCCCCACGAGGCGAAATCGTCTCGTTGAGAGCTCGCTTGGCTACAGCCTGATCCTTCGAAACGGGTTGCTGAGTTTCTCCCGTTGCCAGAACTGAGTCAGCTTCACTGGCTGGTGGTTAGCTCGAACTTGGTCGACTAGCGTCGGCCTGCGCCTGTTTGCCGCTGTGAAACTGACTTGTTTGGAGGAAAGGGCCTTGCCTGTTTTCATGGCTAAAAGTCGAGCCAGGCGCCGCTCCTTCTTCGTCTGTCCCCTCCTCTTATCCTGCTCTGAATGAGCTGGTGGACCTGAAGGGTCTGTGCAAGGGCGACGGGCGGGTGTTGTGTGTTACCCTTGCCCTTGCGTTTTTGCGCCTGCCAGCCGCTAGCGAAGGCGTCGGCAGTGCTAGTCGTCCCTGGTTGGTCAGGGGCAGCGATCGGGGCTTGAAGAGCCCCAGTGGGAGGAGGGTGTGTAGGTGTAACCTCAGCATCGGATTTACCCGATGCCGGGGCTTGTGTACTGTGGCTAGGGCTGGCACCAGTTTTACCCGGCGACGGAGCCTTTGCCTGTTTTGAAAGGCCGGTACTAGTCCCAATCAGCGCCGTTGCCTTTTGTTTAAGGGACTTAGTTTTGGTCTTAGCCGCGGTTTTCGCCACGGCCGGACCGACACCCGCGCTAGCGCCAGTTGCTTTCACTACCGAAACGCCAGGGGCGACAGAAGTGCTAGAAGCAGTCTGTTGAGGAGTTTTGTTGGCTTTCACCAACTCCACTCCTGAAGGTGGTTTTATACTAGGCCGGAAGTTGTCCATAGTATGTGTGAATGTGATGTGTCTTATGTACAGTCAGCAAAAGAGATAGGTATGCTGGGTCGTCAGATATAGTTAAAGTTTACTTAGAAACCGATGAATGTTTTTGAATAAAATAAAAAATATTTAATAGAGAATAAACATTTCAATGATTTAATTAAATTTCATTCGAAAACATCCATCGGTTTCTGAGTAAACTTCAACCATTTCCGATGACCTGCATACCTATCTCTTTTGCTGACTGTACTATAGATAAAATATAAAAAAAGGAAATAAAAAACAAAGTTGGTTTATGAGCGTTATTTACGTATGAGAGTCATGTAACCCGTGGCGTGTTGGGCTCAATGGGCACATTCTCAGAATTGGTCTGAGGTCACATTTTAGTTTGTCATCTATACCTACATGACTTTGGCGGTCAAAAGAAAATATTGACCAATCCCTTAGAAGTACCTACCAAAAAAGAAAGTGCCTAAATGAGTATCGATTATTTAAGTGATAGGTTCTGCTCGCAATTACATGGTGATAGAGGTAGGTACCCATCGTTCATTATCCCTTTCTATACGGTACAGTCTTTTCCGGATTCAACAATATATAAAATGATCCATGTCCGTCAGCTGTGTATCACAGTATCTCGAGGTGACGTGAAGTAAACAACAACCAATAATAAAATGGGTTTTATTACTTTGGTAAGTAATTACAGTAGATACGTACTTACATTTAAACTAAACCGTACTAGGTATCAATACTTCGATACTTATGCTTATTTACTTATTTTAATATTATAAATGCGAAAGTAACTCTGTCTGTTACGCTTTCATGGCTGAACGGCTGAACCGATTCGGATGAAATTTGGTATGAAGATAGCTTGAACCCTGGGGAAGGACATACTATTTAATCGGCAACTCCATCTGGATTAGCGATAACCGACATCCACGCGGACCAAGTCGCGGGCAGAAGCTAGTTCTAGATAAAGACTATATTTTTTATGATTTAATTACAATAGATAAGTTTTCAGACTTTTCCCTGTTCTTGTAAATTTTGATTCCCTTGATAGTGTCGAAATCGAAATATACATACTTACGTTTTTTGCGGCTTAAACGGCTGTATCTTTTTCAACCGACTTCAAAAAAGAAGGAGGTTCTCAATTCGACAGTAGGTATGTTGTTTTTTTTTTTGTATATTTGTTACGCGATTTCTCCGGCAAATGTCAATCGATTTTAAAATTCTTTTTCTTATGGATAGAGTAGGTATGCCTCAGGGGCCACCCATATTTTTATCGAAATTGATTTAGCACTCTTTGAAAAATCAAATCTTTCAAAAAAGTCTACATAATAATAGTAGTCTACGACGTTTTAATAGTTTTTTTCAATCTTTGGAGTACCTCTGTTTTAAATGTATTGCCGGTTTTTTTTGGATTTACTATGGATTACTTATTTGGATTATTTATTTTGGATTATTTATTTGGATGATAAGAAGGTACTAGAAAGTGATAAATAAAAAGCTTTTTACAAAAAAGACAACCGCCTTCAAAATCTAAAAAGTGATAAGTAACTTCAGCACAGTACACACATGATTTTAGATTTGGAAGCCGGTAGCACAAAATATAAAGATTACAGAAGGACCGCTACCATCATCTTCAAAAATAATTACCTAAACTCAATCCTAAACTTGCCAGACTCACTAGGGATGCTACTGTATTGACTCTGTAGGTTTTATTTGTGACAATATAACATTTTATTGACACTGGTTGGAACTCTTTGCATTTTTTATAACAAAAGTTTCCTGTTCGTCATGAAATGTCAATGTCTCATTTATTCATTTAGACAACACGTGACAGTCGAGCGAGAACGAAATCTGCTTGAAACTGCTTGAGAATGCCACGTAAAGTCAATGTGTGCGTGCGTTGTACTCAAAATGGCGTTTTGTACTCATGAGTGGTCTCTCTGCTCGGGCGCGCCGCAGTCTACCTATTATACCTACGTACTTTGTGTCGGTGGCAATTAAAGATAACAAACAGAACAAAGCCACCGACTTCCAAATCTAAAGTCATGTGTGTACTGTGCTAAAGTTATTTATCACTTTTAGATTTTGAAGGCGGTTGTCTTGTAAAAAAGCTTTTTTTTACATTAACATAGAAGGTTGATTTCTACAGCTTCAAGGGACTGTAGACATGAGTTTATGGTTTTAATTTCAACTCTATTACTCGACTCGTTTCTGAGATAAAGGGTCTTGGCAGACAGACGGACAGACAGACAGACGGACAACAAAGTGATCTTATAGGGGTTCTGTTTTTTCCTTTTGAGGTACGGAACCCTTAAAAATATCGCTGTAATAGCACCAACAAAAGATGAGAATATGTGAGTATATAGCGCGTCAACCGTCTTGATATCATTGACTACCTTCTCTTTAATATCATTGTTCACACAATCCATCCATTTTTTCTTCGACTTACCTTCGGCTTCCTCTTCATCTATCCACATTTAAATTCTAACTCTTTTGGTCACTGCATTTCACCCCACCTTGTCATATAACGAGACAAACGTTACGATTTCCTTTCAACTGTTATGTAACTGGGGCAATTTCTTCGTATAATATATACTCATTCATTTCTGACCTTGACATTCTGATTACCTACTGTACTTATACGTCTCAATATTCTCATCTCCATTACCATGCAATCTGTTTTCATCCGCCTTCTTCACGGCCCAGCATTCAGATTTATAAAGTACGACAGGTCTTATCACAGACTTTTAAATTTTCCCTGTAACTTGAGAGGCATCCGGATATTAAATAAATATATCATACTAGCTGACCCGACAGAATAAATACCCTATACATACCCTACCTACTTATACTAATTACGCCAATCCTCAATCATATATATGTTTTTGGTGAAGAAATTAATACGTCATCTATGTATTTTTTTTTTTTGTTTTTTTTTTAATGTTCGGCGCAACTTTCTTATTGTATTATTTTATATAGATACTTCTTCTCCTTACAATAACAAACACAACAAAAAGGAATTAATGAAATTGGTCCAGCCGTTCACGCGTGATGCCGTGACCAAGGGAAATAGGGGTTAATTTTTATATATATAGATTGTTCGCAGAAAATTCAATAAGTCAGTATGCTTATGTTCATATCATCGATCGTCTTCAGGTGCTGATGATCTGTATGGTCGCGGTTGTCACAGTCAGTAGCCAAGACAAGCGAAGTGTTATCAGCGTGGAGCCTGCTGCATGGTCCGGAATCGCGGCGTGGGTGCAAGGAGAACATGGTAATGGTTAACTTTTTAATTTTAGGTTTTTGGTCGCGGTTGTCACAGTCAGTAGCCAAGACAAGCGAAGTGTTATCAGCGTGGAGCCAGCTGCATGGTCCGGAATCGCGGCGTGGGTGCAAGGAGAACATGGTAATGGTTAACTTTTTAATTTTAGGTTTTTGGTCGCGGTTGTCACAGTCAGTAGCCAAGACAAGCGAAGTGTTATCAGCGTGGAGCCAGATGCATGGTCCGGAATCGCGGCGTGGGTGCAAGGAGAACATGGTAATGGTTAACTTTTTAATTTTAGGTTTTTCTGTACGGCTGTACTTACCTAAGAACCTGTTTTGATCGATTCAGTCAAACATATTACGTAAGTACCCATGGATCCGATCGGATAGACATTAAGGGCCGCAGTTTTGTCCACAGCGCAGCGGCCGGCAGTTTTGCTGTCAAACCATTATCAACTTTATCTCTAAATGTCAAGGCATAGTATCTCTTCGGAGGTCATCGGCTCGCAAAGCCGCGCGGCGTCACGAGCTGCCACTCGATGCATGCAAATCTTTAAGCGATACTAAAAGTAAAATGGTGTGCAGGTAAGCTGCCGGCCGCTGCGCTGCCATTCCGGTGTGACTTGACCCTAAATCAATGGTAAAATGAAATGTATGATAACCATTAGTTTACTCTCATAAAATGTGTCAAAAAAGTTTAGTTTTGCGCCATTTCTACCCTACATCTTTCAACATTAACAAGGGCTTTGAAAACCGTCTTTGCATCCCATTAAATAAACAAGAATTTTACAGGAACTTGGTCATCAGACACTAGTTCAGACGTGGCTGGTGCAGTGGCGGCTGCAAAGGCAGCTGCAACGGCAGTTATGGCGGCTCAGCACGACGTCGCCGCGGCCAAGCATGCCGCCCTCGAACAACAAAGTGTTGCCAGCGCTAAGGAAGCCGCGGCCGCTCGCGCAGCTCATAAAAGGTTACCTATAATTATTATTACCTGCAACAGAAGCAGCCGAGGGTTAACTAATTTTATTATAATCGTCGTACAGACAGCATCATCAACTGCTTACCCCCCACGCATTAAAACTTCTTTGGATAGGGGGTAAGCAATTGACGACGCTGTCTGTACGTTGACAAATTGCTCGAAATTTTAATAACCGATTTTCTAAACCTGAAGGTGTAGTTACGCCAGTCTCGTTATTCAGTAAAAAACAATGACCGATTTGATTTCAGTGAGGAGGCAGCGAGGAACGCTCGTGCGCACGCTCTGGAGGCCGCGCAGGCAGCAGTACAGGCGCAGGCGCAGTTGGCAGGAGCCAAGGCCCGTGCCGCTGCCGCGCAGAAGATTGCCGCCGCACGTGAGGCCGCCGCTGCCAAAGCCATACAACGCGCCGCACACAACCAAGCTGCTAGGCTGCAGAACGCTGGTAGGTTTAATCCATCAATCCAACATATCAGAATCCACTGCTGCACGCGTAGCATGACTACCAGCTACGGAAGAATAGACATACTGACAGCAAGAATAGACAAGTCAGTACAGTTTATCTATTCTTCCTGTCAGTATGTCTATTCTTCCGTAGACATAGCGTGGTCATGCTACGCGTGCTGCTATGCTATTCTATAAGAACTCACTCCAGTTCTCACTTCTGATTCCGCGGTGAAAATGGTTTTAGGTAGTCTGTAACTCGATGACAACTACGTTAGTGCCACTAAGTTACAACATAAGCGAAGCGAACTATTATTTCGTTACTATTTAAGCGAATACCAAATAGTTTTCACTTCAGGTAAGTGAAATCGGAAATGAGATTGGATTCGAAATCGCGTGTGAATTCTTACAGAATTCCAGTGCTGGATATAGCCTCTACTTTCAATTTTGGCTTCAGCCATTACTTCTCCAATGATTGCTGTTGCGTTAAATTCTCAATATTATATAGTTCAAGGGTCATTATGTAGCAGATTCTAGCTGGGTGGCAATCAACGATATCGTTATTTATTTGCTGTCAGAGATAAACCTCAAACAATTCATCATCTGCCTAACCTTTTCCCAAATATATTGTTGGGGTCGGCTTCCAGTCTAACCGGGTGCAGCTAAATACCAGTGTTTTACATAAAGATAAACCTCAATTATGTAACTAAAAATAAATAATGGTGTATTCCTATTTGTACTTCGATCGTTCGGTTCTCAGAGGCTCGTTCATCTGCAGCATAGCGCACAAGTTTGAAAACTTAGATATTTCACACTACGAATCTTTTATGTTTCAGACTTAGAAGCTTTAAAGCTGTCCGTGATCCAAAGCTCTGGTGCGGCAGGAGCTGCTGGGGCCGCTCAGCATGCTGCCACGGCCGCTGCAGCCGCCCTGCGCCCGCAGGCACATGAGTGGCCTGCTAAACCTTGGTCTCCTTCGGCCTGGGTACCTGCCAATTGGGGCTGGGCTTAAACTGTACAAAATAGGCAACTGCAAAGAAAAATCAGTAGGACCAAGGAACTTGTTATTATTTTAAATTTGTTATAAGTATTTTAGAAAAAATCAAGAAGCGTTCTGATTTTATTGCGTTTTCTTTTTACTTATTTTGTTAGTTTCTAGATAATTAAGCTAAGTTAGTTCAATACAAAATAAACGTTTACTGAATTTGTAAAAAACAATTACCTATTCATTTTTTCATTTTTCCATTTTAATTTTTCATGCTTAATTTTAAGTAGGTATAGAACATACCTATTAAAGTAGCATTGTGACGTATTTGATAAAATAGGTAGGTACTTACCTAAATACATAGATCTGTGTACGTATTAGAGTCACAACGTGCGATAAAAAGTAAGCATAAGACTTTATCTAAACCAAAAAAAACTTTTTAACAAAAAAGACAACCGCCTTAAAAAAGGACAAAATAATTTTCAATTCGCAAGTCGGCGGCTTTGGTTTTGCTTGTTGTTTTGTATTGCCTTTGCCACCGACTCACGAATTGAAAGTTATTTTTTACTTTTTGAAGGCGGTTGTTTTTTTTGTTAAAAAGTTTTTTTTTCGCTTTTTAGTGCCTACTTTTATCATACTAATTAATTACGAAATGGTGACACCAAAAAAATCAATCATCCCTTAATTTCCTTATGGGTGGAATATTTTCTTGAAATTACCAAATGGACCAAATTGAGGTATACACTATCAATTAAAAAAAGAGTCATCGAAATCGGATTACACTGAAAAAAGTAATGCGTGGTCAAACCTCAGATCAAGTAAAAAAAGGAGTCAAACATAAAAAAAAAAAAATGTTCTTAGAACGAAAACTACTGGGCCTAACTATGTTAAATTTTTATGGGACCAAATGTCAACGATTCCGCATCAAACTAAAGAAGAATCACGTAAATCGGATCGTAAATCTCAGCGTAATCGGTGTACCTACGTAGATAAAAAAATACCAATCGAATTGAAAACCTCCTCCTTTTTGAAGTCGGTTAAAATGACCAGTAAGGGGCATTAGGTACTATCTAAGATATAATCATCCCATTATCTTATTTATAGAAAGGAAAACGTAATCCATACTATGGATCAATCAATAGGGTGTACTATATGTAGGTACATATACCTTGTAACAGGCACAATAAATTATTACGCGTACTACGAGACAGATACAATAATACATCCTACATATTATATTATATCGCATGATTGCATTTTACACCAACAGTACGCTCCGGCACTGATATAATATACAGGCTGAGGATGGCAATAGCACAAAAAATAATCATGTTAGGATTTGATAATTTGAAGTAATTGTTTTTATTTAGCATTAATAATATTAAATTATGACGCCACAAGTGTCGCTCTTCTCACAAGTTAGAAAACCAATATTTCATATGGTGTTTTATTTTGGTTACATTTATATGCTCTTTAGAATATCTGAACTTTTTTTTTAATTAAATTTTTAGGATTTATTTGATAGTTTCAAAATATTCTTATGAACTAGTATTACCAGTATTTTAATTTTTTGTCGTGTCGTCGTCCCCATCCCCTGTATAACATAACCTTTTTTTTTCTGACGACTCTACGGTAGAGTGTAGAGTCACAGTAAAGATACACACACACACACACACACACACAGATACAGTATTCTATCTTCATACAAACGGTCGGAAACTCGGAACGCGAGTCGTACCTACACTTTTTAAGTTAGTAGGGAAATTAGTATAGACAGTCTCGAATGCGCCTCAGTGGCGAATATATTGTGTTGTTTTTGGTTGCTTGAATTCGTCAATAACGCACCCAGAGATAACATTTTTTAAATTACCTGGGAACTCCGAAAGACTATATGTTCCTGAAACTTAATTGACTTTAAAAAAAAATACTTCCAGACTATAGGTACCTACTTACTAGACTATTAAAAAAATGATATACCTACTATAGTACGTAATTTGTTTCTTTTTTAACCCCCGACGAAAAAGAGGGGTGTTATAAGTTTGACGTGTCTGTGTGTCTGTGCGTCTGTCTGTGGCACTGTAGCTCTTTAACGGGTGAACCGATTTGAATGCGGTTTTTTTTATTTGAAAGCAGATTCTCTAGCGATGGTTCTTAGACATGTTTCATCAAAATCGGTTCAGCAGTTTTAAAGTTATCAGCTCTTTTGTTAGCTGCGGTAGGGATCTTAGGGAATTACATTCTATTTTCACAACTCCCTCAATATATGGGTATCAAATGAAAGGCCTTGACTAGTAGAATAATGTATACTATATTGCAAGGGAATAAGGAATGAGTAACGAAATGAAAACTAAAAATTTGTAAATTACTTTTGTAAACTCTTATACAAAACCAAACTAACTTACGTTTAAAAAATTTAAAATAAAAATAAAATTAAAAATTTAAAAAAACCCCCAACGCAAAACATAAAAGCGATTATGTAAAAAGTCAAAAATAATACCTTTTGTTGAGCCTTCAAATGTTTGTTCGTTGAAATGGCGCTATAATGTCGCGGCGGGGTACCGCAAAGTTTAAAGCAATAACTAAATAGCTAAAAAAGCGAACTGATGGTAACTAGATTTGCAACAAGATTAACAACTAGGTTAGCAACAAAAATTTGATAATATCGAAGCAAATTGGTCGGAAATGCTGGTAAATTAATAGACAGTGAATGAAATTAAGAGACTGACTTACTTAAGCGGTACCCCGCCGCGACATTATAGCGCCATTTCAACGAACAAACATTTGATGGCTCAACAAAAGGTATTATTTTTGACTTTTTACATAATCGCTTTTATGTTTTGCGTTGGGGGTGTTTTTAAATTTTTAATTTCATTTTTTTTAAAAGGTAAGTATTTCGCTTATTCTACCGAGTAAAGTAGGTACCTGGATTAATAAACAAATAAGTGGATAGGGTGAAAAAGCGACATACCTACGCTCGCGTTAAAACGAACTGGTAAGTACCTACCTAGGTAGGTAGTTACTTAGGCTAGGCTACTTACATATATTACGTGTGACGTGATATCTATGTGTGACGGGCAATATGCTAATAAGAAAGTTCTCCAAGTCGGCTCCTGACGTGAAAGTTACTCTTTTTAGGTCTTTTTGCCAGAGTTTCTACACTTGTCAACTTTGGACTGATTATACTAAGAGGGCGCACGATGGCATACGAGTAGCTTATAAACATCTTTAGGCAACTGATGGGTTTGAAGCGCTTTTGCAGCGCTTCAGAAATGTTTACGGAAGCGCGAATCGACTCATTTAATGCCATCCAGAGGAAGAGGATAGCGTCATTTATGTCCAGAATTTACAAGTGTACAAATACCATTGTTAGCGGCCTGGCAGATAGGCTTATAACGTCATTAACATATAGTCGTTGGGTACAGATTACACAATGAAACAGTTACTATGTACTGACCGATATTGTATTATTATTATTATTTTTTTATTTTTTATTAATTACTGTAATTTACTTTTTAACTATGGATCTCTGTGTCTGAAATAAAGAATATATTATTATTATTATTATTATTATTACTGAATTAAACAAAATATTATTATAAAAAGATTATGAGAGTAAATGATAGCTACAGACGCCAGCACATCAGGCCATTAAAAATTGTCAAATTTCCCCAATTGAATATGAACCTTACGCTTTTGTAATAAAATTTAAAATCTATCAAAGAAATTTGACAGATTGTTGCTTCAGCTTGTGCTGGACTCTGTTTAGTAAGATTTACATTATTATTTACTTTTTAAGTAAGATTTTGTAGTCAGTAGTTAGAGGTTTTGTCAGCTGTGTTTTGCATTTTGGTTAAGTAAGAAGTAGGTGTTGAAGTTTGTAAGTAAAGGGAAATATTTTTTTTGAGACGCCTTGAATGGCTGCGACTGAGGCGCAAATATCTTTCAGTCTCAAAATAAGGGTGGTTTTTTATTAAACTGCTAATCAAAAACATAACATGCATTTTTATTAAACACTTCATTTACTTATCTATTTCATTTTTTTTTATTAAATGAAAAATATTATATACGTATATTTACAATCACAAAACTAAAAGGAAAATAAAACACTACAAAATAATCACAAAACTAGAACACACACTAGGAAGAAGCGCGCATGTAGGTAATTATTTCAAGGACAGGGCCGAGTCACAATACTTAGATATCTTTACTGTGGTAGAGCCATCAGAAAAAAAAGTTATGTAAGAGAGAGAGAGAGAGTAGGTACGAGTATTTAGCTGCTTTTTACATTCCTGGTATTTAGTCTTCTCTTTACTAAAATGGCCATGTAGGTTTCTATGCTAGGAAGGTAATATCTACTGGTATTACATGTCTTTGGGCTCAGATTATCAAACAAAAGGTAGATAGACCGTGCGGAACACTGCGAGTGAAGCCACAAAAGCAAATACAAATAAAAAATCGAATACCTACAATTCACTTCGCGATGTACTGATACGAATCAGTACAGCACGAAGCGAAGCGTCGTTAAAAAAACAAATAGGTACTAATACAAATAAAAATTCAAAAGCGAATACAATCACGAGATTGTAGGTACCTATTCGATTTTTAATTTGTATTTGCTTTTGTGGCTTCACTCGCAGTGTGCCGCACGGTCTATCTGCCTTTTGTTTGATCCAATATATTATCAAAAGATCTGTAATTAAGCGTAGGTAATAATATGAACCTACCTAGTACTTACCTACAGGCTTACACAATTTTGGTATAGAATCAGAAATCATTTATTTATTTACATCTAATTACAATATAAAGATCTTTTATAACACATTTGCTCGTAAAGTGTCTCATATTACACCAATTTCATTACGTACTAGTGCGTTATTGTAATGTAAAACGCACGAGTTTCGTAAAACGTACAGTTTATCAAGATGCTCCGTCTAAAACGAACGGTACTTTTTTTAAAACTTAGCAAAGAGTTTTTATGTCTTAAAAGTGGTCAACATTTTATGAATAAAATTAACTTTGGGAGATAAAATATAAAAAAAAAACATTTAATTCTTTAACCTTTAAGTAATGACGTGGGTGTCTCACAGACGGCGGGCAGATAGATTTGAGTTTTACTACGTCGTGTTTAAAGATACCCCTGCGCCCTTTTTGCTACCTTCGGGATTTTATTCGTCGATTGGTCAGTCGAGCGCTCGGAAACGTTGCAGCAACACGTTCGGCTGTGGAGGTAGGCAGTGTCTCTGAGACGTAGGGTCAGTATTAACGTTCGGGATCTGTTAACCGTCAGGTCATTATTAGTGTATACATTTCTAAGTGTTTACGAGACGTCACCTCATGATTGCTTCTATTTTTTTAGTTAGGTCAACCGAGTACTTCAAAAACTAGTCGCAAAAGAAGACTGGTGGTGGATAGTAAGAGTGAGGACTTCTAAAATACCTTACAAACTTGTTTATAACCTTTTCTTGCAAAGCGATCCCGAAAGGGAATCATAGCAGTCGGAAGATGACCAAAATAAGGAAAATGAGAGTCAGCAGCAAAACAGCCCGACCTCATAATAAAACAAAAGGCGGTGTTGATGTGATCGACAAAAATGTTCAACTTGCAGCCGTGGAACCAGACGTTGGCCTCTCGCAATTTTTTTCAAAGTCTTGTCTTGTCCCTAATATTCCTAGAGCTCAGTTTCTCCAGAATCTTGGTCGGAGTTTGGTTGGGGTAAGCCCCACTAGAAACGTCGAGCATACAATTACGATCGATTACCAAGAGAGCTGTGATCGACAATAGCACGCGTACTGGGTCGGAATTTGCCGCCGGAACCTGAAAGAGCTGCCCCTGCATATACAGAAGCAGTGAGAAAAACTTGCAAAATGTGCCCATCAAGACTTAAAAGACGTACAAAGTACAGATGCGTTGAGTGTTGCAAGCCTATCTGTCTCGGATGTTCAAAAAAGTCGATGCATACTGCACCGAATGCATAGAAAATAGGTGATTTATTCTAAAATATTTACGATTGATGGGACATTTCCTAATTATTTAAGTAATATTATAATAATAACTGATATTTTGAGAGCACAAATTTGCAAAAATAAATAAAATAATAGTTTAGTTTGGCCCGATTATAATTATGTGTTTTAAAGAGAGCCAAATAATTGTTTTGCTTAATTCGTACCAAATAAATATAGAGCTCATAAGATTTTTTTGTGGTTTTCATACATCCTAAGTTAATAAATAATATAATTTGACATATTTTAAATAAATTATGTGGTTACAAGTACATAATCATACTATTTATTCAATATTTATGTAGCCGTCTGAGATACGTCATGTCACCATCTATGACCTGGCTAAACCACGTCAGAACTTAAAGGTTAATTTAATTAATTTTGACAATAAATTACAACCATTTCTGTAACATAAACAAAAAAATATTAATTTACTTTATTAGTTATACTGGCTGTTTTTGTGAAAAAGCGCTGATGCGCGCGCATCGCTAATTTGTGAACAAGTGAAAATTATTCCGCGCGCTTTTTCTTTTCGCTGTATTGTTTTTATTTGAATTATTTCCTTGCAAATATGTTATAATATTTGAATTATTTCCTCGCAAATATGTTATAAAACGTCGTATGACATACGTGCACTTTGATAATTACAGCCTCTGCTTTCTTGTAGCCCTCGACTACGGCTCGGGCTAGTAATATCGCCTCGGCTGTAATTTTCAACCTACCGCACTTATATATCATAATGTACTATATGATAGTATATATGTATAGTGCGCCTCAGATTATAAAACAACAGGTTTTATAATCTGAGTAGTGCACTATGTTTTTTCAAAAATGGCATACAAATATGATTTAAAAAAGTTACACTGTTGAAAATTCTAAGTAAAAATATAGGTAAATATTTTTTTTTTACAAGTGTGATTTAGTAATTAAAATCATTCGAAAACTCGTCTAACGTGAAACAGTATTTTTTAAGTAGCAGCTGGTGTAAGGCAGTTCTAAACTTTTGTATTGGCAATTTGGCATACATTAAATTACATCTGCAAATTTTCACTTGGAGAGCAACACCAAAGAAACTTTTCTTCAACAACACAGTTTTCACAGCTGCTTGCTGCTGCTGTGTGGTGCCGGCTGCGAATAGCACCACCTCATTCCTACCCGTGGGTGTCGTAAAAAGCGACAGAGGGATATTGACCAGAAGATGGGCAGCAGCGTTTTTCTGAGCAAAATTACACCTACTGCGACCTCCAACATGCATCAGCCAAGCATGACGATTACAGCTAAACCCCCCGGGGAAGCCCTATGCCCAGCAGTGGGTGTCTAAAGATTGACATGATGAGTTTGTTAAGGTATACTAGTAGAGTACCTACGTACAGTTATTTTCTTTACTGCAGTCAGTTTTTAAAATAAATGGGGATTGTTTTCTTACAAATAATACAGTTTCAAACCTTTGCAGAGCAGGGAAGGGTAGAATATGCCTCTGTACATGCTAGAATGTTTGCCCAGGTATTGATTTGGTATTTATTACGCCTGCGCGCTACTAGGTTTTTGAGACCACTGGAGATGAAGCTCACAGATCGTGATATTACAGCATCCTTGCATCTGTTGGTCCAGAATCACATTATTTTGTAACTTGGTGAATTTAACTCTTTTAATACCGAAAATGAGCTGAATATAAGCACCTTAAGAACCTCAAGGTAAGATTATATTATTTATAACCAAAATGTTTGCGTCCCTAAGACAGTGTTTATTTATGTTGCAAAAGGGGTGTGTCTGATAAATTTTTGCTCAATCGTAAGTTGAGCTGTTACAGTAAGTAAAATACTGTGACTGTGGCACGTAACCGACCATAGTCTAGTACCGTCGACTATTTAGATTTATAAATAGATTTGATACTATCGTATAATATATTATAAATAGATTTAAATCAGTGAGACTTAAACTTGGTACTGGTAGGTAGGTCGGTATATAGTATAATTTTTGTATAGTACTTTTAGCACATTGCCCGTGGTAAGTTTAAATAATAGGTACCTAGGTAACATAACTGAATTTATTGACTCATAATAAATTGTACCTAATATTTCATAAATGATTTTTTACTAGCTTTTGCCCGCGACTTCGTCCGCGTGAATGTCAGATGCAAACAAAGTCGCTGATAAAAAGTAGCCTATATCCATCCACAAACCATTTTCATACCAAATTTCATCAAAACAAGTTCAGCCGTTTCATCGTGAAAGCGTAACAGACAGAGTTACTTTCGCATTTATAATATTAAAGTATGGAAGTATGGATGGAGTATTGATTAGTATGGATTATTATAATACTGTTTTTTTATTATCTCGTCATCTTCATCTCGGCCAATTCGTCGGTTGCGCTAGGTCACTCTAGATCACACCCGACGCATGCGCGCTGCGCTCTTAGATAGGTAAGTAGTTATATCTCTTGTGCTGTGCATCGACAGAATCCGCTTGGTTGGGCAGTTGCGCTTCTGTCCGCTCCGAAGCTCCGATGCATCTCGGCCCGCCCGCTCTCATGCGATGCGGCGATGCGACCATTCTCTCCGCT
Source organism: Charanyca ferruginea (assembly GCA_947361185.1). Lineage (NCBI taxonomy): Eukaryota > Metazoa > Arthropoda > Insecta > Lepidoptera > Noctuidae > Charanyca > Charanyca ferruginea. The sequence goes on along the minus strand of OX376077.1, from coordinate 11,300,646 downwards.
CCAATATGCTCAGACAAGGCTTTTTTTTTTTGGTTCGGGGCGGAAAATCCTCATGGATGTCTGTAATCTACAAGCAATGAACTATATTTTGTATATTTTTCAAAAATTTAGGTTCAGTAGTTTCGTAGATCAGGGGGGGGGGGGGGGTCAATTTTCGTCTTCTTTCATGAATAAAATCAAAACTATTTATTTTACAATAATAACAAAAATATATTTGTGATCCTCACAACGAGCCCTTTCATTAGATATGACACAGTGAGGTTTGCAAAACTTTTTTAATTTCCTTATCAAGAGTCAGTCTTATAATAAGAGTCATTTTCCATCCACAAAATGACTCTTATTTAAAAAAAAAACCAGTAGATTCGGAGTAAATTGGCTGTGACAGACGCACGGAACAGATAAATAGAGACAGACGGACGGACAGACAGACGCACGAACGAATATTATGTTGGATAGTGTACAGACAACCTCCGGAGCAGTTTATTATGCGGACCTTGTAGAAACTAGAACTAATTTCCGTGCGTTCAAGCGACTTTGCTATACCGGTAAAACGGGGCTATTCGGGACATATTTTGAGTCACTTTACCAAATATCTTGTTTATTTCACATAAAATACTATGGTGAAAAAATTGTACGGGTGTCGGAGAACTCCTTACTTCTGCAGACATACTTTTGAAGTAGCTACATGTAACAGGAACAGAAAAATAAAAAAATAATGAGGCTGTCCCAAATATCGCATATTTGGGGCTATTATGGACAGCACTGAAAAACCGATATAAAATGCATATTTTGAGACAAAATAGCCACTTTCAACAAGTCTATCGATATTTAGGACAAAGACTGACAAAAACTACATAAAATAATGTTTTTGTTTTAGGGATTGGTAGAATTTTAAGAAGAAATTTTTTTTTACAAAAACTAGTCAGGATTTTGCGCTGTGCGAGAAGTTTTGCCGCCTAAATTTTGACGTAAAAAATGGTCTCTGACTCTTTCACCAAAATTTGTTACTAAACTGTTTAATATACTGACATTGACAGTTGACAATTATGACGTTAACTATAAATGTGTTGCTAGAGTTCATAAAACCAATCCTACCAAACAGCAAACGAAAGTTATCAATATTTTTGTACGAAATCCTGGGTTGTCCCAAATACCCCCCCGAAACCCAAATAGCCCCGTTTTACGGTACCTATTATTCAATCAAGGATTCAAAAAAGGAATCAATGTAACAGCTCACTTCTATGGGCCCATTAATTAAGTCAATTATAATTCATGGTGCTTAGCACTGGGCTTCTCCCAGTTGTAAACGTCCCTTTGGGCCTAGTTCTGTTCTGTCTCCTGCTTGATTTGGAGGGAAGTGGAAAATATGTTTTTCTTACTCCTCCGCTGTTCTTTCTGATTAATTTCGTTGCGGGATCCAAGACAGTTGAATCGTTTCTCTGGGACTCGTTGAGCTTCATTCTGGCTTACAAGAGTTGCAGTGGTTTGGGAATAATGTGGCGGGCTTGTCCCATAAAAAAAAAAGACGCACGAGTGATCCTATAAGGGTTCCTTTTTTTACGGAACCCTGAAAAGCACCTCATTTGTTTGTGATCACTTCCCAACCGCAATTGCCTGATAACACATTATTTTTAGGAAAATTTGGGAGAGAGGGTGCCACGGGGTAGGGAAAATCTGCAACTACTATCAGTACTATCCAACAGACGCATCATCTCTAAATCCACACAGCTCGCTCTTCTGATAAGTAAAACAAACGGACGTTTATTACAAAATGATTCACGATTTCCTATTGTTCAGTTAGACATCAAGATGTGGTCGTACCACATCCTCGCCGTGGTGCTGTGCTACGGTGGGCAGCTGGTGGCGGCCGACATAGACCGGCGTCGGTTCTCCAATCCGACTTACTACAACGTTGGTGGGGTCCTCTCCAGCAACGAGTCTATCGCGTTCTACAAGGATACGATATCGGTATGTCATAGTCATTCATAGGATATGAAAATTAAGCAAAGTTCGGAGCCAACAGAATTTGGTTATGATTCTTTTGTAAGAATTAATGAACAGACATCATTTGGAGAACAAAAAAATAATATTTGTGTAGGTTCTTTAAAAAATGGTTTAGAATTATGTAAACATTCAGAAGCAGGATGCATGCAGGATGAATGAATTATTTACACAAACAACAGACATAGAGATAAATAAGTATATAGTATAACCAACGCACCTTGTGTGCCCTTTTTTCATTTCCTTCGATAATACACTAAATTAACTGAAACAGTTATCGACCATATCCAGTTTTTATCAGTAGGTACCTAACTAACGGCTATATTATTAAAAAACTTGTTTTCAAAATGGATTGTTTTACAGAATCTTAACTTCAAAGATCAATATGTGCCTCGAGGAGTCACATATCACGATTATTCCATGCTAATGGATCCGAATCCAATAAAAACGGCCTTGAATGTTTGTAAAGATCTGATTGCTCATAGGGTAAGTATTCAAACATCGTTTGGAATGATGCATTTATCGATACAAGAATCGAAACTAATGATAATTAACTTTCTAGGTGTACGCGATTGTGGTATCTCATCCACTGACTGGGGATCTCTCCCCGGCTGCTGTATCGTATACCAGCGGTTTCTACCACATCCCAGTCATCGGCATATCTTCAAGAGACTCGGCTTTTTCGGACAAAAACATTCATGTGTCTTTCCTCCGAACAGTCCCGCCATATTCCCACCAGGCTGACGTGTGGGTCGATGTCTTAAAACACTTTAATTACATGAAGGTCATATTTATTCACAGTTCTGATACTGATGGTAGGGCCATTTTGGGACGGTAAGTTGACACACACATATAATTATTACGTAGGTAGAAAAAAAAAATTACATGGTAGTGGTGTGTTGGTAACAATAAGCTTGAGGGAACCATAGTCAGGATAATTCCTAATGAATTATTATGTTCTTAGGTTCCAGACGACTTCTCAAAGCGTGGATGAAGATGTAGACCGTAAAGTGGTGGTGGAGCAAGTGATAGAATTTGAACCGGGACTAGATTCCTTTAGCGATAGGCTCATGGATGTCAAAGGTGCTCAAGCGAGAGTGTTTCTTATGTATGCCAGGTATGCTGTAGTTTAATATTGCACAAACAATATTACTCTTTAAAATAAACCCTCCATAGATTCTCATACTCATCCCACAGTCGCCTTCAGTCATTCTCAACACTCTACACACCACAATCGTCACGGGTCCTCACTAAATACCTTCTACCTCACGCCCATTTTACCACAAACTCACACTTATCTTCATCACCACATGTACTCCATTCTCGACATCCCACCGCAACACACCCTTCAAATGTGCATTTCAGTATACTTTCAGCACTTCGGAAAATTTTCTGCTGTCTTATATCGTGATGTTTTGTGTAGTAAAATGGATGCAGAAATAATATTCCGCGACGCAACGTTCCTGAACATGACAACTGTCGGATACGTTTGGATGGTGACGGAGCAGGCTCTGGATGCTGCTAACGCACCCGAGGGTTTACTGGGACTTCGACTTGTTAATGCTACCAACGAACACGCACATATTCAGGACTCAATGTAAGTTATGCTTTGTTTAAAATAGCACCAACAGGGAAGGGTAAAAGTTACCGTTTCTAAAAACATGAATGCTAGAAGATTAAAATAAAAAGAGTGTCAGCAGTGTCAAATATAATAGTTTACCTTGATGGTAAACTTAAAAAGTAATACCATTGGCCATAATTCCATTTCGAATCCTACGTGCTCACATCGCAGTGTCAACTGGCAATTGGCATTATACTGGTGCTGCTAGATTCTGCTGGTCTATTCCCAGAAATTGGTGGCGATACTCAATAAATTAGCATTTATCATGTTTTCAGCTACGTACTAGCATCAGCCATCCGTGACATGAACACGTCAGAAGAGATCCACGCCCCGCCATCAGACTGCGACAACTCAGGGTCTATCTGGACAACTGGCCGTCTTTTGTTCGATTATATCCGCAAACAGCGACTAGAGAACGGTGCTACTGGCCATGTGGCCTTCGATGACCATGGGGATCGAGTGCATGCGGAGTATGACATGGTCAATGTTAGAGCCCAGGGCGAACATGTCGCTGTGGGCAAATACTTTTACTCTAAGGTATCTGCATAATTCAGATTAAGCTCGAAGAATACGCAGATTTCTTGCAACATTTTTAACCAGATGATAAAATAGCACTCAATCAATCGCGATATCTGCTGGTTGTGTTATAAATACTTAGTTTCACCAACCGATGTTTAAAGCAGATAAAATAGCACTCAATCAATCGCGATATCTGCTGGTTGTGTTATAAATACTTAGTTTCACCAACCGATGTTTAAAGCAGATAAAATAGCACTCAATCAATCGCGATATCTGCTGGTTGTGTTATAAATACTTAGTTTCACCAACCGATGTTTAAAGCAGACATCTACACGTTTCCTTAGATACCTGTCATCTCAAGCTACTGCCAATTAAATACTATGCAAGCAGTTGAGAATTAAATCGTTGTTATTTTATCATTCAGGAAACTCAGAAGATGCGATTGGAACTAAAAGAGCAAGAGATAATATGGATGGGCCGTAGTACTTCGAAACCGGAAGGGTTCATGATACCGACACATCTCAAGGTGATATTAATAATAAACAATTTGATAGTAGTGTAGGACAGAGACAGCATATCCATTAGTAAGATAAAAAGAGATAAATATATTTTTATAACTTTTGCAGGTTTTAACGATTGAAGAGAAACCTTTCGTGTACACTCGTCGTATTGATGACGGCGGTGACTGTACTCCGGAAGAAATTCCTTGTCCTCATTATAATGCAACTGAGGATACAGGTACAAACCAATATGTATCTTACCAATATTACTACCTAGTACTTATATGAAAAGAGTCTTATATTATTGATAAATTAGGTGTAGGTATAATTTGGGCTAAATCTCTATTGCAGGCGCTAGACTGGGTATGGTAGGAACAACTATACCTCCAACATAATAATAATGGGTTCTGGGTTCCTACCATATTTCTAACTACCTAATTGTAATGATTTTAGAAAGAATCATGGCAATATTTGTGCAAAAAGAATTTAAGATGTTTAGAGAAGTTGAAATTCTAATTCTTATATTCTGGGTACCTACCTAAAGAGTATCTTCAGGCATTTACAATATTTTTAAAACCCCGCAAAACAAGGTAAATACTTAGTTTAACAAAAAGCTCATTATTTCAAAACGAAACGGCGACTGACAGTAACAGTGACACTGACAGTCGCCGTTTTGCAGGTCTTACATTGAAATTGCATCGGTTAATGGGAAACAATATCACAAATAATGCTTATTTTTATCCACACACTTGTCACATCATTTGTCTGCCAATTTTATAGATCCATTAACATAGCTTGTCACTTTCTTTTTTTTATAAACACAAAATGGGCATCGAGATGAAACGAAAAAGTGTTATTCTCATTTCGTAATATTTTAATTATGCAGGAGTTTAAAAATATGCTAAGTATATGCTAAGTTCACATTGGAAAATATTTTAAACCCTCTAATACTTTTTTTTTCATACTTGACAAATGAATGTATGAATCTCGCCATGATTCTTTAACGTTTGATTTGAAATCTTTTCAAAGCATACGGTTTTTGATGTATTTTGTAGCTACTGTTATTGCGCTAATGTAACACATTTGGCATGGGTATTGGATTAGTTTGACGTAATTTGTTTAGGTGGCTTTTGCAGAATAAAGCTCTTATAAGCTCATTATCTAAACTAAACTAGATCCCACCAGACTGACATTATATGGACAGGAAAACACCTGTGTGTAATAAAATATAATGCTATAACCTCACTGAGTTATTTTAATGTTTCAGACCAACTTTACTGCTGCAAAGGATTCTGTATGGATCTTTTGAAACATCTATCAAAGGCGATTAACTTCACATATTCCCTGGCTCTGTCACCTGATGGTCAATTTGGAAACTATATTATACGCAACTTCTCCCAACCAGGAGCCAAGAAGGAATGGACAGGCCTTATAGGTGAGAAGGTAACCCTGAGATACCTATAAGTAGTTACGAAGTTTTACTGTAAGAATGTAACCGTTATTACCAAAATTATCTAACAAAAATGTGAATTTTCAGGAGAATTAGTGTATGAACGTGCCGACATGATAGTGGCTCCTTTGACAATTAATCCTGAACGTGCAGAGTTTATTGAATTTAGTAAGCCTTTCAAATATCAAGGAATTACGATTTTAGAGAAAAAGGTAGGTAGGTACCTACCTACATTATATTACATATTAAAATGTATTTCCGTAGTAAGCAGCTGTACTTATGTTTTGTAATTCCTCATTCTCTTACCTACATATTTTTTAAAAAGGCTCGGTGTTGTGGTTCCATTCCCAGCTCGGGCAGTGTTATTGGCATCTCCCCAAAATAAAATGCATCGTTTTTTTTTAATCTATACTTGCAGATAAGTTACGGATTGTCTTATAAGAACGCTTTCTTGAGGTAATAAGCCCTGCCCTGTTAAAAATATCCAGCTTGTATTTTTTTGTTTTTTTCTACTTTCAGCCATCACGTTCGTCAACGCTGGTATCGTTCTTGCAACCGTTTTCGAATACCCTCTGGATCTTGGTCATGGTCTCAGTTCATGTAGTTGCTCTTGTGCTGTACCTCCTCGACAGATTCTCTCCGTTTGGGCGGTTTAAACTGGCCAATATTGATGGGACTGAAGAAGACGCGTTGAACCTTTCGAGTGCTATATGGTTCGCTTGGGGAGTGCTTCTAAACAGCGGTATTGGTGAAGGTGAGATTTATTTTTCAGAACTCTGATGGTCAGTTAATGTGATGTCAAATCTCACATTATCTGTTGTGCTTGGCTGACGAGAAAAACAATTGATATGAGATTTGACAACAGATTAATTTGAACAGGCTAAAAGACATAGCAGGGTATTCTGGGTAGCTCGCTGAGTTCGGAGTTGGCGATATCGTAAACCTTAGTTTTTTAATTGATTGTTTCAGGCACTCCTCGTAGTTTCTCAGCGCGCGTGCTCGGCATGGTGTGGGCAGGTTTCGCAATGATCATCGTTGCCTCCTACACTGCCAATCTCGCTGCGTTCCTCGTGCTAGAACGCCCTAAGACCAAGCTCACCGGCATCAATGACGCAAGGGTACGTGAAAGCTTTTCATGTAGTTAGTGATGTATCAATATAATATCAACTACTTATTAGTTAGATGCAGTGAGGTTTTGGGGTTTTGGAAGTCGTCAAAGGCGATAGTTAAAATGCATTAATAAGGAACTAACTTTTAATCACTAATCTAACAAGTACCTATCCATCAATCAGACCATATACGAAGATTAATTGATTATAGCAATATTTCCCTAGGACTGTTCGATGGTGCAGTTTGAAGGGGAGGTACAACTTCACTGATTATATTTTCGGGCTAACGTAGAAGCATAGACTAGTTTAGACAGTAGCTAATGCTTTATTTTTTATTATCTTTAGCTTCGCAATACCATGGAGAATCTGACGTGTGCCACGGTTAAAGGATCAGCTGTTGATATGTATTTTAGACGACAAGTTGAATTGTCCAATATGTACCGGACGATGGAAGCGAATAATTATGATAATGCTGAGCAAGCTATCGAAGACGTTAAGCACGGGTAGGTTTATCCTATAATTCGTTTCCGTAGTTGCAGAATTAAGTAGCCATAGACGTTATAGAATTTCCATGGAACCTTTTTTTTTTGTAGTCCAAATTAGACCATGGAAAAGTAAAATCAAAATTGATAAAGTAGTTTAGATTGAAGTAGGTTTTTTAACTTACTTTTTCAATGACCTCTTTTCTTATTCTGGTCCATGGTTGCAGTAAACTAATGGCATTCATTTGGGACTCATCTCGTTTGGAATTCGAAGCAGCTCAGGATTGTGAGCTAGTGACCGCTGGAGAACTGTTTGGACGTTCGGGCTATGGTGTTGGATTACAGAAAGGCTCTCCCTGGGCAGACCTCGTCACACTAGCAATATTGGACTTTCATGAAAGTATGTACCTTCATTTAAAGATTTTATAGACGTAGAATTAAGTAGAACATTCAAAAATATTCAATATATCTTTCAGGCGGTATTATGGAGTCTCTGGACAACCTATGGATCCTCCGAAACAACATGCTAAATTGCGAAGAGAACGAGAAGACACCGAACACATTAGGCTTGAAGAACATGGCAGGGGTGTTCATACTTGTGTTAGCGGGTATAATAGGGGGCATAGTACTGATAGTGATCGAGGTGGTGTACAAACGACACCAAATCAAGAAGCAGAAGAGAATGGAGATCGCACGTCACGCCGCCGACCGTTGGCGCGGAGCTGTCGAGGTAAACAGAGTAAAGGCGGAAGCCATGGATGTGGACCACTGCGATAACGTCAAACAACAGTTAGAGAGTAAAATATAGAGCCGTGTGCCCCACTGACGACTGATATGCACTTGTATGTAGCTCAGGGATTGCGAACCATTGCTACTCAAATATTTTTAGTCAATCCCAATTTTAATACTCAATAGTAAATAGTTACAGAAGTACTTAACTATATTTTAGAATATTAGTGTAATACTCAATTTAGTGTAAGTACCTAAGTCTGCTTATTGAGGTTCGCCATCCCCGATGTAGACATCAAAATATTGTTAATGACCAATATTAAACTGACTTATATTCAAAATAAACACTTTTCATGTTCATGTACATTGTTAATTTTGATCACAACAAGTCCCTGCTGCTTTGTGGAGCTTGTACACCAACTCGCTGGACACGGTAATAGTCTATTGCTGTTGTAAGTAGATGTCATATTGTTCATGTTGTATTCGTGGCTGGACAGCACTGATAATAAAAACGGATGGAGGGATAGAGAACGCAACCCTAAAACTCTGCTGTGTTCAGCTGGCCGTACATATTATCGCTTTAGATTCACGACTATTTAAGATGTTTCTGCATGGCCGATTACATCATTTGAACACGTGCATTCATTTAATTCGCATTATCACTCCACTTGGTTACTCCTCCTTGATGTACAGGGACAGTTGGTGAACATTGAAACTTTTCAGAAACGGAAGTCACTGCGAGCCGCCATCATGCCGTCCCAGCGAAGGGCTAAGTCGAACGGAGTGAAAGAAGCTGGCACCATCAGCTTAGCTGTGGACAGAGGTGCACGTCGCCGGGATGAACCGCGGGTGCCAAGATACCTACCGGCCTACACACCTGATGTCTCACATCTTGTCGTGTAAAGCACTATAGAATTATTTTTGACCTTTTGAACGTCATCGTTGGTTTATGCCGAAAAAAATACGGTTTACGAAAATAGGTACAAAATATCTAAAAATAATTATGTAATCGCTCGGCGTTACGTAACACGCCGATGAATTAATCCCGTGGTTGGCGTTCAAAAGGGTGCTCTGTTTATAAAGTGCAAGCGAATAACCAGCCTGCTAACTGGGTAGGTACTGGCAAGAAAAACTTATAAGTTGCTAAGATTATGATGTCGAATAAATAATGTTGTTCTTGTTGTATATGATTCTAGCGAACTAATAAATACAACTTGAAATGCTGGCTAAACTGCACATTATAAACAAAGCTTAAGTTGGTGTTGTTCGTCCTCAAGTAGTTAGAATTTGAATCGTTGCTGTGACTTAGCTTATGATGTATTGAGAAGAATTTATTAAGCTCAATCTTAGTTATAAAATAGTGTATGATCTGTGGCTACAAGGAGCTCTTTACACTATGCAATCTACCACAAGGGCAATAAATATTGAGTTTTGCTCTGCAGAACTGTAATGACTACCGATACATTGCATTATAAGACTTAAAATTTAAGGCCCAATTAAACCTTTTACAAACACTTCTGTATTATCAAGGAGTTGGTCAGTTAGTAAGAAAGTTGAAGCTAGTCAGTTGACCTTCCAATAGTTCTGTGGAGAAGAACCGGCAAGGAACTTGACAGACAAGCTTCAAAACCATGTCATTGATTGCATGTTCTTAAATTCCTCGATGTGCTGTAAACTACAGGGTATGGCCTCTATAGTAACTTGTGAACTCCATTATAGTTGTGATTAATTGTAAGGTTTGCATAAAATCTTGTTTAGCTTATCATTACTGACGGTCTAGTCGATAGAGACTTACTTTATAGCCCGATTTTTTTGAGATACTTTTTTATTAAATGTGGTACTAATGAATATCTAATACCCATTATAAAATTAGCTATTTGTAATTTAAAAAACTGCCAATTGGTACTAGGGCATACAGAAAGTTTCTGGATTCTGATAAATAAGACTAGATATAAGACTACGAAACATTTATTGTTTTTCAAAGTATATTCCCTCGCAATTAATGCATTTTACATGCGCTGAAACCAATGTACAAAGCAGTTGGACCAGTCTTCCTTAGGGACCTGTTCAATGGCTTCGTGGAACGCATCCACCGCCGCTTCAGGGTTCGTAAAACGCGTGCCGATAGGTTTTTTAAGTTTGATTTTATTATACACTTTTTTTAAGTTTGTCTTTTGGAAACAAAATGAAGTCGCAGGATGCGTAATCAGTTCAACATTTGAAGTCTTCAAATAGGCTTCTGTTACCTTAGCGGAATGTGAGGATAGGAAAAAGCGCTAAATCAATTTCGATAAAAGTTATATGGGACCACCCCTGAGGGATACCCTATCCATATAAAAGAATTTTCAAACAGTCGAATTGAGAACCTCCTTCTTTTTGAAGTCGGTTGAAAAATAACTGAACGAAAATGTTCTAGTTAATTTTGATAGCGATTAGCGACACACAATTTTCGAAAGGACGTCACAATGAAAAAACAAATGACAGTTTCGCAAATGGCTCTCAAATTAAAAAGTAACATGTTCCCAAATCGTTTGTTTTTTTTCGAATTCCATATTATTGGTTTTTATAATGTAAGTGGCCAGATCCAGAAACTTTCAGCCTCACGTATATGCCGAAACTTATTGTGGTATTAAAATTAAATTTTTGTGCTGTTATTATTATTCTAGCCACCTTATAATAATTGTTGTTTTCTATTAAATAATGATATGTGTAGTTTATTGTATCATCTACATGTAACATTAAATAAATACCTACTGTTTAATCCATGTGGTTTATTGATTCATTTCCTATGATTTAGGTGTTTTTATTTTAAATGAAAGACCATTTTCAACACATCTATATATTTACATAGGAATTTAACAGTGCTGTCTGGGAATAATATATATTAGGTAACAGAGCTATGGTGCTCTTTACAGTCGAAAGCAAGCCAGGAAGTTAGATTGCCAGGATAAACACAGAGTAGGAATGTCTTGTTTTGCTGCAAGGTTCAAGTGCCACATCACACTGCGCACAGTCAAATCTTTTCATCGATTTGAGTGTACATAGCATGAGATGCTGCCGTCACACGACAACCTTGCAGCATGCAATTATTCCGTACTGATAACATGACTGGTATAGACGAACAATATTTATCCAAACATTCAGTAACAACGATCATAATACATAGAAGGACGATTATTCAAATACAAGTACATGTTTCACACTGAAATAACGCTGATCTACAATTGCGTGTTCTTGTGCTATAGTACTTACCTAATACTGCAGGATCAGTTGCTGCGAAGTCGAGTTTTAAAAGTATCAACAGTTAGTGTTATTTGCATGACCTAATAAATGGTAACATCTTAATTAAACCTTCTCCAAATTCTTAAACTACATCCTCTAAAATACATAATATAACATTAAGCTACATGAATGAATTGCTATAATAAAATATTTTATGCTCAGTAAGTAGGTGTTAACATTATTAAAGCAGGCGAAACTAATGCACAGTAAGGATTACAAGCTATCTGGTGGTACAATTGCCAAAAATCAGAAACTCACATGATCACACATTGTCGGTTGTACATTTTCTGGCGATTTACCGGGACCACTCATCAAATTACATTCTACACAGCGATATAATTGTACGCATTATTAAGATATAATTAATTAGGCAAAGGAAAACACTTATTTGTATATTATTTTAGTTCTACAAATTATGAACTTTAAATAAATTGTTAGTAGTAACAAGTGTGAATTTAAGTGACCGCTAAGGGTTTAGTCGGTAAATTTACGGTTAGGGTTTTGACCGAAGAGGGCGGTACGGATCTCCGGCATCAGCTGCTGGGCTATTAGCTCCAGGCGAGACTCCAGGGTGTTGCAGATCTAAAAAAACACATGTTACTTTCACACTGCTTTATAACGAGAAGCATATACAAACAATACAATTATTCTATCACACTCTCCGAGGTGTAGCTAAACAATAAAGCTATCGAGCGTGACCGTTACACTATAATGCTACGCAAGTATATTTTCTTTTCATTACTGTGAGATTCACTAACAAATAAAACCACGATTTAAAAAGAAAATAAGGACTTGAATATCGGTATAGTAATGGTGAAGCGCAGTTCCACACGGTATGAGCGAAACAGGATACAAGACAGGGTAAGTATTACACTTCTATCCATTTGTTTTACGTTTATCACAACTATTTTGAATTATCCTTTCACGTCTAATCAGAATACACGCAGCGATGTATTCATGTACGCCAATACACCAATAACATGACTATGTGGTGTAGCTGTCCACACAAGCTTTCTTGTGCAAATGACAATTTGAGGAGTGTCGTCATTAATCATGGCCTATACTGTTGTAAAACAATTGAAAATAAAAAAAAAGATTATCATACCTTGATGCGTCCCCTGAGCGCGATTAGTTCGATCCCGCCGGCGGTATCGGGTGACAGCCAGTTGTCAGAGTCAATTTTCAGGGTGGTGTCCTTCTTGATCTTTGCCTTGTAGTCATCCTGAGCTTTACCGAGGACAGATTCGACCAAACTCTTGTCCACCTGACGTATGCGGAGTGTGACTGCATTTTCCATGAGCTGAAATGGGCAGATTATATTGGTTCCAGATGTATGTAATATAACAACAAAATGTGCTTTTGAACTCTTTATGCTTGTTTTTTTATATATATTGAGATAATATCAACAGAGTACCACAGAATACTTAATAGTACTACGAGAGTGCATAACATTTTAATTAGACGACACTGTTGGCGCAGTGGCTGAGCGATCGATTGCTGCGCAGCGTGTTGCGGGTTCGATTCCCGCCCAGGGCAAACATTTGTGTGATGAGCACTTGTGTTTGGGTGTTGTTTATCTATATATGTATGTATTTAAATTTAAAAAAAATGTATTTGTGTATGTATATCAGCTGTCTGACACCCATAGTACAAGGTCTCCCTAGTTTGGGGTCAGATGGCCGTGTGTGAAAATGTAAAAAGAAAAAAAAAACAAAATGGTATAGTGGTAATGGTATAGTGGTCATGGTAATGGTATATTTTCTGCATTGTAGCTGCATTCTGCAGTCACATTCATAAGTAGTATGAAGTTACATAAAGATTGCATAGAGTGAAGAATGAGGTACAAACCTGGAAGAGTGCCTGCACAGTGAGGGTGGTCAGCAGCTCAGAGTATAACTTGGTGTCATTGGGTACCTCAGCCAGGCGCTTGCGGGCCTCATCCAAAAGGTTACGTACGTGGTCTTCGCGTACTTTGAGCACCCTCAGACGAGCTTGGTTCAGCATGTTCGAAGATTGGCTGTCAAACAAAAGTTAAAATGTAATCTTTTGTTCACAAGTTATTAACACTACTCTAAGATTTTGCTAAAATCAATCTGTCTAAAATATTTTAAGCTGAGAATTTATGACTTAAAAGAACCTATCAATGTCCAAATGTCACGTGATGCAAATATGTCAACTGTATACAATTAGATATTTGTGTTGGCGTTAACGCTAACAGAAAAGGGATTTTGTCAACAGCCACGGTCCCTAACCTGAGGGTCATTACCCCTGTGTGGGTAAAAGGTGTGGGGGGGGGTAATAAGCAGGTAATATATATAATTATGTATGATAAAGATTAGACCAATAACACCGAATCAAGCTCGCCAGTGCATTTCATGCTCTAGCGGTGCATCTTTATATGTACTATATTCATTGGTAACATGAGGGGGAGGAAGGGTAAATCAGTTTCCCTAGCTAAGGCGTAGGGGTGACAAGATTGAAAACGTTAGGAACCAGTGGTCTACAGGCTCTGATATGCTAGTGATAATATGACATCATGTTAAAAGCAGAGAAAATATTTTTAGACAAAATCAGACATTTGCCATGGACGTAAGTGACTTTTACTTTTGCGTCACTTACGTAAGTAACGTAAGTCCTTACATGAGTGACTCAAAAGGCGACCGCAATGATTATTATTTTTGACAAGCTGACCCGACACATGTTGTCCTGTCAATTCAATTTCCAATTATTTTTACTGTTTAAACCATCCCTAAACTTCCACAAATATATCAAAACCAAAATTAGCCAAATCCAGTTGGTACAGCCGTTCTCGAGTTTTAGCGAGACTAACAAACAGTGATTCATTTTTATTATATAGATAGATACGAGATATAATATAAAAGAAGTATTTAGTTACTTGAGAAGTCACTGACACCAACTGTCAAAGCAATATAATCTGTTTGCTGTTATGAGAATGTTTCTCTCCCCTTTGACCATCAATGCGGACTAAAATACCAGCCCACAACAGCCTTACTCCAATCAAATTAAATTTGAAGGATATTTTTTGGATTAAAAAAGCCTGGACAAATCAAAATATACTGCAAATATTAACTATAACATTTAGGACTGAATATTCTCTAATTTGCAGTCTTATCAATTGAGATATCTTCTATATAATCATTGTTATCAGTTTGTTGTGTTCTGTACTACATGTAAGACCTATGTGAAGAAAATAAAATATGTGTTACATAAATCATATCTAAACTAAAATTATAAAGAGGAAAGATTTGTTTGTCATTCATCAAAAACAATTGGTCCAATTTCAAAAATTATTTCCCCTTTAGAATACTACATTAGCCCTAAGAACTAAATTTATCAATTGAAAAAATTAGGGATCCTTGAGAAAATTCACACAGACGAAGTGCTAGTTTCATATAAATAGCATCTTTATTATATGAATTTGCTTGAATAACTTTGAAAAATTTTTAGGCATCAACAGAAATTTTTATCTGCATGGTCATGTGACAATCAAAATTTCACTACAAAATGAAAGAGGTAAATGGATTCAAGAAGGATTACCACATGTAAACATTTCAAAATGTACTAAAGAATTTTCTATGACATGAGAATTAGTACTTTATTCATAACAGTTACACTTACTGGTCACATGACCCCACAAATAAAAATTGATCTATAGATTTATAGAATGATCAGTGAAATGTTTTTAACTTAAAACTAACTCAATTTATGAAAATCAAATGATCCAAGATTTTAATAAATAAATTGATTGTTTTGACATAAATGTCAATTTAATTATACATTGATTTTAAGTTCTGATACTGATCAAAAAGAAAGTTCATTTATGTAATACTTCTGGATTAATCTTAATACTGAAGAAAACTGCCCTTTAAGGTCATTTATAGAATTTTTATAAAGTGCTAAGTAATTACAGTAGAAGTAGGAATGGCAATTAGTTGAAGCAAGGAGAACTCGGTCAGTGGGTTGTCTTTCAACACAACAAAGCAATTATTAATACTGCAGGAAATTTTATCATCAATCAAGTATCAATCAATCAAGTGAGCTCTCACAGATGATTAAAAGGATAAGATGATACTAACAAAAAGATTACATCAATAACCAAAGATCTGGTATCTGCGTAATGTTCTGCTATATGACTAGAGAGTGTTTGATACTGGGAGTGTTATACTTTTAATGAAGTGGAACCTACATCTTTTTCTGGAGTTCAACCTGCTTCTCCTTCTTCTCATAGTACTCCATGATCTTCAGCCGCTGCTGCTGTACCAGACGTCCCTTTTCGATGTTGAACTCCTCTTCGGCCTTCGCATCGATTTCCTCAGCCTTTTCATTGGCCTCTTGCTCGATGAAGGCCATCATGTGCTTGATCTAATAACAAATTGTACCATATTTCATTCAAAGAAACCAGTATACAACGGTTTTCAAGTCCATAATGACTACAGAGGCAATTAGGATAGAGTCGGCAGATGCCTCATTTTGGATCAATTTTTCTGACAATTCCATGTCGACAGATTTACGCTGCTGCAATATTAAATTTCATTAACGTACCTGCTTTTGAACATCTGCATCGCTGAGCGCCATGGCTGTAGGTTAATATTTAGCACCACTAACAAGAAAAACAACCGATAAAGAGCCAGAAAAGTAAAAACTGGCTCAAAAAGAAGTAAGTCGACGCCTATCGGACGTGCTTCTTCATTGAACAATCATATGATCCCGGTGTTGCCAAGTAATGTAAAATTTTCACTCCATACCATAGACAGTATTGGCAAGTAGTGTAGTGAGTGTCGTTGATTCTGAAGTTTACAAAAATGCTCACGTGAATGAGTTAGGAAAACCCACAATTAGCTTGCATTTACAAAATGTATTATACTTCTTAAATTGGTATTGTGTATTATACTTTGAAGTACAATTTTGCTTCTCCTACGCCAAAATAATTAAGTTTTATTTAAAACATTTTTACTTTATTACTCTTTCAAATTATACAATTCTCGGTTCTCCACCGCCGCTTCCGTATTTAGTTAGTGTTCCGTATTTATTTAGCTAGTGGAATATTTATATTAGTTAATAATATAATAATTTGTAAACCTATGCAATTTAAATGCGGTTAAACGTAATTAAGTAGGTGAATTGGACTCTTTGATTAAGTAAAAATATGTATTCACTTCCCAGCTAATAAGTGTATACGATTTTACAATTACCTTTATTATTATAGTTACTTGGGCTATAACCCAAGTAATTATAACAAAAGGTAATAGGAAACTAAGGAAACCCTTCAACTAACATTACAGTGTCACGTACACTGTAACTTGGAGGGAGGCAGTTTGGGAATTAATTACAAAAAAAGTAATAAGTAATTAAACGAATTGAGACTTGAGCCACAACCACAAGTCTACACAAGAGCATAGAACATAATAATCACAACATTCCAAGAGTAATGTGACGTCGTAATAAACATATTTTTGTGCGCTTACATTACAAACGCTGGCTAAACCTTACGAGATATATCAAATTAATGTACTACGGAATTGTATATCTTAAAAAGATCGATAAAAAAGTCCGCGATGGTATATGTATATCTCTTAAGGATAACCCACAGAAACCATTTTTATCTTTTACATATTAAAAATAAGATATTGGTTACTTACCAAGCTATTTTAAACAATACAGTTTTATTCTTTACCAAATTAAATGTCTTAGATACGTTGTGCATTTCATGTACAGTACGGTCAACGTAACTTGGCGCGTCTGAAGTTAGCCGATTAGCTGCGCAGTAGACAATTTCGTTCCTAAAAGTTCCATTGCGCAGCCAAACAGCTAACTTCAGACGCGCCAAGTTACGTTGACCGTATTGTAGATCAAAATTGCCCTTTACAGCATATCATTAAAATCAATATATTAGAAGATATCACTGTTAAAAAGCGGGGGTAGAGCGGATGGCGGTTAGATTTGAGCGTTTAGTGTTTTACACATGGCCAAATGTCGCTCTTTCAAGAGTAACTTCTAAACAAAACATGTTTGTGTTGTCTAATGACAAAAAAACTGGGAACGTTGTATATAAAGACATTCTGTAGTTTATTTAGTATCACCATTGCACCCTTGCGAAGCCGGTGTGGGTCGCTAGTAATATATACTATACCCTAAAGGGACACGCATAAGGTAGGTTTGGCTACCTTGGCGTATACTCTAAGTTGGGTACATACAAATCATTTTGAAATCCGATCGCCGCGGTTAGCATGCATCTATATGCTCTGTAGTCCTCCATAATAATTGGTCCGCCTTGTCCCCATGGACACTTAGCTTTACTCGTTAAAATAAATATTAAAAATAAATATATGCTTTTTGTCTATAATTGACATTGGCACATGACATCTTTCACAGAAGTAACATTGAATAAAATAAAACATGTAAATTAATATAACATATTTTAGGTGCACGTAGAAAATAGTCTTTAAAAAATACTCAATTTTAGGATTTTTAGATTAGTTATATTTATTTACGTGTGGTAATTATATTGAGTGTTGGCTACAAAATTCTCTACATTATGGCTACAATGCAAGAGTGACTGTGACATAGTCAAACTAAAAACTATTTAATCGTATCATTTATTTTTTTAAATTACAGTTAATGTCGATGATTAAAAATATTAATAAAATTAAAAACAAAATTTGACAAGTTGTGTTGATTTCTTCTTTTCAACTTGGCTCATGTAGATAGAATATAAGTTACTAGAGCGAAAATTGTTACAGTTTTCCGTCCGCTTTCAACAATATGGCCGCCAGTTGTTTAGGGTAATGTGGCGTTGGACAAAACTGAGTGAAATTGTTAAAATATTTTTAAGTGACGTAAAGATGTATAAAGTTTTCAGCGTTTTATAGCAGTGTTTCATGCAAAGACGGTCTTGAGCATCTTTTGAGTTCGTCTTAAAATTTTTGGATGCATATAAATCGTCGTCTAAATTGGACAGTCAACAAACTTTTGTTTATTTCATTGGAGTGGATTTATTTGTTCCTGAAGAGAATACCCGATTATGAACCATTTATATTGGTATTGAAATAGTGGAACAAGGACTGACGTCTACACATTAGGTAAAAAAAAATTCAATTTTGAAGAATCGTGTGTACCAAATTCAGGGGTCGCCATTGTTTGACAGGGGACAAATAACCAAATCGAACTGATAAAATGTACTATACCTACTTCATTTGTTGTTATTAGCCAACGTTATCTCGTATTCCTATCTCTGCATTGAACACCTCAATTCGTATGTATGAAATTCATTTGGTCTCGTTTCATAAACACCTCATAAGTTCTAACTGATAGGAGGTAGTTGTTCAAGTTAAACACAAAGTTTTACCGTAAGGTATTGTATATTTTACTGAAAACTCTTAATATCTTCCAATTTATGTATTTACATTATTTGTTGCGTTATTCAACTATTACAGGTACTGTAAATATGCCTATAACTTTTATTATTACCTGTAACAGTTCATTTTAAGTATTTTTGACCTGTTTATTTATTCCTTGTCTTGTGAAATTTGAAATCTATTGAATAAATGGCTAAAATATTACATATTTTCCATTTAGGATTTACTTAACTCAAGTAAATGCCTTACATAGCTGAATCCAATACACTCATGTCCAGGCAAGATATTGGAAAGTGGGTATTGAAAACATATCAAGTTGGACGACTTTTGAAACAGATTTTCTTTAGTTCTTTGTATGAAATGTTAGTATTCATGTGAATGTTATTTTGTAACTTCTTTAAACATTTTGACTTTCTTGAGAAAATTGTTATGTTCACCACTCATACATAGAGTCAACTTTGCAATGATCATCATCTTTAGAATACACTTAAATGTAGGCAGTCTGAAGGAAAACTATTGCTTTTTGATATGTAATTGGTATGAGCAGCACATATACAATAGTTATTAAAATTATTACACTATTTTAGAACAGCTGTGCTTTGTGTAATAGTAACTAAGTAAATGGTCACTCAGTAATTACAATACTGGCCAGCTTTACAAATACATAATGACTTCTGATATTTTCCGAATTAGTCACTTTGTCATGGAGTTGCAGACACCAGCCCGTTATACCAAACCATACCTGGTCTAGATAAACATTATTCAGTAAAGCGTAAACTGTATTGTTAGAATATTTCTGTAGTGTGGGAATAAGGTTCTAAGATTTCACATATGAAACCGAGTGTACTTAACTTTTACAGGTTATGGCAAACTTGAATTTCCAACAAGCACCTAGAAGCCTAGCGAGTGGCGGTGTGGGCGGTCGCGTGAGCTCCGGGCTGGTGGGCGGCGTGTCGGGCCATGTGACGCCCACGTTTGGAGGCGCACTGTCGCCCGGCCGGAACTCCACTGCAATGCCTGGAGGCGCTCCGCCCTCTATGGCATCACGATCAACACTATTCGGCCAGCGGGCGTTTGCCGACCGCAGGGTACCTATACCAAACGCGCTATCGCAGCCTAACTCAAATTCCATGGTGAGAAACGAATTTTCTTATGCTACCACTTCACATGGCGTATTTGTGCAAATATTCGCCTTACTTGGATAATACAAAATAGACTTTATTTCAAAAATTATAGGGTACACCTTGTATTATCCAAGTAAGGCGAATATTTGCACAAATACGCCATGTGAAGTGCCGGAATTATGAAAAAAAAAAGTTTTTTTTTTATAAAAATATGAAATGTAAATGTAGGTAGAAGAGAAAAAAAATTACTGCTTATCTACCAGCTAGATTAATTTAAATATCTGAGAGGATAGAATAGAATCATCTGAGTTTGCTACTTTGCTTATTATAATCTGTGAGTAATTTTATCATAAGCTAATTATTTAGAATGTGCAAAACCTCTTATATATGTATAATATATAGGTACATAGAATGCTTACTATTCTTTATAAAATGGTTACTGATTTTCAAAGGAATTGAGAGAAATGCAATTACATGAAAATTTTTGTTTAAATGGTTTATTTCCCATCTCGGTACCCATGAATTAATTTATCATGCCAACAAAACATTCCCAAATTCATTCAATGGTGTCAAGATTCTAAACCATTTAAACATCAACAGTGCTACAGTGCTGCCTACATTGTTTTTGAAATAAACCTAATTTTTGTGTCAATGAATTTGAACTTTTTATTTCGTAATTTTATTGTTTCATGTGAATTAAATAGAAGCAACAAAAAAAAACCTGTTTTTATGATGTGAAGTGCTATGTTTGTAAAATGTTATTCATTCAAACTCCTTAATATTCATATTCAGGTGCCAACTTCAGAATTTTGATATTTAAGTATGTTATGACGGGCCTGTTGGTCTAGTGGTCACTGACCCTGACTGCTAAGCCGGAGGTCGTGGGTTCGATTCCCACCCAGGACAAACTTTGTGTGATGAGCATGATTGTTTGTTCTGTGTCTGGGTGTTTATCTATAATATGTATGTATTTATAAATTATATAAGTATGTATATCAGTTGTCTGGTTACCATAACACAAGCTCTGCTTAGCTTGGGACCAGATGACCGTGTGTGAGTTGTCCCAAGATATTTATTATTTATTATTTATTTATTTATATTGTTTTCAGTCGAGTATGGGCAACTTGTCTCGGTTCAACACCAGCAGCAACTACCACTCAGTGTTCGGTGAGGGCGGCGACACGTCGACGCCTCCGCTGCTGGACCTCAGCGAGTTCCCATCGCTCACGGCGCGGGGGGCCGGTGACCAGGCACCCGCGGCCGCGCCGCCGCCGCCCGGCTCTAAACCTTACGGTTAGTTGCCTAATTCAACATCAATCACTAATAAACATTATTGAACTTATCCATAACAAGGGTACTGTCTAAGGCGCTGGACACGCAGAAAAGACGTAACACGATGACAGGGCGCAAACAGGGTGCTGTCGCGACTTTTTAAAACATATAGAAAAGACGAGGCATGGACGTGACCCTGGGCGCCACGAGAGATTACGCAGGTAGTTGTGTGTGACTCAGCGACGCGCGCACCACGGGATTCTCGGCACCTGTGCCCCACCACGCCCGCACCCCCGTTCTCGTCCGCCCCTCGTCCGCGTGCGCCCGTGCCCCGTCCATTCTATATGTTTTTACAATAGGGCGCAGACGAGTAAGCGTCGTATCCGCGCCCTATCTTTTGTATTTGCGTCGCGACCCTTCTATACATTTTGTGTGAAAGGGACGCGGAAGAGACATGTCCGCGCCCCGTCCTCGTCTCACGTCTTTTCTGTGTATCCAGCGGCTACAAGAGATAAATTTTTCAGCAAGTGGTTTACCAACAAGAGTTAAACAAAGAATACTTAATATTAGCTTCATTGTTAGCTTCATTCCACTTCGTCTTGACATTAAAATTTAAAAGTTGTCATTGTGTGGCAGTGGGTATGGTGAAGCAGCCTACATCGGAACAGTCGGAATTCACGATGTCGTCGGAGGACTTCCCGGCGTTGCCCGGCACGTCAAGCGCGGGCGGCGCGGCACCGCTGCCGCCGCCCGGCCCCTTGCCCCCTCCGCCCGACTTTAGTAACCACACCAACGACAAGCCCCGAAAAGGCATACAGACCTCACCCGATGGTAAATATCAACACAAGAATACATACTAATAACAAGCCTGTTTAACTTTTTAATGAGATTTGTCCACTAAAATATAACTATTTTTGGGTATTTAAAAAGCCAAAAAAATAATATTGGTCTAAATAACACAGAAATGCATTTTTTCAACGTGTCACGTCCTGCAAATGAACGAAATATTGTGCTGCATTTTTAATAATAATTAATAACACAAACTGTTTATATATTTTGTGTTTCGTATAATTTTATTATTAATGCATGCCATACTTGAGCATTCTTTATCTGGAATTTTAATTTAGATAGTAAATTAAACTGAATTTGCACCTGACATGTAATTTTTTTGTCCCTAAAGTTATCAGTCAAGGAGCACATACGGAATTCTACGGTGTGTATACTAAATAAGTGCTGGCAATATATTAAAATGCATGAATTTGTTGTTGTAGCAGTTTTAATATATAGTCCAGATATTATTCCATTAGAAATTGAATTTTTGTTCTGACAGTGTGTTAATTATATGTTATGTTTTAGGTAAAGTAACAAATATACCAGAGACGATGATACCGAACCAGTTCGGTATTGTGGGACTGTTGACGTTTATTCGCGCGGCGGAATCGGATCCGAGTTTAGTATCGCTGGCGTTAGGGCAGGATCTCACTGCGCTCGGACTGAATCTAAATTCCCCAGACAACCTTTATCTCACTTTTGCTGGCCCTTGGGCGGATACGCCATGCAGGTAATAAATATAGTTACATCTTTAAATTAGTCTCAGGTATTATCCATTTCATAATAGCAACCTCTGAGCTTCTCAGGGCAGATATATACTATACTTATCACTGAAAACTTCCCTGGAATGTTGATCTTGTAATACCATTTTAACAGAGGAACTGATGGATCTAACTTTTGTTTCAGACCACAGGATATGGACTATCATGTGCCTCCCGAATATTTAATCAATGGTTCAATTAGAGAAAAGTTGGCGCCTCTACGACTGAGTCGATATAAGGAAGACCTCTTATTTTATTTGTTCTACTGTTTCGTGGGTGACGTGCTGCAAATAGCAGCTGCAGCGGAACTGTGAGTCAATCATATTGTTTTCACATAGCTATAAGTTACAATTTAGGTTTTGGTCACTGCAAAAAGTTGTCATGGGTCTAGCTAAGTTATATTCCAGGCGAAAGATTATTATTTATTATTACGTTACTTTCCAACTTCTAACTGCTAACGGTTGATAAAATCTGTCTCCGCATACTCATCTGTCCAACCTGTGTCTAATTTAATTTTAAACGAATTGTGTGCCTGTTTTACGTCATTATTCAAGGAACCATTATATGCCCTTTAGAGGATGTGTAGATCTAAATATAACACGCAAATGTAAGAATAGAACATAAAGTACACCAACGTTTTGATTTCTTGTTCAACAATACTCTGACGATCGGCAGGTGGAGGGATGTCCATCCGTCTGGCCTGCCCTAGTCCTGGCCGGTGACGGGTAGCAGCGTCGCCGGCGCAAGAGAAGTAGTTCGCCACCCGACTAGCTTCAAAAATTATGTTTATTTTGGGTTTCATGTGGACTATGTGTAAATGACCTGTGACAAATCCTTCTAAATTAGCGAATTGTATAGAAGGCTAGGCTAGCCATTTGAGCTCAGTAGGTAATTCAATGCAAATATGCTGCAATTTTGTTGTGTACTGGACAGTGAAATGCTTCAACATACTGAATTAAATGAGTTACGAAGCAATTACTCTTCTAGGTATCAATTGCCGCAGTAGTCTCCTTTAAATATTTATCCCACAAATCGTTTTATATTTTTATGCCATTGCTGATCAATATTTCATACCATTTAATGAGCTGTGTGTTCCAGCTATAATCGAGAATGGCGGTATCACATGGAGGAAAAGGTGTGGATCTCTCAAGCGCCCGGCATGCCTATGGTGGAGAAGACCTCAACGTACGAGCGCGGCACCTATTACTTCTTCGATGCGCACAACTGGCGTAAGGTACTATTGGCGTTTATTTAGATTTACACTATATGCATGTGGCATGAGATTTTTTTAAATCATAAAGCATGGAAATATATTTGGAGGTGCTATGCATGCACATAATCAAGCCAATCGAAAATAATCTATAATAATTAGGTATGCTAATCTTCTATAGTTGCTAAGCATAGCGAATTGTAATGTATGATTCTGCATGCTATATAGCGATGTGCTTTCTTTTGTATGAAGATTTTTGGAAGTCAAAAGTTTATTACTAGCATTTTGTTATTAAATATTTTTTGTATGGTGTGAATAATGATGTTATTTGTTGACAGGTTGCGAAGGAATTCCACTTGGACTACAGCAAGTTGGAGGGGCGGCCGCAATTACCACCGCATGTGCTTACGTAGCGTCCCCGCTGCGTTCTCTCTCATACACCTATTGTAGTTTTGTTATATAAAAAGTACAAGTTTAAAAAAAGATACACTCTTTTATTTTATGTAATGTTCAATTGTTTGCCATGGTAAGTACTTAGCGACTGAATGTTTGTAAGCCTACAAGAAATACTACATAACAGTTGTTGATAAATTGCCTAGTATAGCGACTGGAATGCCAGTCGCTATACTAGGCAATTTATTAACAACTAAAAGTATGTTATCTAGAACGATGTATAATACTAGTCCTCTTACGGGAATCGCACAGGCAACTCGTAGCGTAAAGGTCAACCTCTCTTGCTATTGCGCCAGCATCCAGAAAAACTTGGGCTATTGTATTATGGGGCTGCATTCTATCCACACATCTTACAGTTACACAGTATTTGTTGATCAAAAACCAAAGCCTTGAGAGGTTTGCGTGTATGGCAAAAACCATTGTAAATGTATAAAAAGTGTTGTGTTTATTTTGTTTGGGTCGACTCAGCACAATTTATAATTTTTCCGAACATATTTTTACATTGCATAAATAGCTTATAATATCAGGCGGTGAGTTCCAGAGTGGCCTATCTTTTCCAGACACAAAGCATTTTAATTATGTCTGAAAAACGTTTATATAGGACACTCTTGCGCTGGCTGTACGCCAACAGCCACTCTGAAACTCACCGCCTGATATTATAAGCTATTTATGCAATATAAAAATATGTTCGGAAAAATAAATTGTGCTGAGTCGACCCAAACAAAATAAACACAACACTTTTTATACATTTACAATGGTTTTTTATCAATCAATTATTGGCATACGCCAATGCCAAAACCTCGTGTTTTTTTTTTATTTTATTAAGTAACAAGTAGTCTGAAATGCAATCGTTCAATAAACCTTGAAATAAATAGTTTTTTTCTCAAAACTAAATCAGGCATATTATTTTATTACGTGCCCCGTGACGGGGTGACGGGGCCAACACATTAGTGTTAGCAAGCATGGGTTGATCATGAAGTCCAGCTAGCAGGGGTACAATCATCATCATCACCATTGAATATTCGTTTTTGTTTCATAATAGGTGCCTTTATTTACTTACTCTAATTTTCATGGAACTATCAACTATGAACGGCGAAAGAAACGTGCTGAATATCACGTAGATTGTTGCTGTGCATGAGCAATCACAGTAACATTAGTGACTCAATGTTATTACCGCAGAACTGTTACTCCAAGGAAGAGATAGGTGGGATGATAGCAATCAGAGATAGTTGCTAGACGACCGTAGTGTCAAACTAGCAATGCAGGGTTTTAAGGTAGGTACCATTTCTTTGGAATTTCTTACTAAAGCAAAAATACAAATAGGGCACAATCAGGACTATTGCTCTAGATTACAAGTAGTAATAGACAAAGATAAATAAAACATTTCTAGATAAATAATATATCATATTTTAATGTAAAATCTCTTATGGGACAAACTTGCTGTCAGTAAAATGTACACTGCATGATATAGTATTATTCCGACGGCACATAATAATAAACAGCAATTATTGCAATGACAAGTGTATTATTTATTCATGGAGGCACTTAACAAAACATTTCGTTCTTTGAGATACTAACGCCACGCTTTCCATTATCAGAAATCATTTATAATTTGCAGATACAAAATTAAATACTATATTTAAACATAACCCTAACCTATGTCCTTATGTCATAATGAAAAATGCCAAAATTTTGTTTAACTAGCATTTTAATGATCTTTTGAAGCCTTATGCCTAAATACTAGCAGGCTTCTATTGTATCTCAGTCAAGGTCATCGGTGCTCACTGAGGGGTTGGTAGTATCACCAGCAGGCTGTGAGGAACTAGATGCATTCTCCTTCATGGTTGGTTCATCATCACTGTTCTTGCCAGGAACCCACAGCCCTGCATCCACACATCTCTTCATGAAGTATATGGCTTCTTGTTCTGGCATTTTAGCGATTGTTGCTTGGAGCAGGGGCACATCTTGGGCATCAAAGCATTTCTTCAATTCCTGTAATAATAATGATAAAATGAAAATAATTTAATATTTTTTATTGATATAAAAATTACCCATACAAATAATATCTTGCTTATGAGGCAGCTCATTGCTGTGTGTAAAATAAATATATATTTTCTACTAGCTGACCCGACAGACATCCTATCAATAGATTTTTAAATTTTCTCACTTTATAAACCTTCCCTGGACTTCTACAAATATTTCAAGACCTAAATCAGCCAAATCGGTCCAGCCCTTCTCGAGTTTTAGAGAGACTAACAAACAGCGATTAATTTTTATATTATATAGATAAGCTACTCACATCAGGTAACTCCTCATAAACTTCTACAGGGTCCAGTCCACCAGGTCCTAGCCTAGCCTTCCGTTCCTCTTCCTCTTGTTCTCTGATAGCCTCACTGATTTTCTCAGCTGCTCGCTTCTTGATCCTTGCTTTGAACTGATCCAATTCATCATCAAATGAGTCTTTGTATGTCTTCTCTGCTATTTGAATCCTGTAAACAAAAAATACATATAAAATTTTGTTCCAAAGTGTTTATAAAACAACAATGTAACTTTTGAAGTTGTTTACTTTGAGAAGAATGAGCCGACGCAAGCTCTGGGATCCACATCCAGTTGTTTGGACAGCTCCAATATGTACTGCATGCAAATAGTTTGGTGAGCTACATGAGCCATCAAATCATGTTTCTGAAAATAGCCAAATACAGATCAAATTAATATAATGAAAATCACAAAGGTAGAAAGCAACATATTACAGATCAATAACACTAATTACAACCTTTTTTTGTCTTTGATAAACACATTAGATACTAAATTGTTTTCATTTGTGGAAACTTGTGAATAGCAATAGTAAGCATTAACTGTATTATTTAGATAGATTTTAGGCTGTTACTTTAACTAAGAATAAATACATTTATTTGTAGAAAATGTAGCTTATCTAGTTACCTCTTCCATTTCCAAGTTGATGCACCAGATGACAAGATAGTTGGCAGTTTCCTCACATACAAGCTGGCTGTGCTCCTGTAGAAATGATCGTGAGTCCTCGTAACGCCGCAGCATACCAAACTGTTTCAGAAGCTTTTCATTTTCTTTGATAAACTTCTTCATCTTGGCTTCTTTCTCCTCTTCAGTCAAGTTCTCATCCTTGGGTCTCACGGGCTTGGTGTTAATGACGGTTTTGGTGAAGCCTGGCTCACTGATAGTGTCCACATTCCATGGAGTTTGTCGATCTTTTTTCTTGAGATCATCTTCTTTTTGTTTTAATTGTTTTTCTTCCTTTTCTAGCTCAGCTAAAGCCTTCTTCAAAGAATCAAGGTCGGGACTGTCGGGGCCCGCTTCGGTGATTTTTTTCCTAGTTTCGTTTATCAATCTGAAATTTTCGGTCTTTCTTTGGATGTGTTCATCTCTCTCTTTACGCCGCTCCTCCATGCGTTCGACTCGCGCTTGGTGCCGCCAGCGAAACAGGGACGGTGTGTCGATGTTAGGGTGGGTCTCGTCTTCATCATCGGATATCTAAAATTTCAATTCAGGTTAACGTAGGGAGTTCAAACGTTGGAGATCTAATTTCGAATGGCATGTACTTACTTCTATGTCCTTCCACTTGCTGTAGTCGACCATTTTGAGTTAATATTAAAGCAAACTTACAAATGAATATTGTAACGTTTTATTAATTGAGCAGGAAAACGATTATCTTCGCAAAAACAGATAAAAGTCCGGAAAATTCTTTAGCTCTCAATACATATCCAATTAATCCAATAGGCAATAACCATAGATTATACAAACGCTCGCAACAGATAATAAACAGTCAAAAAAGGAAAGAAAGGAACATCATATTTGTCATAGACAAACTATTCTCTTTATCATCCGGAGATTGGTAGTTTTAGTACACGGTAGAATTTTTCCAGTGCTGCCAATAAAAAAGTCTCGATTCCCCGCGTCAGTGTTGTCAATTCCTCGAAATTCCCCGCTTCTTTTATATCATTTCCCAACAAATACCCCCAAATGATATTTTTGGAATAAAAGCACTGTTTCATATAAAATTTGTTTACTACTAAAACTTTATAAAATACCTTATGCCCAAATTACCTCTTTACATCCACAGACTACATCCACACTATTCAAGGTAGGTCTAAGGCTGCGTTTCCGCCAAATAAGTATATGTAAGGTAGATGAGCGGTGCGAAGATGCGTAGCGAGGCTGTGGAATGATGTGTTTCCACCAGAGAGGTGTTAGGCAGCTGAGTGATGCGAAGATGCGTAGCGACGCTGTGAAACGGTGCGCAGATGAGCGGTGCGCGGATGTGTAGCGGGGAACCTCTACGCACTGAATCGTCTTAATTTTTTGTTTATGTGAAATAAGAAAAAACACGTGTCTAATATTTTTTGGAAATCTATCTGACGGACTAATTAGATTTTTTTGGAAAAGGAGACGTGGTGACCTACACACGCACCGCATGGTCTGGTTCGAGGTATTTATTTATTTACAATGCCAGAAACTCTATAGAACTTTGCCCCACTCAATAAAAGTCATATGCAATATGTAGGTAGCATCTTACTGTTTATTTATTGCTGATAACTAAACATTAGTCTAGTGACTGTAGAACTTGCGGTTTCCGTTTAAATCTAAAAACAATAATGACATTGATTATCGGTTAAATTGTATTTTAGGTAAAATGAGTTTGTATTTTGTGATTGTGGGTAGGTATTTCATAATCCACAAGTTCTAAAGAAAAGCTATTTACTATAGAAAGGTTCTATATTCATTACAATTATTTTCATTAATTTTCTTTTCTGTACATGGGTGGGGCAGGATCTGGCATTG
The DNA here is from genome assembly GCA_947361185.1 of Charanyca ferruginea. Lineage (NCBI taxonomy): Eukaryota > Metazoa > Arthropoda > Insecta > Lepidoptera > Noctuidae > Charanyca > Charanyca ferruginea. Next base: position 11,271,111 of record OX376077.1, on the reverse strand, counting down.
GCATTTCGTCTAGTGACTGCTAATAGTTTCTCGCTCGCATCCATCATTTGCACACATCCCTCTCGCACATTTCTCGCACACTTCACTACAATGTTTTTTTATATATTTTTTAGGTATTTAGTGAGGTTATAGCTTAAGTATTCATTTTCTTTACGAAAAGAAGATTGAAACTGAACCTCAAATTAAAATCCTAAAAAAATAAAAATGACGCATTATAATATTTATACTTAATATTATTACAATAAAACACTTATATGTTTTTTTTCACATCCTTACGCCACTAATGGAGTCTTCCCTTTTGACTATAATTAAATGTTTTCTCATCAGAAGTGGCCCAGTCAGTCTAAATATTCTCGTGCGAAACGTAAACGATCCTATTTATGTCTTTCTGTAAAAAGGGTTTTTAGCTGGCCTTCGGTGTGGAGTGCACGGCGAACGATTAGTTTTAATATAATAGTTAGTAATGACGTGTTGAATAACTCAGCAAAATGTCCCGTTGCTATGAAACCATTGGTTTCATATTCATTTACCACGTATTGACTGTGACGTCGCGCGTCGTTGCGCCTCTGTAATAAACGTCGGCATGCCCTGCGCTCCCGACTAGCAAGGCTACCCTCCTCCTCATATCTCTTAACCCACCACCCACAGTATTTCTCTAGAACAAAAAAAGGAATGCTGTTAGACATCCATAGCAAAATACCTACTAAAACTGATTACGTTGCTAATAATAATTTAGAAACAAAACTTTAATTTATTATAATTATCAATACAAACAAATAAACTTGAAGTCTTTTTTTTTGCAACTTCATGACGAATTTATAAACGTAATATTGAAATTGATAATCTTTGACGACGGGTTGACATAATAATATTTTATTCATTTAAATCCGATAAAAGTTATCTGATGATACAAAACTTGGCCTTTTATATTCACTATAATATTTAAATCATAACACTTACACTCAGTCCGGTTTCGTTAGATATAATTTGAGTTATATTAAATCCACTTTTACGCAGCGCAATAATATTCGCCCTCGCTTTGATATTTACGGTGTCCCCTTGTTTCGCAGACAGTAATTTCATAGAATTTCCTTTCCCAGAAAATGTTTCACATAATTTTGGTCCTCGTATTTTTATTTCGACTATTATTGTTTCAAAGATTATTTACTTCAATGAAAAATATTTCTCAGAAACACAATTCAATGAATTTTTATTCACATTTTTTTGTTTAACAAACTTATCAAACAGTAGAATTTATTTCTTAACGATTATTGTTTGTTTGTTGTATTTTTCCATGGAATTTATTTCAACGAAAATGTATAGATATAAATAGACAATAACAAAAAGGTTGTCTTATAAAGTCAATATGTTGTGATAACAAAGTTAATGACAGAAACGAATCGCTGCGAAACCGACTCCACGTAGTCTTGTATGCCCTACCCCTAGAGTGTAATTTAAATTTGCGTAGGCGTGGAGAGGCGAGGCGGCCCGCGAGCTGAGAAGCAAAGCAAGCAAAGCAAGCAAAGCAAGCCGAAGCTGCGGTGGTGAGCGTGAATACCATCTGCGACGATAAGCTCGCGTGGGACCGCCGGAGCCCCGCAACGCCGGAGCCGTTACAGAAACTATGCCTGCTGCATGTTGCATGCATGCTTGAATGTTGCATACTTGCTTGCACGCTGCATGCTTGCTTGCACGCTGCGTGCTTGCTTGCACGCTGCATGCTTGCTTGCACGCTGCATGCTTGCATGCACGCTGCATGCTTGCTTGCATGCTGCAAACTTGCTGCACGCTGCATGGTTTCTTGCACGCACGCGCAGTAGGTTTGGTTAGAACTGAGGCTCCCATTCTTGGGAATAAGTTTTATATTAAATAAAAAATATAAGGATACAGAATATTTGATTTGTTATTCTATGATATGATTATTCTAACAATAAACTTTATGTGAAACAAAAATCAATGATTTAAAAATCTTGAAAGTAAGTATTCTGCATATTGATTATTCTATGAAACGAAATTATTAGAAAAATTGTATGTGAAACGAAATTCTACAAAACGATTAGCTATGAAACAACGTACAACCAAAGTTAGTAGGAAGACCACAGAAAACTAAATAGATTATTTTGATTTCTGTAAGGTAGACATAATTATGCATTACGACTCATTCACCTGAATCGAATAGAACGTTGTTGGTTATGTGTTATTGTTAGTGACGTGTGATTACCTATTAGCGGTTATTATAAGTTCAAAATGTAAGCAAATGTAAATATCGGTTGTACGTTGTTTCATAGCTAATCGTTTTGTAGATTTCGTTACACATAATTTTTTTCTAATAATTTCGTTTCATAGAATAATCAATATGCAGAATACTTACTTTCAAGATTTTTAAATCATTGATTTTTTAGTTTTCTGTGGTCTACCTACTAACTTTACTATTCATGTGAACAAGCCGAAAGAAACAACAACTAATATAATTATTATCGAACTAATACGAGTAATTATTAAAACTTTAAAAAGACTGGCACGGGTGAGGTTTGAACTCAAGGATCGCCACGACGCGCTCTTACCACATTATGTTAACCGGTAAGCCACGGTGACATCAACTAGACTATTTGAAATTATGAACTAGAATCAGTTACAGACAATGTATGCCAATAGTATAGAAATTACTCATTATAAGAAGGTCGTAAGTCAAACCGAAGTGTCAGTCTATTGCTTTGTGAAATTGATTATCGACTTATGAACCCCGCTGTACTTAGATTGTCAATATAAAATAGTTTAGGTATACCTATGAAATTTTAAAGCTGAACATGCAATTTACTTGTTTTTTCGCAGTAGCCGCATTTTTTAACCACTTTTCCACAATTTGATCAAACATTTAAACCGTATGTATGCACCAAATAAAAACAATTAATTAATAATGTAGAAATTGAAATGGATGCGTTCAGAAATAAAAAATCATGTTCATTTGGGTGGTGCTGCTATTCAAAATTATGTTAATAGTGACGAGCTGTATCTGCCAAGTGCAAACTATTAGCTATGAAACAACGTACAACCGATAAAACTATTTTATGTGAGGTAATACAACTAAATCTAACTCTAAGATTGCACTTGGCAGATACAGCTCGTCACTATTAACATAATTTTGAATGGCAGCACCACCCAAATGAAAATGATTTTTATTTCTGAACGCATCCATTTCAATTTCTACATCATAATTATAATTAATTGTTTTTATTTGGTGGTTGTACGTTGTTTCATAGCTAATAATTGTTAGAATAATCATATCATAGAATAACAAATCAAATATTCTTTATCCTTATATGTATATATATATATTTTTTTTTTTTTTTTTTAGATGACCTAGCAATACTGATAAGCGGAAACGCTGAAAGCATCTTATGCGAAGTAATGCGATCTGCTTTACGTATTGTGGAACAATGGTGTGGCGACCATCAGTTGTCAGTAAATCCAAGAAAAACAGAACTCATTCTTTTCACCAACAAAAGGAAGTTACCAGAACTCAAGCTACCAAACTTATTCAATACCAAACTCTCCCTATCAACTCAAGTGAAATACCTGGGCGTCACACTTGATCATAAATTAAATTGGGCGAGTCATATCGAAAATAAAACAAAGAAGGCCTGTATAGCTTTTTATCAGTGCAAGAGACTAGTTGGTAAAAAATGGGGTCTCAACCCTAAAATAACACTGTGGCTATACACTTCAGTTATCAGGCCGTCTATAACATACGGATCCGTTGTGTGGTGGCCCAGAACACAACTGGCTACGGTGAAAACGAAACTCCAAAGCCTGCAACGCCTGGCTAGTGTTGCGGCAACTGGATGCATGAGAACTACTCCATCAGTCGCTCTTGAGTACCTGCTGAACCTAAGACCTCTACATCTCGTCATTAAAGAAGAGGCACAGGCAGCCGCACTAAGACTGAGAGCCAACGGACTGTGGAAGCTAAACATAGAAACACCACACTCAACTGTACTGAATGGAATCCTGAAGGAAATACCACTCCTTGAGGCGCCCACGGACAGAACATTGTGTCATCATGTTTTCGATCGAAGATACAATATCCAACTTACAGCAGAAATGGAAGATAACTCTGGTATCGATGAAGTTAGGATATACACAGATGGCTCCAAAACCACACAGGGTACTGGGGCAGGTGTCTTCTCGAACGACCTAAATATTAAAATCTCAACCACCCTAGATAAACTTAACACTATCTTTCAAGCAGAATGTATAGGTATAACCAAAGCAGCACAAGCGGTTGCAGCCAGAGATGTCAGAGGACATAATATTAAAATTGTCTCAGACAGTGCATCCGTACTTCAAGCTCTACAAAGCAACACTATAACCTCTGTCCTAATACTGGAGTGTCATAATACACTGCAGTCCATTGCAAACACAAACAGGGTGACTCTGCAATGGATTAAAGGACACAGTAACTCACTGGGAAATGATGCAGCCGATGAACTGGCCAAAAGGGGTTCAAGGACGGCGGTATACGGCCCGGAACCACTACTGCCTATACCCCTGGCACAAATCAGAGCATGGCTGCGCCTTACAACAGAAGCTAACCACCAAACAGAATGGAGAAACAGCGCAGGATGCAGGCAAACAAAGAATGCTGTTCCGGTAGCTTCGAAGAAGCTTGCCCGCAACCTCACAAGACTAAACAGGGACCAAATCCGTAAAGTACTAGGTACGATAACCGGACACTGTCCCCTAAACAAACACCTGTGCACCATAGGTGTGACAGATAGCCCTCTGTGCAGAGGCTGCATGGAGGCGGAAGAAACGCCACAGCACGTGCTCATGGAGTGCAGGAGCGTGGCGGATCAACGGGCACAGATTCTCCAGTCTCCAGTGTCACTATCGGAAGTCTGCAGCAACCTGAAAAGGCTGCTCGGCTTCTGGGAGGAACTAGGATGGCTGGAATAAAAGAAGAGACAGATTTCACGTACAATGGCCCCGACAAAATAACTAACTAACTAACTATATTTTTTATTTAATTTAAAACTTATTCCCAGGGATGGGACTCTCAGTTCTATTCTAACCAAACTTACTGCGCGTGCGTACAAGCAACCACGCAGCATGCAAGCAAGCATGCAGCGTGCAAGCAAACATGCAGCGTGCAAGCAAGCATGCAGCGTGCAAGCAAGCATACAGCATGTAAGCAAGCATGCATCATGCAAGCAAGCATGCATCATGCAAGCGAGCATGCAACATGCAAGCGAGCATGCAACATGTAGCAGGCATAGTTTCTGCCACGGCTCCGGCGTTGCGGGGCTCCGGCGGTCCCACGCGAGCTTATCGTCGCAGATGGTATTCACGCTCACCACCGCAGCTTCGGCTTCAGATCTGACATCAGACCTCCACAATCCAGTTAATGGGTAACACGATACCTCTTGGCAAGACTGGTTGTCAGACTTCCTGGCTTCTGACTACCCTTAACGACTGCCAAAGATCTATAAATGACAACCGGCGGGACCAACGGCTTGACGTGCTTTCCGAGGCACGAAGGGAACTCGGTATGACTGCGGCAAGCGTAGCTTTAACATTTGACCGATCGATCTGACACATGTTCCTCGCGCGCCTGTTTTGTAGAGTTTTACATGGTTTTAAAGTAGAAATGGGGGTTCCTTAAGGTTCAATTTTGGCTCCTTTCCTCTTTTTAGTAGCTGTATAATAATGACCTTCCTCATGCCAGCGAGTCTGGTCTATTTTAGTTACTTTCGTCGTATTGACTCATGTTATTTTACTGTGGGGACGAGCTGCAGACGTCAAGTATATTTTTATTTTGCAAAAAAGAGCCATCTGAGTCTGCGTATGCGTGGTTTTCTAACTGGGAACTAAGGAAGGGCCTAGTGTGAGATTTTAACCTATTAGTTCGCGTTAACCACAAAGTTTTCATGTTTTTTCATTTTTCAACCGACTTCTTAAAAGGAGGAGGTTATCAATTCGCCTGTATTTTTTTTTTTTTATTTTTGTTTTTTTTTTATGTTTGTTACCTGATTTCTTTAGAGTGGGTGAACCGATTTTGATGATTCTTTTTTTATTTGAACGCTAGTGCTTCCCGTGTGGTAATTTGGTCCAGTTCTGACAATGGCATCCATGAGAAAACCGTATAAGTCTTAAATTTGCATTAAGTATGTGCGCGATTTGTTACGCAATTTCTCCGACAAACGTAAACCGATTTTGAAAATTCTTTTTATTTATGGATAGGGTATGTTTCAGGGGTGGTCCCATATAAATTTTATCGAAATTGATTCAGCACTTTGTGAAAAATCAACAAATACCCAAAAATTTTACATAGACGACGTTTTAGTTTCGTCAATCTTTGTAGTAGTTAACTTTCAATCTCTTCTTAATATATTTGGATGAGAAGGAGGTACTAAAAAGCGGAAAATAAAAAGCTTTTTACAAAAAAGACAACCGCGATCGAAACTAAAGTCAATGTATGTTCTGTACTTAAGTTATTTTTCACTTTTTGAAGGCGGTTGTCTTTTTTGTAAAAAGCTTTTTTTTTTTGCGCGGTGGAAGTCCGCATGAACTTCCTCCATCGTGGGGGTGACGGAGGAGCATGCCGGACTCTTATAACCTAAACGTTAACTTCTGTTAAATTGTAGGTATATTTGTATGGAATAATTGTTTCCTAATGTTGCTACTAAACGGCGCTGATCCAGTTTCAATACAAATAGAATCGAGTACGTGTAAAAACTCGCACTTCTTGGCAGGGCCGTCTTAGGCCATACCGGGGCCCTTGGGCACATAAGAATTTGGGGCCCTGTTGTAAAGTATAAAAGTGAATGACAAACATTTTTCTGCTATGATCTTATATTTATTTTGGGAAATTGTTTAAGCAATTTTACAATATACATATTTATTTAATATTTTCAATTACTTAACTTAAACAAAACTTTTTTCTCAGTTTTTTTTTTAATTTTACATATTTATAAATATATATAATATATATGACGGAGTGGACCTTCGTAGCGTTCGTTACAAGGGTGACGTCGCCATAGCTGACGTCACAAATGTTGTCGTCATGATGATCACTCATTTATGGGTCATAAATGAAAACTTCACGACTTGTTACAAACTTTGTTTATTCAACGGGCAGTATAACCACGTATAGAGAGGTCCGCACTGTCCGGCGGCTCGAGCTTGAATGCCTTGAGCTTGTGTGTAGTCATCTCTGCGCCTCCTATATGGGGGGCACGAGGAGTCGGTGTCGGGGTTGTAGCCCCTTGTCCGAGGTGTCGGGTTCGCGGTCCCTAAAAGTAGGAGCCGGGCGTTTGGTTTCCCACCCCCCGGGGGAAGCGGGGGGGGGGATCATTTTAACACCTAAGCGCGTGGGACACATTCCCTTGCGCTGTTTAGTGTTTGTGGTATGTGACCGCGGGAGCGCCCTAAGTGTTTCACGGCGCCCGTGCGACCAGACCCCCGCCGGGTGAGATCCCTAGTTACCTAGGGAAGGCCTAGCGAAGGTCGATCAAGCAACGAGGGCGCCGGCTTTGGTTGGCGCTTACCCGCGGTAAATGCTGACCGCGCGCCGTACAACGTAATCAGAGCGAGCCGATAGCGCTGCACGGCGCGGGACGATGTTGTGTGTGGCGAGCGATTTGAAGGGTGTGTGTGCGTCGCTCGATGGGTATGTCTGTGTGTTTGTGCGAATGGGTAGTAGTGAGTGGGTGATCCGCGCCCAGATTACCTTGGCCCGCCGTAGGTGCGGGGTGTCGTGAGTGGTGCGTGTGGAGTCTGTGTGTGTGAGTAGGCCGCGTGTAGGTGTGAGCGGCTTTACTCAGGCGTCAAGTCCGGTGGTGATGTTGATGGTGGCACGTCAGCGACTAGGTCGCGCGGAAACCGTTTGTAGTCGGGCGGCCGCGCGTGCCATGGCGCTATGTTTTGGATGTGTGGCAGCTCGGAGACGTCGGCACGCGCGAGCATCCTCTTGCCCATGTTGGTACAGAATTCCTCGATGCTCTCGACACGCAAGTCTCTACTGATGACGTCATTCCTCACGAACCGAGGAGCCTTTACGATTTGACGCAGCACGGTGTTTTGCTGCGTCTGGAGCTTCTTCCTGTGTGTCTCGGCCGTGAGGGCGAGCCAGGCCGGGAAGGCGTAGGTGAGTTGGGGACGGATGTACGCCTTGTACACCCCCAGCTTGACTCGTAGCGGAAGGCGCGACGAGAGCACCGGCCGGAGCAGATGGCGGGTCGTCTTGACCCGCGCGACGGTTTCGCTGACGTGCTGGCTCATGGAGAGCCGACTATCCAGCGTGACGCCAAGGTATTTGGCCGACCTCTTCCACGTGATGTCGGTCCCCATGAGCGCAAGGTTCGGTGGGTGAAGGCGGCCGCGGGCCGTCACAATCATCGCCTGTGTCTTACCCACGTTCACCGACAGTCTCCACTTGCTTAGCCAGTCGGGAAGATCGTCGAGCACGCGCTGCATCTTGATGGCCGCGTGGTCGGCCGAGAGGGATGTTGTAATGTACGCGGCGTCATCCGCGTACAGCGCGAGCGTGGAGGTGTGCGTGGCGGGAATGTCGTCGGTGTAAACAGAGTACAACACAGGCGAGACGCAGCTTCCCTGGGGTACTCCGGCGGCGATAGGGCGCGCGCTGGAGAGTTGGTTCTCCACCGAAACCTTGAATGTCCTGTCCTGGAGAAAGGAGGAGACCACCTGTATCAAGCGGCGGGGCGCTGAGGTGAGGGTGAGCTTGTATAGCAGACCGGAGTGCCATACCCTGTCGAAGGCCTTTTCCATGTCGAGGAGTACGACGGCGGCGTATTCTCTCTTGTTCACGGCCGCCGTCAGCAGGTGAAGTACCCTCGACAGCTGGAGCGTCGTGCTATGCTCACTCCGAAACCCGAATTGTTCCGGTCTTGGTGTGAGGTGCGGTGAGAGGTGTCGCAGCAGGAGCGCTTCGAACACCTTGGAGGTTGTGGGCAGGAGAGTGATCGGCCGGTAGCTCTCAGGTTTCAGTATGTTCTTCCCGGGCTTGGGCAGCATAATCACCTTCCCTTCCTTCCATTGTGTGGGGAAGGTGCCGGTGCGGACTATACCCGTAAAAAGGCGTGCTAGTGCCGCCACCGTTCTGGGTGGCAGGTGTCGGAGTGCGGTGTTCGTGATGCCGTCCGCACCGGGCGCCTTCCTAGGCTTCGTGCGCTTTATGGCCCTGAGTACTTGGCCCGGGGAGAAAATGCCTTGAGCACTGGCGTGCAGCCGTATTTATAAGGCTCGTGCACGTGTAGTCAAGTTTTAGGTTAAGTATTGAAATATTAGAATTACAATAAGAAAAATGGTGACATGTTGTTTAACGTTAATTTTACATCGTAATTAACTCAAAGTAATCAGTTGGTAATTAATTAATTAATTAAATCATTAAACTCAACGATTCTGATCCTTATAAGAGATATACTTTTGTAGTTGCGCCGATATATATATATAATATTTTAATTTCACATATTATCGTATATGGGGGTGGGAGCTCATAGGACAACAAAAAATTCATCCACAACGCTGTCAAGGGGACACGTGTAAGGCAATGCTTTGGCGCAAGAATAGGCTAGCCTTCGGCCTTCACGTGAAGAGTCGACAAGCCGAATGGCGATGTCCCGAAATACAAGATGAGCACTTGGACCCCATAACCATGTCTGTGTGGTTTAGGCGCAAAATGCCTAATTCTCAAAATGGCAACAGAGTCGCAAAGGACTATTCTCAAAATGCCAAATTCTCTATAAGCCTAATTCTCGGAATGGCCAATTCTGTAAATTTATAGTGCCAATCCCACACACAACTCCCCGCACCTCTAGAACACGTCGTGTGCCTGCTCGGTTGCGCGACTAACCCTAGATGGCACCCCACTATGGGCGACATCCCGCCAAACCATATATATGACAGTTGGCCACGATCATTTGTTTCCCGCGCACTCCTGCGCCTCGCGTGCCGCTACCTACCCACTAAAAGTTCTCTTTATTTAATGTTCCTACCTAATAACGTGTTTTACATTTAATATACAGTTTTACACCACATAGTTCGGAGTTTTCTTGTGTAGAAGTACCCCGGCTACAAATGGCTAATTATCAAAATGTCTCTGACCACGACAATATCTGATACGAATGTTAAGGCTTTCAAAAAAGTTTAAAATGGTATCTGCTATGCTATTCTGCATTATGTTTATCCATAGGCAAAAATTGCAAAAATCTCTCAATTGTCTCTCTCGTCTTTTACGTATCTTACGATGAAGGTCAGTTAGTTGGTCAACATGACAGGCATCTGGCGTAGAATCCACGCTATAGAGTAGTATTTTGCCGATTTAATTTCGTTAACAATTGTTTTTAAAACTTGCTGTCCCATTATATTCATAAACTCATTACTTACAAATATTTGCAGATAAATATGATGTACTTCCTTTTACATGATTTCCGCAGTTTTATTTATGATCAGCAAGAAGAGGATCAAATTCACTATCAGTTCTAAGCATCCCAAATAATTCCCGTTATTTTGACGCAAGACCTCTATAAGCCAAAAATTTCACTATTGCTACAATTTTTCTAAGTACCTACTTTTTTCCAATAATTTACTGCTGTATTATATTGGGACAGCAACTCACTGTCAACCTGTCCAGTAGTTTTGCTTCTTGTGACATAATTCATCTTTAATTGCCTATGCTGTAAACTACTCTCATGCTCAATTAATAAGTTACTTAAATGCTTCCAATCTTTATATCCATTTTGAGAACTCAAATTATGTCCAATACCAGTATTAAATAGACGACAGCAATCACAATACACATATTTCTTGGACGGTGAAAAACACCATTCGTCAATTTACGAATGAAAATAATTTTAATCAAGTACCTTTATTAAAGGTAAATGAAAAACCTGTATAACAAGAAAAATAAAGGCTTTATTATTATTATTCACATTCATTTATTGTATATACATATTAAATTACATTTTTAAATATTCATATAAAAACAAAAACATTTAAAAATATAAAAAAATAGTACCTCACCGGTATCGGGAACAGGGTCCAAGCTACCGGCGGTCAGGGCTCCAGAGAGAGAAACCTCCTGACAATGCGGGCCGTGTCCAGAAGTACTGCCTTCTGAATCAAGCCCTTGATCCAGCCGTCTAACGAGAGCCTCCTTAGATGTTGGTCGAGGCTCTTGGCAATTAAGCCATTGGCTGTAACAATTATCGGCACAATGATCGCTGAGTCCACATTCCACATGTCGACAACCTCATGGGCCAACTCAAGATACTTTATCTGCTTGTCTTTCTCGGCCTTCATGAGGTTCTCGTCATGAGGAACAGCTATGTCAATAATCATTGCGCGCCTCTCCAATCGATCCACCACCACTATATCAGGCTTATTGGCTTATAGTCCTGTCAGTGATGATGGATCGATCCCAGTACAATGTGACATTGCCATTTTCAAGAACTGGATCGGGCATATACCTGTAGTATGGAACTTCTGATTCCACGAGGTTGTAATTCAGAGCAAGTTGCTGATGGATAATCCTGGCCACAAGGTTGTGCCTGTGCAAGTACTCTTCGTTAGCAAGACGAGAACATCCAGAGATAATATGACGGATTGATTCACCCGGCCGGTGACATGCCCGACAAATGTCAACCGTGCCATCCTTCATAATAAATCTCCGGTAATTATTCGTCAAAATAACTTCGTCCATAATTGCACACACAAAACCTTCGGTTTCTCCAAATAGATCACCGAATCGTAGCCAGGATACGGACGCTAAGAAATCCACATCGGGCCCGTGTAGGGCCCGGAAAAAGCGTCCGTGAAGCTCCTTACTCTTCCAAACCTCCTCGCGATCATTAGTCTCAAGCACTACAGGCTTGCACCAGTTCTCTTTAGCCAAGGAGAGCGGGGTGAGGGTTTTGTCCACTGCAACTACATCTCGGTGCATCCCCACGTCGGCTCCTAGGAAATATTCCCTGAGACTGTATATCTCACGGTTGTGCAGAGTCTTAGCATTTAAGAAGCCACGACCTCCGCACTTCCGCGGGATATACAGTCTCATTACCGATGACCGTGGGTGATGCATCCGATACGCTGTCAACAATGTACGGACTCTCCTATCCAGGGCATCGAGTTCCGTTTGAGTCCATTTGAGTATGCCGAAAGAGTACATCAAGACCGGCATGACCCACCCGTTGAAGGCGCGCACCTTATTTCCGCCTGACAAAAGACTATTTAATACTTTCTTCAGGCGGCCAAAGAAGCGCTCCTTCAACGATTGCCTCATGTCAGCAGCATTGATGCCCAACGCTTCCGCCATACCCAAATATTTGTAGGTCTCAATTGAAGAGAGGGATCTAAGGTTTATGGAATCCGAAAGCTGAACTCCCTCAGATTCCACAATCTCCCCTCGCTTGACATGCATGACCGCACATTTGTCCACGCCAAATTCCATCCTGATGGCGCTACTGAAAGTTTCTGTTACTTTCAGTAGCTCCATCAGCTGTGAACTGTTGGTGGCAAAGAGTTTTAGGTCATCCATGTAAAGGAGGTGAGATATTACCTGACCTCCTCTCTTCAATCTATAGCCTAGACTTGAATTCTCCAGCAGTGTGCTTAGAGGATTCAAGGCTAAGCAGAACCAAAGTGGACTCAAACTGTCACCCTGAAATATACCCCGCTCAATCCTTATCGGTTCACTATTCCTCTGGATATGTCGACATCCTGGATAGCGAAGGACCGTCCTCCACTGCCCCATACACGACATCAGGAAGGTGCGCAGAGTGGTATCTATCTTGTACAACTCTAGCACCCTCATGAGCCATGTATGCGGCACAGAGTCATAGGCCTTCTTGTAATCTATCCAACATGTCGACAGATTTTTTCGGGATCGGCGAACCTGTTGACTGATGGCCATGTCAATCAGGAGCAGCTCCTTATTATTATTATTATACCTTTAATAAAGTATCTATAATAATTATTATAGTTTTGGCTTTACCACTTGAAAAAAACTTTCAGTTCGCAAGTCGGCGACTTTGGTTTTACTAGTTGTTTTGTATTGCCACCGACACGATTGAAGAAACTTTCCGTTTCGTAATTGATTTGAATGATAAGAAGCAGGCGCTTCTTATCATTCAAATTAATTACGAAACGGTGACACCAAATAAAAATCAGTCTTCCCTTAATTTTCTACCCTTAGGGGTGGAATAATTTCTTGGAATTTATTTGGGTCTTTTGAGGTATACACTATCAACTAAAAAAGAATCATCGAAATTGGACTACTTACACTGAAAAAAGTTATGCGTGGTCCGTGGTCAAACATAAAAAAAAATCGTAAAATGAAAACTACTGAGTCAAACTATGTTCAATTTTTATGGGACCAAATGGCAACTATTCCGCATCAAAACTAAAGAAGAATCACCCTTGGTTGACTGGTAGAGAATGCCTAAGGCATTAAGTCCGCTTTTGTACCTTTGTGCATGAAGTATAAATAAATAAATCACGTAAATCGGATCATAAATCTCAGCGTAATCAGTGTGCAAACATAAAAAAAAAATACCAATCGAATTGAGAACCTCCTCCTTTTTAAGTCGGTTAAAAACTTGTAGCAGTTTCGCAGAAGTCACAATTTTTATGTTGGAAAAACTGACCCTTTTCATATCCAAATATTGCGTAATTCTTCCGTTAAAATTTCGTCATAGTACGAACTAAGATCAAGAGATACATTTTTCAAGCATGTACATAGTTATTAGCTTGAAAATCGTGGGCATTTTAAGAATTATAAAAAGTACATAGAAAAAGATAAAAGACTGATCTTTTGTCCTAGTATTTGCTAAACTACTACCTATCTTCTATTTTTTAGCTGTAGTTCTTTGATTATATAATGTCTAGATGGAGCGTCGCCCTACAATCATAACAAAGAAAACGAGTCAACAATTTCAAGTATGTGTGCGTACAGGCGTCGTTTTACACTGTGCATCTACGTCTCTGTGTGCGTAAATAATGATTATATAAGCAATTATGTAAATAATTATACATAAATTAATATTATTATACATATATTAATCATTTATTATTATTATTACGCATTTGGGCTTTGATTATATAAGCACTTGTCAACCAATAGTTGGCTGACACTTTTTGACACATTTGCGTGCACTTGACGCTCCATCTAGACATTATATATAATCAAAGCTGTAGTTACATAAATATGCAATTATATGTCTCTGAAATGAAAAATAAAAACATACAGGCTGTAAGCAGTCGCTTTACAGCCTGTATGTATTTATTTTTTATTTCCAGCCGTACAAAAAGATTTAGGCTTTGGCGAAATGCGGAGCGGAACTACACATTTCCTACCTGTTAAATCTGGCAATGTCACATTTATTATCAAACTCAGCAATGTCATTGGCTTGTCACTGCTCAGTGCTGCCAGAAAGTCGCTAACAACGCCCTCATTTACATATGTAAATGAGGGCGACACTTCATTGTCGGGTTATATCTACCTAAAATAGAAAAAAAAAATGTATTCTAATATCGGCCTTTCGATTTCGGGCCCCCCTGGACGATGGGGGCCCTGGGCACGGGCCCCGTGTGCCCTTATGGTAAAGACGGTACTGCTTCTTGGCACTCTGTTTATGGAAATTAACCTTTTATCAGCAGTGCTATTCTGTTACAATCTCCCTCGGTGAACACCTAGGTGAAGTGAGCTGTCATCAATCCCGATGCTAGGGATTGACAAATCAGACAGACGGGTGATAGCTCACTTCACCTAGGCGTTCACCGAGGGAGATTGTAACAGAATAGACATACTGGTACCTATTATAATTATGTCTGTGAAATTAACCCACAAATCCCACAATTAACCTAATGACGGTACCTTGTCAATACACACCTATAAAAAATTATGTACCTACGGCATACCTCTGCTAGAAAAAACGTGCATATTTTTCGTAAAGAGGTGAAATAGGTACATAATCTTAATACTTACTAGAAATAGGAACCAACTTGTTCAACTAGGTTTGGGACCGGGTTTGTGAAGTACCTAAACGTTTTGTTGTGCTGCTGACAGACTATAAATGAACACCACTTTGTTATCATTATGTTCTTTTAATATGATAAAGCTTCCGACATATTTCCTACTTACTAATTATAAAATAACAGATTTAAAACCAATATCTATGGGTCAGATATTATTGATAGGTCCGCGCGCGTACAGAGGTGCGCGGAGACCTGACTATACATAGAGTGCCACGTAACAGTAAGTTACGTTGCAATTTTTAGGGATTTGCTTATAAACAATAAGACCGGACCTAATGAACATACTTACATGTTAACACTATGAAATTGACCTCGTTATAGCTAAGAAGCATTGATCTGATATTTACATACTCTAAGCTAAGAAGCAATTGCCGAAAAATACATAAAGGCAGGGGCGGATCGAGAGTTTGTGAGGCCCTGGGCTAATAATACTCGTACTTGGGGCCCTGTTTAATGAATCAAATCAAGTTCAATTTAATAAGAAAATAACTAATTCATTTAATGCTTTCTCTTCTTTTTGGCGAGGGTCGTGAGAATGGTTGTCATGACTGTGGTAGTTGCTTCAGTTGTAGAGCTGGTGATGTTGCCGGGCTGTTCATCTTCTCCGACTTGGTTCCGGGTCTGGGACTCATCGGGGATACTAATTTGAAATTGAAGCAGCACTACTAGGTATGTCACCATGGTTGCCAACAACTGTAATACAAAAATAGATTTTTAACCTTGTCTTATGAAGTCATAGCCGTTCTTCATCATCGGCTGATCTGTCTAGCCTTTTTCCCAACTACCTATATTGGGGTCGGCTTCCAGTCTCACCGGATGCAGCTGAATACCAGTGTTTTACGTGGAGCGACTGCCTATCTCACCTCCACAACCCATAACAAACCACAAACCAACCAAACCAAACCATATAATAATCTCATTTTATAATAATATTTAGGTAATGTAAAAAATACTATATTGTAATTATTGTATTTAAGTAATAGATACCTAATAAATAAATACACGCAAATATACAATATTTGCAGGAATATATCGCTGTACCGTATGTTTGAAACTTATAGTATACTACTTTTACCTACATATCTTTTAACAACATCTTTAAATTACATGTTACAAAATAAAGTCCGGGCGCGTCTGTCTGTCTGTATGCGATAAACTCAAAAACCACTGAACAGATTTTATATGGTTTTCATCAATGTGCTGTGTGAATTTCATTATGAAGGTTTCATCATCATGTTAACCTTTAGACGCCCATTGATGGGCTCCCTCAAGGGGGTTTCAGCCGTAATCGCCATGCTTGGCCGATGCATGTTGGCGATCGCAGTAGGTGTTACGGTACTCAGAAGGATGCTGCTGCCCATCCCCTGATTAATATCCCTCTGTGGCCTTCTACGACACCCACGGGTAGAAATGGGTGGTGCTATTCGCGACGGCGAAGGTTTGAAGTATGAAGGTTTAGGTTTAGTTATTAACCTTTTTTGTACATTGACTGAAATATGTACAAAAATTTAATTTTTTTTTCGACATCTTCAACAATCATCGTCGATTGTTGAAGTTGTCGGAAAAAACTTGGAGTAGGTACCTATGTATATCAGGCGGTGAGCGCAAGAGTGGCGTATCATTTCCAGACACAAAGCATTTTAAATTGTGTCTGGCCAGTCCAGGCCAGTCTTGCGCTTACCGCCTGATATGTACTGTGTAACAAAATAGGACAGTGGCCGAAGGATTGGATCTTCGTACCTTTTCATAAGAAGGGTTCTACCAAGACGTGCAGTAATTACCGCATAATGGCTCTTATTTCTCATGCAAGCAAGATTTTACTGCACATGTTAAATGAACGTCTGAAATCTTACTTGAGTAAAGAAATCGCCCACGAACAAGCCGGCTTTGTAAAGGGAAAAGGAACAAGAGACCAAATCCTAACAGTTCGGCAGATTATAAAGAAAGCCCGAGAATTTAAAAAGCCCACTTTTACATGCTTTGTTGACTTTACCAAAGCATTCGACTCCGTAAAATGGCCTAAACTCTGGAACACGTCGATGGCAACCAAGACACCTAGTACACCTCAGAAAGTTATATGATGGTACGGCATCAGACATCCTATCGAACCACTTTCATGCCAGCGCTGGAGTCCGTCAGGGCTGTATTATCTCTCCCCTCCTGTTCAATGTATACACAGAGCTCATAATGAGGATCACTTTGAAGACTGGACAGACGGCATTTCGATTGGCGGTTCAAAAACCTGTAATCTATGATATGTAGACGATACAACCTTATTTGCTACTAGCGCTGGCCACATGGAAGAGCTTCTCTGCAAGATGGAAAGAGTCAGCCTCGATTTCGGACTCCAGATTGATCTAAATCTAAAAGATAAAAAAACCCACCCACTTCTACTTTTTAGTGCCTGATCCTTATCGCCCAAATCCATTAAGAAACGGCAACACAGTTAAAACAGAGATTGAAAGTCCTCCAAAGATGGAAGAAACGCGAAAACGTCTCCTATGAATATTTTTTTGGTTTTTGTTGATTTTTTCAAAAAGCGCTGAATATATTTCTAATTGTTGTATACCACCTTCCACCTTCTCCAGAATGTAACAAACACTTTTCTGAAAACCGTATCAAAATCGGTTCAGCCAAACGGTGGAGATAATCGTGGACAAACATACATACACACATACAAACATACATACATATACATACAAACATACGGGTCGAACTGAGAACGTCCTTTTTTTTTTGAAGTTGGTTAAAAAAATGATGACTGCCGATCGCAATGAATAATAATTCGCCAGAGATAACGCAAATAGCGAATTGTGATGTGGTCCAATCATTTATTTATCTAGGAGCCCTGATCACGAATAATGGTGGTTGCGTCGACGAAGTTAAGAGACGTATGGCGATTGCTAGGTCTGCAATGGACAAGCTGAGAAGAATATGGAGGAACCGCAACAATTCGCCTGGTTCGAGCACTTGTGTTCCCCATTTTCCTTTACGCCGCTGAAAGGTGGACTCTACGGGAAAGTGAACGCAGAAAGATAGACGGCCTAGAGATGTGGTGCCGGGCGTATCATGAACGGAGTTTCGTACCAATGAGTCCATATTGCCAGAACTCGGAATTAAGAGGCGTCCATCCGCTGTTGTACAATTGCGCATCCTCACTTTTTTCGGCCACGTATGTCGTCGGGGAGATGTATCCATCGAACGCCTTGTGGTTCAGGGGAAAGTCGAAGATACCAGACCACGAGTTAGATCGCCTATGAGATGGACTGATCAGGTCAAGGCTGCAGTTGATGGCACCTTGCATGAATGCACGAGGAAGGCGAAGGCCAAGTAAGGGAGGAATGGCGACGTATCGTCAAGCGTGCTACCAACACTTGAAGTGACGACCACGACCACTCTGTCAAGAGTGACACCGAAGAAGAAGAAGAAGAGACCTATGTATAAAAATATATGCTCTGCCCGCCCCAGCTCCACCCGTACCCGTGTGGAGCCGGGGCGGGACAGGCGGGACAGCGTCGCTAGTGAATGTAAGTAATAAATAATTAATTGTTACGTCCGAGTGCCCCGATTGGTTAAACAGACGTTTCTCTGGTTATGAAAGGACCTATTGTTTTCTATCAGACTACCGGGCTGCTACAGAGTATTTTTTCAAAAACAAAAACCCAATAATACTTTGTTCAGAGGTAGGGTCCTCTGAACAAAGTATCAAGGGTCAGCATTTAGTTATACACACGCAATACTCACGATACAGTTGGTATGTTAACAATTTAAAATCAATTGAATTCGTTTTTGGCTTCCTTTAAATCAACATCTTGCGTTTATTGGATTTTATCGACTTTAAATAGCTTAAAAAAAGTGCAAGCTGCAAGACTTCTAAAGCATTGCCTTGTGCCCCTGAGCTGTAGAACCGTGAATGTCGCCAATCAATACGAGTAATACGAGACCATCAACTTGAACCGGACTGTTGATATTGACTCGTAGAACTACGAACCTACTTATAGTATTGCAAGTTAATTTCAGTTCTATGAAATCATCGTTCAAGCATCAATAGTTTAGTAAATGTGACAATAGGGAACTGTCCTATTCCGTTGAGTTTGCACAAGTTACTTTGCCGATGGCCGCAGTTTTGGAAAGGTGTTCATACCATACCATACCATACCATAGGTATTCCATAATTTAATAAAAACATTTTTATAAAAAATAATTCCCTTAAAACGTACTGATTTGAAAAGGGTCCTGTTGACATTGAAGAAACCACCGAGGCTAATTTGTGAGGGGTTCATCTCAGTAGCTCGCAGAAACATGTTCACCTCAGTTTGGGCGTCAGTGTTCATCCAGGAAAGCTCCACCATCAGCAGCTTCTTTTGGAAGTTCGTTCGTACCTGTGGTAAAACAGAATCTTAGAGGCTATGATATATAACGTAGAACTTGAAGTTGGAGCAGAAATACCTACTTTGTATTACCTATGTTGTGAATTGTTTTAAAAATTATTAGTTATTGTTAATTTTATTACCAAATTGTGATACTGGAATTTTGGATGTTACTGCTGTGGATATGTAAATAATTAACTATAGAAAATACCAAACACTTGTAGTTTCTTTTCAGCAAATGGTCAATAACTTTAAGTTCCTATAGATTTTAGATAGTAATTGGTTTACCCACTCACATTATGAGAAGCGTAATGAGCTTCGTCGCAGATAAAGAATAGCAGAAAGATACTGCACAAAGCCGTCAATGCAAGCCCAATGTCCTTGATACCAAAACCTTCGGAGATCTGACTAAGCAGCCCGTAGACAGAGAGAGTAATGATCAGGAAGAGGTACAAGTTGACGAAAGTAAATGTATAGCAGTTAGCGATGCCCGTGTCGCGAGAGAGCTTGCTTAGACGGAGCCACAGGGCACGGTACTCGGCGACTTTGCCTGCCGGGCCAATGTGGCGGAGAGCCTGAAAGAAATAGGAGATTATCGAAACGTATTCCATACTTAAAGGTGGCAATTAAACTCTGTGTGAGACTGCTGCCAGGTCTAAAAGGCAGACAGGATGGAAAAATAGAAAATTAAACTCTTTCTCGATTTTAAATAATTATTTTTAAATATCGCATTTATTTTAATCCCCCTCAAAAAGTTTCGTTACCTAATTCATCATCATCATCTGCCTAGCCTTTTCCCAACTATGCTGGGGTTTGGGAGTGTTTTATAACCTCCACGAGCCAGTTGCTGGGTAACACGATACCCCCTGGTAAGACTGGTTGTCAGATTTTCTAGCTTCTGACTACCTATAACGACTGTCAAAGATCAACGAATGACAGCCAGGAGCTAAGTCTTTGCGTGCTTTCCGAGGCACGGAGGTCTCGATATGAAATGGATGGTCACCCATCCTCAGACCGACCGCGGCAAACGTAGCTTGACCATCATGACCGGTCGATCCATACGGCTTTGATTTAACCACAATATCCTCCATTTTCTCCTTAAATTACCTATTTATTGAATTAATTAAACTTACGTTTTGGAAATCTTCAGCCAAGATATTAGCGCAGATGCTCAGAGTCTCGCATAGCAGGTACCAGTAACCGCCAAGCATATACGTCAGAATCTCCAAAAATATGTAGGGCACTAATTGCAAAGGTTTGAAGTGTACCATCGTGATGTGCGTCACGATGACTGTCGTTGTTGATAGGATCGGTATGATGACGGCTATGGCTAAAGCCTTCTTATAAAGCTTCACCGGGAGCGCACGACCTGAGAGCTGCTTGTAGACCATCTATATTGATGTAAATTAATAAATGTGGAATCATTAAATAAATGCGACGTTTCTTGAAAATAAAATCACATTTAGACCACCACGGAGCTTTTTCATTTTGTATTAAAAAGCAAGATTATGCTCACCTGAAATCCAGTTACGTATTAAAAACCACTTACCTCAAAATCCACCCATCCGTTGAGAACGTCTGCAATCTTCCTCGTTTCGTACCACAAGATCGGTACTACGATCATCGGAAACAAGTAGACCGTAAATAAATATTCAATCACAGCTTCTTCAAACTTGCCTTCCGCAGTTCTTAGAATCTGAACTTTGTGTAGAGACAGATACAGCACATAGCTGATCTGAGAGCAGAACACGAGGATGGAGTACAGCATCGACGACGATGCTATCTGAAACTGGTTGACACACGGCCCTGGTCGAGTTATAGGCAGAACTCCCATCACCCTCAATATTGTGAACACTGGCTTGATGTTTTCATAGATAATATCATTGGAGATATGTGGTTCAACAAGATTATTTCTTTTTGGATCTACGGCATTTGACGAAACCCGATTCGTTGGCGTCCGAACAGGTGTAACATCCAGGAAAATTAGCTTATTTTTTGGCCTCTCATTCATCTGAACAGGAAACCCATTCGTTATGGGTACAGTTGTAGGAAATAAACTGTTCTTAGTATAGTACGCCATTTCTGTGGTGTATCTTTTTCTTTTATGACCACCCTCAGAAGGTTGATGTTCTACACTGAATGAATAGAGTTGTTACCTGAGGAGGAAGCTTAACGAGGCAAGGGAGGTGGCATATCACCATATTTCAAAAGCTGACAAGTTGATTGTGGTTACGTAGGCAGTGAGCCGACCTTGCATTAAATTTTCAATGGCTGCGTCACCTTGAGCGAGACCTTCATTAGGTTACACTTCGTTAGACAACAATGTCATCTAATACCGCATGCAAGTATATGGTGCATGGCTTGATGGTATAGACAAATTGGTTGGTCGTTTCTTTTTAATTTATTAGAACTTTGAACAAGTTCAATTGTTTCAATTTGGCGACTTGTTCCACCTTGAACGAATTATGTATATGAATACCTTGTATTTTTTTAATATAGGTGTAGATATGGGTGTATCTGCCACGAATATATTATTTGTTTTGTGAAATTCGATATTAACATTTGTGTAGAAGGTTATTTCTGCTTGTTAAGTTTTTTTTTGTAGGTAAAACTAAAAATATTCCCGAATATTTTATAACGTCGTCGCTGCAATATCTTAAATATGTTAATTACATTATTTATCAACCTTGGAAAATGAAGGGAGATTTTCCCATCACTGTATCCGAGTCAATTTACCTAATCCTCGATTAACCCGGCCGCGATGCAGCTAAATTTGATTGTGAGCGGCTTAAGAAACCCCTGCGGCTAACCTTTCTTCATGATTGCTCTCTAAGGAGCAGACCTACATCTTGATGCTTCCTACAAACAAAACTCTGTTTATTGGTAGGTTTATCTTGGATTACATGAAATAAGGCGGCCTCAGAAATTACGACTGGCGCTCTATCACTGAAGTAGGGATTTTATCCGAACGTTGATCATTCATGTGATTTGGTTTTTACGAGTCTTTTGTTAGGATACACCATTACAGTAATAAAAAACGTGATTAGGTGGCGTCTTTGGATTTACAAAACAATACACACTACGAGTGACTAACAACGAATAGAACTTCGAACTAGAAATAATCAATTCTACTCTTTTCTATTCTAATACGAACAAAATACATTTCACAATCTTCCTTTCGACATTTTTTGCCGAATAAATCCCTCAATATGGGACTCAGGCACTCAAAGGTGTGATATTATGAGAGGTTTTTACCTATATCACGCGATTTTGCACTGCGTAAGGAAAAGTACCGTAAATTTTCTTGGTCGTAATATAGAGAGATGCGACGGAGGCATATTGAAATCTCAGCAAGTCAGCTTCGAGAGGTCCCCGTCAGTAACACTCGCTCTCTGGTTGGATCCTCCCCGTTCATTGATTATAACCCCTCCGTATGATGTATATCCACAGATATTTGCTAGCGTTCAAACATGAAAACAATGACTGGCCTTTCCCCTTTGTTAAGTAAAAAACCGTAAAGTTTTGTCGGGGTCACCGGTAAACAATTTTTTCTTTTAAAAAGTTTGTGGGTTGTGTTACCCTTTAAGTTTTTGTTATTTGTGTGGATTAAAAGTCTGTTTTTGTTTTTCGTTTATTTATCCCGACTTTATAGAAACTTATTAATGTTGTTTGTTTGAAATGGAATTCAGAATCACACTTCGGTTATTGTTTTTCATTTTCAGTGTTCATATATTACCCTAGTATCATCATCTGCCTAGCCTTTTCCCAACGATGTTGGGGTCGGCTTCCTGTCTAACCGGATACAGCTGAATACCAAACTTTAACATGGAGTGTCTAGTGTACCTGTCTGACCTTCACACATGGGTAACACGATACCCCTTGGTAAGATTTATTGTGAGATTTTCAGGCTTGTGATCACCTATAACAAGGATCTACGAATGACAGCCAGGACCAACGGAATTTCGTGCTCTTCGAGGCAAGGAGGGGTCTCAGTATGAAATGGATGGTCACCCATCCACAGATCGACCGCGGCAAGCGTAGCTTAACCATGACCGATCGATCAATACGACATTGAATTAGCCACGAGTTCCTCGTTCAATTAAATTAGTATATTTGTCATTTTGTTTTTATTTATGATATATTTTATGGAAATAAATTATACCCATTCTATTTTGTTAACTCTATTATCTATTGCGCTATGTTAAATAATCGTTTTAATATACCTATTTATAAGTTTTTAAAACATATCCGGTTTTAAAAACCAGAATTTTTCTTTAGCGCGATTGCATAACACGACTTTATTTTTTTGTATAATGGAAAAAGTACCTACACACACCTATTCTAAAACATACTTTAGGTAAATTTAAATTTTTAACATTTTCACTTGTAATTTATAGTAATTCTACCGGTCGTTTTAAAAAACCAGCAACCAGAAAAAAAAAATTGTAATGAATTATAAAAATAGGCACTTGGAACTTATGCAACATGACCCGACTTCGTAATAATAAACTGGATTATTCCGCCACTATGCTATTTAAAAGTTTGTGAGAGCTACGTCAGCTTTCCATGTCTTTGTGGTCGAAAGTTATGGCCCAAGTATAGTAAGTATCGCAAACTTTATAACAACTGTCATGAATGGCGGGACATACAACTTGGTCATCCGCTTGCATACGAGGGGCGATCAAAAAGTTTCCGGTAATGCTATAAAAACCACAAGAACTATACAAGCAAATATATTATTTTTCAACACGTACAGACATTAACTTCTTTTGTAATAAACATGAAAATCTATCAAAGAAAGAAACATGGCAGGATTTGTACGAAAAAAAAAAGATGTCTACAGAAGTTGAAATTCTCATTCTTATATTCTTGGGTACCTAAAGAATCCTATAATAATAGGCATTTACAATATTTTTAAAACCCCGCAAAAAAAAAGTGAATAGTTTAACGAAAAACTCATTATTCCAGAACGAAACGGCGACTGACAGTAACAGTGACACCGACACCTGCCGTTTTGCGGTTCTTACACTGAAATCGGAAATATTAATTAATGGGAAATAATATCACAAATAATGATAATTTTTTTCCACACACTTGTCACATTACTTGTTTGCCAATTTGATAGATCCGTTAACGGCGCTTGTAACTTTCTTTTTTTTTATATACACAAAATGGGCATCGATATGAAACGAAAAAGTGTTATTTTCATTTTGTAATATTTTAATTATGTGGGGGTTTAAAAATATGGTAAGTATATCAATCTACTCCTGCACGCGTAGCATGACCACGCTATATCTAGGGAAGAATAGACATACTGACAGCAAGAATAGACAAGTCAGTACAGTTTGTCTATTCTTCCTGTCAGTATGTCTTTTCTTCCGTAGACATAGCGTGGTCATGCTACGCGTACTGGTAATTGTATTCTTCACATTGGAATATATTTTAAAATGAATGTATGGATCTCGCCATGATTCTTTGATAGATTGTTGTAGCTTGTTGTGCTAGCCTCTGTACTAGCGGAGTCCAAATAGTCTTACCTATATGAGTGTCGAACTAGATAGAATACTTTTTTCCACGTAGGTAATAATACTGTAGAACTATGTGTTTAGCCATTGAGAATAAACTAGATTTGTCATAGAAATCATGAATATTTTATCAATTTGCAAACTTGCTGAAGACGAAAACATCTATTTATTAAATACTAGCTGACCCGACAGACGTCTTGTCTCTATCTACTTACTTACCTGCCCACCCTAACAACCAACACACCCTACCTACACTATCTATCCTACCTACCCTTTCTTCTTTCGTGAATTTGTCCAATTTTATCACCATTTGAACTTTCCCTGTTTAGTTTTGTATTAGCGAAATCGGTCCAGCCGTTCAAGAGTTTTAGCGAGAGTAACAAACAGCAATTCATTTTTATTTATAAAGATAGATTAACCACTAAAACCAAAATCGAGACTTTCTCAAAAAACCTTGTAGGACTTCCGACGACTAATATAAGAACAAGATTCATACTACGAGATTAGAGAAGATTACGGTTGGTACAATGGGAAGCGTTATAAGTAGATACTCGTAGAATTCACCATGTCAAGACACAAAGTTCTAAGACCACGTACGGTTAAATTCCGACTATAAATGCTGAAAGGTCCCTTGTGTGGGAATGTAATGACGTGTCAGATAGTCAGCTATTCAACTAAGATTGGGTTTATATTACTTACTAGCTTTTGCCCGTGACTTCGACAGTACGGATTTTTTTAAAATAGTAATATTTATGTAGGTACATTTCACACACGGCCATCTGACCCCAAATTAGGCAGACCCTGTGCTATGGGTGTCAGACAGCTGATATACATACACAAATACAAAAACATATAGGTACGTATATAGATAAACAACAACCTGACACAAGGTAAACACAAATGTTCGTCACATAAATGTTTACCCTGAGCGGGATTCGAATCCGCAACACGCTGCGCAGCAATCAATCGCTCAACCACTGTGCCAACCGTGACGTCAATTGACAGCAAAATAATGACATTATGAAAACTTCATAATTTTTCAAAATTGTATTGTGAAGTACTTAATTGAGTAGGTACCTACCAATAGCTGAACTAATCGTAAAGTGACGGATGCATCACTTCTATTAGTCAAAGTCAAAGTCAAAGTCAAATCATTTATTTCAATTAGACCATTAAAAGGCACTTTTGAACGTCATAAAAAAAAGTTGATTCTAGTTGCCCCTTCCAAAAGGTAGTTTCGTATGGAGAAGTATGGGAAAGAAACTCCAAACCTACTCTTTAAAAAAAAAAAGTGTACAATATTTTGCATTTACAGTTTATAGTTATTTAACTATACGTGAATACGATGGACCTTGCGTAAAAAACAGTATAGTGAAGTATGTACAAAGTATTACAAGATAAAGAACGACAGCCAAGTTGTATACATAGATACATAGTGTTCACATATTATTATTTACAATATTATTGAAAAAGTAGACAACAACTCCTTACATTTCAACAAACTATTAACCAGTGTGTGAACCAGAGCAAGATCAATTAAATATAATGTATATATATATTAAGTATAAATTAAGTAGTTTTGATTAGCAATCAGTTTGATTTTGTCTAGACTGTAATAAATTAGATACGATGAGTTTATCGATCTTGGCTAAAAGCAAGTCAGGGTTCGTTAAGGATAAGGTAAAACCTTTTTAATACCCTTCCGTGACACGACGGAACCATAACCTGCCTAAGATGTTATTTTTTCCAATAATCCCGTCTGCCCCAATCGACATTGTTGGGTTCATTTGTTTCAGGATCTTTTGTGACGTAATAGTATACACTGAAAACTACTTCAATGTTAATTTAAAATCTAGACAAAATCAAACTGATTGCTAATTAAAACTGCTTAATTTATACTTAATAAATACATTATAGTTAATTCTTGCTATGGTTCACACACTAGTTCATAGTTTGTTGAAATGTAAGGAGTGGTTGTCTACTTTTTCAGTAATTGTAAATAATAATATGTGAACACTATGTATCTATGCATACAACTTAGCTGTCATTGTTTATCTTGTAATACTCTGTACATACTTCAATATAGTGTTTTTGTGCAAGGTCCATTGTATTCACGAATAACTATAAACTGTAAATGCAAAATATTGTACACATTATTTTTTAAAAGAGTTTCTTGCCCATTCTTCTCCATACGAAACTACCTTTTGGAAGAGGCAACTAGAATCGACTTTACTTTTATATGTCGTTCAAAAGTCCCTTTTATTGGTCTAATTAAAATAAATGATTTGACTTTGACTTTGACTTTAAATTGAATTGCCATATTACATGAAAGATTTAGATTTAGTAGGGTACCTAGTTTTCTTTCTTTGCGCTTATTTCGTGTTATGTAAATAATTACATAACACGAACATATATTGGACACAAGTCCAATCAGTTATCAACATACGATGTGATGAATTGTCTACTAAAGTGTACAAATCTGGAAACTGCAGTATCTTCGGACTAACTCAGTCACGACCATCTATAGAAAGGCATTAAAATGATAAAAGCATTGTATGTAATTCTGCTTAAACTAAAATACAAAAATTATATATTAATTTATATGCAAAAAAAAAACCTAAAACTATTAAACCAGGGGTGGGCATACCTACACCATCGGCGATCTACAATATTAAAATTGTACGATAAGCGATCGACTCTCGAGCAGAAAAAAAGTAATTTATTGTAAAAAAAAAGCAGATTTCGCAGATTCGCACCAATACGTTATAGTATATGTTTATCATATGCTATATTGACATTTTCTTTATGCATGAAATCATTTTTCTCAATGTCTGTTTACATTTTATAATACTTGTTTTTATAGATTCATGGAATCTTTTATTACTTTATTTAAAATTTAGAGGTACTTACATTATTGTCCATCGAGCATGAAGACTGTGTGTCTGCTAATTAAATATATTATAGTTCCCTTTTTATAAATTTGGAAAATAAATAATGTTTTTGTTGTGACATGTTTGTCAAAGACAGTTGTCAACCTTGACAATTGTCAGTTATTCTTTTAATTAGTTTTCGGCTTATATAACTTAAAACCTTCAAACTGATATTTTGTACTCAAATATATGTGTGTATTGCTGTATTTTATACTAAACAGCTGGACACCCGCTAATGTATCTGGTGTTTTTAAAAATCCTATACGCACTAACTGAATAAAAATAACTGGCAGACTACAATAATTGAGTCTGGCCGGTACTATAATACCCCGCTATATGACAATACGGGCGTTCCAGAAATAAAATTCATACTTGGAAAATAATATAAATTTCGGAAGAGCCGACAGGAAAGAAACCTGTCAAATGAGTCAGTCTAGATCTCGCTGTCCACTAAGTAACACGCTGAATTACTTAGAAGTCTACCGGTCCACAACCAAAAGTCGGTAACAGTCCTGAGTCGTGCCATCGAGCTGTCGCGTGCCTGCTGCTCCCAGGGCGGGTCTTACTGTTAAGATTCCCCGGGGACTTCCGTCCCAAAGCTAGGAGCCGACCGCGGCAGTCTTATCTTCGGCCGATCCTGTTTCCCGGCCAGGCTGTGGAGCCTGGAAATCTCTGCCTAACTTAGTGCGTCTAGGTTAGTGTTTTTTATATCTCTGTTTTTATACTCATCGAGAGCTATTAAATTTTAACGTACCAGTCTACTTAGCCTTTTATTTCATAAAAGCAGTAGAATTGTTACAACGCCGACCCAAACAAAGCAGTTAACTGTTAGGCGTTTTTTTTGAGTTTTGGGTATTTTTCTTGTCTTGGGTTAGATGGGACAAAAATTTGGTATCTATTGCTCTGGCTTAGAGGTATGTCTGAAATGATTTGTATCATGTCGTTTTCAAGAGAAGACAAGTCCATGTCAAAGGTATTCGCTATTTCAGAAGCAGTTATTTCAACATCCTGAAAAGACAACGGAAAAACAATCAATTCTCGTTCATTTTCGTACCTTGGAAAAACGTCTTTCAAACTAGCTGAGAATATTTCCAACTTCTGTTTCGTATTTTTCGTTACTTTTGGCTACATTTCTGGAAGTATGCTCGCGTTCGATCCTAAAATCGCTTGCGATCGACTGTTTGCCCACCCCTGTATTAAACTGTTACAAAAAGGTATCAAAATTCCTCAACATCGCTGTCATCTGAAAAGGTGTCCAAGAGACTAGCGGCAGCTCTTGGGTCACAGGTACTGTGGACCAACCTCTTGTATACATTTGTTTAAAAATAAGATGAGCATAGTATTAGCATATTATTTATTTACTTAGATAAGTATCTAATAAAGTCCTTCAGAAATAGTCCTTAAACGAGTAGGTAATAAGTAAGATGAAAAGAAACGGTTAATGGTACAAACCGTATTTATCACATCTGTCTCATGGGATAAATTTCCCATTCGTAGGGGAAGGAGCACGAGTTTTTGCTCGCCACTGTAACTCGGTGAGGGACGGTTTGGTATTATCACGGGCCTTTGAGGTTTATCGCAGAACCGCAGTATCTCCGATAATAATTAACCAGTTGGTATTTACTTATGGTGTGTGGCTAAACCTTTATTATGAAGAGAAAATATTTGTTTGTTACAATTTAACTCTACTCAAAACTACTGGTCCGATTTAAAAAATTCTTTCACCAATCGAAAGCTACATTATCCTTGTGTAACATATAGGGGTCTTTAAGAAAATTCACGCGGACGAAGTCGCGGGCAAAGTGCTAGTCCATACTTAATTATTATAAATGCGAAAGTAACTCTGTTACTTATGCTGTCTGTCTGTTACGCTTTCACGATGAAACGGCTGAACCGATTTTGATGAAATTTGGCATGAAGATTGATTTAACCCCAGGGATGGACATAGGCTACTTTTTTTCCGCGACTTCGTCTGCATCCACTATAACCGACATTCACGCAGACGAAGTCGCGGGCAAAGAGTTAGTAGTGAATAAATAAGATGGTGTAATAGGTAGTAAAGATATAAATAATTGTTAAAATACATAAGTTCGATGAAGTGAGTTCTTATTGTAAATCAAGATAATCATTTATAAATTATTCGTGTTAAAATACTGATTTAGGGTTCTGTATCAAAACTTTTGCACAGCTGCTTAATTTCAGCAACTACTAAAGCTATTTACTTGCAACAGAAGACGTTGAGAAGACAGAACTACGTCAAATCAAGTATCAGTGAAATCCTTTGATTTGCACTTTGTACATTAATAACATTTTTATATTTTCGTAACGCATAGTTTTAGACTTATAATGAAAAGTCTGTAAAAATATCTTTTAACAGAAGTTTACGAAATGTAAATATTATCAAAAACAAAACCCATATCTCTAACTACTTAGTATAGTTTTTAGCAATCAAATTGAAAGTCGAAAAAATACTTTTTCTTTCAAGTTACAAAACCCTCGGTGCTCGAATCCCACTCGCTCTTTCCGGTTATTTATAAAGCTAAGGCTAAAAACTAGCCACACTCGGTTAAACTAGACCCCAACCCTAATATTTCTAAGTATGTCTGCCTAAGTAGTGCCTAGACGCGCTGACTTTCCTTTGAAAAGGGGAAATAATTATAGTGTGACCATGTCAAGGCTACCTCAAGGTACAACACAACGAATTATATGGTCAAGGTTAAACACGAGGTGTTATTGAAACGAAATGAATGTCAATACCAATTGGCCACGTGTAGTAATTTATGACTGACAAGCTGCCCCGCGTCCAAGTTCACCCAGTGGAACTACCTCCTGTATATTGATTGTACTAGCTTTTGCCCGCGACTTCGTCCGCGTGAATGTCGGTTATCGCGGATCCGGATGCAGACGAAGTTGTGGATTAAAAAGTAGCCTATGTCCTTTCAACTAAAGTTCCAAGGTTCAAGCTTTCTTCATACCCATCAAAATCGGTTCAGCGGTTTCATAGTGAAAGCGTAACAGACGGAGTTACTTTCGCATTTATAATATTAAAAAGTATAAATAATAATGTGTGCTAAACACCCAAATACATACATACATGTATGTGTGTATACATTAACCGAATTAAATATATACAAAACTTAAAAATAAAAACCATCATCATCATTTTTAAAAAAACGTTGCCCCACACTAAAAAAAATACACACACACTGAAAAAATAATAATTGTACGGGCGTGAGCCTATACATATAATGTTGATTGATGTAATGTTAAATTAAAATAAATGTTAATGTCCACGGTAATGTTTATTTAACAAAAAATAATTAAAATGTTAGAAAATTAAATGTTAAATGTTGCGCGAGTTCGATATTAAACCGAAGACTAACGTACTTGCGTACGTGACGATGTTACATGTTCTTAATTAACAGATTTTGCAGTATTTATAAGTAGGCCAAAGTACAATGTGCGGTTGCTGACCGTACAATAATATTATGTACAGGCGCCAGCACATCAAGCCATACCCAACTGTCAAATTTTCCCAATTAAATATGAACCTTATGCTTTTGTGATAAAGTTGAAAATCTATCAAAGAAATTTTACAGATTGTAGTAGCTTGATGTGCTGGCCTCTGTACCTACAATTAAAAAAAAATGGGATGGAGGAGCTCATATGGCATGAAAAAACTTGTCCACATTGCTGTTAAC
Organism: Charanyca ferruginea; assembly: GCA_947361185.1. Classification (NCBI taxonomy): domain Eukaryota; kingdom Metazoa; phylum Arthropoda; class Insecta; order Lepidoptera; family Noctuidae; genus Charanyca; species Charanyca ferruginea. The sequence goes on along the minus strand of OX376077.1, from coordinate 11,239,531 downwards.
GATCCCGTTAACAGCAATGTGGATACTGCCACATATCCACGTATTGTGCCACGTATCCACGTGCCCAACAGTCTGATGGCATTGCCACGTTCTATGGCAATGTTGATTCTATATACCCGAGAATAGACTAGACTTCGACCAGCACCAAAGTTATTAAGTAACGAATATCTTCACAAACATTAAGTTACATTCATAAATTTTAGGATTAACAAAATTTAATTGTAATTGTTGATTGTGGTAGAGTACAATTTCCAAAACCCTTTCAAAGCCAAAGTCAAATTATGTATTTCAGTTAGACCAAAGGTGCTTTTGAACGTCATTTACAATGACAAATAATTGAATCTAGTCGCAATTTTTCTAAAGAGCAGTTACGTATTGAAGAAGAATGGGCAACAACTATATACTCCTTTTATAATTTACTAGCACTTTCCCCGCGACTTCGTCCGCGTTACAATATAACCTATGTTACTCAGCGATAATGTAGCTTTCGATTGGTGAAAGAATTTTTGAAATCGGACCAGTAGTTTTTGAGTTTATTCATTATTACGACTGAGCCGCGCGGGTACCTTACTCATAGATCTAAACTCCCCTCCCGCACGCGCACCCCCGCCTTGGTGACGCCCACTTCGCAACGCGCCGTGCAGCAGAAATCGTAATATTTTAATTTCGCCATAACTTCAAAACCAAACGTTCAATTTTAATCATTCAAAGACCAAATATTATCTACATAAACTGTACTTAGTGATGAAATAATTTATTTTGATAAGGATTAATAGCATGACTAAAATAAACGCGTTTAAATGAAGTCCAAAAAAAAAAATCAAGATTTTTTATTAAAAAAATGGTTGTTGTGCCTCACTCGACATAGATAGATATAGTGTGTCGCGGACTTTTTTGTAGATATTTATAAGATCAACAATTAATTAGAACATTTTATGGTTCTATCTTTTATAGTTTAGGCAGCGTACGCAAAATAAGTAACTTTTCTGGTTGATTTTTTACACCTTGTGGCCGAAAAGCCCAAATATCTTACGGAACCCTACTTTACTCCAAAATAAAATATAGCCTATGTTACTCGTGGATAATGTAGCTTTCGAATGGTGAAAGAATTTTTAAAATCGGTCCAGTAGTTTTTGAGCCTATTCATTACAATCAAACAAAGTTTTCCTCTTTATAATATTAGTATAGAAAAGAAACACTGCGTTTGTAGGTACATAAAACACATTAATCCAGAGTTTATTATGCGAACTGTTTACCTGTAGGTTTCTATAATACATCAGGGATGTCTCCGGCCGTGTCAGATGCGGAACTAACAATATCCGCCGCCAGTCCGCTCTCGTGATTAATAAACATGAATTTATGTATTTAAATTGTTTGTATTTAGTTTGTATTTCTCTACCATTTTTAGTACATTTGCTCTTAATGCACAGTAGACTGCACTGTTTGTTTATGATTAGTTTACCTTTTACTTTGATTTATAAGAAAACTAGCGAGCCTGGCAGACGTTGTCCTGCCCATAAAATAAAAAAGTCCTACAACTTGACTGCAGCGCCACTTAACGGGTCCAATTGTGAATCTAAACCATTCTCGGATCCACTGTGTTAGAGCTTGAATGAAACGCTGACTGTTTTTACCACAAAGTTTATTGAGCACTGATTACACTTAAACACTTTTACTGGTTTAGATAGATAGGTAAGGTAACTAGGTATTATTTTGTTAAGAAAACTGTGCGAGACGGCTGGTACACAGACCGAAACGGAAGCGGACATTGCCTAGATCAAGACAGATTACATAGATAATTTAGTAGGGATTGCCATAGACAAATTAGTATTGAAAATACTAAACACACTGGATCACACACAATTTTTTTTATCAAAATCGGTACAGCCGTTTAGGAGGATACACACGCACAGAAGATTTTTATAAATAAGATGTATTGTCTAAAATATGATGCAACAAACTGCAGTACCTCATCATCATCATCATCATTTCAGCCGAAAGACGTCCACTGCTGGACATAGGCCTCCCCCAAGAAATGGGGGGTTTTGCCATAATCACCACGCTTGGCAGGCGGGTTGGCGATCGCAGTATGGTTATTACAAAGGCTCAGATGCCCATTCTCTGGTGAGTTCCTTAGTCGCCGCTTACGACACCCATGGGAAGATATGGGATGGTGCTATTCTTTACGTCCGACACCATACGGACAACTGCAGTACCTACTGTCCTGTAAATATATCCCACAGTAAAAGGTGAAGAGAAAGGCGGGTTTCCCTCCGTGTCTCGGAAAGCACATAAAGCCGTTGGTCCGGGTTGTCATTCGTAGATATTTCGCAGTCGTTACGGGTAGTCAGAAGCCAGAAAGTCTGACAACCAGTCTTACCAAGGGGCAGTGTGTTACCCAGTAACTAGGTTATGGTGGTATGATAGGCAGTCGCTCCATGTAAAACACTGGTATTCAGCTGCATTCGGTTAGATTGGAAGCCAACCCTGACCGAGTTGGGAAAAGACTAGGCAGATGATGAATAAAAGGTGAAGAGGTGGAGGAAGGTCAATTCATGGCATCTAGCACTTCAGCATGAGAGATTGTTACAGATTTGTTGCATTGCTGATACATAGATTGATATAGTTTTAATGGTAAGTAAGTACCAATACCACAAACGGATCACAGTAACCACAACATCCATTAAGCTGATAGTGTAGGTACCTACATCGTCTCATTTGGTTTGAAATATGTTAAAACAAGATCAGAATCAACAAAAGTAAGTTATCCCCTTTGAAATTGGACTATGTTAAGAACTAGGTAGGTACTTGAAACTGGTACTAAAACTGAAGAATACATAAATAGTATAAAGTCGGTTGAGGTATACAAAAGTAATACAAAATTACAAATGTATCTTTTAAACACAAAACCTTAAAGAGAAAAATCAGGCAAATAAATTGTGTAGTTTTAAGCGGACATACAGACAACATACGAAAAACGACTTTATATTACCTATTTAGGTATTCTTCAGTTTTAGTACCTATTTCAAGTATCTACCTAGTTCTTAACATAGTCCAATTTCAAAGGGGAACTTATACAGTTTTACTTGAAAGCCATATTTTATTATAGATTCTAATAAAATAATAGTAATTAATCTTGCTCGAGTACACTATCCAAATACTAGCAAGAACTAAAGTTCCATTTCAAACTAAGCTACAAAGTTACATTTAATATTAGCAAATGTTTAATAATAAGCTCAGAACTTATCATTAGGACATGAAATTAAATACTTTAATTAAACTACAAATTTAAATACCATCTCGGTTTCTTAACAGTATCAATATGAATAATTTAATTGTACCGCGAATTTGAGCAGTTTTATACAATTTGATTTTGTGTGGAGCACTTTTGAAGTTATTAAGAAGTTTTAAGTAGGTAAAGTTTGGCGTCTAATTGCTGGGACTTGTCTTCGAATGATCTGGTTCAAGTGTTATAGTAGGTATGTATAGATAAGAGGATTTTGCTGAAATTCTTTAAGTATTCGTGTTAGGCATCTTTGAGAGCTTTGATATTATTGTAGTGCTTTCGTAGAGGTCTGTGGCCGAGTAAAGTTGCGTAGCCGCGTAGAAGTGCGTAGCCACGTAGAGGTGCGTAGCCGCGTAGATGTGCGTAGCCGCGTAGAAGTGCGTAGCCGCGTAGAAGTGCGTATCCGCGTAGAGGTGTGTAGCCGCGTAGATGTGCGTAGCCGCGTAGAGGCGCGTAGCCGCGTAGAGCGTGCTAAGAGCTACGAAAGATTTCAACGATTTAAAACGATGTATTTGGTACAGGAATGCAGCAACACAGTTGACACTTCTCATTACAGTTGTCAAACTTTTCAATGACATAACAACCAAGTTAAGAGGAACAATCTAACTCCTTTGTTGACTTTTGACTTTCTTAAGCATTGATTGAACTTGTCGAGATTCTGTTTCATTTATTATTCTGTTGATTGTTGTTGTTCTTCTGTTTCTATTGTATTGCCATCATATACAGTACCTAGACGTTTGTCTTTAGTGACTGATAAAGTTCATTTACCTGGAAAATTAAGCTCAGTTTCACCTGAGTAGCTCACAGTACGATGTTTATACTCCTTATTATAAATGTTGCCTTTGCACGTGTTTATTCGTAACCGTTAAGAGCTTTGTATAGATATCGATGATGTTGAACCGTCGTCCCATCGATATTCAAAAAGGTCAGGTGCTCTGTAGTACTCGCAGAGGCATGTATGCATGAAAATATGCATCATAGAGTGGGGTACGAGTTGTGTGTAAGAGTAAATCACACAGGCAACGTGATTTTTACGAAAAGTATGAACGACGGGCAATCGAATGTTAAATCTTTCCTCCTGTGTTTTTTTCCCCTTTCTAGTTACTTAGAAGTTACCTACCCTTTTTAATTATGAGGTTAAAAATATAATAATATCAGCCTATAATTGTCCCACTGTAAGGCAAAGGCCTCTTCTCATACACAGAAGGCACAAGCATTGATCACCACGTGCGCTCAAGGCGGATTGGCGATTTCAGACTTACATCAATTATAAGTCCAGGTTTCATCACGATGTTTTCCTTCACCGAGATCAGAATATTATGAGGTTAGTTAGGTATTTATTAGTACCTTCATTTAAGTTTCTCGTCTGAGTGAATGCCATTGTAATTCTTATGAGAAGTAAAGATTCTTAACCGTAAATAGAAGTTATCCTGGAATAAGGGTATCTGTATAATATGTACAAAGTGAAAGGGACATTGATTATAAATATATCTGACGACAGAGGAGCAGGGCCCAGCTTAAACGCGCGCAGTAAACGTAATGTAACGATCGACTATTAAATTAGGAATACTGGTTTCGACATATCATTTACGGATCGATCGTACAAGACTAAGCTACGCTTACGGCAGTCGGTCAGTGGATGGGTGACCATCAATTTTATACCGAGATGAAGTCGAGACCGAGACCCCTACGGGCCTCGGAAAGCACGTAAAGCCATTGGTCCCGGCTGTCTTTCGTAGCTCATTGACAGTGACAGTTGTTATGGTAACTGGGTAGTGGGGTTCAGATAAGCAATCGCTCCTATTTAACTGCCTATTCAGATGCATCCTGTTAGACTGGAAGCCGACTCCAACATAATTGAGAAAAGGCTAGGGGCAGATGTTAATGCTATAATTATAATTTATTTATTAAAATAACGTTTAAAAATGTGTACATTTAGTCAGCAGATGGAATAATTACCCTACAAATATAGTACCTAAAAAGATAATAAAACTAAAATATTTATATTACTGGTGCAAGTTATTATGGATCGGAATCAACAATGTTAGGTTAGACTCGTAGGTATTTGTAATTCGAAAATCGACTCGATTCGAAGCTTGATCATATATTATGTTATAAACTATCGTAGCACCGAGCACGTGCCACTAAATGCCTTTAAACATGCCAAAAAGAAAAAAACCAAGTAACTAATTCAGGAAGCGATGATCCAACAGGTAATAAAAACTCGTAAACCACCTGAATTAAAGTGGCAAAGCTTTTAATGTAGCCTCGGAAAGTTCTAGCCAGTAACAAGGACGTATAGGGGGATTTGAGAACGGGTGTATTGTAATAAAAACAAATAGGCGAGCACTCTGTAGTGAGCCACTTACTGCAAATAGACTGGCCCGACGTGGGCCGAATCTGTTTACTTTTCAATCTGGATACAGCGCCCCACGTCCTGGAAACAATTTACACTCTTGGTGCGAATTATACGTTTAGGATAACGTGTAGAATACACATACATACGTATATTTTCTTATGTAGGTACATAAGTGGTTATGTGAAGGGTTTAAATGAAATGAGAATCTTTGAAAACTTTTAACATTTTGTCAAAGAGTTTGCAGCGAAACGTATTTTCTCTTAAAATAATGGATTGTTTTCTTATAGATAGGAATAACAATCATCAAAATGTCTCAAATTTTTCAAAGTATATGAAGGTAAATTTTAAATCTTTATTCAATTATAGTGGTCATTTCAGAAGGTATTGATTAAAAACACAGTAAAGTTCAAGGAAAAAACTAACTTGACATCTCTAACTTAGTTCTTGTCTGTCGCCGCCCTTTTCTTCAGCTGCCTGGCAGTAAGAGATGCCAATTGTCTAATTTTAGTTTAGTTTGTGAACAAGGGAATAGGCGAATAGGGAATATTTGTGTGGATTGGCGTTTCGGCAGAAATAAACTCAATGTAATAAGTGAGTATTAATAGGTTATGTGGTTTTTTATCTTTATAAGCTCAACCTACACATTTTAAGAAGTAAATGTGGGTGTAAGTTCTATTGTTTTCAATAAGTAATAATATCTTGTGTGTGGGATGTACCTATTTAACATTTAAATGCTATTTTCAGTGAACTTCGTACTTATACTATAGACGAGAGTACGTTTTCACGTTTTCATTGTGAGGGCACATCCGTAGAAGTGTCTTCCGACGATCTTGATATTCCATTGTAAGAGAAAAATACTCTGAAAATTTCATTTGTTGAGTCGAGGACTTATAAATATTCATGAATGAGACACCGCGACCGTCTCGCTCTGGTGCAGGCCGTATTAGTCCGCTTACTGCCTTACTATGCACAAAATGTTCACTCAACCTGAGTTATATGCTCTTTTGATTACACGTTTTGATATAAACTTCGTTTCACGCCACCTAATTTCGTACATTAAATCTGGCCGTAGGTATTATATTTTGTCAAGGAATGTAAGTAACCTACATATTGCGCAATTTGAATGAATTTTGAAGTTAATTAGGTACTGTCATTTGTGTATAACGGTAATAATTGATACTCCATTCCATGTAAAAAAAAAAATGTAATCTTCCGACCGGATTTCGGTCACGGCGTTCAATCTCAATGGAGATCAGCCAAGTACGCAGAAGAGATTATAGTGCACAAGTGTGTGCGCAAACACAGATGCACTCCCTCTTCCCTCACTCTCATAGTCCGGTGGGACGACAATCCGACTCGACCGGAGAGAGCTTAGGCGCAGGAAAAACGGCTTTAATAATAATAATAATAAGCCCCCTAAAATCCAACCTTACGTCCGAGCTGAACATCTAGCACACGTGGGGGGCGGACACGCGTACTGTACAACTGTACAAAAAACTAACGCGGCTAACAAGGCAGGGTATCCCTTTATGGAGATGAGTAATAAAAGAATGTATAATTTACGGTCGCTTCCCGGGGAGCGCCGGGGCGCATCCAGAGCCGATGCTGGATGCCACAGCATGCGAACCATCGGCGGTGAGGAGTTGAGCAAGCGGGCTCCTACCGAAAAAATTGTTACAGCTGGTCGTAGTGAGCTGAACAGGCGGGCTCACTACGTGGATGCTACAGCCGATTTCACAGGCGATGATACTATTTCGTTATTTTCATCCATCCCTTCGACTCGCCCCTCCTACATGACAAGAAGAAAAGCTTGCTTGTCTACCACCAGCACGCTTGATAGTGTTGTGCGAGATGTCATCCTTGACAATGAGCTTGCACCCGCTACAATCGCTCCTAGTAAACGCAGGCGATGGACACCTGAAATGAATATGTTCATTCTGCGCACTTACTTTCAACTAACCTTATTAGACTCAGACAAAAGAACCTACCTCGAACCACTCCACCTAAAATTTATAGAAAAATTCCCAGATATGCAGGTTAGCCGACAGAGAATAGGAGATCAACGTAGATCCATCATAAATAACAAACTACTGCCACAAAAAACAATAGACAACATACGAAACGAAGTAGAAAAAGAGTTAGATCAATTGCAATTCAATCATTTTACCCTACAGACACAAAACGCTATAGATTGTACCCAATCAATATTCACACCTGCACAAATGCCACCTTCAACCATAGAAGCACATAGTACACAAAATAAAACACAGACTCGAATGAGATGGACTAGTGAACAAAATGAAGCTATAATGCGATCTTATTATCGAATTACAGATTTAGGTACAAACAAAACGACATATAGAAAACGTATGACTGACGATTTTGTTAGCAATTTCCCATCACTTGCTCACCTTAGCGAACAAAGAATAGCTGACCAGAGGAGAGCAATAATAAACAATAAATACATCAGTAATGATAAATTAAATTCATTAAAGGCAGAGGTAGCTGAAGAACTCAGACTACGAACCCTCAACGCACACAACAATAGAAACCCGTTCGCAAGCATTACTAGTATGAACAACACCAATACCCAATTAACAGATAACATTGAAATTACCTCCATAGAAGAACCTACACCTAACACTCAAACATCAGATAACATCGAACTAAATACTTTAACAAATATTCTACCTAATCCACAAATAAACCTAGAAAGAGATTCATTGATAGACGATACTTTTCAACAAGCCTTCGATTTTTTTAAAGAAACTAATCCTACTAATAGAATTTATATTCCAAAACAGAAACCGTCTAAAAACCTTGCAAGAATAATTAGCTACGTAAACAAAATTATCCTCCCAGAAAATGTCGATAGTGACACCGACTTCAATACATTACAAACCGTCATTTATTGTTCGGCATGGACCGTTGCTAAAGTAAATGGAGCAAGGATAACACTTAAACCGCGAGAAAGTACCCGAGTACCAAAAACAGAATACAAGCCGAAATGGCAAAGACGACTGGAAAACAAATTAAAAGATTTAAGGACGAAAATAGGTAGAATGACTCAATTTATGAACGGCAATAGTAGTAGAAAATTAAGGAAACATGTTAACAAGATAATAAAACAATATAAAACTCACAGCATACATGAAGAACCTAACACAAAAGCAGCTCACACACTCGACACACTGAAACAAAAACTCTGCGTCGTAAAAGGCCGACTTGAAAGATACAAAGCATGTAGTTTAAGAAAACAACAAAATACTAATTTCACCCACAACGAAAAACTTTTTTATCGCAATATCAGACAGACAACAACAAATATTCAACATAACACCCCACATGACGACGAAAACAACACACCTGATCCAGAAACATTAAAACAATTCTGGGCAAGAATATGGGAACAACCTGTTTGTCATAACTCTCAAGCTGATTGGATACAGTCAGAAGTATCAAATAGCAATAGTAACATCCAACCAATGGTATATGAGCACATATCCCCGGATATCTTTCATAAAGTTCTGTCAAGGTTACATAATTGGAAAGCCCCTGGATCAGACCACATACATAGTTACTGGTACAAAAAATTCACAGCAATTCATTGTTATTTATATCATTACATTAATAAATTTATCCAAGATCCAAAATCAATACCCGCTTTCGTATCGTCTGGCACAACTTTTATGATACCAAAAGATCATAGTGATCTCTCAAATCCGGCGAAATACAGACCCATTACATGCTTGCAGACCTTGTATAAGATCATCACATCCTGCATATCCGAACTGATATACGAACACATAGACGCTAATAACATCTTGGCCGAACAACAGAAAGGATGTAGAAAGTTTAGCCAAGGCTGCAAGGAACAATTAATAATAGATTCCGTTGTTTTAAGAAAAGTCCAGAAGTCCAAATCTGATTTATTTACCATGTACATAGACTACAAAAAAGCTTATGACTCAGTTCCCCATTCATGGCTAGTTCAAGTATTAGAAATATACAAAATACACCCATCACTAATAGCATTCCTTAAGACCATAATGACAACTTGGACTACTGTACTGAGACTCACTACCCCAACCGAAACAAAAGACACCAGTCCAATTAAAATACAAAGAGGCATCTTCCAGGGAGATGCACTTAGTCCACTGTGGTTCTGCCTTGCTCTTAACCCATTATCAAAAATATTAAACACAACCTCACTAGGAATCCCTTTAAATTCTATTGTTGATGGGCAGGAGGAGACCCATGGTAGTATTTTAAACCATCTAATGTACATGGATGACATTAAACTGTTCGCAAAATCGGAGGACGAACTTAACGAGTTAGCTAACCTCACAGAGAAATTCACAAACGATATTAAAATGGAATTTGGTATAGACAAATGCAAAATAAATTCAGTAAGAGCAGGACAGAACTACCAACACCAATACACCTTAGCAACGGGTGAACAAATAGAACCATTGGATGAACAGGATACTTACAAATACCTAGGGTACATACAATCAAATCAAATACACTATAAAGATATCAAACAGAAACTAAAACAACAATTCCAACATAGATTAAACACAATTCTTAAAACACAACTCTACTCTCGAAACACAATAAAAGCAATTAACACCTTTGCTATCCCTATCCTCACTTATTCATTTGGGGTTATAAACTGGACGAAAACAGACCTTAAAAACTTACAACGGAAAGTTAACACTACAATGACTAAATTCCGTAAACACCACCCTAGATCATGCGTGCAAAGACTTACACTACCGCGGAAAGAGGGAGGTAGGGGACTTATTGATATTTTAAATCTTCACAATCGACAGATCACAACTCTTAGACAATACTTTTTCGCTAAAACTGAATCTTCCACACTCCACAAACTAATAGCCCAAAACGACAAACGCTTCACACCCCTTAATCTAAAAGACACAACGGAACAGAAAAACGAAAGATTGACTGATGACAAAACGAAATGTCTAGAATGGACCCAGAAGTCTCTCCACGGAAGACATCGCCAAGATTTATGCCAACCAAATGTCGACAAAGAAGCGTCGAACGCATGGCTTAGTCGAGGCGAACTCTTCCCAGAGACTGAAGGGTTCATGCTAGCAATACAGGACCAGGTAATAGAGACCAAAAACTATAGAAAGCACGTCATAAAAAATCTACCAAACGACACATGTAGAAAATGCAATAGTTCCTCAGAAACAATTCAACACATAACTGGTGCCTGCAAATCAATAGCTCAAACCGACTACAAACATAGACACGACCAAGTAGCCAACGTAATCCACCAGAAATTAGCTCATCAGTACAAACTTGTAGATACTGTAGTACCATATTATAAATACAACCCTGAAACAGTACTAGAGAACACCGCCACGAAATTGTACTTTGACCGAGCTCTCTTCACCGACCGCACAATTCATTATAACAGACCAGATATCACATTGATTAATAAAGTTAACAAAACTGGATTCCTAATAGATATAGCCGTACCAAACACTCACAATTTACAGACTACAATAGCCGAAAAACTATCAAAATACACCGAGTTAAAAGACGAAATTACCCGACTTTGGCGCCTACAAAAAGTAATAATTGTCCCTATAGTTATTTCTTCAACGGGAGTCATCCCCAAACAGCTTCACCAGTCCCTGAGTTCTCTAAACTTACCAGCTAGCACCTACCACTTACTGCAAAAGGCAGTGATCCTAAACACATGCAGGTTAGTAAGAAAGTTTCTACAGTGTGAGCCGGACAATATTATACAGTCTGCGCACAACCACGTGGAATCTAATATTTCCATACCCGCACTTAACCCAACTGATGAACACTTGGCTTAGGCCCGTGCCACCAGAACTTCCCGGGCAGCCGGAGGAACAAAAATATGATAACAAAAATAATAATAATAATAATAATAATAAGCTGGCAACCCTTAGTGTCATCATACGTCGTCTCCTTACTTCCTTAATTTATTTTTACAAATTCAATAGTTGTTTGATATTTCCTATTAATTTCGCTACACAATTTAATATTACATCCATATAATCAACCTTTTTGAATAATAATTTATGATATATACAGTTTTTAACTGATTCAACCAAAAGTGACATAAGTCATTGAAAACCTCGAAAACTGAAAATAATTTCGATATATAATATAATCAGTGAACGGAAATATATGGATAAATATAATACCTAATGTACCTACTACTTAGGCACCGAGAAATTAATTTAAAATGAAGAAAAATACCTATATAATAATGGATCAGAAACGACGATGACAACATGATTTTAAGATCAGCAGCACGCCGAGCACGCCCACCATCTCCGGACCCGTCGCTCAGCTCCGCCTCGCCGCCGCCGGAACCCAGCCCCAACGTGAGTGCTGTGACACCGGCCTCGGCAGTTGCGTCGAGCTCGAGCGACGAGTATTTCTCTCCGCCGACGACGCCACCACCTGTGCGTCGGCGGGGACGACGCCGGCCGCCGGACAGCTTGGGACTTCGAGACCCATCGGTCTCTGATAGGGTCCCCGCTCCCGGTGGAAGTGTGCAGCGCATGAGATGGACGCAGTCTATTAATGAAAGTGTCATGCGCTCATACTATGGGGCTACAGAGGGGGGAAGTAACTTGACTGCGTACCGTGGTCGGATGCTCTCTCTGTTTCAGGTGCTTGAGCCAGCTGTCAACGTATCGGCACAGCGACTGTCGGATCAGGTGCGGGTCATCCAGCGTAACCATATGCTGGATGACGTTGTACTTGATCGACTACGCCTAGAATCACGGAGTAGCCGTGTCACGTCTGCTTTGCCACTGGTTGCGGTCGCGGTACAATCGCAAGATTTACCCAGTGCTTCACCGCGACCTGACGACGGTGGTGAAGAGGATGATGGCGAGGCTATATCCGTGAGTACCCAGTGCAATATTCAATTGAGGAGTGCTTTGGAGGATGCGTTCCGGGAGTATCGCTCCATACCGCCTGAATTAAAACCGCGACTACCTCGTTTGCCCATGCACAAGAAAAATAGGGCGCTGGTGTGTGCTTTAGATTCGCAGCTGTCAAATTATTTTGACAGCAGCAAAGACCTCGCTGATACCCACTCGATCTTGTACTGCGCGGCTGTAGCAGCATGTCGTGTAGCTCATGTCAAATTTCCCAACAGTGACGGAGCTGCACGACCAAAACCAGCTGTACCAGCATGGCAGTACAGGATTGAGCGTCGTATTAGTGAGGCTAGAGCACTCATCGGCAAGCTTATCTGCTTCAGGGAGGGCAACACGCGCCCTAGAGTGATGCGCTTTGTGAGGCGGGCATTCTCGGGGACTGATATCAATCCTCGAGATTATTTGTCCTGCATCACAGAGCGTATCGACTTCCTGAAGCAGAAGATCTGTGCATGGGCGAACCGTATTCGACGGTACAAGCGACGAGTGGAGCGGTACACTCAGAATCGTATATTCCAGAGTGATGAGAGGTGGGTGTATAGGACTTGGGAGCGACCGGACCAAGGCGTGGCTGATGCGCACCAGCCGGATGATGCTGCCATGTGTTCGTTTTGGCGCAGCATCTGGTCGGTGCCTGTTAGTCACACTGAGGGCGACTGGACTCGGGAGGTTGAGCGAAAGTGTGATCCAATACCAGAAATGGGGGCAATAACCATCAGCCCCCAAGACGTAGCCCGTGCAGTTCGTCCGTTACCTAATTGGAAATCTCCAGGACCGGACGGGCTGCACAATTTCTGGATAAAATGGTTCCAGAGATCGCACATTCGCTTGGCGTCCCAGTTCCAGTCAGCCTTAGAGTCAGGATCGTTGCCCCAATTCCTAACAACTGGAATCACCCACCTGCTCCATAAATCAGGTAGCACTACGGAACCCAAAAATTATAGGCCGATCACTTGTTTACCAACGGTCTATAAAGTTCTTACATCCATTTTGAGAGCTAAAATTAACGAACATATTGACAAAAATTCTATCATGTCTGCCTCTCAAAATGGATGTAGGAACGGGTCTCGTGGTACTAAGGAGCTCCTCCTCATTGATATGGCCATTAACCAGCAGGTTCGTCGTTCCCGGAAGGATCTGTCGACATGTTGGATAGACTATAAGAAGGCCTATGATTCTGTGCCACATACATGGCTCATGAGGGTGTTAGAGTTGTATAAAGTTGATACAACTCTGCGCACCTTCCTGATGTCATGTATGGGGCAATGGAAGACGGTCCTTCGCTATCCAGGATGTCGGCAGATCCGGGAGAATAGCGAACCGATAAGGATCGAGCGAGGTATATTTCAGGGCGATAGTCTGAGTCCACTGTGGTTTTGTTTAGCTTTGAACCCTCTAAGCACGTTACTGGAGGGTTCAGGTCTGGGCTATCGGTTGAGAAGAGGAGGTCAGGTTATATCTCACCTCCTTTACATGGATGATCTGAAACTCTTTGCCCCCAACAATTTGCGACTGATGGAGCTACTGAAAGTAACAGAAACGTTCAGTAGCGCCATCAGGATGGAATTTGGTGTGGACAAATGTGCAGTCATGCATGTGAAGCGAGGGGAGATTGTGGAATCCGTGGGAACCCAACTCTCGGATTCCATACACCTTAGATCCCTCTCCTCAGCCGAAACCTACAAATACTTGGGTATGTCGGAAGCGTTAGGCATCAATGCTACCGACATGAAACAATCGTTGAGGGAGCGCTTCTTTGGCCGCCTGAATAAAGTTTTGAATAGTCTTTTATCAGGCGGAAACAAGGTGCGCGCCTTCAACGGATGGGTCATGCCGGTTTTGATGTACTCTTTCGGCATACTCAAGTGGACTCAAACGGAACTTGACGCCCTGGATAGGAGGGTCCGTACATTGCTGACCGCAAATCGGATGCATCACCCACGGTCATCGGTAATGAGACTGTATATCCCACGGAAGTGCGGAGGACGAGGCTTTCTTAATGCTAAGTCCCTGCACAACCGTGAGGTATGCAGTCTCAGGGAGTACTTCCTTAAAGCCGACGTGGGTATGCACCGAGATGTGGTCTCAGTGGACAAGGGTCTCACCCCGCTCTCCTTAGCGAACGAGAACTGGCGCAAACCTGTAGTACTAGATACTAATGACCGCAAGAAGGTATGGCAGAGCAAGGAGCTACACGGGCGCTTCTACCGGGCCCTACATGGACCTGATGTAGACTTCTTGGCGTCCGTATCCTGGCTGCGATTTGGTGACCTCTTTGGGGAAACCGAAGGTTTTGTCTATGCGATTATGGACGAAGTTATGATGACGAACAACTACCGGAGGTATATTGTGAAGGACGGCACGGTTGACATTTGTCGGGCATGCCACCGACCAGGAGAATCAATCCGACACATTATCTCTGGGTGCTCTCGTCTGGCTAACGGAGACTACTTGCATAGACACAACCTTGTAGCTAGGATTATCCACCAGCAACTTGCTCTAAAATACAGGCTTGTGGAATCGGAAGTACCGTACTACAGGTATGTGCCCGACCCAGTTCTCGAAAATGGCAACATCACATTGTATTGGGATCGATCTATCATCACTGACAGGACTATTGTTGCCAATAAGCCTGACATAGTGGTGATAGATCGATTAGAGCGTCGCGCAATGATTGTTGATATAGCGGTTCCGCATGACGAGAACCTCGTGAAAACCGAGAAAGATAAACAAATTAAGTATCTTGACTTGGCTCGCGAGGTTGTCGACATGTGGGATGTGAATACAGCAGTCATTGTGCCGATAGTCGTTACGGCCAATGGACTCATTTCCAAGAGCCTCGACCAACACCTAAGGAGGCTCTCGTTGGGCAGCTGGATCAAGGGCTTGATGCAGAAAGCGGTACTCCTGGACACGGCGCGTATTGTTAGGAGATTCCTCTCTCAGGAGCCCTGACCACCGGTAGCTTGGACCCTGTTCCCGATACCGGTGGGCTACTATTTTTTATATTTTTAAATGTTTTTATTCATTTTTTTACTAATATTTAAAAATGTAATTTAATATGTTAAGAAATTGAATAAACGATAATAATAATAATTTATTAAATAAAACGTTTACAAAATATTGTACCACAGTCAGTAGAAGAAATATTTCCCATACAAATATATAGACTAAAAATAAAACTAAAACTAAAATATTTATGTTACTGATGCAAGTTAGTATGGATCGGAATTACAATGTTAGGTAGCGACCCGCCCGAACTAGGTTAAATCAAACCTGTGTTTCAGGCCATCACTTTACAATTGAATTAATTGGGCCAGTGAAGTTTGCAGTTAAACTAATATAAATAAATAATCTGCTAACAATTACGAGAAAAAGCATTTTTAATTACTATCTAAAACTAAATCTATGTAAGTAAACAAAAGTATATACTTACGAGGGAATAAATTATTTGAAATTATTATTATGCCAAAACTTTTAAAAGTAAGTAAATAAATGTATGTCTGTGTCTTTATTCTAATATTATTTTTCTACATTTTTTATTACTTCCGCTATAGTGGCCTTGTTAAAGTCGATAATTCGATATGTTTACGGAAAAGAATAATGGATATAGTGACACCTAGATATTTTAAATAGTCAGCTTTTGCTAAAGTGGGGCAAAAATGTCAGCGTAAGTGATGCAATTATGTGCATAAACGTTTAAATTAGTAAGTGTTATGTTTGTATGTCTCAGTAAGTAAATATGGATGGAGTTTTTGATTTTCAATGATATGGTGTATGATACTACGTGGAGTGATAGAGAGCTAGTAAAAGTCCATCGCCCCTATATTAGGTTTTTAACGGTTGGCCCCCTTAAGCGCTTTCATAGTCTATTGAGTTTATATAATTAAGCTCTGCATATTTACGCGCCGGGCAACTTTCATCACCAGTTGGATGGTCACATTTCCTCTTGAAACGTTTGCACGTCGCACATTGAGTGGGAGAAGATCTGTTGCTGCATTCCTTGAAGGAGTGTCCAGTCTCACCACAGTGATTGCAAGTCGGACTTGTTTCCCGGCAAAACTTGGCTGCATGTCCGAACTGCTGGCAATTGAAGCACCTGGTGACTATTGTGAAATCTCTCACAGGGCATGATGTCCAATTTATAAAAAGTCGGCCTTGATTTATGACTATTTTCCTTATGCTAGCAGGTAGTTCCAGGATATAATTGCAGGTAGGAAGGTCTTTCTTACCCGATTTGTGACTCAATTTGATGCTCTCAAGGAAATATTCACGAGTTATATTCTTGTCTGATAGGTTCTGCTCGTAAATACATTCAAATACCTCCTTCTCGGTAAGGGCAACGGGAACACCAATGACAGCGATCCTTGGGCGGCGTTTAGAAGGTTCTTCTATTGTAAGGCCCGATGAAACTAGTTTTTCCGAATTCTTCAGTTTATCAATGTCGCCTTTGTTCTCAGTGATAATCAGAACGCCCCCATTTTTCACTTTTCTTAGGCCACTTAGGCTTTACGTGCTTTCCGAGGCAACTCCGGGCTGTTGCCCGGAGTTTGAAAAAAACTAAACTAAATTCTTAATAGAAAAACCCAATAACACTTTGCCCGACCTGGAAATCGAACCCAGGACCCCACGCTCAGCAATCGCGCTTGCGACCACGAGACCAACGGGGCAGTATTATAAACGACAAGCGACATCGCGGTAGACTCAGGTGAAGATGGAGGGGTAAGCTTTATGCTTACAGGAGGGATTGGTTATTGGTCTTCAAGGCACGAGTGAACCGGTTTATCCTAGGCAAGCGTGTTAGGCCACATCTTCACTTAAGATCAGGTAAGATACGGCCAAACGCAAGCCTATAAGATTATAAAAAATAACACTAGCTCTAGTCAGAGTGGATTGGAAAGGAGAAAGGTAGGCCTTTGCCATTTCAATGGCCAATTCAATATGTCCCATTGCAAGGCAAAGGCCGAAAATAAATAAATGAAATAATAATAATATAAATGCGAAAATTAGTTTATTTATTAATGCTTTGGGTAAACCACTAAACCGATCTGATGAAATTTGGTACAGAGTAAGCTTTTAAATAGTTTTGTAAAAAAAAAGCCATACACGTACGAATCTATTAATTTGTTATCTGCCTACCTTTTATATAAAAAGAAATCCAGTTTTAACACATAGAGGAACATTACAATACTATTTAATAAATATACGTCGGTATATTTATTAAAACATGGTTTCCATTAATTTCTGCTGCTCGGCATCACATATTCTTATTGTTCCGAATGTAAGTTATTGTGAAAATGTATTCTTAAAACTACAGGCAAATCTCTAAGGCTCATTATAGTTCACTGTCTACTAGGTCTTCTGCCTGAGACGCGTTCATTATTTTCAATTATCTTTTTGTTTCGTGACTTGTAATCAAAATAGTGTTTATTTTAAAGTTTGGTAGACTGGGATGTCGGGTTCTTCGTGAAACTGTCAAAAAAGTTTTTGGGCAAAAGGAAGTTGATTAATGATATCACGTCAAATCCAAAGTTACATTATTTGGAGGTCAAAAAGGCCGAGGCCTTAAATTGGGATTACTTTGAATCTCAAAAAAATTAAAGTAGGTACCTAACGTTCACATAGGGTAAATTGAAGTTAAAATAAATACTACAGAAATAAATAGATAAAGATGAAAATAGTTACCCCCCTACGTAGAACGGGCCACTAATCATTATGTTCAAAAGAAAACTCCAGCTGACAATTTCCAAAAAAAAAAAAAACAATTTTAAACTATTTATTTGAATGTTTAAATAGTTTTCAGTTTCATTACAGCTGAGATTGATTTTTTATTTCAAAAAGTTACAACGGTATTTTAAATCATTCAAAACATTAACCTTCCATTCTCCAGTTTATTTTTTAATTCTTCATTCGCGACCTTAACCGTCAGTGTATTCAAACCTTACCCAAGGGCTTCGTTAATATTCACGGCTCGGTTACGTGCTCGATGTTACAAGGTCTTAGTCACCCTCCCTGGACGATGACGACGTGAGTCCCTGTCCCATGGAGTACGTAGAGATATGTGGAGAATGTTTGGAGAAAGTACATTGTAATTTTCTATACATGGCCTTGGATATCGGATACTGTAAAATAAATAGTGTTTACCGTTACATTCGTCGGTTGAAGATTAACCAATTTGTCGTGGTGTCATCATCATCAACATCATGTCAACCTTTAGACGCCCACTTCTGGGCATAGGTCTCCCCCAAGGCGGGATTCAGCCGTAATCGCCATGCTTGGCTGATGCATGTTGGCAATTGCAGTAGGTGTACTCAGAAGGACGCTGCTGCCCATCCGCTGGTCAATATACCCCTGTCGGCTTCTACGACACCCACGGGTAAAAATGGGGTAGTGCTATTCGCGGCCGGCACTACACGGTTTGGTGTTGAATAACATTAATTGGGCAATGACTGAAACTAATAAATAACGACAGTAACCAGCTAGCTTTGTAATTGGTAATAGACACCCACAAGAGTATCTCATCATACACGGCGCTCCGAATATTCACGGATATAACAATAGAATGCGATGCGCCAAGATTCATTTAATTAAGTATATTAATAACTGGTACCTAATAACCAGTTGCTGATTAATGTTAAAAATGTTGATGGTTTAATTTAAAAATACATAAAATTTTCTTTTATGGCAATAAGATTAATTTTACGAGAGAGGTTTTACAGCGTTTTCGTCGAGATTATTCGAAAGGCTAATCTTATCTTGATTAAATCTTCTAGCATGTCAATATTGTGGAGGAAGTGCCGTTCGTAATGGTCGGTTGGTCTTGTTGCACCAAAATACTCGATTGACGACAAAATAAGTGCACAAAAATTTCTAGATTAGGTTAAAGGCACAAATAGAGCCATTGCAAGTTCACTTACAGAACTTGACAAGGTTAAGATGAATGATTTTTCTTGTTGTTGTGCAAGTACCTACTTGAAAATATAATTTTACTATAATACTAGCTTCTTTCTGCACGCGACTTCGTCCGCGTCAAAGGTGAAAAATTATTCCTTGAAACACAGAAACGGGATAAAAATGATCCTGTGTGTAGGCTAGATCAAAAGAAAAGAAAGAAAGAAAACTGTTTATTCACGTGAAAGTGACGCACACGTGTAAAAATTGTTGTTTACAAAAGCCTAAAACCAAAACAAGTGGGTATATGTTCTAAAAAAAATATGATCTAGACGGAACTACGTGTCACTACCGCGCGAAATAACACCACCTCATTTTTACCTGTGGGTGTCGTAGAAGGCGATAGAGGGATATTGATCAGAAGATCGGCATCAGCGTTGTTCTGAGTACCATAACACCTACTGCGATAACCAACATGCTTCGGCCAAGCATGGTGATTACAGCTAAACCCCCCCTTGGGGGAGACCTATACCCAGCAGTGGGCGTTTAAGGCTGACATGATGATGATAACCGTGCGAAACGGCTAACGTTCTGCATAATACCAGACAAAATCCCTATTCTCTTAGCGTTAACGCCAACGGAAAAATCAAATTGTACGCAGTTGACATATTTGGATCACGTGACATCTGGTTAGCAAACGTCAACTCCATACAATTTGATCTTTCCGTTGGTGTTAACGCTAACAGAAAGGTATTTTGTCTACAGGCCCAGCCCTGCACGAAGGCACGAAACCAGGGCGCTAGTTATCGGATAGGATTTAACATTTACTCTTTACAACAGTTACAAGTAATAGATCATGGTTCTACTATGTCCGTGCATGTTACAAGATTAGGTACCCGACAACCGGCAGACTAATGATTGATTGAAATTGAAACACGCAGAGTGTTTAACGAGAACTTTGCATCGTGATCTCGTTGCGCAATCTGTAAATAATACTTAATTATAAACTCTTAACTTCCAGAGGTTACACCCGCCCATGAAAACTTTACAGTTAATTGTCAGTGAGTTATGAAGACTATAAATCAAAATTTTGGAGCAAGATTTTTAGTCGAATTAGAGTTGAACAGTTACTCCTAATCTATTAATACCTTTAAATCTTTTGGATGGTCATAATTTATTCTCTCTGTTTTAATTTAATTCGCTGTTCTAAAATGTTTAGTGAGAGGAAAATAAATAGAAAGATACTCGCACCGAGGCGCGGACGGGAGATATTTCCCTTTCAGACGTTTTTGCATCATTCTTAAACGGAATGTTTAACATTTCTTAAATATTTACTTTGTCATAATGGAAGCTTAATGGTGAACGGGAATACTTATTCCATCCTTTACCAGAAATACGGGTTTTCTAAGTGAACTTTATTTAACGTTTTCTAATAATTAGTCGCCTGAGTGGTGGACATTGGCATCGTCAAAGATTAATATCTTTTAGCATCGCCTATAAAGACGCGTATAAATAGAATAATTTATGGAACAAGAAAGGTCTTAAATATGGAGAACTGTACACATTTTGCTTACTTACTTCAACATGCAATAAAATACTCTAAAGACTATAATACCTACAATAATTCTTACTAAGGTACTAATCAAGTAACATAATCAAATAAAAAATTGTATAGGGGAAGGTAGCGTACAGTAAGTCCTCATCTGCCTAACCCTTTCCCAAAACTATGTGTTTTCGCGCGAGGTGAATATTTTTTTTTTACTTAAGTGTACACTGTACAATAGCATTGTAACTATTTGTTTTACGTTTTTGACAAAATAGTGATATTAAATTTGAGTTTTATTGTAATTTACTTTTTTGTAAGTACTGGGGTAGATTCAGAAGTTCCTAGAAGGGAGTCCCTTCAAGGGACCCCCGTTCCTAGACTGTCTAGACCTTTTACTTTTGCAATTAATTTTAGTAATTCAAAATGTGCTATAAGTTCCTAAAGTGACAGCCTAATGTCATTAACTACTTAAAGTTCAAATTCGCAAAGACTACTTACAAAGATCTCATTTAGACTGATTGACTGGTTTTAAGTACTTATTAATTGGTAAGTACTTAGTTTACTTACCAATTAAATGAACTTTAGTGTTAAAGATTTTTAATTAATTTATGTAATTTTTTAAGAGAAGAATTTACGTTATCTATTATTTATTCAATACTAGCTTTTGCCCGCGACTTCGTTGCTTCGAGCTGTTTCATCGTGAAAGCGTAACAGATAGAGTTACTTTCACATTTATAATATTAGTATGGAGTATTGAGTTCGTTTTCAGATTAACACATATTTTTGTGATTTAAGTTTGTAAGTTTAATAGACTTTTGTTCGGTGTTCGAAAGTACCCCACATGTGGGGTACGTTTGTATAAATATATATCTCATTCCAGAAAAATCGCTTTTCCTCTTCTTTTCGAAACGATGGTTTTCCTTTATGCTAGACTACGTGGGCCCAGCAGGTAGCCACATTTATTGCAGCATTAGTGGCGTTTTTAATGTCCTCTAAGGTGCAGGTGTAGGGACACTTTGGGCACTGTAATAAGTCGGCCATTGTCTGGTCAGGATCACCGCACTCACACTGGGTGTCGGTGGGATCCATTATCCCCCATTTTGCTAGATTGTGTTTGCAGCGGCCTACCTGGGTGCGCCAGTCTATTGAGCGCTTTCCATACAGGCCACTGCAAATCACTTCCGAGTGGCAGGTGTTCCTTGGGTTGAACGAAGTTGGGTGGTGGTGGATGGAGATTCTCCCACAACTTACGTCTCACCGTACGCGGACGGTCCTGGATGGCCTGTGTGCTGCGAAGAAAACTCTTCGGACTCCTAAGTCTGCCCGGAGCTGTTGTGTAATTGTAGAGGGGATGTCGGGAATCGGATTCTTGGTAATATTTCTCAAGCGCAAAAATCGCTATAACACTTACGTTTTAAGGCGCTAACAAGCGACTTTTGCAGATTTTAAACTGACAATCACGTCAAAATGTGTAAGGAAATGATTTGAAAAAAATATATGTTAAACTAGAACATTCTCTTAATCATTTAGTATGTGAATATTTTTGATTAAGTTCATATTAAACAGTTTAATTAAGTCGTGAAGTTGTGTCTGAGGTGGACAAAACATTGATAATCACACAAAATCTACCAGGAATATTTAAACGAAACTTTTACTATCTTGCAGACAATTTTATTATCTATCTTTTAATATACGCTCATTTTTCAAGTTAAAGAATACTATCTTTTATTTAATTTTTTCGACTAAACTTTGCGACTTTTGGACGTAGCGCATACGATTCTCTGGGCACTCAAGGTCGCCAGCGTATATCGTCGCCTTAACATAATAGTTCCGGACTTTTTTGAAATTAACTACGATATAATTATATACTATACTTAGCTGCAAAACCAGTGACTTTAGTCAGTTATCATACAGTAAAAAACAAAAATATAAACAGTGTACGAAGGGTAACCACTTGGCCCTACTTATGTAAATGACAATGCCAGATCCTGCCCCACCTATGTACAGAAAAAGTAACACATGTACAGAAAAAGTAAATTAATGAAATTTACTAAATTGTTTTTCTTTAGAACTTGCGGATTACGAAATACCTACCCACAAAATACAAACTCATTTTACCTAAAATACAATTTAACCTATAATCAATGTCATTATTGTTTTTAGATTTAAACGGAAACCGCATGTTTTACAGTCACTAAGACTAATGTTTAGTTATCAGCAATAAATAAACAGTAACATGCTACATATTGCACATGACTTTTATTGAGTGGGGCAAAGTTCTATAGAGTTTCTGGCATTGTCCTTTATAAATTATTTACATAGTTCTACTATCTGTCTAGATGTGTTGTTACCTAGGTAAGTTGACTGAACTCCAAGTAAATCTTTTGATTTATAAAGGTTCCTTTTTAATGTTAATTAGTCAGATTAGGGCCTGAGAGTTAATACGGCTGTGCCCTTTAAGAGTTAAAGGGAGATTATGTTATTAAGTGAGAGTAACAGTAGCATAGAGTAGGTAACAAGCAACTTTGTTTTTGTCATTAGTTCTACATATGAAGTAACCTAATCCCATAATAAACTTAAATCACAAATTGAGTTTGAATGGTAAGCACCTAATATTGTTTGAAATATTGTAAGATTTAAGTTCTATTACTTACTATGAAAGATTATTTATTTATACTTCATGCACAAAGGTACAAAGGCGGACTTAATGCCTCAGGAATTCTCTACCAGTCAACCAAGGGCGGTGAAGAGATAACATGGCAGGGGCATAACAAAAAAGTAATAATTAAAAAGTAAAAAGATATAAACTACATATACATAATTATATGGATTCAATTGTTCGGTTACCAATTTACTATATATAATCTACGGAAGAGAAGGGATACAAAATTTAATAGATAACTAGCTATTTCACATTTATCTTTTTGCAACTTACATTGCTAGGATTACTAATAAACTTATTAGTTTTACATGTTTGAAAGAATAATCTTTTTTATTATACCCTTTGCCTTCTTGATGCGGGTTGCGCAAGATCGGGTTGGTTGGCGATCTCTGGGGGAGGCCTACGTTCAGCAGTGAACGGCAATAGGCCGATATGATTATACCTCCTTATCCTTAACATTTTTTTTTATTGGACACAAAAAAAGCACCGAGGCAATGAAGCACGACGAGTCCCGGAGAAAAGATTCAACTGACTTGAATCCCGCAACGAATTATCAGAAAAGAACAGCGGATCCTTAGCTATTGAGAAATGCAATCGTGCGACACAATTCATGATAACCGAGAAAGCTGATCTTATGCCTACTTCCGGGTTTAAAACTGTTATTTCCGGTACCTTTACGACATTAATAAAATGAAGAGAGGTCATTTGAATATAAAGTAGATATGGCTTATGAGTTCATCTACTTTTCTTGCAATTATTTTGCAGGGCCCTTGTAGAAAGTAGAAAGGTTAATAATGGACGGTCTTTGTACCAAGTTCGTTAGCATTTAATCATAACTTAAAATCTTGTCACTCCGTTGCTTACTAGCAGGTTCCATACTCGATAATGACTACACGCTACAATCTCGCAGTTAAGCACTTTATCGGCACAGTATTTTTAATAGTCTAAATTCTAAGCATGTTTTAAAGTCGTTTGCTTCCAGAACTGTCTTGAAGATTTCTTATACGTTTCATTGAGTAAGTGACCCCATTCCCGACACTCAAAAACACTAGAAGTCGTCCTGGGCCTGTAGACAAAATCCCTTTTCTGTTAGCGTTAACGCCAACGGAAAATGAAATTGTATGGAGTTGACGTTTGTTGACCAGATGTCTCGTGGTGCAAATATGTCAACTGCATACAATTTGATTTTTCCGTTGGCGTTAATGCTAACAGAAAGGGACTTTGTCTACATGCCCAGCCCCTCTAGCCAAGTTACAAACGTTTCGTCATTACTGTGGTTTCGTATCGTTTCTCTTTCTACAATAATACCTTTTTGTTTTTCGATCAAGTGACTTATCGTTGAAATGACGTCGTTCTCATTTTTATTAGTTTTCTATTAGCGTTATCGATTGTAGATTGTCAATTTGGGTAATATGGCTAGGGGGGCAGGACTTCTGCAATCGACCTAGTAACAGATGTAGGGACGTCAGCGCGCCGTAGCCTATATACCCTATAGCGGCTCCGATCACGCCCGAAGCTGTTGCAATAATATTCAGACTACGCATTGTCCTGTTTTTTTTTAGTTTTCTTGGTTGCAACATGAAAGCGTTATGGCCATATTAATATATCAAAATCGATTTTATAGTTTCAGTAGGAATTGTAAAGCTTCAAGTGCGGAAAAATTAACGGCCGGTTTTTCAAACGAAAAATTAAGAGGGACAAACGAGAGAGTGAGAATGTGATTAGGTACATCGCACGGAAATTAGCGCGCGGAGATTTCAAAACTTGTTTACGGAAATACGTGTTTTTGAAAGCCTTACAAGTTTTTGATAAAAATGTATGTAATTACATGTGCAAGGTTTAATTGTTTGGCGATATTTTCTTTACTTTTTCAATGGATGAGTACATTATGAACGGCCAAGTTCAGACAATCTTTACTGAATTTGGTTCTTAAAAAACTTTCTTTTTTTATTACATAGAAACTTAGATATAAATTACGAGATACCCGTGTATTCAAAATATCTTGGGCCCCAGACGGACGGACGGTTATTTGATAGAACGCCATAATCAAGTACGAGCGTTTGTAAGGGGTTTATAACGGGTTGGCTGTCAAGCGCGCGCTGCTGATTCATCATCATCATCATCAGCATCAGAAAGACGTCCACTGTTGGACAAAGGCCTCCCCTTTACCAAATTAATTTGGTAGGTGAAATTTAATATGCCAAATATGTTAAGTACAACTTTATTTTCGAGACGTTTGGGATTTAAACCCTCGGGTCGTGGGGTCCGAGTGCTCATCTTCTTTTTAAGGAAATGATCAAAAGGTTGGTTGACACTTTGACAGTTCCCGTGATCCAAGAGCTGGTGTTTACCTTGGTCAGAGGTAAACCATCCAATGTGGCAATGCCGCCAGTATCTTGGGCAAATTCCCAGATGATTTTTTAATGCTTTATTGTATTCGTTTTTTAGTTTAATAGTCACAATTTTCTTTTTTATTATTCGTGTATATATTGTTTAAAAAAAAATCTTATATCTAAAAAAAATTGTCTTATTATTTTCAACCATGCATCTAAACGGGCGACTCTAGTTAATGGGACTCGAAATTCTATTGCTAACCTCAAACTAACCAAAACTTTCGTGATCGTACACATCCCCTTACAATACGCGTTTCAGAAGGTTCCTGGACACATTCAAACTTGATCTAGATTTTTGTTCGAAAGCACAATATTTGTTCCACAAATATAGCAAAACCATGCGGAAAATTATAAGAGAAAATCCAGTATTGAAGTCGAACACAAGACATAAGATACCACATGCGGTACCTACCTAGGAATGAGGTTGGTTATGTAAATAACAAATCATGATTAAAGAAATTTTTTCCTGATTTCTCGAACCAAAAAATTAATCTGACAAAATGTCAAAGAGGATGTCGTAGAAGGTGACCTAAGGGAAAAGCCGGAAGTCAGGCAACGGCTTCCGTGTACTTACAACCTTGCTGCGATCCCCAAGACGCCTGCCAAGCGTGGGGATTATGGCAACCCCCCTCCTTGTGATTCGGCAATGCATAATAATGAGGTAGCTCGTTTTGGCAGAAATATGCGGAAATGATTGTGGGTACAATACTACGTTAGTGTATGACCACACCCGCGACACTTCATACAAACGAAACGATATAATTGCCTACACAACTACCAAAATAGCAGACTGTACAGATACGTGCGTGTGTGCGCGTTAATATCACTAGGGCTGTCACTGCCACTGCGAGCGCGCGATACGCCCAACGCCCTCAACACAAATGTTTCTCTCTCTCATGTAGGTACAGTCAACAGCAAAAGTAGATGATCAAAATCCGAAATTCAATACAAATGAACGGAGTTCGCGTCAGAACTGTGTGGCGTCGAAGTGATTCAAACGTATGTGTGTGACAATCACATATTTTTAATAAATAAACTAGTAATAAATTATATAAACTAGTGTTAGTAAATTAGTATTGAATTTCTGATTTTGATCATCTACTTTTGCTGTTGACTGTACTCGATTCTTGAAATTCGAACTTCCAAATAAGTAAGTAGGTACGGTCTACCAAGAAGTTTGTAGCTTTAGTTAAAATTCGTCATTCCCACACGGTCATTTCCTCATTGCATTTAGGCGGGAATGACGATTGATGAGGGAATGATTTACACAGTTCTACAATACTTTTAGTTTTTTTATTTATTTATTTCAACTTGTATTTCATGGTATTTAATTTAATACAGGTACGTGCACGTATACGTCATAGTTTAATATGATAAAAATTACATTATTTCATATATTATTATTTGTTATAAATATACTGTTTTTTCACAGTCGCCTGTAAAGCTCTTAGAGGACGCATCGACAGTCCCGAACTTCACGATCTTTTCTGTCGGCTGTTTGTTCCTGACAAGTACATCGGACATCGCCAAAGTCGTCGACACAATTTGTTTGCGCCGCCGTCATCTAGAACGGTCGCCAGAGCTGAGTCCCCGGTGTGTCGTACTTTAAGAATGCTTAACGCTCTCCTGACCATCAATCCTGAATGTGATCTGTTTGCCGATGAATGGAGTGGAATTATGCGTGTGTGCCTGATGTTTTGTGAGAGAAGGTATGCTAGGGCGTCCTCCATTATATCTTAAGTATTTTTATAATTTTTTTCTTGTAAACCGTAACTGTGTTAATTAATGTAATTGGTGTTACCGTTTTAATTAACAATAAACAATCAAAAAATATTGTATATAAAATATTTAATTTAAATAATATAAAATATTTTCACAAATGAGTGAATACACGTTTCTAAGCGCCACGAGTCAGCCCTTGAACTAGAAGACGTTGCCAGAGCCAATGCGGCGCGTGTAGACGTGAGGAACAGTGTTTCGGTGGGGGGGCGGAGCGTGTCGCTACTGTACGATAGTACTAATTTAATACTTATACTGTGGTATGACTTTAAATAATAAGATATTACATGATATATAATTGTGGTACTTAAACAGTGTTCAGAAGAACTCCTAGAAGTGTCAGATACAGAATAACTGAATTGTGGGACGGAGCCAAATATAATTAAGTTGATACTTAGGTAAGTTACTTAATTTATAAGAGACGCCCTCTGGGCAACTAATAATTATCTCTTCTATTAACTTACTACATTTTGATAATGCAGAATGTTAAACATCGACTTCTTCTCTCATTAGAGTTATAATTATGTGAAAATCGTGAAGTTCCAATGAAATCTTAACATTTTAGGGAAGTATCTATCCTACTGCAAAACTTTCTGATTGCGATCGTTTTTAATTGGTGTTTTTTCTATGCTAGTTTGTGTGAATTTTCGCGTGATCAACTATCAAAACCTCACCTCTCTGGAACATCGATTTCAAACTTTTAATAGTTCTCAATTTAGAAGCATTCATCTATCATTCAAGTTTAATTGTTTGATGGTTCGATAACCCTGCAACACCTAATTGCTAGGCTGTACGATTGATAAGACGTTTTTTTACCTGGTTTTATATGAAACGCAGTGATTATCAATAACAGTTTTTTTATTATTATTTTTTTTCGGGGCTTGTAGTCACAAATAAGACCATGCCAGCCCCATATTAACTAAATCCGACAGAGACGCCGACAAAATACTTTGGAAAATACCTACATCTATCAAACTTATTTTTAACCGATTGAGCCTACTCTCTCCCAGCCGTAGGTAGCTTTTACACATTCCACCGACAAATGATTGACGTCCTCCACAGCCCCGCACTCAGTACAGTTAGGGCTGGTACTGATTCCCATGAGATGTCTAAACTTGTTAAGTGGAGCGTGCCCAGATCGTAGCCTATGAGCTATTACAACAAATTTCCTATGAACCTCTCCGTGTTCCCTGGTTTACCAACAGTGGTCGTTGGTAAACCAAGGAACACGGAGAGGTTCACTTTGAATCGTTCGGTACCAGATTCCCTTTTCAAACGATCCTTGATTAAAATACTCTTGCCAATTGTTGTGGCATATAGTTTAAGGGTGTTACTACACCAATCGATCGATCATCGATCGATGCCATCGGTCGACATCGATCGACGTTGATCGATTGGTGTAGCTTTGGCTGATCGACGGATACCGTTTGATTAACTAATTGATCGATTGCCGGTCGATGGCATCGGTCAAAATTGATCGATTAACTCCATCTCTAATAATAATCAAGCAGCTCGATCGACGTCGACTAATCCATTCTACCATCGATCCATAGTCGATCGATAATCACACCGATAAACACCCTTATATTTCGCTAAAATTTTGTAATAACTTGGTGTGACATTGATTTCGGTATCAATAATAGTTCTAATAGAAGATTTTTTACATCCCAACAAAATATCAATTGAAGTCGTGTTCATGTTCGTTCAGGCAACTACGGAACTACTGATCCGATTCGGTAAACTCTTTCGCTAATTTGAAGCTACGTTATCTTTACTATCTCTAAAAAAAAAAAGTTTTATTGACGAATAAATATTACATTTAAGTTTGAAGCCCTGACTCCTGAGCTAGGTGGTACCTGTGTTACAGGAGTCAGTGTCTTCACCCGGTTTTGGAACATTGACAATTTATGCAATAATTTTAAATAAAATAACGTAAAAATTAATGGAAGTGCATGCATGCTTTTGATTGGTTTGTAGTTCGTGTGTGTATGTGTGCTTTTGTGTGAGAGAGATTGGGTGTGTGTGTGTGTGTGTATGTGTGAGAGATGGAGAGAGATTGTGCTTGGTGGCTGGGTAATGGGTAATATTTGAGTTTGTTTGCCTACCTTACTATTTGATTACCTCGATTATAGTTCTTTCAGTAAGTCTAATCCACGGAATAATAAAAACAAGAGGAAGGGCCCTTAGTCTTACTTAATACTGGATCCAGTGTCGCCAAACTCACACATTTGCAAATTAAAATGTACTTGCAATACACAGAAAACGATGATATAATTGGCTACAAATGATAAACGCAACTTTGGCGAAAAGCTTATTTATTGTTGTTCGAAATTAAATCGTATCACAACTGACGAACGTTGCTATTATTTTACATGACAAAATCACTAAAGAGATTTTTTCCATCTAACAATCCAATTCGACCAATGTCCAACGAGTTCAGTTATTCGACGCTAGAGAGCGCTGTTACCAAATTATTTAACATGACATCTATTGTGACTATAAATAGATGTCATTTTCGCATGCAACTGTTATCTATTTTGCTATTCAATGAGAGACGTGGTCAAGTTATCGATAATTTTTACAATTATGGATTGAGAACAACGGATTAACTCACTCAGCTCAGCTCAGTGTGTATGTGTTTCAAGCAAGATACTCTTCCGCCACTTCTACCACCTCTACCCTCGCCCGCGCCACCCCAGCCACCGCCACAGTTGTCCGCGCGGGCGCAACGCGCGGCCGCGCGCAGTTTCCGCAGGAACGCGACGGTCGGTGTGTCATCCTGTGGAACTCCTTGAAAAAGGTGGCCGTATGCCATCGAAACTAGTCGGACGAACCCGACAACACAGTAAGTTAATCCGTTGTTCTCAATCTATAATGTGTAACAATACTCACGTTTCGTTTAATGAAATTTTTACAATGTAAGAAATATAATTATAGTGTTTAAATTAATCTTTTTAATATACGTAATGGATCAAAAATAATGATTAATTAATGATGTATTGACATTTTTTTCTGCGTTACCTTTCTATATTGAGTCCGTAATATGATTGTATGTAGGAAATTAATTGACATCCCAATGAAATGACGCATTATTTTAGACATGACAATATCTTTTTTAAATATTATGTAACAATCTTTTAAAAACAAAATTTACATCTGAATGTTTGTAGATAAACTATATACATGTATATAGAATATATATAGGCCTACGTCTAACCGCGAATGAATGACTATTTGCCAGAACCAGAATATAGGTATAAGGTTTTTAAAACTCATTCTTCCAAACTCGTACTTTAATTTATTTTAAAAAAAGTTAGGTACTTTAAAAACATACATGTTATTGTTTTATCGACACGAACTATTTGCATTAATGTGTCCCATCCCTAAACGAGTAGCGTCGAAGTTTCTAGAATTTATGCCACGTAAAACGATTAGTACAGTTAAGACAGCGAGCAAGCTAATTTAGACTTAATGAATGGACATAAGGTAGTTTTTAGTTCGCATCAAAGTAAAAATATTATTGTCAATAAAAATTGATTATTATGAAATATATAAAAGTTTTATGCTTTTTGGTGATACGATATACCTCTGCAAGAAACATTCTTTGACCTGCCATCATTTTTGCATGTAAAAATTGCACAGTAAGGCATGGTTGTATTTTTTTTCCTTACGTGCGATATTGTGCGATATGTCACGTCCCAGCAAGTAGTTGATCACGACTGAACCAATGTTGATCATTTCCACATAATTGTGCCACACGTTCGATGGCTGGGTAGCACTTCCACTTGTTTTTATTTTTATTATTCCGTGGTCTAATCTAAGCTAATATTATAAAGAGGAAAGATTTGTTTGTTACGATTTAACTCAAAAAGTACTGGTCCGATTTCAAAAATTCTTTAACCATTAGAATGCTATATTATACCTGAGTATATAGTTATTAAAAACATTAGGGATCCATGAGAAAATTCATGCGAATGAAGACGCGGGCAAACTAATAGTAGACTATATACCTATAGGCTGCACGCACGAAAAAGTGTCACGTTCCGCCTGAGCCTGCAAGCGAGAGCGTGGAACAAGCGATAGAGAGGCACGATCGGCCCAAACAATAAGCTCCGCCCACCTGGACGAAAGCCATTATTTGCGTATGGTATATTATGTCAATTTTTTTTTTCGGATTTGCATCTCGCAGGTCTACCTAGGAGGCTGCTTAACCGAACTTTCCTGTGGTGCCTTAAAAAAACATTATTTTTAGGGCCTCCAGCCAGGGCAAAATTACTTACAAACTAAACGACTACACGCTAAGGGCACCCCCTGTGGGGTACGAGCCTCAGCTTAGGGCGTCGCTGGGAGAGGACAGCAAAGGGACAGGCTGGATCGGATTTCGTATTATGTCAGTCATTATGTTTCTTTATAACGTTATCACGTAAAACTATCGTCCGTAAACCGACTTTA
Organism: Charanyca ferruginea; assembly: GCA_947361185.1. NCBI lineage: Eukaryota > Metazoa > Arthropoda > Insecta > Lepidoptera > Noctuidae > Charanyca > Charanyca ferruginea. Next base: position 11,207,201 of record OX376077.1, on the reverse strand, counting down.
CAGACAACCAATTCTTGTTCAAGAATTAGGGATACTTAAAAAAGATCGCTCAGATAAAGTCGCGGGCAAAAGCAGGTACTTAAGTGCGTAGAATTAGAATGTTAGGTAGGTATGTAGGTATGCCAATCAGTAAGATGTTTTATTCACGTTTTCAGCTACATACTAGAAACCGAATTTTCCCTACCTACTAAATTCGAGATTATTCAAATCAATACAGTAGGCAGCGACGACTACGGCTCATTGGAAGGGAGACCCACTCTCAATACAAATGAGCTCAGTAAAGAACGCTAAAGGTTCTTCAAGTGATGTAGGTATCTACTCGTACGAATTGGATAAATCACTTCAATTCTTTCTTTTATAAACTCACAGATCAGAACGGCTTCATTCGATTTAGAGTAGATTGAAGTAGTCTAAGATCCCAGAGTCGTTAGACTTACGTCATACTTACGTCATTTTAGCATGGCTGCAATAATCACAGTAGGTCTTGTAAAGGCTGTAAAGTACGAAAATCATAATATAAAAACCGCTGTCTGTCTTGATCGTCATTGAGTAAGATACCTATTAAAACTGATACCTGAAAAAAGGGCCCAGCATGAAAACTAGCCAGTATGCAAACGTACTTACTCTCTTATTCTATTTTTAAAATTTCAGCTATGCTGAAACACGTAGGACTGGCAACCCTGGGTTCGCATTCACAGTTAATAGTTTAGAAATATAAAGCCATCAAGATAATTTGGACCATAGCAAAGTACTTATTAGCAAGAATATCCTGGCGTAAGATTGCTCTAAGATCTTGTTATTATGTGACTCCATTACGGAGTCATTTTCTCGTGCGTGAAGTTGTGCTCACCATAAAACTGCTGTGAGCTGTCCCATGTGTTTTCTGTAGAACAGTATTAACTCTAATCCAATGCTATAATTCTTGCCAGCTGTTTTAGCGTTATACAGGTGGGTAAGCTTGTTAGTTATTCTTAGGTTAGTATGGTATAAGCGTGTAATCTTAATTTTAAATTCATTTTAATGTGTAAATAATTTATAATAATATTTTTTTGCGTTTTATCTACATTTTGTACTTTTTCAGGTGCAGGTTGATTCATTTACGTTAGATACACAATTTTTAACCGACTTCAAAAAAGAGGAGGTTATCAATTCGAATGTTTATATTTTTTTTTTGTTTTTTTTTTATGTTTGTTCTGGCATAACTCTGTCATATATAGACGGATTTGCAAAATTCTTTTTTTGTTCGAAAGGGGGTTATCCCGAAAAGGTCCGATATAAATTTTATCAAAATGGGTACAGCCCTTTTTGAGAAAATCAACGAATTCCCAAAAAAAAATACTTAGACGACGTTTAGTTTCTTCAATCACTGGAGGACTTACAATCTCTTTTAAGTGTAGTGTGTAAAGTAATGTGTGTTCTGTGCTAAAGTTATTTATCACTTTTTGGTTTTTGAAGGCGGTTTTCTTTTTTTTGAAAAAACTTTTTATTATTGATCGTATTGCCAGTATTGCCCTGTTTTGCGTTAACTAGGTCGGTAAGTACAGTGGTAACTTATATCATAGAAGCAGGCGGACAGTCACTCAGAACTCGTAATTCATTTTGAGCTTTGCATTCATTTAAATCTTTAGGTACTAAAGCGGTTGACCCTTCTACCCAACGTTTTAATTAATATTTCAACGGCTTAGCATATTATTTTGAAAGGGAAGTACCTTAAATACGAGTTAATATAATTATTTAGTAGTTTTTCTAACTCTTAAAATGATTTGGGATTTTGGCAGGTTGGTTGATTAATGAGGGACGAGTAGATGGGTCTCTGATTACATTTTTTTGGTAGTACTTAAGCTAAATCAGTTGGCGATTGATACCTAAATCTACCAACGAACGAATTGATAAGACGGTTCCTTGATAAGATGGTAAATGGTAGTAATCAGCTTCACATTGTATGTAACCCAACGGTTTCTGGTAAACAAGTTAACAAAAATTTCAAAACAATGTTGAAAAAAAAAATGTTAGAGGTTATCAATTTGGGGTGTTTTTTTTTTGTATGTTCGGGCATATTCTCAGTCATATTTATAGATGGATTTGCAAAATTTTCTTTCTTTTTCTTTTTATTCGAAAGGGGATAATTCCGAAATTTATTTAAATTGTGTAGGTATAGATCTGATGATGTGTTTCGGAGACAGACAATTTAACTTAACTCTTCAAAAAATATCAGCAAATCAAACGCGATTGCAGCTACCGCTTAAATATGCATGGCTTACGCAATCACACAACATAAGGTACACTCGAAAGGGTTTTTTCTCAACTGGAAGGAACCTAGTTGCAGCACGTCATACCTAGTACCTACCCATTCAAGAAATTTTATGAAAATAATCCATACTTACTGTTCCAAGTAAGGGATCGCTTAATTTGTTTGGTGTTACCGTTAATTCATTTAGGGTAAGTAAGGGTATTGCCGGTCACTTATGCAAAAACAACTACAATTCAGTGAAATATCAACATTTATTTAATAAACTCTTATGCAACATAACTTAAGGTATTATTCTAACATCACACACATTTGAGATCAATATTAATTCCAAATATGACGCAATCAACTCTTAAAAAAAATGGCTTTGACCGGTATTGTCCGACATGGCAAACAATACCGGTCGGCAGGTTGGCAAAACCGGTCAAACTTTTAGCGGCATAAGTCGCACACGTAGCCTTCGGGAGACTCATAACCCGAGCATTCAGCATGAGCCCAACAAAGCCCACACTGTAGGCCTCTGTACGAAAGCTCGTTGTTCCGGCCATAATCGTCACATAACATGCATCTGTTCTCCAGATCTTAGACATTAGTGTCATCATCATTATCGCGTAGGTCAGTCATTTCTAAATCTTTTTTTTGTTGTTTTTTTTTTTATTTTTGTCTTTCTAGTAGTGTTGAGAATGGGATGCCATAAGACCGAGCTGCCTCTCTTATTTTTCATTCCTTCTCCAACAAGTTTGAATGCCCTACTCAAATCATTTTGGCTCCATTTCACCTTCAATCCTTTGTTCCTACTTCGAGTCCCCGAAAGCCTAAATAGGAAAATAATATAAATTTTAACGGAATAAAAGGACATAAATATAATCTACTTGCAAACGTAACTTGCGGTTAATACCGGTCAGTATCACCGGCGTTAGCTACCCGTATACTTTTCTGATCAATAATAAAGGACATGTTATGAAATGGGCTTAAAATATTTTTTTTTTTGAACAGCTATCATGTGTGATTTTTCTGATAGAGAAAATTATTCAAGATGGCCTAACCAAAACAAAAAAAAAACTAAAAGCACCATTATTTAATAAATAAATATTTTAAATCCAGATATTTTTTTCTATAGTAATATTATTTTTGTACTTTGAAACAAAGAAAAAAGGGTTAAATATCATTTTTTAAAGTACATTAAACACCTTATTGTTATTTAAAATATTTTTAAACATTATTAGATGGCTATAAAACCGACGAATTATCTCCATGATTTGTATGCATGGTATTGATTCTGGAATATATGAAAACATTAACTGTGTTGTGTCAGTAAGGTTGTCAGTGTCACACCACACATGTCAGTTGTCATGTCGATCGCTTGTCAAGCCCTTGTCTCATTGTTAGAATCGCTATTTTTCCGTTTGCTTATGAATATTTAGGTTTAATATTTGTAATTTCTACTTGATATTAGTAAAATCATCATCTGAGGTGTGTAATCCCCGCACCAGGCCAGCGAGGTGGACTAAGGCCTAACCCTTCTCACTCTAAGAGGCCTGTGCCCAGCAAGGGGCCAGTAATGGATTGAATTTATTTTTTAATAGCGAAGTTGTATTAACGCAGAAATGCTATTATTTTCAATAATAGTAAATGGTTTATGATAAGGATAGGTAATGAATTTATATAAACTTATATTGTCACATAGGGGATATCTTCCGTGATTGTTCATTGTTTTGAGCTCCCGATATTTCAAAGCTGGCAAGCGCCATGATCGCGTTTCACGGAAGATATCCCGTATGACAATATAAGTTTAGTTTTAAACCGTGAAAGCTTAAAACAGTATATGAATTTATTTGTATCAAAGATCCTTATTTTCTCCTACAAGTAGTGACTTTATGACTTTATCATCATGAATTCAGTAAATTGCAAAATGATTACTGATGGTTTTACGTCTCCTCCAAGGCAGGCCAGTAAACCAAACAGTCCAGATACAGACAGACTTAAATGGATTGGACCTGTTCACCTTTTGTAAATAGTCGCTCCAGCAGGTCAGAATAGGTGAACATTTTTGTGTATTAGGTAGAGAAATAAAAGTAATGCATTTACTTATATTTGACTGTATTTATTCTACCTCTTCATTTTCAACATCATCCCTTATAATTATATTATCAAGAAACTGTGCAGGAAAGAATCCAAATTAAAAGCCAGGTCAAATAAAGATAACTTATAGATTACAAGAAACTTGAACATCAATAACACAACAAAAACAAAAAAAAATCAAATCACTTGTGTCCGTTCCGTTGTTGTAACGCAAACCACAGACGCATACGCAGAGTATATTAATAATAGGGCGCGCATAGATACGCAATTATAATTGAATTTGACACTTGATTGACGTTAACACATTTCATAATGACAATAATGACATCCAACCGAAAAGTGTTGCCAAAATCAATAATTACCGAGGGTTGCAATTTATTTTTAAATTACAATTAATTAAAAATATAATAATTTAGGAAGGGTGCTTTTAAAAAAAATAAAAAAATATACATAAAGTAGTCTTAATTTATGTACTTTCATAAAATATAATCTCTTCCTTGTTCACAGCAGCTCCGAATTAAAGCCCAGCCTCCATACAAAAACCTAACATGTCCTTTAACAAAAACCTTTAGCAAAGTGCTTGAAATCTATGATTACATGGGTAGATAGATAATAAGATAACTACACGACAATAAATAACACTGACAATGAATGCAACATGAAAATTAAAACACTCACCTCTTATGTTCCGCGGCCAAAAAATTACAAAGAAAGTGGCGCGAAACAAATTTACGTGCTGTTCTCCCTGACGCGTGCTCGGAACTGAGCGTGGGCCGAAGCGTCGACGCAGGGCACACTCACGCTACCCTCAATCAATGTGTGTGTGCGCAAAACGCTTTAATTTGAAAGTTAGTGTGGGGACCGGCATTGTCGCTTGACCGCGGATACCCTCCTTTACGATGTTAGAAAGTAGGAACTAAAAAAACGAAAAAAATTATAAAAATAATTTTAATTTCGAAAGTCGGTGGCAAAACAAAACAACAAACAGACCCAAAGCCGCCGTAAAAACATGCGAAATTAAAGTTAATTTAAATCTTTTTGAAGGCGGTTGTCTCTTTTGTTAAAAAAAATATGTTTATTTTATAGTTTCGTACTTTAGTACTTATTAATTAATTAAACCGGTGAATAGATGATTAATACATACGACTTATATAATTTTGGTAACTGCCAAGTATTTTTACGCAACTTTGCTTAGTATTCTCTAACGCTATTCGTTAAATTGTTACACAATTCTTTACTAAACTGCAAAGATTTTTAAATGGAACAGTACATTGTATTTCCATGCTGAACGCTTTCATACTGACAATTGACAGTTGTTTGTGGCTTGTGGTGACAGTGACAGTGACGGACGAACCCGCCCGGTGTTTACATTACTATATTCTATGGTGTTTACCAGTGTTGCCATATATACAGATTTCTCCGTATTTATACAGATTTTCGATGTGTGATACAGATTAGCACTGGATACAGATTTTCATACAGAATTTGAGAATTTTCTAACTCTATTGATTAAATTACCTCAACTTAAAATAGAATCAAAATAAATGACTTAGATATCGCGTTACATTACACACACCCATTGTATGATCCTATTCTTTATGGTTTATTTATGGTGAAAAACCTTGCTATAACCTAGAGGGGGATAATAAATTACTGTTAAAATTTAACAAAAATATGTATGACTAAAATAGTAATTTTTGTTTCGTTTGTTGCAATTGTTTAAATTTTAATAAGTGTGTTTGTTTTAATTATGTTTTTAATTTTACTATGTATGTACATACGTACTTAAATAAAACTACCATTTTATTAATAAGTGTATGTTCTTATTTAATATACGATAATCAAACCATATCACGTTAGTACTTATCCCTTGTTTTTCAAAAGAAGCAATGATTATGATGATTAATATTCTATTTTGGTTAATTTGATTATACAGATTATATACAGATTATAAGTTAAAATAGCATACAGATTTAATACAGATTTTAGGAGTTTCTTCTACAGATAAAAGGTTCAAGGCATCTGGCAACACTGGTGTTTACTACATTTTGCTGAGGTCATGAAAAATATTCAATAAACTTTGAAAACGCTTTGGTTAATTACCCAAGCGTGTTTTAAGTTTACTATTACCTCTTATTAATCAACATGTCCGACATTTCTGAAGAATATTTGGTTGCAATTTTAAGTAAAGTAGCGGCTGTAAATCACATCAATAATTGGTGTCATACCCAAGTAAAGTTTGAAGGTATCGCACAGAACTTCTTTGGAATATTAATTCCAGTGGTTTTGAGGGGGAGAAGCAATGGGGAGGAAGTTAGTTTTGATCTAGTTTTAAAATTGGCTCCAACTGATGAGCAGTATCGAGTAAGTGGTGCTGTAACAGTTATGTTCGCCAGAGAAGTCTACATGTATTCTGTTGTACTAAAAAAGTACCAAGAATTGCAGGAACATATGCCGAGCAACTCCCATTACATCATGCCTCAGTGTTATTACGTTCAGAAGGACTATTGCAAGGAGGTCATAGTATTACAAGACATGCGTGGGCATGGCTACAAACCTTACATCCATGAAATGTTCCTTGACTCAGATCATACAGTGGTTTCTTTAAAGTCTCTAGCTAAACTACATGCATTGTCATTTATTCTTAAAAATAAAAACCCAAAACTGTATGAAGAAATATCAAAAACTTGTGTACCTTTAACTCAAGATACAAACAAAAGGTTCATGGACATAATGAGAGATAGATTAGAAAAAGCAACAATAAAACTACAAGATACCAAATATTTAATTTTGATACAGAATTTACTAACATTATGTGCTGGATTCTTTATGGAAGCGACCTATTCTGTACAAAATACATGTATTTGTCATGGAGACATTTGGAAGGAAAACATTCTTTTCAAATATGAGGTTTGTTTACATTTGTTTTAAGTTCTCTTTTGTTTTGAGTTATTGCTTACATGAATAGTTTTTCAAAATAAGAATGTATTTTTTGTTTTTTTCATCATCCCTGCATGCTAATTGACATCTATATTTTATTTCCAGGACAACAAGCCAGTATCTGCCTGTTTAATTGACTATCAAACAGCTCGAATATGTAGTCCAGCATATGATGCAATGTACCTAATTCTAAGCAGCACCAACACAGAACTGAGAAACCAATATTTCCACCAACTATTTGACATATATTACCAAATGTTTGACGAAGAGTTAAAAGAATATGGCTTGGAGTCTCAAGAAATATATTCTAGACAAATGTTTGATAGTGATTTGAAGGTTGTTACACCAGCATGTCTGATAACAGCTAACACTGCATTGTGGTTATTAAATGGTTTGCAAGAGGTGGGTCATGTTAGGAGCAAGCTTGTTTTAAACACCGAACAAGACAAAGAGACTGCTGTGAAAAGATATAAAAGTATTGTTATAGCCATGATAGATGATGTTACAAATTATGGTTATCTTCGTCAAAGTCTTTTATAATGATAAGAATACAGTTGAAAGTAATATACCATATTATGTGATGAATTAATGTCACTAAAATAATTATAATAATAAATAGTTTTATCTCGGACAACTACAAGATCCACAAATAAAAATACCTAAATATTAAATTTTATCAAAAATGCAATAGATCAGCTGACTATAGTATAATGTAATGTCTTATTGCTATCCTACTAATATTATAAATGTGAAAGTTTGTGAAGATGTTTGGATGTTTGTTACTCAATCACGCGTAAACCGCTGAACAGATTTGAATAAAAATTGGCACATAGGTAGACCATTTCCTGGATTAATCATAGGATACTTTTTATCCCGGTAATGTGTTCCCTTGGGATAATCGTTATTTTTACGCGGGCGAAGCCGCGGGCAGAAGCTAGTACAAAATAATGTGTTCTGTATTTTGAGTACCAAAGAAAAAAGATAGTAATAAAAAGAAGAAACAAATGAGTGCCAAGGTGAGTACCAATGGGAATTGATGTGTAAACATTATATGAGCTTACGTAGGCGGTTCAAAGCGAACGCGATTGCGAAGCGATCCGATGCGGTGACACGTGAAGCGATACGAAGCGGCGACTCTGTCCTACGTGCGCGCGAACCGCACGCCGCGCTTCCCATTCGTGGTACGATAATAACCGATAGTGATATTTTTTGTTCCATTTATCCCATAATATAGGAAGTTCTTGTATAGAATTAATTAAAAATTCTACTTCCGACATTATTGCAAAAAGAATCCACGGCACCGCACCCATTTCGCGCGAAAATATCAAGCCAGCTGATCGCGTACGCTTCGCTTCGCGCCGCACCACTTGCACTCCTCACCCAACGTGCATTTGACAACCGACGTAGGACACTTCAATAGGTTTCGACTGTTTGTTGTTTTCGCACCGCATCGCGCCGCTTCGCGTTCGCTTTGAATCGCCTACGTAAGACGCTGCGTAAGATGTTTATACATTAAAAACACATTGGACTAAAATAGATTAAATAATGTGTAATTGTTTCTTGTCATAATTTAGGCAACGCCAAGCAGTACCTACTTTAAAAGAAAAATGAAATAAAATACAAACCAACAAGGTACCTATTGGTAGTAGGTATATTTATTATAATTCTGTTTTCCATAAAATAATATTGTCATAATGTACTAATGTCAAGATAAATAAGTAGATAATCAATCAATATCCTGTTACTGATGTAACTAACCAGTGGATAAGAAAATCAAGACTAATTTGTAAATTAATGGTTGTGTGTGATACTATATACTTACATGCCAATTTATTAAGTTTGTTATTAATTTTATACTAAGCCATATTGTTATCTTTATTTGTTGTTTAAAAATCATTAAAGCCATATTGTTGAATAGTTCTTATTAAAATTATAAATGTTGTATTTATGACTTTGTTATTGTGGTATGTGTTCCTTGATAGTTGAGTACCTATCAATTCACAGAGTTACAGGCTCGAGATACTACTAGTCTTCAGGTATACTGTCTGCCAGGTAAATAAAAATGGAACAATTTGAATTAAACCCATACTTTAATATTATACCTACAGTCAAGACACCTTTTATTTGAAAGTTTTAAATTTATCTATGTATATGTTACGGGAAAAACGAAGTGCGGCTGCACCTAGTTCTAACCGGCTAGAACTAGGTGTAGCCGGTAGCCGGCAGCAGTAGGTTAAACCTAGGTGTATCCTACTTTTCTTCGGTTAAAACTAGGTTTAGCCTTCATCATAGCGGCTAGAACTAGGTGCAGCCGCACACCGGCGGTTAAACTTAGGTGTATCCTATTTATCATCGGATAGAAGTAGGTTTTCAGTGCAGTTAAGCATTTTGGTGTTGTTTTGAAATTCTTATCTTGCGTTTCCCAATTAATTCGATTTCGTATTACCCCCGTAGACTAGACATCTTAGCCTAGACAAGTCATGTCAGTCCGAAACGAGATTTATAATAAAATTGTGTTGAATTATATTATGTACTGAAATGAAATTGTCTACTTAATGAAATTGTGTATCTGTGTAAAAGTGGTCAGAAGGACTTAGATTTGTTCAACTTATAGAGCCTATCATCACGGAATTAAAAAGTCACCTTACCTGGCTATGTGTGGATTTCACGTAAAAGAGGGTCTAAGATCTCACTTCCAACTGAGACAATCGAAAGTATAGAGAACGAGGAAGACTTGGAACAAATTATTAAGACTTTAGAGGAAAATGTCTCGCATATAGTGAATTCATCTGCTTAGCCTTATCCCAACTATATTGGGTTCGGCTTCCAGTCTAACCGGATGCAGCTGAATACCAGTGTTTTACATGGAGCGACTGCCTATCGGACCTCCACAACCCAGTTACTGGGTACCTAACACGATACCCCTTGGTAAGACTGGTTGTCAGACTTTCTGGCTTCTGACTACCTGTAACGACTGCCAAATATCTAAAAATAACAGCCGGGGCCAACGGCTTTACGTGCTTTCCGAGGCACGGAGGGAACTCTGTAGGAAAGGGATGGTCCTGACCTTTGATCGATAGATCTGTACGGCTTTAACTTAGCCACGAGCTCCTCTACTGTCTCGCATACAGTGAATTGATTCCTCGAAAATAATTCAATAATAGTGCCAAACTGCTTACCCGATTTATACAATCCATCATCATCAGTGGCGTAGCGTGTCTTGTCGGGGCCCCGTATAAAAAATTTGCTTGGAGGCTCTTAAACGGGGGTAAAGAAACTAAAAAAAAAAAAAAAACAAAAAGAACCTTTTCCCTTTTCTGTTTACTTTTTCTTTTCTCAGCGCCGCTGGGATAATCTCTTTTCCTTTCACTTATTTCTTTTACAAATCGCTACTAATACTGCTAAACCAGAAGAACAATATTGTTTGTACTGAATTACAATGTAATGCACATTTATCTACATAAAGCGCGTAAATAAACACTGCACTGCACTCCGTGGTTTAACATCCAATGTAAAGTACAACAACGTACACGTACATCGCGATATCGATACGCTTAAGGCGGGAAAAAAAGTAATTGCTTTATAGAATTTTGTCATTTGTAAAATAAAATAAATTAGAAAGTTTTTATTTTTTTTCCTTACGCACTTTGGGGGCCCCCGTGGCCCAGCGGCCCCGTATAATTTATACGGCAGATACGGCGGTAGCTACGCCCCTGATCATCATTACATTCAAGTACAATCATTAAAACATTGGGAAACTCGCCTCTACCTCTGTCAACGTCAGGAATTTTCACCCGAACTGTGTCACCTAATTTGCACGGAGGAAACTTTCTGTTAGATAATGCTGTCATTGTATTTGCTTCTACTGTCAACGAATCTTTTGCGCCTTTTCTATTAGTATCTATTGTCTGTCGTTTAATACAGAGGTCACATTTTTCATTTTTGTTTTTATTACATAGCTTACAATCTGTTTTGTTATCTGCTGCTTCTTCTACGGTCTCTTCCTGATTTATATCTATTATTGTCTCACTTTCAGCATTATTTTCGTTTCCCTCTAACGTCTTAATAATTTGTTCCAAGTCTTCCTCGTTTTCTCTATACTTTTGATTGTCTCAGTTGGAAGTGCTAAAGATCTTAGGCCCACTTCTACGTCACATCCAAACATAGCCTGGTAAGGCGACCTTTAAATTCCGTGATGATAGGCTCTATTTTTCATAAGTTGAACAAATCTAAGTCCTTCTGACCACTTTTACACAAGTACACAATTTCATTAAGTAGACAATTTTATTTCAGTACATGTTATAATTCAACACAATTATAAATCTCGTTTCGGACTGACATGACTTGTCTGGGGTAAGATGTGACGACACGGTTGGCGCAGTGGCTGAGCGATCGACTGCTGCACAGCGTGTTGCGGGTTCGATTCCCGTCCAGGGAAAATATTTGTGTGATGAGCACTTGTGTTTGCCTTGTGTCTGGGTGTTGTTTAATTATCTATTTATGTATGTATTTAAAAAATGTATTTGTGTATGTATATCAGCTGTCTGACACACATAGTACAGGGTCTCCCTAGTTTGGGGTCAGATGGCCGTGTATGAAAATAGATAAATAGGAATGATAAATTGGATACACCTAAGTTTAACCGCTGGTGTGCGGTTGCACCTAGTTCTAGCCGATATGATGAAGCCTAAACATAGTTCTAACCGAAGATAAGTAGGATACACCTAGATTTAACCAAATGCTACCGGGTACACCTAGTTCTAACCGGTTAGAACTAGGTGTAGCCGCACTTCGGGTGTTAGCCGTAACATATACAAATAAATAAAATTGAAGCGTCTGTTTGTAATGTCAAAATATATATTTTTGTCTGTCTGTTTGTTCCTGCTAATCTCTGGAACGGCTGGACCGATTTTGACGGGACGGGTCATTGGCAGATAGCTGATGTTATAAGGAGTAACTTAGGCTAGCATTATTAAAAAAAACCGGACAAGTGCGAGTCGGACTCGCTCACCGAGGGTTCCGTACAAAGCAAGTACCACCAGTCCATACTTAATATTATAATTATGAAAGTAACTCTGTTTGTTACGCTTCCACGATGAAACGGCTGAATCGATTTTGATGAAATTTGGTATGAAAATACCTTGAACCCTGGGAAAGCACATAGGGTACTTTTTAATCCGGGACTTCGTCTGCATCCGCGATAACCAACATTCACACGGACCAAATCGCGGACAAAAGCTCATTATAAATAAATAATATATTTTTAATGATTTAATGACAAATGTATAGTTTCAGACTTTTCCCTGTATTTATAGTATAAGACGATAATATTTGCCAAATTTCATAGTTCTAGGTCAACGGAAAGTACCCTATATTTTGATTCCCTTGAAAGTGTCGAAATGTCCGTTTTTTGCGACATAAACGGCCGTATCTTTTTTTCACGTTAACTTAGAAGTTTGTCTGTTTTTTCACAGCTTCAAGGGACCGCTAAGTATATGGTTTAACCTTTTCACCGCCACGGACTTCAATAGAAGTTCCGGATTTTCGTGCCACCAGCGCCACGACTTCATTAGAAGTTCTTAATTTTTTCAGTCTTAAAAAATCAATTTACTTTATTTATAGACTTTGCTTTTTGTTATTATTTAATAAAGCACTGTCTAAAGCCCCGTGTTTGTATTTTTAAACACAAAAGAATCCCTGATTTGTCTTAAAATCAGCAAAAACAAAAACTCCAAAAATAAAGTATGTGCCCTGCACGCCAAGGACTTCATATCAAGTCGGCCAGTGATGTGACTCGAAATTTATCACCGTTTCATTTCGCCTGTAGAAATTTTTATAAATACTAATATCGAAAACAATTTAAGGTCAGTAAAACATGAATTTAGTTAACGACTTTATAACATAAAGAAAATTGACCAATTTCGACCTTCAGATTGGTGATGATCCGAAATGAAATAGTTGTTATTTTTGTTTACCAATCCTTGTCGATAATTATATTCCCATCTCTACAAATCAGTTAGTTGTCAGTGCCCCGAGCGCCACGAACTTCTATAGAAGTTGTCCTGTGTCGTCATATGCGTATGGGTGTCAAGGTCATTTTAATATAGTGCAGCACTAAACGGATGAGGGCGCACGCATCTTTCTTTCCTCGTATTGCTTGTGACAACAATAATATTGACCAAATAAATAAACAAATGCAAAATGAATAAAGAATTAGACTCTGATGAGCTTTTAAAAGTTTGCAAGGTATGGAATCTGATTCGGAATAACAAAAAATAAGGTCATTCTTTTTTGCGGGCATAGTTTTGCTGTGTTATATAAGTTATATATTAAAAACATCTTTCGTTTCGTTTACAAATAAAATAACTAGGTACTGTATAAAATAACTCTTTTTGTTTATAAACAGCTGAGCTTTGAATGTTTAACTTTTTTATGGATCACTTTTGGACAACTCACCACTGCTTTTTAAATAGTTAAATACCTACATAATTACCTACTTTCCATTTCCAGAAAACACGTAGAAAACACTAACACACAAAATTCCCTTTAGATACGGTAATAAACGTTGGCTGAAGTATTTAGGTAAAAAAACACAAAGATAGAAGTGAAAGAAATAAAGATCATAGGCGACATCCCTAATCAGAATTGAATTTACCGTGCTCTGAGCGCCAAGAGCTTGATATGAAGTCAACGGATGACGCCATGAAACAAATAGAGTTGTACCATATTTCTTATAGCTTTAATTGAATCATTAATTTATTTCTTTGATACTTACAATTTATACTGTTCTTTTTACTAACAATACTGTGAAATAATGCAAGTATAGAAACTTGCATTATTTCACAGTATTGTGCTACATAACGCGTAAAAAATTAATTTATCGATAGGACGATAGCCTCACCACTACTTTTTACTATATAATATGTCGTTATACATGTATAGCTTGGCGCTGGACGAGGCATCGCGTTTTGTGACCGTGGCGGTGAAAAGGTTAAATTTCAACTCGATACCTCTACGCGTTCCCGAGATAAAGGGCCTTGACAGACAGACAGACAGACGGACAACAAAGTGATCCTATAAGGGTTCCGTTTTTTCCTTTTGAGGTACGGAACCCTAAAAAAGAAATAGGGATCCGCGCAATAAATAAGAAAACCCCGTTAATAACCGACATTCACGCGGACGACACAGCGTCATTCACGCGGGCATCAGTTAGTTTATAATATACCTGTACCTATTAATTTTATCCAATATTGAACTGAATTTTTTAGGGCTGCCTTTGGCTTCTGCCAGAAATCCTTCGGTAGTCAAAGGTGAAGAAAGTCTCCTTCGGTCGGCACTTGTTATATAGGGTGTTTGGTAGATCTATGGAAAGCCATAAAGCGGAGCTAGTATAGACTATAATCATTTGAACCGAACTTGTCTTAGAGTGTGACTATTTTTTTAGCAAATTTTTAATGATTTTTGATGATAAAACCAAAAAAGACTGCCAATTATTTGCAACCAGCAAATAATTGGCAGTCTGAAAATACATCATTTATTTTTAATTTAGTTTATTAAAGTATTCAATTCAATTCAAATTATTTATTACAGATAAAATTACATAAGTCATATGTATAAATTATTAAAGCAATTTATTAAAACATGATAAAGGCATCTGTGTCATGATGAGTCAACAAAAAAAAAAAAAGATTAACCCCTCGTATGCCTCACGCAGATCTACGCGAGACACAATAGCTTTTTAATTGTGTCTGTAATTACGGCATACGAGGGGTTTCTTTCAAACTGGCCATCACTTGCAACTAACTGCAATATTTTGGGTCATGTCTAACCTACTTAAAAGTATTGCTCATTGAGGAGCACCTTTAAGTAAACGAATAACGATCTACACTCTTTACTAGTATGTTAAAATACCCATGTAAGTACCTAGGCTACTTACTACCTCCAGCATTACCACCGCCACCACTCCTTACACTTACCTATTATCTATTTTGTTTACATTGTATAAAACAAAGTTGCTTCCCGCCTTGTTTGTCCTTCTGTACGCTTAGATCTGTTAAACTACTCAACGGATTTTAATGCGGTTTTCATCAATAGATAGAGTGATTCAAGAGAAGGTTTATAGGTATAGTTTGATTGTTTGCTGGCGGGTCGCTACTCGCTAGTCTTACATAGCTTGTTGGTGCAAACTTAGTTAACGTAGTTCCCCCCGATGTTGCGCCTCGCTCAATAGCGGTGGTACTTTCATTCTGGAGTAGGATAACTTCGTTGATCAGATATTTTCATTTAATAGTTTAACCGAAGTTTCGGGATAAAAAGACCACCAACATTTTCGTTCGAATTTACTGGGGTCAAATTGATATATTGATATACTTAATAATAATAATAATATGTGGGGACATTTCACACATGGCCATCTGACCCCAAACTAGGGAGACCCTGTACTATGGGTGTCAGACAGCTGATATACATACACAAATACATTTTTAAATACATACATCTATACTAATATTATAAAGCTGAAGAGTTTGTTTGTTTGTTTGTTTGGTTGGTTGAAGGCGCTAATCTCAGGATCTACTGGTTCGGATTGAAAAAATCTTTTTGTGTTTGATAGTCCATTTATCGAGGAAGGCTATAGGCCCATGCGAAGCTGGGTCGGGTCGCTAGTATATAGATAAAATAATAATAATAAATAATTATATAATTTAACATTACTGTAAATTAAATGCAGGAAGAACTTCTTCATCATCATCAGCCAAAAGACGACCACTGTTGAACACAGGCCTCCCCCATGGAACGCCATATCGAGCGGCAACCTGCCGCTTGCATCCACCAGTTACCGGTTACCAAGTATAAAGTTATTTGTCACTTTTTAGTTTTTTAAGGCGTTTGTCTTTTTTTGTAAAAAAGCTTTTTTATGATTATTTATTTATTCAATACCAATAATAATCTTAGATTGGCTTACAGTAGTGAGAATTGCTTACTTACTTGATACCCAGTATCTACCTAATTAAGGCTGTACTTATATTTATTCAGACAAAGAGCTTCTACATTGAAATAAATTCACTTCCCGCGTGAGTGACTACTTGCCTACGTTGGGCGGACTATTTAGTTTTATTAAGTAGTCGTACCGCAGACTGCGACAGATGGAAGAAACGTTATTAGTTTCTTGGACTACCACAAAGAAAATATTATAATAATAAACTTTTATTGGACTTTATTTGGTTTCAGCGTTATTTTGGGATTATGAGGATAGAAGAAAATATTGCCCAAGTTATTGTTAACTATTCGACGTTTGATATTGGCGGTGCTTTGACTGTCTTCACTGTCTCAATACTTCTATAGCTAACACATACTGGAACAATTGACGTATGTGTAGGTTTATACAAGGTGGAAGTGACTAAAGCGATACAAAAAAAATCTGCAGTTTCATATATTTTAAGGATGTATTATAGGTGTTGCACTTTTGTATGGAATAGTTGGGTTCCCTATCCATTTACATACAATTTCAAGACCATATAACTTAGCACACTTTTGTTTCTCATAATTATATTTACGCATAACAGTCTACGCATATGTTTTTAAGCATAATTTCTCTAATCATAATAATGATTAAGCATAACATTCTAAAGCATAAATGTATTTACGTATAATGGTATTAAAACATATTTATAACATGCAGTATACATGCAAACATGTAAAGAAACATACACCACGCATGCTGCATGTAAACAAGCATGCAGCAAGCATGCAAATAGCATGCAGCAAGCATGCAGCAAGCGTGCAGCATGCAAACAAGCATGCAACATGCATGTTTTGGCATAAATTTATGCTAAAACAAATTAGCCTTCTAGATAATTATGTCAACATAAATTGTATGGCAAAAAAATATATGGCAAAGTATTATTACGGCAAAATCAATTATGTCAAACTAGTTATGCCAAAGTATATTAGGAAAAAGAACATTATGCAAAAAGAAGGGATCCCGAATAGGTAGTTGTTTTTATTTGAAAATAACTGACGAAGAATTTTTACCTAGAATTATGAACAGAATCAATGGTATAAGTTTCTGTTACAATTTCCGTTCGTGAGATGATCTCGATTATTGGACGTTTCAAAACCAAAGAATAAGACGGCATTTAAAAAAAAACTGCGTCTTCCGGTTCGTGGTCGCTATTCGAGAACCTTTCTTTTCCGTCGGTTATCGGTGCGTCGACCGTTGTGGCCTGCCCATTGCCACTTCAACTTGCATATTCTGAGAGCTATATCGGTGACCTTAGTTCTTCGGCGGGTTTATATTTCTATGGTTACATATTATAACGCCACATAATTATTTATATTCATCTGCTCATTTTATCGCCATTACCGAAAGTTTCGTAACCTACCTCAATAAATTGCGTGTTAATAACCAAGGCAAAGTTAACTTGCTTTCGTTATTCCATAACTGCTTAACTAAGCCCATTAAAATAATAATAAAAGCGTCTAATTCAAGTGTAACGATTCCCTTCCGGCGCAGACATAATATAATTTTAAAGTTAATTATCTTTCATGATACTGGTGATTCGTATCTCCTAATTCTGGGAAGATACAGTTTGTGTAACTTATTTGTATTTATAATTAGGCTATCGTCTGTTTGGGTCGGGTTTCCTACTAACACAACGCGGAAGGGTTACAGGGGTTTATACGAAGCGAACTTTCCTGGCCAACTGACCTTTGGAGCCCAATTATTGGGTTATATGATATTGTTAGGTCAAATGGGTAACCAGTACAGACGCATTCGATACCAATTTATAACTGCTCGCAGAAAAACACTGATTAAGGATCCTATTTATTTTATTTTCAGCCTATGTTGTCCCACTGTTGGGCAAATGTGTCCCTTTCTCCTTTCCAACCCTCTCTGTCTGGGGCTAGCGTGGACCAAATAGCTCCCATAAGCATCAAGCTGGACGCTGGACGTTTTCGGGAACCCACATTGTGATTATTATAGTCCATGATCCATTGTCATGCGGCAGATGTGACCGACCCTGTCCCACCTACTTGCTGGCTACTTTTTGAGTGACGTCGGCGATATGTCTTGGAGCGCAGCACCGTATTCTTGACTCCCAGGATGCGGCGCTTCATCGCTCGCTGGAAAACCCGAGCCTGAACAGCACTCTAAGACCAGATTTGAGAGTCGTATGTAAGAATAGGGAGAATGCACATGTCTATCAATTAGCGTTTAGTGAAAATTGGAAGGTCTCTTTTTATGTGAGCCTTTATCGACCAATAGCTCTTCCAGGCGTTTTCAGTGCATCGAACCTCGGCTTTTGTGTAATTTTAGATCCAGTTTAGCAAATTAAGAAATTAAATTCACCGTCACTTCACATTAGCTGCAGAGACAGACACATACCAGTTCTGTTACAGTTATATAATTAAAAATGCCAAGAGCGAAAAAATATACTGGTTTCCACGAGGCACATTTTTAAAATTCTTCTTAAGTTTTTGTAGTGTTCTAGAGTGTCATAAATTGTCGCGAGATCTGCGTACAAATGACGACAAAGCGCTGGCTGGCGCGTCGCCAGATTCTAGGAGTTACTTGCGCGTTAAGGCAGCACACATGACCTCAAATGTTGGTATCAGGTAGGTATACTATGTATACAACTTCTAAGCCAAGGAGGGTGTAACTAGTCATATAACAGATTCAAATCGTAAGAATGGAGTTCGCAATACGAACTATTTTGAACACCTTCTTAGGATTTTTATACACTCAGTCATACAGACCTTCACATCTCTTCTTGATATGGAAGAATTTTAAAAAATTTGGGGTTTGGCAGACTCTAAATTCAGTAATATCCTAAGCGCAAGATTAAGATAATATGATGACCTATTATTATGTGTTGTTATGGATACTTATGGACACCGAGATTATTATCACTTGGCGTGCACACGTTACAATTCCAACTAAAGTGAGTATACTGCAGTAAAAATGTATAGAGTAGGTAAACCGAGTGACGTACCTAATAGTTTTGCTAAAATATTTCGTATCCTATTTTACTGTAAACCTTTTACTCCGCTATTCACTTTTCGTACACTAAAAATCTTTTAGCGGGTCTTTAGGTGCTTACAGTACCAACGTGCTGCGAATAACATTTTCCGGATTTTCATGTTCATAATCTGAAAAAAGATTTTTGGGAACTACATATTATTTAGACTGTATTTTGACTTTTCATTAAACAGTACCGTGTGTCTCTTTTGCTTCCGGGATCACCGTAAGGCGAATTAGTGCTAGTGCAGTCACACATAAAACGTTTAACTTTAAATGCCGCACAACGGCACAAGTTAAACACAAAACGTGCTTACCGCGTAAATGCAACGTAATTATAACTCGTTTCTAGCTCTATCTATGACGATTAAGTTGGACATTTAGTCTAATCGAGTTGAGCCAGTGGGCGCTAGTTTTATCTGGAAACAGAGAACGCTTCATCCAATGTGCGGATGTGCCACAAGTTTCAGATTAAAAAACTTTCTTGGAATTAGTTTGGGTAGGTATACTCTTCTTACTAAATCGGAACTTTTATTTTTACGTAACTTTTCACTGAGATCCCAGAGATTTCAGTGGTGCTGTTTTCTGCGGAACCACAATGGAAAGCTCGACGCTGACACGATGTTGAGTTCGCCGTCCAGAACAGCCACGAATGGTAACGTTAGAGAATAGCATATCCGACTTACGTCGTTTTAATATGGTTCAAATTTTGAGCATAGATACAAATACGCACGCGTACTGCCTAGCTTTAATATTGGGCCATTTTCAGGTTTCCTGTGAAAGGTATAATACTCACTTGTGTTCAAGTATAACAGCTACCTAGTTAATATATGTTCTATTTTTAATACAGTATATTGTTAGAAAACATTATTCGTTATTGCCAAGCACTTTCCGTAAATGCTTGATACCTACTTTGAAGATACCAAGTACGCATAACTTCTTAGTGACAGACTCTTCTATGCACTATTTTCATTCTTGGGGTCTGGGGTCTTGGACCACCAACCAATGTGACTCTGAAACTTCAGGACTTCTTTTTTGCTCCTATCGATATAAACTATATGTGAGTTACCGTCGTGTGTAAAAGTATATACTTATACATAATTATATAACTAAATTCACTGTTGTATGAATACTTCGCCAATGATATATTAATTATGGATATGTATCGCGGACGCAAAAATCTAAACACCAATGATGTTGCTGAAATATCAATTTGTTTTTTTTTTATCGCACTTACAACCTGACGAATATTATTAGAAGAAGCCTTACTTATTTGCAACTTGACGACTGTGTAGTACCTACTCAGAAACTAACAATATTCTGTATATTCCAAATGAGGATCACAGCAATGACATCACGTTAGGTGCAGTGGCTGAGCGATTAACTGCGGCGCTGCGTGTCTCAGGCTTTGATTATATATAATGTCTAGATGGAGCGTCAAGTGCACGCAAACGTGTCAAAAAGTGTCAGCCAACTATCAAAGCCCAAATGGGTAATAATAATAATAAATGATTAATATATGTATAATAATATTAATTTATGTATAATTATATACATAATTGCTTATATAATCATTATTTACGCACACAGAGACGTAGATGCACAGTGTAAAACGACGCCTGCACGCACACATACTTGAAATTGTTGACTCGTTTTCTTTGTTATTTTTTTTTATTGTAGGGCGGCGCTCCACCTAGACATTATATAATCAAAGGTCTCAGGTTAGATTTCCGCACGGAACAAATATGTAAGTATGGCCTACCGGTAGTTGTTCCCGGTTTGGTTGTTTGTATATGCTTTTGTAAATGCCTACTGCAATGGAAATATTAAACAAATAAAATATCAGTCCAATAACCGAGTAACTGGAACTTGATGATGACTACAGTCCTATTAATTAGAGATACTGATCCCCTTTTTTCAGACCATATGGATCCCTCCTTTAATTTCCATTATAATGGCCAGAATCACCCATCCAAAATAATCATGCCTCATGAGCCTCGAGTCTTCCTCGAACCACTATAATAGTAGGTAATTACGTAGCGAGGCGTCGTATGCGGTTAGTATTGAGTTCCGCAGATTGTATCTGCATTTTAGATTGGCTGCCGTGCTCGGGGCCGCGCCGGGAAGCTTAGCACTTCTGTACTGTTTTATTTTCTTTATTTTTCTAATAGTTACTCTTTGTCTGCTGTGCTAATTCAACGTCTTTGAACGTTTCCATTGGACGTCTTTTAATTAAAGAGGAAGGAATCAAAGCGCTTTTATGTAAAAAAAAATGAGTTTTTGTTTTGTAGATCAATATGTAGGTAATCATGGGGGTAATCGACGGGAGTTTGATAAATATATCGAATTGAGACGAAGGGAATTTCTCCCAATTATCTGTATATATAACCTAAAGGCGGAATCGCAAAAACACTCTCTGTAAAAAGTCCCCAACCGAAACAAAAAACGTAATTACAGGAGACAGTTTGAGAAATCCAGCAAATTGTAAAACAAAGCTGCGGTGTGAGATAGCGCGGGTCGAGGCGAGGTCGCAGACTGATACTTATTACTAAAATCTTTTAAGCTCGCCTGCTCGCCCCACCCAGGATATATAGCGATATATTTTGCCCTCGCTGGCACACGACCCACGAACAAACTGAGAATTTCAATTTGAGGAAATATTACACATACATTTTCGGTACGGTTGGTACTGGTAGTTGATATCATGCACGTTTTGAATAGTTTGTCTTCCTTGTTTAAATCTGAACGGATATTAGCGGTATTTTATTATGTAAAGGTAGGATATTTAGTAGTTTGTAGGGCGTACCAACATGAATGTTTGTTTGTGGTTGTCGATTGACAAGTACAGTTTGACACTCCAAAAACTGAACTAGGTACATCGGAACGAGAAAACATGTCGTATGTTGGACAAAAGGACCGATGTGTTTTCGAAACCTGTTGACGAATAGTGTTTACCTGCATGATTGATAGTACCATGGGGATGTTACTGTGAGTGAATGGGTTCTGCGTTATGGTCGCTGGGTAACTGGGTAGGTACAATTCCGCAAAACAAATAGGCGTTCATAGTTTCCTGAGTGTAGGTCTCGGTTTCAGATTCGAGTCTGAAAACGCAATCAATACAAATCAAGTTTCTAGACAAGGATACATTAAAAAACAAATAGGTAATTTTATTTATTTCGGTGAAAGCATAGAGTTTTATGACTCAATTTGGAGGCTATGGATTGAATCGGTTGATAAAAACGCAGTTAACAATTCCAAACAAATTGTTCTGATCCACACTAGTATTTAAAACGGAGCGTTAATTTAAACATGGCCAGTTTGAATAAAAACTAATGAACGTTTACTGTGTCGACTTTAGCGCACTGCGAGAGTCCATTAATATTATCATAACTAATGGCAAAATGCGAGAGTGCCGGATTAAATACGAGATTTACTTAAAATAGCAAGACTTAGTTAATTAAATCGCTCGCCCCTTCATCGATAAACTCCATTGGAGAAAGATTCTTGTTTCAGAGTCTGACCTCTGCCTTTTGGCCTTTCATTTGAGTTTATTGTGCTGTCAAGAGGATAACATGAACAACCTTTGTTTAAATAATAATGTTAGGGAAGGTATTGCGGATTGTTGAGCGTGGCTATTACTGTAGCATTATTCGCCCACAAGTCGAAACTGTTTATTCGCTTTTGTTCTGTAGTGGGCTACACGTTATGATAAGAATAACGTTTCTTTGATGCCACCCACCACGATCTTGAATGCTAGTTGTTTGCATGGGGTGTTTATCGCAAGATGTCGTGGACCCATCCTGCTGCTTGACGGCCAACATTGCTTCTGCATGGTTTTCGGATGGTTTTTGGATTCGATGCATGGACGAGTTATATTCTTAAGTCGAGTCTCACTACCTTTATCGGAGAAGATAGATCTTCAACGTAAACAAAATCTGGTTCTTTTTTCATTAAAATCCATCAGCTACGGTAGCGAATTGTCTCGACAGTTAAATGCTAAAGGTAAGTCATTCTATTGGATTCCTGAGACCCTGATTCGGGTTGTAGTAAACCGATTTACGTTGTTGAGCCGTGGTAATCTGTGGATTCCTTCGAAGAGCACGCACAATATTGAACAGATTGAAAATAACCAGCTTACGGGCGAATCACACTTCAATTGGACGTGGAACGTAAAGGAATTGGATCGTTTTCGGTTAATACAATTGAATTTAAACTGGTTTTTACTGAGTGTGAGAAGATTGGATTACTCTGTTCTATTTGGTTCAGGAGCCATGCAGATCGATTTTTCAACGAAGTAAAGCAACGTTTGCCGGTTTCATTTCACAAATGGATGACTTCCCTCTACTGATCCTACCTTGTCTTATCCGTGACTTATATTGCTAGTTAAGCCGTAATTATCATTGTATGAATAAGACTGTGGGCTGTATGGCGAATTACGGCCCCAATCCTCTCGCAGAGACGACGTCTGGGTCCCAGTGGGAAGATTGTGGGCTGATTATGTTATACGATTATGATCAAGCCTTTAAGTAGATGCCTTAAAGGTTTGTTGTTAAAGGATAAATATGACTTAAAGGTCTTACTGGATTATACCAAGCATTATCAGTCGGGACCCATTATAGGGAAGATTTGAGCCGGTTTAGATTTTAATAGGTTCCGACTGATCAAATCGCTATTGGCGTGGTTTTTATTTCAATGGTATAGTTATTCAACATTACTAAACATAATTCTAGACTACAGGACTTGTTTATTTCTTTTCAGTTTTTATTTTAAGTTCACTTTTTACGCAGTCGGGTTTTTTATTTTTCTTAGTATTTACGTTCCGTTTTATCAATTTTGCACGATATTTTTTCACCACAAACAATATAGGTATTTTTTTCCATTAATAGACACACCAAAAATTGAGCGCGAATACGCGGTACATCAAACGTTCTAAAATAACATTTTCTTGTTTACACATAAAGTATAATGTAGGGCTGACTAATTTCAGGGTGACTTACTAACTCATTTATCAACGTCTTTCCTAAACAGCTGAACCCACTAAAATGAAATTTTGCTAGGGATGTAGCTTTAACAGAGGAGAGAAAGTTTTACAACATTTTTACTTGGAAGAAAATTACCTTACTCTACACTGTAGCTTCACAACTTTGTACAGAAATTGAATATAGATTAAAGTGTATACGTGCTTTTGAACAATGAGAAAGGAAGTAGTTTGAACTTGAAATCTTGGAATTATTTTTGTCTAATAGGCAACACTTCTTAATTCAGACTAACCTGGGTTATTTAAATTTACATCACTCTATACAGCCTGACTTTTCATTCACTAGCCATATTTCAGGGGTAAAAGTATTTATAAATATAAACTTCTTTTATAATGGGACCAACTCTGTTTTTTTTTAAGAACGTTGCGTCACAGTAGAAATTTTTATAAACATATAAACTCATAAACACAATCAGCCAGACCTGGAACAACTGTCTGTAGGTCATACAAATATTTGTACCGTGCGGGAATCGAACCCGCGACACGCTGCGCAGCAGTCAATCGCTCAACCACTGCGCCAACCGTGTCGTCGAATAAATATGAAAAAAAAAATGTAGTTATTATTGCTCCCTAAAGAAAAACCTGACAAGTGCGACGAATTCTCTCACCGAGGGTTCGGTACAATTTTGTAGGTACATAATACATATTATCCATACCTACTTTAATATTATAACTGTTACGCTTCCACGATGAAACGGCTGAACCGATTTTGATGAAATTTGGTACGAAAATAGCTTGAACCCTGGGAAAGCACATAAGGTACTTTTTAATCCGGGGCTTCATCTGCATCCGCGATAACTGACATTTACACGGACCAAATCGCGGACAAAAGTTCGTTGTAAATAAAGGATATATTTTTAAGATTTAATTACAAATATATAATTTTCAGACTTTTCCCTGTATTTATAGTATAAGACAATATTACTTACAAAATTTAATTGTTCTAGGTCAACGCAAAGTACCCTATAAATTTTGATTTCCTTGAGAGTGTCAAAGTGTACGTTTGTTGCGACATAAACGGCCGTATCTTTTTTTCATGTTAACTTAGAAGTTAGATTTTTTTACAGCTTCAAGGAATCGTGAACCTAAGTTTTTGATTATATAATGTCTAGATGGAGCGTCGCCCTACAATCATAACAAAGAAAACGAGTCAACAATTTCAAGTAGGTATGTGTGCGTGCAGGCGTCGTTTTACACTGTGCATCTACGTCTCTGTGTGCGTAAATAATGATTATATAAGCAATTATGTATATAATTATACATAAATTAATATTATTATACATATACTAGCTGACCCGACAGACGTTGTCCTGTCCTTATCTACCTACTTACCTGCCTATTAACCTACCCTACACCTACCCTACACCTACCGTACACCTACCCTACACCTACCGTACACCTACCCTACACCTACCCTACGCTACCCTACGCCTACCCTACGCCTACCCTACGCCTACCCTACGCCTACCCTACGCCTACCCTACGCCTACCCTACGCCTACCCTACAAAAGTTTTTTTTTTTTTTTTTTTCTCTCCGTAAGAACCATCTTCGTACTTCAAGGAATATTATAAAAAAAGAATTATCCAATTTGGTCAAGCGGTTCGCAAGTTATGCGCTTACCAACACATTTAGCGATTCATTTTTATATATAAGATTAATCATTTATTATTATTATTACGCATTTGGGCTTTGATTATATAAGCACTTATCAGCCAATAGTTGGCTGACACTTTTTGACACGTTTGCGTGCACTTGACGCTCCATCTAGACATTATATATAATCAAAGACCTAAGTATATGGTTTTAATTTCAACCTCGATACCTCTACGCGTTCCCAAGATAAATGGTCTTGACAGACAGACAGTTTTTTCCTTTTGAAGTACGGAACCCTGAATAACGAAGATCCGTGATCGTACTTTATTCTACGAACGACAATATTAGCACACTGCACTGCTGCTTTTTAATATCAATTATCTATTATCTTAGACGTATTTTATAATATTGGATGCCTATTTTTTTATTCAGCCAAAGTACAACAGCAAAACATTTAAACGCTCTTCAGAACATTTAAACTTTCAAGTTTCAGTTACTTTAAATGAAGAAGAGCAACAAGTAGGCACATTGAATAATATACCAACTCTTTAGCGTACTTTTTATTCTAGGGCATATTCTTTCGTAGAAAGTATTATCTAACGCCTACTTAAAATGGTTGCCAGTGTCGGACAACCCACAGTGTAAACCACGGAATAGAAAAAACACTTGGAAGTGACCATGTAGATCTTTCTTCTTTTTTTTCTTTCTTTTGTTAAAAACGTTGCCCCATACTAGGAATTTCTCCTGTGTCGTGGGTGCGTTTACAAACATATATACTCATACATAGAATTATCCAATTTGGTCCAGTCGTTCGGAAGTTATGCTCTTACATACAATTCGACGATTCATTATTATTTAGAAATAGATACAAAATTAAGACAATTTTTTTTTTGTATTCTGCTTTTTTTTTAGATTATAAGTTTATTAAGACAAATGTTGTTATTATTTTACAAATTTATGCGGTATGGCTGCCTGGTTACTTCCACTAGTTTTTCCTACTCCGTGGTGTAGAGACATCGAGTCTTAGTTAGTATTCAAGCGCTTGTCATCATATCACTTCACAAGCGACGTGATACCACATCGTTTATAGCGAGCAGTGCGCCACGCATGTAGATGAGTCTGCTGTAAAATAACCTTGGAGCTACGGATAGAAAGATAAGGGGTGCGATGTATACTGTGGGGACTAAGTGTAGGCTGGTTGCGCACTTGGCTACTGTTTACTAGTATTTATTATCTTAAAATGTACAAATACTTATGCAATGTTACAGTCAAGGAAAATTGTGTTTTCCATGAACTTTGGCACCTATTAACTTGTGCTTGGGGTCCAAGATACATGCATGCTTATTGGAACTCCTCCAAAGATGGAAGAAACGAAACCGTCTTCTATGTATAATTTTTTGGTTTTTGTTGATTTTTTCAAAAAGCGCTGAATAAATTTCTAGTTGTTATATACTAACCTCCAGAATGTAACAAATACTTTTCTAAAAACCGCATCAAAATCGGTTACAAACAAACATACATATACTACAAACCCTTTTTTTTTAAGTCGGTTAAAAACATGTGTATTCTAAAATAAGTGCATAGTTGACGTATCCTCACAGGAATACCACAATAGTATTGCTATATTGGTTCATAGACCACTTTTACACAATCTCCATTGATTATTGCGTGTGTTGCTTGTATATATGTGTGTTTATATAGGTATATGGTATACCATACCA
The DNA here is from genome assembly GCA_947361185.1 of Charanyca ferruginea. Classification (NCBI taxonomy): domain Eukaryota; kingdom Metazoa; phylum Arthropoda; class Insecta; order Lepidoptera; family Noctuidae; genus Charanyca; species Charanyca ferruginea. The sequence goes on along the minus strand of OX376077.1, from coordinate 11,179,559 downwards.
GATGATGATGATGTGAGTTTATATCTTTTTATTTTTTTTAATTATTACTTTTTGTTATGGACCCGCCATGTTATCTCTTCACCACCCATGGTTGACTGGTAGAGAATGCCTAAGGCCACAAAGTACGTAAGGCTTCGGCGCGCCCGAGCAGAGAGGCCACTCAGAACAAACCGCCATTTTTTGCACGCACACATTGACATCACGTTTATAGGCATTCTCAGGCAGTTTCAAGCAGACTTCAGTCTCGACTGTCACGTGTTGTCTAAATTAATAAATGAGATACATTGACATTTCACGACGAACAGGAAAATTTTGTTGTAAAAAAATGCAAAGAGTTCCAACCAGTATCAATAAAATTTCATATTGTCACAAATAAAACCTACAGAGTCAATACAGTAGCGGCCCTAGTGAGTTTGGCAAGTTTAGGTAATTATTTTTGAAAATGGGCGGGAGGGGACTTTCTGTAACCTCTATATTGTGCTAAACAACCGCCTTCAAAAACGAAAAAGTGATACATAATATCACTTTTCAGTTTTTCAATTTTTTCAATTTTCCGCTTTTTAGTATCGCCTTAACATCCAAATCCATTAAGAAACGGCGACACAGTTAAATCAGAGATTGAAAGGCCTCCAAAGATTGAAGAAACTAAAACGTCATCTATGTAATTTTTAGGGGTTTTGTTGTTTTTTTATTCAAAAAGCGCTGAATCAATTTCGATAAAATTTATATGGGACCATTTCGGCATAAACCCCTTTCGAACCAAAGAAATTTCTTAATGGATTTGGATGTTAAGGCAATACTAAAAAGCGGAAAATAAAAAGATTTTTCAAAAAAAAAAAACAACCGCCTTCAAAAACTAAAAAGTGATACATAACTTTAGCACAGAACACACATTACTTTAGTTTCGAAAGTCGATAGCGGTGGCTTTGTTCTGTTTGTTGTTTTGTATTGCCACCGACTTCCGAAACTGTATCACTTTTTAGTTTTCGAAGGCGCTTGTTTTTTTTCTTGAAAAAAGATTTTATTATTAAACTATAAAGTATTTTTGACGAATAAGCGCCACCTCTCAAGGCCCCTAGTCAATGCAATTCACAGGGTCCCTTTACCCTTTTCTAACTTCCTAAAATACATTTTTTCTACCACAATTAATTATTTTTAGAACTAGCTTTTGCCCGCGACTTCGTCCGCGTGGATGTCGGTTATCGCGGATGCAGACGAAATTGCAGAATAAAAAGTAACCTATGTCCTTCCCCGGGGTACAAAGTATATTCATGCCAAATTTCATTAAAATCAGTTCAGCCGTTTGAGCGGGAAAGCGTAACAGACAGAGTTACTTTCGCATTTATAATATTAGTATGGATTATGTTTAAATATTTTTCTTTCGGTATGCGGGACCTCTGGTTTATGAGGGGCACCTAGGCAGTTGCCTAATCTGCTAAAAGGATAATCCGGCCCTGACTGTACCGACGCGGTATTTTTTTATCAATTTGCATTAATTGGCAGTCGTCACGAGACAAAAGGAAATCAATGTTTTTTTGTAGTGTGTTTTTTAGCTACCTTACGTTAAAAATAACATCGGAAATAATGATGTATTGATTTAAGTTTGTTTTCTTCCACCAAATTAATTAAGTTTCTATGTCATTCTATTTTATTTTCCTTTAGATTCGATTTTTACGACCTTTTCGTTTTATATAGATAGAGGAAGTAGTTGACATAAAAAATCTTAGAAGTTTCAGTTGAGAACACTAATATCGACAACACATATTAAGGAGTCATTCGATTTCTTCATGAGATCACAGTCTTATATTCGATAGGCATAAGTACTTAGCTGTTTTTTATATTATAAGTGAGTACTAACTAAAAGAACCTAGATTCTATCTTTACTTAGAATATATTTCTTCTAAGATCCTAGAAGAAGAAGTGTTCTATAAGGATCATTTGCTTACGGTTCTGAATGGGATTCAGTTCTATTGTTTTTCCGGATAAACAAATACCTAGGCGACATTACTGTTACATGGGAAAATATTGACTTGTATTAAATAGTGAGTCCTGAAGTAACAAGAAATGGCAACAATGTTTAAAAAAACGTCACAAAAATAAGACTTGTGGAATTTGTTTTGTCGAGTAAACAATAAACTTTCAAGTTCTATAAATAGAAAAATACACAGACCTGAAATTCAGTTGCTAATACTTTTCTCAAAGTATTTATAATATTGAATTTACCGAATAAGAGAAAAAAAGGATGAAACAGAAAGAGTGTCTACTTAAGTGTTTAAGTTACCCCCAAGCCCTTGGCACAAGGCCAAGAACACACTTTCAGGGTCAATGTCTGCGATATTACTTTGTTTGTCGCTTTTCCCTTCAAATCACATAATGTACTGACATTGCAATAATATTACTCTTTGTTATGTTAAGACGAGGTTTACGATATTAACGATAACGGGGACTTTGTGATAGTGTCAGATCAATTTGATGGGACGTTTTCTGTCAAATTGTACTCAAAGTACCCCTTAATGTTACGGAAGCGAGCAATTTAGTCCGATAGTATAACTTTATATTGCCTTAGATTGTTTTTTTATAGAAATGAGGGTCATATTATTGTTTTTGACCTTGGACCTTGGAGTAGTAAGACAGCATGAGTTATTGAATATTTATGGAAGCACTAACTATATAGAAGCCTTGTAGATTGAGAGCCCAGGGTAGCCTGACCTACGTCTTTTAGTATGGCAGGAATTTTGAGTACCTATAGATAGCGAAAATATGTCGACAAGGTGAAAACGCTAGGGTAGCACGTGAAATTCAAATATTCTTACGTTTTTAGCAATTTTCAGCCCAGTATCTAGTTGTTTAAAATACGTCATTGGTGCCGTGCCGATAACCGACCGACTTGAGCTTCTTGGTGTTACGCTAACATCTACCTTCAATTTTGGCCCTTTCATAGAGGCAAAGGCTCAAGTGGCTGCCAATAAGATGGCGATCCTAGCATTCCTAGCAAAGGTGAGACGGTACTTCACGCCGGAACAGCTGCTTAAACCTTATCAAGCGCAAGTTCGATCGTGTATGGAGTAGTGCTCTCATCTTTGGGACGGATCTGCCAGATACCAGCTTGATGCCCTAGAGTCAATTGAAAAACGAGCCAAGAGGATCATTGGCAATGATAGGCTCGTCGAGTCAAAGCTCCAAAGTCTTGAGCATCGACGCCGAGTGCCTGGCTTGTCGGTTTTCTATCGGTTGCATTTTGGGGAGTGTGCGACGGAATTGCATAATTTAATTCCGCCGAGCCCGTTCCATCATCGGACCACAAGACGTACGGCGATGCGCCACCGGTATTTGGTGGACATCCCACCCACACGCACAAAACGTTTTGGGAACACATTCATTTTGCGTACTGCTAAGGAGTGGAATTCCCTGCCTGAGTCTGTGTTTCCTGATAGCTACAACCTGGGAGTCTTTAAGTCAAGAGTGAATAGGTTACTTCTAGGCAAGCGTGCTCCATCTTAGACCGCATTATCGCTTTCCATCAGGTGAGATAGTGGTCAAACGTATGCCTATCAATTGAAAAAAAAAAATATATATTGTATGGTAATAAAAAATGTATTCCCGGGAGTAACAAATATGCATTTATAGAATTATAGTAATTAAAATCATCAACATAACTCTCCAAGTTAGAAAAGCTCGTAAATGTGGCTATTTAATGAAAATATGACGTTTCCGAGCTTTTCTAACTTGATAGATAATGATAAGATAATTCTAAGAAGCCCAAACACTCCTAGCATACGTTGTTTAAAAAGGATTCAGCTTTGAACCTAAAAATAACGTATATTTTCTCTATATCTATCTCCAAAACTTGAGCCTTGCTAAAATAACGCAGGTTTGGCGACTTAGGGATCCTGGACCATTTCAACAACCATCCAAATATTACTCAGGTAGTCAGTTTGTTCTTCGTATTATATAAGTGCTAGATATGTCACAATTCTTTCCGAACACCGCGTTCCCGATTTCACGTTTCAATTGAACAAATCGAAGGTCAATTCGATTAAGGACGGTGCACGGGACGTGTGGCAGGATTCATTTTGTTATTCTGGTCCAGCCAGCGACTGTCTCTGTGCCATGAATAGGTGATCTATGAAGGTGTAAATTATGTACCTACCTACGTACCTTCTGGTATTTGTGGAGGCTCTTTTTGGCGTGTGGCCTTTCTGTTCTTGTATGTGTGCGGAGGACATAGAGGCAAGCATCGCGACGTGTCCCGCATCTATTGGAGATAGGACGTTTTCTGCTGATTGTTATTACCTACCTGTCTCAATTTAGTTCGTTTACTCTATTTGATTGTACTTTATTAGGCTGTATATATATACAGCCTAATAAAGGCTAAGGCTTTGTGTACTCTTTGCAATTTTCCGAAAAATTACAGATCTGTCATACGGAATAACAATTGAAGTTGTAATTTATACCAAGGAAGTTGGTGCGAATTCATATTTATTTAAATTTATCCTTAGCTTTGGATTTTACCGATGTTGTTGTGAACCAAGATTAAGGAAAAAAGTATTTATTCTTGCAGCGACAAGTACCTATTTCATCTTCATATTTATAAAAAGGATTTACGAGATAAAGCTGTAGATGCGGGTCGCGTCACCTTTGTGTGGCCCGTCATACGAGATAACAAAAACGCCAACGTTTACGGTTCGTATCAAACGCAGACGGTTCGTAGCTAAATCGCTCACGTCGTTGCCTTCAAACATTCGGTCTCGGTGAACCACAATTCGTAACTTCTTAGCTTTGGATTATAATGCGTGTGTAGTCAGAAAACGACTTCAGGGACTCTACAGTGAGTACATAATTTTAAACTGCGAATACATATGGGAGGAATGTACAAAAGTTACATGACGTGCTCTTTCATTTCACGCGTGGCTTGTCAACAACGCGTCGCTTGGCACGCGTGTAGCTAAGCGTCTTTTTTAAGCTGTGATAGATAGTCAACGCTTTATCGGCTCACTGTTTTGATAGGACCACAATTTTCGCATCATTTTTCGTCAATCGATAGCCCAGTCAACGCAGAGCTTACAGTGTATTATCAAACAAAGTAATAGTTTTTTTTACATGTCATTGTATTTTTCTGTTAGTTAGCTTTCGGACTGTTATTGGTTAACTACAGTAGATACACTCAGGAATATTGAAATGTACATCCGTCATGTTGATTTTTTTTTGTTAGCCTATTCTGTCCCACTCCTGGGCAAAGGCCTCCCTCCATGCCTTGCATTATTTCCAATCCTGGGCTGCATCCCATCCCAGTTTTGGAGGAATCCGTCCAGTTCGTCCTGCCATTTCTTTCGTGGCCTGCCGCGACCTCGTCTTGCTGTCTCAGGGATCCAGTTCTGTGTCACCTGTCGATTAATGATTATATTTTGGATTTGCGTTAAACATTACATAAGTACGTTTAGGAATTACGAATGTTGCCAGCCCAATTAGTCAATCAATTTATTTTCGCCATTTTAAACAAATTATTGTATCATTTAAGACATACCATCAATTGAACACTCTCGAGTGCCAGAGTTCTTACCTGAAGCGCGCAGATAGTTGTAAGCACTCAAGTGCTCAAGGTGGCTTCAGAATAAGTGTCAAGGTGACTATCGATTTAATACGGGTGCACAAATTTGCATCGTACTTCAACTTGGCCTAGAGTAGATGCCTTTACTAAGAGTTACTCAAGGACCAAAGACTTATTCGTACTAATATAATAAATGCGAAAATAACTCGGCAACAAAGTGAGTTAATCAGTTTTTCTCAATCTATAATACACTTGTGTACTTTATCGTCTGCGTACATGGCTAATCTTCATTGAGATTGACCAGCGTGATAAAAATTTGGTCGGGGATATATTAATATAGAAAAACCAGCCTTTTCATAGTCCCACTGCAGAGCCAAAGCCTATTCTTATACAAAGAAGACATGAGCATTGATCATTGCTTAAGGCAGATTGGCGATTTTAGACTTATATTGTTTATAAATCCAGGTTTCCTCACGATGTTTTTCTTCACCGATGTCAGCTATGTTCAAGGTAAACTTTCAAAAACAAAAAAAAACAAAGCCAAGCTTATCTGAAAAAAAAACAAAAAAGAGACCTGAAGTAACAGTTTACAGACTTTCACTGCTTACTGTGTATGTGCTATATGTGCGCTAATTCCGAGCAAACATTTTGAATTGTACGAGTCATTAATTAATCGTTTATTACCTCGTAATATTCCTCTAATTACCCTATTTAACCCGATCTATCTTCAGCCACGTAAGTGAAATCCTAGATTCGCCGGTAATCGTCGCCCTGTCAGCGCGGTACGTCTTCGTTCCTCCACCTTCACATGCGGGTTAATGGTTTTGATTCGATAATTGAGCCGCTCAAGTCCGCTCAAGCGTCGTATTCGCGGAGTACGCTTCACCTATTTCGATTTTAATGTTATTGCCGGCAGCCGGCAGAATGTCGAGTATTGCTGAGTTGAGTGTTGCCGCGGCGTAACGTAATCTGTTTGTGTGTTTGTAATTGTTCAGATAATCTCATGATAGGTTAAATAACTGTGTATTAGTTTCTGCCAATTGCGGTGCTTGGTTTATTCGATTTGCTCATAAAGACATTTTATTACACGAGTGTATTGCGAAAGTAATTAATTGTATTCGAGGAGAAATTCATGAGTGATTAAGCTTGTAGATTTATAGACGGATTGATTAAAACAATCGTAAATGTTTCATTGAAATTGTATTGGGGTATTCCAGTTGAAATTACACACGCATGACAAAAGTTTCAATAAATCTCTAAGAATTACAATGATATTAAAAGTCTAGGTAAATTAAAAACAAATTCGAACACAAATCTCTGAAATTTTTACAAATTGTATTAAATTTAATTATTGGGTATCGTAAATGAAGCTAAACCGGTGAGAAGCCGTATGGCCGGTCTGATCCCACTGGATTCAGGAGATCAAATTAATTGGGACAGATGAATTAAAATTACCAGTGAGAATTCAGTGTGCTCACTTTTACGAATGCATTTCAGGTAAACTAAAATATCTCCCTATTTTTCGGTGATTAAGTATAATGATTTGGAATATTTACCGTTTTAATACCGTTTCATTACAAATCGATTGTTTACATACATTCCTTTTGGATGTCTTACTTTGGACCTGGTTTTTGATTGAAAATTATCAAACACATTTGGGTTATTAAATTAATTTGTCGCAATTAATTTAACTATTGAGACATTGTGGGTTGAATCGATTTGGCAGAACTACCTTCTTTGTACCATACAATAATACATATGATAATATCAAACTGTAAACATAAATAATTACTATTTATGTTTACAGTTTGAAATCTCTAAGAATTACAATGATATTAAAAGTCTAGGTAAATTAAAAACAAATTCGAACACAAATCTCTGAAAATTTTACAAAATATATTTAATTTCCATTCATTCCCTGCCTGAGTCTGTGTTTCCTGATAGCTACAACCTGGGAGTCTTTAAGTCAAGAGTGAATAGGTTACTTCTAGGCAAGCGTGCTCCATCTTAGACCGCATTATCGCTTCCCATCAGGTGAGATAGTGGTCAAACGTATGCCTATCAATAGATAAAAAAAAAAAAAAAAAAAAATATTGGGTATCGTAAATGAAGCTAAACTGGTGAGTAAGCCGTATGGCCGGTCTGATCCCACTGGATTCAGGAGACCAAATTAATTGGGACAGATGAATTAAAATTACGAGTGAGAATTCAGTATGCTCACTTTTACGAATGCATTTCAGGTATACTAAAATATCTCCCATTTTTGATTAAGTATAATGATTTTGAATATTTACCGTTTTAATACCGTTTCATTAGAAATCGATTGTTTACATGCTTCTGTGTACCATACAATAATATATATGATAATATCAAACTGTGAACATAAATACTAATGGTAGAGGAAATATTGTTGCGCTCGCAAATTGATTCGCCAACTAAAGGTAAATAATAACTAAAGGCATTTTTATTTTTATTTTATGTACTATTTTGCTTTTAAATACTGCTTTACAGCCATTTCTACCCGTGGCTGTCGTAGAAGGCGACAGAGGGATTGACCAGATTAAGGGCAACTGCGTCTTTCTGTGTACCATAACACCTAGGGCAATCGCAACACAGCTAAAATCGATTATTGTCTGTCACGTCTGGTCCTTCGTCAGATAAGGCTGCCAAAGCCGCAAAAGCCGTACGGATTGATCGGTCCTGATGGTCAGTCCTTGGATGGGTGACCATCCATTTCACCCATCCGTGCCTCGGAAAGCACGTAGAGCTTTGGTCCCGGTTGTAATTTGTAAATCTTTGATAGTAAAAAAAAAAAAAAAAAAATGAATGCTTACCTTTCTAAAACACCTCATCGTCGTTGTTCATCGTCTTGTTGATTAATTAATGATCACCTACGTGATTTGCCACCTCATATGACCAAACCTAGATTGACTGAATTGAAGCAAAAAAGGTATGTCTATAACATATCAATCTGTTTTTTTGCTGCCGTAGGCAGATTATGAATAGGTAGGTACTGTAGTGCCTGAGCTACACTTGTACCAAGTACGAATTACCGAGGAATCTACGCTACGTTAAATGAAAGGTATTAACGACTTTCAGAAGACTATATTATTATAATTAACGAGAGGTAAGACTTACAAGACCGCAGCTCTGTTCTTAGCTGGGTCTCACTGACATAACATGTCATAGTATCAAAACTATCTTCTACATCATTCAAATATATTCTAAGGTATCCAGAAGGTTCTAACCATAGACTAAATAGTTATGGCTTCATTACATAAAGCCTTCCTGGTGGGCAACTCTCTACATCAGCTACGCCCCCTTCATGAATAAAAGGGACTAGTAGCTTTTATTCATGTACTGAACGTTCTGGACACCAATACTACTCAACAAAAATACTTGACTAAAAAACCTAACTCCTACATAATCCTATCTGACGGTCCCTGCCTATGTGTGGACAACAATGGGTCTGCCTCTCCTGAGGTGGCTTAACTCATGACGTACGACGTTATAACATTTATATGGAATTATAATAAAAACAATAGATGCGACCGTGCATCAGCTCAAATACAACGACATCATGTTTAAGCCTTGCATAAATAAAACCACACTAAAACTTTATGAACAGCCCACTAGAAAAATGATATGGCCAAATCCATATCCTCCATTCTTGGTGACCTATATTTCTTCCTATACGAGGTTTACAATTAAATTAGAAAAGACTAAACTCGAAACAAACTGCTCACTTAATAAACCATGCGTGTCATCTCGACAGCTTACGCAGAGATTATACTCTGTTAGCGTAATTGGCTACGTCAGTGAACTAGTCCTGTTGGAGTCCTATTCTACACTATTACTACTACAGCACTTAGCTTCACATTATTCGTTAAAATATCTTGAAATCCAATAGACTTCAAGAAATGTGGGCACCATTCACCCATCAGACTTCAGCTCGTAGTAAATATGAAAATACAAAAAAAACACGTATTATTATCATATCGAAATATTTCTAATCACATACATAACAGTACACCTAGTATCAACTGTCCATCGTGACAGGCCTAAATAACCATGGCAACTATGCTGTATAACACCCAATAATTAATAAAATGACAAATAATACACAACCTAGAGAAATATCATTGACAAAAAGTTTCTATTTAATTATATTTGTTGTAAACTATACACGTCAAGAATTATTATAAACAAAAAGTTTCAATTCAATTGTATCCATAAAAGATATTATGATACAAAACTGTTTAGAGCTAGCCATTAAATTAAAAATAAAATCATCTTTCAAAAATTGACAATAATAAAATTTACCTAAAAGAGAGTCCATACTACCGAATATTTTCTTGATCAAAGCTATTCGCAATAAATTATTTTTAACCGACTTCGACGGAATGAGGTTCTCAGTTCGACCTATATATTTGTTAATATATTTTATTTTTATTTTACTCTTCTTTGAACCTAATAACGATTTCAATTTACTCCGTTTTATATATTTATTTATTACAGCAGGTTGCGGAACCATATTATATAACTTCACATCACGCGTGACCTTACTATTCGCTCCAATAAAACTTTGGCTATCCGAACCAACATTACACACATCTCACGTCGACTCGACGACAACATTTTCCTCCACCTCAACGAATGCCTTAATACTCGTCTTGCATTCTACTATCACCAAGTTCTCTTCCAGAACGTCAGTGACAACATTATCTTGTACCTGCTGGTACGAAACATCAACTATTTCTACTTTCTGCAATTGATCATCGCTACTATGATCGTCAGCGAAGTCTTCATCATGTACCTCATGGCACAAATCAACCACTTCTTCTTCTTTCGGCACCTCGACATCAGGTTGCTCTGAAAGATTTCTACTTAATAAAATAATCGGACCGGACTGACCCGATTCATCGTTCTCTTCCTGGTACTCTAGGGGGGCTGAGACAGACTTCTGTGCCTCATTTTCATCTAGGCTGCTCTCTAGACAGCTAGACTCCGCAACAGCATCATTTTCAACACTGCCTGCTTGGCAGCCATCTTTTTCATTTCTAAGGGAAAATGAACTATTAATATCTACAGACTTAACATCTTTCGCCGATTCCACTACTGGAATTACGGCTTGCTGCTGTAAAAGTTGCCGCTTCCTTCTAGCGGGCCAGCTTTTAGCGAATTGTTCCCTTAACTTATCGCAAGTCTCCTCGAAAGTCATGCCAAACACGAAGAAATGTCTGTAGTAGGCGTTTGCAGTACTCTTCAAATAACAACCCAGAAGTACTGGATAACCGGATTCCTCCCATTCTTTGCGGTCTGCAACCACTTTGAACTGTTCGAGGAAATCATCGAACTCCAAACCCTGATGACCATAATAATAGGGCATATCTTCCCCAGGGAAATAATCACAAATACTTCTCTGTATTTCCTTTTATGCGTGCAAGACAAATCGCTCGTCTGCAGTGTCCTTAATGACATCCAACGCTTATGCGTATACTTCTTCGCTGCTTTAACAGCTATCTTCAATCTGGCCCTTCTAATAGACCTTCCAGCTACCTCTGCTGGAATTTTAAACGCTCTGGGGGCGAGCACTCGCTTTGCGCATCTGAAAAAATACTTCTACCCGGCGCCTCCACCAATTTGTAGCGCCTGAGCTACACTTGTACCAAGTACGAATTACCGAGGAATCTACGCTACGTTAAATGAAAGGTATTAACGACTTTCAGAAGACTATATTATTATAATTAACGAGAGGTAAGACTTACAAGACCGCAGCTCTGTGCTTAGCTGGGTCTCACTGACATAACATGTCATAGTATCAAAACTATCTTCTACATCATTCAAATATATTCTAAGGTATCCAGAAGGTTCTAACCATAGACTAAATAGTTATGGCTTCATTACATAAAGCCTCCCCGGTGGGCAACTCTCTACAGTACCTACTTAGGTCTGTATCGATGTAATGTCTCGTTTCAGGCGATTTTATTGTTAGAAAATAGTAGGCAAGGTAAACAGAACCATCGATTGCTGTACACTCAATCGTCAGGCCCGCGTCACAGAGTAGGTAGGTACCTTAGAATAATAACGGTACCTACCTACCTACATTATAATAACAGGCACGCGCGCGACTTAAGCTCTTAACGTTTCCGCCCCCTAGCAAGAGTAAAGAAAAAACTACGAACAAAATAGCACAAGAATAATAACAATAATGTACCTAGACATTATATTCGGGTTCGGCCCGGCCCTAGAACTAAATCTCGTCACATCTTACATCATCTTAAGCACGAATCTTCTACTTTATTTTGATTGAATAAAACAAAACTGTGCAAGTCAAATCAAGTCTGTGTCAAGTCTCATCTTACGTGGCACGTACTATACTGTTGTTGGATGACTCTAATAGCCAATAGATATAGAGATAGAATGTTAGAAATGCTTACGTTAGAGACCAAATTATCTGCAGACCTGAATAAATATAAAAATGATTGAATACCATTTCACTGAGATAAACATTTTTATTCAAGATAGACCGTATTTACGTGGCCAATCTGAGGTTTACTTTTACGTTTGCAAAGAACAGATTTATTTTGGGAAAAATATCATCGTTCTATGATTCATAAAATGAGGTTGATTTATCATCGTACCTCAGATGGGAGACGCAAAGGGGAACGCTCGAAAAATGCCTGAAATGGACAGGAAATGGACCATTATTTGAATTTAGAATAAAATATGTAAAATGAAATAATTCTCAAGTTTGTTTAGGTAGGGTGAAAATATAACAATTATTAAAATATTTAACTTGATATCCCGTCTAATTCGTTCTTATATGTTCTTCGATATTGAATGTCAGTGTTTATTGGGCAGGAGTAAATGACATTCAGCCTCTTTAAATAATCTTCTTAATTAGATTAGTTTATTTTTAACTAGCCTCTGCCCGCGACTTCGTACGCGGATCCTGTTGCTTATGCCAGCGACAACGGGGTCGGCAAAATCGAAGATCTGAAACGTCTGATGTCGAATTCTAAGAGCCCGGGGTCGGGAAAACAACGGGATGCGCAAGACGATTCGAGACGTTCAAAAAGTACAATTTTGAATCATACCTCCGATGGCGGAATATGTGGCGTAGTCAATCATAATAGTATACGTAAATGCACTCCGTTCCTTATCAACCCAAGAAAGAACGCCATGCCATCTGAAGAATCGGATGTGTCTTCAGATGACATCGACATTCTGTTCAGAGAATGTCGAAGTCGATCAGAATTCAAACGTTCGTTGCGCTCTTCTTCTGTCTCTTCATGCCGTACTCCAGCACTTCTTTCTCCTTCACTTTCTAACTGATTATGAATATTTGCGTATATGCGTGTTCGGGACAATGTATAATAATCTCGATCAGCAGTTAGTCGCGCATCACGTTCATCACTCGTTTCAAAAGACCTGTTAGTAGAAGTGCGAATACGCTGAGAATTCAAGCGTGATTCTGTATCGGTAAATGCATGTCGCTCACGATCAGCGGACAGTCGCGCATCACGTTCCGCACTTGTCTCTAGAGACCTAGAAGCAGATGCGTAGATACGCTGAGAACTCAAGCGCAATTCTTTATCCGTGCAGTCGTGCATCATATTCTTCACTGGTCTCTAGAGACCTGGATGTAGATGCCTAAATACGCTGAGAACGCAGGCGTTCTTCGCGATTTGAAGAGGTTTCCACGGAGCGAGTTGCAGTCTGATGTTCTCCAACAACATCAAGTCTCTCCTGACGCTCTTCGGTAGATTCTTGGGAATTTATGATCCTCAATCTTTTAGCTCCTTTGGAACATTGGGAAAGATTTGACCTCTTTCTAGGCATGGTTATAGTTTTATTGTGAATATACCTGATCAATTAAAATCTAAGTGACTGCTCCCCTGCGTTACCGGGTAGGCTACCGTGTCACGAAGATAAATGGAAAAGGAAATTAAACACTCAAATCTCTCTCTCTCTCTCTCTCTCTTGGGTAGACTGTTGAAACTAAAAATGTAATGTTTATTATATTAATAAGAACTTAATGTACACAGTTATGCAATAAATATATCTTTATCTTTATCTTTAAGCCCAAAGGCATATTTATTCAATAAAATAAAAAAATAAATGGGAGTTTTGGCCAGTAGAGTCAAATTTTCAATGATATACCATCGTCATCAAAAATCAGTCCTAAACTGTTACCGCCTTCTCGCGTACTCCCACCTTATTATAATATACAGCGAAATTAGTGATAGCTTTACAGTTAAATTTAAAAAATTACAGCTTTGATTTCCACGTCAGATGTTTCTGATCTTCGATTTTTATAAGTCAACAGGAAATGCCCATTAGACCGAACAACTTTTGCTAAGACGTCATTAATGTATGTGTTATGGTGTAGCTGGGCTCTTGGAGTTCCACATCAGGTGTTCCAGATCTTCAAATTTATTCTCTCAGCAGAAAATGCTCATCACGTGGAACAATTTTTGCTACGGTACCATTTTTGTATCTCTTATAGTTTAGCTGGTCCGTTGCGGTTCTGCATCAGGTGTTCAAGTTTCCAAGATAAATTATAGCCCCCCAGACCAGACTTAATACCTATACAACAACAAAAAAATCATTCAAATCCGTCCAGCAGTTCCGAAGATTTGCGTGTACAAACAAACAGACAAACAGACAAACAGACAGACTTTTTTTTTTGGATTCGTGCTCTATTACTGTTTCTAAACCCCCCTCAATTATTATTTTTTTAATATATTCAATGTACAGACACAGTTTTTTTACTATTTTATTATATGTTTATAGAATAGATTTATTATTTATTATTAATTTAAATATAATTCGACCGCCGTACCGAGCCGCCGCCGCCGCCGCCGCCGCGCGCCGCCGTTCGAGTTCGAGTGCCGTTAATGGCAATGCTAATTCTTTGGCCCAAGAAAAGGCCAGCCCTCTGGTCACGTAAAGAGTCGACCAGCCGCTTAGAAATGTCTCTAAAAACAAGGTGAGCACTCGGACCCCATGGCCCTAGTGTTTCTAGCCCAAACAACACGACGTGCTAGGAAGATGGGATGGCGCAAGGGTTCAAAATAGAAAGCGTAGCGTACCGTTTGCGCAGTTTGTCATTTACTGGACTTCTTTCATTGCTTTTCACGTTCAGCTTTTATGAAAATTATTAAATTTTTTCTTAATTTTTTATTTTTTTTTAGTTTGCTACTAGCTTTTTATTTTCTACTAGCTCGATATTGCTATGAGACGTACGCTCGTCTCATTATTGCTAGAGACAGGCAGGCAGGACGACGACGACGACGACGACGACGGCTTTCGGCTTTCGGCTTTCGGCTTTCGGCTTTCGGCTTTCGGCTTTCGGTAGTATTTACCTTGCTATATAAATTGATTGATGCACATGTATTTTTAGCCACCTACACACACACACACACCTACACAGCATAATCTTTCGAGCGTTTCGCGCCGCCAAACGGGACTTCTTAGTCTTCTTCGAAACACAACAACCCATCGAAATTCTATGGAAAAGTCAATTACAAGTTAATTTGTTTTGTTATCTTATAAAAGTTGAATTTTTTCTGCTATGGTCCGTTAGACTGATAAGTGAATATAAATGATTGATGATAATGGAAGTATCCAAATTACCCGAACTCCGGATCCGGATTTATCCGAACGTTATCAGGGGGTAAGTTCGTCAGTGGGTAAGTGCGTCAGGGGGTAAGTTCGTCAGGGGGTAAGTCCGGCAGGGGGTATGTCCGGCAGGGGGTGAGTTCGTCAGGGGGTGAGTTCGTCAGGGGGTGAGTCCGTCAGGGGGTAAGTGCGTCTGGGGGTAAGTGCGTCAGTGCGTCAGGGGCCAGGGGGTAAGTTCGGCAGGGGTAAGTGCGACAGGGGTTAAGTGCGTCAGGGGTAAGAGCATCAGGGGGTAAGCCCGGCGGGGGTAAGTCCGGCAGGGGTAAGTCCGGCAGGGGGTAAGTCCGGCAGGGGGTAAGTCCGGCAGGGGGTAAGACCGGCAGGGGCTAAGTTCGTCAGGGGGTAAGTCCGGCAGTAGGTAAGTCCGGCAGGGGGTAAGTGCGTCTGGGGGTAAGTGCGTCAGGGGTAAGTTCGGCAGGGGGTAAGTTCGTCAGGGGTAAGTTCGGCAAGGGGTAAGTTCGGCAGGGGTAAGTGCGTCAGGGGTAAGAGCATCAGGGGGTAAGTGCGTCAGGGATAATTTCGGCAGGGGGTAAGTTCGTCAGGGGGTGAGTTCGTCAGGGGGTGAGTTCGTCAGTGGGTATGTCCGGCAGGGGGTAAGTCCGGCAGGGGGTAAGTCCCGCAGGGGGTAAGTCCGGCAGGGGCTAAGACCGGCAGGGGGTAAGTCCGGCAGGGGCTAAGACCGGCAGGGGGTAAGTTCGTCAGGGGGTAAGTCCGGCAGGGGGTAAGTCCGGCAGGGGGTAAGTGCGTCTGGGGGTAAGTGCGTCAGGGGTAAGTTCGGCAGGGGGGGGGGGGGGGGGGCTTTCGGCTTTCGGCTTTCGGCTTTCGGCTTTCGGCTTTCGGCTTTCGGCTTTCGGCTTTCGGCTTTCGGCTTTCGGCTTTCGGCTTTCGGCTTTCGGCTTTCGGCTTTCGGCTTTCGGCTGTCGGCTTTCGGCTTTCGGCTTTCGGCTTTCGGCTTTCGGCTTTCGGCTTTCGGCTTTCGGCTTTCGGCTTTCGGCTTTCGGCTTTCGGCTTTCGGCTTTCGGCTTTCGGCTTTCGGCTTTCGGCTTTCGGCTTTCGGCTTTCGGCTTTCGGCTTTCGGCTTTCGGCTTTCGGCTTTCGGCTTTCGGCTTTCGGCTTTGGCTTTGGCTTTGGCTTTGGCTTTGGCTTTGGCTTTGGCTTTGGCTTTGGCTTTGGCTTTGGCTTTGGCTTTGGCTTTGGCTTTGGCTTTGGCTTTGGCTTTGGCTTTGGCTTTGGCTTTGGCTTTGGCTTTGGCTTTGGCTTTGGCTTTGGCTTTGGCTTTGGCTTTGGCTTTGGCTTTGGCTTTGGCTTTGGCTTTGGCTTTGGCTTTGGCTTTGGCTTTGGCTTTGGCTTTGGCTTTGGCTTTGGCTTTGGCTTTGGCTTTGGCTTTGGCTTTGGCTTTGGCTTTGGCTTTGGCTTTGGCTTTGGCTTCGGCTTCGGCTTTGCCTTCGCCTTCGCCTTCGACTTCGGCTTCGCCTTCCAAAATTCAAGACTTTAAGAATTCTTAAAGTAAGTAAGTACTGTAACTGTAGACTACACTGTGCCCAACCCAACAACAACAACAATGCTACCCAACCCCGATTCGTCTTTTTTCTTTCGTAAACGATATTTAATAAGTACGTATTATAGGTGGGTAGTCAATCTAAATTTGACCATAATCTCGAAGTATTATTGTAATTATCCATAATATAATACTAGCAAAATGTTGGTTACCAAGTAACTAACATTTTAAACAGCCAGCCCGTTACAACACGGGTACCTAGAGAATGACAATTTGTCTACTTTATTTTAGCTTCACCTATGATCTTTCAGTTCATTATTTCACTACCGCTCGACCGCCAGAGCGCCACAGCCACGCGACGCGGGCGCACCAGATCACCAACACTTGTCCCCACACTACAGCACGCACCGCTCGACCGCCGGAGCGCCACTGCCACGCGACGTGGGCCCACCAGATCACCAACACTTGTCCCCACACTACAGCACCCACGTCACAGAAGAAAGGGGAACGCCCGAAAAATGTCTGAAATGGACAGAAATTACCCATAATTGAATTTAGAATAAAATAAGTAAAATGAAATAACTCTCAAGTTTGTTTAGGTAGGGTGAAAATATAACAATTATTAAAATATTTAACTTGATAACCGTCTAATTCGTTCTTATTTTTATATTAAATGTCAGTGTTTATTGGGCATTAGTAAATGACATTCAGCCTCTTCAAATAATCTATCACTAACTATTTTATAGAATTAATTCATATTTATTAGTAATAAAATATAATTCGACCTATAAGTACCGTAAATCTAATTAATTAAATTCAAATTATTTTCAAAATAGAAAGCGTATCGTCTGCTGCTGTATGAATCACTCCTTTGCCTAACTGATGTTTGTCATTACTGGATTTATTGCACTGTTTTTCACGTTCGTGACTAGTGTTACGTTTAGATTGCTTTTATGATAATTATTTTACGAGGACTTAGGTTGTAAACCTACACTGTGTAAATCGACTAGCTCGATATTGCAATAATGAAACGAAACGTCTTATCGGTGCAAAATGACAGGCATAATATACCACAAGCTGTAAGTATTGAGATTTCCTAGTAGGTATTTTTGCCTATTGAACACACTGATGAGCAACAATTAAACTATGTAGGTATTATTATATCTATCCTCCTGCTCAGTTTCTTGAAGATATATTAGTTGTTTTTAATAACGAATAAAACAATAAAATGCTATTTTGTTGATTAGTATATTAATTGTTAATCTTGTCTAAACCTATACTTTAGGAAAATGTTTGTAACTAACTTTTTTTGATACTTATTGAAATTGTTATGAATTTTCTATGATATGTAGTACAATTTGGCGTAGATTTCATTGTTGTCTATGTCAGGCATTTTTTTGTATGGCCGATGGGCCCTTTGCTTGTTTTTTTTTTTTTTTTTGTCGCAAACACGACTGCTGCTGTGTCCCACCCAGACCCCAACCCATGTTGGATCCCCAAGTTCAGCAAAGTATAATTGTTGATTTCTTTCAGGTAATTTCTTAGTAGCAGCCCTGAGTTGCGAATTTGGAGGAATGAATCCTCCTTCGCTCGGAAAGCACGTAAAGTCGTTTGTTGCGGTTGTAATTCGTAGAACTTTGACAGTCGATACGGGTAGTCAGAAGCCTGAAAGTCTGCCAAACAACTGGGTCGTGGAGGTAAGATAGGCAGCCTCTCCATGGTAAAACACTGGTATTCAGGTGCAACCGATTAGACTGATAGGTGATTAACCACCTAGGTAGATAATGTGTTTCGAACACTCAAAAAGGCCAGAATTTTGTAGAGAGAAACTTACTTATTTGTTTTGTCGACAGTACAAAATTAGACAGACGGTTTAAGTCAGACATCCAAACTTTTATAAAGTTCTGAACTGCTTAGACGTACTACTGAAAACAAACGATTTTAACAAACAGTCTATCAGAGAGTTTTGAAAACAAAAACGTTTAAGTCTTTATAGTAAATACTAAAAGGAACAGGCAGCTCTTAGACATTTTTTGCTTTACAAAGCGCTTTAAGCGCTTACCCGTGCTTGCTCAGCCGGTGGCACTGCAAAGGTCAGTTCTGCATTAACAGTAAATATCTCTTTACATCCCATTAAATTTTAAAGTGGAAAGAAATATTTTTCCATCCTTTGTTAAGTTAATATCAGTTATAATAGTAGTTTTGTCATCTGACTGCAGACATGGTCACTTTACCATTTCCTTGGTATGTCCGTGACTAGCTACTGCTCACGAGATTGTCTGCGTAGAATTCAGAATAATTATTTAACTTATTAAGTCAAAGTCCTAAATTGTCCTATGAAAGCACAAAAAGGGATAAATTATGTGTGTTGTGTGTGTGATGTATCTAGATCAATATATGTACCAAATATTAACTGATTTTGTTCACCCATTTAATCGTAAAAGAGTTACAAACATCTATTAATTCATCCTCTTAAATTCTTTGATGATAATAGAATACCATCTTCGAACTTCATAAAATGTCAAACGAAATAATCCAATTATGTATCAGCAACTTTCAAATTAACTTTACTACATTTACCGAATTATTTCGCAAGAAATGTGGCAATATTAGTGCAAGATGGCGGAAGCATGTTGTCAATTTTCACGAGAAAAATCACGTCGGTCCACTGGGAACCAATTGCCGCCTAACAAGAAACCCCCGAGACTAAGCTGTTAAGCCTTGATTTAATGCCGACCCAAGGATTTGGATAATTTGACTAAATTTTTAGTTTATTCTACTGTTTAATTCTAAACACCGAAAGGATGGACCCTTGGATTTGGAACAATTTGCGGACGATCTTTGGGATAGTTTGTTTGTGTTACGCTTTGTATTTTATGAATATATTTGGGAGTTTGGGTAGATACAATAAATTACCAAACTTGGCCCGTGCAATAACCGTTAGCAAGCTTGAAAGTTCTTAGTAGTTCATAGCATATGGTTTAAAATGACTTGGCCCTTTAATACTTTTGTCAGATATCCTGCTGTAAGTGTGCATTGTAACCTTCGGGTCAGTGAGGTATTATTATGTTCGTGGTAACGGCGTATTAGTGAAATCACGGGCATACGATGTTCGTGACGTTCTTATTACACCAACGCGTATGTTTATGTATCTTGCAGTTCGTAGTCAAGTACGCTGTAAAACATTTCGCTTTACTAAGAGCAGATATTTAGAACTTTTGCTTTTAATTGAGTAGGAAATTGCAATCTAGGTAAACAAGAAAACTAATTTTCGAATTCGAAAATTAGTTTTCGAATAATATGTGGGGACATTTTCACACACGGCCATCTGACCCCAAACTAGGGAGACCCTGTACTATGGGTGTCAGACAGCTGATATACATACACAAATACATTTTTTTTTTATAAATACTTACATAATATAGATAAACAACACCCAGACACAAGGCAAACACAAGTGCTCATCACACAAATGTTTACCCTGGGCGGGAATCGAACCCGCAACACGCTGCGCAGCAGTCGATCGCTCAGCCACTGCGCCAACCGTGTCGACCTGCTTTACTTGCTATAAATACTGTTCGCATACTACTAGCAATTAGTTTGAGGTTTACCCAACCACTTCAGTGGCTATTAATTAGTACATTACATAAGCGTATCTTAATTATACCTTGGACCATGTTGTATACACATAAAGTATAATATTCATGTTATTGCAAATTAGACTCAGCTGTGGTTGCCGTGAAGAGACTAGGGGTTTGTCGGTCGAATTCTTAATTGCAGCCAATTCGTCCGCTTGTATGTCAGGTATGTTACTTACTATAAAATTAAGTGAGGGAAGACGGAGGAGTGCACCTGTGTTTGCGCACACACTTGTGCACTATAAGGGTGTTACCAGACCAATCGATCGATCGTCGATCGACGGCATCGATCGATGGTAGAATGGATTAGTCGACGTTGATTGATAGTTTCCACCAGACCAATCGATCGATTGTCGATCGAAGATCGATCGATTTTAGAATGGATTAGTCGACGTCGATCGAGCTGCTTGATTATTATTAGAGATGGATTATAGTCGGAGTTAATCGATCAACGTCGACCGATGCCTTCGAACGATTGTCGGTCGATGATCGATCGATCGATTGGTGTAGTAACACCCTAATATTTTCTGCGTACTTGGGTAGTCTCGATTGCAATTGGTCGCCGTGACTGAAAACAGGGCCAGATAATATTATTATACCATAAAATATATAGCCTATGGCCACAGTATAAGTATTAGTACTACCGTACAGTAGAGACACGCCCCGCCTCCCTCCAAAACACTGGTCCTCACCTCTACCCGCGTCGAACGTACTCACGAAACTGCTTTCGGTTTAAGGCGAGACTCACGGCACGTAGACACGCACACACACGCACGTATTTGTACAGGTCTGTTATTTTGGTTGTAGTTTAGGTAATTAAATCGTTTCCTTTGTATTGAGTGGCGTAGGTGTGCATCCGGCAATACTGTAGCTTTCAACCAGTGAAATAATTTTTTAATCGATTCAGCACTTCCAGTCGTGTACGTATTACAAACAACCTTAAATACCTCTTTATATATTAGTCTAGATAGGTACTAAGATGATTATCTGGGATGTTCTTCTGTTAGAATAAGTAGGTACTTTATTATGCAAACAACACGTACTACCCAATCTCCTGAATTACTTTAGCAAATATATATAAGCAAACGTATTTTATTTAATTACAATGAGAATTACAATGATTTTAGGTTAATAATCTTTTATTAGGAAACATAAATGGACACAGGTTTCTGTTATTCAGGAAAACGGACAAACGGACCTCATATTGCGTGTGTCATTTGTTTTCATTAAACATTTCATTAACTTTCTAAATGGTGTTGATTTTGAACGGGCGGACGTCGCTTAGTGAGTTTGTTTTAGTATTTACCGAGTCGGCAGCAAGTATAATGAATATAAATAGCTATGGACAGCGATGCACGGATTTTTAATGACCTAAATACAGGGGACACAACTTGCGATTTTCCTACGTGATACAAAATATTAACTACCTCGATGGACTTGAGGTTGCAAACGCGACTGCTGAGCGCGGGGCCTTTGGTTCGATTCTCAGGTTGTGTAGTGCTATTGAGGTTTCCATTAGAAATTTCTTAGCAGCAGCCCGCAGTTTGTAAGTTGGTTTTATAAGGGTCGCTTACACATATCGGGTTCACATTCGTTTTGGCATTTTTATTACAATCTTTGATAACGTTGTATTAAACCTGCAGAACTGAACGTGCTGACCCGCTAATGTGTATAGCGACCCCTAACATCCCCGACTCTGTGTCTGAACTCGATGTCAAAGCATGCACTGAGGCATGCATGTGGACCCGGCATTTTCGACGCGGGCGATCCGCATGTGTTTACGCGGATGATCCGCATGTGTCTACGCGATGCCACATATGTGCTGCGTGTAATCGAGGCATCGTCGCAGCGAGTGCGCGGGCGCTTCCTTCAGGATCGAACCCCACTGCTCCACGCGCTAACGTCGAGTCATGGCAACCGTTTAATATATGAATTGAACGGAACCAGCGCCCATAGTCCACCATTTTGTATTTGTTGGATCTGATTATACTTATAAAACCAACGAGGTGGTTTCTCATCGAACAACATCCACTTCGCTCGGAAAGCACATAAAACCATTAGTTCTACGCTTGATCTCTTCCCAGCCATGTCGGATTTCCGTCCTATCGGACTAGTGATAGTGAGGTAAGAGGAAGTGCACTTGTGTCTGCGTACACACTTGTGCACTATAATATTTCTTGTGTACTTGGTATCGATACAGGGAGAATATAGAACAAAATATCAACACATGGTTAAAGGTATAAAAATCATAAAATAACAATAAATAACTATAGGTATCTTTACTGCAGTAAAGACCTGAGTTATGATCCAAGTTATGTCAGAACAACTCCATAACTCGTTTGATGGGTTGTAGTCAGGTTTTTATTCTTACAGTTTTATTTATACAATGATCCAAGATCTGAGAGTCGTCTTAATCGCGTCATTCTAGCATGGCTTAAATCTTCCTTGAATTTTTTTCTGTCAGTTGACGTCTACTGCTAAACGTAGGCCTTGCTAACGACGTAAGGCCGTAAGCATATCGTCTAAACTACTTATTCCTTTATCTATACTTAACTTTCAGCCATGATTAAATGACGTAGGTCTGACGACTTTAGGGTTTCAGCCTACGACAGTAAATGCCCCGTAAACCGCAAAATCCGTTTCAGAGTAAGTAGGCCAACTGCGATAAATTTTGTAGTACTTGAAAAAGTAGCTGTTCTTTAAGTATGAATGAGATGGTATAGGAATATAAACTTGTCATAATCTTAGGTGAAAGGTGCTTTTTTTTACTGCTTCGATGGTCGTGGGGTCTGATTCCCAGTTCGGACAAAGTGTTAGTGGGTTTCTCCATTAGAAATTTCTACGGAATAGAAAATCTGACCAAATGCAAGTCGGACTTGCGCACGAAGGGTTCCGTACCATTATCTATACAACATTAGACATCGAGCAAAAAAACTACGTTTGTTGTATGGGAGCCGCCCTTAAATATTTATTTTATATGTTGTTATAGCGGCAACAGAAATACATTATCTCATAATTTCAACTGTCTAGCTATCACGGTTCATTAGATACAGCCTGGTGACAGACAGACAGACGGACAACTGAGTCTTAGCAATAGGGTCGCGTTTTACCTTTTGGGTACGTAACCCTAAAAAAACAAGTGGTGTAACGTTGTATCGTTACTTCACCTGAAAACAATTAAAATCACAACCAAATATCAACAATTAACCTCACCATAACAAATAAATGTCAAATCACACAACAGTACTAGTGAAGTCCGCCTAATTGTTGTATCCGAACGTGTGAAATGAGGAATGTTATCTATGCTAATTACCGTATTTAAGCCACGACGAAGGACATGACAGTCCTTTTTTCGAATTCCGGCATCGGCAAAGATAGACAGAGGTACACCTGCTACCCATTGTCGTATTCACCGTTTTCATTTTATTTGCCAGTTTAAATTGATTAATAATAGTCTAAAGTATTAAACTCAGTGAATTCGTAACCCCATATTGGGTAAGTGTTGAACAGCTAACTATATTTTACATTTCGTGTTCCTACCTTATAGGTTATGTTAGGGCGTGCACCTATGTAATCGTTTAGTTTCTTCTTATTGCAGCTTAATACGCCTTACGCATTATTTCTAATGCAGATGCAACTTATTTGCTCCTAGCTCAGTGCATTTTGTTACACGTAGGTACCTATTTACCACGCGGTTCGAATCTGCAAATCATGTCTTGTTTCTTTGTTAAAGTCAAGTCATCCATTGTTCATTGTAAACTCCGTACTGATTGTGACAACCACACACACCTTCATTAGCGCACTAGTACATCTCGCTTTGCTTACGCTTTGGTGTCACAATCAGCGGAGATGACCTTCGGCCATCTTGTGACACGCAGGACGTTGCATTCCAGGGTCCAAAGTTCCGGCCAAACACCTGGATTTTTATTAATCCGCGGACATCAAGTGCATCCCAACGTTGGGTGCCGCACCACCGCTCGTCCACACCGCCGGACAATAGCTGCGCGCCCCCGGGTCCCTATTTATCCCGCGTGGCCGCGTCGAGCTCACTTCGGGTCTGGAAACACCACCTGCCGACCGTCACCACACCTGGCGTCTCCAGCGTGGCACACCGCTGTGATCGTCGTGCCCAAGGCTGAGCCAGGAGAGTACAGTGGGCGCCGCCGCCGGGATCACACATCGTGGTCGGGGGGGCCCGAATAGCTGTCGAGTCCACCATGAAGTACCTTGGATTGGTGCTCGACAGCCGATGGGATTTTGGCCCTCATTTCCAGCGACTGGCGCCCAAGTTGTTGGGCGCGGCTGGGGCGTTGTCAACGCTGCTTCCCAATCTGGGGGGCCCGAGCGCCGTCTGCAGGCGGCTCTACGTGGGGATCGTGCGATCGATGGCCCTTTATGGGGCCCCGATCTGGGCGGCAGACCTGACGGCCGGAAGCATCGCCGTGCTGCGAAAGCCGCAACGCGCGATGGCCGTCAGAGTCATCAGGGGATATCGCACGATCTCCTACGAGGCGGCTTGTGCACTGGCCGGATCCCCGCCCTGGGACCTTGAGGCGAAGGTACTCGCGTCACTGTACCGGTGGCGCGAGGAAGCGTGGGCACGGGGCGAGCGACCGATGCAGCGACATATGGAGCTGCGTCGGTCTCAGCTTCGCGAGGTCCTGGTGGCGGAATGGCGGGACAGGCTTTCGCGCCCTACCGCCAGCCTCGCAATCATCGAGGCGGTCCGGCCAGTGCTCGAGCGCTGGCTCGGGAGGAGGTCCAGGGGCGGCAGACTCGGGGACGTCTGTCGCCCCCCACATACACCAGGACCCGAGGTGGCGGCGCGTAGTGTTCTACTCGCGCCCCTCTAAGACGTCCGGGGGGGAGTCTAATACCTCACTCCCCCCCCTGACCCGAGAAGTGGCCCGCTACAGCGGGCCGGCACAAGCCGGGGGTTGCGGAAGTATCTCCAGTTCCCGCGACCCCCAACGTAGGTGTGAGATGGAACACCGGGGTGGTTTTTAGTCAGTAAGAGTCTGACAGACCCCTCCGCCCGCCCCAGGGCGGAGGACATCCATGAGGATTTTCCACCGCGTACCAAAAAAAAAAAAAAAAAAAAAAGGAGAGTACAGTGCAACTCCCAGGGGAGGTTGGAAGGGAATTAGTGGCCGTAAACCTACCCACTCCTTTTCTATAATATATTTTTTATGTTGACCGGTTACGTTGGGTTTTCTTTTATTTCCTCCACGTAACCCCTACGTCACAGTGGAAAGGCCCCAGTTGCGATCCCGCGCGTTTTACAGGGCAGGGTGGCTTGTAGCCACGCTCGGTCATCCTGGGCCATATTCAAAATCGATGTTAAAGTATTTTTAATAATTTCATCAATTTTGTCCAAGAGGTTTTGTCCAAAACAACAATATCTAATGAGGGTAAAAGCCGAATGTAGATTAATTTTGGAAAGTCTATCCGAAATCCGACATGTCATTAAAATGATTAATTTTGTCCTCAATAAAAAGTGAAAAACTGTCTTCCAAAATAGGAGAACCTAAGAGGTGTAAAGAACTTTTGTCTTCTGGGGCTATTGCATTAAATTTCTCTAAGGTCGATTGTCGGTCAAAAATGTCAGGAAAGTATATTTCACATTTAGAAGGGTTTAGGTCCAGGCCGATAGATTTAAATTTCTGTTTTAGGAGTTGCAGATCTTTCAAAATGGTGTCAATATCACGTCCTAGAGTCCCGTCGTCTAAATACCACACGTTAAATTTTGAATTTAATTGTTGTATGATTGGGTGAATAGCCAGACTGAAAATAACTAGCCCGAGAGGGTCACCTTGTTGGCATCCAACTGCAGATTCTAAAATATTGTCCTTATATCGTAATTTTAAAGCGTGCCTGTACATACCATAAATTTCGGGTAATTCTTTTTTGACTTCGGCCAACAAAGTGTCTCTATGAACAGTTAAAGGCGATCTTTACGTCAACCTTGAGAATGACCTCACCTTTTTTCGAATTTAAAAAAGTAGAAAGGGCATGTACGGCAGCCTCGCAGCCCACTCTTGAACCAAAGCCAACTTGCAGGGGCTGAAATTTGCTCGTAAGCGTTTCACTATAAGCTTTACAGCAAATTTTGGCTGCCATACGCCTGTAGGTACACCCCACGGCAATGGGACGAATGCCGCCGTCTTTCTTGCGAAGGGCACATAAATTGGCTCCGTACAAGACATCAACGACGGCATTATTCACACCGCCGCAGAGCATAAGTTTCGTCAGAGCCGCTAGCTCCTTCAAAAGCGACTCACCAGCTTCCCCGGCGCCCGAACTCAACACATCTTTTAAGCGCTGCGGAGTAAGGCCGTCGAGGCCGCCAGCAGAACCGCTTCGAAAGCAACCAACGGCTGCTAACAACTGGGGAGCTGAAATATTTACAAAAGGAGAATCAAGATCAGCGGGGTCGGGAGGATCAGGGAAGGTGAAACCATCCGCAGGAGCTGGGTGTTTACTCTCCAGAGCTGAAAGTGTATCTGGAGAGTAAGGCGCCACCACATCGCTGCTAAATAGTAACCTAGCAGCTCCCCTAATGTCACCCTCGCTTAGTTTAGATTCTACATAAGTACATAAGCCTTTTTGTGTACGACTATGCAATAAAGGAAATTTAGGATCTAAAATAATGGTCGAATTGTTGCAGTTTTCTTTAATTTGTTTTGTTAAGGTTGTTTTAGCAGTCAAATTTTTTTGGACATGTAGAATCCTGTAAGGGAAGGTGAGTAATTGCTCCCAGGCACTTTGCGAGTTCTCCTGGGTCACAAGACAGATACAACGTGCTAGACTTAAAGCAACAGATCGTATTGCGCCCCGGGGAACTCTCTTTAATACAGGTGTGGAATTTTTAATTTTGATAAGGTTAATCCAAAGCGTTTGTCCTGAAGGTGATAAAGTTGGGGAAGTGACTGGGAGACATAAAGGTACACTATGTGGTTTATGAACCTTGCCATAGTGTATATTAAGACCCCGTTCCCCTTTAAAAAAATGTGCCTGGGAGCAGTGGGGGCATCTCACTAACTATACATCCAGCGATGTGGCAGGTTGACTGGCACTATTTCCGACGTCGCTACAGCCGGCATTAATCATAAATTGGAAACACTTACCCTTAAAAAAGAAAACTAAATGTAACTACATACACACACGTACACTCACTGACACTGAACAATATAGTTGTTACAATAAAAATGCATTAAAAGAGAATAATAAAAGATAAATAAAAAAATGATGGTTATAGCGTTGTACGTTGTTTCATAGGTAATAGTTTTATAGAATTTCGTTTCTCATATTTTTTTTCTAATAATTTCGTTTCATAGAATAATCAATACGCAGAATACTTACTTTCAAGATTTTTAAATCATTGGTTTTTGTTTCACATAAAGTTTATTGTTAGAATAATCATATCATAGAATAACAAATCAAATATTCTTTATCCTTATATTTTTTATTTAATATAAAACTTCATTTCCCAAGAATGGGAGTCTCAGTTCTAACCAAACCTACTGCGCGTGCGTGCAAACAACCATGCAGCATGCAAGCAAGTATGCAGCGTGCAAGCAACCATGCAGCATGCAAGCAAGCATGCAGCGTGGAAGCAAGTATGCAGCATGCAAGGAAGCATTTAGCGTGCAAGCAAGCATGCAGCGTACACGCAAGCATGCAGCGTGCACGCAAGCATGCAGCGTGCAAGCAAACATGCAGCGTGCAAGCAAGCATACAGCATGTAAGCAAGCATGCATCATGCAAGCAAGTATGCATCAAGCAAGCGAGCATGCAACATGCAGCAGGCATGGTTTCTGCCACGGCTCCGGCGTTGCGGGGCTCCGGCGGTCCCACGCAAGCTTATCGTCGCAGATGGTATTCACGCTCACCACCGCAGCTTCGGCTTACTGGCTGGCTTCGCCGGCCAGCCTCAACCGCGACGGCAGGCGTTAAAACCAACCGCCTCAGCTCGCGGGCCGCCTCGCCCCACCACGCCTACGCATATTTAAATTACACTCTAGGCGTAGGGCAGACAAGACTACGTGGAGTCGGTTTCGCAGCGATTCGTTTCTGTCATTAACTTTTGTAGCACAACATATTGACTTTTTAAGACATCATTTTTGTTATTGTCTATTTATATATATATTCGTTAAAAAATAATTCTACTGTTTGATAAGTTTGTTAAACAACAAAAATGTGATTAAAAATTCATTGAATTGTGTTTCTGTGAAATATTTTTCATTGAAACAATCATAGTCGAAATAAAAATACGAGAATCAAATATTATATGAAACATTTTCTGGGAAACGAAATTCTATGAAATTTTTGTCTGCGAAACAAGGGGACACCCGGTTATAGTGATGATTTGACGGCTGTGACGCAGTCACGCTGGCGGCCTGGGGCGCCTGCTCAGTGCGCGCCGAGCATACACCGGCGCAGTTGAGGGGCGCAGCCTTCGCGACCGTCGCGTCGCATTGACAGCGGTGGGCGTCGCGTTGCGTTGTCAACGGAGATGAATTTATTATTGTTATCGTGTCGTACAAAAGAAAAGAAAAACTGTATGGAAAACTGAACTTCTGAGCGCGGGTAACGGAAAATGAAGAACGGAGTTTATTTTACCCGTTTTGTAGTTCTCTATGGTATAGTACTATTTTTGTTCGAATCACTCTGGTGGTGTAAACGATTTATCGGCGTAACAGACAAGACATTATTATCAACGATATATATGTACTAAAAGGAATATTTATTCATAATAATCAGTACCATATTTACACGTACAATAAAGAAACAAAAACCTATAACTATTAAACAAAACAACAAAAAAAAAAAAACTAATATAATAAGGCATCAAAAAATTCCTCCACATCGCCTTCATCTGGGAATGTGCCCAAGAGACTGGCTGCATTGCCACGTTGAATGGCAATGCTTAACCTCTGCCCAAAGTAAAAACCAGCTCTTGGATCACGAGAAGTGTCAACTAACCTTTTGGAAATTTCCTTAAAAAGGAGATGAGCACTCGGACCCCACGGCCCGAGGGTTTCAACCCCAAACGGCTCGAAAATAAAGTTATCACCAAGGATACTATACTTTCGCCGTTTGAGGTTTACTGCAGCCGCAGCAGCAGCACCAGCACAACACGCTGAGCTAGGAAGATGGGATGGCGCAAGAGTATCGACGCACGTAGCGTCCCACACTAAAGGCCTACCCAACTTCCACGGAAATAATGACATGCCGTCCGGTCTCTTGGCATCGTCGCGTGCCAAACCGTTGGGTTCCAAAACCGCTGGAACGCCGACGGCGACGAGAGCACGACGAATGATGTCATTAATATTCGCGTGCCGCGCTATGCGACCCGCACTCCGGCTGCACGACAGGCCGTGGTGTCCAAGGCAGTTGACAGCTTCCCCACAGCGACAGCGATGAGGAGAACAACAAGATGCTCCTAAACGTAAGGAAGCAGCGAGGCGAAAAGAAGTGTCGTCAAACATAGTACCATTTTCTTTTGTTTTGTACTAAATATACTTCTATGCATTTAATTTAATTTATATTAAAATTCAATAAAATTTTCACCCATGTCAGTTGACAGGTCAACTCAAAATAAATCATGAAACTATGAGTTTATTTTCGTAAATAGGTGTAGGTAAGGTAGTAAATAAGAGGCACAATAATATTTAAACGACTTCTTTAAATAGCTTAAAAGACACTGTACCATAATTATAAAAAGTCATAACATACTAGGAGATTTAAACACAAAAGCAGCTCTATCGACCATTGTATTTTTCAACATCATCATTCATACATTTCTTTTGTTGGGCTTGCATTATTCATAATTCAGTCTATAAATTTACGCCACGCAAATTAGAGGCACATTGGTGTAATAACATTTTCGTTACAAACCCCTTCAGCATTTATAATTCTTTTGTTGTTTAATTGTTCATGTGTTGGCAGCCCTGAAGTACTTTACCATTTTGTTCAAAAATTAACATTCGATTTTATTAGTATTCTTTTACAAACAATTAATCATTCATTTCGAGATTAAATACTTTTTCAATTTATTTTGTTAACTAAGGTTCTCTAAAAGTTCGAAAGGACTTTACACAAAGTAATTTATTCGTTATTCTAGGGATAATGTACATCCATCAGGCTTCGTGCCAGTTTCATTAGGCAATTAATCAACCAGCGTCGAGCAATAACATTCCAGTTATTTAGTTTTAAACAAAAACAATCAACATACACACGACTTAACGAAAACAAAGTGAATTGTACAACATGCATGTTGTTGGGACTTGACTTTATCGATATAACATATAATATATTTGGAAAAAATAATCAGCTGGTTCATAACGTAAAAGTCAACCCGTATTATATCTTCTGCATTGATTTTCAAAATTCGTAGATATTCGATATTTTCCAAATGACACTCTATAGGTACATATAGTAGTGATACTTCTTTTAGAATTTAAATTAATTAATGAATATGATGGACTGTATATTAATAATACCTATTCTTGTCAATATTAATAATTTGTCATCGCTTACCAACAACAAAATTAATAATAATTATTTATATTATATGGTAGTAGAATTTGAATATGTGATATATATATATAAGTATTTATATCTAATATGCAAATCCATCAAAATATATTTATAAAAGATAGAATACTTTTAATACGATACTATTATATTACTAATAAATAAAGTATCGATAGTCAAGATTAATTACCACATGCCTAATAGTTATAACTACATTAAATACCACACAAAAGGCTTATTTGTCTATTCATTAGGGACGTTTTAATTAATGCATTGGTATTAGTCGAATTGGTATTTTGTGATTATTCTGTTTCACACAAGTTTACGTTATGAATTAAGTAATTATTATAATTGATTATTCGGAATATTGGCTTCAGAAATGGAAAATTTAATGGAACTATTACTATTCACCACCACAGAATACCACCAGGAATGGGGTTGGAAATGTTCGTCGATCGACGACATCGATCGATGGTAGAAAGGATTTAGTCGTCGATCGACAGTTTCTATCAGACCAATCGATCGATCATTGGTAGAATGGATTAGTCGACGTCGATCGAGCTGCTTGATTATTATTACTGATGGATTATAGCTTATAGCCGGGGTTAATCGATCATCGTCGACCGATGCCATCGACCGGCAATCGATCGATTGGTTAGTCTAACGGTACCTATCTGTCGATCAACGTCGTCCGTTGGTATCGATCAACGATCAATCGATTGGTGTATAAACACCCTTTTTTTTTTTGAGCGATGAAAGTCCTCATGGACTTCCTCCGTCGTGGGGGTGACGGAGGGGTATGCCGGACTCTTACTGGCTAAAACCACCGCGGTGTTTCACCTCTGCCTATGGCCTGGGGTGCGGGTTTCGCATAAGCATTCTCCGCTCCCCCGACAGGCCTTGACCCGCTGAACCTCAGCGAGTCCCACCTCACAGTGCGGCATTCCAATAACGACCTCACCCACTCTAGAGTGGCGCGCGTGGAACACTGAAACAACATTTTTCATTAATTTCCTGTGAAAAAAAAATTGCAGCCAATCTCAATGGACATCCTCCACTTCATCTTATAGTCGAGGCACGTGTATGTCACACCGCCAATATCCAAACTCCGGGCTGTTACTGAGAAATTCTTAATAGAAAAATCCAATAACACTTTGCCCAACCTGGCGATTGAACCCAGGACCCCACGCTCAGCAGTGCACGAGATCAACGAAGCTTGGCCTATGGTATAATCGTATCAGTGTGCGGCAGCACGTACTAACATTAATTGTTTCTTGCTATGTCTTTCATTCTAAGCTTTTTGTTTCATAACAATTACAAGTGCATTTATTTATTTATTTATCTTTATTAAAGTTACATTAGCAAAAGTATATTCACAAACGTAATAATCTTTCGTTGTCTCTATTTTCGTGCAAGTCACATGCTGAAAACTTAAATTGATAAGACGAAAAGTGAGGACTTTGTAAAAAAAAAAGTAAGATGTAGGTATTGATTTAAATGTTGAATTATAAATAATCATGAATATATAATTGTGTTTTTTTTAATCCATACTAATACCCATACTTACTAATATTAGAAATGCGAAAGTAACTCTGTCTGTTACGCTTTCACGATGAAACAGCTGAACCAATTTTGATGAAATTTGTTATGAAGATAGCTTGAACTCTAGGGAAAGATATAGGCTACTTTTTAATCTGCAACTTTGTCTGCATTCACGATAACCGACATTCACGAAGACGAAGTCACGGGCAAAAAAACTTAGGTTATGAATGTTGGTACCTGGGCCCAAATTATTTGTTACCGACTAGAGAACTAAATATAAGTAAAATTTGTTTCTGTCAGATGACATAGTTAGCGGGTGACAAGTCCCGGTGGCTACGGCAGTCCCATTTCCTGCTTGAACGTTTTCAATAACTACCCTCATTTGTTTACTAAAACATTTTATTGGCAAATCGATTTCCCACATCATGTGACATGACAAATTGCATTTGAAATTGAATAATATGTTGCATTATATTGAGCGTGTTAATACTTGAATTATTGAGCGCTAATATAATTTGTGTTAATATGGTATTAACCCGCTTTTGATCGGTAATATCGGGGATGCGGTCGGCTTCCAGTCTGACTAGATGTAGCTGAATACCAGTGTTTTACATGGAACAACTGCCCATCTGACCTCCACAACCCAGTTACTGGGTAACACGATACCCTTAATAAGACTGGTTGTCAGAGTTTTTGGCTTCTGACGACCCATAATTAACGTCTGTTAAAGATCTACGAATGACAGCCGGGACCAACAGTTTTACATGGTTTTCGGGGCACGGAGGGGTCTCGGTATGAAATGGATGGTCACCCTTCACCATGATAGATCGATCCGTATGACTTTTACTTAGCCACCAGCCCCTCCTCGGGTTTTTTATCGGTAATAATAAAGGTTTAATTTTTATGTTAGTTACGTTAATGTTTTTCAAAGTTGTCCATTTACCTAGTGCGTGTATTCAATTGAATCAAGAAAAGTAAACGAGAATAGAATTGAGTTTAAAAATCTTAAAGATCTGAATCCAGTGCCGACTACAAACAAGCTACGGTGCTACGCCGTAGCACTACCGTAGCACCGTAGCGCTACGAGACTACGTATTTGAGAAATGGAGTGTCGCGAAGGCAATCGATGTCGTTTTGAGCCGCGCTTCAGGTATCAAACTACTTAGAGAAAGTGCAAAATTCTGCATAAAGCCACTGTGCAACGAACCGAACTAAAACCTTCGAACTCCTTTGATTTGTGGAGGATTTACGATTTGACGGCGGGTGGCGGTGTCATTTACCTTCAACGTCTGAGTTTTGTTGTAAATTTTAGAGTATGTCTGCAAGTAGAAAGTTAGTCTTCTTACTGCTTAGTTGACAAGTTAACTTGCGGTTGAGGTTTGCACAAGTTTGGCCTGAGGTCTATGTTTGTTGCACTTGTGCAAGCTTGACTCACAAGTACGAAACAATTTGTAACTAACGGTACAGTATTTTGGTTTGCAAGTCATTATTAATGAATGCTTGTAAAAACACGTGTGGAAAGAAATCAGTTACGAAATTGCTATATTTATGTAAAAACGTGTTCTAAAGAATGTAACACGCAAATTGCTTTGTTTTATGCTAGCGTTACTGTCTGCGCTGAGCGCCGGTAGAGGGCGCATAAATCAAACTTTGTTCAAGCGCTGCTACGTAGCGATGTAGCGCTGTAAAGCAGTATTTACGATGTAAAGCTTCGTCCACACTTGGACACAAGTCAGTCATATTTTGAGAAATAATGTGTCGGTAAAATGTGTTCAAAATAATGTTTGTATGTAGGAGGAGATGACAAGCCACTGGTACTCACAGCCTTTCGTGTGAACGGGGGTTAAAGCTGCCTTACACGTACGAGATAGAAAGGTTGTTGCCATATTCAATCGCGGGGAAGTATAAGGAAAACATGCATTTTTAGCACACGTTTTTCGTTTAAGGCGACGATATACGCCGGCGACATTGAGCGACCAGAGAATCGTATGCGTTGCGTCCAAAACTCTCAAAGTTTAGCCGAAAAAAAGTAAATAAAAGATAGTATTCTTTAACTTAAAAAAAGACGTATAATAAAAGATAGATATGTAATAGAATTGTCTGTAAGATAGTGAAAGTTTTGTTTAAATAAACCTGGTAGATTTTGTGTGATTATCAATGTTTTGTCCGCGTCAGACACAGCTTTACGAGTTAATTAAACTATTTAATATGAACTTAATCAAAAATATTCACATACTAAATGATTAAGAGAATATTCTACTTTAACATAATTTTTTTTCAAATCATTTAAACTATATATTTTGACGTGATTGTCAGTTTAAAATCTGTAAAAGTCGCTTGTTAGCGCCTTAAGTTACATTAGTCATCTACACTAATACTATAAACATTTTAAGTTGATTTTATTTTATAGTTTTTGTTTGTAATATGTAATATTTCTAATTACTGGTTCGATTACAATCATTCTTTCACATATACACTATTGCCGAATGTAGGATTTGGTAATGGTACACTAGCTTTCGCCCGCGACTTCGTCTGCGTGAATGTCGGTTATCGCGGATGTTAACAAACTCGTGGATTCAAAAGTAGCCTATGTCCATCCCCTGGGTTCAAACTATTTTCATACCAAATTTCATAAAAATCGATTTTGTCGTAACATCGTGAAAGCGTAATAGACAGAGAATATGGATTAGTATGGAATTGACTTCCATTTGGACGTCAGTCACAGGCACAAACTAGTGCAGTAATATAATTAAATGTAGTGCAATGATATCATTTCCTATGTGAATAGAACTTTTGTTTCTAAACTTCAACTATTCCGCACCATTTGTTTGCAATGCAGTACAGAACACAGTTGGTCTCACAGTTTGCATGACATTAGCTGGATGTTGCAACCTGCAGGACTTTTCTGTGGCCGTGGCATGAATGCACGAGAATATTCCGGGAAAACAGGTTTGTGTAATCACGATAATGTCAATTACGTGAATATTGTTCTTAATGAATGTAAATATTAATAAAGGCGGACTTAATGCCTTACACATTCCAAGAAATACAAGTCATACACACACGTACACGTACGCACGTACATTTTCATAAATTCTAGGCCATAATGACGTTAATGTATTCGATTTGAATTGTATGTGAATTGTAAGCACTGCTAACAATTCCCATGATCCAAGAGCTGGTATTTACCTTGGTCGGAGATTAAGCATTGCCATCCAACGTGGCAATATCACTGGTTTCTTAGATACATTTCGATGACGGGGTAGTGGAGGACTTTTATGATACCTCATTGCGTTAGTTTTTTAGTTTAATAGTTAAGGTTTTCTTTTTATTATTCTTATAAATATTGTACATACTTAAAAACAATAAATAATTCTCGCTTTCTTTGAAAGCCCGTTTATTAACGTGAGTCTCTAAACAGAGAAAATAGTTTTTATTTTAGTAACTTACAGCTGCATTGCAATGGCGTGCAACAATGTGACAAATATAATACTTATCCAAGGTTTTTCATGAAACTACTTGTTTAAGTTACAGATAAAAAATGTTGATGACAGTAATTCTATTGGACTGAGATCGCAGAATGGCTGGACCTAGGTCAATTTAGCATTGTTGAAACTTTCATAATAGATAGAAGAATGTGGTAGATAAGAAGGTATGTATGTATGTGTACTTGCCATTGCCAGCACCATTACAGTGCAACTAAGTGATACTAACATAGTTTTAAGTTTTATTTGCTAACATAATTGTTATATGTACAGCCTAGATAGGTTGGGATTTATGTATGGGTCTTGAAAATAAATGGTTTATTATTATTATTATTGTTTTTTAGTTTTTGTTTTTTAAAAAACGTAGGCACTAGGAATTTCTCCTGTGTCGAGGATGCGTTTACAAACATATAAACTCACATACACAAACAGCCAGGAACAACTATCTGTAGTGCATACAAATATTTGTTCCGTGCGAGAATCGAACCCGCGACACGCAGCGCAGCAGTCGATTGCTCAACCACTGCGCCAACCGTGTCGTCAAAATGATTGCTGGTTTCTTTTCAGGTACAAAAGGTACCTTATTCACTTACCTTCAAGTGTAATGGTTGGTGGTAGTTTTCAACATATTATATTAATTGCCAGACATTAACTGTGGGGGCAAACTCTAGGCAGATGGTTTAAAGTTTTGATCTTTCGTTCTATTCATCTATGTATTCCCAGCCGTGTGGTGCCGGCCGCGAATAGCACCAACCCATTTCTCCCCTTGGGTGTCGTAGAAGACGACAGAGGGGATTGATCAGAGGATGAGCAGCAGCGTCCTTCTGAGTACCATAACACCTACTGCGATCACCAAAATGCATCGACCAAACATGGCGATTACGGCTGAACCCCGCCTTGGCGGAGATGTATTCTCAAAATCTGAGCCGTGCAATAATGAGGTGGGGTAGCAACTGTGAACCACGAGGATTGTACCAAGGCTGCCGCCACAGGGTCAATAAACCTAACACAAACTTCTTGCCCGTGACCTCACCCTTACATTTCGCGCAGTAAATCGTTTTTACATCCAATAATATCGTACGCGATATTCACAATAAGGAGCGCTGAGATATATGAGAGTAAATGATCCCATTTATCCGCTCGAGTTTTTCATGAAGTGAGATATGAATGCTATGTACTAGCACAGCTGCCGCTTTCAATACTGACAAATTATTCTGTAACACGAAAAATTTGACGATCTTAAATGGATTGCGATGTTTGAGTTTCATGTTCGCATTTATTCAGAACACGACGAGGCTAAAACATTTACCATTCATCATTTATTATCAAAAGCGCGGCGGTTTTGTAAATAAAATTATAAAACGTTTTTGTACAATGTTAGACGTAAACTCAATATTTTTCGTAGTTAAACCACAAAACAAGTTATGTCGTCTTCGTTTAATGATTTTCGTTAATATTTCGGAAGGCGAGGGTGGCAGACAATCAACGCTAAAAGCACCATTGTCAATTTTAATGAAACCCCCCGAGATATCAACTTTGTTTTGGGCCATTGTCGGATGCGGCGTCTACCGACTAACCGACGACTTTTGTTGTATCACTAACAAACTTTTATTTCTCCAAATTGTTTGTAGTTGGACACTTTTTGGTGCAAACTAGATAGCTATCCTATTTAAAACTAAACTGTTTGTTACAAAACCTGCTGTAAGAGTTGTTTGTTAAATGAAATGACTAAAAGAAAAACAAATTCTTCTTTTTAACTCATTTGAAGGCAAACAAGCCAACGGCCCACCTGATGCTAAGTGCATGGTCACCGCTGTCTATTTGCATCCGCAATACTAGAGGCTTTGCGAAGGTGGACAGGAAAAAGCCTCCTTGGGGCCAAGTCTGCTATTTTTATAATTTCGTCATTCCAACACGATCCCATTGTCATTTTGCTAAAAGTTCGTAATCTGCTAAATTCATAATGGTCGATCATTGGTCGGTCGAATTAAAAGCAATGACTGCACAATGACGTTCTAATGGTAGGTCACTGATCAAAGTAACTGTCAACATTTTAGCAGATTACCGCCTAAGTCAGTCATTCAGTTGTCATTTTGTACGAGATTACCATTCTATATCATTTCTTTCAACGGCGAGTCAGTGGTTGACCATTGGACAGTCATAATGACGTCATTATAATTAGTAGATTACCAAACTTGTCAAAATCAACAATTATGAAATCAATGATAACCCATTCTGACACTTGTAATAGCAGACTTGAGGCCCTTATCGGAACCAATGCGGAACCGAGCTGGCAGGACCCAACCAATATGATGCGTCCGGTAACACCAACGACGCTACATTACACCACGAAGGTTGAGAGAGAACGACGAGGGTTGGGGTTGGGTTGTGTTGTTGAGAGGGTTGAGGTTGGGGTTGTTGGGGTGGAGTATGTTCAAATGAAGACCAGCTGGACCTTAATGGTCGAGAAGTTGGAGTCGCGCCTCAAGCCGAACTTCAAGTCGTTCGTGGTGCGAGTTCCGAGTTATTAGGACATTCCTCAATGAAGAGTTAGCTGAAGAGTGTCGTATATCGGTGATTTAGTCACAACGTGTCCAGTAGTTTAATAATATTTTTTGTGGTTTTTATAAATAACTATATTATTAGAGATAGTCTGTATATATGTTATGGGTCTTTGATGCCCGAAATAAATGATTTATTATTATTATTTGCAGATGCGTGGCTATCCCAGAAACAAAGTTAAATTATTCCATGTACCTGTAATTATACCGGTAAATTAACGAGAAATGTTTGTTTAGTAATAAAAGCTAAATAGGTGTTTGACGTGTGGCAGATAGACCATAATGCTATAATATTGTGTCTGTGCCAGAAGACGAAAATGCTACTTTAGTAGAAGGCGAATGAGTGCCAAGTTTATACTAGTTCATGGTCAGAGTTACCAGACGTACGTCGTTTTAGCACGGCTAAAAGCATGACTGTGTTTCAATACCTTTGACACCTGATACCTGAAAAAGAGTTCATCATTAAAGTTAGCAACCATTGACCTCATTTACGATATAATGATCTAATATCCTCAAAATTACAGCTTTCTAAAATTACGTAGGTCTTGCGACTGTGGGGTCTTAGACCGTAAAACTTAACGATCATGTTCATTAGAAGGTAAAAGTCATTTCGTAGAAAACAGCAAAAAAAAAGCGAAAAATGACAATTGGGTTATTATGTAGTTAGAACGTTAGTACATTCTTTTAAATCTATCGTAAGAAGTCTGTTGTGTGTGATGTACGTCACACAGTAGGCTGAACATTTAGCTTTCTTCTGCTCCTAAAAATACTTTGCATAAGACCGACATTCGGCTCTTTTCATGGATGCCTACATATTACATTATGTTATGTTGGTAATTTTCTCGCGTATCCTTTTACTTACAGACGGTATTATTATTAGATAAACCTGACTTAATTCATAGTTTTAGGTGTAGTTGCTTCTTCGTGTCGGTATTAAATACAAACGTAGGTAAAAGGCATCGTCGTTGCTTTGTCCGAGCTCCCTCGGGTGAGGACCATCGTTGTAACAAACGGTTATTGCTGCTACACGACGTGACGAGTACCCCAACATTCGGAGCTATTAGGGGAGCTCACAAACCCTCAACACTGTTGGATAATACGATCATTCGGTTGTATTGGGGGTAAAATGGAGGATTGGGGTTAAACTAATACTGGGCATGGAAACTAAGAGGATTTAAAATGAGTTTAAAATAAAGTTTTGTAAAGTTTAGAAAAATAATTCTGTTTTCTATTTTCGGCTTCACTGGACTTAAAGAGAAGTGGATGATTGTCATGCTGTTGTAGGTCATAGGCGTAAAAGCAAGAATATTATATAGTATTAATAGCTATTTCAAGTAAGTTTTGTTTTATCTATTTCCGACTTTTAAGTGGGGTTTGTACTGGCAAAACGAAAAATCGCACATTTGATTTTCTTTCATTTATCGTCGATTTATTTCAAATCTATTTTAAGGATAACTGTTATTGCAGAATAATAATGTAACACAGTTAGGTTCATAATTTCTCTATTTTTTAAAAGAATTATATTTATTTTTACAACTTTAATCGTTATACATAATGAAAAGTATGCAAAACTTATAAATAATAATAATATTATTATTAAATACAATTTATAAAAGAGAGGATCTCATAGGGCATCAAAATACTCATCCACTTCGCTGTCAACGGGACAAGTGCCCAAAAGGCTAACAGCATTACCACGTTGTATGGCAATGCTGATTCTTTAGCCCAAAAAGATAAACTGTCTGGTCGTGTGAAGAGTCGACCAGTGGGCAAATTTTACCTTCACATTATTACCGTAAAGCTTTATCTATAGCAACACCATGTCAACAGCACGTTCACTCAATGAATCGTTACCGTTGGTAATTTCCCGGTAAATCAATATGCCTCAATCAATCAGCGGCAATACAGTACAGTCGTTTGTAAACATCCACAACGGAACACACATTGACCGACACAAACTACTGTTTAGTTGATTGTGGATTTAGGTTTTTTTTTATTGATTAAGGGTGGATTCGACCAAATGTTATGTTATATCAGAGTAACTAACCCTTGGATTATTTTACTCATTGGTCTTACTCTCAGTTAACAAGTGCTTAGTGGTGGTGGTAGTGATATAAACACGAAGTAAGTGGATATAAACAAAGATTTAAGTTTTAATTACTAACACATTTGTTTTATTGTTATATGTATACTTAGGCTAATGTATTTGTCTATGGGTCTGTGTTACCTGAAAACAAATGGGTTTATTATTATTATTTATTTATAACTTCGTTGTCGTTTTTCCATTACAAAAGTAGAGTTGCCAATATATTAGGTCTTTACATATGAAATTGCCGCTCGGTATCAAAAAATTAAAAATAACTTTTTTTAAAACAAATTATATATTTAGTCATTCGAAGTATGCACCATTGTTATCGATATACTTCCGCCATTTTATCGGGAGCTCATTGATCCCTTTGGTAAAAAAATCCTAGGAGCGAGAATCGATGAACTGCTTGAAGGCTGTTTTAACTGCCTCATCAGAATTGAATTTTTATCCTTGTAAAAAGTTGTCCAAATTTCGGAATAAGTGGTAATCGGTTGGGGCAAGATCTGGAGAGTATGGTGGGTGACGCAGAGTTTCCAGTCGCAGCTCCTCTAACTTGGCGACGGTCTGATGTTCAGTATGTGGTCGAGCGTTATCCTGAAGGAGCAATGGGCTAGAGCAATTTACCAGTCTCGGTTGTTTAATGGTGAGCTTTTCCATCATTGTTTGCAACTGTTGACAATACATGTCTGCAGTAATCGTCTGACCTGATCTCAAGAAGTTGTAGTGGATGACACCAGCACAGGACCACCAAAAACTAACTAGAATCTTCTTTTTGGTCAGTTTTCGCTTGGGGCAAGGTTTTGCCGGTTCTCCAGGGTTAAGCCATTGTGATGATCGCTTGCGATTATCGTACACGATCCACTTCTCATCACAAGTGACAATACGATTTAAAATTCCCTCATTATTGTGACGATGGAGCAAAGAAGCGCAGCAACCGATGCGTGTTTGTTGGTGTGCTTCAGTCAATTCGTACGGTACCCACTTTTCGAGCTTTTTTACTTTTCCAATTTGACGCAAATGGATAATGATTGTTTTGTCACTTACTCCAAAGGCTGCTGCTAATTCAGAAGTGTTTTGAGATGGACCCGCTTCCACTATCGCCTTTAATTCTTCATTATTTACTTGAGTATCCGGTCGTCCACGAGGCTCATTTTGTAAATCAAAATTTCCAGAACGGAAACGTTGAAACTAAAAACGCACCGTTCGTTCGTTAGCGGTGCTTGGCCCGTACACGTCGTTAATCCTTCGAGCCGTTTCTGCTGCACTGGTGCCACGGTGGAACTCATATTCATAGATACCGCGAATTTTTAATTTCTCCATTGTTGTAGCTATAGCAATTTTCAAGCCCAAACAAATGACGTGAAAACAAATGAAACACGAATTTTAGAACAATATTCTTTGGTCTATAATTTGAAATAATTTTGAATTTGGAATTCCTATTCAAACACAAAATATTTGATTTCAAAGTTGCCAGTATTAAGTATCGGCAATTTCATATGTAAGGACCTAATACTACTATAATGCTAGGTAGTAAGAGTAATTATATCAACTCAAAAGTAACGACTTTTGAGTAACGACTTTTGAGTTGATAAGTTACTCTTGAATTAATAATGAATCACATGTGTATGTGTAGGCCAGCCACAGAAATACAATTGTTTAAAAAGCAGAACGCAAGACTTTCTGTCTACATAATTTTGCCGGCTCATAATGGTGTCAACTGTCAATGATATTCACACAAGTTGTCACTGTCAGCTGGTTATATAGCGGCCGCCACTATATTAATCTCGAATAACTTTTTTACTCGAATTATTTTGGTCTTATTCACTCTCGGATAGGCAGTTATTTCGGGATTAAAATTAAGTAACACGAAAAGTTCTTTGATTCTAGAGTAATTATATCTGGAGTGATGTTATTCCCAGGATAAGACTGATACAAAATTGTTTGAGTCCGACCTAGTGGTAAAATATGTCTTTGTTGTGCATAATACATAGGTACATGTTTGTACTATTATGCACAACTATAATAGTTCATTGTTGAGTGTACTATATTGTTTAGTCTGTAAGTACAGTCAACAGCAAAAGTAGATGATCAAAATCAGAAATTCAATACTAATAAACGAGTTCGCGTCAGAATAGGGTATTTTACTCTATACGAGAAAAAAGTCTATAAATACGTTATTGAGACAGTTTAGGCATAAAGCAGTCGGAAAATGTAAGTTTTAGTTCATAAAATTACAAAACAAATTTTTAAATTCAATTCAAAGTTTTCAGTATTTTTAATCTGTTATAAAACACCGTGAAATAGAAGCGGCCATGTTATTACGCCGTACGGCTGTGTAAACAAAAAATTGTCAACTGTTAGTCAACCGATTGGCGTAATATAGGCTTTGTACTTTTATTATTTTCGTAACCAACGTAATTTTTTCATTATTACACCTATTACAAAATATGCTTTTAATTATTTTTAAACGATGTACAATTATCATATTTAATATGAGCTCATTTGATACAAAACGAACTGACGTCATTTACGCTGAGCAATATGGCGTCCAGCAAGAGGCGTTTTCGTCAAACTACGCGCGAAATTTGAAAGTTTCAAATTTAGATTCATTTTTATGGCATTTATCGATTGAATAAAAATGTTGTGTTTTTTTTGGTGGCATAT
This sequence comes from Charanyca ferruginea, assembly GCA_947361185.1. Lineage (NCBI taxonomy): Eukaryota > Metazoa > Arthropoda > Insecta > Lepidoptera > Noctuidae > Charanyca > Charanyca ferruginea. The sequence goes on along the minus strand of OX376077.1, from coordinate 11,136,308 downwards.
TAGCACTACAGAATTTCATTGAAACACTTTTCAAAAATGAGTGTAATACCCTATTGTGTGGCGTCGAAGTGATTTAAAAGTATGTGTGTGACAATCACATACTTTTAATAAATAAAGTAGTAATAAATTATATAAATTAGTGTTAGTAAATTAGTATTGAATTTCTGATTTTGATCATCTACTTTTGCTGTTGACTGTACATTATTGTATTAAGTAATAAACCTGTGATGATAGTTGTATAAAAATAAATAAATAAGTAGTTATTGATTTAATGTGGTTTTTATGGTTTTTAAAGAAAATCTCAATAGCCGTTTCTTTGATGAATTCTTAGTACACGACACATAGTAATATGTGTCGTGTAAGAATTATTTTAGCATAGATAATTTCTTATTTCAAATACTTTAAAGACGCTGCCTATATTTCGTACTGGTTCCTATGGTCCAAAATACAATTGCTGAAAAATATTTCAGCTATGCTAAAATGAAGTAGGTTTGGCGGCTCGGGATCTCAGACAATTAATAAACGTCAAAAGTTAAGTATAATTATTGACTGTAGCTTAAAAGCTTGTTAAATAAAAACAGTTCCAGAAAAATTAACCAAACCATGTAGATTATTTCTTCTTAAATCACCGAAAACAACATCGCATCGTAGTCTATTTTTAGGCATAAAATAATGTTGTTTAGTCTTTAGCCTTATAAAAGACGTAGGCATACAAAATGTCAAAGAAGTCCATTGGTACCGACGGCGATACATTACGATAATAAGTAGCTGTGAGAAAAACAAAATAATAAAGTGAATTATGTGTTTACTCGCCTTCTATGTTGAATGTTCAATTCTTTTTCGACATCTGTCATCATTATTTTGCAGATTTGATTTTGATAAGATTTTTGTGGTATTCCTTTTTTTTTGGTTTCCGTACTTATTCAATGTTTCTGTTTTATTTTATTTGATAAATATGAGAAGCCAAAGATTTAGATATCGGAGCCTCACCGTACTTCTTAAAAGCGAGCTCACGCATAGATATTAGATATTGAAATAAAATTGACGTTTTGTTGACAAAACAAACGAAACAAAAACAGCAGTTGACGCGGAAATAAACCCTTTTTTTACAAAACAGAACTAAAGCCGCCTCCGCAAATTAAAGTAATCTTTTACTTTTAAAGACGGTTCTTCAAAAAGTAAAAAATATTTTTATTTCGCAAGTTAGGCTTTAGTTCTGTGTGTTGTATTTGTATTACAAATACCGACCGAAAATAAAGATATTTTACCTTTTACGTTTTTAAGGCGGTTGTTTATTTTCTAAAAAAGTTTGTTTTTTGCTTTTTAGTACCTACAAAATTAATTACGAAACAGTAACCACACAAATTAAGTAATCTCTTAATTGTCTATCCTTAGAGGTGGAATATTTCTATGCAATTATATTATTGGACCGCTATTCATTAAAAAAAGAATCACTGAAATCGGACTACACTTGGTCAAACATTAAAAATACATATACGCGTCGAATAGAGAACCTCCTCCTTTGATATTCATTTAGAAGCAATTTCATTGTTACTACAAAATATGACTATTTTCAATACCTTACACTTTTCCTTTGACCGACAATTCCACGGATTCATTGTGTTTTAGCGAGACGATCGATATCACCCCTTAAACGCTCGCCAGGCTCACAAGTTCAACAGGTAATCTATATTCATACATCACCGTCAATCGCGGAGCCTGACGCAAATTGTTTTGTCTTCGCGCGTAGCCAGCGAATTAAGTTATCAGAGTTCCAGTATATAACATTCTTTCGTAAAAAAAAAGAAATTTATGTAGTAATTTTGTTAAGAAAACACCTATAACAAAAACTGAACGTTGAACGATTTAAAATAAGAAAACATTGTTATACCTAAGTCATTTTAGAGGTTAGTTACTATTCATAAGATTTAGTTACATTACTTACAAATATTTGTATGGCCTAAAAGATGGTGTTCCGGATCTGGCTGTTTGTATTTTAATAGTAGATTATGCATCAAGGGGATAAAGTAGTGTCTTATGTAGCGGGCGCCGTATTGAATCCCGAGCAAAACGAAGGATTCTAGCATTAACTCCTGAGCGGAGCGAGGGAGTTTGCGAGGGAGTTAACATAAGAATCCTGAGTGCAACGTGGGATTCAAGGAGAATACTCTACTTTTCACACCATCTACGAGACAATAAAAACAATAGTACTAGAATTAAGAGTAGATTGTTGGTAATACCAATGGCTGAAATTCGGATTTAATGTACTCCGGAGTCAAATCACTATTGTCACTCGACATTTTTGTGAGAATTTGCTGATATGTAATTTGTTGTAACAAAGCAAAGCAATTTTCAGTATTCGCGCCTCAGATTCTGAAATAAAGGGCAGATATACAGCGCGGAACACTGACAGTGAAGCCAAAAAACTAAATACAAACTCAAAAGCGAATACCTACAATCTCGTGATTGTATTCGGTTTTGAATTTGTGTTTGTATTTTCATTTGTTTTTTTTAACAATGCGGCGTTTCATGCTATACTGACTCGTGTCAGTACAGCACGAAGCGCGTTGTAGGTATTCGCTTTTGAATTTGTATTTGCTTTTTTGGCTTCACTCTCATTGTTCCGCGCGGTCTATCTGCCTTTTGTTTCATAATCTGAGGCAGATCTTAATGATGAATGTTCGTATGCAATTTCTAGGTACTTTACGTTCCAAATTCAAATCACATTATTGACCAACGGGTCATAATGAAATTCAGTACAATATTATTGCCCTTCTAGACCTCAGGTCTTTATTGACTTACTTTAGTTTAGGTTTGCATGACATATAATTTGACATTGTCGAGCAGGTGGTGTGAAAAGTTTATATTTGTGTAAACCCAGAATAAAACGGGAGAAATTTCTTTTATGAAATTTCTTCTGTTTTATTCTGGGTGCGTTTACACAAATAAAGGAAAAGAAAGACAGAAGTTATAAGTGTTAAAGTCAAAGACACTATTAATTTAAACTTGTCGCAACATCATTTCTAAAGGTAAACTTTCTTATCTCTAAATTACTTACCTGCCAAATTTCAGTTTCATAGGTTAAGTAGTTTTTGAGATTTGGTGTTACTCCAGAGCACAAAATATTGACGCAGCCTTACGTACTTTGTGTCCAGAGCGGCGCGCCTCGATGAGGCCTCGGCCGACACTGAGCGGGTGGTGCGATTCCGCGGCGATTATAGTAGTACTAAATAATTCATAGTAAAATAAAAATATAAGTTATTAAAAAAATATATATACCATGTTTTAGAACGTAAATGTTTTCATTTACTAGGCCTAAAAAAAACATAAAATATCACTGATTTCATCCCAAACTAACACGTTTAATAACTCGAAAAGTGGCACTTTTGAGTATACTTTTCTTGTATGAAAACTTACAGTAATATTTACTTTTTTTCAGCCATGCACTAATAAATGTTATTGCTTTTATAATAGTCATATTGTTATAAGTTTTTTTTATCTATCTATTGATAGGCATACGTTTGACCACTATCTCACCGGAAGCAATGATGCGGTCTAGGCTCGGGAGGCTGCCCCGCCAACTCGCGAAAAATCCCGGGATGTACCATCGTGCCGGTTGGCGACCGGACGATAGGGCCCGATGGACATCCCCGGGGGGGGGCTCGGGCGTCCCCGCAGTCTCCAGGCTAGTTACCCACTGAAGTCGTTGCGCTATGTGTGTCTGCTGGGCAGCAGCGAGAAGCCTCACTCTACTTCCACCTTTCTCACCGAAATTCACTCCAAATTATGCCAAGAAATAAGAGATATAAGGTTGTACAGCGGCTGCACTCCCTATCATTGAAAGTGCACCTCACCAATATTCGAGGTTTGCACTCAAATATCGTGCCGGTCCACTTTCATCTTGAGACCGAAAAGCCAGCACTCTTGTTTCTGATGGAGACGCAAATCAGATGTCCGTTAGATACGGCGTACCTTTCGTACCCAGGGTACTCTCTGGAGCACAATTTTAAGGCCCGAGCCGGAGTATGCCTGTACGCCCGTGACGACATCTGTTTTCGTCGCCTCCGTAACCTGGAAGATCGTAGGTTTTCTGTTCTTTGGGTTCTGGTGGACACTGGTATGGAGAAAATCCTTTATGCTTGTGTCTACCGTTCGCACAGCGGAGACCAGGAGACAACCAGACTCACGGAATACCTTAGTGAGGCGGCTGATGCGGCTCAGCAGAAGTACCCTACTGCCCAATTAGTGTTACTGGGGGATTTCAATGCCCACCACAAGGAGTGGTTATTCCCAAACCGGGACACTGACCATGCTGGGAGAGAGACGCAAAAGCTTGCTTTAGCGTTAAATCTCACCCAACTGGTCCAAGAGGCTACTAGGGTTCCTGATGTTGAGTCGCACACAGCCTATTGCTTGGACCTTCTGCTCACTACTGATCCAGACCTTTACTCAGTGTCGGTTTCTGCACCTCTGGGCAGCTCCGACCACTGTCTGGTGAAATCTGTTTCCGTCTACTCTCCGTTCATTCCTAGCCCAAGTGGCTACCGGCGGATGTGGCGGTACAAGTCAGCAGACTGGGATGAGATGCGCTGTTTTTTCGCGTCGTACCCTTGGCTGCCGGTCTGTTTTTATTCTGGTGATCCCTCTACCTGCGCGGATGCCGTGACGGAAGTGTTGCGTCAAGCTATGGAGTTTTTTATACCATATAACGACGTTCCTCTGTCCGTCCGGCAAAGCTCGCCCCTGGTTTAGTTCTCAATGCAGACGCGCAGAAGCGCAGAAGCATGAGGCTTACCTAGCTTGGGTTGACGCTCGTCACCGTAAAGCAAGGGATTTACGCCAGAAGAAGACAGCCTTTAATAGAGCTGCCAAGTCCTGCAAGAAGGTTCTACAGAGGGCTCGTCATGACCACATTAGTCGAATAGGGAACAAACTTGCTTCGTACCCTGCGGGTAGTAAAGCTTTTTGGTCCCTAGCTAAATCGGTCGAGTCAAACTTCTGTCGCCCTTCACTGCCTCCACTGCTGAAACCTGATGGTTCTCTGGCTCACTCTGCGGAAGAGAAAGCAAACCTGTTTGCTTCTCTATTTGCAGAATCTTCACATCTTGATGCAGGAAACGCGACTCCCCCGACTTTACCTGGCAACACGACTTCAATGTCTGATACTCGCATTCGCCAAAAGGAGGTTCATCAAGCGTTACGCAATCTTGATGTGAACAAGGCCAATGGACCAGACGGTATTCCGGCTATAGTTCTGAGGACCTGTGCACCTGAATTGTCTCCTGTACTGACACGCCTCTTTCGGCTCTCTCTCGAGACTGGATTAGTGCCGAAGTCATGGAAGCTTGCCAACGTGCAGCCCGTGCCCAAAAAAGGTAGTCATGCCGATCCTACCAACTATAGGCCCATCTCGGTCACGTCCATTATCTGCAAGACAATGGAACGTGTCCTCAATAACAGGCTCCTGGCGTACCTTGAAGCTAACGACCTCCTCAGTGATCGTCAATATGGCTTTCGCTGAAATCGGTCCACTGGGGATCTTCTCGCGTACGCCTGTCATATCTTTAGTGAGGCCATCGAGAAATATGGGGAAGCACTTGCCGTCTCCCTGGACATCTCGAAGGCCTTTGATAGGGTATGGCATGATGGCCTTATTAGCAAGCTTCCAGCATATGGCTTGCCCGCTGGTTTCTGTGCATGGATATCGGATTTCCTGAGTGATCGATCAATTCGCGTAGTCATTGATGGCTGCTCGTCAGATCAAATGGCAATAAATGCCGGGGTTCCTCAGGACTCAGTACTCTCTGCAACCCTTTTTTTGCTGCATATTAACGATCTGCTGAAACCCGGTACCTTTGGGTACGCAGATGACAGCACGGTTGTAGAGAGTTATACATCCAGCGCACGTGCCAGTGCGGTTGAAATCCAGTCTTCTAGAGAGTCCATGGTCGAGCGCTTGAACTTGTCCCTCGAGGCAGTCTCCGATTGGGGCGATGCCAATCTGGTCAGGTTCAATGCAGCTAAGACCCAGGCGTGTCTTTTCTCTGCCAAGAAGAGGCCTTTCCATCTGGCCCCTACTTTCCGACATGTATCCGTTCCAATCACTGACCAGCTTGAGCTTCTTGGCGTTACTTTGACGTCAAATCTTAACTTTGGGTCATTTATTGAATCCAAGGCCAAACTAGCTGCCAAAAAGCTGGGAGTCCTCGCAAAGGTGCGAAAGTACTTCACGTCGGAACAGCTGCTCAACTTATACCATGCACGATCCATATCGGCAAAATACCAACTGGAGGCATTGGAAGTCATCGATAGACGTGCCAAGAGGCTCATAAACAACGACTCCCTGGTTAGGGTTAAGCTCCAGAGCCTTGAACATCGCCGCACCGTTGCTAGCCTTTCGGTCTTTTATCGGGTACATTTCGGAGAGTGTGCTTTGGAATTGCACAATTTAATTCCCCCATCCCCGTTCCATCATCGGACGAGCAGAGATACGGCGAAGCGTCACCGCTATATGGTTGAAGTTCCACGGTCTCGAACCAAGCGCTTTGACTCCACATTTATTGTGCGAACTGCCAGACTGTGGAATTCCCTGCCCGCCTCTCGGTTCCCTGATAAGTATAATCTGGGTATCTTTAAGGCACGAGTGAACCGGTTCATCTTAGGCAAGCGTGTTCCAACTTAGGCCGCATTATCACTTAGGTGAATTGCGGTCAAACGCAAGCCTATTTAATAGTAAAAAAAAAAAAAAAAAGATGGGGCACGCTTGCCTAGAAGTAACCTATTCACTCTTGACTTAAAGACTCCCAGGTTGTAGCTATCAGGAAACACATACTCAGGCAGGGTCGTATATGGTTTTACTATTATTTAGCATCCGCGTAGACCATCGAGCGCTAGTTTTAAAAAAAAGGTTAAATAAAAACTGTTCTTATGACAAAACTATACGAACATTTGAAAATATTTTTCAGCCATGCACTGGATTATGAAATTCTCAATAATTTGACGTCAATATCTTATCTACCAATGAAACACATCGTTTTATTGTCCGTCGGAAATCATCAATTTTGACTCCAGCATGGTTCTAACGGATGAACGCTCTTAAGTAGTAAGTGAGTAAATGAGTGATCTTTCGGTTTTGTATAAATATAATATAAATAACGGATATAAAAATACACTTAATTGAGCCGAAAGTTACGTGTAACCCATCATTAGGTACTTATAATTGCTATCATTACCTACCATTGCCCATCATTACTATAAATTTTTAGTTTTGAACCATACCTAGGAACCATCTGGTTTGGGGATATTGTATGTCAAATTTAATTATTTTTTTGTAAACAATTTTTACAAAGGCTAGTTTTAAATATTATAACTAAACTTTAAATACCTTTACTACCTCTGTATTATTACACACACAATCGTTTTCGTGTTACATTGCTATATAGAATGAGCAGAGATATTTGACACGCAGAAACAGTCGTTTCCCAGCATTAATTTATGTGTAACTAACGGGTATGTAATGTACCTTTTTAATAATGTAATGTAATGTAATTTCTTTTTATTCTTTCTTGTTTAATCTGTAAAGAAAAGAAAGTTTATCTTTACCGACCGGTGTATAGTAAAATTAGGCCTATATAAAGTTCACTTCGGTAACATTGATTGACCTAAATTAATCGAATTTACACCTCATCGAACACCATTAACGGAATCCCCAAAGGCTCGAACATTCATTACACCGAGTGAGGCCTATTTAGGAAAACAGTTCTTGAGACGGGTTAGATACTAGATACTTAAAGTAAAAATAAAGATAAGAAAGTACCTATAGAGGCGGGGTTTGAAACCAAAACTTTTACTCACGAATATCTACAGGATGCGAGTACTTCAAAGAAATGAAGTAAAAAGACGCGAGAATAATATATTTTTAAACTATCAAATCATCATCAAAAAAGATCAAAAGTCAAGTAATTTTGAAAAACAAAACTAAAAGATAAAAGGTGTAGAAAGTACAGTTTTGTTTTCATAGCTTGTTCATAATCCTAGAAAATAATTCTCTCGATGAAATGTGGTCCCAGACATGTCCAAAGACAATACGACGGGTGTACATCCCCATATATCCATAAAAGATAACATTTAAGACAACGAGCGAGCGAATTCACCATTTAATACCGTTTGAGGTCGTTCTGCGTTCCCTTCTACCCACGACAATGTTGTACATTTCAATGGTCTCTTCGTATGTAAAACACATGGGTCCATGTTTCCGGGGTATGACAATTATGAAATTTTCGCAAAATATTTAAACAGGAATTTACGTACGAAGTCTATAAATATTTTTTATGAGTAGGGGGTTTTCTCCAGTGCAAATTAAGGGGTCTTAAGTCGCGAGCTAAGTACAAATCTTATGTATAAAATTCTCGTGTCACAGTTTTCGTTCCCGTACTCCTCCGAAACGGCTTGACCGATTCTGATGAAATTTTGTGTACATATTGGGTAGGTCTGAGAATCGGCCAACATCTATTTTTCATCCCCTTTTTCACCCCTTTTTCATCCCCCGTAGATCGGGACAGGACAACGTCTGTCGGGTCAGCTAGTCTTCTAATATATAAAATTCTCGTGTCACAGTTTTCGTTCCCGTACTGCTCCGAAACGGCTTGACCGATTCTGATGAAATTTTTTGTGCATATTGGGTAGGTCTGAGAATAAGCCAACATCTATTTTTCATCCCCTTTTTTCACCCCTTTTTCATCCCCCATTAGGTCGATCGGGACAGGACAACGTCTGTCGGGTCAGCTAGTATAATATAGTAATGTTCTGGTCAATAAAGTAATTTAACTGGGTGTTTTGTAGACAGGATAAAGCCCGTCACAGACGTAGCTATAATATATATTAAAATATGTCAGACGGAGCTATAATATATATTAATATATGTCAGACGTAGCTATAATCAAGGCATATTACGATCAGCTATAATATATATTTTGACTACGTCATCAAAATATGTGGACAGATATAGCAAGGCATATTAATAGAAATTTCAAAAATGTGAAACAAACAACGATCGCAGAAGTAATAAGGGCTAAAATATATTATTATATTATAGCTACCGTGTGTGGTGTGATGGCTAGCTATAATTTATATTATAGCTACGTATGTGACGGGCTTTACGTCATGAAAGATATTTTTTGTAGGATAGCGTCATGTTCGTGTACTTGAGATCAGTCTGTCCTGTCAGTTGAAATTGGTTTTCTCCACGAATATCGAGTCATCTTTCAACCGCCATGGCTTTTAACTTGTTTTTTTAAGTGTTGTATTGTTCGTTACCTACATTTTTTCACATATAAAAACTTGATTTTATAGAGTGTCCGTGAAATTTCTTGCTCGTTCTTCTCCATAGAGCCTACCTACGTTTTGGAAAGACCAAGTAGCTTCAACTTCCTGACTAACTAACCGATTCCTAGACAATTCAATTCTAAATGGTTTAAGTGAAATAAATGCTTTAACTTTTATAAAAATATAATATCTAGGCTTACCAGTCAGTCGCCCATCTTTCTACTATGTAGGTAATCAGTTATTTGAAGGGAAATATTATAAACTAACTACAATCCTAGTTATCCTATATTAGTGCTCTATATACATTTCAAAGAGTTTAATTAGGTACTTATTGACCAAAATAACTATATTTAGACCACTACTGGTAGCGCGCTATTGGTAGTTTAGTTCTAGGAATGTTACTATTATATCTAATCAATATTTTGCCGTCGTCTTTCTTATGTGGATTGGCAATCATAACTTGGGACTTGTTATCGTAAGTCTGAATTCTTTAGTTGTTTCTAGAGTTGCCAATAGCTTATAGCCCCAAAGTCAAAGTCAAAGCATTTTTTCAATTAAACCATTTACAGGCACTTTTTAATTGTCAAGGAATCGGTTAGTTAGGCAAATCTGTAACTGTAACTCAAGTTAAATGAAGATATCTACTGAAAATTATGAAAAATCACAGAACACAATATACAATTTTAGCCATATTAGAGCTCAGTTTTTCATCTTCGCTTCGTTTTAATCTCTGTAATGAATTTAAGAAAATAACATCACAGTATTTGTTTACATGAGTTCGTGAACATTTTTCCTATACTCGTTTGCATGATACGTAATAGGTTCCGTCTCATGTGTCTGAAATAATTGTTGTTATCGAGTACCTACGGCCCCCGGAAATCGCGACTCGTTAGCGGGACCATTTCGAGTCGGAACAGTGCCGGTGTAACTTAGTTATAGCCACTGCCACAAATAGGCAGTGGCTATAACTTAGTTACGAATAAAACAGGTTATGAATGAATAATTAAAAATTAATGACGGTTTTTTTTTTTAAAGTTAGAGAGTCGTTTTTTTTTAAAGAAAGTTAACTAATCGGATTAATAGTTGAAAGTAAGAATTACATTTTTTGGGCTAGAATTATTACTAAACCCAACAGTTAGTTTTGATAAGGATGGCTCGAAGCTCCAATCGTATAACTCGATCAAAACCAAATAAGTAGGTATTAACAATTACTACCCATTAAAAAGTTATCATATCTAGGTATGACATTTGTAAGTAGCTTCCAAAAAAACTAACACATACAACAAAAATATATGTGTTACCTCCCAAAAAACGCCATTGTAACCTGTAGCATTCAGTCAACAAAACATTCCCGAAAAGAAACATATGTAACGTCAAACAAAGAGCGTTAGTAACAAAACGTGGTCGAAGTAGATAACTCACTTAAGCCTTATTTACAGAGAGCGGGCGATTCATTAGATGGAGCTAGTGGAGCAAACAAGACGAGCGAGGGAATGTTGGCAGGGTAAGGACTGCGCCAGGCAGGGAGCTGGTTAGTGCCTTTAGTACGAACAAAACAAATATGTACCTGTGTATTTATCGATTCATGAGATATTATAACTCAATATAGGTAACTACTCCGTATAGGTACTGTAACGTACTCGTTACGTACCGGATCGCTAACTACGTTAAATAAAACGTATTAATAACTTTCAGAAGACTTTATTAAAATAGTTAGCGAGAGGTGAGCTGCTTGACCGTGACCTATACAGTACTAACCGTATAATTTGTATATGTATTGGTCACGTCAAACATAGGGAATATCGATAGTGATACGTTGACATCCAGTAAAAAAAATTTCTACGTTTTTCTAGATGTTCGTGCTAGCTCCTGTATCAAAGTATCAGCTCTCTTGGTGCGCTCATCATACTAAAATCATGGCGGTAAAAGAACACCAGTAGTCCAGTACACAGTACGCATGAAATATGCAACAGGAAGCTGTATCTTTTGAAATAGGTATAGAGTTGAACTGTTTTCAATTAAAAAAAAGTAAGACTCGAAGTCATACTTGGTTGATTTTGTTGTTAGACCTCTCGGACCTTTTTTATGCACACTGATCTTAAATGATAATGCGGCCCTCAGCGAAACACGCCTGCCTGGGTTCACTCGTGCCTTGATGGTACCCAGATTATACTTATTGGGGAACAGGGTGGCGGGCAGTGAATTCGACAGTCTGGCAGTTCGCACAATAAATGTAGAAACAAAGCGTTTGGTTCGAGACCGAACTTCAACCATATAACGGTGACGCTTCGCCATATCTCTGCTCTTTAACCGTATGTGTTCTCCGCGCTCGCACGCTCCCCGCTTCTCGCTCTCTATATGGCAAAGATTAAATTTGATATAGTGCAAGCGCTCGTTCTGCGGCGGTGGCGGATAGAACAATTCAGTTAGCTTCCACCTGAAATAGACGTGTCTGTTTCGCATAAACCGTATATATTTCTTTGATATTCTTGCTAATCACGTTGTACTTGATAATGGTTTTATGTATGATCTAATATCGTAAGAGACCAGACCATTCATCCACACTAATATTATAAATGCAAAAGTAACTCTATCTGTTACGCTTTCACGATGAAACCGCTAAACCGATTTTGATGAAATTTGGCATGAAGATATATTTAACCCCGGGGAAAGACATAGGGTACTTTTTTCTGCGACTTCGTCTGCATTGACTATAACCGACATTCACGCGGACGAAGTCGCGGGCATAAGCTAGCTTAATATAATCATCATCATCATGTCAACCTTTAGACGCTCCCTGCTAGGCATAGGTCTCCCCCAAGGGGAAGTTCAGCCGTTGTCGCCATGCTTGGCCCGCTTGGCCGATGCATGTTGGCGATCGCAGTAGGTGTTATGGTACTCTGAAGGATGCTGCTGCCCATCCCCTGATTAATATCCTTCTGTCGCCTTCTACGACACCCACGGGTAGAAATGGGGTGGTGCTATTCGTGGCCGGCACCACACGGCAGTTATTATATAATATGTTTGTTTGTTTCATTGTTTGTGTATTAATTTTTCTTGTCTCGCTGGTCTCATCGTCGCAGGCGTGACTACTGAGCGTGGGGTCCTGGAGTCAATACCTAGGTCGGGCAGAGTGTTTTTGGGTTTTTCCATTAGCAATTTCTCAGTAGCAGCCCGGAGTTTTGAAGTTGGTGGTGTAACACCTCCGTGCCTCGGAAAGCACGTAAAGTCGTTGGTCCTGCGCCTAATCTCTCCGGTTGTGTCAGTGTGTCAGATTACCGTTGCATCGAACTAGAGATCGAGGAAACAGGGAGTACATCTGTGTTTGCGTATACACTTGTACACTATAATATCTCCTGTGTACTTGTCTACTCTCCATTGAGATTAGCTACTCTGACCGGAATTTGGTGAGAAAAATATATTTTTTCTTGTGTTTTCTGATTTAGAAATTTCTTATTGGCAACCCGAGATCCAGACTTTTGCTTAATAATAGTCTCGTCCCATATTAAACACGGTGGAAGGGCATTGTTACACAAACATTTTACCATAGATTTATTACATGATTTTCGACCACCCAAGATGTTCCATACAATGTAAGTACAACACCTACACAGTTTTGACTGTGTAGGATATTATGTATGGAATTGCGAATTTATTGAATTCATAGTAACATTTTTGAAGGCTAAGTAAAAGCCGTACGAATGGATCGGTCATGGTTAAACTACGCTTGCCGCGGTCGGTCCGTGGATGGGTGACCATCCATTTCATACAGAGACCCCTCCGTGCCTCGGAAAGCTCGTAAATCCGTTGGTCCCGGCTGTCATTCATAGACCTTTGACCGTCGTTATAGGTAGTCAGAAGCTAGAAAATTTGACAACCAGTCGCTCCATTTCAAACATTGGTATTCAGCAGCATCCGGTTCGGCTGGAAGCCGAAGAGGCTACGCAGATGATTCCACCGTATACTGGACATGAATATAAATGGAGAAATGTCACCTACACCTGTGCCCTTTGGGGAATACAAGCGTAATGTTAGCAGGAATGGAGCAGATTCTAATCTATCTGAGATTACGTAACACTGTTTTTAGTTCGTCCAGATTGGACAATGTTTGAAGAAAGAACTTAAGTACATTTTTATTCGTCTCTTTTCGTAATGTTTGTCGTTCCATGTTCGAGTGTGACCCAATTTTATGAGGCACAAAAACATAGGACTGGCTTTTATTTTTCTAGACATTCAGAAAATGTGGGGCGGTGCGAGAATCGTTCCGTTTATTTGTAATTGTCACGTTATTCTCACAAAGTTAATAGCACCTAATTGTCTTTGACGGGCCTTTGTTTTAGTTGTACCAAAATAAGAAAAGTTAATCAATATCATCATGTGCCTAGCCTTTTCCCAACTATATTGGGGTCGGCCTCCAGTCTAACCGGATGCAGCTGCATACCAGTGGGCGCGACTACCGATCTAACCCCCCCAACCCAGTAAGTGGGTCATGATACCCCTTGGTGAGACTGTTTGTCAGACTTTCTGGCTTCTGACTACACATAACGACTGTCAAAGATCTACGAACAAAAGCCGGGATCAACAGCTTCACGTGTTTTCCGAGCCACGGAGGGGTCTCGGTATAAAATGGATGCAGATTCATCCACGAACCAACTGCGGCAAGCGTAATTCGTACGGCTTTTACGGGTCCGAGACTCCGAGTGCTCATCTGCTTATTAAAGACTTGTCGAAAAGGTTAGTTGACAGTTCCCGTGATCCAAAAGCAGCTGTTTTACCTTGGCCAGAGAATAAGCATTGCCATCCAATGTGGCAATATCGCCAGGTCGCCAGTCTCTTGGGCACTTTCCTTGATGGCAGCGATGGTGAGGAATTTAGTCTTTTAGCTTATATATGTTTATAGGTTTTCTTTTATTATTCATGTAAATAGGTTAGGTATTGGTAGAGATAATTTAAATATTATATATTACAATTATATAGTATGTTATGTAGTAGTAGTGTGTTGACGACACGGTTGGCGCAGTGGTTGAGCGTTCGATTCCCGCTCGGAACAAATATTTGTATGGCCTAAAGATAGTTGTTCCGGCTCTGGCTGTTTGTGTATGTGAGTTTATATGTTTGTAAACGCACCCACGACACAGGAGTAATTCCTAGTGTGGGGCAACGTTTTTTCAAAAACGAACGCACGAGCGAACGAACGAACGAATACATACTTATAATTTGAATTAAAATCGAATTCTAAAAATTAATGTGCGTACCTAAACATAATAGTTCCATTATTCATGATTTTGTGATCTCATACGAAATGGTGAGATACAGATAACACAAAATTATCTATGATAATTGATATTATATCCCTTGCCTCAATATATTCAAAGGTGGGTTTAAAATACTGTCAATAAAACGTCAAAATAAATAACAATTTTGCGAAGGGCAAAATAATATGTTGGAGTCAACGGTCTTGTAATCTAAGAAGAAAAATAATATGTTGTTGAAACACACTGACAACTAAGTTTCATTCTTATGAATTATTCCTTTTGTTTTATTTTTCTACAACTGACCTGTCGAGTTAAATAAGAAAATATTTATTATGAAAGCTGTGAGTGATGTGTCAAGTTTAATTTTTGTTTGAAAAATATAATAAGAAGTGAAAATCAGATGTTTTCAGTTCTGTATTTCGCGCACTTGACTGTGGCAGTGTTTCTCGTTTCGTGTTTCAACTGATTGCTTACTGTGACCGCAACATGCGTGATCGGTATCAAGTATCAAAAAGTATAATATCATTCTCTTTTTATTCGGCAGAAAAACCAACTATAGTTGTTGACTGTATCACTATCTTATTTTGCAATGATTGGTATTACAACAAAAACTTTTTTGAAAAAAGAAAACCGCCTTCGGAAAAGGACTAAAAAGTGATAAATATCACTTTTTAGTTTTTTTCTGAAGGCGGTCCTCTTTTTTCAAAAAAGTTTTTATTTTCCACTTTGTAGTGCCTCCTTATCACGAAAATCCATTAAGGAACGGCAACACAATTAAAACAAAAAAGGAAAGTCCTCCAAAGATGGAAATATGGAAAAAACGAAAACGTCTTCTCGGTTTTTGTAGTTTTTTTTCAAAAAGTACTGAATAAATTTCTGTTTGTTGTATACTAAAACCTTCTCCAGAATGTAACAAACACTTTTCTGAAAACCGCATCAAAATCGGTTCAGCTAAACGGGAAATAATCGCGAACTAACATACATACATACATACATACAAACATACGCGCAACACTGAGAGTGAAGCCAAAATAGCAAATACAAATTCAACAAAAACGAATACCTACAATTCGGTTCGCGCTGTACTGACACGAAACTACAGCACGAAGCGAAGCATCGTTAAAAAAACAAATACTAATATAAATCAAAATTCAAAAGCGAATACAATCACGAGGTTATTGGTATACGCTTTTGAATTTGTATTTGCTTTTTTGGCTTCACTCTCAGTGTTCCATGCGGTCTATCTGCCTGTTGTTTTATAATCTGAGTATGGAGGGTAAAGGTAAGAAGCACTTTATGGAGGGAAAGTTGAAAAAGCTTTAAGCAGCAAGGTAACATTTCCGAAACCCGCCAAAATGGCGCTGGCGTAGGCACAGGATATGGTATGAATGTAGCCATAGAACCGTGAGTGTAGCAAGAGGTCCTTCGCGACGCCGTCCCCGTAACGCCCTCCCCCCGACCCTTGCTAGCGCCAGCCCGCGTCGCTGAGCCTTTAGCTTTAAAATAGCCCCCTAATTAGTGGAGACCCGATCCAGCCTGTCCCTTTGTTGCCCTCCCCCAGTGACGACCTAAGCCGAGGCTCGTACCCCACAGGGGGTGCCCTTAGCGAGTAGTCACTTAGTTTATAAGATTTTTGCCCTGGCTGGAGGCATTTTTTAAGGCCCCACAGGACTGTCCGGTTAAGCAGCCAACAACCTCATAGGTTGAACTGAGAGATGCCATTCAAAAAAAAAAGTGAGTGTAGCAGTTGTTGACGGATTGAAGTATGCCAAGTTAGAAATATTTTACCCGGTTGCGCCACCCTTATGTGGCATATTTTAACGGACACTTGCTTCTTACACCCACCATACTTGTTAGGTAAATATTCTCAGTTGTACTATGTTCATATTACAGTAAACATAAACAAACATAAAATATAGTATAACTTTTTTTGGTTCTAGCAACACCTGCACAGCAGACGCGACGCTGCAAGACGTTAATCATCATGACACTTGAATAATGCTGTACCTGCCCTGGGGAACTAACTAAATTATTCTTTATTTGCTTTTCTTTTTTCGTTGCTAGGCAAAAAACATTATATTTTTGTTTATTTTACTGCTAGATTGGATACAACAAACAGTCGAATTGTTATTGTTTTGTAGTAGTATTAGTATGACAGGCTGGTGTCCGCAACTCCACGACTCAGCGCGTATTTTGCGTACAGTTGTTATTGTTTTATAATAATAATAATTTATTTATTGGAAACAGACATAAGTTACACATAAAAAAGATTTCCCTAACTCCTGCGCTAGTAAAAACTGTGTTGCAGAAGTTAGCGTCCTCCCCATAATTGGTCATTATACTTAATATGTCCTTAGCAAATAATTATATAGCATAATTTATTTAGTAGAAAGAAGATTAAAAACTAAAATAAAAGGTAATAAGTGAAAAAAAAAAAATAGGATTTGTGTGGAAACTATTTGCCATTACTAATGACAGTTTTGTATTGTGTATATGCGTATTGTGTGTGTGTGTCAGTGTAGATGTGTGTGTGTGTGTGTGTGTATTTGAGCAAAGGTAATTAGTAAATGGGCGTCGACGTTTAAGTATGTGTTCGCAATGTTTGTCATTTTGTAACCTCTAAAAGCTTTTCAGTATTATCATACCCCCACGATTTCAACCAGATGAGAACTGTTTTCTTATAAAATAGTTATTATTTAATTTTCTTGTATTTAATAGTGTGTTGCATTTATTGTAGATGTTCGGGGCATGGTAACTGAAATGCCTTTGTCCAAATGCTGTTTTCTGAGCGGGCACTGGGCAACGCATTTTTCTTTTATTTTGTGTATATGGTGTGGTACACATTCTTTATGGTATCGCCGAAGAATTTCATAAATGTAGGTTTTCCTTACAGATAACACACCGGCTAGTTCATAGATACTTAAAGGGTAAAGTGAGAAATACTTTCAGAACAGCGCGTTCAGCTCTTTCTGCAAGTATAAGAAACGTTTTACCGGCGCAACCCCATCTACAGATGCATTATCTAATGAGGCATTCGCAAAGTGCTTGATAAGTATGGATTAGAAGTTCATTATCGCCTAATGCACGGAGATTTTTAAATATAGATATTTCCTATCCTCAACGTTAGTTCTTCAAAATGGTGTCGAAAGGTATGAAAGTAACGCGATTTTTAAAGGAGACTTCTTTTCTAATCTCTCTCAATAATATCCATCTATTATTGATCGCAAAATACACAAGCAACGCAGGCAGAGTGATTAGTTGTTGTACAGGGTATTACGGGTTCGATTTCAGCACGGAACAAATATTTGTATGGGCTACAGGGGAGTTGATTCGAGCCTCGTTGTTTGTGTTTCTGAGTGTATATGTTTATAAACGCACTCACGATACAGGAGTAATTCCTGGTGTCCATGCCGAGTCCATTTTCCGTTTTATTTATTTTTCTACTATTTATTAAACAGGAATGTTTCGTTAACCACGATACTTTGTGTAAAATGTTGTACATATTGATTGCCGTTTGACCTCCGTATCGAATCTTTAGGGAAATCAGATTTACTCGGCACGATGTTATCAGAATACAGGGAGATCAGTGGATGCTGCACCCATGGGGATACCAGACGTTTATTTTTGTACTGAGAAATTATACTGAAGATCGCATACGTATTTGCATAGCATAGGTATCTGCTTATTTGTTCGTCTAACGGAATAAGGTAGAAATTACAAATCAAAGGCTAAAATGAGCGTGAGCGATCATAATTGCCGGTGCACTTTTATTTAAATCTATACTAATTAATAAAATTGAAGTGTCTGCTTCTAATTGTTAAATAAATAAATCAATTTTTAAAATTTTTGT
The DNA here is from genome assembly GCA_947361185.1 of Charanyca ferruginea. Taxonomy (NCBI): domain Eukaryota; kingdom Metazoa; phylum Arthropoda; class Insecta; order Lepidoptera; family Noctuidae; genus Charanyca; species Charanyca ferruginea. The sequence goes on along the minus strand of OX376077.1, from coordinate 11,117,879 downwards.
CTCTCTGCCTGTTTGTTCCGACTAATCTCTGTAACGGCCGGGCCGATTTTGACGGGACTTTTACTGGTAGATAGCTGAGAGATGTAATATTTACGTACGTAACTTAACGTACTTTTATTTTAGAAATAAAAATAGGGTACCGCGCAAAAATAAAGCCTCGCTGATTGCCGATTGCGCTTGCTATTTGTGTTTACCGCTTAATATTGTACACTTAGTCTAAACCTAATCTATATTTATTTTTATGTGTCAGGGTAACAATTGTAGGTAAGCCAATAAATAAATAAATAAATAAATAAATAAATAAATAAATAAATAAATAAATAAATAAATAAATAAATAAATAAATAAATAAATAAATAAATAAATAAATAAATAAATAAATAAATAAATAAATATATAAATAAATAAATAAATAAATACATAATCACTCGGACGAAGGCGCGGGCACCAGCTAGTTTTGTCAGTAAAGAATTTATTTGTTAGGTACTAATGATAACGTAGGTTTAATAATCATTTTGTTTCGTTGAAAACACATAATTAAAAAATATTGATAAGTACCTACGGTTCTATTCCTCGTATATGTAATTTATACGATATCAGTAATATTAAATTGCTGAGAATAATTTTGGAAGGAAGGAAGTATGAAAATATACCTATATTTAATGTAGTTTCGTACTCTTTGCCTATAAAAATAACTCCTAGGCCTATCTACTGATATTTATAAAAGGAAGAACACAAAAAGTATGAAATATTACAAGACTAGACTACATTTTTTTTAGAAATACCGAGGTGTCCTGCTGTTTTATTTTGTTATGTATTAGGTCGTAAACTTTGTTTTCCGAACAAACCTTTGAACATTATTGTTTATTGAAGTGATCTTGTTTATAGACAAGTCAGGAAAACTATCAAGTAAAATAATCTGTATAAAAAATATTTATAACTTCTTTTCTTCTCCCACACCAACGAAATTCCTTAAAATCGATCCGGTTTAATTACCTACTCTCCATACAAACGAAACGATTTAATTACCTACACTACTACCAAAATAACAGACTGTACAAATACATGCGTGAGTGTGCGTGTATATGCGCCGCGAGAACTAAAACCAGTTTCGAGAGCAGGTTCGAGGAGGGGATAGGTGAGGAACAGTGTTTCGGAGGGAGGCGGGGCGCGGTGTGTCGCTACTGTACGGTAGTACAAATATTTATACTACGCTTCTACTTTTTCTTGTTCTTTCTTTCTTGTTTACTTTTACTATCGTTCTGCTACCTAACACATCGTTACCTACTTTATTACCTAACCTAATATACCTAATACTTGAAATCGTACAAATGCCGGCTTGCGTTCGCCTCTAAGTCGCCTTATGAGCAATTTTAATAACAACTTCTGCAGTTTGGATCTGTTTAATTTACCGTATAGAAAGTTTAGACTCATTTTACTGAACATATTAAGAAACGGATGTGACAGAGTTGTTCTATTTATGCGGCACTATCAACAGCTTTATGTTTTGTTTACTATTATTATTCCTCTTTTTTATTGTTTAAAACGCTAGTCTTAAAATTTATCAAATTCTCTCATTGTGTATCTGTGGAGAACGTGGTTGATTTCACATTTGTATATTTTCTATATCCTATGTTTTTTTGTAATTCTCTAAAATAAAATTATAAAAAAAAACAGCATCTGCCCGCACCGCTTCGTCTGCGTAGACTTAAGAATTAAGCCAAAGTTCTAAATTATCCTAGTGGAACACAAAAATGGAATGTAAATTATTCTATGTGTTAATCTCATAGAGCAACGCGGAACTCCGGCCGCATGCTCTGGGGGCCAAGTCTGCTATTTTTATAATTTTGTCATTCCAACACGATCCCATTGTCATTTTGCTAAAAGTTCGTAGTCTGCTAAATTCATAATGGTCGATCATTGGTCGGTCGAATTAAAAGCAATGACTGCACAATGTCGTTCTAATGGTAGGTCACTGATCAAAGGAACTGTCAACATTTTAGCAGATTACCGCCTAAGTCAGTCATTCATTTGTCATTTTGTACGAGATTACCATTTCATAACATTTCTTTCAATGGCGTGTCAGTGGTTGACCAATGGAGTCATAATGACGCCATTATATTAGTAGATTACTAAACTTGTCATAATCAACAATTATGAAATCAATGATAGACCATTCTGACACTATTGTAATAGCAGACTTGAGGCCCTAGGCGTGTGTAGCCGGTGTTCCGCGTTGCTCTATGGTTAAGCTACATGAATAAGTATGGGCGCTACTTACCAGCTTTTTTCGTTCAGCTATTTAAGCGCGATAGAGTAACAAACGTCCATCCATACAAGCAAACGTTCGCGTTATAAGTGGGAAAGTGGATTTTTCGGCGGATTCTATTAAAAATCTCTATTTCAGGTAAGCAATATATTTTTCAAACATGTTTCAGTGGCACGGAAATATATTTTATGAATAGAAGCGTATAGGAACAATATTATTAATCGAGAAAAAAGATTATTCACTATATACGTTCAAAATGGAAGCCGCGGTACCTATCGTTTGTGTCAAATAAATTGAAGCCTTTTTCGGTACGTTACGTTTTTCGAGTAGGACGCTGTAATGTGATTTCAGTTGCGATTTAACGCTCAAACAATCTCGGAGGACGGATGTGCACTACAGATTTACTTTTAGATTATTGAATTCGCGGAAATACCGCGTGAAGTCGAAGATTTAAATTGTAATAGATTCGTTTTACGTTTTTCAAAAACGAATTGGTTGTTTCATTGTATTTTTGGGACGATACGGTAAATAAGAATGTAAACTAGTAAAGTTCTGTTGACTTAAGATAGATAGATAAAAAGTTAAAAAAAAGGGAGAAATTGCACCTTGTTTGTTGCGTGTTGTGGATTTACTGGTCAGAAGACTCCACAGCTAACCTTACAATTTTATTTTTTGTTTTTGTTTTCTGTGTTTGTTGACTAACAATATCTTTTAAGAGCAATGTTACTATCAATTGAACATAGTTGCCAGAAATCAACAAATTCTTATTATTATTAAAATCTTTTCTGGAAGTATTTACAGCATAGGCTAGGGAAAAATTGTTTAAAAATAAGACAATATTTTAAGTTTCGAATGTTGAAGATAGGTAAAATAAAGAAATTAATTTTACCTATCTTCAACATTCTCATCTCTGTAGAATTTTATTAACGCCAATGTATTTACATACATACGTATACAGTACACATATCTCTCATCACATTCCCGTGTAACGTGCGCACTCCACGCCCGTGTATCTTAGCAATCTGCCCGTGTTCGCCCTCCCTTACACGTCGCGATATCTTCTCTATAAAACATGATTGCAATGATGTGATTTCTGCTCACAATCCGCTTCAGATTACAGTCTCGGTGATCTGATTGCGCAAGCCCTGCGACCTTTTCCAATTGGCTATTTATTTCAGACTTATCTTGAAACACTGGGCAATTTATTTAAGTACTTTTTATAAAGGGTACCTTCTGAAAAATACTTATAGTCCTTTTAAATATCAATGTCGTTAGGTATGCATGTTATCTTTATGAATTTCTGAGTGATAGTTAAAAGATAGCACAAATAAAATATTACTATAAATCTTTTTCTGTAATTGAGGTTTCTGTTATACTAAAAATCTTTTGCTAAGGAGTAGAAATAACGTACGTACAAAAGCTTACACCTACTATTTATTATTTGTGGCAGTTTGTCTATCTGTTGGTAAAATTTTAATGGTTTTCACAAGCTCTTGGACAAATCTACATCGACATAAAAGTCAATAAAACGAAACGATACACGTAACAACGGCGACAAACCTCGTAAAATGAAGGTATTGCAACGAAAACGAACTGGTTATTCTGGAATAAATATCGATCAAAGCGTATATGACCAGTAAACTACACCGTTCGATATACTGGGCAAACGGCCAAATGACTCAGGGTCTAAGCATAGGATTGAACCTAACTTATAGGTAAGGTCTTTATTGTATTTGATGATGTTTGTCGGTATGTCGGTACCGATAACATTTATGTAATTTTGCTGTAAATAAAATTGTTATTGTACTGTAGAGGTTGCATGCATTTGGCATGCTGGTCAAACCCACGACACGGTTGGCGCAGTGACTGAGCGATCGACTGCTGCGCAGCGTGTTGCGGGTTCGATTGCCGCCCAGGGTAAACATTTGTATGATGAGCACTTGTGTTTGCCTTATGTCTGGGTGTTGTTTATCTATATAAATTTACGTATTTAAAAAAAAATGTATTTGTGTATGTATATCAGCTGTCTGACACCCATAATACAGGGTTTCCCTAGTATGGGTCAGATGGCAGAGTGTGAAAATGTCACCACAAAAAAAAAAGTTTGAGTCTTCGTATAAACACTCTGTATTATTTCTAGAACTAATTTATTAATAGAACGTTAGTCTTATTTTTATATGTCAGACTGATTGTCTAGCCAGCACTGTCACAGGCATATGATTATTCTATTACAGAGCGTTTAAAAAGAGAAGTATCTCTTTCATTGTAGTTTCCCTCCGACATCCTCCCATAGTAGGTATACCACTCCCGGTACGAGTGAGGGTTTCGGCTGGTGAGCTGTTACGGTACCTACCTACATAACAGGCAAATGTCATTCGTCTATTACTATTAAGGCGACGATATACGCCGGCGACCTTGAGTGACCAGAGAATCGTATGCGCTGCGTCCAAAACTCTCAAAGTTTAGTCGAAACAATTGAATAAAAGATAGTATTCTTTAACTTAAAAAAGGCGTACTTATATTAAAAGATAGATAATAAAATTGTCTGTAAGATAGTTGAAGTTTTGTTTAAATATTCTTGGTAGTTTTTATGTGATTATCAATGTTTTGTCCGCGTCAGACAGAACTTCACGATTTACTTAAACTATTTAATATGAACTTAATCAAAAATATTCACATACTAAATGATTAAGAGAATGTTCTAGTGTAACATTATATTTTTTTCAAATCATTTACACTACACATTTTGACGTGATTGTCAGTTTAAAATCTGCAAAAGTCGCTTGTTAGCGCCTTAATAGAAATATGAAAAGTATATTTGTTGTTTGTTGGTAAGAGCTGGTGACTAAATAAAAGACATAGGTACGGATCGATTGGTTATGGTTAAGCTACGCTTGCCGCGGTCGGTCCGTGAATGGGTGACCATCCAATTCATACCGAGTTTTCTCCGTGCCTTGGAAAGCACGTAAATTTAATTAAACGTTATTCGTAGATCTTTGGTAGTCGTTATGGGTAGTCAGAAGTAAGAAAGTCTGACAACCAGTCTTACCAAGGGGTATCGTCTTATCCAGTTTGTAGAGGTCAGATAGGCAGTCGTTCCATGTGAAATAGTGGTATTCAGCTGCACCTGGTTACACTGGAAACCGACCCCAATATAGTAGGGAAAAGACTAGTCAGATGATGATGATGTTGGTTTCATCATCATGTCAAACTTTAGACGCCCACTGCATTGGTCTCCCCCAAAGAAGAGGTTCAGCCGTAATCGTCATGCTTGGCTTATGCATGTTGGTAATCGCAGTAGGTGTTACGGTAGGGGAGAGGTGTGTCAATAGTAACAAAAAAAATTCAATCCTTCATAATATTATAATTAACAATCACAGCGCCATTATTTTACGTCACAATATGTTTCAGTTATCATATTGTAAAATCAAATAAAGATAATAACAAAATAGTCAGTAAAATTACAGAAAATGGCGCTTAATTGGATCAGGTCATAGTGTTACAATTGCTGCACCAAGAGGGTCAATTGTAACAGCATTATGAATCAATTATAACATACAAAAATCGACAACAATAAAAAAAACAAACAAATAAAATCTCGTCAGCAGTTCACTTAAACGCATAGTAAACAATAAAATGAATCAACAGTTATTCCGACGAACGGTTTTAACACACAAAACATGGATAGCTTTTGTCACACCTGGAGTGTACCCATCTATGGTCTCTGGATTGCAACCTGTCTTCTCTACTTATTTTATTACATTCAAAACAGAGAATACAATAATTATCGTGTTCGTCTGCATCTTATATGTCTTTGTCTTTGTCTTTAATTGTAACATGTTTCAATTGCACGGCTTTGTTTTGTTACTTTTGCACCACTGCCGCTTTTTAGCATTGTCGATTTATTTAACAAAAATCTATGGTAAATTTGATCAACTCACATACCTTAACGTATAGATTGGATGTTAACTTCTTCTAAAATCACCACTAAGCTATTATATAACTGTTTAATTTAATAATAATAACAAAAACTGTGCCGAACAATAATTTTTCACAACTCGCCAGAACTCAAACTTTCTACTACTGACAGCGTATGCGCAAACTGTTTTACCTATTAATTCAGTCGGTAAAACAGCATCAGGTACAGCTTCGATTGCTACCAAAACCTTCCGCTACTCGTCAATAGATGTCGAGAAATAATTGATGTTACAATTGCCTCCCTGTAACAATTGACACACCTCTCCCCTACTCAGAAGAACGCTGCTGCCCATCCTCTGGTTAATATCCCTCTGTTGTCTTCTACGACACCCACGGGTACAAATGGGGTGGTGTTATTGGCCGGTACTACACGGCATTTGTTTATACGTCGATCTCTGGAAGTCCTAGTTCGATAAAGTATAATATTTTTTTTACTGATAGAAAGCTACGTTATTGCTGAGTGTCATAGGTAATATAATAATGCTTTCAGGATGTTGTTGCGACTGCCCCGTTTTTGTAGCGCTTCAGAAATGTTTGCAGAGGCCCGCATAGACGGCTTTCAAGCAATAATACGCAAAAAAAACTGCCTCGCTGCTGTGCAGAGTGCAGAGTAGTCGCAACTATATCCTGCGAGCTGTGGCGGAGAGCTGTACTCCTAATATTAGGGATTTAATGCGGAGATTGATTAGGTAGGAAACATATTTTTCTACCTAGTCATCCTTTGTTTTAAATATACGATTCAATATGAATCTTAATAACACTAGCTATACGTATATGCTGTGTGTATTTCGATTTCAGGCTTATATCAATTATAAGTCCAGGTTTCCTCACGAAGTTTGCCTTCACCGATGTCAATGATGTCCACGATAAATCTATATATTTATTCGTGGTTTTTATTTATTTTTTTACTTTCTATAAAGTACATATGAATGGAAAAAGTCACATTGGTACTTGTCCGGTTTCGAACCCACAACCTCATGTATGCGAGGCGGGAGCCTTAACCATTAGGCCATCACGACACGGCTGAGTGCCATAGGCTGTTTTATTGTCTTCCACGCGGTTAAAGTCGCGGGCAAGAAGCAAGTACCTACATTTTATTTATTTGTCTTATCATCTATTTAATGAATTATATCAATTACTTTCCGGAGTAGTTACGCTCCATTGCTGCCGATTCCCTTGTTCACAAACTAAATTAAAATTAGGCACTTGGCATCTCTTATTACCAGGCAGCTGAAGAAAAGGACGGCGATAGACAAGGGTTAAGTTAGAGTTGTCAAATGAGTTTTTCCCTTGAACTTCGCAGTGTTTTTAATTAAAAATTGTATGAACATTTTAGATCAATTAAATTGACAGCTCTTATTAATATAGGTATGTCTCTTTCTTGTATTATTGGAGAAAAGGAGATATAAATAGCTTAAAATTAATTTAATTCGTGCACAACAGAATTGGCACCATATTTATTTATTATAATTACAGCTATGATCAATATTCCCACGAAGTATTTATCATACTAATCGCATAGCCTTTGTATTGGAAGTAAATAAAATAAAAGAAAAATCTTTGTTCACAAGTGCTGACGTCCTTACCCTTCATGAATACCCATTATTCTTATTTTACGACTTGAATACATGAACAACAGATACATGTCCGTTGTTCGTGTATTTATTTTCAGGTTACCGTTATGTTCCCTTTTTATAATATAAAATATAATATAAAAATCAAAGAGAGAGGTTGCATGAAGCATTTTACTGCAATGTAATGTCTTTATCTATACTTGTATACTAATATTATAAAGTCGCAGAATTTGTATCTTTCCTTTTTTTTGATAGTGTTAATATAGAACAGCTGGTCCAATGATTAAATTTTTTGGCTGTAAAAAATATACGATTTCCCCTATTGCTGTAGGTTATAATTTAATTAACCAAAAAGTAGGGGAATGAATTCGCTGACAAAAGATAGTTTATAAAAATTTAATTCTACAACTTAACAGTATATTCTGTTGTTGTGTTTTCATGTTCACTGAGAGTTGATATTGTTTCCCCACCACAACACAGTTACCCGATAAAGACACCACTTAAGAAGAATTATCATATACTTAGTAACCAATTCATGGCCACAGATGGGTAAGATAGGCACAACAAAAAAGGCTTAATTAACAAAGAAAAAAGACGATTCCTGAAAGAGTTCACTCGGTATTTTATTAGCCTCTTAAAAACGTTGTAAGATGAATTATTATGAACTCTTCCGAACTTAAAGAGTAAAAGGATTCACGTTAAGATAGGAGAACCGGTCTAGGTTTAAAAGTATGTCATTTACGTTATATTTTTAAGCGTCGTTAAGCTGTGGCTGCGACGAAAAAGTATGAAAAGAATCAGGTAATTTTTTTGTTGAAAATTCAAGGAACATACGAAAAAAGGTTATTTTTTGTGTCATATTTAATAAACCACAAAATACCCATTTATCTTGTTTCGGCATAAGAGTTATTGACATTACTTTGATTCGCTTTATCAGAACCATACAGTAAATAAACATTCTTTTTTTACAAACAATTTCTATTTATTGGATGTGATACCTCAAGATGAAATATTCAGAGCATGACCGTGCCCTTCACTGAAGTTCAGATAAAATACAATATTCATTCAACATCGAAAATAGCAATGACACACATCTTCAGTCCATATATCGTAAACATAAAGTAGAATCGCAAATATATCAGCGTCAACTGATGTAATAACAGAGATGCGTAAGATATCGAGAGTAGTTAGTGTACGTGTTATAGAAGTGCTGGAAAGATCTATATCTTCCGGCACGTCTTGTGTAGGCGTCACTGAAGTGGTGTAATAAATAGGCTCTGTCTCAAAATCTTTTCCTATCTGACGTTTCCTACCTACGAGTCTACTTGGCCTATGGCCGTACCTACAGCCCAGCTTCATAGTTGTCGAGATTTCATGTTAAGTTAGTCAGTGAACTAATAAACATAAATATAATACATAGATGATATTAAAATACCAATAATTATTTGTTGTGCATTCAATATTAATGAAAGCGGAATAGCTTTACTATCTTTATAAGTGTGCGTATAACCAAAATAAAAAAAAACAGTGAAGTTATGCGTCAATTGGAGTACGGTCACCGCCAAAAGTCTCAAAAAATTTAGATTTTTTAAACGAGCAGAATAAAAAAAAGAAATTACGGAATGGATGTCGATGAACGGATGTGTTGAAATCAAGATAAAACTAACTCTTAGCAACAGCTAACATCTCGGGTAACAACCCGAGATGTTGAAAAACAGTACTTCGTAATATTTTGTGTCTATTTTTTTCTAAGTATAGATATTATAATAGGCTTGCACTTAGCTTCAAATGATTGATTTGATTCGAGACCGTAAAGCGATATTTAGATGATAATTTATAAAAGTAACTGTGTTAATCGAGTTTTGTCTCAGAATGTACCCATTTATCTTTCGGCACGAGTTGCGTAGGCAGTCGAATTTTAATGAAAAATAATATTGGATCAATTTCAGTAGATATAAGACTCAATTTTCATTCAACATTGGTTAAGTATGTTTCTACAAATCATAACTGATATTCCAACACGAGTTGCGTAGGCGTCTTTCTTAGATAATGTTAATAGTATTTATATTTGGAAAACAATTTATATCCGCAAGTACGCCATCACCAAAAATGAGACCATTTAAATTTAACCATTTCTATATAAACTGGATCAATTCCTCGTACTATAGTTCGCAACGAGAATCTTCATCTCGATCTCAAAATCCCGACAATCCGTCAGTTTATGAAACGCGTTTACAAGAAGCACGTGCAAAATGACGTATACAATAGTTACAACTGACATTGGCTGTCATGCAAGTACTTAAAAAAAAAAGAATAAGCAATTATGTATAAAAATGTTTTACTTGAGGTAAAACATTTTTAAACATAATTGCTTATGATTTATACAGTAAGTAATAGTTCCTTAAGTTATGATTGTAATAAGATCTTCAGTTTTGTCTCGTATCTAGATTGATTACGTCATGCAGTGATAGCTATGTAAATACTTAAGTATACGTATATGTCGGATCTGTTAGGATTTAGTCCGTTAGATTCGGTCATCATGTGGGCAGAAGTTGGGTTTCGTGCAATGCAAACACACTGGGTATAGGGTACAATACACTGCGTTTATTAAAACCACAATTTAGCACAAACTCAATTTAAAATAAACTCAGACTGAACTCAGACAAATAACATAGACATAGTTCACTTCACTTCAACAACGAATCGAAAGTACAGTTTCGGGACGTATTAGCTCCGATGCGATCAGACACAGAATTCTGAATGTCTTCCTCGCTGTGGGCTGAAAACATCACGACTCTGTAGAAGCGCGCCAAAAGTAGTGGTACATCACGTGTTCTCGATAATGGCGGGCTTGCCACGTTCATACTATTGACCGGATACCACATATATAATACAGCGTAAAATATTGGGCACTAGTATTCCAAACTTCGGGCTGTTACTGAGAAATTCCTAATGGGAAAAACCCAATAGAACTCTGCCCGACCTAGGAATCGAACCCAGGATCAGGCTCAGCAGCCGCGCTTGCGACCAACAAGACAAGAAAGAAAAAAAACAAACGTATATGAAACTAGCACTTTGCCCGCTACTTTGCCCGCGTGAATTTTGTTACGAACCCCAAATATATTATAAAAATATAATAATATTTTGAAAATAAAATATAGCCTATAGTAATCAGTGATAACGTAGCTTCCTCTTAGTAAAAGATTTTTTAAAATCGGATGAGCAGTTTCATAGATTACTCACTACATACACACAAACAAAATTTACCTCTTTATAATATTAGAATAGACAATTTCGAACATTATACTCTTTTAAAAACGTTTCTAGGAGCTGTTATTGTTGAAGTGCCATAATATTCCTAGTTACATTACCTGTGTGTAACGTGCTTTGAAATTAAAAAAATAATGAACTAACTTTTATTGCAGAAAATCGTTGGCCATTCACACACATCTATTCCCGTCGGTTGTGCTATTTAGAAAATATGGTATTTGAACAAAAGGCCGATTGCATAATACGGACATAAAGTTGGAAAAATAAGTACTCAAACAAACCCTACCTTTCTAAAACTATTAATACCTATTATTATCACATATCACAACAGAAATTAATAGTTTAACAAATTCGATTACCAATTCGGAGTATTTTTAGAACAACATGCAAGAATAAGCTTTGAACTGTAGTAGGAAAAAAAAAAAAGTGGCAACACTGCCCGATTGACTTGTCAAATTTTGTTCCGTATTTTATAATTAGTTTTAATTAGGAAATAAGTGAAATTTATGTGTATATATTAGTTTAGTAGTAATTTAACAGCACAAAAACCCAGGATTATTGTTTTCCTGCAAATATATAAAGTAAAACACAGTGTTTGGTGTCACACCAATACCTACCGGTAACCTATAAGAAACAGCTGTTATTCTCAACAACGGATCTATACGGGGAGTATTGTTTACTTTTATTTTATTAATAGCACACAATCGTCTCTTATACGCTTAGACACGTACTTTTTAGGATTTAACATAACTCCGTTTTGCCTTTTTAACTTTTTATAACACTAAGCAAAAAAAAAAAAATTAGTTAGGTCGCTTATTTTAAAATATCTTTGTAAGTTGAATACACTCAGTATATTATAGTTAAATTCCAAGTATATACAACAACAACAAGGTTCATGATTATAATATTTCGTTTATAATATTTAAATACTAGTTAATCAGTAACTGTAACTTAGGCACCCTACCCACAAATAAATAGAAAAAATTTTGTGGGCCATAAAAGTAGATATTATTGTAGTTTAATTTAATAAATGCCCTTGAAGTAATTTCAGTAGCCAACTTGCCTCATTTCTCCACATAACTACCTACACTAACTTCTCCCATTTTTCTTTTCATTTCCCATTTATTCTCTAAGTTTTTGTCTATTCTTTTGTTTCTCACACCGTTTCTTTAATTCTACTTCCAGTACCCATATCTGAAACCATGCCTGTGATTACCCGTAAGGCTACTGCTCAGGATATGGAGCTTAAATTGAGAACGGCCCTCCAAGAGCTAAAAGCATCCAATGAACAATGTAAACAGCTGTTGCAGGAGAGAGATGAAAGTGAGGAGGAAGTCAAGAAGATAGTTGACAGGAACTCAAGCTTAAAACGGGAGCTAGTGGTCTTACATCAGCAATACCTGGAGGTTGTTGATGAACGGGATAAATTAAAAATGGTCACAGATGGTTTTAACAATTGTAGTAATTTGTGTGAGGAGGCTCTGTGCAAAGTTAGGGACTTAGAGGATGAATTGATCCAGGCAAATGTTCAAGTTTTAAAATTACAAATGGAAACACAGGTCAAAGAAACTGACCACTTATATAATGAATTAATAAATATAAACTGTAACCCACATTCGTTAGTAACCATAGATCTTACAGAAGATTCCTTAATAAATCAAAAGTCTAGCTATAATGTTAGTAAAAATAAATTAAAAAAGTATGCTAATCTGAATAAAATTATTAAAAACTGTCGTAAATTCAAAAAACAACAAAAACACAATTCCAAAAATATTCAACTTAGGAAAGAACGTGTTGCTCTTATTAATGAATTGAATAATTATCAAATAAAATTAGAAGATAGTAAGAACATTTATGAAATAGACACTCAGCGCTTACAATCAGAAATAAAGGTTCTGGATGACTCACTAAAGTCTCTTTATAGTAAATATGTAATATCTGAAAACCAAATAAAGGAACACATTCTGGCCGCTAATGAGTTGGTGGATTTGTGTAACTATAATGCAGACAGAATAGACTCGCTGACTCTCAGCAACAGCCAGTGTTCTTGTCAGAGGGAGGACCCATCTCAAGCTGTGAGTACACAGGGCTGTATCCCCAACCAAGAAAGCCCTAATAGTGTAAAAGAAGTGCCACACCCAGTATCTAGTACTTGTTCCCTTAATAGTAGTCAAGCTAGTATTTCAGTGATGTTTTCAGATAGCATAGGAAGAGGTATAGGGAAATTGATTAGTAATAACCTCACCTATTACACTTTAAACCACTGTACTCCTGGGTCATCGTACAAACATATAATGTCATCAATAAATAAATATGAATATAATCCTTCTACCAATATTTCTGTATTTATAGGTAACAGTTTAAGGGTCAAAAAGGAGGATATTACTGACAGTGTTACAGAGATTTTGAATATTAATTGTAATAAAATAATTTTATGTGCATTCCCATATTTTGAACATTTAAGTAACAGACAAAACAATTATATACACATGTTAAATAAGCATGTGCATTTTTTAGTAAGTCAACATAGTGACAAACTTTTGTTTTCTGACACCAACATTTTTGTTGAAAAATTAAAATCGACTAGGGATACTGTGTATCTACCCATTAGGTTTAGACATCAAATAGCGCGGCTATTAGCTTATAATATTAACTCAGACATAAGTAGTATGTCGAAGTCTTGTATTATTAACTCCACAACAATTAGTAATGATACTAATAATGAGGTGGTGACCCTAAATAATTGTAGCTCTCATGCTATAAATAATTATACAAACTGTATGAAGGAGGGTCCATGTGTCATTATGGACCAGCCATCTATTGATGTGACTTTCACTCCGGATAATCATTTAAACTAGTTTGTAAGACAATAGAAGGTAGTAATATAGCTATACCTACAAACAACAAGGTCCCTTCTTGCTCTCAAAAAGTTAAGATGCAAAAACAGCAGAATACCTTGAAATTATTTCATCAAAATATTCAAGGTATTTCATCCAAATTATTAGAAATTGAATTGTTTTTAGAAAAAACCATGTTTGACATTGTTTGTTTTACTGAACATTGGTTGAAGGATTACCAAATGCTAATTAACTATGAAAACTATACTGTGGGCAGTTGTTTTAATCGTAAAGCTAAGTCACGTGGAGGCTCATTAATCTTAATAAAGAATTGTTTAAAATATAAACAAAGGAATGACATTGTTGGCCTATCGGTTGAACATTGCATTGAACTATCCTGTGTCGAGCTGGATAAGCATATTATAGTGTGCATGTACAGACCCCCAAGTTACCAAAACTATTCCTTATTTGAGTCGGTAATGGAAGATGTCCTAGCGAAACTCGCACCGTGTAGCAAATCCATAATTATTTGTGGTGATTTTAATATTAATATTTTAGAAAATAATTTGAATAGTAGTCAATTATTAAGCCTTTTTAAGTCATTCAATTTGTCAAATGTATTTATGGAACCTACTAGAGTAACTTCAACTACTGCTACCTGCATCGATAATATTTTTTGCGATTGTGACTATTTGGATAATGCTATTGTTAATTATCTGCCATCGGATCATAGCGGACAAACGGTAACTTTTATGTTTAAAATGTCTATGACAAAAGTGCAAATACAATTTAGACCATTTACAACTGGTAAATTAAATAGATTCAATAGTTCCCTAAATGATAAGTTAAGTGCTCTGGACCATAATAATAACAATGCAAATAAATTATATGATGATTTCTTTTCTGTGGTGGAGACTGAATTTAATAATACTTTCGAAAAAAAGGTAAAACATATTAGCCCTAAGTTTATATTTAGTGACTGGGCAACTAGGGGGATTAGAAAAAGTAGGGAAAGATTGTTTGAGCTGTATGACCTTAAGGCTTATATTAATACAGATACTTTCAACAAGTATGTTACTACTTATTCTAAAACTTTTAGAAATACTTGCAAGGTAGCTAAAGCCCTATACATTAGCAATAAGATTAAATCGGCAGACGATAAAATAAAGACAGTTTGGAAAGTTATAAATAACGAGACTAACAAGAAAAAAGTTCGTAACACTGAATATACATTGGAGACATCACATGATCCCATAAGCTCTAACCTAGAAGTAGCTCATGAATTTGTTAATTTCTTTACTAGCATACCAGCTAAAACCACGGAAGCTTTAAATGCCTCACCTGACGTCTCAATTGCGTTATTAAAAGCGAACGTTCCAGGCTGCCCGGTAGAATTTCAATTTAAACATATAAACCCCGTAACAGTCTTAAAAGCATTTCGGCAAATCAAAATAAAATTAACTGAAGATTTGTGGGGCATGTCTATTAAAGTTTGCACATCTATAATTGAAACAATAGCGCCTTATTTGGCTATAATATTTAATATGTGCGTAGACCAGGGAGTTTTCCCAGATCTAATGAAATTTAGTAAGGTCATACCACTTTTCAAATCCGGGGACAGTAAAGATATCAATAATTATAGACCCGTGTCCGTGTTGCCGGTTTTCAGCAAGGTATTTGAAAAGATAATGCTAAATCAGATGCTTGTTCATTTTAACACAAATGGCATTTTACACGAGCATCAGTATGGTTTCACCAAAGGACGTTGTACGACTGACGCCGGCGTCACTTTATTAAAACATATATTTACCGCGTGGGAAGAGGCGCAAGATGCCATAGGAATTTTTTGTGACCTCTCCAAGGCATTTGATTGCGTAAATCACGACACGTTACTTTTGAAACTTGAGCATTACGGACTGGGTAAACTTGCGCTTAGTTTAATAAAATCTTATCTGTATGACAGACAGCAGCAAGTTCAAATAAATGGGGTGAATTCATATGGTTTAAAAGTAGAAATGGGAGTCCCACAAGGGTCAATATTAGGTCCTTTCCTCTTTTTAGTTTATATTAATGATCTTCCCCGTTTATTCAAAAACCAACCACAAATGGTGTTATTTGCCGATGACACCTCTTTAATTTTTAAGATAAATAGACGGGCTAATAATCTCGACAATGTAAATAACGCCTTACTTCAGGTCGAAAATTGGTTCACAGCCAATAACTTAGTATTAAATGGAAAAAAAACGAAATGCATCAGATTTGCTTTACCTAATGTCAAAAGTAGTGATTGCGATATAGTATTGAATAAAGAGAAACTGGAATTCGTTGATGAAACTGTTTTCCTGGGAATCACGCTCGACTCAAGGCTACAATGGGGTCCTCATTTAACATCTCTCGCAGGACGACTAAGTTCGGCAGCATATGCTGTCAGAAAGATCCGGCAATTTACTGATGTGGATACCGCGAGACTGGTCTATTTTAGTTACTTTCATAGTATTATGTCTTACGGTATTTTACTTTGGGGGCGAGCTGCAGACATAGAGTCTATCTTTATTCTGCAGAAAAGAGCAATCAGAGCCATTTACAATCTACGTATGCGCGATTCTCTAAGGGAACTGTTTAAGGAAATTAACATAATGACGGTACCTTGTCAATACATTTATGAAAACATTATGTACGCTAGAAAAAATTTGCATCTTTTTGGTAAAAGAAGTGACAGACATTACTATAGTACTAGAAACAGGGACCAACTAGTTCAACCAGGTTTCAGGCTGGCTAAAGTAGATTCTTCTTTCATGGGGTTCTGTCTAAAGTGTTACAATAAAATACCTCCCCACATTGTTCAACTTAATGAGACAAAATTTAAGTCCTATATTAAACGCACACTATGCAGCCGAGCATATTATAAATTGGATGATTACATCACTGATAAAAATGCTTGGCTGGATGCTGGTCTAGCTCCACAGCCATAAGGGTTCATAGATTTATTGATTAGCATTGGTGACAATTTTTTTGGAGCTGCTGAAGATGTAGAACTACATTATCTTTGCATTGTATAAACTCAAACTATTAGTATTATATAATTTTGCATAGCACATACATGTGAGCACTATGTACTTTAAAGCCACCATTTACGAGATGTCTTTCGTTGACTTGAATATGCCCTGGCGGTTGAGTGTTTGTCATGCTCACTTGAATGTCTCGCTGATGGTGGCGCATGTGTTGGATCATTTGGTTCCCTTCAAAATGGTTGAACTAAATGGTGCCGATCCGTGCGTCATGTTCGTGAACGGGCGCCGTCAGTTGAGACTGGTCATCTCTTAGCTGCCTCGGTTATTTTAAATTTATTTTGAATTGTCTAATTTCATTGCCACTAGGACCTCTTTTAACGTGCACAATTTGTTACATTGTTCTCACATTGTACCTCTAGATTCAACATGAATGATGTAACCTAAATTTGTAATATTCTATTGATTTTAAAAGAGTGTTCATGGAGTTTCTTGCTCGTTCTTCTCCATAGAAACCTACTGTTTGGAACGAGCAACTAGCTGCAACTTTTTGACTGACTGACTCCTTGACAATAGGGTATTACACCCATTTTTAAAAAGTGTCTCAATGAAATTCTGTAGTGCTAATATGCCACCAAAAAAAACACAAAAATTTTATTCAATCGATAAGTGCCATAAAAATGCATCTAAATTTTAAATTTTCAAATTTCGCGCGTACTTTGACGAAAACGCCTCTTACTAGACGCCATATTGCTCAGCGTAAATGACGTCAGTTCGTTTAGTATCAAATGAGCTCATATTAAATATGATAATTGTATATCATTTAAAAATAATTAAAAGTATATTTTGTAATAGGTGTAATAATGAAAAAATTACGTTGGTTACGAAAATAATAAAAGTACAAAGCCTATATTACGCCAATCGGTTGACTGACAGTTGTAAATTTTTTGTTTACACAGCCATACGGCGTAATAACATGGCCGCTACTATTTCACGGTGTTTTATAACAGATTAAAAATACTGAAAACTTTGAATTGAATTTAAAAATTTGTTTTGTTATTTTATGAACTAAAACTTACATTTTCCGACTGCTTTAAGCCTAAACTGTCTCAATAACATATTTATAGATTTTTTCTCGTATAGAGTAAAATACCCTATTCAAAAGTGCCTGTAAATGGTTTATTTGAAATAAATGATTTGAGTTTGAGTTTGAGTTTGGTACCATGAAGTAAATACAACAGGTACTCCATTCTCTTCCGCGCATTATGCATCTTTAAATTTATGAATATACTATGAAATGTAATTAATGTAATGAATTAATTATAAAATGTAATTAATGAAATGTAAATTACTTAATAAATATTAGGCATAAGTCATCAGTCATAAGTCACTGCTCAACGTAGGCCTCCCCAGAGATCGCCAACCAACCCGGTCTTGCGCAGCCCGCATCCATCCGCTGCCAGCCACCCTACTCGATAAAATGTGGAATTTTACTTTTTGAATTACAGCAAAAAAAAGCTAAGATATTTTTTTTAACTGTTGTAAGAAATCCTTCACTATTTATATAGTAACTAGCTAAAAAATACTTATAGTTTTAAATATGCTCCTATGGCAGCATGCTTTAGGAATAATTGTGTTACATTCGTAAGTAAAATAACCAGCTGTGCAGCTCTGCGAACTTTATCCGACAAAACTTTGGCAATTTATTTTTAAGAATTGGATTTAAAGTTCAACTGTTCCAAGTCTCTATAAACTAATTTTTTTTCCTGATAGTTACATGAAGGTTGAAGACAATTCCCGGAACATATTTTATAGCCCTTTTAAAAAGTAAAGAAAACTCTAGGAAAGAATCATGGCAGGATTTGTATAATAAAAAAATAAGATGTTTAGAGAAGTTGAAATTCTAGTTCTATATTCTTGGGTACCTATATTCAAGCATCTACAATATTTTTAAAACCCCGCAATGAAAGTGACTAGTTTAACGAAAAGCTCATTATTTTAGAACGAAACGGCAACTGACAGTAACAGTGACACTAACAGCCGCCGTTTCACAGTTCTTACACTAAAATTGCATCGTTTTATGGGAAATAATATCACAAATAATAATAAAAATATGCCAAGTATATCAATCTACTCCTGGTAATGCATTCTTCACATTTAAAAATATTTGAACCACTTTAAATTTCTTTTTCTTACAAATAAATG
Organism: Charanyca ferruginea; assembly: GCA_947361185.1. Lineage (NCBI taxonomy): Eukaryota > Metazoa > Arthropoda > Insecta > Lepidoptera > Noctuidae > Charanyca > Charanyca ferruginea. The sequence goes on along the minus strand of OX376077.1, from coordinate 11,098,738 downwards.
TATGTATCTCGCCATGATTCTTTGAGGAGCTCGTGGTCCAGTGTAAGCCGTATGGATCGATCGGTCAACTTAAAGCTACGCTTGACGCGGTCGGTCCGTGGATGACGTCCGTCTGTCCGACGTCCGTCCATCGTTACCGTCCATTACATACTGAGAGACCCCTTCGTAAGGCACGTAAAGCCATTGGTCCCGACTGTCATTTGTTGATCATTGACAGTCGTTATGCGTAGTCACCAAGACTTACCATAGTCTACCAAGTCTTACCAAGGGGTATCTTACCTAGGTTGTGAAGGTCAGATAAGAAGTCACTCCATGTAAAACACTGGTATTCGGCTGCATCCGGTTAGACTGGGATTCGACCCAACATAGTTGGAAAAGGCTAGGCGTGATGATGAGTGAAGAAATCAGTACTTTACTAATATTAATCAAACTGAACAATAAAACATAGTGAAAGGGACATTATGAAACAAGCAAAACCATTTCATTCATGATTCTAGACTCATATTTTTCTTCTCATATTAAAAAAAAACAACTGTTTTATACAAAAGTGCACCATCTATTCGGACAAAATGTAAGGAAGTGCAGATTTTTTATTATTTGTGTCACGGTGCCCCTTTCAAAGTGTAAGTATCTCGTTCTTCATCAAGTTTTTAACTTTATAAAACCAATCTTGACGACACGGTTGGTGCAGTGGTTGAGCGATCGACTCCTGCGCTGCGTGTCGCGGGTTCGATTCCCGCACGGAACAAATATTTGTAGGGCCTACAGATAGTTGTTCCGGGTCTGGCTGTTTGTGTATGTAAGTTTATATGTTTGTAAACGCACCCACGACACAGGAGTAATTCCTAGTGTGGGGAAAAGTTTAAAAAAAAAAAAAAAACTCATCAAATGTAAACTTTTATTTCAATACTAGCAACCCGACCCGGCTTCGCATGAGCCTTCCTCGGTAAATGGACTACCCAGCACAAAAATAATTTTTCAATTCGAATCAGTAGATCCTGAGATTAGCACGTTCAACCAAACAAACAAACTTCAGCTGTATAATATTATATAAGTATAGATTTTATTCTAAGAACTTTATTCTAAGAACTTACACTTTTATTTAAGACAGACAACCTCAAACGGCAAAAGTATAGTAGGTACTTGGTGATAACTTTATTTTTAAGCCGTTACGTATTATATACGTACGTACGTACTTAAGAGGTCCCTTCCAATTGACATGTACTGTATGTACGGAGGCCAGCACATCAAGCAACAATTTGTGAAATTTCTCTTTGATAGATTTTCAACTTTATCTCAAAAAAATATGGTTCATATTCAACTGGGAAAATTTGACAGTTTGGTATGCTTTAATGTGCGGGCATCTGTACGTACCTAAGAGGTTTATTCCAAAATTCTTATGGTATAGAGTTGGCTACAGGATCAGGACCACGCTCGAACAGAAGAACTACTTCATGTCCGGCAGTAGGCATACAAAACTTCTTCTACCTACTTTCCTTAATTATACTAACATTACAATTACACATGCACACTTAAAATACAATTCCGTTTAATAAATTCCTTTAATCCTAGTTTAATATTTTTATAATAATTTTTGTTGTATAGGTACTCAAATCTGTTGTTTTGTTTTGCTAATATTTTAAGTGCCACTTTTTAGTAAAAGGTTTTTGGTAGGTAGCATAGTGACAGCAGAACACTGACTCCTAAGTCACAGGATCTCCTAGTTTGGGAGTCAGGGTTTACTCTATTTGTAATACCTTTGATCCACTGAACCTCATGTGACCTAGTATTCAAGCAATGTTAAAGGATAAGGTATAAATAAAGATTTTTATTATTTTATTATTATTGGCCGCTTGGGGAGGGACCTCTTAAGTACCTACGTGAATACACATCATTGCTATTTTTTTTTAAGCACATGTCCAAAAGTTTGGTTTACATTTCCCGTGAGCCAAGAGTTGGTTTTTACCTTAGTTAGAGGTAAGCATTCCAGAGCCAGTCTCTTGGGCACATTGCCAGATGATGGCGCATTAAGATTTTTTTGGTGCTTTATTGTATTAGTTTTTTAGTTTAATAGGGCTTATGTTTAACAAAACCTCCAGGGCCTCAAGTCTGCTATTACAATAGTGTCAGAATGGTCTAATAATTGATTTCATAATTGTTGATTTTGACAAGTTTGGTAATCTACTAATATTATGGCGTCATTATGAAAATCAATGATAGACCATTCTGACACTATTGTAATAGAGGCCCTGATCTAGTAAATGATCACCAAAAGTAGTAAATAATAATAATAATAATTTATTGCAGACTTTCATCCATAATTTGTTAGTAACAATATTCTTAGCCTAGAGTTAGTAAAAGTTAAATAAAATTAAATAATAAGTCCAGTCAAGTAAATGATCACTAAAATTGTGTTTTTAGAAAACACAATTTTAGTGATCCTTTACTTTGATACTACTTAGATACATTTACTACTTTAGAAGTAGAAATCCAAGCGATTAAGTTCTGGCAGGTTCTGACGTAGGTAGGGTCACAGTTCTAACCTAAACCACAGAATACTTAATAGTACTACGTACAGAAGGGACACTCCCTTCCCCGCGCTATATCAGATACCGCACCCTCACCCCGCACTTACAGGGGCTAACCGCCGACTCTTTAGCCAGGGCGCTCAAAATCGTAAGAACTGCAGCGCTGTAGGTACTGCTGACACAAACACACAATTTTGCGATTTATTTTGTTTTAAGTTTTATTTGTTAGTTTTAATCTCGATGATTCATTTATTTTCCAAGTTTTCGTCGTTTTATAATAATACAATTAAAACTTCCGTAATAATAACATACCAACATTACCAGCTATTAATATTGCTCTCTCTCTTTATTGTCTTTGTTATGTACTTATGTCCCTTTCTTTCACGTTCTATTCATTCTTGGAATTGAAAAGTAGTACCTACCCTACGCACTAACTTTGTCGCGTCGCCCCATTGCGTTGCCGCGTAATGGTACGGGGCGATCGTGAATTCCATATTTTGTAATTAGGTACCTTAATTTACCATTATTGATTAATAAATAAACCTCTTTACATAATAAATATTATAATATTACTTTTATGTCATTACAAATCCGAGTATTCATAATCAAATATCATTTATTTTATTTATTAGAAATAAATAATTGACCGCTCGGACAAGATCACTTCATAATAATGCTCGAAACGTTCGGGTAGTTCCGTCGTCGTTCGGTTCGCCCGACGCAAAGCGCTGCACTTTTCGCGCCATTTTGTACGCCACGACATCCAACTGATTCAACCCTACTAAAATTCACGCACACATTTGCACGTGTACAGACGTCATTTGGTTTTGTAGTAGTAATAGGTAATTATTTTGCAAGTTTTGTATGAAGTGTCCGAGGTGTGCCTAAACTAACCATGTCGGATCCGCTCCAGGGGGGACTTAAGGGTCAAAAAGATTTTGGTTATTTTGCACACTATTTTATTGCATTGTTATTTACTACATTTGGTAAATACCAAATGTAGTAAATGATCTACTTAATAACTAAATAGTTTTGGTGATCATTAACTACATTTGGGGTGCGCCAAAGTTCACCTAAATTTTCAACTCCGATAATTGGAAATCCGAAAATGTTCTTCCTAACATTTTTGATAATCACAATTCCTAACTACTCTGTCTCTAAAGTTCATAATTCCGAAGCATTCAACTTCATAATGTCAGTAGCAATAAACATCTATTATACTTTTTTAGAGGCGAGTGTCCTCTAGTATAAAGTTTATGGGTAAATGACAACACCGAGCGAGTGTAGAAAATGGAATGATTTATTAAAATAAAATGAGCCCTATTATATTACAAACTTAAACCTATGCGTAGTGATATACCTAAATGCTAAAATATGTACAACCAATCAGAGCGCAGGATTCCGAAGTATTTAGATCGATCGCGGTCGCGATTCAGTCCGCGGGTCAAACCATAAATATCCCGCGCTTCTAAGGGGCGCTTTAGTCTGCGTTCGCGCTCCGTGGCGGAAGGACGCATGTGTATGCTTTCAGGATGGCGGCGCGCAGAGGTCGCGCTACCGCTACACTTTTATTTGTTTTCCTATATTTTCTCAACATAACCATCTTTTACACTATTATTCAAAGTCATATCTTTTTTCTTTAGATTTCTTTTTATTCATAATAATCAGTACTATATAAATTTTGCGTAACTTTATTTTCTCATAACATGTATAACGGTGTCCCCTTGTTTCGCAGACAGAAATTTCATAGAATTTCGTTTCCCAGAAAATGTTCCTTAAAATATTTGGTTCTTGTAATTTTATTTCGACTGTTATTGTTTCAAAGACTATTTACTTCAATGAAACATATTTCACAGAAACACAATTCAATGAATTTTTATTAACATTTTTTGTTTAACAAACTGATCAAACAGTATAATTATTTTTTAACGGATATTGTTTGTTCAGTGTATTTTTCCATGGAATTTATTTCAACGAAAATATATATAAATAAATAGACATTAACTAAAATATTGTCTTAAAAAGTGAATATGTTGTGCCACAAAAGTTAATGACAGAAACGAATCGCTGCGAAACCGACTCCACGTAGTCTTGTCTGCCCTACACCTAGAGTGTAATTTAAATCCGCGCCTACGCGGATTTAAATTAAGCCGAAGCCGAAGCCATAATAAAGCCGGGCCGAAGCCGAAGCTGCGGTGGTGAGCGTGAATACCATCTGCGACGATAAGCTCGCGTGGGACCGCCGGAGCCCCGCAACGCCGGAGCCGTGACAGAAATCATGCCTGCTGCATGTTGCATGCTCGCTTGCATGTTGCATGCTCGCTTGCATGTTACATGCTTGCTTGCATGATGCATGCTTGTTTGCATGCTGCATGCTTGCTTGCATGCTGCATGCTTGCTTGTACGCTGCATGCTTGCTTGCATTCTGTTTGGTTGCTTGCGCGCTGCATGGTTGCTTGCGCGCTGCATGGTTGCTTGGGCGCTGCATGCTTGCTTGTATGCTGCATGCTTGCTTGTATGCTGCATGCTTGCTTGCCTGCTGCATGCTTGCTTGCACGCACGCGCAGTAGGTTTAAACTTAGCAATAGACACAAGCATACCCCCAAATAATAATCATACCCTCAAATTAAAACTACAAATATCATCTTCTACCCACATATCTTTTTTATTACACTTGGTAAATGTTTCTTTCCGAGTATGAGTGAAAATATTATGGTAATTATGTTTAAGTATAGAAGGGTTATGATAAAAACAGTAGGAGTTTAAATATATTTACATTAATGATATTATTAATTACAATTTTCGGAAACATGAGTGTTATGAACATCGCCGGTAGCACTACAAATAGTATGAATGAAAACTTTAGGATTAAAAATTTTAGGAAGAGTGATCATTCGGATTACAAATCCTTAGGAAGTACAATTTCGGGTAAAAAACTTTAGGTGAGCCAATATGGAGCCCTACATTTGGTATTTAGTAAGTATTTTTTGGTGGTCATTATATTTATTCCCGTTTAATAGTTATAGGTTTTCCTTTTTTATTCTATTTTGTGTTCTTTTTGTACATGAATAACGTAACAAATAAATTGATTCTACTGTAAAAAAGAAGACAGACAAAAATAATAATAAGTTTAATCTTTCAGAAAAACAAGGGATCAAAACAGTTCCCACCATTTGGGGTAATACGGTAGGATCTTAAACGTCCCCCTAGGAGTAATCCCTGGTCGCGAGATTAAGTCTGCGAGTTTACTGTAAAGGACATTTAAATATCAAATAAAGATATTGAACATTTAGTTTCAGACTTGAATAACTAGGAAAAACAGCGTAAATCTTTACATTTCTAGTTTGTTTCAGTTTATGGGTACCTAATTAGTAATATACTGCGACAGTATAAATATTAGCACTACCGTACAGTAGCGATACGCCCCGCCTCCCTATGAAACACTGTTCCTCACCTCTGCCCGCGTCGAACCTGCTCTCGAAACTGCTTTTAGTTCAAGGCTGAGACTCGCGGCTCGTGGACACGTACGCACACGTATGTATTGGTTCAGTCTGTTATTTTGGTTGTAGTGTAGGTAATTAAATCGTTTCGTTTGTTTGGAGTGACGTAGTTGATACTGTTGTGTGCTGTGTTTGCTGTTCTTTTCAATTAAAGTTTTATTTTCAGAACACGTTAAATTCTATAGCGTTTTCTATTAGGAATATTTTGATTTTCGTCACTCTAATGTACGAAAACCTAATCCATTAGAAAATAAAGACTTCAAATTACGTATAAGTAAAAAGAAACTAAATAAATAACGTCTTCGTAAATAAAAGGTAAGGATTGTGCTATTTCTAAATTCTATCTCATACAAAGAAACGCCCACTGTTTAAATTCACCTTAGGAGCTTTACGAGTTCGTTTGTTGAACCACATAATTTTATTAGTTGGAACCAGCTTGCTCCGTGGGAGATTCTAAAGCGTGGGTGTAAAGGTCTATTTAGTTTGAATACAGAAAATTATTTTTAAGTGACAGCCCTGTGTAAAGATGACCAAGTTACCTGAGCGTGAACACACACCATAATTTATGCGCAAAAAGTAGGTGGCCTAAACTTCTGAATAGCTCCAGTTAGCTACTTTGTATGACAAAGTGTTTTTGTACCTAATCTTCTACTTTCGTGTTTGTACTGTACAGGCGGATAGCTCATGTCGTGATTGAATAAATAGCCAGTCAGCTTAGTTAATAGTGGGGCTGACATTCTAGGGGCGCTCTGGAAGTCAGTTGTCAGTCCTATACAAAATCACCTCCAATATTTGGGCTACACGTCTCAAACGTTCCTTCTTCGAAAATCCTGCGACCTAATATTATTAACGTGAAATTTTGTAAGATTGAATAGATGGATGATAGCTTACGCTTTCACTCTTAAACGACTGAAAGAATCATGGCGAGATCCATTTTTACACGCTTTTTATTAGCTTCACCTGTATGTTTGTATGTTTGTTTGTAACCGACTTTTTTGGGCGCGATTTTGGCCCACTTTAAACGGCCACATTTCGTTAAAACTTTGTAGATTTATCGAGGACCGATGACAATACACTAATTTGATAAAATTATTCCATTTTTCAAACTAAAAAGTAAAAAATAAATAATAGTTTAAAAAAATAAAAACACGCTTTTTATAGAAAACCAAACTAAAAAATAGAAAATAAATTTTAATAAATTTAAATTAAGAAAAGTGTTTTTAGTTTTTTTAAACTATTATTTTTACACATTCATTTTTATGAAAGAAAAAATTTAGATGGTTTAAAATATTTTCCAATGTGGAGAATATTAACATTACCAGGAGTAGATTGATATACTCACCATATTTTTAAAATCCCGCAAAAATATTTTGAAATGAAAATTACAGTTTTTCGTTTCATCAACGAGATGAAACGAAAAACTGTACTGCCCATTTATAAAAAGTATTTATAAAAAAAAGAAAGTGACAAGTGACAATAATAGATATATCAAACTGACAAACAAGTGATGTGAATTGTTGTTTACAATGGCGGAGTTGAAAAATTACGTTGATTAATCATTATTTGTGACATTATTTCCCATAAAATGATGCAATTTTAGATGAGCTTTTTGTTAAACTATTCACTTTATACATCCATTTTTATTGCGGGGTTTTAAAAATATTGTAAATGCCGGAAGATACTTACCCAAGAGTATAATTACCCAAGAGTATAAAAATTAGAATTTCAACTTCTCTAAACATCTTTAGTTTTTTTGTGCAAATTCTGCCATGTTCCTTTGGTACACATACCTAATAGCGGATATTGATCAAGCTAACACACATTTCGGATGCTGCAAAAATGCTATACTCATTTAAATGTAATTAAAGCGAATGTTAAAAGTTTATTATTAGATTAGGAAGCTTTAGGATAAGGTACGCTGGGATTGTCATCGTCATTTTATGTACAAAAATCCCTTGTAAATCAATAAAGAATTAAAAAAAAAGAAGCTTTAAACACATAGCTAAAAGTCGAGGAATGGATGGAGGCCTTTGCCCTGCAGTGGGACAGAGAACAGACTAAATAAATAATTTACCTATCATGTCAACCTTTAGACGCCCACTGCTGGGCACAGGTCTCCCCCAAGGGGGGTTCAGCCGTAATCGCCATGCTTGGCCGATGCATGTTTGCAATCGCAGTAAGTGTTATGGTACTCAGAAGGACGCTACTGTCCATCCTCTGGTCAATATCCCTCTGTTCGCGACCCGCACCACACGGCTAAATAATATAATATAAACGCATTATGATTGAAATTCTATATCCCGTTTTAGTATTATAATTTAGGATATAAGCGAGGGATAATTTAGGATATAGCTCTACGCAGACGAAGTCGCAGGCATAGTTAGATTTAAAGTAATTTGCTCCTCGTTATGAGTAACCCTGGTAAATGGATTGTTGAATAGTAATGAATCTTTATCCTACTATACTACCCAATTACGAAGCTTTCGACGGAGCTGGAATTCGATGCCAGTTTTAACTTCTTCAGTAATTTAATTACCGTTACGTACACACTGGCCGAGATTAGATTAACGCGTGCAAATATAGAAATGGGTACCTGTAACCTCGTGCGTAGGTGGCCTTTAGAAATAGAACTGGGTCCGTGATCAACTTAGAAAGGATGTGTTAAATGTGGCTACTTTTGGCCATTAACGGTCATATTAGCTGTACTATTTCTGTCTTTTATAAAATGTATTTTTAGGAACACGATTTTGTGATGCGTGCAAATACAACTTGAAAGATCTGTAAATCCAAAAGTAATCTTTTGATACATTTGGAAATTGAATGCAAGTGCAGAAAGTCAATCACTTTACATTATTCGCAGGATTTTGAGTTGTCATTTGTCAACAACTCGGTACTTCAAATTATTTACTAGATTTGAGACAAAAATATAAAAGTAGTCAAAGATCTTTGTAAACAAATAAGTAATTTACCCGTTCACGATTGAAACTCGCCAATTCAATCTTTTGTAGGTGCTTTTCAACGAGAACATTCGCTTGTAATGTTATATCAGATGATTACATAATAGGCAAATGCTAGTCAGTCAGTTGCACAATATTGTAATGGTAAAAATGGAATCTTGAATTATCACATTACAGGCGTATGCTCCTGCCTTATAAGTGTTCAAATCGACTCTATTTTCGAATTGGTAATGACGACTATCTTATGGCATTTTAATTTTATACGACAATCACAATAAGTATCACCTATTATTACAAATTAAGCCTTCGAATTATATATTATAAATTTCAAGTTTAAAACGGGTATGTCTTTCCAATAAAAAAAAAAAAATTACTTTTGTTTCATCCGCGCTCGGGCTGAAAACTAGGTACTGGTTATTATACGAATCTTCGAGAACAAATACTACCTATATCACATCCAGCCAAAAGTTTCCAGTGTTACATAAGTGGCCAGTGCCTAGCTATATTCACCCTAAGAAAAACGATCGTACTATCAGATTAAGCACTATTTATGGTCGGATCCACATCCATTACAGGACTTTTTGGAGGCCATTTAACTCCCGCCGATGTTGTATCAACAACTGAGGGCCCTAAAAACATAACACCATGTTTGCGCGGTCGGGTAAAAAAACACGACGATGTTTTCTTACTGTCCTAAAGTTTGCGAAGTCTTGAGTTAGTAGGGCTGTTTATTTGCTGTCATGTTGTGGATTGCAGGATTATTTTAATTCTTACCTAATGTTCAGTCTACTATGTACCAAATATTGTTTTTTGTTGATGCGTGTCCTATGTTATTCGTTTTTAAAGTCTCAATGAATGTAGGTATGATTACACTGACTGAATGTAGGTATGGGTACATTAGGTATGACTGTTTAGCTAGCGGCTTTGCGTATATTTGATTATGAAGTGTTGTAAAATTTTGTTACTGTATCTGAAAGGCCAGTGCCCCTCAGATAAAATAAAACAGAATAATAATATTAATTTACAGAGACACACACACACAGTCACATTGTTTTTTAAACCTGTTCCTCAAGAGACAGGCGCTGCCTAGTTTGGGGGCCCGCCGTACAAATAATAACAAATATAATAATTATTGTTACATAATTAAAGTAGTTACAGTAAAGTTATTATAATAATAAATGCTTATTATGCCTCAATTGTTTAAAATATAACAATTTTTAAATAATGAAACATTAAAACAATAAAATAGTGAATTAGGTTACTTCTAGACAAACAACTGTGGAGTTGACCACATCATTGCTGATCAAGTGATACATTTACAATTAGATTTCTCATGAAAGCTTTGAATATACTACTGGGAAAACCTTCAAAGTCGAAATACCGTAACTAATTACCATCATACAACTTTGTTGCAGGGAATTAACTGCGAAGGGCATGCATTGAGTGCACACGGGACGAGTCCCAAGTCAAGGCTACTGCGACATAGACACGCACTATTAATACACAAAGGCTTTTAATAACCGGCGATCGAAGGATTATTTACCACAGTATGTAAACAGTAGCGCAACTCGGCTTTTAATAATAATAATAATAATAAGCCTGATATAGTGGTGGTGGATCGATTGGAGAGGCGCGCAATGATTATTGACATAGCTGTTCCTCATGACGAGAACCTCATGAAGGCCGAGAAAGACAAGCAGATAAAGTATCTTGACTTGGCCCATGAGGTTGTCGACATGTGGAATGTGGACTCAGCGATCATTGTGCCGATAATTGTTACAGCCAATGGCTTAATTGCCAAGAGCCTCGACCAACATCTAAGGAGGCTCTCGTTAGACGGCTGGATCAAGGGCTTGATTCAGAAGGCAGTACTTCTGGACACGGCCCGCATTGTCAGGAGGTTCCTCTCTCTGGAGCCCTGACCGCCGGTAGCTTGGACCCTGTTCCCGATACCGGTGAGGTACTATTTTTTTATATTTTTAAATGTTTTTGTTTTTATATGAATATTTAAAAATGTAATTTAATATGTATATAAAATAAATGAATGTGAATAATAATAATTTATTGCCACAATAGGTTACATATTTGGGTTGAAGCCCTAGATCACACACTAGGATTACCTGTGTCGTATGATCTAGGCTCTTTCATTCCGTTTACAAGAATTACCAGCACAGTAAATTATAAAAAGATTATAAAATATTAAAGAAAGATGCGAACTTTTGTGTATATGGGAGTGTTCAGTGGTGTGTGGCGGTGTATAAGTACCTACATAAGTGAGGGGGAGTGTATGTGTGTGTGTGTGTGAGTGAATGTGTGTGTATGTGTGTGTATGCGTGTGTGAGGGTGTGAATGTGTGTGTGTGTGTGGTAGTGAGCTCGTAATTGTTACCAGATTGAGTATGAGTGTAATGCGTAATATTTACGTAGCTATTTTTAAAAATTCTTCAGTCGTGTCATAGTCCAATGTGAGAAGCCAGTTTATTACCGTCATTCTGCAATTTTTGTTCGATAATTTCAGAATTTTGTGACGATCGTTAATTTTTTCATATAAATGTGGCCCCATAAAGTTAAACGATCTTCTACCGATTGATTTTCGACATCGAATTTTCGACCATGTCACCCTTTGACTTTGAACACATGTATTCAAAGAAGTTTTATGAAATCTGAGAGTGACTGCGAGAATATAAAGTTGCCTAACCCTAAGTACTCCCACTTCAGTGTATAATAAACAGTAATAATAATAAACTATTCTTTTTGCAGGTTACAAAGACCCGTAGATAAATACCTTAATCTTAGTATACATATAACAATAGTGTTAGCGAATAAAACTTAAAACTATGTTAGTGTCACTTGTGTCGAGTTGTCGTGTGTGCTTCTAATCGCACTTGTTTGGGAAAGCGGCAAAATACCACAAAAAGCTTTCTTCCATCACTTGATCACATCACTTCAGGTTATAACGGCAAACATCTATGTGTAAGTCTGCCTGATTGAATGTCCGGTGCTTGCTAAATCCACCAGTGGCAAATGAACTGAGAAGTTTATTATCAAACAGTATGTGGAAGTATGTGCTAAGTGCCAAACTAACAAGTCTAACCCTCAGAAAGGGTCGCTATTCACATTAACGGCTCGGCACAACGTTGTATTGAAAATGCCGACTGGCTCATTGGTTTCGTGGTCGCAAGCGCGACCGCTGAGCGTGGGATCCTGGGTTTGAATCCCAGGTCGGACAGTGGTAATGCATTTTTAACCGCCTTCAAAAAGGAGGATTACGCTGAGATATAAGATCTGATTTACGTGATTCTTCTTAAGTTTGATGCGGAATAGTTGCCATTTGGCCTCATAACAATTAAACATAGTTTGGCCCAGTAGTTTACATTTTATGAACTTTTTTTTTATGTTTGACCGCGCATAACTTTTTTTAGTGTAGTCCGATTTAGATGGTTCTTTTTTTAATTATACCTTAAATTTGGTCTCATATAAATTTAATTTAATTTAATGTAATTTTCTACCCTTAGGGGTAGAAAATAAAATAAAATATAAGGAAAGCCTGAATTTTTTAGTGTCACCGTTTCGTAATTAGTTTGTATGATAAGAAGTAGGCACTAAAAAGCGAAAAATAAACAAACTTTTCAACAAAAAGACAACCGCCTTCAAAAATTAAAAAATAACTTTCAATTCGCAAGTTGGTGGCAATACAAAATAACAAGCAAAACCAAAACCGCCGACTTGCGAATTGAAAGTTATTTTTTATAGGCGTTTGTCTTTTTTGTAAAAAGTTTTTTTACTATTAAAAATTTCTCAGTAACTGCCCGTGGTTTGGAAGTTGGCGTTGTAATACACCCGTGCCTCGGAAAGCACGTAAAGCCGTTGGTCTTGTGCCTGATCTCTCCCCGATTGTGTCGAATTGCCGTCCCACCGGACTATGAGATTGAGGGAAAAGGGAGTGCACTTCTATGCCGAACGGAATGTGTTGACTAGTACGGAGTAGTTGACTTATAGCTGGCTCGTACCTACAGGATTTCTTGCTTTTTAACAGAGTATCGCAAATAATGTCTAGCACAGTTTTTAGCAGGCCCAGCACTTTAGTCGACCGAACCACAGTCAATATGCCTGTGGTGTCCGATCCGGCGGTTATTCGTAGTTGCTCTACTGTTCACTCTGTACTGTTATTAGCTGTGACGTTATGAGGTCAACTGTTCCCCTTATCCTTGTAAACTAGGGGATATAACATGACTTGTCAATCTGATGTTCCATAAAACGTAAAATCTCTTTGTAAACAACTCCAACAACCCCGTCTATGATCTTGAAGGGTAAGTCAGGGTGACATAATGTAAATATTGTCTGTTTATACAATATTTCCTTGCCATTGTTTCTAGTTTGCTAAACCGCTTTTGTTTACTATTTCTGTGAGTTGTTAGGTTTTATAGTTTATCGCGTCATTAAATAAGATTTTAAATTGGTGAATAATAATTTGAAGGATGATACAATATTTTTAAAATAATTTGTAGTATTAATGCAAATTTATTTAATAGTATCTCGTTATTTATAGTTAAAGAAAGAAGAAGTGAAAAAGAAGAAAGTAAAAAATATGTTATGTACAAATAGGGTAGGTAGAGGGTATCCAAAATCTCATCCACATCGCTCTCAATGGGACAAGTTCCCATTACTATGTGTATCCCAATGCTGATTCTTTAGCCCCAGAAAAGGTCAGCCTTCTGGTCCCGTGAAGAGTCGGCCAGCCTCTTAGTACCTAAAAACAAGGTTAACTCGGGCCCCACGGCCCTAGTTTTTCAATCAAACAACTGTTTAAAAAAATAGCCTTAGAATTATGGTCACGGTGGTAAATCTCCATGAAGACTACCTAAGTACGCACCAGATATTATGCACAGGTGAAAGAAAGAAAAAATGTTTAGTTGACACAGATCATGTGTACACAAAAATTATAATAAAAAGGAAAATAAAAAAACATAATTTGTGTGCCCCACGGCTGCGCCAAACAGGCCCAGTTCAGCATAAATGCTAGACCACTGGTGCCTGACGCTGGTTTTCAACTGGACCCTTGTGTGTGACGTAGTACGGATGTAAACCAGCTATATCATGATGAATACGTGAATAAATAAATAAAATGAAACGTGTAGTAAAGAGGGACTGAGTATGAGTACTAAGGTTTATATCGCTACCTATATTATAAGTACATGAAACTAACAGTTGTGAGACATAACATTTAGTAAGCCCTAAATGGCGGATGTGAGTCGCACGGGACCGGTCAATGTGACGCCACTTGGGGGAGGCCTATGTCTAGCATTGGACGTCTTTCAACTGAAATGATGATGATGATGATGATGAAACCGTAAATAAATAGAAGATATAAATATTAATACTGCGAGTCAGATGCGGATGAATTTACTTATTCGTGCACAGTGCGCTGCGTCGTAAATACTGGGGTAATTAGTGTAGATTATAATCTATATAAATAAGAATGGATTGCTGCACCTTCGTCCCTGACACGCTTAGTCAATCAGACACGACCGGAGAGATCAGGCGCAGGACCGACGACTTAACGTGCATTCCTAGGACGGGCGGTGAATGCTTATGCGTAACCTGCACCCCCTGCCATAGGCAGAGGTCGAACACCGCGGTGATTTTAGGCGGTAAGAGTCCGGCATACCCCTCCATCACCCTCACGATGGAGAAAGTCCATGAGGATTTCCACCGCGAGCAAAAAAAGGCACAGGGTTGTCACACCGGCAACATTCAAATTCCGGACTGCTACTGAAAATTCCGAATAGAAAAACTCAATAACACTTTGCCCAACCCGGGAATCGAACCTAAGACCAAGCAGGGCCTAGGTTCAGCAACGACCACAAGACCAACGCGGCTGTCACAAATAATATCACCCTATAAAATGAATTAAATCTAATCATTACGTATTAAACGATCTAAATATATCACTCAGTAAAGTATGTCGGTTCGCGTCAGTTATCTCGGTCGTATTAATCTCACCCAAGGAGGTAAGCTCAGAACAATTAATGGTTTGTGGGTGAACGGCGAACCCCACGCTACCCCACGCATTGGGTGATACGACCGCGAAGTATGTAAGGTCAGGGAATCGGGGGGATCGCGCGCTGTCGTTTGCCGATCAATTTCAATCATTCGTGCTTATTTCGTGCATATTTTTTTTTCTGATGCACACAAACAGACCATTGTATTGTACTAGTGTGTGTCAATGCTGCTACGCCGTTCTTGCAATCGTTTAGATTTTGAGTTGCGCTACATCGAATACGCGCCCTTAACATCCAAATCCGTTAAGAAACGGCGACACAGTCAAAACTTAACTTAACTTAAAAAATTAACTATGTATATTGTTTTGCTTTCTGTCTGTTTTTTCCAAATGTGCTAAATCAATTTCGATAAAATTTATATGCAACCATCTGTGAAGTCTACCCTTTTAAACAAAAAAAAAGAATTTTCCAAATCGGTCCAGGCGTTTTCAAGTTAACGGTGAACAAACATAAAAAATAAAGATTCCGACGAATTGAGAACCTCATCCTGTTTTCAAGTCGGTTAAAAATATACCGACAAAGCTCAAATGTATATAAATTCTAATAGAAGTAAACGATGACTGGGTTCAGCACGTTTTGGGAGAAAGGGATTTCATGTTCGATTGTCTGATGGCTACTTTCATCCTCTTCCATACTTCCCAGGGGCCACTTTCATTACTGCTGACTCCCAGATGCACCTTACGTAAAGTTTTATATCTCCTTTTAACAGTCTCGCTGAGAACAATAGAGATAGTTTATGTTTCTGTGAGAAATTATGTCGTTTGTTTATAGAAGAAACATTAGTTATGGTCTTAATGTGTTATGTCCATTAGGATATTGCAATTAGGGGGTTATTTATGGTTTTGAAATTAAAGTGATCGCATTTAAAAGATTGTGAACTTTTATTTCAATTTACGATATTTTAATACAACAAAATTACTGAACCTTAAGTTTTTCGCGGGTATTAAAAAACTTATCCTATATTGGCACAGGCGCTTTTCTCAAAGTAAACTATTTATTCCGTATAATAAATTAAAACGTCGAACACAAAATTCGACTACTAGGTAATTTTCGTTCTAACACAATAAACTGCAAAGTAATACAAGACAAGATTTTATTACTACCACACAATATACTCTCTGCGGTATACTTCGTAAGTCTTACAAGGATCTCATTTGATTTCCAACTATGCAGAGTTGTAAGCACAGTTTGTACCCTAGCTTAGCCGGGATTTATGCACTGAGAGCAAACAGACCTACGTGCCGGCACTTCAAGTAGCGCCGAAGATGAGAGTGCCTGTCTCAGGCAATCATGCGCTCATCTTCAAACTAAATATCAAAGTATACTAGGCTCTATTTTCTAAATCATACAGAGTGTTATTGCTCGAATCCGAAGTTTCGTCCGAAGATGTTCAAAATTGTGTTTCTTACTAGGTAAGTCTTGAGACAGTTTTATGTGAAACAATAGATGTAACGTTAATGCGAAGATTATTGAATAGTGATGCCAATTCTATTGTGTACGAGCTAAACATATTTTAAGCTATTTATACCTATCTCTTTCTCTCCAATGAAACAAGAAAGAGACAGGTATTAATAACAGCTGTCAATTTAAGTTGATCTAAAATGTTCATACAATCAAAACGAATTGATTAAAAACACGGCGAAGTTCAAGAAAAAAATAATTTGACCTAACTCGGTTAGCTCATATCTGTCGCCGTCCTATTCTTCAGTTGCCTGGCAGTAAGAGATGACAATTGTCTAATTTTAGTTTAGTTTGTGAACAAGGGAATCGGCACCAATAGATTTTTAAAATTACACTTGAATAGGTATCGCTTGGAATAAACTCATTATTTGAATTGAATTTAATTTATGAATGTTTATGTAATTTTAATTTCATGTCGATCTTTAGTCATAGTTCACCAATTTTATCAAACTAGATATATCAATTTTATCAATTTTATCGATTTGATTCATCTACATAATATGATTCTTTAATTTATCTATTTACCAATGTTGTCATAGTTAAAAATTTATCAAATTTTCTTTTATCATTTACTGTTTTCATAAACAAACTTCATAGAATATTGGCGGTTATTACTTAGTAAGTTAGCTTATTTTAAGAATTTATTTGTGCATGTGGTGTTTACCTCTAAGTAATTGTTGCGCTGTAATTTAGTTTATTGAATGTATTATATCTCTATATTCAGTGTAAACAGTTGTTGGTAAACCTAATACAATAAAATAAAATAAAATTACTAACGAAAAGTGTGATATGGTCACCAATATTTAAATAATTTGAACAGATCAACCGATATTTTATTTTTTCAGCAAATTAACAGAAGTAACTTTTAAAAAATAGGTTTTCAACAATCAATCGATTAAAAGTTGGAGGCAACATAGGCTTAAAAAGATTACCTAATTCCTGAAAAATACTTACCTTAATTTTCCTCTCCTCTTCTTTTTAACCGACTTAAAAAAAAGAGGTTCTCAGTTCGACCCGTCATGTTTGTATGTATGTATGTATGTTTGTCCGCGATTATCTCCCGTTTGGCTGAAACGATTTTGATGCGGTTTTCAGAAAAGTGTTTGTTACATTCTAGAGAAGGTTTTAGTATACAACAAACAGAAAATTATTCAGCGCTTTTTGAAAAAAACAACAAAAACCGAGAAGACGTTTTTGCTGTGCTCTTCCTTAATGGATTTGGGTGATAAGGAGGCACTAAAAGTGAAATATAAAAACTTTTTTGAAAAAAGAGAACCGCCTTCAAAAAAAATCTTTTTTTCTTCTTGTTTTCTTTTCTTCTGCAACACTGGTAGACAGCAGCATCCCGTAATAGCCGCTACAGACGACATGATCTGACGCCTGATTTGGTCAGATCAGGAGCAGAATCAGGTGGTATGGAGGTTTGTCACCTGATAAATGCTCATCAGGTGGCCAACGCCGACTGATTTGGTCAGATCTGATCAAATCATGTCGTGTGGCGCGCTCTCACCTGATTTCTATGCTCAGTTGCTCCGCGACAGCGGCGCGAGTAGTGTGTGTATGTCTTCGCGTTGTTTATTTTTGCAAAAATAATGGCAGAATCAGCGAATATAATAAGGGAACGCAGCGTTATTATAGAAATGCTGGAGAGTTACAAAGATTTACCCTGTTTATGGGATATGTCCCATCACATGTATAAAAATAAAGATGCCAGACAACAAGCTTTAGAAATTTTACTTGAAATTTGGAAAAAAGCAGATAATAAAGCCACAATTGCGGGCTTGAAAAAGAAATTGGAAAATATGCGTGCAGCATTTGGCAGAGAGCATAAAAAGGCCAGTTATTCAAGTTTTTAGGTACCTAATCATTTCAAACAATTTTTTTTCATTAAGTACTTTTTTTTTTTTTTTTTTCTTTCTACTTTGACGTCAACACATAATGCAATAACTAGCGCAACTTGTCGCGCTTGTCGTTCGGATAAAAAAGGAGGCATTATGGCTGCACACCTACCTCGTAGAACGCACTAGAGCAAACTGCAAATCAGGCCTCGTGTCGGCTCGTGTGGACGCGATACCTGATTTTACGGATGATTTGGTCAGGCTAGCAAATCATGTCGTGTGTAGGGCGTTTAAGAGTGGAAGCCGACCTCAACATAGTTCGGAAAAGACTAGGCAGGTGATGACCAAGAAGCTTATAAATGTAGATAAAGGTGGAGGCAACACTAAATACCTAAGTGAAACCAACTGTGGGCAGACGCTCTCTTTCTGAATGCATACATAAGATAAAGAAAACACATATCACTGTCTCGTTCTTATGTATACATTCAAAAAGAGAGCGTCAGCCCACAGTTGGTTTCACTCAGGTATTTAGTGTTGCCTGCACTTTTATCTATAAACTTCTTGGTGATTGCTTCAATTTTATTGTTTGTACAAATATTACAACAGTTTTTTTTTTAAGATAAGTCAACATTATGAACTCGCCAGTCACATTGACACAAAAAATAATTTATTCAATTCATTAATTCGTGGGACACAAAAGGTTTACAAAAAAAAAACCGGAATACCTTTGATTCTAATAAGCGCAAAGTTTTCTAAGAATAAAAACATAGTTTAAGAAAAAAACTTATTTCTAAAAAGAGAACCGCCTTCAAAAAAAAACTAAAAAGTGATAAATAACTTAAGCACAGAACACACATGACTTTAGTTTCTTTTGAAGGCGGTTCTCTTTTTTGAAAAAACTTTTTATTTTACACTTTTTAGTACCTCTTTATCACCCAAATCCATTAAGGAACAGCAACACAGTTAAAACAGAGATTGAAAGTCCTCCAAAGATGGAAAGATGGAAGAAACGAAAACGTCTTCTCAGGTTTTTGTTGTTTTTTTGAATAAATTTCTGTTTGTTGTATACTAAAACCTTTTCCAGAATGTAACAAACACTTTTCTGAAAACCGCATCAAAATCGGTTCAGCCAAACGGGAGATAATCGCGGACAAACATACATACATCATCATTTCAGCCGAACGACGTCCACTGCTGGATATAGGCCTCCCCATGTGGGGGTTTTGCCATAATCGCCACTCTTGGCAGGCGGGTTGGCGATCGCAGTATAGTTGTTACAAAGGCACAGAGAACGCTGCTGCCCATTCTCTGGTAAGTCCCTTAGTCGCCTCTTACGACACCCACGGGAAGATATGAGATGGTGCTATTCTTTACGTCCGACACCATACACATACATACATACATACAAACATACGGGTCGAACTGAGAACCTCCTTTTTTTTTGAGGTCGGTTAAAAACATTTGACGACTTAAGTACCAAGTATATTCCAAGGATAATAGGGTTAACAGTTTGGGTTAAAAACTATTTAGTAGTGTCCGGGATATCTCCAGTGCTCCGTCACACTCAACTAAGTTTAAATCGAAAGAAACTTAAAACTGGAAGAAATTCGAGGAAACTGAGATTCTCGGCTGCTTTGTTCTGAAGTGTTGGACGGAATCTTCTGCAATTATGTTTAAAACGAATTATATTTTCACTTTAGATTTTTTAAATTAAGTATTTGTATTGGACTTTGTTAATAGGTAAAGGTTTTTAGAATTATCCGTCTATATAAAAGCGGAAATCCTGAAAACAACTAGGCCTGTGATGCTGAAATTTGAGACGTCAGCAAATAACGGATTTGACGACAGGGTTAAAGACTTCCGCGCGGACGAAGTCACGGGCAAAAACTGGTATCTATACTATACATGATATAGTTACAAGACTTCCTAGCCTATACTATTCAAAGTTTTTTTTTGCATCGTTTCACTACAATTATTTTGGTAATTATTATTCGTGTACGTACGAGAGATCTGTACCTAAACAAACAAATCCCCACAATATGTTAAAAGTCATCGAATTCGGGGCACGAGTGAACCGGCTCGTCCTAGGCAAGCGTACTTCACCTTAGGCCGCATCATCACTTAAGATCAGATGAGTTACAGCCAAACGAAGGCCTATTAGAAATAAAAAAATAATCTTTAAAATACTTCAATCTTCATCCTCACAATTGAAACAAAATGCTTGTGTAAGCATTTTTCACTTTCCATCGATAAAAGGCTGCGCTGTTTCTTTCAAACTTTGTTCTTTGGAGTGCTTTATTTTGTTTAGCTTCGTTTTTATAACCGACTGGCCCAAGCGACTTCGTTCAACTTCGGCACTTGCCAAGGTCCCAGTTAACCGGTGTCTTGGCGTTTTAATGACTTTCAGCCACTAATTTAATTTTCTTGATTACTTTCTCGTCTTTGTTAATACGACAGAGTTTTTCTTAGAATAATCCGATTTATGTTAATTCTGTTATGTTTGGGCCGTGTTATTAATTTCTTGCTTGCATTCAGACAGGTGCTCCTAATCCATATTTATTTTTCGGATGGAACTAATTAATAAAACATTTTGTTTTGGGTTTGTGCTGAAATGAATATGTTGTTCAATGAATTATATGTCTGCTTAATAAGTAATTATATGTTGCATGTTCATAACTGAATACAGATTGACTTCATGTTGTGATAATAATGAATTTGAAACCAACATTGATTGATAAATAAAATACAAACAAAAGTTAATTCTAAACCAATTCAATCCGAAAATGAATATTCTGATTTTAAATTTAAATTAACACTTGTAACAGCCGAATTCTAAATACGAAACGAAAAAATACAATAATGAGACATAGACCGTCAGAAGCTGGTTTCTTATAAAAAAAATGAAACGGTGTGTCGAAGATGATCCTAATATTTGTATTGTTCTTAAGTAGTGGGTTTTACGTCAATACTGTCCCATACATCTGTTCATATAATATTCGGCCAAGCCTCTTCAAATGACAGTGCTGCTATGGATCACATCACAGCATTTAATATAATATTTTTTGGTTTTCTGTAATAATTACGCAGAACTAGTACTTCGTAGGACCCTTTCATAATACGTGGAGCGTAATGTCGGATTCCTGGTAGGCTATCATATTATTATTATATACCTACCTAAAAACTGACGTAGAGTCGAGCGTGCGGGTACACAGAACGGACAAAAAGGTTTTTAGTGTCCACAGAAGGAGGTTTTTTATGAATATATCCATTTTTAAGGATAAAGGCTCCTGAACCAATAGAGCTTGAAGATAAGACTACGTTTTAGTAATAACACTTAGGATTTCTTTGATGAAAAACTTGTTTAAAGCCACTCAGTATTATTCTAATGCGAAGTGCATGGCTTATCTATTGATATTTATTAATTTAGGGTATTTGAGTAATGTGAATGAATAGTTTAAGTTTCTGTCTCGGGATTTTGGGTTCGTAAGTGAAATTATCGGTTTGATATTGTTCAAATTATTAATTATCTAGGAAATTCGTAGGCAGTAGGATTATTTTTATAAGATAATTTCTAAAATACTTTTATAATGATTGGAAATTATTATTATTATTGATTTTCGCTTTTATTCAGTAATAAAAAAATTGTAAGTAATTCAAGTGGCGTAGTTTTCAACCTCATTAAAATCACACTCATAATAATTACCTGCCTAATGATTTCGAATAATCATAATTATCGCAATCTAATAGTAATTTTAAATTGCACTGGACGGCATATAGTGTAGTGCCATTAATTAAATTTGTGCCTAAACAAGATAATTAATAGGTATTGTTATAAAGATAAGGTTGAAATTAATACGAAATACTTACACACGGCTCAAAAGTTTGTCTACCAAAATGATAATAAATTAAAGTAAGTCGTGGATTAAACTATCCAAGTAGAGCCGTATAAACTTTTCTTTTAAAGATATTTTCATAAAAACTTAACGTAGCTGTCACTTTGTAATTGTAACTTTGTATTTTATTTACATCACGTTAAATGTAAAATTTAGATGAATTTATTTATTTTCTAAAATATAAACCTAAATAAATGAAGCAAAAGAAATACATAGTAATGTATTTCTTTCATGCATTTTATTGACATATTGTGTCTCAATGATAT
Organism: Charanyca ferruginea; assembly: GCA_947361185.1. NCBI lineage: Eukaryota > Metazoa > Arthropoda > Insecta > Lepidoptera > Noctuidae > Charanyca > Charanyca ferruginea. The sequence goes on along the minus strand of OX376077.1, from coordinate 11,076,234 downwards.
ATTACACTTAGATGCGTTACCCGCGCTCAATAATGGCAATATTAAAGCAAGGCAATTGCCGGGGTTTCACTTAGTCACGTACCACCCAGTGTCGCGGCTATACGTCAGTATCGCTCGTATTCACACATAACTGACGTAACAAAATTTGTATGTTTATCTTTTTTTTAACAGGTGTACGCTGTATGCTTATGTCCTTTTCTTTGCACTGTATAATTGTATGTGCCTACTGGTATGTAGATATAAAATTTTGCGCCGTTTTAAAGTGCACTAATGTTCGTGTATGACGCGTCTATTTATAACACGCCATTGTTGTGTCTGCCATTTATATTGTAATAGCTTTTTCCCGCCACTTCGTCCGCGTGGATGTCGGTTATCGCGGATGCAGACAAAGGTGTGGATTAAAAAGTAACCTATGTCCTTCCCCAGGGTTCAAGCTGTCTTCATGCCCAACTGCCGTTTCATCGTGACAGCGTAACAGACAGAGTTACTTTTGCAATTATAATATTATAGTATGCATTGTATTACATAATATACAGGGTGGCCACGGCAATAACACAATATAGAATCATGTCAGGATTATGTAATTCGGTATAATTGTTTTTATTGAGCATTAAAAATATTAAATTATGGCGCCAAAAGTTGCCGCTCATCTCACAGGTTAGTAAACCAATTTTTCAAATGGAGTTCTATTTTGATTACATTTATATGCTCTTTAGTATGTTTGATTTTTTTTTAATTTCGTTGATGGGGTTTCTTTGATAGTTTCAAAATATTCTTATGAACTAGTATTACCAGTATTTTAATTTTTTGGCGTATCGTCGTCCCCACGTTGTATAAGTTCTTTTGTACCCAAAATTTTTTGCTCAAAAAAGTATTTACTATTATTTATTGTTTTATTATTATTTACAGGATTTACACAACAATACTTTAAGTATTTTATGTCTAAATCTTGTTGACTGTTTAAGCGCTAAGCTTGTGCGCTTAGCACTTTTGTTACAAACATGTTACGGCTATGGATTGCTAGGAAGAGATTGTGTCACAATAATTGTGTTCTTCCTCACATTATGATGTTTCAGACCAGATTAAAATTACATTTTATGTTTTGTATCATTAGGGTGTTACCAGACCAATCGATCTACCGTCGATCGAAGGTATCGATCGATGGTAGAATGGTTGAGTCGACGTTGATCGATAGTTTCTACCAGACCAATTGATCACTCGTCGATCGACAGCATCCATCGATGTTAGAATGGATTAGTAGACATCGCGATCGAGCTGTCGATGCCATTGATGTCGATCGATGGCATCGATCGACGATCGATCGATTGGTGTAGTAACACCCTTACTCGTGTCTTATCTACACTATCAAACTTCTCCGAAATTTTTGTGTATATTTGGTAAGGCTGAGAATAGTTCGTAGGCAATTTTTATTTATTTATATGGCAAAACAACGTTTGCCGGGTCAGCTAGTATATATATTACTATGCTATAAAATTATATACTATCTTATATAAATATAGTTGAAGAGTTTGTTTTTTGAACGCGCTAATCTCTGGAATCACTGGTCCGGTTCTGAAAATTCTTTCATCAATAGGAATCTACGTTGTCACTGAGTTCTTTAAATTATATTTTACTATAAAAAAAGGGATCTATAAGAAAAATCACTTTCTTTTCTAATTGTTAATTTCTTATATCCACGTAAAACATTAACCTATACTTACTTAGGTACACTTATTTTGTACTGACTTTTATTATATTCAAAGTTTTACTCCTTTTTTATGTTTCGGAAGAGTTGGTATGATTGGTCAATTAAAATGGTACAGTGTACCGAACATCACGTGGAAAAGCTCACTTTTAGATACTCACCATTCATTCTAGTGGCTGTGGAAGCACTCGGAGCAATTTGTGGTGGCCATTAAATTGCACTACAGACTACAATGCAATGTGAAACAGTTAGCCGGTATACAGGATGAAATTGAATTCATTAGCAAAATTTTAAGGAGTGACTTAGACCACGAACCTGAACAACTTTCATTATGGAGCCAACTCAAACAGCGCGAAAAAAAACAGCTGTTCCATACAGAAGTGCAATAGGTACTCGGCTAAAATGTATGGAACAGCTGTTTTTTTTTCGCGCTGTTTGAGTTGGCTCTGTAATGAAAGTTGTTCCGGTTCGTGGTCTGAGTCACTTCTTAAAAATTTGCTAATGAATGCAATTTCATCCTGTATATTACATTATTTATAAAAATAATTTTCGTTTGATTGCTGACATTAAAATATACAACACAATAATTAATTATTGTTATAAATAGGAGGTACAGAATTTAACATTATTTACAATGAGGAAAAATAAAATAAATCACGTTAATTGTGTGGAATGGAAATATATTTCTTATATCTATGGTAGTGCCTGTCAAATCCGTTAACAATAGTGTACTTTTTTTATTAAATTATAGCATTTAAGCACTTTTGTCTATATGTATGTTTGTGCTTCACGCACGCCAAAACTACAGTACAGATTTCAACGAAAGGTGCATTGTTTATATTAGCCCGGGAAAATAGATATAGGATACTTTTTATTCTGGTACAAAACGTAGTAAGTGGTATACATATTCTCTTACTTAAAAACAGCACCATATTAAATGTATTTGACTCGCTCTACTCACGATTTAATTCAATAAAGGTACATTTGACTGTTAACATTCAGAGCCATTTTATTCGATTTACAAATATTGTCTGTGTCTGCCAGGAATACTGAAACACTGAAAGCTTTTCATCACATATTTTTATTTGTGCGCAAACAGTGGAAATTCTTTATGAATACCAAATAGTTTAAAGAATCATATTGTTTGAATTTTTTACTTTAACTAACTTTGCTTTATAATTTAAAACTAGCACTTTTCCCGTGAATTCGTCCGCGTGAATTGTCTTGAGGATCCCTAATTTTTGGATAATGAAATATAACCTACGCCGTGTGGTGCCGGCCGCAAATAACACCACCCCATTTCTACCCATGGGTGTCGTAGAAAGCGACAGAGGGATATTGAACAGAAGATGGGCAACAGCATCTTTCTGAGTAAAATTACACCTACTGCCATCGCCAAAGTGCATCGGCCAAGCATGGCGATTACGGCTGAAGCCCCCCTTGGGGGAGACCTATGCCCAGCAATGGGCGTCTAAAGGTTGACATGATGATGATGATGATGATGATGAATATAACCTCTAGCAGTAAGGGATAACGTAGCTTTTTATAGGTGTAACAATTTTTGAAATCGGAAGAGTAGTTTCGGTGATCACCTTTTACATACAAACTTTTACCTCTTTCGTATGACAACAGGTACCCATAACTAATTAAAAAATCTGCAGAACATTAGTTCAACATTATTAAATATCAGGGCAACCTAGCTTTACTCGGTTAATTTCTTTCGTGTTTAAAAAAAAAATTAAACCTAGCTAGATCGATTTATCGCCCCTGAAACCCGTTGCATACTAAATTACATGAAAATCGTTAGAGCCGTTTCCGAGATTCAGATTATATATACAAGAATTGCTCGTTTAAAGGTATTACATTCATATTTATTATTTTTTAGCATGCTTATTGAGCAACATTCGCTACATATTATACAACATCTATCCTCGAGTAACTACGCATAACAGATACACTATCCACGATATGTTACCAAAGAATTCTCAGTTATTTTGGTCACTTTGCCCGTCGGAAACCAGGTAACCTTGAAAGTTGATGGTGATGGGCAAAGTAGATGGGAAAAAACCTCGCGAACGGTCACCTAGCCGCTGGTCAGACCGCCTTCACTGAACTCTCTGTTACGATTGTCCTGAGAGAAGCAGAGAATCGAATGAAGTGGCAAAGCGTCATATTTAAAGCCACAAAAGCCTTTAAGGGACACGACCTTCAGTAATGAAGAATACGACTAAGAAGAATAATTGAGCAACATAATCAAAGTCAAAGTCAAATCATTTATTTCAATTAGACCATTATATGGCACTTTTGAACGTCATGTTAGGAAAATGGAATCTCGTTGCCCATTCCAAATGGTAGTTTCGTATGGGGAAGAATGGGCAAGAAACTCCATACTTACTCTTTTAAAAGAAAATCTTTACACATAAAACATCCCCCATTACGACTCTACCTCACAGTGGCGACAAACAAATAAACTACAAATTATAGATCAACAGTACGTTATATCGACCATCAGTGGTGCAACAGCACATCAGATCGATGTACGTACACAGCACATGTACATTTTACCACGTGATACCTACTAAACCTACTGCTGATTTCCTCTAATTAAATATATATCGACAGTATATTAATGTACGAATTTCTCTAGTATTTCAGCGTTATTGAAACATTAATGCTACCACGGCTCCCAATCACACCAGTATCACTGTTTCACTCGTCTGGCATTCTGAACATGGTTATTAATTATTATCGATCGTTAGATTATGTCGACGTGCGGATCTTTAAACGAATATACATGTGGTCAATGGTTGGTTTGTTCTTCTATACATCTACACAATTTTTTTAACTGCGTTGCAACTGCGATTACTGCTGAATCCCCCCTTGGGAGAGACCTATGCCCAGCAGTGGGCGTCCAAAAATTGACATGATGATGATGATGTCTAAATACATAGTATACGGTAGATACTTATATCAAGAGATTAATTTTATAAAATTATTTCTGTCTGTCTGTTTCTTTGTTCCGGCTAAGCTCTGAAACGGCTGAACCGAATTTGACGGGATCATTTTTCTAACTATTGTCGGATATATTGAGTAGACCACCTTTGGAAGACGGCTAAAATGCTACAGTGTATTGTATTTATATATCCTCATTGTTTGGCCTCTCGTCTCTTGTTTCGCAATTTCGGCGATCTCTGTAGCCCTATGTACTTACTTCGTGATCCATACCGACTGCGCCAAACGTGTAGTCGGTGATGTTTGGCCTCTCATGGTGCCACATATGGATGTAAAAACTTTATTTTGGTAGTCTTTAGAGTATGTTGAGTCTAAAAGTAGAAGTGTACATGGAGAATGTTTATAGGAATTGTACAGTATTTTTTTTCGATAAGAGTTGTCTGATAAACGGTGTCCCTTTGTTTCGCAGACAAAAATTTCATAGAATTTCATTTCCCAGAAAATGTTTAACATAATATTTGGTTCTCGTATTTTTATTTCGACTATTATTGTTTCAAAGACTATTTACTTCAATGAAAAATATTTCACAGAAGCACAATTCAATAAAATTTTAATCACATTTATTTCTTTATAAAACTTATCAAAAGGTAGAATTATTTTTTAACGAATATTGTTTGTTTGTTGTATTTTTCCATGGAATTTATTTCAACGAAAATGTATAGATATAAATAGACAAAAACAAAAATGTTGTCTTAACAAAAAGTGGAAAATAACTTTAAAACAGAACACACATGACTTTAGTTTCGGAAGTCGACGGCTTGGCTGTTCTATTTGTTGTTTTGTATTGCCACCGACTTCCGAAACTAAAGTCATGTGTGTTCTGTTTTAAAGTTATATTCCACTTTTTGGTTTTTAAGGGCGGTTGTCTTTTTTGTAAAAAAGCTTTTTTTATTTTTCGCTTTTTAGTACTTCCTTATCATCCAAATTAATTAAGAAATGGCAACTCAGTCAAAACAGAGATTGAAAGTACAAGGTGAGGACATTACAACATCATACATGTATATTTTTTTGCTTTCTGTCGATTTTTTCAAAAAGTTCTAAATCAATTTCGATGAAATTTATATGGGACCACCCTTGAGGCATACCCTATCCATAAAAAAAAAATAATTTTCAAAATCGCTTTACATTTGCCGGAGAACTCGCGTAACAAATATACAAAATAAAACATACAGACGAATTGAGATCCTCCTTCTTTTTGAAGTCGGTTGAAAAGTCAATATGTTGTACTACCAAAGTTAATGACAGAAACGAATCGCTGCGAAACCGACTCCACGTAGTCTTGTCTGCCCTACGCCTAGAGTGTAATTTAAATCTGCGTAGGCGTAGAGGGGCGAGGCGGCCCGCGAGCTGAGGAGCAGGTGGTTTTAACGCCCGCCGCCGCGGCTGAGGCTGGCCGGCGTAGCCGGCCAGTAAGCCGAAGCTGCAGTGGTGAGCGTGAATACCATCTGCGACGATAAACTCGCGTGGGACCGCCGGAGTCCCGCAATGCCGGAGCCGTGACAGAAACTATGCTTGGTGCATGTTTGCTTGCATGATGCATGCTTGCTTGCATGATGCATGCTTGCTTATATGCTGTATGCTTGCTTGCACGCTGCATGCTTGCTTGCACGCTGCATGCTTGCTTGCACGCTGCATGTTTGCTTGCACGCTGCATGCTTGCTTGCACGCTGCATGCTTGCTTGCACGCTGCATGTTTGCTTGCACGCTGCATGCTTGCTTGCATGCTGCATACTTGCTTGAACGCTGCATGCTTGCTTGCATCCTGCGTGGTTGCTTGCATGCACGCGCAGTAAGTTTGGTTAGAACTGAGAGTCCCATTCCTGGGAATAAGTTTTATATTAAATAAAAAATATAAGGATAAAGAATATTTGATTTGTTATTCTATGATATGATTATTCTAACAATAAACTTTATGTGAAACAAAAATCAATGATGAAAAATCTTGAAAGTAAGTATTCTGCGTATTGATTATTCTATGAAACGAAATTATTAGAAACATTTTATGTGAACTGAAAATCTATAAAACTATTCGTTATGAAACAACGTACAACCCTGATAAACATGTGTTTTATTAAAACTGTTCTTTGTGCAGCATCCTTCCGCATTTGCTCGTTTGGTACCGCAATACGCACGGACGCCTCCTGCACTGAAAGTTACTGGCGGCATAACTGCACTGGTCGCGCAATTAATTCAGGGTTAGGCCAGTATTATTTCGAGTCAGTCGGGGGTCCGGAAGTATCTCCAGTTCCCGCAATCCCCGACGTAGGTGTGAGATGGAACACCGGGGTGGTTTATAGTCAGTGAGAGTCTGACAGACCCCTTCGCCCGCCCCAGGGCGGAGGACATCCATGAGGATTTTCCACCCAGGAATAAAAAAAAAGACAAAAAAAAAGTATCACTCCGATTGATCACGACGGCGCAACCTAAGTCGCGTAAGCAACAAAATAATGTACAGCACTAGAGATTGAGGATACTACATCCGTCATGCAATTGGTTGTACAACTGGTTGTACAACCAATCAATTAATTCAAACAATCAATTCAATCTTGGTTGGGCTGATGTCTCGGTGTAACAAGAATTTTAGCGCTGTATGGCGTTTCGATAGAGGCGTTGTTTCAGTTCAACATAACAGTCAAATAGACACAAATAAACTAGTTTCTTTATTTAATACTACCAATAATACTGTGCACATATTGCACAAACAATTCGAACACATTTACTTCATTCGGTTTCCATTTGTTTTACTCCAATAGCATTCCCGTGTAGCTTGCCTCTATCGAAATGCAGCTTTGTTCTTGCAATGATCGCCTCTGTCGTAGATCGCCTTGTTTTAAATTGGCTCACGACCAACTCCGTTCCAAGAAGGTATTCTCATTACAAGAGAGAGAATTCTAAATATTTTCTTCACTTTTTTTTCTTATTTCTTTTCCTACTTTATTTATTTTTAAATCAGTTTATATCCGTTTCAATGTGGTTTTTCATTCGACTTCAAAAAAGAAGGAGGTTCTCAATTCGAATGTACGTTGCTTTCTTTTTTTTATTCTGTATATTTGTTACGCGATTTCTCCGGCAAATGTAAATCGATTTTGAAAATCTTTTTTTTGTGGATAGAGTATGCCTCAGGGGTGGTCCCATATACATTTATTACCATATATATTTATCAAAATTGATTCAGCACTTTTTGGAAAATCAATTAAATCCCAACAAAATCTACATAGACGACCGACGTTTTCATAGTTTCTTCAATCTTTGGAGTACCTCTGTTTTAACTGTGTTGCCGGTTCTTACTGGATTTGGATGATAACAAGGTACTAAAAATGATAAATAAAAAGCTTTTTTTAAAAAAGACAACCGCCTTCCAAATCGAAAAAGTGATAAATAGCTTTAGCACAGTACACACATGACTTTAGATTTGGAAGTGGTGGCTTTGTTCTGTTTGTTGTCTTTAATTGCCACCGACTTCCAAATCAAAAGTTAGATTTTGAAGGCGGTTGTCTTTTTCAATTTATATTATCTACTTTCTAGGTTTATCTTGATCATCACTGACATTGGTAAAGGAAAAAAACGTGTGGAAACCTGGGCTTATAATACCTAATAGTCTGAATCTCTTATCCGCCTTGAGCGAGCGTGGTGATCAATGTTCGTGCTTTCTCTTTATGTAAAGAGACATTTGCCAGCCTTAATTTTTCTGGTCTCCTGGGGGGACAAGAAATAATAGGCTGGTATTATTACACCAGTTTGACCGTAAACTACCTCTTACAATAGATACCTACACCCTAGTTTTTGAAGGCGGTTTTCTTTTTTTTTTTTACTTTTAATTTTTCGCTTTTTAGTGTTGCCCTAACATCCAAATCCATTAAGAAACGGCGACACACTTAAAAGAGATTGTAAGTCCTCCAAAGATTGAAGAAACTAAAACGTCGTCTAAGTAATTTATTTGGGAATTTGTTGATTTTCTCAAAAAGGGCCGTTTCAATTTTGGTAAAATTTGTATGGGACCATTTCGGAATAAACCCCTTTCGAACAAAAATTTTGCTAATCCATCTATATATGACATATATATGACAGAGTTATGCCCGAACATACATAAAAAAAAATATACATTCTAATTGATAACCTCCTCCTTTTTCAAGTTGGTTAAAAAACACGAATCGTTGTTCGTTAGTTTCGCTAAAACTCGAGAACGGCTGGATCGATTTGGCTAATTTTGGTCTTGAAATATTCGTGGAAGTCCAGGGAAGGTTTAAGTTTAAGTAAATTGAAAAATCTATTGACAGGACAACGTCTGTCGGGTCAGCTAGTATATATATAAAACAATATCAAACTGTATTTTAAAGTGTATGTTTTTGAATAAATAAAGATTGTTAATAAAATTATTAGTGCCAGCTTGTCTCGTGAGAACTCGAACTATGCAAGAAATGTTCTTCTGTTAGAACAGCGGTGTCCTGGGTGCCGGACGTCCATTTATCGCCAGCATGTACCGTCACCTACCTTGTATTTCTCTTCCAATGTTCTGACGTCTTTGTAATAATAATAAACTTTATTAAGATACACACAAGATTCAATATACATAAAAGTAAGTGTACAAGGTAACATGGAGTCTACATGAATCTACACAGATCATGTAACCCAGTCTCCTAAACTAGGTAATACTGTATCTTAAGAGACAGTGTTAGGCCATACAGGGCGGTAAGTTATATGGGAACAGCTGCAGCCAGGGTGTTTAGCGCGAGTGTATTTAAGTCATACATTTATGTTTGTGCCGGAGTGTAAATGTGTTTGAGTGTAAGTGTATGAGTGGTGAGTATGGGAGTGTGTGTACCCCTAAGTGTGCGAGTGAGTGTGAGTGTGTGTATGCAGGGATAAGTGTTGGTAGAGATGAATGAGTGATAGTGTATTGAGTGTGAATCGGGTAGTGAAACCTTATGGTAAGGTTACCTCTTATAGGACATGGAGTAAAGAAGAAGGTAGGACCCAGGTAAGAGGCAGGTTAACTATGTAAAAGCTAGTGAACTATTCATAATACATGTACATGAAATATAATGTTAGCCCTAGGTTTTAGGTACATAATTAGCCATTTCTAAGCTAATGGCTAATTATGTACCTAATTTTACACGGCCTATAGATTTTAGTAAACCCTCAGGTGGGTAATAAAATCTACAACCCATATCCGAGATTTTCACTAAAAGATATCTAAGAAAGTGAGTAGTTATATAACCGTTGGTCGCAAAAAAACAATAGGTAGGTAGGTACTGGCTGCTGTCCTTGTCTACTAATAAATATAAATGGCTACTATTCCTTTTGGGAAGCATTGGTTGGACATTAACGAGCTCATAAGATACCTAATGACTTTGTAGAATGATAATAAGTCTAGGTTTATAAGGCTCTGAATCTTTATTATTTCAGTCAATATTTATTTAGGCGTAAACTAACTTGCTCACATTGTATAAAGAGGATCTCGGTGGAAACTCAAATAAAAACAACCTCATAGAAAAAATACTTTATATAAATTTATACGACAACCCATTTTAAATTAGTTTTATACACTCGGCGTCACAAAAATCGCACCTTTTCGAAAATAAGTTTAAAACATGTCCCGCCAGTAACGAATACATTAAACCCAATTAATATTGGTATCAATTAAAAGTATGTTTAACGACCTTTAAATTAACAACAGTTAGAATTCCTAAACACAACAAATCTCATTAGCACGTAACGTTAAAAAAAATGTTGTCAAAATACGCATTACAACGGCCACTAATTGCACCTCCCTACAAGGGTATAAAACGGGCGACCCGGGTTAAATGTGGGTCATTCGCTATTCAACCTTTGAAGTGAACACACGTGAACAGCTACAGCAAGAAAAATACCCCAGAAGATGGATACCACTGCAGATGAAGCCGCTCAAGTCATTGCACTACTGCAATCAGGGATGCGGCAATGTGATGTTGCTCGGCAACTGAACTTGAGTCGTTTTGCCGTTCGACGAGTGTTCCAACGTTTCCAAGAGACTGGTGGCTATATCCGAAGACGTGGATCTGGAAGACAACGGTGCACATCCGAAAGAGACGATCGCTTCATTGTTTCGACGTCTTTACGTAATCGGTTCTCCAATGCTGTTGAGCTGCAACAACAACTGCGATCAGCTCGCAGAACTTCTGTAAGCGTCTCCACGATTAGAAGAAGAATGCGGGAGAAGAAAATTGCAGCTCATAGGGCTGCTACAGGGCCCAAATTGACTGCACAGCATAGGAGAGACCGGTTGCAATTTGCCCGTGACCATGTGGATTGGACAATAGACCAATGGAGGGCTGTGCTCTTCTCGGATGAGACGAGGGTGTGTCTTTTCTGCAACGACAGGCGTCGAAGAGTGTATAGGAGGCAAGGGGAACGATTCGCACAAGCCTGTATTCAAGAGACAGTGGAATACGGGGGTGGCTCGTGCATGTTCTGGGGCGGCATGTCAATCGACGGTAAAACGAACCTTGTGTGTGTTTCTCGGACTGGAAGTGCTCGCGGGCAAGGGTCGCTGACTGCTGCTCGGTACATAACAGAGATCTTAGAGGAGCAGGTTGTCCCTTATGCGGGTTTTGTTGGCAGTGGGTTCACGTTAATGCACGATAACGCCCGTTGTCACACCGCTTTAATTGTAAGAGACTACCTGCAAGAAGTTGGCATCCCTGTTATGCGCTGGCCGGCGCGAAGTCCAGACCTGAACCCTATTGAGCACCTTTGGGATGAACTGAAACGGCGAGTACGGGCACGAAATCCTGCCCCTACCACTCTCCAAGACCTTCAAGATGCCGTCGTTGCAGAATGGGACAACATTCCACAAGAGACTGTTGTCACATTAATAAGGTCCATGAGAGAACGCATGGAAGCAGTCATCAGGGCTAGGGGGGGTAACACTAGGTTTTAAGTTAGTTTTAAGGACTTTGTTGTAATTTTTGCTGATAAAATAAAATTTAACTTTTTAACCATTTGCATTAGCTTGCTTTTTTTTATTCCCTGGTAAACAAAAAACCAAATCCATTGATTTATTCTGAAATTTAAATAAATTGCCTTTCCAATTATACCTTATAGTCATATGTATACCATTGATTAATAGGGTTAAAATGACTTTGAAGGGAATTCTTAAAGAGGTGCGATTTTTGTGACGCCGAGTGTATAATTATACATATAATTTATACACAATAATGAAATATAATGTTTAATCTAGCTGTAGCGAGAAGTATACATTTATATTAAGTTATTAAAAGGTTTAAACTGAGTAGTTATGTACAGTATTAGGTACTACGGCGTACGTGTAAGACAGGCACACTGGTATGACAAAACACAAGGGTTAAATAGATTGTTACTATAAAAGGGCTATATTTCACCGGGCCACCATGGCGGCGCAACCAGTCGCCGTCACCAAAAAAATGTATGCCATTCTATAGAGAGTATTTCATCTGGTGTCTGCTTGGTTGCGCAACCAAGCGGACACCAGTTGAAATACTCTCTATAGAGTTCTATCTTGGTTGCGCAACCAATCTGGCGGCGCGACCAGCGTGGGCGCGTAAACGGAATACATTTTGCTGATGGTGCGACCGGTAGCCGCCACCATGGTGTTCTGGTGAGATAGGACCCTCAAAGATTTGTGACTTTTCAAAAGTGATGGTCATCGTACACTTATACGGCTCCGCTCCCACACAGTAACGGCTCGGCCGGACTTTTCTAGACGAATTCAACCGTTAGCTATCAGCGCGCCGCCGTGCGCGAGCCGTTTTTACTTCTCATTATAAATACTATTTAATCGCATACAATTTAAGGTACTAACTTCAGTAGCAAATTATATGCTGCGTCGGAGCGGTTCTGTTATAATAAGTGATGTGACTTTATTGACCTTAGTGACCTTATTTTTTGAATTTCTAGCGCAGGGACTTCAGTAATGAAATAGCGGAAAAAAAAATCGTACCATCGAGAAACAATTAGCATTATTTACGAAAATGATGATGACATGTGACAGTTACGCGGAATAAAACGTTAAACAAGAAAGGGTTAATCTTGTTGCACAAATGTTTGCCTTTTTTTGTATCTACCGACGATGTCTAAAAATATTTTCTAACCCCAGGGGTATGTAAATACCAAGAAGAAATACTTTTAACACTTTGATATTGTTTCACTTTCGCTGTTTTGTGAAACGTATCGGTGTGGTGTGCTTACAGTCTTACGAGAATATGAGTTTACAATTAAATTAATAATTATCTTTAGAAACAATTTTAAAACTTGTGATTTGAATTTTCAAAGCTTAGTTTTGACATTTGTGTTTCAATCTTTTTTAAAATAGAAAATATATTTTCTAGCAATTAACAAACACGTTTAAAACCTACATGTCTTTTTTTGATACTGTACTTTACTCTAATTAGTATGTACTTTACATAAAATAATAACTAACAGTAATTTATGTCATCAATTTAACATTTTTTTAAATATTATAATGTAAAAATTGTAATGCACGAAATGTTGTATGTAGTTTAGTTAAGATGGATACTCACATCAATTTGTTCTTCTTTTGTATCACTAACAGACATTTCATAAATTCTTATTTACTATTTTATATAAGTAATTCTGTGTACACATATTTAGGAACACAGTCTCGACCTGAATTTTAACTTTTTGTTACTTATGTAATGTATTGTTTGTATTCTGTTTTGTGTTCCTTAAATAAATAAATATATTTGCGTATACAAGATAAATCATACTAACAGTACCAGCTAGCATTCGTTTTCAGATATTAACAAATTCTAATGTTAGGTTCATTGAAAAGCAAGCAAACTTAGCAACGAGAAGACATTATTTTAAACAAAGTGAAGAATAAAATGACTAGATAAGATCAATGTTCGGTGAAGAGACAAATTAATGACTTCTTTAGATCCTAAATTATAATAATTTAACAAAGTACATAACTATATTGGTATACTTAGAGACCTGAGATCAAAATAGATACAAAAATAAATTAACGGGAGCGTTCTTATCAGTCTTAAAAGCTCACCTACATCGGAAAGAGGGGTCAAGGTCGCATCTAGGGGAGGAGTGACCTTGACAGAGATTACAGAACAAGCTAAAAAATAATTAATTGCTCAACGATAACGATGTTATTCTGCTGAAAGTTATTTGGAAGTTAAGATAAAACATTTAAAATAAACGACGAAATCTACAACGTGCTTAGAGTAACAATAACTTTCGATAATTTATGTCTTCGCTCAACGAAAAGTTTTTTAAGCCGTGTATTTTAATGGTAAATGATACATCAAAGACATACATAAAATGTTTTTTTTTAATAAAAAACTTGTCGATAAGGTTAAGATCGAATCTATGAGAGGAAAAAAATCAAATTTCAAAACTCTTTGGAAAATTGTTATTCTATCGGAAATAGGGAATAAATATTTTCCCCTTAATATTTTCACGTAAGATGAAAGCGCCAGCGAAATTCAAATATATACTCTTTTTTACAATTTTCAGCCAAGTGTCTAGTTGTATAGTAATAAAAAAATATTCGCGATAGTAACAAATATGCATTTACAGAATTATAATAATTAAAATAATCAACATAACTTTCCATCATCATCATCATCATGTCAATCTTTAGACGCCCACTGCTGGGCATAGGTCTCCCCCAAGGGGGGGTTCAGCCGTAATCGATGCAGCTTGGCCGATGCATGTTGGCGATCGCAGTAGGTGTTATGGTAGTCAGAAGGACGCTGCTGCCCATCCTCTGGTTAATATCCCTCTGTCGCCTTCTACGACACCCACGAGTAGAAATGGGGTGGTACTATTCGCGACCGGCCTTATAACATTCCATGTAAACATAACTCGTAAACTCGTCATATTTTCATTAAATACACTTTTGCGAGTTATGTTAACTTGGAGAGCTGTATGTTGATGATTTTAATTAAGTATAATAATTCTGTAAAAGCATGTTTATTACTACAGCGAATATTTTTTTATTAGCATACAACTAGACACTGGGCTGTTATTTTATTATCATACAACTTGATACTGAGCTCAAAATTGCAAAAAACGTAAGAAATTTTGAATTCTGCGGGCTGGCGCATCCCCCTTAAATAGTTACATAATTTGGAAGTTAACATAGCAACATTAATATTCTACTTCATACAAAACGACTGACAACATACAACGCTAAAGTAATTTAATAAACTTAACAGCACATAGATGATAATAATAATAATTAATAGGATGGAAGGAATGTTTAGACCACTATAATAAAATCTAATTCATTACGACAATAATTTTAACATTTATATTTACATTTTGATATCTAACTTTAAGGAGGACGTTAAACAAAAGTGCTAGCATTTTTTTAAATTGGAAAAACTCTATGGATCTTATAAATTGACGAATTTATGACGATAACTATCAAAATCATTGCAATTTTGCTTTTCTAATATAATTATTTTCTTCTTCTGGTCGTTCATCTCCAATTACTGAAGGTTGGACATCTGCCTTGAAAACTTCTCCATATCCCTGGCGGAGTGGAACAACTCCACGGTGGTGGTGACTCCGGTCCACTCCTCCGAATACCCAGAACCACCATAGCCAGAACTTTCTCCGATAGCCAACTCCACGTTTTGAAATGAGAAATTATATATAAAACATATTTTGGAATAACTTGGAATGTTTGATACTAGCCTCCACATTTTTCGTAAAAAAAATAGGCTTTATTTTCCTAGGTATAAACTGATTGATAATTAATTTACTTTCACACAAATATCGGGTTGCTACCGATTCCATTTGTAAAATTACTTGCACTACTAAGTTAAGTCGTTAAGTGTTATTACGTTATTTAGGTACCTATTACCTGTAATAATTGACGATGTTGTGCCGAAAGTCTGAGAAAGCTTGGTTAGATCTATCGACGGACATATTCTTAGTTGTGTAGTAAATTTCACGTAAATCACTCTGCTTCGAATACGAACACAGATTCAGGCCTGTCTTATGTTAATTTTTATGTCAAAACAAAGATCCATATAATTCAAAGCTAGCATTCTTTTGTTTAACACCACTGAACATAATTTGGTATTTATAAGAGTATTGGAATATTTTAATGAACAATGTTTTCGTAATGTATTTACAATGTAATGAAGCGCATTAATTCCCACTTGACATAATTACAAATATGGCACTTATATTAAGCGTTATATGGGTGACAACATTACAAATGTAAAGTAAGTACATAAACTATATACACAGCTAATCAGTAAATCACAGCTCCTGATTGAAAAATTTCCCGTGGAAAGTCATGACTAGATTTAACTGTTACTTGAGATTGCCATTATATGAGACGAATTACAATATTTTTTAAACAAATATTACTCTTAGAATAACTAAACGTTCCACTTTGGTGTACTATGTTAATGTAAATGGTTTAATCATCAAGTACTTACACTTAAACGAAGTCTTTCTCCGTATTCTTTGAATTCAAGATTTTATTTTGCGACTAGTTGATTGATTTACGCTGCTTGTAATGGCGCTAATTTTCAGACGCCCCAATATCGATGTTTTGATGCTGAATATATGAATACTACCAATATTGTCCAAATAAAGTCAATCTCAAATAACCCGCCACTCACATACAACAATCTACACTTATATACAAATTATACAATGAACACTATTACTAACTAATTTGAGATCACGTCCGCTTTGGTTTGGTAGGTCACTGTCTTTTTGCTAGCTTTGCGTTTAATCGATGGGTTTCTACTGTCACTCTCTAGGCTCACTTCACTGACGGACTCTGAGTCGTGGCAGTATGGGACTACGTCGGTACACAGGTGCCGCTCAACGCACTGAATGGGTTCGTCGAAGGAGGTGTGGTCTATAGTCCTCATGCGGTAAAGGTCCGGACACGGTGGCCGGTCGCCGCTGCGGCGTCGGGACCGCGACGAGCGGCGATCCCTGCATCAGGAGCACCGCCCGCGAGGCGCGCGGAACGTTCCCGCGCGCGCCTGATGTCACAACCGACACATCTCGTGTTGCGACACCGACGAGTACATCATCGTCGACACCGGGTACTGTAATACAAACCTCACGTTATTTATAAGTTTTTGTAACAAAAGCGACAGAAATCAAGTCTGTTGGAAACCATAAAATTTGAGGAGTTTTATTGCTTTCGCAATGTAGAATTTATTGGAGTTGTTTGAAGCGGAAAGGGAGATTTGATCAGAATCATGCAACTCACAACACGTAGGGATGAAGAAAATTTACTGAAATACAAACATTACATTCAAACTATTCGGAAAAGAACAGGGGACCTTTCAAATTCTATATTAGACAGTACATATTCGTTTCTTTTTTAATATTTTCACAAAGCACAAAAATGTCGCCATGTTCTGAACTCAATTGAACTTTGGGCCACGATGATAGCGTGTATGTATTGGCGTGACAGAATGACAGATGTGATTTATTATATAAAAACATCATAATGAATTAACGTTGCACAATTAATACGACACAGCATATGGTATCTATCGAATCCCAGTCATGCAAACCACCGAGTATAAATTTAACAACATTGAAATTAAAATAATATTAGAAAACCATGCACAATACAAGCGTGGTCGTTGTTGTTGTTAGTAGAATTATAAAGAAATGAGAAGCGTTAAAAAGTAGTCAGAGAGTCGGGATGTTATGTTATCTCAGTTAACAATGACACGAGTGCAGACAAATTGTTGTAAGAGCATGGACAGTAACAAGGGCGAGGGCACACGAGGGCACAAGAGGGCACACAAGGGCACACCAAGACAGAGTGCAACATGTGAGCGAAAACAAGTCTGCACGTACCTCGACACGTATGTATCCTATCCCTTACTACCAACTGGACCGAATGAACCGTATCAACGTACATCTACTTAATATTACCGGCTGAGATTACTCTCCTTCACGGCTCCTAATTCGCATAAAATGTTCTAGAAACTTTAGGAAGATACGAATTGAATTTTTTCATCAAGGCACTTGGAAATATGGAGGAGAATCGAAGCGATGTGTATAAAATGGAGCTGATTCGCTATATGTAAGTTTGCTCGCAGGAGTTCTGCCTGAGCTGTTGTATGCCCATCAGTTCACTCGATGAGTAATAACGTCGAGTCGTGCGCAACTGAAAGTAAAAGAACAAATTCATGACAATCTAAGAAAAAGCTATTTAATTTGCAACTGAATTAGAAATTCCTTTTGTTTAAGGTCTTTTTATTCAAAGAAAAAAAAAGTTATATTCTATTAAGTTTTGTTGTGTAAGCTCGTATACTCACTTGGGACTGCTTGAACCGGAGTTGAGGCTGATATTTCCGACGCAACTTCCTCGGGCAGCATACGCACAGAATTCTAAGGAATGCCCTGAAACAATAAGGTTTATTTTAAAGTTAAATGTTTCTAACATTAAGTAACTTTATTAAGCTTAATTAACAATTTTTGTAAATGCTTTATGAAGCAGTTATTACGATGATCTTGATTCTAATTTATTTTTAGTACCTATCTAGCGACTCGCCCCTGCTTCGCACGGGTGCAATGTAGGACAAACTATACGTATAAATCTTTCTCTTGAATCACTCTATCTATTATTGAACGCTACATTAAAATCCGTTGCGCAATTAAAAAGATCTAAGCGTATAGACAGCGGGAGTGACAGTGCCAATTCTGTTGTGCACGAACTAAATTAATTTTAAGCTATTTAAATCTCTTTCTCTCCAATAAAACAAGAAAGAGACGTATATTAATCAGAGCTGTTAATTTAAGTTGATCTAAAATGTTCATACTATAGTTGTCATTTCAGAACGTATTGATTAAAAACACTGCGAAGTTCAAGGGAAAAACTAATTTGACATCTCTAACTTAATCCTTGTCGGTCGCCGTCCTTTTCTTCAGCTGCCTGGTAGTAAGAGATGCCAAATGCCTAATTTTAATTTAGATTGTGAACAAGGGAATCGGCACCAATGTTTTACACTATGTAAAGATTATGTATAAATTGTTCTAATTATATTTTTTTTAAATGTCGAAGATAAAGTTTTTTTTTTAAATAGGTAGTTTGTGGTTAGTGAGTTTTCCGTCTAATTCATTGATTTCAGTATGCAATAACTTTGACCAAGATATGGCAAGACTACATTTGTATGTTGCCCGCAGCGAAGTACTGTCGATCGGTTCATCATCATCATCGGTCATATCTTAATCGCCATGGCTTTTGCTTTTTTAATAACTATCAAACAAAAAAAAAAATGATTGGTTCAGTAGTTTTACTATAATAAAGTAACAAACAGACAGACAGAGTTACTTTCGCATTTATAAAATCAGTCTTCATATAGACCTACTGACAATGCGTACTCATAAAGATGATCTTATCATAATTGGAAACATAAATATTGGCATCCATAACCGTACTTCAAAAGAACGTCGTCCGCAGCTTACTTTGCCAACTAACAAAAAAAAACTAAATAAATTACCTAGTCTAATTTTATTTCAGTTCACCCGATTGAATATGATTTATCTGGTCTCCGAAATTGACCTTCCCATTGTCGGGGGTGCAATATTTCATAACGGGGAGGTCGAATAAAAAGAATCTGTGGACCTTGCTAAGGAAGTCAGTTTTAGAAGAACGCCAATAAAAGCAAGTTTGTCGAGGTTTGCGAAGAAATTGAACGAGATAAAAACAGGTTCATTAACATTGTGATTCGGTGTTCCGTTCTGATAGGCTCGATTCGATTAAAACTCTCGGTTGAAGATTCAAATTGAACAACATGCGGGTTTCTGTAAGATTTTCTTTTGTCATTTTCTTAATATATAACCTATTCTGAAGGTTGTCATAGCTGGCTGGTTTTAATAATATTTTTTATTATAAAGTTATGGGCTGTTATTGTCTATGTCATTTAAAGCAGATTTTTTCAATAATCAGTTAGCTTTTATCTGAAGAATTGATACGACAGCTTGACATATTTTCTATACAAACGCTGTCAATCCGCCATATTTATTCGGTAAGTGTGTCAATATAATTACAATTTATGTTCTTAATTTAAATATATATTTTTCTTTATTATTTAAGTTTTTTTACCTATTTATAATTTTAGTATTGTATTTATTCTTGACTTTACCTTTGTCAAATAACATGTAAAGAGCCATTTAACCAGCAAGACATTTAACAGAGCCGGGTGATCTGCGTCGCCCTACAATCATAACAAAGAAAACGAGTCAACAATTTCAAGTATGTGTGCGTGCAGGCGTCGTTTTACACTGTGCATCTACGTCTCTGTGTGCGTAAATAATGATTATGTAAGCAATTATGTATATATTTATACATAAATTAATATTATTATACATATATTAATCATTTATTATTATTATTGCGCATTTGGGCTTTGATTATATAAGCACTTGTCAACCAATAGAGAGTGAATAAAATATATCAAGGTCATTTTGAACCTTATACGAAGTGAGAGTGAATAGCGATCTGAGATGCGAGTTGTTGTTTGAATTTTACATAATAGACCTACAGACAGTGCGAGCGACTTTGTTTTTATACTATGTAAAGATAAAGATATAGATTACACATTTGAGCTCAAGATTATCAATTATTTATAAGTGATTTAACAATGATAATGTTTTGTATGTATTTAGTGGCACCATAGAATCGTAAAGAAGCCTTGCGAATTTCCCAAATCCCTGGGTTTTAAAAGGAAATATTAATTTTTAGTTTGAGAAACCTGGGTGAAGTAATCCATACATAAATCCAACACGCAGGTACCTAATTGTAGTAATACCCAACAGCATTGAGAACCAAGATCTTTTAAGAAATAAAGATTAGGTAAATTGCAAATCTCTAAGGAAGGTAGAAGGTATCGTCGAACAGAAAGATCAAGATAAACCTTTAACTATTTAAAGGCTCTCAGACCCCGAAGAAGGTCAAATGGGGGTAATTTTATATACCCGGCTTATTTTCTGCAAAATCATGACTCTTCTATAACTTATTCTGTACGTATGTGGCTTATCAGTATAAGATTATCTATACTTCTATACTAATATCATAAAACTGTCGAGTTTGTTTGTTTTCCGTAACTACTGGTCCGGTTATGAACATTATTTCACTAAATAAGAATCTACGTTAAGCTCATTTCAGATTACTCTATAATATAATAGCATAAAGCACAACCATATCGCTTACCATACATTTATTTAGAACAGGCATAATAAATAGTATAGCAAAGTGTGAATGTGTTCTAAGTAAATATATGGTGAGCGATATTGTTGTGCTATGAACTATTTATGCTACAAGCTAGAATATTACCTATAGCATAGTCTGAATTGAGCTTTATTGTTAGTGCTATACATATTATGTAGAACAAATTAGGTATCTGTAATATAATTTATACGGATGAAGTTGAGAGCAAAAGCTAGTATTTTATACTTGCTGAATATTTTCTTTGCTCAAGTGATAATATCGTATTTCGTTCATGTGCCTAATTCATTTATATTAATTTCATCAATCGATGTGATCCGTCAGAAATTCTTTTTCTGTCGCGTGTTTGTAAAAAAGATTGATACGACAGAGATTTATTATGTAAACCTTATTAATCGTATGTTTTGGCTGAACTTTGCGTCCGAGTCTGTGTGGTGAAAAAGTATTGCAATCTAAATATAGTACAGTAGGTCGATTCGGTAAAATTCAAACAACAACTCGCATCTTACATGGCTATTCACTCTCACTTCGCATAAGGTTCAAAATTACCTTGATATATGTGACACTTTTAATCGGGTGCGAGTGCGAAGTGAGCGTCGAAGTGACGGGGAAATTACCTTACAGAATGCCACTTCTTACGTCATCTCATACTGTATCTGTCAAAATCTCCCTGTCAATTTAGTTCCACTCGCTGACACGCTCGCAAGGGTGGCGCTAGTGTAAATTCGAATTATCAACCGAGTTTTTAGAATGCCAATTAAGAAACTCACAG
Source organism: Charanyca ferruginea (assembly GCA_947361185.1). Lineage (NCBI taxonomy): Eukaryota > Metazoa > Arthropoda > Insecta > Lepidoptera > Noctuidae > Charanyca > Charanyca ferruginea. The sequence continues at coordinate 11,054,526 of OX376077.1, read as the reverse complement.
CGGATTCAGATTCGAAGTTTAGAATGAGTTCTTACAGAATCACACCCCAGATCTTAAGACATTTCCTTCAATTTTTTTTTATTTGAAATTAAACCACTGCAGTTTAAATTGCAAATAGCCCTTAATAGAGAGAGTTGGGAGGAGAGTGGAGAGGCCTTTGCCCTACAGTGGTAAAACACACCTGAATAAAATGTCTAACTTACTCACAAATCGTGTACAGTTCTACAAACTCTACAAACTTTGTTACATAATTAACATTTTAAATTAAATTCAACACACTGATTCGCCTAATAATATTTATTATCACACAACCTTAAACAGAACAAGTCAATTTGGTCGAAAATTTTAATCTCGCGATTCTATGTAGCGTCAATATCGATGAAGTAGGTTACAGGAAGGTCGCATATTGAGTTTACAGCCGGCGTGTTGCGGGTTCGTCGGCAACAACATGGAGGCAACAGCTCAAACCCGCTCTTTAATCAAGCCTGTGTTGATGTAAATACGTTACTGTAGTCGCACACTGGCTGTTTGCACCGTCCCACAGTCCAAGTTAGTAAAAAAGGTTAAAAAAAAAAATTACGAATATGTTTTGCATTTTCCTGTGTAGTCTATGATGAAAAGGTTTCATGGATGAAAAACCTTTTAATATCTATAAGTTTCTGAATTCAAAATCAGAGATTCAAAGTTACTTTTACTTTTTTTTTGTTAGTGAAAACTTCTTAGTAAAGGACTCTACGACTTAAAGTTTCAAACTAAAGAAACCAATTGACACATTTTAAAATCACAGACTAAATAAGTTTTTTCGAAATAAATTCCTGATTACCGCTTCGAAGTTGGGATTGGATTATAGCGAACCCACTTATTAACTTCATCATAACCATGTTGACCTTTAGACGCCCATTGTTGGCCATAGCTCTCCCCCAAAGACCTGTGTTAGTACCGCGTCACGTTCATCCAGCGTTTACTAATATAACTTTCATTAAATACCGAACTATAGTTATTAAAAAACCCGTCGTTGTCCCGAAAGCATTGTCCTTTCCTTACAAAATAAAACTAGTTTGACTATATGCTACAAGATATTCCAACGTATTTATTTATTTAAAATTAAACTGTCAAAAAAAAAATACAATGCTTCTAAAATCACACGTCTATATATTAAAGAGGTATACATTATATCCACCAACACAGCTCATACTCTAATTTAAGGTTACAAAGGGAAGCCCTGCAAACCAGTAATGAAATTTCAATTGTGGAGGTTTTCCTCTGTGTCGGCAGCGATATAATATTAAAGGCTTTTATTTTATAACCACTCATACAATATTTCGTTTATGAAGACGAATCTTCATGCTTTATAATTTATGCATCTTTTTAGATTTTTTGAAGTAGGTAACTTAGTTTAAAAAATGTAAATAAAAGAAAGGCAAAGATTGTAGTTTATTAAAACCAAGTACAAAAGCAAAACCAATACAATAAGTAGAAAGACTGTTTAAATTCCATAAATAAAAAATATAAAACTAGCTGATACCCGCGACTTCGTCCGCGTGATTGCCGGTTATCAACGGGGTTTGAATTTTTTTCTAAAATTAAAATAAATTTAGTTACCCCTTATAACATCCAATATCTATCATTGAAAATCCTGTCAAATTTGGTGCAGCCGTTTCAGAGATTAGAGGGAACAGACAGACCGACAGACAAACATTTTTAAAATTGATTTTTTGATATAAGTACTGTGTTTACTTTCATATGCATTTAGTTAAAAACTGTTATTTTGACATTACAAATAGACACTTCCAATGTAGTACGTAGTATAGTAGGTACGTAGTATAGTGTGTAGTATATAGAAGTTGTATAGATATACATGTTGACGACATAAATTATTAAAATCCGGTTTAGTAAATGGCATTGCAGATGAATCAATCAATCGTCAATCTTCATAAAAGGTAATCATAAGCGTAGAAAAATAGATGAAATGAATAACAAAACCGTTGCACGAAACCTGTGTATGATATTCAAAAATTTCGAAGCTCTGTAGATAGGCTTCACAAAGGAGTTTTAGCGAAAAATCTCGGCAACGCTCGCTATGGCAGGAACGCGCACAATGTTGGTTTTTCATTTTAGTAATATTTTTGAAGATCACGGAAAATAAGAACTATTTGATGTGCCTGCCCGTGGAATCTTGCCTACCAAGAATGTTTGTTTTTATGTCGAATAAGAAGTTTATAGGTAAAAAAACAATCTTTCTATTTTTAACTTGTGACTAGTAAAAAGAAGATAAGATTGGATTTTTTTTTGTAAAACATGAGTACAGTATGAAGGTGTTATAATTAATATTAGGTGGCTACATGTTTTGCCATTAATGATGTGCAAAGTTAGTTGCACTAGACAAACAATATGAAAAAATTATTATTATTATTCTCGTTTATTCATTTTGTTAACATATTAAATTACATTTTTAAATATTAGTAAAAAAATAAAAAATAATAAATTATTATTATTATTACAATGTCAACATTGAAATTACAATGTCAAAATTTAAGCTCACATCAAAATTGCAATGTCAAAATTCAAATTCATTTCAATTGTGTCATGTCACAATTTAAATTTAACTTGAGTAAGACATACAGAAAAGAAAAAATAGTGAATATAAATTAATAAGCAATTTCAGTAATGCCGCCTAATAAAAGTCTTTGTCTATAAAAAAAGAAAGATTGAAAACTGGCCAGTAATACGAGTCCATTTAATCTTCGAACATTTTTCTTCTAAATAGAGGTACCCTGACTCAGAAAATATCTGCGCGTAAGTGAACAGTGTTAATCCAACTGCTACTCTAATAGCGTTCACCTGCTCTTTATTAGCCTTTAGCCTATTAGATTTTATGCTTTAAACTCTTTATTGCCTTTACGCTGGACATTCCACGACCTCTGAATATATAAAGAAAAAGGATAAAATATGAACAGGTTTCGAAAATTGTTTAAAAGGGAACAAAACTTCTTTTTCCAAGTGAAGTTTTATTTTAAAAAATGCAAAAGCGTCTGTGGCAAGTGTATCCAATAGACAATACGAACATTTTAAAAATTGAATCGTGTGTGTGTTTTTTTTTACTTCTGGAGCCGACTATTCGTTTAATCAATTTGGAAATGAAGTTGGTGCATGCTGTTAGAATGTTTCAATATACCTACCTACTTTTTTCATTTCATTTCAGATTTAGATAAACTGGAATTTAAATAAGGAAACAAATGATTTATATACTATTCCATTTATTAAAAAGAAGAATATATGTTTGCAATAAAAAAAGTTTTTTCAAAAAAAGGAAAACCGCCTTCAAAAACTAAAAAGTGATAAATAACTTTAGCACAGAACACACATTACTTTACTTTCGGAACTCGGTGGCGGTGGCTTTGAGTTTGTTGTTTTGTATTGCCACCGACTTGCAAACCGACCACCGACTTGAAATCCGTCAATTATGACAGAGTTATGCCCGAACATACATAAAAAAAAATACAAACATTCGAATTGATAACCTTTCCCTTTTTGAAGTCGGTTAAAAATCAAAATTTTGTTTAGAAAATGTTTTGTGTTGCAAAAAGCAACAAAAAGCTAGCTAAATTACACACAATAAAGTAATGCTTCTCTTAATTTCTAGGAATACTTTAAATATTAGAACTTATTTAAATCACTTGAAGTGAGAATCGAGTTCGGGAAACAAAAGCAATTTTTCACCCGACCGCTTAACACAGGGAAAATTGCGAAACACTCCAAAGAAAAAGGTACAAATAAAGCGCTTTTGATCGCTAATTTATCGCGTACAGGTGGGATAATGGCATTATGGAAGACTATGAAAAATAATTTAGTAGAAGTTGATGCATCGCGACGATATTACCCAATGTGGATATTACGGTTCATGGAATAGACCACTTCTGTTGAAATTGCTTAGTTAATTTCACTGCATTTTTCGAGTCTTCCTTCCCACCTCGCCACATCCGGCGTGTGTGAAAAGTGTGTGGCCCGTGGGGTGTCCGGACTAGAATGTCACCCCCCCCCCCTTACGGGGGAGGCCTTTGTTCAACAGTCTTCAGACTGTTGATGATGATGATGATTTAAATAGTAACTTCGTTACAATTTTTGGTATTCTGAATGCCTCTTTCTTAGATAACTAATTATTTTAGATTCGTGTTTGTTTACGAAGCAAGGCAAAATATATTGTATATGTTTGAAAAACATGTTTTAGCCTTATTTCTCTTATATTTTTAAGTAAAAATATCCAAGAGTATGGTTATTGTTTAATATTTGCACAATTTGCTGACCGCAATGAATGAATGGTTTTTAATATTTGCGGTTAAATGTTTTTGATATTTGAATATATACTAAAATAATATTTTAAACCATGCATTTGTGGTTTATGACTAGAGATTAACGGATATTTACCTAAAGTTAAGTTTTCGCTAATAAAGCATGGATACAAGTTTTAGAAATAATTTATTAGAAAAAAAATATCTCGAGATTCCAGAACTACATAAAAAATCGAACACATATTATTTACTTTTTTTTCATTAAACGAAACGTGAGTATTGTTACACATTATAGGTTGTAAAGGTGGCCGTATGCCATCGAAACTAGTCGGACGAACCCGACAACACAGTGAGTTAATCCGTTGTTCTCAATCTATAACATATTATTTACTCTTTATTTTGCGACACTTATGAGCGAGCATTCGAAACTGTTAAGTCGTGAACTAAACAATATACATTAATTCTTGCAGTCAGTACATTAACGATCTCGGAATCGCGGGATTTTTCCGATTCAAAAGCCCATTCTATAATAACGGGAACCGATCATTTTCCGAATTATGTTTGTCCGAATTAAATTTTACCGAAAACTATTGACCGACGTCTTTTTTGCTATATGCATTATTTGACATATTTTTAGATCATCGAAGTATCATGTGTCATATGTATTATTGTATTTATGTATTATTTTGTAAATCGGAGAAACATATTTCTCCGATTTACGAAATAACTTTTTCCTATTGGCCGAAGTCTCTTTTGAACTATTTTCATTTACCAAATGATTTATTTGCCATATTTTCACCCCGTCAAAACAACATTTCGGAATATTATTTGATCTCAAATATATAGCCGGTTACTTGGTAGCCTTTTCAACATTAAATTAAAATAGTGTCATATAAAGTCAATACGTTACAAAATTTAGTGACAGAAACGAATCGCTGCAAAACTGACTTCACGCAGTCTTGTCTGCCCTACCCCTAGAGTGTAATTTAAGAACGCATAGGCGCGGAGGGGTGGGGCGGCCCGTGAGCTGAGGAGCAGGCGGTGGTGAGCGTTAAAACCATCTGCGACGATAAGCTCGCGTGGGGCCGCCCAGACCCCACAGAAACAATGCTTGTGCATGTTGCATGCCTTCTTGCATGTTTCATGCTTCTTTGCACGCTGCATGCTTGCTTGAATGCTGCATGCCTGCTTGCATGCTGTATGCCTGCTTGCATGCTGCATACCTGCTTCCATGCTGCATGCCTGCTTGCATGCTGCATGTTCAAAGCAAGAATCTTTGTTTGCAAGCTTCTTACTGGGATGACTGGGGTTTTATTAAGTGCTATTACGTTAAATAATTAATGAAACAAAATAGTAGGAAACTAATCTGTAATAAGCTCTCTATAACGCCACTGTAATAAAAACATTAGTTTTGAAAGTTCTTTCAAATATTGAATTTCACTCAAATTGTCTTTATTTTCAAAAGTTTTTGATTTTTCGTTTCTTTAACGACGTATTTTTTTTTTTTGGTGGAGTACCGGTTATCATTGACTCAATATCAGACATATTTACTTCTAGGCGTTTGGTGAAATATGGTAATTAAAACAGTGGTATAACAAATGTTCGAACAAATGTTATTTCGGCTAAGTGTAACTTCGGTAAAAACTATTTCGACCAAATGAAACGTCGGAGCATCGAAAAAAAGCGAATTGATAATAGGTCAACTGATACAGTGGCAGACGACTTCGATGAAGTAAAAAAATATGAAACGAGAAAAGTTGAAAAGTTTTAGGTGAAATGAAATCCGGTCAAATATTTTTCGACCTTGTGATAGGTAACCTATAATAACCAACGACGAGTGAAGTTTGAGTAATATGCATCCAGTTATCCAATCCCTGTTAATAACTGACCTAGTATAATTAATTCAATCTGTAACATTGTAAATTAAATCATATAATTATAGGGAAATTGATTTGTATTAAGTTTAAAAAATAGATGTAAGTATATACCAATGTATTTTTTACTCCAACGTTGTTTTAGAAACAATTATAATAGAAGACGATACTGTCAGAATGTTTGAATTTTTGCGAGAAGAATGCATGACTGTGTTAAATAAATTAGGTATATTATTTTGTTTTAATAGTGTAATTAATTAACAGGACAATTCCAAGCACGGGACTGGGTCTTGCTCTGCTCTCCACTCTAACATGCCATGTTTCTTTCATTCTTATCCTGTAGTAGTGTATAAGTTATTTTGTACTTAAAATGTTTTGCTCAATAAATTACTAATTATTATTAATTATTAATTGGTTTCGGCCGTTCTATTTAAAATAAATAAATAATTAACTTTAAGAAAAAGTGTTTGGTAAAAGTAAATATCTGTTGTTGCTACTGCATGCAAGGAATCAATTTGTAAGACCATTAATTAAATAGCACCGTAAAATAGAAGCTAGCACGAATGGCTGCCAACACAGCGCATTAGTGTGATAAATTGCGACTTACTTCTATGTTTGCTCTCAATATTATTGCTGAATCTCTGCAAATTGATGTCGCTATAAGCTTTTAACTCTTTATAAAAGAATGTATGCCAATTGTCTATTAATGAATTTGTAAAGATTTTGCATCTCGGTAATTCAACGGTAAAAATAAATATGGAAGATGTGATAAGATGTGATGATGATAAAATATCGTGAAAGGTATTGTTTTGCAGAAATGTCATATTTTGGTGAAGTCTATGTACACTGCGAATAAGCAAGCACTAGGTATGTATTTTATCGAACTAACACATTTAAAAATATAGAGGTTGTAAAGATACAAAACTCCATTTTACTAAACCATAAAATGTAGCATACCTACAACTGTCACACATTTCCCATTGTTTACTAAAAATATACAGACAGGAAAACATTAGAGCATTTTTCAGTTTAAGGGGAAAAATAACGTATGATTTATGATTACTTTGGCATGTTTTAAAAGGACGAGAGAGACGCATTCCATTCTGCTATACATTCTAAACGTATGACCCAGACTTGGGTGCTTTTATGTCTAAATATTGCTGCATTTCGAAAATACGAAAGAAAATAAAACGACATTGATAAAAAAGAAGTAAACTTTGAAATTTTTATATTTTTTTAAATATTTTTGCATCGTGGTACGAAATCAAGACCTATAGTGATTGTATGAGAAATGAGTTCAAGGTGATGAAGCAAGAAGAGTACGGTTTAATAAGACAACAATAGAAGTCAGATATGAGTCTGCTATCACTTATCTACAGTTTAAAGCTGCAGCTTCTTTGACAAAACAAAACGCAGGGTTATGCGATTTTTAATGTCATAAAGAAATTGTGATTCTAGAGTTTTTTCTGGCGCCATTTTAGCACACAATGTACCCTGTCACGTGATAACATTAGAATTTATACCAGTAGGAGCTAACTTGAAGATTACTTGTAACAAACAAGTAATCTTCTTCAGCTTTGTCTCCTCTAAATTCGTTATTTTTGGTTGACTCCAAACAGGATACCAACCTTGAAATAGCTGACGAATTAACATTTGTCTGTGTAGTCACAAAATATTTCTAATTCAACAAATTCATTTACCAAGTGTACTTGATGTATGAAGTGAGCGAAGAGAGAGCTAAGCTACATAAGTATAACGAACTACGAAAGCTTGCGTGGTTGTACGTCAGATGCCGTATTTGTGTCAATTAAATATTCCTTGCTTCGTAAAGTCGTGGAGCACAGTTCTTACACAACTTGCAAAATATTTACAGCGTTTTGCTTAAAGATTTTGTTAGTAGGACTTTAGACTTCGTAGCTCTTACATACGATAGATAATCGTAATCTGCTGCATTATGTGCTACAAAAATGCCATAAATACAAATGAATAAATATGTTTATTGGTGCAATGGTTTTACATATATAACCTCTTTGCTACTTAATTAATTTAATGAAACTTAATTTATTTACATTTCTATATTATGTCATCATTTGTCCTGTGACTGTCATATAGTAATTAAATAATTAAAGAATAATTAACACACTCAATTTGTATTTAATTAATTAAACGAAAGAACCATTTTCCAAAACTATAACTTAGCATGACGGGAAATACGGGAGCAGAGTATTATTTTGTAAAGTAAATTAAAAGTCCGTGCTTATGTCTGCTAAGCAGTAGTTATGCGTCGCGAGTTTCAGTCTCATTGTAACAACTGAGTTCACAGCGTTAATTAGTATAGTTAGCAGCCGTTTCTTCAGCTGTAAGTAACAAAGCAGTCAGTGATTTTCGCATGGGAAACTTGTATGAAATATGTAACTTGTGTTGAGTGGAGGAAAAATGCTAACAACGTATTGTGTAGTTGCATTTTAACGTCGCAATACAAAGTAGTGCACGTATTAAAGTACTTTATACGAAGAATAGCAATTTTACTATTAAAGTTGTAAAAGTTTATAAGCACGTTGCGTGTAGACTTGCGGTCTGCTAGGATTAGGAGGGATCAACTTTGCCTTCATGTGTAGGAAGTAATAATAATAATAATAAATAAAAATGTTTATTTCATCAACTAATATGTAAAAACACAGTTAAGTTTGGAGTCACCTTTTAAGCAAAGATTTGCTTGTATTAGGTGGTTCCGCTCCTCCAGTTTACATTAACTATACATAATATGTGTGAGAAATTAAACCACAGATAATTTTGAAAGCATGCAAAAGTATTTAACAATATTATACGTGTTGCAAAACAAAAAGAAGAAATAAAATAAATAAATAAAGTAGGCGCGCAGTTTTGTGTGTGTGTGTGTGTGTGTGTGTGTAGGGTTAGAGTGTGTGTATTGTTGTGGGAGATGTTGTTTTGTGTGCTGTTTGTTTTAGTCTAGTAGCAAATTGTATGTGTAGATAATCTGTATTTTGGGAATTATGTGATTGTGTGGAGTATAGACTCTATTTCTTCATAACTTTTGTTCGTCAACCATTCAGTAAGTGTCTTTTTGCAGTCGTGGTATGTCATAGAGTATATGGTGAGTATTTTGTTAAGGTAATTGTATATACGAGAGGACTGCTTTGTGTATTGTCTTGTAGCAAATGTAGTTTTGACTGAGGGTTCTGGAGCTACATTTTCCTTCCGCCTAGTTTGTGTTCTGGGAGTGACAAAGGGGAGGGATTTATGTTTTTTTATTGTTATCTGCAGGACATAGAGCTTTCTAACTGTCAAGAGGTTCGAAGTAAGGTATAAGGTTTCTGTAGGAAATCTTAATGGTTTAAAAAACATGACTTTTAGTAGAGCCCTCTGTGCCCTCTCTAATTCTAAAAACTTTGTTTTTGATGCTCCACCCCAAATTGGCAAACAGTACGTCAATATAGACTGACCCAGAGAAACGTAAATTTGCTGGATTAGATCTTTAGTAGCTACGTGACGAAGAGATTTGAAGGTCCAGATTAATTTTCTGACTCTGTTCATTAACAGTTCTAGGTGCAAGTGCCACGATAGCCTTTGATCAAGCATTACACCTAGGTATTTAGTGCTACTTACTTTACCAATTTTTAAACAAGAGCAGTTGGTGTTAGGGGTGTCAGAGCAGGTATGGATTTTAATCTGGAAATCTTGTGATGGCTGCGTACGGTTGGAAATGGAGAAACATACGTAGTTTGTCTTTGAAACATTTAGCGTTAAAAGGTTTCGATCGAGCCAGGTAGCTATTATAGCCAAGCCACGTTCGGCGGTGTGACCGACGCTGTTCCACGTTTCTCCCGAGAAAACAATTGCTGTATCGTCAGCATATGAAAATATGTAAGCGCCTTCGATACACATGTTACATAGGCTGTTTATATAAATGAGAAACAGCGTCGGTCCGAGCACACTACCTTGTCCTACTCCGTATGTGACTATCTCTTCGGAACTTGTGACTGATCCTATTTTTACCACGTATCTGCGTTCGGTCAGATATTCTTTGATTAGTTTAAGTGGCATTCCTCTTACGATAATGCCTTCTAGCCTGTGTAAAAGTATGGGGACAGAGACTGTGTCGAAGGCTTTTTTTAGGTCTAGAAATACTGCCAGACACTTATCACGACTGTCCAGTTTTTCAGTGACAATAGATGTAAGTGCCAGGACTGCGTCTTCTGTGGACTTTCCCTGTCTAAAGCCAAACTGTGACGGTGAGATTATGTTATTTTTTGTTAAATATCTAGTCAAGCGATGATTAACTAATCTTTCGACAATTTTAGATAAGGACGGTAGAACAGATATTGGCCTGTAGTTAGACGGATCAGCTGTGTCACCACTCTTGTACACAGGTGTTATTACAGCTTGTTTTAGGGCGGTAGGAAAAGTTCCTTGTTCAAAGCAGAGGTTAATAAGGTGTGAAATAATTGGCGAAATAATGGACTTGGCAGCTTTTAAGAAACTTATAGGGATTTGGTCCCAACCAGTAGCACTGTCGGATTTTAGGCTCATTATTACGGCTGCTACTTCATCAGGGTCAGAGCTGATAAGTACAAAGGACGAGACCGGTGAAATCGCAATGTTCTGAGGTAAGCTAGGGATACTGTTAGGGTTCTTCTCAGGGTTATTTATTATGTCGTCAGCAAGACACTTTCCTATAGTGGAAAAGTATTTGTTAATTTTGTTTACTGCCTCGAGAGGGGTAGCGGCTGATTCCAGTAATTCTGTATTTTGTGTTTTAGGTGGTTTACGTTGAGAAATATTGTTTATTGTTTGCCACAGCTTTTTAGGGTTTTTGTGTGTCTTATATAGTAGTTCGCGATCGTGTTTACGTTTTTGTTTTTTAATTATGTTGTTGCAGTAGTTCCTGTACCTCTTATAGGTGATTTTCAATATCTCGTTAAAAGGGTCTAGTTTTAACTTTCTCTGCATATTGTTGCGATTATGTATGCAACGCAGCAAGCCTAATGTCATCCAAGGTTTGATTAATCTATTTTTAAGAGGTATTCTAATAACAAGAGTACCGGCAGTGAGACATTTTTGCAGTAAGCTTATTAGGCTATCTATTAGTATATTGGGGTTAGTCAGATTTGTGAGGTCGTGAATGTTGTTATTGATAGTAATGTTGCAGTCAAAGCTTGGCACTAGCAAAAATAATAATTAATTATCAATTCAGCTTAGTTCCTTCGAAACGAGCCTCTCAAAAATCTTACAAGTACTTTGTTACAATACTTACATATCCAATAAATAAATATAGAACTGATAAATATTATGTACAATGAAGGGTTCACAGTGACAAGACAAGTGTCGCACCACCCAACTTCTAAACTGTTTTATTTTATCTAATAGGTTTACGTTTGACCGCAACTCACCTGATCTTAAGTGATGATGCGGCCTAAGGTGGAGCATGCTCGCCTAGGGTAAACCGGTTCACCCATCCCTTGAAGACACCCAGATTATATTTTATATCAGAGAACATTACTAAAAAAATCCTAAACCCAATGACTTGGATGAAATCGAACCCAGGACCCCTGGCTCAGTCGAGCTTGCGACCACGATACCAATAGGACAGATTTGATATTAGAACTAATATCAGAATGGAGTGAGCAACTATTTACAGTCACCAAAATAAATAACTAATCAGGCGTCAGATATAGTTGAAGATTACTTAGAAAGCGATGTATGTTTTTGAATAAGATTAATAGAGAGTAAACAGTTTATTAATTACATTGATTTTAATAAGAAAACATTCATCGGTATCTAAGTAAACTTCAACTATATCCGAGACCCTGGTTACTTTTGGTGACTGTACCTTAAAATACTTCTATTTAAACAGTGCGACCACGAAACTTGTGTGTTCGAAGCACGCGGCCTAAAACTTTGTTGCTCTGTTATCTAGTTGCGATGTTTACTAACAAAACAGCTAGAGTAAATACCCCTACAAGTATATATTACACGTTCATGCTAACGTGTGAAAAACATGATTTTACACTAGCTTCTGGCCACGTCCTCCTTTGCGTGGAAGTCAAGTAGACGAGATTTTTTTTTAACGGACTAGTTGTTTTAGAGATTGCATCTTACAAACAAACCTATATTAATCGTTTTTTTCTCTTTATAATATTAGCATAGATAATAAGTAGCTATGTGCAATTGAAAAGAGAGGTCTATTATAAGTAGGTCTACTTATTTAGGTTATCTTCGGAAATGTTAGTAAATTTTGGGGAGAGACAAAATAGACTTTTTATATTTATCTTAAATGGGTCATGTCAGTTATTGCTTATTACCTTTTTTAATTTTTTTTCTTTAATTTCCTTTTGTTGAATAATTGTACACATTGCACTTTCATCGTGATGTACTTTGTAAAGTATCGGGTCGGTAGCTAGCGTAGTTGACGTAGACGTCGGCTACGCCGTAGCACCCGTCGTAGCAAGTAAAGGATAGGAGCTAAAAAAAAGATATTAAACGACTCAGATTATGAAACAAAAGGCAGATAGTACGCGTAGAACACAGAGAGTGAAGCCACCAAAGCAAATTCCAAAACGAATACCTTTAATCTCGTGATTGTATTCGCTTTTGGATTTGTATTCGTATTTTTATTAGTTTATTTTAACGATGTGGCGCTTCGTGCTATTCTGACTCGTGTAAGTACAGCACGAAGCGCGTTGTAGGTATTAAGTACTTGGATAAAATTACAAACAAAAATTACAATTGAAATACTTATAACAATCAATTTCTGATGAAACGGTTGGCGTAGTGGCTAAATGTTTGGCTGCTGCACTGCGTGTCGTGGTTTTGATTCCCGCGAGGTAATTACTCCGGGTATGCTCGTTTATTTGTGTATGTGATTATGTTTTGGTAAACACACCCACAATACATGAGAAATTCTTAAAGTATGGCAACTTTTTTGGGTAATGAAAAACCAGTTTAATTTTTCTTAAAAATCCTGTTTTTTGCATTTTTATCTTTTTTTTTGCGTTTCTTACCCAAAGGATGCTACCGCCTGGGACCCTACTAGTAAGGTTCCGCTGTCTGTCCCGTCTATCATAGGGTTGTATCTTTTGAACCGTAACGGGTAAACACTTTTTTACACTGTGACAGAGCAGTGACAGACGAATTTTTATGTAGGTACAGCATAGACATATAATATTTTGTACCTCTTTGAGGTACAGTGTATACTTCTATAAAAAAAGTTTTAAGATAAAGGAGGTCCCCTTAAAAGAAACGATTTATTTTTGTATCATCGTCTGCCTAGCTTTACCAGCTATGTTGGGATGGTCTTACAGTCTTCATGGAGTAACTGCCTATCTGACCTCCAAGACCCAGTTGCTGGGTGACTCGATACACCTTGGTAAGACTGGTTGTCAGATTTTTTAGCTTCGGACTACCCATAACGACTGTTAATGATCTTCGAATGACAGCTGGGATCAACGGCTTAACGTGCTTTCCGAGGCACAGAGGTTATCGTTATGAAATGGATGGTCACTCATCTAGGACCGACCGCGACAAGCGCAGCTTAACCATCATGACCGGTCGATCTGTACGATTTTCAACCGACTTCAAAAAAGGAGGAGGTTATCAATTTGTCTGTATATTTTTTTTTTTTTTTTATGTTTGTTGCTTAGCCATGAGCTCTGTCGAGTTTTTTTGTATGTTGTGTTAAATTTATGGTAGTACGGAACCAGAACTGATAATTCGAGGAGTCATATTTGTCATACTTATGCCCATACCCATAATATATCTCCGAAACTCACCTTCATAACACTAGCTATATGCTTTGAACCTTTCTAACTCTCCAACGGGTTTTATTTAATTAAATGTGTAAGGTTTTGATACGTGGAGTTTAATTCGATACCCTGAATCTCCCTTGGATTCCGGGAGCTCAACTGAATAGGCTCGGGGGGGAAGTTTTACGATTTCATGGATTAGTGTTTCAGGCTAGTGGAGATAATGTACGATATAAACTGTAAGTGTGGGTAAACCAGACGTTAGTAGTTTTACGAATTTGCAGTAGGTACTGTAAGAGTACTCAAACCTGCTGAACCTTTACGGTACCGGATCGATGTATGAATTTACTGCGTTAGCGATGGTTCTTGGAATTAAAGACGGCACAGCAATTTGGTACTTTGTATTGTTTAAAGAGTACGTCGGCGACTGATGGCTCCAAACAACTTGTCATACTAAAAATAAGACGTTCTAAATACGAAAACCTTCTAGAACGAATCCATAGTATTCAGATAAAACCATTTAGTCAATGGTTTCTACCAGCATGCCATATACATGCAACCTTTACAGTACCTATATTTCAAAATTTCGATTTTTCTTTGAAGTAATTGTGATTGATATTGTAATCATATCAATCTATTCTAAGCATACGTTTTGGAAGTACATCAGTACTGCTGTAACTGGATAGTAACGTAACACGTTTACCATATTCAATTAGATTGACGTAATTAATACAATAATAGAGGTTATGGGTTGGTTTATAAGCAGAAATATCTTGCCCTGAAGTGTGAAATTCATATTTTAAAGGACCTCATTAGATGAGATAGGTAATCAATGCACTTTGTGTATGTTGTAATTAAAATGAGTAGATAGAAAGACTGTATTTTCTTCACAGGTCTAATCCTTATTCCTTAAACCAATAGTTATTAGAATAAACTAATAATACCAGTAGAGGCTGGTGTTTAAAACATATCTACTCGACGCTATATGTTATTGCACATAATTTATATCCTAACTTTAACTCCTACGGCAAAACACTCAACTTCCCAACTTTAATGACAATGGGCTAATGTTGACAGCACTGCGCTAAGCAAACTTGTCAGTTCCGCCAACACTCGGGAGTCTAACCGGAACCGGAAGCTCGTCGCTACACAAATGTGTGCATATAATGTACTTATATTGTACAGTCAACCGCACGTAATTCTAGTAACGTGTAGGAAAGTTTACATTCTTTGCTTAGAAATAATCTGTCAAAAAGACCATACACATGTATGTTATATTCATTATTATAAGTATGTAAACTATTAACAAAAATAAAATAAATCTATACAAATATTATACAGAGGTAAAATTTGTTTGTATGTATGGGGTAATCTCCGAAACTGCTCATCCAATATTAAAAATTCTTTCACCAATAGGAAGCTATGTTATTCCTGAATGCTATAGGCTATATTGCATTTTCAAAATATAAGGGATCCTTAATAAATTTCACGCGGACAATATCGTGAGCAGAGAGCTAGTAAATAATTTGCCTACTCGTTCGCTGTAATGAGATTCTGACTAAATTTAACTTTTCTAAAAGGTCTTCTGTAGTAACACACTAACTTGAATTACAAAAACCGCCCTTATATCTCGACATTAAGACACTTGTGGCCAAATACCTACTCAAATGCTACTTAATTTTAAGATGCGATTAAAGCCCGTCAAATACGTAGCTATAATCATTTATATTAATATACGTAGCTATAATATTTATTTATTTATTTATTAAAACTTTATGCACAAAATGTAAAAAACACTGTACAAAGGCGGACTTAATGCCTTAGGCGTTTTCTACCAGTCTACCTTAGGGTGATGCTGAGACACACATTACATTTTGCAGACTTCAAATAGATTGTTTTTGGCTACGTTACTTAGTTGAGGTCAAAGTCGTAGAACAAATGTTATTCAGGGTGATGATACGAAGTCCAAATTAAGAGGTTTTGGGTATTTTTTCAATTTCCCTGTATAATTCATAAATGTTTATTAATATATATTATAGCTAGCCACCACTCACGGTAGCTATAAAATAATAATATATTTTCGCCCTTATTACGTATGCGGTCGTTGTTCGTATCACATTTTTTAAATATATATTAATATGCCTCGCTATATCTGTCCACATATTTTGGTGACGTAATAAAGATTTAAATATTATAGCTGCGTCTGTGGTCACTCAAAGATGATTAAAGAAAATAAATATCGTAATATACCTTGCCGTGAATTATATTAATATATTAGCTACACATGTTACATACATTAGATTGTAGTCAATTCACTGTATTTACTTTTATTTTTACTTTTTTTGTTTGTAAGAAATAAAAGGCTTTTTATTTATTATATCATAGCTACGTCTGTGACGGGCTTAAGTTTCGTACTATCACAGTTACTTTGACATAAAGTGATAGAGACAGTTCGTAATTTAACTTCTTCATTGAGTAGCGTATGAGTATTTGGCCTTTCCAGGGACAAACTGTGTCCATTGACGTGCACTTGTATGTACAGGAAGCTAAGTAAATGTTTGGTCGAAGTTCCAGCTTAGTTGAGAACAATGTATGTAATACAAATTATTTAAATTGGGGATAAAATGATAGTGTATGATGATATATTACTCTATATTTGAATTTAAACTAAAATATAACCAAATACATGACCGTGTTACATCGTTTTATACCAAGACCCAGAAAGTACGCAAAGTCGTTGCATTGGTCCCGTCTGTCATTCGTTGATTTTTGACATTCGTTATAAGTAGTCAGAAGGTAGAAAATCTGACAACCAGTCTTACCAAGGGGTATCGTATTACCTAGATACTGGGTTCTGGCGGTCAGATAGGCAGTCAAACCATTTAAAACACTGGTATTCAGCTGCATCTGGTTAGACTGGAAGCCGACCCCATTATACATAGGGAAAAGGCTAGGCAGATGATGAGGTATGATAAAATCAGCTTTAAAATAGAGATATTAGTTATAAATCTTGCAGCATCTACGAAAGCATTAACCTATTTCTCTCACCATTACATCCTACAGTTACAGGCTTTCAGCAACACAATAGTTATTACAATAGGCTGGCTACAGAAGTAGATAGCAATTGCGAACATTCATTATTAACTGGTCGGAAACAATGGCGTGTAGTACTTCAGCGGCTGTAGACGTTTAAACAGTTGCAACAAAGAGAGACACTGCGTTGCAAGTATTAATTAAGCGACTAAGATTTAAGCGGCAGTTTTGGAATATATCGATTGTTCATTTATTATTTGTTTATTTATATGGGACTTCAACAAAGACAACACAATACATGAAATATTAGAAACAGAACAATTACTTGTCATCATCATGTCAACTTTTAGACGCCCACTGCTGGGCATAGATCTCCCCCAAGGGGGAGTTTAGCCACAAACAAGTTTGACAAGAACAGTTCAATTTTAAAAGTTAAAAATATTTAAAAATCCACTTTAAACCTACCAAGTAAAACTAAAAATAAAATAAATAAGACTAAATAAGAACAATACAGAAAATACAGACTAATGCAGAAATAATAATTAATAATAACCACAAAAGACAACTATAAAAGAGAAATGGATTAACTGCTAAAATATTAAAATATTACAATTGTGTTCTTTATATTTGTGAAGAAAAATCTTTTGAAGATAATTCCCGTTTTTAGAAGAACGTTCGTCTTTTAATCTCGGTCTCAATCTGTCAGAAGCAACTTTAATTTACCAACATTTTTGACAAGTTTTGATTGTCTCCGATATGAGATTGCACCAAAATTTTTAACGTTTTCAATTACGAGAATTTTGTTCAGTAAAAAAACATAACTAAACAAATAATATCTCGTTATTTCTATATTTTAATAGCAAAAGCATTTATTATTAACTGGTCGTTAAAAAGATGAAATAATGATGATGAAAATAAAGGTTTATGGTGCTTCAGTAGATGTAATGGGATGTTTAGACCGTTTCAACACTGCTCTTGGTTTGTACCAAATAGTAAGTGGAGTTGCAAGTGCTAAGCAATAAATATTTTAGATATGTATACGGTCTTACTTAAGGGCGCGTATTCGATTTAGCGCAACTCAAAATCTAAACGATTACAAGAACGGCGTAGCAGCATTGACACACACTAGTACAATACAATGGTATGTTTGTGTGCATCAGAAAAAAAAATATGCACGAAATAAGCACGAATCATTGAAATTGATCGGCAAACGACAGCGCGCGATGTTTAACAGTGTTTTTTAAAATAATTGTCTAAAATAAATGAGCTCGTATAACAGACTGAAAAATATTCTGTATATTAGGCATAACATTTGCTTTCATAAAATAAATATATCAGTTATGTCTTTATTCAAATACTGATAAAAAAAATTGACAAAGTGAACCGATTTTCTACTTTTTCAACATTGTTTTTTGATACATAATAGTAATATTTTCGTAATTTTGGCTCTGTTACTGTCTTTATGACTGTATATACTGTTGAAAAAATGCATGAAACAAAATCTTTCTTAAAATATTCTTTAACTTATAAAAAAAGGCGTATACTAAAAGATAGATAATAAAATTGTGTGTAAGATGGTGTAAGTTTCGTTTAATTATACCTGGTAGAGTTTGTGTGATTGTCAATGTTTTGTCCGCGTCAGACACAACTTCACGAGTTAATTAAACTACTTAATATGAATATAATTGAAAATATTCACATACTAAATGATTATGAGAATGTTCTAGTTTAACATATATATTTTTCAAATCATTTACACTGCACATTTTGACGTGATTGTCAGTTTAAAATCTGTAAAAGTCGTTAAATAGCCCCTTAACTAGTCAATTTTAGACAGAAGTACGCTTTGATTCTGTGAGTAGCTAAGGCAATGCGAGCGGCGCCCGGAACATTCACAATTCATATTTGTCTGCGACTGCTTCCAAATTAGATCATGTTTTAGGTTCAGGTAGTATGAATTATGTAGCATATATTTTCACAGCTTTTCCACTCCAACAGAGGCTATAAATAGCTTTGTTTTTAGCCGAAAACAATTACGTTATTACCGCCCGTAGAATTATTTAAATACGCACCTAAATTAAATATGTATGCAGTAGGTACTCGGTGGTGTAAATATAAGATTCATGTTAATGAAATTCTTAATGTTTTTGTAGAGAAACAGACAGACATTTCTGTTGACTGTTTTGAAGGAAAATGGAAAATAATTTCTGAGAGATGGATTAAAGTCTGAACTAAGATATAGTACAGTCACCAAAAGAGATAAGTAACCAGTGAACTCGGATATAGTTGAAATATACTTAGAAACCGATGGATGTTTTTGAATGATACAAAATGAAATTAATGGGTACACTACATAAATACGAAAAACTTTATTCCGAAAGTCAGAAATACGAATTTCAAAATACCGATTTTCATAATTCCGAATAGTTCAAAATTCCTAATATGGCAACTCCGATTTATCATTCATCCTATTTTTATAATACTAAAATTTCAAAATTCCGTACGTTTATAATTACTATTCTCAAAATACCGAGTTTCAAAAGATCGAATAACAAAAAGTCCGACATAATGAAAATTCCGAACATCAAAAATACGAATTCCGATTATTAAAATTCCGATTATCTTTATCGATATCGTGCAATCGTTTATCGTGCAAGCAAGCATGCAGCATGCAAGCAAGCATGCAGCGTGCAAGCAAGCATGCAGCATGCAAGCAAGCAAGCATGCATCATGCAAGCGAGCATGCAAGCGAACATGCAACATGCAGCAGGCATGGTTTCTGTCACGGCTACGGCGTTGCGGGGCTCCGGCGGTACCACGCGAGCTTATCGTCGCAGATGGTATTCACGCTCACCACCGCAGCTTCGGCTTACTGCTCCTCAGCTCGCTGGCCGCCTCGCCCCTCCGCGCCTACGCGAATTTAAATTACACTCTAGGCGTAGGGCAGACAAGACTACGTGGAGTCGGTTTCACAGCAATTCATTTCTGTCATTAACTTTTGTAGCACAACATATTGACTTTTTAAGATTATTTTTGTTATGGTCTTTCTTTTTATACCTATATATTTTTATTGAAATAAATTCCATAGAAAAATACACCGAATAAACAATATTTGTTAAAAAGTAATTCTACTGTTTGATAAGTTTGTTAAACAAAAAAATTTGATTAAAAATTCTTTGAATTGTGTTTCTGTGAAATATGTTTCATTCAAGTAAATAGTCTTTGAAACAATAATAGTCGAAATAAAAATACAAGAACCAAATATTATATGAAACATTTTCTGGGAAACGAAATTCTATGAAATTTCTGTCTGCGAAACAAGGGGACACCATTTTGAATATATATGCGTAGCTGAATTGAATCAGAATCCTAATTTTAACAGTTTATTCGGAATATTGAAATTCGGAATTTCGTTTTTCGGACCGAGAACTCATCGAGCATTTGATTCTTCGAACATATGAAAATCGGAAAACAAACAAATCGGATTTACGACATTCGGTAAAATAACTTTCGTGATTTTAAATAATAGAGATTATAATTTTTAGGTATTATGAAATTCGGACTTTTGAAAATCGGAATATCGAAGTTCGGAATAAAATATTTCGGAATATTTGGGTGTTCCCGAAATTAATTGATTTTAATCAGTTAAAATAAATTTATTTCAAAAACATCCATCGGTGTCTATATAAACTGCAACTATTTCCGTTGACCTGTAGGTCGAATATGTAAAATTCAAACAACAACTCGCATCTCACATCGCTATTCACTCTGATTTCGCATAAGGTTCAAAATGACCTCGATATATTTGACACTTTGAATTGGGTTCGAGTGCGAAGTGAGCGTCGAAGTGATGGGGAAATTACCTTACAGAATGCCACTTCTTTCGTCATCTCATACTTTATCTGTCAAAATCTCCCTGCTTTAGTTCAACTCTCTGACACGCTCGCAAGGGTGGCGCTAGTGTACATTCGAATTATCAACCGAGTTTTTCGAATGCCAATCAAGAAACTCACAGCGGATTCAGATTCGAAGTTTAGTATGAGGCCTTACAGAATCACACCCCTGGTTACTTATATCTTTAAGTGGTGACTGTACAATTGAGACTATGATATTCAGTTCATAACAATGACACTAGATATATTTATAAAGGTTTTCGAATAAGATTAAAATGTAACTTAGATGCTTTGTGCAATGTTTGTCAAGACCCTCATAAATATATAGCTTGACTTATTGCCCACACCAACTAGGTACACATACATATCGTCACCTTCATAATATAACATTTGATTTATTAACACAATACCCGCACTAAAAAAGCTAGTATATTGGCACTGTGCGTACAAAACTGCGCAATTTGTGGTATTGTCAGATGACAAAAAGCCGTCGTTTGGCCTCCCAAGTCTTCCATTTGGAGGGTAGAACCCCTTAGAGGTCGTAACACTTTTTTATTCGTAAGATTACGACGGCAGTAAAATGTAAAGTGATTCCGTTTTTCTGAACACGATAGCAGTGTTGTTAACATTGTTATGAAATGCATTAACTATTATAAAGGTCGTGGTGTAATATTAAAGGGATGGCTGAACTGGAACCTCGTTTCATATGGTTATATTCTTAGCGGATTGTGTTATGAAAATTGTAGAGAATTTAATGAGTTTTAAGGCGAACATTTTATAGTTGTAACTTAATTAATTTGATGTAATGTTTCCTGTACAATAGGCCTAGCGCGACTGTTAACATAAAAGTATTCGATATAAGTGAATTTTCGAATTGGAAATACAATTCCCTATCCTATTTTAATTTAATTAAAAACGATAAGCACAGCAAGTATCAACCACTGATGTGAATAGCGCCTTTATACTAAATAAATAAATATGTGCGAAAATGGTATTTCTAATTAGAAATCGATACAATTTGCGTTACGTTTTTCTTCGCGCTTGTACTCGAGTCAAAAGGTGGGTACATATTATATAACATAACTTGTTATAAAACTTTCTAGTGTGATATGTTTCAGTAATGTTGAGGCTGAATGTTATTTAACATGTTATTAATATTTACAACAATGTTATATAACTTACGACAAACGACAGTCATATAACATTGTATTTCTAATGTGTACAGTATTGGTAGGTATATGTTGCAATGTTAAAAAACAATGTTACATAATGTGGACATTTTATAAAACATAAGTTATACAACATTTTACTTAATCTATACGCACCTTTAGAAAGGTACTAGTAAAGTCAAAGTCAAATCGTTTATTTCAATTTCACTTTTGTACGTCACAAAAGAAAAAAAATCTAGTTGCCCCTTCCAAAGAGTACTTTCGTATACTACTACTGTTGTCTGATAGTTTGTCGGAATGGATAGATGGATGAATGTTTGCTACTTTTTCACGCTTAAACGGCTAAACGAAATTAGCTGAAATTTGGAATACGGTGCAAGAATACATGGTGGTTTTATTTTGTCGAAAACGCAGATTAAGTCGCGGGCAGGAGCGAGTATTATTCACTATTATTTAAAATATTCTATGTATTTAAAGCGTGTCAAAGCGAGAGTGCCGACGGTACCTTTCAGAAGACAAAGGCGGCGGTGTGCTCGAGAATCCGTAGCCAACACTTGACGAACAAAAGACAACTTAGCCGTCTTGTTCATCCAATATGGCAGCAAAAACTAGCACTGCTCTAACTAAACTAATTTGCATTTGATCTTGCACGGCTGCTGCAGTGAGGTCTGGGTACTGTTAAATAATCTAGGATTAAAATAATGATTATCCAATGGTCTCAGTTACAGATATAACACAGATAATATTTTTAGGATTGGCAAAAGGTACAGTCGAACAAGCTCATTGGTTTTCAGGCAAAAATATTCATCTTTCTACTACAAATATTTTATTTTATTCCATTTTCTTATGTCGAGCATGTAGGTATCCCTGGTACGTACTAAAGATAAAAAAAAAGAAAAATTGTTAGTATAGAAAGATGAATATTTTTGCCTGTAAGCCAATTAGCTTGTTTGACCGTACCTGTTAATGGTAAAAGTTTCTTATTCGAAGTAAATACATACAATTTTCACGAGACAGGGTCTTTCATGTGATATATTTTATTTAGTGACTACATGAAAGTAACGTTCTTCATCAAATGAACAACTTCAACAAACGAATCCCGCCAAATAACAGCTTTACTTACAAAACTTCTCAAGGCCTAAACTCATACTAGTACAAAGACCTAGAAACTAAAACATTCTAGATGTTCTTTGTACGTAGCTCGCAAATAAAACTGTCCCATGTAGTAGGTCGGGCGGAGCAACTTTTATTAAATTAAAACGCGGCAGATCCTGAAAACCAATAATTGGATTGAATCCTATTTTTTCTTGACGATGCCTGGTCTGCTCGGGTTTATGATAAAAAGAGTATTTTGTTGTAAGTTTTTTCCCTATAACGTTTGGAACATATCGTGTCATTTAATATATTTGTGAGTTAACTGGGTTGTTCCACGGACTACTTGTTTTTCGGCCTCATTTCGTTTTCGGTATATGTAAGCCTACCTTTATTAACTTTATTAATGCAGGAAGTATTTTCCTGGAATCAATGCTTGAACTCATTGTAAAGAATGTGCTTAGCAAAAATGTTATTGTTGACTAGTTTTTTTTAATACTTTGAACCGCACTATTAATTTCTCATGTATCGTGGGGAACAACAAACATATAAACTCACATACACAAGCAGCCAGACCCGCAACGACTCCTTGTAGGCCATACAAAATATTTCGGAATCGAAGCCAGGACACACAGCGCAACAGCCAATCACCCAACCACTATATCAACCGTGTCATATGTTTTATCATAAGCTGGGCTCAAGTCACGTTGACGAAAGTTATCTATTAGTATTAATGATTCAAGTGAGCGCGAGATGAGTTTGTAACTAGTTGAAATTTTCATTAAGCACTTACATCTTGGTACTTTCATATCCGTGTGGTAACACATCCAAATAATTGAGGTTAGTACTAAACACTAATAATAGGTATTTCCTTTTTAAACACTAGTAATAATAATTTACCCATTTTTCGATGTTATTGTAATAATTTTTGGATGTATAACGCCGATTGATTGTAAATCTTGGATGTACAGTCACTAAAAGAGAACCTTGAACCTCTTCCAAGACTTGGCAGGCGTCTTGGGGATCGCAGTGAGATTGTTAAGTACACGTAAGCCGCTGCTACCCGACTTCCGGATTTTCCCTAAGTAGAGTGTATAACATTTTACGTATTAAATTGGTTTGGCGTAATTAATTTAATTATTGAGAGATTGTGGGATGGCTGAACTAAGCTAAGATGTTTGTATAATTTAAGTCTAATAAAGAATCATCTATCTCCATAAATTCAAAGTAATTAGTACACAAAAGTAATTCATTAAAATACACACGGCAATATGTTCTATATTGCCGTGTGTATCTTTTGTTTTTCTAGTGGTATGCAGACAAATCTGATTGCGTGACACACACGCCCCATAAGCGTATTATTTATTGTCTATGTCAGTTGACCACGAAGTGATAATGTATTACGCTTGGTCATGCATCTTGCCTATAAATTGTTTGTATTAAAACATCATACAAAACACAGAAATATATTTACTTAAACTGGTTTCTATCGATACTAAGTTTCTATCGATGAAACATTTTTTTTTCATTATTGTTAATCTGATTTTTAGATATAAAAACTTCTTTGTTCCTTTTAAGCGACAAAGGAACGTTTTCTTAAAAGACATTTTATGTACGTAAAGTGAAGATTTCGTGAAACAATTTATTAAGAAATACATTTTTAAGGATTAAAAGATCCTCTACTTTAGTAAGCTTAGTATACTTTTTAATTTGCTGGCGGCCATCTTGGGTTAAAGATAATTGTTTTCCGTGCGACTTAGCTGAGTAATTGCCATCCGTCGTTTTTGTAAACGGTACATTAAACTAATGTGACAGATACACTTGTCTTTCGGATAGATCTTCCTAATTTAGGAAGTGAAGTTTTCCGAAATTCTTTTTTACTTATTTGTTTTATTATTTGTAACTACGAATTCATTATGAATGTCACGTCTGAAAAATGGTTTAGAATTAAAGTGTGTTTGAGTACTGTAAATTGGTGTTTTTAACATAGGTAGATTTGTTTAATAGTAAATACGTAGTAGTTAAAATATCATCTGCAGAGTCTTTTTATGTATTCACTTGAGATGACTTCTGTAAGCGAAAAGCAATCATCGGACTGTGAATGTTTTATCCATAGACTGGCCGATTACTGGATGCGTCGTTTATATGATTTTATGCAATATTATGACAATATTATGTTCATTAAATTAAGTAATGTAGTTTTGATGGCATTCTGGGTTAAGAGAGAAACAAAGGCATAATAATACAATGATACAGCTGGTTTAATTTGCATTCGTATTGTTTTGTCTTCTCACGGATTTGGTATAAATTATACGAGAACAGCTTATACTTCAGGGTAAAGATAAGCCATTTATTTGGTTAGACCAGGATTCGCCAAAAACTTAAATGGGTATTTTCACTCGTGGAAGCCTTTTTACTCTAATTTAGTCTGTTATCAGGTGGATGGAGTAAATAATCTATAGCAATATACCTAATTGATAGGTTTTTGTTTTACAAATACCTAAACATGATGAATTAAATACCTATGTAGATTAGGTGTAAGTTTGTAGGTAAATCGTGTTGTTATTGCCTCGTTATAAATTTAAATGATTATTTGTCATGTGACTGATTGTTTTGTGAGATAGACATTGTTATTGGCGAGAAATATCAGTATGTTGCTTGTCGACTCACTACATAACGATTATTGTAAGGTGTTTTGATTACGGAATTATTATAATACTAGCTGACCCGACAGACGTTGTCCTGTCCCGATCTACCTACTTACCTGCCTATTTACTACACCTACCCTACACCTACCCTACACCTACCCTACACCTACCCTACACCTACCCTACACCTACCCTACACCTACCCTACACCTACCCTACACCTACCCTACACCTACCCTACACCTACCCTACACCTACCCTACACCTACCCTACACCTACCCTACACCTACCCTACACCTACCCTACACCTACCCTACACCTACCCTACACCTACCCTACACCTACCCTACACCTACCCTACACCTACCCTACACCTACCCTACACCTACCCTACACCTACCCTACACCTACCCTACACCTACCCTACACCTACCCTACACCTACCCTACACCTACCCTACACCTACCCTACACCTACCCTACACCTACCCTACACCTACCCTACACCTACCCTACACCTACCCTACACCTACCCTACACCTACCCTACACCTACCCTACACCTACCCTACACCTACCCTACACCTACCCTACACCTGCCCTACACCTACCCTACACCTACCCTACACCTACCCTACACCTACTCTACACCTACCCTACACCTACCCTACACCTACCCTACACCTACCCTACACCTACCCTACACCTACCCTACACCTACCCTACACCTACCCTACACCTACCCTACACCTACCCTACACCTACCCTACACCTACCCTACACCTACCCTACACCTACCCTACACCTACCCTACACCTACCCTACACCTACCCTACACCTACCCTACACCTACCCTACACCTACCCTACACCTACCCTACACCTACCCTACACCTACCCTACACCTACCCTACACCTACCCTACACCTACCCTACACCTACCCTACACCTACCCTACACCTACCCTACACCTACCCTACACCTACCCTACACCTACCCTACACCTACCCTACACCTACCCTACACCTACCCTACACCTACCCTACACCTACCCTACACCTACCCTACACCTACCCTACACCTACCCTACACCTACCCTACACCTACCCTACACCTACCCTACACCTACCCTACACCTACCCTACACCTACCCTACACCTACCCTACACCTACCCTACACCTACCCTACACCTACCCTACACCTACCCTACACCTACCCTACACCTACCCTACACCTACCCTACACCTACCCTACACCTACCCTACACCTACCCTACACCTACCCTACACCTACCCTACACCTACCCTACACCTACCCTACACCTACCCTACACCTACCCTACTCCTACCCTACACCTACCCTACACCTACCCTACACCTACCCTACACCTACCCTACACCTACCCTACACCTACCCTGCAAAAGTTTTTTTTTTTTTTTTTTTTTCTCTCCGTAAGAACCATCTTCGTTCTTCAAGGAATATTATAAAAAAAGAATTATCCAATTTGGTAAAGCGGTTCGCAAGTTATGCGCTTACCAACACATTTAGCGATTCATTTTTATATATAAGAAGATTTGACACTGATTCTTATCGTCATTCTCGTAATGTTGGTCCTCAAATAATACAAAACGTAGAGTAGTAATATTTCGGTCTATAATTAGTTAGTTTGAAAGAAAACTGAGTACACACAAACCTATATAACAGTACACTTATTCTATCTATATTTCATAGATTAAGTACCTATGGACCATAATATGTCTAGATTACATTTGTATGGATCACAGTTGATAAAGCTCCGATGATGATATAACTATGAGCTTACAGCTGTATTCACACCAAAAACCGATCGATGGCAGGATTAGCTCTGGGTTTCGACACGGCTTATGCACCGTCATTCTGATTTGCATCGCAAAATGTGTCTGTCTGTTGTGTATCAAAAGCGCTGCGGGCGAAATGTTTGCAAGTTTGATAGACACGTTATGATTGCCAATTGTTTGGTGACCTAGGCTTTTGGTAATGTCGTGTGTTAATAGACAGACAACACAATGATTGGTGAGAAGCGGCGGTAATGGAATTCATCTCATACTAGACGAAGCACGATTTGATAGCTGGTTAAGGAAATAATGCAAAATAGTATATTGTCTCAGAAACATTGTTACTGTATTGTAAATGTGTGTGTGTGTGTAGTAATGTTAATTGTAATCCGTGGTGTTTGGCAGGTAGGCTTTCCCCAGTTGTAAACGTCCCTTTGTGTCAATTTGATCTAGTTCTGTTCTGTCTCCTGCTTGATGTTTCTTACTCCTCCGCTGTTCTTTAATTCTTTGCGAGATCCAAGATAGTTGAATCGTTTCACCGAGACTCTTCAGGCGTTTCTGGTCGCCACTGTTGATACTGGCTTACAGAAGTTGCAGTTGTTTGAAAATAGTGTGGCGGACATGACCCATTTAAAAAACTTGTTACCGTAAAAGAATCACTGAATCACTCTTATTCTAAGATGATTGATTTAGAGTCATAATGATAAAAGTCTGAATTATTATAAAACAATTAAGACCTTTTTAAGTAAAAATTACCGATTATCATAGGATAATCAATGATTTTTTAAAACATACTGAGTGCTTGTAAAAAATAACGATTACATTCGGTAATTCTTAGGTTACTTTTACAGTAACACATATAAAAAGAGGACTTAGGCCAGTAAATTCACAAAAACGATAGAATCGATTCGATTGACAAGAAGTAGTATTTATTTTGTGTAAATGACTGTGTGGCCATGTTCTTTTATGTACGTTGGCCCTGTTAAATGGAGCCGTACGTAATTACTCTTGTAAGTTAAGATTTATAATGTCAACCACCGGAAAAAAAACACGTAACTGGAACATGGTTTATCGCAACATGAGTTCAGAAGAATAGAGATATAATAAATTTACATAAGAATTTTCTTTACATAGGGCGCGCAAAAGAGCGCCTGAAAGGACTTGGGAGAGGCAATTGACAGAGTAGATTAGAAAAAAAATCTTATTTATTCCTAGTAAAGAAAATTTTTGTAGTATCTACCTAAACTATTTTTAGGCAAAGTCAATGACCCAGAGCAGATACAGTTACAGTAGGTTATAATGAATGGAAAAAGAAACAAAAGAAATGCAATATGATACTCACAAACCGTTGCCTACGTCTTATAATAAGTAGGTATCTTTTATCAAAGAACAAAAGCGTTGCTGATATACTGAACACAAAGAAGTCTGAAACAGATACCAGACCTTCTTTATAAACATCCTTATGTATATTACTAGTTGTTGCCTGGGGGTTAACTCGTTTACAAGGGAAACTACGTCATGTTCTCGCATAAAAAGTGTGTAAAAAGACACACCACATAGCCGGTAACTTCGCATACTTACCTACCATCAAACTAAGTAAAATTGAGCAGAAATTATTGCTAAGTAACGAGGTTTTTTTCTGGTGTGAATAATCACTATTTACGGTAGACAGCTCGCAATGTAACGCACACTAAACATTATGAATGTAACAGTTTACGGTTCCCCCACGAACCGTATACTGTTACATGCACAATGTTTTGCGTACATTTAAAGTTTATTTACAATATTTAAAAAAATAATTTCGAATAAAAAGAAAAAAAAAAAAACTTAGAACCGAAGGATCCCTCCTTCGCTTCCAAGTTTATTTTACTTATTTTTGAGAGGGAGAAGGGTTGATTGGTTTCTTCTGAGTTGGAAGTTGGACCTTCAATATATTAAGAGTGTTTCATAGTGCGTATGTGTTTTAAATTGAATCCTAATGTGTTCAGCTTTTTATGCATGGTAGAGTTAGAAACTTTCAATTTATATGTAACTAGTAGAATCTTGAAATAGAAGGCTTTATGGTAGGACAAAAATAAAAACATTCGAAGTCCATACGTATAAAGATTTTTTTTTCTCTTTATTTTTAGGGACTTTTATCCTTATAAGGCATGTCAGCCCCATCATAACCTCATCATCATCATCATTTCAGCCGAAAGACGTCTACTGCTGGACATAGGCCTCCCCCAAAATGGGGGGTTTTGCCATAATCGCCACGCTTGGCAGACGGGTTGGCGATCGCAGTATTGTTGTTACAAAGGCACAGAGAACGCTCCCATTCTCTGGTGAGTCCCTTAGTCGCCTCTTACGACACCCTCGGGAAGATATGGGATGGTGCTATTCTTTACGTCCGATACCACACGGACGACCATCATAACCTAACCTATGTTTAAACAAACTACTGGCACTATACAATATTTAACATACTTAATATAAAAACTGGAGTCATCGACATCATGCTATCTCATAGATAATTTTAGCGGCGTCACTTTCTGGACTTGTGAGGATTTGAAGGAAAGTACCCATATCATATTTATTGATCTTGCGCGATTCACTCAGTGACTCTCATAATGCCTGGTTCTTGACACATTCCACCAGGAATGTGCGCTGCGTGGTGTCGCGTAGCCTTCCGCGGAATCGCCGATACACGACACCCTTGGGCCAAAACTCTTCCTTGAGGAAGGTCTCAATATAATGCGTCGGGACTCGCACCACAAATGACTTGAATTTGACTATGTTGGGGTCGGCTTCCAGTCTAACCGAATGCAGCTGAATACCTTGGAGCGATTTGACCTCCACAACCAAGTTGCTGGGTAACACGATACCCCTTTCTTTAAACTTTTTGGGTTTTCAGATTTTTTAGCTTCTACCTTCTACTGGTCACCCATCCACGGACTTACCGCGGCAAGCGTAGCTTAACCATAATGGCGGTCGAGCCATACGGCTTTTACTTAGTCAAGAGCTTTGGAAATACAATAACAATTGTACAAAAACATCTCAATATCTAATCACAAAATATAAAGGTTACAGAAGGACCTTTCCCGCCATCTTCGAAAAGAATAACCGAAACTTGCCAGACTCACTAGGGCTGCATGTATTGACTTTGTAGGATTTATTTGTGACAATTAGGAATTTTATTGACACTGGTTGAAACTCTTTGCAAGTGGTTTATAACAAAATTTTCCTGTTTGTCATGAAATGTCAATTATATCATTTTGATCATTCATTTTGACGACACGTGTCGCTAGTCGAGACTAAAGTCTGCTTGAAACTGCCTGAGAATACCTATATGTGTGATGTCAATGTGTGTGCGAAAAATGGCGGCATTCTTCTGAGTGGACTCTCTGCTACGACGCACCGCAGCCTAACGACTTTGTGATCTAATCCAAAATTCATCTAGAACTTCATAGATATAAACAGCTCTCAAAGAACATGAGTCTAAGGTTTAAGTTAAGATAACTCTAACTTAGCCAACTTAATTCCTCCGCCGTTAAGTAGGTACACTAAGTACAGCGCGATTACTTATATAGTTCTTCGAAAAGTAACTCGTTTGGCGGCCATTGAGCGGCGTTTCTCCTCGAAGTAATAGACTCCAGCTTTAAGTGGATTATATAGGCGTTGAAAATCGCTGGAGGCTCGGCCGCTTTCCAACCAAATTATAATTAGTAGAATTAACTTGGTAAATTAATCAGGAGAACAATGACGACATTACCGGTTTTAGTTATTAGATGTTTGGGATGCGCTGATAATGATTTTGTAATATATTTTTAGAATCAAGACAAGTGTTTATAAAGTTAACCTCCAGCATATTGATAAAGGAGGTCAGACAACATCGTACCTCTATGATCCTCTATGGTCTTATATGATCAAAACTATAGTTTAGTAAGCGTAGCGACACACCTCTCGAAAGTTAGCTGACAGAAATTTCGTAATGAAAATTCCGCGTAATATTAAGAAAAATGCTCACACTAACATTGTTTATACGGGTAATGTAGATTTAATAGAAAAAATAGTCTAATGATAATTACATTAATATTTAAAATTAAGGCGCTTCCCTGACCAAATAACCTACCGTACATTTCCTCTTAGCCGCAGAATCGAAATTCGCACAACTTTTGTTTTTTTTTTTGTTATAAATAAAGAGAATCGATGTTTTGAAATAAAATAAAACGTGAATTATAAAGATTTTTAAGTTACCTATCTATTAGTGTAATTTTCAAATTAATAGCACGTCTACTTTAGCAAAAGATACATGTTTTGAATTGTTTTAGTCATTTTTTTTACAGGGAGATTTAGCTGTGTATATAGGGTACATTAAAAAAAATAAGAACGTGGATTGTGATGATAGGATATTGAACAGTAATAACATGGTTTTTAGATGTAGTTTGTTTCTCTTAATTAATGAGTTAATAGTTCCTGAATAATAAATAAAAACGCACTTTTGGTCGGGGTAGCGCCTTAAGTAAAATGACTGCGTAGTTTGTGTTACGGCGTAGCAGCGGCTTCAGCTACGCCGTAGCTTAATCTTCGCTGTAGCACAGTTTATGATGAATGGTTTATAAAGTCGTAAAACCAAAGATTTTTCTGTTGTCTGGTGTTGTTTCAAGCTAATAGAATAAGCGTGACGTCACATAGTACATAACAAGAAATTGAAATGTCAAAGGAAAAATGTTTTGCTTCACTATGGTAGATTTTGCTAAATTATGATTCCACCAACACCATGTCAACCTTGAGACCACTGCTGGGCACAGGTCTCCCCCAAGGGGGGTTCAGCAATAATTGCCATGCTTGGTCGATGCATGTTGGCACAGTTGGTGTTATGATACTCAGATGGAGGCTGCTGCCAACACTCTGGTCAATATCCCTCTATCGCCTTCTACTACACCCAAGGGTAGAAATGAGGTGGTGTTATTCGCGGTCGGCACCACACGGCTTAAATAGAGATATACGTAAACTACATATAACTGTAATGTGGGTTTGATAATCATTAATCTATCTAAACCGTCTGTGCCGGGTGACGTGAAATCTGGCAAATTAATAAACCTTCAGAAATGTAACGTGGCGTGCAATAAATCCGGGGTTTACGATCCCCTTCCCTACCCTCCTCCCCTCTCCGCACAGTTAGAGAATTTAGTTTAAATTAATTTGTATATAGGCAATGATTCGTAAAGCGTGGCTTTGAAAGAGCCAACTTGATTGGTTTGTTTCCGAGAAATTCTATTGAGAGTGGAAAAATACTGGGAACAGATTCAGTAATGATATTGATTTACTGGAAATTTGTATTTCTTTGCTTTGATTACTACATTTTGTGCAATTTTTTGATGTACTTCAATCCTACTGTTACAAATAAATGTATGGATGTTCGTTACTCATTCACGGTTAAACTGCTGTAGGTCGATTCTGTAAAATTCAAACAACAACTCGCATCTCACATCGCTATTTACTCTTACTTCGCATAAGGTTCAAAATTACCTTGATATATTTGACACTTTGAATCGGGTTCGAGTGCAAAGTGAGCGTTGAAGTGACGAGGAAATTACCTTACAGAATGCCACTCCTTACGTCATCTCATACTTTATACGTCAACATCTCCCTGTCAATTTAGTTCAACTCGCTAACACGCTCGCAAGGGTGGCGCTAGTGTAAATTCGAATTACCAACTGAGTTTTTAGAATGCCAATCAAGAAACTCACAGCGGATTCAGATTTGAAGTTTAGAATGAGGTCTTACAGAATCACACCCCTGAATTGAATTATCTGGTACAGAGTTAGATATTGATGTAGCTTATAACACATTATGGCTTTTATCCCAGTTTTGTGTTCCCGTGGATTACGTGACAGCGGCGAGTTACATTTTCGTATTCCATAACCTTTGCTTAAGCAGCGCTAACACCACGTGAATTAAGGGCATTTGGTGGAACTACTCAAGGTTGAAGAAGTTAACACTTTTGACAGTTCATATATAAAAAACGATATTTGCTAATCGAAAACAGTCGCTGAGTTCGATGTCGATTTCACGGCTGACACGATGTTGAGTTAGACGTCAAGCACAGCCACGGATGATAACGTTAGAGAATACATAGTTAGCATAGCTGCGGCCTACGCAGACGAAGTGAAGCTAGTACTTCTATATTTACTTAGTTATAATAACTTCATTGTTTGTGTTTGTCATTCTACTTTGTCATCAATACCTGCTATTTTCAGGATCCACCTTCAATTTATTCAAGTTTAATATAGCAATGTTTTTGACGGGAAACAAAACTGATGGATCGACGGCAGTTATTAAAAGATCTGTTTATGTTCACGCTCTGCTATGTTTTTAGAGCAACATATTTTATCCAATATAGACTTTCATAGATTTCCGTCTAAGGATATTTTCATACAAATGACTCGATGAATGGTCAACACAAAATAGTGTTATTTGTTTATTTAATAAATGCTGGCGTTCTGCCAGATATCTCAGTGAAGTACTAACATAAAATACTAAGGGTGGTCAGTAAGTGACCGATAAAAATTCTGGAGGCAAATCTCAGAAGTGTCTGTGATAAAACAGTAATACAAATGTAAATAGCTTTGTCCTTGTGATCTAATAAAGAAAACAGGTCTGTTTAATCTTTTGATTGCGATTGGAGATTAAGTTTGAGCGTTTATTTAAATACAGCTCTTGTTATATAGTGGTCGGACTGCTGACCATTGGATCTCAGGTCACATAAATTGTTGTTGAGTTTTTCCATTAGCAAGATAAGATATTTTATTTTGTAAATATGGGTACAAAACAGTATGACATAAAAATATATTTAGCAACAGCCATGTTTAACCAGGGTATACAAAATTACAAAATATACTGACTAGATGCTAAGTACATTATTAAATATGTATAAAGATTGATAAATTAACTAAAATTACAATTCAACTATAAAATTCGTCAATGCAATTCTCAGTATGTAGCAACATGGAATTTAAAAAAATAGTGGTGTGACATCATCATGCCTCAAAAATAACGTAAAGCTGTGTTGGTCTTGCGTCTGATCTCTCCCAGGTCGTGTCGAATTATTTTTAGAGTGAAGAAAGAGGTACTGCTTCCAGTGTTTTAGACGACACGGATGGCGCAGTGGCTGAGCGATTGACTGCTGCGCAGCGTGGTGCGAGTTCGAATCCCTCCCCGGGTAAACATTTGTGTGATGAGCACTTATGTTTGCCTTTTGTCTGGTTGTTTTTTATCGATATATGTATCAATTTGTGTATGTATATCGGTTTTCAGTGTTAGTACAGTACAGGGCCATAGTACAGGGTCTTCCTAGTTTGGGGCCAGATGGCCATGTGTGAAATGTTCCTATATAATATTATTATAGTATTGTGTACACACACTTGTACCCTATAATATCTCCTACGTAGTTGGATGATTTCATACAAATATAGCAAACGAACTCAACGAGAGAATAAGAAATATACCTACACGAAATTAGACTATACCTAGGTCTTAGGTACTTAACTTTTTTAAGATTACCATCCACCCGCATACTAGACAAAATGGGCAATGTTTGGCTCTAAAAAAAGCAGTTTCAAACTTTGTTCGTTTATGGGTTTCAAAAACTTTTTAAGTCGAAATTAAAAAGACATTTTTATAGCAAGTTTGACTATATACCTTTCTTAGAGTTACCTAATAAACAAACTTATATAACTTAACTGTAAACAAATCCAAATTAAGCCGTAAGTAGCTCACGCGACGCCACCAAGGCGATAACGAACGTGTCAACAAACTTACGTCAAACGCGGTGTGAGATTTCACACCTCCGCGTTTGACGGTAGTTTGAATATTTGCTACAGACTTTAGACATTTTAGACTCTACAAATAAATAAAATTTAAGTGTCGGTTTGTAAAGTCAAAATAACAGCTTTTTACTAAAAGCATATGAAAGTATATACTGAACTAATTTATAAAAAAAAAAAGATTTTTTATTTTTTGGTGTTTTTGTCTGTCTGTTTCTACTGGCTAATCTCTGGAACGTTTAGACCGATTTTAACGGTACTTTCACTGGCAGATAGCTGATTATTTTAGAAAAAAATCAGGGCTCCGCGCAATTGTAAATTAAACTCCGCTGATAACCAACAATCACACGGACGAAGTCGCGGGCATCAGCTAGTATAATATAATTTACTTGTATTATGTCTCTTTGCTTAAATATTTTAGCAGATAATTGATGAAGTCAATCAAATGGCGGGACATAGCAGAATTACCTGTCGCTAACACAACATCTAACGAAGCTTTATATGATTTTAATTTGATTTGAAATGTTGAAAAGATTAACACAGTTAGTCAATGGATATCGTAATAATCATAATAATAAATAATAATAATGTTTATTTGAAATATTTTAACAGGATAATTTAGATCAGATTAATTGGTGTAGCCATCTGTAACCGAACTAGGCAGAGCCTGTATTTCGGCTATCAGCGCCAAACCCCTCGAATATTATCTATATATACAAATAATAAAACATTGAATATATTAAAAAAATAATAATTGAGGGGGGTTTACAAACAGTAATAGAGTACGAATAAAAAAAAATCTGTCTGTTTGTCTGTGTGTCTGTTTGTTTGTACACGCTAATCTTCGGAACTACGGGACGGATTTGAATGATTTTTTTTTGTTGCATAGGTTTTAAGTCTGGGCAACATATAGGCTATAATTTATTTTGGAAAATGGGACACCTGATGCTGAACCGCAATAGACTAGCTAAAGTATAAGAGATATAAAAATGGTGCCATAGCAAAAAAAAATCCACATGAAGAACATTTTCTGCTTTGAGAATAAATTTGAAGATCTGGAACACCTGATGTGAAACTCCAAGACCCCAGCTACACCATAACACATATAAGAATGACGTCTTAGCAAAAGTTGTTCGGTCTAATGGGCATTTTCTGTTTTCCAAAATCGAAGATCAGAAACATCTGATGTGGAAATCAATTGTATATCATTGAAAATTTGACTCTACTGGCCAGAACTCCTATTTTTTTTATCGAATAAATATGTCTTCGGGCTTATGTTATTTGAGTGTTTATTTTCCTTTTCCATTTATCTTTGTGACACGGTAGCCTACCCGGTAACGTAGGGGAGCAGTCACTTAGATTTTAATTGATCAGGTATCTTCACAATAAAACTATAACCATGCCTAGAAAGAGGTTGTAAATTCAGTGTACCCTGCGGAATTACGGGAAGGAAAGTTCTTTTGTTATATAGGTATTAAGTCTGGGCAACATATAGCCTATAATTTATTTTGGAAAATGGAACACCTGATGCAGAACCGCAAAGGACCAGCTAAAGTATAAGAGATATAAAAATGGTGCCATAGCAAAAATTATTCTACATGAAGAGCATTTTCTGCTTAGACAATAAATTTGAAGATCTGGAACACCTGTTGTGGAATTCCAAAGCCCAGTGACACTATAACATATGTAAAGGCATGACGTCTTAGCAAAAGTTGTTTAGTCTGATGGGCATTTCCTATTGACTTACAAAAATGAAAGATCTGGAACGTCTCGAATCGTCTCGCGCATCCTGTGGTTTTCCCGTCCCCGGGCTCCTAGAATTCGACATCAGACGTTTCAGATCTTCGATTTTGACGACCCCGTTGTCGCTGGCATAAGCAACAGAATCCATGTACGAAGTCGCGGGCAGAAGCTAGTACATAATATATATAATAGCCATAAGCATAGTGGGTTAAATTCGACATCACGGTTGGTGCAGTGGTTGAGCAATTGGAAGCCGTGCTGCGTGTCGCGGGTTCGATTCCTGCACGAAACAAATATTTGTATGACCCGCAGGCAGTTGTTCCGGGTCGGGTAGGTATTCGGTGTAACCGCACCGATACAGGAGAAATTCCTAGAGTAAAAAAAAAGCAAAATTCTGCCAGAATGAACTTATTTGTTTAATTTTAAAGCTAAATCCCCCGAGCATAAAATTAAATATTGGATACCCATTGAACTGTAATGGTTGGATAATAATGTAACACATTTGGTATATTGAATTAGTTTGACATAATACATTAATATATGCAGAGATTGTGGATGAGAACGTTTTGGCAGAATTAGGCTGCGTTTCCACCAGAAATGTCCGAGGATGTGTAGCGAGGGATGTGTGTGAAACCAGCCGCAATAATTTACGTAGAGCACGTAAAAATATTGGACTAACTATACTGAGATAAGTAAAGAAACCAGGACATCAAGCTACCCCAATCTTCCAATATTTTTGATAAATTTTCAACTTAATGACAAAAGATTAAAATAAATTGGGAGTTCATGTTCAATTGGGAAAATTTAACAGTTTGGTATGGCTTGATATGCGCCGTCTGTACGTTGTCTTTTATAATATACATGCTTTTTTTGTTTGCGACTTATTTATTTATTTATTCTTCATGCACAACGGTACAAAGGCGGACTTAATGCCATAGGCATTCTCTACGAATCAACAAAGGGCGGTGAAGATATAACATGGCAGGTGCATAGTTAAAAAAAAACAACATAGGTAAACTGAATATAAAAAAATATATAATTAATAAATACATATATATACAAAAAAGAAAAGACGTTTATGAGATGACTTTGCCTACTTACTTATATACTCTGCTTACTTATGTTGAAAGTATATCCTCAATTTAATGCAAACCGACTGGTGGTCAAAATAGTTCACTTTCAAACATGTAATTTGTCAGTAATACCACCAGCAATTACACATAACAATGTATTTCTGCAACCAGAATCATCAGCTTTGTTTTTAGGTATAGTCATTGACAATAAATTGAACTGGAAGGAACATGTAGAAAGAGTATGCCGTAAGCTTGATACGTTTGTATATGCTCTTCGCAAGTTAAGACTAGTATCTAGTAGAAGAACAGTCCTAAATGCGTATCATGGGTATGTTTCATCAGTATTGCGTTACGGCCTAGTGATATGGGGTAATTCAGTGGAGGTGGAAAGAGCATTCATAGTGCAAAAAAAATGTATCAGAGCCATGAGTGGAGCGGAATATTTTGACCATTGTAGGCCCTTATTTAAGAAATTAAAAATTCTCCCACTCCCATGTTTGTATATTTTTGAAGTTTGCCTATTTGTAAAAAAATACCCTCATTTATTTCCATTAAACGAACAAGTCTCGGAAAGATTGCACAAAAAAAATGCCGGGAAATTACTAGTACCTGCTCAGAGATTGCGATTATACAGTAAAAATGCCAGTTGTATGACAATTAAAATTTATAACAAATTACCACCTGCCCTGAGAATGTTACCAATTAATAAGTTTAAATGTAAAATGTCGGCTTGTCTCTTAGACATGTGTTTTTATTCGGTCAATGAATTTTTAAATCATAAATTTGATAATAGATTGTAATTTAAAATCTTTAAATGACATTAGAACTTTGACATTATTATAAATTCATAGACATTTTTATTTGACATTATGATAACTTAATATTTTGACATTATGATAATTTAATATTTTGACATTGTGATTAAAAACGATTATTTTAGGCATTATGAGTAATATTTTTGATTTTACTATTAATCTATTTGGCATTATAAACAGTCTCAATTAATTGGCCATTAAAATTATAATTTATTTCATTGTATCACCTTAGATTTGCATGTTTTTAATGACTTTTTTTTTCTTGCTTTTTAAATATTTTATATGAAATATATTTCTACACCAGTAATGGTAGTGTATGTGAAACCATTTTTAATGTAAGATCTTAATGTACCATATACTGAGAAATAAATACGTTATTATTATTATTAATCGTAGTGAATTGTACCCATTTAGTGTTGTAACTATATGTAATAGCCAATGTATAATTGTTTGTTTTAACCAATGAGACAAATAAAATAAAATTAAAAATTAGCCCATATCCTTTCTCGAGGTTCATCTTAGTGTGTAATAAATTTTATCAATATTGATTCATTCGTTTTGCCGTGAAAGCGTAAGAATCAAACTCATTTCGAATTTATAATATTTGTATGGATATGAATAGTATGATTAAGAACTAGGAAAATTGTATTCTAAAAACAGCGCGTCGTTCTTTAAAAGATACAATAAACAAGGTTTCAGCGTTTGTTTGTTTAAAGCGATAAAAGTATCTGATACTAGATAAATCCGTGTTTAACTTTCGATCCCACAAAACCCTTGTTTGGCGACGTTTAAATCTAAACTAAACACGATTTTCTGGTTAGGGTTGTGCTAAAGATTCAACCATGTTTTTCTTCTAGTTTGATTAAATGTTTAATTTGGTGTCGTGTGTATCGTTAACCATCGATAAATTCAAAATTATTTGGTATTGTTGTTGTATTCAATTAATTGATTATGTAAGTAAAATAAAGATACTATTTATTATTAATATTTGTGTTACACATTTACAAAATTTTAAAATATTTTATTATTTTGCATTTTTATTATTCAGATTTTAGATAATTAGCATTACTGTAATTTAATTGACTTCAAATTATGAGCGCAACAAAATTTTGGTGCGTAAGATTCTCTTGCCAAGAATTTTACTGTGAATATAATTGTGACTGTTTAAATACCATTTGGATCTTTGCCTAAGACTAGAGACATGCTATTATAGGTGATCTAGATCTTAGAACAGTATAACTATGACTGACTTTGATGAAGTAGATACCTACCGATTAGATTAGAAACCTGCCAAACACTCGCTGCCTTGAAACTTAACTCATATACGTAGGTACGTGAACATTATGGAATATTACGTCATTATTTTCAACACAAAACACACAATATATTTCTGTATTTTATTAACAGCGGTTTGGTTTCTACAAGAATAGTTTCAGCTTTACCTGTCAATAACGCAACCACGTTTGTGAATTATGAAGTCACGCTCGGCAGAGTATAGCGCAGTGGAACTTCCGAAAATATTCCTTTCAAACCATCAAAAATTCAGACTATAATAATGCAATAACGATTGAGTGCCTTCCCCAAAAGTTTTAAGTTCTACTGAACATTAAAGCAGACACAGAAGTTTAGTATCGGATTCGACAGTAAAACATTGTATTGGTCAACACTTACATTTTCATATTTGGAACAAGTTCCGTCGTAGTATTTATTATCAACCATTGTCAGCACAAAGTTTTATTAGAATAACTAGCTGACCCGACAGACGTTGTCCTGTCCTTATCTACCTACTTACCTGCCTATTTACCTACCCTACACCTACCGTACACCTACCCTACACCTACCCTACATCTACCCTACACCTACCCTACACCTACCCTACACCTACCCTACACCTACCCTACACCTACCCTACACCTACCCTACACCTACCCTACACCTACCCTACACCTACCCTACACCTACCCTACACCTACCCTACACCTACCCTACACCTACCCTACACCTACCCTACACCTACCCTACACCTACCCTACACCTACCCTACACCTACCCTACACCTACCCTACACCTACCCTACACCTACCCTACACCTACCCTACACCTACCCTACACCTACCCTACACCTACCCTACACCTACCCTACACCTACCCTACACCTACCCTACACCTACCCTACACCTACCCTACACCTACCCTACACCTACCCTACACCTACCCTACACCTACCCTACACCTACCCTACACCTACCCTACACCTACCCTACACCTACCCTACACCTACCCTACACCTACCCTACACCTACCCTACACCTACCCTACACCTACCCTACACC
This sequence comes from Charanyca ferruginea, assembly GCA_947361185.1. Classification (NCBI taxonomy): domain Eukaryota; kingdom Metazoa; phylum Arthropoda; class Insecta; order Lepidoptera; family Noctuidae; genus Charanyca; species Charanyca ferruginea. Next base: position 11,013,180 of record OX376077.1, on the reverse strand, counting down.
TACCCTACACCTACCCTACACCTACCCTACACCTACCCTACACCTACCCTACACCTACCCTACACCTACCCTACACCTACCCTACACCTACCCTACACCTACCCTACACCTACCCTACACCTACCCTACACCTACCCTACACCTACCCTACACCTACCCTACACCTACCCTACACCAACCCTACACCAACCCTACACCTACCCTACACCTACCCTACACCTACCCTAACACCTACCCTACACCTACCCTACACCTACCCTACACCTACCCTACACCTACCCTACACCTACCCTACACCTACACTACACCTACCCTACACCTACCCTACACCTACCCTACTTACTTTTTTTTTTTTTTTTTTTTCTCTCCGTAAGAACCTTCTTCGTACTTCAAGGAATATTATAAAAAAAGAATTATCCAATTTGGTCAAGCGGTTCGCAAGTTATGCGCTTACCAACACATTTAGCGATTCATTTTTATATATAAGATTAAAATATTTTAACACTGTAAACGACATAGAGTATTATATCAGGTGCCTTCACAACCTGCTTTTATTACATAATTCTTTGTGAAACGGATTTCGGTTTTAACTCCAGAATACCTATATGTTGGTAAAAAAGTTTTATTATGCGTATAGTACATAACGCAACGTTAATGAAAACTCGTTAAAAAGTCGTGTTCGGATAATAAAGTTGTTCTTTAGGTCCACAGACTGAATTGGTATGTAGAAGAGACAAAGTTGATGTTATATTTATTTTCAAAAAGAATAAGTAATATTTAATCTCAGATTATGAAACAAAAGGCAGATAGACCGCGCGGAACACTGAGAGTGAAGCCAAAAAGCAAATACAAATTCAAAAGCGAATACTATCACGAGACTGTAGGTATTCGATTTTAAATTTGTACTTGCTTTTTTGGCTTCACTCTCAGTGTTCCGTGCGGTCTATCTGTCTTATATTTCATAATCTGAGTATTTAATCAACGATACTGTCCAGTGGCTAAGTGACTGGCTGCCGTACTGAGTGTCTTGGTATCGATTCCCAGACGGAAAAAATATTTGTGTGTGTATGTTCTTAGTGTGGTGCAGAGTTTTTTACTTAACCAAAATTTTGTAAAACTTGATTGAAAAAAGTGTCCGTGAAATTTCTTGCTCATTCACATTTGTCCATAGAGAGCTACCCTACGTTTTGGAAAGACTAAGCGAGTAGCTTCAACTTTCTGACGAACTAACCGATTCCTTGGCAATTCTAAAGTACCTGTAAATTGTTACATTGGAATAAATTCTTTGACTTTGACTACCAAAAATATTTTATCTTTATTTCTTCTGCGGTCTGCCCCCATATATTTTTGACAACACCATCACACAATATAAGTTACTAGTACTCATAAATTGTATATGACCCACACAGTAAACTCATCTTGGTGACCATAAAATTTTCAACATAACAAAACTTTTTAAATTCCGTCGCACAGAAACAGGGTGTTGTTAAAATGTGGACTCAATAGAGAGGGTTCCAAGTAAACTTTGTAAACCAAGAGGGGGAAGGAGAGGGGGGGGGGGTAATAATCGACAACATTTTATAACTGCTCTGTCGTGTTTCTAAGGACTTGGCTGGTGTTGTGCTGTGTTGTTAGAGAATTTAGTGTTGTTTTATGGTTTTATGTTGTCAAGTTAGTATGGCGGTTGTGGTTGGGATAGAGTTGAAGTTTTATATTTTTAGTTTCATTCGTGTTACTAACTTTTGCTCGCGACTTCGCGAATGTATCTATATGTACTATTATTATAAAGAGGTAAAATTTGTTTGTATACAGAGGGTAAACTCTGGAACTACTCATCCTATTTTAGATATTCGTTCACCAATAGGAAACTACGTTATCCCTGAGTGCTATAGGCTATATTTTATTTACAAAATAATTAGGGTTTCTTAAGAAAATTCACGCGGTCGATGTCGCGAGCAAAGTGCTATTAAATTATAGCTTTTAATTTTCCTAAATAATTTCTCTTTCTATTGCCTAAACCCGTGTATATAAATCCGTACAGCAGTTTCTGAGATTAATCTAAAACAAACATTTTTAAGAACGACGGAAAGGACTCTAATTTACATATGTAATGATAGTGATGCACTGTGCTTCAAGATATAAATCGCTGACGTCACGCAAAAAGCAACTAAGCTTAAGTGAGTATGGGCCGACACGTCTACTGAATTTCGATCGGAACATGGGCTAAATCAACCACAACACAACCTAGATAAGCGTCCACCTCAGGCCACGTCATCACTTAAGATCTGTTTGTCTATTCTGTTACAATCTCCCTCGGTGAACAACTAGGTGAAGTGAACTGTCATTCGTCCGGCGGTCAAACGCAAACCTATTAAAAAAAAGAAATGTGAGAAAAAAATATGATGATACCGAATCCCTTCTTACAACTATGAAGTAACTCATGAAACACACATAAACACACACACGCACTTGCACACGCACATTAACTCACAGACGTGCGTGCACTCACACTTTTTATTGTTTGGACTTTTATATTAGGTATATATATTATATATAATATTAAATATATAATTATAAATATTTATCAGCCTATATTGATTAGACTGTTAAACATTAACAAAATTTATATTCAATCTTTTGTCCTATTTTCGGGAAATGAGGGCTGATTGTCCTTAATAGCTTCAGGCTTCTAAGTAACCTAGCTAGGACATCAGATCGTAACATTTTTTGCTTATAATTATCATTAAAGAAGACACAATGTGGGTCCCGGAAAACGTCCACTAACATCGTGATAGACCCAGGCGGAGATGTTGAAACGAACTAAATGCTCACAGGCAGAATTGATCCACACAAGCTTAAGATATAGAGAATCGGATAGAAAAAAAAAGTTTTTTCAAAAAAAAGAAAACCGCATTCAAAAACTAAAAAGTGATAAATAACTTTAGCACAGAACACACATTACTTTACTTTCGGAAGTCGGTGGCGGCGGCTTTGTGTTTGTTGTTTTGTATTGCCACCGACTTCCGAAAGTAAAGTAATGTGTGTTCTGTGCTAAAGTTATTTATCACATTTTAGTTTTTGAAGGCGGTTTTCTTTTTTTTGAAAAAACTTTTTATTTTTCGCCTTTTTAGTGTTGCCTTAACATCCAAATCCATTAAGAAACGGCAACACACTTAAAAGAGATTGTAAGTCCTCCAGTGGTTGAAGAAACTAAATCGGAATTGGTTGATTTTCTCAAAAAGGGCTGTACCAATTTTGATAAAATTTATATGGGACCTTTTCGGAATAAACCCCTTTCGATCAAAAAAAGAATTTTGCAAATCCGTCTATATATGACAGAGTAATGCCCGAACATACATAAAAAAAAAAATATATAAACAATCGAATTGATAACCTCCTCCTTTTTGAAGTCGGTTAAAAACAAAACCTTTGACCTGCACTGGGACGCAATAAGTAAATAAAATAAATGTAATGGGTTTACCGTTGGTTATATCCAATCATGACCGGTCGTTCTTATTAACATGAGCATCTTAATATTCGTTGAGAAGTGTCATGTAGGTACTTCTTAGCATAGGTACAGATAATTGAAACAGAAGTTTACTTTATTTTTTTTTGTTGGGAATAATTTTATTCATACGAATTTCTTAACCAATCGGTTTAGTAAATTGGTTTAATTTCCTTTTTAGGATTAAACTTATTTAGCTTTCTACTTACTAGGTCAGTTAAATAAAGCTGTTGTTTACTCCATCATGGAACAACTTTCAAGTTACCTACTTTTCTTTTATTGTATGTTGTCATTACAAATAATCTTGATAACAAACTAACAACTGTGCTAATACTAATTTAGAGTATCGTAAATCCCAATAAACCTAACACCAATTTTAGACCTTGTAACACGGTTTCCTAAGTAGGTTTTTGTATGAACAAACAAATGTCACTTGCGACAGTACTCGATACGTTATGGTATCAAGTGCGTTTTTCTTAGCCAGTAGCAACTTGCTGCCAGTAACTGGCGCTATTAACTAGGTCACCAGTACTCTGTCAACCTACTAATCCGTTCATTCCTCGTCTAATCAGTTGCACTAATTCATACGCTATTATGTTTTGCTTTTAACTATTATATGATTTGTGAGAGTGAGATTATGGTAAGTAAATATTTATGGAGCAGTTTGAATTATTATGAATAGTTACAATAGGTTCCACTTGATGAAAATAACCGACGCGATTTGTCGACAACACGTAAGGCTTTGCCTATTGTTTGGAACGAACAACTACCTTCAACTTTTTGATTGACTAACTTCTTGACAATTCAAAAGTGCCTGTAAATGGTTTATTAGAAATAAATGATTTTGCGTTTGAGTTTGAAATGTTACGAAGACAATATAAATGTCTCATGTGAATGAATTTTACCAGCAGTAAAATATGATAGTATCACTATAATACTATAGTATATAAATATATATAAATAAATAGTATATAAAATACAAACTCATTTTACCTAAAATACAATTTAACCTATAATCAATGTCATTCTTGTTTTTAGATTTAAACGGAAACCGCAAGTTCTACAGTCACTAAGACTAATGTTTAGTTATCAGCAATAAATAAACAGTAAGATGCTACATATTGCACATGACTTTTATTGAGTGGGGCAAAGTTCTATAGAGTTTCTGGCATTGTCCTTTGCAGGCAAACATCTCAGTCAAGACGCCGGCTGCAACTGTATTGCATGAAAACGCGACGTTCCTCAAATATTGACACCACAATATATGCTTTTTTAGTTCTTAGTAGATATCTGGATTAGGTTATAGGTATACGATTAAGTTCAAATAAACGTTACGATTATTATAATCTTTTTCGAGCATGCTCAAGTTTTTATTGTCTAAATTTTTTCAGGGAAAGTGTACAATACCTCCTCTTAAGGCTGCCCGCCCACGTCCGACTTGTTGTAGGACTGATTATCGGATCGGTCGATTATTTCATAGTTTCGTGAGGCTGGCTTTTTATCTGCGTTGGTATATTGGAGTTCATATGTTCCATTTCTCTCCGACAAAACATCGGCCACCGATTGTCTGACGTGGGCGAAGACCCTAACCCATATAGAAGTACAAGTCTGATATTATTATTTGTGACTTTGTTGTTGGAGTGCCATAAAAAATAATTATTTTATAGCACCCCAACAACAAAGTCACAAATACATTCATGGGTATAATTACATACGTACTAAACATAACGTCACCTTGTCACTTATAGGTGTGCACGTGGACGCAACACTCTATAATAAAAGAATAAATCTAGAATAAATACCTAAGTGAAACCAACTGTGGGCAGACGCTCTCTTTCTGAATGCATACAAAAGAACGAGACCGTGATATGTGTTTTCTTTATCTTATGTATGCATTCAGAAAGAGAGCGTCTGCCCACAGTTGGTTTCACAAAGGTGTTGAAGAGTGTTGCCTCCATTTTTACCTATAAGCTTCTTGGTGTGCACAGTTTTTACAGTGTTGTGTTACAACTTGCAAAGTTACAAAATAACAAAAATTAGGTTGATGTTATATTATTATTTCAGTAAATAAAACCATATATTTTTCTGAATGTCAAACAAAAACAATTCCCACTGTACACATTATTTTTCCGTTCCAACACTCCTTCATAAAACCCAATTCATTTTGCTTATACCTATCAGCTGCGACAAAAAGTCGTCAGTGTAAATGATTTAATGGGGTCTCATCCATATCGTGATCAGGGGCGCATGATTTATCGCCACATTGCTATTCCACACACGATCAGACACACGTCACGTGATCCTCCTGAATCTCACTTAATTGACACGGTGCGCTGTGCGCTGTTATTTTTACGTTACAGGAATTATGAAAATGCGCTGCTAGCATCAACAGCCAGCCTTAATAAAACTCTATGATTACGTAATTCAAAATTAGTTTGCAAGATTATTTTTTAACATGTTAACAAGCGAAGCTAAATTAACCGTTATAAAAGGAGATTATTTAATTGCATAATTTTTGTATTAAACCTTGATGATAAAACAGATAAGTTTAGTTTTTCTTGTGGTTTTCGTATATTTCAACACTGATAGTGAATGTGTCGACCCGCTTATGTGTATAGCGACCCTTTCAATTAAATAATAATAATAATATGTGGGGACATTTTCACACACGGCCATCTGACCCCAAACTAGGGAGACCCTGTACTATGGGTGTCAGACAGCTGATATACATGCACAAATACTTTTTTTTTGTAAATACATACATATATAGATAAACAACACCCAGACACAAGGCCAACACAAGTGCTCATCACACAAATGTTTACCCTGGGCGGGAATCGAACCCGCGACACGCTGCGCAGCAGTCGATCGCTCGAGCCACTGCGCCAACCGTGTCGTCATAATATGTTAGTACATTTTTTAAAGACGATAATGTTATGATAACGGTATCTTCAATAATATTCTTGAAGTTCATGCTAGTCGCTAATCGCCGTCAAATTGTAGCACATACTAAACTGAAATGTGAAACGGATTTTCTACGAGAGATAAGAAAAATAAATACGTCGTAACCGTTATCCAGGTTTGACGAAGTTGAAACTGTGTATATAGATACCTTTAGTTTCAATTTGACAAAGCTTGGTCTACCAGCAGCGCTTGAACTTTGCTTTAATGTGGGTGTGGTAGAAGGATATGAGCATATTGGCTTAAAGCAAACTCAAACTCAAAATCATTTATTTCAAATAAACCATTTACAGGTACTTTTAAATTGTCAGAGTCAGTCAGTCAGAAAGTTGAAGCTAGTTGCTCATTCCAGACAGTAGGTTTCTATGGATAAGAACGAGCAAGAAACTCCATGAACAACACTTTTTTAAAATCAATAATAATTGTTACAAATTTCGGTTACATCATTCAATGTAACAAGTCGTGTACGTTAAAAGAGGTTTAGATAAAAATATAATCATAATAAACAATTCAAAATAAATTTAGAATAACCGAGGCAGCTAAGAGATGACCAGTCCCAACTAACGGCGCCCGTTCACGAACATGACGAACGGATCGGCATCATTTGGCTCGACCATTTTGGAGGGAACCGAATGACACGCGCGCCATCGTCAGTGAGACATTCCAGTGAGCATGCCATACTCCCAACCGCCAGGGCACATTAAAAAAAAAGCTTGCTGCTAATTTATTTGTTGGCGATGATAATGGTACCGACTCCCTTGAACACAAACTGAACTAAAATAAGGGAATTCGAATCTCTTACTGACAGGCAAGGCAGCAAAAGAAAAGCACGGTGACAGAAATAAAAAATAAGTCAATTTAGTTTTGCCATTAGTTTCGCCGTGTTTTTATTCAGTACGTTCGACATACCAACTATGCTCGTTTGCAAGTTTTAGATCAACCTAAAATAACAGCTTTCATTCATGTCCGTCATGTTCATGTTTTATTAGAAAGAAAAAGATAAAAGGAGCCTAAAATAAGTTTCGCTCGTACAGAATCGGCACCAATATCTCACAATCGTTTTGGTTGAAGTTCTTTTATCAGAGTTTAGTTTACCAAGTTACGTAATGTCAAAAATATTTATACTAGTTCTCGCTTTTTGGATAATGCAATAACCCAGCCAAAAAGCGTTTCCAGTAGACTCAACGTAGTGACGACAAAAAAGTGTATTATAGAAATATTCGGTCGACACTGTTGGAACATGGTTTTATGTTTGATGTCCGTGGCCCCCAGAAAAGGCTTAATGAAGCACACGAAACGGGCTCTCTGTAACTACACCGTGGGGCCGCTGTGTACAGTTAACAACCTTTGTCGTGAAACGTTGCCACAGCTTAAATTAAAACCAGTCAAGTGAGAGTTGAACTTTGAACTTGCTATGTGTTCCATAGCTTAATTTAAAAACCTTTTACGCGTACTGTAAAAAAGGAGGGAATCCTCGTTTTGACTTTATTTTATTTGTTTAATGTAACGCATTATCTAGCATTTGAGATATCATATCGATCTTCGGAATTTAAGAATGAAAGTTTTCAATGGGTTACCCCAATTTAACCGCGATTACTGCTCTCATTTTTCTATGTATTGTTCAAAATAGAAAAAAAAGGATTTTATTTGTTCAGCCATTTTGAAATCAACAAAGAAACGTGATTCCAGAGCCGCGTTTCTCGTCTCTGTAAACGTCAGAGTCCATTTATTATTGGCCGGTTCTCGGACGGAGAATTATAGCTAAGCAATATTAATTGATCTCTTGTCTATGAGGTAGGTGAGTATTATATATCATATTCTAACCGGATTAGTTGCTTGATGTATGGCTAAAATATCTTCAGACAATTCATAGATATATCGAAAAGCGTTTAAAGATATTCTTTTACATAGTTATGGCCTGATTCAATGAGTTAACTATTAAACTGATAAACTTTCTTGTCTTTTAAAAGAACGTTGAAAGTCAAAATTAATAAATCAACAACGTAAAATTCCCTTAAAAATGTTTCTAAGAGAATTCGTCAGTTTGAAGTGGCTATAAAAATAAATGGTCAATAAAAACTTGAGTTAGGAGACGCGCTACTACAAAACTTAAGTGAAATGTTCCAATTTAACATGACTTAACATGTAACAATGTTACAACTAGTCCAGTTTACAAGCTTTTCTCTCTTTACGATTAACACGACGTAGTGGTATTATAATAATTTCGGCAAAGCTGTAATATATCATGACTATTTGATTTCTTTATTTGTATTCTAACGATCAGCGTATACACAATAGCAATGTTGAGCAGTTTTCATCTACTCATTGATAATGAACTAAAAACAACAGGAGTAGAGTTGAAAATTACGTGTACAAGATAATAAATACCACGTGAAATTCAAATCTAACCTAATTTCAAATCTATGTTAGAAGTATTTAAGTTCTTTTTTGTTTCGGTAGCTATTTCACTGCTGGGCAAAGGCCTCCCCCAAGTCCTTCTTAGAACTTTTTACCGTGGCCTAGAAGCAGCCCTGGTGGTGCGCAATCAGATCATCTCGCCACCTCTTTCTGGACTGTCTTCTTTCAGGCAACCATTGCATAGGGACTTATTCTTAAGTTCACTATTTAGTTAATTATTATTTTATGAACGAAAGCTGCCCAAGTAATAGTGCTGCGATGTTTGGGCTGACCCTAACTTGTTTACTAACTAGCAATCACTGTTCAATTATTTTAATCTATGTAAATAGACATAATGTGGGTTAATTTATACAGAAACATAATATCTTCGAGAACACGTCATGCTCGTCGTGAGAATTTATTAATGTAATGTCGCGTGTTTTTTCGTTTACTCATACAAAGTATCAGTAATACCCAATATACACGAGATAATTTAATGAAGCATATAAGCTAGTCCTCTCGCTTTGTGTTGACAGAACTAGCTTCATTTTTGAGCTAGTTAACTTGTACTTGGTCAAGACCATAAAACCTGCCTTGATGATCTTTATCTTTATCTGCTTAGAAGGTAGTATCCTTCGGCTTCAAAAATCTACCCTCGTGTACAGTCACCAAAAGAGATAAGTATCTTACCTTCCCATACGGCGATGGAGGCTTTTAAATGAAATTTAATTAAATTATTGAACTATTTATTCTCTATTAATTGTACTTTATTTTATTCATAAACACTCATCGATTATTAAGTAAACTTCAACTATTCCTGACGACATGGATATTTATCTCGTTTGGTGCACGTACATCTGATTTACATACCTTCTAAAATCTCTGCTCCAACACGCGTAGATGACGGGGTTCATGGAGGAGTTGACCCAGCCAAGCCACGTCACCACCACGTTCACGATCTCCTCGTGAGCGATGCACGCAGAGCAGATGCCCGACAGCAGGTTGACCACAAAGAACGGCAACCAACACACTATGAATACACCCATAACTATACCTAACGTCTTCGCCGCCTTCTTCTCTTTGGCAAACTTCGCCAACTTACGAGAAAGCGAAAAGTTTTTCGGCAGATGTTTGCCGTGCGTCACGTTGGTCAGACGCGTTGAGGAACGCGATAGACCGTTGTTTTGTAGCGCGGTCAGAGGTTCTTGATCAGCATCCTCCGGTGTACACACCCCGTGACACGCGTCACTACGCTGTCGCACTGTTCCACCTCTATGTATACGCAACGTCAACTCTAACTCACCACTAGGTCTCATCACTTGCTTAGTACCAATTTTAAGAGACCGCGTCTGAATAGTCGCTGCGCGATATATACGATAATATGTGAACACCATTACAAACAGAGGCAAATAAAACGATATTGTCGAGGAAAATATTATATACTCTAAGTTTTCCGTGAACGGACACTTATAGTCTGGCACTTCTTCAACACGCACGGCGCGCCACCACGCGATCGCGGGGAACGATATCGCGCCAGAACACACCCACACTGCCGCGATAAGGAAGGCGGCCTTCCGTCCACTCATTCGCATTGGATATGTAATGGGGTCCGTAATGGCCCAGTACCGGTCTAATGAGATCACGCACAGATTCAATATGGAGGCCGTACTGAACAACACGTCTAAAGACCGCCACACGTCACACCAGTCCACTCCGAAGAACCATGTGTGTTCTAAAACTTCGTATAATGCAGAGAACGGCATCACCACTAGACCAACCAGACAGTCTGCCACCGCGAGTGACGTCACGAAGTAGTTGGTTGATGTGTGGAGGTAGCGCTCACGTACCACAGCGAGGATAACCAGCATGTTACCAAAAACTGTGGTCAACGAGAACAGTAGGAGAAAGGAGACGAGGACTGCTCTGTCTTGGAGGAGTTTGATGTAGTCGTTCCAGGGCTCCTCGGGGTCGCCGGTCACGTTGTAGGCGGAGGTATTGTCAAAGGTGACGTTGAAGTCGATGCCGTCGACGACGGCGCGGCCGGCGTCGAGCGTGTACTCCACGCCGCGATACAGGACTTCTAGTTGGCCTCTTGCCGCTAGAACATCCGGATTCGTCGCGTTCATATTTTTCCGATGGTCACTTGCTCACTAGCGCCATGGTGAGTGTTTATGTTTCCCTTGTTTCGCTCGCAGCCATTTCGAGATTACGTTCTTGGCAGGCATTGTATTCCAGCATTCCAATTTCTGGCACATGTTTCGTTGGCATATTTTTGTAGCCCGCAGATATGCTTAGCCACGTTCTGAAACAAATAAAAAGCGAAATTAGAATCTTCACTAAATTGTTTTTTGAACTTTAGATTACTATTATGAAAGTGATATTAAATCGTGATGTGTACAAAAGAAAATTGAATTGGAAACAGTATACTTCTTCGCTTTAAAAGTTTTCAGAAGTTTATGATAACAGATAAAGGTTCGATGTGTGGGCTGTGTCATTGCCACGGGGGTGATCGTCACTTGTATAGCATCATCATCGACTGGTGGCCTTGCGGGACATAAATAGCGCTCAGAGCAACTGGCGAGATCAAACGAATTGTGTGCCGTGGGCCGTGACAGGTCCGTGCACATGAGGGCGCCTGAACCGCTCCCCGCCCTCCCCGCGACCTTCCCACCCTCTTCCCCCCGAACTTTACGTTAACTCGTAGCTTGAGTCATCCCACGTGTAATGGAGATAAACAGGTGGGTTTCAGTTACGCAATTAAGGCATAGAAACACTTGTGGAAGCCGAAAGATTTTTGATTGGTTACAGCCTTGGGTATTTGTATGGGTACGTTAGGTACAGACACTTTAATATTCATAACAGTTTAGAATTAATCATTTTGATTGTTATATTACAAAGTGTTAGCGAGAAGCGAACCTTAAATTACTTAAATTGCTACTGTTGATGTTTTAATTTCAATAAAACTTGTTCGAATATTGCAATATTTATTGTTGATTAATTTGAATACTTACTTGCTATGAGATATTATAATTTACAAAAGCTTAACGTAAAATTCATATATAATGGAAATCACTTTTTCAACTTAAATATTCTAACTAATCTAATCTGCTCCCAAATAGGCAAAAGGTTTTTAAACTCATCAATATTCATATTTTAATACGTACTTAGAAATTGTTCGATTAAAAAAATAATTAATGAATAAAGCAAACATCGTCATAAACTTCTAATTGACAATTTACGAGTTAGACGACTTGAGAAAATATTATTAAATCCTTAGGGACGCCGTCGGTTTATTATTTGTATTGCTCGGTTTTATAAAAATGAAGTTTATTTTCAACAAAATAATGATGTTATCTTTACTATCAGTCAATATAGGAAGTAGGAACATTAATGAATACGTTATGAGTAGGGAGTACTCCTTGGATACTAAATTGATGATCATCATTTCAGCCGAAAGACGTCCACTGCTGGACATAGGCTTCTCCCAAGGGGGGGTTTTGCCATAATCGCCACGCTTGGCAGGCGGGTTGGCGATCGACGTATGGTTGTTACAAATGCACAGAGAACGCTGCTGCCCATTCTCTGGTAAGTCCCTTAGTCGCCTCTTACGACACCCACGGGAAGATATGGGATAGTGCTATTCTTTACGTCCGACACCATACGGACAACAATAAATTGATGATAGAAAATAGAAAAAAATAAAAATACTGCGTTTACGCCAAATACATTGGAATGATAGGAGGCTGATGATTGTGTTAATTAAATATTTTGGATGGATTATTCTAAAATATTAAAGAAAATAAAATAAAATAAAATGACGCATTACAAATAATATAATTGTCACTTTGAACTTGAACTTCTGAACAACGAACTTTATACGTTGTAAATGGAGCTAAGTCGAATCCAAAAATAATATGAATTAATTATTCAGAAGCTATTAAAGTTCACTTACTAAGTTTAATTTGTTGAAAGTCAACAGTTTTTGTTTACTTCATCTTGTTGTTTTATGATATGAACTAAGATAGTAACAGTTAACACAAGTATATTTTAGTAAGACGTGACTTATTAGTAAAAGGAGATAAGATAAATACATTAATCACGTTTATAAATAAATTCAGAGATGTCCAGTAACTACGTGCTACGAGTTAGCTACGATCGCGTAGCTAATTGCTACGCCAATTGCTACGCGGCTCACTAATCTGTACATCTTCACACAACTAAATAAAATTGAAGTGTCTGTTTGTAATGTTAAAATAACAGCTTCTTACTAAATGCATTTGATTGTTTACATGGTACTAATAACAGTAAAAAAATGATTTGTCTGTTTGTTTGTATGTTTATTCCGACTAATTTCCGAAATGACTGGTCCGATTATGACAGGACTTTCATTAGCCAATAGCTGATGTTAACATAGGCTAAGAGGAAATAGGCATTTCGTTTTGCAAAAAAATTAGGGGCCGTGCAAAAAATTTAAATACCACAGATAACCGAAACTCATACACGGACGAAGTCGCGGACATCAGCTTAACTGAAATAATTTCATATATTTTGGAAAAAAGAAAAGAAATAAAGGAAACATATTATTTGACACAGCTCATAAGGTACACAAAAATAAAACAAACAGAAGAGTGATTTACACATGCCAGAAGATCTGGTTTATCTCTACTGCCTACATTACTTTCGTACTATGTTATTTTCAGCTAAAATCGAAGGCATCGTGGTAGACCCAGGCGAAGATATCGAAACTTGACGTTTACAAGAGGGATTGGTCTACGCTAGCTCTAGACAGAAAGGGTTGGAAAGGAGTAAGGGAGGCCTTTGCCCTGCAGTGGGGCAATACAGGCTGAAAATAAACCTAAATCCATACTTCCATAGTAATAACATATTATATATTCGCCCGTGGGGTGTCCGGGCTAGAATAGCACCCCCCCATTTCATCCCGAGGGTGTCTTCGAAGGCGACTAAGGGAAAATCTGGAAGTCGGGCAGCAGCGGCTTCCGTGTACTTAACAACTTCACTGCGATCCCCAAGACCCAAGACGCCTGTCAAGTATGGGGATTACGGCAACCCTTCCCTCCCCTTATGGGGGAGGCCTTTGTTCAACGGTGGACGTCTTCAGGCTGATGATGATAATGATAGTAATATTATAAATGCGAAAGTAACTCTGTCTGTTACGCTTTCACGATATGTTTCATCGTGAAAGCTTAACTGATTTTGATGGAATTTGGTACGACGATGGCTTACCCTGGGGAAGGATATAGCCTACTTTTTAATCTGCCACTTTGTCTGCATCAACGATATCTGACATTTACGCGCACAAATTCGCGGGGAAAAGCTAGTAAATAATAAAATCGAAAGTGTATAACCGACCTTAGTTACTAGACTTGACGTAAATAGTTTAAATATTGTATCCGTTGACCACCGACCCGTGAGGTACGGAAATCCTGTTTAGATGCTCCGATCTAACTACTGGCTGCTATTAAAAGGCCGCTAGTTCCCTTTAGATTAGTTTCGACTGGCAAGGACACAAGTATAGCTAACTACATCCAAGTAATAGCTTTTGTAACTTTGAAGTTGACAGGATTGTTGGTAACTTGAGTGGTTCAGGAATATGTATTGTATGGATAGTTGAAATACTGGAATAACCTGTTATTATTTTACTAATAATATAAAGTCATCGGAAGCATATCATCTCATCTCATAGTCAGAAATACTGACTGGACTCACTGACTTTTACTGACTTTGAACAATGTCATGGGTACATACACCCCATCATTTCACCACATTAGCATTCTATCTAAACACTAGTTATAAGTCTCTAAAAAGTAATGCATTTAATGGACCTAAAGGGATTCAATCCCGCTACCCTTAACGTAAAGGCACATCGTGAAGTCATCAAACTCGACTTAACTAATAAACAAACCTTAACATATTTGCTTCGCTAGGACAATGCCGAACAATGTGTTTAGTAGTTCAGCATCAATTATACACTCGATCAAATCAGTTAGGCAATCGAATTGTTGACTCGAATCAACTCGACACAACATCTACTTGTATCGAGTTGATACAACATTCATGTGAGACTCAATAAGCATGATTGCTTTGATCTAATCGAAGCTTGTCGATGACTTAGCAGCTTCGTTGTTAGTGGTTGGTGTTAGGTTGCTTTTCCCAGTTATGATCAGCGTAAACAAAGCAGCAATATACGAGTACACAAGCAGCGTATACTTTTTTATTTATAGAAACGGGCCAGTAGTCTATACGTATAACAACCTTCCTCTTGAATCACTCTATCTTTTGATGAAAACCGTATTTCAATCCGTTACGAAGTTTAAAATTTCTTAGCGTACAGACGGTACGAGCGACTTTGTTTTATGCTATGTAAAGAAATATAAAGATATCAGAGATGAGCGATTTTGAATGATTTCATTCGAATCATTCGATCTGACAACACATTCGAATCATTTGAATGATTGACGAAATAAGTAACTTTTTCGAAACCGTAAAATGCATTGCCGTCATGCTCAACATTGCCTACATTCTAAAAAGTTAAATTATTGCCGCTAAGAAATGTTCTTTTGCCTTAAAATTCAGGCCGTCCCACGGATATGCCACATGGAGGGAAAGTACCTTGAATATTGTAGATGGAACATTTTACTGAAAGAAGACTTTATTTTAATTTAAAAAACAATTTAAACTGCATTCATAGATACTTAAATAATTACATGGTTGAACCGGGAATCGAATCTCGTAACACGAGAAAAATGATCATAAGGATTATTTTTTGCTAAATAACATAGTGTCAGAAATAAAAGGAAGACCATGAATTTTAACATTTTCAGTACAAAATTATTCAATTTACCAATTTATGTCCTTACGGCAATGTCAGCTTTCATTTTTCTAAACAAAATTTCACTTCAATTCATGGTCTTCCTTTTATTTCTGACACTATGTTATTTAGCAAAAAAGAATCCTTATGATGAAGCCTTTCGATCGGTATGATAAAGCTACGGAATGATTATTTTTCTCGTATAACGGGTTCGATTTCCGGTTCAACCATGTAATTATTTAAATATCTATGAATGCAGTTTAAATTGTTTTTTTTTAATTCAAATAAAGTCTTCTTTCAGTAAAATGTTCCATCTTCAATATTCAAGGTACTTTCCCTCCTTGTAGCATATCCATGGGACGCTCTGTATAGATAGCCGACTTGCTTTTAGTGATACTATTATATAGACAGCAAAAACATTTCTCAACGGTAAAAAACTAACTTTTTAAAATTTAGGCATATTGAGCATGACGGCAATGTTACAGCATTTTACCGGTACGACTCGACTTCATCGCTGGTCGGTAGTTAAAACGCTGTAATTGTCTTAACACTAACAAAAAGGTCTTAATTTTCAATTTAGTTTTCCTCCCTGCTAACTCGAATACATTGTCAGAATTTGAAATTTTGTGATGTACAGACGCCAGCACATCAAGCCATACCAAACTGTCAGATTTTCCCAAATGAGGACCTTATTCTTTGCAAATAAAGTTGAAAATCTATTTTAGAAATTTGACAGATTGTTGTAGCTTGATGTGATGGCCTCTGTACTTAAATAGATAGTCGCGTCGTGGCAGTGGCGAACGAATAGATCGACTTAATTTTATTTCATTCCAACTGCCGACTTACAAACGCCATTAATAGTTACTAATTAGTAGTCGTTATTCGATTATGAAAGTGTCTAATATCCAAGTCGAATTTATAAATTAGTAATTGCAAATATTTCGAGTAACTAGATCATTCGCAGTCGCAAATCACTAAAAGATATGTCTTAGGCTGAGGCTACATTAGGCCGCGACGCGACCTGCGACACATGAGCGATTAAAACAAGTAAATGAATGCTCACGCATATGGCTACACCGTACATCAAATATTACTAGCGATCTTTGATTTCTTTATGCAATAGGAACGACATTACTGAAATCACGGCATCGGCTACATCAACATATTATTATGAGCGAAATTGAAGCTATATAGCTAGAATATACGCCGGAATTTCGCTTGTAATGTAGCCATACCATGTTTTTCTCGTTTCGCTCTTCCAGTCGCATCGCAAATCGCTGCCTACTGTAGCCTCAGCCTTAGTCATCAATTCGCTCTAAACCAGCGTGGTTATCAATGCTCGTGCCTTCTGTGTATGAGAAGAGGGATGACAATAATAAAAAAGAATACGTTGTCCCACTCTAGGAATTTCTACTGTATCATGAATACGTTTACATACATAATATAATCTCACATACACAAAGAGCCAGACCCGGAACAACTATCTGTAGACCATATAAATATTTATTTCCTGCGGGAATCGAACCCGCGACACGCGCCGCAGCAGCCAAACGCTCAACCACTGCGCCAACCGTGTCGTCGAGTCGTCAATTATTTATGAAATTATTATTACTGTTATTTTGATTATTACTGTTAGTATTATTATTATTTATGAAAATACAAACATCTAGCATAGTCGCTATACAATACAAGAACAGTCTATTCTACAAACATAAAAGCACCTCATTACACAAAAGTGAACATCAAAATTCACTTTGGCCAGGGATTGCAAGAAAAGCGTCTGGACCATTAATTCAACACACAGAGCGCTGTCTCGTGCACCCGACTTCACCCGACATTAACCGAAGATAACCGAATGCGCCCGAGTGAGGTACGATTACAGACGACACGCGAACCAGCTATCAATCACGGAAAATCCAACTACGATTTGTTTCTTTCTGTTCTGCGAAGTTTAATGCGATTTGAGAGTTTTTTAGGTTAGTCGGTTCAATTAAGTTTTAGTACCTACTGGCTTTTCTCGCATGTTTGAAGCGATAGCTACTATTAACATGTAAGTGTAGTATTTTTGGTCCCCAAATTTGTCTTGTGCTAACAACTAGTATTTTTATTTAATACGTTTAATGTTTCTTCTTGAAAAGTAACTTTAATTAATTGTTGTTTTCGGCAATAATTTTATTTACGTGTCTTGTTGTATAAATTCTATCTACTACCGAATTAGCTAACAAAAAAATTGATTATTATCTATGTCATCATCATGTCAACCTTTGGAAGCCCACAGCTGGGCATAGGTCTCCCTCCTATTTTACAAGTCAAAACTATGTAAAAAACACACGCGAGACAGCATCGAGTTTTCCCTTCGTAGTAGTGCCCCAAATGATTGATGGTTTCACATCCTCGTGGCGGTGGAAGACAATGTGGTCGACACCGATGCCGACGCCACGAACGTCCTCATTTGAAAGAGGGGTATGCGTGCCATTCATTAATGTCAGTGTCTTTCATTTATACATGGAAGATGCAACACCGTAATTATGATATCGCGGTTTCCTTATGTTTTTTTGTAAGCGACCTAGATAGACCTTTGCATATGACGTAGTAGAAATTTGAAGGTTTTCGGAGGTAGTGTATTGCCAACACATTTTCGATCCCCAAGATACAGGTTCCTTCTAGTTTGGTCACTGTCCAAATGCATGTTGATTCTAACAAGTTACATTATATTGTACTTTATGTTGGTACAATTACTTCTGTAACAGTGCAAAAAAAATCTTATTAAAAAAATTAAATTAATAATTTAAAAAAACCCCCAACGCAAAACATAAAAGCGATTATGTAAAAAGTCAAAAATAATACCTTTTGTTGAGCCATCAAATGTTTGTTCGTTGAAATGGCGCTATAATGTCGCGGCGGGGTACCGCTTAAGTAAGTCAGTCCCTTAATTTCATTCACTGTCTATTAATTTACCAGCATTTCCGACCAATTAATTTGCTTCGATATTATCAAATTTTTGTTGCTAACCTAGTTGTTAATCTTGTTGCAAATCTAGTTACCATCAGTTCGCTATTTTAGGTATTTAGTTATTGCTTTAAACTTAGCGGTACCCCGCCGCGACATTATAGCGCCATTTCAACGAACAAACATTTGATGGCTCAACAAAAGGTATTATTTTTGACTTTTTACATAATCGCTTTTATGTATTGCGTTGGGGGTTTTTTTAAATTTTGAATTTAATTTTTATTTTAAATTTTTTAAACGTAATTTAGTTTGGTTTTGTATAAGAGTTTACAAAAATAATTTACAAATTTTTAGTTTTCATTTCGTTACTCATTCCTCATTCCCTTGCAATATAGTATACATTATTCTACTAGTCAAGGCCTTTCATTTGATACCCATATATTGAGGGAGTTGTAAAAATAGAATGTAATTTGTAATTTGAAACAAAAGAGCGGATAACTTTAAAACTGCTGAACCGATTTTGATGAAACATGTCTAAGAACCATCGCTAGAGAATCTGCTTTCAAATAAAAGAAACCGCATTCAAATCGGGTCACCCGTTAAAGAGCTACAGTGCCACAGACAGACACACAGACACACAGATACACAGACACACAGACACACAGACACGTCAAACTTATAACACCCCTCTTTTTCGTCGGGGGTTAAAAAAGATCGGCAAGACAATCTCTGAGGTGTAAACTTGGTTAAAATAGACTTATGTAAAGCACAACACAACTTCGAAGTTACATTGACAAAATTCGTCAAGCACGAGTACTCCTCGACTGGAGTACATGATCAACTGGGTATTGACATACCCTAGAACTTGTATAGCTCGCCAGTAGAGCAAAAATATGCGGTTTCTTACAATGGTTTTGGTTCTTATATCAGGAAATGAATGGACCTCTTGGTAATAATAGTTGATAAGGTAATCAAGTAGGTACCTAATAGGTTTTAAATTGGGACAAGCCCGCCATACTATTTCTAACGACCACCAGAAAAGCGCCAAAGCGATGAAATTCGACGAGTCCCAGAGAAACGATTCAACTGTCTTGGATCCCGCAACGAAATTAATCAGAAAAGAACAGCGGAGGAGTAAGAAAAACATATTTTTCACTTCCTACCTAATAGGTTCCTAAAATATCATGCAAATTATAATACTTATTATGTGATGTGATGAGGTGATTCCGTGCCTCGGAAATCAGGTAAAGCCGTTCGTCTCGACTGTCATTTATAGATCTTTGACAGTCGTTATAGGTAGTCAGAAGCTAGAAAAGCTGACAACCAGTCTTACTAAGGGGTATCGTGTTACCCAGCAACTGGGTCGTGGAGGTCAGACAGGCAGTCGCTCCATGTAAAACACTGGTATTCAGCTGCATCTGGTTAGACTGGAAACCGACCCCAACACAGTTGGTTAAAGACTAGGCGAGGTGGTGAGGCGATTTAATCAAATCAAAGCAAATCAATTTTTATTTGTGTGACATATGTAGGTAGCAAATACAGTTCTTAAATAAAAGTTCACAGGGTCGCTATGTTATGCCAAGAGGCGTACAAATATGGTTACATGCGAAATAAGCAATAAAAAATATGAATCATGCGAGAGGATAACACAAATTATTTGGTAGATAGGTATTTCAAAATTAATAGAATAGTAGGTAGGTATGTCAAAAGTACTAAATGAAAGCAAAATGATAAATGTCACAGTATGGAGTAATTTCTACAGTCAATGCATATATAAATAACCATAAATTAAATTAGCCACAGTATTCAATTAGACATATATTAAATAATAATATAATATTTAATAGGGGCATTCGTTGTAAATATTAGAGAATAGGTACTTTTTATTGTACTTCATATAAATTACAATTAAGCAAGGTTGTCTGGCAGATATCGCTATCAGCGATAACACTAACATAACATTGTTTATACAATATAATTAAATCCTATACAAAAAGCATATTCTGTTCTGGAATTTGAAACTAAAAGTTACACAATGTAAACAGACACCGTTTTTAGTCTTTCACAACAATAAAGGGCGTCACACACGGCGAAGATACTTTAATATTTTATGTTAAGATGAAATATCGCTCATTATAGTTGTATGAACTATCACAAACGGCTAAGATACTATAATATTTTCATATTACTGTATAGTGAGTGATATTTTATCTTAACATAAAATATTAAAGTATCTTCGCCGTCTGTGACGCCCTTTAGTGTTACTATATACAAATCACATTACTGTACTGAAACGTACAGCTTATAATACGGACGATACTGGTTACGTAGATAAATAATATAAGTATCATACTCTTACTTCTCGCTGTTCTTTATTCCATTTCTAAACTGCTCCAGCAAAGGGTGCTTGCAATGAAAAGCGAATGAAAAACTCAAAAAGTAGGGAAGCGAGTGGCATTCATGAACGTTCTGCTAAATGGAAGTAATTAGGTACCTAGTTATGTGTAGGGTTGTTTAAAAAGTATGTGCGGTTATTTATTTCATAGCTTTTAAATATTTGAGATGATTCGAAGCGATAGTCATTTAACTGACCGTGTTGAATAATGTTAGGTAGGTATTTCATATGATTGCGTTCATTCATAATAACAGCCCATTTTTTTTTAACTACTATTATTTACGACCTATTATAATTATTAATATCTATTAGGTTCAAATAATAGGTCGTTTAATAGGTGGTCGTCGTGTTTATGAATAACAACAACGATTATAATATTCAATTATTTTAATAAGTTTTAAGACGATGTTAAGGCGTATTTTTAGATGTAACTTACTAAAATCTGAAAAACCTTCAAATAACACAAAACAAGGTAATAAAGGCATTATTCAGATATCATCGACTAACACCAACTGTTAAAATTTACAAAAACACAAAGCAATTTAACATAAAACGTCTATAAATCTAACACACATGCATATTCATACAAAAAATAATAACAAACAGTACATGGTCTCAAATATCTTTCAGCAGTAAAAAATACAACTATTACACAAGAAGCAGTAAATTAAATACCCTGGAAGTTTCTATTCCAAGAACAAATTATGGCAAATATAATATAAGATTTGAGGGAGCCAAATTATATAATAGTTTACCAAGCGATATTAAAATGTCAAAATCTACAAACGTCTTTAAAGTTAAACTAAAAAAATATTTAGCAGAAACAGTTTTGTAAAGCTTGTGAGTTCAGGAACCATATATTATGTAATATTTTTGTAAGTTATATTGGATATAACTAATTTATTTAAGTAGTCATTCTTCCCGATGTTGTACCTTATATAACTGTTAAGATTTTTTGTTTTGTTTCTCTTGTAAGTGAATTTTGTAAATTCTTTTAGAGAAATAAATTCTTGAAACCGAACTTAAGTAGTCATGTCAACAAAATAGCTTTGACATTACGAACTGTTAATGAAAATAAAATTTGCCCTTTGAAGTATGTAATTTGGTTGTACAGTTAAAGAGATAATGGAAATAAGAAAATGAGCAAGGCGTAGTTGCGATGCAGGAAGGACTCCGTTATCCTACATGATATTAGTACATAAATTATAACTTCATGTGTCAAGGTAAGTTCATGATACCCCCACTAAATATACACGCGGACAAAGTCGCGGAAAATGTCGATACGTCTTCAATAATATAATATTACTAGCTTTTGCCCGTGACTTCGTCCACGTGAATGTCGGTTATCGCGGATGCAGACGTAGTCGTAGTGTATGTCCTTCCCCAGAGTTTAAGCTATTTTAACACCAAATTTCATTAATATCGATTCAGCCGTTTCATCGTGAAAGCGTAACGGACAGAGTTACCCTTAGGCTGCTTCATCGCTTAGAGTTCACTTCAGGCTGCATCATCACTTGAGATCAATTGAGTTGCGGCCAAACAAAGACAAAGACGTTATAAAAGTTACTTTCGCATTTATAATATTAGTATGGATTATTTCAATTAAATTCCATCCCTACTTAATTGGTATCGCATCAACCCTATTCATCCCGGAGCGTGTTTGTATTTAGCGCTAATTCGTGTGCACTTCACTGGATCTTGAGTGTCCTTTCACTCCAACCGAGAGCCAGCAATTATTGAGACGACGGGTCACGCATACTCCCAGCTTTCACTAGAAAATAAATCTTCTACCACCCTAGTAATTGCTAATATAGTTGGAGGTTTATGATTCATCGTGTTTTGGCAAATGAAGACAGGGGGCTGGCAGGGACTTCTTCAATGAGGCTCGTTAGAATTTTATAATTGATGTATTTTCGGTTTTGGTTTTTACAATAATAATCGCGGTCACGTACGCACAGTCCTGCTTTATATATCGCCTTCTGGAGGGGGTCGGATGTTTCTCGAACCCGTCGCGAGCGAGTCGTCTTCTCAGCAACAGATGTCGCACCTAAACGTTTATCGATCGTAGATCTATCGACCGAGAGATGGCGCTGCTTGACTCAACATGCCGGCCGCCTTGGAAGATCCGTCTTCCAACTAAACGGAAGTCACGCCCGCTTCGTTTGTAGAAACCGGCAGCGGGCAGATTCTTGAAGAAGCACGCTTGATTGTGCCTGTTGATGTGCGGATTTCTGCCACTCTCGAGACGCCATCATTTCCTGGGAACAGATGAATAATCCTACCCAATTTCCATTTCAATGGTGGCAGGTTGTCTTCTTTGATGACAACAAGACTGTCTTTAGCAATGTCATCTTTATTGTGTGCCCACTTCGTTCTGCGTTGTAGCTCAGATACATATTCTTTTGCCCACCGTTCCCAAAAATGTTGTCGCAGTTGTTCCAGCCGATGGTAGCGACAGGTAGGCGTTGATGTCTTTGTGAAGTCATCACTGGCATGCGCAGTCAACGGCCGGCCAATCAGGAAATGCGCAGGTGTGAGTGGAAGGTAGTCATTTGGATCTGAGGACATAGGTGACATAGGGCGGGAGTTCAGGACGGCCTCAACCTGTGTCAATACCGTACTAAACTCCTCGTAAGTTAGCCTAGCATTACCCACGACACGTCTCAAATGGTACTTACACGACTTTACACCTGCCTCCCATAAACCACCAAAGTGAGGCGCATAAGGCGGAATGAAATTAAATTTAATATTATTACTACTAGCAAAATCCATGATATCATTTGAGTTTTCAAATATAGATGAAAGCTCCTTTTCAGCACCAACGAAATTTCTACCGTTATCGGAAAAAACGTGACACGGCTTGCCGCGTCGTGATATGAATCGTTTGAATGCCAATATATAATCCTGAGTGGACAAAGAACCTACTAATTCTAAATGCACAGCTCTGGTAGCAAAGCACACGAATAAGCAAATATATCCCTTAATTAGTCGGGAACCTCTGCCTTTTCGATTCAATATAGATATTGGCCCGGCATAATCAACACCACATCGCATAAATGGAAATCCAGCTTCTAAACGTTCGGCAGGGAGATCACCCATATGTGGAGTTAGCGTATTTCCCTTCATGCGAGTGCAAGTTACACATTTATGAACCACTTGCCTTGCTAAATTACGTGCTCCCAGCACCCACCATCTATCACGCATGGTAGGTACCAGAAGCTGCGGTCCAGCATGAAGTAAACGTTTGTGTTCGTATGAACATAATAACCAAGTAAACCGATGTTTACGACACAACAACACTGGATGTTTCTTATCATAATCAAAACTTGAATTACTAAGTCTGCCACCAACACGAATTATATTGTCCTTATCTAAAAATATACTTAAACCCAATGTTTTATTACTAGATTTACTGTTATATTGCACCTTTCCTATAAGGTTATGATACTCTTTACTGAATGATTGTGATTGAACTAAACGTGTCAACACAACTAATGAGCTATTAATCTCGCTCACGGTCAATGAACCGGTTTTGCGACCTTGACCGACACGCGATGCACGTAAGTTAAAGATGTACCGTAAGACATATGCCACGGTTCTTTGCAATCGATTAAAACAAGAAAACCTTTCGAAATCAATTAATATATCATTATTTTCTACATTTAACAAATTAATAGTTTTAGTACATTTTAATTCCGGTAGCTTACTTAAATGATCAAAGTCCTCGACACGCGTCTTGTGATCTAACTGTTCGTTTTCGTGCATAAATTCACTATACATTTTTTTATACTGTGGTAAGCGATCTAGTTTCCGCTCCAAAGATAAAAAACGCTGTTTTGCCAAATTATACGATTCACCCAAACGATCAGGTGATTGTTTAAATGGCATTCTCACAGAAAATCTACCGTGCTGATCGCGTTCAGTAGTCTGTAAGAACAACTCTTCACAAAAACTATCTTCTTGGGTAATAACGGGAGGGATATGTACTTCTTCAATTTCCCAGAACATTCTTACTTGAGAATCAACTGAAGTCAAATTACACTGAACATCTGTCATGCTACCCGCTAATAAACGATTATTATCATTATAAACTGGACCGGATATAATCCAACCTACCATAGAATCTTGTAGGTATGGACCGGTGTGAAGTTTTATTTTGTTTTCTTTTAGCAGATCCCAAAAGACATCCGCGCCTATTAACAAATCTATGTCACTTGGTACATAAAATATGGGATCTGCGAGTTGAATATTGCTAGGTATACATATAGCATCACTATTAACGTGTGTCGAAGGCAACTGTGAAATGATACTAGGCAACACTAAACAATGTAAGGTTGTATTGAACTCATATACCTTAGAACGAATATTAATATCGCATTTGTGAGTGGACTGTGAAACGGTTTGTCCAACGCCACAAACACGTATAGTGGACTGTATGATAGGTATTTTCAAACGTTTACATAAGCTTTGTGATATAAAACAATTTTGACTGCCGCTGTCAAGCAAAGCGCGAACTGTATGATAACTGTTATCAACATCAGCAACTTCAACTAACGCCGTAGACAGCAAAACAGTCTGTAACGATTTAGCATTACCTGTGAACGCGTAACTACGATTATCAATATTGTCAGCTGTTTTACTAACGCAGTGTAATATAGAAGACTGTGGCAACGTATTATTGATAACGGAACGTTGTGGTAACGTATTTGGAAGAATGCTATTATTGTCAACATGAATTAACGCATTATGTTTTTGTTGACATAATTTACAAGGACCGAAATTACAATTTTCAATTGTGTGAGTGTTTGTACGTAAACAATTATGACAAATGTTTCTTGACTGAACTAGATTTAATCTTTCTTGAACCACCATATTTAAAAACTTAACACATGAATATAATGCATGGTTGCCATTACATAACGGGCATGTCAAGTTATGTTTACTTGTTTTACCTTTACTACCTGATGAGACCTTATTATTATTCGCGCTCGCATAACTAAGTGTTTGAGAATTAGACTGTTTTTTATGATCAGCTGACTGCTTACCCTCATGTTTATTTTGTGAATGTGACAGATTATTTTTACTGTTACCCGAATTAATCATATCTAACATGTCAGACCTATTGTTTAAAAACGTTAATAAGTCTTCTAGTTTTAAAGATTTTGAGGTTTTATTCGAATCAGATATAAGTGAACTTCTGTAGTTCTCCCACTCGCGTTCAGTAGCAGAATCAAGTTTACTGACAACTAAATAAATGATAAGCATATCCTCGAGCGAAGATTCCGGTTCTTTAAGAGAATTTAGGGCTCTCAGATTACGTAAAACGCAATCTACTAACGTTCTGATCTGTGCCGGACATTCTTTACCCAGTGAAGGTGCCGCAAACAAAGCCTTAACATGATTGTGTATTAGTAATCTATTATTTTGATACCTAGCTTCAAGCAGGTCCCAAGCGTTAAAATAATTAGGTGCTGTGAACTCAGTGGCGGCGTAGGGTAGATTGGCACCCCGGGCGGATATGTATAGAGCACCCCTAGGTCCTCAAAATAAAACACCAAATTATACTAAAAATGCATATGAGACCATATTTTACTAAAATACATAAACATGTTATCAAAATTGAATTTCCTGTCTCTATTAATTGATAAAATCGAAAGATTGGTTAGTCGCGCTTGGCTGGCTCATTGTAGACCAAGTCAGTATGATTTTATTAATTTAAACTTTCAAAAGCTTGTTTCACATGAAGTATCTAACCAAATTGTTATAAAAATTTAAGACATAGCGCAAACCTTGAAACAGACTCAAAATAGCCCCCAATTTACATTCATCATCAATATCATCATCACTTCAGTGTAGTTTAGGTCCACTGTTGGACATAAGCCTCCTCCAAGGCGCGCCAGTTTTCCCGGTTCTCTGCCTTCCGCATCCAGCCACCACCACCTTCTTCAGGTCATCGGCCCATTGGGCTGGAGGGCGTCCCACGCTGCGTCTTCCGATTCGCGGTACTCTCTACTCTACTCTAGGACAAGTCTGCTCCATCAGCCGTCGCGCCACTTCAGCTTACTGATTCTGCGGTGTCGGTGTCGGTGACTTTAGTTCTCCTCCGGATGTCCTCGTTGGGAATTCTAGCTATCGCTTAGGCCTTAGAGAAGTTCCAAGCATTGCTCGGTTCATTGCCCGCTGAGCAACTCTGAACTTGTGAACTAGCCCCGCTATAAGTGTCCACGTCTCGGCAGCATAAGTCATAACAGGCAGGACGCACTGGTCAAAAAATATCGTCTTCAGACTCTGCGGTATAGGCGACGAGAAGACTCGACGAAGCTTACCAAATGCTGCCCACCCCAAATGCACCCTCCTATCGACTTCTCGAAGTTGGATCGTCTGTCCAAGGTAGAGTATTCCTGGACCACTTCGAGCAAGTTGCCATCAACGGCGATCAGCCTTGGCACGACGTGTTGATTGAACATAACCTTCGTTTTGTCCAAGTTCATGCTGAGGCCCCCTCGTCTTGAGGATCTGCCATAATAACGATGTCGTCGGCAAACCGGAGATATGTGATCTACTTACCGTTTATGTTAATGCCCCGCCCAGTCCAGTCCAATGTTTTGAAGACCAAGAATGTTCCAGCGCGTTGGTGAAAAGTTTCGGAGATATAACATCATCTTGTTTCATCTCTCTGCGCAGCTGGATAGCTTTCGTCTTTTGGTTTTTTACTTGAACGGTCATTGTAGCCCCACCTGCTTTTAAAAGCTCAGTCGTAATGTCCGGAGCTTTGCTGTTCCAGAGCCGCACTAATATCGCTTTGGTCAACGTCCGGGATATCCTCGTCAATTGGGCCCTTGGATCTTCGGTACCATGGGGGGAAACAGGTCTCACCGCTTGAGATTTGTACAGCTGTCCATAGAACTTTTGAACTTCCACCGAGATCTCTGGTTTAGAGGTGACTGTTCTGCCGTCATTTTGCATTGAATCTGAGAAACTCCAATGAACCGCTTCTTGGGCAGAAATGTTGGCGGTTTCCAAATGGCGCCTCAATTGTAAAATCTCCAACACGATGTATTTTTTTAACAGATTTAGAACCATACCACTATTCCACGAAAATCTTCTTCTGGTGATGTTACCAACATTTTATGCTGAATTACACTAAATGTTACCAGAATAAAATCCATTGCCCTGTAATGATGGTCTAGTTCTTCTTAAAATCTGTCGTGACATTCTAACATTGCTTTCTGCAACTCCTTTGGTAATGCAAGTTCAGCATCTCGGGCCATTTCTCCAGGCATATGCGTTCGAAATCTCCTCTTTCCTCTTTTTCCTTCAATCCGAATGTCTAAATCCTCTTTAATATTGTTGCGTAGCAAATAGCCCTTTCCACTATTTGATTGTGTTGACTTCGAAGAACATTTTTTAAGGGCTTTCATTTTCATCACACGCTTTTCCAACGATAGCCCAGATGTTTGTATATACTTTTCTGTCTGATTAACTTCTAGGATTTCACACCAAAAGGAAAGATAGCATAGAAAACTGAAGTCACAGAATTGATGCTGCTTCTCTTGTTTCGACGTTTTCTTTGGGGTGTTAATAGTGGTTTATAAGCGTCGTGATTCAATGAGCACTCCATCTTGTCTCTGATAAATCATAAAACGGACACCACTACATTTATATTTTCCACCGATGTGTGGATGATGAAAAGAACGTGTAAACTTTTTCTACAGTTCTGAAAAACATTAAACCTTGAAGTAACGCTCCCAAATGAGAACACTCGCTCTCAATAATTATATTCGAAAAAAGATATGAAAATAATATGGTTTCGATGCGTTTCAAAATATGATATTAGTAAGGAAGTTGACAAGCGTAGGTAGTTATTTATTGATATGTCTTAATAGAGCGAGATTTGGTGTGCATGCTTTGGCTGTTCAAGTAAGTTTTCGTTGTCACCCCTTGGTGCTTGGCACCCGGGGCGGACCGCCCCCTCCGCCCCCCCCTTACGCCGCCACTGGTGAACTCTAAGGAACTGATAACATGTAACGCGGATCCACTGAGAGACGATTTTAGGTACTGAAATTTCTGTATAGGATCTAAGTCGTCGCGATCATGTATCATGGAAACATATGAGTTCGTAAATTCTAGCCATTTATCGAATGAACCGTCAAAGGCAGGTAACTTTATTTGCGGTAATTTTATGGACACCGATTTACCGGGAATGCACTGAGAATTATTTAAAGCGTTTTGTTCGCAGTCGCCTATCATGTGCTTTGCTATAGCTACAATGGAATAATATTGACACTCAAACGAATCTCTGTAATCTAAATGTGACAGTAATTCTTTTTCATCTACCATTCTTTCTATTTTAGATTGCATGTCGTTAAACTCGGCAAAAAGAGTAGCTGCAGAATGAATACGCATTTGCACTTGAGTTTTAATCACTGAATCCAGACACGATCTATCTAATTTATTAATATAATTTGCGAATAATGTTAATCTACCTTTAATTACACCACGTTGTTTTTTAAGATCAGATAACTGACTATCTAAACGAGAAATAGTTTCATCATCACTCATTTTGGTGGTTTGCGAAAGTAGGTACTCACAGTTTTACGTGTTCAGTCGTGTTTTCTCACCTGAAGACGGCCTCAGCGATGCCAGTAGATCTGATTCCGATCAGTTCTGAAACGTTTAGGTACGATATTAACACAAGGCGAAGACACAGGGGAAGGAGGGAAAAAGGTAACTGGATAACCTGACCGTTGCTGGCTGCTGCATCAATAGCTTCTGCTCAGTAATCTGGGGCTGGGCTTCCAAGTCTCCTCAACGTACTTCTACTTCGAAGTTCCACTCGCTCTCCACTTCTTCAACCCGGCTCGTCACGTAGAGTAGCTGATCTTCAATTTGGCTCGAAGGTCCAATGTTTTGGCAAATGAAGACAGGGGGCTGGCAGGGACTTCTTCAATGAGGCTCGTTAGAATTTTATAATTGATGTATTTTCGGTTTTGGTTTTTACAATAATAATCGCGGTCACGTACGCACAGTCCTGCTTTATATATCGCCTTCTGGAGGGGGTCGGATGTTTCTCGAACCCGTCGCGAGCGAGTCGTCTTCTCAGCAACAGATGTCGCACCTAAACGTTTATCGATCGTAGATCTATCGACCGAGAGATGGCGCTGCTTGACTCAACACATCGTATATGCGTTAAAATACACTTAGAGGTTGTTTTTAAGCGTCTTTGATTAATCGTTTCTCGTCTTTCTTGTGTGACTTATCTGACAAGCGTAATGGTAGTCAAAATAACCAGCTGGTTTAGGTATTCTGTAAAAAAACTCCCACGGTGATTTTAGATGAGGTGACATTGATGTAAGCTTGATTTCAAGGGACATTTTTATAGAAGACACTGCAAGCTCAGTCAAATTAATCGATCATATTTATCGTATTCATTTCGTCACTATGAATCAAATATTATAATAACAGCAATAAGGACAATCTCTCTAAAATTTTGTCGCGAACCTGATCAACTGTGTATACATGGCTATTGGCGTAGCTTACACGAGCATATCTGACACTCGTCCCACGCAGATTGAAACTGATTTACGCGTATAATCTGATGTAAATGGGTCGAACAATGTCTGCCCTGACACCAAAACTAAAGAGAGCCAAAGTCAACAAACAATGTTGGCAAAATCAAAACGGTATTTACTTTATTAAGTCGCAGCAATAACCAGTTCAAACTAGTTTGTCGAGAAATATTGTAACAATTTCTTTTCCCCTTCAGCGAGTCTTTTATCCGGGTCCACTCATTTCGTGTGCGACAGTAACAAATCTGTCAGTTTTGGCAAGGGGAGGGATCGCTATGATTTATATAGGAACCCGTAGGAACAAGGAGTAACAAGGCAACTACATCAAAAGCTGTCATTCTGCTTAAATTGAGAGCGCTGTTTATCGTGGTGTTTTAGGTGACAGTATTTTGTTTTTTGACCTTGACTCTATATGATTTTAATCATCAACTGCCTAGCCTGTCCCTAACTATGTTGGGGTCGGTTTCCAGTCTAACCG
This sequence comes from Charanyca ferruginea, assembly GCA_947361185.1. Taxonomy (NCBI): domain Eukaryota; kingdom Metazoa; phylum Arthropoda; class Insecta; order Lepidoptera; family Noctuidae; genus Charanyca; species Charanyca ferruginea. The sequence continues at coordinate 10,982,097 of OX376077.1, read as the reverse complement.
GAGGCTGGTGAATACCAGCGTGCTACATGGAACGACTGCGTATCGGATCTCCACAACCCAGTTACTGGGTAGCACGATACCCCTTGGTAAGACTGGTTGTCAAACTTTTTGGCTTCCGAGTACCCATAACGATTGCCGCAGCCGGGACCAACGGCTTCACGTGCTTTCCGAGACACGGAGGGAAGTCGGTATAACATGGATGGTCACCCATCCACAGACCGACAGCGGCAAATGTAGCTTAACCTTTGACCAATCAATCTCTACGGCTTTTACTTAAACACGAGCTCCTGAAGATTTCAATACCTAACAAAAATTAGAGCTTGCTTTGACAGCATACGTTTGAACATAAAGAACATAGCATACATTTTCCAATATACACGATTAATGAAGCCCGTAATTCAATAATATTTAATGTTACAAAATTAACATTCATGAATAGTTAAATTAATCAAACAATGTTTATACACTATTTCGTAATTACCGACATCAAAATTAAAATCACAACTAGTTTTTTTCTACACTTCGTTACACAAAAGGCAGAACTTTGCCCTTGTGACAGTGCGTACCTAGTTATAGAACTACCGTCGAATATTATGATTAATGACCTTACCCCTTGCTTGCCAATTCGAGACCCCACCTGTTCGGGTAACCTATTTCTCAGAAACCTGAGTCTAATTACAGTGAACTAATCATACGCTTTGAATACTGCCTTTTTTATAAACGGTGTAGTCACTGGTTTTGAGAATCGTGATTAAAGAAGATTAACATGCATAAGTGAGGCGTGAGTCAACGACATAAGGTTCTAGGTAGAATATTTTACTCGTAAATAAGCAAGACATACTACACATTAAATGAATACCTGTCAGATAGAAATTTGTGTGTAGAATAATAATACGTAAGTACCTTTATTATGGTGATTAATTGAGTCCGATTTATATTATGTTATTTGTATTGTTCAATTATGTGTTGAATAAGCAAGACTAATTAATCATTATGACATTATATACTCTGACATTACATACTTATTAATTTGAATTTTTGACATTACTTACTTCTCGATTTTTCTATAATTATTAATTTGACAGGGTATATAGTATGATATTAAATTAATGAAATTGTATAATATTAATCTCATCTCATTGAATTAGATCATAATTTTGCATGCCTAAATTGGTGCAACACAGTGGACATGTATGTTTATGTAACGTGTTGAGGAATAAATATTTGAATTTGAATTTTAAAAACATGAAGAGTTAGGTATTTATTGACAATTGTTTATTTCAATACTAACCAACCCACATCAAAAGTTCTTGCACGTGTTTCGAAGTAATTGTAATGTCTTTGTATATTTAACACCTGTTACTTAGATCCTGATCAATATTTAACTTGTGATTTATGTTATTGTATGTGATTAAACGTGGTTGTCATGTTCTAACAAGAATTAAAGCCCCTAAAATAAAAATAAAATCAGTAAGTTTTGATTAATGTAGCACATTCACCTGTTTCTTTTTTTGCTAGAAAGTGAATCCTTCTTTGATAATCTTGTAAAATGCCTTGTTCTTATTTATACGTGTACTAGCAGAACTAATAAAAATACTGTATTGATGGCAAAGTTGTGATCTAAATGGGTAACGATACAAAGTTATTTTGACTAGGAAATACACTCTTTGTAAAATTGTTCCCCGGACGGAATATAAGTCACAGGCCCTTAATGACCAAATTCCGACTAATTAACCACTGCAAATTTTAGGTAATATTATAACAATAAATTCTAAGTAACGGCTACCTAGGTTTCGTAACCAATAAAGTAACAAACACAACAACTTGGTTGTGTAACTATACTAAAGGTTAATGCAATCGATTTCATTTAGTCAGAGGAGCCGTCTATAAATAGTTTCTAATTCCTAGTTTTGTTTTGATTAAAACGTCAGTTTCATTTTTTTTTACAAAAACGAGTTTTCAATGTTATAACTTAACTTTAAACACCCTTGTCTTTTTTTACATTATGTAATATTTTAATATTGTTTAATTAATTAAAATTATTTTGGGGCATTCGTACCACGGAGTAAATATGAATACTTCGTGATTCGTACATTGAAAGAATCACGACTAGGTAAGTATTACTTCGTGGTAAGAACCGTTTTGAGAATACTGACAGGACCAGTGAAGCGAGAACGATTTCGTCTTTTGCGCAGCATTGTGTTGTCATCTTAACAACACCTTTGAAATTAGAACGTTGTCGAGGTGAGAGCAATTTAAACACAAAAGCGCTTTTCCATTGTGATGAGTGAGTGATGTTCAATGAACTATAATATATTATGCCACTTTACATTCGCTCAAAGATTCAGGGGTTGCCACAAGCATAAAATATTACTTATATTTAATAATCTACACGTTGAAAATTAATGTTTCTTGTGTAATGTGTTACCTTAATTAAATAACAACAGTAAAGTCGTTCGCGTGATAAATTATTTAGGCGCTAATTGTTATTTTAGTAGGTACTAACCTCAGTGTTTACCACGAAGAAATTATTGGCCAGCCGGAAAATGAAGTCTGTATGCTAATTAATATTTTCTGGGTAGGTAAACTGCTTTTAATGTAATGGTAATTATTATACCCGTGTTCCTTTTTTAAACGCAATATTTTCATGTCTGACGGCATAGATGTCTTAAAAAAATAAATCTTGCTTCTTATCGAAAATACCTGGATAATATTCTGCGTTCTACAATTATCGGCTAATGTAAAACACACCTTATCTTAACTTCTAGCCTGACTAATAACACCTATAAGTACCAAATAAAGTAGGTCTCAGTCACAATACATTTACGTCAAGAGCCTAATAAATACAGTAGCTCTCTCGCATAATGGCGCTATAATAGACCGGTCCCTATTATTACGAGAGCGTTAGTTTCGCGGATAATAACTGATATTAGGCCGATCTATTGTCACCATTATGGATAAATTTGTACGAGGAGAGTTTCACGCCTTGAATGGGCGATTATAAGAATGATATATAAAAGTTTTGGGTCATGTAAACAATACGTCCGATAAGTATACGCAGCCCGAAAGGCGAAAGTTGTTTTGGTTTTTGAAATTGGAAGCGTCCGTCGTCTTCGTCTGCCTCGCCTTTTCCCAACTAAGTTGGGGTCCACTTCGAGTCTAACTGAATACAGCTAAATAACATGTTTTACATGGAACGACTGCCTATCTGACCTCCACAACCCAGTTACTTGATAATATTCTTATGATACCACCCCAAAACTGGTTGTCAAGCTTTCAGGTTTCTGACAACCCACAACGACTGTTAAAAATCTACGAATGACAGCCGAGATCAACGTTTTAGCGTGCTTCTCTCTCGGTATCTCTCGGTATGAAATGGATGGTCACCCATCCACGAACCGACCGCGGCAAACATAGTTTAAACATGACCGATCGATCCGTAAGTAAGTCTTTTACATTGCAAAACAAAAAATTGTTTCTACGAAAACGTCTGAAGATTATCGTATGCCATTATCAATGATACAAAAAATCAGATCAACAATAAATATTGTCCAGTTGTCAAAATGAAAGTGATTGTGATTGTGCGTGAGTGTTACGCACAACGACCCGTTGGTTACGCAATTATCTAACAATCACTCTTAAGAGCGTGTATTCGATTCGTGACGAAAACATCATGTTTTCGCGTTTTGCCCAGAGCTATATCGTAATGATGTGAGCAGATTATTTAAAGACAATTACAGTTTTAGAAAGATTAAGTCTTGTTTTAGGGAACTACAGAGTAAAAGTATAATTTTTAATTATGGTTTTTTAAAGCGAAGGCAAGCCTTTCATAGCGTTTTACGAAAATAGACGTCAGAGTTAACTGTCAGGACGAATACAACCATTACAGTATGCCAAAATATTATATTTTATGCGTTTTTCCAACAGGTTATACGGTCTCAAAGTACATAACAGAGCCAAAATTACGAAAATATTACTATTAGATATTAAAACACAATATTAAAAAAGTACAAAATCGGTTCACTTTAACAATTTTTTTTCACAAGTATTTAAATAAAAACGTAACTGATATATTAATTTTATGAAAATAAAGGTTATGTTCAATATACACAATTTTTTCAGTTCCTTATACGAACTCATTTGTTTTAGACAATTACCGTCAAACGGGGTGACTTTCAAAACAAGAGGTAACTTTGAACTAATTTTTACCCGTAAAATTAAATGCAGTCGATTATTCTATCTTATATTAGGAATTCAAGTAGATGCGCCATGTTTTGTAAACGGTGTAGCACATTAAAGATAGTTGTAAGTGGAAAAAATTACGTTCAAAGTTAACCCTGAATATTAGTCGAAAATGCGTTCTACGTAGGGGTGACTTTAAACCAGCAATAAAAATTGGGTGTTATCAAAGCAGACTCATTTTCAATATCAATAAAACTGACAGGTTAAAATTTTTTTTCTCCCAAATTATTAATCATTTTTAAGTAAACAAAATTATTTGTGTTATCATACAAAAAGTCGTCACTAATTATGTTTTTTTCAGATTTTTTATTCTAATATTGTAAAAGATACGTACCTAGGTTTTTATTTCAAAACTTATCAATCTCACCCCGTTCGACCGGTATTTTAAAGAGCACTGTAAAACCTCGCGCGCTGTCTTTTGCCTATCAATTTCAATGATTCGTGCTTTATTTCGTGCGTATTTATTTTTCTAATTCACACAAACTGACCATTGTATTGTACTCGTATGTGTCAATGAGCAAAATACGCTCCTGGTGTGAAAGAGCTTTTATTTGGAACGCAGTAAGCCGAGCACTAATTGTAATAAGAATCTAGACACTAGACTTAAATGAGACCCTTAAAATTCTCCATTGCATTAAATTCTATCAAATGAAGCAGTGAGGTTCCTAATTGCTGTTTGCAGTTGAGACGTACAACGCTCTTAGTGCAGGGAATTACATTTCGTTCCTACTAATTAAAAAGTAAAAATAAACTACGACCTGTCTCCGTAACTACAGAAGTTTAAAAAAAGTATTTATTAATTATGAAAATGATGGAATCTCCTTCTTCATTGTGTATTTAAAAAGTTACTGACAGTCTAATAAACTTGACTCTTATGAATATCACCTACTTTAGGTATGTTATAGGTTAACTTAATTCCCCCTTCCTCATTCCATCATTGGACGAGCAGAGATACGGCGAAGCGCCACCGCTACATGGTTGCAGTTCCACGGTCTCGAACCAAGAGGCGCTTTGCTTCCACATTTACAGTGCGAACTGTCAGGCTGTGGAATTCACTGCCCGCCTCTCTGTTCCCCGATAAATATAATTTGGGTATCTTCAAGGCACGAGTGAACCGGTTCATTCTAGGCAAACGTGTTCCACCTTAGACCACATAAACACTTAAGATCAGGTGAGTTGCGCCTAACACAAACCTAGAATATAAAAAGGTACACCTAATATTCCTAAACCCAATAACTATTATATATGTTGGTCCCCTAATAAAAGTTGTTCGCGATCAAAAGTATTTTCACCCCCTAAAAGATGCGCAATGATTTAAAATTCAGCTTATATTATGTCTTTAACAAATTGCTGGTTGCCACAAAATTACATCGTATCAGTAAAATGGGAGATATATCGTCTATTTTACTATATTAATTATTCCCAAATGTCTACCCACGATTCTTGAGTCTAATTAACGACGTTTCTCATGATGCTGACTAATTTTGAAGATAATTTGCATAATGCAATTAGCTAAGATATTCTAAAATATAGTAACACAGCTAGCTATACGTGCATGATAAGCAATCTCAAGAGGCAGACGTCTCAGATCAAATAAGAGACTTATGGGTTAACAACCCAATACCTTGGAGAGCAATAAATAACACAAACGTAAAAATGAAAAAAGAACAAGATCTTTGAACTTAACAACGCATTTGTGTAAGCAAAATAGATAATAAAAAATAACAAATAACTGCGCGTTAATTTTTTACATAGGTTGCGCCGCGGCCGCGATATTAATAGCCGTCTAATGAAAAAGCTCTACTCAAACAGTGTTATTCTGTATAGAATTTCAGTCACAACCACCATAAAACAGCCGTAAAATGTTGGTTTTCTCGTGAATGAAATAAAACCGCAATAAACGGCACGCAGCTACGTACCCCCGCCACCTACCCCGTTACGAGAGGGTAGCAAACATTATGCAAAGTAGAAAATCCCATTTACCACGTGTTCCACCGTGTCGCCTCACGCCAAAGGTCTGAAACAACGTAATAGACTTGTTTATAAAACGGAAAGTGAATTCGCTCCCCTCGATACAATGATTTTCTTTTTACACCACCCATTTTTTTCCCAAAAATCCCTGAGAAATTTCACTTTTGTTTGCGTGTAACATACTGCTACTAGGACTTTATTGCTTTTCTTTTAAGTGAAAATAATAGACGCTTGGAGCAAAGAAACACTGTAAAAAGATTAGTGATCGTTCCTTGCCAAATTGTGCTGAGTGTTCGCAAAGTTGTGACATAAAACATTGGTTTATCGAGGTCGAAGCAAGGCATCGAGTCGTTGAATAACTCCACCCTTTAGTTATAAAGCTCTCTGATTTAATTTTAGAGTTACTGGCTGATAAAACTGATATTGCTGAAGTAGCGTGTTCTAATTTTAAATTCCTACTCCCTTAACTCATTTAATTGAAATTCAATTTTGCCGAGTCATTGAGTACTCCTGTCAAAATTAATGGAACGCCATAAATTCGCGTTGACTAACTAGGTACAGTTACCGGCACGTAAGTTGGCAAGAGATTTTGTAGTGGGGGAAGCGCGCGCCCGCACAATTTCATACATTTTTACATGCGCGAACTTCCCCTACTACAAAATATCTTGACAACTAGCGTGCCGGTAACTGTACTAGGTATAATATTATAATACGTTTGAAAAAATTGCATCTAAATATAAGTTATGTTAAGTTAATATTATTTTCGTTATTTTCCGGAACTTTTCTTTTAAAATACTTGACCATTATTACGACCCTTTCATAAAACTACGTCGTTTCGGAAATGTGAGTGGAACTTCTGTGATTTATTGTAATTTAGGTCGGCAACATATCCATTGTGTTATGTATATCTATGATACGCTTATAATACGAACGAATCTTTATCATTGTGAACATTTATGAAATCTTTCATAATTATTATCAACGATTTTGTAATACCGATACTTAAATATTTTTTGTTTTTAGGGTTCCGTACCTCAAAAGCAATAAAAAACGAAATCCTTGTAGGATCACTTTGTTGTCCGTCTGTCTGTCTGTTTGTCCGTCTGTCTGTTAAAACCCTTTCATCTCAGGAACGCTTGGAGGTATCGAGATGAAGTTAAAACCATATACTTAAGTCTACAGTCTCTTGAAACTGTGCAAAAATCAAACTTCTAAAGTAACGTGAAAAAAGATATGACCGTTTATGCCGCAAAAAACGTATATTTCGACACTCTCAAGGGAATCAAAATTTATAGGGTACTTTCCGTTGACCTAGAACTATGAAATTTGGCAAGTAGATATTACTTGCCAAATCTTATATTTTAAATACAGGGAAAAGTCTGAAAACTATACATTTGTAATATAAATATAGGCTTTATATAAAGTTCGTAATCAATAATCGAGGTATGCGTGGTCATTGGTCAGTGACCAAATCACGGAATTTGAAAGGAACCCTCGGAGGGCGAGTACGACTCGCACTTGTCTGATTTTTTTTATGTTGTCATGACTTTTACATAAAGAAGTTCTATTATCAATGCAGAGCTCCATGAAATAAGCTAAAATTCAATATAAATTCTTGAAATGTTGAGATCATAATATATTGAAGGCAAAGGCGTGCTCTATGCAGCCCGCCTCCGGTCGGGATCGCTAAATAAATCCATAACTTAAACGAGTTCCACCAACAAGTTTTATTTTTTCAAGAAGTCTGTCAGTAAACTGTCAGGAACATCGCGACCGGTGAATAATTTACTACTTTTAATTGGCAATATTGATGCCTATAATGTGGAATAACTCGTTAAAACTACGGTTTATTACAACGTATAATTACTCAACCAATCACACACTATATACAAAAGTAGTGCAATCATATTATAGTCACAAATTTGAGCCGTTTGGGGTGAAAACGGGCCATGGCCATGCTCATCTTGTTTTTCGGGACATCGCCAAGCGGCTGGTCGACTTTTCATGTGACCCGAGGGCTAGCCTATTCTTTGACCAAAGATGATTCTTTGGTCAAAGAATAGGCTAGCCCTCGGGTCAATAAAAATAATAATATTATGTACAATGCTGATGCATTGCCATACATTGCCATACATTACCATACATTGCCATACATTACCATACATTGCTATACATTGCCATACATTGCCATACATTACATTGTACATAATATAATTGTTTTTATTTTTAAGTTTCGTATAAGTAATTAAACTAGATGAAATTTGTAGAAAGGATGTGGTTTGAGGCCATTCCGTCTGTCAAATAACTTACGTTTGAAAATGATAAGTAATTTTTAATTCGAATTCAAAATAATTATTATTTTGAAATTAAGTTATTTGACTGGAAACTGACTAAACATAAACGTAGATATCAATGCCCTATCTACAAAGAGAGAGAGAGAGAGAGTAGAGTTTAGAGTTTAATTACTTATTAAATTAACCAAAATTGGACTAGACTACGTTTGTATGGAGCGCCCAGTCAGCAAGTCCCCCGAAACATTTCTTAGTTAGCGCTGACAAAATGTTTGTTTTCCGAAGTTATCATTTCCAAAGTTAATTGCATGTTAATTAAGTTGGAGTTTAAATATTTAAAATTGACTGAAGAAGAATTTGAATAATGTTTTGCCGCATAGAATACTAAAAGTTTGAGGGCAATGTTGAGCTTTTCAGAAATAAAAAGAGTTTTGGGAATGAGAGTATGTAATTAAGATGCAAATTTCAAGGGAATTACAGCGCAGGGCGAATTAGTCCTGTGTTAATGAATACAGAGTTCTTTGTAGACAAGTGTGCATAAATTGACTACAGGATTGTTTTCTAGAAATTGTTATATGTTTTGTTCTTTTCCCTAGAAACAAATGAATATTGTTGTATTCAAAGATATGGATAGACTTAGATAACGCAAGAGCAACTACTTCGCGTGCCTAGTTTCGTGCCTAGCTTACGTACAAAAATCGTAAGTAATAAAATAAAGTAAACGTTTCCTTCCATCGGTAAGTCATTTTGTGATTAATATTATGCGTCATTAATTTAAAAAACAATTATTTTTAATCTAATACCCTCAGTAATGCCTGGGAATACCAAATTTAGGAAAAACAAAACATTCGTATTACATTGTGACGTCCAAAAAATGGCACGCTTGGTTTTCATACTGATCGTGATACTTGCGTTATCTAGGGTCTATCTATATCTGTGGTTGTATTCCATTCACTTCTCCATATTCCGTACTTTGAGGATATTTGTACCAGACACATTTCTTTGTTGAATATTTTATACTGATGCAAGATTTTGCTCAGTATGGACCATTACCCCACAAGGCACGAGATATGGAGGAATACATTAGTAAAGTGCATTCATACATATGAAAATACGTGCATACTTGATCGAACATTGTATTTACCTACCTGCACAATATTATGTAGCATTCATTATATCCAAATGGGTTTTTCCGACAGGAATTTCTCAGTGATAGACCGAAGTCTGGTTTCCCCCCGATATGTTTAAACATATCTGCTGAAACGAGGGTGCATTATTACACCTATACCCAAACCTTCGGAGAATATAGATGTGATGTCATCTTTAGTAAAAATTACATTCTACTTGTAAACAAACCTCAAAAAAAAGAGGACTAAATTCGGCTCTATTTTTTTTTTGCATGTATGTTACAAGACTTCAATGTGGATCGATAAGTAAAATTCTTTTGACGTGATAACGTCTTATAAATTGATGAACATCGGCTGCACGCACGAAAATGTGTCACGTTCCGCCTGAGCCTAAGCGTGAAAACGAGAGCGCGTAACAAGCGACAGAGAGGCACGATCGGCCCAAGCAATAAGCTCCGCCCACTTCGACGGAAGCCTATATTTGCTTATGTTATATATGCTAGCCATTATGTTTCTTTATGACGATATCACGTAAAACTATCGTCCGTAAACCGACTTTACAGACAACCAATTTTTTTTAATCAGTAGTGTATACCTCTGTGGTTGTCCCACATAAATTTCATGGAAATAGTCTACATTTAAGGATGTAAAACTAGGGGTTGAATATATCTGTTTAGTGTTACCGTTTCTTAATTGATTTGGATGATAAGAAGTAGATTTTAAAAATCGAAGAAATAAAAATATTTTTAACAAAGACTGCAGAGTACAAAATAACTTTAATTTCGGAAGTCGGCGGCTTTGTGTCTGTTTGTTGTCTATAAATGTAGGTGACTATACCCACCGACATTAAACGGATACCACGATAAACGGATTCGCGAAATGCATGCTGAGTCATTAGTAGACAGAATAGTTCTCTATCACTAATGAAACCATGTTCTAACGCTCAAGACATGATTGATCACTACTCCCTTACCAAACACTGGAATATTGATGAGCTAAGCGAAAGCGTCCAGTATGAATATGCAATCGTCGCAACAGAACCTCCACTTCATGTTCTTGTTAATTAGAAACTATAAAGGCATCAAAAAGAAACAAATAAATAAACAACGTTTTTGTTTTTCAAATAAATAGTCGTTTTTTTATTACAATCGGTTTTAGGGCCTTTTAAGACTTTTTTATGTGGACTTGAAATCTATCTTCCGTTCCGGGCTTACAATGCGTCAAATTGTTTGATTGTAAAGATCGGTAAATAAAAGAGCATTTCTGTTTTTCTCTAACAGCAAGATTATTCGTAGAAACTGAATGGTGGATATTAAATAAATTGAATAGGTGTATGTTTTTTTTAAGAAAGGTTCGATTTTTTATGCCATATGCGCTTCCCCACCCAAATCTTCATCCATCGTTAAACAAAGGCCTCCCTCATAGAACGTCACAGCGAGTGGCAACCTGGTCGCGTGCATCCACCGGTTACCCGCGATGTCGTCGGTCCATCTCGTGGGAGACCTACCAACGCTGCGTCTTCCGGTTCGTGGTCGCCACTCGAGAACCTTTGTTCCCCATCGATTATCGGTTATTCGTTCCCCCCCACCCAGTTTTACATAATAATATTATTGTTATTATTGATCAGTTTGTACAAATTTAATTATGTGCTTGTATGTATTATGTTAATAAATGATTCATGACAGGTTTCTTTTTATTTTGTATCCCACTGCGGGGTAAAGACCTCTCTTTTCTCCTTACAATCTTATGCAGTTTGTGGCCCGCAAACCAACCTATTGTAGAAGTTTGTCTAGTTAAATAAAAGTTGAAATAAACTTAACTAGGCAAAGAATGATGGCAGGATTTGTACAAAACAATAAAGATGTTTAGAGAAGTTGAAATTCTAATTTTTATACTCTTGGGTACCTACCTTAAGAGTATCTTCAGGCATTTACAATATTTTTAAAACCCTACAAAAAAAAAAGTAAATAGTTTAACGAAAAAAGACAACCGCCTTCAAAAACACAAAATAGGCATCGAAATAAAACGGAAAAGTGTTATTTTCATTTCGTAATATTTTAATTATGCGGGGTTTTAAAAATATGGTAAGTACAACAATCTACTCCTGGTAATGTATTCTTTACATTGGAATATATTTTAAACCCTCTAAATTATGAATGTATGAATCTCGCCATTCTTTCTGAAATAGGTTTAGTACGAAAAGAAAAGAAAAGTCCTATATATTTAACTTAAAAAGATTATTCTAAACTAGGTACTAATGTCACAGCTGCCTTGTTAAATTCTTCTTTGCTATTGAAGTCTATAAAAATGTCTACCATGATGTAAGAACTTCTAACAATGAAATAAACTCGATAAATTAGACCACCGTATTAAACTCCCCTCACGACGGTAAAACAAAGAGTAAAATAATCGTAAAACAAAAGCATTTATAACGTAAATACTATTTGTAGTTTAGTTGGAAAGTTTTACAAAGCACAATTCATGGAATGTTTCTATCTCAACCTTAATTATCTAAATACGTCATCATCACTGTAAAATATGTTCAACAGTGTTGAACATATTCAACTGTGTTGTTCTATGGGGGAAGCCTATGTGCTTCTATATTGTTTCGTACTACCTACGTACGAAACAATATTTAATTATTTATGCATGTATTTATTGTGTTACCTGAATAGTGTTTCTTCAATCGAAATAAGTGTAAATATTAAAGCAAAACCAACAGATTTAACTTCATGTAAAATTAGGAAGTTGGAGCATAGTGTAGGATCAGGAATAATGAGAAATATGTATGGACATACGTAATAAAACCTGCTCGGCTTTGGTTTTGGCATTCAACTAGCTTCTGCCCGCGACTTCGTCCGCCTGAATGTTGTTATCGCTGATGCAGACGAAGTCGCGGATTAAAAAGTATATTAAAGTATGGATGACTACCTTTATCCACGTGAATTTTGTTACGGATCTCTTTTTTGTTATAAAATTTATAGAACTTCCTATTAGCAAAACAATTTTCAATATCGGCCTAGTAATTACGGAGATTAGTGCGTTTAAACAAACAAAAATACAAACAAACCCTTCGGCTCTATATTTGTTAGTATAGATCGAACGCTTCTTGGTTTTATTACATTCACATTATTGTATAAATAATATAAGATCTGAAACCCTCTAAAAGCAAACTATCTTGAGCACATAAGGTATATAAGGATTACCGGTGAAAAGCGGTGCCTTTTATGAGCAACGTCTTTGTAACGTCTCGGGGGAAACGACTAATGACTTGATCGTATCACTATTTACTATAGATACGACGTCGGCAATACACTAAAGTACATTTCGTTGTTTCATTTAAATAACGTTTTTTTTTTTTGAATAAATAGATCAGTTACCAAATCAGTAATCGTGCGCTCAGCTAGAGCTTAATTTTGCCTTGAAGAGAAACCAGTCAACATTTTTTTTGCTATACTTTAGTATCATTTGACTTGCAAAAAAAAACTGGATTATCCAGTAGGCTCAGATGATTGGTTGAGGTCAGGGATCGATCAACAGATCTTTATCATTATTTTGACATCCACTGCTGGGTATAGGTGGAGACCTATGCCCTATGACCTATCCCCTTGTGGAACACAAGGGGCGTTTCAACCGTAACGCCATGTTTGGCCGATGCATGTTGGCGATCGCAGTAGGTGTTAAGGTACTCAGAAGGACGCTGCTACCCATCCTCTGGTCAATATCCCTCTGTCACCTTCTACGACACCTACGGTTAGAAATGGGGTGGTGCTACTCGCGACCGACACCACACGGCTTCGACACGGACTGACAGATAACAGTATAGAAAGCGGCAGCCTAGACAAGGAGCAAGTTTATTTTCAGAACTATTCATAATAACACCACAAAAAGAAGAGACACTGGACACGTCAGTAGCAATATCAATTAATATATACCTCCAAAGTTGTGAAGAGGTGAAAACAAAAGACATAGGTACACAAGAGGACACAAGTTCCACGGTGGACAAACACGAAGTTAGGGGATATAGTTGATAACTACTTGCATCAAGGAACTGGGTCGCTCAACTGTTCCCTACTTCGGAACTATGTTGGTATTTCCTTCAGTTTCGTCAAATGTGAAATGGTACAAGTTACTACGGTAATATGGTTTAAGATGGGATTCTTGTTAAAGTCTTATCTTATAGACAGTTTATTACGTTATTATTGTACAATATTTACACGAATAATAAAAAAGGAAAACATAACTATTGAACTAAAAAACAAATCCAATAAGGCATCCATAAAATCCTCCATAACGCCGTCATCTAGGAATGTGCCCAAGATACTGGCTGGCGGTATTGCCGTGTTGGATGGCAATGGTTAACTTCTGACCAATTGCAAAACGTTCTTGGATCAAAGGAAGAGTTTATCAAATTTTTGGACATTTCCAAAGAAGATGAGCACTCGGACCCCACGACCCGAGGGTTTCAACCCCAAACAGCTCGATTGAGGTCTTCTGCAGCCGCAGAAGCAGCACCAGCGCAAACAATGCAGATTGTTTCTAAATTATGCAACGTGTTGATCACGTGTTTGTGTCGGGAGGTTTTAAAATGACAAAAGCGAATATCCACTTACTTACCTATTACACAACACTACTTGACGCTGAAATTTGGAAGGTAGGTAGTTACATATTTGGTAATGACATTATTCGTGCGTGCGTCGATACTTTTGCGTCATCCCATCTTCCTAGTTCAGTGTGCTGTGCTGGTGCTGCTGCTGCGGCTACAGAAGACCTCAAACGGCGAAAGTATAGTAACCTTGGTTCGAACGTTATTATTTTGCCGTTTGGGGTTGAAACCCTCGGGTCGTGGGGACTCGGACCCCACGACCCGATTTCTTTTTAAGGAAATGTCCAAAAGGTTGGTGGACACTTCCCGTAATCCAAGAGCTGGTTTTTACCTTGGTCAGATATTACGCATTGCCATTCAACATGGCAATGCTGCCAGTCTCTTGGGTACATTTTCAGTTGACGGCGATGTGGACGAATTCTATGATGTTTTATTGTGTTAGATTTTTTTTTTAGTTTAATACTTTAGGTTTTCTTTTTTATTATTCTTAAAACAAAAATATCTTGCATTTGTTAACATGTAGGAGATAGGTAAGAGACATCTGCTCAGAAGAAATTTGACTTTGACTTTATAGCAGACGAAATTGCAGGCAAACGTTCGTTAAAAATAAGTCTGTCATTTTCAGGGTCCAGCAATTTAATTAATTGAACCATATAAATCCATCAATACAACATTAGGGCAATAATAATTATATCCCAACGTGCCTACTAATTATATCTCATTTCTACGGCACGGTACTGTACGCAGGCAATTAATTTTCTCAGTGGCAGCACTACGGTACATGTTGTGTGTCAGTGCATGACGTCGGTCGTTAGACAAGGAACTTCATTAGAAGCAGGCAATATTGATTGCTGCTTGCTGAATCATTGTTTTCTCATTAAATATTGTATAACGATGCCATCATCTGTTACATGCTCGTTTAGTGTGTATTACAATGTTAGGAAATTAGTTAACAATGCAGCGGGTCACAAATGGGTAAAATATGGACCTACCCACTCGTACGTCGCGGAATTATGAGGAAAACTCACGGAAAGAAAAATGCTCTTTATCATTACGACTTCTAAAGGACTTGAAAGTGAAGATCCTTTAACTCGTATCTATTGAGCGTGGCCTGTGTTTACTTCAGTGCTCAAAGCGTCTCTATACCTGCATGTTAGAAGACATGAAAAACGCCAATCTACTGGGCCAAAGAAATCTAACAAAAACAATTGATGGTAGTTAACTATCATCGATTCTAAAGGAGAAGAAGAAGATCTGTTTTTTTTAATGGTTCTGTGTTCGAACTTCGTAAAAACAAGTGACTATATTGTTTGGACTATTAAATCACAAAAAATAAAGGTTACAGAAGGACCGCTCCCGCCATCTTCGAAAATAATTACCTAAACTTGCCAGACTCACTAGGGCTGCTACTACTATATTGACTCTGTAGGCTTGATTTGTGACAATATGGAATTTTGTTGACACTGGTTGAAACTCTTTGCAAGTTATAACAAATTTTCCTGTTTGTCATGAAATGTCAATTACATCATTTTGACAACACGTGTCGCCAGTCAAGACTGAAGTCTGCTTGAAACTGCTTGAGAATGCCTGTAAACGTAATGTCAATGTGTGCGTGCGAAAAATGGCGGTTAGTTCTGAGTGGTCTCTCTGCTCGGACGCGCCGCAGCCTTACGTACTTTGTGATTAAATACCAAATATATACCAGCAACATGTTCCCAACCACCTTATTTTCGTTTATTACAGAGGCTGTATAATGAAGAGTTGTTACTATTTTTGAGAGAAAATAAAAATGAATACACGATCGATTTCACCATCCCTTTTTTACAAAGGAACTATGATGACGTTAACATATATTATCCTTTTAAATGTCCAGAAGCCAAATATTGGTCGTTTGTCATTGTTTAACTATTGTCTCCTAATTAAGGTGCTACCCCGACCAAAAGTGCGTTTTTTCTTCGTTATTCAGGGGTTAACTCATTAATTAAGAGAACTAAACTACATCTAAAAGCATATTATTAATGTTCAATATCCTATCATCACATTACACGTTCTTTTTTTTTCTTAAGGTACCCTATATACACCTAAATCTCTGTAAAAAAATGACTAAAATAATTGAAAACATGTATCTTTTGCTAAAATTTACGTGCTTTTAATTTGAGGATTACACTAATAGATAGGTAACTTAAAACTCTTTATAATTCACGTTTTATTTTATTTCAAAAGATCGTTTCTCTTTTGCGACAAAGAGGAAATGTATGGTCAAGTTTATTTGTTTAGGGAAGTGCCTTAACAGTTGAGCTCTTATTATGAAAATATGGCCTCAGGTTATCTTTAACTAAGTTATGGTGATATCTTTTTGGTGGTAGCAACACTGATTAAAGCTATTGCATCTCTTTCTAAATATTAGTAAGGACTTGCTTTTGCTATCGATTTTCTACGCGTGAATTTCGCATCGCTAATTTATGTGAATAATGAAATTTAGCTTTTGGCACTATGGAATACCGTATGTAGTTAAGAATGTAGGGCGACATTAGCATGTTCAAACAAAAAGTCAAACAAAGTCTTCAGCTTTTTAATATTATAGTGTGTATAAGCAGTATAGATTTGACAGCCTGCTTTGGAAATGTCGAAAAGATAAACCTAAACTTTTAAAGCCTGTTTGTTTTGAGAATCTGTTTGTCGGCATTACCGAACTGCCAAAATATAAAAATACTAACTTTTTCCCGCGACTTTGTTGTAGCCGTTTCGTTGTGAAAACGTAACAGACAGAGTTTCTTTCTAATTTATAATATTAGTATAGATTACCTACATGCCTAGTTATCGGATTACTTGATCAATAATAATCTGTAAAGATAGATGTAAGAAGATAAATAAATAAATAATTAAATTTAGAAAAAGTGTTTAAATAGGATCAGACATTTTCAAATATATAATGTAACAAACCACATATTGATTTAATTACATTTTTTTTAAATTAATTAATAGGCTTGCGTTACACACACAAACACACACGCACACAACACACACACACACACATACACACACACACACACACATATACATATTAACAACGTTATCAAACACTTAATTCGGCTTTAGTTCTGCCAAGCTCTGCCACAGCTCACAACGAACCAACCCTTGTCTTTTTTCCTAGTATCCGATGTAATTGTATTGATATTTAATTTATACCGCAGTCAATTTTAAATCTATTTTAAGCAAACGTTTTGCATTTAGATGAAACTATTATCTAGTGTAAATAGTATTTCACTTGGCATAATGAATTTAATTTGACATATTTAATTTAATTATTGAGAGATTCGTCAACTCGTTTTGTCAGAAATAAGCTCTATTGACAAGTATACTTTGGAAAGCTGTCCAAAGACTATTTCAATATTATTGACATAATGCTAATATACGTTGGTCAATTCAAGTTAATGATTGATTGATATTAAGTGACGTTTCTGAGTGCCGCAGTTAATCATAAAGTTTGAGTTGATCAGTACTCAAAACTTGCATCAGATGACAAGCAGTTATTAACTTTGTTTTATTAATGAACATCGTTAAAATATAATGAATTGCTTCATAACACTGTTTATTGTTTGTCATAATTTTAAAACGTGTCGCGGTAAGTACTTTCAAATATTACTGTTGTTATTATTTGTGAATTAATTATTATTGTTGTTACAAGTTTATTGTTCGTTCAGTGAACGATTAAATATATTGCCCTAACTACTTATATTAATTATTGTAATCAGTTATAAACAATTACTGTTGCAATTACCCACCGAATTATGAATTAAGTTAGTCATTTTTTTTTTTGGTATATAGACTACTAGCCATTTATCTATGGCATTCTTGCCAAACTTTCGTTGAACGTACTTGTTCAACGAAAAAGTTCGACTTAGAAGACCGGTGTCTTTTGTCACTGTATACCTGTGTGACAGTATTTTTCTAAAACTCGATTTGCCATATTTACTGACCTATATTTTCTACGCAAAACAAATTAAGGTTTCGATTAAAGATATCAGTAGTACTTTAGTTTTTATTGTCTGCGTATCTAAATGACATCGCGATCATAAAGATGTGGTAGAAAAAGCATTTGGATTTTATTTAGAATACCTTTGCTCGATAAATCAAAATTTTGGGAATTTACAATTACAATATTGTTTTTGCGTGTCTGGGTCCATCTAGGGCTTAAAAGAAGTAGATAGATCTTAGTACATTTTTCTGCTATTCATGATCATTACCTAAACATGGCAGGCCAGCCATCAATCAAACTTTTTCAAATAGGTACTTACGTGTTCGTTTTTCAAATACAGCATTGCCGTCAAGAAAGTTCTTGAGGCCGTACCTAAACGATACTCTAAATCTAGATCTCAGTTATGGTTATTATATGACATCCTGTCAGTTCGAAATTGGACAATTGCTAGAGCATAAAGAGGCCATAGACATTTTTTTTAATTATTTTTAGAAATATTAGTATTCTTTACTACTGGGCATTAGAGTGACCTATAGATTCACTATTAAAGGTTTTAACGGTTTTTGTCCAATGATTTTGATTTAAGTTAATTTGCAATACCGGTCCTTATTGTGTCCTCGCCTAATGTACCACAAATAAGCTTTTAATTCAAGTGTGCGCAGGTTTACCACAGTAATTAGCTCCTGTGATCAATGTTTAATGCGATGAACGCTGTGTTCAGGCGCGATCTATAAATAATTTACATTTACGTAAGTTAATGCCGACAATTTTCTTTAGTGTTATTTTATACAAACAAAGGTGTTTTTTAAACAGATACTACATAAAATATTTGTTTGTTACTATCTTTGTTTTTTTTATGAGTTGATTAGTTTTTTTTTTATAATAATAATATTTACCTAAACAAATATCTAAGGTTATATTGTGTAGAACGGAACGTAGTACAATGTAATAAAAATGATGATGTAGCAGCTTGCTGTCTCGCTCTCTTCTATATTGTCTTTATACCGCTCTGTACCGATGCGTTTTGCCGATAATGCGTCCCGATTCCTCATACTTATATTGCGTCGTTATTATCGCAACAGTGTGCAACTTCGTAGCCGTCCTAGTACAGAATGTACTGAAAAAAATATCGCAATAACGCAACCGATATTATCGGCCGATAATAACGCACCTGTGGGGGAGAGCCTTAATAAAACATCTTTTATTTAATTGCGTTTATTTTCATAACAAAAATCATCATATTATCGTCCTGTTTAAATACATTTGTTTGTTAATTTACCAAATGGCTAATAACGTCGAAAGTGACAATTAAATTACCACAGAAAAAAGGACCCAAATACCTTACCAATGTTCTCTATTACTCGTTAAAAGAACAAGTAAAAATAAATAGGTATTATCACGAGAAAGAACGTGGAGAACTTCTGCAGAAATCGGATTAAGTACTTTCACCGGCCGCTGGCGCTGTTGCGATGGTATTTTAAAGTTAAGCGGCAAAAATAAAACAAAGCTTTTGTTTCGATTCTGTTTCCTTTTCCAAGTGCTCCTTAAATCTTGTCGGTAAATTATTTTCGTTTTCTGAAGTAGTACTTATAGACAAAACTTAAGATAAGTAACTAAATACATAGATACTATTTTATTTTTTTGAAAATAAATGCATATGATCTACCCGTTCGATCGCTACAATTAAAACAGTTTTTTTTTCACATTTAGCCGGTTGGATTCCCGGTTCAAACAAGTCATTATTTAAATTATTTGAAAGCAGTTTGTATTATTTTAAAAATAACAATGAATTTAGGACAATAATCGTAAGGATGAAACTAGAAAATAACCCAGCAGTACACCTTTCAGTGCATTGCATTGTTCAGTCGTTATTTTTGCATCCAGTCATAAAACACATAGTCTGGTCCAAATTTAAAAGTCCTCTTTTAACAGTGAAGCGCGCCCGGCGACCATGTCTTTCATCTCCTGTGGTCAGATTATCCTCATTAAATGTCATATGCACTGTGATCCTACGTCAATACATTTGCATTTACGAAGATTATAAAACACATTGCATTTGACATGCAAATTAAAGATACATTTAAAGGGAAGAATGGAAAGCTCGAGAAGCAAGGGAAGGCTGTGAATTGAGAGGGCTGAACAGAATTAAACTGACGACAGATTAGCAAACGAAGAAGAAGAAGCTTAACCTTTTGACCGCCACCGCCATGTGCCCAGTACGCCACAGTCACGACTACGTGACAGATGTCTACGTAATTTGTATCATGGTGCCGAGGACACGTTTTTGCTTTTTAGTTAGAAGTGGCAGTCAAAAGGCAAAAGAAATTCAAATTCAAATTCTGTATTGCATTCCACGTTATGTATTATTATAATTATAGATGGTATAAAAAAAAAGTTACCATATGAACCCTGTCGGGCACACTAAAATCAGGAGAGAGGAAGAGGGTTAAGTAGCAGTTCAAGTAATTAAATCATCATCGTCATCATATCATGCCGTTGCCATATGTCATAGCATTGCCGTCCACTGCTGAACGTAGGCCTCCCCCAGAGATCGCCAACCAACCCGGTCTTGGCAACCAACCGCATCCATACGCTGCCAGCCACCTACTTTAAATCGTCGGTCCATCGTGCCGCAGGGCGTCCCACACTACGCTTGCCCAAACGCGGTCTCCACTCTAGAGCGTGTCTGCTCCATCTGCCGTCTGTCCGTCTGCAGACATGGCCGGCCCGCTTCCACTTCAGCGTGCTAATTCGATGCGCAACGTCGGTGACTTTAGTTCTCTGGCGAATGACTTCATTGCGAATTCTATTCACCAGAGAAACTCCGAACATCGCTCTCTCCATGACACACTGAGCAACCTTGAATTTGTGGACCAGGCAAACGGTGAATGTCCACGTTCCGGCTCCGTAAGTCATTACGGGTAGAACGCACTAGTTAAAGACCCTGGTCTTAAAGGATTGTGGGATCGACGATTTAAAGATACCACGTAGCTTCCCGAATGCCGCCCAGCCTAAGCGTATCCTCCAGTTCGCCTCCTTCTCGAAGTTGTGCCGCCCCAGTTGTATATTTTGGCCAAGATATATGTATTCTAGCACAACCTCGAGAATAGCGCCATTTACGACTACGGGTGTACAAAGGGGTCTCGGGAAGACATGACGTCTTCCCGAGACCCCATTGTACATGATTTTGATCTTATCTAGGTTCATCCCTAGGCCCACGCGTCTTGAAGAATCGCTTAGGCCGTTTAGTATCTCTTCCAGCTCCTGCAGAGACTCCGCCATGATGACAATGTCATCCGCAAATCGTAGGTGCGAGATGTACTGACCGTTGATACTTCGTATTTATGCCCTGTCCTTTCCAATTAAGCGTCTTGAAAACGTCCTCCAACGCGTTTGTAAACAGTTTTGGTTTGATGACGTCTCCCTGTCTTACCCCTCGAAGCAGTTGAACTGGCTTTGTGCTACGTTCTTGTACTTAAAATTTGTAATTAAATAATAACATTAATTATTTGATGAGTTTAATTGAGTGTATAATTAATACATACCGTATTAGGTTTGTGTAGATAACTAGGTATAGTATATTAGTTATTGTTATTTTATGTATTGCGTAAGAAATGTAAGCATGTCCATAAAAGTGCACAGGTAAAGTTGCGAACAGCAATGAACAGCACGCTCATATAGCTGGTACCTTCACACCGTTCAAGTTACTTGCACAATGAACTTGCCTTAAAAAATGCGCGGCAGCCATGAAACTCCGGAAGCAATCAATCAGATACGTGGAAGGTCATAACAGTTGTTTCGGTTCCTGCGAACCGTGTGAACGAGGCATCGATCAAAGTAGAATCATTCATCAGCTGGGACCTGACCGGTGCTGCTGACTATAGATAAATGGAAAGACATTGTACAGATTTGTTCATAGCAGCTCAATCGTCACCGAATGAAGAAAAGCGGGGGTAACTATCTACGTAAATATCATCTTCATGTCAACCTTTAAACGTCCACTACTAGGCATAGGTCCCCAAGGGGGGGTATAGCCGTAATCGCCATGCTTGGCCGATGCATGTTGACGATCGCAGATATAGGTGTTATGCTACCCAGAAGGACGCTGCTGCCCATCCTCTAGTCAATATCCCTCTGTCGCCTTCTACGACACTCACAGGTAAAAATCGGGTAGTGCTATTCGCGGAAGGAACCACATGGCACCTCCGTAGGAATTTGCCATGGCAATATATAACGATAAGACGTAATTTAGATAAGACTTATTTCATATTTAAAAACCGCTGTGCCCGCAAATACTTCCACGTCTCTCACGTCAAAACCACAGTGACATTATTTTTTATGCATATTTTCGAGCCCCACGAGCTTATATCGAGATAGTAATGAAGATAAAGTCTAAAATGCTGCGCGATTGACTAAAAGGTAACATAAAAAAGATCAAAGCAAATGATATGAATTTTTAGCATTTCCGCGGCTATCATAAATCAGGTTCAGTGTCGTTGACAATACCTACACAAAAAGGAAAAGGTTGGTACAGAATACTTCAAAGCCGGAATAATGCCGCAAATGCCAAACCGATTGTAGGAACACTGTATGCCTATATTGAGACATAAAGGTTTATTTTTAATGGTTAAGACCATTAGACTTGGATAAAGCATTAGATTAATGGATTACAGTTAAAACCTACAATCGGGTTTTTTAATGGCTAAAACCGAAAGGACGTCGAAGGAAATAAATGATGAATACTGCAATTATTACTGAAAGGTAGAGCATTTCTAGAAAAAAAAAAAACGAAATGTGTGCTGGGACATATAGCAGAAGTGAAACTCCAACGGATCAGTGGAAAGGTGCGCGATATATCGTCTACCAGGGGGTAGACGATATATCACCACGCGGCCGTAACGCTTTTTCGACAGAAAAATCCTAATACCGGGGGGTATTAGGTCTATATTTATACTAATATTATAAAGCTGAAGAGTTTGTTTGTTTGGTTGAACGCGCTAATCTCAGGATCTACTGGTTCGAATTGAAAAAATATTTTTGTGTTGGATAGTCCATTTACCGAGGAAGGCTATAGGCCCATGTGAAGCTGGGTCGGGTCGCTAGTAGTTGTTATGGTACTCAGAAGGACGCTGCTGGCCATCCTCTGGTCAATCGGAAACGGGCTGGTGTTATTCGCGGCCGGCACCACACGGCTGTACCTAGTTTTAAGTACCATAGTACCACACTACTGTACTACACTACTACACTACTATACTAGTACCATAGTACTACATAGTAGTAGTGTAGTTTTGGAGTAGGTACCAAATTTTAATTTCCCATGAAAATTTGGATTACTTTTAAAAATTATACAGCCCTGTGATAGACAGACGGGCGGACGGACAGACAGACAAACATACGGCGTAGAGACAGTAATAGGGTCATGTTAGCTAGCTGAATACACAGGACACTAAAAATACTAGACTGGCCTAATTGTTCAGCCATAGAAAGCTTGAAGTCAATTATGCCATTTAGATTTAAATAGATAACACAAATATTTACTGGAAAAGAACCTTTCAATTCTATATTAGCTTTAAAAACAGCATTATTATATGTTAGGTATAGAAATTCCTAGTAAATAATTTACTACTGGTGTTTCTGTGAATCGCTGCGGTTGGCTGATCGATAACATATGTGAGTGTGACCACGTCACTATATGAACATAGGCAATGGAAATAGAAAAGTACTTTAGTAGAATATTGTATTATTTTTGTGTTAATTAAAAATTGAGGCATATTTATTTTGACGTGGTATATAATATTGTACTCTTTGATGAGAGCGATGTCAGTTTTTACATGATAGAAATGTCACGAAAAAGATTACGAACGAATTACTATGAGCCAAGAGTGTCGCCAAGGGGGGGTAGGTAGGGGCAGTTGACTGCTGCTGACTGTATTTAAAATTCATACTTTTCCTATCCACCATATATCAACTTGCCCTCCCCCCCCCCCTAGTCCATAAGCTGACGAGTCATGGCGATGCTCTTGCTATGAGCATAAATAGTTACATAAACTGAACCATCATTATCCTGCTGGGTTTATTTCAATCTCATCATTTATTGCATTCCACAATATTTTAAGGTGTTTATGTTTGCAATGGCTGTAAGCTAGGCACAATCGTGGCCCCCGTAAGGTACAGCAACATTTATATTCAAAAATATTAATACGATTTGATAATGAAAACTTTTTATTAATATATTGTTTAAATTAAGTATTTGACACATTATAATATTTCATCATCATCATCATCATTTCTGCCGAAAGACGTCCACTGCTGGACATAGGCCTTCCCCAAAGGGGGGTTTTTGCCATAATCGCCACGCTTGGCAAGCGATTTGGCGATCGCAGTATGGTTAGATAGATAGTTAAATCATTTATTTAGAGCACCCAAAAAAGACATACCACAACACAAAAAAAAAAAACAAATCAAATAAGGCACAGAGAACGCTGCTGCCCATTCTCTGGTAAATCCCGTAGTCGCCTCTTACGACACCCACGGGAAGATACGGGATGGTGCGGATGGTTATGGGATGTATTATAATATTTATACATATTATAATTATTGACCTCAAATCGTGCCTCAAATACTACGGATCGATCAGTCAAGAGTAAGGTACCCTTGCCGCAATCGGTCTGTGGATGGGTGACCATCCATTTCATACCGAGTTCCCTCCGCCGTTGATCCCGACTGTCATTCGTAGACCTTTGGCAGTCGTTAAGGGTAGTCAGAAGCCTCAAAGTCTGACAACCAGTCTTATCAAGGAAGGGGTATCGTGTCACCCAGTAACTGGGTTGTGGAGGTCAGATAGGCAGTCGCTCCATGTAAAACACTGGTATTCAGCTGCATCTGGTTCGACTGGAAGCTGACCCCAACG
Source organism: Charanyca ferruginea (assembly GCA_947361185.1). NCBI lineage: Eukaryota > Metazoa > Arthropoda > Insecta > Lepidoptera > Noctuidae > Charanyca > Charanyca ferruginea. The sequence continues at coordinate 10,956,971 of OX376077.1, read as the reverse complement.
TAGTCAGGAAAAGGATCGGCAGATAAGTGAATACTTATATTAGTATTATAATACAATACGAAAATAAATCTACCAAGCATGTATAAGGACAAGATATTTTACAACAATTAAGATAATCCGAGATACTCGTTATTAATAGACATTAAACAGAGCCAAGTCGGTAGAAATTACCTTCATAATAACTGGGGAGCCACAGAGTAACTAGACCGTATATCCTATTTCACGCTAAATGCTTTCAGGGTGATGATATTTCAGAAGTTTTTTGCCTAAGCCGGATAACAAATTATAATTTCTTATGGTTTTTATTTCACTTGGTTGAACACGAACAATTACTATGGAACCACCGCCGAAAATATGAAGAAAAATACTGTCTAACAAAAATGCTGTACAAAAAAAAAATACAAATACAAATATAATATACAAATATAAACACAAATACAATGTATGGAAAAGCAGATTTCTTTTAATATTTCGAAGTTGGTCCCATAGTTAACTAACGACCCGCCCCGGCTTCGGTTAAGAGCGCCCATCCCGTCATATTTCCCATACAAACGCTCGTACGCGATAACGGCGTTATAACAAATTATTTCCTAAATATTTTTAACACCCAAGTATCTTGTGGTTAAAATCTAGGTTTGTATGAAGCCAAAAATAAACTTTTTTGAGAAACTAATTCAGTAAACACATCCGAAAATTAGCTTTTTTGCACAATTTTATCTGAACTTTGGCCGTTCATAATGCACTCATACATTGAAAAAGTAAAAAAACAGCTTTATACAATCCTTGCAAATGTAATAGTGATTCTAAATTACAAACATTATTACCAAAAAGCTGTAAGGCTTTTTCAAAAACACGTATGTCCTGGAACAAGTTTTGTGAAATTTCCGCGCGCCAGTTTTCCTGTGATGTTATCGCGTTCTCACTCACTCGTTTGTTTTCGAGCTTTGCGTTGGTTGAAACAAAAAAAAATTAATCACGCTCGCGTTGAAGTTCGTTCGATGGGGAAGGGCGCTCTTAAATGTAGATGAAACTACACGCATATATACCATTCTCTTTTACCACTCTATCTATTGCTGAAAACTGCATTTAAATACGTTGCGCAGTCAGCGGGAGCGACTTTGTTTTATACTATGTAAAGATAAACATGTTTGTTCGTATTTATATAAGCACTTTACCTTTACTTTTTTATAATATTTATCATCTGTGTCTATGAATTTTCTGCTTGTCCTCTACATAGGAAAGAGTTTGGAACGGGCAACTATAGTTTCAACATTCTGACTAACTGACACCCTGACAATTCAAACGTGTGTAAACAATGTAAATGATTTATTGCTTTATGTTTCAGGACGGTTCAAAAGTGGAGATAAAAATGTTCAAATATCAAAATTGCAGGCATCTACAATTTCTAAATACTCAAAGATGAAATATCAGGTACTTACTCTAATTGATTACCAGCAACTTTAAATTCTCATTCATCATTACGATACATCAGACAAACTTCAAGTCAACACATACCCACATGTAAAACATCTCATTTGGTTTCGCAACTCGAAAACTTTGTAATTGAGAGTCGATCTGCGTCGGTAACATTAAATTGATTCGTTACAACATCGGCGTGCCCCCAGGTAATATCAGTGTTCCCAATATACTTAACTAGATATGTCGGTACACGGTTAGTTAGCAAAATGGAGGAACGGAATTTTTCTTACTTCCTTGTGACCTTCTTTTAAGCGACTTTTTTATACTTCGAGATTATCTTTTTTTTAAAGCTAGCCTTTGATATCTTCTGCTAGGCAAAGGCCTCTCCCGAGTCTTTTCAGGTATCTATATCCTGCGCTGCCACCAGTTCAGCTCTCTCAATACGCGTAAAATTTATCTAATAGTTGGCGCCCCAATAAAGCAGATTGACGACTGTAGCTAAGACCTACTGGATACGGAACTAGATGACGTTGAGACGCAACTTGTGTGAGGCATATATATCGAATTGTAAGCTACTGTTTGTTTGTTTGTCCTACTGGACGGGCTTGAATTCAGTGTTGCATCCATATCGTGGAAAAATCAACAATACACACACCACATAAACGTAGTAACGTTGCTGCCTATCATGGCGACAAGCAATGATAAAGAATAATAATCAAAACTAGTACCTACATACATAGTTTTATTAGTATTTATTTGTATGTTTGTGTCGTTTCACGGCTAAACTACTGAACTGATTTGGATGGAATTTGGTACAAATTAAGCTTGAACCCCGAAAAAGGAGGTAGGCTACTTTTTTATTCGTTACGTCGTCTTCATCCAACAAATAATCGACATTAACGTGGGAAAAGATAAATCAAAATTTTATGGCCTATTTATTCATTTATTTGCAGCACCAGTGCGGAACCGCGCTGGCAGGACCTAATATGCTGCGTCCGGCAACACCTACGACGCAGCTCTACGTGTCCCGGCTGCATCACACCACGAAGGTTGAGGAGATCATGGAGTATGTTCGAGCCAAGACCACCTGGCCCTTAAGGGTCGAGAAGTTGGAGTCGCGCCACAATACGCATTTCAAGTCATTTGTGGTGCGAGTCCCGACGCATTACCTTGAGACCTTCCTCAAGGAAGAGTTTTGGCCGAAGGGTGTCGTGTATCGGCGATTCCGCGGAAGGCTACGCGACACTACGCAGCGCAACACGACGCCGTCTCTTCGTGTACAATAGTTTAGAAATATTTTTGTGGGTTTTATTATAAATATGTATGATAGTCTGTAAGGTATATATGTTATGGGTCCTTTGTTACCCGAAATAAATGATATTATTATTATTTCATTTATTCATTTATTTACATATTTCATTATATTTTTAAATATTAGTAAAAAAAAAAAACATTTAAAAATATAAAAAATAGTAGCCCACCGGTATCGGGAACAGGGTCCAAGCTACCGGTGATCAGGGCTCCTGAGAGAGGAATCTCCTGACTATACGCGCCGTGTCCAGGAGTACCGCTTTCTGTATCAACCTCTTGATCCAGCTGCCTAACGAGAGCCTCCTTAGGTGTTGGTCGAGGCTCTTGGAAATGAGTCCATTGGCCGTAACGACTATCGGCACAATGACTGCTGTATTCACATCCCACATGTCGACAACCTCGCGAGCCAAGTCAAGATACTTAATTTGTTTATCTTTCTCGGTTTCACGAGGTTCTCGTCATGCGGAACCGCTATATCAACAATCATTGCGCGACGCTCTAATCGATCTATCACCACTATATCAAGCTTATTGGCAACAATAGTCCTGTCAGTGATGATAGATCGATCCCAATACAACGTGATATTGCCATTTTCGAGAACTGGGTCGGGCACATACCTGTAGTACGGTACTTCCGACTCCACAAGTCTGTACTTTAGAGCAAGTTGCTGGTGGATAATCCTAACTACAAGGTTGTGTCTATGCAAGTAGTCTCCGTAAGCAAGACGAGAGCACCCAGAGATAATGTGTCGGATTGATTCACCCGGCCGGTGGCATGCCCGACAAATGTCAACCGTGCCGTCCTTCACAATATACCTCCGGTAGTTGTTCGTCATCATAACTTCATCCATAATCGCACAGACAAAACCTTCGGTTTCCCCAAACAGCTCACCAAAACGCAGCCAGGATACGGACGCCAAGAAATCTACATCAGGCCCATGTAGGGCCCGGTAGAAGCGCCCGTGAAGCTCCTTGCTCTGCCATACCTCCTTGCGGTCATTAGTATCGAGTACTACAGGTTTGGTGTTAAAAATATTTAGGAAATAATTTGTTATAACGCCGTTATCGCGTACGAGCGTTTGTATGGGAAATATGACGGGATGGGCGCTCTTAACCGAAGCCGGGGCGGGTCGTTAGTTAACTATGGGACCAACTCCGAAATATTAAAAGAAATCTGCTTTTCCATACATTGTATTTGTGTTTATATTTGTATATTATATTTGTATTTGTATTTTTTTTTTGTACAGCATTTTTGTTAGACAGTATTTTTCTTCATATTTTCGGCGGTGGTTCCATAGTAATTGTTCGTGTTCAACCAAGTGAAATAAAAACCATAAGAAATTATAATTTGTTATCCGGCTTAGGCAAAAAACTTCTGAAATATCATCACCCTGAAAGCATTTAGCGTGAAATAGGATATACCCAAGTATCTTGTGGTTAAAATCTAGGTTTGTATGAAGCCAAAAATAAACTTTTTTGAGAAACTAATTCAGTAAACACATCCGAAAATTAGCTTTTTTGCACAATTTTATCTGAACTTTGGCCGTTCATAATGCACTCATACATTGAAAAAGTAAAAAAACAGCTTTATACAATCCTTGCAAATGTAATAGTGATTCTAAATTACAAACATTATTACCAAAAAGCTGTAAGGCTTTTTCAAAAACACGTATGTCCTGGAACAAGTTTTGTGAAATTTCCGCGCGCCAGTTTTCCTGTGATGTTATCGCGTTCTCACTCACTCGTTTGTTTTCGAGCTTTGCGTTGGTTGAAACAAAAAAAAATTAATCACGCTCGCGTTGAAGTTCGTTCGATGGGGAAGGGCGCTCTTAAATGTAGATGAAACTACACGCATATATACCATTCTCTTTTACCACTCTATCTATTGCTGAAAACTGCATTTAAATACGTTGCGCAGTCAGCGGGAGCGACTTTGTTTTATACTATGTAAAGATAAACATGTTTGTTCGTATTTATATAAGCACTTTACCTTTACTTTTTTATAATATTTATCATCTGTGTCTATGAATTTTCTGCTTGTCCTCTACATAGGAAAGAGTTTGGAACGGGCAACTATAGTTTCAACATTCTGACTAACTGACACCCTGACAATTCAAACGTGTGTAAACAATGTAAATGATTTATTGCTTTATGTTTCAGGACGGTTCAAAAGTGGAGATAAAAATGTTCAAATATCAAAATTGCAGGCATCTACAATTTCTAAATACTCAAAGATGAAATATCAGGTACTTACTCTAATTGATTACCAGCAACTTTAAATTCTCATTCATCATTACGATACATCAGACAAACTTCAAGTCAACACATACCCACATGTAAAACATCTCATTTGGTTTCGCAACTCGAAAACTTTGTAATTGAGAGTCGATCTGCGTCGGTAACATTAAATTGATTCGTTACAACATCGGCGTGCCCCCAGGTAATATCAGTGTTCCCAATATACTTAACTAGATATGTCGGTACACGGTTAGTTAGCAAAATGGAGGAACGGAATTTTTCTTACTTCCTTGTGACCTTCTTTTAAGCGACTTTTTTATACTTCGAGATTATCTTTTTTTTAAAGCTAGCCTTTGATATCTTCTGCTAGGCAAAGGCCTCTCCCGAGTCTTTTCAGGTATCTATATCCTGCGCTGCCACCAGTTCAGCTCTCTCAATACGCGTAAAATTTATCTAATAGTTGGCGCCCCAATAAAGCAGATTGACGACTGTAGCTAAGACCTACTGGATACGGAACTAGATGACGTTGAGACGCAACTTGTGTGAGGCATATATATCGAATTGTAAGCTACTGTTTGTTTGTTTGTCCTACTGGACGGGCTTGAATTCAGTGTTGCATCCATATCGTGGAAAAATCAACAATACACACACCACATAAACGTAGTAACGTTGCTGCCTATCATGGCGACAAGCAATGATAAAGAATAATAATCAAAACTAGTACCTACATACATAGTTTTATTAGTATTTATTTGTATGTTTGTGTCGTTTCACGGCTAAACTACTGAACTGATTTGGATGGAATTTGGTACAAATTAAGCTTGAACCCCGAAAAAGGAGGTAGGCTACTTTTTTATTCGTTACGTCGTCTTCATCCAACAAATAATCGACATTAACGTGGGAAAAGATAAATCAAAATTTTATGGCCTATTTATTCATTTATTTGCAGCACCAGTGCGGAACCGCGCTGGCAGGACCTAATATGCTGCGTCCGGCAACACCTACGACGCAGCTCTACGTGTCCCGGCTGCATCACACCACGAAGGTTGAGGAGATCATGGAGTATGTTCGAGCCAAGACCACCTGGCCCTTAAGGGTCGAGAAGTTGGAGTCGCGCCACAATACGCATTTCAAGTCATTTGTGGTGCGAGTCCCGACGCATTACCTTGAGACCTTCCTCAAGGAAGAGTTTTGGCCGAAGGGTGTCGTGTATCGGCGATTCCGCGGAAGGCTACGCGACACTACGCAGCGCAACACGACGCCGTCTCTTCGTGTACAATAGTTTAGAAATATTTTTGTGGGTTTTATTATAAATATGTATGATAGTCTGTAAGGTATATATGTTATGGGTCCTTTGTTACCCGAAATAAATGATATTATTATTATTTCATTTATTCATTTATTTACATATTTCATTATATTTTTAAATATTAGTAAAAAAAAAAAACATTTAAAAATATAAAAAATAGTAGCCCACCGGTATCGGGAACAGGGTCCAAGCTACCGGTGATCAGGGCTCCTGAGAGAGGAATCTCCTGACTATACGCGCCGTGTCCAGGAGTACCGCTTTCTGTATCAACCTCTTGATCCAGCTGCCTAACGAGAGCCTCCTTAGGTGTTGGTCGAGGCTCTTGGAAATGAGTCCATTGGCCGTAACGACTATCGGCACAATGACTGCTGTATTCACATCCCACATGTCGACAACCTCGCGAGCCAAGTCAAGATACTTAATTTGTTTATCTTTCTCGGTTTCACGAGGTTCTCGTCATGCGGAACCGCTATATCAACAATCATTGCGCGACGCTCTAATCGATCTATCACCACTATATCAAGCTTATTGGCAACAATAGTCCTGTCAGTGATGATAGATCGATCCCAATACAACGTGATATTGCCATTTTCGAGAACTGGGTCGGGCACATACCTGTAGTACGGTACTTCCGACTCCACAAGTCTGTACTTTAGAGCAAGTTGCTGGTGGATAATCCTAGCTACAAGGTTGTGTCTATGCAAGTAGTCTCCGTAAGCAAGACGAGAGCACCCAGAGATAATGTGTCGGATTGATTCACCCGGCCGGTGGCATGCCCGACAAATGTCAACCGTGCCGTCCTTCACAATATACCTCCGGTAGTTGTTCGTCATCATAACTTCATCCATAATCGCACAGACAAAACCTTCGGTTTCCCCAAACAGCTCACCAAAACGCAGCCAGGATACGGACGCCAAGAAATCTACATCAGGCCCATGTAGGGCCCGGTAGAAGCGCCCGTGAAGCTCCTTGCTCTGCCATACCTCCTTGCGGTCATTAGTATCGAGTACTACAGGTTTGCGCCAGTTCTCGTTCGCTAAAGAGAGCGGGGTGAGGCCCTTGTCTACTGAGACCACATCTCGGTGCATACCCACGTCGGTTTTAAGGAAATACTCCCTGAGACTGCATACCTCACGGTTGTGCAGGGACTTAGCATTAAGAAAGCCTCGGCCTCCGCACTTCCGTGGGATATACAGTCTCATTACCGATGACCGTGGGTGATGCATCCGATTTGCGGTCAGCAATGTACGGACCCTCCTATCCAGGGCGTCAAGCTCCGTCTGAGTCCACTTGAGTATGCCGAAAGAGTACATCAAAACCGGCATGACCCATCCGTTGAAAGCGCGCACCTTGTTTCCGCCTGATAAAAGACTATTAACCACTTTATTCAGGCGGCCAAAGAAGCGCTCCCTCAACGATTGTTTCATGTCGGCAGCATTGATGCCTAACACTTCCGACATACCCACTTGGGTATGTCGGAAGTGTCTTGTAGATTTCGGTTGAGGAGAGGGATCTAAGGCGTATGGAATCTGAGAGTTGGGTTCCCACGGATTCCATAATCTTCCCTCGCTTCACATGCATGACTGCACATTTGTCCACACCAAATTCCATCCTGATGGCACTACTGAAAGTTTCTGTTACTTTCAGTAGCTCCATCAGTCGCAAATTGTTGGGGGCAAAGAGTTTCAGATCATCCATGTAAAGGAGGTGAGATATAACCTGACCTCCTCTTCTCAACCGATAGCCCAGACATGAACCCTCCAGCAACGTGCTTAGAGGGTTCAAGGCCACACAAAACCACTGTGGACTCAGACTATCGCCCTGAAATATACCTCGCTCGATCCTTATCGGTTCGCTATTCTCCCGGATTTGCCGACATCCTGGATAGCGAAGGACCGTCCTCCATTGCCCCATACATGACATCAGGAAGGTGCGTAGAGTTGTGTCAACTTTATACAACTCTAACACCCTCATGAGCCATGTATGTGGCACAGAATCATAGGCCTTCTTATAGTCTATCCAACATGTCGACAGATCCCTTCGGGAACGACGAACCTGCTGGTTAATGGCCATATCAATGAGGAGTAGCTCCTTAGTACCACGAGACCCGTTCCTACATCCATTTTGAGAGGCAGAGATAATAGAATTTTTGTCAATGTGTTCATTAATTTTAGCTCTCAAAATGGATGTAAGAACTTTATAGACCGTTGGTAGGCAAGTGATCGGTCTATAATTTTTGGGTTCCGCAGTACTACCTGATTTATGGAGCAGGTGGGTTATTCCAGTTGTTAGGAATTGAGGCAACGATCCTGACTCTAGGGCTGACTGGAACTGGGACGCCAAGCGAACGTGCGATCTCTGGAACCATTTTACCCAGAAGTTGTGCAGCCCGTCCGGCCCTGGAGATTTCCAGTTAGGTAACGGACGGACTGCACGAGCTACATCTTGGGGGCTGATGGTAATTGCCCCCATTTCTGGTATTGTATCACTCGCTCGCTACCTCCCGAGTCCAATCGCCCTCAGTGTGACTGACAGGCACCGACCAGATGCTGCGCCAAAACGAACACATGGCATCATCATCCGGCAGGTGCGTATCAGTCACACCTTGGTCCGGTCGCTCCCAAGTCCTATACACCCACCTCTCATCACTCTGGAATATGCGATTCTGAGTGTACCGCTCCACTCGACGCTTGTACCGTCTGATACGGTTTGCCCATGCACAGATTTTCTGCTTCAGGAAGTCGATACAAAATCTCGAGGACTGATATCAGTCCCCGAAAATGCCCGCCTCACAAAGCGCATCACTCTAGGGCGCGTATTGCCCTCCCTGAAGCATATAAGCTTGCTGATGAGTGCTCTAGCCTCACCAATACGACGCTCAATCCTGCACTGCCATGCTGGTACAGCTGGTTTTGGTCGTGCAGCTCCGTCACTGTTAGGAAATTTGACATGAGCTACACGACATGCTGCTACAGCCGCGCAGTACAAGATCGAGTGGGTATCAGCGAGGTCTTCGCTGCTGTCAAAACAATTTGACAGCTGCGAATCTAAAGCACACACCAGTGCCTTATTTTTCTTGTGCATGGGCAAACGAGGTAATCGCGGCCTTAGTTGAGGCGGTGTAAAACGATACTCCCGGAACGCATCCTCCAAAGCACTCCTCAATTGATGGAGGAGTATATCTGTGAGTATTGTTTTATATATCTGTGAGTATTGTTTTATATATTGTATTGTATAGTCTATATCTGTGAGTATTGGGTACTCACAGATATAGGCTCGTCATTATCCTCTTCACCACCGTCGTCAGGTCGCGGTGAAGCACTGGGTAAATCTTGCGATTGTACCGCGACCGCAACCAGTGGCAAAGCAGACGTGACACGGCTACTCCGTGATTCAAGGCGTAGTCGATCAAGTACAGCGTCATCCAGCATATGATTACGCTGGATGGCCCGCACCTGATCCGACAATCGCTGCGCCGACACGTTGACAGCTGGCTCAAGCACCTGAAACAGAGAGAGCATCCGACCACGGTACGCAGTCAAGTTACTTCCCCCCACTGTAGCCCCAAAGTATGAGCGCATGACACTTTCATTAAGAGATTGCGTCCATCTCATGCGCTGCACACTTCCACCGGGAGCGGGAACCCTATCAGAGACCGGTGAGTGGTCTCGAGGTCCCAAGCTGTCCGGCGGCCGGCGTCGTCCCCGCCGACGCACAGGTGGTGGCGTCGTCGGCGGAGAGAAATACTCGTCGCTCGAGCTCGACGCAACTGCCGAGGCCGGTGTCACAGCTCTCACGATGGGGCTGGGTTCCGGCGGCGGCGAGGCGGAGCTGAGCGACGGGTCCGGTGGTGGTGGGCGTGCTCGTGCTGACTTTAATATCATGTCTCAGTCTTCGTCACATCATATTTTCGTCTTATCCGTTACTTTTCTGTATTTTTTTGCTATTTACTTTTGGGTAATCCTGATAAATCCATTATAAAACGATGTTAATATTGCAGTTTTTCGTAATGACATACGTCACTTTTGGTTTTTTCTGTTTTGGTTTACAAATATTTTATAAAAGGTTGTGATATATTTGTATTATTTTGGTTCCATGGATTTCAATATTAAAATTTGTAGTAAAATTAATAGTGGATGTCTAAAAACGTAAAATTGTAAATTAAAATCAAAGAGCTATACGATATGACGTGTATGACATTAAGGGTTGCTAGTTATTATTATTATTAAAACATTGTTTACTACAATCAAATTGATATAGATTCATAAACTTTGTGCACGTATTCTGAAATGACTGATTTGAACAAAGTAATTGATCAATTAAAATAATTAATAGGCAATACGCAATACGTGCTAGTTAAAGTTAGGTTGCTCGCCCACGTTAGACAATCGATGACCGATTTTATATCGAAGAGAATGAAACAAATACATTCCAATGTACTAACGCAAATGTCCCACGAACGGTGGGGAACGGTTGTTAAAGACAGTCCGATAATCAGTTCTACAAAAAGTCTGACGTGGACCGAGGACCTTTTAAATACACAGGTACGATTATAATGTTTATTTCTTAACGTTTCTCGTACATTCTAAAAATAAAACCCAAGCCGAGATATAATCCGTTACAAGCTTATTTAAGTTGTGACATATCTCATCACAGAATAACAGATGGGAATGTTCAGTCCGTGTACGTTTTTTAGATTACTTTTTGAATGCCTACATGTGTAGTGGGACGTCACTTCAGTGTTATTGTCTGACACTGAATAACCTATGTTTGTGCCAGTTGTACAACTAGCGTACCTACTTGTAATCATTGCGCACCGAACAATCTGTTTGATTGCGTTTTGTCTTTATGGATACTGCGCAAAAAGTATTAAGTACAAGGTTCTTAAAAGGTGATACCTATGCACTGGAGTGTTAGATCTATTATTTATGTTTAGCCCGTCTGGCTTTCTTTTGTCTTTTTCAGCTCCAATATGGTAGATCACAAGATTTTGTAGCAAATAATATGAAAATCCAAAAACCAGAAATAAAAAAAAAACGTTACTCACAATAAGAGAAATCCCGTATACACAAGATTTTTTTCATAAATCGAGAGTGCGTTTACAAAGATATAAACTTAAAATCACAAACGACCATACCCTGCAATAACTACCTGTTTGTCACATAAATATTTTTACGTTACCTTAATATTATCGTTAGGTATTAGGTACCCCCCTCCTTTTTACTTGGAATTGTACACAATCATTATTTTTTTTAAGCTTTGTGTATATTTAGTTCAGATAAAATATAACAAATATAGATTAAATTTTAAACTAGCCAAATACAGTAATAATTAGGTATTCATTCATTTTAAATTTAGACCATTTTCAGACCATCCATATTAGTACAATTGTTATAGTTACACAATGTGTTAGAAATAACTTAAATGCTTAAATTGTTAGCATCATAAAATACAAAAGTCATTAAAATATTACAATTAAAATCCAAATTAATTAACAAAACATTGCCTACAATTAAACTATAGGTACATTACAATTAAATCACATTCCAATCAAAATACCCATCCATTTATTTTGGAACGGACCATTGTCTTCTATCCTAAGCCTAGACGAACCAATATGATTGTGGTACAGCTGTTTTTTCCAATTCCAATATACATATTGAATCCTTTACCATATTGAAAAGCCAGACCTAAATTACGTACTTAGGCGGGCCCGAAATGCTAGAGCTGTGCCTAACGTAGGATAGACCAACTGTTTTTAGATCTGTAATCAATCTCACTCTCTGGCATCTGTCAGTAGCAGGATTTTACAAGTAAAATTAATCGTACGAGAAAGGGATCAGGATTACTATTTAAATAAGATTAACATTTAAGATAGTTACGTACATTGCTAATCATGATTAAAGGTTTGAAAACAAACGAAACTTATAAGTGGGTTCTGTTGATTACAGCAATTGCAGTGTTTTGGGAATATAGTATAACGTAAGGCGGGATTGCCTCAAAAAAAAGTAGGTTCTGTGCACCATGTTCATACCAGTGGGAAACACATAGTCAAGCATAGTATTAGTAGTCCCGACTCGCGAGATGAATTGTAGCTTTTTGTGAAAATTCCCTAGGCTATAAAAATGTCATGCGTGAATGGTGTGATTAATTAATCTGTAAATATTTTTTATAATACAGGCAAATTATGTGCCTATAAACCAACATTCTAACGCATATTCAATGGTCGTTTGTCTGTGCCAACAGCTGAAGTTAAGATGACAAGACAAGCCCGCCACACTATTTCTAAACCACTGCTACTCTGAAAGCCAGAATTAACAGTGGCGACCACAAGAAAAACGCCGAGGCAATGAAGCTCGACGAGTCCCGGAGAAACGTTACAATTGTCTCTGATCCCGCAACGTAATTAGTTATAAAATAACAGCAGAGGAGTAACAAATACATATAGAAAGAAGAGCTGTCAATCCTTAGATTTCGATGGAATGACAATTCACCTTCAAAAATTCACCGAGACCGATTTTTATAGAATAACACTGCAGGTATCTTATAAGAAAAAAGTCTAATCAGCTAGTAGAAGTTGTACCTGTAAAATTCTCCTAAAAGCCTCACACCTGAAGGTCTTTTAGCGGGTATATTTCGGAGAGTGTGGTTTGGATTGCACAACTTAATTTCCCCATCCCCATTCCATCATCGGACGGCGAAGCGTCACCGCTATACGGTTGAAGTTCTACAGTCTCGTACAGACAGCGTCATCAACTGCTTACCCCCTATGCATAGAAATTTCTTCGGAAAGGGGGTTAGCAGTTAATGACGCTGTCTGTACCAAGCTCTTTTCTTCCATATTTATTGTGCGAACTGCCAGACTGTGGAACTCACTACCCGCCTCTTTGTTCCCCGATAAATAAAATCTGGGTATCATCACAGCATGATTAAACCGGTTTATATCCTAGGCAAGCGTGCTCCACCTTTGGCCGTATATAAATTAAGATCTGGTGAGTTGCGGTCAAATGCATGCGTATTAGAATATTAAAAAAAAATTATAACATTTACTGACTGGCATCACAATCATCATTATTAAAGGATGATTAACGGGACACACACCCACTCCTCAACACAATCCTCTCACATAAACCAATTTAACGGATTCTTGGCAACCTGCCATAGTCACCAGCATTGCCAACCAGATTCATCGTCACAATACGCAGATACACTGAGATTTATGGAAAATGCAGTGTTTGTATAGAAGTGGGACTAAAGTGCTAGTGTATCGATCTATTGATTTGTTGTGCTGCTTCCAGTCTTAGCTTGGTGAGAGGTCAGGATCATGCCATAGAGTGCACGTTCCATAGGTTGTTGACTATAATGGTTGTGTAAACAATTATGACTAGATTCTGCCCGCATCTGCGTCCGCGTGGAAGTCGAATATAAAACATATCTAATGACATTCGGCACTACTGTAGTTTTCCTTCGGAAATATTACTACAAACTACTACAAAAAAATAATAAATATATTTTTGTAGTCGTAAAAGAATTTTTAAAGATGCTATGAACAAAACAAAAAAAAATACCTGTTTATAATAGTAGCATAGATACATTAGGTACTGTGGTAGGTTCTTACTAGTACCCAGTTGGAACCAAGGAGTCATTTTATTTTTATCTTCGAATAGACAAAAATGAACCTCAGAACATTTTGCTGAGAGCATACAATAATTATTATATTATGTTGTTTTTTATTTTTATTTTTTACATCTCAGAAATTAATTTAATATGTTTAATACGCAGACCGCAGATGCAGGAAACCTATACCTAACAATGGAATTAATAAAAAATCCTTCACATCAACGTCATCTGGAAATGTGCCCAAGAGACTGGCGGCATTGCCGCGTTGGATTGTAATTCTTAATCTCTGACCAAGGTAAAAACCAGCTGTTAGATATCGGGAAGTGGCAAACAATCGCTTGGACATTATCTTAAAAAGTAGAAGAAGATGGGATAGCTCAAGAGTATCGACGTACGTAGCGACCCACACTAAAGGCCTACCCAACTTCCAAAGAAATAGAGACAGGCCGTCACGTGTCAAGCCGTTGGGTTGGGAAACAGCCGGAACGCCGACGGCGACGAGAGCACGATAGAACATGTCATTAATATTCGCGTGCTATGTGACCCATACTCTGGCTGCACGACAGGCCGTGATGTCCCCACAGCCGTAGAAAATAAATGTTTTACCTACATTGTATCTAATACCAGTCATAATACTAAATTGGTCAAACCAGAAAGAATAATCGAAAAGTCTTGACCAAAACTTCAGTTTGAAATGTAATCTTTTATCTTCGTTAATACCGTACTGTAATCTGCAAAACGTAAGACATAAGATACCTTTTCTAAGACGCGTTTAAAAGTAAAGAAAAATGTCTTTAGAATCTTTTGAAAGATCCAGTTACTAATTTGAAGAAACAATCTATTTTTAGACTGTTTCTAAAATTATCCTAAAATGGATTAATTATATCTTACAGAACATTGAAGAGATAAGTGGTAATTTAGGTGTCCCCTTGTTTCGCAGACAGTTTCATAGAATTTCGTTTCCCAGAAAATGTTCCATATAATATTTGGTTTTTGTATTTTCATTTCGACTATTATTGTTTTAAAGACTATTTACTAGAATTAATCATATTTCACAGAAACACAATTCAAAGAATTTTTAATCAATTTTTTTTGTTTAACAATCTTGTCAAACCGTAATAGTAGATTGTGATACAAGGAGCTAAAATGACCCATTATATTATACGAGGTAGTTTTACTCCCGAGCTTTTTACCGAGGGAGTAAATAGAAACCGAGTTTTAATGGGTTTTAGCGCCGTGTGTTACACTATACTTTTCACTACGATTGCGAGAAAATAAAACAATCCAATACAATATGAGATATGTAGTTTATTTTATTAAAAATTAAATGTACAATTTGTACAATTCTGGATATTTAACGAGATGTTTTTTCCCGGTAACTTAATTTCAGTCCTCTGTGAAGATGAATGTTGAGTTGTCTGTGGGGTAAACGTGGGATATACACGTAGTTCCAGGTTGGAGGGTCCCTCGTTCGGATGTTCTGGATAGAGAATCAGCTCAGTTGACTCATCTCTTGATGTCGATAGTCGTGGGCTAGTTGGGAGAATATTGATGCGTTCTGTGATACGCTGGGTGATATCGAATTTGTTTTGAATGGAGTTCTCGATATAGCCTTCCGCCACTTGATCGGTTCTCCATCCACCGTGGCGTTTTAACGTTGTTATATTTGCACCAGAATCCGCCAAGAGAGTGGCGGATGTTCTTCGGAAATAGTGGCCAGTGTACTGTTCCGGATTAGGCAAATTTAGATAAGTGGCGATCTCTTTTGGCATGTTGCTTAATTTATTTTTGCCTATAACTTGCCTTGTGCATTTTCCGTTTTGATAGTTGAGAAAAAATCTCGGCGTACCCACTCCACTTGGCCGTAAGTCTTGGTAGGCTTTGACAATGTTTAGAAAATCTCCACTTACAACGAATTTCCTCTTCTTATTTGTCTTTGTATTGGGCAGATTTATGGCTTGAAGATGGGTATCAGTTTCGACATCTTCCACTGTTATGTTAGCCAGTTCTATTCCTCTGCAGGCACCGCTGATCCCAAAAATTAAAGCAACCTGTAAAACAAAAAATAAGTGTGTTAGAACTGTATTTTGGTTGGTACCTATACCTAGCAATTTAGTTTGATGAAAATAATAGAAAACAAATGCAACTATAACCTACCTTTGTTGCTAAGTATTTTTCATTCGGTGCCTTATTTATGAAATTCTCGATATCTGTCCTCGTGAAAACTTTGGATTTCTTGGCCTTGTAGCCGGTGGATAATTTCTTGAGATAAGCCGTCAAGTTTACATATTTCTTTATATTTACATTATGTCTTAGTTGTGTGGTTGTTCGTTACATTGAATATGTGCTCCAAAGCGTTGAACTCTGATATTTTTTGGAAAGTTCATCGAAATACGTAAGAAAAACTCCTTCCGTAAGAGAATCCACTCGTTTTTCTGTCCTCCACTTCATAAACTTTTCGTAAGTATTTAAATAATAATAATAATATGTGGGGACATTTTCACTTTCAAATAAATGCTTTGTGACCTTGACGGCAACAGATTAAAAATTATTTCTTTTCCTTTCTCTTCTATTTGTAAATTAGGGTCTCCATTCTCACTAGATGATGTCATTTTCACTATTGTAAAATTAATTACGGTCACTACCAATTCAATTTGCAATTAGAGAAATTATAAAGATTTCGCGCCAATGTCTTTTTTTTGTTTCTTCTGTAGCCGCAACACATTGCATGCATTCTACCAGAGCTCGCCGATTTTAGTTCCATTTTCAAAATTTAAATGAGGTTCTTTTATTATGAAGCAGTAATAAGTCTAGTCTTTATTCATGATTATTCTACTTATGACTAAAGACTTTTTCGTTTTTGTAGACTCATTGTCATATTTAACACACAAAAATAAAAATATAAACTTTTTCCCCTAGAGGATGAAATGCTATTTCATCCCCGCTCTGGTATGCTACAATGACGGCCTTTTTGAGCAAGAGAAGTGAAATAGTTATTTTCATCCCACCATCACGGAAAGAGTATTTTTAATCTTCAATATCTGAGTGGAAAAGCCGTTTTTATTCTCTAGAGGATAAAGTAAATTTATCTTCAATATCTGAGTGGAAAAGCCGTTTTTATTCTCTAGAGGATAAAGTAAATTGAATTTAGAACATCGTGTGCACTAAGTTTGTGAATTAAAAAAAAACATTAAACCTATTTACTGCTACCTCTATGGTGCCGAATATATCATACAACTTTTTTTTAATTTGTTAAAAACTCAGACTTTGTAAACGTTTTTTTTTTGCATTTAGTCATTTCCTCGCTGAGGTGGAATGAAAAGTTACGTGTTGCACTCGAGTGCAAAGATTTTTCACCTCGTGCTCTTGTATAACAAATAACTATTGTTATACAAGAGTGCAAAGTTGCTTTTTAACCGCGTGTTCAATTTTGATAACCGAGCAAGCGAGGGAATCAAAAGAGCACGAGGTGAAAAATCTTTGCACTCGAGAACAACACGTAACTTTTCATTCCACCTCAGCGAGGAAATGACTAAATGCAAAAAAAAAACGTTTACAAAGTCTGAGTTTTTAACAAATTAAAAAAAAGTTGTATGATATATTCGGCACCATAGAGGTAGCAGTAAATAGGTTTAATGTTTTTTTTTAATTCACAAACTTAGTGCACACGATGTTCTAAATTCAATTTACTTTACCCTCTAGAGAATAAAAACGGCTTTTCCACTCAGATATTGAAGATAAATTTACTTTATCCTCTAGAGAATAAAAACGGCTTTTCCACTCAGATATTGAAGATTAAAAATACTCTTTCCGAGATGGTGGGATGAAAAAATATTTAGCGAATATTGTTTGTTTTGTGTATTTTTCTATGGAATTTATTTCAACAAAAATGTATATAAAAAGCCATTAACAAAAATATTGTCTTAAAAAGTCAATATGTTGTGCTACAAAAGTTAATGACAGAAACGAATTGCTGCGAAATCGACTCCACGTAGTCTTGTCTGCCCTACACCTAAAGTGTATTTGAAATCCGCGTAGGCGCGGAGGGACGAGGCGGCCCGCGAGCTGAGCAACAGGTGGTTTTGACGCCCGCCGCCGCGGCTGAGGCTGAGCTGCGGTGGTGAGCGTGAATACCATCTGCGACGATAAGCTCGCGTGTGACCATGCTGTGGTAACTTAGAACAAACGGCACGGTACGCTGTAAGCACTGCCATCTATTAGCTGCTTCAAGAAAAAAAAGGCTGTTTGTAATTTTTATCAAAGAATTTCACTAGATGGCAGTTGTAACAAATCTCTGTGAAATAACGATGACAATAAAGTGACGTTGACATTAGACATTTAAACGTCAACATTTTGAATTTTTCACAAAAAATATCTTGTTGGCGTAACCTGTTAATTTTCTTGTGTTTTCTCGGTTTTATTTTCATTCGGTGCGTTGAGTGAACTTTGTTACTCCGGCTTTACTTGAAGATTGCCATAAAACACTAATCGTGAACTTCATTTGTTAGTCAATAAGTTTAAGATGGTTCTCAAAGGTCTTGTTGTGTTCCTGGCTGTTCCACGAAACTTGGAAGCGGTAAGTTGTCTCAATCCTATGTATATTTTTATTTCAAACCCATTCAGCTGTTGAAGTGCGATTGAGTAACAAATCTCTAGACAATTTAAAATTATTGACTTTTTAACAAGATTAAATATTTTGTTAACTAGAAAAGTCAATAATTTTAAATTTGAGGATTGAATTATTTTTTACCAAACCAAGATACAAGTTGTGTACTCAGATTCTTTCCTTTTTTATGTTTGGTGAACATCTTGTAACAACTTTTTAATTATCATGTTTTAGGATTGCCGTTGCACCGGTTTCCAAATCCAAACAAACTTGCTCAAATAGAACATTTTCGCATGTGGGTTACGAAAATTTGGAGGTGATATTATTGGAGAAGATAATGAATTCATTCATTCAGACACGGAAAAGTGTGTCATAAACATTTTGAAGATGTTTACTTATTCCCAAATATAAGTCTTAACTGCATTGGCCATTCCAGGTAAAATTTGTTAATTTTTTTAACATTAATGGAAAAACGTAATTAATCTTGCCATGTCTTGTTTTATAAAATACAAAATAAGGCAATGTATAAAAATAGAAACTGACTTCATGAAGAAGTTTTTCAGCAGATCAATGTTGAATTAGAAATAATGTCTTATAGTAGATTATGCATCAAGGGGATAAAGTAGCGTCTTATGTAGTGGGCGCCGTATTGAATCCCGAGCAAAACGAAGGACTCTAGCGTTCACTCCTGAGCGGAGTTAAGACAAAAATCCTAAGTGCAGCGTGGGATTCAAGGTCGCCCAAGACAAAGGCACCTTTATCCCCGAGGAGCATACTCTACTTTTCACATTATCTACGAGACAATAAAAACAATAGTACTAGACTTAAGAGTAGATTGTTGGTCATACCAATGGCTTCGGATTTAATGTATTCCGGAGACAAACAGTCGACATTTTTGTAAAAATTTGCTTATATGTAATTTGTTGGTTATCAAAGCAAAGCAATTTTCAGTATTCGATTTGCGTCTCTTTTTAATTTGTGTTCTATTTTTCTTTTATTTTTATTCTCTTAGTGGTGGCCAGTTCGATTTTCGAGCAATTTATTTTTTAGTGCAGATCCCTCAGATTATGATACAAGATGCAGATAGACCGCGCGGAACACTGAAAGTGAAGCCAAAACAGCAAAAACAAATTCAAAAGCGAATACCTACAATCTCGTGATTGTATTCGCTTTTAAATTTGTGTTTGTATTTTCATTTGTTTTTTTTAACGATGCGGCGTTTCGTGCTATACTGACGCGTGTCCGTACAGCACGAAGCGCGTTGTAGGTATTCGCTTTTGAATTTGTATTTGCTTTTTTGGATTCACTCTCAGTTTTCCAAGCGGTCTATCTGCCTTTTGTTTCATAATCTGAGGCAGATCTTAATGGTAAATGTTCGTATGCTATTTCTACTGTTCCAAATTCAAATCACATTATTGACCAGTGGGTCATAATGAAATTCAGTACAATATTATTGCCCTGCCAGACTTCAGGGTCTTAAATGACTTACTTTAGGTTACGTTTGCATGACATAAAATTAAAAATAGAATTAAAAATCACTTTGTTTACATTGATTTATGTATATTATCACATTCCTTGTAAGATTCTATGTGAGAGATAAAAATAAACTTTTTGTATTTTTGTACATATAATTTGACATTGTCGAGCAGTTGTTGTGAAAAAATATTTATTTTCATTAAAGTAGTCAAAAGTTCTTTTAACTTAATTGATGATGATAATGGCTTCCTAAGAATGAATCCTTTTATTCCAAATGTTCAAGGTGTTCATCCTTATTAAAATTTACCCTATAAATTTCAGGTGTGCATGTTGGTGAGCGCAGGCATATTGAACTGCCATCTATGCCAATTCAAATGGCGACAGCCTCCTCTACCACACCCATTCTCATGGACACAGATTTATCTTCAATGCCAGGTAAATGATACATTACAGATACTTATAATACCTAATGGAAATGTATAACATTATAAAGCATCAAGGCCATTAAAGTCAAATGATTGTGAGGGTTAATATAACATTAATAGACTTGTTATTATTTGTAAAATGTAAAGTGTTTTTAAGTGAAGGTTTAGGCGTCTTGAGAGATTCTTAGTAGAGGTTTAAAACTTACCTTTGGATTCCGTCACCATCACTGACATGCTAATGTTAACAGTATCTCTAAGTACAGACGCCAGCACATCAAGCCATACCAAACTGTCAAATTTTCCCAATTAAATATGAACCTTATAGTTTTGTAATAAAGTTGAAAATCTATCAAAGAAATTTGACAGATTGTAGTAGCTTGATGTGCTGGCCTCTGTACATATAACGTGTTGCGCTTGGCCGGTAGTAAAAGTAAAGATAGGTAGGTAGGTAATTCATTTGAAAGTAAAAAAACTGTTATTTCAGAGTTTTAAGTTTTCACTTCTGTCGGCAGTGTTTATAAATAACCCAATGTTTAAATTTGTGTTTATTATGTTCTTACAGTCATGAATATTGAACTGCAATCTACTTCAGTACAAAAAAAAGACAGCCTCCTCTACCAGATCAGTTGAAACGGACACAGATATATCTTCCAGGCCAGGTAAATATTTTACAGTCGGTCAGAGATAGTGTTGACCAATTTTGCTGATAGATTCTTTGCAGTTGGTAATCGACACACAATACAATGTTTAATTTTGTTTTTCTTATGTGATTACAGTAATGAATGTTGAACTGCCATCTTCTTCACTTCAAATTGAGACAGCTGTCTTTGTCTGTTTGTCTGTCCAGACCAGTTCAAATAGACACACTATCTTCCTATCGAGGTAAACAAAATGAACACAATTATTAAATATACCTACTTTATGTAATTAATATTAATGTAAGACTTGTAAACAATTATTTATAGTGATGTTCGAAATAAATATTCTATATTGTACTAGCGATCCGACCCGGCTTCGCATGGGCCTACAGCCTTCCTCGATAAATGAACTACCCAACAGAAAACTAATTTCTCAATTCGTACCAGTAGTTCCTGAGATTAGCGCGTTCAACCAAACAAACAAACAACCTCTTCAGCTTTATAATATTAGTATAGGTATTCTAATTATTACCCAATGTGTAATTTTGTTTTTATTTTTTCAGGTTATAAGATTTCTATGCCTTTGACTGCAACAGAAAAGAAGCTGAAAAATATAATATCCGTAGTAAAAGCAAAATTGTGCAAAGCTTACAATACAAACAAAAAGCTAAGAATGCAAATGCTGATGGTAGAAAAAATTAGTAAGTTGAAAAAAGCAATTTGCAAAGAAATCTGCAGGGAGATGTTTTACCCTAGCAACACCGTTGGCCTGACTATGGGGATACATAGCAGGTTTGTTTTTTCATTGATCATTATAGCATTTAGCACTGCGTTAATGATTCATATTCATTAACGCGTTATCTAACGACGTTAAATCTTAGACTGGCCAGTCGGCCATTGATGCATAAAATCACAATGAAAGTTAATTAAAAACTTTTTCTTTTCAGATGAAGGGAGACTCCTGAATGAAAGTGTGGACACAGCCAATCTCATCTTATACCTACTTACAAATTATTTGACTCTGTCATTTCCATAAACCTGACTTAGGAAAAAATTGTAGATGTGCTGTAACTTGGCAATCTCCACATCATAGATGTGGTATAAAAGTTTAGCAATATTGAAATCCATGACTTCCATCACAAAAACTGGTAACAGAGCAACTGTGCCGTCTGTAAGGAGTTGGGTAAAAAGTATAGAAGGTTTTTTCGCCTTGCCAAAGTATTTACATTCTGCAGGTTTGAAATCGATACTGCTGCGCCATATTAATCAAGACCCCTTAGAAAATTTCTTTGGGGCAATAAGAGCGCATGGTCTCTGCAATAATATGCCAAGTGCTCATACTTTTATTAGCGCTTACAAATGATTACTGATTATTATTACAGATAAGAGGATATGTAATATAACATCATACAAATTGGTTGGGGTTAAATGTAAAGAAGACAATTTAAATTATTGCATTCATAACAAAAAAATAACTGAAAAGCCCCAACCAGAAACAAGCAATTTCAAATTTGAAATAGCTGAGGACCACTTGTGCGATAAGTACGCAGATGTAGATTTATTATCAAATCCCGAAAACAAACATAAATGTGCAGCAGTGGCATAGCAAAATATTGGGAAGGATTGTCAAACCTGCAGACATGATTTCGAATCTGAAGAAATGCAAGACTATCATAAATATATTAAAATTAAAGAGTATGCACAAAAACTTTACTTTCTTACCCAAGTCGTGAAGCATTTTTTTTTTTTTTTATTCACAAAAGATTGTGATAGAAATTCAAAGGACTAAATATAAATATAATATATATGCATATTTAGAACTAGAATTAACAATAAATATCAATTGTCAACTTTAATTTTATTAAATGTAACCAGCATAGAAATTTATTAATAAAATATGATTTTGTTCTTTTTGAACAATTATTGATGTAAAGACGCGAACCAGTTGATATCTGAAAAAACACGTTTTGGGATGAAAGTGATGTTAAAAAGTGGTAGCTATTAATTACGATGTAACTCATAAAACCCGAAATAAAAACTAATAACTTAAAACATTGTTTTTTTTTCTCTCTAAGAAAATGTCACGCATTGTTTACAAGATTGCATTATTTTCAGGGGAACATACCC
The DNA here is from genome assembly GCA_947361185.1 of Charanyca ferruginea. Lineage (NCBI taxonomy): Eukaryota > Metazoa > Arthropoda > Insecta > Lepidoptera > Noctuidae > Charanyca > Charanyca ferruginea. The sequence goes on along the minus strand of OX376077.1, from coordinate 10,933,803 downwards.
CCGAAAATAATGCAATAAATAATAATAGCTATAGAAGCTGGGTACGCTATACGGCTGCACTATATCCTATCTATATTTATAGATATGTAGGGCAGTAGATTTAGTTCGTGAAGCAACCACTAGACGGCAGCACTTTCGCGACCTCGAGCGAAGCCGAAGTTACCTATCTATATTAGAGTATATTCATCTATGCGTGTGACCGCCGGAGCCCTGCAACGCCGGAGCCGTGACAGAAACCATGCCTGCTGCATATTGCATGCTCGCTTGCATGATGCATGCTTGCTTGCATGCCGCATGCTTGCTTGCACACTGCATGCTTGCTTGCATGCTGCATGTTTGCTTGCACGCACGCGCATTAGGTTTGATTAGAACTGAGACCCCCATTTTTAGTAATAAATTTTATAATAAATAAACAACATAAGGATAAAGCACATTTGATTTGTTATTCTGTGATATGATTATTCTAACATTAAACTTAATGTGAAACAATAATCAATGATTTAAAAATCTTCAAAGTAAGTACTCTGCGTATTTGATTATTATATACAAAATTATGACAAAAAAATTATGTGAAACGAAATTCTATAATCGTAATTCTATAGAGTACTAATTCGTCTGTCATGTCTGTCATCTCGTCGTGACCGTGACGTGCATACATGACTGTGTCGGCCAAAGGGTTATTTTTTATGGCAAAACAACGTTTGCCGGTTCAGCTAGTACTTATGCTAGTACTTACTTTCTTTCTTTTTCTTTTCTTTCTTTTTCTTTTCTTTCTTTTAACAATATTAAAATGTCAAACTAAAAATACTCTGATCAGTTCTATAATATTACCGAAAAAAGTAATTTGTCCGTTGGTAGTCAAATGCCGTCGGTGGCACTTTTTCAATAATTGGAATGTCAATTGAGCTTTAAAGCTGAAATAAGCGCATCTGTATCCGCTTATAGCATAGATCTATAGATATTTGTCGGTAATTTATCATTATTCACAGATATTCGGTTTGGGTGTCAATTGAAACATTTGAAAAAGGAGAAGGTTTGAGATTTGTGATATTTATATTCTGTATATTTTTATATATTTTTTTTCATACTCTTTTATTATAACATTTACACACTATTTCAATAATATATACCGAATTAATAAATATTAAATTTAATTTTCATATCATAATGTTTTTTTTATAATATGTATGAAAGTGTAGTTGTCCCGCAGGTGGCAAGACGGTGGTTATGAATATATAGTAAGAAACCTTTTGGTAATGTGTGTTGTGTCCAAGACTTGATCGCTTTCTGCATATGACGCCTAAGGGAGCTGTTGAGCGATAGTGTCTATCGACTTTCGTCATAATTTTTCATTATTTTATAACCATTTACTGACACCACTATCAGCACGATATTTTTTTTTTTATAAGTTTTGTGCTAATATTATAGCTAAGTTATTTCTCCTGTTGACAGAAATCCGTTTATGTTCTCAAAATCTTCTCTATATTCAGCAACTTAGCAAGAAATTAACCAACTGATCAACATCGTTATAAATAGAAAAGAGGTTAATAAGAATTAACTCCCATCATGACTTACGCCTGTGCTGTATTCGCACACGCGAAACCATACCGTCTCCATAGGATGCAGACCCTCCAAAACCGTTTCTTGCGAAGAATCACAGGAGCCCCTTTTTACCTTCGCAACGAGAACCTCCATCTCGATTTAAAAATACCCACCATCCAACAGTTCATGAAACGCTCCGCCAAGCGCTTTTTCGACACTGCTGAAAAGCACTGTAACCCGTTAATCGTATCGGCCGCCCGGTACACTCCCTCCCGTATTAGTAAGACTCGACGACCGAGACATACTCTGACCGACCCTGAGGATGCTATTACTCTCCTCCAGGAGAGCAATAAGGTCACCAGTACAGTTAAGAAACACAGACACAGATCGCCGTCATTCTGTCCTCGCCGCCGAGGCCCGCCGCGACGACCCCGTACGTCCCCTCCCCGACCCTTGCTCGTGCCAGCCCACGCCACTGAGCCTGTAGTTTTAAATTCGTGCCTAAATAATGGAAATCCGATCCAGCCTGTCCCTTTGCTGTCCTCTCCCAGCGACGCCCTAAGCCGAGGCTCGTACCCCACAGGGGATGTCCTTAGCGTGTAGTCGCTTAGTTTGTAAGCTATTTTGCCCTGGCTGGAGGGAAGTTTTTCAAGAAAACTGGGGCTCTATTTTTTTCTGAACACTAACTTATTATATTCAGTTTTTCTTATTTATTATTAAAAACAGTCGTTTTCTGATCAACGTCAAAAAACTCTGAGTTCTAAATTTGTATGGAAAATGGTGTGATGCCGATAACCAGTGGAGGCAGTGCGTAGTCATCTGTGACGTTTAACAAAAGCCGCGCAAACAATGGCACGTCCGAGTCGATCGTACAAATTGACATATTTCTGTCCGTTCCGTTCTGATGTGCGGGCGGCAAATGTTCTGCGGTTTTCTGGATGTACGCACATTCATGATAAAATTCATGAATAGAAGAAACCAGTATACCAGTATGTTTTATGAACTAATACAGTCTTGGTTGATGAAAGTCACCGATCACCGACAGGTGAATAAGTTTTTTCTACTTGATAGATTTTTGATATAAATGCGATACTACAAAATAAAGTTATGCTGAACCAAATAAATGGCATGCCAGGCATTTAAATTGAGCATACATATTGCTCCTAAAAGTAAAATACCATACCGATTTAATAAACATTTCACTGTTTTTTTTTTTAATGTGGGGCCCTCCAGACTGATCTGGTAACGTGTACACGTAATCTTGACAAATTGATGAAAAAAGAAACAAAACGTTTACTTGTCTCAGGTTTTCAAAGACTCATCCTGTATATTATCTAAATACCTACTCGTCTTATCGGCAGAGCAAAATTCTTAGGACGAAAAGGACAGCGACAAATAAGAATTTTCATTACAGAATTCCTAGACTTTGAGACCTAACCCTGTCCTTCGCTAAACGGTGTAGACATAGAATATTTTACGTAGAAATATGTACAATGTATCAATCACCTCGTAATTAAATACGACATTAATTGTTGTGATAGAATACAGCACATGGGCGAGAAACAGAAACTTTGGGATATCATCAAAGTAAGAAAGGTTACGTAATTAGCCTGGTTTTTTTTTTCTGACCAGTCTTTTTCAAAAGAGTCTAGATCATCCCGGCACCTCCGCCTGGGCCTGCCGCGATGTCGCTTGCCATGTAAAGGGACCTATTGGGTCATCATATCATATCATATCTAGCCCTATTACAACTTATTTTAATGGGCAAAGTACCAGAAAAGCGAGGGGTCGGTCGCAGGACGAAGTCTTGGCTAAGCAACCCATGAGGGTGTACTGGTATCTAAAGCGCCATGGAACTATTCCACCTCGCGAAAGAAAAGGAAAAGTATGCAGAACTGACTCGCAAACTTCGTAGTTCGAAGAGACACTAGAAAAAGAAAAAGATAGAATATTGCTACAAAACGCATGCCACGATGATGGCTTATGGGCATGCGGGCCGCTGTCAGGCTTACCATCAGGTGAGCGGTCACCACAGCATATGGACGCCTGCAACACCAGGATCATCAAACGCGCGTTGCCCTTAAGAGGACTGTGAAGCTGTAAATTTTCAAATAAAAAACTGATACCAGATAACGTTTTACCCCCCGTAAACTTAGTCCAATTTTCATAATTTTTGGAAATGTTATACATAGATAATTAAATGATGAAATATTTCGTACGATATAAGTTATTATCATTTAAATATCTACATATTTGGCTTAAAAACATCTTCGAGCGTTTTTTTTTTTATTAAACTATACTGAATTACTTAAAAAGTACAGACCTAGATTAAGGTGTACTGAATCGAAAGAGACCAAAATGTCTCATTTCGTGAAGGTTTAGGGGAGGAAAAACGTAATCGCCCAAAACCAGTGCCAAGAGGGTCATAGACAACGACTTTCTGGTTAAGGCTAAGCTCCAAAGCCTTGAACATCGCCGCACCGTTGCCAGTCTATCGGTCTTTTATCGGGTACATTTCGGAGAGTGTGTTTTGGAGTTGCACATCTTAAATTCCCCATCACCGAACGACCAGGGATACGGCGAAGCGTCACCGCTATACAGTTGAAGTTCCACGGTCTCGAACCAAGCGCTTTGCTTCCACATTTGTCGTGCGAACTGTCAGACTGTGGAATTCACTGACCGCCTCTCTGTTCCCCGATACATATAATCTGGGTATCTTCAAGGCACGAGCGAACCGGTTTATTATCATTATTATCGGCTTAAGATCAGGCTAGTAGCGGCCAAATTTGCGATTGGCCTATAACAAAATAAGAAATTAAAAAAAAACATGTTTCAAAAAGGAAATGTAGGTAATTGCCTCCTAGACTTGCAATTTTTTATCGCACAATATGGGTCGGAGGGCAAAGTCATATTGTATTTGTATTGTTCACACGGAGGGAGGCAGAGCGAGCGGTATTAAAAAGATAGCATTTTGTTGAAATACCTACTCGCAGCGCGTATCGGCAAACTCAAACCATTTATTTTAAATAAACCATTTACAGGCACTTTTGAATTGTCAAGGAGTCAGTCAGTCAGAAAGTTGAGGCTAGTTGCTCGTTCCAAACAGTAGGTTTCTATGGAGAAGAACGACCAAGAAACTCCATGAACACTCTTTTAAAGTAAATAGAGTTTTACAAATTTAGGTTACATCACTCATGTTGAATTTACGGGACACAAATGTGAGAAAAATGTAACAAGTTGTGCACGTTAAAAGAGGTCTAGAGACAATCATAAACAATTCAAAATTAATTTAAAATAACCGAGGCAGCTACGCGATGACCAGTCCCAACTGACGGCGCCCGTTCACGACGAATGAATCGGCACCACTTAGCTCAACCATTTTGAATGATCCAACATATGCGCCACCATCAGCAAGACATTAAAGTAAGCATGACATACTCCCAACCGACAGGGCATATTCAAGTCAATGAAAGACATACCTCGTAAATGGTATGGTAGCTTTAAAGTATATAGTGCTCACATGTATGTGCTATGCAAAATTATACCGGCACCTCACAATCCTCTTAATCACCCCCTCTCTTGAACCCTAAGAAGCTTAAGAAGAAAACCCTTAGAACTTCATACTATACTGCCCTGGAAAAACCTCGACATGCAGCTCATTTCACAACTTTATAATTTAACAGGGGCTGACCCAATTCCAATTCCAATAACCCAGGCACAAATTTAGCATCAGGATCCGGGCAGGTACACTGTGGCTGCTAAAGAAGAATAATAATAAAAGATACCTGCTGAATTGATAAGATTTATCGTGTATTTGAACGGGCTCGTGGCAAGTAAATCGGATCAATCAGTCACGCTTGTCAGTCCCGTCTATTATTCGTAGATCTTTGACAGTCATTATGGGTAGTCGGAAACCAGAAAGTCTGTCAACCATGTCTTACCACGGGGTATCTTGCTACACAGTAACCAGGTTGTGGAGGTCTAATAGACAGTAGCTCCATGTAAAACACTGGTATTCTGCTGCATCTGGTTAGACTGGAAGCCGACCCCAACATAGTTACAAACAAAGGCTAGTCAGCTTCTTTGTTCATCGTATACTTAATTAACGGCCAATTAAAGTTACTCTAAGTAATTCCCAATGAAATTTATTTAAATGCTCAGGTAAGCGTTTTCCAAAGACTTGAACAAAGACATTTAAGTAAAGTCAAAGTCAAAGTCAAAGCATTTATTTCAATTAAACCATTTACAGGCACTTTTGAATTGTCAAGGAGTCGGTCAGTTAGTCAGAGAGTTGAAGCTAGTTGCTCGTTCCAAAACGTAGGTAGGTCTCTATGGAGAAGAACGAGCAAGAAACTCCACGGACACTCTTTTAAATCAAGTTTTTACAAAGTTTGGTTACATTCTTGTTGCTTCTATATGTGAAAACGATGAAGGTAATCTAACAATACAAAACCCAAAAAAGAAGCAAGATAAAGTGGCATCTAATTCATGGCAGATAAGAGCTGACCAATCTCCACTGACAGCGCCCGTTCACGAACATGACGCGTGAATCAGCACCATTTAGCTCAACCATTTTGAAGGGAGCCGAATGATCCAACACACGCGCCACCATCAGCGAGACATTTGAGCGAGCATGACAATACTCCCAACCGCCATGTTAATTTTTGTCAAACATAAAGGTATTAATATACATGGCTCCATGGTATTCACATTTACAAAATTGAAATAATGCTGCTAAATTAAACAAAACTAAATATACTTACTTTACTTTGGTCCGAGGCGATTTACTCAATTTTCTTAACTCGGGTGGTCTGCAATTTTGCTGCATGACAGATTTTAATTGAAGTTAAATGGGAATTATAAGTAGCTAAAATATAAGTATTTTTAAAGTAAATTATAAGTAGTTTTAGAAAAATAAAAAAGTGAAATTGAAATCAGAATACTTAGGCTGAAAATCAGCACAATTTGATCGTCACAATCACAATAGTAGGCCCCATTTCTGTATTTTCTAGTACCGCAGTGTCTGTTTCATTGGTTTTATTCCATAGTTCATCATCATTTTATTCATACTCGTAACTAGCGACACGCCCCGGCTTCGCTCGGGTAATAAATTGGTTAGGGTAGGGTAGGGTGGGTAGGTATGTTAGCTAGGTGGGGTAGGGTAGGCTGGACCTGGATTTTTGTTTGGACCGATTTTCAGACCAGGACAACGTCTGCCGGGCCCGCTAGTACTATGTAAAGATTCAAATACCACAACTTTGTAGTCTCAGTGGGAAGTCGAACTTCGTAGACTAAGTCTAATGGGGCTACTCGGAACTGTGTTCGAGTAAACCACAACTCCCACGCATTGTAGGCGGTAGGTAGATTGTAACGATGCGCATTGATAACATTTAACGACTCGATCTGTCAACTGCGATATCTTTTTACAGCTCGAAAGCGCAATATGTTACGCTTTATTTACTACGGGTGATAAATTTACTTTTATGACTGTCTTATTTTCACAAGAAAAGTTGAAAGCACCTCTACCAGTGTCGGAATTTTCCCTTTTTTTCATTCGTAACGTTTTGTCGCCGTCAATAAACAATTTTATTGGTATTTTGTGAGGGCGACGTGAACGCGTTCACCCGTCAACAGTCTCCATCCGTTCAATGTAGTTTTAAATTTAAAATACCGTTTTGACTTTTAGTACATGGGTTTTCACTTTAGTCCGTTAAAAAAAGAAAGGATTTACCGTTTATTCAATCGACTTTGACGGAATTAAAACTTAACGAAGCTTAATGTAACCGATGAAAGCATTATTAAAGCTGCCGCGGTACCGTGTGGTGCCAGTCGCGAATAGCACCATCCCATTTGTACCCGTGGTGGGTGTCATAGAAGGCGACAGAAGTGAGAGGGATATTGATCAGAAGATGGGCAGTAACGTCCTTCTGAGTTCCGTAGCCCTTGGAGGAGACCTATGCCCGACAGTGGGCGACAAAAGGTTGACATAACACCAAAGATATTGTTAAAATATTAAGTCAACGAACAAAACAAGCCAATCACAGGCCGTAATAACATCGCAAAACATTTGCATTTTATTGAAATACACTCAGATTTGCATCACAAAAGATATCGATAGCCATTATACCAACATAAGCGAAATGAAACCATCAAAGTGATTTCGTATGTCATACCGCATATAAGCACAAAGTACCTAAGGCTGCGACGCGCCCCATATAAGCAACAATATTAATAAATAAATAAAACATAATATATTATTTCTCTTTTTATTTTAATCTTATCTTTCAATTAAATATTCTAGAACAAAGATTAAACTTTGATCTTAGAATAACATTAACCAAATGATAAGGGAAATTGTATAAGTTGCGAAAATCCATTAATTAATTAAAACAAAGTATAATTTTATTTGTACAAATAACAGAGCCCCTCAAACTTGACTTTGAATGCTTACTTTTATGTGTGGGATCATAAATGTTCTACGAAGGCTCGTAGCGCAAACCTGCGTAGGCGTGCTACGTAGGAGCTACGCGCTATGACGTCAGACATGTAAAATTATTTCTTTGTGAATGGTTTCTGCGTGGGCGCAGTTTCGAAAAGTTATTTTAGGACCATAGATAATGAATGAAACATCTTCACTAACTTTACAATTACGTCACAACATTAAATAAGTTGGGTATTTAGTAAGAAAAAAACGCAACGGAAATTGTTAGGAATCTATTTAATTTGCAAACCTTAGAAATTTTCTTAGTAGCATAGCAGCCCTGAATTAGGAAGTTGGAGGTGAACGCACGTTAAACCTTTGATCCTGCCGGTCGGGTCATAATTCTGTCCGATCGGACTATGAGATTGAGGGAAGAAGGGGGGGGGGGGCTGTTTTGCACTCACACTTGCGCATTATAATATCTCCTGGCTAACTCCCATTATTACCGGCCGCCATGACCGAAATTCGGTCAGAACTCAGATAAATTCAGAAGTTTTCATGTCAAAATAACGGCACAAAACTATGCATATAAAGTAGATCCGTGGTCCTAAAGTAGCACAACATTATCATATAAAGGTAGTGGCTGTAAAAGGGAAAACATAACATTTGTGAAGGGACTACTACACGCATAAACCCAGTTCTTGTCAAAAAGCTTATGTTACAGTTTCATTGACCACTAAACCGTAGGTAAAGTCTTCTAACGCACAACACAATATACAAACAGTTTCGCTGGCTCCACTCCAGGATAAACAACAGAATATAATGTAGGAACGTAAATAATTAATGTAGGTAGCATATTTATTGAAGTAATTATTTGGTTTTAGATTTTTAAAACTGATAAACTTTAAATCTGTTGCAATCCTTTTGAACAGACTTCTCTTTGGAAAAGGTTCTCCATTTGACGATATCTTTTTCCTTTTTACGCGCTTTCTCCGCCATCAATTTTAGACCGATTTCAGAAATTCTTTTAAGCTATTGCATAGCTTTTATCGCGGGCTTTGAGCGCGGCGACCGAATCAAGAAATTCCGTAACGAAAAAAACCTGACACCCCCCACTCCGACTACCATGTAGCTCGGCCGAGCGTTCGCTTAACGTGTATGTTTAAATAATATAATATGTATTTGTAATTTAATAAATATGAGTGAATATTGACGTTGACTTCTTTTGACCTCTTTTGACTTCTTTTGACTTCTTTCGACTTCTTTTGACTTCTTTTGACATCTTTTGACTTCTTTTGTCTTCTTTTGTCTTTTTTTGACTTCTTTTGACTTCTTTTGACGTCTTTTGACTTCTTTTGACTTCTTTTGACTTCTTTTGACTTCTTTTGACCTCTTTTGACTTCTTTTGACCTCTTTTGACTTCTTTTGACCTCTTTTGACTTCTTTTGACTTCTTTTGGCTTCTTTTGACTTCTTATGACTTCTTTTGACTTCTTTTGACTTCTTTTGACTTCTTTTGACTACTTTTGACTTATTTTGACTTCTTTTGACTTCTTTTGTTTTTTTTTTTTTTGACGACTTTGACATTGACTTTGACTTTTGACTTTGAGTTAAGACTTAGACTTTTGACTTTGACCTGGATTTCCCTAACTCCTGCGCTAGTGAATGTGTGTTACTCGAGCGCGGCAGAATAACATATATTATGGTGGGCAGCCTTGCGACTTGTGAAGTGCTCCCACCATACCTGAGCCTTATGTAGCGTCGAATGTCTAGGACAGCCGATCAGATTAGTAAAAAGCTTAGCTGTGCTTAGCTTGCTATATATAGGATATATATATTCTATGCTATGCTATAGCTTTACCGCGGCAGCCCCGAGTGCCACAGTGCTTTTTTTATTAACAGGGTATGCTTTTGCTCGTGCTTTAAGGGCGCGTATTCGATTTAACGCAACTCAAAATCTAAACGATTGCTAGAACGGCGTAGCCGCATTGACACACACTAGTACAATACAATGGTCAGTTTGTGTGCATCAGAAAAAAAATACGCACGAAATAAGCACGAGACATTGAAATTGATCAACAAAGCGCGCGATGTTTTACAGTGCTTTTTAAAATAATTGTCTAAAATAAATGAGTTCGTATAACGGACTGAAAAATATTCTGTATATTAAGCATAACATTTCCTTTCATAAAATAAATATATCAGTTATGTTTTTATTCAACTACTGGTGAAAATAAATTGTCAAAGTGAACCAATTTTCTACTTTTTCAACATTATTTTTTAATACACAATAGTAATATATTCGTTATTTTGGCTCTGTAGTACACTTTAAGACTGTATATACTGTCGGAAAAACGCATAAAACAAAATATTTTGGCATATTGCAATGGTTGTATTCGTTCTGAAAGTTAACTCTGACGTCTATTTTCGTAAAACGTTTTAATTAAAAATTATACTTTTACTCTGTAGCTCCCGAAAGCAAGACTTTAATATTTCTAAAACTATAATTGTCTTTAAATAATCTGCTCACATCATTACGATATTGCTCAGGGCAAAACGCGAAAACATGAAGTTTTCGTCACGAATCGAATACACGCTCTTAAGGGAAAAAAATTTGGTACTTAGGTGAGGGAATGACATATTTTTTTTAGTGTTACATAATGGATTTGGAGAGCTAAAAAGCGAAAAATAAAAAAAACTTTTTTACAAAAAGACAACCGCCTTCTGCAACTATTAAGTGACTTGCCACAGACCACATATTACTTTTCGGAAGACGGGGGCAATACGAAACAACAAATACAACAAAAGCCGACGACTTCCGAAACTAGGGTCATGTGATATGTGCTCAAGTTATTTTTTAGGCATTTATTGCTGTACGTAAAAACTAATTTTTCAAAGTACTTTCTAAAGTCTACTACCCTTTAACTAATTCATTTATTAATGCAACAGAAGAGATACTGATGTATAACTCTGTCCTCAATAATCATTTTAAACTAAGATTGAATCCTTCATTAATTGTACAAAAGGGAAAAGTGTAATAGTTTCATTTGCTACCCAACAACTTGCATACTGTGCCAATACGTGTAGCCCTGAACGATTTTACTGAACAGTTTTTTCAAACAATCGCGCAACAATGGGAGGTAAAATTATCAATTAGCTTTTGTGATGTTACTATTACTTGTAATGTGTAGCCGTGTAGCCATGTGGTGCCGGCCCCGAATTAGCCGTGTGGTGCCGGCCCCGAATAGCATCACTCCATTTCCACCCGTGGGTGTCGTAGAAGGTGACAGAGGGATATTGACCAGAGGATGGGCAACAGCGTCCTTCTGAGTACTATAACACCTACTGCGATCGCCAACATGCATCGGCCAAGCATGGTGATAATGGCTGAATCCCCCCTTCGGGGAGACCTATCCCTAGCAGTGGGCGTCTAAAGGCTGACATGATTACTTGTAAATGCCTTAATTGTTAAACATACAAACAAACACATTAACTTACCAATAATCTTTCTATTCTGAAACTCTTGGAGTCATCTTTACAATGTCTGTACATTCATTTATAAACTTTTAATCAGTTTAGATAGCTAAAATTCAAAATTTAAAAAAAGAAAACGAACAAATAACGCAATTCAAATGCAAATTCGAGTAAAATAAAACCGAATATTCGTATTACTGAATAATCGATATTGCTTCATCGAGCCCTCTTTTGTGTTCGCTATGATTTGACAGCTGCCACCGGGCGTATATCAAGAAATAGAAAAGAAAATCTTATTACGTTGCGATAATATATTGATGGAGCTTATATTTTATGTTTCATTGTGTGTTTAGATAAACGGAATAAAAAGTTGAGCAAATAATTTATTGAAGTTTTTTGGGGATGCCTGACCGGATCTGTAATTGTAAGAACGCCCTATTCTTTCTAGTTACTTTTAAAAGTGTTCAGTATAAAATATCGCTTTGTTACCTACATTTTTGACAAGTTTTTAACGTATAATGATTTTATTTGATTGATTTTAACACAGAACAAGATTTTGAACGTATTTAATTATCTACGTGAATTGGCTTTCAGCTTACAGCTCAATCAACTCATATGTCGCACAAAATGGTAATGAGTTAGATGTTTTTGTTAGTGGTTTACTTAAATTTAAACTTAAAAGAAGAATAATGTCAAAATTATAAAATATAAAAATTATTGTTAGAGCACAAACTGTTCAACAGGTTTATATGTCGTATAGCTAAGATGGGTACCCACATAAAGTTGTTCTGTTTTATCATTAACTTTTCTTAAATTCTTATTTACTACTTTGCTAAACAGTAAACATGCTATGTACGCATATTTAGGAATACAGCCTCGACCTAAACTTTAATTCTTAGTGTTACTTATGCAATGTATTGTCTGTATTCTGTTTTGGGTTCCTTAAATAAATAATCAGCAGTTTGGTAGCTCGGCTAGTGCCCTTGGTACGCCGAACGAACGCTTAGTACTTTCACTCATAGAGGATCATTTATTGGTCCCCAACTTTATACTTAATACGTAAAAACAAGTAAAGTACTGTAAATAAAAGAAGTAATAACTGACATTCGGTGTCTACAGACTGTACCGATAACAAATGCACAGTGACAGGAGAAATTAAGAACAACAATGTTAGGGAACATCCAATTTTATTAAAACATAGTTATGCTGTTTTATATAATTGTTTAACTTCTGATAAATGAAAACAATTGCTAATCTTTTCAATCGTTTTTTTTTATATGGGACAAGCCCATTTCATAGTTAGGGTATTTATCTTGCATCTAGATCTTTACATAATAATGATATTGCATTTATATATGATATGCAATTAATATAAAAGATTTCTGAAACAGTGTCATAAAGTTAGATACTTTGAAGATGAAACCTAGCTTTATTTTTCAAAATAGTTAAGACGTTAGCATTTCACAAGAATTTAAATGATTAACTTTTTTATCTTGCCGGATAATATTTTGGTTAGCACATCCATATTGAAAATACATTTGTCAAAATCGGTTAAGAGCGTTTGTATTCAAAACAGTAAATGCAAAGAAACGAATTGATAGATAAAAATGTTTTGGTTGGCACACCTGTCATGAATGCTAATGTTATAAATGTTGTCATCTGCCTATCTCGTTGGTAAATACGACTGCTGAGGGTGATGAAGGCCTTGGTTTTATTCCCAGGTATTGATCAGTAGCAACTGCTTGGGTCTGTACTTTTAATACCTTTAAAGCATAAGGCTTAACTGATTTGACACTTAATATATATATATATATTGTCACACTATTATTTAAAAGCTTATCAACTTAAACCCACTCATTAACAAACTAATTACTAGAATAAATTATTGCTCTATCTAATACACTATTAATATTAATATTTAACAAAAGACAAAGCCTGACGATAATACAAGCAATTTAGAACGTCGAACTTGCCCTCATAAGTAATGGAAATTACCTCATTTGACAATGTCACCGTTTTGTACTGAAGATAGACTCAATAAATACTTGTCTTGGCACTTGATAACTGTTTTTAACCAAGTTAATTCAAAGGATTTTTAATGGGTTTTGCTTTCATCTCAACTTGCATACTGTGCCAATACGTGTAGCCCTGAACGATTTTACTGAACAGTTTTTTCAAACAATCGCGCAACAATGGGAGGTAAAATTATCAATTAGCTTTTGTGATGTTACTATTACTTGTAATGTGTAGCCGTGTAGCCATGTGGTGCCGGCCCCGAATTAGCCGTGTGGTTACTTATGCAATGTATTGTCTGTATTCTGTTTTGGGTTCCTTAAATAAATAATCAGCAGTTTGGTAGCTCGGCTAGTGCCCTTGGTACGCCGAACGAACGCTTAGTACTTTCACTCATAGAGGATCATTTATTGGTCCCCAACTTTATACTTAATACGTAAAAACAAGTAAAGTACTGTAAATAAAAGAAGTAATAACTGACATTCGGTGTCTACAGACTGTACCGATAACAAATGCACAGTGACAGGAGAAATTAAGAACAACAATGTTAGGGAACATCCAATTTTATTAAAACATAGTTATGCTGTTTTATATAATTGTTTAACTTCTGATAAATGAAAACAATTGCTAATCTTTTCAATCGTTTTTTTTTATATGGGACAAGCCCATTTCATAGTTAGGGTATTTATCTTGCATCTAGATCTTTACATAATAATGATATTGCATTTATATATGATATGCAATTAATATAAAAGATTTCTGAAACAGTGTCATAAAGTTAGATACTTTGAAGATGAAACCTAGCTTTATTTTTCAAAATAGTTAAGACGTTAGCATTTCACAAGAATTTAAATGATTAACTTTTTTATCTTGCCGGATAATATTTTGGTTAGCACATCCATATTGAAAATACATTTGTCAAAATCGGTTAAGAGCGTTTGTATTCAAAACAGTAAATGCAAAGAAACGAATTGATAGATAAAAATGTTTTGGTTGGCACACCTGTCATGAATGCTAATGTTATAAATGTTGTCATCTGCCTATCTCGTTGGTAAATACGACTGCTGAGGGTGATGAAGGCCTTGGTTTTATTCCCAGGTATTGATCAGTAGCAACTGCTTGGGTCTGTACTTTTAATACCTTTAAAGCATAAGGCTTAACTGATTTGACACTTAATATATATATATATATTGTCACACTATTATTTAAAAGCTTATCAACTTAAACCCACTCATTAACAAACTAATTACTAGAATAAATTATTGCTCTATCTAATACACTATTAATATTAATATTTAACAAAAGACAAAGCCTGACGATAATACAAGCAATTTAGAACGTCGAACTTGCCCTCATAAGTAATGGAAATTACCTCATTTGACAATGTCACCGTTTTGTACTGAAGATAGACTCAATAAATACTTGTCTTGGCACTTGATAACTGTTTTTAACCAAGTTAATTCAAAGGATTTTTAATGGGTTTTGCTTTCATCTCGGTTGAAATAGCGTCCAATTAGTTGCATCTACTGTGCACAGGGCGTTCATTAGGGTGCAGCATATATGAGTATTAAGGACACAACACACGGATAGAACGACGACAACACACAGTGGTTGAGTGACTGGCTAGGACGCTGCGTGTCGCGGGTTCGATTCCCGCACGGAACAAATATTTGTATAACCTACAGATAGTGGTTCCGGGTCTGGCTGTTTGAGTAAGTATGCGAATTTATGTTTGTAACCGCACCCACGGTACAGGAGAAATTCGTAGTGTGGGGCAACATTTTTAAATAGCAAAGAACACACTATACACTAGTAAATAACTAGCCGATCTGACGATGCCCTTACAATACTATTCCCTATCAACCCTGCAAAAGGATAGCAAGTTAAAAAAAACTGGACAAGTGCGAGTCCGACTCGCTCACCGAGGGTTCCGTACAATTTGTAGGCCATACTAATAATATAAATGAGAAAGTAACTCTGTCTGTAACGCTTCCAGGATGAAACAGCTGAACCGATTTTGATGAAATTTGGTACGAAAATAACTTGAACCCTGGGAAAGCACATAGGGTACTATTTAAACCGGGACTCCACCTGCATACGCGGTAACTGACATTCACACGGACTAAATCGCGGATCAAAGCTCGTTATCAATAAAGAATGTATTTTTTATTATTTACTTACAAATGTATAGTTTTCAGACTTTTCCCTGTATTTATAGTATAAGACAATATTATTTGCCAAGTTTCATAGTTATAGGTCAACGGAAAGTACCCTACAAATTTTTATTCCCTTGAGAGTTACGAAATGTAACGTACATTTCGTCACTCTCAAGGAAATAAAAATCTTGCAACATAAACGGACGTATAGTTTTTTCACGTAAAATTGTTTTTTTTTTTTAATTTTTTCACAGCTTCGAAGGATCGTGGACCTAAGTATATGGTTTTATGACAGACAGACGGACAGACAGAGAGACGAACAACAAAGTGATCCTATAAGGGTTCCGTTTTTTCCGTTTGTAGTACGGAACCCTAAAAAACAGTAGTAATGACAAATTATTCGGAAACTACGATCGTGACAACATTTATTCATTACGAAGTAAGAAAAAGCCGTATTCCAAGTATTTGCCAATTATAGTGAACATGCGAGATGCCAATAACGATTGCACAGAGCTCTAAAATTCGTAAGCAGGAGCTGGGCTAACAACAATATTGATTATCTATTGGATTGTTCACCGCAAATGCATCATTCTTGTTCATCTGTCATTGGCTATTATGAAATCTTTAAATTGTATGATATTTAGCCATAAATGATTTTAGGCTTTTTAGTACAGTTTTGAGGAATAATAGGTTTATTACTTACTAGCTGTTGCCCGCGACTTCGTCCGCGTTGTCAAATTCCCATGAAAAAATCTTCACAGTCACAATATTTAGCGAAGTTTGTAGAAAACGCTCTATTTCTCTTCTTCTCTATTGTTTAACATGTAGCAACCACTCTTTGAAAAAAATATTGAATGTACAGAATTGGCCTCGTTACGATTTTATTATATGTATAGATTAGTTATTATTTTTTATAGTATTTTATCCTAGGCAAACGTGCTTCACCTTAGGCCGCATCATCACTTATGATCAGGTGAGTTGCGGTCAAACTCAAGCCTATTAGAATAAAAAAAGCGGCCAAGTGCGAGTCGGACTCGCCCATGAAGGGTTCCGTAGCAGCAAGTAACATAATATTATTCTTTTTTTTTATATTTGAGTTGATTGAATGAAAGGTAATTACTAGATCTCGTTCAAACCAATTTTCGGTGAAAGTTTACATGGTTAATGTCCATCATATATTTTTATTAGTTTTATTATTCTCTTATTTTAAAAGTTACAGGGGGTAAGTGTCTCTCGCGCAAACTATTCAGTTTAGAAAAAAAAAATATTAGAAACCTTAATATCATTTTTGAAGATGGGGAACCCCCAAAATTTATTGTTT
Organism: Charanyca ferruginea; assembly: GCA_947361185.1. Classification (NCBI taxonomy): domain Eukaryota; kingdom Metazoa; phylum Arthropoda; class Insecta; order Lepidoptera; family Noctuidae; genus Charanyca; species Charanyca ferruginea. Next base: position 10,916,877 of record OX376077.1, on the reverse strand, counting down.
TTTTTTTTCTATTTTTGTGTGAAAATCATAATACGGTTTACAGAATACATCGACTTAAAAAAGTTTCAACAGTATAAGTCCTTATAGTTTCGGAAAAAAGTTTCTGTGACATACGGACGGACAGACAGACAGACAGACATGACGAATCCATAAGGATTCCGTTTTTTGCCATTTGGTTACGGAACCATAAAAGTAGTTGTTTTTTTTTCATAGAAATTATTGATTTTTGGTAGAGTAGTAATACTATACTACTACAGATACAACTGTGACAGGCACACCAAAATGTAACAATGTGGTAATATAAAACAACGAGTATAGTTATACTATACTCGTTGTTTTAAAAAATGTAATATATCTATTATTTAACACTATTTGTATAAGATTGACTTGTTAAATATGTCGTCACGAGCATCACATTTCACGACTGTCACAGATCTACGAATGGCAGCCGCGACCAATGGCTTTACGTGCTTTCAATTTTAATTGCTGAATGGTTAAAATTTACCAATCTATTCATATGATTTCATACCCAGTATGTAATGTCTCCCAAACCGATTCCAATTTCGTGCACAAATTCTTGTTAACTAGAAGTTAGGTATAACTATAATTTTCTAGGAACCTGAATAAAATACGAGTTCGTTATACCAGTATTTTAGAAATTCTTAGTCTTGTGACACATTCAATGATTTAATTATACAGCTAACTAAATATATAATTTCAGTTAATACGAAATTATGAACTGAGTTAATAATACGCCACAGGTGTGTTTTGACATCGTACAATATATCAAAAGTATACTAGATTCTAGACACGCAAATGGCTGTATAAACAAAAGAATATTATTAAATACTATACAGGTATATTATTTAGATTACCCCGTTGGTTTCGTAGTCGCAATCGCGACTGCTGAGTGTCATGGACTCAATTCTCAAGTCAGGCAAAATGGTGTTGAGTTTTTCCATTAAGAATTTCTCATTACCAGTCCAGGGGACCTAGCCAAATTACCCAAATTGACAATCTACAATCGATAACGCTAATAGAAAACTAATCAAATGTATGGAAATAATGTCATCTCAAAGATAAGTCACCTCATCGAAAATCAAAAATGGATTACGACGAGGCGTTAATTATTGTAGAAGGAGATACGATACGAAACGATTGTAACTTAGCTAGGTTACCCTGTTTGGGAGTACGTTATATGACATCCCTGTATCTCGGAAAGCACGTGCAGCCTTGAATAAAGTTGAGAGAAGAGGGAGTGTACCTGTGTTTGCGCATACACTTGTGCACTATAATACCTCTTGGCGAGACTCCATTGAGATTGGCAGCGGTGACCGAAACTCGGTCGAGCGAAATATTATTTTCAGTCAAATTTTTTGAAAGTTACAATTTGTAAGCACTTCCAAATTCTACTTCCAAACTGCTTTTACATTTATTAAGGTTCACATTAGTATCAATTAATTGAAAATTGATTATATTTTCCGGCTGTTTCGTATTGATTGATACGCCAAACTAAAACATAATAAATTAAAACTTAAACTCACGTTAACCTGAATAGTACCTATTTGTTGATATTTGATAAATATACAAAAATAAAAATTATGGACCCGAAAACAACTGGATATTGCCTTCGATATATATTTACTTAAACTTCTTGATCCCCGTACCGTATCGTATAGCCTCTCGATACACATTAAATATGCAAATGCCACGTTGATATATTTGCAAATAAAAATAAGTTATAGACAAATCATGCTTACTTTCGAATTCTGAAATGATTGCATTATTAAGTAAATAGATGCAATGTGTTGTTTGTCTCAAAAACACTTTAGAATCTTTATTGAAAGGACAGAAAGATTGATCTTGTCAAAATAATGACACATAAAAGAAATAAAAAATATTTTTTCGCTTCCAAAACTAACATTAATACCTACTTATATTTTCTTACAAAAAGTATAATATTAAATAATCATAATAAAAGTGTCTAAATGTACTCGAATGTACTAGTTTCATCCCTTACAAATAATAATGAACTTTAATCCCATAAAATAAAGATCATAATAGAGTGTAAAACCTCTAAGAGGATTAAAAGCTTAGCAGCGCCCGTATTTGGCTGTCTCGGAAAAGAAAGGGTTGGGGCCATTATGTTTAACTTTTTTAGTACTTTCTATTTTCGCAACATTTTAATCCTAAGACACATTTACTGTTTTACGTCACCGGACCTACTTTGTGGTTACCTATTCCTTTTGATAAATTGGTAAGGTTGGTTGCACCTTTTGAGTTTTGCGGGACTTGTCCATCTCTCTCTGTTCGCCGCACTATGTGTACACTCAATAAGGGAACACTAAATTTTATAGTCTCTACATCTGTGACGAGGCAACTCTTTAGGTCTAAATATCAGTATTATTCTAATATTAAAGTCAATACCAAAATATTTACTTCAGATTAGCCTTAGGCTTTTAAAAGTTCGAGTCTTAATAAGTAATTTAATAATCTCAAACGTAACTATAAAATTACTATCTTAAAAAGAAAAGGAGCTTAGGGACTGTAGCGAAAAGACCATCTTTTGAAGAAGGCCATCGCAAACAGAGCAGTTTTAATTTAATAATTGGTAATAAACTGAATAAATTACAAATAGAGTTGAAAATTGTGTGCGAATTACGTGCAGCTTTTTGTATATATTGCACTCAAACTCGTAATTTTCAACATTATTTCATTTGCGTTAATTGCATTTCATTTTTTACTTCATTATCTATTGTGGACCAATTATAATCAGCGGACTAATTAGCGCCCTACGGATCCAAAATAGCAATCGATTCAGCATGCTTTTGGGGTTTTCCTGAATCTGCAGGGCATCTGGGTATGTTCACGCAAGCTCACGTTGATGGCTTACATGCCATTATTAGACAGAAATCTGTCTCATTGGTCTACATAGTGCGGGCGAGCTCCATCCTAAAGATCATAGCAGGGAGGTACGATTCTCCAATACTTTGTGATATTATTAGGAGATGTACCTATCTCACATAATTATCTTGTTTCAAAATACATATTAAGGTTTACTAACATAATTTTAACATTTTTAGGGTTTCGTACCTCAAAAGGAAAAAAACGGAAGCCTTATAGGATCACTTTGTTGTCCGTCTGTCTGTATGTCTGTCTGTCAAGACCCTTTATCTTGGAAACACGTGGAGGTATCGAGTTGAAATTAAAACCATATACTCAAGTCTACGGTCCCTTGATGCTGTAAAAAATCAACCCTCTATGTTGACGTAAAAAAGGTACGGCCGATTAATGTCGCAAAAAGCGCATTTATAATATTAAGTAGATTAAAGTATGGATAGTAGGTATGGATTAGTATAGAAGTATAGACATGTACCTACAAATATGTACGGAACCCTCGGTGGGCGAGTCCGACTCGCACTTGTCTGGTTTTTTCTTATTAACCCGCTATGAATGTAACTTATCCCAAATAAAGTTTTTTTTTAATGTCAATAAACACTGCTCGGCTATACATACATATTACTCCTCTGTCTGAGTTTCTGTAACTCCAAAGTTTAAACTAATATTATACCTACAATGTATTGGTTAATCTCATCAAATATAGACATACAAGCAAGTGAGCCAATAAGTTGATAAAATTCAATTGTACGTAAGTAGTTCTGGGGTACCACAGAGTGTCTGCTGCAATACTAAATAGCTACTAGTAGCTATTTAGTAGTGCTAGTGGCAAGTAGTTGCATCTTACCTCCCTAGAGAGCGTCCTATTGCTACTAGTTTATGGCCAAGAGAGAAGCGGCTAATAAAGTGGCTTAACTTATTTTTATTTTGGTGGCAGTATGAAAGTGCAATGTTTCTTTTTTTTTCTAATACCTTTGTGCCCCATAGGCAGGTGATATCGAGCAGGAGTGTACCGTCTATCAATCGTAGATCGATGAGTAGACCTTTGTCGTTATGGGTGGTCAGAAGCAAGAAAATCTGACAACCAGTCTTACCAAGGTATATCGCGTTAACCAGTAACTGGGTTGCGGAGGCAGTCGCTCCATGTAAAACACTGTTATTGAGCTGCATCCGGCTGGATTAGTTTCAACAAAGTTGGGAAAAAGCTAGGCAGATGTTGATCGAGAGTGGATATAGGTATCTGATCTGTTATCGTTTAAACAAGTAGTTATATCCGATGGTATGATATGATACATAGATATAAGAAAGAATAACACGGCATCCTTAGATCATGTCACGATAGTGATCAAAAGCGCACTAGTTTACGAAGACTGAGCATTATGATAAAGACGCGCGGACACAGATACCCCTTACCACTTCTCCTGTTTTCTATAATTCTTTGGTTTAATAATCAATAATTAGTACTCAATACTTTATTAGGTACATACATTCCACAATGTGAGCTTAAGTGGTAACTTAGATAATGGTTCATTATGGACCCTGTCGGGTACAGTAAATTAGTACCTAAGTAAGAGAGAGGAAGCTTAAATCATCTAATATTATTAAAATGAATAGACAGCATTAATATGTAGGTATAGCTTAACTTACCTTTTTAGCGTGTAGTTTTAATGGTTTATATTTTTGTTTTATTTTGTGCGTAGAAGTTATGTTCTGTTAATACATGACATACATTTTGAGCTACATAGCTACCTACATTGTTTCAATTAAACCAATTACCTCGGTTAAAATTAAATTAGATCGGTAAATAAATAAAAATAAACACGGCAGCTAATAGCGGCAAGTAAAATTATTATGATTACAAACCATTTATAAATGGAAATTAACCTGTATTAGAACAATGTCGACAGATTTTGGTACCTTTATACTGTGTAGGCAGTATTTACATTATCATAACAGATTGGATGCTGGAATATTAATTAGAACCCACGCCTAAAATGTTAGTATCTCCTGACTTTTTAACTTGCTTATAACAACAAGAATAACATAATGAGCTAACTTTTGAAAAAAAAATATGGAAAGCGATGCCATTGTCGTAGGTTCTCAGAAAAAAACAAAATTATTATGTAGGTACCTACTGTCCTAGGTACTATAAAAACTTTACAAGTAGTAACTTATCCTGGTTTACTAATGGCCAGTTTTGTAAATCAAAAGAAGGAATTTAATGATCGTATTTTGAAGTATTAATATTCGTTTTATTACGGAGATAGGTATGCTATGTAGGTATGTTAGGTGCGATATAGGTTGAAATGTGGAGTGCTATTTTCATTCTATGTTTGTTTGTAATGACCAAATACTGAAACGCTATTCAATTTTAAGGCGCTACTCCGAATAAAAGTGCATTTGTCTCCGTTATTCAGGTGCTATTAACTCATTAATTCAGAGAAACAAACTACATCTAAAAGCATATTATTAATGTTTAATATCCTATCATCACATTCCACGTTCTTATTTTTTTATTAATGTACCCTATACACACCTAAATCACCCTGTACTAAACTAAAACTTACTAAAATAATTGAAAACGTGTATCTTTTGTTAAAGTTGACGTGCTATTAATTTGAGGATTACACTAATAGATAGGTAACTTAAAAATCTTTATAATTCACGTTTTATTTTTTTCAATAGATCGTTTCTCTTTTTTTATAACAAAAAAAAAAAACAAAAATTGTGCGAATTTCGTTCCTGCGGCAAAGAGTAAATGTATGGTCAAGGTTATTTGGTCAGGGAAGCGCCTTAAGATGCCGTTAAGTCTCGTACTATCACAGTCCTTTGACATAAAATGAAAGAGACAGCATGAGACTTAACGGGATCTTAAAATTGAATAGCATTTGAGTATTTGTTCATTTGAAATGCAAACAACTTACTTACTTTAAATCTTCTGTCTTACCAAGTCTTACCAAGGAGTATCGTGTTACCCAGTAACTGGGTTGTGGAGGTCCGATAGGTGGAGGTCCATGTAAAGCACTGGTATTCAGCTGAATCCGGTGAGACTGGAAGCCAAACCCAATGTAGTTGGGAAAAGGCTAGGCAGATGATGAATGACTCAGCAAGCCTTGCAAGTGAGAGTACCTGTAATTAGGTACTCCGGCTCCCATATACTTCAAGCCGGAACAGTGCTGCTTTAAGGCAGAAATTGGTATGGATGTAGTACTTCCCCGGTCGAGTTTAATCCCAAAGAAAGCTTCTTTGTAAAGAAACTACTCATCATCATCATCATCAGCCGAAAGACGTCCACTGTTGAACATACGCCTCCCCCATGGAACGCCACAACGAGCAACCTGCCGCTTGCATTCACCGGTTACCCGCGACCTTGACAATGTCGTCGGTCCATTTGGTGGAACGCCTACTAACGCTGCGACTCCCGGTACGTGGTCGCCACTCGAGAACCTATCTTCCCCATTGGTTATCGGTTCTTCGAGAGATGTGGCCTGCCCATTTCCACTTCAACCTGCATATTCTGAGAACAATGTCGGTGACCTTAGTTCTTTGGCGAAATTTCCTCGTTCCGAATTCATAGCATAGCTCTTTCCATGGTTCGCTGCATGACTCTGAGCTGTAGTTGTTTCTTTTTGAAGAAACTACTACTACAATAGAACTCATATGAATTGTAAATCTTGTCGCCATTTTTAAGGCCACACCTGGGAGGTGAGCAAAAGTCGTACGTGTGTTGCAAATAAGAGTACGACGATGTAAGAATTGCAATAGCCGCCGCGTACCTACCGTACCACCTTGCTCTATTCTGTTGCAAAATATCGTAGTACGAAGAAAGGGTAAGACTTTTTTATTTTATTTTTTATCCTGATTTCGTTTAACCTTTAAACCGCCACGTCAAAACAGTAAATAAGTGCCCTCGGCTCAAGATAACTTACAAACTCTATGGAAATAAGTATCGAAGTCTGTCATGTAGTTGTGACCGTGGCGTGCTGGGCACATTTTGGTTTGTCATCTATACATGACTGTGGCGGTCAAAAGGTCATTCAAGGTCAAGGTCAACCAAATTATTTGTTTAAATCATTAAAGGGTTTTGCTTTAAGTAATTGATTATTTTATCGGATGAAATTAACGTTTTTAAATATCTAGAATTAAGTTTTTCTTCAGTTGTTAATTTACATAATTATACGCTATCTTGGCACTAAATTAATACAGTTCAATATTGAATTAAACTAATCAAAAAAGATCTGTTCTGCGAGTGAGAGAGATCAATGAGACGTTAAAAACAAAAAAAGATCACTTACAAATGTTTTATTCTAAGATTAAAATGATGTAGCAACAAATTATATAATCATAATAATTTGGCAAATTAAGTAGGTATCCTACCTAAAACAATATAAAACAAAGGCGCTACAACCAGAACTTAATTACTGGTTAAATAAATTAGCTATTACAAAATGTAATTTATAGCAGAAATTTTGGCATAAAGTTAATTCCCTTACGTAGTTATTAAACCACTTGTTTTTATTTGTCGGATGGCATTAGAAATGTAAGAGAAAAACCACAGAGAAAAAAAAATAAAAACTGCAAATCTTACCCCAATTTATTGACACAACCGATTTTGAACTCCTTCCTTTGCACTATTGTTGTGAAGGGTTCTCGTAATACAAGCATACTTATGTGAGTTATATAGGTTAACAGAAATAATCATATGCGACTACCACCTACACCATTATAAAGAGAAAAACTGTACACAATAATTAGCTGGAATAAACATTTATTTATAAAATTATAACAAACATTTAAGTTTAGACTCTACTTATTCTCAATCTTACCAAGAACTAAAGAAAACCCTAGTGAATATACCCTGGTACATAACAATCTCAAAATTGTTTTACATAGGTACTGTACACACTTTTACCGGCGAGAAAATGGTAGCGTCGAAATTCGTGGCACAAAGAACTACACTATTCGAGATTTAGGACCCCTTTTGAAACACGAAGCGACGCGATGCGATGTGAATTGTCTTTCACTTGCCTACTATGCAGTACGCTAAATGCTGCTAGCGTCCATTTACAGGGAATTTAAGAACAGACTTCAACGGAGACTTCATCGGTAAAACTGCAACTGCACAAATGATAACTTGGACAAAAGATCTGCTAAAATCTTTGTATATTTTAACTTTCACTTTTTGACTTCAGAATACAAGGATGGTTTTTTCTTTTATCAACCAAACATGAGTTGTTGAGAATAATATGAATGTTATTCTAAATAAGAAAGAATGCGTAAGTGGAAACTACATATTCTGAATGTTGATGATGGATATCTGCAAATATTAAAAAAAGACCACAACTTGAATTAAGCTTTAAAAAATCAAAGCATTTCACGTAAGTAATTAGATTCAACAGATCCACAAACGAGATACCAAATTGTAAAATGTCGCGACGCGATAAAACACAGAGAGCGCACATTTCTTTGTTTATTAAGTCTGTTACAGTAGGTAACGTTGACGCAACTACATGCATGCAAATAAAAAGTACAATCCTTGTCATACGTTGTGTCGTAAAGCTTTTATGTCGGCAGCATTGGCTCACTAGATTTATATCTGCTCTTTTGTGTCCTGTATCTCAAACAATACTGTGTGCGTGCGTGCCTAACTAGTTTTGTAGCTTTCATGATCGCAGTTTCAATTGAATTGAATTGATAATGAGACCGTTCTGCTAAAGTGTGGCCGGTCGGTGAGTGGAAATGAATTTGATTTGAAGACTATTTTTTTTATGTAAATGTGTTTTTTTTTCTATTGTTTCTAATAATTTTAGATATTTAATAATAATAATACCATTTATTTTCAGGTTATAAAGACCCTTAGATAAATACCTTAAGACTGCGCCGAGCAAAGTAATTCACGTCACTGTTAAAGTGATATAATCAATACTTTTGACGCGCTGTTTTGAATCATACATACATACGTTGCGTATGACTCAAAAAAGCGCGTCAGTTAAAACAAAAATTAATAATAAAATAACTAAGCGACAATTCGAAAATGTAAAAACTAGAAATTGTAGTATGAATATTAAAGATTAATATGAATTCAAGTTTGTGAAAAAAAAAATACAGTTTACTATCAAAACTCAACTAAATACGAGATTTTTTTAAAGATTTTTGAACAACTTTACGGATTTTTGTTTATTAAATTGAACAGTATTTTTATTTTTTGCCAACTATAATCGGTTAACACATTCATTGTGGTATTCATTACATATTTTTTATGGTAATTATGGTAAAAGTATTGATTACATCACTTTAACAGTGACGACTGTTTTGAATTATTTTGCTCATCATCATCATCATCATTTCAGCCGAAAGACGTCCACTGCTGGACATAGGCCTCCCCAAGGGGGGGTTTTGCCATAATCGCCACGCTTGGCAGGCGGATTGGCGATCGCAGTATGGTGGTTACAGAGGCACAGAGAACGCTGCTGCCCATTCTCTGGTAAGTCCCTTAGTCGCCTCTTACGACACCCACGGGAAGATATGGGATTTTATTATTTTGCTCGGCGCAGTCTTAACCGAAGTATACATATAACAAAACAACAATTGTGTTAGTAAATAAAACTTAAAACTATGTCAATATCACTGACGCTGATTCATTTTAAATCTATTCTAAATATATCTTTTAGATGTAGGTACCTACTTATTATTTACCTGTTATTGCTGGATAGAAATGCTACACATTTAACATATTGAACTAGTTTGAAGTAATTAAATTAATTATTAAGATATTTGGTTCGATTGAATCATTATTTTGACTCTGCTACACTTTGAGCTCCTCAAAACTCTAACTCAATTATAGAAGTAATAAAAAGAAACCGCAGTTGATCATACAGAAACGTAAATCGTCAACGTCTGGCAATACTCGATATGTCTAAAACATAATGTGACCCAGTTTTTCAAATCGTTCCAACAGTATCATTTGTAATTTTTTTTCCACAATATGCCACGCAACAATAGGGAAGAAACAATAGAACGACACAGATAGCCAGGGAAGGTTTGCCGCGATTAATTTGAGCCTGTATAAATCACGGATATGAGCCAGAGGGCGCGCGCTCAAATTAATTCATAAAAACTCGTTATTGTGTACGTTTGTTTCGTGCTTAGGTTTCAGGAAACAGTTATTGGATGTTTCCTAGCAAGATAAATGGTTGAATATTTTGAAATAATCTACTAATATTTGAAAAGTCTACGATCAAATACTTTTGATTTGTAGGTTCAAAAGTTACATAGATACCATTCGTTTTTTCGATTCCACTAAAACAAAAAAAAATGTAATACTTTGCTTAAAAAAGGAACAATCGATACTATTAAAAACTTAAATTGCAGAACTTGCAAATAATTAACAACCCAATGTTTGGTTCATAAGCGATGTCAACGTCCTCTTCATCAAAGTTATCAAGTTCAAGTTAAGTCAGTAATTGACTTACCACTTACCACAACTCATTGATCAGACTTAAAGTCTCTATAAGCGAAGTTCGTTCCAAACTTATCTCTCGAAAGAGAAACACGAACCTTTGGATGTCAACAATGACGTGGTGATTAAGTTACATAGGTACATACATAACTAGCACTTTGCCCGCCCGCTTCATCCGCCTGAATTCTCAAGAATCGCATTTTTTTTATTATAATCAAGGATAATGTAGCTTCCTATTAGTGAAAGAATTTTTGAAATCGGATGAGTAGTTTCGGAGATTACACCCCACATACAAACTTACAAACTAACAAATTTTACCTTTTTATAATATTAGTATGAATTATTACATACTTTAAGTAGGTGTGATTTTGAACATATCATAAACATACTAATATAATCACAAATTACAATACCTATTAGCTTAGTCTTCGTAAATTTTCGGACGGATATCTAAATGTTTGATAGAAAATATAGCAAAATATCGTAGGGATAGCGTAGTTTTATTGGAAAGAATTTGTAAGAATCGGGTCACTGTTCCTTGGATTAGCCCGCACGATCACAAACTTAGTGCGTCGGGGGCACGAAATAAACTGTTATACTTAGGTACTTCGTGGTCGGGGGTTTTTAATTTATAATAGGCATGTAGTGATACGAGTACACACCCTGAATATGAAACAAAAGGCAAATAGACCGCGCGGAGCACTGAGAGTGAAGCCAAAAAAGGGCTTCACTCTCAGTGTTCCGCGCACTTCGGGATTCGGGAAAATTTAAGTGAAATGCTAGTTTAAAACAGTAGGTTTTTATGAAGAAGAACAATAAAAAACTCCATAGACACACTTTTACATTTAATTTTTCACATTAAATGTTTATTGTTTCATATAGCTCAACCATTTTGAAGGGAAGCTAGTGATCCAACACATGCACCACCATCAGAGAAACATTCGAGTAAGCATGACATACCTACTCTCAACCGCCAGCGCACATTCAAGTCAATGAACGACATTACATACATAGTAAATGTTAGCATTATGGTACTAAATAAACTTTACATGAGATGAAAAAAAAATTGATGCAATGAAGTTTATTATTTCAATTGGGAATGTACATACGCATAAGCGCCGTCATCGGTAAACGTTGACTTGTTTTTTTCGAAGTGAGAATTAAAGTGTGCCAATAAAAATAGCTCATTTTAATTGCAACAGCTGCAACGATATTGAAAAAAAGACAACAAGGGTCCCAGTATTTAACGACAGTTACCGGTCCAGTTAACGACAACGAGAACGCCATGGCTTTCCAAGTGACCTAGATGCAGTGTACTAGTCTATAAACCAAATTATAAACACAAAATTAACATTCAAATCTTCACATTGTATCTGCCGTTTAATAAATGTTTAACAACCAGATCGTTATCTAAAAATAAGTATAATAAAATCGATCCGAGCTTTAAGGCCGTATACTATATTTATGACCCTTAAAATTTCACTCCGGTTCGCCGGATCCGGCCCCACTTTGTACAAAGTAGATTCGATGACTCGCTATTGATTTGATTGGCAATCCCGTTTCAACTTTAGCTATAAAATATCATTTTAGCCAACCAAGAATTTATAAAGGAGCGCTTGCATTTGAAAAGGGAATGGACTGTTTTTTTTTCTTATTTATTTATCGGATTTTCCAGGTCGAAAAGCTATGAAGAGATAATCTTTTTATCGGTTACCATTCTTACGGGCCAGTTTTAATTGAATTGTGTTCTTAAATCAAATTGGTTTGAAAAGTAAGTCGATCATTAATTGGCGATTGAAGTATTCGGTAATAGGTTCGAAGGCTGTGTGAATAATGATCTACTTTTTCTTTCATCCGGTCGTTTTCCCGAGTCCTACTTGAGGTTTCTGCTCAATTAGGGTTTTGAAGACACTAGAGTATAATAGCAGCCTTTGAAACTCTTTCTAAAATAATATATTTACCCTTCAGTATTTTTTTTTTTGTACGTTTCTTCTTTATGTATGATATGGATTTTTTAGCTTGCCTATAATATTGTTGATTCGATTGTTTGTCATTACAGTAAGCGCAGCTTTCCCTTCATAAAATAAATGTAGTGGAAACATTTCGTTTATTGCCGCTGTTATGTAGATCGTTAATATCAATTGGTAGGTATTGATTAGTTTCCCGTAAAATACCTATAGTGACTTGGATTTGATGCCATTCTATTCTACTTAGGTACTCTTACACCTACCTACCACACTAATTGTAGATTCCTAAGAATCGAACATAAATCGAATCAAAATAAATTCCTACGTTCCTACTTGTTCTAGAAAAAATAATCGTAGGATGTATCCACTGTTTATCATTCCATATTTGAAAGACTGGCGCTGTGAAAATACGAAGTCTCGAATGTGTTGACTCATAGACGGGGCAAAGTGAAGTTATCAAAATATTATTCGACAGAAGTAGTTACTGCAGCTTAGTGTTTGCCTATTGGAAAATTTTACTGCATCGATGTAAGGTTTAAGGATTAAATTAGATACTTGTTAAAAATAATGAATAAGGAGCTCGTAACCAAGTGAATGCCGGGCGGATCTATCAGTCAAGGTTAAGCAACCCTTACCGCGGTCGGTCTGTAGATGGGTGACCATCCATTTCATACCGAGTTTCCTTCGTGATTCATAGATCTTTGGCAGTCGTTATGGGTAGTCAGAAGTCAGAAAGTCTGACAACCAGTCTTACCAAGGGGTATCGTGTTACCCAGGAACTGGGTTGCAGGGATCAGATCCCAACACAGTTGAGAAAATGCTAGGCAGATGATGAAATACTTGATTAAATACACATTTATTACCTACTTGATTGAAACAAGGTTTTCAATAAAGATCAGAAGCTTATGTTACAGTAAAAGGAAAGGGGAAGATAGCTAACCAATTGACATGGGGCTCTGAACTAATTAGGGAAGGAAATAAATAGCTCTGCGCCCCCTGAAGCGTTGGACATAAACTAATGACCCTACATGAGCACATCCCTAACAGGTCGACACTCGGAAGAGTTTCTGTGTTATTCCTTACACCAGAATTGGTTACATATAACTGTTTTATTTAGACTTTTTTTTTCCTAGAATTATAGTGAAATCTCAGATTATGAAAAAAAAGGCAGATAGACCGCGCGGAGCCAGTGCACTTTTGCTTTTGCAGTGTACAAATTCAAAAGCGAATACCTACAACGCGCTTCGTGCTGTACTGATACGAGTCAGTATAGCACGAAACGACGGATCATTAAAAAAAAAAAACAAATATAAATACAAATTCAAAAACGAATACAATCACGAGATCACAAACAGCTGCTCAACTTATACCAATCACAAGTTCGATCGTGCATGGAATACTGTTCGCACCTTTGGAATGGATCAGCAAAATACCAACTGGAGGCATTGGAAGTCATCGATAGACGTGCCAAGAGGCTCATTAACAACGACTCCCTGGTTAGGGCTAAGCTCCAGAGCCTTGAACATCGCCGCACCGTTGCTAGCCTTTCGGTCTTTTATCGGGTACATTTCGGAGAGTGTACTTTGGAATTGCACAATTTAATTCCCCCATCCCCGTTCCATCATCGGACGAGCAGAGATACGGCGATGCGTCACCGCTATATGGTTGAAGTTAGTCAAGTCACGGTCTCGAACCAAGCGCTTTGACTCCACATTTATTTCGCGAACTGCCAGACTGTGGAATTCCCTGCCCGCCTCTCTGTTCCCTGATAAGTATAATCTGGGTATCTTCAAGGCACGAGTCAACCGGTTCATCTTAGGCAAGCGTGTTCCAACTAAGGCCGCATTATCACTTACGATCAGGTGAATTGCGGTCAAACGCAAGTTATTTAATTAAAAAAAAAAAAAAAAAGATTGTAGGTATTCGTTTTTGAATTTGTATTTGCTTTTGTGTCTTCACTCTCAGTGCTCCGCGCGGGCTATCTGCCTTTTGTTTCATGATCTGAGAGTGAAATGGTAAAATAAACTAAAACAGTTCCTATTGTTAGCCTTTTATAAAGAAATAATAACTATTACAATTTTTTAAATATTTTATACATACATACATACATACATACGTAATACTATAAGTATTACGCATTTATTAGATGGGTATTACCTATGTATACAGTACTCACAACCCACACTTTTGATATTTTTGGATAATTACAGTGAGTGCACAAAACCAACATTAGTTTGATGCTGTCACTTTCTTTTTTATACAAAATGTAAAGGATGGCATGAATTTGAAGTTTCCGTTAAACTAATCATTAATTATCATTACTACATAGGTAATATAAATTAAATCTTTTACTTAATGTATTTTTAAATAAAAATAGAGTAAAACTAGAAAATATAAAGCAACGTTTTATGTACGAACTAGCTAATATTTTTTTATGAAGCTACTTAAGGCTGCTCTCTCGAAAAAACTTAAAAGAAGCATGCAGATGAAGCAACTTTTCGTCGGCATTTACAGAGAAATTACATCTGAAAAAAATTGTTAGTAATCTACATGATATGATACGTAATTTCGTTAAGCCACAATTTTTCTATCGGTATCACATAATAAAAATAAAAAATGTCAAATCACCTCCAAATCATTGAGATGAAACCATTTTACTCCCTAATTGCTTATCAAAAGAGTATAAAAAAAAATCTACTGTTTTGCAATACAAAGGAAAATGATTTAGTTTTGTTACTTTTTACAAATATGTATTATTTTTATTACAATAAATTAAAAATGCGTCCGAGTAAAGACTGCGTCTACATCACCCCCGCACTCGTCCACAAATTCAGAGCGGGCCAAATGCTCAAGGTTATTGGCATGTATACAAGCCTTAAAAGTGCTACTCATAAACCGTTTCTATAAGCACAGTACGTTAAATAATCCATCTATCTCCCTACTACATTTCCATTTAACTATTAAGCATTAAACTTTTAATTCGCAATGCACACATAAACTAGTGCATTAAATTCTAGTGAAACTTTCTGAATCCGTTGCAATACTATTTCACATTCGCCTCATCATTAACGAGAAATTTCAGTTAATGAATTTAATGTTCGTGCGTTTCTGTTAGAATTAAATGGGTAGTTAAAATGATATGTCGTTGCCGATAATGTGAATCTATGTGTAAGCTTTCTGTCTGACAGTTTAGGTCAAATTTAGAGGCACCTAGGGAGCGGTAATAGAGGGAAAATGAAATTGGTAAACGGAGATTTAGAACTGCCTTAGCAGAAATTGTTGATTGGAGTTCAACAGATATAATAGTTATGCTTTTTGAATTATCTTATGGAAAGCTGTAAGTTGTGGACTATGCAACAGTGGGACAAAACAAGTTGAATAAATAAAAATAAATAAATATGTGGGGACATTTCACACACGGCCATTTGACCCCAAACTAGGCAGACCCAGTACTACGGGTGTCAGACAATGTAACAAGTAATGGTTATTGAAATTACTGTAAGAACATAAATACCAAACACGCCAAATCGTCAACATTGCTAAGCTTCCCAGACAGACTATTACATTTTAAGTTCGTCGGTACTTATTTGCGTAATAATATCAGTACGATTCAGTTAAAGACACTTGAACTTGAACCCAAGTCAATTTTATGGTCCTAATTTGTGGACGTTTATCGATGTCAAGACAAGACAAGATTTAATATGCGAATGGGGAAAATAATAACTACTGGTCCAGAGTTGGAAGCTATGTTATAATAATAATAATATGTGAGGACATTTCACACACGGCCATCTGACCCCAAACTAGGGAGACCCTGTATTATGGGTGTCAGACAGCTGATATACATACACAAATACATTTTTTTTTGTAAATACATACATATATAGATAAACAACACCCAGACACAATCACTAAGTCACAAAATATAGAGGGTACAGAAGGACCGCTCCCGCCATCTTCAAAAATAATTACTTGCCAGACTCACTAGGGCTGCTACTGTTTTGATTTTGTAGGTTTTATATGAAATTTTATTATTGGATAATTTTATGGTTGGAACTCTGCAATTTTTTTCGAAAATTTTCTTGTTTTTCGTGAAATATCAATGTCTCTCATCTATTCATTTAGACAACACGTGACAGTCGAGTCGTAAGTCTGCTTGAAACTGCTTGAGGATGCCTGTAAACGTCATGTCAATGTTTGCGTGGTAAAAATGGCGGTTTGTTCTGAGTGGTCTCTCTGCTCGGGCGCGACGCAGTCTTACGTACTTTGTTATGGCTATATTTTATTATCAAAAAATTCTTATTCTTATTTTAAATATTCATAAAACAAATGAATCTTTTTCTATCTAGAGTTTTATTTATGCACAAGTTTCCGACTATGACTTCGTCTGTTTGTAAGTCAAATCCATATTCCATACCAATATTATAAATGCTAAAGTAACTCTGTCGGTTACGTTTTCACGATGAAACGCCTGAACTGATTTTGATGAAATTTGGTATGAAACTAGCTTGAACCCTGGGGAACGACATAGGCTTTTTAATTTGCGACTTTATCTGCATCCGCAATAACCAACATAAACGAGGCCGAAGTCGCGGGCAGTAACTAGTATAAAACATAGCTAATGAGATTTGGGAATAGTGTAACTTTATATCAATGAAAGTAGTCGGACCAGCAATGAACGCGAGCGATGAGCAATGATGATGCTTAAAGAACACACTTCAGTGCTCACTGCTAATTCCGCGCGGTGAAAACTGTTTCAGATATTCTATAACTCGATGAAAACTACGCTAGCGCCACTAGTGAGATAATAGGTGAAGCTAATAGCGAATACTTTTCAGTTCAGGCAAGTGAAATCGGAAATGAGATAGGTTACGATTGCACGGTTGATTTCTTACTGAATTGCACTGCATTACTTCCAGAAATAACCTGTTACAAACAACCTCTTTATAATATTAGTACCTATATAGTAGTACCCACATAGAAGTACAAAATGTAAGTTTGATAGACGGTTTCAATAAATTCTAGAATGTATTCGCAACTGATATCTGTTCGAAAGGTTCAGGAAAATGACGATATTATACAAACAATAGAAGAACCATAAACCTTGGGTACGATAACGGTGTGACCGTCGAAAACTAAGCCGGAATTCTATTTCTGTTCTGCAAATTCATGTTGAGACTTGGTGGCAGTCACCAAAATTCGTGAATATATTTATTTTGCATTATGAACTAATAATTTTTCTATTCGTCTGTTATCTGCTATGAAAAGTGTCCTAGTGGAAGTGGGTATGTACAGTCAGCAAAAGAGATACGTATGCAGGTCATCGAAAATGATTGAAGTTTTAATAGAAACCGATGGAAGTTTTCATATGAAATTTAATTAAATCATTGAAATGTTTATTCTCTATTGATTTTATTTTATTTTATTCAAAAACATCCATCGGTTTCTAAGTTAACTTTAACTAGGTATATCTGACGACCCTACATACCTATCTCTTTTGCTGACTGTACCTACGAAAAGTTGAACCCGGCTGCGTAATTGTTAAATCAACAACATAATAATTTATTTACACTACACTTCACACACACTTCACATGTTACTCTTGTTTATAAAAGTATTAGAATCTGCCCGCAACTTCTTAGACCGCGTGAAAGTCAAAAATATCGCAAAACATAGTCTATGTCACTCCCCTTCATATTCGTTCGCAGGGTGCTGTGGTTACAACAAAAGAATTCCAAACCGACATAACATTTATCATACTTCGAATATCGCCTACAGAAACTGTTCATACATATTCGTAGACAAGTTGCTACGCCCGCCGTAGCAGATATGAGGTCACGGCTACGCGGCTACGTTTTATATAAAATCGTAGCAGATCACCGATCTACTATAACGTTCCGGCTCATTTCCTCGAGTCCTACAAATGTCAAAGCCAGGTCTTTATTTTTCTTTGAAAATGTAACCTTTGAACTAAAGACAATTATCGATATATTTTAAAAGACAAAAAATAATTAATTCAGTTTAATGATTCGGAATAATAATATATCTTTCTTATTTCATCGGAAAACTCAGAAAGCGGATTGTAATTCAAATACAAAATAATTTCGAACTCGAAAAATCTGTCTCTCTGTAAAAATATTTGGCCCTCCATAATTTAGATCAAATCAAATACTTGGGGACAAACTTCTTAACTTTATGAATTCAGGCAACGTTACAAAAAAAATAAAAAGCTGTTTTTTCTAAGGAGGCTAAACCTTGCAGGTGTTATAGAATATTTAATTTTATATTACTTATCTCTAGATGTTGTTTAACTTTCGTGATAAAATAATAATAAAGCGATTAACGGATGTAGGAATACCAGAATCGAGATACTGCAACAATAAAAATGCTGTTTCAAATAGCACTGTAGCTCGCATTTATATCACTACCACTAGTAAATTACTTTAGGTAATTGACACTTACTGCTTCCCGAGAAAATACCAGCTCACAAGCAATTCGAACTTATTGTTATGAGAAAAACAGAAGGTGGAAATTAGTTATAAGACTTTCCCTCTATCTAGCTTCTGCTTGCTTCTTTCCAGATCCTCAGAGAATTGTTAGGAGATTGAAAGTGTTACTATGTGTGTGTGTTAAAGTGTCAACGCATTTTTTACCTTCTGTATGCAATTTCATTAAAACACGTTGAGTCTTTTCGGAGTGAATGAGTGCCAACCGACAAAACCTTTTTAAGTAGCTTGTTATCGCGAATGCAAACAAAGTCGATGATTAAAAAAGCTTTTTCACATAAAAAAAAACAACTTGTCTTTTTTGTGTTCACATCCACGCGAACGAAATCGCGGGCAAAAGCTATTATAAAATAAACTTGCCGAACGTGGATGTAGAAGTAGGTATCCACTTCTATCACCCCTCCGGGAAACACAAGCATGTTATTACCTATGTCCTTGCTCAAGACACATCGTAAATCACGATCGACCCCTGTAATGTAAGGTCACAATTTTACACTACGCTGCTTGACGAAATTCAAGCCAAGAAAGCGTTAAAACTTACTGGCTGTGTCAGCAAAGAGTTTTCGTAAGATTAGATCAGTTTCTATAGAAAGAGTTTTTTATCAGTTAATCTTTTCATAATTTAATGGAAATTTATTTTCTTTCTTCTTTTAGAATCATATTTAAAAGTTTTGTGTGTATTCTAAAAAAGCTCAGTTTCGTCAATTTATTGGTTTTTATCACTGATTCATAGAAAATGTAAAAGGTATTTTTTTTAAACGTGACCCAATAATAGCTATTTCTCCTGTATCGTGACCGTTGACAAACATACATAAAACTCTACACTGTGTGTGCTCTGCACTCTCTTTATACAGTTGTATAAAGATATAATTATATACTGATGAAACTGATGAATGATATGACTTTATACAAATGTATGTTTATATGTATTTATTTATTTTTATTTTTTTTTAATTCTGCGCCTTTGCACCTGCCATGTTTTGTCTCTGCATCACCCTAAGGTAGACTGGTAGAAAATGCCTAAGGCATTAAGTCCGCCTTTGCACAGTGTTCTTTACATTTTGTGCATAAACTTATAATAAATAAATCAAACTCACACACATACAGCCAGACCAAGTACAGCTATCTGTAGGCCTTAAAAATATTTGTTGAACCCACGACAACTGGCTGCTGCGCTGAGCCAATCGCTCAGCCACTGCGCTAACCGTGTTATCCATTATTAATTGTTGAATTTAGTTTCTACACACACATTTAATATATTAATAATACCTGCCTCTTCGCCTTTACGCCGTGTGATGCCGTCTGCGAATAGAACCACCCCATTTTTCCACTAGTAGGTGTCGTAGAAAGCGACAAAGGGAGATTGACCAGAGGATGGGCAGCAGCTTCCTTCTGAGTACCATAACACCTACTGCGGTCACCAACATGCACCGGCCAGCATGGCGTATGTGATTGCCATGCTTGGCCGAAGCATTTTGGCGATCGCAGGCATAGGTCTCAACCTATGCGTAGTAGTGGGCGTCTAAAGATTGCCATTATGATGATGATGTTGACTAGTCTTCTATTGGTTCAAATATAAAAGTCGAACATTTATTTTTCGGCTTTCACGACTTACTTCGATTTTTCCTCAAAAATAATTACCCACCGCAAATACTTTGAAACGTATTGAAAGGTGAAAAATGTTTGTCTTTGTAAAGAGATTGAGTTATTTATTACAATTATGTGAAATAATATTTTATTCGTAAAGTTACATCAAAGAGTCCATTGCCATTGCGTTGATTTTCTCTTTGTTTCGTTTGGTGACCGTAAAATCAAAATTGTCAATGTTAATTTTACCAATTTGTTGTTAACTTTCTAGAAATTGGTGGTACTATAATACAATATAAATATTTCAAAATTTAGGTAATAATTATTTATTTGTTTAGAACTAGCTTTTGCCCGCGACTTCGTCCATGTGAATGTCTGTTATCGCGGTTGCAGACGAAGTCGCGGATTGAAAAGTAGCCTATGTCCTTCCCCGGGCTTCAAGCTATCTTCTACATTTATAATACTAGTATGGATTAATGCACAAAGGTAAGGCAGACTTAATGCAATAGGCATTTTCTAACAGTCCACCAAAAGTGTTGAAAAGATAACACGGTAAATGCATTGTTAAAAAGTAAAAACCAATTGAAAAATATAAAATTACAAATGTACAAAAATACACATACATACTTATTTATCAAATATAATATATAACTACCCACTTACCTACCTTCTTACTACATTTTCTTACCAAGTGAACACCATAAGTATAAAGTAATAATGGCAAACCATAGTACGAGTATTATGAAGTAAAATCATAATTACCAAGTTTAATGGTATCATTAGCATAATTTGGATTAAGTTAAAACTTTAGCAAACGTTGAATGCACTAGAGACATACATTATTTTTCCTTAATTAGCAATGCAATGAAACCTGCCTTTCGCATCAACTGCAGGAGGCACTCTACGTATTTTTGCGCCGAAGTTGGGGCTTCAAAAGAGGTAAAAAAAGGTTTTCATAAAGTAAAATGAAAATTTTGGACTAGTTCCTGTTAAATATGTACCTAACTACCACAAAGTACGTAAGGCTGCGGCGATTTTGTGTAACTACTAACATATCTCTATATACCATAATCAGAGTAAACAAATCGGTAACGTTTATTACATAACAGAGAAAGCAAAGTAAATATGAATTAAAAAATAAAAAAAAAATAGGTAAAGTTAGGTAGCTAATCTAATCCCGACCATTGTATGATCAGCTATAATGTGGAAAAAACAAAAGAGCTTACATTTTTATATGGCCATAATCATAATAACATTCACACAATGCCTAAAAACTCTTTTGTCTTTTTAACGAAAGCTTTTTCACAAAAACCTAATTCAAAAGTACCATAAAACACGAGATGAAAACCTTATAATAACCCACATTCAAAACTTTCAAATTAAGTTTTATAACTAAGGGAAGGTATGGACAGGATGAATTTCTTTACAACTGCATTTTCTCGAGTTTTTCTTTTCCCGTTTTTCCGCCATTCTTTATTGTTCGTATTCGAATCGTCTTATTGAAATCTTCCATCCACTATTGTCATATACTTTTTCAGAGTGTTTTTGTTTGATTTTCATTGAAATCCCTTTTGCCCAAATGGCAAAGTAACGACTGTCGGTTTCTCTCACAATGGCTAATCAGGGTTAAAATTGAAAGTGGATGTTTGGTTGAATAATTCGGATTTGGAAAATCATCTTCTTTTGTTGTATTGATTCTGATCTTTGCGATCAAGAGAGCAGTGAAATGTTCTGGTTTTAGGTAATCCAATACGAGGAAGGATTTTAATGCGTACCGTTAGTAAATCGTTTAATGCCAAGGGCATCATTTTCTTTTCGAACCATGGTTTTCACAGGAGTGAATTTTTTGTGCGTGGGGTTGTACATGACTTTTCGAAATCTTACTGAACCAAAACTGAAAATTAACGAATATTAAATTTTCACAACTGAATTCAACCGAGGCATAATATTGATATCCATCACTGTGTCAAGTTAGACTTATTATAAAATTATAGAAACCTATTAAATGAATCGGTATAGATATTCGAGTGCATATCTAGGTTGGTCTTAAATTACTCGAATCGACTATTTCTTATGAAATGCAATTAATATTAGAAAATTCTGGTTATAAACAACCTTGTAACCGAAATTGTACTAATACACTTCAGTTCAGGAAAATAGGGCTATATTTTATTTTATACTATCATAACTAAGTATTACGCTAACGCATAAAATAATTTGACAAGCAAGTTGACATTGTCAACAACTGTTACTGTGGTTATGGAAGCTCGTTAGCAGTTGTAAGGTACTTCGAACTAACAGTTTAAGGGGTGTTAACATTCAGCCAGTCATAAACTTTTCGCTTTTCCGAACATTATACAAAGGAAAAAGCTGTCCGCCTAGCGAAAACATCTCTCTTGTATTGTGTTGGATCGTTTCGACAGACATTAACTGAAATTTACGGCCAGTCAATTTTGGACCGATTTAAGTACTTGCCCTTAATGTGCGTGCTAGCTACTGTCAATGTTGTGATCGAAACAAAATATTTTTATTGTTGCTCCATCTCATTGCCGGCGGCTCGAAATTCGAAATTCGAATATTTTCACAGACTGATTGAGAGTATAAAAAATAGCATCGGCTTGTTTTTGTTTACATTCGCTGTTAAGGTTTTTTTTTTCATGTAGTTACTTCAGTTATTTTTTTCATAACAATATTTTGTTGAGCGTACTTCCTGCTATAGGTATCCAGAAATATGAATTAATGTGTGTTATTGTATATTGTTTATTACTGTAAATTGGACACCATAACGACTTTTAGACATGTATCATTATTATTATTTTAAATTTTGTTATTTCTGTAATGCTTTGTAATATGTTAGGTAAAACTTATAAAATTATGACGCAGCATGTAGATTTAATGCTCATAAACTCAACAACAAACCAATATTGTGATTCGCAGTGCCCTAACAGGGTTCATGTGCAAAAACCGACAATTTAATATATTGTAAAATGTGTGATGTGCATGAGATGAGGGCAAATAAATAAATAAACATACATAAGTGTTTATTTTATTGCTGAAACTTTGTAGGTAGTTCATACCATGTACCTACTTACTTACAAATTTTCAGCAATAAACGGTATGAGTTGTTAAATAGCGTACAGCATTTTATAAGTAAGTAAGTTTTATAGTTTGAGTATTTGGAAATAATATATGTCTTAATAACATATGGCTTTTTATCACTTTAATTAAGAAATCATAAAAATCAAAATAATAAAATTATTTACAATTCTAAGAAAAAGGCAGGGAGCTCAAAGGGCATCAAAAAACTCGTCCACATCGCTGTCAACGGGACACGTGCCCAACAGGCTGGCAGCATTGCCACGTTGTATGGCAATGCTGATTCTTTGACCCAAGAATAGACCAGCCTTCGGGTCACGTGAGGAGTCGACCAGCCGCTTGGCGATGTCACGAAAAACATTATGGGCACTCGGACCCCATGGCCCTATATATGGCTTGTTAGCTTGTTTTGGTAGAAGTAAGTTAAGATTATCTTGGTATCTCTACTGTAATAGGTATATATATTATTATATCCCTTTGTAGACACACGCAATCTAAAATTTGTATTTACTAGATGACTCCCCATTATCGTTCTATTAATAAATGACATTTACACTTAGGTTAAACATGGGAAATACTTCAAGAAAATGTAAAATAAACAAATTTTATTATGGGGCCTACCACAAAAATATGAAAAAGAATTTTTTACAAAAAAAAACTGAAACGTAAAAAATAACTTTAGCACACAGTTTCGGAAGTCGGTGGCTTTGTTCTGTTTGTTGTTTTGTATTGCCACCGACTTCCAAAACTAAAGTCATGTGTGTTCTGTGCTAAAGTTATTTTTCACTTTTCAGTTTTTGAAGGCCAACCGCCTTCAAAAACTGAAAAGTGAAAAATAACTTTCTTTTTTGTAAAAATCTTTTTATTGCCCGCTTTTCAGTACCTCCGTCTCATCTAAATCCATAAAGAAACGGCAACACAGTTAAAACAGAGATTGAAAGTAACTACTCCAAAGATTGAAGAAACTAAAACGTCGTCTATGTTAAATTTTTGGGTATTTGTTGTTTTTTTTTTAAAGTGCCGATTCATCATCATCATCAGCAAATATCCATTAAAAAAGAAAATCCAAAATCGATGTACATTTACATTTGCACGTAACAAATATACAAAAAAAAAACAACCTACTGTCGAATTGAGAACCTCCTTCTCTTTGAAGTCGGTTGAAAAAATCAGCTAGTGATATGCTGTAAGTGGTTAAATAAAGTTGTCAATCCCTAGTCGGTTAACAGGTCGTGTAGAAGTTCTTAGCCAAGTAAAACCCGTCAGTTAAGCTTGCCGTGGTCGGTCCGTAGATGGGTGACAATACATTTCATACCGACAGCCCTCAATGTCTCGGAAAGCACGTTAAGCCGTTGGTCCCGGCGTCATTCGTAGATCTTTGACAGTCGTTATAGGTAGTCAGAAGCTAAAAAATCTAACAACCAGTTTTGCCCAACAACTGAGTTGTGGAGGTCAGACAGGCAGTCGCTCCATTTATATATTTATTTACAATAAATACATACAACATAACAGACAAAGTCCAAATAATTGAACAGTAAAAAAAAAGTACACATTTTACTATTAGAAAACTTAGGAGAGAAAAAAGAACGGTAATAAAAGTAACAAATGAAAATTAAATAACAATGGGTAATATAAAATTAACACAAAAAAAAACTCATCTTTGGTCCATCATCTCAAACATTCACGACACATATCTATCCATTTCGCGGCAAACAAATCACACTCCGACGTTGATGCCATGTAAAACACTGGTATTTAGCTGCATTCGGTAAGACTGGAAGCCATCCCAACATAGTTGAGAAAAGGCTAGGCAGGTGATGAGTGGTTTGACAGCTCACCTCAAACTCACTTCATCTAAATTCACCAAGGATTTCTTTTTACAGAAAAGATCGGCTGTTCTCTACAAAAGTCCTGTATCCTGTTCTGTCCTGTGTCGTGTATCTTAACGATCAACATATATGGAGTGCAGCTGTTTTTAGGGTTCCGTACCTCAAAAGGAAAAAACGGAACCCTTACAGGATCACTTTGTTGTCCGTCTGTCTGTCCGTCTGTATGGCAAAACACTTTATCTCGGGAACGCGTAAAAATTAAAGTTATCGAGTAGAAATTAAAACCATATACGTAAGTTCACGACCCCTTGAAGCTGTGAAAAAATCAAACTTCTAAGTTAGCGTGAAAAAAGATACGGCCGATTATGTTGCATACTTTCCGTTGATCGAGAACTATGAAATTTGGCAAATAATATCGTCTCATACTATAAATACAGGGAAAAGCCTGAAAACTATACATGTGTAATTAAATATTAAAAATAAAATCTTTTTTTGTAAAGAGCTTTTGTCCGCGATTTAATCCGTGTGAATGTCGGTAATCACGGATGCAGACGAAGTCCCGGATTATAAGGTACCCTATGTGTTTTCCCAGGGTTCAAGCTATTTTCATACCGAATTTCATCAAAATCGGTTCAGCCGTCTCATCATGGAAGCGTAACAGACAGAGTTACTTTCTCATTTATAATATTATATAGTATATATAGTATTATCTACTAATTTGTACGGAACTTCGGTGAGCTAGTCCGACTCGCACTTATCCGGTTTTTTGTCTATGGGGGCCCATAGCAAAAATGGTTTATTTTCAACACTCCCGTGATATATGTTTCTTATTATAATCCTAGCAATTTATGTTCTAATCATATAATGAGGTTTTATCCTAACCTTTTACATTTATTATAGGTTACGTAGACCTTTAATCGCCCCACACTACATTTAAGGATTCATTTAACTTTTGTTCAGGGCACTTGACTCCCGGTGGGTCTTGCCCTTCACCAAAATTAGACGGCAAATGATCCATGAAAACCTATATGGTTTTAATGTAGGTAATTTTCATGTAAATATCACAAAATTCAGTGCATTTCAGAATACTAGCTAATATACGTACGAAAGTGTTTTTGTCTCGCTTTGTTTTTTGTTGTTAAAGTGTTCTTTTGTTTGTTTTTTTTTTTAACACAACATAACATTAGGCCAGTTTTCCTCAAAGAATTAGGCTGAGGTATACGTAAAGTACAGTCAACAGCAAAAGTAGATGATCAAAATCAGAAATTCAATACTAATTTACTAACACTAGTTTATATAATTTATTACTAGTTTATTTATTAAAAGTATTTGATTGTCACACACATACTTCTAAATCACTTCGACGCCACACAGTTCTAACGCGAACTCTGTTCATTAGTATTGAATTTATGATTTTGATCATCTACTTTAGCTGTTGACTGTACGACGACACCCACATTTCACCAATCTTATTTGTTGTTTTTTTAACTAAACCACTGTCATTTTCTTCACCCAGCAGGGAGACACAATTATATTTTTATAAATCTGTCGGGGTCTTGGATGTAAGCTCTTTCTTTATCTTCTTTGATATCAATATTTTAACGCTGTTTTTTATGCCGTGTGGAACCGGCCGCGAATTGCATCACTCTCTTTCTACCCGTGGGTGTCATAGAAGGCGACGGAGGGATATTGACCAGAGGATGGGCAGCAGCATCCTTCTGAGTACCATAACACCTACTGCAACTAGAGTCAATATTTTTTCTCATTTAACGTTCAAAAGTTCCTTATAATGATCTAATTGAAGTAAATGATTTGACTTTGACTTTGAACATGCATCGGCCAAGCATGGCGATTACGGGTGTGACCTATGCCCAGCAGCACTGACCTCCAGGTGTTAGGAACTATATTTGGCACAATCTGACTAATGCCTAAAAGATGAGCATAGTGACTGAATGATATTCAGTAAATTTTAACTTTGCATTTTGTCAAATTCATTCTAAGTTAGCAAAGAAGTATGCTGCCAATACGTCAACACATGTTAATGAGATACGCACTCGTGGATGAGGTGACTTCGGACTTCCTTTCTTTATGTTTTTATAGACATAAATGGGTATGTCCTAATGGTGGTGGTAGGACGAAAACACCTGTAACTAGTGTTACAGAATTGTATTTAATAAGGAGAACACTAGCTGTTAGGACTAGATTACACGCAAAAAAATTTAGTGCGTGAGTTCCAATACAAAATCTATATTAATTGCTCCTATAAGAATCTTTCCTTATGCACTTTTTAATATACTTATACAGCGTCCAGACTCTCCAAGACCGTGAATGTCAATAGCTTCTCATCGATGAGAACCGACTACGAGAACTATCCAACTGTGTGTCTGGAGCCCGCATTAGATTCATTAGCTTCGAATGTTCATGTTTCTGTCTTCAGTAGCTTTGCGTTATCTGCATTGATCAACATACACGGACTGCTCGAGCAGTCATAGTCAACCGCTTGAAGCTGCCATTGATAACTGCTCAACGAGCAAAACAAAAAGCGTGCGTGCGAGAAACTGCGCGAGAGCAGTCGACAGCTCGAGCAGTCAGTGCCTGGCGACTGCTTAAAGTATTCGATTCCGTAGGAATCATCACATCCTTTAGAATATGAATCACTTGCCAATAGTTACACGTGCCAACTTAAATTATACTATCATTGTACGTAATATTTTACGACACGTGTAACTATTGTCGAGCTATTATTATTCTGAAGGCGGTGATGGCAATGTAGTTTTAACGCCCACTGGTTTTGTTTGCAATTTATTACAATATCGCGGAGTTCATGGAAACTAGCGTTCTTGGAATGCTGGAAATCGTTTTCAAATAGTAGGACTTGTAATAATTTCTTCAAACTTTAATATAACTGGTTTAAAATATTACAAAACATACAATTCATGTCAGCGTTGTTAGGTTTACACCAAATTATATGGATTAAATAAACAAGTAATTCGTATTCGAAATTTGAATAATTTAGGTTTTACACCAAATTATATGGATTAAATAAACAAATAATTCGTATTCGAAATATATATATATATATAATTATGAATGAATAATAATCTATACATATAATAAAACAGTAAAAAAACTGTATCTGTACATTGAATATATAAAAAAAAAAATAATTGAGGGAGGTTTAGAAACAGTAATAGAGCACGAATCCAAAAAAAAATTCTGTCTGTTTGTCTATTTGTTTGTACACGCTAATCTTCGGAACTGCTGGACGGATTTGGATGATTTTTTTGTTGTTGTATAGGTATTAAGTCTGGGCAACATAATAGGCTATAATTTATCTTGGAAACTTGAACAACTGATGCAGAACCGCAACAGACGAGCTAAACTATAAGAGATACAAAAATGCTATCGTAGCAAAAATTGTTCCACGTGATAAGCATTTTCTGCTGAGAGAATAAATTTGAAGATCTGGAACACCTAACGTGGAACTCCAAGAGCCCAGCTACACCGTAACACATAATATTAATGACGTCTTAGCAAAAGTTGTTCGGTCTGATGGGCATTTCCTGTTGACTTATACAAATCGAAGATCAGAAACATCTGATGTGGAAATCAAAGCTGTAATTTTTTAAATTTCACTGTAAAGTTGTCACTAATTTCACAAGCTGGGAGTACCTCCACGCGGTGAAGGCGGTTTAGGACTGATTTTTGATGACGATGGTATATCATTGAAAATTTGACCCTACTGGCCAAAACTCCCATTTATTTTTTTATTTTATCGAATAAATATGCCTTTGGGCGTATGTTATTTGAGTGTTTAATTTCCTTTTCCATTTATCTTCGTGACACGGTAGCCTACCCGGTAACGCCGGGGAGCAGTCACTTAGATTTTAATTGATCAGGTATCTTCACAATAACACTATAACCATGCCTAGAAAGAGGTCAAATGTTCCAAAGGAGCTAAAACATTGAGGATCATAAGTTCCCAAGAATCTACCGAAGAGCGTCTGGAGAGACTTGATGCTGTTCAAGAACATCAGGCTGCAACTCGCTCCGTGGAAACCTCTTCAAAACGCCAAGCACGCCTGCGTTCTCAGCGTATTTACGCATCTACATCTAGGTCTCTAGAGACCAGTGAAGAATATGATGCGCGACTGACCGCTGATCGTGAACGTCATGCATTGTCTCGCGAGTCGGAGCCGTTCACGAATAGGGAATTGCTCATGAGTTCCAAGCGTAACTACGCATCTGCTTCTAGGTTTCTAGAGACAAGTGCGGAACGTGATGCGCGACTGTCCGCTGATCGTGAGCGACATGCATTGTCTCGCGAATCGGAAACGTTTACCGATTCAGAATCACGCTTGAGTTCTCAGCGTATTCGCACATCTACTAACAGGTCTTTTGAAACGAGTGATGAACGTGATGCACGACTAACTACTGATCGAGATTATCATACATTGTCCCGAACACGCACACAACAAAATATTCATAATCAGTTCGAAAGTGAGAGAGAAAGAATTGCTGGAGTACGGCATGAAGAGACAGAAGAAGAGCGTAACGAACGTTTGAATCCTGATCGACTTCGACATTCTCTGAACAGAATGTCGATGTCATCTGTAGAATCGGATGTGTCTCAAGATATAGCCGTAGGGCATGGCGACCTTCCTTGGGTTGATAAGGAACGGAGTGCATTTACGTATACTCCTATGATTGACTACGCCACATATTCCGCCATCGGTATGACTCAAAATTGTACTTTTGAACGTCTCGAATCGTCTCCCGCATCCCGTTGTTTTCCCGTCCCCGGGCTCTTAGAATTCGACATCAGACGTTTCAAATCTTCGATTTTGCCGACCCCGTTGTCGCTGGCATAAGCAACAGGATTCGCGTACGAAGTCGCGGGCAGAAGCTAGTTATGAACATTAGTATTTAGTTCCTATCTCAACGGTTAATTGATTGTTTTATCATTTATTTGTATATGAGTGCTTATTAATATTCATATCAGGAACCACTAAAGAGGGATGGCGAAGAATAGGAAGTGTTAGTAATATTGATTTATTTGTCATGATTAATTTGTTTATGTCTGTTAAATATTCTGAGGACAAAGCAACACGTGGCTGGATGCAACAAAAACAGGATAATTAAAGGAAAATGCTATAGAGCAGTTAATGTTATGAAATGTTTTTTTCTTCCATTTTTATCTTTGGATTCGGACTAACTAACGTTTGTTGTACCGAAACCCGATCAATTGCGATGTTGTTTGGATAAGCCCTTGTAGATAAGTTTATATAAAAAGAAGGACGATTTATTTTGGTCTTAAAGATTTGTTGAACATTCCTATCTCAACATGATAATTGATTTGCTATGAAAATACTTGTTATTTAGTTGTGTTTTACGACTGTCGCACATTAAGCACAAATTAATCTCTATAAATGAAAGGAAAATACCACTGACTGATTCATCACCAAAAGTTAGAAAAAAATATGACAAAAAATGTAAATTTTGAAGGTGGAAGAAGTCGGTAGAACGGATTTTACGAGACGACCTAGTAGTATGACGGGCCGGTGTCCACAACTCCACGTCTCAGCGTGTATTTTACGAGAGGTCCTAATTGGAGGTCTTTGACTTTCATATAGCTATACTCATATTTCTCAATACAATCGATATCCAAAAACTACCAAAATCTAATAACCATAACAAAACTCTAAAACAAATAATCCCTAAATTCCGGACACCTCAATACAATAACAGTCGGACACAACAATCATAACTTCAATATTTTCCGATATTAGAAAAGGGTTGAAATTTTTACAATCGTCTGCAGGCGACATTTGGCGCGTTTTGTGCCTCTGTCACTTTATTGGCAATTCATGGCGAGCCGTGGGCCCGATGAAAAACACACGCTCTCAGGCTACAAGCGAAATCTGATAAATGAAATGCGCCATTTCGACCGTTCGACCGGCAACTGGAATCGGCAAAAACGTCTACCATCATACATGTTTTTTTTTTACTGTTTTTTAGCAATGTCAGGTTTGTGTGGTACTGTGAAACATCATGTGAGTAAGAGCTAGTTTTATCACTTCATGCAAAAATGTATGCAGTAAATAATGCATGTAATAAATGTATGTATGTGTATTGGTGGTTTCCGTCTACTTTGTAATCTTAATCGCTTGACTGTTGACATGACTGCTGGAGTCATATTAATATAATAATTGACATTAATAATTGTCTAATTGGACAGTTGAGCTTCATATTCCTATTAGTCAGATAATTTTTTATTACGTATATTGGATTTTATTAACTGAGTAGGTGGCATATGCCACCAGCAATAGTTAATATTAGAATTCTATCAATGTTATACATTATTGTACTCACCATCTATCTACCCGTAATAATATAAGAAATGATTTAAATTTAGAAACTGTTATCCCGCTAAGAACATCCACTTTTGTATCTATTTAAAACCTTTACTAACAACAAGCCCTTTTATTTGATGTTTCAAAATTAGTAGGTTCCTAGTCATTCTGAGTCCTACCACTGTTTCATCTTTGCAAATAACCGTTGTAAACCGAGATGATTATAAAACACTAGCAACTAGACCCGGCTTCGTATGGGCCTATAGCCTTCCTCGATAAATGGACTATCCAATACAAAAAGAATTTTTCAATTCGAACCAGTAGATCCTGAGATTAGCGCGTTCAACCAAACAAACAAACAAACTCTTCAGCTTTATTATTAGTATAGGTTGTTTCCAACATCACTACGACTAAGGCATAAAGACCTGTTAAGAACACGAGACTGTCTATATGAGGTGTTAAAAAATTAACTTTACAAATTTCGTTTACTTGCTCGGTATCGAAAAATATATTGCTAAATATTCGTTTTCCGATACCGAGCAAAAGTATATAAGAATATATTGCTGTATATTCGTCTTTCGATACCGAAGCAAGTGCATAAAGTTAATTCTTTAACACCTTATATAATAATATATCAATTCTAATGAATTAAATATGACTTTAAAGGCGCACGTTTACATCTTAATTATTCACAAAGAAAGATCCCCCATATCGTATATAAAATTCATTTTAAAAGTACACTTACTAAAGCTCGTCTAATATTACTGAACCGCGTACATTCAGCGCTTACAAGGCATCCTTAAAACCATGAAAGGAAATTTTAATGGCCGCCAGGTGACTTTGCGTTTATTCGACAAGGAAATAATGGAGACGCGCGATAAACGTAAGTAAGCCTTCGTCGAGCCGTTTTACACGTATGCCGTCAATTTAGAGCAGCATTATAGCATGTAATAGCCCATTAATGTCTTAGAACGAACAAATCTGGTTAGTAA
This sequence comes from Charanyca ferruginea, assembly GCA_947361185.1. Taxonomy (NCBI): domain Eukaryota; kingdom Metazoa; phylum Arthropoda; class Insecta; order Lepidoptera; family Noctuidae; genus Charanyca; species Charanyca ferruginea. The sequence continues at coordinate 10,884,190 of OX376077.1, read as the reverse complement.
AAACTATGTAGTGAAGCTAAGAACAAACAGAGTGATTTAGGTCTGGAACAGACCCTGACATTGTAAAGCTGAGGATACACTATAATTTTTGCTGACCAAACAAACAAGGATGCGTACCTACACATAGATTATATTATGAAGTTTATAAAATTGCAAGTTTTGTCGCTAGACGCGTTTCCGATCCGTGACGTTTGACTCCCCGGAGGTATGCATGCTACGGTCCCGACAAAAGTATGCTGATTAAAACCCTCTTTGTGCTATATACTTATCCGGCTCAAAGTCGTTGAACGTTTGATTTCGATAGTCTGTAATATTTTTAATCCTCTGAATTATCGTATTACGAATACAAAATCTATGAAGTGTTCATGAATATGCTACATTCACAATATTTTGCAAGTTTGCCATACGTTTTGTATGAGCGTAGTAGGCACCCTGTGCCTTTAAGCATTTTGGTTTTATATGTAGTTATTAAATAAATAAATGCAAGGAATACCTATATGATAATAATAATCTTCAAAACGTATTAGTCCATGTTCAACTCCCACATTCTTTACCCTCGACCATGATGAACCCGAAATGTTGTCCCTGGGGGTTGAACATGGACTTTTATTTTTGAATGTCTTTAATCCACGTTCAACCCTCAATGGCCAATAAAACACACAAAAAATCTCATCTACACTAAATGTATTGCCTAATAGCTATACCCAAGGTTTAGTCAGCGTTGTCACTTGAATTTGTGCAAAACCATCAAAACTGTTTATGATTTCGCGTATGGATAACTATTTAATTGAGTAGGTAATAGAGAACAAAAGAGGCATTTTCATCACAAATCTTATATTTATTACTTATTCCCTGACTGTCCTTAATCTGCCTATTCGAGACTACGGAGCAATCTTCATTCACAACTTTATATGAAGGAACTCGAAATAGAATAATAATAAAAGTATCTCAACTTATATCGTCGCAATAACTGTATAATATTATTATCTTCCAAGGGATAGTCAAGATTCTCTCCAAGATGTTGTCCATTTTATTACATTCTTGATGTTCCTTTAGATAATTGTAGCTTGTCAACGACCCGTGATACGGTTCCTTTAAAGAAACTATTTCGCGTGTAGGTACCAGCTATTTATTTGAATAGAAAATTAAATTATTTGAGGAGCTCGTGGCTAAGTAAAAACTTTACAGATCGATAGGTCAAAGGTTGAGCTACGCTTGCTGAGGTCGGCCTGTGGATGGGTGACCATCTATTTCATACAGAGTTCCGTCCATGCCTCGGAAAGTACGTAAAGTTGTTGGTCCCGGATGTCATTCGTAGATCTTTAATCCTAAAAAAAAAATAAAAAAAAATCATTAAATTATTTATTTTTCTTTTCCATCCTAAGAAATAATTGAAAAAAAGTGCTTTTTCCTTTGATCTCGAACTTAAAAGTTTTGTTACAAAACAATCACTTCATTCAATCATACCTATGTTAGTAAATCCGCGCGATGTCCTGTCAGAAAAACAATGGGTACGTTTTTCCAAAAGTATATTATTCTTTTACCAGAGAGCTGAAAAACACTTGTATCATGTGATTAATGACTTAAACTAGAGCCGAGACCATGTTTATTAGCTTAAAACGTCACGACAGTCTGACCTTAGTCCTAAAAGGAACGACTAGTACCTAAATAACAAAAAAAGTACCAATTGATTACAATTATTAATTTGAAAACAAGCTTTAATTTGATCATACTACTGATTTGGTTGAACGACTTAATAAACACACACTCTTACACTCTTCCACTTTCTTTCCATACTGAATCTAACGATTGTAACTTTGTCACGTAACTAGTTTATTGTTGTTTTTTGTATCTTCATAATTAATAATCATTAGCTTCTTGGTTGGGGCACCTGGTGTCCTGAAATAAAGGCTTCGGCTTTGTTTAGGCACCAGTCACCTTTGTAACACCTTGCTCAAATTCTCAATGTTGTCCTTTGTGAATTGAGTTCCTTTTATTATTAGTTGAAATTTGGTGTCTATATATTATTATTTTGTGTTTTATCATTTTTTTTTGTGGAAGAGAAAATAAAGAATTTATCATTTATATTTTTTTTATAGAAAAGTAGCTGCTGCTTTGGGGACCCCGTTTCCGTTGCTATTTTATTTAGTTTTCTTTTTATAAAAATGTTTTCAAAAAATGTTTTATCGTATATACCGTAGACTAGAACTTTGTCCACGACTTCGTTTCCCTACAAACTGAACCCCTCCCCCCCCCTAGACCCCTTTCGAAAAAGTAGTTAGTAGTAATTAAAAAAAACCTTCTTAATTATTTACTTTGGTTGGCATTTGTACCAAGTTTCAATTTGAGAAATAAGATTTTTCATGCAATGCTCTCCTTTTCATCCCCATAGGGGTTACATTTCTAAATATACTTTCTTAGTGCTGGTGGCTTAAATATATATCATAAATAAAAGCTTCCGCAAAATTTCACGTTTCTAGTTCCTGTAGTTCCGGCTGTGCGTTGATTCGTCAGTCAGTCAGGTTCTCCTTTAACATATAGTTTTTAATTTCAGTGATATTCATATCTTAAATATTCCTTGATGATTTGGGATACGTACCCCATTTCGTATATGGCTGTATAAGTACTATCTATTTCCAATAGGCAAAAAAAATATTTGGTATCGGCACAACATGCCTGCATAAAATCATATTTACAAAAGTCAGAGTTCTTTCTACACACGACTCACTTTTGGGATTCCAAATCAGATTTCAACATTTGCAAATAATCTTCGTTTCACATTTCTTTTGCATATTTTAGTGAGGTGACACGGATAAAACACATCGTATTTAACTGTTTATTGAACGCGAGATGTATGATGATATTATTATTTATTATAACTTTTTATGACACTTACGGGATACTTCTCGGATACTTACGGATCGATGAAAATAACACGGCTCTTTTTAGGGTTCCGTACCCAAAGGGTAACAACGGGACCCTATTACTAAGACTCCACTGTCCGTCTGTCTGTCTGGCTGCCTGTCACCAGGCTGTATCTCATGAACCGTGCTAGCTAGACAGTTGAAATTTTCACAGATGATGTATACTGTTGCCGCAATAATAACAAATACTAAAAAACATTATAGATTAAGAACAACGGATTAACTCACTGTACTGTACTGTACTTCTTAATCTATAATGTGTAACAATACTCACGTTTCGTTTTACTAAAAAACAGAATAAAATAAATATTTAAGGGGGGCTCCCATACAACAATCGTGTTTTTTGGCTCGATGTGTAATGTTGTATAGATAATGTTACATGGCCAGGCCAGTTTCCCAGAAACTGGCCTGGCGTAATTTATGGGAACGAAAACAGTTACACTGTTTTTATTGACTTTATTCAAGGACTTTCATAAATATTGATGATTATAAAGATGCTCTTTCTCATGATATTTTTTTTGATTAATTCAAAATCACCTAGTAAAAGAACGCAGTTTTTATACGTTAATGCCCAATAATAAGATCCCAAATCTCAGGGCGGAATGTGACGCAGTAAAAATATAGGATGTAACATGTTGTTACACTTATTATGTTACCACATTTTATGCAAATAAATAAATACTTTCAGAAGATACTCACACTAGTCACATCACTAAAAACCGATACGAAAGTACTGTCGCCCTCGTATGTGGGATTAAAAGTTGGGAATGCGGTGTAACGGCGCTTCCCTAATCCCGGACGACGCCTGCTCTTGAGGACTTACCATTATGAACTTTGTGATACTACGTCATTATACAGATTACAACAATTAAGGAGGTGTCTTTGAAAGTACAGAAGGTGGTAAATGAGTGAGGACTTACCCACAGGCTTCGAAAATATGAATATTCCGGCATGACATCGGTACGTACTTCTTATGTTGAGCATTAAACATCCGTAGTTTTTATAACAGCTACCAAAACTTCAATATGTAATATTAATAAATCCGAGCTTGTAAAAACTTACTAAATCATCTGACTCGTCTATATATCTAAAACAGATCCAATGATCTTCTCATTTTCCGCCTAATTTAACAAAAATGTAATTAGGGGATTCTTTGGAAATTTTCCATGATTAAAAATAAGTTTTATTCGGAAAGTACGCATAACTACGTTGAGTCTTCTCGAATGACCGAGCCCTACAGAAATCCATTTCTCTGGATTAAGATCGGAATGCGTGAAATAATTATCGTTCCCTCGCAGCATGATAGATGCCGATGACGTTTTCGGGAATTTCTGGTATTCTCTTCGTCTTAATTTCTTTTTGTTCTTGTTTTAATTTCGACTACAGAGCAGCATATTGCTGACCAGTTTTCATTTGTTAATTGATAATTAACTAAAATAGTATCTTAAATAGAGTTGAAAATTGTGTGACAGATATAATGTGCATGGTATTTATTTATCTTGCACGCAATTACGCAATTTTCAACTTTATTTAAGATACTATTTTAGTTAATTATCAATTCATGATTTTTGTTTCTTTATAAATTAATTAATTTAAATTGCTCCAGCATAGTGCTGTTCTATCTATGCTGCTAGTTAGATATTGATAGCAATTTCAACGCACTCATCTATAAAATGAAGTACAAATATTTGCGTAGTTATAAAATGTTTATTCAATTTCGTCTTACAGGGACTTGGGATCAATTTTACTCCCATTTTCCTTAAAATTGTGATAAATGTTATTTTTACGTTTTTACCCAGCTGGTTTATCCTCTAAAAATCTCCCTGTGTGAATTTAGATGAAGTGTGCTGCTGTCATCACAATTGCTGGGGATATAATAGAATAGCTCACCTCAAGCTCTAAATTAACCAAGAACAATTTTTATACCCTGCAGTTTGCAATTTGGTTATTGGTTATTGCAAGTTTCCTCACAATATTTAGCTTGTCTGGGTCAGAATAGCACCCACCCTTTTCATCCCGACGGTGTCGTAGAAGGCGACTACATGAAAATCTGAAAGTTGGGCAATAGCGGCTTCCGTGTACTTAACAACCTGACACTGCGATCCCCAAGACGCCTGCCTAGCGTGGGGATTATGGCAATCGTCAGCCGGAAGAGTTTCGCTTTTGGACAAAAGGCACTCACTGACACACTCACTGTTGCAATGAACGTCTTCCGTCTGATGATGATTGAGCTTGAGCATGGGTTAATTGTCAGCGGTAACCCCAGACTTATAATGGAAAGAAAGAAAGAAAGAAAAAGCAATTTTCCGCTCGCCAGGATAAAACTGGATAACACACAAAAATACATGGTTAAAAAAAAGAAAGGAAAATTGGTCCTGTACGAGGCCAAAAAGCTCCTATCTCAGCATGGTGCTGTATGTAACATTAAAAAAAAAGTGACAGCGCTGATATTCTAATAGGGCCCAAAGTGATGCCACGGTCAGATACGGATAAGAAAAAAATAAAAATAAAGTGTAAACGAAAAAACAAGAAAAAAGAGAAAGAAATGGAGTGTTAAGAATTCTTGCATATTTATCTAACTGCCTTCAAATAAACATGCAAGGCTTTGCTCATTCAATCTCCAAACAAAATCGTAACTCACAAGCGCACTGGCGTTAAGGGGCAGACAAGAGCCAACTAGCGCTAAAAGTGGCCACTTTCGGCGGTACGCAACGATCCTCTTAAATTATGAAATGCAAAACTATGGAAAGTTACTCCGAAAATACTACAGGTTTTAGTACTGCTCCTGAACTTAGCAATTTACTAGTTAAGTACAGCTTTCGATTTTTTTAATTGAATTCGATTGAGGTGTAAAAGATACAAAATGATGGGTGGCGCTAGCCGGCTCTTGTCTGTCCCTTAATCATTTTTATCTCGTCAATCAGAGCACAGTGGCCAATCCAGTACTATTCCCAACGGTGGACTACGGATAAAGTTGTATTCTCAAAGTAACGAGGGTTATAGCCCGTATCCAATTGGGGCTACTTTTCACATTTGATACAAGAAAATTGGCGGATGTGGTCCATGTTACGTATGTAGGTATTTAATGATAAAAGTTTATCCTTGTCAGTTACAGTGATCATTATAATATCTTGGACTGAACAACCGTTCACTATCCCGCACTTATTCTGCAGCACCCGCGATCGTAACAAGGATGATAATATGACAGTAAAACAACAACTAGTGTAAAACTGTATATTGGGTTCTTATTTTAAAAATTACAATCGTAACGAGCCTAGTTAAATCGCGGAGGAACTTAACACCGCGATTCAGAAAGCACCGCTCACCTAACAGCGCCATCTATCGGTAAAAGTAAACAATATTTCCAACATTCCGCCCACCAAGGAGCTATTTAACATATAGTCCTTATACTAAACACGTTTGTGTATACTAAACACGGGCACCGCCCACCATGAAAATATCAACAGCTAAATTTTAAAACATTATGAGTTCACAATACAATAAAAGGAACTTAAAATAAACTACCTATTTGTATCTTAGATAACTACTGTGTGGTAGGTAAAATACATATTTTTGAAGTAGGCCTTTTTATTAAAGCCTTTTGAGTGCGCAAAGTAACAACTCTCGTAATTTTATCCAGTCCTGGGTGCTTCTCCGCAACTCTAGCCAAAAGCCATTTACAAGGGGGCAAGTCATCTTCCTTTACCACTACTACATCCCCAATGTTTGGTTCAGGATTTTGAGACGTCCACTTGTAACGATGCAGAAATTTTGTTAGATATTCTTGCGACCAACGGCGCCAAAACTTCTGCATCATACTTTGTGTCAATTGCCAACGACGTAAATTGGATACATTAGACGTCTCAAAATTATGTTCAGGTACAGCAACCAAGGGTTCCCCAATCAGGAAATGACCTGGCGTCAAGACATCAAAGGCATCCGACTCTGTGTTTAAGGTGGACAGGGGTCTAGAATTGAGACAACTCTCAATTTGCACCAAGACTGTGGATAGTTCCTCATAAGTCAGTGTCGAATCTCCAATGACGCGTTTTAAGTGGAACTTCACTGACTTAATTCCAGCCTCCCACAATCCCCCGAAATTGGGTGCATGAGGAGGAATAAAGTGCCACCTTGTGCCGTTTGTAGCCAATGTTTCGGATATTTCCTTTAAGTAGAGTGATCTTTCTGATCCAAATAACTTGTGGAATTCCCTTGAAGCACCAACAAAATTTGTTCCATTATCACTCCAAATATCCGTACATAGACCTCTACGAGCGACGAATCGTTTAAACGCAGCTAGAAATCCCTGGGTGGTTAAATCACTGACCACTTCTATGTGCACAGCTCGTGTTGCCATGCAAATGAATAAACAAATATATCCTTTATAAGCGTGATGACCACGCCCCTTCGTTGTCCTAATATTTATTGGACCTGCGTAATCTACGCCACAACACTTAAAAGGTCTTGAAGGACTTGCTCTAGCCTCCGGAAGCTGGCCCATCAATTGCTGTGAAGTTTTCGCCGCTCCCGTTACGCATGGAATGCACCTTCGCCCGTAACCTTTAATTAAAGATTTACCGCCAATTATGTAATATTCTGTGCTTAAGTAAGTCAACATTAGTTGAGTTCCACCGTGAAGCGTTTTAGCATGCGCATCTGCTATAAGTAAGTCGGTTAGCCTTGATCTTTTCGGTATCAAAATTGGATGCTTTTGGTTCAACGAAAGTTGCGATTTTTCTAACCTTCCACCTACTCGTAAAATGTTCTCTTCGTCTAAGTAAGGACTTAAAGGTTTAAGAGGTCCCTTTAATTTGTTCGACTTACCTTGTTTCCTTATAACAGCAATCTCCTCTTTGAAACCTTCTGCTTGGCAATTTCTAATGGCACATTTGCGAGCTTCAACCAATTCTTCTGGCAGCAGATAGCTGCTAAACTGTTTCCGATTTCCGATTAATTTCAAAAAACGCCTACAGTAGGCTACAACCCGTATTAGTTTTGTAAGTGACGAGTATCTCTCCCATAGAGAATCTTCAGTCACTGTAAAGTTAACTTTCGCAATTTCTAAATCTGTCTCTAATTGGTTTGGCTTACTGTAATGTATTTCAGCTTCAGACAAAAATGTCGGGCCGTTGAACCAGAAAGGACACTTGCATAGTTCCGAGGGGTAGATCCCTCGTGATCCGAGGTCGGCAGGATTTTGACCTGATGAAACATGAGACCATTGAGTTGAATCCAACGTTGTCAATATCTCTGAGACCCGGTTAGCAACGAACGTCTTCCAGCGATTGGGATGACTGTTCAGCCATGCTAGAACCACGGTGGAATCCGTCCATGCATGTACATTACCTATATCTATTTCCATGACTCTTGCTACTTCAACTAGGAGTTTAGTGACCATTACTGCTCCGCACAATTCAAGCCTGGGAATAGATACCTGCTTGATGGGCGCTACCTTGGTCTTGGCCGTTACCAAAGTAACGCGTATGTTGCCATCAGCATCAATTACACGAATATAAACTGCGGCAGCATAAGCTGCCTTAGAAGCATCTGAGAATCCGTGTAGTTCAACTAAAGTGTCATCCGATTTTGTTCCGAGCCATCGAGGTATCTTGACTTGTGAAAGCAGTGATAGCCCATCCAGGTAAGTGTTCCATTCATCTAAAATCTTAGTTGTTACTTCCTCATCCCAGTCTAATCCTGCTATCCATAGCTTTTGTATAAGTATTTTTGCTATAATGACAGTAGGTGCCACCCAACCAAGTGGATCATACAATTTAGCAATGTGTGAAATTATTTTTCTTTTAGTCACAGGTTCCGGTTCCCGAGAAAGAGCCACCGAGTATTGGAAATCATCGGAACGACGATTCCAGGTAAGGCCTAATAGTTTAACTATCTCATCCTCCTTTAGCTGATAACCTTCTCCTATTTCTCCCAAACCTTTATTCATTTCCTTTATTTTGTTAAGTAATTCCTCATTGTTACACATCCATTTTTGTAGTTCAAACCCGGCTTTACTTAATAACGAATTCATTTCTTTGTAAATAATTAGCCCTTCTTTAGTGTTACTACAACCGGTTAGCAGATCATCCATGTAAAAATCATTTATTACTCTGTCAGCAGCCGCCGGATAATCTCCGCCGTTATCATGCGAAACTTGTTGAAGGGCTCTCACCGCCAGGTAAGGAGCTGATGCAGTGCCAAAAGTGACTCTCAACATGCGATAGTGTTCTACTACGTCTTCCGGCTCTTCCTTCCACAGTATCCTCTGGCAATCAATGTCAATAGTCGCTACCTTTACCTGCCGGTACATCTTAACGATATCCGCAGCTAGACATATCGGATGTTTTCTCCAACGCATCAATAAGTGCCGAAGTTCCGGTTGCAAGCGGGGTCCAATCATCAATTTGTCGTTTAATGAATAACCTTTTTTACCTTTACAGGACGCGTCGAACACCACACGGACTTTGGTTGTATCTTTATCATCCCTTACAACTGCGTGGTGCGGTAAGTATATTGAATTCCCTTTTTCCCTTTCGTCATCAGGTACCTTTTCCATATGGTCTAACTGTAAGTATTCCTTGATCACTTGTTTATATTTCTCTTTCAAATCAGTATTTTTCTTCAATTTGGTATGTAATGCATTTAATCTTTTTTCAGCTATCTCTTCAAACCCGCCTGCCAGATAAGTCGGAGTCTGTTCACGGAACGGAAGTCTAACTACATATCTTCCATCTACATCTCGGGTTGTAGTTGCCGAAAATAAATCTTCACATTGTTTTTCTTCTTCCGACAACAATCTTTTTTGGTTAGTTGGTTCGGCTTCTAACTCCCAGAATTTCTTTAGTTCCTCGTTTGTATCTATATGAGCGTGCATCACCACAACATTAGAAGAAACCGCAGCAGATGTGTCAACTATCCCAGACATTATCCATCCAAATTTGGAACATTGGGCTACTATCGACCCATCTACAGTCTTTTTCAAACCTTCTTCAATGATCTGGGTATAAACATCAGCTCCTAATAAAACGTTTATTTTATTCGGAGTATGATATTGTGGGTCGGCCAGAGTTTCCTCCTGAAGATTAATCCATTCTACCGTCGTTACCTTCGTTACTGGGAGAACCGTTGTTATCGCTTTTAAGACATACGCCTGGACTTGAACATTAAAACGCGAATCTGTTCGAGATCTTAGATTCAATTTGACTACCGACCTTGATGTTATTTCTTTGTCCCCTCCAACTCCCTTAATTCTATGAGTTGCAGGAATTTTCTTTAATCCCAAGAACTGCACTGTAGCTTCAGTAACCAAAGAAACTTGCGAACCTTGGTCTATTAGTGCTCGAACCACCTGGTAAGTGCCTGTCTTCGACTCAGCTCTTATTAGAGCTGTGGCTAATAAAACTGTATTACGCAATTTTCCTGTCGAAAAACAAGTAACAAACTGGTTACCTTCCCTATCTTCTGTGGAAATAGGGCTATCCGTTGTTTCCTTTGTTGGTATGGTTTCATGATTTACCAACGTTTCTGCGTTTGCCTGTGTATTTTTATTGGAACCCGTGGAAGAAGACCCGTTTGGGGGGTGCAGTAAAGAATGATGACGACGTTTGCAAATTCGACATTTGACGGTACTATTACATACTTTAGCAGAGTGGTTGTTACCCAAGCAATTGAAGCAAATACCTTTCTCTAGTACAAAACTACGACGAGCGTCACATTCTAATTCTTTTACAAACTTTTTGCAATAACTAAGCCTATGTGGCTCCGAACAAAACGGACACTGAATGTCCGACACATGTAAACTACTTGACTTGTTCGTACCCGTATTTTGATGACCTTGACTTCTAGATCCCGAATTAAATTTATTATCCAAAAATTCTAAAGCTCTATACCGATTAGTTAAAAACTCGGTAAACTGAATGAGTGTTGGAAGTTCTTCTGACGAGTTATGTTCAGTTATATTAAATTCCCATTGCTTTCGGGATTCGGGATCTAACTTCAAAGTTATTATGTGGATCACTATAATGTCCCATGACTCAACATTAATGCCAAGATTGGAAAGCGCCTTTAAACAATCATTTGTGTTATCAAGTAATTCCTTTAGCCCAACAGCTGATTCATTATTGAGATTTTTCTGACTGAGTAACCTTTTTAATATAAAATGTGACAAATATCTTTTATTGTTATAACGCGCATCCAATAGTTCCCAACATCGGTCATAGTTCGCATCGGAAATGGGTATTTGTCGAAGAAGTTGTTCTGCTTCCCCAGACAAATATCCTTTCAAATACTGCATTCGCTGCACATTATCTAAGCTTTTATTAGTATGGATAAGTGATACGAACAAATCCCTAAAGGTTACCCAGTCGGTATACTTTCCTGAAAACACCGGAATAATTATTTTTGGCAATTTTACCTGACACTGCTTTGGACTACTAGCTTTAGAATATTCTTTTAGATCCTGCTCTTTAATATCAAATAATTCTAACACAGTTTCAAGTTCAGTTTTGTATTGAATATACACTTCGTCTGCTAAATCGTAAACATCATTCTTAACATATCGACTCTGTTTTAACTTATCTGGCTCATATTCTTCATACAATTTGCTATGGCCGTTCGCTAACTGATCCCACAATTTTTCCAAATTTTCTAATCTTACTTTACAATACGGACGTGTTATTCGTTCCTTAGGTGATTTTTTGAAGTTTACATAAGCTTTATCTATTCTACTGTAAATATCTTCTTGTTTATTAATTAATGACTCCATTTTCTATCTTATTTATTTTTACTGAAAACACCTTTGTAATAGACTAAATTAGGTTTCAAATTATTTTACCTAAGGTACAAATTAACTCGATGGGCCTAAAGCAAACAAATTAAAAGTCCACTATATTTTTAAAGTAGGTACTTCAAGCATTCAATTTTAAAAGTAAGGAAATGTTATAAGTGTTGAGACCGAAGATTAAATTTTACAAGTCTTTATGTAACAATAATAATTTGGGAAAAATCGGGCATAGGTTCCCCGTCTCAACCAAATACTCTCAAAATTAGGCTAAGTCTAAAACACAGTTGAAATATTCTACGTTAATAATGTTCATATTATTGTAATTTTCTAAAGTTAAATTCTTCAAGCAAATAAAGTTCAAATTTGTGTAGTCGATAATTCTTCCAACGATACTACGTTTTGCAATTCCACTGATATAAAGATGAAGGTTCACTCACAGTTTTAATCCTGTATTTGATTTCACCTGGTTTGTAATTTCACTGAAGATTGAGTCTTCGTAATGACGTTGCGTTCTGCACGTCAAAACCTCCTCCAGTCACCCTTGCTGCTGATCCCTGACGATGACGACACCCGGCACCGTCTGCAATAGCGCGCTGCACCACGCGCTGCTACTGCTGCTTGCTGCTTCCTCAAGCGCCTTGACCAGTTAGCGCAAGCGATCCACTTGCCCAGTCAAGAAAGTATCACAAAAAAAGTCCAGACAAATCGATTAATCCGGCTCGAAGGACCAAATGAACAACCGTTCACTATCCCGCACTTATTCTGCAGCACCCGCGATCGTAACAAGGATGATAATATGACAGTAAAACAACAACTAGTGTAAAACTGTATATTGGGTTCTTATTTTAAAAATTACAATCGTAACGAGCCTAGTTAAATCGCGGAGGAACTTAACACCGCGATTCAGAAAGCACCGCTCACCTAACAGCGCCATCTATCGGTAAAAGTAAACAATATTTCCAACATGGACTAATAATATAAGTGTTGAATCCTGAAATATCTTAATATTGGTTGTATCTGACTGGTGTTTTTCGTTTTCAAAATTTCTACCATATAAGGATTAGATATTAGGATATGGATTTGTTATTGGATATTAGGATTTTATATTTTTGCCGGAACTTAAAAGAGTAACTTATACAGTAGATATTAATTAACGAAAGGCGTTCCTTTTAACCGGTAATACTTCATCCTACAGAAGCACAAAGTCACGCAGGGAGCAATGGAGAGAGTTATGCTTGAAGTTTCTTTGCCCGATAAAATCCAGAACGAGGAAATCCACCGAAGAACTAAGGTCACCGACATAGCTCTCAAAATTTGCAAGTGAAAGTGGTAATGGGCAGGCCACATCGCTCAAAGAACCGACAACCGATGGTGAAGAAAGGTTCTCGAGCGGCGACAACGAACCGGAAGACGCAGCGTTGGTAGGCCTCCCACCAGATGGACCGACGACATCGTTAAGGTCGCGTGTAGCCGGTGGATGCAAGCGGCACGTTCCCGCTCGTTCTATGGGGGAGGCCTTTGTTCAACAGTGGACGTCTTCCGGCTGATGATGATGATGACGATGATGACTTCAGCGTCAATAGGTAGTAAAAATAATAATCCCATCTATATATATATATAAAAACTAGCTTATGCCCGCGTATTACTACTTGAGTACTCAATAGCAATTATAAATTTCACTGACAGGCAGTGTACAGCTTGGTCTAGAAGCACGAAACTTTGTATGGAGATTTGTCATTTATGCCAATAGGAAATTCTGTCGTGCACACAGTTAATGTACTAAAAAAGCTGACTCTTTCGCGATGCATGCTGAAAAAAAAAGTGATCATAAATAATTGTTTCTTTTTTACATTTTAAGATAAATACAGAGTACGTACATTGCACAATTTAAAAACGATATGTTCTTTGTCGTTCTAAAAAAATTACTTTTAAATATTCATACGCACACAACAAATGTTGAAATTCCTAAGCTAAAAATGTTTAAAAAGAAGAAAAAACATTAAGGAAGCTTAGCTATATATTTATAAAACCTCTCAAAATTCTACGGGGTAATGTGTGGCGCCACCTTGCCCGACTACTGTGTTCATTGAGATGTATGCTACTTGTCTCCCTTCAATTTAAGAGAAGCAGAATGCTTTTATCGATAGCTGCAGCTTGATAATTTTTGGGCGTTAAAATAGCCTGTTCACACACCCAGATTCTCTTGGTTCGGTATTTGACTGATGTCGCCGTACAACAGATGAATCAGTTCTTCTATTGTACATACTACAATACCAAGAGTCTCTGTTAGATCCACCTGCCCTCTCTCCACTGGTAGAGAGTCTTCCCCAAGTTTTAAATAAACATCGGAGAGTTCATGAACACGTGAATAGCCGCCAAGCTGAGCGCGTATATTGATGGTCAAGCGCGATTTAAAAACTCGTGACCATAGAATTGATCGTTTCAACGTGCGTAGTACATATATATCGATGGTTTCAACGATGCATTTACCTCGTCAGCCCTAGTTCCTCGCGCCACCACAGGCAGCGCCTGCCACACTATTTTAACAAAATAATTTTATAATCCTTTAATTTTAATGTATTAAAAATACATGTAATTCTTCTGCAGTATTATTGTAATAATATTTATTTTGAGTTGAGTTTTCAAACGTGTCAAATTAAAATGTAATTTAAATCAAAAGCACTTAGGAGTATTAATATCAACTTCGATGCAAATCACCCTCAAAATAACTTTCTACCCATTTTTAACTCCGTTAGGTGGTAAGTTTCAATAAAATACGAAACCCACCTTCCATCACCCCCTTAGGGATAGAATTTCGGAAAATCCTTCCTTATCGGATGCCTACGTCATACAAAGAACACACCCTCCAAGTTTCAGGTATCTACGATCAGTGGTTTAGGTTGTGCGTTGATCCGTCAGTCAGTCATTCAGGACAAAGAATTTTATATATATAGATGAATCCCTATTTCCCTTGGTCACGGCATCACGCGTGAACGGCTGGATCAAATTGGATAATTCTTTTTTTATAATATTCCTTGAAGTACGAGGACGGTACTTACGGTGAGAAAAATTAAAAAAAAAAACTTTTGTAGGGTAGGTGTAGGGTAGGTGTAGGGTAGGCGTAGGGTAGACGTAGGGTAGGTGTAGGGTAGGTGTAGGGTAGGTAAATAGGCAGGTAAGTAGGTAGATAGGGACAGGACAACGTCTGTCGGGTCAGCTAGTCGAAAATAAAAATGTTTTTATTTGTCAAATGTCATACATATCGAATCCGCAAAAGAAACACTGTACATTTTTGATTTTTTTATGCTGTTTTTTTTTAATCTGTTAATGATGTAGATTAACAAGTTTAAGGGAACGTCCTCTGTTATTTAACTTACTGTGTATAAGACATTTACGGTTCGTCAACACTTTCATTAGTACCATTCGTTGTAAAAGCAGGAACAAGGTACAAATGTGTATGCCCACATAAAGACAACAGTATTATTGGATAGATAGTGACAGCTCGACAGTTAATAGCCCACACACACCATATTAATACGTTTTGCTTCCCTGACCCAACCCCACGATTTACTAATACGTATATTGCACACATAAATTTCCATGTAGACGCCACAGAGCATTAAATTGTCGAAAAGACGATACCAATAACGGTTTCAATTTGGTACTACGATCACGCTGAAGAAGTGTAAATGGAAATCCAGTAGGTCTGATTTTTGTAGCATCTTGCAAACAGTGAGTCTAATCTTCCTTTAATATTTCATTAACGTACATGTAAAAAAAGCTGTAAAAACGCTGTACTCTCGAACCTCTCAAAACCGGGGAGGTCGCGTCTTGATAGCGGTAAAAAGTGAGCTTACTGTTGTAGAACGATATGATTGGCGAAGTTCTGCCGAAGACATTTGGGTCTCACTTATACTAAAACGATCTAGACCTGAGGTAAATTATAACTTACACATTTGTGCATTATATATTTGTAAGGAAAACCTTGGAAATTCATATTTTAATCAATTACATAACTTTAGTAAAAATGTTAATAACTTGATCTTGACCCACCCATTCGATAAATTCATTATTATGGGTGACTTTAATTTTGGTAATAATGTAGACTGGATAAATTCTGACGGTAATGAACTGATCCCGCAAAATGTATCGTGTCATCGCTTGTGCGAGTTTTTTGATGGATTTCTCACTTCTAACCTATCCCAATATAACGGCGAAAGAAACAATAATGGTAGATTATTAGACTTAGTTTCCTCTAACGACTCGGTCAATGTTACAGAATGTCACGATCCTTTAGCATTACCTGTGGACCTGCATCATAAACCATTGACGATTACTGCCGATTTCGTTGAGATGCACAAATTGACTGATAGATTGACTACGAAGTATGTATTCACAAAGGGCGACTACGCGGGTGTTAAATCTGAGCTTGACCGAATAAATTGGAACGAGTTTTTAGTCACTGATTCATTGAATAGTGCAGTTGAACTCTTCTATAATAAATTGTATGAGTTAAGAGATAAGTATATCCCAATAAAATCAGTTAGACAATCATTGTATCCGCATTGGTACGATTCAGCTTTGGTCAAGGTACTGAGAGAGAAATATAAATACTATAACTCTTTTTCTCTTTTACGAAACAGAGCAATTACTTTGGAGAAAGCTTGATTCGATAAATACATGGATGCAGTTGAATCGTCGATCACTGAAAACCCAACATTTTTTTGGTCATTTGTCAAGAGCAGAAAAAACTCTGGTACTTTTCCAAAAGTAATGCACTATGGTGATAGAACGGCGAGTACAGGTGAGGAGATCAGCAATTTATTCGCTACTTATCTCCACTCAACTTTCCAGGAACCCGATACTGTGCCCGCTACTTCTGGTGGCATTTTCGTCGAAGATGGTGTGTCATGTATCAGCTCGATTAATGTGTCTCATTCTCAGGTTCTAGAGTTATTAAAGACCTTGGACCTCTCCAAATCAGGCGGTCCCGATCTTATGCCTCCAGTATTTATTGTAAATTGTGCTGACAGCCTGGTTGTGCCACTGTGTATCTTATTCAGACGCTCACTCTCTGAAAGCATAGTTCCGAGAGTTTGGAAATCAGCGTTTGTTACTCCAGTCTTCGAAAAAGGTAATAAATCAGATATCTCCAATTATCGACCAATATCTAAGATATGTCTGTTCTCCAAAATTCTCGAACGCATTGTATTCACTGACGTATACGCTGCTTTGAAATGCAACTTTGGTGATGAACAGCATGGCTTTATCAGAAAGCGATCTACTACATCTAACTTGATCCTATCCCATGAATTTATATCGGAAGGTATGGAACAGCGTGCACAAGTTGACGTTATTTATACTGATTACAGTAAATGCTTCGATCGTATTGACCATAGACTGCTTTTGGAGAAGCTCTTAAAAGCCGGAATATATGGAGACTTGTATCGTTGGTTCTCCTCTTATATTGATAACAGAACACAGGCTGTAGTGCTTCAGAGGTACACATCTGGTTGGAATTCTGTCCCCTCTGGAGTTCCTCAGGGTTCAATTTTGGGATCCCTATTGTTTACAATTTTTATTGCTGACGTAAAACACTGTTTTAAAACTTCCTATATTTTACTCTATGCTGATGATATGAAGATTCATAAAACTATCCGAAACATATCTGATACACAACTGTTGTAAGCTGATTTGAATAGATTCGAAGCGAAGAATACTATAGACGTAACAGACTTGAATTGAATGTTTCAAAATGTTTTCATATGATCTTTACGCGCCAGAAGTCTATAATTAATTCCACATACCAACTTTGCAACATCAATATAGGCAAAGTCAATATTATTAGGGATCTTGGTGTTATACAAGACAGCAAGCTACTCTTCAATCAGCATATTGATAGCATAGTAAATAAGGCGTCTAGAGCACTTGGTTTCATTATGAGAACCTCGGCATGTTTCCGATCACTAAAGCCCATCAAAGTCTTGTATTGTTCGTTCGTACGCAGCCACCTCGAGTATGCATCACAAGTATGGAACCCTCAATACGGAATCTACAAGTCGCGTATTGAGGGCATTCAAAGAAAATTTCTTAAATACCTTGATTAAAGAGCAAAACAAGTATCTGTAGATTACACTCACCGATGTAGAAGGTGCCATTTTCTACCGCTTGACCGTAGACGTCATATTAATGATATATGTTATTTGCTTAATATCGCAAATGGTTCAATTGAATGTTCTGAACTTGTGTCAAAATTATCGATACGCACTAATCAGATGGGACTGCGACAGCGACCACTTCTACATGTAAAAACTAATTATAGGCGTAATTCGTACTTTGTAAGAGCCAGTCGCAGTTTTAACGAAATTTCATGTGAATATGACATTGACCTGTTCTGCACCAATACAAGCACAGTAAGGAAGCTCTTAGCAAAGTCATTCTTTGATCAAGATTGAACCACATTAACCAATACTGAAGATATTTCTACCTATACTGTGATGAGTTCATAATCACTTTGTATTTAACTGTGGAGGCTTGTAATTTGCAATTTAGTTATATATTATTATAGTGTTATTAGTCTGTAAGCTTTCCTAAAATAAAATAAAATAAATAAAACTTTTTTTTGTAAAGAGATACTTTCCTTGAATGAAATTTTCTGCCCATTTATTTCCATACAAAACTATATTTTGGAAGGGGCTACTAACATACCCTTTGTAAATGTTAGTGTTTCTGATGTTGATGTGCCTTATTAATAAATAAATAAACAAAATAAATACCCGAATAGATTTATTCTATTTTAAATTGTTAAATGTTACTTTTAAAGTAACATTCAATGGTCTAAGTGAAATAAATGATTTGAGTTTGACATTCTCGAAGAAAGTTTGCGCAAGTTGACATGTGCAACGAACTTGCATTGCGGAAAAGTCCGTTGTCCGTTGTAAGTTTTCTAACTAAAACTGTCCAAAAGTCAAGTTGTGCAATAAAAGTTGCTGGTGGATATTCTAAATAAAATACAACAAATATTTTGATCAATGGTCGGTTGGTTGTTCATTGTGAAATTTATATTATGTTTATAAACACACACATGATTCAGAAAAGATTCGTAGTCCCACCACTTTTAAAAACAAAAACCCAAAAATATGCTTCTGTTGTCAAGCATAGTTTGTGATTATTTAACATAGCATATACCTTGAGGTATCTATAATAATTTATCTGGAGGATTATGTTAGTAAATATTGGGCTGATATGATAATGTTTCGAATCTACATTCAGATATTGATGATAATATTATTTATTAGTTGTAGCCGCGATTTCACTCACATCTGATGGAATCTTCTGAATGAATCTAGTTGGGTAAACATTTAAATTAACCTTGTATGCGTAAATGACAAAAAAACTGTGTAGACAAGCTTACACATTACAAGTAATAATACCCTCCCGACTCTCCTAGCTAACATTTCAAAAAAGCCTGTAAATGATTTAATTGAAATGCTTTGCTTTTGACTTTGGTCGCATTTCGGTCAAGGAGGGTAACTTCAATGGAAGCTAGCCAAGTACGCAGAAGATATAGTGCACAAGTGTGTGCACAAACATGCAACTTATCAAAATTTAAAAAAGACTTAAATGTCATAGTATCCAAATCACAATAATAATATTTTGTTTTTTTTATTAATTGTTTTAAGTATTATGATTATTCTAATTATTATTGTACTAGTTATTTTACTTAATTTGAATTTGTTTATTAATGTGTATTATTATTATTATTATTTTAAACCCGTATTGTTACCGTTTACTTTTAATCTTCATTTTTAGGATTTTTTAAAAATTGTATTTAGATCATAATTTTAATAATTTCTTCCATATTAAACTTTTGTTGTTTTACCTAGCTAGTTACTAAGTGAATGATGTGGTTGCCTTTAATCCATCGGCTTTACGTGCTTTACAGGGCACAGGGTTGTCACACCACCAACCTTTAATTCCGGGCTGTTACTCAGAAAGTAATAGAAAAATCCAATACTAGTTCGCCTGACCTGGGATCCAAACCTAGGACCCCAAATTGGGCAGTCGCTCTTGCGACCACGAGACTAACATATATCTGACTGTCTTATGGCCAAATACTCAAACGCTACTCAATTTTAAGATGCCGTTAAATCTCGTACTGTCACAGTCATTTTGACATAAAGTGATCGGGACAGCACGGAACTTAACCGTATCTCAAAATTCAGTAGCGTTTGAGTATTTGGCCATTAGTCAAACATATTAATAATATTGTAAGAATCTCTGCCGTCTCTTGTCCAACAAAAACATACATACATGCACGCGTTTGCCAGCGGCCACAACCAACAATACAGGCGAATGCTGCCTAAATCTATTTCTGATGCGTTTTAACTTCTAAGTATAAGGTAGGTACGGTCAGCAACGAAACTCGATAAACACTTCAGATTTTTAAATCATAATTCTTGAGCAGAAGGAAATACGGACAGGATAGAAAATAAAGATAAAATAAACTCTTGACTATGACCTGAAATACTGTAAAATATTACTTACGTCGTAAATGTTTTTGTGTCTTTTTAGAGGATATGCAAGTGCTACTTTTATTGCCGACCGTACCGGTTTCAACGACCATCTCGAAATGTCTTGCCTATCCGATTTCAAACGAGACAGCAAGATTGTTTCCAACAAAAACTTCGTGACAAGATGAATATCGAACTCAACATTTCTCAGTTTACTTATAATTAGTTTCATTTACATTCTATTAGTGTAAATTAGGAAGACAGTTGAAATTAAAACTTTAATTAGCTCTTGGGAGTTTGTTGAGAGTGCCTATAACTTTGGGTCGCTATCTACGTTGTCCTATGCACATTGCGTCCGAGATATTTTCTTTTTGTTCTCATTTACTTCACACAATGAGATGCAGATTCTGAATGTTCTTTTTTTAAATTAACCAAGTTTGCGTTGCGGGGTGAATAAGATAAGCAATTGTAAGATCTTAATGTGAAGTAAGAAAACAAAGACTTGGCTTCGAGGCTTTTGGATCTTCATTACTACACTCCAGTAAACTAAGACTGCAGAAAACCATAGCAATAACGTTTCCAAAGAAAAAATACACTAAGTACTGGAGCAGTTTTCTATAGTTAATTCATAAGGAACTAAAATGCCTTAGAAATAGATTTGAAAATAGCGTAATTGCTTGTAAGATAAATATAAATGCCTCAAATAATTATATCTACCAACTATAATTATATCTATTAACTTTTTTATATTGTATTTTCGTTCAATAAATGCAAACTACTCGAGCATAATTATTGCTGTTATGTCAGCGCTGATTGTAAGAATGATTAGTCTTAGGTTCTTAGCGATGCCGCTAAACCACAAATTACTGCCACACTCAGAGACGTCACTTAATAATAATGAATCATTAACTTTAAATGACCCACATAACTTGGCACATGTCAACAACATTAAAATCTTCTCAATCTGTCATATTTTTGACTGTCAGCGTTTCAAGTTCGTTGGTCAATTAAAGTTAATGATTTATTATTATTAAGTGACGTCTCTGAGTGTAGCAGTTAGATATGTTAATATAATAAAGCTAAAAAAAACAAACACAAAGTTGTGTTTGTTTGTTGTTTTGAGTTTGAATTTCTGGTCCGATTCTGAAATATCTTTGGCCAATGGGAAACTAACGTTATCTCTGAGAGCTTAAAGTCTATATTTTATTAAGTATAAAAAATAGAAACCAGTAAAAAATAACACGTGGACTAAACCACGTGCAAAAACTTTAAAAGAATAAGAAAACAAAATAATTAATGAACGTGTAATAAAGTAGCCGACATATCACATTTTGAAACAGTTTTCCTGTTTTACGTTCCCTTTACGTACAGAAACAGTCCTTTTTTTGGAAAGGATCAGCAATTTTACAAAACATCGCCCTTTAACTTAACATCGAAAGTGGAAGTGATTCTTAATCCGCTCACACTATCGTGTTTAGAGAGGATATCCCTCGTCCCACTTTATATTGCTATACATACTCTATGCAGGGGGTGACTGGACATTTTGATGGCGGTTCATTTTTCGATTATCGAAATGGGTATGTAAAAAGGACCGCATTTAAAGCCATTATGGAATAAAAAGAAACTAAAGCTGAAGTGAGAATTTTCTCTTTTTCAATTTAATTGAAAACCTTTTTGTGGACACACACATGTTTTGCCGCTAGCCAGTTAAACGTATGAAGGGGATATGCATGATACGTTTCTGTCTCATTCGAAAGTTAGCAAACTTCAGTTGCTTGCGCACTTCGCAAATCATATGTCAATAATTTGATTAAAGTTATACCTACCTTTTTTTTGTTTGTTGATCTTGCAATCGGTTGTAAACTTTTAGCAGATTTTTTGTGCGGGTATTGACTGCTGAGGTTCAATCTTCCAGCGAAAAATCTACCTCTCAAAGTAGTTTACACTTTACATAGTAAAGTCCCATATTTGGTGGCGTTTGAGCCTTTTTATCGTTATTGGTTCACTTAGGGCTGTGGCTAAGGTGTTGGTGTGTGACGTAATTCGGTGTTTATTTCCTCTTTTACGGTTCTAATTTGAAGATGCTCATGTAGTTCTGAAGTATTTATTAACCATGGAGCATTAGATATTGTTCTGACGGCTTTATTTTAAAATCGCTGGAGAATATCCATATTTGAATTTCTCGCGGAGCCCCACAGCTCGACTCCGTATGTTCAGACAGGCTTTAATACTGCTTTGTAGATGACAACTTTATTTTCCAGCGACACGTGTGTGATCTTAAGTTTTACCAACCTACTTTTTTTTTATTTGAATCTTTATTTAATTTTGTATAATATTTTGTCACATCGTCCAGTACAGATAAATACAGCAATGATAAGTACGAACTACATACCTACTATAACTAATTTATACAGTTGTTTAGCTTCGTTAGACATTTTTGTTAATTCATGTTATTAATTACTCGTTGAATGTGAATAATCATGCCCTTTGACTATGTCAAAGTCAAAGTCAAAGCATAAGCAATTCTTGAATTGTGAAGAAGTCGGCAAGTTTGTCAAAAAAAAATCTAGTTTGAAGTAGTTCCAAAAAGTAGGTCTCTATGGAGAAAATGTCCTTCGTTTAACCAGTCATCCTGTATACTACAACAGTGTTCTAGGTATAGGCTGTCCTGTCGCCTTCACTCGCCACGTCCAATTTATCGCGTATTTCTGAGGGACCATTCGTATATCTCAAGTGATAACGCCCTCTGTTAAATTGGGATTGAGGGCTGATAGATGTTGTATTGGATTTGTAACCAACTATATAGTATTAGTGTAGGGATACGTTGTAAATAGAATAAAATAATTATTATATTTATCGAATAAAGAACATTAATGCGAGTTCTTAGATTTACTCAAATATATTCTGACTAGCTTCTGCCCGCGACTTCGTCCGCGTGAAAGTCGGTTATCGCGAATGCAGACACAGTCGCAGATTAAAAGTAGCCTATGTCCTGCCCCAGGGTTCAAGCTATCTTTATACCAAATTTCATCAAAATCGGTTCAGCCGTTTCGTCGTGAAAGTACGCTTTGACGACGAAACGGCCTTACCGATTTTTTCTCGATTGCGAAAGTAACAGACCGAGTTACTTTTGCATTTATAATATTATTAGGATTAGTATGGATTTGTCATTGACCTTACTAAAATAAAAATAATTATATGCAGTCTCAAAGTTTTAATTTAAGACAAAGGAAAAATTTCAGTTTTTATGGCAATGTCTTTGTCTCCCAAAAATATTTTGACTCGTTCCCATAACAATAACTTTAAAACCCTATTCGTTCTTAGCTCTTTCATTACCTACTGGCTTTAAGCTCTTTCAATTTCACAAATAAAACTCATTTGTTCGGAAAAAGTTGGGACGCTGTAAAAACTTGGCGGGATCTAAAGGGTTGGGTTTAACCGCCTGGGGGTCTTTGGAGTGGGAAACTCTACTCTGATCGCCTACACAATACCCACCAGTGACTCTTTTTGTGCTAATGTTTTTATACCTGCGCTCTATTTTTATCTTATAGATGAAGAAGACACTGAACGAAGTCAGACTTTACATGTTATCATAAGAGAACCTTAGTTATGAAGATATTGAAGTTCAAAGTTCTAATTAACGTATGAAATGTTCTGCATGTACCCGGAAGCGCACTGCTTTTCGTGCGTTACTATTAACAGCGGTTTTTCACACCAGAAATAAAAGACGTTACCGAGAAATATTTAGGTAAAACAAAAACATTTAAAAATAAAATTGGTTTTTGGTGGCCATTTAGGCCACCAAAAACCAAAACAACAAAAGCCCACCGGTATCGGAAACAGGGTCCAAGCTACCAGTGGTCAGGGCTCCTGAGACCGGAATCTCCTAACAATACGCACCGTTTCCAAAAGAACCGCTTTCTGAATCAAGCCCTTGATCCATGCAGCTGTCCAACAAGAGCCTCCTTAATTAGATGTTGGTCGAGGCTCTTGGAGATAATCCCATTTTTCAGATTTCACGAGGTCCTCGTCATGTGGAACCGCTAAATCAACAATCATTCTGCGACGCTCTAATCGATCTATCACCACTATGTCAGGTTCATTGGCAACAATAGTACTGTCAGTGATGATAGATCGATCCCAATACGACGTGATATTGCCATTTTCGAGAAATGGGTCGGGCACATACTTTTAGTACCTACGGTACTTCCGATTCTACAAGCCTGTATTTTAGAGCAAGTTGCTGGTGGATAATCTTATTATTATTATTATTGTTACATCACGATTATGATTTGGCTAAATCTGGATTTTTAAAACTCTTCGTCACCTAATGTTTCCCAAACTACTAAAAAATATATATGTCGCCCTAGTGCAATCTGTTACCAGCTATTGCATCCCAGTTTGGGGGGGAGCCACGAAAATCAAGTTTCTCGAACTAGAAAGAGCCCAAAGGTCTCTTATAAAGGTTATGTACTTTAAACCGTACAGACATTCTACTAATGACCTATATAAAATCAGCGACCTACTTACAATTCGTAAACTATATTACCTAAATGTTACATTGTACTTGCATAAGACATTACGCTTTAACCCAGACCACCTAGATAAAAGGAGAAATTATATAGTTGCTCAATCCCCATCGGTACGTACAACTTTCGCAAGGCGTCAACACGCTGTACAATCTGCTATATCTATAACAAAATAAACAAAAAGTTAAATATATACCCCAAAGTCCTTCATGAAAGTAAAAAAAAATTATAACAGAGTGGCTTAAGACACTTACATACGAAGAAACGGAAGCCATACTGGTCAGAGTAAACTAAAAACACGTCCACACATCCACACATCCACACATCCACACAAACACACGCCCACACATCCACACACACACCCATACGCCCATACACCCACACACCCACACACACTAATGTATGTATTTAAAAGTGAAACATGTACTTACCAAATGTTGCTTAAAGCTACAATCTTGCATTTTCTATCAGCTCTTATTGTTTGTCTCGACACTATGTAACTAGTTACTAAGGGAAGTAGCGAGGCAACCCCAACACAAGTATTCTTTAAATTACTGGGGCTGTCTCAATTTATGTGAGATACCATATGTTTGGGACACAATAAACATTTTTGTATTTTTTGTATTTTTGTATGATCTGGATTATTTACAGTTTGGTTGGATAATAAATCTAATATTTGCTTTAAAAGGTCTGCCCTTTTACACTAATATTATCATGTCTGTTATCATAATTAAATAACGAAGATGTTTCGGAATATTTTATATCCAAAATGTGAACACATTTTGTGAATATTTATAGCCTACTAAAAAAAATATTTCCGAGTTCCTTTGTAGAATTAGTGTAGAACCTAAAATCTTGACACGTATCTGCAATATCTTCAGTGTATGAACTAGTAAATTCGTCTTAATTTCTACGTCTCGGTAAATTTAGTTGAATCCTCCTATCCAACTAATGTTATAAACTAGCGACCCGCCCCGGCTTCGCACGGGCGCAATGGAGATCAAACTCTAAACCTTCCTCTTGAATCAATCTATTGCTGAAAACTGCATTAAAATCCGTTGTGTAGTTTAAAAGACCTAAGTACAGACAGCGGGAACGACTTTGTTTTACACTATGTAAAGATGCAAAACTTTGTGACGGTGGATGGATATCTGTTACTCTTTGGTAGGACGGAATTGGGCACGCATGTACAGTCACGAGCAAAAACATGTAAACAGTTGGTCTCATTCTTAACTGATTTTCTCCTAAACTATTGATTGAAATGTAATGAGGTTACGAATAGGGTATTTTTGATCCCAACCTACTATAAAATAGGTTTTATCTATAAGTTGAAATAGTTATTTCACGAGAAAATTGCTTTTGACTTTTGCAAACTATATACATATTTATGCTCGTGGCTGTATATTCATCTAGCTTAACATATAGGATATTTTTTATCTCGTTTTTGACTGTGGCTTAATTTTGAAGTCAACGGAGACGAAGTCGGGGACAGAAGCTATTATAATCCAAATATAAGTTTCCACTTCCAGATTTTCTTCAGTAAATCATCGTTTCCTTGCTTCATAAGTACGAAAAAGATAACAAATAAAGAGCAGTCTGATAAGCATTATAATGGCCTTCCCGGAGGAAATTAGGTACTGACGAGTTTCAACTGCCGTGAAAAGGGATTGTTTAGACGTATTCACATCTAAATATCCCCGGAGGCGGCCTGCAAAACAATTCATTTTTGTACGAGAATATCCATTCCGCTTATTATAATTTATTGTCTGAAATTAAATCCGCAATTCGTTAGAACCTTTGTATTAAGCCATAAAGGTCATAATCAAACGCATTACTTTTCTAAATTTGGGTAATTGTAACCTTTTTAACGTTCACAGTAATAGGTACCTAAGAACCTAACATATACTTAGTTACGTTCTAACATAGACCTCGGCTTAGAATATTAAACATTAAACAATGTACTAAAATATTCTCCATTGTTTTCGTTAAGTTTGGCTCGAAAGACCTAGATATTTCATGGGTGATAGATATTAATTTATTGTACGATGCTAAAATATTATACAATAAAACAAGTGGTTATTTGCTTTGTAATAAATAACATGTTTTTATAGGAAAACTGTGGTCCAAACTCAAGCAATTCCCATAGCTATAAAATATAAGTAGCTAAAAGATTTACCTACAGTTAGGAAATTTATCATACAAATCCGCATGATCTAAGGACGAGGGCACAAAACATCTTAAGCTTAAACACGAGTGTAGGTTACAAATCCTTAGAGTATTTGTCACAAGGTAAACTGCCATTACACAGAGGCCCGTATTATTTTCTAGTGGCATTTGTTACGGGAAAGAAGGAATGTTAAATTATTTCTTGCCTATTCTGAGGATTCTCTTTATTATACCTAATATTACTGTCTGGTATAATGGCGAATAAAATGTTTACATGCCCACAATGTGTACGCGGTGTCTGAGTAAAGCGTAGGCTTAGTATGACTTATGTTATGGCCCTAAAGACCAGTCTTCTTTGAACATCTAGAGGCGTTAGATAGGTCCAAATCATTTGTAATCACAGTTGTCAGGTAGGACAACGGTCGTCAATCAACATTAATTTGTAGTGTTAGGAGGTTGTTCGCTTTTGTGTTCGAGGAGACACCTCTATTTCAGTATTTAATTAATGTTTGCTGTCCTCTTTTCATCATCTGTTTCATCCTGATAATAATTTAGACTAGTCATATCAAAATTAATAAAAGTTTAAAAATTAATTAGCCTGGCCTTTTTGTTGATAAATTGTAGGATTTAGGTAAGAATATACTACTTACATCATTTTTTCAGTTAGGTAATTTTGACACAAAATAATAATAATTTCTTCACATTTCAAAATGTGAAGAAATGATTAATATTTTTCAAATAACATACAATTTCTACCGTCCTTCAAAACAGCACGATGACAGTTATGCACCAGTGTATATTCAATAATTGTCTGTTATGTTTTAATGATTCCGTTGTTAACCAATAATTACAAAGAATTGTAAGCCACAGCTCAGAAATTAAGGGGATAGAAACAGAAAGCCAAATTGATAGTTAAAACACAAACATATTTATGAACACTGAAATCAACAAAATAATAAGTCCTGTACTTACGTTGCTAGGATCTATTTAAAATTCCACCAGTTTGCCACGCTACTTTTCTAAAGGTGTTAACTGCTCGGCGTCTCGAACAAGAAGGCCGGTTGAGAGTTGTCTTGTATAGAGAATGACTTACGAAAGAATGAACGAATGTAAGATTGAGTGACATACGATTATTAGTCGAATAATAGTAGGTGTTGCCAGGTACAAGCTAACAGAATATTGTGAAAATGTAAAAAAAAAACACTGAAATATCACGACGCAAATATTTTGAAACGTGCTTCTTCTTCGATGGTAATCTTCTTAAAGAATCTTTGGAACCTTTATAAATATTTCGATACAGTACGTTACATGCGCAGAAATTAAAATAAGTAAGACTAGCATTGATTTAATCAATTTGTTTGCAACGGATACTCCTAATCAGAAAGTCCGATCCGAAATTCAGTAGCGAAATTTGTTGCTCAGATTTGGGATTTTAAGTAGGTATAACTTTTCACCAGAGATAATCGGAGATTTGTTACATTATTTAGTAGTAGGTACCCACATAAATAAGAAATAAACTGGCGTCATGAATAAACAAGACAACGGGATGCTCAAAGTCTTGCGGGCAGAATACTTTAGGATACTAATTATACTCGGCTTGATGTAGGTAAGTAGGAAGGTACCTTAGGAGGAGTGTGCTTCATCTCGTCTCTTTGCCTACGTTTAAGTACGTTAGTTTGGTTAGTTATTATCGTCTCATTATGTACGATTTAAATACTAAACTTCATCTTATTGTTAGGAGGCCGAATCGATAAAAAGTAACCATATTCAAGTCATTGATGATATGATGATATGATAAAATAAGTGATGACTCATCGAGAGTTTTCAATTAAATTCCAATTTTAAGCACCTACCCTCAGATTATGAAACAAAAGGCAGATAGACCGCGCGAAACACTGGTTCGCTTTAGAATTTGTATTTGCTTTTTTGGCTTCACTCTCAGTGTTCCGCGCGGTCTATTTGCCTTTTGTTTCCTAATCTGAGCACCTACCATAGATATTCGTATGTAAAAAGGAATGTGGAAGGGGCAAACTAGAGTCATCGGGTTCCGATCTACATATTTTCAAGTACCGGGGTTATCAGTTTTTTATATTTCTATGGTACCTGTGTTTTTTTTTCTAATTTCATAAACGACGGATAAAGTATTAAAAAGCTCTCATTAAAAATGGTTAATGAACTAAACAGTGTTTGCAACGAACCATATCACGGGTATCTTGAGTGTGAAACTTTACAGGCGTCACAGTTTTCAAACAAATAGTTACATAAATCTTGAAGCTGCGTCGTCGTCGCAGTTTCATTTTACAGTGGGGCTTTAAAACTAGCGAGTGTACTTACAAACTTTAAAGGTATATAAAACTAGCACCTTAAAACAAGCATATTTTGGCTATGAAATATCCACAATGTGACAGAGAGCAAATTATATAAAATACTTAAAAAATATATATTATTCCTTTAAAAATTTTATTTCTGTTAAAAAAAACAGTACAAGCTATTTTAAATCGGTTGTTCATAAGTTGTATCATGAAAATATAGTTTCACTGTAATCTCTAGCTATCTTGTTTGTATCTAAAGATGTTATGAACGTAAAACAGCTTACCCGAGTTATATTTTTACAGAATACCAATTGGATAACACATCACCTCGCTCACCTACACACCCACGCTCAGTTAACCTAAATTTACCTTGGATTTTTTTTACAGAATAGCTGTTGGGATGAAAGAGTTTAGCTCATTTCTCCTCAAATGGAGAAATCCGTCTAATTGTTGTATTGCTGGCAAGATGACAGTTCACCTCAAGTACTCTTTACCTCAATTCACCAAGGAAGATTTTTACAGAATATTCGAGAATTTCGAGCTGTTTGCACTGCTTCGGCATTACGCCTTGTCTGCCCGCTGTTTGTAGAGCCCAAATTATTTGTTACTATCAGATCAAGGCGTTAATCTAAGTAATAAAATCTGTTAACTACTTGTACTACAAATATAATTAATATTAATGACCTAGCTTTTCAGGCGGTTATCTGCCATGTTCGCAATGATAGTCAGAAACTTAGTCAATTTATTATGATGGAAAAAGTCGTTGGAACAAGGAAAGTTGCGCAAGCGGCAACTCGATGTAGTTTTAGTGGACTGAGAAAAGAACATTAATAGAACCCAACCGCGGAATTTCAGTTGTAAAACTTAGTGACGCACGACGAAAGATGAGGAAGCAAAATAAACAAGATGTTGAGATCTGAGTCTTCTTTTAAAGTTTTCCGAAAGGTAAATTAAAAATATTAAAAAATACGCGCATATAAAATTGGTATAACTTTTATACTCATTTTATTTTCTTTGCTTAAATAATTTAGAATGTATTTATGACAAACCTTTATCATACACAGTTAGTTCATAAGGTACAATTCATTTTTGTAAGAAATTTAGTCCAAAAACGTACTTACTTTTCTAACATGGCTGGATGAGCCGACAATCGTCCGCTTAATCCACAGAGAATAAGGAATACGAATATTTCCAACAGACGTTTTATGTTCATGACGACAACTCTTTCCCTTTGTTTCGTCCGAAACTACAAAAGCCTAATGAACTGTCAAAAAGATCAGATATCACGTAATAAATATACCATAAAACAATATTTATACGCAATAAAATGTCACAAATATTGTTATAAGATGGCCGCAGTTTATTGGATAGCGAGCTGTTTGTTATTGGCAACATTATTGCACACATTGAGGTGAAGAAATAACTGGTAATATAAAAGTTAGTAATGATTTTCAAAGAGGCAGTGAATGCACGCTACGTTCTGGCTTACGATAGTAATAGATGTTAGAGAATTCCTTATATTTCCTTTAAAACCATTTTACTATGCTCCAGTGTTTTTTAAAAATCACGTCATGTGAATTCATAAAACTCTACGCTTGCATTACTATACTGAAATAACTACAAAATAACAGTCAAAAATAGTCAGAGTAAAAAATCACAAATCAAAATAAATGACCGAGCCAGCGTCGGTCGTTTATTCGTCTATTCAGACTGAAAACTCTCTCGTTTCACCAGTTTTATTTAGGATTTTACGAAACCACACTTCCATTTGTTTGTCAACTACTTTTACTATTAACATAACAAAAAGAACGACCCTTTCCATCAGTGATTTTAAAACTCTATAGTTTTATGTTTTTGGCACAAGAGAATCGATTTATTTCTTATACATATGTACTTTGCCGGGTACTAACCCGTAGTAGATGGAAAGTATTTGTCGCTAAGGCCATTAACCTTGATCCAAGAAAGGACAAAAGTCGTTCAGCATCCTTGTACGTGGGTAAAACTGTGTCGTTCCACAGTAATGGGGTTTTTGTGTTGCATTCCGTCCCGCAACATCGAGTTTTCCTCTACAATACAAAACCATACACTTACATATAAAAGTATGAAATACTATAAAGTAGCATTGTATCGAAATCATTTATTCGGGCGTTGTGCTAAATATTTTCATACATTCCTTTTAATTAAATTCCTAGCGGGACTTACACGGATTTTTCTTTGCTTCTGTTTACATAATAATAAAATAAAAATATGATATTTTTCCTATTCTGGACCACAAGAAGACAATTTAATAATGTCAGAGTAGCCGGTACGCTGGTCACGTTCGAATATTAATTTCCTTTATTTACAAACTCATTTTAAAGTTTCGCAACTACAGTCGTGATCGTAAATAAATGTGGAATATACCATATAAGTTTATTTTCATTTTAAAGTAAGCCAAGGCCAGTTAAACGTAACATACATCATAGTGTCTGGCTTTATGGCTTTTCGGTAGCGATGCCATAGGTAATCACAATGTTTACTGGAGAGGTGTAAGTTGTAACGTTGTATCGTTACTTTACCTGAAAACTTAGAATGTATGGCAGCTGAGTTCAGCGAGATGAAAGATTTATTCCGGGAACTGAAAGAATCTGTCCAGTTTATGAGTGATGACTACGACCGCATACAATCAGAACTTAAAATATGTACAGAAAGCAACATAAGTCTGAGTCAAGAAAATGAATCCCTTAAGCGCTTGGTTTCGGACTTAGCTGTGCGAGTCAATATAATCGAGCAATACTCGCGACAGCAAAATATTGAAATAAACGGCGTACCAGAGAACAAAGCGGAAAATTTGGTGAAAACGGTTATGCAGATGGGAAACGCGGTTGCTAGTGTAATCAGGGAAGAGGATATACTGTCGGCTGTGCGAGTGCGGAAATTGGACCCCGTAAATAGTAACCCTAGAGCGGTTGTTGTTAAGCTGCGCACCACGCAAACGCGGGACGCTATATTAACCTCGGTCATGAACTTCAACAAGGTACACCCTACTGAAAAACTGAATTCGCAACACCTAGGGTATGGCGGTCCCGTCAGACCAATATATGTGTCTGAACATTTGTCACCCCTTAACAAGCAAATCCATGCGGCTACTAGGAAGGCGGCTACTGCAAAGGGATACAAATACGTTTGGGTTCGTGACGGTAAAATTCTAATAAGAAAGGCTGATGGAGAGCAAGCCAAACATATAAGAAGCTTGGACGCTGTTGCACTACTCTGAAACCATTACAAAAAAAAAAAAAAACCATGCCACAATACCGTGTACAAAACAAAAACAATTCAACGTCTACTACCAAAACTTTAGGGGTATGAAAACCAAATTGAACATGATTGAATTATCCACACGATTGTGCAATTATGATGTTATTATCGGCACAGAGACTTGGTTAGACGACAGTGTAAGTGACGGCGAAATATTTGACTCCAGGTATAACATTTATCGTAGAGACAGAGTATCAACCGTGAATAGCGGCAAAAGAGGAGGAGGTGTATTGATTGCTGTTTTAAAGTCAATAGACTCGGCCCGGATGTCGCAATGGGAAACTGACATTGAAAACCTATGGGTCAGACTCAGGACGGTCAAGGGGAAAAAAATCCATAACTTTAATATCTGCGCGGTTTATCTTCCCCCTCCAGTTCAACATCGTACACTGGACTCGTTCCTCGACAGAGTCTCTTCTGTTATCGATACCACTGGGGACGAAACCCTGATAGCCGGTGACTTTAATCTGAGTTTCATTAACTGGGAAATAGACAGAACACATTCCCACACTTCCAGTAACACAGCTTATGACTATGCGAATGCATTGGGCTATACACTGATAGACTTTATGTCATTATGTAACATGGAACAAATAAATTCTGTCAAAAATTGTTATCACAAAACGCTAGATTTAATATTTTGTAACTTTTATGGAGGAATTGTTAGTGTATGCAATAACCCCTTATCAACAGTAGATATCTACCATCCACCTCTCGAAATACTAATTAAAAACATGTCCCCAGCAATATTAAAGAGTAAGATTCCTGTAAGATACAACTTTAGAAAAGGCAATTATACTGTAATCAATGCCAAGATTGACAAAATTGACTGGACCCACATTTTCTCAGATTTGCACGATGTTGATGCTATGGTGACACACCTATATAAAAACCTTTTTCACGTAGTGGACGAGCACGTTCCAAAGTCAAAAAAATTTAGCGATAAGTATCCCCCCTGGTTCTCTAAACCTCTTATTAGACTCCTAAATGAAAAAGAGAAACTTCGAACACGTCATAAAAAATATAAAAATCCAAGGGACCACTTTGAATATAGACTATTGGAGGGAAGATCTAAAACAATGATGAACACTTGTTACAAAAACTTTGTTAGCTTCACTGAGGAGAGCATTAGACACAATCCGAAACTCTTTTGGTCCTTCGTCAAAGCGAAAAACTCCAAATGTAACGACATTCCCTCGGAGATGTGTCTAGGAAATGAAACAGTATCTACGGGTGATGAAATGTGCAACCTTTTTGCTAAACATTTCTCCTCCAACTTTACTCCCTCAACCGACTCACCTGCTGTCGCTCAAACAAGACCCATGCATCATCAGCATGCACTGGGTAGGGTAGTATTTACGGAACGAGATGTCCTGAAAGCACTAAAAAAACTTAACATCTGCAAAGGACCGGGGCCAGATGGTCTGCCGCCAGTATTTGTAAAGAAGTGTGCTACAAGTCTATCTTTACCGCTTAAATTAATATTCAACCGCTCGTTAGCGACATCACAGTTTCCGACGGACTGGAAAATGGCAAATGTTGTACCGATCTTTAAGAAAGGAGATTCTAATGACGTGCAGAACTACCGTCCTATTTCACTCCTATCAGTTTTCGCTAAACTCTTTGAATCCCTGCTATGTCCTTTACTTACGTCGCTTATTGATCCCCAGTTAGTACCCCAACAACATGGTTTCTGTGTTCGTAAATCTACGACTACTAACTTGGCCCACTACGTCAATGAAGTGAGTAAAGTGATGGATTCTCGTGCCCAGGTAGATTCAATTTACACTGATTTTACCAGTGCATTCGACAAGGTGGATCATAAAATCCTCTTAATGAAGCTAGAAGGATTCGGCATATTTGGACAGTTGCTTCTTTGGTTTAAATCTTATCTTACGGACAGAAAACAAAGAGTGGTTGTAAAGGGCTATGAGTCACAAGTATATGTATCTACATCTGGAGTCCCCCAAGGTTCGCATCTGGGTCCAATACTCTTTCTAATGTTCGTCAATGACATAGTTCTATCAGTGAAACGCAGCAATTGCTCTATTTTCGCTGATGATCTAAAGATCTATAAAGTGATTAACTCATCAGTCGACGTTCATTTACTCCAGACAGACCTCGACGCAGTTCACAACTGGTGCTTAAGAAACCGCATGGCCCTCAATGTGAAAAAGTGCCACCACATAACTTTTACCAAAAAACGGAAACCTTTGCCCACGTCTTATTCGTTAAATGGGGTAACACTACAAACCGTGGACACGATTCGTGATCTGGGAGTCCAACTCGACTCTAAACTCACATTCGTCAACCACATTGACCATATCACTGCCAAAGCTGCAAAAATGTCTGGTTTTTTAAAAAGAATATGTCGAGATTTTCAATCCATCTCTACCCTAAAGGTACTCTTCAATACACTCGTGAGAAGTGTACTGGAGTATGCATCTCCAGTTTGGAACCCTACCTACCGTGTTCACGTAAACAGAATTGAACGAATCCAGAGAAGCTTCACCAGATATCTTAGTTTTAGAAGTTCTGACTGTCCACGAGATTCTTCTTATAGTCAAAGGCTCAGTAAATTCAAAATATGTTCTCTCGAACACCGGAGAGACGTAACTGACCAAATCCTCCTATATAAAATCATCAACGGTTTACTAAATGTTCCCGATCTTCTGGCGGAATTAAGTATAGCTGTACCCCGACACGTAACAATACGATCTAGTCGCGAGACCTTAACCTTTGCCACAACTGCAAGTCGCACTAACCTTGGTAGCACCGCACCCATGAACCGTCTAATGGGAAACTACAACAAAATTGCTACACGAACCAATAGCATCGACATCTTTTCCAACTCCTTCCGCATTTTCCGTGCGAGACTTTTAACCAGTTCGGAGTCTCATTAACTCTCTGAGACAAGTCCCACTAATATATTTGTATACACATCCATTTCCTTTTATTTTAAATTATTATCTGATCTATTTTTTGATATTCAATTAAATATTCTAAATTTCTAAGTTCCCAGATGTATTTTGAACATGGCTCGTTTTAACTTTTTTTTTTGTACTTTTGACCCGTTTATAACTTATAACACGATATCCATATTTGTAAACTTAATTTCAATTTTCCTAGATAGTGCTGTGCACTTCTGTAAGTGACGAATTCACTATATATCTGAAACTATAAGTGACTTTTGTTTGTATAAGTTTTAGTGAGTAAGTCGTTGGAGTGCCTTATCAATAAATAAATAAATAAATAAATAAATAAAACAATTAAAATCACAACCAAATATCAACAATTAACCTCACAATAACAAATAAATGTCAAATCAAACCACAGACGTATTAATATTAGGGTCGTCCTAAGTTACTATTAGCTATAGGACTAGTGAAGCCCGCCTAATTGTTGTATCCGAACGTGTGAAATGAGGAATGTTATCTATGCTAATTACCGTATTTAAGCCACGCCGACGGATATGACAGCCCTATTTTCGAATTCCGGCACCGGCGAAGACAGACAGAACGTTCTTCTGAAATCTGCTATCCAGAGCAGTATTAAATGTTCTTCGCCATTTTATTTTCTTGCCAGCCAGTTTAAATTGACTAATAATATTTAAAAGTATTAAACTCAGTGAATTCGTAACCCCATATTGGGTAAGTGTTGGTAACAGCTAACTATATTTTGCATTTCGTGTTCCTGCCTTATAGGTTATGTTAGAGCGTGCACCCATGTAATCGTTTAGTTTCCTCTTATTGCAGCTTAATACGCCTTATGCGTTATTTCTAATGCTGATGCAACCTATTTGCTCCTAGCTCAGTGCATTTTGTTACCTATTTACCACGCGGTTCAAATTTGCAAATCATGCCATGTTTCTTTGTTAAAGTCAAGTCATCCATTGTTTATTGTAAACTCCGTACTGATTGTGACAACCACACACACCTTTATTAGCGCACTAGTACATCTCGCTTTGCTTACGCTTTGGTGTCACAATCAGCGGAGATGACCTTCGGCCATCTTGTGACATGCTGGACGTTGCATTCCAGGGTCCAAAGTTCCGGCTGAACACCCGGATATTTTGTATATTCACGGACATCAAGTGCATCCCAACGTTGGGTGCCGCACCACCGCTCGTCCACACCGCCGGACAACAAGAGCTCCGCGCCCCCGGGTCCCTATTTATCCCGCGTGGCCGCGTCGAGCTCACTTCGGGTCTGGCATCACCACCTGCCGACCGTCACCACACCTGGCGTCTCCAGCGTGGCACACCGCTGTGATCGTCGTGCCCAAGGCTGAGCCAGGAGAGTACTGTGCAACTCCCAGGGGAGGTTGGAAGGGAATTAGTGACCGTGAACCTACCCACTCCTTTTCTTTAATATATTTTTATGTTGACCGGTTACGTTGGGTTTTCTTTTATTAATCTCCACGTAACCCCTACGTCACAAGGTACCTACTGGAAGATTACTGGGCGGTTCACAAGCTATTTATTAAAGTGGCAACATGGTTTAAGCAAAATCCAGACAAGTGATAGAACGCCCGCTATAGGTGCTGTAATGGTCTGAGATCCCAACGCCGCCAAACTTACGTCATTTTATCATGGCTGAAATGACGTAGTTTGAGAATAGATAGTTATTCTGTAAGTCCTCATTAAATAAATTTCGAATCTGAATTCGCTGTGAGTTTCTAAATTGGCATTTTAAAAACTCGGTTGATAATTCGAATTTACACTCTCTAACACGCTCGCAAGGGTGGCTTGCGAGCGTGTTAGCGAGTTGAACTAAATTGACAGGGAGATATTGACAGATAAAGTATGAGATCACGAAGTGGCATTCTGTAAGGTAATTTCCCCGTCACTTCGACGCTCACTTCGCAATCGAACCCAATTCAAAATGTCAAATATATCAAGGTCATTTTGAACCTTATGCGAAGTGATAGTAAATACCGATGTGAGATGCGAGTTGTTGTTTGCATTTCACAGAATCGACCTACAGGAATATGACATTAAGGGTGTATGCATACTTACTAGTTTTAAAGCGGATTCCTTTTTCAGATATCCATACTAATATTATAAACGCAAAAGTGACTTTGTTACGCTTTCACTCTAAACTGCTGATTCAATTTTAGTACTTAGATTGAACTCCCAAAAAGGACATGGACATACGGTACATTTAAATCCGCGACTTCGTCTGCATCCACGATAACCGACCTTTGTCTCATACTACTACTCGGTGTCCCCTTGTTTCGCAGACAGAAATTTCATAGAATTTCGTTTCCCAGAAAATGTTTAACATAATATTTGGTTCTCGTATTTTTATTTCGATTATTATTGTTTCAAAGACTATTTACTTCAATGAAAAATATTTCACAGAAACACAATTCAATGAATTTTTAATCACATTTTTTTGTTTAACAAACATCAAAAAGTAGAATTCTTTTTTAACGAATATTGTTTGTTTGTTGTATTTATCCATGGAATTTATTTCAACGAAAATGTATAGATATAAATAGACAAAAACAAAAATGTTATCTTAAAAAGTCAAAATGTTGTGCTATCAAAGTTAATGACAGAAACGAATCGCTGCGAAACCGACTCCACGTAGTCTTGTCTGCCCTACCCCTAGAGTGTGTGATTTAAATCTGCGTAGGCGTGGGACCGCCGGAGCCCCGCAACGCCGGAGCCCTGACAGAAACTATGCCTGCTGCATGTTGCATGCTCGCTTGCATGATGCATGCTTGCTTACATGCTGCATGCTTGCTTGCATGCTGCATGCTTGCTTGCACGCTGCATGCTTGCTTGCATGCTGCATGCTTGCTTGCATGCTGCATACTTGCTTGTACGCTGCGTGTTTGCTTGCATGCTGCATGGTTGCTTGCACGCACGTGCAGTAAGTTTGGTTAGAACTGAGAGTCCCTGCTTGGGAATAAATTTTATATTAAAAAAAAAAAAGGATAAAGAATATTATTTGAT
This sequence comes from Charanyca ferruginea, assembly GCA_947361185.1. Taxonomy (NCBI): domain Eukaryota; kingdom Metazoa; phylum Arthropoda; class Insecta; order Lepidoptera; family Noctuidae; genus Charanyca; species Charanyca ferruginea. Next base: position 10,845,705 of record OX376077.1, on the reverse strand, counting down.
TTGTTATTCTATGATATGATCATTCAAACATAAACTTTATGTGAAACAAAAATCAATGATTTGAAAATCTTGAAAGTATGTATTCTGCGTATTGATTATTCTGTGAAACGATATTATTAGAAACGTTTTATTTGAAACGAAATTCTATAAAACTATTAGCTATGAAAGAACGTACAACCCTACTACTCACATTCTAATGAGACGGCTGATTTAGAATATTGTTAAAACCATTAAGTAGGTATGCATTATGGCCAAACACTTTCCGTGAACCATAACTTCCGGCAGACGCATTGAATTTCTGACCTTTTTTCCGATATATTTCTCAAGATTTATTACTATCTTCAACATTTCAGCCATGCTAAAATAATTTAGGTCTAGCGACTTTGTGATCTTGAACCATAAACGCTTTGAGATAAAAAATAAAGGCAATGTATCAGTAGTGCCAAAAATACCCGCGCACACATAATCTGAATAGCCTTTTCCCAGTTATGTTGTGGTAATGCAGCTGAATACCAGTGTTGTACATGGAGCGATTGCATATCTGACCTCCACAATCCAGTAACACGACACCCCTTGGTTGTCAGACTTTCAGGCTTCTGAGTACCCATAACGACTGTCAATGATCTACGAATGACAGCCGGCACCAACGGCTTTCCGCTTTCCGTCTCGTCCGTATGAAATTGATGGTCACTCACCCACGGACCGACCTCGAACGAGCAACGAGCTCGCCTCCAAAAAAATACAAACTCGCACATACTCCTAAAAATGAATAATGAAGTAGCGCCTTATATAAGTCTCAAACATCTGTCACGGGCAGAGTAAATCCATTAATCTGTTAAATAATAATTACATTAAACAGGAACTCCATATGTAGCTTCAGAGGTTCCCCTAAGCAAATGAATATTGTATTATGATTTTATCAATCTTTTACCTCTCGCGGTCTACGAGGAGGTATATAATGGGAGAACATACCTACATACGCACAAACATAGCCGACTATAATCATAAACCTCCTTTTGGCTTTGCTATTGTCGGGTAAAATTATCAGCCTACCATACTTACATATTATATAATTTTTGGAGCTGCTATGTCTCACTAAGCTTTAAGTATGCAATTCAGGATTTACCAGACCTGAAACAATGTACCTATTTGCATAAATCAAGGATTTGTAACGGAAAATGCTTACACAAAGAAGTACCTAATTGGGTTTTATTCATACCCTTGGGATAGTTATATGGACACCCGCAGTCTATATATTTATCTATTTACATAAGTATATAATAATATACTTGATCCAAAAAATATGTGTATTTTTTGTTTCATTTCCTTTCAGGAATACATATCGAAGTAACAGGCACTTTATAATTATTTTATAAAAAACCTAAAAAATATTAATATAAATCTTATAAACGGCGGAGATAATAAAAGATAAAGTTCTCTTGAAACCAAAACTTGTGACTAGAATTTCTCGTGGCTCGTAGGGACAGTTTAAGACTGTTCTTACAGGCCACAAAATATACATAGTATTATGTAAGCTCAACCCAAATGTCATACTTCTACTTAAACTAGGCACATATATCTCAACTTAACACAAATGTTGGTACTATTATGTGTGACACCTAGGTGAGGAACAGTGTATGATATGTTAGATAAAAAGAAATGTGTCCGATTTGGGCATTGACATTAATAAGTCTCTAAAGGTACTTTTGAGAAAACTTGTAGTAGGTATTGTAAAGGTTGCATGCATTTGCCATTTATCAGGCACCTTTAAGTATATGGCGACAGAACACTCTGAATGCTTCTAGAGATATATGTGTCAATCAGATAGATTTGAATGTAGTAGAACATAGTTATTTATATTATGACATATTCGACTGACTGACGGCCCTACATTAGATAGGGCGTAGTATTGTCGTAGTATTATCTGCAATAATAGATATATGTATCAAGTTAATATATCTTTGATTTTTCAAAGTTCGAGTCCGGTGTATACTAAACCCTCTACAGTATTCAGTATTTTCACACCTCCTAAGTAGACATCTAAAAAGTAAGAATTCCTACTGATATCTCACATGTCTTGATCAATAACAAAACAGTTATTTTCTACACTTTATTGTAACCGGCATAAAACAGAGTGAAAAATGTCGAAAAAATCTCAACGATAAAACAAGCCAATAATCTATTTATTACACGAAACAGCACTTAGCTAAGCCACTTTTGTGGAAGACACCCGCTTTACCTTCGACGGAACATAAATCAATCAATTACCTTTTGTTTTGGACACTAAAATATTAGAACCTACTAAGGGAACTATGTGGTAAGTATGTCAGTAGTCAAAGCGAGTACGGGTTTATAGCAAAGCATAGTGAACTGCGGTTAGGAGCTATGACAAAAAGGCCAGGTTACGTCATTAATAATAATTATTATTATTTATTCATAAAACAGACTACAAAGGTTCACTGTGGTAGTAACAATTTACCTTAGCCTATGTTAGTACTTAATAAGTAGAACAGAACGGGTGCGATTAGTAAGCGCCCACACTAGCGGGCTATCCGCCCGGGCGGCTATTGATTGCAGGATAGTGTTGGGACTGCCACGCAGCCTATGAAGTAGCGAGGCAGATTTCTTACGCCACAACGCATCAAAACTGTCAGTGCGTGCGTCGGCAAACATTGCTGAGGCACTACAGAAGCGTGGCAGTCGCAACAATACCCTGAACGCATTATTATATTGGATACGCAGAGCATTATAAGCCTTTTGGGTATATGTGAACCACAGGACCCCCGAGTACAGCGATGTGCAGTATGCCTTAAAAAGGACTATTTTAACTGCAGCTGTACATCGTGAGAACCTGCAGGCCAGCATATTCACCCGAACTGATAATGCTCTGCGTTCCCTCTCTAGATCTAAATCATTTTTTAGGTCATCGGTTACCAGGTGGCCCAGGTATTTAAATTTGTACACCCTGTTCATGGAGTGACCTGAAGACCATGAATTCTGTCTTACTGTAGTTGTAAATAAGTCCATGAGTCACAGCATACGACTCGCACACATTGAGTAGCTTTCGGAGAGCACCGACTGAGGGAGCCAGCAGCACCATGTCGTCTGCATTGCTAATGTTGTTGAAACAAACTCCATCAACGTAGCAGCCGACACGCGTGCTGCTGAGTCGCTCAATCAGCGCATTGACAGACAGACCGAAGAGCAAAGGCGAGGATAGTCCACCCTGCCTCACCCCGCACTCCGGCCGGCATGGCTCCGACAGCTCACCCGCCCAACGCACCTGAGTCTCCTGGTTCAGATACCAGTGCCTCAGGAGTAATTTAAACTCAGGCGGCAGCGCCGTCTCGTCTAGCTTTTTCCAAAGAAGATCGTATGGGACAAGATCAAAGGCCCTGGACAGGTCAAGGAAAACCGCATATATAGGTGCATTTCTACGCGTATAGTACCTGACACCGTGCTTCAAACTAATAATGTCCGTCTCCGTCGACAGCCCAGGCCGGAATCCGAAGTTGGCGTCACAGAGCTGTACATGTTTATTCAAATGTGAGTTGAGCACGCCATCAAGCACCTTTGCTATGACGGTGGCAAGTGAAATAGGCCTGTAGTTAGACTTTTCCGATACGTCTCCAATCTTGCTTTTGATCACCGGCACTACCAGAGTTCGTACTAGATCAGGCGGAAGATGTGAATGACTCAGACACAGGTTAAACAAAAGTGCCAGCACTCGAGGTAAGTGGTGACCAGCATGCTGCAAGTGCTCGATGCTGAGCCCGTCATGACCAGGTGATTTGCCTCTTGTCATCTTCTGTATTATGTGCCTGACGTCTTTTGTAAGAATGACAGTTGTCACCTCCTCATGCTCGGGTCCAGCATCGAACACTTCGCACGGCGGCCCCAGTGTCGACTTAATAGCGAATTGTTTTTTAAATATTTCAGCTATATCCCTAGGGCAGGAAAACCCGTCGACGCTCACAGGAACGCCAGGCTTAGGGTTCAGCCTATTAGTAGCTTTCCAAAAACCTTTAAAATCTGATTTAGCATGATGTTTAGCTATTAGATCCATTTTAATTTGTTCTTGGTGTTTTTGGCACCACTTAAGCTTGCTTTTAAAGACCTTTCGTGCCCTCATCATAGCGTCAAAAACGGGGCCAGTAGACGGTTGGCCGTACTCACACCATACATTGAACTCCAACCTGGCATTTCTGTGAGCCTCGCTCACATGCTTGTTCTAACCAGCCAGGGGTTTCCGCTTACCTCGACTACTTTCATGGGTCGCTGTAGCACACGAACATAATATTTTAACTATATCACTATATAAATCATTTATTATCTATTTATGTTCACTACAATATTTACCACAGCAATTTTGTAAATTAATGAAATAGTTTGCAATTTTGTAAATTTGACACATACGCTTTTGAGTATGTTCTACATCACAGTTCTACATGTAAATATTGTATGGTTTTTAAATATTTGTTAACAAGAAGTACCTAAATAGATAATCAATCTGTGATAAACATTTAAAAAATCCGTGATAACTTAAGCCATATTTTTGCCAACAAACAAGGCTATATTTGCGAACCCTAAGACCGGGAAAAACAAATTTTCAGGCGCCTTTAACGATCCTATCTAGAAAGTTGGAGACTCCAAACTTATACCAACAACCGCTGAGATGGGATTTATGAAAAAAATTACAGACATCTCCCTTGAGCCTATGTAGGTATAATAAATAAAGTAATAGTAATATTGAATAAAGTAAACCTCTTTTCATATTACTACAGGTACCATGAAAAGGTTCTATTTCGCTGAAATATATTAATATGGATAATACAATGCGTGTTGCTTCACATAAAACCACATAAAACAATCCCTTAAGAGACACGAGTCTCTTTATTTTAGCTATGGTTTAGACACACACACATCCTTGACCTTCAACTACGAGAATAACCTTTACCAATACTGGTAGTATTGGTAAAGGTTATTCCTAGTAAAGGACGTAAACATGGTACATCGAGGTTTAGAAAAAGTTCGAATTTGTAGAGCGTTGTCTCTGCCACCTAGGTATATTACTGTCTCTTTCTTAATAATGCATAGAAATTGTATGTTTTAAACCTATAGACTTAATCCTACTACCTACTATTTATAATTGCGAAAGTTTGTGAAGATGTTGAATATGTTGGATGTTGGATACTCTTTCACGCTTAAACGACTGAACGGAACATACTGTAATTTGGCACACATATATAGTTATTGTTTAACACACGGAATAATGAAAACAATTCCGTGGTTTAACACATACGCAGGATAATTTTTAAGTCGTTTTTGTTCCTGTGGGATAATTTAGGACTTTGGGTGAATTATGAAGTCTACGCAATCGAAATCGCGGGCAGCGGCTTGTGTGTAATTTGTTAGTAAAGGCGCTATTAAATAAATGAATTAAAAATTGCTGCAAACAAAGGAACTCGACATGCCCTCTCACTCGAACAGTATAGCAAAAGAATGAGAGGACAAAACAAGAACTGAATTCACGATTCGTTTTTTTTTATTTACCAAAAAGTAATAGCAACTTTATTTAAAAATCAAATTATTTGATATATTATGTACGTGTATATTTTGTTTTGCCTTTGGTTAATGTAAGCGAGACTACTAAATAACACATGTTTATGTATATAAAATATAATTAATGTATTACAGCATTACCAGCACCTGTTTTACTTTATGATCATTTAATTACATATTTCGTGAAGGTGAAACTGTAATGTTTGGCTGTCTGCATGTAGCTGTATAACAAAATGCTATGTTTTTTTTTCTATCACTTTATCCTTTTATTCAATACTAAGACCTTAAGTGCCTGCGTCGAGATCTACTAAAAAAATGAATTTTAAATGAGTTTCGTCTTCAAAGTTACGTTGCGACCGAAAACTTTTTAATCAATTTTAAAATTGTGTTATAGGCTGATTATTTTTTATTCAACGGCTTTCGTGAAAATGTTTTAAAACTATCAAGAACAAAATGGAACATTCACAATGTCAATGCGGCTAAATAACCCATTTTTTAATACAGATAAATATTAGCGTAACTCATCTGTTCGACTTCCAGTCTAACCAGATGCAGCTGAATACCAGTGTTTAACATGGAACGACTACCTGTCTGGCGTACACAACCCGGTTACAGGTTAACACAATACCCCTTCGTAAGACTGGTCGTCAGACTTTCTGGCTTCTGAATACCCATAACGACTGTCAATGATTTACGAATGACAGCCGGGACCGACGGCTTTACGTGCTTTTCGAGGCACAGGCCGAGACCCCAGTCTCGGAATGAAATGGATGGTCAACCCTCCGCGGACCGACCGCGTCAATTGTAGCTTTACTCTGGTCGATATGTCCGACTTTTACTTACTAATTACGTGACTAATAACAATAAATATGAAATAGCAACAGATTTATTATTATACAGTTCCGTCGTACGTACTTGTTCAAGTTGGTCGTGTTACTAAACGTTCCGTAAATAAAATTGACAAAGTAAACAAAAAGTGCATAATACAACTAAAAACTTATACAGTGACATTCAGTGTTTAACGCCTAATCGATCAATACGGATATTAACTGTGTTATGTGAAAATAAGTGCAATAAACACACAAAAACTTCATTACAAATCTGTTAAAATTCAAATTTCTTATCTGCAGTGCTCACGGCAAACAAAAGACTGGACTTTGAACCCATTAGCACTTCTACTCGCCAACAATTTAACTGGAATAATACTCGCCATACAACTACTTTTTTTAGCGGGTTTGCCAGTAGCGATTGTAGCTCCTACAAAAACAGTGAGACTGCCGTGGTATATGCCTCGGGTTCAAATCCGAGTGACGAGATCACTTTTTGTATTTTTTTTTTTTTTTTCTCTTCTCTGTTGTTGTTTGCATTTCTATCGGAAATCAATGTCTCAAAAAAGTGTTACCTCTCCAAAAACAGACACAAGTATTAATTTCGGCCATGCCCAGTCTGAACCTGACATGCAAAAAGCATTGTCTGACTTGCCTGGTATCAACAGCGTTTCAACTAATCAGAAACAGTCCGAACCTGACATGATAAAAGCTATGTCTGACTCACCTGGTATCGCCAACGCCTCAATTCGTCAGAAACGTCCACGCATAGACACCTCCCCCGACATTGAGCATGCAGCTAAGCCGTTGACTGAGGAATTTCTGCAGACCATTCGCCGAGAAATAAGAGATGTAATGACAACTGAGATTTCAAAATCCATAAAATCTTCTATTGCTGAGCAACTAGGGGATTTAAAGGAAGCTATGTCTCTCATCCGCAAACTTGAAGCCTCGGTTCAATTCATGAGTGACGAGTTCGATCAGGTGAAAAACGAACTTCAAGACTATAAGGTTGCCAATCAACGCATTCTAAAAGAAAATGAGCTTCTTAAGCGTACTGTGTCGGACCTGTCTATCAGAGTTAACCTTCTGGAACAAAACACTCGTCAACAGAATATAGAAATCAACGGCGTGCCCGAAAACAAATCCGAGAATTTGATCAGTACTGTAGTGCAGCTGGGAAAAACCGTTTCAAGCACTCTAAAAGAGAATTGCATAATATCTGCCGTTCGGGTCAGGAAACTTGACCCGCAAAGCACTTCTCCGCGGGCAATAATTGTCAAAACGAATAGTACATCAACTCGTGATGAAATCATAACGTCTGTTATGAATTACAACAAAAAACATCCGGACAACAAACTGAACTCCCATCTCTTAGGATATGGTGGCACGAAAAAACCAGTATTTGTGTCTGAACACCTCTCACCGCTCAATAAACAGATTCACGCAGCTACTAGAAAAGCCGCCCGTGTCAAAGAATACAAGTATGTGTGGGTTCGTGACGGCCGAATCCTTGTTAGAAAAGCTGATGGGATACAAGCCAAACAAGTGCGAAGCCTCGAAGCTGTTGAACTGCTCTAACAAACACTCACCCATGGCTTTATTTAAAAAAAAAAAAAAACAAATAATACGTTACCCTTGACTTCAAAACTCCCATTCAAGATCTACTACCAGAATTTTAGAGGAATAAGAACCAAACTGAGAAACATTATGCTCGCAGTACAACGCCATCAATATGACGTTATTATTGCTACTGAAACATGGCTCGACGATGCTATAAATGACGGTGAAATATTGGACTCTAGATACGCAATATATCGTAGAGATAGATCTACAACTCTCCTGGGACATAAAAGGGGTGGAGGCGTGCTAATTGCTGTATTGAAGACAATCGGTAGCATTCGCATGGCAAAATGGGAGTCTGACTCCGAAAATTTGTGGCTGAGACTAATGATCACAGGAGAGAAAAGAACGCAATACTTGAATATCTGTGCAGTGTACTTGCCACCACCTGTACAACTAGAAACACTGAACATGTTCCTGGACAGGGTTACCTCTGTAATTGATTTAACGGGTAGCCATACCCTCATAGCTGGAGACTTTAACCTGGGATTCATCAAGTGGGAGCAGGATAACACTAACCCTCCGTCTACAAGTATGTCTGCAAGTAATTATAATAACTCGTTAGGCTACTCCTTTGTAGATTGTTTATCCCTTAACAGCTTACAACAGCTAAATCACGTTAAAAATCACCAATGCAAATCTCTAGACTTAATATTGACTAACTTTCACGGTGTACTTGTCCGTGAATGTACTGAACCTTTGTCAACAATAGACCCTTACCATCCCCCCTTGTGTGTTGAAATAACCAGTGTATCACCTACATTTCTAAAATGCAAGCTCTCTGCGAAGTTTAACTTCCGTAAAGGAAACTACCAAGTAATTAACGAGAGAATAAACCAGGTTAATTGGATTGATAAGTTTGCCCAATGTCAGGATGCCAACGTTATGGTAGAAGAGCTCTATATGATATTGGACGACATCATCAGTTCATTTGTGCCAAAATCCAAAATAAAATGCAATAAATACCCCATATGGTTCCCTAAAAGTCTTATAAACATTCTAAACGAAAAAGAAAAACTTAGAAGGCGTTACAAAAAGTATAAAAATCCCCGTGACGACTACGAATATAAATTACTGAGCCAGAGAGCCAATCAAGTTATCAAAAGTAGCTATGATAACTTTTCTAGGAAGATGGAGGAAGGCATAACCCATAATCCCAAGCTCTTCTGGTCCTTCGTCAAAGCCAAAAAATCTGGCTCAAATGAAATGCCGTCAGAATTGAAGTTGGACACTGAGGTCGCCACTTCGGGTGACGGCATCTGCGATCTTTTTGCACGTCACTTTTCGTCGACATTCACTCAATCGGGCGCCTTACACCCTGAACATTATTCTGATGATACACAAAGTTACTCTTGCAATACGTTGGGCAGCATTGCTTTCTCGGAAAAAGATGTAACCAGAGCACTAAGAAAGCTTAATGCATGCAAAGGTGCAGGTCCAGATGGTCTACCACCTATCTTTGTTAAAAAATGTGCAGTTAGTCTATCTCTTCCACTCAAAATAATATTCAACCACTCTATTAAAACTTCTCAATTTCCTGATAAATGGAAGCTTGCACATGTAGTGCCCATTTTTAAAAAAGGGGAGACTGATAACGTAAAGAACTATCGTCCTATCTCTATTTTGTCTGTATTTTCAAAAGTTTTTGAGTCTCTCTTGTGTCCTATTTTAACCGCTCATTCCAAAATTGAGATAGCTCCACAACAACATGGTTTTTGCGCTCGAAAATCCACTACGACTAACTTAGTTCACTACGTTAATGACCTTTGCAAATTAGTGGACTCACGCAAGCAAGTCGACTCTATTTACACCGATTTTAGCAGTGCTTTCGACAAAGTAAACCACAAAATATTGCTGCAAAAGCTGTCAAACCTCGGCATATTTGGTCAACTTTTGCTGTGGTTTAAATCTTATCTGACCGACCGAAAACAGAGAGTGGTGGTAAAGGGTCATCAGTCTCAACCCTACTCCTCAACATCCGGAGTCCCACAAGGTTCCCATTTGGGGCCAATACTATTTATTATATTCATCAATGATATAGCAAACAGCATCAAACACAGTACCTGTTCTATCTTTGCAGATGACTTGAAACTATATCGGGTCATTGACGCAAGTTCAGACATTGCCTTACTCCAGGAAGATCTCAACTCTGTACATACTTGGTGTACTAAAAATCAGATGTCTCTTAATGCTGATAAGTGTTACCATATAACTTTTACTAAAAAACACCTTACGCTTGCCTCTTCATATTCGCTTAACGGAAGAGTACTTCAAAAAGTCGACAAAATCCGAGACTTAGGTGTTCTCCTTGACAGTAAGCTTACCTTCATACCTCACATTGACTCTATTGTTTCTAGGGCTGCTAAAACACTGGGATTCATAAAAAGAACCTGTCATGACTTCAAAACTATCCAAACCTTAACAGTACTCTATAATTCACTTGTGCGAACTATATTGGAATACGCGTCACCTGTTTGGAATCCAATTTATGGCACACATGTGAATCGCATTGAACGGGTTCAAAAGAACTTTACGCGTTATCTGCGGTACAAATCCGATAGCTGTCCTCTGGACGCTGATTACTCGCAAAGGCTTAGTCACTTTAAAATGACAACTTTAAAACAGCGAAGGCATACTAACGACCTGATTCTGCTTCATAAGATCATTAATGGATCTATACAAGTTTCGATGCTTCTCGCAGAAATAAATATATCGGTCCCTCGTCACAGTTCACCCAGATCTGAACGCATCCTAAATGTGTTCACTCCATGCCCAACAAGAACTAACCTCGGACATTCGGCACCAATGAACAGGTTGATGAGGACGTACAATGAGCTTCATACACGTTCCAATTGTATTGACATTTTCGCCGACAAGCTATCGCAATTTCGCAAACAATTGCTACTTACCCACAGTGGCCGCAGTTAATATCTATATTATTACTTACTTATTTATAATTGTCATTAATTGTTTATTCTGTAGAGCATAAAAATAGATTTAGTTGTTTCTTTCTTTTTTTTTTTTAATTTTATATGTTGTTTTCATGTAGTTTTGTTTTCTTTTAAGCCTGTATATTAAGTACTCTATATAATATTATATAACTTGAAAAAATGTAAGTGCTGTGCACACCTGTAAGTGACAAATTCACTCTAAATATTGAACTTAATTGTTACAGTTCCCCAAAAAATGTATTAGTGAATAAGTCGTTGGAGTGCCATAATTAAATAAATAAAAAATAAATTAATTAAACCCGACGAATTTTTAAAGTGATGTGATTATTTCGACTAACAGAAATTCCACTAAGTAAATACCAATTATACAAATTAATAACTTTCAGAATCTAGCCGCAATCTCAAATCAGCAACAATCAATGTTAAAACATGTAGGTCATCATTTCAGCCGAAAGACGTCAACTGTTGGACATAGGCCTCCCCCATAGGGGGGGTTTTGCCAGAATCGCTACACTTGACAGGCGCGTTGGCGATCGCAGTATGGTTGAAAAAAAAAATTTCGTTTTGACAGCACGTCAGAAAAGCAAAAACTTTCCCTTAATTGTTTAATAACAATTAAGGGAAAGTTTTTGCTTATGTTAACATAAGACGTTAATAACTAATGTTATTAACGTCTTATGTTAACATAAACGAAGTTTAAAGAAAAAAAAACAACTAATATAAATTAGGATGAGTTAGAGAACATAATTAGCAAATAAAAAAAAACAATGTTGTTTTATAACTTTAACAAGTCGGTATGGGATTATTGTCTGGGGAAACTCTTCAGAAACTTCAAGAGTTCTATTAGCACAAAAACAATGCATGCGCGCAATTTTCAATATGGACTGGACTGATTCCTGCAGACCAGTATTTAAATCTTACAACCTACTCACAGTTCCTTGCATTTATATATATGAAGTCGCCAAATTTGTTAAAACTAATTACTCACTTTTTGAATCTAAAAACAATAACAACAAACGAAAAATTACACAGTTTCCATTAAAAATGCCCGTACCTAGAGTAGAACTGTTCAGACGCAGTTGCGTATATATGGCGCCACTTATTTATAATTCTCTACCAAATTTTATTACTGACTTACCCTACAGAAAATTCTGTATAGTTCTGAAAAAATGGCTTATTTCACATAGCTTTTATTCTATAGCTGAATTTTTAAAAACCTCGTCATGTCAGTCCTATCATTTTAGGAATGCATTGTAGAATTAGTTGCCACTGTTCCTACATAGGCTTTATTTTATGTTATTATTAGGTAATTTAATTGTCTATTGTTAGTAAGTTAAAAAAAAAAAAATACACAAATTTATGTTAAACCTAGTTGTTATAATGAGTATTACTTAGCAATGCAGCAAATGCGCTCATGAAATAATGCTCAAATATATTATGTTTATTTTGTGAAGAGTAGTTATTGCTCCAATATTTGCATGCCAATTTGTGGCGAAATGTGTCTCTGCACTACAATAATGTACATAACATCTTTTATAACCGCATTTAAGCAAATAAATGTTTTGACTTTTGACTTTGACTTTGAAGTTTTATCTTCTAATACTCAGATTATGAAACAAAAGACAGACAGACCGTGCAGAACACTGCGAGTGAAGCCACAAAAGCAAATACAAATTCAATAACGAATACCTATAATCTCGCGATTGTATTCGCTTTTGAATTTTTATTTGTATTAGTATTTGTTTTTTTTTAACAATGCTTCGCTTCGTGCTGTACTGACTTGTGTCGAATTGTAGGTATTCGTTTTTGAATTTGTATTTGCTTTGGTGGCTTCACTCTCAGTGTTCCGCACGGTCTATCTGATTTTGTTTCATAATCTGAGTTTTAATCTCGTGTCGTAACCGTGGCGTGCCGGGCATACCTATTTTGTTCCGTCATCTAAACATGACTGTAGCGGTCGATAGGTTAAAACCATTTTTTATAGATTGAGACTGAGTTTAAATTGCGTTTGTTTCTAAAACTTAGTAGCATTGCCCCCCAGGTATTGTACAGTAACTCATTGTTTTTCGCAGTCACAATAGACAGGCATGGAGACAATAAAGTTAAATAAAGAAAAAATAAATCTCGTGATATCCTATTCATAGAGCACTTTGAAAAATGAAATTGAAACCTCACAATGAAGTATTTACCATAGAAGTTTAAAAATGGATGCGTGATTTTTTTCTACTCAAATTAAATAAAGTAATTACGGCAAGTTTTAATAAAATATGAAACGGTTAAAAGTAGCTAACGCGTTGTGGGCGGCGTCAGGACAGAACAAAGGCTTAAACACTCACAGAGGAGGTAATTAATGAGGGCTTTGAGGGCTCGCGTATAATCTAACTAAATCATCATTGCCATAATTATATTTTGTACTGCCTTTCATCATACTATTCTACTTGTAATATTATGAATGGGAAAGTTTGGATATTTCTGAGTTTGTATGTGTATAATAACTTAATCACGGTTTAACAATTACACGGATTTTAAATTTGGAAGACGAGTAGATTGAGAATTTTAGATCTGTCTATATTTATGTATATGGAATGCGTGTACCTATGTATGTATTTGGGAACATGTAGTAGTTTCTCTAGGATACGAGTCAAGCCGCAAGCATATAGGGAATTAAAAAATCAGCCAAGTGCGAGTAGGAGTCACACACGTAAGGCTCTGTACCACTGTACAATAATAAACACTACATACAAAAAACACCCTTCTTGTATGGGGGTCTCTAATTTTAACCTTTTTTATTTGTTACTAGCACTTTCCCCACGACTACGTTCGCGTCATTTTTCTTACGGATCACTATTTTTTTGATATTCAAATATAGCCTTTAGCACTCAGTGATAACGTAGCTTTTAGATGGCTAATGAATTTTCAAAATCGGAACAGTAATTCCGGATTTTCCGCAAGACGCCTGCCAAGCGTGGCCTTTGTTCAAGAGTGGACGTCTTCAGACTGATGATGATGATGATGAATTCCGGAGATAGGCGCGTTTAAACAAATACAAAATTCTTCAGCTTTATTATATTAGTATAGATTATAGAGGTCATAATAATGCAGACTCCGAGAAAATATCAAGTGTCTACCTATTACGGTTCAAAAGATACAGCCCTGTGATAGACGGTCGGACAGATAGACAGCAGTCTTAGTAATAGGGTTCCGTTTGACTCTCTTTGAATACGCAGCCCTGAAAATGGGAAAATTGATTGCGTTTTCTAACAATAAACTTAAACACCATAAAACGAGTTAAATTGTAAAATTTTATCTACACAGAGAGCCTTGTTTCGTAGATTTAAACACAGCTTAAATGCTCCAGTTTAGCTTGCTTTTTAATTTAAAATTAAGTCCAGCTTGCAATATTTTAAGAAATCAAAGTTCTAAAATTTAACAGAATTCACAGGCGTGCCCGCGATTATGTTTCGTGCATAGCGAAACTTTTTAGTAGATATTTTTCGAGTCGTGCATAGCGGGACTAGAGCATATCGAAACTAACCGCAATATGTAATATTTGTGTATATCTTTTGCTGGAGATCCTAAAATTAATCCATACTTTCCATACTATAATATTATAAATGCGAAAGTAACTCAGTCTGTTACGCTATCACGATGAAATGGCTGAACTGATTTTGATGAAATTTGGTATGAAAATAGCTTGAATCCTGTGAAAAGACATTATTATATTATAGTAGCGGGCCTGGCAGACGTTGTCCTGCCCTTAAAACAAAAAAGTAATACAACTCGACTGCAGCGCCACCTACCGGGTCCAATTGTGAATCTAAACCATTCTCGAATCCACTGAAACACACACTAACAAATTCATCAAAATCGATCCAGCCGTTTAGGAGGAGTTCACACACACGCACAGAAGATTTTTATATATAATAATATGTCGGATCAGTCAGGAATTAGTCCGTTAGATTCAGTCATCATTTGGGCAGAATATGGGAACATTTATTAAAACCACAATTTAGCACAAATTGATTTAAAATAAACTCGGCTTAAAATAAACATTTTCAAAGGTATCGGCACTGGTCTACACTTTAACACAACGAATCGTAAGTACAGTTTCGGGACGTATTAATAGCTCCGTTGCGATCAGACACTGGATTCTGAATGTCTTCCTCGCTGTCGGCTGAAAATATCACGACTCTGTAGAAGCGCACCAAAATGGTGGTGGTTGATCACGTGTTCGTGGCGCGCTTGCGATCCGTATCACCATAGACTATTTATTGTCTTTGCGTTTCACGTTCATACTATTGACCGGGTACGACATATAAGACTAGCGGACCTGGCAGACGTTGTCCTGCCCTTAAAATAAAAAAGTCCTACAACTCGACTGCAGCGCCACCTACCGGGTCCAACTGTGAATCTAAACCATTCTCAAATCCACTGGGACATACACAAAATTTCATCGAAATTGGTCTAGCCGTACCTATAGGAGGAGTTCACTTTCATACACACGCACAGAAGATTTTTATATATAAGATTTAGCCCGTACTGCCCCACTACAGGGCAAAGGCCTTAGGCCTCCCTCCATTCCTTCCATCGGTCTCGACATAGGCCACTTTTTTATCCGCGAACTCGTCTGCATCCGCGATAACCGACATCCACGCGGACGAAGTCGCAAACAAAGGCTAGTAAATAAATATGGACAAAATTAATGTTATAAAGGACATTGCTGAAATGTTATGCGAGCAGTCTGAAATGTAATAAATAAAAGGCGGTCAGCTTGTTTGGCTACTCCGTCCTGGTGAGTAAGGAGACGGGAAAGTTTATGACTTAAGTAGATAATAAAATACATGGTTACATTTGCAGAGCATGTTGTTGACGTTGTTTTAGATTTTAATAATGTCACGTGCTGCACATAAACGAAAATTTATATATGTGTCGTGGAAACCGACATTGTTTAATGAGTTAGTTACTCAATTGATTATTGTACCGTGACGTCAGTTGTCAGTTGCAATCGTGAAAGTCGGTGGCATTACAAAACAACAAACAGAACAAAGCCACCGACTTCCGAAATTAAAGTGATGTGTGTTCTGTGCTAAAGTTATTTATCACTTTTCAGTTTTTGAAGTAGGTTCTCTTTTTTCAAAAAAGTTTTTTTAAACTAATAAGTATTAAACCGATAATCTTCCGGTACTTATATGCGACCTCATCACACAATTACCAGGAGCTAAGAAAACAAGGAAGCAAGTTAATAGCTAGCAAATACAGCGATGAACTCGTGTATTAATTATATTGATAATCGGATATTGAAGCACGTGTTCGCAGTACGTTACATGCGCTATTAGATGATCGATCGTCTATAATGGGCGTGTTGGTAGTCCAACAGCGAACACGTAGGCTTTAGCACACTCATACCTGTACGCGAAGATTTCGCTTAGAATGCAATTACCAGTAATCTAGCGGAGTATTCGTTTCGTATAAAGATGAGTTACAATATTATATAGGTACATATAATACTAGCGACCAGCCCTTACTTAACACGGGTTAAATGTAGATCAAACTATACGTATAATTCTTTCAAAGTATATCGTATTCACGTAACATAATCATTCTTGTAAATGAAAATATTGTAAATATCCTTTTTTAAAAGAGTATGTATGGAGTTTCTTGCCCATTCTTCTCCATATGGAAGTACTATTTGGAATGGGTAACTAGATTCAAATTTTACAATATGACGTTCAAAAGTGC
The DNA here is from genome assembly GCA_947361185.1 of Charanyca ferruginea. NCBI lineage: Eukaryota > Metazoa > Arthropoda > Insecta > Lepidoptera > Noctuidae > Charanyca > Charanyca ferruginea. Next base: position 10,829,003 of record OX376077.1, on the reverse strand, counting down.
CTTTTAATGGTTTAATTGAAATAAATAATTTGACTTGACTTTACCTTTCGTTTGAATTACTCTATCGGTTGCTGAAATCCACTACGTAGCTTAAAAGATCTAAGCGACTTTGTTTTATACATGTAAAGATTTCAAATGTGGCAGTTTGTGAGGATGATGGGATGTTTTTTACTCTTTCACGTTCAAACGGCTAAACGGAATTATCTGAAAAGCACGCATATAGATATTGATCTAACTTAAGACATAGGAATTTTTATCCCGTTTTTGTGTACTTGTGTGATGATTTTGACTTAATTCTGAAGCTTAAGCAGAAAAAGTCGCGGGCAGTAGCTAGTAGGTATAGTGTAGTATTATATTTACATACCTATGAATTTTAAACCTGGGTTGTCTAGCGAAAATCAACGCAAAATTAATGTATTAAATTGTGAAGCGTGTGTAAGCTGCTGTAGTTGGTTGTTGATAATTCAGTCAGCCAATCAAGTCAAGCCTCTCGAGTGTCGATGATACCGCGTAGGTTCATAAGCAGTAAATGTTTGACCTTGAACGTTTTTCGCCCGACATTAGGCTCGCTTGACAATTTGTCGCGTTCTTTTTTTATTCGAGAAAACCCGGTGTTAGGGTCTGGATCTACTGTAACGTTTTCTATGCCTTCAGGAACTTTCAGAGTGCGTGATTTCATACGTAAGTACACGACCGCGTTAACGTAAACTTCAATTTGTACCGAAAGTCGAACAGCGCCGTCTAGGAAACACAATTATTCCATACAAATTGACATAAGCAAAAGTTTGCTTCAACACAACGGAATAAATAAAAAAACTCACAATCTTCAAAAAATCTGAAGAAATCGCGGTTTTCGGATGTATAATGGTACCTAAAGGTTAATTATGAAATTAATTTTAGAAAACACCCGCGCCTAATAGGTACTTACTCGGTCACTCAGTTAAAAAAGATCATCTCGTGAATTTGACTAATTTATTTGTATTACATCATATATTGATTTATTAAACGTAATATAAAAAAAACCGGCAGTATTATATTGGGCGCCATTAAAAGCGTGGTAAATACAAAAACAACAGCTCTCAGTACTTTCTCCGCAAATTGAAAATGAACAATAAAACTGTCACCCACAGTTTTACCCACATGCTATTAATATCATTAATTCTGGATGCTCTGTTTTTACCATACCAATAATTAATTAAGTTAAAATAAAATAATAATACCAGCCTATTTAATTATTATCCCACTGCAGGGCAAATACCTTTTCTCACAGAGAGAAGTCACGAGCATTAATCACCAAGCTTGTTAAAGGAGGATTGGCGATTTAAAAACTTATAATAATAGGGTATTTTACCAAAAAAAATCTAATTAGTCCATCAGATAGATTTCCAAAAAATATTGGACAAGTGTTTTTTCTTTTTTCACGTAAACAAAAAATGAAGACGATACAGTGCGTCGAAAACTCGTGTGACATCACTATGTCAGTTCACTTGTACTGGCGAAGTGACGTCACAAAACCCCGCTCATGATATTTGATGCGTTTTATATTCGTCAGTTTTTATTGATGTGATAAAACAAAAAATACGTATCCAATATTTTTCGATAATCTAACTGACGGACGAATTAGATTTTTTTGGTAAAATACCCCATTAAAAGTCCAGATTTCCTCACAATGTTTTCTTTCACTGATGTCAGTGATGTCCAAGAAAAACTAATAAAGTACATATGAATTGATAAAGTCACAATAGTATTTACCCTCTCAGTCTTTTAATTCATTTCAACCCTTAAAATATTATTTCTCAAGGAATACCTACAAGAACGTAGGTATTGTAGGTATTCACCAAAACGTGACCGAAGGATTATGACCAGAAGGTTATAATCTTTTGGTCACGTTTACGGCAGGACGTGCCAAAGCTTGCTATCTATCGAATGCAGCCTGAAGTAATTTATCATGAAACCAAAGAAAGCTTTCATGGTGTTATAGTAAAAATCATTCATTTTTCCATGTTTATGTATTTTTGCACTTTATCCGATATTATTTTTATTTTGAATTGCACTCATTAACAACCCTCTTTTATATTTTTTATATTTGTATTGTTGATCATCATGTTTGTTTTTATTTTTTATTGTCTTTTGTTATGCCACTACTTATACATACATATCTAATCTATTAAGCATTTCTTGTTTAAATAGGTACCTATATCAAATTTAATCTGAATCTCGGAAATGAAATTTTGTAAGTATGGAGGGGGTTTCGGGGGCGATAAATCGATCTAGCTAGGATTAATTGAAAAAAAAACACGAAAAAATAAGTATACCGAACAAAGCTCGGTCGCCCAGGTACTACACTACCATCAACGCTTTGGATGATAAGTGCTGTGTAATCCTATAAGTAACATATTCACCATAATCCAAACGGATGTTGAAGCCTTATCCACTAAATACCTTTGAATAAATAAATAAAAATCTCATAGAACAAAGTGAGTGAAATTCTATCTGAAAATAAAAATAGATCGTCCGCTGCATACATACGACATAGAACCTTTGCATAATATTTCAACATTATTGGATAGGTATGTGAAAGTAAAGGACCAGCGTCAGTGTTGCCACAGCGATAATCTCGCAAACCAGGTTTTTTTTTTCGGAATGGCATCTCGCAAGTCAACCTAGGAGGTTGTCGGCTGGTTAACCGGACTTTCCTGTGGTGCCTTCAAAATTAATATTTTTAGGGCCTCCAGCCAGGGCAAAATAACTTACAAACTAAGCGACTACACGCTAAGGGCACGCCCTCTATGGGGTACGAGCCTCGGCTTAGGGCGTCGCTGGGGGAAGACAGCAAAGGGACAGCCTGGATCGAATTTCCATTATTTAGGGATTTAAAGCTACAGGCTCAGCGACGCGGGCTGTCACGAGCAAGGGTCGGGATGGGGACGTACGGGGCCGTCGCGGCGGGCCTCGGCGGCGAGGACGGAATGACGGCGGCGGTCTGTGTCTGTGTTTGTTTACTGTAATGGTGGCTTGCTCTTCTGGAGGAGAGTTATAGCATCGTCAGGGTGAAAAACGGTTGCGCTTTTTACAATAAATCATGGCTGTAGAAAAATCCAGTGAAGTTCGTACGAGTTACTGTTGGACCAAATCATTAGTCCTCGAAACAAGATTTATCTATCAGACGGCCATTTTAAATTGAAAACCCTAGTGGGGTCCTGATAAATCACTAGGCAATAGGGATTTCAATTTTATGACCAATTTTTTATAGACTGAAAGACTCAAATAGATACTAAACTTTTTCAGTTCAATTTAATCGTTTTTAGCTGCAAATACATCGTAGCACTATGTATGGGAGCAAAAATTGCTGCTGAGAAACAACTTTTATTTTCGGTGTGGAAAACCAGTGTTTATGGTAGGGCTCAATATAACACACGCAAAACATTGTTCGAAAAACACACTTGCACGGTTGGAAAATAGAAATACAATTGTTTAGAAAACGGAATGCAAGATAAAATGTTTTTCCGGTTTATAATGTTGTCAACTGTCAATGATATTTACACAAGTTGTCATTGTCAACTTGTAATGTTCGACTATGTATTAATTTTGGGTAACTTATTTTTTGGCGGTATAGCGAATAGCGATTCAGTCTCGGATAGACGGTTATTCCTGGATTAAAAGGTATAAAACGAAAAGTTGCAACTCTAGACTAATGACTGATTTTATTTCCAGGATAAAACGTACACAAGTTTTTGTCAAATGCTCTTATTCACTCAAGTTATTATTAAGTGCTACCCTTTATCAAAATAAATTCTCAACAAAACAAACTCCTTCTTTTGTAGTAAGAGACTGAATAATGTCAGTAAACTATACCTCACCGCAAATTGACTGTATTATCAACATTTGAGCGTATTGTGAGCAGAGTTATTGCGTGCTATAAATCGCACCGCAGCTCTCTGCCAGTGAGAGCCGGTTTTTTAATTTTGAAGAATTAAACAACGTCCTCTGTTTGTGGCTTCCGAACCTAATTGTACATCATTTATACGCCTTTTAGGTATTGTTATTCTCTTAATTATACAATCCTGTTATTGTCTGTTTGTTACACTATAGGGTAAAGACCTCTTAACATTCAGAGTAAGCACGGGCATTAATCACTACGCTTGTTCAATGCGGATCGGCGATTATAGATTATATTAGTAACTAGCTGACCCGAAAGACGTTGTCCTGTCAATTGACTTTTCAACAATTTTCTTACCGTTTAAACCTTCCCTGAACTTCCACAAAGATTTCAAGACCAAAATTAGCTAAATCGGTCCAGCCGTTCTCATGTTTTAGCGAGAATAACGAACAACGATTAATTTGTATTATATAGAATAGAAGATAGATAAGTCCAGGTTTCACGATAATTTCCTTCCCCGAAGTACTTATCAATTGAAAAAGTAACATTAGTACTTACCCGCTATCGAACCCACAAATATTGGGTCAGCAACCAGCAGCTCATGCATGAACTTACAAATAAAAGTCAAGTATTAGCACAATAAAAGTCTCTAATTTGATTACATGGAACGTTTTTATGCGATCGATTTTTAAATTGGAAATTCCCGTTTCGCACATACTTGTTTTAAATTTTGTGCTATGCAGAGAGCGATGCTCGGGGTTTTTCTCATGGATAGAATTCACAATGAAGTCATTCACCAGAGGGCTAAAGTCACCGATATTGCGCCATTCCTGCAGACGGACAGACGGCAGGTGGTGCAGACATTTTAAAGTGCAGACCGCTTTTAGGCAAGCGTAGTGCGGAACGTCCTGCAGCACGATCAACTGACCATTTGCAAATGGTGGCTAGCAGCGGATGGATGCGGGTTGCCCAAGACCGGTATGGATGATGATGACAATTTATTTAGTTTAGAACTTCTATTTATATTAGGGTTATACTGATTGTATTTGTCAAAACAATTAAACCAGAATGGTTTAGTCGTGTTCCTAATTTAAAAATCGGAAACGTTTACGTTGTCGAGTGTCGCGATCGTGATAGGCTCCCTGAGCACTTTCCATAAAGCATTCCACATTTCAAATGCTACACTAACACAAAATCTTGACCCTACAGTGCCGAAGCATTTATTACCTACCCACTAGTAATGTCTAGAAGCTAGGCGCCAGCAGTGACAGTTCGTTAGGTTAGCACCAAAACAAACATGACTGAGAACAAGCAGCTGACACAGACTACGGCTCTATTAAACAATAGAAGGTATTTATGTATTTACACAACACAATGAAAGGTACATTGTGAGTTCGTGTTACAAATTTTACCAAGCATTCAGTATTTTATTATAGACCCTCCAGCATCAGCGGATTCTTCGTGTCATTATTAAAAAGAAATCTGTTATTCCCACGAAGTCTTCGTGGTGATTCCGTACGTTAACCCTTTGCTGTACGCCCATTTTTGTCGCGTTTACAACACAAGGTACTGTAAAGATTGTATGCGTACTGCAACCTCGTCGAAAGCACTTTACTAAATGTTTCTTCTAAACACTCGGCGGCCCCTAGACCTACATTAAGATTGTACAATACATTTTATTGTACAATAAGATTGAAAGGTGCTTTGAATCCAAACGATCAAATATATTGCACAATATTAAGAACTGCGCAATGTTTTCATGTTCAGTCGGAGAATAGTATTATTCCAGTCAGTTCAAAAAGAATTGTTTTCTTTTTCACATAATTTTTGGTGGGCTGTGGAAACATCTCTAATGTATTTAGAAAACAATATTTTGTAAGCGGCGTTTTTTTCACATGGTCATGATATTCTTTGCTCTGTACAATTGAATGCATTCGCTAATAAACTCTGTTTCCTTAACTTTTGGATTTTCTTTGCACCATTTTTGAGCGCGCGCGCGTGTACTCGTTGTCAATACGAAAAACACACTTTAAAATATTGCGCAATACTGACCCTACCCGATACAGTGGAAAAATATGGAGCAATAAAAATTAAACTCTTTCAGACATTCGTTCCATCATTGTGCAATCTTCATTATTGACCCTATATGGTCAATATTATTGCACAATTCGTTATATTGCGCAATTTAATTGATCGTGTAGGGGCCGCCTAAAGTTATTCTAGAAGCTTACTTTGCGATTGTTTGCCTCCTGGCAATCGTGGTTTGCTGTCGTTCTAATAATTATTACTTATACCATTTTTTTTTTGGAAGAGTAGTAGGTTCTTCTATAATTTTCAACCTATAAAACGTAGTGAAGTTACGTTGTTGATCAGAAGTCAGAACGCGTTATATTTCACATTACAGGAACATAATAAAATTGATATTCAACGCCGTCATAAAAATGTCCCCGCATAATAAATAAAGCATGTAGGTAGGTGTTATACCCTGATATTGGAAATCCCTCCCTTTAGGTTCAATGTCAGATTATGTAATACCTATTCTAAATTCATACTCATAGGATCATAGGTAGGTTTTTTTCTTTCTACTTGGCGGTTAGAGCATTTTCTTCGAATAATTTTAAATGTACAGTCACAGTACCGAAAAACTCAAGAAGCAAAAGAATATATCTATAAAACCCATTAAAAAAAATAACAATAATTCATAACATATTAATAACACAATATACACTTAAAACAACAAATACACACAACACTAATGTGTTGTGTGTGTTGCTGTCTTGTGTTGTTGTTGTATTCAACAACAACCACACACAACAATAACAAATAACAACAATACAATACATTTTTTTTTTCATGTTAGGTTATTCTTGAAAAAGATGTATATTTTTTTGTTGTTTTGTTGGTAAATAAAACCAGACCCAGTAGGCGTTTACCTTCATGACTTGAAAATAAAAAGGCACTTGACAAATAATATAAATTTAAACGTCTTGTTTTTAAAACGAAATATTAAATACAAACGCCACAAGCAGGCATTGATAGCAAAAGTAGAGAAAGGCGAAAATTCTCAGTATCGCTATTAGTGTTGCAGGCGCCCGGCGAGTCCGATCGATATTATCATTTCCAACCGCCTGCTTAATCTTTTTGAATTATACTTTCTTTCTTGAATATGTACTTTAGACACATATTCATGAAAGATGACGCACATATTCAAGACCAAGTATGATTAAAATTCAAGCTTATTTCTGATAAACAGCAGAGCAATAATCCGTCGACCGCCGACGGCCCGTCAAATATGAAGTTGTATGTGTCGTCGTCATCGTCGCCAACATGCATCGGCCAAGCATGGCGATTACGGCTGAACCCCCCCCCCCCCTTGGGGGGACCTATGCCCAGCAGTGGGCGTCTAAAGGTTGAAATGATGATGTCTTGGTTTTCATTCATTGGTCAGGTTTCGTACAAATCTAGGAATTAATTACTCTAATAAAAATACTACAAACTGCGAATACCAGTCTCGCATAGGAATTTCTAGATATTTATTAAATTTATCCAAAGGAAACGATAAAGTTAGAAGCGAATGTCGTCGATACTTAACTTAACCTTCCAACTTTTTTCATAACATAGGTAATATTGCTGAACAGTTGGGCTGAAAGACGTGTTTCTATAAATACTCCTCTATTGTGTTCAAAATAACCACATACGTTTCAGACAAATGCCCATTAAAAGTATAATAAGACTTAATAAGTTGGGATCTTCTATATTAGTTTCTCTCAAAGGTGGTGTATTCCACAATACCTACTAATAACTAACATAATAGGACCGTAAACAGGTAATATGGGCCGTAAACACGTCATACAGATTTATTTTGGTGTATAAAGTCAACAAGACTATTATATCTTAATATTTATTTATGTCATACTTTATTATTTTGGACACGTAATAATGTACTTAATATTTGAAGTGTTAGATTAACACTAAGAATGATAAATAAAATGTTTTACAGAATAAAGAACTGACTAGAGTAAATGCATTGGGATCGTTTACATACGACGCACGTCGGATATTTTTATTACGAAGAATAACTAAGCATGTGTACAAGCTGTTAGAGTTTTACATTTATTTATCGTTAGTGAAGTTAATGCTTTTGCTACTAGTAATAATCACATGAATACGAAATAAAAAATTGCTAGAAATTCATCGTATGTTATTTCTAATTTCTATACTGAACACGAATTTTTGTGAGGAAGGATGGATGTTTGCTTCTAAATCACGTTTGAACATCTCTACGGACTTTGCTTACTTAAATTTGGCACACAAAGATATTAATCTAATCGAACACATGATATTTTTTATTCTGTTTTTGTGTTCCCGTGGGATGACGCTTATATTATTAACTTTAATCGGAAGAAGTCGCAATGGAAACTAGTAAAAAAAAAAAAATTTGGTGGTGTAAAACGTTAATTGTACAGACAGCGCCATCAACTGCTTACCGCTTTAAAATTTCTTCGGATATGGGGTAAGCAGTTGACGACGCTATCTGTACATAGATACACGAGTAGATCGTAACTACAAAACAGGATGACATATACCACGCACGTCTTCCTTGGTCTCCATTTCCCTGTATTTCATTTAGTTCCGCGTTCACTTGTTCGTGAACGGTCGCCGTCAGTTGAGATCGTCTCTAGCTGTCTCGGATACTTTAAAATTATTTTGAATTGTCGAATTTGATTGTCACTACGAGTAGACCTTTTTTAACGTGCACAACTTGTTACATTGTTCTAACATTGTACCTACCCCTAGATTCAACATGAATGATGTAATATTCTATTAATTTTAAAAGAGTGTTCATGTAGTTTCTTGCTCGTTCTTCTCCATAGAAACCTACTGTTTGGAACGAGCAACTAGCTGCAACCTTTTGACTGATTGACTCCTTGACAATTCAAAAGTGCCTGTAAATGGTTTATTTGAAATAAATGATTTGAGTTTGAGTTATTCTCACAGATTGTACCGTTGCAAGTTTTATTATTCTGTGACATTATATTTACTGACGGGAGGAACTCGTGGCTAAGTTAAAGCCGTAGATCGATCGTTCAAAGGTTAAGCTACGCAAGCCGCGGTCGATCTGTGGATGGGTGACCATCCCTTTCATACCGAGTTCCCTCCGTGTCACGGAAAGCACGTAATGCCGTTGGTCCCGGCTGTCATTTGTAGATCTTTGGCAGTCGTTATGGGACTCTTTGGCTTCTAACTAAAGCCAGGGAGTCTGAAACTAAAGTCATGTGTGTTCTCTGCTAAAGTTATTTATTACTTTTTAGTTTTTGAAAGTTTTTATTTTCCACTTTTTAGTAGGCACTAAAAAGTCGCCGTTTCTTAATGGTTTTGGGTGATAAGGAGGCCCTTATCACCCAAAACCATTAAGAAACGGCAACACAGTTAAAACAGACATTGAAAGTCCTTCAAAGATGGAAGAAGCGAAAACGTGTTCTACGTATATTTTTTTGGTTTTTGTTGAATTTTTCCAAAAAGCACTGATAAATTTCTGTTGCGTACTAAAACCCTTCTCCAGAATGTAACAAACATTTTTCTGAAATCCGCATCAAAATCGGTTCAGTCAAACGTGAGATAATCGCGGACAAACATACATAAAAACAAACGGGTCGAACTGAGAACCTCCTTTTCATATGAAGTCGGTTAAAAAGGCTAGGCAGATGATGATTGTATTTACTGTCGAAGAAAAGATCTTGTGCAAACTGCGATCCCAAAATGCAAAAATAAAAGAAACGGTATTAACGTTGCGAACGTTCTCATAAATAATGCTCTACCAAACTTTTTAGTGATAGTAAAGTGCTTCGTCAGTTAGTAATTCATCAATATTTACCCATGTTGCGATAATAGGGATGTCAGTAAGTTATTTTACTAGTTACATTGTAACTACTGAAACCGGAAACAGTCAAAACTTTCTTTTTAAAGTGCTCGTGCCAGCCTATTGTAATGTTTGACTATAAACGTTTTGCGTCCAATTTCGTTCGAACGGTTAGCGGATAGAAACCCCTTCCCTTTGGAACTGGCTTCTCCATACACATTTTGGCCAGTTTTCAAGATACAACCCTGTGTGTTCTAATCGAATTTGGGAATATCGATTTTAACAGACTTAGCATATCTACAGGGTATCTTTTCAAAAAGCTTTTTTTATTTTTTCTTCGAAATGTCACTTCTGAAACATAATATTTATAGTCTATGTAATTTTTATTTTTTAATTTTCTTTTTCAATGGTTTGCTAAATTATCTTCTTATGGCGGATTCGACCAAACTTGTAAAGTCTTATCCTGGGAATAAAATCACTCCTTACTCTAGAGTTAGACAACTTTTCGTTTTACCAAATTGTGAATGTGAATCTCGGAATACCTGTTTATCTGAGAGTAAATCGCTATCCTGCCAAAATGCATCTAGCTAACAAGTCATCCGACATTAATATAAAAGTGGCCGCTATATTAATAGCTGACAATGACAACTCGTGTGAATATCATTGACAGTTGATACCATTATAAAACATCAAAATTATGTAGACATCAAATCTTGCGTTCCGCTTTCTAAATAATTATTTTCTATTTCAGTTGACTTACACATGTCATTCATCATTCATCAACTCAAGAGTAAAAATACCTAGTATTGACTACTCTACGTTTGTGATAGTAAAACGGAAACGAAGCTATCTGAGAGTAAGACCAATGAGTAAAATTATTCTAGGGTTAGTTACTTCTGGTATAACATGGGATTTAGTCGACAGAACAGTGTTAAACTTATCTAACGAAGCAATGGAGTCCATTGCTTTGGCATTGTTGAAAGGGATACAGGGAACGCAGGGATTATGTATCATGTCTAATATGTAAGTAACTAAGTATTTATACATCATAGTTACTAAGTATATACATTTATACAATATTGTTTGTGTCGTGCTACCAAACTATGTTGAGCCAAATATAACTGTCCCTAAAGAGTAATTAATTATTCTGATTAATACACGCAACCTTGCTCACGTTAATCTCGAAGTAAAAAGATAGAAGGTCCCTTTTTAATATGCTCATGTCATCCACGTTGTTCACAAATACTAAAAATAGAAGACACGTTTTTATAAGCCTCCTGTCATCCGTGCAATTATAAAAATTGTAAAAAGAGAAGGTAGCCATTAAACAAGTTACGTAAACGAGAAAAAAAAGGGTTTGAAATAGCTCTTGTAAATATATCTAATAAAAATATTATTTATGTTAAATAATTTAAATATTTTTGTATTAACTTGTACACCCCCCAGGCACGATCAAGTACCAATGTGACCTTTTCAATTTCGTATGTACTTTCTAAAAGTTTATATTTAAACGCCTACCAGAAAAGTACCTATTTTACTACCAAAAATTCGAAGACCTGCCGGAATGGATAAATCCTCCCCAAATTGTGTTTCCTAAAGTAGGTATTGTAGAAATTAACCTATTTTTTTTTTCTTTTCATTCTATGCTATAAAGATTTATAAGCGCCTATAAAGTTAATTTTAGACCAAATATTTTATATTATCGCTAAATAGATGTAACCAATATTTTATTTCACGACTTTCAATTTAGTTCGTTTTGCTGAGGCACACCTCGGACACTTCATACAAAACTTGCAAAATAATTACCTATTACTACTACAGAACCAAATGACGTCTGTACACGTGCAAATGTGTGCGTGAATTTTAGTAGGGTTGAATCAGTTGGGTGTCGTGCGCTTTGCGTCGGGCGAACCGAACGACGACGGAACTACCCGAAGGTTTCAAGCATTATTATGAAGTGATCTTGTCCGAGCGTTCAATTATTTATTTCATAAAGAAATAAAATAAATGATACCTATTTGATTTTGAATACTCGGATTTGTAATTAAATAAAAGTAATATTATAGTATTTATTATGTAAAGAGGTTTATTTATTCATCAATAATGGTAAATTAAGGTACCTAATTACAAAATATGAAATTCACGATCGCCCCGTACCATTACGCGGCAACGCAATGGGGCGACGCGACAAAGTTAGTGCGTAGGGTAGGTACTACTTTTCAATTCCAAGAATGAATAGAACGTGAAAGAAAGGGACATAAGTACATAACTAAGCCAATAAAGAGAGAGAGCAATATTAATAGCTGGTAATGTTGGTATGTTATTATACTTATTATTACGGAAGTTTTAATTGTATTATTATAAAACGACGAAAACTTGGAAAATAAATGAATCATCGAGATTAAAACTAATAAATAAAACTTAAAACAAAATAAATCGCAAAATTGTGTGTTTGTGTTAGCAGTACCTACAGCGCTGCAGTTCTTACGATTTTGAGCGCCCTGGCTAAAGAGTCGGCGGTTAGCCCCTCCGGTGCGGGGTCGAGGGTGCGGTATCTGATATAGCGCGGGGAAGGGAGTGTCCCTTCTGTACGTAGTACTATTAAGTATTCTGTGGCTGAGGCTAAAAAGCTAACGGTCGCTCGTAATTTTTTTTTTTAATATCAAATAAAATATTGCGTATCCCAAACACTTGCATCATGCAAGCGAGCATGCAACATATAGCAGGCATAATCTCTGACACGGCTCTGGCGTTGCGGGGCTCCGGCGATCCCTCCTCAGCTCGCGGGCCGCCTTGCCCCTCCGCGACTACGCGGATTTAAATGACACTCTAGCACAGATGATATAATACTACTCTAGCTAGTGGCAGGGCAGACATGACTACGTGGAGTTGTTTTCGCAGCGATTCGTTTCTGTCATTAACTTTTGTAGCACAACATATTGACTTTTTGGTATTAATGTTACTATTTCAGGGACTCAAGATTTGGTGAGCATTTATCCATTTTGATAAGCAAAAAGCATATAAATACAACACGTACAAAAATTCTGATGAGTGTATATTTATTTTGGAACTTAAAAAGTTATTCTTTAGGCACCTCGGTATAGAGAGGGTTTATTTTATTTGAAGTTAACATATTTCACTTGGTACTTAGTGTTAGGGTTTTAAAAATTATTTTGGTGAGCATTCAAATTGTATCCCTTTCTAAATTCTTGGACATTACTGACATCGGTAAAAGATAACAACGTGATGAATCCGGAGCTTATAACTGAATGGATTGGATATTCTGCACGTACTACATAATAATGCTTTCAGAATGTTGTTGCGTCTGCCCCGGTTCTGTTGTGCCTCAGAAATATTTGCGGAGGCCCACACAGACGGCTTTCAAGCCATAATATGCAAAAAGAACCTCGCTACGGTGCAGAGTGCGGAGAAGTCGCAACTATATCCTGAGAGCTGTGGCGGAGAGCTAATGGAGGAGGTTGACTAGATAGGAACTATATTTTCCTATCTGATCATCATTTGTTTTAGCTATACCATTTTTATGTCAATGCTACTAACACTAGAATATAAGCTATGTGTAATACTATCAAAATATGGAACACTGTTGTACGAAATAAATTAATTTTAGTTTTCGTTTAAGTCAATCCGCCTTATACAAGCGTGGTAATCAATGCTTGTGTCTTCTCTGCATGAGAAGATGCCTTTTTCCTACAAGGGGCATTAATAGGCTGGTAATTATAGGTATTAATAATGTAAGCACTAAAAAATCCACCAGTAGCTCTCTCTCTCTCTCTCTCTCTCTGTCTCTCTCTCTCTCTTTGCTCTCCACGAGCAAAAACATGTAAACAGTTCGTCTCATTTAAAACTGACTTTCTCTTAAACTCTTGATTGAAATGTGATGGGGTTACGAATAGGGTATTTTAGATCCCAAACTACTATAAAATAGGTTTTATCTGTAAGTTTTTTTTCCTTTATTTACAATCAGATAAGTTCCTAACACTTATTCATTTGATAACAACTTTTAAAAGAATTAAATATGGCTGGCCTTTTCTTGGGCCCAAAAATTGCTATTGCCATTCAACGTGGTAATGCTGCTAGCCTTCTGGGCACTTGTCCCATTGTGAGCGATGCGGACGAGTTTTTTGATGCCCTGTGAGCCCTCCATTGTACATAATATAAATATTTTTTAATTTATTTTTAAGGTTTGTACATATCTATAAGTTGAAATAGTTATTTCACGAGAAAATTGCTTTTGAATTTTGCAATATGTATACATCGATGCCCCCAAGCAATAAGTCGGTAATCGGAAAATCCAAATTTTACAGGAGAAAAGATTTACTGTTTTTGCCGAATACTTATCTTTTCAGCCAGTAGGAATATTCAAATCTTTGATGTATCAAATTAAAGCTTATTTTTTGTGGAATGTAACTATGTTATTAACATGTAATTATTTACATTCAATACCTGCCAATTTAAGAAAATAAATAATACCTGAAATTATTTAGTTAAATTATTACAGTAATAGTACTTACGGAATTATTGTGGTAAATTTATCAAACAACTAGCTGACCCGACAGACGTTGTCCTGTCCCGAGGGGATGAAAAAGGGGTGAAAAATGGGGATGAAAAATAGATGTTGGCCGATTCTCAGACCTACCCAATATGCACAAAAAAATTCATCAGAATCGGTCAAGCCGTTTCGGAGGAGTACGGGAACGAAAACTGTGACACGAGAATTTTATATATTAGATATATTTTGTATCATTATATTATGGACTTCTACGGTGTTATTTTTTATCGTAGTATGATGCATAATGTGTTATTACGCCGTTATTGTGGTAATATTAAATAATTGTAGAAACAGTATTCATACATATCATTATTATAACAGGGAAATTCAGATTAGCAGTGTTACTGTGATCACCCAGTACCAATTTTTTTTTAAGTTTTTCAATGTAATTTTTTATGATTTTTTTATTAAAATGTAAGTTTAAATGAAAAAGACACTGTTCGATTGCTTTTTTTTGACAGCCTATTCTGTCTCACATTTAGTGATCACCAGTCACTTTGCCAAGTAGGTGATGGGTATGAACACCTAAATAAAGAGTTGTTATAGTTTTAAAAATATAGGCAATATAAAATATTACGATCGCTAGTTTTTTTTTCAAGGAAATTTATTAACAACGTTGTTATACTTAATTTTCTGATTATATTATAATTTCCCGATTACGATTATAGTAGCAAATTCAACCCTAGCTGCATGTCGATGTGATCGCCAGTCCTTTTGATAAGTGAACAACATTTAAATATCATAGGTTTTACTTTAGTGATTATTGTAATATCAACCTTTGCTTTATCAATTGAGATTACCTACCCATTTGGCATGTGTGGTGATTAGTTATTTTATAAAATACCACATTTTTTTGTAACAATTTTGAACATGCAATAATACAATTTTACATGATTAGGGAAGCATTAGAGAAGGTTCCAACCTTCGCTATTCCTATGGTGTCTCTAGCTTGTAATGCTAATGTCAAGAATAACATTATAATAAAGTCAGTTTCACAAAGAAACTATACAAAAACTAGCTGACCCGACAGACGTTGTCCTGTCCCGATCTAGGGGGATGAAAAGGGGGGGGAAAAGGGGGATGAAAAATAGATGTTGGCCGATTCTCAGACCTACCCAATATGCACACAAAATTTCATCAGAATCGGTCAAGCCGTTTCGGAGGAGTACGGGAACGAAAACTGTGACACGAGAATTTTATATATTAGATAAAAAAGGTAGTCACAAAAACGAATTAAACCTGTAAATGAAACCTGAAAATGTTTTTTTTTTTTAATAACTTGTTTTTAATCACGTCGCGAGAAAACATCAAACTGTATTTTAACATGTTTGATGATGTTTGTTTCAATATCCTATTTTTTGTATGGGATCAAAAACGGTAAAATTGTAACATGGATACTTTCTTTTATAATGCGTAAACGTGCTTATTTCAGATTGATTACACTCAAAACTATTTGCAAGTCAAATACTTATTGCTACTGCAGTATTATCTTTGTCAGCTGTCTCTATTTCTTCTTTTTTAATAATCGCAACTTTTCTTTTTTCTGTAAACGAAAACCCCGTGTTTGACTTCACCAAAAACCTTATGGAGATTAATTACGCCAATAATCCGGTAAAATTAAGCTAATTACCAAAATAAAATATTTCTTTGTAAAGACCTACAACATTATTTTTGCCGACATAATTTTCCCAACAATAAAAATGTATGTCGCGATATCTTTGTAAATTATCATTAGAAAAAAACGCAAAAAATTGCTAAGGTGTATTCCAGTCCACAGATGCCAAATTTGCCATATTTGGCATCTGTGGACTGGAATACACCTAGAAGTCCATAATAGAACATTGCCGACTTATTGCTTGGGGGCGTCGACATATTTCCACGAACTGGAAGACGCAGCGTTGGTAGGCCTCCCGCCAGATGGACCGACGACATCGTCAAGGTCGCGGGTAACCGGTGAATGCAAGTTCTATGGGGGAGGCCTATATTCAACAGTGGACGTCTTTTGGCTGATGATGATGATACATATTTATGCTCGTGACTGTACTACTACTTGTATCAACGTTACGTGTTTAACAAGTTCGAAAGTGCTTAAAACTGAATCAATATTGTTGCATATGAGCCTGCCGGACAGACCCGCAGAGCTGGGCCGCCGCCAAACAACCGCCATAGCTTTATCAACTAGGTACCTACATTAAATTATCATCCTTATATAATCTGCGTTTCAGCATCAGGCTGTATATTTACGGCTGAGCTTAGCATAAACAATGAGTTCTGCCAGTTATGTTTTACACTTTTCCAGATTACTTTCGTCATTATTATGGTGATCAGAGCGTCTACACAAATAAATCAAATTGAAGTGTCTGTTTGTAATGTCAAAATAACAACTTTTTCTTTTTAGTAAATGCATTGAATGTTTAAAGAATGAAGAAAAAAACGGAATTTTTGTGTCTGTGTGTCTTCCTGTTTGTTCCGGGTAATCTCCAAAACGGCTGATCCATATTGACGGGACTTTCACTGGCAGTAACATAGACTAGACTATCTTTTGGTGCTGTGAGAGAAGATCGAAAAGGGCGATGGGCACTAAATTAGGTGAGATAGTTCTACCTACTTGATATTGCTATTATAGAGTATAGGTGTATAATTTTTAAGCTTTGGGTGAACTAGGTACGTAAATTAATTACATAATTATTATGTTATTGTTTACAAGATACACATAAATTATGTAAAGAATTAGGGCTCCACACGTACGCAATCACGCAGACAAAGTGGCGGGCATAAGCTGGTAAAAAATATTTTTTATTTTACACAATCTAGAGATGGGTAAACAGATGGGTCTCTTTCTTATTTTTATATTGTTATTGGCTTGCATTTGGTCGCAACTCACCTGACCATAATTGACTGAGCCCAAGGTGGAGCACGCTTGCCTACGACGAACTGGTTCACTCGTGTCCTAAAGAAACCCAGATTTTATTCATCGGGGAACAGAGAGACAGGCAGTAACTTTCAGTCTGGCAGTTCGCACAATAAATGTGGAAACAAAACGCTTGGTTCAAGAACTTCAACCATAAAGCGGTGACGTTTTACCGTACCTCTACTCGTCCGATGATGGAATAGGGATAGGCGAATTAGGTTGTGCAATTCCAAAGCACTCGTAATTACTTATGTTACTTTTGTCGATATACAAATAAATTATCAGCCGTAGCTAAAAAAATATACCTATTTAAGTAGTTTCAAGTAAGTAGAACTATATCTCACCTAATTCAGTGCCCATCACCTTCGATCTCTTCTCCCAGCACCAAAACATAGTCTAAAATGCATGAGTGAACGTACCTATGTACCAACAAATATGTACAAGTTAGAGTATTTGTGCGGGATCCTTGTGTACCCTCGCAAATGTAGGTACATACTCCACGTCCCCTGAGAACCTTTAGATCCTCGGATCTTTACAATATTTGCTCGAGGACCAACTATTTATCCGGCACCATTTTGTCAAGCGGCTGAGTATACTTGTGTTAGACAAACAGGGAAGGAGGCGAAAGATGAAGAATGAAATTCCTGACAAATATTGAATGATAAACAAAATATTTAAGGTTTGTCTCCCATAAATTATGAATATTTTTTGTTCATAAGGAAATATATCCTCAAGTTTGAATGACTACATACATATAGTACAAATTCGTCTATTGTTGAAACGCTTTTAGGAACAGAAAAAATGTCAATGTAAACTTTTCTTTAATCTTCTTTAATAATCTTTTTTTTAATCTTCCGTAATCAGTGAGTGGTAGTTTCATTTCACCGATAGGAAGTATTCATGAATACCAAACCGTTTATAGTACACGAACAACTTCAAAATAGCGAATCAATCATTTGTTTCATACACTATATAATTGGGTAAATTATCGCATATTTATGAATGAAAATGCAGATTATTTTCAGTTTAAAATATTTAATAAACCTTCAGTCGGTCGGAGTTAGTATCGTAATTATAGATTGTAATTAATGTGCTTATAAGAAAACGTCCACCCCGTTGTACAGGAAGACATTAATTTTCGATTAACTTGAAATAAATCACAAGTTTATCTTA
Organism: Charanyca ferruginea; assembly: GCA_947361185.1. Lineage (NCBI taxonomy): Eukaryota > Metazoa > Arthropoda > Insecta > Lepidoptera > Noctuidae > Charanyca > Charanyca ferruginea. Next base: position 10,810,609 of record OX376077.1, on the reverse strand, counting down.
CTAATGAATTCAAGTGATTATACGTCACGCGTCAATTTCCTAAAGTGGTTGTCTCAGGGATAGTTTTATACCCTCATTTCACCGATACCTAAATGATATTGATTACAAACTTAGACTATTTTTTTATCGATAATTTATTTCTCAAAAATACATGTTACATACATCAGAGATACAGTCAGAGATACAGGGCACTTTTAGGAGCTTTTCTTAAATTACGACATCTTAGTCTGAACTAGATATAAATATATCTGTATTTCAGACATCAGCTTCCTTTTAAAATGATAAATAATAATAATAATAAAATCTGTTTATTTCAGAACAATTTTCATACATTTTTAATCCACATAAACTTAACTATAATCTTACATATAATTAAACTACAAGCATCATCATCATCTATCATTTTACTACAAGCTAAGTCGGCCAGAAAATTACTCATATCTCTAGCGGTAACTACAATTAAAATACACAAAGTGGAGAGTGTAAGCCTCTCGGTGAGTAGAGTGAAAAGTACATACCATTAACTTAACAAACTATCAAAATATTGACAATTCCGTAAAAAGTCTGTTGTAAAATAAAATGTCCGACGATACTTCAAGTTTTCTTTCCTATTTTTGATATAAGATATTAAAATTCATCAGAATAACAAAAACAAAGAACAACAGTTCTTTATTAATAAATAAATATTTGAAGCTACATGTTTTTATTAAGTACTCGACTTGAGGTTTTTGTATTAGTATTTTCCGTCTTTTTTTATGTTAGGAATAAGTGTGTGTTACTTACTAAATTGATAAGAGTTTATAAGTGTTACGCTGAGGAGCACGGTTTGAGATATAGGTAACACGACAAAAAGTGAATTACTCACTTTTAGAGCTACAAGGGCACTGGGAGCGGGTTCACATTAAGTCGGCCCGGCAGTTTTATCGGACCGACAAACGTGTTGAATGCATATTGGCATATGTATTTCAATAGCGCCGTTTACATTAAGGCGACCCGACAAAACTAACGGAGACGGCACATTTACCGAACGTTCAACCACGATTTCTGTCGGATCGGACATAATATTGGCGTACTGGCAAGTATAGCGCCGTTCTCATTTGTCGGCGCGTAGCGGCGGAGTCACCTCCACCCTCCCACACGAACGTTCCCCGCTCTCGGTACTCGCGCGAGCAGTTTCGTCGGAATGATGCAGGGAAGACAAGTTTAAACATGAAGGGCGAAATTAATATAGAATATAGAGTTAATTAATATCGTCGTCGTCCATCGTATACAAAAGCCAACTCACAACTGCTTGACGACGCGGGCAGTGGTAAAATGACAGTGGTGTTAACATTATGTCGGATCGGCAGCTTCTAATGTGAACAGCAACACCCGACAGTCGGTCAACGGTAAAACTGTCGGTCCGACCTAATGTGAACCAGTAGGTCGATTCTGTAAAATTCAAACAACAACTCGCATCTCACATCGCTATTCACTCTCACTTCGCATACGGTTCAAAATGACCTTGATATATTTGACACTTGAATCGGGTTCGAGTGCGAAGTGAGCGTCGAAGTGACGGGTAAATTACCTTACAGAATGCCACTTCTTACGTCATCTCATACTTTATCTGTCAAAATCTCACTGTCAGTTTAGTTCAACTCGCTGACACGCTCGCAAGGGTGGCGCTAGTGTAAATTCGAATTATCAATCGAGTTTTTAGAATGCCAATCAAGAAACTCACAGCGGATTCAGATTCCAAGTTTAGAATGAGGTCTTACAGAATCACACACCTGGCCTAAGAACTACCCAGCTGTCACTTTGAGTGGTCGTATCTCACGTCGTCACCGAGGACTTGAGGGACAATTTAGATGTAGAGAGGGAGCGGAGAGCATTGGCGGTGAGATGTAACATACTGATTGGAAGGTTCTCGCGCTGCCGCACTTAAGGTATCACTTTTGAAGGTATACTGTCAAATACTTTACAAGTGTAGCCTTTGCACCAGCTGTTCTCTAAAAGCAGTCAATGCTCTTCGTGTCCAGTGTTAGAATGGTTTCAGTATGCTGTTGGAGTTGCCACGCTTTTGCAGTGCATCAGGTATGTTGCTGACGACTTTGGAGCGATCAGACTCAAGCGTGCGCAACGTTCTCCTGTGTGTTATTGTAGACAAAGTCGATTGTCCTATTTTACAGTCCTTGTGTAAACTGCATATACCGCCTAATACTAACATATTCTTATTACATTTTTATGCTATCTAAATTGTATTTACCACATGAAATTGAATTTTGAAATAAATGAATCCCTGTTTTTATTTTTATAAGTATATACTCGATAGTAGGCATTCTAACGATTTTCCCTATGGGGTAGGTTGAAACTACAGAAAGTCACTATGTGTAGTCTATGTGTCACACACACACCGAAATGGCAGTGGCCGGCAAAGCAGCGGCGAGCAGTTCCAGTTTCAAAGCATTTTAAACTTTATCTTTATTAAAAATGTACATAGTATCGCTTGCATGGAGGACAGGGAAGCGCCGCCACCCACGGTGACGCGGACAGTTTTCAGAAGTGGCGATGCGCAACTTTATATTTTTCATTCAAGCGATACTATGTATTTTGAATACAAATATATAGTTCAAAATGCTCTGAAACTAAAACTGCTCACCGCTGCCCTGCCGGCCGCTGGTGTTTCGAGCCTTAAAGTCCTTTTGCTTACCTAATCCATGTTCATACATTGTTATTATCTGTCATTCAAAGCACACAATTGGAGTTCCATACAAGTTAATGGATTCTATATTTGGAAACCTCAAAACTTGGAACAAATATTAAATAATTATTATGTTATAATTATTTGTCTTCATGACAATAAACGCCGATATCGACAATTCTACCAATATAAAACACGAGCGCGCGTTGTAAAGGATCGAGGCAGGATTTGTACAAAAAAAATAAAGATGTTTAGAGAAGTTGAAATTTGAATTCTTATACTTACTCTTGGCTACTGAAAGAGTACCTTGAAGCATTTACAACATTTTTATAACACTGCCATAAAAAAAAGATGTTAAAACTGATCAGTTTAACGAAAATCTTATTATTTCAGAATAGTTTCACAGGTTACACTGAAATTGCACCATTTTATGGGAAACAATCCGTTGATTCGTCAATGTTGTCACGTTATTTTTAGGGTTCCGTACCTCAAAAGGAAATAATTGAACTCTTATAGGATCACTTTGTTGGCCGTCTGTCTGTCTGTCTGTTTGTCCGTCTGTCTGTCAAGACCCTTTATATCGGGAACGCGTGGAATTATCGAGTTGAAATTAAAACGATATACTTAAGTTTACAGTCCCTTGATGTTGTGAAAAAATCAAACTTCTAAGTTAACATGAAAAAAAGATACGTCCGATTTTGCCGCATAAAACGTATATTTCGACACTCTCAAGGAAATCAAAATTTATAGGGTACTTCCCGTTGACCTAGAACTATGAAATTTGGCAAGTAATATCGTCTTTTACTACAAGTATAGGGAAAAATCTGTAAATGCTGCTATGACCAGACATTCTGGCATATAATAGTAAAACTGATAAACAAAATATTTGTTTGTATAATATACACGTAACATTATTAATAAAAAATGATAATTTTAAAATTATATTTCTGTCTATACTTAATCTCAGCACAAATTATGTGTCACTTTATTTATTTATTATAATAAAAAATATTATAACGCGTATACAATTAGGCCAGCATAGCCATTAAGGACGCACCAAAGATGTAAAACAAAAAGAAAATATAATTCAACAATTTCACTTAATCTCCTAACAACTTGGAAATGAACTAAACGAGTTATGGAGGTCAAGCGACAGTCGTTTCATAAAACCATTAGCATTCTATAAAACCATAATGTCTTTAATTATAGAGTTCCTAATGACTGTACCATCAATCTTTCTTTGAGTAAAGAAATATTTTAAGCAGTAGACGTTTGCATTAATCACGCTTAATTCTTAAGGTCAATGCGCTAAGGTACCCTGCTTAATTCAAATTTCCTTACGTTATTTTGCAATTTTATGTCAGTATCAAATTGTATGTTGATCAAAATAATGATTCGTGACAATGGCTAATACACATTTACAGAATAATATTCATAAAAAATTGTAATACAGCTCTACTTTATAGACTTATACATATTTGAAGCATACCGTCATGTATCCATGAAATAATCATATTTACCCTGAAATATGTCAATATTTTTATAAATTACTAGCTGACCCGACAGACGTTGTCCTATCCCGATCTACGGGGGATGAAAAGGGGGTGAAAAATGGGGATGAAAAATAGATGTTGGCCGATTCTCAGACCTACCCAATATGCACACAAAATTTTATCAGAATCGGTCAAGCCGTTTCGGAGGAGTACGGGAACGAAAACTGTGACACGAGAATTTTATATATTAGATTATTCTGTGGATGATTTGCCATTGTCTCGGATTAATGTGTTTTAGTCAACGTACAACATTAGGTATACTGTAATTTACGTAAAACTTAGGGTTTCGCAATATTTTTTGACGGATCCGCTTTATAGAAGAAGAATAGATCAGAACAGAAACACGTGCCTTACAGTATATCGATACCAAATATTTTGAATATGAAAACATTATAATATGATGTTACGCTACAGTGAGAAGCAGCACCTAAAGCAATGTAGCTACCGAAGGTAAAACAACTACCAATCTCATAACGTCAAGAATTTCATAATCATAAAATTCCATAACCAGCTTGTCTGATAAACTGTTGATTGCAGGATATTCCTAGTTAATGAAAAAAGCTATTGATAGACGGGAAAACTGAATAAAAACCTCACAAATGATCATTTTAATACCCTGTACCTGTATTATATTCCTCTACAAAATAGGCTCTTCCGGCTCCTTATAAGCAAAACAGCGTAAAATTACAGAATTATAATTTTATAAAAGGGAACCGTCGACCTTCGTCGAATTTATTCGTTAGTACGATTCTCGCAGATTTGGCAAAAAATAATTTGGCTTGAAGCCAGTGAAGCGCACGCATGCCTACATAAAGAAAAGTAAATCTTCCAGTGACGTTACATACACGACCTTCTTTAGTATCTATTGTGGATATAGATAAGATTAGCAAAAATTAGTTTTAGGTACTGATTTGTTTAGTAGGTACGCATTTTATATGTCAAGGATCATTATTACATCTCCATGTCAAGGATATATTCGATGTTACACAGTCCTGCTTACTTACCAATGAATAAGATCCTTATCATACGGTACCTTTTCTAAAGCCGAACTCTTTTTTATTCAATGCATCGTCGAACTCGATTTACGGTGAGATTTATCACTACGTGACCGACTCCAAATGATATTCCCTCAGTTTAGGAATGGAGCCTTTAAAATATACTCTCCAAAGATACCTTTTGAGGAAAATATCTCAAACCCATTAAATTACTTACGGTTAAAGAGAAAAAATCACTTTTGATCATGATCGATAACAAATAAGACAGAATAAGACCCCTTCCATGTTTTTATTTGAAAACATCTTGTTAGATTAAAATGGACTTTGAAACATTATTGAGTTAGTAGTTAGAGCTACATAAACCCACATTTCAACCCACAATCATAACGATTGTCATTGACAACCGGAGTTTGAGCCATAAAAGGCATTTTGTTCGCCTTTTATTTTGTGAGTCCCCTAAAGCCACTTTAAGACGTAACCAGACAATTTAATGTAAATGATAATATGGCCTAGACTAGAAATAAAATTGGTTATATTTAACAAAGCTGGGCAATTGCTACACGATCTTTTACCAACTATATTAAATGGTGTTCCATAATGGGTAGCACATTTTAACTAATACAAAATACAGTGCAAATCTGATATGAAATGAGACGTATGAAATCGAGAAACACAGCATAGTTTTTGAAAATTGAATAAACTACGAATTATCCATTCAGATTTTTACTTAACTTTAAAAGTATCAGCAAATCGAATATATATTATACATTTAAGCCTGGATTTTTCCACTGTAGGGCAAAGGCCTCTCCACTCTCCTTCCAACTCTCTCTATTAAGGCCTATTTGGGGCCAGTCTTTTTCAAAGGAGTCCAGTCCATGCTTTATTTTAATACATATTCATTGATCTGAGCACGTCAAGTACGTCTAAATGGTACAACAATCCATACCTCGATACTAATATTATAAATTAAATTCGAAAGTAACTCTGTCTGTTACGCTTTCACGATGAACCGATTTTGAATGAATTTTTAATTTTGATGAAATTTGGTATGACAATAGATTGAACCCTGAGAAAGGACATTTAGGCTACTTTTTAATCCGCGACTTCCTTTGCATCCGCGTTAACCGACATTCACGCAGACAACTTACTTAATTACTAAATAAAATTGGTAATTTAAACAGGTCTCATCTAGTACCATACATTAATTAAGATACATATCGAAAGCCTCGAGCAACTCCCAGGTGCCCAACTAAAGCAATTTGTCAAGCAATCGCACTTTGAAATAATTTGAGACGCTGACGGGATGACGGGGTGGACGTAGTCTAAATTATAGTTACCTAACTGCAATACAATTGCCCGTTTAACTCGCTCCTAAACTTCCTAACTTTAACCATTAGAACGCCATAACTCAGCCGTATTTTCGTTGTTCTAGTTTTCATTTCAGTAACCATTGGTCGTCTTATTACAAACTGTAAATTCACTCAGTTCTAAAATGTGCTTCATCATCGGTTCTAGAAAGTACTCACGGGTTTTGTTCGCACTTTTTTTCGTTTTTTACAACGGTCCTCATTCGTCAGTTTTCTTAATTGATTAATTACTTTAGAGATTAATTTCAATGTAATTCATTTTCTTAATTTTTTAATGATTTTTTTAACTTTATGTCGACTAATAATTTGACATGGACTAAATTTAATTATGTTATACTAGCTTTTGCCCGCGACTTCGTCCGCGTGAATGTCGGTTATCGCGGATGCAAACAAAGTCACGGATTAAAAAGTAGCCTATTTCCTTTCCCACGATTCAAGATATTTTCGAACTAAATTTCATCACAATCGGTTCAGCCGTTTCATCGTAAAAGCGTAACAGACAAAGTTACTTTCGCATTTATAAAATTAAAATATAGTAAAGTAATATCCTAGGATTTACGTTTTATTAATTTCATTATTTATTGTAAATGCTAGAAATACGCATACGTAAAGGTAAGAATAACACATTAAAGGCCATTGCAAATTGAAATGGTTTTCCAGCGCATGTCTAACTTTGTGCAGGTAATCATAAGCTTATAGGAGAGGTAGTATTAAAATCTTATTACATTTTTCTTAATTGAAGTAATTAAAATCCTATTTGATGTACCCAATAAAAATATGTTAATTACTTTTGCTTTATTAGCAAGTAGAAAGTACGTCGAACTTACCTGTTACGGCATTTTATTGTAATTATTTTCCTTTCTTCCATAACTTTCACTAGTCCGAGACACAAAAACTGCTAAACCATAAATCATCTTTTTTTATTTTCACTGAATTTTTAGATCAGCCTTACAGAATTACTTTCGTTATTTCACAAATTTACTTTTAACCCATACTCGCAAACTGTTTCAGAACATAATAAAAAAATATTTTCTACCAATACGCATTTTTTAAAATATATATTTAGACACAAATACTTCGTTTTTTTATTTATAATGTGTGTAATAGTCTATGATAAGTTTTTCGCGGGAAAGCTCGGCAATGGCGGCAATCGGTAGCGTGGGGACAGCACCCGCGCTTTCCTCGAGGCTACTAGCGGTTGGAGCGGGAGTCGGCCCGCTTCGCTTGTGCGCGGCCCGATGCGCGGGTTTACATAATATTTGCACTTTTAGTACATTTTATACCGTAACCAAGTTTTTTTAAGTTTTTCTGTAAACGATTACAGAAAAACTTAACTTGTGCATATTGTTAAGAATAGCTGATATTGAAAAGAAATATTGAATACTTTTTTTAGAATTCTAGAAAAATCGTAGCAGGATTAAATTGCATTATCTATGAATTATTCGGCAGTATCGTATTTATTCTTGTATGAGAGCAAAGACTCAAGATGTCACTACACATACACTTAGGTACAATGCATTCCTAGTAGCTTAATATCCATCATGCGATCCAATTGATATTGAAAACAGACGTATGTAGTTTGTAACATAATTTGAATGATTTTTAATAGAATTTCACTGTAGCATAATGATTTATTCAATATTACTTGTTGATTGTTTTAATTGCCTTTAAAAAAATATAAATAATCACATCAAGAGATTGTATAATCTTATAAATATATTATTCGTATTAAATTCGTTCTAGAAAAAGGACTTCTTGACAGTGTTTCCATAGAGGTGTAATTCATGTTGTATGAAAATGAAACATTCTATAGTAGTCTATAGTACAGACGCCAGCACATCAAGCTACTACAATCTGTCACATTTCTTTAATTGATTTTCAACTTTATGGTTAAAGAATAATGTTCAAGATTGATTGGGAAAATGTCACAGTTTCGGGTAGGTTGACCTGCTGGCGTCTGTACCTACGATAACTGTAAACTGCAACTTCAACGTTGACGACACGGCTGGCGCAGTGGTTGAGCAATTAACTGCTGCGATGCGTGTCGCGGGTTCGATTCCCGTACAGAACAAAAATTTGTATGGCCTACAGATAGTTGTTCCGGGTTTAGCTGTTTGTGTATGTGAGTTTATATGTTCGTAAACGCACCCACGCGACAGAGAAGTTCTTAGCGATATTAAGAAAAAAAAATTAAAAAAAGAAAAACAAATCGGAAGAAGATTTATTTATTTTAAATAAAATAATAATAATAAGGTAACATCATACTTACGGCCTGACTATGCACATACATTAAAAGAGTTATGTCAAAACTATTCTAAAATGTAGTTATTTGGAATTCAGCTACCATTCAAGGCCTACATAATAATAATCATTATAATTCCGTAAGTACCACAATATATAGAAATAATGTTGCCCTGAAATGGTTTTGTAAGTGAGACGTATTTTATAAGTGAGCTTTAGACCAGTAGTCTAGATTCAATTTTCCTAATATGACGTTCAAAAGTGCCTTTTAATGGTCTAATTAAAATAAATGATTTGACTTTGACTTTAGTTTTTATGTTAAATCGTAACAGACAAACAAATCTTTCCTCTTTATAATATTAGTTTAGATTTCACGTTAACTTACTTGATGACAAATGGTCTTGCTATTGTGATGACGTCACACGTCACTCAGGCTATAGCTCACATTGACGGTGTTGCCACATAATTTACACCAACTTCAGCAGTGATTCGAATGTTTTGAGTTTCTAACAACGGCTTTCAGAAGTTCTACATAGTCATGACTAGGCTAGAGCTATGGGTGACGACCTCACTCGCAAGTTTTGTGACAAATTAGATAAGTATTATAGGTACTCTTGAAACAATTGTGTTACAAACTCTTTGCGGCGTCTTTTCCGATATTCTTGTAAAACCTGCTGGGAGTCTTTAAGTGTTGAGTGAATAAGTTACATCTAGGCAATAGTGTACCACCTTCGATTTGAGGTGACAGAAGTCAAACTACACCTTATTCAAAAGTGATTTTGGTACAGTTTTTTTTATCTCTCAATGAATATTAGCGCGCGTAAGCATGTGAACGCCGAACAGCACAACAAAGCAACAATATGCTCGAGCAATTTTCATTAATTTATTGACAACTAGCTTTTGCCCACGACTTCGCCCGCGTGAGGGGCGAATATTTCAGGCGCAGTGCTGTGGGCATATTCTATCCGGAACGTTTTTTAGAGCCTACGTTCTGACGACCAATTTTCGAAATTCAAAATCTACTTGCAATATCATCTCAACGACAAAGAAAGATAAAAGCTTTGATTATATATAATGTCTAGATGGAGCGTCCAGTGCACGCAAACGTGTCAAAAAGTGTCAGCCAACTATTGGCTGGCAAGTGCTTATATAATCAAAGCCCAAATGCGTAATAATAATAATAAATGATTAATATATGTATAATAATATTAATTTATGTATAATTATATACATAATTGCTTATATAATCATTATTTACGCACACAGAGACGTAGATGCACAGTGTAAAACGACGCCTGCACGCACACATAATTGAAATTGTTGACTCGTTTTCTTTGTTATGATTGTAGGGCGAAGCTCCATCTAGACATTATATAATCAAAGGATAAAAGTTAAAATAGAGGTATTTTGGACAGGCTGAGACTAAGAATCCGAACGTTCTTAAAAATACGAGAATTGTCCCTCAGAACAAATCTAAGGAGCAGCTGCAATGTCGTAATTCAATATCACTTTGGTGATAAGGTCGAAATAATTACAGATAAATTACTTTTTCTATGACTGACATACTCGTACGTTACGCACACGTTTTGGTGGACGAGATGTGGACGTGACTTACTAGGAAAATGACTTAATCTCTTGGGATAATATATGTGATAATATAATATGTAGTAGTAAGTACTAGTTAAGTATACTATACCTACCTTCTTAAACAAAAATCACGTATTCTAATACCAAATCTATGTGAACCTTTCAGTAATTTCAATATCGAGTATCCATATGAATAGTCCGCACAATCAACTTTATCAAATAATTTAGATAACACTAAAAATAAAACACGTACGAAAATATTCCCCATACTAATCTGATGCTTGTACCGACAAAACTCATTGACAAGGTTGATAAGAACACAATATACACATCACAAAGATAAATCGACCATATTTTGTTTGCGTTAAAGGTGAAAATTCCGCGAGAAGAACATGGTAACGTGGCTAGTTACCGTTTTATATTTGGACCTTATAAAACCTCTTTACCTCATATTATGACCTACTTTTGAAGGTCAGTGTAAAGAAATAAACCACAAACAAAAATGAGAGAGGTTCTGTTCTGTTCCTCTTTCAAATATTCAATGAATATTAATTGGTACTTGACAGAGCCTGGTCGGTGAGCTCGGCGATTACTTTGACAGAGCTAGGCGAAGCTCATAGCCTTTTCCAATTAAAATTACGACCAGTGTGATATAAATAATAAATTAAGGCACTTTAACTGCTAATTTACCGTACACATAATCTTCCTAGGTTAATAACAAACCATTTTAATTAATCAATACGTTACAATTACTTCATAGAAGAGAAAATATACTAAAGAATAAATGTAAATACTAGCTGACCCGGAAAACGTTGTTTTGCCTTAAAATGAATCATGGCGAGATCCATACATTAATTTGTTTGAAACAAAATCACTTAGAGGGTTTAAAATATTTTCCAATGTGGAGAATACATTACCAGGAGTAGATTGATATACTTACCATATTTTTACCCCGCAAAAATATTTTGAAACGAAAATTACAGTTTTTCGTTTCATCTCGTTGCCCATTTTGTATTTATAAAAAAGGTACCCAAGAGTATAAAAAATAGAATTTCAACTTCTCTAAACCTCTTTATTTTTTTTTGTACAAATCCTGCCATGATCCTTTAAAAACATTATAGTTTTATATCCTACGACCAGTTCTCAGACCTACCAAATATACACAAAAAAAAACACAAAAATCGGTCAAACCGTTTCAGAGGAGTTCAATAACAAACACTATGACACAAGATTTCTATATATTAGAAGATTTATTTAAAGATCTGAAACCGTGTCATTATCAAAGTTTTGAGTTCTGTTTTCTAGATTTTTTTGTTTCTTTAAACAGTTCATTTTCTGCTAATCTGTTTAAACAATAACCGCTCAAGGGAACTAAAGTGCTTTTTCAATAAAATAAAAAGTGAGTAAAACACTATTCTTACTGTTATTTGATCAAGATAAAAAAAGCATGCTATACTTATTTATAGTGCGTGACACGCATTCAATCGCGCGGCGTGTGATTTTTTTTCATACTGGTCTTCCGGTAATGGTCGATGGGTGCGGCAACCGACCAACCACATGTGGGCGAACCATTCTCTTTTTAAACATGTTCAGTTCTAATGTGAAACACTATTTCGATCACTAAAACAGCTGGCTCGTTGGTCTAGGGGTATGATTTTCGCTTAGGGTGCGAGAGGTCCCGGGTTCAAATCCCGGACGAGCCCAATCTTTTTGTTTTCTTTTAAGTTTCTATTGCCGTAATTCTTCACTGTGCCACGCGTGTCTATTTTACATAAACAATTAGCTAAACAGTGCGTAATTTAAAGTTAAATATTTTTGTTTTGAATATAGTTTTAATAAATCAACTTTGTTATAAAAGATTATACGGATCGCTTGTAGTGACTGTGATAAATCTTGCCGATAACGAAACGGAAAAAGTGAGAAACATTGACAACGAAGGTACATTGTCAGACTTATTTACTATTACTTATGTAAATCCCACGTAAGCACATATTCATTGTACAGGTAAATAAAATATGATTAAGTAGGCAGACTTATTTCTACTGGCATTCAACGTTTGAACAAAAATAGCTTCATAATAAAACATAAACAGCAAACTTGTGATTAAACCCACCACCCACATACAATATCTAAATACCCACCAACTCCAATCGATGTATTTACCCTATAAACATGAGATTATCATAATTAACAAACCAAAGGTTGAGATAACATTAAATAACAAAACGCGCCTTTGTAACGAATTAATTAATGCTTAACGAGCTGTTAAAGTTCGGTTTACTTTAATGAGCTGTTTTAAAGCAATGCGTGTTCCAAAATGTAATCGTGTGCAGATATCTTTTCGGTGCTGTAAACACACACACACACACACACACATCCTGTATTTTAACAGTCATTCACACTACGTTTTTAAGGCGTCTTTAAATTGCTTTTCTTAATTGGTGGTTTTTTAGGGTTCCGTATCCAAAGGGTAAAAACGGGACCCTATTACTAAGACTCCACTGTCCGTCTGGCTGTCTGTCACCAGCCTGTATCTCATGAATCGTGAAATTTTTACAGATGAAGTATTTCTGTTGCCGCAATAACAACAACTAATACTAAAAACAGAATAAAATAAATATTTAAGGGGGCTCCCATACAACAAACGCGATTCTTTGCCGTTTTTTGCTCGATCTTAAAAAAATATAGTGTCTAATGTTGTATAGATAATGGCTGTTGCCAAACGCAAGCCTACTGGAAGGGTTCCGCCCTTCCAGTAGGCTTGCGTTTGGCAACAGCTCATCTGATCTTAAGTGATGAAGCGGTCTATGGTGAAGCACAGTTACCTAGGTTACTGTGTAGTGTGCTGCTGAAATGCTATTAGGTACTTTACTTTTTTTTTATACGGGAAAAGCCCAATGGCATAATGTCGAATAATGTGGCATTACTCCCAAACCACTGCAACTTCTGATAGTCATAATCAACAATGGGGACCTCCAGAAAAGCACCGAGGAATAAAGCTCGACGAGTCGCAGAGAAACATTACAACTGTCTTAAAAAAAGCGCTGCCTGAAGTGGAAAATATGTACTTATGTATTTCTTACACCTCCACTGTTCTTTTTTGATTAATTTTGTTGTGGGATCCAAGACAGTTGTAATATACCTACCCATAGCTCAGATTATGAAACAAAAAGGCAGAAAGACCGCGCAGAACACTGAGACTGAAGCCACCAAAGCAAATACAAATTCATAAGCAAATTACCTACAATCTCGTGATTGTTTTCGCTTTTAAATTTGTATTTTTATTTGTTTTTTTTTACGATGAGGCGCTTCGTGCTATACTGAGTCATGTCAGTACAGCAGAAATCGCGATTGTAGGTAGGTATTTGCTTTTGAATTTATATGTGCTTTTGTGGCTTCACTCTCAGAGTCACGGTCTATCTGCTTTTTGTTTCATAATGGGAGGATGACGTAAAAATATTCACGCGTACCAAGACGCGGGTAAAAGCTTGGTAATAATAAAAATTCCACGTGCCATGTGCACATCACTTTCTTTTCTAATAAGCTATTCTGCGAACCTTTTATTCTTAATGATAATGCATTCATCAAGTATCGAGCGAGACATTTTCCCCCAAAGGTCATGTAAAAATAACCATGCGTGGTTCTCGGGAATGTTGGCTCAATATTATAATAATTTACGTTCAATATATAAAACATGCATTAAATAATACCGGCCTATTATTGTCACACCGTATAATAGGGTCTCTTCATAAACAGCGAACCAGGGTCTCTTCATAAACAGCGAAGCAGGATCTCTTCATAAACAGCGAAGCAGAGTCTCTTCATAAACAGCGAGGCAGGGTCTCTTCATAAACAGTGAAGCAGGGTCTCTTCTAAACAGCGAAGCAGGGTCTCTTCATAAACAGCGAAGCAGGGTCTCTTTATAAACAGCAAAGCACAGTCTCTTCATAAACAGCGAAGCAGGGTTTCTTCATAAACAGAGAAGCAGGGTCTCTTCATAAACAGCGAAGCATTGTCTCTTCATAAACAACAAAGCAGGGTCTCTTCATAAACAGCGAAGGCACGAGCATAATCACCACGATTGCACAAGACGGATTAGCGATTTCAGACTTATATTAATTGTAAGTCAAGGTTTCATTTTCCTTCGCCGTTGTCAGTGATGTCCAAGATAAAAGAAAATAGGTAGGAATACATGAATTGAAAAGGTCACATTAGTACTTGCCCGGTATCAAGCCAGCATCCTCATGCATGGGAGACAGACGCCCTGACCACTGGGCCATCACTACATTATGTGACCTGTATGTCTATTCTGTTACATTCTCCCTCGGTGAATACCTAGGTGAAGTGAGCTGTCATCCGTCCCGATGCTAGCGATTGACAAACCAGACGGACGGATGACAGCTCACTTTACGAGTACCTAGGTGTTCAACGATGGAGATTGTAACAGAATTGACATACTGCAGTGCTATTGGGACAGATGACAGCTCACTTTACCTAAGTGTTCACCGAGGGAGATTGTAACCGAATAGACATACTGTATTAATTAATTGTGTGTAAAATATAATTAACTCCATAAACACCAATATTGTCCAAAGGGTCCTCAGCTTACGTAACTTCGCTGAAGACGAAGGTTATGCCGACAATTTTGAGACTAACGAAAATTATTATAGCATTTAAAAATACATCAATCTGAAACATCCATTAAGATTGATATCTACGCATTACACGATCATTTTATCGTCAATATAACGAAAGTATCGCATCAAATTGATACCAAATTGATGGTGTAACCTTCGGTTAAGGATAACCACCTGTCAGATAAAGTGTGAGTAACTAACTACGAATAAAGTTTATATAAACTACTTCGAAAATAATGGCAGCACCTATGTAATTTTATTACCGGAACAAAGTGCGTTCAGTCGGCGATAAATAATAATCCTAAAAGATATCCCGCTTACCCTTACCCCTTTCAAGTTTAAACCAAAACTTTTAACGAAGAAAAAAATGCGACGTAAATGATTATGGAAGAGTACGACTCAAATGGGCACGAAATAACGAGTTACGTTGATTAATTGGATTCATTTACTTATTGTAACTGGCTGCTCGGCACAGATTCTGCCGACAAAGTCAGAACTTTGAATAAGGTAATTAATAGTTTCGGCAAATTAAACAAAAATATTTGGCAGCCATTTCATTTATCCTGTTGTCGGCGTGGCGCTATCAGATTCCAATTAACTCTGATTCGTTTTTCAACTTTTTACACAAACTCTCCATGCTTTACACATGACACAAGTTCCATGATTCAGATAAATAAAACATTCTAAGCACCCCGTTAACGGCGATATTATTTGTATGATATTTAAAGGGATGGATACCCTTTTCCAACCTTTTTGAAAAGAAAATACAATATCAATCACTTGATTTAACACTAAACATGTTTTTCCGTGATTCCGAACACGTTTTCAGTAAAAGAAAAAGCGCCTGATTTTTCTAAACAAGCAATGTGAGACACTACAAAGTTACTTCGTATCGGAGAATTCCGTAGGTGTCTTCAAATCAGTTAATCATGATAGGTAAAAAATTATTTTGTTTTGGTTAGGTATATGGTTGTAGATTTCCTTTGACTTTTTTTTATTGACATGTAAAGCATACTTACAATGATCGGAAGCAATCTTTCTGAAATATACAAAGTGTAACGTCAAATACGCAAAAGCTGAAAATAGTTTGATTAGAATAACGAGCAGAATCAATTGAACCACTTTTTAATATAGGTCACATTTTTCAAAAAATCTTCATTATACATGTTGCCCTGTCTATTTATTAATAAGTCAAGCCATCACGTGCGCAAACCTGCCAAAATAGGTAAACAAACACAAAATAATGGTTGTCGTCCAATTTAAAATTTCTCATACGCGTGATAATAATACTTCTTATTTCAATGCAAATACGAGTCTTGGTAAAACTAAAACAGCTCATAAAACCTTTAAATATTTTTTTATGATTTTTATCTCTCAGAATTAGGTTAATTGAATTAAAAATCATTTGGGGTGTCTCGAGGTTTTGCGTGTTTAACGTTACACCTTGTATAAGGTTATTTATCGGATATCTATGGGTATTTAGATACTCGAACAACAAAATGTAAACTGCTCACATTTT
Organism: Charanyca ferruginea; assembly: GCA_947361185.1. NCBI lineage: Eukaryota > Metazoa > Arthropoda > Insecta > Lepidoptera > Noctuidae > Charanyca > Charanyca ferruginea. Next base: position 10,794,027 of record OX376077.1, on the reverse strand, counting down.
TGCATTACGATATCCTAACGTATCTCTGCATCATTAATTATTTACCTACAAGTTTATCTTGTGCGGCCAAAGATTCCAATCTTATACCGAAGAACTCGTAATAAATTATGCAAATGCAACCAGTATAATCTAGCACTAAAAGTTTTAAGGGTAAACAACAAAAACTCAGTCAAATTTTTACCATAATTTATTGTCTTAAAATTATTAAAATAAATAATTTAAGCTGTAAGTGGTTTAGCAAGCAACCACCCGCGACAAGTCCTAGGGAAATTCATTTAAATCCCTAAAGTCGGGAGCAGTCTAATTGACTTCCGAAGTCGAAACAAAATTTATAAAATAAATACAATTTTCTGCCATAACTTCATAACAGCTGAATGTTATAGACGGAAAATGCAACAGTTCTTAACAAACTAGAATGAGTAATTAAATGTGTCCCTGTTTTCGCAACTTATTCAAATCTTTCAAATTATTTGTATTTATAAAAGGCAGAAACACAAATACTTAGTTTACGCGCTGAACGTCATTTAAATTCTTATTTTATAATTAATTTCTAATCGATGCAGTCTTGTACACGATTTTACGGCAGTGATCCACTAGTATCTAATCTCAATGTTTTTTTATACGTTTTTTACCAAATAATGCTTTAATTAGGAATACAACAATATTCCCAATTAATACGCATATGTATTTTAGTAAAAAGCACATTATTTACATAAGTAAATATCTATACTTAACATCACAATAAGTCTACCCACTTATAATGTATAGAAGAAAACATTGGCGTATTATGTTGCGACTTGATAACAAAATACGACAATATTGTTCAGTAACCTAAAACTTAGTAAATACGGCCATTATTATGATTCATTGCGTAGAAGAGAGACACCATTTTATCAAAATCAAGGCACCACCAGACCGCACAAAGGCAAAGCCACGTTAGGTACCTAATTTTGTAACATTGAATTTAATAAAGACGGCAAAATCGAGATCAAATCAATGAAACTAAATGTTTCTAACCATTGAACTTCTAACCCGAGAATTCAAAGACGTTTCTTACAATTTGGTTAAAGGTTTCATGATCAGAATTCCCATTTGCTAATTGCTCCTTTATTGATAGCCATCTTGTATCTACATGCATGGCAATACCAGGTCCATTTCAGATTAAACTGAGATGCAACCCGCAACGGAGCAACGTAATTTATCAGCTGTCTTGCAAAGCGAATACGATTTCGATCAAACGGTATCTCCACAATGACCACAAAGGCGTGGCGTTTCCGCGAAAACTAGTTTAGGGCTCGCAGTCATCACGGTCGGCATTGTCGGGCCAGTCGCAAACGTTCAGTTTGACGTTGAACACTGTTCCTGGTTGGCAGGAGAATTGCATTCCCTCACCATTGACGCAGCGCCAGTACTGTGAAAAGACATTTATTATTCTTAGAAAGGATTAAAATTAAACAAATTGAAAACAAATGTTTAAATCTTCCGTAGTTTAAACTTTACAATGCACAAAACTTTACCTTACTACACTTTTTCTTGTCAGGCACGTAATCCTCTTCAGACATACACACGTCTTGGTTATGGTCGATCTCGTTCTCCTGCAAAATATAGTTTCAATCACACCAACCCATAAAGAAACCAGTGCTATTAAAAATAATTTGTTTAGAAAAAATATAGGTATCTTACAATGGGTGGTTCAGGAGCTTCAGGTACTTCTGGCTCCACAGGAGTCTCAGGGACCTTAGGAGGCTCTGGTCTCACAGCGATATCATTCTCATCGTCCTCAACATGGACGACTTGAGGTGCCCTCGTTGTGGTCGTAGGCTTAGCTGTACTTGTCTTGGTAGTTGTCGGCCGGCTCGTAGTCGGCTTTACAGTCGTGACTATCGGCTCTCCCTCGGCCGGGTCGGACGTCGTCGACGGCGGGCGCGCCCATTCAGGCTAAGATTTATATCAATATGAGTAATGGTCCATCCATTTGTTTCTGTTGCGATTAATCGCGCGTGTCTACTTCGTCCAAACGTTGGGAAAGTTTATTAGTCAACTGTATTTATCGTTTCCAGTTAGGAAAAGCAAAGGGATATAAAATTCGTTATTTATTATGACGAATCGTTTTCAAGTATGTCGGAACAATGAATTTTCAATGCGTAATATTTATAATGACTAATAATTGTTTGGACTGACTCAATACAATAGGGGATATTACTGCAATGTTCTGGCACCAGAGTGCAGCACTAGCATAATCCGTAAACAGTTTTTCGACGAGTCGTTCAAAGCGTGAAATTCTGCTTTTAATTGAGGTCTAAATTGGGAAGTGTATTATATTATACAATAAAGCATCAGTGCTGTGTATTTCGACGTAGAAATGAAGGGAAATATTCATTTTCGAAAGAAGAAAATGTTGGAAAACTTTGGGAAGCAGCTAAAAATCACTCTAAAATATGTTCAGGTTAAGTATTCAGGTGAGATAGACGTATTTACAGAATAACGTTCACTTTTATCATGTAAGACAACCAACTATGATTTTATTCTGAGCATAACCTAGAATCCACTTTCAAATGGCCGTAGGTAGGATGCCATAATATAGTTAAAAGTACAGTTAGGTAAGTAAGATTAAATAAAACTTTGATAGATTTTCACAAAATACCTAGCTATTATAATTAATAACATAATTAAACAAGAATACGAGGTTATGCTCGTGGGTATGTGCTAGTGGCGCCCTCTGCGCTGAGTTTCGCGTAATGTTCCCTATTCTATCACATATGTACAGTCAGCAAAGGAGATAGGTACCCTATGCAGGGTCGTCAGATATAGTCAAAGTTTACATAGAAACCAAGGAATGTTTTTTTAAGAAAATAAAATAAAATTAATAGAGAATAAACATGTCAATGATTTAATTAAATTTCATTCGAAAACATTCATCGGTTTCTAAGTAAACTTCAACCATTTCCGATGACTCTTGCTGACAACGATGTGGTTTGGAAATTTTACTTTTTGTTTCTTACTGTTACAATGTGATTAATTTAATTATTAATATTTACCGTAGGAGTAGTATTTCCTGCACGTGGAGGTGGGACTGTGTAAGTATGCATATGCTTATGCAGAAGCTTGATTAGAGGGTTCTCATCTCCACAAAGTCCCTTAAAGTCATCCATGTCGATCGCCCACGTCATGGCTCCGAGGTAGCCCTTCTGCTTGATCCAGTTCATCTTGATCTCAACACTGCGAGGGTCCTCATAGCCAACCCACTGGGTTCCCTTGTAGGCGTAGGGGCACTTGCCCTGTTCGTCCCATTTTTTGGTCCAGCCTGAGCCCTCTTTGTCAACTTCGGTACAGATCTAGAGGAATAAGTGGGTAGTGCTATTATAAATACCGCCGTAGGGATAATTCACAACTTTAAAGTAAGTAGATACTTTAACAATAGGAAATTGCTGAAGTATCTTCTTAGTTTGTACGTAGGTTTGAAAATTTGGTCAACTAAACATAAAAACTTTGTTTGTAGATAGTTACTAGTACAAAACATTAGCCCCTGCCTACTTACAAACAACAGAAACAACAATTTTAACCAGTTACACGCGTTTACAGGTTACAGTTGAATAAATAGACGAAAATCTTAGAAAAGCGAGAAGAAACAAGATACAGCGCCTATAGTCGACCACATTTGAATATACATTTCATTTACAATTTCTTAATTTAACCATGGTCGTGTAGGTATTCATAAATTACCTCATAATAAGCCCAGAATCCAGTAGCATTAGTGAAGGGAGCGGGATCGCCGCCTCCAGCCTCCTTGTTGATGTACGTACCGAGACCGTAGTTATTGTTACCAGCTGATAGGGTGAACGAACGGCCGTAGAACGGAATGCCGACCACCAGTTTGTTGCTCGGACAGCCCTTCTCTTCCCAAAGTGCTAAGCCATCGTTCTGCAAGAAAGAATACATGAATTTGTAAAAGAAATAAAATAGTCTCTATTGTAAACGTTGCATCTTTCGCTTCGGCCCAGTCACTTTTAGCATTGCAAAAAAAGTGGCTATTTACAACTTAATTATCTGAAAGATCAATACAATTTTTACGTGCTATGTGTAGACAAAAGATGTAAAGATATCTATTAATTAAATCAAATATCCATTGTGTTAAAGGTACTCACCACATTAAGTTTCTCATAAGCCCATTGGTCATGAGGACGTTTGTATAAAGGCGAATGCACATCAGCGAAGCCGGCCCAGTTACCTCGCAGATCATACGACATCACGTGAATAGCATCCAGCTCCCTGCAATACGTAAATCTTAGCACTCTCTCAACTACGAGTTTTAAAGCACTTCAGAACAATGTTTGTTTTCTTTTCAGCCTCCCTTTCACTGTTATTTATGTTGGGCCAGTAACTTTGTAGCAATAAAAGTGTTTCGAACTATTAAACTGTTACAAACTTTTTCGTCGCTGCAAAATATGGAGTTAATTGGTTATGAAACATGGTTGAGGAGTTGGGTAGTTTTAATAAGGATTTTGTTGAACAGAAATTAATTTAAGTGCTTTTACATTATGTTGCTGATTTTTTAGATAAAAACCTTGCCGTTTAAGCCTTGTCTAACGAAACCATATTTTCTAAAGGTCAAACAACAGGTCTTACTGGCAAAGATCCGGTACGTGGTATCCCTCCATCAGTCTAAAGTTGGCTAGAGGCACAGCAGCAGTCAGTTCCCATCCCTTGTTCTCCCTAATGAAGGCTCTCTTGAGTTCCTGCACGAAAAAGAGGAACCGGTCTTTGTCGGAGAAAGAACCGCCACGGTCAGCAGCACCAGGGTACTCCCAGTCCAGATCCAAACCGTCGAAGTTGTACTTCTTCAGGAAGGCTGTGGAAAGAAAAAAAAATTTTTATTAACTCAAATATTTTTTTGTCTCAGAAGTTATCGTTATCTTCATCGATCTTTCATTTTACTGCGATTTTACAAGATACAACGGTAGAGATATTTATTAAATATGGGATTTAATTGTTCTAAAAGGTGCTGCGGTTTTCAAATAACAACTGAAAACTATTATAATTACGAAGACAAAGATTCGCGCACTAAGACATCTAGACTAAAAAGGTTAAACTATTATTATGAAAACGGTCCTACGAATATACGGTCTCAAAGTTAGAATAACCATTTCCCGCATCGAGGTTAGATATTTTGACAAGTATTTTATTTATTTACACACTCGATGTTTGAGAATATTGATATTATATTCGTTTGCCTGCTTTTGGGAGACGTAACGCGAAAATTGAAAAATAGATCGAATACCAAATGCCGTAATACAATTTGCGTATCTGCTATCTAATAAGATAATCTCTGCACATCTTAAGTAAATGAGAGTTTAGTTAAACAATAAAGTCGATTGATTGCGTAAGCTGCTTATATAGGGAATAAATTAAGAACCTAGTCTATGATTGTCTCGCTTTCACCCAAAATATATCATTCAATCATTCGTAATAGTTTGCATGTTTCGTTTTAGCTTTCATTCATATACTAAACAAGTAACCAAGTTTCTTAAAAAACGTTTGTAAATAGACATTTCTTAATACTTTAAAGATACTATGCTCGCTGCAATTCTCGACACACAGAAATATCCAGTCAGCAAACAAATTTCACCCATTCGTGATTTCTTTTATTTTCTCTGTGTGAGTCGGTCCACGAAACTATGTTCACAATAAAATAAGGAATCTTGGTACCGTATAAGGAAATATATATATTCCAAAACACACATCAGTGCATAATTTACGACTACAGTGTGACTCACACTTGATATATTTTATTTGCCAAATGTCCTTGTATTGTGAGGAGCCCATATTATTTTCCTATATCCAAAATATCACGCTGGTGTACCCATGGTGTATATTGCTGGGTGACGAGGCTTCAGTGACCAATAATAATATACAGTTTCTAATGTATTGATTATATTTTATGTTTAATAATATTACTATACTTAATAATTTCAGCAAACAACGCATAGTGCGTCGTCGTAAACGCTACACTCTCGAGTTCATTCAAAATTATTTGCTTTATCAAAGCCATGCCTAAGTTTTTTAAACTTAAGTTACCGAAAATTAAGTTTAGTACTAAATGCCATCGTAACGTTTCTTCTTCGTACTCACCAACAACGCTCCTGACAAAGGACATTCGTGATTGTTTCTGCGCAACCATATGAGAGTATTTGGAGCCGCCCTCGGCCCATCCACCCACTGCCACCATGAACTTGACATCGGGGTGAGATTTGCGGAGAGCCGTGAAGTTGCTGAAACCACTCTTATCTACGTCCAACTGCAATAAACATAAATTATGTCATTGAAATATTTCACAGTAAATATCCTACGCATGTTCTTGTCATGTAGGTAGGTATTGTGAAGCCAATAATGTAAATCTTTGAATGTGTTTTTGATAGGTTATTTTGGATTATATATTTAGGATTATTGAAAGGTTACCTATCAATAATCGAGGGTAATGAATGATTAAAAAAAAGAAATATTTATATTTCTTTTTTTCTATTTTTTTTCTTTTTTCTTTTTTTTAAGCTAATTATGTAATGATGAAAGCAATGATGTAAATCACTGTATGTGAATTCTGTTTTAATTTTATTTGTCTGATCAAAAACTCTATACAAATTTCCTTTTAATGGTATTCCAAAACAAGTCTATGAAAAACGAAATTCAAATTCACACGTAGGGTGTATGTTAAAAGTCTGGATAATAATATTCTCTTTTACCTCAGGATCAATAATGAGGACTTCATTGCTCTTTTCGGTGACTCCGATAAAGGAGTAAATGATGTGTGTACAGAGGTCCACTGGGATGTCCTCGATACCATAGCGGCCCACGCCAGGCCGGTACACCGCCCAGTTGCTGAAGTAGCATACTATGCGCGCTTTGCTGTCCGCTGTCGAAAACAAAAAGCATGTGTTAAAACAAAACAAGCATGGTGATTGTTATAATTTTGCGATATTCTTCAGGAGAGGTATGTATCTACCATACGTGTAGAAAAAAAATCCTAACATTGTTTAGCTATCTACATTTATCTAAGAACATGTCGTAAGAGTGAAGAAAAGAGTTTAATTCAAAAATTCAACATCATTTTTTTTTCATTTTTAATCCGATGTGCCAAAGACTGTAATTGCTAAGGCAATTGATCTAGGTAACAAGCAATCTACATAATAATGGAGAACAAATCCGTAGATACCTATAAACAGATTTTAACATTTACCCTGCTCTGAGTTTTTAAATTAAATCGATTAGTTTGGGTCAAACTTTTAGTCTCAACACAAACAGACCATCAATACAACGATAAATAACAAGTAAGTTTATTCAATAGTTGCAACATGAGATAAGCGGGGTTAAGCCCAACTTAGTACGCCAGTTAAACGGGAGATTGATTTATGTCGGCAAACCCTTTGTTATGACGAGCCCGTTAATCCATCGGTGGACTGATGCCGCCATTTGGTAAGCCTTAGTGTCAGATAAGTCACCTCAAATCGTGAGAATAGACATTAATTATTCTGGTAGATAAGATTAATACCTATTGATGGATTTATTTTGCTGCTACTATTTATCACTTTTGGTTTTATCTATCTGTCGGTGGTTAAGTCTGACAACCAGTCTTACTAAGTGGTATCGTGTTACCCAGTAACTGGGTTGTGGAGGTCAGATAGGCAGTCGCTCCATGTAAAACACTGGTATTCAGCTGCATCTAGTTAGACTGGAAAACGACCCCAACATAGTTGGGAAAAGGCTAGGCAGATGATGGTTCTATCTATACAAATATATTAATACTTGTTTGTTTGGTCCGATTCCGAAATTCTTTCGCTTGTAGGAAACTACATTACACCAGGGGTGTGATTCTGTAAGACCTCATTCTAAACTTTGAATCTGAATCCGCTGTGAGTTTCTTGATTGGCATTCTAAAAACTCGGTTGATAATTCGAATTTACACTAGCGCCACCCTTGCAAGCGTGTCAGCGAGTTGAACTAAATTGACAGGGAGATTTTGACAGATAAAGTATGAGATGACGTAAGAAGTGGCATTCTGTAAGGTAATTTCCCCGTCACTTCGACGATCACTTCGCACTCGAACCCGATTCAAAGTGTCAAATATATCAAGGTCATTTTGAACCTTATGCGAAGTAAGAGTGAATAACGATGTGAGATGCGAGTTGTTGTTCGAATTTCACAGAATCGACCTACTGAGTGGTTAAAAAATCAATAAGCCGTAACTTTAGAATAATAACGCAGTAACAAAAACAAAGTCGCGGGTAAAAGCTAGTCTTAAATAATATTTGCATTAGTGCAACTCTCTGTCTCTTTCTAAAGTTCTCCTGCATGTGCAGTTCTCGGCCAGATTTCTGTATTTTGTTTTTTTCCTGTGGTTATAACGAACGGTTATATTTCATGCTCTTTTTAAGCTATTCTTGTATAATTACTCTGTACCTATTGATTTCTTACCTTCAATTGCAGTCGTTGCGACCGCCAGGACGGCCAACGTCGCTAGTATCGCTCTCATTTTGAACCTGTTGACAAAAGACACATGGTTTATTAATCACAAGCAAATCTTTCCTCTTTATAATATTAGTATAGATTAATTAATTAAGAAAAAAATCAAGAAATGATTACAAAGATAATTTAATAATAAAATGATGCCTGTATTTCTTGAATTAGTAGGCAGAATTAAGCACACCAACATTATTTTTATCAGTAAATATTGATGTGCTACATCGCATATAACACCTTCTCAACCCCACCACAAAGTACGTAAGACTGAGGCGCGCCCGAGCAGAGAGACCACTCAGAGCAAACCGGCATTTTAAGCACGCACACATTGACATTACGTTTATAGGCATTCGCAAGCAGTTTCAGGCAGACTTCAGTCTCGACTGTCACGTGTTGTCAAAATTAATAAATTAGGTAAGTAATCGATATTTCATGACGAACGGAAAAAAAAATGTTAAAAAAAAATGCAAAGAGTTCCAACCAGTGTCAATAAAATTTCATATTGTCACAAATAAAACCTACAGAGTCAATACAGCAGCAGCCCTAGTGAGTCTGGCAAGTTTAGGTAATTATTTTTGAAGATGGCCTTCTGTAACCTTTATATTTTGTGACCCCACAAGCAGATTTCAAAAGTCCTATGTTCTGTTCTATTCTATGTTTAAAATATCGCGAGCAGTGCCCATGTCAACTATTCAGCCAATGTCAAAAAAGAACCGGACAAGTATGAGTCGGGCTCGCTCACCGAAGGTTCCGTACAAATTTGTTGGTACCTATATATCCATCTCTATATACTTTCTCATTTATAATATTAGTATGGAAGTATACTAATATTATAAATGAGGAAGTAACTGTCTGTTAGGTACTTACGCTTCCACGATGAAACGGCTGAACCGATTTAGATGAAATTTGGTATGAAAATAGCTTGAACCCTGAGAAAGCGCATCGGGTACTTTTTAATCCGGGACTTCGTCTCCATCCGCGATAAGTGATATTCACACGGACCAAATAGCGGACAAATGATCGTTATAAATAAGAAACTTATTTTTTAGGCTTTTATTACAAATGTATTGTTTTCTGACTTTTTCCTATATTTATAGTATAAGACGAAATTACTTGCCAAATTTCATAGTTCTAGGTCAACGGAAAGTACCCTATAAATTTTAATTCCCTTGAGAGTGTCGAAATGTTCATTTTTTGCGAAATAAACGGCCGTACTTATCTTTTTTCACGTTAATTTAGAAGTTTGATTCTATAGGTATCAACCAACCAACCTCCCAACCTCTACGCGTTCCCTGGATAAAGGGTCTTGATAGACACAGACAGACAGACGGATGGAGAAAAAAAGAAAGCGTAGACTAAATAAAACAAAACACTTTGATTGATTCAGTTGCACTCAATGTAGGTTTTGTTAAGTTAGTATGGAAAGTCGTATGCTGTATAAGACCAAAAAAAAGTATTGAATTCTTAAGATTTTACTTTTAAAACATGTATCCACTAGACCATTACATTCAGTGAACGTCTTCACAACACTCACTGGTACAAAATTAAAAAGTCTTAAACACATTCTAAAACTACGTCTGAAACAGGTTTTCTCATCTTATAACCTGGAGTTTCAAACACGTTTTTCTACCACCTGGCATTTCCATAATTATCTACAAAGTAACATTAATTATATCTAGCTGTTTTACTAAGTAGGTACCCACTAGACCAGTACAGTTACCTATTTCCCATGGTGCTTAGGTGTCGGGGTGCGTACGGTGTACGAATAACGGATACGATTGGCTGCAGGCGACAGTCCCACATTCCATATCTTATTAACTACTTATCAGGAATATTATAGAGGTATGTGTATCTAAGAACTTGCTACCTGTAAAGTTGATAAAGTCTCCGTATTTATTGCCTTGTTATATACTCTCTGAGTCTGCACTTGTTTTTTCCCGACTGCGGCAGAACCCAACAGGAAGTAAATGTTTTTGGTTGTTAATTTCTATCATTGAAATGCACTTATTGTTTGTAAGTATATTATCATATGAAAGTTGTTCTCAACATTCAAGTCAACATTTTTGTAAATCTAAGTTTAACACTTCATATTTTAATAAACAATAATGATGATATGTAAAGTAAAACAGGTTGCAGCATATATCTTTAACTTTAAATGGAAATATGTTTCTAATTTATTATCAAATATAAATCATTGTAAAGAAAAAAAAATAAAAACATTTATACAAAAATAGTCAGGTACATGACTTTTACAAGTTTTCCTTGTTTATGACACAAAATAAAAACCTTGTTTTTATTAAATAAGTTTTTACCTAGGCACATATTGAAATGCACATGCAATAGATAAAAATAAACACGCAACGAATGCGACATCATTACTAACTACACAGCTTTATATAAAAGACAGGAACATATTAAATGTACTCTGTGGACAGGAACGTTCAAACACGATAATACGTTATAAGCCACCAATGTTGGTAATAAACAACGTTATTAACGACAGCTGCGTACGCGCAAGATCGCGGTACCATCGATCGCCGCGGTAACGGGACCGCTCGCTGCTCCAGATGTGTCACCATCACCCACTGACCTGAACCTCTCATTGTAATAAACTAGGCTTCAACGAATACCTACCTACTTAACCATTCAATAGCTGATTGCCATCTTACAATCGTGCTGAAGATTACTTTTTCTACAAACTGTCACTTCACGCCTAAAAAAAAGTAAAAGTAATAGTTTCTCGAGCATCGTTAAATTGTGCTGGCTAATTGTTTTTTTTTTATGTTATGATAGAATGCTGATATGTTTTATAAACAGCTGATGCACAAGAATGAATTCATTAAGATAATAAGATATTCATGTACTCGTACAGTAATTTCCACAGACAAGGCCACGATACAGATTGTTTGGAGCGCAGGTACCTACCTACAGTTAGGCGGCAAAGGAAGACCTTTTCTTAAATTTAATCGTACCTAAGTACATTTGTCATCTCTATTTTAGAAAAGATATTTAAATTTTAATTCTACGAGTAAAATAATGACAGTGAATGCACTAGGTATGTAAACTGAATTCTGAAAAATATAGAGTAACATTTTTACAACTATTGACGAAATCGAAATTAACAATCGAAAGCTCAAGAAACTAATCAAAAACAAAACACACTTTTCTGAAACAGTTTCAAACCATTAGTAGTAAGACAATGAGTAGACTACACCTCCTAATGGCTTAGCGGAAAATAGCTTTTCCCACTTGCTTAAGTTCAAATCTGTTTGATCGTTTGTAACAATAGCCAAAGAACGCCACTTAATTCTCTAGACGCCTTCATAGTAGCTTTAAATGGAAACCCTAGGCTATAGTGAACGTGCTTTGTAAACACTTGGAAGGATGACAATTAAGTTCGAAACCAATTTTTTTTTTTTAATCAATTCCTCGACTCTATTTAGAAAGCGCCGAAACAATGAAGCTTGACGAGTCCCGGAGAAAAGATTAAACTGTCTCGGATCCCGCAATGAAATTAATCAGAAAAGAAACAGCGGAGGAGTAAGAAAAATTGATATTTGAACCCAAATTGACACGGTACTTTCATTCCCCGAAATGAATAATCTAGGATTATAGTTATGATTTTATTCACACCACAACTATTAACACGTACCTAAGTGGAATACCATTCAATTCCCCAACAATAGTACTCATCGTTTACTATGTCGCAATAAACTAAAAGGCTTACAGCCTTGATATTATTTGTGAATCCTCGTTCTCGTTCCTCGCCCAAGTATTAGATGTAAAATGTCGCGTTACATACTTTCGTTGTGTTTACAAACAATGTCGAAGCTACACATCTTCCCCACTTTACATAAAACACATAACTAAAAAACATAAACTTAACTTGATTAAAATGTAGAGAAATTAGTATTCAATGCATCTACGCGTATAGTTGTGATGACATGCGTAATGTCTATGGTGCTATAAAGCAAGGCAAAGTTATTAAGTCTGGGTGTTGTTTATCTATATATGTATGTATTTAAAATGTATTTGTGTACGTATATCGGCTGTCTGACATCCATAGTACAGGGTCTCCCTAGTTTGGGGTCAGATGGCCGTGTGTGAAATGTCCCTACATATATTATTATATTATATATATTAGTGCACCAACATTCATAAACAACTGCGTTTTATATAATTTATTTGAATTTTACGATGAAACATTCAGAAGCATATCTTCCTAACTGTAAAAGCTCCAAAAGGATTACAAATTAATCGTTAAAATTACGTTTATTTTATTATAATAGTTCGCATGCGTGAATATCGGTTATCGCGGATACGATGTCGCGTAATCGTAAATTAAAAAGTAGCCTATAGCCTTCTAGAGCTTCAAATTTTGTTTGTACCAAATTTCATCAAAATCAGTTAAGTAGTTTAGCCGTGAAACCGTAACAGAACATCTCACTTTCGCATTTATAATATTATAGTTTGGATCATTAACTTTCACAGCTCGTTCTCAAAAGATTTGGTAAAATATCAAATCGTAGACGACTGTTTAAATTATATTTGGAGAGCTTAAACGACATATTAATATTTATTATTTGGTGACATCAAACACCGGTGCTAATTCTCGGAACAATAAGAAACCGGTTGGACATCTGGTTAAACTCTGGGGCTCCATCAGCAATGCAAATTGAGAATCAGGGACTGAGTAGAAGGATCGGTTTGGCAGCTCCAAATTAAAGCATTGAATTAAAGTAGGTTGGTATTTTCTTTCTTTCTCTCATATTGCATGAAATAACTCATATCAGTCAGCAAAGTGTTAGCGGTGATGTGACGACAAGATAATCTACCTGATAGCCTCAGATTATGAAACAATAGTCAGATAGATCGAAAGAAATACAAATTCGAAAGCGTTCCGCACGGTCTATCTGCCTTTTGTTTCATAATCTGAGCTGATCTAATACCTTTAAACGAGCAATTCTTGTAAATATATGTATATATAGGCTGACTGGTAATTAGTGTACGATACTTAAATACGTGATTCTGTTCATGATAACAAACAACTTTCCCGAAGAAAAAATGTTTTTTGTACTGGATCGAAATCCCAAAAACAAATTTTACTTCATCATAGAAATCGCAACAACTGATTGATTACTAATGAAAAGGTTATTTTTGTTTTTGAGATTTCGATGTTGGTCCCATAGAAAAAGTTGTTGTATTTGAGCACCAAAATCAGGCCCTAGAATTTGCGCACTGGTTAAAATTTATCCTGTATATTAATAATATACAGGACAAATTCCTCTAAAATTACATAAAACGGAGTTGGCCGATTTGCAGATTAAGCCATAAGTAATCTGAATCTCGGAAACGGCTTCAACGATTTTCATGAAATTTTGTATGCATGTTGTTTCGGGGGCGATAAATTGATGGTTAGGTTTTCATTAAAAAAAAAACATGAAAAAAAATACAGAGCGAAGCTCGTTCGCCCAGCTATTCAAATAAAGAATCAAACTTTTTTTTTGTTACAGTCTAAGGTTCCAGTATTGGTTTACGTTTTCATTTAGGCTCGTGGGTAAGTAAAAGCCGTACGATCTGTCATGTTTAAGCTACGCTTACCGCGGTCGGTCCGTGGATGGGTTCGTACGTAAAACTGTTGGTACCGACTATCATTCGTAAATCTTTGACTGTCGTTATGAGTACTCAGAAGCCAGAAAGACTGGCCACCAGTCTTACCATGGGATATCGAGTTAGGTTCGTACGTAAAACTGTTGGTACCGACTATCATTCGTAAATCTTTGACTGTCGTTATGAGTACTCAGAAGCCAGAAAGACTGGCCACCAGTCTTACCATGGGATATCGAGTTACCCAATAGCTGGGTAGGTCTGGTAAGACCAGCAGTCGCTCCATGTAAAACACTGGTATTCAGCTGCATCCGGTTAGACTTGAAGCCGTCCCCAACATATTTGGGAAGACTAGGCTATTTATTGTTATGAATATGTACTATTTAATTTTGTGAATGTGACTACCATGGAGCCATTTACTAAGTATATAATATATGTTTGACAAAACATAACATGGCGGTTGGGAGTATTGTCATACTCGCTCAAATGTCTCGCTGATTGTGGCGCGTGTGTTGGATCATTCGGCTCCCTTCAAAATGGTTGAGCTGAATGGTGCTGATACACGCGTCGTGTTCGTGGACGCTGTCAGTAGAGATTGGTCAGCTCTTATCTGCCATGGACTTTATCTTGCTTCTTTTTTATGTTTTGTATTGCTAGATTACCTTCATAGTTTTCACATATAGAAGCAACAAGAGTCACGTAACCATTACTTAGTAAAAAACTTGATTTAAAAGAGTGTCCGTGGAGTTTCATGCTCGTTCTTCTCCATAGAGACCTACCTACGTTTTGGAACAAGCAACTAGCTTCAACTCTCTGATTAACTGACCGACTCCTTGACAATTCAAAAGTGCCTGTAAATGGTTAAATTGAAATAAATGCTCTGACTTTGACTTTGTCAAATGTAAAACGCTTTCATGTTGCATAAAATACAATTTTTAAATACACTTTTTATTATTTGTATGATCTTTCCCCATAACAAAATATAAACAGGACAACATTCAATTCCCACCAGACATTGAATAATTTATATACAATTCAGGAAAATCCATGATTTGTGTTCCAAAAGAAAATGCTTGCCAAAACATTGACATAACACGTTACCTATTTTATTTACTTGGCCCACGAGTAATGTCTCCTAATATTTACATTAGGTAGGTATGCGCCATGATATTTTATTGGAAAATATCTTGGGAAGATATTAAAAGCATTTCGTTTTTATGAATCACTGACTTTGTTTACAAGAGTGATTTAATACCTGCAATTGTTTAATATTAAAAACAAAAATGTTTGGTCCCAATTTCAAACATACCTAAGTAAATACTTTAAAGACGCGTCACGTAATTCTTATTTTTTTTTCAAATTCTTCATACCATAACTCTAGTCAGTCATTGTTCAAACCACGTAAAAATACAAAATTCTCATAACAATAAAAGTCATCCGAAACCATCCGAATTTCCTATTTATAATCACTATGTAATGAAGGTACTTCATTTAGTACAGTCGGCAAATAAGTTTATTAAGTCCTACCTACTCAAGAAAATAAACATTGCACTAATAAAGCAATAGTCTTTAAAAATCACTTTCAAGGCGCTAACAAGCCACTTTTGCAGATTTTAAACTGACAATCACGTCAAAATGTGTAGTGTGAATGATTTAAAAAAATATATATGTTAAACTAGAACATTCTCTTAATCATTTAGTATGTGAATATTTTTGATTAAGTTCATATTAAATAGTTTAATTAAATCGTGAAGTTGTGTCTGACCCGGACAAAACATTGATAATCACACAAAATCTACCAGGAATATTTAAACGAAACTTTTACTACCTATCTTACAGACAACAACAATTTTACACTTTTATGTATTTTTTTTTATTTTTTTTTTCTTTTTTAAGTTGAAGAATACTATCTTTTATTTCATTTTTTCGACTAAACTTTGAGAGTTTTGGACGCAGCGCATACGATTCTCTGGTCGCTCAAGGTCGCCGGCGTATATCGTCGCCTTAAAATACTCATACCGTTCATAGACTTGAAATAACTGCTTTCAAATAAAATAACACTACTAATTTCAAATAAATTAATTCATTTCCTATTTCTTTTTCTTTATATTAAGAAACCCATGATCTAACATACGTAACAAAAAATATTTTACTTTGGTTAAATAATTATTAATATATTAAAGATCTTGTCAGCGATATCATATTTAACATTGGATATTCAGTAACAGCTAGAACACAGACTCAAAAGTAATTTAGCTGCCTGCATACTTATCTATTTTGTTGACAGTACTCAATTGGCAGTCGCATCGAAGCTTCGCGTTCATTTACTAAGAAGTAATAAACTGCCAAAGGCTTTAGTACTAAATGTCAGGAATGTCCCAGCCCTTCCAATAGCTTCTATTGCATTGTTGTGGAATTTATGAGTCTTTATTTAATTTACCTAATATTGTAAAGACAATGGCCCGAAGGATGAGATAATTATAATTAGCGTATTTCGTTTCTAAATAAATGTAAGGACAAATTATTATTAGACAAATTTAAAATTTTTACAAAACTTTATTTTAGTAGGTACCTACTTCCATTACCCCTACTCATAAAATGCATTAAATCAATGTTATTGACTGAAAACCTGTGCTTCAAATGCAAACAAATATTTTTAAAACCCTTTTCCCGGTCTCTCTACAGCAAACAATTCGTCTGTAATGTCAATAGCCTGAACTTTATATTGGTCGCAATTCCGTGTGTCACATCAGCGAGTCACCGATGAGTACCTACGCGCATTGATACCGCTGGCGTCCCCCCAGAATATTAATGACCACAGGTGTCGTTATCCTGCAACTAAGGTCACCGGCCGAAAGTGAAAAGTCTTTGTCTATCTGTGGCTATCTTCGCTCCCTTTTGACTTACCATGCCCGTGACATGAGTACAACAGTGCGATTATGGCACGTTTCATAATACATATTACATGTGAATATTAAGCGTGCATTGATGAGTGTAGAAAGATAAATAAATACTCAGATGCTTATCGAAACATACGATGATCGATAAAACTAGAATTTTAACAAGCGAAACTCCGTCTGTTTCATTAAAAAGTCCTTTCATTTAGCTCAGTTTTGTTTAATTTTTAATTATTCATTAATTAAATCATAAATTCAGCCGTTATTAGTGATAGTGAGACAGGGCTGCTATATCTCACGGCTAAGGCTGAAACTGTAATTTTTATCAAAGGTTTTATCGTCAAACAATTAAAAAAAATTTATTATTGCGTAATTCGTTGCTGTTAAGATAGCAGTTTTAGAAACTTTGTGTAATTTTTACAAGATTTTTATAAATTATAGTCTTAATATAATTATTTATATATATTTTAATATTGTAAGAAATACTTAGCACCTTTGATTCGCGTTTAGCAAAAATGCGACCTTTAGTAAATTGTACAATCACAATTAAACAAACGTGACACACATATTAAATAAATAAAATAAGCCTTACTTATATTGTATGTACTTAACGAAAAGAAATATTGTTAATTACTTCAATAATAAATAACATTGTTGTTTTGACAAATTAATAACTGGAATTGCATCACAGTGCACAATGCACATCTACTGTTTGTTATTTATTTTCTTTTTGGAAAATACGAAATGAAAAACTCTTGGCAAAGCTAAAAGTCTGGAGTGATTAAATCTTACCAGCATTTATATACGTACGTACTACTACCACACCCGCGACACTCCATAGAAACGAAACGATATAAATTGCCTACACTAATACTAAAATAATAGACTATACAGATACGTGCGTGAGTGTGCGTGTCTATGCGCCGCACGAACAAAAACGCAATATCCAGAGCTACTTAGTCGTTTGACGCAGGGAGAGGTGAGGAATGGTTTCAGAGGGAGGCGGAGCGTGTCGCTACTGTACGGTAGTACTAATACTTATACTGTGCTACTACTGTCACTGAGTTATTCAAACAGTATACAAATTATCTATAAAAGCGAAAAGTCACTCACTCACTCATCACGAAATATCGAAAACCGCTTGACATGTAAAGATAAAATTTGACAGGAAGGTAGTTTATAGTAAGTAGATATCCGCTAAGAACGGATTTTGCGACAGGGCCGGATTAAGGAGGTCTATGGCTCTCGCAAGGAAACACCGGGAACGAACTCGCGGGCAGCTGCTATTAACTAATAATAATAATAATTGTAGTAATATACCTACTTATTATTATATATTTT
This sequence comes from Charanyca ferruginea, assembly GCA_947361185.1. Lineage (NCBI taxonomy): Eukaryota > Metazoa > Arthropoda > Insecta > Lepidoptera > Noctuidae > Charanyca > Charanyca ferruginea. Next base: position 10,775,671 of record OX376077.1, on the reverse strand, counting down.
ATATATTTTTATGGCCTACAGATAGTTGTTCCGGGTATGATTGTTTGTGTTTGTGAGTTTAAGTACCTATTTATAATCGCTCCCACGATACAGGAGGAATTCCTAGAGTGAGACGTTTAAAAAAAAAAGAAAAAATATATTTTTATATTGCTTTTAAAATAATTTCAGACATCGTGTATGAAAATAATGTGTTTTGATTGTATAATGTATAGGTAATATTAAGCTGCAAACTTATAATTAAAACCAAACAAGAGTTTTAATATGTTTTTGTGACACCTTATTAAGAACTATCGAAAGTCAATAAAATTATCATAAAACAACTATAACATTAAACACTTTCTCTAAACAGAAGTCAAGTTCAAAGATTCAGATGCTAATGTTGATAATTTATGTGACTTGCAAATATATTATACTTAATTTTATAAACAAACACAAAGAAGTTGGCCAACTGCCTGCGCTGGCGCCGGTAAAAGTCGCGTGTTAACTTGCGTTACGGTGATAAAGCTACGCATGCTCTAAAGTTTAATGTTTCTGGAGTTAGTAGATATTATTATATACTTACCAATTCAACTTATATATTTTGTGAAAAGTAATTTATAATTTATTTTATTGAATTAAAGACAGTACGTAACTTTTTATTTCAATGTTTTGCTTAAGTTTATATTAATATTTTTTTCTAAATCAATCGGAAGTATTTTGAAGTTTACTGAAATTTCAGCTACGATCACCTATCGCATTAAACAATGAACTGACATTTACGGCGTGATTTTGCGTGTTTACAGTGTAAATGATTGTACTCACAGTTGCGGTGTTGCGGCGAACGGCCGGCGTGTGATTGTGTGTCGCTCGCCGCTGCACCGCGGTTATATGCGCACACGCTGTGACACGCCGCCTCCACAGGGTGTAAACAAATGCAAATTTTTTCCTGCTTCGTTTTATTTTTTTCTGATTTGCGACAAAATCATAAAACGAGCGGAACCTACATGCAATGAATTTGATATTAACGTTGAATAAATTTTTCCTTGGCTAAAGCTGCCCGCTTTGTATTTGATGTGGAGTAGGTACCTCTACAGATAACGCAATTACTAGGATTACTTAGGACTAGCCATATCAGTTCACACCTGTAGGTCCATACAATAGACCTGAATTCATAGTTTATTTTAATATAAGTACATTATTTAAGTTGAGCCTTAAACGAGTCAGTTTTCTTTTAATTAAATGTTGAAAAAATCTTTTTTGGGATTTGTATTAGGTATATACTTTTAATTTCAATGGAGATCATCTCAGCTCATGCGACAAATAAATACTGTAACATCGGATTTTATACTGAAAACTACAGCCTGTATAGTGGTTGATCGATGATGGTGCGCAAGCGACGTTCCCCAAAAGTGCAATGTATCAAACAATGAGATCAATGGTGGGTGCCCAGGTCGAACAACGGTCCCCAAACCAGTCTCCACACTCAGGGAAAGACTCTAAATACTTTATTACTTTTAATTTATACCAATGGTAAAAATGTCCCGTTTTACACTCCCGAATTTAATCGTTCCTTGACTCGAGAACCACTAATGAAGGAGAATTAATAACGCCGTCTTGGTACTTGTAACTGTACGGTTATTGAAATTATATAACTACCATTTGCTTCGTTTATGTTGCGTTTTAGTAACAAGAATATATTTTTATGACGTTCAAATCGAGTAAGTTCAATGTACTGGCTTTATAAGTTTCTTACCCTCCCATTCAACACACAAAAATGTTAAGAAACAGAACACATCAGCAGACCACTAGATAAAGTAATAAAGTGACACTCTAGTGCTACTTAAGGGTAGGATGTTAGAAAACATCCACTCACCGATACATGCCTAACTCCACACAAGTACTAAAAACTTCGTAGAAGCTTTCCCTTTTAGCTTAATATCGGTTAACACTACCTACTTGCATCCACAAAGTAGTCTCGAAGTGAAAATATTTATGCGAAAAACAAGTCTCATAATGACCTAGTGGCTGGAGATATTCTAATAGACCCATTTATTTTATTTTTGGCTTCTCTCAGATCATAACAACGCCGCCCGTAAAATTAGGATATGAATTATTATAATTACTTTTGTAAGCGTATCCTAATTTGGACTTAATGAAACCCTGTTTAGAGGGTGACGGGGCTAAGTAGCCAACTAGGTGTGTTTTCAAAGGGTTAGTTTAATTTATAACGAGTGTTGTTGGCACTTTATTTTGCGTCGGACCTAATTTGTTTAAAATGGGCCGGTAGCGCGGAACTATGGGGAGCGTTTGTTCAGTTTACGTAGAAATTATGTTTACTTTAAACATGGCCTATTAAAGGTTATATTTTGAATGTCAACCCAGTGCTGTATGTACAAATAAACAGTTATTCAAACAATAATTAATGCGCTATTGACCTACTCTGATTAGAGTTGGTACCTACTATAACTTTTCAAGGGTAAAAAGTGATACCCATCTTAGATCTTTTTTGTTACCCAGGTTTGTAACAGCTGTCATGGTTTCAGTAAAGTTGTCAACTTTATAATGACTGAACTGAACATACAATACGTTGGTACGAATAAATAATGAAAGTTGTAAATTCAGGTTCCAATGATAGTAACTACCTACCTACTTACCTGACCTGAGAGACATATGTAGAAAGAAAAGACATCCTACCAAATAATCCACACCAATTCCCTCATCACAATTGCGTAAAAAAGTGAATGCAGTAAGGACTACTGTTATTAAAATATTGTTGTCTCATTTAATAGTGTCCCAAATCATTCAATAACTATACCGTAGTACCGTACGATACTTAGTGCGAAGGCTTCACTCGATCGCCTCATATGACACTTGAATTTGCATTCTATTGGTCTATTGACATTTGAGATGAATCGTCGCACGCGCCGATTGTCTCCGGAGTCGAGAAATAACGGAAGGAAGACAACGCGGCATTGAACTGCATCCACGTAGCGCCCGTGCCTCAGTGAGTACGCGCTGGGAATCACAATCACTTCGGTGGAAACAAAGAGTTGAAGACCCAGTGGTGTTGGTAGATACTTACCTCGTATCCTATTTATATCAGATTTGGCGTAAAATAATATTTTTAATGGAACTATTTCACAGTTACACTAATAAATGTTAGGTACTATTTTAATATTTAATTCACTATCTCATGAAACAATTTATGTTTTTTTGGACATTTTAATAACTTTTAGGTCGTATTTCAATGATTATTTTGTAGAAATTATAAATCGAGGTAATATGTAAGTCACTGCAAAACACACTTTCGCACTAGATGAAAAAACCTAAGCAACTGCGCGCGTGCCGTAAAGTGCTATAAATGAAGGAACGGTTACAAACGGAAGAAGTAATTATTACAGTTTTACATCTGATTGAACATATTAAGATTACATAAACTAGATTGTATTTTACGGATATAAAAACAATGTTTTGAAAGATAATTTATAAGACGTATGCTGCATGAAAAATCCTACTAATATTCTTGGGTCTAGTGAAAACCAGAACGGGTTTCAAGTGTAAGGTCCTATGTTCCGATTTTGGATCTACCTTTTATAGCAGAACTTTTAATGTCATAATATTATTTTGCATAACAGCGTATAGCATAAAGTTCATTTCGCAGAGATGCAGCATACGGCATGCAGCATGCAGCATGCAAGCGAGCGTGCAGCATGCAAGCAAGCATGCAGCAAACAAGCAAGCATGCAGCATGTAAGCAAGCATGCAACATGCAAGCGACCATGCAACATGAAGCAGGCATTGTTTCAGTCACAGCTTCGGTGCTACGGGTCTCCGGCGGTCCCACGCGACCTTGCCGTCGCAGAGGGTTTAAAACAATAACACAATAATATAATTATTTCAAACAATAATTATATTAAACAATTTTTATGCCAAATAAATTTCGGAGCATCAAGATTCTGCCAGATAGATTTTATCCTTGTAATCAAATGATGTCTCTCTTCCATTTCTTCTTTATCGATAAAAATTGGCCAGAGAGGCTTGGGGCTAAGTAAAAGCCGTACAGATGATCGGTCAAAGTTAAGCTAGCTTGCGGCTGCGTCGGTCCCTAGTGGATGGGTGACCGTCCATTTCATACCGAGACCGAGACCCCTTCGTGCCTCGGAAAGCACATAAAGCCGCTGGTCTCATTTGTAATACGTACGTCAGAAGCCAGAAAAACTGACGAACAGTCTTGCTAAGGGTTATCGTGTTACCCAATAACAGGTTGCTCAGGTTAGACTGGCAGTCGCTGTAGATCACATGGTTTTCAGCTGCATTCAGTTAGACTGGCCGACCCCAACACGGTTAGAAAAAGCTAGGCGAAACTGAAAATTGACCAGAAAAAAAAAAACAATTTAAAAGTATCTTATTAGTTCATCAAAATCTACTTAATATTTTGTTAGATACATACCTATCAAAATAAAATATGTAGATCTAAATATTTTACACTCTTATTTATTATCGATGTCTAGGTACTAACCCAGTAAAATTGTAACATTGTAGATACAGAATTGAAGACATCGTAAAAACAAAACATCATTCGAATTCCACCAATTTTTCATGAACTGTCAAAATGAAATTGCTTTTTTTATTTCATACGATCATAAATATTTCATAGACAGTTGTTATACCAATAAGAAACCGAAGCTCACTTTTCAAATAAATAAAGACACAACGGAACTGTGATTTATTAAAAAAAAACTTTTAGCAAACAATATTTTTAATTGCACGATTTAAAATTAATCAATCTAGCTGAATCTAGCAAGTAAAAAGATAGAGATGTATACGAACGACGTTTTTCTGCGATGTGCAATCAATCACGAACGAGATCCATTCAATAAGCAGTGTTAACGGCGTCTTAACGACCATTAGTTGGCTAATACGTAAAGGTTCGTTTTTTTTCATCAATTTTGATAGATAACGTGAACGTGAACATAAAAAGCAATGGAGCGTAGTATACTAGGTATTAAATTAACTGATCAAATTCGAAACACTATACTGCATACGTTCAGCAGTGGACGGGGCAATAGGCTGATAAATGATAATGATGATAATGATACTGAGCTCAAAAAGGCTGCTCAGCTAAATGGGACTGGGCAAGCCATGTCTGCCGCATGTGTGAGCTCAGGTAACACAGAGCCGGTAACGTACACAGTAAGATGGGGACGCGGAAGTCCAATATAGAGGTGTTGATACGAACTATAGATCTTGCAAAACTGGTAAAAAGAAACATGGAATCGCAAATGATGTAAATAGTGGAGGGAGAGAGACCCTTGTCCAAGATTGGGACTAAACCCTTAAAGATCCAGGGTAAATAAAAATGTATTAATTTATTACATAATAAGGTTTGCCAACAATTCAGTCTCGTAGTAATACAGTCCAACCAGCATGTTTATAATATATGTATGACGACATGGTTGGCACAGTGTTGGTTGAGCGATTGACTGCTGCGCAGCGTGTTGCGGGTTCGAATCCCGCCCAGGGTACATTTGTATGATGAGCACTTGTGATTGCCGTGTGTCTGGTTGTTGTTTATCTATATACGTATGTATTTAAATGTATTTGTGTATGTATATCATCTGTCTGACACCCATAGTACAAGGTCTCCCTAGTTTGGGGCGATGGCCGTGTGTGAAATGACCCCACATATTATTTTTATTATAAATATGATTTATGTATTCCTAGCATTCGCCCGCGACTTCGTCCACGTGAATGTCAGTTATCACGGATGCAGAGGGAGTCACGGATTAAAAAGCCTATGTCCTTCCTCAGGATTCAAGCTATGTTCATAGCAAATTTTATCAAAATCGGTTCAGCCGTTTCGTCGTGAAAACCTATCAGACAGAGATAGGTACCATTTATTATATTATTTGCATGGATTATCGCGTTTTAGCATTCCTGTATTTTAAAGCTGCGTAGTTAGTATTGATGTAACTTAGACAGAGTTACTTTCGCATTTCTAATATTAGTATGGAAGTGTATGGATAGGACGTTATGATCTGCTGATAATTTTTAGAGACCATTAAATTACTGGGTGAATAATCAAGCTCGTACTTCCATTAACTCAGCTTACCGCAGCTCTCAGCATTTCGCCACAGCCCAAGATTATCCACTTTCATCAGGTTTCTACTTCATTAAGTAGGTAGATATTAAGTGTTCTTTATACCTCATATCTTCGCAACCTTCTTAGGTAATTGTTCAACTAACCAATGAATACTTAGTGAAAAGCATTTTTCTGTATTATTTAATAAGGGTATCTATGTTGAATTACATATTTATTGTGAGACTAAATACGAATTAATTATAACAAACATATACTTAAAGCACTTTAATGTCAATCAAGAAACAATCTTGTGAATAGATAATGATTTTCGTAGCAATTAACAATCAACTATTACCGTAGTAAAATCTGCTGAAATAAATGAAAACTATCATGAAAATTAACTAAACTGGCGATACTCTGAAACTTTAAAGATATTTACTTACCAGAGTATGTTTAACGAGTTAATTTTCCACCCCGAGGTATATTTACTAATTTATTACATTAACACAACAGCATATATGCATATGTTAGGTACTGTATAAGTCCAGACTACGGTAAATCCGAACATTTTCTAGAAAAACCTAAGATTTACGAACTCTTTATAGTAATAACCGTTCTATGATCATCGTTTGTTTCGAACTTTTACCACCATTCACTTGGTAAATCTTAGGATTCGCCTCAAAGAAATGTTGAAATAAACATGTCAAAAAACGGAGTTTTGGTCAGATTCCGCGTTCGTCAGAATAATAACAAAATGATAAAGAGTCGAACACAAATAGTAAGAAGCTGCATTAAGGGGAAAATAACAATTTAGGTACGACTATCTGCAACGGTAACGAAATTGGCACAAAGACGGTCGACGTCAGGTCGTCTACGGAGCTATTCCTGTCTGCAGGGTTTAAAGGAACCTAACCAAACCGAACCTCGGGGTGGCCCTGACGTCGTCGTCAGAAATAAATGATTAAAAAATACTCATTGCTTTATTCCCAAAACCAACATTTACCAACCGTCACTGGTAAAACCTAGCAGTCGGTAAACTCAGACCAATTGATCTGAGTCGGTAAATGTTAGAATATTTAAAAAAGTAACGATTTTATCGGGCTTTTACCATTAGAATTTATTATTAGTTTAGTAGACAAAAACCATGTGGTTCGATTCCCTCACGGAACAAATGTTTGAATGGCTTCGCATAGTTGTTCCGGGGCCGACTGTTTGTGTATATGAGTTTATGTTTGTAAACGCACCCACGATACAGGAGAAATTCCTAGTGTGGGATGACGGTTAACATCGTTAATCAGATGAAGTTCTCAGCTCAAAAGAATACACTAACGTGATGTGTGGGATACAGTTATTAAAGTTGGCGCCATCTGTTGGTTTTCCAGGATACTTACATCACATTTTTGCAGCTGAGCACAGACGGGAACCTCAGTATTTTCTCGCCACCTTATTTAGTCAAAAAAGGTGATTATATCTTCGATTTGGAGTACAATTTGAGATTCAATTAAAAGTTCGTGTTTTGAAGCATTTATAGGTTTCTGGTTCAATGGGATTCATAGGGTGCTAGCTCTTTCTGGGGATTAAAAGCATCGAATACTACGTTCAGTAACAAAACTGTTTTAAGTATTTGTCTTTTAGTCTACCAATCAGTTGAGCAGATTGTCCTCCATAACTATGCAGCATATTCATGGAGGGAGAACTCTCTCATATGGGGAAAGTTGAAAAAAACTCCTGCTTTATGCAGCAAATAACAATTAAAAAAAAAACATTTATTTTCAGGTAACACAGACAACAGACACACAAAGACCCATAGAAAAAAAAAACCGCCAGAATGGCGCCCCCGTAGGCACAGCGTATGGTACGAATGTAGCAGTTGTTGACGGATTGAGGTATTAAAAATTTTATATTTTTAGCTCAGATTATGAAACAAAACGTACCTGGATAGACTGCGCGGAACACCGAGAGTGAAGCCAAAAAAGCAAATACAAAATCTAAAACGAATACCTACAACGCGCTTCGTGCTGTACTAACACGAGTCAGTATAGCACCAAACGTCGCATCGTTAAAAAACAAAAATACAAATATCAAATTAAGCGAATACGAGCACGAGATTGTAGGTATTCGCTTTTGAATTTGTATTTACTGTTTTGGCTTCACTCTCAGTGTTGCGCGCATTCTATCTGCCTTTTTTTGATAATCTGATATTTTTAGTAACTAAAGTAGTTATAGTGACAGTGCAGTATACCAAACCTCTAGTTTTGTAACCATTCTAGTAAGTTTTCGTAACAAAGTAAGAATAACTTTTAGCGATAGCTACAACTTGGGAGTCTTAACTCAAGAGTGAATAGGTTACTTCTAGGCAGGCGTGCTCCATCTTAGACCGCATCATCGCTTTCCATCAGGTGAGATAGTGGTCAAATGTATGCCTATAATTGATAAAAAAAAAATATATATAGCGCTTTTTTTAATTTACCCGGTTACTATTGTAGCGCCACCCTTATTTAAACGGTAATTTTTTCATACACAGACGGTGCTCCTTAATTACCTTATCTACCCTCCAAAGCCTATTCCGGATAGATCTTAAACCCATAAATAAAACAAACATGTAATACAGCATATTATTTATTCCCAGATGTGAACAAGATACGCGCTATAATTACAAGGATTGATGTAAAATTGGATAGAGTCAATAATATAAAACAATATGCACAATTCCCTGTAGGTAGGTATTTACACATCAACTCATTTTAAGGCAGTCAAAATAGTACTTCTAAAATGGGGCTCTTATTAGGCTACATTCGAAGCAAGCAGTAATACTTACAAATTAACAAATCTTTTAACAAAATATGCAACTTGAACAACAGCAATGAAATAAATGAACTCAACATTAAGTACAGAGGCCAGCACATCAAGCTACCCCAGTCTGTTAAACTTATTTGATAGTTTTTAAACTTTATTACAAAAGAATAAGGTTCATATTCAATTGTGAAAAGAATCATGGCGAGATTCATACATTCATTTGTATGAAAAAACAAAATAATTTAGAGGGTTTAAAATATTTTCCAATGTAAAGACTACATTACCAGAAGTAGATTGATATACTTAGTATATTTTTTACTCCGCATAATTAAAATATTACGAAATGAAAATAACACTTTTTCGTTTCATATCGATGGCCATTTTGTGTTTTATAAAAAAAAGAAAGTGACAAGCGACGTTAACGGATATATAAAATTGGCAGACAAGTGATATGACAAGTGTCTGGAAAAAAAATATCATTATTTGTGATATTATTTCCCATAAAACGATGCAATTTCAGTGTAAGGACTGCGAAACGGTGGCTGTCAGTTGTTACTGTCAGTTGCCGTTTTGTTCTGAAATAATGAGCTTTTCGTTAAACTATTCACTTTTTAAGAATTAGAATTTCAACTTCTCTAAACATCTTAATTGTTTTTGTAGAAATCCTGCCATGATTCTTTGGCAGTTTGGGATAGCTTGATGTGCTTTCGTCTGTACATTAAACACCAAAAGGACAGTACTACGAGTCATTGGATTAAAATAAAAACAAAATTCGTATACTTAACTTGCTTCTCTATAGGATCTATTCATTTCAACAGTCAATTAATAAGCATTAGCATCTAGCTAAATATAAACTTTTTACTCAGAATCATTCGTTGAATATTAGGGGCTACAGTTCTAACACCTATATCTAATATAATATTGAAATAGAAATTATTTTCGAATACGGGCAGTCTACTTATAAGGCAATATATATAATTATTGGGGAATAGCAAGTACCTGCTGATAAATGTTCCCTTTACAATTTTGTTTTTGTTAGAGACTTTTATTTTCAGGTATTCTTTTTTTTTAAAGAATCGATAACTTTTTTTTTTTAAATATTCTCTATAGTCTGAGTTAATAAGGAATATTATTTCACACACAATAATGTTACAACGTAACTATAAGTGAGTGAGGAAATCTTTATTTTTGATACTATTCATTATTATAAATTACCTCCTACGATACAATAATTCGGAAAACTCTAGTATTTCAAAATCAAAGTATTCTTATTTTTGAAAGTCCACGATTACGTAAATACATTTTAGGGAGTTCATAGCGTTTCACCATAGGATAAAATTATCTAAGGGTGTATAATTGACAGTAAAAACAAATCAATGTTAATGTTATGATGTACAGTCTTTGGAGCATTTGGAAGGTGATATTTTGTTCGTCAAAATCTAATTAAAAGGGGCAAAATGGCAAGGTTTCCTAAAAATTAGTCTACGAGCCCTTAATTTAAGAATTACATTTTCTAACACACATTGTCATAGGCAAACGACAAGGTACTGGCAGACTCAAAAGCTACAAAAATGCAGTAAAAAAATAAAAATGCGAAACCATGGCACTGAATTTTACAACGAAAGTAATTTATTTTGTACAAAAGTAGTCATTTTGTTCTCCTAAATATCTACATAAAAATAATTTGACATTTACTACTTCAAATGTAATAAAAAGCTAGCTAAACATATGATTGTAACTTTGAACTAAGCAGCTACAAAACTATTGTAAGTAGGCAGGAATATTTAAAGCCTTTAAGATATTGTAAATAGTTGCTACATAGGATTGCCTACCCACAGCAAAACTTAATTTTGCAGTAAATATTATATTCTTCAAATTTTCCTATTCAACCATCTAAGAATAAAAAGCGATTTTATATCCCATAAATTGCATATTATGAAATTAAATTGTTGCAAATGTTGCAACAATTTAATTTAATTGCAAATGTTGCAACATTTCAATAATTATCTTGCTTTATTTGATCGGTCTGCAAAATGTAGTTGAAGAATAATATAACGATTATTAAATCGTGAATCTTCCTCTAATTTGAACATGAATTCTATGAATGAGTTATTAGCATTTAGCCAAATACTATATTCGCGTATATTTGAATCACAAAACGATTCGTTGCTTCAGCTACCAAATAATACGAAGCATTAGATATATTTGTTACATAGGTAAAGTTTATAATAAATTCATATACTACTAGGTACAAAAGTAATTGACGAGCTACATAATTATGTGCATAGTATAATAATCTAAATGAAGATGTGAGTACACAAAAGTTAAATAATAAAAACTTAATGTATGATTAATATTTACATTAAAGTACAGAAAAAAATAAACGAAATAATACTAAAACGCATTGTCATTCGTTATCTAAAGTTATATTAATTCATATAAATGTGCACTTTCTATTCAATAAACATGGCAACTGTATACATTATAATGTCATCTAGGTAAATTTCGCTATTTATCTTAACTCTAAAGTAACAATTCAAGGCCTTTTACATAGAAGACTTGTATTATATACCAAAAATAATCTTTATAATCATATACCGCTTACTCAATACATCGAAGAACTTTTAAGAGAAAATTTGTTGACCATCTGAACATGATAATAGGCGGTCATTGTATCTAGATGTGTCAAAAATTGTTGCCAATCAAAGTATTGAGTTTAACGGTATGCCAATACTAACTGGCCCAAACAATATTTTAAGTATCTTTTCCCGAGTCATTTGTATTTCTACATAATATAACATTGCTAAGGAATGTCCACAAGATTGAGCAAATGTTATAAAATATACCAATTCCTATTTATTTCCTAGCAGTTAATTACATATTCATGTTAATGATATTCTGATAGATATGTGGAACGCACAGTACAATTCGAATTTATTCCAACAAACAATATTAACATCTATGTCCTACACATAATTATAATATGTATAAAGATGGAGATTCACAAAAAATCAATCTGTTCTGGTACATACTGAACATTTTCCTTTGTAACGTAATGGTACAAGCAGTCAAATAATAACCGAGCCTTTCTCATTTTCACACAAATACGTTGATAAAATATTTTATGTCACTAGATATACAAAAGTAGATTCAATTTAGAAGAGGATTTTAATAATCATTTGATTTATAATCACCTTTAAAAAATTACGAAAAACGAATACAATATTATGCTAATTTCTATTAATTGAACATTCTACATTGATCGCTTATATATTATATTTAAAGCCCAGCTTGGTTATACGTTTAAATGTGTTAATTATTTGTAAGTATGTTAAAGCACGAATGTGCTACGTAGGTACCATTTTACGAGTATTCGCCAAACATTTACAGACAAAGGCAGACTATGCCAGTAGGTATAGTCATTTATATTAATGTCTTATTAATGTCATAATTTCGAAGTCATCAAAGTTAAATAACCCTTAGCTTCAGATACGATTCAGCTAGGCTACGTCCTTTAAAAAGTGATGGTTACAATTTTATCATAGAGTTTTCGTATTTTCCATAATCCTAAGTAAAGAAATTGTCTCTTTGTTGGTAGATGGGCAGCTCTACGTCTGGAGACCGATCGTCCAAGTCGTCAGCATTACCATTTTGGGGCAGTTCTTCTAACGCTTTAACTGATAAAACAAAATTAAAACCTATTATATAGGTACTATTCACAAAAAAAAAGACATTATTAATTCAAATCACCATTCACACATCAAAATGCAAATAAAAACAATGCAACTATTAATGAACTACCACTAAAAATAAATATAAGTTAGCTACTCACAACATAATGCAAAAAACGAAACCATGCCGCAACACACTGGGTAGTGGGTATCTTCTAAGAACCGTCCAAGTCAGCCAATTTTCTTACATTACATATTTTTGAGGGATTTGAAGCAATTCATTTTATATTAGAAGTGGGCATAAAGCATCATACGGCAATCATATTCATTACACAGCTACTTTCATTATAGGATGTTTTATTGCAGACTGATGCTATTATACCCAAGGCAAAGTAAATGGGAGTAGATATAAAGGAGATGTGAAAAGTGCAGGTGTAAATGTAAGTGTTTGGCTATCAGTGGTTGGATGCGGACGGTCCTTGCTCAGTGTTGGTTCCTGCACAAAACGGGACAAACAACATCAAGCAAACGATTACAGGCGTGACACACACGTGTTTGGGTTAGTCACATCAAAACACACAATAATTGCTACTTTGAATGGCAGAGAATACGTCAAAATGGCAATTCTGTGAGAAAATAAGAGAACATCAAATAGTGAGACATTCATACATACAATGTTTGGACCTAACTACATGAACATTTAGTGTCACGTTGCAAAATGTGATATATGCATTGATTTGCACTTTCAGGTAGGTGTAAGTATATAAGCTTGTACACTAGATTGCCAATGAGAGGTTTTAGAAGTCAAGTTACATAGGAACAAAAATAAGCAGATAATATTTAAAAATGTAAAAAAATAAGTATGTACTAGGTTAAGGTTTTCTATAGGTCTATGCCACCCAAATTAAAGTTATTATTTTTATTATTATTAAAACGTATGACAATTTAGTGTACGTAAAATCTGTTTCACACATTCGTTATTACTGCGTAATATTTCTAATTTTCATTTTATCTATCAAAAATGCTAAGAAAGATGTATTGGTAAAATAATTACAGAATTTATGAAACAAATTTTCAAAAACTTTTTAACATTGAAAAATTTCAAAATTACTGTATACAAGTAAAACCGTGGGAGACAAAACTAATATGAAGCAACGTCCTTACCTGCGATGATTTTGCTCATCTCAGTGACCTGCTTGGCGAGTATCTGGTTCATTTGTAGCAAGTGCTCCCGTTGCCGCTTCTCGCCAGCGTCCGGACTCTAACGGTCATCATACAAGCACACACATGTAGGACTGTGCCGGTTTACATATTTACAGCCAACATTCGAAGCGGCTATACAAGCTTTTATGGTGTTTCCAGATAGAATAAAATATTTAATTATTGTACTTTAGATCATCACAAAACTTTGTTTGGCTACGTTAAGAAATATAATAAACATTTTCGGTTGATTAATATGTGTATTCGTAATGGACACCAGGACCGATATGATGAATTACCATTTCGAGAAGTTTATCTATAATTCCATCTGCAGCCACCAACCTATTATATGGCTATGGTATACATTAATTTCGGGTTTTAGGTAAGACTCTAGGATTATCAGTCAGAAATTGAATGAACATGCAAAAAGTATGAAAAGTTCATTCCGACAACAATGAAAGCAGAGCGAACGAACTTAGAGTGCAATGTTTAATATACTGAAAGTAAATGAAGATTGCATGCGTTATTAGATGTACAGGATGTACAGTATAAACTATGTGAAATCAATAACTAAGTGGATAATGAACTATTTCCAACTGAAAGTCATGAAGAAAGACTATGAAGAAGCGTTGCTCAAAAATTTGAAAGAGAAGTCGAAATAATGCCGTGTGTAATAAATAGGCACAGTAATTATACATCAGTTCAGCCCATTAAAGTTGAACAGTTCAAGTAGTAATCGGAAATAGTAAACATTCATACATTCATAGAATGCATTGCTCGTTATTCATAAAACTTCAGGAAGTTACGCATCGTAAATCTACTTCGGAAGTGAATTGGAAGTGATGTAACAGGTGTATGTGTGGGTATACCTTGGTGGGGTCAGCCGATGTGCCTGTCAACATTTTCTTTATCGACTCCACTTTCTCGTTTCTTTTTTGTTGTTCCTCCGGCGACAGTTCTGGAGGCTGTGTTAAAATAATATTACCGATAATTTTGATACTTGACGACGCGACGGTCTAAGGAAATTTTGTTATTTAATAATTTATCTTCCTCTAGTTCTGTTGTTACATACATGAAGATTTCGAGAACCGCGTTACAATGTTCTTTTTTCTTTTGTATTAATTTGAATCCATTATCGGGTACTTCCAATTAAATTGTACTTGGATGCAGTTACACAATGTAACTCTTTAATCCGGAATCTTTAATACCGGAACAATACAATCACTTTAATCCAAAATAACACATGTATGTGAAAGCATGTTGTTTATTTGTTCAGTCGTGCTTCAGTGAACTGATTAACAGCAGTTAATTTATGCATTAACAATTAGATACACGAGAGATTGGTTTTATTAATAATAGATTGTGAATCGACATTCTCTTAAATTGAAATATTTTGTCTTAAGAGATCATATTCTCCTATGTTACTGGGTCACCAAAATCACTACGTACTTAATTTAAAGGTGGACCTTAAATACAATGACACGAATGCTGCTTGAGATCGAAGAACAGGTTGAAAAGTGTTACAAATAATGTCTTTAAAATCTATTAATCTAACATTTACTATAACATATACGTCTATAACACTTACCTTCTCCGGTATATATCTCTCTGGAATCAGAATTTTTTGCGGCGCGGCGAGCAACTGATCGATGGTGTTATCAGCGAGTCTAAGGGCATGTGGTGGCAACGCTGACCGCACTACGTCTGGTGCTGCGCCACGCAAAGCGCGCTCCATGTCCGCATCATCCACAGAACGTCCCATCTTCTGGACAAAATGTGCGTACATTATAACAAATGTTAGTACCTATCTACTATAGTAGTACTTAATTGAAAAAGTAATAAAGGGGCTCCGATTAACTTCAAGCCTTACAACCAAGTTCACACTATTGGATATTTTTTTTTATTTTTTTACGTTCTTTGAATTATCTGGGCAATCAACTTTAGAATAATATTGGATGCGCTAAGTCATGTCTGAACATCTAATACTTACATCTTGATTATAAGCGTCCTTTGGCATTTCGTTCAACGTCTTAGCACTAAAATGATGTGGTGCCGTGTAGTGCCTCCTCTTCTCTTTCGGTACTTGCCGTCTATGCAGAGAGCTATTCTTCGGAGCATCGCCAGACATCTCCGTTATGATCTGCTTTGCGGCTTCACTCTTGAATATCGGAGACAACTCCATGTGCGACCTCGTCAAACTGACTACACTACTTGTCTTTGATAAAGGGTCATTAGTCAAAGTCCTAGAGCTATCAGTGGGACTGTTCAAGTACTGTGTGGATAGCGACATCGTACGATCATAACCAGATCTATCGTAGCTCTTATTATAGCTACTGCTAAGAGAAGACATATTTTGGGAGTAGTCGTAATTGGAAAGAGACGGACTCGACACATATTTGGGGCTGAGATCCATGTTTGGTTGCAAGTAATTATTATCACGCCGAATACTGTATACTTGTTCGTATTGCTCATTTCGAGGTAAAGACGTTGATCGAGAGTAATTTAGAGATTGTACGAGTTCCTCCTCTAGGAATTGGTCTAAGTTGGCAGTGATGTTGTTTGTGGGCCAATCAGACATTGGCTGGAGGGAACGTTCCCTGTCTCTCTGGCGTCGTTCACTCTCGCGCTTAACTATGCGGACTGTTTTGATCTCTTGTTTTTCTACATTTGTAAGGTTACCTGTAACAAAAAGCGAATGTGAACAAACAACTTTTTTAGAAATAATAAGTAAATGAAGAATTAATGATTAAATGTAATTTTATAAATGAATATTTTTATTAAAATGACTACTCACTAAATCCAGCATGCTGTAAATCCTCGCTGTTGAGCGGAGAAGTCACATCAGCACCCGGTCCCCTTGTATCCACATACAAGGGCGTCTCGACGTTTGATGGCTCGTAATGACCCGGCGGCATCAGCGGTCCTACGTCATAGTCGTAGTCAGAGTGACCGTGGTCGATAGTATGGCCCGTGTCGAGGTTCGTTTCTTGCCACGAAGACATTGGGCGACTTTTGCCTAGAAAAATAAAATTGACCTTTTATTTCTTGAAAATGTTCACAGCAAGACTGTTTCAAACTACTTTTGAAAAAGATCACATCATGTTTCTAGAGACAGCACAATCATCAACTGAACCAGGTCATGTCAATCAGCCGCTTTGTGCCCTTGAGTGATCTGGAATAATAATATGATAAGGTGCCTCTAAGATTGCAAGTCCACTAACCGGGCATAGCGTCGTGGGTATTCTGCAGAGCGTGAGACTGTTGAGTCAGATGTCTCACAGCTCGGCTCAGCTCCTGCCGCTGACGCTGCAACGCTGTCACCAACTGCTGAACGCGTGACACTTCTGCAAATAAACATGACACTAATTAGCACTGAAGTTGGACCTTTATTTTGTTTAGGGTAAACACTGGACAAGCAACACCCCAACCGCTTAAAGAACTATCGTTCTCCGCTACAATTTATAATTATTACACTGACCGTCCTCAAGCACGGCGGTGGGGTTGGCAGCGTGGTGCTGGTGGCCAGCGGCTCGCCTCGCTTGTAGAGCGCGCCTCAGCTGCTGTAGCTCGCGCTCTAGACGAGCATTGTCCGCTACTGTTTGCTCCAACTTCTGTTAAAAATGTATCAAAGTTAGGTAGTGGTATAGTAATTTATTATTAATCTGGTTCGTTGTCATGCCTTGCAAAAGATAAAACAGCAAATACTATTTCGTAAAACATGCAAGTGCTCGGGTAACATGTTGTAGAAATATATATACATAAATATTTTGCTGTTTTTTTACAAAAAAAATAATTTTTTATTTTTAAATAAGCTTATAGTAGTGCAAAGTCAGAAATCATTAAACATTACATCGGTATGTAGGTACTAAATATAGCATGCGTATAAATAAACAAAAAATAAAAGTGCAAGATATAGACGAAAACCTTATAAACCTTAGAATTGTGCGCCAACATTTGTTGCACACGTGCCAGTTCTTCCTCTAGACCTCCTCCAGAGTTGTTGGTGGAAGCCGATCTTCGAGAAGGAGTAGGGTGGCCATCAAGGTTTATGTCTCCTTTGTGAACGCTGTCCAACTTTCCGCGAACACCTGGAAACATAAAACAACAAGTTTATCAAACTGCTCTTATACGTCACTTGTGTGTCACTTGTGTGTGTAATGTCGCCCAGTATCTTACCAGAAAGTAAATTCTCTATAGCATCTTTATCAGTTTTCAATCCTTGCAGAATGGCAGCTTCGTCCGAGAGTTCTTGCTCCAATGCCCATAGTTCAGCCACTCTTGCTCTAGCTGCTTCTGTTTCCAAAGATTTTCCTGCGGCAACACTTTCCAGCCATCTGAAAAATATTTTCGTTTTAATCTCATCCAAAATTGTAGTGATTCATTTGCGACTTTTAAATATTTATGTAATGGCATCACTGACATTTGAGTTCCTTCCAAACAAAACACCATAAAATAAAGTAAATCGAAAAATTCATACCTTTGCTGCTCCAATGCGTGTTCGGCCAGAACTTTCTGTCGTAATCTCTGGTTTCTTTCCAGCCTTTCGATGGTAGAACCAGGTCTATTGTAAAGCGATCCTAGCTTAACCATATTGTCCACCAACTGTACTAGAGGCTTACTCTTTTCATATTGATGTTCTAATTCCATCAATTGGTTCTTGAGAAATTCAAGGCGCTGAAGACTTTCTTCGCGTTCCGTTGCTTTTAGAGAACTAAGGCAATCCTACAAAAAAAATGCATTATATAATATATATAAGAAAAAAAACATTTCAAATTGACTACACAAAATACGAAAATAATTACTTAGGAATCTATCAAAAAATGATGCAACTAAACAAAGAATAATAAGAAGCAATAACAAACACCTCAATGCTACTGATTTGGGCACAGCACTGCTCGATAGCCCGATGGGTCGCTGCATGGCGTCTGCGTAATTGAATCAAGAGCAGCACCAATTCTTCGTGCGTTCGACCAAGAAGTTCTCCAGCAGTAGGAATCTCACCTAACTGTTCATTTTGATTCGGCTGCTGTTGCCCCCGTTGTTGCTAATATGATAATATAAAACGTAACACAAGTGATAAAGCAAAATGCAAAAATATAAAGATAAATACAAACGTGAAAGCTGACTAACAAACAAAACAGAAAATGAGTACACAATGAAAATAAAAGCAACTACTAAAACATTAACCACAAGATGTCCATGCATGACCACATACCATATCATCGGTTTCAGTGTTTCTTCGAACTCTGGGGCTTACAGCCCTTATCGGTTGCTGAGAAGCTCTTGAAGGTGATCGAGCTGAAGCCCAAGAGTCCTCTGTTGTACTCATTGCATGTAACTGTAAAACAAATTATAAACATCAACAATACGTCTTAAAGTTACCCCCCTTATTTTGTTGGTCAATGAAAGTTTTTGATAAGTGATGGTACAGGGCAAAATTTAAATGATTTTTAAACGATCTTACATTTTGCTGAGACGTTGACATTTGTTGTGAGCCATAATGATCATTAGATTGTTTATCTTCTACCCATCTCACCCTCGGGCTCACTGCACGTACCGGTATGTTGGCGTCCCGACTGTTCCTTCCAATGGACGTATTACTTCCGAGAAAAGCTTTCTTTGACAATGCTTGTTGATTTGTCGTATTATTGTTTGTACCAGATTCCGTATGCGCGCCTGACATTGTCATAGAAGCTGCAAGAATTACATTTATAAGATTGGAATTACATACAATTTACTTTTAGGCGTAAATCCAATTCGTTTCATTTTATATTCGAGAAGTAAACATGATAAAGTGTGTATCAGTGCACGAATTAGTAGAAATATTGATTATTATTTACAAAAAATACAATTTATGTTAAAATCGCATGCTTGGTTTTTCTTTACACCTTATCGTGTTTCAACCCTTCCTTCAAACCAAAAAAACTAATTTTAAATAAAATTTATATAGGTATGTATGTAAAACATAAAAATGCCAAATTATTTACAATTCCAATAATCAGAAACAATGACTTTGCTTTGCTTTAATATTGTAACAGAAATATAACTTACATAGTGTACCTTACAGGACCATAGAATGTTAGAGGATACCTTCATTGCTTGCACTATCAGTTCCAGTGTCCGTACTACAGGCAGCGTCTCCCCCGCCCACACTATCGCCTGAGCCCCGCACGCGTCCCACTCTGCCTTTCATTAACCCACTGGACATCAAATCCCACTGTCTAAGCTTTTCTCTATCAATTTCAAACTTTTTTTTGTTCCTTTCTTCAGTTTCGCAAGTTTTCTTTTTATTTGTAAAAACGGTTGGATTATGTGGTTCAACTGCTAGTTGCTCATACACACCTTCATCTAATTGTTTTAATGACATTTCCGCGCTTTCAGCGAGGCTAACATATACGTCGTCTTCGTCCAATTTTTGTTCTTCTTCTAAAAAGTTGCAAAGAAAACCCGATTTACTTTGTCGGTTTCTTAAAACTCGACCTTGTATCTCACAATTTACGTAAGTAACATTCCTACTTATTTTGTTAGTAACGTCCTTCTTTACTCTTTTGATGCTACTCATACCACAAGTTTCACTTATCTTAGCAGATATTGATGTACCCGCAGGCATTGAATCCAAATCATCCATAGATCGAGCATGCCTATGAGACACCCGTCTTAAATTATCTCTCCATAGGGTATCTTCGTCCCAGTGTTTATCTCCCTGGCAAACGACATTTTCATATGCACCTGCATCTGCTTCAGCATCATAATATACGGTGTTTGATGAATTTCCACTGCAGTGGGATGACATACTAGTACTAGATAGCTTTATCAAAGAATTTGCATTCATGGAATTTGAATCTGGCGATGAGTTTTCATGATTGCTATTATTACTTGAATTTTTTTTACATCCAAGTCCTGACAAATTCATTGATTCTGGAATTTTAGAATTTCTGCCACCAGTAGACTCGTATATATTTTTCATATCAATCTCAGGATCTTTATCGGCAGCGCTCAAAAATTCAACAGACACACTTCTAGCAGTAGCAGCTAATTCAAAAGATGGTTCTGACAATATAAGTTGATTATTTCGAATTGGGTTATGGATATGTGAGATATCGTTTTTCTTATGTAATGGGCCCCTGCGCCGTTGGTTATTCAGTTTCCGATGAAGGTTAGTATTTTTCAAGTAATGAGAAGTAGGCAAAACATTAATATGCTCTTGAGAAGAAAGATCAGAGTAGTAATAAGGAGCACTGTGTTCTGTAGAACTCTCTCTGCTATGAAATCCTGTAGATGTTGAAGACGCATTTGTTTCATTCCCTGTGCGAAGTGCTATCTTTTCGTTCTCAAATTCCTTTACCTTATCAGATAAATCTTCGCTGTTTAAGTTTTTACTTAAAAGTTTTTCTTCATCGTAATTTTTGCTATAGTAGGAAATTGGTGACTTAGGTATTCCAGATGAACTGCAGGAACTTTGTGAACCTGTGTAGCTAGACGTTTGTTCACTTATATGTCGAAATTGCTGTCCAATAGAATTCCTGTTTCCAAAGCTATTTAATCTACTATTATGATTTATAGGTGTACTTGATGAGCGAGTGTGTATAGCAGCTTGAATTACATTATCTTTATAATTAGAAGTTTCTGGAGCCGAACTATTCAAATGAGAATGACCATGACTACTCACATTTTCCACTTCACTTGTACTAGCTTGTAAATTATCTAAATATCTATCTAAATCTACATAAGTAGGAACATCATTATTAAATGGCAATTCGGCTTTTACTAATTCAAATAGTGATTCATCAGAAAGAGGCCTTCTCTTTATCATCATTTCTAAACCTCGATATCCCATAGGATGTCTATAATCTATAACTGATTCGCTTTCATTCAAACTAGTTACCTCAGATGATAAATTTGAAGGTACTAAATCAAACTTACTACTTACATCTGATTCGAGTGATAATCGAGACGAACCTCTATCTGCACTATAACTTCTCAAAGAATCTGTTTCAATGCTGCTTGAATGATTATAATGATCAAGTAAAACACTGCTCAGTAAATTACCAGAACTCCCACTCATTTTAGTTCTGTCGTTAGTAAGACTAGCTCTACTATTTCGAATTTTCTCTCCCCTAGAAAGTGTGTCATGAATAGATGTTCGACTTCCATAAATCATTAATGATGTAGTTTTCCGTTTAACGGTATTCATCTTCTGATTTTCACTCGTAAGCATTTTTAAAATAGAATTATCGTATGACATATCTGATTTATCTAACTTCTCCAAAATATATTTAGAAAGAGCTTCATCCGATAAATCAACACAAGGAGGAGAAGAACTTGGAACTGGTGGAGGTGAAGCTATCTCACTGTCAGAATTATCGTGTACATCTAAAGTACTTTTACTACTGCTTATATAATATGAAGCCGGCCGAAATGTATCCGATATACTAAACCTACTGAAAGGTGAATTCAAAGATATATCTTTGTATGTTTCATCGTCTACATCCGAGCTCACAGATTTACCTCTCAAATTCTTATCTATTTTAGCAGCTCTTTTCAAAGTGTGATTTTTCGAGTCAGCAAAATTTGATGCAGTATCCAATAATTTTGTGCAGGTTGTTTCATCTTGGGAATTCGTTTCATTAGAAGAGACGTTACTAAGTTCCATATAAACAGGTTCTACTTTTCCGTTATTTACACAAACTACTTCATATGTTTGTGTATCATCATCTTCATTTCCTAAATTCATTTCCACGTATGGGTTATCTTCATACCCTTGTGGCATAGACTGATCAAATACACTAAAAGTTTCAAATATTGCTTTATGTGGAGGTTCGTTTACAGACATTTTACGGGGACTCATGGGCAAATAATGGTTTTCTCCAGGAACTAACACCGGAGGAGTTACTGATTTTGTTTCGGACTCTTCTAGAATCACGTCATCTTTTCCATGTGTATCATTATTTTCTTCAACAACGCAATTTCGGTGTTCGCTTGGATTTTCATCTTCAGAATCTAGCAATACTTCGTCTAAATCATTATCAGTGTATTCTATTTGCGTTTCAGACTCTGCTTCACTGTCTTCTGTTTCGTATTCATCTTCAGACATGGTTGATGGACAGTTTTCTTGTTCTTCTTCTTGATTTGATGTAAATGACGTTTTTTCATAATCATTGCCGTTATCTTCCAAATCTACTTTAGGAATAGATATTGTGCAAAGAATATTTTGATAAGTATTTTCAATGTTACCCGTACTTTTCATCTCTTCGTTAAAAGAGTTTTCCACTTTCTCATTTTGTGCAATAGAGGGCGCGTGCGGAGTTATAGGTCGCATAATGTTAGGACTTATTAGGTTCACTTTATGAGACCTTCCTGCCTGCATATCTCTGGGTTTTTGCAGATCAGTGCCCGATGTTCCCTCTGAGGTGCAAAAGTGAAACCGATAATTACTATATCAATAGTAATTATTCAATACATGATAATGGTTCATAGTGTTCCTTATGATCACCACAATGTTAGTATATTTGGCTTTGGGTGTTAGAGTGATGCAAACTACTCAAAATATAACCAAAAATAACTAAAGTTGGTTACCCACCACCGGATAATAGACAAGTAAAATTATGTTAGTCGCACAATGTCCCCGCAGGCAGGAAGGTACCTCTCCGCAAAGCGAAGTCATCATAATGCTACTGCAGGTGTTCAATGTATATGATAATATAATACACATAAAAATAATGAATAAAATAAACTTTTCGTATTAAATGGCATTTTCATTATTTAAAATAATAGGATTCATAAGAGAGAAACAGTACTGTACGCGCCCAAATTAATAATATTGTAAAATGATTAAAAATTAATGAGCTTATAATTGTAAAAATAAGACGTGATTTTTAATTGTTCGCATAAAATAATGTTCTATTAGAATGTTAATACAATACAACGTTCTTTTGAAACACATCTTTTGTCAATTCCTAACCTAATAAAATATATAAAACGAGTTTTCGTCGTCTCTGATCATGCAAATTATTATAATACTTCATATGATAAAATAAAAAGATTCATGCTCCTTTCATACTTGCTTGGGATACCATTTTTTTTACCAAACTAGTCTTTAAATATTTTAACCAAATTAAACCATGCTACAAAATAAAAAAAAACTACCTACAAACACATCTTATCTTATTCACATACAAAGGAAAATAAAAACTCAAAAACAATTATTTTCACATACCTTCATCATCAGAAGAATAACTATTGTAGGAAGCATTCGTATATGTTTTAGGCTTGTATTGATCTGATCTCAAAGACTGACGACTATGGTTAAGAGATCTTGCAAGAGATATTGTGGCAGGAGTACTTTTTCTTGTTAAAGGCGATTGTAACATCCTCTGCTTCCATTCCAACAATCGTTTCATTGATTCTTCACGCTGGAAAATAAACAAAAACACTTACGTATTTAGCCTAGTTTTAAATTTACCAAAATACCAATGAAAACCTAGCTCGATCGCACAAACACAACGAGATTATTCTCATTTTATTTACCTGCTGCACCTTCTTTTCACCCTCCTTTTCCGGAGCTGTCGAAGGCAACCTTGCACTGGCAGATCTTATGAAACCATCTGCATTAGTGTCATATTTTACCGCTTCCTTAACATATCCACTAACATTCGACCCATCGCTCATAACGCTGCCACTTCTATTCAAATACTCTTTCTGTATCTCCTTTTCCTTTAATGTCCAATTAGAATTCAATGCTTCGAGATCACCATATTTTGAGTTATAACTAACATTATCCCGAGCCGTGCTGAACTCGGCTTCGTAATTATTATTCGTCATTTGGGAATACGCAGTACTCAGTTGCTTCTTTGCCAATCCGCTAGCATATTTGGCAAGAGGAATCTCCATATTTCTAGGCGCTACACTTGGAATCAGACCCTGTTGTAAGTACTGTGCCGACTGCCGCATTTTTTCTGCATAACTTTCTTCTGAATAGTACCTGTCGGAACTAGGATCGTAATATGAATGTATGTCCAGACTAGATTTAGGTCGTTGTGGCGGTTCCTTATATGTATCGTAAGCAGATCGAGCTGGAGCAGATTTGTTCAACATTTCAGCTTTTGATTCATATTCAAGAAAATCTGCGCTGTGGGGTCTCGGCATTGGTGGTTGAATTCCACTGGATTGCATCTTCTTCCTCCTTAGGACTGCAGGTCCACTAAAGGTTTTCTCCTGGGCCTGAAAAGAAGAGATCAAAATTTAGAATAACGTTTTAGGTATTTAAAAGTACGTAATGTTGTTCTACTTACATAATTTCCCGTGTTTCTTTGTTGCTGTTGTTGTTGTAGTTGTTGATGGCTAGAAATACTTACACCATCTCGATCTTGAGATGGATTCGGAGATTTAGCGTACGTTTTCCCGTATTCATTTTCGGTGGCATATTGTGAATATATATCCTCGTAATCTCCAATTTTTCCTTTATTATATGCAGCCATCGTTGTAGATCTACCATATGCATCCGGTGTCCGTCTCTCAGTTAACAAACGTTCGTTGATAGCACTCCCCGCTCTTCCAGGCCTTGAACTTAGTTCACCATACACATCCCTGTTGTAAGAGTTCAAATCAATATTAGATTTAGAATTATTTCTACTGTCAGCGTTAATTTCACTGTGAATTGCTTCAGCTCTGTCTTCCCTTGTATTAGATCGAGAATTCTTATCATGCAATTCGTTTCGTTCGTCTTTAATAGAAACGTCTTGAGGAGTTGTATCTTGAAGGAACGGATTGCGTTGCGATTGCCTGTCGTATATTTGTTCCCTGTTTTCTTGTGTCACTTGCTGCTGACTTCGATTCCTATCAAAGTAAGGCGACTGTGCATTAGATTTATACATGGATGATGTAGTCGGTTGATGGTTCTCAAGTTTGTCGGTAACTGTGTTTGTTAATGGCAGAGAGAGATGTTGCGTATCATAGGGTGGTCGTTTTGTTTGATACTGTGGTTGCTGTTGTACTGGCGGTGGAGACTGCGGACTGCGAGTGTATGTGGGTTCTTGGTTTGGACTGACTGGATAATTTGCGTGATCTTGATATCGTGCATGACTAGTGCCTTGACTGTAGTGTGATGCTGGCTTTTTAAGTAAGTCATAGTTTGGATCGTACCTGGAATGCATGGAAGTGGTATAGTATAAAGTTTAGTTATTACATGTTTAATAGGTTACAATTTAATAGAATCATGCTTACATGTCAGGGCTTGGTGAATTGTAGCCTTCATTAGAGCGTCTTGGCTTAGGCGGTGCGTTAGCGTAGGTTGGAATTTCGTCGCCATCCTGAAGTAAAACCAATTTTAACCATCATAATTCATATAACACGCTGGTGTTAATTGACATCTAATAATTAATAACATTCAATTGATTGATTGAATGCATTCAGAACAGGTTGCTAATGTTACAATCAATTTGTAGCGGCGTCATCCACACTATTATCTGCAGTTATAACGACCATGTAATGGCTGTCCTTGGTTCCGCTCTGGCAAACTAATTGTCGATCACCTGCACCGGTACATTATACGTGCTGACAATAATACCCACCTCTGTCTTTGCAGCTGTCCGATCGCTCTGTTTTTGCGGTTGTTCACTGAAAATAGAAGTTATTGGATTTTAGAATAAACAGTTTTGAATTTTGAAAGAACTGTTCAAATTTAAGAACTCAATCTTCAAGTCAACATAAATCTGTAACATGTTAGGCGAAACTATTTAACGATGAAATTTCGTAGGTAATCTTCTCCAAACCTGGTGGGAGGAAGCCCAGAATCGGGAAAAATGAAAGGCATGGAGGGAGGCCTTTGCTTTGAGCTGGACAGAATAGGCTATAAATAATCTTACTTAGGGCTTTGCATAAGGGCAGCCATGGTCAACGCCTTCACCCATTTCATCATGGCCTCGTGATCGGGTGCCGCAAGGATGTAAGTCCTCATGTTGGCATGCTCCAATTTAAAAGCATACTTTCGAAGTACTTTGTCTTCCGAAGTGCAACCAGATACTCTGTAAGATGGTAGGAGTACCGAGCCAAGTAGTTTCTGTTCGTCTTGACCTATAACATAAGAACGTACTTTCAATATTACCTGAAAAAATGTATTATCTATTGTTTACTGTTATACACAAACAATAGATTTTTTACTGTATTTTATCAAGCAAATAAACTATAACTCTAGTGACAATATTCTATTGTGTCAAAATATAAACGTTCATTGTTGTTTTGTACTTACTTTTATAGTAGAACAAGCAATACTCCGAAAGCACGAACCACCGTTTCCTCCAGACTTTCAATCCGTCTGAACCTTGCTTGTAAAGTATGCCAGACATTGTAACTGGAGCTGATGGTATTCGTTGCGCTATAGGTGATCGCAACGCTTGATTTCCACCGCTACTTCGTCTACTATCAGAAGACGGAGATTTCACGCTAGGACTACTAGATTCGCTAGACTTCATGGGCGATGCAATGCTCATGTTATTCTTTTGACTTTGGTTATTATAATCCGATGGAGGAGACTGGCTTTTCCCTTTATCGGCTTCTATCTGTCTTCTGTATTGTTGTTCCTGCTCTCTGTACTCTGCTTGCTGATTGTGATTCCATTGAGCTTCATATTGTCGGTTTTGTTTCTCATATTCCTTATACTCATTGTTTTTAGCGTAACTGTCGATGTCTTTTTGAATATCTGGACTACTATATTCTTTGAAGTCGTTTTTACTACTGTACCGATCTAAATCTCTATACGAACCATCAGAGTATATACTGTTTTGTAGATTGGGTGGTGGTTGAACTCCATGGATTTGTTGAAGTAACAATTGCCGTTCAGCAAACTTCTGCTGTTGATGCATCTGTGCCTGATTTTGATAGTGCAGTTGTTGTTGCAGTTTCATTTGTTGAATTTCACTATACTGTCTTCTTAATAATTCGGTGTTACTCTGTGGTCCTGTCCTATTGGAATATGGAAGATATGGCTTTGATCCGTACTGATTAGGGTTAACATTAGGCCTATACATAGGTTGATGATTTTGGTATATTTGGTTGGTATCTTTCGGTGGGTTGCGTTTTAAATAATCTTGATAGACTTCCGCATTATATCCCTTGGGGATATTGTGGAGCAGTTCATGATTTACGTTTTGATCTGTGTGCATTTCAGTCCTTTCGTGCCTCGGAGGTGACTGCGGATAGTTATAGTTATCATTTGCTCCATAATGTCTGGCGTAATCGTGATTGTGTCCAGTGCCATATAAATCGTGCCTATTTTCAAGGAGCGGAGATCGTGCATTCATGTTCGAGTGATACTGACTCTGCAGTAATTGGTGCATGACGCCATTTGGTTGTATTTGACCTGTTTGTCCGGAACTTAGGTGGGTTAGCTGTGGGTGCTGCTGGGAGTAGATCTGCTCGGGGTGAACATGATGTGCCATGAGATGTTGCTGGGTGAGCGGCTGCTGCGTCGCCGGCGCTATCTTTTTGTTCTCCATTTGATATTGACTCTGTGCTGCAGGTGGATCAAGCCTGAAACAAAAACAAACGTAAATGAAGCTATTGTATTGTAAAAGGGTTATTCACCGTTGACATGTACCTATGGTATAATAAAACTTAATATAGAATGCGGTCGCGTGCTCGATAACATGAACCGAAACGGTTCAATTTGACTCGCTTAATCGAAATGTTATCATCGCAGGTTTGATAACGTGCGTTTAAAGAAGCATTGTATATGTTAAAAGAAGCACATTGCGTACAATCACGTAACGCTATGTGGCGCCGCGCAATAACAGCCAAGCATTCAGACTCCAATACTTTTATGATGTATTTCTTATTCGAAAGAATTTTAATAGGTACGTAAAAATATTTCGTAATCATAGCAAGTCATACTTGATACGGCGTAATTTATAAAATGTTGGTAAATTAATGTATGTAAGTAAGTGTTGGAATTGAGAAAGTACGTAAACTTATAGTAATAAAAATATGTTTTTAATTAGACTGACTAATTGGTAGTTAGTAATATGTACATTTACTAGCTACTTAGTAACAATCTTATTTTAACAACCTAATCTATCTTTGTATCTGTCTGCGTGTTATGGTGTTATCATGCAACCCTCATTGTACATGTAACGCACGTAAAAACACCAAATTCATGGGAGTGTTAGCACGCAAAATAAAACTATATATGGTTACCTACCTATTTTTTCATATTCTTTTCCCACGCAAATATAAGGCACGCTGAAAAACTAGCAGGTGCATGTGTGAATTTATTAATATTCTAGTTTCTTATGATAACTTTGTAAACCACTTCTTCTTCTACACACTCGCTGAATGAACATGAGTTGAAATTAGTTCCCAAGAAATTATGTATTTACATAAGTACACAGTGTTTTCTCAACTAGCCATCCGGTCTAGGATTGTCTATATTATATCTCATTATATCTCATTATATCTATTATATCTCTATATTATATCTATATTATATTGTCTATATTATTAATATAAATGTATAATAAAACGTGTCCAAACGTTCCGTATTGAACGGGACTGACCCTTAATTTGGAACTACGTTCCGGTGCCCCAAAGGATGCTATGGGGACGCAGAATTATCCCATTTTCAGTTAAATGTGAACACTAATAAAACCTTAATAATTCGCTAATTAAAGACAAAGTTAAAAAAAAATATTAAAACAAATTTTAACAAAAACTTGAATTCAGGTGAGAAAAAGTACGATCAAATAATTATCCTAGGGTACCTCCCCTATAATTATTTGATTGTACTTTTTCTTACATAAATGGTCTAAACATTTATTTACTGTACATTTTGTACATTTATTGTATTACTATACATTTTGCCATGTCCCGTCTTGAGTAAAAATAAA
Source organism: Charanyca ferruginea (assembly GCA_947361185.1). Lineage (NCBI taxonomy): Eukaryota > Metazoa > Arthropoda > Insecta > Lepidoptera > Noctuidae > Charanyca > Charanyca ferruginea. The sequence goes on along the minus strand of OX376077.1, from coordinate 10,746,065 downwards.
AATGGTCACTTTATCAGTTATTTACATAATATAGGTATATATCGACTTCTGACTTGTCGCGCTTTATAAATATTTTTGCAAGGTTGGTCAAAGTTGATTGAATGAATAATAAAATTAATAATATCTATTGTTTCTCATCAGTTACTGAATCCTTGTTGTAATAACACACGAAAGATTAAGAAAGCGGTTTGAAACTAGAGAGATTAAAAAAAGCGGGAAAGTGCGAGTCGTCCTCGCCCATGAAGGGTTCTGTAGCAGCAAGTAACATAATATAAAAGTTTTTGTAGTTCGTTGTAACTTTAAACGAATCATAGTGTATTTTTTTAAATTGCGATTTACGATTTATGACGTATTAAAAAAAATACTTACTAGATCTCGTTCAAACCAATTTTCGGTGGAAGTTTACATGGTAATGTACATCATATATATTTTTTAGTTTTATCATTCTCTTATTTTAGAGGGGAGGGGGGACACATTTTGGAAAGTGTCTCTCGCGCAAACTATTCAGTTTAGAAAAAAATGATTTTAAAAACCTCAATATCATTTTTGAAGACCTATCCAAAGATACCCCACACGGGTTTAATGATTTTTTTATTTTTTATGTCAGTTCTATGTATGGGGAACCCTCAAAATTTAATGTTTTTTTTCTATTTTTGTTTGAAAATCTTATTGCGGTTCACAAAATACATCTACTTTCCAAGTTTCAACAGTATAGTTCTTATAGTTTCGGAAAAAAGTGGCTATGACATACGGACGGACAGACAGACAGACATGACGAATCCATAAAGGTTCCGTTTTTTGCCATTTGGCGACGGAACCTTAAAAAGTGAGTAATAAAATGGGGTAATTTTAAATTTATCTAAAATCGAACTCAGTTTTCTGTTCGGTTTAAGTGCCAAGTGCGATTTTTCTAGGTCCATAACAAAGTCTAAAAGTGAAATACTACTTACTGAAATACATAGTGCCCGCTAGAAATAATACTTCCTGGCGGTGACAAGATGATAATTGTTTTCTGTCTAAGTCTTTATAGTACACTTTTTTTATTTGGCGTACATTTACGTACATTTCTCGTACATATTTTTGATTTTACACTGAAGTTCGTATAAAGTCATGTCACCGCCAGAAAGTGTGACACAATCTCAGGATCTACTACTACTAGTTCGAATTGAAAAAATATTTTTGTGTTGGATAGTCCATTTATCGAGGAAGGCTATAGGCCCATGCGAAGCCGGGTCGGGTCGCTAGTTATTTTATAATATTAATATTAGCTGACACGGCAAACGTTGTTTTCGATAGAGAGATCAGATTAGATTATATTTTAACTGGTATCTGGGACCAGAAAATAAAAAAAAACATCTAAAACGCTGCGCTTTACAAACACTTCAGTAAAACTGCAGCAAATCAATCAGAATACTAACAAAGAATGAATAAAACCATCCATTCATTTCACATCAATATTTCCCTCTGCTACATTGGTTTCATAACTTGCTACACGTATTTACTCTCATCTTCTACCAGTGCAATCATGATCTTCGATCCATCATTCGACTCACGCGCAGCATCCGGCATGAAAGCGACCACTAGTGTTCTCTAATGGCCGGAAGATGCGCAAACATCTAAGTCGGCAGTCGTTGTGTTCATCTGTTCGTCTGAGACCGCTTCCTCCACATAACGATAATGAGTCATGTCAATCGTTGACTTCGATGACGTGCGCTTACGCATATATTTTATCAAGAGAGTGTAAAAGCTGTTCCCTATATGTACAGTCAGCAAAAGAGATAGGTATGCAGGTCATCGGAAATGGTTGAAGTTTAAGTATTTAGAAACCGATGGATGTTTTCGAATGAAATTTAATTAAATTATTGAAATATTTATTCTCTTTAAAAAAATATTTTATTTTATTCAAAAACATCCATCGATTTCTAAGTAAACTTTAACTATATCTGACGACCCTGCAAACCTAGTCCCTTTTATGACTGTACATATACCTAAGGCTACAGTTAAAAAACAGTAGGTTTAGGAAATGTTTTTGGTATAAGCTTAGCATAATCTAGCAATGTAACGACGCGACATCACAAAGAGTGTATTGTTAACAACTTCACTGTCCGCGAAGCAGACACAATAAGTTAAACAATCAACGTGAATCGTAGGTATATGCCTCATGGGACAGAGAAATGGTTAAGAGTCGATGAAGGGCATAACTATTATGTATGTATGTATTCTTCCGACGGATTTTCGGTCACGGCGCCCAATCTCAATGAAGATCAGCCAAGTACGCAGAAGGTATTATGTGCGCAAGTGTGTGCGCAAACACAGGTGCACTCATCCCTCTTCCCTCAATCTTATAGTCCGGTGGGACGACAATCCGACACGACCGGAGAGATCAGGCGCAGGACCAACGGCTTTACGTGCTTTCCGAGGCACGGGGGTGTTACACCGCCAACTTCGAAACTCCAGGCTGTTACTGAGAAATTCTTAATATATAAATAAATACCAATAACACTTTGCCCGACCTGGGAATCGAACCCAGGCCCCACGCTCAGCAGTCGCACTTGCGACCACGAGACCAACTATAGGAAGGAAGCTATATAGCCTTGAGTGCTATAATATGACTTTAACACTGTACCAATACTTTTTGCAATAAATGAATATCTTTTCTTATATATCTAATGTTCTACCTATAAGTATTGCATTATAAAAAAAACAACCGCCTTCAAAAACTAAAAAGTGAAAAATATAACTTTAGCACAAAACACACATAACTTTAGTTTTGTTTGCTGTTCTGCATTGCCACCGACTTCCGAAACTAAAGTCTGAAAGGAGATTGACCAAAATTAATATCGCTTTAAATTAAAGGCGGTTGTTTTTTTGTAAATAAGCTTTTTATTTTTCGCTTTTTAATGCCCCCTTCTCGTCTAAACCCATTAAGAAACAGCAACACAGTTAAAACAGAGATTGAAAGTACTCTAAACTCTTGAGGGAAAGTATAACGTCGTCTATGTACAAATTTTGGGTACAGTTGATTTTTTCAAAAAGCGCTGGATCAATTTCCATGAAATGTGAATGGATCACACGGCGGGAAGCACCAGCTTCCAAATATAAAAAGAATCATCAAAATCGGTTCACTCAGTCGAAAGTTCTGAAGTAACAGACATTAAAAATAAAAATACAGTCGAATTGAGAACCTCCTTCTTTTTTGAAGTCGGTTGAAAAATTATGAATTCTTATAAATATTCACGCCGACGAAATTGCGTGCAAAAGCTAGAAGAATAAAGTATTTTAAAACATAAGTACGTACCTAAATCTATACATATAATAAAACAGTGACAAAACTGTGTCTGTACATTGAATATGTTAAAAAAATAATAATTGAGGGAGGTTTAGGAACAGTAATAGAGCACGAATCCAAAAAAAAAATTCTGTCTGTTTGTCTGTTTGTTTGTACACGCTAATCTTCGGAACTACTGGGCGGATTTGAATGATTTTTCTTTTGTTGTATAGGTATTAAGTCTGGGCAACATATAGGCTATAATTTATTTTGGAAACTTGAACACCTAATGCAGAACCGCAACAGACCAGCTAAATTATAAGAGATACAAAAATGGTACCATAGCAAAAATTGTTCCACGTGATGAGCATTTTCTGCTGAGAGAATAAATTTGAAGATCTGGAACCCCTGATGTGGAACTCCAAGAGCCCAGCTACACCATGACACATATAGGAATGACGTCTTAGCAAAAGTTGTTCGGTCTGATGGGCATTTCCTGTTGACTTATAAAAATCGATGATCAGAAACATCTGATGTGAAAATCAAAGCTATCACTAATTTCACTGTATCTTATTGAAAATTTGACTCTACTGGCCAAAATTCCCATTTATTTTTTTATTTTATCGAATAAATATGCCTTCGGGCTTATGTTATTTGGGTGTTTAATTTCCTTTTCCATTTATCTTCGTGACACGGTAGCCTACCCGGTAACGCAGGAGAGCAGTCACTTAGATTTTAATTGATCAGGTATCTTCTTTACAATAAAACTATAACCATGCCTAGAAAGAGGTCAAATCTTTCCCATTGTTCCAAAGGAGCTATAAGATTGAGGATCATAAGATCACAAGAATCTACCGAAGAGCGTCAGGAGAGACTTGATGCTGTTCAAGAACATCAGGCTGCAACTCGCTCCGTGGAAACCTCCTCAGATCGCGAAGCACGCCTTCGTTCTCAGCGTATTTCCGCATCTACATCCAGGTCTCTAGAGACCAGTGAAGAGTATGATACGCGACTGACCGCTGATCGTGAACGTCATACATTGTTTCGCGAGTCGGAAACGTTTACCGATACAGAATCACGCTTGAGTTCTCAGCGTATTCGCACATCTACTAACAGGTCTTTTGAACTGAATGATGAACGTGATGCACGACTAACTGCTGATCGAGATTATCGACTAGCGACCCGACCCAGCTTCGCATGGGCCTATAGCCTTCCTCGGTAAATGGACTATCCAACACAAAAATATTTTTTTAATCCCAGTAGTAGATCCTGAGATTAGCGCGTTCAACCAAAGAAACAAACAAACTTCAGCTTTATAATATTGAAGAATAGATTGTCCCGAACACGCACACAACAAAATATTCATAATCAGTTAGAAAGTGAGAGAAAAAGAACTGCTGGAGTACGGCATGAAGAGACAGAAGAAGAGCGCAACGAACGTTTGAATGCTGATCGACTTCGACATTCTCTGAACAGAATGTCGATATCATCTGAAGAATCGGATGTGTCTCAAGATATAGCCGTAGGTCATGGCGACCTTCCTTGGGTTGGTAAGGAACGGTTTTCATTTACGTATACTCCTATGATTGACTACGCCACATATTCCGCCATCGAAGGTATGATTCAAAATTTTACTTTTTGAACGTCTCGAATCATCTCGCGCATCCCGTTGTTTTCCTGTCCCCGCTCTTAGAATTCGACATCAGACGTTTCAGATCTCCGATTTTGCCGACCCCGTTGTCGCTGGCATAAGCAACAGGATCCGCGTACGAAGTCGCGGGCAGAAGCTAGTAATGCATAATCTTCAAACACATAGTTATTACCCTCAATAGCAGAGCAACGTACAGCAACGCGAGATGTGAACCATAATGAGATGTACACACGGCTACACATCAAGCTATACATTTCCAGTATAACCTGACCGCGCATTGTATTGTGTAGCCGTGTGTACGTACGCAAGAAAAAATATTTCTTACAAAATAGCTTTGTCCACTTTTATTGAGAAAGTTACAACAGAAGCTAGTAAAAGATATAAAAAAGTAAACTAGACGAGCGTCACTGTCTAGACATTTCAAATACTTCCGATTGGTGACAGTCGTGGTGATATGCGTAATGTATTGCCTACTAATCTTGCATCTACATTGTAACGACCGACTATCCCATGCATTATGTATTAGATGTCAACTAATTATATTCTATGTGCAGATATTCTGCAACATTCAAAAAAGCTCTCTAATTTCCGGCTAATTAATCAGGTCTTGAATGACGCAAGTAACCGAAGTAACCCAAATGTATTTTTGTTGGACGGATTTATACCACAGTCATAACTACAATGCCAAAACGCGAAACTTGATATTATAAAGGATTGTACGATTAATTATGACACGATTAAAAGCTTTGATATCCATTACGGCCTTAATTTTATAAGTATAGGTTATTACGGCTATGCCATAAAGTGGGAAAGAACAGACATACTGCTAAATATACCAAGTATGAGGATTTTATTATGCCTATAAAACTGTTTTCTGTCCATAAAACGGAACAGCTCATATCAAACTATCACTTATTATTATAAAGAGAATGGTTTCATTTCTTGCACGGGCAAGCAATTTGTTGCGTCAATTATTTGGATTGTAAGTATCCACCTTTTTTACTTTATATCTATTATCGGCAATATTAAATGCTAAGTGACTTATTTAACACGAATCTAAATACCGAAATTGACCGAGAATCCGAGACAAACATAAACTTTGGCAAATCATCAAAATTTGCACGCACTGAAAATAACCGAGACGTTCCAAATATTAAACCGAGTGATCCGTTCAGTTTTTGTCGTTTCCGAAGTGTTACAATATCGAGGAATTAGTCTGGAAGCCACGGTTCTTAGTGCTAGGTCATAAATACGGTAATTATGGTCGATATTGTTTGCAGTATGGTACGGGCGAGAGTTGGTCCAGTTGGCGGCGAGCCAACAATGTGGCCGGCCCGTTTATACTACGAGACGACGCGCGATTAATCTGCTGTTCAATGTCAATTCTACCTTAGGTTGACCTACATTCACTGTGCGATACTCTCATTTGTAGATAGATCAAAGGTAATATTTTGAGACGTGGTTGTGGGTATCGTGTGCTGTCTATTGTCACACAAATGGTCTGGACTTTATTACATGTTTAATTTTCATTATGCTTTCTCAAATCTTCGTCTAATTACGCTCCTTGTCATTAAGAATTTAGATACAATTATTACATAAGGTGTTAATGGGTTACTCGTGTGCACAATCAAAACCATCCACATCATCTTGTCTGTCAAAATGAAGTACCTACGAAAGCTTTACAGCATCAAACCTCATCACTCCACTGACAAGACTGACAGCTGACTGTTCAAATTGTCAGTCACTGACTTGAACTGAATGATTTACGTTGTACGAGTACCGGCATAATGAATGTTAACATCATTTTATTTTGTAATGTAATACCTTGATTATTCAATGTGTGTTTCTAACACATAATAAAACATGATTCAAACAGTGAAATTTTAAAGTAATTAAGTAATTGTTTACATTAATTATGTAAGCGTTAATTTTAATTGTGCAGGCATTACCATAACTAAATATTAATTACACTACGCCCAAAATCTTCAATGTAGGTAGCTAAGCTCCGTTTATTTAAGTCTGTACTTTAGCAGTAATCACAATACTATTCTAAGATGGTATGTTATAACATTAATATCGTGAATTACTTTAATTTCTCCGAATGAGATTAGACGGCAAATAGTCCTTCACATGTAACTGTTGATTGGATATTTAGCACCAAACGTGCTATTGACTGTCATCTGCGACTCTCCCGCGCGACGTTTGCCTCATTACTGCCTTTCGCAACAAAAATAGACAACGTCGTCATAATGACACCTCTAGGTATGTATTCTTTGAAATGTTAATGCTACTTTAATAGTTGTTATAAAATGCTTAGGTAATAAACTCTCAACCTGTACCTTACTCATAGCTTGACACACGCACATCCTAGCTAAGAACTTTCTAAGAATTAGGGACATGAGAACTGCTAAAGTTTCTAGGAAGTATTCCGTTATTATAATTCTATACAATGCCCTAATAAGCTATTGAGCACGTAATGTAAATGAAACCACAAACACAGAAAGTACTCCCGGCACCGCAAGACCAATAACACATTCGGAACACGATTTTCAAATAACATGTTCATTTGTTTATTTGTTTAACACTGCCTCAATTTTCATTCACAACGCACTGTCGATTGAAAGTTTAGAAATCTCTGACTCAGATCTCCTACTCACTTTACTTCGAATATCCGGGTTACAACATTTCAACTTATAATTTCCCAATGAGACACCTGAACATTCATTTTGATAGCAGAATAAATTGGATAAATATGAGACTTAGACCAAAGACAAAACCTTCAAATGACCTACTTTAATCGAAATGGAATTGATTCTTTATCTATAAAAGAATATCGAATGACATCATTGATGAAGCCATAATATTTTATAAGGCAGTTGTCAGGTCGTCACTCGCCACCTAAGCTCCTACAAATGGAACGATGCCTCAGATGCAACGGTTATCGCTTAAAAGGAAATAATTAACTAGACAATCATTATCCCTGGCTAGTTGGAGCAGATAATGTGATGTTTCATCGCTGGAACTTTAATGTCATAAAATAAACCGCATCCCGGAGACCTGCGGTCGCGAAATTATGCCCAAGAGCAATGCATATCTTTGCATGTTAATTACATCTGTGTATAGACAAGACTGAATGTTAGTTATCGAGTCACACTCAATAACTGGTTTATTAGCTGTGCATAAATCATGAATGAGCGCCTTGTTAATAGAATTTTTAAAATACGAGTAGGTACACTGTCGTTGTCTGTCGTTAACAAATAATTAAGTAATTAATTAACTTGCAGAAATTCAGGGAAATTACTTGACGAAGATTTTTTCAGGCAGCAGGTTGACAGTAACAGCAATTAAAACATTAGCACCCAGTTTCTCGAACGACAATGAACACGAAAATATGCTAACAAATTGTTAAACACATGTCAACTGTTTTGATTGGCTGAATGAAACTTAACATGAGTTTCATTTACACACGTCGTTGATTTTCGTTGTAAATTGTTTACAAAAAACAAAACTGTGGTCATGGTTCCGGGGGTTCAATCTAAGCTTTGAATGAACCACTTTTTCATACTTTTTGTACTATATTTCAAAATATAATAATTAATTTTGTATTAAAATATTATTGTATGTAGATCCGCCTGTCATCGCTCTGGCGGTCTGTCAAGTCCTTATTTTCTAATTTAGAACAGAGTTTATCTCATTACTTTTATTTCGTAATAATCTAAAGTAAGGTTGGATACGAATAAACCAGCCAGTCTCTTTAGCTCGACTTTTAATTCTATTCAGTAACTTGACAGTTCAAGGAATAATAATGACACCATACTAAAACTATTAAGTGTTGGGGTAGTGAACGATTTTACATTAAGAACGAATGATAAAAAAATAAAAAAACATACAGACGAATTGAGAACCTCCTTCTTTTTGAAGTCGATTGAAAACGTATTCATTTAAATAAAACTTTAAATGTTCGTATGTAAGATGTGGATTAAAAGAACAATTAATAATTGTTAGTTAAAATAATTTCCTTTCTTTTTCTTCTAATAGAAACAAAATAAAAATCGTATTACTATACTTTTTTTTACTTTTGTCTTTTAAATAGTATAAAGATATAGATGGGTGTGATGTGTGTGTATAGATTTTTAAAGGTGTATATCGTGTTTTTAAGTAAAGTTATTAAATTTCAAATAAAATGTTTGCATATTTTATTTAAGTTCGTTCAATTTCGTTCATTCTCACACCACCTCACTACCTTTCTTTTGTCAATTTCTGGTATCCCTTCAACTGTCAAGGTACTGAATAGAATTAAAAGTCGAAGTTTACAGTACGTAAGTAGTTAACTAACAAAAAACTGGCTAAAAGTCATACTCTCAAAACATTCATTGTGACACATTTTAATAAGCGCTGCTGAAGCACGCTTTTGTTTCACTCAAGCTGTAGTTTGACAACAAGCTGAATGTGACATTTTAGAATAGTTTTAATTTATTGTTAAAAAGTATATTTGAATGAATTCAAGCTGTCTAAACATATTATTCAAAATCGTTTTACAAGATGACTAATAAGACGATACTTAATAATTTAATACGGTACCAATTTAAAGTTTAAAATACCTACCCTCTGTGTTTTGTTATTAATATTAATTTCGTAAAGTGCGATGACCTACCGACATTGGATAAGTTACCGGATCGGTAGGTAGATACGCCATTTTGTTAGTCAATTCCATATAAAAATTGCAAATTAAATAGCCTTTTCTTTTGGGGTCAGCTTCCAATGTAACCGGATGCCGCTGAATACCAGTGCTTTGTATGGAGCCATTGCCTGTCTGACCTCTACAACCCACAGTACTGGGTAACACGATACCCCTTCGTAAGACTGGTTGAGAGACTTTCTGGTTTCTGACTACCCATAACGATTGTCAAAGATCTACAAATGACAGCCGGGGGCACCAACTTTACGTGTTTTCAAAACACGGAGTGGTCCCGGTATGAAATGACCGGTAACCCATCTACGGATAGACCGCGGCAAGCACAGCTTATCCATGATCAATCGAATTGTTCAGCTTTTACTTAGTTTCAATTAATTTTATAAATACATATTGTAAAAGTGAAGGACGTACGAATCGCTTATTATTCACTTACGTTTCAAATAACAGTCCATAGGTCATTGAATATGCACGGCATGAAATTAATATCACAGCATCCGATTGAAATTAATCTCGTATGAAGAAATACGATATGGTGTGTGCACCTACCTGAAGAATGTACCTATAGTAGTAGATATGATTGTCAAGCGTGTATTTAAGTTTATAATTGTATGAGTTACAAATATATATAGTATTGCCAGTTTGCCAGCGGGCAGTGTATTATCAGCTTTGGGTACGAAGCTTTTCGCTTCTCTCTAAATATTCGCGGAACACACAATGCGGAGATTGTGGAACTAAAAAAAAAATAGGATAGATGAAAATGATGTAACACTTCCGTGTATTATTAAAAGTATAAAATTTTTTAGAATTCGTATTACATATTAGGTCTTTACATATGAAATTGCCGCTCGGTATCAAAAAAATCATAATAACTTTTTTTTTAAGAAATTATATATTTAGTCAATCGAAGTATGCACCATTGTTATCGATACACTTCCGCCATTTTATCGGGAGCTCATTGATCCCTTTTGTAAAAAAATCCTGGGAGCGAGAATCGATGAACTGCTTGAAGGCTGTTTTAACTGCCTCATCAGAATTGAATTTTTTTCCTTGTAAAAAGTTGTCCGAATTTCGGAATAAGTGGTAATCGGTTGGGGCAAGATCTGGAGAGTATGGTGGGTGACGCAGAGTTTCCAGTCGCAGCTCCTCTAACTTGGCGACCGTCTGATGTGCAGTATGTGATCGAGCTTTATCCTGAAGGAGCAATGGGCTAGAGCAATTGACCAATCTCGGTTGTTTAATGGTGAGCTTTTCCATCGTTGTTTGCAACTGTTGACAATACATGTCTGCAGTAATCGTTTGGCCTGATCTCAAGAAGCTGTAGTGGATGACACCAGCACAGGTCCACCAAACACTAACTAGAATCTTCTTTTTGGTCAGTTTTCGCTTGGGGCAAGGTTTTGCCAGTTCTCCAGGGTTAAGCCATTGTGATGATCGCTTGCGATTATCGTACACGATCCACTTCTCATCACAAGTGACATTACGATTTAAAATTCCCTCATTATTGTGACGATTGAGCAAAGAAGCGCAGCAACCGACGCGTGTTTGTTGGTGTGCTTCAGTCAATTCGTACGGTACCCACTTTTCGAGCTTTTTTACTTTTCCAATTTGACGCAAATGGATAATGATGGTTTTGTCACTTACTCCAAAGGCTACTGCTAATTCAGAAATGGTTTGAGATCGATCCGCTTCCAATATCGCCTTTAATTCTTCATTATTCACTTGAGTATCCGGTCGTCCACGAGGCTCATTTTGTAAATCAAAATTTTCAGAACGGAAACGTTGAAACCAAAAACGCACCGTTCGTTCGTTAGCGGTGCCTGGCCCGTACACGTCGTTAATCCTTCGAGCCGTTTCTGCTGCACTGGCGCCACGGTGGAACTCATATTCGTAAATACCGCGAATTTTTAATTTCTCCATTGTTGTTGCTATAGCAATTTTCAAGCCCAAACAAATGACGTGAAAACAAATGAAACACGAATTTTAAAACAATATTCTTTAATCTTTATTTTGAAATAATTTGGAATTTGGAATTCCTAACCAATCACAAAATATTTGATTTCAAAGTTGCCAGTATTAACTATCGGCAATTTCATATGTAAGGACCTAATACTATAATTACAACTAAACAATAATAAATGATATAATGCTGCAACTATTACTAGTTCAAGTTCTATGAAACAGGTAGGAACCTACTTATTCATTCATAATCGCTAGTTGTACTTGACTTGCGCTGCCTTTCAATGCTAGCAAAACAAAACAAATAAAACTCTATGAATGACTCCATCCCATGAATACTGTATTTGAAACAAACAACACACCCAATCAGAAAAAGATTAACAAGAAAAAAGGTGTGGTGAAGATCAAAGCTGTCACCGAGAAGCGTCCGCGCTTGCGCATACGTTTCCAATTGACAAATGTTGGCGACACCGACAGACGGTTGAGTAGTACCAGCGAAATTCCATTGACACTTGGAGTATAGATATTAAGGCGCACGATTCACCGCAGTGGAATGCTAAAGGCAGTGTCGATTCGCTGGGCCGCTAGCCGGTCCCGCACCGCAAGCGCTGGGTTCCCGCGGCGTTCCCGCGCATTCTTGCCGCCGAGGTGAACAACCGGCGCGCACGTCGTCGTCCTTGGAGCCGCGTGCTCCTTTCTACACAGCCTCCATCAACCCGTACTGAGGGTTGCCACATTTCCGTTGAAACTGGACGCTGGATAGGGTCCGGTTCTGTGCCTTCCAATTAGTGATGGTAATTGCTGTAGATATGAAAACTCGCTCGGCTAATAGTGGCTTAGTCGTAGAAAAGAGATGGCTTATTTATGTTTTACTTATATTACAAGTTTTTCGTTCTTCTTTTGAATAAATGAAATCTTAAGATTAAATATTTTAATCCCAGCATTTAGCCATTCCAATTCTAAAGGTCGTTAAAGCCAAAAAAATCTAAACATTTGTTGATCACATGCAAGTGTCAACCCTACTCAGCCGCTGGACTAGCGTGGTTAGATAATTCACATGTCGGTGGTAAACTGTAACCTGAGTACCGTGACCATAGACGAGATGTCTTTGTGCGTACAGCCGTGCGGCGTGGAAGATTTTCTCACATAAACGAAATGGAATTTCGCATAATTATGTTAAAATTTCGTTTGGCCTACATACTTGGGATACTGTTTGTCCACTTAATATTGTTTACATACGAGTTTATCCTCAAATAGGTCTACTGGCCACAAGGTATTAATAAGGTATTTTATCCAAGAATTTGAACTTTCTTAAACCTTTGACCATGTTAAATGAGTATAAAATTGTGTTCAAACATGTGAGCATTAACTTTCTACTGAATTCAAAAATCACCATGATTAACATTACTATATACAAAACATGTTGTGTTTAAAAAAAAACAAAAATATGCGAAACAATAAATCAGTCTATTAAAACAAGCAATTTAACGGATTAAACAATTATAATTTTATGCTAATATTCACGGCACACTAACCACTTTCTACTAAGAATACAGGCAGCGTGGAAAAAGTCTGTCATTCTTTAAATATTCTAAAGTAAAAATAAAAACTCGTCGTGAAACCTGCGCTACACGCAATATTCCGAAATTAATGGCAACATTTTGCAAATTCTTTTCTACAAGCTGGCTGGTTTACGTCGTTTATAAATTTTCATGTTTCGAAAGAAAAAACATGTCAGTCTCAGGTTGTAAATTCAACTACGTACCTACTTATAAAAAGTGTCTGCCCGCCCCATTACAAGAGAAAATGGGGGTTAGGATTACTCCGTGAAATTCGCGTGACGTCGCTCAAGTAAGAATCATTACGAGATCGAAATTAAGTGGTAATTAACCAATTTGCCTTACGAAAACTAAACGTTTTTTCAGAAAGTTGACATATTTTGTTAACATTGTACCGACCGGCAGAGCATGAAAACTTGACAAAGAGAGTGCCACAATAAGTTGTGTTTTTGTTGCCGCGATTGTACTCCAACCGCTTGCCGCCGGTCGGCCGCCAGTGTAGAGTTACCACGTTACAGGTCGGAACTTCAAACAAAAAAAAAAGCGACGTCTGTCTCCACTGAGTTCACTAAACCAAAAACAATGGAACAAACCAGAAATTAACGGTAAATGTTTGTTTAAAACAAAACAAAAGAAAGTTACAAGTAACATTTCCTTGTAATCGGCCAATATTTACTTTCGTCTCAATATTGGTTTGCCCTTTTTGGTTTTGAAACTATATTACCGAACCGACTTATTATTATTATATACGTTTAATCACCTCAGAAACTGGGCGTTTCTGAGGTGATTTAACTGGACTATATCTATTCGATAGTGCTATTGGTTTGATATTGCGTTTCCGACAAATCACTCAAATAGATAACTTTGTCGAATGAATAGCTATCGAAAGTTTATCCGAAGACCTCAGAAAAGTCAGAAACCGGGCATTAATGAGGTTACCGGTATTCCAGTTGATGACGTAGGTATAAGTTAAGATACGATTCAGGTGAAGTATATATTATTTAACCATTAATTAATTATATAATTTAAAATATGCTTTTATAACACTGTAGCATTTCGAGACATTTCGTTTTATGAGGCCTCTGGTGTAAAAGTATAGCCTACTTAAAATTCCTTTTAAGCACTGAATGTGGGTTTTATGGCTTCTCAGCAATAAATATGAAACTAATTCATAAAAGTAAGCTAATTTAAGTAAACATTATTGACTAATTATCGTTATTTTGTAAATTACACCAATAGATAATAAATTGCCACACTTTTTATGAGCTGTCAAAATGCAATTGCCCCATAGATTTTGTATAACAATTTGTACTTATGACATCTCAATGTATGACAGCTCAATTGACTAACTACTTATTGATTACAAAGCAAAAAAGGAAGAATTTAATAATAAATTAAAATTTATTTTTTTCCTTTTTTATACACCCTTGGTTGACTGATAGAGAATGCCTAAGGCATTAAGGCCGCTTTTGTACCTTTGTGCATGAAGTATAAATAAATAAATGATAAAAAGAAAAATAATGATCTTATAACAGCTAAAATCAAGAGTTTTTTTAAAGAAGACCTGTCTAAGAATGATTAGCTAATGGTGTCATCTACCTAATTATCTAAAAAATCAAAATAGTCTCACAACTTTTTAACTTGTAATATTACTTTTAATCAACCATTGAATCAGTTGTATTAGGTGCAAGTCCACCTTGAGCTTATTAACGTCAGGGCATTGCAAAACTTTGGTACTTATAAGATACTGACCTTATCAAAATGATGTAATTCCACAATATATGTACCAACTTAGTACAAAAATTGACATTATTAATACTAAATTATATAATGATTAAGTAAATAAAAAAAAATCTCTAACATACCTACACCTATTTAAACTAAAGTTAAACTGCAGTCATCAAAATTACAGATCTCGCTTAAAACATTTTCTAGAACTATTTGCATGAGTAAATAGCATGCAAAAAATTTATGGATTCATTTCCTCTCACACATTTCCCGTTAAACCTTTTCATAGAACTCCTGAAAAACAGTTGTTATGACATTTTCTTATGATACCTACATTCCTACAGACATACAAAAAAAACCTTTTACAAGAAATAAATATCCGTTAACTAATAAATATCCGTTAACTAATCAACTTCAAAGCAAGAACTTGGGCTGTAGAAGACGCAAGCGGAGGTTTGCTTACAGAAATTGATAAGGTGGTAGACAGGTGGAGAGGTTATTGCAAGGACTTGTACGCAGACGCGGCAGCAACATCAATGAACCTACGACACAGCGTGACCGACATCCCTCTAGAACCTGACATCCTGAAGTCTGAAATTGAATCCGCTTTAAGGAAGCTTAAACATAATAAATCGGCCGGAAGTGACTGTATTTTTGCCGAAAACTTAAAGCTCATAGGAGATAACGGTATATGCATCCTACAAAACCTATGCAATCAGATATGGAGAACAGGCGAATGAATCAGTGACTGGCAGGAATCCATTTTAGTACACAAAAAGGGTTCAACTAAGTCTTGCGGAAACTATAGGTCGGTAGCGCTCATATCCCACGAAAACAAAGTCCTATTGCATGTTATAAACGACCGCCTGAAAGCTTTTTTGCAATGGCAGATTCCAGTAGAGCAAGCGGGATTTGTTAAAGGACGGGGTACAAGGGAACAGATTGTGAATGTCAAGCAGATCATAGAAAAGTGCCGAAAGTTCAACATTCCAATGCTGATGTGCTTCGTCGACTACTCAAAAGCGTTCGACTGTGTTAGATGGGAATGTCTATGGAGCATTCTAACAGAAATGGGAGTACCGAAGAGGTGCTTCGTTGCGTGCGTTGTTCTTATCGCAAACCTTTATCAGGAAGGAAGCACAGTTGTAAAGGTGAACATTGTTGTATCGAAACCCTTTAAGGCGTCGACACCAAAAAGGTGTCAGACAAGGATGCATCTTATCTCCGATTTTCTTTAACATCTATGGCGAATATATAATGAGACGAGCCCTGGAAGGTTGGGAGGGTGGGATATCTATTGGTGGTAAGAAAATCAGCAACCTGAGATACGCATACGACACTACACTATTTGCATCGTCCGAGCAAGAACTGGCTCAACTGCTTTCTAGAGTGGAGAAAGAGAGTGAATTAGTCGGCCTTAGCATCAATAAGGCAAAGACGAAGGTGTTGGTGGTAAACAGACCAGCAGTGCTATTCTGCTACAATCTCCCTCGGTGAACACCTAGGTGAAGTAAGTTGTCATCCGTCCCGAAGCTAGGGATTGACAAAGCAGACGGACGGATGACAGCTCACTTCACCGAAGGAGATTGTAGCAGAATAGACATACTGGTATACTAATTCGTTCCAATGAACTCAGGGACCTAGAATTTGTGAATCAGTTTGTCTATCTTGGCTCTCTTCTTAATAACGAGGGTGGCATCAGGAGAATTCAAATGTCCAAAGCAGCGATAACCAAACTCACTAGGATATGGAGGGATCGCAATATATCCCGGAAAACGAAAGTGAGGCTGGTGCGTACGTTGGTCTTATCAATCTTCTTTTACGGCGCCGAATCCTGGACAATAAGACAGAAGGAAAGATTAAAAATCGATGCTTTTGAGATGTGGTGTTGGAGGCGGATGTTGCACATCCCCTGGACCGCACGCCGTACCAACGTTGATACGAAGAGACTGAAGGAGCTCAAAGTAACCATAAGGCTATCGACTATCTGTTTCCAGCTGATACTAAAATATTTTGGACATATCGCTCGTAGAAGCCCTAACAGCCTAGAGAAGCTAATGGTGGTTGGTCAAGTCAACGGGAAAAGAGCACGAGGTCGTTCACCTACCCGGTGGTCAGACCTAGTAAAGACGCTCACTGGCCTGCCAATAACCAAATGGCAGGCCAGGTCAGGTAATGGTCAGGTTTAGGTGGTCTATTAAGACCGCCGAGGACAGAAGCACGTGGAAGAACGTTGTACATCGAGTAATCAACACTTCATACTAGACACGACCTTCAGCAATGAAGATACCGACTAAGAAGATGAATTAACTTGCATGGAGAAAAAACTTGATATAGTTTAAACTGTACAGCTATGTCTTACAATTTAGTACCGGAATGAAAGAAAACACTCTTATGCTGGAGCAATAATTTTTAGGTAAGTATTTAGATTTTAGTTTATTTTCATGTATTTAATTACGATATAATATTTAAACAAAGCAATTGATATGTTTTATCAAAACAAATTACAGTAACCAATCAGAAAGCTTACTAATTAAATCTCTAGATACTATTCTGTACTTAAATTAAGATTGAAATATCTTTATTTATAGTAGGTATAGAAGTTTCTTACACAAGTGACTAACACGCTGTCTTAATACATTATGTTCGTAGCCTGTCTCACAAACTTTCATAGCACTGTCGATGCGGATGCGTTGAAGTTGATGTGGGTTTTATCATTCCCCATTAACATACCGAACTAGCTACGTTTGGTAAACTGGTTCACGAGTTTCAAATCATGTGGTTTTTTTTCTCCGTAGAAAAGTATAATATAAAAGTGACTTTTTTATTCAAGCTTTCTCTTAATATTCGTTTTTATGAAACTATTTTCGCTTGACTGTAATAAAAGTTGTCATATTTCTGCATGAAGAAAATTTTTTTATTTGTCATTACAAATATTTTTATTTTACAAAAAAAAGGAATCTCTAACATAATCTTAAATTACATTCAGTGCAATTTAGTCTATTCACACGGCTTTATAGCTAGACTGAAACTACGCTAGATAAAAGATAAAGCTTTTCCGAGAGCTTTCAGCCTTTTTAGTGAGCATAAAAAAGTCTTGGGGCGTTACGTGTAATTTGATCATTTCGTAAATAAAACACATTTCGCACCGTAGGTACCTATCAATCGGATACACGATATCAAAAAGGTTTACGACGCCAATAAGGTTCGAGTACATATCCGCTTTGACTTATTTCATCGCATCGTTATCACGCTCATTTGATACAGGCATAATCGGAATCAGTCTTAAACTTATTACAATAGAAATGGAAAAAATAAGCGAGAAAATTCTTCACTGGGTTCAATCTGCAGATGATAAAAAACATCAACCAGTACACGACTCGACTTTTGATCAAAATGAACGCATTAAATTTCGACGGAACCGTTAAATCTATGGTAATATTATTAGCGTGTTGATATATGACGGATCTTACTTGAATAGATCTGCGTGGGTTTCGCGCTTTTATACACTCACGATGCAGTCTCATACCAACCCCACCTGTATGATGTCACACCTCGGTGTCAACGAACATGATTGATCAAATTATCTATGAATATAAAGTAAATAAGACAATATTTTAATACATTTGAAAGCTGCTAGAATTCAATTAATTTGTTATAAAGTTATGACAGTAGAGGTCAGTAAGTATCACTAAAGTCTTGCGATAAAATATAGTTCACGGATACCAATATCATGATAATCGAAGATACGTTTTATTCGCAAACGTGGTTAGGGTATTGAATAATAAAAGGCACGAACCCCTTACGTCACAACTAGACTAGATAGAACACACCTGTTACTTTTGTGAATAACCAACTATTGTTAGATATTGTAATGGAGTCTTCTAATAGAATCTATATGCTAGACCATACATTCACTCGGGATTTGAATATGATTCTCTGAATACAAAGATAGGTAAGTAATACAGGCAGGCACCAGTACAACAAACAAACTTATTTAAAGCATTGGTTAAAGTGACGGTTTGTTAGTTGTGTAGGGTAACCTCGTCGTCACGCAACGGACTGCCATAGAATACCTTATATGTTTAGTGGAAATTAATGTTATTATTAATATTATTTATGTATTTTCTAAAACATTCAATTGCTAATCATAAATGGCGCGAAATGGAGGAGGCAGTGGACCTTTAGTAAGCTGAAGTGATGATGATGATCTAAATTCCGCATCGAATTATGACAAACAACTCTCAACATATTATATGCACACGCAATACAATCCATTACCAACCAAACGGACATAAACATGCCACAGTGCACTCTGTTTAAAAATAGTATAATTACATGATTGACTGGTTATTTATACTGGGACATAAATACTGGCCAGTTACGGGATCCGTCAGAGGTGGCAATGAGTCGGTCACGACTTTACGAGTATCCTAGGGCTCCAACATGCTAAATAGATCGACAAATGATACAATATATCCAACGGATTCATGTGGAAATCGCAGATAACCTCCTCATGACAATAAAATGATTTTGTACGATCGTTAAGTTAAAGGATTCGCTACGCAGAACGCTCTTTTTAAAGACACAAAACCTCGTGTGTGATTCATGTTATCTTGTTACGTATTATCTTATAAAGCTTTACAGGCATACTTACATTACATACGGTATTGTAGTTTATGTAACTCAGTTTATCTTCTATAACATTCACAGCTCTACATCAACGTACTCCGTAATATGAAGGCAGTAGCACAAATTCATTTACATTTTACTATTAATTTCTCGCCTATTTAAGCAAATAGTGACTGTATGGTATGCAAGGACAAGTTCGGCCATGCTATATAATACATAATTCATTACAAAATGTTTTGAGTGTCAGACACGCGCCAATCGGTGCGTGCTTTTTAACAACAATGATTGATTTAGGTTTACTTACCTCTCCCCTATCTGCCTAAACTAAACGTTGCCGATAACTATCACTTGTTGGTGAAATAGTCTATTATTATCGTGTAACGTTTCAATCAATCAATCAATCAATTAGGCCTGTCGTTCCAGTCCACAGCTGGCCATGGGGTTTAAATTACTAACGAATTTGCCTTACAGTCTCCGGCTAAGTATAGCGCACCCAATCTAAAACTGCGCTTTCGGTGGAAAACGGAAGCGGGTGATGCAAAGTAATATGCATAGTTAGCTTAGCGGCTCGATTTACTACTATGTATAATGGTACTCTTTCCTGTTTTCCATAAGAAATACAAGTAGAACAGTTTACTATGTAAACTGTCCATTAAATTAGGAAATCATAACCATTGACTAAAAACCCGCATAAGTATAAAACTTTTTTTTGCTCAAACTTTAACTACAAAATTAGGGTGTAAAAAATGCAGAGTACACAAGCCAGAGTGGACAGCAGTTTCTCAGCTATCGTGCGCAAGAAGAATGCGTCTCTTCTCGCCAGTTTGCGGAGCGGCAGCAACAGTCTCTTGAGATTTATTGCTGATAGGCATGATGAAATCATGAAAACCCCATAATGAGACCTCTTATAAAAACCACCCTGTCTGTAGTAGATAATAAGTACTAACATACTTTATAAGTTAAATTGTCTACTAACACCTAGTATGTAAGGTTTCCTTGAACCTAGTCTTGTTTTTAATGACATTAGATCAATTGTAGTCTGTTAAATCTATACTTAATCCATACTTTTATACTTATCCATACTTCCATACTAATATTATAAATGCGAAAGTTACTCTGTCTGTTACGTTTTACGACAGAACCGATTGTGATGACATTTGGTATGAAAATAGCTTGATCTTTGGGAAAGGACATTGGCTACTTCTTAATCCACGACTTCATCTGCATCCGCGAATACCGACATTAACCAAAGAAGTCACGGGCAAAAGCTTGTAATATTTATTATTATTATTTATTTAAAAAATAAAGATACATAACATAGCCGTTAACTAAGCATACTGTTGAGCAAAAAATATTGCTGAGAAACGACTTTTATTTTTGGTGTGAAAATTTCACTGTTTCTGGCAGCACGCAATGTAACGCACGCAAAACATTGTGCTCCGCACGCAACAGTGCAGGGGTCGTGGAGGTATTAAAAGCTTAGTTATAACATTTAAAAAGTTTTTTTCGTGTAAAAGTCGGAACCTTCAATATCTCCGTCACCAGAAAGTTCCCAGGTATCAACATCATCATCATTATATCAGCCTATTGCCGTTCACTGCTGAACGTAGTTTTCCCCCGAGATTGCCAACCAACCCATGTCTAAGGTGTCCCAGGTGTGGTCCAAAACAAAAAATGGATGGGAAGAGCGTGTAACGTTCGGCATCATTTAGTGCTTTTATTCGACTTTAAAAAAAGCTTTTAAAAAAAAAAGAAAACCGCCTTCAAAAACTAAAAAGTGATAAATAACTTTAGCACAGAATTCACATTACTTTACTTTCGGAAGTTGGTGGCAGTGGCTTTGTGTTTGTGGTTTCGTATTGCCACCGACTTCCGAAAGTAAAGTAAGTGTTCTGTGCTAAAGTTATTTATCACTTTTTAGATTTTGAAGGCGGTTTTCTTTTTTTTTGAAAAAGCTTTTTATTTTCGCTTTTTAGTATTGCCTTAACATCCAAATCCATTAAGAAACGGCGACACACTTAAAAGAGATTCCAAATATTGAAGAAACTAAAACGTCGTCTAAGTATTTTGCAAATCCGTTTATATATGACATGAGTTATGCCCGAACATACATAAAAAAAAATATAAAATTCGAATTGATAACCTCCTCCTTTTTGAAGCCAGTTAAAAAGGAGAAGGTTCTCAATTCGACACGTGTATACATATTTTATGTTTGATCATGCGTACTAAGTTCTTAGAGTGTGGACCGATTTCGATAATTATTTTTTGGACCTGCCTCAGGGTACGTTCCATATAATCGTCATGAAAGTATTCCATATCTTGGAAAATTATAGGTTGCCTTATTTTGTTTGGTGTTACCGTTTTGTGTTTGGTTGATTAGAAATAGGCACCTAAGAAGCGAAAAAAAGGATTTTACAAAAAAGGCATTTTTTTTTACACCCGTAATGTACAATAGTTAACTTATGCATTTCATAGTTCCATTAAAATTTGACAAAGCATCTTCCCAACACCTTACCTTCGAGTATTGAAATAGTTAACCGAATAAATAAATAGTACCGAAACACGAAACTGACATAACTTAATGTACTTAGAAACTTGTATGTCAAAGCAATGTCTCATCAAAGCAATAGTAACATAATATAGATCTATCGTAATTCGTAACTCAACAAAATAACTATATGTATACATCAATACATATAGTACATATAATAATGCTTACAATGAGAAGTTCGTGTTTACAATTTGCAAACAAATAGGATGTGGTTTATAAAATAAAATTAAAGTTTTACCCTACATTGTGACAAAATGCAGTTACGACCCACTTGGCAAGCACGCTAGTTCTAATCGTGGGTTGATTTGCAGCAGTACTTATAAGACTGAAAGAGATTTTCAGGCCAAACTCACTATTAATAACATAATAACGTATGAACATTACTGTAAAGTAGATCGTTACAATTTTAGGGCTCATTGCCATTGAGAATTATTAGGCTCACTGTAGATACTTTATAGACAGGTTTTATTACGGCACACCACCACATACACACGTATCACACCCACACATATGCTTATGTCATTCTCTCACATACTGCATTTTTTGTTTCTTCTTTTTCCTATTATTTTTTTCTGTAAGCTTGTAAACAAGCTTACAAACTTGATCCTTAGATAGTTAAGCCAAATAACTTGGCATTATTACATTATTAGAATTGGCACCATTTTTTATCTCTATAAGATTAGTATAGATTTCTAACATCCTAATAACATAACAACCACATGCCCATATCAGAGATGGCGAACCTTTTCGGCTTTCACACAAGTGTGCCATATTTACCTCTTTCTTCGCAAAAGATTTTTTTGCTTAATTAAGACATTTATTTTGTTGATGAAATGTATCTTTAGCGCTTTTAATGATTAATTATTGATAAAAGGTTTATTAGTATTATTGCTGTGCTCATTTATGGCATAAAAATATGAACAATTAAATAAACAATTCTTCCCATCTCTAGCCAATATCAATAGTGTAAATGAAATCTAACATTTTATTAGTACTTGAGGCATAGCAATAAAACCATAATTTCGGAACCTAAAATATAGACTTCAATATCAGACACGGTCGTCATAAATTGCGAAAACGTGACTATGTACCGAACCTACTTGTTTAGCAGTCGGCTATACTATACACAATAATAGTACCTAATCATATACTGTGCAGGTAAATAAATGTATATGAATGGATGCTACAACCGACTTAGTAATACAAAGCCTTCAATTGACGTAAACAGAGATAAGAATGTAATGTGTATGCGGGGCACGTTGAATCTGAGCAGGGTTTCGTAATAATTCACTACTATACAAAGTACCTAGGTACTTAAAACCTTAAGATTGCCACCGTTGAGGATTAAGGCCTCTCAAATCTAAAACAAAACTTGATCGCTAACTTAACGTTAAATGACAAAACCGACATTCCAAAGCAATAAGGTAATTTTACCTCATTTTTCATGTCAATTCTAACCATGTACTAAGTATACAGTTACTATTGTTGTTTCTGTGAATTTGTACAAAGCGACATCGTCAATTTAAAGTGGCCGGTGGTACGAGTAGCATCAAAACGCAAAGATTTTTTGCAATTTTGAAATAATACATATTTCCTAGTATTTTTAAGAATCATTCGCACCTGTACTCGTCATCTCAAGGATTCTTTAGTAATTTATGATTATAAAAACAATGATTTCTTAGCTTTTCTATAATAAAAAATCTTTTGAAACATAGTGAAGAATTTTGATGCAGACTCTACATTTTCGAATTGACAACCTTCACGTGCTGTAGAAATTATCTTAACTCGCCTTTTTATTGTAACGAGGAAATTCTACTAAGTATAACTATACTTAATATCACATTAGGGACAGTACAGACTAATAGAGTATTTTATAGAGAACACATCACCTGTTAAATAAGGTAGGCTTCCATAGTATTGATAAAGCCGACTTACTTATACTTGGAACTACTTAATTTTTAACATTCGGCGAATATTCCTGCTATCGCTTTAAAATACCACGAAACATAATTACGTTTGGTCAGCGATTGTTTTGAAGTGTGTAGTGCGACCCAGGGCTAAGATCAACAAATATTTAGGAATTTAGTAGTTTAAAACGCCATTTATAAAATTATCTTCATTTTATTAAAATCTTTTTTTACAGAACTCAATTGTATAGGTTATGTATTTTACACGCGCCTCATGTTTAATTGTGTATTTAATTTAAGCAACACGCATTAGTGAGAGAAGAAAGTTATAGTCCCACTGTCGAGACCGACTGACTTCATTACATTTTCTTGTAAGCAGGTAATTATGTAGCGGGCTGCCTTATGTAATCAGGAGTGGTGTAATATTTGATAAACTTGTGTAAGACCGGTATAAATAAAGGAACTTACTTAACATTACTTTTACTGACATGATATACCATTTCAGAAGTAAAAGTTTACTAAGATGTAAATCAAGTTTTAAAAATAGCCAGTTACGTACCTATGTAATAGTAAAATTTACAAAATATAAATATTTTCTTTTGAATCATACCTACATATTATCCATTCCTCTACTCAAAAAAATGCCGTCCATAGACAGTAAAAAGTCTTCAGTTTTTTATCAGAATGATTGTCATAGCAAAAACATATTAAATATTTGAATTAAATTTTATAGCCGGTAGCCTACGTGATCTCATAGATAACATCGTCACGTCAGCCAAGCGAACTGACACAGAATCGTGAGAGATGAAAGTCATTGTCACACACAGTACTTCAAGTAATAATAGCAATAGGTAGAAAGAAATTATGTGCTTTATCTACATTACTAAGCTCTGTTTATTAAACCTTCTGGTTGTTTTTTTGTACTCTGTGGCACTGATTACAAAAATTCCTTGACTAAAAGGTATTTCGGAATTGTCGTGTTCTATCTTCTTGGGGGCAAAGAATTTTCATTTCGAATGAAGATGTGAAGTAACCAGTTTTCTTTTGTGAAATCCAATCTTATGTTTAACATAACGCTCCAAAAACATGACTCATGATCAAAATTGAAACATTTTACAAAATGTTAATTTCAAGTACTTACTAGTATTAGATTTATGAGAGTCATTTAAAATCAATGCTCAAATATTAAGCAGCTGTGCAATGCAATGTAGCAATATATCATAAAAACCTGCGAGATATGTATAGCCTCAGTGTGAACTGCGGTATTTGCGCTAAGGTATGCAATGCAAATTAATTTTAATCACTCAAAGTTTAGGTACGTCGACTAGCTAAGCGTCGTCGGCATATCGTAGCGTTATCATAACAAAACATCTCGAACAGTGTTAGGTAACATAACGTGCTCTTTATTATTATAAGTAACGCGACCCTTGGGTTCTTCCACGAAACACTACACCGCTGAATTCTTAAGTGGCTTTAACTAAACGAGCGATTGCAGGTCAGGATTACTCAAGCAATAATGTTTAACTACCAAAGTACCAATCTTTAACACAATAACCTTTACGATTAAGCTTTGGTACCTACTGGAGTTAGTTAACAAAGATATAGTCGGCCTAGAAAAGGCAAAAGACCTAATTTGGCTTTAAGCTGAGATTACAGTGCAAAATACTAACTGAGTCCTGGATTAAATACTTAGTTGAGTATTGAAGAGAAACATCTTCTTTTCCTTTTTTATTTCGTATTTCTAAGTATTTATTGTATTATCCTTGTCGGTTTATTTTACAAACAAAGGATGTAATAAACCATTCAAGCACACGTCATGTCTTGATGCAGATATCAACATCCTTGTAAGTATGAAAAAAACTTTAACGCGTCATTCGCGGGTAGAGTGCAGATATGACTGGACCCTTAATCACCGCCGTCAAACTTCAACCCTCTTCAACCCATGGTTATTAAAGTCAGAATTTTTGTAACTTAGGCAAGTTCGAAACCCAAACAATGTTCTGACGCAATCCTTATCGTTCACCGTCTATCACACGTGTGTGTTTTAGCAGGTTTAATGTTAGGGGCCTAGTTTATAATGTAAACAGCCTTGTGTGGTGGGTGTAAGGTAAACTTGGTAACTGTATTCTCGAGATAAACGGCTCTCGGGCTGTGCCCTCTCGCCCGCAGGTGTTACGCAAGTACCGCAGCCTGCAGCACCTATCGACCGCTCACCTAACTGCATAGTGCATACCACGTTGATGTACTACAGGATTCGTCATGTAGATACGATATACATAACTATTACTTCTATTCTATTTAATATTATAAAGTGGTAAAAAGGAATCATGGCGAGATCCATACATTCATTTGTATGAAAAATAATAATAATTTAGAGGGTTTAAAATATTTTCCAATGTGAAGAATACATTACCAGGAGTAGATTGATATACTTAGCATATTTTTAAACCCCCACAGAATTCAAATATTATGAAATGAAAATAACACTTTTTTGTTTCATCTCGATGCCCATTTTGTTTATAAAAAAAAGAAAGTGACAAGCGATGTTAACGGATCTATAAAATTGGCAGACAAGTGATATGACAATTGTGTGGAAAAAAATAATCATTATTTGTGATATTATTTCCAATAAAACGATGCAATTTCAGTGTAAGGACTGCGAAACGGTGGCTGTCAGTGTCACTGTTACTATCAGCCGCCGTTTCGTCTATTCACTTTTAAAAATATTGTAATGCCTGAAGATACTCTTTAGGTACCCAAGAATGTAAGAATTAGAATTTCAACTTCTCTAAACATCTTAATTTTTTTTGTACATTTTCTGTCATGATTCAAAGTTTGTTAGTTTGTTTCAAGTTGGGGGTAATCACCAAACCGGCTCATCCGATTTCAAAAATTATTTCACAATAGGAAGCTACGTTATCTCTTAATGGTATAGGCTATTTTGCATTATCAAAAAATTAGGGAACATTGAGAAAATTCGAGCGAACGAAGTCGCGGGTTAAGTGCTAGTCTTTCTATAAAATCATAGAAATTATATTTTTAATTTCCAATGATCTACCTCAACTCTGATTTAATCAAACCAAGAATGTTATACCTACGTAAAAGCGCCATTAAACCACAAGACCCTTGAAAGCTCTGCAAGTTAAAGTGCACTTGGATCTTTTATGCCCTTTGGAACTCGCCCTCAAGTATTATTCTAGGAACATTCGATTTACTGACTATTTCCTCGCTTTTCTTAGAAAATATTAAAACGATCGTCATGGAGATTGTCTTAGACGAGTTTAATTTAGACATAAACCAGTAATACTGCGGTAAAACAGTGCTGTCAAACTGTTTTATATGTTACTGGCACTAACAATAGGTTTGCATGTTTGTATATTTAGGTATATATGTACATGTAGGATTGTAGGTGTATGAACTTAGATCTTCTATCAGTTTATTGACTCGGCTGGGCTAAAGTTACATTTTCTAAATTAAATGTTTAATCCAACATTGAAGCAGGAAACTAAGCTCTTATATTAGTTGACCTCAAACCATTTATGTTGCTTTTACTAGAAAACGAGTAAAGCGCACCCACATTTCTGTATAAATTCATACATAATACAATAATCGTTCTCAGGCTTTATTTATTAGAATTATGTATGGATATAACTTGGATTATTACACCAAAACCTTTATTAACAATGCCTGTAAAATAAAATCCTTGTAGTTCGCATGCATGGAATATCGCAATAACTTTCCAGCATTACTGATTTCAAAACAACTTAATAGTTGTATTGGATTTAGTTCGGAGAAGCATAAAACAAGCAAAGCAAACCACATCACTCAGTATTAAAGTTCAATATAAGATCAAAGATATAACTCAAACAGCAGATATTCCGTTTAAAGATATAAAGGTTCGATAGAACGGAGACGCGCATTCCGATTAAAGTCCTTTCACGCTTAGAAGCGCTTCGCAATAATCTGCGCAATGTGCCATCGGTTAAATGTCGAAGACCAGATTGCTCTGAGCGACCTCACAGCCAATAAGGGACCGGATTACTTGCTGTGACTGCAAATAACATCCAGCTTATTAAAAAACACTAGTGGTATAAGGAAGCAGGCTCATTCGCTAGCCAAGCCATCACTGCAACATTTTTCGATATCCGCACTGTGAACGAGTCAATAAATTGTCGAGATGGTAGTAAGGTATACATAATAGCCGTGTAATATAATAAATATGTATGAATGTGAGCTACCTTCAGAAACTACCTTGATCCTTGATGATAAATATTACTCATTACCAAACAATTCGTGATGCTTATCAAAGAAAACAAAACAACCTTTATAGCAACTGCACCAAAAAGAGAACTTGAAGCCAACAAAAAAGACGAAGATTTCAAACGGACAAGGGTAAATCAATTTGTACCAAAAACTAATTTAAAGCATTAACCAAATTAGTGCCCTGGAGACATTCAAATGACTATTGGAACAAACTCAACAAAACTGGAAAAGGAAAGAAAGTTTTTTATTGAGACGATCATTGTGGAGGGCGGTGTGCGGGCGCGCGCGCCGGCCACTCACCCTGCGGGGTAGGACGTGAGGCCGAGGGGAAATGCCACTACAACCCATACCTTGCCTCAGCTGTGAACGACGGAAGTGTCCCCGATTGCCTTTCTTTGATAAATCCTGTATCAAATTCAACCCGCTAAAGGAACTTAATGAAATTAAACTGCAGAAGTTAATAAAATATCGGATCTCGACTATATTTTGGTGTAAGCTTTTACTTTTATTGTGGATTTTCGTATATTGTGTTGTTTTTTTTAGCTACTTCTCCTCAATTTATTTTTTAAGAGTAGGTATCTCAAAAATACAGAATCTGGTCGGTTTTACTTTAAGACTCCATCAATATTTATTTGATAATTATCATCAACCCTTTCTGCAGTTATTTGTTTTTGTTTGCCCCTGTTATCAAGCAGAGCTGTTATAACTTTTAATAATTTATTTATACGTTATTTTCAACAGTCACATTCATCTTATGGGTATTAAAAGCACTTAGTGTGCGATTAGTCATGGCTATAGAGTTGCCCATATTTTTTGCAACATTTACCACTAATTCTTATCTTATGCTCAATCCAAAAGACTGTGAAGCAGTTTCATTATAATGGCTAGATTTTTTTTACCTTCTATTATCCAGTAAATAAATGTCTTTATTTACTGGATAATAGACATTGAAAGTTACAAAACTTTGGATATATTCATTCGAAAGCGCCAATGTCGTTGTCTTTAACAACTTACTTCTAAGAAATACCCATAACGTCATAAATGCAAATTTTAAGAAGGTTCCGTGTAATGTAACAAGTGCTTCTCAAACAAGTCTTATGACTATAGCGTTGAGAGGCCCTCCGTCATTCAATACCACACTACCGAACAAAGGTCCGAAGACAAAAAATATGTGCTGCGAAAGGTCCGTTCAACTACCTGCTTCAAAGACAAATCAACTGAAGAACGGCCCGTGAGAGGTTGAATATTAGAAATGATAAATACTGTACTTCATAGTCGATGACACATCTCGCTGGCCCCTCCATATTTGATGATGATGAGCCCAAATGTTTGCAAATTATTTCACCTACAATGATAGCAGCTGAATTGTCACATAGAATGACTCATCTACGGAATACAGAATCTCTTTTGAATACGGGTAATGAAGCCTCACGGTCACGTGTATTGTATCCGGCAATGCAAAAAATAGGAACCATGAAATTTGTAACAAAACTGATACCATTGTCAATTGACCATGTGTTCATGAATACACATTTCATAGTTGAACCTGATTATAGGAATAAATAATTCCCATTACGAATTACCTTATTAATATTTTTTTGTCTCGTCAGATTTATTTCCTGCTTAAATCAAGTTGAAACTTGTTGTGCTCCTAAAACTTTTCTTGGAGATACAGAATATGATGATAACCTTTGCTATTCATTTAACTCAAAAGTAGGTCATTCTCAAAATGTATATCAGTTGCACTAGTTTCTATTCAAGAGCGTATTTGCTGTATGTTTAAATAAGAAACAAACAGACAACGTTGAGAGCTGCCGTCAAATCCTGGTCTGTTAAGGATCTTTCAAGTTTTATAGGTTGAGGGGTAATGATAAAAACAAACGTGTAAGTAAACTGAGTCCACCTGTTGACACCACACCTGGCGCAGGCACACACTGGGGTGCAGTGGCGTGCACTCGCCCACCAATGTTTATCTCATTTACAAATATTTAAACATCGCGTGACTGAACTTGAGATGCATTCAAACCACCTTGGGAGATATTCTTTCAACGACCTAACAAAGATAATAAAAAGTTCAAAATTATTTTTCTAAAGCCTCCATACCGACTATAATTATTATACTAAACTAGTCAAACGACTGTCTAGTAACTAGTACAATATCCGGTTTGCCGTACCTTTTTCGCTGGCGGCATCAAACACTTTTCTGCCTCGGAGGATAATTATTTCTTCATTTACTGCAGTAAAATCTTTTAAATAACACAAAGATATAGAAACACTACTGACACTTTACACTAAACACAAAAAAATCTTAATCTAATAGTTAATTCCAGCTACTGCAGTTCACTCGTTTCCTGATACTTTAGTTACAACTTTTTCATACTTGTCGACTACTTTTCATTTATAATTATCACTTTTATTGTTATGTATTACCGCATTTAGAATTAAATTAATTTCGATTAGTTATTGTATCGGAGAACGCTCGCGGCCGTCCGCCGTCGACTGTTGGAGTAGTAGCGTACTAGCATCGCGGCAACTACCACGTTGAGTGGGAGTAGGACCATGAGACAGTGCTACGGGCTACGCATCTGTTAGAGAGAGACGACCACATACGTCATCACTGGCACATCTATAAAGCAACTAATGAAAACTGTCCTGCAAACAAATTAAATAACTCACAAAGTCGAGGGTCTCCATTTTTACCGTATAATACCGGTTTTACCTGTGTCCGATGGCGCGGCGTGCCAATAAGGTAATTTGAATTCCAGTAGAGTGAAAAAGACGGAGATTTGTGTCGAAGGCTCTATACATATAAGTCGTAAAGGGTTACAGTTCGAAAGAAAATGTTAATAAATTAAATTTGAATACTGGGTTCGTTAACGGTCACAACGAGTCGTACGGGTGAAACGAAAGATTTTGAATACCGTCTAGTGGTGATAATAACAAACCGGTTACACCTTGTTTAGTAATCATCGATTCTTAATTTGGCAGTCTTTACAAATTTCTCACCGCACAACAATAGAGTGCTAGCACTTTCTAAACACAAGTACATTCCAAACATAACAAAATAAGCGCTAAATCCGTTAATTCAATAATCACGTTACGGGTAAGTCAATAGCACCAATTCGTTGTGCAAACCGTAGGACAACGCATCGGTTGTGCTCGTAGGTACCAACTTGGCATGATTCAAAACACAAAAACGCGGTTACTCTTCTATTTGCCTTTCTTACTATTGGACAAAGAAAAGCTTCACTTTTACCAATTAGCTCGGCGGCGCATGAGCGCTCGATAGACGTGGCTTTGTTTCCCAAAACAAGTGAAAATCTATTCGATATCGACACACTTTCGATACCACCTGCTACAAATTTCGATTGTGTAACGTCATTTCACATTTTAAATACTGTCTTCCTATTATTATTGTTTTTTAAAGTCACTAGTAACTTAACAAAAACGAAACTTCTGGCAATACTAACTTACAGCAAGAGCGAAAAAATATAAATGTACTCGTACAAAAAGATATTTGTAGGTTCGTTTTTATTGTACAATCTTCAGTTTCGCTTATGTCACTCATGACTCTAAAGGATTAAATATGGAAGCACTCGTTGATTGAGTACCTAAGAACAAAAAACTATACATACTCGGATACCTCAGAGCTCGAAAATTGAAATCCATTTTTTTTTCATATTTTACGTTCATCAGTAGTTAGAAATTCTACGTTTTCTATCTAGAACTTATTAGAATTCTAGAATTTGACATTCGTGTAATCTTCCAGGTCAAGGTTTCACATTAGCTTTAAAACTTTAATTTTCTAATGCAGCTTTCGGTTTTTAATCAAATGGAAACAGCGATGTAGAAGTAAAAAGTGTGCCATCAGGTGCACCATATCCGTAAGCTTTTATTTTTTCCTATGGACCCTGCCTATGCCATGTTATTAATATCGCTTTAACATTAATTCGCTGCGTTGTAAGTGGGTGGTAATAGGCACTAGATGCAACTTTACCCACAAGGTAATGTTGATTGATTGAAAAAACTTGCCTTTCCTGGGAATCCTATCTAATTTTCACATCTATAATGTATTTTCTTGTGCACAGTATGTATCTACTAATTACTTTGGCGTTACTTTTTAGACCTTCGGATCCAAGAAAAAATGCTCTGTTTGAGAGAATTGGAAAGAGAGAAAGTAAATCACTTTCAGATTTCTACACCTTTTTACATGATGAATAAAACCAAATTACTCTGAAGAAAAACAGTCCTATCGTAAATTAGTTGAACGTGCATAAAATACCTCGTTACAAGATTTATTTCAAATTGGTCAAAAAGAGGAAAAACGCTGGAGAAAAAGAAAATAAGTAAATCCGTTTGATTAATAATATTGGTAATCACGTCAATCACGTCAACTGTTTTTGCCGCGCCAACGGAAAATAGGATAGTAGCACGCTCATCTAAAGATAACTTTAAGAAACAACCATTCGATTGAGGATATTTTTCCGTCCTAACCTGAAGAATATCTATAATATCTGCAAAGCAAAATATATTCCGTCATTCTAAAACACCAGCCGATGGTTCGTTGCTCCACGACTAATGACGGATATGCCCCAAGTGAAGGGAGTGCGTCAGCTTCAAGGGACAAATTTTCACCAGATGTCACTGCGTGATCAGCATGGTATAAAAGCTATGTGCCAAAGGAAATTGAACCAACGACTGACCTCTTTCTCTGATGAATAGTAATGACCCTACTTGGATTGTTCACGGTGCGACTCATGCCAACATATCGATTATATATGCATCAGAGCCAGCTTTTGTGGGTTGCGGCGTGCCACCAGATTCGTCATATGCTACGTGTCCAAGAATAATATTGATGATATCAAATAGTGCTCGTAGTTCTTACAAGACATTTTCAAGCGTGATGATGACAGTCCCAAACACATTATACACCAAAGTCTTGCTATCTATGTACTATAATCTATCTGATTAGTACTACTTTTTCAGCTTAAAACACTAAGGTACTGACATGTCAATAACCCCTTATATTATGATTTGTAGACTTGCTAATAATAGTTATTGTTGTTAATAGGTAAGTGCTCATTTTTTATCTCTTTAATGAAATTGATTAAAAACTCTTAAAAGGCTTTGTCGATGAAGGCTGAGGAGCTCTCAATTCATTTACCATCTACAACACAGCCTTTAACTTTAAAACTGGAATTCTTAGCCTTCCTTTCTGTACGCATTTAGGTAGAATAGGTAGGAGGGTTTTTTATCTCGTTATGAGTGTCTTAAAAGGCGTATATGTATCTTAAGACAAGATATATGTAGGTATAATGAAGGGTCTGGTCTGATAGGCCTGCTTGCCGTGATCCAATCTCCTAATTGAGACTCACGTATGCTGACGTTAGCGGTCAACATTATGGTTACAGTTACCAACTATACATTGAGGTTAAAGCACAGGCTAAAACCGAAAAGCTTCCAATAATACTTGTAGGTATAAATAATAGATATTAGTATTGATCGTGAAAGACACGTACGCAGTACGCTATTACTTCTAATGATACTACCTATATCAAATCAACACAATACAGACTAATGATATATTGATGGCGAGCGTGCCAGCAATTTAGCTTAAAAGGAATAAAAAAATATAAGTAAACATAATAAGAGCCTTTGATATCAAAGTCAAAGCAGGGCAAAGTCTTGGAAAATTTAATTTGAGCTTAGGGAATATGGGAGCACTCAGGACATGTACTGAGAGAATATAACTACATAAAGGACCAGAGGACATTGCATATGAGAGTTCCTTACATGCTTTGGATACTGCTACCAAAAATGTACTCAAAGCGATGTTGACGTAACATTTTAGGGACAACAAGCGTGAAAATAAGGGGCTGATCGCACCATAGCATAACTTTTCTGACTGATAGCATCGCAAATAGATGAGAATTTAAATTGAACATGAAATTCGAATTTCACCAGCCTCCGTTTTGGTAGGAAACGGATTCTTGTAGGTAAACGACGGCCGAGTTGTGAGACCGAATCGATTTGAAACCATAATTTACTTTCCCTGCCAAAAACAACTTTTGATCTAAGATTAGATGAACGACGTAGATTGTTGCAGTGTAGCTCCGTTACCTATTAAAAGATTAAAAGAAACTCTATTAACGTAGAAATAGACCCGTTTTGCACAATTAACGATGGAAATAAACGAATCCGGTTAATGGGTTTGCGCAATGTATAACGACATATTTAATAACTTTTATTTTATGACGAGGATTGAAATGAATCTTTAAGTACCTATGCAGTAAAACAATGATGATAATAAAAGGCATTTAGTATGACTAATAGCTTTTGGGTTTCAAAAATCAAGGTCCGAATGCATCGACAAATAGTTCATCCATGTTGCATCCTGAATATCTTTTAAATAAATACAGCACAGATAGAATTATCTATACAGTACTAAATACAAAGTGACTATAAAGTGATTTTCAGAGCTGATTTACAACATTCATTCAGAGCAGAGCTCATTCATTTACCCGATACCGATTTTGGTGCCAAATGAAAATCATTTCACAACGGTAGGAATTAGGTATAAGTTCAAAAGGTTTGTACAATTTATCCGAAAACTCATTTCTTTTAATATTCGCCATCCGGTACAAATGTAGACTTGGCGTAGCAGTACACACTACCTACGCAAAGTCAGCTATTTTCTAACAATAGGTACGTCTAGACTTTTCATTACTGGTACTCGCACACTAGCTACTGCTAGACGACGCGACACCATGGAACTGAAGCTAACGGTTTCACAATGGAAATGCTGAAATATTACACCGGAAACGGACGTCTTATTTTTAGAAAACCTACGAAAATGGACGACACTATCGTTGCACTAAAATAGAGATAAACTTCCAGGCTACTATCGTGTAGTACGTTACGTTGATAGTGTCTGAGTTTTGGAGACTATTTCTAACTAGCTTATGTGTGTGGCTCAGTCTGATATTTTTTCAGCATAAAAACTCTTCTGTTATTAATAATGTGTAAATATTTCGACTACTTTCCGTTTTTTGAGGCTACAAACATACGAAATCATTTTATATGTATAACTTCTGATTTTTTTGTTATAATCTTTATGCGGTTATCTTTAGGTGGTCTCACTGCTACCAGAGCTGATCTATTGTGATCACCGCTTGTTTTGGATAGAGATCGCCTCCAAACCTTGCAGCTGCAGATGAACTGTAGGATCTACTTTGGGGCAATCTCCATTATTTCATCCGGGCTTAACAGGTGTTTGGCCAGATGATTATTGCGCTTGTGAATTAGTGCTCCACATTACCCCAGAAGATGAAGTGGCGTTTCATCAGCCTCCTTACAACGTCTGCAGGTTCGAGTATGACAATTAGCCCTAGGTTGAACATGTGTTTGTTTAAGCAGTATAGCTATATTCCTATTCCTATAGCCTATTCTATTTTCATTTGTTTCATTTTGGTTTTCAACGTTTTCAAATGTAGGGCACATTTGCTAGTGTTCATTTAGCAATCAAGCGTTCTTTTGTTTACTACCAACATTGGTTTACCTACGCAACAAACAGAAATTAATTAGCACAATTCAAGACGAAGCTAACACGTAACTAATTAAACAAATGTATTGTGAGATGTGAAGTTATATTTACTGCGCAGCCCTGAGAGCCGAGTCTTTGTTGTGGATAAAACGAGCGACGGGTGACAGTTTCCGTAGTACAAATAGTGGGTAGGTTGGTACACAAGCTAGGCAGCTGTCAGCGACCGCTAGTTCACAGCCATAGAGAACGAAACCGGAACAACTTTAATATTTCATACGGTGAAGAGACAACGGTGGTCACTTTGTTTTACCACTGGCTGGAAAATAACTCACAGAGACAACAATCGATATTTCCGTCTGAGCTTTCGAAAACAGCTTCTAAACCTGAAACGGTCAATACAATACAATTTGTTTCCCTAAAGCACTTATTTTGTTGAGATACTGTTTGGAAATGGAAATATCAACACATATGAAATATGCAAATGGAAAGTAACGGAAAAGCTTATGAAAAATTTACATGCGCAAGACCTTTAACTTTCTTTATGTGCTTTCGACGTATCATGATGTGGTTGTTGTGAGATAATATATAATAATATATATAATAATATATATAATAATTGATATTATCAAATAACCTTTTTCATAAAACCACACGTTTACGAGCATACGCAGTGTTCATCATCTGTAAAAGTCAATTTTACCATTTACCGACCGGATGCAACACTATCAACCTCTGCGTATGAACTAGGAAAATCATTTCGCAACTATTTGAATGAAAAATTTAAAGCACATATATTACATACTTACTTGTATTGATAAAAAGTTATAACTTGTGACGCCTTCAAAAGAATCCGCCAGAAGCGAAATTTTTTAATGGGCCTTAACTGCCGGTAATAACACAACACATCAATTACTACCGCGCGTACAAAACTATTAAATAACAATTAGGAGACTCAATCTATTTCCTTAATTATACAAATTGACTCTTATACAACACTTTTGTTGTAAGTACCTACTCATCATCACGACATCTTTGTTTTTGGAAATTTGCAGAAACCGTCTTTACATTATTTGAAACGATTTCAGTACAAACCTAAAATTACGTAAAGTCGTTTTTTGTGATACTTAATGTTGTGATAATTTTATTTTACCAATTACTTACATAAATGTTTAAAATAAGTTTCAACCAAAATTCATTTTAGGTAATGTAAGTAGTAATTACTTATACATACTTACTTTATTTTTCTGTTGCACTCCTAACAAAATGTCGTAAGTACCTAGGTACCTACTAGTCAAACTGTGTGAATTACTTATAGGTAGTAATCTTGTGCTTGTACAACACTGTTGGCAATATTTTGACAAGAATATTAGGAGCTCAGATTATGAAACAAAAGGCAGATAGACCGGGCGGAACACTGAGAGTGAAGCCAAAAAAGCAAATACATATTCAAAAGCGATTACCTACAACGCGCTTCGTGCTGTAGGTACTGACTACCGACACGAGTCAGTTTAGCACAAAAAGCCGCATCGTTAAAAAAAACAAATAAAAATACTAATACAAATTCAAAAGCGAATACAATCACGACATTGTACGTATTCGCTTTTGAATTTGTATTTGCTTTTTTGGCTTCACTCTCAGTGTTCCGCGCGGTCTATCTGCCTTTTGTTTCATAATCTGAGATTAGGAGAATTATTTTCTTTCTTTTCCAGATAAATCTACGTGAATTCCCATATTTGGCAAAATGTATTTCTCAAATTCATGTAGGGAACCCACGAATCGTAAACAGATGTTATTACATAACAAAACTAAAGATCGTTTAACTATAGGATTAGAACAATGGAATTAAAGAATGTAGGATGACATTGAATACCAATCTACAATTCCATTCTCAGTTCAACCTGCAACTTCACCGTGATTAAAAACAAATTTAAAACAATAAAAAACTGTATTAAAAAAAAATTAACACTCACCATTCCCAAAGATGCACGAGGCAGTCGAACATGACGCAGCCATGCTCTGTGCTCATGCACGACGCAGCCGGTGCTGCGGTCGCCATATTGAATCTTCCAACAACAATCACCAACTACCCTCTCATTCTTAATTTCACTTGCACACAAGTCAGTACCGAAACAATCCGATGGTCGCGACGCCTACCAATTTTGTGAAGGTAATCTCTGCAAAGAGAAAAGTGCCAATTAGATTTGATAAGGTCGTGAACATTGTGATGAAATGGGATGAAAGTGAAATTATAGGCTGTGTGATGGCAGTAAGACGTTTTGGTAGAGATGATACTTTTGAGTGTCATGGTACAGACAGCATCATTAACTGCTTACCCCCGCATTAAAATTTCTTCGGATAGGGGGTTAAGCAGTTGATGACGCTGTCTATACCTATACAGCTACACCTAGTACCTAAACTGCATGTTATTTTTTTTCAGCCTGAATGTTCTAACTACAGAGCAAATGGTCTCTAGTCTCCTTCCACTTCGCCCTATTAAGAGCTATTTGAGACCAGTCTTTCTCGAAGGAGTCTGGATCATCCCACCTGCCGTGATGTTGCTTATCATATAAAGGAACCGATTGGGTCATGCGGCTGGCGGTTGCTATTTACTAGTGGATGAAGAAGACAACTGTCAACATCGATCTAGTGATCGATGACTGTCAACAACTAATGCGTTCCGGTTTCAAAGATATGGGTGCCGGTGTACCTAATTCAGGCACATGAGACATGTTAACAACTCTCAATTCAAAACAATTCATTCATTTATTGCATCAAATATGGTAGGTACATGGAGTTCTTATATAAAATATTTAGTAACACACATTTGGCCAATATATAGCATGCAATAGTACAGGTTTTTACAAGTTAAGATATTAATTACTAGGTAACTACATTTTTTTTTCTTTGTATCTGAGACAGCAACTTATCTGCATGACTGCATCTGATACTGCAGAAGTCTATGGGCAGGTGACCACTTAACATTAGATGGTCCGTCGGATTGTTAACCATCGAATGATCTTAAAAAAATACTTTTATTTGACGAAATTGAACTCTATGTACTCATAATGATGAACCGGGAGTCGAATACAAATTGTCGGTCGTGTAGAAATAAATACTTGAATACAGGTGTTCGTTAACGGAATGGAGGCAAGTGTCCTAATTATGTTAATAATACCTACTTGATTACAGCCGTTTATCAAAGTGTAAAGTGAAACAAAAGTAGGTACCCACCTAATTGTATGGAATTTCACTGGCCACTTAATTTAACAAGGCTTAAAAAAGTTAATTATTAAATGATTCAAATGCCTTCTATTACCATTAGCTACACATTTTTGAAAACAAGTCGACGTTTTTATCGTAAGTACGTAAATCCCGGTGATGAGTCGATAGTTTCTAGACCAAGAGAATATAACTTTTCATCCCACCATCTCGGAAAGAGTATTTTTAATCTTCAATATCTGAGTGGAAAAGCCGTTTTTATTCTCTAGAGGATAAAGTAAATTTATCTTCAATATCTGAGTGGAAAAGCCGTTTTTATTCTCTAGAGGATAAAGTAAATTGAATTTAGAACATCGTGTGCACTAAGTTTGTGAATTAAAAAAAAACATTAAACCTATTTACTGCTACCTCTATGGTGCCGAATATATCATACAACTTTTTTTTAATTTGTTAAAAACTCAGACTTTGTAAACGTTTTTTTTTGCATTTAGTCATTTCCTCGCTGAGGTGGAATGAAAAGTTACGTGTTGCACTCGAGTGCAAAGATTTTTCACCTCGTGCTCTTTTGATTCCCTCGCTAACGCTCAGGATTCTAATTTTGAATCACTCGCTGCGCTCGTGATTCAATTTTAGAATCCTTCGCTTGCTCGGTCATCAAAATTGAACACGCGGTTAAAAAGCAACTTTGCACTCTTGTATAACAAATAACTATTTATAGTCTTTGTTTCTAGATCTACCCACTATTATTTTGAAAAATACTAAATTTATAACGCTATCTAAGTATCTTGTGTTATCTGTTGATGGACAACATTCCATCAGGAAGCTCCTATTACGACTACGAGTAAGTACCTACCTACGTTTTACCAACCACAAGAATTTATCGGATAGGAACAGACATTTGCGGCAAAATAACGGTATTTTATCCATTTCACTCATAGTACAAAATACTAGAACCCAGGTTTTACAGAAACGTTCGTTACCTGCGACGATGGCATTTGGGTCAGTGTTAATAATTATTACTAACTAAACTTGCTTCAAAGATATTCAATTCTGCAGTAGTCGTAAATATTCATTAGTGTACATAAACACGTTTCTAACTGGCTGAATATTCGTACACATTAAATTTATTTTAATTATCCACGATACTTGAAACAATGGTACTCTTACTACAACTGCAGCTAATTAATTTTACATTTGGGTCTTTCCTGGCCCTATTATGCTAGGGAACTTTGGCAGATCTTAAGGAAGTACCTAATATGAACCTACCGGGGGTGAAGATGGATGAGGGTGCAACCCCTCCGACCGCTTTAGGGTGGAAAACATTTACGTGAATTTTCAGATACTCCTCACGAAAAAAAAGGGGATCTGGCAAGATAGCCCATTAACTTAAAGGGAATCGTATCTTGATAACCCTAACGGACGTATACACTATAACAGACTGTGCCCGCCGAACAGTGCAGCACGCTAGGTACCATGAATCCTACGATCTCTGTATTCCCTATGCAGGGAAGTATTAACGATTAATTATTAAATTAAACACACTTTTACTAGGCAGGAGACAAAACGCCGTCGTGGCCTCCATCAATTTCGGGACAAAATTCCAGAAGTAGCTGTAGGTACTGCCAAAGGCAATCGATAAATGCACTGTCCTAAACCTACAGAAAACAAACAACAACCCTAACCGTAATACTAATCACAAATCTTCACGGCGCGGGCACGGTGGTTTGACGATACATTTACTAATGACCACTTTCAATAATGGTCTTATAGGTAGGTACTTAATAGAGCCTCTGTAATATAAGGTAGATATGCTATCATTTCCTACACTATTGCTGTATACCTAGTCAATATAATGTATGCCGTGGTACAAAATGTACCATAGACATGCATGGAGATAGTGGGACACTTAATAATTCACAATGGGCCATGTAGCGGTCGCCGGCCGACGCGATTTGCTCTATTTCAACCGGCGACCGTCATCAATATGGCCATTACTTCGTAGACAGCACCTAGTTATAAAATTACAAATAGATTATTTAAATTCTACGCGTAAAAATAGTAATTTATTAGCATAATAATAAACGCCGCAGGTAAAGAATGGTCAAGTGGTCAAAGTTCAAACGATTGAGTGTTTAGCACAAACACATGCTTGAACGATGGAGTTTAATGTGTAGTGGCCATAAACTATCATTTCTACCTGTGTTAAAAAGAAAACGTTACTAGGAAAACTTAAGAGACTAAATATGAGATGACGGCGGAGGTATGGAGGAGAGTTACATTGCGCCATCTCCTTTTATAATAAGTATGTTAAGTACCTGTAAATGATTTATTTGAAATAAATGATTTTGAGTTAGGATACGTAAGGGCAGGAGAAACGGGACAAACACGCTTGTATGTGCGGACTTATTATCAATCCTTAGGTACCGACAAAATAGGTAAAAATATAGAGTTACAGAGTGAAGCATATATTATTGTCCCACGTAAACATTGTAGCAAGAAAACCATTGAAAACTGGTTTCAATGTACATACTTAACATAGGTGGGCAATAAATATTCAGAGGTTATTGGGATTTTCAAACCTAACAATTTATGGTGGAGTTTATGTGACACCTTTTTTGACCAGAACCTTTGGCTACAATTTTCCCATTACTATAGCAGATAATAAAAGAAAACTGCCATGACCTGTGCCCTGTTTATCAAAACTTACAAGTCTATACGTTCACAAGTTACAATTTACAAGGAAGTTTTTACAAGTTCGTGTAAAAAACGTTTATCAAAAAAATCTACAGGACTTGTAAAATTGAACGCTTGTAGATTCTACTTGTAAGTTCTAAAATTAAAAAAGTATGCCGGTATAATTGTTTTTCCGTAAATTTTGTATGTTTAAACCTACTTAAAAAAAAGGAAGTTATCAATTCGACACGTTTGTATGCATAGCTATCCGTTAGGGCTTCTAGACAAATATAAATATAATACATGCTCGTGTGTTGAGTTGATAACGTCCTTTTTTTCAAGCTGCTTCACAATTTTATTGGTGTATGTATGTGTGTTTGTGTGTATGTCCACGCATTTCTCTGAAAGTATTATTTGTTATTTTTACAAAAAAAAATTGCTTTACACTTACTTTAACTTGGGAAACAGTGAAAAATTTCATTAAAATGGGTTCAGTAGTTTACAAGATATGGATACGTGTAAACTTCGGGTTTAAAACTATTGCCTTGCCAATTAGCATAGGAATATTTAAACTTTCGGTCAGAACCGCACACAACCAAGTCCGTGTCGATTTACCTACAAACACTTCTTCATGTTGGTGCGGGGCATCAATTTCTATCAAAGTATAAATTCCATCTAGACAGCCACAAATAATTGGCATTCCTTTCAGCATATGAAACTCCTCTTTATCCTGTACTACCTCTTGCATATTATTCGGTCATTTCACGAAGGTATTGATGGCTGCTACAATACTATGGACTGCATTGCACATTACCTTTTGTTACACCATGCATGTCAGAAACAACATGGTCTCCAATCTCTGATCTCCATCAACTCCGGTTCCAACCAACCTTAAAGCAATTTAAAATGATTCTTCCGACCGAATTTCGGTCGCAGTAGCCAATCTCAATGGAGACTAACCAAGAAGGAGATGAGATATAACAGTGCACAAGTGTGTGCACAAACACAGGTGCACTCCCTCTTCCGTCACTCTCATAGTCCGGTGGGACGGCAATCCGACACGACCGGAGAGAGATCAGGCGGAGGACTACGTGCTTTCTGAGACACGGGGGTATTTTACAGCCAACTTCCAAACTCCGGGCTCCTACTGAGAAATTCCTAATGGAAAAATCCAGTAACACTCTCCGATCTGGGAATCGAACTCAGAACCCCACGCTCAGCAGTCGCGCTTGCGACCACGAGACCGATGACGCAGTTAAACAAACAATACAGGCAGTTAATATTAATTTGGTTGACAGGACGTTGTTTCTGTTTGAATTTCTTTCTAAATGCCTACCCAAAATGTTAATGAAGGCATGTTCACATTTTTGAGCTATGAGCGTTACATTCAAAGTCATCTCCATAATAAGTAGTCAATTCTCCTTTAATAATACATATATGTTCTCGGTTGCGTTATTCTCACGAAGTAAGTAGGTATCTTACTTCGTGGTTATTCTAATGAAGCACTTGACCACATTTCAAAGTAAAAAATCGTATTTAAAAATTGATTGCAGTACTAAGTGCGACACTTGTAAACTTAATTGTAACACGGAATGG
Source organism: Charanyca ferruginea (assembly GCA_947361185.1). Lineage (NCBI taxonomy): Eukaryota > Metazoa > Arthropoda > Insecta > Lepidoptera > Noctuidae > Charanyca > Charanyca ferruginea. The sequence goes on along the minus strand of OX376077.1, from coordinate 10,702,823 downwards.
AGAGTCGCCGGACACTCTCAGGATTTGTCATGATTCTCTACAAGTTGTAACTTGCAAAGGATTTTTTGATGAACAAAATCACGAATACAAGTGTAAAAATGTTCTTGTGAACTATTTAAAGACACTTGTAACGTGTAATTTACACGTGTAGTTTTGATAAACACATATTTGTAATAATTAATATTTTTTCAGGAAAAATGCTTGTAATACAAGGCTTGTAAGTTTTGATAAACAGGGCACTGATGGTGGTCTTAGGTCAGCCGCTGCAGATCCAGTCTGGTCACAAATTGATTCATCAACCCATTCCAAACACAAGATCAGTGCGGAACCCCTACAGAATAATTACGTGGCATATCCATAACTGTCTGTCATGCAACACCACCTACACCCCCTAGGAATTAAACAAGGGAAACGACAGTCTAAAAAATGGATGGTCTATTGACGCGATGAGGAAATTTCCAAAGGAATTTTTAATTTCATAATATTTCAATTACCATGCAACACCATAAAGTGCAAATGTCCCTCATAACAAGTAAACCGTATCCAATAAAGTGCACCCTTATCTATTCGAAGGGTATCCCAGGTCACCCTTTAGACAATTTGCAAACGGGAAGGGAGGACCGTCGCCTTCAGTTATTCGGTGCATATCTATTTTATGTACATAAGTAGATGTAGGTAGCCTATCCACCATTTTTCTATGAAAAAGTATAAGAGGGATTTGTAATAAAAAATAACTTCGTGTTATAGATTGATCATGTTAGTAGGTGCTACACTAATTTCGAATATTAAATGCCGCACTTAAAATTGTAACTAGATAGATATTATGCATTTATATACTTAGTTACATTTAGCTTCAAAAGATAACTGTAGCTAACATGTGACCAGGGGGCCAAGTTTGCTATTTTTATAATTTCGTCATTCCAACACGATCTCATTGTCATTTTGCTAAAAGTTCGCAATCTGCTAAATTCATAATGGTCGATCATTGGTCGGTCGAATTAAACGCAATGACTGCACAATGACGTTCTAATGGTAGGTCACTGATCAAAGGAACTGTAATTTTTTTTTGCAGATTACCGCCTAAATCGTCATTTGTCATTTTGTACGAGATTACCATTCTAGATATTATTTCTTTCAATGGCGTGTCAGTGGTTGACCAATGGAAAGTCATAATGACGCTGTTATATTAGTAGATTACCAAACTTGTCAAATGAAATCAATGATAGACCATTCTGACACTATTGTAATAGCAGACTTGAGGCCCTGTATAAGCATAGCAACATAAAACTTTTGAATTAGATGATACGAAAATGCCTTCTCGATGCTTTTGGTCAATGATATTGAATGATTTTAGATAGTACTTATCACATTTCTTAAACCTGTGAAGATGTGTGTGTATCGTTAATTACAGGATTAACACGCTCGACCGATAAGTAACATTGATTACATTTTGCTAACATAGGTACCTTATTTGTTAAACAAACAAGTTTTTTTTTTCGTTTTTTAATAGGCTTGCGTTTGACCGCAACTGACCTGATCTTAAGTGATGATGCGGCCTAAGGATGATTCGGTTCACTCGTGCCTTAAAGATATCCAGATTATACTCATCAGAGAACAGAGGAGCGGGTAGTTAATCAGTTCATCACACACTTTTTAAGTTTTTTTTTTTCATTGTGATCTTTATTTACTTCATTTTATTTTTTTAGTTTACTCACACACACAACACACTATTCCATTTACTAAATATGATACTTATGAAAAAATAGACACTGTTATATTTACTTCATGGACTAGCTGTACGTATTGTATTGGTGTCAAAACTGACAGTTATCAGATGATCGGGGCTTAGGGCGTGCAGCCAGACAGTGAAAGTGTCCCTACCGAACGGTTAGCGGTACTTTAGTAAAGTACCTTCAGGCTGGAGGGACCACCTCTCTGTTTTTATGAAGACTTCCATGATTTATAGCTGTTATGTTGTGTTATAGGTACAGGGTTTTTTACCAGAATCAACGCCGTATTCCAAGGAAACAGACCAACTACAATTACCTACACAACTTAAAATTAGGTATTTATTCTAACTACAATTACCTACACAACTTAAAATTAGGTATTTATTCTAACTAGATACCTAGTACCTACCTAGTATTAGTATGTAATTATGTGTACATATTATGTGTGTTTTATACCTATAAACAATTTTTTAAACATATTTATTACACATTAACATGACATTAACATGTTTATTACAACCCCCTCAAAATAATATTTCCATAATAGGTATATTATAGTACTCATAGGTAGGGAAAGGTGGGGTAAGACTGGAACCTTAAGATCCTTCATAAATAAAACCTCCATTTTTGATTGCACAATGTAGTAACTTTTCTTAAGAAAACAATCACAACATCAAACATCTTCTGTTAAATACCATAGGATGAGGTTAAAATACAGTCTAGTAACGTTGTAACATCTGTTTTGGTATGGTCCCCATCTTATCTCGCTACTCCGTCTTACCTCACCTTCCCCTACGTGTAGGTAACTACTCGATATCCGTGTACCTACCTAATATATATACATCAAAATAAATGTAATAAGAAAAGTCTTTAGAACATTCAAAAACTTAAAAGTAGTTAAATACCTTTTAACTCTACTGAACCGCAGTTCTATTCTATTACAATCTCCCTCGGTGAACACCTAGGTGAAGTGAGCTGTCATCTGATTGTAGTGCTTTGTAAATCCCTAGCATCGGGACAGATGACAGCTCACTTCACCTAGGTGTTCACCGAGGGAAATTGCACCAGAATAGACGTACAGGTAAAAAATCTTAACAATTTATTTCTCTTTCCTAACCCATTTACTTATATAACCGTAAACGTCACAAGGAAACCCTAATTTTATGATGACAGCATCAAAATCTACACCGTTGTTAAAAAACTTTATTTTATTGCCCATTAAAACCCTTGACATCTATAAATCTAACCTTTCGCTCATCCATTAATAATACGGATGGTTAATGGTCACCCAACTTAAGCTTTTCTCTCGTAGTCGTCACACTTGAGACCATCGATGTTTGACTGGTTACTGACTTACCGTCGTCCGTCGGTAAACAGCTTTCCTCGCTAAGGGCCGCTGGCTTTCGACCATTCGTGAGATACAACCAGTGCCATAATATGTTAAAATAAAGTGAAAGTGAAAGTAGAAATGTAGCGCTTTAATCACTGAGCTGTTTCAGATCGAAAATAAATCAACTCGCTGAACCGTTATCGCTGAAATGTTATCGAAATTGAGAAATTCCACGAACCCTTTTGGTGAAGATACCTGGTTGGTTTGCTGAACAATTCATAATTAGTTATTTCACGAGACGCGATAAAAGAGTTTCCTAGAAAAGAACAACTTTGTAATTATACGTTCTATTAGTGGCAGTTATGGAATACCACACATTGAGGAATAACCACGACCATTTCGATTGAGTTTTCAATAGTAGATGTGCAGGCAATTTTCAAGAAACAGTTTCGAAATATAAACGATAGAGTCAAAGTCAAAGTCAAAGTCAAAGCATTTATTTCAATTAAACCATTTACAGGCACTTTTGAATTGTCAAGGAGTCGATCAGTTAGTCAGATAGTTGAAGCTAGTTGCTCGTTCCAAAACGTAGGTAGGTCTCTATGGAGAAGAACGAGCAAGAAACTCCACGGACACTCTTTTAAATCAAGTTTTTACAAAGTTTGGTTACATTCTTGTTGCTTCTATATGTGAAAACGATGAAAGTAATCTAACAATACAAAACACAAAAAAGAAGCAAGATAAAGTGGCATCTAATCCATGGCAGATAAGAGCTGACCAATCTCCACTGACAGCGCCCGTTCACGAACATGACGCGTGAATCAGCACCATTTAGCTCAACCATTTTGAAGGGAGCCGAATGATCCAACACACGCGCCACCATCAGCGAGACATTTGAGCGAGCATGACAATACTCCCAACCGCCATGTTAATTTTTGTCAAACATAAAGGTATTAATATACATGGCTCCATGGTATTCACATTTACAAAATTGAAATAATGCTGCTAAATTATACAAAATTAAGGTTTCCAATGTATATTATTTTATCATATGAAGTGTGATAAGTTAATAATTTAAAAATATCTATATATAATAATAACGATACTCGTTACTCATGTCAATAGAAAAAGGGGTAGGAAACATCCTTTTCTTCCAATTTGGAAATTCCCTAAACTGGCTGTGGAGCAGGACCAGCATTCAGCCAAGCATCTTTATCATTGATGTAATCTTCTAACTTATAATATGCTTGTCTACATAGTGTGCGTTTAATACATGTTTTAAATTGTTTTTCATTCAATTGTAGAATATCAAGTGGTATTTTATTATAGCATTTTACACAGTACCCCATAAAAGAAGTATGTACTTTTGACAATCTGAAGCTTGGCTGATCTAATTTGTTCCTATTTCTAGTATAAACATTATGTCTGTCACCTATTTTATTAAAAAGATGAAGATTTTTTCGAACATGCATAATGTTTTCATATATATATTGAGAAGGTACCGTCATGATGTTAATCTGTTTAAACAATTCTCTTAGAGATTCGCGTTTGCGGAGATTATAGATTGCTCTGACAGCCCGCTTTTGCAGTATAAAAATAGAATCCATATCTGCAGCCCGTCCCCATAGCAAAATACCGTAAGACATTATACTATGAAAATAGCTAAAATATACTAGCCTAGCGGTATCCACGTCTGTCAAATGCCGGATCTTTCTGACAGCGTAAGCGGCCGAACTTAACCGCCCTGCAAGAGATGTTAAGTGAGGACCCCACTGTAGCTTGGAATCAAGCGTAATCCCTAGGAAAACAGTCCTTTCGACGAATTCAAGTATGTCCTTATTCAATACAACGTTACATTCATTACTCTTAACATTCGGCAAAGCGAATCTTATTCATTTAGTTTTCTTCTCATTTAATACTAAATTATTTACAGTAAACCAATTATGAATCTTAAGCATGGCGTCATTTACGTCGTCAAGGTGCTGTGCCCGTCTATTTACTCTAAAAATCAATGAAGTATCATCAGCAAATAACACCATTTGTGGTTGATTTTTCAGTAAATGAGGTAAATCGTTTATATAAACTAAAAAGAGGAACGGACCCAATATGGAGCCCTGCGGTACCCCCATTTTTACTTTTAAGCCTGATGAATTAACACCATTTATTTGAACTTGCTGCAGTCTATCACTTAAATATGATTTTACTAAGCTAAGCGCTTGTTTACCCAGTCCGTAATGCTCAAGCTTTAAGAGCAGTGTTTCGTGATTTACACAATCAAATGCTTTGGAGAGGTCGCAAAAAATGCCAATAGCATCTTGCGAATCCTCCCATGCTTTAAAGATATGCTTAATTAAGGTGACACCGGCGTCAGTAGTACAACGCCCTCTGGTGAAACCATACTGTTGGTCATGTAAGATGTTGTTACAATTAAAATGACTGAGCATTTGGTTAAGCATTACTTTTTCAAACACTTTGCTGAAAACCGGCAAAACTGAAACGGGTCTATAATTATTCGTGTCCTTGCAATCGCCGGATTTAAAAAGTGGTATAATCTTGCTGTACTTCATTAAATCCGGGAAAACCCCTTGGTCTACACACATATTAAAAATGAAAGCTAAATAGGGTGGTAGGGAGTATTTCAAGACATTTGTAAATCCCCAAAACTGTAGTTGTCTGGCAGTGCGCCCCAGCCCCTAAGAGACGGAGGTGACGGATTTGGCACGCATCAAGACGACGAGGGTGGCAGTGGCACTATGCCACAGACTCACGGTCAATGACACTCACGTTTTCTGGGAGCATATTTCGAGGGGAGGACATTAGGGGCACGGCTGATTGGGAGATGCGGAATTACGATTCAATAATTATTTCTTTTTTCTTTTACAATTAGGTAAATATTGCTATTTTAGATGAATAAACGAAGAGGATTTCTAAAATAATAGTAATAATAATTTCTACGTACATACGCACCAAACCGCGTTAACTGCGGAAATATTTTGATGACTCGTGAAAATTGCGCGACACCAAAACAAATCGTAAGTGTGAAAGCTCGTAGTTTTCACATTTTAAGGCGAATAAAATGTTTCGGATTCGTACAAATGATTATTTAGGGTATGTAAAATCAAATTCATATAAAAAATGTAATATACTTATCATACCAAGTTTGAAGATTTTTTTTAGTATTTGCTGATGCGTAATGCGCAGAAATTGAAAACTCAGCTGTTAACCATTATGAAATATACTCCAAAATACTACACAGGCAGAGGTCCTACACGATGGCGATAACTAGGTCATCTCAACGTGCCAATAATTATTACTTACCTAGACTGAAGCGGTTTTGCGTCGCATTTGTTTATGGTTCGGAACACATCGTGGATACTTCACGAAAACACTAACACAACAAACTATACTTCTAACAAAAATCATAAGGAACAATTTGGGTAAACTTATGATATTTTATAGGTGGAAATTGTTGATTTTGTCGTACAAAAGCGGTGTATCGATTGAGCGGCGCCTTACCACGGAATGAGCCCGGCCCGCCACCCCATGCGCACGTTTTCCGCGCTTTCCCGCCACCGGTTCGGGTACCGGGGTGGTTTGAAAACTCTCCGTGCGATATACTGCGCATTCTGTTTGTTTTATACTAACCTATAACATCATCCTGATCTTGTTACATTTATTGCGCATCATACCGACATCGTGTTGCATAATGAATTTGTTTTGAAAGGCTTTTTGACTATTTTTATTCTGTGAAATAATTGGATATTTATTACACCTAGGTACGTAGTATTATGCTATGAATGACATTAATACCTCTTATGAATAAAATACTGCAAAGGAATATTCCATTTTAAGTTAGTAACTTTCAGACTTCAGAGATAATATTCTCATCGTCCACCTAGACTCAGATATAATTTGTTCAATCTTATATATTAAAATCTTCTGTGCGTGTGTATGAAAGTGAACTCCTCCTAAACGGCTGGATCGATTTTGATGAATTTGTTAGTGTGTGTTCCAGTGGATTCGAGAATGGTTTAGATCCACAATTGGACCCGGCAGGTGGCGCTATAGTCGGGTTGCAGGACAACGTCTGCCAGGCCCGCTAATTACTTATATATCTTAATTAGTTTTTACTTTACGTTTAGTTTACACAACACCTAGCTACACAGGTTCAATAAAATCAATGGAATCCCACCAGTATTACAGATTGAACAATAAACTGTTTTAATAGAGATTTAAAAACAAGATATTCGAAAAAATCCAATGGAAAATTTATTTAGGTATTTTAATGTACTTACCCTAAAATGTCTTACTGAATACCCTACCCTAAAATGTTGTATAACTTTTACCTAATTGGGTACCACACGAATGTCCCTGAATAGAGTGTCTACATAATAAACATTGCTGTTACACCAAAATCTAAACAAACACTTCAAAGAAATCAAACTACCGCAACGACATAAAATCACAGCTCATCTACAACACTTTACCAAATACAGTAGATAGTAAGTAATACTTTAAATGTTATGAAAACTTAAATCCATTCTATTTACTGTCTGTTCTGAACGTGTTCGGCATCGTTGCCATTGGAAATAAACAGATCTAGTAATGGGGGTTGAGCGCTTTAACGTTGGAGTGAGTGAGGGAGAGCTCGCACCCCGCACTTCCGTCCTCCCCTCCCCTCCTTGGGACCCTCAATCACCCTGCCAACAACGAGTGTTTTCACAACAACGCACCCACGCTGCACTAACCTCTCCTCTCGCCAACTAAGTACATCCTAACTTCACTTAAGTAAGGATCATAATTACAGCGACGAGGTTTTTCACTGGCTTATACTTTTATTTTTTCAGAGTGATGATTATTTCTTATATGGCTACGTTTTGGTAAAGTTGACTAGTCGGCTCGGCTGTAATAAAAGCATGCTATCAGCATATCCGAATATTTAATCAGATTATCTGGATAATACGAATAATATGGATGATGCTTGTTTCAATTAATGTCTGAACATGCGAATACCTATTTAACTATGCATTTTAATTACCTATGTAAAATATAGGACGGGCCGTTCATAAGAAAATTTTCGGCGCCTTTGTGATGCGATGTTTTGTAGGGGTTCCCTATATCTGGCAGAATCTTGATGCTCCGAAATTTATTTGGCATAACACACTTGGCATAATCTTCTTTAAACGAATATTCTTAAGGCATAAAAAGTGTTTAAAATAATTATTGTTTGGCAGAATGTTTATATGTCCGAATTTACAGTGGCATACTTTTAAGATGGCAGAATATTATTGCGCATAATTTCGTTTAGGATAACGTTTATTTGGCAGAATTTCATTTGCAATAATTTAATTTATTTTTTACGACACGGTTGGCGCAGTGGCTGAGCGATCGACTGCCGCGCAGCGGGTTCGATTCCCGCCCAGGGTACCTAAATATTTGTGTGATGAGCACTTGTGTTTGCCTTGTGTCTGGGTGTTGTTTAGATATATGTGTATGTATTTAAAAAAAATGTATTTGTGTATGTATATCAGCTGTCTGACACCCATAGTACAGGGTCTCCCTAGTTTGGGGTCAGGTGGCCATGTGTGAAATGTCCCCACATATTATTATTATTTTTATTCGGCTTATTGACATTTCTATAAAAAAGCATTTTTAACCTTAAATTAAAATTACAATAGGAATTGTCTTAAAAAGTCTATGTTGTGTTACAAAAGTTAGTGACAGAAACAAATCGCTGCAAAACCGACTCCACGTAGTCTTGTCTGCCCTACCCCCAGAGTCTAATTTAAGCCCGCGTAGGCGCGGAGTTAAATAGTGGTTGTTGCCGAAGCTGCGGTGGTGAGCGTTAAAACCCTCTGCGACCCGCAGCGCCGAAGCCGTGACAGAAACCATGCCTGCTGTATGCTGCATGTTGATGGTTGCATGTTTCAATGCTTCTTACAGGGAAATAAAAAAAACATAAATGTTCACAATCAGCTATTTGATTCAGTGATAATACATGCAATAATGAATTTTACAAATAATTAATTAATTATACGGTTAAAATATCATTTATTTCTCAAAGATTTACATTGGTAATCACTTAGTGAGAAACAAAGTTTAAATAATAATATATGTGTACAGATAGTTATAGTCCAGAGCGCACGTCGTGCAGTTATTAGTTGCTAGTACATAATTACTTATTTTAACAAATCTGATGAGTGGGTACATCGCAATAAATTACTCGAAGCGAGCGCGTCGTTGTACACATCGGGCGCGCTTCTTATCAGCACTGTTATAAAGCACCGTGCACACTTTACAATACTAGATAATAATATTATTTATTTATGTTGGAGCTGCCGAAGATGTGTTTCTTTAACATTTTTTTAAAATATAAATTAGTTTTAGCTTCTTTAATGTTTTTTGGCAATGAATTATAAAGTTGTACTCCTTCATATTGAATATTTTTCTTACCGTGATTCGTTCTAGGTCCACGTAGTAGTACCAAGTCATTTGCCCGACGTGATGATCGTGTTTGCACCTCATTGTTCCTTTTACGAGTATATGTAATTTCTGAGTGTATTTCTTTTGTTAAGATTTTTTATTAGTATGCAGGTATTAAATTGATAGGTTTTGGTGATGTTAAAAAGCTTAGTGTCGCTATATATTTTGTTTGTGGATGTTAAGTAGGGATATTGAAAGAGGGCTTTAATAATTTTATTTTGGGCGATTTGAAGTTTGTGTAAGTTTGTTTTTGTTGTCGATTCCCAGACCTCAATTAGGTATTCAATATGTGGTTTAACTAATGAATTGTACACGGTGTACCGATTTTTTTGTGGTAGACATCTAGCTAATTATTATGTTAACAATACAAAATGATTCTAACTATGAATTTTCTGCAATGTGAAATAGGAGTTTTTCAATTATTATGGATATTAAATGTATGTCAAAAGATTCTAACTGTAAGATTTCTGAGATGTGATGGTTCTACTTTTACGGTTTAAAAATTATTTATTTCTCAAAGATTACAAATCACTTACGAGGAGAAATAAAATATAAAACAACACTTAAGTAATTTATGGTACAGATGCGAGTAGACGGTATTCTTAAAAAATACATTTCTGGATTGGTAGGTAAGTTCGATTAACTTTGTCATTCGTTTCAACTAATACGGGCGACAGTTTTTGAGCAGATAAAAGGGACGGTTTACATGGAGTGGGTACAATAATAATATTGGAATCGGACAGATTTACTTTTTTGTGATGCCTTTGAAAATATATTGTTTTAATAACTTTTTGAATAAATATAATGACTTAAAGTCTTTTATATGCTTAGGTAAAGAATTGTAGATCTGTGCTCCTTGATACAAAATACACTTTTTACCGTAATTAGTTCGCGATTTATACAATTGTATATCATGTGCTCGCCTAGAGCTGCGGGTATATATTTGATTGTATTTTGTGAATTTTATTTGTGTGTGTATGTTTTTGTTTAAGATTTTTCGTATTAAAATACATGTGTTATTTTGGTAAATTTGTGCAATATTAAATAATTTTGTCTCTTTATAATTTTTGGTGGTTGGAGTTAAATAATTGTAGTGAAAGAGGACTTTTATTATTCTATTTTGCGATCTTTGTAATTTATCAAGATGTGTTTTGGCAGCTGATCCCCACACTTCTATCAAGTAATCAATGTGAGGTTTTACCAATGAATTGTAGATGGTGTAACGTACTTTTAGAGGAAGGCATCTTACAATACCCCGAAGGGCACCCGTAAGACTGCTTATTTTTGACCGTAATATTTCAATGTGTGGTCTCCATTGTAGTCGATTATCTAATGTAAGCCCTAGATACTTCTTCTTGTTCACCTTGGTCAATACAATACCATTGATAAGTAAAGGTTGGTGATCGTGAATTTTTTGTTTTTTGCTGAAAATATTATGTAATTAGTTTTTGTCGCGTTTACAGTTAGTAAGTTACTTAAAAACCATTTTTCTAGAATATTTAGATCATCCTGTGCTTCCCGTATTATGGATTCTGTTGAATGACCAAAGTAAAAAAGGCATGTATCATCCGCATATAGTGAGATATGTCCTTTAAGTCCTATTTCATGCAAGCTATTAATGTAGATAAGAAATAGGAGTGGCCCCATAATAGATCCTTGTGGTACACCACATTTGATTATTTTAGGTTCACTAGTGCATTCTCCTATATCTCCCATTTATATGCACTTCCAGTTATGCCAATTGCTGCCAATTTATCTAATAGTAGATTGTGACTGACGGTATCAAACGCCTTTTTTAAGTCGATGATCACACCGAGGACTATTTGTTTTTGATCTATGTTAGTCTTAATTTTAGTAATTAGGTCAGTTGCAGCTGAAAGTGTATTAGATTTCTGTCTAAATCCATATTGACGGTCAAATAAAAAATTTTGAGAACTAAGATACTGTGACAATCTGTTATGAAGTAACTTTTCAAATATTTTAGAGACCACAGGTAGTACAGAGATGGGCCTGTAGTTGCCCGGATCACTTTTAGATCCAGATTTGTGTATAGGAGTAACTTATGAGATTTTGAGCATATTTGGGAACCATCCTTTGCAAAAGCATTCGTTTATACACTTTGTTAAACTAGGTAAAATTAGAAACTTACAAGATTTAATTACCTTTACGCTAATACCGTCAATTCCAGCACTTGTATTTGCTTTTAGACAGTCAATTATTTTTGCTACCTCGTCTACAGTGGTGAGTCTTATTTGTGTGAGTTCATCATGGGTATGAGTAGAACTTACACGAGCAGTGGTGGGATCATAATGATAGGTAATGGGTATTTGGCTTGCGAGAAGAATTCCTACATTAGAAAAGTAATTATTAAATGTCTCACATATACCAGTTACATCCGTAATAATTCCCGTGGGAGACTCTAATTTTGAAGAAGCACAGGTTTCTTTAGTGTTATTATTAGAAAGATTATTAATTAATCGCCACATTTTCAACGGCTTACCTTCACATTCTTTAAATACTTTATGATAATAAGTAGCTATGGTTCCTTGTATCAGCTCATCAACACCTTTCTTCGCTCTATTGTACTCTTCTTCTATTTTCTTATCACTAGGGTTACTTTCATGCACAATTCATTTCTTTTAAGTATCCTGATAATTATACTCTTGTTAATCCAGTCTGACTTAGGAGGATTTAGTACTTTTGTTTTTGTTATTTTGTTACCATTGATTGCTGATTGCATTGCTTCATGAAAATTATTGTAGTCATGTCCAATAGCCTCGTAGTCTAGATTTTCTAATGTTTTATATAACTTGGTATAATCTAGACTTTGATACTGCTTCTTCTTTACTGCTTGGGGTTTATATTGTTTCACTTCCAGAAATATCTGTTTATGATCAGATAATGCGGATTCAATGACTGCAACGTGGAAACTGTTTTCTTTTAAACTAGTTATAACATGGTCTAGTATAGTTTTTGTTGTTGCCGTTGCACGTGTACAATGTAACGAGTTTATTTTATTTAGTAACCTGCATCCATTTTCTTGTAGTGTTTCTTCGTAGGCGATAGTATTTCGATCTTTAGTGAGAAGGTTATAATTAAAGTCCCCAAAAAGTATTATTCTCTTACGTTTATGCAGTTCATCTGTTAGTGTTTCGAGAAATTTGGTTGTATTTGTTCTCTCTGGCTTATAAATAGCTCCAATATCTATTGAAAACTTTTTCAGATGTATCCATACAAAATGGTAATCGTTCTCGCATTTACTGCTAAGAAATTCATGTTTAAGATTTTTATGAACGAAGATAGAAACTCCACCTCCTCTACTATGAGTTCTGAAGTTGTAATGGTGAGCATAGTTTGGCAACACAAGGCTTTCTGCCTCGGCTTCGGATTTGATCCAGGTCTCGACGAGTATAATATAACCACATGGATAGTTTTCATAGATGCCAATATACAGGTAAGTTCATCTATTTTGCCAGGCTTTACTAAGCTTCGGATATTCGCATATAAAAATCTAAGTGAGGTTTGGCTTTCGCCCAAATCAGAGTAAGTATCAGTAATTTCATATGTTATTTTATCATGTTTATTGTTTTGGTTAAGGTTAATTAATTTACTAAGTTTTTTGGTTGCTGCTGCACTATTTTAGGGGTGTTGCTACTATATTTGATTACAAGATTTTGCTCACCATTTTGTGTACGGCGTTGCAGCTCGTCCACTTATTTTTTTATGTATTTTTGTTGATATGGGGTCTGGTCGTGATAAATTTTAAGAGGTTCTTTGACACTTGTTTTATTTCGTAGGATTGCTCTAGCAGATTCTGGGTACGTTAGATAAACCTTTATAGGACGTATTTTGCCAGGTTTAAAGAGACCCATACGGTGTATCTTAATAGGTTCAGAGCATTCTGGAAACACTATCTTAATAAGATCATTAACCTCTCTGCTATCTGATGCTATGCGATCTTCCTTATTATTGCCTTTAGCTTCTGGTATACCCACTACGATGATATTTTTGCTCCTTGCTTCTCTCTCATGTAGTTCAGAAACAACATCTTCACAAGAGAGTGTATCAGATGCCTGGTGTACCATAAGAGTAATCTTCATATTTTGGACTTGGGCCTCAAGATTATCCACGTTAGCGGTTGTAGTAGCGGTGTCACGTTTCAGATCAACTATACTTGATTTTAGTTTGTTCTGAGAGGAGATCATTCGTAGTATTTTGTAGCTTTTTTATTTCGTCTCTTATGGCTGATACATCATTCGATATTTTGTTCATCATGACTTCTTGCTTCTCCGCAAAACCATTTAAGGTAGCTATTAGTTCTTTACGGAAATTGGAAAACTCAGTTTTAAAATCATCATATTCTGAGTCAGGCTGCTTTCTTTTCCGGAAAGTAATTTGGGACAGGTCGGATTCCTCCATCTGCAGTTTTGAGAGATCAGGTTGAGACCCTCCCCGTGGTGTTGATTGAGTTGATCGTGGGGAACTCATTATTTACTATATTTATTTTATTTTATGAGTGTATGTAAACCGTCCTTAATAATTGTGACGTCGTACCACTAACCGGTTGTTTACGTTCTTGGCACGTTACTGCGCACAGTCCGTAGAGAGCAGGATGAATTTTCGGAGCACGTCTCTTTCACACCACGGGTCTGAAGAGTGCAGGGGCACTTCTTGCTAGCGCTTGCGCTGGATGTTGATACAGTTCAACGACTTCAACGGCGAAAAGATGTAAGCACAGTCGCGTTGCCAAAAGCAAAGTACGTATGTACAGTCGTTATGTTTAGACTCAAAATAGCTTGCCGGTAGATTATTAATTTTAAATAATAAATACTGACACGTCTACTCTAAGTGCGCTCTGACCAAGAGTCCAACGTATAGGAGGCAATTTAATATAATAAAAAAGAGAACCGCCTTCAAAAACTAAAAAGTGATAAATAACTTTAGCACAGAACACACATGACTTTAGTTTCGAAAGTCGGTGTCTTTGTTCTATTTGTTGTTTTGTATTGCCATTTGCCACCGACTTCCGAAACTAAAGTCATGTGTGTTCTGTGCTAAAGTTATTTATCACTTTTTAGTTTTTGAAGGCGGTTCTCTTTTTTATTATATTGCCTCCTTATCACCCAAATCCATTAAGATACGCCAACGCAGTTAAAACAGAGATTGAAAGTCCTCCAAAAATGGAAGAAACGAAAACGTCTTAAATGGTTATTTTTTTTGGTTTTTGTTGATTTTTTCAAAAAGCGCTGAATAAATTTCTAATTGTTGTATACTAAAACCTTCTCCAGAATGTAACAACTTTTCTGAAAACCGCATCAATATCGGTTCAGCCATACGGGAGATAATCGCGGACAAACATACATACAAACATACGGGTCGAACCGAGAACCACCTTTTTTTAAGAAATCGGTTAAAAAACTTTACTAAAAAAAACCGCCTTCAAAAACTAAAAAGTGATAAATAATTTTAGCACAAAACTCACTTGACTTTCTGTTTGTTGTTTTATATCTTCCGAAACTAAAGTCATGTGAGTTTTGTGCTAAAATTATTTATCACTTTTTAGTTTTTGAAGGCGGTTCTTTTTTTAGTAAAAAGTTTTTTATTTACTTTTATTGGCTAATTACATTATTTATCACGCACAAAAGAAAGCAAATAATTTTTAAAGTAATACGTAATCAGTGTACGACCAATGAACTATATTACTAGCGTACCGTATAGTAAGTAGTACCTCATTGTGTACTGTACACGGAATAATAAAAACAAGAGGAAGTGCCTTAGTCTTACTTAATACTGGATCCAGTGTCGCCAAACTCACACATTTGCAAATTAAAATGTACTTGCAATACACAGAAAACGATGATATAATTGGCTACAAATTGGAAACGCAACTTTGGCGAAAAGCTTATTTATTGTTGTTTGAAATTAAACCGTATCACAACTGACGAACGTTGCTATTATTTTACATGTCAAAATCACTAAAGAGATTTTTTCCATCTATCAATCCAATTCGAGGAATGTCTAACGAGTTCAGCTATTCGACGCTAGAGAGCGCTGTTACCAAATTACTTAACATGACATCTATTGTTACTATAAATAGATGTCATTTTCGCATGCAACTGTTATTTATTTTTCTATTCAATGAGAGATGTGGTCAAGTTGTTGATAATTTGTACAATGTAAGAAATGTAATTATCTACAGTGTTTAAATTGATCTTTTAAATGTACGTAATGGATAAAAAAAAGGAATAATTAATTATGTATGCGTATATTGACATATTTTTCTGTGATAATATGAGTCCGTAATATGATTGTATGTAGAAAATTGATTGACGTCCCAATGAAATGACGCATTATTTTAGACATGACAATATCTTTTTTAAATAGGTACTTGACAGTCTTTTATAAACATAATTGACATCTGAATTTTTGTGAAGATAAACTATATACCTACATGTAAGTATATAATAGAATATTTATAGGCCTACGTCTAACCGCGAATGAATGACTATTTGCCAGAATATAGGTATCAGGTTTTTAAAACTCATTCTTTCAAACTCGTACCTTTATTTATTAAAAAAAAGTTTGGTACTAAACATACCTACATGTTATTGTTTTATCGACACGAACTATTTGCATTAATGTGTCGCATCCCTAAACGAGTAGCGTCGAAGTTTCTAGAATTTATGCCACGTAAAACGATTACAGTCAAGACAGCGAGCTAGCTAATTTAGACTTTAATGAATGGACATAAGGTAGTTTTTAGTTCGCATCAAAGTAAAAATATGGTATTGTCAATAAAAATCGATTATATTGAAATTTATGAAAGTTTTATACTTTTTGGTAATACGATATACCTCAGCAAGAAACATTCTTTGCCCTGCTATCATTTTTGCATGTAAAAATTGCACAATAAGGCAGGGTTGTATTTTTTTGCCTTACGCGCGACATTGTGCGATATGTCACGTCGCTGCAAGTAGTTGATCTCAACTGGACCAATATTGATCATTTCCACATAATTGTGCCACACGTTAGATGGCTGCGTGGCACTTCCCCTTGTTTTTATTATTCCGTGGTACTGTACGACCTGTACGACCCACGTGTTTGTGTCGTGTTGAATCATGGCGAGAATAAACACATTTATTTGTATGAAAATAAAAATAATTTAGAGCGTCTGTCAGTGTCACTTTTACTGTCAGCCGTCGTTTCGTTCTGAAATAATGAGCTTTTTGTTAAACTGTTCACTTTTAACATCCATTTTTATAGCAGGATTTAAAAAATATTGTAAATGCCTGAAGATACTCTAAGACCCAAGAGTATAAAAATAAAAATAAAAATTTCAAGTTGGTTCTCTAAACATGTTTATTTTTTTTTGTACAAATCTTGCCCTAATTCTTTGAAATGTGGTTTAAACCTCGGATTTTGTTAATCAAAATCCGTTTATTAACGGTTTATTTACAACAGTATTCTTTTCTGATAGCGATTTTATTTTGCAGGTTCACTTCCACAGTATAGTGCGTGCCACGAAAGATGAGACTTGACACAGACTTGATTTGACTTGCGCAGTACTCGATTTAAAAGGTCTCTTACCTTTAAATCGAGTACTGCGCAAGTCAAATCAAGTCTCGTCTTTCGTGGCACGGACTGTACATGTGTATGTAAGTTCTCCATTACAATTTTTTTTTTTATGGAAGGCTACCTGCCTTGCCGAAAAGAAATACTCTAATATATATTATGACTAGCTGACCCGACAGACGTTGTCCTGTCGCTATCTACCTACTTACCTGCCTATTTACCTACCCTACACCTACCCTACACCTAACCTACACCTACCCTACACCTACCCTACACCTACCCTACACCTACCCTACACCTACCCTACACCTACCCTACACCTACCCTACACCTACCCTACAGCTACCCTACAGCTACCCTACACCTACCCTACACCTACCCTACACCTACCCTACACCTACCCTACACCTACCCTACACCTACCCTACACCTACCCTACACCTACCCTACACCTACCCTACACCTACCCTACACCTACCCTACACCTACCCTACACCTACCCTACACCTACCCAACACCTACCCTACACCTACCCTACACCTACCCTACACCTACCCTACACCTACCCTACACCTACCCTACACCTACCCTACACCTACCCTACACCTACCCTACACCTACCCTACACCTACCCTACACCTACCCTACACCTACCCTAAACCTACCCTACACCTACCCTACACCTACCCTACACCTACCCTACACCTACCCTACACCTACCCTACACCTACACTAAACATAAAAAAAAAGTATCCTATGTCCGTCTCCTGGTTTTAAGCTACCTCCCCACCAATTTTCATCCAAATCGGTTCAGCCGTTCTCGAGTTATAAGTGTTGTAACAAACACGACTTTCTTTTATATATATTGATAGTGGCAGCCAAACTGTACTTATTACTTCCATGGCTACATTAAAATTTAGTTCGTGTACAAAAGATTTATTGAACTGCCAAAAGTTTTCAAACAGTGATGCCAATTTAGCATATTTTATGTTGTTTAGCATCTAAAGCATATTAAATAATAAAAGTTGTAACCATGAAAATTACATATGCGTAGGTACGTAATTATTTCCATTTGGATTAAATCCTTCTGTTATATTGTTGGCGCTCCTGGTGCCAACATAATGGAAAAGGTAAATCTTGACGTCAAATGAGTATGACGATTATCGTTCTGCGCTCTATATGTCATGTACCAAGGAGAGCATAGAGTAAAGTAATATATAAGGAGAGTAACGACATTCTGAGCAGTGAGGCTTCCTCGTCTTTAAGCACTTTAATTAGGTATCGATGAAGACCAAGATATTGATATTTTATTTGATATCATAGTCGATTAGGACATTTATTTTGATAATTAATAAACATTTTTAAAATGATGTTACGTTTTAGTTGACATTGAAAAATGTAAGCAGAATTTTTATTTAGCATTTCTATAAAGCAATAATGGCATAATTTTCACACCATTTTAGCAGATTCTTTATTGGTCTTGCTGGCAAGTGGCAACACTGTTTTCAAAACTCAACGGACAACCGTCATTTAACGACGATTATTGTATTGTATTGTTTGTAATTTCGCACTATTCTTAAAAAGAAATTGATTAAAAAGATTAATAATCCGACAATTTGTGACAATGAAGAGTGATGTTTTAGAGTTGGAGACTAAAATAATAAATCACGAAGCTTATGGAACTTCGTAAGTGATTCTTTCATATCTATTCGTCTCCAAGTTACTGTTATTACAAAGATGTTGACATAGTGTTTTACATATTTCAGGTATAAATGGGCTCCCAGAGACTTTGAGCTGGGTTCGGCCCTTGGCCAAGGCAAATTCGGACACGTTCATGTCGCCAGGGAGAAGAAGACTGGCTATTTAGTAGCCATTAAAACACTTTTCAAATCTCAGATTGTGAGGTCGAAATGTGAACGACAAGTGATGCGGGAGATTGAAATTCAGTCGCATCTGAAGTAAGTACTACCGACTAACATACAGCCCATGTACCTACCTACTTATTGTACCTTCCTTTTAACATGAGTTCCTTAGGTATAAATTGTAAAAGTTACTTAAATTGTCACATTAACTTTGAGGGAATACTCTTTCTATGCTTATTGATTTTTCCTCTTCAGACATCCAAACATATTACGTCTGCTGACCTGGTTCCATGATGAGCGTCGTATTTACTTGGTGGTGGAGTTTGCAGCTGGTGGGGAGCTGTATAAACATCTTACTAACTCACCCAAAGGGCGCTTCCCTGAACCCAAAGCTGCTCGATACATTTACCAGGTAACTGAGCATAAATAAAATTTGACTTTTCTTTCTTTTTTTTGTTGCCCACACCAAGAGTTTCTCCTGTGTTTTGGGTGCATATAAACTCCTACACAACACACACACTTTACTTGAAAACTATGAAATTAAGGTATTATCAGTATACTGGAAGCCAATACAAGCGCTTTTTTGTTCCCAGTTCAACTTACTTATGGTAGTACTTTGTATCACATTCAATCTATCGAACATGAGGACAATTGCCTATGACGCATTAATTATTTTTATTATAAACATGCTATGAAGACATAAAATTTTTTTTTTCTTGCCTCTTTTGTTCGTTTTCTAGTTTTGTTTTTAACCACGACGCTGTCACATACAATGGTCCACATTTAAGGACTAAGTGTGGAAACCAAACCCCCTAACATAGAACCACGACGCTGAAAACATTATTTGATTTATCGTAAACAATGATTCTTATCCCAGGTAGCGGATGCTGTAGAGTACTGTCACCAGCACCATGTGATACACAGAGACATCAAGCCAGAGAACATACTGGTAGCATTCAGTGGAGACCTGAAACTTGCCGACTTTGGATGGTCCGTGCATGCCCCTTCTGAGAGGTAAATTTGACTGTAAAACATATTATGCAATATGAATTCCAACTGAAACAAAATGCACATTGACACATTGACTATATTTGAATATTTACTATGGTATTGAATTACTTTGTAAACAAGTTCATTTCTGGCAGATTCTTTTTATTTGAATACTTTATCAGATTCTTCTTGTCATAGGCGTAAAACCATGTGTGGCACATTAGACTACCTGCCTCCTGAGATGATAAAGCGGGAAGTCTATGATGTGTCCGTTGATCACTGGTGTATTGGAGTTCTACTATACGAGTTCCTCGTAGGCAAGCCTCCGTTTGAGAGTGAAGGACAAGACAAGACATATGCCAGGATCCTTGCTTTAGACATGGTGTATCCTAGTTATGTACCTGAAGGAGCTAAAGATCTCATTTCAAAGGTTGGTACAAATTTATATGGAGCCTTAAGATATTGCATTATTTAAAGCTTATTTTAATAAAACTTTATTGAGCAATGTTTTATTAAATTCTATTCTAAATGTGCAATTTTTTTCTGTTAGTACAGATTATTACAAATCATGGTTAGTATGTAATCATGCCATGATTACATAGTAACTTGTAGGTGATTTGTTGTAAGTAAAAATCTGCCATCTAAATAAGGTTTATGTAGGTTTTTAATGTTATTATATTTTGTTTTAGCTTTTACGAACTTCAAGTAAAGACAGGTTATCACTGGATGCCGTAAAAAAGCATTACTGGGTGCAGCAGTTCCAGACCAACAGCACATAGTATTCACAATGTTATTAAGTTAGTATTATTTCATTAATTAATTATTATTTTAATCATAGTACATAGTTAATAAAACATTTTATATTTTAATAACAACATTTTATTTTCTAAAACATAATTCGACTTTTGAGCATTAGGTATCTAGCTATGAAGGAATTTTTTTAATTTTATTTGTTCTTCAATTAATTTACCATTATTGAGTAATTGAGTACCTAATTCTCAACTCAGTTGTTTTTAAGAAGAGACCTTAATTTCTATTCAGTATGGAGCAAACAGTCAATAAATTATCTTAGAAAAATATTTATTTTACTTGTTTAAAAAAAGATCTCTCATGTTTATTTAAGTATCACATTTCCACAAAGTATCTAGCTTTAATATCACCATTTTAGACATCATCACAGACTATAACCATATTTATTGACCCAGAGCAGGCCATCTTTTGAGTTCTCCAATGGTTTGTACTCAAGACCAATCCAGTCAGTGTAGCCATTATTTTCCAAATGGTTGAGAACATACTTGTAATTTATCTCTCCTTCGGTATCTGGTTCATTGCGGTTAGGCACTTGAGCTATCTGCAATCAAATAACTAGTTACTTAACAAGAATATATACAACTAGCGACCCGACCCAGCTTCCAACACAAAAAGAATTATTCAATTCGGACCAGTAGATCCTGAGATTACCGCATTCAACCAAACAAACATACTCTTCAGCTTTATAATATTAGTATAGCTACACTGAGTCAAAATGAAAATAAAACCAATATTTAGTTCTACTTGACAACAAACAATGGTGCGCAATGTGCACATTTAACCCTTTCCCTGTCCAATGATCCACATAAGAGGTCATTGCGATTGTTCAACTATTGTATCTGCTTGACAGACCGTCAACATGGCAAAATACAAATTCTTATAAACATTGCTGAAGCTAATCTGCTTTTTTATTACACACTCACATAATAGGTACCTAGTTAATTTATCAAATGACACCAATTCTGAACAAGTCATTATTATTTTATAAATCAATTGTTTTATGTTGTTGTTAGTTTGTGTTACCTGCACATGGCCAACATATGGCATAAAGTTGGCAATATTGTGAGATATATCACCACATATTTGTTGTAAATGGAATACATCCAGCATCAACTTCAGATTAGGACTGTTGATGCGTTTGATGATGTCCAATGCTGAAACATGAACACACTATATTATACAACTGACTTGGAAAGTATTGAATAACTGTTATTTATCAAGATACTTAGTAAATACTAGGTAATTAGGTACCTATTATTTTAACTTGAAACATTCAAAGCACACCATTAGTTGAATTAGGTTTTTCTCCCTGTAATATCCGCATATAATAACAAGAAATTAAGGAATAGGTACCTTTATTAAAATCACTCAAAAAGTAATTAGGCACAGAATATTGGTTAATTGGTTCAATAACTCCAAGAATATTCTCATTCTTCAATACATCAGCTGCATACTTCAAATTCTTCTCATATGTTTCCCAGTTTTGTGATGTAGCATTTTGTAGTTTTCCTGCCATAATATGTATTTTCCTGGCATTAAGAGCTTTGGCATAGTTGACTGTTGTTGTGAAGTTTTCTTTGAATTCATTTTCTTTTCCTGGTACTGCCGTTACTCCCAGCTCTCCCTTAGTTACATCTCCTAAAACAGGGTAAAATGGTCGTATTAAAAATTAAATTAGGCCTTTTTACTCAAACATAGTCCATAAAATAGAGAATTTCTTATTTACTAACCCGTCTTCAAATTAATCAACACTTGTTCTACGCCGGCTTTTTCCTTGGCGTCCTTCACTTGTTCCACTGTCAAACCAAAAGGAAATCCACTTTCCACAGCCTTGAATCCAGCATCCTTAGCCAAAGCATATCTCTCCAGCATCGACGATGCCTCCGTAAACATAAAAGACAAGTTTGCACAGAACTTCATCTTTTAAAACAACTAAAGTTGGAGGTTATTATAATGCCTGAGACACAGCTAACGTAATTATGTGCGTTTAGTTTTGTCGATTTTACAATTTTTACAAATAGGCTGATAACCTATCTCACCGCGAGTTGATGTGAAACCTCAGTTTGTTATCTTTTGTTTATATAAATACATATATTATGTGTTAACCTATCGCCAGCAAATCGTAAAGCCCGGTTTCCACCGCGAAAGAGTAATGAGCTGAAAATGGCTAAGCGGAGCGGACTTCGTTTTCATGAATTAGGTTTGCGTTTCCACCAAGGAAGAGTCTAGTCGTCCAATTCCCACCGCAAAAGGGAAATGATGAGGCGAGATCATTTTTACTCTTTTTGCCCGCTGAGTCATTTCCGCTCGACTCTTTGTTGGTGGAAACACATGTATGCAGTTTAGGTACTCTTGCGAGTTAAACGGAGTTCATAATGGGTTCCACCGCGAGCGGAGCGGACCCAACGACTAAACTCTTCCTTGGTGGAAACGCAAACCTATTTCATGAAAACGAAGTCCGCTCCGCTTAGCCATTTTCGGCTCATTACTCTTTCGCGGTGGAAACCGGGCTTAAGAGTCGCTTTACACTTACGCGTGTCGACACATTCGGTTCGGCATTCTGAATTAAATCTTTGATAACGTATTGAAAATGACGGAACCGAATGCAGTGGCGGCCCTAGGGCGGTGTGAGCGGAGCGGGCAACGGGCACCGTCATGAAGGGGGTGCCGAAATAAACTAAGACGAGGAAGACTAGTCGTAGACTCGATAGTGACTCTCAATCGATCAGGCGCGTAGTTTAATCTCGATATAGGTACTTCATGGCAAACTCGACAGCGATTCGAGCAACACGATGTGTGATCGAGTAGCGGTACACTTCGGGGGCCATGAAAACATAGGCGCCGTATGCGCTTCACAATGCAATACTGCCTCCCCTTACGAGCTCCCCCGGGCCGTGATCAGCGCGTCGTCCGCGTAATACGTCAAGTCTGTACTATGCCTGTTTGGAGCTCGCCCCGTCAGCAGCCAGTCGTACTCGTTTTCCACAGGAGCAAGCCCACGACCGAGCCCTGCGAAACACCGCACGGCATGCGCCGCTAGTTCCCGGTATCATGGTCCCATGGGACCCATAGGTGAACAAACCTCCCCTAACTCCAGGGTAGGGTATTCAATTCATTGGAGGTCTAGGGATACCGCCAACATCACCCCACTCCAGGACGCTTCCTCCGCCAGAACTCTCACCCGCGATTTCGCGTGGATGGTGTAGCGCCCATACCGAAAACCGCACTAGCACTTATTCAGGTCCGGCTCCTCCCCGCACAAGTGGTCGAGGAAGCGAGCTACGATTATCCGCTCAAACAGCTTACCCATCTCCGCCTTCCTGAGCAGGTCCAGACGACCAGATTTTCACAAAGTAGGAAACTGGCCCCGCTCAAAGCACGCTAAGTCCTGTCAGTTTGTGCTTTAGCTCCTTTGGAGCGAAGGCTTAAACGCGGCCGTGGACCCTGTCCGGCGCCGGAGCCACGCTCTTAGCCCGGAGCCGCACTAGGCCGCCCCCATCTCTGTCTGTGTCACCACTGGGACACTGATGGCGTTCTCCTCTGCAGACTGCAGCTGTAAGCAAAGCCATCGGCGACGGAGTATGCTCCGCTCTTGTTGAGAAGAGGGCTGCGACTACCTCTAGCAGGGCAGGTTGGAGATTCCGTGAGTGTAGGCGCTGCGGCCCCCGAAGTTTCCCTCGAACCCGAATCTCCGAATCGAATATGGGCGGCCCCCACGGATCGCCATCTAGAGTCTCCAACATCTCCCTGCCTCGCCGATGGCCAGCCAGTATCCTTTGCTACGTGGTACACCTCCTACAGCGCGGCTTCTTCGTCATGGACCCGTTGACGACTCCTCTGGTATCTGGTATACTGGCACCTAACCGCCACGCATGCAAATTCGAGATCTCGCCGGACCACCAGTACCTACACCTGGCGCCTGCACATTTTAATAAACTAAATGAATTGATACACAAAATATTTTGAAATAAAACAATAAAAACTATTCTAAAGTATGTGTTTAAAAAAAAATATTATTGCACTCGTGCGGTAGTGTAATGTAAAAAGCACGTGTGCGTAATAGTAATATGCTACATTATGACCCTAAAAGCGGTGCAATACTTTACGAGCAAGTGTGTTGAAAAATATTAATTTCTCATCTGAGAAGTTAATATAACATATTATACAAGATATAATATGATATAATTGTTATATTTGGGGACGCTGTTTCGAGATCTCGCGCAACCTACAAATTTTGCTAGGGCCGCCACTACGAATGTGCGAACCCGCCCCGTTTGTGTGTGTAGTTATGTGTCGCTTGTGACCAAAACACTTAACCGCAATAAAATATTGAAAGACCTCTAATCAAAAGTAACATGATACCTATATTGAATTAGCTCCTTTGACAGTAGGTATTTCTTTTTTGAATTTTTACATACGCTATTAATTACAAACACGCTAGGAAATCGTCGAGCTTTGTATAGGACATTCTGCGGAATTAATTTATTTGAGCAGAGTCAGTCCCATTAATTAACGTTTAATTTTAAGTACTTACTTAGGTACTTGATTTATAAAAGAGCAGTTTAGAGATAATGCTGCATGGCATAATAGATAAATAAACACCCTTATGAGACAAAGCCGCCGAACAGTTTTCTGACACTCCTGTCTCTACCTAAGGCAAAATCTTTATAGGGTAACCATCTAGAAAAGCGCTAAAACATGAAGCTTACCAATTGCCTGGTAAATGATTCCTTTCACAGTATTGAAACCGGCAACAAAGCAAAGAACAAATATTAGAAGACAAAAATAAATTCCGATAAGTAAGGGCAGGGTGCAAATGCGTGACGCTCGAGGTTTTGCATTGGCTACATTATCACATTATACATCAGCTTAGTTGGAAGAAAAGGTAATATCATACAAAACCAGCAGAGGGACCATAATTATTTTCGCTTAATTGCATACGAGCTTTGCTTTTAATAAAACCTAACGAGAGCTGGCAAAGTCACCGAGTTGTAATGGGTTGACAAATTACCCTAAGTAGTTTTAGAGGTATGAGGAACAGAGTGGAAAGTCTAGACCTCCATAGAAAAGGGAGGATCCTCCGACCTGATGGGTGTTGAGTCTGGTGGGTTACAACCCGACGGTTATAGTAGAGATTTTTGTAAATATGTTAATGTCGCGTAGAACTTTTATTGACCTTTACAAAGCAAAATGGTCTTTATGTGAAGATTGCTAATCGGAAAATTGAACAATGAAGCCAACCCTAGAAAATGGTTCCATGACTTAGATAGGGCCATAGGGCACTTGAGCTAGAATCACGGTAGAAAAGATGATTGCAGGTTGATTTGACTAGACATTGTGAAAGCGTGGCCTACAGCAGGTTCGGTCTATTGATTATATTCGTTATAGGTATAATACGTTAAACTTGTTAGACACTAACATCATGTAGCCAAAACGGTCATTCTGAAAGACAGGTGACGCCCAACCTAACAGGTTCTTCAGTTTTAATAAAAACTATCACACAAATAAAACACCTTTTAAAATCTTTTACTAATGTTCTATTAATTTTAATATTAGGTTCAGTTTATTATTTTAATATTATTATATTTTATAACAATATACTCGTGTATAAGTATCCAAAATAATTTTAACAAAATATCCCATTTTTATTAAGCTAACAAGAATGGAACTATTCATGTTTTTGTTATACAACTAACATCAACACAAAAATATAACATTAAATAATCATAGGAAATGGCCACTTCTAATTTATTCTTGATTTTATTACAAATATCGAAGCTGGTATTACCAAAAACTTATTTTAAAATGGAATGATAGTAACGCGAAACTTAAATGTTTACACTTAAATTAAAAATTGCATTAAAATCCTGACAAATGCATGTGCTGGCAGTACACAGTCTTATAACAAGAGGTATTTGCGGTTATAACATTTTATATAAATATGTTTTTGATATTAACACAGCCATATTTTTATAATATTGTGTAGCTATAAACTAGATCAGTATTCTACGTAAACATTACACGTACATTACTTCTTATACAATAATTTGTGAACAGTTCTTTCAAAATTAGAAAGAAGTGTGCGATTAGAGCTGTTTTTGCCAATACTCTGGTAACGCACCCTACACTGAGCTGTCATGGCAACTAACTTACAATACGGGTGGACACACTATCAATATTTTTCTTGTTCTTGTGATCTTGTTTTTGTGGGTTGTCAAAATGCGATTCTCCTATAGATTTAGTATAGCCATAGGATAATGTGACGTCATTTATTTATCTACTTATTTGACTTAACTATTTATTGATTTCAAAGCTTAAACTAAAAATCCAATTTTACAGTTAATTAAACTAAATTTAGAAAATCTTTTTTTAGAGAACTTGCGGTTTGGAATTAACGGTTAATGGAGTATACACCCGTATTAGGTCGAAGTAATGAAAATTATCCGAATCAACACATTAGACTCAATTACATGTTTACTTAAATAGAAGCATTTATGTAATTAGACAAACATTAATAATCTTAACTGAGCAAGTGGAAGACATTTCGAGCACTTGCTTAAATTTTAATAGAATACAGTTATTTAAAATACAGAAAAAACGGCATAATGTAAATGGCGATCTTGAATTTTTTTTAAGCTTTGATTATACAATCGCCATATCGAGTAACTGCACATATTCAGAGAATCTTTCGAGATGAGGGGAGGAATAAATTAACTTACAGCAGAATAACTCAGGTCTTAAATATTATCACTGAATACAGGCACAAATATTTGTATATTCTTATCAATGATAACTTTGATCTAAAAAGCAGAAGAACAATACACGTTCACTTGCACGTTACAAACAATAGTGTGCGACTACCACTCGACTAACCGCAGCGACACCGGCGACTTGGGCGCCAGCAGAAAGTCAAACTGAATGTCCAATTCGCCATCAAATTCAACACGCCATCTTTGCATTATCTGTGAACGTTATATATAAAATTTCAGTTACCTACCTCTTAATCAAATAATTTTATTATGTCTCATCTGATGCAAAAACACATGACATGATTCCTGGAAAGTACTACCAACGTTATAAGGTAGGCTGTGATTGGTTTCATTGAGCGCAGCGGGCCCACCAGATGTATCTCATTTATGCATAGGTACCTTGGCAAGCAGCAGATGTAACTCAAGATCCACGAAGCGTTTCCCAGGACACATCCGCCGTCCCCTTCCGAAAGGAGCGACTAAGGTAGCAGCATGAGGTGCTGTGGGCTTTATCCAGCGCTCTGGGATGAAATCACGTGCACGCCAGAAGTTCTCTTCGCGACGGCATGCCGCTCCCGTGTGAGCCAAGATGAATGTCTGCGAAATAAAATCATTACTTTAAAGCATAATTTAGGAAAAATATTTTACAAAGCCTTACTGAGGAATCATGACGGGCTCACTTAGTTATATTTCACCTTTCAAAAATTAAAAGCAAATCAAACTATTATTGAGATTTCACTGTTTAGTTCAATCTATCGGCACGATACAATAAGTTGATAAAAAAACCATTGTTGTCAATTTAATGTTAAATAAGTGAACATCCATACAGTTCCACCGGTTTAATAACTGTTTGAGTTTAACCAGCAATACTGCTGCTAATCGCTGCTTCAAGGACAAAAACTATACGATTTACGCTGAATGAAACTGCCCTCAAACTGCCACCTGCAACTGCCGGCAAGTTGCCGCAACGAGCGGCAACTTGCCGCTTGCATCCACCGGTTACCCGCGACTTTGATGATGTCGTCGGTCCATCTGGTTCCCAGGCCTACCAACGCTACGTCTTCCGGTTCGTGGTCGTCACTCGAGAACGTTTCTTCCCCATCGGTTATAGGTTCTTCGAGCGATGTGACCTGCCGCTTCAACTTGCATATTCTGAGAGCTATGTCGATGACCTCAGTTTTTTGACATTTGGCAGAATTTTCTCATTCCGGATTTTATCGCGCTAAGAAACTCCGAGCATAGCTCTCTCCATGGCTCGCTGCATGACTTGAGCTTCACTAGGAAGGAGGCCAGCAGTTAAGTACCAAGTTTCTGCACCATAAGTCCTCACTGGCAACACACACTGATTATAAACCTTCGTCGAAGTTAGACCTACCTAGTTAGACAGTTTGTCCAAGGTACGGGTGGAACATAGTCATTCGACATAATTATCGTCTTGTCCATTTTCATTTTAAGATTTGATGAGAAACGTTACTGAGGTCCCTGAGCATAGTGTTATATCTTCTATCGCTCAGCTATGATGACTATATCGTCGGCAAAACGAATCTAAGTGATGTATTCGGTATTGATGTTGATGCCACATTCGTCCCACTCCAAAAGCTTGAAAAGGTCGAAATGACGTCTCCCTGTCTCACGCCTCTGCAACTGGATTGGTTTCGTACTCTTGTCCTGTAATCGGATCGACATAGTGGCATTTTTATACAAACACTCAACATTTTGATATATTAGGTTGGGGAAAAAGTTTCTTCGCATTTTTTAAGAAAATTCAAAACATTTTTTAATGTAGTTTATTTACATTTAACTAAAGTATGTAGGTACCATTTTGTTCGATAACTTTTTGACATCTTGTAGGTAGGGACATGATCCCATTGCTATAGAAATTTTGGGACTTCTGATCAAAATACCGCGACAAGTGGTTTTGGCAGTCCTCTCGTGATGTTAACCTGACACTGCCTAAAGAATTCTGAAGAGACCGAAACAGGTGGAAATCTGAAGGTGCAAGGTCAGGACTATACGGCGGATGCATTAACACCTCCCAGCCAAACTCTCTTAATTTTTGCTGAGTGGCTAAAGATGTGTGAGGTCTAGCGTTACCATGATGAAAAACCACACCCCTTCTGTTGATTAATTCCGGCCGCTTTATCTCAACTTCTTGCTTTAATTTCATCAGTTGTTCGCAGTACAGTTCAGAATCGATGGTCCTGCCTGGTGGTAACAGCTCATAATGCCCTTCTAATCCCACCACACACACAGCATCACCTTGTTGCGAGTTAACCTGGGTTTCGCCACAGTCTGTGAAGCCTGACCGGCTTTTGACCACGACCTTTTTCGCACGTTCTTGTCGTACGTGATCCACTTTTCATCACCAGTTATCAGCTTCTTCAAAAATGGTTCGGTTTCATTACGTCGTAATAAAGAATCACAAATGAGTACACGGTTCATTAGGTTTCTTTCAGTGAGCTCGTGAGATACCCAAATATCGAGCTTTTTTCTGTACCCAGTTTTTTTCAAATGCGCCAAAACTGTTTTGTGGTCAATTCCCAGTTCTTCAGCTACGTCGTAACTACTGATATGCCGATCTTGCTCCACTTTTTCAAAAATGGCATCCATTTTATCCGTAATAGGGCGACCAGAGCGACGTGCATCTTTGACATCAAAATTTCCGGATTGAAAACGCTTAAACCTTTGTGCTACTCTCACAGACACTGCACTAGGTCCATAAACATCGCAAATTTTTTTCGCGGCTTGCGTTGCATTTTTACCTTTTTTGTAGTAAAATTTTAAAATGTATCGAATTTCTTCATTAGATTCACTCATCTTGACAGTACGAAAAACAAATACAAATCACACATTTTCCTAATTTGAATTTGGAATTATGTTCTTTAAAATTTAAACTTACCAAAACCAGCCAGATACAAATAGTATAGCCAAAGAGATTTTATTACAAGTTCATACATACTATAATGCGAAAATACTTTTTCCCCAGCCTATTATGTATAGTCGATGCGGCATCGCTGAAGAGACTATAACACCGCCCTGGTTTCGATTGAATCAAAGGCTTCTTCGTAGTCCACAAACGCTAGACATAATGAAATGTACCACCCACATATTATATTATAATGGCCGATTATACTCCTCAGTCTTCTGTATAATTAGGCGGAGCGTATGGATGTGGTCTATGGTGCTGAAGCCTTTTCGGAAACCGGCTTGTTCAGGAAGCAGGAAGTCCAAAAAAAAAGCCTGCGTTCGAGACGATTCGTAATGACCCTCGAGAACACTTGTACACATGGTTCAGGAGTAAGATGGGCACACCAATAACCAAATGATGACCAAAGATGATGATGGCCTTATTCCTCAATAAGGTATTGCACCACCACACTTCTGTGCCTTGCTTCTGGCGTAGTACCTTCGAGTTTGACAGAATTAAACAACTTCCGCTTGCGGAAGTTCCGTCGTGATTCCATCATCGCCCAGCGCCGCTGGTTGTTCTTAAGCTGTTGGTCATTCTAATCTGATACAGGCTGATGTCTGACATATCCACAGTGTTATGTCGGATCAGTCTTGTTTTGGTGTCTGAGCTGAACTGATGACGGGCTGTCGTGTCAAGGTGTACAATTGTCCATAAAAGTTCTTTGGCTCTTTCAAGATCTCTGGTTTTGATGAATTGATACTACCGTCCTTGATCTTCAGTTTCGTCATTTGGCTTTGCCCAATAGACTCATTCTTTGTGAACTCTTTCGAGCCATGGCTATGCTCGATTACCGCCCTAATACATTGAGTACTCTAGAACCGCAAGTCGTGTCGCATGGACTCGAGACGGGCTATTTATTGAGTTTGCTATATTCCGACATATCAACGAAAAAAAATTATCAAAAATTCTTCATTAAAAGAAAGACAAGCCAACTCACCCCTGCAGGCAATTTATGTCCAGCAATGGTCATAGGTGTATCCAAAAGCCTAGCCAAGAATGGTGCAGTAGGTAGTAGCCGGAAGGCTTCATAGATTGCTGCGCGGACTGACGGAGCGGCTGCAAGGTCCTCGGCACTCAGGGTACTGCATGAGGGCAGTTCGGAGCGAATGGTTCGCTGCCAATCCGGTCGTCCACTCAGCAAGTATAGCAGGAAGACGAGACTGTTTGCTAGCTGAAAACGATAACATGCAAGTGTTTAAAATGATTCAATGAAAATATTTCCCAGTGTAAAATTGGATGACGCGTAAGGACAATACATATATCTATAGATATGTATTGTTCAACGTCGATTTGAAAAACTTCGATAACGAACGAACGAACGATTCTATTGTTCAATAGCAGTTGAACTTTCGTTTTGTAATTGGAAAATCAGCATTAGGAGGGCAAAACCGTGTGAGCGTACATACCGTTTCGATGCCAGCTGTTATGAAGTCAATGACTGCGGCTTTCTTGTCCCTCATATCAAGGGCGGGGTTCTCCAGAATCCTCAAGAAGATCTCCTGCATGGCGTCATCGTCAGCAGTGCCTTGTGTCCTGTTCCTCGCTTCCTCCATCAGCTCGGATACTATCCTGCCAACAATTTAATTTTATTATTGCTTGACTGCCTATTAATTTAACTAAAATTGTTGCATAAAACACCCTGAATCTGTATGTATGCAATCGATATTATCATTACCCGTTAGGATATTAATCTGCTAACGAAACCAACATTTAAATAAACGGCACATTTAAAAACCTCTCAACAAAGGTTTGGTGTAGATTAGAGTCAGACTAATAATCACAGAATACTTGTACCTAACTAGGTATAGACTAGACGTCAAGGTTAAAAGCTTTTTTAGGTAGTTGTTGCGCTTTTGTTGTTGATTCATCATATGCACACGCTGACGGCGACAGACAGTATCGCCGCCAGCGTAACAGCCACAAAAAGGTTTCTAGCCTTCGTCTATTTGGCTCTAAACAAAAAATCGGTCAAGGCTAAGAGGCTTGATTAAAGAAGAATATGACTTTTTTATTTAACTAGCGGCCTGCCCAAGCTGCGCACGGGTGCAATCTTTACTTTTCTTAAATAAAGCAGTATTCATTGCCCTTATTTCTTTTGGTAGTTTATTGAAAATTACAAGAGGGAGCCGTGCGAAACACACTTTTATGCATTAAAGTTGTATACGTTCGGCGCACACAGAGGCGTAATGCGTCATGTTGTTGCCTATTACTGACTTCTGAGGCTAACGTAAATAAGTGTGGATTGACCTTAACAAATACTGAGACCTCATAAATATATAGGCTTGGGAAAATTAGAATTTTATACTCCTGGATAACGGTTTACAGGTTTCGATTATTTGAAAGATAGACCCAAATATAGATCTTAGGCACCGTTTTTGTGCTTTAAAAATTAAGTTTATATCTGTCGAATTTCCCCAAAAAATTACACCATACCTCAGGACAGAAGTAACTAAACCATGGTAAAAAAAATGAAAAAATCAAAAAAAAAATCAACAAAAAAAAAGAACTCAAAAATCATTTTTAATTCATGTAGTGCATATACCGATTTATTAATTCTTTTGCATAGTGATTCTATCTGGAATTTCCATTTTAATTTGTTATCCACAGTAAGACCAAGAAATTTTGTTGTTTGCACTTCAGATACAGTTCACCCTTATAGTTAATCTGAGGCATAATTGGGCAATTTAATACATGGAATATTAACATTATTTAAACAGGCCATTAGAATCTTCTAATGGCCTGTTTTGCTTTGCAGCATTAATAGTTTGCAATACAGTTTTTGCTTTATTAATCGAATTTATAATATTGTAATTGTTTTGGTCAAAGACACAATCACTTTTAATCTTTTGGTGTATTGCCTCTGTTTTGATTTTTTACCTATCTAAACTTGGGGTTTTTCTATATTTCTACAGTAGTTCACGTTTCTTAGCAGTACAAGTCTTAATACCCCGTGAAACCCATTTGGGCTTTTTGTGTTTGTGGATAGTTATAGTTTTGTAGGGAAAACAAAGATCATAAAATAACTTAAATGTATCAAAGAAAATATTATACATGGAAGTACTATACATATCTGTAAATGTCATTTGGCCTAGAAACTTATGCGCCATTTTCGATTTATTCAAAGGGATGATTAATCTTCAAGTGAACGCAAAAGCCCGCATGCCTAAAGCCATCATTATGAAACTACTCACTAATGATAAGTACTTATTCAATTTGAACTTGAACGCTAAGTAAACAATAAAGTGCTTTATAAAACTTATCTCTAGGTAAACAGCGTCCAATGTCACAATATAAAGCAGTAAATGCATCTTATAAAAAGTAATAGCATATCAATCACTTAGTCAATAACGTAAGTCGTAACTACTACATTTATATATTTACTTCATTATTAAGATACGGGAACTCACGTATGAATGGTTTCTTCGCTCTTGACGAATGTTCTGTAGAGTGTGGTAGGTGCGAACTTCCATAGCGGTGCGCCGTAATAGGAGTCTCTTTGAGCTCTGAAGTGGGCCTTTACGGCTGCTGCAAGGGTAGCCGCGCGACCCGACATCCAACGCTCCAAGAAGCCCAATCTTGACCCCAACATTAGGCCACACACCGCTGTAACAGTATAATTAAACGTTATTCCCGAAACAGTCGAAGCAAGACAATTTGGGACTACGGTGACGGTCTACGCCCTAGGGTACCCTCACACATTCTTGAAGTACTTGACGAATGTTTCCGATAATGGATGTCGGGCTTGATCTAGTTACTTTTACTGTACATAGTTATTAAAATTCCCGAACAGATATATCCACTGCATGCAAATGCATCCAAGACAAGTTATAGCATAGCAGCTTTACGAATGGAAACTAGACACTGGTCAGACAAAAAGAAAGCTGATACTCATTAAGCAGTTTTTTAAAGTAAACTAAACTTCTTGCATACTATTAGAATTAATCAATCTACTTCGTTCGTATAAAGTTTTAAACAAGAAACAAATATTCGAAGTCCTTGCAGATTTCTATCTCTTCCTATCGCACATCAAAAATTCGTGGAAATATCATGCTGATATGTCTAAGTATTCAGAAATGTAAATGTAACAATAATATGCCATGGGCCATGGCTAACTATAAAATCCCAATACCAAGAAAGAATGTGAGTACAAAAACATTTAGAGTGAGATACGGGACAAAACTTCCGGTCATTAGCTGATAACATTGAACGCAGTACATAATGGTTCTAAGTAATCCGGTGTGGTGTACAATTTCGTAATGCATTTCTGACGTTGATTGTTGCATTCCTAGAGACACACGCACGCGAGAGCGTTGGCCGTCTAACGCTATTTTCTTCTACAAATGATGACCCACATTCTTATCTCGACGAACGTCATTTTCATGTCACTATTATCGCAGCCCTTTGTCTGAATCTATTTAAGACTCTCTGACTTTAACATTTGAACTCCACGCGACAACCTACCATAGAAATGAATAGTATTTGATTAGTTTATTTGATAAAGGCAAATCAAAGTACAAGGCTAGGAGCACCTAAATGATATCTATCAACGAAGGACTCTTTTATGAAACTACTCACTAACTTAATCCCTCTCTTCAAAATTATTCGCTTGTGATCAACATTTCTTATCAATCTTTTCCACCCCGCTCTTTGTATTGCAACCAGAAACCTCCGCAATAAGTTGTATAAACAATATTGTTATTAGGATATTATTTTGCCTACGTTAAAGTTCCTTAATTAGTTCTTTTTTATAAACCAACAAGAATCATCGGTTATCTAATATAAGCGCGCTGTCAGATTATCAGTTTCCCCTAACGCAACTTTTAAATTCGTAACGCACGTCTGACGAATGCGTATACAATGTCTACACATTAGATGACTCGCGATCAAATAATCTAGTAGGCGGGGTGGATAACTAGATTTACTATGATAGATCTCGAATATAATAAAGCATGTTAAATCAAAATATCAAAAAGAAAACTGAAGGATGTTTCTCGCTTGCTGTGCTTTTTGATTAACCGGATAGGTTGTAGAAATGGATCAAATTTCAACAAAATATTTTACTTACACTCCAATCCCATCCTGTTAGTGAGCTGATCAAAGCCAGCAACTGTGCCATCGCTACGGCGACTAGAGTCCAAAAGGACGAGAAAGTCATCACAAATATTGTTCAGCTCGGGAAGGAAGCCCTGCATTGTGTTGGGACTTGTCAGCTCTGCGGTTAAGTGGCGACGAAGATGATGCCATTTTTCGCCTTGTCTGGAATGGATTTGAGATAATTATATTAATTGACTATCTTATATATAAAAATCTTCTGTGCGTGTGTATGAAAGTGAACTCCTCCTAAACGGCTGTACCGATTTTGATTATTTTTTTTGTGTGTGTTCCAGTAGATTCGAGAATGGTTTAGATTCACAATTGGACCCGGTAGGCATCGCTGCAGTCGGGTTATTTTTTTTTTTCAGGGCAGGACAACGTCTGCCAGGCCCGCTAGTATAGTATAGGTATATAATAAGATCAGCAGCATGCCCGTACTTTTTTTAAGAGTGTTGGGATAGGTATATAATTTTGGAGCAGCGTCCTCTAGTGGCGCATAGTCCTCCAAATATGTCAAAGGGTTTTAGTACACACGGAAGATATCAATAGGATCTTCTCAAAATATTGAACGGAGGATAACATAATCAAATCTATAATTATTTCCGCCTGCCTGCCTTTATAATAAACCTTGTACGCATATTACGAAACTCACAGAATCTCATAAACTTACAGCCTTGACCGTGCAACGTCTTTAGATTATTATTACCATTTATATTAACGTTTATCCTAGCCAGATCTGTACTATAGCTGCCCATGTATGCTCAACATTACTTGGGCCTTGAAAGTTCTACCTGCCGAATAAAATAAACGTGATCGTTTTTTAAATTGTACACTAGAGCGAGCTATTATGGCAATAAGTAGGTACTAGTTAGGCACACTCAGTTATTTGATTTTCTTCAAATTATAACCGTGTATCTTTAACTTCTATTGAAAGACAATATCCTTAAGCTTTGGTGCTACTAGTATCTTATTAGATCATTATTATTTACATTTTTTTAAACTTGGTTTACGACCTAACTGTGGTTTTAATACGATGTAGAATCATTTTTGAAGTGCTAACAGATTCAAACAGAACAATAAATTAGATTCTAATCGGAACTGATGAGGCAATGATATACATCGTGATGAAATTGTCGTTATTTTCGACATCGGCGTGTACCTACGTCTTTAAACTTCCAGGAAATGACAACACTGCCACGTCATGAAACTTTAGTGCCAATGTAACTTCGCAGTTATACTTGAAGTCTACGTGACTTGTAGTATGTGCAAAGCCTTGCCAAAATATCACGATCACAGGGCACAATGGCTACTTTAACACCGAGACTCGAAGGTCAAGCCACCCGCTGTGAATGAATTCTTACTTAAAAGATAACCTAGTCTAACTAGGTATCTATGTCAATTACTCTTGACTACTTACGATACGAGATGATTGGCGTTATCTACAATCGGGCCGTCAACTTATTTATAAACGTCTCGGGCATCTAAATAAGGCAATCTATAGTACAAACCTTGAGTTTAAAGGTATTAAAAGCAGACAAACTAACACGTGGATAAGATGATAATGTGTTGATAAGTGATAACGTAGAGAAAACTAATTCAATCAACTCCTTGTTACTCTTATGGTATTAAGCGTTTGGTTTTGGATAGACACCGGTATTCCGATGGTGAGTGATGAAGTCAGTGTCTCTCCGACAGCATCTGCATACAGAAGCTTTAGAGGATCTCTTATTCCTTGCCTTGGGAAGCCCTTGACTCCAACCCATAGTAGTATATAAGAGCACATCTAAAATGAGCAGTTCAAATTGTTTGAACCCAAACAACAGGACTATCTAGTTCTAACGCAAATATTTTAATGTAATAACTACTTACTCATTAACAAGTCCAGTAGAAGCATATCTATCGGGTCTACTCCTGCGGTAAACCTGCACGATCTCGGTGGGGGGGCGATAGGGACGCTTGGCTGGTGCTCGCAGTACAGCCTCCAGGGCTACACGCTCTGCGATGGACACCACATATGCGCCCCCCGGAGTCGTCTCTACGAATACCGGCCCGTAACGCCTGAACATGTCTGTGTGCAAATCTCTTATTGTGACCGTAAACTAGCTTTTACATAATTATAAACACGTTAATAATATTGAAGAAACCCACAGCTTGATATTGAACTCGGAGAGAGCCCATGTTCAATGCTCATGTATCTAGTAGTCAATTTTCGTTCTGCCGCAAAAGCAAAAAACCCAAGATTTATTCACTAAGGGGAAACGTGTCGAAATGAGATAATTAATAATTATTAAATTGATTTTGTTACTTGTTTTTAGACCTCTGTGCTGTTTTGATATTCATCCTAATTGTGTTAATTACTTATAATGTTATCGAAATAGCACAAACAGCAAACTATGTATTTAAAATAAATACTCATAAACTAGATCAAGTTATTTATAGCTGACATCGGAATTATTGATTAGTATAGAGACCTAAATATGTTTGGTCCATGATCTAGATTACACAGACTCTAGACAATTCAGTTTCCGACAAGAAAATATTCATCATTAGGCAACAATTCCCCATTTTCAGATCAACTGGCTCAATATATCTATCGCACAGGTGAAGGGGAAAATCAATTTCCTAGACTCCTAGAAATCGAAACTATAGCCTTTAGTCAAAGCCTTTTTACAGCTTATGCTTGCTAACAAAAATTGTTTTTGTTGCTTTTGTGTTTTTGTTTGTTGAAACTTGTCCATTGAATCACACTAATTTTATGAACGCTTTTTTTATTCTTAAATTGCTGTGCTGTAAAGAGTAAATATTTAATTGATCACTAATTTTCTATAGCTTAAAGCTGTAATAATCAATATATCATATAATGTAATAAAAATTTTACCTTCATAAGCTTCATGTAGCTTGTTCATCTTATATCGACTCCAGAACAGCCACCGAGTGCCTAGGAACGGTAGCGCCTGCGGTCCGGGCAGACGAGTGGACTGCTTGCTATCAGCCGCGCGCGCAACCAGAGCCGTCGCTGCTACCAAGACCAGGACTACTGCCAACACCACGGTCGGCACATAAGACCAGTCCACCAGGGGCGGCGATGTGCTCTGTGTAACCAAAATAAAATATGAGAGTACTGTCATAGAAGGTGGGTACAGATAATGTAAATTATATTACTTATTGAACACGGGTTTCCATTATTAGGTAGGTATACAATGAACGGCCATTAGTGACTTATATTACTGTAAGCATGATACACATGTAGATTGATCGTCACTTTGTATAGACTTCGGAGAGCACATAAGAACGCTCCTGAATGTCTAATTCTTCTATGTAAATATGCTAACTTCCTACATAGGTACCTATGTGCGGCCTATTGTTTGCTAATAATTTATTAACATAAACCACAAACTTAACTAATTAAAGTCGAAATAAGTTTATTGACCGAACTCGTATATTTGTGTACCTACGTTGATTCTTTTAAATATTTTTGCCAATATCAGTTTCTCTAATCTTAGTTCAAGTTTTGGCTTTATGATTTTGTTTGGTAACGTGGTCGTTGACCCCGCGTGCGGCTGGGCTGCGCGGCGCGTGCGTCGGGTGTGCGCTCTCGACGCCCGCGCCTACGCTGATGGCACAACGTTGACGCGCGGTGCTCTTGACATTGGCTTTGCGTAACTGTCTCTCGTTACGTAACATTCCGCGGCCGCAGGCACCGGACACGGCGTCAATGGCCGACCATCTCGCAGCTAACTACCTAAATGCACTCAGTTACAGCTTAATATTGAGAAATTATCTCTCCAAGAATTGAACGATACTGGTGCCACAAGTTTTTATTACCTTTTTAACGGATCCCGCATTTCACAGAACTTCTTAACTGGCACTGGAATTTAACGGGAATTCTACTTTCGCAAACCTATTGCGAATCGTCAAAGACTAATATTGCACAGCAATGCCAAAAAAAATGCTACGACAATTATTGGTCTTGAACAGCGAATCATAAATTCATAATGCGCTATCCAATTCTTTTTCAATTTGAAACCCGTAGCTGTTATGCAGCGGACATGTATCAAATAGTAACAGTATCAAAGCGTTGGGTATCTTTCAAGTTACAATTAAGATATTTTCGTCTTCATAACATTACAACTTCTTTAATATTTTTCCTTTCACTACAAAGTAATGTTTATTACCGTTCCATACATGAAGTGCACGCTTGGCTGCTATTATGTTCCTGTATAAGTAGTCTTCTATAGTACAGATACAAACATAAATAAATACATAATATATTAAAAGCGCAGTTTACGCTCTTATTGAAAGTCATTCTTATCCTTTATAGGTATTAAGTGCAGTAATTAATGAAAGGTTTTTCCAGTTCATGGTTAACTAAGATAAATTAAGATATTTACTAATTTGAGCCGGAGACTCAATAAACGAGATAGATATGACGTTGTTGACAGTTTCTTTACTAAAGCTCGATAGTTCGCTAACAATAGTGTTTAACTTGACCCCAGTCTAACATGATACGACTAGACATTTGAATACCTTTATTATATGGCAGTTGAGACTTAGTAGCTATAGCCAGCAGTGTATCCAATAGAGGAGCTGGATACACTGGGTCTCAAATTAGGTACGCTACCTACAAGACTTCTGGCGGGTGCAATTCAACTATCTGCTTGGTCACCTAAAAAGTCTCAATATCCGGATTTCTATGATTTCTAAGCTGAACTTGCCTATCCTCTCGTTAACCGAAACATTTCAGGCCCTGCTGATCCGATTTACGCCATTACTCTGTTTATGAGAAAAAATCAAGAACCTTGATACAAAGTCGTCTGTAATTATTGAACGTCGGCGTCGTCGTGGGGATGTTTTTCATAGCAAGTACTAATTATACCTCGCATCGCACAAATAACCACTAGGCCTGGTAACGTGGCCCACATATTACAAGAAAATGCTTACAATGTATCGATTAGCCAGTTTTTCGCATGGTTGGTTCATAATCTTCAATTGCCTTAACGAGGCATCCGGACTTACCTCAGCTGATGAACGTTTAAAAACCTAGGCTAACAACCTCTAACCACTTAGATAACGTTTATTAGGAACTATGCCAAAATTTCGCCTAAAACATGTGAACTTTTGAATCTAACTACATAATTAACAAAGTTAAACAGTTAAACTCTAAGGTCCATAAAATTCCAATTACCTTCAAGTACTTACGCAAAGACGAGACTATCATCATCATCATCATATAACAATAAAAAGAAAACAATGACAGAAAACAATATGAAGCCATATATTTAGTTTGACGAGTAATGCCCCTGTGCTATATTGCATTAGTAGATGATGATGAGATACACATATTCAGGCACATTTTATAAGTATAGTATAGTCGTGTCTTTGCGTAAGTAATGAAGATTACAAATTACAATTTTATTGACTTTAGTGTTTAACTCATGAAGACATATTGTTTTACTTGAATAGAAAAAAATATAGCCTGCTAGCTTCTCTTGCCGTCTATTACGTCACTTTCTCCACTTAGTAACAAACGGACACAATCCGAGACAGTGATTGTTCTTAATCGCATTACCCAGTGATTGCTAATCGATTTACTAGAGCATACACTAAATAGCATTTGAATTACAAATAAGTTGTTTATGAGAATACGTACGTATTGAATCAGCTCGTTCATGTGCAAAGAAATGTGGAATGAACTTAATGTAAGTTGAAGGACAGTTCAGTTTCAACAAAGAACTGCCACCACACCTTTTGGCTACGCGTCGCGTCGTAAGGAGCATGAGATAAGATAATAAAGCGGTTAGTAATCAGATAAATAAACAGTGTATCCCCCTATTCCTCTTATCTCTGCATCCCAGAGTGCTCTACATTCGGTAAAAGACTCCTCAAGGGCACCAGAACTCTTCGTTACTGTAAACTATAATAAA
Source organism: Charanyca ferruginea (assembly GCA_947361185.1). Lineage (NCBI taxonomy): Eukaryota > Metazoa > Arthropoda > Insecta > Lepidoptera > Noctuidae > Charanyca > Charanyca ferruginea. The sequence continues at coordinate 10,661,308 of OX376077.1, read as the reverse complement.
TTATATCCGACAAATACTTTTACAATACGACTTTTTTTGTCGTTTTGCCAGTTTTCTTTGCGAAGCTAAGCTACAAAATAAATAAATAATTACATATTCTTCTTTGTGTTAGATTTCCATGGCCAATTCACCAACGCTAAGTACCAAATCCATTTAGGTGTGACGGAAATTGAGTATTTTGTAGACAGATAACATGAACACATCTTCGCTTTTTAATTTGCGGATGTCTGAAACCCAGCCAATTGCTTATAAATGACCAATTAACTTAATGAAGTGGAAATTAGTATACTTAGTAGTTAGAATAATTTAAGTGGTGAATAGGCCCTGGCCAAAAAGTTTAAAAATTTAGCATTTTTCTCTAATGTTCTTTTCCAAATATATTTTTGTCGGAGGTTATCTCAAAAGAGCAAACTGATAAAGTATTATTATAGTTATGTTATCTTTAACGTTTCTGTTTTCAACAAAGTATTTACCTGGGTCAAAAACCTCGTATAATCGGGTATTACACCCATTTTTGAAAAGTGTCTCAATCAAATTTTGTAGTGCTAATATGCCACCAAAAAAAAACAAAAAAAAATATTAAATCGTTAAGTGCCATAAAAATGCATCTAAATTTTAAATTTTTAAATTTCGCACGTAGTTTGACGAAAACGACTCTTACTGAACGCCATATTGCTCAGCGTAAATGACGTCAGTTCGTTTTGTATCAAATGAGCTCATATTAAATATGATAATTGTATATCATTTAAAAATAATTAAAAGCATATTTTGTAATAGGTGTAATAATGAAAAAATTACGTTGGTTACGAAAATAATAAAAGTACAAAGCCTATATTACGCCAATCGGTTGACTGACAGTTGACAATTTATTGTTTACACAGCCGTACGTCGTAATAACATGGCCGCTACTATTTCACGGTGTTTTATAACAGATTAAAAATACTGAAAACTTTGAATTGAATTTAAAAATTTGTTTTGTTGTTTTATGAACTAAAACTTACATTTTCCGACTGCTTTATGCCTAAACTGTCTCAATAACATATTTATAGATTTTTTCTCGTATAGAGTAAAATACCCTATTCGCTGCTATAGGTACTTATACTAAATCTACGATTTCAATGTGACTAAACGGTTTGGAGGATTTCACCAACTTTTTAAAGTCGACTGTAGGAATTATCTTTACAAGAGATAAGGAAATAACGGTCGCCTATTCAACTGTTGGAAACAAAAATGTATCGAAAAGGTTTTTAAGATTAAAATAAAAAAGCACTTAGTGGATTCTAAAAGTACAAAAAAACAACGATAACCTAGATATCAAAACAGGATCATGTAAAAATTAAATTCAAAATTAAAAAACCCCCAAAGCAAAACATAAAAGACATTATTTAAAAAGTTAAAAATAATACCTTTTGTTGAGCCATCAAATGTTTGTTCGTTGAAATGGCGCTATAATGTCACGGCGGGGTACCGCTTAAGTAAGTCAGATCCTTCATTTCATTGACTTTCTCTTAATTTACCAGCATTTCCGACAAATGTAGTTACCATGAGTTCGCTATTTTAACTATTTAGTTATTGCTAACTTAGCGGTACCCCGCCGCGACATTATAGCGCCGTTGGGGGTTTTTTAAATTTTTATTTAATTTTTATTTTAATTTTTTTAAACGTAATTTAGAAGACTAGCTTAGAAGACTAGCTAGTCTTCTAAGGCCCTTACACAAAACTAGCAATGTAATTAAAGGAAGACCATGCAATTAGACCACTATAGTTTTTTTATATTTATACTGACGTATGTTGCAGCTCAGTTAAAATAGGATAAAGAAAAAAAAAATATTGATTGAATTGATTGGTTGTTGAGTTTTTTGTTTTTTATTGTTGATTTGATTGATTGATTTTGAATTGATTTGATTGATTGATTGAATTAATTTTGTAATTTATCATTTTTGTAATCAATACTATTGCAAATCGGCAAACTATCGATAGTCGACTATCGATCAGCGAAACTACAGCCGACCAGCGTCCGAACGCAGAGAGTCACCAAAACGCGATGCAGCATTGGAGCAGTCGCTAAAACGCGCGATTTCGATACCGCTTCCAAACGCAGAGAGTCGCCAAAACGCGATGCAGCATTGATACAGTCGCATAATCGTCGATCGCCGATGCTAAAAGTAGCGTATGTGCTTTGGCCTTTGGCCCTTAGAGTTTATGAAACTAATTTTCAAGTTTTTAGTTTTCATTTCGTTTGTTAATTAATATTCCTCATTCCCTTTCAATATAGGTAGTATGCATTATGCTACTAGTCAAGCCCTTTCATTTGATACCAATATTAAAAAAAAATGTAATTTGCCATTTTGGATTTGAAATTTATCATAGTGTATAGTATTCTACTAGTGAAGCCCTTTCATTTGATACCCATATTGAGGGAGTTGTGAAAAAATATGAGATTAGTAATTTTGTAGCGGCGGCCATCTTAGACCGATTTTCATCAAACATAGCTAAGAACACTCCCGACTAATTCACCTTTCAAACAAAAAAAACAAAATCAAAATCGGTTCATCCGTTCGTGAGCTACGATGCCAGAGACAGACACACACACACACACACACACAGACACGTCAAACTTATAACACCCCGTCGTTTTTTCGTCGGGGGTTAAAAAGTAAAGTACCTAATCTTATTTAATATTTTATCGTCTAGGTTAGGTATGCGTACCTACAAAGATACAATTATTGTAATTACGTTGATCACCGTTTACCGATATGTAAGCAATGCTGCGATATCATAATTTCATCATAGCCTGCACTTTTTAAATATTTATTGAAACGTTTACAAATATAGGCAGGTAGGTAGTTACAAGCAAACACTTGACATTGGATTGGATAAGACACAATTTCTAGATATCCTCACTTAAATTACCTACGTACTTTCCCAGGTGACGAAATTGCTGTTTACTCGTAACACAATAACAAATACTTACATCCATACCTACTTATGCTAAAATTAGCATTCTTAGATAGCTCTATCTCTCTTAATTAAAAACCTTCTCATAAATATTTTAAACAAGTTAAATATGAGTCAAAAGGTTATCCTGTGCTGTTAAAAGATAGACGCAAGAAGAATGGTCTCTAAGCCCAAAAATGGAAAAAATACGAACGATAATAATAATAGCTGTAAGTCAATTAAAATATTGAATTGTAGGAGATACCCGTTCATTATCAGTAAGCTTAATTTGTTGGAAACAGCAATGATGGAACCGAGAATGATCGTAGATGCTTGCTAATCTAAGTAGGTAGCTACTACTGTATCCTTACCTACCACGACCATGTTACAAATAATATGGTCGTGGTTGATGATTGAGCTGCGTTGTCTTGAGTGACGTGGTATCAAGGTTTCCTTATGAACACATTACAAAGTCCATCTAAGACACAATCATTTTCAAGAAAGAGGCAAGAGCAGGCCCCGTTTGAAAAATAAAGATAATTGGGTAAAATACGCAAAACTGTGAAATACATTCTTACCGAGTATCTTCATTACTTAATAGTTTGGAACTTAACCTGCCAGACTCACCAAGAGGGAGCTGAGCTAGACGAGCAAGTGTTGAGGGTTATTCAAAACAAAGCTTGTCTTCTGTCCTGTGAAGCTATTTACAAAGCAGCCTAAAAGCTATTTCAAGGTCAGGAGGGGTATTTTTTTTTTTTTCAAATTCGGATATTGTGGCTACAATGACGGTTAATGGTATCTTTTGCGTTCAGTAAATAGATTAGCTATTTGAATGTATTACATATTTAGGACTATTGGAATACCTACCATTAATTATTATATACAGTTTGGGAATAGAGTGGCGGGCATGTCCCATAAAAAAAATACAAGATTAATATGCATGTATAAATGTAAATAAAAGTCTCACAATTAGACTTTATTGAGAAGTTGCGTTGTAAGGTCAATGTATTAAGAATGATACACATGCCTGCAAGCGATAATATTATGACAGTAAATAATAAAAAAACTTAAGTAAACTGAGTAGACATAACGTGGATAAATAAAGTATGGATGAGTCAATATATTAAATCAAATTATTTTTATAATTAGTGTATATTTAGACCGAGTTTGTGGTAGTTTATGGTAGACCAAATTAATATAAAAACACAATATAATGATACATAAATACCCTATACTACTAGCTAATAAATACTATACAATATAAACAGAATATCTGCATTAACTTTTACTGGTAAAGAAAACAAAATATCTGCTCAAAGTTTTACTGGTGACTTCATAAATATAAAAGTTTGCCCCATTTTTTTGTTTGAACCTTGCTTAAATAAAATGTTGTATTTAACGCAGATCTACGTGAGACACAATAGCTTTTTATTTGTGTCTTTCATTACGGCATACAAGGGGTTAAATTAAAAACTAAAGAAACAAGTGCAAACGCCGTTAGAATTGAGTCAAAACCACCGTTCGTTACAGTTGAAATTTCCTCAAAAGTTCGTCGTCATATTTCAGCATTGACGTCAAAGTATCTGCGTGCACTTGTAACTTGCACATATTTACATAACGCCACGAAAGAAGGCGTCTCGTCACTTTGTCAGCTGCATCGGTTCTTCCGCGTTTATTGAGGCCGGTTCACGCGGTTCATCGTCGCTTTAATTGATTGCTCTCCCTCGCTCCTTACTCCTGATTGCAAGACTAACTCTTATCGACATCAGAGCAGAGTACTTTGGACCTATCTGCCGCGGTTTATGTGAAGTATGGCTTCGACTTCGATTTATATAAAACCTTTTTTGTATGAGAAGATATTTCATTGTCTACAGAAAAGAAATAACCATGGTCTACAGAGTTTGTACGCGTTATTAGGTTTCATAAAATTTTCTGCAAGATTGTTGCAACTACCAGTAGTTACGTACTCATAACTATACCAGTATTCTTAAATTAATGATATTTAGTTTGGTATGCAAGAATGTCTTATTATTAGTGAAAATCTAACATTAAATATATCCAATGTATCATCGTACTATATCAATCAAACCATATCAGACCATCCTTGGCTACGTTTGGTTCACAAAGCTTTTAATTTACCAAGACCAGGGGGTCTAAAAAGGCCACTTTTGGTGAAACATCTGTAATATGAATCATTTGACAGATCGTAGCAGAACATAAGCAGCTTCTGCTAAAAGTCGTGAAATGATCGATTTTTTTTTAAATATTTACATAGTAAACCTAAATAGGTTATTAAAAAAATCATGTTACCAAACAAACAATATTATTCATGCTTCTGTGCAATAATCCAAGATGGGCGAAATTATTTTATGCACGACGACTTGCTTTACTTATTAGATTTGACAGTTTTGATGAAAATTCGTAAAATGGTCCAATAAGGAGAATTGCTTAAATGTCAATAGGGTATTTTACTCTATACGAGAAAAACTCTATAAATATGTTATTGAGACATTTTAGGCATAAAGCAGTCGGAAAATGTAAATTTTAGTTCATAAAATAACAAAACAATTTTTTAATTTCAATTCAAAGTTTTCAGTATTTTTAATCTGTTACAAAACACCGTGAAATAGTAGCGGCCATGTTATTACGCCGTACGGCTGTGTAAACAAAAAATTATCAACTGTCAGTCAACCGATTGGCGTAATATAGGCTTTGTACTTTTATTATTTTCGTAACCAACGTAATTTTTTCATTATTACACCTATTACAAGATATGCTTTTAATTATTTTTAAATGATAAACAATTATCATATTTAATATGAGCTCATTTGATACAAAACGAACTGACGTCATTTACGCTGAGCATTATGGCGTCCAGTAAGAGGCGTTTTCGTCAAACTACGCGCGAAATTTGAAAATTTGAAATTTAGATGCATTTTTATGGCACTTATCGATTGAATAAAAATTTTGAGTTTTTTTTGGTAGCATATTAGCACTACAGAATTTCATTGAGACACTTTTCAAAAATGGGTGTAATACCCTATTATATGAAATTTTAGAAGTTACTCGGGAAGTAACATCTTTAATTCATTTTCGCATTTTATTTGATTGTTGTGAGTTATTCAGCGCGAAAATTGTAGTCAATTGACTTAAAACATTGTAGTGACGTACAGTAGTGACAGACTTGGGTTTATATGAGATTTTTGTGTATATTTTGTAGCTCTGAGAATAGGTCGAAGGCTATTTTATTTTATTTATATGGTAAAACAAAGTTTGCCGGGTCAGCTAGTATAACTATATATTGTTTGTGTGTTGACGTGTTTTTTTTTAGTAGGTACGTAATGTTAGGAAAGCACTTCCAGTACAATTCTATGGAGTCTTCCCTTCCAGATTTATTTTTAAAGATTGTGTATGTCGTTGCTAGGTTACTGTTGTTTCTATACGTCATTTTTGCAGATGATATTAAATCGTTCATGAATCATTAAAAATACGTCAATTTTACGACTTTTAAGCAGAAGCTGCTACCATCTGTCAAATGCTTCAAATTACAGATGTTTCACCAAAGTGGTATTTTTAAACCATGTATTAGCGCGCTAAACCCCTTTGATGTACCGCCATCCGCGCGATAACGCACACGCAGCCCGAATGTTCGTATCGATACCCGATAAATGGGCGGTCACATCAGCGTGTATCGTGTCATGGCGCGAGGTAATTAAAAATAAAACATAAATATGAATCATCTATTGTGGCCATTTTGTGATTTATGAAAATAATGAAACATATTATGATCATATTATGAAACACCTATTGTGGCCTTTTTAGACCCCCATCCGTTTATCATAGATATGTCAGGCGGATGTCATGTCAGGCGGATATTTGCGTATTTTCTCCTCATTGCCTACCTATATTTTTACCCGACTACGGCAAAGCCAAAGGAGGGTTATGAGTTTGACAGGCTATGTATGTATGTATGTATGTATGTTCATCTGTACGCTCATAGCTCCTAAACTACTTATCAGAACTGAACAAATGAGGTATCGTTAGAAGCGTCTTGATCGTCCGCTGGTTATAGGCTATATGACGTATCACCGAATCCAATGTGGCGCCCTCTGGCGGATAAAAAAACCAATATTAAAAAAAAAAATGAAGACAATCATACCGTGTTTGGTATCATTGGAAAGGGGTTCACTAGTACATTTCAAATTTATATAATACTTAGTGGTAATTTGTCACAAATTATTGTAAAAAATGGAAAGATTACCAAATAAAGTAAGATACGCATACCGTGTTTAGTATCATTGGAAAGGGGTTCACTAGTACCTATTAAATATATAATACTTAGCTGTGACTCCAAAATGGTTTAAATAAAAATATAAAGTTTAAAAACTAAAACCCGACCACAACAAAAAGTGATCTAAAAAGTACAAAACAAGAAAATATTTCACACAGAAATCAAGACATAGGTACAAAATGGTCAAGGTAAGCCGTGGTTGCATGCCATTATATTCATGTTCATCGCACTCATATGGGATACAGGCATGCAACCACGGCTTACCTTGACCATTTTGTACCTATGTCTTGATTTCTGTGTGAAATATTTTCTTGTTTTGTACTTTTTAGATCACTTTTTGTTGTGGTCGGGTTTTAGTTTTTAAACTTTATATTTTTACTATAGACGAGTCGTCTTATTTGAATTTTAAATATCAAAGTGTCAATTAGCCAGTGGTGTATTGATAAGCGAATAAGTAAAGATTTTGTATACATGATCAAAAGAACATTAAGAACGTAACTCAGAATAAAATTATACTAGAATAAATTATTATACTTATTAGATACCCACCACTCTGTGTAGGTAAGACTGTAAACAGACGATATAATGCCTCTAACATTCATTGTGGATTTATTATGGACGTAGGTTTAAGGTACATACAGATACTGGCAGGTAAGCTTACTTAAGTAATACATTTTGAGACAATAAATAAACATAATTATAGTATAGCTTCCCCCCTTCCTTCCTTCAATCGACTTATCTTGCCGAAAAAAAAACAGCGGTTCCTCTATGACGTTTCACTACGACTTTTTTTTAAACTAAGAAATGTCTACAATCTCTTGGTGTATTCGTAATTTGTTATAGAAATTGTGTGAACTCTTGAATAGTGTCATCAATGCCATTGTAATTAATTAACATTTCAAAACTTAGTTCAAGGATTTCGCCAAATGAAAATCATTAGGACTCATTTTTGTTAGTGTATGGATCGAAAATATAATACCTAGTGAGATCAACATTATATTTGCAGTGTTGGGATGAACCCATGGATAAAGTTCACAGTGAATGACAGTTGATATGCCATTAATTGTTGAGTTCAATGAAATATGATACCGGCTATGAGGTTGAGAACTTCCAGATCAAATATAATTGGAGATTGTGGGTAGACTGGTATAGACAGTGTGCTTCCCTGCAGAGAGCGCGATGGCGCGGGCGGGCGAGGGCGGCGCGCGATTCGTTTTGCTCCCCGAAGGCCGACCAGTCCCGGTCGTCTCGCCGCATCGGATATGTGTCACTATAACACTATACATACGTCTGCTTCCCTTCGTGTGACTTCCACACTGAGACTGTGGACCTCAAATCGCCTATCGCATTTCGAAAATTTGGCGCAATATATTTTAGATTATATCTACATTAATTGATAACACAAGGTATTTGCGCTAACTCATGGCTACGAGGGCTGATTTAGTGATATGCTCTATTAATTACTCTACTTACCTACTACTACTTCTAGTCAATGTGTTGATTGTACCTATAGATATTACCTATACCTAATATCATTATGTATATCTACTGTTATTACGTAGCATAATCTTTAAGGTCAAACAACCATCGAAACTATTTTCCTGAATAGCTTCGTATATAAATGATATCTACTACTTAGTTGTCATCATATTTTAGATGTTACCAAACTACGCAGAAGATGAACTGGATTAAAAATAGTCATGAGAGCAGAATTAACAGAAACAGGCATCTATAAACTTCGCAGAAGTCAATCAAAACTGACGAACTAGCTTTTTTAGTTCAGGTAGGTAGGTACCTAACTAATTGATTGAGAATATCAATGAGCAGCAGTTTCAAACGAATATTCAATGAAGCAATTCAGTTGTTAATGTTTAGTTCCCAAAAGCGCGAATAGGCACCCCAACAGGATTACCTAGTGGGTGAAACAGCTACAATACACCCGTATATAACACCATTATCAGATACAATGTATTTTATAAAACCCACAAAGAGCGCATCTAATCTAATCAACACGAAAAATAAATCACATAACAATACATTTAATTGAATAATAAACAAAACGTGTCCTTGTATGAGGTTCAAGGCGAACAGTGGTCGATGGCAACGGCAAGCGCGTCATCGCCGATACAAAATTTTGTAGCGACGATGGTTTACGACCCAACTCGGCACTCCATTATCATACTAATAGGGTAGTTTTAACCAACTAACCAGTTGTAGAAGGTCATCGATACCGCAAAAGTGAAGCAGCAAAAAAAAAACACAAAGTGCGATCATATGTAGGTGGTTTTATCGGTGATCAAAAAGGAGCTATGGATTTATTACGGGCATATTAATTTATTAGCAGGCTCATTTAATTTGTTACCTACAGATATGTTCGTTTTCGTTATTTAGATACGCTCTAGCTAGGCTCACAGACGATTACATGGCCAGTAAAAAGGTGCAAATTCCTATAAATGTAATCGACCTACCTATCAGAAGACGAAGCACTAACTTTCATAAGACATTGTTTAGTGATGTTAAAATTCGTAAAGAAATGCAATCTACAATGTAAGTAGGTAGTTGTAGTATCACGGGCTGGGGACCGCAACTCCACGTCTCAGCGCGTATTTTGCATACCTACAGAGTAATACAATAGTAAAACTACCTTTTGGGAGGGGCAACTAGAATCAACTTTTTATATAATTATGTCGTTCAAAAGTGCCTTTTAATGGTCTGATTGAAATAAATGATTTGACTTTGAATAAATTAATTGGATCCATCAAGACACCATATTTTGTTTTTGAGACAAGGCAATAACGCTAACGAACTTCCGGTCACGGCGGCTCAACATAATCATGATCGAAAACTGTCTCACGTGATAGATGCTTTCCACCAAATATCACGCTCGCTTTTTCGAAAAAAGCCGCTTTTTGTTTATTTATTTCTAAAAATCATTAAGTAATAATTTATAGTATGTACGTGCAATACATTTTAGCAAATTCAAGTTAATACTAGCAATACTGCGAAATACAATCGTCACCTATTTTTAAATCAATCTTTTGCGACGATCAATATAATAATTGCTCGCAAGTATTCTTATTTATGAACGGGTAAAAAATTAACCTTGAATCAGAGGCAGAAATAAGCGACCGATTGAATATTAATATACATATAACTTATAGCCATGAGTGAACAAAATGCTGAATATTCAACGTCTCGGTCAAGCAGTCTCACGCACTCCTCACGCTGCCGAGAGCGCTTGTTTGGCAATAGGAAGAGACAGACACCGCACTGCATGTCTGCACCATACCACTATTAGGTGCCTACCTACTTTCAGCGTCTCAGCACAAGCGAATAAACTCATTCCATACAAATCGTACTTAAGTTTTCAAGTTTTCAGTTACTCTGATTAAGCAGTCCGAGTTTCTTGATAGTAAAAAGTAAAACAAGAATTGGACTGCGAAACGAGAACCGTCTGCTATTTCCAATTCAATCGAATACAAAAGCTTTTGTAAAATCCCACATTAAAGAAACAACTTAATATAAAGAACTTAATGTAGGAACCTATAGTAAGTACATACATTCGTATTAATAATGAAGTGAAGTAAAATGTGGGCTAACTCTAAATATAGGTCGCTATTTGCATTTTAATGATCTATGCAGTTTCTGTAAAGGTCAGAAACTATCATCCAATTACGAACACACGAACGAAGTTGTGAACTTTACAAAAGTATTTCAACCGTAACTTTAGTTATGGATGAATTACCTAGTTTGCTTAATTGTTAGCAGTAGGTCCCGCATTACATGAATCGAGCATTGTTACGAGTCTCATAGTTCAGAAATTCATTTAAAATGCTTACCCAAGCAAAAATTCTATAAATTAATTGCGCTTTATAAACCAAACTGCACCATTAAGCGAGCACTTTAATCTACCTACTTATTCTTTTAACGGGCACAAATTTTACATGCAACTATTTACTTAGAGCTTTTTTCGCGTCATTTTTCTTAAGAAAAAAAAAACCTAAGTATTAAAAATTAACTTGCAACATAACTTCTCCAAAACACGCAAGCTAGGCGTAGCGCTTCATAATTCGCAAGAAAAATGTCTGAATAATGTATATTTTCTACTTACAGTCGTAACTTCTTACACTTTATGCTTCGGTTGGATCTTTGTGTCCGGGATAAAGCGGAGGAAACTAGACTTATATTTCTAAATAAAAACTCGTTCAAATTATGATAGATAAGCATAGTAGATATCATTTCACAATCTAGTCTGAATCATGGACTCAGGTTTCCCATATCAGACGCGGTCTAAGTATGAATTAAGTGCAAAAAAATAATTACCTAAGTGCTTGCTCGCTTGGTAGCTACGCTTTATTAAAAATTTAAGAGATTAAACCATAACGACGATAAATAAAATAGAGAACCGTTTGTAAGGGCGATGTTTCTTTTTCAATAATAGTTATTAAACTTACCCAAAAGCTCTCGACGTAGTGTGAAAAAAGGAAAACTCCCGGAAGAGACATCGTAGCCAGCTTAACTTCACTACCAGACTGACAGAGGGAACACTCCGCGCTTTTTATTTATACACTTTTTGTTTACTAACATCACATAGGAATTCCTTTATCTGTGTCGATAGGTAGCTCATGTACACGAGGTCGCTCACGGGAGTCGCCCGGCAGCCCGCGAGCCTCGTCACTAACGACTGAGAATCCGCCAACACGTTCCGCCCCTATATACCTACTTACTTCTTGTTTTGCCTGAATGCTTTATTTCACGCTCTATATCCACGAATTAATAATTATGGATTGTGGATATCGAACAGCAAGTGTTCGTTGCGTATGAGACTGCAATCTTTTTATTCAACTTTCTTACCGGCGTCCGGTGGTTACTATGAGTAGGTACCTATATAAATTGTATTGACCTAATAAAGTTATCTATCGGGAAGGGCAAGATTGTGAAAAAGTAAGGAAATTAGTTCAAGGCTTAAACTAAATTACTTCATCAGTCGTAAACTCGTAACCCATACGTTATGGACAATGTGCAGGGATCAGAAATAGTTATTTGTTATACAAGAGTGCAAAGTTGCTTTTTAACCGCGTGTTCAATTTTGATGACCGAGCAAGCGAAGGATTCAAAATTAGAATCCTGAGCGTTAGCGAGGGAATCAAAAGAGCACGAGGTGAAAAATCTTTACACTCGAGTGCAACACGTAACTTTTCATTCCACCTCAGCGAGGAAATGACTAAATGCAAAAAAAAAACGTTTACAAAGTCTGAGTTTTTAACAAATTAAAAAAAAGTTGTATGATATATTCGGCACCATAGAGGTAGCAGTAAATAGGTTTAATGTTTTTTTTTAATTCACAAACTTAGTGCACACGATGTTCTAAATTCAATTTACTTTATCCTCTAGAGAATAAAAACGGCTTTTCCACTCAGATATTGAAGATAAATTTACTTTATCCTCTAGAGAATAAAAACGGCTTTTCCACTCAGATATTGAAGATTAAAAATACTCTTTCCGAGATGGTGGGATGAAAAAAATATTATACTCAACTAGCGACCCGCTCCAACTTCCCAAGGATATTATCGTCATATTTTAACCAGTTTTCACAAATTCTTAACATATTATACACCTAAACATTCCTCTTGAACCTCCTATCTTCCACTCTATCTGTTGCTGAAAACTGCGTTAAAATCTGTTGCGTAGTTTAAAAGATCTAAGTGTACAGATGGCGGGAGCGACTTTGTTTTATACTATGTAAAGATAAAGAAAAAAATCTTCTACAATTAGCCAAGTAATTTATGTAAGTACCTAGTCAAAAAACAGTGTCAATATTTAATAACAATATTTTTACCACCTTGATAACATATAGGGTGAACGTCCCACAGGTTCTAAACAAGGTCATTACACACTTCTCTGACAAATACCAACATTTCCTAAACCTATACCTACCCAGGATAGAGTAACAAAAAAAAACGAGTAAGGAAACGAAATAAGACCTTGCCTAATTTACTGAGTTTAGTATCCTGCTCTTGATAAACGCATGAAGGACGCCCGGTTATGTATGTGGCCTATAGCAGGTACCTACATACTACATATAGCTGCCATGATTTAACCCCAATTTATTTTTTAACCGACTTCAAAAAAAAGGAGGAGGTTCTCAAATAAATATTTTTTTTATGTTTGTTACCTCAGAACTTTCGAATGGGTGAACCGATTTTAATTATTGTTTTTTTATTTGAAAGTTGGTGTTTCCCGTGTGGTCCCATATATTTAATCGAAATTGGTCCAGCGCTTTTTGAAAAAATCAACAACACCCAAAAAAAATACATAAGACGACGTTATACTTTCCTCAATCTATACCTATAGTAATTTCAATCTCTGTTTTAACTGTGTTGCCGTTTTTTAATGGATTAGGATGAGAAGGGAGCACTAAAAAGTGAAAATAAAAAGCTTTTTTTTACAAAAAAAACAACCGCCTTCGTCATGCCGCCTAAAGTCAAGCATGGTCAAGTGGTATTGTCTTGTTTTTCATAAAATCATTTGTACTATTATTGTTTTCCATAATCGTCTCCCGTCATAATATTTACCTGCACTATTATCATTTATACTAATAACGCTTGTCATATCAACTTATTAGTCATAACTTTAATTTGCCATAAAATTAGTTTCCATAATAACATAATTATGTTATAATCATTAGTTTCTTTAAGTAACACCTTACATAATCGTGACTTGACATAAGCAACATTTAATATAATTTAGAAACGTTTATTATTTTGTACAAAAATGAATGTCATTAAGGCCACCCACTAACTAACCAAATGATTTATTACAGTAATCAATCTTTAGGCAGTTAAAAGTTAGTAAAAATCGAAACGGGTAGGTTAGGTTAGAACTGTGACCACACAACGCGCGAAGGCGAGCGAGCGTGCCGCGGCAGCGGCCGCCGAGCGCCAGATATCCTCATTTGCGTAGCAAATAATCTTTAAACATTTGTTGTGGCATAAATTGAATTCGCATAATGTTACTAGGCATAATGTGCAAAGTGTCTAGAGTGTAATCTAAGCCCGCGTAGGCGCGGAGGGGCAAGCCGGCCAGCAAGCCGAAGCTGCGGTGGTGTGCGTAAAACACATCTGCGACGATAAGCTCCCGTGGGACCGCCGGAGCCCCGCAGCGCCGGAACCGTGACAGAAACCATACCTGCTGCATGTTGCATGCTGAATTCTTGCTTGCATGTTGCATGTTTGCTTGCATTCTGCATGCTTGCTTGCTGCATGCATGGTGTATGCTTGTTTACATGTTTGCATGCTTGCTGCATGCATGGTAAAAATATGTTTTAATATCATCATCATCATCATTCCCCTGGCGCATTCCCTATTTGGGGTCGGCACTCCTGATACTTGATCGCCACTTGTTGCGATCTTGAGTCATTGCTGGCGTTAGGCCTAGCATCGTCATGTCCTTGGAGATGGTTCTAGTCCAGGTAGTCGGCGGGCGACCTCTGCTTCTCTTACCCTCGTCTATATTCATCACTCGTCTCGTCATGTGGTGTTCGTCCCTACGCATTATATGACCATACCAGCGTAACCGGGTTTCCTGCATCTTATGGTGTATATCAGCAACTTTAAAAGTGCCCCGGATATACTCATTCCGGACTTTGTCTTGTAGAGTAACACCTCCCGAACAACGCAGCATTCTCATTTCAGTGATATGCATTTTCTGTTCGTCACACTTTCTCATTCCCCAACATTCTGATCCATAGAGCAAAGCCGGTCTCACAGCTCGTTTGTACACGATGCCCTTGGTTTTAATTGGCATTTTAGCGTCACAGAGGACCCCGGTAAGAGATCTCCACTTGAGCCATCCTGTTTTTATTCAAAGTCAAAGTCAAATCATTTATTTCAATTAGACCATTATAAGGCACTTTTGATCGTCAAATGAGAAAAAAAAATTGATTCTAGGTGCCCATTCCAAAAGGTAGTTTTGTATGGAGAAGAATGGGCAAGAAACTCCATACTTACTCTTTTAAAAACGATGTTAACAATATTTGCATTTACAGGAATTATATAATTATACGTGAATACGATGTACCTTGCATAAAAACACTAGGTATTTGAAAGTGTGTACAAAGTATCACAGATTAAGGAATGACAGACTA
Organism: Charanyca ferruginea; assembly: GCA_947361185.1. NCBI lineage: Eukaryota > Metazoa > Arthropoda > Insecta > Lepidoptera > Noctuidae > Charanyca > Charanyca ferruginea. The sequence continues at coordinate 10,645,934 of OX376077.1, read as the reverse complement.
AGTTATATGTACATAGATACACAGTGTTCACATCACATATTATTACAATTAATGTTGAAACAGTAGACGACCACTCCTTATATTTTAACAAACAATGAATCAGTATGTGAGCCTGAGCAGTGTATAAAAAAAGAGTCAAATATATATATGTACATATTTATACTAAGTATGAAATTAGGTATTTTAAATTAGCAATCGGTTCGATTTTGTCTAGACTGTCGATCGTCCTATGGAGCTAGACCAGCATGTTTCCAAGCATTCTTATCTTGAATATAGTCCTCTAGATTCATCATCATCATCATCATTTCAGCCAAAAGACGTCCACTGCTGGACCAAGTGGCGCCACATTGACCGGTCCCGTGCGACTCGCATCCAGCGGATCCCCGCAACCTTTACCAGGTCATCGGTCCACCTAGTGGGAGGCCTTCCAACGCAACGTCTTCCGGTTCGCGGTCGCCACTCTAGAACTTTTCGACCCCATCGGCCATCTGTTCTGCGAGCAATGTGCCCTGCCCACTGCCACTTAAGTTTGGCAATTCTTCGGGCTACGTCGGTAACCTTGGTTCTCTTGCGGATATCCTCATTTCTGATTTTATCACGCAAGGAAACTCCGAGCATAGCCCTCTCCATTGCCCTTTGGGTGACTTTAAGCCTTCTGATGAGCCCATTGTAAGCGACCACGTTTCGGTCCCGTATGTAATCACTGGCAACACACACTGGTCATAGACTTTCGTCTTGAGACACTGCGGTAAGTTGGACGAGAAGATACCACGCAACTTCCCGAACGCTGCCCAGCCGAGTCGGATTCGACGATTGACCTCTTTCTCGAAGTTAGACCTACCTAACTGGACCGTTTGTCCCAGGTAGACATAATCGTCTACAACTTCGAGTGTAGAGTCTCCGATCTTGATAGGAGTGGGTGTTACATGGGCATTCAACATGACCTTGGTTTTGTCCATGTTCATTTTAAGACCCACTCTTTCGGAAGCTCTACTGAGGTCACTGAGCATTGTACTGAGGTCCTCCATGGTCTCAGCCATGACCACTATATCGTCGGCAAACCGAAGGTGAGAGATGTACTCGCCATTGACGTTGATGCCTAGCCCGCTCCAGTCCAGAAACTTGAAGACATCCTCCAATGCAGCGGTGAACAGTTTCGGAGATATGACGTCTCCCTGTCTCACACCTCGCTGCAGAAGGATAGGTTCCGAGGTCTGGTCCTGAAGCCGGACTGACATGGTGGCGTTTCTGTATAGACACTTCAACACCTCGATATACCGATAGTCGATTTGGCACCGTTGGAGAGACTGCAGTACAGCCCAAGTCTCGATCGAATCAAATGCTTTCTCGTAGTCCACAAACGCTAAACAGAGAGGCAGGTTATACTCTTCGGTCTTCTGTATAACCTGCCGCAGCGTATGTATGTGGTCTACGGTGCTAAAGCCTTTTCGGAAACCGGCTTGTTCGGGAGGCTGGAAGTCGTCAAACCTGCGCGCGAGACGATTCGTGATGACTCTTGAAAACAACTTGTAGACATGGCTCAGAAGTGAGATGGGCCTATAGTTCTTCAACCGAGCATTGTCGCCCTTTTTGAAGAAGAGTACCACCACACCTCTGCACCATGCCTGTGGCGTTTTTCCCTCGAGTATGACGGAATCAAACAGCTTCTGAAGGGCCTTAAGTACCGGTTTTCCACCCGCCTTCAGGAGTTCGGCCGTAATTCCATCATCACCCGGTGCCTTGTTGTTTTTAAGCTGTTTCAGAGCCATCCTAATCTCGTACAGGCTGACGTCCGGGATGTCTTCGGTATAGTGTCGGGTTAGTCTAGCTCTTGGGTCGTTCGCTAGATCTACAACGGGTTTACTGGTTGACGTGTACAACTGCCCATAGAATTTCTCGATCTCCCTCAGAAGCTCCGGTTTGGCGGACACAATCCTGCCATCGTCGGTCTTCAGTTTCGTGAGCTGGCTCTGCCCAATAGCCAGATCCCTTGCAAATACCTTGGAGCCTTTATTCTTCTCAATTGCGTCTTTAATACGTTCGGTATTAAAGCGGCGGAGGTCGCTCTTCAAGGATTTAGAGATCCGTCTATTTAACTGCCGGTATTTCCACGCCTCATCTGAAGACCTCTAGATTATAATAAGCTTTTTTACAGAGTGTACTTTTAATATATGATTTAAATTTTGTTTCACTTAGTTGTAATATATCACTAGGAATTTTGTTGTAACACTTAACACAGTACCCCATAAAAGATGTATGGACTTTAGACAATCTAAAATATGGTTGAGCTATTTTGTCCTTGTTTCTAGTATTAAAGTCATGTCTATCACTTACTTTATTAAACAAATGTAAGTTTTTTCTTACATACATAATATTTTCATAAATAAATTGGCAAGGCACTGTCATTATATTAATATTTTTAAATAGTTCCCTAAGAGATTCGCGGCGACGTAGATTATAAATGGCTCTGACAGCTCTTTTTTGAAATTCTATTTTGAATATCACTTTCGGTATTCATTTTGGTGTTAATAACGGACCCGAGATATTTAATTGTTCGACCTTGCTCAAGGGGTGTCCCTCGATTGTGGGTGGTGACTGGATGAATGTGTCTATTTCAGAGAAATTGTAGTGCATATATTCAGTTTTCTGTCAGTTCAGTCTTAGACCTTTACCCTCCAATGCTACTCGCCATGCTGCGAGGTTCCTTTGAAGTTCCGGCAATGATTCCTCTACTAAAACTACATCCTCCGCGTACAGAAGTGTCCATGGGGTCGGTTTTTGAAGGTCTTTGGTGATGTGTTCCATGACGATATTAAAGAGCAGGGGGCTCAGGGTGGATCCTTGGTGAACGCCGACTTTCACTTCGAGACTGTTACCTACTCATGCCAGCAGGTGAAACAACTCGTGTGGTCACGTTTTTATACATGTCCTGAATAATACTTATGTACTGTTCTGGTACTTGTTGGGCCCTTATTATTTATTTATTATTTATATATACTTCATGCACAAACGTACAAAGGCGGACTTAATGCCTTAGGCATTCTCTACCAGTCAACCAAGGGTGGTGAGAGATAACAAGGCAGGTGCATTACAAATAGTAATATTTAAAAGTGAAAAAAGATATATTTATATATATATATATAAACTACACATACATAATAATATTATGGAATATATATACACCGAAATAAATATATACATACTCATAATATATATATATTTATATTATATTAATAAAAGAAAAGAGGTTTATGAGACGACTCTGCTCATTTGTGCTGAAAATAAATTCGCAATTTCCGCTTAAATGCATACAGACTGGTGGCCGTCCTGATATCGAGAGGAAGCGCATTCCAGAGAAGAATGGCCTGGATCTGAAAAGAAGAATGAACAAAATCAGAAGTATGAGAAGGGCAAAGTAAAAGAAGGTTATTAGAAGACCGCAGGTTCTTAGCATGTGAGGAACATAGATATTGAAAGTGTGAGGCTACGTGCGCGGCTGCGCTACGCGCGTGTGTGCCCTTAGTGCTTGCCATATGAGCTGACGCGGTATTCGGTCAAAAGCTTTTTCCAGATGTATTTAATATAGACCATATGCAGGTCCTTTTTAAGGGCTTTGTATTTGTCCATCAGTATCCTCAAAGTATGTATCGCAATTCGCATCCGTAGTGCCCACTCCGGCAGTGAACCCACACTGGTTTGGTGAGACGGTTGTGAGTTTATTAAGTCTCTTGACCATTACTCTTTCCCAGATCTTAAAGGTATGTGACGTTAACGTAATCGCTCGGTAGTTTCCACACTCCGCTATATTTCCCTTATTCTTATAGACTGGTATCATGTTGCTCAGTCCCACATATCTGGCATAGCTCCTTTAGACAAAATAAGGTTAAAGAGGTTTGTTAGGTATTTTACACCGTAAGCACCTGCTTTTTTCCATAGCTCTGCAGGTATTTCATCAGGGCCTGTAGCTTTGCCGTTTTTCATTGCAGTAATAGCGGTTTTAACTTCGATAGGTGTAATGACTTCTAAAGGACCAAGAATAGGAGAGAGTAGTGTCATTTGCCGATGTGGAAAAGCTTCATTCAACAGTTTTTTTTTTTTTTTTTGTATTCGTGCCACCTGTTTTTTATTGCATTGTCAGTAGTTAATAATTGTCCTGATGTATTTGTTTTGTTTAAAATCTTGTGATTATTTTAAAATATGTTTTAATATCATTATGCGTAATTAAATTTATGGTTAGAATGTTATGCTTAATCATTATTATGATGAGAAAATGAATGCGTAAGCAGTAAATAATATGCGAAAAGATAACTATGAGAAACAATCAAACAAATGTATGCTAAGTTATATTAGGTCTTAAAAAATATAGGAAATAAATTTATGGATTAACATTATTATGACACTTGATCGATTATGACCAATGAAATTAGTGAAAATGATTTTATGTAATGTAACGATTATACCAACTGAAGCATTATTTCTAATGAAATTATGACAAATAAAAGTATGGCATATAAAATTATGGCATTTTAAATTATGGCAAACATTAGTAAACCCATGCATGTGTGTTCTGAGGTAGTTATTTTTCACTTTTTAGTTTTTAAGGCAGTTGTTTTTCTTTGTATTATTTTTTAATTCAATAATAACGTATTAATGGGATTATCTGGTTAATGTGAATGGTTATGATCAATAATTAATTAAAATATTATAATGTAACTTTGTTTTATATTTGCACGCCGAAATTATAGGCAAAATAAGAGAACAATTCTGTACACATTTACCAACCTTCTGTGCCATAATATACTTAATGCAAATAAATTATTTTTTATTTTCAATAAAAGCTTTTTTATGAGGACAGTTTATCGACATACTATCGACTTTTTTTAATATTACAACTATTTACAACAGCACCTCACCAGCCTGAGAGATCTGTTACTTGATTTATAGCATTTGTCAAAAAAGAGTATAAGTATAGGAATTTTGCTACCTACGATAAGATTGTTATCGGTAAAAAATGTGAATAAACGTAAATTTGGGTTTTTTTAAGGTTAAATTACTCTTAAATGGCAAGAATTTGTGAAAAACGAATTTTGAACTCATATTATTGCGTTTTTGCGGGAAGACTGATATTCGGAGTGAAATTATGAATCAACAAATTAGTAGTGGTAGTCTGGAAAAAATACGTGGGAAAAGGAAAGATACTATTATTGTTAACGTAAATCATAGAAAATAAATTTTAATTAATTATGTGCCTCAAAAAAAATGTTTTTGACAACATAAAACATCATTTTTACTTGATATTAAGGCTGGAAAAACTAAAAAAAAAAACATACTGTTTGTTAGCTGAGTATAGGCAAACAAAAATCAGTAAAAAAATAACATTTAATTACCTTATCGATAATTATGATATTTTCAAAGTTACAATAAATTACGCAGCGCCAAGGGGCCAGTCGCGCTTTGGCGCTGTCTAAGGTAGGACCTATGTCGCTAACATAACGCTGCCATCTATCGACAATACAGATAGGTACAGTCTATCTATATTGTCGATAGATGGCAGCGAATTATAAATCAGCGGGTTGATCCCGCTGATTTATAGTGCGCCTGACTTGTTTTGATCCCTAAGTATTTTTTACATAATATTAATTTTGTTTTATTTTATACATTCCAATTAAGACATTAACTAAGTGTAGTAACAACTAGGTGTGTTTGGTATATTATTATATATCGGGGTGTCGAGCGGCTGTGACGCCCCGTGTCGCTGCTGATCCATTATCTCTTGGTTTTCTATAATAGGCGTGTAACGTTGCAGGTGTTCAGAATATAATACTCGCAAAATAACTCAAGTAGTTAACTTGAAAGCATTATAACAAAACTTTTCAATAAAGAGTAGGGATTACAATGATGGATGAACACTGATTAAATGAAGTTACAATTACTGTTTTAACTTAAAATTAGAGCCGATGGATTTGTGCGTGTGCACCGCGCGACGACTGCACCAGTGCACCAAAAGTGATGATCAGCTCCGACGCCATGACATTCACAAGTCACAACCCCATTCGGTGTTACCCGCTCTAAATTTAAATTACCATTTAGTCGAATACAAAACGATTAATCGGTAAAAAAATAACAATAGTTTCCCAATGTTTAAAAAAAATAACAAAATCAATCACAACTCTCAAAATTAACAGATTTCCATTACTCGTATTCAATAATGTCACGCGCTGAAATATACTTGTATGTTTTAGGCGATGGGCCGAAAAAGTATATATTGTATTATGGTGACAGTGGAGGTAAAAGAATCACATAGAAGGAACAAGAATACCTAATGTAACTGTGATTTAAAAGTGTCCGTGGAGTTTCTTGCTCGTTCTTCTCCATAGAGACCTACCTACGATTTGGAACGAGCAACACTAGTTTCAACTTTGACTAAATGACCGACTCCTTGACGATTCAAAAGTGCTTTTAAATGATTTAATTGAAATAAATGTTTTGACTTTGACTGGAAAATGGTTCCAACATAGTTGGATAAAGGTTAGGGCTTTTTTTTTTTTGTTGTTAGTGTTTTGTACTAATTATATAATATTTAAAACACTGTACAAAATTATCAACTTTTATTTAATTTCCTACCCACAAAATGATTTTTTTTTAATATTACTAAGTATTTAATAATTTATATTATTTTTCAACCGACTTCAAAAAAGGAGGACAATTCGACACATTTTTATTTTTATTTTTGACCACGCATGTCTTTTTAGTGTAGTCCGATTTCAATAATTATTTTTTTTATTGAAAGTGTATAGGTACCTCAAAGTTGGTCCCATATAAATTTCATTAAAACATGACTGTTTTTTAAATGCGCCTGTGTGTGCCGTGCGCTTGCACCACGGTTGCACACAGATACATCGGGAGCTAGTCTATGCCTAGGTACATCACGGGCGGCCCGTTTACCGAGAACACTCTTAAAATAGTATTGAGAATCATTACTCAAGTATCTACTTAGAGTGCGCAAACCTTAGAGGGTATACGACGATACGACAAAAAATTAAAATACTGGTACTACTATACTCCATATAAAATAGCAGTAGAAGGAAGAGGCTCATAGAAGCAGGAATTCAAAACATTTTATTTCAAAGATAAGTTAAAACAATTTTAATTAAACTTATTTTAACATAATTTTGATAAATAAATCTAAGATAGTACTAAATATAGACGTATAATAATATAAACAGAATAAAAGTCTTTTAAAGGTTAGGTAACATCTTAAACATGGTAGGATTACAGTGAATCAAAATTGAAAATACGTTCCAGGTATTGTTCATCCCTGCTTCTGTTAGGTTTTTAGCATTGACACTGTAATTTTAAATTGGAATGAAATATACAACTAAATGAAAGCCACATAATTATATAGAAAATAAATTATGAAAATGGTTACAAATACGCACGACAGCTACTGTAAAAATATATTATAATAAATTCGGTGTCTATCGTAACTTTACCATGTTTATTGTACTTTTGTTAACAAAGTGTGCATCAAAAAGAACCTTTTTTTAACTTCTGTCTAATGCTATTGTAAATGGAGTATAGTTCATAAGAATATTTTGAAAGTATAAAATAAATCCTTAAAACGAAATTAAAAAAAAAAACCTCAGATAAGTATACTAAAGAGCAATGATATTCTAATAAACAGATATGTTATACACTCACAAAACCACCGAAAAAAGTGTTCCGCGCAGCAGCGGCAGCACACATACACACTTTTCATTCATTTTACAATTCACTACAAGTCAAAATGTTGAAAAGGGATGACTTGAAAAAACCAACAAGAAAAAAAGAGACAGTTAGTGTTGTCAATTGCGCGTGAATGTAAACAGACATTATCCTGGCCACCAATCACCGCGTCTTGGCATCATAGACTAACAAATTTAACGAGACAGAAGGTACAAACCGCGAGTACATTTTATACACACGGTTTGTACCTATAACAACTAATTAACAGTACTAAAGGTATAATAGAATATATATAATAATATGTAGAGTAGAAAATATTTATTTTGTAATAAAATTCATTTCTTTGTTTACGAACAAATGCGATTCATTCTTGAAGCCAGATCTCATTGGATAACCTTAACGAAGAAAGGATAGTCAATATCTGTTGTCACATTGTTTAATTTGTAAATAAGTATATAAATGATTAAATGAAACAAAATGATTAAATATTACAAGCTTAGAAAAAAGAAAAACAGAACTGTGGGTAAACAATGACTTTACTGCCTACGATATCGCATCTGTTCTTTTATTCTATGTCCGGAGTGAACGCGTCCTTGTCTTACTCACGTCAAAAAATGTATTTCCGTTTCTTTCTTTTTTCTAACCTCCAAATATAAGAATATTAGGAAAATAATTGAAATATATAAATAAATCGATGTATATTGCGTAGTTACATGTGGTATGAGATCTCTTGTGTTTTATTAAATTTGGTATCATAATTGGTACACTTTCTAAATACACAAAATAGCATTTTTTAATTTTTATAGCTGCTTTAACAAAGCGTATCACTCGTCGCCATGCGTGACGCAGACTAAAGGCAATACGTCCCAATTAGGACGTTTTTGAATCTTCAAAATTGGGCGCTCATAACATATCTGTTTAATATAATATCATTGCTAAAGAGCATATAAATGTAACCAAAATAAAACACCTTATGAAATATTGGTTTTCTAACTTGTGAGAAGAGCGGCTACTTGTGGCGTCATAATTTAATATTATTAATGCTCAATAAAAACAATTATATCAAATTACCAAATCCTACCATGATCATTTTTGGTGCTATTGCCATCCCCACTCTGTATAATTATGTTACGGTAAATGTGATTATATTGGAAATTATTCATAATTCTCCATCATTATTAATAATTACCTCATGATTTGGTAAATGTGAATATAAAATTAAAAGTAAGTACCACAGTACATACAAATACATAACTGAAATAAACTTATGCATAATCGTTTATTCTTTGGTTTTGGTGTGTATATGTTTTTTCAGCTTGGTTGTGGAGTCTCTCTTGCAAAACCTCGAACTTCTTGATTTTTTCGGAAGTGGTGGCAATTAATGAGACAGCCTCTTTATCGATGTCTTGGGTCCCCGGCTCGATAATTATTTCTTCCCTATTGACATTGTCTACAGGTATAAGAATCCACCTGGAAATCCTGCTGAAAAAAAATCCTCCTGGCTTTAATATTAGGGTCACTTTGAGATTCAGGCTCAATTTGCACAGAATGGGTACCAACCTGAACCAGGTACACGTCTGAAGTATGGTACGAGGAGTCAGAGATATTGGCAATGGTTATGGTATCTGGAGGGGCAAGACCAACTTCAAGAAGTTTGTCTAGAAATCTTCTTCACTATACCCTGTTCACAATAAGATTAGACATTTAAATAAACCTTTTTTACAGTCCGTTCAACCGATTTTGATTTATATTGCGTTGGTAGCATGACAAATGGCAACTGCGATAAACAGTTGTTATTGTTGTTTTGACGACACGGTTGGCGCAGTGGCTGAGCGATCGACTGCTGCGCAGCGTGTTGCGGGTTCGATTCCCGCCCAGGGTAAACATTTGTGTGATGAGCACTTGTGTTTGCCTTGTGTCAGGGTGTTATTTATCTATATATGTATGTATTTAAAATGTATTTGTGTATGTATATCAGTTGTCTGACACCCATAGTACAGGGTCTCCCTAGTTGGGGTCAGATGGCCGTGTGTGAAAATGTCCCTACATATTATTATCCCTACATATTGTAACCACTTTTTTGCCTCTAATGTCATCCTTAAGTCTACGGAATAGAAGTCAAAATCGGTTGAAGACACTGTAAAAAAAAAAGGTTTGTGTTTATGTCTAATCTTATTGTGAACAGGGTATAGTAATTTGTGAAATGTCAACAGCGGGAAGAAAAGTTTTAAAGCCAATTTTTGGTTTTCAACCAAACATAGGGGTTTGTATTTATTTTTGAATGAAAAGATTTGTTTTTCTTAATGCAGTTTAAGAAAAACAAATCTTTTCATGAATCAGTTACTACACCAATCGATCAATCGTCGATCGATACCATCAATCGACATCGATCGACGTTGATCGATTGGTGTTGTAGCTTTGGCTGATCGATATAATTATACCGTTTGACTAACTAATCGATCGATTGCCGGTCGATGGCATCGGTCGACGATGATAGATTAACCCCGGCTATAATTCATCAGTAATAATAACCAAGTAGCTCGATCGACGTCGACTAATCCATTCTACCAATGATCGATCCCGTCGATCGACGATCGATCGATTGGTGTGTATAATACCCTTTAGATCCTCTGACCAATGTGTTGTTTTGTTGGTTACTAACTACGTGGCTAACATGTCTTGAAAGACGCATAGCGTACGTTACTTTTGAAAATTTATTACATTTATCGGTACTTAGGTTATATTATTAATAATCACCGACAAATGTGATTAATTTCTCACTTTTTTACCTCGACTTTCGGTAATTATTAATACTGATAGACAATTATTAATAATTTTCAATTAATCACACTTACTGTAACATAAATAGCCTGTAGGGCGCAAATACAGATACACTACCCTGTGAAATGTGGGGCAATATTTACTAAAAACGAAAATTCATTAAAAAAACATATCCTTCCCTCAATTTCATAATCCGATGGGATGGTGGTTCTTAAGGCGACGAGAATCGTATGCCCTGCGTCTAAAACTCTCAAAGTTTAGTCGAAGAAATTAAATAAAAGATAGTATTCTTGAACTTAAAAACAAAGGCGTATACTAAAAGATAGATAATAAAATTGTCTGTAAGATAGTAGAAGTTTCGTTTAAACATTCCTGGTAGATTTTGTGTGATTATCAATGTTTTGTCCGCGTCAGACACAACTTCACAATTTAATTAAACTATTTAATATGAACTTAATCAAAAATATTCACATACTGGATGATTAAGAGAATGTTCTAGTTTAACACTCGTTTAAATTTTTTTCAAATCATTTACACTACACATTTTGATGTGATTGTCAGTTTAAAATCTGCAAAAGTCGCTTGTTAGCGCCTTAAATAGAAAATTCAATAATTACTGCAGATATATTTCTATGCCTACTGCCCCTAGGTCGGACAGTATTATTGGGATTTCCACTTCGCAACCACAAGCCCAACGGGACAGTCATTCATTACACACATTGTTTTATTAAACAAATAAATTGAATTGATATTGATATATATATTGATATTGGTTTTTTTTTTCTAACCTTAAGTTTCATTAATGGCCGACAAGGAAACATTGTCGTAAGATGTGGGTCGTAACTTTTTAAAAATCCCGCCATTTCGGGTAGGTTTCTTAAGCTATATTATAATATATTATACCTATATATTATAAGCTGAACTGAACACTAGAGACAGCAAAAACACATTAATTCATATTAATATCCACAAAATATACAAAGAATCATGGCGAGATCCATACATTCATGTGTATGAAAAAAAAAATAATTTAGAGAGCTTTTTAGATCAAGCAAGTCTTTCGATCTTTATAGTTCTTTTTTTAAACTATTCTTCTCATATAACACTTAAAACCGTAAACCTACTTGTATTTATCAAATTGATGTGTAATTAATTGGAAATTCATATTTTATACCAAATGCTGTTTTGCATAGTTTTTATTGTAATGTAAAAGTGTAATGAAACGTGAAGTTAGCACGAAAGAAACGTGCAAAAAAAAACCCTGACAGTCCTGAGCATAGAGTAAAGTAATATATCGGGTATAGAGAGCCCCCTCGCAGAATTTATTGAAGACCGCTAATGTCAATTGATTGGATAAATAGCGCCATCTATTATCGCCATCCGCAAACTTATGATATGTATAGCTATAGCTATAGATACTGTAATACCTATGCATTATTGCTTTAGCTTCTTACTATTTTACTTGTATTCAAGTTGATAAAGTTTTACTTAATTTTGTCTCTTTATTAACAAAATCGTAGCAAAACTTTATCAACTTGAATACAAGTAAAATAGTAAGAAAGCACCAATTTCAAAAAGTGAGTGGATACATAAATAAAAACTACTTTTATTTTTTAACATTATTTATTTATTATACCTATGTTTATGTTTATTTTTATATCTTTGTGCTGCTGTTTTTATTTCGTCCTCACCATGATATGTGATTTTGCCAGACAAAATCCGGTTTATTGAACGGCACCAACTGTATATAAGTACATGAATTATTGTGTTTTCAAAATAATTTTTTAATGTTATTTTATGTTTTTCACAATTAAAAGGATAATCAACAAATATGTCTGTGAACATTTTTATTTTTTGTTTTAATCCTTTTTTGGGAACATCTTTCTTTAAAATATTCGTCACTAAATTTTGAATTTGTATGAAACATTCTTCCATCGCTTTTGACGGATATATTAGACATTTTTTATCTTTTTTATATTCTTTGGCTCTTATGTATTCATTTGATGTGCTCTCAGGGTCGCCATACATATCTTTTTTGCAAACTTTGCAGCTTTTTGATACATTTTTAATACATTTGGTCAGGACCCACCCACACACATAATTGCCCTGACCAACATCTTTAACAGTGGTATTTAAATTAATGAAAGGCACCACAATTTCGTCTTCTGTGCTTTCAGAAAATTGTGGTGCTTCCTCATCAATTGGGCTGGGAATATCAGAAGATGACGACGCAATATTTTCTCTTAAAAAAAAATCTAGATTCTGCAAGCAATTGTCTTCATCTTTCTCACAGTTTGCATGCAGAGAATGGGGCGAGTTAAAATTATTTATTAAAAGGGACTTAAAGGCCCCTTCAAATGCTACTGTGTCTGGTGCCGTATTTCTCGCCCTATAACTTCTGATATTCCCAAAGAAATTCTCTAGTGGGTCCTGGTTAAAATTACGAGTTAGCATAGCATCAAATGAATACGTTTGAGACAACAATATCCATATTTGTTGCATTCCTTCAATTGTGCGTATAAAGTTTTTTACAGATGGTATCGCTTTTGTTTCAATAAAACGGATTTTGTTATTGTCTTTAATTTTTTTAACAAATTTTACTGTTTTTAAAACTTTTATGGCATTTTTCCACAAATCATGGTGCAAACTATTTCTTCGTACACATCCTTTATATATTTTACCATCAGGCACATGGAATGTGTTACAATTTAGGGAATCGAAAAGATTGTCCATTAATTTAGTAAACCTTACCAAATTTTTACATTCTTCTGGAATTTCTCCTCTTGCCACAAGATGTCCTGCAGTCGCAGCCACTGTATGACTAAAAACTTGGGCTGCTGGTTTCACCTTCATTTTACTTATTTTGTCCGCATATATGTGCCCATCGGTGATTTTCATCAGGCATTTTAACTCTCCATACGATTTGTCAGCTTCGTAAGTTAGCTTGTAATACTCCCATTTAACATTTTTTTCGCACTCCTCTTCAAAATCATAATACTTCAAGTCTTTGGTGAGCAAATTGTTTCGGACTCCTTTAAGCAAATGCGGAACATCAAATAGAGGGATTAATTTGGTCTTCCCTATTTCAATAATTTCATTTTTCCATTCTTTTTGTTCTCTTAAATATTTTTTCCTTGTGTCTTCTATCAAGTCATTAATGACACTTACATTGACTGTGCTTTGATCGCAAACAGTGCATAAAACCTTTAAGCCTGTACTACGTACATACATAATTACTTTTTGTAAAATTTCTTTTAATTGTGCCTTATTCAAGGCATTGGTAAAATAATAGGCAATGGGTTGTTTAAATTTTTTTTAAGTCCCTTCACCATGAATACTAATGCATGGTCTGCAATATTTTTTCCATTAAATGTGAACCCCCTAAGCTGATCTTTTGCAGCATTATAATGAATTTGGGGGGAAATCGACATTTCATCAAAAATTAGGCTGCATAATCGGTCTTCTGCACATAAGTCTTTGACAGTGTTTTTGATTTTAATTAATATACATTTATTCAGGCCTGGTTCCACTTCTATTTTCGTCAAAAGTCTTTTTAACGATTTAGGCGATCGCAAAGTAAAATATTTTGCCAAAAGAGGGTAACTTCTGGGACTCTTCTTATATAAAGAGAGCGAGAGCACTTTTTCTTCCAAAGTGAATCTCCGACCAGAAGGCTTTTTTTTTGTCTGGGTGTACTGCATTTTGGTGAATATTTTTGCGGCTGTAGTCATTTTGCAGGTTAATTTTTTAAACAAAAGGTCTGCAGACATTTTTGCAGCACTGGCTATTCTGGATTGAATGGTTTGGTTTCTCTTTTGCGATCTTTTCAAGTTCGATTGCAAAATTTTAATTTTTCGTCTTGTTGTCTTTAGCTGATTCACCCAGAATGACGGCACCTCCTGCTGCTGATGATTACCTGTATAAAGAAACACAATTATGTTAGTGTCAAACTAAGCTAACTAGCACATGTATGCTATGCTGTATGTAATAATCGATTTGTCATTAACTTTTAAAAAACAATTACTATTTTTGTTAGCCTATTGTGTCCAGTGTTCTGGGCAAAGGCCTCCCTCCACTCCTTCCATCTATCACCAATTCCCGTAACAATCTAAAGAATAACTTACTTTTGTTTTTATTTATTGCCTTCTTCTGCAGTTGGCAATAATTGTGTTCTGAAGTTATGATTCTGGAGTTATCTGTAATTTGAGAAAAATATTCATGAGAAATATTGATATTCTTGTTTTTATGTATACACATATTTACCAACTCCGGTGGAAACTGATACAACTTCAAAATGACTTCTTTCCAGTAAAGCAATGTAAAAGTTTATTTATTTTCTATTTTATTTAAAATAGAAAAAAAATAAACCTTTGAAATTTAAAAGTAGTCGTTTTGTAGTTGTATCAGTTTTCACCGGAGGCACAGAAATAATTAGAATTAATATGAAGTACCTGTCAGTGTTGATTCTGATACAGCAAGGCTGCTTCCTACATGTATGGATTCAGGTACAAGTATAACTTTCTCTGAAGTACCAATATCGTCAGACTTGCCTGAAAAATAAGAGAATATGTTTTAAGCATGTTAGTTTGTAGTATGTTAGTTATGTTTTACTAGAATCTAAATGGTCAATAACTGTATTGAACCCAATAACTATAATATTTACATGTTATCAGAGTAGGCCCAAAACTAATTACGATACTATTGTATTTACAAATAACTAAATAACTTGTGGGTGATAATGACTTTTTGGAGATGCTGATGGCACCTACACTACTAATCCCCTTAAAATATAAAACAAAATTTATTTTGCTTTTCTTTAATAGCCTCCACCACACTTTGATCTTAGCCAAAAGGCCGAGAAGTGATTCTTTAATAATCAGCATCAATATGTAACCTGTACATACCTGTCAGTGACGGTTTTAGTGTAGCAAGGTTGCTTTCCTCAATCACAGGTTCGGGTGCAAGTAAAAGTTTTTCTGAAGTACCAACTTCATTAAACTTGCCTGAAAAATAAGAAAATATGTTTTAAGTGTATTGCTGAGCACGGATACACAAAGGAAGATTTTATTCATCATAGAAGTTATTTTTACTAGAATCTAAATGGTCAATAACTGTATTGAACCCAATAACTATAATATTTACATGGTATCAGAGTAGGCCCAAAATTAATTACAATACTATTGTATTTAATTTGTCATAACAAATAACTTGTGGGTGATAATGACTTTTTGGAGATGCTGATGGCACCTAAACTACTAATCCCCTTAAAATATAAAACAAACTTTATTTTGCCTTTATTTAATAGCCTCCACCACACTTTGATCTTAGCCAAAAGGCCGAGAAGTGATTCTTTAATAGCCTTCTTTGATAATTAGAATCAATATGTAACCTGTACATACCTGTCAGTGACGGTTTTAGTGTAGCAAGGTTGCTTTCCTCAATCACAGGTTCGGGTGCAAGTAAAAGTTTTTCTGAAGTACCAACTTCATTAAACTTGCCTGAAAAATAAGAAAATATGTTTTAAGTGTATTGCTGTGCACGGATACACAAAGGAAGATTTTATTCATCATTGAAGTTATGTTTTACTAGAATCTAAATAGTCAATAACTGCATTGAACCCAATAACTATAATATTTACATGTTATCAGAGTAGGCCCAAAATTAATTACAAGTATTTAATTTGTCTTAACAAATAACTAAATAAGTTGTGGGTGATAATGACCTTTTGGAGATGCTAATGGCACCTAGACTACTAATTCCCTTAAAATATAAAACATAATTTATTTTGCGGTTCTTTATTAGCCTTCACACTTTGATCTTATCCAAAAGGCCGAGAAGTGATTCTTTAATTAATAGCCCTCTTTGATAATTAGAATCAATATGTAACCTGTACATACCTGTCAGTGTCGGTTTTAGTGTAGCAAGGCTGCTTTCCTCAATCACAGGTTCAGGTGCAAGTATAACTTTATCAGAATTGCCTGAAAAATAAGAGAATAATAACATTATTTATTTTAAAAATAAATAAAAACTTATAAACAGAGAATTTTTAATTTGAAAACATATAATTAAATGTTTTATTTTTAACCCTTAAACCCCACATAAATATGTTTTCCTATTATTATAAGAACATAAAAAAACTAATGTTATAATAACACTCCTTTTTTGGTGCAGTCCTGTAAAAAGGAAAGATTTGATTTTTTGTTTGTTTGTATGTGTTACAATTTAACTCAAAAACTACTTGAACAACTTTAAATATATAAATACTAATATGTATTGTCCAATATTATACTCTATGTTGTTGTTGGGTATAATATCACGTTAATGCTGTAACGAGTATTTTCTACTCGCTACATAGTGTCGACCTCTCTCGTCATTTTTTGGAAGTTTTCACGGTAATGCAGTACACACACTTCAGACATTTGATAGATTGGCTAGGATTTAGTAGAGTAATCGATAAAACCATAGACCATCAGTTTGACAGTTGGACCTTATTTCCCCGGCTGTCAGATTATTTTGACGTTTCCGGTTTGGGATATGTAGATTTCACTTTCCGACCGAAGTCACCAAGATGATGCACGAATAAAATTCTATTCCGTGCCAATCATTAGATTGGAATATTTCAAGGGTCCACCCCTGGCTGGAATCACTTGGTAGTGATGTCAGCAGCCGTGCAACAGTAATATTTTGGGAAATCCACCTATATCGCCATCGCGTTTTGGTTGTGCTCATGGCACGAGCGATTGGCGTGCATTGTTTTCGTTAAGATCGCCCCCAAAGGCGTTCTTACTTATACTTTGGATTTTTTTTATCTTAAAATTTAACTTCGTCATGGATGAGCTGATGCGCTTCACCTCGTGTCTCCAATCAGGTTTAATTTAAATAAGTTTTTCTCGAAGCCTGTGGTATGTTAATTTAAATTCTTTCTCGTAGTTTCCACTTAAAAACGTGCAATACTGACAACTTAATTATAATCTTTGGTTATAGAATTTAATGGTTATAAAACCACCTGCCCTTCAAAGGAAAGGGGCTTTCTAATATTGTGTTGTGCTCACCACTGCCTGCGATAGAAATAAATGAGCTATTGATAAAGAATTTGCAGCTTAATTTCAGAAATCTCCGACCTAGATTAGAAGTCCTGTCCTTTACCTATTAGCTATCCCGGATTACCTTTGTTTTTAATTACTTATTTAAAATTACCTAGTGAGCTCTGGCGCCCGAATCTTATTCCTTTTAGTTATTTTTGTTTAATTTTGAGCTCCCTAACTTCTCAACTTTAGAATCACACCCCTAGTTTGTTAGTTAGTTAAATAAATCTAGACCCCTTTAAATTTTTTTATTACAATTGTCGCACTAGAACAGGGACTTGAAGCAGGTTTGTACGGTGAGTACAGTCAGTATTGCACACTAAATTCATTTATATTTTAACTAATGAGTCTATTGTTTACAATATTTAGTTTTCATATTGTATTTCATATTGTTTTTACATTGTAATTGATCTAGTTTATAAACTTTGAATAATTAGACTCATAAGTTGTAACTTAGTTTGGTATTGTATTTTGCAAACAATGTTTTAGTTTTACATTGGATAATTTGTTTATTTTCTTGTGTTTTAACATGTTTTTTCCTTAGCAAAACCAACAATTGTTAAGTGTAGACCGTGTTATTGTTAAATCTCATACAGTGATATAATTCATATCTAAGTTAACTTTTTATGTTAATAATTAAATTTAAACATTAAGTACATTATTGTGCACCTAGTTTATTTAATTTTAAGCCGTTTTGTGAGTTATTATTGCACTTTTTAACGTTAAATAACTTAGCAATTTTTCATGGAAATATCACATTGATTTTGATACTTAACCTCAAACTTTAATTTTATTTTTCAAACTTTGATTTATTTTGAAATTCTTTGAAGTTTAGTCCTTGCTTTTCGTTGCTATTTGCCTTGTTACTCGCTAGTCATGGAGGACAAGGGAGTTCAGTTTCCACCGCCTCAGGATTCGGTTGAGGTCGAAGCTTGTACTGCTGCTGATGCTAATGTTGTTGAGAAAGGTCACGAGATGGTTAATGCCACCGATGTTGGCAATCCTTTTGAATCTGGAATCGCACATTCGTCTTCGGATTTTACAGCTCGAGCTTTGCCTTCGTTCAATTCCTTGAATGCGCTTGTTAACGAAAACATTCGAAAAAACTTTCCTCCTCTTACTAAACTGCCTGATTTGAAAAAGAGCAAAATAATTTATGATGGTAGAACTTGTGTTCGCGATTTTATTACACAAGTTGAAGAATATTTTCTTTATAGAAATTACAACGAAAATTTGCTGGTTGGTTCTTTTACACTTTTGCTTGATGGTATTGCACTCAAATGGTTTAGATCTATACGAATTCATATTCCTTCTTGGCATGAACTTAAGCTTGCACTTTTAAAGCGCTTTGATAAACCTAATTTTGATCACTTTTTAGAAAATGAGCTCCGCACCAGGAAACAGAAACAGTCTGAGTCGCTTCCTGATTTCATTACGGAAATTTATGATATGGCTAGTCGTACTTCAGTACCTTTATTTGACTACACTTTAATTAACGTGATACAACAGAATATGTTACCAATTTACACACCCTTTTTGTTTCGTAGACAAATAGATTCAATCGAACAATTTCTGGAACTTGCAAAAGACTTAGAAGTTGTTGTAAATAGAAAACCTTTTAAAGAATCAATTAAACCCTCTGTTAAATCTAATGCCGTTTCTAATGATTTAGTTTGTTTAAAATGCAAAAAACCTGGACATTTATATAGAAATTGCAAGTCTATTCCAGGTGTTGTTTGTTTTAAGTGTCATAAAGCTGGGGTCACTTCTAAGACTTGTGACGTTTGTAATTTGGATACTAAAAACTCGCAAGAGTCAAAAAACTGATTAGGCAGCATCGAGCCCACGTTTTTGATAAAACTTCGAGCGTCTCGATGGGTGAAAAAATTGTTAGAAGTCACAAGCCTGATGATGTTGCCCGTGACAAAGAATTTTCCAACTGGTTAGATTATTTAAAAACCTTTTTTAATATTTATCGTTCGGCTCCTATTCTATTTACAAAACAGAATGATGCTAGACCATTTTTAACTTTTTTTGTTGGTAATCAAATTTTTTCAGGATTGTTGGACAGTGGTTCCGATAAATGCATTTTAGGCTCAAATACACATGAACGATTTTTACAGTTGGGTTATAAAATTAGACCTATTAGTGGCGCTGCTTGCACTGCGGATGGCTCCGCCCGGAGAATTATTGGTGCCATGGATTTGCCAGTAACTTGTGATAATATAACTAAATCCGTAGAGTTTTTAATTATTCCTTCTTTTGATCCATTAATTATTTTAGGTTTTGACTTTTGGATTAAATTTCATTTAGCTGAAGAATTGTGGAAGAACATTATACTTGTTCCAGAAAATAATAAACAAGTTTGTTCAATTACCTCTATTTCTGAACTTTCTCCTTCTGAGAAACAAAAATTAGATAATATTATTGCTTTGTTTGAAGATATTTCTTATGAGAAAAGAGGTTTAGGTCTTACTCATTTAGTTGAACATAAAATTAACGTTACTAGTGAACCTTTTAAACAGAGATATTGGCCTCTGAGTCCTGCTAAGCAAAAGGAACTTTTTGATGAAGTAGAAGTTTTATTAGGAGAAGGTATTATTCAACCCTCTAAGTCTCCTTGGTGTTCTCCCGTATTGGCGGTAGAAAAGAAAGATGGAGGTACTAGATTGTGTTTAGATTCAAGACGTTTAAATTCTGTTACTATTAAAGACTCTTATCCCCTTCCTTATACTTCTAGAATATTAGATAACCTTAGAGGTGCTAGATATATTAGTACTATAGATCTTTCTAAAGCATTTTTGCAAATTGCACTTGAAAAATCCTCCCGCGAAAAAACTGCTTTTGTAGTACCTGGAAAAGGTCTGTACGAATTTGTTCGCATGCCATTTGGTCTCACAAATGCACCAGCTGAGTTGCAGAGACTAGTAGATAAACTTTTTGGTCCAGAGTATGATAATTCTGTATTCTGTTATTTAGATGACTTAATTTGTATTAATTCTGATTTTAATAGCCATATAGCACAGTTGCATAAAATTCATAGTATATTAAAAGAGGCAGGTTTAACTGTAAATTTAAAAAAGTGTAATTTTTGCAAGGACAGACTTCGCTATCTTGGTTTCATTGTTGACAGTAATGGTTTACATACTGATCCTTCTAAATTAGAGACAATAGAAAATTTCCCACGCCCAGAAACGGTAAAACAACTTCGCAGTTTCCTTGGTTTATGTTCTTATTATCGTAGATTCATTTGTAAATTTGCTGATATTGCTTCTCCTTTAACTAAATTGACAGCAGGTAGTAAAAATTCTAAAAAGTCACTTACTTGGAATGACGAAGCTGAAAATGCATTTCAAGAATTAAAACATTCTTTAATAACTTCTCCTGTTTTGCAATGTCCTAATTTTGAAAAACCTTTCTTTTTGCATTGTGATGCCAGCTCTGTGGGCATAGGTAGTGTTTTGAGTCAAGAAGATGATAATGGTGATCAACATCCCATTGCTTTTTATTCTAGATCACTTAATAAATGTGAAAGAAATTATAGTACCACAGAACGTGAATTATTAGCTATTTTAGATTCCATAGAACATTTTAGACCTTATATTGAGGGAATGAAGTTTACTGTTATTACTGACCACGCTTGTTTGAAATGGCTCCTAGGTCTCAATAATCCTAGTGGACGCTTAGCTCGTTGGGCTGCTAGAATTTCTCAATTTACTTTTGATATTATTCATAAAAAAGGTTCATTACATTTAGTTCCAGATGCTTTATCTCGTATAGAAGTCACTGCTATAACCACTCAGGATAATTTAGTCTCCCCTGATGAGGAAATTATTGATCCTTGGTATAGAAAAATATTTCTTCAATGTCAGAAATCTCCTAGAAAGTATAAGAATTTTCGAGTCGAAAATAACACTTTATATAAATATTGTAAAAATAAATTTAACCCTCATAGTCTTTTAGACTGGAAGATAGTTATTCCTAAAGAGAATATCTTAGATACTATTAGGTCAAATCATGATGATGTAAATTCAGGTCATTTAGGTATTCATAAAACTTTAAAGAAATTAAAACAACATTATTTTTGGAAAGGTATGTTTAATGATGTTCACCAATACATTTTGTCTTGTGATACTTGTAAAGCTTACAAACATACTACTTCTCCTCCTTTTGGTACTATGATTAATCCTAAAAAGGTTGATCGCCCCATGCTTATGCTTTCAGTAGATATAATAGGTATTTTACCTAAAACTTATTCTGGTCATAAATACATACTTTCAGTTGTAGATGTTTTTACTAAATATTGCTGGTTCTTTCCAATGATTAATGCAACTACTAGAGTAATTTGTAAACATTTTGAAAAAGATATATTTCTTAAATTTGGTTGTCCAAAAATAGTAGTTTGTGACAATGGAACTCAATTTACTTCAAAACATTTTGTAGAATTCTTGAAAGGTTTTAATATAACTAAAATATTTTATAACACATTGTACACACCTCAAAATAATCCTGTTGAGAGATATAATAAAACAGTCGAAACTTGCATATCGTGTTTTGTTAAAGAGGATCATAGGACTTGGTCAAGTTTTTTGCCCAATGTTCAATTAGCTTTAAATAATAGTGTAAATCTTGCTACAGAATTTACACCTAATTTTCTTATGTTTGGTAGGGAACTTGTTTTAGATGCTTCCTTACATCATTTTAGTAACTCTGTTGATAATTTATCTCAACTAGAGGTTTCAAAAAGAAACTCTTATGCAGTTTCTCTTAATTCACTTAGTGATATTTTTGTTAAAGTTCAAACTTATTTGTTAAAAGGGTATAAGCGAAATGCCGCTTATTATAATAAGGGTCGGAAAGTCATTTCTTTTGGTGTGGGTGATGTTGTGTGGAGAAGAAGTTTTGTTCAATCTCATGCACCTGCTTATTTTTCGGCTAAGCTTGCACCTAAGTTCTTAAAGTGTGAAATAACTGAAAAAGTTTCTGATAACGTTTATGTTTTGAAAGATTTAAATAAGGGTTCCGTGGGTCGTTATCATGTAAAAGATATTATTAAATTTTAAATTTTGGGGAAATCATAGATTTGGTATTGGTTTTGAGTATTTTTGTGTGAGGAGCTGCCTTTGTTAGAATGATGAATGAAAGTTTATGGCAGTCTGAAAGTTATTATTATGTTAGGTGTCTTCACTTCAATTTATTAGATTCCAATTCAATTCTTTCTAAAATAAACTTAGGTCATTTTGGTTAAATTAGAAATACCTACTCTTTACACTATACATTTTACACATCAAAGGATCTTATCTTGTTTGTTTTGTTTGTTTGTTGAGCTTGTATGGGATCTTATATCTTTTCTTTCTTTCTTTTTTAAAGGTAATCCTTTACTTGTTTACATTTTTTTGAAAAAGAGAGATCCTATACAACCTTACACTTTGGGTTTTTTATTACCTAAAAAGATTTAAAAACTTAAATTTCATTTCAAGTTTTTTTTGTAATCTTTCTTTTTTGTAGATTAGAATCATTCTATTTCTCTCATAGTTTTAAATAGTTATTGATTTTATTTCTATTTTTTTTACTGTTTGTTGACAGTGTTGTTTTTTGTCTAGATATTTCTTCGATACTAGACTTGGATTTGACTTTGTTAGTAACGCGTTCATACCGGATTTTGCTTTTGAGGTCATTCTGTAACTTTTGTTATAGAACGTCCTACCTTGTTTTTGCGGTCATTCTGAAACTTTTGTTAAAGAATGTACTTTGTTTTTGGATCTTGGTGTAATTTTTGACCTCGATTTCATCTTGGCTTTCGCCTTTAGGTATTGTGATTTTCCCCTTCGGTAATCCAATATATTTTGTTTGTTTGTCTGTGCTTGGAAGGTTGGTAGAGTAGAGCCAATCACAGCTTACATTTGCCCTTTTGCCCTTGTGTTGGTCATTGCTGTGCCAGTCACAAGGTGGAATTTTGACTTTCGTCATAACTTTTTACTATTGTGCTCGGAAGTTCGGTGGTGTAGCGCCGATCACAATATGGTTTTTGTTTGTTACAGGTTATTGCTGTGACAATATTTTTGGATAGAGCCCTTCAACTCTATCCAACCTTTTTAGATAGAGCCCTTCAACTCTATCTAACCTTTTTGTTGGAAATCCATACTTATGGATAGAGCCCTTCAACTCTATCCAACCTTTTTAGATAGAGCCCTTCAACTCTATCTAACTTTTTTGTTGGGAATCAATATTTTTAGATAGAGCCCTTCAACTCTGTCTGACCTTATTGATTCGGAATCTATACTTTTAGGTAGAGTCCTTCAACTCTATCTAGAATTTATGTTTAGGTATTGTTAATTTTAATTGGTTGTTGCTGAGATAGACAGAGGCTATGGTGCCTAACTGTACTCAAAGCTGAACGGTAGGTTAGTTGAGGATAGTAAGCGGCGATAGTGCCTGCCTGCACTCCAGATTAGTTGGTAGAGTTGTGTAGAGTTAGTCAGCGGCGATAGTGCTTAACTGAACTTAAGTAGAGTGGTTTAGATTAGTAGGTTGGCTGAAGTTAGTCAGTGGCGATAGTGCTTAACTGAACTTAAGAGGTGTAGGATAGATTAGTAAATTAGTGTAAAGTTAGTCAGTAGCCATAGCGCTTAACTGTACTCAAAGTTAGTGTTTAATGTTTAGTAGTTTTGTTCAAGATTTAATCAGCGGCTCTCGTGCTTAACTGAATTTAGATTTGTTTAGTGTTTAGTCTTGTTAGAGTTTTAGTCAGCGGCCCTCGGGTTTAACTGAATTTGGATTTGTTTGTTGTTTGGCTTTGTTGATCGGTTGTAGTACCGAAGTTTTAGTCAGTGGCCATGACGCCTAACTGCACTATGATAGTTTTTTGTTTTTGAATTTTTTGTTCACTTCGTTTTTCGTTGTTTCTTTCTAATAAAAGAAAGTTCCTTTCTTTTATTTTTCGGGGAGGGATGTAATGTAACGAGTATTTTCTACTCGCTACATAGTGTCGACCTCTCTCGTCATTTTTTGGAAGTTTTCACGGTAATGCAGTACACACACTTCAGACATTTGATAGATTGGCTAGGATTTAGTAGAGTAATCGATAAAACCATAGACCATCAGTTTGACAGTTGGGCCTTATTTCCCCGGCTGTCAGATTATTTTGACGTTTCCGGTTTGGGATATGTAGATTTCACTTTCCGACCGAAGTCACCAAGATGATGCACGAATAAAATTCTATTCCGTGCCAATCATTAGATTGGAATATTTCAAGGGTCCACCCCTGGCTGGAATCACTTGGTAGTGATGTCAGCAGCCGTGCAACAGTAATATTTTGGGAAATCCACCTATATCGCCATCGCGTTTTGGTTGTGCTCATGGCACGAGCGATTGGCGTGCATTGTTTTCGTTAAGATCGCCCCCAAAGGCGTTCTTACTTATACTTTGGATTTTTTTTATCTTAAAATTTAACTTCGTCATGGATGAGCTGATGCGCTTCACCTCGTGTCTCCAATCAGGTTTAATTTAAATAAGTTTTTCTCGAAGCCTGTGGTATGTTAATTTAAATTCTTTCTCGTAGTTTCCACTTAAAAACGTGCAATACTGACAACTTAATTATAATCTTTGGTTATAGAATTTAATGGTTATAAAACCACCTGCCCTTCAAAGGAAAGGGGCTTTCTAATATTGTGTTGTGCTCACCACTGCCTGCGATAGAAATAAATGAGCTATTGATAAAGAATTTGCAGCTTAATTTCAGAAATCTCCGACCTAGATTAGAAGTCCTGTCCTTTACCTATTAGCTATCCCGGATTACCTTTGTTTTAAATTACCTAGTGAGCTCTGGCGCCCGAATCTTATTCCTTTTAGTTATTTTTGTTTAATTTTGAGCTCCCTAACTTCTCAACTTTAGAATCACACCCCTAGTTTGTTAGTTAGTTAAATAAATCTAGACCCCTTTAAATTTTTTTATTACAATGCCTAATGTTAAATATGTTCACTGAAAAGAAAAAGAGAGATTTTTAATTTAAAAAAGTTAGATCTAAACTCATTTTTAACCCCCGACGAAAAAGAGGGGTGTTATAAGTTTGACGTGTCTGTGTGTCTGTCTGTGGCACTAGCTCTTTAACGGGTGAACCGATTTGAATGCGGTTTTTTTTATTTGAAAGCAGATTCTCTAGCGATGGTTCTTAGACATGTTTCATCAAAATCGGTTCAGCAGTTTTAAAGTTATCAGCTCTTTTGTTAGCTGCGGTAGGGATCTTAGGGAATTACATTCTATTTTCACAACTCTCTCAATATATGGGTATCAAATGAAAGGCCTTGACTAGTAGAATAATGTATACTATATTGCAAGGGAATGAGGAATGAGTAACGAAATGAAAACTAAAAATTTGTAAATTATTTTTGTAAACTCTTATACAAAACCAAACTAAATTACGTTTAAAAAATATAAAATAAAAATTAAATTAAAAATTTAAAAAAACCCCCAACGCAAAACATAAAAGCGATTATGTAAAAAGTCAAAAATAATACCTTTTGTTGAGCCATCAAATGTTTGTTCGTTGAAATGGCGCTATAATGTCGCGGCGGGGTACCGCTAAGTTTAAAGCAATAACTAAATAGCTAAAATAGCGAACTGATGGTAACTAGATTTGCAACAAGATTAACAACTAGGTTAGCAACAAAAATTTGTTAATATCGAAGCAAATTGGTCGGAAATGCTGGTAAATTAATAGACAGTGAATGAAATTAAGGGACTGACTTACTTAAGCGGTACCCCGCCGCGACATTATAGCGCCATTTCAACGAACAAACATTTGAAGGCTCAACAAAAGGTATTATTTTTGACTTTTTACATAATCGCTTTTATGTTTTGCGTTGGGGGTTTTTTTTACTATATAATAATGTGTAACAATACTGATATCTTATCTCAATAATCCTACTAATAATATAAACAAGCAGCCAAGTTAGACTTGCACTCAAAAAGTTTCAATATGAGGTATCAAAATGTGATATTTAACACTACTTTCTTAACAAGAAATGGGGACCTCCTTTAATTTTTAACTTCATTTAATTTATTATTTGTTGTAACCCCAACCATAAAAATTCAGGTCTAGTCTTAGGGGTGTGAAAAATTTCAAGTATCTACCTATTTCAGTTTTAAACATACAGTTCTATAATAGACAGATAGTGGAGCCTGGTCAGTGGGTCGTCTTAGCCTTAGTAAACACGAAAGGTTTGGCAGAAGTGTACCCAAAGTACGCCTACGGCCTACGTTCAGCAGTGGACGGCAATAGGCTGATATGATGATGATGATGTACCCAAAGTAAGTACACCCACATTTGGCAGCTTAAGATTAAGGATAAGTACTTATATAAATACATGCACAATCCATAATTTAAATCTTATCCTGTTTAATATAACCATTACATAGACAAGCACGTAAGTTGAAGTTCACCCGACTCTTATTGGTAAATCTATGAAGAAGGCAGAAAGGCAGAGATGATGATGACTATACTTACTGTTTGAACATCCTAATGCACACCGTTTAGGCATGATAAAAACAAATCACGAGCGTCTATATCGCAAAGAAACAGCACAAACGTAGCGTTCAGGTCGCAAAAAAACGATTGCACTGGAATGATGAGGAACTAAAAGCTCAACTCACACAATAACTTCGGGAAATTCGTACACTTCACTACGGAGGAGAGGACTCAACTCAACGCGGATCGGCGGATTAATTTCACGAAGAACAGTACAGACATGGAACGAAACTACAAACAAGCGCAAACGCAAGGAGCAGTCGCCATATTTGTGACCTGACAATTTGACAATCAATATGAAATCAATTCACTGTGTTGCTATCGTAATTATTACGCAGCTACAAAAAAATTAAAAATAATTATTATATGTGTTAATTATATAGTTAGGTAATTAAACTTGATCTAAATAAATATTCTATTTGTTTATTTCTTTGAAATAAATTAATTTTTGTCGATGGTGTCGCCATCTGTGATCATATAAACAACTAGTTGTTTCGGATGGCGATAAAAGATGTCGCATTTTGAAATTATAAACCCCAAATCTGTCAATATATGGAATTGTCCTACCCCTGGTCCTGAGTGTCCTGACAGAATTACAGAAACTTCGAATAATAATTTTAATTTTTAGCTACAATCATTTAAAATTAATCTAGAAAAGAAGTTGAAAAGAGCAAATAACTGCTATCTGATTTCTGAATGTCATTCAGTATGTCAAGAATCTGTCATCTGAAAGGGTTAAAAGGCTATCAGATCATTCAGATGTCAGATCAGTTTGCACACTCACGTCACTCACTCACAGTCACTGTCAAAATCCAACACAAAAACTACTGTAGCGACGAGTACTCCTAAAATAAGTGAAAAGGATAAGACTAAAATATTCTTATACACATATTATATTTTTAAGAAACGTATTAAAATGCAATTTAAAAATGTAACTCACGTGTTGTTCGATTTGGATGGATTACTTCTGGGTAAGTTTTTGGAAATATTGCATGAAATTGGTTAAGAATGGATAATGGATGATGAAAACGCCGATTACTTAAAATTCTATTTTTATGTTTCAGATTCTGAAATCTTATATACCGAAGCCTTTACTGCTGTTTGTGCAAAATATGGGAAAAACTTTACCTGGGAACTCAAAGCCAATCTTTTGGGGTTTCAAGGTCACGAATGTGCAGAAAAAATTATAAAGACGTTGGAATTACCGATTACCAAGGAGGATTTTATGAAGGAGAGTTTCGAATATTATGAGGTACTGTTCCCTAAAGTGCAGCTTATGCCAGGTAAAATTAAATTTGGATATCGAAATGTTATTGAACTGCATGATAAGTGTGAACCTTTTAAAATATTTGTTTTTAAGTTATTATATAATAACCATCTTTCCAATAACACCCTGAATGTCAGTAATAGCCTTGAAAATGCTAATTACTTTTATAGTGAAATTGTATAAACAGGTAACCCAAGTAGGACCTGTAGGACAGTACAGTAGAATTAATTTGAATAAATATCTATGCAGGCTGAGCTGTTCATATGCCACAATAATAACCATGTTATTGCTTCTACTTACCTCCAAAAGATGCTGTTAAAACATTTATATACAACCTTTAAAAATGTTCATTATTATCTATGATTTTCTTAAAATGGTAACCCTAAAAACGAAAAAGAACTTATTTCTAATAAAACAAAAAAAAATTACAGGTGCACAAAAGCTAGTAGAGCATTTGTGCAATAAAGGAGTACCAGTAGCTCTCGCCACAAGCTCGAGCAAAGACAGTGTGGATATGAAGATGCAGAACCATCAAGAGTTCTTAAGTCTATTCCATCATCTCACCATGGGATCTACTGATCCAGAAGTCACGAAGGGCAAGCCTGACCCTGCCATATTCCTTGTTTGTGCTTCTCGGTTTCCTGACAAGCCAAAACCAGAAGATGTGAGTAGAACACATTGTTTTTAATAGCAATGACCTTTAAGGGTCAGATTGGTTAGTTATGTTTTGATAAATTGCTAATTTAAAAGACTCATAATCAACACATATACCTTTTCAAGTAATTTTTTTAATTAGAATTGTATTATAAATTTAGTAGCTTAACCCGTTGACTGCGGGCGAACATTCGCTACGCCGATCGCCAGTGCGGCTGGCCACACAACTGGTGTGTTGGCCGCACAGCCGAAACGCTTTTTCGTAAACGAGACGAGAGTGCGGCCGCACACGCTTGGCGTGTGCGGCCGTACTTTACGCCAGTGCGGGTTTACGCGCTTGGCGTGTTTTACTACGCGTGTGCGGATAAACACATACGGTTGTGTTTCATAATTTTGCGTCGACTGTGCGGGCGCTCACATACGGTTGTTTTTCGATTTTGCGTCGACTGTGTGGATATTTTTTAGAAATATTCACACGATTTATATTAAATATAAATAAATAAATAATTACTTATACATTATATCAGTTATTTTTCTCTCAAGACTTAAAAATGTAAATAGTATTGCCCCCCGATTATGTAGGCAAGTATGAAAACTAAGGGTTCTAAACCAAAATTATAAATTTATCTAGGTTTGTTACCTAGTATTTATACATATTTCAAACACGTCAACATTGGGACTTAATAATACTGAACTTCTTAATGCTTGACTTGAAACTATCAACTAGCCTATTGCAAAAGTACCTCTTTTGCAATAGGCTAGTTGATAGTTTGAGAATTCGATTATTATTTTTCTTGTGACTGGTTCTTCTTTTATTCAAAATATAAATCTTATTCCCCACTAGAATCCTATTCAGTATCGTCTAACACATACGGTTGTGTGTGCGCCGCACTCACGTATTTTTGTTGAAACACAAACGTATGTGTTTTGCCGCACTAGCGTACCTTCGGCCGCCACACAACCGTATGTGTTTTGCCGCACTGGCGTTTAGCAAAATACTAAAACACATACGGTTGTGTGTGCGCCGCACTCACGTATTTTTGTTGAAACACAAACGTATGTGTTTTGCCGCAGTCAACGTGTTAAAACAAGTGGGAGTATGGCTCAATGAACAAAAACCTGATAACCTTTGACCAACCATCTTCCAGTTCAACATCAAACTTACATATACATATTCATTTAATAAAAACCTTAGAATAATTTATTCTTCTAAGCATACAGAAGGTGCAGTTTTAGTGTTGTATTTCTCACTAAATAACTACTTTGACCAACCATCTTCCTGTTCAACATCAAACTTACATATACATATTAATTTAATAAAAACCTTAAAATAATTTATTCTTCTAAGCATACAGAAGGTGCAGTTTTAGTGTTGTATTTCTCACTAAATAACTATTTCATATAAGTCAGAAACACAAGACTGCTTATGTGGTTTTCTAATATTATGACTTCATTTTCAGTGCCTTGTTTTTGAAGATGCTGTGAATGGTATAAAAGCCGCAAATGCAGCCAACATGCAAGTAGTAGCAGTGCCAGATCCTCGCATAGAGGCTGATCAATTGCAGACTGCTACCTTGGTCCTGAATTCCTTGGAGGATTTCAAACCTGAGTTATTTGGTCTTCCATCTTATGATAATTAAGTAAAATTATTACTATAAGTAGGTATTTGTTGGTGCTTGTAATTAGAATATTGTCAATTGTCTATAATCACTTGATCTGTACTTTCTTGTTTTAGTATTCACTACTTAAGTAGTACTTGTGTTATTTTTTTTGGTGTAAGCAAAACTGTTTGATAAACATTTAATGTTTTTCAAATGATCTGGATAGGATGTGTACAGTATAGTTGCAATATACAGACATTATTACACCTCTGCAGTACCTGAATATGTTAAACTTTGACCTCTTATTTCTAGTCATATTTAAATAAAAATACAAAACTTCACAGCACCAATATGATGTTTTATTACTATTTGATGTGTACTATTTACAATATACTTACACAAATGTACATAAGGCTTGTCCATATTATCGCCTTAGCACCTGATTTACCAAAGTATTAACATAAAGTTCTACAATATTATTTGAACTAAATAAATACAGTATTTCAAGTAACAAGACATCATATCATCATTCAAGACACCTTTGTAGAAAATATTAAGTCTGTAACATACTACTTAAATCGAATCATTACTTAATAACAAACAAACTTTTATAATTTAGTGTTGCCATCTTTTTCTAATCATTTTTTTTATATGGTGGTAATCCAAACAGTTCTGGCCTAAAGTTTTCAACAGAGTCCAATACGAGCGTAGCTTCTATGGTACGTGAACGATCCAGGCGGGGATCGGGTACCATGACGACTTGCATGCCAGCCGCGCGCGCAGCCCTCACGCCGTTGATAGAATCCTCGAATACCAAACACTGTAAAAGAAAAGGACAAATAAACCTTACCTATTTCAGAATAAATGACAGTTTCCAAAATGTATATATGCTAGAGCAGCTTCTTTCAATAGACACGTTAATTTCTAAGTAATTTTTTATTATTTAGGTATTTTATTTATTATTATTTATATATTACTAGCGACCCGACCCGGCTTCGCATGGGCCTATAGCCTTCCTCGATAAATGGACTATCCCACAAAAATATTTTTTCAATTCGAACCAGTAAATCCTGAGATTAGTGCGTTCAACCAAACAAACAAACAAACTCTTCAGCTTTATAATATTAGTATAGATTATATTAAGTTACAGAAAAAGACAGGATGGTGCTCAACAATGCAAGAATTTTAACTCCGACTTGTGATATATTAACACACGGACACAATATTGTAAAACAAAGTACCTTCTCAGGAGCTGGCTTATCAGGAAACTTATTGGCTGCAACAAAGAATATGTCTGGGAATGGTTTGCCTTTCTTTACATCAGGATCTGAAGTCCCCCAAGTTTTGCATGGGAACAGATCAAATAGCTCCTGATGGTTTATGGTCTTCAAATCGTAAGACTCCTTGCTACTGCTTGTTGCTAATCCTATACTAATGCTGTTATTATGGAGATGACGAATAAGTTTTTCAACTCCTGTAAAATAAAAAATATAAAAGTAAATAACGATAATAGTACCAATAAGCACAAAAATACGAGAGGTTTTGGAGGAGAAATAGGAGGCCGTGGTCAAGCTTTGACAAGTGTAGACATAACATAAAAATAAGTCGCCACAAGTTTTGGTCTTCTTCTGGCTTACTTTTGGTCCACTGTTGGACATAGTAAGCCTCCTCTAAGGCGCGCCATTTTTCCCGGTCCCCTGCCTTCCGCATCCAGCCACCACCTTCTTCAGGTCATCGGGCTGGAGGACGTCCCACGCTGCGTCTACCGATTCGTGGTCTCCACTCTAGGGCAAGTCTGCTAGTGCTACCTACCCTGCTGCCACAGTCACACGTTTAATAGTCGTAAATTATATGTATGATACAAGTATGCTACCTAATACTTACCAGGCATAACCTTGCACTGCGGAAATAATTCATCGAAGATGGCGCGCGTTTCAGTCAAGAACTCTTCAACGCTTAGTGGTAAACCAAGGTCGTTGATAATGGTAGCAGCAAATTCTTTACTCTGCTGTCCCATGATCTTGCTCTTTAACGCAAATGTAAACTCTTTGCCGAACTGGGACGCCACTTGTTGAAATCCTACAGTATACAGGTCTTCAGTATCTAAACAATATCATCATTGGTAAACGAAACATCTTTCTCAATGGTTGTTATAATATGATTATTTTAAACTTACTTAATAATAAACCATCCATATCAAACAAAACATGTGTCACTGGTTTAAACATTTTATTTTAATTATTAGGTTTCCGTTGTCTGTATAATTGCAGTTTAGTGGATATAAATGTAGAGTTATTTTAATGACACTATGGCTTCTCTAGTAATGCCACATGACTGAGAGATGTTGTTATTTAAATTCATATCTTATCATTAAAGTCTGTCCAAGTCTAAATAACTAATGTGTAGGTACCTACTTAATTAAAATCACAGTTACAGTAATATATGGTTTCCAGTACCTATCATTAATATCACAATCAATATAGATACTTATCTTATATACCTACAATTTAATCTCAAAACATGTTAAAAATATCGATATATCAAAAAATAGCTGTTATTGTGTACATAATTAAGTTTAGTTTCACTACAACAAGACTACAACATGAACAGACACTCAAACAAAAAATGAATGTTGAAACCAACTTAATTTACAGTAATTCAAGGTAGGTATTTAAGTAAATAAAATCAATTAGACGCGAAGATGGACGACATTCGAAATCTTGGTAAATACCTGGACAAAGGATGTATGGAAGTGTGGCAGAGAGGAGAGGCCTCCAGTAGTGTAGACTAAAATGATGTTCCTTGGAAGCAGATTTGAATAGCCTTTGCAATTATTGCAATACACTCTTGTTTATTAAATGTATTTCAAATGTATTTTATTTTGTATTTCAATGTATTTGCAATGTTTATCCACATGCTATAATAGGCTTTTCATTTCCACTATGTAACTACATTAAACACAGATAATAATGTCTTTACAAATTGCATGCCAGATAATTTTGCCATTAACTCAGTGTGTTAAGGGAATTGTTGTTTTGTTGTCCTTGTTTAGGGAATAATGACAATTGAATTATAAATTAAAAACTATTAATTATTTTGTATTACATACAATAATACATTATATAATTTCAATAAAATAATAAAGTATTAAATATGTACTCTGATCCTAATTAAAAATCTCATTTATGAGGTAGGCAAACAACCAAGTAAATTATTATTTTGTGAATTTATAATATTAGATTTTTTAAATATTTTATCATTATTCCTATGACTTGAATGGTGGTAAACCAAAGAGCTCAGGTTTAAATTCAAGTAAACTGTCAATCACAAGAGTAGCATCAACTGTTAAATTCTTAGGCACTCTGGGGTCTGGTACCATCACAACTTGCATGCCTGCAGCCTTGGCTGCGGTTACTCCATTTACTGCATCCTCAAAGACGAGACACTAAAAAACATGACAGGATTCAATTGATCAATAACATACCAAGTTCACAGCATGAAAGAACCAATGTTGTAACATAGTAGTTTTTACTATTTATGTAAAAAAATAACGAATAAACTCAACTGCTCCTTTGGATAATCTATTATAATTTATCAATTTTACTGTAATGAAATATAATATTACCTGTTCTGGTTTTGGTTTATCTGGGAATCTGTTAGCAGACACCAAAAATATATCTGGATGAGGTTTCCCATTCTTTACTTTAGGATCTGATGAGCCAAATGTCTTGTTTGGAAATAGAGAGAATAACTTTTTGTGATGTTTGTTTACTTTCAAATCAAAGCTGTCTTTGCTTGAACTTGTAGCAAGTCCAATTGGAACATTGTTTTTGTGAAAATGTTCTATCAGCTGCTTTGCACCTATAAATGAATTATGTTTTTAAGTGGTAGCTAAAAAAAATTAATTGCAACTTTTATTATTTATTAATAAATTTACCTGGCATAAGTTGTGTGTCAGGAAATAATGTTTCAAATTGTTTTTTACTTTCCTCCATAAATGTTTCAACAGTCATTGGTAAATTAAGCTCAGATATAACCATTTCCGCCGTCTCATGTGATTGAAGCCCCATTAGTTTCAGTTTCAAGTCAAAAGTGTAATCTTTTCCAAAACGGGACACAATGTTTTGAAATGCCACTGTGTATAACTCTTCTGTATCTATAAAAAATAAATATATAACAGTTTTGTCTACCTCATAAAAGAGTTTATGAACACCATGAATGGCCAAATTACTTAAATGTTTTTACAGTCCCGGATCTTATATATCAGAATCAAATCGACACCCCTATGCATAACAGGTCAAGTTCTAAATTCAGTAGGTACAAAATAATCATTTTCATCTGAAAGTATGCTAATTTGTAAAGCTCTAATACCTACCGGTCAGTGGGTCATCCTCGTCTGGGGTTCCTAATCAACGATACCTACCCTGTTTTAAAAACGCAAGGTACAAGGAAAGATAGCAAAAGTTAGAAGTAGTTACTGCAAAAAACATGGATATTATAAAAAAGACTTACTGAGGATCAAACCATCCATATCGAAAAGTACATGTGTCACACTACGAAACGCCATTATAATTAAAACAGTTATTGTAACCAACACAATATTTTTTTTATTAATTTTCTAATTATTTTTACTGTTTATAACCTACAAAAATATATTGAGTTATTGAATTGACTGACACAGCCGGACTCCGGAGATGTGTCAACTCGACTTACTAACTCGAGTTGTGCTAAAATCGAGTTAACTCGAGTTTTAGCTTTAATACTCGAGTTGCAACAATTTATTTATTTACACCTCATGCACATAGGTACAAAGGCAGACTTAAGAGCGCCCATCTCCATCGCCCGAACGCGTGAGTGTGATTGAGAAATGTTTTGTTTCAACCAACGCAAAGCTCGAAAACAAACGAGTGAGTGAGAACGCGATAATATCACAGGAAGTGGCGCGCGAAAATTACACAAAACTTTTACCAGGACATACGTTTATTTAAGAAAACCTTACAAGTTTTTGGTGAAAATGTTTGTAATTTAAAATCTCCATTACATGTGTGCAAGGGAAGCTGTTTTTTTACTTTTTCAATGTATGAGTGCATTATGAACGGCCAAAGTTCAGATATAATTGTGCAAAAAAGTAGATTTTTCGTTAAAAATATTTGGAAGAAAATTTGTTATAATGCCGTAATCACGTACGACCGTTTGTATGGGAAATATTATAACGGGATGGGCGCTCCTAATGCTTTGTTGCTTGGTGTCTTTTTTCAATCCTGCGTACGAAGTTTAGCAATGATAATTTTCCTAACAGAGAGTTGGATGGAAGAACAAATGTGTTACAAATCATACACTTATTTTCTTCCTGCTAACTCGAGTTCTGTAATTCGAATTTAATTCGAGGTACCTGAATTTCGACTCGAGTTAACTCGAGTTGTGTTTTTTCCGAGTTGGCACATCACTGACAGCTGCCTGCAGTGTGACCAGATTTAAATTAGTCATTATGCTAGCAGCTCCGCTAAAATCTGCTAAACATTCAAAAATAAAAGTAAAATGCTAAAATTTTGCAAATCCGAATTAACTCTATTTTGAACGAAATTGTATAACATAAAACAGTTTTGGCTAATTACACTTTGAGTTGTAACTTTGAAAAAAAATATTACTTAAATAAATGTACATACGTTGTACTTTTAAAGTAATACAGAAACTGTCAAACATTTTGTACGAAATAATATCTAGCTATAGTAACGCTGTCCTATTGGCTTGTGGTTTTGATAATTTATAAAAATAATCATAATCGAATAAACATGATAGTATGTATTTTGAATACCTACTAGGCTACTATACTTTGTATGTACATAGCAATATTTTGTAAGGATTGGGTAAATTCACTTACCGATGACTGTCCAGAATATCCAGGACCTAATACATTTTTTTTTGTGTTACGTTCAGGTTACATGATCTTTTAAAACAGAAAGTCGTGAAACTAATTTGATATTACATGCTTTACAAAAAGCAGCATTCCGAAGACAATAGAGTACCTAATGCTGTAAAAAATATGACTATATTCAAATTTAAGAAGGCGCTAAATGACATTTTGATAATGAAAAGCTATTACTTAATTGACGATTTTCTTAATGACGATTCACTAACTGTTTAATAATAATAATATTCACTACCTATACATATACACTTACTGTTACCCTATACACCTACTGTTATTGACTGATATATGACATATTGTTAATCTAGTTGGCATAATTTTAATCTTTTGGACTGTTTTGATAGTGTTTAATTATTTTTATTTATTTTTTACTACTCTGACCAGGTTGACATGCTTAATTTTATTGCAATTCCAATGATATGCCTCCTTTTATTAAAATATAATTGTAAACCTTACCATTTGCATGCCCATGTGACGGTAAAATATAGAGAACCTATAATATAAAAGAACATCTACTCATATGTACCCATGTTTGCAAAGAAATAAATGATTTGATTTGATTTGAAGAAAAACCCTGGAGTGCAGTGTAGTTTGATTTTTTTTTAGTCATTCTTGACTCGATAACCAGGATGCAAACTATGGATCCTCCTCACACTGAGAACGATACTTCTGGTCATATATTCTTTTCATTTTTACTGCACTTGCACACATAACACAGCTTACTACCCACGACTACGAAAAAAATGCACTCTACATGCAACTCCAGAAAAATACACATGAGCGGGGAGTTCCCCTAAAATAGAGTAAGTACTTAAGGATTGCCAGTTGGTACATCAAGAATAATTAGACAAATTGAATTCTGTTAAAGGAGTTGTTCGATTTTGGGCCACCACTATGTACACTACATAGATGAATAGGGAAAAATAAGGGGATTTCCATAAAAATACAAACATATTAATTTGAAGAAGAGTTTAGGTGTAAGAAATGATTATTTGGGAAGAATTTTTAATATGATAACCCAATTTTTAGGACAGCCATGACGTTGCGTTTGACAGTTTGACAGTTTGTGACATTAGCGACTTTCTTTGACTTTGTCTTTGAATGATTGAGTCGTGTTCGCGCGCGTTGGTTTGGATGTGTTTCGAAGTTGTCAGTGATTGTTTTTGTTTTGTAGCTTACTACTACGGATATTGATTGAATACTTCTCTGTTGACCCCGGCTTTGTTATATAGTTTCTGATTCGCCTGTGATTTGAATTACGTCGTTTATGGTAAGTATATTCTACAATAACAAAACAAGTTCACTTTCAGGTAGGTATGTCCCCTATAACCTATGTATTGCCTTGTTTTTTTCTAAATCCTTTTTCTATCAGATGTTTTCTTCCCTTGTTCCATAATCTAACAGATTTTAACTCATTAATTCCAGTTTATTAACAATAGATGAAAATGAACAATATTATGTTACCGATGATATGGGTCCCGAAATAATTACGTTCATCAAACGGTATCTTCATCGGGTAAAAACATTTTATTTATTTCTATTCTGTATGTAACATATCTATGAAAACTGTATAACCTCTTATTTGTTTTGTTTTAGGTTGGGGTAATGTGCTCACAATGTTTGACGTTATAATGCAAGAAATGTTTTGTGATAATCATGAACTCCAGCATCGCCATGATAGTACCTAATGTTTGTGTTAGGTGTAGGAGATCTTTGTTTAATAGACATGCTCACTCTATTCCTGAGGGTGCCGTAAGACAATATATTCCTGAAACCATTGCTCCAAGAGAGGTAAGCATCTCTTCTATTTTTCTTTTTTGTTCATAAACGGCAGGCATAAATATAAAACAAATGCAGATATTTCTTGATTATAATCCAAAACAACAATGTTGCAGAAAAAAAAAGAACAGTACTTTAAAGTTATCCAAATAACTATCTTTAAACTATGCTTATTTTATTACTATACATATATTACTATATCTCAATTTCATATTTTTTATATTAGATACCCGAGGGAGGCTTGATATGTTTTGCTTGTTGGGTACATACTCGGAGTATAATTCAAGAAAGAGGAATCGTAGCAACTCCTGTACTTAACACAAATTCATGTGTATGGTGCCGACGGTCTCTTACCCATACTTGCAGACACTCTATACAACAAGGACCTGAATATATATAAATAAATAATACATAATGCATTCTTTTGTTTTATCTAGATTCCACCAGGAGGACTGGTTTGTTATGCTTGCTGGGTAGCAGCACATAGAAATGTTGAGCATGCTTCAAGGGCTGAGGATGACCGGCAAAATTCGGGCCCATCTAACCTTCATCAAAACACTATGTGTGCATGGTGTGGAATATCTCTGCACCGTAGGCAAACACACTTGGCTAGTGGTCCATGGAGAGATGAAGTTGCAGCAAGAATTTATCTGAATGAGGTAGGTAATATTTTTTTTTTATTAAAGCACTGTACACGGGTTACGATAATGTGTGCTTGAAAGACTAACCAGTGACTATTAGTCAATTGTAATTCTTAAAGCTAAATTCTATAAGCTTCACATATCAGTGCCTATTTGCTTTTACACATATTTAACAACCCTTTCTGTTGCTACTCTATCTAAATTATTTTATTGTTTCAGTTACCAGAACATGCGCTTCTTTGTTCCTACTGCTGGAGACGTGTACAGTACAATATAAGAATGGAAGAAGAAGCGCAACTTGATATCCAGCCACCAAGTGCATCAATAACACTTGATTGTTTTTCACACACAACACAGACAAGTTCTCATTGTTTTGTGCCAGCTTGTACCAATTTAGAACGAAATAGAGTACCGGAATATTTAAGAAAAATTATATTAAAATCTGAAGAATCAAGTCTCATAATAAAATAATTAGTTATTATTGTAGTTTTATCTCGGGAAAACGAACTGTGGGTTGCTGTGCTCATATAATGACCATTGTGTGGTATTTGGGTTGGGTGCGGTACCAAAAGAGCATAGAAGCACTAGCGTCATTCTTGAATGGAATATTATTATGGGGTGATGTAGAAAATGAATACGTAAAATAAAATCACAAATCCTAACAAGTTGTTTTATTTATATTCCTCACATGACTGATGTCTCATCCTCTTACAAGTCGCTAATATTAGAAACTAAATATCATGAACTTGATTGAAAATAGTTACTGTCTAGTTGGAATAGAGCAATTGATGTCTTCCCAGCTGTTACTGTATAG
The DNA here is from genome assembly GCA_947361185.1 of Charanyca ferruginea. Classification (NCBI taxonomy): domain Eukaryota; kingdom Metazoa; phylum Arthropoda; class Insecta; order Lepidoptera; family Noctuidae; genus Charanyca; species Charanyca ferruginea. The sequence continues at coordinate 10,606,131 of OX376077.1, read as the reverse complement.
ATACAACTTTTACAATAACTTGTTACGTTTTCTGGTACTGCACAGCTCACTATTTTATGAATCTTCGAAGTCCAGAATATATTGATCAGCAGCAAGGACACAGTTTGATAAACCAAATGCGTTCAAGTCTTGTTTGTTTGCTCCTTTTGACACCGGTAACCAATCTCTAGCTGCTCGAATAGGTTATATAAGATTTGCTGCCGTAATCAAGTAGAACATTCTGTACCTAGTACTATTTTATTATTATATCTCAAAACCCAAGTATTTTTGGAATTATTCATGTGTTTTTCGCAGTAGACAGTAGACACAAAGACATTAATCAAATGTCATTGTCAGTCAAAATGTCATTTGGCATAATAAATACTGATCCGCCATATTTATATGTTGTGTTGCTCTCCTTGGCCGAGTTAATTTGTTTTTACACTAAAACGAAGTAAAATTATACACAATCACCATAATAAAACGGTTTCTATATTGTGTAGCCATATTTACATATGGTGTACATAGTGCTGGCCCAGGCTCCATACATTTTCCGAACATCTCCTTTATGTTAAGGTTGTCATTAAATTCCGCTAAAAACTGCCAACTTTTTCTAATCTGCGGCATAATATGCTAAGCCCTAAATTGGCGGTTAAATTCTGCTAAACTCGCAGAATACTGCTAAATCTGGTCACACTGGCTGCTTGTGTGTGTTGCTGTGTAACAACACAGCCTGTGTTGTCATAGCATTGACTTAAAATATATTACTGATCATTGTGTCATAATAAGACATAAGTATATTAGAATGTACTCTGTGGTTGTCATGCATCACATTCACAACAGAAACTCCCTTTCCCCATTTAGTAAAAAGCAAATCAAATAAAGTGTTCGTTTATGTCAAAATAACAGCTTTTTAAGAATCTTTTGAAGAATCTCCGGAAGGGATCCGGCTGCCTACACCGACGACTTGACCAACAACAACACAACACGGGTACAAGATAACCGAACTCGAAGAGGAAAGATAACCGAACTCGAAGAGGAATTGAACAGGATGCGATGAAGTATTGTGGGATTATCTGAAGTCATGGGGGACTTTAACGCGAAATTGGGCAAACGAGACGGTGATGAGCTGCTGGTGGGGCAATTTGGGTTTGGACGTCGGAGTCCCCGGGGTCACCAACTGGCTAGTTGTATGGAGAAGGAGGTCCTTTATATGATGAACTCCTTTTTCAGAAAGCGTGAGCACAGAAAGTGGACCTGGCAGAGCCTCGATGGTGCAACTAAAAATGAGATTGACTTCATCATGTCAACCAAGAAGCAAATGTTCAATGATGTCTCTGTGATCAATTCGGTGAAAACCGGGAGCGATCACCGCATGGTAAGAGGCACATTGAACATCAATATAAAGCTTAAAAGGTCCCGACTGATGAAGTCTATGCTCCGTCCAACACAGGTCCAGATCCAAAACCTCGAGAGCTTTCAGCTCGAACTCCAGAATCGTTTCGAGTGCCTAGGAAGCTCAGTAGCCGAATACAACGACGAGTTCGTGGAAACTGTCCATACGCTGGGTCTAAGTTCTTCAAGACACGTCGTGCAGATAAGAACAAAAACTCTCTGATCATACTCTCAAGCTCATGAAGGAGCGGCGTGAAATGATCCTGCAGTCTTCAGATGAGGCGTAGAAATACCGGCAGCTCAATAGACGGATCTCTAAATCTTTGAAGAGCGACCTCCGCCGCTTTAGTAGCGAACGTATTAAGCTGTTTGATTCCGTTATACTCGCGGGAAAAACGCCACAGGCATAGTGCAGAGGTGTGGTGGTACTCTTCTTCAAAAAGGGCGACAATCTCGGAACCTATCCTTCTGCAGCGAGGTGAGAGACAGGGAGACGTCATATCTCCGAAACTGTTCACCGCTGCATTGGAGAATGTTTTCAAGTTTCTGGTCTGGAGAGGGCTAAGCATCAACGTCAATGGCGACTACATCTCTCACCTTCGGATTGCCGATGATATAGTGGTCATGGCTAAGACCATGGAGGACCTCAGTACAATGCTCGATGACCTCAGTAGAGCTTCAGAAAGAGTGGGTTTTAAAATGAACATGGACAAAACCAAGGTCATGTTAAATGTCCATGTAACACCCACTCCTATCAAGATCGGAGACTCTACACTCGAGGTTGTAGACGATTATGTCTACCTGGGACAAACGGTCCAGTTAGGTAAGTCTAACTACGAGAAAGAGTTCAATCGTCGAATCCGACTCGGCAGGACAGCGTTCGGGAAGTTGCGTGGTATCTTCTCGTGCAACTTACCGCAGTGTCTCAAGACGAAAGTCTATGACCAGTGCGTGTTGCCAGCGATTACATACGGGACCGAAACGTGGTCGCTCACAATGGGCCTCATCAGAAGGCTTACAGTCACCCAAAGGGCAATGGAGAGGACTGTGCTTGGAGTCTTCTTGCGTGATAAAATCAGAAATGAGGACATCCGCAAGAGAACCATGGTTACTGACGTAGCCCGAAGAATTGCCAAACTTAAGTGGCAGTGGGCAGGGCGCTTTGCTCGCAGAACGAATGGCCGATGGGGCCAAAAAGTTCTGGAGTGGCGACCGCAAACCGGAAGACGTTGCGTTGCAAGGCCTCCCACTAGGTGGACCGATGACCTGGTAAAGGTTGCGGGGATCCGCTGGATGCGAGTCGCACGAGACCGGTCAATGTGGCGCCACTTGGGAGAGGCCTATGTCCAGCAGTGGACGTCTTTCGGCTGAAATGATGATGATGAAAATAAACACCTACTGTTGTCTTTGCTGCGGTAATTAGTACTATAGTGCCAATCCCACACACAACTCCCCGCACCTCTAGAACACGTCGTGTGCCTGCCCGGTTGCGCGACTAACCCTAGATGGCACCCCACTATGGGCGACATCCCGCCAAACGATATAAATGACAGTTGGCCACGATCGCTTCTAGTCCGCGCACGCGCTTTGTTTCCCGCGCACTCCTGCGCCTCGCGTGGCGCTAGCTACCTACTAAAAGTTCTCTTTATTTAATGTTCCTACCTACTACCGTGTTTTACATCTAATATACAGTTTTACACCACATAGTTCGGAGTTTTCTTGTGTAGAAGTACCCCGGCTACAGTACCTAGTTTTAATTGACAATGTGCTAAATAAGCGCGCCTATTTACTTTAAAATAAGAAATAGTCAGTATTCCATTAATTATTATGTGGCGACACTTGGGGGAGGCCTATGTCCAGCAGTGGACGTCTTTCAGCTGAAACGATGATGATGAATGATGATGACTAAATGCATATGAATTTATAAACGGTATTCAAATGGGAAAAACAATTTTTTTTCTGTCTGCCTCTCTGTTTGTTCTGGCTAATCTCCGAAACGGCTGGTCCGATTTTGATAGGGACTTTCACTGGCAGATAGCAGATCTTGTGAGAACTGTGAGAAGTAACAAAGACTATTAGAAACAGAATTAGGGTTCCGTGCAGAAAAAATAAAACCCCACAGATAACTGAAATTCACGCGGGTGATGTCGCAGGTATCACCATTATCAGTTAGTGTCAAATAAAATGAGGAGTCCGTCCTTTATCTTAGCAACCCAGAATCCAGATGGCTGCGTACATGGAATGGACGTAATTTATTACGTCCATGGCTGCGTATCAAAGTAACAGATATATTGCCAAGTACGAAAAATTTAGTACTGCTATGTGGTAGAAAATTCATAAAGATGTATGAAATAATGCTTGTTTCAAAAATTATTTAGGGCATGTTGGACACCACCACCTCAATCATTACTTCGAACTGAAGTTATATCTGTCAGTCAAGTAACTTAATCGGAGCTTTCTATATTATGTATGTCTATATTCGGAAGTGACAAAAAAAAAAAAATTGTAATTTGTAATATGATTTAGTTATTTTGTACTAAATTTATAAGCTCTTCCAGTTACATGAAATAATTGTTACTGTGTCGGACTAAAAGTTCTATTATCCTCCCCTGAAATTCTAGCACTGTTTATGTTAAACCTATTCAGTATTTCTACCCTATTTACGCATACGCAACGCATTTTTAGGCATTGATTGATAGCTGGTAACATTGGTGAAGTTTCAAAAACTTGTTTTGGTTATTAATTTACAAAAAAATCTACGTAACCTAAGCTGTAAACGAGTGTATTGTTACGATTGTTAATTTCCTAAAGCAATAAACTGTAGTCTTATGTGTTTTAGTGAAAATAGTACACGGCCTCGTATTGCGGGCCGCTAAAATATTCGGATATGGATGGTCCTGGGATGAGTTTGTTTCAAGGCGCCGCAAGTATCCACATAAACAATAGTGCTCAAGATAGGCTTGAAGAACAAGAAGAACTTGAGGACCAAAAACGTAGGAATGAGGAGGTAAATAAATATCATGAACTTTAAACATAGTACCTAATAAACTAATAACTTTTCAAGCAAGAAAAGCAATTAAGTTTTCCAGACAAAAATCATTGCATTCTTTGATACAAACAAATGTTTCTTGTTTATAGTTGAAGCATAAGCTCGCCAATGCGTTTGACGACCTATTGGATGATGATGAAGCTAGCTCAGTCAATAGCAGTGGCAATTATACATTGGACCCGGGACAGAGTAATGGAGGTAATAATTATAATATGCTGCTTTGTTCATATCACTACTTATTATTGTTAAATACTGTCATATTGCATGAGACAGTCTTCTTTGATAATACAATTTTTGTTGTTAATTGCATGATATGTTGCCTATTTACCCAATCCAACATGATGTAATGAGTGGTATACCTGTTTAAAATCTGAATTGAATTACAGACTACCATATTTAAGTCTGGTATTCTGTGTTGATAAAAACATACCTATTGGTAACTTTTGAATGTATTTCCAACTCCACAGTCCAGCAAACTAGGACAGGCTTGCCTCCAACTTATGTGGAGTCTCTCAATCACTTGAAAGAGAATCAGCATGGGTCCGAGTCCCCCAAACTTTACTGTGAGACTCCCAAGAACCATATGAGTCACACAAGACACCAGGAGGAACCCTTGAAAGTACAGTTCAGTACCTATGGTGCTGGTGATGGACAAAATCATTACTTTCAACAGGATTACAGAGGTATAGTGATTTTTTCTTTAATAATTATACAGAAAAGTTATTCAAAGGTGAATTTTTGAGACTGGACAGTAAGGCTGCTAGCTATAGGAAAACAATCCAAGGAGACTATCCATAACTTTTTGAAATATTCTGATCTGCAGATTTTTTTATATTTATATATATTGTATGGCAAAATAAAAGGATAAAAAAAAAAACTTTACAAATACTTGTAAATTTTGTAAATGGAGTTTTTCTTTCCCAACACTAGCACACATACTTCTCTTTCTTTTATTTGCTGCGTTCCATTTTAGCAATAATAAGCTGCATTCATGCTTTAACATAATACAATTATTTTTATTCCACATAAATATCCAATGTCTTCCTTTCTTTAGAGCCCTTTAGCTGCATATTGCCACAAGTACATTAGTAGTGTAGTTGTAACTGCAAGTAGGCAATTAACTCTAAAATGTTATATTTTCAGGTCACATGAATGGTATCAATAACTGTGACAGACAAGAGTTTATGAACAATGAACAACTTAAAGTTATGTATGATGTAAGTACATAGTTTAATTTTTAATTTACCATTCATTTCTTCACTTTTATCAACACTATACTTCAGGGAGAATCACTCATGCCGTGGGATAAGTAAGACTGCCTTTTCACTAGAGATGTATGAGAATGGCAAGGGATTAGAATCAGGATGGTGGAAACGCAGTGGTGGTGTCTATACACCACTAGTCAATTGACATACTATTTATGAGCTGTCAAAATGTGCACAGACACTAATTAAAAACAAACAAAACTAATATTACTGTGAATTGAAACTTAATTGGGTTTTCAGGACTAAATTAAGTTAGTTTTTTTTAGAGAATTCATGTCTATGTCTATGGAGATATTGGTTAAAAGTGTCTACATTACAGCACTAGCTTAAGAGGTCTCCATGGAGAATCTCCATTACATGTGCAAGGTTTCTATGACGCTGTTTTTTTTTACTTTTTCAATGAATGAGTGCATTTTGAACGGCCAAAATTAAGATAAAAATTGTGCAAAACAGCTTATTTTCGGACATGTTTACTGAATTAGTGCCTCAAAACAGTTATTTTTTCGTTACATAGAAACCTAGATATAAACCACAAGATACCCTGTAACGAGTATTTTCTACTCGCTACATAGTGTCGACCTCTCTCGTCATTTTTTGGAAGTTTTCGATAACGCCGACTACACACACTTTAGATATTTGATAGATTGGCTAGGATTTAGTAGAGTAATCGATAAAACCATAGACCATCAGTTTGACAGTTGGACCTTATTTCCCCGGCTGTCAGATTATTTTGACGTTTCCGGTTTGGGATATGTAGCCTTCACTTTCCGACCGAAGTCACCAAGATGACGCACGAATAAAATTCTATTCCGTGCCAATCATTAGATTGGAATATTTTAAGGGTCCACCCCTGCTTGGAACCCCTTGGTAGTGATGTCAGCAGCCGTGCAACGGTAATATTTTGGGAAATCCTCCTATATCGCCATCGCGTATTGAGTGTGCCCATAGCACGAGTGATTGGCATTGTTTTAGTTTTCGTTAAGATCGCCCCAAAGGCGTTCTTACTTATATTTTGGATTTTTTTTATCTTAAAATTTAACTTCATCATGGATGAGCTGATGCGCTTCACCTCGTGTCTCCAATCAGGTTTAATTTAAATAAGTTTTTCTCGAAGCCTGTGGTATGTTAACTTAAATTCTTTCTCGTAGTTTCCACTTAAAAACGTGCAATACTGACAACTTAAACATAAACTCTAGTTATAGCATTTAATAGTTATAAAACAACTTGCCCTTCAAAAGAAAGGGGCTTTCTAATATTGTGTTCGCCATACTGCCTGCGATAGAAATAAATGAGCTATTGTTAAAGAATTTGCAGCTTAATTTCAGAAATCTCCGACCTAAGATTAGAAGCCATACCCTTTACCTTTTAGCTATTCCGGATCCCCTTTGTTTTAAATTACCTAGTGAGCTCTGGCGCCCGAACCTTATTCCTTTTAGTTATTTTTGTTTAATTTTGAGCTCCCTAACTTCTCAACTTTAGAATCACACCCATAGTTTGTTAGTTAGTTAAATAAATCTAGACCCCTTTAATTTTTTTATTACAACCCGTGTGTTAAAAACATTGGGAGGAAAATTTGTTATAACGCCGTATAAATCACGTACGAGCGTTTGTATGAGAACTATAACGGGATAGCCGCTCTTAAGGTGAAAGCGCCAGGGTAGCCCACGAAATTCAAATATTGTATAATTATGTAGCTCAGTATCAGTTGTTTGTTTACTAGCTGACCCGACAGACCATTGATCTGTCCTATCCATTGATTTTTCAATTTACTTACAGTATAAACCTTCCCTGAACTTCACAAATATTTCAAAACCAAAATTAGCCAAATCGGTCCAGCCATTCTCGAGATTTAGCGAGACTAACAAACAATAATTCATTTTTATTATTTAGATAGATTATCATACAAGTAGATACTGGGCTGAAAATTGCAAAACAACGTAAGAAAACATGAATTTCGCAGACTGCCCTGGCGCATCCCCCTTAACTCAAATTATGAGAATGTACCAATGTCTTTGGTCATTTCAACTCATCCATCATCCATCATAATATGAATTTAGTTAAAAGAGTGAAGAGACGCATCCTTTACTAATGCACAGATGCGTTTCCACCAGAGATGTAGAGAAGCATAGGATGATTTCACTCTTTTAACTAAATTCATATTACTTAATATGCAGATGGTTTGTACAGATCCGTGTCAAAGAATGTCAGCAGCTAGCTGGTCAGATGCAGAAGCTGGACACAGAAATTGACAGCCTTCGTGCTCGCCTCGCTGCTGCGATTAACGACAGAGACAAAGCAGAGTTGTCCCTGCAAGAAGCTCATCACTTGCTTGGTAGTACAATGTCAACCTTATTTTCTGATGCTTAGGTGCTATATTGTATTGGCATGACATGAAACCTTCGCCCGCGCCTCGCCCTCGCCGTCAACTACAAAGACAGGGCAAAACTACCACTGCAGGCTCATCGCTTACTTAGTATTACAATATTAACCTTATTCATGCGACATAGAGGTTATTTTAGCATTTAACTTCGAATAGAGTTTTCGACACAAATAACACCTTTTATGGGCGATGCGCCAGGCCAGCCCGCGAAAGGCAAATTTTCTTCAAAAACAAAAGCTCGTCATATTGTCATTCAACATTTACGTATATTTTCTAATTTGGAGAGTTATGTTGATGATTTTAATTATCACAATTCTGTAAATGCATATTTGGTTCTCCCGCAAATATTTTTTTAATTACCATACAACTAGATACTGGACTAAAGATTGCAAAAAACGTAAGAATATTTGAAATTTGCGGGCTATCCTGGAGCTTTCACCTTAAGAGGATTCTTAGGTGCCGATACGCGGCGCTAGTAGGTATTTACAAAAATGCTATCTGTTTTATACCGCTTATTCTGCCTCCCTCCGGGTGAACAATACAACTACAATATGGCCATGCCCCCCGACCCGTATCGCGCGATAGAGAGAGTTGCAAGTCTACCTAAACCTTCACCAAATGAGCTAATTTTGGTCTAACTAGATTCAGTACACATTAATCTAGGTCTGTATGTTTTGCTTTTTAAGTAATTCAGTAAAGTTTAATTTAAAAAAATAAAAACGCTCAAGGAAGTTTTTAAGTCAAAAATGTCGATATTTGACATTATGATAATTACTTCTATCGTACGCAATATTTCTTTAAAGTAAAAACGTACAGACCTAGTTTTTCATTATATGTACAACATTTCCGAAAATTATGAAAATTGGTCCAAGTTTACCGGGGGTAAAACGTTATCGCTTTTTGTATGAAAATTTACAGCCTCACAATCCAAAACTAAGTTATTGTGTTGAGATTACACAGACAGTCTGCGGCTCAGCGCGCTCGTCTGATTATTTTTCCAAAATCAACCTCTTTTCCTCAGTGCCCATACACTGATAGGTTTTAGGTGATATTATGTGATAATGAGAAAAAAATACACATACAAGGAGTTGCACAAGAAAATAGGTAGCTGTCACTCTCTCTGTCCCATTCGGCAGTGCATACATGTAATATAATATGTCTTACAGCATCAAGCAAGCATAAGTTGATAGAGCTAGAACAGCAAGTAACAAATCTTACTGACAAGTTAGTAGAGAGCGATCAGGAAAAGGAGCAGCTCAAACTAGAACTCCGCTCTGCTAATATCAGTCTGCAAGATGTGCAGCAAAGACTACATACTTTACAGGTAAATTAAAAAACAAAACTTGAACACAATTTTTTTTTGAAAATCTTTCTTTACTTCCATAAGGCACTACTGCTGGTTATGCCGGTGGAACACCCGCGCGACATGTAATCTATGCTCGGTTATTATTTAGTTGTGAAATAAACGTCTGAACTTAACTTATGATATATCTTACTTGCAGGTTGCACATACACATGACACTGATACCATATTCAGGGAACAGCAAGATAGGTATGTTTTTGAAGTATTATTGTATTGAAGTTACACTTTTGTAGCTTGTGAGCTAGTGATAGAAAAGAGCTAGATCTTTTCGTTTGACGTCGCTCAAGCTTTCTCACTCGCTCGCTGAATAGCACAGTAGGTGGCAGACCCGGTGTACAAAGTCATCGACCAAACGACTCACTCTTCGACTCGCTTCGGAATACTTTGAATGAATTCGGATCGCATTGTTAGCTCTTCCAACAATAGGGTATTACACCCATTTTTGAAAAGTGTCTCAATGAAATTCTGTAGTGCTAATATGCCACCAAAAAAAAAACACAAAATTTTTAGTCAATCAATAAGTGCCATATAAATGCATCTAAATTTTAAATTTTCAAAGAACAATGACGAAAATCGGCTCGAATAGCGAATAGCGTCGGACAGACTTTTTTTATATTAATGATAATTTATAATATAAAACAGCAAGAATTATACAGTATAAATAAAATCTGTAGAAGTACACCGTTTAAAAGTAATTTTAAATAGTTATTCAATTTTTCAAGATGTTTCCTATCTGCAATTTCAATTAGAAATGTTGCCAATACCAAAACAAAATAATATCGATACGAAATTGCACTTGCAAATCGATTGCATTACTATCATTGTGTAACTACTTAAGTGATTTTATTACATGTATAAGTCGTAACTCGTAATTCTTATTATAATAAATAGTGTTTAATTATATTTTTGAATATATTTTCTTTCTATCACACCCCACAACAAAGAAACAAGGTAGTGTATAACGATAATTCTATAGTAATTCACGTGTTTATGAGCTAAAGAACCTTAACAGAGAGTTCAAACTTCCAAAGAGCTATTGACTATATTGAGCGAGCTGCGAGCCGAACCGTCTCATTCGGCGCGTGTGCAACGTGAGTCAAATGAGCTAACAGTCGTCGTCTGAGCGACTGAAGCTATAGAAGAGCTAGTGAGCTAGTAGAATAATATAGCATCACTCTTTTTCTTTTCAGTGAGCTATTTTGCACATGTCTAATTGAAGTTTACATAACAATATGATAAATAAGCAATTTATTCTCCTAAAATTAAATTGAACAAAACTATTAGTAGGATATAATCTTTTTATTTCAGGCATCGTGACGAAGTAGAAAGATTACAAAACGATTTAACTAAAGCTAAAAGTAGACTAGACGAAAAAGTGAGTACATTTATATACTCTTCACACCTTCACACCACCCACACACCACTACAATCATAAAACTGCACCAATTAAAATGTTTAAATCCACAGGACAATGAAATAAAGATATTAGAAAGACGGTGTATGGAAAAGGACAGAGAAAAAGAAGACATATTAATTGAAAAAGGGACAACCATTAACAAATTAGCCAGCGAACTAGAGGCGGCACAGAGTAGGCTTGTGAACGGAGAGACTACACGGCTGAAAGAAAAGGTCTCTCAACTGACAACTGAGAGGAATGCAGCTAGGGAACAAGTGAAGGAGTTGGGGGTTAGTTTATCAGTTATATAGACGCCACTATAACCCTTATTACAAGGCATTAAAAGCTCTGTTATTACGTTACTAGCGACCCGACCCGGCTTCGCATGGGTCTATAGCCTTCCTCAATAAATGGACTATCCAGCACAAAAAGAATTTTTCAATTCGAACCTGTGGTTCCTGAATCCTGATATTAGCGCGTTCAACCAAGTAAACAAGCAAACTCTTCAGCTTTATAATATTAGTATAGATATTTAGTAGACTGATACAGCATCAGCATAGCAGCATAAATCATGTATTTCGATAAGAATAAAAAGTCAAGATTTTATTAATAGAATTAAAAGAAACTGCTTCATGGAATTTAATAATGAATATAACAGCCAATTTAAGTTTTCTATTGATCGATCCTAAGCTTTATTTTTAATCTGTCTGTAATTTTAGTCTATTCCAAAATGCCAAGATATTTCTTACTTATTGTTATTACAAGCTTTCATTTAGTTTCACATTATGTTGTTGTAACTAATAAAATATGGTTTCTTATTACAGTCCAAGCTCGAGTTGACGGCGCACGAATTAGTACTATACAGAAACAAATTGGCAGGCACGCAAAAGGAATACGAGCATTGGAGATCAACACTACATATGATTTTAATGGAGTCCTTACCTGAAAATACATATCTTGGTAAGTTTTATGAAAATTCAATAAAATATTAGTTACTATGAAACAGGCTTTATAATAATTAAATTATCTTAAATATACTTATCCTTTGTAGGTGAACCTCCTTCACCAGGAAAGTTGTCCACACTCAAAGAAGTTTTGAGTCGATATAAAATACAGATGCAAAAATTATCATCTCTACAGGAAGAAATTAGCAAAAGGTAACAACAATATACAATTACATGTTTATAAGATAATTCAAAACTTAACCACTCAAGACCATAACAAAAGATACTATAATAAAAAAAATAGCTTTCTATGGTAATAACACAATATTTCAGTTACCAAGACGTAGTAAATGCGCCGGAAGGTGTTTATTTCATGTTGACCCCGAAGTTCCTTTCTCAAAATATAGTTTACATTTTATAGAGACAAAAAAATAGAACAGCATCGCAAGCAAGAATTAGATCTACGAGCGAAGTTAGAGGAGCAGAAAGGCCTAGAGATGCAGCTGAACTCCCGCATGGCAGTGTTGCAGAACAAGCTAGAACTCTTGGGCAGTAACTCTGACAGTGAGCTGCTTGAGAGTTATAAACAACAGAATGAGGCTCTGTCAACGGAGCTTGAGGAAGTCAGGAGTGAACTGAAAAATGTAAGTTCACTATTTATTTAACCATTAAACGAAACGTGAATATTCTTACACATTAGACTGAAAAAACGGATTAACTCACTAGTCGGATGAACCCGGCCACATTCATATTGAGTTAATACGTTTTTTCAGTCTATAATATGTCACAACACGGTTGGCGCAATGGCTGAGCGATCGACTGCTGCGCAGCGTGTTGCGGGTTCGATTCCCGCCCAGGGTAAACATTTGTGTGATGAGCACTTGTGTTTGCCATGTGTCTGGGTGTTGTTTATCTATATATATGTATGTATTTAGAAAACAAAATGTATTTGTGTATGTATATCAGCTGTCTGACACCCATAGTACAGGCTCTCCCTAGTTTGGGGTCGGATGGCCGTGTGTGAAAATGTCCCCACATATTATTATTATTATTACTATTTATTGCTTTGTAATGAAGGATGTTACTGATTTTTTTGGCCAGTTCTGTCGTTGTTCTTATTTACGGGTAAATTTTTCACTTGTTACCTTATTAAATACGTTTGGGAATTAGCAAGAGGCTCCAATGTTTATGCAGCTACCCTTATCAAACTTTCATAGTGTAGTAACTGTCTTAAGTTTTTACATTTGTGACAGAATAATGAAGCAGGCTTTGTGTACCTACTTTATACATTCGCTTTATTTAGTTAAAACTTTATGCAACATAAATAATTAACAAGGTCGATTTTTTCCCACAGTTGGATCTCAAACACACCCAACTAGAGTTAGATTACGACAAGCTAAAGTCTGAGAAAGGCAGCCGCGCGTCTATCGTGCAGGAAGCAAACGCGGACTTGTTGCGTGAACTGGAACGTTACAGTGGACAGCTTAAAGATACGCTCAAGGAAAACGGGGAGCTCAAAACTTTGTATCTGCAGGTGTGTTGGTTTTAAATAGATCTTGTTAGCAGTAGGGTATTACACCCATTTTTGAAGTGTCTCTATTAAATTCTGTAGTGCTAATATGCCACCAAAAAAAACACAACATTTTTATTCAATCGATAAGTGCCATAAAAATGCATCAAAATTTTAAATTTTCAAATTTCGCGCGTAGTTTGACGGTAACGGCTCGTAGTGGACGCCATATTGCTCTGCGGAAATTACGTCAGTTCGCTGGTTAACAAATGCACTGATATCATATATGATAATTGAATATAATTTAAAATAATTAAAATGATACTTTGTAATAGGTGTAATAATTAAAAAAATATGTTGGTTACGAAAATAATAAAAGTACAAAGCCTTTATACGCCAATCGGTTAACTGCCAGTTGTAGATTTTTTTTGTTTACACAGGCGTACGGCGTAATAACATGGCGGCTTCTATAACAATAAAACAGATTAAAAAAGCTGCAAATTGAATTTAAATTTTTATTTTGTTCATTTATGAACTAAAACTAACATTTTCCGACTGCTTTTTGCCTAAACTATCTCAATAATATATTTATAGATTTTTTCTCTTAAAGAGTTAAATACCCTATTGCCGAGTTGGTCTGGTGATCACATATATTATAGGGCCTGTAGTTTTGTTCAATGGGGTGGGAAAAGGTATTTTTTGTAAATTCTTATTAGCAACCCGAAGTCTGGATTTATAAGTCTGGATTTGGAATAAGGTCACCTCCTTTTATATAGGACTAGCTAACCCGACAGACGTTGTCCTGTCCCTATCTACCTACTTACCTGACTATTTACCTACCCTACACCTACCCTACACCTACCCTATACCTATCATACACCTACCCTACGAAAGTTTTCTTTTTTTCTTTTCTCTCCGTAAAAACTATCCTCATACTTCAAGGAATATTATAAAAAAAGAATTATCGAAATTCGTCCAGCCGTTCACGCGTGATGCCGTGACCAAGGGCAATAGGGATTCATTTTTATCTATATAGATTTATAACAAACAGGCGAAATATGGTTACTATGAACCTGTACCTACTCCTTCGAAGAAAGGGGATGTAACTCGTATTTTTATTTATAGGCATGTAGCTCTCGCGATACAGTATCAAGGGAACTAAAAGATTTGCAATCAAAAATACTAAAAGAGAAAGAACTTTACAAATCCCAAGAGAAAGACTATGTTGAGAGATTGGAGAAGCAAAGACAGCAAATGGAGAAGTTGACGTCAGACTTAAGTAACTCTAAAGAAGAGTTGGAAAGAGCTAATAAGAGAATATCAGAGTTACAGAGAGAGTTTACTGATAAGCAAAGGGAGTTCACTGAAAAACTTGATAAATATTTACAAGGTATGTTTTTTATAACTTTGAAATGATAAAGTTACTATTCTTTTGTTTCATAATGAGCTTTAGTGACATATTTTGGACTTTTTTGTTCGACAGATGAAAAGTCGGCAATGCGAAAAGAGAGGGAGCCGTGTACACAATGTGAAAAAAATATCAAACATATCAAATACTTGGATGATCAACTTAGCAAGTGTACTATTAGATTAGGTAAGTTTGTAAAGTAAAGGTCCTTTTAGAGGTAAATCGGCTGTATTTTTTTCTTACCTAAATAATAATCTTGTTAACAGCGTCACAAGAAAGCAACGAAACTTTAATGAAGGAGCTGAAGACCAAAGCGGAGTTCTTCCAACAATACATTATAGACCGTTTCAACAAACTACGTGAACAACGCAGCATAGGAACGAACACGGAGGAGCCAACGGAACGAACTCACACGCCAACCTCGGCACACTCCAGCATCGAGCAACTCTTACAGAACTGTGATGACGCACTAGCTAGCAAGGTTTGTACTAGTTGACTGTTGAACAGCGCAGCATGGAAACAAACGGAAAAGTGGCTAAACTTTGCTAACCTAACCTGCATGGCAAGTGGCATAGCGAATGAAGCACACTACGAAAATAATCCAACACGATTAATTTGATTGGGTGATTGATTTAGTCAAGTGTGCATGTAACTTACATCTTGTATTATTGTTAGAAACTATTCAAATTGGCAAACCCATTTTCATTGTAATGTTCAGACTAGAACAGGATTCTTAGAATCTTTAAAGAAATGTAAACTAATAACCATCAATGATTAATTACAGACTGCACTCATGATGAAAGAAAAAGCTATCAGAGATCAAATTGCCGAAAAGTTCACATTAGAGATGAAAACTGTTGAAATGAACTGTGCGAGAAAAATCAAAGAGATTGAGAACGAACACATCGAAACTGTCACGAAAATAAAAGAACTCCTCGAAAGAAAAGCAAAGGAAGTAGATGCATTGAAAGAATTTATACTAGACGAGAGGGCAAAAGTGACGCAAATACTAGAATCAAAAGAAAATGAAATATCAGAACTTATCAAAGAACACAATTTGTTACGAGATGAATGCCTGAAGGCTAAGGAGCAGTTCAAGACGCTTTTAGACCAATCTAAAACGATTTTGGAATGGAAACAAAAAGCCGAAAAGTACAAAGAGAAAGCAATGCGACTCGAATCGTTAGAGGAAGTTTTGAGATCCGAAAGAGAAAATTTCAAACTAAGAAGTAATTCAACAACTAAAGAATGTATAGCGATGACTGCGAAGGCAACGGAACTACAAACCAAAGTAGCGGAACTTGAACACAAGTATGAGAAATTGCAGTCGGAACATAAGATAATTCAAGATAAGTACAAAAATGCTAAGAAGACTATTTTAACTTATAAGGTACCTGCACAATTAAAAATACGATTCTGTTTTTTCTCAAAAATCAATTATTTATTGTCATTATTATTTATTATTAGACTGATGATCTTGTTATAAAACATTGTATATTTTTAGGATTACGTGTCGAAAAAAGATTGTCATGTGAACAACGAAATGAATAGAATACAAGATGAGTACAGGAAAATATTCGTAAAGTTGCAGAATCAGTTGACTTATTACATCAACCTTAGGCTGGAGGAAGAAAGGAAAGGAAAACGTGCGCAGGCGCAGAGCTCACAGCAAACCGATGTAAGTTATTTTAAAATGTATTCTATAACTAACGACAAAGTAAACTCCTTATTACGATTTTCATAGGGTACCCATATATCGATACCCAAAAAGACCTTCGGAATCATACTAAGCCTTTGGCATCTGTTTGTTTGTTTACCCGTCTGTCTGTCGCGTGGCTGTTTCTTTTAAACCATAACAGGAATCCTATCTAAATCATCCCAAATTAAAAATTAGTGAGGTTAATCGCAAACTATGACAGTTGCGTTGGTAAAGTAAGTTTGTTTTTTTTTTAGATCATGTACCGAAACTAAACAATCTGTCCTTTAGGTACGTAAGTTTACTACTTGGCTAAGACTGGTGATGAATCATAATATTCTTTTTTTTGTTTTCAGTATACAGATAAAATAAATAAGCTTAACGATGATTTCACGCGTTTGACTCAGTCCAACTTTTGGGATTACTTGAAAGATTACAAATGATGGCGGACTAAACCGCGGCGACTGCGAGTAACTGTCACCACTAAATGATTGTTTAGAAGTAAAGCATTTGAAAGCCCCAGTGTTTGTACTTAACATAGAATTTATGTAAACAACTATCGAAGTATTATAAAAAGTTTTAAAAAGGGTAATGCAAGGCATATCTCTCAAGGAGAACTGATATGTAACACAAAGACTGCGTTTACACTATGACAATCGCTCAAGCCCCACATAGAATAATATTAAATAGAGTATTTTTTTCAATGAGTTAAATTTAGATAACCAGATCATTCCATTAACCATATAGTGAATTGTTCCTGTGATAGTAAGTACATTGTAGTTTAATGAAATGAGAAACAGTATTACACAACAAAGTGCAAAAATATCTCACATTCCTTGTGACATGTTCACTTTTACTACGGTTATGTAAACACTGCAGGTAAGTATAGGTGTACCTGTTCTATGTTCATAGCTAAGGCCTTTTACTATTAAAAAGACTTGTTATATTGAATTTAATGTTAATTTTCAATTATTAATGTGTTAATTAGTAATAGCAATTTAAATTGTTTTCGTTATGTGCTCTTGAAAGTAGGATGAGTAACGGAATTATATTTTATACTAATATCTGTTATGTAAAAAGTTTTGTAAATAAAAGTATCATTTTGTAAATTCGTATTTTTATTTTTTTATATAGTATTTTGAAGGAACAAAAGGCATTTTAGCGACGACGCAAGGAATATCTTTCCCTCTAATGTTTACGTACAGTTCAGTGCCTGCTTTTTTCAGAGCTTCGCTGACGTAACCCATGGCTACATTACCGCCAAGCGATGGGGCCGGACAACCGCTAGTTACAGCGCCCACAGTTTCAGAAGTTTTCGCGTCTTTCAAGACTGCGCCTTTCCTTGCTGGTGGTCCGGTTTCCAAGCGGATCCCTACTCGTCTCTTAGCCACGCCATCTTTGATTTGACGCAAAATTATTGGCGATCCCGGAAAGTTATCGTCGACCCGCCTTCGTTTAGCTATCAACCATGTCAAGTTCGCTTCAACCGGAGTGACACTTTCGTCGATGTCGTTGCCGTAAAGGCAAAGTCCCGCTTCAAGACGCAGTGAGTCCCTTGCACCGAGACCTGCAAGTTTCACATCACTAGACTGCAATAAAGCCTCCGTAACTTCTTCTGCTTTTTCTGCAGGAATTGATATCTCCACGCCATCTTCACCAGTATATCCGCATCTAGTTATACGACAATAAACACCCGCAACTTTGCCTAAGCTAGATGTCATGAACGTTAAATCCTTGACCGATATGTCGGTAAGATTCTGTAAAACGGACGCTGCTTTAGGCCCTTGCAGTGCAATGAGGGCTTTCTGGCTAGTGTCCAAGAACTCTACTATTACGTCGTTGCCTTGTTTTCGAAATATTTCTGAAGTTTCTCTCATGTGTTGCTTGTCAACATCCAATCGCCCGGCGTTAGAGACTATGTATAAAGTCTCTGTATTCACTTTTGTTACAATCAAATCGTCTATAATTCCACCTTTGTCATTCAAAAACACGGTGAGGGAACTAGAGCCATCCTTCATTCCTTTTAAATCAACTGGACATATTGACTCGAACCAGGACAAGCAATCCTTGCCACGCACATTCGTCTGTAGCATGTGAGACACATCGAAAATCGAAGCACTTTTTCTTGTGAACAAGTGTGATTCAGATAGACTCAAGTCCGAATATTGCACTGGTAGGAGAAATCCGGCGAAATCAACCACTTTACCTCCATATTTCGTGTGTAAATTATACAGTGGAGTCTTCGTTGCTTTAGCCTCATCACTATACCACCGCAAAGATATTGTCCCGGGAACTATTTGCTTCGGAACTATAAGTCTTGGAACGAACAGAACTCGGCTAAGTGCTATTGAACACATTTTCACAGTCCAAACTCTTTCAATTATATGATTACAACATCTGCCCAAACAATATCTACACTTAGTAGTTATAAGAAAGGTCAGCGGTCGATCGTTAAGGTCCTGATAAGTAATTATGTTACATACCGCCAGTGGTGGGGGTAAGTGTTTATTGGGAATATTTTAAGATACCGAAAAGTAAATATATAGAGTGAGTTAATGATAATATATCTTGCTACATTATACTTTTGTATGTTGTGTCGTTACCAGCTGTAGCCACAGCATTTCTTCAAAAGTTTCTAAACCGAAAGAATATGATCTTTTATACAAACTGAACTGTATGTCTCTCACTTTTCACCCGGAAAATCGTTTGGTACTTTTCCATTAGGTACTTTCAAATTAGTAATTAGTTAGTTACCCTAATTTTCTTAAATAATTCTCTTTGATAATCGCGTCTGCGGAGATTATAGATTGCCCTGACAGCCCGCTTTTGCAGAATAAAGACTGAATTCGTATCTGCAGCCCGTCCCCAAAGCTAAATGTCCCCAAACCGTAATGCTGGCATTTCACGTGGCGTATTTGTGCAAATATTCACCTTATTTGGTTAATACAAAATATACCCTATGTTCATTGAAATTAAATCTATTTTGTATTATCCAAATAGGCGAATATTTGCACAAATACGCCATGTGAAGTGCCAGCATATGACATGATGCTATGAAAATAAATAAAATATACTAATCCACGTCTGTCAAATGCCGGATTTTTCTGAGGCGTACTTAAGCGGGTGAACCGCTCTGCAAGAGATGTTACTAAGTTTTGAGTCAAGCGTAATCAGTAGGAAAACAGTACCTATTTTCGACGCATTCAAGTTACATGTCCCTATTCAATACAACGTTACATACACTCACTCCTTTTAACATTCGATAAAACGAATCTTTTGCATTCTTTTTGCTTTATATATACTATACTAGCTGACCCGACAGACGTTGTCCTGTCGCTATCTACCTACTTACCTGCCTATTTACCTACCCTACACCTAACCTACACTTAAAAAAAAAAAAAAAAAATGTATCCTATGTCCGTCTCCTGGTTCTAAGTTACCTCCCCACCAATTTTCATCCAAATCGGTTCAGCCGTTCTCGAGTTATAAGTGTTGTAACAAACACGACTTTCTTTTATATATATAGATAACTATACTAACTTATTTACAGTAGGTAAACCAATAGGGTATTACACCCATTTTTGAAAAGTGTCTCAATGAAATTCTGTAGTGCTAATATGCCACCAAAAAAAACACAACATTTTTATTCAAGCGATAAGTGCCATAAAAATGCATATAAATTTTAAATTTTAAAATTTCGCGCGTTGTTTGACGAAAACGCCTCTTACTGGACGCCATACTGCTCAGCGTAAATGACGTTAGTTCGTATTGTATCAAATGCGCTCATATTAAATATGATAATTGTATATCACTTAAAAATAATTAAAAGCATATTGTGTAATAGGTGTAATAATGGAAAAATTACGTTAGTTACGAAAATAATAAAAGTGCAAAGCCTATATTACGCCAATCGGTTGACTGACAGTTGACAATTTTTTGTTTACACAGCCGTACGGCGTAATAACATGGCCGCTATTATTTCATGGTGTTTTATATATAACAGATTAAAAATACTGAAAACTTTGAATTGAATTTAAAAATTGGTTTTGTTATTTTATGAACTAAAATTTACATTTTCCGACAGCTTTATGCCTAAACTGTCGCAATAACATATTTATAGATTTTTTCTCGTATAGAGTAAAATACCCTATTATCAACCTTAAGCATGGCATCATTTAAGTCGTCAAGGTACTGTGCCCGTCTACTTATTCTAATAAAAATCAATGAAGTATCATCAGTAAATACACCATTTGTAGTTGATTTTTCAGTAAATAAGGTAACGTAAATCAAATCGTTTATAAAGGTAATCTAAAAAGAGGAACGGACCGAATATTAAGCCCTGTGGCACCCTATTTTTAGTTTTAAGCCTAATTAATTTACACCGTTTATTTGAACTTGCTGCGGTCTATCAATCAAATATGATTTTACTAAGCTAAGCGCTAGTTTACCCAGTCCGTGTAATTTAAGATAAGAGTAGTGTTTTGTGATTCACGCAATCAAATACTTTCAAGAGGTCTCACAAAATATAGCATCTTGCGTATCTACCCATGCCTTAAAAATATGCTTAAATAAGGTACGAATTACACAGAAACGACGTACGGTGAAGGCGTGGCGCAGGCGCAGAGCAGGCGTGGAACAGATAAGGCACGGACGCAATTTAAATTTTATCAAAGAGGCGAAGAGGCGCCGCAAGTAGTCATTATGGCTGATTTTATCATGATAGCATGTCTTCCTCTTCAGACGACGAAGATGCGCTTGCTTTGCTGAAACTCATTAATGTGCAGAGACACCGAAGATATTGGGTGCACCCTATGACCCTATGTGGAAAATGTCACAAAAGCATAGATGTTTTAAAATAATGGAAAAAATATGCGAATATCCTGATTGTTTTCCTACAGCGTATAAAATGTCACTAAGACTGGACAAAACTGGACTAAGATTTGACAATCAGGAGCACTTGCTTGCTATCAATCATTACCGTAAAAAAAAGAATTTAACTCCCCATATTTTATCTTGTACAATTTTATTACTGTACTCCGGCTTAGTATGGTCGTAAAGAGCTGGATATTGTTCAATTATTTCGCAGAACTCTACATTAAATTCGTAAGTCACACCGTAATGGCAGCGGCAGCGCAGCAGACTTTATCTCTAAACCTCAAAGCATAGTATCGCTTCGGCGGTCATCAGCTGGCAGAGCCGCACGGCGACACGAGCTCCCGCTCGGCGCATGCACATCTTTAAGCGATACTATGTCTTAATGTTTAGAGATAAACTTGAAAATGGTTTGCCATCAAAACCGCCGGCCGTTGCACTGCCATTCCGGTGTGACTTGACCCTAAAACTCTTGATACCAGTCATATTCGCTAGAAGTCAGGGAATACTGAAGCAATAGAAAAAATAAACCATAATTAAAACAATAGTGTTACATTAAAAAGTCTATTCTAATCATTTTTTTCACAACTATCCAATACTTTTAAATACTCATCATGAGTTAACAATTCACTCTTGGTAGCTTCAGAAATTGCAATACTTGACAAAATAATGGCAATATAGCCATCAGCATCTGGTAATTCTTTTAGGAGGTTGGGCTGATTTACTAACTCTTCATTTACTTCAATTAATGTCCCCTTCATACAACAAGGTATCTCAAATCCTGTGCCATCTTTAAACTCTATTTTGCAAATGACAGACTTGGGATCCAATTTCTGACCACCCTTCTTACTCTTGCCCCTGACAGAATTTCTCAACCTGTCTACTTTTCCCACAGTATAATTCACTTTGTACTCTTGATCCATCCTGAAAAAGAAATGACTTGGTGCCAGGCACAAGAGAGCAATTCTGTTTGAGTGGAACATTATCATAATGTCATTATTCTTTATTTCATTGGCATCTATAATATATCTCTTACTAAAATATCTCTCTGTGAATGTCTTAAGGTTATTTAGGTCTGGTATTGAATCTAGTATGTTTGGTTCCATTGTAATAAAAATAAATGCTTTGTAGTAAGTCCAGAGCTTGGTAATCTTAATGGGTAGCTTGCTGTTGCGCTAGTATTCGAGCCCGGATTTCAGAGTGGCGTCTACGGGACTCTTCTAAGTTAGCTTTCTGTCGCTCAATACGCTCTGCCTTCAAACACTTTCTCATATCCCGATCATAATCATTGCAATATCCCATAAATTTTCTAAATGGATGCTGTAACAAAAAGTATGTTCTTATAAATCAGCCCTTCTAGAATAGTCTAGATTATTCATTTAAAACAACATATTATTTACTTGACACCAAAAACGACATGGTGTTGCAATTAAGGTTATTTTCATTTTCAGAATATCAAATATCAATTTCGCCGAGATAAACAACTTATTGAACATAATTTTTAGAACAAATATGACTATTTATTACATTTAGTGGTTATTTTATTTGTTATGCAATTAAGTTTTTACTTCTTACCAACCTCGCTGTGACAGTCCATCAACTTTCGTATGAAAACATTGCATTCATCGGTATGTAAATGGGGTGACAAGTCCGTGTGCATAACTATTTGATTAAATATTTATAAGGAAATTATGTATTTATCAATTTAACCGTTGTGGGTTTCGTTTTATAGTGTAAGTAAAAATAGTTTAAAACAGCCCAACAAAACTGTTCAACACTCTACAGATAGATTTCCTTTCCATTCGCTTGTAAATGTAATGTCAATGTCAATTTTTCAAGTTTTAGTGATGAGGCGTATTTACTAGAACAGGTACACGTACGCACTTGGTATTTATCTGGACTAGGCTACACCTAGTACCACTCGTGAAGTTTATCAATAGCACGTAACTATTATAATAACCATTTACGAATACGATGTTAAGTTAAGGTGAAAGCGCTAGAGTTGCCCGCGAAATTCAAATATTTTTACGTTTTTTGCAATTTTCAGCCCAGTATCTATACTCCATTTATATAGTTTTTCATTTAGAAAAAAGAGGCTCATAGAAGCAGGAATGCAAAACATTTTATTTCAAAGATAAGCTAAAACAATTTCCATTAAACATATTTTAACATAATTTTGATAAATAGATCTAAGGTAGTATTAAATATGGACGTATAATACTATAAACCGAATAAAATTCTTTTAAAGATTAGATAACATTTTAAAGAACAATGGCAGCCACCCATACATTGTTTTAGTCGAGATTAAATTCCTACGTCTTTAAATGAAAAATATCTTATTTAATTCAGCATCACCTTCTGAATTAGTTTGTGCAAGATTTTTTGGTCAAGAAGGCCAAGAATAATAGATATTCAGTCATGAACTTTTGTAGGTTATGTCTATGGTAACTTTTATATTCCAAATTGAGGAAGTAAAAAGGCAATATCGCATTAGTATTTTCTTTACCTAGTTAATTCAGAATGAAATGTCTTGTAAAAATATTGTTTGAGGTTGGTAATCCCAGTGGTTATAAATACTCTTTGGCCTTACCTTATGTATGCAATAGGTATCTACTACATGTATACATCGATCATATCGTTTTTACTCTGTGCACAGATCTGTCTATGACTCTGTGTCAATTACCAAGCAATTATTTTTAGATTTGGGTTACTAGTCTTTTTGCTAGTCATTAATCGAAACTAATTGATTTATTTTTATACCACAGTATTTTTACATACCTGCGAGAAACCTACACTTGGAAATAAACTGTTATTCATTTACTTACTCCGTTTAATTGTAATAACAAACTAAAACTGATGTATTGTAATCAGTTTTAGTTTGTTATTAAATGTTTTAAGTGCTTACTGTCACTTGGCAGAATAAATATAAAATGGCAACACTAAACGTGAATGAAAAGTCAAATAAGTTTTCATTTAACATAATTTTTTTATCCGGCCCTAACTGGCTAATGTGATACTTTGAAAAATCGTAGAAAAATAATGTAATTTCTTTCGTATGTAAGTCACTTTTAGACGCTCTTTAAGTCAACTACGATTTCGCCATTGTTCTTTGGTAGAATTACAGTGAAACGAAAAACGTTCCGGGTATTGTTCATCCCTGCTTCTATTAGGTTTTTAGCATTGACACTGTAATTTTAAATTGGAATTAAATATACAACTAAATGAAAGCCACATAATTTTAGAAGATAAATTATTAAAATGGTTACAAATACGCGCGACAGCTACTGTAAAAATAGATTATAATAAATTCGGTGTCTATCGTAACTTTAACATGTTCATTGTACTTTTGTTACAAAGTGTGCATTAAAAAGAATCTTTTTTAACTTCTGTCTAATGCTATTGTAAATGGTTAAATATAGTTGTATGGAAATCATCAACACACTCTCCCAGTTAGACAAGCTCGTAAATGTGCCTATTAAATGAAAATATGACGTTTACGAGCTTTTCTAACTTGAAGAATTATGTTGATAATTTTAATATTTTTAATTATTATAATTCTGTAAATATACATATTTTTTACTCGTGATTTTTTTTTATTGCAATACCCAAAGCTAGCAGCAAATTGCAAAAACGTTAGAAAAATTGGAAATTTGCCGGCTGCCTTAGTGCATCCGCTTTAATAACACTTAACATTTAATTTCAAATCGTTAACCACTAACAGGCTTCACATAACTGTTCCGGTTAAATATTTGTCCGGTATGGATTACGATATCGCCGGACGCGATCTATTGAGTCTGTATTGAAATATATATTTGATAAAATACATTCATGGCTATTTAGTATGTACCTATTCCAGCCCCAAGATACAAGTTTTCACCTAGTATGGGATCACTTACTTGAATTTGTGATGATTCTAACAAGTTATTTTATACTTATACTCTATGTAATAGCCTAATAAGTACTATTGTAACATCAAAAATAAAGGACAATGCCAGAAACTCTGTAGAACTTTGCCCTACTCAATAAAAGTCATGTGCAATATGTAGCATCTTACTGTTTATTTATTGCTGATAACTAAACATTAGTCTTAGGGACTGTAGAACTTGCGGTTTCCGTTTAAATCTAAAAACAATAATAACATTGATAATAGGTTAAATTGTATTTTAGGTAAAATGAGTTTGTATTTTGT
The DNA here is from genome assembly GCA_947361185.1 of Charanyca ferruginea. Classification (NCBI taxonomy): domain Eukaryota; kingdom Metazoa; phylum Arthropoda; class Insecta; order Lepidoptera; family Noctuidae; genus Charanyca; species Charanyca ferruginea. The sequence continues at coordinate 10,580,685 of OX376077.1, read as the reverse complement.
GGGTAGGTATTTCGTAATCCGCAAGTTCTAAAGAAAAACAATTTAGTATAGAAGGGTTCTATATTCATTACAATTATTTTCATTAATTTACTTTTTCTGTACATGGGTGGGGCAAGATCTGGCATTGTCATTTATCTTACAAATGTTGTGTTGTGTAGGTTCACGAATCCATCTGAATTTGAGTACATACTAAACATGAATTCGGAATTAGTATTTGGACTAAGTATTTTACAATACTCGTATTAGGTGTACTTAGTACGAAAATAACCTACTACTGCCCACGTCATATTTTGACATTTCGTTCGATCATTGACTATACTTTTCTGTCTTATGTCAACTATATAGAGTATTATTTTGCAGATGCTGTAAAAAAGGATACGTTCGTCGTTACGCGAAAATACATTACCGGATGTGGCAAGCGTATTTTAAAAAACACTGAATGCAGTTTTGCGTTTTTTTTTTAAAGTCAAAGTGAAAAAAAAAAAAGTTCTTTCCCTGGTGCGGTTAAAAATGTATGCCTTGAAGAAACATTTTTTATGATTAAACTCTCATATTATAACACCATAGCAGTAACACCGTAGTACTATTAAGTATTCTGTGACCTTATGCACTATAGCATTAAGCAGGGGGCAGTCGTCGTCGTCGCATGCTAGCGATAGTGATCGGTAGGTAGCGCGTATAATTTGCGATTCCGGGCGGTTCACGTAATATACCTACGTTAATTTGCTTTGCGCTTTAGTTTAAATGTAAACAGTGATAGGACACGTAATATTGACTAAATATAATAAAAACTTCATTTCATAATGAAATAACACTTTATCAATTATAGTTAGTCCTAAGCCTGAAAAGTATGAAGGAAAGTTCATTGTATTTTTTACCGCATTCATTCATTTTATCATAATGCATTCATACACACGATGTAATATTCTTATAAAGCATGCTATCTGTCCGACGATAGGGTAGGAGCTGCGAGTTAACAGTCACCGCGCTTGCTTTATTTACGCCCGCAAAAGAGCATGCTTAAAATATAAAGCATATAGCATTAAGCAAGTTATTGCCCTATAGCAACTTTGAACACTACTAGACAGCACGCACTGTAAAAACACGTGTTTACGGTTGCCAGGATAATGACAAAATTACCCATAATATTTCAATAAGTAGGTACCTATATATATAATTAGGTGTCGCAGAAAAATGCAGACAAAATATTATACATTTTGTCGAGTCAGATTGTATTAATTGAATGCAGGTACCTACTTTGGGAATTGGATAATGACAAAATTACCCATAATATTTCAATAAGTAGGTACCTATATTTAATTAAGTGCCGCAGAAAAATGCAGACATAATATTATACATTTTGTCGAGTCAGATTGTATTAATTGAATGCAGGTACCTACTTTGGGACTTTATTAATCTCAGATTACAAAACAGAAGATGTTGATTTAAAAATGGTGGAACAATATCGGAACATGATAAATTTTTGCTTAGGTGAAATTAAGGGATGACTTAATTTGTTTGGTTTTGGCAGCCGACTTCTGATATTAGAGTATTTTTTAAATTTTTTGTTTAACAATGTTTATCTATCTATCTGCTTCTACTACATATTTAAATCAAAATTAATTTAAAAAATCACGAATAAAAGTGTTGGTAGGTGCGCAGTTCTAGTAGGTAATGATAGTTTTGTAACGTTCCAATAGGATCGTAACAAAATGAAAGTTATAACGATACTAACAAACGGACCAAAATCTCGAACTATTTATTAATAACGATATTATTTCGTTATACTAAATAACGAAATAAACGCTATTTATTTTGATACCTATATCGTTTCCAGCTTCGTCTTCTGAATCTCCGATAATATGTCCATGCTCAGCTCATATTCCCCCATAATATTTTCATTTTTCCAATGTTCTAAGGGCCTTAAGTCTTTAATCTGTAACGATTCTCTTGTAACGTTATTTAAGCGGAGATATAACTTTACTGAAAAATAACGTAACTTTAAATATTGTTCTATGAAAATGATTTACTATAACGTTATTTTTAGTTTACGGTTTTAATATCGTTACAAATATTGGAACGTCACGTGAAACATTACGTGTAACGGAACGAAATTCATTTCGTTTTCAAGTTCCTGATACCAAACAAAATGCGCGATAAATATAACACTATAATCGTAAATAAATGTTTTTGTAAATCGATATTTCTCTATCCTATACCTACTTATTTCCTAACTTAGGGCGTTAATATTTCAATATAAACCAGCAACACCGAAGGATTTTTGTTAAGGTTTGGTGTTCCAAGATGTCACTGACAATAATTACGTAAAATAATTTCCAAATTAACAAATTATCAATATGTACCACGAAGTAAGTATACATATTAGAGGAGATGCCCATAGCACCGGTGCACCGTGACACGCACTGGTGCCTTGACGTCATCAAAGTGGGCGTGGCTTCGGTCATTCGATCTATAGCCGTCTTGTGCACCAGACATTCCAACATTCCAGTTTTAATCATTTTCTTATTAATTACTCTATTTAAAAAAGTAAAACATGAAATGTTATGTGCTTAATTGCTAAGCCTACACCAATAAACGTTCTGATGCCACTTAAGGCCTCTTATCTCACCGGTAGGCAATGATATTCTAATAAACAGATATGTTATACACTCACAAAACAAACGAAAAAAGTGTTCCGCGAATTACGTTTGCTGCGATCGGAGGATCGAAAAAAAACCGAAATGATTTTAAATTAATTTAATTACTGATTAAATATTACAAAATTAATCCTATGAAGGACGATTCCAAGTCGAGGTGGGACAATAGAATGGTCATTCTTACAATTTATTGAGCAAACAACAGTTTGCGAAATCGATTGACGTCAAAGGTGAATTGGCAATAATAAAATAATAAGTATCGGTGCGGATGCAACATCAGCGATCTTCATATGGTAGCGCTATGTAATTCCTCCCCCCTTAGAACGGCGACTATTTTAGCACGTTGAGTGAAAATGTTGCCGGGAGTTCGCCAGGACTTCCATTCCCTTCTGGGGTTGTGGCTGGTGGTTGCTGTTTCTTTTCCCTAGTGTTCGTGCGTCTGCGTAGGTAGCGCCGGGTTATTACGATGATAACGAGTACGCTTGCAATCGATAGTACTCCATAGAACGGGATTGTAGTGTGATATAGTCCGTCGGTGAGCACGTTTTCAAGTTGAACGGGTTTCTGGACCATGAGTTGGTCCTGGATTCCGTGTAGTCCTTGGAGATCAATAGAGTTCAGATTGACGTGGGTAGCTGTGGTGGCCTGCTTCTCAGCGTCATAGGGTATCTTCATTAACTTCAAGGGTTGGCCGTTAATTTCGTCGTAAACGTTCGCGATTGTGAACTCTTCAGTTTTCAAATAGCACCCAGTAGGAATCGTTGCAAGGTAACTACCCTGAAGCGATGTGTAGTCTTTCTGGTTACAGGTTAGTTGTATCTCCGTTTCTTGAGGAAAGGACAGGACGTAATGTTGGTCGTCGAGCTTCTCCATGGCTTCTCTCATCAAGGTGACTGTGGTAAACCTGCAGGAGTCTTGTAGAACTTGGTTGGTGATTAACTCCTGGACGCAGTCAGCTTTGGTGCGTATCTGGTGGGTAATATCTTTCTCACAGAGGTACCAGTCTTTCGACTTCGGGCATTCAGCCTCTATGTACACATGTGACATCTCGTCAGTTGCAAGGAAAGGGAAGGGTGGAATAAGTGCCTGTGCGTGTTTATTAGGTACCACAGAGAGTCTATAGATATCGTAACTATTTCTAGAAAAGATTGGGAATTTAAATACGAATACTATCTGCTTATCTACGTAATATGATCCTGGTTTTATAATATCATAGTAATCTCTAAGTTCTAGGTCTAAAACTTGCTCTTCGGCGTAAATAGTCTTAAGTTTTCTTACCATTGACTCTAATATTTCTATGTCTATCATGGAGTGATAGGTACTACTCGCACGAATGAAAGCTAAACTATTTTCTATCCTGATTAATTCCTGAAATAAATCCTCTACATTATCGCTTATGATTTCTAGTAGTTGGGCAAAATGGGCATATTTTATTAAACTTTTCTCACTTAATGCATTGCTTTGTAATATGGTCTCTAAGGTGACATTAATTTTATTCTGGTTTTGTACTATCTGTGTGATTATGCTATTATGTTTAGACATCCACTCCTTACTCATACTAATATGATCATTAAATTCGGTCGCTAATTTATTTTGGTTGCTTTCTAAGATTTTAATTGCCTGATTATATTTTAGTGCATCCTCGTGATCTAGGTTCCCGGTTAGGCTTTTTATTATTGAACCTAGTCCATTTACAAGACCTCTTTTGGCTCTATTGGGTTCTAAAGATCGTAATTGTTTTAAGACATTGCCAAGTTTGTTAGTAAGATATTCCAACTGAATTTCGTATAGTGCGTAAGTATCATTAGTCATTTGGTTTTGACAGTTCCTTAGTTGGGTTTGTAGGGAGTTAACATTGTTTTCGATATTACTTAGTTGTATGTACTGAATAAAGGTATGATGATGAGTCGTGATTTTCATTTGTCCGAGTTTAAAGGGTAGAAGTCCGGGTCCTTCGTCGAGGCTTTCAAGTCTTATCTCCTGAGGTCGCGTCATTGGGAGCATTGTTACCAGTAGGATCCTGTAACAATTTTGCTGATTTAGGTATACGCTTAAGTCTTGACTTCGCTATGGGGCCGCGTTTTTTTGAGGTATAAATGTGAATCGGCAGGTCCGCTAAAACTGTGTCTTGTGTATATCGTGGGGCAGTCTTTTGTCGACTTGCAAGTGGGTTTGTTATGAATACTTGTTGTTGGGGGGCGTATTCTATCTCGGGTTCACGGGTTTCATTTCTTTTCCCAGTTATCGCGGTACGGTTAGCCAGTGATGTCGAATTAATGATGTCATAGACATGTTTCATTTTGTCTCTATGGGCTTGCGTGTACTGTTGTAATAGATGCTGTGTAAGGTCAATGTCTTTACAGTCTCGGGGGTCGAAATGACCAGTCAGTAAGTCGAAGGGTCGGCATCTTGTGAAGCTATGTATAGAGCTATTATAAGCTATTAAAGCATAGGGCACAAGATTGATTATTGGTTCGTATTTAAACCGTAATTTAAGGAGTCTAAGATGTTCTAGAAGGGTTGAGTGCAGTCGTTCGATATTTCCGTTGTCGTTGGGTGAGTGAGCTAGTATTCTATGATGGTTGATGTTATGAAGCCTTGTGAATTCCATGAACAATTGGTTTGTGAACTCAGTCCCATTGTCTGTGATAATAGTTATAGGGACGCCATGGTGGGTACAGTACTGCAAAAGGGCTTGTAATATGCTAATAGCCGTTCCGTCACGTAGGTGATAGGCTTGACCGTACTTTGTAAATACGTCGATAAATGTTACGTATTTTTCACCCTGTACGGTGAATAGATCCATATGGATTGTCTCGAACGGTTTGGTGGCCGGTGGTACAATGTTAAACGGTGGTTACCTCAAAAGGGTCGAAATTCAAGGGATATTCGGCGAAATATTTTTCGATAGCTTCGGGGCTAATAAAGGATTGGTTGGCGCCCGTGTCTATTAAAAAATTTAAAGGTGGGTCTCTGGTTTGTATATATGGGAGTTGCCTCTGTGTTTGAAGGTTTAATTCTATTTTGGTTTTTGCGACGTCGGAGCCTCCTGAAAATCCTGTTGAGCATGGTTAGTTACACCTGTTTGCAATTCATCAAATACTTGGTCGTTCATCGGCACGTTATAATGAGTCGAGTCAGCGGCGAGACTACTCGGGTCGGTGACACTGTCATTGTAGTCGGTATAGTAATTGTACACCGGTTCGAAGTAATAGTTGTAATATGAGTCGTCATACGTCATGCACTCGTTCATATTCATTTCTCGGGCTTTAAAATAATTCGAAGGTGGTGGGTTTCCAAACCTATTCCAATCATGGGCTGCTGGCTGGTTTGTTGGAGGTAGGGGTTTGGGAGTGAATCGTTGAACACCACTCATTGGCTGAGGGCTTTGAGGTGCGTTATTTCGGGGTGTTAGTCTAAACAGATTACTACGGGGGTTGTAGTTAGGAGGTGCCGCACTGAACATCCTTTGCGTGCTCGTTGGCACGCGTTGTTGGTGTTGTGCTGGTGCAGGGAATTTAAAAGGCTGAGGTGCGGGCCCCGCTGGACGCTGGCCCATGGGTAATGGCCAATTAGGTATTGGTGTCGGGAAGTTATGAGGTCGTGGGGTAAACGCTACTGGTGTTAGAGTGGGATAAGCGACTTTAGGAGGAGCTTGGGCTTTTGGGGTCTCACGTTGTTGTAAGTACATTACATTGAGTTCTTCTTGAACGAACTCGAGCGCCTTCTCTATTGTTGGCGGGCGCATGCAACGTATGCGGGATCCTAAAGGTTCTTTTAGCCCTCGGACGTATGCCTGCATGGTAACCTTTTTATACAAGTCGCGTTTCGCTTCTATGGTCGTCGGTACAGTCTCATGTAAGGTCACGTAAGTCATGATCGTACTAAACAACGTTTGGCAATGATCATAGAATTCTTGTGGCGTTTTATTACCCTGTGTGGCTAAAGAGAGGTCATTGTACAATGCGGTTTCATCACGCTGATCCGAGAAATTGTTAATCAAGGCAGTTCGAATGCCTAGCCAGCTCTCTGGTATGCCATTGGCATTAATAGTACATGCCGCGGTCCCAGTTATTTTATTAAGTATCCCGTTTATTAAGCATAAGTTGGAAAATTCACTGCCAGGCGTATTACTCAAGTACTGCGTAGCTAACGAATCACAGATTCTAATGAAACGGGTAAGGATATTCGGGTTGCCGTCGAACTCTGGAATAAGGCGAAGAGCCTTGTAGATGGTATCTGGGTTATTCTGAGCCTGAGTCATATTGTCTAATTCTAAGCTGCCTAAAGTTATATCTCTATTTATATCTACTGTACGTTGGCGAGCCTGTCGTGATTCAGGCTCCCGCGCACTGGAGGCCCTTGGATGATAAATCTTGAGGTTTAAGATTCAAAGGGATGCAACACGAGAATGTTTCAAGTGTACTTACAGGTATCTCATCTCTTGTTCCTCTCCGTGAATCGATGGCTGGATTCTCCTTCTGGTCTGCAGCAGGTCCGTAGGTTCAGGATACTCGTGACGTGACTTGATAGCCGCCCAGGTGACTCGCGATCGTGGAGATTGATATGGAATTGACTCTAACGCGATTCGCGAACCGGCCCGCGAGTATCCTACCGACTGCGCCAATTACGTTTGCTGCGATCGGAGGATCGAAAAAAAACCGAAATGATTTTAAATTAATTTAATTACTGATTAAATATTACAAAATTAATCCTATGAAGGACGATTCCAAGTCGAGGTGGGACAATAGAATGGTCATTCTTACAATTTATTGAGCAAACAACAGTTTGCGAAATCGATTGACGTCATAGGTGAATTGGCAATAATAAAATAATAAGTATCGGTGCGGATGCAACATCAGCGATCTTCATATGGTATGGTAGCGCTATGTAATTCGCGCAGCAGCGGCTGCACACATACACACTTTTCATTCATTTTACAATTCACTACAAGTCAAAATGTTGAAAAGGGATGGCTTGAAAAAACCAACAAGAAAAAAAGAGACAGTTAGTGTTGTCAATTGCGCGTGAATGTAAACAGACATTATCCTGGCCACCAATCACCGCGTCTTGGCATCATAGACTAACAAATTTAACGAGACAGAAGGTACAAACCACGAGTACATTTATACTCGCGGTTTGTACCTATAACAACTAATAAACAGGACTAAAGGTATAATAGAATATAAATATAATAATATATAGAGTAGAAAATATTTATTTTGTAATAAAATTCATTTCTTTGTTTACGAACAAATGCGATCCATTTTTGAAGCCAGATCTCATTGGATAACCTTAACGAAGAAAGGATAGAAAGTATCTGATGACACATTGTTTAATTTCTAATTAAGTATATAAATGATTAAATAAAACAAAATGATTAAATATTACAAGGTTTGAAAAAAGAAAAACAGGACTGTGGGTAAACAATGACTTTACTGCCTACGATATCGCATCTGTACTTTTATTCTATGTCCGGAGTGAACGCGTCCTTGTCTTACTCACGTGAAAAAATGTATTTCCATTTCTTTCTTTTTTCTAACCTCTAAATATAAGAATATTAGGAAAATTATTGAAATATATAAATAAATCGATGTATATTGCGTAGTTACATGTGGTTTGAGATCCCTTGTGCTTTATTAAATTTGGTATCATAATTGGTACACTTTCTAAATACACAAAATAGCATTTTTTTATTTTTTTAGCTGCTTTAACAAAGCGTATTACTTGTCGCCATGCGTGACGCAGACTAAAGGCAATACGTCCCAATTAGGACGTTTTTGAATCTTCAAAATTGGGCGCTCTTAACATATCTGTTTAATATAATTAATATCATTGCCGGTAGGTATTTTTTTGCGTAATTCGTCAAAATAGTTCTAGAAAAAACCGTCATTGTCATAGATATTCCACTACTCGATACAAGAGGGCGCCACCTTTTCGACAAAATACTATGTGAAAATATAATTAGTTATCAATAGGTTTAAAATAATTGTATAAGTTTGTAAATACATTTTAGATTATCTTGATCCTTTTTTGTCGACTAACAGTATCGTATTGTTGTTTTAAATCAAAATTTTCCATTTCTAGTTCCGTATGCCATCTAGTGTGAGGTAGTGAAACAAAAAAAAACCAGGGGGTATAACTTTATAAATTTATTTTCCCTAAATGTTTTTGACCCTTATTAAAATAATATGGAGGCCAAAAACTTGCTTTATTTCCGGCGTAAATTCGTTTTAGGAAAAAGACGTTTTACTTTGCATAATTTATTTTATATTACAATAAACTAAATGTCCCACCACAGAATAGGGCGATCGCCAGATGCACGCTCATAAAACGTGAAAGCCTGCATGGTGCATATGCACATCTAGCTTATAATATTAAATCAGAATAAAACGCCGAAGCACCGCCCCCGGCGACGCCGCCGATAGCACTACTTGCCTATATTTTAGTTCGCTATGTTACATTGTTAATTATGAAGATATTTTTTTTCGGGACAAAACTAGCATAATTGTAAGTTTCATTACATACATTTCATACATAGCATAGTAATTTCAAAATGCGATGTTAATACTTATCCCTTTCAATAGGGTATTTTACTCTAAACGAGAAAAAATCTATAAATATGTTATTGAGACAGTTTAGGCATAAACCAGTCGGAAAATGTAAGTTTTAGTTCATAAAATAACAAAACAATTTTTTAAATTCAATCCAAAGTTTTCAGTATTTTTATTCTGTTATAAAACACCGTGTAATAGTAGCAGCCATGTTATTACGCCATACGGCTGTGTAAACAAAAAATTGGTTGTCTGTAAAGTCGGTTTACTGACGATAGTTGAACGTGACAACGCGAAAGAATCATTCTTTATCGCTGTAATTATCGTTGCTATAAACAATTGACACCACATTCACTTTTCACTTGGAACGCCGCAGAGCGAGGTAACGCCGCATGACGTCATGTAACGCCGTAACGACGCAACGACGCATGACGTCATGTTTTTTCGTTCGTGCAGCCGGCTATCGAATTATAAGACGTTGTCACGTCAAAAATTGTCAGTCAACCGATTGGCGTATTATAGGCTTTGTACTTTTATTATTTTCGTAACCAACGTAATTTTTTCATTATTACACCTATTACAAAATATGCTTTTAATTATTTTTGAATGATAAACAATTATCATATTTAATATGAGCTGATATGATACAAAACGAACTGACGTCATTTACGCTGAGCAATATGGCGTCCAGTAAGAGGTGTTTTCGAAAAACTACGCGCGAAATTTGAAAAATTAAAGTTTAGATGCATTTTTATGGCACTTATCGATTGAATAAAAATTTTGTGTTTTTTTTTTGGTGGCATATTAGCACTACAGAATTTCATTGAGACACTTTTCAAAAATGGGTGTAATACCCTATTCTAAATCCCCGAATAAAAATCAGAATCGTCGTAAATCATAATTTGTATGTCTTGTGTGCGCTATATTATTTTTCCCCTAAATATGGGAAAATCCCTAAAATTGCATCACTGCTGCATTGACAAGCAAAATAATGGCAGGGCCGTACATAGAATTTAATAATGGCGGCGGCGATTATTAAATTCTAGTTATGGATGAAAAAGAAAATAATCTTAAACCGAATATTGTGAACAAACTGAGCGCGTACTGTATGAGTAGGCACAAAGCTATCGACAGCACAGAACAACGCGATCCTCGTGGTGGCACATATACCTACATGTACATAATATAGTTTGACTACATAAACCAAATATGTATTTATAACTTCTTGTATTTTATTCTTTCTTCTTTGCATTAGTTCATTTTGTTAGGGACCATCCCTAAAGTACGTTACACGTTGAGAGGGGGGGAGGGCGTCGACGAAGTGTGACATTGTATGACAAGGGGTGGGAGGGGTGCTAAGTTATGTGACGTCACATTTTGCAAAGATTCTTCGTCAAAAAATTGGTGTTAGACGTGCCTGACAAATTCTTTGTGGGGATGATGACGATGATGATATATGGTTGGACTTGGATGTAAACGATGTTGACACATAGAATGTTCCTATCATTAATGATTTGTCTGTCAGTATTGTCTGCTAAATATCATTTACATTTCGGAACTGCGTTTCAATGTATTAGGTACCCTAATATTTATATGTACTTATGTAGCCAGTAAGTCGTGGTCGTGGCAACAATTATTTAGATTCGCTGTGTATTATACAGTACCTACCATAATTGCGTAACACTCGGGACAAACCATCCCTTTTATTTTAACAACCCATATTTATAAGAAAAAAAATCGCAAAAAATAAAAAGGTAGGTACTAAGTTCGTCCCTGTGTTGCGAATACATATTGTCATAGAGACATCTAGCATGATATAGCTAAACCACGTAGAAAATGACAGCTTTTAGCTTTTGCTATTCATCGCTAGGAAAAAAGGCGGGGCTTGACTAGATGTGGGCTTTGATGGCACCTTTGATGGCCTCTGCCTATGGCACCTCTGCCATAGGCAGAGGTGGAACACCGCGGTGGTTTTAGCCGGTAAGAGTCCGGCATGCCCCTCCGTCACCCCCACGACGGAGGAAGTTCACGAGGATTACCACAGCCCAAAAAAAAAAAAAAAGGGCCTGCAGCGTTTAGCTTGAAAAAGTGTCACCACCAGTGGCGTAGCGTGGGTTTTCGCCGCCCGGGGCCGATCGAAAATTAACCCCCCTCCCACCAGTTTATTTAAAAATGAAATTTTATTCGTACGACTTATGGAAAGTCAAGATTAACTACCATTGCTTCTGAAAGAACACACATCTATAGGAAGAAACGGCGCAAGAAACCCACAGAAAGATTGTTTTAAAACGTCAGAATTTTTACAAGGCTTGCGCCTGTAAAAAATCTTGTTTAAAGTTATCTTTATAAACCAATTGATTGTACAGACGTCGGCACATCAAGCTACAGAGGCGTCTCTAGCCCATGTAGCGCCCGTGTGCAAACATTACCCAAGCGCCCCATTGTAAGCGCGCCGTCAAAATGGAATGGGTACAAAGTATAACAAGTAACAGCACATCAAGTTACCACAAACTGTCAAATTTTCCCAATGGATAACTGTATTTAGGGTGTTCTAGGGTGTTTAGGTTGTTTTAGGGTGTTTACAGGGTGTTCTGGTGTTTACCCTAACAAGCCAAAACGTACGTACGTACGTATGTTAGCATGTCTATATAGAATTGTTATGTTACATCATATCAATGTCCAAAGAATCATGGCAGGATTTGTACAAAAAATTAAGATGTTTAGAGAAGTTGAAATTCTAATTCTTATATTCTTGGGTACCTAAACAGTATCTTCAGGCATTTTCAATACTTTTTAAACTCCGCAAAAAAAATGAATAGTTTAACGAAAAGCTCATTCTTTCAGAACGAAACGGCGAGTGAAAGTAACAGTGACACTGACAGTCGTCGTTTCATAGTTAAGAACTATGAAACGACGACTGTCAGTGTCACTGAAATTGCATCGTTTTATGGGAAATAATATCACAAATAATGATTATTTTTTTCCACACACTTGTCACATCACTTGTCTGCCAATTTTATACATCCGTTAACGTCGCTTGTCACTTTCTTTTTTTTATAAGCACAAAATGGGCATCAAGATAAAACGAAAAAGTGTTATTTTCAATTCGTAATATTTTAATCATGCGGGGTTTTAAAAATATGGTAGGTATATCAATCTACTCCTGGTAATATATTCTTCATATTAAAAATTTAAATTTAAATAAATTTAAACCCTCTAAAGAATCATGGCGAGATACATACATTCATTTGTAAGAAAAAAAATATTATTTAGAGAGTTTAAAATATTTTCCAATGTGAAGAATACATTACCAGAAGTAGATGATATACTTACCATATTTTTAAACTCCCGCATCATTAAAATATTTCGAAATGAAAATTACTGTTTTTCGTTTCATCTTGTTGTCCTTTTTGTTGTATTTATAAAACAAATAAATTGACAAGTGACATTAACGGATCTATCAAACTGACAGACAAGTGACGTGAATCGGTGTTTACAATGGGCGGCGGAGTAGAAAAAGTACATTGATTAATAATTATTTGTGACATTATTTCCCATAAAATTATGCAACTTCAATGTAAGACCTGCAAAACGGCGTTTCGTTCTGAAATAATGATCTTTTCGCTAAACTATTCACTTTTAACATCCATTTTTATTGCGGGCTTTAAAAATATTGTAAATGCCTGATGACCCTCTTTAGGTACCCAAGAGCAATGATATATTATACACTTAGATGCGTTACCCGCGCTCAATAATGGCAATATTAAAGCAAGGCAATTGCCGGGGTTTCACTTAGTCACGTACCACCCAGTGACGCGGCTATACGTCAGTATCGCTCGTAATTCTCACATATGACGTAACAAAATAAGTATGTTTATCTTTTTCTAACAAGTATACACTGTATCCTTTTCTTCGCACTGTATAATTGTATGTGCCTACTGGTATGTAGATAAAAAAGTTTGCGCCGTTTTAAAGTGCACTAATGTTCGTGTATGACGTGACTATTATAATACGTCATTGCCCAAGATTATAAAAATTTGAATTTCAACTTCTCTAAACATCTTTATTTTTTTTTTGTACAAATCCTGCCATCCTACTTGTAGCGAGCGGTAGAACACAAAATGCGGCACGCGCCACGCGCCACGCGTACTCACGCTTTTAAAAAATGCCGCGCGCTTGACATTCGTCCATTGCAATTTGAACTTTATTTTCTATTTTAAACAGTTGAATTCGCATTATTCGCAATGTGATTGTTGGCGTGTTTTCAAACGAATCATTCAAACAGGTGCCGCCGAGCGATGCGACACTCACTACTAGGTACTAGGTACACCAAATATAATCTATAATGATGTGTAATAACTTAATAAGGTTTGTTAACGACGCATTTCATAGCAATAGGTTATTCTTAGAACTTAGTGATTTTGTTTATATTATTTGGTTACATACTTAAAAGCTTAGCGTAATATGATTTGTAAAGGAGTGCGCGGGGTTCGACGCAGGGGTGAAGAGGGGGGTCCTGGACCTCACACTTTGTTTTGCGGCAACGCTACAAGTAGTTCCATTACCGACATGATGAATGCTGCGCGCTTCTTAAGCTCAAAGTTTTGTTATCCGAACGTACAGTTTTAAATATAAAATCCTTTTCTTACCAAAAGTCTCAGTTCACATTATTTATCAGTGACCACACCTTTATCAGTGGTCATTCGAGCCAGATCGCAAACGTTTAATACACCGCCGCCGAAGAAAACGATGGTAAATACCCGCAGTACAATTATAAAACAGAAACTCCAAGATATGGATCCGGAGACAAAGCTACAAATGGGAACTGGAGCACAGAAAATGCCGCCGTCTACACCTGAAAAAAGATGATGAACTCGAAGTAAGAAGTTCTTGTGCTGCGAGTGTAGTGAAATCGGAACGAACCGGAAAACAAAATCCGCCGTCACATACATCACGACAGTCAGTCAAGTCCAAGAAACCATCATCATCGCAATCACTACAGACCCAGAAAAGAGACTGGAACTAGGCGCGGCCCAAGCGAAGGCGCGTATACAAATGGAACTCTTCGATCGTAAATTAGCGGCGGACCTCGCCGAACTTGAAGAAGAATACAGTCCACCATCAGAAATATCGGAGCATAAAGGTGCTGAGATCGAAAAGTGGATGGAACATAGCCAACAAGAGCTGCAGCAAGTCAGTGATAAACATAACTCACACACAAACCCGGCCGACGCCAACGGAGCAGTTCAACAGCTTGCGAGCGCATTCAAAGAACTTGTAACATCGTCCACCATCCAGCAAAATACTAAACTGCTTAGTCGACTCAGCACACCGAAAGAACTCCCTATATTTACCGGAGACCCAAAAGATTGGCTTCATTTCGAGCAAGCTTACATAGAGTCAACAGAAGTCTGTAACTTTACCGATAAAGAAAACAATTAGAGATTACGAAAGTGTTTACGCGGCGCGGCTCAAGAGGCCGTATCCGGCCTACTTATCAGTGGCACTTCACCTGCGGACATAATTTCAACTTTAAGATTGCAATTCGGAAACGTTGACGTCATCTTATCTCGCATCGTGACAGACATAAAAAAGTTGAACCACCTGTCTACGGATTATCATCGAGAACTAGTGCCTTTTTCCATCAAAGTGAAGAATTATGTGGCAGCTGTACGAGCTCTTGGCCGCCAGGAGTACCTACAAGGCATGTAAGTAGGCTAACATTATCCTATATAAACTACCTACTACCTTGCTCGCTAAGTGGACGGACTATAGTTACCCGTTTATCACCGCCAAATCACCGAAACCTAGACTGGATATGCTGTCAGATTTCCTCACCGAAGAAGCAGTGAAAATATCTACCTGTAGTGCTACTTTATTGCAACCTAGAACGGACCGCTTCAAACGTAAACATTGTGATAAAGTGAACAGTATACAAACTATTTTAATGCAAGACGGACATAGTGAAGAAAAGTGTCGTTATTGTCGTACTGCTACTCATAAGTTACCTGACTGCAAAAAGTTTAAACGATCATTACGTAAGGATAGGTGGCTGCATGTAAAACGCTACGGTGTTTGTTACAAGTGTTTATCAGAGCATCATCGTAGGGAAACGTGCCCCGCTCCTAGCTGTGACGTAAACAATTGTGGACAATCTCATCATCGTTTATTACATTTTGTGCCGCGTCCGGACAGCAGTGAATCTGTGCCAGTAGCACAAACTGAATCTTCACCCGAAACCGAAGTTGTACCCGAAACAATAACAAATATTAATGTCAGCTGTTCCGTGATGTTGAAGATTGTACCTATAACCATTCACGGACCGAACGGAAAGGTTAGAACAACCGCCCTGCTTGACGACGGCTCGACTGTATCGCTGATAAGCGCTCCGCTGGCGGCGCAGGTAGGGCTGCGCGGCCGCAAAGAATGTCTTCGCATGCGTGGCGCGTGGAACGATACCGAACTAGTATGTGACGCGCAGCTAGCAACACTGAATTTGAGTGGCGTTGATAACAAGATGTTTACAATCGACGCACGAATTGTTGAAGAATTAAACTTGCCTCAAAGCTTGTCTACAGTTGATAATAAAAATTATACGCACCTAAATGACGTGAGCCAATACTTATGTAAAACAACACAACTTCAACCGCAAGTCTTAATTGGAGAAGATAATTGTCACCTCCTCATACCTTTGGAAATTAGGGTGGGTAGACCCAACGAACCCTGTGCCACCCGGACCCTTCTGGGTTGGTGCCTGCATGGAAGGGTACCTAATGTCCACTCACCTGATTCTGCCGCACGTCATTCTTCATTGTTCGTCACGTGACGTCATAGAAACAGATTGTATACTGCAAGAGATCCACGAGGAGGTACGAAGGTCGTTCTCAATCGAGTACATGGGCGTATCAGGCAAACCTAGACAAAATTCAGAAGATTTACGCGCTGTTGAAATCTTAAAAAAAACTTCTGAACTCATAAATGGTCAGTGGCAAGTTGGCTTACCTTGGCGCGACGAGAAATGTGTGATGCCGGACTCGTACCCGACGGCTTTGTGTAGACTAAAAGGAGTCGAACAAAAATTAAAACGAAACAATGAATATGCGAAAAGATACGAAGAACGCATTCGACATTTATTTGAAAACGATTTCGCTAAAGCATTGGTTAACCCAAGGGTCACACCTGCACCGCCGAGAACTTGGTACTTACCTCATTTTGGGGTCGATAACCCTAACAAAAAGAAGCTGCGTTTAGTGTTTGACGCAGCGGCCAAAACAAATGGTTTGTCACTAAATGATTACTTATTAAAAGGACCTGACCTACTGATGTCATTATTTGGCATTATGTTGCGATTTAGAGAAAATCGAATAGCCGTATCTGGAGATATTAAAGATATGTTCGTAAGAGTGAAAATTCGACCTGAAGATCAGGACGTTTTCTATATAGAGAAGAACCTGAAGGACCCATAAACACCTATATCATGACGTTTTTGATTTTTGGTGCTAATTGCTCGCCCTTCATAGCCCAATTCGTTAAAAATAAAAAAGCTTAGCGGTATGAGTCATCAATGCCAGCTGCGGCTTCTGTTATATATAACAATCATTACATAGATGATTATATAGACAGCCTAACCACTGAAGAGACCGCGATTCAACTTATTCAAAACATTATATCTATTCATCAAAAAGGAGGCTTCGAGATGAGAAATTGGACGAGTAATAGTAAAAAGGTGCTCGCGAGCTAAAGAATTACTAGGCGACGCAGCTGTCAAATTCAAGATTGACCAACATTATGAAGGCGAACGCACACTTGGATTGATTTGGCACCCAAGTGATGATACTCTGAGATTCGACGTATCTTTCAAGCGGATACCAGATAGTATTATAAACGGCACAAAAAAGCCTACTAAGAGGGAAATGTTACGTGTAATAATGTCCATCTTTGACGTATATGGCATTCTAGCACCGTACACAATTAATGGAAAAATTATATTACAAGAAACTTGGAAATTAAAAGTCAGCTGGGATGATTACTTAACCGATGCAGTGTTCGAAAAATGGTCAAAATGGATTTGTTTATTAAAATCATTACAAGATGTGAGCTTGCCGCGGTACTATCCTGCTGCTACTATTCGAGTGAGCGAGACGAAAAATGAAATCTCTCGGCCGTCACCGACACACACCGTGACCTCAAGCGCTACGGCTACGAACGTTGCTACGAGCGTAGCAGATGCCGCGTCCGCTATGAGTGCTACGTCGCACAGCTGTTGTGACGACGACCGAAAGATTATTATCACTCGGAATGGATAATAGACACCTACAGATGCATGTATTTTGCGATGCGTCTAGTAAAGCATACTGCGCCGTCGCGTACTGGAGATGGACAGACGACGAGAATAATACACGCGTAGCATTCATCGCGAGTAAATGCCGAGTAGTGGGAAACAAACCGATTACCATCCCACGTTTAGAGCTCCAAGCTGCAGTCCTAGCCGCCAGACTAGCTGACTCAGTTGCTAGAGAACATACTATGAAGCCGGAGCGACGAATATTTTGGAGCGACTCGACGACAGTGCTACAATGGATAAAAAATGATGCTCGCGACTATAAAGTTTATGTAGCGAACCGTTTAGGCGAGATTGACGCATATCAAGGAATGGCGTTACGTACCAACAAAATTAAACGTCGCTGACATTGCCACGAGAAAAAACTATGTCTTCCCCGTTCTACCAGATGAATGGTTGTATGGACCTACCTTTTTACGCTACGATGAAAACGAATGGCCGCGCGAGTTCTTATCTACGGACAGGACAGACACACGATTAGAATGTATTCATATGATAAAAATAGATGAACAAGACGTTAACTTACCTGTGCCTGATGCTACTAGATTTAGTTCCTGGCTTCGCTTACGTCGATCCGCTTCTTTGGTACTCAAGTTCATATACAAATGCAAGAAGCTTATCTGTCAGTACGACGACACCATGGAGAAAGCTGAAATATTATTACTGAAAAAAACACAAGCACAGTCATTTGAAAGAGAGTTTTTAAAAGAGAGTTAGCTGAAATAAAAAACAATAGATGTGTATCAAAAACAAGTAATATACTAACCTTGTGTCCTTACCTTGACGAGCACGGAGTCATGCGCGTTGGCGGCCGCATCGGAGCTGCTACTGACATTCCACCTGATACACAGAACCCTGTAATATTAGACGGGAGAAGTTACACTGCTAGATTGATCGTGAAATATTATCATCATTACTACGCACATGGAAATCAGGAAACGGTTGTAAATGAAGTCAAGCAAAAATATTGGATCACGAGACTGAGACCGACCGTAAAACACGTAACATCTAAATGCTCAACTTGCAAAATAAGAAAAGCTAAGCCAGAAGTACAAAGAATGGGAGACTTACCTAATGCTCGTATGGCCCATCATCAACGGCCTTTCAGTTACTGTGGCGTGGATCTATTTGGTCCTATGGAAGTCACGGTGGGACGACGCCGCGAGAAAAGATACGGCGTTCTATTCACGTGCCTAACAGTGCGAGCAATTCACCTGGAAGTGGTAGCTACTCTCACTACTGATTCGTTTATTATGGCCTTACGAAGAATGGCCGCGAGACGTGGATGGCCACAATATTTATACTCCGACAATGGAACGAACCTGCGAGGAGCGAATTTGGAACTAAAGAGGTCTATACAAAATCTAGCCGAAGAGGTGTTGAAAGATGAGGCCTCAAACCGTGGAATCAAATGGATCTTCATACCACCCGCGAGTCCACACTGGGGTGGGGCGTGGGAAAGGCTCATTAGAAGCGTGAAGACCAGCCTGAAAGTGATTTTGAAGGAACGCGCTCCCAGAGATGAAACTCTGAACACTCTGTTGTCAGAAGTAGAAAATATGGTGAATAGCCGGCCGTTAACTCACGTGTCCGTGAACCCAAATGATCCTGAAACATTAACCCCTAATCACTTCTTATTTGGGACGTCGTCTAGCCTACCTTAAATCGGAAAATTTGATGATTCAGACCTTCACTTACGAAAACAATGGAGAATTTCCCAACAGCTAGCCGATATGTACTGGCGCAGATGGGTCAGAGAAGTACTGCCAGACTTGTTGCCCCGTAAGAAATGGCAAGAGGAACATAAAAATTTACAAGCGGGCGACCTCGTACTTGTAGTGGACCCAGATGGTCCCCGGAACTCTTGGCCCAAGGGAATAATTCAAGAGGTGATACCTGGAAAAGACAACCGAGTCTGAATGGTTAAAATAAAGACCAAGGCAGGACGTTTAACTAGATCAGTCACACGCGTCGCCAGGATACCAGTTGAAAGTGAGTGCTGCTGAAGCAGCACTGGGGTGGGGCATGTTAACGACGCATTTCATAGCAATAGGTTATTCTTAGAACTTAGTGATTTTGTTTATATTATTTGGTTACATACTTAAAAGCTTAGCGTAATATGATTTGTAAAGGAGTGCGCGGGACCT
The DNA here is from genome assembly GCA_947361185.1 of Charanyca ferruginea. Taxonomy (NCBI): domain Eukaryota; kingdom Metazoa; phylum Arthropoda; class Insecta; order Lepidoptera; family Noctuidae; genus Charanyca; species Charanyca ferruginea. Next base: position 10,560,986 of record OX376077.1, on the reverse strand, counting down.
CACAGTTTGTTTTGCGGCAACGCTACAAGTAGTTCCATTACCGACATGATGAATGCCGCGCGCTTCTTAAGCTCAGTTTTGTTATCCGAACGTACAGTTTTAAATATAAAATCATTTTCTTACCAAAAGTCTCAGTTCACATTATTTATCAGTGACCATACCTTTATCAAGGTTTATTTCATCAAGGCGCTCGTGGCGCGACTTTTTTTTTTGTGAAAAAATGTATGTAAACCGGAGCTCTTTCGTTTCCGTAGCGAGCGGCGCTCGGCGCCCCCTAGGACCATTGCGCCCGTGTGCACCGCACACCCTGCACACTAGGTAAAGACGGCCCTGTCAAGCTATCCCAAACTGTCCAATTTTGCCAAATGAACATGGACCTTATTCTTTTGTAATCTAACTGAAGAACTATTTAAAAAAAAATTGACAGATTGGGGTATCTTGATGTGACGGCCCCTGTACTGATGATTTTAAATTATACATAGTGCTCATCAACCTTTAAAAGTATGAAATTAAAAGAAATAACAATTTAAGGGGCAGAAAAAAGCCACCTATAAAGCCAGTTAGCGTCACCTAGCAATATATTTCTTGTAGGTACGAGAGCGGCACTGAAAATTTCGGGAATCAAGGAAGTGACACAACATTACTATTTAAAAATGTATTTATTGCTTTTCGAAGTATTCTCCGCGAAATTTGACACATTTTTGCATACGATCAATCTTTGAAGCAACCACTCTTTCGGAAGTTGGGGTTTCCAAAATGGCCGTTTTGTAGGCGTCCACAGCTTCTTCAGGTGATGAAAATCTCTGACCACGCAATTTATTCTTTATTTTAGGGAAAGTATAGAAATCATTAGGGCTTAGGTCGGGGCTGTACGGCGGATGGTCTAATAATTCTATGTTTTCTTGCTCTAAAAACTCTTTTGTTCTGTGCGCGGTGTGAGAACTCGCATTGTCGTGATGGATGATGATGCGGCGGTTGTAGTTCTCTTTACGGAGTTCAGAAACGACCTGTGGCAAACAAATGCTAGCATACCATTCTGCATTAACCGTTCTTTGTCCCTCAAGAGGAATAGTCGCAACATGGCTGGTTTTGGAGACAAACGTGGCCACCATTTTTTTTGCAACACTCCGTGAACGAACAATTTTTGTTGGCTTTAACTCATTTTCGAACACCCAAACTCGTGACTGGTTTTTTGTTTCGGGTTCGTACGCGTATATCCAGGATTCGTCACCTAATACGATGTTGTATACAGCATTTGAGGATCCTGCGTGGAATCTTTCGAGAGTTCTGACGCACCAAGTAACGCGAGCCGCTTTTTGCTTTTCACAGAGCGAATGCTGTATCCATCGGGAAAACAACTTTTTTACACCTAATTGTTCATGCAAGATTATTTGTATTTGACTCATGCCAATGTCTAAAGCTGCCTGAATTTCGCGGTATGTCACATGTCGATCTTCCTCAATCAGCTTACGCACAGCATCAACGTTTTCTTGGGTGACTGCAGTTTTTGGACGACCTTAACGGGGATCATCACTGAGCTTGACACGTCCACGTTAAAATTCAGCAAACCAGCGATAAATTGTGGTTTCGGATGGGGTTTCATCACCAAATGCAGAAATCATCCGGTCAACACACTGTTTTTGTGATAAACCACTTCGAAAGTCATAATAAATCATCGCTCTTGAATTTTCTCGAGTCAATTCCATTTTCTCAACGACTAAACAAGTTTGACAAAACCTTGTGACAAGACCGAGAATCTTTTTTTAAATAAATATATGGTATTCGATTTTTAAGACCAAGGAGTTTTCAATTAAAAAGATTTATAAAACACAGGCAATTTACTGATGTGGATCGCGTGAGACTAGTCTATTTTAGTTACTTTCATAGTATAATGTCTTACGGTATTTTATTGTGGGGACGAGCTGCAGACATCGATTCTATTTGTATTCTGCAGAAAAGAGCCATCAGAGCCATTTACAATCTGCGTATGCGCGATTATCTAAGGGAACTGTTTAAGGAAATTAACATAATGACGGTGCCTTGTCAATACATCTATGAAAACATCATGTACGCTAGAAAAAATCTGCATCTTTTTGATAAAAGAGGTGACAGACATAATTATAATACTAGAAATAGGGACCAACTAGTTCAACCAGGTTTCAGACTGGCTAAAGTAGATTCGTCTTTCATGGGGTACTGTTTAAAGTGTTACAATAAAATACTTCCCTACATTGTTCAACTAAATGAGACAAAATTTAAGTCTTGTATAAACGCACACTATGCAGCCGAGGATATTATAAATTGAGTGATTACATCACTGATAAAAATGCTTGGCTGGATGCTGATCTAGCTCCACAGTCATAAGGGTTCATAGATTAATTGATTAGCATTTTTAACTATTTCTGGAGCTGCTGAAGATGTAGATCTACATTATCTTTGCATTGTATAAATTTAATGTGTTAGTATTATATAATTTTTCGTAGTACATACATGTGAGCACTATGTTTTTTAAAGCTACCATTTACGAGGTATACCTCTCATTAACTTGAATATGCCCTGGCGGTTGGGAGAGTCATGCTCACTTCAATGTCTCGCTGACGGTGGCGCGTGTGTTGGATCATTCGGTTCCCTTCAAAATGGTTGAGCTAAATGGTGCCGATCCAAGCGTCAAGTTCGTGAACGGACGCCGTCAGTTGGGACTGGTCATCTCTTAGCTGCCTCGGTTATTTTAAGTTTTGGTTTGAATTGTTATTATAACTATATTTTACTCTAGACCTCTTTTAACATGCAAGACTTGATACATTGTTCTCACATTGTACCCTTAGATTCAGCATGAATGATATAACCTACATTTGTAAAATATTACTGATTTTAAAAGAGTGTTCATGGAGTTTCTTGCTCGTTCTTCTCCATAGAAACCTACTGTTTGGAACGAGCAACTAGCTTCAACTTTCTGACTGACTGACTCTGACAATTCAAAAGTACCTGTAAATGGTTTAATTGAAATAAATGATTTTGACTTTTGAGTTTGAGTTTGATGCCGCCCGAAGCAGCCCTCAGGCGCCCGAAGCCACCCGAAGATGTCCTCAGGCGCCTGAAGCCGCCCGAAGCCGCCCGAAGCAGCCCTCAGGCGCCCGAAGCCGCCCGAAGCAGCCCTCAGGCGCCCGAAGCCGTCCGAAGCAGCTCTGAGGCGCCCGAAGCCGCCCGGAGCAGCCCTCAGGGCCCCGAAGCCGCCGTAAGGCGCCCGAACTGTACCGAGCCACACCGATGCCCACCGATAGTGGGCGCCGCGCCTTATTATTTTGTTCACTAATTAACAGAGTACTCGCTGTCGCTTGTTGGTTCGTTCGCGTACGGAATATCTCGATGAAGCCGCCGCGTTTAACGTTACGGGCGCGTTTTGGAGTTAATTTTTATTTTATTTCCAATTTAAAAAGTCGTGGTGTTACGCAACACGCATCTTTCTATGGGAAAATTCGATAGCGCCATCTCCTCTGTAATACTTACTTCGTGATATGTACAGTCAGCAAATGAGATAAGTATCCATGTCGTCGGGAATAGTTGAAGATTTCTTAGAAACCAATGGGGGGCTTTCAAATGAAATTTTATTAAATCATTGAACTGTTTATTCTCTATTAATTGTATTTTATTTTATTTATAAACACCTATCGGTTTCTAAGTAAACTTCAACTGTTTCCGGCGACATGGATACTTATCTCCTTTGGTGACCGTACAGTCGACTACAAAGAGATGTATACCCCCTAAAGTTACAAATATACTACTCAAAACAAAATAAGGGCCACGAGGTATTTTTTCATTTTGGTGTAATTTATTAAACATTTACATATTGAAAGTAGTAAAATATTGTAGGAATTATCAGAGTTCATTGATTTCTCGAGTCAGAAACATCAAGCACGCAGGCGTCATATGGACTCGCTGACAGCAACCAGAGCAGTTACGATGATGGAAGAAGGTCATTCGCAGCGATCTGTGGGTTTGCAATTGGGATTTTCTCGAAGAGCTATTCAAAATCTATGGAATCGTTTCCAAGAGACCGGCAGTGTTAGAAGAAGACCTGGTTCGGGCTGAGTTCGCATTATAACAGCTCAAGAGGATCGTTACATTCGATTAAGTGCGCGCCGAGATCGCACAACGACGGCCCGCAAGCTGCAAAATCGTTTACGGCTGACAACGGGTACTCGTGTCAGTGACCAAACTATTCGTAATCGATTGCAAGAAAACCAGCAGGCATCAAGAAGGCGAGTTGACCGTGTTCCATTAACCAGAAATCATCGTGCAAATCGTTTAAGATTTTCCCGTCAACATTTGGACTGGGACATAAACCAATGGGGCATGGTGCTCTTCACAGACGAATGCAAAGTTAATTTTTTTAACGACGATCGGCGTATTAGAGTATGGAGAAGACGCGGCGAGAGATTTTCAGAAGCCTGCATCCATGAAGTCGATCGTTTTGGTGGTCCAAATGTAATGATTTGGGGCGGGATAAGCTTACAAGTTGTCAGACCACATGTGATCCCATTTGCACGGCGAGCGGGTCCTGGATTCATCTTGATGCAAGACAATGCTCGTGCACACACGGCTCAAGCGACTCGGTTTGTACTGGAAGACTCTCAAATTCAAGTCTTGCCGTGGCCGGCGAACAGTCCGGACTTAAATCCAATAGAGCACATGTGGGATCAGTTGAAACGAAGAGTTAGAGACGGTGATCAGGAAATCCACAACCAACAGCAACTCATCAACGCTGTGATAAGGACCTGGGAAGAGATTCCAATGGAAAATGTCAGGCATTTGATTGAGAGCATCCACTCCAGGCTTCAGGAGTGCGTAGCTAAACGAGGGGGGCATACCCGTTACTAAAAGATGAGCATGGAGTATTTTCTTTTGTTTTCAGTAACTTTACGTTGTTTTTATTTTTAACCTAAAATGTGTTTTTTCTTTCAAAAGCAAATAAACTTTTTAATCATTATTATTTGAATAAATTTATTGGTCTACATGGTAAAAACAACATTAGTTTTCGTTATGGAGACAAACAATATATATTGGTTTTATTATTTTCATGGTACAGACAAAATACCTTGTGGCCCTTATTTTGTTTTGAGTAGTATATGTACCCATTTATATAAGTGTACATACTTTGTTACAAATTATTGTACACATGAAATATGACGGATATTATGTATTCACTCAATGTCCCAAATTAATGTATACAGCAAGATGGACACTGTAATGTGTACGCTCTGAAACCAATTAATGTATTCACATTTCGTTACAAAAATATGTAGGTACCTATACAAGCCGAAGCCGTCATTCTAATTTTAAATTTCAGAAATTCTGTCGAAACCTTTGAAAACTCTTTGGATGGTATAGGTAATATGTATAATAGGTTTTCTGCTATGATGACACTTATAAATGAATATTAATATAATAGAATATGAATATTAATTAATTAGGTTAATTTAGGTTGACGTCAGGGGCATCCCGAGGTTCGGTTTGGTTAGGTTCCTTTAAACCCGGCAGACAGATTTAGGAGCCCCGCGCAAGTTTTATAATTTCTTGCCAAAATGTGAAGTAGATCTACTATTTTTATTAGTCAAAGAATATTATAGATAAGTTATATTATTAAAAGCAAGTCATTTACGTTTCAATGAATTTGCGTTATGATTCGATGGTTTTAATTTTATCTATGTCCAAATAATGTTAAGCTTAGTTCCAGTAGGTATAGAAAGAAAAACAGGTTGAATAGAGATTAGGTACCTTCTTTATATGAGTTGAGTAAGAGAAAAAGAATGAAAATAAGTGGCAATGGTGGTAATGGTAATAATTTGTAAGTCAACTTCTTCTTCTTTAATGACACGCCAATGACGCGATGCACGAAATGAAAGAGAAAACATGTATTCCCGCACTATCCTAAACTTTTAAAATAGAATATTAGACCTGTATACTGTATAATTATATATCAATGTAACCAAATACGAACACATTAACTCGTTTCAGAGAGTACACATTACAGTGTAATTTTAGCTGTGTACATAAATTTGGCACATTTGATTGGAACATAAATCTGACTTATATCATGTCTACTAGTAGGATTTGTAACAAACATGACGACATCATCGATGGAGATCAATGGATACATATTTTTATAACTTTCAAATGTACATAAACATCTTTTTGTAGTCGACTGTACCTATGAAAAGATACTCCACCTTCTTTCTTTTGTTTTTGGGAACTGTTTTTACAATGTTTAAAAACACAAGACGGCATTATTCTCAAAAATATTGAAATGACGTGTTATGTACTAACATAATTATATTAATGTACTCTGTGATGTGGCGCTTCGGGCTGTACTGACTCGAGATCATATTCGTTTTTTGAATTGATATTTTCTTTGATGACTTCACTCTCACTGTTCCGCGCTGTTTGTCTGCCTATTGTTTTATAATCTGAGGTTAATCGGCATAAAAAACGGCCAAGTGCGAGTCGGACTCGCCCATGAAGGGTTCCGTAGCAGCAGCAAGTAACATAATATAAAAGGTTTTTTATTTCTTTTATATTTGAGTTGATTGAATGAAAGGTAAATTGCGGTTTACGATTTATGACGTTTAAAAAAAACTACTTACTAGATCTCGTTCAAACCAATTTTCGGTGGAAGTTTACATGGTAATGTACATCATATATTTTTTTTTTAGTTTTATCGTTCTCTTATTTTAGAAGTTACAGGGGGGGCGGGGGCACATTTTACTACTTTGGAAGTGTCTCTCACTCAAACTATTCAGTTTAGAAATAAATGATATTGGAAACCTCAATATCATTTTTGAAGACCTATCCATAGATAGGTACCCCACACGTATGGGTTTGATGAACAAAAATTTTTGAGTTTCAGTTCTAATTATAGGGAACCCCCAAAATTTATTGTTTTTTTTTACTATTTTTGTGTGAAAATTTTAATGCGGTTCACAGAGTACATCTACTTACCAAGTTTCAACAGTAGGTCTTATAGTGTCGGTAAAAAGTGGCTGTGACATACGGACGGACAGACAGACAGACATGACGAATCTATAAGGGATCCGTTTTTTGCCGTTTGGCCTCGGAACCCTAAAAAAACAGCCACGGCAACAAACACAAAGTGTCACTTCGAGAAAAATCGATCAAGTGAAATCGTAAAAGCAAGATTTGCCGAAGTGGTTCAAACTCATCGGAGTCTTCACTGCCACACTTACTAGTAGGTACCTACCACACGTCCACACCAAATTTTTAGCCCGTGTTTTCATTACAGGAAAGCACTTATTTGTACAACAGTCAGTAAATACTTAGAATTAAGGTACCTACCTAGTAGATACTTATACGTACATGTATGACGAGAAAATAAAACACTGTTCGTTTTTCTTTATTTTTTACTTAAATACATATAGTCACATTGTGTCTCATTAATAACTAACAAAGAAATAATAACGGCAAACACCGCTCAAGTAGGTACTTACGGGATTTATTAGACCTAGTAGTAGGAACAGCTACATTCACATAGGTACCTTATAATAGATACAAGAGTAACTAACTAACAAACTTCATCATAATGACTAGTAATTTATTGCATTTTTGAGACATGTATAAAAAAACACCTTGATAATTAGGATTGGAAGTTGTCTTGCGTTTTCTATCATCACCACAAATAAACGCACGAAGAAAATCACAATAAAACATACGATACGACATCATTCATCTCAAAAACAGGAACAAGCGAGTAAAGCAAAATAAATTACAGATAAATACAGAAATGCGATGAAACGAAAGATAACTACTTAGTGATTTGATGCCCGATTAGATGAAGAAATGCAAAATGTGCCCAAAATAAATGTCCAATCCAATTGGCTATAATTATAAAGCAGGTGTGTAGTGTGGTGTGGGGTTCGTTCGTTCGCGGAGGCATCAACTCTTGGGCATGCCCTGGGGCGTGGCAGTCTCCACCATCTTCTTGTACTTGCCGACCAGCTCGGGCAGGTCATAAGCGATGGCGACGTCGAGCCGCGTGATGGGGCAGCCCCGGAAGTACGTGCATGTCGCCGACAGCTGCTGGAACTCGAACAGGGGATTCAACCGGAAGAAGTCCCGGTACGTCTCAGGGTCGGGCAGGTCATACCTGAAACCACATGTCTTGTCAAAACACTTTTTTTTTTGCCTTTTATTGTACAGAGGCCAGCACATCAAGACAAAGACTACTAGCTACAACAATCTGTCAAAGAATCATGGCAGGGTTTGTACAAAAAAAAATATAGATGTTTTAAGAAGTTGAAATTATAATTCGTATACTCTTGGGTACCTAAAGAGTATCTTCCGGCATTTACAATATTTTTGAAACCCCGCAAAAAAAAGTAAATAGTTTAACGAAAAGCTTATTATTTCAGAACGAAACGGTGTCGCAGTTCCTACACTGAAATTGCATCGTTTTATGGGAAATAATAATAATATGTGGGGACATTTTTCACACACGGCCATCTGACCCCAAACTAGGAAGACCCTGTACTATGGGTGTCAGACATCTGATATACATACCTACACAAATACTTTTTTTTTCCTTTTAATTATATACATATTACATATAAACAACACCCAGACACAAGGCAAACACAAGTGCACATCACACAAATGTTTACCCTGGGCGGGAATCGAACCCACAACACGCTGCGCAGCAGTCGAACACTCAGCCACTGCGCCAACCGTGTCGTCAATAAAAATGTCATAAATAATAATTATTTTTATCCACACACTTGTCACATCACTTGTCTGCCAATTTGATAGATCCGTTAACGTCGCTTGTCACTTTCTTTTTTTTATAAACACAAAATGGGCATCAAGATGAAACGAAAAGTGTTATTTTCATTTCGTAATATTTTATTATGTAGGGGTTTAAAAATATGGTAAGTATATCAATCTGCTCCTGGTAATGTGTTTTTCACATTGGAAAATATTGTAAACCCTCTTAATTATTTTATTTTTTTTCATACAAATGAATGTATGGATTTCGCCATGATTCTTTACTTGATAGATTTTCAACAATTGAGAAAAGAATCATGGCAGAATTTGTACAAAAAAAATAAAGATGTTTAGAGAAGTTGAAATTCTAACTCTTATATTTTTGGGTACCTAAAGAGTATCTTCAGGCATTTACAATATTTTTAAAACCCCGCAAAAAAGTAAATAGTTACGTAAAACTCATTATTTCAGAACGAAACGGCCACTGACAGTAACAGTGACACTGACAGCCGCCGTTTCGCAGTGCTTACACTGAAATTGCATCGTTTTATGGGAAATAATATTATTTTTTTCCTCATACTTATTACATCACTTGTCTGCCAATTTGATAGATCCGTTAACGTCGCTTGTAACTTCCTTTTTTTGAAAATATAAAATGGGCATCGAAATAAAACGAAAAAGTGTTATTTTCATTTCGTAATATTATAATTATGCGGGGGTTTAAAAATATGGTAAGCATATCAATCTACTCCTGGTAATGTATTCTTCACACTGGAAAATATTTTAAACCCTCAAAAAAATGTTTTTTTTTTATACAAATGAATGTATGGATCTCGCCATGATTCTTTGACAGTTTGGTATGGTTTGATTTGCTGGCGTTTGTACATCGGTCTAAAAAAGATACCATAAATAAATGAGGACGGTAAGGATCTTTCACAGCTTCATGTTAATTATTGGCACTTGCGTTCAAGCACCACTTTAAATCATTCGAACGCTATAGAGCACATCTCACCAATTAGAAAGATATATATACCTGGAAATATTCGTGAGTGTGCTGAGACCCTCATAGATGTGATAGTTCTGAGGGTTTTCGATAATGGCGTCGGCGATGATCTTCCTGTTGCCGAATATCGTCTTGTGGTTGTAATACGTTGTCAGGTAGCAGTCCACCATCTTCGCGTGGTTCCTCACGCGAACCTGTTACATAGAAAATAATCTCATGAGGAAACAAAGGTCTCATAGTAATACAGAATTAAGACATTCCCAAGTAGTTTCTAGTAGTCGGGTAAAATTCAACTATTTACAAGGTGTGTGTAATCTTTGTGAGTAAATTTACATAAATTATTACACATGACTTATACATAATGTCGTAGTAGTCAACAATTCCCATAACTAAAAGTTACAACTATATAGCTTTTACTTGACTTCTTGAATAGCTTTCGATTGTTGTGAATCGAGCTACGAGTATTAACATCAGTATCGGGATCCGTCTTTTGAATCCTGCTACTGTCTCGTATAAATGCACTAATATTTCTTCAATTCATTCGCTCATAATGTGGCTCTCAAGAGCATCGCCAGGGGATGGCCCAGGGGGTCAAAAGCACATGGAGCTTTACACTGGTAGTGCAGCTTTTACCCCTACGGCGATTGTACTAAGAACGGTACAGTCCAAATCCAATGTGTAAAGTATATTTATTAGAATTGTATTTATTAGAATTACATCCAACAAATAAAAGTGTAAAAGTGAAATAGAAATAGTCCGCTCCTTGTGTGGCGGCCAAGCCGGTACAGAATAATATAATTAAAAAAAATAAACAAAATATAGCATAAAAGAATAATGAAATTTTGGAAGTAATAAATGATCTTATTAATAAAGAATTCGAACGAGAACCTTTTTTATATGATGTTTTTTTATGTCTTTAGGAGGGGGGGGGGTGAGCTGAAAGGGGCACTAGCCCTCTCCCCCTCCCCTTAACGATGCCCTAGGCTCTTATTGCAACGCTTTGAAGTTCATACTTCGTCCTCCTGCACTATCTAACTCAACCACGGGCCAGGCAGCCCCACAGCACGCGGATATCGAGCACACTTTTACTTTTTAATCTTTCAATTATAACAATTGACAATTGACTAAAGCAGACTACTTACAGCAAATCTCCTAGCGCTTGCAATCTTGTTCTCAATGCGCTTGTCAATGGCTTGCCGCAAGTCTCTCAGGAGCTCCCTCTCTTGGGCTTGCAGAAGTCTCACGGGCGCACCCGCCTCGTAGGGCATCGACCATAGCGACACGGTGTACATGACCGGGGGCTGCGCGGAACTCATCAGAGGCGAGATGTTCCAGATCAGCGCGGACTGTACTCGCATTAGTTCTTCCGGCTTCACCGTGTCTGCCTTGTTCAACACGATGCGTGTCTGAAGGAAGATTGGAACGTTGAATGTGATTGAAGAGGTTAGTGAGAAATTTGTTAATCATTATTATTTTGTCCCAACTTTGTGATTGTGTGCGTGGTGGAATTGGAAACCAACGTATTACACCCATTTTTGAAAAGTGTCTCAATGAAATTCTGTAGTGCTAATATGCCACCAAAAATAACACAACATTTTTATTCAATTGATAAGTGCCATAAAAATGCATCTAAATTTTAAATTTTCAAATTTCGCGCGTATTTAGACGAAAACGCCTCTTACTGGACGCCATATTGCTCAGCGTAAATGACGTCAGTTCGTTCTGTATCAAATGCGCTCATATTAAATATGATAATTGTATATAATTTAAAAATAATTAAAAGCATATTTTGTAATAGGTGTAGTAGTGAAAAAATTACGTTAGTTACGAAAATAATAAAAGTACAAAGCCTATATTACGCCAATCGATTGACTGACAGTTGACAATTTTTTGTTTACACAGCCGTACGGCGTAATAACATGGCCGCTACTATTTCATGATGTTATATAACAGATTAAAAATACTGAAAACTTTGAATTGAATTTAAAAATTAGTTTTGTTATTTTATGAACTAAAACTTACATTTTCCGACTGCTTTATGCCTAAACTGTCTCAATAATATATTTATAGATTTTTTCTCCTATAGAGTAAAATACCCTATTGTACTAAGACACACCTACCCCGAGCACCTGAGACATTCCCAACAATTCATTCCTTTGTCGATCAAAATATACCTGGCATCAAATGAACATCAAGCGACGACAGATAAAGTACTCACTCATATTTATTTATTTATACTTCATGCACAAAAGTACAAAGGCGGACTTAATATAATGATATGTGGGGACATTTCACACACGGCCATCTGACCCCAAACTAGGGAGACCCTGTACTATGGGTGTCAGACAGCTGATATACATACACAAATACATTTTAAATACATACATATATAGATAAACAACACCCAGACACAAGGCAAACACAAGTGCTCATCACACAAATATTTACCCTGGGCGGGAATCGAACCCGCAACACGCTGCGCAGCAGTCAATCGCTCAGCCACTGCGCCAACCGTGTCGTCGCTCAATTAATGCCTTAAGCATTCTCTACCAGTCAACCAAGGGTGGTGAAGAGATAACATGGCAGGTGCATAGTTAAAAAAACAACTAATGTAAACTGAATATATAAAATATATATATAACTAATATAATATAAATATATATACACACAAAAAAGAAAAGATGGTTATGAAATGAGTCTGCCCACTTATGTAGAAAGTACATCCGCAATTTCCGTTTAAATGTATACCGACTGGTGGCCGTCCTGGTATCGAGAGGAAGCTCGTTCCAAAGAAGAATGGACTGGATATGAAAGGAAGAGTGGGCAAAATCAGAAGTATGAGAGGGGCACAGCAAGAGAAGATTATTAGAAGACCGCAAATTCTTAGCGTGTGAAGAATATAAATATTGAAAGTGAGATATTCGATAAGAAGGAGGTGTCGGAGAGTTCAGCAGGGAGTAAAGCGTTGTCAACGCACGCAAACTTCTTCTCTGACGAATGGGCAACCATTTAAGCTCAGACCTGTAGCTTGACACATGGTCATATTTCCTCAAGTTAAAAATAAATCGTATGCAGTTATTGAGGACCCTATCCAGTTTATCCAGCAAGACCGAGTTCAAGTCAAAGTAACACACGTCAGTCGATTAAAGGGAAAATTAAAGTCTGCACAAGCATAGTCTTCGTCCTGGCGGGTAAGAAGTTTCTCAGACGATACAAGGACCGCAAGGTACCGTTGGCTCTCTGACTGACACTAGAATCCTGGCTTTGCCAACCAAGTGTCGAGTCGAGATGCAAACCGAGATCTTTTACGCTAGGGCTAATGGGAATGACGGTTCCATTGAAGATAATCGGAGGAAGAGAGCTAACCGCCACTCTACCCATCATACGTGAGCTTCTGATTATAATGGCCTGACATTTTGAGGGGTTTACGGCCACCCCAAATCTATCAGACCAGTCTTTTATAGCATTTAAGTCTCGGTTTACATCTTCTATCATCGTCATCATCGCGTCCGATAAACATTCCCTGCGTAGCTGCATATAATTGAAGATCATCGGCATAACGATGATACGAACACCGAAGACAGTGAGTAATAAAATTAACGAATATGGAAAATAACAAAGGAGAAAGAATACCGCCTTGTGGAACGCCAGCATCGAGATTACACCATCCCGAGGAGCTCTCGTCAACGCGGACCTATTGCTGACGTCTCCGAAGATAAGAAGAGAACCATTCCAACGCCTCGCAGGAAACCATAAGATGTGAGAGGATGAATATGAGAATATAATGACTGACGGCATTAAAGGCATTGGAGAAATCAATTAAAACCAACACAGTAACCTTAGTATCGCCCATTGCTTCTCTAATGTCGCTAGTCACTTTAAGGAGTGCGGAGGTTGTGCTGTGCCCAGGCCTGAAGCCAGATTGGAATGAGCTTACAAGGCTGTTCCGGTGGATAAAACCAGAAAACTGCATGTGCGCCTCGAGCACTTTACACAGGAAAGGGAGAACGGAAATTCGAAAATGGTTAGGAAGTGAGGGATATACGCCACTGGGAAGGGAATTGTCCGGAATCAAGGGAAAAATTTATAATGTGGTTAATAGGCGGAAGAAGAAAGTCTAGGAGCAAGTTGACCATATGACGACTGATATCGTCACAGCCCACCGCCTTCGATTTGATCGATATGATGATCTTTTTTATGTCATCTAAGGTGGCTGGAGAAAAACGAAATGGTTCAATAATGGGAGCTGGTAGGCCAGAAATGAAATCAACCGTCTGAGACATAATATTAGGATCCAAATGGCAAGTGGTTGTGAAGTGGCGGTTGATATCATCCAGGCCAATTGTCTTAGGGAAATCCACATGACGTGGCCTACCGATACCAACCATTCCAGATATCAGCTGGAGAAGAAGATGAAATATTGTCAAGAATATGGCGGCGTTTGGCGTTCCATATCATCTGATTACACCGATTTCTTGCAGTTTTGAAGAGGTTTCTGTTTTCTTCACAGCGATCCCGTTTAAACTTTCGGAAGGCGCGATCCCTACGCCTCATCGCCATACGAACCCCTGTCGTCATCCAAGGAGCAGGAGGACGCCTAAGCTTAAACTTCCTTAAAGGAGCGTGTCTATCGTACAGAACAAGAACCGTCCGATTAAAAATACGCAACTTGTCGTCCACGGTTGTTGCCGCTGCAAGGTGTCCCCAATCAAGTTCCGACGCATCCTGACGTAGCTTGTCAACATCCATGCGCGCAAAACAACGTGTATGCAGAACTTTAGGGAGCGGTTTAAGAGGTTCAATAGTTTGGAACGAATACTGGCCTATAGGTACCTAGATGATGCAGACGTATTTCCGATGCCTATCTACACGGCACTAATTATATAATAAATATTACGTTCTCCATTCACTGGTTCTCCTAATCTGGTGTTCATAAATATGTCCGATATATATATATCCAAACTTTAAGTTTAGCATGGGTAAGTATAATTTTATATTTTCTTCATAGAAAATGAAATGGGATATTTACCTGAGACTCCCTGCCTTTGAGTTGGTCGAGTATAGCTTCAGTCTCGGGACCTACGTCCAGTTTGGAAGGATCGTAAACTAAGAAGATGATGTCGGCGCGGTCGATGAACCACTGGCAGGCGTCGTTGAAGGGGAAAACTCGAGACACCTGCTTTCTTACTTCCAATATTCCGGGAATTTCTACGATGTTCACCTGGAAATAATCATTTTTACGTAAGTTTTTCTACCCAATCACATATTTCTACGAAGGTCACCTGGAAACAAACATTTTTACGTAAGTTTTCCTACACAATCACATTATCAGGAACATGTAGGACGTTCCTAGCGAATTGGTGTGGCGTTCGTAATAAGTTCGGCTACCCTCAAAAGTTTGTTAGCCAAATATTAACATAAATTTTATTTAATTCGTATCTAATTGTACGCACCTTTTCTAATATTTTGCTGGGATATTTCAAACCCCTTAGACGCTCTTCCAGACCTTGACCGAACTTTTGAAGTCCCGAGAATGTCCAGTCAGCTGCCAATTGAGTACCATCTAACACTTGTGGTTCCTTACCATGCATAAGAATGTTAAAATACGCAGGTGATGGTTCTGCCCCTAAAAACAAAAACGACGCTTTACTATTGTAAACATTGTTTAGCGCGAGTAAGTGACATCTTTGCCAAAATTAAATACTTTACCAGTTCTAAGAGACCATTCAGTAAATTCAAGCCCAGTCAAGTAGTTCAAGATGCTAGATTTTCCACCACTCCAGGGACCCATGAAGAGTACCAAAGGCTTGGAGAAGATCTCAGGGTCGCCGAAATGTCTGTTACTGAGATCCCTGTACTTGTAAAGACCTTCTAATGGTTTGATGGAGCCCTCGTATAACCTCTTTAAATCTCTGAGTATAATATCGGCTGATTTGTCAACGGTTAACTCATCTTCACTCGCTTCCTCATCAAGTCTCAGAATTTTGGTAATATGGTCACGTGATCTTAAGTTTTCGGGAATATCAATAGTCTGAAATGAGAAGAATTTGAATGAAATCAAACAATTGAATACATCTTATCTCTATCTATCTATCTTCTATATATCTATACTAATATTTAAAAGCTGAAGAGTTTGTTTGTTTGTTTGTTTGGTTGAACGCGCTAATCTCTGGGTCTACTGGTTTGAATTGAAAAAATCTTTTTGTGTTGGATAGTCCATTTAACGAGGAACGCTATAGGCCCATGCGAAGCCGGGCCGGGTTGCTAGTTATCTATATATATAAAATTCTTTGTTCTGAATGACTGGCTGACGGATCAACGCACGCAAGTAGTATACGTAAATCCGTTGACTCAATGATAAACACCGATGATGCTATTCATTATCCGGTCGACCTCCTGAATACACTGAAGCCTAAGGTCTCCCAACTCACATATTAAAATTGAGAGTTGGCGCGCCAATTATGTTGCTGTGCAATATAAATCCCCCAAAATTATGGCACCAGATTGCAAGTGAAAGCATCGCAATGTAATCAAGGCAGCTATACTGACAGGTTGTTCGCGAGCCTGTATTTATCCCTAGGATTCCCCTAACAACATCAAATTACCCCTTCGAATTCAAAAGAGTGCAGTTTCCTATCAAAGTCTGTTTCGCCATTACCATAAACAAAGCTCAAGGTAGCGGGAGTAGAGTAGAGTCTCCCACAGCCCGTTATATGTGGCATGCTCCAGAGTAAGCAAACAAAAAGTATTGTTTACAAAGAAAATAAATGTTGATTCCTTTGAGTGCGTGTGTGTGTGTATGTTTTTGCGACATAAACGGCCATATCTTTTTTCACGTTAACTTAGAAGTTAGATTTTTTCACAGCTTCGAGGAACCGTGGACCTAAGTATGTATATGGTTTCAACTCGATACCTTTACGCGTTCCCGAGATAAAGGGTCTTGACGGACAGACTGACAGATAGACAGACATACAGACAGACGGACAACAAAGTGATCCTATAAGGGTTTCGTTTTTTCCTTTTGAGGTACGGAACCCTAAAATAATAGAAACATTAAGGATCCTGTCGGGCACAGCAAATTTTTAAATAAGTAGAGAGGAAGAACGCTTTATTAAGTTTGAATTATTTATATCCTATTAAGTATTTAAAAAGAAAAAACTACGAAGAGTATGGCACTAATCGAGATTGGAGTCACAGAAATGACAAAACGGCTATAATGCTGCTGCTGCTGGATAATACGAACAATACTACCCTTCGGAGCAAACTCTGCCTTAAACAAAGCTACATAAGATCTAAAGGGCATATTGGATGATGCGAAAAATGCTACACTTCAGAGCAAGATAAAGGACTTACTGCAACAACATCAACGCACGCACAAAGGCTCAGTAGACCCCAGCAATTCAAGTGTGCAATAAGAACCAATGGTAGGTGATATAAAGCTGGAAAAGAAAAACCTAATGCTTTTGCAAGTTACCTAGCAAACGTCTTTCGCCCAAATGAATGCACTTGTGCCGAGTTCTAAAACGTAATCGTCAGAACCTAGCAGCAAGGCATGCAACTATCACCACAGCCTAAACCAGTAAATGTGAACGCATCAGCTCGTTCGTACACCATAAAAAGGCTTCAAAACAAAAATGCCTGCTTCGAACTAATTACTAAAGTGATTCTTACTGAACTTCCCAGCAAAGCCATAATATTTCTTACCACCAATTTGATTTTTTTTTTTTTTTTTTATTTGATTTTTTTTTATACACTGCTCAGGCTCACATACTGATTCATTGTTTGTTAATATAAGGAGTGGTCGTCTACTGTTTTAACATTTGTAATAATATGTGAACACTGTGTATCTATGTACATATAACTTAGTCTGTCATTCCTTAATCTGTGATACTTTGTACACACTTTCAAATACCTAGTGTTTTTATGCAAGGTACATCGTATTCACGTATAATTATATAATTCTTGTAAATGCAAATAATGTTAACATCGTTTTTAAAAGAGTAAGTATGGAGTTTCTTGCCCATTCTTCTCCATACAAAACTACCTTTTGGAATGGGCACCTAGAATCAATTTTTTTCTCATTTGACGTTCAAAAGTGCCTTTTTGGTCTAATTGAAATAAATGATTTGACTTTGACACCCTATTCAATGGTATATAGTTACTTCGAGTGCAGCATTATCCGAGTATCTGGAAGGTATCAATTACCAATATGATAAGATATAAGATAAGCAGGAAAGCCTCCGGATGACGTCAGTCACATCTTACAGACAGATTAGTCTCCTTCCAATTATGTCAAAAGCATTTGAAAATATATTCTTAAGCAAAATCACACCAATACTGACTAAGGGCGGGTCGTTTCAAACAGTCGGTTAACGTTACATACGGACGGTTAAAAAGTTACAATGACGTGCGATGTTTAACGTACGTTAAATGTAACGGGTTGTTTCATGACATAAAAATCCGTCAGTTAAAGTTATTCAAAAAGAGATTCCATAATATTTTGATGTTTGAAGTAGCTATTTGACAACACAAAATTACGATGACTGGTCGGTTATGGTAATAGTAACTTTTTGACGTATGGTTTTGTGAAACAACCCATGTTTTTGATTTGACGATAGTTAGCGCCATTTTTTACTATTACCGGTCAGTAATGGTTAGTTGAAGCAACCCGCCCTTAGAATGGAGTAATCCTTCATTATGACTCCATTCTTACATGTACTAACCAGTTGTAACAATATTAATAGAGGGGTTCGGCACTTCACCCATTTGATTGGAGATGTATTGGAATATAGTACAGACCTACTTTGTGAAAATCGTGAATGTGACATAATATGTAGGTACATATTATTATTATCTTTCAACATCAATTTGGCATTTTGCATCAGCACTCTACCACTAGTAAATCTAAACAAACGCAGCTCTAAACTCATACTTGATAACAAGCTCCTCATTTATAAAACCAACTTGAAACTAATATGGATGTATGATGGCACCGATGGCACGGAATTATGCGGAAGTGCAGCGTGGACACTAGCATATCAATTGTTCATAGGCTACAAAATGGCGCACTGCGAATAATTTCAAGCGCACCACGGTTTGTCTTTAAAACTAAACTAAAAGAAGAAGTAACATTATCTGCCTCCAAACACAAAACCCCGCTCAAAAATCATTTGGGTGATTTTTGAGCGGGGTTTTGTGTTTGGAGGAGGAAACACAAGGGCCGTTTTTCCATACAAACTTAGTCCCCTGTTTCCTCCCTGGATAATGCCAGTAGATCAATTATTTTTTTTTTTAAATATCCATGGCTACTATTGGCATGTCCCTATGTTTTCCTTTTTCTCATAAATTTATTATTAAAAGAGATATGAATATTCAAAAACCTAAAAAATTGGCATGATTTTCCGCTGTGTTCAAACATTCAAAAAACAAATTTGACTTGATTATATAAAAAATAGAAAACATAGGAACACGGCAAAAGCCTTTCTTTATTTTCTAATGAAAAAAGCAGTTAAATCGGTTAAGTTTTGGAGAAGAAATCAGGGGACTACGAATCAATGATTTTGTGTACTTTTAATAGGTATTTTCGGTCAAAGCTGCAGTTGTCTCTATCGCGCTCTGCGGTTCGTGTTCGGGCATCGCGCGACAGCAATAGATTTTACAAATACCTAATTTTAAATTCTCTAGCTCGTGGTGTTTCCTCTTAAGTATTAACAAATATGTTTTTATCCCTGACGACTTAAAGGCCACAATATAATATTATCTAACACTTGGAAGCGCGAGCTAGAATACTTAATAGTTACGAGGTTTGAAGTTGACTAACTTGGTTGGTCTCCAAAAGAAGTCGAGTAAAAATAAATAATAATTTAGATTAATTATAAATATTATTATTGTACTTACTATTAATAAATCTTCCTCTGGCGCTCCTTCTTCCTCCGAAGCTTCTGCTTCAGAAGTATCAGTTTCCTCTTCCCCAGCCTCAGAGGCCTCCTCGGACTCCTTGTCCCCATCTCCTTCCTCCTTGCTATCTGCAGCAGACTCCTCTTCTTCTTGAGACTTATCTTCTACCCCTCCTTCAACTTCCTCGACAGACGCTTCTTCTTTTTCTTCAGACTCGCCTTTCTTTTCGACTGAGTCATTATCATCTGTTGTTTCTTCTGTTTCTTCCTTAGAATCAACTTTATCTTCTCCAGAATCGGCTTTCTCTTCTCCAGACTCATCTTTTTCTTCTCCTGAATCATCTTTGTCTTCGGTGGTTTCATCTTTTTCTTCTTTAGATTCATCTTTGTCTTCTACCGATGGTTCTTGTTCTCCGGACTCATCTTCAGCTTTTCCTTCATCGGATTCGTCATCTTTACTTTCTTTAGAGTCGTCTTGTTTACTGTCTGTATCTTCTTGAGATTCATCAGCCTTTTCTTGAGATCCATCGTCATCTTCTTTTGTCTTATCATCATCGTCTTTATTTTCGTCGGACGGGTCTGCGGTTTCAGCAGATTTATTATCTTCATCTACTGATTCTTGACTAGCATCGGTTTCTTTACTGTCTTCATCCTTTACTTCTTTACTGTCTTCTTCCTTTACTTCTTTGCTATCTTCTTCGGATCCTTCTTGGGATTTTTCGTTGCTTTCACCCTTGGCCTCATCTTCTGCTTCTCCACTCTCTAAAATTAAGAAGTTTACCTAAAGTTTTTGTAAGTAACAAAATTTAATAATAATGATAATAATAGTAATATGTGGCGACTTTTTCACACACGGCCATCTGACCCCAAACTAGGGAGACCCTGTACTATGGGTGATATGGGTGATACAGCTGATATACATACACAAATACATTTTTTTTGTAAATACATACATATTATACGGATAAACAACACCCAGACACAAGGCAAACACAAGTGCTCATCACACAAATGTTTACCCTGGGCGGGAATCGAACCCGCAACACAGCAGTCGATCGCTCAGCCACTGCGCCAACCGTTATTATTATTGTTATTATTGTTTTCTCTAAATATGCCCTTACTATTATTACATATAAACTTAATTTTTGCTTGTAATAATCCCAAATATCTGTCCAGTATGTAGTGTTATTACTTATACCATGCGTATAAGTAATAATACTAATTGTTTTATGCTCACCTTGGTTAGCTGCTTCTTCATCAGCAGATGCTTCTTTGCTGTCTGCATCACCAGCCTGTTGTTCGTTACTGTCCCCGTCGGTGTTTTCTCCTGAGTCTGTGTCGTCAGATCCAGCTGCTTGTAAATCTTCGACGGATGCTTGGGGTACGTATGGTTCGTCTGCTATTTCCACTGATGGCGCATCATCTTCTCTACTATCAGCTGTTTCCCCACCACTTTCTGCTGAATCATCTTCTTTATTATCGTCCCCGTCGTCGACAGCTACTTCATTACTGTCGTTTTTTTCGGCAGAATCTATGAACAATTTAATGATAAGAAAATATTTAAAAAGTTATTAATTGTTCGTTTTTCTTTGATTCGAATGTAGATGGGCAAAATCTCGAAAATATTTTACTCTAACACGTGCTTTAGTAAAATATTATAGTAAATTGTTCTTTACTGCAGTAGGACCCTACTGTCTACCGTTAGCTTCCGGTATCAGTTATTATTTGATAAAATTGGTCACTCTTTTCAATTATTGGTATTGGCTTCGAAAAAGTCTCGTTAACATTATTGGTCGATCTGAGCTATAGTTTGTAACGTTAAAGACCTGTTGACCTTCTCCTCTGTAAAATAAAACGGCTGTGGTAAAGTAAAGTAATAATTCGTTTTATTATTTTGATAAGGTGACCGATTTAGGAAGTTATTTACAAAAGCTATGTTGTATATAAAATACAACAAACTGATAGCGTTACTAATAAATGACGCGAACTATACATGCATCATTATTTGACATAGCTTCACTAGTCTCAATTGGTGTTGCTCAAATAGTGGCTTATATACATCGTGAGGAATATTCGATACAATAACCTAGTTCCCAAAACATATTGCTTTACATCCATAAGAACCATCAGTTCTAGGAATTTGTTGTAATTTTCTTCAGAATCACTTTTGCGTACTGATTCATCCGCTTTGTTCGTCCTTGACTATCTATGCAGCCGTTTCAAAGTCATAATTTCTTATTAACAGTCCGTCACATTCACTTCTCTAGTTTGACGCTCTCAAGTGAATTTCTACGTTGCGGGTTATAAATAAAAGTTTAATTTTAGATAGCCCAGCCTCAATACGTTTAGAGGACAATGACTATAAAACAACATTATAATATTTCAGCGATGTCTGGAATATAATGACTTTGTTACAATTCCCAGATATCACAAAGTTGAGTGAAGCATTTATTGCCAACTTCTACGTTACTACGCTCAATCATAATTTATTATACGGCCGTCGGTCCGTCGTTGTAATTTATTGTCGAAATATCTATTCGAACCATTTATTTAATATTTTCTATGACACTAGAAATTGTTACCTATCTCTGTTTATGCTCTGATTTACTAATGCTCGTATCCTAAATCAAGAAAAGAATAATTACAATGGAAAATATATCTGGATGATCTAGCGATGTATATTATTTAGCCGACGACGATAATATCGATGACGCGCAGACGTCCGCGCAATTAAAATAGATCCGACATCTCAACACCAGCAAACTTGTGTCAATCCGAGAATATTCCTAGTTCCGCTCAGGTCACATATTATTATAATAAAAGCGTTTACCTACTCTAAAGTAAACGTTACATCGTTCCAGTAACCGTTCGGAAACTGGAGATTTGGTGAGACGCAAACGGAATTTTTAAATATGCTTACATTACAAAGCTATAATGAATTACGTTTTATGTTGACCCATAAATTATTTGGTGCTGTAAGTTCTGATTAATTAGAAAAAACTTAGACTGTTAATTAGAAAAAAACGTTTGTAATTATTCCGTAGTCAGACATTTTTCGTCAGAGTTTTATATATATAGGATAAACCAAATGTAGGTAATTTTTATAACTTTGGTTTAGTGCGATCCATAAGGTATCGATCCAGATAGATAGGTATCTACTTAATTGGTTTTTGTGCCAAAGATTTCTATAATACTAAAGCTAAATTAATCTACAACTGTAACGCGGAAACTACATAAAATTAGATAAGTAGTTCATTACTGAAAAACAATTAAAATACTTGTACCTGGTTCCACATCCCCTGACTCGAGCTCTTTAAGAGCTTTTTCGATGTATGGCCGGCATTGTGACTCAGATGGTATTTCGTCGTCAGCTGAAAACAATTTATAACATTAGGTAAAATATAGCTTTACCACCTTGAACGTATTCTTGAAATAAATCATGCATTATTCAATCAATAAAGTAAGTGAAGAGATCCAAATATCGATCACCAGTTTGCTTAGCAATTCAACCTACAACATGATTTTGAGACTCATCACTTCGTGTATCAGTTTCCAGATTTAACTTTCCTCTTTACTGACTAGATACATATAGAAATCCAGTTTGTTCAGATAATAAACACCATAAGCTTACATATATTCGTATAGCTACTTGACTCAACCTTGTGTGCATCCACGTTGCGTCTAATATGTTTTCAATATCTAGTACCTACACTGTTTCTGTATTTAGTTCACATACCTCTAATCTTAACGCATTTTGTTTGAATTCTAAATATTGTGTTTGTTATTTATTTTATCGATTACTGGTTCTACTACTATCTCACATCCCCGGAGAGATCTATGGCCAGCTGTTAACTGCGAGACAGTTGACTGCTGGCCATATGCCTCTTCCAACATGCGCCACAGCGTCTGGTTCTCAGCTTTCCGCATCTAATCTGTCCCATGCGCCATTATGTCCTAATCCATACTAAATGTTGTGTGACTTTCAATTAAATCATCATCAAATCATAATTTGGTCATCACGTGCTCTTGCGTCATTACCATCTGTAGATACCTACGTCAAATGTGAATCTCCTTTATTTCTCATCTTAACTATCCTTCTGTTTAAGTGTTATAATGCTCACCTACTTATTTATTCTATAATAGTCTATTCTGTTTCATTCCTGGGGTTTTCTTTTTCCATTTCTTCCACTTCTCGTGAACCCGCTCTTCTTCTTTCTAGTTCATAAGCAATATTTTGGTTGCTCCGTTGTGTAAACAATTAAAGGTATATTTCATTGATAGTGCTATCAATTAGATACATTTTTTTTTACAAATCCTCATAGCTATTGACTCATTACCAATACGTTGGAACCTTCTGATTAGTTATCGAACATTTTGTAGAAAAATCCTACTTACCATTTGAATAACGTTTTAGGAGACCTTTACCTATTTTATTTAACATTTATCAAAAAGTACAGCAAAATTTTTGAGTTGTCTTGGATTTTCTCATCTGTGGTATTTTCACCGAGCAGTTTATTGCCGGCCTTGGTGCGTCGCTCTACAAAGTAGAGCTGTTTGTGTTTTATGTTGTATGCTATGCTGGCTGACATTGACTTACATGTGGAGCTGACTGCTGACAGTCTCTACGTGTACTGTATATAGCAAACCGAATACTTTCTAACATTATGTCTGCTCTTAACATAAGTATAGATGATATTGTAACTACCTGCATCCTTAATTTGTAAATAAATGCATTTTCTGCATAATGTAAGAAGCAGATTCTCTCGTTTTTAGGTCACATGTTTAGAGGTCTTTTTTTATCAAAAAACGTCTTGTCGTCTAATTTACCTATATCAAATAGCAGGGGCAATATGATTTTACTGCTCCCGCATAATTTAAATATAACGGGAGCGCTGGGTGATCTAATTGGACGCAAACCCAATACTGGTTAATCGCCTACAAAACTGAATTAAAGAGGGACTTAGCTCTTAAGTTTAGGCATTACGCTGACTATGAAGGGCATCTTACAGTTATGACGTGACCTAGATCCATGTCATACTTTTATAATGTCGTCTCGATCCTATCGTTTTTCACAAGATGGCGACGCACAACGACAAATCCCTGTATTTCTATTTACGTACCTATCTAGCTTTGCGATGTAGCGAGGCGGCCGACGCTCTACCTTTACTCTACTCTGTCTGATAAACACAGCAGAGAATAAAACACCAAGGCAGAACCTGTTAATAACTCGGTCACTAGATCATTTTGTCATACAAAACTTCACCTAAGGTTATCGCCAAAAATAGAGCACATACGTGAGCTTTTTACATAATTTCAGCGCAAGTTACGCCGAAAATAGCAACGATGTAGTGACGCAGAGTGGGAGCGAAGATGTGCCGCCGGCTCCCACTTGGCCAGCGGCCTGCCTGGACTCACCTCGCACCACCGAAGCGCACGCCGACGCCACCAACAACATGCACAACATTATCCTCCATAGCGTCAATCCTTTGCTCCACATGTTGTTTAAGTTAAGCCCGCTCCGTTGGGCTATCAGTCATTTGCACACACACTCGCGCACCTGGTCGGCCGATCAAAGGACGTTGTACACATCTACACTAAATGACCGAATCCACTAAAAAAGACACTTCAACACGACTCGCATCCCCTCAGGAATGCAACTCGGGTTAAAATCATTACCATTCAATCGCGGTTAGAGTTTGGTCAAACTGAAAGGTCTAGTTAAATAAAAGTTATGCGAAAGCAATAAATTATTGAACGACAACTCTATTATTAACCGCGATTCAATGGCTAAAATGTTGGCTGCAGCGGCAAGCGGTACGCGACACTGCACGTAAAGACGACGGACGTACTCTATTTCCGGAGACAGCACAGCATCGCTGGTCGGAGGGGTACTGGCGAGAGCGCGAGGCTCTCCCCGCGCCGGAGCTTTCAGCGATATTCAGCTCGGTGCGCGTGCCAAGCGCAGCCCACGACGCCGCGCGTCGCCCGCGCGCGAACCTCCTACTTTACATCACAACCTGGACGCCTCAATAAAGCTTATTTTGTTTATAATCCACGTGCTTTATATATTATTCTAACCTACAGTTATACTCCTCAACGTCTCGTCGACTATCATAACGAGGGTAAAAGAAACAAACGCTTCAGAATGCGCGACTGATACTAACGAATAGCACTGCCCGCTACTTGACCCGCGTGAATTTACTTACGTGCCCACATTTTTCGATAATAACATAGGTGTCCTAAAGACCAAAGAATTTGAAAAAATTGTTTAGTATTTTTCAGTTTATTCATTACAAACAAACATACAAAAATCTATCTTTTCTCTTTAATATATTAGATTAGATTTTAGCTAGGAATTTAAAAGAAGTACCGAGGAATGTGAGTCACCACATCCATAGGTACATTATATCACCTGTTGGGAACAGGTGATATCTGATTTAATAAATAGCTACCTACCTAGGTACAAGCAACGCGTCTTCTGTGTTATTAATACATAATAATAATAATAATCATAATAATCATTTAATTTGGGTAACAAGACCCATACAATATATACCTTATAGACTAACATACATAACTAACATGATAAGGATCTTAAAATCTAATTACTTAGCTAAGCGTAAAGTTAAATTCAAAACTGACTTGAACATTTTTAATTTGAAGAACGCGACAAGTGTTATTCAAGGTTGGTTCACGTATTTTAGGGAAACGTAACGCCGTCCTCTGACGTCTTCCGACTTTAATTGTAGTTTAATTTCGTCCAAGATTAGATAATAAATATAATAGGTACGAGCCAAATGGCTTTGAATAACGTAATAGACATCGAGATGTTGGTAGCATTCACGTAGCATTAATACTTGTCGTCGTACAAGATCTTTGGCATGGTGATATGACCGGCCGCTTTAATAAATTCAGTACTTGCCTCTTTCAAAATTACAGCACTTGGTGCAGTGACATCCTCAAAACCATTGCCTGCGCAAATGTAGCGTTAATTCGCGTCTATTTGCAGGTAGTCCTTGGACCGTAGGTGTCACAACAACCGACGCATCTAAGTAGGTAGGTGTGTAAGTGCACTGGTTTACGTTTTACCTAGATGAATACCTATTTTTACCCGACTACGGCAAAGCCAAAGTAGGGTTATGATTTTGACAGGATATATATGAATGTATGTATGTTCATCTGTTCGCTCATAGCTCCTAAACTACTTATCAGAACTGAACAAATGAGGTATCGTTAGAAGCGTCTTGATTGTCCGCTGGTTATAGACTATATGACGTGTCACCGAATCCAATGTGGCGCCCTCTGGCGGACAAAAAAAAACAAGTTAAAAAAAATGAAGACAAGCATACCGTGTTTGGTATCATTGGAAAGGGGATCACTAGTACCATTCAAATATATAATATTTAGTTGTGACTTGTCACAAATTATTTAAAAAAGGAAAGATTACCAAATAAATTAAGATACGCATACCGTGTCTAATATCATTAGAAAGGGGTTCACTAGTACCTTTAAATATATAATACTTAGTTGTGACTCCAAAATGGTTTAAATAAAAAAAATAAGTTTAAAAACTAAAACCCGACTACAACAAAAAGTGATCTAAAAAGTACGAAACAAGAAAATATTTCACACAGAAATCAAGACATAGGTACAAAATGGTCAAGGTAAACCATGGTTGCATGCCATTATAATTCATGTTCATCGCACTCTTATGGGATACAAATGCAACCACGGTTTACCTTGACCATTTTGTACCTATGTCTTGATTTCTGTGTGAAATATTTTCTTGTTTCGTACTTTTTAGATCACTTTTTGTTGTAGTCGGGTTTTTACCGTTTTATAAAATTAAGTTTTCTTATCTATACGTAGGTAAGTACATATATTATAAAGAGATAAAATTGGTTTATTAGTTTCTAAGTTGGTCTGTTATGTAGGGGTTAATCTCCGAAACTACCTACTCATCCTATTTCAAAATAGTTATTTTCATCCCACCATCTCGGAAAGAGTATTTTTAATCTTCAATATCTGAGTGGAAAAGCCGTTTTTATTCTCTAGAGGATAAAGTAAATTTATCTTCAATATCTGAGTGGAAAAGCCGTTTTTATTCTCTAGAGGATAAAGTAAATTGAATTTAGAACATCGTGTGCACTAAGTTTGTGAATTAAAAAAAAACATTAAACCTATTTACTGCTACCTCTATGGTGCCGAATATATCATACAACTTTTTTTTAATTTGTTAAAAACTCAGACTTTGTAAACGTTTTTTTTTTGCATTTAGTCATTTCCTCGCTGAGGTGGAATGAAAAGTTACGTGTTGCACTCGAGTGCAAAGATTTTTCACCTCGTGCTCTTTTGATTCCCTCGCTAACGCTCAGGATTCTAATTTTGAATCACTCGCTGCGCTAAAAAGCAACTTTGCACTCTTGTATAACAAATAACTATTGTTATACAAGAGTGCAAAGTTGCTTTTTAACCGCGTGTTCAATTTTGATGACCGAGCAAGCGAAGGATTCAAAATTAGAATCCTGAGCGTTAGCGAGGGAATCAAAAGAGCACGAGGTGAAAAATCTTTGCACTCGAGTGCAACACGTAACTTTTCATTCCACCTCAGCGAGGAAATGACTAAATGCAAAAAAAAAACGTTTACAAAGTCTGAGTTTTTAACAAATTTAAAAAAAGTTGTATGATATATTCGGCACCATAGAGGTAGCAGTAAATAGGTTTAATGTTTTTTTTTAATTCACAAACTTAGTGCACACGATGTTCTAAATTCAATTTACTTTATCCTCTAGAGAATAAAAACGGCTTTTCCACTCAGATATTGAAGATAAATTTACTTTATCCTCTAGAGAATAAAAACGGCTTTTCCACTCAGATATTGAAGATTAAAAATACTCATTCCGAGATGGTGGGATGAAAAATATTTTACCATTAGGAAGCTACGTTATCTCTAGATGAGAGAGAGCTATAGCTGTATTGCAATATATACAATATTAGGGATTCTTGAGAAAATTCACGCGGAGTTAGTCGCGGGCTAGAGCTAGGCAATGCTAGTGTTACATACAAAGATATTCTCTTTGGTTACATATTATGTTGTTACGAGACATCTATTTCTTTTAAGCCATTAATAATAAATCATAGTACCTATTTATATACCTTGTAAACACCCCTAATAGTGAAGACAAGCAAAACGGTCGCTATTTAAAAAAAAGAAGATTAATACTCAGACTAATAAAAAACTTTTTTATTGATCTAAGGATTATTAAGGTATTTTATACATACCCTGGATTTATACGGTAGATAGATGTATGCTGGTTTGATTCACGATTATACCTACTAGACATTGCCATAGTAGGTTTACAAGCGAATTGGTTTACAGGCAAAAATATTCATCTTTCTACTACACTAATTTTTTATTTTATTTTTTTATCTTTAGTACGTTGGTGCCAGGGATACCTAGCGTGCTCGTAATAAGAAAATGGAATAAAATTAAATATTGTGAGTATAGTAGAAACATGAATATTTTTGCCTGTAAACCAATTAGCTAGTTCGACTGTACCTATACCTACTTATTAAAATATTAAATTATCACAATCGAAGTAAAATCATCATGTCTACCTACCTAAGTAGGTGGTAGACACATAAATCTGGCAGATATATCTATCTAACCTAGGTGTATCCCTCCTTCATCTTAAACTGTATGAGAAGACGATCAAATACCTACTCATAAAACAATCATTACTATAAAGCGCCATCGTCAATTTATTAGAACCGCGACGTGGCCACATACCAAAAGATAGGTAGGTACCTGGCGCAAGTGGCAACGTTATCGATTGCCAAATATTTATTACTAGCTTCTGCCCGCGACTTCGTACGCGGATCCTGTTGCTTATGCCAGCGACAACGGGGTCGGCAAAATCTGAAACGTCTGATGTCGAATTCTAAGAGCCCGGGGACGGGACAACAACGGGATGCGCGAGACGATTCGAGACGTTCAAAAAGTACAATTTTGAATCATACCTCCGATGACGGAATATGTGGCGTAGTCAATCATAGGAGTATACGTAAATGCACTCCGTTCCTTATCAACCCAAGGAAGGTCGCCATGCCCTATGGCTATATCTTGAGATACATCCGATTCTTCAGATGATATCGACAGTCTGTTCAGAGAATGTCGAAGTCGATCAGAATCCAAACGTTCGTTCGCTCTTCTTCTGTCTCTTCATGCCGTACTCCAGCAGTTCTTTTTCTCTTACTTTTTAACTGATTATGAATAGGTATTTTATGTGCGTGTTCGGCACAATGTATGATAATCTCGATCAGCTATTAGTCGTGCATCAGTTTCATCACTCGTTTCAAAAGACCTGTTAGTAGATGTGCGAATACGCTGAGAACTCAAGCGTGATTCTGTATCGGTAAACGTTTCCGATTCGCGATACAATGCATGTCGCTCACGATCAGCGGACAGTTAGCCTATGTTGCCCAGACTTAATACCTATACAACAAAAAAAAAACATTCAAATCCGTCAAGCAGTTCCGAAGATTAGCGTGTACAAACAAACAGACAAACAGACAGAATTTTTGTATTGGATTTGTGCTCTATTACTGTTTCTAAACCCCCCTCAATTATTTTTTTTTAATATATTCAATGTACAGACACAGTTTTTTTACTGTTTTATTATATGTAATAATATAGATTATATTAAAATGCCTGACATTTTATTGGGTTTGTACCAAAATAAACGGGTACCTACTATTGTCCTAATATCACTCTTGTTTAAGTCAAAGTAAGTCGTAACCTCAGACCACTAAAAAAGTACTTTTTAATTGGTCTGAGGTCGTAACGAACAAAAAAAAAGTTGGCAAAGTTTCATCATCAGTTTGCAAGCTCCAAACCTATGGGTCCCTATAGGTAATATTTTATATATTATATGCTTATAAACCACTAGCGACCCGACCCGGCCCCGATTCGCATGGGCCTATAGCCTTCCTCGATAAATGGACTATCCAACACAAAAAGAATTTATCAATTCGAACCAGTAGATCCTGAGATTTGCGCGTTCAACCAAAGAAACAAACAAACTCTTCAGCTTTATAATATTATATATAGTATAGATAATATTATCTAGTAGATAGTGTAGGTAGGTACCTCATCATCATCATCATAATTTCAGCCGAAAGATGTCCACTGCTGGACATAGGCCTCCCCCAAGTGTCGCTACTCCAGAACTTTTCGGTCCCATCGGCCATCCGTTCTGCGAGCAATGTGCCCTGCCCACTGCCACTTAAGTTTGGCAATTCTTCAGGCTATGTCGGTAACCTTGGTTCTCTTGCGTATGTCCTCATTTCTGATTTTATCACGGAAGGAAACTCTGAGCATAGCCCTCTCCATTGCCCTTTGAGTGACTTTAAGCCTTCTGATGAGGCCCATTGTGAGCGACCACGTTTCGGTCCCGTATATGTAATCACTGGCAACACACACTAGTCATAGACTTAATTCAATATGAAATGATTCTTAATAATTGAGCACTAAAACAAGTACCTATACTTAGGTACAGCATCGCGTTTGTATCCACGGACATAAAAAAAAACTATTTTGAAAAAAGAGAATCGCCTTCAAAAGCTGAAAAGTGATAAATAACTTTAGCACAGAACACACATGACTTTAGTTTTGGAAGTCGGTGGCTTTGTTCTGTTTGTTGTTTTGTATTGCCACCGACTTCCGAAACTAAAGTCATGTGTGTTCTGTGCTAAAGTTATTTATCACTTTTTAGATTTTGAAGGCGATTCTCTTTTTTCATAAGAGTTTTTATTTTCTACTTTTTAGTGCCTCCCTATCGCCCAAATCCTACGAAACGGCAACAGAGATCGAAAGTCCTCCAAAGATGGAAAGATGGAAGAAACGAACGAAAACGTCTTACCGGTTTTTGTTGCTTTTTTCAAAATTGCTGAATAAATTTCTGTTTGTTGTATACCACAACCTTCTCCAGAATGTAACAAACACTTTTCTGAAAACCGCATCAAAATCGGTTCAGCTAAACGGGAGATAATCGCGGACAAACAAACATAGGGGTCGAACTGAGAACCTCCTTTTTTTTGAAGTCGGTTAAAAACGTGTGCGCGTTTTTAAATTAAACATAAGCCCGTATGCCATCCTACTCACAAATTCTATGACCGTGAATGCTAGATAATCTTTGCAAAGGTATTTTTTTTATGCGAGCTTAGGAAAATGTTTGGAATCAATGTAGCTAGTATTTATACAATGGATTGACAGACAATCAGGGTTTCTTAATATCAGAATCCGAAACTCTAGGTTAAAAGCTGCTCATCATCTGACTAACCTTTTCCCAAGTATGTTGGGGTCGGTGTCCAGTCTTACCGGATACAGTTGAATACCGGTGTTTTACATGGAGCGCCTATCGGACCTCCGCAACCCAGTCACTGGGTAATACGATAACCCTTGGTTCTGGCTTCTGACGACTCTTAACGGCTGTCAAAGATCTACGAATGACAGCCGGGACCAACGGCTTTACGTGCTTTCAGAGGCACGGACGGAACTTGGTATGAAATGGATGGTCACCCATCCACAGACCGACCGCGGCAAGCGTAGCTTAATCTTTGATCGATCGATCTGTACGGCATTTACTTAATAAAATTAAATGTATTTTACGGGAGGGAAAGGAGGCAAAAAAATTAGGCAGGTTGTAATCATATTGTATAAAATCTTAATATATTTCTTACAACTATTTACTATACTAAGATATAACATTCATTAAATGTATTGTATTTATGAAGGATAATCAACAATAAATCAAAATACATTCTATAAATGTCATTGATCAAGGCCTTTGCCAGACTGCCCAGGAAGAGATTTTTTTACACAAAAACTTATTTCTTTAATTAAAGTGATACCTATGCATGATTTTGGGTTACAAGTAGTTATGATTATGTTAATCATTGTAAATCATTTGAAAATTATGCAGATAATAACTAGTCCAAATTATTGATTTAAGTACATAATAATTAAATCTGACAATCCTATTAGAATTCATTCAATTCCTGGCAGATACAGACAAACTATCTTTATTTAAAGGCCTTGAAATTATGAGTCTGATGAAAGATCAGTAAAAAGTCTGCAGTTCCACATTCCTACTAATGATCTATAATAATAAGTTCGTCTATACTCCAGTCTTCGTAGGAATGGTCGGGGAGGTATCGCCTGATGATGATTGGAATCTTGCCATGCTTCAGTTCCTTCATAGCAATTTGTAAAGGGTCCGTTTCTCCTTCCAGCTCCACCATTACTGGGGCACACATGGCTATTTGCAATGCTCTTGTACCTGAAATTAAAAAAAAAGTCAGACATACTACACAACAAATTCAAAATAATTAATGATTTCGAAACTGCATAGTACCTTTAGCTGTTTTTTTTAGACTCATGAGAGTATTAAAAAAACAGCTATGAAAAAAATGACTATGAAGTCATAGTCATAGAAGTGGAGTCTTTAAAAGGGTTGGATCTAGTATACGGTAGCATGAGTTGTGGGGTAAAAAGCATTGCAGTTAGAAGGGGTTGGGTACCCAATTATAACGCTAACATTCTCATTAATGCATGCAAGAGCGAGTGTAGCGAGATCGGTACTGGGGGCACCCCGACTCGGATAGGTTAGGTTAGAAGGGGGCCATCCCCTTCGTGGTCATTTTTTTTTTTAAACCTTGAGCCCTGCTTCTCTTCACTTTTTAGTCAACTTTAGTGAGTGGTACCAGGGAGTCCGTGGACCCCCCCCCCCCCCGCCACTCTCCAACATCACCCATCCCTTAATTCGTGCTACCGTATACTAAATTTTAACCCTTTAAAATGTATATAATACCAGTATTGACAGAGTGTGGTACCTAAATGGATTGTGTATCAGAGCACAGAACATAATCTTACCCAAAACTCTTGCTCGTTCGTACTTGGTCATGTACCGCGTAGTAATGCGCTTACATTTCTCAACTCCTCCACCAGCTTGGCCAGGTGCAAGGCATTGCACGTTATACCCTTCCTCCTCCTGTTCTTCTGTCTCCTCAATGTTATCATCATCCTCGGCAATATCGTCGTAGTCTGCTCCCGCGTCTTCCGCCTCGTATTCTTCGTCAGCCATTATTATAAATTAACAAATGAATGGTCCACTGTTGTTTAAGTTACGGAATCTTCAGTTAACAATTTGCCTATATTATTATTTTAATTTACTCAGTAAATAAAAGATTAAAAACTTTTAAAGGTTAGGTTTGTTCCTTCATTCTCTCTCACTTCTCAGTTGCAACTTGCAAGTTGCAAGTAAATAGCAGTGTTACCAACCCTTATGAAAATTTTCCCCCAATTTTTTTTCTGAATGGGGGATCAATAATTTGGACTAGTTATTCTCTGCATAATTTTCAAAAACCTCTAAATTGATTTTATATGTACTTATTTCCTAAATTGTTTCGTAGCTCACAAAATAAACCGTTACACATTAAGTTAGTAAATTATTTTATTGAATAATACAGTTTATCATGCCAAGTTGATAATTATTTCCAAGAACCACATCATCATCTCGTTCCTCGTTTTCGTTCGTTTGAAGTTCTTTATCATTTCAACAATGGGTTCAAATTTTACACACGATCCATAATCCCGATTTAAGGAAAATCGTACCATCATGATTATTCATGATATTCTGTACCAATTTAACGAATAAGTTCCTCATTTTATTTTCGATTGTCCCATATATAGAAAAGGCACGCTTAAATAGAGGCATTGTCAATAATGACAAAGCAAATTTTGAAATATTTTCAAATCGTTTGCAGATACCAGCATTGCAATCGGTATAATACTTCTCCATAGAAAGCAGCGAAAGAACTCGAAACATGGTGTCTATGTTTTGTTTTGCAGTTGATGCCATTTCGAATCGACGTCATTTTTGTTGCCTTATACGGAACGACACGGTTGGCGCAGTGGCTGAGCGATCGACTGCTGCGCAGCGTGTTGCGGGTTCGATTCCCGCCCAGGGTAAACATTTGTGTGATGAGCACTTGTGTTTGCCTTGCGTCTGGGTGTTGTTTATCTATATATGTATGTATTTACTAAAAAAAATGTATTTGTGTATGTATATCAGCTGTCTGACACTCATAGTATAGGGTCTCCCTAGTTTGGGGTCAGATGGCCGTGTGTGAAAATGTCCCCACATATTATTATTATCATTATTATTAACTCCATCTCATTTAAAGTGGCCCTAAAAAAACCCCCAAAAAATTCCAGCCCCTAAAAATGTCCCTTTTAACACTTCTAGCCCCTAAATTTGGCGGCAAAACCCCTAAGTTGGCAACCGTGGTAAATAGTAGTTACTTACTCTGCGGTTGCAAGTTGCAACTTCAAACTTCAATCAACAAACCAAAGAGTATGTCTGTCTTGTCAATTTTAGTTTGACGTTTGTCAAAAATGACATTTTATTATAGAATATATAAAAGACTTTTTTCCGAAATGGTATCTTACTCACTGTGGAAATGGAAACTAAGGCACCAGGGGGCTTAAGCAAATTCCTTTTCTATTAGCGTTTCTGGGCATAAAGTGTTATAAAACCTCGGTACTGACGATTCGGGCTTTGGGCCTCGGCTTAGGACTTTAGGGACTCACTGGAGTAAGAAAGACATCAAGATACAGGCTAAATATTATATTATTATTATACTATTAAATAAATCAGATCCATTACTCATAGTTTATTCATATTGTTATTGAGGTTGAGGTTTTTGAGATATTCACGAACGCATCCTTAACTTTTTGGCTATGGATTTAAAATATATTTTTGCTAGTCGTTGGCAGTGTGACCATTTGTGGCAGATTTCTGCCATTTTGGCAGATTTCGCCCCAAAATTTTGTCTGTGGCAGATCATGCTGACGATTTACAAAAGTGGCAGATTTCGGCAGATTTAAAAGATCGAGAAAATTCACAAAACTTAATATGAATTTTCAATGAATTCATCTTTTTTTAAAAGTAATTACATCAGGTTTTATATATATAATTAGATTACAAATGATTACGAACTAGCAGCTTTTGTTTCATGGCCAAATTACTTATTCCCGCTTGTTCTGTTTTGTAACAAGTGCGTCATATGATTATGAACTGTAATCAAACTATAATAGTGTTCATATTCTTATTTTCTTTATAGATTTGGTTTCTTTTTTTCTGGATGTGTATCGTGTGCGGTTCTGTGTAACGAATAATTAATGATGAAGAGAAAATACGAGCGTTCTTATCGACCTTAGTGGGAGCAAAATCCCTTGATATCTTCCTGGTAGTCGAGGGCTTAGGATGATCAGGATGACGTTGCATTTTGTAAAGCTTCCAAAATTATGGACGTGAATGGGGCAACAAAATATCCAAACATTACTAACGCGAAAGCGTTATTTGTTTGACGATGTCCAACGCTTCGTACGAAAGAATCTTCTCACAGGTGAATTTAAACAAAACAAAAGGAATAGCTTGCAAAATCAACATGATACGTAAAGGAAGTAGTGCATAGGTATGATAATGCATAAGAAAATTGTTTAATATTTTTGCTGATTAAAGAAATTTCATTGAATACGTTGTGTATTTTTTCCCGTTTCCATGAAGGCATATTTTTGGCATTTTTGATACCAAGTGTGGCAGATTTTGGCAGATTTTTTGCCCAGTCTGTGGCAGATTCGCCATTTATAAGATGGTCACACTGGTCGTTGGCAATTCGTAGCCTTTCCTTTTCCGGTTCTGCATCAAAGCTGTAACCATGCCGGTGTGTATTTTTATTTATCTAAGTAAAATATCTCACTGTGTTCAATAATATCCTAAGTTGTCTGTGTTCGTTATCGTTGTCTGATATTTCTGGTAGTTTAACATAGTGTCTTCTAACATCTTAATGGAAACTCGGTATCGTCCAAACAAGCGGATACACATGGCAGTACCTGACATGTCAGATGAATAACTACCAAAAAAGCTTGAAGATTTAGTTATTTGTTTCATTGTTCTTAGTAAATTGAGTTTATTAAATATTAATCGGTGTCTTCAAAGTTCTTCTAACCACAAATAACAATATGTACTACGAAGTGACAAATAACCTAACTATGCGTCTTCGGGATTTCAGCTCGCAATTGATTTACTGCATCCTTCTCCCGTGTCGGAGAAAAGGAAACACAAGTTGAAGAGGCTGGTGCCACATCCGAACTCGTACTTCATGGATGTCAAGTGCCCTGGCTGCTACAAAATCACAACTGTTTTCAGTCACGCGCAAAGGGTGGTCGTATGCGCAGGTTGTTCAACGATCCTTTGCCAGCCCACCGGTGGTCGCGCAAGATTAACGGAGGGTGAGACACTTATTTTTCATTTATGAAATGTTCAGAGACTATTTCAGTGAGTTTTAATAATATTGCACCACATTGTTAAACAGCCACTCAATACTTAATATACAGATTAAACTCGACCTCTGATACCGAACTAAACAATGAATGTTATTAATGCAGTTTCTACACAATTTTTATGGTAGTTTTGCTGGATGGATTATGTTCTTCTAACTGATTGTATGTAAACAATGCCTCTTGGTTCTTTACTTGAGCCCCTTGTCATTACCCTAACTCTAGCTTACCAAGTGTTCAGCAATAATTGTAACAGTGTATTTTTTTTATTTATACAATTATATATCTACTATTCCCGTATGCTTATACCAATTTAAAATGTCTTTAGCTGTCATCTCATTATTCTCCTTTCTAGCCATATTATTATTTACCTTATATTCCTGACCATGTCAGACTGAGATGCTGATCAGTCATTCATAAAATACTTGCTAAGCTGAAATTAGTGTTGTGTACTCTACACATGTGCTAGCATACTTGTAGCTACTCACTTAGATAAAGGAGTCACTCTATAGTATTTTGATGTTCTAGCACAGTAGCACACACCACAGGTTGGCTACACAGCACAATCACATAATACTGGAACAAGTATTTTGAGTTGAGCCAATGTCATTCTTCATTGTATACTCCTCATGTTCTGTGAATGTCGATATTCCTACAGTAAAGGATGAACATAAGTTCTTAGAACTGGGCATAAGTTCTTCATGAGTAATGACTAGAATGTAGATTAGTCTTTACCAAATAGGCACCAAAGTAAATCCGAGTGTGCCGTATGTTGTGATATTGTAAATGTCACTATACCACACCTGTATACTTACACACTCACAAGCCTCGCCTCATTTGTGATAGCCCAGTGTGCTAGAACACTTTAAAAGAGTGCCTTGCACAAAGGATCTTGTGAGGTACTCTTTGAAAATGAGGACATTATGAGTGCTACCCAACACTAGGTGAAATGAAGGATTCTTGCTTGGTTATAATTATTGTTATCATTAAATTCAGGTTATTGTTATGTTGATGTAAATAATCTTAACAATTAATTCTTAAGGAATTACAGAAATTACAAATGTAGAATGTAAATGATGCAATATTAAAATTTTATTTGTATTACATCTATTGTGCAATATTGTATCATTTGTTGATACTCTTATCTACATGGAGATATTCATTGATATCCTTGTATTTTTGATTTGTTTTTTTCTGTCATGACTATTTGGAAAATAAAAACAAAATTGATATTTTTCAAGTAATTTGGTAGCCGCTGTAGTTAAATAGTATTTCTTGATAGGGTCGCTGGTTGGCAAATTGGGTTCAGCAAATCAAAGGTTGTATTGAGTGTGCCAACCCTCATATGTGTAAGCAACTCGTTCTGACAAGTCCTCTGAGTGACTTCAAAGTTGGTGCAAACAATATTTATGATAAACTAGTGACCCGGCCCGGCTTCGCATGGGCCTATAGCCATCTTCGATAAATGACTATCCAACACATTTCACAATTTTTCAATTCATACCAGGAGATCTTGAGATAAGCTTGTGTAGCGGAGCGCTGACAATGCAGCGAAGTGTTTTTAGGAAAATATCTATATGTATTGAACAAGGAAAAATTTATCTGACAAGTGAAAACTAGCATTTTCAAACTAAGAAAATATACTCTACTTTATAATATGGCCACTGCAGCTGTACTACTGCGGTACAGCCAACTGTGCTATTGTTGCTATTGTATTGTAAGCCTCTTTGGTATTCCAAAGAGGCTTTAACACTTTCCCTCAGCTGCTAGTCGACCTTCTAATTCTTCAGACCTAAGTTCTGACAAAGCTCCTATAATCTTGGTCTGGGCAGGGTCTTAGTCAGCAGGTCTGCTAACTGTGTAGCAGAGCTGGTCTTTTTGACCAGAATGTCGTTTTGAAGCACAAGTTCTCTCACAAAAAAGTGCCTCACACAAATGTGTTTAGTTCGATGATGAAACTCTGGGTTATGTGCTAGTTTCACCGCTGCTTCGTTATCCACAAATAAAACAGGGATTTCGTTTTGATTTAAGTCTTTAAATAGTCTTCTAAGCCAAACTAATTCTCTTGCAGCGTCACTTGCTGCTACGAGCTCGGCTTCTGTGGTGCTAATGGCAACTGACGCTTTTGACTAATCCAAGATATTGCGCCTCTCGAAAATAAACAATACTCCTGTCATAGAATGACCTAATCTCAGACATCCAACATGATCAGCATCACTATAGGCTTTTATTTGATTAGGAGAATTCACATCATGAAAATACATTATTCCTCTTGATAATGTTCCTTTTAAATATCTCATGATGCACTTTGCACTACACCAACCAAAATCGAATGTTGTGTGTAAACAATAATTCCAGCAGTGTGGTGCCTGCTTTAATCCATACAGGCTCTTTTTTAGATGACATATTCTTGATATCCCATCCTCAAAACCTTCTGGCTGCTGGAATTATTGTTTTACAGAAACTCTTGAATCTTTAGGTTTTAAGACCAGTGACACTGATCCATGCTTATATATGAAAACCATAGGTGATAAGAAACTCTTAATAGCACTCGATGTTGATGATGGTTTAGTTGCAGCCAAACCTTGCAAATAATTTCATTGATGACTTGAAAAAGATTTTACTAATCACAACCAAGCCAGTTTCATATTATCTGATTAGAAAAAGAGCAAATGTAAGATGGCTCTATACTAGTAGTAGTAGTAGTGTGACGGGCCGGTGTCCGCAACTCCACGTCTAAGCGCGTATTTTGCGTACAGGGCTCTAACCAGAAAGAAGGAATTAATACTGGGTTGCAGTCTCTTATATTGAATCTCTCTAAGACTTTGTATGCGTAAGCTTCTTGCTAATTTTAGTTTATGCATCTTTTTGTAGACACACGCTTCCAACAACTCTTTGTTTACTGGAAGTGACAATCCCAATTCTCTTTGAATTACTTAAAACACTTCGTGTAAGGTTAAGTGTTTAAGTAATTCAAAGAGCAGGTCGCTACAGGTTATGGTGTGCTGGGCCCATAACCTGTAGCGACCTGCGCTGACAATGCGGCGAAGCGTTTCAAGCGTTTTTAGCTTGTTCAACCAAACAAACAAACTCTTCAGCCTTATAATGTTTTTATGATAAATGTGTACCTTAAAAATAAACTTAGTTGTTAGATTTCATCATCAACATATGAATTAACCATTCAAGGTTTCCAATACAAAAAA
This sequence comes from Charanyca ferruginea, assembly GCA_947361185.1. Lineage (NCBI taxonomy): Eukaryota > Metazoa > Arthropoda > Insecta > Lepidoptera > Noctuidae > Charanyca > Charanyca ferruginea. The sequence continues at coordinate 10,520,708 of OX376077.1, read as the reverse complement.
TTTTTGTTTCAGGATGTTCATTTAGGAGAAAACAACATTAATTATCCTGGAGAGAGAGCCCTATTAATTTAAGATTCTTTTATTTCCAATGTGAGAAGGAGAGATATTTTACAAGTTTGTTAAAATGGATCCAGACAGGCACTACCAATAAAAGGCTTTTTCAAAGGGAATATTGTGGTTTGATTCTTTAAAATAAAATGTAACTTTATTGTAAATTTTCTTTATTTTCTTATAACTAACATCATTGCACGTTTTTTCAAAAATATCACATTATCAAGGAATATCCCTCATATATTTGCTTGAAAAATTATCTTATAATTATTTCAGGCTACATTATTATTATAATATCTTCTTATTGAAGAGTGATAACAATATTTTACATGCTGGCATTTGCATAAAAAAACATTGTGTGATACAAATATAGACTGCAATATAATTTCATTTCAATCCAGCCTCTCAGCATTATAACATAGGATTGAAACAAATACAATAATAACTAAAACTAGAGTAATTCAATAAAAATAATGTTTCATTAATGAAGTTAAATAAACAGCAATGTCAACATTATAATATAAATTCTCTTGTGTAGTATTTACTACTACTTAACAAGGGCCTATGAATGGCAAACAAGCTAAGCATTAATTATTTTTGTTACAAAAAAAAATATTAGCCTTTACTAGTTGTGCTTCAACCAACTCCAAAGCTTCTTCTGCATTCTTTATATCTTGATTGATTTGATCTATTAGGTCATTTAAAGATTTAAAATTCATCTCTCCCCTTAAATATCCAACTAAACTCACTTTCAAAAGTGATCCATAGAAGTCACCATCGAACTTGTGCATGACATGGGTTTCCTGAAATAAATAATTTTGTATGTATGCACAAGCAGTGATATTAAGTCAAAATGGTATTTGTACTCTTAAAACCTAACCAGAGCATATCTTTAGTTTTATATACAATGCAGCTCACATCTGCAGTTTCACATACTACTACACAATACATATCTTAACAATCCCATAATAATATTTCTCCTGACCGAAATTCAACCACGGCGGCCAATCTCAACGGACACTAGCCATGACGCTGAATATATTGAACAAGTGTGTGTACAAACAGATGCACATCCTCCCTAACGTGTCTGATTGCTTTACGTACTTTCCGAGACTGAAATCCTGGCTGCAGCTGAGAAATTCCTAATGAAAAATCCCAATAACGCTGCCAACTTGGGAATCGAACCCGCGCCCAGCAGTGGCGCTTTCGACCACGGACCGATGATGAGGGAGTCAAAACAGGACACTCACAATATTGCACCCCTGGCTGCTATGATTATGTTGCGCTAACATGTCTGTTGGCTGTAAAATTTAGTCGTTATTTTTATCATTTTCTAAGAGCTATGGATTTTGTATGTAAGGCTCTAATTATAATTATTTGACGACACGGTCGGCGCAGTGGCTGAGCGACCGACTGCTGCGCAGCGTGTTGCGGGTTCGATTCCCGCCCAGGGTAAACATTTGTGTGATGAGCACTTGTGTTTGCCTTGTGTCTGGGTGTTGTTTGTCTATATATGTATGTATTTACAAAAAAAAAAAATTGTATTTGTGTATGTATATCAGCTGTCTGACACCCATAGTACAGGGTCTCCCTAGTTTGGGGTCAGATGGCCGTGTGTGAAAATGTCCCCACATACTATTTATTTATTATTTTAATTTAGAAGCTAATAATAATAATATGTAGGGACATTTCACACACGTCCATCTGACCCCAAACTAGGCAGACCCTGTACTATGGGTGTCCGACAGCTGATATACATACATAAATAGATAAACAACAACCAGACAAGGCAAACACAAGTGTTCATTACACAAAAATATTTACCCTCGGCAGGATTCGAACCTGCAACACGCTGCGCAGCAGTCATTCGTTCAGCCACTGCGCCAACCGTGTCGTCAGCTAAGCTGCGTCGTTCGTAAAAATATAACTCTCAACCTGAGTTGAGCCTATCTGACACCTTTTCTGCGTAACAGATGTGACAATGGCCAACTTTGCTTGCACGTAGAGTGCAAGCAAAAATCAAAATCTGCTGTTATGGGGGAAAGCTTTTTGTATGGCCTAGATTATTCAATAAAATAGCAGTTGTTTAAAGTTGCAAATCTATTTAAAAATAAGATTAGAAATTTATTAACATGTGTTATTAAAAATAACAATTTATAGAAATTTAAACATCAAAAAGTATCTGTCAAGAAAAACATACATCCATTGGTTTCTAAATAAACTATATCCAACTACCCTGGTTACTTATCTCTCGGTGACTACATTCTTGACAAATAACTAGAATTTGTAAAATCTAAATAAATAAAACACTAAGATAATAAATACAAACAACATTGTTATACAGAGATAACAAATGAGTAAGTATACCTTATTAGTCTTATTACATAATTAGTTTCAGTATTTAAACACCTAATACTGAATGTAAGATAATGATGTCATGCTTACAGTTCTGTGATAGGACAATGAGTAATAGGTTTGTAACTTAGTTTAGTAATGGCTAATCTTTTTACTCAAGTTGTAATAAATAAATATACATCTATAGCTCAATATATGATAGTAATTTTCCAACTTATATCATGAAATTAATAATGATTAACAAGCAGATACACAATTTATACTTACCACAGACATATGCTTGTTCTGGTAAAATGGGCACCAACCAATGTTGGCCACCATTTTATAAATATCGCCCCCATCTATTTGTGCCCATCCATAGTACACTCCTGGCTGCAGGTCTTTGGGCAAAGATTGGACTATTTCCAGGGGGTAGTTAGCTAAGGAATTATAGAATATAATAAAATATACATGTAAAAAAAAAGTAGAACCAACTACTTCTAACTTTTCACAGATCCTAATCTTTTTATCTATCTTGGGGATTGATTGCTGGTCAGGGGCATAATCAAAGAGACAAAACAGTAGGACAGATTCATTAACTGAATAACTACAGGGACCAAATTTACTATCAACAGAAATATATTCACTGAACTTTACTGAAAAGAAGTTGAAAAATATTTTTTCCTTTTATAATTAACAGTGCCGTTCTGCCTTACTTACCGGCTGATGCAATGAAAGGCAAATTATGCATTACAATAAATATAGTTTTAATTCCTTGAAAATTTTACTTTTTTTTCAAAAATGTTGAAGAAAACGCATAAATATTATAAAACCTTTAGTGTCCTTGTTAATATAACACTTTTTTATAACATATAACACTTTAACTTACCTGTAGGACATCCAAGATCCTTAGATCCTCTTCCAAAGCCTTTTACTACTTCTCCTTCAAGAAATAGTGGTAAGTGATTTGGTGGCATAATTATTCGTGTTATCGTCGTAAAAAATGTGAAAGATAAACAGCCTCTCGTGGTAGAGTCTACCATGCAGTAAATACACAATAAATCCCTTGAAGACAGAGTAAACAACGTTAAATATGCCACAACTACAAGTTTCAAAAAGTTGACATTAAAAGTTCGTTCAGTTACAAAGACGTAAAGTTTCTAAATTATTAAGACACTACCTATACAAATTATAGCAAGTACGCTAATCGTAATAAACATGACTCTTCTACCCAGTCTGATCATCGAGACTGAGATAAATTAGATAGGTATTCTTAATTTATTTATTGACGAATGAACGAACTGACGTGTTTTTATACTTGACACATTGATTAAAGATTTTAGAGAAGAATTAGAGATTAATTACACAGCGCTCGCTCAGTTCAGTTCAGGAATCATTACTTTGAATTGAGTTGACGTATTTTTGACTTTGGCATGCCTTGCCTTGTTTAAATGACCATAGAGTAATGTAATAGTGTTCTCTGTCTAATAAGGTGGTCCCGGTCCCAATATTGCGCAACATTACGAATTGTGCAATAAATATTATTAACCGCATAGGGTTAATATTGAAGCTAGCGCAACGACTGAACGAAAGCTTGAGCGAGTTTAATTTTTATTTTTCCATTGCATCGTGCAGGGTCAGCATTGCGCAATATTTTTAGTGTGTGTTTCGTCTTGACGAGGAGTACAAGCGTGCACGCGCTAAAATAGCGGAAAAAACAGAATCCAAAAGTTAAGGAACGAGAGTTTATCGTCGATTGTAACTAATGTGCAGAGAATTGCCGCCTCTGTGGAATGTCAAGAGCAAAGAATGTCATGACCGTGATAAAAAAACATACCGCACAACAAACATTGTTTTCTGAATAGAGAAGTTTCCACAGGTAACTAAAGATGATGTGAAGAAAGTATTCAATTCTTTAAAAAACTAACTGGACTAATACTATTGTCTGGCTGAACAGGAAAAAATTGTAGAATAAAATGTATTGTACATACAATGTTATTGTAGGTCTAGGGGCCGCCTAAAGGTCTATCCACACATATCAAGGCCGTGCCCGGAACGTGACAGGGCCGTGGCCGTGCTAAGACCGTGCATCCGGGTCCCGTCAGGGCTTCTACAGGGACTTTTTGTTTACACACGTCAGGGATGTGACCGCAGCGTGGACAGGCCGCGACCTTACATCTGTACCCCTCAGTCGTCATTTTAACATACAATATGGAACTCACTTCTATGCAATAAATGAAATGGTTTCATTTATTGCATAGAAGTGTGACGTGTGTAAACAAAAAGTCCCTGTAGAAGCCCTGACGGGACCCGGATGCACGGTCTTAGCACGGCCACGGCCCTGTCACGTTCCGGGCACGGCCTTGATATGTGTGGATAGACCTTTAGGCGGCCCCTAGACCTACAATAACATTGTATGTACAATACATTTTATTCTACAATCTAGTATTTTATTTACCTGTGAAATGATATATCTTCTATATATTCATAATTAGTAAAGGCATTAGGAGCCTTTCACAATCAAAAAATATAAATAAAAGAGAATAAGTTTTAAATGACTATGAAGCTCGATTTCCAGCCCACCGTGTGCCGGAGCCGTGACAAGGTCAAAGCATTTATTTCAATGAAGCCATTTACAGGCACTTTTGAATAGTCAAAGAGTCAGATAGTCACAAAGTTGAAGCTAAAGCTCGTTCCAAAAAGTAGGGTAGATCTCTTTGGAGAACAACGAGCAAGAAACTTCATGGACAGTCTTTTTACAAAATACTGGTTACATGATTCATGTTGCTTCTGCGTGTGTGTGGAAACAATGCAGGTAAAGTGCAATACAAAACTATATAAAAAAAAGAATCATGATAAAAGCCATGGCAGTTAAGAGTTGACCAATCTCTATTGACAGCGCCCGTTCACGAACATGACGCGTTCGGATGAACCATTCAGCTCAACCATTTTAAAGGGAGCCAAATGATTTAACGCATGCGCCACCATCAGCGAGATATTTGAGTGACCTGACAATGCTCTCAATCGCCATGTTAATTTATGTCAAACACATACATAATTATAATTTACTTAATAAATGGCTCCAAGGTATTCACATTCACAACATTGAAATAATGCTGCTAAGTTAAACAATGACAGAAATCGATCAAATCTACTTGACAGCCTCCTTCCCTGCTCTCGTCTTTTACTCACATTACCAGCTGCGCATTCGGTATTGTATAGAATACCAATAGTATAAAATAAATAAAATTTCATACATTACCTACCCCTTTTAGGCATTCTATACATTGCCTATTGTATACAATACCGGATTATACACATTACCGGTAACATATCATATATGCGTACCACTTCTATTAAAAACTCGTCATTCTTTTTTTTAAATATGCGCAACGCGCTCGGACAATATCGTCAGTGCCCGGGCCGAAGTCGTGACATGCACGGTACGGTACGTCACGGCGTCGGCCCGGGCACTGAAGCTCCGTCGCCGCCGCCGGCACGGACACGGACGTGTATGTATGAACGAGTTCATCGGTTCATCCGTCCACGTCCTGGGCACGGCCCTGATATGTGTGGTGTGTGGATAGAGCTTAAGATAAATGACAACGAAACGTTGTTATGTTGGTACACATTTCTTTTTTGCGAATACTATCTAAGTCCAGGGCTGTCGCAATTTTTCAGCGCGTCACAATCTTTATTTTCTTGAATACGTACCTTCGAGTATAAAACCTCTTGAGTTGCCAAGGCAACGAATCATCGAATATCTTTTTCTGCCACTTTTCGTGGGAGGCGAGGGAAACACATACAGTCCACAGATACATGCTTCCTATTGCTACAAATCCAAATAAAAATAATAGCAAACACTAATAAAAAACACAGACACACATTGACAAAATTGTACGTATCTACGCAATTATCCTATGACAACAAACACAAAGTGCTAGTGATGTGACATAAACAATGAGCGGTATTTCATTCTTTGTGCATGAATGAATGAACAAAATTTTCATGTTTTATTTTCTTGGATGTACACTTACCTAATTTCACCAATATAGTAGTACCTATATGCAATATGATTAGTGACCTATGAAACTGCGAAGGTATATAGTACACTACGGAAAAAGAACGATTGTATTCAATTAAAAAGTTTTATTTTTAGATTATTCAATGCTTTGTTACAGGACCTGTGCCTTTCCTATAAGAAATACGCTACAAATGAGTAGAGGCCCCATGCGTGGTAAACGAACTGGGGATAGCCGTAAAATAGTGGCGTACGTCTTGCAACTAGATTCTTTTGTACCCATAGATTTCAAATTTTCAACTCATAATTGCTTAAAACTGTCATTCTGTATTTAGAGCCAGGAATTCAGGATTCATACTTGAACCCCGTTCTTTAAGGTGAAAGCGCCTAGGTAACCCGCGAAATTCATATATTCTTACGTTTTTTGCAATTTTCAGCTCAGTATCAAACTGTAATGTAACAAATTATTCGCGACAGTAACAAAAATGCATTAACAGAATTTCATCAAAATAACTCTCCAAGTTAGAAAAGGTCGTATACGTCATTTTTTCGTTAAATAGGTACATTTATATATTTTAATGGGTGTGAAAAAGTACGGAAGAAGGGTTGACCATTACAATTAATTGGATAGATTTATTGGTTATAAATATCACATCAGTTTTTTTTTTGTATTTTAAAACTATTTGAGTTCAGTGTTTCTTAACTAAATAATGTGTTATGAGCTGGGGTTCGGGATAAATAATATTCACCAATTTAAAAAAAAAAGGGAAGTTATGTAAGTGTGCATCTAAGGAAAATGAAAATGTCACTCATTCATACACAAAGAATGAAATACCACTCATTGTTTATGTCTCATCACTATCACTTTGTGTTTGTTGTCATAGGATAATTGAATTGCGTAGGTAGGTAGATACACGTTAATGTGAAACAAATTCGTTAATGTGTATATGTTTTTGTTAGTGTTTGCTATTCTTTTTGTATGTATCTGTGAGTGAATGTCAAATTTTCGTAGTGTGCTGTATGTGTTTCCCTCGCCTCCCGCAAAAAGTGCCAGAAAAAGTTGTTCGGTAATTCGCTGCCTTACCAACTCAAGAGGTTATATGCTCTAAGGCTTAGAGCATATAGCTCTAAAGTGTAAGGCCTCTTGGCAAATATGTATTGTTTTAGTCGATTGCTAAATGTTCTAAAATCAAATCAAGTTAGAAAACACAGATCATTAAATTCAACTTTACTTTAGAATAGTAATCTGTGGGTTTCAGATACCCCACCTCTACTCTTTGACTTTTATTAAAAAATAATCGCACGTATCGTATCATATTGATAGGTATCAGACAACCAGTAGAAGTTTTATTTCTGTTTTTCTATTGGATTTTAATCGCAGCAATATTCATGCAGCATTCAGGACGATTATATTCTTGTGATTATTAATTAACTGTAAAATAAATTAACCATGGTTAAAATTAAGTAAATATGACCTGCTTCATGTCGTTTATTGAGTGTTGACAATAGCAAAAGTTACGGAGTTACCTTGTACGTTTAATCCTAGTTCCAACGATATGGAATGGTATTATTCTTAATAAAATGACCGAAAAAGGCTACGAGGGCGAGCAGTTGTCACCGTCTTGGGATATAGCTGGTCCATCATCTCTGGCAGCCATCCTGGATACTGTGTTTACATCTACAACTTCAGACAATCAACAGAGAAATGGTAAGTACTTATCTTTAACTTTGAGCTTCGTTGAATGTACAAGCAATACACCTTATTTTAATACCTAAGTTTTAACTATCAAATGAATATAAAAAATAGAACAATCCCTTAACTAAGTGATTTCATGATATGTTCAAACATTCCATTTACACTAACATGTTACAGATGAATAATCTTTAAATTATTATGAAAAGGTAAATAAACAATTCTTACTCTATGTATTAAATGTTAAAAAAACTAAAGTTAATTGATGCCCAATTATGACAAGAATTGAACTGAAAAGTATGAAACAAGAAAATATTCTTGTTTGATAGCCTACAATTCTTCTCTAGACTTGGAAATCTTCTTATTTGTGGTGATGTGCAGGGTATAGGCGGTACATGCCATATAACTATAATGCTAGTTGATCAGGGTAATAAATATAACAGTGTGGTTAAATTTTTGTTGTAGTTGAGTTCTATTTTTTTTTTAATTGTTTGTTTATGTAAACTTATATTTATCCCATATCTTTAAAGTAAGACTTGTCATTTAATATTCAATATTATTTGGGTTATATATCCTGTAACACGGGGAAAGGTACAATGCTTCCAACAATACCTCATTTGTCTAAAAACTATGAGAAGTTAAGGAGATGTGCGAGAACATCAAAACATACATACATAGCCTAATAAAATCATAAACCTCATTTCAATGGATGGCAAACCTATTTGTACCTGCATTCCAAATGAAAAATAAAAACATTATCTTTGTTTTTCTCAAATCAAGCACTAAAGCAACAATTACGAAATAGTAAATAGGTATATAACAAAATATACAAAGACTTTCAACATAGATAGAAATGAAATCATGCTGAAAGAAATATGGCACAGAAGATTCTGAGATCTTCTGTGCCATATTTCTCTATTACTGAAGTAGGTAGATCTAGAAGATGTTTTGATCATATAAATTATGTGGATTGTAGTGCAAAGGGTTCCCAATCTTTTTAATAATGACACTGCCTTTCCAGGTTGCAGAGTTTTAGGTGATAACCTTCTAAAAGGAAATATGTTTGTGTGTAGCTCAAGCAGACATTAACATTATTTTATTTATTATTAAAGCTCCAAAGATTATAAGCTAAATTAGTAGAAAATATAACAGTACAATAATGGTACTTACCTACTTCAATCAATGATAAGAAGGATGCGGCCTTGTACATCCTCGCGCGACGGCCACAGCATACCACACAGTTGAGGCACTCCTGGATCATATCATAGAACCTTTAAATAAATGGTTTAATTTTAAAGAAGTTTTGTGTAATGCTTCAGTTTCGAGAAAGGTTCTGTAGTACAACCCCTAGTGATACACAGCCTAGGCTATGCCATTATCAGCCATGTGATACGTAGAGTGACACCTTCTCATATAGTGCACCAATTTATGGAGGGTTGTATTTTTGAATTGCAGATAAAACAGAAATCAATGATCTCTTTGACTGCTTACTATTTATTTGTGTATTAGGTATTTTGTTTCTCTCATAAGTTGTCGGTACAATAGAATTTATAAAGACTAAAGAAAATGTTAGGGAGTAGACGTCGAGGGAGGGGAGTAAATGAGGGTACAAAAGATTTTAGAGAATTATGGAGATTCATAGGAAATAATTATAGGACTCTCTCATTTGAGTATTATGAATTTATGATATTAATCAGATATCATACATTTATAGATAGGTTTATTAATGTATTATGTCTAATTTAATTTATATTTTCTCTTTTTTGATAACTGGCCAAATTTATTTTTTTCTGTCAATCAAAAATTGAAATTGTGCAACAAACAACAACTGTAGTTTAAACAATTTCATTTGTTTCTATAGTGAACTAGCTGACCCGACAGACGTTGTCCTGTTTCTATCTACCTACTTACCTGCCTATTTACCTACCCTACACCTACCCTACACCTACCCTTCACCTACCCTACACCTACCCTACACCTACTCTACACCTACCCTACACCTACCATACACCTACCCTACAAAAGTTTTATATTTTTTTTTTTCTCTCCCTAAGAAATGGTTCTTAGGGAGAGTACCTCGTACTTCAAGGAATATTACAAAAAAAGAATTATCGAAATTGGTCCAGCCGTTCACGCGTGATGCCGTGACCAAGGGAAATAGGGATTCATTTTTATTAAGTAGATGTATCAAAAATACACCCTTGAATAATTATATTCTAGACTCAGTAAAATTTTAGGATCAGTAGTTTCTAGAGTAATATTAGAATATGTGGTCTCTCTCTCTCATGGTCAATTTTCATCAATTTTCTTTAATAACTTAAAGATTATGAAAAGTTGAGGCCCTTACAACAAGCCCTTCCATTTGATATGTCAGATGGTAGTTTGCCAAACATTTTTTTAATTCCCTGGTCAAAATTAATTAATTTACGTTATCTGTCCATGTTTGGGTCATAGACATTCATACACATATCTCGGTCCAGTCTATTCGGAGCAAATTGACTGAGACAGACAGACACACAAGTGATCCTATAATGCGGCGTCTTACGTAGGCGAATCAAAGCAAACGCGAAGCAGCGCGACGCGAAAACAACAAACAGTCGAAATCTATTGGCCTATGTTGTCAAATGCACGTTGGGTGCGGAGCGGCGCGGCGCGAACCGCAGCAAACGCCATCAGTTGGCTTGACATTTTCCCAAGAAATGGGTGCGGTGCCGTGGTTTTATTTTAAATAATGTCGGATGTAAAATTTTTTGTGAATTCTATACAAGAACTTCCTATAATGAGATAAAAGGAACTAAAATTATCACAACCGGTTATTATCGTATCATGATGACCAATGTACCTACAGAGCTCATTGCACGAAGGCGCGCGGCGGGCGATTCGCACGCACGTAGGGCGCCGCCGCCGTTTCGCATCGCATCGCGTTGAATTCGCGTGTCCACGCGTGTCACCGCATCGGATCGCATCGCAATCGCGTTCGCTTTGAACCGCCTACGTAAGACGCCGCGTAAGGGTTCCGTTTCTAATTCGGACGATCGGAACCCTAATTTTAATTACCATCCAACTAAGAGTCACACTTGCACACAAAGCGTACATCCATCCATCCTCGCAAATTTTCGAGTTTATAATAGTAGGTAGAAGTACCTACTACAAAATAAAATGATAGCACTTCTTTTATTTCTATTATTGTGATGTTTCTATTATATTAATATTATTATTGTGATTCATTGCGACTGTTTAATTATTGTTGTCTGATTCGTGGATAGTTAACTATATTAAACTAACTCATGCAGGTATATTGTATTCAATAAAATATAGCTTATTTGATTACAGAACAAATGGAGTGTGATGCTCTGTTTGCTGAAAGTGATGATGAAGTAGAAGTAATGCCGACAACATCTGAACCAGCTGAAAGAGTTTCTACTGCAACTGAAACAAATACTAATGAACTAACACCAAAACCTGTCTCATCTAATTATGTTAACTCTACAACTCCTAATCAACCATATGAAGTAAACCTGTCCTCACTTTCACACCCTGCTGACTCACACACTCCTGTTCCTGAAGAATATCAACCTTTACCAGATAGCTCCAGTTCACTCGACTACTCTTTTGGTACTAATAATCCTGACAGTACTGACGGCACTGGCCAGAGGAGAATCCCAGACATTAACATTCGTTATCAGCCAAAACCACACTCACTGAATCAACATGGCTACTACTTTCCGAACTATGCTCATTATCCAGGCATTCAGCCGCCTAGGGAGTATGGAGCCCCTTATCACAACAACGTTATTGTCCTGAGTGACAGCAGAAACTTTTTACCGCATCCCATGCCATACTCAATGCCCAATGGAATGTCAATATCAGATAATCACCCAGAATATGAATATCTACACCCAAGGTTAAATGCTTATAATCAGGGAACTGCTACAGGAGATAGTGCAAATCAACCGAGCGGCTTAGAACGACCTAGTCGCAAGCTTAACATCTCTCCTCGTAGACGACATTCGAAAGAGAATGAAGTACCAAATTTAATAGAAGTAAGTTCCGAAGAAGAAGACAATGTGTCTACACCTAGAAAAAAACAATGCGACAATGGTGCTGGGCACCAGGCTGCAAATGGCAACGTAAGTGGTGCAGGTAATGGAAATAACAGTCACTCAGGCCCGCCCAGAGTAGAAGTCAAAGTTGAACCTGGTCTCCAACCTGCAAGGAACACAAATGTCAACAATGCCACACAGGTTCCGAATGTTAGTAATCTACTTTTGCAGACTGTAGATCAACGAAAACAAAACAACCAGAATAACAATACACAAACCCCAAATTTGTCTGCAGTAAAGATGCAAATAAAGCAAGAAAACGCAGGTTGTCCATCTCGCAGTAATTGTGGATGCAAAGTAAATTTCCACAGTGATTTGTCACAGCCTACTCATAACCACAGTGAAGAGTGTCATAGTCCAAATCACAATCGACAAAACGGATCTCAAACAGGTAGGGTACCAAAAGAGGGTACTAGCAAAGCGAGCACTGGCGGTGAAGCATCAGGATTTGTAATAAAAGTGAAGGAGGAACCTGGTACACAACAACCTGTTATTAAACAAGAGCCATCTAAAGATGAAAACATGCCATCGGTCAGTGCAATCAAAACAGAAGCTGTGGAGCCATGTCAAGTTAAGATAGAGCCTGGTACAGTAACTGGAAATGTCACTGAAAACGTTGATGTAAAGCAGGAACTTGACAATGCAAGGAGTTGTTGTAAAATAGATGCTGGCGGAGATCGAAGACCGAAGGAAACATCTCCACAGCCAGGGACCAGTTCGGGAAGACAAGCTACTGATAACATAATTACAAATAATCAGGTAGGTATCATTAGTGGATAAAACATTCTCCAAGCTTCTAACCATAAAAATGACATGATAAAATTTTACCATTATTACATGACATGTGCTTTTCTTGTAACACAGGAAACGCAAGCAAACGAACCAACGGCGGCAACTGGTAACGTGCTGTCTGCTCCCGACTTGCAGTTAGATTGGGTCTCTGACTCCAGCTCCGATGATGGCGTTATGCTTGTAGGAGACGACTCGAATGCCGTAAGTATGTGGATCTTCTAAACAGGTTTAAGAGCGCCCAACCCCATCGAGCGATCTTCGACGCGAGCGTGATTGAACATTTTTTTGTTTCAACCAACGCAAAGCTCGAAAACAAACGAGTGAGTGAGAACGCTATAACTTCGCCGGAAAATTGGCGCGCGGAATTTTCACAAAACTTGTTCCAGGAAATACGTGTTTTCGAATTCCTTACAAGTTTTTGGTAATAATGTTTGTAATTTAGAATGTCCATTACATGTGCAAGGTTTCTATGAAGCTGTTTTTTTTTTCTTTTAATTTCAATGTATGAGTGCATTATGAACGGCTAAAGTTCTGATAAAAACTGTGCAAAAAAGCTAATTTTCAGACATGGTTTAAAAAAAAACTTTATTTTTGGCTTCATACAAACCTAGATTTAAATCACAAGATACCTGTGTGTTAAAAATATTTGGAGAATAATTTGTTATAACGCCGTAATCACGTACGAGCGTATGTATGGGAAATATAACGGGATGGGCGCTCTGAATAAAGATTTTTGGATTTAAAATAGAAAAAATAGATATGAGGCTCTATGGACATAATTTAACTGTTCATATTATTATGTGCTCTGATTTACTCTACCTTACAGCAATCTCCAATTTCTGAATTGATTGTTCTTCTTGGTTAAGCAGTTGGAAGTTAGGAAAATGATGTTCTTGTAATTATGCATATTGTATTTTTTTTTTGTCACTAACTGCTATCGTTCCTCTCAATTAAACCCTGAAAGGTTCAAGTGATTGAGCATGACTGTCAGAAAATGGTGTGACATGTAAAAAAACACATTAATGCCCAGTTTCTGAGGTGATTTAACTGGTATATATCTATTCGATAGTGCTATTTTTTCGATATTGCGTTTCCGAGCACTCAGTTAAGGAAGCAAATCACTCAAATAGATAACTTTGTCGAATGAATAGCTATCGAAAGTTTATCCGAAGACCTCAGAAACCGGGTATCACAAAAGTTGCGTAATTTGCAATAGGGTATTACACCCATTTTTGAAAAGTGTCTCAATTAAATTCTGTAGTGCTAATATGCCACCAAAAATCTAAAAAATTTTATTCAATCGATAAGTGTCATAAAAATGCATCTAAATTTAAAATTTTAAAATTTCGCGCGTAGTTTGACGAAAACGCGTCGTAGTGGATGCCATATTGCTTTGCGGAAATGACGTCTGTTCGCTGTTTATCAAATGCCCTGATATTATAAATGATAATTGAATATAATTTTAAAATTATTAAAATAATATTTTGTAATAGGTGTAATAATTAAACAATTACGTTCTTTACGAAAATATTAAAAGTACAAAGCCTATATACGCCAATCGGTAGACTGACAGTTGTCATTTTTTTGTTTACACAGCCGTACGGCGTAATACCATGACGTTCATGGTGTTTTAAAACAGAAAAACTGAAAAGTTTGAATTGAATTTAAAAATTTAACTTGTTAATTTGTGATGTTAACTAACATTTTCTGACTACTTTTTGCCTAAACTATCTCAATAATATATTTATAGATTTTTTGTCATATAGAGTAAAATACCCTATTACAGCAGCAAGAGGTGATAGACTTGACGGGCTCGCCTGGTCGCGTGGGCTACGCGGCGGGCGAGGGGGCCGAGGCGGCGGCGCGCGGGCCGGGCGCAGGCTGGGCGGGCAGCGCGCGCTCCGTGCTGGGCGTGCCGCGCCGGGGCAGCTACCCGCCGCACGGGGCGCACCACGACCTGCCGCCGCATGCGCATCTCGTGAGGACGAGGTAACTGACGCAATTTTAGTTTTTAAGTACGCGTATTCGATTTAGCGCAACTCAAAATCTAAACGATTACTAGAACGGCGTAGTAGCATTGACACACTCTAGTACAATACAATGGTCTGTTTGTGTGCATCAGAAAAAAAAATACGCATGAAATAAACACAAATCATTGAAATTGATCGGCAAACGACAGCGCGCGAGGCTTTACAGTACTTTTTAAAATAATTGTCTAAAATAAATGAGTTCGTACAAGGAACTGAAAAATATTGTGTATATTGAGCATAACCTTTATTTTCATAAAATAAAATATCAGTTATGTTTTTATTCAAATACTGATGAAAAAAAATTGTTGAAGTGAACCGATTTTGTACTTTTTTAATATCTAATAGTAATATTTTCGTAATTTTGGCTCTGTTATGAACTTTGAAACTGTATATCCTGTTGTAAAAACGCATAAAACATAATATTTTAGCATACTGTAATGGTTGTATTCATCCTGATAGTTAACTCGGACGTCTATTTTCGTAAAACGCTATGAAAGGATTGTCTTCGCTTTAAAAATCCATAATTATAAATTATACTTTTGCTCTGTAGCTTCCTTAAATCAAGACTTAATCTTTCTAAAACTGTTATTTTCTTTAAATAATCTGCTCACATCATTACGATATTGCTCTGGGCAAAACGCGAAAACATGAAGTTTTTGTCACGAATCGAATACACACTCTTAAGCCACATTTACACTCCTGTTGGGCAGAGAAGTGGGCAGCTCGAGTATGTAAATAGATCACTCGCGCTGTCACTGCTCATGCCGCTGCCATAGCCCGGCGCTCCCTCGATTGGCGGTTTTTTGCGCGGAAGTCAAAGGCCGGGCAGCGCTAGCGCAAGTGAGTGTTTACATTCAGCATTCTCGCTCAGGAAATAACGTGTTTTGTATTGTTTCCCGACTCCGGCAATAAAATTATTAATTAGGTTTTTATTCTGTACGGACTGAATTTCCTTCATCCACCATCTTCCTTGACGACGGCGTCTTTAGTTTTTTTTTAAACCCATATAGGTATAGTTGCATTTACTGAGCAGACATGATGCCGTCGCCGCAACAACCTTGACGTCATCTATAGTTGCGAGTCGTTCAATAAAGAAGTATGAAGACTGAGTGTGAACTCTCAAACTCACTCGCTTCGGTACTCGCGCAGAATTATTTATTAAGGCTTTATTTCCGGCAGCGGCAGGAGCAGTGGCAGGGACTGAGTGTAAATGTGGGGTTAGATGATGATGATGCGGTGTGACTTACGTTTGACGCTTATTTTATGTCGAGGACGGCAGAAGCCAAAAATCACAATATTCATGCGGCTTTGAAAAGTGCACAATATTCATGCGGGGCTTTGAAAGATGCTACTAAATGACGTCTTTAGTGTAAACAGCCAGTGTACAAGTGACCTTAAATCCAAAATTTTTCGTCTCATCCAGAAGACTTTCAGTTTTAATACCAGTTACTTCAGATATGAAACATATTAAAAGAATTAAATTTTTTTTGTATTGCTTCTGAACAATTTTTGTGCCTTGAGCAAGCATGAATAATCAATTTCATCGATATCGGTCAGATCGTACTAGATATAGTACATTGTGATGGAAATTATGTGTTCGTGAGTACACGACGTGCCACTGAGTTTTTGTGGGGCATCTACTAGATTTTTTGATCTTGTGAGCCTTTTGTTGCTGCTAAAAGCGTGTATAAATGTTCACTTTGTGTGTTAATCAGTTTGCAGTGCAGTGTTCGTAATACAGCGTATGCCGTAAGAATCATAAGATGCGTACACGGATCAGAAAAAAAAGGTAAGACTCCGCGCCACGCATATCGAAAGTGAAGCACCCTAAGTAAGCCGGACCGTTTGTACAAACATGCCTCACGCACACATAGATTGGTACGGTGCTTCACTTTCGATGAGTCCCTTTTTTTTCTAGTCCGTGACTATGATGTAAATGTGTGCGTGAGGCATGTTTGTACAGACGGTCCGACTTACTTAGGGTGCTTCACTTTCAATATGCGTGGCGCAGAGCCCTTTTTTTTTTAGTCCGTGGATGCGTAGTGCAATGAATCAGTATGTTTACCAGTGTCAAGGCCAGGGTTTCTTAAAGTGGGGTCCGTAGCATGTGTATCAGGGGTCCGCAGTAGGTTATTTAACTCGCAACATTTTATTAGGGAAATGTGTAGTAAACTCCCCATTTCTCGGCCAAGCCACGAACTCGAAATAAGGCTTGTTTTCATTTCCTAAAATGTTCTTCGACAGGGGTCCGTGGAATTGTTTAAATTGTGAAAGTGGTCAGTGACTACTAAAAGTTTAAGAAACCCGGGTCTAGGCGCAGGCTTTGAGTGAGTTGTATGTGGGTCAGGGTCCGCGTGGGCGCCTGCGGGGGCTGCCGGCGCTGCTGCTGCGGGCACGCGGGCTGCGCCTGCTGCGCCGCGCCGCATCAGCCGCCGCACCAGCCGCAGCCGCCGCACGCGCACCCCGCGCACCACCACCACCACCACGCGCCGCCCGCACTCAGTGAGTACACCCACCACCTCACACATACACATTTGATTCAACTAAAAGCGGCTACACACGGCCCTAACATCAGAGGCAATATCAGGGAAGTGATAGGGAGCGCCCTAGATCGCTCTATTGTTCGTCTCGTGTGTAGGCAAATCGTAATCAGTATTATTATTATTACCCCTAACTCAGAAATTGGTTCGGGCAAGCTCACGATTTAGGGCCGATTATCGTCTAGGGAGCGTCCGTGCGTGTGTAGCGAAATCGGGACCGATTTCACCGCAGTGTGTACATACTTATGACTCAATTCATGACGTTTCATAAACCACCTCTTAAACCAGATCTTCCTCTTTCGTCTCTTGTTTTGGTCGCACCATAGCAAGTGCCAAAGCGATGCCTATTTTTTGATGTTTTGAGAGTGTAGGCGGCATCTTGGATCGACAAGCGCTTTGCTGCACGGTGGGTTACACACTAACTGGCATGGACGTGTGTAGAGTAGTAGCCGATTTCATCCCCACCATCATTCTCCCGATATTGCCTCTGATGTTAGGGCCGTGTGTAGACGCTTTAACTTCAAATTCCAGTGCAAATGGTCACTCAAAAATGTATTAGGACTACATAAGACTTCCAAGGTAGAGAGAGAAATAATAACGGATTATCGATAATTGATGATTTCCAATTAAATAATTATAGACAATTGATACCTTTAAATTCCACATAAACAGTGGGTGAACGTCGACGGGACGGCATGTCGGTCGCTCCGCCGTACCTCGTTCACGAGCGGCTATGGCAACGTCAACATCATATGATGGTAAGTGTACTTTACACAAATTTTGATACTCAAATCTTTGTATGTTAACTGTCAAGCTCTGTATTCCTATAAACCTTCAGATTCGGAGATACTGCCTACATCCGTAGCAGAAAACAATACTGTAATTAGAATTTTATTTAGTATTCTTCTCCCACCTCCCTCCATTTCTTTTACAATAAATTAGCGAATTCACAAAACTTTTTTTAAATTGCATCCATATCATTCTTCGCAGTGGACCTCGTCTTACCATCTCAGGGTACAAATTGTATGCTATTCTGGCCCACTGTCTGCGAAGTTGTCTAGTCTTTTGATTACTATTGTTTGTATTTTCAGGAGCTACAACGTCGCAGCATGATGGGTGACGGGTTCGGTCCCGGCTTCGCTCAGTTCCCCCCCGTGCCTCTCCCGCCAACTACAGTGCTTGCTGTATATTTTATTTTTTATCTTTTGTTGATTTTACACTAATCATTTATTATTGGTTAACTTTAAGATATTAACTTTACAAATTCATTTATCATTATTTTACAACCCCTTTAGCGTCAGCCTGTGAGGTCTTGGGTTTGATTCCCAGGTCAGGTAGAAAGTATCCTGTTTAAAATTCAGTGTCAGCTCAGACTACCCAAACGCCTGAAATGAGTAAAATAAGGTGGAATGGTGTTGTCTGCCCAGCAATCTCTCTTTAATCAGTAGTAATGCTTTGTTCATTTCAGTTCCCCGATGAGTTGGAACAGCGTGATATTGGAGGAGGCCCGCCGCCGCCACCCATGATGCTGTAAGTAGTTTTATATTTAGAACTATTCAATTTAATTACCAATATCAAGATCCAATATATCTGCCATAATATTCTGTGTTATTATATCTGCTACTTGCCTTATTGATATTTCGGTGGCGAGCATGGTAACTTGAAAATCCATGGTCGAAGTTGAATTAACAACACTCGGTACTGATCTTGGGCCCAAATATCGATAGACTCGTACTGTCTAATACTGTTGATCAAAATCCGCGCGGCGAGAACAAATGTATTCGCTTCTAGGCGGCGACGACTGGCGAGCCGGGTGATGGCAGCGATTCGAGGGCAAAGACCCGTCACCACGAGGTATCATCAGCCTTTATAACTTCATAGGGCGAAGTGAACATATAAAAATTACCAATTTAAGTCTGCTCAAATGTTACAATCGCTTCGTCTTTATTCAACTATCTACTCTACGATTTTACACTCAGCATTTCAATTAACGTTTTTGACATTTCGGAAATAATTATCACTTCTGACTACAATTTCTACAATTTTTTTAAGTTTTCATAAATAAATGGATTACTTCTGATGATGTAATTTGAAAGTGTATTATAAAAGATGTAATTGTTGTTTTCAGTGACAGACAACATATCCACCACCACATGCATCATTACATGCAGATGCATCCCTCACCGCCGCATCTTCACATATCCATCCAGCCATCATTTATGGTAAGATAACATGGTAAATATTATAATTACTGTAATGTCAGGCGCCTTTCTTCAAATTACTATGTAATTTCCAACTGTTTGATGTTATAATAATCTAATTTTACAAAACTTTTTAATTTATTTCATACCACAAAAATTATAACTTTTGAATGACTATAAAAATCATCATTTCTATGATAATATTTCTCGTCCTTAAACATGGTAAAGGCAATGTTGTTTATTTATACATAGTTCATTAAAACGGTACAGTACCACTTACATTAATTAACATAGAAACACTCAACTTAATAAAACTATACAATGCAAAAAATTATGTCTTAAACAATTATTCGCTACTTATCAACATGGAACAGTGGACACCCTGACATACTGTTTCTCACAGAACGTCAGACATTCGTGTTTAACTTTGCTCCATTCGTCCGCAAACACATCACATTCAGGGTTCCGTCAGGAGGGCATTGGGCATCTTTAAGGTACGACACACAGGCGATTTAGGCCTGGCGGCTGTTCTGCTCTGTTGTATTCTATGAGTGCGCCTCATTGATTGCAATCCTGACTTAATTATAAAAACTCATATAATAAAATATAATTATAATGTAAATATTGTTACGAGCCTGGGGTTCGGGATAAATAATTAACACCAATTTACACCAAACAAAACACAAACACTTTAATTAAAAAGTTACAAACGTATTAATCATGCCCATTTTCACCAACCAATCCTAAATGACAATGCCAGATTCTGCCCCACCCATGTACAGAAAAGTAAATTTATGAAAATAATTGTATTGAATATAGAACCTTTCTATACTAAATTGTTTTTCTTTAGAACTTGCGGATTACGAAATACCTACCCACAAAATACAAACTCATTTTACCTAAAATATAATAGGGTATTACACCCATTTTTGAAAAGTGTCTCAATGAAATTCTGTAGTGCTAATATGCCACCAAAAAAAACACAAAATTTTTATTCAATCGATAAGTGCCATAAAATTGCATCTAGCGTAAGTTGACGAAAACGCCTCATAGTGGACGCCATATTGCTCAGCGTAAATAACGTCAGTTCGTTTTGTATCAAATGAGCTCATATTAAATATGATAATTGTATATCATTTAAAAATAATTAAAAGCCTATTTTGTAATAGGACTAATAATGAAAAAATTACGTTGGTTACGAAAACAATAAAAGTACAAAGCCTATATTACGCCAATCGGTTGACTGACAGTTGACAAATTTTTGTTTACACAGCCGTATGGCGTAATAACATGACCGCTACTATTTCACGGTGTTTTATAACAGGTTAAAAATACTGAAAACTTTGAATTGAATTTAAAAATTTGTTTTGTTATTTTATGAACTGAAACTTACATTTTCCGACTTCTTTATGCCTAAACTGTCTCAATAACATATTTATAGATTTTTTCTCGTATACAGTAAAATACCCTATTTAACCTATAATCAATGTAATTATTGTTTTTAGATTTAAACGGAAACCGCAAGTTCTACAGTCACTAAGACTAATGTTTAGTTATCAGCAATCAATAAACAGTAAGATGCTACATATTGCACATGACTTTTATTGAGTGGGGCAAAGAGTTTCTGGCATTGTCCTTAAGGGAACTCCTAAGCCATTTTAAGTAATACCTAGTAGAAATTTAGTTTTCACCAACACTTAGGGAACACCTAAGGCCTTAGGGGACTCCCTAATATTAGGAGCCCGAATTTCGACCTCCTAGCGCTAAGTGACAGTTGTTATTTGTTTTAAATCTACCGGTTTGCTTCAGCTTGGGGAGCGCGCTTGCTGTTTCTGAGGGTCTAATAGGTTAATTGAAGCTATTGAAACAGTGCAGTTATTGTCGAATCGAAGCGTATAATTTTTTGCTTTCTGTCGGATTTTTCCAAAATAGCTGAATCAATTTCCATTAAATTTATATGGGACCATCTGTGCAATCTACGGTCCAGGCGTTTTCGGCAGTAAGTAAGTAATCGGTGAACGTATACAAAAAAAAAAATGTGCGGTCGGGAGACCTCAGTAAGGAAATGTCTGTAGTACAAAAAAAAATATATTAAAAAAAATAAGAATAAAATAAAATACACAACTTCGTTCCAAAAAAGATTCCGACGAATTGAGAACCTCCTCCTTTTTTGAAGTCGGTTAATAAGAGTTTCTAAAGCTGTATCCCTCAGAAACGAATTTATTGAGTTCCCGGATACTAACGAGGAACAGCAGAACAGAGAACACCACTTCGTAAAACAAAAACTGTCACCTTACCACACCTCGGACACTTCATACAAAACTTGCAAAATAATTACCTATTACTACTACAAAACCAAATGACGTCTGTACACGTGCAAATGTGTGCGTGAATTTTAGTAGGGTTGAATCAGAACAGTTGGATGTCGTGGCGTACAAAATGGCGCGAAGCGCTTTGCGTCGGGCGAACCGAACGACGACGGAACTACCCGAACGTTTCGAGCATTATTATATTAAGAAGTGATCTTGTCCGAGCGGTCAATTATTTATTTCTAATAAATAAAATAAATGATATTTGATTATAAATACTCGGATTTGTAATGACATAAAAGTAATATTATAATATTTATTATGTAAAGAGGTTTATTTATTCATCAATAATGGTAAATTAAGGTACCTAATTACAAAATATGTAATTCACGATCGCCCCGTACCATTACGCGGCAACGCAATGGGGCGACGCGACAAAGTTAGTGCGTAGGGTACTACTTTTCAATTCCAATAATGAATAGAACGTGAAAGAAAGGGACATAAGTACATAACAAAGACAATAAAGAGAGAGAGCAATATTAATAGCTGGTAATGTTGGTATGTTATTATTACGGAAGTTTTAATTGTATTATTATAAAACGACGAAAACTTGGAAAATAAATGAATCATCGAGATTAAAACTAATAAATAAAACTTAAAACAAAATAAATCGCAAAATTGTGTGTTTGTGTCAGCAGTACCTACAGCGCTGCAGTTCTTACGATTTTGAGCGCCCTGGCTAAAGGGTCGGCGGTTAGCCCCTGTAAATGCGGGGTGAGGGTGCGGTATCTGATATAGCGCGGGGAAGGGAGTGTCCCTTCTGTACGTAGTACTATTAAGTATTCTGTGACCTTACTAAGTTGTCGGTATCTAGAGTGGTGAAAATGAATTTAGGTAGGAGATTGATTTAGGGTACTCCTTAGTTTAAGGAAACCTTAGTTAGAGAATCATTTAGGTTTGGTTGGTGAAAACGGGCATCAGTCACTTACAAAAATCACTTCGATCGCAGTATTCGCAATAGTCGCAGTATTCAGTTTCGCTTCCAAAAACTAATTAACTTCCCGCGCCTCGCAGTCTGCTGTTTATATGTGGCTTAGGACATATACGCGAACATTCTAGCAAACACGGGATTGATCGAGAACGTTGCAATACGAAACTTAACCATCTCGAATATTCCAGAACTGTAGATCTGCTATTCGATAACAGATGGCACCAGCGTGTGATGTAGTTCTGCTATTCGAGAATAGGTGGCGCCAGCGTGTAACGTAGTTCTGCTACTCGATAATAGGTGGCGCTAGCAGGACGACCTACGAAACAATATGTATAATTATTATTGACAGCAATAAAGTAATAATATTGGGGAACTAATTTTTGAACTGTTATTTAAACATTCGAGAGGTTATTATGATCAGTTGAAAAAATTGATGGTCAGTTCTTTTTTAATCGGCGGTTGATAAATGATAATGCCAGATCCTGCCCCACCCACGTACAGAAAAAGTAACCCATGTACAGAAAAGTAAATTAATGAAAATAATTGTAATGAATATAGAACCTTTCTATACTAAATTGTTTTTCTTTAGAACTTGCGGATTACGAAATACCTACCCACAAAATACAAACTCATTTTACCTAAAATACAATTTAACCTATAATCAATGTCATTATTGTTTTTAGATTTAAAAGGAAACCGCAAGGTTTACAGTCACTAAGACTAATGTTTAGTTATCAGCAATAAATAAACAGTAAGATGCTACATATTGCACATGACTTTTATTGAGTGGGGCTAAGTTCTATAGAGTTTCTGGCATTGTCCTTTGTGCGACAATAAAACATGGGCAGTAATAAAAAAACAATTGGTTGGTAATCGGTGTTAATATGTCAGTACTAAATAAATAAACGGCCAGTGAAAATGATGGAATGGACAGTTAAATGAATCGAAGTGTCTATAGTTGTCCGATAATCGGATGATTAGGTTATAATTCATTATACTACGAATGGTGATCCTTCTAGGGCGAATCCGACATGGTTAGGTTAGGTAAGAACTGTGACCCTCTACGCCAGAACCAAATCGCTTTTCAGTCCCCCCACTTCCCCTCTTCCATTCCCACATACCCCTCTCCAACCCCATTCGTCCCACTCCCCTACACCCACACTACCCCACCCCCTCCCCCTCATTGTTTATAGAACTGCTTAGAATGAGATTTCTTACCGTCTAATTCCAATTAGTCTACTGCCCACTCGTAACTGCCCATTTAGTTATTTTACTGCTCAGAATTTATTAAATGATCCATTTCATTATTTTTTACGACTCATTTTTGATTACTTTACTGCTAAGTTTTAACTGCCGAACTTGTTAATGAATATGCATTTTGGAATTTTTTACTTACTAAAACTACTGCGTTTAGTTGCCGAGAAACGAGAAAGCTGTATGGTTAAAGAACATATATCGAGAACGAAGCACGCAGTATAATAGATGATCAAACGAACTTACCTATTTGAAGTTCGATAAATAAAAATAATAATAATAATAATATGTGGGGACATTTTCACACACGGCCATCTGACCCCAAACTAGGGAGACCCTGTACTATGGGTGTCAGACAGCTGATATACATACACAAATACATTTTTTTTTTTTTTGTAAATACATACATATATAGATAAACAACACCCAGACACAAGGCAAACACAAGTGCTCATCACACAAATGTTTACCCTGGGCGGGAATCGAACCCGCAACACGCTGCGCAGCAGTCGATCGCTCAGCCACTGCGCCAACCGTGTCGTCCATCATTATTATACGAAGTGCTTCGTTCCAAGATTACAACTGCCGCTTTAAATCAGTGCTAATAATATTATACCGATTGATAGGGCACGGGCGCAATGGCAGCGGCGATGGTATACGCAGCGGAGGCGGCAGAGGAGGCGGAGTCTCGCGCGTGGCGCGGGCGCGGCGCGTCCAGCGCGGTCATCGAGAGCAACACCTACCGCCACGCCTACCGCCCCGCGCCCAGCCACCAGGACGAGAAGTGTACCATCTGTCTGTCGCTGTTCGAGGTGGATTCAGATTGCAGGTTTGTGGTTTGGTTTTGTCAATGTCATCATCATCATCATCATCAGGTTGTTTGGTTTTGTCAATGAAAACTGCATTGTGTGCATTCATTCATACACAACATTCATTCTAAAAGGACCATGACTAAAAAAAACTATAAAACTATGAATATGGTGTTTGGGGTTCCCAGATTGATGTTTTAGGTATATCATGCGTATGCACTCCGCTAACATGAGGATTGCTTCGAAGATGGACTCGTAATGCTTGCTAACCATACTTTTTATTAGTCAGGGGTACAGATTTAAAAAAATATAGCTAAAATAGTATGAAATTGATCCTACACGGTTTTACTAACTACTATAGATACCCAGTTATGGCAGTTTTGCTCGAAATCAATGTTATTATATATCCCAATATTGATCCTCGGGATTCATTGATTGGTATTGGCTTAAAACCAATCAATAGCCGAGTTTACAATGAAAATACGAATCACAAGCAGGGCCGTATCAGCCGTATCAATATACGGGGCCCCAACGCTCCGCAAAATTTCATAAAATGTTACCCACAATCTCACTCAAACTTAGTCCGACCCAACGACCTAAGTTTGAGTAAGAGACCTAAGCTGAGCGATTGACTGCTGCGCAGCGTGTTGCGGGTTCGATAAAAACATATCTGTGATGAGCACTTGTGTTTGCCTTGTGTCTGGGTGTTGTTTATCTATATTTGACGCGAATCTCCTGGAGATTTCGTTGAAGATAAGAGGATGTATTTATGCATGTATGTCAGCTATCTGACACCCACAGTACAGGGCCTCCCTAGTTTGGGGTCAGATGGCTATGTGTGAAATGTCCCGACATATTATATTATTATTATTCCTATGCCTTTTGTATAAACAGGAGCCAAGGCTTTATGCTGAAAACCAGCGCTTAGCAACCTTTTAGGGGGGGGGACCTAAGCATAATGCTGACGCTTGAACCTTTTGCTTCCGGTATTATAGTTCTGTGTATGAACTACTACAAGCTGTAATGCTGGAAACAATAAACTTTATTCTATTCTAATCAAAATATGTACCGTAATTTATTTTATACAAAAAGATAGCTTTTTGACTTCGCCATATCGGGCAGAAGGGCCCCTCGACAAATTTTGATACAGGGGCCCTTCTAGGGCAAGCACTAATCATAAGCAGCAGTCGATGACCGCGGATTGAGATTCTTTATATTTCGGGGCTAGAAGACCACACTAGGCCTAAATGTTTCGTGTAATTTCAGGCGGTTACCATGCATGCACCTATTTCACATGGAATGCGTGGATCAATGGCTCAGCACCAACAAGCACTGCCCGATTTGTCGCGTGGACATCGAAACACATCTCAACAAAGATGCCACATTTTAACACCTAGGTATGTAAGTTCGGATTTAGATTAATTATTATACTAGCGACCCGACCTGGCTTCTCATCCGTGCAGTTTACTAGTCATTTTTTTTTTTGCGGTTTCTATACAATAATACCATCCAAACTGATCTTCCCAGTAAAATAAAAAAAAAACGTTCATAGAAACCTTGTCCGAATATATGAAAAACAAAAAAGAATCTACCAATTCGTTTCGAGCCGTTTTCAAGTGATGATATTTCATACATGCGGCATATGATTTTTATTTATAACTAGCTGACCAGACAGACGTTGTCCTGTCCCTACCTAACTACCCTACCTACACTAATTGCGCCAATCCTCCAAAAATTAAAGAAACGAATACGTCGTCTATGTGGTCCAATTGTGAATCTAAACCATTCTCGAATCCACTGAAACACCCACAAAAAATGTCATCTAAATCTGTACAGCAGTTTAGGAGGAGTTCACTTTCATACACACGCACAGAAGATTTTTATATATAAGAAGATATCTGGACGACAGAGATTTGCTCGGTATTATTTTTTATTTTATTTTTTTTATTAAACCTAAAAGGTTAATTAGTGCCTGGGCGACCGAGCTTTGTCGGTATTTATTTTTCGTGTTTTTTAATGAAACCTATCGCCCTTGAAACCCCCTGCATACTAAAGAACAATGGCGAAAACGTAGTTGACTTAAATTTGAGCGTCTAAAAGTGACTTACATACGAAAGAAATAACATTATTTTTCTACGATTTTTCAAAGTATCACATTAACCAGTTAGGGCCGGATAAAAAAATTATGTTAAATGAAAACTTATTTGACTTTTCATTAACGTTTAGTGTTGCCATTTTACATTTATTCTGCCAAGTGACAGTAATAAGTACTTAAAGCATTTAAAGTATTGTAATCAGTTTTAGTTTGTTATTACAATTAAACGGAGTAAGTAAATGAATACAGTTTATTTCCAAGTTTAGGTTTCTTGCAGGTATGTAAAAATACTGTAATATAAAAATAAATCAATTAGTTTCGATTAATGACTAGCAAAAAGACCAGTAGCCCAAATCTAAAAATAATTGCTTGGTAACTGACACAAAGTCATAGACAGATCTGTGCACAGAGTAAAAACGATATGATCGATGTATACATGTAGTAGATACCTATTGTATACATAAGGTAAGGCCAAAGAGTGTTTATAACCACTGGGATTACCAACCATAAACAATATTTTTACAAGACATTTCATCCTGAATTAACTAGGTAAAGAAAATACTAATGCGATATTGCCCTTTTACTTCCTCAATTTGGAATATAAAAGATACCATAGACATAACCTACAAAAGTTCATGACTGAATATCTATTATTCTCGGCCTTCTTGAACAAAAAATCTTGCACAAGCTAATTCAGAAGGTGATGCTGAATTTAATAAGATATTTTTCATTTAAAGACGTAGGAATTTAATCGCAACTAAAACAATGTATGGGTGGCTGCCATTGTTCTTTCATGAAAATCGTTAGAGCCGTTTCCGAGAGTAAGAATTGCTCGTTTAAAGGTACTAGATTATTATTATTATAGATAGACGATACACAAATCGAATAATCGTACTAAATGGTATATTATTACTTAACAACATACCACAGAATATTTTCTTAAGTGTGTGCAAAGAATAAGAAAATATTATTTATTTTGGGAAAACTAACATTGAAAGAAAAACATTAATATAGTTTTAAAAGTATCTTATTGTCTATCACACTAACTGGTATTATATGAGCAGATACAAACAGTAATTCTTATAGCAGATACACGATGGTTTTTTAAATTCTTGTTAAAACATCTTGATATCTGCTACTTTCATAAAATTTGCAATACCGCATCTTTTCAGTTTTGTATGCGTAATAAAACAAAGTTAACCCTTATTAAAGCGATGAATGTTAAACGTGCTTACGCCTATAATGCAACATAATTTCAGACTCTTCTATTAGGTCAAAATTGTAGACGTGAACACGCCCCATTCTATCGTAGAACCATAAACTTGTCGTTAGACAAAAACTGCTTACACAAGCAACTAAAGTAGTGCAATTTTAATACAATCTTGGCAATGCAATAAATTGATGGATATTGCAGAGACGTCATATACTTCCAACCACATTAATTGCTTGATTTCACTCAGGTTAGCTTATGTCTTTAATCTGCTTTGCTCATTTTCGACTTCTAGTTTCAGTTTTTCCTCCAGTTTGGGGGAGTTGAGAATGGCCTGCTGCTGCAGCTCCAAGCTCTCTTGCTGCAACTCGTGTGTCAGCTGTTTCTGCGTGTTGCAAGCCCTGCAACACACACACTACTGCCACTATATGTATATACACAGAATATCAATTAAGGATAAGAGTATTTTGTTTATAAAATTTTGTTATATTATCATTATTACAATGTTAGAAGTCAAAAGAAGTGACTATTGTTGTTTTACATACTATTCATGTGCATAAATATGAAATATCAAATATATGTATTAAATTTAATTTAAAGAAAAAGCAATCTGTTAATTTTGAGCACTCCTTATAAAATATTAAAGAGGAAAAAATGTAAAGTTTGTAAAATATTTGTCTAAAAACATAACATGCTTTAATAAACTCATTTTTTTTTGTATTTTTTATTTTATTTACCTGCATGCATGGTCAATTCGCTCACATATGGCATCTGATGCAGCAATGTTCCCAGATAGATATGATATTTCTGCTGCAACTGTTGCTATTTTTTCAGCATAATCCATGTAACCTAAAGAAATTACGAATATTACTTAGTGACAGGTGCTTAATACTCATTCATCTTTATTTTCATTCCAAAAGGTGCATACATATTATATAACATAACATGTTATAAAACGTTGAAATGTAACATGTTTCAGTAATGTGGAAACTGAATGTTATAAAACATGTTAAAAGAACAGTTATTTAACATGTTATTAATATTTTGAACAATGTCAAATAACTTAGTCAATAGTGAACAGCACTGCAGCACGACAAACAACAGTCATATAACATTGTTATATTGCATTGTAATTTGTGTGAGTTACCCCAGCAAAACGTCGAAAATAGTCATTGAAATATATTTGAAGGCAGCTAGAAGGTACAAAATAATGTTTAAAGTAAGTCTTTAGAGCTCTTATTCAAAGTGTGAGGACCTATTTAAGTCTTTTTAAATGTAATGATAACCTTGGTGCATTATTTTTTATTGCCCAACTAATTCACTATTCTCAACAAGTTATGTACAAAAGATGACAAGAATCCGCTTAGCTGTTTCAGAGATCCAGCAAAACCACAAATGTTACTCCAGCAAGAACTCGAATAACTTCGCAGCCGAAAAAAGAATGAATACAAAATAAGTTGCAACTTTTACCCTGTCTAGACAAGTAATTACATAGCTAAAATTTATTTCAATATTCCTATTAAATAAAAAATAAAATGTCTGGCTGCAGTAATGTTACCCCAGCAGGAAATGTTTTTGTGAAACAACTAAAAAACTATAAGTGCAACAAATTTGAAAATGTGTGCAACAATTACAAAAGCTGGACAACTAATTATCTATGTCACAGTCAAAACTCTTAACCAGTCAAAACTACTTTTGACTGCAGAAATCAGTCAATAGTACTTTGACCAGTTTTGATTTATCCTTAGTTTTGACTGTAACATCTATAACATTTAAATGTAAATTTTCGGTGTGCGTTACGACCGCGCGGCCACGGCGATATTTCGAAAAAAAAAACTTATATTTATATATTTCGAAAAATAAAACAACAGATAATATTAATGTGTTGTTTACAGAAAAAGATCTCGTTAATACTTACTTTTTCGGCAGATAATCAAAACTTATTTTGACGCGATACCGCACGACTGCTCCTGAAATATAAACCTAGGTATTTTTTGTATATTTTTTTCATTTTCGACAAATTCAAATCTAGGTATTACAAAAAACTTCAGACCTCGGCGATGCTTTTTCAGCGAGAAATCAGTGATAACGTGTTTTCCACCGTTTCAATGGCACGGCCATGGGGTTTTAATCTTACAGCTCCTAAAATATAAACCTAGGTATTTTTTGTATATATTTTCCAATTTTGACAAATTCAAATTTAGATGTTACAATGATTTTCAGACGTCTGCGATGCATTTTCAGCGTGATATCGGCGCTAGCGTGTTATTCACCGTTTCAATGGCGCGGCCAAGGGGTTTTTGTCTTGCAGCTCCTAAAATATAAACCTAGGATTTTTTTCTGTATTTTCATATTTTTTTTACAAATTCAATCTGTTATTTACTTGAATTTCAGGTCTCTGCTATGCTTAGTTTTAAAGATCTCCATGGCCGCGCGGTTCTCCGCGTTTCAATGGCGCGGCCACGTTCAAACCCTCATAACTTTTTAACCATAACTTCGACAAATTTATGGTATTGGGAATCAGCTTTTACAAAATATTACATAATCTTGGAATAGCTTTTTTTCGAAATATCGCCGTGGCCGCGCGGTCGAAACGCACACAATTTTCGACATTATTTTGCAGGGGTAATGCACACTTGTAATTAATTCTAATGTGTACAGTATTGTTATATGTTGCAATGTTGAAAAACAATGTTACATAATTTAGATGTGTTATAAAACACAAGTTACACAACATGTTAGGTACCTAATCTGAATCTGATCTTAATCTTTGTGTTTGTCTTTATTTGGTGGGTATAATTAGTAAAGTCACAATTTTGGACCCTTTCGGGCAAAGAATAAATTTAAGTAAGGGAGGAGGAAGAGCAATGTTCCAATATGATTTAAAATAGTATGTACTACCTATAATAATTATTATTTATTTCAAGGATATTTGTGCTTATTTATTTTTTTGCTTGCCTAAGTGATCAAATAAGGTTGTTATTTATGCAGAATAAATGCGTGTTATTTATTTCATGCAGTCTAATTGATCCATACAGTACATTATTCAGTAACTTACTAAATAAATTGTGAAGGTTGTGTCTTAAATCACACAGTGATCCTCTCACAGCTACCAGTTGGTCCCAATGATGTGGTGGAGTACTTTCTTCTCCCCACTCCAGAGCTTGTCTGACCAGGCAGATTTCTTTTGTCAGTGCTTCTCGTAACCTTCATAATAGAGAACAATGCAATTGATATAACACTCAAGATTAGAGATCAAAATCAACCTATACTGATACATGGTCCATTGACCCAGGGGGGGGGTCTTTTCAGAAGTTAAAAATATGATATCAATGCATGCCTACAAAGTATACCTATTTGGTTCTTGTTTCAACTAAATGGGCCTAGAATTACTGATGATATTGAGATAGGTACGTCAATTTGATGAATAAACAATTTATTATTACCTTTCACTAGTATCTTGGATAGCGACTAAAGTAACAGTCAGAAGCTGTGAAGCTGCATTTACATTGATAGTCGTAGCTTGACGGATCATAAAGTCGTGTTCCAAATTTTCGGCATCCCGCACTTGTATCTCTTTTAACCTGTCGTCACAATATGTTGTGGTTAACAGTCCCATGGTTGCAGGAGCAATACTTCGAATCCTTGTTCCAACCGTTCTACGATGAGTGCGATAGGTTTTTTTTATAAAAGTAAATAGTCCATTTCTAAACATTGTATCAGTGGGATGAACAAGATAGTCAGGTGAATATTTTACATGATTGTTCGATTTCGTTGAAATGAAATACCCGTATACAATATTTGAGGTTATTCTGTTTTGGTTTTAATTTTTTTTATTTTTTATTTTAACCTGTCGACTGTCACTGTCAGTGTCAGGTCGGTACGGTGCACAGTGGATCTAAAATCGCCTTCCGCAGACACAGACACTTGAATTTTTAAGGGTTCTTTTTTGGCTTGAAATGGGTTCTGCTGATCATTACTATGTTATAAAATGTCATATGAGGCAATTATTTTGCGTATTTGCGTGTACAAATGAAAGAGTTATGATTTTTTAAAGAAAAAATTGTATGGAGCTGCCTTGAAAAATGAGGATATCTCTGGAATCGCAAGGTTGGCCGATACATCCTCCTATGTTACTATTTATTTGTAATTTTATGACATAAGTATTTCGAACTGCGGCACCACTTGAGACTATTTTTTTTCAAAGTCAAGTCAAAAGTTTATTTGTAAAACGTTTATATAAAAGGTCACCCCAATGATATTATATTAAACAGATATGTTATGAGCGCCCAATTTTGAAGATTCAAAAACGTCCTAATTGGGACGTATTGCTTTTAGTCTGCGTCACGCATGGCGACGAATGGTACGCTTTGTTAAAGCAGCTAAAAAAATAAAAAAATGCTATTTTGTGTATTTAGAAAGTGTACCAATTATGATACCCAATTTAATAAAGCACAAGGGATCTCATACCACATGTAACTACGCAATATACATCGATTTGTTTATATATTTCAATTATTTTCCTAATATTCTTATATTTGGAGGTTAGAAAAAAGAAAGAAATGGAAGTACATTGTTTCACGTGAGTAAGACAAGGACGCGTTCACTCCGGACATAGAATAAAAGTACAGATGCGATATCGTAGGCAGTAAAGTCATTGTTTACCCACAGTTCTGTTTTTCTTTTTTCTAACCTTGTAATATTTAATCATTTTGTTTTATTCATTCATTTATATACCTAATTAGAAATTAAACAATATGACAACAGATATTTATTATCCTTTCTTCGTTAAGGTTATCCAATGAGATCTAGCTTCAAGAATGGATCGCTTTTGTTCGTAAACATAGAAATTAATTTTATTACAAAATAAATATTTTCTACTCTGTATATTATTATAATTATATATTCTATTACCTATACATTTAGTCCTGTTTATTAGTTGTTATAGGTACAAACCGCGTGTATAAATGTACTCGCGGTTTGTACCTTCTGTCTCGTTAAATTTTGCTAGTCTGTGATGCCAAGACGCAGTGATTGGTGGCCAGGATAATGCCCCTTTACATTCACGCGCAATTGACAACACTAACTGTCTCTTTTTTTCTTGTTGGTTTTTTCAAGCCATCCCTTTTCAACATTTTGACTTGTAGTGAATTGTAAAATGAATGAAAAGTGTAAATGTGTGCAGCCGCTGCTGCGAGGAACACTTTTTTCGTTTGTTTTGTGAGTTTAAAACATATCTGTTTATTAGAATATCATTGGGTCACCCATATAAAATAGTACGCTATGTTTTGGGTAACCTATCTTAAGGTCGAAAAATATTTTACCGAATTTCATTTCACCTCAAACGTTTCAACTTTTCTCGTTTCGTATTTTTTTACTTCATCGAAGTCACGTCTGCCACTGTATCAGTTGACCTATTATCAATTCGCTATTTTTCGTTGCTCCGACGTTTCATTTGGTCGAAAAACTTTTTACCGAAGTTACACTTCGCCGAAATAACATTTATTCGAACATTCGTTATACCGCTGTTTTAATCACCATATTTCACCAAACGCCTGGAAGTAAATATGTCAGATATTGAGTCAATGATAATCGGTACTACACCAGAAAAAAAATACGTCGAAGATACTCGTACGTACGAAACTAAAAATCAAAAACTTTAAAAAAATTAAAGACCATTTGAGTGAAATTAGATATTTGAAAGAGCTTTCAAAACTAATGTATTTATTACAGTGGCGTTATAGAAAGCTGATTTCAGATTAGTTTCCTACTATTTTGTTTCATTAATTATTTAAATGTAATGGCACTTAATAAAACAGGTGGTCCCAGTAAGAAGCCTGCAAACAAAGATTCTTGCTTCAAGCATGCAGCATGCAAACAAGCATGCAGCATGCAAGCAAGCATGCAGCGTGCAAACAAGCATGAGACATGCAACATGCACAAGCATTGTTTCTGTCACGGGTCTGGGTGGCCCCACGCGAGATTATCGTCGCAGATGGTTTTAACGCTCACCACCGCAGCTTCGGCCGGCAGAGCCGGCCAGCCTCACCCGCGGTGGCGAGCCTTCAAACCGCCTGCTCCTCAGCTCGCGGGCCGCCCCATCCCTTCGCGCCTACGCGTTCTTAAATTACACTCTAGGCGTAGGGCAGACAAGACTGCGAGAAGTCGGTTTTGGAGCCATTCGTTTCTGTCACAAAATTTTGTAACATATTGACTTTTTATGACACTATTTTAATTTAATGTTGAAAATGCTACCAAGTAACCGGCTATATATTTGTGATCAAATAATATTCCGTAAAATGTTGTTTTGACGGGGTGAAAATATAGCAAATAAATCATTTGGCAAATGAAAATAGTTCAAAAGAGACTTCGGCCAATAGGAAAAAGTTATTTTGTAAATCGGAGAAACATAGTTCGGTAAAATAATACCTATGACACATGATACTGCGATGATCTAAAAATATGTCAAATAATGCATATAGCAAAAGAGATGTCGGTCAATAGCATGAAGATATAGGTATAAATGGAGCCAACACTTAGAACAAAAACTTGAAACCAACTGTGGGCTGATGCTCTCTTTCTGAATGCATACATAAGAACGAGACAGTGATATATGTTTTCTTTATCTTATGTATGCATTCAGAAAGAGAGCGTCTGCCCACAGCTGGCTTCACTTAGGTATTTAGAGTGTTGCCTCCACTTTTTTTTATAAGCTTCTTGGTCAATAGTTTTCGGTAAAATGAAATTCGGACAAAAATAATTCGGAAAAGTGATCGGTTCCCTATGTTTTAGTCATATGACCTCAGATCAAGTAAAAAAAGGTAGATAACGCATTTAGAATAGACAACTGTCGCCACTTTTTTGTCTATGTGTGAGTCCCTGAAGTGTTGCCACTTTTTCAAAAAAGAGTCCCTGATAAATACGATAATACGTAATAATAAAAATAGGTAGTATGCGAATGCGAAATTAAACTTGTTTGTTTGTTTGGTTATTTTAATTACTGGAAACAATATTCTTCAGCGTCAACAATTCGAAGAGATGATGAACTTAGGAGCCGTGTAGACCGTATTATTTTCGATTCGAATAAAAAAAATAATGAACAGAAAAATAGTAAGTCCAGTAGTAGTAGTCCAGTTGGTGTGTCAGCAGAGAGAAAAAATAAAACTTTATTACATGCGATAATATATTACTGACAACCGCATTCGAAGGTGGAAGTAATTTAAAGTTATTTCAGTTTTTGTTGTTAGTTAGTTATTTTTAGTTATTTCCTAGTTCAGGCGGGTCGCTACCTAACATTATAACTCCGATTCATCATAACTTGCACTAGTTAGGCATACCTACAAATATTTTAGTTTTAGTTTATTTTTAAGCAATAAACATATTTGTATGGAAAAATATTTCTACTATTGACTAATGTACACTTTTTTGTAAACGATATTTAATAAATACATTATTATTATTATTCTCATTTATTTATTTTATTTACATATTGTATTATATTTTTAAATATTAGTAAAAAAAAAACATAAAAACATTTAAAAATATAAAAAATAGTAGCCCACCGGTATCGGGAATAGGGTCCAAGCTACCGGTGGTCAGGGCTCCTGAGAAAGGAATCTCCTGACTATACGCGCCGTGTCCAGAAGAACCGCTTTCTGTATCAAGCCCTTGATCCAGCTGCCCAACGAGAGCCTCCTTAGGTGTTGGTCGAGGCTCTTGGAAATGAGTCCATTGGCCGTAACGACTATCGGCACAATGACTGCTGTATTCACATCCCACATGTCGACAACCTCGCGAGCCAAGTCAAGATACTTAATTTGTTTATCTTTCTCGGTTTTCACGAGGTTCTCGTCATGCGGAACCGCTATATCAGCAATCATTGCGCGACGCTCTAATCGATCTATCACCACTATGTCAGGCTTATTGGCAACAATAGTCCTGTCAGTGATGATAGATCGATCCCAATACAATGTGATGTTGCCACTTTCGAGAACTGGGTCGGGCACATACCTGTAGTACGGTACTTCCGATTCCACAAGCCTGTATTTTAGAGCAAGTTGCTGGTGGATAATCCTAGCTACAAGGTTGTGTCTATGCAAGTAGTCTCCGTTAGCCAGACGAGAGCACCCAGAGATAATGTGTCGGATTGATTCTCCCGGTCGGTGGCATGCCCGACAAATGTCAACCGTGCCGTCCTTCACAATATACTTCCGGTAGTTGTTCGTCATCATAACTTCGTCCATAATCGCACAGACAAAACCTTCGGTTTCCCCAAAGAGGTCACCGAATCGCAGCCAGGATACGGACGCCAAGAAGTCTACATCAGGCCCATATAGAGCCCGGTAGAAGCGCCCGTGAAGCTCCTTGCTCTGCCATACCTTCTTACGGTCATTAGTATCTAGTACTACAGGTTTGCGCCAGTTCTCGTTCGCTAAGGAGAGCGGGGTGAGGCCCTTGTCCACTGAGACCACATCTCGATGCATCCCCACGTCGGCTTTAAAGAAGTACTCCCTGAGACTGCATACCTCACGGTTGTGCAGGGACTTAGCATTAAGAAAGCCTCGACCTCCGCACTTCCGTGGGATATACAGTCTCATTACCGATGACCGTGGGTGATGCATCCAATTTGCGGTCAGCAATGTACGGACCCTCCTATCCAGGGCGTCAAGTTCCGTCTGAGTCCACTTGAGTATGCCGAAAGAGTACATCAAAACCGGCATGACCCATCCGTTGAAGGCGCGCACCTTGTTTCCGCCTGATAAAAGACTATTCAACACTTTATTCAGGCGGTCAAAGAAGCGCTCCTTCAGCGATTGTTTCATGTCGGTAGCATTGATGCCTAACGCTTCCGACATACCCAAGTATTTGTAGGTTTCGGTTTCGAGAGAGGGATCTAAGGTGCATGGAATCCGAGAGTTGTGTGCCCACGGATTCCACAATCTCCCCTCGTTTCACATGCATGACTGCACATTTGTCCACACCAAATTCCATCCTGATGGCGCTACTGAACGTTTCTGTTACTTTCAGTAGCTCCATCAGTCGCAAATTGTTGGGGGCAAAGAGTTTCAGATCATCCATGTAAAGGAGGTGAGATATAACCTGACCTCCTCTTCTCAGCCGATAGCCCACACCTGAACCCTCCAGCAACGCGCTTAGAGGGTTCAAGGCTAAACAAAACCACAGTGGACTCAGACTATCGCCCTGAAATATACCTCGCTCGATCCTTATCGGTTCGCTATTCTCCCGGATCTGCCGACATCCTGGATAGCGAAGGACCGTCTTCCATTGCCCCATACATGACATCAAGAAGGTGCGCAGAGTTGTATCAATTTTATACAACTCTAACACCCTCATGAGCCATGTATGTGGCACAGAATCATAGGCCTTCTTATAGTCTATCCAGCATGTCGACAGATCCCTTCGGGAACGACGAACCTGCTGGTTAATGGCCATATCAATGAGGAGGAGCTCCTTAGTACCACGAGACCCGTTCCTACATCCATTTTGAGAGGCAGACATGATAGAATTTTTGTCAATATGTTCGTTAATTTTTGCTCTCAAAATGGATGTAAGAACTTTATAGACCGTTGGTAGACAAGTAATCGGTCTATAATTTTTGGGTTCCGTAGTACCACCGGATTTATGGAGCAGGTGGGTTATTCCAGTTGTTAAGAATTGGGGCAACGATCCTGACTCTAAGGCTGACTGGAACTGAGACGCCAAGCGAGTGTGCGATCTTTTAAACCATTTTATCCAAAAGTTGTGCAGCCCGTCCGGCCCTGGAGATTTCCAGTTAGGTAACGGACGGACTGCACGAGCTACATC
Source organism: Charanyca ferruginea (assembly GCA_947361185.1). NCBI lineage: Eukaryota > Metazoa > Arthropoda > Insecta > Lepidoptera > Noctuidae > Charanyca > Charanyca ferruginea. The sequence goes on along the minus strand of OX376077.1, from coordinate 10,482,450 downwards.
TTGGGGGCTGATGGTAATTGCCCCCATTTCTTGTATTGGATCACACGCTCGCTCAACCTCGCGAGTCCAATCGCCCTCAGTGTGACTGACAGGCACTGACCAGATGCTGCGCCAAAATGAACACATGGCATCATCATCCGGCAGGCGCGCATCAGCCACACCTTGGTCCGGTCGTTCCCAAGTCCTGTACACCCACCTCTCATCACTCTGGAATATGCGATTCTGAGTGTACCGCTCCACCCGCCGCTTGTACCGTCGAATACGGTTTGCCCATGCACAGATCTTCTGCTTCAGGAAGTCGATACGCTCTGTGATGCAGGATAAATAATCTCGAGGACTAATATCAGTCCCCGAGAATGCCCGCCTCACAAAGCGCATCACTCTAGGGCGAGTATTGCCCTCCCTGAAGCAGATTAGTTTGCCGATGAGTGCTCTAGCCTCACCAATACGACGCTCAATCCTGCACTGCCATGCTGGTACAGCTGGCTTTGGTCGTGCAGCTCTGTCACAGTTGGGAAATTTGACATGAGCTACACGACATGCCGCTACAGCCGCGCAGTACAAGATCGAGTGGGTATCGGCGAGGTATTCGCTGTTGTCAAAACAGTTTGACAGCTGCGAATCTAAAGCACACACCAGCGCCTGGTTTTTCTTGTGCATGGGCAAACGGGGTAATCGTGGTCTTAATTCAGGCGGTGTAGAGCGATACTCTCGGAACGCATCCTCCAAAGCACTCCTCAATTGAATATTGCACTGGGAACTCACGGATATAGCCTCACCATTATCCTCTTCACCACCGTCGTCAGGTCGCGGTGAAGCACTGGGTAAATCTTGGGATTGTACCGCGACCGCAACCAGTGGCAAAGCAGACGTGACGTGGCTACTCCGTGATTCAAGGCGTAGTCGATCAAGTACTGCGTCGTCCAGCATATGATTACGCTGGATGGCCCGCACCTGATCCGACAATCGCTGCGCCGACACGTTGACAGCTGGCTCAAGCACCTGAAACAGAGAGAGCATCCGACCACGGTACGCAGTCAAGTTACTTCCCCCCTCTGTAGCCCCAAAGTATGAGCGCATGACACTTTCATTAATAGACTGCGTCCATCTCATGCGCTGCACACTTCCACCGAGAGCGGGGACCCTATCAGAGACCGGTGGGTCTCGAGGCCCCAAGCTGTCCGGCGGCCGGCGTCGTCCCCGCCGACGCACAGGTGGTGGCGTCGTCGGCGGAGAGAAGTACTCGTCGCTCGAGCTCGACGCAACTGCCGAGGCCGGTGTCACAGCACTTACGTTGGGGCTGGGTTCCGGCGGCGGCAAGGCGGAGCTGAGCGACAGGTCCGGAGAAGTTGGGCGTGCTCGGCGTGCTGATCTCAATATCATCTTGTCATCGTTTTTTTGTCCGTTTTTTGTAAATCGTGTTTATAATCATTCTTCATTTTTCTTCATTTTATTCATATATTATATTATTATTATAATTTTTCTTCATTTTATCATGTATTATGTACTTAACCGACGTTATTTTCGGTTTTGCAATGACATAATATGTCAATTGTATTTCACTGCATAAAAAATATAAATTGTTTTGGAAGAGGTTGCAATATGGTTTAATAATTCGATTAACTGGATGGAATTTTATATTGTGTAGCAAAATTTATACGAAATGTCCAATAACTGTAAAAATTGTTAAAATAAATCAATAAAATTAGGGAGACGACGTATGGTGACATTCAGAGTTGCCAGTTTTATTATTATTATTATTATTATTCACACAGAACTAAATAACTTTAAACATTTAGGTAGGTATAGTAGCAACAGATAGGTATACTGTATACAGAGAAAATCGCAAACGTAGGTAAATAACAGAAAATTAATTTAAAAGACATCTCCTTTTATTTGAAGTCTGTTAAAAATATCTTTTTTGGATATCCTGTTCTATGGATTCGGCAAAGCCCACGTTTTGTATCGTACATGTCAGTCTTATCAAAATGCTCTGAACAAACCACACTAGATGAGGATGGCTGCCATTGTGGTTCATTTCGGCTCAGTTTTACAGCAGTTACCCATTCGTTTCTTATTAAAATATTTGTTGGAAACCTAAAAACATAATATTTGATAGTAAAATAGAAGAATATGAACTCAAGAATTGGAACAACAAAAACATAAGCGAATTCAAAATTAAATATTTACCAAGGTTTGAATGTATACTTAACATAAAATCACATAGGTCCACTATACTTAATTATTTTTGTACGACTACCATCTATTTACCCACAATTTAGGCTACTAAAAAAAATACTACTGACAACACTTTCCCGGTACGTCACTTTGTGACAATGATATTAGGTACCTATTTTGAATAACCAAAATAATTATGTTGTTTTGTGTATAGCGTCCCTTAGCTTACAACACCGCCCAAGTCGAAAATTGGCGTTTTTCACATTTGGATGGAGCTGCTCATTGCGCGTCTAACCATTGGTCACATGATATAGATTTCAGCCAATCAGAAGCCGTAATTCGAAAAGTAGTGACAGCGCGCAAGTCGGTTGGCCTCTCAACACCGCATAAGTCGTAAGTCTGTCATACTTTTCTCGTTTAAGTACTTCGCGCTCCGTGATTATTATATTTTTATGGGAGTTTTATCGCTGAAATGTCTATGCAAGAAGTTTGAATAGAAGATTAAAAGGTAAGCTATATAATAAAGTATCTAATGTTTATTGATTCACGCGTATTAATATAGAAAGAAATATTATTAGAATATCTTCATAGAATATAATATCTTCTAGCTTCATTTCAGCTTCAAAAGTAACTGGAAAAAGGCCATACCCACATGGAATGTCATTCTGTACACAGTGCAATAAAGTGTAAATTAAAAGGTAAAGAAATTTACCTCTCACAACAATTATTACATGGCTATAAGTAAAACAGCTAGGAGTGATCTTAGGCCTTACGAAGCTCGTTATTTTTTACCGACTTTTCGAAAAAAATAAATTATAAATCTATACGGCCTGGTAAAAAGACAGGTGATCCAGTCGTCACAAATGTACGCATGCTAGAATACCGACCAAGTGGCACAATTTGGTATAAAATTGGTTTTGATGACGAGCTTCAGCCGTTACCACATCGTCCCACGCCAATTAACAGCTTTAAACAAATAAATCAACTGCAGAAATTGTATGCAGCTAGAATATCAATTACACAGCGAAAGTAGGTATGAAGATTTGCAAGATATAAAAAGTGTATTACCATCTAGTTGCCACTCTTTTTATAAAGACCATCCGCACAGTGTTATAATATTATTACTATTTTACATTGTTTCGTTGGAGTTTAAAAAAAAAAATTAAAATGTTGTATTAGAATAAAATAATAAATTATTGCACTGACGCTCTAAAGGTTCGTGTGTCACCAAATAATTTTAAGCAATTGATCTCAACAATGTGATTCTTAAGATTTAGTTTATAAATACCTACCTATGTTATAACGATTGTTAATTATTCTTGATATTTCTTAATAAAAACTTTCCTTTGTAAATCATCTTAATGCCTTATTCCCTTACATTTTCCCAAACAACACCGCCTTAATCTAATAAAATATCAGTCAACACAGCTCAAGTCATAAAATAAAAGTTAAAATAAAGTAAATCGTCAAAATAAGTATAAATAATTATTTCTTAACCGCTAACTAGGGTATTTATTAAGTAATAACAGAAAAAAACCACCGATTTTTTAAAATAGACAGTTTTTTACGTCTCCTGTAAAGTTGGTAAAAATGACTTATGCGGTGTTGTTAGCTAAGGGACGATAGGTACTTACGCGTGAAACGATATTCCTTCAGATTTTTTGTTCACTTTTTGGAGTTGATTATGCACCATTTCCGACCCCCGACGCCCAGCATAGTTTGATGCATGTGTGTGCGTGAGCGCGTGTGTACCTACTTAAAGTAGCAGAGTTTTGTGACTTCACTAATAACAAAGGCCGTGCGTTATCTACCTTTTATTACTTGATCTGAGCGACATACAAATATTTAACCCTAGAAGCCCAATCATATTTTCAACCGACTTCAAAAAAGGAGGAGGTTATCAATTCGTCTGTATTTTTTTTTTTTTTTTTTTTTATGTGTTTTACCTGATTTCTCGGGACTGGGTGAACCGATTTTGATGATTCTTTTTTTATTTGGAAGCTAGTGCTTCCCGTGTGGTCCCATTTTTTTTTAATTTGGTCCAGTTCTGACCATGGCATCAATGAGAAAACCGTATAAGTCTTAAATTTGCATTAAGTATTTGCGCGATTTGTTACGCGATTTCTCAGGCAAACGTAAACCGATTTTAAAAATTATTTTTTTGTAAATAGGGTACGCTTCAGGGGTGGTCCTATATAAATTTTATCGAAATTGATTCAGCACTTTTTGAAAAATCAACAAATACCCAAAAAGTTTACATAGGCGACGTTTTACTTTCATCAATCTTTGTAGTAGTTAACTTTCAATCTCTTCTTAATAGATTTGAATGAGAAGGAGGTACTAAAAAGCGGAAAATAAAAAGCTTTTTACAAAAAAGACAACCGCCTTCAAAAAGTGAAAAATAACTTTAGCACAGAACACACATTGACTTTAGTTTCGGAAGTCGGTGGCAATACAAAACAACAAACAGAACAAAGCCACTGAATTTCGATACTAAAGTCAATGTGTGTTCTGTGGTAAAGTTATTTTTCACTTTTTGAAGGCGGTTGTCTTTTTTGTAAAAAGCTTTTATTGGTTATAAAGCCCAATCATAGGTCAAATTTACTAGTAGTTACTTCATTAGTACTATCAATGACTTGATTTATCCTAATAATTCTATTATTTTTTATTAATATATATAGCAGAGAAATAAAAAAAAAGTAAATTTTTTGTAACGTTTATTTACTTGATTTAAAAATAAAAACTATATGTAGGCCAATGATATTCTAATATAATACCATAATATAATACCATTACATACATAATACACATTACATACATAATTACATAATAATATAATACCATTGAAGTAGGCATATAAAAAAATGGCATAAAATGAGTTCCTTTTGGTTTATTCTTTTAACTAAAAATAAAAAAAAATAAAACTGAATAAATCACCTATTTTACGATTAAATAGGAAACTTTTTACAAAAATAAATCAGTTTTATGACAGTATTTTTATTTTATACACACTTCTGGCACACGTCAATATTGTGTTCACGACAAATTGGTTTTTTGCATTTCATTTGTCTTTCGCTGTTTATTTATAAGAACAATATCCACAGTAGCGTCGCTTCTTTGGTTCTGGTTCATCTTCACAGATCTCACGATCACACGAGTCACACAGTCTTTCTCTCCCGAGTCTGTATCACAAGGGTCCGAGTCGTCATTATTTTCTAAAAGAGATGATGTCTCCCTCATTCTGTTGTTGAGAGGACGCCATCCTAAGTTATAATCTAAAAATAATATATATCGTTAAATATAAAACCAAATAAAACGTTAAATCTCATAACTAAGACGTATGCAAAAGTTACTTAGAGCCCAAACATAGGTAAAATCGACCTATGACTATACGATAACTCGGAAATGGAGCCAATGGAGGTACTTACCAAAGCGACGCAGACGTCTTGTGTTAGCTCTCGGCGGCTACTAAGTTAGTAAGTTGGTTTGATCTAGAGATGATCATTAAAAGTTATAACGCTTAATTTAACAGAATATTTTTTTTTTACATTTAACTTCATTAATAATAACTGAGATTTCCGTTAAAAGTTATAACAACGAACCTCTTCGAATTGGGCGAGCAATATCATTGTTTATTTTAACACCCTCTAGTGGCTCGCGTGTAAGTTTATTCTAAAAGTTTATATTACAAGTGTTTGCAGATGGCGTTGTTCTTAATGCAAGCGATTATGATCGATATAAAGCCAAGATTGTTTGAGTTACAATTGAAAATTGCCTGGCAAAAAAAATAACTTTTGACACACGTTAAAAGTTATTCACAGAATTGTAAGTCTTATGCTATGGAAATAGTATTCCTTTTTGGTTGAAAACTGAAAATAACTCTTAACGTATGTTGTCAATATAACTTTTAATACAAGATAGCGTGGTTCCTAATGTAAGCGATTATGGTCATTACAAAGTCTTGATTGTTTGAATAGTAATTGAAAGTTGCCTGGCAAAAAAAATAACTTTTAACACACGTTAAAAGTTATTCATAGAATTGTAAGTCTTATGCTATGGCAATAGTATCAGTTTTTGGTTGAAAACTTAAAACAACTTTTAATGTTTGATCGTCAATGTCAATTTATTTTCTGCAAATTTTATTCTGCGATTCGTTGATTGTGTTCATGAGTGTCTGTGATAGTGAGATACCTGTGTTATTATTATGAATTCAAGACGTATTAATGCCGTAATTTGGAACTCGTACCACCAATAACCAACGGAACATGTTTAAACATTTAGAATTTCATAAAAAATAACAAGACACGAGTCGTGTTAAAAATAATGAACTTCTTAACAGTTATATTTTTACCTTTTAATTTAACATGTTATTTTTATTTAACTTTTAACCATTAATATTTTTAACGTTTAATCACATCATTGGATCAATCACGGCGATCGAAGAAACTGAGCGAAAGATATCGCAAATATGCGTTTACGTGTAGGTAAAAATGACCTAGATTGGGCTTTTAGGGTTAAACATGCAAAATAAACATAAGTAGGTACTACAAAATTTTGCATTATTATATTATAGATAGACATCATAAAATTCATAAAAATTACAATGTCAAAATTTTAATTGCAGCATTAATAATTAAAAATTATCGTTTAAAAACTCATCTATTGCATAGTAGCATTTGCCAAGAAGTAGTTTGTGCAGTGCTATTTTAAATTTAAACAATGGCATTATTTCTATGGAATTAGGGATTTTATTATTCTAGGAGCAATTCCGAAAAAGCTTTTGTATAACAAGCATAGATATCCGAGAGATATACCTTCATTCTATATTAGTTAAAAAAAATCTGTCGCCTGTTTTTTGTCAATTGTTTTAATTCACACAAAAATAAAATAAATAGATACGGCACACATGATACTTTTTCGCATGCACTCAACAAAATATGCGTAACACATCTGTGCTACCTTTTGGCACACATGCATGAAAGGGGTGGGCACTAGAAAGTACAGATACAGGCACTGAATGCACACACGCAACAGTAGTCTGAAATAGGGAAGAGCAGTTGATATGTCATCAATAAAAATATCGCTGAAAACAGACTGTAAAAAAAGAGAAGTGTATTTTGGGTGTATTTTGTATTGTTTATTGTAATATCGCTACCTATAGATACACTACGAAAGGTTAATCAAAGACTACCAATTTTGGTACAATGTCAAAAAATATGTGAAAGAAAGATAGAACAGGGAATTCCAATTTGGGTCAAAGTAGTCGACTTAATTGGAGTCTGATAGGCTGTAAATATTTATCTGTCGGATCAGTCAGGATTTAGTCCGTTAGATTCAGTAATCATGTGGGCAGAATATGGGTTTCGTGCAATGAAAACACACTGGGTATAGGGTACAATACACGGCATTTATTAAAACCACAGTTTAACATATTTTCAATTTAAATAAACTCACATTCAAAATTCACATAGTTCACTCCACTTCAACAACGAATCGAAAGTACAGTTTCGGGACGTATTAGCTCCGTTGCGATCAGACACTGGATTCTGAATGTCCTGCTCGCTGTGTGGGCTTAAAACATCACGACTCTGTAGAAGCGCGCCAAAATGGTGGTGGTTGATCACATGTTCTTGATAGGTAATGGCGCGCTTGCGATCCGTTTTTAACCGAGTTCAAAAAGAAGGAGGTTATCAATTCGAATGTTTATATTATTATTATTATTTTTTTTTTTTTTTATGTATGTTCGCATAACTCTGTCATAGGTATATAGGGTGACTGGTAATTAGTGTACGATACTTAAACACGTGATTGTGTTCATGATAACAAACAACTTTCCCGAAGAAAAAATGTTTTTTGTACTGGTTCACTTTTATCAGAATAACACAACAGCCGTATGAAATTCACGCGCGCGCACGCCTGTGACCTAAAAAAGTGAACCAGTTCAAAAATCATTTTTTTCTTCGGGAAAGTTGTTTGTTATCATGAACACAATCACGTGTTTAAGTATCGTACACTAATTACCAGTCACCCAATATAGAAGGATTTGCAATTTTCTAAAAAAAAAAAAAATTTGTTCGAAAGGCGTTTATTCCGAAAAGGTCCCATATAAATTTTATCAAAATTGGTACAGCCCTTTTTGAGAAAATCAACAAATTCCCAAAAAAATTACTTAGACGACGTTTTAGTTTCTTCAATCACTGGAGGACTTACAATCAACTCTGTTAAGTGTGTTGCCGTTTCTTAATGGATTTGAATGTTAAGGCAACACTAAAAAGCGAAAAATAAAAAGATTATTCAAAAAAAAGAAAACCGCCTTCAAAAACTAAAAAGTGATAAATAACTTTAGCACAGAACACACATTACTTTACTTTCGGAAGTCGGTGGCAATACAAAACAACAAACACAAAGCCACCACCACCGACTTCCGAAAGTAAAGTAATGTGTGTTCTGTGCTAAAGTTATTTATCACTTTTTAGTTTTTGAAGGCGGTTTTCTTTTTTTTTGAAAAATCTTTTACCATAGACTATTTATTGTCTTTGCGTTTCACGTTCATACTATTGACCGGATACGACACGGCCATCCAGCGTGACACATGTCCTCGTGTGTTGTTCTTCTTCTTCTTCCTGCCCTTATCCCATGTTACTTGGGGTCGGCGCAACATGTTTTCTTCTTCCATTCCGTCCTGTTCAACGTCATGCTTTCTTCTTCCATTCCGTCCTTTCCAACGTCAACCACAATGTTTGCTGCAAAGCTTTCACCGACTACCTCGTCTTTTGTTAATCTGGAAAATACAAGATCTCGCCACAGTATCTGCTCGTCCAATCCTGACTCATATGACTGATGAGATATTTAAAAGGACCTCACACCTTTTAAAACCAGTCTCAATTAACAAGTAGTTTAAAATAACACTCAATTAGAAACTAAAAACTAGACTCTTCTACAAACTATCTAGTTTTGAGATTACCGAGACGAAGTACAACGATTCCAAATTCAATTAATCAAAGTAAACAAAACATCAGGTATCTCAATCATGGTCAACGACACATACACTATTCCCCACGGGAATTCCAAGTCAACACTGACTTGACTCCACTGTCTTTGCTTCTAGGCAAGACCCGACTATACCACTACGGCTACGGCAGTCTGGTATAGTCTCCGACCCACTGAACCGAGAACCTGTTAACACCATTTAAAGCGATGCCAATTCATCATCTATTACGTCTACAATCTCAATTGGTACTTGTCCTTCAGGCATCTTCCGAACAAGCTCAGTACAGTGTCACATAGCTCGGCTACTCCTGAACCGAATAAGTTAGGTAAGATCAAAACCAAAATGAAAAACCAGAAATCAATTGGAATCTGAACTCATTATAAACTCATTAAAACAAGATTCCATTACAAAGTATAATTTTAAACATCTAATTAACATTAACAAACTACAAGTTAGTTTCAGACATCTGATCATTACCGACTATACTATTTACAGCAGTATCTAAGTCTCAACAAAGCGTACACACAAAGAGCCGCATGTGATTGATAAACAGTAACCTCCAGTTACACAACCATTCATTTGCATCCCTACAGGATCGCCAAGTCACTCCATGACTTCATGGTTTCTCACAATCACCATACATCCTCAATCTGTAGTCCATGTATGGTCAACAAACCCATCAAATTCATCATCAACATTGTCTGTAATACTCTGATCACTTGGCACCATCTTTAGTCTATCGTGAGCGTACTTGTACGTACGGTTACAGTTCTTTTATTTATTTATTTATTTGGAAAACAAACAACTATACATTTCATCTTAACCTAATTATATAAGCTTAACCAATATATTAATGTATAGTCAACTGCGTTTTCACGTATTACAGAATGATTTACAGTGACACGTAATTATTGTATTCTAAAGTTCGTTAAATATTATGTAAACTTATATTAACTTATCAACAAGATAATACATAAATTCGTAACAGCTACACTTGACAATTGTTAGTTGAAGTTGGCTCATTAATTTGCAAAATGGATCTCGACTCCCTTGAAAAACCAGAACGAGTTGAGGCAAATATATCAACTTTTGTAAAATACTTGTTTTATGTTTTGACAATTCTGTGCAGAGGCGCCCGCTGACCTGCATTCGTACGACAGATATTGGTGGCAAAAAGAGGATACGCACGTGACTCCCGCCTTATTACCGTTCTTGGCACTATGTAAAATATCTCAGATACCAGTTCTGGGCAGTTAATAGTATGGTGAATGAGTCCATAAAGGAACATGACCTGTAGGAGGTGACGTCTTGATTGCAAGGAAAGCAACTTAAACTTTTTGAGTGATTCAACATAAGAGGAACGTTGCAAGCGGCATTTGAATTGCATTCCTTTTAGATATTTACGTTGAACTTTTTCGACGGCCTTAATGTATTTATTAAAGTGTGGATCCCATATCACGCTGGCATATTCAACCTGAGGACGGACTAAAAAGTTGAAAAGGTGAAGAAATGTAGCAGGGCGTTTAAAATCAGATGAGGCTCTCATGACAAGACTGTGCATTTGCTGCGCTTTGGTCGTTATTTTATCTATGTGTAGATTCAGATGTAATTTGTTATCTAAAAGAACGCCGAGGTCACAAATACATGTTTCCCTTATTAATAACTCATTGCAAAGAGAATAATTAAACTGGATTATGTTTTTGTTTTTAGTAAAGTTCATGAATTTACATTTTGGAATGCTTAATTTAAGTTTGTTTTTTACACAATATGTAGATACTCTGTTTAAGTCTTCTTGAAGTAGAGAGCAGTCGTTAGTATTAGTTATAGTTTTAAATACCTTTAGGTCATCAGCGTATAACAGAAATTCACTGTGAAGGAAACAGTTGGCTATGTCGTTAATATGTATTATAAACAAAAGGGGACCTAAAATTGACCCCTGCGGGACTCCTGAAGTAGCAAGAAATGTATCTGAGGTATATCCGTTACACACCACAGTTTGGTTTCGATTAGAAATATACGACCAAAACCAGCGTAGCAAATTTCCTCGTATTCCGTTAAATGCAATTTTATTTAACAGAATTTCGTGATCGACTCTGTCAAAGGCTTTCTGGAAGTCCGTATACACTGCGTCTGTTTGCTTTTGTTTATCCATATTTTCAAAGACATAGTTGGTAAAAATAAATAGATTGGTAACAGTAGATTTCGCTCTAACGAAACTATGCTGCTGAGATATTATATTGTTTTGGACAAACGGATAGAGAGCTTGGTGTACCATTTTTTCAAAGAGTTTAGCAAGGGTATTTAAAATAGAAATTGGCCGATAATTTTCGATATTTTGTTTAGAACCGTTCTTAAATACAGGTATTATATTTGCGTTTTTCCAAACTGTAGGGAATATGCCACTATCTAGACATCTGTTAAATAAAATATCTAATGGTTTACAAATACTCTTAGCAGCACATTTTAGAAAGTATGGAGGAATACCATCCGGTCCAGGTCCTTTGGTTAAATCAAGTACCATCAATTGTTTAAATATAGAATCCTGGTTGAAGTGCAAGCTGCTTAGAAGATTGTTGTTGGTATTACTATCACCAAGACTTGGGCTCCAATTGTCCGAAAGACTAGAGGGTTCGTACACAAATTTAAAAAACGATGAAAATAAATTACAGATTGTGCGGGGGTCACTGGTGGTAATGTTTTTATAATGCATACGAGATGGGATGCCGGACTTTCCTTTGCGATTGGCAAAGTATGACCAGAAGTATTTTACATTTTTTGGAATACTATCTTCGACTCTCTGTATGTACTTGCGATAGCACGCAAGACATTCGGTAGCAAAACGGGCTCTATAAAGGGAGAATAATTCATAATCAGATTTGTTAGAATATTTTTTCCATTTAATCCAAGCTTTCTTTTTATATTTGAAAATATGTATTAAAGATTTTGAGAACCAGACAGGGAAATTAGGGTTTTTAGCCTTTGACAGAGGTACATGCTTCTTTATGATGCCATATATCATATCATAGAAGATATCAACTGATATTTCAGCTGAGCAATTATCTAGAACAACGTCCCAATTTATTTTGTCGATATCCTCATTCACGTGAGTATAGTCCGCCTTAAAGTAGTTATATTTTGGTGTTACTTGAGGCTGCATGTGGGCAAAACTTATGTTTAAGGGGACTAAAGCCAAAAACGGAGGATGATGATTATCCGCCTGTAGCAGGAGTTGAATGGGGTCGAGTACACGGCAGTTGGCACTGGAAATAAGCAGATCGAGTATACGACCATTTATGTTGATCAAATTGTTATATTGTTTAATGTCATGTACGGTCATGAAATCTCGTAAGCGGTTGCAGATAGGAGTAGTACCAGTATGAGTTAAGGAATTTTGTGTAATGTCTAGTAATGACCATTGAGCCGTAGGTATGTTATAATCTCCTAAAATTAGTATATTATCATAGTTTGTCGAGTTGATGACATTGCTTAAGGTTTCAAAATGTAGGTCATATACAGAGTATGGTGTATTATTGGGTATATATACCGCACTAATTACGGTCTGAGTCGAATTATTATTACAAGGGATAGAGATAACAATGTGTTCAATGCGACTTTCCAGGTTACCTTGTCGCGGCAACTGGATAAAAGAAGGATTATATTCACGGAGAACAGCAATCAATACGCCACCCCCATCAGATTTGTTTGTGGCTTCTCTGTTACGATCGCAACGAAAAACTACGTAGCGATTGTCAATAAATTCGTTATTATGTATAGTAGGGATGAGCCATGTTTCAGTAAGTACAATTATATCATAACAATTACAAAGAATGTTCATAAAAAGAGTGTTAAGTTTTGTTCGGATGCCCCTAATATTCTGGTAATATACACTATAATCACTTTGTGATTGAGCCATCGTTGTATAATAAGAATCAATAAATATAGACCATTTCTAATTTAGTTTTGTTTGGGCATTTTTAACTTACTGAGGTCATCAGTTGATCTTATGGCTATCGTAGGAGAGGCTTCAGACTGTTTAGCTAGGATAGTGGAATGCTTCACCCATACAAAATTGAAGTTACTTTTCTTCGCAGCTTCACGAGTCTCCCGCAGCAGTTGTTTTCTTTGTAGTGTAAGATGCTCGTTAACATAAATGTTCTGGGGTGTACCTGAGACACCCAATGCAGAGGTGGTAAGACCTTTCTTCAGGCGGAATGCGCTTACAAAGTTGTCTCTCAGTATTCGTGTTGTGAATTTCGCAATTATATTCTTGGGTCTATCGGAAGTCATCGCGTGAGGGACTCTGTGAACGGCAGTGATCTCGCCTCGTGATACAGTACAATCGATGTTTTTACCGATGTTCTCAACTAATGCTATTAAATTCTCACCACGTTTTTCCGGTATATTCGAGATTTCCACATTACACTGCCTTGCTTGCTGCTCCAAATTGTCCAGTTTTGCTTCCAACGCTTTTATTCCATTTGTGTCATTTGGTCGGTTTTCAAGTTTAATAATCCTTTTCAGCTGGTCATCAAATTGACTTGATATGTATTCAGCAGATTTCACGGTTCCAGCGACCTCTTCAGTTAATTTTGTAATACGTGTATTAATAACAGAGTTTTCAGATCGCAGATGGTCCATTTCCTTTTTTATGTCTTTTACATATGATTCCAGATCATTTCTTATTGATTTGATGTTATCATTAATATTAGCCAGAGTAGCATCAAAGCCTACTTTCCATTCATCTAGAGTACTCCTTAGATCCGCTTTGATACTAGACATAATTGCAGCGTGATCACACTCAGGCTGTTTACGTTTCCTGGTCGTAACATTTATCTGCTTGTCTGGAAGAGCGGCTGCCAGATCCGGCTCAGAAACCGATTGTTCAAGCGGCTGAGCCGATTTTGGAGGAGTACGCTTTGTCCCAAACATATCAGCTGATTATAGGAAACGCCTAGCCAATATGAGGATTCGAATCGGATTCGGGTTTCGTGAGAGCACAATTGCCAAGTGTTCCAGTGTAGGCGCCAAAAATGTCTCTTAAATTTTGTGCAGGCGCAGTGAAAGGACCAGTTCAATGTCGTGACGCAGCGGAGCGTCTTAGTAGCGGTGGGGCGCGCTTGGTGCGGTCGCGTAATTTGTCACTAGATGACTAACCTTTGTGGCGCGGTGGTAGGGTGTTCGACCGCGAATCCAAGCGGCGCAGGCTCGATTCCGGGTGGAGTCCAGACAGCGGAAGCTTCTTTAAGTATATTTGTCCTTTTCTTGAGACGCCCACTGGGCGGGATTATTCCATACAAACACTGCACGAGCAAGCGAGAATCGATATTATGGCCAATAAACCAATCACAAAAAAGCAATTTAGAAATTATAACACACGTCCGCACTGTACTGAATCGCCAAGAGGTATGAAAGTGAAAGTTCTAACAGACTCTTTGACAATTCAAAAGTGCCTGCAAATGGTCCAATTGAAATAAATGCTTTGACTTTGACCTTGATTTTGACCTAGACTTCGACCTTGACTTTGACCTTCACCTTAGCTCTGACCTTGAGCACACTCATCATCCCTTCCATTTCGCCCCTCACACGAGATGAACCAGAAGTCGTGAAATTGGTTCGGAAAATAACGGCAATGGGAAACGATCCCGAACTGTATTATTCAGCTCCCCATAGTCTATGCACTTACTATGTAACAGGTAAACATTATTCGAATTGTAAACATTTACAATCTTGTCTTTTGACAAAGTAAACTCAGTAGCAGTCATACTAACTCGAAAACCATTAGGTAGGTACCCAGTATCTATTGACCTAATAAAATATCACTGAGTACGTTACGTAGGTGTTCAGCAAACAAAACATGAAATAATATTTCGTTGCAAAATCATTAATTACTACCTGACAAAGCAATTGCAAAGTACTATTAACATTATTATTGCATACCCACCAAAAATACCACATCATTTACTTTAAATTTTTAAGAAATACTCTCCATCATTAAAGAACATTCAACACCAGAATCAAAATCAAATTTGAAACACTCACTTTCATATTCGTTGCCGCTTGCTCTCTTATCTTGTTAATGCCTAGTTACGCACCATATCAAAACTTAAATGGGCCTTGCCCTTACTACACGAAATTAAAACTAAGTTTTAAAATAAGTCAACCAATCATCACATTGTATTTCAAACAATAACCAGGTAACACGTGAAATAAAAATCGTAAAAGATTACTACCAATTAATACGTCGCAAAGAATTTATTCAGTACAGTCTAAATTAGCTTACGTTTCATAGGTACGTTTACCTATGAAATTACGGCTGACAGATTGCTTAACAAGAGAGTATTCGGCACCAGAAACAAAAAAAAAATAATACGACTCACCAGATTCGGCAGATAATAGATTAGTAGCTGGCTTGATGGTACAGATATCCACTAGCTTTACATCTTGACTGTTAACAGAGTCGGCTTCCTTCTTTGCCAGTGCGTTGCGATGTGCCCCAGCTCGCCACAGAAGGTCATCACAGGTCATCGGCGGCGGCGTCGATACTTTCTTAAAAACGCTGTCTTTGGCCCGTTGCGATCCATTATTTCCTGAAAACTGAGATTGAGAGTTAGCAAAAGTATCACGGTAGCTTTTATTTGAACTAGGTTCTTTAATCGCGTGAATTGATTTCATTATTTGGCATTGCTGCATTTCGAATAAAAGTTTCCAACGGTTATTTTCACTTGATAATAAATCAACACTCTGACCTTGAGATTGTTCCTGGTGGAGGCTCGACTATGCAAAGGTAGACTCGTTTCTCCCCCGGTACAGCAGCGCTGGACCCGCTTGCTGTGCAGTTCCTGGCGATGTGGCCCGGCGTTCCACACTCGAAGCACACCAATGAGCTGCTGCTGGCTTATTATCGCTGCCCCGAGCCCGTAGCAGCTGGCTCAGGCAACGGCTTTTTAACGTCGTTCTTCTTCGTATTTCATCAGCTTCTTTGTGTCATCTTGTTTGTGTCCTAGCTTGCCGTATGCGTGTATTTGATTGGTGTAGCGATGAGGTTTTACTGCAACTTATGAGGCGTTATCAGTGGTCACCTCCGTGGTAAATGCAAAACGTTGTAAGCGAGTATTAATCTGTGCCAAGTGAGCAATAATAGTTGACACCGTAATCTATTCAATGCTCACACCCTTGCAACGGTTCAACAAAAAGTCATAAGACGACTAGCATAAGTAGCACAGGCGACTTAAGTCACATTCTCCTTTGTATTGTCATTGTTCAGATTAATGAGGGTAGCTGCAGAATTATCGAAACACATAAAACTGGTCATGAACAATTCTTTAAACTGGTCCCATGTCATACCTGGATAGGTTATCTGCGTCAGCTATGTAGATACGGAGCCCTTCAACGTCTTGCTTATTGTGAAAATAAGCTGGCTTTCTTCTACTGTACTCCCGTCGCGCATTGGAATCGGGTATGTCGGGGTCGAATTCCGGCGACATCAACTTGCTATTCAATCGCTGGCTTTTTAGAGTTTGTATTAACGCGTACATTTGTTTATTTCGTATTTCGAAAAGTAACCGACACTGATTGTTATTGTCACTGTGGTTTTAATAAATGCCGTGTATTGTACCCTATAGGTCCCCACGTGTGAATTCATTAGCACGATGTGATCCCAGTTCTGATGTCGGATCAGTCACGATTTAGTCCGTTAGATTCAGTCATCATGTGGGCAGAATATGGGTTTCGTGCAATGAAAACACACTGGGTACCTATAGGGTACAATACACGGCATTTATTAAAACCACAGTTTAACATATTTTCAATTTAAATAAACTCACATTCAAAATTCACATAGTTCACTTCACTTCAACAACGAATCGAAAGTACAGTTTCGGGACGTATTAGCTCCGTTGCGATCAGACACTGGATTCTGAATGTCCTGCTCGCTGTTTGGGCTTAAAACAATATCACGACTATGTAGAAGCGCGCCAAAATGGTGCTGGTTGATCACGTGTTCTTGATAATGGCGCGCTTGCGATCCGTTTCACCATAGACTATTTATTGTCTTTGCGTTTCACGTTCATACTATTGACCGGATACGACATATTAATTATAAAGTTTTTGTAAAACAGGTTCACAAATATTATTTCTTATTTAAACATTTTTGAATCAACAAGGATTACCAAAATAAAAATATTATTTTATATTATTACGCAAGTGTTAGTAATTTTTTTATTTTATTTATGCTTTAAAATGAAATATGTACCTAGTTCATTTTGAAAGAACAACTAACAATTTTATTATTATCGATATCTATCTATATCTCAACCAAGGGCGTCGCTAGCCGATGGCCCAGGGGGGGGCAAGTTGATATATGAAGGACTAGCACTTTTCCCGCGACTTCGTCTACGTAGGTTTCGTACATCCCACAAACGCAACACCCCGCTAAGCCCCCTTTGAGGGGTAAGTAAAAAAAATTATTAACGTCAATTAAATTTTTTAAATAAGTTAACATTTTTTCAAGTTGAAACCAATAAAATTTTTCATCAGTGCTATTTAAAAAAACAATGTAGTTTAAGTGTAGCTTTACCGGTTTCGAGTTTCAAAACAAGTGTTTCATCCTTTTCACCCCATAAGGCAATATCCAAAAAACACTGAAACATGTATTTTGTATAGGTAACCGTAAAGCTGAATAACAATTGTCATGTTTCTAACTTTAAAAATACCGCCTTAGAGCTGATGTTTCCATAAATACTGATACTTAGGTACACTTTTTTTATGTCTAACCGTGACATGAAAATTGGTATAAGTATAGGGTCTTTGGACAAAATAAAAATAAACTAGTTTCAGCTTTTTTGGGAATTACACCCCTAGCTAGGGTGGTAAAACGGGGGATAAAAGTTTATATGGGAAATCCGTTATTTATAATGTTAGGGGTCATCCATAAAGTACGTCACACTAATTTCATGATTTTATGACCCCTCCCCCGTCCATGTCACATTTGGTCACATTTGTGCGCCCCCCCCCCCCGCTCCCTAGTGTGACGTCACATATTTTGCAGTTTTACATCTAGAAATTATTAAATAGGGTATTACAACCATTTTTGAAAAGTGTCTCAATGAAATTCTGTACTGCTAATATGCCACCAAAAAAAACACGAAAATTTTATTCAATCGATAAGTACCATAAAAATGCATCTAAATTTTCAAATTTCGCGCGTAGTTTGACGAAAACGCCTCTTACTGAACGCCATATTGCTCAGCATAAATGACGTCAGTTCGTTTTGCATCAAATGAGCTCATATTAAATATGATAATTGTATAACATATAAAAATAATTAAAAGTATAATTTGTAATAGGTGTAATAATGAAAAAATTACGTTGGTTACGAAAATAATAAAAGTACAAAGAATTTATTACGCCAATCGAATGACTGACAGTTGACAATTTTTTGTTTACACAGCCGTACGGCGTAATAACATGGCCGCTACTATTTCACAGTGTTTTATAACAGATTAAAAATACTGAAAACTTTGAATTTAATTTAAAAATTTGTTTTGTTATTTTATGAACTAAAACTTACATTTTCCGACTGCTTTATGCCTAAACTGTCTCAATAACATATTTATAATTTTTTCCTCGTATAGAGTAAAATACCCTATTAAAACAGCAGTTCCGAAATTAGTTTTATTTCCATTTAAATATTTTTTTTGTATTATCAACGTCGTCAAACATTAGAAAAAAATAACAAAACAATAAACTATTAATTATACCAATGGAAGTTACAAACACAATCATCTTGAGTCCATGGTCTTTGAACCCATTCCTCCAAATATTTTTTTAATAAGGGGTTATTTGGGTTGTTAAATGACAGGAACATTCGATCTGTCACATCATATAGCATCATCGTCATCGTACAAACAAAAAAATTCTTCTCGAATCTTTGCGATGGGAAAAACTTCTTGTTGCCTCTTGTCTCACTGCTTGTGATGGTTAGTGGCCTTGTATGATACAAAATATAAACCACAGATGCCACACGATCGGTTAAACAAGGATATCGAAGATCCAAAGATAGCTGAAGTACTTAACAGTGGAGCAAATTTACCTTCGGATTCATCTTTTTTTATGATCACATGCCCTTTAGAAGTATGTTTAACTAAAAACTACTCTCATAATAGTCGGCAAAAGCTAGATCGTCGCACACCACAACACGGGACAACTGCCCATTTGACTAATTTTAACAAATATTGTTATTCACGCACATTATTTGCTTACCAAGACACATCATTTTTAATACCAAATTAAGCTTGTTCAATATCCAGTCTAGTATCTGTCGCCACAACTTAGTATTGTGCCGACAGATACTAGACTGGATATTGAACAGGCTTCCAGGCTTTCCAGTAGTTCTTTTCGTAGCAGTACAGAATGTACCAGTTTGTGACTGGCGTGTGACGCTAGTAGAGCGAGTGTCAATTCACCAACAATTTAAACGTTATGCCCATACAGATAGAGTTGGAAATATTTTTAAGTTTTTCGTTAATAGTTCAAATTTGGCATTTTAACACTTACATGCATCTGATTTAGATATGTGACGTCACGAAACTTAGGACTTAGCACAATGTCACATTTCGTCGACCCCTTCCCTCCCCCTTAACGTGTGACGTACTTTATGGATGGCCCCTTAGAAACATGAAAATTGGTAGTTGGATAATTTGCGGTTAGACATAAAAAATATTATGTTTCAGAATTTTGGAAACCACCTCTAAAGATGTGAAATAGAGGTTGAAAATGTATTTTGTTATGATAGAAACATGACAATTGGTATTCAGCTTTACAGTTAAATATACAAAATACATATTTTATTTGGATATTCCCTAAGGGGTAAATAGGGTGAAATACTGTTGTATGGAAAATTTTAACAATTCAATAAAAAAAAAAAGAAAGAGCCCCGCACAGCGCCGTCGCCCTGACGTCGACCGTCTTTGTGCCAATTTTCGTAACCATTGCAGTCGCTAGACAGTCGACGCCTTTTAGGCAACCCCTGCTTCCAGATTCTAAATTTTAACCGAAGTACCGCAGTTCCAAACACATGAAGCTTTATTCTGGCAATTCGATTTTATTAATTGTACAGTCAAGAGCTTTTAATCGAAAACCTCCTTATTTATGTTTAGGTCTGTTAAAAAAATTTTTTTTTTGGATCTCTAGGGGGGGGCAGCTGCCCCTACCTGCCCCCCCCTGGCGACGCCCTTGATCTCAACGCTGCACACCACTAATTCGTCGCGAGCTTTCAGTCAATTCGACCTTATGCAGGCGACATGTGACACGCCCCCATTTCCATATCCCTTGATATCCGTGACATCAAGGCTCTGTCTTACATTTTATGTTACATTGATTTTTGTACTGAGCACGCAATTGAGTTTTCTTGACTGCTGATAGTTTAATAAACAAATGCGGGTTTCTTTTTACAAAAAGTGGAGATTCTAATATGTATGTATAGTGCCGGAAATGTTAACAGTAAAAAAAACAACAACAAAGTCGACAAAGTTAAAAAATAATACCTATTTATGTGTTAATGACTCATTTTACTGCTTAAATGCTTCAAAAATGAGTAAACTAAGCCGAGTTTTTTGTTTTATACCATATGCCATAATAGTTTCTTGATAATAGCCAATGATATTTGATAATAGTACCCAACTACTTAGAATGAATAACGAAATCAAGACTCTGGTTCCCTCAAAATACCAAGAAAATGAAGTTAGTCATCAAACACTCAATCAAATATCTCGCTGATGGAGGCGCGTGTGTTGGATCATTCGGCTTCCTTCAAAATGGTTGAGCTGAATGGTGCTGATCCACCACGCGTCATGTTCATGAACTGGCGCTGTCAGTAGAGATTGGTCAACTCTTAAGGGCGCGTATTCGATTTAGCGCAA
Organism: Charanyca ferruginea; assembly: GCA_947361185.1. Lineage (NCBI taxonomy): Eukaryota > Metazoa > Arthropoda > Insecta > Lepidoptera > Noctuidae > Charanyca > Charanyca ferruginea. The sequence goes on along the minus strand of OX376077.1, from coordinate 10,461,363 downwards.
CTCAAAATCTAAACGATTACTAGAACGGCGTAGCAGCTATGACAATACAATTATTGTACTAGTGTGTGTCATACCTGCTACGCCGTACACAAACAGACCATTGGGTCTGTTTGTGTGCATCAGAAAAAAAAATATGCACGAAATAAGCACGAATCATTGAAATTGATCGGCAAACCAACACACGCGATGTTTTACAGTGCTTTTTAAAATAATTGTCTAAAATAAATAAGCTCGTATAGGGGACTGAAAAATATTCTGTATATTAAGCATAACTTTTATTTTCATAAAATAAATATATCAGTTATGTTTTTATTAAAATACTGGTGAAAAAAAATTGACAAAGTAAACCGATTTTCTACTTTTTCAACATTGTTTTTTAATACATAATAGTAATATTTTCGTAATTTTCGCTCTGTAGCTGTCTTTATGACTGTATATACTGTTGGAAAAACGCATAAAACAAAATATTTTGGCATATTGTAATGGTTGTATTGGTCCTGAAAGTTAACTCTGACGTCTATTTTCGTAAAACGATATGAAAGAATTGTCTTCGCTTTAAAAAACCATAATTAAAAATTATACTTTTACTCTGTAGCTGTCTAAATCAAGACTTAATCTTTCTAAAACTGTAAATTGTCTTTAAATAATCTGCTCACATAATTACGATATTGCTCTGGGCAAAACGCAAAAACATGAAGTTTTCGTCACGAATCGAATACGTGCTCTTAACTGCCATGGCTTTTATCTTGATTCTATTTTTTTAAATGTTTTGTATTGTTTTTTACCTGCATTGTTTTCACATAATAATTATATACGCAATGAATAATGTAAGACGTATTTTGTAAAAACTTGATATATAAAAGAGTGTCCGTGGAGTTTCTTGCTCGTTCTTCTCTATAGAGACCTACCGCTACGTTTTGGAACGAACTTCAACTTTCTGACTACATAACTAACTTGATAATTTGACAATTCAAAAGTGCCTTTATATGGTTTAATTGAAATAAATGCTTTGACGTTGACAATTATTAATGATGACGATGATTGATGGCAAAGTTTGTACGTATCTTTCTAAAGCCAAATCAAATGCAGCCTGTTACATGTGTTTGGCCAAGCCTACGGAAATGAATAAGTTAAAAACCGTTTTGTCAAAACCATATCTCCTGGTGTATATGAGTAAGGGTTATCGTCACTACATGCCCGCATGGTCTGCGAGAGGATGACCAAGAGTTGTTACAGTTAAAAACTTATCCAAGATCGATTGAAAAATGATCTCAATCATTTGTTCGACATCGATAGGCGAGGATCAAGCACAACTAAGGATAGTAATTGTCGCGACGTGTAGCTCGCGAAATAAACAGGTAACAGAGTCAAATTAATATTGTTAGGGCGAAACGTGTAACAAGGTCATCATACATGACAACAGGTGGTAATCTGCTGGCAACACCGAATCCATAGAGCGATCATTTGAGTAGCATCTTATAATATGGCGTCTTGCCGCTTATTTTGAGCCAGTTAAACTACACCAAAGTAAAGTAACTAATTGAATAAGTGCGAAGTAAAGTGATTGGTGTTTCGATGCAGGCGTCCGGGATAGAGGCGACTCATCTCAGAGAAATATAAGCTAAGTGGTAGCACTAAGATAATAGTGTAGAGATTCCCCGCCTAAATACCTAAACTCTAAAAACCCTAAATTATAATGGTTTCTGCTGTTCTTAAAGGTGGATAAATTGGGAGGCTTTCGCGTTGTAGGTCGTGGGTCGTTCGATGCTGCAATGCGAAGGCCTCATATGAATTGAGACTGGGCGAAGGCCGTAATCAGTCTGTTAGAGGAGATCTTCGGTGCTGTAATACGACAGTCTCCTTAACACAAAGCCTCATAAGAATTGAGACTGGGCGAAGGCCGTGATCAGTCTGTTAGAGGAGATCTTCGGTGCTGTAATACGACAGTCTCCCTAACACAAATGGCGTACTGTCGTGTCTGGGTGTGTGTACTGAGTGGGTACAAAGTACATACAACAGAGCGATATTACGATTAACGTGTGCACACAGGGCAAGAGGTTAATTAGCGGACTTGGCCGCGATTGACTCTTAAACTAAAGTACCCAACAACTGCAGACTTGGCTGCAGTTAGCTATTAATATATATGTATTTACGCACCTAAGACACCAGAAACGTTTAAGTGTGTATAACACACAATGTGTAGAATGGTGGGAATCAATTTACTTTTAACTACAGATGGCGAGCTGAATTGCGGTGCGAGCTAGTAAGAACCAAAACCGATTAACGCGAAGCAGACCTCCCAAAGCATAGAAAATTCCTCTCGGATCAAACCTCAGGTACATATCAAGTTTTCCCAATACACCTAACAATCAAAGCCGCCGCGGCGCCCCGCCGCGTCTCTGAGTCGCGTCATTCGTACGGGTCGGACGGGCGAACCTGGCCAGCTCGCACGTCCACGTCTGGCGGATGGCGTGATGGCGCGGTAGGCGTTGCGGCGGCCGCGACATGGTGGAGATGCTGGGATCCGAGAGGAAAATTCATAAATATATGTAAACAAGATTAAACTGGTTAATATAAAATTCAGAGTTCTTACTAGTGCTGCCATCTGTGAGAGCACATTTATATAACTTATCGTGTTAAAGTTTGAAGAAAAATATGCTAAATGTTGAAAACTTGATACACGTTTCGCTAATATTGACCCTGTTATTATAAATAAATATTATCGGATATTTCTTAATGTGATTATCTTAGAATTAACTATTACAGGTAATTAAGTAAGTGTCGTTAACATTTGAGGTAATGGATCGGTGCGAAAAATATACTAGATGGCGTTACTTGTTGTCGAAATGAAATCTAAGTCGATAAGTTTATTTCCTTGTTTGTGAAATAAAATAAGTGATGTTGTTTATTTATTCGTTTCATAAATTATTTAAGGGATTCTATCAGTAATATTCATTAATTTATAAAGTTACGACCTCACAAGTCTTTATACGGATTTATTATAAACCGGAAGTGGAACGAGCATCATTACTAGATAGAGACAATAAATTCTCTCTGCCATTTTGTGCCCCGTTTTCCTGTGCGAAAACTCGAAAAGTTTTGTTCTGTTCCCAAAAAAGTTTAATGGTGCTAAAGTTTGTAAAAACAAGAAATATCTACAGCTTATTGATGTACCCCACATCGGGAATGAAATAAGTGTGTTTGGATTAATTAAAGGTCAGTACAGTTTAGATGTGTGTTGATTACAATTTCGAATTTGTGTTCACAGTTCTTGGTATACTTGATGTAAAACTGAAATTGGTAAATACTCTGTTAAACTTAGATTTACATGTAATCAGTAAATCTACCCTATCTCTCGACGATAGGTATAGCATGTTGCGTGAGATTATCCTGAAGGATTGTTAAAGTGTTTAGGATGGTCTGCCATAATATCAAATTAATGGCGGTAGGTATAGCGTCCTACGAAATATAAATTTGTAAGAGACACTACCTACGACCAGTGTAATAAAATAAAATCCTATATATAGATTGTGCTACTACTTAAAAGCAGCCAAGCTTAAGTGGGACTGGGCCGGCCACATCGTCCGCATGTCGAACATATCATGGGCTAAAGCAACCACAATGTGGGTCCCAGAAAACGTCCAGCGACAACGAGGTAGACCTAGGCGAAGATGGCGGGATGAGCTTGACGCTTACAGGAGGGATTGGTCCACACTAGCTCTGGACAGAGAGGGTTGGAAAGAAGAAAGGGAGGCCTTTGCCCTGCAGTGGGACAATATAGGCTGAAAATAAATAAATAAATAAATAAATAATAATACTACTTATGAAGCTTCACCATATAACCGTCTACATGCAATATTAGGAAAATTCAATCAATTATTTGTAATAATAAGTGGATACCTACGTGATAAAACCTGTGCACTTATCCTTTTTAACAGGACCAGAATCAATAATTATTCAATATTATCGGAAGTATTTGTCACCTTAAAAGGGGGAATAAATTAAACTGTCTACGACTAAAGAAATAGCTATTGGAGTCACATGTAATTGAAAACATCTCAAGTGAGTAATAGTTTATAATCTTATATCTTAACATTGGATGAGTATCCATGCTACCTTATTTACAATGAATAAATGCTTGAGTGGACATCTCTCGCATGGCCATTTGGTCCCAGACTGACCGATTAAGCCGATATTGAGGACCTCGGTGGACAATACATACTGTGGATGAGTACTTCAGGTACCTACACATTACAATCACAAACACTTGTCTGGGATGCAAGCGGAAGCACTGCTGACTAGGCAGCGGTGTCTTCAAAACTTAAAATTTAATAATTTAAGAGAGATTATAAATTATTGTACTCTGTGAGTATCTAGTAGTGTCTGTTAGTTAAAGGCACACTATATAAGAAGAATGATATTTCTTTACTGTACTCATTCATTATATATGATTGATTATGTGCACTCAGTGATTGAGTATTTATGTTGGGTGCGTTCTAAAAGTATTAAGTGAGTTTTACTTACCTGTACAGGGTGACCCGTAACACCTAAATAAATCTGAAAGGAGATGATTATCTCCATGATAGTGAACAAGTTTCCTGAAAGGGAAGTTGAATTTCTGAAATTCTATTTATGGAAAATTGGTACTTAATTAAAAATTTTAAATATTCTATATGTATCATGTGTGATTTATTGTAACTAAATTATGAGTTTTTGTGATAAAATAAACCATCAGCATTATTTCAGTGAATAATACAAACATCAATTTGTTATTCCCTATTTAAAAAATAGGTAGTTATAATTAAAACATACTACATTATAATTACATTTGTTTAACAAATTAGAACTTGTCATGTCATGAACTGTGCATGTGATAGTGTTATATTACATTACAGAACGTCAATATGGAGGAAGCCATGTTCGTTATTCTTCGCAGTCTGTGTGATAAAATAAAATCTCTGTCCGAATGTGCTCGAAATACAACTAGCAAACTCACTAATGAAGTGAATGACTTAACCTTGCATGAAGCAAAGGTGGTATCCTCTAAACTTCATACCTGTCTCCAACGATTGGAGAGGGAACTAAACAATTATTTTCGACTCGTTAACGAACCGCAAGTGGATGAGGTCTCTGCCATCTCTGCAATACAGCTGGAAGCTGAAGAAAATTGCTGCGAACTTAAAGTGAAAATTGAAGAATGTGAAAATTCAACGACAAATAGCAACAAGAATGAAGAACGTTTCTTATCAGGAAAACTACCAAAATTAGAATTACCACAGTTTGAAGGTAGCATACTTCAATGGCATCAATTTTGGGACCAATTTAGTTCTAATATTCATAATCGGAATTTGCCAGACGTTGACAAGTTATTATATCTAATGAATTCCTTAAAGGGGGAAGCCAAGGGAATGATAGACGGGTTAGAGATTACAAATAAAAATTATCCTATAGCCATACAATCTTTGAAAGATAGATATGGGAAACAAACTCAAGTGGTTGATGCCCACTATTCCTCACTCTACAAAATAAAACCAGCAAACAAAACCGTATCAGATTGCCGAAGAGTTTTATCTGAAATTGAAAAACATTTGAGAGTTTTGGATTCAATGGGTGAAAATATTAACCATAACCACTTGAGGTTTATGGTTATGGAGAAATTTCCAGAAGATATATTATATGAAATGAAATTGAAAATAAAGCAAGAATCAATTGAAGAGATAAGAAAACATTTAGAAATTATCATTTCAGCACGTGAAGATGCAAATAGATTAACACAAGAGAAAAACCTAAATGAGAAAGAGTATTACACTGTAAAGACACTTCACTCCACTGGGAAGGGTGAACATATAAATCAAAAGAGAAAAGAAGACCAAAGGAGACAACAGAAAGGTAACTACGGAAACAATTATGAAAAGGCTCGATACTACCCTACACAGAACAAAGGAAATACTTCTCAGAGGAACTACGGGGTCAAGCAAAAATATACAAGTTATCCTGGAAAAAACCAAGGAAAGGAAGGGCCGCCTAAGAAGAAGTCAAAATTTTCTTGTATCTTCTGTAAGGAGTCACACTACAATGAAGAATGCACAAAATTTAAGGAAATAAATGAGAGAAAGTCCCTATTAAAAAATAGATGCTATGGTTGTCTTGGAATAGGGCATTCTTATGTAAATTGTAGAAATAAAAGAGAATGTTCTCATTGCAACAAATTAGGCCATAACCGTGCTTTATGTCCTGTTAAATTCTCGAGTGTACACAAAGATAACTTAATGACAACAAATGTCCTGTACACAAGGGATAAAGGACTTACAGTTCTGCAAACAGCAGTAGTTACTGCCAATAAAGTAGGAGATTTTTCTAAGAAAATTCCATGCAGAGTTCTACTAGATTCCGGAAGCCAAAGAACATACATCAAACAGAAATCTGCAAGAGATCTTAATCTAAAATTTGAGGAAGAAAGTACACTAACTGTATTCACATTTGGATCAATGACTCCTCAAGAAATAGACAGTCCTGTGGTTAGAGTGCAGTTGAAAACAAGAGTTGATAAGACAATCACTCTATTTGCTAATGTGGTACCAGTGATATCACATAGTGTCCCATATCCTCATCAAGATCTCAGCCACTGGCAGGATAAATCAAAACTAGCTGATGATGGTTCTCTACAGGACCAAGTGGACATTCTGATTGGCAATGATTATTACTTTTCACTTATCTCAGAACAGAAAATTAAAGTAAAGGAGAACTTGTATTTGGTTCAGTCTGACTTTGGATGGATACTAAGTGGTAAAATGGATTCCAGTCCTCTTCATGAACTATCGGTAGTGACATACTTCCAGTCTAATGTGGACATGTTATTTAACGAACCTGACCTGCCACTGATCGAGACTAACATGAAGAGCTTATGGGAACTTGAATCCATTGGCATAACCGATTCTCCGAGGGAAAATCGAGAAGATGAAGCTGTAAAAAGATTCAATGAAACTACTGAATATGTAGATAACAGGTACTCCGTATCCTGGCCCTGGATTGAGTACCCTCCTGCTCTGAAGGTGAACTTTGGATTGGCTTATGGTCGACTCGTCAACTTATTGAAGCGGCTAGATACATCCACGTTATTGGCATATGAAGACACATTACAAGATCAAATGATGAAGGGAATGATTGAAGTTGTACCTGATCTGAGAGATCAAGCAGTAGGACATCCAGTTCATTACCTTCCACACCATGGGGTAAAAGTACCTGGTAAACCTATGAGAATTGTCTATGACGCGTCATCTAAAACAAAGGACAATAAAAGCTTAAATCAATGCTTGTATTGTGGACCTATGATGTTGGAGGATCTGACCGGATTACTTATAAAGTTCAGATGCCAACCAATAGGTATATGTGCAGACGTAGAGAAGGCATTCTTACAGATTGCACTCAATAAACCAGATCGGGATGTAACTCGATTCCTATGGTTAAAGGATACAAAGAAACCAGCTACAGAAGATAATCTACTTCACTTAAGATTTACAAGAGTTCCATTTGGCGTTATATCAAGCCCATTTTTGCTTAATGCAACAATCAGATTACACTTACAAGGTTCAGATAATGAACAGGTTAAGAAGTTAACTAAAGACATATACGTGGATAATGTCGTCACTGGGACAAAAACAGTGAAGGAAGCACTTCAACTTTATAAGAATTCTAAAGAGATATTTAACCAACTATCCATGAATCTTAGAGATTGGTGTTCCAACTCTGAAGAATTTATAAAACAAGTACCTGAATCTTGCAAGGAGAATAAGATCAAGGTTCTTGGACTAACCTGGAAACTGAAAGAAGATACGCTTCAATTAAAGGATAAGGTTATTAGTGAACCTAAATTTACAAAAAGAGATGTCTTAAGGGTCATAGCGTCAATCTACGATCCGTGTGGATTTGCTGTACCATCACTGTTGTCTAGCAAACTGTTTATACAAAATCTGTGGAAAGAAAAGGTAAAATGGGATACCCCATTTTCTGAGACATTAAAAACAGATTGGTCAAAAATATGTAGCGAATTAGATGAGGTTCGTGATATATCTTTGGCCAGATGTTACTTCAGTGATGCTACTACAAGTACTTGTCAAATTCACTGCTTCACAGACTCTTCTTCGAAGGCCTATGCAGCTGTAATCTACATAGTCAATGGCAAGGAGGTAAAGTTTGTCCTAGGGAAGTCAAGGCTAGTTCCTTTGAAGGATCAAGATGATCTGAAAATTCCACGGTTGGAGCTACTAGGCGTATTAATTGGAACTAGGTTGATCAAATATGTATGCCAATTTTTACAATTCAACATCACAAGTCAAACGTTATGGACGGATAGTCAAATTGTCATTGACTGGTGCAAGTCGGACAAACTTCTCACACCGTTCGTAGCCAGAAGAGTAGAAGAAATTAAAAGGAATAAAAACCTAATAATACGACACGTTCCATCAGATCTAAATCCAGCGGATGTTGCCACAAGACCATTCAGCTCTAAAGAAGATAGGGTAAGATGGCTGACTGGCCCTCAGTTTCTATTACAACAACCAGATTCCTGGCCATCAGGAATCAAAGAAATTTCTTCTCTTTGTGCGGGGGAGGGTCTTCCGAAAGAGTCGCAAGAATATACAATGCATAAAAAAAATAAACTCGAAGTGGGAAATCAAGAATACAGTACAAGTAACCAAACTAAGATGGACGTAGACATAAGTGAAGAAAAGGGTGGCAAAATTAAGCAGCTCAAGAAGCTACAAGCGGAACACTTTCCAAGAGAACTAGAAGGGAAAGAGACAAGCTTAAAAATTAATCTTGGACTATTTCTGGATGTAGACGGTCTTTTGCGTTGCAAAGGACGTTTAAAGAACACGGATTGGTCGTATGACCAACGTTATCCAATACTTATTCCAAAGGATTGTGATTACACTAACAAAATTATAACCCAGACTCATAGCGACAATCATCATGTAGGTGTTAACCATACCCTCACTATAATTCGTCAAACCTTTTGGATTCCACATGGAAAACGTCAAGTCCAGAAGATTATAAGGAAATGTCCTAGATGTCAGAAACATGGAGGGGGTCCATACAAGCTACCACCAACCCCTGCGTTACCCACTGAAAGAGTAAATTACACTTCACCGTTTACATTCACAGGCCTGGACTACATGGGCCCTGTACTAATTAAACATGGAAATGAAACAAGTAAACGTTGGATAGCACTTTTCACTTGCCTAGCAGTCAGGGCGGTGCATTTAGAGGTTGTTCAAGATCTCACAGCAGAAGAAGGACTTCATGCTTTGAGAAGAATGATATCGACAAGAGGTGTGCCACAAATAATCACATCAGACAATGCTACAAATTTTAAGCTTATGTCAGAAATACTATCAAATTCTTATTGTATTAAACACGAAATTCGTTGGAGGTTTATACCACAACTGGCTCCTTGGTTCGGGGGGTTCTACGAACGATTAATTGGAATAGTGAAGAATTGTATGAGAAGATCGTTGGAAAAGCACATGCTGACAGATAGTCAATTGGTTACATTAGTAAAAGAAATTGAAGCAACTGTTAATACAAGACCGTTAACTTGTGTCGATTCTGAATTGGTACATATTTTAAAACCGTCTGATTTCTTAACTATGGGAAAATGCATAACGATGGAAGGTTCAACCGAAGATTTTTTAGTACAAGGCACTACGACTAAATCCGACCTTATCAAGGCTTGGAAAAGAGGTTTAGTTATCCTCAATGAATTTAAGGACATGTTCACAAATCGGTACTTACAAAGTCTGCGTGAACGATATGGACATTCTGTCAAAGAACCTAGAATCACGGCAAAATTAATCCCAAAGGTAGGACAAATTGTACAGATAAAAGGAGATAGTAAAAATCGAGAAGAATGGAAAGTTGGAAAAATTACTTCATTGGTCAAAGGTTCTGACGGACTATGCAGAGTTGCGAAGGTCGAAGTTGGAAATAAGGAGTTTGTAAGATCTTTAGCTCATTTATATCCATTGGAAATGGAGGACAATGAAGAAGTAGAATACGATGCGAATGTATTAGAAAGAGAAAGTGAGATACCACGGAATATAACGGTACACGAATTAATGCCGTTGGAAGTAAAAGTTATAAATTCAAAGGATACATCAGATAGTTCAAAAAACGAGAAAGAAGGCAGAGAGTCGATAATACCAACAGAAAAGAGTATGTTGGAAGACTTTGACAATGTATCAGAGAGCACGGACAGAGAGAAAACATTGAGTCAGAAAGAGGATGAACCTGATAAAATAGTTCAAGTAAACAACGAGGTTAAACAAAGAAGAGGCGCGGCCACCAGAGCTCTGGAGAAAATTGCAGAGTGGACGCGTAACTTACTAACCCTGCTCTAAGATTCTATTCGGGCGGGAGTGTCGCGACGTGTAGCTCGCGAAATAAACAGGTAACAGAGTCAAATTAATATTGTTAGGGCGAAACGTGTAACAAGGTCATCATACATGACAACAGGTGGTAATCTGCTGGCAACACCGAATCCATAGAGCGATCATTTGAGTAGCATCTTATAATATGGCGTCTTGCCGCTTATTTTGAGCCAGTTAAACTACACCAAAGTAAAGTAACTAATTGAATAAGTGCGAAGTAAAGTGATTGGTGTTTCGATGCAGGCGTCCGGGATAGAGGCGACTCATCTCAGAGAAATATAAGCTAAGTGGTAGCACTAAGATAATAGTGTAGAGATTCCCCGCCTAAATACCTAAACTCTAAAAACCCTAAATTATAATGGTTTCTGCTGTTCTTAAAGGTGGATAAATTGGGAGGCTTTCGCGTTGTAGGTCGTGGGTCGTTCGATGCTGCAATGCGAAGGCCTCATATGAATTGAGACTGGGCGAAGGCCGTAATCAGTCTGTTAGAGGAGATCTTCGGTGCTGTAATACGACAGTCTCCTTAACACAAAGCCTCATAAGAATTGAGACTGGGCGAAGGCCGTGATCAGTCTGTTAGAGGAGATCTTCGGTGCTGTAATACGACAGTCTCCCTAACACAAATGGCGTACTGTCGTGTCTGGGTGTGTGTACTGAGTGGGTACAAAGTACATACAACAGAGCGATATTACGATTAACGTGTGCACACAGGGCAAGAGGTTAATTAGCGGACTTGGCCGCGATTGACTCTTAAACTAAAGTACCCAACAACTGCAGACTTGGCTGCAGTTAGCTATTAATATATATGTATTTACGCACCTAAGACACCAGAAACGTTTAAGTGTGTATAACACACAATGTGTAGAATGGTGGGAATCAATTTACTTTTAACTACAGATGGCGAGCTGAATTGCGGTGCGAGCTAGTAAGAACCAAAACCGATTAACGCGAAGCAGACCTCCCAAAGCATAGAAAATTCCTCTCGGATCAAACCTCAGGTACATATCAAGTTTTCCCAATACACCTAACAATCAAAGCCGCCGCGGCGCCCCGCCGCGTCTCTGAGTCGCGTCATTCGTACGGGTCGGACGGGCGAACCTGGCCAGCTCGCACGTCCACGTCTGGCGGATGGCGTGATGGCGCGGTAGGCGTTGCGGCGGCCGCGACAGTAATACAGCGAGGTGTTTTGAATTTCCTGTTAAAAGTGCAGCGATCACTGAACGAGATGAAGACGCGGTCTCGGTGATCAAATTAAATCAATTAAATAAAGAGTCAGCACAGCAGCCAGAGTTCCTAACGACACATGATATACATCAATATACTGTGCTGTATAGACTATTAGCGGCAGCTATCGCAGTAGTCATAATATGGCTGCTGCTGCTGAGAAGGTGTCAGCATGCCGGCGGTTCGCCCATCCAGGATCGGACCGAGAGCGTACCAGCCAGTGTGAGTGCGTGCATAAACCAATCTGAGCCAAAAAACAGCTCTAGTGTCAGTGCGCGAAATCTGCCCCTATCCGAGATGGGGCCGAGTGCACGTATCTAGTTTAACTAAACGGTGGTCTAGCTTACGTTTAAAAAGGCGAGACAGGTCGACGTCGCCTGTTGCCAAAAGACAATCGGTGTTTTTTATTGATGACTCAACCGTTTGAGCAATTAGCTATAAGTTTTATAATGTTTATTGTTTTATCACCTTGTAACTCATTCATCATCTAACATTGTAGTAATCTTCTTTAGCGTATAAACCCACACTCGCCTAACTCTTTAGCTTTGTATAAGTTTATCTCATTTCTGGCCCTCGGGAGCATGTTCGACGCAATAATTACGATCGAACACGTTTTGCTGAGCTAGCTAATCAATTACGCCGCGATAGGTGCAGCGCGGCGTCAGTGCATATTCGGACAGCAAACCGGGTGCATTTAGCGTAGCATAGCTTAGCAACCAATTTAGCAATAAACCTTTAAAAGTCATTGAAGTGTTTAATTTAGCAGCATAGCAGTCTTACACTACTCAGGTCGCGACCCCTACACCGTCAGAGCCGGGGTCTTTCCGGGGTTTGAGCCTCTTGATAATATCACAGTCTAAATATCGTGCACTTTGTCGGGAGTGACAGGAGGCAGAGAATAATCAGGGTCTTCAACGGGTGGGAGAGAGGCTCTACGTTCGACTTCGGCGTCGACCTCAAAAAGGTGAGCTTCGTCTACTGGTTGACAGCTGGGGGTGCATTGAGACTCTAGGCTGTCGGCTAGACATTTGGCCTTTTCATCGTTGTCGAAGGCGACGCTATTGTCGGGACGAATGAGGGGGCATGGAGACCTCGTTAGAAGAACGGAGCTTCTTCTGGAGTTCCTAGAAGGCTAGGTGGGTGGGCTCGAGTTCACTAAGTGTCTTGTCCCAGCGGCTGGAGCGCAGCTCCTCGATGCGTTTCTTTACAGCACGCTGTAAAGAGCGCATGTGAGCCTTGTTCGCATCGCAGGGGAAGGCACTGTACGCACGGACGGCCGCGTTCTTCTCGGTCAACAGATCACGCACATCGTCTGGCAGTTTCCAGCGATGATCGCTCATCGCCGGAACCTACCTTGAACAATCGTTCAAGACGGATTGTACACGATTTGTAAACGAGTCGATCGCGCCCGTCGTGTCTGCGACTGTCACCAAGTGGTCGGGGATAGCGTCCAAGTGAGGCGATGTGGTGGATTGTAGGCTTTCGCTTACTTTCCTCCAGTCAGTTATAATTTAGGTCGGAGGGGGCTGGCTAGGGTCAGAGGGACCGGAACGGGGAGCTAATTCTAATATCACTGGACGATGGGGAGTTGTTGTTAAACTGCAATAGTGAACAGACGTACGATCGCGCGCGCGTGCTCTAGTTAAGAGTATTCTGCAGACGCAGCACAACACCGCCGTGCGTCGTCGCGGTGTACCTACGTCGATCTATCGGGGTCATTGTCATGACCTAGTTACAAGTGCGGAAATCATCATGTGTTTACAATAATTTATTGTGTAGGTGATAAACTTGCCTTACAACCAAATAATGGCTTCGCAGTCTATTAAAATAAAAACTGACCTGGAAAAGCGGTTGTATGACTGTTACATCCAGGAGAAAACAGACAGAGAAAACCTGCAACTTATGGTACGTAATCTGAATGATCACATTAATACCTTGCAGGAACAAGTAAGCCCTTCAAGGAGAATTAAATTGCTTGAAGGAAAAAAAACAAACTAATGAACCCTTAGACAAAAAGGAAAGCGAGAAAATAATAGTTGCCCAGCGTACTAAAAGTGACGTTGATAATTGCACAGACGAGGATGAACTCGCTAAAGAGACTGAGTGGATTAGTAGGGCCAAGAGCAGGAAGAAGAGGAAGCTTAACACCTCCCTCTCTCCAAAACAACAAACCGAAACAAGCGCCCAACCAGATAATCAACAAAAAAATGCAAAGGAGACTTCAGTCAAAAAAGTGCCGCCACCACCGCCAATCATAATAGACGGAGTTAAGAACTACCAAACGTTTTACGACTCGTTAAGAGAATCAATATCAGCTGAATCGTTTACAGCAAAAATGATGAATGGGGATTGTGTGAAGGTTAACGCCAAAACAGAAAACTCATATAGAGAAATTGCCAGACTTTTAACAGAAAAAGACTACCATTGGCATTCGTACGAAAACAAGCAAGCTAGACCTATTAGAGTTGTTGTGAAGAAGTTACATTCTTCTTGCCAACCTGATCGAATCAAAGACGATCTAACAACACAAGGACTGAAAATAGAAAAAGTAGACAACAAGTTGAGCTGGAAGAGTAAAGAACCACTCAACATGTTCGTTTTATCATTTAGTAATGATGAAGACGTCAACAAGATCTATGGCATAAAGTTCATTTTGGGGTGTAAAATAGAAATACACCCACTTAAAAATCCCAAACTCATTCCTCAATGCAAGAGATGTCAGGCATATGGGCATACTCATAAATACTGCAGAAAAGAGCCAAGGTGTGTAAAATGCACTGGCAAGCATCTTACTGCCGACTGTACCAAATCTCCACAAGAGAAGCCAAAATGTGTACATTGTGGTCTACCTCACCCTGCCAACTATAGAGGGTGTGAAGTAGCTAAGCAGATACAAATTATGAAAAATAAAATCATTAAAAAGAAACCTGTGGTACCAACTACCCAACAGTCTTTGCCCTTACGAAATCCTGACAAACAGACACAGAAAGCAAGTGCCCAGTCAACTGCAAAACTCATGCAAGTTACCAACACTGGTTCCTATGCGGAAGCTGTAAAACAAAGATCACAGCCTTCGAATCTAGAGGATAAGATTAATCAGATCTTAAAGTGTATTACCTCATTTGACAAGAGATTAGAGAAACTCGAATCCAGCACTAAACCAGCTGTTTTAAATAATCAGAAATGAATAACACCCTTAAAATAATGGCGTGGAACTGTAATGGGCTCCTCAAACATAAAAATGAGTTGCAAGCGGTCCTAGACACAGAAAATATAGACGTGTGTTTGGTCTCCGAAACGCACTTCACTAAGCAATCTTTTGTCAAATTTAGAGGATACATGGTATACAATTCCCTCCACCCTGACAACTCTGCCAGAGGAGGTAGTGCGGTTATAATCAAAGACAACATAAGTCACTACGTTCAGTGTAAATATGAAGAACAAGACATTCAAGCCGTGGCAGTATCTGTTAAAACCAAATTTTGTCACGTGTCCATTGCAGCCGTGTACTGTCCTCCACGGCACATGATAAGAAAAGAGCCATATTTACATCTCTTTGAATTATTAGGCCAGAGATTTATCCTAGGCGGCGATTTTAATGCTAAGCATACGCATTGGGGATCAAGACTTACTACAACTAAGGGAAGACAGCTCTTTAGTGCAGTTAAAGATACACATTCCGAAGTTATAAGCACGGGTAAACCAACGTACTGGCCTACTGACCACCAGAAAATACCGATCTTATTGATTTCTTTATATGCAAAAATGTATCTACCAATTACGTAAGTTTGGAGGAAGGTTTTCATATGAACTCGGACCACTCCTCGATTATACTAACGCTTAGTCAAAAAATCCTACTGAAAGAAAGCCACTTATCACTGGTAAATAAGTTCACAGATTGGGAAAGTTTTGCTCTTGATCTAGGTCATATTATCGACCTTAAAACTCCGATAAAAAAGCAAGATCAGCTTGACTCAGAAGTAAACAAATATATTGTTAATATCCAACAATGTGCGTGGAACAACACACCGCAATTAAAACGTAAATATAAGGGATTTATCTATCCTAAAGACATTGTGGATTTACTATCTGAGAAAAGAAAACAAAGGAAGCAGTGGCAACAAACAAGGTGCCCGCGAGATAAAACTTTACTGAATAACCTAACTAAACGATTAAAGAGAAAAATTCTACAATTTGAGGATGAATCTCTGAATACCAACCTCTTGCAGCTCACCAGTGACAAATCAACAAATTACTCCCTCTGGAAAGCGACAAGAAATCTAAAAAGGCCGATTATTCAAATACCGCCCATCAGAGATAGTGACGGGAAATGGGCCATAAGCAATGACCAAAAAGCGTTAAGGTTTGCTCAACACTTAGAAAAAACTTTTCAACCCAATGAAAGCTCAGAAACACTAGAAACACTTGAGAGTAGAAATTTATCACAAAACCAAAGAATTAAGCTTGTGACTCCTAAAGAAGTGATGAGAGAAATTAAAAATAATATTAACTCGAAAAGTCTCCGGGTTACGACCTCATTACAGGTGAAATTCTAAAGCACCTCCCGCGCAAAGCCATAGTAAAGCTGACCAAGCTTATCAATGCTGCATTTATCTTAAAACATGTGCCTGAGTCATGGAAGGTTGCTGAAGTCATTATGATTGCGAAGCCTGGGAAACCACCCCATGAAGCATCCTCATATAGACCTATTTCTCTGTTGCCCGTCTTATCAAAACTGTTCGAAAAACTGTTACTGAAACGGTTAAAACCAATAATTGAACATAAAAACCTTCTTCCAAATCATCAATTTGGCTTCAGGGAAAAACACTCAACAATAGACCAGGTACATAGAATAACTAACATCGTTGAAAAAACGCTTGAAAATAAGGAAGTCTGCGCCACCGTGTTTTTAGATGTCGCGCAAGCTTTTGACAAAGTTTGGCATGACGGTCTAATATTCAAGCTCAGACGCATGCTACCAGAATTTGCAGATATCCTAGAGTCGTATATAACTAATAGAATGTTTAGAATACGGCAGGAGGACGCATATTCAGAGCTGAAAGCTATAAAAGCTGGTGTACCTCAAGGGAGTGTGCTAGGCCCAATTTTGTACTTGTTGTACACCTGTGAGCGTGCAGATAAATGCCGTTCGTTCTCTCTCTCTCAATTTTACACCTTGCCCTTAATTTTTAACTCTATTTGTAACAGCCCCGGATCTACGATTTTCTCGAACCGGGGCAAAACCTTGATAGTGGCGCCCCCTCTCGTAAGATTTTGAGAAAAACTGTTATAACTGCCAATGAGTAGCATTTTTGTGACCATTTGTTAAAATAATAATCCTTTAATAATTTTAAACTTTTTATTAGGTATATAATGTAACTTTCATTTGTGATAACAGAAACACAGAAAAAAATGATGTGACGGGGATTCCCCTGGCAGAAAGATCACGGACACTACGCACGCTTTAAAAAAATTACTTGATCTGTTATGATGCGTTCATAAATCACTAAGTATGTGTTCAAAAACTAATTGGGCGTATGGAAATAGAAAAGTTTGTTTTTCAAACATTTGATATTAAGATTCGATTACTTGATAAAAACCTATGAGATTGTAGGAAAGAGGCTTTATTTGTTCGATACTTCGAATTCTTGTCTCAAGGATTTGGCGCCCCCATGAAACTGCCGCCCGGGGCAAGTGCCCCGGTTTGCCCCCCCTTAGATCCGGGGCTGCCTGTGACATCCCAGAACTGGAAAACAACACTATTGCGACCTTTGCAGATGATACTGCAATTATGGCCACCGGATCTAGCCACAGAGAAGCAGTAGAAAAAGTTCAACTAGCTGTGAACAAAGTTTATGACTGGACACAAAAATGGAAGATCAAACTGAATGAGTCAAAATCAATTCACATTGACTTCACAAACAAACACTTGGACTATCACCCAATTTATATAAATGGCATGCAGGTGCCTTATGCTAATACAGCCAAATACCTTGGCATAACTCTCGACGCGAAGTTGCGGTGGAAAGCTCACGTGAAAAAGAAAAGACAGGAACTCGATATACGTTATAAAAACATGTATTGGTTACTCGGAAGGAAATCCTGTCTATCAATACATAATAAAATAACCCTATACAAGCATATTCTGATGCCAATTTGGACGTATGGTATCCAACTTTGGGGCTGTACTAAAAAACGACCGTGAAAATAATCCAACAATTCCAGAATAAAGTACTCAGGGATGCTGTCAATGCACCCTGGTACATAAGAAATGACGACCTTCACCGTGACCTTAAAATGGAATCCGTCACCACAATTATTCAAAAATTTGCTGAAGCCCACGAACTCAGACTTCACCGACACGTGAATGTTGAGGCAATCCAGCTGCTAGACAATACAGACTTAGTGCGTAGGCTAAAAAGAATTAAACCTTTTGAATTAGTGTAGTGTACAAAGTGAGTGAATAGTAACAATCTTGTGCTATACATCTAACACATGAACATAGTGTTTCTATAAATTATATCAGACTCTAAGAAAGTGCTTCAGACTTGTGTAAAAGTCTTAATGGACACTATTTTTATTAGTTATATTATAATCTATCACGTAACATATTAAGTTAGAGTTAAATTGCTTATTAGTCTTTTAGGCTAGATATAATGAATTATTAAGAATTTCATTCTTACTAACAAAGCAAAAAAAAAAAAAAAAAAAAAAACTGGACGATGGTCGGAATTAAGCTCGTGCAGCGTCTCTATAGATTGCAAACAGAGGTTCACATTCTTGAGCAGCGCTATATCGAGAGTGTCGGGAAGATGGTTGGGATCGTGAGGAAAATAAGTAGGAGTCATCGGGGCGATGACGACGATGAAGTGTCGATCTCATCACGTTGGTTAATAATGCCATTGGCGTTAAAGAAGCCTAACTTAAGGGATCGGGGTTTGGTAGTACACGGCCTTTCCTTATCCATTGGATTAGTTAGGGTACAGTTTATCTAGGGCTTCTAGGGCTCCCGTAATCTCCGGATACGCTTTGAAAACTTTAAGTATGTCGCCAATATTGGCTTTGCACGCGAGAATATCCCTAGCCATAGCTTCCGGGGTTGCGGTAAATTTGGTAGGCGAGGTTGATGACTTCGCTTACCCTCTCGGTAGGGAGAGATGTAGGTACGCGGGAGGCTGAGAGCGCGGTTGAAGCGGCTGGGGTGGCCTTAGGAGGGGAGGGCGCGGTCGCGGAGGATAGGTTCGGCGCGGGAGCTGGCGAATACATCAGCGCTGGCATGGGCAGAGATTGGGAGGGCCTCAATGCAGGGAACACTCTCTGATGGTTAAGCGAGTTCCATGGGCAGGGCCTCTGAGGGCTGAGACGCTGGGGCATCTCTGAGGAGGGAATCTTAACAGCTTACCCTTTGTTGACCAGCGTTCGCACGCTTGGTCAATTTGGGAGAAGAGAATTTTTGGGCTTTGGGGCAGCTGCGGTAGTTGGCGGGGTGACCGGATTGGCCACATAGCTACGGCTTTCTTGGCCTTGGTGGCCTGAGAGGGCCTCTTACCCTTCTGTCTCTTGCCTTCCGGACCGACAAGTTGGTAGTCGTCGTCCGAGGACGCGGAGACAGAGATTTCTCAGAGTCGGAGTGAGATGGCTCAGAGACAGGGACAGAGGTACCCATTGTTTCTGAGAAACATGGCGACGCAGTTGCAGAGCGCAGCTGAGCGGGAACAATGGTCGCGGGAACAATAAGGACGGAAACAATGGGATCGGAAATTGTGTGTGGTTTCCGTGAACGAGCTTGTTGTCTTGATAGACAATAGGGACGGTATCTTTTGTGTTGACATGGAGGATGTCACCATAGGAATGCCTTTGTCGGCGGGATCAGGGGATAGGGGACTATCTAAAACGTCGCTAAAGTTAGTGACGCTTTCGACAGAGTTACGGGACGGGAGAGCTGTTGCCATTTTTCGAAATTGGCTTTAAAACGGGATCGCTAAATAAAAACGAAGGCCGCTCCTTGACGTACGCCGCTATTTCGGCGTCCGACATAGTCGGTGACAAAATTAATTTACGGAGGGAATGGTGAGAGATGTAACTCTCAGGGAAGCCTAACTTTAAACCTGACGCCTAACTCTAACTCCCCGGGTGGAGTGGCCCGGGTATGTGTGTGAGTACCTATTGGTGAGCCCTAAGCTTGTAAACCCGTCGCCAGTCTTATTGTGCGAACGGGGCCCTAGCCAGTCTAGTGCGAAGAGTGCAATGTAGACACGCCCGACTGACACTAGGTGTGTAGCTGTGGAAGGAAACCAGAGACTAGGTTCGACTAGGAGACCCCCCAAGGCCGAAACACTAGCTCCAGACTCCAATTGACTGTCTCGCCCTTAAGGGGTTCGGCGGGTGTGATTGTGACCAAACGCAGGCGACATGTGCCACGCCTCCATGCCATATCCCTCGATATCCGTGAGTAAAAGGATTATTACCCTATACAATTTGTATAAAATCTATTTAGGAACCAAAGTTGTTAGCTAGTGATCACACTACACTAAATTGAATTCTAAATTAGACCAATTTAGAATTCAATTTTAGTAGACCACCAATTTACACTAAATCGGATCCAATCTGTTCTACACGCGATTACACCTGCCGATTTCCTAAATAGATTGTCTACAAATTGTATAGTGTTAATAAGCCTTTTACATACGCAAAGCCAGTAGGGATGCTACCTCAACCAGGACTCTCACCTGCAATATCGCGTGGATGATGTCGGGAGTCTCGTAATTTAAACAAGTAATTGAACATATCAATATATTATAGATTATATTATATTATTTTCATGAAGGAGGTACAGTTTTCAATAAAAAACATGGGAATAATCTTTCTGTTGTTCTGAAGCTGCAACTACATTGAAGTTCAAGACGGCGACTCCCCGGTCTACTGCCGTTATTAGCCGGTATGGGTCAAAATCTAAACTGTATACAGGCGAAGCTTTTCGTTGCGTGAAATACATCTAAAAAAAAATAACAGCTGATAATGTCACTATACAAAAGTTCGGAATTTTCTATACAAGTGTAATGTAATGTTATCAAAGGTTGTATTGTGAATGCTGAACCGAGTAGGCCAGCCTGCTTATGTGTATATCTACTCTATGTGTGTAGTAAGTATTATCAGTGTGATATCAAAAAGCAAGTTATTGTTTATTTACCTGAACATGATTCATTTGATTACGTGAATCAAATAATACGCAACGCGAATATTCAGACGATCCTGCTACGATACCCCATTCACCGTCAGATTTCACACAATAAAATGTGGATTGAAAAGGATCATTCGTATTGTATACCTGAAAAAAGTATCACACTATTCATCACCATTTCAGTTGAACGACACAATTGGTAAAATTTTTTTTTCCTGCTCCTTTGACCGCGCCGCTTGCGCCACAGCGCCGCATGAGTTTCAGTATGAAGTTCCACGCAGCCTCGCACAAGTCGAACACCTATTCGCGACGTACTCGCCGCTGTGAAGAGCCGTACATAAGATGTCACTAGTATCGGGGTGATCGATGCCGCAGCGGAGCGTGACACAGATGACGTCATGCGATGTCGCTGTCACACTAAGGTCCCTATCCGACTGGCGTTTTACGAGCGTTGGTTTTCTCCAACGTTTGCGCAGCGATAACGCTGTGCAGTCGCGACGTTGACGTCGCGAGTCTCTAGTGGCAAGCGTTCGCGCTGCGACTTCGCAACGTTAACTTCGCGTCAACACGACGTTAACGTAGCATTTTTTGGCAACAAGTACGATCACGCCGTTCTGCTAAGTCCTCTGGCAGCGACGTTAACGTTGCGTTCTGCGGGTGCGCAACGTTATCACTTGCCACTAACTCACGACGTCAACGTCGTCGCTGCGCAGACGTTAGTGGAACGCCAACGCTCGTAAAACGTCAGTGGGATAGCGGCCTAAATCGTAAGCCTGCAGCGCGTGCGGCGTGGACAAGTGTGCGTTCATCTTTACTTTATGGAGATTGTAATAAAGTTAATCTAAAGACTATTCTTAAAATATGTAGTATTTTATATTCAACTAGTGCAAGCTTTCAAATGTATGGATGGAGAAAACGATGTTCAAAATACTTTACCACTTCACGTGTTCTTATATCTATCATTTGCAGGACTCCTGAGTGAGTGACATATAATATTGTGTTCTCATCATGCCATTGAATGTCACGCACAGCTTGTTTAGGATTCTTTGTCCCTTCAGCAGTCATCAGGAATCTGGGGCTGAAATAACACTATTGCTGATTTTGTAATGGTCAATAGAATTTGTTCTGTTCCAAATAGCCTCAAATACAAATTGTTTATTTTCATGAAACACTGTACTTTTCAAAAATAATTTTGTGTCATCACTTAAATGCACAATAATTGAAAAGCCAAAACCAAACAAGTTGGATTGAATAATGTTTTTTTTTTTTTTTACTATTAAATAGGCTTGCGTTTGACCGCAATTCACCTGATCGTAAGTGATAATGCGGCCTAAGTTGGAACACGCTTGCCTAAGATGAACCGGTTCACTCGTGCCTTAAAGATAACCAGATTATACTTATCAGGGAACAGAGAGGCGGGCAGGGAATTCCACAGTCTGGCAGTTCGCACAATAAATGTGGTGTCAAAGCGCTTGGTTCGAGACCGTGGAACTTCAACCATATAGCGGTGACGCTACGCCGTATCCCTGCTCGTCCGATGATGGAACGGGGATGGGGGAATTAAATTGTGCAATTCCAAAGCACACTCTCCGAAATGTGTTTATGTACTTAACAAATTAAAAAAAAAACGTACTTATTCACATCAAGCAAAAGAGGTTTACTGTTTCCATTGAGACCTATTGCTAATTTGTCTGCAGTTTTATTAAGAGACATACATTTTGTGCCTGCATTTTCATACAAAGAGAAATTAAATACATCTGAAATGAAAAAGAAACACTAGATTAGCATTATTTTGTATACTAGCAACATTACTTTAAGAATAGTTTAATTATAAAGCCCGTCACGTACGTAGCTGTAATATACATTAATATACTATGCTATATATTATATTATAGCTAGCCACCACACATGGTAGTTTTAATATAGTCATATATTTTCGCCCTTATTAAGTCTGCAGTTACATTTTTGAAATATATATTAATATGCCTTGCTATATCTGTCCACATATTTTGGTGACGTAATAAAGATATAATTATATTATAGCTGGGTATGTGGTCACTCGAAGATTACTATAGAAAATATATCGTAATATACCTTGCTATGAATTATATTCAAACTCAAAATCATTTATTTCAATTAAACCATTTACAGGTACTTTTGAATTGTCAGTCAGTCAGAAAGTAGAAGCTAGTTGCTCGTTCCAAACAGTAGGTTTCTATGGAGAAGAACGAGCAAGAAACTCCATGAACACTCTTTTAAAATCACTTATATTTTACAAATTTAGGTTACATCATTCATGTTGAGTTCAAGGGTACAATGTGAGAACAATGTAACACGTCTTGCGTGTTAATAGAGGTATAGAGAAAAATATAGTTATAATAACAATTCAAACCAAAATTTAATATAACCGAGGCAGCTAAGAGATGACCAGTCCCAACCGACGGCGTCCGTTCACGAACATGACGCATGGATCGGCACCATTTAGCTCAACCATTTTGAAGGGAACCGAATGATCCAACACATGCGCCACCGTCAGCGAGACATTCAAGTGAGCATGACTCTCCCAACCGCCAGGGCATATTCAAGTCAATGAGAGGTATACCTCGTAAATGGTAGCTTTAAAGAACATAGTGCTCACATGTATGTGCTACGAAAAACTATATAATACTAACACATTGAGTTTATACAATGCAAAGATAATATAGATCTACATCTTCAGCAGCTCCAAAAATAGTTATATTATAATAGCTATGAACCCTTATGGCTGTGGAGCTAGACCAGCATCCAGCCAAGCATTTTTATCAGTGATGTAATCACTCAATTTATAATATGCTCGGTTGCATAGTGTGCGTTTAATACAAGACTTAAATTTTGTCTCATTTAGTTGAACGTGTGTTGAGTCGAAAGTTTTATTAATATATATTATAGGCCTATGTCCAGCAGTGGACGTCTTTCAGCTGAAATGATGATGATGATGATTATGATATTATAGCAGTGCCCCGCGGTTTCACCCGCGTTAATTTGAGAATAAAAACTATTGAAATATATTCGATTAAGTACTTTAAGAGTATAAAATACTTACATTATTTTTTAGTACATTACTTTAAGAAGCTATTTTAGGTATAGACGCCAGCACATCAAGTTTATTTATTTATTTATTCAATAAAGTACACCAGCAGCATATACATTCAACATTGGTTAACAGTAACTTAAGTAGGTGGTGTATTAATGTATACACCAATAGGGTATTTTACTCTATACGAGAAAAAATATATAAATATGTTATTGAGACAGTTTAGGCATAAAGCAATCGGAAAATGTAAGTTTTAGTTCATAAAATAACAAAACAAATTTTTAAATTCAATTCAAAGTTTTCAGGATTTTTAATCTGTTATAAAACACCGTGAAATAGTAGCGGCCATGTTATTACGCCATACGGCTGTGTAAACAAAAAATTGTCAACTGTCAGTCAACCGATTGGCGTAATATAGGCTTTGTACTTTTATTATTTTCGTAACCAACGTATTTTTTTCATTATTACACCTAGTACAAAATATGCTTTTAATTATTTTTAAATGATATGCAATTATCATATTTAATATGAGCTCATTTGATACAGAACGAACTGACGTCATTTACGCTGAGCAATATGGCGTCCAGTAAGAGGCGTTTTCGTCTAAATACGCGCGAAATTTGAAAATTTAAAATTTAGATGCATTTTTATGGCACTTATCAATTGAATAAAAATGTTGTGTTATTTTTGGTGGCATATTAGCACTACAGAATTTCATTGAGACACTTTTCAAAAATGGGTGTAATACCCTAAGTATACATAACATTCACAAATGTATACATAGCGACAGAGCTGCTAAAAAGCTAAAAGTAAAAACAAAGATAACATCAAAGCTAAATAAAATAAAATACAAATTAGTGAAGGGTATCATGAACGTATTGGGAGCAATACGAAAACAAAGTAGTTGTAACTAAATATTAGGTACAACAAAAATTAGGTAACTGAGAGATCATAACTGTCAAGTATTTTTTTTCGTATACCACCTAATATGTCCAGATTAGATTTTTTTTTTTGTTGAGCATATTGTAATAATTCAATGTTCTAATGAGCGGACCATGGGTACCAATGTTAGTACGACAGAACGGAAGACAAAATGTATTAGTTAGGGCAGTACGGGGCCTGTTCCGTGGAACTGTAACGGGAATCATAGTTAAGAGGTGACTGCAATCAATCTTTCCATCAAGATTTTTATGCAGGAATGAGATACTGAGCATAACTCGTCGATCACGGAGCGACGTCATTTTAAAGAAAGACAGTCGCTGATTGACCACTAGTGCTAAAAGCCAAGGTGCGTGTGAACGTACGTTTTAAATTAGTTACCCCGACCTGTCAAATTTCTTTGATAGATTTTTAACTTTATTACTTGGATTATATATCATATATCTACCTTATGGTTGATATTCAATTGGAAAAAAATACAGTTTGGTATAACTTATTGTGCTGGCGTCTGTACATCGCCACAGTATTACAATATTTCCTACACGCAATAATCAGTACCTAAGTGTGGAACTATAGTAAAAAATGTCACGGAAACAGAAATAATAAGGAAATGGGTAAGAACTGGGGTTTTATAAAATGTGGGTAGGTATATGTAGGTATCTAATTAGTATTGCTGCGTACACGATATTTTATCGCTAATACTTTTATTTTATCGTTTGTTTTTGCATTTTGTTGCGCTAATCCGTGGGAACGTTCAGCACTTGATTCCCGTTTTCGGTTCGCCAAAGTTCGGGAATTCTGTGAGGCCAAACGTTGAGACCATTCAACGCTTGATTCCCTTTCACGGTTCGCCAAAATACGGGGATTTTGTGAGGCCAAACAGTGGGACCGTTTAGCGCTTCTTTAGCGGTCACGATTCGCAAAGTTCCAGAAATTTGTGGGCCAAACGCTGAAAACGTTGAACGCTTGACTCCATAACACGGTTCTGTTCATTGATTACCTACTCGTTGCCAACCTATGCATGTTTTAATCCATTGTTTTATTGCTGCGCAACAGTCACAGCCGTTTTCCTGTAGCAGACTACAGAGAAAGCAGAGTTCATTTTCTAGGCATTTTATTAATATATGATAGATAGGTAAATAATTATTTTTAATAAAATATGTTAGGTAAAGTACCTACCTAAAAACCATGATTAAGATATTCATTGAAATCAAATGATGTCAAAGGCAATTTTGTTTAAAATTGAATACTTGTGAATTGTGATGAATAAAGTATTTATTTGGATAAGGATTAATATATTATCATGTTATAAAACACCTTCCCAAATAATGCATTATTTTAGAACACAATTATTACGATTACCATAAAAAGGGTGTCCCCTTATTTCGCAGACAGAAATTTCATAGAATTTCGTTTACCGGAAAATGTTTCATATAATACCTATTTGGTTCTTGTATTTTTAACCGACTTCAAAAAGGAGGAGGTTATCAATTCGGATGTTTGTTTTTTTTTATGTATGTTCGGGCATAACTCAGTCACTTAGAGACGGATTTGCAAAATTCTTTTTTTGTTCGAAAGGGTTTTATTCCGAAATGGCCCCAAATAAATTTTACCAAAATTGATCCAGCCCTTTTTGAGAAAATCAAAAAAATCCCAAAAAAAATTACTTAGATGACGTTTTAATTTTTTCAATCTTTGGAGGACAATCTCTTACAAGTGTGTCGCCGTTTCTTAATGGATTTGGATGTCAAGGCAATACTAAAAAGCGAAAAATTAAAAGTTTTTTCAGAAAAAAGAAAACCGCCTTCAAAAACTAAAAAGTAATAAATAACTAAATAATAAAATAAATAATAAATATCTTGGGACAACTCACACACGGTCATCTGGTCCCAAGCTAAGCAGAGCTTGTGTTATGGTAACCAGACAACTGATATACATACTTATATAATTTATAAATACATACATATTATAGATAAACACCCAGACACAGAACAAACAATCAACCTCATCACACAAAGTTTGTCCTGGGTGGGAATCGAACCCACGACCTCCGGCTTAGCAGTCAGGGTCAGTGACCACTAGACCAACAGGCCCGTCAACTTTAGCACATAACACACATTACTTTACTTTCGGAAGTCGGTGGCAATACAAAACAACAAAATACAAGCCATCGCCACCGACTTTCGAAAGTAAAGTAATGTGTGTTATGTGCTAAAGTTATTTATTACTTACTTTTTAGTTTTTGAAGGCGGTTTTATTTTTTTTGAAAAAACTTTTTATTTTGACTATTATTGTTTCAAAGACTATTTACTTGAATGAAAGATATTTCACAAAAACACAATTCAATGAATATTTAATCACATTTTTTTGTTTAACAAACTTATCAAGCAGTAGAATTATTTTTAACGAATATTGTTTGTTCGGTGTATTTTTCCATGGTTTTTTTTCTACGAAAATGTATATAAATAGACAATAACAAAAATATTGTCTTAAAGAGTCAATATGTTGTGCTACAAAAGTTAATGACAGAAACGAATCGCTGCGAAACCGACTCCACGTAGTATTGTCTGCCCTAACCTTAGAGTGTAATTTAAATCCGCGGAGGCGCGAGGGGCGAGGCGACTCGCGAGCGTTGCGGGGCTCCGGCGGTCCCTGCAACGCCGTGACAGAAATCATACCTGCTGCATGTTGCATGCTGCATGGTTGCTTGTACGCACGCGCAGTAGGTTTGGTTACAACTGAGACCCCCATTCTTGGTAATAAGTTTTATATTAAATAAACAATATAAGGATAAAGAATATTTGATTTGTTATTGTATGATATCATTATTCTAACATTAAACTTTATGTGAAACAAAAATCGATGATTTAAAAATCTTGAAAGTAAGTATTATTTATTTATACTTCATGCACAAAGGTACAAAGGCGGACTTACTTCCACACTCAGAGACGTCACTTAATAATAATGAATCATTAACTTTAATTGACCAACATAACTTGGCACATGTCAACAACAATATTTTTTACTGACAGCGTTCCAAGTTATGTTGGTCAATTAAAGTTAATGATTCATTATTATTAAGTGATGTTTCTGAGTAAGTATGTTAATGCCTTAGACATTCTGTACCAGCCAACCAAGGGTGGTGGGTATGTAAGCTGAATATACAAAAAAATATATAACTAATATAATCTTATATATAAAATCTTCTGTGCGTGTGTATGAAAGTGAACTCCTAAACGGCTGGATCGATTTTGATGAATTTTTTTTGTGTGTGTTCCAGTGGATTTGAGAATGGTTTAGATTAACATTTGGATCCAGTAGATAGCGCTGTAGTCGAGTTGTACTTACGTCATTTTTCTTTTAAGGGCAGGACAACGTCTGCCAGGCCCGCTAGTATATATATATACGGTTGGCGCAGAGGCTGAGCGATCGACTGCTGCGCAGCGTGTTGCGGGTTCGATTTCCGCCCAGGGTAAAACATTTGTGTGGTGAGCACTTGTGTTTGCCTTGTGTCTGGGTGTTGTTTATCCATATATGTATGTATTTATAAAAAAATAAAAATGTATTTGTGTATGTATATCAGCTGTCCGACACCCATAGTACAGGGTCTCCCTAGTTTGGGGTCAGATGGCCGTGTGTAAAAATGTCCCCACATATTATTATTATATTATTATATACTATACACAAAAAAGAAAAACGAAACGAAAAGTAAAACAATGTACAACCCATAAAAAAGGTTATAGTGAGTCAACCTTAAAAGATAGACATATGCTATTGTAGACTTTTTTTTTAGAACTTTTGAAGGGAAGCAATTCTGTCATACATGATTTTGCGTTACCTGAACCGTTTACGCAGCGCACGCAACGTAAGCTCGCAATACGAATATTTAATCCCGTTTTTGCTGCATTTTTCATTGATGCTAAGCGTCGAGGAAGGCTAGTAGTAGTAGTAGTATGACGGGCTGGTGTCCGCAACTCCACGACTCAGCGCGTATTTTGCGTACAGGTCGGAAGTAAATCATTCGATCCACCCCAGCTCCCCGAGAAAGGCCAGCAGCGCCTTGACGTCGCTGGCGATCTCCCGTAGGTTACCTGGGTTACCGAAGTACTTTGCCCTGTATGACGCAACCTCAAGGCAGTTCAGAAGCACATGGGCTGCTGTCTGTGACGATCAATAGGAGCGCCTATTGATTGTAGCATGATGTTATATATAGCCTTCCTCGATAAATGAACAATCCAACACAAAAACCAATTTTTCAAACCAAACTAGTAGTTTCTGAGATTTGCGCGTTCAACCAAACAAACAAACTCTTCAGCTTTATAATATTAAGTATAGATAGCTACGTCTGTGATGGGCTTTATGCAAAATAAAAACTTACTAGTTTCATTGCCTCTTAAGATGTATGTAATATTTCCATTGTCTTCTTTCCTTAATCTGCAGAACTGTAATTCAGAGCTGTTATTAGACCCTGTTAGGATCATCAATTGACTTCTTCCATCTATCAATTCAACTGCAGTAACTTCCTTTTCACCATTTCCATGACAATCTTGTATGTGATACTGTAACCATGGCCTCTTTTTTGTATTGTTGACATGGTAAACAGCTATACAACCATCTCTGAAAAATTATTGATAATTTTATTTTACCTATAATAATTCATTTTGTCACTCATTAATACACTGTTAAGATGGCCCACTGGTTTAGGCAAATCTCAAGGTTGCAAGTACCAATATGACTTTAATAAATACATAAATATACTTTCTTAGTTTCAATTGATCAATGCTCTTCTTTTCTATAAGAAAAGGCTTTTGCACTGCAGTGAGACAATTATAGGTTGATATTATTATTATATTAATTAGTTTTTAAAACATATATTTTAATATTAACCACAATTACACCTCCAACACTGCTTGCCTTTATTTTTATTAAAGTGAGGTGCTCCTCACTTTTATAAAAACCAAAGAAATTCTTTGCTATGCAGCCCCACTGTATCCAATATCATTTATTTTATAGAAACATACCTGTTTCCTATAGCTATAAAATTATTTTTTATCACAAAACGGGAGATGTCATTGGTCCTCACATCATGCCTTTGTATTTTAGGTACATCTACTTTCCATAAAGCTGCTCTACAGTTTGGAAATCCTCTCCTGTTTGTAGGGTAACAGTGGAGTTCAGAGCCCACTGATACTAGTAATATTTCCGAGTTATGGAATGTTAACCAAGGCATGTAGTTGGTGTAGTGATTGATGACCACCTGTTGGAGCACAACATTTTATCATGAATTTATGACTGATAATTATTAATACTTTTAAAAGAGTCATAAGTGTGAAAACCAATAAATAGTGTATTTTTGCAGGTAAGAACCTACCTGTATGTGCCTTTACCTTACATTTGTAATACCCATTGCGCCAGTTATGTGAAGTTCTGCATCGATTATACCATATTTCATTTAATTTACTGAAAGAAAGGTAGTTATTATATGAAACACTAGAACAAAAGTAAAAGGTAGAATAATAAAATTGCCACTACGTTATAACGATAGCCAGTACATCAATGATATTATATTAGAATATCATTGCAGTACATGGAATTGGAAGAGTAGGTACCTGCTGTCTGAAAAATCGATCATCAGATTGTTTCGGGCAAGGGGTCTCCAAATTGTATTATCATTTTTAATTAGATCATTGAAAAACTTACAAGATAACATTAAATTATGAAGATCCGATAGATTTAATCTTTTGAAAATATTGACTAATATATCAACGGGTAATAACAACATATTATCAGTCGTCATTGTATGTTTTCTTCCATGTCATAATGTTTTAGATGTGATCATTATTTAATTAAAACCCCTATTTAATGTTTATTTACTACAGTGCCATCAGCATGAAGAAATAATATCTTCACTAGTCTTGAGTAGTACATGTACTATATACTAATTCAATTCCTTTATGTGAACTAGAACGAACTAGTCTGTTTCGGTCGTTCTTGTTGGTCTTTTAGTACACAGAGTCACAGACTCACAGAGCTAAGTAAGGTAAAGTAAAATTGATCTGCATTTATTTAGTACAGTCCGAAATCGGGTGTGATGCGAAGGAACGAGATGTGACATGACACGATGGTTCGTGAGTCCTGAGTCCGAGCGAGAAAGCTGATGTACGAATAAAATTAATCACTCTTAGATAGCCTTCTTTATTGTTGAATCACTTCATTCGTACATCATTACATTACGTTTTGATTTTAGGCGGGATATTTTGACAGTTTGACTGTTTATAATTCTTACCTTTGTGTGTATTTATGAATTAGACAAATAAAGAGTATATATTTAATAAGAGTAGGTATTTAATGTTGGTTGGTTGTGGATTATTGCAAAGACGGTGAACTTTTCAATAAAGTAAAGAGGAATAAATAAATTTAAATAATAAGTACTTAGCGTTGTGGTGTTGGGCTAAAATACATGAACATTGAACAACACACACACTACAAGCAATTTAAATCGCTACATGAAAAATAAGCATCCATCAATTTATTTTTGCGTTATAAAAATAATACCTGGGCGACCGAGCTTTGCTCGGTATTTTTAATTTTTTTTTTTGGTAAATCGTGTTTAAAAAAAATTCAACCTAGCTAGATCGATATATCGCCCCCGAAACCCCCTGCATATTAAATTTCATGAAAATCGTTGGAGCCGTTTCCGAGATTCAGATTACGTAGGTATATATTTAAGTTTATACAAGAACTGCTCGTTTAAAGGTATTAGATTTATATAAATGAGCTAAAATAGCCCTTCAAATAATGTACTGAAATGTCATTATAAAATCAGTGTACTAAATGAACTACTGTACTAGAATAACGAACTAGTACATATGAACGAATGTACTAGTACGGAACGTTCCGTTAAGTGACCGAGTAAGAACAAGACTAAATCTTCACTTCATGAGACATGTCAAAAATAAAAATGACATAAATATTCTTCGATTCGTAACTTGACAGTTCTAAGAATAATAATGTTACCATGGGGTAGTTAACGATTTTGCGTAAAGAACGAATGATAAAAGTGGTTTAATTAATAACAATACACACTATTAAAAATTTATACACTCCACATAAACAAAAAACCGAGCAGAAGGTAGGCTTTTTTAGGCGAATGCTACACGCTCGATATTTATCGTAATATCTGGATCGCGATCCAGGATCGTGATATATATCGAGTGTGTATTATAACGTATCACGGATCGTGATATGGATCGCCTTATGCTACGCGCTCAATAAATATCGTGATCCGGATCGCGATCCAAATATCACGATAAATATCAAGCGAGTAGCATTCGCCCAGCGTTCAAAATTCTTACCTACTTTCATAGGGCTGTCACTCGGTTATTGAAAATGAAAGACGAAATGGTAAACTTTGTTAACAGTTTGTTTAAAATTAAGTAGACCGTACATTTATTTTATTGCTAGAAATGAAAAGAAAAATATTTAAATCAAAATATTTTTTATTAAGTATTTATTATATTACATTTCTACAAATTTCCACCTCTCAAAATTTTTTTGTTCTTATTTTGCTTAATTTTTAGTAATTTTTTATTTCGTTTTATCGTATGATTATAAACCTAATATATTTTTTTAATTAATCTATTGGAAACATTTCAAAAGTACAATTATCTATATGCTTTAGAATTTCCTGTCAAACATTTGTAATTTATTTGGTGAATATTACAAAATGTTAGAATTTTTTTCGAAGTTCATATCAACTGCTAGAGCAAGGCCGGCCAGAAACGGACTGCTCGAGCAGTTAGGCATTGATCAACATATTATTATTATACTCTTTGATCAACATACACAGACCGCTCGAGCAGTCATAGTCAACCGCTCGAAGCTGCCATTGATAACTGCTGAACAAGCAAAACAAAACACGGGGGCGGGAGGCGCGCGTGACGTTAAATCAAAAGAGCGGGTGGAGAGACTGCTCGAGAGCATTCGACAGCTCGAGCAGTCAGTGTATGCCTGGCAACTGCTTAACTGCACGATGAAATTTCACCGCGCTGCTGACCACCCAAAGCAGTCGCGACTGCTCGAGCGGCTACGTGTACGTATGTGTGTACGTAGAAGACGTTATTACGTTTATTATTTGTTTGGGTTTTTTTTTTTTTTTTGAATTTAATTGTTTAGTTTTAAGCTTTAAAGAATTAAGTGCGTCACTTCCGTGTGAATAAATGGATTTTCTTTCTTCTTTCTTTCTTCTTTCTAAGACTATACTTCACTATGCAGTCGCAGCTTGAAGCAGACGATCCTGACTGCTTTGAGCTGCCCGTGTATGGCCGGTCTAACGAAATCTTGCTAAGACTGCTTGCATATTTGAATGTAGAACATTACAAATATCTACAATTAAAATAACTTTTAATTTTTGGTTGGTCGTTCGATATTTGAATTTTCGATATTTTGAAAATTGACATGTTATGCGTAGATATTTAAAGAATCATGGCGACATACATACATGCATTTGTATGAAAAAAATAAATAATTTAGAGGGTTTAAAATATTTTCCAACGTGAAGAATACATTAGGAGTAGATTGACATACTCACCATATTTTTAAAACCCCGCATAATTAAAAGATTACTAAATGAAAATAACACTTTTACGTTTCATCTCGATGCCCATTTTGTGTTTATAAAAAAAAGAAAGTGACAAGCGACGTTAACGGGTCTATCAAATTGGCAAACAAATGATCTGACAAGGGTGTGGAAAAAAAAAAATATTTATGACATTATTTCCCATAAAACGATGCAATTTCAGTGCTAGTTAAGAATTAGAATTTCAACTTCTCTAAACATCTTTATTTTTTTTTGTACAAATCCAGCCATGATTCTTTTCGAAATTCAAATATGTACCCCATCTTACAAATATACTTTTGTGCCTACCCACAGACCTACCAAAACAAAAATACTAACGAAACAAATAGGAGATGAACTTACGCCAATATGGGTGGTAAGATAATTATAAGAATCCTACTAATATTATAAATGTGAAAGTTTGTGAAGATGTTTGGATGTTTGTTACTCAATCACGCATAAACCGCTGAACAGATTTGGATGAAAATTGGCACATAGGTAGACCTTTTCCTGGATTAACACATAGGAAACTTTTTATCCCGGTAATGTGTTCCCTTAGGATAATCGTTCTTTTTACGCGGGCGAAGCCGCGGGCAGAAGCTAGTAACAAATAATAATTCTTACTTGTTATTATTTGGATTTTACCAACCTGTGTTAGTGTAGGTAGATATAGAAATAGATAATTGACCTGACAAAATCCTTCGGATATGCAAAAAAAGGTTATCTCCTTGTTTTTCCTACCATTATTTGTACACATAGTACAACTGTTTGACATCGTCTTAAGCAATTATAGTTAAATATAAAATAAAACTAAACTGCCGCGCTGGCACACCCTATAGGCCATCACAAACGGCGAAGATACTATAATATTTTTTCTTAAGGTATAATAACGCTCACTATACATTTTGGCCTAAGATTAAATATTATAGTATCTTAGCCGTTTGTGATACTTCATAAAAACTGTATAGTGAGCGATACTTTATCTTAACACTAGCTGACCCGACAGACATTGTCCTGTCCCTATCTACCTACTTACCTGCCTATTTACCTACCCTAGAAAGAAACAAAGATCGAAAAAAAAAATGTTTATTTGACACAGACCATGTGCACACAATAATAATAACGTTTTGAATATAAAACAGAAATAAATAAAAAGCATTATTTGTGTGCCCCAGGGCTGCGCCAAACAGGCCCAGTTCAGCATAAATGCCAGACCACTTGTGCCTGACGCTGGTTTCAACTGGACCGTGTGACGTACGAATGAAAACCAGCTTTATTATGATATATAGGTGGATAAATAAATAAATAAAAATAAATAAAACGTATAGTAAAGAGGGACTGAGTATGAGTAATAAGGTTTATTTCGCTACCTATGTGTACATGAAACTAACAGTTGAGACATACATTTGTCAAGACAAGTCGTAAATAAATAAAAGATGTATATAACTGCGAGTCAGTTGCAGATGAAATAATTCGTGCACAGTACCCATAGTGCGCTGCGTCGGCTGCGGCAGTTATACTGGGGTTATTAGTGTTGGTTATAATCTATATAAATAAGAATGAATGGCTGAACTCTTTCTTTTTTCTCTCCGTAAGAACCATCCTCCTACTTCAAGGAATATTATAAAAAAAGAATTATCGAAATTGGTCCAGCCGTTCACGCGTGATGCCGTGACCAAGGGAAATAGGGATTGATTTTTATCTAAATAAGATAAAATATTATAGTATCTTCGCCGTTTGTGACGCCCTTAAGTTTGTACGCTTAGTGAGTGGGCTCAAACCGGGTAGTACCCCAACGGGCGCTGGTGCACGCCCCGCGCTCCTTGTCTATGACAGGTCTCGCACACATAGTTGTGCGTGTAGTAGTGCTCCTGCGCACGACATTAGTACTTAGAATAATAACGCATATAAACCTGGTACAAGCATTAAAAGTACGACTATTCAAACTCGGCCTTATAAGGTCTTGTTTGCGCAGCGAGCCGTTAATGGTCAAGGTCACGCTCCGTTGAACACTGCTCGCAAGAAATATTTTAGAGACGGTTTGTTGCGTAAAATACTGCCATAGTACAACCGGTAAACATAAAAAATGAAATAAAATTACATTTCACATGTAAATAGTAACATTATATCTATTACTTTCACGTAAATCGATCGCTGATCCATACATTTATGTTCGTATAACTCGGAATAATTATTTATTAATGTAGGTATGGATCTGCTGTTTTTTTGGCGATATTCAGGTTTTTAGTTAATTTTATTTTACCTTGAATAATTTTAACAACTGAAAGCGTAAATAATGTTATTCTATTGTATCCGTTAATATCGGACACTGTGTTATCTATGCTATATGCTATGTGGAGTACATTTTTAGTTACCAAGTAATACGAGTATACGACTCTAAATAATATTTTGATGGGATGACAACGAAAATATTACCTATATATTAAAATGTTTGGCGCGTATACATTTAAACCAATTTAGATAGGTACGCGACACGAACTCGCAACATGAACGTTAAAAACAACAATATAATTAAAAGTTTTATTACGTTGTATAACGAGAAGTAGATGTGACTGTATTTTAATTAGTATAAAAAACCACATTGACAACTTACATTACGTACGTAACATTTTTATATGCAATCGTGCTATGGTTCAAATGCATTAACTTTTTCCCCGATTTTAGGGAAAATGATATTTCTTAGCAAAATTTTTTTTACGTCTGTGTGCGTGTCAGCGGTCGTAAAAATTACTTAATTTAATTACATGCCGCTCACTCACACATAACCTACTAATGTAGCGCAAATTGTTCGTAGGCAGCGTATAGAGACTGTCCTTATATGCGTTATTATACTTATTATTCTAAGCATTAGTATGAAGCTTAAACACCTTACTCACCATCCTTCTTGCTGTACGTCCCTTCAAGGTCATACTTCAAAAGTACCGTGAAAAAAAAAACAATAATATTATTGTTTTTTTGGATGGTGAGTAAGGCGTATTACTTTCTGCTCGGTTTTTTATTCTTGTGCTAGTACATTATTTAATTTGATGCAATTTCGTTCATTCTTGTACCACCTCACTTTTTTTTGTCAATTTCTGGTAACCCTCAACTGTCAAGTTCCTGAATAGAATTAAAAGTCGAAGTATAATCTCTGTATTTTCATGCTTTTCAACATCTTCATAAATGTGTGCTTTATTTATACATGTGTGCCATATATATTTCTAAGATCTCTACCATGTTTTAGAGCAAATAAATATATTTTAACAATTATTAATGACAGCAGGAACAGAATAAAAAAGTCGAAGTATCTCTGTATTTTCAACATCATCATAAATGACAGACGATATCAGCAGCGGCGATATGCACGCTTTCTTAAGTGTGAAAAGGATGCAGTTTGCAATGCAACTAATGCAAGAACGTTTAATATCGTAATTATTTCGTATTCGTTCCGCGTTCGTAACTCGTAACGTTTTCTCACTGACCTCTCGTTTTCTCAATCTTTTTGTTCGTTCGTCGGTCGTATCCGTAGGGGTCAAGAAAATACAAAACGAAGCGGAAACAATACAAAATTGAATGTGATAAAAGAATTTCTGTAGCATTTGAGTTTGTTTAATTGGGATATACAAGTAAAAAAACCTAAACATTTGATGGTTTCATGGAAAAGTTTTATTTGATTTGTTTTGAAAATGTCACAAAATAAACGACAAGACAACGTCAAAATAAACCATTGTTGATCTATGCCTGCACTTCAACAGTGACCGTGCCCCATGGATTTGTCTAAAGGTGCGTATTAGCAATTATTTTATTATTATTTATGAGCATTGTCGTTGCCGTACCAACACAGGAGTTGACAGGAGTAAACGTCAGTGAGTAGTGAGTACCTATGTAATTAACTTAAATCAGTGTTGCCACCTTGGATTTTATTAAGGCGCTAGGTCAAGAGTAAAATGTCGCCAGATTTTCAGAATTTCGGATTTTAAAAAACCACCAAATTCCGCTAAATTTATTGTATTTAAATATCAGACTAAAAAACGAACGAATATGTTTGAGATGCTTAAAAATAGTTGTATCCGGCGGTAGTTCTTCGTAATAATAATTTTACAATTTTACGTATTTATAAAATGTTCTGTATTTTTACCAGAGTGCAATAAGAGTTTTACTAGGTAACTTACAATTTACAAAACATAAACATTATATTCGGTATAACTTGACAAAATGTTTAGTATTCTACAGGCAGTGAAATTAAACCACATAAATGTGTGTGTTTTTTGTTTCAGCATGTCTTCTCAAGTCTACTAATTTTGCAAATAATTCTGCTTTACAAAATGAGCAAAACGCCTTCGTATCATTGGTTTGGAATTCATCTAGTGATTCTCACTCTTTTCTATACTTTTGTGCGTAATTCTTTTTCTTGTGTGGAACTTCCATAATTGGATATTATTTACAGCTTCTAGAGTTCACACATTTCACAGAGTGTTGAAAAACACGACTCTATCAAACTTTAAGACTTTTTAACAACACGTACCAAATTCCGAACAAAGAATGAGAGATAAAAAGAAAATTAAATAATGAACCACTACATTTCTCTCCATTTCGATAAAAAAAATGTTTTGCCCGATTCCATATTGAAAAACCGCTAAAAACCACTAAAAAATATAAAAACGCTAAATTATGAAAAAATACCACTAGAAGCCTTGAAAAAGCACCAGTTCTGGTGGGAAAACCACCAAAGTGGCAACACTGACTTAAATCCTTCCACTAGATTACGTCGAACTCTATCAAGGCCGCGGACCGTGCTGTCCCGTACCTGGCACGCGATACTGAGTTCTGTTTGAGTTCATCAGAGTTGGACTGAGACGGAACCAACTACTGCGGACTGCGGAGTGTTGTGCATTAGTGTTCAGTGTTCAGTGGGTGGATCTCGGCATCGTAATCGTAATATTTTTATCAGTAGCGGCTGGCCCGCGGTATTGCTGTCAAACAATATTGCGTACAGCAGAACCGAGCTATGCGCAGTGTATTGCGATCTTTGTCCTCGCCTTGTCGCTTTTGATTTGTAAATTACGACTTACCGACGCAGTATCATAGTCATAGACTTTATAGTGAAGTGATGTTTTTTATACTATAATAAGTGGCTCCATTATCATAAAATTTAAGTAACAAGTGAGTTTTTGTTCAACTTTTTATAAAATTTGTTTATCATGTGTTATTGGATTGTTAAATTCTATGAGTCATTGTCTTACTAGAATCTTCAAACAAGTTTTATGGGAAGTAATTTCTTGCCCTGTTGTGTATTATAAACTGGCAATAACACAATTTATAAGTATTTTAACGTAGTCATCAAAAATCTTGCAACTTATCAGAAAAAATTGTAGTCTCTGCTGAAAACCTTCACTTCTTTTTATGTCTAAACCTATCATAAATAGTTTATAAAAAATGCGAGGGTTTTTTTCCTTAATCTAAACATCCTGTTTTTACTTTAAATCATTTAGAGGAGAAATTGATTTCAACCTGGCATTAATAAAGTTAATTAATTATTTAATAAATGACATTGTAAATCAAAACAAGGTTGTTGTTATTCAAGGCTCAAGGATTATGAATTATTTAAAGAATTATAGAATTATTGCATATTACTATGTTAGTTTAAATATGGTATATATTATTTTTGCTTTCCAACTTGCTGGTTGCACTTACAATTATAAAAGTAACACTATTTTATGTTTTGTAGCAAAATACTAAGAAACTAAAGAAGTTTTTTTCTATACAAATATAACCATTACCAAATCGGTACCTATGGGCTCACAGGTTGTAAAAGACAATATGGTGTTCTTTATG
Organism: Charanyca ferruginea; assembly: GCA_947361185.1. Taxonomy (NCBI): domain Eukaryota; kingdom Metazoa; phylum Arthropoda; class Insecta; order Lepidoptera; family Noctuidae; genus Charanyca; species Charanyca ferruginea. The sequence continues at coordinate 10,422,064 of OX376077.1, read as the reverse complement.
ACTGCTGAGTCCAAAGGTTTGAAAATGGCTTATGTTTAACGAACCTCCAGATCTACTAAATGATCACCAATAATAGTAAATAAAATAAAACCAAAAATAGTAAATGGTCACCAAAATGGTGTTTCCTAAAGTGTTGTAATGTATGAGTTTGACTGCAAAAAACGATTTGATTCTGGCGTAGGGGGTCACAGTTCTAACCTAACCTAATCATGTCGGATCCGCCCCAGGGGGGGTCAAAAAGATTTTGGTTATTTTGAACACTAAGGTTTGGTGACCATTTAGTACATTTGGTATAATTTAGTATATTTTTTTGGTAAGGGAGCTTAAGATCCTAAAGTATTTATTGGTGATCATTGTATTTATACCCTTTGAAAATGTTCACAGACATGAAGGGTCCAACTCGGCAAGCTCCAGGTGTTCCTGGCATGGTAGTGAACAGATACTCTCCAGTTACAAATTGGGATGATGACCCCTTTGGTGCAGATGTCTTTGAACCCTCACCACATTTCACACAGAAGAAGATACCACCACCTCGCCCGCCGCCTCCAAAGGTCACTAAACAACCTGATATTCCTGCAAAGCCTTCCCATTTCATAAGAAAGCCAACAGTACTCACTTCTCTATTATCTCGTAAATCCAAAACAGTAGTGAATAATCAAAATGTGAATATTAACCAGCCAAGTATAATAAAAGAAGTAAACAGTGATGTGGACACTCATAAAATATTTCCTAAATGTGAGCCAAAGAATGTGCAGACAGGTGCTTTGATAGATCTCTCGTCGCCTCCAAGTTCACCCACATTCACAACCAGGTCAAGCAGTGACGGTCTCAGTGTAGACAGTTTTGGTTCAGATGCCACTACATCTACCAATCATCACAATGCTCACAATGGTGGCAATGCATCACAAGCCGAGAGTGGGTTTGAAGATGATTTTGATCTATTCCTTCACTCACGGAAACCTATGAATAAGGATGATACAATAGATGATTTCACTGCTGTTGACCCATTTTCGCCTCAGCCTACCACAAACCTGAAAAGAAAACCTGCCTTGAAGAAAAAACCTATTTTAAGTAAAGAAAATGTATATGAAGTATCAAATAATTTTACGAGTCATGTGTCAGCTCCCATGCTCAAGGGGCCGACAATAATCCGAGCAAAGCCAGCCAGGCCTAAGCCTCCAGACAACTCAGCCTTATTGAAGACTACATTCGGAAATAGTTTCCCTGTCACCACCATGACTGTGAACACTACCACACCTATTCAAAAAGTCTCCAATGGATTTGGCGATAGTTTCGTAAGTACCAACATTTGCATACTTGTGATTTCTCTTTGTTTCGTAAACTCTAATTATGTACTTTAAACAAGTATTTTATTTACTTACTTAGGTGTTTCTATTAAGATTTTGATAACGTAAGTCTATGTGTATTCTAGATATTATTGTTAATCAAATCAAGACAATAAGATAATATCGACTAAATATTGTTTCTAAAATACCATCTCTCTGGTATCACTCAAATGATGAATAAGCAGTTTCTTTATCAATCTTTAAGTAGGTACCTATCTGTTATCATAAATGATTAATAAATGATTAGATACCGGATATTTCCTATTAGTCAGCAACAAAATTTTAGGAACACTTTTTAAATATAATTGAATTCACGACACTGCTGGTAGGTATTATATATACCTCTTTAGATGTGTGAAAATATTCCTCATAAAAAATCCGAAGGCATGATAATAAATCGTGTCGGAGCACATTGCGCGCTAGACTTGCATGCTATTTGTGTTCATGACCGTACCATTAATTAAAGTGCTTCAAAATTTGTACTAAGTATAATTAATTGCAGTGTCCGTGGGCTCTTTGTTTAATTTAGGAGTTATTATTAAAATGGTGGTGGTATGGTGGTGGCCTTTGTACCTTTGTGCATGAAGTATAAATAAATAAACATAAGCTCCACAGTTAAATTATCGTTGTCGTACATATTATGGTATATTTATAAAGGTACACTTAAGATTTCGATCACGCTGACCCAACTAGGTGACTAAACAATGTTTACAAACTATTTATAATACCAGTATTTATAAAGAGCTGCGATCAGCGAAGTATCGATATTTGTATTAAGGGTAAATAGATGGTTCATGCCTATACATCTATGGTTGCAACCGCGGCTACCGACCTCCATTCGCCACACCATCGCCATGCGCATATTTCCTCTGTTACTTAGCAAAATTCTTTAAGGCTGCTGTGCTCTCTCAAAAAAAGCTTGAAAGAAGCATGTAGATGAAGCAACTTTTTGTCGGCATTTACAGAGAAATTACATCTGAAATATCTGATGTATCGGTATCACATAATAAGAAAAAAAAATGTCAAATCACCTCGAAATCATTAAGACGAAACCATTTTACTCCTTAATTTCTTATCAAAAGAGTATAAAAACATATCTACTGCTTTGCAATACAAAGGAAAATGATTTGGTTTTGTTACTTTTTACAAATATGTATTATTTTTATTACAATAAATTAAAAATGCGTCCGATTAAACACTGCGTCTACATCAACCCCGCACTCGTCCACAAATTCAGTACGGGCCAAATGCTCAAGGTTATGGGCATGTATACAAGCCTTAAACGTACGTTCATCGCTTCATTTTAAAGACGAGCTAAGCTAGCACTGTTATTAGTTAGTTTCACACACATACCTTGCTACGCATCCTCGCACGTAGAAACGCAACCTTAATCCGGAACTTGTTATTTTACTCCATAAGCGACATAAAGCCATGTCTCTTCGGCTGTTAACATTTACCGTAGGCGTCGTACACAATGAATATAGGATTGTTATCTTGTCTCTAGGTACCTACATAGTGTATTGGATGCAGCATCCTCTGTTGTTCTACAAATAACATGCAATAAATGAACGATTTGTAACGCGTTTAGCTAATATTCAGCCTAGTAAGTCTGTAATGCTGTAAGAAGGCCCATCTTCAACAGTGAATAACGAGCTGATATGTTTGATAAAAAATACCCACATATGACCATAATGTACAATACATGATAACTACATCAACATGAAACAACGCTAACATTTAATTATCACGATTTATTTTCGAACAGCTGTAACATGTATATCTCGAATATCTCACATGCGACAATTTTAAGACAATAGTGCTTGTCCTACTCCTAACATGACACCTTTATGCTGCTGTTATACAATAATGATTAAAAATAACACGTCATTCAACTTTTTTGTTATAATTAAAGATCAGAAATTCAGAATGTCAGCAAAAACTGCTCTTATACGGCCTGTTAGCAACTTTTTTATTAAAATTTTATAACAGGATACTCAAAGCTTATGAAGTCATGACCATGACTCGCCTGGAATTTTAACTAAGCAGAAATACTTTGAATTTACCCAGCGTTTTAGGCGCTTAGCATAACCCAACCCAGATGTTTAGCGCACACGGGAAATTGTTTGTCTAAACTCACCTAGGTACTCGCGCTAAAAAGAAATCAGTATCTACTTAAAAATAGCTTCTGCGTTAGTATTTGCAGGTTTATAATAGCGATAACCTTCAACCATTTTACATAACGCTCCATACCAAGAAGCGTTAAAATCAGTGTTGAGAATCGTTTCTTACACGCTATATGATGAATGTATGCATAGATTATGGAAATATGTTTGCGATTTTCAACAGGAATCGAAGCCGTTTGGATGGGATGACGATGAGGAATGTTCGCCGGAAAGGGATCTGTCACCCCCCATGCCGACGATCCCGCCTCCTCCGCCACCAGTCGTTGCTGACGATGATGTGACGAGCTCCTGGACCACTGACATCCCCGATTTTGCGCCCGATCAACTTGCCAACTATGATGAAGATGAAGAGCCATACGCAATTGCTCTTTTCGACTACAACACTGATCATCCGGACGATTTATGCTTTTCGGTAAGTGTATGAGTTAGAGTGTCTGAATTTCTATCCAGAGATAATAGATCATTTGTTTCATCCACAGAAATAATGAGGCATATTATTTGAATTTCTATGGTTTCCATACTAGTTTATCGCTCAGATTGTGCGAGAACAGTTACAGACCGCGCACGTTGCGATACCTCGAGATACAATTTGCAAATATTAGGCGATTTTGTTTTGTTTATATATCGTGGCCGGTGGCCAAAACACCTGCTTATTTTTAGAAATTGTTATGTAGGTGTAAGCATCGTCATTGGCTTAAAATTCTGTATCTAAGAGGCAAGTTTAAGGTCAATATACCTACCAGACTACTAGAATTTAGGCACCTACTGTCAATAGGTAGGTACATCTGTTTTTCATTCATGCACGTCACGTCACATCTCTAAACTTGAATTCGATGAGGCTGGGATCTTGCGCAAAATACTGATAGGTATATAATTAGACTGGATTTACAGATTTCGGAATTCTGATATAATCAATTGTAGGAGGAGTATTTTGAGGAGGTAATTGAATTGATAGAAAAATACTCAAATAATAAATATTCGTCACGTAACAAAAGCTCAATGAATATCTGCTAAACAAATTCCCGGAGCGAGTGCTCGCGGTGAGGTCGCGGTTCAACACTACAAAATTGAATTCCAAAGACATAAATATCCATTGTATCGGCGATGTTCAGTTGATGAACAATATGAAAAAATCAATAAACAATCATTAATTCTTGGTCACAGATTTGCTTTTCAACACAAACATTCCAGGTTATTTTCTTTATAATCGATAGTCACGTATTGCAATGGTTATGAAAACACGGAATTAACACAATTTCATATCAAATGTTTTATTTTTATTCAAAACAAAATAGCTTACGAACAAAATTAGTCACATTATGTTAAGTACATTATTTTTGGTTTTTACTAGGTAGGTACCTACTTCATACCAATGAAAAAATAATCCTTGTAAATCGGCCCAGTAATCATGGAGAAATTGGTATACTTACCTAAAAAAAGCTCGCTAAATGCATAATTTTGGACCTACTTTCAGCAACTAAAGTTGTCGACTTCTTTGGAATAGTTATAAGTAGGTAATGTTTGTTTACTTATACAAGTGTAAGAATTGATAAAATATTTTCGGGGGTTAGTAACCCATAGTTGGTCAAGTGATGTATCTAATCCATATTGTATTATCTTTGATCTAAACATATTTTAATTTCCTTTAATGTCACCTGGTTTTTGGTTTACGATAAAAATTTCAATAAAAATACCAATAAATATCCTGTAAGTAATAAAAGTTAGTTGTTTATATTCATGAGTACTTCCACCTCCAGTAAGATCAGTAAGTATTGAATTAAATCTCAACCTGCATAATAACATTTTAATAAAATTGTAATTAGCAGCGTAGAACCTAAGATTATACATTTTTATTATTATAAATGTAGAAAACAAGCGAGACGCGTTAAGTTTTCGCTGTGCACTACTTTCGAATTCATGCAAGTTGCGTAGGTAGGTACCTATTTATAGTATGAACATTCAGTATAGGAGCGGTTTATTGCTTAGAACGTTTTGTAAGTTAACGGCAGAGGGCCTCAAAATAATACTATCTGGCTTATTACTTTTCAACTGATTGCTAGGATACTTTCATTACATGTTATGACATTTCGTTATACTTTAATATTAGTAATAATTGAAATCGTGTAATGATTAGAGCAATAACGCTTTATCTGTATCGTTCCATTCAATTGTTTTGCAATACATGAGTTTACATGTAGAATAGGTTAATGTCCTAATAAACACAGTTCTACAGATGTTTGTGTGGGCGTTAAAATTATACAAATATACTGTTTTGTATTCCTTGCGCGAATATAAGAAATGATTTGTTTTGAAGCTTCCTTTTCGTTAACCTATATTTACCCGTAAACTTGCCGCTCATTATACAGCATTATCCGAGGGCAATAGAAATTTTCCTGAAATTTAATTAACGAGTGTCTGCTATGTACAAAAAATAGTTCAGCATATAGACTAATTTAACTAGGTGTGGTGCTAGATAACAATTTGCTTTGTAGGCGATGTTTACAATTCAAAGGCAGACAGACGTCTATAGACGTTACAAGTGCTGGTTCGCATCACAATGCTAACCAATTGTTCAAATTTGCACCGATAACTTTTATTGGTTGTTTTTCCGCATTACCATTCTACATTGGAACACATGTATGTAGTGACGTAAGCAGGCACACAATGAGCCACGTGGTATTCGTTACGTTAAAAACGTGGCTCGCTGGCTGGAAAATGCAATTACGTTACCTAATGACTTTCCAGGAATTTGTTGTTTGGGGCGTATTTCGTGTCTGTTTTCAGTAATCGCAATAAATGTTTATGTGATATTCTGACGTTTCACGCGTATTGGCATATTTATTGATAATATGTTTTGCGTTGGTCGCGGTATTATCACTCGGACAGGAACTTGTTATCATCGCCACTTCCCATATTGTGTTGATCATTTCACAAGATTTATTGACATCATTATTGCAATGAGATCTCTTCATACTTAGTTAAGTGAATTGTAAATCATAACTTGACGCAGTGAGGTACCTGCCTACTAAGTTAAATTCTATGGTTAAATTATACCCGCGATTTTTTGTCGCCTTTCTTATACCATTTCGTGGTTTATAATAACGAGATACCATACCTAATTTAGTAGGTAGGTAGTCTTAGCTGGTTTAGCACTTTAGCGGATGAAAACGTCAGCATTACGCGAAGCCACATAGCGTATGGAATAATCCAATTAAACCAATTTAGTTTATTAAACTGTTACCTATTACTGTACCGACTGACAAACTTATTTGGCGAAACATACACGTATAGGTATCTAGAACATTACGAAATGAAGGTAGGTATAAACCTAAGTAAGAAAAACTTCTATAACCAAGGCGTTTTATCACCAACCATATATGATATAGTAGGCCTATAATGGTAACCATTATAGGCTGCCTGTTTGTACTATAAAGGTTTTTAACAGATCGTTTTGTGATTTGAGTTCTATTATTTTGCTCTTAGAACGCTTACAGTACAGGACCACTCAAAATAATATTTAAAGTTTTGCGTTGTAAAGATACGAAAACATTGATTTTAGTACTAAAGACAACCTTACTGACACTTTAATGTACCTATTTTGCAGTAATAAAGCTGCCAAATAACTATTACTGTACCAGTATTGCAGCAGTATCAAAATCACTATTACAGGATCAATCTGCACTATAAAAGTACCTTGAACAACCATAACGTAACCTTTTAGCTTCTTAAAAGTTCTTTCGACATTTCTATGGGACTAGTTCTGTAAAAGTCATGAAAACTCTTCTATGGTATTAAATAGTACCATAGCAGTACTGGTGCAGTTATGGAGCCAATTTGTACTATAGCAGCCATGGTCTGAACAAATCATCATTTTATTATTTTAAATTTAACTAAAACACGCAAATTATGAGGGCGCATTGTCAAATTTGAAATCAGCCTAATAATTTAATCGATACAATTATTTTCGCAAGTGGAAGTTATGGCAGAACGGTTGGATGGGAGGTGCTGACGGTTAGATGAACATTAACAAAAAGCGGCCAAGTGCGAGTCAGACTCGCCCGTGAAGGGTTCCGTAGCAGCAAGTAACATAATATAAAAGTTCTTGCAGTTCGTTGTATCTTTGATCGATGTTTTAATAGTAAATTGCGGTTTACGATTTATGACGTATTAAAAAAAACTACGTACTAGATCTCATTCAAACCAATTTTCGGTAGAAGTTTACATGGTAAAGCACATCATATGGGGGGGGACATTTTACCAAAATAATACATCAATGTGTGTTGTTATTATGTCTATATTCTATGTTAGGGGGGTTCAGTTTCCGCACTTAGTCCTTAAAATGGACCATTGTACGTGAGCCATAGCGGCCGATTACTCCAACCAGCCCACCTCCCTCCAGAAGCAGATCAATCTTCCCAGTCTTCTCAGTGCGTCCGCAAGGGAGTTTGGCGTTCCAAGGGTCTCCCTGCGGATCTGGGTGACGCCAGTGCACTCAAGGAGTACATGCGCCACCGTTTCTTCCGCCTCCATGCAGGCCCTGCACAGAGGACTATCAGTGATACCTAGTGTGTGAAAGTGCTTATTCAATGAGCAGTGTCCGGTGATGGTCCCCGCCACCAGTCGCAGGCTATCTCTGTCCAGGTGCAGAAGGCGCCTGGTCAGCTTTGTATCCAGGGATGGCATAGCCTCCTTGGACTGCCTGCACCCTGGTGTCGAGGTCCACCATTTCTACGCTTGTGTTTGTGTGTAATCTCTTAACCAACTTCTCAACTGATTGAACGGAATGGGCACAATGGGTTCGGGTCCGAAGGCTTTTGTGCTGGAACCCCTTCTGGCGAGTTCGTCGGCCGCATCGTTACCTAGTGAACCACTGTGTCCTTTGATCCATTGTAGTGTCACTGTATTGCGGTTTGGTACTGTAATGCGTTCCAGTGCATTATGACATTCTAGTATTAGTCTCGACGTGATCTGGTTTCTCTCTAAGGATTGAAGGACTGAGGCACTATCGGAGAGTATACGGATATGCGTATCCGTGACTTCCCTGGCCTCAATGACGTGTGCTGCCTGGATGATGCCTACGCATTCTGCTTGGTAGACAGTGTTTAGTATTCCTAAGGGCCTAGATATTTTAATGTTTAGGTCTTCAGAGAAAACCCCGACTCCGGTGCCGAGGTCGGTTTTTGATCCATCTGTATAGATCCTTAGCTCATCTGGGCCTGAGTAGTCACACAGCTCCGCTGTAAGCTCTATGTTGTAGTGTTTCTGGAAACAGTGTGTTTTCAGGGTTCTGTCGTTGGGTGATGCCATCATGGGCTGTCGTTTGATTGCTTCCTCTTTTATCCGTGTATGTTTGATTCGGGAGTCTTTGCTTAGGGTGCCGGATATATCGAGCCTGAAAGCCGCTAGGGTCGCTTCCTCTCTCACGACGAGATTTAGGGGTGGCAGTCCTAGCATCGCCTGTAAGGCGGCAGTGGGTGACGTTCTCATACTGCCGGTGATCGCCACGCAGGCTAATCTTTGTAGTTTCTCGAGCTCCTTCTGGGCTGTGTTCAGATTGGTCCTGGGCCACCAAACTAGAGAGCCGTATGTGACAATTGGTCTGATGACTGTGGTGTATAGCCAGTAGGTGATTTTGGGGCTTATGCCCCAATTTCTGCCAAGCAGTCTTTTGCATTGCCATAGGGCTATGCTGGCTTTTGTGGTGATGTAGTCAGTGTGTCTTGCCCAGGTCAGCTGTTTGTCCAAATATATGCCCAGGTATTTGGCTTAACGTAGTTCCAAAGAAGTGTGGTAACTGTAGGGTTGCCAACTTCCTTTTCTTTGTGAAAAGGACGAGTTCGGTTTTAGTAGGGTTCACTGCTAATTTGTACTCCTTGCACCAGTCCTCTACTATCTTCAAGGCTTGGCGCATAAGGTTGCATAATGTGTTTTCATGTGTGCCGTTTATTATAATGGTTATATCATCAGCGTAACCCACTGTGAAATATCCCCAGTCATTTAGGCGCCTTATGAGGTTGTTATTATAATTATTGTTTTGAAATTAAAGTGTCATACATAATCATACTCAATTTTGTGTCGCAGAAAATATGACGACGCCGATTAATTTAAAACTTGTGTTTTCTTTGTTTTTGTGTAATCTAGAGTCATTGATAGGATTATATCTAATCTAATTAACAATGATATTAATTAGGTAACTAATGTGTACATTACTCTGAGTCTGACTCATTTTAAATACGTTTTAAATTTTCTAGATGTACATTTGTAAACAAGCCTAAGATTAGATGTGTTCCATAAATAAACTATTTGCGTATCTAAACCGGAATACGTTTAAAGTGTGTTTAGCATAAACGCAATACTAATGCTATTTCACTAACAAAAGTCGTGAATTTCGGACTTTTAAACTCTATATCTGCTCCATGGACGTATAAAAACATTTTTTTTTACAAAAAAGACAACCGCCTTCAAAAAGTGAAAAATAACTTTAAATTCGCAAGTCGGTGGCAATACAAAACAACAAACAAAACCAAAGTAGTTTTTTTTTATTTCTTGAAGGCGGTTGTCTTTTTTGTAAAAAAGTTAAAGTTTTCGCTGTTTAGTGCCTACTTCTCATCATGCAAATTAATTACGAAACAGTGACAGCAAAAAAATCATCATCCCTTTATTTTCTACCCTTAGAGGTGAAATATTTTTATCATATTTATAGGACCAACTTTGAGGTACCTATACACTATCAATTAAAAAAAAAACATTGAAATCTAACCACACTGAAAAAAAAATATACGTGTCAGATTGAGAACCTCCTTCTCTTTTTGAAATCGGTTGAAAATGAACTATTACTTAATTTGTAAACACTCATACCTACCTAATGTTTATTTCTAGCCGGAGCTTTAATTCCTTCTTTAAAAATACCAGATTCGTCATTCAAATTTCATCTCTAATTTCACCCTCCTTGTCCCACTGCTGGGCAAAGGTCTTCCCCCGTAGGGCAGGAATTTTTGAAAATGCTTAATCCACTTTACATTTCACTGTTTTTAACTAAAACCCCAAATACTATTTTTTATATGAAAAATGTTGAAATTGATATTTTATGTATGAAAATAAGATTACATTGATGTATAAATAACACATATTATCGTCATAGTAAAATCCCTTGTCACTGTTCTCGTAAGTAATTATTGTCGTCGTCGACAGTGTCGTTCTGATTATACTGGGAAAGTTAATTAAGTCAACATTATAGACCTACTGATGTCTCTAACCTGTTCAGAGTACAATACGTAGTTCGCAATTCGCAAATTATTAAACTAAAAGACAAACACGCAACGTTTCGTAATTATGATGATTAGCGAATCAGACCGGGTCATGAGTTCATTGCAGTTATAAATCTTATAACAATTGCATATTAGTATTGGTAGCAAGAATAGGGGTGTCCCCTTGTTTCGCAGACAGAAATTTCATAGAATTTCGTTTCCCAGAAAATGTTTCATATAATATTTGGTTCTCGTGTTTTTATTTCGACTATTATTGTTTCAAAGACTATTTACTTCAATGAAAAATATTTCACAGAAACACAATTCAATTAATTTTTAATCACATTTTTTTGTTTAACAAACTTATCAAACAGTAGAATTATTTTATAACGAATATGTACATAAATAGACAATAACAAAAATGATGTCTTAAAAAGTCAATATGTTGTGCTACAAAAGTTAATGACAGAAACGAATCGCTGTGAAACCGACTCCATGTAGTCTTGTCTGCCCTACACCTAGAGTGTAATTTAAATCTGCGTAGGCGTGAAGGGGCGAGGCGGCCCGCGAGCTGAGGAGCAGGTGGTGAGCGTGAATACCATCTGCGACGATAAGCTCGCGTGGGACCGCCGGAGCCCCGCAACGCCGGAGCCGTGACAGAATCTATGCCTGCTGCATGTTGCATGCTCGCTTGCATGATGCATGCTTGCTTACATGCTACATGCTTGCTTGCATGCTGCATGGTTGCTTGCACGCTGCATACTTGCTTGCATGCTGCATGGTTGTTTGCACGCACGCGCAGTAGGTTTGGTTAGAACTGAGACTCCTATTCTTGGGAATAAGTTTTATATTAAATAAAAAATATAAGGATAAAGAATATTTGATTTGTTATTCTATGATATGATTATTCTAACAATAAACTTTATGTGAAACAAAAATCAATGATTTAAAAATCTTGAAAGTAAGTATTCTGCGTATTGATTATTCTATGAAACGAAATTATTAGGAAAATTTTATGTGAAACGAAATTCTATAAAACTATTAGCTATGAAACAACGTACAAACAAGAATAGGATAGAGGTCATAATACTTCGCACTTCACAGAAACTAAGGATATAAGTACATATCGCGTGAGCGTCATTTTATTAGGTCACTAATTTCGGCCGATCAATTGAATTCACGTCCTCTAATACCGATTGACCATTCATTAGGCACTAGGTGGTTGTTAGCTAATAAAACTTGTATTGACACTACTGGCAGCAATGTCGGTTAGTGTTAGTAGGTAGGTACACTTTATTCAATTTGTTGAAGTGGGAAGTAGTAGGAAACCTGTCACGCTGACGTAGAATTGGGTTGCTGGACACATCTGTCGCATATCAGACGATCATTGGGCCAAACGCGTGACCCAATGGGTCCCTTTACATGGCAAACGACATCGCGGCAGACCCAGGCGGAGATGGCGGGATGATCTAGACTCTTGACAAAAACTAGTCCCAAATAGTCCTTGACAGAGGACTTGGAAGGAGAGTAGAGGCCTTTGCCCTGCAGTGGCAAAATCAGGCTGAAAACAAATAAATAGTCGTACTTACATTATCAAATTGCCGACGTCAAGTAGGTAATTGTGACTTCTTTTGTTGGCAATGTCTGTTTTCCAGCGCATGGTCCCAAAAGTATATAAATTCGTAATAAAAAATTACAACGCTTCAATCGTGATAATTTAGTCTACTCTGAATTGAGGCTAAAATAGATAACTACACAGTTCAATGTCTCAAGATTATTTTAATTATTTGCAGGCCAACTCGAGGATAAAGTTGATACGTCGAGTGGACCAAGAATGGCTTTATGGCGGTTTGAGAAATGGCGCTCAGGGTCTGTTCCCGTCTAACTACGTGGAGATCAAGGTTCCCTTGCCTAACGAGTCTGCTCCGCCGCCCCCACTTATTGGCGTCGCAGTCGCTCTGTACGACTTCGAGCCCGTACAGCCGGGCGACCTACGCTTCCTCACAGGTGATACCATACAAGTTAGATACAAAATCAACGAAGAGTGGTATTTCGGCGAATGCAACGGGTTGAAAGGACAATTCCCCATTAACTATGTTCAGATGAGTTAAACAAGGAGTTTCACTAGCGGTCCAGAACCGCGCCTCGTTGCCCGGTAGTTAAAATAAATTGCGAGTAACATGTGATACTGGTACACCAAGACTGACGTCGTCTACCATATTGTCATGATGTCACTATTTTATAAAAGGCGTTTTACCACTCCCTTATGTGATATGGCAGCCTATTATTGATGGAGATTTGTTTTCCCTTAGTGCAATACGATTTTTCTGTAAGTAAGTAAAAGGAGAACAATATCCGTCCAAGTTATTGCTAACGAAATTATAATGAGCTTCCAAATACTTTTGAGAATGACGTATGGTGAGCCATGGATTTGTACAATTATAATGATTTATTTGCGTTGTCGCACTAATGTTGCCATAATAACCTAAGTGCCCGCTAATTTGCTGTTTTACCATTTCGGGCTTTTATGAAATTAATATATTGAGTAGTAACGTTTCAACGACTGAATGTAAATAATAAGAGCTTGTATAAAAAAAACGTCCCTAAATTAGATATTGTAGATATTATTATGTAATGGTTGTGTAGTCTCTTTTCGATCTGATTCTACGTTTTAATTAAATTGATTATAACTTACCTATAATTATTTTTTAAATCGAAATATTGCAATGGTACCCACGCATTACGTGACACAAAGTGTGTTTTACTGCAAAGTGTTTAGTATTTTGTCAGTTTTGTCAGATTTTACTAACACTAGTCAGGTCAGGTTTATGTAATGTATTGCATTACAACATGCAGCAAACTTGACCTGACTAGTGTTCGATCGTTGATCTTGATTATTTGATATTGATGCAATGTTAAAACCTGTTTGTAGTTGATGTATTGAAATATTTAAAATTGCAAAACATTGTCGTAAAACGTAGGTAGTATGTATTTAAATGTAAAACATAAAATTACAGTATATTTTTGTTATTTAAAACATTGTGTTAGGTGTCAGTTTTGTACATTTTTTATTGTTCTGTTTGTGTCATCTCATAACTTTAAGTGTATTATTTGGAGGGACCATAATGTTAAGTGCCTTGAGTATTTACTTATGTGTATATGATGAAATAATTTATAACGAAATAAATCTAACAATTCCAATTGTTATCCTCTTTCAATTATTGCATTAAGACCTCTATAATTTCTTCCATAAAATCATACAGGCAGTTGCTTACAACTTAATTACCTACCTACATTATTAGAACTTTAGATTAATAATAATTGACCATTGCGGTGGTTTACTAATGTTTGCCATAATTTATAATTCTATATGCCATACTTTTATTTGCCATAATTTCATTAGACATAATGCTTCAGTTGCTATAATCGTTAAATTACATAAAATCATTTTTACTAATTTCATTGGTCATAATCGATCACGTGTCATAATAATGTTAATCCATAAAATTTGCTATATTTTCAATAATTTCGTTTTCCATAACATTTATTCACCAGTTTATTCATTTGCCCATACTAGTACAATAATGCTAGTTCAGTACAACCGCCTGCAATGTTGATGTTATGATCATGATCATGTTAATAGATACAGATTTTTTATTTACAAGGAAACCTAAAAATAAACCTTGTCTATGCATTTGCATGAAATTATGAGACCTAAATAACTTAGCATACATTTGTTTCTCCTAATTATATTTTCGCATAACATTATTTACGCATTACAGCTTACGCATATTTTTTCTAATCATAATAATGATTAAGAATAACATTCTAAAGCATACATTTATTTACGCATAATGTTATTAAAACATATTTTTATCATGCATGCAGCAAGCATGCAAACATGTAAACAAGCATACACCATGCATGCAGCAAGCAAACAAGCAGAATGCAAGCAAGCACGTAAGCAAACATGCAGCAGGCATGGTTTCTGTCACGGCTCCGGCGCTAAGGGGCTCCGGCGGTTCCATGCGAGCTTATCGTCGCAGATGTGTTTTACGCTCGCGTCGCAGCTCGCGGGCTCTTCGCCCCTACGCGCCTACGCGGGCTTAGATTACACTCTAGTTGTAGGGCAGAGAAGACTTCGAGGAGTCGGTTTTGCAGCGGTTCGATTCAATTTATGCCAATATAAACTTTGTAAAAAAAAATATGGCACAGTATTATTATGGCAAAATAAATTATGCCAAAATAGTTATGCTAAAGTATATTAGGAAAAAGAACATTATTCGAAAAGAAATAATCCCTTGCAAAAGATTTCCTTTTTGCAAGGGCGATTTTGACTAACTGTTTTTATTGTCTAAAGATTATTTGCTACGTAAGAGAGGACATTTGGCGCTCGGCGGCCGCTGCCGCGGCACACTCGCTATGCAAGTTCACCTTCGCGCGTTGTGTGGTCACAGTTCTAACCTAACCGTTTCGATTTTTACTAACTTTTTTTTTGTCTAAAGATTGATTAGGTACTGTAATAAATCATTTGGTTAGTGGGCGGCCTTAATGACATTAATTTTTTGTACAAAACAATAAACGTTTCTAAATTATATTAAATGTTGCTTATGTCAAGTAACGATTATGTAATGTGTTACTTATAGAAACTAATGATTATAACATATGTTGTTATGGAAATAAATTTTATGGCAATTGAAAGTTATGACTAATAAGTTGATATGTTAAGCGTTGTTAGTATAAATGATAATAGTGCAAGTACATATTATGACGGGGGACGATTATGGAAAGCAATAATAGTACAAATGATTTAATGGAAAACAAAACAATACCCATTGCGGTCAAGCCACACTCGTCGAGTTGATAATTAAAGGGTAGGTAGGTAGAACTACACGAAAATATATCGATACATATTACAACTCCGTAAGCAAATTAAAATTTTGCAACATCAACGCTGTAAACAAAACTGGGTTAAATAAAACACACAACAATTAACATACCTACGTTAGATATAGAGAGCACGCATGCTATATTTGTACTCAAAAATGTTAAGATGTGCTCTAGTTTGTGGTGGAGCTGGCGTAGCAAGACCAACATCGCCGAGCGCCAATGCTAAAGATCAAGAGTGAACAAAATTATTTCTACTACTGTCAAGCAGGCTGCTATCTTGCGAGTACCTACTGCGTGAGATATTATATCTCTCTACGTAATCGGTTTATCCGTGGTATCATACGAAACGCGGGAGATGTCTTGATATCAACAGACGATATCGGTTTTTTATTAAGACACCAGCTGAATGAGTTATATGCCCTGATGCCCAGATGAATGCATACCTATATTTTGACACCCAGTGCCCAGTGGTAACTTGGTAAGGCTAAGGCTTGATTAGTTAGGGTAAGTGCAATTGACTAAGTGGTGGATAGAGAAGGGTGTAAAAGATGATCCTTTTAAATTGCAGCTAAAATAGCAACCACGTAGTTGCTTTTTTGGGTAAAACGTTGCTCATAATATACCCTCATATCAGTTAATTTGCAATCGCAGCGCGGCGTGAGTGACGAGTTTATAGTAATATGTATAGCTAAACTATAAGTAAATTAAACAATTTCAATGCGACAACAAGTAGACACATTTGTTTCTGCATTAAGTTTAATTTCGTCTAATTTATTTAAGTTGGGTAGGTACTTCGATCAATAATTGATCGAAGGGTAGGTACCTACATCCTACATCAATATTACATAGCAAGATCTGGCTACTCGCTGGGTTGCCAATCTTCTGGCTTCTTGACGTAATATCATGATCTCAGTCAGATCATGATATTATGTCAAGAAGATTGTCTTCAACCAGCCACCTGTTAACTAATATCGTTCGTGTGACTGACACTGGCTTGGCTACCATCAGGGATTTTCATTTTGATAATAGGTACAAAAAATTTGTCGCTAATTAGTCGAAATTATTATTAGGCCAAATATATTTTTGGCCTAATAATAATTTCGGTAAAAGCTAATAAAAGTTGTCGGTCACTGGTTCAAAAGATGGGTTTACCTACAAGTGGCCGATCTGAGAGTCTTCCCAGCTTGCCACATTTATATCTCAAAAACTAGGGCACCTAGCGAAGATCTGTTTTCTCACATATTTTGTCACCAGTTTGTGCCGGTTTGTGGCAGTGTAGGTGGGATGATTTTAAAAAGGGCCCACACCTTCATCAGTTCTATTCATCCGTTCGTGAGCGGCTGGCAAGGATATGACTGGAGGTGGACCACTGTGTTGCCCAATTTCTAACTGATCATGGCAACTTTAAAAGTAAATGACTTATTTTCTTTCAAGCTTGTTGCTTCGCCTTGTCGTTAATGTTCTATATCTGACTGTGAATACGAACAATCTGCACATCATATCTTATGGGAGTGTATTCTTTGGCAGAAAGAACGCAATATAATGTTGAATAGTGTACAGGCTGCATCCGGAGCAGTTTATTATGCGGACCTTGTAGAAACTAGAACTAATTTCCGTGCGTTCAATCGCTTTTGAACGCACGTAAATTATCCATATCTATTATTGGAATCCAATTTAATGTAACAGTTCACTTTTTAGGGCCCATTAATTTTGGCAAGTTAATCCGTGGTCCTTAGCAACCGGGGTTCTCCCAGTTGTAAACGTCCTTTTGTGCATAAGTATTAGCCTAGTTCTGTTCTGTCTCCTGCTTAAGGGCGCGTATTCGATTTAGCGCAACTCAAAATCTAAACGATTGCTAGAACGGCGTAGCAGCATTGACACACACTAGTACAATACAATGGTCTATTTGTGTGCATCAGAAAAAAATATGCACGGAATAAGCACGAATCATTGAAATTGATTGGCAAACGACAGCGCGCGATGTTTTACAGTTCTTTTTAAAATAATTGTCTAAAATAAATGAGCTCGTATAACGGACTGAAAAATATTCTGTATATTAAGCATAACATTTACTTTCATAAAATAAATATATCAGTTATGTTTTTATTCAAATACTGGTGAAAAAAAATTGACAAAGTGAACCGATTTTCTACTTTTTCAACATTGTTTTTTAATACATAATAGTAATATTTTCGTAATTTTGGCTTTGTTACTGTCTGTTGGAAAAACGCATAAAACAAAATATTTTGGTATTTTGTAATGGTTGTATTCGTCCTGAAAGTTAACTCTGACGTCTATTTTCGTAAAACGATATGAAAGAACTGTCTTCGCTTTAAAAAACCATAATTAAAAATTATACTTTTACTCTGTAGCTGTCTAAATCAAGAATTAATCTTTCTAAAACTGTAAATTGTCTTTATATAATCTGCTCAAATAATTACGATATTGCTCTGGGCAAAACGCAAAAACATGAAATTTTCGTCACGCATCGAATACGCGCTCTTAATTTGGAGGGAAGTGGAAAATATGTTTTTCTTACACCTCCGCTGTTCTTTTCTGATTAATTTCGTTGCGGGATCCAAGACAGTTGAATCGTTTCTCTGGGACTCGTCGAGCTTCATTGCTTTGGCGCTTTTTTGATAGTCGCCACTGTTGATTCCGGCTTACAGGAGTTGCAGTGGTTTGGGAACAGTGTGGCGGGATTGTCCAGAAAAAAAAAATATTTTGTCGCCGATAAATATAATGAGTTCAATTAGTAAGGTATAAGTAGTCCAAGACCGAGATCGAAGAGTTCACGACAATCTCTTCCATCTATCTCTTGGACTATACCTTACTAATTGAATTCTTTACCTATATCTTCTAAAGTAAGACCCGATTAAATCTGTGACTTGACGACAAATTGCGACTAATTAGCGTTTAACCAGTGTCAGTGACACATATCGTTCCTGTTCAGACCGATATAGTTTCAGGTGAAGTAACCAGCGCTAGTTTGTTATTTGATGGGAAGGCAATACTGCGCATGAGAAAAATTTAGGAGGCTTGTAATTAAAGATGTAAGTATAAGTTCATCACATGTAGTGAGTTTATTGTTTGAACAAAAATTATAAGTTCTTAAAATATTTACAATTCCTTAACTTACAACTTACTGTCAACATACCCTGTTCGCTTTTCAACCGTTGCGTTCAAACATTATTTAATAACTAAAACGTGTAGGTGGCAAGAGAACATTCGGAGCAATCTACGTGTCATTGAAAATCTTATAATAATGGATAAGTTTAGTGATAAGTCATATCGGCCCTTAACGATATCATTCACAACATGTTGAAAAGAGAAAAGAGGGCGGGGATTCTTCTAATGTTACATAACATTATATAAGCTAATCGTCTAATAACACAGTCCCAAACATTACCCTAGCATATACTTTAGAATCGGCTCCGCGGCATGTTACTGTCGCTACTGTTTCAGATTCTAACTGTTTCTATAGAAATAACGTGGACATTCAGGTACATAACATACAAAAGCAAAATAAGTATATGCTTTAGAATAGTGATAAACGAATATATGAACGGATGACAACACAATTCCGGTGATGAGAATGAATTGAGGGAATAATGACCACTGACCTATATCAATATAGCTAGTTCAATAAAATAATGTGAATATAAAAATAGCGCTGACGTGAACATGTCTCGCGGGTTTGGTAAAATAATGACTGCTTCTAGTTCGTTACATGTGCACTCAGTACAATTGCAGATCTTTCTATACGTCTGAAATAATATATTAACTGTACTATTAGCATAGATAACATCATTAGGTTACGTACTGTAATTACGTTTCCTTATCTTTTCGCAAACCGGAACATTAGCATATTTTTAAATAAATAAAATAGTCAAAATTACTGTACTCAAACATGTTCAGTAAAAGAACGCTTCTACGCTACGCTAAAGTACGACGATTACAGTAATAAGTAAATACATTAATTACAAATAAGTACATAAAGTATTTGAAATGCGTAGTATGTATTTGATGTTTATTTAGCTTGATTATTATCGAAATAGGTCAGCCGGAAATAAACTGATTGGGTATAAAATTTAAAAAAAGATGACACCACAAAAATACACCAGTGTGTTTTTGAGCATACGGTATTCGTCAGGGCTTTTAATGTATTTCCACCGAGTGGTCGTCATATTAATATGTATGACGATCATAAGAAAGCTGCACATGCATAGCAGTACACAGTACTACACAAACCGATACTAAACAGTAATCTACCTTTAGATAATTGTAAGTATAAAAAGTGCTTTGATAACATAAACATTCAGATATAAAGGTATCTGAAGTAATGTTAAGACAAATTTTGTAGGAAGTTCTTATAAATATACAATTGTGTAAATTCGAGTATTGATGTGGTACAATTGCATATTGAACAAAAAGCAAGAGGTTTCATAAACATACATATAACATTTTGCTAACACTTAGCCAATCATCTAAAATATTAGTTATAGTAGTTATTATCAGACGTTCGATAACATCTTTTGCAGCTTTCAAAAGCTTTTACATCATTGTAAAATTAAAAAAATATATACACACTGCGATAACATTTGCAGTCTAAGCTTGCGATATAATGCGACACCTATACACATAAAGTGATTAACAGTAGCACTTATTTGTCCGTGTTTATATGTACCGTTTGCTTATATATTTACATTATCAGCACTATGCCAGGAGCGGCACCTCCAACACTGTAATTCTAAGCAAGTCGTGCTCGCTACGCGACGGTAACAATGTGTAAATTCCACAAGATTTTGAAAAACATTTTCCTCATTAATATTCTAGTTTACAGATTCATTGGCTTGGCCCTGCAATTAAGTGGTTATCTTCAAGATGCAATGACGTATTATGATTTATGTTTTATATTTACAGTTAGTCCACGACCGGACCGGACCGGGCCGTGCGCCCTAGTCAGGTCTGTATATGGGTATTTTGGGAATAAACTCTATAAGAAGTACATACTCCATCATGGAGGAAGAGTCGCAGTGTTGCTTCGTGAGTCGCCAACGAAGCCCTAGCTTGTTGTACAGTCGACTGTTTTCCCATTCCAATAGTTTGTTCAGAGAGTGTTGCGTCTGTAAAAGTAAATAATAATACAAAATTATTATTGCTTCAAACTAGGTACCTATCTATTTATACATCGCAGGGAAATGGTACAGTTAGGGATTTCATCAAACTACTACTGTTTTAGTAAAATGATACTTGCATAGCTACATCGATAAAATGTTCAATTTAAAACTTACAATGCAGTGTCTGCTAGCCATTGATCGACAAGTTTATGGGCATAAACAACTATGTTAATAATTATATTTGCAACATTGTAGGTATTTATGTTAATAAATAATATCGATCGAAGAGCATGTGGTTGTTGTATTATAGGTACAGTATTTACATTATACTTTATCTGGGTTGCGTGCAATACAAAAATACCGTAACACAAATAGTTACATTAGGAAAAACGAATGAAAGAAAGATAAAACAATACCACATCAGATATAAGCAGGTTAGTAGGTACAGGTTTGTTCTAACTAAAAAAAAAAACAAACCTGGGTACAGAAAGATAAATAATAATAATAATAAGAAAATCTAATTAGTCCGTCAGATAGATTTTCAAAAAATATTGGACACGTGTTTTTTCTTTTTTCACGTAAACAAAAAATGAAGACGATACAGTGCGTCGAAAACTCGTGTGACATCACTATGTCATTACACTTTTACTGGCGAAGTGACGCCACAAACCCCCACTCATGATCTTTGATGCGTTTTATCTTCGTTAGTTTTTATTGATTTGATAAAACCAAAAATACGTTTCGAATATTTTTCGATAATCTAATGACGGACTAATTAGATTTTTTTGGTAAAGTACTCTATTTTATAAATTAAGGTGAATAATGAATTGTCTGCTTATTAGACGCGTTTGTGGTACATTTAACGACAAGCGGTCAGTAATTAAAAGCATAGTTAGTAAACAATACAACTACCTACGTAGTTAGATATTTGCAACAAACGGCATTATCAATATCGTGTAGTCGGTTCACAATATAATTTATGTCTGAATAATTTAAACATGTACCCTTCGTTTTCCAGTCTGAGATAAGCCGACAAAAAAATTGAATACAAATCGAAATATAAGTGTATTGTTTTTCATGAAACTTACAATGTTTGAATTTTACCAAGGCTATGTTTGGAAATAGACACGTGTAGAATCTTGTGTAAAATCAAATAGAATTACAGTGATTTCAACTTCATGCGTGCACAATACGAATTCTCTAAAATTCCATAGCAATTCTGTATAGTTTTAAAGATATTTATATTTTGAAACAACACAGCTTCGAATAGCCTCTCGCTCGGAAGATATTTATTTATAAATAAAAAATATTATTGTCTCTATACCTACTATATCGACGGGGAACAAAGAGCACATCTACGTTCTGTTTCCCTATGTTGTTAAGTGGTTCGATTGTTCCGCGGTTAAAGAGGACTGAGGACTGGACTTAAATGTCTTTCATCGGCATCCAATGATTCATAATTGTCATCACTTTAGACGTCATCTTCCACCACAAAATCTTTGGTCGCACTGGCAGAACTATCATCAACAACATCGTCACTAAGCTCTTGGTTTAGCAGGTTCAATATGCTATCTTCATTCAGTAAAGACATGGTTACAATCTAAAAAGAAACACGACTCACGCGAAAAATATAAATGCACAGTCAAATAAAAAACTAACGGTAAAGCTAACCATCCGTCGAAACGACGGGCAAAGGTTACGTACCTCAAAAACTGTGATACTTACCTGATTGATGCATGCGCCACTGCAACGACCTCACCGGCGACTAAGTTGGCTAAAAGAGCCAAGTCGTTCAGACAAGTGTTTAAAAAGTGACAGCGTTATTTCTTGGCGCTAGGTACCCGTTGATTCGACGGAGGTTAGCTATCTAGGGTTAAAATACGTCCACACACAATCACCGACGAACGAACGGTAACACCGTTCGCGCGCGGCAGCTAGTTCGCGACGTCCGCGCGCGCCTGTCGTCCTATCATAGCGCGGCAAGAAGCGCGCGGCGTGCCGCGCACGTTTGCCGCGCCGTGTTTGGACACACCTTAAGGTAGTGATAAGTTAGCTATCTAGGGTTAATATAATATATGGCTCCTATAGTGCATTGTGGGACACCGGCCGCTTTCATTGTGGTCTGGAATGGAATAAATAGCGCTCGCGGCGTGTCTCGGATATGCCGCGCAAACATTTCTGGATACGTCTAAAATAGTCGCGCGGCAAATTTGTATCCTGCGAATGCCGCGCGTAGCTGCCGCGCTATGTTTGGTCACACCTCGCGAACTTAATTCTAGTATTGAATTTCTGATTTTGATTTTGATCATCTACTTTTGCTGTTGACTGTACGAGGTGGCTGTAATATTAAATCAATACAGCAGATCTTATGTTTAAAAAATACTCTGTGTATTACTGAAATGTTAGATCGAAGTTAAAGTTGTTAACTCGACCCAACGTAAGGTTCCATGCATGTTGATGATTAATTATGTGCATAAGTGGTGCAATTTTTTATAGCTTGGTGTTTCTTATAACGTTACACAGTTACACGTACCCTTTTACTTAGACATATTACGGGCCAGAGAGAGCATCCTAAGGTGCAGCAGCAGCACACGCAGCCGCAGAACAGCCACTTGACGTTGACAGGCAGCGTCTTCTTCAGCACACTGTTGATGCGCGCTACCGTCGCTTGGTACTCTTCAGGCGCCACTCGGGACTGTAGGCCCGAGGGAAACTCGCCGTTGAAGCGGTTGCTCAGGCCAAAACTGGAATTTTTAATAAAGATGGTTATGTTCAGATAAATATAAAATTAACTAAATATTTAGACTATATTTAAAGAGAAAAGAGGATGATTATTTTATGATAATACAGTTACTTTCATGTTATATCCCAGCGATGCAATTTACTGAGATCTGCCTTTATTTTATTTTCTTATTAGCCTATTTTGTCCGACTCCTAGGCAAAAGCTTTGCTCCACTCCTTCCACCTTTCACAATTCCTTTTTTCCAGTTTTGTACAAATCCATCCAATCCCTCTTCTTTGTGGCCTGTTGTTATCCCGTCTTACTGCCTCAGGGCAAAAAAACTATAGATTGCATATACCTACCTGCATATTTCTATATGCACAGAATAGGATGAGAAAGATGATAATATATTATTATGATGATAAAGTTTTTCGAGAAAGTTTAGTGTTATTTATGGTCTATACTATCTGTAGATTTCATTTTGTAATGACTGGTACATTTTATAAAACACGCAGATCTGTTGCACCTCATGCAACACAGCTTCTTTTATGTGCAAAACCAAAGGATAATTTTGGGCATGAATAGTTCTTCATGGCTAAAAGTCGAGTAAATTGTCAAATGGTAACAATTTTTTAGATTAACTCCTAGACAAGACCTTGTAAATATCTCTAACAACTGTTTTCAAAATTCCATTATAAAATAGCACTATTTGCACCTAGTGCATATTCAATTATTTATATTGATAACCATACCATAAAAAATAAGTACAGTTTTTTTAAATGAGTATAATTATGGTAACAGCTTATTGTTTTAATAAGTTTATTAGGCTTAACAAGTTCACAAATTTGTTTTGGTTGAAAAAGTATTTTCTGAAGCATGAATCTTATAATTCACTAATAATGTTCATCAAGTGAGGTGATGATACCATTCATATCAGTTTTTATGCTTTGATAATACATTACTGATTAGTGATTACACGTTGACCCATAATCTAACACAGATTCATCAATATTGTTGGACTATAGATTTCATAACAATTTTGTCTCACCTAAAAATCCCTTATCATGGTGACTACTCAGTAGGTTGTGGGCTTACTGGGTAGTTTAGCAAAATCATTGTTTTGACTTTAAAAGCTAGTAGGTAATAGTAATTAGACAAATTTTATCAGTCAGAAAGAAGGTTTAACACAGATAGGGATTGTTACATCTTGTTATCTAGGTAAATAGGTAAAACAAATATAGATAAGGAGTGATTACAAACATTGTGTAATGTGTGGCTATATAAACAGGTCATAATAATAGCTGTTATGTATTGTGTGCAGAACACAATGCAATATTAGGTATTTGTAAAATAATTACTACAACCACAAGCCACAGACTTATATACCTTACAGTTACCTTATTAAATTGAAACCAATTAATGTTATTTCTTTTGAGTTTGAGAACTTTACAACTTTTTTAATAAAACTTAAGTCAAAGTTATGTAGGTCATAACAACAACTAAGATTGATATATACCTACACATCAATAATAGATGAACATCTCATATTGATGTCAAAGGAACATAATTCCTTTGTTAACTCTTTTCAAAGTGCAAACACTAAGGCTAACAACAAAAAAAATCACAAACAATGTTGATGAAGTACATAAATATGTAATGGTTTTCTTTATCTGTGTACATAAAGTTCTGTGTCCTGGCTTAGTGACTGACTCATGACTGCCTCATGCCTCACATATTAAGAAATAAAAAATACTTTTTTTAGGCAACAAAAACAGAAGATAGAACAAATTAAGACCCTTTCAGTTGTTATGTATACTCAGATTACAATATTAGACTGCAGTGGATCAGTATGGTTGGCATTAAAGAGAAATACTAAGTTAATCAACAATTTCAAACTTTAAACTGGGTCATGGTTTTAACATTTTTGCAGTACTTTAAATTTGGTCTCAATTGATTATATTACATATCTAGTTGGACAAGGATGAACACAGACATTTGAAATATTAAAAATGGAAAATGTTTGTGAAAACAATAACAAAACAATTTACGTAGGTACTTAAATAACTAACTAAGATTGTTTAATGAATTCAACTCTGCAATGCTGTGCAAACAATTGTACAGCAGTGAAAAGGTAATTTAATTAAACGTATAACACATTGAAAATTGGCGCTTGGTCAATATTATGCATAAAGAAATAGTCCTTCAATGCCACAGGTCGAGTGACAAAGAGTCGAGAATAACTTTCCAGCACGCGACCCACGGTGCTGGCAGTCCCTTGGTACTGAGCCAGGAAGGTAATAGAGACCTACCAGCTGATGTTATTAAACAGATAGCACAAATAGAAGCTTACACTGTCATGTTCCCAGCCCCTCGAATCACGATCGGGTCAGGCACTAGCGTTACATGTGTCTCTTCTATATTCTCTTCGAGTTCCGTCTCATCAGGGTATATTGCATCAAAGTCTGCCATTGTACTTAACACTAACTAAAAAATCAATTCCGTACATCAACACATAACAAAGCACAGTGTTTGTTGGATTTTATACATTCACGAAAAAAGAAATACAGAAAGTCAAAAGTGACGTTTTCTTTCATAAACAGAAATGTAAAATGTTGCCATACGTAGATTTGAAAGTGTTTTTTAATTTTTCTACAGTAAAAATCAGTCTTTTTGGTTTACCTGAACAAAAAAGACACTCATTGATACACTGAGTTTTTTCATATTTCCTGTCACTTTCAGATTCTTCATTCAATTTTACATTTTGTTTGTAGCACAAATTACATTCTCAATTTCAAGTGTTGTAACATTGTTTCGAATGTATCCTAGTTTCAGTGATACATACTAGGTGGCGCTGCGTTTGTATCGTAGTTTGTTTGTAATTGTAATGTTTGTAAACGCGCCCATGTAGGAGAAATTCCTAATATGGGGCAAAGTTAAAAACAAAAATACAGTTCCAAAATGCGTTACCTTAGATTCTGAGATATAAACCACACTTGTACAAAGACGGACGGGCAGCGGCGTAGGCAGGCACTTTTCTGTCTTCCGACCACTTACTCATCAGCATCAAGAATTTACTAAGCTGGATCGCTTCTGCTGCATTCAAATATTATAACTTCTGCTGCATGATAAACAATAACGCTTATACGGAATAATATTATTATAATTATTATTATTTTTTTACAAAAGATTTTGGTTATTTTGCACACTAAGATTTGGTGACCATTTAGTACATTTGGTATTATTTACTATGTTTTTTTGGGGAGCTTAAGATCCTAAAGTATTTTTTGGTGATCATTATATTTATACCCTATCGAAAGTACCGGCCGTACCGATCTATGTGTGCGTCGGTACGGCGTACTTTAGGGGCTTTACTTTTGATATGCGTGGCGTGGAATCCTTCTTTTTTTCTAGTCCGTGATGGAATATATACTTACCTACGTACCTACGTTTATTCTCAAAATTGCAGTCTTATAGGTACTAAAATGACGTTGGTCTGGCAGCTCTGTGAGCTTGGAACACCCGCATTTAAATAAAAGCCTTTTTCCAGTACCTACCTACACATTTTCTTCGAAACATGGTATTTAAATAATAATATAGGTATTACCCCCCTTGGGGGAGACCCATGCTCAGCAGTGGGCGTCTAGGTAAAGGTTGACATGATGATGATGATGATTAGCAGATTTTCTATTGATGATACCTCTTCTAACGCAGGATATGAAAACTTCGGGTTTTGTGTTATTTACTTATTAGCTGCACCTTGAGTGTACTAGTAAAGACAATTTTAATCCTACATCAAACATATATGCCTATCATTGATAAAAAAAAACATTAAAAAAAATGCATTTTGGTATGTACCTTTCTGTTAATATTTTTTACCCTACCCGGTATTGCTGAATTTTACCTGTTTTGTAAACTGTATAATATTTAATATCTATCAGCTTCACTTTGTATCACTGTGTATCCTACCTACAATTTATTTGAGAAATGTTGCAATAACTAGTTTAGGCACACATCGATTGTCCGTATATGGCACGACCATTATGAATTATCTCACGACTTACTTGTATGACCACTATCACACATGTATGCACATTGATAACGTGCAGCTGTGACCCAAAAACTGCCGCCTTGTTGTACAGCCTCTATAGTGCATATTATAGTACGAACGAACGAAACTACCTCAAAAGGAGAAGGCATCCCAAAAACGAGACGTACCTAGTTAATCAAATTCAATTATTCATGGTTTCTAAGTGTCGAATGCCGACTGTAATTTTATTTAAAACTTATTTTAGACTGTCATTAAAAGGAGTAGGCGTTTAACAGGTATTTGAACTGTAAGTAAGTAGTTAGGTACTCCTTTCCAGTGTAGGTACTTTAAAAGGGGCTAAAGAATTTGCCCAGATGGTCTGTCAGTGGTGCTTCTACGTGTCCGTAAATGTATAAATATTGTTTCCTATTATATGTAATACATCGTTGGTTAATAGTTTTGTTGGTTGCGAGTAACTGCTGATTATGGAATCCTGGAGTAGGGCCTGTAAACAAAATCCCTATCTGTTAGCGTTAACGCAAACGGAAAAATCGAATTGTATGCAGTTGACATATTTGCTACACGTGATATCTGCTAAGCAAACTTCAACTCCATACAATTTCATTTTCCGTTGGCGTTAAAGCTACCAGAAAAGGGATTTTGTCTACAGGCCGAGTAGAAATCCTAAGTCGGGCAAACTACTTTACCCTATTTTATTTTTCAGGTATATTGTGGAAGTTCTCACCAGTAGCAGAAGCCTGTAGCATATAATTTAAGCATAGCCGGCGATAGTGTAGTGTGTGTTAAGGGTACCTACACCTCTGCCGTTCCCTTCGAAAACAGGGCTGGCGTTGTTATGTGCTATAATGAGCAAGAGCAATTTATTAGAGTTCATTATTATCATTTGAGCCGAAATACATTCATTTGGACATAGCTAGCCCATGAAACGTACCTATACCTACGTATCTGCATTTGCCAAAGATAAAATGATGATGATGATAATGGCTGGCGCACTATTACTTATGTTTAACAAATAAATGTATCAGATTTCTGAAAATGTAAGCTCGGTCCTTAGTCCGTGATCTAAAGAATGCTGTTCCGGTAGCTTCGAAAAAGCTCAAATTGCCCGCTACCTTACAAGACTAAACATACCACACACAGGACCAAATCTGTAAAGTACTAGGTACGATAACCGGACACTGTCCCCTAAAGAAATAAGATCTATGTACCATAGGTGTGACAGACAGCCCTCTAGGCAGAGGCTGCATGGAGGCGGAACACCACAGCACGTGATCATGGAGTGCAGGAGCGTGGTGGATCAACGGGTAGGTACAGATTCTCCAGTCTCCAGCATCACTATCGGAAGTCTGCGGCAACCTGAAAAGGCCACCAAGGCCGCGCTGTTTGAGTTGGCTCCATAATGAAAGTTGTTCAGGTTAGTGGTCTGAGTCACTCCTTAAAAGTTTGCTCATGAATCAATTTCACCCTTTATATTTTTAGGGTGTGTGGTCCATTTCAACAAGTAGGTATCATGAGGAAGGGCTTCATGAATTCAAAAATAATAGATTTTCCGACTTAATTTTTTTTTAAATTAAAAGTGTAAGATTTGCCCTGTACTTACTTATAAGGTAAATGTTACTACTTTTTAAATGACTACCTAAATGATAATTGATATATGTTTGTAATTATATTGTAATTTTTTTTAGACTATTATTATTAAATCATTACATTATTTAGATAACTCATTATCATAGAACACACAGAATACAGCTCTCAGATTCGTTCTTTTGCCTTTGCATTTATTACTATGCGCTACAACAGATGTCCTGGAGAGGATGGAATCACCATCGAAGCCGAAAAAATGTACTCTACCTCGTTGTTACCCTACCTTACCAACTTATTACCTTTATTATTACCTTTATTAAACCCATTAAACAGACAGGGAAAATATCAAAAACAATGTGCCATTCAAATATAGTTCTTCTGCAATAATAGACAATTAAAGCGATATTTGGCAATTCATTATCACCTTCCTGGCCTTGTCAATTACCAGTCATTGTGTTTGACATCTCACATTTATAAAACTTATTAAAATCATACACAACCGCAAAGACAGAAAACTGAATAAACACCAGACTCCACAAAAACCGGATTTCGCCACAGTTTTTCCAACAGTCGATCACATTCAGACACTAAACCATAGAAAAATACACCGATTTTAATAAACCATTATATCTGACCTTCGAAGATTATAAGAATGCTTTCGATAGTATTATAATAACACTTATAAATATTAAAATCCCTAGAAAACCAAGAACTTGGGAAACAATATATAGGCCGTTTAAAAGTAATTTTATTATAGCTTCGCAAACATAAAATGAAATACAACTGCAACAGAGTGCTTGTAAACAATTTGGGTTGCCACATAGCTCTGGAACTCCAGACCAGGCTCTGAGAACTGAGCGCGGCTAGCATCAGGATGCACCTTGTGGTGAATCGGTCTAAAACCCAGTAAATGTCCAATAGCATTAAGCGTAGAGTCGAGATAGATGGGCAGGAAAAACATTATATCGATGAGATATTTACTTGGGTCAGTCGAGGAAAATCGATCGTAGAATCGTAAACGCCTGGAAAAGCTTCTAGACCATGGAGACGCTAATGAAGGGTTAACTGTCGATATTTCTGAAGCGCAAACTCATCGTCATGTGTATTCTGCCTTTCCTAGCCTATGGTGCTCAGACTTAGTGGCTATAAGAAAAGACGGGACAGAATCAGAAACACCAGGCTGCGTTGGTTAAGTATCGCCACCCAATGGATGCTTAAAGATGTCCATAAGGAGATATAGACCAAAAAATACAAAATGAGCACCAAAATGTGAACCCAATTTTTCAATTTCGAATACAAGAACAAAGTTATTTTGAAATTAAGTTTTTTGACGTGAAACTGCTTTACCACAATTAAGGTAGACATATGGCAAGATAGAGTTGAATGAACCGTTTTTCTTTTTTTCTTCTTTTAGTTAGATTTCCTGAAAGGACTTAGGGGAAGGAGTAGGCTTTTGCCCAGCAGTGGAAATGCGTAGGCAAGACATCCTTTGAATTTAAATTATAATTTGTTGAATAATAAGTCAATAGTTCCTATTTTTAAATGTACTAGCCCACACGTTACGACTTCATTTGTGTGGATTTTGGTTATCGCAAATGCAGACCATGACGTGGATCAAAAAGTAGCCTTTATCCCTTCTTGGGGTTGTTATTTGTAGATCTTTGGCAGTCGTTACGGGTAGTCAGAAGCCAGAAAGTCTGACAATAAGTCTTACCAAGGGGTATCGTGTTACCCAGTAACTGGGTTGTGGAGGTCCGATAGGCAGTCGCTCCATGTAAAACACTGGTATTTAGCTGCATCCGGTTAGACTGGAGGCCGACCCCTATATAGTTGGGAAAAGGCTAGGCGGATGATGATGATCCTTTCTTGGGCGTCATGCTTAGTCTGTACCAAATTTCATCAAAATTGGTTCGAACTGTAGATGTGCTCACTTTCGCTTTTATGGATATCTATTTTTGTACTAGTATACTGTATAGATATCTTTGCATATGGTTGGATTATGAAGATTATTGCAACTCCGAAATATACCTTCAGGCATCTGCGTAAGTTGATCAGTTTCAAATAATAGATATTAATTCAACCGGTATGGTAAAGGGTATAGGGCCGGCCGTGACAGATCAAACATTTTTCTAGGCGGGTTCATTAAGCAGTGCAAGTGCACATGCGTATAAAAGCGACGTGTGCGCAACCCTCAGCGTCACAGCGAGTCAGAGCGCCCACCGAAGGTACTCACGCAACATGAAGGTACGGAATAAGCTTTTTTAATAACTTAAATTATTTCGGTATTAAGTCTTATTTAAAAAGTAAATAAAATAAAATTACGTTGCCCGACGAAAAAATAGGTACTTATATTTACAAAATTAAAGGTCAAAGGTACGAATATTATCCCTGAAAATTAGGTTATATTAAGGGAAGGGAGTGGGAGGAAAAGTTTATAGAAAAGGGCAGGTTTTATCGTATGTCTACATTTCATCGCCCTAATGTCAATACGAATTAAGCAGTAAAAATCAATAGCTTATTTTTTACTTGATGTCAAGGTCATAATCGTAGCAGCTATCCTGGCGGTGTGCAAAGGAGCGGCTGGAGGCTTGCTTCCCGCGGTAGCACCCTACGCATACGGCCGCCCTTTGGGGTACCCCGCACCCCTGGCAGTCGCTCGGCCCGCGTACGCGCATCCCATCGCCGCGCCACTCCTAGGCCATGCCGTCGCGAAGGTCGCCCCCGTCGAGGATTACGACCCCAACCCACAATACTCCTACGCTTATGACATTCAGGATGCCCTCACCGGTAAGTAAGGTTTTAGTTAAATAGAGAAATGGCGATTTTACTGAATACAGACTAGGAATATGGATGTAATATTGTAAATGTAATATTTGCTTTCTGAGAGTTCTACTAAAACAACTTGCCCAACCCAACCAGCGAAAAATTGTTTTATTACGCTAATTTTAACTTAGAACAAGGGATTTAACTTAGAGTCCACCCTGATCAAATAACACGCTGAAATCAATATTGGCTACGTCGATTTTCGATACTGTAGGCATAACGGGTGTTAACGAAACCGAAAGTTACACGTTATTTCTATCATAGCGATTTTTTTTACTGGTATGGTCCAGAATGGTTCGTATTACACACTTATAATAATAATAATAATAAACGTTGTATTGGGATCGATCTATCATCACTGAGATTATATTTAGAGAGACTATTGTTGCCAATAAACCTGACATAGTGGTGATAGATCGATTAGAGCGTCGCGCAATGATTGTTGATATAGCGGTTCTGCATGACGAGAACCTCGTGAAAATCTAGAAAGATAAACAAATTAAGTATCTTGCCTTGGCTCGCGAGGTTGTCGACATGTGGGATGTGAATACAGCAGTCATTGTGTCGATAGTCGTTACGGCCAATGGACTCATTTCCAAGAGCCTCCATCAACACCTAAGGAGGCTCTCGTTGGGCAGCTGGATCAAGGGCTTGATACAGAAAGCGGTACTCCTGGACACGGCGCGTATAGTCAGGAGATTCCTCTCTCAGGAGCCCTGACCACCGGTAGCTTGGTTCCCGATACCGGTGGGCTACTATTTTTTATATTATATTATTATATTATATTATGTTTTTATTTATTTTTTTAATAATATTTAAAAATATAATGAAATATGTATATACAATAAATAAATTAGATAATAATAATAATAATAATAAATTTATTTTCAGAAAAAACACATTTAAGGTACACAAAAACCATTTTCTACTAAAATGAAACTTATTTTTTTCCGACAATAGTTTGCTCAATGTTGCTTAGTTTTATCACGAAGAACCGATAACCGATGGTGAAGAAAGGTTCTCGAGTGGCAGACGCAGCATTGGTAGGCTTCCCACCGGATGGACCGACGACATCGTTGAGGTCGCGGGTAACCAGTGGAGGCAAGCGGCAGGTTCCCGCTCGTTGTGGCGTTCTATGGGGGAGGCGTTTGTTCAACAGTGGACGTATTCCGCCTGGTGATGATGATGATGATGATGATGTCCTTGGCTTTTGTGTATAAAATAATTCACAAAAAGATTAGTGCTAAATACATTATAATAAAATTACTATATTTTTACAGGCGACTCAAAGAACCAGCAAGAATCTCGTAACGGCGATGTAGTCCAGGGATCATATTCCCTGACGGACCCCGACGGCACACGGCGTACCGTGGAGTACACTGCTGATCCCCACAACGGTTTCAACGCTGTCGTGCACAAGGAGCCCCTTGGCGCTCCCGTCGTCAAGGCAGTGGCTGCCCCTGTTGCAGCTCATGCTTTTTACCACTAGTCCCCCCTCCCTTAGTCAGACGGATCCAGCTTATGTTAACGACGACGGTTAATTATCGTCGATAGATATCTCAAACTATTAGGGTAGCTTGTATTCGATTTTGTCAGACCCATTTCATGGATAATCATTGAGATTTCACGACAGACTAACTAGATTAGGCAAGTCTGCTTACGAGGTAAAAGGAGCTCCGAAGAAATGTTCATGCTCGTATTTGTACCAACGAATTGCCTGTGTCACTTCAAAATCAGATAGAGACAAGTTAGCCATGCATTTAAGACCTACTATATTTGGTGTGTTCGTAATTGTTAAGTTTTGCTCATTGTAACACATACCCACGTCTTTTTTGATACACATCTAGGTATATCAATAATGGGCAGCAGGATCCAATGCAAGCATTTTATAACTAACCTAGATCCGTCTAAACGAGCATGTGCCCGTCGAAGTGACCTGAACCATATTATGTTAATGTTATATTTATGCTTATTGTAGAGTATTGTTAATTGATGTGTTAAAGCTGAGGTAATAAATAAGAGGAATCGAAAACTTGTTGCTACTTATTTTCCTTTTAGTCTCATCATTAGATGAATTAAATAAGGCTTTTACGCGACATATGTGACTGCGTTATGGTTCTTTACGGCCTGTTTTTATTGTGAGTGAACCAGTTATATTATGTGCGTAAAATAATGGCATAAGTAAATGTATGTCAGCCGCGCCCGGCTATTATGTGCGGGTCTGCGCGGGCGCCGCGTCGTTGTCACAGTGCTAGACGTGACATGCGACACTTAGCTGTTTCTCAATCTAGACCGGGGCTAGTAAAATCAATGTGACCTGCTCTATTTAGACTGGTTCTAATAAAATGTCAATCTCAAAACATGTACTGGTTTGAGTAGGATCAGTTATCAAGGTTAGCCTTTGATTGTGACCTTTGTTTTAATATAGCCGGCATAAATATAATATTTATTACACAATTACTTAATTATAATACTAGAAAGAGGTGGCAAGATGACCTGGACGCAACCATCAGAGCTGGTTTGCGGTGGGGCTGGAAAAGAAGTTCCTGGAAGGACTTTGGAGAGGCCTTTGCCCAGCAGTGGGACAGCATAGGCAGCATACGACAGCATAGGAATAAAAAAGGATCTATAAGTCTTCCCGTATATTCACTTATGCAATCTAGTGAGCAATTATGTAATTTGGTTAGGTAACTGCGGATGTCTTTATGTATTATATATATATATATTAATAAATAATAATAAAATCTGTTTATTTCAGGAAAAAATATACATTTCAAATCTACTTAAACTTAACTTACATGGAATTAAAGATTTTACAGTTAAGCAGTTGCTCCCTTGCTTAGGAAATGTTTCTTTAGTACATATTTTATTTGTTTACAGTTTGTGTTTGCGTTTTATATGTGGAATCTATACTAATATTATAAAGAGTTTGTTTGTTTGTTTGTTTGGTTGAACGCGCTAATCTCAGGATCTACTGGTTCGAATTGAAAAAATCTTTTTTGTGATAGATAGTCTATTTATAGAGGAAGGCTATAGGCCCAGGCGAACCCGGGTCGGGTCGCTAGTCATAGATAAGGTCTCTACCGATCAACCGATATATAACGTAGAACCTTGTAGGTACAGAATCCTACTTTAAATAATACCTTGAATTGAATTCATAAAAAACCGCTATCTTACTTGAATGTGAGTAAGGTACATTTAAACCTGATACCTGAAAACGTCCCGGCTAAAGCTAGCTAATACGAATACCCTCTTAACTACACATTTCTCTATCCATACTCAAAATTGTCGTAGGTCGGGCAATATTAAATCAAATATATGAAAATCTCGTGTCATAGTGTTTATTAACGAACTCCTCCGAAACGGCTCGATCGATTTTTATCTTGTATGGTAGTCTTATATGGTAGGTCTGAGAATAGGTCGTAGCGTATTTTTATAATTTATGTGGCAAATAGAGTTTGCCGGAACAGTTAGTATAATTATAATAATAACTTCCCATACCGAATGGGGCTACGAAGTTTCTGTTCTAAGAGACACTAGCGTGTGCTTTCATCTTATACAGGGTGTAACGGAAAGGGGGTATACATCCGAAGGGAGGTCAATGTACTCGTAAAACTGAATAACATTCAACATAAAAAAAAATCGAAATTAAAAAAAAAATTGTTGGTCTCTTCAAATTTGAGAGACCAACAATTTTTTTTTAATTTCGATTTTTTTTTATAAACAAAAGATTTTTATATACTGGGTGTAACGGAAAGGGGGTATACATCCGAAGGGAGGTCAATGTACTCGTAAAACTGAATAACATTCAACATAAAAAAAATTGTTGGTCTCTTCTTGAAGAGACCAACAATTTTTTTTTTAATTTCGCTTTTTTTTTGTTTTTTTTTGTTGGTCTCTTCTTGAAGAGACCAACAATTTTTTTATTAATTTCGATTTTTTTTATGTTGAATGTTATTCAGTTTTACGAGTACATTGACCTCCCTTCGGATGTATACCCCCTTTCCGTTACACCCAGTATATAAAAATCTTCTGTGCGTGTGTATGAAAGTGAACTCCTCCTAAACGGCTGGATCGATTTTGATGAATTTGTTAGTGTGTGTTCCAGTGGATTCGAGAATGGTTTAGATTCACAATTGGACCCGACAGGTGGCACTATAGTCAGGTTGCAGAACAACGTCTGCCAGGCCCGCTAGTATATATATATATGTTTAAAAAATGTATGAATTTAGGGAGCTACAATATTTAAAATTATTTTGATATGTATTGCATTTGTCAACTGTGCCAACAGAATAGTGCTACGCGCTACGCTACGCTACGCGCTACGCTACGCTACGCGCTACGCTACGAGCTACGTAACGCTACGTGCTGCGCTACGCTAATCGCGTTGTTGTAACCGTGAAAATACTTGATGACGAGCAAATGTCATGAGTTTTGATTTGAGTTGAGAGTTAACTGATATAAATTAAAATATCTATTCTGAAACATTTCCTAGTCTACCTTCAATTGACACTAATTCAACGTTACAGCTGTTTGATACCAACACGACATAAAAAAGGTTGTAATTATTTTACGTAAAACCAAAACAGAAATCCACAAAAAAAAACATACGGAAGGGAATTATAACAAAGTATTAAATAAATAATCATACGTATAAGAGCATTAAAGTTCTTATGCTCATATACAATTATGATGGGCACTCACGAGAACAGAGTGCGGTACGGAGAGTTCTCAAAGTAACTTCCACGCGTGTGCCCTTGCTACTACAGTGTGTTGTGCAATTTCCTCAACTGACGTGACTAATACTTAAATACACTCGCCTAAATAGACTAGTAACAAGGCAGTTTCGACAAAAGTATAATTATATTAAATATCATCATGGATATACATACCGCTTTACTAGCCAAACTTTCCTCGAAATCCTAAATAAAATGAAGAACCATGATTCGATGGTACCTACATGTTTTTCTATAAGTGACCTATTTATTATCAACCAGCACTTTGCCCGACTCTTCGTTAACGTGAATTTTACTTCATCATCATATCAGCGTATTACGTCCACTGCTGAACTTAGGCCTCCCCAGAGATCGCCAACCAACCCACAGTCCGCATCCATCCGATGAATTTTCTGACCGATCCCTAATTGTTTGTAACAAAATACAGCCTATAGTACCGTACTCAGGGATAACGTAGGTTAATCGTAAACATAGGTGAAATAATTTTTAAAATCTGGGATTTTTGGAGTTTTTCCATTAGAAATCAACATCCAAAAAATCAAATATTTCCGCTTTATAATTTGAGTTAAAAGATAGCGGGATGTCAACCATGTTGTATTATCTCTAACTTTTGCATATTATAGACTGTGTGTAAGCTATGTAAGAAAGTATATCCGTTTGGCTATGAAATAAACATCACCCTTAAAATTTATTAAGGCATAAACACAAAGGTAGACTGGAAAAGTTTCGTTTGCGGATAAACTCGGTCTGAAGGTTTCTCGGGATTTTTGACTAATCACTATGCTTTCAGACACCGTGGACGATACGTCAGTGATTTTTACCATTGTCTTGTTGGCTCATCAAAAACAAATACAAGAACTTGAACAGAGATGGATCAAAAGCGGACTAACAATTGTTTATGGAGGTGTTATTAGCAAGGGTTATGTTCACATGAAGAAAAGATTGAGTTAGTTAGACTGATTTAACATTAACGTTATGACATTTCATAATTTTAATTTTTAAAACCATGCCAATGTAACAACTACTGATCGTGTAGCCATTGTAAGGTTATTTTAAAATTTAAATGACAATGTAAAATCATGCCCGGAACTGCAGTGTCAATGCCCAGTGATAGAGTTGTTGTGAATATTTGTTACATAGGTAGGTACTATAGATACCTAATAACGTAATAAGTAATAAATATAAGCTACATACTAATATAATATTTAGGTATATATCGGTAAGTGGCTA
The DNA here is from genome assembly GCA_947361185.1 of Charanyca ferruginea. Lineage (NCBI taxonomy): Eukaryota > Metazoa > Arthropoda > Insecta > Lepidoptera > Noctuidae > Charanyca > Charanyca ferruginea. The sequence continues at coordinate 10,384,135 of OX376077.1, read as the reverse complement.
TAGTACAAGCCATTTGTATAACGTCATGCTATTACGCAGTAATGGCAATAAGGGCTATTTCCCTGCACTTTAGAAGGAATTGCAAAATTAATTAGTCAACGGGTTTGAAGTACCTAATTGAAATGTTCCTATTATTAAAGATATTAAGCTTTATCCAGTATTCGATTTGTCAATGAATTTAGACGAACTGTAAAAACTTTAACTGGTTATTATTATTTCCACCACTTCTCACTGACATGTGACTCTACATTCTGCTAATGAATACAACAATACAATATGTAAATAAAATTAATAAATGACAATAATAATAATAATATGTAGGGACAATTCACACACGGTCATCTAACCCCAACCTAGAGAGACCCTGTACTTATGGGTGTCAGATAGCTGATATACATACACAAATACATTTTAAATACATTCATATATAGATGTAATCAATTCTTATTTTTATGTATAGTCAACAAAGCTATGCCCAGTGAAAGTAAGGTCTTGCGTTTAGGTTGTATATAGACCTACCTATTAGGTATTTAAATACAAGTTACTTAGGTCCACAGAGACGTACCTATCTGAACAAGGTTCCTACGAAGGAAATATTTTTTTAACAGTTTTAGTCATACTTAGTTTTTTTATTCACTTGAGCTTTACGGGATGACGTTAGTTAAGTAAAAGTTATCCTGAAATACATGCAGCTAAATCAACAATTTCAGAATAACTGAAAATTGAGTACATACATTTTCCAAACTATCGTTTTGAATGATCCATCAATCATTAATTATATTCATTATAATCATCTTCAAATATGTAATTTGAAGATGAGTAAGTACCTCAAAGATAACATTTTTTACTACTCAATCAATTAATTTGCGCCTAACCAATGAATTGATCAAACTTATAAAAAAACATAAGTAAATTGTAATCAAATAATAAACTTGCATTCGTCCGTGATCTCAAAGGCAACCGTAATATATAAAAACAACTATTATCATTACTGTAATGAGATATTGATTCAAGCGCTCTATGTTATGTTCACGTAATCAAGATCAGAGCTTATCACCTGTGTTACAAAAGATCGCAAATCTTAATACTTATATCACTGAATTTGCATAAATTATGTTGTCAATTTTGGATAATCCTCTAAATACACGAGAGGCGTAATAAAATCACTCAATTTAAATAAATAATAACATGTTTTATGATTCATATTATTTGCAGTGTTTAAAGAACAACGTGCGTAAATTAACGTGTAATTAGAGTGGTTCAATACCTAATAGCCTAGCCATTGAGTACGATTCAATTAGATTGTAATAGGAACATATTATGGGTACCGGAATTTTCGTATCACCGACTAGAATCAGTTGAGCAGTAAAACTTTCATCGGGCTGCTGTGGACCTAATGATCATGGCCAACAACGTGACAATTAGGCAGTGAAGTCTTTATTACGAGTCGATGTTAGTTAGAGAGAGACTAGAGTAGTATTCTCGGGCGCCTGTTGCCAATAAGGAACATTCGAGTGAATGCACGCCGCTTCTATAAATACGACAGCAGTCACCGCGCGTGTGTACTATTTACTTCGAATCCTATTGTTGAACAAGTCTGCATCATGCTAAGGGTAATTGTTTTTTAATGATTCCTATTTATTTATTTGTGACACGTTGCAAGTGTTATCTTAGCAGACCTACTCAGGTAAAAAAAAATCTTGTTTGGTTTTAGACTTGTTTATTTCTGGTCCATCTTATTACCATGGTCATTGTCATTATGTGGTTTCAGGACTTGCGAAAGACATTTTGTAACTACAAGTAAACTTTATCTTTGTGTTAATGGAAATATCTGTTTCTGATTTTAGGTATCATTCGTTGTGTGCGTGGTGCCGGCTGTCTTCGGTATCATAGTGAGGGATCCACCGCCATCTCCGAACGATTATAAATACTCATACAACATTGAAGACCCGACTACTGGTGACAGTAAGAGCCAGCACGAGGTGAGGCAAGGTGACGTGGTAACGGGGGCTTACACAGTGCTGGGACCGGACGGGACCAAGCGTACGGTTCAGTACAGCGCTGATGCGAAGCATGGCTTCGAAGCTGTCGTGCGGGAAGAACCTGTGAGCCCACCCTTGGTGACTCAGCCCCCTAAATCTTTCCATAATTACAATACGATTAACTCCATCCAATATCAGACTACCGCCAGACCTGTAAATGTACAATACCAGAACCCTACACCCCTGCACGAGTATGTACTCAGGCAACACCAATACCAGACGCCTGCTCCCAGAGTTGCGTACGCTACGGTGTTGCATCACCTTGAACCGCAGTCGAACTACGTTAAGGAACAGCGTACGGTATATTTTACTCCTCAAAACAGGTTAGAACCCAGATTACCGTTTGATGGACGGTATTTTATACCGGTGACGGTGAATAACAAGTATTAGATCAAATTTGATCACATATTTAGGTATATCCAGTATAAGTCTTTAATCCGTGATATAAAATTAACATCTGACGGTTTTGTGTGGAAGAACTGAAAAATAACTTAATTTATTTGCAGGTTTGGACTTATAGGTACTTACTAGTGTTAAGTTTGGTGAAATTTGCCCTTAGACTGATAACTAAATTGTGTATGCTATGCTTATCCTAAACTTGTGATATTAAAGCTAAGTGTGTAAAATGAGATCTTAATAATATATGCTGTGAATATGTACCTAACTAGAGATACTAACGATAATGTACAATGATAAACATTGAAGGTACTTTTATGGTCAGCAACAAATGTCGAATAACGCTTCGGATTTTCAAATCATAATTATTATGCACAATATTAAAGGAAATACAAAAAGGAAAATATCAAGATAAAATAAGCTCTTGTCTATGACCTGAAAATCTGAAAGGTATTAGCTATCAACGTTTTTTTTTTTTTTTAATAGACAATCACCATTCGTACGGATAGCAACAACACTTTTGCTACTAACCGTAATGATTGTTTACTATGTGTTATTGGTATGCAAAATAATTAAATAAAAAAACGTCGCCAGCCGCTTGAGATGTTATTGAAATAAAAAATAAATGGCTAAACGCATATTTTTGCTGTTATTTTTTTCCTTCAATAGAAGAAACACTTCTATAAAACAAACACCTTTTGTTCGGGCCGCGTAAGCAAAAAGTGCTTGTTTTTATTTAACCCTGTTACTTCCGTCTTTCTCATTATAAACATGAGAAATACGAGAACACTTCAATAGATTCACAATAAAGATTAATTGAATGTCACTGAAAGATTCAGAAAAGTTCCGGGGTAAATCTGTGCACCGGATCAGCTGTTTCAAGGCCGTGGCGCGAGAAGTGGGTCGACGAGCGGGCGGCCCGGCCTTACTTGCTTGAGCCACGCAACCAGCGGTAGACGTTATGATTAATATCCCGGAATAATAAATTAATATAATAAATAATAAATTAATAAATAATAAATTCCGTGATTAATATAGTGAGGCGATTAGGTACGAGACCAGCGAGCAACGCAACCGTTACTAATGCATTACGACGTCGACGCGTGCTTGATGAGCTCCATACACTCTGGATAATGATCCATTCGTTACAGTTTGTCTGCCTCATTTGCTTTAACCTCACTTAAAAGAAATTGAAGTTGGGTAATGTGATGCATTGGCCGAGGTAATTTAATTGAGACATCAGAAGTGTGATGTCTCAATTAGATTGAGAATCCAGAGCAGGCAGGCAGGCAGGCAGACTTCCAGAACTTTCTTTCTTATTGATAAAGTAACATTAGTATAATAATAATAAGAGTATGGTAGAAAAACGAAAGGTTTAATTTATTCTAAAGGCGTATTTCTGAATTCGAAAAACTTTATTAGTTATAAAAATATATTTATGATTAAGGACTAGTGGGTAAGTTGGTTTACGTACGTACGGCTAACGGGAGATAACAAACTTTCGCTTGTCCTGCCATTGCGTGTGTCGATATTATAAGTATTCGTCGCTCATGATGTACTATTTAAGTTAACCTGTACTCAAAGTTATTTGAAATAAAGATTATTATTATGTATTAGTTGATAAATCAACAGATCCATACATTTATGCCGACGTAGGTCAATAACATGTATACCTATATCAGCAAAATATTTTTTATGGTTGCAGTTCTGCGAGGTGGAAGCAACCTCGCAGAACCTATAATAAAAGATTTTAATAATGATATCTACAATGACTTGTTTTCAGGTTTTGAGTTTATCCAAGTACCTACACATTGTTCATAATTATAATAATAAATAAAATAAAGAAAAATATAACAATAGAAAGTCTCCAGTCTCTCCTCATTGTTTTATTTTATTTATAATTGAACTAGGCTTCCTTAACTGAATGATTACCATACCTCACTAATACGGCTGTGTTTGATTTCCGCCTAACACAAATGCATCATGTCTGTTTAACATTATCTGAAAGGCGTTTTTTTTCATAATTATGTTTGTTCTTATACACACAAACACGCCAATTTTGACAATTTAGGATGTGATACTAAGAAAAACGAATGAATTATTACGAAAAATCAGTTAACTTTGAACAAACATTTTTTTTTACAAGTGAAATCAGACGTGCTGTCTTAGAATTAAATAAACTAGTTACTCCATGAAAATAACAAGGAGCGCCGTAGTTCATAATGCTACACCAGGGACTGGATGATACTCCGTTACCCATAGGCCTAAATTACTCTGCTCGACCAGATCACATCACTTGAATCGGCAGGATGTTGCAAATTACGTCAAACGAAATTCAGGATATAAAATAAATAAATAAATAAAAATGTTTATTCACCATAAAAAGAGAGATAATATACAGAAGAAAACATTATTGAACATTTTGACGAACTGTTGCAAAATCTGTACAATATTGTGTTACCCTGCCTCTCAAACTAGGGTGACCTGTATCTTGAGAGACAGTGTTCGGCCAAGTTATATAGAAATACAATTTAGTGCAACAAGTGAACGGTGTTTATGCTGCATAAACTTAATTTCATGGTGAGTAGTGTAAGTGTATACGTGTGTGGGGGTGTGTATATGTGTGAGTATGTAGTGTGTGTGGTGTAGTTGGTGTTTGTGAGTGATATGTAGTTATGTAAATGTACAATGTACAAGCGCGCATTGTGTATGGTACAACCTATAAGTGTATGAGAGGTAGTAGGAATTTGTTAGACGATGAATGTGAGTAAAGACTCAGTGTACGCGTAATCCTTCTGTAGTAGCCACTCAGTTACTTTAGATTTTACGTCGTATTTGTTGAGCTTTATTATATTTAATTGCGTGTCAATTTTCCCATATAAGTGACTATTCAGTGTGTAAAACTGTCGAGTTGCAAAGGTAGTTTTGTGTTGGGCTCGTGGTAATAGATTTACCCGCTTATTTGGATTAGGCAGTGGTAGACCCACATGTGTTCTAAGTATCGATCGAAGCACAAAGAGCTGACGTACCGTAAGAACCTTAAAGTTAGAATACAGTTCCCTGGATGGGTATCGGTAGGGCTTTCTAGTGATGACTTTAATTATGGCTCTTTGTGCTCTTTCAACTCTTAGAAGACTTGTCTTTGTGGCACCGCCCCATGCAGTTGCAATATCCCAAAATTGACTGGCACAGAGCGTAGTAAACCATCTTCAGCGTGTCAGGATTTGCCGAATCTCTGAGGGACTTAAAGATGTGTATAAGCCGCATGGTTCTTGTGATAAACCGCGTCAATTTGTTTGTCCCACCTTAGTCCATTATCAATTTGCACACCAAGATACCTTACACTGTCAGCTCTAGTGAGTGGTGGACAGGCACAGTTTTCTAAAGAGTCGCACGAGTGTGCAATCACAGAGAAAGCATCTGAGGGCGCAGTGTTGCGTCGAATTGCGAATGGGATGTAGTTAGTTTTACTTATATTTAATGTTAGGAGATTCGAGTTGAGCCATTTTACTATTTTTGACAAGGCTTCTTCTGCATTACCCTTCACCATGTCCCAAGTAGGTCCGGTTACAAGTATCGCGGTATCATCGGCACACGCATAAATTTCGCAGTTAGGAAGGTTCATCTTGCACAGGTCGTTTACATAAATTTGGAAGAGTGTGGGTCCGAGTATGCTTCCTTGTGGAACGCCATAGGTTATCAGTTCCTCATTACTGAAGAACGTGTCAATTGACACGTTTTTCAGTAATGAGGAACTCATAACCTCATATCAACTTTCAGCATTCGATTTTGAATGAAAAACTTTATGGAATAAGTTAAGAGGCGAGTATCTTTAATTATAACTTGAGGTCGATCACCGCGAATATGTGGTAAATTAAATTTAGAGTCGCGTTTTTTAAAGCCCTATGCTCTTTTAATGACATTAAATATTTTGCATTAATTAACTCCGTTATTGAAGCTTAAAGATTGTTGTATTTTATGCTTATTTTATAAACCCTTATGATAAACATCACGTTTTGTTGATGACCAAAACTCCGTCATCCTTCTTCAAAGTGTTATACTTTTATGAGTAGATCATGATAAATGCTTCGTAATGTGTCTGCTGAGCGTGAGGTCTTAGGTTCGAACCCTAGGTTAAACAATGTCCATTATGTTCCATTAGGAATATGTCAGCAGAAGCTCGGTAATGTGACAAAGGCTCATACAGACAGCGTCATCAACTGCTTACGCCCCACACATTGAAATTTCTTCGGTAAGGGGGTTAGCAGGTATTGACGCTGTCTGTACAAACATAACTGGCGAAATATAGGTGTTGATTAGTATCAACACCTATATTTCACCAGTTATGTTTGTTGTAGAGGTGTGGGTATAGTTACCCACACCTCTGCTACCTTATTGCACAATAAAAGATAAAAATAAGTTATATTATGTAGATAAGTGCAAGAATTTTACATTGTTAATTTGTGAGACCAATTTAAGAGCACTCTTGTATTTTAAGTCACGCATAGGTATATTTGTTGATGATGATATTTACTGAAGCTCGTAGCTGTATTGTATGTTGGCATTATTATGTAAAGCGCGTGGGATTCAAGGTCTTTAACAAAGATATTTAACAATGTTATCATTACATCTGTTAAACATACGTTAGGTGGCTTGTGTTCAATGTGAGGACACTCTCCTAATAATACTCTTATTAACATAGGATACAAAGAGAATGTGAGGTAGAAAACTAGAAGGCTTGTCTTTTTTTTCTTTCGAATTTGTACGAACGTATACAGCCGCTAGCCGTGGCAATACAAAACAACAAACAAAACAAACCTACCGATTTCCGAAACTAAAGTCATGTGTGTTTTGTGCTTAAGCTATTTATCATTTTTTAGTTTTTAAAGGCGTTTGTCTTTTTTGCATTAAAGTTTTTGTATTCAAGTTAATAAAAATAACTGTAAAAAAGTTAGATTAATGCTGTTGTAAACACTAATAACAAAAGTATTTCTTAAAATTGTTTAATACATGTAACTTCTTCATAACACTTCTATATTTCTTCAAAAGAAAGACCTGCCAATACTATATCGATAGTTTAATAGTAAATAAGCTTAAAGCGGTGCTACTGGGCACAATTCGAACCAGTACCCGCAGCCGCAACGAGTGGGGACGCCCATGTGCAGCCAAACGAACTCCAGGTGGTTGTCGTGGACACTGCAGCTGCAAGCCAGCAGTCGCTGACAGAAAGCGCTCGGGATTAGGTTGGGACGCTCGCGGGTACCTGGACCTGAAATAATTTTGTAAATAATCGAGTTGCCGAATGAAAACATTCAGTAATGACCGATGCTAGAGATAAGTTTCCTCAAAGCAAGTAAATTATAACAATCAATGATCAGGGAATTAGCATTTTTCTGGCTTTTCAATTACGGTTAAATACCCAATAATAAACCAAAATAGTTTCATAACAATAACAAGATACATACCTATCAATGCATCGCATTGTGTGCAACGTTAGTCATTGTTGACACTAAACCTTAAAAGGGGTCATCATTATGAATAACTTTTCTATCCTGAAATCGCGAAAATAAATCAGCTGGTCCATACATTTATGTTCGCATAACTAGACATAATATATGAATCTGCTGTTTTTTTTTAAATCAACAACGACCAACGCCGTTAATTAAAATTTTGGGAAGGTGTTTTTTATGTCGTCTATATTCATAAATTTATTCTTAGGTTTGGGTTAAATTGAGGTGTCCTTGGATAATGTGAGGATACTTAATGTTATTATAAAATCGAGACACTGGTTACAGCGACCTGTTACACCTGGGTATTTGCCAAATTGCCGATGCTTAGCTAGCGTTGGGATCAATGTCCGTGGTTGGGATAAAGTATAAATAAATTCGATGCCTGTAATTTCACCAGATCTTTACTTGAAACATAGCATTGCTGTTTGCATGCACGGAATAGTATGGGTGAACTATTTCATATATAATGAAGTTCTACTATGAGTGACAAGGAAGACGATCTACAAGGCGGCCCTTTTTAAATCTAGATGTACCATTATAATATCAACGGCCGTAAACTGTACCCTTTTTGATGGCCATCATGCGGAAGGGGTCGCAGTCACCAGCCAAGTGTGCTAGCAGCTCTCTCTTCTCAATGCCAGTCGCATGGTCCAGGGGGTCGTGCAGGCCTGTGTACACTCGGGAACCCAGTGCACGCAAGGAACGTATTCTTCGTGCCAACCACATTCTGTACCATATATATATACTATTTTAATACGTTACGGTACCTATACGTTCACATTGTCACTAAGTATTTAGAATAGTCACAAGGAGCAAAAATAACATGGGACCTTTGCAAGATTTTAGAACGAAATAAGAAGAATCATGTTAGTTATGTTCGGTTCTTTACGCTGATTTCGTGGTGAAAAGATAAGCAATTCAGGATTTTGTAGCCAGGTACATCGCGCGATATTTGTCCCACACAACGTTTGCTCACACTCATAGTAGCTTTATTTTCTTGTGTCATATTTATCAGCACAAGCTATACGAGAACTAGGCTTAGCTCATTCAGTGCCAGACACTTCTTAAATCTCTTTGTGTTGTGCAAATGCAATGGTAAAAAGTCGGTCAGTTGGGAACGCCATTAATCCTCATGTGACGCTGCGACGAACGCTTTGGAGCCTATGTAATAAAACAATGGTTAATGTATAAATCAATTTACTGACCTAACTGATTTTTTCGTAAATCCGGGGGAAAACTTTCAACACAGTACTAAAATGCCAAAATTTTGCTGGAACTTCAGCTTTCAACTTCACAGTAGCAATAATATGACAACGTCAAACATTTCTTTTGAATTTAGAAATGTTGGCAACCAAGTTACAAAAAAAAAATAACAGGGCCATCACTTAAAAAGTTCAATCAAGTAATGTAATACTCTCTGTCGAAAGTTTAATACGGCATAACTTTTGGTTTTTATTTAGAATGAAATCAAAAGATACAAGAAAAGGAGAGGATGAGTAAATTTTAGCTGTATGGTTTCTAAATTGAGCGTGTATGCTTAGTGTGCTAACACATGAATGAGGACTCTAAAACTGCACTCGTATGATCTTAAGTTACATCGTTCATAAGTTACATCAACAAATATGCGTCGTCGTCACAAGGACGCACCGCCCAATAAGCCGAAAAGCATTACAATACAAGTGATCTTTATGCCCAAGATCAATCATACCACTTGCTCTTATTAACATATTATTCGAACCAATACGGTTGACACCCGCGTCTTAAATTGTATCATTGAAATTGTAAAATATTCAAACGATTCGGTTGATATGAACTCACTCACGCCGGTGTAATAGTAATGCAATGCTGAGGCAGCTGTGAGGCGTATAAAAAGTCGAAGAGACACAATTACAGCACACTCAACTTGAGATCTCCTCACAGAGAAGTCACTCATATCATTCTAAAATGGCTTTCAAGGTACGATAATAATTTATTTTATTAATAATAAAAATCAAATGAAATATAAATATGTGGAATATTGCAACAGCAATCGCCAACAAGAAGAATTTCGATAGAGAGTGCAATTGCAATCGATGTCAATGAATAGTGTTTAGTAACCAACATTATCTTGTGTTTTTCATCCGGCTTATTGTCACTTGATTAATACTTTCAGGTAATCTTTATAAATGTTATAATAATGACCTAACTATATTTAATTTCCAGCTGGTAGTCCTGGTTTGCGCTTTCGCTGCAGTCAACGCGGGCTTCATCGCCCCCGCGGCGTATACGGCTCACCCCGCCCCTGTGGCATACGCCGCTGCCCCTGCTGCACGCGTCTTACACTCCGCTCCTGTGGCGTACGCCGCGCCTGTTGCTAAGGTGGTGGAAGAGTACAACGCGCACCCCCAGTACAGTTTCGCTTACGACGTCCAGGACGGTCTCACTGGTGACTCCAAGAGCCAGCACGAGAGCCGCGACGGTGATGTCGTGCAGGGCTCCTACTCCGTGGTGGACCCCGATGGCACCAAGCGTACCGTGGACTACACCGCTGACCCCCACAACGGTTTTAACGCTGTCGTGCGCAAGGAAGCCCTCGGTCACGTCGCTAAAGTCGTCTCCAAAGTAGCACCTGTCGCATACCACTCCGCCCCTGTGGTTCACGCTGCTGCGCCTGTCTACCACTCCGCCCCTGTTGCCTACTCTGCCCCTGTTTACCACCACTGAGTCAAAACTAGTCAAGTCTTGAACTGAGAACAAATATTATTTATTACATTAGAGATACGATAATGAGCAAATTAAATATTTTTTTACGAATTTAAATATGATTTTATAATTTTAGTTTTTCATCATCTTTCTGCCCTGATCACAAAGTGTGTGTGCATTGTAAAAATATTGATTCATATTTTCGCGAACGCCGTTCGCGAAAATATGAAAATATGAATCCTCTACGGATTGAACCAGATGAATAATTAGAAACTAAAAAAAAAAGAGTTGACTTTAATTAAAAAGTAAAAATAACGAACAACGAAAACGATTTGATATTAAACCACACAAGCTTGTTAGTCTTACTTCTAAGTAAGACATCAATCAAACAGGTATATATTTTAGAATAACTGAAAGAATCATGGCGAGTTCCATACATTCATTGGTATGAAAAATAAAAATTATTTAGAGGGTTTAAAATATTTTACAATGTGAAGAATACATTACCAGGAGAAGATTAATATACTTACCACAAGTAACTCTTTAAAAGTTGGTAATAATTTGAACAAAATGTGCCCCATTGTGTAGGTACAACAAATGATAACCTCCTCCTTTTTGAAGTCGGTTAAAAACTACCAAACCCACAAACAACCCACAACAAACCAACCAACCAATTACTTGTGTTCCTGCCCACTTTATAATTATTAAAAAAAAACATATTTAAATAATTATTTACATTCCAAGGTAGAAGTTGAAAAAGAAAACAGGAAAAAGTATTTATATTTTTGTTTGGTTTCATACCTAATGTTGCCAAATAATATTAACAAATCCCAAAAAAGGGTCACCGGTCAAGCAATAACAAAATACTTGCTTGCTGGTGTAAAATGTGATAATACCTATATATATTTACGGCGTTTTCATCCCCTCCCTCTTCTCTCTCATAGATTTCCGCTAGAAAGACAGCACAGTTGTAGAGAGTTACATATCCAGCGCACGTGCCAGTGCGGCTGAAATCCGGACTCACAGGGAGTCCATGGTCGAGCGCTTAAACTTGTCCCTCAAGGCTGTCTCCGATTGGGGCGATGCCAATCTGGTCGAGTTTAATGCAGCCAAGACCCAGGCGTGTCTTTTCTCTGCCAAGAAGAGGCCTTTCAATCTGGCCCCTGCTTTCCGAAATGTATCCGTTCCGATCACCGACCATCTTGAGCTTCTTGGCGTTACTTTGACGTCGAGTCTCAATTTTGAGTCATACATCGAGTCAAAGGCCCAGCTAGCTGCCAAAAAGCTAGGAGTCCTCGCAAAGGTGCGAAAGTACTTCACGTCGGAACAGATGCTGAACCTATACCAAGCACAAGTTCGATCGTGCATAGAGTACTGTTCGCACCTCTGGGATGGATCTGCCAAGTACCAGCTGGAGGCGTTGGAAGTTATTGAAAGACGTGCCAAGAGGCTCATAGCCAACGACTTCCTGGTTAAGGCTAAGCTCCAAAGCCTTGAACACCGCCGCGCCGTTGCCAGCCTATCGGTCTTTTATCGGGTACATTTCGGAGAGTGTGCTTTGGAATTGCACAACTTAATTCCCCCATCCCCATTCCATCACCGGACGAGCAGGGATACGGCGAAGCGTCACCGCTATACGATTGAAGTTCCACGGTCTCGAGCCAAGCGCTTTGACTCCACATTTATTGTGCGAACTGCCAGACTGTGGAATTCACTGCCCGCCTCTCTATTCCCCGATACATATAATCTGGGTATCTTCAAGGCACGAGTGAACCGGTTTATTCTAGGCAAGCGTGCTCCACCTTAGGCCGCATCATCACTTAAGATCAGGTGAGTTGCGAGTGTGTGTCAAACGCAAGCCTATAACAATATTAAAAAAAAAAAGAATGGCAATCCGACCCGACCGGAAAGAGATCAACAAAAAAATATACATACTTTTAATGATGTTTTTTTCCACTTTTGATTGGGAGGTCAATAATTATAAATCTCTTAGTTTATTTAAATAAAATTAATTTGTAATACTTTCATTCAATCAACTTTTATTCCTGTACACTTTGGGGCCCATTTTGTTCATATGGTTACCGATTTGGATTAATATTGTCCTGTCTTTGCACACGATTTCTTAATAATACTGAAGCTGAGCAGTACTAGAGGATTTTTGAAAATGTATTCCTATTAACATTAACCATCGGGCACGAGGATCATTGGTTATATTTTTAATGATTGCAATATTTTCAGTAATTGTAAAACATAAAAAAGACAAACCGTTAATAAGTAACTTTTTATACCTGAAAATGAGCCCAGCATAGGTTACTTCTAGGCAAGCGTGCTCCATCTTAGACCGCATCATCGCTTCCCATCAGGTGAAATAGTGGTCAAACGTATACTTATCATAGTTAAAAAAAAGGCATTAAAACTTCTTTTGATTACACTCAAAATTTTTGAGATCTCAGTCTAAGGTATTAATGTTTTCTTTCAAACTCAGACTTGTTATTGAATAACTTTAAAGTCTTGTTTGAACATACATGTATGATATATAAAGAGAGACCACCTCATCATCAAAACTATCAGACTGGCTAAAGTAGATTCGTCTTTCATGGGGTACTGTTTAAAGTGTTACAATAAAATACCTCCCCACATTGTTCAACTAAATGAGACAAAATTTAAGTCTTGTATTAAACGCACACTATGCAACCGAGCATATTATAAATTGAGTGATTACATCACTGATAAAAATGCTTGGCTGGATGCTGGTCTAGCTCCACAGCCATAAGGGTTCATAGATTAATTGATTAGCATTTGTAACAATTTTTGGAGCTGCTGAAGATGTAGATCTAAATTATCTTTGCATTGTATAAACTCAATGTGTTAGTATTATATAATTTTTCGTAGCACATACATGTGAGCACTATGTTCTTTAAAGCTACCATTTACGTGGTATAGGTACCTCTCATTGACTTGAATATGCCCTGGCGGTTGGGAGAGTCATGCTCACTTGAATGTCTCGCTGCCGGTGGCGCATGTGTTGGATCATTCGCTGCCTCGGTTATTTTAAATTTTGGTTTGAATTGTTATTATAACTATATTTGTCTCTAGACCTCTTTTAACATGCAAGACGTGTTACATTGTTCTCACATTGTACCCTTAGATTCAACATGAATGATGTAACCTAAATTTGTAAAATTTAACTGATTTTAAAAGAGTGTTCATGGAGTTTCTTGCTCGTTCTTCTCCATAGAAACCTACTGTTTGGAACGAGCAACTAGCTTCAACTTTCTGACTGACTGACTCTGACAATTCAAAAGTACCTGTAAATGGTTTAATTGAAATAAATGATTTTGAGTTTGAGTTTGAGTTTGAGTTATCAAACTATAAAATGGTTAGCCTGTAAATCGTCACAGCACTTTCATACAGCTTTACGTAGACGTTTCGTAGTTGCAAGAATAATAATCACCTTATGAATAGATAGTGGGTTCTTTAAAATCAGTCTGTTTTTAGAAAATACGAAGTATAGTGTTTCAACCGACAACTATTTGATTTCATTTAAAATTTTGACTGTTAGACAAACATTACCCTATTTTTAGGGTTCCGTAGCCAAATGGCAAAAAACGGAACTCTTATGGATTCGTCATGTCTGTCTGTCTGTCTGTCTGTCCGTCCGTCCGTATGTCACAGCCACTTTTTCCGAAACTATAAGAAGTATACTGTTGAAACTAGGTAAGTAGATGTATTCTGTGAGCCGCATTAAGATTTTCACACAAATTAAAAAAAAAAACATATACTTAGAACTGAAACTCTAAATTTTTTTTTCATCATCTATGGATAGGTCTTCAAAAATAATATTGAAGTTTCTTTCGAAGTTTTTTTCTAAATTAAATAGTTTGCCCGAGAGACACTTCCAAAGTGGTAAAATGAGCCCCCCCCCCCCTGTAACTTCTAAAATAAGAAAATGATAAAACTAAAAGAAATATATGATGTAAACTTCCACTGAAAATTGCTTTGAACGAGTTTTTTTATTAAGTCATAAATCGTAAACCGCAATTTACCTTTCATTCAACCAACTCAAATATAAAAACTTTTATATTATGTTACTTGCTGCTACGGAACCTTTCATGGGCGAGTCCGACTCGCACTTGGCCGCTTTTTTTTATGGGCAATTATTAACCGCACGCCAGAAAAATATAAAGGTGCCCATTTGAAATACTTTTTGGACATCTAAATCGTAATTTAGAGGTGCAAATAGTATTTTTGTTGGCGAAATTAGAATTGCGGTTACGATAGGTTAGAAATATTTAATATGCAGGTAAATACTACCCTTTTTTATTAGATGTAGTTCAAAGCTCTACCAGTTGTGCCCATTTTCACTAGATAACACGTGATGATAATGCCAAAATATGATTGCGCGGAAAACAGTGTTTGTGAAAACGGGTCTTTACAGTGCTAGAAATCATGCCTGCCTGAATGTTTTTGTTATTAATTTTGGGCAAACATATAAATTATTATAAAAGCGAACTCTCATCGAGCACTGGGTCATGGTTGAATAAGCACTTCAGCTTACATAACAGTCACTCACTTACTCGTCAACAACATGTGCGTGGAAGTTACCAAACATGGTCTTGAACTTGCGATGATGAGCCATTCATTGAGTTACTTGTCACCAAATTACATTCTATGCGGCACTAAGCTGTATCTCTTAACAACTTTGAAGTTTTTGGTTAAACTTGATACGTAAGTATACGCCCGTATACGCAATACACCTGGAGAACATTATTGTAAAATTGTTTAGCATATTAATACTTTATTTTATTTTTTTGTTAAAATTTACTTATTAATTATAATACAAATCTTAAAAATCTAATATTATTAAGTACAATTCCAAGAAAAAGACAGGGGAGCTCAAAGGGCATCAAAAATCTCGTCCACATCGCTGTCAACGGGACACGTGCCCAACAGGCTGGCAGCATTGCCACGTTGTATGGCAATGCTGATTCTTTGACCCAAGAATAGACCAGCCTTCGGGTCACGTGAAGAGTCGACCAGCCGCTTGGCAATGTCACGAAAAACAATATGGGCACTCGGACCCCATGGCCCTAGAGTTTCCACCCCAAACGGCTCAAATATATAGCTTCCAAGAAGACTATTATATTTGCGCAGTTTGAGGTTTTCGGCACCTGCAGCAGCCGCCCCAGCACAACATGTTGTGCTAGGAAGATGAGATGGCGCAATGGTGTCGACACATGTTGCGTCCCACACCAAAGGCCTACCCAACTTCCAAGGCATTATGGTCATCCCATCTGGTCTCTTCCGATCATCGCGTGCCAAGCCATTGGGTTCTTAAATAGCAGGCACCCCAGCGGTGGCAAGAGCACGACGGAGGATGTCATTGATGCTGGCATGCCGTGCCATTCGGCCTGCGCTCCTACTGCAGGATAGGCCATGATGTCCGAGGCAGTCGACAGCTTCACCACATTGACAGCGATGTTGAGCCCCGCATGGAGCGCCCAGACGCAGGCATGTAGCGAGTCGTAAAGTATTATCACACAGCATAGTACCGATGTTGTGTGACGGAAGTGCCTGAAGCCAGAGGCCCGACTCCCACTCACCCACAGCCAGTAGGCGGGCACGCTCAGCAGAATTGGTGGACGTATTAATTTGATTATTCCGTACCAACCTGCAGAGCGGCTCATCCCACTGTCTTTGGGAAGATGGGTTCACGGGCCGATCTGTATCTGGGCAAGCCACTTTCCAGGCGTTCACCGCATCAGTCAAGCACGGCACTTCAAAGTCAAAGTGATGGGGATAAAATTTTTTTGGTTAACTTTTCGGTGCTGTGGACGGAGGACAGGAAAGCCGGTAAACTCACACTGCAAATTTTGCGGACGCCGAGACCACCAAAACGAATGGGTAGTGTGGCTTGTAGCCACGCTCGGTCGTCCAGGGCCACATTCAAAATTGATGTTAAAGTGTTTTTAATGATTTGATCAATTTTGTCCAAGAGGTGTGGCTGCTTCCACAAAGGTGAAGAGCGGAGGTAGTACATAAAATTTGGGCCAAAACAACAATATCTAATGAGAGCAAAAGCCGAATGTAGATTAATTTTTGAAAGTCTGTCCGAAATATCGTTAAAATGTTTAATTTTTTGTTCAATAAAATGTGAAAAACTATCTTCCAAAATAGGGAGAACCTAGGAGGTGTAAAGAACTTTTGTCTAAAATTTTGATGTCTGGGGCTATTGCATTAAATTTCTCTAAAGTTGATTGTCGGTCAGTAAGGTCAGTAAGGTATATTTCACATTTAGAAGGGTTTAAGTTCAGGCCAATAGATTTAAATTTCTGTTTTAAGAGTTGCAGATCTTTCAAAACGGTGTTAATATCACCTCCCAGAGTCCCGTCATCTAAATACCACACGTTAAATTTAGAATTTAATTGTTGTATAATTGGATGAATAGCCAAACTGAAAATAACTGGCCCGAGAGGGTCACCTTGTTGGCATCCGACTGCAGATTCTAAAATATTGTCCTTATATAGTAATTTTGAAGGGTGCCTGTAGCGCTGCCACATAAAACCATAAATTTCTGGGAGTTCTTTTTTAACTTCGGCCAACAAAATGTCTCTATTAACAGAGTTAAAGGCATTCTTTACGTCAACCTTGAGAATGACCTCACCTTTTTTCGAATTTATAAAAGTAGAAAGGGCATGTACGGTAGCCTCGCAGCCCCCTCTTGAACCAAAGCCAAGTTGCAGGGGCTGAAATTTGCTGGTCAGCGTCTCACCATAAGTTTTACAGCAAATTTTGGCTGCCATACGCCTGTAGGTACACCCCACGGCAATGGGACGAATGCCGCCGTCTTTCTTGCGAAGGCCACATAAATTGGCCCCGTACAAGACATCAACGACGGCATCATTCACACCGCCGCAGAGCATAAGTTTCATCAGAGCCGCAAGTTCCTTCAAAAGCGACTCACCAGCTTCCCCGGCGCCCGAACTCAACAGATCTTTTAAGTGCTGCGGAGTAAGGCCGTTGAGGCCGCCAGCAGAACCACTTCGAAAAGAACCAACGGCTGCTAACGACTGGGGAGCTGAACCATTAAAAAAAGGAGAATCGAGATCAATGGGGTCGGGAGGATTAGGGAAGGTGAGACCATCCGCAGGAGCTGGGTGTTTACTCTCCAGTGCTGAAAGTGTATCTGGAGAGTAAGGCGCCACCACATCGCTGCTAAATAGTAACCTAGCAGCTCCCCAAATGTCACCCTCGCTTAGCTGAGATTCTACATAAGTACATAAGCTTTATTGTGTACGACTATGTAATACAGGAAATTTAGGATCTAAAATAATAGTCGAATTGTTGCAATTATCTTTAATTTGTCTTGTTAAGGTTGTTTTAGCGGCCAAATTTTTTTGAACATGTAGAATCCTGTTAGGGAAGGTGAGTAATTGCTCCCAGGCGCTTTGCGAGTTCTCCTGGGTCACAAGACGGATACAACGCGCCAGACTTAAAGCAACAGACCGTCTTGCGCCCCGGGCAACTCTCTTTAACACAGGAGTGGTATTTTTTAATTTAGATAATGTTTTCCAAAGCGTTTGTCCTAAAGGTGTTAAAGTTGGGGAAGTGACTGGGGGACACAAAGGTACACTATGCGGCTTATGAACCTTGCCATAGTGTACCTTTAGCCCCCGTTCCCCTTTAAAAAAGCGTGGCTGAGAGCAGTGGGGGCATCTTACTAGATTATCTAGCGATGTGGCAGGTTGACTGGCACATTTTCCGACATCGCTACAGCCGGCATTAAACATAAAATTAGGACACACTTACCGTTAAAATAAATTCCAAAAAATAGCTATTTACACTTTCACATAAGTACTCCTTAATAAAAAACAAAGGATCTTACAAAAATAAATACTGAAAATTATGAATGTTATAAAAATGACAATTGTGATGACTGACGGCGGTGACGCAGTCACGCTGGCGGCCTGGGGCGCCTTCTCTATGGCGCCGTGCATACACCGGCGCAGTTGAGAGGCGCAGCCTTCAGAACCGTTGCAGTAACAGCGGTGGCGTCGAGTTGCGTCGTCAGTGGGTTTGTGTTGACGTCAAAAATAATAAATGCATGGACAACTGAACTTCTGTTATCAAATTGCGATGATTCGCATTGAATAGATTTGTACGTGTTGTGATTTTCGGTAATTTGCTCGGGTCGCTCTTAGTAGTAGTAGTAGTAGTAGTAGTATGACGGGCTGGTGACCGTAACTCCACGTCTCGATGCGTATTTTGCGTACAGGGTCGCTCTGACTGCGAATTCTGTTTTATTGTCAAAATATACTTATTACAACTGACGAAGGTTATTATTATTTTACATATTTTCCGCATAATTGTGACACACTACTACGCAAGTATTTAATTTAAATATTTTTTTCAAATATTTCGTACTTGACAGTTGACAACGTTGACGTTTTTTTTTCTTTTTTAATTTAGAAAACCTCTGATAAGTTATCTTGATAGAATGTACAAATAATCTATTAATCGAAAAGTTTTCTTTACTAACTATTGAGACAACAAAATTCCCTTAAGTTTTTGGTAAATAACATAATTGTAAAATAATTTTAAAGCTGTTATTGTTTTTTGTTTCTCAATTGAAATAAGTTCGACGGTCGAACAAATGAGAAAAAAAAATCCCAGTATTTCCACGGTCGAACCATTGAGAAAAAAATTCTCACTAGTTCGACGATCGAACTAATGAATGGAACTATTGAGAACAAATCATGTTTTCCACTGAAACTTTAATTTAAATCGGTTTTAATTATTTAATTAATTTCCAAGTAATTTGGACTTTGAAAGTCTGTATGAAAAGTGTGGAGCGTCTAGCGCGCGACATCAAGGTTAGGTAATTTGAAATTATCGCGGGCAGCGATTTTGTAGTAGATTTAAATAATTTATAGAAAAATAATAACTATAAATTAGTTGAAATTTTAAAGTGTATGTTTTACAGAAGATGTTCTTCTATTATATTAAGCTAATATTTTATTAAATTAAGTAAGTTATATCGGTGAAATAAGCATTTTCATTTCATAATATTTCACATTGTTTGAATTTTAATTTATTATAGTAAGATACCTAAATCATAAAATCTTTTTAACTAACTATTTTCCTAAGGATCTTTGCAATTGGTAAAATGTTTTTGCTAATTTGGTCTGTTAGCGGTTTTATATATTTTAGGCTTCGAAACCGATGCATAAAGGGAAATTTAGAAAACCTCTGTTAAGTTATCTTGATAGAATGTACAAATAATCTATTAATCGAAAAGTTTTCTTTACTAACTATTGAGACAACAAAATTCCCTTAAGTTTTTGGTAAATAACATATTTGTAAAATAAGTGGTTGATGGTATAAACAGGTTTGAAAAGTTCAGTTTTTGTGCTAAACAGCGCATGGACGGCGTAAACGCTCTTAAGACCGTAAGGCTGCGTTTCTATCAGAAATGAGCGAGGATGCGTAGCGAGGAATGTGTTTGTTAAGAACCAATAGAATCACTTCATTTACCTAGCCTTGCACAGCGCAGCTCTGGTGGAAACAGCTTAGCAGATTTTTTTATACGTACAAAACAAGCGAGGGATGTGTGCGAGGGATATGTGTGAGGGATGTGTGCGAGAGATGTGTGCGAGGGATGTGTGCAAAGGAAACTACTAGCAGTCACTACTAGTCACTAGACAGAGTTTGTTAGAGGTATAGATGTGTATTGTGCGGAATATATGAATCAGTGGATTCGCTCGCATCTGAAAAGAGCCCGCTACATATCCTCGCATCGCTCATCTGCGCACCGTTTTCACATCTTCGCACCGCTCAGCTGCCTAGCATATCTCCGGTGGAAACACTCACATCATTCCACAGCTTCGCTGCGCATCCTCGCACCGCTCATTTACCTCGCACGTCTTTGGTGGAAACGCAGCCTAATACTGTTACTACTATAGTGTTTCCGTTCGTTCTTATTTTCTTTGTTATTTTTAACACCTGATGAGTCAAAGTTTGATGTCTACGTTCTCTTCCTGTGTTTATTTGTGTCTTTCTTCTATATTGTGCATCTTCTATCTGATTCAGGAGTAATAAACTGAAACTATGGTAAAATTTTGTGTCACGATATGTACCTTTCCCCGCGTATACATTTGTTGACACAGTAATAACGTGATAATTTTGTCTTGGTGCTGAGGAACTTCTTAACAACTTACAGACGACATATTGTGATTGGGTTGATTCATTTGATCAACGAGAAGACTTAGAAATGGTGAACAAAGTCTAATGATAGAGCAGGAAGCAAGTTACCAGGCCGGAGTTTACTTATCCCAGAACCACCGAGTTTGGACTTTTTGGATACGTCTTAATGAGTACTTAGTTGGTAGACAAACGGTGAAAAGGATTTGAAAATATAGAAGACGGTCGGTCAAAAGATAGCTTTATTATTCATAGTCAAATGTCCCAGAAATCATGAGAATAGAGAAAGAAATATGTAATTAAGTATGTATGTATACATGCCTGATTCAATGCTGGGTTCTTTTCAGGTCACGACAGGTTTTTATTATGTTTACTCTTATTTTATAGTTGATCTTAAACGATGATGCGGCCCAAGGTAGAGCACGCTTGCCTAGGATGAACCCTGCCACTTGTGCCTTGAAGATACCCAAGGTATTGTCTTGTTTTCCATAAAATCATTTGTACTATTGTTGTTTTCCATAATCGTCCCCAGTCATAATATTTACTTGCACTATTATCATTTATACTAATAACGTTTGTCATTTCAACTTATTAGTCATAACTTTCATTTGCCATAAAATTAGTTGCTATAATAACATATATTATAATCGTTACTTGACATAAGCAACATTTAATATAATTTTGAAACGTTTATTGTTTTGTACAAAAATTAATGTCATTAAGGCCACTCACTAACCAAATGATTTATTACAGTAATCTGCAATCTTTAGACAATAAAATGTTAGTAAAAATCGAAACGGGTAGATTAGGTTAGGTTGTGACCACACAACGCGCCTGATGTCCTCATTTGCGTAGCAAATAATATTTAGACATTTGTTTTGGCATAAATTAAATTCGCATAATGTTACTAGGCATAATGTGCAAATCTATTGAGTCACGCTAAAGTATTGTCTTAAAAAAAAACAATAAGTTGTGCTACAAAAGTTAGTGACAGAAACGAATCGCTGCAAAACCGACTCCATGTAGTCTTATCTGCCCTACCTCTAGTGTAATCTAAGCCCGCGAAGGCGCGGAGGGGCAAAGCGGCCCGCGAGCTGAGGAGCAGGTGGTTTTAACGCTCGCCGCCGTGGCTGAGGCTGGCCGGCGCAGCCGGCCAGCAAGCCGAAGCCTTGCTTGCATGCTTGCTTGCATTCTGCATGCTTGCTTGCTGCATGCATGGTGTATGCTTGTTTACATGTTTGTGTGGTTACTGCATGCATGGTAAAAATATGTTTTAATATCATTATGCGTAAATAAATTTATGCTTTAGTATGTTATGCTTAATCATTATTTATATACGTTATACGTTAATAATGTTATTGCAAAAATATAATTAGGAGAAACAAATGTACGTTAAGTTACATTAGGTCTTAAAATTTTATGCAAATGGATAAAGAACGTTTATTTTTAGGTTTCCTTGTGATTAAAAAATCTGTATCTGTTATTATGATCATAACATTAACATTGCAGGCGGTTGTACTCGTACTGAACTAGTATTGTTGTACTAGTATGGGCAATGGTGAACAAATGTTATGCAAAACGAAATTATTGAAAATAAAAATTAAGGCAAATAAATTTATGGATTAACATTATTATGATACTTGATCGATTATGACCAATGAAATTAGTGAAAATGATTTTATGTAATTTAACGATTATAGCAACTGAAGCATTATTTCTAATGAAATTATGGCAAATAAAATTATGGAATATAAAATTATGGCATTTTAAATTATGGCAAACATTAGTAAACCGATACCCAGATCATATGTATCAGGAATAGAGAAATTAGAATATTATTAAAAAGATCGATACTTATTTTTATTGTCCCCGTTTCAATCGGATTTCCACTCAATGCGGATGCGGATGGGGAGGTTTACGTCCAGCTGTGAACGTCTTTCGGCTGAATGAAGATGGTATAGATTAATTTATTATTTTATCATCGACACTTTAAGTTATAGAAGAAGAATATTTTCATAATAGTTGGCTAAAAGTCAAGAGCGCACTCGAATTTTCCGCCATTGACAAATTGTAGCTCATTTCCAATTGCATTCACATCCAAAGTGATGCGCACACATAATACAAAGCGCGAACTTGAGCCGGGATGTCACAACCTCCTACAGCTATATATACCCCGTCGGAGACAACAGGAGCATAGTCGAACCACACTTCGATCTACAACTCCTTCACATCAACAAAAATGGCCTTTAAGGTATTTTTTCTTTTGATTTATTGTTACGATTATAAAATAATAAAATATTATTATTGAGAAGAAGCGATATCTTTGAAAGTTTTAAAACGTATTAGATACTGGTTTAGATTCCAAACCAATCATAAGCCATTATATTGGTTATGCTTCTATCGTTGTTACTGCTTTCCTGCTGTTCATTACCAAAAATTGTGCGAATTGTTAAGAACTAAATTAAATAGCTGCCATAGGATTCATATCTTTATCGATGTTATTTTTTGTATGTTGTCCACTAAAATCCTATTACATTTGTATACTTTTATTATTATTTAATTAAAGATACTAAACAAAGATGGAGTCTCATAGGTAGGTTACTTATCGCTCATTGTAATGCAGTAGATGACACCTTGCGTGTCCTTGACGAACGAGCTATCATCGGCTTGTTAGTAATTTCTCCGCGCATGCGCTTACGCAACTGCACTAGTCTCGCCCTCGTAAAACCGTGTCACTGTTTCAAGTACAACTTATGTGTCGCACGTTAAATGACACTAGTGCCTTCAGTGATGATCATTGACAGACTTTAATGAATTCTTATGTTTTAGTTCGTCATCTTCTCATGCCTGGTGGCTGTGGCGCGCGCCAGTGTCGCACCCGTGGTTGCCGCCCCTCTCCTCGCGGAACCGCTTGTGGCCGCCGGTCCTGTTGCCGCCAGACTGGAAGAATTCGATCCTCTACCACAGTACAACTTCGGATACAATGTGGCGGACTCTCTCACCGGCGATTACAAAAGTCAGACAGAGCAACGCAGCGGTGACCTGGTGCAGGGACAGTACTCCCTGGTTGAACCTGATGGCACGCGCCGTGTTGTGGACTACTCCGCCGACTCAGTGAACGGTTTCAACGCCGTGGTGCGCAAGGAACCGCTGGTGGCGGCCGCACCTGCCGTCGTCGCTGAGCCCGCAGTGGTGCCGGCCCGATACGCTGCCGCTCCCGTCGCCGCCCCGGTCGTGGCTGCTAGATACACTGCTCCAGTAGCGTACTCGGCTGCGTACACCGCTCCCGCGGCTAGATTCGCGTATTCGGCGCCGGTAGCAGCCGCGTACACAGCACCGTTTGGCCGGTACGCGGCGGCATCCTTCGCCTACCCTGCAGCTGCACCTATTGTAGCCGTCTAAACATCTTATATGCAGTTCCTGACGACTGACGACTATGGCTAATAAAAAATTAAGTCCACCCATTTCATCTTATTTACTACTTTAACAACTCATCTTTAGTGCTTTAAATTTTTTTAATGCACCATGTAAATATTTTGATAGGTAACGGCACGGTACAGCGCGGCACGGTTTCCGGCACCTGTCGTTACCTGTCAAAATAGATTAACAGCTAACAACTAGTTACAACAACAAGCAAACAACAACAAGTAATAACTAGTTATAAAGACAGGGAAAACTTCTACAAATGATACACAATTGTACTTTAGATAACTTCGTGTAATAGATTTTTATCAAATATTTAATATTACTCGTATTATATATTTTATCGCTCGATCTGATACAAAGAGGTACAGCTATGTGATTCTCTAATGCTACCATTCGTCGCTGCGCTTGACGTCGAAGGCAACGTTGTGCCAACCGTTAAATCGACGTCGATCTCAGCGTTGGTAAAATCAATATGCACTAAAGCATTTCGGCTCGAGGTCGAACTATAGGCTATGCCGATCGTGGCTGGTCTCTAGGTCGAGTTAAAGCTTGACTAAAAAAATATCGGTAAAAATCGTTTTTTTATATAAATCAAAATTTCAATTCAATTACGGCAATAGTATAAGTTTTTCACGCATAACATGGTTCTATAAATAATATACTTGCAGTTTTAGGCAATTTAAAGGTCATAAGATAAAAGAGTTAAACATCATAATCATAACCAATTCAAATAAGGTTGTGTTCAATTATGAACATACCATAGTTACACGCGCCAACAACAACATCACAGCATCAGCGTTAAGCCGACATACATTCGGTCCGCGCGCCGGCAACAGCGGCACGCCGTCAGCAATAAGATGTGGCCTACTGAGATCTTCGCTTCATCGGCTACATGTGCCGGTGTAAGTATTACTTAAAACCAGTCTGAGTCTCTACAATACCTACAGTAAAAAAAGTCCTATAGGCAACAACATACCTTTAAGCAATTAACGTGAATAATCATTTCATAGTTTGGTCGTCCGTCGCCGATTACCTCTGCCTCTGCATTCCTAGTTTACTTGGCATTTATTCTGACTCTTACTTAAGGTTTCACCAAGATGCAAATACTCACCTTCGGATCATTCCTTATAAAATTCTACATCCAAAAAAACAACTTTAACAAACCAAATTTAGAAAAAAGCGCGACAATTCGAACATTATTTTAGATTGTATTGTATTCCATAGTCGTACACAAAACGACTTGTCTTCTCATGTACAATCTAAGCTAAGCGAAGGTGGCATTATGGGAGCGGCTAGGTTACTATTCAGCAGCGATGTGGTGGCGCCTTACTCTCCAGCCAATATATACTTTCAGCTCTGGAGTTTACTCTCCAGAGCTGCGATGGCCCCAACTTTCCTGATCCCTTCGACCCCCCTGATCATGATTCTCCTTTTTTAAACATAACAGCACCGAGACTGGCTCGGGTAAGTCAAATTTCGCTTAGTATTAATATTTATACGTTAGTCCATTAATTATACACAGAATGTCATCATCTGCCTAGAGATTTTCCAACTATGTTGTGATTTGCTTCCTGACTAACCGGATGCAGCTGAATCTATCTTCTGACTACCTATAACGACTCCGAATGACAGCTGGGATCAACTGCTTTAATTACTTTCCGAATTTTTTCCCCTTTAAATTGTTAAATAAATAAACTACCTATTATAATAGTAGGGGAGCCCTAATGGGGATTGTGGGATTTACTCGAGCGCGGCAGAATAATATAAGGGGAGCAGCCTAGTCCCTTGTGAAGCGCTCCCACCGTACCTGAGCCTTTTATGTAGCGTCGAATGTCTAGGACAGCCGATCAGATTAGTAAAAAAAAAACGATCATTGGGAAAACTCGAGCGCGTCAGATTAAGGCAAGGTAAATTTATTACATGCAGAAAAGTGTGCATTTGAATAATCTGACAATTTGAGCGTGACATATAGAAACGGGAGAGTCACAAAGTTGCAAAAAAACGTCACCTGGACATTCTCGAGCGCTGTTATATTTTTTTTATTTTGAAAGAAGTTAGCACGGAAATAACATAATTTGCCGATTTGCTCAATCCGAAGTAGCTAAAATCATCAATAAAGTGTGGTGCATGTAAGTTTTTTTTGCCCTGGCCTTAAATTCATTTTAAGGCACCACAGGAAAGTCCGGTTAAGCAGCAGACAACCTCATAAGTTGACTTGCGAGATGTCATTTCTGAAAAAGAAAGATGAAGATGAAGTAAAAATAAGATAACGACCAAGTCGAACCGAACTTCCAATATGAAGATGATTCCATACTGACGATGATGATTGAAAAATTTGTTTCGTTTTTTTTCTCAGTAAGTACACTATTTTATTTTCTAAATACAGGATAGAATTTAACGGTTTTCTATCCATTTGGATAAAATTATAAAACTTTTATAACTTAACATACTGTTTCTCCTAATTATATTTTAGCATTACATTAATTACGCCAGCTTACGCATAATTTTTTTAAGCATAGTGTCTCTAATCGTAATAATGATTAAGCATAACATTCTACAGCATACATGCAAACACGTAAACAAGCGTAAGCCATGTATGCAGCTGCAAGCATGTAGCAAGCGTGCAGCATTCAATTGGATGTATATAATAATAATAATAATAATAATAATAATAGCTGGCAACACTGTAATGTCACTTTGTAATTTATTTTATTCCGTTACAAATATTTTAAAATTAACATACATTTGGATCAACAAAGAAATTATAATATATTAAACAGTTGTAAAGTCACTCCGCATATATAATAAAGAAATGGACCTTATTAATGCAAGCAATAATCACAGAAAAACATTTTTAAAATTTTCTGACATCTGTCACGATGTCAGTACACAGAATGAAATACATAGTATATTGATGGTAAAAATAAAACCAACCACCACCGGACTCGTCGCTCAGCTCCGCCTCGCCGCCGCCGGAACCCAGCCCCATCGCGAGTGCTGTGACACCGGTCTCGACTCTCGGAGCGACGAGTATTTCTCTCCGCCTACGACGCCACCACCTGCTTGTCGACGGGGAGGACGCCGGCCGCCGGACGGTTTAGGATCTCGAGGCCCACCGGCCTCTGATAGCCAGCTCCCGGCGGAAGTGTGCAGCGCATAAAATGGACACAAGCCATCAACGAAAATGTCATGCGCGCATACTATAGGGCTACAGAGGGGGGAAGTAATCTGACCGCGTACCGTGCTCGTATGCTCTCTCTGTTTCAGGTGCTTGAGCCAGCTGTCAACGTTTCGGCACAACGTCTATCGGATCGGGTGCGGGTCATCCAGCGTAATCGTATGTTGGATGACGCTGTACTTGATCGCCTCCAAACTGAGATGCAGAGAAACCATGTCACTGCTCCCTTGCCGCAGATTGTGGAAGTGGCACAATCACAGCCGACCGCAACGCCTAGTCATGGTAGTGATGGGAGTGATGACATGGTTACATATGTAAGGACCCAGTGCAATGAGGAATTGAGGAGCGCTTTGGAGGGTGCGATTCGGGAATACCGATTCATGTCGCCCGAGCTGAGACCACGTTTACCTCGTTTGCCCATGCATAACAAAAATAAGGCGCTGGTGTGTGCTCTGGATTCGCAGCTATCAAATTATGTTGATGATTGCGAAGACCTCACTGATGCGCATTCGATTCTGTACTGCGCAGCTGTTACGGCATGTCGTGTAGCTCTCGTCAAATTTGCTAATGATGACAGAGCTACACGATCAAAACCTGCCGTACCGGCGTGGCAGTGCAGAATTGAGAGGCGCATTAGTGGGGCCAGAGTGCTCATCGGCAAATTAATCTGCTTTAGGGAGGGCAATACTCGCCCAAGAGTGATGCGCTTTGTGAGGCGGGCATTCTCGGGGACCGATATCAGTCCTCAAGACTATATGTCCTGGGTCACAGAGCGCAGCGACTTCCTGAAGCAGAAGGTGTATGCATGGGCAAACCGTATTCGAAGGTATAAGCGGCGAGTAGAACGATACACTCAGAATCGCACATTCCAAAGCGATGAAAGGTGGGTTTATAGGACTTGGGAGCGACCGATTCCAAGTGTGACTGATACGCGTCTGCCGGATGATGACGCCATGTGTTTGTTTTGGCGTAACATCTGGTCGGTGCCTGTCAGTCACACTGAGGGTGATTGGACTCTGGAAGTCGAACGAGCGTGCGACCCGATACCAGAAATGGGGGCCATAACTATCAGCCCCCAAGATGTAGCTCGTGCAGTCCGTCCATTGCCTAATTGGAAATCCCCAAGGCCGGATGGGCTGCACAATTTCTGGATAAAATGGCTCAGAAGGTCGCACATTTGCTTAGCATCTCGGTTCCAGTCAGCCTTGGAATCTGGATCGTTGCCCCAGTTTTTAACGACAGGAATAACCCACCTGCTCCATAAGTCAGGTAGTACTGCGGAACCCAATAACTATAGACCGATCACATGTCTGCCGACGGTCTATAAAGTTTTTACATCCATTTTGAGAGCTAAAATTAACCGACACGTAGACACTAACGATATCATGTCTCCATCTCAAAATGGATGTAGGAATGGGTCCCGCGGTACTAAGGAGCTGCTCCTGATTGACATGGCCATAAGTCAACAGGTTTGCCGATCCCGAAAGGATCTGTCCACATGTTGGATAGACTACAAGAAGGCCTATGACTCTGTGCCACATACATGGCTCATGAGGGTGCTGGAGTTGTACAAGATAGATGCCACTCTGCGCACCTTCCTGATGTCGTGTATGAGGCAGTGGAGGACGGTCCTTCGCTATCCAGGATGTCGACATATCCAGAGGAACAGCGAATCAATAAGGATTGAGCGAGATATATTTCAGGGCGACAGTTTGAGTCCGCTTTGGTTCTGCTTAGCCTTGAATCCTCTAAGCACACTGCTAGAGAATTCAAGTCTAGGCTATCGGTTGAAGAAAGGAGGTCAGGTAATATCTCACCTTCTTTACATGGATGACCAAAAACTCTTTGCCCCCAACAGTTTACAACTGATGGAGCTACTGAAAGTAACAGAAACTTTCAGTAGTGCCATCAGAATGGAATTTGGTGTGGACAAATGTGCGGTCATGCATGTCAAGCGAGGGGAGATTATGGAATCTGAGGGAGTTTAACTCTCAGATTCCATAAACCTTAGATCTCTCTCTTCAATTGAGACCTATAAATATTTGGGTATGGCGGAAGCGTTGGGCATCAATGCTGCTGACGTGAAGCAATCGTTGAAGGAGCGCTTCTTTGGCCGCCTGAAGAAAGTATTCAATAGCTTTTTGTCAGGCGGAAATAAGGTGCGCGCCTTCAACGGGTGGGTCATGCCGGTTCTGATGTACTCTTTCGGCATACTCAAATGGACTCAAACTGAACTCGATGCCCTAGACAGGAGAGTCCATACATTGTTGACAGCATATCGGATGCATCACCCACGATCATCGGTGATGAGACTGTATATCCCATGGAAGTGTGGAGGTCGTGGCTTCTTAAATGCTAAGACCCTCCACAACCGTGAGATATGCAGTCTCAGGGAATATTTCCTAGAAGCCGACGTGGGGATGCACCGAAATGTAGTTGCAGTGGACAAGGGCCTCACCCCGGTCTCCTTGGCTATAGAGAACTGGTGCAAGCCTGTAGTGATTGAGACTAATGATCGCGAGGAGGTTTGGAAGAGTAAGGAGCTTCACGGACGCTTTTTCCGGGCCCTACATGGGCCCGATGTGGATTTCTTAGCGTCTGTCTCCTGGCTACGATTCGGTGATCTGTTTGGAGAAACCGAAGGTTTTGTCTGTGCAATTATGGACAAAGTTATTTTGACGAATAACTACCGGAGATTTATTGTGAGGGATGGCACGGTTGACATTTGACGGGCATGTCACCGGCCTGGAGAATCAATCCGTCACATTATTTCTGGATGTTCTCGTCTTGCTAACGAAGAGTACTTGCATAGGCACAACCTTGTGGCCAGGATTATCCATCAGCAACTTGCTCTGAAATACAACCTCGTGGAATCAGAAGTACCATACTACAGGTATGTGCCTGATCCAGTTCTTGAAAACGGCAATGTCACATTGTACTGGGATCGATCCATCATCACTGACAGGACTATTGTAGCCAGTAAGCCTGATTTAGTGGTGGTGGATCGATTGGAGAGGCGCGCAATGATTATTGACATAGCAGTCCCAGTTATTTATTATTATTATGATGTGAACCTCGTGAAGGCCGAAAAAGACAAGCAAATAAAGTATCTTGACTTGGCCCGCGAGGTTGTCGACATGTGGGATGTGGACTCGGCGATCATTGTGCCGATAGTTGTTACAGCCAATGGCTTAATTGCCAAGAGCCTCGACCAACATCTAAGGAGGCTCTCGTTAGGCGGCTGGATCAAGGGCTTGATTCAGAAGGCAGTACTTCTGGACACGGCCCGCATTGTCAGGAGATTTCTTTCTTTGGAGCCCTGACCGCCGGTAGCATGGACCCTGTTCCCGATATCGGTGGGCTACTATTTTCTATATTTTTAAATGTTTTTATTTTTTTATTAATATTTAAAAATGTAAATTTTATGTATAGATGAATAATAAATGGAGATAATAATAGCCTTTTATTCGGACAATGAATTTTCAATTTTGCTTCTTACACTACTGCACTATTATATAAGCATAAATATTTTTTTTACAAGTTCAAATTATTCTCGTATTTGGTGCTCCTTTACTTTCTGTAAGTCCGTTTGCCAGTTGGCAAAGGTCTCCTCCAACATACTCAATTCTGATCTTTCTTTGTTCTTTTTTACATTCAAGAGTAGCCAATTGAATGTAAAAAATAATTATTAAATTCAAAAAATAATAAAAATATATGAATATTTTTTTTTCTAACCGTCAGATTAAGGAAATTCCTCCACATAATTATCAGATTATGGGTCCGGCGACCTTGAGCGACCAGAGAATCGTATGCGCTGCGTCCAAAACTCAAAGTTTAGTCGAAAAAATTAAATAAAAGATAGTTTTCTTTAACTTAAAAAAAAGGCGTATACTAAAAGATAGATAATAAAATTGTCTGTAAGATGGTGTAAGTTTCGTTTAATTATACCAGGTAGATTTTGTGTGATTGTCAATGTTTTGTCAGACACAACTTCACTGGTTAATTAAACTATTTAATATGAATATAATCAAAAATATTCACATACTAAATGATTAAGAGAATGTTACAGTTTAACATATATTTTTTCAAATCATTTACATCAAATTTCAATCACGTGATGGTCAGTTTAAAATCTGTAAAAGTCGTTAATAGCCCCTTAAATAGGAGCTACATGAGGCTTCACTTAACATCCTTTCTCAATATCTGACGCGCACGACAAAATTTATTTTT
Source organism: Charanyca ferruginea (assembly GCA_947361185.1). Classification (NCBI taxonomy): domain Eukaryota; kingdom Metazoa; phylum Arthropoda; class Insecta; order Lepidoptera; family Noctuidae; genus Charanyca; species Charanyca ferruginea. The sequence continues at coordinate 10,352,471 of OX376077.1, read as the reverse complement.
TTCCTACTTTCTACCCCTTCGTACGGCCACCCCCAACATGCAAACCGGCAGATTAAGGCGCTTCCCTGACCAAACAACCTTGATCATACATTTCCTCTTTGCCGCAGAATCGATATTCGCACAATTTTTGGATTTTTTTTATTATAAAAACAGGGAAACCATCTTTTGAACTAAAATAAAACGTGAATTATAAAGATTTTTAAGTTACCTATCTATTAGTGTAATCCTCAAATTAATAGCACGTCAACTTTAGAAAAAGATACATGTTTTCAATTATATAAAAAAAAATAAGAATGTGGAATGTGATGATAGGATATAGAACATTAATAATGTGCTTTTAGATGTAGTTTGTTTCTCTTAATTAATGAGTTAATAGCCCCTGAATAACGAAGAAAAACGCACTTTTGGTCGGGGTAGCGCCTTAACATTTTTCCGTTACCAGAAACACGTGGGGGACTATTAATATCTGACGCGCTCGAGTATTTCCATGTGACGGTTGTTTTTTACATTTTTGAAAACCTGTACACGCTTTCCCCCTTTCCGCTTTTTAGCATCTAACCTTCACAATCCAATAGATCTCCACGACGCTCGAGATTAGCCTCTTGGGCTCTCCTACTATTAAAAATGAGGCCTTATCATGGATATTCCATTTAAAAAGATAAAAGAATCCATAAATCATACACACAAATATACATTCGACAATTTTTCACACACTATAGCCTCCTTGCAATTTGTTTTATACACACTATATTATTGAGTTGTCGCATTCTCGGAACTATGTACAGTACGCAAAAGAGATAAGTATCCATGTCGTCGGGAATAGTTGAAGATTTCTTAGAAACCAATGGGGGCTTTCAAATGAAATTTTATTAAATCATTGAACTGTTTATTCTCTATAAATTGTATTTTATTTTATTCATAAAAACCTATCGGTTTCTAAGTAAACTTCAACTGTTTCCGGCGACATGGATACTTATCTCCTTTGGTGACCGTACCTACCTTTTGTTTGTAGGCATTGCGGTATCTAGTCGTAGCGCGCGGAGACCTATCAATAATCTAAAGATACTGCACATGGAATGTTATCCCAGTTACTTTCTTATTATTGTAGAATTATTTTTACACAATTTTACTACGAAAACTACAATTTTTTATTCAGATTATGACCAAAATCTAATAACATATTATACTCCGTACGTCCACCTGACACATTGCATGCAACGAGACTGGGTCGGGTAAGTCATTTTTCGCTTAGTATTTTGTTGTCGTACTGGTCCCTATCAATAATCTAGTTAGACAAGGGAAAAGCCTTTAGATTTTAAACAGAGGCCTTACATAATTTTCACGTTTCCGAAAGTGCGTGATGTTTGATACTTACACGCAGATTCTGATCTGTTTCACTTTTCACCAAACATTATGTTTAGGAGTTATGATGTTCGTACTACCCATTTAAAATGTTATCAATCATCAATGTAATCAAATCGTCTTTTACCAATAAATAAATTGAATTGGGGAATCGTACACATTGAATATGGTAACACAGATCTCAGGTTGGCCAATATTATAGCAAGAGGTAAAATCAAAGAGTACAATATATATACAGATTAGACATTTCTATTCTGTCAAGCGAGTTTGTTATAAAAGTTGTTCATTTATAGAGGTTTATAAATATCGCACTAAAATGGAGGAAAAACAACTATATGGCGCACTTACAGTGTATCGTGAAAGAGGTGCTTATTTACGTCGACTCGAACAGTTTGAAAAGGCGAAAGCTTCATACGACGAAGCGTTCAAAAGTAACCCTGAAGATGTCCGGACACTGACGGGGCGCAGCCAGGTGTGCGCGGATGCCGTGCGGCCCGTGCAGGCCTACGCTGATGCCGAGCTGGCGCTCAAGCTGTCGCCCGGGAACATGAACGCACGCAACATGCAGGCGCGCGCCATGTACACCATGACCGACTTCGAGCGTTCCGTCGTCATGAACTTCCGTGGACTGCGACAGCGGCGCCAACCCCCGTACTTCATGGAAGGCATCAACCAAGGAGTCGAAACCATCCAAGACTGTATTGGGACAAACGCCGGAAATGTTATGCTAGACTTTCTACCGCTAATTAAACAATTAGAAGCCGCACGACCTGATGAAGATGAACCTCAAAGAAAATTGCATGTGAACCGGATTCCCAAAGCGGAATGTAAAAGCCAATTAACCCAAATGGAGGCCCGAAAACTCTTAACCTTATCTCGTGTTCTTGCTATGAAATATCTAGGGCCTATGGCTTATGATAAATTTTTCCTTCAGGAACTTATGGAAGACCCTCGAATTAAATCTGCGAATTCGGCTGGAAGCAAAGAACTCCTACAAATTGTACAAGAAGCATTACGATCTCTAAGTGAAAGGCAGGAGATGCTACGCGCACAGAGACCGTACTACACTATAAAGTTGGCTGAAAAAGCAGAATCTAAACACCAGAATAAATACAAGGAAGCTGTATTATTGCGAGAACGTGAAATTGGAGCTAGGACCGCAGAGCGCTTATTGAAACAAATTGAGAAGAGCATGCGTGAGCGTCGAGTCATGGATTTGATGGCGCAGGCTGAGCGAATGCAGATGTTCCTTGATGCAAAGACTCCAAGAACATTACCAGACAAAGAGATTTATATAGATCGATTATACAGAGCGGTTGGAGAAGGATACTTGTCACAGCACCGTCTGTCTTACACGCTTAGCGAGCGCGGTAATCGACGACGAATCGCTTTCCTCATGGGCTTGCCTGTTGGCCGTCCTACTTCTTTCGATTCTGTTGTGGCCAATTATCCTTACAAATTCATTGATATCCAATATGCCACGGAAAAAGTCATGAGAGCTCTCGAAATGTGTGAAAATTCAACTATGAAGTGTTGGTTGATGTACGAATTGGCTCGATTGCTTTCCACGCAGAAAAATTTCGCTCTTGCTAAGTTCTATGGGAAACGATGCCAGAGAGAGGCTATAGAATTGGGAAGTATCACGTGGTGGTTAAATGGTTGCTTTGTTCTTATGAGTGGCGATATGCGACAAGGTAATGCAAATGAAGTGCGCATAGAAGTGGAAGAAGCTTTCGAGATTTTGAAGAAAGCGCAGGACCCAGAAACTGTGCAAGCCTTCCTTAACAAGTGTGCAGAAATTTCATCAGAACCGGTAAGTGGTGACGATCGAAAGGCAATAACGATGCGCGAGCGACAGATCATGAAGGTGATGGATCCGGACACGCGCGTCGAGACCCAGGTGTTGTTCAAGCGCATGTCGACTTTGCCGATGGGGCGGCGCTTCTCCGTACTGCCACGCAAGGCTGATGCTCAGGCAAGCGACTCGCTCTCGGAGCGCAAGAGGCGCCGCCAGCGCGGTATCACCGTCGTGCCCGGACCTGAGCAGGAGCTGCCGGAGCCACCCAAGTCCGGGGTTGCTGGATTGCAACTGTTTAATATATGATTTATATTTTAAAGCATTTTTTTATTTTATGGTTTACTATGGGATATTTTTTTGGTAATCGGGTGTTTATAATTAGTCGGGTTAAAAAATTATTGAAATATACTTGTACGCACCTACACAATAATTTTATTTTATAGAGTTTTGATACTGCTATCCTAGAAATTAATATTATGTTCATAAATCTTTTTACTTATAGTCAAAACACATACACATGATGTGATATCGCAGCGTGTCACGTTGCGGCAAATTTCCTTCAAGTTATGGGTGTCCCGCAAGGGAATTCATCGCAACGCGGTATTATCAGAGGTTATAGGAAATCAAACCAGCTAGATATAATAAATACATAATTTATTTACAATCAAAGCATTAAAGAGTGTCATTTAACATTACTTGTTTAATGATGGTAGTAGGAATCAGATGAGTAAGCTACAGGGGCGGCGTGAACCACGGGAGCGGAGTGGTACGTCACTGGGGTGGCGTACTTGACGGGAGCGGCGTATGCGACAGGGGCGGAGTGGTAGGCGACAGGGGCGACCACCTTGGCAACGGGGGTGGCGACTTTAGCCACGTGACCGAGGGGCTCTCTGTGAACGACGGCATTGAAACCGTTGTGGGGATCGGCGGTGTACTCAACGGTGCGCTTGATGCCATCAGGGTCCACCACGGAGTAGGAACCGTGTACAACATCACCGTCGCGGGTTTCGTGCTGGCTCTTGGAGTCGCCAGTGTGTCCGTCTTGTACGTCGTAGGAGAAGCTGTACTGGGGGTTTGTGTCATAAGCCTCAACCTTGGCTACGGGGGCAGCGTATGCCACAGGGGCAGCGATCTTGTCAACGGGGGCTGCGGCGTAGTAGGCGGGTGCGGCTTGTACAGCGTGGCTTGTGTAGGCTAGAGGGGCGGAGTAGGACACTTGAGCAGCTGGCAAGATTCCAGCGCTCACCACGGCCATCAGGGAACACACGACGACAAACTGGAACAAAAATTAAAATAAAATTTACAAAGCAAATTTTTGCTTTAATTCTTATAAAATTTTAAATACAGGCTAATAATATGATACCTTAAATGCCATTTTCGGTAGTGGTAATGTTCAACAGTGGGATAGAACTGCCGCTTACAGTGCACGGTCTCGTTTTATATTCAGCACGCGTCAATTCTGGCTCAGAGTTAAGTGACATCACAAACCCGTTCCGGTAATCGAGCCTCGTACATGATATGACAGTTTATTGAAACTTTCGCTTTTAATTGAGGTGGTTAACCAAGGCAAGGTCGCGATCTTCACCGGAATGCGAACGCCCGCGTCCTGCGCCCGCCACCGCAACGTGGCGTTAACGTGTTCTACCAGCACCGTCCATGGCAGCAATTGAATGTAGACAATGCCTTTATTTCGTAGCAGTAAGGCCAGTTTTCGTCGTGTGGCCGACAGTTCAGATATTTTATTGTTAAGTCAAGATCGTGTAAAATAGAATTAAGGCCAAAGTAAGCTTCCAGGTATCAAAAACATGGCAAATGAACTGCAATCAATACGTTAAGCGTATTTATTGACCTTTCCTGTGCATTTGCCAATCACAGTCATTACGATGCCCTGTTTCAATCGACTGTTTGAACTTGAATGGCAGCAATGCGAGATATTGTGTAATCATGACGTATTGTTAAATAATGTATCGTTGCTGAAATACGGACGTCGGAGTAAGTCAAATATCTTGTCAATCCTACTTCCTTACAGTTTATGTATGTGTACATCCACTTGAACTTTGTCATCAGTCAACTTTTAAGATGTTGTCATTTAGCAAAATACCACTGAGCAAATTATAAAAAAAGCAATAAAAAATTATCAAAAAGCGTTTATTTACATAAATAACAATAGTATCAAAAGGTCCTAATAATAAAGATATCAACAACAAAATTGTAATAATTCATCTAGAAGTAGTATGGATTTGGTAACCTCGGAGCGAAAAGAGGCGCGGGTGCGGGGGCGAAAACGGGGGCGGGTGCTCTCGCAAGGAATGGGGCTGGGGCGACCACTCGAGTAGGGGCTGCGACGACAAGTGGCTCGCGGCGCACGACCGCGTTAAAGCCGTTGAGGGGGTCAGCAGTGTAATCGACGATTCTTTTCGTGCCATCGGGGTCGACGACCGAGTAGGAGCCGGTGACGAGGTCGCCGTTCCTGTGTTCTTGGTGCCCTTTGTAGTCGCCAGTGAGAGCATCCTGCACGTCGTAACCGTACGAGTACTGAGGCAGGGGGTCCAAGCGCGCAAGGGGCACTGCCGGGGCAAGCACGCTCGCGCTCGCAACGCCTACCACGCAGATGAATACTACAATCTAGAACAAATAAGTGAAAAATCTAATTAATTGGCATTCATGTTGTAAAAACACTTACGAATTGATAAACAAGTTATTAAAAAGACTCCTTAATGGCTATTAACCCTAAAAGCCTACATTTAACTTAAAAGTGGTTTTAAGTTACAATGCGAGCTTTCATCTTAGTTTAGTATAAAAACATCTTCTCGTATACCTATCAAAAATAATTTTTGTGTTGTATTGTTGAAATTAGTTATCGACTTTAATTTTTAAAGAAAATATAAAAAAATAAATTGCTTTGTAGCTGAACAACGAAGTTTATATTTAAATAACATAAAAATGATTACTGTATTTTTGTCTCATGCTATAATTATTATGGAGTATAGACAAGACAATTAGCAACACAATCAATCTATCCAAACTAGTATTATAAATGCCAGAGTAACTCTGCTTGTCTGTTACGTTTTCACGACGAAACGGCTGAATCGATATTGATGATGAAATAATGAAATTTGGTATAAAGATAGCTTGAACGCTACGGAAGCACCTAGGCTACTTGTTTCCGTGACTTCGTCTGCAACCGCAACAACCGACATTCACGCGAACGCAGTCGCGGGCTAGTTACATAATACTAATAAGATTGACCAACATTATAACAGTGTCACATTGTTTACAAGTGCGTCGTCCAGTAGCCTTGCGACATGCTTCAAACCCTTTCTTCGTAACTAAACGCGACATGAATGTCAACAGTATCAATGTATTCGGCGTCGTACACTTGCATTTTAACTCTTACTGCGATGTACATTAAGAATCAGTGTCAGTTGAGATTTAATATGCTTTTCAACAATTGCAGTCATCATCTGCATTTTCCCAACTATGTTGGGGTCGGCTTCCAGTCTAACCGAATGCAGCTGAATACCAGTGTTTAACATAGAGCGACTGCCTATCTGACCTCCACAACCCAGCTACTGGATAACACTATACCCTCGGCAAGACTGGTTGTCAGACTTTCTGACTTCTGACTACCCATAACGAATGTCAATGATGTACGAATTACCGTCAGGACCTTTGTCCCGGCTGTCATTCATAAAGCCCTTCGGCTTTACGTGCTTTCCGAAGCACAATAATAATTGCAGTATGACATAAGATTCATAAACATGAGTGTTATAAATTCTATCTCAAGCTTACATACAGTTTTGAACCCTCTAGTTATTGAATTATAAAACAATATTATGCACTCTAATATACCTCTGCACCTTTGAAAAGAGCGCGCGTTGATGTCTTTTCAATAACGATGGGGAACGAAATTTCCTTTCGAATAGAGAGTCAAAATCCTGAGTCAATTCTGCCGATTTGAGGTGTTTGAGGCTCAGCCTTAAACTGTTTTGATCTGGAAGGATCTCTTTCGTTACTATTCTTATAAATTGGAAAGCTTTACATTAACATAGAAAGATCTATCGGAGTCCTAATGGAACTAAAGACCGGCAATGTTAATGTGTTATTCTTTATTAGCCATTATTACAACCTTAACCTAAAAAAAACACAAAATTAAATTAATTAACTTGACCACAATGATTGTTAAGAATATTTTTATAATTCGTCCTTGACCATGAATATAATTTCCGTGAAACTGAACCTAATAAATATATTGAGTAAACCAGTTCATTGTTATGTATAGGGGCGAGTCGAATCGAAAGCGCCAGTCTGCGCCAGAAAAAAATCAGTGTCGTAAAGCGTCCTGATATGGATCGCGTTGGTCAATGCGTGCGCGCACGAGTCTGCAGTTCGGCACGACCTACCCACCCGGGCGGCGCGGCTATCGACTTAGATGATAATAATAACTTGATGAACGACACATACATAGTCTATTCACAAAAATTACAGTATTCTAGGTTTCATACTTTTGTTTAGGTGTAAGAATAGATATTAAGAAACGAAGAGTCTGGCAGCAATGCAATAATATAACATCATAATTATAACCCCATTGCCATTATAGCCAAACAAAAAGGCTTAGTTAAGAGATCAAATCAAATCAAATGACAATTGGAATGAGAATAATGCAAAATCTGAAATTATAAGAAGTAGAGAAATAATAAATTAAAATAAATAATCTAAAGTAAATTATTAAAACAAGCAATAGAAAAACTACACCAAAGAAAAATAATATTGGAAATCAATGTCTTAGTAATTGAAAATGTATATTTTTTTAAATATATTTTGATATCTCACCTTGGTGTCCATGTCTGTGTGTATGGGATAGGATGGTCACAGTCCTCGATGTGGAATGTGATTCCCGGCCATCGTCCTCGCGTTATATATCGATCACAACGTAACATAGGACGTGAGGTCCATACCACACGGCTTATTGAAGAAAGTGCTTCGAATTACGCGACATCGATGACTCTTGCGATACTTGTTACGTTTCACGAACTGGACGCTTTCATAGATTGGTCAGTTTTCCGGGTTTGATTCACTGTAAAAAAGTGTTGTGATCTATTGGTCTTGTCTGTTCTTGGCGTTTGCTTTTTTCTGTCTTTGTAGTAACCTACTAAGCAGCCACAAAGCTTAGCTTTATAGATAAATCCTATCAATTCTATTACAGGCCGCTGCTTGTTGTACATTCGGAATCCTGTAAATGTTCTGCGCTCAGAACGTTTACAGGATTCACCACCAGTCAGTCAGTCAGGAGTCACCAGTCTGCTCCGCTGAGCAGACTGGTTATTATGGTTATGGGTATGGTTTTAGGACTGAGTCCTTCCGTGCCAGCTTTAATGTTTGAACAATCAAACGCTACTGAAGAAGCATTGGGCTAAGGATAAGTGAAATAGGTAACTTTTATGTTCATTTATTCGGTTAAAGGTTTACAACGGAATGAATGACCAGAAAAACTCTTTCCTGCCTTAGTTTGCTTTTTCTTTCCTTAGTTGACTTACTAAGCTATTTTTTCCCACTAGTGTAGTTAAAAAACTATACTTATAAAATGATAAGCTTAGTATTACGTACTAACATATTCAGTAATAAACGAATCTTCAATAAATCTGCATCACCTACTCAAATATCTGATGCGTGAAGTATACTATAGACTTTAACCACTAGACAGTAGGGTCAGTAGTCTTTTTTAGGGTCCTAGGTACAATAAAGTGGCATTGTCAGTGTCAATAAAATAAATACAATTAGCCGTTATTGCTAGTTTATCTTTCTTGTAATAAGTGTTTAGTAAATACATATATGCTTAAATCCAAAATAATGAATAATAACTATTAAGCTATCTTTTGCAAATGACGTGTTCTAATCGCTGGTTTACTAAGACCACCATTGATATTATGGTGTCGTGGTGATACGATGGTCGTTTAGTCATTTTTATATTTTCCATCGTTCCTCCACTGCTTCTGTGGCATGGTCAGCTTGTTAAGTATTGACTCAAATAACCATTATTGTGTTGTTTATGTTGGTCGCATTTCCTTTTCTATCCGTTTATCGTTTGTTGTGCCCAAGCTTTTACGGACGGCGATAGTAAAAGATTGTATTGAGAAACTAACCAATTTGTTTAGAAATTAGGTCAAGGGGATATTAGTCTCCTCATAGTGATGGACAGAATGTAAGTACCTACTATTAATATTAATGTCACACCACCGATCGTCGAATCGAAACCAAATTGTCGACATGATTAATGACTTTTGGCAAATTAAATTCTTCTTAAAAGGTACTTCTATGTACTTGATTGAAACATATTAAGTACTTCGTATATTGAGCTAATTATTATCTTATATATAAAAATCTTCTGTGCGTGAGTATGAAACTGAACTCCTCCTAAACGGCTGGACGGATTTTGATGTTTTTGTTTTGTGTGTTCCAGTGGATTTGAGAATGGTTTAGATTCACAACTGGACCCGGTAGGTGGCGCTGCAGTTGAGTTGTAGTACTTTTTTATTTTTGGGCAGGACATCGTCTGCAGGCCCACTAGTATTTTATATTATTCTAAACCATCTTATAAGCCCGTGTGATGTACTGTCAAATCTATTTTTATTTATATCACAGTTTTTTTTATATAGGAATATTATCAAAAATCTTTTTTACAAAAAGACAACCGCGTTCAGAAACAAAAAGTATAAAAAAAACAACTGTAATCTCGCAAGTTTGCTTGGCTTTGGTTTTATTTCTGGTTATTGTTTTCTATTGCCACCGACTTCCAAAATTAAAGTAATTTTTTTCTTTTTAGTTTTTGAAGGCGGTTGCCTTTTTGTAAAAACGTTTTTTTTTCTTTTCAGTGCCTGCTTCTTATCATATTATCATCCAAATTGATTAAGGAACGGTAACACCACACAAATTTAGTTATCCCTTAATTTTCGCCCGTTACAGGTGATAAATTATCATGAAAATTATATGAGACCAATTTCGAGGGATACACTAGATAGTGTATCCCTCGAAATTTATAAGTTTTAATAAGTATTGAAGTATAGATTACTTCTATACTTATTATTAATTATTACTTATCTACTTATTTAATATTATAAAGCTGAACGCGCTAATCTCAGGATCTACTGGTTCGAATTGAAAAACTATTTTTGTGTTGGGTAGTCCATTTATCGAGGAAGGTTATAGGCCCATGCGAACCGGGCCGGGTCGCTAGTCCATTATAAAAACAAAAAACAATAATCGAAATCGAACTATGTACAGTCACAAAAGAGACAGGTCATCGGAAATGGTTGAAGTTTACTTACAAACCGCGTGGATGTTTTCAAATGAAATTGGATTAAATTTTTGAAATGTTTATTCTCTATTTATATTATTTTATTCAAAAACATCAATGGGTTTTTAAGTAAACTTTAACTATATCTGACGACCCTGCATACCTATCTCTTTTGCTGACTGTAAAAAGTTATATAATAATAATAATAATAATACCAGCCTATAATTGTCCCACTGTAGGGCAAAGGTCTCTTCTCATACAGAGAAGGCACGAAAAAGTTGTTGTTCGAAACGTGTTCAAAAAATATATCAAATTGCGAACCTCCTCCTTTTTTTGAAGTCGGTTAGTAAAATAATTTTGAATATATTATGGCTTAACCAGCCAGTCTCTACATACACATTGAGAACCTATACAAATTACTATTTACTAATTACTTTCGAGCGAACGGTTATTTTTCGTATGATTTATACCAGATTAAAAAAAGGCTTACCTACATTGGACAAGCGTAATAAAGGCTGTTTAGAAACACGAAAGCTACCTGGCTGGCTTCCTGGTTTAAAAATCATGATAGTGATGTGACTTTTGTGTTTATCTATATATGTATGCATTTAAAAATGTATTTGTGTATGTGTATCAGCTGTCTGACACCCATAGTACAGGGTCTCACTAGTTTGGGGTCCCCAGTGCTGAAATGTGACATAGGTATTATTATTATTATATTATTACTTTTGCTCACTTTCACCATACGTATAAGTGCTGATAGAAAGAATCTACTTTTTTGCATGTGTGTTATTATTTTCTATATACTAATTTTCATCCCAGCATTAGTCCATGTTCTCTAAGGGTTGGTGTCCAAGGTACTATCTTAAACTATGTAGTGTATAACACGACACTATAGATGCATGTTTATATGACCACCATACTACCACCTAACCTTACCTAATCTTTTTTTTTTTTGTTACGGGGTGGAAAATCCTCATGGATGTCCTCCGCCCTGGGGCGGGCGGAGGAGTCTGTCAGACTCTTACTGACTAAAAACCACCCCGGTGTTCCATCTCACACCTACGTCGGAGGTCACGGGAACTGGAGATACTTCCGCAAACACCGGCTGGTGCCGGCCCGCTACAGCGGGCCACTTCTCTGGTCAGGGGGGTGAGGATCAAAAAATGTTTAGCTTCAGGATGTCAACGGGACCAGCCACTAAGCCAACACAGAGCGTGTTATCTTTCTTTCTGTGACAGGGCTTAATCTTAAGAATTGTAAGTGCTCAGCTATTGTTACAGAATCATGTCTAAGTAGGCACTTATTCGATTTTAAATAGAGTAAAAGGTGATTTAAACATTTGGCTCAGTTTAAGAAAATCTCACTCCGTCAGGGGCCAAATTCAATAGTGGCTGTTGTTGAACTCATGATCATGCAACATTGACTACTGAAAGAACTGCTCAATAACTTTGTCAATAATTTGTTCTTTTCAGATACTTAATTTTCACGTGACTGTGATGTTTTAAAATGATTAATATGTAGCATGACACAAATAAATACAAGTTATTTTATTTTATACTCACAGTATGGATGAAATGCTTCACTAACTGATTTAAGATTGCCATATTTATTTTCCACGTTATAAACATGCTGCAATTGATTGATTGAATATCAATCAATTGTTAAATGTATTGTTATTATTGTTTTTTTTATTAGCCTACGCTGTCCCATTGCTGGGCAAAGGCCTCCCCCAAGTCCTTCCAGGAGCTTTTATCCTGCGCCACCTCGAACCAGCTCTAGTGGTACGCGTCCAGGTCATCTCGCCATCTCTTTCTGGGCCGTACTGGACCCAGTTTACTAAATTTTTAATTTAATTGTTTCTATTAATTAAGCAATTATGATTATGTCCACCAACGTTTCATCAACGTGTGCCTACCAACTTTTTATCTTTTAACAGAAGAAGATTAACATGTAGTTCTCTTACTTAATGTGTTTATCTGCACTTGCAGTTTACACATGAGTATGTAGAATTATTAGATAGTTTAAAAGAATAAAATAAAATCTCAATTTCTCAATATTTATTTCATTTTGTAAAAAGTAATAAAATTTACTAGAACTAATAGTACCTAGAGAACTAACTAATAGTACTAAGAACTAATAGTATTTACAAATCAAGTCTTTAGTGGTTTGCTAGCGTCCGTTTGTCAGAGTTCTATAAAAAACGACGGTCTACCAGGCAGCAGTGTACGCAGCAGGCAGGGGGGCAGGGTAGGTACTGTATGCGGCTGCCACTGGGGCAGGGTATGCAGAGTATGCGGCTGCCACTGGAGCGGTGTAGGCGGCTCTGTATGCAGCCGCTACTGGGGTGGCAGCGTAGCGGGCAGCGACCACGGGAGCAGCAGCGACCGGGGCAGCGGCGGCGTAGCGAGCAGCTACTACAGGGGCAGCTACGGGAGCGGTCGCATAGCGGGCATAGACTGGAGCAGAAGCAGCGAATGCTGCAGCAACGGGAGCAGCGGCGTAGCGGGCGTAAACCGGAGCAGGAGCAGCAACAGGAGCAGTGGCATAGCGGGCGATGGCAGGTGCAGCCGCATACCTTGCGGCAGTGACGACTGGAGCTGGCTGGGCAACAGCTACAGGAGCAGCTGCGTAGCGTGCGGCCACCACCGCGGGCTCAGCGACGACGGCGGGCGCGGCCGCCACCAGCGGCTCCTTGCGCACCACCGCGTTGAAACCGTTCACTGAGTCGGCGGAGTAGTCCACGACACGGCGCGTGCCATCGGGGTCAACCAGGGAGTACTGTCCCTGCACCAGGTCACCGTTGCGTTGCTCGGTCTGGCTTTTGTAGTCACCGGTGAGAGAGTCCGCCACATCATATCCAAAGTTATATTGTGGTAGAGGGTCAAATTCTTCCAGTCTGGCGGCCACGGGACCAGCCGTGTAGGCGACGGGGGCAGCGGCGATAGCCGTGGGCACCGCGCTGCCGTGAGCGAAGGCCAGGAGGCAAGAGAGTACTAGCAACTGAAAGAATAATAGCAAAGCATTAGTATTATGTAAACATACAAACAAATGCTTGACGTACCTAATTCCTGTATCGTGCTTTAGCACAAAGATGTTAATTGTTTTAGTTCCGCATTTATATGTGCTTAAATTACTTTTATTTTAGAAGTTTTTTACACATTTTTAACACTTTGAAGGATTATTATCACTGTTTCACGATCACAGTAACACTTCACTGCGCTCCGTACCTTGAATGCCATGTCTGCTGTTTGGTGTTGGGATGTGTTCAGGGGTGCTTAGAGCTGTGAACTGTACCCTAAGTTTGAAACTAACAGCATTTATAGTAGTTGGTGGAACGCTTGCCTCATCCTGGTGGCATCTCCAAATTTGAATATATTCAAGTACGCACGTACATACGAGCCGGCCGCGGGCCGTGGCGACGCGCGTAGCGGGGACGACTATGGTGGAACAAAATGCTACGTAATGTAAGGGAAAATCAGGAAAACATTTCAGGGTATTTGGACATTTGGAACACGCCATTAGTGTGCTATGAAGTCATCAGGGGTGTAATTCTGTAAGACCTCATTCTAAACTTCGAATCAGAATCCGCTGTGAGTTTCTGGATTGGCATTCTAAAAACTCGGTTGATAATTCAAATTTATACTAGCGCCACCCTTGCGAGCGTGTCTGCGAGTTGAACTAAATTGACAGGGAGATATTGACAGATAAAGTATGGGATGACGTAAGAAGTGGCATTCTGTAAGGTAATTTCCCCGTCACTTCGACGCTCACTTCGTACTCGAACCCAATTCAAAGTGTCAAATATATCAAGGTCATTTTGAACTTCATGTGGAGTGAGAGTGAATAGCGATGTGAGATGCGAGTTGTTGTTTGAATTTTACAGAATCGACCTACAGTTTTGGAATACCTCGCCAATTAGTACTAATCTAACTAACATTACGCTATACAATTGTACATCAGTACGCTATACAAATGTACATCCTTCTTTCACCTAAACATACCGCTCAGATTGTGTTGGCACCGACCAAAGTCATGTGGCAACGAATAGCATCGAACTATATTAGACCTACATTGTGTTGCTGGGCTCAAGTCAAAACAACGAATGTATGAAAATGGTCGTTTGATTATGCCAATAATGTCCTAACTACTAAAAGCATACCATCAAATATAACAAAAATGAATATATTTCAGGTACAGTACATACTGTACAAGAACAATTACAGGTGTTAGTCTGATATCGCCTAAGTAAGCGCAATGATCACTAGTACTTGTTTGTTCTTTTCCCGTATTTTATTTTTAAACTTGGGCCTCTTTGTTATTTCTTAAGTAAGGTAAAAGGCCCAATAACCGTGAGGTTTTGAACTTTCCTGAGTTTGCAGGTCTGTAATGCTATAACTAGTAGACTTACAAAAACAAGATGTATATGACTAGATAGATAATTTAATCTAGTTTTAGTGGAATATTCTTTTTTTAATTAGCATTAATTTGAATTAGCAATAATAGGAAAAAATGTCATGAAGGGCCATTTGTACCAGTACTCGGTAGAGTTATACCAGTAAACGTTAAATAGTTCCAGAATCCGGTAATTTTCACCGCGAATTTGAACTATACCACTAGACGTTAAAGTTCACAGAAATACTGTTTTTGTTTTTCTGTGTCGAAAAGGGCAGTCAACATCAGGGTCCATTTATCCAAAGAAAAGACATAATTATTAGTAATGAAACCTTTTTAAATGTATTTTCTACAAATTATATAACTATGTAGTTAACGTCTGTAATTTGTATTTCACGTATAACATAGTTCCAGCACTACATACAGATGTACATAATATATTCCTATTGTTATAAACAAACAAGTTATGTTCATAAACGTTCCTCAAATCTAATCACCACTCGTGTCCCAATTTCCAAATTTTAGCAGTTAATGCTCGAAAAGTTATAAATATACCTTAGAGATCGTATTTTTAAGTAGTAATTTAGATATTAGAAGACATGCTTTAAAAAATAGCAAAACTATACACATTAAAGAACACTTTTAGGTAATTTGTAACGGCTTTGAATATTGTCCCAACACTTTATACTCGCTACCATTTGTACACATAGTCGCAGGGTTATTTTTTTCTACGTAGTGTATTGCTATCTGAAAGAGTAACTTGGCGGTCGTGCTCCGTTCCACGTCACAACTCGTGCGGGTCACACGTCGAAAAGTGTTTTGGCGCGAACTCTAGCCTACCGTAATCGCCCAAAAATGGTGTTTGTCAAACAAATATTTCCTTACCGTTCGTGTTTCCCGTGGTAAGTCTATTATTTTGATCTATATTTTTTTTTGCATTGTAATAGTCGCCATTGGATACTCTTTTCTTTGATTAAGTTTAGAAATTACTAAGTTCTATAAAGAACGTATAGTGTGAGAAAGTGTACAAATTTCTAATTACCATTTATATAATTACCATTTTTCCCGTTCATATTTTGGCGAACGATAATGAGCAATTGAAAATGGTAATTAGTACCACTAACATATTTTTATTGTTTCAGTTTAAACATGCTTCTGAAAAAACAGTAATCGAAGAAGGAAATTGGCTAAAGACAGAATCGCATACTGGAATCGATACACTGAAATCAAAGCTGATTTTAAAGGCCTTTGAAATTTAAATTTTAAAGGCCATAAATGAGGGTTGGGAGCATTGTCATGCTCGCTCTCGCTGATGGTGGCGCGTGTGTTGGATCATTTGGCTCCCTTCAAAATGGTTGAAGCTGAATGGTGCTGATCCACGCGTCATGTTCGTGAACGGGCGCTGTTGGTAGAGATTGGTCAGCACTTAACTGCCATACATTTTATCTTGCTTCTTTTTAGTGTTTTGTATTGAAAAAAATGAAGGTAATCTACCTTCATTTTTTTCACATATAGAAGCAACAAAAATCGTTTACCTAACCAGTAATTTGAAAAAAAAACATGGATTTAAAAGAGTGTCCGTGGAGTTTCTTGCTTGTTCTTCTCCATAGAGATCCACCTACGTTTTGAAAAGAGCAACTAGCGTCAACTTGACAATTCAAGAGTGCCTGTAAATGGTTTAATGGAAATAAATGCTTTGACTTTGACAGAAAAAAAATTGTCAGTTGTAGAAATGACGCCAACGGCTAGAAGGCAATAGAGTAAGGAATGTTTATCAGTTTTTGTAACTAAATATTTTTTAGCTTTTGTAACTGATCTCATTACATTTAAAAATATTTTAGATGAACCCTGTCAGATCTACTAAAGACTGAAATATTATATGATTAAGTACATGAGCAGTTTCTGGTCATGAAAGTGAGACTCATTTAGATTCAAGTAAATATAAATGTTTAAGTTTTTGTATATACCTCAATGAGTTTAAGAAATATCTTAGATGGAATTTATATAGGTCTAAGTTTTAATAACACTCGAGTGTTGAACTAGTGTTTTAGTTGATTTTATTTGAATTACTAGAAAGATGTTATTGAGAATTATGTTATTGATTTTTAGGAAAACCTGTTGATTTTTGAGTTTTTTTTTAATTCGATCTCGTCGCTAAATAGCTAAGTTTTATGTCATTTATGGTCGTCACCTAAATAATTAATAAATAGGTATGTGATTCAAGTATATTATTAAATGTGATTCAAGTATATTATTAATTTCATTTCTAATTACCAATCACGAATCATAATTACCATTTTTTGTATGCTAATTACCGTGTGTTTCATCTATCACCGTATCTCATCACCGTGCGACGTAAATTTTCAGCTTCAGATTCAGACCTATATAACAGTTCAAATACTGTGCGTTTGATCCATTTCGTTCGATAATATGCACTATAAACTTTACGTTAAATCCATAAAAGTTGTAATAGGAAGCATTATTTGAACTTAATTTACGAATCCTGAATATATGTCTATCTTCAAATATTCACCCAGAACTGATGACAGATAGGACCGCCAAGTTCTCGAATGGAGACCACAGGGATGGGATCTGACAGAATCCCCCCGCGACGTCCAAGAGGACCGCGCGTCAAGCACATCACCAGTTTCGTCGCCCCGAGATAAAGCTCGCCATGCTCGCTTTTGGATTAAATAGTCGGTTGGACATTAACCAAGTCATCGTGTGTTACCCAATTTCTCACAGATCATGGCAACTGTAAGAGTATTTCTTTTTTTATTTGTTGTTTCGCCTTTGTGTCAATGTTCTACATCACATAGTGAATCATACTAATTATCATACTGTGCACAATTGCATATTATTTCTCATGGGAGTGTATTATTTGATAGAACGAACGGAATATTATGTTAGCTAGTGTACAGGTTACGTTCAAAGCTGCAGTGCAATTCTGTAAGAATTCACTCGCGAATTCGAATCCTATCTCACTTCCGAATTCACTTACCTGAAGTGAAAAGTATTTGGTATTCGCTTAAATAGGAATGAAATAATAGTTCGCTTTACCTATGTTGTCACTTCGTTGTGCTAGTATACTTTTTACCGAGTTACAGACTACCTAAAACAGTTTTCACCGCGGAATCAGAAGTGAAAACTGGAGTGAGTTCTTACAGAATAACATAGCTGTTTATTATGCGGACCTTATAGAAACGAACTAATTTCCGTGCCATTCAAGCATTTTTGCCATACCTATTATTCGAATTAAATGTAACAGCTCACTTTTTAAGACTAAATATTTGTTTATTATAATCCGTGGTGCTTAGCCACTGGGCTTCTCCCAGTCGTAAACGCTCCTTCTATGTCTATGTGTCTATTGGCCTAGTTCCGTCCTGTCTACTGTTTGACTTTTTCTTACTCCTTTGCTGTTCTTTTCTGATTAATTTCGTTGCAGTATCCACGGCAGTTAAACAGTTAAAAGTCGTTTCTCGGGGACTTGTTGAGTTTTATTGCCTCGGCGCTTTTCTGGTGGTCGCCTCAGTTAATTCTGGCTTACAGGAGTTGCAGTGATTTGGGAATATTATGGCGGGCTTGAAAAATCTAAGTCGTCATGATGTAGTTTAACATTCACTGGTGGCTTTCTGAAGATTCGGACACAGTGTCCGAAACGATATTTTTTGACAATGAATTCGGACACCAATAAAAAAGCTGTTTTAAACGGTCAGATAAAAACCTCCAATGATAAAATTCGGTATTTTTTTACAACTATAGGCTGGATGGAAGACTGATTTCGTTCGTTGGAAGTTTTTTTTCTCTGACTGTATAAAACCGCTTTTTTTATATGTGTCCGAATCATCAGTGAAAAAAATATCGTTTTTGTGTCGGAATATAATGTGCGACCAGCCAGCTTGGTTGTTGGAGGATCCGCCACGCTCCTGCACTCTATGAGCACGTGCTGTGGCGTTTTTCCGCTTCCATACAGCAAATATAAATGGGTGCGCCAAAGTTCACCTAAATTTTTAACTCCGATAATTGGAAATCCGAAAATGTTCTTCCTAACAGTTTTCATCCTAACAATCACAATTCCTAACTGATCTGTCTCTAATGTTCATAATTACGAAGCATTCAACTTCATAATGTCAGTAGCAATAAACATCTATTATTCTTTTATTTGTTTTCCTATATTTTCTCAAAATAACCGTCGTTTACACTATTATTCAAAGTCATATCTTTTTTGTTTAGATTTCTTTTTATTCATAATAATCAGTATTATATAAGTACATTAATTTTGCCTTGTTTCGCAGACAGAAATTTCATAGAATTTCGTTTCCCAGAAAATGTTTCATATAATTTTTGGTTCTTGTAATTTTATTTCGACTATTATTGTTTCAAAGACTATTTACTTCAATGAAACATATTTCTTTTTATTCACATTTTTTTGTTTAACAAACTTATCAAACAGTAGAATTATTTTTTAACGAAAATTGTTTGTTCAGTGTATTTTTCCATGGAATTTATTTCAACGAAAATATATATAAATAGACAATAACTAAAATATTGTCTTTAAAAGTGAATATGTTGTGCTACAAAAGTTAATGACAGAAACGAATCGCTGCGAAACCGACTCCACGTAGTCTTGTCTGCCCTACACCTAGAGTGCAATTTAAATCCGCATAGGCGCGAAGGGGCGAGGCGGCCCGCGAGCTGAGGAGCAGGTGGTTTTAACGCCCGCGGCCGCGGCTGAGGCTGGCCGGCGAAGCCGGCCAGTAAACCGAAGCTGCGGTGGTGAGCGTGAATACCATTTGCGACGATAAGCTCGCGTAGGACCGCCGGAGCCCCGCAACGCCGGAGCCGTGACAGAAATTATGCCTGCTGCATGTATGCAACATGCAGCAGGCATAATTTCTGCTCTGCTCGCTTGCATGCTGCATTCTTGCTTGCATGCTGCATGGTTGCTTGCGCGCTGCATGCTTGCTTGTATCCTGCATGCTTGCTTATATGCTGCATGCTTGCTTGCCTGCTGCATGCTTGCCTGCTGCATGCTTGCCTGCTGCATGCCTGCTTGCACGCATGCGCAGTAGGTTTGGCTAGAACTGAGACCTGGGGGTCTTGGTAATATTTTTTATATTAAATAAACAATATATGGATAAAGAATATTTGATTTGTTATTCTATGATATGATTATTCTAACATTAAACTTTATGTGAAACAAAAATCAACGATTTAAAAATCTTGAAAGTAAGTATTCTGCGTATTGATTATTCTATGAAACGAAATTATAAGAAAAAAATTATGTGAAACGAAATTCTTAATTCACACGCCCAATATTGTTTATCCACTGTTATTCGGTTTTTTTCATATACTTATATAAATCCATGTACGTCTAATTTTAATCCTCCGCCACTGGTTTTAAATGATTTTAAATAATTTTCCTCCATGTTAATAAAGCATTAACACAAACATGCACGTAATGATTATACACCGACATGAACATGTTATGTAAAGCATACCCCCAAATAATAATAATACCCTCAAATTAAAACTATAAATATCATCTTCTACCCACATATATTTTTTATTACACTTGGTAAATGTTTCTTTCTCAGTATGAGTGAAAATATTATGGTAATTATGTTTAGGAATAGAAGCGTTATGATAAAAAACAGTAGGAGTTTAAATATATTTACATTAATGATATTATTAATTACAATTTTCGGAAACATGAGTGTTATGAACATCGCCGGTAGCACTACAAATAGTATGAATGAAAACTTTAGGATGAAAAATTTTAGGAAAAGTGATCATTCGGATTACAAATCCTTAGGAAGTACAATTTCGGGTAAAGAACTTTAGGTGAGCCAATATGGACCCAGTTTTAATTTTCCTTTCTTTTTCTTCCTCGATATTATTTAGTTATCATGTTCCTTGTTTGTGTTGTAACCACGTGGATTTAATTGCATTTTCACGATTTTTAACCTTTGGGTTTTGTATGTTTTTAAGTAATTGTATTTTGACCAAGTTTTATTGTTCCGTCATTAAAATATTTTTTTAGTATTTATATTGGGTCCATATTGAAGTATTTGGCGTGGCAGGTCATTTATATATAATAGAAAAAGTAAAGGTCCGAGGACGCTGCCCTGCGGAACCCGTATTTTATGTCTCTAAAAGCTTCGAGCACACTCTAGATATCTCAGTACATTGTCTGCGACCTTGAAGGTACGATTTTATTAAATTCAGGGCATTGCCGCGAATACCGTATGCGTAAAGTTTATTTAGAAGGATCTCATGATTCACACAGTCAAAAGCTTTCGACATATCTGCGTAAATTGCGCATACAGGTATTTTTGAGTCTACTTTTGGCATTATTTTATATAGAAAATCAAAAATAGCCATGTTAAATTTTTTGTTTTTTTAAAGCCCTTTTGTTCGTCACATAATATGTGCTATTTTGTTAAAAAATTGTAGATTGCACAATTTTAGAGAAGACGGGAATTAGAGCAATTGGTCTATAGTTTGACATTTCTTCTTTGTCATTTTTTTTTTAAAGTGGTTTAACGATAACCGTTTTGAGACTTTCTGGAAATACTCCGGAGTAAATGGTAATGTTAATGATATGAGTCAAGGGGGCAGCTATACAATTAGAAACAAATTTTATAACTTTAGTTGATATAGCCAAAGCTCTTTCTATTTTTTAGGTTTTTTATTACACGTGTGACATCTTGAGCTATAACCGGGGACATAAATATTGAATGAGGGTTAATATCTATATTCATTGTGGCATCTGACGTGTGTTTTGGTATATTTTCCAAAATCTGGTCAATGAAAAAGTTATTGAAAGATTCGGTTATTATGTTAGGGTTTGATATTATTTCATCGGCAATAGGTTCTTTTATAGTTTTATTATTATTGATAATTTGCCAGGCAGTTTTAGATTTATTTTTTGAGTTATTTATTAAGTAATTATTCTGGGCTTTCTGAGTTAGTTTAATGATTTTTTTGAATCTTTTTGAGTAACTAACAAAGGTGCTTTGATTTTCACAAGTTGGTCTTAGTCTCTGTTGCCATAGTAATTGACGTTGTCTTTTACTACATATTCGTATCCCCCGAGAAACCCATTTTAATTTTTTTTCAGATCTTATAGTAACTAATTTGTACGGGAAACACAGGTCGTGTAGAATTAGAAATATGTCTAGAAAGCTATTGTATGCATTATTAGAATCTTCTGTGTTATATACATCAGAAAACGATAGCTTTGGAGATGATTTCTAAATTTAATAAGATTTTCCTCAGTTATGTCTCGTCTTAATGTTCTCCAGGATTTTATTTGACTAGTTTTATTAACTTTTATCTTCATTATTTGAGCTGTGTGATCTGATAATCCGAAATTGACTACTTCATGTTGGCAGTTATGTTTAAGATTATGTGCAAAATTATCTAAACAAGTATTACTGATAAACCGAGTTGGTTGATTAATTTGTAGTTTGAGGTTGTAGCTCATAAGAAAGCATTCAAATTCTAATGTCATTCTATTCTTATTTAAAATATCTATATTGAAGTCTCCGCTTACAATAACTTTTTTATAGGATTTGATACATACCATTTTTAAAATGGCATCTAAGTTTTCATAAAAATTAGTCAAGTTACATAGTTTAGGAGGTCTGTAAATACATAAAATTATTATTTTTTGTGCAGGTAATTCAATGGCACAGCATTCTATAATTCCTGATATCGAGTATTTCATTATGTTCTTTATACTCATGCCCTACTCGTACTAAAATGCAGGCACCCGCCACGTTTTTTATTTTGCCTAGCATAACATGCCGCTAACTTGTAATTAGGTATGTGTAACAATTTTTCTTGGCCTGACATTATAAAATGCTCCGTTATACATAATACGTCTACAATTTTCTGCTTACTTAACAATTCTTGAATGTAAATATTTAATAAGTCCGACTTGTTTAGAAGTCCGGCAATGTTTTGATGTAGTACATACATGTGGTCAAATAAAAAACTCACAAGATGGAGACACAGTGTTCAGGTTTTCATTAACAATTGATTCATATTCTGTCGATGAACTCGCAGATATAGCTAGCAGTAAGTTGTGAAATATGTTGTGAATTCCTCGGTCGTTTATTTTTCTACTAAATTTTGAAAACATAGTAAAATCATAAGCTATATCCAAATTAACCATAATTATTATTGTAGATCAAGATGTAATAAGTTGTTAAAAGTCTCTATTCGCCAATTAAACATTGTTGAGTAATTACTTAATTTAAATGTGGGAACACATATGATAATATTCGTATGCTGAATTTTAAGTAAAGTCTCTCTCAATTCTATAATGATATTTACATAATTATCTGTATGTTGAAAGTCTGTTTTTCCAATTAAAATTACACAATAGTCAGTCATTGAGAAGTCCACTATTTTTTTATCCAAGTTACTTATGAGCTGTAGTATACCACAATTTGGTGACACGTAATGACATACTTGAAAGTTTTTGAACGTATATTCAGCTATGGATGGAACCTTGTTAGTTTTATTCGCACTAACAATGCATAATTTATTTTTGAGGGGTTTATGTAGGTTTACACTTTCTGTCAACTGAGGTACTTCATTTCCAATTTCTATAACAGAAGTGTTACTTGTTTCATTGTTTACCGAAGGAAACCGTTTCTTATTTTGCCTAATATTTAGGTTTTTTTGGGAATTGATCCGTGGAGTTGATGAGGTAAGTGAGCTTCTGCTAGGAGTTCCTGCTTCACTGGTTAATGTTTTAGTAGCTTTTTTCAGAATATCATATATACATGTTAGTTCTTTGACGGTTTTATTGAGCAAATTATTCTCTATATTTAAATTCTGAATCTCTTCATGTGCCGAATTAAGTTGTGAAGTGAGTTGTTTAATTTGGTTTTGAAGTTCCTGCACTTTCGTATTATTTTCGTCGCTAGATATATTTGGCAAGCTACAGGCGCTGCCATCTATCTTTGAACTATTAGGACTATTTTCAACAGAAGTATCTGTCAAAGAATGTGTCTTTGTTTTTCTGAACGTAATATTTTCGAAGAAGTTCATTGTTAATCGTAAATAATTCAGAAACAATAAATTGAAAAATATATTTTATAAAATCTTCTTTGCTTAACCTGGTTGCGTACATATTTTTTCTTTAGTGTCCGCAATAATAAAATGTATTTTTATGACTGTATGGTTCGGTTCCCACAGACAAACCGTAAAAACGGTTTTGTATACCACATAGTATAGTGGCATAGTTCTAAGTTAAGATTTTTGTAAACTTTGTTTATAATAAATAAAGTAATAATAATAATATACAAACAGCCAATACCGGAATTACTATCTGTAGGTCGATTCTGTAAAATTCAAACAACAACTCGCATCTCACATCGCTATTCACTGTACTCTCACTTTGCATAAGGTTCAAAATGACCTTGATATATTTGACACTTTGAATCGGGTTCGAGTGCGAAGTGAGCTTCGAAGTGACGGGGAAATTACCTTATAGAATGCCACTTCTTACGTCATCTTATACTTTATCTGTCAAAATCTCCCTGTCAATTTAGTTCAACTCGCTGACACGCTCGCAAGGGTGGCGCTAGTGTAAATTCGAATTATCAACCGAGTTTTCAGAATGCTAATCAAGAAATTCACAGCGGACTCAGATTCTAACTTTAGAATGAGGTCTTACAGAATCACACCCCTGTAGGCCATACAATTATTTGTCCATGCAGCCACTTAACCACTCAACCACTGCGCCAACCGTGTCGTCTGCTGCATCTGGTTAAATTGGAAGTCAACCCCAACATAGTTGGGAAAAGGCTAGGCAGTTGATGACTGACGTCGAGTATCCATAAAACAAATATTTAAAATCTCAATCTTTTATTTCATTTCGTAAAAAAAGAAAAATAATTAGAACTAGTCGTATATACAAATCAAGTCTTTAGAGGTATACAGGCATAATTTTGTCAGAGTATGGCAATCAAGGGTAACGGTATCCGGAGGCGACGGATTCTACGATTTTTGCGGGAGCAGCACGAACTGTGGTGACCGCCGGGGCGACCGCCGTGGGTGCCGGCGCTGTATACGCTGCAGCCACGGGAGCCGAGTACGCAGCCGCTACTGGCGCGCTGTATGCGGCCACTGGCGCAGTGTAGGCAGCAGCCACTTGGGTGGCATAGGGTGTAGAGTAGGCAGCAAACGGAGCACTATACGCAGCATATGGCGCAGTGTATGCAGCGAACGGAGAAGTGTACGCGGCTCTGTAAGCAGCCGCTACAGGGGCGGCATAGCGGGGTGCTACGACGGGAGCGGCCGCGTAACGGGCCAACACAGGGGCTGGAGCAGCTGTTAAGGGAGCTGCAACTACGGGGGCGCTGGTGTAGCGAGTGTAGACTGGGGCAGGAGCAGCGGCGTAGCGTGCGTAAGCCGGTGCAGTCGTGTACCTCGCGGCCGTGACAACTGGAACGGGTGCAGCCGCATATCTCGCGGCGGTGACGACTGGAGCGGGCTGGGCAACGGCTACAGGGGCAGCTGCGTAGCGTGCGGACACCACCGCGGGCTCAGCGACGACGGCGGGCGCGGCCGCCACCAGCGGCTCTTTGCGCACCACCGCGTTGAAACCATTCACTGAGTCGGCGGAGTAGTCCACGACACGGCGCGTGCCATCAGGTTCAACCAGGGAGTACTGTCCCTGCACCAGGTCACCGTTACGTTGTTCAGTCTGGCTTTTGTAGTCGCCGGTGAGAGAGTCCGCCACATCGTATCCAAAGGAGTATTGCGGCAGAGGGTCAAATTCTTCTAGTCTGGCGGCGACAGGGGCAGCTGCCGCATATGCGACCGCGGGCACTCCGCTGCCATGAGCGACAGCCAGAAGGCAAGAGAGAGCCAGCAACTGAAACAGAAATTGATAATTTACTACCAGAAACCTGTTTCCTTTATCTTCGCACTGTGATAGCTATAACGATTTATTTTATTTGTTTTATAGATTTCAGGTTTGTACGGTCATATGGTATTGTCACTTTTATATGGATATATTATCACTGTTCCACAATCACTAACACTTCACAGATCGCACTGCGCTCCGTACCTTGAATGCCATGTCTGCTGTTTGTCGCTGAGATGTGTTCAGGGGTGTTTAAAGTTGTGAACTGTACCCTTAGTTTGACACTAACAGCATTTATAGTAGTTGGTGGAACGCTTGCCTCATCCTGGTGGCATCTCCAAATTTAAATATATTCAAGTACGCACGTACAAGCGGGCCGATGGGACGACTGGACAATGCCACGTAAACAATGCGGCTACTTGCAACACACTTGGCCTATGAAACATCTCGGTCACACCGATTCTTCGGTGAATTCACGAAATAACGTGTTTTTCAGGATTTGTGTATACAGATCTTCATGGTTCAATGCTTCTAAAAGACATCATATTTGTGAAGTGGAAACAAAATTGCTTAATAATGGGTGTTTTGAATATAATGTTTGAATGAAGTGATCCAAAAGGCTCAAGGCGACTAGTGTATATTGACAATGTACTGGGTTTAAACACGGTATGGAGGAAATAGTGACTATAGTACTTAGCGGTGATTAACGATGTCAGAGTTCAATCATACAAATCCTTTTGGTCGCACATCTTACTAATGTTATCCGTGTTATTAAATGGTAACCAAGTGTTCGTACATTTAGCCACTTCTTAAATAATGTACCTACTTACTTATGTTTGTTTTACGAATCGCTATCTATGTTCTATGTTGGTTTTCGCACTTAGTCCTTAAATATGGACCATTGTACGTGTACGAATCGCTATTCAATAACTATTGTATAGTAATGCCTTGAACATCTTGTAATATTCTTATAATTTTTTTCAAAATACTTAGTCAAAGTACCTGTACCTTTTGCAAATTAACAAACGTGGTACTATGTCGTCACTCGTTACAAATCAGTCTAAACAGCATAGTGATCCAGTTTAGTTCGGCGAGAACATTCATGGATAGTCACCGACATTTCAAACAGGCTCGTCGTACATAAAACTTGTTGCAATTACGAAATGACAACATGTACACAAATTATATCCTTTGCAATGAAAAAACTAGTTTGTGATTACAAGGTTTGTTCTAATGTCTACGTTTCTGTGAAATAGAAATTCTTCGAAAGGTTATCAATTTGTGGTCCTCATAAAAAACGATGATGGAGATGTACTAAAATCAAAACAACACGACGATTTTTGTTGTTTTTTTAGTTAGCAAACTATTTTTAGTCAACTGAAAACGAATACACATACAGAGAAAAATGCGGTTAACATCTTTCAACTGCAACGGTTTGTTACTCTCCCATTATCATCTATTCGTCTGAGTCTCTCTCATTAGCATGACAACAGGCAGTTTTATCAGGTGAATGTATTGCAAGGACGGATTTCGTGCACTATTTTGACTTACGGCTAATAGTACGTCGTTAGACCGCGACAAAGTGTGGCACACCATATTAATCTTTACTTTGTGCTCCGAAGCTATATTGTACCAACGAAACATATTTTATGCACTTAGTTTGCTGTATTGCTGTTGCAGGCATACATTGACAATTTCTGCCTGTGACGAAAGTAGAAAGAAAAAATATAGATCTAATATATAAAATTCTCGTGTCACAGTTTTCGTTCCCGTACTCCTCCGAAACGGCTTGACCGATTCTGATGAAATTTTGTGTGCATATTGGGTAGGTCTGAGAATCGGACAACATCTATTTTTCATCCCCTTTTTTCACCCCTTTTTCATCCCCCCATCCAAATGTTAAGGGTTAGGGTAGGGTAGGTGTAAGTAAATAGGCAGGTAAGTAGGTAGATCGGGACAGGACAACGTCTGTCGGGTCAGCTAGTAATTTTATAGATTTTGAGTTCCAGTAAACCCAGTTTATTGTTATATTATAAGTACTTCGAAGATGTTAACATGTTTCTGTATGTTTTAGGCATTCGTTCGGTAGAGTTTTCATCTTAAAACCTTATGAAACGATACACGTTGAGTTACACGTAACCGACATTAGTTTAACGGAGACTTTAAATGCCATCCTTTACATTTTGCATAAAAAAAAAGTGACGGCATCAATTTATAGTCTTCATAAAACTAATGTTGGTTTTGTGCACCTCACCGTCAGTCAAGAGAATAAGGACGCAACAAAGTGCCTATCAGTGCACAAATCTTGCCCAACTCTTTGTCCTGTGGTGCATTGTGTCTGAATGAAATGTAGTGCTAAATGTGGCTCCAAAAGCGCGCACGTAATGTCAATAAATTAATTTATACTTACACATTGTTTATAGTATACATAAATAAAGGCGTGTCTGTTTGCAAATTCATTATTCGTTTTGATTAATTTCACCACTAGTCCTTTCTTATTACGACTTCAGTTATCCTTAAATGTCGATTTCATGCACAAATTGATAAACAAAAGAGTTTTGTTTAATTGTGTTTAATACATTTTATTATTTTTACTTGCCTGTTGAGATTCTCAATGACTACAACAGTAACAGATTATTTTATGTGTATTCCGATACGGCCACAATCGACGTTTTATCTAATTTTCAAACGTCTTTGGCATAAAATGTCAGCATGATAACGGTGTTCTTAAGTCAATGGTCGGCATGGTGCTTCTTCGCGGTTTGACTGGCTTAATCCACAGTTTAACCTAGGTTTGACCGACGCCTTTCAGCAAAGCCCAAATTGTCGTGCCCAAATCGTCTTGACAGATCTTTTTTTTAGTCAAACCTAGAAGTACCTAGCTTTTTAGCTTTTGACATACTAAACCTACGCCGTAGCTTCGATGTTTGCATACAGTTGTTTTTGGCATTTAACAAAATTTTAAATGATAATAATTATTATGCAATATCTGCGTATTATCTCACTGCTTTACAAACAGAAGGAAACCTCAACCGGTTTACCCTTGAACTACCCTCGGCGTGGCAGCTCATGAAAATGCGCGCGGCAAACGATGGCGTCCATTTTCCTGGCGTACACGCGCGTCCTTCACAAGGTTGCCAATTGTTGAGTAACGCGCAGAGACGCGAGCGCAGTGCGGCCTGCCAACGTGTCGCATGGCGTTCCGATACTCATAAGTTGATGGTAAGATGACCTGATGATGATGAGAGATGAGTGACCTAGATTGATGCCTCTTAACTGTGTATCTAGTGCTTCGATACAAAGATAATGACTTTTTAAATTATAAATTGAGTTGCTGCATTATTATAACAATAAAAAATATAAATTTAATCACCCTAAACTACTGTAAGATAATTTTCTTTTTAAGCTGGTTCGCAAGAAAAGTATGCCTGAAATTACTCGGGGGAGGTCATTGCACAGCAGGGGCACGTAACAGAGGATACATAACAAAGCAGTGTGCGAGTACGACTCGCGCGTGATGGGTTCCGTACCTACCACACTATAGAAAAACATGTTCTCCCATACACTAAAACAGCAAATGTAAGTTTGTACGCACAATATTGACAGATTTACCACGTTATGTCCAGACCATGGACTTCTTGTAGTTTTCCTGTAATCTCTAAGCAAATAACTATTGTCTGTATTTTTTATTTTTATTTTACGTTCAATAGTTTCGGAGATAAGGGGGCAAATGGCAAATCATCTGTTTTCTTAAAAAACGTTGAAACTAACTACTTATTTTATAATATGGTAAAAAAAATATTTAAGATTTTTACAACACTGTACAGTGTGGCAAATCTAACAAAAGGGTTGTTAAATTTGCCACACTGTACAATTACAATTACTATACTGTACAATTTGCAAAAAAACTGAAAATTTAAATAAATTTTTGCAAATCGCATCGAATGATATATGAATGAAAAGAGAGTCAATTAAAGCATGACGGTTGACAGGACGGAATGGAAGTAGAAAACATATTGCGCCGACCCTAGGTAACTTGGGATAACAGCAGGAAGATGATCATTTGCCCCAAAAATGTTCCCATGTTCAAAATTCATATATTTGCGTTATGCGTCCGTGTTTGGATCACAGAAATTCATATGTGTAAACAACTTAGTATATTCGGAGCAAATTGGCTGTGGCTGCGACTAATAGAGAGACATAACGTAAAAACGGTTTTGTGGGGCATAGTTTTAAGTTAAGATTTTTTGTAAACTTTGTTTATTATAAATAAATAAATAAAAAATAAATAATACACACGTAGTGATCCTATTCTTCTTCTTCGTATCGCTGGCACGACAGTCTTAAATTTATTTGGCCCAGAACTTAGCCACCTCCACTGCATCGTCGGTGGCAGCGCATAATTCTTGCTCTTGGAAGAGCCATTTGGGATGGGTCTTGAGAAAGACCGCTTCGTACCATCGTGGTGAAAGGATTAGTCACCTAGACTCTGCGTTACCGAGTGCTAGGTGTCCAGGGTGCGCCGGACGTTTGGGGGGTTGGTTACCGAATTTTAACGTCGCTCGGGGAGGCTCCTGTCTTGCAAGGCAGGGTATCTTAAAGTGGGGTCCACGGACCCCATAGGGGTCCTCAGTAGGTCAGTTAACTCACAACATAATTATTAATTATTAGGACATTGTGTAGTAAACTCTGCATTTCTCGACCAAGTCACGAACTCTAAATAAGGCTCGTTTTCTTTTCCTAAAATATTCTTTGACAGGGCTCCGTGGAATTGTTTAAATTGTGAAAGTGGTCTGACTACAAAAAGTATAAGAAACCCTGCTGTATGGATTATAGGATCACTTCTAGGATCACTTCTCTCAAATAGTAGAACTAGTGAAACGTTTACTTCCAAGTAGCTCTACTTTAAGAAATGTATTGCCAAACATAGTTTTGCCTCACATCAGGTTTAAAGTAAAATTAAATATTTTTGGACACCCTAATAAAACAAGTCCTGAGGTCCTAGTCCATAGTCTCTTCCGAATTTGAACTAGGATTTCAGAACCTAGTTTGGTTAAGTCCTGCAGTGGTCCTAGTCAATCGTCTCTTCCGAGTTTGGACTAGAAATGTGGCACCTTGTTTAGTGATGTCGTAAGGTCCTTGTCCATAATCTCTCTCGAATTTGAACTAGGATTTCAGCACCTGTTAGGGTGTCCAATAATATTTAAGTTTACTTTAAACCTGATGTGAGGCAAACTATGTTTGGCAATACATTTGGCTACTTGGAAGTAAAAGTTTCACTAGTTCTACTATTTGAGAAAAAATCAAAAAGTAGTACTAGTGGTAACCAAAAGACAGGACTTTTGGTTACCACTAGTACTACTTTTAGATTTATTCTCTTCTTAGTTCTACCTTAGCAAGCGCGGATCCACCGTTGTGGGCACGATGGGCATGCCCACAACCCTAATTTTCATGAAATAATAAATAAACTATATTAGTGTACAATGTATACCATCTTTTAATTGCAAAAGTAAAACTTTCATCAAATTAAATTGATGTCCAACCAAATGTACCTTTGCTTTTGTATTTTTTGTGAGCAAATAAGCTAACACTTTACCTACACAGGTAGGTTTGTTAATTTTCTAGTGTTCGCCCTACTGCTGTACCCACCGCAGGTATTATATACAAGGTTTTAGCCGGACCGACATACATTTTGTAAAAGTCTCTTTCGTAGGAATGCAATGATTATCGTGAGTCCATTGGGGAAATTGGTACAAAATGATCCCCCTACTAAGGTAAAATGGCTGTCAAATGATCCGACGAAGCTTTTTATTTAAATTTAGGACATTGAATGGATAGCTAGTATCGAACTAAAAGTTAGCAAGCGTTGAATTACATCATCATCATATCAGCCTATTGCCGTCCACTGCTGAATGTAGGCCTCCCCCAGAGATCGCCAACCAACCCAATCACATACCTATTAATTTGATATTACTAATATTTTAGTGAAAGTCTAGTAAAGGACCATTTTGGACACTCCTGTATTCAAAATGATCTCTCGGGTAAAGGTAAAATGATCCCGGGCGTTTTTTTACTATATAAAATTCAAATTGAAATAAGTAAAATAAGGAAATTAAAAATAAGTAAACTTTTTTTAAAGCTTTTAAGTTATAAATATTTTCGAATTATATCTTAAAATTAATAAGCAACGCTCTCATAATGTCTGTAGTATTGGTTTAACAACCTTCAATATTGTTTTCTAATATAATTTTAAACAAACTATCTATACAGCCTATAGATAGATAGAACTATAAAGCCAATGATAATTGGCTTTATAGTTTAAATAAAATTATAATCAAACTCTGTAATAAATTTTTCGCTCTCATTATCCTTTTAAGTGCCGTAAGTGGAACTGAGAATTGTTTGGAGATGGTCGTGTATGTCCTCTTTCACAGCATCTATTTACATGGCGTTTTTTATTTGATTGACAACCATAACGCGTTTCAAATTATGTCACAATTGGCGAAATCTGTGCTGTTTTCAGAACCTAACCAAATGAACTTATAAACTAACTCTTTTCTTTACTGTATGGCTGAATACCATTTGCTACTATTGCGCGGCCTAGGATTTTTTTTGTATTTTTATTTTTTTTTGCACAAATTCAATCTGTTTTTTACCTGAATTTCAGGTCTCTGCTATGCTTAGTTTTAAAGATCTCCGTGACCGTGCAGTTCTCCACGTTTCAATGGTGCGCCACGTTCAAACCCTTATAACCTTTTAAACTTTTGAGAATCAGCTTTTACAAAATTTTACATAATCTTGGAATAGTTTTTTTACGAAATATCCGCCGCGTGGTCGAGACGCACACGAGTATGGAATATTTAAAAAAAAAACTTACAAAACAGCGTAAATAATGTACAAAATAATGAAACTTTAAAATTGATTTTTTATATTTAATTACGACATTTCTACAAACAACGCGCGGTTCCCAAAGCGTGGAATGATATTATACTACAGATGAGCCAATAAAAGTTCTAAATATGCATAAAGTGTTACATATTAAAAACAAAAATGTATTTATTTTAAATAAACTGACGCAAGTAGAGTGTAAAATGATCCCGGGATCATTTTGCCCACCATATGAAGAGATAGTTTCGCCCGAAATACCCTATAAACGGAAACATCAAAATATGACTTATTTGCTTAGAAAACTGTAATGAAGGTTGGTTAATTACACTGTTAAATGGCAACAAAATCTGAGGCAAACACACCTATCACATAATATGCACCTAGGATAAAGGTACATAATTTACCATCTTCCCCTAGTCCGACTCAGACATGGCCCTAGCTCCAGTTGCCATAAAAAAATTAAGTGGTGCCCAAAACCTTTTTTGAGGGCTAGATCCGCGCCTGTACCTTAGAACTGTGAACGAACTAGTAGAACAAGTGGGAATAAAAAGTCCCATTAGTTCTACCGTAGAACTGCGAAAGATCTAGTAGAACTAGTGGGAATAAAAAGTCCCATATTAGTTCTACTATTTTATAACACCTAACATCGTAAGACTACTGAGAAAAAAAAGTCCCACTATAGTTCTACCGTAGAACTGTTTAGTAGAACTAGTGGGGAAAAATCCATAAATAGTAGCTAGCATAATTTTTTAATTAGCTAAAACCCTTTACGTATTTAGTTATGCAGTCACAAAAATCAAAATAAACACTTTGCCGATTTTATTTACTGTACAGACACCCTCAGGGTTGGACTTAGGATCCACTAGTATATAATACACACGTAGGCAAACCAAAAAAAAACAATCACGTCTGTCTAAGCACCACACATAGCGACGTTACGTTTCAAGATCACAGTTCGGAATATAACCCTATATAAATCGAAATGTATCGAAACTTGGGAAATTCCTAAAGTGCAGCAGTTTACTGTGCATGGTATTGTGTCATTCTTTCGGATTGATAATTTCATCTTGAGTTTACCGTGTAACACAATATCGTGCTATTTTAAACTGTGCCATGCCAAGGCAAACTATTTGTCACCTAATACAATAGTCAGAATTCTAAAATCAAAGGGTACCTAAAGAGTAACTTCAGGTATTTAGAATATTTTTAAAACCCCGCAATAAAAATGGATGTTTAAAGTAGTAATAGTTTAACGAAAAGCTCATTATCATGATCTTTGACTGTTCTTTTAGTTAGACTCTTTGGCCCTAAAAACCTACGAGAATAACCATTGCTGGCATATTATGATACTAGTTACGACGTTAAAATTGGTATAACATCCATACGTAGGTAAATTATATGATAAGCAGTCATCTTAATTAAGTCGTCTGAAGCAATAAGGTTCGATACTGCGTTCATTCAATTTGTTTTCGACGGAGCGCGGCGTATGACACTCCTTGCGTGTGACCTTTTCGGCGCGTGCGTTGAATATACGTGACCTTTTACTACTGTCATACAAACACACGTACGTATATACTTCG
The DNA here is from genome assembly GCA_947361185.1 of Charanyca ferruginea. Classification (NCBI taxonomy): domain Eukaryota; kingdom Metazoa; phylum Arthropoda; class Insecta; order Lepidoptera; family Noctuidae; genus Charanyca; species Charanyca ferruginea. Next base: position 10,318,266 of record OX376077.1, on the reverse strand, counting down.
TAACATGTTTTATAACTATCTTGACTCAGACTGACCTACCGTTAGTGGTGCTTACATTTTGAAATTAGTCTGGGGTCTGCAAGCTCCTCTTAACATAGACAAGCTCATAAAAATAATATTAATAATATCAGCTCAGTATTATCCCGTTTAAGGCACGAGCATTAATCACCACGTTTGTTTAAGGCGGATTTGCAATTTCAGATTTAAATATAATAATAATAATAATAATATGTGGGGACATTTCACACACGGCCATCTGACCCCAAACTAGGGAGACCCTGTACTATGGGTGTCAGACAGCTGATATACATACACAAATATATTTTAAATACATACATATATAGATAAACAACACCCAGACACAAGGCAAACACAAGTGCTCATCAAACAAATATTTACCCTGGGCGGGAATCGAACCCGCAACACGCTGCGCAGCAGGCGATCGCTCAGCCACTGCGCCAACCGTGTCGTGTGTATAAGTTTACTATAATATAAAAGTTTTAATCGTCTAGGTTTTCTTCACCAAGGTCAGTGAAATCCAAGATAAACTTAAAAAGTACACATCTGAATTGAAAGAATCCATTACCTCATGCTCGAGAAACAAGTGTGTTAACCACTGGGCCATTACGACATTTGATATAAATATAATAATATGTTCGGAATAAAATTATGACGTTAATTTGAGTCTAAAAAGTACTTCATGTTAATACGACGACGCACTGATGAAAAATATTTTTCACGCTCGTTGATGTCTTTTCAATACATTTTTCTTTTTTAATTTTGCTGCCTCTTCGGTTTTCAATTGGAATTAATTCGAATTTTATACGATTTTGTGTCAATTATTTTGTATCAGGTCCATTTAATGTTAATTTGACAAATTCGAATTAGATTCTATTTAGCCCGTCACAGACGTAGCTATAATATACATTAATATAATTCATAGCAAGCCATATACGATATATTTTCTATAGTAATCTTCGAGTGACCACAGACCCAGCTATAATATATATCTTTTCATCCCACCATCTCGGAAAGAGTATTTTTAATCTTCAATATCTGAGTGGAAATGCCGTTTTTATTCTCTAGAGGATAAAGTAAATTGAATTTAGAACATCGTGTGCACTAAGTTTGTGAATTAAAAAAAAACATTAAACCTATTTACTGCTACCTGTATGGTGCCGAATATATCATACAACTTTTTTTTAATTTGTTAAAAACTCAGACTCGGAACCTTCTTGGTGTTCTTTTTTCAATTTTGCTTTGTACGCGGTTCTTTACGCGGCATTTTTTCACGTCATTGTTAAACCTATTAAAAACAAGAAACTTGAAAACAAGTGAAAAAACTAAAATGAGTGATTCTAGCGACGAGGAAGTTTGCTTGACGCCAACAGAATTGACTGAAACTGTTAATAATGCGCAAATGAGCTTTCTCCCTCAACAATCACGCGAAAAGTATTTAAAACAGTACGATATGTTCAACACGTGGCGACTAGCAAAAGGAGCCAAAACTTTCTCAGAAAACGTATTGCATATTTTATAGAATTATCCGAGAACAAGAAAGCAAGCACTCTATGGAGTACGTATTCGATGCTAAAAGCAACAATAAAGATGAAAAAAGACAAACATATCGATACCTATCCTAAATTAGTGGCATTTTTAAAAAGAGCCTCATCTGGTCATCAACCAAAAAAATCGAAGGTTTTCACAGTATCTGATATTGAAAAGTTTCTTAACGAAGCACCCGATTCCGTATATTTGGCGGCAAAAGTAAGTCAGTTGCACATTCAGTATCTACTTAAGTATATTAATCTCAATTAAATAGTATACTTAGTAGATGTTGATAGGCATAATTATGCGTTCATATCAATTTTATTCATTTATCTACTACAATACTCTTTACGTTACAGGTTGTTCTTATTATTGGAATAAACGGAGCATGTCGAACTAATGAACTAACACAACTTAATGTCAAAAACATTGAGAAACATTCAGATGACTTACTATTAATTAATTTACCTAATACAAAGACAAAAAGAGACCGCAACTTCGTCATTCGCAAGGAATACGTAACGATTGTTGAGAAATATCAAGCCTTACGCCCGCCTAACACTCCAATCAATCGATTTTTTCTACAGTATCGCAATGGAAAGCGTGTTAGACAGCCTATGGGTACTAATAAAATTGGCAGTATCCCACGAGAAATAGCAACATTTCTTGAACTTCCAGAACCCCTGTTGTACACGGGTCATTGTTTCCGACGAACTTCAGCCACACTTTTGGCTGATTCCGGAGCTGATCTCCTGTCCCTTAAGCGCCACGGAGGCTGGAAGTCCAATGCAGTTGTAGAGGGATACATAGAGGATTCCATCCAAAATAAATCTAAAATATGTGAAGGCATCGTAGGAGCCATTACACTGAAAGAGCCTCAATCGGATCCTTGGACTGGCCCTTCTACATCAAAAATAAGCCGTTATGAAACACCTAACCATCTCCCTCTCTCTCCAACATTCACGCCAAGGGAATCCGATGAATCGGTACAACTATTAAGTATGACAGATAGTTTACCGAAAAACAGTACACAAGTGACTAACACCAATATAATAATAAATAATATAATATTACAGTACCAAACAAAAATATTACACTCAATTTAAATAACTGTAGCAACGTTACTTTAAAATTTTCTTAATTATACCTTAGTATTATTTTGTTATAATTTAAAGATTATTCTGTAATACTTACCTGTCATAATGTAGTAATTAATACCTAAACTGAAATAAAAGTGTACCTATCTTGTGATTGTAAACGTTTTTTTTTGCATTTAGTCATTTCCTCGCTGAGGTGGAATGAAAAGTTACGTGTTGCACTCGAGTGCAAAGATTTTTCACCTCGTGCTCTTTTGATTCCCTCGCTAACGCTCAGGATTCTAATTTTGAATCACTCGCTGCGCTCGTGATTCAATTTTAGAATCCTTCGCTTGCTCGGTCATCAAAATTGAACACGCGGTTAAAAAGCAACTTTGCACTCTTGTATAACAAATAACTATTATTACGTCACCAAAATATGTGGACAGATATATTTCAAAAACGTGCAAAAACAACGACCGCAGACAGGTTAATAAGGGCAAAAATATATTATTATATTATAGCTACCGTGTGTGGTGGCCAGCTATAATATAATATATAGCATAATATATTAATATATATTATAGCTACGTATGTGACGGGCTTTAGACCGAAACATCTCCACACTCATGATTATTTCCAGATATTTAATGCAACTTAACTTTTACGATACTGACTGCGTTTACAAATGAATATTAATTACCTATTGTATATCGATTTGTATTTATTTTGTTCCAATATTGACCACAATGACAGCCACATCAACCTCATGGGAAACCAGTATCAATCCAGAGTTCTTAATTTAAAGGGCTACCTACAAATTGTCATTACACTCTTTTCACGAGGTTTTATTAAAATATTGACCTCGATCGGCTACTTAAAATGTGAGAAGCGTACGTTCTGCGAGAACCGTTTAAAAAGAAACATTCATGAGTCTTTTGATTTTTGTCTGATGTAACTCAATAGTTCTTAGAAGTGTTAAAAGTTAAATATAATGTTTAACATGGTTACACATATGGCGGGCCACTTTGTTCCGCAAAAACAGACTAAAAACAAAAGTAAAGGTCAATGAAGGTTCAATGTTTCTTGACCCTTTGTTCGGACAGGAAATGACCGCTCTCTTATTTTATTGAAGTTAATTTTGTCGAAGTTGAACAAGTTAAGGCTATGCAAAAATTACGCTTACTTAATCACTGTAATTTACGAATTACGCAGTATTTGCTGAGATAATTGACCATCGAATTATTTTGTAGCTAATCATGATAATAAATCTCTTCACTGCTTGTGTTGATTAAATGTTATTTAGGTAGTAAGGATACATAGAAGTGGGATAAAATAACTGAACTTCCATCTCTTATCTTTGGATATCTATTTCTGGAGCGGAGTTCACAAAACGTTCATACGTTCATTCGTTCATATTCTTAATCGCCACTTGTTGGACATTTCGCATTTTACGTCCAAATCTGAAATTAAGATGCAACACAAGTTACTCTGGTACCTAAAAGTAGTGCACATACCTTGACTCAAATTGTTGACCTCATTGCTGTTAGGAATGCGTCACACTGCGCGACTTGCGTCAGGCTCAGTCGCAGCTCTGCTTTATATTCCGTCGCCAAACTCGCAACTAACCTAAACGCTTTCCTTGACAATAATTCTGAGAAATAGTTTGAGAACTGTACCATGTATCACTAGCTTGTGTACAGGTACTAAGTGATTCACATCCAGATGTTCCATGGCTGTTGCATTGCATTTAACGTACATGTCAAGACAAAGACGATGAAGATATACAACGGTGTTTTACCTTACTCCAAGGTATAGCCAACCAGAATGTAACAAGACTATCGATAGTTTATACATAGTTACGATTTGGCAATGTATCAGTTTATCTTTGCACAATATACCTACCTATACTATTGTTAAAGTTCATTCTAGTCTAGTGTACTGTGTACCTACGAAACTAGTGCGCTGTCCTAGCATTCAAAGGATACATTAAATTATTTCGTTGAAGAAAATTACCATAGCGTGTTCCTAAAGGTAGACAGCTGTCACTTTTGGCTACGTGACAAAGAAAGTAAGTGGCTACTTAAAACCTTATCGTGTATTTTTTGTGCACTGATATTAACATTTAGCCTTTTAAATATTGCCAGCACACATCATAAATGTATTGTAATAGAATAATATAATTATGAACACGTCGTGTCATGAAAAGCTTTCTTTTGTAAAAAGAAAGCGTTTCGTAAAAAAGAGAAGTTAACAATATCTAACCACTGAAAAGACCGATCAAATGGTTTTTCTAGAATATCATAAATCATCCACTACCAGTGTAAAGGTAGAAATTGTGTATCGCAAGTCGCTGCCGAGTAATCAACAAATCTATAACCAGCATTCATTACTTCACACTATATAGAACTAGTTTCAAGATACTTTATTTAATTTTGTTATCTGAAATCGTTTAATAAGATCTTGAGTTTATTGGATCCATGACCCGTTCGTTAGGTTAAATTAAAGTAATATCTATTTAATGACAAGTGCTAGACTGTATACGCCTTCTTACAACTTTGTAACAAGTTGTCGAAAACAAGTAAAACTTATTTTACAAAGTCTTAAGATGAGATTTAGGAACTACTTAGAATCAGCATCTAATTTTAGACCTAATTTTACATTCATACCAAAATGCACAAATTTTGACAGATCGAAGCGTGTGTTTACATATTTTACTGGATCTCGATCTTACTACAGAAACCTGAAAACATATTTAAAAAAATATATAGTGTTTCGGTTCAACTCGAAAACTATATTTACTTTTCATAAGCATGAAATCATTTATAACGACTTATTGTTTACATCTTATAATATTTGTTTTATGGATTCTTGGAATCTTATAAGTAATATATAATGTACTCACAGTTTTATGTGCTGGTTTTGTCTGTGTTATAATTGTATTCCTGTATCATCATCATTTCATATCATTTATGATTTAATATTTACAAACCTGAAAAATAAATAATGTTTTGCTTTGACATGTCTGTCAGTGACAGTCGTCAAGTTGACGACCGCCAACATTTCTTCTAATAAGTTTTCGGCTACTAACGTAAAACCTCTATGTTGTATATTATCTTGTAAGCTTGTTTGTCTGTGTTAGATAGTAACCGGCTGAACACCCGCTGTATTATCGTGTGTTCCGTTAGATCTAATTCGCACTATTATTATATAAAATTATTGGAAATCGACAATAATTGAGTCTGGCCGTTGCTATATAAAAAACGATTTGACCGTTCTAGAAAGATGATTCATAATTGGATTTTTTACGAATTTCGGAAGAACGGTCAGAAAACAAAACCTGTCAAAGAGGCAGTCTAGATCTCGGAGCCGCTTGGGTAACACGCTGATTACCCATACGCTTACCTTACTGAAGTCTACCAGTCTACTACTACAAGTCTACCAGCCTGCAACCGAGAGTCGGTTAAGCGGGTTAAGCCGAGCTGTCGCGGCTATGTTCCCAGGGCGGGTCCTCCTACTGAGAGACCGCCTGGGTGACTCCGAGCTGATCGCGTCAGTCTTCTCTTCGGCCGATCCTGTACGCCGGCCAGGCTGTGGATCATAATCCTTCTGGAAAACTCTGCCTAATCCCAGTGCGTTTAGGTCAGTGCTTACTTTTATACTTACAATTGTTTTTGATACTCATCACATTTTATCTTTCGTGTGAGAGCTTATTAAATTCAATACGTACAGTTCTACATAGCCTTTTATTCCTTATCCATGTAGAATTGCTACAACAAGTAACTCTAACTGACGTGAACCCCATGTCAATCGATGTCTAACTTCACCGACAGTGAAATTGTTGTGTTATCGTTGTTCAGTGTAAGTTCCATAAAGACTAACTAATTTAAATAAAACTAACCCTAGAAAACTCTGAGACTATATTAGACTTCAATAGAATTGCGATAAGTACCCCCGGCAGATTGATATGGTCGCAGATGTAGAATCCTCTAAGAAAACCGCTCTACGTGAAAATATTCACTCTCAAACTAACCGGTGCAGGTGAGATCATCACAGCGCTGCCATTACAGAGTAATACCAATTACAAATAGAGAATTATGCACATGTGTTAAGTTAACAGCCACGCGACAAGCGGCTTGCGCTTTACCGCTCTGCGTATGTAAGCGCTGTAGCGACAATTGCACCATTTAACGCGTGAACACAATACGTAAAAATATTCCGGGCATTTTGTAGACAAGGCTGCGCAGTTGTGTCCTCGTACTGTTACTCACTCGTTACTATCAATTATTAGATGAACGCATATAAAGAGCAAACATTGACAAATACCAATCGCTCCAAATAATTTCGAATAGTAAGAAATTATAATACACAAATAAAACTGACACTTTTCTTTTCTGACAAACATAGAATAGAAAAAAACAAGTGGAAGTACCGACGTAGCTATCCCTCGCGTGTCACAATTATGCGGAAAATATGTAAAATAATAACAACCGTTGTCAGTTGTAATAAGTCTTAATTTTGTATGAACAGCAAATAAGCTTTACGTCACAGTTTTTGTTGCTCATATAAAATTAAAACTAATACAACTGATGAAGGTTGTTATTATTTTGATGAAGCTGACCCGACAGACTGTACTGTCCCTATCTATCTACCCTACTAAACTACCTACCTACCCTACCTACCTTCCTACCCTACGTACGTACCTACCCTACCTACCTACCCACCCTACCTACCTACCTACCGACCTATCTACCGACCTACCTACCGACCTACCTACCGACCTACCTACCGACCTACCTTCCCCACCTACCTAAAATTTTCATATACAAACCTTCTCCTGACAATAACAAACACAAAAAAAGCACTGTGGCACTCGGGGACTACCGCGGTAAAACTATTGCATAGCATTTTATATATATACTACTCAAATATATAATATTAAAAAAAATTTAAAAAAATATAATACTCAAAACAAAATAAGGGCCACGAGGTATTTTTTCATTTTGGTGTAATTTATTTTTTTATGGTGCTCTTCACAGACTAATGCAAAGTTAATTTTTTTAACGACGATCGGCGTATTGGAGCATGGAGAAGACGCGGCGAGAGATTTTCAGAAGCCTGCATCTATGAAGTCGATCGTTTTGGTGGTCCAAATGTAATGATTTGGGGCGGGATAAGCTTACACGGCAAAACTGAGCTCGCTATTTTAAATGAGGGTACTGTTACTGCTCAGCGGTATATTGAGGAAGTTGTCAGACCACATGTGATCCCATTTCCACAGCGAGCGGGTCCTGGATTCATCTTGATGCAAGACAATGCTCGTGCACACACGGCTCAAGCGACTCGGTTTGTACTGGAAGACTCTCAAATTCAAGTCTTGCCGTGGCCGGCGAACAGTCCGGACTTAAATCCAATAGAGCACATGTGGGATCAATTGAAACGAAGAGTTAGAGACGGTGATCAGGAAATCCACAACCAACAGCAACTCATCAACGCTGTGAAAAGGACCTGGAAAGAGATTCCAATGGAAAATGTCAGGCATTTGATTGAGAGCATGCACTCCAGGCTTCAAGAGTGCGTAGCTAAACGAGGGGGGCATACCCGTTACTAAAAGATCAGCATGGAGTATTTTCTTTTGTTTTCAGTAACTTTACGTTCTTTTTATTTTTAACCTAAAATGTGTTTTTTCTTTCAAAAGCAAATAAACTTTTTAATCATTATTATTTGAATAAATTTATTGGTCTACATGGTAAAAACAACATTAGTTTTCGTTATGGAGACAAAAAATATATATTGGTTTTATTATTTTCATGGTACAGACAAAATACCTTGTGGCCCTTATTTTGTTTTGAGTAGTATATATTATAAATATATATATATCACTATAACACTAAATCTCTGGAGCAAGACTAGCACCAGACACTCTGCGTTACTAGAGGAACTTAGTAAGGAGTTTCCTAAAACTAAAGCTACTAACGACAGTATTCCTAAACAATCATATTTGACAAAAAATACAAAATCCAGCTGCATGAGGATCGGCGGTGTGAGGGCCTTTGCCGACAGAGCTGCGGATCTTCACAGATGGATCTAAAACAGGTACCGGCACGGGGGCTGGCGTTTTCTTGGAAGACCTCAACATACATATAGCAATGCCGCTGGGTGCTTACAACACGGTGTTTCAGGCCAAGTGCATGGGCATCTGCTTGGCGGCCTCAGCTATACTAAACAGGTAGTAGGACAACCAATTCGTATACTGTCGGAAAGCATGGCTGTACTACAAGCTCTAAACAGCTACACGGTCAACTCCGGGCTGATACACGAATGCCATCAGAGACTGAACGAGGTGAGTATTCTTAATGATACAACCATTCAATAGATCAAAGGACACAGCGGTTCACGCGGTAACGATGCTGCGGACGAGCTTGCCAGAAGGGGATCGAGTATAAGCGCGGTGGGTCCGGAACCCATAGTGCCTCTCCCCTTCGGTCACCTACGTACCATGGTAAGAAAACGTATCAAGGATCTACACCAAAGATTGTGGACCGAACATGGCGAGTGCAGGCAAGCCAAGGAGGCTCTTCCTGCAATTGAGTGCCGCTTCACGAGGCAAGCCCTCCGACTGTCCAAACAACAGCTACGTGCGGTCACAGCCGCCATAACTGGTCATGGGTCTTTCAATAAACATCTTTTTGTCATAGGAGTCACAAACAGCCCATTGTGCAGAGCCTGCATGGGGGCGGACGAGACAGCAGGCCATGTGCTTCTGAACTGCCCTGGGTCTTTTATACATATACTGCTGGCCTTTCTTGGGGAGCTCGGGTTGATCGAATGATCTACTTCCCACCTGTACCCAAAATACGCGCTTGACATATACATAGGTACACCTACCTATATAGGGGGGGGGGCCCTTATCCTCCTAACCCCTACACACCCTACCCCCCGCTACACCCCTACCCCCCCCCGTACCCTATATATTAATAATTATTAAATACTAGCTTCTGCCCGCGACTTCGTACGCGGATCCTGTTGCTTATGCCAGCGACAACGGGGTCGGCAAATTCGAAGATCTGAAACATCTGATGTCGAATTCTAAGAGCCCGTGGACGGGAAAACAACGGGAAGCGCGAGACGATTCGAGACGTTCAAAAAGCATAATTTTGAATCATACCTCCGATGGCGGAATATGTGGCGTAGTCAATCATAGGAGTATACGTAAATGCACTCAGTTCCTTATCAACCCAAGGAAGGTCGCCATGCCCTACGGCTATATCTTGAGACACGTCATCCGATTCTTCAGATGACATCGACATTCTGTTCAGAGAATGTCGAAGTCGATCAGAATTCAAACGTTCATTGCACTCTTCTTCTATCTCTTCATGCCGTACTTCAGCAATTCTTTCTCTCTAACTTTCGAACTGATTATGAATATTTTGTTGTGTGTGTGTTCGGGACAATGTATGATAATCTCGATCAGCAGTTAGTCGCGCATCACCTTCATCACTCGTTTCAAAAGACCAGTTAGTAGCGGTTATGTGCGGATACGCTGAGAACTCAAGCGTGATTCTGTATCAGTAAACGTTTTTGATTCGCGAGACAGTGCAAGTCGCTCACGATCAGCGGACAGTCGCGCATCACGTTCCGCATTTGTCTCTAGAGACCTAGAAGCAGATGCGTAGATACGCTGAGAACTCAAGTGCAATTCTCTATCCGTGAACGTCTCCGACTCGCGAGACAATGCGTGACGTTCACGATCAGCGGTCAGTCGCGCATCACGTTCCCCACTTGTCTCTAGAGACCTAGAAGCAGATGCGTAGATACGCTGAGAACTCAAGTGCAATTCTCTATCCGTGAACGTCTCCGACTCGCAAGACAATGCATGCACGTTCACGATCAGCGGTCAGTCGCGCATCATATTCTTCACTGGTCTCTAGAGACCTGGATGTAGATAACGCTAATACGCTGAGAACGCAGGCGTGCTTCGCGATTTGAAGAGGTTTCCACGGAGCAAGTTGCAGCCTGATGTTCTCGAACAGCATCAAGTCTCTCCTGACGCTCTTCGGTAGATTCTTGGGAACTTATGATCCTCAATCTTTTAGCTCCTTTGGAACATTGGGAAAGATTTGACCTCATTCTAGGCATGGTTATAGTTTTATTGTGAAGATACCTGATCAATTAAAATCTAAGTGACTGCTCCCCTGCGTTACCGGGTAGGCTACCGTGTCACGAAGATAAATGGAAAAGGAAATTAAACACTCAAATAATATACTTGAGTGTTTTATTTCCCAAAGGCATATTTATTCGATAAAATAAAAAAATAAATGGGAGTTTTGGCCAGTAGGGTCAAATTTTCAATGATAACTGGTACCGCCTTCACCGCATGGAGGTACACCCAGCTTATTTTAATAAATACAGTGAAATTAGTGATAACTTTATAGTGAAATTTTAAAAATTACAGCTTTGATCTCCACATCAGATGTTTCTGATCTTCGATTTTTATAAGTCAACAGGAAATGCCCATCAGACCGAACAACTTTTGCTAAGACGTCATTAATATATGTGTTATGGTGTAGCTGGGCTCGAGTTCCACATCAGGTGTTCCAGATCTTCAAATTTATTCCCTCAGCAGAAAATGCTCATCACGTGGAACAATTTTTGCTACGGTACCATTTTTGTATCTCTTATAGTTTAGCTGGTCTGTTGCAGTTCTGCATCAGGTGTTCAAGTTTCCAAGATAAATTATAGCCTATATGTTGCCCAGACTTAATACCTATACAATAACAAAAAAATAATTCAAATCCGTCCAGCAGTTCCGAAGATTATCGTGTACAAACAAACAGGCAAACAGACAAAAATTTTTTTTTTGAATTCGCTCTCTATTACTGTTTCTAAACCCCCCTCAATTATTATTTTATTAATACATTCAATGTACAGACTGAGCTTTTTTACTGTTTTATTATATGTATATAGATGTACAAGGACTAACGGAATTAACGCAAGACCACCGCCATTAGTATATTAATTTATACGACTAAAATAACATCTGTAATTTAATTTAGTTAAACTACACATAAATATTATTTTTCAAATAGTTATTCTGACTAAACGACAAACGTTTCACACTACTCGATCTCTACACACACTAACAGCGCACCGCACACTCGTGTACCTACCAGCTAGCCAGCTGGCCAGCTGGCTGGTAGGCATCTCTCGTGCTCTCGTCAGTCCAGATGATGTTTCGTTGCCAGTTCTCCAACAACTATCTGCTAAACTCAAGACGTGGGAAGTAGTCGTTCGGCGTTAGCTCCTGACAACGTCGTAGGTGGAACGTGTGCTCACCATTTGCGCGTAACAACAGTCGAACAATAGAACTGCTTCTCTCGTGCTGCTCTGTGGGTGTTCCTCAAAATAATTGAGTATGTTCGCTTGTAAGCGAGTAGTGCGTCTGCGTACATTCGCCCCTCTATCTATTGCCGTGTTAGGACGAAAGGTACCGAAGTTCCTTAGACGTTTAGTTGCACTTAACATGGTTCTGGCGCTCACTTTGGTACCATATATTTCGTTGAACTCTTGACATGCTAACTCGACATTATAGTCGCAACGAGCCAATGTCCTCAACATCTCCGTGTACTGGATATTGGTGTACTGGAATGCCATCGTGCACGTAAACAAATAAATGTGTTTATAAGTAACTAGCTTTTGCCCGCGACTTCGTCCGCGTGAATGTCGGTAATAGAGAAAGAAGACGAAGTCACGGATTAAAAAGCTTTTTACAAAAAAGACAACCGCCTTCAAAAACTAAAAAGTGAAAAATAACTTTAGCACAGAACACACATTGACTTTAGTTTCAAAATTCGGTGTATTTGTTCTGTTTGTTGTTTTGTATTGCCACCGACTTCCGAAACTAAAGTCAATGTGTGTTCTGTGCTAAAGTTATTTTTCACTTTTTAGTTTTTAAAGGCGGTTGTCTTTTTTGTAAAAAGCTTTTTATTTTCCGCTTTTTAGTACCTCCTTCTCATCCAAATCTATTAAGAAGAGATTGAAAGTTAACTACTCCAAAGATTAAAGAAACTAAAACGTCGTCTACGTACAATTTTTGGGTATTTGTTGATTTTTTCTAAATGTGTTGAATCAATTTCGATAAAATTTAAATGGGACCACCCCTGAAGCATATATATCCCTATCCATAAAAAAAAAAGAATTTTCAAAATCAGGTTACGTTTGCCGGAGAAATCGCGTAACAAATCGCGCACATACTTAATGCATATTTAAGACTTATACGGTTTTCTCATGGATGCCATTGTCAGAACTGGACCAAATTAAAATGGGACCACACGGGAAGCACCAGCTTTCAAATAAAAAAAGAATCATCAAAATCGGTTCACCCAGTCCAGAGTTCTCAGGTAACAAACATAAAAAAAGAAAAAAAAAAAAATAAATACAGACGAATTGATAACCTCCTCCTTTTTTGAAGTCGGTTGAAAAAGTAGCCCATGTCCTACCCCAGGGTTCAAGCTATTTTCACACCAAATTTCATCAAAATCGGTTCATCCGTTTAATCGTGAAAGCGTAACAAACAGAGTTACTTTCGCATTTATAATATTATATAGTAAATATAGTAGTATAGTATGGATATCATTTACAAATATAACTAGCTTTCGCCCGCGGCTTCGCCCGCATGGTTTGTTTATAAAAAAGTAGCCTATATCAATTCCCAGGCTTCAGACTATGCATATCAAATTTTATCACTAACGGCTCATCAGATTAGCCGTGAAACATACATTCACGCGGATAAGCAAACAGACAGACAGAGTTACTTTCGTTTTTGTAATGTCGGGTAAGGAGTAGTACGCATACTATTATTTTCTGAGATGGTTACTGTTAACGTAGCGGTTTCAATTCTCGTATGGTAGCAGCAAAAATAAAAACAGAAAGGATTAGAATATACAATATCTACAATATCTATGAATAGATAATAATTATCGATATGTTTTAAACTGGCGATAGGAAGTAAAAGAAGGAATTCGATGGTAAACTTGTTCTTGTATTGCAAAGGTCAGGCAAAATACTGTAGTCCAGACAATTTTAGTTGCTCTAAAAGCAGTCATATGGAACCACGTATTACATTCTCTTATACTTCTTAGTAAACAGCGAGACTCGTCTGTTGCATTAGAGAAAAGTTCTCTCAAAGGTTCATCTGGCTCGTCTATAGAAGGAATGGCTACTTTCCCGCCCGAACAACACATACCTGCTTCTTCTTTCCACTTAAGAGTTCCGCAAAATTTGCATTCTTCATCTCATCGCTTCTTATTATGAACTTGTGCCTTTCATAATCAAGAGTCTCGTCATACTCAAATGCAGCTTTAACAAACACCTCTCACGTGTTTCTTGAAAATGTTTGACGTTCCTGTCCCTGCTGCCCTTTCAGCAACAGCACGTCTGCGAGATTCAGCCGCTTCAAAGGTTTCTGTGGCTCGTTGGGACGCCATGACCCCAGATACTCAGCATGCTGTTGCTGTCGATCGTGGGACTGTTCTGGTCTTCTGTTTTGCTCTAGCAGCTCGGCTTGTTGAGACGTCTTATTATGTCTAGCTATTTACGTGGCTCGGCATTTATTACAGTTTTGTGAAATATTAGAATTACGCCTACGCGGTATTTAAGTACTGTTTAAAAACAATATACTAAATTAGTAGTCATTTTCAAACTAACATCGAAACCAATTCCAATAACTAATGGAGAGAAAAACTAAAGGCTTTTCTTACTACTTATAACACAACCTATATATACCTAAAACTAACCCTTATTCTTAAACTAACAAAATTGTTATAATCTAATGGAAACAGAAATGAATCTTCTTCGTTTTTGCCCTAAGTCGGACGATCTTGGGTTGTCGGGTCTGACAATTGGGCTTTCTTGAGGTCTCGTTCTATGCTAGACCACCAAGTCGCTAGCTGGCGGCCTCTACCTCTTTTCTGTTCTGGTAGGTTCAGCGCAATTTGTACCACATGGTCTTCGCTTCGTCTTTTGACATGTCCATGCCAACGGAGCGGATTTTCGGTAACTTTTTCCACGATTGTAGCAATGTTGAAGCTGAATTCTGTCCAGCAGGGTCACACCTACCGCCCATCGTTAATTTCGTTGGTATGTATCTTTTGATCATGTGTATTCTTTTTTATCCAGCATTCGGACCCATAGAGAAGAACCGGTCGGACTGCCGTTTTGTACACTTTTCCTTTGGTCTGTATGGGAATTCGTGGGTCATACAACACACCTGTATGCGATCGCCATTTTTGCCACGCTACGTTAATTATGTGTGTCATCTCGGTGTCAACGCTAGCATCGGGTGTGAGCATGGAGCCTAAGTATTTAAACTTCTCTACGGTGGTAATTGGCGTCGTCCCTAAGTAGATGGGTTCAGGTGTAGTATTCCTGATGTAGACCTTTTTTGTTAAATCTATACTTTTCCATCATGATCTTGATTGCCTGTATAACGTCAGTGGTTGACCTGGATGTTGTGAAGCCAAACTGATTTGTAGGTAGGTATTTCTGTAATATTTGTCGACGTTTATTGATGACTCTTTCCCATTTCTTAAGCGTATGTGAGGTCAGTTTTATGCCCTTATAGTTTTCACATTGTGCCAAATCACCCCTGTTCTTATAAAAAGTTAGGAGAAAGCTTTGGCGCCAGGACTCTGTTATGCGCTTCGTGTGCATGATGATATTAAACAGCTTAGTCAGCCAAGCTACGGCTATCAGGCCAAGGGTTTTCCAAAGGTCTATAGGGATTACATCAGGCCCAGTAGCTTTTCTGTTTTTCATCTTAGACATAGCGTGTTTAACCTCTCTAATATCTATCTCGGGTATGAGTCCATACGTGGGTTCGCAGGGTATGGGATCCTCACTTAATACTTACAAATACAATCTAAGTGCTCAAGTCAATCTTATCGTGATATTTTTTTAACTATTTGTCCAAATTACTTATTGTAAAAGATAAAGTTTACCTACATTAAATACTGAAAGCGACAAATGTATCAATTTTGATAAGAATTAGCTAAATACTCTTAAATGGGCATTGTAAAAAAAGTGTTTAATTTAAATCTATTTATATACATAAAAGGTAGATATATGCTATCGCGGACTATTCTTTAGAACTTTTTAAGCCAAACAATCCTACCATACATTATCTTCATGTAACTCCAACGGTATAGGCAACGCACGCCGAGTTAGCTCTCAGAGGGCAGATATTTTTCCGACTTACTTGATACTTATCGTAATATTATGGCCAACTTACACAAAATGTTTATAAATTGTAACCCATGTATTATTCTGATGTATATGCTATATTTTTCTACAGTTTTATCAATATCCGTTGAGCCGTTTTTGCGTGAAAGAGGAACAAACATCCATCCATCCATCCATTCTCACAAACTTTCGCATTTATAATATTAGTAGGATTATAACAATACTGTTACTAAAACAATTCCCAATAGCAAACGTACCATTAAACCGTGGATTACTGCAGGGATATTAAGATGTATTAAAAATCGCAACAAGCTGCAAAGGAAATCCCGCAGTGATCCCTTTAATGAAATTCTAAAAATCCCATATCGACGATACCGTAATTACTGTAACAATTTACTTAAAAAAAAATAAAAAGAAAATTTTAAAGGGAATTGTTAACAAAATCAGTCTCTAGCAATAAATTATTATGGAAAAATATAAAAACAATAACCTACACTAATAATAGTAAAAGTCCAAACAAAGAACTACTTCAACTTAGAGCGAGTCCAACTGAGTCAGTAAATTATATAAACGATTTTTTTGTAAGTATTGGCAAAGACCTGGCCCAAAAAATTCAACCCTCAGTACCCAGGGTTAAAAACTCTTCTCGGGCAGACAAATTGTCGACTCAAGGAAAGTCATTCGTTCTTTTAGACACAGATCCTCACGAAGTGCGTCAGATTCTGATGAGTCTAAAATCTGATAGTGCACCTGGCTGGGATAACGTACCTACTAGATTTTTGAAATATATAGGCCAGGAAATTGTTCTTATAATATCTTATTTGATCAATCTTTGTTTTACTAAGGGTGTCTTCCCTGCACCACTCAAGCAATCTATTATTATACCAGTTTATAAGGGCGGGGACAGAGACGATGTCAACAACTACAGACCAATATCCATATTACCAGCTATATTTAAAATAATAGAAAAAATATTTAATGACAGACTAACATCATATTAAAAAAAAAATAACACACTTAGCAGCTCACAATTTGGATTTAGACAGGGAATTTCAACTGAAGATGCAGTTACTGCCCTTACCACTCTTATAGCTGATAATTTGGATAATGGTTCTAAGTGCCTAACCGTTTTCCTAGACTTAAAAAAAGCTTTTGACACCGTCTCTGTTCCCATCCTAATAAACAAATTGGAAGTTGCAGGAGTAAGAGGAATTCCGCTTCAATTTTTAAAAGACTACCTGGCAAGCCGGATACAACGAGTCAAAGTAGGAGAATATGTTAGCCAAGACGCAAATATCACATTCGGTGTTCCTCAGGGAAGCGTGCTTGGACCTACGCTTTTCTATATATCAATGACTTATGCAACCTCAGGATCAGTAATGCTAAAGTGTTTTCCTATGCCGATGACACCGCTGTCGTTTTTACCGGGAAGACCTGGGATGATGTTGCCCTGAGTGCTGAGGCTGGTATGACCCAAGTAGCTAGATGGCTAAATGATAACTTGTTGACGTTTAACACGGCTAAAACAATTATATATGCTTCACTATATTAATTATATATGCTTCACTATATTCAATCGTTCCCAACCCAGTAAAGAACTTAATCTGAGAGTACATACCTGTGACAAATCAAATAACTGTTTATGCCCAACATTAGAAAAGGTATCACATACTAAATATCTAGGTGTTATAGTTGACCAAAAACTATCCTGGTACCCCCACCTTGAACAGGTAAATAGTAGAGTAAGAAAACTGAGCTGGATTTTTAAAGCGTTAAGGCACATTGCTCCAAAGAATATACTCACTAATTCGAATACCCCCAGACGCCTCCTTTACGAAATTTACATAGCTTTGGTGCAATCTGTCTTGACGTACTGCATCCCGATTTTGGGAGGAGCAGCCAAAACTAAATTTATTGACGTTGAGAGAGGACAACGTGCTCTTATAAAATTAATGTATTTTAAAGACAGTCGATTTCCTACTCTAAACCTTTACCAAATTAGCGACTTACTCTCTGTGAGAAAACTATATATTATAAAAACTATACTTAAGAAGCACAAATCCCTCCCTTATGATCCCAGACTAAATTTAAAGAGAAGAATAGACCTAGTAGCAGATGTTCTACCAACTAAAACTAAATTTGCCAGCATCCAATACAAAAAGCGCTCTGCTCAACTTTATAATAGATGTAATAGAGAAACTTACATACACAAAAAAAAAACAGCATGAATGCAAAAAAAATCCTAACTGAATGGATTAAACCACTTAGTTATGAAGAAACAGAGGCCTTATTGCAATTAATACACACCATCAGTAATTAGTCTTATACTTAATCCCTTTCACTCACGTCATTCTTTCACCCGTACACATCCCACACACATTCACATACACACCACACATACATCCTCCCGCACACACAATAATTCCAGTCAAGCACTTTCTGCATAACTTTTAAATGTAAATCATCATAGTTTTAAGTTATTTTAATTGTATAAAAATTGGAAAATATCTATAAACAAGTACTTTATAAACACTACTAATGTATGGAAGAGCGGAGTCTCCTAATACAGGCTTCATATGCTTAAAAGGAGGCTCCAATCACTACTGATGTATGATGACTTGTTGATTCCAATAAACCTTTTTTCATTCATTTCATTTTCAAGTAGGATAGGATAGTAGGAAGAAGAATGATACTTAGTCTGGCCATAAATACTGTTACAATTAAGAAAGATATTACATTTGAATTTGAAATCTGTCATTTTTATACGATTGTCATTCACACATTTTCATTGCGTTTTCTAATTTTGGCGCCAATACATTGTACAATATTTTGCGATATTAAAATGGAGTAGGGTGAGAAAGAGAACCGAATCGCTGTGATTGCATTACACAAAGTTGGTATGGAGCCAAATGCAATTTTTAAAACTCTCCATACGCTTGGTATTAGTCAAATGTTTGTGTACCAGGCTAGTAATAGGTACAATGAGACCTCCTCTGTTTGTGACAGAAAAAGATCTGGCCGTCCACGTAGTGTTCGTACGAAAAAGGTGGTCAAAGCAGTAAGGGAAATAATTCGAAAAAATCCTGTCCGAAAGCAAAAGATTTTATCTCGAGAGATGAAGATAGCACCCAGAACCATGTCGCGTATTTTAAAAGATGACTTCGGACTTGCAGACTATAAGAGACGCACTGGTCATTTTTTAACTGATAATTTAAAAAAGAATAGGTTGGTAAAATCGAAACAACTAGGTACTGAAGCGGTACACAAAGGGAGGTCACAGAAAATTTTTGTTTACGGATGAGAAAATCTTTACAATTGAGCAACATTTTAACAAACAAAATGACCGTATTTATGCTCAAAGCTCTAAGGAAGCTTCCCAATTAGTCGACAGAGTGCAACGTGGGCATTATCCGACTTCAGTGATGGTTTGGTGGGGTGTTAGCTATGAAGGAGTGACTGAGCCATATTTTTTTGAAAAAGGTATCAAAACATCGGCACAAGTGTATCAAGATATCCCTTAACAACACCATGTTCAATAACCAAGTATGGTCCTTCCAATAAGACCCGGCGCCGGGTCATAAAGCTAGGTCCACGCAGTCTTGGTTGGAAGAGAACGTTTCGGCCTTCATCAGAGCTGAAGACTAGCCGTCGTCTAGTCCCGATCTTAATCCGCTGGATTATGATTTATGGTCAGTTTTAGAGAGTACGGCTTGCTCTAAACGCCATGATAATTTGGAGTCCCTAAAACAATCCATACGATTGGCAGTGAAGAATTTTCCCATGGAAAGACTGCGTGCTTCTATTGATAACTGCCATCAACGTTTAAAGGACTGTATTGCAGCCAATGGAGACCACATCGAATAAGCTTTTTATATTTTAAATTGTTTTATATTTATGTATTAAACTAACACACTGTAAAAGTAATTAATATTATTCGGAATAAAAAAAAAAATTTTCTTCGTGACAATATTTATGGCAAGACTAGGTATATATACCATACACGTTAAGCGAACGCTCGGCTGAGCTACATGGTAGGCGGAGTGGGGGATGTCAGGTTTTATTTTCGTTACGGAATTTCTTGATTCGGTCGCCGCGCTCAAAGCCCGCGATAAAGCTATGCAATAGCTTAAAAGCATAATCCAATTTGGTCCAGCCGTTCGAAAGTTATGCGCAAACTCAAACTCAAATCATTTATTTCAAATACACCATTTACAGGCACTTTTCAACTGTCAAGAAGTCAGTCAGTCAGAAAGTTGAGTCTAGTTGCTCGTTCCAAACAGTAGATTTCTTTGGAGAAGAACGATCAAGAAACTCTATGAACACTCTTTTAAAATCAATAGGATATACTTAACAAATTCAGATTACATCACTCATGTTGAATTTACTGGACACAAATGTGAAAAAAATGTAACAAGTTATGCACGTTAAAAGAGGTCTAGAGACAATCGTACACAGTTCAAAATTATTTTAAAATAACCGAGGCAGCTACGAGATGACCAGTCCCAACTGACGGCGCCCGTTCACGAACATCACGCACGGATAGGCACCATTTAGCTCAACCATTTTGAAGGAAACCGAATGATCCGACACATGCGCCACTATCAGCAAGACATTAAAGTAAGCATGACATACTCCTAACCGCTAGGGCATATTCAAGTCAATGAAAGACATACCTCGTAAATGGTTACACACATTGCTTTAAAGTATAGTGCTCATATGTACGTGCTTTGCAAAATTATATAATACTATCACATTGAGTTTATACAATGCAAATATAATTAAGATCTACATCTTCAGCAGCTCCATCAAATGCTAATAAATTAATCTATGAACCCTTGTCATTGTTTAGCAGAACCAGCATCCAGCCAAGCATTTTTATCAGTGATGTAATTACCCAATTTATAATATGCTCGGCTGCATAGTGTGCGTTTTAGTTTAAGAATGTGGGGAGGTATTTTATTGTAACATTTTAAACAGTACCCCATAAAAGGAATCTACTTTAGCCAGCCTGAAACCTGGTTGATCTAGATGGTCCCTATTTCTAGTATTATAATGATGTCTGTCACATGTTTATCAAAAAAATTCAGATTTTTTCTAACGTACATGATGTTTTCATAGATGTATTGACAATGTGCAGTCATTATGTTAATTTCCTTATACAGTTCCCTAAGAGAATCACACATACGCAGGCTTTTGACATTTGGCAAAGCCAATCTGATGCACTTCGTTCTTTTTCTTCGCGCTTACATACATTTCGGCTATTTATTTTTATATAATATATAGATATGGTTCCACAGGTCATAAAAATATTTAAAAACATAGGGACAGGTATACCAATATGTGATAAAGCTTGAGACGCGACATTTTTGGTTTCTATTTACTTATGGTTCCAAAGAATTTGTCTTATCGACTATTTAGAATCATTAGTCAATGGTTTGCCTACTGCTTAACCACTATCGTCACCTACGTGTTGGTTAAAGAATATCTAATAAGCTTTCTCTGATTATCTATAAATGCAACGCACTGCTGTTACAGATACGTGCATAATATATACATCCGAGACGCGTCAAGCTTTAATCTCACTTGAAACTAAATACCTGAGAGAACTTTCGCGAAAATTTTATTAAAACGGTTAATTTTAATGTGTTAACTAATAATTTTCTGAGTAATTATTCTTTCCCAGAATATTATGATTTAATTAAATGCTGAATCACGTTTGTCTAAGCTTTTATTGCAACATAAGACATCATCATCTGCATAGCCTTTACCAACGATATTGGGGTCGGCTTCCAGTCTAACGGAATGCCGCTGAATACCAGTGTTTTACATAGAGTGACTGCTTGTCAGACTTTCTAGCTAAATACCCATAACGACCGCCAAAGATCTATGAATAACAGCCGAGACCAACAGAGGTTACGTGGTTTCCGAGTGACGGACATTTCTCGGTATGAAATAGATGGACACTCATCCACTCCCCGACCGCGGCAAGCGTAGCTTAACCAGAACCGATCGATCCGTACAACTTTTACTTATCCACGAGCCACGATTATAACATAATATAAAGCAATCGCTTTTTAATTTAAAAAAATAAAAACGTTGCTCCACGCTATGAATGTTACTCCTACATCGTAAAAAAAATATAAACTCACATATACTAACAACCAGACCCAGAAGAACAGTACAATATTTGTTGCATTCGGGAATTGAACCCGTAGTACACAGCGCAGCAGCCAATCGTGCAGCTACTATACCAAAACCATAATATGTCGTCATTATCGTAAGAGTATTTACTCAATTTAATGTAGCTTATTTATCAATAAATAAAGCATGCTTATGTCTGGGTATAATTTATTTATTTACTTATATAATGTGCTGTACAACCCTTCTCCAACTAGAGAAATTTATTTTGGCATTGTTTTATTGTGCCTAATATGTTGCATCATTATTGAGCGCCAAGACACAATAGGATATTTTACCAAAAAAAAAAAAAATTGTCCGTCAGATCGATGCGATCGGAGCGATCCACAACCAGAAATTGTTATGAATAGCTTGTTGTTTTTGAAAAAAAAATGTTTGTAATTTTTAGCTTGTGGTGAGAAATAAACACTTTTTTTATTTTTTATAGATTTCCAAAAAATATTGGACACGTGTTTTTTATTTTTTCACGTAAACAAAAAATGAAGTGCGTCGAAAACTCGTGTGACATCACTATGTCAGTACACTTACTGGCGAAGTGACGTCACAAACCCCCACTCATGGTCTTTGATGCGTTTTATCTTCGTCAGTTTATATTGATTAAAACACGAATTCAATATTTTTCGATAATCTAACTGACGGATTAATTAGATTTTTTTGGTAATATACCCTATTGTAAGATTATAAAGATATCGCTGCAAAAACTATACTCGTGGGGTCGTGCTCCGGACATTGCATCACGTTCGTGACATGTCCAGCAAAGCCCGACGAATGACATAAGTACACTCGAGTACTAACGCAGCCATGCAGCTATGTGGATCACGAAGTTGTAGATCACACATGACGCCGATTAAACAAGCTCTAGGTTTAAACTAGGGTACAAATGCGTGTCTTAATGTTATTTAACACATCACAGCTGATGTTGGATTTTCGAAACCAGCTTCTAGTATTTTGTAGAATGAAGGAAACCGTAACGATTTTTGTCAGGTGATATGATTTCAAGTAGCTCATTTTACTTTTTAACCAACTTCAAAAAGGAGGAGGTTATCAATTCGGCGGTTTTATTTCTTTTATGACGAATTTGCAAAATTTTTATTTTTTCGAAAGGGGTTTATTCCGAAATGGTCCTTCAATCTCTGTTTTAATTGTGTCGCCGTTTCTGAACGGATTTGGATGTTAAGGCGATACTAAAAAGCTGAAAATAAAAACCTTTAAAAAAAACAACCGCCTTCATAAACTAAAAAGTGATAAATAACTTTAGCACAGAAGAACACACATTACTTTCGTTTCGGAAGTCGGTGGCGGTCCAGGTTTTTCGAAATTATAAAAGTAAAATTGCACCTTTACCTTTAACGAACCTCACGATATGATAGGTAGGGATAGGTGTGAGCAGGTATAATATACCCACACCACTATCAGATAATCAGACCATAGGGACTGACCGCGCTGACATAAAAGTATTGGAGTCTATTCTAGAATTTTAAATACATCTATCCATTTCGTTTAATTTTATTATTACACCCATTGATATTATATACTGTACAAAGCCTCTAACTAAATAAACATTTATGTACATACTTTACCTTTCTCGCGCTCATGTTAAGCCCTCCTGAACTGTCATCCATATTCGTATCATTTTGAATCGCCATGTTGATCCCAACCCAAAGATGAATGATCCGTTGAGTTTAATCGGATCATTCTTTTTTGGGTAACTTACGTAAATATCACTGACTAGTTTAAAGGTATTAGATAGACTTCTCTGCCATTACCTCCTCAAGTAAACCAGTCAGCACAATCATCAACGTACTGATTATTTCGTTACGGTGCAGAGTTAGCTAGCTGTGCTGATTCTGATAACATCGTTTATCATTACCGATACCTTAAAACTTGGACCGCAGTCAGGGGCGGATAACCATCGCGATACAAGTAGGTATAATGTCAAGGTGAAACCGTACCATTGTCTCAAACGGCATACGGAGCGCGAATCGTAAATGAATAGCCATTCATCGCTGTCGATACCAGTAAAAGATTACAGCGTTGGGCGTGATTGTTGTAATGTGTGTGCATTTTTATAAACTGTGGGTATTGTATTCATGTGGTTAATATTGTTAAAACTGTGTTCAGTGGAAATCAAAATTAATTCAATAATTAATTCCAAAGACCATATTTTTTGGACGAGCCACCAAAGTTTTGTTATAGAAGTTTTATCCCGGCTGTTATAGAATTTAAAAAATGGACATGTCAAATAGATTGTCCAAAACTGCTGAGGAATCAATCACTGTGATACATAATAAAATTTACAAAATGGCAAATAATTAAAATGTCAATACAATGTCGCAATTTCTTGCTCTGATTTATAAAATATTACTTAATTCGAGAACCTGCAACACATCCACTTCACAGATTTATTGCAAACATAATTTGAGTGCTGTATAATTGAGTCGTCTTGGCCGTTATTCTATATGTGTATTTAACCTCCACAACGCATACAATGTTGAATACCTATAAAATACCTATAAAATATATCGTTGAAAGAATATTTATTGAAACTCATTTTCCTTTATGATCGTTTAACGATACTTACTGAAGCTCTTCGACATTTATTGAGTGATAACTAAAGCTTATCTTCAACTTGACGACACGCTACCATTCAGTTACGTGTTATCGTAAAACTGTCAAAGAGATTTAATAATCTGAACCTTGGACCAAATTATAAAGAAAAACAAGTTGACACTCTTAGTGTTACGTGGCGTAAAATACCGGCAATTACGAACCCCGAGTAGTAACGTTGGAATGGTAGGTAACAGATGTTCGCAAATTGCGCCGATGAACTTTAAGTCAGTTATCTGCAACGAGCAGTCACTGGCTACAAAATGAAAATATCAATAGCATTCATAATTCGGAACAAGGACGATAATACATACCATAATAATATATAGATTGTACTGGGTTCCATTACTTCTATTATAATACGTATATTCTATCTGGGGGCCCGGTAGTGCCCCCGCCAAGACAAGCCAAGCGAAGCGCAAGGGCACTACCTACCCTTTCTCGAAGAGCTTCGTCGTTTTTTTAACCCTTATACCTTGGGTTTGGATAATACCAGATAAACACAATTCTCAGGATATAATGCCTATAGTGAACTTATTAAAATTATAAAGTTTCAACTACATATCTCTTATGCTTTAGTTTTCTTTGATATCTAAAAAAACCCAATTTCGTCACTGACTCACTCACTGATGGTCATCAAAAACCTAAGGTACTTACTTCCTGAAGTCCTAGAAAGCTGAAATTTGGTATGTAAGCTAGTATTAGTACGTAAACAACAGATAAATTCAAAAACTAGAAAAAATTAACAAAAAAAGATGTCCTAAGCAACTTACAAAAAGAAGTGAAATCCCACCAAAAACATTTTCATTTAAAATGTTGCCAAGACCTTCACACTGTCAAAAAGTTATCAGATCTCATGTAAACCCACGCTTCTAACTCTACAAGCCCTATAACTTCACAAACACTACACCTTAGTCAAAATATGTGGCTTTAGCAGTTTAGCTTTCTTCTTTCAACTTTGATTTAGTTTTTTTCGGCTAATAGTATTTCTTGGTATCTGAAAATAGTCTCTAGTAATAATCTATTCTTAATATCTGATAATAACCTATCTGTGATTTGCTATTTCTGCTTAAAACTTTACTTTAATTCACTCCTTATAAGAGCACTTTCTTCAAGGTTCATTCACTTTCCTATATTTTAGGTTTGGTTGCTACTACACCGTAACCTGAAGCTTACGGCTTGAAGCTTGAAAATATTAAAAAAAACTATTATTATCTAGCTGCTAGCTAGCTGTGCCCCCGGCTTCGCTCACGTGGAGCTTTGTCATCATAATCCTCCAAGCTGGTGTAATGGTTGCAAGCGCGGCTGCTAAAAGTTGTTATAGTAGGATTGCCATAAGAAATTTTGTCCGCACTTGTGCTCGATTGGTAATTGGTAAGCGTCGTAAGTACCTGGGACTAAAATCATATCTGGCGAAAGGAAATACGATTTCTTCTTTAAAGTTTAAAAACTTTATTTCTCAAAAAGAATTACAATCACTTATATAAGAAAAAACTAATATCTAATTTCTAAATTAGATATAAGTTTAATACATTTGGCGATTATGCAACGGCTACACAAATAAAAATAGGTTAGGTAGATACAGTGCTCGAAGATAATTTACAGGTTTTTATTCTCCAAAATAAACTTCTTTAGATAGTTTTTGAAAGCGTACCTACATGGATTTTTGATCTTTCCCATTTTGTGGCAAAGTGTTATAAAGCTGTGCTCCTTCATTCAGAATAGGATGTCTGCCGTAATTTGTTCTAGGCGCCTGCAGTACAATATGTTTTTCATCCCCTTAACTCGGAAAGAGTATTTTTGCTCTTCGTTATCTGAGTGCAAAAGCCGTTTTTATCCGCTAGAGGACAAAGCACATTGAATTTAGAACATCGTGTGCACTAAGTTTGTGAAGTCAAAATATCATTAAACCTATTTACTTCTACCTCCATGGTGCCGAATTTATCATACAACCTTTTTTAATTTGTTAAAAACTCAGACTCGGAATTTAATTTAATTTTGCTTTGCGCGCGCCATTTTCTTTTCACGTCATATTGTTAAAACCTTAGGATAAAAACAAGAAACTTGAAAACAAGTGAAAAATCTAAAATGAGTGGCCCTAGCGACGAGGAAGTTTATTTGACGCCAACCATCGATCACTAATAAAAGAACTAGTGATCGATGACGCCAACAGAATTCACTGAAACTGTTAATAATGCGCAAATGAGCTTTCTCCCTCAACAATCACGCGAGAAATATTTGAAACAGTATGATATGTTTAACACGTGTCGACTAGCTAAAGGAGCCAAAACTTTCTCAGAAAATGTTTTGCTAGCATATTTTAGTGAATTATCTGAGACCAAGAAATCAAATTCAAATTCAAATTATTTATTTGTAAACATAGGTACAGTATAGGTAATAAGATCTATTTTTAGTGTTAGAATCGCTATGTTCAGTTCTTATAGTAAATCGTTTTTCTTTAGAACTTGCGGATTACGAAATATCTACCTACCTACCCACCTACCCACAAAATACAAACTCATTTTACCTAAAATATAATTTAAGGATTTTAATAGGTAATAACAATAATGCGTAACGTATAAAAATATGTTCTTTAAATTGCTTTACGAGTAAGTACCTACAATGCAAAAAATTATAAAAATCAAATAAGTTTCATTATAATCATAATTATTATTTCAGTTTATGACATATGTGTAACGAAATGTTATTGACGCGTGTATGTCAATGTCATTCATTCGCTCTCTGTATTCCTGTTGTTTGCGCTCGTGCCTTACTTTTTTTTTACTGTGCTTTTATTGTTTTCCCTACCGATGACTTCTGCTTCTGACTACGGATCTCGATTCTCGCTTACTCGCTGACTTTGTGCTGCTTACCACGAATTCTGATCTTTGTTTATGATTTGTTGTAGGATATTGTGGTGCATAAATTGTAACCGGAGCGTAGACAGGATGTAAGTAAGTAGCTTCTGTAATGTGTGTTTAATTTATTATAACGATATACGATTATAAACTGCACCTAACCTATAATCAATGTCATTATTGTTTTTAGATTTAAACCAAAACCGCAAGTTTTGCAATCAATAGGACTAATGTTTAGTTATCAACAATAAATAAACAGTAAGATGCCATATATTGTAAGCTTGTACATGACTTTTATAGAGTGGGGCAAAGTTCTAGTTTCTGGCTTTGTCCTTTATTAACATCATTTTCAGCTCTTATATTCTTGGGTATCATAATATAATTTTTTGGGGCCATTCACTTTTAGCGTATAATGCTGTTGTATGAGGCCTAACGTGAATTTGGTCCCGGTGACGTTTACTAGTCAGGATTTCAAATAAAACGAAGTGTTTTTTAACGAACATTGCTACTTCAAATGCGTATAGAGATGGAAATGACATTATTTTTAGTTCAATAAAGTGTGGTCTACAACTGACTGTAGCTTTTATTTGGCACACTGCTCTTAAACACTTTTTTTGTGCCTTAAACACAAGCTCCCTATCCGATGAATTTCCCCAGAACATTATGCCATAACGTAACGTAGAAGACACGTATGCATGATATGCAGTTGGTACGGTTTCGCGGCTCGATATTTTACTGAGATTATGAAGAGCGTACTGGAACTGATTTAGTTTTTTATTATATGTTCAGTATGTTTATTCCATTTCATATTCTCGTCTATATAGTCCCAGGAACTTTGTGTGCTTTGTCTCTTCTATATTTTTGTCAGCGTATTTACTATTAAGTTTTTCTTGATTTATTCTTTGTTTGAATGACATAACATTAGTTTTATCTAAGATTGTTATTATTTAACCATGTTATTAACCTGATTAGATTTTGATTTATATCTATTTCATAGCTTTATGATTCCCTATTGTATTCTGTGAAAAAAACTGTACTATCATCCGCGAACAAGCCATGACCTTGTTCGCAGATGATAGTACAGTTTTTTTAGTTTTCATGTTGAATAACTCTAGGCATATCGTTTATGTATATGAGGAACAATAGCGGGCCGAGGACGCTGCCCTGGGGTACACCAAAGTTCGTTTTTGTTGGTTTCGATTGGTACGTTAGTTCCAATTTAGTCTTCTGGCAAATCTTTGTTACACTAGTTATTTGATACCTATTTTTTAAATACGACTCAATTAATTGTAAATTACGTTACTCCATATTTTTCTAACTTAGACAAAAGTATATTAAAATGTACAAAATCAAATGCCTTGGTCATATCCATGAACAAGGCAGTCGCACGTTTCCGTCTATCCATATTTGTTATAACTTTATTTACGAGGCCATATATTGCCATATTCATATTTTTGTATTTTCTAAAGCTGTACTGTTCTTCCGCAAATATTTGATTTTTTTCAAGAAAAGTATACAGGTTGTTATAGATGACTTTTTCAATAATTTTTGAGAAAATTGGAATTAACGCTACAGGTCTATAATTCTTAGGATTTTGGCTGTCATCTTTCTTATATAGTGGTTTTATCACAGACATCTTTAAATCTTTAGGTATGTACCATTTTCTATGCATAAATTTACAATGAAACTTAGAACAGGAGATATTTCAACGGCTACACTTTTTATTACTTTAGTAATTTTTTGTACCTGTGTTCGTTTTTAGTTTTAGTGTTTTACTAATATAGTTTTAAGTTGTATACTAATACTATGGATTATATTGAATCTGAAATAAATGTATTATTATTATTATTAATAATCTCGTCATAACCTGCACTATTGGTATTTTTCAAATTTGGATAATATTGTATATATCGACAGGAATTGTAGCAGGCATAAACATTGAATTAGCTGTGTTGGTAATAAATGATAAGTCAGGTATTTTACTATTATTTAGCGGTTTTACTAAACCAATATAATAATTATTAAACGCTTCTGCAATTTCTAGTGGATCTGTTATCTCTTTGTTATTGATAGTTACTTTAGAAATAGATTCCTTTGGATAGCTTAATTTATTTTTGTTTATTAGCTTCCAAGTAGCTTTTACTTTATTTGTAGAGTTTTTAATATAAGTTATTTCTTGATTTTTGTGTGAGGCCGATGATTTTTTTGAGTCGATTAGTGTATGTCTTTAGTTTTTTTTTGTTTTCTGGCGTTTTCTGTCTTCTTAATTGCCACAACATGTCTCGCTTGCGTTTACTACACAAATTGATACCTTTCGTTACCCAGTTTAGTTTCTTTGTAATAGGTATTCTAATTGTAATTATTGGGAAACATGAATCATAGAAAAGTTTAAATAAATGATTAAACTCATTAAAAGCTTCATCAGGGTCCAGACATTCATAGACATTATTAAAGGTAAGACTATGTATAGCATTTTAAAATTTGTTTATATTTTCCATGCTATAATCTCGCACATATACAATTGTTTTTTTTTTGCTGAACATTTCGTGATTTGGGCTGTATGATCGGATAAAGCTCAAAGTCAAAGTCAAAGTCAAAGCATTTATTTCAATTAAACCATTTGCAGGCACTTTTGAATAGTCTAAAAAAAATTGAAGCTAGTTGCTCGTTCCAGAACGTAGGGTAGGTCTCTATGGAGAAGAACGAGCAAGAAACTCCATGGACATTCTTTTCAATCAAGCTTATACAAAATCCAGGCTACATTATTCTTGTTGCTTCTATATGTGAAAACAATGTAAGTAAAGAGAAATCCAAAACATTCTAATTAAAAATAAAGTAATATAAAAGCCATGGCAGTTAAGAGATGACCAATCTCAACTGACAGCGCCCGTTCACGAACATGACGCGCGGATCAGCACCACTTAGCTCAACCATTTTGAAGGGAACCGAATGATCCAACCCGCACGCCACCATCAGTGAGACATTTGAGCGAGCATGACAATGCTCTCAACAGCCATGCTCATTTATGTCAAACACATTGAATAAATAAATGGATCCATAGTTCTCACATTTACGTAATAATTGAAATAATGCTATTAATTTATACAAAGCTAAAATTTCCAATGTATGTAAGTATGTCATTCGACAGATAAAATATAATAAGTAAATATAATAATAACGGTACACGTTATTCATGTCAATAATAAGGGGTGAGCAACATAATTTTCTTGCAATAAAGAAATTCCCTAAAGAGGCTGTGGAGCAGGACCAGCATTATGCCAAGCATTTTTATCATTGATATAATCTTCCAACTTATAATATGCTTGCCTACATAGTGTGCGTTTAATGCATGTTTTAAATTGCCTTTCATTTAATTGCAAAATATCGAGCGGTATTTTATTATAAAATTTTACACAATAACTCTAATACCTCACGTTTACTGCCCTTTATATTATGTATTACATTATCAGTACATGTACCACTAATTATTCGAGTAGGTTGTTTAACACTCAATTTTAAATTATAGTTTAGTAACAAATTTTCAAATTGTGATGAAAGACGTGTTTTTTTTATAGTATCTATGTTAAAATCACCACATATCCCATTTTTTAACCCCCGACGAAAAAGAGGGGTGTTATAAGTTTGACGTGTCTGTGTGTCTGTGTGTCTGTGTGTCTGTCTGTGGCACTGTAGCTCTTTAACGGGTGAACCGATTTGAATGCGGTTTTTTTTATTTGAAAGCAGGTTCTCTAGCGATGGTTCTTAGACATGTTTCATCAAAATCGGTTGAGCCGTTTTAAAGTTATCAGCTCTTTTGTTAGCTGCGGTAGGAATCTTATTATAAAACCAAACTAAATTACGTTTAAAAATTTTAAAATAAAATAAAATTAAAAATTTTAAAAAACCCCCAACGCAAAACTTAAAAGCGATTATGTAAAAAGTTAAAAATAATATCTTTTGTTGAGCCATCAAATGTTTGTTCGCTGAAATGGCGCTATATTGTCGCGGCGGGGTACCGCTAAGTTTAAAGCAATAACTAAATACCTAAAATAGCGAACTGATGGTAACTAGATTTGCAACAAGATTTACAACTAGATTAGCAACAAAAATTTGATAATATCGAAGCAAATTGGTCGGAAATGCTGGTAAATGACACATGGACCGTGAATGAAATTAAGGGACTTAAGCGGTACCCCGCCGCGACATTATAGCGCCATTTCAACGAACAAACATTTGATGGCTCAACAAAAGATATTATTTTTAACTTTTTACATAATCGCTTTTATGTTTTGCGTTGGGGGTTTTTTTATTATTATTATTTTTGCAGACTTTTTAGTATACCTTCGAAATTATAGAAAAATGTTGTTAGAGCATCTATGCTATTCTTTGGTGATCTATAAATACATATTATATTTAGCTTGTGTTCTATAATTTCAATTCCACAGCATTCGATATAATTAGGACAGCAGTATTCATTCAAATCAATAGTTTTAAATTCTAGTGTAAATTTATGTATAATGTAACAGGTCTACTAAGTTTTAAGAAATATAAGCTAAGTAGACTTGTACATAAAATTTAATAGCTCTCAAAAATGTAATGGATATAAAAACACGTACATAGAAAACACTAACCTAAACGCACTATGTTAGCGCAGCGCTGTCTAGGCTCCACAGCCTGGCCGGCACACAGGTTCGGCCGAAGATAGACTGGCGCGGTCGGCTCCTAGCTTTGGGACGGAGGTGCCCAGGCGGTCCTATCAGTAGGACCCGCCCTGGGAGCAGCAGGCATGCGACAGCTCGACGGCTCGACTTAGGACTGTTACCGACTCTCGGTTGTGGACTGGTCGACTTTTACTTTATCAAGACGTATTGTTTGTTCGAAACCAAAATCTAGACTGGGTCATCATTTGTCAGATTGCCTTCAAGTCGGCTATTCCGAAATTCATATTATTTTCTAAATATGATTTCTCTTCTGTAACTCCAATATCGTCATATAGAGGAGGAATTTTAGAACCAGCCAGGTCTAAGTGTAGTCTGCCAGTTATATTTTTATATTATTAGTGCGTAAAGGATTTTTAAGAACACCAGATACATTAGCAAGTATCCAGCCGTTTAGTAGAAAATACAGTAATACACACTTATTAAACGACAACAAATATCAGTAAGAAGAATTTAAGTTCCACAGACCAAAAACTAATTAAAAAGAATAACTGACAATTGACAATGTTGACAACTGTCATTAGAAATCGTAAACTTTACACATCAAATATTATTTTTCAGGTCTTTCTAAAGAAACTATACATATTTATAAAGATTTAATTAGAAAACACACAGTCTTTATCAAGCTATGGAGACCAAAAGTAATTAATTATCATTACAAGATTCCAGGAATCCTATGAAAAACAAATATTATAAAATAGAAACAGCTATTGAGAAGAATGATTGGATGCATAAAAAAAGTAAGTATAGCATATACTATAATAATTATAATAATATATAATAAATAATAATAATATATAATAATATTTAATATATATTATAATTATTTATATATAATTTATGTAATTTATTAATCAAAATACACGACCGCGCCCCCATAGTTAGGGATATGTAAATGAATATGGTCACCATCCTTCATATTATGTTCTTTTATGCAAACTATAATATGTCCAATGGTTTACCTTCATGAGAAAGTTCTTGTAGGTGATAGGCAAATAGGTCCGATTTATTTATTAAACCATTAATATTCTGATGAAAGATTAATAAATAGTTATACGAGAGAAAAAAAAATAGAATTATTATTAGTATTAGAAATAGTATTTCGAATAAAATCATCATTCATTAATGTTTGCTCACAATTAATATTATTGCACATACATATTTTATTTAAATCATAACATTTGCAAGCGCTCTACGGATTACGTATTCAATGCTAAAAGCAACAATAAATATGAAAAAAGACATACATATCGACCTTCCTGATCAGAAGGTCTAAGTAGCTAAACGTCCAACAGTGCGAAACGTCTAATGAGCAGTAAGTCTAATTAGCAAAATGACCATGTAGCAAAACGTCCAACTAGCAGTTGGTCTTTATAACAGAACGTCTATTTAGCAAATCGCCATTTTTTAAATGTGTACACTCATGATAGAAAGTAAAAGTCATTGGTAAACTACATTAATTAAATTTATATTGATAAACATAACCTGGGTTAAAAAGCTAGTAGCCTCTAAATATTATTAGGATATTAGGCGCATAAATTCTCTTCTATTTATTCACCTAATATCCTTTTGATATGGCCAAGGTTTATCAAAAAATCAAAGGGACTAACTTTTTGGTCCTCAAGTTTTTTCAACTCTCTTTTGTATTTGTATTCTCTTCGACGTAGTCTTGTCTGCCCTACGCCTAGAGTGTAATTTAAATTCGCGTAGGCGCAGAGGGGCGAGGCGGCCCGCGAGCTGAGGACCAGGTTGTTTTAAAGCCCGCCGCCGCGGCTGAGGCTGGCCGGTCAAGCCTTCCAGTAAGCCGAAGCTACGGTGGTGAGCGTGAATACCATCTGCGACGATAAGCTCGCGTGGGACCGCCGGAGCCCCGCAACGCCGGAGCCGTGGCAGAAATTATGCCTGTGATTTCATGCTGAGGCAAAAAGCTAGCGATCGATCGTAATTTTTTTTTTAATTTAATATAAATATAGTATATTAAATTTAAAAAAAAAATACGATCGACCGCTAGCTTTTTGCCTCAGCAAAACTGACTAAATTAAAAGTCGTGTAATAAAATATTGGTACCATCTATTTAGCGATAATATAAAATATTTGGTCTGAAATTAACTTTATAGGCGTTTATAAATCTTTATGGCATAGAATAAAAAGAAAAATAGGTTATTTTCTACAATACTTTAGAAAACACAATTTGGTGAGCATTTATCCATTCTGGCAGGCATTTCGAATTTTTTTGGTAGTAAAATAGGTACTGTTCTGGTAGGCAACAAGCCTTAAAAAAATAATATATATAAAAATAAAGAGTCTGTATATGTTTCTTTTTTATAAATGATTATTATATGTGTGTTGAATTTCGTGCCTGAGTATCCAGACATTTTGAGAATTTGACGATTTGCTAAATAGACGTTCTGTTATAAAGACCAATGGCTAGTTGGACGTTTTGCTACATGGGCATTTTGCTAATTAGACTTACTGCTCATTAGACGTTTCGCACTGTTGGACGTTTAGCTACTTAGACCTTCTGATCAGGAAGGCATATCGACACCTATCCTAAATTAGTGGCATTTTTAAAAAGAGCCTCATCTGGTCATAAACCAAAAAAATCTCGAAGGTTTTCACAGCATCTGAAATTGAAAAGATTCATAGCGAAGCACCTGATTCCGTATATTTGGCGGCAAAAGTAAGTCAGGTGTTGTTTATCTATATATGTAAGTATTTACAAAAAAAATATGTATTTGTGTATGTATATCAGCTGTCTGACACCCATAGTACAGGGTCTCCCTAGTTTGGGGTCAGATAGCCGTGTGTGAAAATGTCCCCACATATTATTATTATTATTATTACTTAACATTATCTAATACGTACTTAGTAGATGTTGATAGGCATAATTATGCATGCACATTAATTTTATAAATTTTTCTACTACAATACTCTTTACGTTACTGGTTGTTCTTATTATTGGTATAAACTGAGCATGATGAACTAAAACAACTTAATGTCAAAAACATTGAGAAACATTCAGATGACTTACCTACTATTAATTAATTTACCTAATACAAAGACAAAAATTAATTTAAAAAAATCTTTTAAAAAAAAGCTTTTATTTACGCCCTAAAAAGTTAAAAATAAGATTTTAAATTACATTAAACCTATTCATTTTCCAATTACTTTACAAAATTTAATTGTATATATTAAGATTTAAAATTAATTAAATAATAGATTTAGCCTCAGTCACAGAATACTTAATAGTACTACGTACAGAAAGGACACTCCCTTCCCCGCGCTATATCAGATACCGCACCCTCGCAAGAAATAGGGCCACTAGCACATTAGTCAAACACAGACACAAAATACCGTCATTCCGACCTCGCCGCCGAGGTCCCTCGCGACGACCCCGTAAAGCCCCCCCCCCCGACCCTTGCTAGCGCCAGCCCGCGTCGCTGAGCCCTTAGCTTTAAAATAGCCCCTAATTAATGGAGACCCGATCCAGCCTGTCCCTTTGCTGCCCTCTCTCAGTGGCGACCTAAGCCGAGGCTCGTACCCCGCAGGGGGTGCCCTTAGCGTAGTCACTTAGTTTATAAGTTTTTGCCCTGGCTGGAGGCCCTAAAAGTCACTTTTAAGGCACCACAGGATTGTCCGGTTAAGCAGTAACCAACCCTCAGGTTGAACTGCGAGATGCCATACAGAAAAAAAAAAAAAAAAAAAAAAAAAAAAACCCCGCACTTACAGGGGCTAACCGCCGACTCTTTAGCCAGGGCGCTCAAAATCGTAAGAACTGCAGCGCTGTAGGTACTGCTGACACAAACACACAATTTTGCGATTTATTTTGTTTTAAGTTTTATTTATTAGTTTTAATCTCGATGATTCATTTATTTTCCAAGTTTTCGTCGTTTTATAATAATACAATTAAAACTTCCGTAATAATAACATACCAACATTACCAGCTATTAATATTGCTCTCTCTCTTTATTGTCTTTGTTATGTACTTATGTCCCTTTCTTTCTATTCATTCTTGGAATTGAAAAGTAGTACCTACCCTACGCACTAACTTTGTCGCGTCGCCCCATTGCGTTGCCGCGTTATGGTACGGGGCGATCGTGAATTCCATATTTTGTAATCTAATTAGGTACCTTAATTTACCATTATTGATGAATAAATAAACCTCTTTACATAATAAATATTATAATATTTCTTGTATGTCATTACAAATCCGAGTATTCATAATCAAATATTATTTATTTTATTTATTACAAATAAATAATT
Source organism: Charanyca ferruginea (assembly GCA_947361185.1). Classification (NCBI taxonomy): domain Eukaryota; kingdom Metazoa; phylum Arthropoda; class Insecta; order Lepidoptera; family Noctuidae; genus Charanyca; species Charanyca ferruginea. Next base: position 10,281,759 of record OX376077.1, on the reverse strand, counting down.
GACCGCTCGGACAAGATCACTTCATAATAATGCTCGAAACGTTCGGGTAGTTCCGTCGTCGTTCGGTTCGCCCGACGCAAAGCGCTGCACTTTTATTTTGTACGCCACGACATCCAACTGATTCAACCCTACTAAAATTCACGCACACATTTGCACGTGTACAGACGTCATTTGGTTTTGTAGTAGTAATAGGTAATTATTTTGCAAGTTTTGTATGAAGTGTCCGAGGTGTGCCTCAGTGCTGCACGATGTAAATTTGAGTAATATTTTCCTTTAAAATTTTTACTATCAACTTTTAACGTCATTACACAATTTATATGATATAAAAGCTTGTCGCGAGATTTAAGCAATCGTATTACTTAGTTTGAACTTAGTTTTCTTTTAAATTAAAATCAATCAGATCAAGTTACTTAATTTACTACTTGATCTACACAGGTAAATCTCGCGACAAGCTTTTATATCATATAAATTGTGTAATGACGTTAAAAGTTAATAGTAAAAATTTTAAAGGAAAATATTACTCAAATTTACATCGTGCAGCACTGAGGCTAAATCTATTATTGAATTAATTTTAAATCTTAATATATACAATTAAATTTTGTAAAGTAATTGGAAAATGAATAGGTTTAATGTAATTTAAAATCTTATTTTTAACTTTTTAGGGCGTAAATAAAAGCTTTTTTTTAAAAGATTTTTTTTAATTATTTTTTTATTTTTTATTTTTTAGTTTTCGCTAGATATATTTCTTAGTCTATTCATTTCATTAAGTGCGTTTTTGTTACATTGGCGGGTGCCAGTTAATTTTGAGCAGTCTAATTCTTCTATGAGGAGGCCTTCTATCGATGTGACCCTACTTAAGGCCACGTACGCTTGACCAGCAGCGAACAACTTTGGGCCCAAATACACAACGGCGTGGTCAACCGTACTACCCTGCATAGCATTTCATAGGGAACCATAGATATTTCATCTATAAAGAGAAATTCTATGTGTTGCCACTGTTGCCGCATTAGACGCAGGTAATTACCAGTAAGAATAGGCAGTTGCACTAATCTACCATCTTTTTGCACGGGTAACTGTTAACCGTTGAGGAGTTCCCTCGTCTGGAGCCATTCTTGGCAGCACCATCACGTCATGCTTATCATAAACATGCATTCTCATTGGGACTGGACCAGTATGTAAAATTTCATGTCACTACTGTTAACCGTTGAGGAGTTCCCTCGTCTGGAGCCAATCCTAACAGCAGCATCACGTCATGATTATCATTAACATGCAATGTCATTGGGACTGGACAAGTATGTAAAATTTCATATCCCTACTCTTAATCGTTGAGGAGTTCCCTCGTCTGGAGCCAATCCTGGCAGCAGCATCATGTTATGCTTATCATAAACATGCACTGGCATTGGGACTGGACCAGTATGTAGAATTTCATGTCCCAACTGTTAGCCGTTGAGGAGTTCCCTCGTCTGGAGCCAATCCTGGCAGCAGCATCACGTAATGCTTATCATAAACATGTATTGTCATTGGACTGGACCAGTATGTAGAATTTCATGTCCCTACTGTTAACCGTTGAGGAGATCCCTCGTCTGGAGCCAATCCTGGCAGCAGCATTACGTCATGCTTATCATAAACATGCAATGTCATTAGGACTGGACCAGTATGTAAAATTTCATGTCCCTACTCTAAATCGTTGAGGAGTTCCCTCGTCTGGAGCCAATCCTGGCAGCAGCATCATGTCATGCTTATCATGAACATGCATTGTAATTGGGACTGGACAAGTATGTAAAATCTAAAATTTCATGTCCCTACTGTTAATCGTTAAGGAGTTCCGTCGTCTGGAGCCAATCCTGGCAGCGGCATCATGTCATGATTATCATAAACATGCAATGTCATTGGGACTGGACCAGTATGTAAAATTTCATGTCACTACTGTTAACCGTTGAGGAGTTCCCTCGTCTGGAGCCAATCCTAACAGCAGCATCACGTCATGATTATCATAAACATGCAATGTCATTGGGACTGGACAAGTATGTTCAATTTTATATCCCTACTCTTAATCGTTGAGGAGTTCCCTCGTCTGGAGCCAATCCTGGCAGCAGCATCATGTTATGCTTATCATAAACATGCAATGTCATTAAGACTGGACCAGTATGTAGAATTTCATGTCCCTACTGTTAACCGTTGAGGAGATCCCTCGTCTGGAGCCAATCCTGGCAGCAGCATCACGTCATGCTCATCATAAACATGCATTGTCTTTGGAATTGGACCAGTATGTAGAATTTCATGTCCCTAATGTTAACCGTTAAGGAGTTCCGTCGTCTGGAGCCAATCCTGGCAGCGGCATCATGTCATGCTTATCATAAACATGCATTGTCATGGGGACTGGACCAGTATGTAAAATTTCAGCTCAATCGGACATCGGGAACTGGGTCAAATTTAATATGCAAAAGTCCATCTTCACATACATACAAGTCAAGTTGAATAAAAGCTTTTAAAAAAAAGAGACCGCAACTTCGTCCTTCGCAAGGAATACGTAACAATTGTTGAGTTGAAAAATATCAAGCCTTACGCCACATTTTTTGGCCGATTCAGGAGCTGATCTCCTGTCCCTTAAGCGCCATGGAGGCTGGAAGTCCAATGGGATTGTAGAGGGATACATAGAGAATTCCATCCAAAATAAGTCTAAAATATGTAATGGCATCGTAGGAGCCATTACACTGAAAGAGCCTAAGTCAGATCCTTGGACTGGCCCTTCTACATCAAAAATGAGCCGTTATGAAACACCTAACCATCGCCCTCTCTCGCCAACATTTACGCCAAGGGAATCCGATGAATCGGTACAACTATTAAGTATGACAGATAGTTAACCGAAAAACAGTACACAAGTCACTAACACCAACATTATAGTACCTAACAAAAATATCTTAACCTAACTGTAGCAACGTCACTTTTAATTTTTTTTAATTATACCTAAGTATTATTTGTTATAATTTAAAGATTATTCTGTAATACTTACCTATCATAATGTAGTAGTTAATACCTAAACTGAATTAAAAGTATCTTGTGATTGTAAATGTTTTTTTTTGCATTTAGTCATTTCCTCGCTGAGGTGGGATGAAAAGTTACGTGTTGCACTCGAGTGCAAAGATTTTTCACCTCGTGCTCTATTGATTCCCTCGCTTACGCTCAGGATTCTAATTTTTATATCACTCGCTGCGCTCGTGATTCAATTTTAGAATCCTTCGCTTGCTCGGTCATCAAAATTGAGCACGCGGTTAAAAAGCAACTTTACACTCTTGTATAACAAATAACTATTGCTTGTCTAGTTCTGTATCTGTTGAGTATTTGTGATTGTTTTGTAAAAGTTATTTGTGTGTGAATGTTTTTATTTAAAATTTTAAGCACAAGTATTATGTATGTAGGATCAGGAGCGAGGAGGAGTGCCGAGCGGTATAGTACATCGTCAGGACTATAGGCGTCCCCATTATCCCATTAGGGATAAACAAGACCTGTACAAACAAAACACAATACAAATGGTAATTAGTAACAAGAATAAAGTAAGTTAAAGGTACAGCAACAGTATAGTTAATCGAACAGACCATTAAGGTCCCACAGTTCGTACAGTGGCCGAGCGACCCAATGATTATGCGTGATAACAGAACAAACCCTCAAGGTTTACAGTTCGTACAGCAGCCTAAGCCACCCAATGATAAACGAACAAACCCTTAAGGTTGACAGTTCGTACAGCAGCCTAAGCCACCCAATGATAAACGAACAAACCCTTAAGGTTGACAGTTCGTACAGCAGCCTAAGCCACCCAATGATAACCGAACAAACCCTTAAGGTTTACAGTTCGTACAGTAGCATAAGCCACCCAAATATGAAATACAAAGTGTATCGCTCGCTAGCAGTAAGCCTATACAGTTATGTGAATATACAGCAGCGCTGTACCCGATATAACGACAGTATTGTCGTGAGCAGGAGCTCTTTACTGAGTCTAATCCGAGGATCGACAACTATACTTACGGAGTGCACGCTCTTTTATAAGACGATGCCCCCACCTTGCAACCTCTCCATAACAAGTCTGTCCAATGGCGCACGGAAGTGCGTCACGCGTTTACCTAATACAAAACACTCAAATGTGCTAACTCTTATAAGATTTCATTATGAAGTAATCAAATAACATAATAATAATTGTCATGAATAAACAATAGAGATTTCATAAAGACATTATTTTACAATCAAATAACGTTATCAACAATTGTTTTGAATAAAACCATCGATAACAATTTATCGAAATAAAGTAACCACAAATCAGTGTGCATATACTGAGTACTCAATAAATCATGTTTCGAATTAATAGACAATAATTGATAGTAAAATCACATAAATTAACAATAAGAAACACAAATTAACAAATTCTGTTGACTACCCTCAATAGTAATTAAGAAACCGTCTCCGACATGTATTTATCTGTGAAATGAAAAGCTTGGTTTCGTTGTAAAGTTATACCTAGTGTAGGTGTTTTATAGTTATATTTAAGAGATTTTATAGTAGTCAGAATCTAACCTTCGTTCGTGTTATAACCAAAATGTTATGTAATCATAACAAATTAAAAATCTTTCATAATAAATTTTACCTCATATCACCGAAGAATTTCTTTTGCAGAATGATGGTAATAGGTAACGTCCCTTATTGAACTGGTTGGCCCAAAATATAATTCTGTGTAGAAGTCTATAGTCTAAGTTCGAAGCAGGCAGAACATCTTCTCTTTACAGTACCTAGGAGAAGAAAGGTCTGCAATCACAATCGATTCATGAAACCGTGGGTTAATTACCCAGAAAGCTTTCAGAAATACCTCTGAGACGAATCACCTACAGAAGAATTACTGCAACGGTATTTTGTATTAATTGAGCAGGAGTCCAAAGTGTCAACAGCATTGCTTTTTCAGTGATGCTTTCAAACTTAAGGCCGCGCCGAGCAAAATAATTCAAAACAGTCGTCACTGTTATAGTGATATAATCAATACTTTTACCATACCGCTGTTTTGAATCATACGCAACGTATGTATGTATGATTCAAAACAGCGCGTCTATTAAAACAAAAATTAATAATAAAATTACTAAGCGACATTTCGAAAATGTAAAAACTACAAATTATAGTATGAATATTAAAGAATAATTTGAATTCAAGTTTGTGAAAAAAAAATACAGTTTACTGTCAAAACTCAACTAAATACGAGATTTTTTTAAAGATTTTTGTACAACTTTACGTATTTTTTTTTATTAAATTAAACAGTATTTTTATTTTTTGCCAACTATAATCGGTTAACACATTCATTGTGGTATTCATTACATATTTTGTTTTGGTAATTATGGTAAAAGTATTGATTATATCACATTAACAGTGACGACTGTTTTGAATTATTTTGCTCGGCGCAGCCTTCATATTTTGAAGCGTTCTTTGTGAGATTCTTGAACATGCTCAATTCCATTTAGGTTTTTAAATATGTGATTTTCTCGGTTTAAAACTCATCAGTTTTATACTTTATACCACAAACTTAACTTATCAAACTTTTAACTGTAAGACAGCTATTTGTACTCAGAACCACTCTCTGGAAACCCAAACAAATACCGCCACCAGACTCAAACCAACGTGGTCAAAGAATAGTTTGCCCAACCCCTTGTCCTAAAACTGCTTTCGCTAATGCTATCAAAAGTTGTGTCGCGCTAACGTTCGTCGATTAAAAATTACGACAAAAAATAAATACCTACACGACGACGAATTATCTGAATTGAAGTTTTTAATATCGACACGCCAATAAAACAAATAATTAGCCTTGTCAAACATCTAAAACGAGATGATTAAAATGTAATAACATCGTGTAGTGGGCGAGTCATCCTTGAGCTCGCGGGTGGGGTCGTTTGCGCAACAATAATACATTGCAAACGGTAACACAAGCACACGTAGCAGCTGTAAATGTCGCTCCTGATTTTTATGGCTGCTTCATTTCTTACCTACTTAAGCACTGATATATGTAGTTAGTACTGATACCTATGCAAATACCCATTTAAAAACTATCTAGGTCTCTAATCTCATACGAGAAAGCTATATTTGTAAATCTCTATCCATGAAAAGATTTGATCAATAGAGAGCACTTAGAACATCGCGTCATTATATTGATAAATTGACCTTTAAGCCATGAGGGCTTACTAAACACCTTGTCAAAATTCTGTAGGTAATTCATTCTACGGATTAGTGCATGACCAACACATGGTATAATTGAATTACTGAAATAACTCTAAATTTAAAACTATAGTTGGTTCAGATTTTTTAGTAGGAGCACCTATCTCAAAAGTTGCAAATTATTATCAGTTAGACAAATAAATTAATAGAACCTATTTATTATGTTGTATCTGCAAATGGGATTATGTGATTCACCAGTAGGGGACACGGACCCTAACAGACACCACGTTGAAATGAGACTTAACACAATTATTTTTTTAAAGAATGCGTTGATGTTCATACATGCATGTAACAGCACCTGTTGTTTATGACGAATAAGTTGAATTTTTACAATAAAGTGGAGGAGAAAACGAAATAACTTTAGCACATAACACAATGACTTTAGTTTCGGAAGTGGGTGGCGTTGTTCTGTTTGATGATATGTATTGCCACCGACTTCCGAAACTAAAGTCATGTGTGTTATTATGTGCTAAAGTTATTTATCACTTTTTAGATTTTGAAGGCGGTGGTCTTTTTTGTAAAAAAGCTTTTTATTTTTCGCTTTTTAGTTCTTCCTTATCTTCCAAAGCCATTAAGAAACGGCAACACAGTCAAAACAGAGATGGAAAGTACAAGGTTGGAGAATATTACAACATCATTCATCCATGTATATTTTATTGCTTTCCGTCAATTTTTTCAGAAAGTGCTAAATCAATTTCGACAAAATTTTCCTGTCCACAAAAAAATAATTTTCAAAATCGCTTTACATTTGCCGGAGAAATCGCGTAACAAATATACAAAAAATAAAAAACAACATACAGACGAATTGAGAACCTTCTTTTTGAAGTCGGTTGAAAAGCAAGGAAAGGTGGTCTTTGTTTAGTCCCTGCTGATACTGAAGCAAAGCTTTTTAGGACTCCGTGCCAAAATGTTTATATGCAACTCCAGTCTACTAAAGCTATCGATTTGATAGCAATAATTACTAATATAATGGCTATTCACGCAATAGCAAGTTAAAAACTGAAAAATTATTAAATGGCTGTTTAACGAACCGCCAGATCCAATAAATGATCACCAATAATAGTAAATAAAATAAAACCAAAAATAGTAAATGGTCACCAAAATGGTGTTTCCTAAAGTATTGTAGAAATGTATGAGTTTGACTGTAAAAAGCGAATTGACTCTGGCGTAGGGGGTCACAGTTCTAACCTAACCTAACCATGTCGGATCCGCCCCAGCGGGGTCAAAAAGATTTGGTGACCATTTAGCACATTTGGTATAATTTAGTATATTTTTTGGCGATTATGGCAAAACCCCCCCTTGGGGGAGGCCTATGTCCAGCAGTGGACGTCTTTCGGCTGAAATGATGATGATGATGATGAGTATATTTTTTTGGTAAGGGAGCTTAAGATCCTAAAGTATTTTTTGGTGATCATTATAATTAAACCCTTATTAAATTACATATTTTATTGCGAAACAGGAGCTAGGAAATACGGTGTTGACGTTTTTAAGTGGAAACGAGGTCTAATAAATAATATGAGTATAAATACCATTCCCCTTCCCCCTTATCACCGAAGTTTTGGAAGCTACAAATGTTGAATTGATGGAAGTTTATGTATTCACGAAAAATAAAACGATGTTTCAAACTCACACATTTATTTAATTTATGAAATCAGCAAAAAATCTTTATAAGCAAACTTAGTTATGTATGTTTTTTGTATATGAAGAATAAATAAGTTACATGCGTGGTTAGATGACATAGTAGTACCTATACAGGCCGACCATACAATAGTATACATGGTCGTCATGAAAACTGGATAGCAGTGCAAGTGTAGCCGTTGAACCGTGTCCCGCGTGGGGGGCGAACCATCTGCTCCGATTACGGCGACCTTGATTTTGTGCCGACGGAGTGCCGCGTCTCTCGTTACAGGAAATTATACAATACGTATTTAAATTGTGCATTTCAAATGAAAAGAGCGGAACTGGTTGCTTCAAACCGTTGGGGACCATTGCGTTGCCGTATAAAATTCCGAATCTTTTATTAATGTTATAACGCATCACGCAGCCTAATCTATACCTGAACCCAGATGGGGACTTACATAAATAATGTAGGTACCTATAGGTAGTTCATCAGCATTAAATTGTGTGGCATACATACCTATTCCAAAGGAACCCATACAATACTTTGCTTAGTTGACTCTATCAAAGCTTTGGCAAACTTCTCGACCGTTAGGATTTATTTCGTTTAAAACAATCACTATACTGTGTGACAGTTTGCGGTTTCAAGGTACAGAAAACACATTAAGAAGTCGGTGGCGGTGGCTTTGGTCATGTTCGTGAACGGGCGCTGGCAGTGGAGATTGGTCAACTCACAGATATCTATATCTGTGGGTCAACTCTTAATAACTGCCATGGCTTTTATCTTGATTCTTTTTTATTTAATGTTTTGTGTTGCTCTTTACCTGCATTGTTTTTACATAATTTGTGAAAATGTTGCTTCTAAGTAGGTAATATTATAGAAGCAACGCCCGCACGCAAGCAAAGACCTACGTTTTGGAACGAGCAACTAGCTTCAACTTTCTGACTAACTAACTGACTCTTTGACAACTCAAAAGTGTAAATGGTTTAATTGTAATAAATGGTTTGACTTTGATTTTGCTCTGTTTGTTGTTTTGTATTGTCACCGACTTCCGAAACTAAACTAAAGTATCTTTTGTGCTAAAGTTATTTATCACTTTTTAGTTTTTGTAGGTTGTAGGTTGTCTTTTTTTTAAAGGTTTTTTTTCCGCTTTTTAGTATCGCCTTACCACCCAACTCCATTAGGAAACGGTCACAGTTAAAACAGAGATTGAAAAGCCTGCAAAGATTGGAGAAACTAAAACGTTATCTGTGTATATTTTTTGAGATTTTGTAAAAATTTTCAAAAAGCCCTGAATCAATTTCGATAAAATTTATACGGGACCATTTCGGAATAAACCCCTTTCGAAAACGAACGAAACAAAAAAAGAATTTTGCAAATCCGTCTATATAATGACGGATGTATGCCCGAACATACTTAGTATCTTCCTTTTTAAAGTCGGCATAATTTGCATAGATGAAGATGATCATAATTATGCTGATAATCGCTGCGCCCGCTGCCCCGAAACACCTCACGTGGTACCATTCAAATATATTTAATGTAAGTAAAGTTGGTCGTGATCGTCCCACCTCTCATGCATGATCGAGGTTGTGGGTTCGAAACCGGGCAAGTACCAATGTGACTTTTTCTATTCATAGGTATCTACTTACTTTCTAAATTTATCTTGGACATCATTGACATCGTTGAAGAAAAACATCGTGAGGAATCCTAGACTTATCTAATATATAAAATTCTCGTGTCACAGTTTTCGAATTCGTACTCCTCCGAAACGGCTTGACCGATTCTGATGAAATTTTTTGTGCATATTGGGTAGGTCTGAGAATAAGCCAACATCTATTTTTCATCCCCTTTTTTCACCCCTTTTTCATCCCCCGTAGATCGGGACAGGACGTCTGTCGGGTCAGCTAGTAATTGATATAAATAAGTCTGAAATCGCCAATCCGTCTCGAGCAAGCGTGGCAAACTGGCAATCGATGCTCGTGCCTTCTCTGTATAAGAAGAGGCCTTTGCTGCAGCGGGACTATTATAGGATGGTATTATTATATTTATTTTTATATAAAATTGGCAAGCTTTTTAAATACCTTCCTACGCTACGGTGCATTAGAAAAAGGCTTACTTTTTCTAATGCATCGTAGCGTAGGAAGGTTCGTTGTTAATAAGTTATGTGAGGCCATCAACGAAAAATAACTAACCTAACGTCTTTAATTAAGAAAACAAATTGTTATTATAAAATCAGCTTCCGGAAAAAATTTGAACCATTATTAGCCCCTGGGGCTCTAACTCACGGCCGTGTGACTTACGCACGATATCGCGCGGTGAAAGGGTGCGCCCCCGCCAGCCATATAAAAGCTCCAAGCACTCCTCATCAGACATCATTCAACATCCTCGCGATCAACTCACACACCACACAATGGCATTCAAGGTACTACGACATTACACACAAGAGCAAACTGTGCAAATTTCCAAAGCAAGAACCCAATACTCAGTGATTGAAACAGTGAAAACAAGTGGATCTATTTTAACCAATTTGTTGTTTCCAGTTCGTGTTGTTCGCATGCTTGGTGGCTGCGGCCAGCGCTGGAGTGTATCCAGCTGCTCAAGTAGCCTACGCCGCCGCTCCGGCCTATGCCGGACATCAGGCGTACGCTGCAGCTCCCGCCTACGTCGCACATCAAGCATACGCCGCGGCCCCAGTCGTCCACTCTGCTCCCGTGGCGTACGCCGCACCCGTCGCTAAAGTAGTCGCTCCCATCGCCAAGGTCGCTGTCGAAGAATACGATGCGCATCCCCAGTACAGCTTCGCGTACGACGTGCAGGACGGTCTCACCGGCGACTCCAAGAGTCAGCACGAGAGCCGCGACGGTGACGTCGTGCAGGGCTCCTACTCCGTGGTGGACCCTGATGGCACCAAGCGCACCGTAGACTACACCGCTGACCCCCACAACGGTTTCAACGCTGTTGTACGCAAGGAGGCCCTCGGACACGTCGCTAAAGTCGTCGCTCCCGTCGCTAAGGCCCCTGTTGCGTACCAAGCTGCCCCTGTTGCGTACCAATCCGCCCCTGTGTACCACTCCGCTCCCGTGTACCATTCCGGCCCCGTAGCCAAGCTGGCGTATGCGGCCACCCCTGTGGTCCACGCTGCCCCAGTTGCCAAGTTCGCCGCCCCCGTCGCCTACTCCGCTCCTCTATACCACCATTAAATTGTTGCCAAAACCTAGAAATCTAATTGTACAGTACTATACCGTGTTATTTTCAATACGTTTGTAGTATAATTACCTATTGTATGACGTTCATAAGTACATTATTTAAATAAATTAATATTTTTTTAATTAAACTATTCTATTATTTTCTGCATAAGATTGATAAGTTTATATTTGTAATAAGAGAACTTTGATAAATGCCATGCACAGACATGTTAAATAATTATTCGTTGAATCACGTATCTGCGGGTTATAAAGTTCACAGTCCAAACTCCAATGGTGACTGAATTATCTTACTGACATTTTCGAGTGTTGGTGCTTAATTAGATACTTATAATTTCATTCGCATAGATATTAGATCCTGAATTGATCAATAAGTAGGTAGAGGTACATATATATTCTGAACCTTAGGACCTGAACTTGTAGGCTGAACCAATAAACTGTCATATATCCTTGGACCTTAATATGATCTTGAACCCACCATCAATGTGTATGTGTGTACGGAGACAGCAAGAGCAAATAAAGGTTATTTGTAAAAAAAATAGAAGGCTCGGTATAGACAAATGTACTCTGTTACAGCCGGGCACGGCATAAAGACAAACTTTAGGTTACCAACAAAAATAAATATAATATTATGGTAATACCTGATTAGGTGGTCAGTGGGTCGTGGTCGTCTTAGGGGCGGATTAGGCAATTACGTAAAATAATTTCTCAGTTTTAGTAGTTTTTAATGTACAGAACAGTTAATTAAATTTTGGATGACTCATTGATCATGGAGTACATACATAATAAAGTTCACGACACTGTTGGTGCAGTGGTTGAGCAATTGGATGCTGTGCTGCGGCTCGCGGGTTTGATTCCCGCAAGGAACAAATGCCTGTATGGCCTACAGATACTTGTTCCGGGTCTGACTGTTAGTGTATGAGTTTTATGTTTGTAAGCGCACCCCACGACACAAGAGAAATTCCTAGTGTGGGGCAACTATTAAAAAACCGGACAATTGCGAATCGGACTCGCTCACCGAGGGTTCCGTACAAGTTTGTTGTACATATCCATACTATAATATTATATTTATAAATGATTATATCCATACTTAATATTATAAATGCGAAAGTAACTCTGTCTGTTACGCTTTAACGATGAAACGGATGAACCGATTTTCGCGACTCCGTCTGCTTGAAGTCGCGGGCAAAAGCTAGTCATTTATAAATGTGATAGTAACTCTAGGTCTGTTGCGCTTCCACGATGAAACAGCTGAACCGATTTTCGGCTCGCGGGTTTGATTCCCGCAAGGAACAAATACTTGTATGGCCGCCTACAGATAGTTGTTCCGGGTCTGGCTGTTTGTGTATGTGAGTTTATATGTTTGTAAACGCACCCACGACACAGGAGTAATTCCTAGTATGGGGCAAAGATTAAAAAAAAAAAGCTCGTTATAAATAAAGAATATACTTATTTTTTATGATTTAATTAAAAATGTATAGTTTTCAAACTTTTCCCTGTATTTATAATACTATAAATATTATATTACTTGCCAAATTTCATAGTTCAACGGAAAATACCCTATAAATTTTGTTAGGTCAACGGAAAATACCCTATTAATTTTGACTCCCTTGAGAGTGTCGAAATGTACGTTTTATGCGACATAAACGGCCGTATCTTTTTTTCACGTTAACTGAGAAGTTTGATTTTTTCACAGCTTCAACGGACCGTAGACCTAAGTAAGTATAAATGGTTTTAATTTCAACTCGATACCTCTACGCGTTCCCGAGATAAAAGGTCTTGACAGACAGACAGACGGACAACAAAGTGATCCTATATAAGGGTTTCGTTTTTTTCCTTTTGAGGTACGGAACCCTAAAACAAAAAAATTTTGAGTGCATAAAACAATATAAGCAGGAACTAACGTCGTCCGTTAAGGGTCACTGAGCTGACACTCACTGAATCGGTCGGAGCACCCGCTTCTTTCCGCTATCCCACTGAGGCAAGGCTAAAATGTCTTACCTGTGTCCTGTGTGGTCTTGACAAAACCTACCTACCCTTACATAAAAATAAATCAATGTTTCATGGCTGGCAGCTACTTCATATAACATAGGTACCTATTTTGTTTTTCATTTAAGCTGATACTTAAGTAGTTTTAAACATAAGAATAGATGATAAATGACTAAAAGTAACATAGGTATTACCCCTCTCTTATCTCTAAATTAGAGTGGATGGAGGTATATGTATACAAAGTAAGAACAGTTTAATATTAACAAGCCAGACGATCAACAAAACATTATCCCTGTTGCTGATGGGCAGTCAACATTTACTATTATATGTGTAGTCAAATTTTTATATCTTTATTTTGGTCGATATCAAACGATTAGTTAAGTTACTACTTCCCTACCTATAGGAATATTTAAGATATTAACTTAAATTGTGTAATGCAAAAAAATATAATATAAATCAACAACAAAATACTTGATAATACAGAATTCGAATGCGTTTTCAAGCAGGAGTCTACGCATTATAGACTTACTGTTATGGTGCCACTGACTGGTTAATACTAGGCTAAACTAGGCTTTGTTCCTCGTTCTTGCCAACGCCCTTAGATTTCTGCCCCACACTACCGCGTGCCCCGTTCGCCACACCCTACCCTGCCTACGCCCACCCAATTCCTTCCAGTAAATAAATATAAATAGCACTACCTATAAGAACACGTCTGGGAATACGTCAACGCCCTTGCCAGATTAAAACTGCGGCTCTGATGCTAATATATTATACTAAACTTTAACTTACTGTTTAATTAAATTTATTTTACCTACATCTATTAAATTAAAAACGTGTAGTTACTTACGTATAAAGTATCGTTGTAAGTATCGTTTAAATTGTTTTCATCATTCAGCCGTATTTTACACTAGTTATATAAAAATCCTTAAGTTATACAGCAATAAAACTGTATAACTTAAGGATTTTTATATAACTAAAACTATTTTAGGTATCTATTAAATAATGACAGTGTCATAATTAGAAATACACGAATTTGTTACACTTTAAAAGCAGCTAGAACTTTTACTTTTATAATTAAAACTTTTGAAAAACATCGTACTACTAGCGCCATTGTCGGCACAGTGTTGCCAGTAAAAAATGTAAATGTAGACTTTGTATATTTTTAAGTTTGACAGCTGAAATCAAAATAAACATCGGCCGACGGCCGACGCCCAAACAAAACATTATTTTTGTGAAATAGGCGTGTCGCACTCAGCCGGTTGCAGTGTTCGCTGACGCTAAATAAGAAATACTTTCAATAATATATCAGTCGGTTTTCAAAATAATCAAGCAATCGGCGCGTAAAATATTACTTCGTAATCTTGTGTTTTCTGCAAATTAAATTAATTTTTAATCATACTTATTGAATTACATAACTAAATAAATCAGAATATTGATTAATTTGTGCCATCAGGGAAGAAAAACTGGCAATGGTATCTACAAGGGGGGTTCGTTATAAATTCAGTGAAGGCGAGCGCGTTTTATGTTATGAACCGGATCCAACAAAAGCCAAGGTGCTCTACGACTCCAAGGTAAGTACCGCAGTGCTAGGTCTAACCACGCCCTATACTAACTCATATGTATAAGCTTTATTAATTCTATAACTCCAAACTACTGCAACAACTAATAAACTACAACTACAGGTTATAATAAAATAATGTAAATAGTTACTTTAAAACTTTTTTGCTTGTAGTTTTTAACTTTTTTGATAGAAGGTTCATCGAAATAGACTCAAAACTTTACACAAAAACTTTCTTATGAACTTGCAGATCTACCATAGACTTTGCTCAATTTGCAAAATACAATTCCAAAATAATTTATTAAAATTACACAACTATTTTTTGGGAGTTAGACTGTTTTACTAAGTTTGCTTTAGAGCTATTTTCAATAAGACATTACTTGTTCTCATTTTGCTGAGTCAAATTTGGTGGGATAATTCGAGGATTTGGTGTAGTAGGGGTGGGACTACATCAATATGTTGAAAAGCCAATACTTTGTTTTAGTTTTACAATCTTGACTACATACCTATTATTATATTATCATGTATCCATGCATTGCTGCTACTGCCAAAATATAATTTTGGATGGGACACTAACATCATTAAATGAAGTAAGCTGAAGCCATACAGGGGTGGAGCAAAAAAGGTGGTTATAAGTCGAGGTCTCTTACATAATGTTCTAAGCAATCGTAGTTTCATTTGTAGGACCCCTGTGCATAAAAAAAAAAAAAACAAAATAAAAATAGTTTAAAGTATTAAATAATTGTTGTTTGTAAATTTTATTATAAAGTTAACCAATCCCCTTCATGACATAATTTATAAACAGGTGTTGGAAGTGATAGAGAGTAAGGATAAACGTGGACGCCGTACTGTGGAGTATTTGATACACTTCCAAGGTTGGAACTCTTCCTGGGACCGCTGTGTCAGTGAAGACTTTGTGTTGAAAGACACTGAAGAAAACAGGCAGCTGCAAAGGGATCTCGCTGAGAAATCTCAACTACAACTGTAATACATTATTTTATTTATAAATACTACGTAAAAATTTGGGAAATAGCCTACATTATTAACAAAACCATTTTTAGAAATAGGCAAATAGGTTTAAATTTGTTTACCCACAAAGTAAAAATTCACTACTTCGGCAGCTTTATGCATTTAGTAATTTACATTTCTTGTTTTATTTATTTGGGTTTAATATAGGGGTGCTTATCTGTACCGACGTGAGCGTAAGAAGGGTGGCAGTGCTAGCGCCGGTGCAGGTCCCGCAAAGCGCCCCCGGCACGGCTTCTCTGATGATGGCTCCTCTAGCAGCACACAGCCAGATGGTAAGCTTTAATATTTTTTAAATAATGCCCATAGTGCCCTTTCAATATTATTCTATTAATGATTGAATTGAAAGTGTAGTTTTACAATAATTTATAGAAATCAGTTACCTAGTCATAAATAATCATAATCACATGCTATATGACTATATGAACATACCTACATACAAAAGTTACATAATTATTATTATTACACGTGGCTATAGTTTCAAAAAGCGCGCCAGCCGACACACCCAAACACGTCAAAGATGGCCGTACTGTTTACGCGGTAACGCCCAGTCATGCGCACTCACCCTCTTCGCATTGGCGCTTTTCTTTGTTTTCATGTCTAAATATACTTTCATGGAATAGTGAAAGTTTTTACTTTTGTATGAACTCAATAAGTACCTACCATAGAAATATCACTCATAACTTGTAAAAAGTGTCTACCAACAAATGTTTTGCTGTAACCACCTTTAAAATAAAAACATTCTCATTTGAAAAATTTAGGTGATGTCTGTTACATAATGATTTCATCGACGACATTCTGTAGCCAGTCTGTCGTCGATGAAATGATGTTTTACTTTTGCTTAGTCAAACATACATACAGCGTAGGTCTAGAGTTGGCATTTCAATACAGGGCGTATCCACACTAGACATATACGTATGTAATGTAGAGGTATACGTCAAATGAGAGCGACTTATAGTTAGGTTAGGTACCCTATTTCAATGCAATTTTCCATTGTGAGGACGTGGCTGCTACACCGGAAATGTGCGAAGCAGTTATAAGCGGGTCAATGTTCTTTAATTTAAAGCAAACATTTTTGATTTCTATATTCCCGTCTTCGTTTTAGGTATTGGCTGGTCAACTTAAGCTTATTGTGGACATGCCTTGAATAGTAGAGTAGGTATTCAAAGCATATCAATAACACTGAAGTGTGGTAGAAAATTTGTCATTGTTCCCAGTATCATTTAAATAGTCGTACTGAGTAGTTGTTCTTGACTAGATAACATTGAGGAAGGGGTGGAGACAGCCGACACGGATTCGTCTTCAGCGTCTGGATCTGGGAGCTCGCAGCCACGCTCGCCGCCGCCTAATGTACATGTGGGACGAGCACACATCGCACTGCCTTCTGCTTTACGGTAAACTGACTACAATCATGGTACAGCAATTTGCGCGCATCATCTACGTAAACAAGATTTGAAGCTTCCAGATGAAACGAATACAACATACGTAAGATGAGATATTACGTAAGATTACGTAACACTCCTGATTCTGATAAGAAATAGCAAAACATTCTCTCTCAATAATCTAGCATTTTATTTTTATCAAAGCTTTGTTATAAGATATTTTGGAGCCACTCAATTCAACGCAGGTTCGAAGGGCGTGTGTGGATTGCAATATATTTTGTTGTTTATCTCCCAGTGATCGCCTGACATTCGACTACCACCTGGTGGTCAAGCGCGGTCGCCTGTCGCAGCTGCCGGCGACGCCATGCGCCGCACAGATCCTGGAGTCGTTCGTGAAATGGTTCGCGCGCGCCGGCGCCTGGCACCCCACGCGCGCTCGACACGACCCGCCGCAGAAACCTGATATGCTCGATGTATCTTGCAGGTAGGTTTGTAACCGACTTCAATCAGAAGGAGGTTCTTTCTCAATTCACTAAGCGCTAGTGGATATATAATGTGTGAAGCTCCATTTAGGTCCCTAACGTTAAGCATGAATGACATGTACACAGGTTTAAGCTACATACGTTTTTAAATGGACGAGGATAAGGAGATAATCAATACAGGTGTGACCAACAAACTTGATCTGTTTTTAGTCTGCGATTCCCCCACCTATCTAGCCATCTTTCATAGAAGATGTTTTGAATCATGTCCGAGATGCCTATCGAAGTGTACTTTAGCTACAAAGAACTGTCTATTTAAAGGTTGAACTTAGTCCGCGAGGTGGCAGACGGCCTCCGTGTATACTTCGACTTCATCTTGCGCGGTCATCTGCTGTACAAGCAAGAACTGCACCAATATCATGAGATCTGCGGACAATTCATCGATGAGTAAGTTACAGCATACCAAGTCAACTTAATTTTTCTCCAAAATCGTAGAAATAAAACTTTTTGTGAAGGAGTTCGTACGGGGAGGTCCTACCAAAGTACTAAGTACCAAACCTGTTGCCATCGCAAAAACGTGTTTCTAAGTAATTTAATTTCAACTTTGTTGTTAAAATGGCAACACGCCTGCAACGTCTGGTATTGCTGATGTCCAAGACCGTTACACTTGACAGAAGGCAGGCCGTCTGCCTAAGTGCCATCCAATAACGTAACATAAAAATCAAATGAGTATTATGTACTTTAGGCAAGAAGAATGCAAAAAGCTTGAGTTGGAACGAGAAGAAGAGTATGAAGATGAACAGATGGGTACTGAGGAAGAAATACTGACTGCAGCTGAAGAGGATCTCAAGAGTCCTAAGATACCGGAGTACTCGCATCTGCCGCCCGATCCTATGGATGCTGATAAAAGCGAAGGTAAAGAACAAGTCAAAAAAGCGTGTCAATAAAATATAATTACCTTTATTATTGATTGAATGAATGAATGATATATTTATTTGCAAGAATATAGGTATCCAACATAGGTCTTAAGATTAGGAAAGTTTCACTATATTTGGCATTTCTGCCGTACAAATATTTAGATTTTCATTAGCATGCATGATTTGTAACATGTAACTAGTAATTAGCAGTACTTAACATAAAAATACTAATAATAATGTCAATATTTAAATTTATATTACAATGCAATATTACGTTTTTATAGAGTTCAGTTATACCATAACCCCATAAAAATAGAGTCACAAACTACTTTTGCTGATATCATACAAGGGTTTAGGACTAAATTACCTATCTTCTTTAAAATAAATGGTACCTACCTTTTAAATTGAAGTTCAAAAAAACATTTTTTTTATATCTAAGTAGTAGGTACCTATATACATAGTTCCTCACATAAACATTATGCCTACTTCACAAAACACAATGAACACAACAAATCAAAATCTAAACCCTGAAACACAACAATAAACTGCATACCTTGCCAATCTTTGTACATACCTAATGCCTAGATGTGATTTTCAAATTCGCCTTCTATTATAAATAATAAATAATACTTCGATGTCTTTCCAACAGGTGAATCTAATAACCACGATGATGTTATTGCATCAAAGACCGACTCCAATGATAAAACTGCTGCTATCAGTGAATCTCCGGCTGATGACAACCACGTCGGTGGCTCCGGCAAAACCCGTGAGGGCCGATCTGCCACTCGCAGTGGCAATGTGGCAAGAAGGTTTGTAATAATATAAACTACTCTGCGTCCAACGTTAGCACGGATTCTATTCATAGGGAAACTATCTGAAAGAATGAGTTACAGATATAGTGTTGCCAATGGGCAGTTTGTCAGTCAGTCTGTTCGCTTTCCTCTAAATATTCGCGGCACACACAATGCGGAGATTGTAGTAACACAGAGATCGACTATGTTAATCCTAGAACATAGTCGATCTCTGTGCCCAGTTCAAATCCATTCAGCCGTTAAAGCATAATTGAGAAAAAAAAACATACAAACTCACACTTCAATTGTCCTAGGATTATTACGTTTATTTCCTTTTTTACGTTCTTTTCAGGCTCCGCTCTCACAAGTCGGTGGTGTCTCAGTCGGAAAATGAGGAGCCAGCTCCGTCAACTTCAACTGGCGAGCCGAGGTTGTTCGAGACCATGTCATCTAGGTAATATATTATTTTTTAATAGATGTGTGAGTGTTGTCGCGATAAAACAAATTGTGCCAATGCCATACTTAAAGAATCATGGGTGTTCATTGTTTTTCCTCTGCCCTTCACTTGTTTACAAAGTGATTGCTTCTAGAAGACTAGCACACTGCATTCTTTAATTATAAGAAATTTAATCGGGTTACAAACTCGAACTACATCTGACTGTTAAGATAAACTTATTGACTGATATAAAGGACAATGCCAGAAACTCTATAGAACTTTGCCCCACTCAATAAAAGTCATGTACAAGCTTGCAATATGTAGCTTCTTACTGCTTATTCATTGCTGATAACTAAACATTAGTCCTAATGACTGCAGAACTTGCCGTTTCTGTTTAAATCAAAAAACATATTTGAATTCCTTTTAACATTGATTTGTAATCCGCAAGTAATAATAATAATGTTGTTTATTTGCCAACAAAAAAGTTCTTTACATTTTCTTATAGTCTACATTATCAAATACTTAGGTTCTCAAAAAAAAAACAAATATAAGACACGAAGAAAGCAAACAAGCCAAGAATGCAGGCAAGTTCTAAAGAAAAACTATTATAATATGATTCTTTAATCATTACAATTATTTTATTAATTAACATTTTCTGTAAATGTGTGGGGCAAGATCAGGCATTGTCATTGATGTGTTGTGTTTCAGCGTTGGAAGCAGCGGTTCGTCTCTGAGCGAGTGCTGGGCGCGGCCCACGCAGGCGACTCCTGCGCCCACCACCACGCGCACGCCGCTGTCACTGCTACTTGATAAGGTGCTGATATCGGTTAACCTTCTGATCATCATCATCATGGCAACCGGAAGAAGCCCACTGCTAGGCATAGCTCCTCTACTGTAGGCCTCGCCATATTACAATCGTTTCGTATCGTATCTCTTTCTAAAAAAATTAACGCCTCGTCGTAATCTATTTTTTATTTTCGATCACGTGACTTATCGTTGATATGACGTCATTCTCATACATGACATATAATTGGTTTCCTATTAGAGTTATCGATGGGATCCCTTCTTTTCGCATAATGTTCTTTTTCCTTGTATACTTTGGCATAACTGTTTTGGCATAAATTGTTTTGTCATAGTAATACTTTGCCATATTCCTTTTTTGGCATACAGTTTTTGTTGGCATAACAATCTTTAAGGCTAATTTGTTTTGGCATAAATTTATTTCGCATAATGTTCCTGTGCAAATCTATTGTGCCACGTTAAAGTATTGTCTTAAAAATTCAATATGTTGTGCTACAAAAGTTAATGGCAGAAACGAATCGCTGCAAAACCGACTCCACGTAGTCTTCTCTGCCCTACAACTAGAGTGTAATCTAAGCTGTAGGGGCGAGGGGGCCTGCGAGCTGAGGATCAGGTGGGTTTTAAAGCTCGCCGCCGTGGCTGAAGCTGGCTTAAAATTGTATGCAAATGGATAGGGAACCGTTATCGAATGTAGATTGTCAATTTCGGTAATTTGGCTAGGGCCCCTAATATCGGTTATCAACTGCTTACATACTGACTAAGTGACTGTACTAGAACCCCAACAAGAAATCATTAACTCGTTACTGTAATACGAGCTGCACTCATGGAAAGCGTTAAATAAGTATTGGTATATTTGCTCACAGGTGGCCAAGTGGCAGATTATTCCCCGCGAGGGCACCGAACATTTACCATGCCGTGTGTATGGTGCCATTCATCTTGCCAGACTCTTCGGTACTTTCTATTTTTACGTACATATTGTATTATAATCAAAGTTCTTTTAGCACAGAACTAAAATCTTTTTTTTTTTTATTCTAGTAAAATTGCCAGACTTTTTGAATGCGACTCAGATGCCAGACTTCAAGCTGAAACTGATTCTCAAGCACATCGATATGTTCGTACAGTAAGTATACCGAACTATGGTGTTTATGTTGATCAGGTATCTTACGCAAACTATAAAATTACCATTTTACCGTCTTATCGTATTCAAAAAATATGTTATTCCACAGGTACTTGGACGAGCATAGTGAATGGTTCGGCGAGGTGTACTACGTTGCAGACAGTATGTCGCGTTCGCATTAAACTATAAACGGATACGAATACTCATCAGAACTATTTATTTGCTCTCTATTGAGAAATTTTACATTCCAAAATGTTAAAAACTACACGCTGAATATTTTTAGATTCTAAACAAATTCAAAAGGAAATTGTTAATGGCCGCCGTCCACATGTTTGCGGGGTTTACAGCTGTTATATTATCAAAAATATGAACACGCTTTCCTCTTGAATCTCTTTTTTATATTTTGATAATATAGCAGGTGAATTTATTCATACTAGTACAGATTACTAGAAAACAATCAATATTGTAAACGAGTGACTTATTGTAAAGCCTTCATTAGGAGACATAATGTTGAAATAAAATAATGTATTTCCAAGTTTCGCCTTGACTCAAGACACCACTTCTGTACTGGGGTATTTTACTATAAGTACAGGGGCTTTTATGAAATGTTAAGCCATCATTTTTCCGTTGCAAAAAGATATGTTCCTATAAGTTAATAGTATATGATATATGCCGTTCTATGACCGATCCATCGCTACTAAAACAATGATGGTTCTAACACGTCAGAGTGAAAGAAAGCTCTGTAATCCTGAATTTGGACCACGACTGCAAGGATCGGTCGCAGAAAGTGTGAGATGCATGAATGATTGCGATTTTGTATGAAAATGTGATAAGAAAGTGGTGTTTTAGTTAAGTAGGGTACTATTTTCTGGTAGGAAACGTTTCTCAGTATTATGTAGTGGTTATAACTTGATCTTGTTGATTATTAGCACTGGCCTATCAAAGCACAATAGGGAACGCAGTACGATTATTCTAAATAGGTAGTGGATAGTCGTTAAAGCTCGACTAGTCTACATTTTAAATCTTTCAACTTTGTGCTGCTATCAGCAAGTCTGTGGTTTATCTAGACATACAATTACAAAATGCGACCCCACAACCCTATAATATGTATTTATAAGGGCCATGTGATTGCTTTGGTCGCAGCCGAGCTGCATCCGAATGTTTTATTACTAGAACGATCTATGTTCATTACTTTTGATAGATTCTTTAAGTGTTCAGATAATTTATATCATTAACCGTGCGTGTTGTGATGCGCATTTTGCATAATACTGATTTTTCTATAGGTAGTTGTTACTTTTTAGCATCGCAGAAACGGTCCTTGATTGACCCACTATTGCATTCTTCATGATAAAATAAAAGACGAAAACAAACTGTTAACGACCTACATATATCGTGATCGTCAACATTTTACAATAATGAAAAAGTAAGTTTTTCGGATTCCTCCGAAGAAATGTTAGAGAAAAGGCAAGGACCGCTATTGCCGTGCTGAAACGCAACTACTTTACCGCTTGGAAGTTATGGGCTGTTATTCTGACACAACTTGCACATTATTACTATAACAATATATTACAAGTAGTTACTATTCAACACCTAGGTCAGTGCCGCCGTTAGAACGTACCTATATACTGATCACAGTTTGGGATACGTAGATATAGTCATTATAATATGATTATTATAATAAGTACAGTGTAGTTTGCAGCTAGAGAAATAGCCAGCGCAGTTCAATATAAATTTTCATATCGTCGTTGAGCGTGCAATTCCACGTAACTCAAATTTTTAAATACCGCAGAAGTACACTTTCGCTGATTTAAAATTACGTCGAAATTTGCGGTGTTTAAAAATGTTAGTTTCGCGGAATTGCACGCTCAACGACGACATGTCATTTAATTTCACATGAGTAACATTAATTATTCCCGTTTTCGCTATCACTAGGCGACACCACCTACATAATTGTGTCCCAAAATTAGAAAAAAAAAACAAAGGAAAAGTTAATCTCGACTCTTTTTTTAAGTTATGATAACTTTTATAAATACTTTAAATTTTGACACTCCTCGCAATATTTTTAGGTACTATGCCTGCAAAGCAAATACCATTCCAGTTCCAAAAAAAAAACGATCAGCAGTTTTAAGAAAAAATAAAATTAAGTTGATTTTATTCTTTTAATTTTAGAAAATTGTAACTTATAATCATTTTCCACTAGTCTCAGTACAAAAATAAGTATCATCAGTAATAATCAAAAGTAAGTTACCTACTATTAAAGTTCGCACAACTAAGCAATATTATACTCTACTCTAGTGACAATAAGCACAAAATCCATACGCCATAATTAATATTTATTATACTTATTTATCCATACTAAATTATAAATGCGAAAGTAACTGTCTGTTACGCTTTCACGATGAAACGGCTGAACCGATATTGATGAAATTTGGTATTTAAAGCTTATACGTCTGGAAAGGAGGGCTACTTTTTAATCCGCGACTTCGTCGGCATACGCGATAACCGACATTCACGGGAAGTTGCGGGCAAAAACTAGTATCAAATATATTCATACTAGCTTTTGCCCGCGACTCCGTCTGCGTGAATGTCTAACCGAAGTTAGACGTGCTAAGCCCTGCGGAAGGACGCGCGCGGGATATGCTATCTTCATACCAAATTTCTTCAAAATCGGTTCAGCCGTTTTATCATGAAAGCGGAACAGAGTTACTTTCGCATTATTAGTATTAGTATGGAAGTATGACTTATCCTCGAAAACGTTATTGTGTGCCCCAAAAATAGGTTTTGGGTTATTTAGGTATCGCCTAGTCTTAGTAAAACTGTGTATTAGTTACCATGATGTAACTTACAATATTTAACCCATATATTCAATAAATAGTACTGCATTTTATTTTAGTGAACTAAAAGAAATAAATATTATTTCAAATCGAGTGTTTTATTATGAAAAATTACATTCCAATTTTAGTAACAAAATCAATTTCGAGATAAATAAGTCGCGAATCAGAAATATTCATTATTTGTATTGAAAACTACAGGCAATAAGACATAATTCACCTCACCAACAACAAAATTACATTTAAGGCGTATAAGGCACACAAGAAACAATATTTTTTAATTGTTTTCCCAAACATAATGATTACGACTTAAACTTATAAAATTGTTTTTCAACCAGGTGTTAATACAGTTAAGCCCCGCCCTTTGTGAATGTGCCTCACCGACAATGAAGTATGATCTGGTTGATATGGTATTAAACAGAGTAAAACTCAACCTGAGACCAAAGTAACTTGGTAAACTGACTATAGTATTGAGATGTATTTCAATAATAATAATTTAAAAGAAAAGTTGAAATAATGGAAAGTAATAGATTAAAACTAGATCCTTAAACTGAGCAAGACCAGGTCTTTATCACCAACAATTTAATTCTTCGCATTTTTACAAAATTCTTAGTAGTAATGAAACAAACAATAAAAAATGTGATTTTAGTATGTGCAACGTAACCTATGGTTGTCGTTATTCACTTATTAAGGGCGCTATACACCGAGGCGCAGCACCAGGCAAGTTAATAGTAACTTCAACTTGTAGTTTTGATATAGCGCCTTTTCACAAGTTTAGGCTGCCGGTCAAACACGAATTACCCAGTTTACGTAATAGTACACGCCAACGTTAGTTGCAGCAGTAGTGGTCATGAACGTGAGTGCGAGATGACAATGACACTAGAGTAATCATAGTTTAAAGAAAGACCGTACCTATTAAAATTTCACCATCCATGACCCCGACTGCCACTAACCATGGCGCTGCTGTGTATGGCGCCGTTAATCAATAGACCAAAATATCAAGAGAGCAATTAGTCCTGTTCCATCCTGTGTATGACCCGTCGGTATTCCTGTTCCAACGCTAGGTATTGGTTAGCCAAGCGGCCGTGCGTCTCACTCAATCCCGTTGCACTCACTGTGGCTGCGTATTCCTCAGGCTTTAGCACCTTTTCCAATTTCTTCATTTCTAATTTCTTTTTCTGTAAACAATAGAACGTCGTAAATTGCTGTTGAGTAACAAAGATAGTTATCAAACTGAAAACTTGGTAATTTAAATAATTACATTAGTAAACACATGCAGCACTTTGGCACTCTTAAGCAGTGACGCTCATTGATCGATTAGATTTTTTGAAAGGATACTAAATGATTCAAACCTGGAAAGGCGCATTGAGTCTATTTTTGACGTCAAGTCTGTAGTTCAAGTAGGCAGTCTTATCTGATGTGTTGGTGTTCTTCAAGCGAAGGATCTCGTAGACGCGCCGGGCTTGCTTCTTGTTGATTTTGAATTTATTGTTGGCTTGGTTTGCCATTTCTTGAGAAAACCTGAAACAAACATTAAAACAATTTATTAGGTAAACAGTTACTTGCCACAGTTTTGGAGTTTATGATACTTTAGATATAGACATAGATACAATGTTCTTTAAACATTCCTATTATGTTTTTAGATAAAGTATTATCTTTCTCTATGGCGTGTTTAATCATAGACATACAACAAAAGACTCATTAAATTAATTTTTAATAAAATCGTAATAATTACCCCTGAAGTAGTTTCATAGGGTGATAAGCTGGCAAATCACTGCAGTTCTTAGCATCAACATAATCTCTAATTCTCTGGAAGTCTTGTGATGGATCTTCCACTGTAATATCCACTACTTCTGGTTGTATCATGAAGTGGGAATAAACAGCCTGAAAAAATAGGAAACAGTTATGATTATTTTATACATATGTATGTTACTGATAATAACCGAAGTGCAGATACACCTAGTTTTAGCCGGCTACAGCTAGGTGCAGCCGGCCACATGCGGTTAAACCTAGATGTATCCTATTTATCTTGGTTAGAACTAGGTTAAGCCTTCATCATAGCGACTAGAACTAGGTGCAGGTGCACCCGGAGGTTCGGTTTGGTTAAGTTGCTTTAAACCCTGCAGACAGAAATAGGAGTATGTGGAGGTCGACCTGCCGTCTTTTTCTGCTCAATGGTTTAGTGCCTCAAGTCCTGAGCTTGCAGGCTACATCTAAGTTTAACCATCTACTACCGGCTACACCTAGTTCTAGCCAGTTAAAACTAGGTGTAGCCGCACTTCGAGTAACATATTATAACAGACAGCAAAAATTAATACTTTTAATTTAACACAATAATAATTTGCTAGTATAGATTTAAAAATGACGGCATTTGGGTAACAAAATAAGCCATATACGTATCAATCCTATTCCTCATCACAATAGGTAATGTATGTGTGCCACCCACTGAATTACTCTACCCTTACAGTGTGGCTTTGTGCCCATCTGTATGCCGCTAACAGCTGCTGCTTGTTTTTGAACCTACTAAAGAAATGAGATTTCGAAATTTTAAAGTGGGATTACTCAGGTGAAGTGGGGGTATGAAAATAATGTAAGTTCATTAGCACATTACAAAATACATTTTTATTTTTATTATAATGACATATGATGGTAATGTGGCTATTTGGCTAATGATGTCCATAAATATTTCAGATATATTATTTCACATAATAAAGAAATTTCATAGTCACTAACTAGCACCAACTGACCTGCAGCAGTTGCGCACAGATGCCAAGCTTCCTGAACGGTGGTAGTGTGAGAACTTGAGAGATGCGCGGGCGTGAGTGGCGCGGGTACGCGTAGTAGCGATACACGGTCGCGTACGCAGCCGTCGCGTACCGGGCGCCGCCTTCACTGGACTGGAACTTCTCAAACCTGTAACCAGGGTATGGTTAACATGATATTTAGAGAAAAGAGAGGGTTTTGCACTTCAATCAGTTTGTTAATATTATACTTACACTGTAAAAAATGTCCACTGATCATCATCCACATCAATGAATGATGCTGCATCCACATACCACAACAAGAAAGTCTGTAGCCTTTCATGGAATGCCAGGAATCCAGGGGTAGAAGTTTCACAGTAGTAAACTTCAAATGACCGTTTCTCACCACCATCAACTGTAAAACATGACAAAAATACATAGCCAAAGGGACAAAACAAAAACCTTGAAATAATGTTGTTGTCACCTAACTTGGAAATATAATACCTACATTGGTATAATAAATGTTCACAATTTTTTTAGCATTATGTTAACATTGACATCAAAGAATGTGTCATTCTATGTACATATTTCATTTACCAGATAAATCTTTGCATATTGGTCAACAAACTCCTAACAAAGTTCATTGACCTGGCATTCAATAAACTGACCACTTGCAACAAGTGACAGTCAACTAATATAACCTTACATCAACATAAATAAAAGTTTGTTTAAATAATTCAGTGAATGAACTAACATATAATAAGATACAACTTATTTACTTACAAGGTTCAACTGAGAAAACATGAATTAACTGTCCATGAGGTGTAAATGATTCATCTTTTTTTAGTATAGACACAAAGTGGTCCAAATTAGTGACATATCCTGGTGCTAACACTTTAGTCAGGGCACCTTCAACATCGTCTGGTTTCATTCCTTCAGATTTATTTGGTTCAATCTGCAAATACATTTGATATTTAGTTGGGAACTTATACTTCAACAAAACCTCTCAGTCCTAGTAACGAATAAGATGGGTGATACCAGTGTAGTCATCAATGTTAATTCAAATATTTCTGGATTGGTGATGCATATTTTGCATGCTGCAATTATTATTTTCATCAAAATGTAAGTTTATTGAAGCAAAACAAGTAATACAAAATGGATACTTTGGTGCAAATAAACAAGCTGCATGGTGTTACATTTAGTCTTGTATATAAGGTTACAAAATTAAGACCAAGTTTTTTAGTACTGTTAGTAAAAAATACAACACAATTTGACATGTAATAAAGCCTACCTTTTCCGTGTATTCAATTCCTAAATATGTCTGAAGACTTCCTGCGCTATAATAAAGTCTTATGTGCAAGTCTGTATAGCCAAATATGTTTTCATTCTCCCCGAAAACTTGGTGACACATCTCTGGCCCGAAACTTGTATCATCATTTTCCAGATCATCTACAGATCTCACTGAAAATGTTAATTTAAAAGGAATTAGCAAATGGTACTGTTGCCGACATGGTGAGGTATGTCCTTTGAACAGAATATCTGAAACTATACAAATTTATTGCTAATAATGGTAAACGTTGTAAACCAGACAAGTATAACCATGTAGGTACCAAGATGTGTAGGATCAATTATGATTTTTGTCTGAACTACTAGATTCTTACCCAGCTTAAATTCCAAAACCTCGTTTCCATCTACAACTAAATGGCACAGCGCATCAGTCATTTTCTCATCAAAAATCCAATTTAATTACACCCAGATACCGAATAACCCGCGATTCCCGCGCAAATTGATGTGTAATTGAAATATTGAAAGACAAAACATGTAGTATTCTGTGTTTATTTAGTTTACTTCACTGCGCCGATTTAATATCTTGTGGATGTACTAGCAAAATCACTATAATAAAAACCAAATTTACGGACACTGGACAGGACTACAAAAGTGCA
The DNA here is from genome assembly GCA_947361185.1 of Charanyca ferruginea. Classification (NCBI taxonomy): domain Eukaryota; kingdom Metazoa; phylum Arthropoda; class Insecta; order Lepidoptera; family Noctuidae; genus Charanyca; species Charanyca ferruginea. Next base: position 10,252,684 of record OX376077.1, on the reverse strand, counting down.
AAAATGTGGGAAAATCAGGGAAACGAAAGTTGCTTTTTAAAATAGCTGTCAAGTATCTGTCAAGTCTAAAGTCTAGACTCTAAAATAGACAAGAGTGAGTGTCACTCACTACTGTCATGTCATTACTTCTGTCGAAAGATGTCATGTTATTTTTTTGTTTGCTTTGTCTATGGTGTCGGTATGGCAGGCAGAAGTAAAACCATAAAGCCTCAAGCTCAAGCTTCATGGGCAGAACATGCCTGTGGTGGGCAGAACCCTCAGACAAGTGGAGCCTCCTTGAGTGGAGCTTCTCTATATTATATGTCTATGCTTTTATTGCAAGACCTAACATAATATTATACATAATTGCCATAGATAATTACCTTAGTCTGAGGTACTTACGTACCAACTCGAGTGTCTTGTTGAAAGTTAATGATGTTTGGAGATTCCGATCGATAACAATACCTATATAACTAGTTTTAGCATGATTAGGAGAACGAAATAGAAACGATTTGATCAGCCTATTAGGGTATTTTAATCGAAAAAGTAACTCCTTTGATTACCAGAATATTTGAGGTTCTGATAGATAAATGCAAGGGCGTTGCCAAGGGTGGGTAGGTAGGGGCAGTTGCCCACCTCCTACAGATTCCAAAAGCTTCATGTGCCTTTGACTGTATTGAAATTTTTTACCCCCCGCCCCCCTAGGCCATCAGCTGGCGTGTACTGGCGACGCTCTTGGATAAATGATTACCGTACATTTTATTCCACTTTGTAATTGAATACATATCGAATGAAAAATAGACAAAATTGCAAACTGTGACAGTAAAAGCTGAATACGATATACCGTTACCTAAAATAATGAAAAGGAAAAAAAGCCTTATCGATGGTTCATGGTTCATTCATTTATGTGACGTCATTATGGCCTGGTTGGGTTAGGTTTGCTTGGAAATTTTTGTTAACAATCTTGTATTTTAATATATTATATGTTGTGCTACTTATTTTAGATTAGTAATATAAATACCTCATAAAGTACCGGTAACCCTGGTGCCAAGAAGTGTCTGTTTCGACGACATTTTCTGGCGAAAATGAATCGCCATGAAGGTGGGTAATGATAATCAAAATTTGTTCGATGCTATTGTCACTGCGAATTTCATTGCAAAAAAATATGAAAATATTGTCATCATAACGCAATTATATGATTAAAGCATTCAATTTTCATGTCATTGTCATCAATGTAAGAGAAATAACGAATTGTTGTTGTATTTTGTGTATTGACATATTTTCAGGAGTCAGCTGTGATTCTTGTTTGAAAAATAACTTCAGAGGACGACGATACAAATGTTTGATTTGCATCGACTATGACTTGTGCGCGGCCTGCTATGAGTCCGGCGCTACCACAAACCAACACACTACAGAGCATCCTATGCAATGTATTCTATCTAGAAGTGACTTTGGTGAGACCTAATTACAGTGCATCATCATAATATATTCCTATATGCGAAATCCTTGTACATATACCTATGCAAATCAATACCTCTGCATAGCTAATAACAAAAATAGTATTCTTAAATTTTACTAATGACAATACAGCAATAACTGAAACATTTTTATCTTTTTACATAGCAAAGGTATTTTTAATTAACTGGGATAAGGCCAGAAGGATGATGTTAAATTTTAGGATAATGAAACAAAATAGTTAATTATCCACAACTTATGAAAAAAATAACATTGAATTCTATTTGAAATGAGAGTTAGATACCTATGATATTTTAGAAAATATACTTTACTTTACTTTATACAATACATTTGTATACCCATAGGTAAATTACATTATCTATTTTAAAAAGTCAAAAGAAAAGTGGCCTAGAATGTATTTATCAAGGAGTATGATGATTTTGAAAATAGGGCAATTTAAATCAGTTGCTTATAATATTCTTATAAGAAAACTATACTTGTTTCTGTCCACAAAAACATGCAAAAAGCTCCTATAAAATTATTTCATTCACTTTTGCTTACAAGAGCAGTAATCCTTTTTCTACTATTCAATAATTTTGTTATAAAATCATGTAGCTTTAAACATTTAATGAAATGTTACTTCTAAAGATATATTTATGTTATTTTGATTTTCTATCACCTTCAGATCTGTACTATGGTGGAGAGGCACTAACTTTGGAACAGCCTCAGGCATACACATGTCCATTCTGCAATCGGATGGGCTTCACTGACACAGCGCTTATGGAGCATGTTACAGCAGAGCATGCAGATACTACACTGGCTGTAAGTATTTTGATATGGTGTTAGTCAATTGTGAATAAGATCCTTAATCAATACATTCCAGTATTCATTTATTATATAGTTACAGTTTAATTATTGACCATTGGTGGGGGGGGGGGGGATTGATCCCCAGGTCTGAAAGTGTTATTTGGTTTTTCGATTAGGAATTTTTCAGTGACAGCCTGGAGTGGAAGTCAGTGGTGTAACACCCCCATGCCATGGAAAGTACTATAAGTTTTGGTCCTGCACCTGATCTGTCTAGTTGTCTTGGATTACAGTTCCATCGGGCAATGAAAGTGAAGAAAGAGGAAATTCACCTGTTGTTTGTGCACAATCTTGTGCATTATAATATCTCCTGTGTATTTAGCTAACTCCATTGAGATTGACCACCGTGACCAACATTTGGGAATTATTAATTAAGAATGCTTGTTGTTTGTAATTGTATAGTGAACCATATCAGTAATAATCTTTGAAGTATGAAAATTGTCCTAACTGCTATGTAATAAAGGCACTCGCAAAGTCAAACTTGCACAAACCATGTTTGGGTGGCTACCTAATCTATTTAGATTAGGTAGCCAATGAATAATTTTTTTTAAACCTACAAATTTCTGTCATCATAATCATTTTCTTCCCCTTATCTCATGTTACTTGGGGTCAGCACAACATGTTTTCTTCTTTCATTTCGGCCTGTCCAACATGCTTTCACTGACTCCCTTTTCATTCATATCATTCTTCACACAATTCATCCATCTTTTCTTTGGAGTTCCTTTCCCTATTATTTTCTATGTTTTATGTTATTGTTGATGAATATTTTGTTTTTGTGTACAGGTGGTGTGCCCAGTATGCGCTTCAATGCCTGGTGGGGAACCAAACTTTGTGACTGATGACTTTGCCGGACATCTTACCTTGGAGCATAGAACCGGTCCTAGAGATCTCATTTCATTTCTGATATCCTTTTCATATTTTAAAAGTTTTATATTTGTATTTTATTTTTTTTTGTTATCATGAAACGGCAACATTTGCTAGTCAATATACTGTAAATATGGCACGAGTAAAACTATGTTCTATGCTCTGTTTACGCGTTCTATTTTAGCTGGAGGCATTGCTTTTATTTGTAGACTATTGTAATTTAAACAAATCAACGCCATAGGGACTGAAAATAATAATTTGAAAGCTGCTATCCCAAATCGATTGTATGGCCAATATCATTTTAGAACGATAAATAAGTTTACCAGGTTCTTTGAATTATTGTATAGCCCCAAAATATTTTAATAGAAAAGTAACATTAAAAACAGAAATCAGACTACTGAAAAATCACATTCTAAAAGTATTTTAATGTATTTAATACAAATCCAATTCGAAGAATAGCCTTTGTTGCTTTGTGGGTAGGGGGCATATCCTCTGAACATCACTATGAAAATGTATTAAATACATTACAATGTATTGCTTATAGGTTGTTTATGAAATAGACAATCATAATTGAATAGTCTGTTCAAATTTCCAAACAATATCAGACGAGAATATTTTTGCGTGCGTTATTTTTCGGTTTTTGAACTTACTTTTTGTGTTGTCTGATAAACAAATGTATTCCTTAACCACCGTGCACGATGAACCAAGCGGTATCAGGCACGGCGGAGTCCGACGCATGCCGCACTCAGGCCGCGGCGTAAGTCGCGCAAGACGTACCAACATGCAGTTTAGGTAACTATTCTTCCATATTGTTAGTTCCATTATCAACCGACTTCAGAAAAAACAGGAGTTATGCATAACTTGCCGGTTTGTGTGATTCTGTTTTTAATTGCATATCCATTGCATTAAAACTATAAAAAATAGGGTTAAAAAAAACCAAATATTGGACTGCAAAAGAAAACTAAAAAGTTCAAAATAAGATCACTTTGCAAGCAGTCTGGTGTCACAATCACGCTTGATGATGAAGTAATAAACTCAACTTTCCTATGAAGTTTCACTAAATAATAAAAAAAATCGTAGCATGTTATGTATATCATTAAGAAAATTTCCTATTTTTTATTAATAATAATGTCCCTATCTACCTACTTACCTACCCCTTTTTTTTTTTTGGTACGGGGTGGAAAATCCTCATGGATGTTCTCCGCCCTGGGGCGGGCGGAGGGGTCTGTCAGACTCTTACTGACTAAAAACCACCCCGGTGTTCCATCTCACACCTACGTCGGGGGTCGCGGGAACCGGAGATACTTCCGCAACCCCCGGCTGGTGCCGGCCCGCTGCAGCGGGCCACTTCTCGGGTCAGGGGGGGGCGTGAGGTGTTAGACTCCCCCCCGGACGTCTTAGAGGGGCGCACGTGGAACACTACGCGCCGCCACCTCGGGTCCTGGTGTATGTGGGGGGCGACAGACGTCCCCGAGTCTGCCGCCCCTGGACCCATTTAGGGGGGCCGGAAGAGGGCGTTATCCGCCCTCGGCCGACGCCCGGTGCGCCTGCTGCGGGCAGGGTGGGAGGTTGAGATCTCCCTCTCCCTTTCCGCAGCCTCCTTCTGCGACATAACACTTTCGCAGAAGGAAACCACCGCGTCCCAGGACTCTGCGCTGTCGACCATCGACTCGACCACGGCCGACAGCGACAGGTCACTGCCTACTTCTGAGACGAGGGCACGGCGCGGCCCCTCCCAAGCGGCACATTCCGCCAGCGTATGCCGCGCCGTGTCCTCCCGGCAGTCGACGCAGTGGTGACACCGGGCGTCCGGCTCCCTGTTTATGCGACACAGGTACTTCCCGAAGCAACCATGCCCCGAGAGCACCTGCGTCACCCGAAACGACAGGGAGCCGTGCCTCCTCCCGAGCCAGCGCTGGAGCACTGGCCGTACCGCCTCGATGATGGCGAGGCCGGCGGTAGGGCGCAAAAGCCTGTCCCGCCATTCCGCCACCAGGACCTCGCGAAGCTTAGACCGACGCAGCTCCATGTGTCGCTGCATCGGTCGCTCGCCCCGCGCTTTCTCGCGCCACCGGTACAATGACGCGAGTACCTTCGCCTCCAGGTCCCACCTGCTTACCTACCCTACACCAACCTTACACTTACCCTACACCTACCCTTCACCAACCTTTCACTTACACAACACCAAAAAAAAAAAAAAAAATCCTATGTCCGTCTCCTGGTTCTAAGCTACCTCCCCACCAATTTTCATCCAAATCTGTTCAGCCGTTCTTGAGTTATAAATAGTGTAACTAACACGACTTTCTTTTATATATATAGATAAATATATTACAGCTTTTACAAGCATTTGATTATTTAAGTGGCATTATTAAGGTAAAGTTCCAAGTCAAAGCATTCATTTCAATAAAACCATTAGGCACTTTTGAACTGTTGAGGAATGGTTAGTTAGTCAGAAAGTTGAAGCTAGTTGCTCGTTCCAAAACAGGTAGCAGGTGTCTATGGAGGAAATTATGCAAGAAAGTCCAAGGACATTCTTTTCAATCAATATTTAACAAAGTCCTGGTTACAGTAGTCTTGTTGCTTCTATAATGTGAAAACAATGTAGGTTAAGAGCAATACAAAATAAATAAAGATATAAGCCATTGTAGTTAAGAGAAGACCAATTTCGACTGACAGCGCCCAATCACGATCACGACATGTGGGTCAGCACCATTTCGCTCGTAAAACTACAGCTAAACTGAAGTTTTGGATACATTATTGTAGTGGTTGTCTTGTGGCATAAAATTCAAACAATTGACATGACGCTCCTGACCACTTTATCGTCATCATCATGTGAACCTTTAGACGCCCACTGCTGGGCATAGGTCGCTTCTCTTCGCGGTTCAGCCGTAATCGCTATGCTTGGGCGATGCATATTGGCGTTCGCTGTAGGTGTTATGGTACTTAGAAAGACGTTGCTGCCCATCCTCTGGTCAATATCCCTCTGTCGCTTTCTACGACACCCACGGGTAGATATGGGGTGGTGCAAATCGCGGCCGGCACCACACGGCGGACCACTGACCACTCAACACACGGGAATAGTATGAATTTATCAATAGAAAATGTCATTTTGTTACGCAACTAAAGCTATTTATAACGCGCCACGACAATACACCACAACATGTGAACCTAGCTTCAAGTAATGTTTAAATTGTATGTTATATTGCAGCACGGGTGGGGGCATCTCGTCGCTGTCGCCGTCGTCGCGCGACGCCGTGGTGGACCCCATCGCCGAGCTGTTGTCGCAGCTGTCGGGCGTGCGGCGCGGCGCGGGCCAGCCCGGCACGCCCAGCCAGCTGCAGCAGCTACAGATGCAACTGCAGCTAGAACGACAGCAGGCCACGGTCAGAACCAACAGCTAATTCTACTATGACTTTTCACCATAAGTGGCGTTACCAGCACAAACAGTTCATAGGATTTTTATCACTGTACTTGACAGTTGACAATGATTTGAGTAGAATGAGTAGGTGTTTTATTGAAAACTTAAACCCATTAGTGCAGCGTGTTCTGAAGTAAAGCATGTAACCGTTAGTTTCTTTGTGATTAGAAAACTAACAAACTTTATTTAAGTACCAGTGTGGTTTTTAAATTCTAGTGTGGTCAGTGTGTAATTTGTTTAAGCCACAATCGTTTTGACTTTCGGTTTACTGCTTTGCTGATGACGCTATCTATGCTTCTGTTAAAAAAACATTATTCCATTTAAATATCTGGTTTTGTTCAAATGTATCAATTGATGTAAAACGGAATTTTATTAATTATAGTTTAATCATCGACAGGCGGCCCGGCAGCAGCTGGAGCGCCTGCCGAGGCGCGGGCCGGGCGCGGCGGGCTCGGCCGGCGCCGCCCCGCCGCCCGCTCCGCAGCCCGCCGCCGCGCAGCCGCAGCCGCAGCCCGAGCCCAACGACTCTCAGTTTCTCCTCTCCGGCTTTCTCGGTGAGTACCGCAGTCTCGAGCTCCACCGCTCTGACCTGTGGCTCTAATAACAACTGTCGTGTGTTCCGCAGGCGCCAGCGACAGCCAGGCGGGCCCCGAGGCAGAGAGCCGCGCGGCACTACTGCGCGGCCTGGTGCTGGCGTCGCTCGGCCGCGCCGCGCCCACGTGGCGCGCCCCGCCCCCCGCGCCGGCCGCGCCCCCCGTGCCGCCCGCGCCCCGCGCCACCCCTGCGCCCGCGCCCCCGGCCGCCATGCTACGCGTCAAGCCGCAGCCGCGCACGAAGGTACCGTGTCGTTCCGACAGCGCCGAGCGGCCGAGCGTGTGATAGTGACGTCATGTGTGACCGGCAGGAGGCGGCGGCGCGCGCGCACGCGGCAGCCCGGCAGCTGCCCGAGGGCAGGTAGGCCCGGCCGACCCGCGACTGCGGCGCGGCGCGGCCCCGGGGCAGGCAGGACCGGCTCGCGGCCCGGGCGACCCGCGACTGCGGCGCGGCGGCGGCCCCGGGGCAGGCGCGGCCACGGCGCGGCCCGCCCGCCCGTGAGCTGCGGGTGCGGGCCGCGCCGCCCGAGCCCGCCGCGGATGGACGTCGGTGGATGAAACTATTCGATGTTTACACGTTAGATGTTACGGTAGTCCACGATCGCGCGGCCGGCCGCGGTCCGTGTCCGCCGGCGCAGGTCGCGATCGCACTTAAGGGGTAAAGTTTGTGGCCGTCGATGTTGTTAGTGTTTATCCGTTGTAAATATGGAGTCGCGGGCGCGCCGCGCGGCGGTCTCGATTGGTCCCGACCGGTGACGCACCGTTACCTGGACTCGTTTCTTTGTTTTACGCTAACACTTATTAGTGGATGCTTTTGTTTGTTTTGTTGGCTTTCGAAATATCTGTGTGATTTCCTTTATAGTAGAGAATTAATAGTGATGGAATGTTTTAATCGATTTAACTACGATTAAATTTAAAATAATAATGATATGCATAGGGCGTCGTTATTATATTATTATCGTACGAGAGGAGTCCTATCGAATTGCATTTGCATTACGATTAGATAAGTTTAAATAATTCGCAGGTTATTCAAAATTAATAATAAATATTGACAACGGTCATTCATTGAAGTTTGACATCGTTTAGAATCGTTATTAAAATAATTATTGTATTTATCTTAAAGTATAAGTATTGTTTTAATTTATTCAGCAACTTATTAACATATTTCACGGAAAACACTGACTCCTCTCTAAAGTTATGTTTTCAAAAACAGTTGAAATCATACTTACCCACAAATTTTCACTAGCTACTCAAACAAAGTGCTTATTAGTTTGATTATTATACTCCAACATTACAAAATGTTTGTATGTACCCTAATTAAATTCTATAATATTATAAATGTATTTCATTTACTAAATTGATAGCAACCATGCCCATAATTTGTTTTATTTCTTCCATGTTGCAGAATGACTGATTATTGACTACAGCTGAGGCAAATGCAACGTCAAACAATATTTATATTTGGGAAATGTCAAGGATTCCACCGAAAGTGTTAATCGCGGGTCAGGGGCGGATCTATATAAGGCCTTTTTGGGCTGCAGCCTAGGGCCCCGTGAATATATAGGGTCCCCAAGCCCCTACTGAAGACAATGGACAATATTATGAATATAAAAAAGAAAACTATCGTAAACATCATTCGGAAACAGTTTTTCTTTTAACGAAATTGCAATTAGTTGATTCATTAAGCAGGGCCCCAAGTAGTATTAACCCAGGTACTAACTTACGGTCCGTCCCTGTCGCGGATCAGAAGATTTTAATAATAATTTATGTAGCTTGTAGCTCATACAATAGTCAGTTAAAATCGAAACAATACAAGGTTACTGATAAGTTGATTTACTACTTACGTATTACATAATTAAAGTTGAGACTAAACTGTAAACGTAAAGCGATCAGGTACGATCAGAAACGCAACATGTATGCAAAAGATATACAATGATTTATTGTTGTCCTAGTTAAGAGCGCGTATTCGATTCGTGACGAAAACTTCATGTTTTTGCGTTTTGCCCAGAGCAATATCGTAATTATGTGAGCAGATTATTTAAAGACAATTTACAGTTTTAGAAAGATTACGTCTTGATTTATACAGCTACAGAGTAAAAGTATAATTTTTAATTATGGTTTTTTAATACAATTATTTCATATCGTTTTACGAAAATAGACTTCAGAGTTAACTTTCAGGACGAATACAACCATTACAATATGCCAAAATATTTTGTTTTATGTGTTTTTTCAACAGTATAAACAGCCTTAAAGACAGTAACAGAGCCAAAATTACGAAAATATTACTATTATGTATTAAAAAACAATGTTGAAAAAGTAGAAAATCGGTTCACTTTGACAATTTTTTTTCACCAGTATTTGAATAAAAACATTACTGATATATTTATTTTATGAAAGTAAATGTTATGTTTAATATACAGAATATTTTTCAGTCCGTTATACGAGCTAATTTATTTTAGACAATTATTTTAAAAAGCACTGTAATACATCGCGCGCTGTCCGATTCCCGCACGGAACAAATATTTGTATGGCCTACAGATAGTTGTTCCGGCTGTTTGTGTATGTGAGTTTTGCCGATCAATTTCAATGATTCGTGCATATTTCGTGCATTTTTTTTTTCTGATGCACACAAACAGACCATTGTATGGTACTAGTGTGTGTCAATGCTGCTACGCCGTTCTAGCAATCGTTTAGATTTTGAGTTGTGCTAAATCGAATACGCGCCCTTAAGTTTCATTTTATGATAGTGATGATATTTTAATTTCAACTTTGGACCTTTCGTTGCTGACTTTACTACTTCTTCAATACTGACAGCACAGATTTCTATATCATAAACATGTAATTATTAAGTACATCGAATAGCCATATCTTTTTGTTATTTATTTATTTTCACTTATATTTTATTTACAACTTTTCTTTGTACTAAGCAAGTAATAGTAGATTATGCATCAAGGGGATAAAGTAGTGTCTTATGTAGCGGGCGCCGCGCCGTATTGAATCCCGAGCAAAACGAAGGATTCTAGCGTTAACTCCTAAGCGGAGCGAGGGAGTTTGGAGGTAACTCCCGAGCAAAGCGAGACAAGAATCCTGAGTGCAGCCTGGGATTCAAGGTCACCCAAGACAAAGGCACCTTTATCTCCGAGGAGCATACTCTACTTTTCACATCATCTACGAGACAATAAAAACAATAGTAAGTACTAGAATTAAGAGTAGATTGTTGGTCATACCAATGGCTTCGGATTTAATGTACTCCGGAGTCAAATCACTATCGTCACTCAACATTTTTGTGAGAATTTGCTGATATGTAATTTGTTGTATAACAAAGCAAAGCAATTTTCAAGTATTCGCGCCTCAGATTATGAAACAGAAGCAGATAGACAGCGCGGAACACTGAGAGTGAAGTCAAAAAAGCAAATACAAATTCAAAAGCGAAATACTTACCTACAACGCGCTTCGTGCTGTACTGACACGAGTAAGTATAGCACGAAACGCCGCATCGTGAAAAATAACAAATACAAATTCAAAAGCGAATACAATCACGAGATTGTAGATTCGCTTTTGAATTTGTAATTGCTTTTTGGCTTCACTCTCAGTGTTCCGACCGGTCTATCTGCCTTTTGTTTAATATTTGAGATTCGCAACTCCTCTCTTTAATTTGTGTCCTATTTTTTTCTTTCATTTATATTCTACTAGTGGCCAGTTCGATTTTCGAACAATTTATTTTTTAGTGCTGTTCTCAGATTACGATACAAAATGCAGATAGACCGCGCGGAACTCTGAGAGTGAAGCCAAAAAAGCAAATACAAATTCAAAAGCGAACACAACCTCGAGATTGTTCACTTTTGAATTTGTGTTTGTATTTGCATTGTTTTTTTTTTTATCGATGCGGCGTTTCGTGCTGTACTCTACTCGTGTCAGTACAGTACGAAGCGCGTTGTAGGTATTCGCTATTGAATTTGTATTTGCTTTTTTTTGCTTCACTCTCAGTGTTCTGCGCGGTCTATCTGCCTTTTGTTTCATAATCTGAGGCAGATCTTAATGGTGAATGTTCGTATGCGATTTCTACTTTATGTTCCAAATTCAAATCACATTATTGACCAGCGGGTCATAATGAAATTCAGTACTATATTATTGCCCTCCTAAACCTCAGGTCTTTAATTACTTACTATATGTTAGGTTTGAATGACATATAATTTGACATTGTCGAGCAGGTGGTGTGAAAAGTACTTTAATCATGAAGAATTTCATGATAATAGTACACATATTATTTGCATAGTTACGCCATCATGGTGGCGACATGTTTAGACGAAGTCTGCTTTACTTACATTGACTAGTTCGGTGTTGCGCACCATTGAGAAAAATAATCCCGAAATAGGGTTTCTTACGCAAAGCTAATCTCAGAGGGAGCCACTGATCTATAACACAGTATAAAGATATTATGAACAGTATGGAAACTAGGCCTATTTGTTGAAATAGTTACCCACGCTCCATTGGAGCGTTAAGGTTGTCACTCTTGATGTCTGTAAAATTGATGTGTTTTATTGTAACAAACTTTTTTCACGCGTTCAGCGGTTAGAATTTGGCTGGTTATCTTACCCTCCTTCTGGTCAAAATGTAAATACAAGATGGCGGCTGTAATTTTTTTTTATTTTTTTTGTCATGCGTGTCGTTTTCGTAGTTTTCGAGGGTGCTAAAGCCAATAGCGAGTTCAAAATGTAAATCCAAGATGGCGCCTACAAAAATATACAAATTTTTAGTCATGGGTATCGTTTTCATAGTTTTCGTGGGTGCCAAAACCGATAGTGAGGTCAAAATCTGAATCCAAGATGGCGACTGTAATTTTTTTTAAATGTATGTGTCATGGTTATCATTTTAGTAGTTTTCGAGGGTGCTAAAGCCAATAGTGAGGTCAAAATGTAAATCTAAGAAGGCGGCTACAAAAAAGTATAAATTTTTAGTCATGGGTATCGTTTTCGTAGTTTTCGTGGGTGCCAAAACCGATAGTGAGGTCAAAATCTGAATCCAAGATGGTGGCTGTCATTTTTTTTAATTTATTTGTCAGGCGTGTCATTTTCGTCGTTTTCGAGGGTGCTAAAGTCAATAGTGAGGTCAAAATGTAAATCCAAGATGGCGGCTTCCCTCAAAACTATTGAAATGACTCCCATGACGAAAAAATTTAAAATTTTCGTTGTGCCATCTTAGATTTACATTTTGACCCCACTATTGGCTTTAGCACCCACGAAAACTATGAAAACGACACCCATGACAAAAAATTAAAAAAATTCGCAGCTTCCATCTTGAATTTACATTTTGACCCCACTATCGCCTTCAGCACCCTCGAAAACTATGAAAACGACACCCGTGACAAAAACAATGAAAAATTTCCTAGCCGCCATCTTGGGTTCAGATTTTGACCTCACTATCGGTTTTGGCACCCACGAACACTATGCAAACGATACCCATGACTAAAAATTTAAAAATTCTTGTAGCCGCCATCTTTGATTTACATTTTGACCTCACTATTGGCTTTAGCACCCTCGAAAACTAAGAAAATGACACCCATGACAAATAAATTAAAAGAAATTACAGCCGCCATCTTGGATTCAGATTTTGACCTCACTATCGGTTTTGACACCCACGAAAACTATGAAAACGATACCCATGACTAAAAATTTAAAAAATTTTGGAGACGCCATCTTGGATTTACATTTTGACCTCTCTATTGGCTTTAGCACCCTCGAAAACTACGAAAATGACACCCATGACAAATATATTTTTTTTTTTCCTGAAAAAAAAATGACAGCCGCCATCTTGGATCTACATTTTGTCCTTACTATCGGTTTTGGCACCCACGAAAACTATAACGACACCCATGACGAAAAAATAATTTACACGATCAAATAAAAAAGCCGCCATATTTGTTTTACAAATAAATTCACGAATTTCATGTGCACTTATTTGTAAAACAAAGATGGCGGCTGCTAACATGTTTATGTACATATTCAATCATATTCAATATCAACAATAAATCATTCTTACCTTTCAATAATAAATAAATGTATTACACGAATACTCGACACTCGTTCAAACACGGCATCCGTGAGGCCGTGACTAAGAGCACCGCGACTATCGCTTAGGGTATCGTAGATGCGCGCGTCTGTGTGAGTGTGCCGTTTCGAACGGTTTGTTCCTAGTTTCCGTACTGTTCATAATCTTTATACTGTGTCTATAACGTAAACACTATTAGCGCGGTAAAATTCCTATTTTATCGGGCGGGGCTATAGAAGTTGCGTGCGTAGTTGGATTTTGTTTTTTTTTTTTCCGATTGGCATCACGCAGGTCAACCTAGGAGGTTGTCGGCTGCTTAACCGGACTTTCCTGTGGTGCCTTAAAAATTATTATTTTTAGGGCCTCCAGCCAGCGGCGTAGTTGGATGCGTTCAAGAAGCTTTAAATAGATAAAAGTGGAGGCAGCTCTCTAAATACCTAAGTGAAATAAACTGTGGGCAGATGCTCTCTTTCTGAATACATACATAATAACGAAACAGTGATAATTATGTGTTTTCTTAATCTTATGTATGCATTCAGAAAGAGAGCGTCTGCCCACAGTTGGTTTCATTTAGGTGTTCAGAGTATTGCCTCCACTTTCACCTGTAAGCTTCTTGGGTGATACATAATAACGAAACAGTGATAATTATGTGTTTTCTTTATCTTATGTATGCATTCAGAAAGAGAGCGTCTGCCCACAGTCTGTTTCATTTAGGTGTTCAGAGTATTGCCTCCACTTTCACCTGTAAGCTTCTTGGGTGCGTTGCGTGTTAGTGTTTTCAACCCACTTCAAAAACAAGAAGGTTCTCAATTCAATGTTTGTTACGCGATTTCTCCGGCAAATGTAAATCGATTGAGAAAATTATTTTTTATGGATTTCATGAATAGGGATAAATTTTATCGAAAGTGATACGGCAGTTTTTGAAAAAATCCAAAAACCCAAAAATTTGACATTGCCGTGTCATAATGGATTTGGATAAGAAGGAGGTAGGTACCTACTAAAACACGGAAAATAAAAAGCTTTTTTTACAAAAAGACACCGCCTTCAAAAACTTAAAGTGAAAAATAACTAGCACAGAACACATATATGATTTTGGGTGGTTGTCTTTTTTGTTGTAATATAATTATCAAAACTGAAAGATATTAACCAACGTTTAACTATTCCGGAATTTAAAAAAATATAAAGTTTAAAAACTAAAACCCGACCACAACAAAAAGTGATCTAAAAAGTACAAAACAAGAAAATATTTCACACAGAAATCAAGACATAGGTACAAAATAGTCAAGGTAAGCCGTGGTTGCATGCCATTATATTCATGTTCATCGCACTCATATGGGATACAGTCATGCAACCACGGCTTACCTTGACTATTTTGTACCTATGTCTTGATTTCTGTGTGAAATATTTTCTTGTTTTGTACTTTTTAGATCACTTTTTGTTGTGGTCGGGTTTTAGTTTTTAAACTTTATATTTTTATTTAAACCATTTTGGAGTCACAGCTAAGTATTATAATATATTTAATAGGTACTAGTGAACCCCTTTCCAATGATACGAAACACGGTATGCGTATCTTACTTTATTTGGTAATCTTTCCTTTTTTTGCAATAATTTGTGACAAATCACCACTAAATGTTATATAAATTTGAAATGTACTAGTGAACCCCTTTCCAATGATACCAAACACGGTATGCTTGTCTTCATTTTTTTTTTTAATATTGGTTTTTAGTCCGCCAGAGGGCGCCACATTGGATTCGGTGATACGTCATATAGCCTATAACCAGCGGACGATCAAGACGCTTCTAACGACACCTCATTTGTTCAGTTCTGATAAGTAGTTTAGGAGCTATGAGCGTACAGATGAACATACATACATACATACATACATAGCCTGTCAAACTCATAACCCTCCTTTGGCTTTGCCGTAGTCGGGTAAAAAAAGCTGCTCCGGAAGCTAAAACATAATTATAATTTAGAAGCACAGACAAAAAGTATTATCATGTCAGTGTCACTTGGTTTACGTTATAGTTCAATGGCACCTCTAATGGGCTTACCACACGCACAAGTTTCACCATAGCGGTTTGTACACGGAATACGGAGCGTATTTTACCAACTACAGGCTCCGTGTTCCGTGTACAAAGCGGCCTGCGCAGGCAAAACTGTGGTGAAGCTTGTGCGTGTGGTAAGCGCTTAACGGAAAAGTTTGGCAGTAATATTCCTACACTCTGTCCACTGGTTTAATCGTTTTTTGACAGCTACAACTAGTGAACAATATTTATGTTTTTTGTAAAAACTGATACGCATACCTGTATTATAATGTCTGTAAGAGGTCATAAATAAGATAATCCAACAAGATTAGGCAGTTTATTTATTTTATTACACATTTTGAAGTTAACTTATGGTAGTAATCGGGAATAATTACATTTTATGGCAGCTGTCAAAAAACCAATAACCCAATGGACAGGATAGGTATAATTGATTAATGTTTTTTTTTTTTTCATGTCCGGTATGTTGTTTATTTAGTGTGTTAATGTAATTGTAATGAATTTCAATTACTTATTGAAATAGAAACAAATATTTTTAATTTTTTACCTGCTACTCATATATCTAACATACTTAATAATGACTGATCGGAGATAATTAATTTTATATAAGTAGTTGGTTAGGTGAATGTCGGCACGTCACTTTGCTAGTTCTGCATTTTTGTGTACTACAAAATATAATAATAGTTAATATCTCTGGTACTATTACGTAGCTCAACTTATTCGCTACTCGAATCTCCATATTCTGGGGAAAACCAAAACAATGAACTTTTGACAGAGGTCAGAAAACCCTGAATTTAAATAGCATTTTTATTTGATTGACAAGTGAAGTGAATACGTCAGAATCTAATGAAACCTTGAAGCGTGCCTCTTTCGCGCCAGGGAATGTATGTTGTCTCTTTCTGATAACAGCATTTCACTACACCTTGTCCATTGGGTTATTAGTTTTTTGACAGCTGCCTTAGAACGTAACTATTCCCGATTACCTAAAAGTTAACTTTAAAAGTAGACAAGTAGCAAACAAAACTCAAGTACTTAGCAAACAAAACTCAAGTACTTAGATAATTTTAGTATATTTTTGTGACAGCCCTACCTCTAATAAAACCATGAAGATATAGGTATGAATGGAATCAACACTTAGAACAAAAGCTTGAATTGAAACCAACTGTGGGCTGATGCTCTCTTTCTGAATGCATACATAAGAACGAGATAGTGATACGTGTTTTCTTTATCATAGGTATGCATTCAGAGAGTGTCTGCCCACAGTTGGCTTCACTTAGGTATTTAGAGTGTTGCCTTCACTTTTATCTATAGCTTCTTGAATAAAATATGGCAAAGTAGGCATTACTAAAACTATAAATAGGGTTGGTAAAGGACATGTTTCATACTGGGCCCAGTCTATGTACACCACTTCAAAAAAAAGAGAAAAATCCGTTGAATCCGGGAAAAATACAGATAATTCATTTAAATGTATACTGTTGTGGTAGTAAATTGATAATTTAACAATATTTTTTATGGATTTTCAACATGGCGTCACTCAGAATTAGCTACTCTATAAACCATTGATCATAGAAAGAGAACTGTAGGCTGTCAGTGTCACAACAGTCTCACTTCAATCATTTTCGTCTCGTTTTGTTTCTAGTTTCTAGAGTACTTTATAACAACCTCCCTTTCGTTTTTTTGAATTTAACACCGTTTCTTTTTCATCTGTTTACCTGGCTATCCACAAATCGACGCAGAAAATCAGAATTATAAATGTCAAACGTCATTAATCAATCAAAAATAATAGCTTACCGCCATGACTGCTTTTTGTTGTGTGTTGCAATTTCCCCTGCACAATACCTGCACCTTTGTGTACCTGCTCATAAAGCTATTTTAAATTAATTGGACAGTTGAGAACTATTTAAAATGTGTTTCTCTATTATTAAGTATGGTGTACAAGGACTGGGCCCAGGCTCCATACATTTTGAAACAACTCCTTTGCCAACAGTGATTTTTAGGGTTAAATTGCTTTATGAGATCTTCATGAGATAATCATGATTTTAATTAAAGAACACTCTTGAGAACTATATATTAAAATTTGACTTACATACACAAAGCTTATACCACATATTTTCTTCAAAGTTCCGGAGTATGAAGATACTCAAAATTAAATGTTGATTAGCATCAATGATATTCTAATAAACAGATATGTTATACACTCACAAAACAAACGAAAAAAGTGTTCCGCGCAGCAGCGGCTGCACACATACACACTTTTCATTCATTTTACAATTCACTACAAGTCAAAATGTTGAAAAGGGATGGCTTGAAAAAATCAACAAGAAAAAAAGAGACAGTTAGTGTTGTCAATTGCGCGTGAATGTAAACAAACATTATCCTGGCCACCAATCACCGCGTCTTGGCATCATAGACTAACAAATTTAACGAGACAGAAGGTACAAACAGCGAGTACATTTTTATACACGCGGTTTGTACCTATAACAACTAATAAACAGGACTAAAGGTATAATAGAATATATATAATAATATATAGAGTAGAAAATATTTATTTTGTAATAAAATTCATTTTTTTATTTACGAACAAATGCGATCCATTCTTGAAGCCAGATCTTAATAGATAACCTTAACGAAGGGAGGATAATAAATATGTGTTGTCATATTGTTTAATTTCTAATTAGGTATATAAATGATTAAATAAAACAAAATTATTAAATATTACAAGGTTAGAAAAAAGAAAAACAGAACAAAAAAAGAAAAAGAAAAAAGAGAAAAAGAAAAAGAAGAGAAGAGAAATAAGGCACATACATACTTTATTCTCTTCCTTTTCTCACACACTATAGTCTATGTTTCTTTTTTCATTTCTCCTTTTGCAGGTCTGCTGGCAGAAATTTCTTAAGAAATAAGCAGTACCTATGTACCTACTCATATTTTATAATGTTCTTTTCCTGTGTTGTCTACTGTGTGTACATAAATAGTAAAATAAATAAATAAACTATGGGTAAACAATGACTTTACTGCCTACGATACTACGATATCGCATCTGTACTTTTATTCTATGTCCGAAGTGAACGCGTCCTTGTCTTACTCACGTGAGAAATGTATTTCCATTTCTTTCTTTTTTCTAACCTCCAAATATAAGAATACTAGGAAAATAATTGAAATATATAAATTAATCGATGTATATTGCGTGCTTACATGTGGTATGAGATCCCTTGAGCTTTATTAAATTTGGTATCAAAATTGGTACACTTTCTAAATACACAAAATAGCATTTTTTTTTTTTTTTTAGTTGCTTTAAACAAAGCGTACCACTCGCCATGCGTGACTCAGACTAAAGGCAATACGTCCCAATTAGGACGTTTTTGAATCTTCAAAATTGGGCGCTCATAACATATCTGTTTAATATAATATCGTTGATTAGCATAATAAAATGTTGCTAATCAAATATTCAAAGAATCATGGCGAGAACCATACATTCCTATGTATGAAAAAAATATAGTTTAGAGGGTTTAAAACATCTTCTAATGTGGAGAACACATTACCAGGAGTAGATTGATATACTTACCATATTTTTAAACCCCCCGCATAATTAAAATATTTTGTAACGAAAATAACAATTTTTCATGATCTCACGTTGCCCATTTTGTGTTTATAAAATCTATATATATAAAAGAAAGTCGTGTTAGTGTTACACTATTTATAACTCAAGAACGGCTGAACCGATTTGGATGAAAATTGGTGGAGAGGTAGCTTAGAACCAGGAGACGGATATAGGATACAATTTTTTTTTTTTAGTAGGTTTTGGGTAGGTGTAGGGTAGGTAAATAGTTATAAAAAGTACATTGTTAAATCCGCAGAACTGTTTTTATTGGTCTGAGGTTGAATCATTATTTCTCATAAAACGGCTGTCAGTGTCACTGTTACTATCAGTCGTTAACTACTATTATTCACTTTTAACCATTGAACTAATATTACTACTACACAAGCACGGTAGTGCGGGGGCGGGCTATTGAGTCAAAGATGCGATGTCACCGTCATAGAAGCGACACTTTGTTTATATTCTGCCTGTTTAATTGGGTGCTTACGGTTAAATAATAAAATAAATTGAAAGAGGTTACTAGACAGATTATTTTAATTATAGATTAATTAATTATTAATTATAGGTCTTCCTAGTTTGGGGTCAGCTGGCCGTGTGTGAAATGTCCCCACATATTACTACTATTCACATTCATTTATTTAAATACACATTAAAATACATTTTTAAATATTCATATAAAAATAAAAACATTTAAAAAATATTATAAAATAATAGTACCCCACCGGTGTCGGGAACAGGGTCCAAGCTACCGGCGGTCAGTGCTCCAGAGAGAGAAACCTCCTGACAATGCGGGCCGTGTCCAGAAGTACTGCCTTCTGAATCAAGCCCTTGATCCAGCCGTCTAACGAGAGCCTCCTTAGATGTTGGTCGAGAATTAAGCCATTGGCTGTAACAATTATCGGCACAATGATCGCCGAGTCCACATTCCACATGTCGACAACCTCATGGGCCAAGTCAAGATACTTTATCTGCTTGTCTTTCTCAGCCATCATGAGGCTCTCGTCATGAGGAACAGCTATGTCAATAATCATTGCGCGCCACTCCAATCGATCCACCACCACTATATAAGGCTTATTGGCTACAATAGTCCTGTCAGTGATGATGGATCGATCCCAGTACAATGTGACATTGCCATTTTCAAGAACTGGATCGGGCACATACCTGTAGTATGGAACTTCTGATTCCACGAGCTTGTAATTCAGAGCAAGTTGCTGTTGGATAATCCTGGCCACAAG
Organism: Charanyca ferruginea; assembly: GCA_947361185.1. Taxonomy (NCBI): domain Eukaryota; kingdom Metazoa; phylum Arthropoda; class Insecta; order Lepidoptera; family Noctuidae; genus Charanyca; species Charanyca ferruginea. The sequence continues at coordinate 10,232,588 of OX376077.1, read as the reverse complement.
GTTGTGCCTGTGCAAGTACTCTTCGTTAGCAAGACGAGAACATCCATAGATAATAAGACGGTTTGATTGCCTGCCGGTGACATGCCCGACAAATGTCAACCGTGCCATCCTTCACAATAAATATCCGGTAGTTATTCGTCAAAATAACTTCGTCCATAATTGCACACACAAAACCTTCGGTTTCTCCAAATAGATCACCGAATCGTAGCCAGGATACGGACGCTAAGAAATCCACATCGGGCCCGTGTAGGGCCCGGAAAAAGCGTCCGTGAAGCTCCTTACTCTTCCAAACCTCCTCGTGGTCATTAGTCTCCAGCACTACAGGCTTGCACCAGTTCTCTTTAGCCAAGGAAAGCGGGGTGAGGCCTTTGTCTACTGCAACTACATCTCGGTGCATCCCCACGTCGGCTCCTAGGAAATATTCCCTGAGACTGTATATCTCACGGTTGTGCAGAGTCTTAGCATTTAAGAAGCCACGACCTCCGCACTTCCGCGGGATATACAGTCTTATTACCGATGACCGTGGGTGATGCATCCGATACGCTGTCAACAATGTACGGACTCTCCTATCCAGGGCATCGAGTTCCGTTTGAGTCCATTTGAGTATGCCGAAAGAGTACATCATGACCCACCCGTTGAAGGCGCGCACCTTATTTCCGCCTGACAAAAGACTATTTAATACTTTCTTCAGGCGGCCAAAGAAGCGCTCCTTCAACGATTGCCTCATGTCAGCAGCATTGATGCCCAACGCTTCCGCCATACCCAAATATTTGTAGGTCTCAATTGAAGAGAGGGATCTAAGGTTTATGGAATACGAAAGCTGAACTCCCTCAGATTCCACAATCTCCCCTCGCTTGACTTGTCCACGCCAAATTCCATCCTGATGGCGCTACTGAAAGTTTCTGTTACTTTCAGTAGCTCCATCAGCTGTTAACTGTTGGTGGCAAAGAGTTTTAGGTCATCCATGTAAAGGACGTGAGATATTATCTGACCTCCTCTCTTCAACCTATAGCCTAGACTTGAATTCTCCAGCAGTGTGCTTAGAGGATTCAAGGCTAAGCAGAACCAAAGTGGACTCAAATGTCGCCCTGAAATATACCCCGCTCAATCCTTATCGGTTCACTATTCCTCTGGATATGTCGACATCCTGGATAGCGAAGGACCGTCCTCCACTGCCCCATATACGACATCAGGAAGGTGCGCAGAGTGGTATCTATCTTATACAACTCTAGCACCCTCATGAGCCATGTATGCGGCACAGAGTCATAGGCCTTCTTGTAATCTGTCAAACATGTCGACAGATTCCTTCGGGATCGGCGAACCTGTTGACTGATAGCCATGTCAATCAGGAGCAGCTCCTTAGTACCGCGGGACCCATTCCTACATCCATTTTGAGAGGGAGACATGATACCGTTACTGTCTATGTTTTGGTTAATTTTCGCTCTCAAAATAGATGTAAAAACTTTATAGACCGTCGGCAAACATGTGATCGGTCTATGATTTTTAAGCTCCGCAGTACTACCTGATTTATGGAGCAGGTGGGTTATTCCTGTCGTCAAGAACTGGGGCAACGATCCTGATTCCAAGGCTGACTGGAACCGAGACGCTAAACAAACGTGCGACCTTCTAATCCATTTATCCAGAAGTTGTGCAGCCCGTCCGGCCCTGGAGACTTCCAATTAGGCAATGGACGGACTGCATGAGCAACATCATGGGGGCTGATAATGATTGCCCCCATTTCTGATATCGGGTCGCACGTTCGTTCGACTTCCAGCGTCCAATCACCCTCAGTGTGACTGACAGGTACCGACCAGATGTTGCGCCAGAGCAAACACATGGCGTCATCTTCCGGCAGGTGTGTATCAGTCACACTTTGAATCGGTCGCTCCCAAGTCCTATATACCTTTCATCGCTCTGGAATGTGCGATTCTGAGTGTATCGTTCCACCCGCCGCTTAGACCTTCGATTACGGTTTGCCCATGCATACACCTTCTGCTTCAGGAAGTCGATGCGTTCTGTGACCCAGGGCATATAGTCTCGAGGACTGATATCAGTCAATGCCCGCCTCACAAAGCGCATCACTCTAGGGCGAGTATTGCCCTCCCTAAAGCAGATAAGTTTGCCGATGAGCACTCTGGCCTCACTAATACGCCGCTCAATTCTGCACTGCCACGCCGGTACGGCAGGTTTTGGTCGTGTAGCTCTATCATCATTAGGAAATTTGACGTGAGCCACACGTCATGCCGCAACAGCTGCGCAGTACAGAATTGTATGCGCATCAGTGAGGTATTCGCAACCATCAAAATAATTTGATAACTGTGAATCCAGAGCACACACCAGCACCCTATTTTTTTATGCATGGGCAAACGAGGTAAGCGTGGTCTACACTCAGGCGGAATGAATCGATATTCTCGAATCGCACCATCCAAAGCGCTCCTCAATTCATTATTGCCCTGGGTACTTACTTGTGTAACCATGTCATCACTCCCATCAGTAACATGGCTACGTGTTGCGGTCGGCTGTGGTTGTGCCACTTCCACAATCTGCGGCAAGGGAGCAGTAACATGGTTTCTCTGCATTTCAATTCGGAGGCGATCAAGTACAATGGCTTCCAACATACGATTGCGCTGGATGACCCGCACCTAATACGATAGTCGTTGTGCCGAAACGTTGACAGCTGGCTCAAGCACCTGAAACAGAGAGAGCATCCGAACACGGTACGCGGTCAGATTACTTTCCCCCTCTGTAGCCCCATAGTATGCGCGCATGACATTTTCGTTGATGGCTTGTGTCCATCTCATGTGCTGCACACTTCCGCCGGGAGCTGGGACCCTATCAGAGGCCGGTAGGCCTCGAGGTCCTAAACCATCCGGCGACCGGCGTCCACCCCGTCAACGAGCAGGTGGTGGCGTCGTAGGCGGAGAGAAATACTCGTCGCTCGAGCTCGACGCAACTACCGAGGCCGGTATTACAACACTCACGGTGGGACGGTTCCGGCGGCGGCGAGGCGGAGCTGAGCGATGGGTCCGGAGGTGGTGGGCGTGCTCTGCGTGCTGTTGCTCGCGTCAACATATTCTTCGTCACATTATGTTTACATTTGGCTGATTTTCGCTTCTATTGTTCGTTTCGTAGTCAATGTTTCTATGACAGATGTCATGATGATATTATATTTTTCAGGATTGTTTTTTGATCTATTGCCGCTATGTCCTTGATTTTTATTAAAAGAAGATTGAATAGGTGGCCAAAACAAGTACTTGGATGATATTTTTCCAATGATTTTCATGTCATTTGTATAATTTTACGAAAATTGTAAAAAAATTAAGTGTGACGTCTAGAATTGCCAGCAATTTATTATATTATTATTATTATTAATCTGTTATTTTTTAAATATGTGTAAAATTACTACTTTCCTCTATAAAAAGAAATGTTAGCTAATTCTACATTCACTTGAACACTACACACTACACAGCACACACAATGTCATTATGTCACGTCCTCAGATTATAAAACAATTAGCAGATAGACGGAACGGAACCATGAAGATATAGGTATAAATGGAGCCAACACTTAGAACAAAAGCTTGAAACCAACTGTGGGCTGATGCTCTCTTTCTGAATGCATACATAAGAACGAGACAGTGATATGTGTTTTCTTTATCTTATGTATGCATTCAGAAAGAGAGCGTCTGCCCACAGTTGGCTTCACTTAGGTATTTAGAGTGTTACCTCCACTTTTATATACAAGCTTCTTGAACGGAACAAACATTGGAAGCACGGTTTTTTGACAGGTGTGCGTGACAGTGTAAAAACACGTTGCCTCTGTGTACGTTCACGGTTGCCAGGATAATGACAAAATTACCCATAATATTACATTAAGTACATTAAATAATTTAGTGTTGCAGAAAAATGAAGACAAGATGTTATACATACATTGTCGAGTCAGATTGTATTAATTGAATGCAGGTACCTACTTTAGGAATTTAATAATCTCAGATAACAAAACAGAAGATGTTGATTTAAAAATAGTGGATCAATATCGGAACATGATAAATTTATGCTTAGGTGAAATTAAGGAATGACTTAATTTGTTTGGTTTTGGCTGGCGACTTCCGATTTTAGAGTATTTTTTTTTTTTTTTAAATTAAGAAAGCGGTTGTCTTTTTTATATGTTTAATGTTGTTACCTCAGATTATCAAACAAAAGGCAGATTGACCGTGCGGAACACTGCGAGTGAAGCCACAAAAGCAAATAGAAATTCAATAACGAATACCTACTATCTCGTGTTTGTATTCGCTTTTGAATTTTTATTTGTATTAGTATTTGTTTTTTTTAACAATGCTTCGCTTCGTGCTTTATTGACTCGTGTTAGTACAGCGCAAAGCGGTAGCGGTAGGTATTCGTTTTTTAAGTATTAACGAGATCTTTTTCTGTAAACAACACATTAATATTGTAATGATCGATATTTTGATTCTCCATTCCAACACTAGATGGCGTTACTAGCCTCGCCACAATGGTTATAAAACATATTTTAATACGACGGTCAACTGAGGGTAGCGGTAGAATATTATAGTGAGCCCCGAGAGATGTCAATCGATGAAAAGACAGAACGAACGGTTGCTCCGTAGTTGATTTGATTTGATTCGGTTATTTCTGCAATTTAAGGCCATCATTTTTCGGAAATAAATACGGAAAACAAATACGTGTTGTCGTGGGTGCATTATCGTGAATTTGTGTGCAAGTGGTGGAAGAAACGGTGTTTGGGTCTGTCTGTTTAACAAAGTGTAGGGTAACAACTGGAGATATTTTGCAAGGCTGACTGTTCTCATTTGTTCTCAGCTTATGGAAACGCCCTTATCATTCGGACATAATAGTGTCAGGGATTAAAGTCAGAGCACAACCGCTACAGTAGCCGAATTACGTATCATTACGAAATCGAACCGAGTGATCGACATATTCGTCACAGTTGTCGTCATACCAGTTGGTCTCGAGGCATTGGTTCGGATCTATAACCCTGGTGGCCGAGCTCGGTTCTAGTCTAAGGGTACCTTTTTGTCAATCAGGATAATTTTGTTTTTTTATTTTATTATTTTGCTTTTTTATGCGTATTTATTTACTTTTATTTGTTTCCATTGTTTATCAACTAAGGTGTTAGTATTAAGATTGTAAAGAAACTTAAAACTATTATTTAAGTAAATTTGTTTAAGCTACCTGTTTCTCTTTCATTACTCAGTTTTTAGCTTGGAACCCCGGTCATTACAATATGTAAAACTATCGATAATAGGCTAACAAAGTTAAATAGGCACCAAAATATTTAATACGCAAAAAAATATAAAAGCAAAAACAAAGGCAAAAACATATTATAAAAAAGAAAAGTTTTATTTTGCTTATTGTCGATAGTTCTACATATAAATGTGTTGCTTACAGAAAAAGATCTCGCTAATACTTACTTTTTTCGATAGATAGTTAAAACTTATTTCTACGCGATACCGCACTACTGCTCCTGAAATATAAACCTAGGTATTTTTTGTATATTTTTTTCATTTTCGACAAATTCAAATTTAGGTATTACAAAAAACTTCGGACTTCTGCGATGCTTTTTCAGTGAGATATCAGCGATAACGTGTTTTCCACCGTTTCAATGGCGCGGCTATGGGGTTTTAGTGTTACAGCTCCTAAAATATAAACATAGGTATTTTTTGTATATTTTTTCCATTTTCGACAAATTAAAATCTAAATTTTGCAATGAATTTCAGACGTCTGCAATGCATTTTCAGCGTAATATCGGCGCTAGAGTGTTATTCACCGTTTCAATAGCGCGGCCATGGGGTTTTTGTCTTGCCTCCTAAAATATAAACCTAGGATTTTTTTTATGTTTTTTACATTTTTTTTACAAATTCGATCTGTTATTTACCTGAATTTCAGCTCTCTGCTATGCTTAGTTTTAAAGATCTCCGTGACCGCGCGGTTCTCCGCGTTTCAATGGCGCGGCCACGTTTAAACCCTTATAACTTTTTAACCATAACTATGGTTTTGGGAATCAGTTATTACAAAATATTACATAATTTTGCAATAGTTTTTTTTTCGAAACATCGCCGTGGCCGCGCGTTCGAAACGCACAAGATATTAACCGTCTCGATTGTAAAGACTCCGTAAACGTATTAATCATACGCGCAATCATGCCTACTTAAATTGTTTGGTTCATGTGCGTTGACTCTGTTCCATTTGTTGGAGACGCTGTTGTTTCTACTTTTATTAATTTTTTTTATTAATAAAGTATGATGGTTTGTTTTGTTCAATAAGACTTATTTACTGTTTCTGTGTATTTTATTCATATTTTACAGATTTCATCAAACCTTTTAATCTTATTTTTGGTACTTAGTGAATGTAATAAAATCAAAAATGTGTGATTAATTGTGTTTTTTAGCTTTTCTCGAGATCCAGTGAGATGTGGAGAATTTATGTGTATGCAGTTCTTACACGTCAAAATCCGAAAAGTTAGGAAGAAGAAAAAATAATCGTTTACTTCTTGGAAACGAAAAAGAAGTCATTCGTCAAACAATATGTTAACATATTGTTTCATAAATTAAGGAGTAAATAATTATGATGTGCCCTATCCGAAAACATTGTAACATTTAGGTAAATTATAATCATTACACATAATATACCTCATAGAATAGAACAGAATAAAAATGCTATTATGTACTATTCTGTCATCTGTGCATTGCATTAAGTTTGTAAAACAGACCATTAAAGTACAGTGTAAAATAAAATATTGGACACAGACTAAGAAGACTGCACCGTACCATTTTGCAGGAATATGTAACGTCAATCCCCAACAATAAACGCAATATAGTCCGTAATTTTCGAACACAACAAATATTTGGCGAATACAGAGTGTAGCCGCATAGCAAATAACGCATAACGAAGTGTGGTGCCGCCATCACAATCACTAACAAAAAATCAAATCAATCATCACAATCAAAAACTAAAGAAGTACCGCCTGGTTAAACCAGTGGACAGACAGACTGTGGACAGATGCTATAATATATTAAATACTAGCTGACCCGACAGACGTTGTCCTGTCGCTATCTACCTACTTACCTGCCTATTTACCTACCCTACACCTACCCTACATCTACCCTACACCTACCCTACCCTACACCTACCCTACACCTACCCTACACCTACCCTACACCTACCCTACACCTACCCTACATATCGAGTTTTCATTGTTTTTAAGATGTATTCTGCCATTCGGGACGGAAACAAATCCAACAAATCAAAAACCATGGCAATCGGTCCAGCCGTTCTCGAGTTATAAGTGTAACAAACACGACTTTCTTTTATATATATAGATATAAAAGTACTCTGTGTTATGTACACAGGAAATATGAATGGAAACGTCAATTGGTATTGCCATTCCTAAAACCAAATAAATCACCATCTGATGCTTCTTCATACCGTCCCATAGTTTTGTCGTCAATTCTGATGAAATTAGCAGAACACTTAATAAAAAATCGTCTAGAACGGTATGTTGAAAGTATCTATAGGGTCTATTAGCAGAATCACAATATGGCTTTAGAAAAGGTAGAAGTACCGCTGACTGTTTAAGCATTTTAATAACTGATATTCGGTTAGCCTTTTCTAATAACCAATCCACCATTGCAGTTTTCTTAGAAGTCAATGCAGCTTATGATAATGTTGTAATATCAGTTTTACAAAATAAATTAAATGCCTTGCAAATTCCATTGAATCTGTTGAATTTTATTATTAAAATCTTATCTGAAGGTTCAGTTATCATGTTAATTGGAGATCAGGAGGTCTCTCATCTTGTATGGAGAGGTCTCCCACAGGGTTCTGTGCTCAGTCCCCTTTTATACAATATTTACACTTTTGATTTAGACTCGTCTTTAACTAACCAAGTTCAGGTTCTTCAATATGCTGATGATTTATTATTATATTATTCAAATCAATCTGTTGAACAAGCTCAACAATCAATTCTGCTCTGTCTACTTTAGAATCATGGTTACATCTAAACGGTTTAGATTTGTCCACGTCTAAAAGCACAGTCGTTTTATTCACCCGGAACACCTATTCCCGTTAAAGATAAATTCAAATATCTGGGTGTATTAGACTCTAAACTAAGTAGCGCTCCTCACTGTGATTATACTGTTAATAAATGTGAAAAACACTTAAACATGTTAAGATGCCTTTCTGGTGTGTGGTGGGGTGCTCACTCTTTTTCTTTAAAATTAATTTATAATGCCAGAAGCACTCTTGACTATGGAATGTTTGTTCTAGAGCCTGGTAGTATTATATCTTTTAAAAAATTGGATGGTATCCAGTCTAAAGCATTACGCATTATTTCTGGTGCCATGAAATCTAGCCCCATTAATGCACTCCAAGTGGAATGCGGGGAAGCCCCGTTATATCTTAGGAGACAATTATTTATTCCGGACTTTTCAGTTCTCCAAGTCATCCCCTCATTCCCAAACTGATCTCTATACTGGCGCAAATTGAATCCTCAGATTACTGGTCCCATAAACGTACTCCTTGTTTAGACGTTAGCTATAAAAAAATCCTTTCTCTTTCTTCTCCGACTCACCGTTCCAATAAACTTCCAATATTTAGCAGTAGTTATGAGAGTTTACAATTCAGTCCAGACATAAAGTATGACTATGTAAGTAAGTCTGATCCCAATTGCCATTTAATTTTTAATAATTTCCTGAATGAACTCTTAGAGTACCACCATACATTTACAGATGCTGCCAAGCATTCTCCGATGGGTTGTGTTGGGCTAAGCGCTTACCATTCCCAATACAGTATAGTACAGAAAGTAAAATTACCTCCGGAGACTTCCGTTTTTACGGGGGAATGTTTCGGCATTTTAAAAGCCATTGAATATCTCCGAACTTTTAAACTTAAAAAAACAATATTTTTTTCTGATTCTCATAGTGCTCTTCTAGCTATCAGTAAATTCCCTTTGGAATGTAAGTCCCAGTCAGGTCGTTTATTTGATAAGGGAATTGGCGTTCAGAACTATCTCCGAGGGTAATACTTTGCAGTTTGTTTGGATTCCTTCCTGCACATGCTAGAATCCACGGCAATGAGGTCGCCGATACACTTGCCGGTGATGCGGTGCAGTGTGGGGACTTAGGACCATACAAAACTTTTATTATGATCTCATGACCTTACCGAAGACTTCTTCATCTTCGGGACACCTGGAAGGTAGCATGGGATGCAGGCAGCAAATCTAAAGGGCATTATTTTTCACTTATTCAACCCGATGTTTCGGAAAAAGCGTGGTTCGGTAGGTAAGGCTAAGTTTGGTAAGCTATTTTAATACGGATGAGACTAGGTCACGATTGCTCTCCAGCCCATCTCTCCAAACTACACATCATCGACGACCCCATTTGCGAGTGTGGCACTGACGTTGGCGATTTAAACCATATTTTCTTCTCCTGTCCCATAGATGACCATTTTTCCTTTTTTTTTTGGAATCTTATGTCCCTCCGTATTCCTTTTCCTACTTCAATCCTGATACATGAAAGACAGATAAACCAAACGAAAACTTGGTTTTATTGAACTTTAAAACTTTAGCGAGATAATTTTATCACATTGTTATTTTATATGACAACGTCTTGTCAAACCGTCAAAACTAGACAATAAAAGTAACAAAGACTTCTTACAAGACAAGGAGTCCTTTTAAGACGAAACGTAATCTCGAAGGTAGGGCGGAGGCCTACGCTCTCGGGTAGAGCGACGAGGCTGAGGGTCTTCTATCAATGCCGACGGGCCAGGTTCCTCATTCAGAGATTGTATATTTTCTGTGGTAGAGTTTGGTACGGGTATTTCTACAGTATCTTCGGCATCTAGGAAGATATCATCATTTTCCGGGATTGGAGCCAAGGACCTGTTCGAAACGGTTGTTTCAAGAATCAGCCTCACGAATGAATAGTCAGGATTGCTTTGTAACAATTCGACTTCTTCAATGGCTAGATCATATTTAGAATTTCTAATATTTCTCTTTATGTAGACAGGGCCTGGTGATAGCAGCCAAGTTGGCATAGATGAACCATTGGAAGATCGGCGAGGGTGACTAAACATCCTTTCATGAGGAGTGGTGTTTATGCCCGTGGATAACAGAGATCTAATAGAGTGTAAGGCAATAGGTAAGGCTTTCTCCCAGTCAGCAATTTCTAGATTATTAGAACGGAGATAAAGCTGGACCGTCTTCCACAACGTCCCATTTAGGCGCTCTACCAATCCGTTGCCCTGTGGGTTGTATGGTGACGTACGGCTGCATGCAATGCCAAGATTTGTCAAAAATGTTCTTGTTTCATCTGAGAGAAAAGAGGTTCCTCTATCGGTATGTACGTAAGCAGGAATACCAAACAAGCAGAAAAGTTCTTTTAAACACTTAATAACAGTCGCTGAGGTCATATCCTTACACGGGAAAGCGAACGGAAACCTGCTATATTCGTCGATTATAGTTGAGATGTATTTGCTGGAGGAAGTGGATGGCAAAGGTCCTTTGAAATCTAGGTTAAGCCTTTAGAATGGAGCTGTCGCTTTGACCAGATGCCCTTCATTCTTTACATATCTGGGTTTTACTTCGGCGCAAACACGACAACTAGCGGTCATCCTTTTCACGTCTTCTACAGAATATGGTAGGTTTTTGGAGCGTATCCAATGTACCATTCTTGTTACGCCGGGGTGACATAAGGAGTTATGAAGGTCAGCAAGTTTATTGGGAGAGCCATTTACAACGGCACAAACCCTGGATAGCGCATCAGCGGCAAAATTTTGTTCGCCAGGTCGGTAAATAATATCGTATTTATAACAGGATAGTTCAAGGCGCCATCTCTCTATTTTCTCATTTTTAATTTTACTCGTGTGGGTTTGATTGAACATGAAAGAGACCGATTGTTGATCTGTGATATGTATGAAATGTCGGCCGATCAAATAATGGCGCCACTTGCGAAGGGCTTCTACGATAGCACATGCCTCTTTTTCTATTGAAGGTTGGCGCTTCTCTGAATCATTTAATGAGCGTGTGAAAAACGCTACTGGGCGGCCTTTCTGTGAAAGTGTAGCGGCGATGGCGAATTCTGATGCATCAGTCTCGACGGTGAACGTCTCTTTGGTGTCAATTGAAGCAAGAGATGACTGTGCGATGTCAGATTTTAGATTATTGAAGCATTCAAGTGCTTCTTTAGACAGGGGAAACGTAGTATCGACTAACGGTTTAATTTTAGCTGAAAAATTGTTGATCCATTTGGAGTAATGGGCAAATAGACCGAGAGTTCTTTTTAGAGAAGCTGAATCTGAGGGGACTGGGAGATTTAGCAGTGGTTCTAGGCGTGACTTGTCAGGCTTGATAGTGTTGTTATTGATAGTGTAGCCGAGAAGGTTAATGGCGTCAGTTTCGAACACGCACTTGTTTTTGTTTAAAGTTAGATTATACTTTTCTGCAGCTTCCATGAATCGGCGCAGATTGAAGTCATGTTCTTGTTTGTCCTTTCCACAGATGGTGACATCGTCTAAGTAAGCGTAAGTACCTTTGAGCTTCTCCGTACGTATAATATAGTGAAGGGTTCTTTGAAAAGCGGCGACACCGTTGGTAACACCGAATGGTATGCGAGTAAATTGATACAGATTACCGCAGGCCTCGAAGGCAGTGTATATCTTTTCTTTAGGAAGGATAGGTACTTGGTGATATGCACTTTTCAAGTCAATTTGACTGAATAAGTTGTACTTAGAGACTGCGGTGACGATAGAATCTATACTTGGAAGGGGATATGCATCTAAGTCTGTGAATTTATTTATCGTTTGAGAATAATCAATCACTAGACGTTTGCGGTGGTGTCCGCCTCCAGCTACCAAAACTTGTGCTCTCCATGGGGATATGCTCGGCTCAATGACTTTGTCTTTGAGGAGATTTGAAATTTCGTTAGATATGAATGATTGATCTTCTTCTGAGTGATGTCTGGAGCGAATGGCGATAGGCTTGATAGATGGCGAAAGGTTTGTGAAAACAGATGCTGGTGGTACAGAGGCTTCGAGAACGTTGCAAATCTTTAGGGATTCCTTTTCACCACCAAACTGCAATTCAAGAGAAGAGTGGGTTTTGAGGATGTCGTGACCGATGATAACGTCAGCACATAAGTCATTGACAATGAGCAGCGGTTGTTGCTTATAGATGTGGTTGCCAATCTGAATAGTAGCGTGACATACGCCGTTAACATAAGATACGTTGTTTAATGATGCGAGGGTTACAGCTTGATTGCAGTGCTTCCTTTTTAGATTCATAGTTAGTGCCAAGGCGTTATCTATGAAACTGATAGAGCTCCCGGTATCAACAAGCGCATCGGCATTGTAATTATTAACAGTAATAGGGATTGTGGCTTTACGTAAACTGGAAGGAGCTGCGGCACAGAAGGATGCAAGGGAAGTAGTAGGAGGTTCTTGAGATTCTTCCTCAGCATTTACAGTATTAAGGTTTTGCTGTTTTTGTCCAGCACTGCGACAAACGTTGGCAAAATGACCCTTCTTTTGACAGAGCTGACATTCAGCGTTATTTGCTGGACATCTAATTCTTGGATGGACGTTACCGCCACAAAAAAAGCACTTGCGTCGTTGCGAACTGCCGTTATGAGAGGTAAAAGCTGCTACATTTGGCTGTTGAAGATTTGCTTGAGGTTCGGTAGGTGCTACAGCATTCAACATGCTAGGAGAGGCAGGTAATGAATTTGATTGCAAGGCTTGAGAGGTATTCTCCGCGGTCTCGAGGGAAATAGCTAGATTTAAGGTCTCCTCTAGCGTCATTTCCGATTTTTCAAGCAGACGTTCACGAATTCGTTGTGTAGACAGACCTGCGATGAATGCTCCACGGATTGATTCACTTTGGTGCTCTTCAGCTGTGACTGCCTTGTAGTGGCAGTCGTACGCCAGAGAGGTAAGCGCTCTGCAGTACTCGGCTACTGATTCCCCAGGCTGCTGTTTCCTACAGGTCAGTTGGTGTCGAGCCAGTGTAATGTTCTTTCTCTTTTCAAAGGTATCGTTGAGGAGTTTGATAGCGGCGCTGTACTTTGAGCATTCTCTAATTATATTATTATGAATATGGCAGGTGACACATGATTAGCGAGGAGCTTGAGTTTAACAACTTCGGTAGCAGATGAAGCTTGTTCAGAAAGAAAGTTTTCAAATGTATACCGCCAGTGAGTCCATCGTAAGTCCGAACCAGCGGCGGAAGGTTCAACCTCGAACCTTTCTGGACGTAGATAGCGCGACCAACTAGAAGACGGCGGGGCCTCTTTCTCCGACATGATATATTCGTAGATATAATTAAAGTTCAATAAATTGATACATGAAAGACAGATAAACCAAACGAAAACTTGGTTTTATTGAACTTTGAAACTTTAGCGAGATAATTTTATCACATTGTTATTTTATATGACAACGTCTTGTCAAACCGTCAAAACATAATAGACAATAAAAGTAACAAAGACTTCTTACAAGACAAGGAGTTCATATCAAATCCTTTCATTACTTTATACCAATAGCTTTCCTGTAAAATGTATAGTCTCATTCATTACTGTAAATCAATGACATATAGAATATCATTGCTGTAAATAATATAAAGTTGTAATTTAGTTCTCATTACCGTCAGATCTGGCAACTTTGCCACTTTACACAAGTGTTGAAAAGTCATGGTACATTTTTAACCAAAATGCATAAGAAGCCATTAAAATATGTATGACGCGACAGACAGTATATTTATCACGGTGCATAAATAAAATGGTTTTCGAATTAAATGACGGATAATAACTTTACCAACATCTGAAAACAAAACTGGCAAAGATACCTTATACCATGTGGCAATATTGCCAATTATATTTTTACTTTAAAAAAAATCGTAAGTTGTATTTACAATACTAGTACAGAATATTCAATAGTTACGATACAATAGTTTAGGAATTTGATCCTTAAGATATATTAATTATAAAATAAACCACAGACAAAATGGCAAAGTTAATCACCCATTTAAGAAATTTTCATAGAAAGTCAGTGAATGTGGTCAGGGCTGGCACAATTGAAAAAAATATTTATTAAAGTAATTATTTATTTTGTTACATACGAGTAATCAGGTACATAAGTATTTAGAAAAAGACATACAACAAACATACAAAACTCTGAGCATAAAATTGTTAAAACAAAATAAATCACCTACCTTACTATGTAACAATTTATTCATAATAATCAGTACCATATTTACACGTACAATAAAGAAACAAAAACCTATAACTATTAAACAAAAAAACAAAAAAAAAAAAATATAATAAGGCATCAAAAAATTCCTCCACATCGCCTTCATCTGGGAATGTGCCCAAGAGACTGGCTGCATTGCCACGTTGAATGGCAATGCTTAACCTCTGCCCAAAGTAAAAACCAGCTCTTGGATCACGAGAAGTGTCAACTAACCTTTTGGAAATTTCCTTAAAAAGGAGATGAGCACTCGGACCCCACGGCCCGAGGGTTTCAACCCCAAACGGCTCGAAAATAAAGTTATCACCAAGGATACTATACTTTCGCCGTTTGAGGTTTTCTGCAGCCGCAGCAGCAGCACCAGCACAACACGCTGAGCTAGGAAGATGGGATGGCGCAAGAGTATCGACGCACGTAGCGTCCCACACTAAAGGCCTACCCAACTTCCACGGAAATAATGACATGCCGTCCGGTCTCTTGCCATCGTCACGTGCTAAGCCGTTGGGTTCCAAAACCGCTGGAACGCCGACGGCGACGAGAGCACGACGAATGATGTCATTAATATTCGCGTGCCGCGCTATGCGACCCGCACTCCGGCTGCACGACAGGCCGTGGTGTCCAAGGCAGTTGACAGCTTCCCCACAGCGACAGCGATGAGGAGAACAACAAGATGCTCCTAAACGTAAGGAAGCAGCGAGGCGAAAAGAAGTGTCGTCAAACATAGTACTGTAACACTTCGGCTTCACTAGTAGTCTAAGCTACGTTCAATGAAAGATATGATCGACTTGTAGAAGATTATATTAATCAGATTAACGAGAGGAAAAACTTTAGGTAGCCCGCAGCTTTGAGCTTAGCCGGGTCTCACTCTGACATCACATGTCATAGTATAAAAACTATCTTCTACATCATTCAAATATAGGAATATTCCTAAGGTATCCAGACGGTTCTAACCATAGACTAAATAGTTATGGCTTCATTACATAAAGCCTCGTTGGCGGGCAAGTCTCTACATCAGCTACGCCCCCTTCATGAATAAAAGGGACTAGTAGCTTTTATTCATGTTCTGAACGTTCTGGAAACCAATACTAGTTTACGAAGTAATTGACTAACTAACCTAACAACTACCTAATCCTATCGGAAGGTCCCTACTATAAAGAGGGAAATTACAATGAGGACGTCTCTGTAGAGATGGTTTAATCCATGACGCATGGGGTAATCAACTAAAAGAATTAACGAACAACAAATACGCTCATGCCATCATGTCCAAACCCCACTCTACCAAAACCCTCTCGAAAAGGTTAGAGTGCATCCCGCTAAACAAAATGATATGGTCAAATCCATGTCCTCCTTTCTTGGTGACCTATATTTCTTCCTATACGAGGTTTACAATTAAATGAGAAGAGACTAAACTCGAAACAAACTTTGTTCACTTAATAAACCATGCGTGTCATCGACAGCTTACGCAGAGATTATACTCTGTTAGCGTAATTGGCTACGTCAGTGAACGAGGCCTGTAGGAGTCCTACGCTAACTACATCAAACAATCTACTAAGTAAAAAAAAGAATAAGATACACGTTTTTGTACTTCAAGAAATGTGGGCACCATTCACCCATCAGTCTTCAGCTCGTAGTAAATATGAAAATACAAAAAAACACGCATTATTATCATGTCGAAATATTTCCAATCACATACATAACAATACACCTAGCATCAACTGTCCATCATGACAGACTTAAATAACCATGGTAACTATGCTGTATAACAACCAATAATTAATAAAATGACAAATAATACACAACCTAGAAATATTATTGACAAAAAGTTTATATTTAATTATATTTGTCGTAACCTACATATGTCAAGAATTATTATAAACAAGAAGTTTCAATTCAATCGTATCCATAAAAATTAAAATAAAATCATCTTTCAAAAATTGACAATAATAAAATTTACTTAAAGGAGAGTTCATACTATCGAATATTTTCTTCATCAAAGCTAGTCGTAATAAATTATTTCTAATCGACTTCGACGGAATGAGGTTCTCAGTTCGACCTATAAATTTATTAATATATTTTATTTTTATTTCACTATTCTTAATAAGGATTTAAAACTCATTCGTGCTATATATTTATTTAACACAGCAGGTTGTGGAACCATATTATATAATTTCACATCACGCGTGACCTTACTATTCGCTTCAATATAACTTTGGTTATCTGCGACGACGACGCTGGCGATGTCTCGCGACGACTCGACGACAACATTTTCGTCCACCTCAACGAATGCCTTACCACTCGTCTTGCATTCTACCATCACCAAGTTCTCTTCCTGAACGTCAGTGACAACACTATCCTGTACCTACTGGTACAAAACATTAACTACTTCTTCTTCTTTCGGCACCTCGACATCAGGTTGCTCTGAAAGATTTCTACTTAATAAAATAATCGGACCGGACTGACCCGATTCATCCTTCTCTTCCTCGTGTTCTAGAGGGGACGAGACCGACTCCTGTGCCTCATTTTCATCTAGGCTGCTCTCTGGACAGCTAGACACAGCAACCACATCTTTTTCAACACTGCCTGCTTGGCAGCCATCTTTTTCATTTCTCTGGGAAAATGAACCATTAATATCCACAGACTTAACTTCTTTCGCCGATTCCACTACTGGAATTACGGCCTGCTGCTGTAAACGTTGCCGCTTCTTTCTAGCGGGCCATCTCCCAGCGAATTCTTCCCTTATTCTGTCGCACAAATCTGTGTAATTTAAATTCTTATCATACAATATACAGCGATACAGTGCATGTGCAGTGCCTAGCAAAAAAGCTGGCAAAATTACTGCGTAATCGCATGGACGCCAATCTTTGCGAACTGCAACCGCCTCAAACTCTACGATAAAATCATCGAAATCCATACCCTGATCGCCATAATAGTAGGGCATATTTTCACCCGGAAAAATCTCACGACCAGAACAATGATACATCGCGATTTCTACACCAACACTTAATAAATTGACACAGATACATCTCTGTTCTTCTTTTAGGCGATGCAAGAAAAATCGCTCGTCTGCAGTGCCCTTAATGACATCCAACGCTTATGCGTATAATTCTTCGCTGCTTTAACAGCTATCTTCAATCTGGCCCTATTAATAGGCCTTCCAGCTACCTCTGCTGGAATATTAAACGCTCTGGGGGCGAGCACTCGCTTTGCGCATCTGAAAAAAAAATACTTCTACCCGGCGCCTGTCGCCAATTTGTAACACTTCGGCTACACTAGTAGTCTAAGCTACGTTCAATGAAAGATATGATCGACTTGTAGAAGATTATATTAATCAGATTAACGAGAGGAAAAACTTTAGGTAGCCCGCAGCTTTGAGCTTAGCCGGGTCTCACTCTGACATCACATGTCATAGTATAAAAACTATCTTCTACATCATTCAAATATAGGAATATTCCTAAGGTATCCAGACGGTTCTAACCATAGACTAAATAGTTATGGCTTCATTACATAAAGCCTCGTTGGCGGGCAAGTCTCTACAGTACCTAGGTTTGACGACGGAAGTGCCAGAAGCCAAAGATCCGACTCCCATTTACCCACAGCCAGCAGACGGGCTCGCTCAGCAGAATTAGTAGAAGTAGAAAGTAAATTATTCTGTACTAACCTGCAGAGCGGCTCATCCCACCGCCTCTGAGAAGATGGGTTGTCGGGTGAATCAGTGCTCGGGCAAGCAAGTTTCCAGGCATCCATGGCCCCGGCGAAGCACGGCACATCAAAATCAACCAGTGTAGGAGCTAGAACATTCCTGATTAATTTTTCAGTGCCGTGGACCGAGGATATAAATGCAGGCAAACTGATACTTGAAATTTTGCGGACGCCGAGGCCCCCCATACGAATAGGTAAAGTAGCTTGGGCCCAAGCACGGTCGTCCATTGCCAAATTTAAAACAGATGTTATAGTATGACGAATAATTTGGTCCATTTTCTCTAAAAGGTGATTGTGTTTCCACAAATGGGAAGCGCGAAGGAAGTAATTTAATTTAGGGCCAAAACAACAGTACCGAATAATGGTGATGGCCGAATGCATGTTAATTTGGATTAATCTTTCCGAAATGTCATTGAAATTTTGTATTTTTTCCTCAATAAAACTGGGAAAGGAATTCTCGAAGATGGGACACCCAAGGAGGCGAAGAGAGCTTTTATCTATAATTTTAATGTCTGGGGCTATTGCGTTAAATTTGGAAAGTGTCGATTGTCTGTCAGTATTGTCCGATAAGTATAATTCACACTTCGAAAGGTTGAGTTGTAAGCCTATGGAATGAAGTTCCTTATTAATGAAAAACAAATCTTTTAAAACACTGTCAACATCACCTCCCAAGGTTCCATCGTCGAGATACCAAACGTTAAATTTGGAATTTAGCTGTCGAATAATTGGATGAATGGCTAGACTGAAAATCACTGGCCCAAGGGGGTCACCTTGTTGACAGCCAACAGCAGATTCTAAAAGGTTGTCACGATATAGTAATTTAGACGGATGTCTGTAACACTGCCAAAGGAAACTATAGATTTGGGGTATTTCTTTTTTAATTTCTGCCAGCAAGGTGTCCCTATTAACTGAGTTAAAGGCATTCTTTATGTCAACCTTCAAGATGACCTGTCCTTTGCCAGAATTTAAGTAGGTCGACAAAGCGTGTACGGCAGCCTCACAGCCCCCTTTAGAGCCGTAACCTAGCTGAAGGGGCTGAAATTTTTCCGAGACAACCTCACCATAGAATTTACAACAAATCTTGGCTGCCATACGACGGTATGTAGTACCCACGGCAATGGGACGAATGCCGCCATCCCTCTTGCGCAGGGCACATAAGTTGGCCCCGTACAAAACGCCGATGACGGCCTCGTTCACCTTGCCGGAGAGCATAAGGTTGATCAGAGCCGTAAGTTCCTTCAAGAGCAACTCACCAGCTACCCCGGCGCCTGAACAAATGAGGTCCTTTAGATGTTGAGAAGTCAATCCGTCGAGGCCGCCGGCGGAGCCGCTCCGAAAGGAGCAAACGGCAGCGACCAACTCTCGACCTGTGACGGTGAGGGAGTGAATATCCGAATCTGGAGGATCGGGAAAAGAAAGGCCATCTGCTGGGGCAGTGTGTTTACTCTCCAGTGCTGAGAGTGTTTCAGGAGAACACGGTGCCACCACATCGCTACTAAAAAGAATCCTAGCCGCGCCACTAATGTCACCTTCCCCTAATTTAGTTTCTACCAAGAAACTAGGTTTTATTAAAGTAATTATTTATTTTGTTACATACGAGTAATCAGGTACATAAGTATTTAGAAAAAAAACATACAACAAACATACAAAACTCTGAGCATAAAATAGTTAAAACAAAATAAGTCACCTACCTTACTAGTTAAGTGGTAGGAAAAAATATTTTAGACCGACTTCCCGACTTCATATTAAAACTGCTGTTTTTAGGGACTTCGTTCGCGTGGTATCCTGCCCCTACCCTACCCCTACCCCATATTTTCTCACCGTTTAAACCTTCCCTAGACCTCCACGAACATTTCAAAACCAAAATCAGCTAAATCGGCCCAGCCGTTCTCGAGTTTTAGCGAGACTAATAAACAGCAATTGATTTATATATATATATAAGTAGAAGTAGAAGTAGATAGTAGAAGTAGATTGTAGGAGGTACTATGAACTACATAGGTACTTAAGTTAAACTAATTAACACAAAGATTAAAAAGTGTCTTATAAAAATATTATTTTTATTTTCTGTTTCTGTCAACCCTAGGCCGCTACAAAACATGGCAAAGTCGCCCTCCCATATTGACCGGCATGGTCTGGTTACTTTGCCAACAACATTATGAGACACAATTCAAACATTACGGCATTTACAAGTTAATCAATCCGTTCCTCACCATAAATATAACATTATATCTAAAATGTACGTACCTGAATCCGACTTTTACATTCGAAAATATTAAAAGTTCTTGAGCACTGAGTTCTAAGGTTATGTGAGCGACGAGTTTTGAATTTGAAATGGTAAAAAATGGTTGCCGTCATGCCGTGGTGTTACCTTATTCAAAGCAGTGTTGCCAATTTTAACTGTATTTTTTCCAAAAAATAGTTACAATACTGAAAAATATACGTAGTCTGTGGTATGAAAGGATTAGGGCCAATCCGCGAAAAATTGTCCCGTTACTAAGTGGGACAAAATGGACAATAAATAAATAAAAATATAAGGGTTTTTGTATGATTCGATGTGGTATTTATCAGGGTTTAAGAAAACTATATAATATACAACTAAATATTTATAACTTTAAAAATATCTGAGTTTCGAACATGAACCACGATGAAAAATGTCCATTTAGTAACCATCACTAACGTAATATTTTATCAGCAATGTGAGTTATCTATTACATATTTTTAACAATTGTTATTTAAAATAATTATGAACAATACTGAAATAAATTTCATTTACCCTATCTGCAATATATTTTTAGCTTTAAATCACCTATTAAAATATTTTCGTCACGTTTTAGGTCAGATTGACTTATGTTTTTAACATTTTAGTTAATTAGCACTTTCTAAATTGATTCAAACTATTTTAAATGAAAATATGTATCACATTCTACTATATTTCATCCCAAATATATACCTTTACTAGTAATAAATTCCACTTTACAGACGATAACTCGGTGTAAAAAATTGTGACAGTGACTTAGTAGGAAATGTCATCGTGACTAAATGGAAACAAAAGCGGTGTTCATGATAAACTTTTAATAAGTATACAAAAAATATTATTTTTCCGAGGACAGTCTTGGACATTCCAATCGAACGCAACATCTTTTTTTGTTCGTGCCTTTCTTTAGCTGTTCTATTTATGTAGTTTAAGCTTTTTTCGGTAACGTTTACCTCGTTCAACAAATGCGCAATCTTATGATAAACTGAAAAAATAAGAAATATTTTTAAACTTCTAATCAGTGACTATCATGAAGTCGATGGATACACGGCTATAACTTTACAGCCGTAAATATATATATGTATGTACATATAATATAAACAAAAACACATAACTCCATCTTAGTTGCAGTCGGTTAAAATCACCACGTAAACTTAGCCTTATGTGTCCATTAAGTCACAAAAAATGTTCCCCTAATATGTCACGACACTAAACAGACGTGACGAATCCTGCTTTACTAACAATAATGACGACAACTTTCAATATTCTTTGTTCTTTTAGAAGAAATCATTAATTCATTACATACACAGATACATGTAGTCTATTTCACAAATGAAAGAATATTCTTAGAACTTACTGGTATCACGTTATAACTGTGACTTTAGTGGACATCTTAATTGCGTCGTGCGTCGAATACGCCTTCCGTCACCGATTACCGCGTCACCAAAGCCCGATGGGTAAAAACAAATGGTTAGTCTACCATAATAATGTTACCATGAAAATAAAATAACTTCTTTTAGTAGTTTTGTACTATAGAAAGCAAATAAAACAGTAGTGACTAAAGTGGATTTCAAGATTTTTCTTGTAATACAATAAGATTTGTTTAAAAGAATATGTTATAATTGAAAAGGAAACATTAATCTTTAAAAGCTCACAAAAAACGCTTAAGTGTGTCATAAAAAAACATGAATTTCGGTTAGTTAAAGTTTGCGACAGGAGGTGTGACACGCTAAAATAACCTTTTTTGTTCCTTAGTTTATTTTTTTATCAGTTAAATTAGCTACAAATGACTACGTTTTGTATTTATTTTTATAGCTAATGAACTATACTATACATTAAAAAAAATGCACTCAATGGAGAATAAGATGGTCTTGTAAATTGTTTGTATATTCTTGTGACAGTACTTTTTCCGTATGTACAATTTTTCGCGGAATGGCTCATTAACATATAATATGCGCTCTGCTCGTGGCAAAGTTAGTAACCCTTGGTAAAGCTGCCAGATTTGACGGTACCTTCTTCCTTCATTACTTTGTTTTTTCTTTACCTTATTTCTTTATCTTATTTAAATACGGTAGTATATATACTCCCAAATTCCGTGATTATTAATTTTATTTCCGTTTCACTACCTTTATTTTCTACCCTGTAAATAAATAACTCGAAATTAGATAAATGCACAAACAGTGCGAAGCCAGAAAAAAAAAAAAAAAAAAAGCTTGTAAACAACTAACTGAAGTACCTAACTGAACTAACTGACACAACACTACAAGTAAGTACTACAACACAACAAGCTAACCTGCAGAGGCTGCAGACCTGCTGACCCTGCTGAATTAAAGTAATAAACTAATAATATAATTTTACGAAGACACAGACTTTGTAATAATTACCTAAAATTAACTAAATATAAAAATTAATTAAATTACTAAAATAATTTTAAATGCAGACGTATTATTAGATCTTATTCGTATTAGTTTATATCGATGATTCGTATCAGTTTAAAATATTGTAGACCACGAAGTAATAATTGTGTACCTGTTTTTTTATTATAGTTATTACAACTTTCGTTGATACTTACTGAATATTGAATATATGCAAATGCAGTAGGTTTGTAAGTACATTAGGTACTTACCTACCTACTGTACTTGTACAATACGTAATCTTGAGTTTCATCGCCTTTCATCCATTCATACTGACAGTTGCACAATGGCAAGTGAAGAACAGAAGTTACTTTCTCAATATATTAAGAATGTTCATTTATCGTTAAGAAAGTCAACCTTGGAACTAGGAGCTAACACTGCATGGCAGAGTCACTGTAACAACAAAGATACATTATCGAAATATGCACAATACATGCAGAAACTAGCCACTATGCACTGGGAAAGAAATTGTAGCAATGAAACAAGTGATGCCACATCAAGAATTAAATGGGTAGTTGAATTTTGCTATGATTATTTCTTAGCTAATACTTACATAAAACATAGAGAAAAAGAGATAATAATTTCTCAGAAGATTGATCTACAGATAAATATTGAAGAATCATTTACTGAACCCATCAAGCTGTTAGATGTTGGAAGTTGTTATAATCCTTTCAAAGTATATGACATTTTTGATGTATTAGCAATTGACCTATGCCCTGCCAATACTTCTGTCTTACAATGCGACTTTCTAAATGTAAATGTTGGGCCTTCCAATGTTATAACAGAATCAATAGCAACGGAATTCCAAGAAGAATCTTTTGATGTAGTTACGTTTTGTTTCCTCCTAGAATACATACCTTCTTCAGAGTTAAGAATCTTGACTTGTGAGAAAGCTTACAGAATTTTGAAGCCTGGTGGACTACTGATAATCATCACACCTGATTCTAAACATGTTGGTGCTAATAGCAAGCTCATTAAATGTTGGAGATATACTTTGGCTCATATGGGCTTTAATAGAATTAAGTATGAAAAAGCTAAGTACATGCATTGTATGGCATTTAGGAAGTCATTGAGCAAAGAAATTGCTAAGCGATGGGCGTTATTGTATAAAGAACCATATATGACAATCGCTATTCACATACCTCAAGATTCCAATATTTTAGAAGTGATAACAAAACCTATTGATACAGATTTCATAACTGATGACTTTCAAGAACTACCTTTTAACAACATTGAAGAGATTGACATTAAATTAATGATACAACATTAGATTGGTCATTTTTATTGAATATCCTTAAAATACACAATTAGAACCAAACATTAACATGTAACATATTTGACTAATTACTGATGTCACAACTGATTTACACAAATACTGTATTTAATGTCTTAGTCAAATTAGTTTGTTTGCTTACAAGTGTTTAAACATGTCACTTTCTTACTATAACTATGAAATTTAATAACTAATTTGTAACACAAACAAACAATTCACAAAACTTTATTTACATTGCATTAATTCCAGTGATTAAGCCTCTCCAAATTTAGCTCTGCGTTTTTCAAGTTTTTCTTTATTTTCAATATCAGTCATTATTTTTGAGACAGACTGGCCAAATCGTTCGGCTCTTTTCTTGAGTTTCTCCATATTTTCAGACAGAGTACCAGTGTCGGTAGCAGTAATGGCTGAACTCTTTGTTGTCACATTCTGGCCAAATCGTTGCTTCCTAGCTTCTTTCCGCTCTTCTTCACTCATTTTTACTGGCAAACCAAATCTTTTGGCTCTTAACTCCAATCTTGTTTTAGTATCTATGTCAGCAGTTATTTTAATTTTATTATTTGAGGGATTTGTCTCTGTCGGTACCATATCATCTATATCTTCAACAGCTATTGCAGGAGTAGAGGTTATAGATATAGCTCTGTTCAATACAATTTTCTTAGAAACCAAGTCTTTATTATCTGAAGATTTTGCGTCTTCCAATTTGTCTTTTTCTGTTGATGTTATCCTTCTTTTGAGCGTTCGCGGCGGCTTGGATTCAGTGGCGGGTTTAACTGGAGATGGCTGTTCAGAAAGTGCCAATTCTTCATTGAATGTATCGACTCCGGCATCATCAAGTATATCACCGTGGCTTTTATCATCTTCATCTTCCAAAACGCCGTCGGAGTCAATTTCATCGGAATCTAAGTTGATGTCACCGTGCTCATCTTGAGACATAGCCGCCTGAAGACGAGCCACTAATTCCGATTTGTCTCCTGTATATGTCAGTCCACGTGATTTTAATTCTTTACGTAAATCAACTACTTTCATTTTAGTCACATCCGTTACGGTAGAGTCTGCCATTGCGGTGAATATTACAGAGAATATTAATATAAACAAATATAATGCAGCTTGCTTGATAACCTTGGCTAGAAAACTTGAACGAAATCGAAATAGGTACCTATCAGTGTTGCCATGTCCGAAAGTTGAAAATGCGGTAGTGAGTAGTGGTACTTTAAAAACGCGGATTTTCAACAAAAAAAGCGGGATTTCTAGTTTTAACATTTACATGCAATAATTAATGTCATAGAGTGTCACGAAGAAGAAGAAGAGCAATAATTAATTCTCTTATTGATGTTATTAATTGTTTATTCATACAAATACAAGGGAATTGACGAATTAGAGAGTAAAACAATAATGTCTGTCAGCCTACAGTTGGTTTCAAGCTTTTGTTCTAAATGTTGGCTCCATTTATACCTATATCTTCATGATCCTACCCATGAAGATATAGGTATAAATGGAGCCAACACTTAGAACAAAAACTTGAAACCAACTGTGGGCTGATGCTCACTTTCTGAATGCATACATAAGAACGAGACAGTGATATGTGTTTTCTTTATCTTATGTATGCATTCAGAAAGAGAGCGTCTGCCCACAGTTGGCTTCACTTAGGTATTTAGAGTGTGGCCTCCACTTTTGTCTATAAGCTTCTTGGGTAGGATCATGAAGGTATAGGTATAAATGGAGCCAACACTTGGAACAAAAGCTTGAAACCAACTGTGGGCTGATGCTCTCTTTCTGAATGCATACATAAGAACGAGACAGTGATATGTGTTTTCTTTGTCTTATGTATGCATTCAGAAAGAGAGCGTCTGCCCACAGTTGGTTTCAATTAGGTATTTAGAGTGTTGCCTCCACTTTTATCTATAAGCTCCTTGGGTAGGATGTAGTAAACCACAGAGTAAAACTCGATACTTTTAGTAGTCACTAGACTGCATGGAAATAATATTTACTACATTGCATTTTTTGGGACGGGTAATGCAAATAAATAAGTCTTAGATAATTTGGTTTGGCTCGAAGGAATTAGTAGAAATCGTCACGTAACGAAATGCATGTGTGAATATAAATATATTATTATTTTTATATTTTTGGAACGAAGTTCCTTAACGCGGTTTACAGGTAGTGCGAATTAGTAGAAATCGTTACGTAACGAAATGCGTGTGTGTATGTTTGCGTGTATCAAGCCTACTACAAACAAATACCTATAGACATAGAACCCTAGACTACTGCTCAGCGTGTCGCTGAAAGGGACAGAAAAGCACAACCAAGAACACTACACAGTACCATTTTGCAGAAATAATGTAACGACTTTGTTTGCCACATGTGCCAAAAACGCGATGAGAGAAAAATATTAAGCTCTGTCTCTTTTCTTTACAAGCATCTTGTATATATTTTTCTTTTTCTTGTGTAAGCGAGATAGAAGATGACCAGCAGTCTATAGTGCCTTCTCTGTCTACGCAAATACCAGACGGTCGTGTGTTTGTGTGCTCATTTGTTTGTACTACAAACAAATGAGCACACAAAGAGACAGACCTACTACAAACTTTGCAGTAGGTTCGAAACGGAAGGAATGCTGTCTCTTTCTGGTGTAGAGTAAAGGGGACCTCACTCTGAGAAACTGCCGAACCCAATAATCTTCATTGAAACATAGATCGCTTGCTACTAACGATAGACACAGTATGTTTCAATTTATCCTTTAAAGGCGTCTCACAATCCAATGCTTGTGAGACGATAATCTTTATCAATATAAAGGTTATCTCATGCTGGCACTTCAAATGGCGTATTTGTGCAAATATTCGTCTTATTTGGATAATACAAACTATACCCTAAACCGATTTTGTATTAT
This sequence comes from Charanyca ferruginea, assembly GCA_947361185.1. NCBI lineage: Eukaryota > Metazoa > Arthropoda > Insecta > Lepidoptera > Noctuidae > Charanyca > Charanyca ferruginea. The sequence goes on along the minus strand of OX376077.1, from coordinate 10,205,797 downwards.
CCAAAATGGGCGAATATTTGTTCAATACGCCATGTGAAGTGCCGAAAACAATGTGATTATGTGAACTGCTGGAATGTCAGAAACAACAGACAGGGCTGGGCCCTCCTGTGCGTTTCGTTCCAACCAACATCATTTTAAACAACGTGATTTGTATAAAAACTTCTGTAGGTTTAAATGACTGGATTTAGTTATTAATTTGCATAAGTTATAAAACTGTGGAAGTATGTAGAACGTACCTAATACAAGATTTAACTGCATTTTGCTATACAAAGCGGTTGTAGCACGGAATAATTATTCCGTGGGTTGTAGCCACCATGCATCACAGCCAATGATATTATATCATTGATCACAGCACATAACGTTTTGACTTCTCTGCATGAAGAAACATTGAAGCAACCAGCTCTGAGAAGAACTATGTATAACGTTTTGACATTTCTCGTAAAAGAAATAGAGAATAGTTCTGAAAAGAACTGTTGTTATGTTTTTTGACAATCTGCGAAGAAACGAGAAGAAAGCTTTGAATCGCGGCGTCTTCCTATCGCCGCGCCGAAATAATCACACGCAGATATTCATGCAGCGGCGGCTGCGTCGAAATGGAAGAGCGCGGCGGCCAGGCACATATATTTATTTATGCATTCGACAGCGCGGCGCGAGAGCGCGGGAAACACACACGCGCCCCCTCGCGGAATTCACGTTGATTGGTTGTAATTACTTTGTTCCTATTGGTTATACTTTTGTAAATTTGTTGTTAAAATTAATGTACAGTTTTTTATTGGTTATGCGAACATAATGTAAATAGTTTAAAAGACGCGCTATTTTTCAAATAAATATATTACTATTATTACTTCTACACTATCAACGAGTATTTTCTTCAACCTTCTGATATCTCCAAGAGTCAACAAAGACCCTCCAAACTCTCTAAAGTGGTGACCCCGACGTGATCACAAAGTACTTCTAAACGGTAACACTGGAGAGTAGGAATAAAACTGGGGAAGTATATTATTATTATTTTGTAATTATTTCGTTGAGTATTGACAAACATACTGTTGTTTTCTTTAATTAAACAGAATCAATTAATTACAAGTTAATTTGCTCATATGATCGATACGGTTTTTACTCTGTTATTGGTTCTCTATGATTGGACCTCAAAATCATTTTCCCAGTAGGATGGGAATGCTCGACTAGGTGTTAATACGTCTTGAAATGAAACACATCGCGTTCGACGCATGTTTTGGAATATTAGACAGTCAACATACAGAAGATATTTGGTTGTTGGTCAAAATAACAATTACTGGACTGAAATCGTTATCATTGTAATTTTTTTTAGAAAATAATATTTATCTTATTTATCTTGGTCTGATATTATTAAGCATTGCCATCCAACATGGCAGTGCTGCCAGTCTCTTGGGTACATTTCCAGTTGACGGCGATGTGGACGAATTCTATGATGCTTTGTTGTGTTAATTTTTTTTTTTTTTAGTTTAATACTTTAGGTTTTCTTTTTACACGCTTTTTATTAGCTTCACCTGTATGTTTGTTTGTAACCGACTTCTTTGGGCGCGATTTTGATCCACTTTAAACGGCCAGATTTCGTTCAAACTTTGTAGATTTATCGAGGACCGATGACAATACACTAATTTGATAAAATTATTCCATTTTTTAAACTAAAAAGTAAAAAGTAAATAATACCTAGTTTAAAAAAACTAAAAACACGCTTTTTATAGAAAACCAAACTAAAAAATAGAAAATAAATTTTAATAAATTTAAATTAAGAAAAGTGTTAAATTTTTTAATAAATATAAATTAATAATTGTCGAGGACGACAGCGAGATCAGGTGTAGGCGGGGGTGACGGTGTTCCCGTGACAAAGAGAGAAATAACAACACTAGTGTAGATGTAAAAATCGCTTGTTATTCACACACAGCACACGAAAATACACAGTACACAGATAGTCAGAGTAACAACAAGAAAAAGTCTTACGCACTATACAACAATAACAAAACTTAACAACTTGGCTTTAACAGAGAATAACGGATTCGACTTGACAGAATGGACTGCTCAAAGTGAATGCTCAAACTGAACTGATTCTATGCGCATTTTTTTTTTTTTTTTTTTTTCTGATTGGCATTTCGCAGGTCAACCTAGGAGGTTGTCGGCTGTCGGACTTTCCTGTGGTGCCTTAAAAATTATTATTTTTAGGGCCTCCAGCCAGGGCAAAAAAGCTTACAAACTAAGCGACTACACGCTAAGGGCACCCCCTGTGGGGTACGAGCCTCGGCTTAGGGCGTCGCTGGGAGAGGACAGCAAAGGGACAGGCTGGATCGGATTTCCATTATTTAGGGACGAATTTAAAACTATAGGCTCAGCGGCGCGGGCTGGCACGAGCAAGGGTCGGGGAGGGGACGTACGGGGTCGTCGCGGCGGGCCTCGGCGGCGAGGACGGAATGACGGCGGTCTGTGTCTGTGTTTCTTAACTGTACTGGTGGCCTTATTGCTCTCCTGGAGGAGAGTAATAGCATCGTCAGGGTCGGTCAGAGTATGTCTCGGTCGTCGAGTCTTACTAATACGGGAGGGAGTGTACCGGGCGGCCGATACGATTAACGGGTTAGAGTGCTTCTCAGCAGTGTCGAAGAAGCGCTTGGCGGAGCGCTTCATGAACTGCTGGATGGTGGGTATTTTTAGATCGAGATGGAGGTTCTCGTTGCGAAGGTAAAAAAAAACTTGAGAGGTGTCAAGGGACACCCGGATGGAACGAAGTTCCTTTCGATTAATTAGTGAAGGAATTGTAATAAAATTTTATTTTTTTTAAGTTATAATAATATTTTTTTTATTATCGTCGCGACACCACACTGTTCTATGCGAAATAGAAATGAAAATATCTGGCTTGCTTTCTATAATAGAGAAAGAGACAGACAGAGAAACATGCGACGCCGCACAGCTTACAATAGCTTACTATAGCAAAAAGTGTCGTGACAACTTTTCGTAAGATTTTTTCCGTCTAGCCCACTTTCACAACGCGCGATAAGGAACTTCGTTCCAAAAGGGGCTCCTGTGATTCTTCGCAAGAAACGGTTTTGGAGGGTCTGCATCCTATGGAGACGGTATGGTTTCGCGTGTGCGAATACAGCACAGGCGTACGTCATGATGGGACGAATGCACGCCGTGTAAATGCGCAATTTGCACTTGAGTGACAATTTGCTGCGTGCATTCAACATGAAGTAGAGCCTACCGAGAGCGAAAGCGGCGCGCGAACGCACCGTCTTTATGTGCTCTCCGAAAGTAAGATGGTGGTCCAGAATCACACCTAAGTATTTGGCTTGCTTCTCCCAAGGGATAGGCTTACCGAACATGGTTATCGGACTGGGCAGAAAGGGGGACGAACGCGGTTTGGAAAAGAGTACTGCCTGACTCTTGATGGGGTTTACCTCGTTTCTCCATTTCCGGAAATAAGCGCCCAAGGCTTTTGCCGCGGATTGGAGGGTACGAGCTATGCAGTCTGGGTTGCGACCCGAGTAATAGATGGCCGTGTCGTCAGCGAATAGAGCCAACTGGGCTTTTTTATCTTTGGGGATGTCGCTGGTGAACAGCGTGAAAATGAGGGGGGATACTACGGAGCCCTGAGGGACGCCAGCGCGTATCGGGTGGGGTGAAGAGAGCGCACCCTCGATGCGATAGCGAAAGGTGCGATTCGACAAAAAGTCACGCAAGATGAGCACGAGACGATCTGGCACTCCGAGTTGGTAAAGCTTGTATAGTAAGCCGTTGTGCCAGACTTTGTCGAATGCCTTCGCTATGTCAAAGAAGAACGCACCCGTCATCAAGCCACGCTGAAAACCAGCGCTTATGTGCTCGACGATGCGGTGGACTTGTTGGACGCAGCTGTGTTCGGTTCGAAAGCCAAACTGCTCGTCGGGAATGAGACTCTTTGCTTCGGCAAAGTCTTTGAGCCGCTTATAAATAAGCCTCTCGTAGATTTTGCCTAGAACATTGAGTAGACTAATGGGACGGTAACTGGTGGGATCAGACTTGGGTTTGCCTGGTTTCGGAATGCCGATAACGGTGGCCTCTTTCCATGCCTGAGGAAAAATGTTGTTGCTTAGAGCGCCATTGAAGATGGCGGTCATTAGCATTATGAGATGGGCGGGGAGGAGTTTGAACACCTTGTTGGTGATACCGTCAGAGCCGGGGGCTTTCCGGGGTTTGAGCCTCTTGATAATATCGTGCACTTCGTCGGGAGTGACAGGAGGCAGAGGATAATCAGGGTCTTCAACGGGTGGGAGAGAGGCTCTACGTTCGACTTCGGCGTCGACCTCAGAAAGGTGAGCTTCGTCTACTGGTTGAGAGCTGGGGGTGCATTGAGACTCTAGGCTGTCGGCTAGATATTCAGCCTTTTCATCGTTGTCGAAGGCGACGCTACTGTCGGAACGAATGAGAGGGGGCATGGAGGCCTCGTTAGAAGAACGGAGCTTCCTCTGGAGTTCCCAGAAGGCTAGATGGGTGGGCTCAAGTTCGCTAAGTGTCTTGTCCCAACGGCTGGAGCGCAGCTCCTCGATGCGTTTCTTTACAGCACGCTGTAAAGAGCGCATGTGAGCCTTGTTCGCATCGCAGGGGAAGGCACTGTACGCACGGACGGCCGCGTTCTTCTCGGTCAACAGATCACGCACATCGTCAGGCAGTTTCCAGCGATGACCACTCATCGCCGGAACCTCCCTTGAACAATCGTTCAAGACGGATTGTACATGATTTGTGAACGAGTCGATCGCGCCCGTCGTGTCTGCGACTGTCACCAAGTGGTCGGGGATAGCGTCCAAGTGAGGCGACGTGGTGGATTGTAGGCTTTCGCTTACTTTCCTCCAGTCGGTAATAATTTGGGTCGGAGGGGGCTGGCTAGGGTCAGAGGGACCTGAACGGGGAGCTAGTTCTAATATCACTGGACGATGGTCGGAATTAAGCTCGTGTAGCGTCTCTATAGATTGCAAACGGAGGTTCACATTCTTGAGCAGCGCTATATCGAGGATGTCGGGAAGATGGTTGGGATCGTGGGGGAAATGAGTGGGAGTCATCGGGGCGATGACGTCGAAGTTCAGTTGGGAACAGAGGTTAAACACGATCCTACCTCTGGAAGAGGTCCTGTTACTATTCCAGGAGGGATGTTTGGCATTGAGATCGCCCGCCAGTAAGACGGAGTCACCCAGGCCAAGAAGAGCAGAAAGGTCATCCATGAGGAGGATAGGATCATCCTCCGATGGTGATGGAGGGACGTATGCTGATATAATAGTTAACGGCTGATGACCGGTCATGCCGAGCCGACAGACAGAGACCTCGAGGCGAGCGAGGGGAAGAGGGTCCATAGGAATGCAGTACAGAGCCTTTCTATAGTAAATTAGGGTACCGCCCTTGTGACAACGAGACCTATCATTGCGAACTATACGGTAGTTGGCAATATTCGGGTCACGATGATGGGGCTTAAGAAAGGTCTCCTGTATGAGGAGGATATCAAGTTGATGGTCGCGGAGGAAATTGGCGATCTCATCACGTTGGTTAATAATGCCATTGGCGTTAAAGAATCCTAACTTAAGGGATCGGGGTTTGGTAGTACACGGCCTTTCCTTATCCATTGGATTAGTTAGGGTAAAGTTTATCTAGGGCTTGCGTAATCTCCGGATACGCTTTGAACACCTTAAGGATGTCGCTAAAATTAGCTTTGCACGCGAGTATATCCCTAGCCATAGCTTCAGCAGCGGGGTTGCGGTAAATTTGGTAGGCGAGGTTGATGACTTCGCCTATCCTCTCGGTAGGGAGAGATGCAGGTACGCGGGAGGCTGAGGGCGCGGTTGAAACGGCGGGGGCGGCCTTAGAAGGGGCGGGGGCGGCCTTAGGAGCGGCGGGGGCGGCCTTAGGAGCGGCGGCGGTGGCCTTAGGAGCGGCGGCGGCGGCCTTAGGAGCGGCGGCGGCGGCCTTAGGAGCGGCGGCGGCGGCCTTAGGAGCGGCGGGGGCGACCTTAGGTAGGGGGGGCGTGGTCGCGGAGGCTAGGTTCGGCGCGGGGACTGGCGAATCCATCAGCGCTGGCATGGGCAGAGATTGGGAGGGCCTCAATGCAGGGAACGCTCTCTGATGATTCAGCGAGTTCCATGGGGAGGGCCTCTGAGGGCTGAGACGCTCGGGCATCTCTGAGGAGGGAATCTTAACAGAGGGGCTTTCCCTTTGTTGACGAGCGTTCGCACGCTTGGTCAACTTGGGAGAAGAGGATTTTGGGGCTTTGGGGCAGCCGCGGTAATTGGCGGGGTGACCTGATTGGCCGCATAGCACACAGCTGGGAGGTTCTGTGCACAGATTGCGGTCTTTCGGACGGGGACAGTCAGCAGTTGCGTGCTCACCCAGACACTTGACGCATCTAGGGGTCGCGTAGCAATTGCGTTGGGCGTGACCGTAAAGTTGGCAGCGGTGACACTGTCCAACCGTATCGGATTTATAAGGCCTCTCGATCGAGATGCCCGACAAGTGACATACCGACTTTACTTTAAAGATCGGATGGTGGCCGTCGGTGTGATCGCACACGACAAGAACCGAGTCGTATGCAATCGCACCCCTAGCTTTGTGCAGACGATGCACAGCGGATACTGGGACATTTTGCGACTGAAGGTCGGCGAGAATCTCTTCCGTTGAGATTTCTTTAGGGACGCGTCGGATTACCACACGGGTGGGTTTGTCATCGGGCAGGGAATAAGTGTGGAACGAAATGTTCCTCACTTTTAACAAGGAGGTAAGTTCCCTGTGGTCGTTCACCGTGGGAACTTGGACTTTGATACCCTGTTGGGTCGAGCGCGCGTTTGTGTATTTGATCTTACGATCATTACACAATTTGGACACGTCGGTCCACTTCGCCTTGTCCTGGATGAAAAAGGGAGGCGGGGCGGGTAGTTTCTTTTTTGAAACCGAAGGATTGGGGGCAGCAGTGGACATGGGACTAGCGGGACGGCTGCCCTCTGGGCGAGAGGTAGCTGAGACGGAGACGGCCGAAACCGAGGGGGTGGAGGAGGGGGTGGGCGCGCTGAACTGATTCTATGCGTTTTTTTTTCGGATTGGCATCTCGCAGGTCAACCTAGGAGGTTGTCGGCTGCTTAACCGGACTTTCCTGTGGTGCCTTAAAAATTATTTTTTTTTTTTTTTTTAGGGCCTCCAGCCAGGGCAGAAAGCTTACAAACTAAGCGACTACACGCTAAGGGCACCCCCTGTGGGGTACGAGCCTCGGCTTAGTGATTCTATGCGTTTTTTTTTTTTTTTTTTTTCGGATTGGCATCTCGCAGGTCAACCTAGGAGGTTGTCGGCTGCTTAACCGGACTTTCCTGTCGTGCCTTAAAAATTATTATTTTTAGGGCCTCCAGCCAGGGCAAAAAGCTTACAAACTAAGCGACTACACGCTAAGGGCACCCCCTGTGGGGTACGAGCCTCGGCTTAGGGCGTCGCTGGGAGAGGACAGCAAAGGGACAGGCTGGTTCGGATTTCCATTATTTAGGGACGAATTTAAAACTACAGGCTCAGCGGCGCGGGCTGCCACGAGCAAGGGTCGGGGAGGGGACGTACGGGGTCGTCGCGGCGGGCCTCGGCGGCGAGGACGGAATGACGGCGGTCTGTGTCTGTGTTTCTTAACTGTACTGGTAGCTTTATTGCTCTCCTGGAGGAGAGTAATAGCATCGTCAGGGTCGGTCAGAGGGTTCTATGCGCCGTACGACGCCTTATTTATTCCTTGATTCTATAGTAGAAATAGTGTTGAGAGTAATAGACACTCTCCTAAGCTCTCCGCCAATCACGAGCGTGTGCTCGGACTACATCTAACTACGTTGGCGCAAGTAGTGTTCGGAGTAACAAACATACCCACAAGCTCCCACCATACACATGCGAGGGGGCGACGCACATTTTTCTACCTTGGTACAAGTAGTGGGTGCACCGCGTATATCAATAATTCTGGTGACCACTTATAGTTAGGTAATTTTACATACAAATGACATGTTTTACACTTATATCTAGTAACTAGTTTTAAATAATCTAAATTACACAACCAAAATCAAGCTATATTAAATCCTAATACTAATACAGCTAATACAAATATCATTAGTTGGGCTACTTTACTGTTTACATAGTTATTCCTTCAATCTAGATAGCTATAAACTTTACGAATCATACTGATATAGCTATTATAAATCGAACTAATATACCTATTACAAATCTGAGTAAATATAGCTACTACAAAGTCTAAATAATATAGCTATTACCAACTAACATTAATTATGGCTCGCCTTATTGAGCTAACATGGCTATGTACTTTAAACAATACTAATATTTTTATGTTAAATCAACTACAAATAAGCTCACATTACTGTGCTTCGCCTACAATAATAGTGTGAATTAAAAAAAAATATTTTATTTTAAAAGAAGCGTGGGGTGCTTTATAAGATAATATCAAAATGATAATCACTCTACTCATATCTGTCAATAAAATATTTATAACTATTGACACCATGCACCCCACGCTTTTTTTAAAATATTTTTTTTTTTATTCACACTATTATTAATTTATATTTATTTTTGTTAATTTAAATTGATTAAAATTTATTTTCTATTTTTTAGTTTGGTTTTCTATATAAAGCGTGTTTTTAGTTTTTTTTTAAACTATTATTTTTGTTTTATTCTTGTAAATATTGTAGGTACATAAGTACTTAAAAACAATAAATTCTTATGCCCTTTAATACCTTTAAACGAGCATATCCACACACAAGAATATATATACACAAGAATTGCTCGTTATAAAGGAATATATGTATATATATTAGCTGAACCGACAGACATTGTCCTGTATTTGTCTACTTTACCACCTACCTGCCTAACCTATCTACCAACCGACCTATATTTACGCACCTACAACCTACCCTACCGGTAGGTAGGTAGGTTGGTAGGGTACGTCGGTTTACCTACCCTACCAAACTACCCAAAAAATCTATAAATATATTATTGAACTAGTTTGGGCAAAAAACAGTCAGAAAATGTAAGTTTTAGTTCATAAAATAACTAAACAAATTTTTAAATTAAATTCAAAGTTATCAGTTTTTAGGGTTCCGTACCCAAAGACACCCATGTGTACCGAAAACGATTGCCGTTGAACCCCGCCGTACCGTTTTCGGTAACGTACCATCTATAAGCGAGGCAGGAAGAGTTTACCGTTAGAGCGAGAGAGAGTACAGACAGTAAAGTGTAATCGCATTTAGTAAGTAGTAGTAGTAGTAGTAACTAGTTAGTAGTAACTGGATAGGGTATTTTACTCTGTACGAGAAAAAATCTATAAATATGTTATTGAGACAGTTTAGGCATAAAATTAGGCATAAACATACCGTCAACTACTATGTTAATAGAAAAACACCTGTCTATGCGTGTTTCCTGGTCTTGTCGAAGGCTTTCGACCTGGTGGATTACAACAGGATTTGGACCAAACTTGGAGAGTTAGGGACACTCCCACTGAACTTATTCACATCTTGTCCTTCTGGTGCAACCATGTAAAGCGGGGAAATGAGTTGTCGGATGAGTATGCACTTGAATGTGGTATCAGACAGGGAGGCCTGTCCTCTTCGCGACTATTTAACTTGTATGTGAATCAGCTGATTGAGGGGCTTAGCAACAGCCATGTCGGGTGTCATATAGATGACGTCTGCGTTAACAACATCAGTTACGCTGACGACATGGTGTTGTTGAGTCCGTCACTCAGTGAGTTAAGAAAACTGCTCGGTATTTGTGAGTCGTATGCGCAAGCTCATGGTCTGAAGTATAACAAGATGAAAAGTGAGTTTATGGTTTTTAGAGGTAAGAATATGTCACCGGCAGGGGCGTGCACAAAGTTTTTAGACAGGGTAGGCAGAAAAAAATAGGTATGCAGGGTCGACAGATATAGTTAAAGTTTACTTAGAAACCGATGGATGTTTTTGAATAAAATAAAATAAAATTAATAGAGAATAAACATTTCAATGATTTCATTAAACATTCGAAAACATCCATCGGTTTCTAAGTCAACTTCAACCATTTCCGTCTTTCCGATGACCTGCATACCTATCTCTTTTGATGACTGTACCTACGTGATTTGCCACCTCAAATGATTCCTAGATTGACTGAATTTATCAATTTGTTTTTTTGCTGCCGTAGAAAAAATATGAATAGGTCTGTATCGATGTAATGCCTCGTTTCAGGCGATTATATTATTTGAAAATAGTAGGAAAGGTAAACAGAACAACCGCTGTATACTCAGGCGTCAGGCCCGCGTCACAGAGTAGGTAGGTATGTACCTCCTACCTACATTATAATAAGCTCTCTAACGTTTCGGCGTTTCCCGCCCCCTAGCAAGAGTAGGTAAAGAAAAAACTTAGAAAATTTGCAGAAGAATACAGATCAAACCATCATACGAACAGATGTGTTCAATTTTTTTAAATCGATTTTACGACAGAAACTCAAAACAGGGTTAAAAATAATATGCGTAGAAGAAAAACGTTTTGCAATCTACTAAACAAGGAACAATTAGGTAACTACTTACCTAATGTGTTTTTTTACCAATAAAATAATCTCAAGTTCACAACTTACTAGAAGTAAGTATTACAAGCACCTACCCTTTCCCTTTCATGTGATGATGAGGTGATTATCTATCATATATTGAGTACCGAAACCTAAACAAAATGTAGGCATTTTATTCGGGTTCGGTCCTACAACAAAATCTCGTCACATTTAATCGTAAAGCACGAATCTTCTACTTTAATTGATGTAATAAAACAGAACTGTACCAACCTCTTACGACCTAATCGCATGGTTTGTTTGTATTGATTGAAATCTAGCGGCTATCCTCGATCAGTGTTTTTTCACCGAAGCCGAGAGAAAGTTTTGAAAAGGAATCATTTTTTAAGTACCTATTGTCTGTGCCTACACAACTACACAACCACCACCAAACTTTCACAGTGAAGTTATTCCATTTTACACACTATTAACAACGTTGAAATAATATAAAAATGCATTCACAAAACCATGAAACAAACTAAAACAAAAAAAATGGCGACTCAGAATAATTCACGTACCTATATTTTTGTACCTACACAATTGTCGTATTCCGTCGTGTAAACTCGTGTTAACTCGTGTAGTCAAATCTAAAATGTTAAAAAGGCAATGTCTACAGTTTGCGTTGTGTGCGTGATTTGTGACATTGTGTGTCATGTACGAATAGAAAATGCACACGCGTGCTACGAGCCTGTCACGAGGCACACATCCAAACAAAATATAATAATCTAGGCACAAATATTTTGTGTCTCTCCCGTAGGGTCCTAGCGGCGCTAGTGCAGCGCGAAGCGATCGAAATGCGCGGACTAAGGCGCGAACGTATCGATGAGACTCCGTGTTACCACCGTTACGCGACAGATGGAGCTGATTTAAGATTTTTTTATTAATTGAGAGTAATTACTCGTGTATAAAATATTAGAGATATCAAAATAAATTAAAACAAGATAATAAATATTTATCTGAGTTGTAGGGTAGGCAATGTCTATGTGACTGTATGAACCGCACGCCACTGGTCACCGGAGCATGTACCCCCAGTCTATTTAAACGGAGTACCTCTAGAACGAGTCTCTCAGTTTAAGTACCTAGGACACATAGTGACTGAGACCCTTCATGACGATGCAGATATCGAGCGGGAGCGAAGGGCGTTGTCGGTGCGTGCGAATATGTTGGTGCATAGATTGGCAAGGTGTACTGTAGATGTAAAAGTGACACTGTTCAGGGCCTACTGCCAAAGCTTTTACACCAGTGCTTATAGTACTCTTTGACCAGTGCTCTATGGACCAGCTACACGCAACGGCCTACAACGCTTTTCACATACTACAAAACAACGCCATGAGTATTCTGGTGGGGCCCCCACGTTTCAGCAGGACTTCAGGCATGTTTGCTGACGCTAGGGTCGACGATTTTTATGCCATACTTAATGCGTGAAAAAGCAGCATCTCTGATATGTAGGATCCGGGGGAGCACCAACGGAATTCTGAAGATGATATCAGAAAGGCCAGAGCCTGCACTGCTGGGGAGGCTTATTCGGCTTCAGGTGACGAGATGACGAAATATTTAATTTTTGTTTGTTTTTGTTTTCATGTATAGGCTCAGATCAAGTGATCTGAGTGTATAGGTAAATATTTCTTTTGTGTTTATTTGAATTTTTATTTTGGACCCGTGAATGCTGCAATACTAACATATTTTATAAGACCTAACATTATATGGACAATTTGTAATTATGTCTGAAATAAATGCATTTTATTTATTTATTATAAAGCAGTCACAAAATGTAAGTTTTAGTTCATAAAGGAACAAAATATTTTTTTTGTTTTTTTAATCTGTTGTAGAAAACACCATGAATGAAACAGTAGCGGTCATGTTATTACGCCGTGTGGCTGTGTTATGCGACCACTCATACTGCTGATCGCCTAAGTAGCTCCGGATAGCGTGATGCAAATACACAGCTACAAAGTCCGCACTTACACGCGCCGCATCGTCAGCGTAAAACGCTCGAACGACGGAAATGTAATTAGGTTAAAGATTTCAACATTCACTTTTGTATCTACCGTAGAACAATTGGCATGTAAATTAGAATATTAAGTTTAAATTAAAATTGTCTTAAGCAAATTTGTTTTTTTTTTGCATTCTCCTGTGCCGTCGTACTTATTTGCTGTGTAAACAAAAAAATTACAACTGTCAGACAACTGATTAGCGTATATAGGCTTTGTATAGTACGCGCCACGAAAGATGAGACTTGGCACAGACTTGATTTGACTTGCGCAGTACTCAAGAAGCTTATAGATAAAAGTGGAGGCAACACTCTAAATACCTAAGTGAAGCCAACTGTGGGCAGACGCTCTCTTTCTGAATGCATACATAAGATAAAGATAACACATATCACTGTCTCATTCTTATGTATGCATTCAGAAAGAGAGCATCAGCCCACAGTTGGTTTCAAACTTTTGTTTTAAGTGTTTGCTCCATTTATACCTATATCTTCATGGCAGTACTCGATTTAAAGGTAATGCGCGTTATTCACCATCCTTCTTGCTGTACGTCCCGCCTAAGTCATGCACGATGCACGATGCAAAACGACCGTGAATAAGCTGGCTGTACGTCAATATTTATTATTAATAGTTTTTTTTCACGGTACATTTGATGTGTGACCTTGGCGGGACGTACAGCAAGATGGATGGTGAATAAGGCATTTAAGAGACCTTTAAGTCGAGTACTGCCATGAAGATATAGGTATAAATGGAGCCAACACTTAGAACAAAAGCTTGAAACTAACTGTGGGCCGATGCTCTCTTTCTGAATACCTACATAAGAACGAGACAGTGATATGTGTTTTCTTTATCTTATGTATGCATTCAGAAAGAGAGCGTCTGCCCACAGTTGGCTTCACTTAGGTAGTTGAGAGTGTTGCCTCCACTTTTATCTATAAGCTTCTTGAGTACTGCTCAAGTCAAATCAAGTCTGTTTCAAGTGGCATCTTTCGTGACACGTACTTTACTTTTATTTTTATAACCATCGTAATCTTTTAATTATTAAAACTATTTCAAAATTTGCTTTAAATTATTTTTAAATTATATACAATTTTCATATGGCGTCCAGTAAGATACGTCTTCGTCAAACAACGCGCGAAATTTGAAAAAGATGCATTTTTGTTGCACTTACCTATCGATTGAATAAAAATTTTGTTCTTTTTTGGTGGCATATTAGCACTAAGTACAGAATTAAATTGAGACACTTTTCAAAAATGGGTGTAAACCTATTTCAAAATTTGCTTTAAATTATTTTTAAATTATATACAATTTTCATATGGCGTCCAGTAAGATACGTCTTCGTCAACAACGCGCGAAATTTGAAAAAGATGCATTTTTGTTGCACTTACCTATCGATTGAATAAAAATTTTGTTCTTTTTTGGTGGCATATTAGCACTAAGTACAGCATTAAATTGAGACACTTTTCAAAAATGGGTGTAATACCACACACACTTACACTTAATGTAAAGTGGCGACTGAATTTGTTCGGGGTGTGCCAGGTTCTCTGTATAGAAGTATTTACGTTGTTTATAGTGAAACGCACGGGGGGGGCACCCTCATAGAAGTATGTGCGTAGTACATATATATCGTTGGCAACCCCCATCTATTGTATATTGTTTTCGTCATAATTATAGATAACCTTTATGGATGGTTGTGAGTGAGACACCTTTCCGGGATACATAGAAACGTACTATCATCAGTAGTGATCTACTTTTCACTACTTTCACTGGAGGCAGGTTATCGGGTTCTGCCGTAAGAAAATTTTTATCCGGTCGTGATTGTAGCGCCACCCTTATGTGCCACATTTTAACAGACACTTCTTGCCAAGAAGCTTATAGATAAAAATGGGGCAACACTCTAAACACTTAAACCATATAAAGATACCTTGATCTCTGCGACATATGTTAAACTGACATTCCTAGGGTTGTCAGGATGTCAGGATGTCAGGATTTTTTTAGCTTGTCAAAAATTGTCGACAGAAATTATCGACGTTTCTTACTATTATCAATGCTAATGTAGCATACAATTGGGATTGGATAATTTTATGTTTACCGAAGTTGGTGGTTTGTGCTTTTGGACCGAATGATATCGGGCGTTATCCATAATAATACAATGTGGCTCTTTTAAATTTTCAAAATTCATTTCCTCGTGGTATTCAGTAGTTTTAGTTGATTTGAATGCCAATAGGCAGTTAGGCACAAAACCAGATGACGTCCCAGCCTGAGTGATGATTAATCTTTGACCTTTGCCTTCGGGTACTTTGGTGGTTGATTGTGCAGTATCATCGGTCTAAGCTTTGGATACGGTATGATTGGCGTTTAGCCATGTCTCGTCTAGAAACACTACTTTGTCCAAATTTGTGATTTTTTTGACTTTTCGGAGAAAATTCACTCGAGCAAGAGCAATGTCGGTTCTATCCATAATAATTTTTCTTTTGTCACTTTTTTATAGGAAAAACCAATATTTTTCAATATCTTTGTTAGAGATGGCAAGCTTCCTTTGAACAAGTCTGCGTCTTTGAGGGACGCGGCAAGTTTTTTCAATGTAGGCAATTCGCCCCGTGTATAGTATATACCATATACATGGTTGCGAATCGCAGCGGCGTCAAAGTTGTCAATGTTTGTGACAGGAGCAGCCTTTTTTATTTGGCGTTGCAAGTTTTTTGTCCTCGTCTTCAGTCAATGCTGCGATTGAAGATTCGCCATTCTTTTCTTTGCTGATGCGAACTACTGTCGCATGTCCAATGCCAAGAGCATCTGCAACTCTATGACATACTTTCTCCATGGGTAATAGCGACCCGCCATTTTGGTTCTCTCGCTCAAAATATTCATGAAAGCGAATCACTAACTCACGACTTTGACTGTTCAAAACAGTTTTCTTCGTTCTCTTTGGCATTATGCCAATAAGAAACTAACAACAATAACAAAAGATAACAAAACTTAACAAATTATCAGCAATAGTAACAAAAACAAAGTAATGAGAACGGAAAACACGTATACAAGGCGTCGGCACTCGTACTGAGGAGAATGGAGAGGTTCATATCAAACAAAATGGCGTTTCTTTTTTTTTAGTTTATAGCCTGGTAACACGGCCTTTGAGCCAAACGCGGCGTCTTCTCCCGAAACCCGAGAAAGGGACGTTGACGGATGGAATGTTACATGAGCAGGTGAGAAATTGAATTTTATTAACTCACTATTATTTTAGATCAAGTATACATGTACAGACGCCAGCACTTCAAGCTACTACAATCTGTCACATTTCTTTAATCGATTTTCAAACTTATTGTTAAAGAATAAGGTTCAAGATGGATTGGGAAAATATGACAGTTTCGGGTAGGCTGACCTGCTGGCGTCTGTACAAATGTAAATAATGTTATGATATTAAAATATACAATAAAATTAAAAGATAAATTAATTTTAATAAAATTTTATTTAAAATATCGATAGTTTATAGTCTGTGGTCACGATGAGTCATCGCCCAACACTAACTAGGTCAGCATGCTCCATGGACTTAATATAGCAAACTAAGTCCATGGCATGCTCATAAAGTATGACATTGACAGGTCCTGTCCGTCCGGGACATTCATGATTCAGGACTTCATAGGCGTGATTTTACTGACAGCTGTCGCAGAGATCATTGATCAAGCTATCCTAAGGGTGTAAGTGAAAACAACTGCGGGTAGACGCTCGAAAACACATATCACTGTCTCGTTCTTCATTCAGAAAGAGAGCATCTGCCCACAGTCTGTTTCACTTCCGTATTTAGTGTTGCCTCCACTTTTATCTATAAGCTTCTTGTTTCATACCAGCAGAGATCGTTCTCGTTCTCTTTAGCTCTACCCTTATTCCTAGCAAGCAGGATATATTATAATTATAGTCTTTAATATTGTCAATTTTATTGATATTTGACAGTGCAGTGACATTGACAATTTTGACAAAAGGCTTGCAAATCAACTTGGCAGTTGCTGTGAAAGTGTGCGCCGTGTTTTTGTTCTAAAACCATTGTTTGTTTCTAAGAAGCCGGTATTTGATATCAAGTAAATTAGTTCAATGAATTTCATAATTGTCAGGAAAATAAATTATCAATACTAAGTGACCATATTATTAATAATAAAATGGCTGTGCAAACATCAGAGTGTGATCTTATAGATCAATCATTACTCGAAGACGATGGAATTACAATGCCTTTACCCAATTTTGAATCAGACCCTCATCTCCTCATATCCAAGGTTAAATCCAAAAAAACTACTTAATTCCCTTTTGCTTGTGGTCATAAATGACAGATCAGTTTTATTTAAGGTTCGCAAACACTACATGGAATACGTGATCAAACTCCTGTCTAGTAACTATGAAACACATCAGAAACTTGTCAACAAAAACATATATCTTCCCAGTGCCATTTGGACATGTGCTAAAAATATAGAGACGTCTGCAGCTCAAGCCTGCATGGTGGCACAGCTTTATAGAAAAAATATTATCTCAGTGGTAAATTTATTTTGATTTATTATTATTATACTACCAATTTTTGTTATATTTTTTAAATTAAAAATGTTCTTGTTAATTTTAAAACATTTCAGGTAAATGAGTTGAAAAGAGATACAAAAAAAGGAAAATTAAATAAGAAATTGTATGAGTGTTTGAATAAGCCACCACAAAATAGTAAAAAAACCCAAACAACAAATTCATTCAAAGATAGCAATAATTGTCAATGTGGCCATAATAAACGTAAGAGACACACTATGTTTGAATCACCACAACATGTGGAAAAGCAACTGTCACATTTTGTTAGTGATAAACTGACCTATAATCATGTGCCAACAGCAGGTAACTTGCACTTTAATACTCCATATCCACCAATAGCTTGTGATACCATACTACCTATGCAAATGCAACCAGAGGTTCAAGCAATGACTCAGGTTAAAATTTCCTCACCAATGCCCTTTAAAAGGATGTCTGTTGAATCCCAAGATTCTGATGAATTAATGATGCAATTAGAAAAACTCTTTCAAGGGGAAGCCAATGATGATGATCTATTTGAAGGTGCTCTTTATGATAAAATAGATTCACTCCCAGATGATCAGACTAAGAAAAATAACCATATTATGGAGACCAATATTAATAACTCAAAACAGGACTCAGTTATTGAAAATCATGCAGCTCAAATTAAATTATTAGATGAGAGACTGGCTAGCTTAGCAGGGTTAATAGTGAGTAATGATAATGTGGCACAAAAGTCTGAAATTCCTAAAAACAGAAAAAGTGGTACAAGTAAGTGGTTATGTGAGGAATATTTTTTGAAGCAAAAGTTGTATGAATTGCTGGACCAAATTGGAGACACAGATAGAAAAAAACTAGAAAAGGTGTGTAACTAGTTGTTTTTACAGGATTTTCCCTATAATATTCATAAATTGTTGCATTAACAATACACACATCTCATGTTTTCCTGAACATGGTAATAAAATATTATCGGTAAATCATAAAATATTTTTATTTGCATGTGCAAATTAAATAAAGTTCTAAGTACTTAACTGCATTGGCATTTGAGCGTTTTCAAAATAAAGTGTACCATGTCCGAATTTATTGTCAGATTTTAATTGTGATATTTGCGATGGTTTTTTGATTAGAATATAAGTTAGATGTATTGCAATTTATGAAATTATATTTATTTCCTTCAATAGCTATTTTACGAGAAACCATAAAATTAAACTGGCTCTGCGGAAAAAAATGTCAGTTTTGCGATTATCTTAAAAGCTAAATATCTTACAACTTTAAAGAAACACACAAATTATTTTAATTTTATTTTGAAGATAATTATATATTTTTTTAAAAGTACGACTTATTAGTGAAAAAATTAATAACATGTGAATTATATGCTAATTTTAAGTTCGGTTTTGTCACAACTGATGTTAGTAACCATTACTTTTTGATTTTATGTAATGGTACCGGGAAACTACATTATTGCTTTTGAAACATATATTACTATTTTAAATGTTTAAATTAAATAATTTGTACCCTTTCATATCAAAAAATGACAAAAACTAAGAATTTCCTTGTCGCAAAACACAGGACAATCCCAAAACCGACAGTCCATTTTTAATAAGGCTGGGCTTACATGAATACATTTTTGAGAGAAATCTAATGCGATAGAATAAAATAAAACCGAAATATATTTTAAATGTTTAATATTATAGGGGAAAGTATACGCTAATAAAAAAAATATTATACTTATTTCACAAATCAGCCATAAAGCATCATAATTTCAAGTATCAAAATAATCACAGATTTAAATTAGTTGTTACTTTTACAACTTATAAATACTTAAAATTCAACTCGAGTAATACCATTTTTTTTTTTTTTTTTGGTTTTATTCTTTGTAATTTTTTTATTCTTTGTGCCTCAAGCTTATCAGAATTTTCCTTTTTAAAAAATGTATTAAACGATTTAAAAATAATCATTATTTTAAAGAATACTGACAAAAAATCTTTAGAAAAAGTTCTACATACATACCTACTACTTAATATATCAAAGCAAATAAGTCTCAAATCCGACACACGAAATCTTGACGTTCGTGGCACAACAAAATACACGTGTTGTTTCTCGGTTTCGTATTCACAACTAGTTTATTTTTTATTTTGAACGGTGGACTGTGCGGTTAATTTTCTTAGTTCAGAAATTAAAAAATCCTTATTTATTATTTAAATAGCAGTTTTAGCCGTGACAAACCTGTCATGTCCGGTCGGTACCAATTTTTACATGTTTGTTGGAAATTGAATTGTGTTTCTGTGTGTTTTAGGTTTAAATTAAAAAGTATCGGAGACGATAGACGAGTCAGAGAGCTTTCAAACCGTACCAAAAAGTCAATGTATTCGCGTACAATTTTCAGAATAGCTTTTAACATCGAGAAATTCGAGTGGGGGACACGCCAAAAACTGACTTCTTCCTGATTAAAATTGGTCATTATTTTAATTGCTCACAATTTTTTCATATATGTGGCATTTCATTTACTAGTTTAAAATGTGTTTAATGCTTACAGTCATTAAAATATTCACCAGATCATATCATATTACTTGTTAGTAATACTTCAAACACAAGGGACAACCGAAAAGTTGGGGTACACTTTTTTGTGAAAACGCTCATTTATCGGTGACTTTATAGAGGGGGGAAACTGCGCTATATTAATTACTGCTCATCCAAGTCCTGCCGCATGTTGCTGCCTGCCAACCCATTGACAATTGGTTGGTTGTAAAACCAAAAAACATTTAATTGATTGCAACAAATATATTCAATACAGTTCAAACCACTTTAACTTATCTGGTTGAAGATTTATGATTTGTTTGTGTTCCTTTGTGATTGTAACTTTTTTTTCACAGATTAAAGAAAAATTCTCACTATTGTTTGGTTATGATAGTGATGATGAAGGAATTTTGTCGCCTTTGGAGGAGACCACTGAATTTATAATCAGTTGTAAAGAGCGAATTGCGCCATGGGTGGTAAAGCTGCTCACACCCTATTACATAAAAGGGCATATAAAGGGCAAAGGAATATTTAAAGCTTTAGCTAAACATTTGATCAGACTTATATACCAGTGTAGTCGATATCCAAGTAATATGTTTTCATATTAATGAATTATTTAAATTTTATTTTTTTAAATTCTTATTGCTAATATATTATTATTTATTTGCAGAGGAATATGAAGTGACAAGTTTTGTGTCAGATTTCTTGAAAAACCACAAAACAATCAGGTGTGAAGCTGACTTCAAAGAATTCAGAATTGAGAATATCTAAATGTGTTCTTTCCACAATTCATAGCTGCACTCTGTATAACAGAGTTTGTGAAACTTATTGTTGATTTAATAATGCTAAGAAATATCAGCACCAAAGTGCTTGAGTTCTAAAATAAAATAATAAGAAATACTAAAACTGTTTTATAATTATAACTAAATTTTCTGCTTTTTATTAGATTCTGAATCACTTTTTTCATTATGCTTTCGTTTTTTAACTTTAATTAACCAAGAGTTTAATGTTTTTTGTTTGCTTTTATTTTTATTGTTTTTATTCTCTTCTTCAGGTAATCTTTTATTACAATTTGTAGATTTATTTCTAGAATTGTTAACTGCAGTTGAAACCTGATGCCATGATAATAATTTTATTGGTTTGAGATAAGCAAGGGCCATGTCTGGTTTAACATTATCAATATCGAGCCATGCCTGAAATAAATTAATGCTATCTTAATAATGTGACATTGTAAAATATTTACATTTATTAGACATTCAAATATTGTTCATTCACAAGTATACATTAATGCATAGGGGATAAATTATAACAAGTATCTGCTTTAGAATTAACAAACCTCTATTTGTTCATCACTATCTAGTACTGCAGGCATTCTATGATGCAGCCAATCTAGACTGCCATTAGACTCCATTGTAATGACAGAGTATGAATAAATTATTGTTTCTTCATTTTGCCAAACGTGATACAAGCCAGCCATCTGTAGGAGGTGTATTCCTGTCCAGCCAGTATCTTTGCTAAAGTTATTGTCCCATGTATCAGGTTCATCAATCTTAAATGAATGTTATTATCATATTATGTATACTGTATACATACCCATGAAAAGCCTCACTTTAAACCAGTCAACAGAATAGTTGGCTTTGTTTTATTGATTTGTGATTAGAGTCAATGGAATTGAAATGAGTTGGTCCCAGTATATGCCCACATTGATGAGCATCCATAGTATTTTTAAAATTTTTTAAAAGTGTGGATATATGGACACTTGCAAAGGGGGTATTTTTTGATAAGGAGCATTGCACTAGTAGTGGTGTGCCTAGGGGTCAAGATTAGGGCAAGCCTGATCGACTTTTTACGATTAAGAATGAATCAGCAAGTTCCTTAGCAACTGATTAGCTCATGTTATTCTTATTAGTGCAAGCCCGGCTTTTCGCCTTGTATGAAGGCCCCGCCACTATGCACTAGCACTGTGTGGTATCTGTAATCTACCCGCAACAGCCTAATTTGTACTTTGGTCTAATTTAAGATTTTGACATTTTGTTACAGAAAATATATTATTAATATATATTGACCTTGATATGATCATCCTGAGGAGCATAAATATAGTAAGGCTGCTTTACTTTAGACAACTTGTTGGTTGTCTGCCACTCGTAGAATCCTTCTGCAATTATTACACATCTACCCCCATTATTCAATACTGGACTGTATAATTTAGAATTTGTTATGTTTTCAAGACGACAGTTGTTAGTGCTTAAATTGTGTGTTTTGTAATCAGCCTGCAAAAATAATTTGATTGTAGGAGGAGACATACCTATTTCAAATGCATTATTATCCAGTATGATAAAGTGGAAATCAATAATTTTATTGTACCTTGTGCCATGGTGGTATAATTCCCCACATCATTGGTTTAAGAACTCTGTCTGTTTGCGCCACGTTACGGAATCTACTAGAAGAAATTATCACTGGAGTTATATCTGTTGGAGTGATATTGTAGGAAGGTGTATAGTCCTTGCCCGCGTTGAATTCTGGCAGCCAATCGGGTTTGATGTAGAAATTATCATTTTTTGATTTGTAACTACAAGCGCATTGAATTTTTTCTTTATTAAGTGACCTGAAAATCATTTATGTTTTACATTTACACGCATTCTTCCACGAAACACATAAAAAATACGCTAACTATTTTGGAAAAAAATGTTTCAACGCACAATGCAGTACGGCCACACATAGTTCTAAATTTTATTGGTAAACTTAAGCAACTGTCATTAAATTTGTGGTTTTTGTGGAAAATCGCCACAATTTAGCCTTTACGTATGTAGGTATATAGTAGACCGTTTGATAGAAGAAACCATCAAACTCTGAAAATTATTTAGATGTTACGTAACCATAATAATAAATACAACTTGAACTATGCTTGAACTTATTTCATTGACACAACATTCTTCCAGTGCTGCCAATAAAAAAAATCTCGATTCCCCGCGTCAGTGTTGTCAATTCCCCGAAATTCCCCGCTTCTTTTATATTCATTCCCAACAAATTATATTTTTGGAATGAAAGCACTGTTTTATACAAAATTTGTTTTCTACAGACACCATAATTTTTCATTCACGCACATCTCACACCACACACCCTCACCACACCTCCCACCACACTCACCCTCACCAAACCTCACATATTTACTCCATGCACAGTTTTTACTACGTTATAAATTCAATCCAAGTCATGTCAGTGTTGACATGTTCATCGTAAACATGTCTCATATTTCTTTCATCTTGCTTAAAAAGTACGATTAGGTTCGCGTTGTCTCTTACTAACTGCTTAGGAATTTTACTATATGTCTGATTTAGGTAAAAACAATCGATGATCTTGTGTCTTCCCATTGCAAAATAATCCCGCATGCTACTTTGATTTTCACAAGCAACATCGTCAAATACAATCACAAAATTCGGTTTTGCGTCCTGAACACATAGTACTTGCTCATTTTCATGATATTTCTGAAATGACATGCCTGGTACCCGTTGCAAAACTTTTTCTAAAAATACGTACTTGGGTTGTTGCAAGGTTTTTGAATAAACATAAACATTTTGAAACCTTAAACCATTCTCGTGTATAAGAAGACCAATTAATAAATTAGTTTTTCCACAATTTGACGGTCCGCAAATGATGCATCGTACCGTTTTAGGTAATAATTTTCCATGGCGAAAACCAGTCTCCTGAGAGTGAACACAAAGTTCGTTTACATGTAACGATTGTGGTTGTTTTACAAATTTCATGACGACTGTTAAAGCGGCTTTATTACTAATGAGTAAGTTAATGTATTACATTGACATTTATAACTCATTGTCGCTAACTCGAGCAAATGTACGACTCTCACCATAGCTGTCCTTCAATATAAGATAGCGATTGTTTGATTTTAACCAATCAAGCATCTGCTGGTAGAACAAATCTTCGGTTTGGGCTGTATACGAGTCCTGGTATTTCGATGAACCGTTATCTGTATTTTTCTGACCAGTTTGCAAATCTTGAATAAATATAATCTCGCCGCTAGAATTCCTCATAATAAGTTTACAAATATCTTTAATATTAGATTTCTCTGAGCTATGCATTGTAGTTAACTTGGTTGAAATGTATTTAAATCCGTAATATGAAATACAACCTTCTTACTACAATAGTAAGAATCGAATGTGGTGTTAAATTACTGCGAACAATTATTTATAAAAGTTGTTTTCTTTCACTGCGTCTACTCCGTAGGATATTATTGGGCATTCTACCTCACCAAAAGCGGCGAAGGCGAACGAAGGTGAGCCGAGGGAAGCGGCAGGTGGGGTAGAATGCCCAATAATATCCTACTATTATTATTATTATTTTTTAATTTCTTTTCTTTATATTATTTTTTTTTTCTTCTTTTTGTTGTGCTTTTACTTTTGTTAATTTATTTATTCTGTACAATCATATTTTCTAGAATGATACGTAGTTAAGCACTAAATTTAAGAAAGTAAACTATATGTGAAAGAAAATTATATGACTAGGAAGAGACTGGTCGCCCCCACACAGGGAATCCTAGTGTGGGGACCAGAGAACCTATAATTTAGCGCATGCATGCATTAATGTTTATTTGTACAAAATAATATTATTTTTGAAATAATATAAAAAAAAAGTTAAAATGTTTATTGTTAAGGTACTGTAAAGACCAAAATTGGATTTGTGCGGACATTCAGTACTTAGGTGAGTCATCAGGCACCTATACATTTCTCAGTGACGCCCATGGTACAACAAGTTGGCTAGACCATTGTGTGGTGACGTCTGCCGGTTGGGACACTATTTCTAATGTTTATGTTCTGAATGAAGTAAATTGGTCGGATCATTTTCCACTAGTGATTGAATGTAATTTTAATGTTATTAGTCGTAAGATTGTTACTCAACAACCGATTAAGAATACAATATCGCTTAGCAACAGAAATAAGACGCAACTTTCTGAGTACAGACGGTTATGTGACGAATATTTATACTATATTGACATTGACTCATATCGTAAAGACTGTAAGGGGCCATCGTGTAGTGATCATGAATGCTATGATTTAATTGATAAATACTATCACGATTTAGTACGTGCCATTACAAATGCAGCGACGAATTCGCATTCGCATGCAAAGTTCTCAAATAAATGTAAAACTATTGTAGGTTGGAATAATCACGTTAAATCATTGCATGCAACTGCTCGGGATGCTTTTCACACTTGGTCGCTGCACGGTAGGCCGACACATGGGCTCGTATTCGAGAACATGCATAATAGCAGGAAAATGTTTAAAAATAAATTACGATGGTGTCAACAACACCAAGAGCAATTAAAAATGGATGTTATTGCGCAGCAAAGAGCCTCCCGTGATTTTAAACAATTTTGGAAATCAACAAATAAATTATCACACAAACCGAGTCGCGCGTTAAGTATAAATGCAATTGAGGAGCCAAAACAAATCGCGGAGGAATTTGTCGCGCAATTTAAAACAGGTTTCGCTAGTGAACCGTGTGATGCGGGTGTCGGCTGTTGTGCGCCGGCGGTGAATCAGCTGAGTGTCGTTGTAACACCTGATATGGTGTGGGAATGTGTGCGTGGAATGAAACGCGGTAAGTCGCCGGGGCACGATGGTCTGACGCTGGATCATATTCTTCTAGGAGGTCCTCAGTTAGCTGAAAAACTATCTGTACTGTACGACTTGTTTCTGAGGCACAGTTATTTGCCGAAAAGTTTTATGAAAACTGTAGTAATGCCACTCGTTAAAGATAAAAAGGTAACATATCGGATATTAATAACTATAGACCTATTTCACTAGCAACTGTGTTCTCTAAAATATTTGAAAGATTATTGCACCCATATCTATCGAAAAACATAAAGTTACACAATGCACAATTTGGTTTTCGTCCAAATCTTTCGACTGATACCGCCATATTCTCGTTAAAGAAAACTGTCCAGTACTACTTGGACAGAAAAACAAATATCTATGCCTGTTTTCTTGATTTAAGTCGTGCTTTTGACTCCGTAAATTACAATGTCTTGTGGAACAAGATGTACAATGCAGGTATACCACCTGAAGTGATTAATGTCATGAAACATTGGTACGAGGGTCAAACTAACGTTGTAAAGTGGGGAGAAAGTTTATCCGGTGAATACACCCTCAATTCCGGAGTGAGAAAGGGTGGTTTGACATCGCCAACAATATTTAATTTATATGTTAACGACTTGATAGAGGAGCTGAGCAGAGCCGGTGTGGGCTGTTCTATTGATAATGACTCTGTAAATAATCTCAGTTACGCAGACGATATGGTTTTGCTCAGCCCCTCTGTCAAGGGGTTGCAAAAGCTACTGAACATCTGTGAAGTGTACGCTAGTAAGCATGGTCTCAAATACAATGTTAAAAAAACGGAATTGATGGTATTTAGATACGATAACAGTCCATTACCTACGCCTGATATATCATTGTGTAACACCAAACTAAAAGTTGTTAAGAGTTTTAAATATCTCGGTCATATCGTAACGGATAAACTGCGGGACGATGAGGATTTAGAAAGACAGAGGAGAATGTTGGCAGCGAAAAGTAACATGCTTGCTCGGCGATTCGCTAAATGTACCAATCAAGTTAAAGTCACTCTGTTCAATGCGTACTGTCGGTCGCTTTACACTGGCCACCTTTGGTACAAGCACACACAACGCGCTTACAACACCCTACGTGTGCAATACAACAACGCATTCAGGTGTATATTTGGGCTACCGTGGAGGTGTAGTGCGTCCGGCATGTTTGCAGAGAACAGAGTAGATGATTTCCATGCTGTATTACGAAAAGCGAGGGCCTCTTTTATGAGCCGTGTACACGATTCGGACAATGGAATACTGAGAGCCATATAAGAAGCTAATTATTTCTTTATATATGGCTGTCAATATTCCTGCTAACAATATTTATTTTTTAATTTTCTTTTTATATAATTGTTTATTTTTAATTAATATTTTAACAATAATGTAATTTTAATTAAATTTTAATCTTATTTTAATCTTATTTTAATTCAATATTCATATAATTAATATTCATAAATTCAATTTCAATATTTTATTTCAATTAAATTTTATGTAATTTTGTCTTAAGGGTGTCTTGCCTGAAATAAATGAATTTTATTTATTTATTTATTTATTTATTCATTTTAACTTTTTTTTTTACTAAAACTTTATAAATTACCTAATTACCTCTTACATTCACAGACTACATCCACGCTATTCAAGGTAGGTCTAACCCCTCGTTTACACCAAAAAACAAGTATAATACATGTCAAATACACAACTTGTATAAAACATGTCCAATACATGTCTTGACACAACTTGTCTGAGACTTGTAGAATACATGTATTATACATGTTTTGTTTTATCTTTTGTTCACACCGGATTAGACTACAAGTTTCATACATGTATAAAACACTTTTTCGTTCACACCAGAATCTGTGACAAGATTATACTTGTCTCATACAATGATAGCGTTCACACCAGCAAAATACATGTCTTAAATACATGTTTTTAAAACATGTATTTAAGACACGACATGTATTGAAGTATAAAACAATGTTTTATACTTGTCTTGTGTAAGGTATTGACTTTTTTGTAAAATACTTGTTGCATACAAGTTTTTGACTGTATCCGTGCTAGTTGGATAACATATATGTATTTTATGCAATGGAGTGGTTGTTAACACAAAATTTTGAATTAATTGAGCTTTTACATGGATATGAATGTTTATAGAATGCAAAAAATGAGGATTATAAAGACCGCAAGAAAATAAAGGATGCGTTGGAAGCTATAGCTGTCCAATTTTCTAAAGAATCCTCGATATATTTGTAAGCGCATAACTTCCGAACGGCTGGACCGAATTGGATAATTCTTTTTTTTTTGGTGTCGTTATTGTTAGGACTAGGTTTATACTTAAGAAAATTTTAGGTAGATTGGGCAGGTAGGTAGGGTAGGTAGGTAGGTAAGTAGGGTAGGTAGGTAGGGTAGGTAGATAGGGTAGGTAGGGTAGGTAGGTAGGTAGGGTAGGTAGGTAGGTCATACAATGATAGCGTTCACACCAGCAAAATACTGGTTTTAAATACATGTTTTATACCTGTCCAATACATGTATTTGCACAACAAGTATAATACAAGTTTTGTAGAAGACCAACGACAAATATATGTTTTATACTTGTCCAATACATGTATTTGCACAACAAGTATTAAATACAAGTTTTGTCTAAAACATGTTTTATACTTGTATTTGAGTGTGAACGATATTACAGACATTGCATAAAACTTGTAGAATACATGTATTATACCTTGGTGTAAACGCGGGGTAAGGATGCATTTTCAGTTTCACCAAAGATGCGTGAGGTAGATGACCGGTGCGAGGATGCGTAGCGAGGCTGTGGAACGATGTGAGTGTTTACACCAGAGATGTGGTAGGCAGTTGAGTGGTGTGAAGATACGTAGCGACGCTGTGAAACGGTGCGCAGATGAGCGGTGCGAGGATGTGTAGAGAGCTCTTTTCAGATGCGAGCGAGTCCACTGATCCATATATTCTGCACAATCTATCTATCTCTAACAAACTCCATCTAGTAACTGCTAGTAGTTTCTCGCTCGCGCACATCCCTCGCTAGTATTGTATGTATAAAAACCTCGCTCTGTTAAGCCGTTTACACCAGAGCTGCACTGAGCGAGTAGAAATGGATGCGTTCAGAAATAAAAAATCGTGTTTAAATGGTAGTTGAGCGACATTCGAGTGGTGCTACCATTTAAAATTATGTTAATAGTGACGAGCTGTATCTGCCAAGTGCAAACTTAGTTTTAGTTGTAAGTATTACCTCACATAAAATAG
The DNA here is from genome assembly GCA_947361185.1 of Charanyca ferruginea. Lineage (NCBI taxonomy): Eukaryota > Metazoa > Arthropoda > Insecta > Lepidoptera > Noctuidae > Charanyca > Charanyca ferruginea. Next base: position 10,177,291 of record OX376077.1, on the reverse strand, counting down.
TTTTAGCCCACCGAAAAGTTGGTTTGGATTCCCCGAAATTCCCCGATTTTTGTCATTCCCCGCGCTCTCCCGCGTTAAGCCTCAATTCCCCGCAAATCGGGGAAAATCCCCGCAATTGGCAGCGCTTCTCGTCACTTCGTCAGTTGTCATTTTATTGACAACTTCATTTTTTTGAAGTGAAAACTTCTTTAGCGGCGTTGAGCACTTTTTCTGTAATGGGTATAAAATCTTAAACTCGCGTCAGGACACGTGACCTGATCGAAAAAGCGTAAGACGGATGGAGCGCGCCACACACCCGACCGGCTCGAGCCGCGATAAACTTTTTAATGTAAAATAATTGTAATAGTTTTAAGGTGTTAAATTTTTAATGTAATATAAATTGTCATGTTTGTGTACGATAGCGCAATAAATGAATATTGTATTCTACCACATAAATGATAGTACTTTTATACTGATAAAGCAATTGGTGCAAAATTATTCCCTAACCATTCCAAAATATCAAACATGCTCAACGTTAATAATCAAGTTTTCACTTCTGCCGGCACTCCCGGAGTGCAACCCGTCTTTTTTTTTTATAAATTTGTTTCTGCCTGACAGAACATGGATCCAGTCAAGAAGCTTATAGATAAAAGTGGAGGCAACACTCTAAATAAATAAGCGAAGCCCAACTGTGGGCAGACGCTCTCTTTCTGAATGCATACTTAAGATAAAGAAAACACATATCACTATCTCGTTCTTATGTATGCATTCAGAAAGAGAGCATCACCCCACAGTTGGTTTCAAGCTTTTGTTCTAAGTTTTGGCTCCATTTATACCTATATCTTCATGGATCCAGTAGATCCACAGATTCTACAGAATCTACATAAATTCTTCACAGAGTAATATAATATACCTATATAGGAGATATTATTTATTGATCTGTGGTTTGGTTATTGGTTATGGTTATCACAAAAATAATTATTGGTACATAGAGTTGAATTTACTGTAAAAAACAATTATTTGGTAATTTGGTATATATTTTGTTAATTTATTTCAGCAGAGCTTACCAATAAACAATTGTGAGTGAAGATTCAATATATTCTCAGCAAACATTCTGATTATGGAATCGAATTCCTCTAGTGATTAAGTTCTCATGGAGTATCGCTATCCGCCTATTTTTTTCGAAAATATGTGGAAATATGTTACTCGACGTTTTCGGGATACTTTGGAACGGGGTGCAAACGATTTTGGGCGATGTAGTACCACTGTAGTCAACAATGGTGCGGTTAATTACAACGATGATAAAAATGACGGCCCGCCTGGCCCACCTTGTAAGTGGCTATCATTGCGCAAAACTAAATCACACCAGACCGATAATGGCACAAATGGTCAGAAATGGAGCTTCGAACATCGAGGCAGTAATTGGATGGGTGCCATGACATGGGTATGTTAGTTTTTGGCAGATTTATTTTTATCACTGATATAATACTATTTGTTTTTACTATTATCTTGTCGAAATTGGACAATGCGTTTGGCAATATGGGATGATAATGATAACCAGAAGTATAACAAAATGTTGGTACCTATGGTATAACGGGCTGGTGTCTACAACTCCATGTCTCAACATGTATTTTAAAATTTAAATATTATTTATATCCTCACATTTCCTGTCTTTCTCATTTGTGGTACCTATTACCTTCAATGAATGATTTACTTAAGAAAATTTTAGGTAGATTGGGCAGGTAGGTAGGGTAGGTAGGTAGGTAAGTAGGGTAGGTAGGTAGGGTAGGTAGATAGGGTAGGTAGGGTAGGTAGGTAGGTAGGGTAGGTAGGTAGGTCATACAATGATAGCGTTCACACCAGCAAAATACTGGTTTTAAATACATGTTTTATACCTGTCCAATACATGTATTTGCACAACAAGTATAATACAAGTTTTGTAGAAGACCAACGACAAATATATGTTTTATACTTGTCCAATACATGTATTTGCACAACAAGTATTAAATACAAGTTTTGTCTAAAACATGTTTTATACTTGTATTTGAGTGTGAACGATATTACAGACATTGCATAAAACTTGTAGAATACATGTATTATACCTTGGTGTAAACGCGGGGTAAGGATGCATTTTCAGTTTCACCAAAGATGCGTGAGGTAGATGACCGGTGCGAGGATGCGTAGCGAGGCTGTGGAACGATGTGAGTGTTTACACCAGAGATGTGGTAGGCAGTTGAGTGGTGTGAAGATACGTAGCGACGCTGTGAAACGGTGCGCAGATGAGCGGTGCGAGGATGTGTAGAGAGCTCTTTTCAGATGCGAGCGAGTCCACTGATCCATATATTCTGCACAATCTATCTATCTCTAACAAACTCCATCTAGTAACTGCTAGTAGTTTCTCGCTCGCGCACATCCCTCGCTAGTATTGTATGTATAAAAACCTCGCTCTGTTAAGCCGTTTACACCAGAGCTGCACTGAGCGAGTAGAAATGGATGCGTTCAGAAATAAAAAATCGTGTTTAAATGGTAGTTGAGCGACATTCGAGTGGTGCTACCATTTAAAATTATGTTAATAGTGACGAGCTGTATCTGCCAAGTGCAAACTTAGTTTTAGTTGTAAGTATTACCTCACATAAAATAGTTTTAGCCCACCGAAAAGTTGGTTTGGATTCCCCGAAATTCCCCGATTTTTGTCATTCCCCGCGCTCTCCCGCGTTAAGCCTCAATTCCCCGCAAATCGGGGAAAATCCCCGCAATTGGCAGCGCTTCTCGTCACTTCGTCAGTTGTCATTTTATTGACAACTTCATTTTTTTGAAGTGAAAACTTCTTTAGCGGCGTTGAGCACTTTTTCTGTAATGGGTATAAAATCTTAAACTCGCGTCAGGACACGTGACCTGATCGAAAAAGCGTAAGACGGATGGAGCGCGCCACACACCCGACCGGCTCGAGCCGCGATAAACTTTTTAATGTAAAATAATTGTAATAGTTTTAAAGTGTTAAATTTTTAATGTAATATAAATTGTCATGTTTGTGTACGATAGCGCAATAAATGAATATTGTATTCTACCACATAAATGATAGTACTTTTATACTGATAAAGCAATTGGTGCAAAATTATTCCCTAACCATTCCAAAATATCAAACATGCTCAACGTTAATAATCAAGTTTTCACTTCTGCCGGCACTCCCGGAGTGCAACCCGTCTTTTTTTTTTATAAATTTGTTTCTGCCTGACAGAACATGGATCCAGTCAAGAAGCTTATAGATAAAAGTGGAGGCAACACTCTAAATAAATAAGCGAAGCCCAACTGTGGGCAGACGCTCTCTTTCTGAATGCATACTTAAGATAAAGAAAACACATATCACTATCTCGTTCTTATGTATGCATTCAGAAAGAGAGCATCACCCCACAGTTGGTTTCAAGCTTTTGTTCTAAGTTTTGGCTCCATTTATACCTATATCTTCATGGATCCAGTAGATCCACAGATTCTACAGAATCTACATAAATTCTTCACAGAGTAATATAATATACCTATATAGGAGATATTATTTATTGATCTGTGGTTTGGTTATTGGTTATGGTTATCACAAAAATAATTATTGGTACATAGAGTTGAATTTACTGTAAAAAACAATTATTTGGTAATTTGGTATATATTTTGTTAATTTATTTCAGCAGAGCTTACCAATAAACAATTGTGAGTGAAGATTCAATATATTCTCAGCAAACATTCTGATTATGGAATCGAATTCCTCTAGTGATTAAGTTCTCATGGAGTATCGCTATCCGCCTATTTTTTTCGAAAATATGTGGAAATATGTTACTCGACGTTTTCGGGATACTTTGGAACGGGGTGCAAACGATTTTGGGCGATGTAGTACCACTGTAGTCAACAATGGTGCGGTTAATTACAACGATGATAAAAATGACGGCCCGCCTGGCCCACCTTGTAAGTGGCTATCATTGCGCAAAACTAAATCACACCAGACCGATAATGGCACAAATGGTCAGAAATGGAGCTTCGAACATCGAGGCAGTAATTGGATGGGTGCCATGACATGGGTATGTTAGTTTTTGGCAGATTTATTTTTATCACTGATATAATACTATTTGTTTTTACTATTATCTTGTCGAAATTGGACAATGCGTTTGGCAATATGGGATGATAATGATAACCAGAAGTATAACAAAATGTTGGTACCTATGGTATAACGGGCTGGTGTCTACAACTCCATGTCTCAACATGTATTTTAAAATTTAAATATTATTTATATCCTCACATTTCCTGTCTTTCTCATTTGTGGTACCTATTACCTTCAATGAATGAGGAAAAAATAATGAGAAGTTCAGAAAACAAAAACAATTCATTTACAAACAACATTGAGAGACAATAGAATTTATGAGCAATTAAAGTGTTATCAGCTTTTTTTTAATGTACAACTGTTTGAATGGATGGCAAGTAGTATTGCAAAACTAAAAATAATAATTTAGCCAATAATCATTACAGTCATGAAATTCTTAAAAATCTCCATGGTAGGATGAAGAGCTTCTCTATTCATGTTGGTTCAACTGGTTTAATATAAAGTTTGTGATATTACTACTGCAACTCAATCAATATTTTTAGGAAAATGGGCATAATAAACTGAATGAAAAGAAAGAGAACAATTATGGTCCACCTTGTAAATGGCTTTTTCACAAAGGCTCTGAATTCCAACAAAGCGAAAATGATACAAATGACATGAAATGGAACTTTGGACACCAAGATGAAATTTGGGCAAATTCCAAACCATGGGTATGATTTAATTTGGCAGTTTATTATTAGGGTAAATACACTAAACGTTGGCCCCCTTACCGATTTTCTAACTTTGGATCGCTCTGGCTCCGTCAGTTTGCAACGAAGGATACCGCGTGATGCGGTTTTAGATAGGTTGATAAATCTATTTTATGTTTTTAGGCATAGGATTGTCTTCTCTACTAAAAGCAAAAAGTATTAAGGTTTAAATGCATTGAAAACGAAAAAACGCTAAAGTCGGCCGTTTACGGCCCATTGTCGGTCGCGTTTTCCCCAAATGTCGGCCGGGTATAGGGTGTTTTAGAATATGATAATGAAAAATGTATTAATAATATGATTGATTCCATTTCTTATTGCCTCAAGAGCTTATTTTATTTTAGTGTGATTGTAACTGCATAATTTTCCTTCTTTCCGTGAAGGCCCTGCATGTCCCTGCTCTGTCATTGTAGTACGTTAAATTAAAAGTATTAAGTAAAAACGAGCTTACTATCTAAAGGCAGCTTTTTGTCCCAAGCAGGTTAATAAAAATCATTTAAAGATTTTTTAAGCTAGTAAACATGGGTTTACTAGCTTAAACTTTTTGGAACTTGCTACCTATTGTAGCAAGTTCCAAAAAGCAATTTATATTTGTATCCCAAACCATATTTAGCTATCATAAACATGTTTACAATATTGTAATACTTTGTAATTAATTTAACTCAATTTTATAATTAATATCAACTCTACACCAAAACTTAACCTCTTCATAAGTTTATTTATAAATTATAACAATACACATTATATTTTGAGAAAATAAGTTTGATAAATATATTAAAAATGACTACCTGCACAATCAGTGAAAAAATACAAAAGTAATCAGCCTGTATAGTGGCGCTCGAATTCGAGGCTGGCCGACATTACTATCTTTAATATTTCTAAAGTCGGCCTCTGTTTTGTGAACCTTATTTCTCGAGATTCAACTAATATCACCCCGGCCGGTATTTGGCGATTAAACGTAAAATAGGTTTATTTACCAGATAAGCTTTGCAAACTCTCCTATTATACCAAAGGAATTGATAGTATTGCAGTTTATAAAACAGACTACATTTACTTTAAGTCGGCCCCGGCCGAGAATCCGGTTTTAAACCGAAACTGGTATTCTAATGGCGGCCCCCTATTTTTCCCTTAAACCAATACGCAAAACATTAAAAAAAACATCTCAAAATGTAATAAAACTAACTTATTATTGATAATAAAGCTTAAAACAATAAAAAAGATGTCATGACGTTGTAATACCAATCCCCGAAGCGTGGGTATTCACAGCAGGTAAGCTACTTTTACTACGAATTTGACACTTCAACGTCGGCATCGCTACAGACGCTCAGTGTGCAAAGAACGAGTGCCGCAATCGAATAGTAACGGTTCGTACGTATAGAATATGAACTAAGGATGCAATTTGAGTGGCAAAATTGCCACTTAATTACCTTTTAAATGAATGCAAGTTAAAAATGTGGAGACGGCCGAAGATTGGGGGGTGGCCGACGTTTGGCGTATTTACCCTATATAGTTTCGCATAATAACTAGAAAATTGAGGTGGTTATAGTAATAACAAGTTTTATTATTTATTTTTTTATATAATTTTGATTTTCAAGGGAAATGGCTTCGATAAAGTCAATGATAACAATGAGAAAAATGCTAGACTGCCCTGTAAGTGGCTTTCTCTTCGTCAAAGCTCTGAAAACGACACAAATAGTCGGGAATGGAGCTTTGAACGCAGAGAAAAAGCTTGGATGGATGGCAAACCATGGGTATGTTTGTATATGGCAGAGTTATTTATATCCCTGACATAATACTTAAAATTTTTACAAAATAATTGGAATATTCATTGTTTGTAGAAATATCTGATGTGATCGGTTAGATATGCCATAAAAGCATTGAAAATTTGATAAAAAATGTGTCAAAAAATTACATTCATGTTGCCTCAACTGGATTTAAATAGCCATCTTATGATTAACCAGCCATAGTGTAGACATACCTGATTTTTCTATAGATTTCATATTTATAGGAACATTGCGTGAAGAAAAGAAATGACAATGGTAAGAGAAATGCCAGATTTCGCTGCTGGAAAAAGTCTGACAATGACGGTGGCAAGAAATGGGGTGTCCAACATCGCCACCGAGAATGGATTGATGCTAAAACCTCAGTATGTTTTGTTATTCACAGTTATGTTAAAATACCAATACCCTGTTATTAAATAAATTGATATAAGCAATTAACCACTTTTTTTTTTAGGAAAATTGTGTGAACAGACATAATGATGACAAAAATTCCAGCCCACCTAGTATGTGGATTTCACTTCGCAAATACTGCAGGTCATATCACAATGATGATGGCACAAATGGCAAGAAATGGAGCTTTCAACACTTAAACAGAACTTGGATGGATGCCATCACATGGGTATGTTTACATTTAGCAGATTTTTTTTCATTGATGTAACAAATTATTATATTATGCCATTTATTTAATGAGTTATTTATTGTTTCTATAGAGTGGTGTAGCTGTTCTGGGATGGTACACTAGTCAACTCATTCATTTAAAACTGAAACAGCAATGCAGACTTCATGAAACGAAATACCTTCCTGTAAACAACTTAATATCGTCTATCTACCCATATATAACAAACATAAACAAAAATGATTTTTATATTGATTCAATTTCTAAAATTGGAAAAGTATTTTCTGATTTCACTCCTACTGTATATTTGATGGCCAATGACCGTGGTGAGAGTCTAAAAGTCAAAGACAATGTATCTAAAAATCTATCTGCCAATGTATCTGAACATATATCTGCTGGTAGTTCTGGTAACAGTGCACAAACACACCCCCTCAGCCCTACAATCACACAGAGCATAGATTCATCAGAGGATGACTTGGGCGGGGTTTTGAACTCAATTGAGAACAGACTTGGTCTAGCTTCTATTGAAAATGGACAGTACCAAGATGGACTTAGTTTACTAAGGTAAATGATCTTTATCAATAAAACCAATGTAGGTACTTTAATGTTGTTTATTATCAAGTATGTATTATTTTTCTAGATCTGCAGCAGAACGTCATCATGCCCCAGCCATTTACAACTTAGGATTGTGCTATGAAAAGGGCTTAGGAGTTACTGCTAATGAAAAGACTGTAAGTAAATAAAAGCATCTATGATTTTGCACATAGGAAGGGCCTTTTTTTATTATTGTGTTGTTTATTTTATTACATGAGGGATCCTCAAATTATAATTTAAAACATCTTACAAAATAGGAATCTGTAGCACAAATGTTTTTCAGTTTTTTATATTAGAGTGCAGTATTATCTTATCTTTGATAAAAAGTTCACCAATCAGATAAGACCATACACACAAATATAAAATAATTTACATTGACAGGCCATGGAGCTATACAAGTCTGCAGCTGCTTTAGATCATCCTGAGGCCCTCTACAACCTTGGAATTTTCTACGGCCAAGGCAGAGGTGGGCTTAAGGCAGACCAGGACACTGCGGTCAGACTATTGCGCCTCGCCGCAGTGCAGGGACAGCAGGATGCTATTGATGCTCTCAAATACCTCGACGTGAGCATCTCTGAGCCTCGGCACAAAGACGTAAATTCTTGGACTTACCAACAACACCCACAAATTCCATCAAGTCAAAATATTGTTCCTACGCAAAGTAAACTGTTTATCGACAATGTAAACTTTCTGCAGGCAACAGTTTGAAGCTACTTGTGAGTGGCCTTTTTATATTATAAGTTGGTGGTGGTTGATGCACCTTGAAACTAGTCCCTAAGCTACAATACACGCATAGCGTGTGAATATGTCTTGTAATTTAATTACATAGTCCCTTCATTGTGGTATGAAGATGATTCAAATTTTTGAATAATGGAGTGTTTATATTTCTAACTACCTCACTCGGCAAACGTTGTTTTGCCATATAAATTACTAACGAGCCAACCCGGCTTCGCCTGGGCCTATAGTCTTCCTCGATAGGCTAATGGACTATACAACACAAAAAGATTTTTTCAATTCCAACCAGTAGACCCTGAGATTAGCGCGTTCAACCAAGCTCTTCAGCTTTAAGTATAGATATTTTTTTCTTTTTATAGTGTATCTTCTATATTTTGGATTACCCTAAAAAAAAAGATATTTAAAAAGCTAAGGCTTTAGATATGAATAATTATAGTTTCACACAAATAGGAGTAAGTATAAAGAATAAATAATAAAAAGCTCAAAGTTCTTAAACAGCTATTTGTTACTCCGTGAAGTACCTATTTTCTTGTAAAATGGGGCATTAGATTCTAATGATACTATACGCCCACGAAGTAAGTATATTAGAGGAGATGCCCATAGCACCGGTGCACCGTGACACGCACTGGTGCAATGACGTCATCAAAGTGGGCGTGGCTTCGGCCATTTGATCCATAGCCGTCTTTTGCACCAGACATTCCGGACATTCCAGTTTTTATCATTTTTTTAATAATTACTCTATTTATAAAAATTAAAACATGAACTGTTATGTGCTTAATTGCTAAACCTACACCAATAAACGTTCTGATGCCACATAAGGCCTCTTATCTCACCGATACGCATTTTTTTTTGCGTAATTTATCAGCAAAGTTCTAGAAAAAACCGTCTATGTCATAGATATTCTACTACTCGAAACAAGAGGGCGCCACCTCAAAAAACTATGTGAAAATATAATTATTAATAGGTTTAAAACTATTATGTATATTTGTAAATACATTTTAGATTATCTTGATCCTCTATGTCGACTAAATGTATTGTATTGTTGTTTTAAATTAAATTTTCCATTTCTTGTTCCGTATGCCATCTAGTGTGAGGTAGTGAAACAAAAACACCAGGGTTATAACTTTATTTACCCAAAAAAATTTTTAATGACCCGTATTAAAATAATGTGTAGGCCAAAAAGTTGCTTTATTTCCGGCGCAATTTCGTTTTAGGAAAAAGACGTTTTGCTTTACATATTCATTTTATATTACAATAAACTAATTGCCCCACCACTGAATAGGGCGCTCGCCAGTTGCACGCTCATATAACGTGAAAACATGGTGAATATCTAGCCTATAATATTAAATCAAAATTAAACGCTGAAGCGCCGCCGATAGCACTACCTACAATTTAGTTCGCCATGTTACATAATTTAATTATCAAGATATTTTTATTTTTGGGACAAAGCTAGCATGATTCCAAGTTTCATTACATACCATCGTAATTTCAAAATGAGATGTTAATACTTAACCCCTTTAATTCTAAATCCCCGAATAAAAATAAGAATCGTCGTAAACCATAATTATCTTATCTAGTGTGTGCTATATTATTTTTCCCCTGAAAATGGGAGAATCCCTAAAATTGCATCAATTCTGCATTGACAAGCAAAATAATGGCAGGGCCGTACTTAGAATTCAATAATTTAATAACGGCGGCGGCGATTTTTAACGAAGCATAATACATGTAAGTATATAGGTAATATAGTTTGATTACATTAAAAAATATAATTATTAGTATAATAAACTTCTTGTATTTTATTCTTTCTTCTTTGCATACCTAAGTTCATTTTAATATTGATATGTACTTATGTAGCCAGTAAGTCGAGGCAACGATTAATTAGATTCGCTGTGTATGATACAGCACCATAATTGCGTAACACTCGGGACACACCATCCCTTTTATTTTCACAACCCATGTTTAAGCATTGTTTATAAATCCTTGCAAAAAATTAAAAGGCACAAAGTTCGTCCCTGTGTTGCGAATACATATTGTCATAGAGACATCTAGCATGATATAGCTAAACCATGTAGAAAATGACAGCATTTAGCTTTTGCTATTCACCGCTAGGAAAAAGGCGGGGCTTGACTAAATGTGGGCAGGGTTAAAGGTGCGTACGGATTAGAGGCAGCCTCGGGGTGCGCAGCGTCGTTACGCACGGCTTGTGTGTGGGCTGCCTCGGTACAAAATTAAAACAACACTAGGCAGCAGGCCGAGGCAACTTGCCTCTGATCGAACCACGACGTCGCGACATTCAAAATGGCGCCGGATCGTCTTTACAGCTGATTTACTTCTGCGTCTGTCATAGTCAAAAAACCGACAACTGATAGCTCGCGCCGTCGCGCCGTGGCAGCCTCGCGCGGGGCACGCCTCGTGCTGAGGTGCGTACGCACTTGAGGCAACAGGGCGAGCGGTGCGTGCCTCGGGCGAGGCTGCCTCTAATCCGTACGCACCTTTAGCTTGAAAAAGTGTCATGCATCTTTATGGGAAAATTCGATAACGCCATCTACTCTGTTATACTTACTTCGTGTATACGCCTAATACCTTTTGGTACCTAACTTCTTCTTCTTCTCTTGTGTAAGGAATATAGCTCATGTAGCCTAAAGAAAAGATTGATTAAGTTAATCAACCGGCTGGGTAACTAGGCTGGGGCTATTCGCCCAGGATACGTCAGACGTGCTCGAGTATCAGAAGTATTCAGTAGTAATGTTGGGGAAACTGACAGCTTGCCAAAATTATTCTTTTTTTTTTTTTATACTTCCGCCCGCACTCATGTTCATACATACTTTTCCTATCGTGTACTCCATACCACACGCAGGACACGGGTGTTTGTGGGCGAAGAACGCGTACGTGTCAGACACGCATGCAGACATATTGGCATGACTAGAACCAGAAATGCGGTGATGTTCCATTCCAAATTTAATAAATTATACCTTAACAAATACGTTTTTTTTTTAAAGCGACTTTTGTAGCTATAGTCCTGGAATAAGGTCTTCCTTCACTAATTTCATCTTTCGCGATTCCGTGCTTCCCGTTTCCAGTTCTGCAGGAATCATCTAATTCGTCCAGCCATTTTTCCTTCGTCGCCTGTGACGCTTGTTGTCTTAGGGCTCCCGCACACGGGCCACCGGCCACAACCACAAAACGCCGCCACTGGCATATTTCTTGTAATTTTCATACATTTTATATGGACTCGCCGCACACGGTTGCCGCCGGTGGCCGCCACACGCTGCAAATCGTCGCTGCTCGCTTCTTGTGGCCCGCACCGGCCACTAAACGCCGCCACACGCCACTCGCGCGATTTCTAACCCTTTTCTCCCTAAATCTTCTTCGACAGAGTTCATTATATGGGTTAAAAAGTAGCAACCACCGGCCGCAGGTGTCGACCATCGGCCACAAGTGGCTGTCGCGCGCTTCAGCTACTTTTGTGGCCGTTTCTTGCCTCTTGTGGCGGCGTTTGTGGCTGTCGCGTGTGGCCCGTGTGCGGCGACCCTTAAAGCATCAGCTCTGTGCTACATGAACCCAGTTTGCCCGGCATGCGGCAGACATGTGCTGTCCTGTCCCATGTAAGTTAGACAGCCTAAAGCCTTTTAAGCATCGTCAGCTATCCGTTTTGAAGGGCAGTATTGTATCCCGAATTAAATAGGTACGTTAAATTTTATACTTATCATACTGCGCTCCATTTCTGGTTGGCAACAGTCAACAGTGTTGACGACAGGGTATGCTTATCGGGAATAATCGGGCGCTATTCGACAGTAAAATTAGTTAACGAGTGTCTTTTCAACAGACTTCAAAAAAGGAGGTTATCAATTCGTCTGTATTTTTTTTTTATTATTATTTGTTACCTGGTGTCTCGGGACTGGGTGAACCGATTTTGATGATTCTTTTTTTATTTGGAAGCTAGTGCTTCCCGTGTGGTCCCATTTTAATTTGGTTCAGTTCTGACCATGGCATCCATGAGAAAACCGTATAAGTCTTAAATTTGCATTAAGTATGTGCGCGATTTGTTACGCGATTTCTCAGGCGTACGTAAACCGATTTTGAAAATTCTTTTTTTTATAGATAGGGTATGCTTCAGGGGTGGTCCCATATAAATTTTATCGAAATTGATTTAAAAAATCAACAAATACCCAAAAATTGTACATAGACGACGTTTTAGTTTCATCAATCTTTGTAGTAGTTAACTTTCAATCTCTTCTTAATAGATTTGAATGAGGAGGTACTAAAAAGCGGAAAATAAAAAGCGGAAAATAAAAAGCTTTTTACAAAAAAGACAACCGCCTTCAAAAAGTGAAAAATAACTTTAGCACAGAACACACATTGACTTTAGTTTCGGAAGTCGGTGGCAATACAAAACAACAAACAGAACAAAGCCACTGAATTTCGAAACTAAAGTCAATGTGTGTTCTGTGCTAAAGTTATTTTTCTATTTTTGAAGGCGGTTGTCTTTTTTACAAAATATAAGTTCCAAAAACTGTCATTTCACAGATTAGTCGGTATCTCTGTAAAACTTTGTTTTTTAATATTCTTACGCGGCGTCTTACGTAGGCGGTTCAAAGCGAACGTGTGCGTTACCCCAGCAAAATAATGTCGAAAATAGTAATTTAAATGTTACAGGCAATTAGTTATCCAGCTTCTGTAATTGTTGCGCACATTTTTAAATTTGTTGCACATATAGATTTTGAGTTATTCCATAAAAACATTTCCTGCTGGGGTAACGTTACCGCAGCCAGACATTTTCTTTTATAATGGGAATATTGAAATAAATATTAGCCATATAATTAGTAGTCTAGACGAGGTAAATGTTGCAACTTATTTCGTATTTGTTCTTTCTTCGACTGCGATGTTATTCAAGATTTTGCTGGAGTAACGTTTGTGGTTCTGCTGGATCTCTCAAACGGATAAGCAGATTCTTATCATCTTTTTTACATGACTTCTTAGGAATTAGTTTGAATTAGTTGGGTAATAAAAAAACAAAAATAATGCAACATTCAAAGGTTCTTGAATTAAATATAAAAACACTTCAATAGGTCCTAACAGTTCGAATTAGACCTGGAAATACTTACTTTAAACGTTATTTTGTAGCTTGTATCTGTCTTCAAATGTATGTGAAGTTTCATTAGTATCCTGTTAGTAATAAACAAATTATGATGAAATTCAGTTCTCAACTTTGACGGTCATAATGCGCGCGGAGTTATTTGGCCCCCGATAACCTTGTATGTGGATATATAAACTGAATGATATATGAATAGTTAGTTGCTTAGTTCAGTTATATTCCTGTAAAATTTCAGCGTAGTACATACAATTATTAACGAGATAATAAAATAAAAGCCATTAGGAAGCAAAACACCGTGGTAACCCGACCATAGGTGGTTACAAAAAAGCGAACGCGCAGTACATTATGCTATCTTCTAAAACGTTTAGTATAATACACCTTACAAGTTCGGTACAGACGCGTACACTGTTCAGTATTTGATGTGATTTTTAAATAATTTATGTCATTTTTAGAATACAACTATCCGTATTTAGCTTGGAAAAAATATTGTGATATTTGAAATTAGACTATAAAACAGTGGGGCTTACTGTAAGCATTTTACTACTTACATTGTGATGTTATTTTATATTACCAGCACTCTGTGATTTTTAAACGATATATCGTCGTTGATACTGCAATTCCGCGTAACTAAAATTGTGAAATACCGCCAATTTCGACCTTAAGTCAAATTATTGCAAGAAAGTAGGTACATTCCCGGTATTTAAAAATATTAGTTACGCGGAATTGCAGTATCAACGACGATATGTAAGTATTAGTAGGCATAGGTAGGTATAATGTGAACTTAAAACATTAATTCTTTATCTGTTATTTTCTGCGATTTTAAAAGTGAAGATTTGTAGTATTGAAGACTAAGTGTAAACTAAAATTTAAAAAGTAATGGAAAATGCATTAAGAACAGTATAGCTACCTGCGATTGTTTTAAAGTTTTATCAATATTTTGAAAGTTTTATTGAAATGATTATTTTACCTGTAAATAAAATTTCATAACACAAATCCAAAACACTTGTGTACACATCCGTACTAAACTTGTAAACATATCCTACATATTTAAGAAGGTAGCATATTGTACTATGCGGTCGCTTTTTTGTAACCACCTAAATATGGTCGAGTTACCACGGTTTTACGCTTGCTATGAGTTTTATGAGGTTATCGGGGGCCAAATAACTCCGCGCGCATTATGACCGTCAAAGTTGAGAACTGAATTTCATCATAATTTGTTTATTACTAACAGGATACTAATGAAACTTCACATACATTTGAAGACAGATACAAGCTACAAAATAACGTTTAAAGTAAGTATTTCCAGGTCTAATTCAAACTGTTAGGACCTATTGAAGTGTTTTTATATTTAATTCAATAACCTTTGAATATTGCATTATTTTTGTTTTTTTATTACCCAACTAATTTAAACTAATTCTTAAGAAGTCATGTAAAAAAGATGTGAGCTCTATTAGTAGGCATAGGTAGGTATAATGTGAACTTAAAACATTAATTCTTTATCTGTTATTTTCTGCGATTTTAAAAGTGAAGATTTGTAGTATTGAAGACTAAGTGTAAACTAAAATTTAAAAAGTAATGGAAAATGCATTAAGAACAGTATAGCTAGCTGCGATTGTTTTAAAGTTTTATCAATATTTTGAAAGTTTTATTGAAATGATTATTTTACCTGTAAATAAAATTTCATAACACAAATGCAAAACACTTGTGTACACATCCGTACTAAACTTGTAAACATATCCTACATATTTAAGAAGGTAGCATATTGTACTATGCGGTCGCTTTTTTGTAACCACCTAAATATGGTCGAGTTACCACGGTTTTACGCTTGCTATGAGTTTTATGAGGTTATCGGGGGCCAAATAACTCCGCGCGCATTATGACCGTCAAAGTTGAGAACTGAATTTCATCATAATTTGTTTATTACTAACAGGATACTAATGAAACTTCACATACATTTGAAGACAGATACAAGCTACAAAATAACGTTTAAAGTAAGTATTTCCAGGTCTAATTCAAACTGTTAGGACCTATTGAAGTGTTTTTATATTTAATTCAATAACCTTTGAATATTGCATTATTTTTGTTTTTTTATTACCCAACTAATTTAAACTAATTCTTAAGAAGTCATGTAAAAAAGATGATAAGAATCTGCTTACCCGTTTCAGAGATCCAGCAAAACCACAAACGTTACTCCAGCAAAATCTTGAATAACATCGCAGTCGAAGGAAGAACAAATACGAAATAAGTTGCAACATTTACCTCGTCTAGACTACTAATTATATGGCTAATATTTATTTCAATATTCCCATTATAAAAGAAAATGTCTGGCTGCGGTAACGTTACCCCAGCAGGAAATGTTTTTGTGGAATAACTCAAAATCTATATGTGCAACAAAATTAAAAATGTGCGCAACAATTACAGAAGCAGGGCAACTAATTGCCTGTAACATTGAAATTACGATTTTCGACATTATTTTGCTGGAGTAACGCACACACAATGCGATCGCGAACACGATCGCGAAGCGAAGCAATGCGGTGACAGGCGAATTCAACGCTAAGCGGCGGCTCCGTCCTACGTGCGTGCGAACCGCTCGCCTTCGTTCAGTGAGCTCTGTACATGTCACGATACGATATTAACCGGTTGTGATAATTTTTGATCCCCTTATCCCCTAATATAGGAAGATCTTGTATAGAATTATATTAAAATTTCTACTTCCCACATTATTACGAAAAAGAAACCACGGCATCGCACCCATTTCGCGTGAAAATGTCAAGCCAACCGATCGCGTTCGCTTCGCTTTGCGCCGTGCCGCACCGCCCCCAGCGTTCATTTGACCACGTAGGACACTTACTGTTTGTTGTTTTCGCCCCGCTTCGCGTTCGCTTTGAATCGCCCACGTAAGACGCCGTGTAACTGACTCAAAAGTTCTATAAATATAAGCCATGGTAAGTAATGAAATAAACTATAAAAGATATTCAGCATTGTTTCATTGAAAAATCGATCAACCACCTTTGCGGCTGTGGTATCACTGCGACCAGAGCCGATCTATTATATATGCTTATTCCGATTCGTCACGGGAAAATAATAAAACACGCGCCCGTTATAATTATTTATTACTTATCACATTATAAGCTATACTTTACATAAAACAATAAAATGAATTCGTACTAGCCTATCGTACACAATGTAACTTTGTACAAACATTGAAATAATATTTTAATGTATTAAATTTACGTTGACTGTACATTTCTTAATATTTTACTTCTTTTTTGTCAACTAATACATTTACATGCTAAAATTTTAAACGAGAGATTGCGTACACTAATTATGTGCACATATTAGCAAGTCTGAAGATAAGATATTTTTATGAAGATTAATGGAAAATAATAAGTAAATTAGATTGGAAATAACAAGCTTAAAAAAAAAATAGTCAAATTCCCATTACATTTTATTTAGAAAGGAACAATTAAATGTACTCGTATCGCACTAATATAAGCCGCGTGAGAGTGCAAGGATAATAGTCTTATTGAGTTCTTTTCCTAAAAAAGTATCCATAATAAAACTTACTAGAATCCAAAGGATACAAGGACGTAACATGTACCTTTGTACAATGTATCTAATATTACACAAAGTAATCAAGTGCAATAACTCGAGATAGATACTATCCCTCTAAGCTACATCATTATAAGTAAGCTTACCAACATCCTAAAATAATAGCATTTACTCTAACATACGACATAAACACGTGAACTAAGGTCGCCATGGGTCATCAGAATCTGTAAAAGAAGAAAATTTGATTTTCTTTTTCAGTACAGCATTAGTAAGTTCGAGAAGATTATAAAAGGTAATAACATGATGGTATGTAATGGACATAGATAAAATCCGTAGATAACAAATTTTATCACCGACAAACATGGAATAAAGAATTAGATAACAGTTGAACATGAAAATCAATGTGTATTGTTGTTACATATTTAAGCATAGGTTTTTATTTCGGTTAGCTATAATTTTTAAATTCCTTTTCAAATATTGTATTTAAAGGGTCACGAGCAAGATCACGAACTTATGACAACGCAAACTGACGTGTAAGGATAAACCCGCGATGGTTTGTGTGATATATTTGTGTAAGAGATATTTGTATTTGTTATGTTTTAAATAAAAACAAAAAAAAAGAAAAAAAAAGGCGTTGTCCTAGATGAGCGACCGAACGCGACAACATGATGTGACCAATACTTCACGCGACGTGTGTCCTACGTTTTAGGTCTTATTTAGAAAGAAATAAGTTCGGAGAGTTTCATCATTTATATCCGAAGCTAAATCCACGTTTATTTAAAGAGTTTTGGGACTTATCACCAAGCACTTTCCATTAATGTTGCAGCTGTTAAACCTATTACTTTACTATCACTAACCAATTTTCAAAAACCTATTTCTATTGAGGAGAGGTTGTTATTGACTTTATTTTAAGGTAAAAACAAAATAAATAATAATAGTAAATATTTAATCCATACATAATATTATAAATGCGAAAGTAACTTGTGTCTGTTACGCTTTCACGATGAAACGGCAGAACCAATTTTGATGAAATTTGGTATGGCAATAGCTTGAACCCTGGGGAAGGGCATAGGCTACTTTTTATTACGCGACTTCGTCTGCATCCGCGATAAGCGACATTCACGCGGACGAACTCGCGGGCAAAAGCTAGTTATTAATCTATTGTGTCGCGTCTCGTCGCGCAAAAAACAAATCCGCACTTGCCGCGTTGTGTCGCACATTGATCAAGGCGACTACGTAGGCCTCAAGTACATACAACGAATATTTGGCATTTCCGCGTTGCGTGCATTATCGCGTTTGTCGTTCACCTAGGGTGACGGGTAAAAGTGAATTCGAATTCAGATAGATAATGTCGCACATTGAAATGAAGCCGATTTAGCAATGATGTTGCTCAAAGCAAAAAACGAGAGTACTGGCATTGGTCCATGATACGGAACTGTATTTTTTTTTTTTCATAATAATTGGAATCTAGGTATCGGTGATGTATGCACGTAATGAATATACATACATGCTCAGTACTTGCGCGGGTATTCGCGCGGCGGCGGCGCGTAGCGGTCGGGGTAGGAAGCGCCGGGGGGCGGCGGCTGGTACTGCGGGGCGTAGCGTGCCTCGTAGCTGCCGTAGCGAGCCTCGCCGCTCGACCACGCCTCGCCACCTCCACCGCTGCCGTTACTACCTACAATAACAAGATAACATCTTATTGTTACTACTGCTTAGAGGTAGCAGTTTAGCCACATCATAACCAACTATTTGGTTATTTATTGCAAGAGACAACAAAGTGTCAGAAAAGGCTTGGTGACCATGGCTACTCTAGTCTAACGTCATTCATTCATAGTCATTAAATAGGCACATTTACGAGCTTTTTTAACTTGGAGAGATTATGTTGATGATGTTTTACTGTTTAGCTTATTCTGCCATTCATGATCAAACAAAGCTCTGTTGCTTTTAATTACCTACAATGTTTACCAATATATTTGATGCCAACTAAACAAAAATAAATTCCTTTTAAATTAATTAGGTTTGGTTACATAATGATCATGGTTTTTTTTTCTGCTGGTAAGTATTCCGCTTTAATTTATAGTAAAATATGTAAATTTGGGCTATCTGGCCATCATCATCATCTGCCTAGCCTTTTCCGAACTATGTTGGGTTTGGCTTCCAGTGTAACCGGATGCAGATGAATGGACCAACGGCCAATTTGACTTCCACAACCCAGTTACTGGGTAATACGGTACTTCTTGGCAGACAGGTTGCCAAAATGTTCTGGCTTCTGACTACCCATAACGGCTATCAAAGATCTACGAATGACAGTCGGGACCAACGGCTTTACGTGCTTTCGTGCGTCTCGGTATGAAATTGATGGTCACCCATCTAAGTACCGACCGCGGCAAGCGTTAGCTTTACCTTGACCGATCGATCCTTATGGTTTCTACTTAGCTCGTGGCTAAGTCCTAAGTAAGGCCCCTCAGAATCCAGGTAAGAGTAGAAATAGTTTTTACTTGTAAAAAAAAATCGAAAAATTATGTATATTTTATAAAGGTTACCTTTAGAAGGCGCCGCGGCGTCCGGATAGCGGCTGGATGCATTCCAGCTGCGCGGCTCGGGTTTCCCGGGCGGAGACGGCCGGTACGACCGGTTGTCACGAGACTCGTACGAACGACTGTAATCATGAGTCTTATTTTTATTTTGTCCACTGCAAAAAGGTAGTGCCTTCAGTGTTCCATAAATTTTCGTTTTAAACATTTGCATAATAAGAGAAACTTACAGTACCCGATAAATGTCAGTGAGAGATTACCACTTTATAATATTAGTTCAATTATTATAACAATACATACCTGGGCTCTTTGGGCCTGGTACCCGGCGGCATCGGCTGTCGCGAGTCTTCGCTAACGCCACCATTGCTGGAGTACTTCATATTTCCAGCTGGACATAATAGAATATATAATATGTGGGAACATTTCACACACGGCCGTCTGACCCCAAACCACCCAAACTAGGGAGACCCTGTACTATAGGTGTCAAATTTTACATTAAAAATCGCAATAGAAATGAGATTTAGGATAAAATTATTGGCTTCTTAATCGTGTAGCATAACTAGTAATAATGTACAGTTTACTAATCATAGATTTAGACAAGATTTCAAAAAGATTGATGGAATATTTATTTCCATTAGGGTTTCTCATGATTCAAAGTTGATTTGATATTATTAAATGAATAAGACAATTTTGAAATAAAGTTATATTTATACTCACAAGAGACATGACGTGGGTAGTCTCGTTTATAGTCGCGATCGCGGTCTCGCTTATCAGTGCCCCGCTCATAGCTGGCTGTCATCTCGAAGCGCGGCGGCGGTGGCGCCTCGAACTGACTGCGACTTGAAGACTGCTGGACACAATGAGTTACGTGAGGGTGGAATATGTGCAGTTTGCGGAAAAATAATATCATCAAGTCGAGTACATGAGACTATTTTCGTTACAGGTTTATACAGTCTACCTTAAGTAAGTAAGCAGACAATCTGCATCTATATCAAAACACCCTTACAAAATAGAGCAGATGTCACTCCACTCTGCTTTAGCCACTATATTTTGTAGCTCTCTAATAATAAGTTTGTTATAGCCTATAATGAGAGACAAGCCACACACAACAGACGACCTAATGTATGTTAGTCTATGAGGTGTGTAAGGTGTCTATAAGGTGTGTATGTTATGGGATCTTTACCTGAAATAAATTATACAATACTAGCTGACCCGACAGACGTTGTGCTGCCATTTATTTTTTTAATTTTCTTTTACCATATAAACCTTCCCTGGACTTTCACAAATATTTCAAGACCAAAATTAGCCAAATCGGTCCAGCCGTTCTCGAGTTTTAGCGAGACTAACGAACAACGATTCATTTTTAGAGTTCCGTAGCCAAATTGCAAAAACCGGAACCCTTATGGTTTCGTCATGTCTGTCTGTCTGTCCGTCCGTATGTCACAGCCACTTTTTTCCGAAACTATAAGAACTATACTGTTGAAACTTGGTAAGTAGATGTATTTTGTGAACCGCATTAAGATTTTCACAATTTTTTTTTTTTTTTTGTAAATACAAACATAGATAAACAACACCCAGAGACAAGGCAAACACAAGTGCTCATCACACAAATGTTTACCCTGGGCGGGAATCGAACCCGCAACACGCTGCGCAGCAGTCGATCGCTCAGCCACTGAGCCAACCGTGTCGTCAAATATATGATGTACATTATACCATGTAAACTTTCACCGAAAATTGGTTTGAACGAGATCTTTTTTTTTAATGCGTTATAAATCGTAAACCGCAATTTACCTTACTTACTGCTACGGAACCCTTCATGGGCTAGTCCGACTCGCACTTGGCCGCTTTTATTATATAGATTATAAGACATTCCGTTACTTGTTTGGCTATGTAGAACTAGACATCAAAATGGGCGTAGCGAAGTACAGGCGGTGAGGGGGGATACAGGAATGCTCACGAACCAGAGAGTAAATAATTTTTAATCGTGGTTAAACTAAAAGGCACACGCTGTAAATGTGTTAATGGAATAAGAATAATCGAATCTAATTCTAAAGTAATCATTGCCCCCCCCCCTCCCTTCACAGAATACTGGCTACGTCCTTGGATATTGAGCAAACGATGTGTTCGTATACGCAGTAATGTCGACGCAGGTGTATGATGAGTATCGGTACATACGACGGGCGGCGGCGCGGCTCGCTTGTGGCGCGCGTCGCGCTCGTAGGCGGGCTCGGGCGGCGGGCTGGCGGCCTTGCGGTACGTGCTGCCCTCGTAGCCGCGTTTACGACGCTCTTCCTCCAACCTGTACATTCATTTCATAATAACTTTGCGTCGTAAGGAAACTCGAAATTAAAAATCATTTTTCAAAAATAACAGTCTGGCAATATACGAGATTGGCTGGCTAGAATAGCAATAGCCTAGTTATCACTTGAAATTACCACAAAGTTATTAGGTTGGTTAATATTTTCGTGTATTATGAATAGCATACTGTAGTATTTCCTAAAGTATTTATTTCATTGATCGCTTGTTTTATGTTTACTATACTTTTAATTAATTTTACAAAGTCATTCTAATTGTATCCTAAAAAAAACTAAACGAATATACTGCCGTCATAAGAAAGAAGGACGCTACTAACAATTTTGTCAAAAATGAGTTATTAACATATTCGGAATCAGCAAAGAAAATGCTATCTTATGGTCTTACACACAAAGCTGTAACTCGTATAGATTTAGAGATATCATAAGGATTTTAGCCTTAACTACGATAAATATTCTGGTTTTTTAATCTGAAGAGCCTTAATTACACAATAACGGCTTTTTGCGTTAGTATTTGCGTATTACTAGTCTGGAAAACCGCAATTACCAATTAGGGCTTTTTAACTAAGCAAAATCTTTAAATTTACTACTATAAAAACCCTTAACTTCGCAATAAGGGCTTTTCATATAAGTATTTTGAAGGACACGCATGTGGTAATGGGCGCGGGGGGAGCATTTTGACTCTGCGTTACTCAGTTGCTAGTGTACTCTTTGGTTGCTAGCTAAGAGGCCACGCGAGGTGCAGTATGTTTGACGATTTTGCCGACGCTGTTGCAACAACGAATAATATGAAAACTGCTGTGAAGAAGATGGCTGTAACAGATTTTTTCAAAATTGTCGACGATACCTCTACTTCCAGAATTCAACAATCTAACCCGCGAGCATATTTGCGTGATATGAGTGAGACATGCTTTCAAAAAGGGAGCTTGTGTTTGTTTTACAAAACTGATTTCCGCACTCCTGAGTACTTTAAATTAGAATATTACAAAAAAAACTGTCACGAAAAAAGGTTTTACAGCACATGTGCAAAAAATAGAACCCAGAGGAATAACGAGTGAACGCAAAATTAATATAATACAAAGATTACACACTGTCCACTGATTCAATCGTTTTTTGACAACTGTAACTAGTGAACAATATTTATGTTTTTTTTTGTAAAAACTGATAGGCATACCGGTATTATAATGTCTGTAAGAGGTCATAAATAAGATAATCCAACAAGATTAGGCAGTTTATATATTTATTTTATAACACATTTTAAAGTTAACTTAAGTTAATCGGGAATAATTACATTATAAGGCAGCTGTCAAAAAACCAATAACCCAATGGACAGGGACCATTAATGCCAGCAAATAGAATATTGTTCTGGCAAAGTTTATATACGAACAACACTGCTGCGGACCTTAATTGAACCGAACTTAATTATCTCCTCCAAAATAATCTCCTTACTTGCGTTAAGGAGATTATTTTTTACGTTAGAAATGTTTTTATTTAAGTTTGTTACATAATTAAAATATGTGATTCTCAGTGCCTTAAATTAGGCTTTTTTCTAATTGAAGTTCCTATAAATATATAAGCTGATGTTTTAAAATTATAACGTTGGTTGTTTTGTGTGTTTGTTTTTATTTTATGGTTGTATTATGTTTTTATTTTAGTTTGTGAAATTAAAGATATGATTCTCAGTGTTTGATAGATAGAGAACAAAGATTAAAAACTTGCCTCATAAAAGCTCTTCAATAATAAAGGAAAGTATAATTGAAACATGTACAATACATACCTTAGTTGAGCACGTTTCAGTTCCAGTCTCTCTAATTCAAGTTTCTCTCTCTCTATTCTGTGTCGTTCGCGTTCCAGACGAAGTAGCTCATTCTTTTCGCGTTCAATCTTCTCTCTACAAGGAACATATGACTTAAGAGTTTAATCCAAATGTTTTGATATGTTATTTATTATCTTGCTAATGCATATGGGACCCAAGATAAAATTTCTACAGGTTTTAGATGAGAAAATATTTATGAAAATTTTGATAGCTGTCAAAAACATAAATTTTGTATAGCTGGGCAAAACAACCAAATGGAGAGATAAACTAAACAGAGACATTGGGCTAAGTATGTTCATATGTACCTCTCAGCGCGAAGTTTCTCCCTCTCTAGCGCGAGGCGGTGCTTCTCCTGGCGCTGCCTCCTCTCTCTCTCCCGCAGCGCGTCCTCGGCGGCGCGACGTCTGCGCTCTTCCTCACGCGCCGCGCGGGACCGCTCGCGCGCCCGGGCCACGTCGCGCTCCTTCTGCATAAAACCACATTTAACACTGTACAAAGTTGATAAATTATTACAATTTAAACCATTTTGCATCATAAATATTTCAATAGTGAAAGCTAGTAACCCAAATCACTGTTGACTGACATACAAGACCTGATTAAATATCGTTTTGTATAGCAAGTTTACTTGATATCGTTTTACGATGGATAATTATGTTTCTCCAAACTAGCTATTATTAAAAACATGTTAGGTCCATCCTAGGTTTACAAAAAACCTTTGTAAAGGAAGGGCCCAGTGTCTAGCCCAAGTGCTGCATATAAGCAGATTCAATACCAGCTCAAGCTCACCCAGATTTTGGAAAAGGACAGAACCTCCCGGGGAGATCGCTTTCGCTCACGACTCCTGGTGCTCCGCTTAGCACGCTCCTGGAATGTCACAATGAGATTGGTAAAAAAAGAAGTCGGACTTGTGCATACTTATTTTAGAAGATTTTCAAATGGTTGATAGTAATCTCTGGGTAGGAAACCCTAGAGTCTAGGGTGCACCTATTAATGTAGGAGAATTCACAATTCTCCTACATTAATAGGTGCACCCAACTTGTTCTGATTTTTTTTTTGATTATGATATGAATTCAATTATTGTACTGGAAAGTATTTCACCTTATCGGAACGGTGAGACTTTTCGCGCGTGCGTGACGTGGACCTAGTGCTTTCTGCTCCCGAAACTTCACCATCCTTCTTTGGTTTTGGTTCGCCAACGTTTTCAGTGCCTTCCTTATTCTCCTAAAACACACATTAAAGTAGAAATAAATATAAAGTCTTCAAGGTCAAGAACTTGATTTAGTGCAGAAATGAAAATTGGAAGTCTTGTACATAGCTCAAATTTTAATGGTAAAGAAACCTCAACCTAATCTTTCTAGATCTCGGGTCTCCTTTAACCCGTATCTTATTCTCAGTCCCAATTCCAGTGGCTAGTGCCATTTTGTATATTAATTTTTTATTTGTGGAAATAAATGATTTTGTTAATAATAGTAACCTCAGTCTCTTTGCTTTCTTCTTTGCGTTCTTTACTAGAGCGACGCTCAGAGCGTGCGGATGGTTGCCGGCGAGATGACGATTCCGACTCTGATTTAGCCTTCTCCACGGAAATCATACGACCATGCAATTCTGCAAGACATATTAATTATTATTATGGTTATTATTGTTCGATAATATTAATTTATAATTTGGAATAAGAATGTTGTTATTTAAATAATTTAATTACCCGTTCTATGTAAGTTCTTAATGCAGTTTTCTGCGTCTTGAGCACTTGCCATGGTGACATAGCCATAACAACGAGAACCAGGTGTCCTAGCGTTGGTAACCACTTTCGCTCCAATTACCTGTAAGCGTAATTATAAATAGCATCATCATTATCATGTCAACCTTTACACGCCCACTGCTGGGCATAGGTCATTCCTAAGAGGGGGTTTAGCCGTAATCGCCATGCTTGGTCGATTCATGTTGGCGATCGCAGTAGGTGTTATCCTCTGGTCAATATGAGGGATATTGACCAGAGGAGTCGCCTTCTACGATAGCCACGGGCTATTCGCGGCTGGCACCAGACGGCTGTCTATGACACCCACGGGTAGAAATGGGGTGGTGCTACTCGCGGCCGGCACCACACGGCTGAATTATAAAATAACAAATCAGCAATTTTTGATGTCTGAACAGTTACATGTGCTGTATTTAATTTATAACAACCCCAAACTAGGCAGGTACTCTGTACTATGGGCACACCTACGACACTCCCACGGAATAATAAAAACTAGAGGAAGTGCCCTTAGTGTTACTTAATACTGGATCCAGTGTCGCCAAACTCACACATTTGCAAATTAAAATGTACTTGCAATACACAGAAAACGATGATATAATTGGCTACAAATTATGAACGCAACTTTGGCGAAAAGCTTATTTTATTGTTGTTCGAAATTAAATCGTATCACAACTGACGAACGTTGCTATTATTTTACATGACAAAATCACTAAAGAGATTTTTTCCATCTAACAATCCAGTTCGAGCAATGTCCAACGAGTTCAGCTATTCGACGCTAGAGAGCGCTGTTACCAAATTACTTAACATGACATCTATTGTTACTATAAATAGATGTCATTTTCGCATGCAACTGTTAACTACACTCGGCGTCACAAAAATCGCACCTTTTCGAAAATAAGTTTAAAACATGTCCCGCCAGTAACGAATACATTAAACCCAATTAATATTGGTATCAATTAAAAGTATGTTTAACGACCTTTAAATTAACAACAGTTAGAATTCCTAAACACAACAGATCTCATTAGCACGTAACGTTAAAAAAAATGTTGTCAAAATACGCATTACAACGGCCACTAATTGCACCTCCCTACAAGGGTATAAAACGGGCGACCCGGGTTAAATGTGGGTCATTCGCTATTCAACCTTTGAAGTGAACACACGTGAACAGCTACAGCAAGAAAAATACCCCAGAAGATGGATACCACTGCAGATGAAGCCGCTCAAGTCATTGCACTACTGCAATCAGGGATGCGGCAATGTGATGTTGCTCGGCAACTGAACTTGAGTCGTTTTGCCGTTCGACGAGTGTTCCAACGTTTCCAAGAGACTGGTGGCTATATCCGAAGACGTGGATCTGGAAGACAACGGTGCACATCCGAAAGAGACGATCGCTTCATTGTTTCGACGTCTTTACGTAATCGGTTCTCCAATGCTGTTGAGCTGCAACAACAACTGCGATCAGCTCGCAGAACTTCTGCAAGCGTCTCCACGATTAGAAGAAGAATGCGGGAGAAGAAAATTGCAGCTCATAGGGCTGCTACAGGGCCCAAATTGACTGCACAGCATAGGAGAGACCGGTTGCAATTTGCCCGTGACCATGTGGATTGGACAATAGACCAATGGAGGGCTGTGCTCTTCTCGGATGAGACGAGGGTGTGTCTTTTCTGCAACGACAGGCGTCGAAGAGTGTATAGGAGGCAAGGGGAACGATTCGCACAAGCCTGTATTCAAGAGACAGTGGAATACGGGGGTGGCTCGTGCATGTTCTGGGGCGGCATGTCAATCGACGGTAAAACGAACCTTGTGTGTGTTTCTCGGACTGGAAGTGCTCGCGGGCAAGGGTCGCTGACTGCTGCTCGGTACATAACAGAGATCTTAGAGGAGCAGGTTGTCCCTTATGCGGGTTTTGTTGGCAGTGGGTTCACGTTAATGCACGATAACGCCCGTTGTCACACCGCTTTAATTGTAAGAGACTGCCTGCAAGAAGTTGGCATCCCTGTTATGCGCTGGCCGGCGCGAAGTCCAGACCTGAACCCTATTGAGCACCTTTGGGATGAACTGAAACGGCGAGTACGGGCACGAAATCCTGCCCCTACCACTCTCCAAGACCTTCAAGATGCCGTCGTTGCAGAATGGGACAACATTCCACAAGAGACTGTGGTCACATTAATAAGGTCCATGAGAGAACGCATGGAAGCATTCATCAGGGCTAGGGGGGGGTAACACTAGGTTTTAAGTTAGTTTTAAGGACTTTGTTGTAATTTTTGCTGATAAAATAAAATTTAACTTTTTAATCATTTGCATTAGCTTGCTTTTTTTTATTCCCTGGTAAACAAAAAACCAAATCCATTGATTTATTCTGAAATTTAAATAAATTGCCTTTCCAATTATACCTTATAGTCATATGTATACCATTGATTAATAGGGTTAAAATGACTTTGAAGGGAATTCTTAAAGAGGTGCGATTTTTGTGACGCCGAGTGTATTTTGCTATTCAATGAGAGATGTGGTCAAGTTATCGATAATTTGTACAATGTAAGAAATATATTAATCTTTTTAATGTACGTAATGGATCAAAAATGATGATTAACTAATGATGTATTGACATATTTTTCTGTGATACCTTTCATTGAGTCCATAATATGATTGTATGTAGGAAATTGATTGACAACAATATCTTTTTTAAATATGTGACAGTCTTTTAAAAACATAATTGCCATCTCAATTTTAGTACATGAAAATAAACTATATACATGTTTATAGAATATTTATAGGCCTACGTCTAACCGCGAATGAATGACTATTTGCCAGAATATAGGTATAAGGTTTTTAAAACTCGTTCTTTCAAACTCGTACTTCTATTTATTAAAAAAATGTTAGGTACTTTAAAAACATGTTATTGTTATTGTGTTATTGTTTTGTCGACACGAACTATTTGCATTAATGTGTCCCATCCCTAAACGAGTAGCGTCGAAGTTTCTAGAATTTATGCCACGTAAAACGATTACAGTCAAGACAGCGAGCAAGCTAATTTAGACTTTAGTGAATGGACATAAGGTAGTTTTTAGTTCGCATCAAAGCAAAAATATGGTATTGTCAATAAAAATCGATTATATTGAAATATATGAAAGTTTTATACTTTTTGGTGATACTATATACCTCTGCAAGAAACATTCTTTGACCTGCTGTCATTTTTGCATGTAAAAATTGCACAATAAGGCATGGTTGTATTTTTTTTCCCTACGTGCGATATTGTGCGATATGTCACGTCGCAGCAAGTAGTTGATCGCGACTGAACCAGTGTTGATCATTTCCACATAATTGTGCCACAAGTTCGATGGCTCCGTGGCACTTCCACTTGTTTTTATTATTCCGTGTACACTCCATACAAACGAAACGATTTAATCACCTACACTACTACCAAAATAACAGGCTGTACAAATACGTGCGTGTGTGTGTGTGTCTACGCGCCGCATGAACTAAAAGCAGTTTCGAGAGCACGTTCGACGCGGGAAGAGGTAAGGAACAGTGTTTCGGAGTTGTCGCTATTGAATGGTTGTACTAATATTTATACTGTGCTATGGGTATCAGGCAGCTGATACGCATACACAAACACATAAATAGATACATATTTAGATAAACAACAACCAAACACAAAGTAAACACAAGTGCTCATCATACAAATGTTTACCCTGGGCGAGATTCGAACCCGCAACACGCTGCACAACAGTTACACGCTCCCACTGCGCCAACCGTGTCGTCAACTAGCTAGATTTAGTTGTTGAATATTCAACATCATATGGTACCTTTCCATGTTTGCTGCACAGTTGCTTCAGGTCTTTGGCGCGAGTATCGCCAGACAGTCCGCTGACCCACAAGTTCCTTGCACCACCTTCCTTATTGTCATCCTTCTTCTCTTTCTTGTCACCATCACCTTCTTTGTCTTTATCATCTACAGGTAATTAGGAAATGGACTACAATTAACTTGACTGCTTCATCGTTGCAATGTAATGAATATTTTTTTATTTAACAATAAATACCTTTTGGCTCCTTATCATGTTTTTCATCCTCATTGCTGAAAAAATATACTAAGCATTAATAAAATAATAAAAGAACATGATTGCAAATAAAAATAATACATTATGAAGATCGGAATTTGGACGTATTATTACTAGAACGAGGTCCATTAAATGTGCAGTTTGAAGACAGTAATCATTTTAGAATTCCCGTAGTGACACTCATCACCTACAAAGTTTTGCACCATAACTCCACTGCATTAGGTCAGGATGTTGAGGCCAGGTCCACAATGTTGCACGAGTCGCCATACCCCTTGAGCGCCGCTCGGCGACTGCTGATGTCACCGCTGACAGCAGAAGATCTTGCAACAGCGATCAGGCGTAAACAGTACACAGCAGCTCGGCGCCGATGACCGCTGACGACGACATAGTTGAGTATAGTTGGCAGGCAGCTGCTTCGGATCCAGAAAGCAGTCAGGACTCCAAACAATTGGTGCAAAACTTTGTAGCGATAACGAAAAGAAAATATTGGATGCCGGAATAATCGGAGTGGTTATAGATGCGCGTGGGTGGCGACACGGCGGCCGTTCGTCGTTCACCAACCTAGTGGCGGGGACTTCAGAGGTTACTTGTTGGTCGTCGGCCGGCTCGTCGTCGCCGTTCGCCGCAGTGTCGGCCGGCGCAGACTTGTCGCTCGAAGGCTCGCCCGCGTCCTCCTCCTCCTCTTCGGCCGCCTCATCTACGTCAGTTGTATTTATCAGCTGAGCCAGCGCAGGTCGCTCGCCGATACTCGGGAGCGGCCCACCCTGCCTCTCCTTAATCTTCCCACGAAGTTTTGAGACTTTCTTGATGTTTTTCTCACTTGTTTGTTGTTTACACAAAAAATCCTGACCTGAAAACTTGATTGGACATTAGCACCACCATCTGGATATGGAGCAGCATAGCAGCTATGAGCCACTATGTCCATAGTAAAGCATACATAACTGTAGGACACCGGATTGCTGCCGTGACTGGAAATGCCCTGCCACGTAAATTACACAAAACACCACATCATTGTAATGAGAGCCACCTCAGTCTGTGCTCATATCAGTGGTAATCCTCCTGAATGATAAATTATGTCATCTGTTCTCTTTCTGTTAGTTTTTGATTGTATTCTTTGTTGCAGCTGTTTCTAGCACAATGCTTGCGGGTTGTACTATAAATTTTCTTCTGCTGTGTATAACTTTCCAGTCTGGTTACCGCAACTATTTCAATTTATTATTTTAGCATGATGACAAACATTAAATATAATAATAATACATTGAATATAACTTCCTTTTATCATATTTAATTCACATGTTGAAGACTTGTACTTTTACAAGCACAATTTATTATAATTTCATTTTTACTTTCAGATTTAGATTAAAATTTAATTATTATGTTGATATTCACCACTGAACTAAATTCACTGACCAATATTTTTATTATAAGATGCAGTGAATTCAAGTTCCTTTTCTGTAATTTTACTGAAAAAAAAACTATATACTATAAAATTGTATGCTTACCTTTTTTGTCTGTTTTTGAGTTGTTGTCAGCCTGGAAATATAAAAAAGGGTTAGTTAGTTTATGAATACATAAATGAATGACTAATGAATTATGTTGACATTAATTTAGTGAAATATTTGGCGGTATTCCAGTTTGATACAATAATAAATACTCAAACCAGACTTGACATAATACTGGGTTCCTAATGCATTTGAAGAAATGTTAGAAAAGTCTATGATTATTAAAAAAATAAGAAACTTATAACAACTTATGTATATTTCAAGGACATATATAAATAAATACTACATACATAATTATAACATGTGGATACATATATTAAACCATTGGTTGTAATTACTTTCCTTACTCTTATTAACTTATTATGCTTTAGTCTATTTCCATCATGAACCCATTGGATATTTTGGAAGTAACTGGTGGCAGTTTAACTGTTACACTGAAGAGATAGAAACGTACCTCTTCATTAAGAAGTTCATCTTCACCAAGATCTAAGTTGATGCTATCCTCTGCGTCAGTGTTATTTTCAATTTTGTGTTCATCTTCATTTTTTGATTCCTTATCAAGACACGGTTTTTTTGGCTGTGTCGCCTCAGATTCTTCTTTTAATTCCCTCTTTCTGTTGCACTTTTCAGTTTCTTCAACCTCCATGTTAGCTTCAGGCTGGGGACTACCTTCGGTTTGATTTTTGTCAGTCTGTTCAGTTTCTTCTTCTTCTCCAGCGTCATCTTGTACGATCATATCCTCCATAGCAGGAGTATCTTCCGACTCCTGTTCGACAGGGTTCGTGCTTTCTGAACGCCTGGTCCTTTTTACAGGAGTTTTTGCTTCTACAGTAGCAGACTCAAACCTGAAAGTAGCTGGATCATGCCCTTCCTCTTCCAAATGCTAAAAAGATAACATCAATAACGTATTGAGTATAATGTAAATGAGTGCTTTACCTATCTATTCTAATTATTCCTACACGTCACTTTACCTTTGATAAACGTTGTATGAGCACACCGCGAACGCCGCTTTTATCTAGGTTGCGTTTTTCCAACTCTGCGCGTAAATCTATAACTCTGAGGTCATTCAGCGAACGCTTTTTCTCCGACATCGCCTGGTGTTATTTTAAGAATGTTTCTAATAATAACTTACTTTGCGTTGTTCGATATTTCAGTATTTTAAGCGAAAAGAGAATATCCCAGCATGAATAATGAAAAGGATAAAAGAAATATGGCGTCGGCGGCGTCTACACTCTATGGTCTGTTGGGTTGGATTGGTACCATAGACAAAATACATTTACAATAGGTATTTGTAAAGCGCCTAAGCGCTCTATACACGGTCCATCTTGCTGTGCGTCATGCCTAGGTCATACATGCACGATCCACGTCCACGATGCAAAAGTGAATATATTAATAATAATATTTATTGCCAGTTTACAATTGTTTAACATTATATCGTAGCTAGGTCATCATGTAACAATGCATCACAGTAAAATTGTAAATTTTTACACAAGAGTTTAGACCTCTGACTCCCAAGCTAAGATTAAACTTGTGTTATGGAAGTCAGGGTTCTCAGTAATGACGTGTAATCAAGTATTGACATTAAATTACATAATATGGTTCAAAATTAACGGTCACTCGCTGTAGATGTACATAAAGTTAAGACAATTTAGCAACAACAATTAGAAATAAGAGGAAAGTACAATTAAAAAATATATAACATGAAACCTCGCTGTGTAATGTGTGTGTAAGGTGTTTATATGTGCGTAAGATGTTTATGGGTGTATGTAAGTATATTATGTGTATAATAGTAAGTTTTCTACCTCCGCATAGTTAAGGGTCATGTACTAATTTTGCTCCTGCATTCAAATTTATTCAGGGTATAAATTTTACATTGCTTGTTTATTAAGTTATAAACACGGCCACCAAGAACTCGAAAATGACGCCCAGCCAATTTTGTTTTATGCCTCTCTACTGGGCATACTTCTGTTGCTCTGCGCCTTGCTAAACGACCAGGATCGTAATGCAAGGACGTGTGCTTACGTAAAGTGATAAGTAGCACAAAGAGCTGTCTCACGGTCATGACCTGGCAGTCCTTATACAACTGTACAGTACTGAAGCGATAATGCTTGAAAGTCATGACCTTGAGGACCGCCCTTTGCGCCCTTTCCAGATGAATGAAGTAAGTCTTCGGGGCGCCACCCCAAACAGCTATGGCAAAAGACAATATTGACTGACATAATGAAAAATAAACCATCTTCAACGTATCAATGTGTGCGCTATACCGTAATTTTTAAAAAATTGTAATCAGTTTCCGCACCCGGCTCGACAGCCCTTTAATTTGAGGATTCCAAAATATAAGGTTATCACCACCGTTAAAACACCGAGATATTTAACAGTAGCGGTTCTAGTCAGGGAGAGACAGCAACAGTGCTCCGAGACTTCGTCACAAGTATGGGCCATTATTTCAAACAAATCATTAGGTTGTGAGGAAGATTTTAGAGAAAAAGTGATGTAACTTGTTTTCTCGATATTTAATGTTAGGCTGTTAGCAGATAGCCAAGACATGATAGTGCTAAGGACTGATTCTGCTGTCTTCCGTGTCTCGTGAATAGGCTAGTGATACCGTGAATAGGCTTACTGTCAGTGAACGGAAATAAAACATTCCGTTCACTGCTTACCTTACGTTAAAATATACCGTTGATTAAATTATGTTCAAATGGTTGCGAAATAATGCTATTATTGCGATTTGTAGCACGTATATTTTTATGTTCTAGTTATAAATAACGTGTTTCGACGGCTTACGGTCAATCGCTGCGACCGGCATCCGCATGTGTGCAGAGTGTAGCAATCAGTCGGTGTCTGGCTGTATCAAGCTTCCGAAAAGCGACTCAGTCGCCGCGCTTGGCGTTTTTAAGTGTGCGGTATGGGATGTTTAGTCGCCTTCGAAGTTAGTCGCTGCATTAAGCTTCTAAAAGCGACTAAATCGCCGATCGCCAATGCTAAAAGTGGCGTATGTGCAATTGCCCTAAGGGAGCGTGAATGCTGAACGTATCTGGGCAATGGCAAAGGCATGTGGCAAAGGCATGAGCAGTGACATGACAACAGAGCTGAGTCATGAAGATATTCTACAGATTCATGGCTAAGTGTTACAAATGTGGCTTAACACTGCATGACAGTGACAGACACTGGACATGAGCAACATGACACATGACAATTGACATAACATAAATAACATAATTGACAGACATGACAATTCTGTGAAATCGGAATCGCAGAATTATTATTTAATTTTGTGTGTGTGTACCATTATTTAGAGCGCTTTTCATAGTTTATTAACTTCTCCGAAGTTGGTGGAAGTTGTAGTTCGTCATCATTCTGTGATCATCTGATAGCTAATTGCACAACATCGTTTAATCATGACCGAACAAAATCAAGGTAAGGTGGCTAAGTTAACGAACGAAGTTCGTCATCATTCTGTGATCATCTGATTGCTAATTGCACAAAATCGCCAATCATGACCGAACAAAACCAAGGTATGGTGGCTAAGTTAAGACTGGAAAACGACTAACGATCTCTGTTCTCTTGTACACAGGTGTTCCGTCTGAGGCCGTAGCATGTGATTTGCTTGATAAGATTATTATTAAACAGTTACATTTGATGGAGGAAAAGATGCGTTGCGAATTAAACATTGAGTCCAATATCAAGAATGGAAGTATTCATTTAGCAAAGTCTCGTTATATCATGGGTCAGAGCTCAGTAAGTATTGCACGGCTCCCTACTGAGAGCAGCTCCGACTTCTCAGCATCGACATTATGCCAAACTAGTGAAGAAGACGGAGTTAAATTAATGAAAGTAGTTGAAAATGATGCAGAAAATACAGTCAACCCTCTTCGGTGGTTTGGTGTATTAGTTCCACAGAATATGCATAAAGCCCAAAGTATATTTCAAAATACTATTAACTTTGTTGTGGAATGTGTGAATGTTCAAGTACAATTGCAATGTAATCTAAAACTCATAGATATTCTAAAACGATACATTAATTCAGTAAAGGTATCAGCTGCTTGACGTAATTTGCCATCTGTTTGCAAAAATTAGATAATTAAAGCTAATGTTATTCATTTTCTTTGTGATAATAGGTAGGTACAGTCCGTGCCACGAAAGATGAGACTTGACACGGACTTGATTTGACTTGCGCAGTACTCGATTTAAGCGTAATTGTACAATTACACTTAAATCGTGTCTTTCGTGGCATGCACTATTCCTAATTGTAGTTTCTGTTCTAATGTTGATCAAAATAAAAGAAGTCATTACTTTCAATGTCATTTATTTATTTTCGTTAGTGAAATGAACAATAGCTCTTATTACAAAACTAGTTTTAATTTTAGTCTAAGCTTATACCTTTGAGCCGTTTATTGTTACTATTACTTTAATAAGTCATTTCATAGATCTTTGGCAGCAGATCTTTACACAGATTATGACTTTACTTTGCCAAAATAAAGTTCAGTATACAATAACTGACTCTCTGAGGTTAAGACTTGGGGCTTAAATGGACTAAAGTTTTTTTTTTTTTGGAAAAAGTTTGTAGGTGTTATGTTGTGGCTTAATCATACTGCAATAAGCTTCTTTCTTATTTATTTGTTTCATTAAACATAATAATATTTGAAAGACCCTTGTTGAGTATAAGGTCCATTTCAAAAGCTTTTCTTTTATAATGAATGGCATCGTCATTTTATGTAAACAAGTGGAGATATTATTTATTTATAACATTAGCAGAATTTTGTGGTGTTACCTAAGTACTTGTTATAATATTTATTGAATTGAATAATCATATTATCTGATGCTTATTCCAATATCAAATAAATCCCTATTATATAATTGTTTAATGACGCAGTTTTTTTCCAATCCAAAGCATTTTTTGGTGTTATACAAAGAATTGTATATGTATTATAATATAATATTTAACCAAGTAGATATATACACATTGTTTTCTTTTTAGTATGTTGAAACAACAGAAATGGAATGTTCACCTAAAGTTAATAATTAACTATGATCCCAGCAAAAACAACATTAATGTTATGACATAAATCTTTGTACAATGTTAACTTGTGATACTTTAAGGAGTAGCAATTAGGTACTTAATGCTACTAAACCAGGTGCATGCTTCTTGGTATTCAGTTTAATTTGAGATCTTTACATCAACAAAAATCTTTACATTTAACATTCAGAGTTTTTAAAATACTTACATTTAAATTTGATTATTTTTAAAACTAGCCATGTTAGGAAATTATGTTATACTAAAATCCTGGGAAACAACTTAATAATATATGTTCCAGATACACTTAATTTAAGGCAAGGAACTCATTTCACCTAATAATTTTTATCAGAAACAATTTCCTCAAATGTAAACCATATTTTTTAAATCATTTAAGATTCTTCAGTCTCCTTACCACAATCTCTTAAAAATGTACTGCAATGTTTTGTTGTTGAGATACAATATATTATTTGCAACTTGCAGCAATCTTGTTTCTAGTGTTTTTCTTATCTAATATTGATTTACATTCTATTGAAGAAAATAACATTCTAAAATAGTAACACAACAATATTAATGTACAAAACATTCAATTAAGTATTAGAAAATAAGAATTATAATATGAGAACAAGAAAAACATTATTTTATTTAAACATTTAGATACAATACAATATAAAACTTTAATTCCCTAGGCCCGCTTGCGTCACTCAGGGGTAAGTTATTAATTCCGAGTTTGTTGCTAACACGGGCCCATTAGTTAGTAAATAAGTGGCGCATGTGGGCCTTTCATTCAATCATTTTGTATTAAGTAAATATAGAATATAAGTTTCTAGTCTTTGTTATAACTTTGTGCTAATTGTGCGCAAAAATTATTACAAGTTTATTTTTGGTTGTGCTTTCTCAATGGCATCATGACTAGACTGATCTACTTGGAGCTGTGTTGGTGTTGGTATGTCGTTATAACTGTGCTGTGATACAAACACTGTAACTTTTACATGTCATCTAAACAGGAGACATGAAAAGGTACAGTCAACAAATAAGCCGTTATACCTACATACCTAAACAACATTCCACAAGTCGTTAACACCTTAAGCAACAAATGTCGCTAAATACTCAGAACCACACAATATGGTGAACAAGATAAGGTAACAAATATCGGTGATTGGCTTATAAGTTATAACAGTACCTATTAACTCTCCAACTGTAAATGCTACAAAATTAGGTTAACTTTAAAAAAATCAATATTCTAGTTCTGGTTTAGAAACTTCCGTTGAATTGACGTGTAGGTAACTATTCAGGTCATTTTTTGGCCTATTTTATACCATCTTTACATTTAAAACCAAGATAGCCGTTGCGTTGCTGCCATTTACTATTTTGTATTTGTCATAATTATGCAGTTTATATTGTTGTAAGCCAATATGTCACATGTTCACCGTATTGTGGGACGTTGAGCAATTTAGCGACAATGCTGCATATGGTGTTAACGTCAAAGTGGAACTTTAACATACTCAGCGTCTTTTGTTGCTGACTGTACCTACCTTCGTTACCGTATCAAGTCTAGCCCAAAAACTCTTTATAAAATAACTCGATCATAAACCATGCAACATTTTGGATGTTTAGATATAAATTATTTTATTTTGGTCTCCGCAAATGATGCTGTGATTGGTATAGGTAAGTACTACTTACTTAGAAGTTGGTTTTTAAAATATAAAGTAGATAGAATAGATACGGATTTAGGTAGGTACCTACCTAAATCCGTATCTATTTATGTCAGTAGAGTAGGTACGCACTTAAGTAGATACCTATTACATAAGTACTCAAAAATATTTACAAAATTAAAATAATTTACAAAAATAATAAGGTATAATATGTAAAACAGCAACGATCTTTCAAAACAAACATGTCTTAAATCTAATAAAATTCGTTATTAAAGTCAATAAAAATATTTTAACAGTTGGTAAATAAATTAAAACTACCTACAATGGAATGTTTCTGCTTTTCTAAAAAGAAATTAAGACAAATGATTTCTAAGATTGTTTATTCGGTCTAATTTAATTGCGAATCTACTACGGCTTTTAAAGTCATCGAGGGGAAATCAGGTCTCGTTAAACATTGATTTTCCTCAGGACCCATGTTGGGCGCCAATAACATCGACCAACATTTCCTACCTAATTCGCATTTCTATTATACGCTTCACTAGTTCATGTTACAAAAATATTGTTGGGATAACTTGCACCGGCAATCTAATAAAAATAACAGAACCACTATCACCATCGTGTAGCCCTACGCTATGCTATATGGACGCGATTACTTTCGACTCGACTGGTAACACGATACAAATATTGACAAAAATGCGTAGCGCCGCGCCGGGCTCTGTAAAAAAATTAGTCAAACCTCGTGGACGAGGCGGGCACGAAGCGATAAACCTATTATGTAATGTCGTGTAGCTCGAGAGACGCATCGCTAGCCGTTGTCGCGCGTGTCCCTGAGCTCCGTGCGCCACTCGGAGCGCGTGCAGGCTCCGTCGCGCCACCACGCCTGCACGTCGGTGTAGTGTGCTCTTCGCTGGCGCTGCTCGTTCGCGTGCACCATGGCGCACAAGCGGCAGAAGAAGTACGTGTTTATAAACTCGCCCGTACCCTGACAAGAAAGATTAGTTTTGTTTGAGGTTTGAAAATTAAATCACAATGAAGTCCCAAATTGAATTAAGAGTGGAAATTATGTAATGTACTATAGTAGGTAATGACTTAATGAGTAATCGTTGTATCAATTGGTTGGGAAAACACTTTTACATTTAATTTTCACACATTATTATACCGTGTGCAAGCGACTATACTCCATTTATAATAGCATTAGAAAAAAGAGGCTCATATAAGCAGGAATGCAAAACAATTTATTTCAAAGATAAGTTAAAACAATAGGGTATTACACCCATCATCATTCATGAAAAGTGTCTCTATGAAATTCTGTAGTGCTAATATGCCACCAAAAAAAAACACAAACTTTGAATCAATCATTAAGTGCCATAAAAATGCATCAAAATTTTAAATGACAATGCCAGATCCTGCCCCACCCATTTACAGAAAATGAAAATTAACAAAATAATTGTAATGATTATAGAACTGTATTATAATAAATTGTTTTTCTTTTGAACTTGCCTGCATTCTTGGCTTGTTTCCACGAGACAGGCTCGACCTAATGTGGAGTTCATTAGCAAAATGCTTCCTTTGTGTCTTATAGCATATTTGCTTAGTCTAACATTAACAATAAGGATGAGGAAATGTAAAGAACTTTTTTGTTGGCAAATAAACAACATTATTATTACTTGCGGATTACTAATAATTGCTTAAAGAAATTCAAATACCTACGGTTTTTTTTTAATTTAATCAGAAACGGCAAGTTGTGCTGTCATTAAGACTAATGTTTAGTTATCAGCAATAAATAAGAAGTAAGGCATCGAGATCTACATATTTCAAGCTTGTACATGACTTTTATTGAGTGGGGCAAAGTTCTATAGAGTTTCTGGCATTGTCCTTTCAAATTTCGCGCGCAGTTTGACGAAAACGCCTCTTACTGGACGCCATATTGCTCAGCATAAATGACGTCAGTTCGTTTTGTATCAAATGCGCTCTTATTAAATATGATAATTGTATATAATTAAAAATAATTAAAAGCATATTTTGTAATAGGTGTATTAATGAAAAAATTACGTTAGTTACGAAAATAATAAAAGTACAAAGCCTATATTACGCCAATCGGTTGACAATTTTTTGTTTACACAGCCGTACGGCGTTATAACATGGCCGCTACTATTTCATGGTGTTTTATAACAGATTAAAAATACTGAAAACTTTGAATTGAATTTAAAAATTGGTTTTGTTATTTTATGAACCGAAACTACATTTTTTACATTTTCCGACTGCTTTATGCCTAAACTGTCTCAATAACATATTTATAGATTTTTTCTCGTGTAACTAGAGTAAAATACCCTATTTTAATTAAACTTATTTAACATAATTTTTAACCCCCGACGTAAAAACGACGGGGTGTTATAAGTTTGACGTGTCTGTGTGTGTTAATCACATATTTTTTCACAACTCCATCAATATTGGTATCAAATGAAAGGGCTTCACTAGTAGAATACGTTACACTATGATACATTTCAAAGTCAAGATGACCGGCACCACAAAATGGCGAATTACATTTTTTTTTTCACGACTCCCTCAATATGGATATCAAATGAAAGGGCTTGACTAGTAGAATAATGCATACTGTATTGAAAGGGAATGAGGAATATTGATTAACTAACGAAATGAAAACTAAAAACTTGAAAATTAATTTTATAAACTCTAAGGGCCAAAGCACCGGTTCCCTGCTGTTTAAACATAGGGTAGACTGGGTACGATTGTGCCAGAGTACGGTTGTGCTAATTGGACGTAGTTACGCAAAAATAATCCAATCCACACTTTTTCCAAAATTGAATTATAAATATCAAACGCATTCTCAGGGTGATATCTTTAATATCAAAAAATATCCATGTGACGAAATACAACTTTAGACGTATCTACAACTTCTCAAAACCAGACTAAATTACATTTAAAAACTTTCAAATAAAAATTAAATTAAAAATTTAATAAACCCCCAACGCAAAACATAAAAGCAATTATTTAAAAAGTAAAAAATAATATCTTTTGTCGAGCCATCAAATGTTTGTTCGTTGAAATGGCGCTATAATGTCGCGGCGGGGTACCGCTAAGTCAGCAATAGCTAAATAGGTAAAATAGGGAACTCATGGATTTGCAATGAGATTTGACTTACGCGGTACCCCGCCGCGACATTATAGCGCCATTTCAACGAACAAACATTTGATGGCTCGATTGTTCATCCCTGCTTCTGTTAGGTTTTTAGCATTGACACTGTAATTTTAAATTGGAATTAAATAAACAACTAAATGAAAGCCACATAATTTTAGAAGATAAATTGTTAGAATAGTTACAAAAACGCGCGACAGCTACTGTTAAAATAGATTATAATAAATTCGGTATCTATCGTAACTTTAGCATGTTTATTGTACTTTTGCTACAAAGTGTGCATTAAAAAGAATCTTTTTTAACTTGTCCAATGCTATTGTAAATGGAGTATAGATACAACGCATTGTCACGCATGTATTCCCGTAGAAGTAGGCAGAGATGCAGGTACATACAGTACGCGCCTTCAGGTGGCCAGTTGTGTTTAGGACGTATTATCTATGTTTAGGACCTCTTGAATAAGGAACGCGCCTATTTGCCGTTAATCGGGCACACAACACTGCCTGACCTGGGAATCGAACGCCCTGTTTATCAGACGCGCTTACAACAATTTAAACTAGCTACAGGTATGGCCTGAAATAAGGAAACCGTAACAGGTTCTAATTATTACCTTCCATTTGAAGTAGGAATTATACAAATTATCGTCTTCGTCGATACGCCGCAGATACGAGGCGAGTTCCTCCGGGCTAGCGAACTCTTCGACGTGGATGTAGGAGTTGTGGGGCGCTAGGGCAGCGTACTCAGACGCGCGGGCACCCATCACTATTGGCAGTACGTTGTGTCTGCAATATGTAGGTAGGTAAATGGAGTTATAGAGAGGATCCTGACTTTCAAAATCATTAGGAACTTGATCGAATCCAGAACCCCACCGTCAAAAATCGTGCTTGTTACAATTACCTAACGGCTCAGTCGGTCCACTAGGTTGTGGTTAATATTAGTGCACTAGGTAGGTATATCACAGTATATTTAACACAAATACAAAAAAAAAAAGGTATTACACATACTGTAGTCCATTGACAAAGAATTTCTCAGTGACGTAATCACGGCAGTTGGAGTTTTCGAATGCAAGGTAGAACTTGTAGTCTTTATCGAGCATCTCCAGGCAGTTGGGGTCGTTGCGGGGGCAGTGGTGCGAGCCGCATGCGCCATAGATGTCCACCTGGATGTACTTACTGAGCCGCCGCGCGTACTGCAGCCGACGGTTGCGAGCGTGGCAGTTCGATACGAACCACGCAACCTGAA
The DNA here is from genome assembly GCA_947361185.1 of Charanyca ferruginea. Classification (NCBI taxonomy): domain Eukaryota; kingdom Metazoa; phylum Arthropoda; class Insecta; order Lepidoptera; family Noctuidae; genus Charanyca; species Charanyca ferruginea. Next base: position 10,135,073 of record OX376077.1, on the reverse strand, counting down.
AAATATCATGACGTAAGAAGAATGTGAAGGAAGAACGATTTATTGTATGATTTCTCCTTTTTACTGGCGGAACTCCCTATTCTAGTTTCAAAATTAATGTTAAATACCAAGTCAATTTTGTGATATGCTTGGTTATCAGACACCAACATTAGTATCTATGACGAAGTAGGTACCCACCTAACCTACCTAGGTAGGTAGTTTAGGTTTATACGTATGCAGGCAGCAAACAACAACACCTAAGAAAAGTATCTACTCTTCTTTGTACAGACAGCGTCATCAACTGCTTACCTCCCACGCATTAACATTTCTTCGGATTGATTCGGAGTTTATGGCGTCTGTCTGTACAATAATCTTTAAAGTCAATACGAGTCGTCGCAAGGGAAAAGGTTGCAGCTAGGAAAGCGTGTATCATTATCATCAATTGTCTACGACCCTTGCGAAGAGTCGGAAGAGTCTCTTGTGAGTCGTAGGTACTCAGAAGTCAATATTTAAAAAAAGACTACGGGCCCTGTTTCTTAAAACTATTAGTTTACTAGTATATTAGTTATAAGTGTAAAAATTAGTAGCAGACTAACAAAGGCTTTGCTGAATACCCATATTACCCATGCCTCTTTACTAATAAAAAAAAAATGCGGAAAAAGTTCCCGACATTTTTCGATTCGTTTAATTTTGTCGTTGCACATTGGCGGTAAAAGATTGTTTGTTGTTGATTGTTGTTTGCGAATAAAATTCAACCTCGAATCTAATCGAAATACTGCGTTGTACTGAGTACAGCTGTGCTCCCATCCTTCTCTAAGGCTCCCGTAGGGGAGACCAGGTATAAAATAACACTGGATGAACGTAACTAATGCGTTTCAAACAAATTATATTAGCTGCACTGATGACTGCTTCCAAGTTCCACGAATCACGATATGTGCCATTTTGAACTTTCCATCACTTCACGTAGCACCGGTAGCACTCACGGCGCTGTGCTGTCAGGTTGTGGACGTAGCGAGTCAGTGCCGCGAAAATACCTCCAAAGTAAGTCTGGACCGTTTTCTTCAACTGTGTTTGTTTTTATTATGGTAAGTTTAAACTCATGTGTCGAGCGAGTGTCAGTCAAGTAATAAAACTTAACTATTCGTCTTTCTATTCCGGCATTCAAAAAGGTATCTTTCTAACGGTTTTTTAAAGTTATATGCAATTATTTGTCATATATAATTTTGGCTAATCTTTTTACAAGCCTTTTGAGACTAATAGGTTTATCAGTGTAATTTACAAGAGTATTTGATAATACATTTTTTTAAGAAACCAAACTATAGGTACCTACTCAGGTAATTTTAGCCAATATTTATTAATTGCCAACTATTTTACTACCGCAGCTTCGAGAAATGCACACTAGATAGTACCTTGTAAAAAATATTCGTTCATGGACTAATAATATTAGTCTAATAAGTTTTGAGAAATATGACTCTGTTGTCTGATTGCATTTTCTAGGACTTTGAACGCAAATATCTTTGTACCTACTTACAATTCGACATTGCAAATATTAGTAGATAAGTGCCTAAAGTATCTACCTTTTTAGTTTTATTGGCAGCAAAGTTCCTGTCGAGATCTTTTTCAGTGATAAGGGGATCGTAGTAAACCCAGTGTTCGTAGGGAGCCACGATGTCAGAGTCTCGTCGGTATGTGGACGTCCAGTTGAATACGTCTACTGACGACGGCCGCAGTGACGCCGTGTGGTACGGACACTCCAAGTAGTACAGGATCCAGATCTAGAACATAAAGAGGATAGTAACAGAACTCGTCCCTAAGGTACTTAGGCTGCCTTTCAAAATAATATAGTTGAGCCTAGTTAGCTATTGACATCGGTGGGGGTGGTAGGTAAACCCAAAAGTAGCTGCAGTCTGCTTAATAAGTATCATTATTTTTAGTTAATCATCAATTAATTCTACGGTAACTTACCTGCGCGCCGACACATGCTGAAAGACTGACTGAAGAAAATATTAACATAGGTACAGTTAACAGCAAAAGTAGATGATCAAAATCGTCACACTGGTCACACACATACTTTTGAATCAATTCAACGCCACACAGTTCTGACTCGAACTCCGTTCGTTCGAATTAGTATTGAATTTCTGATTTTGATTCTACTTTTGTTGTTGACTGTACGAACGACATCGTTGGGCTAATCTACTTTTCGTTTCAACATGAGCTATTTTGTAACATGTAATGTAGCCTAGTCTGGATTTGTGCCTGTCTGGTTTGATGGCAATAACCTAAACATAACTGGAGAAACGTGGGTGTGTTATACAGATATCTACTGACACCTCTGCTTATCTGTTCACAGAATACAGGCGTTATTTGGATGGATAGATTCAGGATGTTGTTTTAAGGCGCTACCTCGACCAAAAGTGCGTTTTTCTTCGTTATTCAGGGGCTATTAACTTATTAATTAAGAGAAACAAACTACATCTAAAAGCATATTATTAATGTTCAATATTTTATCATCACATTCCACGTTTTTATTTTTTTTATGTACCCTATATTTATATTTAAGCCTTTATTGCTGAAACTAAACTTACAGTATATTATCATCACTAACTTATAAACTAACACATCGGGTTGCCCGGTTCAGTGATCAGCGTGTCTTGTGACACATAGGCCTCTTCCAGTTTTTTCCATTCTTCCCTTTCTTTGGCTTTCCTTGACCAGGTAGCCTCTCCCACCTTTCTTATGTCATCTGTCCATCTTTTTGCCTGTCTGCCGCTTTTCCTTTTACCGTCGCGTGGTTGCCATTCCGTTATGACTTTTGTCCATTTTGTCTTGCTGTCTCTTGTCATGTGTCCTGTCCATCTCCATTTCAACTGCTTTACTTTCTTTATTATATCTTCCACCTTGGTCATGGATCTTATTTCTTCTGCTTTTTTGCGATCTTTAATCGTGGCTCCTATCATACTTCTTTCCATTCCCCTCTGACATGTTCTCAATTTTTGAAAGTGTTTTTGATTCAGTGCCCAAGTTTGGCATCCATATGTCAGGCATGGCAAGACGCACGAGTTGAACACTTTTTTCTTGGCTGCTATAGAAAATTGGTTGCTTTTGAATACCTCCTTAAGTGACCAGTATCTTTTCCAAGAACAAGCTATTCTTCGATCGATTTCCATGTCAGTTTGGTCTCTAAATGATATCAATTGCCCTAAGTATATATAATTTCTTATGTATTCAATATTTTCGTCATCTACTGTTATAGCTATTTCTTCTCTGTTTGTCATTACCTTTGTTTTTGACCTATTCATGGTGAGACCAACCATTCTGCTTGCCTCTGTCAACTGTTGCAACATGTGTTGGAGCGTATTAGCGTTGTCAGTGATTAGGACTAAGTCATCCGCGAACCTTAGATGGTTAAGTTGCCTGCCATTGATGTTTATACCCACTTTTTCCCACTCAAGATTCCTGAAAACACTTTCCAGGATTGCAGTGAAAAGTTTTGGAGATAGCGGGTCTCCTTGTCTTACGCCTTTAGCTATTGGGAGCTCTTCGCCAGTTGTTTCCAGTTTTATTTGTGCGGTGCTATTCTTATAAATATTTTTAATTATACGAATATATTTCTTAGGAGCCCCTTGCTGGACTAAAGCCCCCCAGAGCGAATCATGGTTTATCGTGTCAAATGCTTTGCTATAATCCACGAAAGCTATGTACAATGCTTTACCATATTCTTGACATTTTTCTATTAACTGTTTTATGACATGAATATGATCAACAGTTGAAAATCCTGCTCTAAAACCAGCTTGTTCTATAGGTTGCTGTTCATCCATTATCCCTGTTATTCTTTTTAGGACTAATTTCGAAAATATTTTATATATGTTTGACAATAGACTTATTGGTCTATAGTTTTCAATGTTGTCCCTTTCTCCTTTCTTGTGTAATAATATGATTGTACCCTTGGTCCATTGGGATGGGCCCTTCCCTTCCCTTATGTACCCTATATACACCTAAATCTCCCTGTAAAATAATTGAAAACATGTATCTTTTGCTAAAGTTGACGTTATTTTAATTTGAGGATTACAGTAATAGATAGGTAACTTAATAACTTAAAAATCTTTACAATTCATGTTTTATTTTATTTCAAAAGATCGTTTCTCTTTTTTTATAACAAAAAAAACCCAAACATTGTGGGAATTTCAATTCTGCGGCAAAGAGGAAATGTATGGTCAAGGTTATTTGGTCAGGGAAGCGCCTTAAGTAAAATACTGAATAAGTATACCTAACAAATACTGCTTTATGTTACCTGTTTTGGGGAACGTTTGACGTTGAAGGGTGTTTGGTGATCTTTGTAGAGTATAGCATCAGCCGTAGCGGCATCCCTTGCGTCTGCGGTCAGGGAGCAGCGGTCCACCGGACACTTATTCCGTAAGAACTCCGTCCGACCTCCAGAGACGCCCCACGCGCCGAACCCGTTAGCGAGTAGGATTTTCTTAACAGGCACATCTTTGTCTTTTGGTAGCGTATACATTAATTGGTTGACGACTCTGTGAAGTAAAAAAGAAAGTACCTATACCAAACCATTTAAAAACGTGCTAGTGCATTACGATTCCTTAATGTAGCGGTCAACTAAAAGTTTATTTTCTAAAGTTCTTCTAAAGTTTATTTTCTTTTAAGTCTTGATGGTAATCTTTTAAAAAAGTTTACGAAGCAAAGCTCACCTGTCATCTCCTGGTGAATCTTCTGGAAACAGTTTGGCATCAGGGTCGTGCTGCCAAGGACGTTGTTCGCCTCCGCGCAAGAACCACGGAAGGCGAGCAGACTCGTCTTCGTGAGCCACTGCATAGTCCGTTTCCGGGATCGCGTTCTGAAGCTACATTAAGGCAATTTGTAGATTGTTGACTTAGTAGGTATGAAGCGGCAGGCGTTAATGGCACAACACATTTTAGAAAGATACTGTCTCTGTCCGTATCTGTAAAAGCATAAAAGTAGATGGAAAGACAATACAACATGTCCAGGAATACCTACCTCTACTTGGGCCAAGTAGTCTCTTTCCAGGCGAGGGAAGACAAAGAAGTCGCATGACGAACTGAAAATGCCTGGAAGAGTTATTGGTCCATGAAGGAATTATTTGAGGATGAACTGCCCATGGCAGTGAAACGGAAGCTCATGGACATGTGTATTCTCCCCGTCGAAAACCTATGGCGCACAGACTTTGTATGTAACTAATTCCCAGAAGTCCAAACTCAGGGTTTGTCAACGAGCAATGGAGCGCAGTATACTAGGTGTTAGGCGCAGTGTACAATTAACGAGTTCGGAACACTCTGGGCTCCAAATCAGGAATGCTATCCCGATTTTAGAGCGCAGTATAGTTTTTCCAAAGGCTGCCTAACTTACATGGGTCTGGGCAGGACATGGACGGGGACGTTGACAACTGACGCCGGTGTCACTTTATTAAAACATATATTTACCGTGTGGGAAGAGGCACAAGATGCCATAAGATTTTTTTGTGACCTCTCCAAGGCGTTTGATTGCGTAAATCACGACACATTACTTCTGAAACTTGAGCATTACGGACTGGGTAAACTTGCGGTTAGTTTAATAAAATCTTATCTGTATGACAGACAGCAGCAAGTTGAAATAAATGGAGTGAATTCATATGGTTTAAAAGTAGAAATAGGAGTCCCACAAGGGTCAATATTAGGTTCTTTCCTCTTTTTAGTTTATAATAATGATCTTCCCCGTTTATTTAAAAACTAACCGCAAATGGTGTTATTTGCCGATGACACTTCTTTAATTTTTAAGATAAATAGACGGACTAATAATATCGACAATGTAAATACCAAATGTCGAAAGTAATGATTGCGATAATATTGAATAAAGAGAAACTGGAATTCGTTGATCAAACTATTTTTCTGGGAATCACGCTCGACTCAAGGCTACAATAGGGTCCTCATTTAACATCTGTCGCAGGATGGCTAAGTTTGGCAGCATATGCTGTCAGAAAGATCCGGTAATTTACTGATGTGGATACCGCGAGACTGGTCTATTTTAGTTACTTTCATAGTCTTATGTCTTACGGTATTTTGCTTTGGGGGCGAGCTGCAAACATCGAGTCTATTTTTATTCTGCAGAAAAGAGCAATCGGAGCCATTTACAATCTACGCATGCGCGATTCTCTAGGGGAACTGTTTAGGAAATTAACATAATGACGGTACCTTGTCAATACATGACTATGAAAACATTTTGTACGCTAGAAAAAATCTGCATCTTTTTGGTAAAAGAAATGACAGACATAACTATAGTACCTACTAGAAATAGGGACCAACTGGTTCAACTAGGTTTCAAGCTGGCTAAAGTAGATTCGTCTTTTATGGGGTTCTGTCTAAAGTGTTACAATAAAATACTTCCCCACATTGTTCAACTTAATGAGACAAAATCAGACAAAATGTAAGTAGGTAAGTCCTATATTAAACGCACACTATGCAGCCGACCATATTATAAATTGGATGATTACATCACTAAAAATGCTTGGCTGGATGCTGGTCTAGCTCCACAGCCATAGTTCATAGATTTAAATTGATTAGCATTGGTGACTATTTTTGGAGCTGCTGAAGATATAGAACTACTTTATCTTTGCATTGTATAAACTGAAACTATTAGTATTATATAATTCTGCATAGCACATACATGTGAGCACTATGTACTTTAGAGCTACCATTTACGAGATATGTCTTTTACGAGATATGCCCTGGCGGTTGAGAGTTTGTCATGCTCACTTGAATGTCTCGCTGATGGTGGCGCATGTGTTGGATCATTTGGCCCCGGTTATTAAATTTATTTTGAATTGTCTAATTTCATTGTCACTAGACCTCTTTTAACGTAACGTAACTTGTTACATTGTTCTCACATTGTACCCCTAGATTCAACATGAATGATGTAACCTAAAGAATCATGGCGAGATTGGTACATTCATTTGTATAGGAAAAAAAAAGTAATTTAGAGGGTTTAAAATATTTTCCAATGTGAAGAATACATCACCAGGAGTATATTGATATACTTAGCATATTTTTAAAACCCCGCATAATTAAAATATTACGAAATGAAAATAACACTTTTTCGTTTCATCTCGATGCTCATTTTGTGGTTATAAAGAAAAGAAAGTGACAAGCGATGTTAACGGATCTATAAAATTGGCAGACAAGTGATGTGACAAGTGTATGGAAAAAATTAATCACTATTTGTGATATTATTTCCCAAGAAACGATGCAATTTCAATATAAGAACTGCGAAACGGCGGCTGTCAGTGTCACTGTTACTGTCAGCGCCGTTTTGTTCTGAAATAATGAGCTTTTCGTTAAACTTTAACTTTTTTTTTGCGGGGTTTTAAAAATATTGTAAATACTGGAAGATACTCTTTAGGTACCCAAGAATACAAGAATTAGAATTTCAACTTCTCTAAACATCTTAATTTTTTTTGTACAAATCCTGCCATGATTCTTTGTAATATTCTATTGATTTTAAAAGAGTGTTCATGGAATTTCTTGCTCGTTCTTCTCCATAGAAATCTACTGTTTGGAACGAGCAACTAGCTGCAACTATTTGACTGACTGACTCCTTGACAATTCAAAAGTGCCTGTTACAAATTTAATGGTTTATTTGAAATAAATGATTTGAGTTTGAGTTCATGTTGATTTGTTCTCACTAGTTCGATTAGTTCTCACTAGACAAACTGTGGGCTTAGGTGTCATCAGAGCCACAGTTCTGAGAACTGGTGCTCTTAGACAGTAAGACGTGGCCTGCAAGGAGATGGCAGGACGAACTGGACGGATTCCTCCAACACTGGTGGGATGAAGCCCAGGATCGGAAAAGACGGAAGGCATGGGGGAGGCCCTTGCCCAGGAGTGGGATAGAAAAGGCTAACAAAAAAAAACTGTCGCTAAGAGTTGAAATCACCAGGTGGCGAGGTCACTGAGAGGTGCAAAGTGGAAACAATGTTCTACCACTACTTTTTTCGGTACTTCGGTATTGTTGTTGCTGTCCACAGTTTTATTATAAAGACCCGATTGGGCCAAGTTATGTGCTACCTTTGAAAAAGAATTGAGTCAGATCGCTAGTTTGGCAGTCCAGCATCGCATCTCGTAACTTCGTAAAACCTCAACATAGGTCTACCTATGCGCTACGGGTATTTTTATTTGTAAAGTTTAGTGTGTTTCGAAACTGATCGTCGTGTGTGAAAATTGACTGCCTTCGTGTTATGAGAAGCAAAAAAAATTTAGCACTCCAGGTATCTTACACTGTTACAAAAATATTTACATTTTAATAACCAAGTGAGAGTGTTACGAAATAAATTACGATGGTCGCGACGGTCAAGTGCAACACCGTGTTGGTCACGCTCTTAATCAAACAAGAGAGAAAATAATGGAAGGTATAGGTTTTATTCAACACTCCTTTTAGTCTAGCATAGATATAAAGTCTAGACGAATAAACTGCGCTTACTAATCTATTTACATAAAGCCAGAGAATATAAATAATTTTAGAAAAAGGTTTCTTGTGGAAGGCGAAAGTTGTAGGGGTCTGTGTAGCCGTAACAAGCCGAAGTGAGTTGCTAAGAGAGTCTCTTTATTTTAAAGGGTAGCTGTGTACAATGCTCTGCAATTAAGGAGACATACTCTCATGACTGGGTAAATACAAAAAAATGGCGTTTTTGGCCAGGATGTTACCTCTACGTCTACGCGCAGTGGCGCCGGGGGCGAAGGGCTCCGCGGGGCGGGGGTGAGGGTGTGTGGCCGCGGTAGCAGCAGGGCCAACGCCGTCAGCGCCAACGGCAGCAGCAGTGCGGTCCGGCGCAACGCCCGTTTCGCGCGCGCCGCCCACATGCTGATGCGAGCGGCTATCCCATCCGGGCCAGAGTAAGCGTCCCTGCCGTCACCTGCATCCCTGCCCCCTGCACTATCGTTTTCTGCTTAGCTTTGACATCTGAAAACAAGGGAAATAATTGTTTTAAATAAAAAAATGTCATAATATATAAGTGTACTTAAACATAATCTAATTTTTAAAGTGCACGCCTTAAAGGTAAAATGGCTAAGGATGGAAATTCTTGGTAAATACCTAGTTGTTATACTACCTACCTAGGATAATTCAATTAACTACTTTGTGAAGATAGTTGCTTCACTTGGCCTGAGACCGCAGCCGCACAAGGCAAGGAAATGGGCAGCGAAGTAAACACCGGATTTCTCATGTTCCTGACGATGCCACTCGCGCTGCATGGCGCTTGTGAAATGAGCGGTTTTTGTGCGAAAGTAAAAGTGATCAGCTTCATAACTGTCCCTCAGTTTATTGTCGTCGAATGCCCGTAAAAACGCATTAAAAAAAGGAATACGTCCGCAACAATTTATTTTGACAACATAATTTTGCAAAGCACATAGGTACATGTGAGCACTGTGTCTATGTACTTTAAAGCTACCAGTTACGAGATTTGTCTTTCGTTGACTTGAATATGCCCTGCCGGTTGAGAGTTTGTCATGCTCACTTGAATGTCTCGCTGATGGTGGCGCATGTGTTGGATCATTTGGTTCCGTTCAAAATGGTTGAGCTAAATGGTGCCAAACCGTGCCTCATGTTCATGAACGGACGCCGTCAGTTGAGACTGGTCATCTCTTAGCTACCTCGGTTATTTTAAATTTATTTAGAATTGTCTAATTTCATTGTCACTAGACCTCTTTTAACGTGCACAACTTGTTACATTGTTCTCACATTGTACCCCTACATTCAACATGAACGATGTTACAACCTACATTTGTAATATTCTATTGATTTTAAAAGAGTGTTCATGGAGTTTCTTGCTCATTCTTCTCCATAGAAACCTACTGTTTGGAACGAGCAACTAGCTGCAACTTTTTGACTGACTGACTCCTTGACAATTCAAAAGTGCCTGTAAATGGTTTATTTGGAATAAATGATTTGAGTTTGCACATATTCTTTATTTTTTTTAATTATCCGTTTGGCTGCTTTATCGTCGTTCGCAGACGAAATGGTGTGGTATCATGTACAACAACACATTGTATCAATTGAGAAAATATGATTGCATGTCTACCTTCGTTCATTGATCTAACTTTTATGTAAGTATAAGACACAATAACGGTTTTTGTAAAAAAATAAATTGCATTGGGCTTGGCATCACGAGCACTTTATGGAGATAAAATTTGCTCTGTAGGCCATGTAATTTGGTCGTAAGCTTTATGAGATAATATGAAATAAGTGCATAGTTAAATACATACACAAAATACATGAATTTCGACATGGTGCAGATACGTTTACGAGTTGTTGTTTTCCTACTACCTACGTATAAGTTAGTAGGTGATCGTGAGTTTTATCTTCATGTCAAGGTATATGATCCTGTCGTTTTTATTCCCCCGATTTCCACACGGACGAAGTCGCAGGAAAAATATAGTTCTAGCTCAGAGGATCCATATTATGCTCTAACTTTTTCTAAGTAGGCCGTGGTTCTGGATATAAGTATGTATAAACTAGGTAGGTACTAAGGAGATAACGCCGAGCTGACGCTGTAATTTTCAACGACTAGGTACTGTCTAAACTTTAGACCATCACACACTGCATTAAACTTCCTTGGGAAGATGGGTTTTTTCAAGACGCCTACTATAATAATAAGAGGTAACCTAAGACAACAATTGGTCCACTAACATTACAAACAAGACTACAAGAAAAACTTACAACTGTACTAAAGAATAATGTAAATTAAATATGCGAGTCTAAAGTCTAACGCAAAGTGTGTGATGGAGCAGTATTATTTAAGCACTCAATTGTCCTTGACCCTGCCATGCCGCGGCAATATATCCGGCAGCATGCAGGAAAAATGAGAGTAGCAGCGGCGTGGGTTGAATGTAGGTACTAGATGCAACATCTTTTACTTTACTTACTTTTCTGTACCTACAAGTATGCAGGTGGGTACATAAATCGTAAATGTCAATACAGTTAGGTAGTTTATTAGTAAATATTTTTAATGTTTTTAGTACCTAGCTGACACACGCGTACACTTCCTCCAATGCATCGGAAAGCACGTAAAGCCGTTGGTCCCGGCTGTCATTCGTAGGTATTTGGCAGTCGTTATGGATAGTCAGAAGCCAAGACTAGACAAGACGATCTCGAAAGTCTCAATACCAAAGACTGGTTGTCAGACTTTCGAACAACGGGCATCGTGTTACTCGGTAGGTAACTGGGTTGTGGAGGTCCGATAGGCAGTCGCTCCATGTAAAACACCGGTATTTAGCTGCAAAAGTTAGACTGGAAGTCGACTCCAACATAGTTGGGAAAAGGCTAGGCAGATGATGGTACCTATGTGAGAAGTAAACTTAACCTACTGTAGCACTTACCATGAATAAAAGTAGATCTTGTGAGTTGTGCTTAATAAAACGCGTGATTATGATCAAAAAAATAATCTGATTATTCGTTTGGCTCGTTGTTGCATATTTATTTATAATACGTTAATTTCTTGTTTGAAACAGATGTACCTAAGTAATACTAAAGATTTGTAAACTTGCTTATGTTCTTATATCTAACATTCCAAGAGGTTGCTGTTGTCTATCCACATTAGGATTTTCCTTGTATCACTTTGATACAGAATTATTCATAATTTAACCCAAATATTATTAAAAATAAAAATAATACTAAAGAAATAGGTACAAATCATGACAATACAAAAAGTTACACTCAAAATGTCATGTTAAACTTAATTATTATTTATGAAACTTCATGAAAACATAATTTTCATGGAGGTTTTAAGTGATAACGTAGAATACATTTATAAAGTTTATAGAGAAAAAAAATAAAATGCATATGGTTAATTATACGTTACCCCAGCTGGAAAGTGTCACCTAGAGTGATATGAGTGTAAAGTATTTGGTACGTATACTACTGTGTCGTTTCGAAAAAAAAACGGAAAATACAATTCCTGCTGCAATAATGTTGTTCCAGCAGAAAAATTCTAAACGAATAATTGGAGAGAAATATTGTGCTTATGCAGATGGCTTATAATTTGTGCTAAAATATGCGCTGAAAATATAATTTGTGCGTCTTCAGGTTTTCGAGATATTGCATTTCCTGCTGTAACGAGTAACGTTTTGCAGAATTGTGTATGTCTAAAATCATTGTATGTGCGCCTGTAAAATAGACGTACTCGAGTAGTTCTTTATTTGTGCGTATTTCGGTTTTGTATACCAAGTTTTTTTTTACCTATGGGCCTGTCTGTAAATCCCAAAATTGGTGCACTGAAATGGCGAGAAGCGGTCGCTGTAGGCCACGAAAGAGATGACGGGAGGACGACTTGGATGACTGCTTTAAGGGTTGGCAAGACAGCGAAAAGTCTAGACAGATGGAAGGAAGGGAGTTAGGCATTTGGCCTGCAGTGGAACAGTAAGGCCTAAATATAATAATAATAGGGTTTTTTATATCCGTTACTAAGATAACAAATGTATAGACTCTAAACAAGCAATGAAAAAAATATATACGTGTTGAATTGAGTGCTTTTTTTTCCGTTGGTTGGAAAGGGAAACATTATGCATAGGTAGGTATAGGGAGGTGTTAACGTTTTGTTGCATCGTAGACTTCATAGAATCGCAACTATTATGTAGATAACTAGTTACGAGAATGTAGAATGTAGACCACGCGTAGTAGACTCTGTGTAGATTAATTGATTTACCATATCCTCGCTCAGAAGAATTATAGCTACGTACCCGTAGCAGGAGAAGGAGCGTTAGCAAAACAACAGTAAATGTTTTTTGAGTACACTTTCTAAAGTGTAACATTTAAGTGCAATAGCTGAAATAATACAATAGTTAATATAACTTTATATTTACAGGGTTATTTTGAATAACCTCGCACAAATGTTGTTATTTGATTTTTATTTCGCGTTTTCAGTTTTGGTAGAACAAAAGTTGTTGTCTATGATCTTAGTAACTCCGAGCGTCCTGAGAGTTTAGTAGTGTAAAGAAACACGTGCCTAAATTATAATATTACACTATTATAATAACTTTGTAACATCATCGTCTTTCTGCTCTTGTCCCATGTTACTTGGGGTGGGCACAACACGTTTGTAACATCAACATTTATGTAAAAAAAAACCGTACAAGTGCGAGTTGGGCTGGCCCACCGAGGGTTCCGTTCAAATTCCGTGATTTGGTCACCCAAATTATGACCGCGCATACCTCGATGATTGATTACGTAGGTCACTTTAAATAAAAACTATTTTTTTATTTATGATTTAATTACAAATGTATAGTTTTCAGACTTTTCCCTGTAACTTTAGTATGAGACGATGTTACCAGCCAAATTTCATAGTTCTAGGTCAACGGGAAGTACCCTAGAAATTTTGATTCCCTTGAGAGTGTCGACATATACCATTTTTTGCGGCATAAACGGCCGTATATTTTTTTTTCGTTAATTTAGAAGTTTGTTTTTTTACAGCTTCAAGGGACTGTAGACTTGAGTATATAGTTTTAATTTCAACTCGATGCCTTTACGCGTTCCCGAGATAAAGGGTCTTGACAGACAGACGGACAGACAGACAGACAACAAAGTGATCCTATATGGGTCTGTTTTTTCCTTTTGAGGTACAGAACCCTAAAAAGAATTGAATCTTATTGCTATTTTCAAAAAGTAGGTTCGTATGGAGGAAAATGGAAGAAGCTATTTTTCAAGCGCTGGTATGGGGATCAGCTTGAAATGTCGCCAAGATATCTTCGCTAAGCACCATCCGTGATTTTTATTCATGCCGTCTAAAAACAGATTTCTGAAATCTTTAAAAATGTCTTTGACTTTAAATGATTGTAAAAAAAATGTCTTATCACACAGATCCCCTAATAAAATTTAATTAGATTGTTTACGCATTATGTTAACCAAATAAAATAAAAAATAAATGACAAATTTTTCAAATTGGCCATTATTTGCAACTAACTGCAATATTTTGGGTTTTGTCATCAATTGTCACACTGAAAAAATTGTCACACTTCGCCTAAGACAAATTCGGTTCAAATGGTTGTAAATGGTCTATACTAGCTCCGCTTTACGGCTTTGCATCGATCTACCAAACATCCTGTATATCTACATTCTACAGAAACTGCGGGCCCACAACCGCAGGCGGACGCGGGTGAAAACCGCATCGTGACGAGTTCTTCTAAGTGTGAGTTGCCTAAGGCAATCAAAGTAAAGAAACTACACAAAAATGTCAGGAACATAATCTAAGTACAGTCAGCAAAGGAGATAGGTATGCAGGGTCTTCAGATATAGTCAAAATTTACTTAGAAACCGATGGATGTTTTTGAATAAAATGAAATAAAATTAATAGAGAATAAACATTTCAACGATTTAATTTAATTTCATTCGAAAACATCCATCGGTTTCTAAATAAACTTCAACCATTTCCGATGACCTGCATACCTCTTTTGCTGATTGTACATATCACATATTAGTATTACTAGATATCACATTAACTTAGGTCTAAAATAACAATTTGTTCAAACTATTGTATGTACAACATGGTGGAGCAGCGCAGGAGCAGTGTCTCACAATAAAGATTTTTGTCTTTGATTACATAAATTATTAAGAAAATCTATACATGTAAGTAAATATGTAAGTACACCTATCCAATTTTTGTTATGACATTGCGGTTGCTTAAACGATGCTAATTTGATACCGTTCTGTAACACTATCACGACGGTGCGTCCATACCATGTTAAAAAGTAACGTCAATCTTTGGTCAACGGTTGTCGACCTTTAATACCTACTTATGTTGAAAATATTTGCGTGTGGAAAGGTAAAATACATACCTAACTGACCTAACTGTGATCTATGTACAATTTGATTAGATTCTTTATTCACCAGTTTACCAGTTCACTCATTATCACTGAAATACGATAGATATAAATTATGGTCCAAGATTCAAGAACGAATGCCTGATACACCTTAAAATCAACCAAGAAATGAGGATTAGGGGTAGCGTTTGCCAGGTGTCCCGATATGCGCGGGACGTCCCGATTTTTAGGGGTCTGGAGACGCGTCCCGATTTACTGTCAGAATGGTCTATCATTGATTTCATAGTTGTTGATTTTGACAAGTTTGGTAATCTACTAATATAATGGTGTCATTATGACTTTCCAATGGTTCCAACGGTCAACCACTGACACGCCATTGAAAGAAATGATATAGAATGGTAATCTTCTATATTATTATATCTATATCTATATTGTATATAAAATGCTTTGTCCTGAATGACTGACTGACGGATCAAAGCACAGCCTAAACCGCTGATCGTAGAGACCTGAAACTTGGAATGTGTGTTCTTTGTATGACGTAGGCATCCGATAAGAAACGATTTTCCGAAATTCTACCTCTAAGGGGGTGAAAAACGGGGGCAAAGTTTGTATGGCACTATGTGATTCGTTAGTCCAATCTACTTCAAATTTTGCATAAACATTCTTTAACAGAATTGATGGAAGGTGGGTTTCGTATTTTATTGAAACTCACCACCTAACGGAGTTAAAAATAGGTAGAAAGTTATTTTGAGGGTGGTTTGCATCGAAGTTGATATCAATACTCCTTAGTGCTTATGATTTAAATTACATTTTATTTTGACACGTGTCATGTTTGAAAACTGTAGCGGAGCGCTGTCAATGCGGCGAAGCGTTTTTAGCAATCAGATATGAATAAAAGAGCTGGAAATGCTTTTAGGAAAAATATATATATTGAACAAGAAAAATCTATCTGACAAGTGACAACTAGCATTTTCAAATTAAGAAATTTACTCTACTAAACTTTATAATATAGCACTGCAGTTGTACAATACCAAAGAGGCTTTAACACTTTCCCTCAGCTGCTAGCTGCTAGTCGACCTTCTAATTCTTCAGACCTAAGTTCTGACAAAGCTCCTGTAATCTTGGTCTGGGCAGGGTCTTAGTCAGCAGATCTGCTAACTGTGTAGCAGAGCTGGTCCTTTCGACCACAATATTGTTTTGAAGCACAAGTTCTCACACAAAAAGTGCCTCACACGAATGTGTTTCGTTCGACGATGAAACTCTGGATTATGTGCTAGTTTCACCGCTGCTTCGTTATCCACAAATAAAACAGGGATTTCAATTTGACCATTCAAGTCTTTAAACAGTATTTTAAGCCAAACTAATTCTCTTGCAGCTTCACTTGCTGCCACAAGCTCGGCTTCTGTGGTGCTAATGGCAACTGATGCTTGTCGTTGACTAATCCAAGATATTTCGCCTCTCGAAAATAAACACAATACTCCTGTCGTAGACCGACCTGTTTTCAGACATCCAGCATGATCAGCATCACTATAGGGTTTTATTTGGTTAGGAGAATTCACATCATGAACATACAATATTCCTCTTGATAATGTTCCTTTTAATTATCTCATGATGCGCTTTACCATACACCAATCGCTTGTAGTTGGCTTTTCTAAGCTCCTCGAAGCTACTCCTACAGCATAAGCCAGGTCAGGGCGAGTGCCCACCAACAAATAAGCGAGCGAGCCTACTGCTTCTCTGTAAGGAAATTACTGTGACTCATTCTCAGCTTTCCCTTTTTCAATAATTCCTTCTTTCTGTAAAGGAGTTGATACTGGATTGCAGTCTCTCATATTGAATCTCTCTAAGACCTTCTTTGCGTAAGCTTCTTGCTTTATTAGAATAGAGCCATCTTCCTTTTGCTCTATTTCTAATCCGAGATAATATGAAACTGGCTTGGTTGTGATTAGTAAAATCTTATTCAAGTCATCAATGAAATTATTTGCAAGATTTTTATCACTCGCTGCAACTAAACCATCATCAACGTAGAGTGCTATTAAGATTTTCTTATCACCCATGGTTTTCATATATAAGCATGGATCAGCGTCACTGGTCTTAAAACCTAAAGATTCAAGAGTTTCTGTAAAACAATAATTCCAGCAGCGCGGTGCCTGCTTTAATCCATAGAGGCTCTTTTTTAGGTGACATACTCTTGTTGTCCCATCCTCAAAACCTTCTGGCTGCTTCATATAAATGTCTTCATGCAAAACACCATTGAGGAAGGCTGTTGCAACATCAAACTGAATTAAATGCAGTTTCTCTCTTGCTGCAACACCGAGCAAAGATCTTACAGTTGCTAACCTGGATACTGGGCTGAAAGTTTCATTAAAGTCAAAACCCTTCTTTTGCCTACACCCCTTTACAACAAATCGAGCTTTATATTTCTCTACTGTACCGTCAGGGTTTGTTTTTAACTTTATAAACCCATTTACATGGCAGGGTGTTCCAAGTCCCACACTTTGAATTTTTCTAAAGAATCCATTTCATTCTTCATGGCTTTTAATCATCTATCTTGATACTGCTTACCACTTGATACTGCTTCTTTATATGTTGAAGGTTCTCTTTCGGTAATCGAATCGACGAAGAACAAATTATAGTCATCTAATTTTTGTGGAGGTCGTAGAGTACTTCTGTCTCTGAGATTATACCTCAGAACGTCCGGTATAGCAACATCTCCCTCTGAATTCATAGGCATCTCAACTTCAGAAGGAATAGCATCTACGAACTCTTCAGTTTCACTATCTGAAAATGCGTTTTCATTTTCTATCATCTCACTTTCTTCTTCTCCCTCTAATTGGAATGACTGTCTATTATCTTCAAATTCAGCGTCTATTGCCATTTCAATAGGCGTCATGTCTAAATGTCTATCTTCTCCTATATCTCCCTCTAATCGAATAGACCTCTGTCTTGATAGGACTTCCTGATTTGTAGGAATATCTATTCGCGGTGGCTCTTGCTGAACACCTTTTTCAAAATCTGTTCTAAATGATACCGTCCAATCTTTCTCAATTGATTTAGCATCTTCTCTCGAATTGTCAGCTTTTATGCCAAGAATAGGCGTCTCTTCAAAGATAACATTTCTGGATCGGATGAGGTTGTCAACTTTATGCTGTGTTTCGTACCAGATACGATAACCGTCATCATTGTCGTATCCTATGAGAATGCCTTTAGTTGCTTTCTTATCCATTTTTTTTTCATTTTTGTTTCGGAATGTGAGCGTAACAAGTGCTTCCAATAATTTTTAAATGTTTAATGTTGGGCTTTTTCCCAAACCATAATTCATAGGGCGACTTGTCCTTCTCTCTAGTTGCGCCTGATCGGTTTATGATGTACGTAGCAGTCATTATTAGTTCTGCCCATAATGCTTTTGGTAGCTCTCTTTGAGCATTCATTAACGTCCTTGCGGTTTCAACTAACGTCCTGTTCTTACGCTCACTACAGCGGTTCTGTTCTGGCGTGTAAGGCATGACCAGGCGTTGCCTAATTCTTTTTTTATTCAAAATATCCCTTACTTCCTTGTTGTCAAATTCCGTTCCGTTATCACTTAATAGTGTTTTAACTACATGTCCTACGACAGTCGTTTCTTGCAGCATTATACGCAATTTGTCTTTGACTTCGTTCTTGTGTCTTTTACAATAAACCATGCAGTATCCGGAGTAGTCATCTTTGAAAAGTACGTAATCGATATTTTCTAAAACTCATAGGGAAAGGACCGCAAACATCTGTATGAATTATTTCACCAGGCTGTGTAGATCTCTCTCGTTTACCAAATTTCAGTTTATGCATCTTTCCGTAGACGCACGCTTCACACAACTCTTTGTTTACTGGAAGTGACAATCCCAATTCTCTATGAATTACTTCCTTGACGTGCCTTTTATTTTGATGCGCTAGTCTTTTATGGTAGAGCTGCATCAAATCGCTTGTAGAAGTGGCAAGTACTGATACTGATGGCAGGATGTTGCGAACTTTCAACTTATAAAGTCCTCCACAGTGGTTACGTTTACCAACAACTGCAACTACGCCATTTAAAATTACTTCACAAGTTTCCGGCGTCGAAATAAACTTGCTATTTCTCTGTTTATCATGCATTGCTAGCACTGAGTACAGATTTCTTTGAATCTCTGGCACAAACCAAACGTCTGTGAGCTAAATCCACAATCTTTCCATTGATTTCTGCTTCCAAGTGAATTGTTCCTTTGCCTCGTGCTTGAACAATGTTATCATTCGCGGTGGTTACTCCTTGGATTTCGTCAAACTTATGGAATATTTGGAACAGATCACTTCTGTTTGTGACATGGCTTGTCGCTCCATTGTCCACATACTATGACTCTCTATCTTGAGGTACGAATGCCATAACATCCACGCTCATAATAGCCATATTCGCACCTTGACTTGAAGATGGCTTTTCTTTACTGTCTTTTGGCGGGCAACCATCTTTCATCCATTTTTGACAGGATCTTACTCGATGTCCCAACTCATGGCAGTAATTGCATCTCATATGCTTATCCTTCTTCTTCTTATCTCTACGAATCGTGCTATCTTTTGTGATCACTAAAATCTCTCCACTCGATTCACCATTCTTCTTTGAAAGTGACTTCTCATGGGCGCAAAGGTGACTTGTCAAACCTTCTACTGTCCTTTGTTCTTTGGCTAACAACAACCAACTTGACTTAAATTCGAAGTATTTCTGATCTAATGTGTCCAAAATGTTACAAATTAGGAATATTTCTGGTAGTTTCCTATTGGGATCATCTTTGCTGATCTCTCTATTCAACTGACACCAGAGAACTTCCAACTTGCAAAAATATGTGTTGCGATATCATCAAAGTGATCTAATTTAAATCCGAAGAAATCCAGGCAGAGATCATAAGCTCTATTCTCATTATCTCCGTCTAATAACCGATGTAGTTCTAGCCAAACTTCTCTAGGACATGTGAAAGACATTACCTTTCTAACGGTCTCCTCGTTCAAATTTGTCGAAAGTAGAATCATTGCATTGTTCTCTGCCTGTATAAAACGCGCTAATTTCGTTTTAAATGCAGTAACTTCAGCATCTCCTACTCCTGCTGACAACACGGGTCTCTTACATTTTCCTTCCACGATATCCAATGCATCAGGTATACTTCTGAGTAATATAGATATCTTAAATTTCCATGTATCCCAATTATCCTTACCCTGAAGTGGTGCAATTTGTACCTTCGTACTCAAATTTTCCACTTTTTCGAATGATTGCATTTTGCAATGATCCATAACCTGTAGCGGAGCGCTGTCAATGCGGCGAAGCGTTTTTAGCAATCAGATATGAATAAAAGAGCTGGAAATGCTTTTAGGAAAAATATATGTATTAAACAAGAAAAATCTATCTGACAATTGACAAATAGCATTTTCAAATTAAGAAATTTACTCTACTAAACTTTATAATATAGCACTGCAGCTGTACAATACCAAAGAGGCTTTAACAAAAACTCAACTCAAAATAAATATTATTACATTATTACTGCAGAAGAGTTTATTTATTTATTAATACATTAAATTAAAGGATTATAAAATTATTTTGTTAAAATAGTGTGGCAGGCGCTGCCTGTGGTGGCGCGAGGAATTAGGGCTGACGAGGTAAATGCATCGTTGAAACGATCAATTCCAAGGTCTTGATCATCAATATGTGCGCTCAGCTTGGCGGCAATTCACGTCTTCAAGAATTCTCCGATGTTCATTCATTTAAAAGTTGGGGAAGACTCTTTACGAGTGGAGAGAAGGCAGGTGGATCTAACAGACTCTTGGTATTGTAGTATCTACAATAGAAGAACTGATTCATCTGTTGTACGGCGACATCAGTCAAATACCGCACCAAGAGAATTTGGATGTTTGAACAGGCTATTTTAAAGCCCAAAAATTATCAAGCTGCAGTAATTGATAAAAGCATTCTGTTTCTCTCAAATTGAAGGGAGACAAGTAGTCTACATCTCAATGAACACAGTAGTCGGGCAAGGTGACGCCACACATTACCCCGTAGAATTTTGAGACGTTTTATAAATAAGTAGGTATATTTAGCTAAGCTTCCTTAATGTTTTTTCTTTTTTTTTAACATTTTTAGGTTAGGAATTTCAACATTTATTTATGATCACTTTTTTTTTAAAGCATGCATCGCGAAAGTGTCGGCTTTTTTTAGTACATTAAGCGTGTGCACGACAGAATTTCCTATTGGCATAAAAGAAAAATCTCCATACAAAGTTTCGTGCTTCTAGACCATGCAAGCTGTTAAAGCTGTACACTGCCTGTCAGTGAAATTTATAATTGCTATTGAGTACTCAAGTAGTTGTTTACGACTTCCACGCGAACAAAGTCGCGGGCATAAGCTAGTCTCGGACAAAATAACAACTGAACGACTGACTTACGGCTAAAACCAATTACCTACCTTCACTGAAATGTAGATCACTACTGCTGGAAGACCATATGTTTCTATCTATGTTTGATCGGTATCTCACATTCATCAACAACGGTTATCTATGTGACGGAAACAATAGATAGGGGTGGCCCTCCAGTGCGTTTCGTTACAACCGACATCATCATAAACAACGTGATTTTTATAAAAAACTTCTGTATGTTTAAAGTATTAAATTACTGGATTTAGTTATAGTTTACATAAAATATAAAACTCTGCAAGTAACTCGAACATTATACAAGATTTGACTACATTTTGCTAAACAAAGCGGTAAGGCTAGAGAGTAGGAATTAAACGTACCTAATTGACAATTTAAAACAGATTTTTTTTTTTTAATTTTTTCGTTGAGTAAATAACTTGCTATTGATTTATTTAAATGGAATCTATATGTAAATTCATTACAAGTTAATTTGCTCATATGATCGATACGGTTTTTATTGTTTGTTATTGGTTCTATGTTAGAGGACCTCAAAAGCAATTTCTTTGTGGGAAAACTCTGGTACTATTTAAAAATCAGTACTTTAACTTGAGTAGGACAGGTTTCATGAGATTATAAATAAAGTTTATTTTAAAAGCAAACCATTTATTCCTAGAATTCGGCGGATCAACAATACCAATAATCTGTTACCATTAGTTACCACCCTATCAAACAAATAATTGTCAACACGTCATTGGGACACATACTTTGGCTTTTTCATACAAATAGTTAACCGTAGTAAGCCCCTCTCATCGATAGATATCGTGTGCCGGTAAGATTTCTTACTCTCTAACAAACAATTGGGACACTATAACCACAGACAGATAGGTATTTCTATTACCAGTATGTCAAAACTGGAGATAGAATAGGTAATTGGATTTGGCCGTTAGGCGGTAATCTGCTAAAATTTTGACAGTTCCTTTTATCAGTGACCTACCATTAGAACGTCATTGTGCAGTCATTGCTTTTAATTCGACCGACCAATGATCGACCATTATGAATTTAGCAGATTACGCACTTTTAGCAAAATGACAATAAGATCGTGTTGGAATGACGAAATTATAAAAATAGCAGACTTGGCCGGCCCCCTGATCGGGAAAATAAATGTCCCGATAAATTAATAAATTTATAAAAAGACATTATTATTAGCAAAAATAAATAAATTACAATCAAGAGTTTTCAAATCTTCATAAGTTATTTAGTTAGTTAAGTTGTTTAGTTATTTAGTTTTTTTTTATGGCTTCAATACCTACCTACCGGTATCAAACGCGGCAACGGGAAGGGTATTTTCCCAGGCTAACTTAATTTGGTCTGAGAGGCGAAATTGTTTAGCACTCGACCATGTCACGTGACATGTGACCATGTGCATGTGTGAAATTTAAATTAAAACCAACTTTAGCATGACTTGCAGTGAATTTTATAATTAAGTTTTAAAAATCAAGACAATTCCAAAGGCAGCAAATTCCAACGAAAAATACAATTTTAATAAAAAATAAATTACTTATGCCCGTTTTCACTAAGTAATTAAAAGTTAGGGGTAGTTGGTGAAAACGGGCATTAAACTTTTAAACAGCGTCAATAATTAAGACCCTTCCCTGACCAAATAACCTTGACCATACATTTTCCTTTTTGCCGCAGAATCCAATAAGAATCCATATGCCAAGATTTAAAACAAATCGGACCGGGGACACGGGGGACACGGGTTGAAAGTTTTAAGTTTGAAGTCCCCGAACAATAATTGGCAATAGAAAAAGCCGAAACTGTATAAAAATATATGACAACAGCTGTACTGTATAGCTCGGCACTATCGTATTGGGAAGTTGCCTGTAAAGATAGTGTACATGTTATGAAATATACTTACAAATAAATAATAATAATAAATAAAATTATTCTTGTTATGCTTTCGACATGCTTTGACGCTGACCGTAGGTTTATCAGAACGAAATTAAATTCTGATGGTGTACATCATGTCACGCGATAAGACCTAAAGCTATATATAGTCATCTGGTGCACAGATCTGGTTTCCATCACCTGATTATGATCCATTTTAAAGTAGGTACGTGCGTCATGTATTTTTTCAATCCTCTAATAGTAGTAATCTTTAATTTTCTAATAGTACATACAATATGAAGTACTTCATAAACTAGTCAAATGAAGATGAATATGGTTAAACCCACGGAACAGATAATAACAGATAATAAAATAATAACAAATAAAAACACTCTATTTATCTGTTCCGTGGTTAAACCCACAGATATAGATAATATCTGTGGTTAAACCAGTCAAAGTCACAACATACACACACACACACAACAACGCAAACACACTTTCAACGGGAAGGGGATTTTTTAGGGGAAAACATCCCCTTGAAAATGTCTGAAAATGTATTCCCTAAACTTTAGGAGATACATTTTCAGACAATCTTTCTTATCTATTCGACTGTTTACAACGAATCTACTGTGTTCATATAATTTTTTATAACTTCAGAGTGACGGCTCAGCCACGCACGATGAGTCAGTCAGTACAAGTGGGGAAACAGCTGCCACACACTCTATAGGTACTGCAATAACACCCGTTTGGTTATAATAGTAAAAATAAAACAAAAGTCTCACATTGTTTTTACAAAACATAGGTAGGTATTTCATAGTGGTTATTATTGCACGGAACAAAAGCAGCTGACCACTAATGTCACTTGATACTATTTTATGACCGACATAGTTATTAGACCTCATTATTAACTCAGGAGGGTCTCAATGATTGGTCATGTTTAAGCTACGCTTGTTGCGGTCGGTCTGTGGATGGGTGCCCATCCATTTCATACCGAGACTCCTCCGTGCATCGGAAACAGATATAAGAAAGTTTATATTTCTATGATCGGAAAGCATGTTATGCCGTTGGTCCCGGCCGTCATTCGTAGATCTTTGACAGTCGCAACGGGTAGTCAGAAGCCAGAAAGTCTGATAACCTCTCTTACTGATCGTGTTACCCAGTAGCTAGGTTGTGGATGTAGTCAGAAGCCAGAAAGTCTGACAACCTCTCTATTACCAATCGTGTTACCCAGTAACTAGGTTGTGGAGGTAGTCAGAAGACAGAAAGTCTGACAGCCTCTCTATTACTAATCGTGTTACCCAGTAACTAGGTTGTGGAGGTAGTCAGAAGACAGAAAGTCTGACAGCCTCTCTATTACTAAATGTGTTACCCAGTAGCTAGGTTGTGGAGGTAGCCAGAAGCCAGAAAGTCTGACAACCTCTCTTACGTATCGCGTAACCCAGTAGCTAGGTTGTGGAGGTAGTCAGAAGCCAGAAAGTCTGACAATCTCTCTATTACTAAACGTGTTACCCAGCACCCGGCAACCTAGCTAAGGTTGCCGACATCAACATAGTTGGGAAAAACGTACCCATCAGCCCATCAATGCAATTGCAAAGGTATGCATCGATCACTTATGTACGTGTTTGATTTTTTTGGGCCGTTATTCGTGTGGGTGTGGTTTACAAATCTGCGTAAGAGGTTATAAGTACCTTGATTGATGTTTTGTTTCCTAGGAATCACGCTAGACGAGAAATTACAATGGGGACCTCATATAACATCTATTGCGGGGCGACTAAGCTCCGCGGCTTATGCTGTTAGAAAGATAAGACAGTTAACAGATGTAGAAACTGCGCGTTTGGTCTATTTTGGCTACTTTCACAGCATTATGTCGTATGGTATTTTACTGTGGGGTCGGGCTGCTGACATTGAATCCGTTTTTATTTTACAAAAAAGAGCTGTCAGAGCCATTTATAATCTACGTCGCCGCGAATCTCTTAGGGAACTATTTAAAAATATTAATATAATGACAGTGCCTTGCCAATTTATTTATGAAAATATTATGTATGTAAGAAAAAACTTACATATGTTTAATAAAGTAAGTGATAGACATGACTTTAATACTAGAAACAAGGACAAAATAGCTCAACCATATTTTAGATTGTCTAAAGTCCATACATCTTTTATGGGGTACTGTGTTAAGTGCTACAACAAAATTCCTAGTGATATATTACAACTAAGTGAAACAAAATTTAAATCATATATTAAAAGTACACTCTGCAAAAAAGCTTATTATAATCTAGAGGACTATATTCAAGATAAGAATGCTTGGAAACATGCTGGTCTAGCTCCATAGGACGATCGACAGTCTAGACAAAATCGAACCGATTGCTAATTTAAAATACCTAATTTCATACTTAGTATAAATATGTACATATATATATTTGACTCTTTTTTTATACACTGCTCAGGCTCACATACTGATTCATTGTTTGTTAAAATATAAGGAGTGGTCGTCTACTGTTTCAACATTAATTGTAATAATATGTGAACACTGTGTATCTATGTACATATAACTTAGTCTGTCATTCCTTAATCTGTGATACTTTGCACACACTTTCAAATACCTAGTGTTTTTATGCAAGGTACATCGTATTCACGTATAATTATATAATTCCTGTAAATGCAAATATTGTTAACATCGTTTTTAAAAGAGTAAGTATGGAGTTTCTTGCCCATTCTTCTCCATACAAAACTACCTTTTGGAATCAAGAATCAATTTTTTTTTCTCATTTGACGTTCAAAAGTGCCTTATAATGGTCTAATTGAAATAAATGATTTGACTTTGACTTATATCTATAAGATCAGTTTCTGTTTTTGTTCCTAAGAAACAAAACTTTTCCTGCAAAACCAAATCCCACTTCTTGTGCAAAATGTCACGTTCCTAGTCTCAGAAGTTGCGGCTGCGCGTTGATATGTTGTTGTTGTGCGTTGTTTTATTGAGTCAGTCAATCAGTAAGTTATTCAGTCAGTCATTCAGTCAGTTTTTTTTTAAGATATGTTCCGTCTAATGGTGTTTTCTTTTGTTTCTAGCTCAGTTTGGCGCCTATTTTTTAAATATTTAAAAGTACATCAAGTGACTCTGATCCTACAAATTAGAGGTTCTGATGGGCTACATCATAATCAGAAGAAGCTAAATGACTTAGTTCGAGATCTGAACTGACCAAAAGAAGCTCTGAATTTTTAGAATCTCGTTTAAAAGAAAATAATTTGCTTACTCCGGAAAACAACACACTTTTTATCGTAACCGAGAAAAGAAGCGAAGCGTCACCGCTTTATGGTTGAAGTCCACGGTCTCGAACCAAGCATTTTAATTCCACATTAGTATATAATCTACTAGCGAACCGCCCCGGCTTCGCACGGGTCAAACTATACATAGATCAAACTATACCTATAAACCTGCCTCTTAAATCACTCATATCTTTTGATGAAAACCGCATTCAAATCCGTTGCGTAGTTTTAAAGATCTAAGCCCAAGCGTACAGCGTCATCAACTGCTAACCCCCTTTCCGAAGAAATTTTAATGCGTGGGGGGTAAGCAGTTGATGACGCTGTCTGTACATACTCGTACATTGCTGACTCGGTAAACGTTGTTTTGCCATTTAAATAAAAAAAAAGTAAATAGCCTACGACCTCTTTAAATACTAACTTTCATAATAAAAATCGGTAAGCCGTTTCGAAGGAGTTTGATAACAAACACTATGACATGAGATTTCTATAAAATTATAATATATTAGATAAATAAACGAATATGTTACCGTATTTTTCTGAAGTTTTTAGTTTTTTGGATTGAGCATAATTATTCACTTCCTGCACTCGCATTTAGACCGATTCCCAGAAAATCAGGGCGATTTTAGCAGGGTGAAAGATTTCATCAGAATATACTGACAATGAAATCGCGTTAGGTATCAAGGAAGGTGGGACTCACTTAAATAATGATGGCCGATTACTGTAGTTGCAACGAGATCAACGAATTGGAAGAATGCGGATAAAAGATCATTTGACAGCATCGAATACAAAGTTTATTATTATTATTATTTTATTTATTTATTATAAACAGTTTACAAAAAGTCTTAACTTAAAACTATGCCCCACAAAACCGTTCACATATAGTAATTTTCTTAATTTTTAGTCGAGATAGTAAAACCGTATATTTTAAAAAGTAAAGCTGTTAGCAATCTTCCAGTATTTTTTTCATAATCAGAGCCTATCAGAGTCATAACCCAGGCCTATAACAAAAAATACTTAGGATAAAACGAATGGTGTTAACCAGTGTTATGAATGTAAGGAATTGATACAACATTTTTCTTTTTTTTGGTACATACTAAACTGTGCTATTGCTCGTTTAGCATTGGCCACATATTATGACTCGTGCGGCAAAGATAATGCCATGAGGCGTGCTTGAATGATAAAAAAACCAAATGATAAACTAGGTGAAAGCCAGACGACAACACATTTGGATGTACATACATTATACCGTAATGTACAAATGTGTTAACTCGCTCATCGTTACATACTAAATTGTACTTGTTGCTTTATGCCAACCTAATGGTATATGACTGTGTTGTGTACCTACAAGTGAGGTACAAAGTACAGTCACCAAAAGAGATTAGTATCCATATCGTCGGAAATAGTTGAAGTTTACTTGGAAATCGATGCATATTTTCGAATGATATTTAATTAAATCATTGAGCTGTTTATTCCCTATTAACATTATTTTATATTATACAAAAAATCTACCGGTTTCTAAGTAAACATCAACTATTTTCGACGACATAGAAACTTATCTCTTTTGGTTACTGTACATGTAGTACCTAGTCGCCTACTTACTGTTTACAGCATGAACTCTAGTCTACTAAGTTCAAAAAGAATGTAAAAAATAACATGAATTTTGAATTTGATGGGGATGTGTTTCTTGTTATGGCCAAGACACATAATTTCAACCTTAGAATAATATATAAGATTTCAACAGTGGCTACCACTCCAGAACTTCACTTTCCCACCACCGTTGAATTAATTTTATTGCAGACAATCAATGAATTTGACGGTGGTAGGAAATTGGCTGTGTTAGAGAGGTTATAGATATAGATAGTACTTACTTACGTTCAATGATATTAATATCATTGCTTACGTTAATCTAATTCAATCTAAGTTGGTTTAGGCGCATCTAGGACAATATTTAATAATATTGGTTATTTGTTTACTTAGGTCCAGACAGCGTCATCAACTGCTTACTCCTTACCAGGGGGTAAGAAGTTGATGACGCTGGCTGTGCCTACTATAAAGTAGGTACCTATGGACTTACCTACCTGAGACTCAGCAAACGAATTAATTAAGAACTGAATTAAAAATGTACTGTTTTTGACACTTTGTTGGTGTTGATATTTTCATGAAGATGTTACTTCTCGCAATAGGTGTCATGTGAGGGGTTACATATCATAAGTTCGAAAAATATTATTTGACCGAATTTTATTTTACCTAAAATTTTCAACTAAGTCGGTTTTTCTTACTTCATCGAAGTCACTCTGCCACTGTATCAGTTGACCTATTATCAATTCGATGCTTTTCGTTACTCCGACGTTTCATTTGGTCGAAAAACTTTTTACCGAAATTACTCTTAGCCGAAATAACATTTGTTCGAAGTATTATGTTTCCGAACATTCATTATGCTACTGTTTTAATTACCATAATAATAATAATATAATATGTGGGGACATTTTCACACACGGCCATCTGACCCCAAACTAGGGAGACCCTGTACTATGGGTGTCAGACAGCTGATATACATACACAAATACATTTTTTTTTGTAAATATGTACATACATATATAGATAAACAACACCCAGACACAAGACAAACACAAGTGCTCATCACACAAATGTTTACCCTGGGCGGGAATCGAACCCGCAACACGCTGCGCAGCAGTCGATCGCTCAGCCACTGAGCCAACCGTGTCGTCGAAATCATAATATTTTTATAAATGGAGTGAAATAAATATTTGAAAGAGCTTTCAAAACTAATGTAATTATTTCACTGGCGTTATAGATTAAGGCAACAGGAACTAATTTTAGATTAGTTTAACCTAATATTTTGTTTAATTAAATATAATAATAATAAATAATAATATGTGGGGACATTTCACACATGGCCATCTGACCCCAAACTAGGGAGACCCTGCATATATATACACAAATACATTTTAAATACATACATATATAGATAAACAACACCCAGACAACAGGTAAACACAAGTGCTCATCACACAAATATTTACCCTGGGCGGGAATCGAACCCGCAACACGCTGCGCAGCAGTCGATCGCTCAACCACTGCGCCAACCGTGTCACCATATTTAAATGGCATTTAATAAAACAGTTGATTATTAACAGAAGAATTGGTCCCAGTAAGAAGCATGTAAACAAGGACGCTTGCTTCAAGCATGCAGCATGCAAGCAGGCATGCAGCATTCAAGCGGGCATGCAGCATGCAAGCAGGCATGCAGCATGCAAACAAGCATGCAGCATTCTGACAAGCATGCAGTATGCAAGCAAGCATGCAGCGTGCAATCAAGCATGCAACATGCAAGCAGGTATGCAAGATGCAGCAAGTATTGTTTCTGTCACGGCTCCGGCGCTGCAGCGGGGTTTAGGCGGCCCCATGGGAGCCACGCAGGTCACCCCACCTCTTCACGAATACACGGGCTTAAATTACACTCTAGGTTTAGGGCAGACATCTTGTCTGCCCTAACCCTAGAGTATGCAAAATTAAATAATAAATAAAAAATAAATTAGTATAAAAATAATTAATTAGTTTGTATGCGACGCAAAATTAAATGACAGTAACGAATCGCTGCAAAAACGACAAGACTGCGTGAAGTCGTTTTTGCAGCGATTCGTTACTGTCATTTAATTTTGTAGCACAACATATCGACTTTTTATGACACTATTTTTATTTAATATTGAAAATGCGACCAAGTAAACGGCTATATATTTGTGATCGAACCAGCGCTCGAGCACCGGGCGAACCACCTCGATGATGGCGAGGTACGGCGTGAGAGCCTGTCCCGCCATTCCGCCAGGACCTCTTGAAGACAGACGCAGAGCGACCGCGCCCAACAACTTGGGTTTCAGCCGCTGGAAGTGGGGGCCGAAATCCCACTGGCGGTTGAGCATCAATTCCAGGTACAGCAATACACTTACCTAGGCCAAGTATGACCTAATGGGAATATATTTTTTAGTATCCTAACACCTAAGCACCTTAAGACCTAAGCATTTTAATAAAAATAATAATAATAATAAACGATTATTCCGGAAACACTTCCATATTTGTTAGTTATGTAGACTTATAAACTCGTGTAAGTAGCGTGTAGTGTCAAGTGTGTGTGTAGTGGTAGTGTTATTTTACTTATTGTACTTATTTATGGAAAAACAATATTATTATTGTACGGTGAGGTGATGAGTTATTGAGGTCATGCTTTAGCGGCTTTCCGCTCTTATTAATTTTAGAAACCAACATAATAAAAGCACTACCACTACCAGTGCAGACAATAGTGTTAAGTGGAATTATATGATGGTAAAATTCTAATGCGTTTTTCATGTCCGTTGCAAAATACCGGATAAGAGGGTCAGCGCAGACCGAGTGCCACTGCCCGAGAAAACTCCGCTGGCAGACGCAAGGGATGTCCGTATATCATATCGTTCATATGTTACGGTAAATGTGATTTATTCATAATAATTATCCATTAGTATTAAAAATTACCTTATGATTTGGTAAATGTGAATATAAAATTAAAATTCATCACTTTTAGCTGATGTTATTAATAATTCACTACATTACTCGGTAAAAGTATCTAATAAAGTAAAATAAGAGTCGAAGTTATTTGTCCAGTAGGTATTTACTCGTATTTATACTATCACAGTACTTCCAAATACATAACTAAAATAAACTTATACATAATCTTTTATTCTTTGGTTTTGCTTAAATCAATCATCGTAGAAAATTTTGTGTTGGATCGTTATAACATTTTTTCAACTTGCTTCTGGAGTCTCTCTTGCAAAACCTCGAACTTCTTGAATTTTTCGAAAGTGGTAGCAATTAATGGCACAGCCTTTTTATCAATGTCTTGGCTTTTCGGCTCGATGATTATTTCTTCCCTATTGACATTGCCTCCAGGTATATAAGAATCCACCTAGAAATCCCACTGAAAAAAATCCTCCTGGCTAGAGTTAATATTAGGGTCACTATGAAATGCAGCTTCAATTTGCACAAAATGGGTACCAACCAGGTTGCACGTCTGAAGTATGGTGCGAGGAGTCAGAGATATCGGCAACGGTATTGGTATCTTGAGGGTCAAGACAAACTTCAAGAAGTTTGTATAAATCTTCTGCACTAGTAATTTGTGAAATGTCAACAGTGTGTAGAAAAGCTTTAAGCCAATTTTTGGTTTTCAACTAAACATAGCTTTATGAGGGTTTGTATTTTATTCCTGAATGAAAAGATTTGTTTTTCATAAACTAATAATAATAATTTATTTCTCACCACAATTGCCACAATATAGGTAAAGCCGCCAGCACATCAAGCCATACCTAACTGTCAAATTTTCACAATTAAATATGAACCTTAGGGTTTTGTAATAAAGTTGAAAATCTATAAAATAAATTTGACAGATTGTAGTAGCTTGATGTGCTTGCCTCTGTACATTAGAGAGGTATAAATACAAAATACGTAAAGGCTGTTATTATACTGGTGCTTAAACTAGACGTGAGGTCTGTAAACTTACTTCCCTTGGGTAAACTTACATTTTATATTTATGTACTCGTACAATGGAAAGTGCAGGAATTTACAAAAGGACCTATTTTCAATTAATGGTGCAAACTATTTGAATCTTAGATATTCTGACCAATGTGTTGTTTTGTTGGTTTCTAACCACGTGGCTAATATATTTCACTGTTTCGAAAGACGCTTAGCGTACGTTATTTTTGAGATTTTATTACATTTATCGGTACTAAGGTTATATTATTAATAATCACTGACAAATGTCTCGACTTTCGGTAATTATTAATAATGATAGACAATTATTATTAAATTTTCTATTAATCACACTTACCGTAACATATACACGCCACTGCTCTCGCAGTCAACGCTTGCGGTATGGTTACCTTATATAAAACTTACAGATTAATCAGCTGTTGTGGGATATTAAACAAACACTAAAAATAATAATTTATTTTTAGATGTTGTACTTTTTTTTTCGACTAGTTTCTGCCCGCGACTTCGTCCTCGTGAATGTCGGTTATCGCGGATGCAGAGGAAGTCGCGGATTTTTTTCATTTATTTATTTAGCCCGTTAAACTGGGTGAGATTAATCTTTATGACTGTATTGTTGGATTCGTTTGGCTATAGGATGTCTCTCAACTCAGTGTGCCTTTTGGCAAAGGCCTCCTCCAGTGGTTTCCATTGCTTCCTGTCTTGAGCAACTCTCCTCCATTTGGGACCCGCAGTAAGCTTCAGCTCATCTTCCCAGCGCATTTGTTGTCGTCCTCGACATCTCTTGCCATATTTTTCATACCAAATTGAAAAAAAAATCTAAAATCAATCATCGGTTCAGCCGTTTCGTCATGAAAACATTACAGACAGAGTCACTTTCGAATTTGTAATATTATAGTATGGATTAGTATAGATTCGTTTTAAAATGCTGCCAACCCTACTTCGGCCCCTCGTATGCCTCTAGAAGGTCTGGGACCCCATGCTCCCGAGTTGTGTCAAAGACATTTGAAATAATAGTTAATATATAGGCATATATTAACTATTATTGCACGGAATACAATATGACATCATACAAATAAAAAACATGCAAAATTATATAAACTGCGCAAACGAGTCGAATCGGTATTCGGGAAACATAATGTTACGTTAGATTTTTGTTGATTGTAAAGGCATCGATTAAAGAGTAGAACTCTATTTATTTGTTAACTTTTTTGAAGAATCTACAAGACTCCATAAACTGAATAAACTCCATTGATGTTACTTATTTATTATAGTTTATAAATATATCGAGAATGAAAACATCTGCTTTTGTGGCCGACTTTGTTTTGCGTCATTTGATTTAGTGCAAGCAGAACTTGAGCAGTATAGTAATGTAATTACTTATTTATGTATTGTTTGATAGAATATAGAACGATGTTATCCAGCAATATAGCGTTTATACTATAGTAAGCATAACAATTATTTCAAGGTACAGAAATAATTTTCATTTGCCCAGTTTATAATTAATTAATTCTAAATAGCCTGCAGTTCAGTGCTTTAAAAGTATTAGGTAATTTATTAAATATGCGTGTATAATTTAAATAACAGTTTATATTACACACTAGCGACCCACCCCTTCTTCGCCTGGGTGTAATTATAGATACTAAAACTAAACGTATAGTTACTATACGTTTAGTTTTAATTAATTTAGACCTTCTTCTTGAATCACTCTATCTATTGATGAATACCGCATTTAAATCCGTGGTGAAGTTTAAACGTTCTAAACGTACAGACAACGAACGTTTTATACTATGTAAGGAATGGATAATTATATATTTAGTAGGTCTAGGCAGCTCGTCTAGTACCAGTCTGTATTGGTCACTGTTTCGAACAGATCTTTGTTTATATACTTACAATATACAAACCAAATTTTTGCATATGGGTTGACATAATTGTTTGGAATCTCGTAGATGGCCCGCTTACATTTTTTTGTGCGATAAATTTTCTATTGTTGTCGGTCCTTATATTAGTGCATATCGCAACGAGGACGCAATATATCGAAATAACATTAGGTACAGCCGTTTTTATATTTTGTTTCATTTTAATATGAATATAAAAAAAAAAAATTGGTCATACATGGTCAACCCGCGCTTTCCAATATGACAGTGACAATAAATTATACGTAATTTATTAATAATGCATGCAATTTTTTAAATTATAATATAATATGTGGGGACATTTCACACACACACGGCCATCTGTCCCCAAACTAGGGAGACCCTGTACTAAAAATTAATCTAAAAATTAACTAAAAATTAATCTGTTACTAATATTGTATTATGAAAAAATTGCTTCCCTGTTTGCGCTGACCCTAATAATATTTAAATTCAACACTCTGTATTTTGTACGGCAATTTAGATTTGTCGATTTAACGAGCTATTACTGCGATTATGACCCTTTGTTGCGAATGTCCACATAATGTGTGTCCCGAAGTAATTATTAACGGCAACGCCGGCCGTCGATCGATGTAGTATTTTGCATTAGTCAAGTGTAAAGTCATTACTTTGCTTGACAACATGGTCGTTATGGTTTTTCAGGTGAAGCCTGAAGCATGCGTGATTACAGTTTAGGTAATAGCTGTGACCCAGACTTATTGTTCCAGTTAGGTATACAGAAACACCTTAGAGCAGAGTCAATCCATCTAGCCGAATTGTTTGATATCTGACGAATATTTATATTTTTCGAATTACGGTATTTGGGTTGAGCCAATTAGTCAATCTGACGCTAAAACTTATCTGACCTCAGTAAAAGATCCTGATAGAGACCTAAATACGGATCAAATTCCAGTTTTCTGAAATAATAAAGATTGCATCTAGCTGAGGAAGGATGTGTAAAATTGCGAAAAGTAATCAGTTGATTCATACATTTATTTTTTTGTTTGGGTTAGCCAACAACTTATATTCGCATAACTCGACAAAATATGGATCAACTTTTTTGTTTCGTTTTCAGCGTTGTTTCCCTAGTAAAAGTTGTTTATAATGCTATGACAATGACCCATTTTTTGGATAAGTAAAAAAAAACTTGTTTAAGTATTCAAGGATAGTACAAAATTCAGTAAAGTTTTCGTTCGTGTGCTGGTGGTCTTGTTAGCATGTTTTATTATAACAACTTCACGTAGATGCAGGCCGATTAAACCCTGGATTACTCAAGGACTTCTTAAATGTATGCGCCACAGAGACAATTTATATAAAACGATTAGAACAGATCCATTAAATGAAGTTCTCGTGGTGTCCTACAGAAGGTATGGCAATTTTTGTACAAATCTGCTACGAAAATAAAAAGAGATTATGAGAGACTGGAATTTGAAAAAGAAGGTACAAATTCTAAGCGGCTGTGGCGGGTAGTTAAAACTGTCACAAACATAGGTCAACTAAAATCTTCAGCACATGATCTCATAGCGGATAATAACGATAAACAGAGAGAGCACTATAAATAATATTAATGACTATTTCGCAAATGTAGGGAGACGTCTAGCTGATAAAATACATAGGGACCCCCGTCTTTCTCACTTCCTGCCCCCCAGAAGGAATCTTTTGTACTACTTCAGACAAATGAGCTTGAGGTGGAACGCTTAGAATGATTGTGCAGTCGGTTGGGACGGTATTTCTTCTAGCGTCCTGAAACGCCATAAAAATGTTATTATACCTCCGCTGACATATGTTTGTAATCTGTGCCTTGACTCTAGTGTCTTTCCTGACTGGTTCAAAAAGGCACTCCTTCATCCTATTTTTAAATCTGGAGATCGTGACCGTGTCGAAAACTGCAGGCCCATATCAGTTCTGCCTGCGATGTCCAAGATACTAGAAAAGATATTGAATACAAGGCTTATAGCGTATTTAGAGGCACGTAATCTTTTGTCGATAAACCAATTTGGCTTTTGGAAAAACATATCTACTGCTGATGCGGTTCACAAACAGTTACTGGTTAATCACATAGCCCAGAAACTTAGCAAAGGCAAGAAATGTGTTGTGTTGTTCCTGGATCTCGCGAAGGCATTTGACTCGGTCTCGATTCCTATCTTAATATCTAAGCTCGAATGCCTGGGTATACGAGGTATCCCGCTTTCCCTGTTTCAGAGCTATCTGACAAATATAACACAGAGTGTCAATATTGAAGCCTACGCCAGCTCCGATGTGAATGTAGTTTTTGGTGTGCCACAGGGCAGTATTTTTGCTCCCATTTTATTTTTAATATATATGAATGACCTGTGTAGCCTCAGCCTAGAAAGTGGTACAATATTTTCCTATGCGGACGACACAGCCCTTGTATATGCATCGGGCAATTGTATCTCTTCCTTTGGTGGTGCGACTAACAATATTCAGATCGAACGTGCGCAAAGAGCCGTTCTTAAAGGGTGCTGCTTCAAGTCTAGACTTTATCCAACCGTCAAGCTCTATAAATATTGTCAAGTCCTTACGGTTAGGTTAGGTTAGGTTATAATGCGCGGGGCGAGCGACCGATGCAGCGACACATGGAGCTGCGTCGGTCTCAGCTTCGCGAGGTCCTGGTGGAGGAATGGCGGGACAGGCTTTCGCGCCCTACCGCCGGCCTCGCCATCATCGAGGCGGTCCGGCCAGTGCTCGAGCGCTGGCTCGGGAGGAGGCACGGCTCCCTGTCGTTTCGGGTGACGCAGGTGCTCTCGGGGCATGGTTGCTTCGGGAAGTACCTGTGCCGCATAAACAGGGAGCCGGACGCCCGGTGTCACCACTGCGTCGACTGCCGGGAGGACATGGCGCGGCATACGCTGGCAGAGTGTGCCGCTTGGGAGGAGCTGCGCCGTGCCCTCGTCTCAGAAGTAGGCAGTGACCTGTCGCTGTCGGCCGTGGTCGAGTCGATGGTCGACAGCGCAGAGTCCTGGGACGCGGTGGTTTCCTTCTGCGAAAGTGTCATATCGCAGAAGGAGGCTGCGGAAAGGGAGAGGGAGATCTCAACCTCCCACCCTGCCCGTAGCAGGCGCACCGGGCGTCGGCGGAGGGCGGATAACGCCCTCTTCCGGCCCCCCTAAAGGGGTTCAGGGGCGGCAGACTCGGGGACGTCTGTCGCCCCCCACATACACCAGGACCCGAGGTGGCGGCGCGTAGTGTTCCACGCGCGCCCGTCTAAGATGTCCGGGGGGGAGTCTAATACCTCACTCCCCCCCCTGACCCGAGAAGTGGCCCGCTGCAGCGGGCTGGCACCAGCCGGGGGTTGCGGAAGTATCTCCAGTTCCCGCGACCCCCGACGTAGGTGTGAGATGGAACACCGGGGTGGTTTTTAGTCAGTAAGAGTCTGACAGACCCCTCCGCCCGCCCCAGGGCGGAGGACATCCATGAGGATTTTCCACACCGTATCAAAAAAAAAAAGGTTAGGTTATAATACACGCACACACACACACCTACACCCTCATACACAACCTATTAACTTACTCTAGTAACTTTTTTACTCTAATGATTTTTAAACTCACTAATTGCGTAATTTGTCATTTGTTACTAGCTGTTCAATTTAATGTAAGCTATCAAATATGTAACTAGGAATAGGTGGAGACCTGGTGACCTATATTACAGGTGTTACTACCTACCACAGGCACCAGCGATCCACAACCAGAAATTGTTATTAAATAGCTATTTGTTATTTTTGTAAAATTTTGTTAGTATTTTTTGGCTTGTGGTGAGAAATAAACACTTTTTATTATTATTTATTACTAGCTTTTGCCCACAACTTCGTCCGCGTGAATGTCGGTTATCGCGGATGCAGACAAAGTCGTGGATTAATAAGTAGCCTATGTCCTTCCCCAGGGCTTAAGCTATCTTCATACCAGATTTCATCAAAATCGGTTCAGCCGCTTCATCGTGAATGCGTAACAGACAGAGTTACTTTCCCATTTATAATATTAGAAGATTAGAAGGTAGAAGATAGTAGTAGAAGGATAGTAGTAGGTAAAGATTAGTATGGATATATACCTACAAATTGGTGTGCGTTTCGACCGCGCGACCCCGGCGATATTTCTAAAAAAAACTGTTCCAAGATTATGCAAAATTTTGTAAAAGCTGATTCCCAAAACCATACATTTGTCAAAGTTATGGTTAAAAAGTTATAGGGGTTTGAACGGGGCCGCGCTATTGAAACGCGGAGAACCGCGCGGCCACGGGGATCTTTAAAACTAAGCGTAGCAGAGAGCTGAAATTCAGGTAAATAACAGATTGAATTTGTAAAATTAAATTAAAAATACAGAAAAAAATCCTAGGTTTATATTTTAGGAGCTGCAAGACAAAAACCCCATGGCCGCGCCATTGAAACCGTGAATAACACGTTATCGCCGATATCACGCTGAAAATGCATCACAGACGTCTGAAGTTTCTTGTAAAACCTAGATTTGAATTTGTCGAAAATGGAAAAAATATACAAAAAATACCTAGGTTTATATTTCAGGAGCAGTAGTGCGGTATCGCGTAGAAATAAGTTTTGATTATCTATCGAAAAAAGTAAGTATTAGCGAGATCTTTTTCTGTAAACAACACATTAATATGTAGAACTATCGATAATAGGCTAACAAATTTAAATAGGCAAAAAAATATTAAAAGGTAAAAATATAAAACCACGTTTTGAAGGCAATAATATAATAATATAATAAAATATAATATTTTTTTTTAATTTGTTAGCGAGTCGTAATGAAATTCAGTACAATATTATTGCCCGGCTAGACCTCAGGCACAGAATACTCAGGTCTTTAATGACTTGCTTTAGGTTAGCTTTCATGGCATATAATTTGACATTGTCGAGCATTGTACTTAATAACTTCACTGCGATCCCTAAGACGCCTGGGGAGGCCTTTGTTCAACAGTGGACGTTTTCCGGCTAATGAAGATGAAGTGCAGGTGGTGCGAAAAAATATTTCTGGACAAAGACTGGGAAAGGAACTCTAACTATGGATTACAGACTTTTATTGGTCTGAGCTCTGAGTTACAGACAGAAACATTTTTTATAATTGAGAGTTCTATCATCGAACTAATGAATCGTTCAAGTAGGTAATAACATATAGCCAGTACTTTTAGCTGTTAATTAAACATTATTTTAAATTAGATATTTTATGGTCATGGAAAATAATAAAGTGAACCACACACACATGCGGCCATAGATATATTACGGTAAGTTTGATAAATTGAAAATTATTAATAATTGTCTATCATTATTAACAATTACCGAAAGTCTAGGTAAAAGTGAGAAATTAATCATATTTAAAGGTGATTATTAATAATATAGGTAACCTTAGTACCGATAAATGTAATACATTTTCAAAAATAACATGCGAAGCGTCTTTCAAGACATTAAAAATGTTAGCCACGTGGTTAGAAACCAACAAAACAACACATTGATCATGCATCTCATCATCATGCGTCATGCAAGCGAGCATGCAACATGCAGCAGGCGTAGTTTCTGTCACGGCTCGCTTATCGCTTATCGTCGCAGATGGTATTCACGCTCACCACCGCAGCTTCGGCTTACTGGCTGGCTTTGCCAGCCAGTAAGTTGTTTTTTTAAGACAACATTTTTGTTTGTTACATTATTGTCTACTAATATACATTTTCGTTACTTTTACCGACGAGTGTAGTGAATTATTAATAACAACTGCTAAAAGTGATGAATTTCAATTTTATATTTACATTTACCAAATCATGAGATAATTATTAATAATGATGGAAAATTATTAATATTTTCAATTAATCACACTTATCGTAACAGATATAAGAAAGAACTTTTTGTTTTTTTTATATTTATATGCATGCGACCCTAAATACTATTCCATTTTGTAGCGGGTGGAAAGTTAGAGCTGTGAAGGGAGAAAACATGTTTTAAAATTTTCGTCTTTGATTTTAATATTTTTTTTTTAATTTTTAAATTTGTAGAATTTCAGAATCTAACCTTTTTTCAACCGACTTCCAAAAAGAAGGAGGTTCTCAATTCAACTGTAAGTATGTTTTTTTTTGTATATTTGTTATGCGATTTCTCCGGCAAATGTGAATCGATTTTGAAAAGTCTTTTTCTTATGGATAAGGTATGCCTCAGGGGTTTGGGTATGGGACCCATATAAATTTTATCGAAATTGATTCAGCACTTTTTGAAAAATTAATAAAATCCAAAAAAAACTACATAGACGACGTTCTAATAGCTTCTTCAATCTTTGGAATACCTCTGTTTTTTAACTGTGTTGCCGGTTCTTAATGGATTTGGATGATAAGAAAAGCTTTTTTACAAAAAGACAATCGCCTTCAAAATCTAAGAAGTGATAAATAACTTTAGCACATTACACACATGACTTTAGATTTGGTAGTCGGTGGCAATTAAAGACAACAAGCCGACTTCCAAATCTAAAGCATATCTTTAGTGTGTCTAAAGTCATGTGTGTATTGTTTTTTTTTTCTTACTTTTTTTCTTACCAAGGTACGGACTCCTCGGCAGTCCTCGGTGTGCCGGACCTGCACACCGAGGACTGCCGAGGTTACTACTCGTTCTCACTCTTACTACTACTACTACTACTACTCGTTACTCGTTCTTTTCCGGGTTTTCCGGTAATTTTGCAATAAAAATATTACCAAATTACTTCAATGAAATGCTCTACTTTTTTGTCTTTGTGCACAAGTACATATTGTTATCATTTTATAGCTACGCACCTATAAAGAGATTTGCTGTTTAGCCTTATTTTCAGAGATAAAATCATAATAGGTACTTATTATGACTTTATCATTGCAATTTGGAACATATAACATCTATGTATATTACATAATCTGGACGTAAACTGCTGAAGTATGTCATAATGCAGAAAATAAGTTAGTAGTTACTAGATAAATAATAGATACATGGATTTTGGGCATTACGCTTCTTCACGAGTCTTTAAATAGTATAGAACCGGCAAAGTGTGAGTCAGACTTGCGCACGACTGAAGTAGACAGGTACCGACTAATACTTATACTGTGCCCTAACCAAGGATGAGTTCTGAAAAAATATGCTAGTCAAAAATATGTGGTATAAATAAAAATATGTTTCATAATGTGTGAATAGTCTTTTCATTTGATTTTTCAGTTCATCCAGTACCTATCATATTTCAATTCTTTCACTAAAAATTTAAAAGTTCACGAGCATAATTTCTTCGTGCTC
The DNA here is from genome assembly GCA_947361185.1 of Charanyca ferruginea. NCBI lineage: Eukaryota > Metazoa > Arthropoda > Insecta > Lepidoptera > Noctuidae > Charanyca > Charanyca ferruginea. The sequence continues at coordinate 10,094,020 of OX376077.1, read as the reverse complement.
TAATCAAGTCGATAGCGAAGTTATCGAAATCTCGAAAGACTCATAAGAGTTGTTTTTTACCATTTTGGTACGAAACACGAACAAGTTGAAACTTCACAAAATCAAAGATATCGTATTGTTACAATAAAAATTCGGTTCGATAAGTTTCGACTGGGTTCAGAAAAACGAGTGCAGTCGCATCTGATTCTGTGGCATTGACAATGTAAAAGTAGGTCTATAGGTCGAAGTCAGGGAGAAAGATCGTGGTCTAGGTTCGGTGTCTATTTAGTACCTATTTATTGATACAACGGCATCGGCACCGCTAGAGGTGGAAAACTAGAACAAATCCGCGTGAGTGGTGCACGCTTGCCATTGTTTCCGGTGACTCGCGTACTAATAAATTCGTCTTTTGTGAAGTTACCATCTTTAAACACACACGGTATAGCGTTAAATAAATAAAATTGTAAAACGGTGTTAATTTTGCATAAAATTACGCAACACGCGGCGGAGTTTTTTATTAAAGTTTTGATGATTTTTTTTCAACCAAGTATTAATACTTAAAAGTATTTGGAACGATTAGCATTCCAAAGGCAACATCTAAATAATTTAATAATATCTACACTTTGCTATTTCGCTGTTAATGTTACCATTATTTGAATAGCGGAGTATAGGTAGTCTAGGTATTTAAGTCGGGTTCGATGACCAACCTATAAATATTGATTTTCATTGAGGATGTAAGTACTAAATACATTAAATTTCCCATGCATTCAACGAAACTGATAGGTAGAAATTATATTTTCGGTTAACGTAGAGATGATCTTAGATGTCTGACTAAGACAATCGCCGGGCTCGACATGTGCGTATATATGCCGTTCGTCTTAACACAATAGTATTCTTGTCCGATTGGAAGTTTGTATGTAAATGTGTCATCTGTTTTTCAAAACATCCATTCGTGAATTCGTTGAGAAATGTAAGCATAGTTAAGCAGATTTATTAAATTTGGTAGGAATCGTATTTTTGATAGAACAGGTACAACCGTACAACACTAGCATGGCTGAAATTTGGAACTATTGTAGTTTTACCTATAATACTAAGAATACAGAAAGTAAGATTTTATTGTTTCTTTGTAATGAATAAACTCAAACAATACATAATCGATTTTAAAAATTCTTTTACATAGCTACCTATTAGCCTAGTACCTACCTACCTAGCAACGGCTAATTTATAAAAAATAAGATGTCTGACTTTTGGCGCATTTTGTCTTTAAAAAATATTTTTTTCTAAATAATAATAAAATTTACAGTCATAAAAAAGTAATAGGTAGGTAGGTACACAATTATGGTTCCCTAGACCCCACACTAAGATTCCCTGTGTCATGGAATCTAATGGTAGGTACCTGTCAAAATAAATGGGATTTTATAAATAGCTTAGGTACCAAAATTCGTAAAGGTACAACTTATAAATGTTTAAATGTAATTTGTAATGAGCAATGCTAAAAACAATAAATGAAATAATATAATACGAATCAAAAAAAAAAAAACATAAAACCCGATTGCGTAAAAAATTGTTAAGTACAAATCAACTAAAAAGATAAAAACAAGATGAAAAATTAATTCTTTTTCGGTTTTGAATGATCGTGGTTGACAGTGTTCACAAATTTAGTCGGAGGTTAAAAATAATTTATTGACCTGAGTATTCAAATATCGAACGCGTACGTATACGGCATCAAGACCATATTAAGACTCATTACACGCTTTTTATTAGCTTCACCTGTATGTTTGTATGTTTGTTTGTAACCGACTTCTTTGGGCGCGATTTTGACCTACTTTAAACGGCCAGATTTCGTTCAAACTTTGTAGATTTATCGAGGACCGATGACAATACACTAATTTGATAAAATTATTCCATTTTTCAAACTAAAAAGTAAAAAATAAATAATAGTTTAAAAAAACTAAAAACAGGCTTTTTATAGAAAACCAAACTAAAAAATAGAAAATAAATTTTAATTAAGAAAAGTGTTAAAAATTTCAATAAATATAAATTAATAATAGTGTGAATAAAAATATATATTTTATTTTTTTTAAAAGCGTGGGTTGCTTTTTGAGATATTATCAAAATGATAATCACTCTACTCATATCTGTCAATAAAATATTTATAACTATTAACACCATGCACACCACGCTTTTTTTTAAATAATTTTTTTTTTTTTTTAATCACGCTATTATATATTATATATTTATTGAAATTTTTAACACTTTTCTTAATTTAAATTTATTTAAATTTATTTTCTATTTTTTTTTTGGTTTTCTATAAAAAGCGTGTTTTTAGTTTTTTTAAACTATTATTTATTTTATACATAAAAGTATTTTCTGCTCAGATCAAAGACCGATTAGAACAGTTACTGAAATAAAAACATTTAAACATTTAAAAAGTAACTCCATGAAATAATACTCTGTAAGAGATTTCTTAGCCGACAGTACACATACTGACATACCTACTTAAACAATGGCAATTTGTGTATTTAAACTGGTAGTAAAATAACTATTAATGTTATTATGTAACGAAAATGTAGTGATGTAAAATTCTATTTACTTAATACTAGCTTTTGCTCGCGACTTCGTCCGCGTGAATGTCGGTTATCACGGATGCAGACGAAGTCGCGGATAAAAAGTAGCCTATGTCACCTATGTCCTTCCCCTTCCCCAGGATTCAAGCTATCTTCATGCCGGTTCAGCAGTTCGGTTCAGCTGTTTCATCGTAAAAGCGTAGACAGAGTTACTTTCGCATTTATAATATTAAATAATATAAGAAGTAATAAATATGGAACTATGGAAGCATGGATATTAAGTAGTATGGATTACCTATTGTACGCCCAAAGGGTGGGCGGGACATAGCTCACCTCAAAATGATTATTATGTAATTGTACACCTCCCTATGATCCACAATAAATACGAATTGAATTTAGGTATCCAATACACTACTTAACTATGATTTCTATTTTTAACCGACATCAAAAAGGAGGAGGTTCTCAATTAGGTTTTTTTTTTTTTTATGTATGTATGTACATCGATTACTCTGAGATTTATGATCCGATTTATGTGATTCTTTAGTTTGATGCGAAATAGTTGCCATTTGGATTCTTTTTTTAATTGATAGTGTATACCTCAAATTTGGTCCCATATAAATTTCAAGAAAATATTCCAGCCCTAAGGGTTGAAAATTAGGGGATAACAGATTTTTTTTTAGTGTCATCGTTTCGTGTACGCACTAAAAAGCGTAATTTTTTTTTTAACAAAAACGACAACCCCCTCAAAAAGTAAAAAACAACTTTCAATTCGCAAGTCGGTGGCAATACAAAACAACAAGCAGAAGACTTGCGAATTGAAAGTTATATTTTACTTTTTGAAGGCGGTTGTCTTTTTACACGCTTTTTATTAGCTTCACCTGTATGTTTGTATGTTTGTTTGTAACCGACTTCTTTGGGCGCGATTTTGACCCACTTTAAACGGCCAGATTTCGTTCAAACTTTGTAGATTTATCGAGGACCGATGACAATACACTAATTTGATAAAATTATTCCATTTCTCAAACTAATAAAAAAAAAATATTTTATTTTAAAAAAAGCGTGGGGTGCTTTTTAAGATATTATCAAAATGATAATCACTCTACTCATATATGTCAATAAAATATTTATAACTATTGGCACCAAGAAGCTTATAGATAAAAGTGGAGGCAACACTCTAAATACCTAAGTGAAGCCAACTGTGGGCAGACGCTCTCTTTCTGAATGCATACATTAGATAAAGAAAACACATATCATTGTCTCGTTCTTATGTATGCATTCAGAAAGAGAGCATCAGCCCACAGTTGGTTTCAAGCTTTTGTTCTAAGTGTTGGCTCCATTTATACCTATATCTTCATGATTGGCACCATGCACCCCACGCTTTTTTTAAAATAAAATATTTTTTTTTTATTCACACTATTATTAATTTATATTTATTGAATTTTTTAACACTTTTCTTAATTTAAATTTATTAAAATTTATTTTCTATTTTTTAGTTTGGTTTTCTATAAAAAGCGTGTTTTTAGTTTTTTTAAACTATTATTTTTGTTAAAAATTTTTGTTTACCGTATTACATAGGCACGCTAGTGTAAACAGTCAGTATCGTAATAGATTACAAACGGTAGCAACACGGGGTGTCAGCATGTATTGTGCCAACAACGGAGGTTTAAAGATTATCAGCGGCGCTAGCGCAGTTAAATGACAGATAGCTAGACCGCGTTTTTATTTATTATGACTTGGGTTTTAACCCGTTAAAACCCAAGTCAAAATAAATAACCGTTGAGACACTGATAGTACAGTACATACATACTCACGTACCTAAGTAGGCATGTACCTACCTAATGTTTTTAACCGATATAAAAAAAAGCGGCCAAGTGCGAGTCGGACTCGCAAGTAACATAATAAACTATTCAAAACAAAATAGGGCCCACCATGTTTATTGGCTTGCATTAAAAAGTATGTTTGTTTATCTGGTTTTTATGAATAGTTGTACTTAGGATAGGGATTAAGAAACTGTTTATGCATAACTAATAATTAAAGTTGTTTATTTTGATAAAACAAACACAAAAAAACACTTTTTAGAGAATTATTAGTAATTATTAATAATTATATATTTTATTAGTAATTATTAATAGATTTATTTTGCTGCAAATTCTCTAAATTTGCAGCAAAATAATGAGAAAAATAAACTTAACCTAACACTGTCTGTGATAACTGTTTGAGTATTGTTTTTTTCAGTAGTGAGTGGGGCCTCCTCTACTCCGTTGCACTCTCTGAGCCTATCTGGTACACTTTCAATCAGATGGGTAACATTTTGCTCTGGTATTCGTTCCCAACAGAGTTTTAAAGCGTTTATGAGCTCTTGTTGACTATTCACCTGACTGTAATTCTCTTTGAGGCTTCTTTTCAGTTGATCCCTTAAATGTTCAATGGGATTGAAATCGGGACTCATTGCAGGCCATGGCAAAACTGTAATATTGGCATCAGAAAGTGCTCTTTGTGTGATACGGGCCGTATGGGGACGACCATTATCTTGCATTCGCCTTGTCTTCTCCACACCCGTATTCGTTTGTCATCACTAAAAAACTTGACCTTACTCTCGTCTGTAAAGAGTACCGTCCTCCAGTTATCCATGGTCCAGTCCGAATGTTCCCGAGCGTACCTTAAACGCGCTGCTCGGTGAGCCCTTGTCAATTTGAGTCAAACAGCGCGTGAATACGCGCTGTTCGACTCAAATTGACAAGGGCTCAGAATCAGACCAGGCTCCAGAATTGGAACGTTGGCCATCTTCATGGAGTCGATTGATGAATGATTTGATAACTGACTTGTGTCCTAGTGGATTGCCGCAGTCGGGTTTGTAAGGCTCGGGCGGTTGCGGTACGCTCCCGACGTGCAGTTATAGCGATATACCGGTCTTCATGAGCAGTTGTGGCTCTGGTTCTTCCTGTTCCAGGTGTCCTAGCTACACTCCCGGTTTCCTGGTAGCGCTCCCAAACGTTTCTGATAGCTCTTCACGACACACCGACATGTATTGCTACAGATCTCGGGAACTCTCCCTCCTGAAGCAGGGCAACTACTCTTGCTGCAGTTTCCAGGTCTATATGACGTCGAGAAATAACATAGTAATCACGATTAATACAGAAAATAAACAAAACAGTCCAAGATAGCAACGTCTAACCACAAAACTTAAAGTCACACTGAGAACACAAGCGATAAAATTAGTGCAATGTTGCATTTTTTCAAGCACTCCACTTTTTCTGTCTACCCACTTGGATGAAACGCGTAACTTGTGACTCGATACATTATTAATGACTCATAAACATGTCAACTAAACAACTAAATACTTCAGTTTGCTAATCATTGCCTCTTGAGTAATTCTAAGCCAAAAAATTAAAATAAGTTATGGTGGGCCCTATTTTGTTTTGAGTAGTTTATAAAAGTTCTTGTAGTTCGTTGTAACTTTGATCGGTGTTTTAATAATAGTGTATTTTTTAAATTGCGTTTTACGATTTATGACGTGTTAAAAAAGAACTACTTACTAGATCTCGTTCAAGCCAATTTTCGGTGGAAGTTTACATGGTAATGTAGATCATATATTTTTTTTAGTTTTATCATTCTCTTATTTTAGAAGTTACAGGGGGGGGGGGACACATTTTACCACTTTGGAAGTGTCTCTCGCGCAAACTATTCAGTTCAAATAAATGATATTAGAAACCTCAATATCATTTTTGAAGACCTATCCATAGATACCCCACACGTATGGGTTTGATGAAAAAAATAATTTGAGTTTCAGTTCTAAGTATGCGGAACCCCAATTTTTTTTTTTTATTTTTGTGTGAAAATCTTCATGCGGTTCACATAATACATCTACTTACCAAGTTTCAACAGTATAGTTCTTATAGTTTCGGAAAAAACTGGCTGTGACATACGGACGGACAGACAGACAGACATCACAAATCTATGGGTTCCGCTTTTGCCATTTGGCTACGGAACCCTAAAAAGGAGTTTATCAATGTGACACGTTACATATGTACAGACGGCGTCATCAACTGCTTACCCCCTATGCGAAGAAATTTCAACGCGCGGGGGGTTAGCGGTTGATGACTGTCTGTATCTATGTCACATTATTAGGTGGAATATTATGTCACATTATTGTATAAACCTACTAGATTTACAATAATAGAAATTGATTTTTACCGTTATTGAAAATTAATCAGATTATCATAATCAGAAGATTTAATATTTTGTACGTCTTGTAGAATAACGATTTATTATGACCGAAAGAATTATAATTAATAATAATATAATTGTATACATTAATACATTCTTTAATTTACTACGTTTTTGATAGTAAGTTTTTTAATTTAGTAATTTTATGCTACTGTAGTTATCTTCTATCTTTATTATAATTATGTTTCCTTTATGGGTGTAATTTACCTGAAATAAATTTGGTTAAATATAACGTTGTTTTTAGTTTGACTTTGGTTTCCTTGTTTACCAACATATTCTTTTTCCGAAAAACTTAATCCCACCAAAAACATTTTCATGTAAAATGTTGCCAAGACGAGACCATACGGGTCGCACTGTCAAAAAGTTATCAGATCTCATGTAGACCCAAGCTGATAACTCTACACGCCCTAACTTCACAAACTCTACACCTTAGGCAATAATATGTGGCTTGGCCTTTCGCTATCGTCACATGGACGTAAGGTGAAAAATATCTCGCCCATGAAGGGAGACTCCAACTCGCACTTGGCTGCTTTTTTGTCTTTTTTTTAGGTATCAGGTACTTATGTACTTACAAAAGGTAATTTACTCACTTACGTTCAGGTGTCACGGCTGATTTTAAACACTTGAAAAGGTATATGTGTCGATCATGTAACTTTTCATGTACTTGTAATTTAGCTATTGAATGGTACCTTATGGTATTGAATGGTAATGGTTGTGAAAACCATAATAGCTTTGAACGAGTGAAAGTATAGGTCTATGAATAAACAACCTGATATCCTTTGACCGCTCACCTTGCTATATCACCAGGCTCTATTTACCGTTTGTCTATTAACTACTCATACCTATATACCAATCCAGCGAGTGCAAACTACTGTGACCACCTTCTTGTTCCATTACTAGATAATTATGTTCACCATCTCTAAGCCAACTGTCCCAATTGAATGAGCCCAAACACGTCATAAGTATTGGCTGTAAATTGTTAAGTAGTTGCCTATTCTGCCGACTTTTCTATTTGTGGCATCAGGTTAAGGTTATCACATAATTGTAGTGTCAGGACATTCGTATAGTATCAAGCCAATCAGACATGTCAAAGCGAAATATGTTACGTTTACCTGAATTCATCAAAAGAGAGCTTATCATATTCAGAATAGCTGAATAGATTTTCGTGAGACGCCCCGATTAAACCAGTCTTCTAATAAAAAAACCTTTTTTACAAAAAAAGACAACTTATGCACAGAACACAATATGTCTTTAGTTTCGGAAGTCAGCGGCTTAAGTTCTGTTTGCTGTTTCGTATGGTCACCGACCACCGAAGTCGTTTGGAAAAACGTTATACTTACTAGACTACTTTCTGCCTCCATAGCCTTAACGTTTGCGTTTGGGCAGAATTTGGAAAATTGATCAAGGTATTTAAATCCTCCAAAAGGCTACCGCAGTCGCTCCAGATAAAAGTTTTAACCCAAGTGTTTTTCCGATAAAGAGATACGCTTGTGACAAACGGACGTTAACGGTGAAAATGATCCATAAGCTGAAGGTCAGATCAAGCTCGGAATATCCCTAAGAGACAAAGTGCATGGTACGACTATCCGTGAATGTACCAAAGTGGTACCTAGAGGTAGGCTATCGTGATGCAAAATTGAAACAGGCGTGGGCCGGTCATCTGTGCCGTAGTGGAGATGGCAGATGCGTTCTAGACTGGTGACCTAGGCTAGGAAAAAGAAGCGCTGGCAGACCACCAGCCAGATGGTCCGACGACATCAGAGCTCATGCCAGGACGGTTTGAACCAGGAAGACCAATGATATACCCTTGTGGAAACCAGTTGGAGGGCCATATCCATAGAAATATAAAAATAAATGGCTATAACCCTGTCACACCTACGACGCTCCATACAAACGAAACGGTTTAATTACCTACACTACTACCAAAATAACAGACTGTACAAATATGTGCGTGTGTGTGCGTGTCTACGCGCCGCTTGAACTAAAAACAGTTCCGAGAGCACGTTCCACGCGAAAAGAGGTGAGGAACAGTGTTTGAAAGGGAGGCGGGGTGTGTCGGGGTTGTACTAATATTTATACTGTGACCCTGCAGTGGGCAAAAACACATACTTGAGAAGAAGAAAAAGAAGATAGCATATATACATACAGCGCAGCGTCATCAACAGCTTACCCCCCACCCCACGCATAAAAATTTCTTAGGATAGGGGGTAAGCAGTTGATGTCGCTGACTGTACCTATAGGTAGAGGTATAGATAAGTACCTATACCTACTTGTTGAAATAATAGTTCACCTATTTGCTACTAGAATTAAGTATTTTGGATACAAAATAGTTTTTCTAAACAATTTACTTTTGACTCTCTAGATTTTATTCGTTTTCTGTTCTAAAATCATTGAATTGTTCTCTATGAATTGAATTGTGTTACATTAAGTAACATTATATACCCACGTGTACCTGCCCGTGTTCATATTATTATTATTCACTGTTTTATTTAACATACATGGTGTTTGAAAATAAGCCGTCGGTAATGTTTTGATTAACCCGATGGATAATGATAATACACCTATCTCTCTAGAGACAAACCTTAAATCATAAACGATTAACGAATATTGTACACATAATATGTAAGTACTGTTTAATCTAATTCTGCTACGAGGTGCATCTTGATAAAGTAATAATCTATTTTTTTTTAGGTGTAGTAGGCACAGCTCTTAGATTAAAAACATGATTTTGATTTTAAATCTGTCATTAGGGGCACTAGTTAGTTAGATTTTGGAGGTTCATCAGAATGCTAATTGATAAGGTATCGCGTGGATCGTAGGACCAGCGAGATTACGGCATCTCCAAAAGATTTGGAGTAAAACCGTTGCGGCTGGTTTTATAGATTATTATTTTTTATCGATATTTTATCTTTACACATGGTGCGTGTGCACTGTGCACGCATGCATTCTGTTACATGGTGGTGCCGATAAAATCATAGGCATTTACTTAAGTATACCAAATGAACAAGAATATCAACCAATGAATTTTTGTGCTCATGTCTTGGTTTTATGTATGGTTGGTAACAGATAAGTTTATTATTATTGACCTTTGGGGTTTAACAACAAATAAAACTCCAACCGAATTCGTTTTACTTTTCAAAATGTACCTACCTAGGTATATTCGAAAAACATATTTTCGATCAATAGGACCTACTTACATACTTATCCTATATCCTTATTACTCTTTCAGATATTAATGCGCAAATTGTGTAACCATGAAATGTAGTTATAAATATAACTAGGTATTATTGATTTCTGTTTGTCTCTGTAAACATAGTGAATACCTACCCGGATTATATGTATCGGGGAATAGAGAGGCGGGCAGTAAATTTTTAGTTACTTATCGTCTTATTTATTACATGGTTATCCTTAATTAGAAAAAAAAGAACTCTCAAATAACTGTACGTACCTACACATACCTACGTTTGAATGTAAATTTTTCAAACATGTAGCGGTTTAATCTACATTATTTTATTTCTTTATTTTCATACCGTGACAAAACAATTTCCCTAGAAATTCGTCTAAACGGCAAAATAGTGTTTGTGCCTAACATAAGTCCCTAATTGTAATTCTAAAAAAAACACAGAAACAAAGACATTAATTTTATTAAGAAAACAGGTATTTCCACAGCATTTGCCTAAATTATCCGTTTACTTATTCCAAATGCTAGATTCTGGATGAATAAATATATTTAAAAAATACATATTATATTAAATTTTATCGCCGCAATATTTCCCGAATTTAAAGATAGAAGTAAAAATCCTTTGTTCTTAAAATATTAACTAGTGGTTGTGAAAATTGGCATAACTTACCTAGGTAATTTAAGCGACTTAACGTACCTACGTAGATAAGTGTTGTTGTAAATGTACAACTGTGTATACTATCTTACTTAGCATATTTAATATCTAATAATTTATTATGATTCACTGATCAACTCTTAGTTTGTAATAAATTATTACGTACCTTCTTCCGTTTCATATTTTATAAATATTTCAAGAATTATACTAACGAATCGAAATAATCGTTTAATATAAGTGATTTCAACCGTGAGAAGCAGTCAAGCCAAAAACTAACGATTTAGTCGCGGGAACTCAGTTTTAATCCATACAACAAGGTAATGAACAAATTGAATGTATTAAATAGATTCCGTAAAATAAATACCTATGTATACATTATTTATTTAAACATTTGTACTTACGTGAAAAACCGTGTGTTGTACTGTTCACTTATAACTGATAACGTGGTGCACAGTGCTTTCATCAAGGGCGTTGTTTTTTTTAAATTAAATCCAGTGTTGTATTGTGAGTGTTTGCACTAAAACTACGGCACAGTTTTCAGAGTGAGCAGGGTGGTTGTAGGTTTACGCGTCGATATTTTGTTCAGGAGCGAGTGGCGCGCGCGGTACGGCTTCTAGCGGGTTATTGGCAGTTGCGGGCCGGGGCTGCGTGCGCACGCCACGTCACGCCGCGCGCCGCTTGCCGCATATACACTCCGCATTGACAGGCAAACACGCTGCACACACCCATCCTTCCAGGTGGCCGTCAATTCACAACTTCACAGACGACACTGTACGTATTTGCAAGGTGGATGTGGAAAAAGCAATATTGATTTACACTGTACACTGTGATGTGTAAGTCAATATTGTAATTGTGAAGCATCTGTAGCCTACTGGATGCTTTGTGATTCTATACACTCTCTGAAACTCGATTGATTTTGAGTTATAGATAGCATTGTTACTGAAACTTTGCGTCTAATAAACTAATATCGCCGAGTACTTATTACACTATACAATTTGTAGGAAATCAATTTAGGTACACACGGCTACACACACATCAAGCTATATATTTCCATTTTAAGCTGACCTCCCATTGTATGTTAATTCTATACAATGTGAGATCAGCTTATACTGGAAAAATATAGCTTGATGTGTAGCCGTGTGCACCTAAGTTGTTAGTCTCACTCTCACACTACACTAAATTGAATTCTAAACTGGACCAATTTCGAATTCAATTTAGTAAACCTCCCATTTTGCACTAAATCGGATCCAATCTGTTCTAACTGCGATTACACCTGCCGATTTCCTAAATTGATATCCTCAGACCAATAAGTTTTTTATTGGTCTGAGTTGATATCCTACAAATTGTATAGTGTAATAAGTCTTTACTTTAGTAAAAAAGTCAGCTTAAACAAACTTTTTCCTCGCCATTGGCATAGATAGAGAAATCTATCGTAAAAATTGCTTTTTTTTTATGTCGTAGTCCCACCAACCCATGGAGCCTGATTTTGCCAGCTTTTTATTAAGTTCCGTCCTTTTCTTCTTTCCCTTCCAGTTCTATTCCGTATTCTACTTTTGACAAGGAACAAGACAAGTCAGATTGACGTCTCTCGTCCAAACCTTGTAATGGTACCGTAAGGGTCCTGACGGCGGGTGTGTAATATATGGCATAATAACATATAGTATAATATCACTTGAAATAACGTTCATGATATAATTTTTATATGCTATAAAAACAAATAACCTAATTTCATGTGATCTTATGTTATATTTCATATAAACTTCTTTTGCTCTAGTAACATTTAGTATAAAGTCAATTTGTATATTGCTCTTTTTATATAACGTTCAGTTGACCTAATTTTCATTTACCTAATAATGATATTAACGAAATTTCAGTCAAAATTCTGTAATGAATAAGTAAATATCAGAAATAATAGTAGTAGTAGTAGTGTATTAATAGTTTTATAGAATTTCGTTTCACATTAATTTTTAGCGTGCAGCGTGCTAGCAAGCATGCAGCGTTCAAGCAAGCATGCAGCATGCAAGCAAGCATGCATCATGCAAGCAAGCATGCATCATGCAAGCAAGCATGCATCATGCAAGCAAGCATGCATCATGCAAGCGAGCATGCAATATGTAGCAGGCATGTTTTCTGTCTCGGCTCCGGCGTTGCGGGGCTCCGGCGGACCCACGCGATCTTATCGTCGCAGATGGTATTCTCGCTCACCGCCGCAGCTTCGGCTTACTCGGCCAGCCTCAACCGCGGCGGCGGGCTTTTAAACCACCTGCTCCGCAGCTCGCGGGCCGCCTCGCCCCTCCGCGCGTACGCGGATTTAAATTACCCTCTAGGTGTAGGGCAGACAAGACTACGTGGAGTCGGTTTCGCAGCGATTCGTTTCTGTCATTAACTTTTGTAGCACAACATATTGACTTTGACGGCCGCTGCCGCGGCACGCTCGCTACGCTCGCTCGCCTTCGCGCGTTAATGGTCACTCTAACCTAACCTCTAACCCACATTATTCAATAACTAAATTATGCTAAACGTTACTTATAGATTTCGAATATTATAGTAACTGAATATTATACTATATGAATATTAAGTAGTTCAAATGTGCATTATAGAAAATGTTCATTAGACCATATAAAATTAGGTAAAATGAAATTATATCAATAATTAATTATATCATTTCATCGTTAGATTAAAAAAAGTATGTTAAATGAAATTAGATCATATTATTATGATCTTTAGAGCTTTTGTTATTATTTCAAACGTTACACACCCCCTGACGGCTCACGAACAGGTTCGAAGATGGTATCTACTTGCCAGGCGCGTTTGCGAATTCAGGTGGAGGTACGATTCTTAAAGACTACGCTTCTTGAAAAATATATTTAGTCATTTTGAAGATAATAAGCTCTTTAAATATAATTGATACGGGAACTTCAACCACACTATGATAATTTATTTCACTAATAAGCTGAGAAATATGTATTCGTAAACATGAATTCGCTCAGAGATCATAATTATGTCACAAATGTCCTGGTACAATTAATTGGCAGCCGATGTAGTTCCGGTTATTAGTAGTTCAGTTAAATTCTTGTTATTAATATGTGTGATATTGAAACACGTGGCCGGGGTGTATGTGTATCCCGCATTCATCAAAATGTCTGGCGATTGCATAAGACTGCGGCGGTGGACTAATGTCGTAATATTGTATCAGCTGCATTTATTTTTAACGGAAAACAAGGGACCGCTCTACTTACTGTCACTCATTCAGCAGACAGCGACAAGCGGTCCAAATGCATATTAAATTCATTTAAGTAGTAGGTAGGTACCTTATTGATATGAAATAGGTTCAGGGATTGAACTTTACCAACGTAGGTACATTTTGTGAGCAATGAATTCGGGTCACTAACAGACCTACTTACTGTTAGTGACGTAATCCTAATATCCCGGAAACTAAGAATGATATCTTATCCCTACTCACTTAAATATTTTTTTAAAACGTAAAATCTAGAAAAGTATACTTAGGTATTATAATATTATAATTACCTATTACTTACTCAATTAAGTATGTACCTACGTCCTGTAACGTACCTCAAATTACAAAATGTACATAATAATATGTTACACTTATACATGTTACAGTCAAAACTCTTAACCAGTCAAAACTATTTTGACTGGGTTCAGTTAAAACCCTTATAAGGATAAAACGCGTTTGCGTTACAAAATCAAAAATACGGAACGTCGTTATACGAATTACTAGGTACAAAACCAAAGTTTTAAAAGGGTCACAAAAAAAATCCTACCAACCTAAATATTAAGGATAAAAAACCGTTCAAAAGTAGTTTTGACTGATTTTTTAACCGACTTCAAAAAGGAGGAGGTTGTCAATTCGAATGTTTATATATATTTTTTTATGTTTGTTCGGGCATAACTCTGTCATATATAAGGCGATTGGCACACTGCCCCGCATCACGCAGCGGGGTGCGGGAGTGCGTGTTCTTACGTTGCTTGAAAGTATCTCGTTTTGTATTGAAACACGCGTAGTACAACACACAGAAAACGCATTCACGCGCGGTGTTGCAGATCACGCGCCTACATGCAGACTGTGCGTGTTTTCCATACAAACGGAGATACTTACAAGCAACGGAAGAACACGCATCCACGCGCTACGCTGCATCATGCGGGGCAGTGTGAGAATCGCCTTAGACGAATTTGCAAAATTCTTCTTTTGTTCGAAAGGGGTTTATTCCGAAATGGTCCAACCTAATTTGCTTTCACACAGTTTTGGAAGATTTTTTCCTAAGTTGATATGATTGCCAAGCATTACGTCCCAAAATAGTTCAGCTCCTAACAGAATGTCTATGTCAGACGGAATATTAAAAGATGGGTCTGCTAGAAGTAATCCTGTAGGTATTGGTATGTCCTCAGTATTTATGTAGGATGCTGGCAATCTCCTAGTAATTTCCGGTAGAATGAGGCAAGTAATTTTATAAGAATAATTTTCATATGAGGATTCAATAGTCAGGTTGCAAGAATGTATACTAGTACTGGTCAAATTGTTGATACCTGTGACCCTGGAGTTAGTGCCAACTCGAGACAGCCCGAGATCGCTGCAAAGCCTGCCGGTGATGAAGTTGGCAGTACTACCGCAGTCGAGTAGAACTCTAGCATTGTACCTTTCCCCTTTGTCATTCACCACTTTCACCACAGCTGTGGACAGCAAAATGTGTGTTTGAGAAGTAGGCTGTATATCTGCAGAAAGGGATACATTATTAGACGATGAAGGCATAGGGTAATTTACTTCTTGAGACTCGTGTTTATCTAAATGTAACAAGGTATAAATACTAGTCCAGACTTAAATAAATTCTGGGAACTAGATACAATATCATCCAAGCA
Organism: Charanyca ferruginea; assembly: GCA_947361185.1. NCBI lineage: Eukaryota > Metazoa > Arthropoda > Insecta > Lepidoptera > Noctuidae > Charanyca > Charanyca ferruginea. Next base: position 10,078,533 of record OX376077.1, on the reverse strand, counting down.
CTGCCTTTCTTCAGATGAACGTGCTTGTGAACAAAGTTTTAAATTAAACACTGTCCGTGGTGCAGATGGCCAGTTTATTGTTACTATGCCACTCAAGGCAGAGCCCAGCGTTCTTGGCGACTCATACACTATGGCCAAACGTAGGTTTTTATCTTTAGAAAAACGCTTTGACCGCGATCCGATTTATAAACGCATGTATATAGATTTTATGAATGAGTATTTAACTTTAGGTCATATGTCTGAGGATTGTGATGCATCAGTTAGCGATAAAAATAATGTTAGTTATTTCTTGCCACACCATGGGGTATTGCGAGAATCTAGTAAGACTACAAAGTTGCGAACTGTCTTTGATGCATCAGCAAAGTCAACGTCAGGCTTATCACTAAATGATATTCAATATGTGGGCCCTACAGTACAAAATAAGTTATTGTCAATCTTACTCAGATTTAGACAACATAAATATGTAATCTCAGGAGATATAGAAAAAATGTATCGGGCTATTAAATTAAATCCAAATCAGCGATCTCTACAACGTATTTTATTTAGGAAAGATCCATCTGAGCCACTCAAAACGTATACATTGAATACAGTTACTTATGGGACAGCGTCTGCGCCTTATCTTGCGACCAAGTGCCTTGTGAGTCTCGCTGACCTCACAGATGATCAACAAGTGAGAGTGACTTGCTTCCTTCAACCAAACCAACGGTCTAGGATAAAATCTCTTCGAGCGTATTATAGTTATTATTTGTGATCAGTGTGTGAAACCTATTATACATCTAAAACTACAGTCCACTACTTATTTCGAAGACCATCCCAAACAAACATGGAGCCTCTTTGAGCGTCTTGGCTCACACTGAGGTAAACAAGCGGACGAGGAAACTTGGAGAGGTTCTGTTGTGATAAACATTGCATGAGCGGAGCGGAATTTTTATATTTCTTTAATATTTCGATTGCCACACAGAACAAATACCTATTTATTTGTTTATTAATGACTAGCTTCTGCCCGCGACTTCGTACGCGGATCCTGTTGCTTATGCCAGTTCCTTATCAACCCAAGGAAGGTCGCCATGCCCTACGGGCTATATCTTGAGACACATTCGATTCTTCAGATGACATCGACATTCTGTTCAGAGAATGTCGAAGTCGATCAGAATTCAAACGTTCGTTGCGCTCTTCTTCTGTCTCTTCATGCCGTACTCCAGCAATTCTTTCTCTCTCACTTTCGAGCTGATTATGAATATTTTGTTGTGTGCGTGTTCGGGACAATGTATGATAATCTCGATTAGCAGTTAGTCGCGCATCACGTTCATCACTCGTTTCAAAAGACCTGTTAGTAGATGTGCGAATACGCTGAGAACTCAAGTGATTCTGTATCGGTAAACGTTTACGATACGCGAGACAATGCAAAGTCGCTCACGATCAGCGGTCAATCGCGCATCACGTTCCCCACTTGTCTCTAGAGACCTAGAAGTCTATGCGTAGATACGCTTGGAACTCAAGCGCAATTCTCTATCCGTGAACATCTGCGACTCGCGAGATAATGCGTGACGTTCACGATCAGCGGTCAGTCGCGTATCACGTTCCCCACTTGTCTCTAGAGACCTAGAAGTCGATGCGTAGATACGCTTGGAACTCAAGAGCAATTCCCTATCCGTGAACGTCTCCGACTCGCGAGACAATGCATGACGTTCACGATCAGCGGTCAATCGCGCATCATATTCTTCACTGGCCTCTAGAGACCTAGATGTAGATGCGTAAATACGCTGAGAACGTAGGCTTGCTTCGCGATTTGAAGAGGTTTCCACGGAGCGAGTTGCAGCCTGATGTTCTCAAACAGCATCAAGTGTCTCCTGACGCTCTTCAGTAGATTCTTGGGAACTTATGATCTTCAATCTTTTAGCTCCTTTGGAACATTGGGAATGATTTGACCTCTTTCTAGGCATAGTTATAGTTTTATTGTAAAGAAGATACCTGATCAATTAAAATCTAAGTGACTGCTCCCCTGCGTTACCGGGTAGGCTACTGTGTCACGAAGATAAATGGAAAAGGAAATTAAACACTCAAATAACATAAGCCCAAAGGCATATTTATTCGATAAAATAAAAAAATAAATGGGAGTTTTGGCCAGTAGGGTCTTTTCAATGATATACCATCGTCATAAAAAAAAATCAGTCCTAAACTGTTACCGCCTTCATCGCGTGGAGGTACTTCCAGCTTATTATAATATATATACAGTGAAATTAGTGATAACTTTACGGTGAAATTTTAAAAATTACTACTTTGATTTCCACATCAGATGTTTCTGATTTTCAATTTTTATAAGTCAACAGGATTTCCAGGCATTTGCCCATCAGACCGAACAATTTTTGATAAGACGTCATTAATATATGTGTTATGGTGTAGCTGGGCTCTTGAAGTTCCACATCAGGTGTTCCAGATCTTCAAATTTATTCTTTCAGCAAAAAATGTTCATCACGTGGAACAATTTTTGCTACGGTACTATTTTTGTATCTCTTATAGTTCAGCTGGTCTGTTGCGGTTCTGCATCAGGTGTTCAAGTTTCCAAGATAAATTATAGCCTATATGTTGCCCAGGCTTAATACCTATACAACAAAAAAAAATCATTCAAATCCGTCCAGCAGTTCCGAAGATTAGCGTGTACAAACAAACAGACAGAATTTTTTTTTTGGTTTCGTGCTTTATTACTGTTTCTAAACCCCCCTCAATTATTATTTTTTAAATATATTCAATGTATAGACACAGTTTTTTTACTGTTTTATTATATGTATATAATAGATGTCAAAAAATCATAAATAAGCAATTCTTTAACCATCTGTAAGGATATTACGGTTTTCCTTGCTGTTTACGAGATAATTAACTTTTTCATACTACTTAAGTAACTTCATACATACAAATGTTTCATAAAAAAATTATAATTCCGTCGTTTATGTGCAGAATTAACTCGGGTGTCATTTTTGTATATAGTAGTAACTAATAGAAGCAATATCCTGCAAAAAATCCGGCACTTGCAAATTGAAATCCCTATGTCTATGAGAGCCGATTTTCAGCCTACCGTGTGTCGCTACCGTACGGTAGTACTAATACATAAACTGTGCTATCGGTACCGTGACACCGTCAGGGTTACGACAGCACCTTCTAACCTACAGCCTGAGGGTAGGTAATTTATAAAACTAAGTACTTGCTTAGATAGTAGGAATAAACAAAAAAGTAGGCATTTTTACAAGAAGGCAACTGAACTCCTCGATTTTAATTACCTTGCACGTCGTAAATATGATTTAATCGAGCCAATAGATAAGGTAAAAAAGCATGAAACTAAGTTTAGCTACATGCCTATTTAGTACTACACAATATTGCGATAGCTTATCGCTTCAATATGTTGATAAAAAAAGTCAATAAACTATTGCATTGAAAGTTATTCTTATCAATCCGAATATCTACTTATTTATGTACAACATCAGATAAAACCAACTCACGGTCAACGGTGCACTTTATAAGACAGAAGCCTCTCCATCTAGGTACTAGCTCTTATAAAATAATGTAGGTAAGGTAGGTACTGCCAATGAAGTACCTACCTACCTATTATTTTTATATAGATACCATTGGGTATTTCAGTATTTGGGTACCTACCTACTATTATTTTTGTATTTGAAGGTTACCTATCATAAGGTCGAAAAATATTTGACCGAATTTCATTTCACCTAAAACTTTTCAACTTTTCTCGTTTCGTATTTTTTCTTACTCGACAAAGTTTCGTACTTCATCAAAGTCACATCTGCCACTGTATCAGTTGACCTATTATCAATTCGATTTTTTTCGTTGCTCCGACGTTTCATGTGGTCGAAAAACTTTTTACCGAAGTTACACTTAGCCGAAATAACATTTGTTCGAACATTCGTTATAGCACTGTTTTAATTACCATATTTCACCAAGCGCCTAGAAGTAAATATGTCTGATATTGAGTCAATGATAACCGGTACTCCACCAGAAAAAAAAAATACGTCATTAAAGAAACGAAAAATCAAAAACTTTTGAAAATTAAAGACAACAAGTCAAATATTTAATTTCACTCAGAAATTAAATATTTGAAACAGCTTTCAAAACTAATGTATATATTTATTACACTGGCGTTATAGAGAGCTAATTTTAGATTCGTTGCCTACTATTTTGTTTTATTAATTATTTCAATGTAATGGCACTTAATAAAACAGGTGGTCCCAGTAAGAAACTTGCAAACAAAGATTTTTGCTTCAAGCATGCAGCGTGCAAACAAGCATGAAACATGCAAGCAGGCATGCAACATGCACAAGCATTGTTTCTGTCACGGCTCCGGCGCTGCGGGGTCTGGGCGGCCCCACACGAGCTTATCGTCGCAGATGGTTTTAACGCTCACAACCGCAGCTTCGGCTTGCTGGCCGCAAACCGCCTGCTCCTCAGCTCGCGGGCCTCCCCATCCCTCTGCGCCTACGCGTTCGTAAATTACACTCTAGGCGTAGGGCAGACAAGACTGAGTGAAGTCGGTTTTGCAGCGATTCGTTTCTGTCACTAAAATTTGTAACATATTGACTTTTTATGACACTATTTAAAGGACATGTTAGGTTTTTGTATGGAGGCTGGGCTTTAATTCGGAGCTGCTGTGAACAGGGAAGAGATTATATTTTTATGAAAGTACATAAATTAGACTACTTTATGTATATTTTTTATTTTTTTTAAAAGCACCCTTCCTAAATGATTATATTTTTAATTAATTGTAATTTAAAAATAAATTGCAACGCTCGGTAATTATTGATTTTGGCAACACTTTTCGGTTGGATGTCATTATTGTCATTATGAAAAGTGTAAACGTCAATCAAGTGTCAAATTCAATTATAATTGCGTACTGCGCGCCCTATTATTAATATACTCTGCGTGTGCGTTACAACAACGGAACGCGCACAAGTGATTTGTTTTTTTTTGTTTTTGTTGTTATTGATGTTCAAGTTTCTTGTAATCTTTAAGTTATCTTTTTTGACCTGGCTTTTAATTTGGATTCTTTCCTGCACAGTTTCTTGATAATATATAATTATAAGGGATGATGTTGAAAATGAAGAGGTAGAATAAATAGAGTCAACTATAAGTAAATGCATTACTTTTATTTCTCTACCTAATACACAAAAATGTTCACCTATTCTGACCTGCTGGAGCGACTATTTACAAAAGGTGAACAGGTCCAATCCATTTAAGTCTGTCTGTATCTGGACTGTTTGGTTTACTGGCCTGCCTTGGAGGAGACGTAAAACCATCAGTAATCATTTTGCAATTTACTGAATTCATGATGATAAAGTCTTATAGTCCCAAATTATAGGAGAAAATAAGGATCTTTGATACAAATAAATTCATACACTGTTTTAAGCTTTCACGGTTTAAAACTAAACTTATATTGTCACATGGGATATCTTCCGTGATATGCGATCATGGCGCTTGCCAGCGTTGAAATATCGGGAGCTCAAAACAATGAACAATCACGGAAGATATCCCCTATGTGACAATATAAGTTTATATAAATTCATTACCTACCCTTATCATAAACCATTTATTGTTATTGAAAATAATAGCATTTCTACGTTAATACAACTTCGCTATTAAAAAATAAATTCAATCCATTACTGGCCCCTTGCTGGGCACGGGCCTCTTAGAGTGAGAAGGGTTAGGCCTTAGTCCACCTCGCTGGCCAGTTGCGGGGATTACACACCTCAGAAATTACAAATATTAAACCTAAATATTCATAAGCAAACGGGAAAATAGCGATTCTAACAATGAGACAAGGGCTTGACAAGCGATCGACATGACAACTGACATGTGTGGTGTGACACTGACCACCTTACTGACACAACACAGTTAATGTTTTCATAGATTCCGGAATCAGTGCCATGCATACAAATCATGGAGATAATTCGTCGGTTTTGTAGCCATCTAATAATGTTTAAAAATATTTTAAATAACAATAAGGTGTTGAATGTACTTTAAAAAATGATATTAAACCCTTTTTTCTTTGTTTCAATGTACAAAAATAATATTACGATACAAAAAAATATCTGGATTTAAAATATTTATTTATTAAATAATGGTGCTTTTAATTTTTTTTTGTTTTCGTTAGGCCATCTTGAATAATTTTCTCTATCAGAAAAACCACACATGATAGCTGTTCAAAAAAAAAATATTTTAAGCCCATTTCATAACATGTCCTTTAATGTTGAAAATGCTACCAAGTAACCGGCTACATATTTGTGATCAAATAATATTCCGTAAAATGTTGTTTTGACGGGGTGAAAATATGGCAAATAAATCATTTGGCAAATGAAAATAGTTCAAAAGAGACTTCGGCCAATAGGGAAAAGTTATTTTGTAAATCGGAGAAACATAGTTCGATAAAATAATACCTATGACACTTGATACTTCGATGATCTAAAAATATGTCAAATAATGCATATAGCAAAGAGACTTCGGTCAATAGTTTTAGGTAAAATGAAATTCGGACAAAAATAATTCGGAAAAGTGATCGGTTCCCGTATTTGAAGATCTTCTACATGCTACCTAATGTTTAAATTGTGGCATTCTATGAGGGAGGCCTATGTTCTATAGTGGACATCTTTCGGCTGATGATGATGATAAAAAAAGACATCATTCAAAGACGGCGCAATATGTTTTCCTCATCCGAAAATCATCATTCTCTCAGTACCTACGATTTATTAATTTATTTATACCTTATGCACAAAGGTACTTACAAAGGCGGACCTAATGCCTTAGGCTTTCTCTACCAGTCAACCAAGGGTGGTGAAGAAATAACATGGCAGGTGCATTACAAAAAGTAATATTTAAAAAGTAAAAGAAATATAAACTACACATAGGTACATAGGAATTATATTCCGGAATATATACACCGAAATAAATATATATGTAGGATCGTCAGTGGGCGATCGAGGAGGAGCGCCGAGTGGTATAATTACATCGTCAGGAGTATGGGCGTTCCCATTATCCCATTATCGATAAACAAGACCTGTAAAAACAATTACACACTATTAGTAAAGAAAACACAATGCAAATGGTAATCAGTAACAAGAATAAAGTAAGTTCAAGGTACAGCAACAATACAGTTAATCGAACAGACCATTAAGGTCCCACAGTTCGTACAGTGGCGAAGCCACCCAATGATAAACGAACAAACCCTTAAGGTTTACAGTTCGTACAGCAGCCTAAGCCACCCAATGATAAACGAACAAACCCTTAAGGTTCATAGTTCGTACAGTAGCATAAGCCACCCAAATACAAAGTGTATCGCTCGCTAGCAGCAAGCCTATACAGCTATGTGAATATACAGCAGCGCTGTACCAGGTAAACCGACAGAATTGTCGGGAGCAGGAACTCTTTACTGAATCGAATCCGAGGATCGACTCCCATACTTATTTTTTTTTTTTTTTTTTTTTTTTTTTTTTTTTTTTTTTCGGATTGGCATCTCGCAGGTCAACCTGCTTAACCGGACTTTCCTGTGGTGCCTTAAAAATTATTATTTTTAGGGCCTCCAGCCAGGGCATAAAAGCTTACAAACTAAGCGACTACACGCTAAGGGCACCCCCTGTGGGGTACGAGCCTCGGCTTAGGGCGTCGCTGGGAGAGGACAGCAAAGGGACAGGCTGGATCGGATTTCCATTATTTAGGGACGAATTTAAAACTACAGGCTCAGCGGCGCGGGCTGGCACGAGCAAGGGTCGGGGAGGGGACGTACGGGGTCGTCGCGGCGGGCCTCGGCGGCGAGGACGGAATGACGGCGGTCTGTGTCTGTGTTTCTTAACTGTACTGGTGGCCTTATTGCTCTCCTGGAGGAGAGTAATAGCATCGTCAGGGTCGGTCAGAGTATGTCTCGGTCGTCGAGTCTTACTAATACGGGAGGGAGTGTACCGGGCGGCCGATACGATTAACGGGTTAGAGTGCTTCTCAGCAGTGTCGAAGAAGCGCTTGACGGAGCGTTTCATGAACTGCTGGATGGTAGGTATTTTTAGATCGAGATGGAGGTTCTCGTTGCGAAGGTAAAAAGGGGCTCCTGTGATTCTTCGCAAGAAACGGTTTTGGAGGGTCTGCATCCTATGGAGACGGTATGGTTTCGCGTGTGCGAATACAGCACAGGCGTACGTCATGATGGGACGAATGCACGCCGTGTAAATGCGCAATTTGCACTTGAGTGACAATTTGCTGCGTGCATTCAACATGAAGTAGAGCCTACCGAGAGCGAAAGCGGCGCGCGAACGCACCGTCTTTATGTGCTCTCCGAAAGTAAGATGGTGGTCCAGAATCACACCTAGGTATTTGGCTTGCTTCTCCCAAGGGATAGGCTTACCGAACATGGTTATCGGACTGGGCAGAGAGGGGGACGAACGCGGTTTGGAAAAGAGTACTGCCTGACTCTTGATGGGGTTTACCTCGATTCTCCATTTCCGGAAATAAGCGCCTAAGGCTTTTGCCGCGGATTGGAGGGTACGAGCTATGCAGTCTGGGTTACGACCCGAGTAATAGATGGCCGTGTCGTCAGCGAATAGAGCCAACTGAGCCTTTTTATCTTTGGGGATGTCGCTGGTGAACAGCGTGAAAATGAGGGGGGATACTACGGAGCCCTGAGGGACGCCAGCGCGTATCGGGTGGGGTGAAGAGAGCGCACCCTCGATGCGATAGCGAAAGGTGCGATTCGACAAAAAGTCACGCAAGATGAGCACGAGACGATCTGGCACTCCGAGTTGGTAAAGCTTGTATAGTAAGCCGTTGTGCCAGACTTTGTCGAATGCTTTCGCTATGTCAAAGAAGAGTGCACCCGTCATCAAGCCACGCTGAAAACCAGCGCTTATGTGCTCGACGATGCGGTGGACTTGTTGGACGCAGCTGTGTTCGGTTCGAAAGCCAAACTGCTCGTCGGGAATGAGACTCTTTGCTTCGGCAAAGTCTTTGAGTCGCTTATAAATAAGCCTCTCGTAGATTTTGCCTAGAACATTGAGTAGACTAATGGGACGGTAACTGGTGGGATCAGACTTGGGTTTGCCTGGTTTCGGAATGCCGATAACGGTGGCCTCTTTCCATGCCTGGGGAAAAATGTTGTTGCTTAGAGCGCCATTGAAGATGGCGGTCATTAGCATTATGAGATGGGCGGGGAGGAGTTTGAACACCTTATTGGTGATACCGTCAGAGCCGGGGGCTTTCCGGGGTTTGAGCCTCTTGATAATATCGTGCACTTCGTCGGGAGTGACAGGAGGCAGAGGATAATCAGGGTCTTCAACGGGTGGGAGAGAGGCTCTACGTTCGACTTCGGCGTCGACCTCAGAAAGGTGAGCTTCGTCTACTGGTTGAGAGCTGGGGGTGCATTGAGACTCTAGGCTGTCGGCTAGACATTCAGCCTTTTCATCGTTGTCGAAGGCGACGCTACTGTCGGAACGAATGAGAGGGGGCATGGAGGCCTCGTTAGAAGAACGGAGCTTCCTCTGGAGTTCCCAGAAGGCTAGGTGGGTGGGCTCGAGTTCGCTAAGTGTCTTGTCCCAGCGGCTGGAGCGCAGCTTTCCCAGCGTTTCTTTACAGCACGCTGTAAAGAGCGCATGTGAGCCTTGTTCGCATCGCAGGGGAAGGCACTGTACGCACGGACGGCCGCGTTCTTCTCGGTCAACAGATCACGCACATCGTCAGGCAGTTTCCAGCGATGATCGCTCATCGCCGGAACCTCCCTTGAACAATCGTTCAAGACGGATTGTACATGATTTGTGAACGAGTCGATCGCGCCCGTCGTGTCCGCGACTGTCACCAAGTGGTCGGGGATAGCGTCCAAGTGAGGCGACGTGGTGGATTGTAGGCTTTCGCTTACTTTCCTCCAGTCGGTAATAATTTGGGTCGGAGGGGGCTGGCTAGGGTCAGAGGGACCTGAACGGGGAGCTAGTTCTAATATCACTGGACGATGGTCGGAATTAAGCTCGTGTAGCGTCTCTATAGATTGCAAACGGAGGTTCACATTCTTGAGCAGCGCTATATCGAGGATGTCGGGAAGATGGTTGGGATCGTGGGGGAAATGAGTGGGAGTCATCGGGGCGATGACGTCGAAGTTCAGTTGAGAACAGAGGTTAAACACGATCCTACCTCTGGAAGAGGTCCTGTTACTATTCCAGGAGGGATGTTTGGCATTGAGATCGCCCGCCAGTAAGACGGAGTCACCCAGGCCAAGAAGAGCAGAAAGGTCATCCTTGAGGAGGATAGGATCATCCTCCGATGGTGATGGAGGGACGTATGCTGATATAATAGTTAACGGCTGATGACCGGTCATGCCGAGCCGACAGACAGAGACCTCGAGGCGAGCGAGGGGAGGAGGGTCCATAGGAATGCAGTACAGAGCCTTTCTATAGTATATTAGGGTACCGCCCTTGTGACAACGAGACCTATCATTGCGAACTATACGGTAGTTGGCAATATTCGGGTCACGATGATGGGGCTTAAGAAAGGTCTCCTGTATGAGAAGGATATCAAGTTGATGGTCGCGGAGGAAATTGGCGATCTCATCACGTTGGTTAGTAATGCCATTGGCGTTAAAGAATCCTAACTTAAGGGATCGGGGTTTATTAGTACACGGCCTTTCCTTATCCATTGGATTAGCAAGGGTAAAGTTTATCTAGGGCTTGCGTAATCTCCGGATACGCTTTGAACACCTTAAGGATGTCGCTAATATTTGCTTTACACGCGAGTATATCCCTAGCCATAGCTTCAGCAGCGGGGTTGCGGTAAATTTGGTAGGCGAGGTTGATGACTTCGCCTATCCTCTCGGTAGGGAGAGATGCAGGTACGCGGGAGGCTGAGGGCGCGGTTGAAACGGCGGGGGCGACCTTAGATGGGGCGAGGGCGGCCTTAGGAGCGGCGGTGGCGGCTTTAGGAGCGGCGGGGGCGACCTTAGGTAGGGGGGGCGTGGTCGCGGAGGCTAGGTTCGGCGCGGGGACTGGCGAATCCATCAGCGCTGGCATGGGCAGAGATTGGGAGGGCCTCAATGCAGGGAACGCTCTCTGATGATTCAGCGAGTTCCATGGGGAGGGCCTCTGAGGGCTGAGACGCTCGGGCATCTCTGAGGAGGGAATCTTAACAGAGGGGCTTTCCCTTTGTTGACGAGCGTTCGCACGCTTGGTCAACTTGGGAGAAGAGGATTTTGGGGCTTTGGGGCAGCCGCGGTAATTGGCGGGGTGACCTGATTGGCCGCATAGCACACAGCTGGGAGGTTCTGTGCACAGATTGCGGTCTTTCGGACGGGGGCAGTCAGCAGTTGCGTGCTCACCCAGACACTTGACGCATCTAGGGGTCGCGTAGCAATTGCGTTGGGCGTGACCGTAAAGTTGGCAGCGGTGACACTGTCCAACCGTATCGGATTTATAAGGCCTCTCAATAGAGATGCCCGACAAGTGACATACCGACTTTACTTTAAAGATCGGATGGTGGCCGTCGGTGTGATCGCACACGACAAGAACCGAGTCGTATGCAATCGCACCCCTAGCTTTGTGCAGACGATGCACAGCGGATGCTGGGACATTTTGCGACTGAAGGTCGGCGAGAATCTCTTCCGTTGAGATTTCTTTGGGGACGCGTCGGATTACCACACGGGTGGGTTTATCATCGGGCAGGGAATAAGTGTGGAACGAAATGTTCCTCACTTTTAACAGGGATGTAAGTTCCCTGTGGTCGTTCACCGTGGGAACTTGAACTTTGATACCCTGTTGGGTCGAGCGCGCGTTTGTGTATTTGATCTTACGATCGTTACACAATTTGGACACGTCGGTCCACTTCGCCTTGTCCTGGATGAACAAGGGAGGCGGGGCGGGGAGTTTCTTTTTTGAAACCGAAGGATTGGGGGCAGCAGTGGACATGGGACTAGCGGGACGGCTGCCCTCTGGACGAGAGGTGGCTGAGACTGAGGGGGCCGAAACCGAGGGGGTGGAGGAGGGGGTGGGCGCGGCTACGGCTTTCTTGGCCTTGGTGGCCTGAGAGGGACTCTTACCCTTCTTTCTCTTGCCTCCCGGACCGACAAGATGGTAGTCGTCGTCCGAGGACGCGGAGGCAGAGTGGGCTTCCTCAGAGTCGGAGTGAGATGGCTCAGAGACAGGGACAGAGGTATCCATTGTTTCTGAGAAACATGGCGACGCAGAGCGCAGCTGCGTGGGAACAATGGTCGCGGAAACAATGGGCTTGGAAACAATGGGTTCGGAAACAATAGGTGTTTCCGCGTACGGGCTTGTTGTCTTAATTGACAATAGGGACGGGATTTGCGGTGGCATAGAGGATGCCGCCACAGGTGTGCCTTCGTTGGCGTTATCGGGGGAAAAGGGGCTATCTAATATGTCACTGAAGTCAGCGACGCTAGCTTCGGCTGCTTTTCGGGACGCGGACGAGTTCTCTAGCCATGTGTCCAGATCGGCATGGAACTTGGCGCTTTGCCATAAGCGTGCCTTGACGTACGCTAATATATCAGCGTCCGACATGGTCGGAGGGAGAGTTAAGTTGGGGAGGGAATTTTGGGAGATTTAACTCTCCGGGAAGCCTAAATTATACCTAACACCTAACTCTAACTCCCCGGGTGGAGTGGCCCGGGGATGTGTAACCCTCCCTGTCGGGTGTAGACAGGGAGGTGAGTACCTATTGGTGAGCCCTAAGCTTGTAAACCCGTCGCCAGTCTTATTGTGCGAACGGGGCCCTAGCCAGTCTAGTGCGAAGGGTGTAGACACGCCCAACCGACACTAGGTGTGTAGCTGTGGAAGGAAACCAGAGACTAGGTTCGACTAGGAGACCCCCCAAGGCCGAAACACTAGCTCCCGACTCCAATTGACTGCCTCGCCCTGAAGGGGTTTGGCGGGTGTGATTGGGGCAACACCCACTCGGCTTCGTTGGCACCGTAAGGTATCCACCGAGTACCACGAAACTGTGGTTTTGCCCTGAAGGGGCCAAGTGAAGCTACACGACTGACTCTGTTTAAAGGAATATGAATTTCAGCCGTCGCCTTGAAAAAGGCAACTTTTGAACAGTTGGTTGCAGTCGGCTGACTACAGGAATCGTTGCGGCGGGCGCAGCGAGAGCAGGTGACGAGCGTAGCGGCAGAGCGTGGAGCGAAGCGGCGACACGTCCGTGCGCGGCGAGCGTCGAGCGAAGAGTGCTCCCATACTTACGGAGTGCACGCTCTTTTATAAGGCGATGCCCCCCACCTTACAACCTCTCCATACAAGTCTATCCACGCGCACGGAAGTGCGTCACGCGTTTACTTGATACAAAACACTACAATGTAATAAATCTAATAAGATTTAATTATAAAGCAATCAAATACCACACTAATAATTGTCATGAATAAACAATAGTGATTTCATAAAGTAATTCGTTTTACATTCAAAGTAACGTGTCAACAATTGTTTTGAATAAAACCATCGATAACAATTATCGAAATAAAGTAACCACAAATCAGTGTGCACATACAATAAATCATGTTTCGAATTAATAGACAATAATTGATAGTAAAATCACATAAATTAACAATAAGAAACACAAATAATAACAAATTTAGTTACACCCACAATTGTGATTAATAAACTGTCTCCGACATATACATACCCATTATATATATATATATATATATAATACATATTAATAAAAGAAAAGAGGTTTATGAAATGACTGCTCATTTGTGCTGAAAAGGCCGTCCTGATATCGAGAGGAAGCGAATTCCAGAGAATAATGGCCTGGATATGAAAGGAAGAATGAACAAAATCAGAAGTATGAGAAGGGCAAAGTAAGAGGAGGTTATTAGAAGACCGCAGGTTCTGAGCATGTGAGGAACATAGATATTGAAAGTGTGACACTAGATAAGAAGGAGGGGAGAAAGAGTTAAGCAGGGAGATCAATGTTGTTAATGCACGCATAGGTACTTCTTCTTTGGCAAATGGGCAATATTAATAAAACGGCGTGTGTGCAGTAGGTACAACAAAGTATATTTCCCATGGACTTAACATTAAGTCTATGATATTTCCGGATTGAGTTGACACTTGACAGGGCGGGCTAATTGACACATAACAGAAGTGCCAGAACTAACTACACAGTTAACAGATACCGACATTACACCTCCACCACCAAATATAAGCTATATTAATGATATACATAAGGATCTTAATTAGATATAATACTTGTAATTTTCCGAGGTAACTAAGGAACATTTTAATAACAAATAACTCTAATGAGATTCGAACCCATACTAAATATAGGTATTAAATGATATACCTACATATATAATCTTAATTAATTACAATACTTGTAATTTTCTAAGGTAACTAAAGAACTTAATTAATTCTAATAACAAATAAGTAGTTAAGTACTTCACTCTAATCAGAGTCGAACCCATATCTACTCACAGGTTTTCTTAGCCGCTTAGTACGTGATTGTAAAGGCTGTGGAAGTGGTGAACTGAGTGTAGTGGGTGGTTTTTGTACTATCGCCTCCTACTATGGGCGCAACGACATTTTGGGTTGAAGGAATATCTCTCGATTGAGATTCAACAGTTTCTTTAAGTTGTTGATCACTTAACGCACCACTACTTTAATTCCTCACTCCATATCACGACGCGACGGCATCCTCACCCTTATTCGCTGATGGATCACCCGTATCGACTTCAGGACAGGCAACATCTGATAACCGGATCTACGACGCATTTGATCTATAGGTATGACGTTTCATAAATTGACCGTTATCATTTTCCACAATGTACCTGCGAGAGCCTTCTTTATTACGTATCTGCCCTTTAACCCATTTCTCTTGTTGACCAAAGCCCCTCGCCCAAACCGAATCGCCTACGATGTACAGACACCAAAAGAGATAAGCAACCGGGTCGTCGAATATGTAGTACGTGCCACGAAAGCTGAGACTTGACACAGACTTAATTTGACTTGTGCAGTACTCGATTTAAAGGTACAATACGGTCAACGTATCTTGGCGCGTCTGAAGTTAGCTGTTTGGCTGCGCAATGGAACTTTTAGGAACGAAATTGTCTACTGCGCAACTAATCAGCTAACTTCAGACGCGCCAAGATACGTTGACCGTACTGTACTGTATCTTTAAATCAAGTACTGCGCAAGTCAAATCAAGTCTGTGTCAAGTCTCATCTTTCGTGGCACGTACTAGGTATACTTAGTTGAAGTTTACTTATTAACCGATGGATGTTTTTGAATGAAATAAAATAAGATTAAAAGAGAATAAACAATTCATTAATTAAATTAAATTTCATTCGTAAACATTCATTGGTTTTAGTAAGTAAACTTCAACTATTTCTGACGACCTGGTTAATCTCTTTGGGTGACCGTACATTCAGGTTAGTTTTCGCTTTTATTTAATATCATACGACGATATTTTATCGTCTTATTCGACTTTGTAGTACCGAATATCTATATAAAATACAAGAAAAAATGTAGCTGGCTAGGTTTATACGTATTTTATATGGTGGGTAGTTAGGTACTTATTTATTTATTTCTTTTTATAAACTTTATTTCGGGCAACTAAGGCCACTATACATATTTGAGTACCTATACAAACAATAACTATTAACAAATACCAACATATATTTATTTTGATATAACCCTATTACCATAATAGTCGTTCTACAAGTGATAACGCGCAATGGCCCGCATACCAGGCTGAGTAGCTAGATAACATTGACACTAGAATATTGTGGCACTAAGTAATTGATTTTTATGTAGTTTTACAACTCGTTGATATACCCACACTGTATGCCATATACGATTACATACTGTACGATGGAGACTTAAATACATTGTGTGTTCAACTGTTTGTTTCGGAGGGCAGGTACCAATCACCATCATAGGGTAAGCTGGCGGTAATTAGATTACCTTCTAGGAACGTTTGCATTCTAATCTAAGTCTGTTAAAAATGTCTAACATTTATCTATATTTTTGATGTAGGTAAGGTATAAGCGCAAATGCGCAATCTAAGCGATTATCACACTGCAACGCTTGTCGTCAAAATTGTTGACGATCGGGAAAAAAAGTTTCTTTCATTCACAGTGCTGATAAAGAAGAATGGGCAAAGTGGAGCCTGGGCGGTCCGCGGCCAAGAATGATTTATTAATATATATTATGTGGTTTAGCCCTACAACTACTGTGTAGAAGTTTTATCGCTGTGGTGTACTTCAAAAACTGATTAAATATATTTTTGTTTCTCAACACTTAGTGTAGTACTGTACTGCCCCCCGATAATAAGAAAGACGTATCTAACAAAAAGTAAAAACGGAGAAAAAAATATTTTAAGTTGCAAAACGGGAAAATCCATGCTGTGATTTAGTTATTGTATGTATCAAAATTCTGTGAATGTGCCATCTTCGGCCCATATCTTCTCCTTATTTAGTGTTACATCATTTTAGTATTAATCATATATTTTATTTATTTAAAAAAAAAGCATCTCTTTTTAGCAAAAAAATTACGGAAAATTACCTAGAACCACAGATGATATAATACTAAAGTCTAGAACTAAGTAGGAAAACCGTAAAACACCACATGCGCCCTTTCAATGTAGCACAAATACAACACAGCCAATTCATAAAAGTTTAAAAATAAAAGACGCATTTTATTATTTACGACTTTCATCCTTAGTACCTTAGCTGTTGCGGCTATTCAATTAATAGGATAAAGAGTATCTATCACCTATTTTTCTCACAATACAAAAGGATGGTTGGCCTTACAAAGCCCAAGGAAACAATATTTTTGAAGATATAAACATAATTTAAATTGGTGGTTAATTTAAATATCAAATCAAAGTCACTTATCATCAGGTACGTAATCAACATTTAATTATGAAAGGAAGGGCACAATTGAATCATAAATTTAATTATTGGTTATGGCACAATCACAAAACTAGTTAATCTTAAGAACCAAATCTCTTAAGTAGGTAGTAACAATTAGAACCCATTAGGAGCTTGTCACCTTGTGACCCATAAGTCTTATGACTACTGAAGTGATTGTTGGCTATATTCACCACTACCTTCTGCCCGCGACTTCGTACGCGGATCATGTTGCTTATGCCAGCGACAACGGGGTCGGCAAAATCGAAGATCTGAAACGTCTGATGTCGAATTCTAAGAGCCCGGAGACGGGAAACCAACGGGATGCGCGAGACGATTCGAGACGTTCAAAAAGTACAATTTTGAATCATACCTCCGATGGCGGAATATGTGGCGTAGTCAATCTTAAGAGTATACGTAAATGCACTCCATTCCTTATCAACCCAAGGAAGGTCGCGGTACGGCTATATCTGAGACACATCCGATTCTTCAGATGATATCGACATTCTGTTCAGAGAATGTCGAAGTCGATCAGAATTCAAACGTTCGTTGCGCTCTTCTTCTGTCTCTTCATGTAGTACTTCAGCTATTTTTTCGCTCTCACTTTCTAACTGATTATGAATATTTTGTTGTGTGCGTGTTCGGGACAATGTATGATAATCTCGATCAGCAGTTAGTCGTGCATCACGTTCATCACTCGTTTCAAAAGACCTGTTAGTAGATGTGCGAATACGCTGAGAACTCAAGCGTGATTCTCTCTCTCGAGACCTAGAAGTCGATGCCTAGATACCCTTGGAACTTAAGCGCAATTCTCTATCCGTGAACGTCTCCGACTCGCGAGACAATGCGTGACGTACACGATCAGCGGTCAGTCGCGCATCACGTTCCCCACTTGTCTCTAGAGACCTGAATGTAGATGCGCAAATACGCTGGGAACGCAGACGTGCTTCGCGATCTGAAAAGGTTTCCACGGAGCGATTTGCAGCCTGATGTTCTCGAAAAGCATCAAGTCTCTCCTGACGCTCTTCGGTAGATTCTTGAGATCTTATGATCCTCAATCTTTTAGGTCCTTTGGAACATTGAGAAAGATTTGACCACTTTCTAGGCATGGTTATAGTTTTATTGTGAAGAGATACCTGATCAATTAAAAACTAAGTGACTGCTCCCCTGCGTTACCGGGTAGGCTACCGTGTAAAGGAAATTAAACACTCAAATAACATAAGCAGGAAGTCATATTTAACCAATAAAAAAAAGGGAGTTTTGACCAAGAGAGTCAAATTTTCAATGTTAAACCAGCGTCATCAAAAATCAGTCTTAAACTGTTACCGCCTTCACCGCGTGGAGGTACTCCCAGCTTATTTTATTTTATAATATACAGTGAAATTAGTGACAGCTTTACAGTAAAATTAGTGATTGCTTTGATTTCCACATCAGATGTTTCTGATCTTCGATTTTTATAAGTCAACAGGAAATGCTCATCAGACCGAACAACTTTTGCTTAGACGTCATTCCTATATGTGTTATGGTGTAGCTGGGCTCTTGGAGTTCCACATTCAGGTGTTCCAGATCTTCAAATTTATTCTCTTAGCAGAAAATGCTCATCACGTGGAACAATTTTTCCTATGGTACCATTTTTGTATTTCTTATAGTTCAGCTGGTCTGTTGCGGTTCTGCATCAGGAGTTCAAGTTTCCAAGATAAATTATAGCCTATATGTTGCCCAGACTTAATACCTATACAACAAAAAAAAAACATTCAAATCCGTCCAGCAGTTCCGAAGATTAGCGTGTACAAACAAACAGACAAACAGACAGAATTTTTTTTTTGGATTCGTGCTCTATTACTGTTTCTAAACCCCCATCAATTATTACTTTTTTAATATATTCCATGTACAGACACAGTTTTTTTACTGTTTTATTATATGTATAGATAAATAAGTGTGTCATGTCCTTCTTGATTTTTCATTAAAGAACATTTTTGCTCCATTTGACAGCCGTCAAACATACGATTTTTAAAAAATTGGGTAAATAATTTCAAGATTTACGTAAATAAATACAACTCAAAAAATACTTCTAATAAATTTATTTAATTTAGTAGTAGTGCTAGTGCTACAACAAGCTTCATGACCGGACTGGCACGGATGATGTCGATGGCGGAGTTAGAGCTGCAACAAGTAGCAGGACTTCTTAACACTTCAGAAGCATTAGTGGTGCAACCGTGATCAATTGTATTGCTTAATAAGCTAATGAAAATTAAGTAATAACCATGACCCTTCTTCATCTTTAGTTTCGTCTAAAAAATATAATTACATGTAATAATTCATTAATATGTGTTACGATTCTATATTAGGTCCCTAATTTAGTTCAAAACGGCCCATTACGGGGCTGCGCCAGGGCAGCCCCCTAATTTTCTAACGCTTTTTGCAATTTGCAGCTCAGTATCAGATTGTCTTTAGATAAACAAAATATTTGCGGGAATATGTATTTACAGAATTATTATAATAATTAAAATAATCAAAATAACTTTCCGAGTTAGAAAAGCTCATAAACATCATATTTTCATTAAATAGGTATACTTACGAGCTTTTGTAACTTGGAGAGCTGCTATGTTGATGATTATAATTATTATATTTCTTTAAATACATATTTGTTAGATAGGTAACTACTGCTGCGAATATATTTTTATTACCATGCAAAAAGATACTGGGCTGAAAATTGCAAAAAAAGTAAGAATATTTGAACTTTGCGGGCTGCCCTGGCGCTTAAATATTTGCCATAAATAAACATAGGAAAATTGATAAATTCATGTATCAAATATGTATTTAGCTGACCTCGACAACCGCTCCGGCGCAGGCACAACACAACTGTAGCGTTCTCGAACATTTCCCTTCCTCCCACGTCCCTTTGTATATAGCAACACGAAGTAGAAAAGGCACGTCTACTCACTTGCGTCTTCTTTATTTAGTATTGATTGATAAATAATTTCATCCCACTGGAAAAAGAACGCATCTACCACATACGTCTATTGAAAAAAGTGGTGTACTAAATTGAAAAGCCGCAAGTGGTAAATAGGTCCTTTCCTCTTAGTATCAGCCCAAATTTTCAAATGTATTGAAAGACGCAAAAATCGGTTACGTCTTTTCATTGTCACAAGCGGAACTTCATGAATAGATGCGACACGCAAATACGTCTTTTTATTTTACTTCCATCAAAATGTGTCTTTTCATCTTAGTTAAAGTGTAAATGATAATGGAGATGAGCCCTTCTTCACTGTGGTAAATCCGAAACTAAAGGAGATAAAAAAATAAGAAAAATATCAGAAGATCCGTCTTTTTTTCCTCATTCCGGCAATATATATAACTCAATTTTAGAAAAAATGATCGATAGGTACGTCCTTTTTACTATCGGGGGCAGTGTAGTTTTATCTAGTAGGTACTAGCGACTCGGCTTCGCACGAGTGCAATGTAGATCAAACATACGTAGTATAAACCTTCCTCTTGAATCACTCTGTCTATTGCTGAAAACTGCATTAAAAAGATCAACTAACTCGATCTATCTCTATCGATTAACTTTGTTTTATACTATGTAATAATAATAAAGATTATGGCACATGCAATGCAAAAATAAAAAGGGAAAGTGAAAAATCAATCAAATCATAGTCTGAATTTCTGAAAGATATGTAGTACCTATTGTGCTTTTTTACATAGCCCAAAAGACGGAGACCAAACAAACCATGCCAGCTATGCTGCGGGCATCGGAGGGCATCTGTTTAATAGTGCCTACTCCTCATGACTAGGGTTGCCATACTTGGCAAGCCTCGTGTCGGGACGCAAAAAGAAAAATATACCGTAAAACGGGGCTACTTGTGGGACACATTTTGACATAGTTTAACAAATATCTTGTTAAAATCACATAAAATGCTATGGTAAAAAAATTGTATGGGTCTCGGATAACCCTTTACTTCTGCAGATATACATTTGAAGTAGCTACTTACAACAGAAATAGAAAAAGAAAAAAAAATGAAGCTATCCCAAATATCGCATATTTGGGGCTATTATGGACAGGACTAAAAACAGATATAGAATTCATATTTTGAGCCAAAATAGCCACTTTTAACGAGTCTATCGATATTTGGGACAAAGACTACCAAATACCACATGAAAAAATGATTATGTTTTAGAGATTGGTAGAATTTTAAGACAAAAAATGTTATTTTCAAAAATATTTTTATTGCAAAGGTAGATAAACTTCTATGAGTGGTAAGAATAATGGAGCTTAAAGCTTTTCTTCATAGGTACACTTGTGTACTTACGTCCAAGTAAAACAAAACTTCTAAACATTAATCATAAATTCTTACAAATTTTACAAAAAAACAAGTTTTAAAGGAGCGATAAAGGTTGTATTTTCCACAATCTTCCAATACTTTAGGCGAGAAAAGCGACGAGAGGTTATCTCCTATAAGCACAATATTTTTTCCCTTTTTCGTTTTTGCATATGGAACGATAATCGTCTGGAACCAATTTTCAAAACATAGGGAATCAAACCACCCGCTTTTGGATTTATTGTATCTTGTGTCTTCTGGGCCTTCTAAGAGCCACGTGTCGTACAGTCAACAGCAAAAGTAGATGATCAAAATCAGAAATTCAATACTAATGAACGGAGTTCGCGTCAGAACTGTGTGGCGTCGAAGTGATTCAAAAGTATGTGTGTGACAATCACATACTTTTAATAAATAAACTAGTAATAAATTATATAAATTAGTGTTAGTAAATTAGTATTGAATTTCTGATTTTGATCATCTACTTTTGCTGTTGACTGTACATACAAGTGCTCTTTTCAATTCAATTTGGGACTGTCCCAAAAAGCCCCGCATCGGTGTCCCAAAAAACCCCAGACACACTTTCAATCATAAATCGAAAACTATAACCATATCAGAATTAAATACAAGAAAGAAATCATCGTTATAATATATATATTCGTAATTTAAAAACAACAGCACTCTTACCAGTTAGGATCTTGCGCTGTGGTAGAAGTTTTGCCACCAAAATTTTTAAGTAAAAAACGGTCTCCAACTCTTTCACCAAAATTTGTACCTAAACTGTAAAATATACTGAAACTGACAAGTGACAATATGACGTAAACTATAAATGCGTTGCTAGAGTTTATAAAATAAATCCTACCAAACATCAAACGGAAGTTATCAATATTTTTGTACGAAATCCTGGGTTGTCCCAAATACCCCCCCCCCCCCCCCAACCTAAAAAATCGGGACGTAATAGTGCTTTGTCGGGACGTCGGGACCTAGACGTCCTGGTGACAGTCCCGATATACCGGGACGAATGACAACCCTACTCATGACCTACGCACTTAATTCTAGCTGGAAATCTAATCACCACGGTTTGATTTCTTGCCCAGTCTACATATCACACCATGCACATAACATGTGCGCAGCATTCGATCGTGCGCCTTCCACTCGGACATCATCATCTGCCTAGCCCTTTCCCAACTACGTTGGGGTCGGCTTCCAGTCTAACCGGTTGCAGATGAATACCAGTGTTTTACATGGGGCGACTGCCTATCTGACCTCCACAACCCAGTTACTGGATAACACGATCCCTCTTGGTTGTCAGACTTTCTGGCTTCTGACTACCCATAACGACTGCTAAAGATCTATGAATGACAGCCGGGACCGGAACAGCTTTATATGCTTTTCGAGGCACGGAGTGAACTCGGTATGAAATGGATGGTCACCCATTCAGTTAACGACCGCGGCAAGCGTAGTTTAACCTTTGACCGATCGATCCGTACGTCTTTTATTTAGCCTTAGCCAAACATGAACAATAATAATGGGCGATAATAGCTTCTCGTTGCAAGGAGAAGCTACCGTCGATAGCGAAAGGAAAGCGCGCGCCGCCTCAGGTTGCTTTGTTCTTACTCGAAGCTAATTGATCTTTCGCATTAGCAGGTAGTCGAGTCGTAATAAGTACAAAATATAACATAACATCTACGCTATGGTTTGAAGTTAAGATTAAGAGGAATGTGGGTGTGCGTTACCCCAGCAAAATAATGTCGAAAATAGTAATTTAAATGTTACAGGCAATTAGTTGCCCAGCTTCTGTAATTGTTGCGCACATTTTTAAATTTGTTGCACATATAGATTTTGAGTTATTCCACAAAAACATTTCCTGCTGGAGTAACGTTACCGCAGCCAGACATTTTCTTTTATAATGGGAATATTGAAATATATCAGCCATTTAATTAGTAGTCTAGACGAGGTAAATGTTGCAACTTATTTTGTATTTGTTCTTCCTTCGACTGCGATGTTATTCAAGATTTTGCTGGAGTAACGTTTGTGGTTTTGCTGGATCTCTGAAACGGATTAGCAGATTCTTATCATCTTTTTTACATGATTTCTTAAGAATTAGTTTGAATTAGTTGGGTAATAAAAAAACAAAATTAATGCACCATTCAAAGGTTATTTAATTAAATATAAAAACACTTCAATAGGTCCTAACACTTTGAATAAGAGCTCGAAAGACTTACTTTAAACGTTGTTTTGTAGCTTGTGTCTGTCTTCAAATGTATGTGAAGTTTCATTAGTATCCTGTTAGTAATAAACAAATTATGATGAAATTCAGTTCTCCACATTGACGATCATAATGCGCGCTTAGTTATTTGGCCTCCGATAACCCTGTATGTGAATATATAAACTAAATGATATATCAATAATTAGTTACTTAGTTCAGTTATATTCCTGTAAAAGTTCAGCGCAGTACGTACAATAATTAACGAGATAATAAAATAAAAGCCATTAGGAAGCGCAACACCGTGATAACCCGAACATATTAAGGTGGTTACAAAAAAGCGACCGCGCAGTACATTATGCTACCTTCTTAAATATGTAGGAAAGGTTTACAAGTTTTGTACGGATGTGTACACAAGTGTTTTGAATTTATGTTATTAAATTTTATTTACAGGTAAAATAATCATTTCAATAAAACTTTCAAAATATTGATAAAACTTTAAAACGATCACAGGTAGCAATACTGTTCTTATGGCATTATCCATTACTTTTTAAATTTTACTTTACACTCTGTCTTTACTAATACAAATCTTCACTTTTAAAATATAAATTAAGATTTAAAACCATCGCAGAAAATAACAGATATAGAATAAATGTTTTAAGTTCACATTATGCCTACTAATACTTACATATATCGTTTAACAATCACAAAGTGATGGTAATATAATATAACATCACAATGTAAGTAGTAAAGTGCTTACAGTAAGCCCCACTGTTTTATAGTCTAATTTCAAATATCACAATAGTTTTTCCTAGCTAAATACGGATAGTTGTATTCTAAAAATGACTTAAATTATTTCAAAATCACATCGAATATTGAACAGTGTACGCATCTGTACCGAACTTGTTAGGTGTATTATACTAAACATTTTAGAAGGTAGCATAATGTACTGCGCGGTCGTTTTTTGTAACCACCTTAATATAGTCGGGTTATCACGGTGTTGCGCTTCCTAATGGCTTTTATTTTATTATCTCGTAAATTATTGTATGTACTACGCTGAAATTTTACAGGAATATAACTGAACTAAGTAACTAATTATTGATATATCATTTAGTTTATATATTCACATACAGGGTTATCGGAGGTCAAATAACTAAGCGCGCATTATGACCGTCAAAGTGGAGAACTGAATTTCATCATAATTTGTTTATTACTAACAGGATACTAATGAAACTTCACATACATTTGAAGACAGATACAAGCTACAAAACAACGTTTAAAGTAAGTCTTTCGAGCTCTTATTCAAAGTGTTAGGACCTATTGAAGTGTTTTTATATTTAATTAAATAACCTTTGAATGGTGCATTAATTTTGTTTTTTTATTACCCAACTAATTCAAACTAATTCTTAAGAAGTTATGTAAATAAGATGATAAGAATCTGCTTACCCGTTTCAGAGATCCAGCAAAACCACAAACGTTACTCCAGCAAAATCTTGAATAACATCGCAGTCGAAGGAAGAACAAATACAAAATAAGTTGCAACATTTACCTCGTCTAGACTACTAATTATATGGCTCATATTTATTTCAATATTCCCATTATAAAAGAAAATGTCTGGCTGCGGTAACGTTACCCCAGCAGGAAATGTTTTTGTGGAATAACTCAAAATCTATATGTGCAACAAATTTAAAAATGTGCGCAACAATTACAGAAGCTGGAGAACTAATTGCCTGTAACATTTAAATTTCTATTTTCGACATTATTTTGCTGGGGTAACGCACACGGAATGTGGAGGTGCCGATACGCGGTGCGAGTAGGTATTTCCAAAAATACTATCTGTTTCATACAGCTCGCTTTGCCTTCCTCCGGGTGAACAATACAAATACAATATGGCCCTGACCCCCGACCCGTATCTTGCGATAGAGAGAGTTGCAAGTCTAGGAGGCAATTACATAGGTACATTTCCTTGTTGAAATAGGGTTTCGGGCGATAACGTTTTTCCCCCCCTAAACCTTCGCGAAATGAGACAATATTATCTCATTAGTCCTTAACCTCACTCCCCCCCCCGACCCGACGTGGCCTACTGAAGCGGGCCACCAGTCGGGGGTTGCTGAAGTATCTCCAGTTCTCGCGACCTCCTAAGTAGATGTGAGATGGAACACCGGGGTGGTTTTTAGTCAGTAAGTCTGACAGACCCCTCTACCCGCCCCAGGGCGGAGGACATCCATTTTTCCAAACCAGAACAAAAAAAAAAACTTTAAAATAAAAACGTACATATGCTTAGTTCAATGTCTCATTACAGTCTTTATACAGGGTGGGAAAGACGACAAATGAGACATTATGAATCACCAGTAGCAAGGAACCTAGAGCTACTGGCAAAATCTCGATACACATGCCAGTAGCTCGTTCTAACCAGCTGGCATTCTTTTGTGCGAGTAACAAATATGTATATTCACAGCTTAAAGGTGGAGTTCATTTTAATTAAAGCGGATTTTTGTATTAAATTTACATGTAGGTACCTACTCTTATAAATAAAGAATATTATGTTTTAATAAAATCTGAATTCTTCAATAAATCTTTCTTTCATGCATATATTCTATTCAAAATAGTTTCGATGTTTCACATCTCCTAGGTCAGCACTTCAGCAGGTCAGCTTAATTTTTTTGACTGTCACTGACTGAGAAGATTGCGATTAATTTTGAATTTGAAACTCTGATTCTAGGATCAATTATTATGACTGATTAATTTAGCTGTGTGATGGACTCACATGCTCTGATTATCAACATGGTACAACAATAAAACAGAAAGCATAATAATGAATTATGACTTTTATTACTGTCCCCAAAATGCAAGAAATACAAAAAAGCTTAACTACCACAATACCTAGACATAGATTTGAAATAAATTACTGTGACAACATTCCAAGGTGCATTTAGTGGCTGGCTAAAATTATTTACCAAATTAATTACATACTGATATAATTATTGGTAATATACATAAGTGTATTATATGCCATAAACCTAAGCACTACTGAATACTTCATAAATATTTGCACCCAGAAGTTTTAATTTGTCATTTAAAGTGAGTTGCTGTGTCAATAAATCTGGAATGTTTGTGTTACCCTTACATGTGTTCTTTGTGATGAGTTCATTTATAACAGGCAAAAGTTTGACAAAGTGTATTTCTACTTTGTTAACATCCACAAAAGTGTCTGGAGTTGCTCCTAGTTTTAAAGCTCCATTAGTAATAACATGATCTACATTTAATTCCAAATGATTCTTGGTAATTGGTGCTGACCTAGTTACAAATAAGTTGGCAACTTCATCAGTTACAGAAGAGAAGCTGCGACTTACAGATGACATAGCAATAGACCTGACTTCATCACTTTCCAATATATCCATTGTCTCTTTGACAATGGTATCTAGCTTTGCCCCACTGACCTCTGCATGGCCTACTAAGTAGTGCACCATCTTTTTGACTGGGTCACCTTCTGTGGTATCTGTGCACAAAGCAGTTTGTATAGACCAGAATATTTGTTCTACCTCCTGCAGAGTCATCTTCTTCTTCAAAGATACAGGTTCAACCACTTTCTTTACAACAGTCTCTATCTGTTTCACCAAGTCTTCGACACCTCCATCCACAAAATGGTGACATAAAGACAAATACTTGGCTTGTAACTCACCATCTATTAGACAATCTTCCTCGTGAACTGAATCTCTGTACAGATAACCACCAATAATATTGAGTTGTACTCGTAGTATCACTTGTAACATACTTAGTGCATACACAAGCACACATATTCTTGTGAATATCATAATTTTCAACTGTTCCCATAATGCTAGTTTGTTGTCTGGATTCTCTTGCAATTTTTGCACTATTTCTTCTGTGTTTAATACACTTAGAATGCTTTCTGTCACAATTTTTGAGAGTGATAGAATGGTCTGATTACATGTTCGCTCTGTACTCTCAAAGTGTTGCTTTTTACGTGTCATCTCAAAGAATCTTTTTGCTTCTTTTTCCTGCCATTCTCGTAATTTTCTTTGAGCATAGCTTGACAATAGATATAGTCCACCAAAAACCGCACCAGTCACAATAAACTTCCTTTTGTGGCGGCGCAAGAAGTCCTTAATGCCGTCTAACATGTTGCTTACTAAACTGTATACTTAATTTATTGGAATGTAAGCGGAGCGTCGGAACGGTATTTAGTTGTGTTCATAAGACGCTTTGTAATGAATGTTGTAGCATCAATGAACCTTTCTACACAGTTCATGATGCACACCTCTGTTTTGGAGTCCAAACGGTTAGAAGGACGGCCCATGCATGTTTCCCAGCATGTGTCCGTCAGCCCATGAACGAGAACCTGTAATGTATAAATATAGTTGATAATAAACCATACTCTACTAAGCATACCTATCTGTAGTGTTTTTGCAGTTATATGGAAGTACCTTAACATCCTAGTGCTTAGTCAAGACATATTCCATCCATGAATCTCCAAGGTCCAGGTTTTTTCATTATTTGCTATCATATTAAGCCCAAGGTTCATTTATATTTGAAGGTATAGAAAAGGTATTTAGTGCTATAATTTTATTGTCTTCTCACGAAAGTAATAGTTAAAACAATAGAGCAAAATAATTAGGTAAAACTGAGCAAGAGCTCAAAGGTCGATGACGTCTTGTGCGCTGTGGATTGCTATCCATACCTCACAAGTGATATTGGTTACAAGCATATTGTTGAGGTCATCTTTCCTAAGACGACCCACTGACCCTAATGATTGAAAGCTAGCCTTTAGCTACTATCGCATCAATGAAAAATGTAATATTTACCTGAAAACGTTGTTTCTGCGTTTCGACGAGGATGAAATTTTCGAACTGTGGATCCTTCTCCGATTGTGTTTCAACCATAATCAGTGGTTACGACAGTTAAATAATGGTACTTTTACATAAATACAAGAACTTTGGTAAGTGGCTCACTCATAAAAAAAGGTACATAACAATGCAGGATTAAGGTAACTGTGAGACCAAAAAAATATTTTCGGAGAGAAACTTGAACATGAACAAGTAACAAGTCTGTCTGTCAGAGTCAGACTTGTCTATGTCTAGAAGTCTAAATAGGTATGTGAATATAACTCTCGACGCTCTTGTAGAGACTGTCACTGTAGAGAGTAGTAGCTTAGGCACATATTACACTTGGCTAAATTAAGTCGACTAAAGTCAGTCGCTACTGAATTTAGTAAAAGGCTTATTACACTATACAATTTGTAGGAAATCAATTTAGGAAATCGGCAAGTGTAACCGCAGTTAGATTAGAACAGATTGGATCCGATTTAGTGTAAATTGGAGGTCCGACCGCTCTACTTCCTAAATTGTCTACGATTTAGGACAGTGTAATCACGGCGCTACGATTTAGAAAGACTAGTCGGCGTCCGAGCTTTGAGCGAAGTGGACGAGTGAACTGGGATGACTGACTTATTTTGGACGAAGGCGTTGAAAGCATTATTTTCTTTCTACCACATAACACAAAACTTAATATAAAATGGAATAAAAATAGACAGCGGCTAAGTTTATTCTGAGGAAATGAAATAGATTTCTATAAACATAGATTTATTTATTTATCTATTTATGTATTTATTTCCTATCATAGGTATTAAGACATAATTAAGATATGAAAACCAATTACACACAAACAATAATTATTATCTATAGTTCGTGGATCTCTTGGGCTGTGTAGATGGAAAAAATGCAGCAGGTAGACGAGTCATACAGTATGGTGACGAGTAGACCAGAGTAGGTAGACGTTCTGTTGTTTTGGTAAAAACGTCGCCATCGATCGAAAATTCGAAACGTGCTACCCAGTACGATCCTTCTTCACGAATGCGTCGTCCAATATATTACTTTACTCTATGGCGTCGTCTGTACGATTTAGAATCCAAATTAGTGTAGTGTGATCACTAGCTAACAACTTAGGTTCCTAAATTGATTTCCTACAAATTGTATAGTGTAATAAGTACTTAAGCTGAAGACTATGGAGAAGAAGAATATGAAGGTAAGCTACTAAATGCGATTACAACTGATTTCAGTAGGAAGCGACTGAATAGGGAACATTACGCGAAACTCAGCGCAGAGGGCGCCACTAGCACATACCCACGAGCATAACCTCATAATGCCATGTCATTTGCCATGTGTAATAAAGCGCCTTATTCACTAACCATCTTGCTGTACGTCCCGCCAAGGTCAAGCACGATGCACGACGCAAAAGTACCGTGAATGAGCTTGCTGTACGTCAATAATTAATTAATTATTATTAATTATGTAGACTTGCTGGACCCATATTGCATCCAGCGAGCGCCCCCACCACCGCTAACGCCTTGAAGCTGGATAGTGAATAACGACTACGAGACGTACGTCAGAGCGATCCAGCGTCGTGCGTGCTTGATCGTGAATAAACTTACTGTACAGCAGATTACATAAAACAGCATTTTAGTGTCGCAAGGTCAAGGACTGTTTAGACGTACTTTGGAGGATCAAGGTTAACTCTTGGAGATATCAGAAGGTTGAAGAAAATACTCGTTGATAGTGTAGAAGTAATAATAAAGTGATATATTTATTTACAAAATAGCGCGTCTTATATCGTATTTACATTATGTTCACTTAACCAATAAAAAGCTGTACATTAATTTTAACAACAAATTTACAAAAGTATAACCAATAGGAACATAGTAATTACAACCAATCACATCACACTGCACTGTTATCACGTAAATTCCGCGAAGGGGCAAGTGTGTTTCCCGCGCTCGCGCGCCGCGCTGCCGAATGCGAATATAAGTGCGAGGACGCCGCACACTTCCATTTCGACGCAGCCGCCGTTGCGTGAATATCTGCGTGTGATTGTTTGGGCGCGGCGATAGGAAGAAGCCGTGACTCGAAGCTTTCTTCTCGTTTCTTCGCAGATGGTAAAAAAACATAACAACAGTTCTTTTCAGAACTATTCTCTGTTTCTTTTACGAGAGATGTTAAAACATTATACATAGTTCTTCTCAGAGCCTGGTTGCTTCAATGTTTCTTCATGCAAAAAAGTCAAAACGTTATGTGCTGTGATGCATGGTGGCTACAGTACTCCCATTTAAGCGAAGCGTACCGGAAGCTTGACGACGCGGCCTGAACGTGTTGTGTTCTTGACAGCGGGCTATGACGTCACGTTGTCCGTAGGTACTTGTTGCTTGACTGGTGTGGTACTGGCTTGGGTTTGCTTGGTATTGGTAATATGGTTTTGAGGTAAGGTATTGGTGATGGTAATCTGGTTTTGAGGTAAGGTTTTGGTGATGGTAATCTTGGTTGGAGGTAAGGTATCGGTATGCTCAGCTATGACGTATGCAGGCTTCAGTCGATCGATTGATATGTTGGCTTGCCGATTAGGTAACTGTATGGTATATACCTTTTCTGTTCGGTTTATAACACGATATGGGCCTTCATACGGAGCTTGGAGTGGTTTCTTGACTGCATCAGTTCTGATAAACACGTGACTGCATTTGAATAACTCTTGATGCACGAATACGCGTTTATTGTTGCTATGATGCTCGGTGACTGATTGCGGTTTGTTTGCTTGAATGA
Source organism: Charanyca ferruginea (assembly GCA_947361185.1). Lineage (NCBI taxonomy): Eukaryota > Metazoa > Arthropoda > Insecta > Lepidoptera > Noctuidae > Charanyca > Charanyca ferruginea. The sequence continues at coordinate 10,047,522 of OX376077.1, read as the reverse complement.
TGCTACGCAGTTTATCGACGTAAGTATAATCCATTGTAGGTGTGTGTGTACTCGTAAAGAAATCACCAGGTAAACGTAGGTTGTAACCGTACGTAAGTTGGGCGGTGCTCACAACGGTGTCGGTGCGCAGAGCGGCTCGTAATCCGAGTAGCACTGTAGGGAGTTCGTTGACCCATGAACTTGTGTCAGAGAGTTTCGCGCGTAAAGATGTTTTGAGCGAACGATGCCATCGTTCGACCATTCCGTTGCTCTGAGGATGATAAGGTGTGATGCGATTTTTCTTGATACCCATTTGTTTCATTAGGTTTTGGAACAGCTGACTCTCGAACTGGCGACCTTGGTCGCTTGTTATTGTAGTCGGGCAACCAAATCTTGATTTTCAGTGTTGATAGACGATATCGGCGATTCGATCAGCTGTTATTTCCTCTGTAGGTATTGCTTCAGGCCACTTCGTTAGTCGGTCGATCATTGTTACTAGGTAGCGATGACCTTGAGCTGTTGTAGGTAATGGCCCGACCACATTGTGGGAAAGATGAGATTTTTGAGAATGTGTGACGTTGTATCTTGCTTTTCTGACATTGTATACAGGTTCGTGTGCAACGGCTGATGTCTGCGTTCATTGATGGCCAAAATAATTTTTGTGTGACGAGTTTAAGAGTCGTGCGCGTACCAGGGTGACTGATATTGTGCACGCTGTTGAAAACTTCTTGTCTATGTTCTTCTGGTATATACGGGCGTATATAAGGTGTAGATGTTTCGCAGAATAACTCGTTGTCAGTGTTAGGTATTATTATTTTCTTGAGATCGATGTTGTTTTCTTGCAATAATTTTTCAATGTTGCTATCCTTTTCTTGCGCGGTAGCTATGTCCTTGAAGTTTATCGAAGATGGGCAAGATATTGTTTCTATGCGGCTGAGTGTGTCGGCGACGATGTTTTGTTTACCGCTGACGTGACGTATGTCTGTGATAAATTCGCTGATAAACAAAAGTTGTCTCGTTCGTCTTGGTATTTCTGTGTTTGATTGCGCTTTTGACATTACGAATGTTAATGGTTTGTGATCCGTAAATATAATAAGGTGGCGTTCTTCAAATGTTTTACTGCCATGTAGATAGCGAGTAATTCTCGATCGTATGTAGAATACTTCATTTGCGCGTCGGTGAATTTCTTGGAATAATATCCGAGCGGTTGCCATGTCTCGTTTAGGTATTGTTGTAGAACGGCACCAGCTGAGTTGTCGGATGCGTCACAGAATAAGGCAAGTGTTGCATGATGTGATGGGTGAGCGAGTAAAGCTGCTTTTATGATGCTGGCTTTACAGTGCTGGCATGCTTGCGTTGCCTCGTCGGTCCAGGTGATCGGAATTTTGTCTCGCTTCTTTACGTTGTGTAGGTATGAATTAAGTGGGGCTTGTAGTACTGCGGCGTTAGGTATATGATCGCGGTAGAAATTGATCATTCCGAGAAATCTTCGTAGTTCTTCGATTGTAGTCATCTGAGGGAAATCGGTGATTACTTGGATTTTATGTTGCGGTGGTTTTATTCCTTCTTTCGATACTGTGTAACCAAGGAACTGGACTTCTGGTTTGCCTAGGTTACATTTGGTGGGGTTGATGGTGATACAGTTTTCTTCTAATCGCTTCAGTACGGAATATGGAGATGTTTTCTGTGTTGGTCTTCGTTTTCTGATGCCAATAACAAATCGTCGATGAAAGGGAAAACAAAATCTAATCCTCGTAGAACTTCATGGATGTAACGTTGAAACGTTTGTCCCGCGTTTTTCAAACCTGGGCACATACGTGGGAATTCAAATAATCCAATTGGAGTTAAAATGGCTGTCTTCTGAATATCTTCTTCTCTTACGCTCAGTTGTTGGTAGGCGCGGTTGAGATCAATTGTTGAGAAGATATTTTTTCCTGATAGGTGATGAGTGAAGTCTTTGATGCGTGGAACAGGATAGCGATCTGGTATGGTGATGGAGTTTAGTCGGCGATATTCACCACAAACTCTAATATCGCCATTCTTCTTGGGAACGATGTGTAGAGGTGATGACCATGGGCTCTTACTAGGTCTGCATAATCATTGTTCGATCATATTTTCGAATTCTTTCTTCACTATTTCGAAACGGTGTGGTGGGATCGGTCGAGCTCGGCTGTGTATATGTCGTGGTATGACTGCGTGATGTCTATGCTGCGTACTGTAGGTACGTCCGATAGTCGTAACAGGGCGTTGACCTTTAGGCTAGTCACACCGTCGATTAATCTTCAGTTTTTCAGATCAACGATGAGTTGGTGATGATTGAGGAAATCAGCTCCAAGTATGGGTTTGGTGACGTCAGCTACGATGAATTTCCACAGGTACGGTCGACGAAGATTTAAATCGAGTGTTATTGTTTTCTCGCCATACGTAGCTATAGTTGTGTTGTTCGCTGCGTATAGGTGGAAAGGTAGCGGTTTATGTATTTGTCCCTTTAATCTCGGTAGCACGGATATGTTTGCTCAAGTGTCGACTAAGAATGCTAGTTTCGAGTTTCTATTAGTAACGTATAGGCGGTGGGACTTTTCTTGAACGCCGGTGTCCGCCATTGCCAACGTTCCGTCTAGTTTACAGCGCCTAGCTTCTTCTTTGAAACGTTGGTGATAATAGCAGAATGGTGATGGAGATGCTTCTCGACTGCTGGATGCTTTCGGTTGTGATGTGCTGCCGTGACGAGATGAGTGACGTCGGTGGCGATAGTTGTTGTTATATCGACTTGATTTAAACTCAGCTATTTCTAGCGATAATTTTCTTATTTCGCTAATAAGGTATTGAGTATCAACGTGTGGTGCGGATGGTGGTGGTGGTGGTGGTCTGCACGACTGCGACTTCTGTTGCTGCGGTCTGCTCAATTATTTTATCAGCGAGTAGCGCGAGTTTGTCGAGTGCTGTCTTGGTGCTGAATGTTTCGCTGACGGCGAGGACTGAACGGACGTGTGATGGAAGGTGGTTGGTCCACATGAGTCGCAGAGTGGATTCCGGTATCTTGTCTGTAGCAAGGTTTCGCATGCGCCGGAGTAGTTGCGTCGGCCTCTGGTCTCCGAGTTCCATTTCGGACAGCAGTTTTTGAAAATGTCGGCTGTCGGACTCTTCGTAGGCTGATATGAGTCTTTCCTTGATGGCCTTGTATTGATCCGTCTCTGGTGGGTTGTACAGTAGGTCCATGATCTGCTCGATGTCTTGTCGCTCGAGCTGTGCAATAACCATCTGAGCGAGCTGGCCTTCTCCTTTCTTGAGGTCGTGAGTTGCTGCTTTGAAGCTGATGAACCAGAGCCGTGGTCGATCGCGCCAGAAAGGTGGGATGCGCATGGTGAGGGATAAACCGGCTTCCGCCTTTGGGCTTGAGTGAGATGTTGAGCTTGATTGTTCTTCTGTTTGGCAGGGATTCGACATCTTGATGGATTTTCTGATCTTCAATTTCTTCAGTGTTCTAGGTACTTTGGAGGATCTTGGTTGACTCTTGGATATATCAGAAGGTTGAAGAAAATACTCGTTGATAGTGTAGAAGTAATAATAAAGTGATATATTCATTTACAAAATAGCGCGTCTCTTTTATAGTATTTACATTATGTTCGCTTAACCAATAAAAAACTGTACATTAATTTTAACAACAAATTTACAAAAGTTTAACCAATAGGAACAAAGTAATTACAACCAATCACATCACATGGCACTGTTATCACGTGAATTCCGCGAGGGGGCGCGTGTGTGTTTTCCGCGCTCGCGCGCCGGCGCGCTGCCGAATGCATAAATATAAGTGCGAGGACGCCGCCCACTTTAACCCGTTAATTGTATTAACCCGTTTATTGTATTGGCCGCCCGGTACACTCCCTCCCGTATTAGTAAGACTCGACGACCGAGACATACTCTGACCGACCCTGACGATGCTATTACTCTCCTCCAGGAGAGCAATAAGGCCACCAGTACAGTTAAGAAACACAGACACAGACCGCCGTCATTCCGTCCTCGCCACCGAGGCCCGCCGCGACGACCCCGTACGTCCCCTCCCCTCCCCTTGCTCGTGCCAGCCCGCGCCGCTGAGCCTATAGCTTTAAATTCGTCCTTAAATAATGGAAATCCGATCCAGCCTGTCCCTTTGCTGTCCTCTCCCAGTGACGCCCTAAGCCGAGGCTCGTAAGTCGTACCCCACAGGGGGTGCCCTTAGCGTGTAGTCGCTTAGTTTGTAAGCTTTTATGCCCTGGCTGGAGGCCCTAAAAATAATAATTTTTAAGGCACCACAGGAAAGTCCGGTTAAGCAGCCGACAACCTCCTAGGATGACCTGCGAGATGCCAATCCGAAAAAAAAAAAAAAAAAAAAGCCGCACACTTCCATTTCGACGCAGCCGCCGTTGCGTGAATATCTGCGTGTGATTGTTTGGGCGCGGCGAAAGGAAGACGCCGCGACTCGAAGCTTTCTTCTCGTTTCTTCGCAGATGGTCCAAAAACATAACAACAGTTCTTTTCAGAACTATTCTCTGTTTCTTTTACGAGAGATGTCAAAACGTTATACATAGTTCTTCTCAGAGCTGGTTGCTTCAATGTTTCTTCATGCAGAAATTAAAGTCAAAACGTTATGTGCTGTGATGCATGGTGGCTACAACTGCACGTAAAAATGGATAGGGATACACTTTCCAGATTTATTGAAAAATATAAGTTCCACGCGTGTCTGTGGAATGTATTGAGTGCAGATTAAATGAACAAGCAGAAAAGATTAAATGCGTTACAGGATTTGATCCATTTCAAGAGAAGCTGCAACTATTGACACATTTCGTAAAAAATCGACGTCATTAGAAATAGTTATTTTAGAGAATTGAAAAAAGTGAATGTTATGCGGCAATCTAAATAAATAAAACGCATCTTTCCTGTCATATGATTTCGTTCGATTACATTACCACTCTATAACTCTATGGATTACATCTAGCTCACTGGATGCGCGCCCGATAGTGATTAATGCGCCTTATTCACCATCCATCTTGCTGTACGTCCCGCCAATGTCATCATCATTTCAGCCGAAAGACGTCCACTGCTGGACATAGGCCAAGCACGACCAAGTCAAGGCCAAGGTCATGCACGATGCAAAAAAAGCTTGCCGCACGTCAATATATGTTATGATTTTTTTTTCACGGTACTTTTTCATCGTACATCGTGTATGACCTTGGTTGGCGGGACGTACAGCAAGATGGATGTTGAATAAGGCGTTTAAGCAACGTCCAGCGCCGCGGCCTTGAGCGGACGTACAGCGGGGATGGATCGTCAATAAGGCTCTTTAGGGAGCTATATTCTTTGGTCATTGGTCTATGAATGACTCTATAATCTGTCTATGGCTTATAGTGTTGCCATGCCATTGCCATTTTAACTATAAGCTTCTTGGCCATTATTATATTTTTTTTTCCATAGAGTCAATCAGTCATGAGCACTATGTCAAGCCATTGAGAATAGTAATATAGATGATGTCAAGCATTTTATTGTATTATTGAACTTAACCTTCCTATACTCGCGCCAATTTTTGTAACACCTATACTCGCGCACGGAGTCGCAGACCGATAGTTTGTACCCCTACAACATATTTTTTTATTATGATTCCCAAAAAATATTATTAATATTTCAAAGTTCAGTATATAATGAAACAAAATAGTATAAATAATACTTAATTTAATAATTATTTAACTGACTTTCAGTCTATCACAAATTAGTCTTCAAAATTGAGATATATTTCTTAAGTACGAGGAAAACAAAAATAAAATCTGTAATTCTTTTTAAAAACAAAATAAACTTCTAAATAATAATAAACAACACATGAAAGGACATATTTATCTATGTTTAGCTTAGTTTTGACCCTCACCATAACAATCAGGGTATACGGTTACAGCATGTTCCAAACAATAGTATTTTTTTTTCCATCTCTGCCTTCGACCTCATATATATATCTCGTCATTGTCGTCCTCTTGCTCGGTGTCGTATGTCTCTTCTTGTACCTCCACATAGTCTTCGACCTGACTGTCATTTTCGTCTTTATAGTTAGAACCAGAACTTAATTCATCCAGCAGCAATCTGTTTCGATCTTCGTCCATTTTGATATGAAGTATAATATAAAAAGAATAACAAAATTGGTCAAAATATAATATAGAGCAACAAACGTTCATGCATTTTACTATACATACTTCATAAAGTATTAAGTTTGTAAAAAATATGTAAATGCACTAAATATATTACATTTACACTTACACAAAAAGTTGCACCTATACTCGCGTCGGTCCCACGGACCGATTTGCGCTAAATACTACTACAAAATACTACATCACTGGCGCTACGCAAGAACATGCGGCCCGCACTAAAATGAAGATAACAAAAAATCCGGCAGCTAGCAAGGAACTCGACTTCTTAGGATTTTCGTGCATAAAAATAATTACGAAAATGTGTTTCGTCGGTCTCACAGACCAACGCGCGAGTAAAGGAAGGTTTATATGACCTGACGCGCGACTATTTTTTTTTCTTGGAACAACCCTAGCTCAGTTAAAAGCAAATCAAACTCTTCTTCTTGCTTCATTTACTTGTCGAAATATGATAACAAAATGAATGAAGTATAATTGTTTTTTTTTGGTAACAGGCGCATACTATGAAAGCGTTTGTAGGCGCGGTGATTTTTAAATTCAATTATTTTGTATTCCCGAACACGGTGGACGAAAATGAGTCCCAACAACCTACCAACAACACAAAATGGGGCCGACAAGTGAAAGCTAATCTCAGCTGGCGCTACCACTGTTCGAACCGTTGTTATTGAGTGAGACGACTTCGAATTTACGTTGATTTCTTGACAATTTTCTGCTTAAAAACATGCATGGAATGAAACATATATTCCACTTGGAAAATAGAAGGCGCCTCTCAACGTGGAAGGAAAGCAAACCTAGTTGAAATCATAGTTGTATTTGTATTTCCTTAAACTTTTACAATTTTATGACCTTAAAACTTGCTTCATGGTATATTGAATGCTTACTTAGGATATTCTAGTATATGATAACATTGTATCATTCAAATAGTACCTTTACATGACAGAAATTACTCTTTTTGTCGTGTTAAAAAGTTTGAGGTTATACTGTGAGATTTTGAAGTTTTATATTCCAAATAAGTGTCTTTTAGACCAACACTTCTACTTTGCTGAGTATTTGCCGACCTTTTCATAATCACTTTCTTTGAAATGTTTATGAGTATGAGTATGACACACTCTCGCCCCGGTTTTAGGCTTTTTAGCCACAATTTTTTAAGTATCTTTCTGTTCTTTAAGTTATCTCGAGGATACTGGTGGCCTCCAGTTCCGTTACAATTTGGTACACAACATCTAGGCGTTTCCACAATAATGGTGTCTTTTATGAAATCAATAACTAATTTCATACAAAACTATTTTGTTATTGGTCTTTGCGCTACTAGCGCCACGTTAACAGTTGTCGGTCCCATTAACAAAAAAAAATATCGATATTTTCGATAAAAATTTTGTAAACTAATGTCAGTCAGACAGACCCTCTCTACTTCTCTAGATGAATAGTAGTTTTAGTTTCGGAGTTTTGCATTTTGACTTTTTGTGCCGGTAGTACTATTTTGTATTTGGATTAGCTACTTGTAAATTGTATTTGACTTAAATTTTAAATAGAGCAACAGAAAATTTAAGGGTGTTTGATAATGGCTACAATAAACCGCTGGAAGATGTTAACTAACTGTGATTTGGGTGGATACACTCTTGTTATACCAAGTGTGGCGGTTGGAAATGTTGGACAACTTGCTTGTGATTTACTTATTTCTTCTTTACATATGAGAAAGATTGGACAAGTTTATAGCCCTGCACTTATTCCTATCTTAGGATATGATCCTTATAAAATTGGTTCAACGAATTTATCTGGGTGTTGTGAGCTATACGAATGCGCTGAAAGAAAAATAATTATTTTGCTTCTAAGAGCACCACTAGTTTATAAATATGGACAAAAATTCCTGACAGAAGTGGTGGATAAATTCAAGTGTGAAAATATAAAAGATATTATAATTTTAACAAGCAGTTTTGCTCATGAGAAAAAGCATATAATGACATCTCCGTTCCGGTATGTGGTCAATGAGTTATGTCCGTACACAAGTAAATTGAGAACTTTAGATTGGGTAGAGCATGAGTCCACAGGTGATACTGTTAAAATACTTGGTGGAGGCTTTGCATCTCTACTGTATGAGATTGTTAAGGAGAAGTCGGTGCCATGTTTAGTCCTATATAAGTTTGCCTCAGAAGGAGATAATATACCAGATGCATATGAAATGGTGCAGTACATAAACACTGTTGTTCCACTGTTTGACAACCCAGACATATATTCAGAACTAATCCACCCAGTATCATGGAACCTCATGTTTGGAGGACCACCACCAAGAGATATTTATTGATTTTATACAAAAATATTTATTACCAAATAATAAAATATGTTTATGAATATTGCTATGGTTAAAGTATTTTTTTTTTTTGTATGACTAATTAATAAAAAATTTAAAGAATTGCTGTAGATTTTCCTTAAAAAAAGTATACTATGGGTACTGGTTGGTTTATGTAAAAATATATTACACAAAAATAAAACAATATTTTTTGTGTAATACTTACATAAACCTCTATGAACTCAATTAATTATTCCACATTTTTCCTTCACAAACAGGTTAAGGTAAGGTAGGTACTTATGTATGTATTGATATATTTAATCAAATTTTTTCACCTAGTCTAAAATTGGCATAAATAAAATCAAAAATAGGTATGTTGTAAGGGGATGCATCCAGCCAGGGCAGCCCGCGAAATTCGAATCTTACGTATTTTGTAATTTGCGGCCCAGTATCTTAGTAGTAGAAGTAGTATGACGGGCCGGTGTCCGCAACTCCACGACTAAGCGCGTATTTTGCGTACAGGAGGGAACTAGATCATTCGATCCACACGAGCTCTCCAAGAAAGGCCAGCAGCGCCTTGACGTCTCTGGCGATCTCCCGCAGGTTACCTGGGTTACCGAAGTACTTTGCCCTGTATGAAGCGACCTCAGGGCAGTTCAGAAGCACATGGGCTGCTGTCTCGTCCGCCCCCATGCAGGCTCTGCACAATGGGCTGTCTGTGACTCCTATGACAAAAAGATGTTTATTGAAAGACCCATGACCAGTTATGGCGGCTGTGACCGCACACAACTGTTGTTTGGACAGTCTGAGGGCTTGCCTCGTGAAGCGGCCCTCAATTGCAGGAAGAGCCTCCATGGCTTGCCTGCACTCGCCATGTTCGATCCATAGTCTTTGGTGTAGATCCTTGGTATGTACGTACGTACTTACCATGGTGCGTAGGTGCCCGAAGGCACTATGGGTTCCGGAGCCACCGCGCTCATACTCGATCCTCTTCTGGAAAGCTCGTCCGCAGCATCGTTACCGCGCGAACCGCTGTGTCCTTTGATCCATTGAATGGTTGTATCATTAAGAATACCCACCTCGTTCAATTGTTGTGTTAACATTAAGTGCGTCACTTCCGTGTGAATAAATGGATTTTCTTTATTTTTTTCTTTCTTCTTTTCTCTGATGGCATTCGTGTATCAGCCCGGAATTGACCGTGTAGCTGTTTAGAGCTTGTAATACAGTCATGCTATCCGACAATATGCGAATTGGTTGTCCTACTACCTACCTGTTTAGTATAGCTGAGGCCGCCAAGCAGATGCCCATGCACTCGGCCTGGAACACCGTGTTGTAAGCACCCAGCGGCGTTGCTATATGTATGTTGAGGTCTTCCGAGAAAACGGAGAAAACTTCAGATCCATCTGTGAAGATCCGCAGCTCTGTCGGGCGAAGACTCTCACACCGCCGATCCTCATGCAGTTTTATTTTGTATCTTTTATCAAATATGAATTGTTAAGGAATTCTGTCGTTAATAGCTTTAGTTATAGGAAACTCCTTACTAAGTTCCTCTTGTAACGCAGAGTGTCTGGTGCTAGTCTTGCTTCAGAGATTTAGTATTTTCAAGCGTAATGCTGCCGTTGTAGCCCTGTATCTTAGCTGTGTATGTATGGTATAATATATTATGGTATAATAAAAAAAATATTCGCGAGAGTAACAAATATGCATTTACAGAATTATTATAATAATAAAAATCAACCTCCCGGTTAGAAAAGGTACCTTATAACTGTGCCTATTTCATGAAAATAAGAGTTTTACGAGCGATTGCGTTTGTAACTCCAGCGAATATTTTTTTTATTACAATACAACTACATAGATATTGAACTAAAATTATTTCAAAAAAGCTCAGATAATGAAGCAATCTTTTGTCTCATAGTCTAATCAAAAACGTAAGTATATTTGAATTTCGCGGGATGAAACTATATAGTATTTAAAAACCCCGCTTTACAACTTAAAAAGCTCCCCATTCTGGCTTCCGTTACTATAAAATGTATTTATTAAATTCTTTTAATTAACTAGTTACTTACATTATGTGTATAAGCATAATTATATTCCAAATATCAAGTTGATCACAGAAGTTGGCGTTTCTTTTTACTATTTTGGTACAAAACTTAAACTCTTGAAATTAAAAGTTTCATCATGGCCTGACTAGATGGCGCCACAAGTTAAATGGTTTTCGCAATATCGTGGTACATTTATTTATTGGTCGATAATTCCGCTACTTGGTGGTGAGATTTTAATGAGATTGTATCTTCTTGGATAGACTGATGTTTTTGACTGCTACGCCGCCGTATCTACGCCAAAGGTACATTGGCGTAGATATGCCGCCAACTGAACCAACGCAGATTAACTGTTCTCTACTTACATTTGTGCTTACCTACACACAAAAATGAAGTATGGTGGGTCTGTCCATAGACAGGTAGGTGACCACTGACCATGGTCGAGAAATTGGTTTCCGTCTGGTTTGAGGCACAACAACGTTTATTGCAGAGATTCCAAGTCTACGATCGGTGGAATAGAAATACAATTCAAAACCTTTCAAACATATAGTTGGTAGTATCTTTCCCATGGTTATTTGATTTTCATTCCATGCGTCTTCTTTCTAATCGAATTTATGTAGATACTAGCGGGCCCGGCAGACGTCCTGCCCTTAAAATAAAAGAAGCCCTACAACTTCACTGCAGCGCCATCTATCGGGTCCAATTGTGAATCTAAACCATTCTCGAATCCACTAGAACACACATAAAAAATTTCATCAAAATCGGTACAGCCGTTTAGGAGGAGTTCACTTTCATACACACGCACAGAAGATTTTAATATATAAGACTAGCTTATGCCCGCGACTTCGTTCGCGTGGAAGTCGTAAACAATTACTACTTGAGTACTCAATAGCAATTATAAATTTCACTGACAGGCAGTGTACAGCTTGGTCTAGAAGCACGAAACTTTGTATGGAGATTTGTCTTTTATGCCAATAGGAAATTCTGTCGTGCACACGGTTAATGTACTAAAAAAAGCTGACTCTTTCGCGATGCATGCTGAAAAAAAAGTGATCATAAATACACGTACCTACATTGCACGATTTAAAAACGATATGTTCTTTGTCGTTCTAAAAAAATTACTTTTATATATTCATACGCACACAACAAATGTTGAAATTCCTAAGCTAAAAATGTTTAAAAACAAGAAAAAACATTAAGGAAGCTTAGCTATATATTTATAAAACCTCTTAAAATTCTACGGGGTAATGTGTGGCGCCACCTTGCCCGACTACTGTGTTCATTGAGATGTATGCTACTTGTCTCCCTTCAATTTGAGAGAAGCAGAATGCTTTTATCGATAGCTGCAGCTTGATAATTTTTGGGCGTTAAAAAGCCTGTTCGTACACCCAAATTCTCTTGGTGCGGTATTTGACTGATGTCACCGTACAACAGATGAATCAGTTCTTCTATTGTAGATAGGTACTACAATACCAAGAGTCTCTGTTAGATCCACCTGCCCTCTCTCCACTGGTAGAGAGTCTTCCCCAACTTTTAAATGAACATCGGAGAATTCATGAACACGTGAATTGCCGCCAAGCTGAGCGCGCATATTGATGGTCAATCGCGATTTATAAACTCGTGACCATAGAATTGATCGTTTCAACGTGCGTAGTATATATATATCGATGGTTTCAACGATGCATTTACCTCGTCAGCCCTAGTTCCTCGCGCCACCACAGGCTGCGCCTGCCACACTATTTTAACAAAATAATTTTATAATCCTTTAATTTTAATGTATTAAAAATACATGTAATAGGTACTTCTGCAGTATTATTGTAATAATATTTATTTTGAGTTGAGTTTTTTTGAAACATGACTCGTGTCAAATTAAAATGTAATTTAAATCAAAAGCACTAAGGAGTATTGATATCAACTTCGATGCAAATCACCCTCAAAAATAACTTTCTACCCATTTTTAACTCTGTTAGGTGGTAAGTTTCAATAAAATACGAAACCCACCTTCCATCAATTCTGTTAAAGAATGTTTATGCAAAATTTGAAGTAGATTGGATCCAGGAATCACGTTGTCCCATACAAACTTTGCCCCCGTTTTTCACCCCCTTAGGGGTAGAATTTCGGAAAATCCTTCCTTATCGGATGCCTACGTCATACAAAGAACACACCCTCCAAGTTTCAGGTCTCTACGATCAGTGGTTTAGGCTGTGCGTTGATCCGTCAGTCAGTCATTCAGGACAAAGAATTTTATATATACTACTCAAAACAAAATAAGGGCCACAAGGTATTTTTTCATTTTGGTGTAATTTATATTTTTATGGTGCTCTTCACAGACGAATGCAATGTTAAATTTTTTAACGACGTTCGGCGTATTAGAGTATGGCGAAGACGCGGCGAGAGATTTTCAGAAGCCTGCATCCATGAAGTCGATCGTTTTGGTGGTCCAAATGTAATGATTTGGGGCGGGATAAGCTTACACGGCAAAATTGAGCTCGCTATTTTAAATGAGGGTACTGTTACTGCTCAGCGGTATATAGAGGAAGTTGTCAGACCACATGTGATCCCATTTGCACAGCGGTCCTGGATTCATCTTGATGCAAGACAATGCTCGTGCACACACGGCTCAAGCGACTCGGTTTGTACTGGAAGATTCTCAAATTCAAGTGCCGTGGCCGGCGAACAGTCCGGACTTAAATCCAATAGAGCACATGTGGGATCAGTTGAAACGAAGAGTTAGAGACGGTGATCAGGAAATCCACAACCAACAGCAACTCATCAACGCTGTGATAAGGACCTGGGAAGAGATTCCAATGGAAAATGTCAGGCATTTGATTGAGAGCATGCACTCCAGGCTTCAGGAGTGCGTAGCTAAACGAGGGGGGCATACCCGTTACTAAAAGATGAGCATGGAGTATTTTCTTTTGTTTTCAGTAACTTTACGTTGTTTTTATTTTTAACCTAAAATGTGTTTTTTCTTTCAAAAGCAAATAAACTTTTTAATCATTATTATTTGAATAAATTGATTGGTCTACATGGTAAAAACAACATTAGTTTTCGTTATGGAGACAAAAAATATATATTGGTTTTATTATTTTCATGGTACAGACAAAATACCTTGTGGCCCTTATTTTGTTTTGAGTAGTATATATAGATTACCTATGACAATAGACTGATATTCGCGTTTATAATTAGCGTTCAAGCGATAAGGTCGCTTAATATCTTTAGACGGTAGGTTGGAAGTCATTGTTCTTATGGGAACTGTATCCTGCTTAACATTCTAAAAGGGGCGCTTGTTTTAATTTGATCTGGGTATAAACCTTATAAAAAATTCTAAGCGTATTACATTATACGACAGCCTGCAGTTCTCGACGCATTTTATTTTGATATTAAATAGGTAGGTAGGTACCTAGATGAAAGACAAAAAGAACTCAATGACATTGCATCATCCATAGAGAAACGTAATATGCATTATCATATCTACATATTGTTTCTAAATACGTTTGCCTATGTCTGAACAACAGTTCAGTAAAATACCTACAATGTTTGCACCCAAAACTAAACAGCTTAACAAGAGCAATAAACCCATATTTGTAGGCTCCAACTTTATAACTGCTACACATATAATAATGAAAGTAATTGCAGTTGGATATCACATGGCCATTAAGCTTTTGTTGGAGCTTGGGTTGCTAGCGAATTATTACTGGGAGATGGGAGGTATCTTATTGTTTCGGTATCTAAAGGTCGTAGCACACATATCAACTCGGAAAGGGATCTTCACCGTATCGCCTTTCGCCTCGCCGTCAAACAGGCGTCAACCTAACGTAAGCAAGTCACCAAAGTGGATCAGCAGCTCCGTTACGTCGACTCGGCTACGGCTCGCCGACCGCTGATTGACCTGGCTGGCACCAAGAGGCGCAAGCGCAGCGACACAGAGGCGTAAGCGCGTGGACGACGAGCCGTAAGCGCGGCGACCGCTGGTTGACCACGCACCGCGGATCGTGAGCTTGTCCCGAGGCGAGTCGTTTACGTTACGATTCCGATTAGTGTGCTTTGCAGTAGGAAGTTTCATACAAAGAATACTGAACGGCTCGAGTTGATACGGTTACGATCCGTTTCCGAGTTGATATACTTGATATGTGTGCTACGACCATTATTAGTAATATAGTGTAGATGTTTTACCTGCACCTATGGGTAGTAGATATGTAGGGATTACCTTTTATTTATTCTGAAAAAACTGGCCAAGTGCGGTTTGAACCATTCAAATCCTAAGGTACTCCGATATAATAAACTTAACAATAAAAAGACACGGCCCTGTGACAGACGGATGGACAGTCAGACAAACGTATTATCGTGCCTTGTCTACTTTTTGTCCTAGTGACAATAGAATACGTCTCTACCTACTTATCAACTAATTAGGTATACCCGTTTTAAGTAAATAGCAATAAGTTTGCTTTGAGATTACCTGCTGGAAATCTACACCCTCGGTTACCAATTTTTCCCACTCATATTATAAAAAAATTATGTACCTACTTTTACAAACATACCTTATGTTCCACCTCGCAATTGTGGCGTGTCGTAGTGGTTGAACTACTAGGTCCAGCTAGGATATGCTGTCACGGTTTTCTGCTATAAAAGTACTTAGTACGATTTTAGTAATAGGTACCTAAGACTGTGTGTAAATATGGTAGGTAAATGCGGATAATAAGCTAGTTATTATTGTAACAGTGGGTAGCTTTACCTGAGTAACAAGTAGGTACCGTTAATTTGCAAACCAAATTGTGTATATTCAAACAAAATACTATAGCTACCTACAATTTGAACAGTTTCTATTTATTAACAAAGTCCAGACAGAAACTCCTCATAATTTCGAGCGATTTATATTTACGTCGTCACACAGCAATACAATTTAACTTTACGTCCGTTCCCGGCTTTAACAATTATTGCCGGTTGTCGGTATTTTCACCCACTTTGACATTAGGGCCAGCTAAACGACTTAATTGAAATAGAAGCATGGGCGTAGTCAACAGAGCCCACGTAATTATGGTAAAATGGAAAAAAATAACGACATTTGCGTTCATTTATACGACGACTGTATTTTCAAATGGAAATCCTTCTGTGAATTACGTAACGGTTTATTATATTTTCATTTCGGTAAAATATTCATTTCAGCTGTCGATTACGGTATATTTCGCTGGATACCTACTTAGCTAAAAATTTTCGAGGTGGAACATTATTAAGAATATTTCTACATTATTTTTCTGTGGGGCTAAAGGACAATACAAGATGAAGATACGATCTCTAGGTGAGGCTCATGAAGTGCCTGGAGACAAGAATTAAATAGAGGCTATTGTGTGAAGCAAACATTTTCTGCTTTCATGTTCAAACTTATCTCAAATTACGCACTCTTTCAAGGCACCGCAGTAGACAAAAACTTGGTAAGAGCGAACAATATAAATGTGTGAAAATAAAGTGTATAAGAGCAGGGCCTGAACCCTCAGCGGCCCACCCAGCGAGCGCTAAAGTGTTATAAATCGCCTGTTATCGCCTCCGAGCAATAACTACTTTATGGCGCGCGCTATAAAGACAACGCAACCTTATCTATCACAGAATAGACCAAGAGATTTTTCTTAGAAGATTGAAAAAGAAAGGTTCCACCGAAAATCTCAACCATTTTGCTTCCACTTAATCTGCTCATTAGGATTTTACAAGAATAACACAGTTTTGGGACGTAAAGCTGTACTAATGGATTGTGGGATGATTTAGAAGAGGATTTAGTAGAAGCCGACGTTTTATGATATTGAAGTAATCCAAGTTTTCGCTTTTATTTATACCGACTATTATGAAGCATAAATTACTCCATTAGACACAGACTGAACCTACGTAGTCAGTAACAAATTTATAAATTCTCTGTTTCGAAAAACTGGAATATATCTGGCTGAATTGCTACGAGCTACGCTTGCTACGAGTTGCTACGAGCTACGAATTATGCCAATTTTAATGGTCGTAGGTACGTAGCAACTGTAGCGTCACACTTCTCGTTCTATTTACCACGAATAGCGGCTTGTCGCTTTATCCCACCATAATCGAATTTTGCCCTTTGGAATTGGAAATTGTTTATGTATAACTATAGCTGTCGAATAAATAAAATGGGTCACGTCGCGGTAGCGTGACGTGAACGTGTTTCAAATAAATATCTGACTTGTATTTTGTTGATGAATGGCTATTGTAGTATTTAATGGCAAACACACACTCGACAGTCGATACAAGTATACCATGTAATGTTCCACACCAATTACGATTTAGCTTTTATTATTTTCTTTGTCGGCTACAAAGAAAATAATATGTATTTATTATATGGAAAGTGACGATAAAAAATTAACGGTATAGGAAAGTATTTCATATGTTGTAAAGTAGGTATATACCTAGTTGCAAGCAAAATATTTTTCTTTAAATTGGTAATGTTAATTTTTGTATTTTTTTTTTGGAAATATCAATTTAAATAAAATTAAAAATAAACATTTACACGACAATGTTTAGGTAATATCAAGGGAAAACAAATAAATTCTATTTACCCGTTTATTAAATTCACCAAATTTCCGGTGGAGCGAAATATTCACATTCCTAAAAGCTTTATTGCCAAAAAAAGGGTCGCTTGTTTACGGAGTGCCAGTAAACCGGGTAAAGTCTTCATTTTTAAAACAAAGGGGTCCGGGGTCCAGTGGAACGTGCGCTTATCTCGCGGAACGGACTCGTCGAATCAATTAAACGAGCCACTTACCACTCTACGGTTAGAGAAGTAAGACGACGTATCATCGGAACCGCACGTAGACGGAGTCACAATATACTTGTTATGTCAGAATTCATTTTGGAGTCAGGGATGCGATTTCAATCAAAACTTTCAGCAAGCGATATTGCGATAGCTGTAACATGCATGTACGTATCTTTGATACAAGTTTACAGTATTAACATAGTTCCTAATCGTTATTATCGGAACGGAGAGACGAGAGTTCGGTTTCTATTGACAGTTGGGAAGTTTGGTTACACCCCTAGACTAACGAGATATATGTGACGTCAGGTGCATTATTTATCGGACACATCGACGATATTTCCGCAGCTGGTCATAACGTGGTGTCGCAATGAACCCGGTGTGAACGTGATGTTCCATTTTTATTGAAAGTGGACCGTAGTGAATGCTAGTGGGGAATTACTGTGCAAAGCGAGTCGATGTCCTTGGGTGCGAAACTAATAAAATGTTTTTTATGGCGAACATTTATAGCTTTTTAAGAGCAAGTACCTATTATTTATTAAAGATATTTATTGAATATAGATATTTCATCTTTTGATATATAATATCTAATTGCTCACTCTTGAAGATATGCT
Organism: Charanyca ferruginea; assembly: GCA_947361185.1. Taxonomy (NCBI): domain Eukaryota; kingdom Metazoa; phylum Arthropoda; class Insecta; order Lepidoptera; family Noctuidae; genus Charanyca; species Charanyca ferruginea. The sequence goes on along the minus strand of OX376077.1, from coordinate 10,029,673 downwards.
AAAGAGAAAGAAAGAAGTCGCTATTTGTATGTAGTTACTGGAATCATAGCTACACTAGACGAAAAATATTTAATAAGTGTATACGTTCGTATGATATTCCTAAAAGATTTCATTTTCTAGTTATTATTTAGTAGGTAGGTAGGTACAGCAATTTGTAATTTGGCCAAATTTAAAAAAATCTCCAGAATGGTTATGTCTACGTACCATGTTAGATATTCACAGAGATAAGCAACACGACTGTTTCATAAACTGCAGGGAGAGTTATTCTCAAAACTCCTAACGTAAGTGCACCTATTACCGTCAGTTTAAGCTAAGTCCAGATTAATGTACCAACACAAAAACAAAAAGAACAAAAAGCGTCGCGAGCTCGCTCTGAGATTCGAACCTTCTCCACTCTCATGCACACTTAAATTATACCGACCTACTCGTGCGATCCTGCCATCGCTTCATAAGACAATCGTAACGAATTTTGGCATTGGTTTCAATTATGCGTTGTTCTCGATAATTCATTATTAAGAAAAAAACTGGTGTAGGTAGGTATATTTTATCTAATGTTGACCACACATGCATCTGACCAACCAACATCGCTCTTTCGTAGTTATAATGTGTGCGTGTTCCTCTTAGCATTAAACATCGGATCACACACAGAAACAGGCGCAGACCTGCGTGCAGGCAAATATGAACATTCCGGTGGCATACAACTTATGACCGCTGACTGTACAAGAATTAAGTAAATTTTCTGTTACTAGTGCCACTTTATTACTTTATTTTCATTCTTGAAATTATATTATTTTAAGTTAACCAGCAAGAACTAACGTACAATTTTAAAAATAAATAAAAAGACGAAATAGGCTCTATTCCTATTACCGACCCATTTGAGTAGGTACCGCAAAAACGGTAATAGGGACAAGTCCTATGGCTTATCCTTAGTATCGTTTTTACGGTACTAATTACTGACCGCTAAATTAACAAGATAATTCTAGATAAGTAAAATAGTTTATTTTTGAGTTTTATTATTTATTATAATATATCAACAGTTTTTTAAACACCATACCTACAAACGTGAATAAACCCGCTAGTGCAGGCCACTTCTCGGGTCAGGGGGAGGAGTGATGTGTTAGACTCCCCCCTGGACGTCTCAGAGGGGCGTGCGTGGAACACTACGCGCCGCCACCTCGGGTCCTGATGTACGTGGGGGGCGACAGACGTCCCCGAGTATGCCGCCCCTGGACCCATATAGGCCAGAAGAGTGCGTTGTCCACCCTGTCCCCAAACTGTCACATTTTCCCAATTGAATATGAACCTTATAATTTTGTAATAAAGCTAAAAATCTATCAAAGAAATTTAACAAAATGTTGTAGATTTGTAGGTGTAGATGGGTTGGTATGTACTGGTTGGTATGTGGTGGGGTAGTATGGATTTTGCATGTACAGATGCATGTGCTGGCATCTGTACATGCAAAATCCATACTAACCCATACTTCCATAATAATATCATAAATGCGAAAGTTTGCCGTGTGGTGCCGGTCGCGAATAGCACCACCCCATTTCGACCCGTGGGTGTCGTAAAAGGCGACAGAGGGATATTGACCAGAGGATGGACACCAGCGTCCTTCTGAGTACCTACCATAACACCTACTGCGATCGCCAACATGCATCGGTCAAGCATGGCGGTTACGGTGGAACCCCCCTTAGGGGTTGCTTATGCCCAGCAGTGGGCCTTGAAAGGTTGACATGATGATATAGTGTTAGTAGCTATAAATGTTCAATGTTAAAGGTGAACCATAAAAACACAATATTTAAGAATTATGCCTGCTACATTAACTAAAAGCGGAGCTTAATAACAAAAATTATTTGCACAATGATCCGTACTCCTAAACATATAGCGTTAATGGCTCAAATTAAAGTTAAAATACTAATCAATCAAAAGTTCTACATACTACCAATACATCAAAGTAAGTATTAAGATAAAATAAACAATAATATTGTTAATCTTATCTTAATACTTACTTAATATCTTAATACTAATATTAAGATAAGTAATAAGTACTAAGTTCCAATAATATTTGGTTTATCTGGAAACTATACCCCATTAAAAATCTTATATATAAAATTCTCGTGTCACAATGTTCGTTCCCGTACTCCTCCGAAACGGCTTGACCGATTCTGATGAAATTTTGTGTACATATTGGGTAGGTCTGAGAATAGGACAACATCTATTTTTCATCCCCCTAAATAATAATAATAATAAATTTTATTGCCAGGCAACTGAGGAAAAATAACCTTATCAACTAAACGTTTACTAAACTTAACACTTTACGTTGTCGGCGTCGTGTTTCGCTGCGTGGTGTCGCGTAACCGTCCTCGGAAACGTATACGACACCTTTCGGCCAAAAGTTCTCCTTCAAAAAGGGAAGGGAATGTTAAGGGTTAGGGGGAAGGGTAGGTGTAGGGTAGGTGTAGGGTAGGTGTAGGGTAGGTGTAGGGTAGGTGTAGGGTAGGTGTAGGGTAGGTGTAGGGTAGGTGTAGGGTAGGTGTAGGGTAGGTGTAGGGTAGGTGTAGGGTAGGTGTAGGGTAGGTGTAGGGTAGGTGTAGGGTAGGTGTAGGGTAGGTGTAGGGTAGGTGTAGGGTAGGTGTAGGGTAGGTGTAGGGTAGGTGTAGGGTAGGTGTAGGGTAGGTGTAGGGTAGGTGTAGGGTAGGTGTAGGGTAGGTGTAGGGTAGGTGTAGGGTAGGTGTAGGGTAGGTGTAGGGTAGGTGTAGGGTAGGTGTAGGGTAGGTGTAGGGTAGGTGTAGGGTAGGTGTAGGGTAGGTGTAGGGTAGGTGTAGGGTAGGTGTAGGGTAGGTGTAGGGTAGGTGTAGGGTAGGTGTAGGGTAGGTGTAGGGTAGGTGTAGGGTAGGTGTAGGGTAGGTGTAGGGTAGGTGTAGGGTAGGTGTAGGGTAGGTGTAGGGTAGGTGTAGGGTAGGTGTAGGGTAGGTGTAGGGTAGGTGTAGGGTAGGTGTAGGGTAGGTGTAGGGTAGGTGTAGGGTAGGTGTAGGGTAGGTGTAGGGTAGGTGTAGGGTAGGTGTAGGGTAGGTGTAGGGTAGGTGTAGGGTAGGTGTAGGGTAGGTGTAGGGTAGGTGTAGGGTAGGTGTAGGGTAGGTGTAGGGTAGGTGGTAAATTACTCAAAACATTATTTCATTACGACTACCTCACTCCAACACAAGCACTATAAAAAGAAACAAAACTCATGAATATTACACAAACATACATATATAATACGTGCATTCTCATCCGAAAAATACTAAACAAAAACAACAAAAGTTATCATCACAAAAAGTAAAAAGAAACACAAAATGAAATTAAGACGTAAACAAGACTTACAATTATATTCACCGCATACAAATTACGGAAGAATAATCATTACCTATGTAAAAGGGTCTTAATTCTATAACAAATTACCAAAAGATCTAAAAGAAACAAAAACTATGTACACTTTAAAAAAAAGAATTTTAACTCAATTACAGCTGAAACTCATAAGAATTAGTTAATAGTGGTCTTTATGAAAGTAGTAAGAATACATTTTAGTTAATAAAACATTCAGCAAATTAAAGGTTTTAGATACCTAATTTTCCTTAAGAAAAAAGTGAGTGTACTTATGTCAACGGGAGCGGGATACTATGAAATGCGCACTCAAAATCAAAGTCAAAACATTTATTTCAATTAAACCATTTACAGGCACTTTTGAATTGTCAAGGAGTCGGTCAGTTAGTCAGAAAGTTGAAGCTAGTTGCTCGTTCCAAAACGTAGGGTAGGTCTCGATGGAGAAGAACGAGCAAGAAACTATATGGACACTCTTTTAAATCATGTTTACAAAATACTGGTTACATTATTCTTGTTGCTTCTATATGTGAAAATAATGAAGGTAATCTAGCAATACAAAATATAAAAGCCATGGCAGTTAACAGTTGACTAATCTCTACTGACAGCGCCCGTTCACGAACATGATGCGCGGATCAGCAGCATTCTGCTCAACCATTTTGGAGGGAGCTGAATGATCCAACACACGCACCACCATCAACGAGACATTTGAGTGAGCATGACAATTCTCTCAACCGCCATGCTCATTTATGTCAAACACATAATAATTTACTTAATATATGGCTCCATGGTACTCACATTTACAAAATTGAAATAATGCTGCTGAATTATACAAAACTAAGGTTTCCAATGTCTCTAAAATGTCGAAAAAGTAATTAAAATATATTTATACATATATAATAACAACGATAGTTCTTACTCATGTCAATAAAAAAAGGGTAGGAAACAACATCTTCTTCCAGTTAGGAAATTCGGGAGTTTGCGGAAGCCTGCGACGATATGTTTAATTACTCTTTATGTCGTTGATTTCCACACATAAGTGTGTGATAGATGTGCATTTCTTCCAAAATAACCGCTTTTCTAACTCCAACACAAAACTTTAAAATAATGATTTTAAAAAGGGGACGGTGATAGGTGCAGATTTTGAGGGCTCGTTAATAGGTGCGTTTACGTTAAATAAACTTCTTAAGTCCCAGTGCTCACTAGCACGGCCAAGGGGTTCTTCCATTATAGTTGAAATTTCAAACACGTACTCGCGTCGTACTTGTTTTTGTTAACTACGACGATTGTCATTGAAACTTCAACTGTAATTATCATGATGTTAAATCGACACATAAAAAAAATCTTCCCGTATCGTGCCGACAGTGGGCGCCGTACCCTATGGATTTCAAGCATATTTTATCTCCTTCTATCTTAGGGATGGATATATTGATCTCTTTCTACAATAATTAGGATGACAAGAAATAATGCTTCCCGATTGTTTGTCGTTTGGAACTTTGATTAAGTGTTGGAAGTTCGAATCTCTTGATCGTTAAGTAGGCGGTTTCCACGGAAATTTGTTAAGACAAAAGCCCATTTACAGTAAGCGAAGGACCTACGTTTTAATACATACAAAAGAGATGGATTAAAGATTATCATTTTATTACGAAATGTTTCACCCCAGATAGATATGGATAAAAGTAATGACGGGATATTAGAATATGTTGAAATAAACGATCACAGTACTTAACATAGATAAGTGCCAATTAAAACAACGACGGTAATCTCTTCTCGTTCCTTTACATATCATTAAGCACTAAACATGTTAAATAGCCATTAATTCAGTACGATACCTTTGCGAAATTACCCTCATTAATTAAACGAACGATTCATTTAATATTAAATGGAACTGCAATAAACTTTAACAGTTATTGATGTGCTGCTGATGACGAACACACGACTAGATGAGCGACATTATGGTGGCCAATAGCTAGCACGCAGCGAATTTACCACGTTCAACCGACTGATAAATTTGGCCAATTTATCGTGAAATTACTCGATATTGCTGCGCTAACTTTTACATATCTCCCCCCGCTCTACCCTCGATATATGGGCATAAACGCCTGACCCGTATTCGCGCCCCCTCATAAGTATCAAACTCAATTGTCACGTCACACATTTCAGCTACATTTCGTATTAAAACGACGCGTCGCTGTATTCATAGTCATGAAATATAAATAAAACAACATAATTCATAAAATAAACATCCTTCGTACAATACGATAACAGTTAAAATGAGCGTAACCCTCAGTAAAAGTTATCATAATGTTTACTTTTATTACTCTCTTTATTACCCAGTTTTTTACGACAAACTTTCAACAGTCGTCTCAGTTTAAATTGAGGATAGCTTCCCAAGAATAAAAGATGTGGTATTGTTTTTTACTTAATGACCTATAGGTTCTACAAAATACACATACGTCATACTAGTTACATGGTGAACAAGTCCTTGGTGCAAAGAGTAAATCAGAAGATGGTTTATTTACGTTACGTGTTTGACCGCAGTCTTGTCCATTGGTAAGGGAAGATTCACGATAGTACAGAGAGTGCTAGTGCAATACTTTATTTAAACGCAATCCCGAAACTCTACGAATTAAATTGGAAAGCGCATGCAACGGCTTCACGTTCGATCATAAAGCAGACCTTTTACATTGTAAACAGCGATATCAAATTCTCACGATAATTGAACCTGCATTGATGCTGCAAACTACATCGCAATTGTTTTAGAGACGTCAATCAGAAAGCATCGTTTAATCTTTACGCAGCCAAAACATTTTTAAAATACTGCCAATAAAAATGGTAAAAGCGTTAAAAGTAATAGCTCTTCACGGTTTTATTGTGTGAGTGCGATACGGCTTTTGTTGAGACACAATAACAAAAAGTACTTTAAAAGAGAACAATGTAGGTTTTTTGTATACAGTATACAGCTTATACGTAGGATTATTGGAACATGTTAATTAGAAGGAAAGCTAGATTTTTCAGTGTCTCGGTGAACTGGGAAAAAAAATTAAGAAACTTAGAGTTACATTAGCGATTAACACACAAAATGTATTTTGCTAATACCTCCGTTTTTATCTGTATCAAAATGGTAAAAACCGGCAATGTCCGAATCTGTCTCGGACACAGAGGTTAGCGACCTTCGTATGTTAAAAAGAAGAATGCACAATTATGTATCCATTTTCAAAGTTAACTTTTAATTAAGGTATATAATAAAACAACTGCACAGAGACATAATTTTAGTTTTACAAACCTTTCTCATCATAGGTCAAAAGCTATGTGGCATAAATTATAATGCAAATAGGTTTTATAATGTGCAAATAAAGTCCCTATTAGATGACTCGACACTTGACTTTTTTCATTTTCAAACTTTGCGAAGCGAATAATATGGAATAAAATGGAGCTACGTATTCCGAAATACCGCTCACCGAAAGGACGGTTTTCCGATAACACTCTACTCCGACGGTTAGTTGAACGAAAAAATTATTGGCCGATGAAACGTTTCGCCGATAATATTATTCATCGACGGTTGGTAGTCCGAATGAATCCTTCGCCGATGTAACGGTTCACCGAAAACACTTTTCAACGACGATTGGTTAAACGAACGAATCTTTCGCCGATAGCACTCGTTGTAGGGGAATTCTTTTGCCAAATGGATAGTTTTTCTTTCAGCTTGACAACACCCTTAGGTCTTGTAGAAGTCATGTTAAAAATACAGGTAATAATAAAATAATACATGGAAGAGTGGCAATAGAAAACAAAAAAATGGGTGCGTGTACTTATGTACGAGCGTGAGAAGTTATACTTCTTTGGCATTATTAAAAAAGTATATAAGCACAATTTGAATTGTAAACAACGCCATCTCTGCCGTACATGCTGAACTACTTACTGCCTTCGGCAGTAAGTAGCATGTACGGCAGAGATGGCGTTGTTTACAATTACTCCCGTGAGAATTTTGTGTGACGCTGTGCGCGCGCATGCGCGAATCGTAAAATTTCACTCTCATCATTTTTTCATAACGCGCCTAAAGAAGTATAACTTCATAAAAAACAAAGTTTTTATTTAACAATAAGAAAATTAATCAAAAAGGCAAATTTATATTGTTTTTTACAATAAACAATATGATTATGATTTCTCTATCATAATAACACACTTATCACAAAAGAGTGAAATGAATATTGAATCTTTCTTAGGTGGATTGGCCCATATTCTATACCTGAAAAACAAGAAATAAATATGTTTTTTATATCATTAAAGAATTATAACAATTATAAGTACAAATAATAATAATAACTCACAATTTACTATAACTTCAAAAAATTATCACGTTGTGTTACTTTTATTTGTTTTTTGTTTTGTTCGCACAGTTTATTTAATTTTTTTCTATTGTCGCAGTTCTAATAGAGAAATCATAATAATCATAATCATATTGTTTATTGTAAAAAACAATATAAATTTGCCTTTTTGATTAATTTTCTTATTGTTAAATAAAAACTTTGTTTTTTTTTTCTATTGCCACTCTTCCATGTATTATTTTATTATTACCTGTATTTTTAACATGACTTCTACAAGACCTAAGGGTGTTGTCAAGCTGAAAGAAAAACTATCCATTTGGTAAAAGAATTCCCCTACAACGAGTGCTATCGGCGAAAGATTCGTTCGTTTAACCAATCGTCGTTGAAGAGTGTTTTCGGTGAACCGTTACATCGGCGAAGGATTCATTCGGACTACCAACCGTCGATGAATAATATTATCGGCGAAACGTTTCATCGGCCAATAATTTTTTCGTTCAACTAACCGTCGGAGTAGAGTGTTATCGGAAAACCGTCCTTTCGGTGAGCGGTATTTCGGAATACCATACGTAGCTCATTTTGCGATTTATTTTGTTTTAAGTTTTATTTATTAGTTTTAATCTCGATGATTCATTTATTTTCCAAGTTTTCGTCGTTTTATAATAATACAATTAAAACTTCCGTAATAATAACGTATCAACATTACCAGCTATTAATATTGCTCTCTCTCTTTATTGTCTTAGTTATGTACTTAGGTCCCTTTCTTTCACGTTCTATTCATTCTTTGAATTGAAAAGTAGTAGCCTACGCACTAACCTTGTCGCGTCGCCCCATTGTAATTATTATTATTGTAATATTTTAATTAATTCTTAATTTTATTTTTAATACTTTTGAACTTAACATGTATGGACATGGACAGGTTCCGAAATAAATGAAAAAATAAAAAAATTGCGTTGCCGCGTAATGGTACGGGGCGATCGTGAATTCCATATTTTGTAATTAGGTAGGTAGGTACCTTAATTTACCATTATTGATGAATAAATAAACCTCTTTACATAATAAATATTATAATATTACGTATAAGTCATTACAAATCCGAGTATTCAAAATCAAATATCATTTATTTTATTTCTTTAAGAAATAAATAATTGAACGCTCGGACAAGGACACTTCATATTAATGCTCGAAACGTTCGGGTAGTTCCGTCGTCGTTCGGTTCACCCGACGCAAAGCGCTGCACTTTTCGCGCCATTTTGTACGCCACGACATCCAACTGATTCAACCCTACTAAAATTCACGCACACATTTGCACGTGTACAGACGTCATTTGGTTTTGTAGTAGTAATAGGTAATTATTTTGCAAGTTTTGTATGAAGTGTCCGAGGTGTGCCTCAGACCTACCAAATATACACAATAAAAAACAGAATAATCGGACAAGCTTTAAACTTTAAAGCTTGTCCGACTTTAAAGTTTAAGTCCAGCGGTTCCAAAAAATTGCGTTTATTAAAACTGGAAAAAATTGTTTTTCCACTATGTCAGTTTTTTTATAAGACTAAGGTTTTTTGATCTCAATTAAAGTCAATGAACTGATATTTTTCATAATGTAATTCACTATACCAATGCACTCATATGCACTAAACACATACAAGGGTAAAAGTTGTTACCTATATATAATTACATTATGAAAAATATCAGTTCATTGACTTTAATTGAGATCAAAAAACCTTAGTCTTATAAAAAAACTGACATAGTGGAAAAACAATTTTTTCCAGTTTTAATAAACGCAATGATGATGAATATTTTAATTATTCATTTGTTCTGCGAGATGGGGGGACTGGGACGAATTTTGTGATTGCTGGGTTAGGTACTGTGGTTAAACGGTTAATATGAAGCTTGACTGCCACATGCGAAAATTGCGACCTTCTGAGGAAAGTGTGACACAGAGTAGGAAAACCAGTGGTATAACGTATTTTTTTAGATTTTTATTTATGTTTACGAAACAAATGCTAAGTTGTTAACGCCTGAACGAAGAATTACAAAACAGAAATACAATGAAACACAGTCACCAAATTAATATACCTTCCATACCCTCTATTATACTAAGAACTCATTAAGGAGGGACTTATTAGAACATAATGGGGTGAGAATAGCTAAAATGTGCCATAACGACGCCAGCATCGCGACCAAGTCAGTTAATTTAATAATATGATAATGGTACTTTAAATATATAATAATGATGTTTTATTTTGATAGCAATATATCATGGCCCTAAAAAGGCCGGATACATTATAAGACGGTCCTTTCAGAAAGTTATTACAAGAAAACACAAAAGAAAATGGGGAGTGTGTACTTCGAGGTTTCATTATTCTTTTAAGATTTTATAAAAAATGTAGTCATGTATTTTTTACCGTGTACACCAGTAGTACATTCATTTCTCCCTTCTGTTAAAGAGGAAGACGGGTAATGTCGAAAAGATGATATCATATTCATCTGGTCGCCAATATACTCACTGCATATGATATTAGTAAAAGCAGCATCATAATATATCCCGCACTACTCACTAGACATCTGAATTCAAATTTATAAACATATATATTACTAGCTGACCCGACAGACGTTGTCTTGTCCCGATCTACCTACTTACCTGCCTATTTACCTACACCTACCCTACACCTACCCTACACCTACCCTACACCTACCCTACACCTACCCTACACCTACCCTACACCTACCCTACACCTACCCTACACCTACCCTACACCTACCCTACACCTACCCTACACCTACCCTACACCTACCCTACACCTACCCTACACCTACCCTACACCTACCCTACACCTACCCTACACCTACCCTACACCTACCCTACACCTACCCTACACCTACCCTACACCTACCCTACACCTACCCTACACCTACCCTACACCTACCCTACACCTACCCTACACCTACCCTACACCTACCCTACACCTACCCTACACCTACCCTACACCTACCCTACACCTACCCTACACCTACCCTACACCTACCCTACACCTACCCTACACCTACCCTACACCTACCCTACACCTACCCTACACCTACCCTACACCTACCCTACACCTACCCTACACCTACCCTACACCTACCCTACACCTACCCTACACCTACCCTACACCTACCCTACACCTACCCTACACCTACCCTACACCTACCCTACACCTACCCTACACCTACCCTACACCTACCCTACACCTACCCTACACCTACCCTACACCTACCCTACACCTACCCTACACCTACCCTACACCTACCCTACACCTACCCTACACCTACCCTACACCTACCCTACACCTACCCTACACCTACCCTACACCTACCCTACACCTACCCTACACCTACCCTACACCTACCCTACACCTACCCTACACCTACCCTACACCTACCCTACACCTACCCTACACCTACCCTACACCTACCCTACACCTACCCTACACCTACCCTACACCTACCCTACACCTACCCTACACCTACCCTACACCTACCCTACACCTACCCTACACCTACCCTACACCTACCCTACACCTACCCTACACCTACCCTACACCTACCCTACACCTACCCTACACCTACCCTACACCTACCCTACACCTACCCTACACCTACCCTACACCTACCCTACACCTACCCTACACCTACCCTACACCTACCCTACACCTACCCTACACCTACCCTACACCTACCCTACACCTACCCTACACCTACCCTACACCTACCCTACACCTACCCTACACCTACCCTACACCTACCCTACACCTACCCTACACCTACCCTACACCTACCCTACACCTACCCTACACCTACCCTACACCTACCCTACACCTACCCTACACCTACCCTACACCTACCCTACACCTACCCTACACCTACCCTACACCTACCCTACACCTACCCTACACCTACCCTACACCTACCCTACACCTACCCTACACCTACCCTACACCTACCCTACACCTACCCTACACCTACCCTACACCTACCCTACACCTACCCTACACCTACCCTACACCTACCCTACACCTACCCTACACCTACCCTACACCTACCCTACACCTACCCTACACCTACCCTACACCTACCCTACACCTACCCTACACCTACCCTACACCTACCCTACACCTACCCTACACCTACCCTACACCTACCCTACACCTACCCTACACCTACCCTACACCTACCCTACACCTACCCTACACCTACCCTACACCTACCCTACACCTACCCTACACCTACCCTACACCTACCCTACACCTACCCTACACCTACCCTACACCTACCCTACACCTACCCTACACCTACCCTACACCTACCCTACACCTACCCTACACCTACCCTACACCTACCCTACACCTACCCTACACCTACCCTACACCTACCCTACACCTACCCTACACCTACCCTACACCTACCCTACACCTACCCTACACCTACCCTACACCTACCCTACACCTACCCTACACCTACCCTACACCTACCCTACACCTACCCTACACCTACCCTACACCTACCCTACACCTACCCTACACCTACCCTACACCTACCCTACACCTACCCTACACCTACCCTACACCTACCCTACACCTACCCTACACCTACCCTACACCTACCCTACACCTACCCTACACCTACCCTACACCTACCCTACACCTACCCTACACCTACCCTACACCTACCCTACACCTACCCTACACCTACCCTACACCTACCCTACACCTACCCTACACCTACCCTACACCTACCCTACACCTACCCTACACCTACCCTACACCTACCCTACACCTACCCTACACCTACCCTACACCTACCCTACACCTACCCTACACCTACCCTACACCTACCCTACACCTACCCTACACCTACCCTACACCTACCCTACACCTACCCTACACCTACCCTACACCTACCCTACACCTACCCTACACCTACCCTACACCTACCCTACACCTACCCTACACCTACCCTACACCTACCCTACACCTACCCTACACCTACCCTACACCTACCCTACACCTACCCTACACCTACCCTACACCTACCCTACACCTACCCTACACCTACCCTACACCTACTACTACCTAAGTGCAAAATTGACTCTGTGACGTTAGGAACATACCTACATTGTTTAAACAAAAGTGACTGCTTGTAATTCAACATGAACTTTATACAATAGCAATAAAGCTCGTTTTAGTTAGAAAACGTTTGTATGGGAAAAAGAAAAGGGCTGTTTTTAGGGCTTTTCCGGCAATTATTCGATTTTTTCTCGCCGTAAAAACCATCTTTGAACTTCAACGAACATTTAAAAAAAAGAATTGGCCAAATTGGTCCAGGCGTTGTTGAGTTATGCGCTTACCAACACATTTTGCGATTCATTTTTATATTATAGACTAGCTGACCCGACAGACGTTGTCCTGTCCTTATCGACCTACTTACCTGCCTATTTACCTACCCTACACCTACCCTACAAAAGTTTTTTTTTTTTTTTTTCTCTCTCCGTAAGAACCATCTTCGTACTTCAAGGAATATTATAAAAAAAGAATTATCCAATTTGGTCAAGCGGTTCGCAAGTTATGCGCTTACCAACACATTTAGCGATTCATTTTTATATATAAGAATAATCCGATGAATTAAACAATACAATATAAAAAATAGAATACTAATTACTAGTACTGACAAAATATGTTATAAATATAATTCTATACTGTGTACGTTCTGTGTGTCGGTGTCCGTAATTGCGTTAGTTGGTGGAGCTCGTGTGCCGCGGTATATCGCCTGATTAAACTGCTTGCGCCTGATTACGACTCTGTTACATTTTAAATACACCGTTCATATGTACTTGTACTGAATTTCATATATCCTATGGGAAATAGATACGTATGTATTGTATAGATAATATACATAGATATAGATAGCTACCGAATTTACAATGCTTTGCTGTGTTTAGATTTGATAAGTAAAACAGGGGTATTTTAATCGTGATAATTTCAAAAAGCAACAAGAAACGCTGTATGTAAAATAAACATCCACTTATTTTTGTCTTATTTTATTTGATTCGGGGAACTTACAGCTAGCGCAAAACAGTGCTCTTGAAACATACATAATTGAATTCCATTTACAAGTTTCCGCCAATAAAAAACGTTATAGAATGTTAGTAGTTACATTGATATTGTTGTACCTACATATATTATACTATTACTGTAATATTATAAGGTGTAGGCTTGATTTATTCTATGCAGTAAGATCCAGTCAAAATTTAATAGACAGCCGATGCAAAAAAAAAGTACAACCTTTTACGCGTGTCAATTTTTAATGGACCGTGTAATGTAGGTATATGGAACTGACAGTGCTAGCCTAAGACGATCATACGGGGTCAAAATGACAATTTATTACAATTTTAGTGACGTGCCTTTGCGTTAATGGCTGCAAAAAGCAAGCACTTTATTTTTTTGGATTGTGTTATGCATAAATTAAGTTGTCGCTATGAAATTTAGCTTCACTGTTTAAACATTTACTCTTTATCCTAATCTCGTGAAACTGATACAAATCGTTGAATGTTGGATGCAGCTTAACTAACTTACCTCGTATTATCGCAGTTCCCATTGTATTCCCGGGAGACTAATTTGTAAATAGGTAGGATATGCTCGTGATGTGTTTGCAGTTTCCAATTGTTTGTCGTCCAATCATCGGGCTCGATGTTTGATATTTATTATACTATCTATGTGAGAATCATTTTAATAAACATTGCACTTAATTAGGTAGTGTAGGTACTGTAGATACTCTGTTTGGTTAAGCCATGTCCAACATTATTTTATACCTAGTTTACTAGCTGACCCGACAGACGTCCTGTCCCTACCTACCTAACCTCTACGTACCTACCTCCCTACCTACCCTACCTACCAACCTACCCTACCCTATTTACCCTACCTATCTAGGTAGAAAGGTAGGATATATATTCGGAAAAATTCTAGGGATAAAAATCGGTAGATAAGTAGCTTAGGTACCTAAGATAAATAAAACACATATAACTGTCTCATTCTTATGTATGCATTCAGAAAGAGAGCGTCTGCCCACAGTTGGTTTCACTTAGGTTGTGTTGTCTCCACTTTTATCTATAAGCTTCTTGGTACCAAATTACCAATGTAGAATGTTACATTACCTAAACATTATGTTGGTGATAAAGTTAAATGTTCTGAGGTTGTTTATCGCTATCTTTGTAGTGTTTTACTTACCATTATGTGGGTAGATTGAGATGAAAATCGTACCTACTCAGTGGGGTGCATGCGTGGTTATGAGTTACCTATGTCCAGTAGCGGATTGCAACAGTTTGATAATGATGTAGTTCTGATGGGGTTTTGAGTGTAGGTAAATAAAACAATACTTTGGTTTTGTAAGTACATTTATTTTATTGTACCTACCTATTTATAATTTATTTTCATTATTCATTCGTAATATGAATTCATCTAAGAAAAGGGCGGTTCGGGTCATTCTCTCATGGCGAGCATAATTTATGTACCAAATAATACTCATCACATGTGTGCAGCATCCACTGTTCTTAAACCTACAATGCAATTATAGCAATAACTTCTGGTTGCGTCCCGATCATTCATGTTTGTTTCTGCAACTATAAATTATACAAAATATGTTTATGTAAGGTAACACAATATACTGTACGATAGTACTAATACTTATACTGTGATACTGGGGTCTTTCTTGTGGTCCTTCTGGAACATGTAAGCTCAAATCTTGAACTTGGTCCCAGCGAGCTTCATAAACTTCCTTCATGGATGACATCTGTAAATAATTCATTTCATGAGATGGCCATAGATATCAAAATAGAATTGATGAAATGCATTTTAAGCACTAAGTTCAACAGTAACTCAACACGTTCAAACATAAAATAAACACAAACAAAAACAGTTAGGACACAGCGAGATTCCGAGCGACACAGCGAGTGTTTAAAGCTAGTTACTATAAATATATTATCTCATATATACCTTCTGGTGTTCCGAAAAATGGGTAATATTAGATATCGGGATTCCACTCTCCATCTGATGTTGTGGTGGACAGATTCTTATCACATACAGCACACGTTAACACAGAATGTTCACTATCCAAATGATCAGGTGAAGGAAGGGGGTTGAATGCATTCAACTGAAGGAGCAATCCTAGTTCTTCTAGCTCTTAGCCAACATGGCATGCAAGCTTCATCTTCAGAACGAAGCTAAAATAAAAAATATAAATAAAGAAAAGCTTGCATTCATGCATGGTTATAGTGGGAAATAATTTATAATATATTTTCTTATTTTAAATCCAATAAAGATAAATAATAATAGTTATAGTAGGTACATGTTTTTTAATACCTCTCGTGGTTGGAGCCAAGTAAAATTGTATTAGACACTCTTTGTTCTTCCCCTTCAATAAAAAATCTGGGTCTAGTAATTCTTCATATGGATCGTATGCATATAACACAACACTTTGATGGCCAACTTGTCTACTCGGCATATTATCAGACGAATGTGAATTAGTAGCTAGCTACCAGCATGCATGGCAAACATGGTCAGCAGGTGTTATCTGGAAATAATGAAGTGATTGGAGTACTGTTCAATATTATTTTATATACCTACTTTTCTCTCCTTTACAGCGGTCATACTATCAGAGCCTAACTCATTCTATCATTAGAGAAACCAAGTAGGTAAGTTACAAGTAAATAAAAATTTGTATGTTATATATACACGATAACCGTGTTTGTTCGTTTTTCGAATAGTATTGAAATTCGTTTTATCAGACATGCATATTTTAGTATGATATAGTGTGGCTTAAATGGTAAGGAGTACTTTTCAACACGTAAAACTTATCAGTTCGTCACTGGCCCACTCATAAGCAGAATGTTATTCGTAAACTACTTACATCTCTAGGATATGTCCGAGTCGAATAGTATTAACGAGATCTTCACTCTCACCGGATAAAATGGGACTCGGGTTCTTATTCGGGACAAGCGAATGTTGCAAATTAACACATTGCAAACTCGTCATTTTAATTCAATCACGTACACACAGTTAATAAAGCGTCCTACAAATAAGTAAAAATACAGCAAAGAACTGACGGAATGAAGACCTGACAGATTTTTTTTACATGTCAATGATTGAATAATTGGCATATAATCAAAAAACATATTGATAACGAAACTCATTCCTGTCATTAAATTGTTTAGTTTACGGTTGTATTACGTTTATTTATTAAAATATTATTAATAATAATAATAATAATAATAAAATCATTTATTTCGGGTAACAAAGGACCCATAACATATATACCTTACAGACTATCATACATATTTATAATTAAACCCACAAAAATATTTCTAAACTATTGTACACGAAGAGACGGCGTCGTGTTACGCTGCGCGGTGTCGCGTAGCCTTCCGCGGAATCGCCGATACACGACACCCTTCGGCCAAAACTCTTCCTTGAGGAAGGTCTCAAGGTAATGCGTCGGGACTCGCACCACAAATGACTTGAAATTCGTATTGTGGCGCGACTCCAACTTCTCGACCCTTAAAGTCCAGGTGGTCTTGGCTCGAACATACTCCACGATCTCCTCAACCTTCGTGGTGTGATGCAGCCGGGACACATAGAGCTGCGTCGTAGGTGTTGCCGGACGCAGCATATTGGGTCCTGCCAGCGCGGTTCCGCACTGGTTTCGACTAGGAGGCTTCTTCTTCTTCTTCTTCTCCACCATCACGAAGCCATCCTTGTCACACGGGCCCGTTGGGCCTTGCTGTTTCGAACCCTTGTCGGCAGCTTCACAAGAGCTCTTCTTATCCCCCTTTCTGGTCTGCGACACAGGTTTGTGCGTGGCGGTGTCGGTGAATGAATACGAACCGCTGAAAATAATAATGCTACATGAAAATAAATGGCTTAGTTGCCTTAATAAGTGGTACAAATTCTATAACACTACATCACAAAAAGTATGCGGTACAGGAACAGTCGTTCGTCTTTGCGCGTAGTTTGACGAAAACGCCTCTTAATGGACGCCATATTGCTCAGCGTAAATGACGTCAGTTCGTTTTGTATCAAATGAGCTCATATTAAATATGATAATTGTATATCATTTAAAATAATTAAAAGCATATTTTGTAATAGGTGTAATAATGAAAAAATTACGTTAGTTACGAAAATAATAAAAGTACAAAGCCTATAAGTATTACGCCAATCGGTTGACTGACAGATGACAATTTTTTGTTTACACAGCCGTACGGCGTAATAACATGGCCGCTACTTTCATGGTGTTTTATAACAGATTAAAAATACTAAAAACATTGAATTGAATTAAAAAATTGGTTTTGCTATTTTATGAACTAAAACTTACATTTTCCGACTGTTTTATGCCTAACTGTCTCAATAACATATTTAGGTATAGATTTTTGTTCGTATAGAGTAAATTACCCTAGTGTGTAACTAACACGACTTTGTTTTATATAAAACAAATGAGTGGGTACTGTGGACATAAACTCATGAGTTTATGATGCAATAGCCATTAAATAGTAAACTCTATGGTTAGAACACTCTGGATACTTCTAGAAAGATAGGTCATTCGATTATATTTGAATGATTTAGAATATAGTTTTTATACTATGACATGACTGTCAGACCACCCACCGTCTGGCACGGTCATGTAATCTTCCTCTAAGTAATATTTTATCTCCAATATAGAGTTATAACAGTTCTTCTACGTTTGATTTATTGTAGATAGTGATCCCGGTTATTATAGTACCTACCTACCTAATGAAACTAATTCTGTTCTAAAAAAAAGAATAAAGACTTGCCAGTCCGCTACGAGGGAAGACGGGCGATTTTTTTAATGAAGTATGGAATTAATAGATACCTATCTCAAAGTATAACACAATATTAACGTAATATCAGCGCTTGATTTAATGTGGAATAGTCCCTAAAAGCATCCCGGGGAGTTAAAAACTCTCAAATTACCTACTTGATTTTTATTCCTAGAGTATAAAAGTGGATCAGTATTTCTATATTCATACTTGAAAATACTAGTGTGTTTAAGCAGTGTTGAAAGTCGAAGTAGAAAATAAAAAACCTTAACATTCGTATTCATATACTTTTCACATCATCGTAATCAATTAGCTTAGCAGACCGTAAGCTAATTACCTATTCTGGCATACACAGCCTAAACCAACGAGTTTGTACGGTAAATATAATAAATCCGTCACGGAGAATCAAGCTGAAAATAATAAAAATTCGTCGCAAGTTATTTTGGTTTTCATCAAATACAAATTACGTTGGCTTCACTTATTCAAAATAATGTTTAATAACCTATTGCCGCACGATATTTGATTGCTTCAACCTAATTGATTCATTCATATTGATGGTTTTGTCAAACTAAATCGTACAATTTTCCTCTCTGTAGATGTTTATTGATCGCTGTCAAAATGTTAATAATATACAAGCGTAGGTACGTTACATTGTTAAGCTGTTATTAACATTTATTTGATGCTAATGAATAAGTAGTATCTACTCAGTATCAAATAAGACATGTAATGCGAAATTTCTGGATAAAGAAAATCTTTGTACTTATTATACTTGTCGTATCCGGTCAATAGTATGAACGTGAAACGCAAAGACAATAAATAGTGTATGGTGAAACGGATCGCAAGCGCGCCATTATCGAGAACACGTCGTGATCAACCACCACCATTTTGGCGCGCTTTTACAGAGTCGTGATGTTTTATGCCGACAGCGAGGAAGACTCAGAATGCAGTGTCTGATCGCAACGGCATA
This sequence comes from Charanyca ferruginea, assembly GCA_947361185.1. Taxonomy (NCBI): domain Eukaryota; kingdom Metazoa; phylum Arthropoda; class Insecta; order Lepidoptera; family Noctuidae; genus Charanyca; species Charanyca ferruginea. The sequence goes on along the minus strand of OX376077.1, from coordinate 10,010,157 downwards.
ATACGTCCCGAAACTGTACTTTCGATTGTTGTTGAAGTGAAGTGAACTATGTCTATGTTAATTATAGTGTCTGAGTTTATTTTTAAATTGATTTAGTTCTAAATTGTGGTTTTAATAAACGCCGTGTATTTTACCCTATACCCAATGTGTTTGCATTGCACGTAACCCATATTCTGCCCACATGATGACTGAATCTAACGGACTAAATCCTGACTGATCCGACATACTTATTTATTACCCAAAACCTTACAAAAGTTTGTAATATCGTGTATCAAAACACGGTAGAACAGTAGTAAAATGAATACGCCACAAGGTACAACAGCCGCTTTCTATAACACGACCTAAAGATGGATCCTTGCCTGGTATTCATAATTTTCACAAAAACTACGAGTTTTTCGAGTTCACTTAAATCAACCCCCAACTGGGTACTCCTATGAGTAGGGTAATCAAGAATTGAGGCTAGAATTTTACTACCTACTTCGATTAACTGAAAAAATGGTACTTAAGACGCTACCTTGACCAAAACCTTGCGATAGTGCGTTTTTCTTCGTTATTCAGGGGCTATTAACTCATTAATTAAGAGAAATAAACTACATCTAAAAGCACATTATTAATGTTCGATATTCTATCATCACAATCCACATTCTTAAAAAGAAATTACTAAATGATAATATATGTATCTCTTGCTAAAGTTGACATTGAGTGAATGAGTGATTGAATTTGAGTATTACTAATGGATAGATAATTTAAAAATAGATATAATTTACGTTTTACTTTATTTTTAAACGACTTCAAAAAGGAGGAGGTTATCAATTCGAATGTTTATATGTATATATTTTTTTTATGTATGGTCAGTAAGTGAAGTAAGGTCATAAACAGACAGATTTGCAAAATTCTTTGTTTGAAAGGGGTTTATTCCGAAAAGGTCCCATATAAATTTTACCAAAATTGATACAGCCCTTTTTGAGAAAATCAACAAATTCCCAAAAAAATTACTTAGACGACGTTTTAGTTTCTTCAATCTTTGGAGGACTTACAATCTCTTTCTGGATGTCAAGGCAACACCTAAAAAACGAAAAATAAAAAGCTTTTTAAAAAAAAGCAAATCGCGTTCAAAAACTAAAAAGTGATAAATAACTTTAGCACAGAACACACATTACTTTACTTTCGGAAGTCGGTGGCAATACAAAACAACAAACAACAAAGGCACCGCCACCGACTTCCGAAAGTAAAGTAATGTGTGTTCTGTGCTAAAGTTATTTATCACTTTTTAGTTATTGAAGGCGAATTCTTTTTTTTGAAAAAGCTTTTTTAAATGATAGCTTCTCTTTTTTATGAAAATAAAGAAGACGGATACGCTTTCATACAATCTTGGGCCTGGATGTAAAAAGATGAAATTGGTATCAATTGATAGCTACTATAATATCAAACCATCACTGAAAATTTTGCAGATTTTGGCAATCTGAGATCTGAGTTAAAAGGGATTTAGTAAAAGTGAGGTTATGTATCAATCTGTACTTTATTAGCTGACTTTTGAAGAGTGATTGTCATATTATTATTTATATGGAATGTTAATTTTATTTGTAGAGTGGGAAGAAGTTAGGAAACAAAGATTTAAAAAACATAGGTAAGGAGATGATGTTTAAAAATAAAAATCTTTTATATTTACCTTCTATTATAATTAGAATGTCATCTAGTAATTGTGCAGGTAGTAGTACTATATTATAATCTCGCCTAGCCTATTCAAACTAAGGTACCATAGGGCGCAGCAGCCTACAGTCCGTTTACCTACGGTGCAGTTGCAATAATATTTTAGTATTGCTTCCCTACCTCTGCGAGAACTATGGACTAAAATGTAAACGAAATAAACTTGTTTGAGAAGTTGATGGGCCAGAAACCATATGGATAGCAACTCTGACTGCAGCCAACCAACAAATATGGCAAATATGACTGGTTAAGTGGCTACTTCTATCTGCAACAAACAATACTTGTCTTATTCATTTAAGTATTAAAAAAAAACAATTTGACTAACATCAAAATCAAATTACAGCTCTGGGCTTATCCACTCTTCAATTACATTATAAATTCTCATTTCACGAGGTAAGCCTGTGTGAAGCAAATGGGTAACTCTAAATGCAAGTGAACATACACATCAGAGACAAACACTACGGTGTCCAAGATGTCTAGGTTCACCTATAGGTTGTCTTTGAGCCTAGTCCCAGCAAGCTTGGCAAACATGGTCACTACAGTTTTCCTGAAAGATGGAGAATGGATGGATAGTTTTTAATATCAGTTAACACGGTTATATAAAAAACCTACCTCTGTCCGATAGTTACTTATTTATTTTATAAATTACAAGTTCCTTACATTTAAACAAAGCACATAATTAGACCTCCGGGGTCTATCCTAACATGCCATGACCTGAGGTTTGAGCAACGCACTAATAACGGTTATAATCGAGGTAATGTCATGTTCTGGTAAAAGCATTTTTTTTAATAATATGAACCCTGTCACGTTAATCGATTTTAATTCTATCGATATTTTATTTAATTCGTCACATTAACTTAATTTTTGATTTCTCATTTCCCTGATTGTAGATTGGGCTGATTTTTCAGATTTTGAAATATAAAGATACAACCTTTTTTTTTAAACAATACCTCATCTTATTACATTTTGGCCCAGAAATCCCCGTCTCCTTTGTGCGATTTCTGAAGGTGGAAACGAATGCTCAAGGTTATTTGGTCAGGGAAGCGCCTTAAGTTGAATCATGGAAATCATAGGTATGGGTACTTTCATATATTTTTATAAATCAACGATAAAACGAATGTTTGTAAGAAAGAACCAAACTATTTAACATTGAGTTACGTGTTGATACGTGATGTTGTTTCGCCATGGAATTAAGTTCGGTTGCCTGTACAGTGACGATGCCTACAAGTAACGACTAAAAGACAACGCCGTCAAAATATTGAGACAAAAGTACAGGCAGCGGTTTCAGACATAACGGGTTAGCTCGCACATTTGGCGTATTTACCAAGATATATGATAACAGTTTATGTGCCGTGCGTACACGCCATTCATTATAATTTGTAGTGAGCACGTAAAGCAGTGACGGAGGTACTGTATCTTGCTTTACTGCTCTAAATGATCCTTTAAGTATCTCATTTAGGCATCCTTTGAGCTGTGTAATACTTTGTATTACTACTATAAATTATTCGAGGGTAATCACGGACCGTTCGTCACGTAGGTATTGTATAAACTTGATTTCTGTAAGAATAGGTTTGTTTACTTACTACACTCGAGAGCAATGAATTAGAGTCGCATAGATATACCTGAAAGTCTCGAAAACTAAGAATGCTAAGTTAATGAAATAAATTGTGTTCAATAGACAATTAAATGTTCCTAAAATAAAAATAAGTAATACAACTTTTTTGGTACTGTAAAGTTATATCATAATTGACAACAAACAAATGGGACAAAACAAAACAACATAAAAATGGGACTTTTGCACCTGAACCGGAACCGGAACTGGAATTTTCTGCATCTGTTTTTGTTTCTATTCTGTCATATAATAAGATAAGTAAACAGCGTTTCTGATGTTCGATATTTATTATTAGAGCTCTAATAATGAATATCGAACATCAGGAACGCTGTTTACATACTTCGCTTACACTTGTCGAATGCACCAAAATTCTATACTAAAAATCTAGATACAGCAAGGCCAGTTGGTATGTCGCGATTAACTAACGAGTTCTCCGGCTCTACCTTACGCAAACAAGGAACAGGCAGGGCCAGGTGTGCCACAGCACGAAAAGATCGATACTTGGCCAACACAATACTTCGAAACCGCGTTCTCACAGGAACTGCACTTTCGACGCCTCGGAGGAAGTAACCCAAATCCATGGACTGTAGGATGATGATTTGCTGAAGCAAATTTAAACCCATTAAGACTTGCATACGGCCCTAAATTGGAGCGTGGTCAACGTATTTCGAGATTTACATATGCCCGCAACAATATAAATTGGTATGTTAAAGATTGGTCAAAAGTTTTGTTTTCAGATAAATCATGATTTATGCTCTATGAGCACGACAGAAGAACAAGAGTGTATAAAAGACCAGGGCAGTGATTCGGGCGGTGATGGATCAGTACTTGTGTGGGCCGGAATTTCTATAGAGTCGCACAGAGCTGGTGACCAAGCGGCACTATAAGTAGCGAAGAATACGAGGATAAAATCCTAAACGAATACGTTGATCCATTAATGGTCAATTTGGGAGAATGCATGACAGGGGCCGGGTCATACCAGTATGACCCGGCCCTTCAATAGATGAACATTAACTCTAAGGATCGGCCAGCACGCTCAGCAGTCCGGATCTCAACTCGATCGAGCATGCTTGGGTCGAGCTCGGACGATGTGTGGGACAACGAAACCCTTCGCCGATCTCGCTTCAAGAGCTATAAGAAACTTGGTTTACAGCATGCCAAACCGCAGAACCGCAGTGATGTCAGTACGTGGGAGTAATAAACAAAAATATATTAAATGGTGATGTATTAAACAAAAATAATTGTAAATTTGTATTACAAACATTTCATGAAGTTATAAGTTAATTGAGAATTTGAATATGTGGGTACTAATAATATGTAAGAAGTGCGCCGAGTTTGATGTGCCTAATATATCACGGCTAAACCCGCGATGGTTTGTGTGATATATTTGTGTAAGTGAAATTTGTATTTAATATGTCTTTGAATAAAAACAAAAAAAAAATACAAAGTATTCAAACTGAAGAAAATTTTAAAGTGGTTGATGAAGATGAGATTGGTTTTCATTCTATTACTTTAATTTAAGGAATATCTGATTATCTTTTTTTTATTTAATTAAGCTTAGTTTCCGAGACTTTCAGGTATCTTTATGTAACCCTAATTCATTGCTCTCGAGTGTATATTTACTTCTAAGTCGGCCTCGACTCGGTTGTTTACTTTTGCTAATCTGCAATAGGTAATTATAGCACGACGGTGTAATTTTATAAATTATTCGATGTTGTGAATCTCAACGCATGAAAATACTATTAATACTGATACATGAAAATACGTATTAGTTTAACTACACCGTCAGCAGATATTTATAGCCTAAGCTACTAGGCTCAGACCGTACCGGCACGGTCCAGACTACTACGAGTCTCATTATATATATTATGCCGGTAGCAAGTGAAATACAATCTTTGAACGTTATCGAACATGTTGAGGTCTGTAGAAGGCATGGGCCCGGCGGTACGAGGCTTACGTTCACCCGTGTACCCAATACACACAAGCTTTGTCGGCCCATCGTTGGAAATGGAGATTAACAGTTACTTGTTTGCGATCCTCCAAATACAATTAACTGAAAACAAACGCGAAGCTAGTCCCTATGTTTCTTGGATTTAACCACGCGGGATTGGGTTGTTAGTTTGTTTTACGGTTTAGGTACTTTTTGTAGCTACAAAAGATTTAGTTGTTTAATTGCTTTCTTGTAATTAATGGTTAAAATAAATATAATTAGTACTCACGTTTACAATTTTCATCGCACATCGTCTGGTGGCTTTTTGTGTTTGATTGATCTCTTTTGTCATTGGTATACTGACTATTTCTTATGTTAAAGTAACGCGCTTATTGAGCACATTGTCAATTAAAACTAGGTACTAATTACCGCAGTAAAGACAACAGTAGGTATTTATTTTGCTTGATATTTATTTGTGTTCTGTGGCTGGCCTAGCGACGTTTTCAACGTTTAGCTGCCTGCCGCATCCCTGAGGCTGCCTGCCTTTGCCTGCCCGTGCCTGCCGCCTGCCTGCCGCCGCCTGCCCGGTGTGACTGACACCCGTAATTATGCGCCCCTGACGCCGCCGGCTTCACGACAAACTTTTAATTGAACCGATGTAACAGTTTTTGGCGCATTATTTTATAAAATTGTTGGCGGAAAACTTTTTGCTATATTAATATTTTATTGTGTTTGATTGGTTTTGTGACTAAGTACCTAGGTACCTGTGACATATGTGTAGGTTTGGTTTGTAAAGTACTACCTATTTATTAATTTCATTGAAAAGCTTTTTATTATATCAAGAACGTACCTTTTACCTCCGGTTAGCGAGTGTATCAAACGTGCTTATTAAATATTATAAATGGTAAGGCACAAATATAGAAAAGGTAGTTTAACTGTCTCAAACAACCATCAAATATTGATTAATTAAAACTATTTAAAAGTAAAATTCAAATTCAAAAGAACTATGTTAACTCTCACTTTGTTGGAATATTTTGAACAAATGTTAAATGTAGGTGAAAAATATATTATCTGATAAATATTTATAAGAAAAGTATTTTTTTCATAAAATTAATCAGAGCGACCTTTTTCGTGCATATATGTAAATTGTTTGTTGTTTCGACAGAAGCCACGCGACTCTGCTCACAGAATAAGTTATCCTTACGCCAAGTAGGTAGGGCACCCTATTGTTGAATTTCGTCAAAACATTTAGGTACGTTTTATTTAACTTTTGTCTATAATATTATTTTTTGTGAAGGTATTTTGGGCATTTTTGTAAGTAAACTAAAATATACACATGTTGACATTGTCTGCTACCAAACAGTCGTGAATTTTCATTGAATATTCTTAAGAATTTGACAAAGTAAAATAAAACGATCCCATAAAATAACTGAGTTTCAATTAAACAAAAAAAGGAAATATTACGAAATCGTCTCGAATAAATTAATATTTTTGAAGGTTGTTAACTAACATTAAGGTTATCGCTCGCTCCTTCCATCTGAGGTTTGGAGCCTTTCCAAATGACGTACTTTAACAAGATGATATTCAACGTCAAATATAATCTTTTTGTAAATTGTGGGCTAGGGTGTGATTCTGTAAAATCTCATTCTAAACTTCGAATCTGAATCCGCTGTGAGTTTCTTGATTGGCATTCTAAAAACTCGGTTGATAATTCGACTTTACACTAGCGCCACCCTTGCGAGCGTGTCAGTGAGTTGAACTAAATTGGCAGGGAGATGTTGACGGATAAAGTATGAGATGACGTAAGAAGTGGCATTCTGTAAGGTAATTTCCCCGTCACTTCGACGCTCACTTCGTACTCGAACCCGATTCAAAGTGTCAAATATATCAAGGTCATTTCGAACCTTATGCGAAGTGAGAGTGAATAGCTATGTGAGATGCGAGTTGTTGTTTGAATTTTAGAGAATCGACCTAGGCAAAGCCAACAGCGAGTCATATGTAAAGCATATTCTTAACTGAGACCGAGTGTCCCCACTGTTATAACAATCCAATTTGTAGAAAACTGCTGCATAATCAAGTCGTTTAAAGTAAATTCACATTCACAAAAAAATACAACTCAGTATTTCTATTCGTGTTTACTGCTACTGTTAACTGCGGTTGAATATTTTTGCATAATTTAGATTTCTGACCAAAACACGTTACTATCGTTTACGTTTTTATTCCCTTTTGTAAAGGTGTCGAGTTAATCAGCGTACGGTCACCGCGGAAAAATTAAATTGGTTGATGAATGACTTTTTAAGTCGCACTGAACGATTTTTTTTAATCATTGATTGATACATTTTCCTGCAACCTTCGGTGACTTCGTCCATTATAAACTTTCCCGTGTCAAGTTGATCGTTGTACATTTTACTTCTATACAATTTTCGCACAATATTGTTGCCTCTGGTAACGTTGAACCGAAACTCTAGCCTCAGGGGGCGAATATTTTCAAAGTTGCCGACGAGCCACCATTTTGTGTTGCAAAAGATCTAATGGAATTTAAGCTCAGTTGTTGATAACAGACTATTAAGGCGTTGACACACGTCACGACATCGCTACTCCAAAAAAAGAGATTGTATGAAACGAATTTCAAAACTGTCAGTGTGTTCCCGACCGTTAGGCCGAGGTTTATCGCCGCAGTGCCGACGATATGACGTGTCATGTAAGCGGGGGTATTGTTATTCATCGGGTGCAGTTTCATCTGAGAATGATTGAATTTAAATATGAAATCATTCTTTAAATACGGCAATTTGGAGTGGCGCTTGCGACTATTTCCATTACGAGTCACTTACGGTGTTCATGTTGTCTTATAGGAAATATGTATATACATCTCATCACAGGCTGGTGCGTCACTTTGAAGCGAGGTGTCGCCTCACGTATAATCAAGGCCTGCTGCTAATGAACATCATTATCAGATATTTGTGCCGATGAGTAATGCACGGAGTAGGAGGGGGGGGGGGGGTCGGCTCGAGGGCAGCGAGCCGAGGAAATTGCCAATTAATGTGTCCGCCGACTGCGCCCCGATATTCTCCCCCATCGCTATTTTAAGATGGGGATACAATAAGTGTTTACTAGTGTAACTATTTATTCTTAGAGCTTTTACATAAGCTTTGGTGAAATCTGGTTCAGAAAATGGGATGGGATGCAAAAATAAATAATTATAAATATGACAAACTGACATTTTTGGTACTACAACAAATTCGGCAAAAACAAATCTGTCCATAGGGGCAGGTTTACAACACCCCCAGCAATATCACTTATCGAAAACATTAGTCAGTCCTTATTTTTATGACTTAACAAATTGTCGCCACATTTTATGGTGGTAATTCTGTCGCAATATAGTGTGTCCGAGGCTTAACCCCCCAGATACCTTTCGTCGGAGAGACGAGATTTATTCGATTCTTTTTTCTTCTCTGAATACATTATTCTTATTTGTAAATAATTACTTCTTTCGCCGGTTCGTCCTCCTGAGATTAAGGTCGTGACTGCTTTACTTCATGTGATTATGTTACTTGTACTTTTTACTGTTATAGAATCTATGGTTATAGATCAAATGATCGTGATTGTCTTTTGTCAAGTCGTCAGACGTTGATGCTATTGTACAAACATTTTATTAGTGCCTTTTACTGTAATAGGTTTTTACGACGAGTGCCAAAGTCACTATATTCACTGAATGTTCACGTTAACGTTTTTGAATATTGCGGTCACATTTATTCTAAGACTTATTTTAATGTAGGATTAACATAGCAATATTGTTTTAGCACAACGTTCCTTTTCTAATACCAGCTACGCTCATAATAACAAGCTAAAACAATATTTACGAGTAAATCATTTACCCGACCCACAATGAGCGAACAACAATAGAGATAAGTGATATAAATAGGGTATTACCAAACACAAGCAAATAGAAATATTATCTACACACAATAGCCAAGTAATCCGCCTGCCGACAGCCGCTTTTAACATGATACTCTTGTTTTATTCTATTACACACACATGCACAAGTCTAAGTAATTCAGTACAACATACATGTCTACTAATGTTAAGGAGTAATATTGAAATTTATATAGACAAGCAGCAATAGTAATGATACATGTATTGTGAACATTGGAGGGAATAACTCACGTGGCTCAGTGCAACCGCCCCGGGGGATGCGCGAATCTGCCGAGCTACGGGCTACGGCAGTTGGCTACGAGCCGTAGTACCGGCACTACGCTGCCGCTACGCGGTGCTACGAACTACGCGGTTCGGTAAACACGTGCGTGGACTCGTATTTATTTCTAAATGTATATTTCAGTTTTGAGTTAAAAAAATATTTTTCTGAAAACAATATAATATAACTTTATTTAAACATTGACAGTTTATTTTGAGGGTAAGTTGTTATGCATAGGTCAATTAATTAAAGAGTTATGCAGTTTAGTTCAGATCGTAAGATTCCAGGGTCGTTCCGTATATCAGTATTCATTTTGAATATATTACTCTATGTACTAGCACTAACTCAACTATACGTAGGTAATAAGGCGCTAACCATTCGTGAATAAATTATGTTCTGGCATCACGTTCATCACAATTCATAAATATTTTTAGAGTCTGCCTCAGACAGATGTCTGATAAAAATAGAATTATTAATATGAAATGAGCTACCAAGTGTTCAGATGTTATTAAACTGAGTTTATTTAGAATGGTCGTATACATTAGGCCATAGAAAAGGCCACTGGCCCGCCGCCGCCGCCGCTACAATATTCAAATAAGTGTGAGTAGTCACACCGCGTACGCTTAGCGCTAGATTTTTGATAAATTTGAATCACACATGTTGTGTGTCTCGTAAATACTTTAAAATTGAATATACTTGACGTTCTATAATCTGTT